>JASDFA010000006.1:93112500-98112500 GCA_035772735.1 Datura wrightii | reverse complement strand
GGTTAAGTCCCTCTTGCATAAGCCATTCCCATGCATGCAATTCAGAGGATTTTAGAGAGATCAAGCATAGTTTCAAGCTTTTCCCTATCAATTCTCCATTGGGCATTCAAGGAACTCTAGAATCTAATCTTACCAAGGTATTTAGGGTTACAAATTGGTGTTTTCGTTCACACCCATGCCCATTCTCTATTAATTTATGAAAATCTAATGATTTACTAATGGGCTATTATGATTTGTGATATACATCCATATTCCATGGATTTTGATAAGATTTTACAACTATCTTCGATTATAAATTTATTGATTTCAATTTCTACTCAATTAGGCCTAATTATGCATGATCCATGATGAATCAATTTATGATCTACACTTGAATTGTTGATATTTACAAACCCAGCATGATCTATGATTAGAAATATGAATTTATTCAAATACCCAACATGATTTGATGATTTACAAGTTATAAGCATGATCTTCAAGTATGCATGGGCCTCATGATTTATGAACTATTGATGATGAAAAGCATGTTTTCAAGTTACTCATGTTCATAAGCATGTTTCGAATGAATTCAGTATTGCAAAGCATTGTGAAGTATTGGGCAATGCCCCCATGTTGAAGAATGATTTACGGTTTATGAAATGGATCTCATGATTTATCAATTTATGATGTTGACCGACTAAAGGGCCTTTGATTCTTGGATAATCATGTTTTAATGGGGATCAATGAATGATGAATTTTTATTTTAGCCATGAATCTTAATGAATGATGTTATTGATTTACATATGAGCCTCATATGCATGTTTTTGGGAGCCATGTCTAGCACCGCGAAACCCAGCGCTCAAAGAACTATGCCGGTATCTCATAACCATGTGCCACCATGTGTTTATTGTGATACATTACAATGATAATGATCCCTCTTTTTCGTGATATCACATAATGCACGTCCCTCGCCTGACAAGCTAGGGGCGACTCTACCCAGTTGAGTGAGATAGTTGGGGCATCATGAAAGGCTCTACCATAATGGTGTCGATTATGACGAGTCCTCCCATTGTTCCGCATGCTTTATGCATTGTTATGTTTATGATATTGGCTCAAGTGATGATTTGATAAAGTTTCTCTTATGATTATGATAATGAACGGTTTACGAATGATTTGAAAACCTTGAGCCTTACGTTATGTTACGATGTTTATGATATGAGCATGATGTCCCACTCCTATGATGTTTTATGAATTTCACGTATTTAAATGTCGATTTTACTTACCTTGCATACTCGGTACATTCCAAGTACTGACCGCATACTTTCTATGCTATATTGTTTCATAATATAGGACTTGGCTCTCAGGCTCATTCTCATCTTTAGTCCATCCCGGAGTTGCTATCAGCTTGTTGGTGAGTCCTCATATTTCGAGGTCCATATGATTGGACTTTATGCAAACTTTTGTTTCGGTTTGGCTAGCTTAGTTGGGGATGCTGTCCCATCAACCCATCATACATGATAGAGGCTTTCAGATAGTATGTAGTACTCAGCTTATGTGTATGTCTAGTATTACCGAATGATATGATGCGCTATGATACATTTACATTTCCGCTATGTTATATGATCAGTCTTCCGCTTAAAGTGAATAAATTTAGTTATGCTTATGCCATGGGTGGACTTGGGGCCCGCTCGGGGTTCCTTATCCCGTTTTTATGATCCGGGCCTATGTTCGGGTCGTGACAGTTGGTCTTATGATCATTATATTAACTTGAGATGTGATCTCAAGATAGTTAAATTTAGAACATATTGATAATGGTTAGTTTGAAATAACTCATGAGATTTGACCCGGTGATTGAGCATTGTCATCCAATAGGGACGAACCAGTCATTTGGATGAACCCTAGTTATTAGTTCTACATGTAAGCATTGGGATTGATCATGTGTGTATACCCGAAGTAGTTATGAATCCATGGGGAACACTTACCCTAGTTATTTGCGAATCTTGATTTAAATCACAAATAATCTTGTTTTAATCTTGATCTCTTTAAAACCCCCTAATTTGGAGATAACTCACCAACAAGTTCAATTACCGGCATTAGTCTAGATCTTACCCTATTCCTTGTGGGTTCGATCCCAACCTCTTAGTTGGATTTTTTATTGACAACGACCACTTCATACTTTGTTAGAAAGTGTGAGTTTAAGCATTATCAACTTATCAAACAATATGTAGAATTTCAACTTTGTCAGTGTTTGACTTTGTTATGATCGATATGTATTCAGACTTTCGCTTATTCAAGATTAACTTAACAATTTCATCTTGAAGTATGCTCTTTAGTCGCTATGTTCATGCCATGGGTCAACTAGGAGCCATTCATGGTTCTAGGTTCAGTGTCTTAATCCGGGACCTCAGCTCGAGTTGTGATAGATGGTCTAGTGTAAGAGGAAGCCATTTTCGAGTTTAAGAGAGAATAGAGAAAGCTGAACAAGAAGAATCTTGAAACTTTAAAGAAAAAATAATTTGGCGGTGAGGCAGAAGGGAAATAGAATGATAAGGATTAGAAATATAAAGAGCTATTTTGGAAGTGGGAAAGTTTGTGGGAGTAACGGGGATGGGTTGTGGTAATGATGGACCTAGTTTAAGAAGTGAAGATTACCAAGAATTCAATAATTGACACTAGGCTGGAAAGGGAGAAGTGGAACACGTTTTGCTGCCTTCTTCTTTTTAAGACGAACAAAACATGTTTAGGTCCACATCATGACACGAAGAATTGGACCAGGTTCATTTGTGCAGTGGTTGTTATGCTTACTATAAATCAACATATATAAGAAAGGAGAGGGAATATACCACTTGGCTCATGGAGGTACTAGGTTCCTCCTGTATTTCTTTCCTTGAGTCCTGTCCAATCTGCTTCAGTTTAGAATATAAGGGTCACATCATCAACACCAACACTTCCATTGTAGCTTGTATAAGGTGTGATCCTACTAAAAAGGAACAAAAACTAGATTAGCAATTTACATACAATGATACCTAATGAGCATAAGAATAAACTAATTTCTAGTCAAAAGTGAGAAAGAGAGAGATGCACAGATTTAGTTGACCTTGATGAGTCCAAGCTCCACAAAAATTTTCTCATACATCTCCCGTCCTAAGTTCTTGGTAAAGATGTCATCCACTTGGTCCTTAGTTTGAAATTTTTCAAAACTCCATCAAAATATTTTCCTTTTCTACATTGTCTTTTAGAAAGTGGTGGTGCACATCAACATGTTTGGTCCTTTTGTGGTGAACCGGGTTCTTTGCCATGTTGGTAGCACTGATATTGTCACAAAAGACGGGAATCTTCTCCATATTGATCCCATAATCTTCCAATTGCTACTTCATCCATAATATATGAGCATAACATGAGGTGGCTGCAACATACTCATCTTTTGCTGTAGATAAGGCTGTAGATAAGGCCACTGAATTTTGCTTTTTAGTTGCCCAAGAGACCAAAAAAGGTACCAAAAAATGTGCCATCCCAGATTTGCTCTTCCTATCTACCAAGAATCCAGCATAGTATGCATCTACATACCCAATAGGCCTAAAGGAATCATTGACAGGATACCAGAGAACCAAATCCATTGAACCTTTGAGATACCTTAAAATGCATTTTACGGCCTTTATGTAAGATTCTTTTGGATTTGACTGGAACTTTGTACATAATCCCATACTGAACACTATGTCAGGTCTGCTAGCAGTCAGATACAGTAGAGATCCAATCATCCCCCTATACTTTGTCTCCTCAACTTTAGAACCAGGTTCATCAATATCCAGTCGGGTAGTGGTTGCAATTGGAGTGTCATTTGTTTTGGAATTCTCCATATCATATTTGGTCAGTAGTTCCTTGATATATTTTTTCTGGTGAATTGACGTTCCTTTCTTTCACTGCTTGATTGCATAGAGCTTGATCAGTGGCTCCAAATATGATATCATCAATGTAGACCTGCACAATAGAATGTCTTTTCCCCTTTTTTTGAGGAACATGGTCTTGTTTATCTTCCCCCTGGGGTATCCACTTTCTAGGAGAAAGCTTGAAAGCCTGTCGTACCATGACTTGGAGCTTGTTTAAGCCCATACAAAGCATTGTTCAGTTTGTATACATGATTTGGAAATTCATGATCCTCAGAACTTAGGGGCTGCTTCACATAAACTTCTTTCTGTTATCATCTGAAATAGTTTAAATCTCATGTGTATGGCATAGGCAATGAGTATTCTCATTACTTACATCCTATCCACAAGAGCAAAGGTGTCATCATAATCAATACCCTTTTTCTGATTGTACCCTTGGACTACCAGTCTAGCTTTATTTCTGATAGTGGTCCCCAGATCATCAAGCTTGTTTCAGAAGATCCACCTAGTTCTTATAACTATTCTGTTTCAGGACAAGGAACCAGGCTCCACACCTTACCGTGTTTGAATTGCTCAAGTTCTTCCTACATAGCAATGATCCAGTCTGCATCCAGCAAAGCCTCTTTTACATTTTTTGGCTCAATCATGGATAAATATGCTGAAAATGCACACATGTTTATTAGCCTAGACCTGATCTGTCCAATAGGGAGAGCATGTTCTACATTGGATGTGAACTTTTATGCTTCCAATTTCCTACTTGTATAACTTGCTGATCTGCTTCACATGATAAACTAGGTCATCCTTCCTGAGGATTCTGAGCAGTCATGAGTTCTAGTTCCTCTGTAGTATCATGCTGTGCCTTATCTGATGTGGTACCTTGCTCATTTAGTGTCTTGGAGGTGTCCTGACATTCAGACTGAGTTCTCTCATCTTGTGTACTTGGTTCCCCCTTAGAGTTTTTAATTGGTACTATGCCAATCTCTTCTATTTCCTCTTGCGTATTCACCATGTTCGCTTCCTTTGTTCATCAAAGATTACATGCATACTTTCCTCTACATAGTTTGTTCTCTTATTCAAAACTTTGTATGCCTTGCTATGTGAAGAGTAACCTAGGAAAATTCCTTCATCACTCTTGGCATCAAAATTTTCCAATGCATCCTTGTCATTGTTGTGAACAAAGCACTTGCACCCAAATGCTCTATGATGAGGCACATTTGGCTTTCTTTCCTTCAACAATTCATAGGGCGTTTTGTATAGCAGTAGTTTGATCATACACCTGTTAATCACGTAGCATGCAGTGTTGACTGCCTCAGCCCAATATCCTTGAGGTAGTGTTATACCGCGGGAGCTAAGAGATTGGACCCGGGAGTTTGTCACGACCCGAATGGAGACCGAATCGTAGACACGAGACAAGGGACCCCGAGTTGACGCATGGCACAAGCATACATCTAACTCAATTAATAAACTGATGAATCAACAATATAAACTCAGCGGAAATATAACTCAACATAACATCAGAATAAGCATCCGAAGCTGAATACGTACATAAGTATGAAAAGCCTCAAATCAGGATGAGTTGACGGGACAAGACCCCAACTAACTCAACAAGATAAACACTAAAATACATAAGGAAAAGATAGATAGCCTGGTCCTCGGGAGATGAGGACTCACCAAAAAGCAAATGTTAACTCCAATAAGCTGCCTAAGAGCAGGGCTGAACCTGAGAGCCGGGTCCTGTATCATGAAACGATGCAGCATAGAAAGTATGCGGTCAGTATGTGAAACCTACCAAGTATGCAAGGTAAGTAAAACCGCTTAAGTAAAGTAAATAATTTAAAAACATTTAATAACACATCATAAGCATTCAAATCTGAGAGGAGGCCCTGCATGCATTCTTTCTAAAATTATAATCTTTTCATCACATGACAATACATAGCTTCATAACATCATAACTAACTCGAATGACTCAAAGATGAAATATGACATTTATAAGAAAAGCTGAACAATGAGTCAAACCTTGCTTTTAGAGCATGCATGTATAAAATGACAACCATGAGTAATGGACATGCAAATCTGAATCATATAGCCAATTGGAGACTCGTCACTTAACCGCCATACCACGATAGAGCTTACGTGGTCCCGACTATCACACTCAAGTGGGCAGAGCCGTCCAAAACCTTGCCAGGGCTAAGGACGCTACCATGATATCGATATCAAGCTTATGGGCCATTCGGGCCGGGGATAGCTCATAAGGGAGGTCCCAATAATATAATAGTATCAACCTACAATTGGCGCGTAGTTCTGGGGCATAGGGTGATCGGCCCTTAGCCCACTCGGTGCTAGACTCTTCTCTCAAAATATGCAATGCTCTACATCGTATATAACGACGCTCAACATTGTCTATTGACGAAGCTCAAGATGAAATCATGCATAAACTCGACATCGTATGAAAATGAAGCTCAATAATACATATATCTCAATGGTGAATTCATGTATATGAGAAGCTTTATTTCGGAACATACCACAAGCTCAAAGATAAGTGGGAGCCTTTACTCCAAAAACCATGTGGTAAGCTTACTTTAGAGATGCTACATCACTATACTCGATATAAGGGCTTTGCCAAAAATTTTATTATTCTTGGATCTACTCATTTCATTTTGAAAACAATAGCATGATCATTGGTGGCTTTAGAAACGTGCTTTTCATCATCAAATCTCATCATCATCGTACATTCATCATCATTCTCTTCTTTCATGAACTTCTCATGCACGGGCATTTAATTTCATATACTAGAAACCAAAATTTTGATTGAAAACAATTTAAAATCTGCCCAAGCTTCACAATTCATCAATAGAAACATAATTTAATCGTACCCATGTATAGAAATTAAAGAATTATGCAGTTGGGTAAAAAACCCATAACTTGATCATAGGAATTTCTCATACTTAGATAGAGAGTGGGCATGGGTGTGGAAGGAAATACCCATTCATAACCCTACATACCTGGAAGGGATTGATTCCACCAAATCATTGATTATCCAAGAGAAAGTTGGATGGAAACCTTGAATACTAGCCTTGAATCACCTCTTCAACCTCTCAAGCTTGCATGCATGGTAGGAATAACTTAGAATAGGTTTTCCCCTCTTAAAACCCACTACACGAGCCTTAACTCGTTAGGGGTGACCACGACTCGTGGTCACCAATCGTGAAGTACACTGTTCCTCCTCATTCTCTCCACCCCACGGCTAACATAACAACTCATGGTGTCTGACCACGAGTCGTTCCCTTGCCCGTGTGGACCCTTTTCTCCAAACTTCCTAATCTTCTCACTGCTCTCCCTCCACGAGTCACCTGACGACTCGTGGGCTGTCCTCACGAGTCGTCCCACGACTCGTCCTGTGCCTGCAACATCAGTTTTACATTTTCCCCCTTTTTAACTCCTGGGTCTGATCTCTGAGCTCCCAAGGTATAAAAATATCTCCCCCTTGGGAACATTCATCCTCAAATGTTGGAAACAAGTAGAAAATAGAGAACATGCAATTATCAGATGCAAATATTGATTATTAAACCAAAAACTGATGGAATGTCTACCTCCGATTAAAAATATACAGCTGAACTGAATTCACAAATCACATACACATCCATATACATAAAAGGAACTTGCGTGCATGAACTGAACATGAAACTAGCTAGAGCCATAGAGAAAAACTAATATCTCAAGCTGACATCGAGCTGGTAGCGAATAAGTGTGGGTGTCTAGACATCATATCCGCTTTGGCTTCCCACACAGCTCCTTCAACATGTTGATTCCTCCATAATACTTTAACTGAAGCTACTTCTTTGTTCCTTAGCCTCCGAACCTAACTATCCAATATTTTGACTGGAACCCCCTCATAGCTAAGGCTATCCTTTACTCCAACGCTGTCCACTGGAACTACTAGAGCTGGATCTCCTAAACATTTCTTCAAAAGCACTACATGAAACACAGGATGCACGGAAGATTACTCTAAGGGAAAGTCCAATTCATACGCCACCTTACCAACCCTTCTCATAACCTAATAGGGACCAACGTAGAAGGGACTGAGTTTTCCTTTCTTTTCGAACTGCATCACTCCCTTCATGGGAGACACCTTCAGAAATACCTAATCATTCACCTTGAACTCCAACTCATCTCCTCCTCGCATTAGCATATGACTTATGACGACTCTGAGTGGTTTTCAGCCTGTCCCTTATCAACTGAACCTTCACTATAGCCTCATGAACCAAATCTGTCCCTATCATAACTGCCTCACCAACCTCAAACTATCCGATGGGCGATCTACACCTCCGCCCATAGAGAGCCTCGAATGGTGCCATTTGGATACTAGAGTGATAACTGTTATTGTAAGCAAACTCGATTAGGGAAAGTGATCATCCCAACTACCTTTGAAGTCCATCACACATGCTCTCAACATGTCCTCGAGAGTTTGAATTGTCTGTTCTACCTGACCATCCATTTGCGGATGAAACATCATGCTAAGCTTGACCTGAGTCCCAAGCCCTTTGTGAAAAGACTTCCAAAACTGAGTACCTCGATCGAGATGATAGACAAGGGCACTTCATGTAATCACACTAACTCCCGGATATACAGTCTGGCATAATCATTCGCTAAATCTATGGTTTTGACTGATAGAAAGTGTACAGCCTTGTTCAACCTGTCTACCACCACCCAAATAGAATTGTAGTGTCGACGAGTATAAGGTAGGCCTATAATGAAATCCATGTTAATCTCTTCCCACTTCTAGGTGGGAATGCTAATATCCTGAAGTACGCCTCCTTTCCTCTGATGCTCGACTTTCACTTGCTGATAGTTTGGGCACTTGGCTATGAATTCTGCAATATCCTTCTTCATGCCATTCCACCAATATATTTCCCGCAATTATGATATATCTTGGTGGCACCTAGATGGATAGAATAACTAGACCCATGTGCCTCATGCAATATCCGGCCCCTCAAATTATCAACATCTGGAACACATAGACAACCCTAGTACCTCAGCACACCATCTCCCCCTTGGGAGAAGACCTCCACCTTTTGACTCCGAGCAGCTTCTTTCAGCTTTACCAAACTCAGATCCTCATCTTGTCTAGCTTTCACATCAGTCACCAAGGACGATTCTAATCCATTTTGCACAACAACCCCACCATTGGTCGAGTCGACCACTCTAACTTCCAACCTTGCAAGTTGATGGACATCTTTCACCAAATCCTTTTTTTCCTCATCCATGTGGGACACACTCTCCATAGAGAGCATACTAAGTGTGTCCGCTACCACATTAGCCTTACCCGGGTGGTAAAAGACACTCATGTCGTAGTTTTTTAGTAGCTCCAACCACCTCCTTTGTCGAAGATTGAGATCTGTGTGAACACATATTGCAAGCTCTTGTGATCCGTGAATACATCCACGTGCACCCCATACAAGTAATTTCGCTATATCTTAAATGCGAATACCACCGCGACCAACTCAAGGTCATGGGTCGGGTAATTCTTCTCATGAACTTTCAACTGTCTTGAGGCATATGCTATCACTTTCCCATGCGGCATCAACACACACCCAAGTCTAACTCTCGAAGCATCAAAATACACCACAAAACCATCGGTACCCTCTGGTAGGGTCAACACTGGTGCTGAAGTGAGTCGAGTCTTTAACTCTTTGAAGCTTTTCTCACAAGTCTCCGACCATTGGAACTTTACCTTCTTCTGAGTCAACTTGGTCAAAGGATCTGCAATAGATCAAAATCCCTCAACAAATCTCCGATAGTAACCATCTAATCCCAAAAAGCTCCTAATATCCAATGGGTTCACCGGTCTAGGCCAATTTTTCACCGCCTCGATTTTTTGAGAATCTACCCTTATGCCCTCACTTGATACCACATGCCCAAAAATGCCATGGAGTTCAATCAAAGATCATACTTGCTGAACTTTGCATACAACTAATGATCCTTGAGGGTCTGGAGCATTACTCTCAAGTGAACGGCATGCTCTTCCTCCCCCCGAGAGTATATAAGGATGTAATCAATGAACACATCACAAACATGTCCAAATATTCCTTGAACACCTAATCATTAAATCCATAAAAGACGCAGGGGCATTGGTTAGTCCAAAAGACATAACAAAAAATTTGTAGTGACCATATTGAGTCTTGAAAGTAGTTTTTGGGATGTCACTCTCCCGAACCCTGAGCTAGTGATACCCGAATTTGAGATCAATCTTGGAGAAACACTTGGCACCCTGAAGTTGGTCAAACGAATCATCGATCCTGGGTAAAGGATATCTATTCTTAATGGTGACCTTGTTTAACTGCCGATAGTCAATACACATCCAAAGCGAACCATCCTTCTTCTAGACAAATAACACTGGTGCACCCCATAGAGACTTACTCGGCCTAATAAAGCCCTTATCTAGTAGGTCCTTCAACTGATCCTTCAACTATTTTAGCTTAGATGGATCCATTCTGCAGGGAGGAATAGATATAGGCTACATTTTGTGAAGAAGGTTAACACTGAAATTGACCTCCCGCTGGGGAGGAACACCTGGCAAATAATCAAGAAAGACCTTTGGATACTCATGTACTACTGGAACTGACTGGATAGTTAGGGTCTCGGACTTAACATCCTTAACCCTAACTAGATTGTACATGCAACCCTTAGAAATCATCTTCTTGGCCTTAAGGTTGGAAATAAATCGACCTACAGGTACAACTGAACTACCCTTCCATTCTAAGACTGACTCACCCGAAAATCTAAGCTCTACTGCTCAGGTTCTATGATTAACTAAAGCATAGAATGCAAATAGACAATCCATGCTGAGAATAGCATTGAAATCGGTCATGGCTAACTCTATCAAATCTGTCGAGATGACCTTATGAAGGACTGAGACTGGACAACCTCTATACATCCGTCTAGCTATAACTGAGTCACCTACTGGAGTGGAAACTGAGAAGGGTTCTACCAAAACATCGGGACTGACTATGAAACTACTGGCCACATAAGGTGTCACAAAAGACAAGGTAGCCCCCGATCTAGAAAAGCATATACATCATTATGGAAAACTCACAACATACCAGTGACCACATCTGGGGAAACCTCCTACTCCTATCGGGATGCTAAAGCATAGAATCTGTTCTGGCACTGACCGCCACTGGTGCTAGTAGATGCTCCCTAATGTGCTGAGCTTATGGGAGGGGCTGCTGAACTAGAAGCTAGGCCGCAGACCGCAACCTGATCCTGCCTCGCAACTGGACAATCTCTAAGCATGTGTCTGGGTTGCCCACACCCGAAACAAGCACTTGAACTTTCCAAGCACTAGCCTGTGCGCCCCCGACCACATCTATGACAAGTTGGGATACTAGAATCTGTGGCTCTGCTGCTCTGACCCCTCGAGCCTGATGCTCGCTCTCTTTGATCATGTCTAGGCCTGGATGGCACACTCAATGCTGAAGATTCCGGGGTTGATAATCTCTAGTGAGTCTGCTGTTGGTGCTCACCACTGGTCCTCTGCTAAGAGAATCTTTGGTCCTCGATCTTGGCCTTCTTGGCCTCCCTCTCTCTCAAATGTGCCGCCTCCATCTGCTGGGCGTGTAACACAATGTGAGGGTAATCCAAATCCTGATGGAGCATAGCAATCTGCCACTCCTTTTCCAAATACCCTGCTATGCCAATGCTCAAATCTTCTCACCCGCATCCTCTAGTCAACCACCAACCCCGGGGCATATTTCGATAGGCGAGTGAACTCAAGGGTATACTCTTGCACTGTCATTATTCCCTACTTCAAGTTTACAAACTCAGCTACCTTCAGGTAGTCCATTGGCTATCATCATTGTTCTTGCCATATCCTCCAAGGTTCTGTCGTTCCTTTCAACTACTCCATTTTGTTGTGGATATCTTGGGACTGAGAAATTATGATTAATACCTGCATCTGCACAATATTCAAGAAATTTTGAGTTTTCAAACTTAGTTCCATGATATGAACTAATGCTCACCAGTTCATTATTGAGTTTTTTCTGCACCTTCTTGAAAAATTTGGAGAATACGTCAAATGTTTCAACTTTAGATGCCAAGAACAATTTCTAGGTGAACCTGGTATAATCATCCATAATGAAAAATACATATCTCTCACCTCCTGTGCTTGTGACTCTCATAGGACCACACAGATCCATGTGAATGAGTTTTAGGCACCTGGTGGTACTAACTACCTTTTTAGGCTTAAAAGTAGACTTCACATGTTTTCCTTTTGCACAAGCATGTAACACCCCATAACTTCCTAAGACTAGCCTGGAAATTTAAAAGTTGATTCTACAGAGAACTGGCAAAATTACCTGAGTATGAGTCACAGTATGACCCATACAACCTAGGTACGAGTCGTACTAAGACCCATAACTGGTGAGATGGGGTATGTCAGAGATTAAGGTTGGAGGAACCACTACTAGGAGTTATGAATTATATAATGGAGGTACGGCTCGTACATGGAAATCGTAGAAAAATACAGAGATTCTAACAGGGAAAATCCAAAGTAACCACGAGTCAAGGTAAGACCCATGGAACGAGGTATGACTTGTAAGATGAGTCATTAGAAAGATCAGATGTAGACTCAGGGTCTAATTACGACTCATAACACCCATCGTAGGATGTAGGTGAAAGTCGTAGGACGCATCCATGGAAAACTTCAGAGGATTGAGTTGGAGCAGAGTCCCTAACCATGACTCCTGGTATATGCCGTCGGACTATGGTACGACTCATAGGTTGAGTCGTACCACCAAATAGGCAGAAATTTCATTAAGTGTTTTGGGGGCAATTTTAGAAAACCCTACCGACTTAACTCCTAGACCCACATCATTTAGGGTGTTTTCAGGAGGGATTTTAGAGGTATAGTCGACCCTCTCCCTCATTCCTTCCAAAAACCATACAGCAGAAGTACGATCTACTCAGGCAATTCTCCTAGAGCAAGCTAGGGCTTTCAAGATTTCTTCTCAAATTCTCCGAGTTCTTCCTAGGGAATTCAAATCCAGGTATGTGGGAATTCAACAAGGGAATTATTCTTCCTTGTTCCCTAAAGACCTTCTAAAAACTTTATCAATTCCATGTCCTGAAGTTCAAAGCTAGGGTTATGCTCAGTCAAATTATGGGTTTTCTTCTAGATCTTGTTCTATTGAATTATTGAAAGATTTTATCTATTATTACATATGTGGATATCATTCTCTATGAGATGTGTTCTTTGCCCTAGTCCTTACTCACAGTTGAACTAGTTTTACATGATTTTCTAGATAAATATTGTTGTTTGATTCTTATAACTCCTATAACCTTAGTGTTATTATGATTATGTGACTAAGTTAGCTTGTTGCTAGGCTCAGTCTCAATCAGTACATAGCACCCTCAGAGTCTATTAGTAATGTTAGCTTGTCAGTTTGACTATAGTCAGTTTCTTGAGGTGTTAGTAATGCCTCCCAGTCCTAGTTTTCAATTATCAGTTATCAGTTTGTTCTTTAGACGGTTATGATGCTTTCAAATAAGCAGCTCTGACCAGTCTTAGAACCAGCACCTCCAGTTATCAGTTTGTTCTTTAGATGGTTATGACGCTCGAGATAAGCAGCTCTGGCCAGTCTTAGAACACCAATTTCAGTTATCCGGTCCTACAAACTCTCAAGTTACTTCCAGATAAGTATTCCTGACTTAGTCCAGGACCCCAACTTCGAGCTATTAGTTTAGAAGTCAAGTTAGGACTATCCAGTGGGAGTAGTACTTAGCACTGAGCGGATCGGGGTTCCAGCACACCTAGGTTCCCAGAACTATGTTGCCACCATAGGTTTTTGGCCTAATGAGCCCCAGACTATGATCACCCAGCCCAGCCACTATACCCTAGCAAGGTACAATGGGCTTTCTCTAATGGGGTGTGTCAATCAGACTCCACGTCTAGCTCACATGGTTATATGTCGGTTATAGACTCTCTCATTTGTCAGTACAATTTTAATTCAGTTCAGTTTAGCTTAATTCAGTCACTCAGTTCTAGGACATGTTTATGACCATCAGTCAGGGTCATTATTGACCATATCAGCTAGAGCTCAGCTTTTATTAGTATTCAGTATCAATTGGTCATTTCATGTTATTTTAGTTCAGTGCTTATTTTTCCATGCTTATTATATATCTCACTTACTCAGTACATCAAAGTACTAACACATACTATCTATACTGTATTGTATTATGATACAGGCACAGGTTCCCGATCTTAGCATCATCAGTAGTTCCTCCCGACGATTCCAACAACAGTCCTATTGGTGAGTTCTCATCTTTTGAGGACAATGTTTTCTTTTCAGTTAGTTCAGTACTTAGTCAAACTTCAGAGTTAGCTGGGGGCTTGTCCCAGCAACTCATCAGTTAGTAGTTGGCTTTCAAACACAGATGTTCAACATTCTTTATAGTTATGATACTATTTCCAAAATAGTTTATTTGGATAATTATTTTTGCACAGCTTCTGCTTATGTTTACTTAATTTTATCAGTGTAATGTTAGACCACGGGTTAGCTTGGGGTCACTCGTGGCACAAAGTACCGTGTCCCGTCCAGGGTGCAGACTCAGGTCGTGACAAAGCATCACATATCAAGTTGTCTTTGGACTTGGTTTTAGGCAGACCAGGTACCAATTCTTTACCAAAAGCTTATTCAAATGTGAAAAGCTTGCATGACCCATGCGTCTGTGCCAAAGTAAGGAACTATCCATTAGTGCACTCAAACACGAAAGCTCTTCTCCTATGGGATCCATGATGTTTTCCTTGTACACGTTTTTGTATCTCTGTCCTTTGAGAACCAGGTTCCCTGTCTTCAAGATGGTAACCTTGCAATCTGCTGATGTGAATAAGACAGAGTTTCCTTTATCACACATTTGAGAGATGCTCAACAGCTTGTGCTTCAAGCCCCTCACATAGTAACCATTGTCAATTTCTTGTGACATGGATCTCCCAACTTTTTCTGTTCCAATAATTTCACCCTTCTTTCCGTTACCAAAGGCTACATTCCTGCCTTTGTGATTGGTGAGTGAGAGAAAGTTTTCCACTATTCTTTTCCTATTCCTAGAACATGCACCGTTCATGTACTAGGTTTCTTTCCTTGCTCTCACTTTCACCTGCACATACAGTCAGAGGTTAGATTTGGGTACCCAGACAAGTTTGGGTCCCTTTCCATTTTTGAATGGATGAATTAAATCTCTTTTGATCCAACGTGGAAAGATAGTATTCCTATTGATTTTTACTTTTCCAAACCTGGATTTGACTTTTGTAGACATTAACCTAGGTCTTGCATATTCAAAGTTTTTCATCATGGCTTTTTGCTTTATTAATCATTATTCTTGATAATGTCCTGTCAAACTACAGTGAGAGCAGAAAACATATGCAATTTAGGTCCATGCTCAGAGTTGTATGTGCCATTCCTTTATCCAAATCCTTATCTTTTGTTGGAGTGATTTTCATGCATGGATATTAGTAGTTTAGAGGACCTGGTCCATTTTAAGGTTTTTTCTAATTCAGTTTTGGTTTTATCGAAGTCTTTTGAAGTTTCTTAATCTCAGTGCTCAAAGCTTATGACTCTAGAGTGATTTTTTTGATAGTTTCACCTTTTTCATGATTTTTCTTGAGGACCTTTTCACACTCCTCTACCCTTTTTAACAAATCTCTTTTCTCTTCCTCAAGCTTTCTATTATCAAATTTAAGAGATGCAAAAGCACTCATGATGTGTTCCTAATCAATAGACAGTGTTATATTCATCTATGAGAACAAGAGATAATGATGCAAGTTCTTTTGAGAATAAGTTCTTATATATTTGGTAATTAAAAGTTTGTTTATTACCAAGTGCAAACATTACAAAGCATGAAAGGAGCTAACCTCCAATTTCTTTCTAATGACTGACTAATCTAGGCTATCCTGTTTATAACTATTAACGAAGAGTTTAACTCAAAATAGGTACAGTGACTAAGGAAACCTATTTAAACAATCCAGTACAAATCGCCATCTCATCAGATTCTACCCTTTGATGTGTATATGCACCGCAATTTCTCTACATATCTTCTCAGTGTTGAGTGTATCCCCTTGGAACCTACATCCATTCTTTTCCCTCCATATGAAGTTTACTATCATAGCAAACACATAACTTAATATAGCTCCCAAAACTGTTCTCCTTTCAGCCATTTGATTTGCCAAAGTTAATTCCTCTTGCCAGCTTCCTATAGTTCTATTGAAACCCAGCCAGATCAGAACTCTCCTCCATATTTAGGCAGTGGCAGGACACTAAAAAAATAAATGATCTAGTGTTTCAGTACCTATGCGACAAAAGACACATTGCATAGGTACCACTATACCGATCCTTTGTAATATATCAACTATAGCCAGTCTCCTCCAAGCAGCAAGCCAGAATATGAATTTATGTTGTGGGTGTATGTTCTACTGCAATGCAATACTCTTCTAGAAGACCTTCTGATAAATAGGAAGTAGCTTAAAGTACATACCTTTAATAGAGAACTTCCCTTGCTTAACAACTGACTGTAGGAGGTCAGTAACAGATCCAAAGCCACCTTGAAGTTGTAGTAGTACTTTCTCCTCTACTATTTTCCTTAACACCCAAGTAGCATTTATTGGGATTTCACAAGTCTCCACAAACATACTTTTCATGTAATATTCATCCAGCCACTTAATCAATAAGCAGTCTTTCTTTTTTATTACTGCCCTAAAAAACTTCAATATAGCAGCCTGGTTCCATAGATGAAGCTCCCCCAATAGTCTTTGGACTACAAATTTTCTCCCATTATATCAATGACTTCCTAGAGTTATCACCACTTCTTGTCCATAGAAAGGATCTACACAATGCATCTATCAATTTCATGATCTTTTTGGGAAGAAGAAACCTCTGAGCCTAATATGTTTGAATCCCAAATATGACTCTTAGTTGAAGTCTACCAACATAAGAGAATAGTTTTCCATGCCAACAACTAATCCTCGTAGTGGTCTTCTCCACTAGAGGGACACATTGGGTCATAGTGAGCTTTTTAGATGATAAAGGAACCCCTAGGTATCTGAATGGTAGCTCCCCTTCAAGAAAACCCAACTCCTCAAGCAGACTTTGCTTAGTGGCTAGTGAGACACCTGCTATATATAGAGAGCTTTTCTTAGTATTAGCTTGTAAACCAGACATTCTAGAGAAGTTCTGAAAAGCACAATTCAACAGTTGGATGGATCTCTTCTCATCCTTATAAAACATCAGGAGATCATCAGCAAAGCAGATATGAGCCACTGCCAGATTTTTGCATCTAGGATGATATCTAAACTCCTTGTGTTGCTTTATGACATCCAGCTCCCTGTGCAAGTACTCCATGGATAAAACAAAAAGGTAGGGAGATATTGGATCTCCCTGCCTGAGTCCTCTCTTTCCCTGGAACAGTTTAGCTAAGCCACCAATTATCACCAAAGAGTAGCTCACAATAGATAGGCATTCCATAATCCAATGGATGAATTTATATGGAAAACCTAACTCAGCTAGCAGTTCTGTAGGAAACTCCATTCAACACTATCATAGGATTTCCTCAAATCAACTTTAAGTATACATCTAGGTGATAACCCCTTACCTGTATACCATTTCAACACTTCATGGCTAAACAAGATATTATCAATGATACTTCTCCCTTCAATAAAAGATGTCTCAGTAGGATGCACTATACAATTGATAATCTTTTTAATTTTGTTAGCCAAAACCTTGGTGATGATTTTATAAATTATAGTACAACATATAATTGGTCTATAATTCTTCATGAATGATGGGTTAGGCACCTTAGATATTAATGTCACTGCAGACAGCTAATTGATTTCAGCAGTTTCCCTGAGCCAAATATTTCCTTTACAACATCCAATACATCATCTTTCACAATCCTCCAGTTCTTGGTGAAGAACTCAATGGGGTAGCCATCAACCTAGGGGATCTATCATAGGCAAACTCTTCATAGAATGAGTAATCTCTTGATCAGTAACAGGTGCTATTAGCTTACACTTCTGAGAGTAGCTTAAACAAGGTCCTTTTCTGATGACATCTATATTTGGACAATCCAAACTTGATGCAGCCTGTCCCAACAGTTCAGAGAAAAACTTAAGAAATTCAGCTTCTACCAAATCAGGATCGTGCAACTTTATGCTAGAAGGGGTATATATTGAAGTAATGGTGTTTTGGTTTGTCCTCAACTTTCATTGCGCATGGAAATATTTTGTGTTTGCATCCCCACCCTTAATCCATGATACCTTGGATTTCAGCTTCATATCCATTTCCTCTATTGCACTCCATTTATTTGCTTCTGTTATGAACTTCTTCTCAGCTTCAATTAAATTATCATCAAGGGGTTTATAGTTAAGTTGTGCTTGGACTCTTTCTAGACTTTCTTTACCTGGTTTAGATTATGATTATAAGAAACCATATAGGTATTCAGCTTTTGTTGTCCCTTCTTAACAACTTTTAGTTTCATCCATAATTGATACATTTTAGTTCTCCCATCCTTTCCTGCCAAACATTTTCTAGAATCCCACCAAACTCAGCTGAATTAAAATAGTGTTGAAAGGTTTGAAAGATTTTGTCCTTGAACTACCTCTCTGACTCAACTGTATCAAAATTAGAATGTGATATGATATCCCTAGGTTAATACATCTAATTCAATATGCCCATATTTGGTTAGCCACTTAGATATTCCAAGTATAATGAAAACCTTTGGTTCTCAACCCTATGAGCTGTAGTTGATCAACACAGGTCTGGAGAACTTGGGTCTCCACTGGCAAAATAGCAGAGCCAATTCTAGCATTTGTTGTCAACACATTATTTTAATCTCCACATAACAGCCATGGCCCTTGGACACTATGTCCAACTTGGATAAGTTCCTGCCAAAGTGCCTCTCTAGCCTGTAGATTATTCTGTGCATAAATTGTAGTAAATTCAGTATCAAATTGACCACTTTGGTCATGTAGTGACATTGTATATACTGTTCATGTTTGGTAACCACTTGGAGTTGAATATTGGAAGTCCACAATAGCCATATTCTCCCATTATAAGCTAGGATAATTACAGCAATAAGACCAACAATTACCCAGCTTCTGGATAATCCCTTTTGCTTTATTCTCCTTTACTCTAGTCTTCAATATTCCCATCAAATCCACCTTATTCTTTTTCAAAAACAACCTTAATTCTTTATGCTTTAAGGGTTGGTTTAACCCTCTAATATTCCATGTAGCTGTTATCATGTGGGGAATGTCTGACCCCCTTTATCCTCCCTTTGGCTTGTATCAGCTTCTTGAAGGATGGCAAACACATTCTCTATAATGACATCAACTTTCACCAGTAAAGTCATGTCCACTATGGAATGCACAATGCCATCAACCTGGGGATTACCATTTGTCCTTTGCCAGAGGACCTCTCTAGTGGCCTTCCAGTCTTGTTTTGGATTTTGCGTTTTCCTAGCAGGTCTTTTCCTTCTCCTCTTCTTTACATTTTGGAATTGCTGCACCTAAACCTTTTTATCATCATCCTGCCAACAGTTTATATCCTCATGACCAAACAACAAATAGGTGGACCAGTATCTAGGCTTCCAATCATATTCCACAGGTTGATCAAAACAACCAGCAGGAGTATTGAGCAAAATAGAGTTCGGGAAGGGCTGAGAGATATCAGTCTCAATGAGTACCCTAGCATACGAGATCCATCTCATAGTTGCAGTATATTCATCTGTATGTAAGTCCACCCAATTGCACTAGCCACCTTACTTAGGGCTTTACCCTACCGTATCCTACCGGAAGACCAGGGAAAGTAGTCCAAAAGGGGATTGTTGTGATGCAATTAGGATTAAAATGAAAATTTATATCCCATTCTTGTAGAACCAATGGTTTGTTCTGGAAAGTATACAACCGAGCTTGTAAAATCAGTTCACTCTCCTTTACTGATTCAAATCGAAAGACAAAGCAACCCTCATCATGCAACAAAACCTGAGGTTTACTAAACAAATTCCAAGAATTTAGTACATACGCCTCCATTTATTTCATATAAGGCATATCCCCAACAACATACAAAAGTAAAGCCAATTTCCAGTACTCCTTTTGATCCTTTTAGATCATAATCATCAATCGTAACACATAACCTCCCATCCGTAGAACTAGGAGGTTCATAGTTAAGATGCTTACCTCTAGATACTAGTCGATTACCTTTGAACTAATTCAAGTCCGTTGGGGACTGGTGGCCTAAAGTATCCACATCAGAGAATTATAGTTTTCTAGTCATCTTCTCTGATCTAGCAAGAAGCTCTCCATAAGGTTCCAGATGTATAGACTATTGTGAGTTTGAATTAGACACAATTTTTGGTTCCTCCAAAATTGATTGAAATTTGGGAGAAAGGAAGCTCCCAAAGGTTAACGGTGGCCTCTTTTCCTCATTTCCAATCTTCAGTGTGACGAACCCCTCATCTTCCCCATTGATGTCAAGCTTTCCTTTTTGTGCATGGATGAATTTTTCAATGGGTGCATTTTAGCAAAGCCTAGCTAAAGTGCGCCCAGGAGAAAATATCTGCAAAAGAAGTTTATTTTTATCCTATAAGTTGTTATTTTTGATTTGAGTTCTAAGAAGCTTAACTCATTTCTGTCTTCATCACTGTTTGAGTCTAAATCAGCCATCAGAGCCAACACATCTTCATCATCAAAATGATCTATGGACAAGAGAGAGAAATCATCTTGTTCAGTAGCGGCTTTAGATTCATCACTGGAGGAGTTTTCCGTGGAAGCTAAAGCTCACTTCACCATACCATCTTCTTCTTTTGTAGTGAGTCTTCTATTTGGGATTTGAATCTAATCCTTCTTTCCTTCTTTGGATTTCTCAGAAAAGTTACGTTTGTGTTCTAACCCCATTGATGACATTCCTTCATGAAGTGACCAGGTTCACCACACTTATGCCAGATCATATCTTAAAGATTTTTGTCAATACATTTAGATGCATTCTTCTTCTAAATGTTTAAGCCTTTCTTAATGATTCGCTGAAATCTTCAACTGAGCAAAGCCATGCTGTCATCCTCAATAGTAGAATTGAGCACCAGTTTCTTTTCTTTATGAGAACCGGTCGGCTCTCTTTCTTAAGACTTCTTGAGTTCATAAGTCTTTAGGTTCCCAATCAAGTCATCCATGGTCAAAGTATCAAGATCGCTTGCTTCAGAAATAGCTTCCACTTTTCTTTCCCAGGATTCAGGTAGTACACTCAGAAGCTTCCTTACAACCTTACTTGTGGGAATAGTCTCATCAAGTGAGTATATCTCATTAACAATAGAAGAGAACCTAGTGTGCATATCATGAATAGATTCCACATCCTTCATCCTAAACAATTCATATTGACAATTTAGCATGTCGATCTTGGACTTCTTCACTTGATTGGTTCCTTCATGAGCAGTTTGAAGAGCATCCCAAATTTTCTTTGCACTGGTACATGATGAAACTCGATTATATTCGTCAGGACTAATTCCACACACCAAAATCTTCTTTGCCTTTGCATTGATCTTAAGGGCCAATTTTTATTTCTTTGAATACTCCAATCTTCCTTTTGGACTTTGAGTTTTTCCATCGTCAGCCAGTTTCATGGGAATAGTAGGTCCATCCAATATGACATTCCACAAGTTGTGATATTCATCTATGAGGAAATCCATCATGCAATGTTTCCACCAATCGTAGTAGTGACCATTGAAAAAGGATGGTTTGGTGTAACACCCCAAAAGTTTCATAGATCAAAACCCAGAGTTAGTATGAAAAACTAGAAAGAAACCAGAAAATCTTGTCTTAGAATAACTTCAACAACGAGTCGTTGTTAGAAACAATGACCCGTTGCCTGAGCCGTTGTCAGCCTTGCAAGTTGTCATTTAGGAACCAACGAGAGATGGAACGATCTATTGTGAGGAGAAACGAGACATCCTGTCAGTCATTGTTACTTAGTTCAACCTGTCCAAATCTTTCCCAGAACCAATGAGCCTAGTGACGAGTTGTTGGTGGAAACAATGACCCGTCCTATTAAATCGCTAGGTGAGACTCAGAAACCATGCAAGTACACAACAACAACAATGAGTGGATACACGAGACATTGTATCGTCTAATGAATCACTGGTACAAATCATTGGGAGAGATCATGTATGTTCTTTTAGGGGAAATGATAGGGTTAGAAGACTCGTTGTATCCTACAACGAGTTGTTCTATTCATCCGTTATTAGAAGCATAGAGTCTATCCAAAACGTTTCTAGTGGCCACAATAGGATTCAATGACCCATTGTATCACCTAACGAGTCACCCTGTTCATCCGATGGTTGAAGTCCAGAAACCAAATTTCCATATCCAGTACAAATGAATGGTCCTGATGGGTCGTGGTCACAACTAACGACCTGTTGTGTGACCTATTGGAACCCAATGATTCTTTCAGGGGAATTTTTGTAGCTTTATCTCATTTTAATGCCTAAACTACGTCATTTGGGGCGCATATTGAAGGGGATTTAGAGAGTTGATCGAGTATTTATTCTCATTTTTTCACCTTCCCCTCAAAGTCAATACATAGAAACTCAGCTAGGAAGTGCAGGGAAAGAAAAAGGGTTTCATTTCCTTCTCATATTTCTCAAGGATTTTCTCAGGGATTTTACTGCAGATATGTTAGATTCTAACAAGGGAATTTCTTCCACCCTTGTGTCCCAAAATTCTTGTAGAAATTATGTTAATTCCAGCCCTATAGAAAGTCAAAACTAGGCTTGTTCTTCAGACAGATTATGATTTTCCTCTTTGCTATAATTACTGATGCTTCCTAAGATTTTTACCAGTTGTAATTCATTCTTGGTATCTCATTTAGTATAGTATGTATTAGCCTAATTTTTAAATGTTATTTTGAATGAGACTTGCATGATTTAGAATTCAGATGTGAATTATTGCTTTGTTAGGATAATTTTTATAAAATCATGAATTGTTAGTACAGTTGCATGAACAACAGTTAGCCTTTTTGGTATATTCAGTCTCAGAGTCTCAGTCAACACTTTGTATACCTAGTATTCTACAGAAATGTCAGTTAATCAGTTTGACTAAATTTAGTCTTTGAGAAACTCAGTAGTACTAGTTATCAGCTTATTCATTGTTCTTTAGACTGTAATGACACTTTCAAATAAAGCAGCTCTGTCAAGTCTTAGAACACCAACATTTTCAGTTATCAAGTCCTTCAAACTCTTAGGGCGCTTCCAGATAAGCATCCTTGACTTAAGTCTTGGGACATTAGTTTCGAGTTATCAACCTAATACACATAATTAGGATTTCCAATGGGAGTAGGAATTAGCATCGAGCGGGTAGGGGTTTAGCGCACCCAGGTTCACAAAACTATGTTGCCACCACAGGTTATTAGCTAGAATGGGCCTCAAACAGTGATCACCCAGCTTAGCCACTATACCCTGACAAGGTACAGTGGGCTTTCTCCGATGGGGAGTGTACATCAGACTCCATTTCTAGCTCACATGGTTATATGTCAGTTATAGTCTCTCCCATAGTATAGTACAGTACAACTCAGTCCAGTACAATCACAATCTCCAGCTCAATTCAGTCCACCAGATTTTAGGATAATCTTATGACGTTCAGACAATTATTAGTACTTACAGTAATATCAGATTTTTAGATACTTCTGTGATTATGATTCTAGTTATGGTTATTGCATGTCCTGTCAGTGCAGTTCACAGATTTTCAGTATTTTGTTGTATTTAATTCATATCTCACTTACTATCAGTACATTCAAAGTATTGATGCATATTGTCTATGCAGTATCGTCTTATGATATAGGTGCAGCTTCTCAGTCTCAGCATCATTAGTAAACCTTCTCAGGCGAAAATCAGCAGAGTTAAGAGGTGAGTCCTTATTTGCCGAGGACCAGAGTTCACTTCGAGTTTTGTTCTAGTTTGTTATTTTAGTTCAAGTATTAGAGTTAGCTAGGGGTTTGTCCCAACATCTCATTAGTTCATGATTAGAAGGATTTTAGATAATATTTGTAGACTCAGCTAGAATTTTAGACTTATGTCTTTTATTCAACTTGGTTACTTCATGTACTAGCTTCTGCTCATGTATGTTACCTCTCATCAGATCAGTCTTAGTAGTAAATGCTCTACTAGGGTTTGCTTGGGGTCACTTGTGACTTTAAGTACCATGTCGCATCTAGGGTGTGAACTCGGGTCGTGACAAACTTAGTATTATAGCCTTAGGTTTAGAGTATACTAGGATGTCTAGAAGCCGCGTCAAGTAGGGTCCTAGCACGCCACACTTATGAGGAAGAGGCTACGAGGAATTTTTAGGAAGATTCCCTTTATTCGTAAAATTTATTGTGCATAGAGTTTTGACTCTAATACGTCCTCCTAACTCGTGCTATACCCCTTTTTGGATAATGGTGCCTCCTAGAAGAGGAAATGGAAGGAGGACGAAAAATGCTAACCAGCCAGCCTCACCAGCTCCACATCCCCTCAGGACGACCAGGTGTCCGACACAGAATTTTGGGCTGCTATTCAGATATTGTACAATCAATAGGTAGTTGTACTAGTCAACCCCAATGGGTCTGCAACCACAACCAAAGTTTGGGATTTTATGCGGATGAATCCCCCAGCTTTTCATGGGTCTAAGGTAGAAGAGGATCTGCAAGAGTTCATGGATGAGATTTAGAATATCACCCAAATCATGGGTGTTATCCCTATTGAGAGTGTTGATCTAGCTGCCTACCAGTTGAAAGGGGTGGCTCAGATTTGGTACAAAAAGTGGAAGGAGGGAAGGCAAAATGGAGCAGGTCTAGTAGAATAGGATGAATTCATTATAGTATTCCTGGAAAGGTTCTTTCCCCAGGAATTGAGGGAAGATAAGGTTGCTGAATTCATGAACTTGAGGTAGAACAACCTGACAGCAGAGGAGTATGCACTGAAGTTCATTCAGCTGTCGAGATATGCTCTAGAAATGGTTTCTAACCCGATGACTCGCATGCTCAAGTTCGTTAATGGAGTCTCAGATTTGGTTCTCAAGGAATGCAGGACCGCCATGCTTATTAAAGATATGGACCTCTCCAGTCTCATCATTCATGCCCAACAGATAGAGGTAGAAAAGTTGAAGGAGATAGAGAGGGAGAGTAAACAGGCCAGAACAGGTCAGTTTGAGTACTCCCAGTAGAGGTTAAGTGGTGGTAATCACCCCCAGTAGTAGCAGAGGCCTCCAACACCTTCCTCAGCTAGTGCTCCATCTTCCATGCCCCGTAAGGATAAGAGAAGTAGGACATCAGGCTCCAAGTCCCAGAGCTTTGTCTCTAGCAGCTGAACTTTTCCAACATGTCCTAAGTGTTGTAAGAATTATCTGAGTGAGTGTCATATGGGAAAGGAGGGTTGTTTGGGGTGTGGCCAGCTGGGTCATAGATTGAGAGAGTGCCCGTCAGTAGGATGGGGAAAGGCCCAATCTACTATATCAGCAACCCCGGTAGATCACCCAACTCAGTAGGGCACTACTTTAAGTACAAGTGGCGGTTAGTGCCAGAATCATTTCTACGCCCTATCTTCCCTACAGGATAAGGAGAAATCATCGGATGTTGTTACTGGTATGTTGTGCCTTTTCCACTTTGATGTATATGCTTCGCTAGATCCAGGAGCCACACCTTCTTTCGTGATTCCATACATTGCTATTCAGTTTGAAATAAGTCCAAAAATCTTCTCAGAGTCATTTTTAGTTTCTACTCCGGTTGGTAAGTCAGTTAGAGCTAGCCGAATGTATAGCAATTGTCCAGTCTCAATGTTGAGTAAAGTTACCTTAGTTGATCTAGTAGAGCTAGACATGGTCGATTTTGACCTTATACTTGGCATGGACTGGCTGCATTCTTTTTATGCTTCAGTTAACTGCAGAATCAGAGTAGTCAGGTTTCAATTTTCTAACAAGCTAGTCTTAGAGTGGAAGGGCAGTGCTTCAGTGCCTAAGGGTCATTTTATTTCATACCTTAAGTATAGGAAAATGATCGCCAAAGGATACATCTATCACTTGGTTAGGGTCAAATATTCCAGTTCCAGGACCCCGATGCTCCATTAAGTTCTAGTCATGAATGAGTTTTCTGATGTGTTTCCTGAAGATCTTGCTGGAGTCCCTCTCGAGCGGGAAATAGACTTTGGAAAATACCTTCTTCTAGATACCCAACCCATCTCTATTCCTCCTTATAGGATTGCTTTAGCTAAGCTTAGGGAGTTGAAGGAACAACTGAAAGACCTTCCAGATAAGGGCTTCATCAGACCCAGTATTTCTCCGTGGGGTGCCCCAATCCTATTTGTGCAAAAGAAAGGCAGTACACTCAGAATGTGCATCGACTATCATCAGCTGAACAAAGTCACAGTCAACAATAGGTATCCTCTATCCAGAATTGATGACTTGTTCGAGTAGTTTCAGGGAGCTAGTTGTTTCTCCAAAATAGATCTTAGATTGGGATACCATCAACTCAGGGTTGGGGAATGTGACATTTCGAAAAAAGCCTTCGATACTCGATATGGTCACTATGAGTTCATAGTTATATCTTTTGGACTAACCAATGCTCCTTCAGATTTTATGTACCTGATAGACAGGATATTCAAGCTGTACATGGACATATTCGTCATTTTCTTTATAGATGACATTCTGGTTTACTCCAGAATAAAGGAGGAGCATGCAGACCATCTGAGAATAGTTTTACAGACTCTCAGTGACCGCCAGTTATTTGCCAAATTCACCAAGTGTGAATTCTAGCTAAAATCAGTTTCCTTCCTCGGGCATGTGATCTCTAGAGAAGGTATTCAAGTGGATCCTCAGAAGATAGCAGCAATCAAGGACTGGCCAAGACCCACTTCTCCATCATAAATCAGGAGTTTCTTGGGTTTATCCAACTATTACAGACATTTTGTTGAGGGGTTCTCTTCCATTGCCTACCATTTCACCAAACTAACGCAGAACTAGGTGAAGTTTTAGTGCTTTGATGTATGTGAAAAGAGTTTTCAGGAGTTGAAGACTCAACTCAGTAAAACCCAATTTCTGACTCTATCAGAAGGTTTAGATGAGTTTTTGATCTACTGTAATTCCTCCAGAGTTGGCCTTGATTGTTCTCTAATGCAGCAAGGCAAGGTCATAGCTTATGCCTCCAGACAACTCAAGGTTCATGAGAAAAACAATCTAACTCATGTTCTTGAATTGGAAGCAGTAGTGTATGCATTGAAGATTTAGAGACATTATCTCTATGGGGTTCATTTGGATGTCTTCACTGACCACAAGAGTCTACAACATGTGTTCAGTCAGAAGGATTTGAATCTTCATCAGAGATGGCTAGTTGTTGAAGGATTATGGCATGAGTGTGCTGTATCACCTAGGCAAGGCCAAAGTAGTGGTTGATGCCCTTAGCAGGATTTCTATGGGAAATGTTGTGCATGTTGAAGATGGTAAAAAGGAACTGACAAGGATATATATAAATTGGCTCAATTAGGGGTCCAGTTAGTTGATTCAGTAGAGGGTGGAGTTGTGATCCAGAGCGGGGTAGAATCCTCATTGGTAGTACAATTTAAGTCAAAGTAGGATGAAGACCCCATTCTATTTAAGCTGAATGAAGCAGTTCTAAGAAAAGAGGTGGAAGCATTCTCCAAAGGGGGAGATAGTGTGCTCCGTTAGCAGGGTAGCTTGTGTGTTCCAAATATAGATGATTTAAGGCAGCGGGTATTAATGGAAGCACACAATTCCAGGTATTCTATCCACCCTGGCACCACCAAGATGTGTCGTGATCTATGGAATATCTACTAGTGGAATGACATGAAGAAGGACATTGCAGAATTTGTGGCTAAGTGTCCAAATTGCCAACAAGTTAAGGTTGAACATCAGAGACCTAGGGGTATGACTCAGGATATAAACATTCCTACTTAGAAGTGGGAAGAAGTGAACATGGACTTTATCACAAGTTTAGCTCGTACTCCCCGACAAAATGACTCAATTTGGGTGGTCGTAAACTGAATGACCAAGTCAGCATATTTCCTACCAATTAAGAATACAGATTCAGTGGAGGACTATGGTAGACTGTATATTCGGGAGTTAGTGAGACTGCATGGAGTTCCCTTGTCTATCATCTCAGATAGGGTACTCAATTCACCTCGCACTTCTAGAAGTCATTCCAGAAAGGACTTGGTACTTAGGTCAAGCTCAATACAACTTTCCATCCACAGATAGATGGCTAGGCCAACGGACTATTCAGAATTTGGAAGATATGTTAAGGGCTTGTTTGATTGATTTCAAGGGTAGTTGGGATAATCATCTACCTCTCATCGAGTTTGCATACAACAACAGCTACCACTCCAATGTTCAGATGGCCTCATTCGAGGCATTATATGGTAGGAGGTGCAGATCTCCTATAGGGTGTTTTGAGGTTGGTGAAGCTACCTTGATAGGTCCAGATTCAGTACACTAGGCCATGCAAAAGGTTCAAATTATCAGGGAACGATTGAGAATAGCTCAAAGCCGACAGAAATCATATGCACATATGAGGAGAAGGGAGTTGGAGTTTGCTATGGATTATTAGGTATACCTAAAAATATCACCTATGAAAGGGGTGATGAGATTCAAAAAGAAAGGAAAGCTCAATCCTAGATATATTGGCCCTTACAGAATCCTAAGACGCATTGGCAATGTGGCTTATAAGCTGGAGTTGCCTGCAGAGTTAGCATCGGTGCACCCGACCTCAATTGTGCCTTTGGAGAGCATAGGTGTAAAGGAAAATCTTTCTTACGAAGAAGTTCTAGTTCAGATTCTAGAACATCGTCCATAAGCTGAGGAACAAGGAGGTCACCTTAGTAAAAGTTTTATGGAGGAACCAACTAGTTGAGGGAGCTACATCGGAAGCAGAAACAAATATGATGGCTAAATACCCTCACTTATTCCCTTCCATCTCAGCTTCAGCATCAGGTACTAAATTCCTCCTCAGTACTTTATCTAGTTCCATACTCATGTCTTATTCATGTTCTTATGTGCACCCTAGTTGCATAATTTCAGTTAGCGTGTCTATCTTAGTTTAGAGTCAGTCACTCCTACAGTAATTAGTTATAACTTCAGTTTGGGATTGCAACTCTTTCCCTAGGCTTTCAACTTATTTAGCCTTCATTCAAGGACAAAGAATCCTACGGGGGAGATATTGTAACACCTCAAAAGTTTCATAGACCAAAACCCAGACTTATCATGAAAAACCAGAAAGAAACTAGAAAATCTTCTCTCAGAATGACTCAGACAATGAGTCATTGTTAGAAACAATGACCCATTGCCTGAGTTGTTGTCAGCCCTACAAGTTGTCATTCAAGAACCAACGAGTCATAGAATGACCCGTTGTCCTATCAGTCGTTGGTACTCAGTTCAGAAATCTATTCAAACCTTTCCCAGAACCAACGAGTCCAGTGATGATTCATTGGAGGAAACAACGACCCATCCAATTAAATTGTTAGGTGAGAATCATAAACCATGCAAGTACACAATAGCAGCAACAAGTGGATAATATGAGTCATTATATCGTCTAATGGATCATTGGTATGGATCATTGGGAGAGATGCAGAAACTATGCATATTCTTTTAGGGGAAATGACTGTCGACTCATTGTATCCCACAATGAGTCATTTTATTCACCCATTGTGAGAAGCCCAAAGTCTATCCAAAACCTTTCCAGTGGCCACGATAGGATTCAACGACCCATTGTATCACCTAACGGGTCATCCTGTCCATCTGTTGGTTGAAGTCTAGAAACCAAATTTCCATACCCAGGACCAATGACTGGTCCCAACGGGTCGTGGCCACAATCAATGACCCCTTGTGTTACCTATTAGATCTCAACGAGCAGTTTCTCAAACTTTCTTATAGGGGCATATTTGTAACTTTTCGTTATTTTAATGCCTAAACAACATCATTTGGAGTGCATTTTGAAGGGGATTTAGGGAGTTGATCAAGTATTTCCTCTCTTTTTTACCTTCCCCTCTATGACAGTACGTAGAAACTCAGTCAGAACGTGTAGGGCAAGAACAAGGGTTTCATTTGCTTCTCAGATTTCTCACGGATTTTCTTAGGGATTTTACTTCAGGTATATGGGATTCCAACAAGGGAATTTCTTCCACCCTTGTTTCCCAAAATTCTTACAAAAATCCTATTAATTCCATCCCAATAGAAAGTCGAAACTAGGGTTGTTCTTTAGATAGATTATGATTTTCCTCTTTGTTATAATTCCTGATGCTTTCCAAGACTTTACCAGTTGTAATTCATTCTTGGTATCTCATTAGTATAGTATGTGTTAGCCCTAATTTTTAAATGTGATTTTGAATGAGACTTGCATGATTTAGAATTAAGATGTGAATTATTGCTTTGTTAGGATAATTTCTATAAAATTATGAATGTTAGTACAATTGCATGAACAATAGTTAGCCTTTTTGGTATATTCAGTCTCAGAGTCTCTGTCAACTCTTTGTATATCTAGTATTCTACAGAAATGTCAGCTCATCAGTTTGACTAAACATAGTCTTTGAGAAACTCAGTAATACTAGTTATCAACTTATTAGTCGTTCTTTAGACTGTAACAACTTTTTAAGATAAAGAAGATCTGACAAGTATTAGAACACCAATATTTTCATTTATCAAGTCCTTTAGACTCTTACGGTACTTCCAGATAAGTAGCCTTGACTTAAGTCTTGGGTCATCAGTTTCGAGCTGTCAGCCTAATAAACATAATTAGGATTTTTAGTGGGAGTAGGACTTAGCACCGAGTGTGCCGGAGTTCAGCGCTCCTAGGTTCCCAAAATATGTTGCCACCATAGGTTATTATCCAAAATGGGCCTCAGGCAGTGATCACCCGACTCAGCCACCATACCCTGGCAAGGTACAATGGGCTTTCTCTTATGGGGTGAATACATCAGACTCTACGTCAAGCTCACGTGGTTACATATTGGTTAGTCTCTCATATAATATAGTATAGTACAGCTCAGTCCAGTACAGTCACAATCTCTAGCTCAGTTCAGTCCACCAGATTTCAGGATATTCTTATGACCTTCAGACAGTTATTAGTACTTACAGTAATATCAGATTTTTAGATACTTCTGTGATTATGATTCTAGTTATGGTTATTGCATGTCCTGTCAGTGTAGTTCATAGATTTTCAGTATTTGGTTGTATTTAATTCATATCTCACTTACTCAGTACATTCAAAGTATTGATGCATATTCTCTATGTTGTATCGTCTTATGATACAGGTGCAGGTTCTCAGTCTCAGCATCGTTAGTAAACCTTCTCAGGCGAAAATTAGCAGATTCAGAGGTGAGTCCTTGTTTAACTGAGGGCCAGAGTTCACTTCCAGTTTTGTTCTAGTTTGTTATTTCAGTTCAAGTATTAGAGTTAGCTAGGGGTTTGTCCCAACATCTCATTAGTTCATGATTAGAAGGCTTTCAAACAATATTTATAGACTCAGCTAGAATTTTAGACTTATGTTTTTACTCAGCTTGGTTAGTTCATTTATTAGCTTCCTCTCATGTATGTTACCTCTCATCAGATTAGTTTTAGTAGTAACTTCTCTACTAGTTTTTGCTTGGGGTGGCTTGTGACTAAGTACCGTGTCGTGTCCAGGGTGTGAACTCGGGTCATTACATTTAGTGGTTGACTGTCCCTCCTGAGCTATTGGGGGTGCAACTATGGTTTGATTTTTCAAGGTGTGAGCCTTTATAGAAAAAACCCTACTCGGATACCAATTGAAATCACCACCTACTAACTACGATATTGAACCTGGTTCAATTTAGTCACAAGTGCAGAATTATAATAGTAAAGAACACACATATTTAACATGAAAAATCTCCTTACTCAAGGGAGTAAAAAAACACGACCTATTGATAGGATTTTATTCAATTCATGAGGGGGTTTTAGATTACAACTATTCAATCAAATGGAAAAACTCTAGTATATCAAGTATCACTAATTACCTCTATCTAGTGATGAGTTTTCCAACTCACAGCCCGAGTTAGAAACTTACCAAGACAAAAAACAATGAACAAACTGAACAATAAAAGAATCTCTCTCTCTCTCTGAATTTGAGAATTGCCTCGAAACCTTCAAATCATTTTGTTTCTATCAATCATCCATCTTTATTATCTTGTTTTGTGTGATATAAATATTTCCTTTACAAAATTAGTCCAACTCCAACTCTAGTTCCTCTTCCTTGTTGGACTCTTTGTTGTACTCTCCTCTTCTGACTTGATGTATATTAGATGAAGTATGACATATCCCTGGCATTCTTATCTCGATCAATCATCTTTGCCTTATCTATAAGTATACGCTTCCATCTTGAGTAGGAATAGGTATCTACTTCATCACATCTGTACCTGTATCAATTACCCAATTAGACCTGGTTCATCTTCGTGCACTATGATATAATCAACTTTTGTTGGACCTGGTTCACTTTGTCAACTTTACAAAAACTTTGTCAATCACAGTCAATCATCAATATAAATAAATAACAGTAAATGTCAAGATAATTGCAAACTTATATCAACTCAGTATACACAATAGCTTTAAAAATTTGGGAACTCAGGACAAGGAAGAATAAGAAGTGTTTCAGGTTAAACAAAGCTTGGTAGCAGTAGAGACAACAAATGTTGCAATAAAATTAGCCGTGGTTGAGAGAGAGGAAGTGGGAAGAGAAAATTTGAAGTTACAAGGAGAGAGCACCAATGTTATAGCTGAAGATGTAGTCCCTGTGAGGGTTCAATTATCTTCATAAGAAAATACTCAAGCAATGAGTACTCCTACCTGGATTCAACAACACATAATCAGATTGAGTACAAAATTTGATGTTGATTCAAAGGTATTTGAAGGAATACTCAGCAGTGTTGGAAGTACTTTTCAGGGAAGTGTCAAGACTTTAATTGGCACCAAATGATAGAAAGGAGAGGCAAAAGACTTGGTGAGAGATTGGGGCAGGTAGAGGTTTAGTCATAGGACCCTAAGTACTCTGGCGGAGACTTCAACACTGTTAGGCATCCTTTCGAATAGAAAAATTACAAAGGAATTAGTGGTAAAGGAATGACAAACTTTTCTAATTTTATTGAGGATATAGAGCTGGTGGATATAGAAAATCAAGGGGAAAGTTCACTTGGAAGAAAGTATAAAATATAGTTTGTAATTTAAAGACAAACCAAGTAAATGGTCAAGTAAAGCATAACGAAACAAATTCTCATCCTAACCAATTTGACAACGTGCAAGTCAGAAGTTATCTTGATAGAGTTGGTTTAAGCAATTACAGATTATAATATTGTTAATGGAAACAAATATAACTACCATTCAGTGAACAAAAGTTCCAAATTTGATACCATTCTAGGAAAATTCAATTTTTCATATAGAGAAATGATCACGGGCAAAATAGCATGCCCGAGATACGCTTTATACCTTAATGTAGTCTTGTTTATCTAAGTTATTTTACATACTTTCATGTGATTTTATATAAATGTGAATATATTTGCTAACCAACATGATTAGTCCTTGTTTTGTAGGTTAATAATGCATTTGAGGAACTAATTCACAAGTTGATGAATAGCAAGGAATGGAGTGGAAGCAAGTGGCGAAAGTCGGCAAGGAGCATGCCTTGGCAAGGCTGGCCGCGCCAGGCAGCGTGCCACGCTGTGCGTGTGCCGCGCCCAGCGCTGTGCCACGCCCTTGCCAAGCGCACGAGAAAAGGCAACAAATAGCAGCAGCAGGCAGTAAACTAGCGCGCCAGCGCCGTGCCACGCTAGGACAGCTGCGCGACAGCAACATGCAAACGCGCTGCATGAGTAGCGTGCCACGTTGGCCAGCGCGGTGACCCTCGGCAGCTTGGTTTCCAGAGGCACTTTCTAGAGAGCTTTCGCGTTGCCTCCGTGTCACGGAGTCATTGCTCCGTGATACACTCCGTGACACGGAGCTGTTCCATTACAGGCTAAATTATGCACGTTTTCCATTTACTATAAATTGAACCCTTAGCTCCTAAAATCATTTGGTCACGATTTTATTCTGAAAAACCACCTAGGAGTGAAGGGAGAAGTGGGAGAACTCATCTAGGGTTTATCAAATTCCCTTCTCATCTACCAAATTCATGTAAGTATGTTAGTTTAGTATTAGTTAATTGTAGTTTTACGAACATGAATGGCAAGAACCCTTCCTCTAGGGTTGAAGCCATGAATTATGATTGTGCTTTTATGAATTTGTTTTGGAATTAAGTTATTGATTGTTGTTTTCGTCTTGCATTCTGGATTGTTGGTTGTTTTTATGATTGATCACCATGAAAGCATATTTTTTAGCTTGAGTAATAGCTTGAGAAAGCATTACCTAGGTCAGGACATGAGAATGTAAGGAGCATGTTTGTATCTCGGGAGAGATTTTTGTGTCAGGATTGAAATATACCTAACACCGTGCTTGTTGACACACGGGGGTTATGAAAGACCAACTTGGGATGTCACATCACTACTCAAAGAAGTAGTTGTGAGGCTAAGTTGAGTTAAATGGTTAGACGCACGAAAGTCCCTAATTGTTTCCCCGTAAACCACAACATAATTGATTGCCCGCGACTAGAAAATTAAACTCCTCGCTCACAATGATGCAGTGAGGCTAGATTGCCGTGTTTAGAGGCTCGAAAGACCATAAACATGCAATTCTAATTATGTGAAATAACAATTGATAGTTCCATGCTTAACCCATTGCAAATCGTAGGATCGCATGATTAATTGGTTTTAACTCTATGTTGCTCCTAGAGTGATTTCAGAATATTTCGTTGACCCAAACTTAGACTTAATTAATCTCAATCGAAAATGTCTATAACCAACACTTGAGGTATTTAAGATCACAATAGAAATGGATAGTTAGAGGAATGGGTCTAGTCCCTATGGGTTCGACAATCCGGTTCTTAAAAAGAGCCACTATATTACTTGCACGACCCGTACACTTGCGGACGCGCGAATCGGGCACGTCAAGTTTTTGGCGCCGCTGCCGGGGACTCGGCGAAGTTTTGATAATTTATCTATTTTTGTGTGATTTTTGAATTTCCTAAAGTGTTGAAAAACTTGGTCTTAGTCTGTTTATTTGCAGGTGACAGGTTGTCCTGCCGAGCTGGCTAGAAATAGAGAGCTTGTGGAACAGTTGCTGGAACCTGAACGTCAAATCCATTTGCAAAGGAGAGTAGCTCTAGAGCAAAAGCTGAAGAGACTTGAAAAGGTGCAACAACAACCACCCACAGGACAAGTACAATTGTTATCCGAAGCAATGGCAGCAAGACCAGTTCGCGAAGTGGCAATCCCACTAGCGACGAATGTGACCTCTAGCATTCGTAAACCGAAACCTGGAGGGCACTTTGAGCTTAAACAGAACATGGTGCAGCTGTTACATTCTAGTGGTCAATTCACTGGGATGGCACATGAGGACCCGCATCAGCACTTACAGAGCTTTTTAGAGATTAGTGACACGTTCGTCCCCACCGGCGTGTCCACAGATTATGTACGAATGACCCTCTTCCCATTTTCACTCTTGGGAGAGGCGAAAAAGTGGCTGAAGGCTGAGCCAACGAACTCCATAACTTTATGGAATGACTTGGCTAAGAATTTCCTTATCAGATTCTTCCCTTCACGCAAAACTACAAGGTTGAGAAGTGAAATACTCAGTTTCAAGCAGAGGCCTGATGAGAACTTATATATGGCTTGGGAAAGATTCAAGTCATTGTTGAGAGATTGCCCCCATCACCAGCAATCAAATGAAGTGCTGGCTCATACCTTTGTAGAAAGTCTAGACCCAGACACAAAAATATTACTAGACTCCGCATCGGGTGGGCAAGCCTTGGATAAGACATATGATGAGTTGTACACTTTGTTGAATAGAATTGCACAAGGAAATCCAGAGTGACACAGTGAGTCATCGAGAGGGGCAGGAAACAGATCAGGGTTGATAGACGTAGATGGTTTGAATGCTTTGGCAGCACAGTTAGCTTCGTTCCAGCATCAAATGATGACTCAGTTCAATAAACTGAGTATGAACCAACGCCAGGGACAGGTTAATGCAGTTCATCAAGCTCCGAGTTGGTGTGAAATTTGTGGTAATAATGGGCACCATGCAGAATCTTGTGGAGCCAATCCGGAGTCAGTCAATTTTGTTAGTAATGTGCAGCGCAACAATCAGAATTTTGAAACCAGTTACAACAAAAATTGGCAGGGCCACCCGAATTTTTCTTGGGGTGGAAACCAAAAGCAGAATTTTATGCAACCTCAACAACAGCAGTATCAGCAGAATGGGCAGAATGATGGGCAATTGAGTAGCAGCATTGAGGAAACACTGCAAAAAATCATGGAGACCCAGACTCAATTAATGGAAAATCAGGCGAGGATGGCAACAGACTTAATGAATCAGCAAGTAGCCACCCGAAATCTTGAAAAACAAGTGGGTCAGATAGCAGCTGCTCAAAACATGAGATCACAGGGGGGATTACCAAGCGACACAGATCCTAACCCCCGGTAGATCAATGCCATCAGTCTGAGAAGCGGTAAGCAATTAGCTGATGCAGTGTTAGAAGAGCTGAGCAAGGAGGTGCAGCCGGAGTTGGTTAGACCAGGACCATCCATCAACATGGGAGATAATCAGAGTGCTGGGCAACAAAATGCACAACTTCCATTGTAGCCAGCACAAAGACCACCACCACCATTCCCTCATAAATTCAGAAAGAGCAAGGAGGAGGAATGCTTCAAAAAGTTCTTTGAGAGCTTCAAAGAACTTCACATAAATTTGCCTCTTCTTGATGTTTTTCAGGGAATGCCCAAGTATGCTAAATACTTGAAGGACGTGATGGCGAACAAAGTGAGATTGGTGGATGTCCAGACTGTAGCACTGACTGAGGAGTGCAGTCACAGGGTATTGAGCAAAATGCCAAAGAAACTCAAAGACCCAGGGAGTTTTACCCTCCCCATACAAATTGGTAAAGCTGAGGTGCTACGAGCTTTGTGTGACTTAGGGGTAGCAGTCAATCTAATGCCCCTATCCTTATTCAACACCTTGGGATTGGGACAACCGAGGCCAACAAGGTTGATGCTGCAGCTGGCTGACAAGTCGCGAGTGACACCTGATGGAATAATAGAGGACCTTCTCATCAAAGTAGGTAAGTTCATTATACCTGCTGATTTTATTGTCTTGGATTTTCAGGTTGATGACCAGGTACCCCTGATCTTGGGACGGCCATTCTTGGCCACTGGAGGAGCGGTGATTGATTTGAAAGCAGGGACCCTAAAAATGAGGGTCGAGGATGAAGAAGAAATCTTCCGCGTTTACCAAGAAATGAACCCATCTGCACACTATAGAAACCTTTGTCAGGTTAGTGTGTTGGCAGAGGATAAGTGTGGGGTGGAGGATTCCATAGGTGTAGGGCCAAAGGAAATTACAAGTGTTCAGCCCGAGTCTGATAAAGGGCTTCAAATTGAGAGGAAGTTGGAGAAAGAGAGGAACAGAATGGAGGCTGTTTCCTCTAAACAGCAAAAGAAAAGGAGATGGTTCTCGAAAGAGAACCCAGGTATGAGGATGTCCTGAAAAGGATAGTCCACGTCGGGCCACGACGTAAAATAAGGCGCTACTTGGGAGGCAACCCAAGGGTACCACAGGTACCATTTTAATTTCTTACATTTGTGTTGATTTTATTTATTTTTCATCTTGTGTTGTTTTTGGTGGAAAGTTAAGCACAGATGGAGGGGAAGTCTGAGTACCCGTGGAGGAGGAAGCTAAAAAGCATGGACGATAAAAAGTGTGGGGTCGACACACACTTGTGCAAAGTGAAGAAAATCATGCTATTAGCTAGGCCTAAAGGCCTCAGGGAGTATTTCTCACCCTTTTTAAATTTTAATTTGATGCTATAAGGACATAGCTTTATTTAAGTGTGGGGTGAGGGAAATTTCAAGGAAATTTCAAAAATTTTTGTGCTTAACAAGTTTGTGGTGAATGTAATGCTAATGCTTGAGAAATTTGAAAAATTTGAAAATTTTTCTGAATTAAGCATGACTTCATCACCCGTTGGTTTTTCTTTTCGGTTCTTTTCCGACGGGGGGTCTTTGAACCGAAGAATAAAAATTTCATCTTTTCCTTTCCTTTGTCTGTATATAGTGTTTTAGTCATAGTTAGGGACTGTTTCCGACGATGGATGGATGACGACCGTCTTGAGGAAAAATTAGTCGGTAGGTGATGGGTTTTTGAAACCATAACTAAGTGGTGCTTGATGTTCTTGTATGTGCTATGCATGATTGTAAGATGCAAGTATGTTTAGTGTGAAGCATGCAAATGTATAACTTTGTTTGAGACACTTAAGCTCTGGAATTTGACTCAATATGATTGAAGCTTAATTCTGAATTCTTGTGATTAGCTGAGTAAGAGTCTGATGAATGTGTCTTGAATTGAGCATGTGCCATGAGTGTAAGGTTTTTGAGTATTCTGTGCTATTGTGGATTGTCTAGAACTTGCCTGGTGTGTTTATAAAATGAAATGAAGGATGTGAATTGTAGGAGATGATTTAGGCATTTCTTTGAATGAACCAAATTTTTATCCTTCATTTTACCTACCTTGAAAAATTAATCCTAGTTAGCCCCATTGAGCCTTGAGCCTATTCTTTGACAGCTGCAACATAAGCTTAATCCTTTTTCTTTCCTTAGCCTTGAACTTGATCCAAAACTCCTAAGCGCTTGAGTGAAAAAATCCGAAGGAGTAAAGGAGTTAGAAGAATGAAAAGAAAGGAAAAGTAGCAAGTTGTAGAAGTGAGAAAAGGACAAAGGTGCACTTGTGTGAAAATGGTTGATTATTAGTAAGGAGCAAGAAAACAAATTAATAAAAAAAATTATTCATAGAACTCCTTACTAATAAGTTAAAAGGGCCTATAGAAAAGGGGAACATAAGAGGAAAAAGAAAGCTGAAAGGAGAAAAAGGTGAAGTAAGGGAAGGGAAGTTCGTAAGGAGGGCGTAATGTATTAAAAGCGCTTAGGAAAGATAGTCACTATTACTGGCCATAATAGTACCTACCTGTCCCTTAGCCTACAGTACAACCCATTAAGTCCTACTTGATCTTACATTCAAACATCCTTAAATTAGTGGAATAAAACACTAAGGGCAAGCTTATGGGTCATTACATAATGCATGTGAATTCTTTGTGAGAGTGAGGGTAATTGTATTTATTTACCCACACATGTTGTGATGTAAAAATGAATTTTGCGTGTGATTGGGTAACTCTCCTTCCGTGAGGGCACATGTTGAATGAAGGATATAATTCATGAGGGATTTCTTACTCAGTTGATTTGCATGAGTTTGCTAAGATCGAGAGTCGATTCTTGAGGTTAAGAAGTCTTAGCATCGTTGTATTTCATCTCGGTGATTAAATTGTGTATGCTCTATTTGTAGCTTCTTATCTTACGTAATCATTATAGCTGTGAATTGAATTATCTTGCTAAATTAGTTATGTGGGAGTCTCCATATGCATGATATGTAAAAGGTTGTTCGAGGACGAACAAGGCTTCAAGTGTGGGGTTGTGATCACGAGCAAAATAGCATGCCCGAGATACGCTTTATACCTTAATATAGTCTTGTTTATCTAAGTTATTTTACATACTTTCATGTGATTTTATATAAATGTGAATATATGTGCTAACCAACATGATTAGTCCTTGTTTTGTAGGTTAATAATGCATTTGAGGAACTAATTCACAAGTTGATGAATAGCAAGGAATGGAGTGGAAGCAAGTGGCGAAAGTCGGCAAGGAGCATGCCTTGGCAAGGCTGGCCGCGCCAGGCAGCGTGCCACGCTGTGCGTGTGCCGCGCCCAGCGCTGTGCCACGCCCTTGCCAAGCGCACGAGAAAAGGCAGCAAACGGCAGCAGCAGGCAGTAAACTAGCGCACCAGCGCCGTGCCACGCTAGGACAGCTGCGCGACAGCAGCATGCACACGCGCTGCATGAGCAGCGTGCCACGTTGGCCAGCGCGGTGACCCTCGGCAGCTTGGTTTCCAGAGGCACTTTCCAGAGAGCTTTCGCATTGCCTCCGTGTCACGGAGTCATTGCTCCGTGATACACTCCGTGACACGGAGCTGTTCCATTATAGGCTAAATTATGTACGTTTTCCATTTACTATAAATTGAACCCTTAGCTCCTAAAATCATTTGGTCACGATTTTATTCTGAAAAACCACCTAGGAGTGAAGGGAGAAGTGGGAGAACTCATCTAGGGTTTATCAAATTCCCTTCTCATCTACCAAATTCATATAAGTATGTTAGTTTAGTATTAGTTAATTGTAGTTTTACGAACATGAATGGCAAGAACCCTTCCTCTAGGGTTGAAGCCATGAATTATGATTGTGCTTTTATGAATTTGTTTTGGAATTAAGTTATTGATTGTTGTTTTCGTCTTGCATTCTGGATTGTTGGTTGTTTTTATGATTTATCACCATGAAAGCATATTTGTTAGCTTGAGTAATAGCTTGAGAAAGCATTACCTAGGTCAGGACATGAGAATGTAAGGAGCATGTTTGTATCTCGGGAGAGATTTTTGTGTCAGGATTGAAATATACCTAACACCGTGCTTGGTTGACACACGGGGGTTATGAAAGACCAACTTGAGATGTCACATCACCACTCGAAGAAGTAGTTGTGAGGCTAAGTTGAGTTAAATGGTTAGACGCACGAAAGTCCCTAATCGTTTCCCCGTAAACCACAACATAATTGATTGCCCGCGACTAGAAAATTAAACTCCTCGCTCACAATGATGCAGTGAGGCTAGATTGCCGTGTTTAGAGGCTCGAAAGACCATAAACATGCAATTCTAATTATGTGAAATAACAATTGATAGTTCCATGCTTAACCCATTGCAAATCGTAGGATCGCATGATTAATTGGTTTTAACTCTATGTTGCTCCTAGAGTGATTTCAGAATATTTCATTGACCCAAACTTAGACTTAATTAATCTCAATCGAAAATGTCTATAACCAACACTTGAGGTATTTAAGATCATAATAGAAATGGATAGTTAGAGGAATGGGTCCAGTCCCTGTGGGTTCGACAATCCGGTTCTTAAAAAGAGCCACTATATTACTTGCACGACCCGTACACTTGCGGACGCGCGAATCAGGCACGTCAAGAAAATCTACGAACAAACCTTTACTTTACCCTAATCCTCTTTCTATTTTGCACCAAAGGATTTTGTTTTGAAAAATCATTAAATACCATAAATCCAAATGTCACACCAAACAAAAATAGCCCTTTTTCAATGTATATCTGCACGAAAATGTCTTCCTCCTCCAAGTTAACTTCATCCATTTCATCATTTGAATTAGAATCCCCTGTACTTGTCAATGCATCATCACTTTCTAACTCCTTATATTCTTTGGGCTCTGATGCACGCCAACTTTTTTTAATTTTTGTGCCTCAATTTCTTCTTCACTCGTTCTGCGGTCAGTCTCGCTTTCTTCTTCTTCTTTATTGCTTTCATATTTTTTAAATGCTGACATTTTTTTACCCGTGGTCAATTGTCATCATCTTCAAAAGAGAGCTTGTTGGGTACTTGAACATGTATTGATTGACAAAATCTGATGTAAGTTATGAGGTAAGAAAAATAGTCTTACTAACCCCAAAAATTTCAACAAAATTATGAATTATCAGCAATAGGACTCTCACGTACCGATCTGAGTTCACCAAATTAAATTTCTCTGGATCAAAAAGAAATTTTCTCATCTTATGCACACGAGAGGATGATGCATTTACGTATATAGTACCATCTATAAATTTCACCTTATTAGATTCACAAGCTACTAATATCGCATCCAGTTTCTTAACATTCAAATTTGGTAAGTCTTTTTCAACTTCACTTGTGAATTTCTTCTTATTCTTTTATCTTTCTTAGGTGGTCTGAAATGGCTATAAATTTCCTGTAGCCTAAAAATCCATTTTTATCAACATCACCTTGTGAAAATATCAATATACATGTTAATTTTTTACTTCTTTTGGTATCTATGTTCATGGTAATTATCTTATAAAGTTGGCAGAGGTTGCTGCAATGCATCAAATCTCGATGAGATCAATTTTGTTTTTTCAACTAGATTGCCAATCTAGGGCTTGTTTTTCATTTATTTCAAATATCAAAATTACAAGTTCAAATGCTCTTAGGCATGACTTTCAAGGCAAGTTAACATTTTCCCTCTACTTAAATATAATAAAAATTGTAGATATGTTAGTTCTATTTCCATTCAAGGTTAGAGAAAATTTGTCATTATTACATCAGAATCTTCATATGAAGGAGGGTTGAAGAGATAGTCTTGGGACTCCATTTCCCTGTATAATATCCCAATTTGGTGTGAATCTCTGGTGACTGTGGAAACAGAGGAAAGGAAGGGAGAAGATGAGTGCTTTGGTCCAGTAGGTAATGAAGGGGAAATTTCTTTTTAGTGAAGGACCCAACAATCATTAAATCACTCCACATTGGCACCTTGAAAAAGGGGAATATTTAAATAGGAAGGCACGTGAGCTAAATTCAAAAGGAAAAGGGACACTATGTGTTATTGGGCCAAGTTTGGAAAGGGGGTAATTGGGGCCTTGAAAACTTAGATCCAAAAGAGAAGATACAAAGCTATTTCAACTCTAAATCCCGAGAGACTGACATAGTAAACATCGAGATAATTGCAAACTTATCTCAACTCAGTACAACCAATAGTTTTGAGAATTTGGGATCTCAAGATAAGACGTTTTTCAGGCCAAACAAAGCAAGGAGAGCTTAGTAGCAGTAGAGAGAACAATTGTTGCAATAGAATCAGCTATAGTTGAGAGAGAGGAAGTGGAAGAGCAAAGTTAAAGTTGAAAGGAGAGAGCACCAATGTTATAACTGAAGATGTAATCCCTTTGAAGATTCAATTACCTTAAAAAATAAAATACTCAAACAATGGGAACTCCAGTTTGGATTCAACAATACACAATTAGTTAGAGTACAACATTTGGTGTTGATTTCAAAAGATGTGAGGAGAAGGCAAAAAAACAGTTTAGGAAGATTGATAAAAACAAGCAAGAAAATAAAGTAAAACAAGGGGAACAATCAACCATAAAAAACAAAGGAGAAAATGAAATGAAAGGTTTATAGATAGATATTAAGTTCATGAGTTATGGTACCAGAAGTAGAAGGGTACTGTTATACCCCGAAAATCAAATCCGAGAGTTGAAACGGAGAAAAATTTAAAACTAGCACCAAGGCACAGAACGGGTCATGAGGTGACCCGTGAAAGAAGCCATGAGTCGTGATGTGACTCGTGGTGAGGCTCAAGAGAAGAGTTGAAATTTGGTAATTTGGATCCCTACAGATGAGACCACCAGTCGTAGTCAGGCCCCACGACTCGTTAGGCCAGTTGTGAAAAGTAATGATTGAGAAGGAAAAGGAAGAAGGTAGTGTCCCTAACGGAAGGACCCCACGAGTCGTGGTGAGTTACCAAGATTCATGGGGAGGGTCATGAGCAACATGATCAAGAAAAATAAAAACCCCTGGAAGTGTATGTGACGAGTGTTGACCATGACTCGTGGTCACCAGTAATGAATTGTGAAGTCAACAGTGACAAACCCAGATGACTTGATAAGCAGTGTACTTGATGGACGACGCCATGAGTCATGACCAATGGTGACGAGTAGTCATGTCCCTCGTGGGGACTGACTGGCAATTATTTTCTGCGAATTTAGTAAGAGTTTTTCCGTAATACCTAAGATCCTAAAGCCTAAACTATGTCGTTTTGAGTTATGAATGATGACTTTTAAGAGGGTTAAGTTCATTTTAGGCCATTTCCATTCATGCATGCAAGAGTGATAGTCTAGAGATGTGATCAAGGAAAATCCTATAAGGTTCTCTTCAATTTCTTCTTGGGCATTCAAGGAAGTGTAAGAATCATCTATAGTTAGGTATGTAGTGTTATGAGTGGGTAAATCCTTTCACACCCATGCCCATTCTCTCTCTAAATCATGAATTTCCTATGTCTAATCTATGGAGTTTTAACCCAATGCATGATAATTCCTAATTCTCAACATGGGTATGATCTAAATATGTTTCTACTATATAATTGCGATTCATGGGAAAGTTTTATATTATTTTCAATTAAAAATCATGTTTCAAGTTTTACAAATCAAAAGGCCCATTGAGGAGAAGTTCATGAAAGATGAGATTTGTGATGAATGTATAATTATGATGAGATATTATGATGAAAAGCATGTTTTCAAACTACCCATATATATAATCATGTTTTCGATGTGAATTGAGTATTTTCAATCATGTTCAAGTATTGGGAAATTCCCACATGTTCAAGTATGATTTATGATTTCCCGAATTAAGCTTATCACATGGTTTTTAGAGTGATGACTCCCAATTATCTTTCAACTTGTGGCATGGTTTGAGTTAAAGCTTCTCATAGGCATGATTTAATATTTGAGATGTATTTGATTATTGAGCTTCATTAATAGACGATGTTGATCTTTGTTGAAAAATGATGGAGAGCATATGCATGTTTTTGGGAGTAGTGTCTAGCACCGAGTAGGCAAAAGGTTGATCACCCTATGCCTCAGAACTATGTGCCAATATAGGTTTATACTATATATATATATATATTACTTCGGAACCTCCCTTGTGAGCTATCCCCTGCCCTATTGGGCCACGAGCTTGATATCGATATCATGGTATCGTCCCTAGCCCTGGCAAGGATTTGGATGGCTCTTCCCACTTGAGTGTGATAGTTGGACCACGTAAGCTCTATTGTGGTATGTTGGTTAAAAGACGAGTCTCCCATTGTTCCTCATGATTTCAGTTATGCATGTTCATCATTTATGAGATTCATATATCTATATATGTTCTAAAGCAGGTTTGACTCAATGTTCAGTTTTACTCATGACTATTAGATTTCATCTTTGAGTCAATCGATTCAATTATGATGTTATGTTATGTTATGATGAGATCATGATTTCAGAAAGAATACATACAAGCCCTACTCTCAGATTCTTACTTTTTACGTTTTTCATTATGCATGTCCTTAAATGATTTTACTTATTTAAGCGTTTTTACTTACCTTGCATACTCGATACATTCCATGTACTGACCGTATATTCTATGCTGTATCATTTCAGGATACATGACCCGACTGTTAGACTCAACCCTGTTCATAGCTAGTCTTCAGAGTTAGCATCTTACACATGTTGGTGAGTCCTCATCTCCTGAGGACCATGCTTATTTAGATTTCTCTATGTATTTTCAGTTTTCAGTTTATTCAAGTTAGTTGGGTCTCGTACCATCAAATCATCATGTTTAGAGGCTTTTCAGACAAAAAGATGTATTTAGCTTCAAATTGTGTATTTTGATCTTATGTTTATTTCAATCTTCTGCTAAGATTATGATGTTTATTCTTCAGTTTTAGTAATTGAGTTAGATGTATGTTCAAGCCATGGGTCAACTTGGAGTCTCTCACGACTCCTTGTCTCGTGTTGTGATCCGGGCCTCCGTTCGGGTCGTGGAAACTTGGTATCAGAGAAATAGGTTTGACGTTTCCTAGGGTGTTAGAAAGATGCATTGAGTAGAGTCTTTTTCCTAGGTGTGAGGTGCACCACGCTTATGACGAAGAGGCTACGGAACGATTAGGAAATGTGCCCTTCTTTCATGATCTATGTCATGCAATGAAAGGTCTCCGTATCCATTAATTCATGCTATTCGCATTTGCAGAATCATGGCTCCCCGAAGAGTAGATGGTAGGAGGAATGGAAATGGAGAAGGCCATGAGGATGGAAATGGGTACCAGCAGGCCCACCAGTTTAGGAGCACCATGCACTGGAGCCGGTTGCACGTGCTGAATTTAGGGCAGCTATTTAGATGGTAGCGCAGGCCTTGACCGCTCAGGTCAATCAGTATGAAATTGCGCATGTCCTAAAAAACGGTAATGTGGCAGCAGCTCGAGTCAGGGATTTCTTGAGCATGAACCTGCTAGAGTTCCTCGGGTCTAAAGTAGATGAGGACCCGCATGAGTTCATAGATGAGATTGTGAAGATCACCCAAGTCATGGGGGTGAATGTAGTTGAGTGTGCGGAGCTAGCCTCATATCAGCTAAAAGGAGTCGCACACATCTAGTTTTGCCAATGGAAAGATAGAGGTCCACGGGAGCAGGCCCTGTCACTTGGGAGGAGTTCCATGTTGTGTTCCTAGATCAGTTCTTCCCTTATGAGATGAGTGAGACGAAGGCCGCCAATTTCGTGAATCTTAAGCAAGGGAGAATGACAGTGCAGGAGTATGCCCTTGAGTTCACTCGCCTATTGAAGTACGCCCCAGAGTTAGTGGCCGATTATAGGGCGCGGGTGAGTGGATTTGTTCATGGTGTGGCGGGCTATTTGGACAAGGATTGTAGGACCGCCATGCTCCAGCCAAATATGGATTTCTCTCAGATAGTCCTGTACTCCCAACAGATGGAGGCAGCACATATAAGGGAGAGAGAGGCCAAGAGGGCCAAGACTGATAGTTATGGATTTTTCTCAACCGAGGTCAGGTGGTGGGCACCGACAGCATACCCACCAGATATCTTTATCCCCAACATCTTCAGCATTAAGTGTGTCATCCAAGCCTAGGCATGATCGAAGGGGGCGAGCATCAGGCTCGAGGGGTCAAAGCAGCAGACCCACAAATTATAGTATCCCAGCTTGCCGCAGATGTGGTCGGGGGCACACGTGCCAATGCTTAGCAGGTAGAGGTGCTTTTTTAGGGTATGGGAAGCCTAGACACATGCTCAGAGATTTCCCATCAGTGAGGCAAGATCATGATGGGGGCTGAGGCCCAACTTCTAGTTTAGCAGCCCCACGCGCACGCTTAGCGCATCAGGGTGCATCTAACAACACAGGTGGCGGTCAATGCTAAAACAGATTTTATGCCTTAGCATCCCACCAGGAGCAGGAGGTCTCCCCAAATGTAGTCACTGGTATGTTACGAGTTTTCCATCTTGATGTATATGCTTTGTTAGATCCGGGGGCTACCTTGTCTTTTGTGACACCTTATGTGGCCAGTAGCTTCAGAGTCAGTCCCCAATTCTTGTCAGAACCCTTCTCAGTTTCTACTCTAGTAGGTAATTCAGTTATAGCTATATGTGTGTACAGAAGTTTCCCGATCTCAGTCCTCCAGAAAGTCACCTTAGTAGATTTGATAGAGTTAGCCATGACCGATTTTGATGTTATCCTCGGCATGGATTGACTATTTGCATGTTATGCATTAGTAAATTGTAGAACCCCGGCTGTAGAGTTCAGATTTCCAGGAGAGCCAGTCTTAGAGTGGAAGGTTAGTTCAGTTGTGCCTGTAGTTCACTTCATTTCCTACCTTAAGGCCAAAAAGATGATCTCCAAAGTTTATGTGTACCATCTAGTTAGGGTTAAGGATGCGACGTCTGAGACTCCAACTTTTTAGTTTGTTCCAGTAGTATGTGAGTACCCAGAGGTCCTTTTTGATGATCTACCGGAAATCCATCCCGACTAGGAGATTGATTTTGGTATTGACCTTCTTCCCGATACGCAGCCTATATCTATTCCTCCCTACATAATGATTCCAGCCCAGTGAAAGGAATTGAAAGAGCAATTGAAGGACCTGTTAGATAAGGGTTTCATTAGACCGAGCAAATCCCTATGAGGTGCACCAGTTTTCTTTGTCTGGAAGAAAGATGGTTCCCTTCGTATGTGCATTGGCTATCGGCAATTCAACAAAGTCACCATCAAGAATAGATATTCTCTACCCAGGATTGATGATTTATCTGATTAGCTTTAGGGTGCCAAGTGATTTTTGAAGATAGATCTTAGATCCGGGTACTATCAGCTTAGAGTTTAGGAGAGCGATATCCTAAAGACAACCTTCAGGACGCGGTACGATCATTATGAGTTTGTAGTTATGTATTTTGCACTAACGAATGCACCTGAACCTTTCACGGACTTGATGAACAGGGTGTTTAATCCATACCTGGATATGTTCATGACTGTGTTTATTGATGACATCCTGATATACTCGAGGAGCGAGGAGGAGCATGCTGCTTATTTGAGAATAGTGCTTCAGATTCTCAAGGATCGCCAATTATATGCTAAATTCAGCAAGTGCGAGTTTTGGTTGAATTTCGTAGCATTTTTGGGCCATGTTGTATCAAGTGAGGGCATAAAGGTGGATTGTCATAAAATAGAAGCAGTGAAGAATTGACCGAGACTAATGAATCCTAGGATATTTGGAGCTTCTTGGGTTTAGCTGGCTACTATCGAAGAGTCGTGGAAGGTTTCTCATCAATTACAACACCTTTAACCAAATTGACCCAGAAGAAGGTGAAATTCCAATGGTTGGAGGCTTGTGAGAGGAGCTTGAGTTGAAGGCTTGATTTACTTCAGCACCAGTGTTAACCCTATCCGAGGGTTTTGATGGGTTCGTGGTGTATTGTGATACTTCAAGGATCGGACTTGGTTGTGTATTGATGCGGCACGGAAAAGTTATAGCATATGCCTCTAGACAGCTAAAAGTTCATGACAAGAATTACCCAACCCATGATCTTGAATTGGCCGGGGTGGTATTTGTGTTGAAGATATGGCAAAATTATTTGTATGGGGTTCATGTAGATGTGTTTACGGACCATAAGAGTTTACAATATATGTTTACCCAAAAGGATCTCAATCTTCGACAAAGGAGTTGGTTGGAGCTACTCAAGGACTATGATATGAGTGTCCTTTACCATACAGGTAAGGATAACGTAGTAGCAGACACACTTAGTAGGCTCTCTATGGAGAGTGTTTTCCATGTGGATGAGGGGAAGAAGGAGCTGGTGAAGGATGTGCATTGACCTGCAAGGTTGGGAGTTAGGTTGGTTGACTCGACCGATGGCGGTGTTGTTGTTTAGAATGGATCAAAATTTTCATTGGTGACTGATGTAGAAGCTAGGCAAGATGAGGACTTGATTTTGGTAAAGTTAAAGGAATCCGTTCAAAATCAGAAGGTAGAGGTCTTCTCCAAAGGGGGAGATGGTGTGCTTCAGTACCAGGGTCACTTATGTGTTCCGGATGTTGATGATTTGAGGAACCAGATGTTGCACAAGGCTCATGGATCCAGGTATTCTACCCAACCAGGTGCCACCAAGATGTACTGTGACTTACGGAAAGTCTATTGGTGGAATGGCATGAAGAAGGACATCGTGAAGTTTGTAACTAAGTGTCCAAACTGTCAGCAAGTATAGGTTGAGCACCAGAGACCGAGAAGCGTGCTTCAGGATATCAATATTCCTACTTGGAAGTGGGAAGAAATCAATATAGATTTCATCACAGGTTTACCTCATACTCGTCGATAATATGACTCCATTTGGGTTGTAGTAGACAAGTTGACCAAGGCCGCTCATTCTCTACCATTCAGAACCATGGATTCGGTAGAGGATTATGCCAAACTATATGTCCAGGAGCTAGTTTGATTGCACGGAGTGCCCTTGTCTTTCATATCAGACAGAGGTACCCAATTTACCTCTCAGTTTTGGAAGTCATTTCAAAAAGGACTTGGTACTCAGGTTAAGCTCATCACAACATTTCACCCGCAAATGGATGGTCAAGTGGAGCGGACAATTTAAACTCTCGAGGACATGCTGAGAACATGCGTGATTGACTTCAAAGGTTGTTGGGATGATCATTTGCCTCTTATCGAGTTTGCATACAATAATAGCTACTATTCCAGTATTCAATTGGCTCTGTTTGAGGCTCTCTATGGTGGAGATATAGATGTCCATTGGTTGGTTCGAAGTTGGTGAAGCTGAGATGATAAGACCAGATTCAATTCATGAGGCTCTAGAGAAGGTTCAACTCATACGGGACCGATTGAGAACAACTTAAAGTCGCCAAAAGTTCTATGCCGATGTGAGGAGGAGGGAATTAGAATTCGAGGTGGATGATTGGGTGTTTCTGAAGATATCTCCCATGAAGGGAGTGATGCAGTTTGAAAAGAAAGGAAAACTCAACCCTCGTTATATTTACCCATACAGAATTGCGAAACGGGTAGGCAAGGTGGCATATGAATTGGAGTTGCCCTCAGAATTAGTTTCTGTGCATCCTGTTTTCCATGTATTGATCTTAAAGAAGTGTTTGGGTGATCCAGCTCTAGTTGTCCCAGTGGACAGTGTTGGTGTGAAAGACAACCTTAGTTATGAGGAAGTTCCGGTGGAAATACTGGATTGTCAAGTTCAAAGGCTAAGGAACAAGGAAATAACTTCAGTGAAAGTTTTATGGAGGAATCAGCATGTTGAGGGAGCTATTGTTCGGTGTTCTGCTCAGGTTGGTATTATATATTATAAACCGACACGCAAGTGCACGTGGTCAAATAAGTAATAAAGTGGCTAAGTAGCCAAGTATCGATCCAAGGAGGCTCAAGATACATAAAATTGCCTAGTTTACTATATTCCTATTTCACTTCTAATTATGCTAACAACAATGTAACCAATAGTTACTTGAGTTTTTGTTTCTAAACTATATATACTACAATTAATAACAACTATTTACTTGTGAATTTAGACAATGGATATGAACATGCCAAGGTTAAGAACAAGTAATGAACTTGATAATCATGATAATTTGGTTAATCTCTTCTTCATGTTGCTAGCCAAGAACATTAGCCTAGAAATTAAAACTCTCGTATTTAATTTCACTTTAGAATCATAAACCATCCGTCTACATTTCTGTGATCAAATGCAATTTATGACCTAGCACTACAATTCTGGTTCCTAAATTGACTAATACGGCTTTCAAGTATATTTCTATCAGGAAAGCACATCAAAACCCAATTTTCCCAAATCAAGTTAAGAACAATACCCTATTAATTCATAACTTTCCAATTTCTTGCTCTTTCGAGTGAAATTGGACTTTTTAGATATACATTAATGTTGGCCATGCACTAATGCAGTAAGAACAAGAATTAATAGAACAACATTAAAGAAGAAGAAGAAAACCATATCAATTATAATCAAAATTCATTACACATGTTCAAAACCTCAGCAAGGAAGAGAATTAGCCACTCATTTGTGGATTGATCATCCTAAAATGAGTGTAAATCATACGTACAATTGATAGAAAGAAGAAAGGAAGAGAAGAAATCCCTTAGCTTTTTCGTTCTTCAACTGCTACTAACCCACGTCCTTGCTCTCCACTTCTGAACTCAGTCTAAAAACTAAAATACTAATTAAAATAAACCTAAGTGTGCTATTTATACTAGTGGGAAATTTTTCCCGGAATAACAAGCAACGTGTCACGGAGGCCAACGCGGAGCACTGCCTCCGTGACACTGCGTGGACGCGGACCTTCACTGGAATTTCCAGGGTCCGGTAAATTAACCTCAACGTGGCACGGAGGCCAACGCGGAGGCCTCTCTCCGTGCCACGGAGCTGACGCGAAGGCACACTGGAATTTGCCATTTTAATTCATGTTCAGGCAGTGTGCTACCGCGATGGTAGCGTGGCACGGCTCCATCGCGGAGCCCCTATAAAATGTGCATTCCAAGGTCTTTTCCACGCTCGCATCCAAGTCCAACTCCGACATAATTCCAACATGCATTTTAGCTCCTAAAAATCACATTTACCTACAAAACAAATGATAATCATGTTGGTTAGTATAAATTCGCATTTTATTACTAATTACATGATATTATATACACATTGCACAACAAACAAGGTAAAAATGATACGTTTGAGTATCACTTGGGCATATAAATCTGCCCAAGATCACTTACCCAACACTTAAATCATTGTTCGTCCTCGAACAACACATACACAAATCATGCAAATTACATCCCAACCTTCGTCACTATGGTGCAACAATTTACGCTACGGTCATATCGATTATTCAATTTTTGCAAATCATCAAGAAAACATGCTTGGTCGTACAATACAATGACCTTTAATACATCAAGGCTTCCTAGACTTTAAGAATTGATTCTTGACATCGGCAAACTCATGCAAATCAGCTAATCAAGAAATCCGACACGAAAATCAATCTTTCATCAAGTATGTGCCCTCGCAACTCGAGAGAAACTTCCCCTTTATGTTCATGCAGCACACAAACATGCCAGTAGGGGCATATAAAAATTAATTTCACTCTCTCTCCCAAAAGAATTCACATGCATTATGTCATGACCCATAGGCTTGCCCTTAGTGTATTACTCCACTAATATAAAGAAATGCAATATAGGATCACGTAGGACTTTAATGGGTTGTAACGGGGCTATGGATCTAGTATATATATATTGGATTAGCCAATAATAGTCGCTAGCATCCTTAAGCGCCTTTTCAACTCATTCCCATCGACTCATGGACATTGTTCCTCTCTTTTCTCTTTTTCTCCCATTCATGCTGGTTTACTTTCATACAGCCCATTTCATCAACCACACTTGACACAAAACAAAGGGTTTTCATGTACCCTCACTATCAATTAATTACAACAAGTGCCTCTTCAACATCATCTTTTCTTTCTTCACTTTGCTTTTCTTTTTCTTTTCACTCTTTTCACTCTTTAACACTTTGGGAAACATTTTCTTTTCTTTGCGAGCGCTTAAGAGCTTCTTATAGACTTTAAGGCTAATGAAAAGAAGGAATAAAGCTTAGTTCATACAATTTTGGACAAAAGAAAGAAATTGGCTAAAGGCTCAACGGGCTGACTAGGGTATACAACATATAAAAAGGTAGAATTTGACAAGAAAAAAGTGAAAACTATCGGTTAAAACAAAGAAATGCCTACATCCTTTCCAACACTACACCTCCTTCATTTCGTTTTGTATACACACCAGGCAAGTTCTAGACAATTCACAATGACATGGAATAGCAAAACCTCACTTCACACTTCATGCACATGCTCGAATCAAGATGCATTCACAGACTCTTTAATTAGTCAATTACATGAATTCAAGATTAAGCCTCAATCATACTGAACCAAATTCTATAGCCTAGGTAACTCTACGTATTTACAGAATTGCATGCTTTCAAACGAATCACTTTCACATTTTGAACATCAATTACAACACGCAACGAAATTTTAGCAACTATAAGCAACTACAGTTCTTTGATGCAATCCACCAAAGAAAACTAAAAAAAAACAAATAAAAATCCTACTCCTACCGACTACATTTCCCTTAAGACGGTCGTCATCCATCCATCATAGGGAACGGCCACTAACTATGACATCGGTTCAATGGGACTATTCTCGGTAAAAGAACCGAAAACAAACTCCGAGAAACCCAAAAAATAAAAATCGAAAAATTTTTGCAAAACATCGATCATTTCGATAGAAACATATTTACAAAAGATTTTGATAATTGCAAAATATGTTCGCAAAAATTTTGAAAAATATCGATCATGTCGATAGAGAAAAAAAAATTATTTACAAAATTTACAAAATATTTACAATGGCAACCATACTTTCAAAAACACACATCATTAACCACACACAAGTATATACACATACATCACTAATCAGTTCGCCACAGGGAAAGCACAAACATACATACAAACCAAGGAAAAAAAACATACAGCAATTTAGAGCTTATGTCCCCAGCACCTAGCTACTCCCCACCCCACACTTAAATCGAACACTGTCCCCAGTGTTCACAAAAATACAAAGCACAAATTTTGGGTGGTGGAACTCCCTGCTCAGTCAAAATATTCGACTTCTTCATCCGGTGCTGCGGCCTCGTCGCCCATATCTGAATCAGCGCCATCGTCGTCATCGGACTCAACATCAGAGTCCTCACGACGTGTCTCCTCATCAGTAGGGACATCGTCATCTGTCGGCTCCACAAAGGCTGGCCCTACCCGATATAAGGCTCTGGCGTTCTCACCAAAGGGGTAGTCCAGCTCCAGCTGCCATAATTCTTCCTCGGTGGCTGGTCTCCCATCAATCCGTAGCTGCAGCATCTGCATGCCAAGCATACGGGCGATGTACTGATCGTCACGAGCATGTCACTCACCCAAAGTCAATACTGGTCCGGGTGTAGTGTCGGGGGCCTTAGTCTTTGTCACGTCGAGGGCCCTCCGCTCCAACTGCGGAATATAATCCAAGGCTTCTTCCTCAATGTCGAGGCCTCAGAGGAAGGTGGTGATGAGTCCGCCAAACCCGTATATGTGGCCCTGGTGCAGTCTGGCTCTCTTCATGGCGGATATTATGACCGCCCCCACATTAATCTCAAGCCCTTTCATAAGGGCATACACCAAGCAGACACAGTCCCGGGTCACATCTGTCATATGGACTCCCGGGATCAAGCACGAACATACAATCTTCAGCCAGATTCTGGCCTCCCTGTTCATCTGCGAATAAGGCAGAGTCTGGTGGTAACCCCTCTCCTTATGTCTACTTCATCGGGCTGTGGATCGAGCCCCACACAACGTACATCTAATGTCGGCGTACGGTGGGGTGATGTTTAGCTGGCGGAGAACGTGGGCGTCTGTGTCCCGCGCTCCAACGATGGCATTTAGCTGCTGGGGTTCCAGAGTGACAATATGCCCTCTGATTTTTATAGTGTGGCTTCTGATGGCCGGGTTCCAGTTTGCATAAAATTCCCGGACCAAGTGAAGGTTGCACTCCTTGGGCTCCTGAAAAATAAAGCTGAGCCCAGCTGCTTCAATTCTCTGTACAATGCGAGGGAACTCCTGTGCAAGTGGTTCCCGTGCAATATGTTCCTCGGGGAAGTACTTGTTTTCTTTATGTTTCGCGTACCATTTCTTCCCTTCATCGGTGACCCATCTTGTTCCGTATTGGCGGCGTTGGCTGTGCGGAACAGCGGGTGCAGCTGGGACTGCGGTGCCCAGTCTCATCCTTTTCCTCCCTGTGCCTGAGGTAGAAGCACCCTTGCCTTTATCTTGTCTGCTAGCCATTGTACCTGTCAATTTACACAAACAAGCATAACGTTAAGCTAAAAACTTGTTAACTTCGGCTAAGGTCAGGTTACAGAACATTTACCCCACACTTAGGCCTTAGCTACTTCTACAAAATTACGGCAAGAATAACTCTAATTACACTACAGACAACACCATAACTTCATGCTTAGTGCGTTCACAACAAAATTTCGACAGCATAACGGTTAGCGTACTACTCAGACTTCATACAGCTAATCCCAATCCTACTATCGCTAACAATTCACACATCGCACTTCGCAACCAAAAACAACAACAAAATAAAAACTACAATAAAAACATGTTATATACAATCTAATCTAAACAATCTAACCAATTTACACATTTTATGCATTTTCCCACAAAAGTTTGAGAATTAGTCGTCTCTTAACATTTACACAATATTTACCACGACTTCTCTCAAATAATAAACACACCCCAGCATCGAATTCATCAAATTATCAAGTGCCCAAGGCAAATTCAACAACCCAAACCCTAGAATACAATTCTACAATCAATTTCGAATTATTTACGCAATCGATAAGTTCAAACGCTAATTACGACAATCCGAACATAATCAATCACCAAATAATTCAACATCATGTTTAATTTCTACCTAGGGTGATATATATCACCTCACGTGCCCAAATTTGACAAAAATCGCAAAAAACTTTGAGTTAGAAGTTGAAAACATACCTTTGAATTGAAGAACCGAAGAAAATTGATGTTTTTCCTTGCCTTGGAACGTGGCACGGTGCTTGGGGAGGGGGAAATAGGTGTTTGGTCGCGGAGGGAAGAGGGAAATGGGGAAAAAATGGGCAAAATCGGGGGTATATTTAAAGAAAACACGCGGGTCACCCGGCAACCAGGTGTGACCCGGCACTGAATAAGGGGCAACGTGTCACGGAGGGTAACGCGGAGCCCCTCCTCCGTGACACGGAGCCAACGCGTTGGCTTACTGGATTTTTGAAAAATCCAGATTTTGCCTTCAACGTGTCACAGAGGCAAACGCGGAGCACTGCCTCCGTGACACGGCGCCAACGCGCCAGTGCACTGTTTCTTCAATTAATTTGATTTTTCATACCTTGCCTCATTTTCTCGATTCCATGTATATTTCCTCCGTTATACCTGAAAATCACCTCACTAAACAAAAATTGGTTAAATTAATAGATTTCCCTAACTAAAAATAAAAAAATATTAACTAAAATGAAAATCTAAACCTAATCAAGAAAAGGAAAAGAAAAATAAAACTTGGAAATAGAAAAAAAAACAAAAATAAAGATAAAAGTTAACTACACTGTGCAAAAAGGAAAAAAATAAAATATTTTTCTCACGGGTTGCCTCCCGTGCAGCGTCTGGTTTACCATCGCGGCTCGACGTCCTTTACGCTCACTTGTCTACTAGGGAGATGGACGATTTGTCCCGATCATGGTCATCCCCCCAGTAGTTCTCAACCTTATCTGGTGGCCTTCCTAGTAACTCTCGGGAATCACTCATTCCATTAGCATTCCCATGATCAATCACGTTGATCACCGAGAGTTCCTTATACATAGTCGGGAGCTTAGGTACCTTGTACACATCGAACACTTCGACCTTGTCATGTGCTCGTATCGTGAGTTGACCCGCAGCTACATCAATTAATGCTTTTCCGGTTGCCAAAAAGGGTCGTCCCAAAATAAATGGGACTTCAGCATCTGGTTCAAAGTCCAGAACAATGAAATCGACCGGAAAAATGAGGGAGCCTACTTGCACTAACACATCCTCAACAATGCCATCCGGCTTAGCTAAAGACCTGTCTGCTAGCTGCACGATTACCGTTGTAGGTCTAGGACTCCCTAGACTTAACTTTCTGAATACCGAAGATGGCATCAGATTTATGCTTGCCCCCAAGTCGCATAATCCACGAGCTCGGATACTTTTCCCAATCGTAAGCTGGATAGTAAAACTTCCAGGGTCTTTCAATTTTGTGGGCAACCTATTCTGAATACGGGAAGTGCATTCCTCCGTTAAAGCTACCGTGGCATACTCAGTCAAACGACTTTTTTTAGCCACGATGTCTTTAATATATTTCGCATATTTTGGCACTCCCTGCAAGACATCAACAAGAGGTAAGTTAACATGTACCTGTTTAAGTACCTCCATGAATTTCTGGAAACACGCCTCCTCCTTGTGTTTCTTAAGTCGTTGAGGGAACGGGGGTGGAGGCCTTTCTGGTTCAGCTTCTTTAGTCTTCCCCTTATCTGAGATTTGCTCTCCCTCAACATCTGCTGCTCCTGACTTTTGAGGCGGTCTTTCCGGTTCCACCTCCTTCAACTGTAAACCACTCCTCGTGGTCACTGCATTTACCTGCTTCGGATTAGGATCCGTGTCGCTAGGTAGTCCTCCTCTGGGTCTAGTATTTTGGGCACTAGCAAATTGCCCAAACTGATATTCAAGAGCCTTGGTCGCCAACTGATTATTCTTCACTTCGGCTGCCAATTTGACATAGTCAGCCTGCAATTGTGCCTGATTAGCGATCATGGTTTTGAACATCTCCTCAATAGTCGGTGATGGTGGTGGAGGAAGGGCATTGTGATTTCTGAACTGAGCTTGATAATTTTGTTGCCCTCCTTGGTTTCTGTGCATACCCTGCCCTGAACTTTGGCCTTGTTGATTGTTGCTACCCCACGAAAAATTCGGATGGTTCCTCCAATTTGAGTTGTAGCCACTACCAAACTGCTGCTGATTTCTCTGTGCATTGCCCACAAAGTTAACAGAATCAGGATTTGCACCACAGCATTCAGCTGAATGCTCACTACTACCACACACTTCACACCACATCTGTTGAACTGCATTGACTGACGCTGAAGGCTGGTTCAAATTGATATTGCTGAAGTGAGTGTTTAACTGATTTTGCAAAGCAGCTATCTGTGCAGCGATAACTGTGAATCCATCCACTTCAAGCACTCCCGCTGCTTTCCTTGCTCCACCTCTTGAAGAATCTACATTCCATTCTGGATTGCCTTGTGAAATTCGGTTGAGCAAAGTGTACAGCTCCTCATAGGTCTTTTCCAGCGCTTGCCCTCCAGCTGCTGAATCTAACAGAATTTTAGTGTGGGGTTCCAAACCCTCAATAAATGTGTGTACCAACACCTCATTGGACTGATGATGATGAGGACAGTCCCGCAACATGGATTTAAATCTTTCCCAGGCTTGATATAGATTTTCTCCTTCCCTCTGTTTAAAACTTAGGATTTGACTCCTAAGTCTGGCTGTTTTACCAGAAGGGAAAAATCTGATAAGAAACTTCCGTGCAAGATCATCCCACGTTGATATAGAATTGGGTGGTTCAGCTTTTAACCACCTCTTGGCTTCACCAAGTAAGGAAAATGGAAATAAGGTGAGCCGAACATAATCAGGTGACACTCCAGCGGGTATATAAGTGTCACTTATCTCCAAAAAGTTTTGGAGATGTTGTTGTGGATCTTCATGAGGGAGACCGGTAAATTGCTCGCTTGTGTGCAAAAGTTGCACCATATTCTGCTTTAATTCAAACCTCCCTCCAGGCTCTGGTTTGCAGATGCTAGAATGTACATTATTAGCGTGTGGGATTGCCACCTCGCGAACCGGCCTTGCTGCTGCTTCCTCGGGCACTAACACTGCCCGCACAACTGGTGGATTTTGTTGCTCCATCATAGACTGTTTAAGCAACTGCAGCTTCTTTCGTAGAGCTTCTCTACGTTGACTATGAAATTCACGTTCAGGCTCTAAGTAAGATTCCACCAGCTCTTTGTCCCTTGCCAGTGTTCACAGAAACAAAATCTGCAAAATACAGGCTAAGATGAAGTTGTTAACACTTAAGAAAATAAAAATACAAATACAGTAAATTTACACTAAACACAATTTTACAAATCGCCTAGCCTCCCCGGCAACGGCGCCAAAAACTTGTTCGGTGTTCTGCTCAGGTTGGTATTATATATTATAAACCGACACGCAAGTGCACGTGGTCAAACAAGTAATAAAGTGGCTAAGTAGCCAAGTATCGATCCAAGGAGGCTCAAGATACGTAAAATTGCCTAGTTTACTATATTCCTATTTCACTTCTAATTATGCTAACAACAATGTAACCAATAGTTACTTGAGTTTTTGTTTCTAAACTATATATACTACAATTAATAACAACTATTTACTTGTGAATTTAGACAATGGATATGAACATGCCAAGGTTAAGAACAAGTAATGAACTTGATAATCATGATAATTTGGTTAATCTCTTCTTCATGTTGCTAGCCAAGAACATTAGCCTAGAAATTAAAACTCTCGTATTTAATTTCACTTTAGAATCATAAACCATCCGTCTACATTTCTGTGATCAAATGCAATTTATGACCTAGCACTACAATTCCGGTTCCTAAATTGACTAATACGGCTTTCAAGTATATTTCTATCAGGAAAGCACATCAAAACCCAATTTTCCCAAATCAAGTTAAGAATAATACCCTATTAATTCACAACTTTCCAATTTCTTGCTCTTTCGAGTGAAATTGGACTTTTTAGATATACATTAATGTTGGCCATGCACTAATGCAGTAAGAACAAGAATTAATAGAACAACATTAAAGAAGAAGAAGAAAACCATATTAATTATAATCAAAATTCATTACACATGTTCAAAACCTCAGCAAGGAAGAGAATTAGCCACTCATTTGTGGATTGATCATCCTAAAATGAGTGTAAATCATACGTACAATTGATAGAAAGAAGAAAGGAAGAGAAGAAATCCCTTAGCTTTTTCGTTCTTCAACTGCTACTAACCCACGTCCTTGCTCTCCACTTCTGAACTCAGTCTAAAAACTAAAAAACTAATTAAAATAAACCTAAGTGTGCTATTTATACTAGTGGGAAATTTTTCCCGGAATAACAAGCAACGTGTCACGGAGGCCAACGCGGAGCACTGCATCCGTGACACGGCGTGGACGCGGACCTTCACTGGAATTTCCAGGGTCCGGTAAATTAACCTCAACGTGGCACGGAGGCCAACGCGGAGGCCTCTCTCCGTGCCACGGAGCTGACGCGAAGGCACACTGGAATTTGCCATTTTAATTCATGTTCAGGCAGTGTGCTACCGCGATGGTAGCGTGGCACGGCTCCATCGCGGAGCCCCTATAAAATGTGCATTCCAAGGTCTTTTCCACGCTCGCATCCAAGTCCAACTCCGACATAATTCCAACATGCATTTTAGCTCCTAAAAATCACATTTACCTGCAAAACAAATGCTAATCATGTTGGTTAGTATAAATTCGCATTTTATTACTAATTACATGATATTATATACACATTGCACAACAAACAAGGTAAAAATGATACGTTTGAGTATCACTTGGGCATATAAATCTGCCCAAGATCAGCTATGTGGGAAGTCAAAGCGGATATGATGGATGGATAACATTTATTCTCTACCGACTCAGCTCCAGCTTGAGGTATCAGTTTTGACCTAAAACTCTATTTAGTTTTCATGTTCAGTTCATGTGCCCTAGTTTCTTTTATTTATATGTATGTATGTATGATATGTGAATTCAGCTCAGCTATGCAGTTTGAATAGGAGATAGTCATTCCGTTAGTTTTCAGCTTAAATGATCAGTATTTGAATATGATGATTGCATTCCTCTGTTTTTCTATATGTTCTTCAACATTCGAGGATGAATGTTTCCAAGAGGGAGATATGTTTATACCCCAGAAGCCCAAAGATCAGACCCGGGAGTTGAAACGGAGAAAAATTTAAAACTAGAATTAGGGCACAGAACGGGTCGTGAGGTGACCCGTGAGAGTAGCCATGAGTTGTGATGTGACTCGTGGTGAGGCTCAGGAGATGAGTTGAAGTTTGAGAATTTGGATCCCCACAGATGAGACCACAAGTCATGGCCAGGCCCTATGACTCGTTAGGCCAGTCGTGGGAAGAGATGATTGAGAAGGAAAAGGAAGAAGGCAGTGTACCTAACAGAAGGACCCCACAAGTCGTGGTCAGTCACCACGATTCATGGGGAGGGTCGTATGCAACATGATGAAGAAAAAAAATTCCTGGCAGTGTATGTGACGAGTGGTGACCACGAACGAATCGTGAAGTCAACCGTGATGAGCCTAGATGACTTGATAAGCAGTGTACTTGACGGACGATGCCACGAGTCGTGGCCAGTGGTGACAAGTCACCATGTCCCTCGTGGGGACTGATTGGTAGTTATTTTCGGCGAATTTAGTAAGGGCTTTTCCATAATTCTTAAGATCCTAAGGCCTAAACTACGTTATTTTAAGTTATGAATGATAACTTTTAAGAGAGTTAAGTTCATTTTAGGCGATTTTCATTCATGCATGCAAGAGTGATAGTCTAGAGAGGTGATCAAGGCAAATCCTTCAAGGTTCTCTCCAATTTCTTCTTGGGCATTCAAGGCAGTGTAAGAATCAGCTATACTCAGGTATGTAGGGTTGTGAGTGGGTGAATCCTTTCACACCCATGCCTATCCCTCTCTAAATCATGAATTTCCTATGTCTAATCTATGGGGTTTTAACCCAATGCATGAAAATTCCTAATTCTCTACATAGGTATGATCTAAATATGTTTCTACTATAGAAATATGATTCATGGGCAAGTTTTATATTATTTTCAATTAAAAATCATGTTTCAAGTTTTACAAATCAACAGGCCCATTGAGGAGAAGTTCATGAAAGATGAGATTTGTGATGAATGTATGATTATGATGAGATATTATAATGAAAAGCATGTTTTCAAGCTACCCATGTTTATAATCATGTTTTCAATGTGAATTGAGTATTTTCAAGCATGTGAAAGTATTTGGCAATGCCCACATGTTCAAGTATGATTTATGATTTTCCGAATTAAGCTTACCACATGATTTTTGGAGCGAAGACTCCCAATTATCTTTCAGCTTGTGCTATGGTTTGAATTAAATCTTACCATATGCATGATTCTTTTGAGATGTATTTGATTATTGAGCTTCGTCAATAGGCGATGTTGAGCTTCGTTGAAAAATGATGGAGAGCATATGCATGTTTTTTGAGAGTAGTGTCTAGCACCGAGTAGGCTAAGGGCCTATCACCCTATGCCTCAAAACTACGTGCCAACTTTGGTTTATACTTATATATATATATATATATATATATATATATATATATATATATATATATATATATATATATATATATATACTTAGGGACCTCCCCTGTGAGCTATCACCTGCCTTATTGGTCCACAAGCTTGATATTGATATCATGGTATCGTCCCTAGCCCTGGAAAGGATTTGAACGGCTCTTCCCAATTGAGTGTGATAGTTGGGACCACATAAGCTCTATCGTGGTATGTCGATTAAAAGACGAGTCTCCCACTGTTTCTCATGATTTCAGTTATGCATGTTCATCATTTATGAGATTCATACATCTATATATGTTCTAAAGCAGGTTTGACTAAATGTTCAGTTTTACTCATGACTATCAGATTTCAGCTTTGAGTCAACCGATTCAGTTATGATGTTATGTTATGTTATGACGAGATCATGATCTCAGCAAAAATGCATGAAAGCCCTACTCTCAGATTCTTATTGTTTACATTTTGCATTATGCATGTCTTTAAATGATTTTACTTATTTAAGCAGTTTTACTTACCTTGCATACTCGGTACATTCCACGTACTGACCGCATACTCTATGATATATCGTTTCATGATACAGGACCCGACTCTCAGAATCAACCCCGTTCATAGCCAGTCTTCAAAGTTAGCATCTTACACCTGTTGGTGAGTCCTCATCTCCTGAGAACCATGCTTATTTAGATTTCTCTACGTATTTTCAGTTTTCAACTTTTTCGAACTCATCATGTTTAGAGGCTTTTCAGACAAAAGGATATATTCAGCTTCAGATTGTGTATTCTGATGTTATTCTTATTTTAGACTTCCGCCAAGATTATGATGTTGATTCTTTAGTTTTAGTAATTGAGTTTGATGTATGTTCATTCCATGGGTCGACTTGGAGTCTCTGGGGGCTCCTTGTCCCGTGTGTCGATCTGGGCCTCCGTTTCGTTCGTGACAGGTGCTTGTCCATAAAAGAATAATGAAGTTACACATAGTGTCTAGGAACATCAAGGGGGCTAAAATGTGCTTGGTAAAGATTAGGCATAATACATAAATCTGCACTCAAGCTTGGGCTCAGCTGGCAATAAAACACTCAAACTTTGAGAGTGCACATCTAGGCACCTCAATTCACAATTTCAAGAACCCATTTGAAGGCAAAGTATACATTACATTGAAGAGTATAAATAATGAAGTTTAATGGGTAATTAAATATTATGAGTTTAATGAACAAGTAAATACTTAGAATTTTAAATTTTTCTATATGGACTATTCCGAAAAGTTTAAAAGTTAGAACACAAAAATAGGTGTTAAAGTATTTATTAAAAGCTCAAATATGCCATCAAACTTCCAGAAAAGGCTCAGCTATGTCATTCATTAATAGTTGGGCTCATTTATACCACTGTCGTGACTTAAAGTTCCCATTTGAGCCATTATTTATTAACGACTCAAATAGCCAAATTTGGAAAACCATTTTTTACCCATGGTGTCCAATTAAAAGGGCCACGTCACTATTTTAAACCTACCAAATTAAAATACACAACCAAATTAAAATTACTCGCCTCAACATTATAGCCGACCCACACACTTTAATCCCTAGCCCCAACCTCCTTCCTTTTCACATCTCCTCTTTCTCCAGTAATTTTAGACCTAGTCCCTAACCCCCAACTAATCATATCTGAAATTTTTCAGGTGTTTCTGTTGGTTACTGACCTGTAACAAAAAATTCACCCTCCTTCCTCAGTTTCTTCTCACTTTCCTGAAAGGAATTAAAAGTAACGAGAAAAGTCTATGGATAATATGAACATTTACAACCTAAAACTACAAGGAAATGGTAAGATTATAAGGAATCAGAGATAATTTCCTTGAGCTTTCTTTGCCGCTTTTGCATCTTCTTTCTCGGCCAACTATCGCTTCCTCTCAATAGTGAGGCATTTGTTTCTCGCTAGTTGTTCAATACAACTTGCTTCACCAGCCATCAAAGGATTTGACAGGTTAAGTAGACTGATATTATGAAGTGTCACAATTTCTTCAAAAATCCTTTAAAGTTTAATATCTAATTGCCCATTGCTCGAGCAGATGGGGTTGTATCATAATTGTTACTCTGATGCCATTGAAATTAGTGTGCTCATGCTAAGAACTTTTTACCTCGCCAATGCTGAAGGATCTATATGTTTAAAAGGTGTCCCTCATCTTGCAAAACTTTCACTTTGGCATGTGAATTATCATCTGGGGACAAGAATTTTTTTGAGTCTTTTTATTATCTTGAACACCTTGAATTAGATGGCCAGAGTCTCACGGTAAATGTGCTTTATCACTTCATTGAGCATTTTCATAGACTGAATATGTTTAGGGCTTTGACTTATTTTGTATTTTTCTAGTTCTTTGCGGCAACAACAAGTGAAGTTCTGGTAAGGCTTGCCTTTGATATTAACTGTCTCAAATGGTTTTGCCTAGAAGATATTTATTTGAATGAATTGGATGTTGTCTCGTGTGTTCTTTTCTTGATTAGAAGTTTCCAATACTTGCAATGTTTCGAAATTGAGGTTCTTATGAATTGACTCCTTCCTATCTCTTTCTTTTATTTATATATTTTTTATCCTTATTAAATTGAGAGATTTGGATTGTTGATTATCTCACTTAGGTGGCTGATGAAGATGATGATATTCTAGCACTACAATATCTTGAATTTGAAGCTTTCTCAGACGTGACATTTAATCAACTTGGAAAATTTTAGCTAAGATGTACTAAGGCTCAGACCCTGAGATGCAGCTTATCAAACTTCTGTTGGCCATATCTCCCTAGAGAGGAAGCTAATCGAACTCTTATTACATAATGATGATACTGGCAAAAAAATCAAAAACAAAATATCTTTTGTGTTAAATTCATTTCGGCGTGAATCACCTGAAGTAGTAGTTGTTTATAATTTTTAGTGACTAATTTGTTTTGTTATGAATTTGTTATTACAATGCCAAGGGATTTTACATGTGGAGACCTACAACATGAATTGATTTGTATTGTTGTTTTTTTCAATATCATGTTGTGGGGTACTCTTCATATGTGCTCGTACATCAAATTCATGTACAAGTCAAGTGAACTTTTTTGGTAAATTTTCAAAAATATATAGTTTGAGATAAAATATTATGCCACATAGTCCAATATAAAAAAGCATTATATTAAATGTATCAATCTTATACAAAAGTGAATAATAGTGTCTAAATGGTGTTTATACATAAATATGGGCTAAACCGGGTAAAAAACTAATATGGGCTACCTGACATAAATATTTTTTTCCCGAGAAGACATATAGCATAATTTCTCCAATTTTTATTCACTCACAAAACTTTTACTTTTGAAAACAAAATTAAATGCATATTCAAACATAACTTCGGCTTTGTCTCCCAACAGAAATCTATATTAAAGAGTTTTTAATATACAGATATCTTTTCAATATTGATTAATTAGTACTCTACTTTTGAATTTCCTAATGTTAACACCTAAAGTATAGAAGAAATACAGTTGTCATAAGTTTTTGCTACTTGGGGTAAGTTTGGTATGAGAGAAAATATTTTCAAAAACTATTTTAAAGTTTTTTTAATGTTTGGTTTGTCAAAATATGCTGAAAAATATTTCAGAGAAATCTAGAAGTAGACCAATGTAACACCCCGAAACTTTCCTAGACCAAATTCAGACGTTGCATGAAAAACCACAGAAACCAGAGAAAAATTTCTATCTCACACGACTCCATAATGGTCCATTGGTTCACATTGTTCCAGGGGAAACAACGAGTCATAGGATGACCCGTTGATCCTAACAACGAGTCGTCCTGTCGTCCATTGAATCCCAATTTAGAGATCAACCGGACCCTTTCCCAGAGACAATGGGAGGGAACAACAGCCCGTGGTAGCCTCTAATGAGCCGTTGTGACCATCGGTCGTGCAGTTCTAGAATCCAGCCGTGTGAACCACGAAGGGATCTAACCGCCCGTTGGTCTTACCAACGGGTCTTTGTTATCACCTCGTTGTCCTCGTGCCCAATTTTTTTTCCAGATCTAACAAGAGGTACCAACGGCCCCTTGTTGCTTTCAACGGAAAATTGTACCTAACCGTGGGTTACCAGTGTGAATCTAGTTTCTGAACCTACAAACCACGGCCAGATTCAATGGGCTGTCATTTCTACGAACGAACCGTTCTGAGGCCCGTTGGTTCCTGTCGACCAGATTTCATATTTAAATCCCAGGGGTATTTTTGTAAAATTCCACCTACCTAGTCCCTAAACTACATCATTTGGGGTTCATTCAGGGGTTTTGGAAGGGGTAACCAACGGTTTCTCCCTATATTCCTTTTCTTATTCTAAAGAATAGAGCGTAGAAATAGTTAGAGAGTTCAGAGTAGAAGCTAGGGCAACATCAATATTCTTAGTTTTTCCTAGAGATTTTCACCTGATTTTCTTATACAGGTATGTGGGAATTCAGCAAGTAGATTGTTCTCCCTTTGCGTCCCCCAATAACTCTCTCTATTAACTTTCAGTTGTAGCCTGAACTTACAAAACTGAAGATATTGTTGTTGTTCTTGATTAATTCTTGTGAAATCCTATCCTATGTTAATTGTAGCTATTTCCACCAGCTTGTAATTCAAATGATGATTGTTCCATCAATTTAGAAATTCAACCCTAACTGTTGAAAAGTCGGAAATTAGAATCCTGCTTAAGCTTTTAATTCTTGAGAATTAGTTTGCATCTTTCAGAGTTAGGGACTTTTATAATGCTTATATGTGTTAAAAAATACTCAGTTACCTGTATGTTATTCAGATTCATTCAGAAAGTCTACATACTATATATTTTCTCAGAATTGTTAGTTTAGCTTCAGTCAAAGTACTAGAATATTTAGTGTTAGTCAGAAATGTCACCTGATCAGTTTGACTATAGTCTTTTCCTGAGGTGTCAGTGGCGCCTCTCAGTTATCAGACTTAGACTCAGACTCAAATTACAATTATTTGGTCCATCAGGCGGTCATGACATTCCAGCTATAGATCTGACCAGCCCCAGGACCCCAATTCAATTATCAGTTTGTTCTTTAGATGGTTACGACGCTTCCAGATAACCAGCTCTAACCAGTCTTACAACGCAGTTTCCAAATCTGGTCCTCCAAGACGCTCATGGAACTCTCTGACAGTATCCCTGGGTCAGTGTTGTCTTGGGCCCTAGTATTGAGCTATCCGTTTGTCAGTAATAGTAGTAATAAGATTATCCAGTGGGAGTAGGACTTAGCACAGAAAGAGCCAAGGTTCCAGCGCACCCAGGTTTCAGAACTACGTTGCCACTGTAGGTTTTATTTACTTGGCCTAATAGCCCCCTTTGACAGTGATTTTCATAGTCCATGCCTTTTTACCTTGGCAAGTATATTGGGTCCTACTGACGGGGGGTGTACATCGGACTCCACGTCTAGCTCACGTGGTTATATGTCGATTATAGCCTCTCCCCCTAGTCAATTCAGTTTACTCTCAGATTTCTAAGTTCAGATCAGTTTAGTGCAGTATCTCAGACTTAAGATATATTTTGACCATATCAGTTCTACACCAGTTGTATCAGTTTTTAGCATTTCAGTTGGTCATTTTATGTCGTATCAGTTCAGTTACTAGTTCTTCCATATTATTTATGTTTCTCTCACTTACTCAGTACATTCAAAGTACTGGCACATACTTTTTATGCTATATCATTTCATGATACAGCTGCAGGTTCCCAGACTCAGCATTGTTTGCCGTTGCGATCCAGATCCTCTTTCGCTACAGCCGAAGTGTGAGTCCTCATCATTCGAGGGCCTTTCTTTACTTTCTTTCAGTTGAGATATTATTTTAGTTAGACTTAGAGTTAGCTGGGGGCTTGTCCCAGCAACTCCTCAGTTAGATAGCTTTCATACCAGACTTGGTTTCAGATATTTTAACTCACTATTTTCAGTCTTTAAATTTTCTTAAATTTTTTTTATGTTATATTTTAAATTTCCACTGTGCATGATTACTCAGAATACTAGTGAATGATAGACCAGGGGTTGACTTGGGGTCACTTGTGGCTTCAAATACCGTATTATGTCCAGGGTATAGGCTCGGGGTATGACAAACTTGGTATCAGAGCACAAGGTTTAGAGTATCCTCGGAAGTTTGAAAGCCGCATCGAGTAGAGTCCTTTTCATGGGTGTGAAGCGAGCCACACTTATGACGAGGAGGCTACGAGATGTTATTAGGAAAATTCCCTTTTGTTCATATTCCTTGTCATGCGTTAAAGTTCAATTCCAGAAATGCCCTTCTAACTCGTGCTCTATTTCATTTCAGTGAATCATGCCTCCTAATAGAGGTAATGGAAGAAGGGCCGACAACACCAACAGACCCTCCCCACCAGCTCCAGCAGCCCCTCGGGATGACACAGTGTCCACTGTAGAGTTTAGAGCGACTATCCAGCTGGTCACCCAAAAAGTCACCAACCAGGTGAACCAGCAGGTGGTACCAATGAACACTAACGGGTCTGCAACCACTGCGAGGGTGAGGGATTTCACCCAGATGAACCCTCCATCATTCTAGGGGTCTAAAGTGGGGGAGGACCCTCAAGAGTTTGTAGATGAGAACAGGAAGATTACTCGTATTATGGGTGTCAGCTCCTCTGAGAGTGCTGACCTGGCTGCCTACCAGCTGAAAGGGGTAGCCAGGTGTGGTATGAGTAGTGGAAGGAGGGACGGTCAGCAGAAGCAGGACCAGTGGAGTGGGAAGAGTTCCACACGGCTTTCTTGGATAGGTTTTTCCCTCGAGAGCTGAGGGAGGCAAAGATGGAAGAGTTCATGAACTTGCGACAGGGCAACAGGATAGTGGAGGAGTACGCTCTGGAGTTTACCAAGATATCAAAGTATGCTCCAGAGATGGTAGCCGAGCCAAGGGCTCGCATCCTGAAGTTCGTTAATGGAGTATCTAATTTGGTCCTCAAGGAGTGCAGGACCGCGATGCTGATCAAGGACATGGACCTTTCTAGATTAATTATTTACGCGTAGCAGATTGAGGTCGAAAAGCTCAAAGATATGGAACGCAAGAACAAGCGGGCAAGAATTGGCCATTCAGATTTTGGCCATCAGAGATCTAGCGGTGGTAACCGCCCACAGCAGTAACAGCAAAGAGCCCCAGCACCTAGTTCAGCCAGCGCCCGAACCTTCCAGATCGAAGTGGTGGGTCATCTGGCACTCAGTCTCAGGCTCACAGCACAGGGAGGAGGTATCCAGCTTGCCCCAAGTGTGGTAGGAATCACACAGGGGAATGCCTTCAGGGACGAGAGGGTTGTTTCAGATACGGACAGCTTGGACACCGACTTAGAGAGTACCCATCAACAGGGCGAGGAACGTCAAAATCTACCACCTCATCAGCCCCAGCAGGCCGACCAACTCAGCAAGCCAACACATCAGGTACAGATGACGGTCAGCTCCAGAATCTTTTCTATGCTCTATCTTCTCGTCAGGATCAAGAAAGCTCACCTGATGTAGTTACTAGTATGTTACATCTATTCCATCTAGAAGTGTATGCCCTACTAGATCCAGGAGCCACTCTTTCGTTCGTGACTCCATACATAGTAGTCCAGTTCAACATCAATCCAGAGGTCTGATTCTTATCAGACCCTTCTCAGTCTCCACCCCAGTAGGCGAGTCAGTTAGAACCAACCGGGTGTATAGAAACTGCCCAGTCTCTGTCCTGAATAAAGTCATTCCAGCTAATCTCATAGATCTAGATATGATTGACTTCGACCTTATTCTTGGCATGGATTGGTTACACTCCTACTATGCCTCAGTTGATTGTAGAACTAGAGTTGTCAAGCTTCAGCTTTTGAATGAACCAATGTTAGAATGGTCGGGCAGCAGTTCAGCGCCTAAGGGTAGGTTTATTTCCTACCTTAAGGCCTAGAAACTCATTTCCAAAGGATGTCTATATCATCTGGTTCAGGTCAAGGATTCCAACTCTGAGACCCCAACCATTCAGCTAGTTCCAGTTGTCAGCGAGGTCCCAGATGTGTTTTGTTCGGCTGTTTGTTATATGGGTATATAACTACACGCAAGTGCACGTGGTCGAACAAGTAGTAAAGTGCTTAAGTAAGCCAAGTATCGATCCCACAGGGACTGGGATGAAGTGCAATCTGCTCAAGTGTACAATATTTTAATTCTAACAATGAAGACAACAATGTAACCAAGAGTTTGATATTTTGATTTCTAATAATTATGCTAAGTCTAAAACAATTATCTAATGTGAGTCTGAAATATGAATGTGAGCATGCTGAGGTTAAACGAACATGTAATGAAATTAATTGTCGATATAATTTGGTTAGCCTTTTCCTCTGGTTGCTAGTCAAGAATTATTGCCAAGAGATTAAAACTCTCGTATTTAACCCCACTTAAGAATCATGAACCATCCACCTACATTTCTGTGATTAAATGCAATTCATGTTCTAGCCATACAAAACCGATTCCTAAATTGACTAATATGACTTTCAGGTATATTTCTATCCTGAAGGTAAATCAATTCTCAATTTTCCCAAACTAAGAAAGGATCATATCCTATTAATTCACAACTTTCCAATTTCTTGCTCTCTCGAGTGAAACCGGACTTTTTAGATATACATTAACGTAGGCCACACATTAATGCAGTAAGAACAAGAATTAATAGAACAACCATGGAAGAAAAGATGAAAAACCAAAGAATCAATAATCACATTTCATTACAAGTGTTCTTAACCTCAGCAAGAAGATGAATTAGCCACTCATTTGTGGATTAAACATCGTTAAATGAGTGTTAAACATACAAGCAACTGAATTCAAGGAGAAGGAAAGAGAGATAATCCCTGATAATTTCGTCCCCTCAACTGCCTGTAACCCACATTCTTGCTCCACCAAGTCAGAATATTGAAAAATGAACCTAAGTGTTCTATTTATACTAGTGGGAATTTTTCCCGGAATAACAAGCAACGTGTCACGGAGTGCATCGCGGAGCACTGCCTCCGTGACACGCTACCGACGCGGACCCTCACTGGAAACTGGGGGTCCAGGAAATAAGGCCCAACGTGGCACGACGTGCAACGCGGAGCTAGGCCACTGTGCCACGGACCCATCGCGAACCCTCTCTGGAAATTGGGCGAAAATTCCCTATCAAGGCAGAAGGCCCCCGCGATGGCAGCGTGACACGTCTCCATCGCGGAGCCCCTTTATTTTGTGCTTTCCAATGCCTTGTCCCTTGCTCACATCCAAGTCCAACCCCGATATCTTCCAACATGCATATTAGCTTCCCGAAATTACATTTTTCCTGCAAAACAATGCTAATCATGTTGGTTAGTATAAATTCACATTTTATTACCAATTACATGAGAATGTATAAACATTGATAGGTAAACAAGGCTAAAATGACACCTTTGAGTATCACTTGGGCATATAAATTTGCCCAAGATCACTTACCCCACACTTAAATCCTTGTTCGTCCTCGAACAACAATCTTACACCTCATGCAATTTACATCCCAACCTCGCTACTCTGGTTCGACAATTTAGGTTACAGTCATACGAATTATTCAATACAACAAATCATCAAGAAAACATGCATGGTCCTATCAATTCGATGACCTTCAATACATCAAGACCTCCTAGACTTGAGAATCGACTCTTGATATTGGCAAACTCCTAGAAATCAGCTGATCAAGACATCCGACACGAAGATTAATCTCTCATCAAGCATGTGCCCTCACAATACAAGAGAATTTTCCCCTTTTTGATCATATGAACTCACAAAATTTCAAGCAGCAGATTAGGACTACAAAACAGCACGAACCTACTATTCTTGCAAATTTCACTATTCCCCTAACCCGAGAATTCGTCAGTTTTTGTTTTTTTAACATCATAACAATTAGCACATCGACTAATATCACTCAACATGTACAACCCGGCATGAATTTCACAAGTTCACTACATTTTCCACTTCCACTTCAAAAACAAGCCCTAAATATGATTGTATCAACAAAATTCGATTAAATTAAGCAATTAACGAGTTCAAGCAATCACAATGATACTCCGAACATTCATCAACACTAATTCAATTGAATTCATGCTTAATTTCTGCTTAAGGCGAACTTAGCTCACATCACATGCTCAATATCAAAGAAAATTGATAAGAAATGAGATGGAATCGAAGAACATACCTTGAGATTGAAGAATTGAAGGAAACTTGTTGAATTTCTTGACCTATTCCGTGTCACGTTGAAGGGGGAGGGGTTTTAGGGGGTTTGGTCGCGGAGTGTGTGAGGAATAAAGACAATTTGAGGGGGATTCGGGGTTTAAAAGTGGAAAAATCGCGCGGGTCACCCGGCGACCCGGTGTGACCCGTCGCGATATACACAGCAACGTGTCACGGAGGGTAACGCGGAGGTCCTCCTCCGTGACACGGAGCTATCGCCCTAGCTCACTGTTTTGCCACTTTTTCTTAATTTTCATACCTCGAATTTTCCCTTGCGATTCCTTGTATATTTTCCTCCTCCATTCGACCTGAAATTCATTCTACTACAAGAAATTGGTTAGAATTATAGGTTTCACTCTAAATAAAAATAAAAACAAAAATTAAAACTAAACATTTTGTTGTTAATTAAGAAAAAGAAAAAGAAAAATCTATTCACAATTTACAAAGAAAAATTTTTCACGGGTTGCCTCCCGTGCAGCGCCTGGTTTACCATCGCGGCTCGACGTCGCTCAGCTCAGTTGTCCCCTAGGGTGATGGACGTTTTCTCGCGAAAACCGTCCTTCCCCCAGTAGTGCTTACCCCATTCCGGTGGTTTTCCCAATAACTCTCGTGAATCCTTAATCTACTCATCATTGACTTGATCAATCACATTGATCACTGAGAGTTCTTCGTACACAGTCGGGAGCTTGGGTGCCTTGTACACATCGAGCACTTCCACCTTGTCGTGTGCTCGCATTGTTAGCTACCCCGCAGCTACATCAATCAGCGCTTTCCCGGTCGCCAATAAAGGACGTCCCAAAATAAATGGGACTTCCGCATCTGGTTCAAAATCCAGAACGACGAAATCTACCGGGAAGATCAGGGAGCCCACTTGCACCAGAAGCTTTGTGCATAAAGCTTATTTTCAGTTTATTTTTAGTTTTATAAAGCTTTATGATATAGTTTTTCTTAAATTATTTTCTTTATTTAAAGCTTCCGCATATGTTTATTCAAATTACCAGTGTTATGATAGACCATGAGTTGACTTGGGGTTACTTGTGACTCCAAGTACTGTGTCTCGTCTAGAGTATAGAATCGGGTCGTGACACTTGTTAAAAAACATCATATAAGAAAGTTACTTATTTTCAGCGAACTCATTTTCTTTCATACCAAATACACCTTTTGGTGTCATGATCAAGAGCAGAGCCAAGTGGAAGAAACTCCCTTTGGTGCAAAAATTACACCATATATTTAAAATTAAATTTGTATTATATATATATATGGTAAATTCTTAGTCTTAGTGGATTCTTTTGTATGTTCACTTCTTCATATTTTCAATCCCTTAGTAAAATTTCTAATTCTATCACGGGTCATGACCAGGATATAAGGAATCAACCTTTTCCTTTTCCCCCCTTTTTATGTTGCATTATTTTTCATATTTGAAACATAAAAGTGGAGAATTCATGTAAAATATTTGTTGATCATGTTGTTTTATTTGGTATCTATTGTATTTTTATTGCCTATTTTTCTTTTGTACTTTTTTCATCAGGAAAAAATAGAGTTGATTACATTGGTGTATTTCATTCTCATTCATAGGAATAATGCCTCCAAAATGTTCCAAAAAAATCAATCATACACAAGCCAGAAATCAATTGATGGCGAAGATATGTTTAGTTACTTGTCGAGGGATATGATAGATTGCATATTTGTGAAAATGCCAATACGTGATGCTGTAAGAACAAGCATGTTGTCAAAGAAGTGGATATTGTACTACTCAACCATTCTAGAGTTGGGTTTTGATGACCAATTTTGCAATGAAATTCAAAACTTTGTAGCTTCCTAGAAGAAAATTCGTATACTATTTGAACTTGAGCTTGAGCGCAAGTACCAGTTGGACAAAATATTCACCAGGTTTCTTCTGTTTCATCCTGGTCGAATAGAGAAATTCAAAGTATGTGTTCCAAATCTCAAATCAACAAAGGTTCCTAATTTTAACAAATGGATTCAAAAATTATCTGAGAAAAATATTAAGCAATTAACCTTATAATATAAGAAGAAAATTGTGAGTCATAAATTGCCTCTGTATTTTTTTTTATAGACTTGACATATTTGAAGATCCGCAATTTTCAATTTTTGCCTCCACCACCCGATTTAAAGATTCCTATATCTTGACCAATTAGAGATTCTTGGTGTTCACTTTGTAAAGGATTGTTTCAAAAGTTTTCTCTCCAAAGGCCCTGTTCTTCAGAGGCTAGTGTTGCACGGGTGTTCCGGTGTTCATCATTTGAATATTTGCGGTTCTCAACTCCACCAGTTTTTCAGCAAGGTCGATGATGATTTCAATTTAATTTCCTTAGAAAATTCTCCTAACTCGATTGAAGTTTCTGTTATGCTGGAAGTGATCCTGCTAAGTTGGATTTGGTTAAATTTTTTGATGACTTGTCTAGAGTCAAAATACTTCATCTAAATGGAAAATTTCTACAGGTTAGTACCTATTGAAATTAGACAAGTCAAAATACTTCGTCTAAATGGCAAATTTCTACAGGTTAGTACCTATGAAATTACTTATACATGTCTTTATTTTCATTTTATTTAATATAATTGAAAAATGTGTTTTTGCCTATCTTTTTTTTCAACTCCTAGTTGAAGCACCAGTTCTGCCTATTCTATCAACATCACCAGACTCTCTAAAGATTATTTGCTTTATGAACTTTGATAAGATCTCAACTGTTGTTTGCTTGATTAGAAGTGCTCAAAATCTGCATGAACTTTATATTGAGGTAAGTCCGTAACGTTCCATTTAATTTATGATTAGAAGAAAAAAATTGAAATGAATAAGCACTTGTTAATGTTTCCCCTCTGTTTCTGAGTAGGCTTCTACGGTCGAGCTAAACTAAGAAGAAGTTTTAGGTTATCTAAAACTCCTGTACTGCACAATGTTTCCCCTTGGAAAACTTCTTCTGGTCAAGTTTATTAATATCTCGAGTTTCATTCTTGAGTTTGAGTTTATTCGGTTCTTTGGTTCCTTCTTTTTAGCTCACCATCACTCGCGACAATGAGCATCTTGGAGCACCAGGAAATTGAACCTCTAAAGGCATTGGGAATTATTAGGAAGTTACTCCAACTTCAGGTACCATCAATAGTGACGTAATACCTCGGAATCCCTAAGAAAAGACCTAAGGGTTAAATGGAGAAAATAGGATTTTCTGCACCAGGTCACAGGACGAGTCGTCCAATGACCCATGAGGTGCACCACGAGTATTTAAGTGACTCTTGGGAGGAGGGAAGACTTGGTTGAATTTTGGGATTTGGGGGTGACCACGGGTGTGACCACGAGTCGTAGTCAGCACCACGATTTGTTGTGTTGGCCGTGGTCAAGAGTTTATTGAAGGTTGAAGAAGTGTAAGCAGAGTTGGTCACGATTTGGTCACCTCGAGTCATTGGGTGAGCACGAGTCATGGTGTCCCTCGTGGTGACCCTCAGAAGGAAAGATTTCAGTGCAGGCAAAGACTTGAGACCACGTGTCATGGTGTTGGGCACGAGTCGTCCAGTCCCTCATTGGGACTGGTAGTGTGCATTTTCCTGCCAATTTATTAAGGGATTTTCCGTAATTCCCAAGTTCCTAAGACATATACTATGTCATTTTAAGCTCAGAAAAGGGTGTTTAAAGAGGGTTAAGCTCATTCTAAACCTATTCTCTTCCATGCATGCAAACCTAGTGGTTCTAAGGGGTGATCAAGCTTAGATTCATCAATTGTTATACCCCGGGAACCTAAGGATCCGACACGGGAGTTAAATGGGGAAAAATCTGGAAAATATTGCAGCAGTGCAGAACGAGTCGTTAGATGACTCGTGAGGAGACCCCACGAATTAATGATGGCTCGTGGGAAGGATAGAATGGGCTAAGGAGAAGAGGTCCCCACGGGCGTGGGAACAACTCGTGGTCAGCTACCACGAGTCGTCAGGTCTCCCGTGGGGTGAGATTGAGGGTTTCCTGGGAGGTCAGACCAGTGCACCTAACGGATAGGACCCCACAAGAGGGGTCAGTCCCAACGACTCGTGAGGTGGGTCGTGAGCAAACCGGGGGAATTCAATTAAGAATGAGGCAGTGTACTTGATGAAAGCTGGTAACGAGTCGTTGCCTTGAGGGATGAGTCATCATGTCCTCCATTAAGATCCCAGGTGAAAAATTCCAGTAGACTCAATAAAATGACCCAACGACTCGTTGTCCCTGGTAACGAGTCGTCAGGCCGCCCGTTGGGGTCTCCCGACAATTATTTCCTGTGAATTAGTGAGGGCCTTGTCGTAATTTCCTATGCTCCTAAGACCTAAACTACGTCATTTGAGTTCGGGACAAGGTCTTTTAAGGAGTAAAAACTCATGATAAGTCTCATTTGGAATTTGCAAGAACTAGAGAAGGGAGCAGGAGGAGATTCAAGGGTTCTTCTTCAATTCTTCGAGTTTCCACCAGGGTTTTTCAAGAGTGTTAAGAAGCAAGTAATACCAGGTATGTGGGGTTTGAATAGGTAGTTTTGTCCTTACCCATGCCCAATTTCTCCCTAATTCTATGTTTAAGTTACCAACTCTTGATGGGTCAGAACCCAAATGTATGTTTCCTCAAAAATCGGTATGAGCGTGTTGTAGCATGTCTAAAATCATGGGTTTGAATTATTAGGTTGTTTTCACTTATTTAATTCAATATTTGATGATTTAATCCCTAAAAGCACATGTGCCCCAAATTATGGGGCTTTTAGTGAAAAATATGGTTATAGTGATTTCTCAAGCATGATACGAACTCTTGAATTTTAGCATGTTTTCAATTACCCATGTTATTATGATCATGTTTCCTATAAATTTAAGCAATTCGAGAATGATGGAAATTATGGGCAATGCCCACATGCCGCTTATAATTCATGAACTATGATTTTGGCCAATCCACGGGCCCAATTCCATGGCTAGTACTATGAATTCAAGCATGTTATGATTATCACGATTTAACTAGCCATGCATGTAATGTATGAATTTTATGAACACGTTGCATGTTTTAGGAGTAGTACTTAACAATGAGTAGGTTCGGGGTCTAGGTTACGCCTCCAATCTCAAAACTACGTGTCACCGTAGGTTATGTTTGAGACTGCCTCAATGTCTTTCCCTTATGCCCTATGGGGTCTTCATGAGTGATATCACACCTATCATTGTTCATACCCTTGGCAAGGTATGGACGACCTCCCGACTAGGTTTATAGGTCGGGCTCCATGTCTGCTCATATGGGGTATGTCGGTTATAGAAATCTCCAATTGTTCCTCATGGTTTTAATGTATGCATGATTATGTTCCTTTGGCTCAAGTTATGTTTTATGAAATGTTTTTTCTACATGTTATGACAATGACAGGTTTACAAATATTTCGAATGTATTGAGCCTTACGATATACTTACGATTTAAGTCTTTTGATCATGATGTCTCCACTCCTATAACTTTTATGTTTTAAGCGTTGTTTTTCATGCCTTACATACTTAGTACCTTCGAAATAGTGACCCACATATTTGTAGGATCCAGTTCGCAGGTTCAGCATCGTTCCTAGCTTTCTCTCAGTCTCAACTTTCAATGGTGAGTCCTCATGATCCGAGGGCTTCATGTTCGGACCTTATTTACCTTTTGTGTCAGAATGTTGGGGTTAGTTGGGGTCTTGTCCCTTCAACCCATCTATTATGACTAGAGGCTTTAAGACCTATGTGTAGTATTCAGCCGTTTATGTTTGGATCTTGTATTGTTGTTTCTTATACCTTTTGTTATGATTTTCAGCTAGTGCATGATTATTAAGTTAAGTTTTCCACCTTATGTGAAGGGATTAGATATATTCTCACGCCACCTTGGAGTCTTTGGGGATCCTTGTCCCTTGTCTACGATCTGGGTGTACTCTCAGGTTGTGACAAACTTGGTATCAGAGCAATAGGTTCAGATGTGTCCTAGGGAGTCTGAAAGCCGCATTAGGTAGAGTCTTTTTCATGGGTGTGAAGCGCGCTACACTTATGACGAAGAGGGTACTAAACATTTTAGAAAATATCTCCTTCTTTCATGATCTATGTTGTGTAGTGAAAACCTCTCTATCCTTCTAATTCGTGCTATTCACGATTGCAGAGAAATTATGGCTCCCAAAAGGATAAACGGAAGGAGGAACAGAAATGATGGAGGCCACGAGGGTAGCCATGCTAATGGGCGTCAGCAAGCCCCACCTATTCAGGAGCCCCAAGCACCAGAGCCAACTGCCCACGCTGAATTTCGGGCGGCTATTCAAATGTTGGCGCAGGCCTTGACTGCTCAGGTCAACCAGCAGACTGTTGCACATGTTCCATAGAACGGAAATGCAGCAGCAGCCCGAATCAGGGACTTTTTAAGGATGAACCCTCTCGAGTTCACAGGGGCAAAGGTGGAAAAGCATCCACACGAGTTTATCGAAGGGATCTTAAAGGTCACTTAGGTAATGGGGGTGACGAATGAGGAGTGCGTTGACTTGGTCTCTTATCATCTTAAGGAGGTCACTTATATTTGGTACAAGCAATGGAAAGATAGTAGGGCAGCGGGAGCGGGTCCTATCAGCTGGGATGAGTTCCACATGGCCTTTCTCGATAGGTTCTTCCCTCGGAAGATGAGGGAATTGAAAGAAACCGAGTTTGTTAACCTCAAACAGGGAAAGATGACGGTGTTAGAATATTCACTTGAGTTCACTCGCTTGTCAAAGTATGCCCCAGAGTTTGTGATGGACCAGAGGGTGCAGGTGAGCAGATTCATGTAGGGAGTAGCCGAGTATCTGGACAAGGACTGTAGAAGAGCCTTGCTTCATCAGGATATGGACTACCTACGAATAGTCCTTTATGCCCAGCAGATGGAGGAAGCCCATATGAGGCAGAGAGAGGCCAAGAGGGATAGAATTGATAGCTACAAGTCCTCCCAGACGAGGCCAGGAGGTGGGCCTCACCAACAGTCCTAGCACAGGTCTATTGCACCAGCACCATCTTCAGCCAGTACCTCATCCAGGCCATGAGACAAGCAGAGGAGCAGGGCCTCAGGTTCGAGGGGTAAAAATAGTATGCGCACAGAGCGCACATTCCCATCTTGTGCTAGTTGTGGAAAGAACCACCTAGGTAAGTGTTTGGTGGGATCAGATGCTTGTTTCGGGTGTGGAAAACCCAGACAAAGGCTCAAGAATTGCCCCGCATCTAGGTCAGGGGTGGTGGAGCCCGTACTCCAGCTTCTAGTTCGCAGCTCCAGCGGCACGACCTACTAATCAGGGTACTTCGACTGGTCCAGCTGGCGGCCTGTGCCAGAACCGGTTTTATGCACTTGGCTCTCAACAGGAGCAGGAGACTTCTCCCGATGTGGTTACGGGTATGTTGCGAGTCTTTCATATTGATGCTTATGCTTTGTTAGATCAGGGAGATACACTGTCTTTTGTGACACCTTACATTGCTAGTAATTTTTGGGTCAGTCCTGAAACTTTGTCAAAATCATTTTTTGTGTCTACTCCAGTTGGGGATTCAGTCGTAGCCAGACGGGTATATAGAGTTTTCCCCATTACAGTATTGCATAAAGTTACCTCCGTAGACTTAGTAGAATTGTCTATGATTGATTTTGACATTATTTTGGGCATGGATTGGTTGTTTGCATGTTATGCTTCTGTTAACTGTAGAACTTGAGCGGTGGAGTTTCGATTTCCGGGTGAACCAGTTTTATAATGGAGGGGTGGTTCAGCGGTACCTGTAGGCCGCTTTATCTCCTATTTCAAGGCCTGAAAAATGATTGTTAAGGGTTGTCAAGGATGCCACATCTGAGACCCCGATCATCCAGTCAGTCCTCGTGGTATGTGAGTATCTCGAGGTATTTCCAGATGACATACCAGCTGCTCCTCCCCAGAGGGAGATTGATTTTGAGATTGACCTTTTACCCGACACGCAGACCATATCGATTCCTCCCTACTGAATGGCCCCAGCCGAGCTAAAAGAGCTAAAGGAGTAGTTGAAGGATTTGTTGGATAAGAGTTTCATTAGACCGAGTAAGTCTTCATGGGGTGCCCCATTGTTATTTGTTCGGAAGAAATACAGTTCTCTTCGGATGTGTATTGACTATAGGCAATTGAACAAGGTCACCATCAAGAATAGGTACCCTTTACCTAGGATTGATGACCTATTTGATCAGCTTCAAGGTACCAAATATTTCTCCAAGATAGATCTCAGGTCTGGGTATCACCAGCTCAGGGTTAGGGAGAGCGACATCCCGAAGAATGCTTTCAGGACCGGGTATGGCCATTATGAATTTGTTGTTATGTATTTTGGACTAACCAATGCCCATGCAGCTTTTATGGATCTGATGAACAGGGTATTCAAGGTATACCTGGACATGTTCGTGATAGTGTTCATTGACGACATATTGATATACTCCAGGAGCGAGGAGGAGCATGCCGCACACTTGAGGGTAGAACTCCAAACCCTCAAGGATAACCTACTATATGCCAAGTTCAGCAAATGTGAGTTCTGGCTGAATTCTATTGCAATCTTGGGACATGTAGTGTCAAATGAAGGTATAAAGGTGGACTCCCAGAAATAGAGGTGGTAAAGAACTAGCCCAGACCGGTAAACCCTTCGTAGATTAGGAGCTTTTTGGGCTTAGCGGGTTACTATCGGAGGTTCGTAGAAGGTTTCTCATCCATGGCATCCCCATTGACCAGATTGACTCAGAAAAAGGTGAAGTTCCAAAGGTAGGAGGCTTGTGAGAAGAGCTTCCAAGAATTGAAGGCCAGATTCATTTCAGGACCAGTGTTGACTTTACCGGAGGGCACCGATGGCTTTGTTGTATACTGTGATGCTTTGAGAGTTGGACTAGGCTGTTTATTGATGCAGTTATCTTGGGCATAATTGCGTGCCCAAGTGCTATTTTATAACTTAGTTTAGTCGTGTTTGTCTATTTATGCATTTAATTTCTCATGTGATTTTATGTAAATTTGGCTATATACTAACCAACATGATTAGTTCTTGTTTTTGTAGGTTAAAAATGCATTTGAGGAACCAATTTATGATGGGTGAAGTGGAGGAATGGAATCGAGAGCAAATTGCAAAAGTCGGCAAGAAGAAGGCAGCAAACAGGCCACCTGCGCGACAGCACCGTGCCACGCCTGGCACAGAGGCGCGACAGTGGCTGTGCCACACCAGCCATCATGCTGCACAAGCAGCGTGCCACGCTGCCATCACGACAAGCTTCTGTTGAGGCTCAATTTTTAAGTGATTTCCAGTGTGTTGTCGCAATATCTCCGTGTCACAGAGGTAAATTGGCGCGACCACCTCCGTGCCACGGAGCCACTCCGTAACGGGAAAAAATTGTACATTCCTTATTTACTATAAATAGGACCCTTAGCTTCTAAAATCATTTTGTCATGAAATATTTTCTGAAAACCGTAAAAGAATGAAGGGAGAAGTGAAGAACTCACCTAGGGTTCACAAAATTTACCTTCTCTTTTATCTATTCTTGTAAGTACATTACTTTAATTATGTTTTTGAGTATTTGTACAAACATGAGTGGCTAAAACCCCTCCTCTAGGGTTGAGGCTATGTGATATGATTGTAATTGCATGAATTTGTTTTGGTTTGAGTTGTTAATTGTTGTTTTGTCTTACGTTCTACATTATGGTTGTTTATGCTTGATCACCATGAAAACAAATGCGTTATGCTTAGGCAAAAGCTCAAAAGAGCAACCGTAGGCAACAACTAGAGAATGTAGGGAGCAAGTTCTTATCTTTCGATATGATTCGCAGTTAGGATAGAAATTATACCTAATTTGCCTTGCTTGGTTGATAAAACAGGATGATAGCGAGACATCGGCTTAGAATTGTCACTCCACCAATCGTGGAAGTAGTTGTGAAGCTAAGATGAGTTAAATGATTAGAGATACGAAAGTCCATAATCAAGAGCATAAACCCCGTAAATCCATGTACTTGAATCGCCCATGAACTAGAATGTCACATCCCCGCTCAACGATGTAGTTGTGAGGCTAGTTTGTCGTGTTTAGAGGCTCGAGAGACCACGAACATCGTATTTTCAAATATGTGAGACAAAAATTGATAATTTCATACTTGAACCATTACAAAGGGTATCATTGCATGATTATCCGGCTTTGGCTCTAGTTGCTTCTTATATTGTTTCAGAGTATTACTGTGACCACCCCTAGATTTAAATAGAATTTATCAAAAACTTTTATAATCAACACTTGTGAAAGTTAATATCACACTTGAACTTGATAATTAGCTGAATTGGTCCAGTCCTTGTGGGTTCGACATCCGGCTCTTAAAAAGGGCCATTGTATTACTTGTACGACCACGTACGCTTGTGTGTGCGCTTGGGCGCAGTCAAAACATGCAGCATGGGAAAGTCATAGCATATTCTTCCAGACAGCTAAAAATTCATGAGAAAAGTTACCCGACCCATGATCTTGAGTTGGCTGCGATGGTGTTTGCTTTGAAGATATGGCGACACTACTTGTATGGGGTTCATGTAGATGTATTCACTGACCACAAGAGATTACAATATGTGTTCAATCTTTGGCAATGGAGGTTGTTGGAGCTACTTAAGGACTACGACATGAGCGTTCTTTACCACCTGGGTAAGGCCAATGTGGTAGCGGATTCCCTTAGTATACTCTCTATGGAGAGTGTGTCGCATGTGAGCGAAGACAAGAAGGAGCTGGTGAAGGAGGTACATCGACTTGCACGGTTGGGAGGTAGATTAGTTGGTTTGACCAATGGTGGTGTAGTTGTTCAGAATGGATCAGAGTTGTCCTTGGTAATGGAGGTAAAGGCTAAACAAGACAAAGATCCAACATTGGTAAAGTTGAAAGAAGCTGTTCACAGTCAGAAGGTAGAGGTCTTCTCCATAGGGGGAGATGGTGTGCTTTGGTACCAGGGTTGCTTATGTGTTTCAAACGTGGATAATCTAAGAAGCTAGATGTTGCATAAGGCTCACGGATCTGGGTATTCTATCCATCCGGGTTCCACCAAGAAGTATCATGCCTTGCGGGAAATCTACTGGTGGAATGGCATGAAGAGGGATATAGTAGAATTTGTAGCCGAGTGTCTGAATTGCCAACAAGTGAAGGTTGAGCATCAGAGACCGGGAGGTGTACTTCAGGACATCAGCATTCCTACTTGGAAGTGGGAAGAAGTCAACATGGACTTTGTAACAGGTTTACCCCGCACTCGTAGACAGAATAACTCCGTTTGGGTTGTGGTCAACAGGTTGACCAAGGCATCTCATTTCTTACCGATCAAAAGCACCGATTCAACAAAAGAATATGCTAAGTTATACATCCGAGTTGGTTAGATCGCATGGAGTGACCTTGTCCATTATATCAGATAGAGGCACCCAGTTCACCTCTCAGTTTTGGAGATCTTTTCAAAAGGGGCTTGGCACCTAGGTCAAGCTTAACACGACATTTTATCCGCAAACAGATGGTTAGGTCGAGCGGACTATCCAGACTCCTGAGGAAATGCTGAGAGCTTGTGTTATTGACTTCAAGGGTAGTTGGGATGAGCATTTACCTCTTATTGAGTTTGCCTACAACAACAACTATCACTCTAGCATCCAAATGGCACCGTTCGAGGCTCTTTATTAGAAAAGGTGTAGATCGACCATTGGTTGGTTTAAATTCGGTGAGGCTTCAATAATAGGTCCAGATTCAGTCCATGAGGCTATGGAGAAAGTTCAGTTAATAAGAGAAAGGCTGAAAACAGCTCAAAGTCTCCAAAAGTTTTATGCGGATGTAAGGAGAAGAAAGCTTGAGTTCGAGATCGATGATTGGGTGTTTTTGAAGGTATCTCCCATAAAGGGAGTAATGAGATTCGGGAACAAATGGAAACTCAGCCCCGCTATATTGGCCCATACCGAATTGTGAGACGAGTGGGTAAAGTAGCCTATGAGTTAGAGTCACCTTCAGAGTTAGTTTCAGTTCATCCCATATTTCACGTATTGCTCTTGAAAAAGTGCTTCGGAGATCCATCTTTAGTGGTTCCGGTGAAAAGTGTTGGTGTGAAGGATAGCCTAAGTTATGAGGAAATTTTCGTTGCAATCTGGGATCGTTAGGTTCGGAGGCTGAGGAACAATGAAGTAGCTTCAATAAAGGTGTTATGGAGAAATCAGCATGTTGAGGGAGCTACATGGGAAGCCGAGGTGGATATGATAGCAAATACCCCCATTTGTTCCCTACCAACTCAATTTCAATTTGAGGTATCAGTTTTTGCCCTAAACCTCTATTCATTTTACGTTCATGCGTGCAAGTTTGTTTTATGATATGATATATATATGTGATGTCTGAATTCAGTCCAGCTATGTAATTCTTTTCGGGGGGTAGTCGTTCCGCTAGTGTTAAACATAAATGATCAATATTTGAGAATGAATGTTCCCAAGGAGGAGATATTGTTATACCTGGGGAACCCAAGGATCCGACCTAGGACTCAAACGGGGAAAAATTGGGAAAATATTGCAGCAGTGCAGAACGAGTCATTAGATGACTTGTGAGGAGACCCTATGAGTCGTCAGGTGGCTTTGGGAAGGCTAGAATTGGTTAAGGACATGAGGTCCCCACGGGTGTGGTAATGACTCGTGGTTAGCTACGACGAGTCGTCAGGTCTCCCGTGGGGTGAGATTGAGGGTTTCTTGGGAGGTCAACCAGTGCACCTAACGGATGGACCCCACGAGTCGTGGTCAGTCCTAATGACTCGTGAGGTGGGTCATAAGCAAGAAAGGGGAATTTAATTAAGGATGAGGCAATATACTTGAGGAAATATGGTAACGAGTCGTTGCCTCAGGGGATGAGTCGTCATGTCCTCCGTTACAGGTGAAAAATTCCAGTAGACTCGACGAAATGACCCAACAACTCGTGTCCCTGGTAATGAGTCGTCAGGCTGCCCATTGGGGTCTCCCGACAGTTATTTCCTTCGAATTAGTAAGGTCCTTCTCGTAATTTCCTACGCTTATAATACCTAAACTACGTCGTTTTGAGGTTGGTACAGGGTCTTTTAAGGATGAAAAACTCATGCTATGTCTCATTTGGCATTTGCAAGAACTAGAGAAGGGAGTAGGAGGAGATTCAAGGGTTCTTGTTCAATTCTTCAAGTTTCCACCTAGGGTTTTTCAAGGGAGTTAAGAAGTAAGTAATTCTAGTTATGTGGGGTTTGAATGGGTAGTTTAGTCCCTACCCATGCCCAATTTCTCCAATTCTATGTTTAAGTTACCAACTCTTGATGGGTCATAACCCAAATGCATGTTTCCTCAAAAATTAGTATGGGCATGTTGTAGTATGTCTAAAATCATGGGTTTGAATTATTGGGCTGTTTTCACTTATTTTATTCAATATTTGATGATCTAATCCCTAAAAGCACATGTGCCCCAAATTATGGGGGTTTTAGTGAAAATCATGGTTATAGTGATTTCTCAAGCATGATACGAACTCTTGAATTTAAGCATGTTTTCAATTACTCATGTTATTATGATCATATTTCCTATAAATTTAAGCAATTCGAGTAAGATGGAAATTATGGGCAATGCCCACATGTCACTTATAATTCATGAACTATGATTTTGGCCGATCCACGGGCCTAATTCCATGGCTAGTAATACGAATTTTCAAGCATGTTATGATTATCACAATTTAACTAGCCATGCATGTCATGTATGAATTTTATGAACACGTTGCATGTTTTGGGAGTAGTACTTAACACCGAGTAGGTTCAGGTCCTAGGTTACGCCCCGAATCTCAGAACTACGTGCACCATAGGTTATGTTTGGGACCGCCTCAATGTCGGTCCCCTATGCCCTACGGGGTCTTCATGAGTGATATCATGCCTATCATGGTTCATACCCTTGGCAAGATATGGACGACCTCCCGACTAGGTTTACAAGTCGGGCTCCATGTGTGCTCATATGGTGTATGTCGGTTATAGAAATCTCCCGTCGTTCCTCAAGGTTTTAATGTATGCATGATTATTTTCCTTTGGCTCAAGTTATGTTTTATGAAATGTTTTTCCTCACATGTTATGACCATGACAGGCTTACAAATATTTCAGAAGTATTGAGCCTTATGATATACTTATGATTTCAGTCTTATGATCATGATGTCTCCACTCCTATAACTTTTATGTTTTAAGCATTATTTTACATACCTTACATACTTAGTACCTTCCAAGTACTGACCCACATATTTTCAGGATCCGGTTTGCAGGTTCAGCATTATTCCTAGCTTGCTCTCAGTCTGCTCTCAGCTTTCAGTGGTGAGTCCTCACGATCCGAGGGCTTCATGTTCGGACCTTATTTACCTTTTTTTTCAGAATGTTGGGGTTAGTTGGGGTCTTGTAACTTCAACCCGTCGATTATGACTAGAGGCTTCCAAACCTATGTGTAGTATTCCGCCGTTTATGTTTGGATCTTGTATTGTTGTTTCTTATACCTCTTGCTACGATTTTCAGCTAGTGCATGATTATTAAGTTAAGCTTTCCGCCTTATGTGAAGGGATTAGATATATTCTCCCGCCATGGGTTGGCTTGGATTCTTTGGGGCTCCTTGTCCCGTGTCTACGATCCGGATGTACTCTCGGGTCATGACATCAAGTTTTTCCCCAAATTCCTTTGGGTTCTCAAGTGGGTTGTGATATTTTTCAATTTCATGAAAATTTTAGTTGATGAATCTATGGAGTTTCAATCCAACATGTGAATTCTATAAGTATCAATCATGGGTATTCTCTATGCATGTTTCTAATGTTGAACTATGATTCATGGGCATGTTTTACAATGTTTTCAAATAAAAATTATGATTTCAATGTTTACAAATAAGATGCCCATCCATGCAAGGTTCATGATGAGACGAGTTTATGATCTATGCTTCTAAGTATAATCAGATGTTCATGAAGAAAGTACGATTTTGAATTACCCATGTCTATTTTCATATTTTTGAATGATCAAGTCTATGTTAAGCATGTTTAAGTATTTCCAAGACCATATGACCAAGTATGTTTCATGATTTATCTAGGTTTCATGTTTCTAGGTTACCACATGAGTCTAGACTCCCACTATTTTTAGATTGTCGTATACTTTGAGTCCAAGGCTCCTCATGTTATGATTTCAGATGACGCATGTATGTTATTATTCAGCTTCGTCAGTAGACGATGGTCAGCTTTGTTGAAAAACGATGGAGAGCATATGCATGTTTTTGGGGGTAGTGTCTAGCACCGAGTGGGCTAAAGGTCAGTCAACCCTATGCCTCAGAACTACGTGCCTGTTATACCCGGAAAGCCCAAGGATCAGACCCGAGAGCTGAAGCGTAGAAAAACTTAAAATTTGGCATCAGGCATAGAACAGGTTGTGAGGTGACCTGTGAAGAGCATCCACGAGTCGTGATGTGACTCGTGGTGTAGCCCAAAAGATGAAATTGAATTTTGGAAAATGAGATCCCCACAGGAGTGACCACGAGTCGTGGTCCGGCCCCATGACTCATTAGATTAGTCGTGGGGAGTGGTGTTTTAGTAAAGAGGAGAAAAGAGATAGTGGACTTAACGGGAAGACCCCACGAGCCGTGGTCAGATCCCACGATTCGTGGGATGAGTTGTGACCAAGCAGGGAAAAATTTATTTGAGGATGAGGCAGTGCACATCACGGATGGTCACCATGAGTCGTGGTCACCAGGTAATGAGTCGTTATATCTTCCGTTATAGGCCCAGAAGACTTGAGGAGCAGTGATCCTGATGGACGACTCCACGAGTTGTGGTCCTTGAGGATGAGTTGTTAGGTCCCCCATTGGGACCATCTGGCAGTTATTTTTTGCGATATTAGTAAGGGTTTTCCCGTAATTCCTAAGATTCTAAGGCCTAAACTACATAATTTTGATTTTTGAATAATGACTTTTAAAGGGGGTTAAGTTCATTTTAGGCCATTTTCATACTCATACATGCAAGAGTGATAGCCTAGAGAGGTGATCAAGGCAATCCTTCAAGGTTTTCTTTAATTTCTTCTTGGGCATTCAATGGAGTGTAAGAATCATCCATTTAGAGGTATGTAGGGTTATGAGTAGGTGTTTTCGTTCACAGCTATGCCCAATCTCATCTAATTCATGAAGTGTTGTTAAAAATCTTATGGGGTTTTATCTTAGATCTTGTGGGATTCTAATGATCTATACATGGGTTATTACTTCTCGTGAATTACATCATATTTTATGATTTATGATCAGATTTTACAACTAATTCAATTATAAACTTATTGATTTCAATTTCAAAAAAATTATGCCTAATTAAGCATATTCTATGATGAATCGAGTTATGATCTTTACATCTATTGTTGATATTCATAAACCCATCATGATTTATGAGTCACAATATGGATTTATTCAAATCCCCATTATGAATTTATGATTTACAAAGCCTATACATGATTTACAAGTATGCATGAATCTCATAATTTACTGATTATGTTTTTGGCTGACTCACGGGCCTTACTCTCATGGCTAGTCTACATATTTACAAGCTTTCTTATGATGATCATGATTTAACTAGTCCATGAATCTCATGCATATTATACTATGAGCACTATATATGTTTTGGGAGTAATATTTAACACTGAGTAGGTTCAGGGCCTAGGTTTTGCCCCGAATCTCAGAACTGCATGCCATCGTAGGACATGATGGGACCTCCCTTGTGAGTGTTCCCCTTTTCCCAAATGGGTCCTTTCATGTGTGATATCACTCCCTTCATAGTTCTACCGTTGGCAAGGTATGAACACCCTCCTAACTAGGGATTTACAGGTTGGGCTCCAGGTGTGCTCATATGGGGTATGTCGATTATAAGAATCTCCCATTGTTCTGCATGTTTTATGCATTATAATGTTTATGTTAATTTGGCTTAAGTGATGATTTGTAAGGTTTCTCCTACAACTATAGTATTTAATGGTTTACGAATGATTTTAAAATCTATAGCCTTATGTTATCGTATGATATTCATGTTATAAGCATGTTGTCTCACTCTTATGATTTCTCATGAGTTTTTGTCTATTTTAAATATCCCTTTTACTTAACTTGCATACTCGGTGCATTCCACGTACTAATCGCATACTCTATGCTATATCGTTTCATAATACAGGACCCAGCTCCCAAGCTCAGCCCCGTTTGTAGTCAGTACTCAGAGTTAGCATCTTACATTGTTGGTGAGTCCTTATCTCCCGAGGACTAGACTTATTTAGATTTTCTCTATGTATTTTCAGTTTCAATTTTGGTTGAGTTAGTTGGGGTCTTGTCCCATCAACTCGTCATGTTTAGAGGCTTTTTAGACAAAGGATATATTCAGCTTCAGATTGTGTATTCTGTTGTTATGTTTAATTTGGACTTCTCCTAAGCTTATTATGTTGATTCTTCAATTTTATTGATTGAGTTAGATGAATGCTTATGCCATGGGTCAACTTGGGGTCTCTCAGGGCTCCTTTTCCCGTGTGGCAATCCAGGCCTCCGTTCGAGTCGTGACAAACTTGGTATCAGAGCAATAGGTTTGAAGTGTCCTAGGGCGTCTGAAAACCACGTTAAGTAGAGTCTTTTTCATGGGTATGAAGCATTCCACACTTATGAAGAAGAGGCTATGAGACGTTTAGGAAATGTTCCCTTCTTTCATGATCTATGTCATGCGGTGAAATGTCTCCCTATCCTTCTAATTCATGTTATTCGCAATTACAGAATTATGGCTCCCCGAAGAATGAATGGTAGGAGAAATGGGAATGAAGACATCCAAAAGGTTGTCAACAGGAATGGGCACTAGCAGCCCCCACCCGTTAAGGAGCACCAGGCACCGGAGCTAGTTGCCCATGCCAAGTTTCGGGCAGTTATTTTCAGATGCTCGTGCAGTACTTGACCGCTTAGGTCAATTGACAGGAGGTTGCACATGTTTCGCAAAATGGCATTGTAGCGGCGGCTCAAGTCAGGGATTTTTTGAGATTGAACCCGCCGGAGTTCCTTGGGTCAAAAGTAGATGAGGACCCGCATAAATTTATCGATGAGATTCTAAAGATCACCCAGTTCATGGGGGTGGAAAATGGAGAGTGCATTGATCTGGCCTCTTATTAGCTGAAAGGGGTGGCACATATTTGGTTTAAGCAATGGAGAGAGAATAGGGCAGTGGGAGCAGGCCCTATAGGTTGGGAAAAGTTCCATGCAACCTTTTTGGATTGGTTCTTCCCTCGTAAGATGAGGAAATTAAAGGTGGTCGAGTTTGTAAATCTGAAGCAAGGTGATATGTCGATTCAGGAGTACACTCTGGAGTTCACCTACTTATCCAAGTATGCACCAGAGTTAGTGGCAGACTAGAGGGCTCGGGTGAGCCGATTTGTGCATGGAGTGGCGGACTACCTGGATAAGAACTATAGGATCTCCATGCTGCATCTAGATATAGATTTTCCCTGCATAGTGTTGCATGCCCAGCAGATGGAGTCAGTGTATCGGAGGTAGAGAGAGGCCAAGAGGGCTAGGACAGATAATTATGGGATTTCCCAACCTAGATCGGGAGGTTGACAATGCCAGCATTCTCACCATAGGTCTTTTGCTCTAGCACCATCATCAGCTAGCACACCATCTAGATCACGAGCGGATTGGAGAAGTCGGGCTTCAGATTCAAGGGGCCAGGGTTGCATGTAAATAGAGAGAATTTTCCCAGCTTGTGCAAGGTGCGACAAGAATCACCCATGGAGGTGCCTAGTTGGCTCAGAAGCTTGTTTTAGCTGTGGAAAACCTGGACACAAACTCAGGGATTGTCCTTCGGCCAAATCAGGGGGCGGAGGAGCCCGTATGCCAACCACTAGTTCAGGCGCTCCAACAAAACGTCCCTCCCTACAGGGCACCTCGACTAGTTCAGCTGGCAATCAGTGCTAGAACAGGTTCTATGCCCTTGCAACCTGAGTAGGAGACTTCACCGGATACGGTCATTGGTATGTTATGAGTGTTTCACCTTGATTCTTATGCTTTGTTAGATCCGGTGGCTACCTTGTCTTTTATGACACCTTATATTGCTAGTAGATTTGGAGTTAGTCCTGAAACTCTGCCAGAACCATTTTCAGTTTCTACTCCTGTTGGTGATTCGGTTGTAGCTAGGCGGGTGTATAGAAGATGGAAGATTACTATATTTCATAAAGTCACTCCATAGACCTTGTAGAGTTATCTATGACTGAATTTGATATTATTCTCAGCATGAATTGGTTGTATGCGTGTTATGCTTCTATTAATTGTAGAACTTGGGCAATAGAGTTCAGATTTCCGGGTGAATCTGTCTTAGAGTGGAAAGGTAGTTCAGTTATGCCTGTAGGTCATTTCATTTCCTACCTTAAGGCCAGGAAAATGATTTCTAAAGATTGTGTGTACCATCTAGTTAGGGTTAAGGAGTTGAGTCCGAGACCCCGACTATCCAGTCAGTTCCGGTTGTGTGTGAGTACCCAGAAGTATTCCTTGATGATTTACTGGGTGTTCCTCCTAAGAGAGAAATTGATTTTGGTATTGACCTTTTCCCCCACATGCAGCCTATATCCATTCCTCCCTACAGAATGGCTCCCGCCAAGCTAAAGGAGTTGAAGGATCAGTTGAAGGACCTGTTAGATAAGGGTTTCATCAGGCCAAGCAAGTCTCCATGGGGTGCACCAGTCCTATTTGTCCAAAAGAAGGATGATTCCCTTCGGATGTGCATTGACTATATGAAATTGAACAAAGTTACCATCAAGAACAGGTATCCTCTACCCAGGATTGATGATTTATTTGACCAGCTTCAAGGTGCCAAGTGTTTCTCAAAGATAGATCTTAGATCCAAGTATCATCAACTCAGAGTCCGGGAAAGTGACATCCCAAAGATAGTATTCAGGACGTGGTATGGTCATTATGAGTTTGTAGTTACGTCTTTTGGACTAATGAATGCTCCTGCAACTTTTATGGACTTGATGAACAGGGTGTTCAAGCCATACCTGGATATGTTCACGATTGAATTTATTGATGACATCCTGATATATTCTCGAAGCGAGGAGGAGCATGCTGCTCATTTGAGGGTGGTGCTACAGACTCTTAAGGATTGCCAACTATATGCCAAATTTAGCAAGTGCGAGTTTTGGTTGAACTCGGTGGCGTTTTTGGGCCATGTGGTATCAAGTGAGGGCATAAAGGTGGATTCTCAGAAAACTGAAGCAATGAAGAATTGGCCTAGACCAGTGAATCCTTCAGATATTCGAAGCTTCTTGGGTTTAGCTGGCTATTATCGGAGATTTTTTGAAGGTTTCTCATCGATTGTAGCGCCTTTGACCAAATTGACCCAGGAGAAGGTGAAATGCCAATGGACGGAGGCCTGTGAGAAGAGCTTCCAAGAGTTGAAGACCCGACTTACTTCGACATTGGTGTTAACTCTACTGGAACGACATGAAGAAGGATATCGCAGAATTCATAGCTAAGTGTCTGAACTGTCAACAAGTAAAGGTTGAGCATCAGAGATCGGGAGGCGTGCTTCAGGATATCAGTATTCCTACTTGGAAGTGGGAAGAAATCAATATGGATTTCATCATAGGTTTACCTCGTATTCACCGACAATATGACTCCATTTGGGTTGTGGTAGAAAGGTTGACCAAGGCTGCCCACTTTCTATCGGTCAAAACCACGGATTCGGTGGAGGATTGTGCCAAACTATATATTCGGGAGCTAGTTTGATTGCATGGAGTAACCTTGTCCATTATATCAGACAGAGGTACTTAATTTACCTCTCAATTTTGGAGGTTGTTTCAAAAAGGACTTGGTACTTAGGTTAAGCTCAGCACAACATTTCACCTGCAAATGGATGGTCAAGTGGAACAGATAATTCAGACTCTCGAAGACATGTTAAGAGCATGCGTGATTGACTTCAAAGGTGGTTGGGAGGATCATCTGCCTTTTATTGAGTTTGCATACAACAACAGCTATCATTCCCATATTCAAATGACACCATTCGAGGCTCTTTATGGGTGGAGATGTAGGTCTCCCATTGGTTGGTTTGAGGTTGGCAAAGCAGCGATAATAGGACCAGATTCGGTTCATGAGGTTGTGGAGAAGGTTCAGTTGATAAGGGGCAAGTTGAAAACTGCTCAGAGTCGCCAAAAGTCCTATGCCGACGTGAGAAGGAGAGAATTAGAATATGAAGTTGATGCTTGGGTATTTCTGAAGGTGTCTCCCATGAAGGGAGTGATGAGGCTTGGAAAGAAGCGGAAACTTAGTCCCCGCTATGTTGGCCCATAAAGGATAGTGATACGTGTTATTAAGGTGGCATTTGAATTAGAATTACCCTCAGAATTAGCTTCTGTGCATCCTTTATTCCATGTGTCGCTCTTGAAGAAGTGTTTGGGTGATCCAGCTCTAGTCGTCCCAGCAGACAGTGTTGGTGTGAAAGACAACCTTAGTTATGAGGAGGTTCTGGTAGAAATACTAGATTGTTAGGTTCGAAGGCTAAGGAACAAGGAATTAGCTTCAATTAAAGTGTTATGGAGGAATTAGCATATGGAGGGAGCTATATGGGAAGTCGAAAGGGATATGATGGCTAGATACCCGCATTTATTCTCTACCGGCTCAGTTCCATCTTGAGGTATCATCTTTACTATCAAACCCTAATAAGTTTTCATGTTCAGTTCATATCCCCAAGTTTCTTTTATGTATGTGGATGTATGTATGGTTTGTGAATTCAGTTCAGCTATGTAGTTTGAATTGGACATAGTTATTCCGTCAGTTTTCGGCTTAAATATCGGTATTTAAATGTGATGATTGCATTTCTCTGCTTTTCTGTGTGTTTTCTAACATTCGAGGATGAATGTTCCCAAGGTGGAGATATTGTTATACCCTAGAAGCCCAAGGATCAGACCTAGGAATAACGGAGAAAAACTTATAATCTGGCATCAGGCACAGAACAAGTTGTGATGTGACCCATGAAGAGCAGCCACGAGTCGTGATGTGACTCGTGGTGTAGCCCAAAGGATGAAATCGAAGTTTGGGAAATTAGATCCCCAACGGCGTGACCATGAGTCGTGGTCCGGCCCCACCACTCGTTAGGTCAGTCGTGGGGAGTGGTGTTTGAGTAAAGAGGAGAAAAGAGACAGTGGACTTAATTGGAAAAACCCATTAGTCGTGGTTAGACTCCAAAATTCACAGCATGAGTCGTGACCAAGCAGGGAAAAATTTATTTGAGGATGAGGCAGTGGGCATCACGGATGGTGACCATGAGTTGTGGTCGCCAGGTAATGAGTTGTTATGTCATCTGTTACAACCCCAAAAGACTTGAGAAGCAGTGAACCTGACGGACAACTCCATGAGTCATGGACTTTGAGGACTCGTCGTTAGGTCCCTTGTTGGGACCATCTGGCAGTTATTTTCTGCGATTTTAGTAAGGGTTTTTCTGTAATTTCTAAGATCCTAAGGCCTAAACTATGTCGTTTTGAGTTATGAATAATGATTTTAAAAGGGGTTAAGTTCATTTTAGGCCATTTTCATATTCATGCATGCAAGAGTGATAGCCTAGAGAGGCGATCAGGGAAATCCTTCATTGTTTTCTTCAATTTCTTCTTGGGCATTCAGGGAACTGTAAGAATCATCCATTTAGAGGTATATAGGGTTATGAGTAGGTGTTTTCGTTCACAACTATGCCCAATCTCATCTAATTCATGAAGTGTTGTTCAAAAATCTTATGGGGTTTTATCTTAGATCTTGTGGGATTCTAATGATCTATACATGGGTTATTACTTCTCGTGAATTACATCATATTTTATGATTTATGATCAGATTTTACAACTAATTCAATTATAAACTTATTGATTTCAATTTCAAAAAAATTATGCCTAATTAAGCATATTCTATGATGAATCGAGTTATGATCTTTACATCTATTGTTGATATTCATAAACCCATCATGATTTATGAGTCACGATATGGATTTATTCAAATCCTCATTATGAATTTATGATTTACAAAGCCTATACATGATTTACAAGTATGCATGAATCTCATAATTTACTGATTATGTTTTTGGCCGACTCACGGGCCTTACTCTCATGGCTAGTCTACATATTTACAAGCATGCTTATGATGATCATGATTTAACTAGTCCATGAATCTCGTGCATATTATACTATGAGCACTATATATGTTTTGGGAGTAATATTTAACACCTAGTAGGTTCAGGGCCCAGGTTTTGCCCCGAATCTCAGAATTGCATGCCGCCGTAGGACATGATGGGACCTCCCTTGTGATGGTTCCCCTTTCCCTAAATGGTCCCTTTCATATGTGATATCATGACCTTCACATTTCTACCCTTGTCAGGTATGAATACCCTCCCGATTAAGGATGTATAGGTCGGGCTCCATGTGTGCTCATATGGGGTATGTCGGTTATAAGAATCTTCCGTTGTTCCGCATATTTTATGCATTATAATTTTTATGTTAATTTGGCTTAAGTGATGATTTGTAAGGTTTCTCCTATGACTATAGTATTGAATGGATTACAAATAATTTTTAAAACCTTGAGCCTTATGTTATCGTATGATATTAATGTTATGAGCATGTTGTCCCACTCTTATGATTTCTCATGAGTTTTAATCTATTTTAAATATCCATTTTACTTACCTTGCATACTTTATACATTCCACGTACTGACCGCATACTCTATGCTGTATCGTTTCATGATACAGGACCCAACTCCCAGGCTCAGTCCCGTTTATAGTCAGTACTCAGAGTTAGCATCTTACATTGTTGGTGAGTCCTCATCTCTCGAGGACTAGACTTATTCAGACTTTCTCTATTGTATTTTCAGTTTTAGTTTTGGTTGAGTTGGTTGGGTTCTTGTCCCATCAAGTCTTCATGTTTAGAGGCATTTCAGACAAAGGATGTAATCAGCTTCAGATTGCATATTTTGTTGTTATGTTTAATGTAGACTTCCGCTAAGCTTATTATGTTGATTATTCAGTTTTATTGATTGAGTTAGATAAATGCATATACATTGGGTCGACTTGGGGTCTCTTGGGGCTCCATGTCCCATGTCGCGATTTGGGCCTCCGTTCGGGTCGTGACAGTGCCAACATAGGTATGTTCAGATTTTTTCAGACCTCCCTTGTGAGCTTCCATTGCCCCGAATGGTCCTTCAGCTTGATATCGATATCATGGTAGCGTCCATAGCCCTGGCAAGGCTTTGGATGGCTCTGCCCACTTGAGTGTAATAGTAGGGACCACGTAAGCTCTATCATGGTAATATCGATTATAAGAAGAGTCTCAGTCATGTTATCATGTTCTCAGCAGGTTTGACCCAATGTTCAGTTTTACTGATGATTATCAGTTTTTTAGCTTTGGGTCATTTGATTCAGTTTTGATATTGTTATGTTTACATCATGTTTTTAGAGAGTAGCATGCATGCCCTACTCTCAGACTCTTATGATGAAATGATTTATGCTATGCATGATCACTAATTTTACTTACTTAGTGGTTTTACTTATCTTTCATACTCGGTACATTCCACGTACTGACCGCATACTCTATGTTGTATCATTTCGTGATCCAGGTCGGATATTCAGGCTTAGTCTCGCCATTAGCCAGACTCTCAGTATTAGCATCTCCCAGTCTCAGTTGGTGAGTCCTCATCTTCCAAGAGCCCTTTATTAGTTGTATTTAGTATTTTCAGTTTCAGACTATAGTGAGTTATTTGGGGTCTTGTCCCATCAACTCGTCAGTAGTAGAGGCTTATCAGACATAGCATGTATTCATTTTCATACTTTTGTTATTATCAGATGTTATGATATTTTCAGACTTCTGTTATATTATATATGTTAGACTTTCACTTGATTATGTTGAGTTTAGATATCATGTTCATGCCATGGGTCAACTTGGAGCCTCTCGGGGTTCTTTTTCCCATGTCTCGATCTGGGCCTATGTTCGGGTTATGAAAAACTTGGTATCAAAGTATTAGGTTTTGAAGTGTCCTAGGGTGTCTGAAAGCCGCGTTAAGTGGAGTCTTTTTCATGGGTGTGAAGCACGCCACACTTATGAAGAAGAGGCTACAAAATGTTTTAGGAAGAGTTCCTTTCTTTCATGATCTAAGTCGTGTAATGAAATGTCTCTATCCTTCTAACTCATGCTATACGTGTTTGCAGAATCATACCTCCTTGCTGAGTTAACGGAAGAAGGAATGGAAATCAATGGCCATGAGGATGGCAATGGGGATGGGCACCAGCAGGGCCCACCAGCCCATGAGGATCATGTACGCGAGAAGGTGGCCCACACAGAGTTCAGGGCTGCCATTCAAATGCTAGCTCAGGCTTTGACCACCCAAGTCAACCAACAGGCAGTAGCGCATGTCCCTTAGAATGGGAATGCGGTGGTGGGAAGAGTCAAATATTTTCTAAGGAAGAATCCTTCGGAGTTCTTTGGGTCAAAGGTGGATGAGGATCCACACGAGTTTATTGATGAGGTTCTAAAAATCACCCACATTATGGGGATGACTAGAGAGGAGTGCACAGATCTAGCCTCGTATCAGTTGAAAGGGATTCAACACATCTGGTTCAAGCAGTGGAAAGATAGTAGGATAGTAGAGCAGGCCCCATTGGTAGGGATGAGTTCCATACCTCATTTCTGGATCGATTTTTCCCTCGTGAGATGAGGGAGATTAAAGCAGCTGAGTTTGTGAACTTGAAGGTAAGATGATAGTTCATGAGTACGCTTTATAGTTCACTCGTTTGTCCAAGTATGCACCTGAGATGGTGGCAGATCAAAGAGCCCAAGTAAGTTGGTTTGTGCTTGGGATAGCAGACTACTTGGTCAAAGATTGTCGAACCATGCTTCATCAGGACATTGACTCTCCTCGGATAGTTCTGTATGCCCAGTAGATGGAGGCGGTATAGGTGAGTGAGCGGGAGAGGGAGGCCAAGGGGGCCAAGACTGATAGCTTTGGATTCTCCCAGCAAAGACCCAGTGGTGGGCATCGTCAGCAGTCCCACAAGAGATCTTTAGCCCCAGATCTAGGTGCGACCAGAGGCGATGAGCATCAGGCTCTAGAGGTCAGGGTAGCAAGCCTGCAGAGTCCAGCATCCCAGATTGTGGTGGGTGTGGTCGAAGACACACCGGTCAGTGCTTAGCAAGTTTAGGTGCTTGTTTCGGGTGTGGGAAGCCCGGATATATGCTCAGAGATTGTCCAGCAGCCTGACAGGGCCATGATAGGGGTCGAGGCCCAGTCTCCAGTTTAGTAGCTCCACTAGCATGCCCAACATAATAGGGGGAATCTTCTAGTGTGGGTGGTGGTCAGCGTCAGAACAAATTCTATGCCCTCGGATCTCGTCAGGAGCAGGAGGTCTCCCCAGATGTAGTCACTGGTATGTTACTTGTATTCCACCTTAATGCATATGCATTGTTAGATCTAGGGGCTACTTTATATTTTGTGAATCCCTATGTTGTTAGTAGTTTCAGAGTCAGTCCCAAGAACCTATCAGAACCCTTATCAATCTCTTCTCCAGTCGGTGATTCAGTTATAGCTTGACGGGTATATAGAAATTACCCGATCAAAGTCCTTCAGAAAGTCACCTCAGCAGATTTAGTAGAGCTATCCATGAAAAATTTTAATGTTATCTCTGGCATGGATTGGCTACATGCATGTTATGCCTCAGTAAATTATAGAACCCATGCGGTCGAGTTTCGACTTCCGAGTGAGCCAGTCATAGAATGGAAGGGTAGTTCAGATGTGCCTGTAGGTCATTTCATTTCCTACCTTAAGTCTAGAAAGATGATTACAAAGGGTTGTGTGTACCATCTAGTAGGGTTAAGGATGCTACATCCGGAACCCCAACTATCCAGTCAGTTCCTATAGTGTGTGAAACCTAGAAGATTTCCAGATGATTTATCGGAAATCCCTCCCGAGGGAGATTGATTTTGATATTGACCTTCTATAATACCCCAGAAGTGCTTAGGAGTAGACCCAGGAAGCTAAAAGATAAAACTGTTGTAAGTTGGGGAAAAGGTTGCTGGACGACAGGTACCACGACTCGTGGTAGGTAACCACGAGCCGTTGTTTGTTCTCATGGTAGGAAGTATACTTGGCAGTACGAAGGTACGGAGGGTCATGCAACGACCCGTTGTGGCTTGAAATGACCCGTTGTGGGGAGCCGTGGTAAGGGAGCCCAGATCTCAGTGAGAAAGGACGAAGTAACCATGACCCATTAAAGCGTATGATGAGTCGTGGTGAGACTCGTTGGGTAGAAGTTCAGAAGGTTCAGGGGGAGAAACCAATGACTAATTCAATGACCCATTGGAGCCTAGAACGACTCATCCTATTCATCCTTGCTTTGGTACCAAGATATGACGGGGACAGTGCATAGCACGGGTAGATACCACAGGTCGTGTTATCCTCGAACTACCTGTTGGTTCACCCGTTGTTTGGCCCAGTGATCAGTTTTCAGCAAATTCAATAAGGGAATTTCCATCATTTCCTAGTCCTAAGGCTCTATACTACGTCGTTTAGGGCTCATTTTGAAGGTTTTTAGTAAGGGAAGACCTATTCTTACTGCATACTCCCCATGCATGCAATGTTGAAGGCTTGAAGGAGGTGATTCAAGGCCAAATTCAAGGTTTCCTTTGGAATCTGATCTTGGGCAATTGAAGGGTGATAGAATTCCTCATTTCCAAGTATGTAGGGTTTTAATGGGTGTCTTCCTTCCACACTCATGCCCAATTCCTATCAATTAGTGTTGAATTATGAATAATCTATTATGGGGTTTTGATCAATTGCATGATTTTTATATCTCTATTCATGGGTATGATTAGATTGAGTTGATATTGATGATTTATGAAGTTTGGGTAGATTCTAACTTGTTTCTCATATAAAATTTATTTTTCTAAAAATTGAATCTAAAGCGCCCATGGGTGAAGAGTTCAAAAAAGGGCTGATTTGTGGTAAATGTGTGGTGGTGATGAAGTGGATGATGAAAAGCATGTTTCTAAAACTACCCATGATTTTGATGTTTTCTCCTAAATGAATCGATTGGATTCTACAATGATAGAGCTTTGGGTAATACTCACATGTTGATTAAAGTGATGATTTTCCCAACATATGCTTACCACATTGTTTAAAGAGAAATTTCCCAATTCTTATTTTAAATTCTAGCTTGTGGTATGTCAAGTAAATATTTCTACATGTAGCTTACCACATGATTTGGGATAGATGCTCCCACCTATGATTGAGCTTGTGGTATATTTTGAAATAAAGCTTCTCATATGCATAAATTGATAATTGAGATGTATGGCACTATTGAGCTTTGTCGAAGGAAAATGTTGAGCTTCATTTTCATATGATGTCCAGTCTATGCATGATTTCATTAATGAGCTTTGTCAATAGACAATATTGAGCTTCGTTGCATACGGTGTTGAGTCATGCATGATTTCATGTTGAGCTTCGTCAATAGACGATGTTGAGCTTCATTATATACGATGTAGAGCATTGCATGTTTTGGGAGAACAGTCTAGCACCGAGTGGGCTAAGGGTCAACAACCCTATGCCTCATAACTACGTGCCAACATAGGTTGATTCTATTATATTTTGGACCTCCCTTGTGAGCTATCCCCAGTCTTAATGTCCCATGAGCTTGATATCGATATCATGGTAGTGTCCTCAGTATGGCAAGGTCTTGAATGGCTCTACCCACTTGAGTGTAATAGTCGGTAATACGTAAGCTCTATCGTGGTATGTCGGTTAAGTGACGAGCCTCCCATTGTCCATATGATTCAGATTTGCATATTCACTACTCATTATCACTATGTATGCATGCATGTTCTAAAAGTAGGGTTTGACTCAATGTTCATCTTTTCTATAAATGTTGCATCTAAGCTTTGAGTCATTCGAATTAGTTTATGTATTATCACATCATGAAGGGATTATGATTTCAAAAGAATGCATGTGAGTTCTCTCAGTTTTCTAAAAGCTTATGTTATGAAATGATTTATTCGGATGATTTTACTTATTATAGCAGTTTTACTTACCTTGCATACTCGGTACCACGTACTGACTGCATACCTTCTATGCTGTGTCATTTCATGATGCAGGATCCGTGTCACAGGTTCAGCCCCGTTCGTAGTCAGCTTATTCAAAGTTGCACCTATTAAGAGTGGGTGAGTCCTCATTTTTCGAGGACTAGACTTTCAGTTTCTTCTATATATTTCAGTTTCAGCATTGTGGAGCTAGTTGCGGTCTTGTCCCATCAGCTCGTCCAGATTACAGGCTTTTCAAACTTAGTCATGTATTCAGTTTCGGATGTTTATTCTTATGTGAGATTGTTTTAGACTTCTGTTGAGATTATATCCGTGTTTTCTTCAGTTTTCGAATGAGTTAGTTGTATGCTTATGATAGGGGTTGACTTGGGGTCCCTTGTCCCATGTCTATGATCTGGGCCTCCGTTCGGGTCATCACAAACATGGTATAAGAGCCATAGGTTTGAAATGTCCTAGGGAGTTTGAAAGTCGCGTTAAGTAGGGTCTTTTTCATGAGTGTGAAGCGCGCCACACTTATGACGAAGAGGCTACGAAATGTTCTATGAAATGTTCCCATATTTCATGATCTATGTCGTGCGATGAAGAGGCTTTCTATCCCTCTAATTCATTCTATTCGCGATTGCAGAGTATGGATCCTAGAAGAGTGAATGGATGGAGAAATGGAGATGGTGAAGGCCACGAGGATGGCATGGGTCGTGGGCATCAGCAAGTCCCACCAGTTTAGGAACCTCAGGCACCAGAGCCAGCGGCCCACGCTGAGTTTTGGGCCGCTATCCAGATGTTTGCATAGGCCTTAACCACTCAGGTCAATCAATACGCTGTTGTGCATGTTCCGCAGAATGGCAGTGCAACGGCGGCTCGAGTCAGGGACTTCTTGAGGATGAACCCGCCGGAGTTTCTTGGGTCCAAGGTAGATGAAGACCCACATGAGTTCGTGGATGAAATTGTCAAGATCACCCAGGTCATGGGGGTGAGTAGTGTTGAATGCGCAGAGTTGGCCTCCTACCAGTTGAAGGGGTTTGCACATATCTGGTTCCATCAATGGAAGGATAGCAGGGTTTCCAGAGCAGGTCTGGCCACTTGGGAAGAGTTCCATGTTGCATTCTTGGATCGGTTCTTCCCTCAGGAGATGAGGGAGCTGAAGGAAGTTGAGTTTGTAAATCGGAAGCAAGGGAGGATGACAGTACTAGAGTATTCCCTTGACTTCACCCGCCTATCCAAGTATGGTCCTGAGTTAGTGGCTAACCAAAGGGCGCGAGTGAGCAGGATTGTACATGGCATACCAAGCTACTTGGATAAGCAATGCAGGATTGCTATGCTCCATCAGGACATGGACTTTCCTCGGATGGTGTTGTATGCCCAGAAGATGGAGGCGACACATTTGAGAGAGAGAGAGGCCAAGAGGGCCAAGATTGATGATCACAGATTTCCTCAGCTTAAGTCAGGAGGTGGGCACCGTCAGCAGACCCACCAGAGATCATCCGCCCTAGCTTCATCAACCTTGAGTGTGCCATCTCGTCCTAGGCATGATCAAAGAGGGCGAGCATCAGGCTCGAGGGATGGAAGAAGCAGGCCCACAGATTCAGGTGTTCTAGCTTATCGCAGATGTGGACGAGGGCATACAGGCCAATGTTTTGTAGGTTCGGTTGCGTGTTTTGGATGCGGGCAACTCGGACACATTCTTAGAGATTTTCCAGCAGCGAGACATGATCAGGTTGGGGGCTGTAGCCCAGCTTCTAGATCAGCATCTCCACCCCCTCGCTCAGCACATCAGGGGGCATCTACCAGTGCAGCTGGCGGTCAGCGCCAGAACAACCCTAGCATCCCGTCAGGAGCAGGAGGTCTCCCCGGACGTGGTTATTAGTATGTTACAAGTCCTCCATGTTGATGTTTATGCTCTGTTAGATCCAGGGGCCATCTTTTCCTTTTTGACACCTTATGTAGCCAGTAGCTTCTGAGTTAGTCCCGATGTCTTGTTAGAATCCTTTTCAATTTCTACTACTATAGGTGACTCAATTACAGCTAGACGGGTGTATAGAGATTTCCCCATCTTCGTCCTCCATAAGGTCACCTCAGTAGATCTGATAGAGTTATCCATGATCAATTTCGATGATATTCTCAGCATAGATTGGTTGTATGCTTGGTATGCTTCCATTAATTGTAGGACCCGGTCAGTAGAGTTCAGATTTCCGGGTGAGCCAGTCTTAGAATGGAAGGGCAGTTCAACTGTGCCTGTAGGTTGCTTTGTTTCCTACCTCAAGGACAGAAAGATGATTTCTGAGGGTTGTTTGTATCATTTGGTTAGGGTCAAGGATGTGGAGTCCAAGACCCCGACTATCCAGTCAGTTCTAGTGGTACATGAGTATCTAGAGGTCTTTCTTGATTATTTTTGAGGTATTCCCCCCGAGCGGGAGATTGATTTCAGTATTGACCTTCTTCCCGATACGCAACCTATATCTATTCCTCCCTACAGGATGGCCCCAGCCGAGTTAAAAGAGTTGAAGGATCAGTTAAAGGATTTACTAGATAAGGGATTCATTAGACCAAGCCAGTCTCCATGGGCTGCACCGGTTTTATTTGTTCGAAAGAAAGATGGTTCCCTTCGTATGTGCATTGATTATCGACAGTTGAACAAAGTAACTGTCAAGAATAGGTACCCCTCACCCAGGATCGATGATTTGTTTGATCAGCTTCAGGGTGCTAAGTGTTTCTCAAAGATAGATCTCAGATCTAGGTATCATCAGCTCAGAGTTCAGGAGAGTGATATCCCGAGGATGGCGTTCAGAACACGGTATGGTCATTACGAGTTTGTAGTTATGTCTTTTGGACTAACGAATGCTCCTGCAGCTTTTATGGACTTGATGAGTAGGGTATTCAAGCCATATTTGGACATGTTTTTTACCGTGTTCATTGATGACATCTTAATATACTCTCGGAGCGAGGAGGAGCATGCTTCTCACTTGAGAGTAGTGCTTTAGACCCTCAAGGATCGCCAATTGTATCCAAAGTTCAGCAATTGTGAGTTTTGGTTGGACTCTGTGGCATTCTTAGGCCATGTGGTGTCTACCGAAGGCATAAAAGTAGATTCGCATAAAATTGAGGCGGTGAAGAATTGGCCCAGACCGGTGAATCCTTCGGATATTCGAAGTTTCTTGGGCTTACCTTGCTACTATCGGAGGTTTGTTGAGGGTTTCTCATCCATTACAACGCCTTTGGCTAAGTTGACTCAGAAGGTGAAGCTTCAGTGGTCGGAGGCTTGTGAGGAAAGCTTTTAGGAGTTGAAGACCCAACTCACTTCAGCACCAGTGTTGACCCTACCCGAGGGTACCGATGGTTTCGTGGTGTATTGTGATGCTTCCAGAGTTGGAGTTGGGCGTGTGTTGATGCAACGTGGAAAGGTGATAGCAAATGCCTCTAGGCAGCTGAAGGTCCATGACAAGAATTACCCGACCCATGATCTTGAGTTGGCCGCGGTGGTGTTTGCATTGAAGATATGGCGGCATTACTTGTATGGGGTCCACATGGATATGTTTACGGAACACAAGAGCTTTCAATACGTGTTCACACGGAAGGATCTAAATCTTCAACAAAGAAGGTGGTTGGAGTTACTCAAGGACTATGACATGAGTGTCCTTTACCACCCGGGCAAGGCTAATGTGGTTTTGGATGCACTTAGTAGGATCTCAATGGAGAGTGTGTCCCATGTGGATGAGTGGGAGAAGGAGTTGGTCAAAGATGTGCACCATCATGCAAGGCTGGGAGTTAGATTGATCGACTCGACCGATGATAGTGTTGTTGTACATAACGGGTCAGAATCGTCCTTGGTGGTTGATGTTAAGTCCAGGCAAGATGAGAATCCAATTTTGAGGAAACTAAAGGAGGCGGTGCAAAGTCAAAAGGTGGAGGTTTTCTCCCAAGGGGGAGATGGTGTGCTACGATATCAAGGTTGTCTATGTGTCCCAGATGTTGATGATTTGAGAGATCGTATATTACAAGAGGCACATGGTACCAGATATTCCATTCATTGAGGATCCACGAAGATGTATCGGGACTTGCGAGAAATCTGTTGGTGGGATGGTATGAAGAAGGATATTACGGAGTTCGTAGAGAAATTTCCAAACAGTCAGCAAGTGAAAGCCGAGCATTAAAGACCCGGAGGCGTACTTCAGGATATTACCATCCCCACTTGGAAGTGGGAAGAGATCAATATGGACTTCATTATAGGCTTACCCCGGAATCATAGGCAACATGACTCCATTTGTGTTATCGTGGACAGGTTGACTAAGGCAGCTCATTTTCTACCCGTCAAAACTACCGACTTAGCAGAGGATTATGCCAAGTTATACATATGGGAGTTAGTTTAGTTGCATGGAGTGCCTTTGTCCATCATTTCAGATAGAGGTACCTAGTTTACCTCTCAATTTTGGAGGTCTTTTCAGAAGGGACTTGGGACTCAAGTCAAGCTCAGCACGGCCTTTCATCTGCAAACGGATGGTCAAGCCGAGCGAACAATCTAGAATCTTGAGGTTATGTTGGGGCATGTGTTATGGATTTTAAAGGCAGTTGGGATGATCATTTTCCCTTATTGAGTTTGCTTATAATAATAGTTACCACTCTAGTATCCAGATGGCACTGTTTGAGGCTCTCTACTGGCGAAGGTGTAGATCTCCCATCAGATGGTTTGAGGTTGGTGACGAAGCTATGATAGGATCAGATTTGGTTCATAAGGCGATGGTGAAGGTTCAGTTGGATAAGGGAACGGTTGAAAACCGCTCAGAGTCATCAGAAATCGTATGCTAATGTGAGGAGAAGAGATTTAGAGATTGATATGGACGACTGGGTATTTCTAAAAGTATCTCCCATGAAGGGAGTCATGCGGTTTTGGAATAAGGGGAAACTCAGTCCCCGCTATGTTGGTCTGTACCAGATTGTGAGAAGAGTTGGTAAGGTGGCGTATGAGTTGGACTTTCCATCGGAGTTATCTTCGGTTCACCCCATCTTCCATGTGTCACTTTTGAAAAAGTGTTTTGGGTGATCCAGCCTTGGTAGTTCCAGTAGAAAGCCTTGGGGTAAAAGATAGCCTCAGTTACGAAGAAATTCCTGCTAAAACTTGGATCGCCAAATTTGGAATTGAGGAACAAGGAAGTAGCTTCAGTTAAAGTATTATGGAGAAATCATCATGTTGAGGGAGCTATGTGGGAAGCCGAAGCGGATATGATGGCTAAATATCCACATTTTTTCTCTATTGGCTCAGTTCCGACTTGAGGTATCAGTTTCGGCCTACGACTCTATCTAGTTTTCATGTCTAGTTAATGTGTGCAAATTTCTTTTATGTGTATGAATATGTATGTGAGGTATGAGATCATTTCAGCTATGTGGTTTTATTCAGAGGTAGCCATTCTGTGAAAATTTCAATTTAAAATGATCAGTATATAGTTATGATAAATTGTATATTTCTATTTGTTGCTTGTTTCCTACATTCGAGGACAAATGTTCCCAATTGGGAGATATTGTAATACCCCAGAAGTGTTTAGGAGTAGACCCGGGAAGCTAAAAGGCAAAACTGCTGTAAGTTGGGGAAAAGGTTGAAGGACGACAGGTACCATGACTGGTAGTAAGTAACCACGAACCGTCGTTTGTTGTGGTGGTAGGAAGTGGACTTGGTAGTAGGAAGGTACGACGGGTCATACAACGACCCGTTGTGGGCAGCCGTGGTAAGGGAGCCTAGATCTCAATGAGAAAGGACGGATAGTAACCACGACCCATTAAAGCATTCGATGAGCCATGGTGAGGCTTGTTGGGTAGAAGTTCAGAAGGTTCGGGGGGAGCAATAATCGACTAATTCAATGTCCCGTTGGAGCCTAGAATGACTCATCCTGTTCTTCCGTGGTTTGATTCCGAGATATGAATGGGACAGTGCATAGCACGGGTAGATACCACGGGTCTTGTTATCCTCTAACGACCCATTGGTTCACCCGTTGCTTGGCCTAGTGATCAGTTTTCAGCGAATTCAGTAAGGGCATTTTCGTCATTTCCTAGTCCTAAGGCTCTATACTACGTCGTTTAGGGCTCATTTTGAAGGGTTTTAGTAGGGGAAGACCTATTCTAAGTGCATACTCCCCATGTATGCAAGGTTGAAGGCTTAAAGGAGGTGAGTCAAGGAAAAATTCAAGGTTTCCTTTGGAATATGATCTTGGGCAACTGAAGGGTGATAGAATTCCTCATTTCCAGGTATGTAGGATTTTAATGGGTGTCTTCCTTCCACACCCATGCCCAATTCCTATCAATTAGTGTTGAATTATGAATAATCAATTATGGGGTTTTGATCAATTGCATGATTTTTATATCTCTATTCATGGGTATGATTAGATTGAGTTGATATTGATGATTTCCGAAGCTTGGGCGGATTCTAACTTGCTTCTCTTATAAAATTTGTTTTTCTAGAAATTGAATCTAAAACTCCCATAGGTGAAGAGTTCAAAAAAAAAGGGTGATTTATGGTAAATGTGTGGTGGTGATGAAGTTGATGATGAAAAGCATGTTTCTAAAACTACCCACGATTTTGATGTTGTCTCCTAAAGGAATCAATTGGATTCTAGAATGATAGAGCTTTGGTTAATACCCACATGTTGATTAAAGTGATGATTTTCCCAACATATGCTTATCACATTGTCTAAAGAGAAAATTTTCAATTCTTATTATAAATTCTAGCTTGTGGTATGTCGAGTAAATATTTCTACATGTAGCTTACCACATGATTTGGAGTAGATGCTCCCACCTATGATTGAGCTTGTGGTATATTTCAAAATAAAGCTTCTCATATGCATGAATTTATAATTGAGATGTATGGCACTATTGAGCTTTGTTGAAGGACAATGTTGAGCTTTATTTTCAAATGATGTCCAGTCTATGCATGATTCCATTAATGAGCTTTGTCAATAGACAATATTGAGCTTCGTTGCATATGATGTTGAGTAATGCATGATTTCATGTTGATCTTCATCAATAGACGATGTTGAGCTTCATTATATACGATGTAGAGAATTGCATCTTTTAGGAGAAGAGTCTAGCAACGAAAGGGCTAAGGTTCGACAACCCTATGCCCCAGAACTACGCGTCAACGTAGGTTGATTCTATTATTTTAGGACCTCCCTTGTGAGCTATCCCTGGCCTTAATGGCCCATGAGCTTGATATCAATATCATGGTAGCGTCCTCAGCCCTGGCAAGGTTTTGGATGGCTTTGCCCACTTGAGTTTAATAGTCGGTGCGTAAGCTCTATCGTGGTATGTCAGTTAAGTGATGAGTCTCCCATTGTCCATATGATACAAATTTACATATTCACTACTCATGATCACTATGTATGCATGCATGTTCTGAAAGTAGGGTTTTACTCAATGTTCAGCTTTTCTATAAATATTGCATCTTAGCTTTGAGTCATTCGAATTAGTTGATGTTATAAAGTTATGCATTATCACATTATGAAGGGATTATGATTTCGAAAGAATGCATGTGAGTTCTCTTAGTTTTCTAAAAGCTTATGTTATGAAATGATTTGTTCAGATGATTTTACTTATTATAGCGGTTTTACTTACCTTGCATACTCGATACATTCCACGTACTGACCGCATACCTTCTATGCTGCATCGTTTCATGATGCAGGATCCGTGTCACAAGTTCAGCCCCGTTCGTATTCACCTTATTCAAAGTTGCACCTGTTCAGAGTTGGTGAGTCCTCATTCTCCGAGGACTAAAATTTTAGTTTCTTCTATATATTTCAGTGTCAGCATTGTGGAGCTAGTTGGGGTCTTGTCCCATCAGCTCATCCAGATTAGAGGCTTTTAAAACTTAGTCGTGTATTCAGTTTCGGATGTTTATTCTTATGTGATGTTGTTTTATAATTCCGTTGAGATTATATTCGTGTTTTCTTCAGTTTTCAAATGAGTTAGTTGTATGCTTATGCTATGGATCGACTTGGGGTCCCTTGGGGTCCCTTGTCCCGTGTCTACGATCCGGGCCTTCGTTCGGGTCGTGACACATTCTTCCCGATACGTAGCCTATATCTATTGTTCCTTATAGAATAGCTCCAGCTAAGATAAAGGAGTTGAAGGAGCAGTTAAAAGACCACTTCGACAAGGATTTCATCAGACCTAGCAAATCTCCATTGTGTGCACCAGTTCTCTTTGTCCGAAAGAAGGATTGTTCCCTTCGGATGTGCATTGGTTATCGGCAATTGAACAAAGTCACCATCAAGAACAGGTATCCTCTCCCCAGGATGGATTATTTGTTTAACTAGCTTCAGGGTGTTTAGTACTTTTCAAAGATAGACCTCAGATCCAGATACCATCAGCTCAGGATTCGGGAGAGTAACATTTCGAAGACAGCCTTCAGGACTCGTTATGGTCACTATGAGTTTGTAGTTATGTATTTTAGACTAACGAATGCTCCTACAGCTTTTATGGATTTGATGAACAAGGTGTTCAAGCCATATTGGGATATGTTCGTGATTATGTTCATAGATTATATTCTCATATACTTTCGGAGCAAGAAGGAGCATGCCGCTCATTTGAGGGTGGTGCTATAGACTCTTAAGGATCGCCAGTTGTATGCTAAGTTCTGCAAATGTGAGTTTTGGTTAAACTCAATAGCATTTTTGTGTCATGTGGTATCAAGTGAGGGTGTACAGGTGGACTCTCAAAAGATAGAAACAATGAAAAATTGGCCCAGACCAGTGAATCCTTCGGATATCAGGAGTTTCTTGGGTTTAGTTGGCTACTACGGAGGTTTATTGAAGGGTTTTCATCCATTGCAGCACCATTGACTATGTTGACCCAGAAGAGAGTGAAGTTTCAATGGTCAGAGGCCTATGTGAAGAGCTTCTAAGAGTTGAAGACTCGACTCACCTCAGCGCCAGTCTTGACCCTACCTAAGGGTACCGATGGGTTTGTGATATATCGTGACGCTTTGAGGATCGGTCTTGGTTGTATACTAATGCAGCATGATAAGGTTATAGCCTATGCTTCTAGACAGCTAAATTCCATAAAAAGAACTATCCAACTCATGATCTCGAGTTGGTGGCGGTAGTATTTTCCTTGATGATTTGGAGACACTATCTGTACGGGGTCCATGTGGATGTGTTTATGGACCACAAAAGCCTATAGTACATGTTTAACCCAAAGGATCTGAATCTATGCCAGAGAAGGTAGTTGGAGCTTCTTAAAGATTATGATATGAGTGTTCTTTATCATCTGAGTAAGGCAAATGTGGTGCAGATTCTCTTAGCAGGTTTTCTATAGAGAATATGTCCCATGTAGATGAGAAGAGGAAAGAGTTGGTGAAGGATGTGCATCGGCTTGCACGATTGGGAGTTCGTCTTGTGGACTCGAGAGATGGTGGTGTTATTATTCAGGATGGATCAGAATCTTCTTTGGTGACTGAGGTCAAAGATAGACAAGGCGAGGATCCCATTTTGGTAAAGTTGAAGGTAGTCATTCAAAATCAGAAGGTGGAGGTCTTCTCCCGAGGGGGAGATGGTGTGTTTCAATATCAGGGTCGTCTGTGTGTTTCAAGTGTTGATAATTTGTGAGATCGGATGTAGCACAAAGCTCATGGTTCCAGATATTCTATCCATCCAAGTGCCACCAGGATGTACCATGACATACAGGAAATCTATTGGTGGAGTGGCATGAAGAAGGACATAGCAGAGTTTGTGGCTAGTGTCCAAATTGTCAATAGGTGAAGGTTGAGCAAAAATGACCTGGAGGTTTGCTCCAAGATATTAGTATCCCTACTTGGAAGTGGGAGGAGATCAATATGGACTTCATTACAGGGTTTCCTCATACTCATCGACAGTATGACTCTATTTGGGTTGTTGTAGATAGGTTTGCTAAGGTAGCTCATTTCCTACCAGTTAAAATTACTGATTCAACGGAGGATTATGCCAAATTGTATATTTGGGAGTTAGCTCGGTTGCATGGAATGCCCTTGTCCATAATATCAGATAGAGGTACTCAGTTTACCTCTCAGTTTGGAGATGGTCAGAAGGAGAGGACCATTCAGAATCTTAAGGATATGTTAAGGGCATGTGTGATTGACTTCAAGGGTAGTGGGATGATCATTTGCCTCTCATTGAGTCTGTGCATAACAACAGCTACCATTCCAGCATTCAAATGGCTCCGTTTGAGGCTCTTTATGGGCGGAGGTATAGATCACCTATTGGTTGGTTTGAGGTCGGTGAAGCTACATTGATAGGTCCAGATTCGGTTCATGAGGCTATGGAGAAAGTCCATCTTATAAGAGAAAGGTTGAAAACAACTCAGAGTCATCAAAAGTCCTATGCAGATGTGAGGAGAGAACTTGAGTTTGAAGTTGATGATTGGGTGTTTCTGAAGGTGTCTCCCATGAAGGGAGTGATGAGGTTCGGTAAGAAAGGGAAACTCAGTCCCATTATGTTTGCCCGTACCGGATTGTGAGGCAGGTTGGAAAGGTAGCATATGAGTTGGAGTTGCCATCATAATTAGCTTCAGTTCATCCAGTCTTCATGTGTCTTTTAAAGAAGTGCTTGGGTGATCCGGCTTTGGTCGTCCCGGTAGGCAATGTAGGTGTGAAGGATAGCCTTAGCTATGAGGAGGTTCCGGTGGAAATACTTAATCATCAGGTTCGAAAGCTAAGAAACAAAGAAGTAGCCTCAATAAAGATTTTGTGGAGGAACCAGCATGTTGAGGGAGCTACGTGGGAAGCCGAAGCAGATATGATGGCTAAATACCCTCATCTATTTCCTTCCAGCACAGTTCCAGCTTGAGGTACCAGTGTCCTCCCTTGTACTCTGTTAAGTTTCATATTCAGTTCATGTCCCTTAGTTTCTTTCATGTCAATGTATTTATATGTGATTCATGAATTCAGTTCAGTCATGTAGTTCAGTTCGGAGTCAGTCACTCCGTCAGTTTTCAGCTTAATGTTCTGTATTTGAGTATGATGATTGCATTTGTCATCTTTTTAGTATGATTTCCCATATTCGAGGATGAATGTTCCCAAGGGGGAGATATTGTAATACCCTGAAATCCCTAAGATCATACCCAAGGGTTGAAACGGAGAAAACAAGATTTTCTACACTAGGTTACAGGACGAGTCATCTAATGAACTATGAGGTGCACCACGAGTCGTTAAGTGACTCGTGGGGAGGAGGGAAGACTTGGTTGAATTTTGGGATTTGGGGTTGACCACAGGTGTGACCACGAGTCATGGTCAGCACCATGATTCGTTGTGTTAGCCATGGTCAAGAGTTGATTGAAGGTTGAAGAAGTGTGAGTAGTGTTGGTCACAATTTGGTCACCACGAGTCATTGGGTGCAACACAAGTCATGGTGTCCCTCGTGGTGACCCTCAGAAGGCAAGATTTCAGTGCAAGCAACGACTTGAGACCACGAGTCGTGGTGATGGGTACGAGTCGTCCAATCCCTCGTGGGGACTGTCAGTGTGCATTTTTCTGTGAATTTATTAAGGGTTTTTCCATATTTCTAAGTTCCTAAGACCTATACTACATCGTTTTAAGCTTAGAAAAGGGTGTTTTAAGAGGGTTAAGCTCATTTTAAACCTATTCTCTTTCATGCATGCAAACCTAGTGGTTCTAAGGGGTGATCAAGCTTAGATTCATCAAGTTCTTCCCCAAATTCCTTTGGGTTCTCAAGAGGGTTGTTATAGCAGATTTCTCCAGGTATGTAGCGTTATGAATGGTGTAATCATCCACACCCATGCCTAATCCCTCTTTAATTTTATGAAAATTCTAGTTGATGAATCTATGGGGTTTCAACCCAACATGTGAATTCTATAAGTATCAATCATGGGTATTCTCTATGCATGTTCTAATGTTGAATTATGACTTAAGGGCATGTTTTACAATATTTTCAAATAAAAATTATGATTTCAATGTTTACAAATAAGATGCCCACCCATGCAAGTTTCATGATGAGATGAGTTTATGATCTATGCTTCTAAGTATGATGAGATGTTCATGAAGAAATTATGATTTCGAATTACCCATGTCTATTTTCAAATTTTCGAATGATCAAGTCTATGTCAAGCAAGTTTAAGTATTGCCAAATCCATATGAACAAGTACGTTTCATGATTTACCTAGATTTCATGTTTCTAGCTTACCACATGGATTTTGGAGTCTAGACTCCCACTATTTTCATCTTGTGGTATGGTTTGATCCCAAGGCTCCTCATGTTATGATTTCAGATGATGCATGCATGTTATTATTCAGCTTTGTCACTAGACGATGGTCAGTTTTGTTGAAAAACGATGGAGAGCATATGCATGTTTTTGGGAGTAGTGTATAGCACCGAGTAGGCTAATGATCAGTCAACCCTATTCCTCAGAACTACGTGCCAACTTAGGTATGTTCAAATTATTTGGGACCTCCCTTGTGAGCTTCCCTTGCCCCAAATGGGCCTTCAGCTTGATATCGATATCATGGTAGCATCCTTAATCCTAGTAAGGCTTTGGACGGCTCTGCCCACTTGAGTGTAATAGTTGGAACCACGTAATCTTTATCGTGGTAATGTCCATTATAGGATAAGTCTCCTATTGTTCCTCATGATTTCAGTTATGCATATTTATCAGTCATGTTATCATGTTCTTAGCAGGTTGGGCCCAATGTTCAGTTTTATTGATGATTATCATTTTTTCAGCTTTGGGTCATTCGATTCAGTTATGATATTTAGTTATGTTTACATCATGCTTTCAGATAATAGAATGCAAGCCCTACTCTTAGACTCTTATGATGAAATGTTTTATGTTATGCATGATCACTGATTTTACTTACTTTGCGGTTCTATTTACCTTGCATACTCGATATATTCTAGGTACTGACCGTATACACTATGTTGTATCATTTCATGATATAGGCTCGGATATTCAGGCTCAATCCAGCCATTAGCCGGACTCTCAGTATTAGCATCACCCAAACATAGTTGGTGAGTCCTCATCTTCTGAGGTCCCTTTATCTGTTGTATTTAGTATTTTCAGTTTCAAACTATAGTGAGGTAGTTAGGGTTTTGTCTCATCAACTCGTCAGTAGTAGAGGCTTATCAGATATAACATGTATTCAGTTTCAAACCTGTGTTATGTATTCTGATGTTATGATATTTTTAGACTTCCGCTATATTATACATATTATACTTCCGCTATATTATGTTGAGTTTAGGGTCATGTTCATGTCAGGGTTCTTTTTCTCGTGTCTCGATCCGGGCCTATCTTCGGGTCATGATAAGTCAGCATCGATTTCTCGAGCGGACAATGAAATATAAAGTGTCATAATGTTAGTAGATGTTATTCTTCTAGTAAAAAAGGATATGATTTCAAATATTTTGTTCAAATTTAAGGTTGCTGCAGAGAAAAACTGATTGCAGAGAGTTACCAATTCTTGTGGACATACTTATTATTCTAGTAGATGTTTTTTTTGTTGTAAAAGAACTTATTTATTTCCCTTGTTTTAATTTGTTTGTCTTACTTTCTTTTTTAGTTCGTTTAAAAAAAGAATGTATCTTTCCATTTTTGGCAATCTTTAAGTCTAACATTCCACATGACATGTTTAAGACCATAAGATTAAAGGATATTTTGATACATTGTACATATCTTTAATCAAATCACAAGATTCAAAAGTTCTTTTTACTTTTTAAAACTTCTATCAAGTCAAAATTAAACAAATAAATTAAAACCGAGGGATACTTTATAAGAGTATCTTTCATTGTACGAACTCCAAAGGAGGAGTTCTTCTTATATTGTTGTTACACTATTGTTGGTTGGTTGTTAATTTAACACTAGGAACCAAATACTAGGAGCATGTGAAAATTCTTTATAATAGTTCACTTTCATTTTCCTTTGATAACAGTTAATTAATAGGAAAAAGCTTAGATATACCATCGAACTTTAGGAAAAAGCTCATTTATACCATCCGTTAATAGTTAGGCTCATTTATGCCACTGTCGTTACACAAAAGGGCTATCTATATCATTATTTTTTAACAGACCCAATACCTGATTTTTCATGACCAGTTTGCACAAGTGGCTATATTTAAGTGGGTCACATTACTTATTTAACCCACCTATTAAACTATCTATATAGCCTAAAACTACCCGCCCTATGCCTAGAAAAACCCACCCGCATTTTTATTGGACCCGCCTTTATTTAACCTAATCCCTCCCCATCCAATTTCAATTCTCTTTGCTTCCATAGAAAACCCACAACCCATTACTCTCTTTACTTCCATTAATACTCCATCACTTTCTTTGATACCATTATCAATATTTATTTTTATTTTTTTTAATTTTCGTTCACCATCATTCAAAGTCTTCATCATCAAATATGTAACTAAACTCATCACCAACAATACACCAAAGAATGGAAATATATTATCTCAGCAAAATATCAATAACCTTCTTAGTCACAAAAAAAATATAAGGAAAGAAAATGATAAAAAATACTATAGCACAAACCCATTGAAATAAGGAGAACAAAACAAACAATCTTGTCAGAAAAAATGGTGCCAACAAATACTGATCTTTTCTACTAATTAAAGATTTTCCTTAACCTCTAATCTATATTATTTCCTTTTGTTCTCCTTCGTTCTATTAATTAATATTATATTCACTAATAATTTTTTTTACTAAAACACAACGTAAGAAGGAGAACAATTTTGATTAATAATTCATCACTTACGGTCCTCAATCTTGCCTTGTCAGAAATTACGGCGAGTATGATGAAAAAATGTATGTATATGTGTGTGTGTATATAAAGACTTTTTCAAAAAGCCTTCGCCCAGCTATTCAACTGGGCTATTAGAGAAGCTGCTTCACTCCTTTACTTCTTTTCTCAATCAAGCTTCCTTGTTCCTTAGTGTAGTCTCGGTCCATAGTTTAAGACTCTGTTCCTTATAGCATAGTCTATATCCAAAGCCGATGTGACTCCACACCGACGCCTTTCCCTTTGTATAGTATACGGCTAAGTGACTTCGTAAGCTCAACCTAGCTTCCGCACCTTGATCTATCTAGTTCTATTTTGACTAATCTGAATATGTGTAATGAGTAAAAGCGAAATATCATATTGAAAATGCTCCTCACCCAACCCCTTCCTTCGTAGAGCCTGTGTATTGTAAGTGATCCGAACCTACCCGGAGCGAGCCTCCCATAGTGGCAAACGAAGTTAGTGAGCCGTGTTCGGCTGTTTGAAATAACTACACGCAAGTGCACGTGGTCTAACAAGTAGTAAAGTGGCTCAAGTAAGCCAAGTATCGATCCCACAGGGACTAGACTAAGGTATCAATCTAATCAAGTGTCAATAAACTTTAACTCTAAATGGCAGACAACAGTGTGAAGAAGATTTTGGTATTTTGTTTCCTAATTTTATACTAAGTCTAAAACGAATATACAAATTGAGTCTAAACTATAAGTATGAGCATGCTGAGGTTAAAATGAACATGTAGAGAAATAAATTATCGATACAATTTGGTTAATCTTTCCTCCGGTTGCTAGTCAAGAGTTATTGCCTATGGATTAAAACTCTCGTATTTAACCCAACTTAAGAATCATGAACCTTCCATCTACATCTCTGTGATAAAAATAAATTCATGTTCTAGCCATACAAAACCGATTCCTTAATTGACTAATACGACTTTCAGGTATATCTCTATCCTGAAGGTAAATCAATTCTCAATTTTCCCAAACTAAGAAAAGATCATATCCTATCAATTCACAACTTTCCAATTTCTTTCTCTCTCGAGTGAAACCAGACTTTTTAGATATACATTAACATTGGCCACACATTAATGCAGTAAGAACAAGAATCAATAGAACAACCATGGAAGAAAAGATGAAAAACCAATTTATCAATAATTACATTTCAATGCAAATGTTCTTAACCTCAGCAAGAAGGGAATTTATCCACTCATTTGTGGATTAAACATCGTTAAATGAGTGTAAAGCACACAAGCAATTGAAATAATGAAGAAGGAGATAGAGAAAAACCCTAAGAATTTCATCCCCTCAACTGCCTGTAACCCACGTTCTTGCTCCACCAAGTCAGAGTTATTAAAAATCAACCTAAGTGTTCTATTTATACTAGTGGGAATTTTTCCCGGAATAACAAGCAACGTGTCACGGAGTGCATCGCGGAGCACTGCCTCCGTGACACACCACCAACGTGGACCCTCACTGGAATTCGGTCATCCAGGTATTAAGGCCCAACGTGGCACGGCGTGCAACGCGGGGCTAGGCCAACGTGCCACGGCCCCAATGCGCACTTTCACTGGAATTTGGCAAAATTTCCGCATCCAGGCAGAATGCATCCGCGATGGCAGCGTGACACGATTCCATTGCAGAGCCCCTTTAATTCATGCTTTCCTTGTGCTTTTTCCCTTGCTAGCTTCCGAGTCCAATCCCGATCTTTCCCAACATGCATCTTAGCTCCATAACTTTATATTTTTCCTGCAAAACAACGCTAATCATGTTGGTTAGTATAAATTCACATTTTATTACAATTCACATGAGAATGTACAAACATCGATAGATAAACAAGGCAAAATGACACATTTGAGTATCACTTGGGCATATAAAATTTCCCAAGATCACTTACCCCACACTTAAATCCTTGTTCGTCCCCAAACAATAATCTTACACCTCATGCAATTGACACCCCATCCTGGCTACTTTGGCTCGACAATTCGAGCTACGGTTATACCGATTATTTAATATAGCAAATCATCAAGAAAACATGCATAGTCTTATCAATACGATGACCTCCAACACATTAAGACCTCCTAGACTCAAGAATCGACTCTTGATATCGGCAAACTCATGCAAATCAACTGATCAAGATATCCGAACACGAAATTCAATCTCTCATCGAGCATGTGCCCTCACCACACAAGAGAATTTTCCCCTTTTTAATCACATGAACTCAAAACATTATATGCAGGGGCATATAAACAAGATTTCGCTCTCTATCCCAAAAGAATTCACATGCATCATGTCATGAACCATAGGCTTGCCTTTAGTGTATTACTCCACTAATATAAGGACACATGATGTTAGATCACGTAGGACTTAACGGGTTGTAATGTAAGCTACGGAACTAGCAAATACTGGGCTAACCAATAATAACAACTAGCCTCCTTAAGCGCTTTTTCAATACATCCCATCAATCTTATGGGCATTGTTTCTTCCTTCATCCTCCCATTCTTGAAGTCTGTCTTTATTTTTGACCCCATATCTTTAAGCACACTTGACTTAATAATAAAGATTATTTATACATCTTCATTATATTTAATTTATAACAAGTGCACCTTCGACCTTTTCTTTCCTTTCATCACTCTGCTTTTTCTTTTCTTTTCACCATTCTCACTCCTTGACACTGTGGGAAAATTATTTTTTTTCTTGAGCGCTTAAGAGATTTGGATCAAATTCACATATAATGAAAAGAAGGGGTTAAGCTCGGTTTACAACTTTTTGACAATCGAAAGAAATAGGCTAAAGGCTCAATGGGCTAACTAGGATGTACATTCAAGGTGGGTACGAAAGAAAAAAAACTTTCAATTAAAGCAAAGAAATGCCTACATCCTTTCCTATAATACACATCCTTCATTTCATTTCGGATACACACCAGGCAAGTTGTAGACACTTCACTACAGCATGGAAGAATCGAAAGCTCACCACACACTCATTGTACATGCTCAACTCAAGACATATTCACAAACTCTTCAATCAGCTAATTACAAGAATTCAAACATTAAGCCTCAATCACACTGAGCCGAACTCTATGGCCTAGGTATCTCAGCATATTTACAAAGTTGCATGCTTTCATACGAATCACCTTTGCATTTTAAATATCATGTACAACACACAATAAGACTTTCGCAACCATAACGTAACCACACGTTTGGGATACAAACAAACACAAGACAAAAAATTAAAAAGAACAGAAGAAATCTACTCCTATCGACTACATTTCCCTTAAGACAGTCGTCATCCATCCATCATAGGAACGGTTACTAATTACGACTTCGGTTCAATGGGACTATTCTCGGTAAAAGAACCAAAAACAAACTGCGAGAAACCAAATCATAAAAATAATTCACAAAAATTTTTAAAAATATCGATAATTTCGATAAAACAAAAATATTTAAAAAACCAGCTAACAGCATTCCACAGCACACAACAGCTTCACATTAATTACAATACAAACGTGCACACAAATATCACAGTGTCACAAGTTTTTCCAAGCACAACAATAGAACAGAGACATTAATAACAACAACAACCAACACCTAACTACTCCCACCCCACACTTAAATCGAACATTGTCCCCAGTGTTCACAAAATTCAACATAGCACAAAAGTAGGTGGTGAAACTCCCTGATCAATCAAAGTATTCCACTTCTTTGTCAGGTGCCGCTGCCTCGTCTCCCATGTTTGAATCCCCCCCGTCGTCATCATCTGACTCCACATCGGAGTCATCACGACGTGTCTCCTCATCTGTGGGGACATCATCATCAGTGGGCTCTACAAAAGCTGGTCCTACTCGGCATAGAGCCCTGGCATTTTCGCCAAAAGGGTAGTCTAGCTCGAGCTGCCACAGCTCATCTTCTATTGCCGGCCTCCCGCCTATGTGCAGTTGGAGCATCTGCATCCCGAACATGCGAGCCATGTACTGATCATCCCGAGCATGTCGCTCGGCTAGTGTAAGAACTGGCCCGTGAGTGGTGTTGGGTGCCTTAGTTTTGGTGACATCTAAGGCCCGCCTCTCCATCTGCGGGATGTAGTTAAGGGCCTCTTCCTCGATATCCAGGCCCCTCAGGAACGTGGTTAGTAATCCACCAAACCCGTACCTGTGCCCTTGATGCAAACGGGCTCTCTTCATGGCGGAGATGATCACTGCCCCAACGTTGATCTGCAGCCCTTTCATCAGGGCATATACCAAGCACACACGATCTCGGGTGACATCTGTCATATGCACCCCCGGATCAGGCAGGAACAAACAATCTTAAGCCATATCCTGGCTTCCCTGTTCATCTGTGAGTAGGGCAATGTCTGATGGTAGCCCCTCTCCTTATGCCTGCTCCACCGTGCTGTAGACCGAGCTCCACACAAAGTGCGTCTGATGTCCGCGTATGGTGGAGTGATATTCAGCTGCCGAATTACATGGGCGTCTGTGTCCCACGCCCCCAAGATGGCATTAAGGTGATGGGGCTCAAAAGTGACTATCTGCCCCTTTATCTTTATGGTGTGACTTCTGAGTCGGGTTTCAGTTGGCGTAGAATTCCTGAATTAGGTGCAGATTGCACTCTTTGGGCTCGTCAAAGATAAAATTCAGCTCGGCTGCCTCAATCCTGTGGACAATCCTGGGGAATTCCTATGCCAATGGTTCCCTAGCAATGTGTTCCTCGGGGAAGTATTTTCTTTCCTTATGCTTTGCGTACCATTTCTTCCCCTCCTCTATCACCCATCGGGTTCCGTATTACCGACGTTGGCTGCGCGGAACCGCTGGTGCTGCTAGGACTGTTGTTTCCAATCTGATTCTTTTCCTTCCGGCGCCCAATGTAGATGCGCCCTTCCCTTTATCTTGCCTGCTTGCCATTGTTTCTGTCAAACCAAACAGACAGGTCCAATGTTATTCCAATTAAAATTAGTTTCGACTAAGGTTGGGTTAAGCTAGGCCACCCCACACTTAGTCTTTAGCCACAATCACAACATTACGGCAAGATCATACTTATTTCCAATTTACATAAAAACAAAAACACAACAAATATGCCTAGTGCATTCAGAGAATTCGACGGTATAAATTCTTTTGTACTACTCAGACTTCGTACAGCTAACCACAACATTACCATCGCTCACATTTCTATACATAGCACTTAGCAAGGAGAAACAAAGAAAAAAATTTATCTACATGAACCTATACAATTCACCCATTTCTTGCATCTCACAATGTCGTTACCCCGAAAATCTGTCGGTCTTTTAGTATATTAACAGTTAGCACAACCAACTCATCTCACCCAACATACACAACCCAACAAGAATTTCACATGTCAACTAAATTTTTCCCCTTTTCATATTCAAATTCATGCCCTAGCTACAATTTTACAAAAAATTCTATCAAGCTATGTAATTATCGAGTTCATGCAATCACAATGATACTACGAACATCAATCAATAATAACTCAATTGAATTTAAGCTTAATTTCTACTTAGGGCAAGTTTTGCTCACATCACATGTTCAACATCTAAAAATTCGATAAGAATTGAGATAGAGTTGAAGAACATACCTTGAATTCGATGAAATGAAGAAAACATGATGAAAATGTGTGCCTAGTTCCGTGTCACGTTGAGGGAGAAGGGGTTTTTGGGATGTTTGTCACGGGGGAGGAGAGGAATTGGAAAAAAATGAGGGAAAAAAGGGTTAAAAAGGGATATTTTCGCGCGGGTCACCCGGCAACCCGGTGTGACCCGACGCGAAATTGCCTTCAATGTGTCACGGAGGGTAACGCGGAGCATGCCCTCCGTGACACGGAGCCATCGCGCCAGTACTCTGGAATTTTTCAAAAATTCCAAATTACACTTCAACGTGTCACGGAGGGTAACGCGGAGCATGCCCTCCGTGACACGGAGCCATCGCGCAGGCTCACTGTTTTGCCACTTTTTATTATTTTTCTTACTTCGATTTTTCCTTTGCGATCCTTTGCATATTTATCCTCCGTTCAACCTGAAATTCATCTCACAACAAGAAATTGGTTAGAATTTACAGGTTTCACATAAAATACAAATTTTGTTTTTATTTTTATTTTTCTCATTTTTTTATTTTCTTTTCTTTTTTCCTTCTTTCTATGAAATCTATTAAAATATTACAAAAATTTTCACGGGTTGCCTCCCGTGTAGCGCCTGGTTTACTGTCGCGGCTCGACGTCATTAAGCTCAATCATCCTCTAGGGTGACAGACGTTTTCTCTCGACCACCGTCCTCACCCCAGTAATGCTTACACCTCTCCGGTGGTTTCCCCAATAATTCTCGTGACTCAACGCTCTGGACAACATCAGCTCGATTAATCACGTTGATCATTGAGAGTTCCTCGTACACGGCCGGGAGCTTGGTGGCCTTGTACACATCAAACACCTCCACCTTATCGTGTGCTTGCATGGTTAGCTGCCCTGCAGCTACATCAATCAGCGCTTTCTCGGTCGCTAAGAAAGGATGTCCCAAAATGAATGGGACTTCCGCGTCTGGCTCGAAGTCCAGCACAACGAAGTCTACCGGGAAGATGAGGGAGCCCACTTGCACTAGCACGTCCTCCACAATGCCATCAGGTCTTGCCAAGGAACGATCTGCTAGTTGCAAGATCACTGTTGTTGGTCTAGGACTCCCTAGCCCCAACTTCTTGAATACCGATGTCGGCATCAAGTTAATGCTCGCTCCCAAATCACTTTATCTGCGAGCTCAGATACTCTGCCCAATTGTAATTTGTATTGTAAAGCTCCCAGGGTCCTTGAGCTTTGTGGGCAACCTGTTTTGTATCCGGGAAGTGCACTCCTCCGTAAGAGCCACCGTAGAGTACTCAGTCAACCTGCTTTTGTTCGCCACGATGTCCTTAATATACTTTGCATACTTCGGCACTCTCTGCAAAACATCAACAAGAGGTAAGTTAATGTGTACCTGTTTAAGCACCTCCATGAACTTTTTGAAACACGCCTCCTCCTTGTGTTTCTTTAATCTTTAAGGGAACGGGGGTAGTGGTCTTTCTGGTTCAGCATCCTTTTTCTTCCCCCTCTCATCACTTTGCTCCCTCTCAGTTTCTGCTGCTCCCGACTGTTGAAGTAGTCTTTCTGGTTCCACCACTTTAAGTTGTAAACCACTCCTTGTGGTCACTGCATTCACTTGCTTGGGGTTGGGATACGTGTCATTCAAAAGTCCTCCTCTCGGCCTGGTGTTTTGAGCTCCGGCAAATTGCCCAAACTGGTACTCCAGCGCCTTTGTAGCTAACTGATTGTTCTTTACCTCGGCTTCCAATTTCACGTAGTCAACCTGCAATTGAGCTTGGTTAGCTATCATTGTCTTGAACATTTCCTCGATGTTGGGTGATGGTGGTGGAGGAGGTGCATTGTTGCTTCTGTATTGCGACTGATAGTTCTGCCGCCCTCCTTAATTTCTCTGCGCCCCCTGACTTGAACTTTGCCCTTGATGGTTATTGCTACCCCAAGAGAAATTCGAGTGATTCCTCCAGTTGGAATTGTAGCTGTTGCTATACTGTAGGTGGTTGTTTCTCTGTACATTACCAACAAAGTTCACCGAATCAGGATTTGCTCCACAACACTCAGCTGAGTGTTCACTACTCCCGCACACTTCACACCAAATTTGCTGCACTACATTCACTGGGGCTTGAGACTGGTTCATGCTCATTTTACTGAAGTGGGTGTTGAGTTGATTCTGTAACACATCTATTTATGCAGCAATAGCTGTAAAACCATCCACTTCTAAGACTCCTGCTTCTTTCCTTGTTCCTCCTCTTGACGAGTCCGCATTCCACTCCGAATTCCCCTACGAAATACGATTTAACAAGGTATACAGCTCCTCATAAGTTTTCTCCAATGCTTGTCTCCCAGCTGCTGAGTCTAGCAAGATTTTTGTGTGGGGTTCCAAACCCTCTATGAAAGTATGCACCAGCACATCATTGGATTGGTGATGATGAGGACAATCCTGCAACATAGATTTGAATCTCTCCCAGGCTTGATACAGATTCTCTCCCTCTCTGTTTAAAACTTAGAATTTGACTTCTAAGTCTTGCTGTTCTACCGGATGGAAAGAACCGTATCAAGAACTTCTTTGCAAGATCATCCCACGTGGTGATGGAATTAGGTGGCTCAGCTTTCAACCGCCTCTTAGCTTCTCCCAAAAGTGAGAATGGGAACAATGTAAGCCTGACATAATCTGATGACACTCCAGCGGGGATGTAAGTGTCACTTATCTCCAAAAAATTTTGGAGATGTTGCTGTGGATCCTCATGAGGGAGACCTGTGAATTACCCGCTGGTGTGCAGCAATTGCACCATGTTTTGTTTAAGCTCGAACCTCCCTCCTAGCTCAGGTTTACGGATGCTAGATGTGACATTGTTAGCATGTGGGATTGCCACCTCACGAACCGGCCTAGCTGCCATTTCCTCGGGCACTAACATTTCCCTTACAACTGGTGGATTATGTTGTTGCTCCAGGATTGTTTGTCTGAGCAACTGCAGCTTTTTCTCTAGAGCTTCTCTCCTTTGACGATGAAATTGTCTTTCCTGCTCTAAATATGAGTCCACCAGCTCCTTGTCTCTTGCCAGTGTTCAACAGAAATTAGTATCTACAAAATAAAGGCTAAGACCAAGTCGTCAACACTAAGAAGAAATAGTAAACTAACACTTAAGAAAAATTTACCAATTTCTAGTCCCCGACAACGGCGCCAAAAACTTGTTCGGCTGTTTGGAATAACTACACGCAAGTGCACGTGGTCGAACAAGTAGTAAAGTGGCTCAAGTAAGCCAAGTATCGATCCCACAGGGACTGGACTAAGGTATCAATCTAATCAAGTGTCAATAAACTTTAACTCTAAACTACAGACAACAGTGTGAAGAAGATTTTGGTATTTTGTTTCCTAATTTTATACTAAGTCGAAAACGAATATACAAATTGAGTCTAAACTATAAGTATGAGCATGCTGAGGTTAAAATTAACATGTAGAGAAATAAATTATCGATACAATTTGGTTAATCTTTCCTCCGGTTGCTAGTCAAGAATTATTGCCTATGGATTAAAACTCTCGTATTTAACCCAACTTAAGAATCATGAACCTTCCATCTACATCTCTGTGATAAAAATAAATTCATGTTCTAGCCATACAAAACCGATTCCTTAATTGACTAATATGACTTTCAGGTATATCTCTATCCTAAAGGTAAATCAATTCTCAATTTTTCCAAACTAAGAAAAGATCATATCCTATCAATTCACAACTTTCCAATTTCTTTCTCTCTCGAGTGAAACCGGACTTTTTAGATATACATTAACGTTGGCCACACATTAATGCAGTAAGAACAAGAATCAATAGAACAACCATGGAAGAAAAGATGAAAAACCAATTTATCAATAATTACATTCCAATGCAAATGTTCTTAACCTCAGCAAGAAGGGAATTTATCCACTCATTTGTGGATTAAACATCGTTAAATGAGTGTAAAGCACACAAGCAATTGAAATAATGAAGAAGGAGATAGAGAAAAACCCTAAGAATTTCATCCCCTCAACTGCCTGTAACCCACGTTCTTGCTCCACCAAGTCAGAGTTATTAAAAATCAACCTAAGTGTTCTATTTATACTAGTGGAAATTTTTCCCAGAATAACAAGCAACGTGTCACGGAGTATATCACGGAGCACTGCCTCCGTGACACGCCACCAACGCGGACCCTCACTGGAATCCGGTCGTCCAGATATTAAGGCCCAATGTGGCACGGCGTGCAACGCGGGGCTAGGCCAACGTGCCACGGCCCCAACGCGCACTTTCACTGGAATTTGGAAAAATTTCCGCATCCAGGCATAATGCATCCGCGATGGCAGCGTGACACGGCTCCATCGCGGAGCCCCTTTAATTCATGCTTTCCTTGTGCTTTTTCCCTTGCTAGCTTCTGAGTCCAATCCCGATCTCTCCCAACATGCATCTTAGCTCCATAACTTTATATTTTTCCTGCAAAACAACGCTAATCATGTTGGTTAGTATAAATTCACATTTTATTACAATCACATGAGAATGTACAAACATCAATAGATAAACAAGGCAAAATGACACATTTGAGTATCACTTGGGCATATAAATTTGCCCAAGATCAAGCCGTATGATGGGAAACTATTTCCTGCAGTTCGGAGAGGACTCATCCGAACTCAATTGTTAGTTAGTACCCCCTTGGTTTTGGGAAGGACCTTTTCACTCTATTTTATTATATACGCTTAGCGAAAAGAATGTTTTTTTGATATACCTAGGACATGGATTCTATATAAACCAATGGATTCTATATATGGATTCTATATATATATATATATATATATATATTAGTGCAGGTAGAATTGAAATTGTAATGTTGTAAAGGAAATGGGGGAGAAAAAAGATAGAAAGAAGACAAACAAGAAGAAGGGGGAATACGGAAAATGAAAAAAAAAACCTAAATGTAAAAATATGGGTGGGTTTTTCTGGGCATGGGGTGGTTTGTTTTAGGCTGTATGGATAGTCTAATAGGTGGGTTAAATAAGTGACGTGGCCCACTTAAATATGGTCATGTGTGCAAACTGTATTGAAAAATTAGGTGTTGGGTCTATTAAAAAATATGGCATGGATAGCCCCTTTGTGTAACAGCAGTGGTATAAAACGAGCCTAGCTATTAACGGATGATATAGATGAGCCTTTTCCTAAAGTCTGAGAGCATATTTGAGCTTTTTCCTTTAATAATTCTAACTTCGGGTAACTTATATACTTATTGAAACTAAATTTCAAGTGTTAAAACTGAGACTCCTATTAGGTTCAAAATAATCAGGTGTCATGTAAAAATTGGTATAGCAAACATCAAAAAATGATTTTAAAAAATATACCAAAAGAGAAAAAATAATCCCGAACTACCTCACTGAACTACCTCATTTTTATCCCAAAATCCTGAACTACCTCACTGAACTTTCCATACCAAGCTCGAGGACTCTGCTTTAAGACATACAAAGACTTCTTTAGATGACAAACTTTCCCATACTCTCCCTAAGCAAAAAACCAAGTGGTTGCTCCATATACACTTCTTGAAGATCACCTTGAAGGAACACATTCTTGATATCCAACTGATGTAACGGCCAATTCTCAGAAGAAGCTAAAGAAATGAACAAGCGAACAAAAGTTAATTTGGCAAATAGGGAGAAAGTGTCCAAATAATCTACTCCATAAGTCTGAGCATATCCTTTAGCTACAAGTTTGGCCTTAAGTCTTTCTATAGAACCATCTGGATTTACATTAACTGTAAACAACCACTTACATCCCACTGGTTTCTTTCCCTTGGTTAAATCCACCAAATCCCACGTGTGATTTTCCTCTAAGGAATGTATTTCATCAAGCATTTCATTAGACCACCAGAGATGATTCAAAGCGTCTTTCACTATTTTGGGTACATAGATGGAGTCTAGAGAGGCAATCAAATATCAAGATGTAGAGGATGCTTGATCATAGGAAACAAAATTAGCATTGAAATATGTGCATTTACAAGTTCATGTACCTTTTCGAAGAGCAATAGGGAAGTCAAGGTTTTCTAGAGGATTAGTCAGACCTAATGATGACGGGACTAGTGCAAGAGTCATATCATTAGTCTCTAGTCTCCTCGAGTAAACATGAACATTGGAGGTCTCTGAAGTGCATATGGAGTAGCTCAATAGTAGGACTTGGAGATGGAGGAATAACATGTGATTGGTCTGTCAAAACGCAGGTGACCTGATAGACTAACCACTCATCTTCCTCCCCTTGACTTGTAGAAACGGGAGGTGCATAAAAGAATGGTGTAGTGTCTGAAAATACTAAACATCAGTTGACTCCAGATATTTTCCAAGTTTACTGGAATAACACTAATACCCCCTTTTGAAGGTGAGAATAACCCAAGAAAGCACACTTTAATTCCTTTGGATCTATCTTGGTAACAGATGGTCAAACATGTTGAACATAACCTATGCTTCTGAACACCTTAGGTTCCATTAGAAATAATGACTTATTTTGAAAAAGAACATTGTAAGGCACATTACTAATGAGCACAATATATGGCATGCGATTAATCAGAAAATAAGACATAGCTACCACATCTACCCAAAATTGTTTAGGAACCTTCATTTAGGACAAAAGAGCTCGAGTTATCTCAAGTAGATTTCTATTCTTCTTCTCAGCAACTCCATTTTAAGATGGTGTATCAGCACACGAAGACTGATGGAGAATACCGTGTTGTCTCATGTATGATTGGAACAATTCTGACATATATTCTTTAGCATTGTCACTCCTTAGAATACGTACCGAAGTATTGAATTGAGTTTTAACTTCAGCACAAAAGGCACAAATGTGAGTAAACACTTCAGAGCGGCTCTTCATAAAATAAATTCAAGTCATCTGAGAGAAATAATCCACAAAATTGAAAAAACACTTATGCGCATTTTTGGAAACAATAGGGCATAGTCCCCAAACATCAGAAGGAACTAACTCATAAGTTGACTTAACCCACTTATTAATCCATGGTCCTATTGAGCTACGATGATGTTTTGCAAATCGACATGATTCGCATTCTAATGAAGAAATATTTTGGAACTGAGGACAAAGCTTCTTCAACAGAGGTAAAGAAGGATGTCCCAATGGATAGTGAGCTTCAAATGGAGACACGAAACTAGGGAAAGTAATAGATCGAGACTCCTATTCATCAAGGATGTAGAGATCATCAAATACATGACCTTTACTAATAGCCTGATTCGTAGTAAGATCATAAAAAAGATCATGATAGAGAAAGAATTAGATATAATAATTAAGGTCTCTTGTAATCGGTAATACCCCAGAAGTACCTAAGACTAGACACGGGAATATGAAATGAGAAGCAATAGAAAAATCTAAAATTTTGCCTCAGGACGTCTGATAGTACGAGTTGTAGGAAGGGCCCACGACTTGTAGGAAGCACCCGTGGTTAGTAGTTATGTGGGAAGAAGTTGGAACAACGGGCCTTGTAACAACCCATTTGGTGAAGGTACGACTCATAGGTAGGAGTCATGGGTTGGTTCTAGAATAGTCAAAGATGGGTGGTATGAGTCGTGGTACGACTCATTGGGAGAAACAATGAGTCGTTGTATGTGTCGTGGGAAGAGCAGGGAAAATCCCCCAGTTGAAGTAACAAATGGAACCCACGACTCGTAGGATGAAGGTACGAGTTGTGGTGTGACTCGTGGGAATTCCAGATACAGTTTCATTAGAGGCAGTAACGAGAGGAAATAATGGATCATTGTTTGATGCAATGACTCGTCCTGCTGGAACGTGGTATCAGGATCTGAGAACTGAAGAATGAGGGAAAGAAGTAATTAACAGATACCACGAGTCGTGGTATCAAGGTACGACTTATGGTATAGCTTGTTATCACTGGCAATGTAAGAATTTCAGACTTTTCATTACGGTATTTTTGTAATTTCTAAGCCCTAAGATCCTAAACTACATCGTTTTAAGCTCAGTTAGTAGAGTTTAAAGGGTGTTAAACCTACTATAAGCCTTACCATTCCATGCATGAAAATTCGAGCTCTTCCTTGGAGAACAAGATTGAAGAATTTCCCCAATTTCCTTTGGGCTTTCAAGAGAAAGTGTAAATCAGATTTACCCAGGTATGTGAGGCTATAAATGAGAGTTCCTTTCACTCTCATGCCCTAAATTCTTCTCAATTTCATCGGTTTCAATTCTAGATTCAAGTTTCGTGATCTATGGGGTTTATTCCAATTCTCCTGAAATTCTCTATTATCTATCTATGGGACAATTCCCTTCATATATCAAATCATGTTTTATGATATATTGGATGATTTTATAACTATTTTAGTTATTCATTTATAGTTTCAAATTTTAATTGAATTATGCCCAATTATGCATGCTTCATGAAAAGTAAAGTTATGATTCCATTATGATCTTGACCTCCTTAAGACCTAAATTATGATTTATGATTTTTGTTGAATTCTCTTCAAGAACCCATCATGGATTTATGAATATCAAGTATATACATGTTTTACAAGTACAGATGGCTTTCATGATTTATGGATTTATGACTCTTGGCCAACTCATGAGCCCTTATTCATGGCTAATCATGTATTTCAAGTGGGATCCATCATTTTATTATTTATTTGGCTATGAAATTCATGAATGATTTTACAATTAATATATGATCCCTCATGTGCATGTTTTTGGCAGCAGTGTCTAGCACCGAGTAGACCCAGCATTCAGGTAAACCCCGTGGTCTCAGAACATCGTGCCATGGTAGGAATATATATATATATATATATATATATATATATATATGTATATGTATATTATTGGATCCCTATGATATCACCACACACGCATGTCCCCTTGTCTGGCAAGTGGGGGACAGTCCTGACCACTTACGCGAAATAGTGGGGAACAATGTAAGGCTCTATCATATGGTGTCGGTTAAGATGAGTCCTCCCATTGTTCCTCATGATTTATGCATGGTTATATTTATGTTACTTTGTCTCAGGTTATGTTTTATAAAGTTTTCTCTTACAATTATGATTATGATTGGTTTACAAATGGTTTGAAAACCTTGAGCCCTTATTTTTACATTATGATACTTACTTTATGATCATGCTGACTTACTCTTACGAACTCTTATGTATTTTAACTGTCTATTTTACTTACCTTGCATACTGAGTACATTTCAAGTACTGACCACATACTCTATGATGTATCATTTCGTGATATAGGCTCGGACATTCAGGTTCAACCCTGCTATTAGCCTTATCCTCAAGATTTGCATCCCTCAGCCAGAGTTGGTCAGTCCTCATCCTTTGAGGACCCTTTTTTAGTTTATGTTTAGTGTTTTTAGTTTCATACCTTAGTGAGTTAGTTGAAGTCTTGTCCCATCGACTAGTTAGTATGTAGAGGCTTATCAGACATAATATGTATTCGGCTTCAGAATTGTTTTGTGTATTTATATGTTAAGATGTTATTATGTTTTTAGACTTCCACTATAATGTATGATTTGACTTACGGATCATTATGTTGAGTTTTTAGATGTTATGTTCATTCCATGGGTCGACTTGTAGTCGCTCGGGGTTCCTTATCCTAGATCTCAATTCGGGTCTATGTTCGGATCGTGACAAACTTGGTATTAGAGAATTAGGTTTTGAAGTATCCTAGGGTGTTTGAAGTACACATTAAGTAGAGCCTTTTTCATGGGTGCGAAGTGTGCCACACTCATGATGAAGAGGCTACTAATTGTTTTCGGAAATGTCCCTTCTTTCATGATCTATGTCGTGCGATGAAATGTCCCTCTATCCTTCTAACTAGTGCTATACGCATTTGTAGAATCATGCCTCCTCATCGAGCTAATGGAAGAAGGAACAAAAATGGAAATGGTAATGGAAATAGGGATGGGCACCAACAAGTCCCACAAACCCCCAAGAATCTGTACCCGAGCAGGTTGCCCATGTAGAGTTTAGGGCTTCCATTCAGATGCTAGCTCAAGCTTTGGCCTCTCAAGTAAACCAACATGTGGTAGAGCATATCCCTCATAATGGGAATGCGGCAATAGCAAGAGTCAAAGATCTTCTGAGGATGAACCCTCTAGTGTTTCTCGGATCGAAGGTGGACAAGGATCCACATGAGTTTATTGATGAAGTTTTGAAGATAACCTAGATAAAGGGGGTTACTGGGGAGGATTGCGCAGATCTAGTCTCGTATCAGTTGAAAGGGGTTCGCATATCTAGTTTAGGCAATGAAAGGATAGCAAGACAGTTGTGGAAGGCCCTATTGGTTGGGAGAAGTTCCATACGTGTTTCTGGGTCAGTTCTTTTCCTGAGAGATGAGGAAAATCAAAGCAGCTGAGTTTGTGAACCTGAAGCAGAACAACATGACGATCCAGGAATATGCTTTCTCCAAAAATATGCACCAGATCTAGTGGTTGATCAGAGAGCTCGGGTGAGCAGGTTTGTGCACAAGATAGTGGACTACCTGATCAAGGATTGTAGGACCGCTATGCTTCACCAGGACATCGATTTTCCTTGCATGGTTTTGTATGCTCAGTAGATGGAGGCGGTGCATCTAAGAGAAAGAGAGGCCAAGAGGGCCAAGACAGATAGTTATGGGTTCTCTCGGCAAAGACCGAGAGGAGGACATCGCCGCAGTATCATCAGAGGTCATTGGTTCCAGTGCCATCATCGGCTAGTAATACATCTAGACCGCAAGGTGACCAGAGAAGCGGAGCATCAGGTGCGAGGGGACAAAGGAGCATACAAGTAGAGCGTACCTTTTTGGTCTGTAGAAAGTATGGCAAGAATCACATAGGGCAGTGCTTGACTAGGTCAAATATCTGTTACGGGTGTGGTAGACCTAAGCACAAGCGCCGAAAGTGTCCGCTGGCTAGACAGGGTGATGGTAGAGGTCATGCTCAGGCTACCAACTCAGCAACAGCACCCGCATGCTCAGCTCAGCAGGGTGCTTCCACCAGTGCAGGTGGTGGCCAGTGCCAAAATAGGTTTTATGCCCTTACATCTCGACAGGAGTAGGAGACTTCGCCAGATATGGTCACCGGTATATTACGAGTATTCCACCTTGATGTATATGCATTATTAGATCCAGGGGCCACTTTATCTTTTGTGATACCCTATGTTGCTAGTTGTTTTGGAGTCTGTCCCAAAATCCTATTAGAACCGTTCTTAGTCTCTACACTAGTCGGTGATTCAGTTATAGCTCGACGGGTATATAGAAATTTCCCTATCACAGTCCTTCAGAAAGTCACCTCGGCAGGTTTAGTAGAGCTAGCCATGACAGATTTTATTGTTATCTTTGGCATAGATTGGCTACATACATGTTATGCCTCAGTAAGTTATAGAACCCATGCGGTAGAGTTTTGGTTTTCGGGTGAGCCAGTGCTAGAGTGAAAGGATAGTTTAGTTGTGCCTGTAAGCCGCTTCATTTCCTACCTTAAGGCTAGAAAGATGATTTCTAAGGGTTGCGTGTACCATCTAGTTAGGATTAAGGATGCTACATCCGTAACCCCGACTATCCAGTCAGTCCATGTAGTGTGTGAATATCCAGAAGTGTTTCCAGATGATTTATTGAGAATTCCTCCCGAGGGGGAGATTGATTATGGTGTTGACCTTCTCCCCGATATGCAGCCTATATCTATTCCTCCTTATAGAATGGCTCCAACTGAGTTAAAAGAGTTCAAGGATCTGTTAGACAAGGGTTTCATAAGACAAAGCAAATCTCCGTGGGGTGCACCAGTCTCTTTGTCCAGAAGAAGGAAGGTTCCCTTCGGATGTGCATTGACTACCGGCAATTGAACAAGGTGACAATCAAGAATAGGTATCTCCTTCCCAGGATTGATGATTTATTTGACCAGCTTCAGGGTGCCAAGTGTTTCTCAAAGTTAGATCTCAGATCCAGGTATCATCAGCTCAGGGTTTGGGAGAGTGAGATTTTGAAGACAACCTTTAGGATTTGGTATGGTCACTATGAGTTTGTACTTATGTCTTTTGGACTAACGAATGCTCCTGCAGATTTTATGGATTTGATGAATAGGGTGTTCAATCCGTTTGTGGACATGTTTGTTATCATGTTTATGGATGATATTATAATATACTCAGAGCGAGGAGGAGCATGCTGCTCATTTGAGGGTGGTGTTACAGACTCTTAAGGATCTCCAACTATATGCTAAGTTCAGCAAGTGTGAGTTTTGGCTAGACTCAGTAGCATTTTTGGGTCATGTGGTGTCAAGTGAGGGTGTACAAGTGGACTCTCAAAAGATAGAAGTTGTGAAAATTGGCCTGGACCAGTGAGTCCTTCAGATATTAGGAGTTTCTTGGGTTTATCTTGTTATTGCTGGAGGTTTTTCAAAGGGTTTTCAGCCATTGCGGCGCCGTTGACCAAGTTGACCCAGAAGAAGGTAAAGTTTCAATTGTCGGAGGCTTGTGAGACAAGCTTCCAAGAGTTGAAGACTCGACTCACCTTAGCACTAGTGTTGACCCTACCTGAAGGTACCGATGGGTTTATGATATATTGTGACGCCTCGAGGATTGGTCTTGGTTGTGTACTAATGCAGCACGGTAGGATTATAGCCTATGCGTCCAGGAAGCTGAAGGTCCATAAGAAGAACTATCCGACTCATGACCTCGAGTTGGCGGCGGTAGTGTTTTCCTTGAAGATTTGGAGACACTATATGTATGGGGTCCATGTGGATATATTTATGGACCACAAAATCCTACATTATGTATTTACCCAGAAGGATCTAACTCTATGTCAAAGAAGGTGGTTGGACCGTTGTAAAGATTATGATATGAGTGCCCTTTATCATCTAGGCAAGGTTAATGTTGTGTCAGACGCTCTCAGCTGGTTTTCTATGGATAGTGTGACCCATGTAGACGAGGAGAGGAAAGAGTTAGTGAAGGATGTGCATCGGCTTGCACGGCTAGGAGTTCGTCTTGATGACTCGAGGAATGGTGGTGTCATTGGTCAAAATGGATCAGAATTTTCCTTGGTGACTGAGTTCAAATCTAGGAAAGAAGAGCATCCTATTTTAGTAAAGTTGAAGAAATCCAATCAGAATCAGAAGGTGGAGGCCTTCTCCCAAGGAGGAGATGGTGTGCTACGATATCAGGGTCCTTTGTGTGTACCGCGAGTTGATAACTAGAGGGATCGGATGTTGCATGAGGATCATTGTTCTAGATATTCTATATATCTCGATTCCACCAAAATGTACCGTGACCTATGGGAATGTTTGTTGGTGGAATGGCATGAAGAAGGACATAGCGGAGTTTGTGTCTAAGTGTCCGAATTGTCAACAAGTGAAGGTCGAGCATCAAAGACCCAGAGGTGTGCTTCAAGACATTAGCATTCCTACTTGGAAGTGGCAAGAAATCAATATGGACTTCATTACGGGGTTGCCTCGTACTCGCCGAGAGTACGACTGTATTTGGGTTGTTGTAGATAGGTTGACTAAAGAAGCTCACTTTCTATCGGTCAAAACTACCGATTCAGCAGAAGATTATACTAAGTTGCACATTTTAGGAGCTAGATCGGTTGCATGGAGTTCCCTTTTCTATCATATCATATAGAGGTACTCAGTTTACCTCCCAGTTTTGGAGATTGTTTCAGAATGGACTTGAAACTTAGGTCAAGCTTAGCACAGCTTTTCACCTGCAAATAGACAGTCAGGCTGAACGGACCATTCAAACTCTTGAGGATATGTTGAGGACATGTGTGATTGATTTCAAGGATAGTTGGGATGATCATTTTCCTTTTTATCGAGTTTGCATATAACAACAGCAACCATTCCAGCATCCAGATGGCTCCGTTTGAGGCTCTTGATGGGCGGAGATGTAGATTGCCTATCGATTGGTTCGAAGTCAGTGAAGCTTCAATGATAGTACCTCAGCCTTTTAGGTTATGGTGAAGGTTCAACTTGTAAGGGAAAGGTTCAAGACAGCCTAGAGTCATCAAAAGTCCTATGCGGATGTGAGGAGAAGGGAACATGCGTCTGAAGTTGATGATTGGGTGTTTCTGAAGGTATCTCCCATGAAGGGAGTGATGAGATTTCGAAAGAAAGAGAAACTCAGTCTCCGTTAGGTTGGCCCTTACCGGATTGTGAAACGAGTTTGCAAGGTATCATATGAGTTGGAGTTGCCCTCAGAATTTGCTTCAGCGCGTCCAGTGTTTCATATGTCACTTTTGAATAAGTGCATGGGTGATCTGACTTTGGTTGTCCCAGTGGAGAGCACAGGTGTGAAGGATAGCTTCAGCTACAAAGAGGTCCCCCTAGAAATACTTGATCATCAGGTTCGGAAGCTAAGTAATAAGGATGTAGCTTCAGTAAAGGTCTTGCGGCAAAATCAGCATGTTGAGGGAGCCACGTGGGAAGCTGAAGCAGATATGATGGCTACTTACCCACATCTATTCCTGTACAGTTCGGTTCAAGCTTTAGGTACTAGTTTTCTCCTTATTACTCTATTCATTTCATGTCTAGTTTATGTGTTCCAGTTTCTTTCATGTTGATGCATGTATGTATGATTCATGAATTCATTTTAGTTATGTGTTGTAGTACAAAGTCAGCCACTCTGTCAGTTTTCAGCTTTAAATGCTCAGTATTTGAGATGTCAGTCCTTTTTTCCCTACCTTTCAATATTTATCTCACATGATGAGATAAGTATGCAGTTATTATTGTATCGACCCAAAACCTCGCTAATTGATCTTTACGGCGTTCATTCACATTCGAGGATGAATGTTCCCAAGGGGGAGATATTGTAATACCCCAGAAGTGCCAAATAACTAGACTCGGGAATTTGAAATGAGAAGCAACAGAAAAATCTAAAAATTTGCCTTAGGACGACTGATGGTACGAGTCGTAGGAAGGACCCATGAACCATAGGAACAACCCGTGGTTAGCAGTTATATGGGAAGAAGTTAGAACAATGGCCTTGTAACGACCCATTGGACGAAGGTATGACTCGTAGGTAGAAGTCGTGGGTTGGTTCTAAAATAGTCAAGGATGGGTAGCACGAGTCGTGGTATGACTCGTAGTGAGAAACAATGAGTCACTGTAAATGCCATGGGAAGTGCAAGGAAAATCCCCCAGTCGAAGTAACGGATGGAACCCACAACTCATAGGATGAAGGTACGACAGTTTCATCAGAGGCAGTAATGAGAGGAAACAATGGATCGTTGTTTGATGCAATACCTCGTCCTGCCGAGATGTGGAATCAGGACTTGAGAACTGAAGAATGAGGGAAAGAAGTACCGAACAGATACCACGAGTTGTGGTATCAAGGTACATGGTATCACTCATTGTCACTGGCAGTGCAGAAATTCCAGACTTTTCATTAAGGGTATTTTTGTAATTCCAAAGCCCTTAGGTCCTAAACTACATCGATTTTTGCTCAGTTAGCAAAGTTTTAAGGGTGTTAAACCTATTCTAATCCTTACATTTCGATGCATGTAAATTAGAGCTCTTCGTTGGAGATCAAGCTTGAAGAATTTCCTCAATTTCCTTTCAGTTTCCTTTGGGCTTTCAAGAGGAAGTGTAGATAAGATTTACCCAGGTATATGATTCTATGAATGAGAGTTCCTTTCACTCTCATGCCCTAAATTCTTCTCAATTCCATGGGTTTAAATTCAAGATTCAAGTTTCATGATGGGGTTTAATTCAATTCTCGTGAAATTCTCTATGATTTATTTATAGGTCAATTTCCTTCGTGTATCACATCATTGTTTATGATATATGGGCATATTTTATAACTATTTTGGTTATTAATTTATATTTTCAAATTTTAATTGAATTAGGCCTAATTATGCATGCTTCATGAAAAGTCAAGTATGATTCCATTATGATCTTGACCTCCTTAAGCCCTAAATTATGATTTACAATTTATATTATAAATTTTCTTCAAGTACCAAGCATGGATTTATAAATATCAAGTATATACATATTTTACAAGTATGCATGGATTTCTTGATTTATGGATTTATGACTCTTGGCCAACTCATGGGCCCTTATTCATGGCCAGTCATGTATTTCAAGTGGTATCCATCATGTTATTATTTATTTGGCCATGAACTTCATGAATGATTTTACGATTACGATCTAAGCCCTCATGTGCATGTTTTTGAGGGCAGTGTCTAGCACCAACTAGACCCGACATTCAGGTAAACCCCATGGTCTAAGAACTACATGCCATGGTAGGTGTGTGTATGTGTGTATATATATATATATTTATTTATTATTGGATCCCTGTGATATCACCACACACGCATGTCCCCCTACCTGGCAACCCGGGGACAGTCCTAACCACTTGGGCAAAATAGTAGGGTATCATGTAAGGCTCTATCATGATAGTGTCGGTTAAGACGAGTCCCCCATTGTTCCTCATGATTTATGCATGGTCATGTTTATGTAACTTTGGCTCAAGTTATGTTTTATAAAGTTTTCTCTTATGATTATAATTATGATTGGTTTACGAATGGTTTTAAAACCTTAAGCCCTTATGTTTACATTATTGATACTTACTTTATGATCATGCTGACCTACTCTTATGAACTCTTGTATATTTTAACTGTCTGTTTTACTTACCATGCATACTAAGTACATTTCAAGTACTGACCGCATACTCTATGTTGTATCATTTCATGATATAGGCTCGGACAATCTAGTTCACCCCGCTATTAGCTGATCCTCAGAGTTTTCATCCCTCAGCCAGAGTTGTTGAGTCCTCATATTTGAGGACCCTTTTCAGTTTATGTTTAGTATTTTTAATTTCAGACCTTAGTGAGTTAGCTGGGGTGTTGTCCCATCAACTAGTTAGTATGTGGAGGCTTATTAGATATAGTATGTATTTAGCTTCAAAATTGTGCTTTACATTCAAATGTTCAAATATTATTAAGTTTTCAGACTTCCATTATAATGTATGATTAGACTTCTACGTCATTATGCTGAGTTTTAGATGTTATGTTCATGTCATGGGTCGATCTGGAGCCTCTCGAGGTTCTCTTGTCTTGTGTCTCAATCTGGGTCTATGTTCGGGTCGTGACAAACTTGGTATCACAGAATTAGGTTTTGAAGTGCCCTAGGGTGTCTGAAAGTTGTGTTAAGTAGAGTCTTTTTCATGGGTGTGAAGAGAGCCACACTCATGACGAAGAGGGTATGAAACGTTTTAGGAATAAATGTCCCTTCTTTCAAGATCTATGTCGTGTGATGAAATTTCCCTCTATCCTTCTAACTCGTGCTATACACATTTGAAGAATCATGCCTCCTCATCGAGATAACAGGAAGAAGGAACGGAAATGGAAATGGTCATGTGAATGGAAATTGGGATGGGCACCAGCAGACCTCACCAGCCCCCGAGGATCATGTGCCCGAGCAGGTTGCCCATGTAGTGTTTAGGGTTGCCATTCAGATGCTAGCTCAGGCTTTGACCAGCCAAGTCAATCAACAGGCGATAGACATATCCCTTAGAATGGGAATGCGGCAATGGCGAGAGTCAAAGATTTTCTAAGGATAAACGCTCCATAGTCTCTCGGATCAAAGGCAAGAAAGGATCCACATGAGTTTATTGATGAAGTTCTAAAGATCCCAGTTAATGGGGGTGACTGGGGAGGAGTCCATAGATCTAGCCACATATTAGTTGAAAGGGGTTGACACATCTAGTTCAAGCAATGGAAGGATAGCAGGATAGTTGGGGCGGGCACCATTAGTTGGAAGGAGTTCCATATCGTGTTTCTGGATCGGTTCTTTCCCCGAGATATGAGGGAAATCAAAGCAGCTGAGTTTGTGAACCTGAAGCAAACCAACATGACGGTCCAGGAATATGCTTTGGAGTTCACTCATTTGTCCAAATATGCACCAGAGCTAGTGGTTGATCAGAGAGCTCGGGTGAGCAGGTTTGTGCATTGGATAGCGGACTACCTGGTCAAGGATTGTAGGACCGCTATGCTTCACCAGGACATTTATTTTTCTGGCTTGATTTTATATGCTAAGCAAATGGAGGCAGTGCATTTGAGAGAAAGAGAGGACAAGAGGGCCAAGACAGACAATTATGGGTTCTCCCAATAGAGATCGGGAGGCGGACATCGCTAGCAGTCTCTCTAGAGATCTTTGGCTCCAGCTCCCTCATCAGCCAGTACTTCATCTAGAACGCGAGGTGACTAGATAAGCGGAGCGTCAGTTTCAAGGGGAAAAAGGAGCATGCAGATAGAGCGCACCTTTCCAGTCTGTGAAAGTGTGGAAAGAATAACATAGGGGAGTGCTGATTTGGATCAGATATCTCTTTTGGGGGTATAGGTGCCGGGAGTGTCCGTTGGCTAGACGAGGTGATGGTAAAGATCATGCTCAGGCTACTAGCTCAGTACTCGTACCTGCACACCCGGCTTAGCAAGGTGTGTTCCACCAGTTCAGGTGGTGGAAAGCACCAGAATAGGTTTTATGCCCTTGCATCTCGACAGGAGCAGGAGACTTCACCAAATGTAGTCACCCAAAAGGGGAAAGTTTGGGTGTAATGGAGAACATCTATGGCTATGCATAAGGAGGAACATTCATTCAGGGGGAATGTAACACCCCAAAACTTTCCTGGACCAAACTCAAACCTTGCATGAAAAACTAGGGGGAAACCAGAAAATTTTTCTAAGTACGACTGAGACAATGAGTCGTTGTCAGCAGTAACGAACCATTGTTTGGGTCGTGGTCAGTCCTGTCAGATGTTCATAGGGAACCAACAGGACATGGAAGACCCGTTGTGAGGAGCAACGAGTCATCCTTTCACTCGTTGCATTCCCATCTCAGAACCCAGTTAACCCCTTTCCAGGAATCCAGGAGTCATCGTTTGATATAATGACTCGTGGTGTGACTCGCTAGTTGGGGCTCCCAGGTGTTATCGACAAACTCCTTCAGTGACAATGAGTTTTGCCATTATATCATACATCGAGTCATTGTATCCACCCATGGTAACAAGTTCCAAAATACTTCATGGATTGCAGTAGCCAGGACGAGAGCAAATAACGACTCATTGGATTAATCAATGAGTCATGGTGTCACCCGTTAGAGAAAGGGGTCCAACTTGTTGTTCAAGTCCTTTCCAATAGCCACGAGAGGTACCAATGACCCATTGGTTCATCCAACGAGCCATGGTCCCCCTCGTTGCCAACATCCAGTGAGCAAATTTCTAGGCCAAGACCAATGACTAGTCCAACGAGTCGTGGTGTTAACCAATGACTCATTGTGTGACCCGTTACTCCCTGTCGGACAGTTTTCCAAATTTTTCTTCCAGGGCTATTTTAGTAACTTTCCATCTTTTTAGTTCCTAAACTACATCATTTTAGGCAAGTTTTAGAGGTAATTAAAGCAATAATCGACTAATTCCCTTTCATTTTCACTCAACTCTCAATCTTCAGAGCAAAGAGAGTACAGACAGACTCTCAGGGCAAGCTAGGGCATCCAATCTTCTCCTCAATTTCTCAAGATTTTCTTAGGAATCTTCCACCAGGTATGTGGGAATTCAACAAGGGTATTGTTCTTCCCTTGTGTCCCAAAATCCTTCCATAAATTTCTTCTCAGTTTTAGCCCTAAAATTCATTTTTAGGGTTAAATCATCAGCAAATTATGGAATTTCATCCTATTATAATTCTCTTGAGTATTGAGGGTTGTTGATAGTAATAATTCTGGTCATTATCTCCTTACATGTAATATGATGATTTTAGCCCTAGTTCTTGAATGCAGTAATGTAGGTGTTGCATAATTGATTAGATATAAATATTGCTTGACTCTATCAGTGTTGAAATTCTCGTGTTATTGTTATCATATGAATTTTCAGTCAGTTGCATGTTAGTTCAGTCTCAGTCAGAATGTTAGTACCTTCAGTATTTTTCAAGAAATGTCAGCTAATCAGTTTGACTATACTCAGTTCTTAAGGTGTCAGTAATGCCTCCTAGTTATCAGATCTCAATTACCAGTATCAGTTTTAGTTTGTTCTTCAGACGGTTACGATGTTTCCAAATAAGCAGCTCTGGCTAGTTTTAGAACACTAGTTACAGTTATTTGGTCAAATAAAATTCTCAGGGTACTTCCAAATAAGTATTCCTGACTTATTCTTGGGCCCCAGCTTTGAGCTATCAGCTTAGTAGTCATATTAGGATTATCCAGTGGGAGTAGGACTTAGCATCGAGAGGGATGGGGTTCCAGTGCACCCAAGTTCCCAGAACTACATTGCCACCACAGGTTATTTAGCCTAAATGGGCCCAGACAGTGATTTCACAGTTCATGCCTTTATACCCTGACAAGGTATATTGGGTCCTATCAATGGGACGTATATATCAAACTCCACGTTTAGCTCACGTGATTATATGTCGGTTATAGACTCTCACACTTGTTAGTTTAGTTTAGTTTAGTTTAGCTCAGTTTAGTATCTCAGTTCCAGGACATGTATATGACCATTAGTCATGGTCATTATTGACCATATCAGTTATAGTTCAGTGTTATAAGTTTACAGATTTCAGTTGATCATTTCATGTTAGATCAACACAATTACTTATTCTTTCATATTTATTGTATCTCTCACTTACTCAGTACATTCAAAGTACTGATGCATTCTTTCCATATTGTATCATACTATGATATAGTCGCAGGTTCTCAGTCCCAGCATCATCAATAATTCCTGTCGACCAGCAGCAGTCCGTTTGGTGAGTCCTCATTTTTTGAGGACTTTATTTTCTTTTTAGTTAGTTATTTTTTGTCAGACTTTAGAGTTAGTTGGGGACTTCTCATCAGTTAGTAGTGGCTTTCAGACATAGTTTTTTAGCATTATTTCCAATTACGTTTAAATTTTTAGCAGTATTGATTACATTATTAGTTTATATAAAGCTTCCGCTTATGATTTCTCAGTTTACCAGTGTAATGATAGACCATGGGTTAGCTTAGGGTCACTTGTGGCACCAAGTACTGTGTCTTGGTCAGGGTGTAGACTATGTTCATGACAAACTTGGTATCAGAGTACTAGGTTTAGAGTATCCTAGGATGTTCGAGAGTCGCATAAAGTAGAGTCCTTTTCATGGGTATGAAGCACGCCACACTTATGACGGAGAGGCTACAAGATGTTATTAGGAAAACTCCCTTTTGTTCATACTCTTTGTCATCCATTAAAGACTAATTCCATAAATGTCCTCCTAACTCATGCTCTATTCGTTTCAGTGAAAATATGCCTCCACGGTGAGGAAACAAAATAAGGGCTGGAAATGCCAACCGACCTGCCCCTCCAGCTCCAGCAGCCCCTCAGGATGACCAAGTGTCCTCAGTAGAATTTTGAGTGGCAATCTAGTTATGGACTCAGACAGTGACTAACCAAGTGAACCAACATGTGGTTCCTGTGAATACAAATACATCCGCAGTAGCTGGTAGGGTTCGGGATTTCACCCAAATGAACCCTCCAACTTTTCATGAATCCAAAGTGGGAGAGGACTTGAAGGAGTTTGTAGATGAGGTACGGAAGATCACCTGGATTATGGGTGTTAGTTCCGTGGAGAGTGCTGATCTAGCTGCCTACCAGTTGAATGGGGTGGCCCAGATTTGGTATGATAAGTGTAAGGAAGGGAGTCCAGCTAGAGTAGAACTAGTAGGGTGGGAAGATTTCACCACAGCATTTCTAGATATATTTTCCCTCGAGAGTTGAGGGAGGCTAAAATCGCAAAGTTCATGAACTTAAAGCAGGGTAACAGGACCGTGGAGAAACATGCATTGGAGTTCACTTGATTCTCGAGTTATGCTCTAGAGATGTTAGCCGAGCCAAGGGATCGCATGCTTAAATTCATCAATGGGGTATCAAACCTGGTACTTAAGGAGTTCAGGACCACGATGCTCATTAAGGACATTGACCTCTCCATCCTCATCGTTCATGCCTAGCAGATTGAGGCAGAAAAGTTGAAGGATATGGAACGGGAGAACAAGTGGGCTTTAATGGGTCAATTGGATTATGGCCATAAGGGGTCAGGCGGTAGTAGCCGCCCCCAAAAGTAGCAACAGAGGACTCTGGCACCCACTTTAGACAGCGCCCCTTCTTTCCAGTCCCACAAAAATCGGAAGGGTGAGCATCTAGCTCTCAGTCCCAGAGTCACAGCGCCAGCAACCACAACCCAGCTTGTCCTAAGTGTGGCAAGAACCATCTAGGTGAATGCCTTCTGGGCAAAAAGGGTTGCCTTCTGGGCAAAAAGGGTTGCTTTGGATGCTGACAGCTAGTCACAGGCTAAAGGAATGTCCGTTAGTAGGATCCAGGAGATCACAGTCTATGACTTTAGCAGCCCCAGTGGGTTGTCCAGCTAAGCAGGGTACACTTCAGGTACGGATGGCGATCAGCACCAAAACCGCTTTTATGCTTTGTCCTCTCATCAGGATCAAGAGAGCTCACCTGACGCGACAATAGGTATGTTACGTCTCTTCCATCTAGATGTGTATGCCCTACTAGATCCAGAAGCCACACTATCATTTGTGACTCCCTATGTAGCTATTTAGTTCGAAATCAGTCTAGAAGTTCTCTCAGAACCATTTTCAGTCTCTACCCCAGTTGGTGAGTCAGTTAGAGCTAGCCGGGTATATAGAAACTGCCCAGTCTCAGTATTGAATAAAGTCATTACAACTGATCTAGTAGAGCTAGACGTGGTCGATTTCGACCTCATTCTTGGCATGGATTGGTTACAGTCCGTATATGCCTCAGTCGACTACAGAACTAGAGTCGTCAGATTTCAGTTTTCAAATGAGCCAGTTCTAGAAAGGATGGGTAGTAGTTCCGCGCCAAAGGGTCGGTTTATTTCCTACCTCAAGGAAAGGAAGCTCATTTTGAAAAGGTACATTTATCACCTAGTTCGGGTCAAAGATTATAGCTCTGAGACCCAACTATCCAGTCAGTTCCAGTTGTCAGCGAGTTCACTGACATCTTTCCTAAAGATCTTCCCGAAGTCCCTCCCGAGTGGGAAATAGACTTCGGTATAGACCTTCTTCCAGACACACAGCCTATCTCTATTCCTCCTTATAGAATGGCTCCAGCTGAGCTTAAGGAGTTTAAGGAAAAGCTAAAGGACCTTCTTGATAAGGGTTTCATCAGGCCTAGCATCTCTCCATGGGATGCTCCATTGTTTTATGCAAAAGAAGGATGGTACCCTCAGAATGTGTATCGACTACCGCCAACTAAATAAGGTTATAGTTAAGAACAGGTATCCCCTACCTAGGATTGATGACTTGTTCGATTAGCTTCAAGGAGCCATATATTTCTCCAAGGTAGACCTCAGGTCGAGATATCATCAGCTTAGAGTCGGAGAATGTTACATACCGAAAAAAGCCTTAAGAACTCGGTATGGTCACTATGAATTTGGGGTTATGTCCTTTGGACTAACTAATGCCCCGACAGCTTACATGGATCTGATGAACAGAGGGGGAAATTGTATCTGGATATGTTCGTCATTGTATTCATAGACGACATTCTGGTATAATCCAGAAATGAGGAAGAGCATGCTACCTATCTGAGGATAGTGTTACAGACTCTCATAGTCCACTAGATATTCGCTAAATTTAGCAAATGTGAATTCTAGCTGAAGTCTATGTCTTTCCTTGGTCATGTGGTCTCAGGTGAGGGTATTCAGGTAGATCCTCAAAAGATAGCAGCAGTGAAAGACTGGCCAAGACCTACTTCCCCAATAGATATCAAAAGTTTTCTGGATCTAGCCAGTTACTATCAAGGTCTGTAGAAGGATTTTCCTCTATTGTGTCTCCTCTGACTAAACTAACTTAGAAAAAGGTAAAGTTTCAGTGGTCAGATTCATGTGAGAAGAGCTTCCAAGAGTTGAAGACTCGATTCACTACAACTCCAGTTTTGACCTTACCAGAAGAAACAGATGGGTTTGTAGTCTATTGTGATGCTTCTAGAGTTTGCCTCAGTTATGTTCTAATGCAACAGGGTAAGGTGATAGTGTATGCCTCTAGACAGCTCAAGGTTCATGAGAAGAACTATCTAACTCATGACCTTGCGTTGGCAGCGATGGTGTTTGCCATGAAGATATGGAGACATTACCTCTATGGGGTTCACGTAGATGTTTTCACTGACCACAAGAGCCTTCAGTACGTGTTCAGTCAGAAAGATTTCAACCTTCATCAAAGAAGATGGTTGGAATTATTGAAGGATTATGACATGACTATGCTATACCATTAGAGAAAGGCTAATATGGTGGTTGATGCCCTAAGCAGAATGTCCATGGGGAGTATTGCTCATGTTGAAGAGGGTAGAAAAGAACTGGCAAAGGATATTCACAGGTTAGCTCGGTTGGGGGTGCAGTTCGTCAATTCAGCTGAGGGTAGAGTAGTAATGCAAAGTGGGTCAGATTCCTCGTTAGTTTTTTAGGTTAAGTCTAAGCAGGATAAAGATCCCATACTACTTAAGTTGAAAGAAGAGGTTCCATGAAAGGAAGTGGAGGCTTTCTCCAAAGGGGGAGATGGTGTGCTTTGTTACCAAGGCAGACTATGTGTACCGGACATAGGTAGCCTGAGACAGCAGATACTGGCAGAAGCCCACAGCTCCAGATATTCTATCCACCCAGGAGCCACCAAGATGTACCATGATCTACGGAAAATCTACTGGTGAAAAGGCATGAAGTAGATATTGCAAAATTCGTGGCCAAGTGCCCGAACTACCAGCAGGTTAAGGTTGAAGACCAAAGACCTCGGGGTATGAATCAAGTTATCATCATACCCACGTTGAAGCAGGAAGAAGTGAATATAGACATCATTACAGGTCTACCTCATACTCGTCGGTAGCATGATTCAATTTGGGTGATAGTAGATTGGATGACCAAGTTAGCACATTTCCTCCTAGTTAAAACTACAAACTCAGCCGAGGATTATGCTAGGTTGTACATCCGGGAGTTAGTCAGACTGCATGGGGTTCCCTTGTCCATCATTTCAGATAGAGGTACATGGTTCACCTCGCATTTCTGGAAGTCATTTCAGAAAGGACTCGGTACTCAGGTCAAGCTCAGCACAGCTTTTCACCCTCAGACAGATGGACAAGCTGAGCAGACTATTCAGACCTTAGAAGATATACTGATAGCTTGTGTTATCGACTTCAAAGGTAGTTGGGATAATCACCTCGCTCTCATCGAGTTTGCATACAACAACAACTACCATTCCAGTATTCATATGGCCTCGTTTAAGGAAATATATGGTAGGAGGTGTAGGTCTCCTATAGGGTGGTTTGAAGTCGGCAAAGCTATCTTGATAGGACCAGACTCGGTTCATGAAGCTATGAAGAAAGTGAAACTAATCAGAGAAGGGTTGAAAACAGCTCCAAGCCGACAGAAATCATATGCGGATGTGAGGAGGAGAGAGTTAGAATTTGCTGTAGATGATTGGGTTTACCTGAAAATTTCACCCATGAAAGGGGTGATGAGGTTTAGAAAGAAAGGGAAACTCCTACCGAGGTACGTAGGTCCCTACAGGATTCTAAGCCGAATTGGCAGTGTGGCGTATGAGTTAGAATTACCTTTAGAGCTAGCACCTGTGCACCCAGTCTTCCATGTGTCACTATTGAAGAAGTGCATCGGTGATCCAACCTCAGTTGTGCCATTAGAAAATGTGGGAGTGAAGGATAGTCTCTCTTACGAAGAAGTTCTAGTTCAGATCCTAGACTGTCAAGTTCATAAGTTGAGAAATAAGGAAGTCGCTTCAGTGAAAGTCATATGGAGGAACCAGCTAGTTGAGGGAGCCACATGGGAGGCAGAAGCAGACATGATGGCCAAATACCCTCATTTATTCCCTTCCAGTTCAGTTCTAGCATCAGGTATTAAATTCCTCCTCAATTAGGGGTGTGCATAAACACCAAAAAATCGAAAAACCAAACCGACCCCAAATAATTCAATTTTTCGGTTTCGGTTTTTTGGTGTTTCGGTTCGGTTATTATTTTTTATATCACAATTTAGTATTCGATTTTTTATTCGATTATGGTGTACCAAATATTTTTTTTAATCGATTTACTGAAATAATATTATATATTATATATATTATATTTATAAATTATAATAAATAATAAAACATAAATAGATAATACATAAAATATAAATACTTATTCTGAAAAGTGAAAACAGTCAAAGGAAAGCCCTAGCTCCTCCTCCTCGCACTCTGCACCTCTCCTGTCTGAGATCTGACCAGAACTCCAGAAGTCCAGTTGCCTAAGTCCCGCCGGCCACCAGCCTCGGCACCTCCCCCGTGACCCGTCGGCCATCTCTCAGATCTGATCTCTCCATCTTCGGCAGCGATGCAACGTATTCTCCAACTCTCCTCAGGTAAGTCATAACTTATAAGTGTATGATAATTGTTCTTGTTTTATGATTTTTAAATCATTATTCATGAGTTCAACATACTTTTTCATTATGTATGTCGTATGCAGTTCCCTTTTTGGTCCATGGGTAATACAGATAATCTATGTGTTTCTATTTTTTTTGAAAGCTCTTTTTTCTTTTAATGAAGTAATCAGTAATCACAATTCACAAGTCCAACTGGAAACAACAAATGTGGTAGGCTGGTAGGTAAGGACTCTCCTTCCTTTTAAATCAAAAGAATCTTTAGAATGATGATTTGAGTAATCCATCTGATTTCAAGCTGGGCAATGTTAATCCAATAATTAATAATTAATAATTATATCATATAATGATAATTCCTACCTACTATACACCCCTAAATTCCCTTGTATTATTTGTTGCTTGTAGTCTTTGTGTAACATGACACTTTCACTAATTTCTTTCAATTTATCTCAACTGCTTTAGCCAACTGGCTGATTATTTTATTTAATGCATATATGATATATGTAATGTGTTATGGTAAATATGGAAAGTTGGAAACTATGCATATATGTGTATGGTCTTATGGATATCCCTTCTAAGTTCTAATAAATTGTTGGTCGAATGGTTGTTGACTTGTTGGTTAATTATTTATGATTATTCTTTTTAATTTCATTTAGATGGATGATGAAAGTAGAATAAGTGATGTTGGTTCAACTGATAATAGCATTGGCAACTTACTTGATACTCAAACTGGGGATACAAAGAAAAGGAAAGAAATGCAACCAAGATCTGGGGTTTGGGCTCATTTTGATAAGGTAGTTGAAAATGGTATTGGTAGAGCGAAGTGCAAGTATTGTAAGAATATTTATGCTGCCAATTCAAGTAAAAATGGAACAATGGGATTGAAACAACATTTGGATATGTGCAAGGTGTATAAACCTATCATTGAAACTTCTTCTCAAATGAAAATATCCTTTCAATCTAAAGATGCCCTGCTTTGGAAATTTGAACAAGAAGTAGTTCGAAGGGCTTTAGTTGAAATGATAATTATTGATGAACTACCATTTAGATTTGTAGAGAATGAAGGTTTCAAGAAGTTTATGAGAAAAGCCCAACCTCTATATAGAATTCCTTCCCATAGAAGAATAACAAGGGATTGTTAGAAGTTTACAGTGAATTGAGACAAAATTTGAAGAAGTCTTTTAGAGAAGTACAACCAAAGATTTATCTTACCACAGACACATGGACATCATTGCAAAGAATTAATTATATGTATTTGACTATTCATTTTATTGATAGAAATTGGGTTTTGCATAACAGAATATTGAATTTTTTTTCCAATCTCTAGTCATAAGGGTGAGCAAATAGCAGAGGCTATAGTAATTGTTTGCTTGATTGGAACTTGGACAAAGTATTCTCTATAACTGTTGACAATGTGTTTTCTAATAATGTTACAGTTAAAGCATTGTCTAAATAGTTGAATATGTGGGAAACTAATATAATGGGTGGTGTGAGATGTATGGCTCACATACTTAATCTGATTGTGTAAGAAGGTTTGAGAGAAATTGATCCTTCTATCAAAAGGGTTCGACAAATGGTGAAGTATGTTAAATCATCTCCGACAAGAACAAGAAACTTTAAGAAATGTTGTGAAGTCCAAAGGGTGAAATGTGATAAAACATTGTCGCTAGATGTGCTTACTAGGTGGAATTCCACCTATTTGAAGTTGGATATGGCACAAAAATTTTGAAGAAGGCCTTTGATAGGTTTGATCTTTTTGATAAGAAATTTAATACTTGTCTTTCAACTAATGTGTGTGAAGATGAAAGTGTTGCAGGTCCGCTCGAATGTGATGATTGGGTGAATGTGAGGAATGTGGTGAAGTTTCTTGAAAGATTCTACGACCTCACTGTAAAGGTTTCAGGTTCACATTATGTTACTTCTAATGTTCATTTGAGGATATATGTGAGCTTGATGCATATCTGAATGTGTGTTTAGAAAGTGGAGATCTTAATTTAAGTAACATGGCTGAATGGATGAAAAAAAAATCTTAAGAAGTATTGGGGTTATCCTGAAAAGATGAACAAAATAAATTTTATTGCTTCTGTGTTGGATCCTCGGAATAAGTTTGTGTATGTTAGCTTTGCACTTGAAGAGCTATTTGGGGAGGAAATAGGAAAGAAAGTAAATGAAAGAGTGTGTGATTATATTACTTCTTTGCTTAGAGAGTATATAACACAATATTCAAAAGGATCTAATCAATCATCTCCATCTAGATCTACTTCATCTCAGGACACATCTGATACATCTAGTTTTGGCGCTTCTCTAAGTATGAAAACAAAAGCTTTGAGAACTAAGCTTTACTTGAAGAAATAAAAAGAAGATTGTGGAAGTGGAGGTGCTAAATCGGAGTTGGATAGATACATTAGTGAAGAACAAGAGCCTGATTCTGATGATTTTGATGTATTAGGTTGGTGGAGGGTTAATTCTCCTAGGTTTCCTGTTCTTTCAAAGTTAGCTCGTGATGTGTTGGCTATTCCAATTTCAAGTGTGGCGTCAGAATGTGCATTTAGTACTGGTGGTCGTATTCTTGATCTATTTAGAAGTTCATTGACTCCTAAATGTGTGCAATCTCTTGTTTGTGTCCAAGATTGTCTTAGAGAAGAGACTAATCCTATTTGTATTGAGGAAAGTTTGGAGTATCTTGAGAAACTTGAGCTTGGTAAGATTCTATATTTTTTTAATGTGTGTTTAGACTATTAATGCAATAATAGATTAATAGTATACTAATTTGTGTTTTATGACATATTTGATTAAATTATATTTAGAGATGGCAATGAATGGAAGAGAGTCTTGCATTGTTGATGTATGATTGCAATTTTCTACTAGTGCCTAGTGGTGAGTTGAATTATTGAATACCTTGCTTGTTTGGTCATTGTCTCATACTCTCATTGATGATATCTTTTTATAATATTATTTTTTTTATCTTGAAAGTTATATTCTAATTTTTTATTTTATCTTACTATTTATTAGGCTCAACGTTCAAGTTCAATCATACCTCCTAAATTTAGCTCACCCGTTTGGAAATACTTTGAGGTTGTTTAAAACAATGAAGAAGGGTGTAAATCTAGGTGCTTGAGATGTGGAGTGATCTACAATTTTGATCCAAAATGGTGGGGAGCAGCACACTCGAAGAAGCATGTTGAGAAGTGTCTTGAGCGTAGTCTCTATCAAGAGAATCGTATTCGTATTTAAGCTTATGGAGTTATGGTTGAATGAATTTGGTATTTTTTTTGTTTTGTGATTTTAACTTTTAAGACTTAATGTGTGATTGTTAGTTCTTACTATTCGCTAAGTGTTATTTTGTTGATGGATTTAAGATGTAGTTTGTGAATTATGACTCTAATTATGGGGATGTTTTTTATTTGGATGAAGGTGTTTTGCTGATTTAAGACTTAATATGTGATTCTAGTTGATGTTATTTGTTAATTGTTATTTGTTAGTAACTTAGTAATGTTAAATTATGTCTTGGACAGCTGGACTTGGACTTTAAATTGTAATTTGTAAAGTCTCTAAACTGCCAAAGCAGTTGGCAGCACTCAGTAGTCGACATAGGCAGAACTGCAGAAGCAGTTTGCAAATTTGCAATTTGCAATTGTTGACTGTTAGTAATTTGTAAATGTTGCCTAATGCATAAGTCATAACTGTTGTCTATTGCAGCTTGACTGTTTGTGAGACCCACGTTTGAAATGGGGAACTTTTCTATTCAACCAACAATGCAACAAAAGATAGTAAAGGTTTATAAACCCATTATAATTTATAAGGAATGAATTGATTCCTACTGCAAAATTAATTAGTGGCTCAGTAAGTGTGTGACTAACAGAAGGCTAGTAGAGTGTAAATGTCTAATTGTGTAGTTGTGTACTATTTGTTAATTTTATGAATTAAAAATTAAAATGCATATAAAAGTACGAGAACAGAGAATTTCAACTTTCAAATAATTTTCAAACCTTATGAATTAAAAAACATAAAATAATTCATATTTTATTTGAAAAGTAGACCATTTTACAAGCAGAAAAAAAGCTCATCTGTCAAGCCCAAAAACTGAAAAAATCAAATTAAATAAATCAAACCGAATAACAAAAAAACTGAACCGAACCAAAATTCAATTTGGTATTCGGTGCACCATATTCATAACCGAAAATTGAAAAAATTGAACCAAAATTTAAAAAAACGGAACCGAATGCCCACCCCTATCCTCAATACTCTATTAAGTTCCATACTCATCAGCTCTATTCAGATTTTCAATATGCATCTTAGTGTCACTAACTTAGTTGGCATGGTTAAATCAGTTCGGAGTCAGTCACTCCTTCAGAAATCAACTCATAGTCTCAGTATGGGAATTGCAGCTCTTTTCTAGTTCTCCAACAGTTTTAGCCTTCATTCTAGGAAGAATAATTTCAAGGGGAAGATAGTGTAACACCCCAAAACTATCCTAGACGAAACTTAGACCTTGCATGAAAAACCAGGGAGAAACCAGAAAATTTTTCTTAGAACAATCGAGACAATGAGTGGTTGTCAGCAGCAATGACCCGTTGTTTGGGTCGTGGTCAACCCTATTAGATGTTCTTCAGGAACCAAAGGGACATGGAATGACCCGTTGTGAGGAGCAACGAGTCATCTTGTCACTCATTGCATTCCCAGCTCAGAACCCAGTTAACCCCTTTCCAAGAACCTACGAGTGAAACGATGAGTCATTGTTTGATATAATGACTCGTGGTATGACTCGTTAGTTGGGGCTCCCAAGTGTTGTTGACAAACTCCTTCAGTGACAACAAGTGGCAACAATAACCCGTTGTGCCATACAACGAGTCATTGTATCCACCCGTGGTGACAAGTCCCAAAATCCTTCATGGATTCTGGTAGCCAGGACGAGAGCAGATAAAGACTTGTTGGATCAACCAATGAGTCATGGTGTCACCCGTTAGAGAAGGGGGTCCAGTATTTTTGTTCAAGTCCCTGCCAGTGGCCACGAGAGGTACCAACAACCCGTTGGTTCATCCAATGACTCGTGGTCCACCTCGTATCCAACATCTAGTGAGCAAATTTCTAGGTCAGGACCAAAGACTGGTCCCAACGAGCCATGGTGTTAACCAACGACTCATTGTATGACCCGTTGGTCCCTGTCGGACAGCTTTCCAAATTTTCTTCCAAGGCTATTTTAGTTACTTCCCCTAAACTGCATCGTTTTGGGAACGTTTTAGAGATAATTAAAGGAATAATCGACTAAGTCCCTTTCATTTTCACTCAACTCTTGATCTTCAGAGAAAAGAGGGTACAGACAGACTCTCAGGACAAGCTAGGGCAAGCTAGGGCATTCAATCTTCTCCTCAATTTCTCAAGATTTCTCAGGAATCTTCCACCATGTATGTGAGAATTCAACAAGGGGTTTATTATTCCCTTGTGTCCCAAAACCCTTCCATAAATTTCTTACCAGTTCTAGCCCTAAAGTTCACTGTTAGGGATAAATCATCAGTAAATTGTGGAATTTCATCCTGTTATAATTCTCTTGAATATTGAGGGTTGTTGATAGTAATAATTCTGGTCATTATCTCCTTACATGAATTATGATGATTTTATCCCTAGTTCTTGAATGCATTAATGTATGTCTTGCATAATTGATTAGATATATATGTTGCTTGACTCTATCAGTGTTGAAATTCCCTTGTTGTTATTATCATATGAATTTTCAGTTAGTTGCATGCTAGTTCAATCTCAGTCAGAATGCTAGTACCTTTAGTATTTTTCAGAAATTTCAGCTGATCAATTTGACTATAGTCAATTCTTGAGGTATCGGTAATGCCTCCCAGTTATCAGATCTCAATTACCAATATCAGTTTCAGTTTGTTCTTCAGACGGTTATGATGCTTCCAAATAAGTAGCTCTGGCCAGTCTTAGAACACCAGTTACTGTTATCTGGTCTGATAAGACTCTCAAGGAACTTCCAGATAAGTATTCCTGACTTAGTCTTGGGCCCCAGCTTCGAGCTATCAGTGTAGTAGTCATATTAGGACTATCTAGTGGGAGTAGGACTTAGCACCGAGAGGGCCGGGATTCCAACACACCCAGGTTGCCAGAACTACATTTGCATCATAGGTTATTTATCCCAAATTGGCCCAGACAGTGATTTCACAGTTCATGCCTTTATACCCTTGCAAGGTATATTGGGTCCTATCGATAGAGCGTATACATCGAACTCCACGTTAACTCACGTGGTTATATATTGGTTATAGACTCTCCCACTTGTCAATTCAGTTTAATACAGTTCAGTTTATCTCAGTTCAGTATCTCAGCTCCAGGACATGTTTATGACCATCAACTAGGGTCATTATTGACCATATTAGTTATAGTTCAGTGTTATCAGTTTACAGATTTTAGTTGGCTATTTCATGTTATTTCAGCACAATTACTTATTTTTTCATGTTTATTGTATCTCTCACTTACTCAGTATTTTCAAAGTACTAATGTATACTTTCCATGTTGTATCATGTTATGATACAGGCGCAGGTTCTCAGTCCCAGCATCGCCAGTAGTTCCTCTCGACGATTCCAACAGCAGCAGTCCCTTTGGTGAGTCCTCATCTTCCGAGGAAGTTATTTTCTTTTCAGTTAGTTCTTTTCTGTCAGACTTTAGAGTTAGCTGGGGGCTTGTCCCAGCAACTCATCAGTTAGTAGTGGCTGTCAGACACAGTTGTTTAGTATTATTTGCAGTTATGTTTAAACTTTTAGTAGTATTGATTACATTATTAGTTTAGATAAAGCTTCCGCTTATGATTTCTCAGTTTACCAGTGTAATGATAGACCATGGGTTAGCTTGGGGTTACTTGTGGCACCAAGTACCGTGTCTCGACCAGGGTATATACTCAGGTCGTGACAGGGAACTATATAGGAATCTATTTGTAGGGGGAACTTGGTTCATGAGTTTATCATCATCAAAAAGAGGGAAATAATTGATAAAGCACTACACATTTATTTTGATGATTTTACAAACTTGTTGAGGAACCAAATAGGCTTGTTTTGCAGGGGGAACTTTATTCATGTGATAGCCATATAGATGAGAATCTGGTTCATGAGTTTATCATCATAAAAAAGGGGAAAATTCATGAAGCATAGACAGTAAGGTGCTATGCCTTATTTTGATGACTTGACAAACCTATTGAGGAACTAGATACACTAATTTTCAGGGGGAATAAGGATGAACAGTTCAGGTGTCTAGGTGTAGAAGGGGACGTTGGACTTTTGTAGGATGTGCGTAATAGGAAAATGGGAAGCTGGAATTTTTCTTTAGAAGGAACCAGATTGGGATCTGGCTCGCAGGGAGAATGTGGTCATGTGTTTGTCATCATCAAAAAGGGAAAATTTGATGGAGCATAAACCTTGAAGTACTGTGCATTTATTTTGATGATTTGACAAACCTACTGAGGAACCAGATACACTCAAGGGACCGAGTACCTTGGTCTTGAAGTCAATCTTCATTATTGTTGTCCCAACTCTTTATTTAATGTTCAAAGGAGTTTATCTCTCTCAAGTCCTCTCACATATATTGAACATCACAAGATGCAAACCTGATGGAACCAGATACGAGGAACTTGGCAAGTGACCAGGTATGTTGTTGTTCCATATTCTCGGAGTCAACCTTTACATCTGTAAAAGCTATTTTACAACTGCCACTGCCACTGCAGTAGAGCCATAATATAGTAGTAGACTGCTGCTATCCTAGCTCTTGTCCAGTGACCAAAGACTTCATCTATCTCTCTCTCTCTCTCTCTCTCTCTCATCCTCTCATATACATTGAACAAGACAAGTTGAAAAAGTTGAGTTAAAATCAAAATATCATTCATCTTCTACATTTGGAAAGCCTCCACACCTCTCCAAAGACAAAGCTGCAATACCTTGAAGAACCTTTTTCTTATCAATAAATTATTTATTAATGTTCTAGGTTGTTGAGTCCTTGTATTTTTTTTAACATTGTAAACCTACTCCTCTTTTGAGAAGAATTTGTAGGTCATTTCTATTTTGTAATTGAACCTTGGTGTTAGTCTAGAGTTAACCTAGGTTCTCTTTGTAATAGAGTTATTACAAAGAAATTACAATAGAGTTATTGTAAAGGAAAAGGGATTAAGAGTTTAATTCCTAGGTTTCAAGAGGTTGTAATCTAAAACACTGCTCAGTTGTTAGTGGAGTTTGAAAAATCCTACTAGGAAAGGTCATGGTTTTACCCTCTTGGGTAAAGAGGTTTCCATGTATATATCTTATGATATTTACCTTTTGTTCTTAACTATGAAACCAAGTGAGGAACCTAGTTCTTTATACTGTTTGGTTGACTCACACAAACTATCAAATTACATACACCAGTTAACTCAATATATATCAGTAATCTAGGATGTAGAGTTTCACCAGAGTGAAGCTACTTAATCGCAAAACTTATTTGGTGAGTGAGATATGATCTATTCTTTAATTCATTTCTTGATTCAAGCAATCTTTACATAAAATTAATATCATAATTAATTTATTAAATGAAATTCATTTTAATTACTCATCAAAACTAGTAAAGATCCCTTATTTGACACTCTAAATGTTTCATAGGTTTACCCTTAAAGTGTATGTTGTCTAACCTAACCTATCAATAACCCATGCCAAATAGATTTTTGTATGAGACAATATTTGACCAAATATATTTCGATACAATAAACTTTGAACTAGTTAAATCATGATACATGTATTTCTTCGATTCATTTTAACTTATCTAAACTTATCCTGTACATTTATCGTCCTTAAATTTAACTATTGAATGGTGAGTCATTTGTTTACAATTTAAAAAATGCTTGTTTCTTGTGTTCAAACAAATTTTAGATTTTTATTGAAGATATAAATAAGTTTCATTATCCTATTCACATTTTTTCTTATCCTGATATCGATATCATATATTTGTCCAAATTTTTATGGTTAAAATTTTTTTTATTAGATAATAACATATTTCTCAATACATGTTTCCAAATATACAAAAAGATGTGTGGATTGCTCTCTATATATATCCCAAGAATCTATCATCCAATAATTATGCATCATTTAATATCTATGCCATTTAGTTTAGTTAATAAATATTTTGCTATTTTTAAGATTTGATTGAACAATAAGAACATCATAGGCATACTGCAAATAATTATCTACAATTATAAAAAACAAAATCCTAAAATAAAGAGATATAGATGAACCCACACACATCACATATAGAAAAAAGAGCAAGGAGATCTTTTTGAACAAATCTCCAAATAGTTAATGAGTGGCGATAAGATGATAAAAGGAAGTAGGAGTATATATATAATGGAACGGAGGGACAACACAATAGATCAGTCTGAAAAACCCTAATTAATCTTTGCTATTAAATTAAGAAGGTATATTTTACTCTAATACTCTCGTTTTAGAGATACAACACTAAATAGTCCCTTAAATTTATGTTTATACTCAAAGTAGCCCCAAAAGTATATAATAAAGCACTAATACTCTTTGTGTTTTTTAAAGTGGTACACTTTTGATCTTGATGGAAGAAGTTTGTTAACAACTAACTTGATCCTTTTTATGAACCACTCAATAAAAAATAGTCATGTCTATATTGTTAGATATTCTGAATTGTATTTCAATTATCGCTTATGATATGAGTATGGCTTCTCTCATGCTTTGAGAATCTTATGTGATATTTGAATTAATTAAAAGAGTTACTCAGATCGGTTGGTAAGATTAGGTGTTCTTTAGATGTCAGGCATAACTTTTTGAGTTTTGGATTGTGACAAAAGATCCACCAAGTAATAAGAGTTACTGAGGATAGTATAGTACACTAGCAGTGGGGGCAAGGGCCACCAGGGCAAGTTCCATTTGTGATTTATTCATTATTTAGTATTCTCATCAGTCAAACTCAATTAAGTTATTAGGAGGAGGGTCACCAAGTCCAAAAAATGCGAGCCAACTATGACTCACAATAGTTAAATTTCAATGTCCTTTCATAAACATGTTGTAACCTAAACCCAGAAATCTAAAAAATAATAATGAAAATCTTTCTAGAACTAGCAAATATAACTCTCATATCTCCTCCATAGACACTAACCTTCGGTATGGTTCATGAATACCACGGAAAATTTAAAACAAAAAATTGTATAAATAATCACATAACATACAAAAGCTTTTTGCACAAAATAAATTAGTGATCAAACTTTGTATACATTATATAACCATATCACAGTTATCTAATTTATAACAAATGTTTTTATATTGTATAATCTTTTTGGTGGCATAGCAATCATTATACACTGTATACATCTATTATACAATGGATCTTGTAATACCCCAAAAGTTTCTAAGGCTAAACCTTAGACTAAGCATGAAAATCAAAAAAATTTTGCCTCAGAAAGACTCAACCAATGAGTTGTTCAACCAATAAGTCGTTGTCAGTACCAATGACCCATTGGAAGAGTCATTTTTAGCATCTGCAAATTCTTCCTCAAGTACTAAGACATAGAACGACTTGTTGTATGAGGTAACGAGTCATCATGTCTCCCGTTGTGGCAAACTCCAGAATCTTGTCAATATCTTCCCCTGAACCAATGAGCCTTGTGATGAGTTATTGGAAGAAGTAACAACTCGTCATATCAAGTCGTTGGATGAAATCTAGAAAGTGTTAATATCCCTCCAATGACAAAGGGTGGAAACAATGGCCCATTGGTTTAGCTAATGGGTCGTTCTGTTTGTCCATTGGGAGAGATCCAGAAATTTTTCAAACTTTCTCAAGTGACAATGACTGGATTCAATGACTCGTCGGATCCTCTAATGAATCGTCCTTTCCAGCCTTTGGTTGAAGTCCAGTGGGTGAAATTCAAGACCCAGGACTAATTATTGGTCCCAACGGCTCATGGTCACAACTAACGACTCATTGTATGACCCATTGGATCCAGACAAGCAGTTTTTTAGACTTTTCTCAAGAGGTATTTTTGTAACTTCTCGCTATTTTAGTTCCTAAACTACGTCATTTTGGGTAAATATTCAGGGGTTAAAGGGAGTTAGTCGACATTCCCCCTTATTCTTCCCTAACACTCTCAAAATTTACTTTATAAAGACTCAGACAGGTAATTCGAGGCAAGAGCAAGGGTTACAATCTTCTCCTCAGGTTCTCAAGTGTTTTCTCTGGGAATTCTCCTACAAGTATGTGGGACTTCAACAAGGGTTCCCTTTCACTCTTGTGTCCCAATTTATTTTTAGAAAAACTTAATAATTTCCAGCCCTATAGGAGATTAGAAGCTACGATTTTTCAGTTAGCTTATGAATTCCTTATCTTAATAATTCTTTAAGTTTTCCATGACTATTACTAGTTGAAATTTATGTCTTGGTTTCATTTATACAGTATGCTTTCCTAGCCCTGATCTTTAGCAAGATTTTGAGTAAAACTTGCATGATTTAGGTTCTAGTTAGAAATATTGTATTATCATGATATTTTCACTTGAGTATGAATTTTAGCACAAATGATTTGATTGAAAGTCAATGTTTTCAGTATGCTCAGTATGTTCAATATTCCTTAGACTTTCATGACACTTCCAGATAAGCAGCTCTGACAAGTCTTAGATTACTAGTTTCCTACATTATTCTTTAGACTGTCATGACACTTTTAGATAAAGCGGCTCTGATAAGTTGTTGAACACCAGTTTCTCTCAGGTCCTTTATACTCTTAGGACACTTTCAATAAGTAGTTCTGACTTAGTCTTAGGACATCAGTTCTGAGCTATCAACACAGTTAGATATAATTAGGTTTTCAGTTGGGAGTAGTACTTAGCACCGAGGGGACCGGGGTTCCAGTGCACCCAGGTTCCCAGAACTACATGCCACCACAGGTTATTTGCCCAAATGGGCCCTGAATAATGATCATACAACTCAGCCATTATACCCTGGCAAGGTACAGTGGTCTCACTTTGATGGGTGTATACATCGAACTCCACGTCTAACTCACGTGGATATATGTCGGTTATAGGCTCTCCTACAGTATAGTACAGTTAGAGTCCCCAGTCCAGTCCAGTCTATCAGATTTCAGGATATGTTATGACCCTAACTCAATTTATCAGTTCTACAGTATTCTCATATATGTTAGACCATTTGTTGTATTTTCAATTTCAGATAGGATCATTGCATGTCATTTTAATTCAGTTTATGAGTTACTAGTATACATATGTCTTATTTAAATCTCACATACTTAGTACATTCCAACTATTTATTGCATACTCTCTATATGCTACATCATTTTATGATATAGGCTCAGCTACCCAGCCTTAGCATCATAGGTAGCTTCACCGGCGATACCCAGCAGTGATAGTGGTGAGTCCTCATCTTTCGAGGACCGTAGTTGTTATACCCCGTAGAATTCCCGGCACTTAGATGACCTATTCCCACGTTGATTAAGCATATTTGATGGCCATACGTGTGGGAGAAAGGCCCGGGAAAAGATCGGACGAGAAGCCTGTCGAACCATCGCGGAAGGAGCCGAGGCAGAGCCCCTCCGCGATGGCAGCGTGTCACAGAGGAGGAGCCTCCGCGTTGGCTCCGTGACACGTTGGCCTTGTCCAGGCCCAAGTATATAAAGCCCCACTTCAGTTTTAATTGATAAAATCTTAAATAAATTTCAGAGAAACAGAGGCAAACGCAGAGAACAGAGAGGGACGAAGGAAATTAATTAATTTCCGTCCGATTACGCTGCCAAATGCTGCCCAAACTCAAATTAATCCCAGATACCGAAGTATTTAGCAGCAGAGAGCATTCCTACGGATTCAGTTTCGTAAAATACGGCCGACGAATCGTCGAGCCACCGAGCCAAGGTAAGTGGAATTGCTCTAAATTAGTGTCTATGTGTTCCTAGCTGAGAAGTAAATATTTCTCCCTTCTGGGCCGCTGAAAAATAGCGAGTTTTCGACCGTCTTTCGATAAGCCTAAGTTTAGGCTATAAACTATATCGAAAGTGACGTTGCCTTTTGAAATAAAGTTGTATTTAGTATTGATTGACATATTTATGAATGCAGTGGGTAGAAAACAGTTGAAGTACCGGCCGAGCCTCGTCCGAAAGACGAATAGCTCAAGAATAAGGTATGTAAAGTCAGTTTCCTCGGCAAGTTAAGTAATATTGAGACAGTATGGTAATTTACAGACCAGTAGAATGTTCAGAAGTCGATTATTGTGTTATTATGAATATTGGTGCAATATAAGAAGTTTTGGGTTGTAACGTGTACGAGACCTATCCGTATGATATATATTCTGACGTAAGTATTAAAGATTACCCAGTATATACAGTATGTGATGTAATATGCCATGTTAAGATATTGTTGTGTTTAGCTGAAACCTCGCGAAGTAGTACAGTATGCGTAAAGCATTTCAGACATAGAATAGTAACTAAATAAAGTTTAGAAAGCATGTTAGAAATAGGAAATCATGTTAATACAAAAACTCAGTAAACAGTATAGCTTTTAGCAGAAACACCATCTTGTATAGCATTGCTCCAGTACAGTTTCACAGGAGACTATGTTCGTATTTATAATTACCTGCCTCAGCACGGATCAGGCACTTACAGATTACTATTATTAGCTCAGCAGCTATATATACGACACCTTACCCCTGTTAGCCTTAGCTTATGAGATATACAGACAGCATGACTAGTTGAGACCATTGTATTGATTGGGGTTGGATTACCTAGCATTCATGACCGCCCAGGGTTAATAGCTGTATCGACTCGTCCGCCAGAGGACGAGGATACGTCACTCTACGGAGTGATATGTCGTCCCGCAAGGGGACGAAGATGAGATGCCAGTTTCCCCATATTGTGCCTTGGTCGGCCCTTATACACCCCCGTCGAGCGGGTACGCCCGGGGTGTTGATTTTGGAGTCCTTCGGACTCAGGTACAGTTATAGTCAGGGGCTCAGCGAGCCCAAGTGCATACCCAGGGACCGGCTGGATGCTTACAGCCATTGTAGGAGATGGGATGACCGGGGTAGGGGTATAGATTCTGTGCTGGCTGTACCTCCCGGCTTATGGGGGCCGGGTAAGGTTTGTGTGTGCTATGTTATGTTATTTCATGTTATGCCATGTTATGTTAGATACAAGTAGATCAGCAGTAGCACGATACGTTTCCAGGTATGACTCTTATCCTTCCCAGTAAAGATTGAGAGAAGGTATGATTTACATTATCAGACAGTTAGTCTATTCTCTCTACTTCAGTTTCTTCAGTTATATTATTGTATTCAGATTTTGCTTCAGTTATTGCTTTACATACTCAGTACCAGCGGTACTGATGCCCGGTGGGGCGCTGCATTACTTGCCTGCAGGTACTTATAGACGAGCAGGTGACACCACGTGATTCCTGTCAGCGATCGAGTATTCATCTCCTGTCATCCGGAGACTGAATTCCAGAGGTGTACTTCAGTTCTTTTGTTTTATAGTTTGGGTAGGTCGGGGCCCTGTCCCGACCAGTTCTATTGCTATTCTTAGAGGCTTGCAGTCTATATATTCCCTGTGGTCAGATGAGCCGGTCGTGTGAGGCCGTGCAGTTGTTTGGTTGTCAGTATTCTTGCTTTCTTTTACTTTGGCCATGTGGGGCCATAGCTTGCCAGTAGTGGTGACCTTGCCGGTCACGTAGTTTCCTTTTGTGCTTTATGATTGAGTTGCAGATAACTAGACAGCATGGTGGCCTTGTCGGCCCGCATAGGTTTCCCTGAGATAATATGTTTCTGGTCAGCTGCTAGTACAGGTACAGAAGGCTATAGGCCAACAGGCCGGGGGCTGTATTTACAGCCGTTATATAGCCCTTTGTTTCCAGAAATATGAGTTAGAGCCAGCCAGGCACCAGATGTGCCCAGGCTTACAGTCCAGCAGGTCAGGTCCTAGTAGGGCACCAGGTGCCAGTCATACCCCCCAAGGCGGGGTGTGACAAACTTGGTATCAGAGCAGGTCGTATCCCAGGGAGTCTGCAAGCCGTGCTAAGTAGAGTCTTGTCTATGGATGTGTTGTGCACCACATACTATAGGTAGGAGGCTGCGAGGCATGATATGATAGTTACCCTTCTTTCTCAGTCAGTCGTGCTTTAGAGCAGTACAGTATAGGGTTGAGTCCCTGAGAACTCACCGTATTCTTTGGTTACAGATACAAAGACAGATCAGCATTACCCTATCACAGGAAGAAGATCAGAAATAGCAACGGAAGAGAGCATCAGTCAGTTACATGATAACTACAGCAGTAAGGAGGAGGTATCAAAGACCTCCCCGCGTGATACCTTTATTAGCATTATTCCTAGTATACGTTGATAACGTCAGAATAGGGAGTCAGAAGTATAATGTACATATGAGTTGATTTACTTATTAGTTATATAAGATCTGATTATGATTACAGATAAGGTCAGACCACCAGGTAAGTATTCGAAAATATAGAGAGCTCCTATGATTATGTAAGTTGGGCAGACCCTTATGACAGTAAGCCAGTAGAAAAAGTAAGATTATTTAGTTTGCCCGAAGCAGGGGTGAAAGATCTATTAGTTATAAAATGCTTAGTAATAGTCAAGTTTGAGCCAGAAAAAGGCCAAGCCCGCCATATATGCTAATAGATAGCAAGACATACCTGTAATATTATAGTTATGATCTAGTTGTGACATCGAGAGATATAGAGGTTATGTGAATTAGATGGGCTTGAGTATACGCCCAAAGAAGTATAGGCCGAGGCTTGATCAGTAATCGCATTAGCAATGAAAGGCAGGTACCTTGAACCCCAGAGTTCAGTTTAAGCAAGATGAGAGGGAGAAGCAGGAATGTCAGATCTTGTGGAGAAATTAGAACTACCCCGGATTGATAAAGTATCGTATTAAAGATTAAGCTTCGCGCTGATAGTAGGATTGCGGTTCAGAATACCGCAGTATGTCCGCTATGGAAAAGCTAAGAAGTTACCGATACAACAACTCTAATCTAGTGTAGCCTAGAGATAAGGCCTAGCAGATAGTCATGGGCTCTTAGTATATGCCTAGTAAGGCTACAGGATTCGAACGTCGACCCCACATCGCAAGAGTGGCGAATTTCAAACAGCAAACGATAACTAAAATGTTTATGTTTGTTACTTTCAGAATGGGGTGACAATGCAATGAAATGATAAGTCAGGGCAAGAGATGGTATTAGGCCGTAGAAGCAATGTATCATGTACGATGTGAGACTCAGCAGAACCTGTCAGAGATCATGAACTACCGCAGAAATCAGTACATATTGTACGTAGCTAGCGATATATAGATATACAGATAATAGATAGGTTGTGAGTGGCTGCCTATAAGGGCTACAATCACAGATGCTGATTAGTAATAGAAAGCCTATACAAATTGCATTGGGGGACTATGAGTTACGTATGAAGTCATAAAAACTATCTCAGTTCTCAGTTATTAAGTTGATAGATTCATGTGTTGTTGTCGGATCTAGGCTCTAGGAGCTTACCAGAATTATTGACCTAAGACAGATGGCTAGATGATAAGGGCGCAGTTAGACGGTCTATCGACTAGCTGGCGCCTGTATTAGCAGGGAGGCATCCCTGAAGATCGGTAACAGTAGCACATGTGCTAGAACCAGGATTAGAGGCCGAATGGGCAAATTTCAGAGGCTAGCAATATCAGAATTTTTCTAGCATGTTAAGTGGTCATACGTCGTTTTCCCAGCCTTATAGGCAACAGTCGGTCGTAGCCAACCTAGCAGTTATTATGCGAAACACCCCATAAGTCAGCCGGCCGCCCCAGTCAGAATACCCGTGGGTACCCCAGGGAAGGGTCCACATCAGTAGTCAGTGACAGACTAGTATTTCAGCTGGTTTTTGTAAGATATTTAGATACAGAGCCCTAGCAGAAGGCCAGTATTTACATAATAGCCCATAAGACCGAGAATTCTCCAGAATAGCAGTATAAATCCAAGTGGATACACACAAGGCGTAAGAAATTGATAGTGCCCTGCTAGCACAGTGTTTATTAAGACCAAGGGATCAGTAGACTCCCCGTGAAGGTCCAGAGATTGATCGCCTGGGAGTAAGTTGAATAAGTCCAGCCTTCTAGTGGGTTAAGCAAAATAACAGAGCAATTAGATGCCCACGAGTTTGCGGTTATGCACGAACTATAAGCACTCAAGTAGCACGGTTAGAGTATGGTGGGACTACTGCCACATTCGGGTCATTCAACCCGACTATTCAGTTATTTAGGGTTATGCAGCCAGATCATTAGAGGTCATGATCAATATCAGGACCCCCTGATCAGATGCGGGCACATGGTGTGCAGATAGTTGTTCAAGATTACCTTAGCAACCAGTAGCCTTAGCATGCGGTCAGAAGGCCAGATAAAGCTTTAGTTATACCGGTAGATTACTTGTCAGATTCTCCAGTATAATAAACCAGTATGATTGTCAGTTATATGTTAATTTTTGTAAATGTGAATCTTAGTTGAGTTTAGTAGCCTTTTTGGTCACATTGTGTCGGAGGCTGGTGTACAGATAGATACACAGAAAAATCAAAACAGTGAAGACATAGCCTAGACCTACCACTCTGATCAAAGTACGCAGTCCCTGCGGTTAGCCGGGCACTGCAGAGGGTCTGTGGAAGGATTTTCCACCTTAGCAGCACCTTTGACTAAATTGACACAGAAGGCAGCAAAGTTTCAGTAGATTGAGGTGTGTGAGCAGAACTTCCAAGAGTTAAAAGCCAGGTTAACATCAGCTCCAGTGTTAGTATCGCCAGAAGATACAGAGGGTTGAGGCAGCATGGTAAAGTAATAGCTTATGCTTTCAGGCAGTTGAAGAAACCTGAAGAGAATTACCTTACCCTCTGATCTGGAGTTAGCGGCAGTAGTTTATGCTTTAAAAAAAAGGAAGATTTTGTATCACCCAGGAAGGGTTTACGTGGCGGCAGATGCCCTTAGCCTGAACTGCCTGAACAGCGAGGATAGACTCGAGGGTTACACCAGTTAGCTAGATAACCAGTCATATAGCAAAAATAAAAGATAACAGAGCGATAATACAGAATGTTTCAGTGTTGTCGTTAGCGGTGGAAGTAAAGGAACGGCAGTATGGAAACCCTAGCCAGGATCAACTTGAACACAAAGTTCAGTAAGGAGAAGTGACATATTTTCAGATAACCGGGGATGAAGGGTGGCGATATAAAGGCCGCATTTGTGCTCCAGATATTTTGGGGCATCGCCAGCAGTTTATGAGCGAGGCGCATTACGCCCGCTATTCACTTCATCCCGATACGACAAAGAGGTACCATGACATTAAGGAGAACTACTGGTAGCCCAGTATTCTAACTGCCAACAGGCGAAAGCAGAACATCAGAAACCAGGTGGGTTTGACCCAGGACACAGCTGTGCCTCTCCGGAAATGAGAAGCGGTGGATATGAATTTTGTAACAAGATTATCCCGTATTAAACACAGACATGACTCTATATGGGTAATAAATGACAGATTGGCAAAATCAGCTCATTCTTGCCAGTAAGTTGTATATCAGAAAGGTAGTCAGATTATATGGAATACCAGTATCCGTTATTTCAGACAGAGGAGAACAACTTACAGTTAGATTCTGGAAATCATTTCAGAAAGGTTTGGGCACGCAGATTAATTTAAGCACAGCGTTCTACCCTCAGACAGATGAGTAGGCTGAGCGAACAATTCAGACGCTCGAAGACATGTTGCGAGCGTGTGTGCTAGATTTCAGTAATAGTCAAAATGAGCAGTATATCCAGGTTACGAAGAAGCTGGCCTATGAAGAGGTCCCAGTAACTATCCTAGACAGATAGATTCGCAGACTACGCACTAAAGATATTACGTCTATCAAGATATGAGGATCAGACATCCTCTCTTATTACAGGCCTAGTCAGGTGATAGGTATGTCCGAATTATTACCTATGCAGTATCTTGTGGTTGTATGTCGGTAAATGATAAAGAAGAAGTGATATTTAGTTGTTCAGTGAATCTTAGAATATTGTGTGCAGTGCCTGTATTGGACTTTTCTGCATTTCAGGTTTTTGCTATAGTCCATGTTACAGGGGAAACTCTGCCAAAGTTTTTCCAGAAAGTAAATTTTTTTTCCATATTCCAGAGGATCCGGAAAGTCCTCTAAATAACAGTGTACATTCGAGGACGAATGTTCTTAAGGGGGGGAGAATGTTATACCCCGTAGAATTCCCGGCACTTAGATGACCTATTCCCACGTTGATTAAGCATATTTGAAGGCCATACGTGTGGGAGAAAGGCCCGGGAAAAGATCGGACGAGAAGCCTATCGAACCATCGCGGAAGGAGCCGAGGCAGAGCCCCTCCGCGATGGCAGCGTGTCACGGAGGAGGAGCCTCCGCGTTGGCTCCGTGACACGTTGGCCTTGTCCAGGCCCAAGTATATAAAGCCCCACTTAGGTTTTAATTGATAAAATCTTAAATAAATTTCAGAGAAACAGAGGCAAACGCAGAGAACAGAGAGGGACGAAGGAAATTAATTAATTTCCGTCCGATTACGCTGCCAAACGCTGCCCAAACTCAAATTAATCCCAGATACCGAAGTATTTAGCAGCAGAGAGCATTCCTACGGATTCAGTTTCGTGAAATACGGCCGACGAATCGTCGAGCCACCGAGCCAAGGTAAGTGGAATTGCTCTAAATTAGTGTCTATGTGTTCCTAGCTGAGAAGTAAATATTTCTCCCTTCTGGGCCGCTGAAAAATAGCGAGTTTTCGACCGTCTTTCGATAAGCCTAAGTTTAGGCTATAAACTTTATCGAAAGTGACGTTGCCTTTTGAAATAAAGTTGTATTTAGTATTGATTGACATATTTATGAATGCAGTGGGGAGAAAACAGTTGAAGTACCGGCCGAGCCTCGTCCAACAGACGAATAGCTCAAGAATAAGGTATGTAAAGTCAGTTTCCTCGGCAAGTTAAGTAATATTGAGACAGTATGATAATTTACAGACCAGTAGAATGTTCAGAAGTCGATTATTGTGTTATTATGAATATTGGTGCAATATGAGAAGTTTTGGGTTGTAACGTGTACGAGACCTATCCGTATGATATAGATTCTGACGTAAGTATTAAAGATTGCCCAGTATATACAGTATGTGATGTAATATGCCATGTTAAGATATTGTTGTGTTTAGCTGAAACCTCGAGAAGTAGTACAGTATGCGTAAAGCATTTCAGACATAGAATAGTAACTAAATAAAGTTTAGAAAGCATGTTAGAAATAGGAAATCATGTTAATACAGAAACTCAGTAAATAGTATAGCTTTTAGCAGAAACACCATCTTGTATAGCATTGCTCCAGTACAGTTTCACAGGAGACTATGTTCGTATTTATAATTACCTGCCTCAGCACGGATCAGGCACTTACAGATTACTATTATTAGCTCAGCAGCTATATATACGACACCTTACCCCTGTTAGCCTTAGCTTATGAGATATACAGACAGCATGACTAGTTGAGACCGTTGTATTGATTGGGGTTGGATTACCTAGCATTCATGACCGCCCAGGGTTAATAGCTGTATCGACTCGTCCGCCAGAGGACGAGGATACGTCACTCTACGGAGTGATATGCCGTCCCACAAGGGGACGAAGATGGGATGCCAGTTTCCCCATATTGTGCCTTGGTCGGCCCTTATACACCCCCGTCGAGCGGGTACGCCCGGGGTGTTGATTTTGGAGTCCTTCGGACTCAGGTACAGTTATAGTCAGGGGCTCAGCGAGCCCAAGTGCATACCCAGGGACCGGCTGGATGCTTACAGCCATTGTAGGAGATGGGATGACCGGGGTAGGGGTATAGATTCTGTGCTGGCTGTACCTCCCGGCTTATGGGGGCCGGGTAAGGTTTGTGTGTGCTATGTTATGTTATTTCATGTTATGCCATGTTATGTTAGATACAAGTAGATCAACAGTAGCACGATACGTTTCCAGGTATGACTCTTATCCTTCCCAGTAAAGATTGAGAGAAGGTATGATTTACATTATCAGACAGTTAGTCTATTCTCTCTACTTCAGTTTCTTCAGTTATATTATTGTATTCAGATTTTGCTTCAGTTATTGCTTTACATACTCAGTACCAGCGGTACTGACGCCCGGTGGGGCGCTGCATTACTTGCCTGCAGGTACTTATAGACGAGCAGGTGACACCACGTGATTCCTGTCAGCGATCGAGTATTCAGCTCCTGTCATCCGGAGACTGAATTCCAGAGGTGTACTTCAGTTCTTTTGTTTTATAGTACGGGTAGGTCGGGGCCCTGTCCCGACCAGTTCTATTGCTATTCTTAGAGGCTTGCAGTCTATATATTCCCTGTGGTCAGATGAGCCGGTCGTGTGAGGCCGTGCAGTTGTTTGGTTGTCAGTATTCTTGCTTTCTTTTACTTTGGCCATGTGGGGCCATAGCTTGCCAGTAGTGGTGACCTTGCCGGTCACGTAGTTTCCTTTTGTGCTTTATGATTGAGTTGCAGATAACTAGACAGCATGGTGGCCTTGTCGGCCCGCATAGGTTTCCCTGAGATAATATGTTTCTGGTCAGCTGCTAGTACAGGTACAGAAGGCTATAGGCCAACAGGCCGGGGGCTGTATTTACAGCCGTTATATAGCCCTTTGTTTCCAGAAATATGAGTTAGAGCCAGCCAGGCACCAGATGTGCCCAGGCTTACAGTCCAGCAGGTCAGGTCCTAGTAGGGCACCAGGTGCCAGTCATACCCCCCAAGGCGGGGTGTGACAGTAGTATCATTTCATTTATTATCATTTCTAGTTTTCAGATGTCACGATCCGAACATAGGCCCGAATAGAGACCTAGGAAAAAGAACCCCGAGAGGCTCCAAGTCAACCCATGGCATGAACATAACATCTAACTCAATAAAACACTACAGGAGATCATCATGAATAACATTGCGGAAGTCTAAAGAAAACGTAACATCTGAACACATACATAAGTCTAAAGCTGAATAAAAACTATGTCCGAAAAGCCTCTAATACTGACAAGTTGATGGAACAAGACCCCAACTAACTCACTATAGTCTGAAAACTGAAAAGTGGAAATACAACTGATAAGAAGGGTCCTCGCAAGATGAGGACTCACCAACTGAGACTGAGAAGTGCTAACTTCGGAAGTCTGACTAGAGGCGGGATTGAGTCTGGATATCGGAGCCTGTATCATGAAATGATACAACATAGAGTATGGATCAATACGTGAAATGTACAGAGCATGCAAGGTAAGTAAAACCGCTAAGTAAAAATCATAAATCATGCATATCATAAAACATAATCAAGATAAGATTCTGAGAGTAGGGCTTGCATGTTATTTTCTGAAATCATGATCTGAACATCATAATTGAATCGAATGACCCAAAGTTGAAAACTAATAATCATAAGTAAAAACTATACATTGGGTCAAACCTGTTGAAAACATAATATCATGACCGATGAAAATGCATTACTAAAATTATGAGGAACAGTGAGAGACTAGTCATATAACCGACATTACCATGATATAGCTTATGTGGTCCCGACTATCATACTCAAGGGGCTAGAGTCGTTCAAAGGTTTGCCAAGGCTAAGGACGTTGTCATGAAATCGATATCAAGATGAAGGCCCGTTGGGGCAAGGGAAGCTCACGTGGGAGGTCCCAAATAATATGAACATACCTACGTTGGCGGGTAGTTCTAAAGCATAGGGTTGACTGACCCTTAGCCAACTCGGTGCTAGACACTACTCCCAAAAATATGCATATGCTCTTCATCATTTTTCCATGAAGCTGATTATTGTCTAGTGAAGAAGCTGACTCATAACATACATACATAAATGTGAAATCATAATATGAGGAGCCTTGCATCAAACCATACCACAAGTTGAACATAATTGGGAGTCTAGACTCCAAAATCATATGGTAAGCTAATTAACATGGAATCGTAAAACATACTTGATCATATGGGCTTGCCCAATACTTAACATACTTGGAATCAACTTAATTCTCTTGAAACATGAACATAGACATGGGTAATTTGAAAACATTCTTTTCTCATATACATCTCATCATATTTGAACATACATATTATAATCTCAACTTTCCATGAACTTCCATGAATGGGCAATATAATTTGTAAAACTTGAAAATATAAATTTGTGATTGAAAACCTTGTAAAACTTATCCATGAATCATAATTTAACATTTGGAATATGCTTAGATCATACCCATGATAAAACTTAGAGAATTCACATATTTGGGTTAAAACCCCATAGATTCATCAATAACAATTTCATGAAATAGAGAGGGATTGGGCATAAGTGTGGACAATTACACCCATTCATAACCCTACATACCTGAAGAGATTTGATTTCACAACTTCCTTGATTGCCCAAACAGAATTGAGGAAGAACTTTGAAGAACTAGACTTGATCACCTCTCGTCCCTCTAAGCTTGCATGCATGTATTAGGATAGGCTTAGAATGACTTAACCCTTCTTAAAACACCCTATTATGAGCTTAAATCTACGTAGTTTAGTCCTTAGGAACTTAGAAATTATGGAAAATCCCTTAATAAATTCAAGGAAAGACATATCGTCAGTCCCAACGAGGGACTGGACGGATCATTGTCAGTGACCATGACTCGTGGTCACCTCCCGTCACCTTTACTGGCAAAAACCTTCTGAGGGCCACCACGGGGGACATCACGACTTGTGGCGTACCCGATGAATTATGGTGATGACCCGTTAGGTGCACTGCCTACTCTTCCTTCATCCTTCAACCACCTTTGACCACAGGTGACCTAATAGATCGTGGAATTGACCATGACTCGTGGCCACACCCATGGTCACCCCAAACCTAAATTTTCCAAACATAGTCAAACCCCTCCCCACCAGTCACTTGACGACTCGGGGTGTTCTTGACGGGTCACTGGACGACTTGTCCTATAACCTAGTGTAGAAATTTTTGTTTTCTCCGTTTCAATTTTTGGGTCTAATCTTAGGATTTTCAGGATATTACAATATCTCCCCCTTGGGAACATTCGTTCTTGAATGTTGAAAAGCATACTGAGGAGTAAAGAAATGCAATCATCATACTAAAATACTAAACATACATGTTGAAAACTAACGGAGTGACTAACTCCCATTTGAACTACATGACTGGACTGAATTCCTGAATCACACATACATCCATTTACATGAAAGAAATTGGGGTACATGAGCTAAACATGAAACTGAATAGAGTATTAAGGAGGAAATTGATACCTCAATCTGAAACTGAGCCAGAAGGGAATAGATGTGGGTATTTATCCATCATATCTGCTTCGGTTTCCCACGTAGCTCCCTCAACATGTTGATTCCTCCATAAAACCATGACTGAAGCTATTTCTTTGTTTCTTAGATTACAAACCTGACGATCCAGTATTTCCACCGGAGCCTCCTCATAACTAAGGTTGTCCTTTACATGTACGCTCTTCACCGGAACAACTAGAGTCGGGTCACCCAAGCACTTCTTTAAGAGTGATACATGAAAAACTGGATGGATTGAAGCTAATTCTGAGGGAAATTCCAACTCATATGCTACCTTTCCGACCGTTTCACAATCCAATATGGGCCAATATAACAGGGAGTGAGTTTCCCTTTCTTTCTGAACCTCATCACTCCCTTCACGGGAGATACCTTCAGAAATACCCAATCGTCAACTCGAACTCTAGCTCCCTCCTCCTCACATCCGCATAGGACTTTTGGCGACTCTGCTATTTTCAACTTGTCCCTTATGAGCTAAACTTTCTCCATGGCCTCACGGACTAAATCTGGACCTATCATCACAGCTTTACCAACTTTAAGCCAACCAATAGGTGATCTATATCTCCGCTCATAGAGAGCCTCAAATGGAGCCATCTGAATGCTAGAATGATAGTTGTTGTTATACGTAAACTCAATGAGAAGAAAATGATCATTCCAACTATCCTTGATGTCAATCACACACACTCTCAACTTGTCCCCGAGAGTCTGCATAGTCTGCTCCTCCTGGCCATCTGTTTATGAGTAAAATGTTGTGCTAAGCTTGACCTAGGTACCAAATCCCTTTTGAACTGATCTCCAAAATTGGGAGGTAAACTGAGTACCTCTATCTGATATGATGGACAATGGAAGTCCATGCAACTGAACTAGCTCCAGAATGTGCAACTTAGCATAATCCTCTGCTGAATCGGTGGTTTTGACTGGTAAGAAATGAGCTGCCTTAGTCAACTTGTCCACAACCACCCAAATGGAGTCATATTGAGAGTCTAGATTTTTTTAATCATAGAGTCGTGACTTTTTCTGATGATGGATGGATGACGACCGTTTTAAGAAACAATTAGTCATTAGGAGATCAAGATCTTAAACTCACTTAGGTATCATTGAGTCTTTGCATGATTCACTCAAAAATGCATGAAAAAAATAGAAACACTTAGTCTTTTGAAACTTGATTCCTAAACTTAAAAAAGTGGGCTCAATTATGTTATGCATGCAATATGGATATATGTGTTTATGTAATCTTGATTGCCATTGTTGAACAAATTGTGCCATTCTGTGAGTGAGGTATTTATTCCATCTAAAAATTTGAATGTGCGATATATTGATTCAGTTGCTCCACCACAACGCACAAAGATGGGTCCCTAAATGAGCTTATATTATTCTAATAATTGCAGTCCCGATCTTGTAAATATGCAAGATCTAGGAGTGGAATAATGGTCGAGATAGGGCCCCAACCTACCCATATACTGTATAATCAAAAAGAGTAAACCTTCTATCTATTAGCTCCGGAGGAAGGGAGCCGATTGTACTGCTAATTCTGGTTGGATGCTAGGATGGTCCTGGTCTGCGTCTATCCGCATCTGCAGGCAAGTAATGCAGCACCCCAAGGATGGGCGTCAGTATTATATGTACCAAATATGTAAGGCAATAATGTAAAATAACTGAATAAACTTGAAATGAAATTGAAAGTAACTAAGTAGAAGGGATAGAGATATAACCTGAATTTCAAGAAACCCTAAACCAAAAATGAATGTCTTGCATGTGAGAAAAATCCATAAAGCTTTACAGTGTTAAGATGGTGTGTGTGATTAAGTCCACATTGATATCCTCCCACTTCCAAGTAGGGATACTGATGTCTTGAAGCACACCTCGTGATTGTTGATGCTCCACCTTCACCTGTTGATAATTCGGATACTTAGTCACAAATTCTTCACTATCCTTCTTCATGCCATTCCACCAATAGACTTCCCGTAGGTCAGGGTACATCTTGGTGGCACCTGTATGTGTAGAGTATATGGAACCATGAGCCTTGTGCAATATTTGATCTCTCAAATCATCAACATCCGGTACACACAAACGACCTTAATATCGGAGCACACTATCTCCCCCTTTGGAGAAGACCTCCACCTTCTGATTCTGAAAAGCTTCCTTTAATTTTACTAAGATAGGATCCTCGTCTTTCCTAGCCTTAACATCATTCACCAATGATGATTTTGACCTATTCTGCACAATAACACCATTATTGGTCGAGTCAACCAAACGAACTCCCAACAATGCAAGCCGATACACATCCTTCACCAGCTCCTTCCTTCCTTCATCTACATGGGACACACTCTCCATAGTAATTCTACTAAGAGGGTCTACCACATTAGCCTTGTCCAAATGGTAAAGGACACTCATATCATAATCCTTGAGTAGCTCCAACCACCTTCTTTGACGTAGATTTAGATCCTTCTACGTAAACACAAATTGTAGGCTTTTGTGGTCCGTAAACACATCTATATGGACCACGTACAAATAGTGTCTCCAAATCTTCAAGGCAAATACTACCACCGCTAATTCAAGATCATGAGTTGGGTAATTCTTTTCATGGATTTTCAGTTGCCTGGAAGCATAGGATATAACTTTACTATGCTGCATCAATACACAACCCAGGCCAATTTTCGAAGTATCACAATATACCACAAACCTATCGGTACCCTTAGGTAGGTTTAACACCGATGCTGAGGTGAGTCGAGTCCTCAACTCTTGGAAGCTCTTCTCACAAGCTCCGACCATTGAAACTTCACTTTCTTCTGGGTCCACTAGGTCAACGGGGCTGCAATGAATGAAAATCCCTCAACAAATCACCGATAATTACCAACTAAACCCAAGAAACTCCTGATATCTAAAGGAATCACTGGCCTAAGCGAATTCTTCACCGCTTCTATCTTTTGAGAGTCCGCTTGTACACCCTCACTTGACACCACATGACCCAAAAATGCCATTGAGTTCAATCAAAACTCACATTTACTAAATTTAGCATATAACTGGAGATCCTTAAGAGTCTGTAGCACCACCCTCATATGAGTGGAATGTTCCTCCTTACTCCGAGAGTATATGAGAATATCATCTATGAACATAATCAAAAACATATCCAAGTATGGCTTGAACACCCTGTTCATCAAATCCATAAAAGCTGCATGAGTATTCGTTAGTCCACAAGACATAACTACAAACGCATAGTGACCATACCGAGTCCTGAATGCTGTCTTTGGGATGTCACTCTCCCAAACCCTGAGCTGATGGTATCCGAATCTGAGGTCTATCTTTGATAAGCACTTAGCACCCTGGAGATGGTCAAATAAATCATCAATCCTAGGGAGAGGATACCTGTTCTTGATGGTGACCTTGTTCAATTAATGATAATCAATGCACATATGAAGAGAACCATCCTTATTGTGGACAAAGAGAACTAGTGCACCCTACGGGGATTTGCTAGGTCTAATGAAACCCTTGTCTAAAAGTTCTTTCAACTATTCCTTTAACTCCTTTAGCTCAACTGGAGTCATTCTGTAAGAAGAAATAGATATAGGTTGCATATGGGGAAGAAGGTCAATACCAAAATCGATTTCTTGCTCAGGAGGGATTCTCGGTAGATCATCTTGGAGCACTTTTGGGTACTCACATACTACTGGAACTAACTGGATAGTCGGGGTCTCGGACATAGCATCCTTAACCCTAACTAGATGGTACACACAACCCTTAGAAATAATCTTTCTGTCCTTAAGGTAGGAAATGAAACGACCTACAGGCACAACTGAACTACCCTTCCACTCTAGGACTAGCTCACCCAGAAATCTGAATTCTACTGCACGGGTTCTACAATTGACTAAGGCATAACATGCATATAACCAATCCATGCCGAGGATAACATCAAAATCACTCATGGCAAACTCTACTAAATCTGTTGAGGTGACTTTCTGAAAGACTGTGACAGGGCAATTTCTATACACCCATCAAGCTATAACCAAATCACCAACTGGAGTAGAGACTGAGAAGGGTTCTGCTAAGATTTTAGGACTGACTCTAAAACTACTAGCAACATAGGGCGTCATAAAAGGTAATGTAGCCCCAAGATCTAATAATGCATATATATCAAGGTGAGATACTCATAACATATCGATGACTACGTTTGGGGAGACCTCCTGCTCCTTACGGGATACTAGGGCATAAAATCTACTTTGGCACTGTCCGCCACCTACACTAGTAGATGCCCCTTGCTAAGCTGGGCGTGCTGGTGGAGCTACTGAACTGGAGGTCGGGCCTCGACCCCTATCATGACCCTGTCTAGCTATTGGACAATCTCTAAGCATATGCTTGAGCTTCCCTCACCCGAAACAAGCACTTGAACCTGCTAAGCACTGGTCCACGTGTCTCCGACCATATCTGCTACACTCAGAAGGGCTAATCTTTGTGGGTCTGCTACTCTGACCTCTCGAGCCTGATGCTCGTCCCCTCTAATCGTGCTTGGATCTGGATGGCACACTCATAGCCGAAGGATCTGGGGCTGAAGATCTCTCATGGGACTACTGACAGTGCCCACTAGGTCTCTACTGGGAGAATCCGAAGCTATCAGTCCTGGCCCTCTTGGCCTCTCTCTCCCGCTCACTCATCTGTACTGCCTCCATCTACTGGGCATATAGGAATATCTGAGAAAAGCCAATGTCCTGAAGAAGCATCATGGTCCAGCAATCCCTGACCAAGTAATTTTTTATCCTATGCACAAACCTGCTCACACAGTCTCTCTGATCCGCCACCATCTCAGGTGCATACTTGGATAGACGAGTGAACTCCAAGGCATACTCCTGAACTGGTATCTTCCCTTGCTTTAGATTCACAACTCAGCCTCTTTGATCTCCCTCATCTCACGATGGAAAAATCGATCCAAAAAGCAGCATGAAACTCATCCCAATTGATAGGGCCTGCTCCAACTGACCTACTATCCTTCCATTGCTTTAACCAAATGTGTGCAACCCCCTTCAACTGGTATGAGGCTAAGTCGGCGCACTCCTCCCCAGTCACCCCCATAATCTAGGTGATCTTTAAGATCTTCTCAATGAACTCATGTAGATCCTCGTCCACTTTCGATCCAAGGAACTCTGGAGGATTCATCCTTAGAAAATCCCTAACTTTTATCGCCGCCCCATTCCCATTCTGAAGGACATGCACTACTGCCTGCTGATTGACCTGGTCAATCAAGGCTTGGGCTAACATCTGAATGGCTTCCCTGAACATAGTGTGGGAAACCAACTCGTGTACATGCTCTTCATGGAATGGTGGGGCCTGCTGGTGCTCATCTCCATTACCATTCTCATGGCCATTCCTATTTTCGTTTCTCCTTCCATTAACTCTGCACGGAGGCATGATTCTACAAACGCGTATAGCACAAGTTAGAAGGATAGAGAGACACTTCACTGCATGACATAGATCATGAAAGAAGGGTAGATTTCCTAAATGTTTCGTAGCCTCTTCATCATAACTAGCGCGCTTCACACCCATGAAAAAGACTCTACTTAACGGGTTTTCGGACACCCTAGGACACTTAAAAACCTAATGCTCTAATACCAAGTTTTCTACGACTCGAACATAGGCTTGGATCAAGACACGGGACAAAGAACCCTGAGATCCTCCAAGTCGACCTATGGCATGAACATAACATCTAACTTATTCAAATACTATGGAAGATCATCATGAATAACATTGCGGAAGTCTAACAAAACATAACATCTGAACACATACATAAGTCTAAAGCTGAATACAAACTATGTCTGAAAAGCCTCTAATACTGACGAGTTGATGGGACAAGACCCCAACACACTATAGTCTGAAAATTGAAAAGACGAAATACAACTGATAAGAAGGGTCCTCGCAAGATGAGGACTCACCAACTGAGACTGAGAAGTGCTAACTCCGGAAGTCTGACTAGCGGTGGGACTGAATCTGGATATCGAAGCCTGTATCATAAAATGATACAACATAGAGTATGTGGTCAGTACGTTGAATGTATGGAGTATGCAAGGTAAGTAAAACCGCAAAGTAAAAATCATAAATAATGCATATCATAAAACATAATAAAGATAAGATTCGTAGAGTAGGGCTTGCATGCTATTTTCTGAAATCATTATCTGAACATAACTGAACATCATAACTTAATCAAATGACCCAAAGTTGAAAACTGATAATCATAAGTAAAACCTATACATTGGGTCAAACCTGCTGAAAACATAATATCATGACTGATGAAAATGCATAACTGAAATCATGAGGAACAATGGGAGACTAGTCATATAACAGACATTACCATAATACAACTTATGTGGTCCCGACTATCATACTCAAGTGGGCAGAGCCGTCCAAAGATTTGCTAGGGCTAAGGACGCTGTCATGATATCGATATCAAAATGAAGGGCCCTTGGGGCAAGGGAAGCTCACGTGGGAGGTCCCAAATAATATAAACATACCTATGTTGGCGGGTAGTTCTGAGGCATAGGGTTGACTGACCCTTATCCAACTTGATGCTAGACACTACTCCCAAAAATATGCATATGATCTGCATCGTTTTTCCATGAAGCTGACTATTGTCTAGTGAAGAAGCTGACTCATAAATACATACATAAATCTGAAATCATAACATCAGGAGCCTTGTCTCAAACCATACTACAAGCTGAACATAATTGGGAGTCTAGACTCCAAAATCATGTGGTAAGCTAATTAAGATGGAATCGTAAAACATACTTGATCATATGGGCTTGCGCAATACTTAACATGCTTGGAATCAACTTAATTCTCTTGAAACATGAACATAGACATGGGTAATTTGGAAATATGTTTTTCTCATATACATCTCATCTTATTTGAACATACATATCATAATCTCAACTTTCCATGAACTTCCGTGAATGGGCAATATAATTTGTAAAACTAGAAAATATAAATTTGTGATTGAAAACCTTGTAAAACTTTTCCATGAATCATAATTTAACATTTGGAATATGCTTAGATCATACCCATGATAAAACTTAGAGAATTCACATATTTGGGTTAAAACCCCATAGATTCATCAATAAGGATTTCATGAAATAGAGAGGGATTGGGCATAAGTGTGGACAATTACACCCATTCATAACCCTATATACCTGAAGAGATTTGATTTCACAACTTCCTTGATTGCCCAAATAGAATTGAGGAAGAACTTTGAAGAACTAGACTTGATCACCTCTCGTCCCTCTAAGCTTGCATGCATGTATTAGGATAGGCTTAGAATGACTTAACCCTTCTTAAAACACCCTATTATGAGCTTAAATCTACGTAGTTTAGTCCTTAGGAACTTAGAAATTATGGAAAATCTCTTAATAAATTCAAGGAAAGACATATCGTCAGTCCCAACGAGGGACTGGACGGATTGTTGTCAGTGACCAAGACTCGTGGTCACCTCCCGTCACCTTCACTGCCAAAAACCTTTTGGGGGTCATCACGAGGGACACTACAACTCGTGGTGTACCCGATGAGTCGTGGTGATGACCCGTTAGGTGCACTGCCTACTCTTTCTTCATCCTTCAACCACCTTTGGCCACGAGTGACCTAACGGATCATGGGGTTTACCACGATTCGTGGTCACACTCGTGGTCACCCCAAACCTGAATTTTCCAAACATAGTCAAATCCCTCCGCACGAGTCACTTAATGACTCGTGGTGTTCCTGTTGGGTCATTGGACGACTAGTCCTGTGACCTGGTGCAGAAATTTCTGTTTTCTTCGTTTCAACTCTCAGGTCTAATCTTAGGGGTTTTGGGGTATTACATCAAACTTTGGAGTTAACCAGGGGCTTGTCTCATCAATTCATCAGTTAGTAGAGCCTTTCAGATAGCAAAATAGCAGTGTTATTAGGACTTTAGTATTTCTCAAATATTATCTATTTATGCAAAAGAATGTTTTTACAGTTATGCTTCCGCTCAATATTCTTCTTCAATGTCAATCCTGTCAGATTATACTATATCATGGATTTGCTTGGGGTCACTTATGATTTAAGTACCGTGTCATATCCAGGGTGTATACTTTGGTCATGACAGATACCCACTTTATTTTCTAAATATATTATGACCTTAGCACCATTATAGATTTTACAAGTCATGTGTATACTTTGTATAACAAGTTTTAAGCACCTATATATATACTATTACACAATATGGATATTCATTGTATACACATTTACATTATACCTTTATTTCAACTCTAGTCACATAAAAAGAAGAAGTCATTCAAGTTTTCTTCAACAAACATCTTCAATTTTGAAAGAATCAAATTCAGAAATTTCACTCAACCAAACAAATAGAATAAAAAGGTTCGTTCTCTTCCAACTAGTTTGAATAGAGGGAGAGGAGGGTAATGAATGAATAGGAGGTAGCAATAAAGAGAATGGTATGGACCTAAGGCTTTGTAATACGTATTCATATTTTTAAAACATTCAGACTTATTAATTAAAATTAAGTACATTTATTTCTATTTAAGGCTAATTGAGCTATTATAGGAGTTAAATATTTACATGAGGATTACTAGATCTATTATTTAAAGATATCCAGAAGAGTGAGAGGCTTAACCTTTAGACCCGTGGTTAACCTTTCTTGAAAGCTTAAAGAGATGTACAACGACAACACAACTTGTAGATATCAAAGCAAGATGGCTCATACTCTAATATTCTCAACAGTACTCTTATTAGCGAAAAGACGTCTATTAAAGGGAAACCTTTGCAAGTTTAGTTTAGGTTTTTATTCATAGTTTAATATTATCATCGATCAAACTCAATCAAGGTAGCATAGGAAGGGTACCCCGCCACTTATAGCCGCTAAACTCGGGCGAACCGTAGCTTACAACCGCTAAATTTTAACGTTCCTTAATTAGATTTGTTTCCAACTTTTATCAACTCTTTTCATAGTCTTAATCTTATAAATTGTTAATCTAGATCAAACTACTCTCTCCTAAGAACTTGTATCCAACCGATCTGAGGTTTTTTAACCAAATTTTTACCATGATCAACTCTAAACTTTAAGAAAAATAGAAATCAACTCAATGGATCAAATAACTCCTGAGCACCTCGAGATCTGTGCAAAGAACCTAGCTAAGATATAAATCACCCTTCGAACTAACAGAGTTGTCAAAATTCAAATCCTACATCATTAACCCTAAATGTTAACTATGGTCAAACTTTCCAAATTTTGAAATTTTAAAACTAAAAATCTTCCCCAAAATGAATTTGATCACCAAGGGAATCAAGTTATCTATTCTCTCAAGTTATAAATAGCTAAAGAAAGTTGTAGAGAACGAAGGAAGAACAGGGAAGAGATGCAAAAATTAGAAAATGGCCAGGAGAGTCATCACTATCACCACCTGAAATTCCAATGTCATGATGGCAACTACCCTAGTCCACCCATAAATAAGCCAACCCTTCAAACAAAACCGGCTGCAAAATAAAACAAATTTGACTTTCTCTGTGTGTGTTACTATTAGGCCTAATTATCAAGTGATCTGGCCCAAAAACCTTTCTTCTTCTTCTTCTTCTGATAGCCATGTCCTACAGTTCTCATGTAGCAAAGGAATGTTATCTGTCTGAAAGTAGCTCTTAGATATTGAAAATAAGCAATACAATTTACCAGATCACTTCCATCGAGAGTTATTGATGAGAGAAGTAGAATACCACTTCCACTCGAAGAAGCTAATTTGGCTAGGAAGTCAGCCACTTAGTTGACTTTTCTATAACAATGTGAGATGTTCATTTCTACCCCTTCTATAGTATTGGCAGTTCATGTATTGAAGGCATGGTTTATAGAAAACCAAGGAACTTTCTCATAGTGGGAGACTAATTTCCTGATCTTGCGATAAAAAAATTAATGAAAAGAAGTTTTGTCATTGCTTCTCCAAGACTTTCCACACACACCATCTATGCCATCTGTTGATATACCTTATAGGAAGTCTCCATTACTGCCCAACAAAGATGTGGAGATTCTGGGGATAGGACACATGTGAAGTGAAGATCAAACAGTTTTAGAAATCAAAATCTATATGTGGATCGATCCTGCTACAAACTAAGGTGGATATCCTATGGGAAAGGATATTCACCAAAACGATGGATAGGGAACAAAATCGCTTATGCCTTTGACAGAATTTCTAGAACTGTTGAAAAACAAAATTACTTCGATGTCAAGAATAACTTCCTTTTTGAGGTGGGGATATAGACTATTTTTATGTGTAATTCCTTTATTATGCTGATGAACTTGTTCTATTTGATCCCAGAAGACCGTAATCTTTTGGCCACTTTGGCATCATACTTCTTCAAACAAACATATGTGAATAACATATTCCCTGACTACAAAAGATGGTGGAATTGAGTTCTTCCATGGACCAGATGCAAATGCCGAAAGTGAGTTCTTGCATTTCAAGAAGTGACAAAGGGTGGCGTAGAGAAACTCTTTGATGCAGTTGGTGATAACCTTAAACTAGATTTGGGGAAAGAATATGCCATAGCATGCCAAAGAGTTGTTGGTATTCTCTCTGGTGGAATTTGGAACTTAACTTGATGTGTAGAAAGGGCTACTCTTTTCTAGTGTCAAGAGAGTTTCAACTTCAATGAATATATGATTTGTTTCTAGTTCTGATTTTGTCTCATTTCTTCCAGACAGTAGATCATGAGAAATTGCCAGTAGTATTCACAGTCCAAATATTTCACATTAGGATTACCATTATTGATATTAGTAATTGTTAATTATATCTTAAATTTTTTTCTTGCATTATTAGAAAACCCATAATCCCTATTGGTGCAAGAAATTCATTGTCCTAATTTGGGAAAGAAAAATACATTGTCTTTGTAGGACTGAGAGGATCTTTCTTTTATAGATTTGGGACTATTTTGGATATATATAGGAGTTATAGTTGGGGATTCATAGTCATTATACCCTTCTTCTCTTTCATAATGGAAAACTCTCTTTGCTTCTGCATGGAGGATTAGGCTTAGTTGAACCTCGTTAAATTCTTGTGTTGTTTTTTCCTCTATTTGTTTTATATTTGATTGTGTGGTAATTACCCCATGATCTTTCGAAACAATTGATATCAGAGCATAATAGTTGGTATCAAAGCAAGGCTAGGGTTTCTACACATAATCAAGGGTTAAGATGACTCCATCATCTTCAACAAAATATGACATGGAGAAATTCGATGGAGGATCTGGTTTCAATCTGTCAAATATTAGAATGAGATCATCTCTGGTATTACAAGGGTTATGGAAGGCGATTGCTAAGGTTTTTCCTGTATAGATGAAAGAGTCAGAGAACGTAGAGCAAAAGTAGAGGGCTTTAAGTGCGATCTTCATGAGCATTATAGATAGTGCTCTCTGGGATATTGCTGAAGAGAAATATGCAGCAACGGCATGGAAGAAGCTGAAATCTATATTCTAAGAAATCATTGACAAACTGCCTCTACCTGAAAAAGAGGTTGTCAATCTCCATATGAATGAAGGTACATTGATTAAAACTCACCTTGATGAGTCTAATTCAATTATAATGAATCTGAAGAATGTAGATATCAAAATTGAGAGTAAGAATCAGGCCATGATTGTGTTGTGTTCTTTTCCACTATCTTATAATACTTTTGTTGAGATGTTGCTATATGAAAAAGACAATATTTCACTGGATGATATTAGTAATATACTAAAATCTAAAGAATTGAAAAAAAGCTTTTCAAAAAGCAGAATTGAGGGTAATAGTCTTATGAGTAGGGAAGAACAGGACAAAAAATCTATAGTAGAAAAACTTCTAATGTTAGATCCAATTCTAGAGCAAGAAAGTAGAACTCCTATAAGTGTGGGGAGCAGGGTCACTACAGAAGAGATTATCTTAAGCTAAAAGTGAAAAAAGGGAAGAAGAAAGTTGATGACCCTGCAAATATTGTTGACACTAGCGATAATTTTGATGACTGTGACTATGTACAGGAAGTTTGTGTCGCGAGTTCTAATTATAGGCATAATACCTGGGTTCTTGATTTTGGTGCAACTTATCGTATGTGTCCACATAAGAACTGGTTTGCAACTTACAAGCGATGAGTGGAACTGAATACCTAGGTGATGATATTCATTAGGGGTAGAGGGGATTGGTAATATTAGATTGAGAATGTTCAATGGCATTATCAGAAAAATTGAGTATTGGCATGTTCATCAAATGAAGAATAATTTGATTTATCTTTCAACTTTGGATGAATAGGGGTATAAGTTTCACTCAAATAATGGAACACTTAAAGTGTATAAAGTCTCCATGTACTCATGAAGGGTAAGCTACACTGTAGCCTTATTATTGCCAAGCTAGTGTAGTTGAAGGGAAAGCAGTTGTAGCTTTCAGAAAGAGTGATCTGAATCAGTCTCAGTTGTGGCACTTGTGACTTGGTCATATGAGTGAGACCAAATTGTCTTTGTTGAGCAAGTAAAATTTGTTGGATGGGTACAAAAATAAAGTTCTGAATTTTTGTGAGCATTGTGTGTTTGGTAAACAAACAAGGGTCAAGTTCAGCAAGAAGGCTGAGCATAAGACAAACGACTAGTTAGATTATATACATTCAGACTTGTGGGGTTCAATTAGAGTTTCCTCCAAGAGTGGTGCTAGGTATTTTATGTCTTTGATTGACGATTACTCAAGAATAGTCTGGGTCTATTTTTTGGAAAAAAAAAAGATGAGTCATTTTTTACAGTTGTTAAATAGAAGACAATGGTTAAGAGGCAAACATAAAAGAAAGAAAAGTTAAGTGTCTTTGGACTGACAATGGGTTGGAATTTTATAACTCAAAGTTCAATTACTTCTGCAGCAGAGAGGGCATAGTGGGACACCACATATGTGTTGGAACACCATAATAGAATAGTGTTGTAGAATGTATGAACAGAACATTTTGTGATAGGGCATGAAGCATGCTTTCACACTCATATATTAGCAAGGATTTTTTAGCCGAAGCAATTAACACAGCTTGTTATTTGGGAAACATATCTCCATCCACAACTAATGAGTTCAAACCTCCTTTTGAGGTATGGTTTGGTTTGTCTAATGATTGTTCAAATTTGAGAATATTTGGTTGTCCTACTTATGCTCACGTGAGGCATGGAAAACTTGAGTGGAGGGAAAAGAAGTGCATATTTCTAGGGTATGCAACTGGAGTGAAAGGTTATAGGTTATGGTGCACAGATCAGAAGAATCCAAGGTTATTTACCATTCAACGAATCTACCTCACCGGATGGTCAGAGGGAAAAGACAATAGCAGAAATAGATCATGGTGTTAGTGACCGCATAGAGCTAGACATTGAATCTCTACTAGATGAACCTAGTAGTTCAAAAGTAGAGAAAGTGGAGAAGGTGCAAAACCTTAATCAAGAAGATAATGTTGATGCACCTGTGCAACAACAATCATATAGCATTGCAACAGGTAGAGAGAAGAGAATGATAACCGACCAAGAAGGTTTGCAAATGTATTTGATGAAAATCCTCTTGGGTATGCAAATCTTGTGGAATTTGGTTTGTCAGTTGCAGAGACTATTGACATGCTAGAGCCTGATAGCTATAAAGCAATTTCTACTTCAAAAGTAGATTAATAGGTTGATGCCTTGGGTGAAGAGATTGAGTCATTTCATGCGAATCAAAAATGAAAGCTTGATTCATTACCAAAAGAACAAAAGGTAGTAGGCTGCAAAAGGGTTGTTAGTGTGAAGAAAGTTTCTACACATGATAACCTGATTGATGTGATGATCAAGGCAGTCCCGACCAACAAGTTTAGGTGTTGCCTAGACTTGATTGGTGTGTGTAGTATTCAGTGAAGTCCTTTCAAGGGTTGAATCAACGCAGAAAAACATTATTCCTATTGATGAAGAAAATTCAAGCCAAGAGAAAGGTTTTGTTAATTATATCTTGATTTTTTTTCCTTGTATTATTAGGAAACTCATAATCTCTATTGATGTAGGAAATCCATTGTCCTAATAGATTTGAGAAAGAAAAATATATTATACTTGTAGAATTGGGAGAACCTTTCTCTTATAAGTTTGAGACTACTTGTGATCTATATATAAGGAGTATCGTTGGGGATTCATAAGCATTGTACACTTCTTCCCTTTTAGAATCAAATTCTTGCAAAGAAGAAATTAGTACCAGCACTACGTTCTAAATACATAAAGCCTCCTACTACACTCCATCCGCATCATCTTCTTTTGGAAGTAGCCTCTTCCAAAATCAATGCAGCTTTCATATCTTTGCTTCTGATAACTCTCCTTCCTTCTTTCCTATCTCTGGTAGGAACTTGTATATAATCCAACATATGCAGAGAACAATAGAAGCAAAAGAAAGCAAATACCCACGCTTTCAACGCCCAAATTAGAGGCGACGTAGCTAGATTCATGACTAACGTCATGAATAAAAACACCATTGGCTTGCAACATGCACCTAAATCTCTAAGATCTTCTGGTATGCTGCTTCTGTCCAATCCCGAGGGCTAGAAAGCCGAGAATAGTATCCTATGAAGAGGATGCTAAAATCCAATGGCAATGTAGTCAGTCAGTTGCTTTAGGTGAAGCACAGGATGTGTTCCATGGAATATAAAACAATGAAATCTGGAAATATTGGAAGAAATCGATCAGTTTAGTTATATTTGACAAATTGAATTACTTTGACAAAGAAAATAAATGAATAGATACCTCGGAGAGAAAATGCATGCACATGCAAAAAGAAGAGTTCTTCGTCGCCCGAAGAAAGTGTAACTCAAGAATGTAAGTCCAGTCGCTCCTGTTCAAATTGCACCAGAAATGATTGAATCTAGAAATTCGGTATGGTATTTATACCCAATGGCACAAATCCTAGTAATGCAATTCCAGCATTATAATTCATGTCTATGAATCAAAGCAATTAAAAAATAATCGGTCAAGCTCCGTTAGTTGTGAGCAAAATACAAGTTCTATTAATATCTAATGGAGCAATGAGGGAGAAATAATACAATGAAGAGCTTTAACATAAAGAGGATATTTATATTGGGTACTTTAAGGTTGAATCAAGGTACTAAATTTCAGGAGAGGATTAAGCTTTAAAATTATCAATCTTTGGGATGTCATATATAATTTTGAAGACTTGATGAAAATTGAAGTTTCAAGCCTAATATTAATCCTGAAGCCTTTTTATCTTGACCCGTTTATGCCTCAAAGTGTCCTTTCTTGATAAACATGGAAGTTAACTCATAAGCAACAATTATTCAAAGATAATAGTATAAAGAAAGGAAAAACATGATAAAAATATATTTGATATATGTAAAAAGAAATTATAACCAAGAATAAAAATTCAAAACCTTATACCTTCTAAAAAGAATTTAAGTGTAATTTTTTTTAATTTTATTAACCAACAAATTGTTAGTATTAAATAGTTCAGGAATTACTAATCCTAGAAAAAAGTTCCAACATTATAATTCATGTGTGTGAACCAAAATAGTTAAAATATTATACGTCAAGCTACATATAATATGAGAAAAATACAAGTTCTATTAATATTAAACGGAGGAATGAAGGAGGATTAATACAACTTAAGAGCTTTATTGAAGAGGATATTTACCTCGGACACCATCCGGAGCAATAGCAACTACAACCTCTTTAATGATAAGAATGAAAAACCTCCTCAAGAAGACTTATAGTGAATTAATAGAATTTGACCAGTTGAGTTTTAACATATGCAAGTCCAATACCACTATCACTATTAGAGTCAAATAGAAGCCTCTTGATAGAGGAGGCTACAACTCAACACTGATGGTTCTTGGCTAGGGAACTTAGGTGTCGGGGGCATTAGTGGAGTCATTATAAATAACATAGAAACTGGATGAGTGAGTTCTCACAGAATTTCTCATTGCTACAAACAACCAGATAGAGCTACTAGTATTGTTACAAAGTCTCAAGTTTGTGGCCGAGAACAACCTCGTACCTATTCAGATTACCACAAACCCAAAAGAGGTAATCACATTGTTGAAGAACAACAAATTTCACTATAATGTTGTTGTTAATGAATGCAAGACGCTGATAGAAAAGCTAGGAGGACCAGAGGTAACTCATAACTTCAGAGAGCAGAACGAGGTAGTTGATGCATTACCTAAAGAGGGAGCAAAGAAAAAATATTTTTTTTGGGCTAAGATTTTTATGGTTCCTTCAATATGTGCTATAGATCTAGAATTGCCAAATATTATATAAACTATTTATGAAAGAAAAATTAACTTATGTAATAGTAATCAAGACGGGCATAGTCCATAACTAATTGACAAGAGTCATCTACTTGATAAAAGCGTTACTGAGGCTATGTAAATTTTGATATATACATAATTGTATAATTATATAATTATAATATGTTATCATTAACAACAAAAATAAGATATTTACCTTGAGCACTTTAAGATTGAATCAAGGTATTAAGATTTTAAGAGAGGATTGGGCTGGATATATCATATATATTTTCAAAAACTTTGTGAAAGCTGAAACTTCAAAGCCTATTACCAATCCTGAAACCTTATAATCTTAACTCAGTTATGCCTTAAAGTGCCCTATCTAACTAAACGTATAAGTTGACTCTCAAGCCATAACTAATTCAAAGATAATAGCATAAAGGAACAACAAAACTTGATAAGAATATATTTCATGAAGGTGAAAAGAGATAATCAATTATAACCAAGAATAAAAAAAGTTCAAAAGCTTTTATCTTTTAAAATAATTCAAGTGAACCAAACAAATTATAAGTGCTAAATAATTCTGAGACTATTAATCCTAGTAAAAAAGTTTCAACATTATAATTAATGTTTGTGATTCAAAGTAACTAAAGCATTATATATCAAGCTTCATATAATATGACCAAACTATGAATTCTATTAATGGAGGAATGAGGGAGAAGTAATAAAATTGAAGAGTTTTGATTTGAAGAGGATATTTACATTGGGTACTTTAAGATTGTATTAAGGTATTAGTTTTGGAGATGTTTAGGCTCCAAATTATCAATCTTAGAGATGCCATATATAATTTTGGGGATTCGATAAAACTTGAAATTCCAGTGTCTAATACCAATCGTGAAATCATGTTATCTTGATTCATTTTTACCATATAAAGTTTTTTTTCTTGATAAACATACAAGTTAACTTACAAGCCACAACTATAAAAAATAACAATACAAAAAAAAGAAAAACATCATAAAAATATGTTTCATTTTGATAAATAGAAAAGATGTGTGGATTGCTCTCTCTATATATCTTAAAAATTTGTCATCCAATAGTTACACGTCATTTAATCTATCTATGTCATTTAATATTTTGTTATTTTTAAGATTTGTTAAGCAATGAGAGCATCATTGAGATACCGCAAATAGCTATCTACAATTATAAATAAAGAAAATTCTAAAACAGAAAAATATAGATGAACCCGCACACATCATACAGAGAAAAGAGAGAGAATCAAATAAAGAATAGTCATAGATAATGGTATAAAATGGTGATATTGACTCATTAAATTGTCAACAATTCAAAGATAATGGTATAAAAGAAGAAAACATATGATTAGAATACGTTTCATGAAATTTATATCTTCAAAAATTAATTTAAGTGATTATGCAAATTGTTTAATTTAATAAACCAGCAAATTATTAGTACTAAAAAAATTCTGGATTTACTCATCCTAGTAATAGAATTTAGCATTATAGTTCATATGTGTGAACCAAAATAGTTAACATATTATATGTCAAGCTCCATCTGATGTGAGCAGAATATATGTTTTTATTAAATGGAGGAAGAAGGGAGTATTGCTAAAATTGAAAAGCTTCAATATGAATGAAGATATTCATCTTGGACATTTACGGTTAAATTAAGATATTAAAATTTTTTAAGCGGATTAGGCTTCAAAATTATAAACATTAGATATGCCATATATAAATTTGAAAACATAGTGAATGTTGAAGCTTTTAAGCCTAATATCAATCCCGAAACTTTATAATGTTGACTCATTTATGTCTTAAAGTGTCCTTTCTTGAAAAATATACAAGTTGAATCACAAGATATAACTATTCAAAAATAATATCATAAATAAGAAAAAACGTGATAAAAATAGGAGAACTTTAGCAGCCCAATTAGTTGGCTATCTGAATAATCACTTTATTGGTGAAGGTTCGATTCTCCACCTTGTAACTCCCTCCTTCATTTACCCTTCCTCTACCCCAATAGTTTTTAAAAAGAAATGATAAAAAATATGTTTCATAAAGATTAAAAAGATCTAGTCAGTTATAATGTCAAAGAATAAAAATTCAAAACCTTGTAGTTACGAAAAATAATTTAGGTGATTATGCAATTTTGTAATTCTATGAAACAAATAAATTATTAGTTCTAATTTATTCTTGAAATAATACTGCAACTCCAATACTATAATTTATGTCTGCGAAGCAAAGTAATTAAAGAATTATTGATCAAACTCCGCCAGATATGAGTAAAAGACAAGTTCTATTAATGTTTAATGGAGGAATGAGGGAGAAATACCACAATTGAAGAGCTTCAACTTAAAGAGGATATTTACATTGGGTACTAAAACTTCAGGAGAGGATTAGGCTCCAAAATTATCAACCTTCGGATACCATATATAATTTTGGAGACTTGATAAAAGTTGAAATTTCAAGCTTAATGTCAATCCTAACGGCTTGTTATCTTGACCCGTTTATGCCTTAAAGTGTCCTTTCTTAATAAACATACAAGTTAATTTGCAATAATTATTCAAAGATATTATCATAAAGAGAGAAAAAACATGATAAAAATATGTTTGATGTATGTTAGAAAAAGATAGAACTAAAAAAAGAATTCAAAACCTTCTACCTTTTAAAAATAATTAATTGAATATCTATTTTTTAATTTTATGAACCAACAAATTGCTAGTATTAAATAGTTCAGGAATTACTAATCCTAGAATAAAGTTCAAACATTATAATTTATGTGTGTGAAACAAAATAATTAAAATATTATATGTCAAGCTTCATATGATGTGAGCAAATTACAAGTTCTGTTAATATTAAATGGAGGAATGAAGGAGGATTAATAAAATTCAAGAGCTTTAGTTTGAAGAGGATACCTCTGACACCATCTGGAACAATAGCAACCACAACCTCTATAATGATAATAAACCCTCCTCTTAGAAGACTTATAGTGAATCAATATAACTTGACCAATTGAGTTTCAACATACGCAAGTCCAATACCACTATCACTATCATAGTAAAATAAGAGTCTCCTGATAGAGGAAGCTACAACTCAACACTGATAGTTCTTAGCTAGGGAATCCAGGTGCAGGGGACATCAGTGGGGTCATTATAAATAACATAGAGATTAGATAATTGAGTTCTTAAAAAATTGTCTGTTGCCATAAACAACTGGATAGAGCTGCTAGCACTGTTACAAGGTCTCAAGTTTGTGACCGAGAACAACCTCATACCTATTGAGATCAACACAGACTTAAAAGAGGTAATCACAGTGTTGAAGAAAAATAACTTACACTATGATGTTGTTGCTAATAAATGCAGGATGTTGATGTAAAGGGTAGGAGGATTAGAGGTAAATCATAAATTCAGAGAGCAGATTAATGAGTTGATGTGCTCGCTGAAGAGCACACAAAGAAAAAGTATTTTTACTGGGAAAAGATTTTTATAGTTCCTCCGATGTATATTATAAACCTAGTATTGCATGACATCCTAGAAACTAGTTATCAAAGAACAATTAACTTATGATGTAGTAAACAAGATGGGCATAGCCATAACTATTTGACAGGAGCCTTACTGAGGCTATGTAAATTATAATATGTATGCTATCATTAATAACAAAAGAAAAATATCTACCTTGAGCACTTTAAGGTTAAATAAAGGTTTCAAGATTTCAGGAGAGGATTAAGCTCTAAAATTATCAACTTTGGATATGTCATATATAATTTTTAAAATTTGGTGAAAGCTGAAACTTCAGAGCCTAATACCAATCCTGAAACCTTGTTATCTTGACTCATTTATTCCTTAAAGTGCCTGTCGTGATAAACATATAAGTTGATTCCCAAGCCACAACTAATTCAGAGATAATAGCATAAAGGAACAAAAAAAACATGGTATGAATATGTTTCATGAAGGTATAATGAGCTAATCAATTATAATCAAGAATAAAAGTTCAAAAGCTTGTACCTTCTAAAATAATTAAAGTTTTTGTGCAATTTGTTTAATTCAATGAACCAAACAAATTACAAGTATCGAATAATCTTATAATTTCTAATACTACTAATACAATTTCAATATTATAATTCATGTATGTGAATCAAAGTAATTAAATTATTATATGTCAAGCTCCATCCAGTGTGAGCAAAATACAAGTTCTATTAATATTTAAGGGAGGAATGAGGGAAAAACAATGCAATTGAAGAACTTCAATTTGAAGAGAATATTTACCTTGAGCATTTTAAGGTAGAATCAAAGTGTTAAGATTGCAAAAGAGGATTAGGTTCTAAAATTATCAATCCGGAATATATCATATACAATTATGAAGACTTGGTGAAAGTTGAATCTTCATAGCCTAATACCAATCCTAAAACCTTGTTATCTTGATTCATTTTTGGCTTAAAGTTTTCTTACTTAATAAACATATAAGTTGACTCACAAGGCATAACTATTCAAAAGACAATGACATAAAGAAATAAAAAAATCATAAAAATATGTTTCATGAAGATTAAAAAAAAAGTTAGTCAATTATAACCACGAAAGGTTGTACTTTCTAAAGTGAGTATACAATTTTTTTACACGGATAACTCAATATATCAATAATCTAGGTTGTATAGTTTCACTAAAGTTTAGTGACTTAGTCGCAAAACTTAGTTGGTGAGTGAGTTGTGATATATTTTTAGTCCATCTTGATTCGAGCAATCTATAAGTAAATTTAATATCATAATTCATTTATTAAATGAACTCATTTTAATTATCGCTAAAACTTGTATAGATCCCCTTATTTCACACTCTAAATGTTGTCATCTTTTTACCCATAAAGTGTGTGTTTTCTGACCTATCAATAACACATATTAGATAGATTTTTCTATGAGATAATACTTAACTTAATAAATTTCAATACAACAAATTTTGATCTAGGTAAATCACGAACATGTATTTACTTGATTCATTTTAATTAATCCAAACTTATCCAACACATTTATCGTCCTTAAATTTAACTATTGAATGGGGCGTCATTTATTTACAATTTACAAAATGCTTGTTTCTTGTGTTAAAAGAAATTTAAATTTTAATAAATATATAAATAAGTTTCAATATCCTAATCACATTTGTCTCATCATGATATTGATATCATATATTCGGATATATTTTTACGGTTCAAAAAGAAACTTTTCATAAAGTAATAGCATAGTTCTTAATACGTTTTCCCAAGAAATAGATAAGATGTGCGAATTATTCTTTCTATAAATCCCCAAAATGTATTACCCAATAGTTACGCCTCATTTGATATCTATGCCATTTAATTTTATTAATAAATATTTTGCTATTTTTAAGATTTGATTGAACAATAAGAGCAATCATAAATATACCGCAAATAAGTATCTACAATTATAAACAAATAAAATCCTAAAATAAAAAGATATGGATGAACCCAAACATATCACACATCGAAAAAAGAGAAAATCAAAGAAAGAATAGACATCGAACTTACTTAGATCCGTTTTGCGATAAGATTATTTGAATAAATTTCCAAATGATTCATGAGTGGCGATAGCATGATAAAGAAGTAGGAGTATATATATAACTGAAGGGAGGGACAACAAAACAAAGCACTTCGAAAAACCCTAATTAATCTTTGCTATCAATTTAAAAAGGTAGTTTCCACTCTGTCCCTCTTGTTTTAGAGATAAAGCACAAAATAGTCCTTGAAATTTAGGTTTAGATTCAAAATAGACCCTAAAGTATATAATAAAGTACTAGTACTCTTTATATTTTTTCAAAGTGGTGCACTTTTGATCTTGATGGAAGAAATTTGCTACCAACTTACTTGATCTGTTTTATGACCTACTCAATACAATATAGTCATGACTACATTGTTAGATATTTTGAATTGTATTTCAATTATCACTTATGATATGAGTACGACTTCTAGTATGCTTTGAGAGTCTTATGTGATATTTTAATTGATTAAAAGAGTTAAGTCAGATGGCAGGGTAAGGTTAGGTGCTCACTAGATGTCAGCCATCACTATTTGAGTTTTGGATCGTGACAAAAAGTCCATCAAGTTATAAGAGTTACCAAGGATAGTGTAATGACATTAGTAGTCTATCAATTACAAGATTTGTCTTATTCTTAATTGAGATGCTTAGGCCAAATAGCCAGTAGACAGTTTTCTTAGATATTCATGGAGATATTTTCGCCAACTAGGTTGCACGAGAGTCCTACCGTCAAAGTTTGAGAAATAAAAGTACGGTGATATGAGTTTGCTTGAGTATAGCATATAGTTTACTCACCCAACTTGCTATGCACCACATTTAATTCTAGATAAAGTGATCATCATTTAGTGATTTGCCCGAGGGTTGACAAATCAATTATCTATAGATATCTAGAGAATGAGAAGCTCGACCTTTAGACCCATAGTTGACATTGCTTAAGAGTTTGAGGAGATAGGCAACAACAACTTAACTTATAGATATCAAAACAAGAAGGTTCACACCTCTAATATTCTCAATGGTGCTCTTAGTGGGGCAAGGGTTACCGGGGAAAGTTCCATTTGGGATTCATTCATTATTTAATATTCTCATTGGTCAAACTCAATTAAGTCAGTAGAGGTAGGATCACCAAGTCCAAAAAAATTCAAGCCAACCGTGACTCACAACAGCTAAATTGCAATGTCCTTTAATAAACATGTTGCAACCTGTTGGTGAATATATTGTAAATAACTGTTGAAAATAAAATGAACAAAAAATTAAAGAATAAATAAATATTCAGGCGGAGGCATGGATATCTCGCTCTCTTTATGAAAATTCAAGTCCAATGCGGTATAAGGAGATAGGCAACAACAACTTAACTTATAGATATCAAAACAAGAAGGTTCACACCTCTAATATTCTCAATGGTGCTCTTAGTGGGGCAAGGGTTACCGGGGAAAGTTCCATTTGGGATTCATTCATTATTTAATATTCTCATTGGTCAAACTCAATTAAGTCAGTAGAGGTAGGATCACCAAGTCCAAAAAAATTCAAGCCAACCGTGACTCACAACAGCTAAATTACAATGTCCTTTAATAAACATGTTGCAACCTGTTGGTGAATATATTGTAAATAACTGTTGAAAATAAAATGAACAAAAAATTAAAGAATAAATAAATATTCAGGCGGAGGCATGGATATCTCGCTCTCTTTATGGAAATTCAAGTCCAATGCAGTATAATCTTCACCGATCAAGAATGTGGATGGTTAATTGAGATGTAATGGGATAATTAGTAGGATATTAAATATATATATATATATATATATATATATATATATATATATATATATATATATGGAGACCATTACATAGTGGTTACATGAGTTACAAGAATAATGACACCACTTTTTTTACTTTATGTCTACTAATATAATATGCACATTAATATTTTAATTATAATATGAAATTATCACCAATATAACCTAAACCCAAAAATCTAACAAATCATAATGAATCTTTCTAGAACCAGCAAAAGTAACTCTCATATCTCCACCACAGATTACTAACCTTTGCCATGATTCATGAATACCACAGAAAATTCAAAAGAAACAATGGTGTAAATAATCACACGACAGACAAAAGTTTTTTGCACAATAAATTAGTGATGATGTTGTATATGCATTATATAACCATATTACTGTTATATATTGTATAACTAACGTATTTACAATGTATAATATTATTGGTGGCATAACAATCATCATACACCATATACATCTATTATACAATGATGTCCACTTTATTTTCTAATATTATGATCTCAGAGCCATTATAAATTTTATTAGTCATGTATATACTTTGTATAACAAATTTTTATGCACTTGATATATATACTATTACACAAACTGAATATTCATGATATACACGTTTACATTACCTCTATTTCAACACTAGTCACATAAAAAGAAGAAGAAGCCATTCAAGTTTTCAACAAACATCAATTTTGAGAGAATCAGATTTGAAAATTTCTTTCAACCAAACAAATAGAATAAAAAGGTTCATTCTCTTCCAATTAGTTTGAATAGGGGAACTAGGAGGTGGTGAAAAAGAGAATGGTATGGGACCTGAAATAATATTTGAACGTTACCAACTACTGAAAATTAAATTATTTTAAATAAAAAAAAGTTTTTTAAAATTTTTGACTGCAGCAATCGAAAAATTAAATAATTTTAAATAAATAAAAGAAATTTAAAATTTTTTGACTACTGTAATCGTCCCATAATAAAATTATTTTAATTATATTTACAGTTTCCTAACTACAGTAGTTGGTTATATATATAGATTTCTGACAACTGCGACCAGAAGTTTAGTAAATATTTTTATTGACTTGATTTTTGACTACATACTGATGGTGACTATCAGAAGATTTTGAATGCGAATTATTTCATAAAACTTTACGACTAGTGTGGTCAAAACTGTAGTCGGATACAATTAAAAGAAATTAAAAACATATAAATCTTAATTTTTAACTACAGTAGTCGCAAAAATAACAACACTTTCGTCTACGTAATTGTAGTCAACACTTATTGTCGGAAAATAACAGAATTCTAGTAGTGTAGGGGCAAGAGGTCTGTTAGAGGGCCACCTTTACAAGTTTTATTTTGGGCTCATTTATCATTTAGTATTCTAATCAGTCAAATTCAACCAAGGCAACCGGGGAAGAGTCACCAGTGACTTACAACCGCTAAATTAGGGCCAACTATGACTAACAACAACTAAATTTAGATATCCTTAAATAAGATTCGTCGCCAACTTTTTATCAACTCTTTTCCTAAACTTAATCTTAACAATTGTTGGTCTAGATCTAATTATTCTTTCCTAGGAATCAATATATATATATAAAGGAGACTTAGAGGCATGTCGATGTGGCAATCCCTCTAAGGCCTCCATTCTTAATTTTCTTTTTCTTGTATTCTTGAATTTTTTTCTATTTTAAAATTATTTTTATTTTATTTATTTAATTAATGTCATTTAATGTTATGTCATTAAACAAGCCCCACTAAATAAAATAAATAAATAACAATAAAAATAAATTAAATTAAAATAAAATAAAAGTGAAAATTTTTTAACCTTAAAGTTGCATTACTATTTTAACTCTCCACAAAATAAATATAAAAGGAGACTTAGAGGCATGCTGATGTGGCATGCCTCTAAGGCCTCCATTCTTCTTATTTTTTTTCTTTTTGAATTTTTTTCTATTTTAAAATTATTTTTTATTTCATTTATTTAATTAATGTCATTTAATGTTATGTTATTAAACTAGCTCCACTAAATAAATAAATAAATAATAATAAAAAAATTAAATTAAAATATAATAAAAGTGAAAAATTCCTAACTTCAAAGTTGCATTGCCATTTTAACCATCCACTAAATAAAATAAAAATAAATTTATATACATATATAAAGGAAGGATATTGATGTGCTTATGTGGCATGCTTCTAAAGCCTTCGTTTGCATTTATGTTTTTTTCTATTTTTTTGAATATTTTTTTTCATTTTAAATAAAAAAAATTTCTACCCATGTAACGATGTGATAAATTACTCAAGTTATTGCCATTTTTTTCTCTTTTTTATCTTTTCCTAATTTTTTCTATTTATGTGATAAGTTAAGAATCCCAACAGTTATCTTATTCTTTTGGAAGTTATGTATACAAAGTTGATGCAGTTTTCAAAAATATATAAACCACGTGAACTTAAAAAATAAATTATTACTGGTATCCATTGTGTTGGGTCTTCCTTTACATAAGTGATCTCATATATGACCTTGTAACAACGACACATCTCAAGATAACCACTGCTATGAATGTAATTTTATACTCAAATCTCTTTTTATTTTATTTTATTTTTTTTACAATGAATTTTTGTAAGTTGATGTAGACTTCAAAAATATTCATACCATGAGCCTAAATAAAAATTAAAATTATGAGAATATTATAAATTCAAATTTGAATCCCAATAGTTGCTCAATTTTTAGCAGTTATCTCATTTATTCATAAATAATTATACCTTAAATATCTTATGTAACCGACATGTCATTAATCCTCCAGACTCAAATACATTTTCTATTAACTCTACTGAGTTATGACCTTTCTCTCTTCTTCCTATAACACGAATCCTTCCCCCTCCCTGTTTTCTTAGTTTTTGGTGTTTTTATTCCTTTTGTGTTTATAATAATTTCTCATATCTTATTGATTTTAGATTTATGATTTTTTGCAGGTCGATCGGCCTGTGTATTTGTTGGATTTGAGTTATGGCCTTTCCCTCTTCTTCTAATAACACGGATCCTTTCTCTCTCTCTGTTTTCTTAGTTTTTGGTGTTTCTTTATTCCTTTTGTGTTTATAATAATTTCTCATATCTTATTGATTTTAGAATTGTTGTTTGTTGCAGGTTGATCGACCTGTGTATTTGTTGGAATTGAGTTTTTTTTTTAAAAATATTATTAATTTTTATATACCAACATTTAATAATAATAACACCGGATCAATTGTTTATGTGAAAGATTATTTGCTAGATAAATGGAGTCGCTCTTCAAGTTTCAATTACCCACTCCTACGAAGGACTTTACTTTTTTGGCATACAGTTCATACCATGGACTCTTTACAAGCTCTCAAAATCAATATATATATATATAGAGAGAGAGAGACAGAGAGAGACTTATAAGCATGCTGATGTGGCATGCCTCTAAAGCCTCCATTCTTATTTTTCTTTTTTCTTGTTTTTTTTGAATTTTTCTATTTATTTTTTTTAATTTTATTTATTTAACTAATGTCATTTAATGTTATAACATTAAACAAGCTCCACTAAATAAAATAAATAAATCACAATAAAAATAAATTAAATTAAAATATAATAAAAGTGAAAAATTTCTAACTTTAAAGTTGCATTACCATTTTAACTCTCCACTAAATAAAATAAAAATAAATATAATATGTAAAAATCATCATCATATCATATTATTATATAAGTGGAAATTCAAAAAATAAAAAGTTAGATTACCATTTTGCCCCTTTACTTTTAAAATTTAACTAAATATATAATTAAATATTAATATTTTATCATATCATGTCATAATTATATATTTATTATTATATATCTATATTATAATAAAGTTAGGTTAAAAGAGAGTGATGTGGCACCTCTCTTTGGCCAAGGATTCTATTTAATTTTTTCTCCTTTTTTGATTTTTTTTATTTTTGTTAATTATTTTATTATAAAAAATTATCTCCATAATCACATCTCTTCATCTTTATAACTTTTAGTATTAATAAATAATTGATTGACAATATCATAACTCACACTAAACTACATTAATTATAAAATAAATAAATAAATAAAAACATTACCTCATTTCCTCTTCTTTGACACTATTTAATTGGAAATTGCGGTAATGGAAAATAGTGTAAACATCCTAATTTTTGCATCAATGGGAAGAGGATGAAATGCAGTAATTCACCCTCTCTGAAATTAGTGAGATAGCTTTATTTTTGTATAAATTTTTTATATATTTTTTTGGCATAACAAAAGAGTTTGAATTTTAACTATTGTATATATATCAGTTTTGTTTCTTCAATTCACTTTTGGAAAATGAGTCGATAATTTAAATGTGGGGCTGATGAAAGATTTGAAGAATAAAAGGCAATCGAGGCGTGGCTCGATGTAACTTCTTCTAGGAATGCAAAATGGTGGTACTCAATATTCCATAATGTTATTGTTATGATTGGAGCCGGTGTCTGCAGTCTTCCTTATGCTATGTCTAGATCTGAACTTGAATGGTAGGTGTAAACGTGTCAGAGATTTATATGCTATTCGAAAATATAGTGTAATTTTTGTTTTGATTCATATAATTTAATTTCAAAGGACCTGATGTAACTGTGTTGATGGTATTGTTGATTATAATTTTGTATACTTTAATTTATGCCAAATGGTTGAGATGCACGAAATGGTTTAAGGCAAATATTTCGATAGATATTATGAGTTGGGACAGTATGCTTTTGAAAAAAAATTTGGGCTATGGATTGTGGTGCCCCAGCAGCTAAATGTCAAATTAAGTTGGTGTTCACATTGTTTATATGGTGACAGGGAGAAAATCACTCCAGAAGATCCATGATTTAGTTTGCAAACAAGATTTTTGATATAAAACTTAAACACTTCATCATGATCTTTGCATCTGTCCATTGTTTTCCTTGTCCATCTTCCTAACTTAAATTCCATATCAAGTATGTCTTTGGTTGTTGTCATCATGTCCTTGATGTATAAAAAAATTATTACCCACTATTATATATTCCTCTTTGCCTATTAATTTTTAGCTAAGTATGGAAGCATACTAAAATATAATTTTGTAGTTAATTTTACTTTTTTAAAGAAAAAATGATAAAGAGAAAAGGAAGTCATGCTTCAATATTGATTCAGAATGCTACTTTGCCCCTAAAATAAGCAGCTTAGGTATTGAGATTATTATCAAAACACATATAAGATTGTCAAAAAATAATTAAATTTGGTGAATTTTTAAATATTTTGATAAAATTCTTGAAAAGAAATTTCTTAAGGCTGTGCAATATGCTCTGTTGACGATCTTTTTGTTGTATAGTTATAGTGAGAAGATGCGTGTGCTGGTTATAAGAGAAGGCGTTTGAGATTTGTATTGTCCTATTGGAGCATGATAATGAACAAAATATTTGCGCTCATCAAGATAGACTTTGATTATATCGTTCAAAATTAATTTATAGATTACATCATAAGTTTTTATATTTGAATAATATTTGTAAATATATAATTTATTTTATATAGACATTTAATTAAATGTGAGATAATTGATAAAATGTTAAGGAGTTTCTTTTAACTAAAGAATGCAATTCATATCATACCAAAATGAAGTTGAAAAATGAGATAATGAAACAAAAAATAGAATTTATAGCTCGTCTTACATAGAACAAAATACACTGTCTTCCTAAAAGATCTAAAAGTTTAACTAAAGAATGCAATTCATATCATATCAAAAGGAAGCTGAAAAATGAAATGATGAAAAAAAAATTAATTTATAGCTCGTCTTACATAGAAATGAATACACTATCTTCCTAAAAGATCCAAAAAATTTTAAGAAAAATTGTGTTTGATGATAAAAAATTATTAAATCAATTTATAATTGTGTTAGTTCTTAATTTTCATATTGCTAATAATTTATTATTCAATTAAACTGTTTAGTCTTTTCGTATTTCATCTGAAATTTATTTAAAATATTTTTTAAATCAAATTAAGTAATTAATGCATAATAATATTTATACTTCTTTATATTTCATGTATAACATGTTTGTATGTGATATTTAGTATTTTATTATATTGTATATTGAGATTTAAAAATATTACTTTTTGATTGTTATCTTTATTATAGGGAGTTAGAAGAAGAATAAAAATATAAATTTTGATATTTTAAAGAAAATAACAGATAAGGAAGTAAGAAGAGGAAAACAGAAAAAAATATTAAAGAGAAAAAAAATAAGACAAAAAAAGCATACGGAATTCATATAATTAAATTTGTATTAAATATATAAAAATATAATTGATTTTACAAATTTGTAAAAATATGCAAGAAAAGAAATCACGTTTTATTGATTTTTTCGTTCTCTACTTTCTTTTTTAGAAAAATAAAATTATTATTTCACTTACAATATGTTATATAAAAATCAAGCATTTTAGAAGATTGAAAATATTTAAGTGGCAAAAACTCATAGAAAAATACATATATGATATTAAGAGTAAATAATATAATTGATTAAAACGTGAAATATTTGAAAACTTAAAAGAAATTTTTTTAAAATTCTAACATTCACAAAGTGACGTGACACCTCTCTATGACTACCAAAAATGTTTATCTTTTTTTTCCTCTCCTTTTTTTTGATACGTTTTTATTTTTATTCTTATTTATGTGTTGTATTAAAAAGTTCAAAAGTTGGATACTAGTTTATTTCTAATTAATATTTTTCTAATGTATATAGATGACATATTATTTAGGTAGAGTATTTTGGTCTACTTAATATCAGTATTTAGAGTTTTGAGTCCTTTTGTCTCCATTTTGTAGTATCTTTTGGCCTATTAAATTCTCATTATTTACCTCTGTTTTTTTTCTCCAATTTGCGGTATTTACTTGCCTATTAAACTTTCATTATTTATTTCCTCAATTGTAATCTTTAAACCCATTAAATTTCAGAAGTAAACTAATTTACTTCATCATATGTAACGTAAACCCATAAATTTTTTTAGACAGAGTTGTCTTTTATATTTAGCTGATTGTTTGAATATATTCACGTATATTAAATATTATTTTAAGCTTTCTGAAAGTCGGATTAAAAATACGTGTGTCATCAAATTGTATTGTTAAATACCCGTTTAGTATAATAGAAATGAAATAAAATTGTTATTAGAGAATATATTTGGATTTTTTCATTCAGAATATACTATCAATTAATTAATAGATGCTAAATTTGATAACCTTCTTTATTTGTCATTATTAGAATCAACAAGAGATAATGATATGGCCGGACAATATATCAAATGCATAATTGATCGAAAGAAAATTGATTCAAACATATACTTAAACGCTCGCGCGAAGCACAACCACATTTCCTAGTTTATGTAGTTCTTCAATGATGGATACTATTCAAGAGGAAAAGGAGATGAAAGTCGAGGATTTTACCGCGAATAATCTTTCAATGGAAACGGAAGGACGGAAAATAAAATTAATTGAGTTTGATTTATATTTTTAGTTGGGAAACAAATAGCTTTGATAGATTGAGGTGCTTTTTATCTTTATATCTTCATCTTTTTTTCTTTTTGAAACAAATAAAAATAGTGACAACAAATCTTTTAGGTAGTAAAGCATGGTGTTTATGTAGTTATATTATTTTCTTTTATATTTTTTCTTCTCATATTAATCAATTTCAAGAAGTTCACCTTTGGTTATTATGTTTTCTTTTAAGATGAGCACGATTATTATTGGTTATTATGTTATACATATTTCTATGAAAAAAAAAGAGTTAAAGTCTACTTTTTATATTATAGATGACCTAAACCAATTTCACATTTTAATTACTCAAAGTTTCACGTTTTATATAAAAAATGTAGCTTACAAAACTAACCATTTTTAAAAATTCAAATTAAATATACTTTCCATAATAATATATTTTTCGTTGCTCTATAATCCTCCTATTTTTGTAGGGCTATATTTTCATTATCCACTATCTCTTAATATTTTATAGGCTTATACTATACTTTTCATTCTCCACTTCTTTATTTTTCATTTATATTTATTTTTTAATCAATTTTAGCTGTAATTCAGTTGACTTACATAGTTGTCTTCATTTTGCTAGGAATAGACGAGCACACTTGCTTAGTATGATCCTTTTTGAGCCTTTATTTGCATGATCTTCTCTTTTTTCTCAATAGTCTTTGCCACTTTGTTTGTCTATTAAAGTGTAAGAGTTAAAAGATTAGATATAACTTCGGTCTTCTTTATAGAAAAATAAAGTAACTACTATTTGTATTTTTTAATTGTTATAAGAAAGTTTTACTTTTGGGATGAATATTTGTGATGCAATATGAAAATAATTACTCGAGAAATAGATTAGACATAAATTTGAAGTTCATATATATAACATCTTTAGAAGTTTTTGTTGTATATGCTATTCTAAGATCATACTCTACAAATTATATTTTTTCGATTAGATTGTTTAATTCATTACTGATCAATTTTTATCGTCAAGAGAAAAAATTATCATTACTTATCACTATATATACGTAATAGAAAATCTTATAAAAATAAGAATTCTTCACTTAATAAAAAATACTCGACTATTTAATAATATATTCTTTGTAATCGCGCGAGGCACGAATCACATTTACTAGTGTCAAATATGACCTAATAATTGATGAATGCCTAATTTATCTAAAATTTATGAGTGAGACACAAGATAATTTTATATTGACTGATTTTTCGTCGGTCCGACATAATTCATATTTAAAGTGATCTTCATTTTAATCCTATACTATCCCAATTCTAATTCGTTTTTAAAATTCTCTTCAACTTGAGTTTATATAGTTTGACTTTTATATGTATTACTTTTCTTAGTACCATGTATTTTATAACTTTGGTAATGTATAGGTTTTTCATTGTATTAAATTAATACATTTTGTTGAATTGTGCAAACAATAATTATAATTTAATTATATAATAAGTTTTAAATATTTTTCAAAATCTTTAAAATAACATATATTTTTTTTAATGAAATATAACAGAAGTTAATTTTAAAATACAAATAAAAGTATATGGGTATATCTGAATCTCTTTTTGAAGTATTTTGATTTATAAAATTCATTGTATTAATATTTTAGCTAAAGTGCTAGTTCCCTGTTTCATGTTGAGCTTTGCCAAAATTAAGAAATAATACAAGACAATATGTTAATAACAAGAATATTAATAACCTGAAAATTTAATGGAGTGTAATTTAAATTTTTTTTTATAGAAGAAGGTACATTTGAACATTTTCTTATGTATAAATGTATTCATATTTGTCATATTGCTTGAGTCAAAATGATATACTAAAAAATTGAGTAAAATGGTAACTTAAAAATTAGTCCATAACCTAAATAATGTGGAAAAAGGACAAATGCGGCATCTCAACCATCTTTTACCGCAAATGCACCCTTCTGACCACAAAATAGGTAAAAGCAAACAAAAAAAAAACACACTCAAATGCAGGCCTCTCAGCAATGCCCAAAAACATCTCAAACTTGGAATCAACGCTCAGAACTCATCCGAAACCCTTTAAATATAAATTAATAGTGAAAATCGATCATACAACATGTTCAAGACCTATTGTAATTATCAAATCACCGATCTGAGATTGTTTTGACCAATTCTTTTACCATAATAACTCAAAATCTTAAGAAAATTAGAAATTAACTCAATGGTTCAAATAACTCCTGAGCGCTTCGGGATTTTTGTAACCACCCAACTTAGTTATAAATCACTCTCCGTACCTAACAGAGTTGTAAGAATTCAAATCCTACATCATTAGCCTAAATAATGACATTGGTCAAACTTTTAAAACTAAAAATCTACCTTGAAATGTATTTGATCACCGCGAAAATTGTGTCACTCATTTCCGCAAGTCATAAACAGCTAAGGAAAGTTACGGGGAGGCTCAAATAGGGGAAAATATGCAAAAATCAGAAAACAATCATGAAAGTCATTACTGTTACCACCGAAATTTCATGATCATGATGACAACTACCCTAATCCACTGGTAGGTAAGTGAAACCCTCAAACAAAATAAATATAAAAAAAATATGGAACAAACAACATACACCCAAAAGCTTGTGTCACTAGTACAAGAGCTTCTAAAGTTGTACTACAATCATTTATCACTACCAGATGATCTGAAATTAAGGAAAGACAGAATAATAAAGATAGAAGAAGCCTAACATCGTTCCGTATGCCAAGTAGCTCATCAAAGCTTCCAAGCTATATAGCCTCGAACAGTGAATCAATAAGGCCTGCTTGTACTAATATCTACTTCAAAAGTTGTATGAGTTAGATAAATGTGTACTTAGTAAGCATTATAGGCCAACTGAGCAAGCATTAGACAACTGTATCATAAATGTATCAAACAAATTACTAGTACTAATTTATTTTGGAATTGCTAATCTTAGTAATACAATTCCAACATTATGATTCAAGTTATCTGAACCATATAAAAAATCTTACAGAAAAAATTTAGAATTCTCATAGTTTGATATGTGTCAAGGATACTGTCTTTAAGAATATTTCATCAGTAAAAGTGTATCTCTCAGAATTCAATAAGCTTTTCTAATATAAATTACGAGAAAAAACAAAAAAGATTAAATTTATGAAAATTGGACAGAAAATATATTGGAAGAATTATTTCTCTTCATCTTCTTTCCCAAATGAAAGGAGGTAAATATATATATATATATATATATATAATAACAATAACATGATAATGGCTAGAGGGAAAAAATATATAGGTCTTCGAGGTGGACAAAGAAGCTGATCATCTGCTCGTATAATTGTCTCGACAATGTAACCATAAAATGGGTCTATTATAAAATGGTGATATTAACTCATCAGATGGTCAACTATTCAAAGATAACGGTATAAAAGAAGAAAAAATATGACTAGAATATATTTTATGAAGATAAAAAGAGCTAATCAATTACAGCTAAAAATAAAAATACAAAAGTTTATACCTTCAAAAAAATAATTTAAATGATTATGAAAATTTTTTAGTTTAATAAACTAATAAAATTACTATACTAAAAAAAATCCTAGAACTACTAATCCGAATAATAGAATTTCAACATCATAGTTCATGTTTGTGAAGAAAAATAGTTAAAGCATTATATGTCAAGCTCCATTTGATGTGAGCAAAATATATGTTTTTATTAAATGGAGGAAGGATGGAGGATTAATAGAATTGAAGAGCTTCAGTATGAAAGAAGATATTTGTCTTGGGCACATTAAGGTTGAATCAAGATATTAAAATTTTAAAAAAGGATTAGGCTTCAAAATTATAAACTTTAAATATGCCATATATAATTTCAAAAACTTAGCGAATGTTGAAATTTTTACGCCTAATTCAATCCTGAAATCTTATAATGCTGACTCATTAATGTCTTAAAGTGTCCTTTATTGAAAAACATATAGGTTGAATCACAAGACACAACTATTCAAAAATAATTCCATAAAGAAGTAAAAACACAATAAAAATAGGAGAACCTTAGAAAAGAGGGAAGAGAAAAAGCTGGTAGCGAAAAAATATATATTTATATTTATCATTGTGTTGGCTTTTATATAGCCAACGTGGTACATACAAAGCTGAGAAGAAATAACAGATTAGAGAAATTCTAGGTAACAGGGAACTTACATGAATATCCTAAAGATAAGGGAATTGATAAATACAAGATCAATTTAAAAGTCATTGAATTAAAAAAGGAGTTCTAAACAAATAACAAGAGTCCTAAACTGAAGGAAATTTGTTAGCCACTATTACGCGCCCACAAGTTGGCGTTAAGGTCTACTACGTCCAACATGGAAAAATGTTTACTGAAAAGTGCACGCGGAAAAGGCTTTGTAGGAAGATCTGCAACTTGATCAGCAACATGTAAATGAGCAACTTCAAGCTGTTTGTGCTCAACCTGCTCATGGACAAAGTGGAAGTCAATAGCCACATGCTTCATGTGACTATGGAAAACAGTATTAGAACAAATATAAGTGGTGCTAATATTGTCACAAAGAACTTTTTGAACAGCAGTCAGAGGGAATCGAAGATCCTGAAGAAGATAGGTGAGCCAGTTAGTCTCAGAGACAGTGGCAACAACTGCTCGATATTCTGCTGTTATACCCCGTAAAATTTTCAACACATAGATGACCTATTCGCGTGTTGGTTAAGAGTATTTGAAAGCCATACATGCTAGAAAAAGGCCCAGGAAAAGACCGGACGAGAAGCCTGTCGAACCATCGCGGAAGGAGCCGGGGCAGAGCCCCTCCGCGATGGCAACGTGTCACGGAGGTGGAGCCTCCGCGTTGGCTCCGTGACACGTTGGCCCTGTCCAGGCCCAAGTATATAAGCCTCCAACTTCGGTTTTTAACTTCATTTTCATCATTTAATTTCCAGAATACGAAGAGAAACAGAGGGTGCTAAGGTTTCTTGATAATTTCTTTCCGATTACGCCGTCAAACGCGGTCCAAACTCAAATTAACTCCAGATACCGAGGTATTAAGTAGTAAGGAGCATTCCTACGGATTTAGTATCGCGAAATTCAGCCGACGAATCATCGTGTTACCGAACTAAGGTAAGTGGAATTGCTCCAAATTAGTGTCAATATACTCCTAGCCTTAAAGTGAATATTTCTCCCTTCTGGACTTTCGAGAAATAGCAAGTTTTTAACCGTCTTTCGATAAGCCAAAGTTTAGGTTATAAATATATCGAAAGTGACATTTTCTTTCAGAATATTGGTGTATTTAGTTTTAATTGACATATATTTAAATGTAGTTGGGAGAAATAGCTGGAGTACTGACCGAGCTTCGTCTGTTAGTCGGGTAAACCGAGGTTAAAGTATGTAAAGCCAGTTTCTTCGGTAAGTTAGTAGTTTAGCCTTGTATAGCACAGTAAACTCCGTAGTAGAATTTCCGGAGTTGAATATTGAGTATTGTGTAAGTTCAGTAAATCTGGTTTGCGTTGTTCTATCATACTCAGTCCGAAAGTTAGTAAAGCATGCGCCAAAATGATAAGTTAGCATTCCAGACTCAGTATAGCTCAGTATGTGATTAGCAAGCATGTTTCTACAATAATATGACAGATATTCAGAATAAGAGTTAGTAAAGTAAAATTAGACAGTCAGATAGTATCTTGGCTACAGAGTAGCCATACAGACAGATGATATCTTGGCTACAGTATAGCCATACAGTTAGATAGTATCTTGGCTACAGATTAGCCATGCAGTTAGATAAAGATCACAGATTCAGTATAAAGAAGTATGAGAATCAGTATAACACAGAAAGAGATCAGAATAAGAAATCAGAATTCAGATAGTATTTTTCAGTTTAAACATGCTTGCTATATATGTGCTTATTGTTTGTTGAGACTTAGTTGTGTCATGAGGGCACCCTTTTGAGCGTCCTCGCCGCCCCTGGGTTGGTAACTGTGTCGCCCACTGAGCGAGTGGGTTTACGTCACTCCAAGGAGTGGCATGCCATCCCCAGTTTGGACGAAGATGGGATGAAGCTTTCCCCATATCAGGCTGATCAGCATTACAGTACAGATAGCCTTGTTGTGCGCAAGCGCCCAGGGAACAGATTCAGATACAGTTACAGTTACAGATACAGTATAGGAGTCCTTCGGACTTAGACACGGTTATTTATATCGGAGGCTATGGCCTGAGCCGGATACCCAGGGGGTCGGCAGAGGTGCTCGTAGTTAGCAGATGAGTGAAGTGACTTATTTTTGGCTGGTTTTGACCCGGGTAGGGGTATATAGATTGTTTGCTTGCTTGGCGCCATCCGACTTATGGGGGTTGGTATTGGATCTTGTTTGCTATATATATATATATATATATATATATGTATTTATATGCTATATATTAGTTAATAGACAGCAGGCCGCCGCGTCTATAGGTACGCTCCTGCCCTACCACAACACAGAAAGTCTGATTCAGTTCATATCAGTTCTTACAGATTCAGTTACCTCCTGCTATTCAGAATTGCTAGTTATGTTATTTGTATTCAATTATGTTCAGTTTCTTTGCATACTCGGTACCAGTGGTACTGACGCCCATTTGGGGCGCTGCATTACTTGCCTGCAGGTACTCACAGACGAGGAGCCGATCCCTCGTGATCCTAGCCAGCACAGAGTCATCAGCTCCTGTCATCCGGAGTCTGATATTCAGAGGTGTATTTCATTTTCTTTTGTTGTATAGTACGGGTAGGTCGGGGCCCTGTCCCGACCATCTTATCAGTATTCCTAGAGGCTTGCAGTCTGCATATATTTTCCTGTGGTTAGTTGTGCCGGTCGTGTGGTGCCGTGCGTGTGTTTAGCTGTTTAGTATTATTGATTATGTTGGCTGTGTGGGGCCATAGTCTGATAGTAGTGGTGACCTTGCCAGTCATGTAGTTATTTAGTATTCTATTATATTGAGTTAGAGATAATTAGACAGCATGGTGGCCTTGTCGGCCCGCATAGGTTTCCCCCTTTGTAAGTATGTTTCTTGTTAGTTGAAGTTTTATACAGGTGGCTATAGGCCCAATTGGCCGGAGGCTGTGTTTACAGCCTTTATATAGCCCGTTGTTTCCAGAAATCTGAGTTAGAGCTAGCCAGGCACCTGTTGTGCTTAGGCTCACCAGTTAGCAATCTAGATCCTACTAGGGCACCAAGTGCCAGTTATACCCCCCAAGGCGGGGCATGACAAACTTGGTATCGGAGCAGGTCGTGTCCCAGGGAGTCTGCAAGCTGTGCTAAGTAGAGTCTTGTCTATGAATGTGTTGTGCACCACATACTATAGGCAGGAGGCTGCGAGGCATGATAGGATGGTTACTCTTCTTCCTCATTCAGTCGTGCTATAGAGCGGTACAGTATAGGGTTGGGTCCCTAAAACTTATCATATTATTTGTCTACAGATAAGAATGGCAGATCAGTGTCACCCTGCCACCGGCAGAAGATTAGACACAGCAGCAGGAGAAGGCACCAGTAGGATGCCTCAGTTCCATTCAGAGTCAGCCCGATCTGAGGACGATATAGAGGCCTCATCACAACCCTCTCAGCAGTCCCCCTCACATCAGGAGCCGTTGGGCACGACACTGCCTCCGATAGATCCTGTACCTTCGCCATCAGACCAGGAAGTTCAGAGCGCAGTGGTTATGTTGGCACAAATGATGGCCACACAGCGCCAGCCAGTGCCACCTGTAGCAGCTGAGCCTTCAGGTGGGTCAGGTAGTTCCAGGGTCAGGGAGTTTTTAGCACTAGGTCCTCCACAGTTCACTGGGTCAGATCAAGCAGAGGACCCCCAGGATTTCCTAGATCAGATTCAGAGAATTTTTCGGGTTATGCATGTGACCCCTACAGAATCAGTTGAGCTGACAGTGTTTCGGTTGCGGGACATAGCTGTATTATGGTATGAGAGTTGGGAAAGGCCTCGAGGGAGAGATGTTGCCCCTCCGACCTAGTCTAGCTTCTCGGAGGCCTTCCTGGACCGTTATTTGCCACGGGAGATCCGACAGGCCTAGATGGATCAGTTTTTACATTTGGAGCAGGGGGTGAGGAGTGTACGAGAATATGCCCTACAGTTTGACTCCCTAGCCCACTATGCTCCAGCTTTTGTGGACACTATGCCTTCCAGGGTCCACTGGTTCATTATGGGTCTGAACCCGAAATATATTGAAGCTTGCATGACGGCTACGTTACGAGAAGATATGGATATTGCCTGAGTACAGGCCTTTGCCCAAACCATTGAGGGCCTTAGACAGCGGCAACAGGCAGTAGATAGATAAATCAGGAACAGCGCCATAGAGACAGATCAAATGCTATGCAGAGGGAGGTTCAGAGAGGACCCAGGCCCCGATTGTCAGAAAGATCCCCTAGACCCCCACCTCCACCACAGCAACAACAGCGAGGTAGGTTTGCTCGTCGAGGGCAGTCAGAGTCTGGTGGCAGTTCTCGAACAGTAGATTCCCCGCAACAGAGAAGGGGAGAGCAGAGCAGATTTACACCCCCACCCTGCCCTAATTGCGGCCGACCTCACATTGGAGCTTGTAGATATGGCTCTTCGGGGTGTTTTATTTGCGGGAAGGAGGGGCACCGCATGAGAGATTGTCCGGCCAGGGGACAAGAGAGTAGAGATAGTCAGGACAGGGGATCTCCAGGGCCACGAACTCCAGCAGCCTCGGTAGGGCGTAGGCCCTCAGGTACAACAGGTAGAGGCCGAGGTAGATTAGGAGCCTCCAGTTCAGGTACGGGCTCAAGCCGTACCTATGCATTACCAGGGAGACAGGACTCAGAGGCGTCTCCAGATGTAGTGACAGGTATGATGACTATCTGTTCATGCCCTGCTTATGTACTGATTGATCCAGGGTCCACTTTGTCATATATTACCCCATTTGTGGCTCGAAAGTTTAATGTCGAACCAGAGTTATTACAGCAGCCCTTTTCAGTATCTACACCCGTCGGTGACTCCATTATTGCTAGTAGAATTTATCGAGGGTGTACAGTAGAGGTTGCTGATCGCCAGACTACAGTAGATCTGGTAGAGTTAGAAATGATTGATTTCGATGCCATTATGGGTATGGATTGGTTGGTGCCATGCTATGCTAACGTAGAATGTTGGACCAAGACGGTCCGATTCCACTTTCCAGGAGAGGCAGTGCGAGAGTGGAAAGGCAGCACAGCTACCCCAAAAGGTAAGTTTATTTCCTACCTTCAGGCGAGGAAATTGATAACTAAGGGATGAATCTACCACCTAGTAAGGGTTCAGGATGTTCGGGTACAATCTCCGACACTTCAGTCTGTTCCGGTGGTGAATGAATTCCCTGATATATTTCCAGACGAATAACCTAGTATTCCCCTAGAAAGGGAGATAGATTTTGCAATTGACTTGCTACCAGGTACTCAGCCTATATCAATTTCTCCGTATCGCATGGCTCCTGTTGAACTCAGAGAATTAAAGGAGCAGCTGAAGGACCTGCTAGATAAGGGTTTTATCAGGCCGAGTACTTCACTGTGGGGTGCGCCAGTTCTATTTGTGAGAAAAAAGGATGGATCGCTCCACATGTGTATAGATTACCGGCAGTTGAATAAAGTTACAGTAAAGAATAAGTATCCGCTTCCCAGAATAGAGGATTTGTTTGATCAGTTACAGGGGGACAGATATTTCTCCAAGATTGACTTGCAGTCTGGATATCATCAGGTTTGAGTTCGTGAGAGAGACATTCCCAAAAAGGCTTTCAGGACCCGATATGGACACTTTGAATTCCTAGTTATGTCCTTTGGGTTGACGAATGCCCCAGCAGTATTTATGGACCTGATGAATAGCATTTTCAGACCATACCTGGACCTGTTCGTGATAGTGTTTATTGATGATATTCTGGTGTATTCTCGCTCTGAGGCAGACCACCAGGCTCATTTACAGACAGTGCTCCAGATTCTCAAGGACCATCAATTATATGCTAAGTTCTCCAAGTGTGAATTCTGGCTGAACTCAGTAGCTTTCTTGGGGCATATTGTGTCGGATGCTGGTATACAGGTTGACACGCAGAAGATAGCAGCAGTTAAAACCTGGCCTAGGCCTACCACTCTGACCGAAGCCCGCAATTTTCTGGGGTTAGCGGGATATTACAGGAGATTTGTTGAGGGATTCTCTACTATAGCGGCACCTCTGACCAAACTGACACAGAAAGCAGCGAAGTTTCAGTGGACAGAGGCATGTGAGCAGAGCTTCCAGGAGTTAAAAAGACAGATTAACCTCCGCCCCAGTGTTAGCATTGCCGGAAGGTACAAAAGGTTATTCAGTGTATTGCGACGCATCAGGCGTTGGGTTGGGTTGTGTGTTGATGCAGCATGGTAAGGTGATTGTGTATGCTTCCAGACAGTTGAGGAAACACGAAAAGAATTACCCTACCCACGACCTGGAGTTAGCCGCAGTGATCCATGCCTTAAAGATATGGAGACATTACTTGTATGGCATCCATGTGGATATTTTCACAGATCATAAGAGCCTACAATATATCTTCACCCAGAGGGAGTTGAATCTGCGTTAGCGTCGCTGGTTGGAGCTATTAAAAGATTATGATGTGGATATTCTGTATCATCTGAGAAAACCAACGTAGTAGCGGATGCTCTCATCCATAAATCCATGGGAAGTTTGGCATATTTGCAGCCCGAGCAGTGGGAGTTGGTCAGGGAGATACATCAACTAGCCAGCCTAGCCGTTCGTATAGCAGACACAGAGGACAACAAAGTGGTAATTCGGAACACCGCCATGTCATTATTAGTTGTGGAAGTAAAAGAATAACAGTATGAGGATCCTGACCTGATCCAGCTCAAAGACAGAATTCAGCAGGGTAAAGCGCCAGATTTTCAGATAACTGAGGAAGAAGTGCTTGTTCGGGTCTGTTATATGGGTATATAACTACACGCAAGTGCACATGGTCGAACAAGTAGTAAAGTGGCTTTAGTAAGCCAAGTATCGATCCCACAGGGACTGGGATGAAGTGCAATCTGCTCAAGTGTACTATATTTCTATTCTAAAAATGCAGACAACAGTGTAACCAAAAAGTTGATATTTAGTTTTATAATTTTTATACTAAATCTAAAATAACTATCTACTTTGAGTCTGAACTATGAATGAGAGCATGCTGAGGTTAAACGAACATGTAATGAAATTAATTATCGACATAATTTGGTTAGTCTTTTCCTCCAGTTGCTAGCCAAGAACATTTGCCAAGAGATTAAAACTCTCGTATTTAATCTCACTTAAGAATCATGAACCATCCATCTACATTTCTGTGATTAAATGCAATTCATGTTCTAGCCATACAAACCCGGTTCCTAAATTGACTAATACGACTTTTAGGTATATTTCTATCCTGAAAGTAAATCAATTCCCAATTTTCCCAAACCAAGAAAAGATCATATCCTATTAATTCACAACTTTCCCATTTCTTGCTCTCTCGAGTGAAACCGAACTTTTTAGATATACATTAACGTAGGCCACACATTAATGTAGTAAGAACAAGAATTAATAGAACAACATGGAAGAAAAGATGAAAAACCACTATGATCAACAATCCATTTCACTACAATTGTTCATAACCTCAGCAAGAAGAGGATTTAGCCACTCATTTTTGGATTAACCATCATTAAATGAGTGTTAAACATACAAGCAATTGAATTAAAGAAGAAAGAAAGAGAGAAAAACCCTGATATTTTCGTCCCTTCAACTGCCTGTAACCCACGTTCTTGCTCCACCAAGTCAGAATATTGAAAAATGAACCTAAGTGTTCTATTTATACTGGTTGGAATTTTTCCCGGAATAACAAGCAACGTGTCACGGAGTGCATCGCGGAGCACTGCCTCCGTGACACGCTACGGACGCGGACCTTCACTGGAACTGGGGGTCCAAGAAATAAAGCCCAACGTGGCACGGCGTGCAACGCGGAGCCAAGCCACCGTGCCACGGACCTATCGCGTACCCTCTCTGGAATTTGGGTGAAATTTCCCTATCCAGGCAGAAGGCCTTCGCGATGGCAGCGTGACCCGGCTCCATCGCGGAGCCCCTTTATTTCATGCTGTCCAATGTCTTGTCCCTCGCTCGCATCCAAGTCCAACCCCGATATCCTCCAACATGCATTTTAGCTTCCCGAAATTACATTTACCTGCAAAACAATGCTAATCATGTTGGTTAGTATAAATTCACATTTTATTACCAATTACATGAGAATGTATACACATTGATAGATAAACAAGGCTAAAATGGTACTTTTGAGTATCACTTGGGCATATAAATTTGCCCAAGATCACTTACCCCACACTTAAATCCTTGTTCGTCCTCGAACAACAATTCTACACTTCATGCAATTTACATCCCAACCTCGCTACTTTGGTTCGACAATTTAGGCTACGGTCATACCGATTATTCAATACAACAAATCATCAGGAAACATGCATGGTCCTATTAATGCAATGACCTTCAATACATCAAGACCTCCTGGACTTCAAGAATCGACTCTCGATATTGGCAAACTCATGCAAATCAGCTGATCAAGATATCCGACACGAAAATTAATCTCTCATCAAGCATGTGCCCTCACAACACAAGAGAATCTTCCCCTTTTTTCTCATATGACTCACAAAATTTTAAGCAGGGGCATGTAAACACAATTTCGCTCTCTCTCCCAAAAGAATTCACATGCATCATGTCATGACTCATAAGTTTGCCCTTAGTGTATTACTCCACTAATATAAAGAAGTGCGATGTAAGATCACATAGGACTTTAACTAGTTGTAATGGAAGCTACGGAACTAGTAAATATTGGGTTAGCCAATAATAGCCACTAGCATCCTTAAGCGCCTTTTCAACACATCCCATCAACTCAGGGACATTGCTTCTTTTTTCATCATCCCATTCTTGATGTTTTTCTTTAGTTTGGCCCATCGTATTAGGCACACTTAACACAACAACAAAGATTATTCATGCACCTTCATTATAGTTTATTTATAACAGGTGCACCTTCAACCTTTACTTTTCTTCTATCACTCTGCTTTTCTTTTCTTTTCACCATTCTCACTCTTTGACACTTCGGGAGAATGATTTTCTCTTCTTAAGCGCTTAAGAGTTTTGTATAGACTTTACGGTTAATGAAAAGAAGGGATTAAGCTCGGTTTACACTTTTTTGACAAAAGAAAAAGACAATAGGCTAAAGGCTCAACGGGCTGACTAGGGTATACAATCAAGGTGGGTACGACAAGGAAAAATAGAAACTCTCGGTTAAAACAAAGAAATGCCTACATCTTTCCTACAATACACCTCCTTCATTTCATTTTGCACACACACCAGGCAAGTTCTAGACACTTCACAATAGCATGGAATAACAACACCTCACTTCACACTTTTCGCACATGCTCAATTCAAGATGTATTCACAGACTCTTCAATCAGCTAATTACAGGAATTCAAACATTAAGCCTCAATCACACTGAATCGAACTCTATGGCCTAGGTATCTCAACATATTTACAAAGTTGCATGCTTTCGTACGAATCACCTTTGCATTTTAAATATCATGTACAACACGCAACCAGAATTTCGCAACCATACAGTAACTACAGGTTTTAGGATGCAACCCACCAAAGAAAAAAACTGAAAATTGATTGAAAAATCTACTCCTAACGACTACATTTCCCTTAAGACGGTCGTCATCCATCCATCATAGAGAACGGTCACTACTATGACTTCGGTTCAATGGGACCATTCACGATAAAAGAACCGAAAACAAAAGCCGAGAAACCCAAGAAGTAAAAAAAATGTTGAAAATATCGATCATTTCGATAAAAAAATAAAAATATGTACAAAAGATTTTAAAAATGTCGATCATTTTGATGTCGATCATTTCGATAACAAAAATATATACAAAATCAGCTAGCAACATTCAGCAACACACATCAATTTCACATAAATTTACAAATACAGAACAACACTTAACAATTCATAAATCATAGGGAACAATAAAATTTCACATGCACGACAACAGATTAGAGCATACATACATAACACAGCCCAACACCTAACTACTCCCACCCCACACTTAGCTCGAACACTGTCCCCAGTGTTCACAAAAATTAAAATGGCACAAAATCGGGTGGTGGAACTCCCTGATCAGTCAAAGTATTCCACTTCTTCATCGGGTGCTGCTGCTTCATCTCCCATGTCTGAATCACTCCCGTTGTCTTCATCGGACTCTACATCGGAGTCCTCCCGACGTGTCTCCTCGTCTGTGGGGACATCATCATCCGTGGGCTCTAAAAATGCTGGCCCCACTCGGCATAGAGCCCTGGCGTTCTTGTCACACCCCGCTTTGGGGGGCATGACGGGCACCTGGTGCCCTACTAGGACCTGAACTGCTAGACTACTGAGCCTGAGCACATCTGGTGCCTGACTGGCTCTAACTTTGATTCAGGGAAACAACGGGCTATATAACGGCTGTAAATGCAGCCTCCAGCCGACTAAGCCTATAGCCACCTGTACCTGTACTAACAGCTAAACAGAAACATATTAATATAGGGGAGCCTATGCGGGCCGACAAGGCCACCATGCTGTCTAGTTATCTGTAACTTGGCAATGAAACATGGAAAGCTACGTGACCGGCAAGGTCACCACTACTGTCAAGCTATGGCCCCACACGGCCAACATAAAAGAAACAGAAGTACTAACAGCTAAACAACTGCACGGCCTCACACGACCGACTCATCTGACCACAGGGAAATATATACAGACTGCAAGCCTCTAAGAATACTGATAAAATGGTCAGGATAGGGCCCCGACCTACCCATGCTGTACAACAAAAGAAAAGGGATGAACCTCTAGCTATCTAGCTCCGGATGACTGGAGCTGATGACCCTATGAGCTGACTGGAATCACGAGGTATCGGCCCCTCGTCTATGAGTACCTGCAGGCAAGTAATGCAGCGCCCCACCGGGCGTCACTACCACTGGTATTGAGTATGTAAAGCAGTAACTGAAAGAAATATCTGAAACAACAACACAACTGATGAAGCTAAAATAAGAAGGAATAGACTAACTGACTGAAAATATAAAGCTATGCCTGCTCTTAACTATACTAGAAGGAGTAGGAGTCATACCTGGAGACGTATCATTCTACTGTCAATCTACTCGTATCTAGTGTAACATGGCATAACATAACATAACATAATATAACATAACACACACAAACCTTACCCGGCCCCCATAAGCCGGGAGGTACAACCAGCACGCAATCTATACCCCTACCCCGGTCATCCCATCTCCTATAATAACTATAAGCATCCTGTCGGTCCCCTGGGTATGCACTTGGGCTCGCTGAGCCCCTGACTATAACTGTACCTGAGTCTGGAGGACTCCTGAATCAACACCCGGGCGTATCCGCTCGACAGGGGTGTGTAAGGGCCGACCAAGGCACAATATGGGGAAAACTGACATCCCATCTTCGTCCCCTGTGGGACGGCATGCCACTCCGTAGAGCGACGTATCCTCGTCCTCTGGCGGACGAGTCGATACAGCTATTAACCCTAGGGCGATCATGGATGCTAGGTAATCCAACCCCAAGACAATACAATGGTCTCAACTAGTAATACTATCTACATATCCCACATACTGAAGCTAATGATAATAAAGTATTTGTACATACTGTATGCTGAACTAGTGATAGTAATATGTACGTACTTAATACATGCTGAGACTGAATAGTATATATGTATAAATATAATCTTCTGCCATACTGTGCTGAGTCTAATGCTGAACAAGATATAGTTTTTCTGCTGAAAACCATGCTGTATACTGAGTTTCTATAGTAACATGATTTACTATTTCTAACATGCTTCCTAAACTTCATTTTAACCTATCATTCTACTCCTAAGATGCCTTACAGATGTTACATTACTTTACTGGGTTTTAACTAAATACGATAATATCCTAACATTCTATATTGCATCACATACTGAGCATGCTGTGTAGTTCCTAATACTTGTATTAGAATCTATATCGTGCTAGCAAGTTTCGCCCTAAATATAACATGATGCTTCTAATATCGTACCAACATTTGTAATAAACATAACACATGGCTTCTGAACATTCTACTGGCCTTTATATTACTTTACTGTACCGAAATTACTAACTTGCCGAGGAAACTAGCTTTACATACCTTCGCTTCTGATTTCCCGACTAACTGGCGTAGCTTGGTCAGTATTTCAGCTATTCCTCCCAACTGCATTCATATATATATATCAATCAGTACTAAATACAACTTTATTATGAAGAACGACATCACTTTCGATATAATTATAGCCCAAACTTAGGCTTATCGAAAGACGGTCGAAAACTCGCTATTTTTCAGAAGTCCAGAAGGGAGAAATATTCACTTCACAGTTAGGAACCCATAGACACTCGTTTTTGGAACAATTCCACTTACCTTAGTCCGGTAGCTCGACGATTCGTCGGTCATATTTCACGAAACAAAATCCGTAGGAATGCTCTCTGCTGCTAAATACCTCAGTATCTGAGGTTAATTTGGGTTTGGACTACGTTTGGCAGCGTAATCGGACGAAATTATATTTCCCTCTTCATTCTTTTCCCTCCTCTGGTTATTCCTCTCTGTTTTCTGTTTTTATAAGTTTAAATGAATTAAAACCAAAGTGGGGCTTTATATACTTGGGCCTGGACAAGGCCAATGTGTCACGGAGCCAACGTGGAGGCTCCACCTCCGTGACACGTTGCCATCGCGGAGGGGCTCTGCCTCGGCTCCTTCCGCAATGGTTCGACAGGTTTCTCGTCCAATCTCTTCCCGGGCCTATCTTTAGCACATATGGCCTTCAAATATGCTTATCCAACGTGCAAATAGGTCATCTATGTACCGAGAATTCTACGGGGTATAACATTCTCCCCCCTTAAGAACATTCGTCCTCGAATGTAAACTTCTATTCAGAGGACTTCTCGACTTACTATCTAGGAAAATTTTGGCAGAGTTTCCCCTGTAATATGGACTATAGAAAAAACCTGAAATGCAGAAAAAGTCCAACACAGGTACTGCACGTAATACTTTAAGATTCACTGGATAGCTAAACATCAATCTTCTTATTTGTACATAAACAGCGATAAGATATTACATAAGTAATAATACGGACATACCTGTCGCCTGACTAGGCCTAGAATAGGTGAGGATATCTAGTCTTCATATCTTCTTCAGCTTCCCACGTCATCTACTCACGGTTCCTGTTACGCCACAATACTTTGACAGACGCAATATCTTTAGTCCTCAATCTGCGAATCTGTCTGTCTAAGATAGCTACTGGAACCTCTTCATAAGCTAGCTTTTCTGTAACCTGGATATCCTGGACTGGAACTGCTCTGGATGGGTCTCCTATGCATTTCCTCAGCATAGATACATGGAAGACCGGATGAACGGATTCTAGTTCTGGAGGCAAGTTCAACTCATATGCTACTCGGTCTATCCTTCGACGAATCTGATAAGGCCCAACAAACCTCGGGCTGAGCTTACCTTTCTTGCCGAACCTCATTACCCCTTTCATCGGAGATACTTTCAGGAATACCCAGTCATTCACATCAAACTCCAAGTCTCTGCGCCGCACATCTGCGTATGATTTCCAGAGGCTTTGTGCAGTCAGTAAGCGTTCCCGGATAAGCTTTACCTTTTCCTCTGACTGCTGAACAATGTCTGGGCCAACCAACGCTGATTCTCCTATTTCAAACCAACCAATCGGCGATCTGAATTTTCGCCCGTATAATGCCTCGAAAGGCGCCATTTGGATGGCTGAGTGATAGCTATTATTGTAGGCAAATTCAATTAATGGCAAATGCTTATCCCAGCTACCACCGAAATCTAGCACACACGCTCGCAACATGTCTTCGAGCGTCTGAATTATGCGCTCAGCCTGCCCATCTGTCTGAGGATGGAATGCTGTGCTCAAATTAATCTGTGTTCCCAGACCTTTCTGAAATGATTGCCAGAATCTAGCCGTAAACTGTGCTCCTCTATCTGAAATAATGGATACTGGCACTCCATGCAATCTGACTATCTCTCGGATATACAACTCAGCATAATCTTCAGCCGAGAAAGTAGCTCTTACTGGCAGGAAATGAGCTGATTTTGTCAATCTGTCAACTATCACCCATATAGAGTCATGTTTGTGTTTAGAACGGGGTAATCCTGCAACAAAATCCATATTCACTGCTTCCCATTTCTAGAGAGGTACAACTATATCCTGAGTCAAACCGCCTGGTTTCTGATGTTCTGCTTTCACCTGTTGGCAGTTAGGACACTGGGCTACAAATTCAGTAATTTCTCTTTTCATACCTGGCCACCAGTAGTTTTCCTTGATATGATGGTACATTTTTGTCGCGCCGGGGTGAAGAGAATAACGGGCGTAATGTACCTCGTTCATAATCTGCTGGCGGAGCCCTGAAACATCTGGAACACATAGGCGACCTTTACATAACAGTACTTCTCCCTCAGTTACCTGAAAATCTGGCACTTTACCCTGCTGGATTCTGTCTTTGAGCTGGATCAGGTCAGGATCCTCATATTGCCGTTCTTTCACTTCCACAACTAATGATGACACAACGGTGTTCTGTATTACTGCACTACCGTCCTCTGTCTCTGCTACACGAATGGCTAGGCTAGCTAACTGATGTATCTCCCTGACAAATTCCCACTGCTCGGGCTACAAATGTGCCAAGCTTCCCATGGACTTACGACTGAGAGCATCTGCTACAACATTGGCTTTTCCGGGGTGGTATAGAATATTCACATCATAATCCTTTAACAGCTCCAACCAGCGATGTTGCCGCAGATTCAACTCCCTCTGAGTGAAGATGTACTGTAGGCTCTTGTGATCGGTGAAAATATCAACATGGACGCCATACAGGTAGTGCCTCCACATCTTGAAGGCGTGGATCACTGCGGCTAATTCCATGTCGTGGGTAGGGTAATTCTTTTCGTGTTTCCTCAGCTGTCTGGAAGCATATGCAATTACTTTACCATGCTGCATCAACACACAACCTAACCCGACACCTGATGCGTCGCAATACACCGAATAACCTTCTGTACCTTCCAGTAATGCTAACACTGGGGCGGAGGTTAATCTGTCTTTCAGTTCCTGGAAGCTCTACTCGCATGCCTCTGTCCACTGAAACTTTGCTGCTTTCTGTGTCAGTTTAGTCAGAGGTGCCGCAATAGTCGAGAACCCTTCAACGAATCTCCTGTAATATCCTGCTAACCCCAGAAAGCTACGGACTTCAGTCAGAGTGGTAGGCCTAGGCCATGATTTAACTGCTTCTATTTTCTGCTTGTCAACTTGTATACCAGCATCCGACACAATATGCCCTAAAAAGGCTACTGAATTAAGCCAGAATTCACACTTAGAAAATTTAGCATATAACTGGCGGTCCCTGAGGATCTGGAGTACTGTCCACAAATGAGTTCGGTGATCTGCTTCAGAGCGAGAATACACCAGAATGTCATCAATGAATACTATCACAAACAAGTCTAGGAAGGGTCTGAAAATACTGTTCATCAGGTCCATGAAAATGGCTGGGGCATTCGTTAACCCGAAGGACATGACTAGAAATTCAAAATGTCCATATCGGGTCCTGAACGCTGTCTTAGGAATATCTCTTTCATGTACTCGAACCTGGTGGCATCCGGACCGCAAGTCAATCTTAGAAAAGTATCTAGCCCCTTGCAACTGATCAAATAAGTCGTCAATCCTGGGAAGAGGGTACTTGTTCTTCACTATAACTTTGTTCAATTGCCGATAATCTATGCACATACGGAGTGAGCCATCTTTCTTCCTCACAAACAGAACTGGCGCACCCCATGGTGAAGTACTCGGTCTGATAAAACCTTTATCCAACGAGTCTTTCAACTGCTCCTTTAATTCTCTGAGTTCTGCAGGAGCCATACGATAGGGAGGAATTGATATCGGCTGAGTGCCTGGTAACAAGTCAATAGCAAAATCTATTTCCCGTTCTAGGGGAATACCAGGTAACTCATCGGGAAACACATCAGGGAACTCGTTCAACACTAGAATAGACTGGAGCGTCGGAGATTCTGCTCGGACATCCTGAAATCTGACCAGATGGTAAATACATCCCTTAGATATCAACTTTCTCGCCTGAAGGTAGGAAATAAACCTACCTTTTGGCGTAGCGGTGCTGCCCTTCCACTCCCGCACTGCTTCTCCTGGGAAGTGGAATCGGACCGTCTTGGTCCAACATTCAACATTGGCAAAGCACGGCACTAACCAATCCATACCCATTATGGCATTGAAGTCTATCATCTCAAACTCGACCAGATCTACTGTGGTCTGACGGTCAACAACCTCTACTGTACACCCTCGGTAAATTCTGCTAGCTACAATAGAGTCACCGACGAGCGTGGATACTAAAAAGGGCTGCTGCAATAATTCTAGTGCGATATCGAACTTTCGTGCCATAAATGGAGTAATGTAGGACAAAGTAGACCCTGGATAAATCAATACATAAGCAGGGTGTGAGCAGATAGTTAGCATACCTGTCACAACATCAGGTGACGCTTCTGAATCTTGCCTCCCTGGTAAGGCATATGTGCGGCTTGGACCCGCACCTGCACTGGAGGCCTCTGATCTGCCCCGACCCCTGCCTGCTGAAACTGAGGGCCTGCGCCCTACTGAGGATGCTGTAGCTCGTGACCCTGCGGATGCCCTGTCCTATCTATCCCGATCCTCTTGACCTCTGGCTGGGCAATCTTTCATCAAATGGCCTTCTTGGCCACAAATATAACATCCGGTGGAGCCATACCTGCATGCTCCAGGATGGCGTCGGCTGCATATAGGGCAAAGTGGTAGGGTATACCTACTCTGCTCCGCCCTCCTCTGTAATGGTGAATCTGCCATCTGCGAGCCTCTACCGGTCTCTGACTGCCCCCTGCGGCTAAATCTACCCCTCTGCGGCTGTGGCGGAGGCGGGGGCCGAGGCGGCCTGTCTAACAATCGTGGCCTGGGTCCTCCCCGAGCCTCCCTCTGTCACTCAACTGGCCTGTCCCGGCGGCACTGTTCCTGATTGGCCCTTCTGATCTCCCGATGCCGCTGTCTGATGCCCTCAATATTCTGGGCAAATGCCTGAACTCGAGCAATGTCCATGTCCTCTCGCAGTGTGGCCGTAATACAAGTCTCAACATATTCTGGATTCAACCCCATGATAAAGCGCTGTACTCTGGATGCCATGGTATCAACAAAGGCCAGTGCATACCGAGCCAAAGAATCAAACCGCAAGGAATATTCCCGAACACTCATGGCTCCCTGCTCTAGATGCAGAAACTGGTCTACCCGGGCCTGTCGAATCTCCCGCGGCAAATAGTGATCCAGAAAAGCTCCTGAGAAGCTGGACCAGGCCGGAGGGGAAACATCTCTCCCTCGAGACCTTTCCCAGCTTTCGTACCACAATACGGTGATGTCCCGTAACCGGAATGCTGCCAACTCAACTGATTCTGTAGGCGTGGCATGCATAACCCTGAAAATTCTCTGCATTTGATCCAGAAAATCCTGAGGGTCCTCCGTCCGGTCCGTACCTGTAAATTGTGGGGGATTCAGAGCCAAGAACTCTCGGACCCTCGAACTACCGGGCCCTCCTGATGACTCCGCAACTGTAGACGGCATCGGCTGACGCTGAGCAGCCACCATCTGTGCTAACATGACTACCGCACTCCTAACCTCCTGGTCGGAAGGTGTCGGTATAGGGACTGCTGGAGGTAGTGTCAGCCCAAGTGGCTCCTGATGTGGTGGAGAGATGCTGAGAAGGCTGGGACGATGCCTCTGTAGTGCCCTCTGATCGGGCTATTTCTAAACGAGGGTGAGGCATCCTACTGGTGCCTTCCCCTGCCGCAATATCTGTAACCAAAGAATACAGTAAGCTTTAGGGACTCAACCCTATATTGTACCGCTCTACAGCACGACTGAATAAGAATAAAAGACAACCATCCTATCATGCCTTGCAGCCCCCTACCCATAGCATGTGGTGCACAACACATCTAGGGCAGGGCTCTACTTAGCACGACTTGCAGACTCCCTGGGATACGACCTGCTCTGATACAAAGTTTGTCACACCCCGCTTTGGGGGGCATGACGGGCACCTGGTGCCCTACTAGGACCTGAACTGCTAGACTACTGAGCCTGAGCACATCTGGTGCCTGGCTGGCTCTAACTTTGATTCAGGGAAACGACGGGCTATATAACGGCTGTAAATGCAGCCTCCAGCCGACTAGGCCTATAGCCACCTGTACCTGTACTAACAGCTAACCAGAAACATATCAATATAGGGGAGCCTATGCGGGCCGACAAGGCCACCATGCTGCCTAGTTATCTGTAACTTGGCAATGAAACATGGAAAGCTACGTGACCGGCAAGGTCACCACTACTGTCAAGCTATGGCCCCACACGGCCAACATAAAAGAAACAGAAGTACTAACAGCTAAACAACTGCACGGTCTCACACGACCGGCTCATCTGACCACAGGGAAATATATACAGACTGCAAGCCTCTAAGAATACTGATAAAATGGTCAGGACAGGGCCCCGACCTACCCATGCTGTACAACAAAAGAAAAGGGATGAACCTCTAGCTATCTAGCTCCGGATGACTGGAGCTGATGACCCTGTGAGCTGACTGGAATCACGAGGTATCGGCCCCTCGTCTATGAGTACCTGCAGGCAAGTAATGCAGCGCCCCACCGGGCGTCAGTACCACTGGTATTGAGTATGTAAAGCAGTAACTGAAAGAAATATCTGAAACAACAACACAACTGATGAAGCTGAAATAAGAAGGAATAGACTAACTGACTGAAAATATAAAGCTATGCCTGCTCTTAACTATACTAGAAGGAGTAGGAGTCATACCTGGAGACGTATCGTTCTACTGTCAATCTACTCGTATCTAGTGTAACATGGCATAACATAACATAACATAGTATAACATAACACACACAAACCTTACCCGGCCCCCATAAGTCGGGAGGTACAACCAGCACGCAATCTATACCCCTACCCCGGTCGTCCCATCTCCTATAATAACTATAAGCATCCTGCCGGTCCCTTGGGTATGCACTTGGGCTCGTTGAGCCCCTGACTATAACTGTACCTGAGTCCGGAGGACTCCTGAATCAACACCCGGGCGTATCCGCTCGACAGGGGTGTGTAAGGGCCGACCAAGGCACAATATGGGGAAAACTGGCATCCTATCTTCGTCCCCTGTGGGACGGCATGCCACTCCGTAGAGCGACGTATCCTCGTCCTCTGGCGGACGAGTCGATACAGCTATTAACCCTAGGGCGGTCATGGATGCTAGGTAATCCAACCCCAAGACAATACAATGGTCTCAACTAGTAATACTATCTGCATATCCCACATACTGAAGCTAATGATAATAAAGTATTTGTACATACTGTATGCTGAACTAGTGATAGTAATATGTACGTACCTAATACATGCTGAGACTGATAATAGTATATATGTATAAATATAATCTTCTACCATACTGTGCTGAGTCTAATGCTAAACAAGATATAGTTTTTCTGCTGAAAACCATGCTGTATACTGAGTTTCTATAGTAACATGATTTACTATTTCTAACATGCTTCCTAAACTTCATTTTAACCTATCATTCTACTCCTGAGATGCCTTACAGATGTTACATTGCTTTACTGGGTTTTAACTGAATACGATAATATCCTAACATTCTGTATTGCATCACATACTGAGCATGTTGTGCAGTTCCTAATACTTGTAATAGAATCTATATCGTGCTAGCAAGTTTCGCCCTAAATATAACATGATGCTTCTAATATCGTACCAACATTCGTAATAAACATAACACACGACTTCTGAACATTCTACTGGCCTTTATATTACTTTACTATACCAAAATTACTAACTTGCCGAGGAAACTAGCTTTACATACCTTCGCTTCTGATTTCCTGACTAACTGGCGTAGCTTGGTCAGTATTTCAGATATTCCTCCCAACTGCATTCATATATATATCAATCAGTACTAAATACAACTTTATTCTAAAGAACGACATCACTTTCGATATAATTATAGCCTAAACTTAGGCCTATCGAAAGACGGTCGAAAACTCGCTATTTTTCAGAAGTCCAGAAGGGAGAAATATTCACTTCACAGCTAGGAACCCATTGACACTAGTTTGGAGCAATTCCACTTACCTTAGTCCGGTAGCTCGACGATTCGTCGGCCGTATTTCACGAAACTAAATTTGTAGGAATGCTCTCTGCTGCTAAATACCTCGGTATCTAAGGTTAATTTGGGTTTGGACTACGTTTGGCAGTGTAATCGGATGAAATTATATTACCCTCTTCGTTCTTTTCCCTCCTCTGGTTATTCCACTCTGTTTTCTGGAAATTTTTATAAGTTTAAATGAATTAAAACCGAAGTGGGGCTTTATATACTTGGGCCTAGACAAGGCCAATGTGTCACGGAGCCAACGCAGAGGCTCCACCTTCGTGACACGTTGCCATCGCGGAGGGGCTCTGCCTCGGCTCCTTCTGCGATGGTTCGACAGGTTTTAAGTCCGATCTCTTCTCGGGCCTATCTTTAGCACGTATGGCCTTCAAATATGCTTAACCAACGTGCAAATAGGTCATCTAGGTACCGAGAATCCTATGGGGTATAACAGTTCTCGCCGAAGGGGTAGTCTAGCTCGAGCTGCCATAGCTCCTCCTCTGTCGCCGGCCTCCCGCCTATCCTCAGCTGGAGCATTTGCATCCCATACATGCGAGCCATATACTGATCATCACGAGCATGTCGCTCACCAAGTGTAAGCACTGGCCCGTGGGTGGTGTCGGGTGCCTTAGTTTTAGTAACATCTAAGGCCCGCCGCTCCATCTGCGGGATATAGTCAAGGGCCTCCTCCTCGACGTCTAGGCCCCTGAGGAAGGTGGTGAGTAGTCCACCAAAGCCGTACCAGTACCCCTGATGCAACCGGGCTCTCTTCATGGCAGAGATAATTACCGCCCCCACGTTGATCTCCAACCCTTTCATCAGGGCGTACACTAGGCATACACGATCTCGGGTTACATCTGTCATATGTACCCCCGGGATTAGGCAGGAACAGACAATCCTCAGCCATATTCTGGCCTCCCCGTTCATATGTGAATAGGGAAAAGTCTGGTGGTAGCCCCTCTCTTTGTGTCTGCTCCATCTAGCTGTCGATCGGGTCCCACACAAGGTGCGTCTGATGTCCGCATACGATGGGGTAATGTTCAGCTGTCGGAGTACATGGGCGTGTGTGTCCCGCGCTCCTATGATGGCATTAGGTGGTGGGGCTCCAATGTGACTATTTGCCCTCTGATTTTTATGGTGTGACTTCTGATCGTCGGGTTCCAGTTGGCATAGAATTCCCGAACCAAGTGCAGATTGCATTCCTTGGGCTCTTCAAAGATGAAATTGAGCCCAGCTGCCTCGATTCGGTGTACCATCCTAGGGAACTCCTGTGCCAATGGTTCCCGTGCTATATGCTCCTCGGGGAAATATTTGTTTTCTTTGTGCTTTGCGTACCACTTTTTCCCCTCATCCGTCACCCATCTTGTTCCGTATTGGCGGCGTTGGCCGCGTGGAACTACTGGTGCTGCTGGGACTACTGTGCCCAGTCTGATTCGCTTCCTTCCGGCGCCCAAAGTTGATGCGCCTTTCCCTTTCTCTTGCCTGCTTGCCATTTTACCTGTCAACCCAAGTAGACAAGATCAATGTTAAGCTAACGGATATTAACTTCGGATAAGGTCGGGTTAAGCTAGGTTACCCCACACTTAGTCATTAGCTACATTACAACAATACGGCAAGATCATACTTATCTACATACAATAACCAACTATACAATCATGCTTAGTGCGTTCGAAGAATTCGACGGTATATCTTCTGTGTACTACTCAGACTTCGTACAGCTAATCATAATCACTACCATCGCTAACATTTTATCCATCGCACTTAGCAAGGAAAAACAAAGAAATGAAAACAACAACATAAATTTATCTACACGAACCTATACAACCAACCCAATTCTTGCAAATTTCAACATTCCCTTAACCCGAGAATCCGTCGTTCTATTAACATCCTAACAATTAGTACATCGACTCATCTCATTCAACATGTACATCCCGGCATGAAATTCACAAGTTCACTACATTTTCAACTTCAAATTCAAAAACAAGCCCTAGAAATGATATTATCAAGAAATTTCAATTAATTTAGGCAATTGACGAGTTCAAGCAATCATAACGACATTCCAAACATTCATCAACAATAATTAAATTGAATTCATGATTAATTTCTACTTAGGGCAATTTATCTCACCTCACATGCTCAATATTGAAGAAATTCGACAAGAAATGAGGTGGAATCGAAGAACATAACTTGAAGTTGAAGAATTTACGCAAACTTGATGATTTTCTTAGCCTATTCCGTGTCAGGTTGAAGGGGGATGGGTTTTGGGGGGTTTTGGTTGCGGAGTGATTGACAAATAAGGGAAAGGGAGGGTTTTTCGGGGTTAAAAAGTAGTAAAATCGCGCGGGTCACCCGGCGACCCGGTGTGACCCGTCGCGATATACACGGATCCGTGTCACGGAGTGCATCACGGTGCACTGCATCCGTGACATGGAGCCATCGCGAGCCTGTTCTGGAAATTCTTAAAAAATTTGGATTATACCTCAACGTGTCACGGAGAGTAACACGGAGGTCCACCTCCGTGACACGGAGCTATCACCCCAGCTCACTGTTTTGCCACTTTTTGTGAATTTTCATACCTCGAATTTTCCTTCGCGATTCCGTGCATATTTTCCTCCGTTTGACCTGAAATTAATCTCACTATACAAAATTGGTTAGAATTATAGGTTTCACTCTAAATAAAAAATAAAAAAAAACTAAAACGAAAAATTTTGTACTAAATCAAGAAAAAGAGAAAGAAAAATCTATTTACACTTTACAAAAATAAAGAAAAAAAATTTTCACGGGTTGCCTCCCTTGCAGCGCCTGGTTTACCGTCGCGGCTCGACGTCATTAAGCTCAGTTGTCCTCTAGGGTGGTGGACGATTTCTCTAGATCACCGTCCTCCCCCAGTAGTTCTTACACCGATCCGGTGGTTTTCCCATTAACTCTCGTGAATCCTTAATCTGCTCATCATCACCTTGATCAATCACATTGATCACCGAGAGTTCTTCGTGCACCATCGGGAGCTTGGGTGCCTTGTATACATCGAACACCTCCACCTTGTCATGTGCTCGCATTGTTAGCTGCCCCGCAGCTACGTCAATTAGTGCTTTCCTGGTTGCCAAGAAAGGACATCCCAAAATAAATGGGCTTGTGGTACAAAATCCAGCACGATAAAATCTACCGGGAAAATTAGGGAGCCAACTTGCACCAGAACGTCCTCCACAATGCCATCAGGTCTGGCTAAGGATCGATCCGCCAACTGCAAGATCACAGTTGTGGGTCTAGGACTCCCTAGACCCAACTTTCTGAATACTGATGACGACATCAATAATTTATGCTCGCTCCCAAATCACACAATCCACGAGCTCGGATGCTCTACCCAATAGTAATCTGGATAGTAAAACTCCCAGGGTCTTTGAGCTTTGTGGGCAGTCTATTTTGAAACCGGGAAGTGCACTCCTCCGTTAGAGCCACCGTAGCATACTCAGTCAACCGACTTTTGTTTGCCACGATGTCCTTTATATACTTAGCATATTTTGGCACTCCCTGCAAGACATCAACAAGAGGTAAGTTAATATGTACCTGTTTCAGCACCTCCATGAATTTCTTGAAACACTCCTCCTCCTTGTGTTTCTTTAGTCGTTGAGGGAATGGGGGTGGAGGTCTTTCTGATTCAGCTTCCTTAGTCTTCCCCCTCTCAGTACTTTGCTCCCTCTCAACTTCTGCTGCTCTTGACTGTTGAGGTGGTCTTTTCGGTTCCACCTCTTTCAGCTGCAAACCACTCCTTGTGGTCACTGCATTTACCTGCTTGGGATTGGGATCCGTGTCGCTCGGCAGTCCTCCTCTAGGCCTTGTGTTTTGGGCACTAGAAAATTGCCCAAATTGATATTCAAGTGCCTTGGTAGCTAACTGGTTGTTTTTCACTTCGGCTGCCAATTTCACATAGTCAGCCTGCAATTGAGCTTGGTTAGCTATCATGGTCTTGAACATCTCCTCAATGCTGGGTGATGGTGGTGGAGGAGGTGCATTGTTGTTTCTGAATTGTGCTTGATAATTCTGCTGCCCTCCTTGGTTCCTTTGCACACCCTGACCCGAACTTTGGCCCTGATGGTTGTTGCTACCCCATGAGAAATTAGGGTGATTCCTCCAATTGGAATTGTAGCTACTACCATACTGTTGGTGGTTCCTTTGCGTATTACCCACAAAGTTTACCGAGTTAGGATTGGCTCCACAACACTCAGCTGAGTGCTCACTGCTTCCACACACTTCGCACCACATTTGCTGTACTGCATTAACTGGGGCTTGAGGATGGTTCAATGTCATGTTGCTGAAGTGGGTGTTAAGTTGATTTTGCAATGCATCTACCTGTGCAGCGATAGCTGTAAACCCATCCACTTCAAGCACTCCTACTGCTTTCCTTGTCCCGCCTCTTGATGAATCAGCATTCCATTCTGGATTGCCCTACGAAATACGGTTCAACAAGGTATACAGCTCCTCATAAGTTTTCTCCAACGCTTGCCCTCCAGCTGCTGAGTCTAGCAATATTTTGGTGTGGGGTTCCAAACCCTCTATAAAAGTGTGCACCAGCACATCATTGGACTGATGATGATGAGGACAATCCCGCAACATGGACTTGAATCTCTCCCAGGCCTGATATAAATTTTCTCCCTCTCTCTGTTTGAAACTTAGAATCTGACTTCTAAGTCTTGCTGTTTTACCAGAGGGAAAAAACTGTATCAAGAATTTCCTTGCAAGATCATCCCACGTAGATATAGAATTTGGTGGCTCAGCTTTCAACCACCTCTTGGCTTCTCCCAATAATGAGAATGGGAACAATGTAAGCCGGACATAGTCTGATGACACTCCAGCGGGGATGTAAGTGTCACTTATCTCCAAAAAATTTTGGAGATGTTGCTGTAGATCTTATTGAGGGAGACCGGTAAACTGCCCGCTAGTGTGCAGCAACTGCACCATATTCTGTTTAAGTTCAAATCTCCCTCCTGGCTCAGGTTTGCGGATACTAGATGTAACATTATTGGCATGTGGGATTTCCACCTCGCGAACCGGCCGAGCTGCTACTTCTTTGGGCACTAACACTGCTCGGACTACCGGTGGATTTTGTTGTTGCTCCATGATCGTCTGTCTGAGCAACTGCAGCTTTATTTGTAGAGCTTCTCTCCTCTTACTATGAATTATTCTTTCTGGCTCTATATACGATTCCACCAGCTCCTTGTCTCTTGCCAGCGTTCAACAGAGATTAAATCTGCAAAATACAGGCTAAGACCAAGTTGTCAACACTAAGAAAATAAAAATACAGTAAATTAACACTTAAAACAAATTCACCAATCGCCAAGTCCCCGGCAACGGCGCCAAAAACTTGTTCGGGTCTGTTATATGGGTATATAACTACAAGCAAGTGCACGTGGTCGAACAAGTAGTAAAGTGGCTTTAGTAAGCCAAGTATCGATCCCACAGGGACTGGGATGAAGTGCAATCTGCTCAAGTGTACTATATTTCTATTCTAAAAATGCAGACAACAATGTAACCAAAAAGTTGATATTTAGTTTTATAATTTTTATACTAAATCTAAAATAACTATCTACTTTGAGTCTGAACTATGAATGAGAGCATGCTGAGGTTAAACGAACATGTAATGAAATTAATTATCGACATAATTTGGTTAGTCTTTTACTCCAGTTGCTAGCCAAGAACATTTGCCAAGATATTAAAACTCTCGTATTTAACCTCACTTAAGAATCATGAACCATCCACCTACATTTATGTGATATAATGCAATTCATGTTCTAGCCATACAAACCCGGTTCCTAAATTGACTAATACGACTTTCAGGTATATTTCTATCCTGAAAGTAAATCAATTGGCAATTTTCCCAAACCAAGAAAAGATCATATCCTATTAATTCACAACTTTCCCATTTCTTGCTCTCTCGAGTGAAACCGGACTTTTTAGATATACATTAACGTAGGCCACACATTAATGCAGTAAGAATAAGAATTAATAGAACAACATGGAAGAAAAGATGAAAAACCACTATGATCAACATTCCATTTCACTACAATTGTTCATAACTTCAGCAAGAAGAGGATTTAGCCACTCATTTGTGGATTAACCATCATTAAATGAGTGTTAAACATACAAGCAATTGAATTAAAGAAGAAAGAAAGAGAGAAAAACCCTGATATTTTCGTCCCTTCAACTGCCTGTAACCCACGTTCTTGCTCCACCAAGTCAGAATATTGAAAAATGAACCTAAGTGTTCTATTTATATTGGTGTGAATTTTTCCCGAAATAACAAGCAACGTGTCACGGAGTGCATCATGGAGCACTGCCTCCGTGACACGCTATGGACGCGGACCTTCACTGGAACTGGGGGTCCAGGAAATAAAGCCCAACGTGGCACGGCGTGCAACGCGGAGCCAAGCCACCGTGCCATGGACCTATCGCGTACCCTCTCTGGAATTTGGGCGAAATTTCCCTATCCAGGCAGAAGGCCTCCGCGATGGCAGCGTGACACGGCTCCATCGCGGAGCCCCTTTATTTCATGCTGTCCAATGTCTTGTCCCTTGCTCGCATCCAAGTCCAACCCCGATATCCTCCAACATGCATTTTAGCTTCCCGAAATTACATTTTACCTGCAAAACAATGCTAATCATGTTGGTTAGTATAAATTCACATTTTATTACCAGTTACATGAGAATGTATACACATTGATAGATAAACAAGGCTAAAATGGTACTTTTGAGTATCACTTGGGCATATAAATTTGCCCAAGATCAGTGCTGTTATGTAAAGGCCGCCTCTGTGTTCCAGATGTTTCAGGGCTCCGCCAGCAGATTATGAACGAGGTACATTACGCCCGTTATTCTCTTCACCCCAGTGCGACGAAAATGTACCATGATATCAAGGAGAATTATTGGTGGCCAGGAATGAAAAGAGAAATTGCCGAATTTGTAGCCCAGTGTCCTAACTACCAATAGGTAAAAGCGGAACACCAGAAACCAGGCGGGTTAACTCAGGACATAGCTATGCCACTCTGGAAATGGGAGGCAGTGAATATGGATTTTGTAGCAGGATTACCCCGTACCAGACATAGACACGATTCTATTTGGGTAATAGTCGACAGGCTGACAAAATCAGATAATTTCCTGCCAGTGAAAGCTACCTTCTTGGCCGAGGACTATGCCGATTATATATCAAAGAAATAGTTAGATTACATGGAGTGCCAGTATCTATTATTTCAGACAGAGGAGCACAATTTACAGCTAGATTTTGGCAGTCGTTCCAGAGGGGTCTGGGAATGCAGATTAATTTGAGCACAGCATTCCACCCTCAGACAGATGGACAGTCTGAGCGCACTATTCAGATGCTCGAGGACATGCTACGAGCATGTGTGATAGATTTTGGAGGTAGCTGGGACGAGCATTTGCCGTTAATTGAATTTGCTTATAATAATAGCTATCACTCAGCCATCCAAATGACGCCCTTTGAAGCCTTGCATGGGCGAAAATGCAGATCACCGGATGGCTTGTTTGAAGTGGGAGAATCAGTGTTGATTGGGCCAGACATCATTCGACAATCAGAGGAGAAGGTAAAGCTTATCAGAGAATGCCTACTGACTGCACAGAGCCGCCAGAAATCATATGCTGATGTGCGGCGCAGAGACCTGGAATTTGATGTGAATGACTGGCTATTTTTGAAGGTATCTCCGATGAAAGGGGTGATGAGATTCGGCAAGAAAGGTAAGCTCAGTCCGAGATTCGTTGGGCCTTATCAGATCCGGCGGAGAGTAGGCCGAGTGGCATATGAATTGAACTTGCCTCCAGAATTGGAATCCGTTCATCCGGTCTTTCATGTATCTATGCTAAGGAAATGCATAGGAGACCCATCCAGAGCAGTCACAGTCCAGGATATCCAGGTTACGGGAGAGCTGGTCTATGAAGAGGTTCCAGTAGCCATCTTAGACAGACAGATTCGTAGATTGAGAACTAAAGATATTGCGTCTGTCAAGGTATTGTGGCGTAACAGGAACCGAGAGGAGATGACTTGGGAGGCGAAGGAAGATATAAAGACCAGATACCCTTATTTATTTCAAGCCTAGTCAGGCGACATGTATGTTAGTATTATTATCTTATGTAGTGCCTTATAGTATACATATAAATGAGAAGGTCTATTTTAATCTATCATTTAAATACTATAGTATTATGTGGAGTACCTGTATGGGACTTTTCTGCATTTCAGGTTTTTGGGATAGTCCATATTACAGGGGAAACTCTGCCGAAATTTCTTTCTAGAAACAAGTTGAGTAAGTTGAGAAGTCCTCTAGATAGAAGTTTACATTCGAGGACGAATGTTCTTAAGGGGGGAGAATGTTATACCCCGTAAAATTCCCAACACATAGATGGCCTATTCGCGTGATGGTTAAGAGTATTTGAAAGTCATACATGCTAGAAAAAGGCCTGGGAAAAGACCGGACGAGAAGCCTGTCGAACCATCGCAGAAGGAGCCGGGGTAGAGCCCCTCCGCGATGGAAACGTGTCACGGAGGTGGAGCCTCCACGTTGGCTCCGTGACACGTTGGCCCTGTCCAGGCCCAACTATATAAGCCTCCAACTTCGGTTTTTAACATCATTTTCATCATTTAATTTCCAGAACACGAAGAGAAACAGAGGGTGCGAAGGTTTCTTGATAATTTCTTTCCGATTACGCCGTCAAACGAGGTCCAAATTCAAATTAACTCCAGATACCGAGGTATTAAGCAGTAAGGAGCATTCCTACGGATTTAGTTTCATGAAATTCGGCCGGCGAATTGTCGTGCTACCGAACTAAGGTAAGTGGAATTGCTCTAAATTAGTGTCAATATACTCCTAGCCTTAAAGTGAATATTTCTCCCTTCTGGACTTTCGAGAAATAGCAAGTTTTTGACCATCTTTTGATAAGCCAAAGTTTAGGCTATAAATATATCGAAAGTGACGTTTTCTTTCAGAATATTGGTGTATTTAGTTCTAATTGACATACATGTAAATGCAGTTTAGAGAAATAGCTGGAGTATTGACCATGCTTCATCCGTTAGTTGGGTAAACCGAGGTTAAGGTATGTAAAGCCAGTTTCTTCAGAAAGTTAGTAGTTTTATCCTTGTATAGCACAGTAAACTCCGTAGTAGAATTCCTGGAGTTGAATATTGAGTATTGTGCAAGTTCAGTAAATCTGGTTTGCGTTGTTCTATCATACTCAGTCCGAAAGTTAGTAAAGCATGCGCCAAAATGGCAAGTTAGCATTCCAGACTCAGTATAGCTCAGTATGTGATTAGCAAGCATGTTTCTAGAATAATATGACAGATATTCAGAATAAGAGTTAGTAAAGTAAAATTAGACAGTCAGATAGTATCTTGGCTACAGATTAGCCATACAGACAGATGATATCTTGGCTACAGTATATCCATACAGTTAGATAGTATCTTGGCTACATATTAGCCATGCAGTTAGATAAAGATCACAGATTCAGTATAAAGAAGTATGAGAATCAGTATAACACAGAAAGAGATCAGAATAAGAAATCAGAATTTAGATAGTATTTTTCAGTTTAAACATGCTTGCTATATATGTGCTTATTGTTTGTTGAGACTTGGTTGTGTCGTGAGGGCACCCTTTTGAGTGTCCTCGCCACCCCTGGGTTGGTAACTGTGTCGCCCACTGAGCGGGTGGGTTTACGTTACTCCAAGGAGTGGCATGCCGTCCCCAGTTTGGACGAAGATGGGATGAAGCTTTCCCCATATCAGGCTGATCAACATTACAGTACAGATAGCCCTGTTGTGCGCAAGTGCCCAGGGAACAAATTCAGATACAGTTACAGTTACAGATACAGTATAGGCGTCCTCCGGACTCAGACATGGTTATTTATATCGGAGGCTATGGCCCGAGCCGGAGACCCAGGGGGTCGGCAGAGGTGCTCATAGTTAGCAGATGAGTGGTGTGACTTATTTTTGGCTGGTTTTGACCTGGGTAGGGGTATATAGATTGTTTGCTTGCTTGGCGCCATCCGGCTTATGGGGGTTGGTATTGGATCTTGTTTGATATATATATATATGTATTTATGTGCTATATATTAGTTAATAGACAGCAGGCCGCTGTGTCTATAGGTACGCTCCTACCCTACCACAACACAGAAAGTCTGATTCAGTTCATCTCAATTCTTACAGATTCAGTTACCTCCTGCTATTCAGAATTGCTAGTTATGTTATTTGTATTCAGTTATGTTCAGTTGATTTACATACTCGGTACCAGTGGTACTAATGCCCGTTTGGGGCGCTGCATTACTTGCCTGTAGGTACTCACAGACGAGGAGCTGATCCCTCATGATCCTAGCCAGCGCAGAGTCATCAGCTCCTGTCATCTAGAGCCTGATATTCAGAGGTGTATTTCATTTTCTTTTGTTGTATAGTACGGGTAGGTCGAGGCCCTGTCCCGACCATCTTATCAGTATTCCTAGAGGCTTGCAGTCTGTATATATTTCCCTGTGGTTAGTTGTGCCGGTCGTGTGGGGCCGTGCGTGTGTTTAGCTGTTTAGTAATGTTGATTATGTTGGCCGTGTGGGGCCATAGTCTGATAGTAGTGGTGACCTTGCTGGTCACGTAGTTATTCAGTATTCTATTATTTTGAGTTAGAGATAATTAACAGCATGGTGGCCTTGTCGGCCCGCATAGGTTTCCCCCTTTGTAAGTATGTTTCTGGTTAGCTAAAGTTTTATACAGGTGGCTATAGGCCCAGTTGGCCGGAGGCTGTGTTTACAGCCGTTATATAGCCCGTTGTTTCCAGAAATCTGAGTTAGAGCTAGCCAGGTACCAGTTGTGCTTAGGCTCACCAGTTAGCAATCTAGATCCTACTAGTGCACCAGGTGCCAGTCATACCCCCCAAGGCGGGGCGTTACATCTCCCTCAGTAGAAGAACGAGAAACTGAACGCTGCTTCTTTGAAGACCATGAGATAGGGGAATTACCAAGATATATAACATAACCAGTAGTGCAGGTGCGATCTTGAGGATCCCCTGTCCAGTCTGAATTAGAGTGCGCAGCCAGTCTACGATCACTCTCCTTGGCTATGAGTATACCAAAGGAAGTGGTGGAATGGAGATAGCGAAGAAGGCGTTTAAGAGCAACCAAATGAGACATAATTGTATGATGCATGGCCTGTGATAGATTGCTGAAAGCAAAAGCTATGTCTGGACATGTGAAAGAAAGGTAATGAAGCTTACCAATAATGCGCCGATATAAGGAACCATCAACTAGATGATCATCAGGCGCAAGGTCAAAAACAACAGTAGATGTCATAGGTGTGGTAACACCTTTGCAATTATCCATAGCAACCTCGAGTAAGAGATCTATAGTGTACTTCTCTTGAGAGAGCAAAAGAGCAGTAGAAGAATGAATCACCTCAACACCAAGAAAGTAATGAAGATGCCCTGGGTCCTTCAGTGAAAAACATTGGGAGAGAGAGCCTAAACGATATAATATTTCCAGTCACTAAGATATCATCCATATAAACTAAGATATACACAATGAACCCGAACTTATGCAGAATGAAGAGCGAGGAATCAGAATGGGATTTAATAAAGCCCAAAGTAAGGAGATAACTTTTTAGTTCGGTGTACCAAGCACGAGGAGCCTGTTTGAGACCATAAATTGCCTTATGAAGTCGACATACATGGGTAGGATTCCGAGAGCTTTCAAATCCGGGTGGCTGGTGCATGTATGATCATGGGCAAAAATAGCATGCCCGAGATACGCATTATGACTTAAATTAGTCTTGTTTATCTAAGTTATTGTATACATTTTCATGTAATTTTATATGAAGTGAAGATATGTGCTAACCAACATGATTAGCCTTTGTTTTGTAGGTTTTGATGACTTTTGAGTAACTAATCCATGAGTTGGTGAAGTAGAGGCTTGAAAACGGAATTAACACGCGAACGTCGGCAAAGAGGATGCACAAAACAGCCCACCGGTGCGTCGGCAACATGCCACGGCAGGCAGGCCGACCACAACAGCCCACCTGCGCGTTGGCAACGTGCCACGGCAGGTTGGCTGCACGACCAAGAGGTGGCAACGCGCTGCCCAAGCAGCATGACACGCTGCCAATGTGGCAGGGTGCTGCCGGGGCCAAGTTCGGGTGATTTCCAGAGAGCCTCCACGTCCGTAGCGTGTCACGGAGGCAGTACTCCACGATGCACTCCGTGACACGTTGCTTGTTATTCCGGGAAAGAGTCCTACTACTATAAATAACACACTTAGGTTTATTTTTCAGAATTCAGACTTGGTGGAGCAAGGACGTGGGTTACAGGCAGTTGAGGGACGAAAAGTTCAGGGTTTTTTCTCTCTTTCTTTCTTCTCTAATTCAATTGTTTGTATGATTAACACTTGTTTTAGGATGATTAATCCACAAATGAGTGGCTAATTCCCTTCCTTGCTGAGGTTATGAACACTTGTGATAAATTTTGATTATTGATTATATGGTTTTTCATCTTTTTCTTCCATGTTGTTCTATTAATTCTTGTTCTTACTGCATTGGTGTGTGGCCTACATTAATGTACATCTAAAAAGTCCGATTTCACTCGAGAGAGCACAAAATTGGAAAGTTGTGAATTAATAGGATATTGTTCTTTACTTGGTTTAGGAAAATTGAGTTTTGATGAACCTTCAGGATAGAAATATACCTGAAAGTCGTATTAGTCAATTTAGGAACCGGAATTGTATGGCTAGAACATGAATTGCATTTGATCACAGAAATGTAGACGGATGGTTCATGATTCTTAAGTGATATTAAATATGAGAGTTTTAATCTCTTGGCAAATGTTCTTGGCTAGCAACTGGACGAAAAGATTAACCAATTTATGATGATAATCAATTTCATTACATGTTCGTTAACATCGGCATGCTCTTATTCATAGTCCAAATTCAAAGTAGATAATTGTTCATAGTTTTTGTATAAAATTTATAAAACAAATTATTCACTTTTTGGTTACTTTGTTGTCAGCATATTTAGAAGTAAAAATATAGTATACTTGAACAAATTGCACTCAACCCAAGTTTCTGTGTGATCGATACTTGGCTTACTAAAGCCACTTACTACTTGTTCGACCACGTGCACTTGCGTGTCAGTTTTATAACCCCAAAACCACCCGAACAAGTTTTTGGCGCCGTTGCCGGGGACTTGGCAATTGGTGAATTTGTTTTAAGTGTTAATTTACTATATTTTTTTTCTCAGTGCTGACAAATTGGTCTTAGTGTTTGTTTTAATTCTTTTTCATTTTATTTTTTTTCTTTTTCGAATACCCTTATTGACATGACATCGTGGAATACAAATGGTTTAAATGGTGGATACTCATATTTTGGCAAATCTTGTCTGAATTGCGGAGGACCCCACTTGTGGCAACACTGTAACACGTGCAATATATGTGGTGGTCAAGATGGCCATTGGGATGGCTGTTCAAATGCATATTACCCTCCCCCAAGCCCCTACTATGATCCTTTTGTTGTTTTTTCTGAATATAGGCATGCTGAAAATGAGGACTTGGGACGCCAAGCTCGAATAGAAGACATGCTGAAACAACTCTTGGAGAAATCAGAAGCAATGAAGGAGGCGATGACAGTATTGAGAATTCAGCAAGAAGAGAATGCAGAGGCTCTAGAAAGGATGAGCGTCAAATTCACGGAGATGATTGCTGAGGCTGAAGCTTGTGATAAATTGCAGGTGACAGTTTTAGCCGATATTCAAGAGGAACTACAAGAGGAAGACAAGGGTGAATTTTTGGATGAAGCCCAACAATTAGAATCTCTTGAGTGTCCCCGTGATGGGCTCACACTTATGGAAAATCTACTCATGGAAGAAGAGATAGAGTTTCCCCCATTTGACATTAATGGAGAGATAGATGTCGATGCTGAGAAGGAGTATACAAGTAAGGAGGTCAAGCACAATGCATTTTCAGAGTTGAGGTTTATTAGACCACACTCGAAGCATTTTCCGACATTAAGTTTGGTTGAAAACATAGAAATAGAGTCTTCCAAGCTTATAGAGAAATGTCTAGAGGAGGACCAAGCCCCATATATTTTGAAATTTGCTAACTCAGAGAGACATAATGACTTCGCTTACGTAAGGGCCAATAGGTTCAAAAGAAAACATCTACTGCTTGGTCCTTACAATTTTTCACCACCACCCCTGGAGCATAAGAGGAAATTAGAGAAGAAATTAGGGGTGAGATTCATATCCTCAAGGTTGAGGAAAAAGTGGTGAAACTTGGTACGTCGTGCCGCGACGTAAAATTAGGCGCTGCTTGGGAGGCAACCCAAGGGTACCATGCGTACCATTTTAATTTCTTGCATTTAAGTTGATTTTATTTATTTTTCATCTTGTGTTATTTTGGTGGAAAGTTAAGCACAGATGGAGGGGAAGTCTGAGTACCCGTGGGGAAGGAAGCTAACAAGCATGGAAGAGAAAAAGTGTGGGGTCGAACACCCACTTGTGCAAAGTTGAAGAAAGGCATGTTGTTAGCTAGGCCTAAAGGCCTCAGGGAGTATTTCTCACCCTTTTTAAATTTTAATTTGATGCTATGAGGACATAGCATGATTTAAGTGTGGGGTGAGGGAAATTTCAAGGGAAATTTCGAATTTCTAAATTTTTGTGCTTAACAAGTTTGTGGTGAATGTAATGTTAATGCTTGAGAAATTTGAAAAATTTGAAAAATTTGAAAATTTTTCTGAATTAAGCATGACTTCATCACCCGTTGGTTTTTCTTTTCGGTTCTTTTCCGACGGGAGGTCTTTGAACCGAAGAATAAAAATTTTCTTTTTCTTTCTTTCCTTTGTCTGTATATAATTTTTTTTAGTCATAGTTAGTGACTGTTTCCGACGATGGATGGATGACGACCGTCTTGAGGAAAAATTAGTCGGTAGGTGTTGGGTTTTTGAAACCATAACTAATTGGTGCTTGATGTTCTTTTTATGTGCTACACATGGTTGTAAGATGCAAGTATGTTCAGTGTGAAGCATGCAAGTGTATAACTTTGTTTGAGACACTTAGGCTCTTGAATTTGACTCAATATCATGGAAGCTTAATCTGAATTCTTGTGATTAGCTGAGTAAGAGTCTACTGAATGTGTCTTGATTTGAGCATGTGCCATGAGTGTAAGGTTTTTGAGTATTCTGTGCTATTATGAAATGTCTAGAACTTGCCTGGTGTGTATATAAAACGAAATGAAGGATGTGAATTGTAGGAGATGATTTAGGCATTTCTTTCAAAGAACCAAACTTTTATCCCTCATTATACCTACCTTGAAAAATTAATCCTAGTTAACCCCATTGAGCCTTGAGCCTATTCTTTGACAGCTGCAACATAAGCTTAATCCTTTTTCTTTCATTAGCCTTGAAATTGAACCAAAACTCCTAAGTGCTTAAAGGAAAAATCCGAAAGAGTAAAGGAGTGAGAAGAATGAAAAAGAAGGGAAAGTAGCAATTGTAAAAGTTGATAAAGGGCGAGGGTGCACTTGTTTGAATATGGGTGAGTATTAGTAAGGAGTAAGAAAATAAATAAATGAAAAGTTACTTATAGAACTCCTTACTAATAAGCTAAAAGTGCCTAAAGAAATGGGGGAACAAAAGAGGAAAAAGAATGATGAAAAGATAAAAAGGTGAAGTGAAGGAAGGAAAGTTTGTAATGAAGGCGTGATGTATTAAAAGCGCTTAGGAAAGATAGTCACTATTATTGGCAATAATAGTACTTACCCGCACCTGAGTTACATTACAACCTAAAAAGTCCTACTTGATCTTACATTCACACATCCTTAAATTAGTGGAATAAAACACTAAGGGCAAGCTTATGGGTCATTACATGATGCATGTGAATTCTTTGTGAGAGTGAGTGTAATTCTATGCATGTACTCACACATGTTGTGATATAAAAATTGTTTTTGCGTGTGAAATTGGGTAACTCTCTTCCCATGAGGGGCACATGTTGAATGAAGGATATAATTCATGTGGGATTTCTTAATCAGTTGATTTGCATGAGTTTGCTAAGATTGAGAGTCGATTCTTGAGGTTAAGAAGTCTTAACATAGTTGTGCTTCATTTCAATGATCAAATCAGGCATGCTCTATTTTTAGCTTGTATCTTACGTAATCATTATAGCCGTAACTTGAATTATCTTGCTAAATTAGTTATGTGGGAGTCTCCATATGCATGATATGTAAAAGTTTGTTCGAGGACGAACAACGCTTTAAGTGTGGGGTTGTGATCATGGGCAAAAATAGCATGCCCGAGATACGCATTATGACTTAAATTAGTCTTGTATATCTAAGTTATTGTATACATTTTCATGTAATTTTATATGAAGTGAAGATATGTGCTAACCAACATAATTAGCCTTTGTTTTGTAGGTTTTGATGACTTTTGAGTAACTAATCCATGAGTTGGTGAAGTAGAGGCTTGGAAACGGAATTAACACGCGAACGTCGGCAAAGAGGAGGCACAAAACAGCCCACCGGCGTGTCGGCAACGTGCCACGGAAGGCAGGCCGACCACAACAGCCCACCTGTGCATTGGAAACGTGCCACGGTAGGTTGGCTGCGGGACCAAGAGGTGGCAACGCGCTGCCCAAGCAGCGTGACACGCTGCCAACGTGGCAGGGTGCTGTCGGGGCCAAGTTCGGGTGATTTCCAGAGAGCCTCCGCGTCTGTAGCGTGTCATGGAGGCAGTGCTCCGCGATGCACTCCGTGACACGTTGCTTGTTATTCCGGGAAAGAGTCCTACTACTATAAATAGCACACTTAGGTTTATTTTTCAGAATTAAGACTTGGTGGAGCAAGGACGTGGGTTACAGGCAGTTGAGGGACGAAAAGTTCAGGGGTTTTTCTCTCTTTCTTTCTTCTCTAATTCAATTGTTTGTATGATTAACACTTGTTTTAGGATGATTAATCCACAAATGAGTGGCTAATTCCCTTCCTTGCTGAGGTTATGAACACTTGTGATGAATTTTGATTATTGATTATATGGTTTTTCATCTTTTTCTTCCATGTTGTTCTATTAATTCTTGTTCTTACTGCATTGGTGTGTGGCCTACATTAATGTACATCTAAAAAGTCCGATTTCACTCGAGAGAGCACAAAATTGGAAAGTTGTGAATTAATAGGATATTGTTCTTTACTTGGTTTGGGAAAATTGAGTTTTGATGACCCTTCAGGATAGAAATATACCTGAAAGTCGTATTAGTCAATTTAGGAACCGAAATTGTATGGCTAGAACATGAATTGCATTTGATCACAGAAATGTAGACGGATGGTTCATGATTCTTAAGTGAGATTAAATACGAGAGTTTTAATCTCTTGGCAAATGTTCTTGGCTAGCAACTGGACGAAAAGATTAACCAATTTATGATGATAATCAATTTCATTACATGTTCGTTAACCTCGGCATGCTCTTATTCATAGTCCAAATTCAAAGTAGATAATTGTTCGTAGTTTTAGTATAAAATTTATAAAACAAATTATTCACTTTTTGGTTACTTTGTTGTCAGCATATTTAGAAGTAAAAATATAGTATACTTGAACAAATTGCACTCAACCCAAGTCTCTGTGGGATCGATACTTGGCTTACTAAAGCCATTTACTACTTGTTCGACCACGTGCACTTGCGTGTCAGTTTTATAACCCCAAAACCACCCGAACAATGTACCCTTCTTCATTGAGACGACCCTGCAAGAAAGCATTGTTAACATCCAACTGATGAACAGGCCAGTCAAGTTGAGTGGCGATAGTCAGGACAAGTCGGACAATAGCAGGATTGACCACCAGACTGGAGGTGGAATGATAATCAAGTCCCGGGCGCTGAGTGAAACCTTTGGCAACCAAATGAGCATTGTACCTGTCAACAGAACCATTAGGTTTATACTTAATATGGAACAACCACTTACAATCCACCACATTTTTGGAAGAGTCACATGGAACCAAATCCCAAGTGTGGTTGCAAACAAGTGCATCAAATTCAACGTTCATTGCTAAATCCCATTGAGGAATTAGCTTGGCTTGCTAATAGGTTGTTGGGATTTTTGGAGACAGTGTAGTGGTTGTGAGGAACTATTTTGGTTTAAGGCTATTAGTCTGTGATCGGGTGGTCATTGGGTGTATTTTGGTGGTTGGCTGGTTAGGTTTGGATTGGGTGGGTGGGTCCGGTTGAATAGGAGGAGAAGATGTTGGTGGAGGTGGGGGAGAAGCCATTTGTGGCTGATGTTGTGCCGAAGCAGATGAATTGTGAGAAGGGTGAGTAGTTTGGCTAGGAATGGGTGGTCTGTCTCATCTATGATATGTGATAAGTGGTCGTGAGGGCAAAGCTTGAGGTGTTGAAGAAGAAGTAATTCTTTGTTGGTTTGGAACTTGTGTAGAGGGAGGAGAAGGAATATTACCTGATTGTGGAGAGACACCATCTGGAGCAGAGGAGATAGCTTGCGGGTGTTGAGAGACCTTGGGCGATGTAGTTGCTGGTGGGGGTAGTTGACACGAGGACTGTAAAAATGAATTATTGTTCTCCTTGGATTGTTGTTCAATAGAAATTTTATCCCAAGAAACATTATCTGTATTTTTAAACTTGGAAAAGGTTATTCTGAAAAGGAAAATTGTCTTCCAAAAAAAATTACATCCCTGGATAAATATAGTTTGGAAGTAACTTGATCAAAAAACTTATGGATATAATATTTACTAGAAAATCCTAAATAAACATATGGTGCGGAGTGAGATTCCAGTTTATTACTAGAGTAGGGTTTTAGCCATGGATAGCATAAGCATCCAAACACTTCGATGGAATTATAATTAGGCACTGCCTGAAATAGGATTTCAAAAGGGGATTTATTTTGTAGATTGGGTATAGTCATCCTATTGATCAAATAAACTGCTTGATGACAAGCATAACTCCAAAAGGTTGAAGGTAAGGACGCTTGAGATGCCGGTGTCGACGTTCAACTAAGGCTACCCTTTGAGGTGTGTATGGGAGCGACACTAAATGTTCAATGCCGTGTGCTTTTAGATAGGAATCTAATTTTTGAAATTCACCACCACCATTAGTGTAAAAGGACAATATTTTTGTGTGAAAATGTCTTTCAAGCATGGGATGTAAAGTTTGGAAGATTTCCAGAACTTCTGTTTTAGCCTTGAGAGTGAACATCCACATAAATTTTGAAAATTGATCGACAAATAAAACATAATATCATTTTTTGTCAATCGAAACAACCGGAGACGTCACCCACAAGTCACTATAAATTAAATTCAATGGATTGTCACTATGCAAAGTAACTTTTGAAAAAGGCATCCTGTGGCTTTTATTAGAATAACATGAATTACAAATACCATTAGTTGTGGAGTCAACAACTAGAAAATCATGCAAAAATTTATTTAGAGCTCCACGATTAGAGTGGCCTAATCATTGATGCCACAGGTCGTATGAAACAGCAACATTGCATTTGGGAGGACCATTTACATCACTCGGAATTCACTCATACAACCCATTTTTACTCCACCCGCGAATCAATGGCGCCCCCAAAGTCAGATCCTTCACAAGATAAAAAAAAAGAAAAAAATTCCATAGAGAAGTTATTATCTTGACAAAATTTAGAGACAAATATCAGATTATTTTTAATATCTGGAGAGCAAACGACATACTGGAGATGGAATTAGTGATTTGATGCATTAAAGTTTACATTACCTGTATGGGAAATTGGAATGGTATTACCATTACCCATGACTATATCTTCCGAACCATGGTAGTCTTGCCTAGTGTCTAGACCCTATGTGTCTGAGGCAATATGGTGGGTGGAACCACTGTCAACGATCCATGGAGGGGATTGATTCTGGAAGCGTACAACATAATTAGCACGTGCTTGAAGATGATTGTGAGAGCGTGTCCAGCATACATGTGCAATATGACCTCTACCATTACACAGTTGGCAGTAGAGGTTGTTGTTGGAAGACTGCTTTTGGTGGTTGTTGCGCCGAGGTTGCTAATTGTTATGCCAGAATTGATTACGATTTTATGGAGTTGGCGCATTTAGTTGTTGATTATTATTCTGGCTACTGGTAAATCCCTGACGTGTAGGAGTGGAAGGGGTCCCCTGAGAAATATTGGCTGTTATCGGAACACAAGGTGTCTTTTTGGCTTCATCATGCTGAAGGAAAAGCTCACGATCAAGGAGCTTTTTGTATAGTTCTTCGTAGGATATTGTCGAATCTCGAGCTCGGATAGCGTTAGAAAGTTTTAGAAATTCATATCCAAGGCCAGTAAGATTCTTGACAATCAATTCTTCATTGGATACGGGGGATCCAGCAGCGGCAAGTTCATCAAAAAGAGAGCGAACTTGATGGAGATAGTCTGCAACAGGGAGAACGTCTTTGGAGAGGTGGGCTAGTCAGTCTCGAAGACTAAAAATACGAGTTTGGGATTTATTTGCATAAGCAGTATGCAGGGCGTCCCACGCCACTTTTGCAGTTGTAGCGGAAGCAACAGTACTGACAATGGTCGTGTCAACAGCTGCCAAGATAGCATTCTATATAAGCTGATCTTGTTGAAACCAAGGAACATAATCTGGATTGGGGATTTCTAGGTTGTTTTCAGATATAGTTTTAGAGGGGGTTGGTATTGATCCATCAAGGTGACCAAAGAGGTTGTGTCCACGCATAAGCATGGATACCTGAGCCTTCCACAATGTTAAATTATAGCTACCAGTCAGTTTGATGGGAGTTGAGTAACGGGATTGAACTAGACAACAGTATTTGAGCCGGACAAATTGACGGCATTGATGATGCTGGTACTGGGATCCATTTATGCGTGAAGTGGGTGGGCTTGGAGAGAAAAAAATGAGCTTGTTAAACCAATAGAGCTCGTGATACCATAAAGAGGGAAGAGAAAAAGCTGGTAGTGAAAAAATGTATATATATATTTATCATTGTGTTGGCTTTTATATAGCCAACATAGTACATACAAAGCTGAGAAGAAATAACAGATTAGAGAAAATCTAGGTAACAGGGAACCTACGTGAATATCCTAAAGATAAGGGAGCTGATAAATACAAGATCAATTTAAAAGTCATTAAATTAAAAAAGGAGTCCTAAACAAATAATAAGAGTCCTAAACTGAAGGGAATTTGTTAGCCGTTATTACTTAGCAGCTTAGTTGATTGGTTATCTGAATAACACCTTGTTGGTAAAGTTTCAATTCCACCTTTAATCACCTCCCGCGAATTCCATTCCTCTACCTCAACTTTTTTATAAAAAAAATAAAAAAGGGCATATATGTACAAGTCTTAAATATAATTGGCATTTTTATAACACAATAGATATTAGAAAAACTCTAACTTACAACTATTGGCAAGTTATTGCCACGACCGGAAAGTAGATCCGAATCGTAACACGAGACAAGAAGCCCCGAGAGACTCCAAGTCGACCCATGGCATGAACATTCATCTAACTTCAATTCACTTTAAGAGAAAAACTGGACATACGATATAATGGAAGCATAAACGTAATATAGCATAGCATGATAAGAAGAAAGTAGTAGACATACACATCAGCGGAGTACTACAAACAGTCTGAAAGCCTCTATCATATCAGATGGGTTGATGGGACATCATTCCCAACTAACCTGACTGAAACAAAAGAGAACATCAATGTCTGGACATGTGGCCCTCGGAACATGAGGACTCACCAACAGGCTGATAGCTAACTCTGGGATGGACTAATGATGGGGATGAGCCTAAGAGCCGGGTCTTGTATCATGAAACGATACAGCACAGAAAGTATGCGGTCAGTACGTGGAATGTGCTGAATATGCAAGGTAAGTATAGCGGACATTTAAAATATATAAAACTCATAAGTGATCATAAGAGTAGGAAAACATGCTCATAACATAAATCCGTAACATAACATAAGGCTCAAGGTCTTCAAAATATTCGTAATACAATCATAATCATAATCATAAGAGAAAAACTTTATTTAACATGATTTGAGCCAATAGACATAATCGTAAACATGTATAAATCATGAGGAACAGTGAGAGATTCTCATAACCGACATACTCCATATAAGCACACGTAGAGCCCGACTTGTAACCCTAGTCGGGAGGGCGTTCATACCTTGCCAAGGGTATAACTATGAAAGACGTGATCACTCATGATAAGGGCCATTTGGGCAAGGGGATAGTCAAAAGGGAGGTCCCAACATATCCTACGGTGGCACGTAGTTATGAGATTCGGGAAAGAACCTAGGCGCCGGACCTACTCGGTGTTAAATACTACTCCCAAAACATATATAGTGCTCATAGTTAATATGCATGAGATTCATGGGCTAGTTAAATCATGATAATCATAAGCATACTTGTAAATACGTGAACTAGCCATGAAGTAAGGCCTGTGAGTTGGCCAAAAACATAATTCGTAAGTCATGGGAGTCATGCAAACTTGTAGATCATACATATACTTTGCAAATCATCAAATCATAATAGGTATTTGAATAAATCCATATTTCAAATCATAAATCATGATGGATTTGTAAATATCAATAATTGTAGTAAAGATCACAACACGATTCATCATGGATCATACATACTTAGGCTAGATTTAGTAGAAATCGAAATTAATAATTTTATAATCAAAATAGTTGTAGAATCTGATCAAAATTCATAAAACATGATGTAAATCTCGAAACATAATAACCTATTAGTAAATCATTAGAATTCCACAAAATTCAAGTTAAAAACCCATAACATTTTTGATTAAATTTCAAAAATTAGTAGAGATTGAGCATGAGTGTGAATGAAACACCCATTCATAAACCTACATACTTGGGTAAGATCAAATTTTAACACTCTTTGAAAGCCCACGGAAAAATTGATGAAGAAGAGCTTGAGAACTAGCTTGATCACTCTTAAGTCTTCCTAACTTTACCTGCATGAGAATGAATAGGTGAGGAGGGCTTAACCTATCTTAACATACTCAGAAAATAGCATAAAATGACATATTTTAGGGCCTTAGAGCATAGGAATGACGAAAATAACCTGAAAAATCTGCACTGGACGCTCTAATAGACGTACCAACGAGTTGTTGGAGGATATCCGTCACCTGCACTGCCAAGACCCTGATCTCGGATTCAATCCACGACTCTATAGGATGAGTCATCCTTTCATCTAATGGGTCATTTGTTCGATTGTCGTTTGCCTCCTAAATATCCTGAACTTCTCCTCACAACGAGCCTCACCATGACTCGTTGTTTCCTCCAATGGGTCGTGGTTTCCTTCCGTTAGGTCCACTGGAAATTTTGATAACCATTGCAACGACTTGTGACCACGACTCATTATATATCATGATGGGTTGTGGGATGACCGTCACATCCCCTGATGCCAAAGTCCGGTACCCACCACGGTTACAAACAATGACTCGTTGATTCTAGCAACGATTCGTTACATCACCCGTTATTTTCAGTTCCACCAGGCCTTCACTTCCCACGACTGGATCCATTGGGTCGTTGGTTGGACCAATGATCTGTTGGGTCGTCCATCATGCAACATTTTTCCCAGTTTTCAGTCAACTTCTATTTTTGATCCCGGGTCTAATCTTAGGTACTTTCGGGGTATTATAGTTATAGCCAAACGATAGTAAAAAGGTGCTTCAATAGTAAATTAGGCGAAAATTTAGGATTTAAGATTTCAATCCCTAATTTAAATTGTATACATAAGAATTTTAACCATAATTATTTAACTTGCGAAAAGAAAGAGTTGCTATAATACAAAAAAATAATTTTTCTATACTTTTAACTTTAAATGCAATTATAAAAATATCACATCATGAATAAACACACATGAATACATGAAGAAAAATGTGCATATAATTAATGTGTGTACACACACACACACACACACATATATATAGGTAGATAATGTATATTGTGATAATTTGGTTCTAAATATATATTATTTGTGTTAGAGTATATATACATAACGTGTTATATATATATATATATATATATATATATATATATATATATATATTTATTTATTTATTTATTTATAGTATACATAAAATTACTGCGTATCTATTCAAGTAATGTATATGCTCAAAAGTTAGCAATATGTATAGATTGAATCAATATGTCACGCCCCACCTTGGGAGGCATGACTGGCACCTGGTGCCCTACTAAGATCTGGACTGCTGAACCAACTGAGCCTAAGCACCTCTGGTGCAATACTAGCTCTAACTCTGGATTCAAGAAAACGACGGGCTATATAGCGGCTGTAAATACAGCTCCTGGCCGACAAGGCCTATAGCCACCTTTAAAAGATAAACAGCTAACTAGAACAACCAACTATAAGGAGTCCTATGCAGGCCGACAAGTTCACCATGATGTCTAGTTATAATTGTAAAATGAAATTTGGCGCTAAACTACTCTGTGACCGACAAGGTCACCAACTAAAAACTGAACAAGGCTCCACATAGCCATCACAATACAATCTAAACCACATATATGGCCCCACATGGTTGATACATCTAACCACAGGGAATAAAATACAATCTTCAAGCCTCTAAGAATAATGAGATGGTCGGGACAGGGCCCCGGCCTACCCATACTGCACAATCAAAAGGAGAGTAAACCTCTGTCTTTCAAGATCAGGATGAAAGGAGCTGAAGGCTCTGTATCGCTGACTTGGACTACGAGGAATCTGCTCCTTGTCTATGTGTACCTGCAGGCAAGTAATGTAGTGCCCCAAACGGGTGTTAGTACCACAGGTACCGAGTATGTAAAGCAATAACTGAAACAACTAAAAGTAAATAATAAAGTTGACAATAACTAAAGTAATAGGAAACAGACTAAAACTGACTGAGATAGAGGAATCAGGACTAACATAGCTATACTGAGAAGAGTAAGAGTCATACCTGATAACGTGGCGTTCTACTGTCTATCTATCAATAACTAAAACAATACAACATAAACCTTACCTGGCCCCCATAAGTCGGAAGGTAAAATCATCACAATCTATTTACCCCTACCCAGGTCATACCACATCACCTAGTAGCTATAAGCATCCTGCCGGTCCCCTGGGTATGCAGCTTGGGCCCGCTGAGCCCCTGACTATAGCTGTACCTGAGTCCGAAGGACTCCTGAAATTAACACCCCGGGAGCAAGCGCTCGATGGGGGTGTATAAAGGCCAACCACAACAAAATATGGGGTACTGGCATTCCATCTTGGCGGACGACATGCCACTCCATAGAGCGAAGTATCCTCGCCCTCTGACGGGCGAATCGATACAACCATTAACCCTGGGGCGGTCACGGAAGCTATACGGGTAATCCAGCCCAAAACAATACAATCAAGTCTCAACTGATAGCAATAACTACATATAATACACACTGAATTAGATAATAATATAATCTCTAACATGCTGTACTGACTCTCATACTGAACATGATATAATACTTCTGACATGCTTTACTAAATTTCATACTGAGCATGATATACTGTTTCTGAAATATCTTATTGGGATTCATACTGTTTTACTATACTAGAGAAACTAACTTACCGAAAGAGACTGGCTTTACATACCTCGACTGCGGGTTTACCGATTAACTGATGAGATTCGGCTAGTATTCAGCTATTCTCCCCAACTGTAATCATATTCACGAAAGAATAGGACTAACTTCATTACTATACTGGAAGATAATGATACTTGCTATATATGTACTGACTATTCTTCAACTTATCGAAGAACGGTCGAAAACTCATAATTTCTCGGGAATCTAGAAGGGAGAAATACTCACTTTAGGCCTAGGAGTGTATTAACACTAGTTTGGAGCAATTCCAATCACTTTGACTCGGTGGGACAATGATTTGCCGCGCGAATTTCGCGAAACTAACTCCATAGGAATGCTTCCTGTAGCTTTATACTTCGATACCCGAAGTTAATTTAACTTTGGACAACGTTTGACGGTGTAATCGAACGGAAATTTATTCAAACCCTTCGCCCTCTCTATTTTCTGGTCGTGTACTTATGAAAATAACATGAAAATGAAGGGCGAGGCCTTTATATACTTGGAGCCCAAACCATGGCGACGTGGCACGCTGGCCATAGCGGCAATCTAGCTCCGTGCCATATTGGCCATCGCGGAGGAGGGGCTTCCATGCCACGTTGTCCCTCTTGGCAGCGCGGTTTGGCCTCCTCTTGCGAAAATCCGACTTGGCACTCGTTCGGCCTTTCCCCGGGCCCTTTTCTCGCACGTATGGCATTTTAAAACTCTTAACCAACATGCGAATAGGCCTACTAAGTTCTAGAAACTTACGGGGTGTAACATCCTCCCCCCTTAAGAAAATTCGTCCTCTAATGTTACCTTCTACTTGTAAGAATCTTAACTTGCCACTATTTATTCTGGAGAAATTTCGGCAGAGTCTCCCCTGTAATTTGGACTATCCGAAAATCTTGAAACGCAGAAAAGTCCAATCAGGTACTCCACATGATACTATAGCATTCATCTTCACAATAAACTGGAGTCAACTACTCCACATGTACATGAATATAAAGCAACTCATAAAACAACAATAACAACATACCTCTGGCTGCGTAATCTGACTAAGTCTGAAACAAGTGAGGATATCTGATTTTCATATCATCTTCTGCTTCCCAAGTCATCTCCTCTCAGTTCCTATTACGCCACAACAACTTGACAGAAGCAACATCTTTAGTTCTTAACCTACTGATCTGCTGGTCTAGTATGGCTACTAGAACTTCCTCATAAGCTAACTCTTCCGTGACCTGAACATCTTGGACTGGGACAATTCTGGAGGGATCTCCTATGCACTTCCTCAGCATTGATACATGGAAAACTGGGTGAACAGATTCTAACTCTGGAGGTAAATCCAATTCATATGCCACCTGGCCTATTCTTCGGCGAATCTGATAAGGCCCAACAAATCTCGGCCCCAGCTTTCCTTTCTTACCAAATCTCATTACACCCTTCATCGGGGAAACTTTCAGGAACACCCAGTCACCCACATTAAATTCTAGGTTTCTGCGCCGCACGTCAACATAAGATTTTTGGCGGCTCTGAGAAGTCAGCAGACATTCCCTGATAAGATTTACTTTCTCTTCTGACTGATAAATGATATCTGGCCCAATTAATTCTTATTCGCCTACCTCAAACCAACCAGCTGGAGATCTGCACTTCTGCCCATATAACGCTTCATAAGGTGCCATATGAATCGCTGCATGATAACTGTTATTATAGGTGAATTCAATAAGCGGTATATGTTTATCCCAACTACCTCCAAAATCTAACATACATGCTCGTAACATATCCTCGAGCATCTGGATGGTACGTTCTGCCTGCCCGTCTATCTGAGGATGGAAGGCTGTGCTCAGGTTAACCTGCGTCCCCAACCCTCTCTGAAATGATTGCCAAAACTTAGTTGTAAACTGTGCCCCTCTGTCGGAGATAATTGACAATGGAACACCATGCAATCTGACTATTTCTCTAATATACAGCTCATCATATACTACGGCTGAAAAGGTAGTTCTTACTGGCAGAAAGTGAGCTAATTTTGTCAACCTATCAACATTACCCAAATCGAATCATATCTACGCCTGGTGCGAGGTAACTCTGCTACAAAATCCATATTAACTGCTTCCCATTTCCATAGAGGCATGCTATATCCTGAGTCAGCCCGCCTGGTTTCTGATGTTCAGCTTTTACCTGTTGGCAATTGGGACACTGAGCTACAAATTCTACTATCCCCTTTTTCATTCTCGGCCACCAGTAAATCTCTTTTATATCATGTTACATCTTTGTCGAACCTGGATGGAGAGAGTAATGGGCATAGTCTACCTCGCCCATAATTTGCTGGCGAAGCCCTGCAACGTCTGGAACACAGAGGCGATCCCTATATCTCAAAACTCCATCCTCGGTTACCTGAAAATCTATCACTTCCACTTGCTGAACCCTGTTTTTGAGCTGAACCAGGCTAGGATCTTCATATTGCCTTTCCTTCACTTCCACAACCAAAGATGACACTGCGGTGCTCTGGATTATTGCTCTATTGTCTTCTGTTTCTGCTATACGAACGACTAAATTGGCTAGCTGATGTAATTCTCGGGCTAATTCTTGTCGCTCGAGTTGTAAGTATGCCAAGCTTCCCATAGATTTACGGCTAAGGACATCTGCTACCACATTGGCCCTTTCTGGGAGATATAAGATATTCACATCATAATCTTTCAACAGCTCTAACCAGCGACGTTTCTGCAAATTCAATTCTTTCTGGGTGAAGATATACTGCTGGCTTTTGTGATCAGTGAAAATATCTACGTGGACGCCATACAAGTAGTGTCTCCATATTTTCAAGGCATGAATCACCGCGGCTAATTCCAGGTCATGGGTACGATAGTTCTTCTCATGCTTCCTCAGCTTCCTGGAAGCATAGGCAATCACTTTACCATGCTTCATCAAAACACATCCTAACCCAACACCCGACGCATCACAATAAACTGCATAACCCTCTGTTCCTTCTGGCAACGCTAACACTGGTGCTGATGTCAATATATCTTTTAGCTCCTGAAAGCTCTGCTCACACGCCTCAGTCCAATGGAATTTAGCTGCCTTTTGTGTCAGTTTGTTTAAAGGTGGTGCCAAAGTGGAAAATCCTTCCATGAACCTTCTATAATACCCGGCTAATCCCAGGAAACTACGCACCTCAGTCAGAGTGGTAGGTCTAGGCCATGTTTTCACTGCTTCTATCTTCTGTGTATCTACCTATATACCAGCATCTGACACAATATGGCCCAAGAAGGCTACTGAATTCAGCCAAAATTCACATTTAGAAAATTTTGCATATAGCTGGCGGTCTCTGAGAATCTGGAGCATTGTCCGTAGATGATCCTGGCGGTCTGCCTCTGAGCGAGAATACACCAGAATATCATCAATAAATACTATTACGAACAAGTCCAGGTATGGTGTGAAGATACTGTTCATATGGTTCATAAACACTGCTGGGGCATTTGTCAGCCCGAAGGACATAACTAAGAATTCAAAGTGGCCGCATCGGGTCCTGAAGGCAGTATTTGGAATATCCCTTTCACGAACCCGAACCTGATGATATCCGGACCTTAAATCAATCTTTGAGAAATACCTTTCTCCTTGTAGCTGATCAAACAAGTCGTCTATTCTGGGAAGTGGGTACTTCTTCTTGACAGTGACTTTATTCAGTTGCCGATTATCTATATACATACGGAGGGAGCCATCCTTCTTTCTCACGAACAGAACTGGCACACCCCACGGTGAGGTACTCGGCCTGATAAAGCCTTTATCTAGAAAATCTTTCAATTGTTCCTTTAACTCTCTGAGTTCAGCAGGAGCCATCCGATAAGGGGGAATAGATATAGGTTGAGTGCCTAGTAATAAATCGATTGCAAAATCAATTTCCCTTTCTGGGGGAATACCAGGAAACTCATTTTGAAATACATCGGGGAACTCATTAACCACTCGAACGGACTGAAGGGTCGGAGGTTCTGCCTGAACATCCTGAACTCTGGCAATGTGGTAAATGCACCCCTTTGCTATCAATTTCCTTGCCCGAAGATAGGAAATAAACCTACCTATCGGCGTAACTGTACTACCTTTCCACTCCCGTATTGCCTCCCCTAGAAAATGGAATCGGACAGTCTTGGTCCAGCACTCAACATTGGCATAACATGGAGCTAACCAATCCATACCCATAATGGCGTCAAAATCAACCATCTCTAGCCCTATCAAGTCTGCTGTCGTCTGACAACTGGCAACCTCTATTGTACACCCCCGATAGACCCTTCTAGCTATAATAGAGTCACCAACGGGTGTAGATACTGAAAAAGGTCACCGAAGCAATTATGGCACATTAATAAACTTCTGAGCCACTACCGGTGTAACATAGGACAAGGTGGATCCCGGATCTATCAACACATAAGCAGGATGAGAGCAAATATTCAGCATACCTATCATAACATTTGGTAACGACTCTGAATCCTATCTCCCCGGTAATGCATAGGTATGGTCTGGGCCCGCACTTGAACTGGAGGCCCCTGATCTGCCTCGGCCTCTACCTGCTAAAACTGAGGGCGTTCGCCCTGCCGGGGATGCTGGAGCTCACGACCCTGCTGATGACCTATCCCGTCGATCCCAGACACCCTCACCCCTAGCTGGACAATCTCTCATCTGATGACCCTCTTGTCCACAAATATAACATCCCGTGGAGCCATATCTGCACTCTCCGGAGCAGCGTCGGCTGCAAATAAGGCAAAGTGGTATTGTATACCTACTCTGCTCCGCCCTCCTCTGCTGCGGTGAATCTACTATTTGTGAACCTCTGCTGGGCTCAGACTGCCTCGGCAACTAAACCTGCTCCCTGCTGCTGTGATGGTGGCGGGGGTCTAGGTGGCCTATCTGATAGCCATGGCCTAGGTCCTCCCCGGGCCTCCTCCTGCAAATCATCTGGCCTGTCCCTGCGGTGCTGTTCCTAACTTGTTCTCTTGATCTCCCGTTGCTTCTGTCTGATGCACTCAATATTTTGAGCAAAAGCTTGTACTCGGGTAATATCCATATCCTCTCGCAGAGTAGCTGTGATACAAGTCTCAACATATTCTGGGTTCAGCCCCATAATGAAATGGTGTACTCTGGATGGCATGGTATCCACAAAAGCTGGCGCATATCGGGCCAAGGAATCGAACCGTAGGGCATATTCTCGAACACTCATCGGCCCCTACTCCAGGTGTAGGAACTGATCAACCTGGGCCTATCGAATTTCCCGTGGTAGATAATGATCCAGAAAAGCCGGGCCAGGTCGGAGGGGAAACATCTCTCCCTCGGGACCTCTCCCAACTCTCATACCACAATACAACGATGTCCTGTAGCCGGAATATCGCCAATTCAACTGACGCTGTGGTGTAGCATGCATTACCCTTAAAATCCTCTACATCTGATCTAGGAAATCCTGGGGATCCTCTGTCCGATCTATCCCTGTAAACTGCGGGGGACTTAATGGCAGGAATTCTCAGACCCTCGAACTACCCGGTCCTCCTAATCCTTCTGCAGCGGTAGGTGGTATTGACTAGCGCTGAGCAGCCATCATCTGCGCTAACATAACCACCACACTACTGACCTCCTGGTCAGATGGTATAGGTATAGGGACTGCCGGAGGTGGTGCCGTTCCAAGCGACTCCTGATGTAATGGTGACTACTGGGAAGGTCAAGACGATGCCTCTGTATCTCCCTCAGATCAGGCTGATTCTAATCGAGGCTGAGGCATCCTGCTGGTGCCCTCTCCTGCTGCTATATCCAACCTCCTTCCTATCGTAGGATGTCGCTGGTCTGGCATTTTATCTGTAAACAAAGAGTATGATAAGCTCAGGGACTCAACCCTATACTGTACCGCTCTATAGCACAACTGAATAAGAAGAAAGAGTAACCATCCTATCATGCCTTGTTGCCTCCTGCCTATAGTATATGGTGCAGAACACTCCCATAGACAAGACTCTACTTAGCACGACTTGCAGACTCCCTAGGATACAACCTGCTCTGATACCAAGTTTGTCACGCCCCACCTTGGGAGGCATGACTGGCACCTGGTGCCCTACTAGGATCTGGACTGCTGAACTAACTGAGCCTAAGTACCTCTAGTGCAACACTGGCTCTAACTCTGGATTCAAGAAAACGACGGGCTATATAGTGGCTGTAAATACAGCTCCCGGCCGACAAGGCCTGTAGCCACCTATAAAAGATAAAAAGCTAACCAGAACAACCAACTATAAGGAGTCCTATGCGGGCCGACAAGGCCACCATGATGTCTAGTTATAACTAAAAAGTGAAATCTAGCGCTAAACTGATCTATGACCGACAAGGTCACCAACTAACAACTGAACAAGGCCCCACACAGCCATCACATACAATCTGAAACACATATATGGCCCCACACGGTTGATACATGTAACCACAGGGAATAAAATACAATCTGCAAGCCTCTAAGAATAATAAGATGGTCGGGACAGGGCCCCGACCTACCCATACTGCACAATCAAAAGGAGAGTAAACCTCTGTCTTTCAAGCTCAGGATGAAAGGAGATGAAGGCTCTGTATCACTAACTAGGACTACGAGGGATCTGCTCGTCTATGTGTACCTGCAGGCAAGTAATGCAGCGCCCCAAACGAGCGTCAGTACCACAGGTACTGAGTATGTAAAGTAATAACTGAAACAACTGAAAGTAAATAATAAAGCTGACAGTAACTGAAGTAATAGGAAATGGATTGAAACTGACTGAGATAGAGGAATCGGGGCTAACATAGCTATACTAAGAAGAGTAAGAGTCATACCTGATAACGTGGTATTCTACTGTCTATCTATCAATAACTAAAACAACATAACATAAACCTTACTTGTCCCCCACAAGCCGGAAGGTGAAATCATCACAATCTATTTACCCTACCTAGGTCATACCACATCACCTAGTAGTTATAAGCATCCTGCCGGTCCCCTGGGTATACAACATTGGCCTGCTGGGCCCCTGACTATAGCTGTACCTGAGTCCGGAGGACTCCTGAAATCAACAACCCGGGCGCAAGCGCTCGACGGGGGTGTATAAAGGCCAACCACAGCAAAATGTGGGGAACTGCCATCCAATCTTCGTCCCTGGCGGACGACATGCCACTCCGTAGAGCGACGTATCCTCGCCCTCTGGCAGGCGAATCAATACAACCATTAACCCTGCGGCGGTTACGGAAGCTATACGGGTAATCCAACCCAAAACAATAAAATCAAGTCTCAACTGATAGCAATAACTACATATAATACACACTGAATAAGATAATAATATAATCTCTAACATGCTATACTGAGTCTCATACTGAACATGATATAATACTTCTGAGGTGCTTTACTAAATTTCATACTGAGCATGATATACTGTTTCTGAAATATCTTTCTAGGATTCATACTGTTTTACTATACTAGAGAAACTAACTTGCCGAAAGAGACTGGCTTTACATACCTCGACTGCGGGTTTACCAATTAACTGACGAGATTCGACTAGTATTCAGCTATTCTCCCCAACTGTAATCATATTCACGAAAGAATAGGACTAACTTCATTACTATACTGGAAGAAAATGATACTTGATATATATATTGTCTATTCTTCAACTTATCGAAGAACGGTCAAAAACTCATAATTTCTCGGGAATCTAGAAGGGAGAAATACTCACTTTAGGCCTAGGAGTGTATTAACACTAGTTTGGAGCAATTCCAATCACTTTGACTCGGCGGGACGACAATTTTCCGGGCGAATTTCGCGAAACTAACTCCATAGGAATTCTCCCTGCAGCTTTATACTTCGATACCCGAAGTTAATTTAACTTTGGATAACGTTTGACGACGTAATCGAACGAAAATTTATTCAAACCCTTCGCCCTCTCTGTTTTCTGGTCGTGTACTTATGAAAATAACGTGAAAATGAAGGGTGAGCCCTTTATATACTTAGAGCCTGAACCATGGCAATGTGGCACGCTGGCCATCACGCCAATCTAGCTCCGTGCCACGTTTGCCATAGCGGAGAAGGGGTCTCCATGCCACGTTGCCCCTCTGGGCAGCGCGGTTTGGCCTCCTCTTGCGAAAATCCGACTTGGCACTCGTTCGGCCTTTCCTCAGGCCCTTTTCTTGCACGGTTGACATTCTAAAACTCTCAACCAACATGCGAATAAGCCAACTAAGTGCTAGAAACTTACGGGGTGTAACACAATATACAATCTTATATTTTTAGTATACGACCTTTTCTCATGCAATTATTTAGGATTTAACATTTCAATCCTTAATTAAATTGTATATATAAGAATTTTAACTGTATGTATACATAAAAATTAACGTATGTATACATGAACAAAAATGCACATATAATTAATATATGTATTTAAATGATGTACATTGTTATAATTTGTTCTAAATATATATTGTTTTGGTGTTAGGGAATGTATACATAATATGTATTGTGTGTGTATGTATGTATGTGTATATATATATATATATATATATATATATATATATCTTTTTTTAGTATATATAAAAATTACTGCATCTTTATCTAAAATGAAGTCTCTAAGTTCTAATGGAGTTCTAATTGAGATATTTTAGGGAAGAAGAAAGAAAAGAAATATTTCTAAGAGAGAGAATGAAAAAAATAATCGTAGAATAAAGACACCTAACAATGTTGCAACTTTTGCTCCACCTAAAAATAATCGTAGAATAAAGACACCTAAAGAGCATACATCAAGTGGAAACTGATAAAATAATCATGAATAAGTGAAAGTCTGAATACATATCAATCATAACAGAGTCAACACTGACAAAGCTAAAATTCTACAAATTGTCTAATAAGCCTCTAACATGTATGAAGAGCTGATAGGACAACATCCCCGACTAGCTCACTAAAGTCTGAAACTGAAAATAGCATAACTCGACACTAACTGAAGGTCCTCGAAGGATGAAGTCTCACCAATAATGGAAAACTGAACTAAGCTGCGAAAAATTGGCTAGCGGAAACTGAGTCTGATTGTCTGAACCTGTATCATGAAATGATACAACATATGGTATGCTGTCAATACTTGAAATGTACTGAATATTCAAGGTAAGTAAAACATGCCGAGTAATTATAAACTGAAATCATGCATATAAACATAAATCATAAGATCATGAGAGTAAGGACTGCATGCTGAAATTTAAATCTGAATCATGTATAGTCATAAGATGAATATCATATCTGAATAGAATGACCCAAAGCTGAGAGAAAAAGAATCATATGGCTTTCCATAACTGAAATCATAAGTAAAAGCTTATAAACTGGTCATTGGGTTAAACCTTCTATAAAACATAATATCATAAGTCGTGAACTTACGTAACTAAAATAGTGAGAAAAAATGAGAGACTCATCACAACCAACACCATCACGATAGAGCTTACATGATTCCCCAGCTATCACACTCAAGTGACAGAGCTATCCAAAATCTTGCCAGGCTAAGGACGCTATCATGATATCAGTATCAAGCTGAAGGACCTCTGGCAGGCGGGGAAAACTCTCTTAGAGGTTCCAAATATAACTACCTACGTTGGTGCGTAGTTCTGAGACCGGAGAACCTTGGAATCCCAAGTCTACTTGGTGCTAGACACTACTCCCAAAAACATGTATAGTGCTCCCATCATTTTTCAATGAAGCTGAAATCATAATCACATGTATAGTTTGAAATCTAAACATGTTGAGTCTTGAATCCAAAATATATCATAAGATGTAGTGGGAGTCTTGACTCCTAAACATATGATAAGCTGATCTTATTAGCCTTGGCTAAATCGTGAAAATATACTTAACTTGTGTGGGCTTGTCCAAAATCTTAAAATCATACATACTTGAAATAAACTTCATAAGGAAAATCATGGATTCATACATGGATAATTTATAAACATTCAATCATGCTAAATATTTCATAATACTTGAAATCATGAACCATAAACTTGACTCTTTATGAAACTTGCAAAATTGGGCATAATTTTCTAAAACTTGAAATCATGAGTTTTTTAATCAAAATAGGTATAAAATCTGCCCATGAATCTTAAAACATGCTTTAAAACATAAAGGAAATTAACCCATAGACAAATCATAGAGAATTTCATAAAAATTGGGTTAAAACCCCATAAGATCATATATTTGAATTAAGACTTGAATTCATGAACTAGAGGAGTAATTTGGGCATGAGAGTAAAAGAAAACTCTCATTCATAGCCCTACATACCTGGGTAAGTTGAATATAAAGTTGACCTTGAAAGACCAAGAGATTTGGGGAAAGAATTGAAGAATTTCAAGCTTGATTTTCAAAGGGAAACTTCTAATATTGCATGCATAGGATTTGGATGAACTAGAATAGGTTAAGCTCCCTTAATACACTTCTTTCAGAGCATAAACTGACATAATTTAGGGATTAGGATCTTAGGAATTATGAAAATTCCCTTATTGATTTCAAAGGAAAAATCACACTGCCAGATGCCATGACTTAACCAATGAGTCGTCCCTCGATCCAACGATTCGTTACATCACTCGTTACTTCCTTCCAAAGTTTCTCAGTTCTCAGGACTTTGGACGACGACTAGCAGGACGGGTCATTACTCAATTGAACGACCCGTTGTGTCCTCTCGTTGTCACCACTGACTCCACAAGTATAGCTTTTGGAAATTCTATTATGAACACCGGCAATGGGTTGTACCCTATGACAACGGGTCGTTAGACCGTCCGTAGTCATTGCACCAACTTTCACTGCGCCTTTCCATGAGTAGTAATCACGACTCTTTGTTCCTTACAAAAAGTTGTACCATGACTCATACCATCCACCTTGAAAATATAGAACCAAACAACGAATCCCACCAATGACCCATTACAGGGACCCACAAGTTGTTCCATGGCTCGTTGGTCCTGGACCTTTCGACAAAAAATTTCACCATGACTGGAACCCACGATCCGTTACTACTTACCACGACTCGTACAATGAGTCATTCTGAGGCATTTTCTAACTTTTTTCTGCTGATCGCAATACAAATCTCGTTTCTAGTCTTAGGGACCTTTGGGGAATTACATTCACCTTGGGCATCATCTAGAACAATTGGAACCACAACATATTCAAAGATAAGCATGACAAATCCTTAGCTGAGAAGACTTATAGTGAATTAATAGAATTTGACCAATTGAGTTTTAACATAGAATCAAATAGGAGACTCCTGATAGAGGAGGCTACAATTCAACACTGATGGTTCTTGTCTAGGAAACCCAGGTGTATAGGGCATTAGTGGGGTCATCATAAATAATATAGAGATTGGATAATTGAGTTCTCAAAGAATTTTCCATTTCTACAAACAACCGGATAGAGCTGCTAGCACTGTTACAAGGTCTCCAGTTTGTGGCCGAGAACAACCTCATATCTATTGAGATTACCACAAACTCAAAAGAGGTAATCACAATGTCGAAGAACAACAAGTTTCACTATAATGTTGTTGTTAATGAATGTAAGATGCTGATAGTAAAGCTAGGAGGACCAAAGGTAAATCATAACTTCAAAGAGCAGAACAAGGTAGTTGATGCGTTACCTAAAGAGGGAGCAAAGAAAAAGTATTTTGTGTGGGCTAAGATTTTTAGGGTTCCTTCAATATGTGCTATAGATCTAGTATTTCCAAACATTATAGAAACTAGTTATGAAAGAAAAATTAACTTATGTAATAGTAATCATGACGAGCATAGCCCATAACTACTTGACAGGAGCCTTACTAAGGCTATGTAAATTTTGATACACACACACACACACATAATATTCTAATATGTTATCATTAACAATACGAAAAGATAATTACCTTGAGCACTTTAAGATTGAATCAAGGCATTAAGATTTCAGGAGGGGATTAGACTCTAAAATTATCAACCTTGGATATGTCATATATATTTTCGAAAACTTAAAGAAAGCTGAAGATTCAAAGCCTGATATCAATCTTGAAACCTTGTTATCTTGACTCATTTATGTCTTAAGTGCCTTGTCTTAATAATCATATAAGTTACTCCTAAGCCACAATTAATTCAAAGATAATGACATAAAGGAACAAAAAACTTGATAAGAATATGTTTCATGAAGGTGAAAAGAGATTATCAATTATAACCAAGAATAAAAGTTCAAAAGTTTTTACCTTTTAAAATAATTTAAGTGATTATGCAATTTTTTAATTCAATGAGCCAAACAAATTACAAGTAGTAAATAATACTGAAATTATTAATACTAGTAATACAATTTCAATGTTATAATTGATGTATGTGAATCAAATTAATTAAATCATTATATGTTAAGCTCCATCTGGTGTGATTAGAATACAAGTTCTATTAATATTTAACAGAGGAATGAGGGAAAATCGATACAATTGAAAAGGATATTTATGTTGTGCACTTTAAGTCTGAATCAAGGTATTAAGATTTTAGGAGAGGATTATGCTCTAAAATTATCAACCTTGGATATGTCAAGTATAATTTCTGAAACTTGGTGAAAGCTGAGGCTTCAAAACCTAATACCAATCCTAAAACTTTGTTATCTTAACTCATTTTTGCCTTAAAGTTTTCTTACTTACTAAACATACAAGTTGACTCACAAGTGATAACTATTCAAAGATAATAGCATAAAGAAAGAAAAACATCATAAAAGTATGTTTTAAGAAGACAAGAAATTATATAAATTATATCCAAGACTCAAAATTCAAAAGCTTGTACCTTCTAAAATAATTTAAGTGATTACATAATTTCTTAATTCTATGAATTAAATAAATTATTAGTACAAAATAATTCACAGATCACTAATCCTCGTAAAATAGTTTCAATATTATAGTTCATGTTTGTGAACCAAAGTAATTAATGCATTATATATCAAGCTCCATATAACGTGAACAACCTATAAGTTCTATCAATGAATGAACGAGGGAGAAGTAATAAAATTGAAAGAGCTTTGGTTTGAAGAGGATATTTACATTGGGTACTTTAAGGTTGAATCAAGGTACTAAGTTTTAGAGAGGATTAGGCTCTAAATTATCAATCTTAGAGATGTCATACATAATTTCGGAGACTCGATGGAAATTGAAACTTCAGTGCCTAATATCAATCATGAAACCTTGTTATCTTACTTCATTTTTACCATAAAGTTTTCTTTATTGATAAACATACAAGTTAACCCACAAGCCACGACTATAAAGAATAATGATATAAAATATGAAAAAATATTAAAGTTTGTACCTTCTAAAGTGATTATTGATGGAGAATAGACCTTGAAGTACTATGTATTTATTTTGATAATTTGATAAATCTACCGAGGAACCAGATACGCTCAAGGGACCGGGTCCCTTGATTTTGAAGTCAACCCTCACTTTTGCTGTCCTAGCTCTTTATTCAAAGTTCCAAGGAGTTTATCTTTCTCAAGTCTTCTCACTTATATTGAACATCACAAGATACAAACCTGATGGAACTAGATAGGAGGAACCTGGTGAGGGATCAGGTATGCTGTTGTTTCCTATTCTCGGAGTCAACCTTTACAGCTGTAAAAGCTATTTTATAGCTACCACTGCCACTATTGCAGAGCCATAGTGCAGTAGCAGACTGCTGCTATCGTAGCTCTTGCCCAATGGTCAAAGGCTTCATCTCTCTCTCTCTCTCTCTCTCTCTCTCTCTCTCTCTCTCTCTCATCCTCTCATATACATTAAACAAGACAAGATGAAAAAGTTGAGTTTTGAAAATCAAAGTATTGTTCATCTTCTACATCTGCAAAGCCTCCACACCTCTCCAAAGACAAAGCTGCAACATCTTGAAGAACCAGTTTGTTATCAACGAATTATTTATTAATGTTCTAGGTTGTTGAGTCTTTGTCTTTTTTTTTCTTAACATTGTAAGCCTACTCCTCTTTTAAGAAGCATTTGTAGGTCATTTCTATTTTGTAATTGAACCTTGATGTTAGGCTAGAGTTAGCCTAGGTTGTCTTTGTAATAGAGTTATTACAAAGGGCTTACAATAGAGCTATCATAAGGGAAAAGGAATTAAAAGTTTAATTCCTAGGTTGCAAGAGGTTGTAATCTAAAATATTACTTGGTTGTTAGTGGGGTTTGGAAAATCCTGCCTGGGTAGATCATGGTTTTACTCTCTTGGGAAAAGAGGTTTCCATATAAATATATTATGATATTTACCTTTTGTTCTTATGGAACCAACTGAGGAACCTGATTCTCTATACTCTTAGGTGGACTCAAACAAACTATTAATTGGTATCAGAGTTGATTTTTTCTAAAAGGTTAACATCTAGAAAGGATCTACTAAATGGCTGCCTACCGAACCAACAAAAAGGAATTTCTTCCACTAAAGCACCCAGATTCAACGGCAACCTCAAGACTCATGAGTTAAAGAAGAAACATGTAATACCCTTAAAGTCCCTAAGACAAGACTCGGGATTTGAAACATGATCAACAGAAAAAGTTGGAAAAGATGTCTTAGGATGACTTGTGGTACGAGTCGTGGGAAGGACTAATGGGTCGTAGGATGGAGCCATTGTTTGATGTTGAGCTGCCCGGGTTAGATTGTACGGGTCATGGTATGGCCCATTGTGGGAAACCACGGGTTGTGATAGGCGATCGTTAGAAGGTTGGAGGAGTTAGACTGGCAAGCCACGGGACGAACCACGAGTCATAGGTTTATGGTACGACTCATCTTCAGTGGTCGTAGGAAGTTCTGGTGTACCAAGTTTGGAAGGAACGAGTCATGGAATGACTCGTTGTGGGGAACAATGAGTCGTGGCTTGCACTCGCGGGAAGGGGGCAGAGGAATTGAAAGCAATAGCCACGAATGGATCCAACGACCTATCGTTGGAAGATACAAGTCATTGTTTAGCCCGTGGGAACTTCAGGATGTTAGGCAAGAATAGTAGCAACGATGGGAGGTAACCACGAGTCATGGTTTCGAGGTACAACTCGTGGTGAGAGTTGTTACTTCTGGCAGTGAGTATTTTTTTGCGAAATCTGTAAGAGCTTTTTGAAATTTCTAAGCTCCTAAGCCTTACTACGTCATTTTAAGCTCTGAAAGAAGTATACTAAGGGAGTTTAACCTATTCTCATTCATTTGACTCCCATGCATGCAAGTTTAGAAGTTCCCCTTTGAAGATCAAGCTTGAAATTCCTTAACTCGTTAACAAATCTCTTGGACTTTCAAAGTCAAATTTAGATTTAGCTTACCTAGGTATGTAGCACTATTAATGAGGGTTTTCTTTCACTCTCATGGCCAAAATTCTCCTTAATTTCATGAATTCAAGTCTTAATTCATGTTGATGATCCTATGGGGTTTTAACCCAATTTTTATGAAATTCTCTATAATTTGTCTATGGGTTAATTTCCTTCATATTTTAAAGTATGTTTTAACATTCATGGGTAGATTTTATACCTATTTGGATCACAAATTCATGATTTCAAGTTTTAGAAAATTATGCCCAATTATGCAAGTTTTATAAAAAGTCAAGTTTATGATTCATGATTTCATGTATGATGAAATATCTAGCATGAATGATGTTTACAAATTACCCATATATGAATCATGATTTTCCTTAAGAAGTCTATTTCAAGCATGCATGATTTTAAGATCTGGGCAAGCCCACACAAGTCAAGTATGTTTCATGATTTTGCCAAGGCTAACAAGGTCAGTACGATATATATTTTGGAGTCAAGACTCCCCAATGTTCAGATTCAAGCTATGTTTTGAAAATATAATTATATGAGCATTATACATATTTTGGGAGTAGTGTCTAGCACTGAGTAGGCTAGGGGTTCCAAGGTTCCCCGGTCTTATAAACAATGCACCAATGTAGGGATATATATTCTGGGACCTCTCAAGAGAGTGTTTTCCCCCACCCAAGGGCACACCATGATATCAAACCTTACTTATCCTTTGCATGGAAATGCCTAGGATGGCTCTCCTCCACGTGGGCAAGATGTGGGATCATTATGCGCTCATACATGGTGGTTGTCAATAATGACAAGTCTGCCATTGTTCCTCATGATTTCATTTATTCATGTTCAAGACTTATGATATTATGTTTTTCAGCAGGTTTGACCCAATGATCAGTTTATGATCTTTTACTTATGATTTCGAATATGACAATTCATATAATTTCTATTTTAGCTTTGGGTCATTCTATTCATATATGATATTCAGCTTATGATTATACATGTATCAGATTCATATTTCAGCATGTAGTGCTTACTCTCATGATCTTATGATTTATCTTTATATGCATGACTTCAGTTAACAGTCAATCGACATGTTTTATGTACCTTGCATACTCAGTACATTTCAAGTACCAACCACATACTCTATGCTGTATCATTTCATGATACAGGTTCAGACAATCAGACTCAGTTTCGCTGTTAGCTTAGTCTTCCGCAACTTAGTCCAGTTCAGATCCCGCTGCGGTGAGTCCTCATTTTTAAGGGACCTTTAGCTTAGTACTTGATTATGTCATTTCAGTTTTCAAACTTTAGTGAGTTAATTGGGGATGTTGTTCTATCAGCTCATCCGACAGTAGTAGAGGCTTATCAGACATAATGTAGATTATCAGCTTGTCGAATGCCGATTCAGTTTATGATTGCTATGCTATTCAGACTTTTGCTTATTCATGTTACAGTTATAATATTCCACTTGATGTATGTTCTTTAGTAGTTACATTCTTTCCATAGGACGGCTTGGAGCTATTCGTGGTGCAAGGTCCTATGTTTCGATCTGGGGTTCCAGCTCGATTCGTGACACAAAAAGATCTAGAGATAGAGGAGTCAAAGAAGGGGAAGAGTCTGGTTCTTAAAGTTCCAAGAGTGAATCAAGTAAAGATGAATCATACATGATCTATCTCACTCGAAGATTTCAAAAGATGGTGAGAAAAAAATGGGATTTTTCTCAAGAAAGGATATACAAGTAGATATCCAGAGGGGAATGACTGTTGTCACAAGCGTGGAAAGACTGGACACTACATCAAAAAGTGTCCTTTTCACAATCAGGATCAGTATCAAAAAAACACTAACAAAGGACCAAAGAGGAACTAGGTCCTTGAGAAGTTCAAAAGAAAAATACTTTTGACATGGTCGTGAAGCAAGTTATGGCTGCCTGGGAGGAAATCTCTTGTGAATCAGAGGATGGAGATGATCAAGAAGACACATCCTTGTCTGCTCAAGATGTGTTATACCCCGGGAACCCAAGGATCAGTCCCGGGAGTCAAAACGGTGAAAAACTAAAATTTCACACCAGGTCACAGGACGAGCCGTGAGGAGGCCTGTGAGAAGTGACCACGAGTCGTGAGGTGACTTGTGGTCCAGCAGGGTTGGCATATTTTGTAGTGGAGACCACGGGCATGACCACGAGTCGTGGCCAGGCCTCACGACTCGTGAAGTCACCCATGGGCTGGACTGGATGCCGGATGAGGATTTTGGGGAGTGTTAATCACGGATGGTGACCACGAGTCATGGTCACCACCACGATTTGTGGTGTGCTTTGTAGGGTCCCAGGGTGAAATTTTGCCAGTGTACCTCATGACTCAGGCCACGAGTCATGGCCCCTCATGACAAGTCGTTGGGTCCCTCTTTGGGACCCCTTGGTAGTTATTTTTTGCAAATTAGTAAGGGCTTTTTTGTAAATTCCTAAGATCCTAAGGCCTAAACTATGATGTTTTGGGTTATGAATAGGGAAATTTAAGGGGGTTGAGTTAAGTTTTAACCTCATTCATTCATGCATGCAAGGTAGGGGAAGTGGGAAAGTGATTCAAGCTTAGAACTCATCAATTCATTGCAATTTCTTCTTGGGTTATCAAGAGAGGTTAATAACTAGTTATTCACAGGTATATAAGGCTATCAATGGGTGAATTCTTCCATACCCATGTACCTCCTCTATGATTTTACTTAAAATTTATTAAAAACTCACGGGGTTTTGTAATCGATTTATATAAAATCTAAGGATTTGATTATGGGTTTTGTGATTTTAAAATCTTATCATAATCTATGGGTTTTAATCAGCTTTTGTGTTTTAAATTATTTATGATACTATTGATTTGGAAGTTCTTATACATGCCCATGATGGATTGATTTATGATCTAATTACCCATTAATGATATTTATAAGCTCAGCATGAATTACAATTTTATGAAATTCAAGCAATATGCATGATTTACGAGTATGTATGAGCCTCATGAATCATGAATTATGTTTTGGCCGACTCACGGGCCTCATGTCAGGCTAGTTCAAGTACGTACAAGTATGTTTATGATTTCATGATTTAACTAGACCATGAATTTATGCATGTAATACTGTGAGCACTATATATATTTTGGGAGTAGTATCGAACACCGAGTAGGTGAAGGGCCTAGGTTGTGCCCCGGATCTCATAAACTATGTGCCACTATAGGTATGTTGGGACCTCCTATGGGAATGTCCCCGGCTCAAATGGCCCTTTTCATGGTGATATCACGCTGACATGGTTCTACCTTGGCAAGGTACGAACACCCTCTCTTCTAGGGTTACAAGTCGGGGTTCATGTGTGCTCAAATGGGGTATGTCGGTTAAGAGAATCTCCCACTGTGCCTCATGATTTATGCATGTTTATGATTATGTATATTGGCTCAAGTCATGTTCAATTACGATTTTCACTTATGCTTATGAGTACGATTGCATTGCGAATGTTTTGAAAACCTTGAGCCTTATGTTATGGTACGATATTTATGATATGAGAATGATGTCCCACTCTTATGATCATTTATGAGATTTTATATATTTTTAAATGTCCATTTTACTTACCTTGCATACACAGTACATTCCAAGTTCTGACCGCATACTTTCTATGCTGTATCGTTTTATGATACAGGACTCGACTCTTAGGATCACCTTCCTTAGTAGTGTTTCATAGGCTGCTATCAGCGTACTTGGTGAATCCTCATATTCTGAGGGCCATATGCCTAGACTCTATGCTTTTCCTTCAGTTTCTGTTTTTTTGTTGGGTTAGTTAGAGAGTTGTCCGATCAACCCGTCTCTCATGGTTCGAGGATTTTCAGACTACCAGTTATATTCAGCCATCGTGTATGGGTGTTGATTGTCCTTTTTTTGTATCTATGACATGTTAACATTTTATTATGTTAAATCTTCCTCTTATGTGATTGAATTAGATGTATGCTCATGCCATGGGTTGACTTGGGGTCTCTCGGGGCTCCTTGTGCCATGTCTATGATCCGGGTGTACGTTTGGATCGTGACGAACTTGGTATCAGGGCCATATGTTTGAAGTGTCCTAGGGTGTCTAAAAGCCGTGTTATATTGTTATACCCCGTAGAATTCCCGGCACCTAGACGACCTATTCGTACATTGGTTAAGCATATTTGAAGGCCATACGTACTGGAGAAAGGTCCGGGAAAAGATCCGATGAGAAACCTGTCGAACCATCGCGGAAGGAGCCGAGGCAGAACCCCTCCGCGATGGCAGCGTGTCACGGAGGAGGGGCCTCCGCGTTGGCTCCGTGACACGTTGGCCTTGTCCAGGCCCAAGTATATAAAGTCCCACTTCGGTTTTAAATGGTAAAAACATGTTATAATTTCCAGAGAACAGAGAAAACCGGCAGAGGGAGAAAAGGAACGAAGGAAATTAAATAATTTTCGTCCGATTACGTTACTAAACGCTGCCCAAACTCAAATTAATCCCAGATACCGAAGTATTTAGCAGCAGAGAGCATTCCTACGGATTCAGTTTCGTAAAATACGGCCGACGAATCGTCGAGCCACCGAGCTAAGGTAAGTGGAATTGCTCTAAATTAGTGTCTATGTGTTCCTAGCTGTGAAGTGAATATTTCTCCCTTCTGGCCCGCTGAAAAATAGCGAGTTTTCGACCGTCCTTCGATAAGCCTAAGTTTAGGCTATAAATTATATCGAAATTGACGTTGCTCTTTACAATAAAGCTGTATTTAGTATTAATTGACATGCTTATGAATGCAGTTGGGAGAAAATAGCTGAAGTACCGGCCGAGCCTCGTCCGACGGACGAATAGTTCAAGAATAAGGTATGTAAAGCTCATTCCCTCGGCAAGTTAAGTAATATTGGCACAGTATAGTAATTCACAGGCCAGTAGAATGTTCAGAAGTTAAGTATTGCGTTACTGTAAATGTTGATACGATATTAGAAGCCTCAAGTTGTAACTTGCGTGAAACTTACTAGTATGACATAGATTCCAACTCAAGTGTTAGAAACTGCTCAGCATGCTCAGTATGTGATGTAATATGAAATGCTAAGATATTGTTGCATTCAGTTGAAACCCCGCAAAGCAATGCGGTATCCGTAAAGCACCTCAGAAACAGAATAGCAGGCTAAAGTGAAGTTCAGGAAGCATGCTAGGAATAGGAAATCATGTTAATACAGAAACTCAGTAAACAACATAGACTTCAGCAGAAACACTATCTCGTATAGCATTTGCCCCAGTACAGCCCGACAGGAGACTATATTCATATTTATATATATTTACCTGCCTCAGCACATATCAGATATGTACAGAATACTATCATTAGCTCAACATGTAATATATATGATTCCTTACCCCTATTAGCCTCAGCATGTGAGATACGCAGACAACATTACTAGTTGAGACCGTTGTATTGTTTGGGGTTGGACTACCCAGCATCCCTGACCGCCCCAGGGTTAATAGCTGTATCGACTCATCCGCCAGAGGATGAGGATACGTCACTCTACGGAGTGGTATGCCGTCCCACAAGGGGACGAAGATGGGATGCCAGTTTTCCCCATATTGTGCCTTGGTCGGCCCTTATACACCCCCGTCGAGCGGATACGCCCGGGGTGTTGATTCAGGAGTCCTTTGGATCAGGTACAGTTATAGTCAGGGGCTCAGCGAGCCCAAGTGCGTACCTAGGGGACCGGCAGGATGCTTACAGCCATTATAGGAGATGGGATGACCGGGGTAGGGGTGTAGATTCTGTGCTGGTTGTACCTCCCGGCTTATGGGGGCCGAGTAAGGTTTGTGTATGCCATGTTATGTTATGTATGTTATGCAATATTACATTAGACATGAGTAGATTAGTAGTATAATGATACGTCTCCAGGTATGACTCCTACTCCCTCCAGTATGATTAAGAACAGGTACGACTTACACCATCAGACAGTTAATCTAGTTCTTCCTATTTCAGTTTCGTCAGTTATGTTATTGATTTCAGATATCTCTTTCAGTTATTGCTTTATATACTCAGTACCAGCGGTACTGACACCCAGTGGGGCGCTGCATTACTTGCCTGCAGGTACTCATAGACGAGCAGGCGAGACTACGTGATTCCTGTCAGCGATCGGGTATCCAGCTCCTGTCCTCCGGAGGCTGAATTTCAGTTCCTTTTTGTTGTATAGTATGGGTAGGTCGGGGCCCTGTCCCGATCAGTTCTATTGCTATTCCTAGAGGCTTGCAGTCTGTATATATTCCCTGTGGTCAGATGAGCCGGTCGTGTGAGGCCGTGCAGTTGTATAGCTGTTAGTACTCTTTCTTTCTATTATGATGGCCGTGTGGGGCCATAGTTTGCCAGTAGTGGTGACCTTGCCGGTCACGTAGCTTTTTAGTACTTCATGATTGAATTGCAGATAACTAGACAGCATGGTGGCCTTGTCGGCCCGCATAGGTTCCCCTGAATTGACATGTTTCTAGTCAGCTGTTAGTACAGGTACAAGAGGCTATAGGCCAATGGGCCGGGGGCTGTGTTTACAGCCGTTATATAGCCCTTTGTTCCCAGAAATATGAGTTAGAGCCAGCCAGGCACCAGATGTGCCCAGGCTTAGCAGTCCAGCAGTTCAGGTCCCAGTAGGGCACCAGGTGCCAGTCATACCCCCCAAGGCGGGGTGTGACATATATAGAGTGTTTTTATGGGTTTAAAGCGCTCCACACCTATGACGAAGAGGCTATTAGACGTTTAGGAAATGTTCCCCTCTTTTTTGATCTATGTCGTGCGATGAAAGTCCTCTACCCTTCTATTTTGTGCTATTTGCATTTGCAGAATCATGCCTCTGCATAGTGTGAACGCCAGAAGAAATGGTAACAGTAATGATCATGAGGGTGCCAATGGTGAGGAGCATCAGCCAGCCCCACTCGTTCGCGAGGAGCACGCACCAGAGTCAGCTGCCCACGCTGAGTTTTGGGCAGCAATTCAGATGCTAGCACAGGCCATGACGGCCCAGGTTCAAAATTAGACAGTGGCGCATTACCCTTAAAATGGAAATACGGTAGCAGCTAGGGTAAGGGATTTCTTGAGGATGAGCCCTCCTGAGTTCACAACGTCAAAGGTGGAAGAGGATCCCCATGATTTAATTGAGGAGATTCTGAAGATCACCCAGGTTATAGGGGTGAACAATGGAGAGTGCGTTGACTTTACCTCCTATCAGCTAAAGGGGGTGGCTTATATTTGGTATAAACAGTGGAGAGATGCCAAGGCAGTGGGTGCAGGCCCGATAGGATGGGAAGAGTTCCACATGACATTTATGGATTGGTTCTTCCCTCGAGAGATGAGGGAGCTTTTGGCAGCCGAGTTCATTAATTTGAAGTAGGGTAACATGTTCATGCAGGAGTATGCATTGGAGTTCACCCGATTATCCAAGTATGATCTAGAGTTGGTGGTGGATCAGAGGGCTCGGGTGAGTCATTTTGTGCATGGGGTGGCGGATTACTTGGACAAAGATTGTAGGATCACCATGCTTCATCGAGATATTGACTTTCCCCATATTGTATTGCATGCACAGCAGATAGAGTCCGCCTACTGGAGGCATAGGGATGCCAAGAGAGCCAGGACCGACAATTACGGGGTTTCTCAAGCCAGGTCAGGGGGTGGACAATGCCAGAAGTCCCAGCATAGGTCTATCACTCCAGCTCCATCATTGGCCAGCACGCTAGCTAGGTTTAGAGGGGATCAGAGGAGCAAGGCTTCAGGCTCGAGGGATCAGGGTAGCGTGCAGGTGGATCCAATTTGTGCTAAGTGCGGCAAGAATCATCCCAGGAGGTGCTTAGTTGGTTTAGATGTGTGTTTCAGGTGTGGCCAACCCGAGCACAAACTAGGGACTTCCCCTCAGCCAGATCAGGTGTTGGTGGGACCCGTGTGACAACAGCCAGTCCTACCGCTCCAACAGCACATCCCCCTCAGTAGGGTGCCCCTACTCGTTTAGCTGGCGGTCAACGCCAAAATAGGTTTTATGCTCTAGTACCCCGCCTGGAGCAGGAGGCTTCCCCAGATGTGGTCACTGGTATGTTGCAAGTCTTCAATATTGATGTTTATGCCTTGTTAGATCCAGCAACTACTTTGTTTTTTGTGACCCCTTATATTGCTAGTAGTTTTGGAGTTAGCCCTGAAACCTTGTCAGAACCATTCTTAGTCTCTACTCTAGTCGGTGATTCGGTTGTAACTAGGCGGGTGTATAGAGGTTTTCCCATTACAGTGTTGCATAAGGTTACCTCCACAGACTTAGAAGAGTTATCTATGACTGAATTTGACCTCATTTTGGGAATGGATTGGTTGTTTGCATGTTACACTTCGATTAATTGTAGAACGCGGTCAGTAGAGTTCAAGTTTTCGGGTGAGCCAGTCTAGGAGTGGAAGGGTAAGTCAGCTATACCAGCCGGTCGATTTATTTCATATCTTAATGCCAGGAAAATGATTTCTAAGGGATGCATGTATTACCTAGTTAGGGTTAAGGATGTTGAGTCCGAGACCTCGACTATCCAGTCATTTTCGATGGTGTGTGAGTATCTGGAGGTTTTTCCTGATGATTTTCCAGGTGTTCCTCCAGAGAGGGAAATTGATTTCGGTGTTGATCTCTTACACAATACGCAGCCCATCTCTATTCCTCCCTACAGGATGGATTAATCCTAGCTAAAGGAGTTGAAGGATCATTTGAAAGACTTGCAAGATAAGGGCTTTATTAGACCAAGCAAATCTCCATGGGGTGCACCAGTGTTATTTGTTCGGAAGAAAGATGGTTCCTTTCGCATGTGTATTGATTACCGACAATTGAACAAGGTCACCGTCAAGAACAGGTACCCCTTACCTAGGATCAATGACTTGTTTGACCAGCTTCAGGGTGCTAGATGCTTCTCCAAGATAGATCTCAGGTTCGGGTACCACCAGCTCAGGGTTCGAGAGATTAACCTCCCAAAAACCTCTTTTAGGACTCGGTATGATCACTACAAATTTGTTTTTATGTATTTTGGACTAACCAATGCCCCTATAGCTTTCATGGACCTGATGAATAGGGTGTTCAAGAAATATCTAGACATGTTCGTGATCGTGTTCATCGATGATATCCTTATATACTCTCGGAGCGATGAGGAGCATACCGCTCACTTGAGAGTAGTGCTTCAAACCCTCAAGGATCGTCAGTTGTATGCTAAGTTCAGCAAGTGTGAATTTTGGCTGGACTCTGTGTCATTCTTGGGACATGTGGTGTCAAGTGAGGGAATAAGGGTGGATTCTCAAAAAATCGAGGCGGTGAAGAATTGGCCTAGAGTGGTGAATCCTTTAGAAATTTGTAGTTTCTTGGGCCTAGCAGGTTACTACCAAAGATTCATAGAGGGTTTTTCACCAATTGCAGCACCATTGACCAGGTTGACCCAAAAAAAGATAAAGTTCCAGTGGTCGGAGGCTTGTGAGAAAAGCTTCCAAGAGTTGAAGAATCGACTCACTTCAACACCAGTGTTGACCCTACCCGGGGGTACTAATGGTTTTGTAGTATATTGCGATGCTTTGAGAATAAAACTTGGGTGTGTGTTGATGCAGCATGGGAAAGTAATAGCGTATGCCTCAAGACAGTTGAAAATCCATGAGAAGAATTACCCAACCCATGATCTTGAGTTGGCCGCGCTGGTGTTGACATTGAAGATATGGAGGCATTACTTATATGGGGTCCACGTGGATGTGTTTACGGACCACAAGAGCTTGCAGTATGTGTTCATGCAGAAATATCTCAATCTTCGACAAAGGAGGTGGTTGGAGCTACTTAAGGACTACGATATGAGTGTTCTTTACCACCCAAGTAAGGCTAATGTGATGGAGGACGCACTTAGTAGGCTCTCTATGGAGAGTGTGCCCTATGTGGATGAGGGAAAGAAGGAGTTGGTGAAAGATGTCCATCGACTGGCAATGCTGGGAGTTAGGTTGGTCGACTCGACCGATGGCGGCGTTGTTGTGCAAACGGATTAGAACCGTCCTTGGTAGTGGATGTGAAAGCTAGGAAAGATGATAATCTGATGTTGGTAAAGCTGAAGGAAGTCGTTTGGAGTCAAAAGGTGGAGGTCTTCTCCCAAGGGGGAGATGGGGTGCTGTGGTACCAGGGTCGTCTATGTGTTCCAGATGTTGATAATTTGAGGGACTGGATATTGCATGAGGCACATGGACCTAGGTATTCTATCCATCTGGGTGCCACCAATATGTATCATGATTTGCAGAAAATATATATGTGGAACGACATGAAGAAGGATATTGCAGAATTCGTAGCCAAATATCCAAACTGTCAGCAAGTGAAAGTCGAGCATCAAAGGTCGGGAGGCGTACTTCAGGATATTAGCATTCCCCCATGGAAGTGGGAATATATTAATATGGATTTGATTGTCGATAGGTTAACCAAGGCTGCACACTTCCTACCGGTCAAAACCACAGATTCAACGGATGATTGTGCTAAATTGTATATCTGGGAGTTGTTCAAGTTCATAGAGTGCCCTTGTCTATTATCTCAGACCGAGGTACTCAGTTTACCTCTCATTTTGGAGGTCTTTTCATAAAGGGCTTGGGACTCAAGTTTAGCTCAGCACGGCCTTTCATCCGCAAATGGATGGCCAAGCTGAACGAACCATCCAGACTCTCGAGGATATGTTGAGAGAATGTGTGATGGATTTCAAAGGTAGCTGGGATGATCATTTTCCCTTGATCGAGTTTGCTTATAATAACAACTATAACTCTAGTATCCAGATGGCACCGTTCGAGGCTCTTTACGGGCGGAGGTATAGATGGCCCATCGGATGGTTTGAGATTGGTGAGGCAGCTATGATAAGACCTGATTCGGTTCATGAGGCTATGGTGAAAGTTCAGATGATAAGGGACAGGCTGAAAACTGCTCAGAGTCGTCAAAAGTCATATGCAGATGTGAGAAGAAGAGATTTTGGGTTTGAGGTAGACGATTGGGTATTTCTAAAGGTATCTCCCATGAAGGGAGTCATGCGGTATGGGAAGAAAGGGAAACTCAGTCCCAGATATGTGGGTCCCTACCGGATTATGAAAAGAGTTGGTAAGGTAGCGTATGCGTTAGACCTGCCCTTAGAGTTATCTTCCGTGCATCCCGTGTTTCACGTGTCGCTTTTGAAGAAATGCTTGGGAGATCCAGCTCTAGTAGTCCTGGTGGACAACATCGGTGTGGGAGATAGACTCAGTTATGAGGAAGTTCCAGTTGTAATCTTGGATCGTTAGGTTCGGAGGTTGAGGAACAAAGAAGTAGCTTCGGTGAAGGTGTTATGCAGAAACCAGCATGTTGAGGGAGCTACATGGGAAGCCGAAGCGACTATGACGGCTAAATACCCTCATTTGTTCCCTACCGACTTAGTTTAAGTTTGAGGTATCCGTTTTGCCCTTAATCTCTAATCAGTTTCCATGTTCAGTTCATGCGCACAAGTTTGATCTATATCTGAATTTAGTTCAACTATGTATTTCTTTTCGGTTTCCATCAATTTTCGGTTTAAATAATTAGTATTTGCATAGGATGAATGTTTGATTCTGATTTCCTATGTGTTTCTAGCATTCAACGATGAATGTTCCCAAGGGAGAGATATTGTTATACCCTAGGAACCCAAGGATCAGACTCGGGAGTCAAAATGGTGAAAAACTGAAATTTCGCATCAGGTCACAGGACGAGCAATGAGGAGGCCCCTGGGGAGTGACCACAAGTCGTGAGGTGACTCGTGGTCCATCAAGGTTGGCAGATTTTGTAGTGGATGCCACGGACATGACCACGAGTCGTGGCCAGGTCTCACGACTCGTGAAGTCACTCGTGGGCGGGACGAGGATTTTGGGCAGTGTTGATCACGGATGGTGACCACAAGTCGTGGTCACCCACCACGATTCGTGGTGTCCTCCATGGGGTTCCTGGGTGAAATTTTGGCAGTACCTCACGACTCAGGCCACGAGCCGTGTCCCCTCATGACGAGTCGTTGGGTCCCTCATTAAGACCCCCTGGCAGTTATTTTCTGCGAATTAGCACGGGATTTTTCGTAAATTCCTAAGATCCTAAGGCCTAAACTATGATGTTTTGGGTTATGAATAGGGAAATTTAAGGGGGTTGAGTTTAGTTTTCACCTCATTCATTCATGCATGCAAGGTAGGGGAAGTGGGAGAGTAATTCAAGCTTAGAACTCATCAATTCATTTCAATTTCTTCTTGGGTTATCAAGAGAGGTTAAGAACTAGTTATTCCCAGGTATGTAAGGCTATCAATGGGTGAATTCTTCCATAACAATGTCCCTCATCTATGATTTTATTTAAAATTTATTAAAAACTCATGGGGTTTTGTAATCGATTTATATATAATCTAAGGATTTAATTATGGGTTTTGTGATTTTAAAATCTTATCATAATCTATGGGTTTTAATCATCTTTTGTGTTTTAAATTATTTATAATACTATTGATTTGGAAGTTCTATGTATTTAAGCCTAATTATGCATGCCCACGATGGATTGATTTATGATCTAATTACCCATTGATGATATTTATAAGCCCAACATGAATTACGATTTAAATCATGAATTTATTATGTTACCCATTATGATTTTATGAAATTCAAGCTATATGCATGATTTACGAGTATGTATGAGTCTTAAGAATAATGAATTATGTTTTGGTCGACTCACGAGCCTTATGTCAGGGCTAGTTCAAGTACGTACAAGTATGTTTATGATTTTCATGATTTAACTAGCCCATGAATTCATGCATGTTATAGTATGAGCACTATATATATTTTGGGAGTAGTATCGAACACCGAGTAGGTTCATGGCCTAGGTTCTACCCCGGATCTCATAAACTATGTGCCATCATAGGTATGTTGGGACCTCATATGGGACTGTCCCCACCCCAAATGGTCCTTTTCATAGTGGTATCACACTTCCATGGTTTTACCCTTGTCAAGGTACTAACACCCTCTCTGCTAGGGTTACAAGTCGAGTTTCATGTATGTTCATATGGGGTATGTCGGTTAAGAGAATCTCCCACTGTTCCTCATAATTTATGCATGTTTACGATTGTGTATATTGGCTCAAGTCATGTTCAATTAAGCTTTTCTCTTTTGCTTATGAGTACGATTGCATTGCGAATGTTTTGAAAACCTTGAGCCTTATGTTATGGTATGATATTTATAATATGAGCATGATGTCCCACTCTTACGATCATTTATGAGATTTTATATATTTTTAAATGTCCATTTACTTACCTTGAATACTCAGTACATTAAAAGTACTGACCATATACTTTCTATGCTGTATCATTTTATGATACAGGACCCGGCTCTCAGGCTCACCCTCCTCAGTAGTGTTTCAGAGACTGCTATCAGCGTACTTGGTGAGTCCTCATGTTCTGAGGGCCATATGCTTAGACTCTATGCTTTTCCTTCAGTTTCTATTTTCTTGTTGGGTTAGTTGGGGAGTTGTCCCATCAACCCGTCTTTCATGGTTAGAGGCTTTTCAGACTAACAGTTGTATTCAACCATCGTGTATAGGTGTTGATTGTCTTTTTTCCGTATCTATGACATGTTTATGTTTTCTTATATTAAGTCTTCCGCTTATGTAATTGAATTAGATGTATGCTCATGCCATGGGTTGACTTAGGGTCTCTCGAGGCTCCTTGTCCTGTGTCTACAATTCGGGTGTACGTTTGGGTCGTGAAAAGATGACGAACCCTTAAACTACAAATCCATATTCGCCCTAATGGACAAATTATATGATGAGGATGAGAATGAGGTAAACTTTCTTGACATTTGAAAGAATCTCAAATCTTATTATCAGAAGGAGCTGAGAGCTCTGGCTAATGTGTTAATAGATGCATATCACGAGTTGATTAAAGAAAAGGAATCATTAGATATAGAATTAGAGGAATCTGAGGTAGAAGAATATACGTTTTGGGAGATGAACCTTCTAAGATAAATGAAGAAGTAAAGGAAGCATCAAAAGAAAAAATCTCTTCTAAATGATAAGCTTAAGAAGTGCTTTAAAAGTGAATCTAGAGGAAAGAAGGCCTGTAGTGAAATTCAGCTCGAATTCCAAAATGAACTTGAGAAAGTCAAGCTAAATCTGACTGCTCATATTGATAAAAATGGGGAACTAGAGAGGGACCTGATCAAATTCAAGGATGATCTTGATAAATCACTCCGGTGGTGTCATGGCCCGAGTCTGCACCCTGGATGTGACACGACACTTAGGGTCATGAATGACCCTAAGCGAACCTATGGCATATCATATAACTAACATAATGAAATTTGAATAGAAAGAAATTTAGCGGAAGCACAAACATCATTCATTCTAAGAAATATAAATATTTCAAACTGTCAGAAATCGTCAAAAAATAGAATACCATAATTATGTCTGAAAGCCTCAAAGATGAGTTACTGGGATAAACCCCCGGCTAACTCGAATGTCTGCAACTAAAACTGAAAATGACTAGTACTGAAGATGAAAGCTATGACCATCGGGATATAAGGACTCATCAAAGAGTACTACTGTGCTGAATTTGAAGGAGAACTAAACATGCTACTGGGCTTGAGAACCTGAACCTATATCATAAAATGATATAGCTTAGGAGGTATGCATCAGTAAGTTAAATGTACTGAGTATGCGAGATATAAGTTAAATGTAAGAATACTGAAAATATGCAAACTGTGTTGACAAGACATGCGATGACCATATATGAAATCATAGGTATAGAAAGAATCTGAAAGTCTGTTAATACTGTAAGTACTGATAACTGTCTGAAGGTCATAAGCATATCTTGAAATCTGGAAGACTGGAGACTGTGACTGTACTAGACTGAGCAGTACTGTGGGAGAGACTATAACCGACATGTTACCACGTGAGCTAATGTGGAGTCCGATGTATACCCCCCATCGGATAAGGCCCACTATATCATGCTAGGGTATAGTAGCTGATATGAGTGATCATGATATTGGGCCCATTTGGGATAATAACCTACAATGATAATGTAGTTTGAGACTTGGGTGCGCTGAATCCCGGCTTGTTCGGTTCTAAGTACTACTCCCAACTGGAAATCCTATATGAGTCTAACTGCGCTGATTGCTCAAAAATGGTATCCTAAGACTAAATTAGGACTACTTATCTGGAAATGTACTTAGAGTCTAGGGACCTAAAAGAAACTGTGTTCCAAGACTTGTCAGAGATGCTTTATCTGAAAGCGTCACAACAGTCTAAGGAATGACTAACATGTTGATAACTGATACTATGAAATTTACTAAGTTTCATACAAGACTGATAAGGAGTCAAACTGATCAGATGAAAATCCAGGGAAAATACTAAGTGAATTCAACACTTTGGAAATACTAACTTTCAATAGAAACATATATGTTGAGGAATTTTTCTCAAATAACATTTGAAAAATATAACATTTCAAACCAGCTATCAAATCACAAAAAAATTCAACCCAAGAATAATTCTAAAATTGATAAGTTGGGAGGCATTTACAAGTCAAAATAACATCTCATTTATAGCATGATATTATACATGGAAACTAAAAACATTGGTGAGATAAGGAATTTTAACAATTGAAGGGAAACCCTAGGTCATAATTTCTAGAATTTTAGGCTAGAGTTATTGAAGAATTTGGGACACAAAGGTGATAGGAAACTTTGTTGATGTCCCACATACCTGAAGAAGATTTCCTGTAAGAAAATACTTGAGAGTCTGAGAAGGAAATCGAAACCCTTTTTCTTGCCTTGCACTTTCTGGCTGAGTTTTCATGAAGGAATTCTAAGAGTGAGAGGTAAGAATGAAAGAAGAATGTTGTACATCCTTATAAATTCATGAAATATATTCCCAAAATGATGTAGTTTAGGGAGCAAAAGAGTGGAATTATATGATAATACCCCTAGATAAATATTCTGAAATCTGAATTTCCTGGGTCGCGATGCATCTAACGGGACAAGTGACGGACCATAGCAAGCCTGAAGGTCTACAATGAACCGACTTTACACCCTGGATGAGACACGATACTTGGTGTGCCACAAGTGACCCCAAGCTAATCTATGGTCTAACATTGCACTGGTAGACTAAGTAAACATAAGTGGAAGATTTATAAAAATAATTATCCAAGAAATACTAATTTGAAAAGAGTAAACATATCTAGAAATAATACTGAACAACTGTATCTGAAAGCTAACTACTAACTGATGAGTTGCTGGGACAAGCCCCCAACTAACTCTAAAATCTGACTAAATAAAGTACTATTTGAATAGCAAACATCATCCTCGAAAGATGAGGATTCACAAAATAATGCTGCTGCTGAAATCATCGGAGAGAACTACTGACAATGCTGAGACTGAGAACATGTGCCTATATCATAATACGATACAACATAGAAAGTATGCATCAGTACTTTGAATGTACTAAGTAAGTGAAATATACAATAAGCATGGAAAATAAGCACTGAACTGAAATAACATGAAATGACCAACTGATACTGAATACTGATAAAAGCTGAGCTATAATTGATATGGTCAATAATGACCCTGGCTAATGGTAATATGTCCTGGAACCGAGTGACTATACTGAGCTCTACTGAACTGAACTGAACTGAAACTGTACTGACAAGTGGGATAGTCTACAACCGACATATAACCACATGAGATAAATATGGATTTCGATGTGTACACCCCATTAGAGAAAACCCACTCTACCTTGCCAGGGTATAGTGGCTGAGCTGGGTGATCAAAAGTCTGGGGCCCGACGGTCCAATAACCTTCGGTGTTGACGTAGTTCTGGGAACCTGAATGTGCTAGAACCTCGGTCTGCTCAGTGCTAAGTTTTCATGCCCCGCCTCGGGGGGTATGACTGGCACCTGGTGCCCTAGTAGGACCTAGACTACTAACTGGTGAGCCTAAGCACATCTGGTGCCTGGCTAGCTCTAACTCAGATTTCTGGAAGCAACGGGCTATATAACGGCTGTAAACACAGCCTCCGGCCAACTGGGCCTATAGCCACCTGTATAAAACTTCAGCTAACAAGAAACATACTTAAAAAAGGAAAACCTATGCTGGCCAACAAGGCCACCACGCTGTCTAGTTATCTGTAACTCAACAATAAAATACTGAATAACTACGTGACCGACAAGATCAACACTACTATTAGACTATGGCCCCATATGGCCAACATAATCAGCAATACTAAACAGCTAAACACACGCACGACCCCACACGACCGGCACAACTAACCACAGGGAAATATATACAAACTGCAAGCCTCTAGGAATACTGATAAGATGGTCGGGACAGGGCCCCGACCTACCCGTACTATACAATGAAAGAAAATGAAATACACCTCTGAATATCGAGCTCCGGATGACAGGAGCTAATGACTCTGCGCTGGCTAGGATCACGAGGGATCGGCTCCTCGTCTGTGAGTACCTGCAGGCAAGTAATGCAGCGCCCCAAACGGGCGTCAGTACTATTGGTACCGAGTATGCAAAGCAACTGGATACAACTGAATACAAATAACATAACTAGCAATTCTGAATAGCAGGAGATAACTGAATCTGTAAGAACTGATATGAACTGAATCAGACTTTCTGTGCTGTGATAGGGCAGGAGCGTACTGTATCTGAATCTGTTCCCTGGGCGCTTGCGCACAATAGGGCTATCTGTACTGTAATGCTGATCAGCCTAATATGGGGAAAGCTTCATCCCATCTTCGTCCAAACTGGGGACGGCATGCCACTCCTTGGAGTGACGTAAACTCACCCGCTCAATGGGCGACACAGTTACCAACCCAGGGGCGGCGATGACGCTCAAAAGGGTGCCCTCACGACACACCCAAGTCTCAACAAACAATAAGCACATATATAGCAAGCATGTTTAAACTGAAAAATACTATCTGAATTCTTATTTCTTATTCTAATCTCTTTCTGTATTATACTGATTCTCATACTACTTTACTGAATCTATGATCTTTATCTAACTGCATGGCTAATTTGTAGCCAAGATACTATGTAACTGTATGGCTATACTGTAGCCAAGATATCATCTGTCTGTATGGCTAATCTGTAGCCAAGATACTATCTGACTGTCTGATTTTAATTTACTAACTCTTATTCTGAATATCTGTCATATTTTTCTAGAAACATGCTTGCTAATCACATACTGGGCTATACTGAGTCTGGAATGCTAACTTGCCATTTTGGTGCATACTTTACTAACTTTCGGACTGAGTACGATATAACAATGCAAACCAGATTTACTGAACTTGCACAATACTTAATATTCAAGTCTGGAAATTCTACTATGGAGTTTACTGTGCTATACAAGGCTAAAACTACTAACTTGCTGAAGAAATTGGCTTTACATACCTTAACCTCGGTTTATCCGACTAACGGACGAAGCTCGGTCAGTACTCCAGCTATTTCTCCCAACTGCATTTACATATATGTCAATTAGAACTAAATACACTAATATTCTGAAAGAAAATGTCACTTTCGATATATTTATAGCCTAAACTTTGGCTTATCAAAAGACGGGTCAAAAACTTGCTATTTCTCGAAAGTCTAGAAGGGAGAAATATTCACTTTAAGGCTAGAAGTATATTGACACTAATTTGGAGCAAATCCACTTACCCTAGTTCGGTAGCACGACGATTCGCCGGCTAAATTTCGCGAAACTAAATTCGTAGGAATTCTCCTTACTGCTTAATACCTCGGTATTTGGAGTTAATTTGAGTTTGGACCGCGTTTGACGGCGTAATCGGAAAGAAATTATCAAGAAACCTTCGCACCCTCTGTTTATCTTCGTGTTCTGGAAATTAAATGATGAAAATGAAGTTAAAAACCGAAGTTGGAGGCTTATATACTTGGGACTGGACAAGGCCAATGTGTCACAGAGCCAACGCGGAGGCTCCACGGCATCGCAGAGGGGCTTTGCCCCGGCTCCTTCCGCGATGGTTCGACAGGTTTCTCGTCCGGTCTTTTCCCGGGCCTTTTTCTAGCATGTATGGATTTCAAATACTCTTAACCAACACGCGAATAGGCCATCTATGTGTTGGGAATTTTATGGGGTATAACATTCTCCCCCCTTAAGAACATTCGTCCTTGAATGTAAACTTCTATCTAGAGGACTTCTCAACTTACTCAACTTGTTTCTAGAAAAATTTCGGCAGAGTTTCCCCAGTAATATGGACTATACCAAAAACCTGAAATGTAGAAAAGTCTCATACAGGTACTCCACACAATACTATAGTATTTAAATGACAGATTAAAATAGACCTTCTCATTTATATGTATACTATAAGGTACTGCATAAGATTATAATATAGACATACCTGTCGCCTGACTAGGCTTGAAATAAATGAGGGTATCTGGTCTTCATATATTCCTCCGCCTACCAAGTCATCTCCTCTCGGTTCCTGTTACGCCACAATACCTTGACAGACGCAATATCTTTAGTTCTCAATCTACGAATCTGTCTGTCTAAGATGGCTACTGGAACCTCTTCATAGGTGAGCTCTTCCGTAACTTGGATATCTTGGACTGGGACTGCTCTGGATGGGTCTCCTATGGATTTCCTTAGCATAGATACGTGGAAAACTGGATTAATGTATTCTAATTCTGGAGGCAAGTTCAATTCGTATGCCACTCGGCCTACTCTCCGCCGGATTTGATAAGGCCCAACGAATCTCGGACTGAGCTTACCTTTCTTGCCGAATCTCATCACCCCTTTCATCGGAGATACCTTCAAAAATACCCAGTCATTCACATCAAATTCCAGGTCTCTACGCCGCACATCAGCATATGATTTCTGGCGGCTTTGTGCAGTCAGTAGGCGTTCTCTGATAAGCTTTACCTTCTCCTCTGACTGTTGAATGATGTCTGGCCCAATCAACGCTGATTCTCCCACTTCAAACCAGCCAACCGGAGATCTTCATTTTCGCCCATACAAGGCTTCAAAGGGCGCCATCTGGATGGCTGAGCGATAGCTATTATTATAAGCAAATTCAATTAACGGCAAATGCTCATCCCAGCTACCTCCAAAATCTAGCACACATGCTCGTAGAATGTCCTCGAGCGTCTGAATAGTGTGCTCAGCCTGTCCATCTGTCTGAGGGTGGAATGCTGTGCTCAAATTAATCTGTGTTCCCAGACCCCTCTGGAACGACTGCCAAAATCTAGCTGTAAACTATGCTCCTCTGTCTGAAATAATAGATACTGGCACTCCAGGTAATCTAACTATTTCTCTGATATATAATTCGGCATAATCATCGGCTGAGAAGGTACCTTTCACTGGCAGGAAATGAGCTGATTTTGTCAGCCTGTCAACTATTACCCAAATAGAATCGTGTATATGTCTGGTACGGGGTAATCCTACTACAAAATCCATATTCACTGCTTCCCATTTCCAGAGAGGCACAGCTATGTCCTGAGTTAACCCGCCTAGTTTTTGGTGTTCCGCTTTTACCTGTTGGCAGTTAGGACACTGGGATACAAATTCGGCAATTTCTCTTTTCATTCTTGGCCACCAATAATTCTCCTTGATATCATGGTACATTTTTGTCGCACCGAGGTGAAGAGAATAATGGGCGTAATGTACCTCGTTCATAATCTGCTGGTGGAGCCCTGAAACATCTGGAACACAGAGGCGGCCTTTACATAACAACACTTCTTCCTCAGTTATCTGAAAATCTGGCGCTTTACCCTGCTGGATTCTGTCTTTGAGCTGGATCAGTTCAGGATCCTCATACTGCCGTTCTTTTACTTCCACAACTAATGATGACATGGCGGTGTTCTGAATTACCGCTCTGTTGTCCTCATTGTCTGCTATACGAACGGCTAGGCTGGCTAATTGATGTATCTCCCTAACCAACTCCCGCTGCTCGGGCTGCAAATATGCCAAACTTCCCATGGATTTACGTTTGAGAGCATTTGCTACTACGTTGGCTTTTCCCGGATGATACAGAATATCCACATCAAAATCTTTTAATAGCTCCAACCAGCGATGCTGTCGCAGATTCAACTCCCTCTGGGTGAGGATATACTGTAGGCTCTTATGATTTGTGAAAATATCCACATGGACGCCAGACAAGTAATGTCTCCATATCTTTAAGGCGTGGATCACTGCGGCTAACTCCAGGTCGTGGGTAGGGTAATTCTTTTCGTGTTTCCTAAGCTGTCTGGAAGCATACGCAATCACCTTACCATGCTGCATCAACATACAACCCAACCCAACGCCTGATGCGTCGCAATACACTGAATAACCTTCTGTACCTTCCGGCAATGCTAACACTGGGGCAAAGGTTAATCTGTCTTTTAACTCCTGGAAGCTCTACTCACATGCCTCTGTCCACTGAAACTTCGCTACTTTCTGCGTTAGTTTGGTCAGAGGTGCCGCTATAGTAGAGAATCCCTCAATAAATCTCCTGTAATATCTCGCTAATCCCAGAAAACTTCGAACTTCGGTCGGAGTGGTAGGCCTAGGCCAGGTTTTAACTGCTGCTATCTTCTGCGTGTCAACCTGTATACCAACATCCGACACAATATGCCCCAAGAAGGCTACTGAGTTCAGCCAGAATTCACACTTGGAGAACTTAGCATATAATTGACGTTCCTTGAGAATATGGAGCACTGTCTGTAAATGAGCCTGGTGATCTTCTTCAGAGCGAGAATACACCAGAATATCATCAATAAACACTATCACGAACAGGTCCAGGTATGGTCTGAAAATGCTATTCATCAGGTCCATGAATATTGTTGTGGCATTCGTCACCCAAAGGACATAACTAAGCATTCAAAGTGTCCATATCGGGTCCTGAAAGCCGTTTTGGGAATATCTCTTTCACGAACTCGAACCTGATGATATCCGAACCGCAAGTCAATCTTGGAGAAATATCTGGCCCCCTGTAACTGATCAAACAAATCATCTATTCTAGGAAGCAGATACTTATCTTTACTGTAACTTTATTCAGCTGCCGGTAATCTATACACATGCGGAGCGAGCCATCCTTCTTTCTCACAAATAGAACTGGCGCACCCCACGGTGAAGTACTCAGCCTGATAAAACCCTTATCTAGCAGGTCCTTCAGCTGCTCCTTTAATTCTCTGAGTTCAGCAGGAGCCATGCGATACGGAGGAATTGATATAGGCTGAGTACGTGGTAACAAGTCAATTGCAAAATCTATCTCCCTTTCTGGGGGAATACCAGGTAACTCGTCTGGAAATACATCAGGGAATTCATTCACCACCGGAACAGACTGAAGTGTCATAGATTCTACCCGAACATCCTGAACCCTGACTAGGTGGTAGATACATCCTTTAGTTATCAATTTCCTCGCCTGAAGGTAGGAAATAAATCTACCTTTTGGAGTAGCTGTGCTGCCTTTCCACTCTCGCACTGCCTCTCCTGGAAAGTGGAATCGGACCGTCTTGGTCCAACATTCTATGTTAGCATAACATGGCACCAACCAATCCATACCTATAATGGCATCGAAATCAATCATTTCTAACTCTACCAGATCTACTGTAGTTTGGCGATCAACAACCTCTACTGTACACCCTCGATAAATTCTACTAGCTATAATGGAGTCACCGACGGGTGTAGATACTGAAAAGGGTTGCTGTAATAACTCTGGTGCGACATTAAACTTTTGAGCCACAAATGGGGTAATATATGACAGAGTGGACCCTGGATCAATCAGTACATAAGCAGGGCATGAACAGATAGTCATCATACCTGTCACTACATCTGGATATGCCTCTGAGTCCTGTCTCCCTGGTAATGCATAGGTACGGCTTGAGCCCATACCTGAACTGGAGGCTCCTAATCTACCTCGGCCTCTACCTGCTGTACCTGAGGGCCTACGCCCTGCCGAGGCTACTGGAGCTCGTGGCCCTGAGGATCCCCAGTCCTGACTATCTCTGCTCTCTTGTCCCCTGGCCGGACAATCTCTCATGCGGTGCCCCTCCTGCCCGCAAATATAACACCCCAAGGAGCCTTATCTACAAGCTCCGATGTGAGGTCGGGCGCAATTAGGGCAGGGTGGGGGTGTAAATCTGCTCTGCTCTCCCCTTCTCTGCTGTGGGGAATCTACTGTTCGAGAACTGCCACCAGACTCTGACTGCCCTCGACGAGCAAATCTACCTCGTTGCTGCTACTGTGGTGGAGGTGGGGGTCTAGGGGGTTTGTCTGACAATCGGGGCCTGGGTCCTCTATGAACCTCCCTCTGCATTCTATCTGATCTGTCTCTGCGGTGCTGTTCCTGATTTGTGTATCTACTGCCCTGTTGCCGCTGCCCAAGGCCCTCAATGGTCTGGGCAAAGGCCTGTACTCGGGCAATATCCATATCTTCTCGTAACGTAGCCGTCATGCAAGCTTCAATATATTCCGAGTTCAGACCCATAATGAACCAGTGGACTCTGGATGGCATAGTGTCCACAAAAGCTGGAGCATAACGGGCTAGGGAGTCAAACTGTAGTGCATATTCTCGTACACTCCTCACCCCCTGCTCCAAATGCAAAAACTAATCCATCCGGGCCTGCCAGATCTCCCGTGGCAAATAACGGTCCAGGAAGGCCTCCGTGAAGTTGGACCAGGTCGGAGGGGCAACATCTCTCCCTCGAGACCTTTCCCAACACTCGTACCATAATACAGCTATGTCTCGCAACCGAAACACTACCAGCTCAACTGATTCTGTAGGGGTCACAGGCATAACCCAGAAAATTCTCTGCATCTGATCTAGGAAATCCTGGGGGTCCTCTGCTTGGTCTGACCCGGTAAACTGTGGGGGACCTAGTGCCAAAAGCTCCCTGACCCTGGAACTATCTGACCTACCTGAAGGCTCTACTGCTATAGGTGGCACTGGCTGGCACTGTGTGGCCATCATTTGTGCCAACATAACCACTGCGCTCCGAACTTCCTGGTCTAATGGTGAAGGTACAGGAGCTATCGGAGGCGGTGTCGTGTCCAACGGCTCCTGATGTGAGGGGGACTGCTGAGAGGGCTGTGATGAAGCCTCTATATCGCCCTCAGATCAGGCTGACTCTGAATGGAACTGAGGCATCCTACTGGTGTCTTCTCCTGCTGCTGTGTCTAATCTTCTGCCGGTGGCAGGGTGACACTGGTTTGCCATTCTTATCTGTAGACAAAGAATATGATAAGTTTTAGGGACCCAATCCTATACTGTACCGCTCTATAGCACGACTAAATGAGAAAGAAGAGTAACCATCCTATCATGCCTCGCAGCCTCCTGCCTATAATATGTGGTGCACAACACACCCATAGACAAGACTCTACTTAGCATGGCTTGTAGGCTCCCTCGGACACGACCTGCTCTGATACCAAGTTTGTCACGCCCCGCCTCGGGGGGTATGACTGGCACCTGGTGCCCTAGTAAGACCTAGACTGCTAACTGGTGAGCCTAAGTACATCTGGTGCCTGGCTAGCTCTAACTCAGATTTCTGGAAGCAACGGGCTGTATAACGGCTGTAAACACAGCCTCTGGCCGACTGGGCCTATAGCCACCTATATAAACTTCAGCTAACCAGAAACATACTTACAAAAGGAAAACCTATGCGGGCCGACAAGGCCACCATGCTATCTAGTTATCTGTAACTCAACAATAGAATACTGAATAACTACGTGACCGGTAAGGTCACCACTACTATCAGACTATGGCCCCACATGGTCAACATAATCAGCAATACTAAACAGCTAAACACACGCATGACCCCGCATGACCGGCACAACTAACCACAGGGAAATATATACAAACTGCAAGCCTCTAGAATTACTAATAAGATGGTCAGGACAGGGCCCCGACCTACCCGTACTATACAACGAAAGAAAATGAAATACACCTCTGAATATCGAGCTTCGGATGATAGGAGCTGATGACTCTGCGCTGGATAGGATCACGAAGGATCGGCTCCTCGTATGTGAGTACCTGCAGGCAAGTAATGCAGCACCCCAAATGCGCGTCAGTACCACTGGTACCGAGTATGCAAAGCATCTGGATACAATTGAATACAAATAACATAACTAGCAATTCTGAATAGCAGGAGATAACTGAATCTGTAAGAACTGATATGAACTGAATCATACTTTCTGTGCTGTGATAGGGCAGGAGCGTACCTGTAGACGTGGCGGCCTGCTGTCTATTAACTAATATATAGCACATAAATACATATATATATATAGCAAACAAGAGCCAATACCAACCCCCACAAGCCGGATGGCGCCAAGCAAGCAAACAATCTATATACCCCTACCTGGGTCAAAACCAGCCAAAAATAAGTCACTCCACTCATTTGCTAACTACGAGCACCTCTGCTGACACCCTAGGTCTCTGGCTCGGGCCATAGCCTCCGATATAAATAACCGTGTCTGAGTCCGAAGGACTCTTATACTGTATCTGTAACTGTAACTGTATCTAAATCTGTTCCCTGGGCGCTTGCGCACAACAGGGCTATCTGTACTGTAATGCTGATCAGCCTGATATGGGGAAAGCTTCATCCCATCTTCGTCCAAACTGGGGATGGCATGCCACTCCTTGGAGTGACGTAAACCCACCCGCTCAGTGGGCGAAACAGTTACCAACCCAGGGGCGGCGAGGACGCTCAAAAGGGTGCCCTCACGACACAACCAAGTCTCAACAAACAGTAAGCACATATATAGCAAGCATGTTTAAACTGAAAAATACTATCTGAATTCTTATTTCTTATTCTGATCTCTTTCTGTATTATACTGATTCTCATACTACTTTACTGAATCTGTGATCTTTATCTAACTGCATGGCTAATTTGTAGCCAAGATACTGTGTAACTGTATGGCTATACTGTAGCCAAGATATCATCTGTCTGTATGGCTAATCTGTAGCCAAGATACTATCTGACTGTCTGATTTTAATTTACTAACTCTTATTCTGAATATCTGTCATATTTTTCTAGAAACATGCTTGCTAATCACATACTGGGCTATACTGAGTCTGGAATGCTAACTTGCCATTTTGGCGCATACTTTACTAACTTTCGGACTGAGTACGATATAACAATGCAAACCAGATTTACTGAACTTGCATAATACTCAATATTCAAGTCCGGGAATTCCACTACGGAGTTTACTGTGCTATACAAGGCTAAAACTACTAACTTGCTGAAGAAACTGGCTTTACATACCTTAACCTCGGTTTATCCGACTAACGGATGAAGCTCGGTCAGTACTCCAGCTATTTCTCCCAATTGCATTTACATATATGTCAATTAGAACTAAATACACCAATATTCTGAAAGAAAACGTCACTTTCGATATATTTATAGCCTAAACTTTGGCTTATCGAAAGACGGTCAAAAACTTGCTATTTCTCAAAAGTCCAGAAGGGAGAAATATTTACTTTAAGGCTAGGAGTATATTGACACTAATTCGGAGTAATTCCACTTACCTTAGTTTGGTAGCACGACGATTCGCCGGTCGAATTTTGTGAAACTAAATTCGTAGGAATGCTCCTTACTGCTTAATACCTCGGTATTTGGAGTTAATTTTAGTTTGGACCGCGTTTGACGGCGTAATCAGAAAGAAATTATCAAGAAACCTTCGCACCCTTTGTTTCTCTTCGTGTTCTGGAAATTAAATGATGAAAATGAAGTTAAAAACCGAAGTTGGAGGCTTATATACTTGGGCCTGGACGGGGCCAACGTGTCACGGAGCCAACGCGGAGGCTCCACCTCCGTGACATGTTGCCATCGCGGAGGGGATCTGCCCCAGCTCCTTCCGCGATGGTTCGATAGGTTTCTCGTCCAGTCTTTTCCTGGGCCTTTTTCTAGCATGTATGGATTTCAAATACTCTTAACCAACACGCGAATAGGCCATCTATGTGTTGGGAATTTTATGGGGTATAACATAAGTACTACTCTCGCTGGATAGTCCTAACTTGACTACTAAGATGATAGCTCAAAGCTGGGGTCTTGGACTAAGTCAGGAATACTTATCTGGAAGTAAGCTGAGAGTCTGTAGGATTGAATAATTGAAAATTGGTGTTCTAAGACTGGTCAGAGCTGCTTATCTAGAAGTGTCATAACCGTCTAAAGAACTAATTGATAACTTATATTGCCGGTTCTAAGGCTGGTCATAACTGCTTATCTGGAAACCTCGTAACCGTCTAGAGGAATAATTGATAATCGAAACTAGGGAAAATTACAGAACTGAACTCCTAAATGAACTAACTATCATCAAACTGATCAGCTGACTTACTGAAAGATACTGAAAATGCTAGCTTTATGACTGATACTGGACTAGCATGCATGAACTGTGAACTCACATAATGGTAATAACGTGGGAGTTCAAGAGCTAATGGAGTCAAGTAACATTAATATCCAATCAACTATGCAAGACCCAATTTACTGCATTTATAGAATTACGGCTAAAACCATACCACAGGAAGAAAGTAGCAACATGATTTGATCACTAAGTAGTAGAAACATAGCAACAATTTATATGAACAACCTTCTCTTGAATTCTCAAAAAAACTTCTGTCGCTCCATCTCCACGGGTTAAATAAAAAAATAAGACTCTAAACTTAAATTGAAAATAATGAACCTTCAACCTCAATTTCCTATTTGAACAAGATTTTATTGTTCTCTTATAGTGTACTACATTACATGAAATCTAGTTCATGATTTCCCTTTTGTCTCTTTAGTATTTTTGTTTCTACAAGAATTCATTAGAATCCAACTGAAAATTTATCCTAATTCAAATCCTCAGGGCTAGAACTGATAAGAAATTTCAGAAGGATTTTGGGGCACAAGGGAAGGACAATTCCCTTGTTGAATACCCACATACCTGGTATAGAAATTTCTGAGAAAACCCTTGAGAAATCTGAGAAAAAAAATTGAAACCCTTGATCCTACTCTGTGCTTCCTAACTGAGTTTTCTATGTTTTGACTTTGAGAGAACGAGAGGAATGAGAGAAAACTGTCGACTAACTCCCTATATCCCTCTGAAAATAACTCCAAATGACATAGTTTAAGGATTAAAAAGGTGGGAAGTTACAAAAATAATCCTGAAAGAAAATATGGAAAATTTCTCGACAGGATCCAACGAGTCACACAACGGGCTGTTGATTGTGACCACGACCCGTGGGACTAGTCGTCGGTCCTGGGCCTGAATTTCATGCTCACTGGAAATGGACCACGGAAGGGAACCACAACTTGTTGGATAGAACAACAGGCCTTTAGTCCCTCTCGTGGTCATTGACAGGAAAAGCTTGGACCTTCTACTATCGGACGACACAACGACTCGTTGGTAGAACTAATGGGTCATTGTGTCTGCTCGTGGTCAACATTGTCTTGATCTGAAGGGTTGCTGGTTCAGGCAATGGGTGGCATAGAAGACTTGTTGATATGAACCACGAGTCATTAGTCCCACTCGTTGGTTCAAGGAAAGGTCTTGGTAGGTTTCTGGACTTGGGATACAATGAATGATAGGACGACTCGTTATTCCTTCGAACTGGTCGTCCTATGCCTCGTTGGTCCCCGAAAGGAAATTTATAGGACTGACAATGACTTAGACAATGGTCTGTTATAGGTGACCACGACTCATTGTTTGGGTCATTCTCTAACAAAAATTTTCTGGGGTTTTCTAGTTTTTCATGCAAAGTCTGAATTTGATCTAGGAAGTTTTGGGGTGTTACAATATCTCCCCCTTGGAATCATTTGTCTTTGAATGAAGGATAAAACTGCTGAAAAACTGGGAAAAAAGCTGCAATCCTCAGACTAAGACTATAAACTGATTTATGAAGGAGTGGCTGACTCCGAATTGGAATAGGCATACTAATTGAGCTGATGCAACTAAAATGCATATTGAAAACATGAATAAAGCTAATGAATACGAAACTTAATAGAGTATTGATGAGGAATTTAATACCTGATGCTGAAACTGAATTGGAAGGGAATAAATAGGGATATTTAGCCATCGTGTCTGCTTCTACTTCCCATGTGACTCCCTCAACTAGGTGGTTCCTCCACAAGACTTTTACTGAAGCAACTTCCATGTTTCTCAGCTTACGAACGTGACGGCCTAGGATCTGAACTGGGACTTTTTTGTAAGAGACACTATCCTTCACTCCCACATTGTCTAGTGGCACAACTGAGCTTGGATCACCGATGCACTTCTTTAACAGTGATACATGGAAGATTGGGTGCACAGATGCTAACTCGGAAGGTAATTTTAACTCATAGCCCATGTTTCCAATTCGCCTCAAGATCCTATAGGGTCCTACATACCTCAGAATGAGCTTCCCTTTCTTTCCAAACCTCATCACCCCTTTCATGGGTGAAATTTTTAGATAAACCCAATTTTCTACAAAAAGTCTAACTGTCTCCTCCTCATATCCGCATATGATTCTGTTGGCTCTGAGCTGTTCTCAACCTTTCTCTGATAAGTTTCACTTTCTACATAGACACTGAGTATGGTCCCATCAACGTAGCTTCTCCAACTTCAAACCACCCTATAGGAGACCTACACCTTCTACCATATAATGCCTCAAAGGGGGCCATCTGAATATTGGAGTGGTAGCTGTTGTTGTATGCAAACTCCATGAGAGGTAGGTGATCATCCCAACTGCCCTTGAAGTCGATCACACAAGCTCTCAGTATATCTTCTAAGGTCTAAATAGTCCTCTCAACTTGTCTATCTGTCTGAGGGTGAAAAGCTGTGCTGAGCTTGACCTGAGTACCAAGTCCTTTCAAAAATAATTACTAGAAATGTGAGGTGAACTGGGTACCTCTATCTGAAATGATGGAAGGGGGAACCCCATGAAGTCTGACTACCTCTTGGATGTACAACCTAGCATAATCCCCAGCTGAGTCTGTAGTTTTAACTGGGAGGAAATGTGCTGACTTGGTAATCCATTCTACTATCATCCAAATTGGATCATGCTACCGCTGAGTACGAGGTAGACCTCTAATGAAGTATGTATTCACTTATTTCCACTTCCACGTGGCTATGTTGATATCCTAAGTCATATCCTCAGGTCTCTGATGTTCAACCTTAACCTGCTGGCAGTTCGGGCACTTAACCAAAAATTCTGTAATATCCCTCTTTATGCCGTTCCACCAGTATACATTCCGTAGGTCACGGTACATCTTAGTTGCACTTGGGTGGATAGAATATTTGGAGCTATATGTTTCTGCCAGTATTCTATGTCTCAAGTCATCTATGTCTGGAACATATAGTATACCCTGGTAACGAAGAACACCATCTCCCCCTTTGGAGAAAGCCTCCACTTCTTTTCTTAGAATTGCTTCTTTTAGCTTAAGCAGTATGAGGTCTTCATCCTGCTTTGACTTAACCTCAACAACTATCGAGGATTCTGACCCACTCTGTAGTATTACTCTTCTCTCAGCTGAATCCACCAACTGCACTCCCAACTGAGCTAACCTGTTAATATCTTTTGCCAGCTCTTTTCTGCCCTCTTCAACATGAGCAACGTTCCCCATGGATATCCCGCTTAAGGTATCAACCACCACATATGTCTTGCCTGGGTGGTACAACACACACAACTTCCATTTGCCAAATTGTTTAAAAACAAAAATCATAGTAGGTTTTTTTGAAAAACTCTATTTATTCTGGTCGGGATGATTTTTCTTGTGTTTAGTCTTTTCTGATTAGAAATACTATAGGAATTTCTTCTAAAATGAGCCAATTTATCTCAAAAAATTACTTTTTTTAGGCCAAGGGATTACTAATTAGTCATAATCCTTCAATAAATCCAACCACCTTCTCTGATGAAGGTTCAAATCCTTCTAACTGAACACGTATTGTAGGCTCTTATGATCGGTGAAAATATCCACGTGAACTCACAAAGGTAATGTCTCCATATTTTCAAAGAAAACACCACTTCTGCTAGTTCTGGATCATGAGTCGGATAATTCTTCTTATAAATCTTGAGCTGTCTAGAGGCATAAGATATCACCTTACCCCGTTCCATCAGAAAGCAACCGAAGCCAACTCTGAAAGCATCACAATAGACTACAAACCCATTTGTTCCTTCTGGTAAGGTCAAAACTGGAGCTGTGGTGAGTCGAGTTTTCAGCCTTGGAAACTCTTGTCATATGCATCTGACCACTGAAACTTCACCTTTTTCTGAGTTAGCTTAGACAGAGGAGATGCGATAGAAGAAAATCCTTCTATCAACCGTTGATAATAACTAGCTAGACCTAGGAAACTCCTAATATCTATTGGGGACGTAGGTCTTGTCTAGTCTTCCACCGCTGCTATCTTTTGAGGATCTACCTGAATACTCTCACTTGAGACCACATGACGAGGAAGGACATAGGCTTCGACCAGAATTCACATTTGCCAAATTTAACAAATAGTTGGCGATCTTTGAGAGTCTGCAACACTATCCTTAGATGGTTAGCATGCTCCTCCTCATTTATGGAGTATACCAAAATATCATCTATGAACACAATGATGAACATGTCCAAATACTATTTGAATACCCTATTCATTAGGTCCATAAAAGCTGCTGGGGCATTATTTAGTCCTAAGGACATAACCACAAATTCATAGTGACCATACCGAGTTCTAAAGGCTATTTTCGGTATGTTACATTCCATGACCCTAAGTTCATGATACCCCGACCTGAGATCTACCTTGAAAAAACAACTGGCTCTTTGAAGCTAATCGAACAAGCTGTCAATCCTAGGTAGGGGTTACCTGTTCTTAACTGTAACTTTGTTCAGTTGATGGTAGTCAATACATATTCTAAGAGTACCGACTTTCTTTCGCATGAACAACACTAGAGAACCCCATAGAGAGATGTTGGGCCTGATGAAACTCTTATCTAGAAGGTTTTTTAGCTATTCCTTCAACTCCTTAAGCTCAATTGGAGCCATTCTATAAGGAGGAATAGAGATGGGCTTAGTGTCTGAAATAAGGTCTATGCTGAAGTCTATTTCCCGCTCGAGAGGGACCCTGGGAAGATCTTTGGGAAACATGTCAGGAAATTCGCTGACAACTGGAACTGACTGAATAGTTGGGGTCTCGGACCTAGAACCTTTGACCCGAACTAGGTGAGAGATGCATCCTTTTGAAATAAGCTTTCTTGACTTAAGGTAGGAAATAAAATGACCCTTAGGCGCTGAAATACTACCCATCTATTCTAAGACTGGCTCATTAGGAAATTGAAACCCGACAACTCTAGTTTAACAGTCGATTGAGGCATAAGCGGAATGTAACCAATCCATTCTAAGAATGAAGTCAAAATCGACCATGTCTAGCTCTACTGGATCAGTTGGAATAACTTTACTCAATACAGAGACTGAGCAGTTTCTATATACTCAGCTGGCTCTAACTAACTCATCAACTAGGGTAGAGACTAAGAATGGTTCTGAGAGGACTTTTGGACTGATTTCAAGCTGAACAACTATATAGGGAGTCATGAATGATAGTGTGTCTCCTATATCTAGTAGGGCATACACATCTAGGTGGAAAAGACATAACATACCCGTGACCACGTCGGGTGAGCAATCCTGATCCTGACGAAAGGACAAATAGTAAAAATGATTTTGGCACTGACCGCCATCTGTACCTGAAGTATTACCCTAATGTGAGCTGGACAGCCTGCTAGGGCTACTGAACTGATAGATTGACTTTTCCCACGCCCTGCTAACAAACACTCCTTTAACTTGTGACCAAACTGCCCACATCCAAAGCAACACTCTTTGCCCATGTGGCATTCACCTGGATGGTTCTTTCCACACTTAGGAAAAGCTAGGTAATGGTTGCTGGCACTGTAACTCTTGGATTGAGAGCCAGATGCTCCACCCTTTCGATCTTTGCTGGATCGGATAGAAGGGGCATTGACTGATGTGGGTGCTGGGGTTTGTTATTGCTACTGTTGTGGGCGACTACTGCCACTGACCTCTGTTGTCTATAATCCGACTGACCCTTTCTAGCCTTCTTGTTCTTCCGCACCATATCCTTTAGGTTCTCTACCTCAATCTGCTGGGCATGAATGATGAGGCTAGAGAGGTCAATGTCCTTGATGAGCATCATGGTTCTGCACTCCTTAAGTACCAAATCGGACACTCTATTATTGAATTTGAGTATGCGAGCCCTTGTCTAGGATACCATCTCTGGAGAATACCTTGAAAATCGAGTGAACTCCTGATCACGGGCAAAATAGCATGCCCGTGATACGCTTTATACCTTAATATAGTCTTGCTTATCTAAGTTATTTTACATAATCTCATGTGATTTTATATAAGTGTGAATATATGTGCTAACCAACATGATTAGTCCTTATTTTGTAGGTTAATAATGCATTTGAGGAACTAATTCGCAAGTTGGTGAAAGGAAGGAATGAAGTGGAAGCAAGTGGCGAAAAGTCGACAAGGGGCATGCGTTGGCAAGGCTGGCCGCGCCAGGCAGCGTGCCACGCTGTGCGTGTGCCGCGCCCAGCGCCGTGCCACGCCCTTGCCAAGCGCACGAGGAAAGGCAGCAGCAGGCAGCAGGAGGCAGAGAACCAGCGCGGCAGCACCGTGTCACGCTAGGCAGCCTGCGCGACAGCAGCTTGCCAACGCGCTGCATGGGCAGCGTGCCACGTTGGCCAGCGCGGCAACCCTCGGCAACTTGGTTTCCTGAGGCAATTTCCAGAGAGCTTTCGCGTTGTCTCTGTGTCACGGAGGCAGTGCTCTGCGATGCACTCTGTGACACGGAGCCGTTCCCTCTCAGGCTAAATTATGCACGTTTTCCATTTACTATAAATAGGACCCTTAGCTCCTAAAATCATTTGGTCACGATTTTATTCTGAAAAACCACCTAGGAGTGAAGGGAGAAGTGGGAGAACTCATCTAGGGTTTATCAAATTCCCTTCTCATCTACCAAATTCATGTAAGTATGTTAGTTTAGTATTATTTAATTGTAGTTTTACGAACATGAATGGCAAGAACCCTTCCTCTAGGGTTGAAGCCATGAATTATGATTGTGCTTTTATGAATTTGTTTTGGAATTAAGTTATTGATTGTTGTTTTCGTCTTGCATTCTGGATTGTTGGTTGTTTTTATGATTGATCACCATGAAAGCATATTTGTTAGCTTGAGTAATAGCTTGAGAAAGCATTACCTAGGTCAGGACATGAGAATGTAAGGAGCATGTTTGTATCTCGGGAGAGATTCTGGTGTCAGGATAGAAATATACCTAACACCGTGCTTGGTTGACACACGGGGGTTATGAAAGACCAACTTGGGATGTAACATCGCCACTCGAAGAAGTAGTTGTGAGGCTAAGTTGAGTTAAATGGTTAGACGTACGAAAGTCCCTAATCGTTTCCCCGTAAACCACAACATAATTGATTGCCCGCGACTAGAAACTTAAACTCCTCGCTCACAATGATGCAGTGAGGCTAGATTGCCGTGTTTAGAGGCTCGAAAGACCATAAACATGCAATTATAATTATGTGAAACAACAATTGATAGTTCCATGCTTAACCCATTGCAAATCATAGGATCGCATGATTAATTGGTTTTAACTCTATGTTGCTCCTAGAGTGATTTCAGAATATTTTGTTGACCCAAACTTAGACTTAATTAATCTCAATCGAAAATGTCTATAACCAACACTTGAGGTATTTAAGATCACAATAGAAATGGATAGTTAGAGGATTGGGTCCAGTCCCTGTGGGTTCGACAATCCGGTTCTTAAAAAGAGCCACTATATTACTTGCACGACCCGTACACTCGCGGACGCGCGAATCGGGCACGTCAAGTTTTTGGCGCCGTTGTCGGGGACTCGGCGAAGTTTTGATAATTTATCTATTTTTGTGTGATTTTTAAATTTCTCTTAAGTGTTGAAAAACTTGGTCTTAGTCTGTTTTTTTGCAGGTGACAGGTTGTCCTGCCGAGCTGGCTAGAAATAGAGAGCTTGTGGAACCGTTGCTTGAACCTGAGCGTCAATTCCATTTGCAAAGGAGAATAGCTCTAGAGCATAAGCTGAAGAGACTTCAAGAAAAGGTACAACAACAACCACCCGCGGGACAAGCACAATTGTCATCCGAAGAAATGGAAGCAAGACCAGTTCGCGAAGTGGCTATCCCACTAGCGACAAATGTGACCTCAAGCATTCTTAAACCGGAGCCTGGAGGGCACTTTGAGCTTAAACGGAACATGGTGCAGCTGTTACATTCTAGTGGTCAATTCACTGGGATGGCACATGAGGACCCGCAGCAGCACCTACAGAGCTTTTTAGAGATTAGTGACACATTTGTCCCCACCGGCGTGTCCACAGATTATGTCCGAATAACCCTCTTCCCATTTTCACTGTTGGGAGAGGCGAAGAAGTGGCTGAAGGCTGAGCCACCGAACTCCATAACTTCATGGAATGACTTGGCTAAGAAATTCCTTATCAGATTCTTCCCATCAGGCAAAACTGCAAGGTTGAGAAGTGAAATACTCAGTTTTAAGCAGAGGCCTGATGAGAACCTATATATGGCTTGGGAAAGATTCAAGTCATTGTTGAGAGATTGCCCCCATCACCAGCAATCAAATGAAGTGCTGGCTCATACCTTTGTAGAAAGTCTAGACCCACACACAAAAATATTGCTAGACTCTGCATCGGGTGGGCAAGCCTTGGATAAGACATATGATGAGTTGTACACTTTGTTGAACAGAATTGCACAAGGAAATCCAGAGTGGCACAGCGAGTCATCGAGAGGGGCAGGAAAGAGACCAGGGTTGATGGAAGTAGATAGTTTGAATGCCTTGGCAGCACAGTTAGCTTCGTTCCAGCATCAAATGATGACTCAGTTCAATAAACTGAGTATGAACCAACACCAGGGCCAGGTTAATGCAGTTCAGCAAGCTCCGAGTTGGTGTGAAATTTGTGGTAATAATGGGCACCATGCAGAATCTTGTAGAGCCAATCCGGAGTCAGTCAATTTTGTTAGTAATGTGCAGCGCAACAATCAGAATTTTGAAACCAGTTACAACAGAAATTGGCAGGGCCACCCGAATTTTTCTTGGGGTGGAAACCAAAAGCAGAATTTTATGCAACCTCAACAGCAGCAGTATCAGCAGAATAGGCAGAATGATGGGCAATTGAGTAGCAACATTGAGGAAACATTGCAGAAAATTATGGAGACCCAGACTCAATTAGTGGAAAATCAGGCTAGGATGGCAACAGACTTAATGAATCAGCAAGTAGCCACCCGAAATCTTAAAAAACAAGTGGGTCAGATAGCAGCTGCTCAAAACATGAGATCGCAAGGGGGATTACCAAGCGACACAGATCCTAACCCCCGGCAGATCAATGCCATCAGTCTGAGAAGCGGTAGGCAATTAGCTGATGCAGTGCCAAAAGAGCTGAGCAAAGAGGTGCAGCCGGAGTTGGTTAGACCAGGACCATCCATCAACATGGGAGATAATCAGAGTGCTGGGCAACGAAATTCACGACCTCCATTGCAGCCAGCACAAAGACCACCACCACCATTCCCTCAGAAATTCAGAAAGAGCAAGGAGGAGGAATGCTTCAAAAAGTTCTTTGAGAGTTTCAGAGAACTTCACATAAATTTGCCTCTTCTTGATGTTTTGCAGGGAATGCCCAAGTATGCTAAATACTTGAAGGACGTGATGGCGAACAAAGTGAGATTGGTGGATGTCCAAACGGTAGCACTGACTGAGGAGTGCAGTTACAGGGTATTGAGCAAAATGCCAAAGAAACTCAAAGACCCAGGGAGTGTTACCCTCCCCATACAAATTGGTAAAGCTGAGGTGCTACGAGCTTTATGTGACTTGGGGGCGGCAGTTAATCTAATGCCCCTATCCTTATTCAACACCTTGGGGTTGGGACAACCAAGGCCAACAAGGTTGATGCTGCAGCTGGCTGACAAGTCGCGAGTGACACCTGATGGAATAATAGAGGACCTTCTCATCAAAGTAGGTAAGTTCATTATACCTGCTGATTTTATTGTCTTAGATTTATAGGTTGATGACCAGGTACCCCTGATCTTGGGACGGCCATTTTTGGCCACTGGAGGAGCGGTGATTGATTTGAAAGCAGGGACCCTGAAAATGAGGGTTGAGGATGAAGAAGAAATCTTCCGCGTGTACCAAGAAATGAACCCATCTGCACACTATAGAAACCTTTGTCAGGTTAGTGTGTTGGCAGAGGATAAGTGTGGGGTGGGGGATTCCACAGGTGTAGGGCCGAAGGCTATAACAAATGTCCGAGTCTGATAAAGGACTTCAAACTGAAAAGAAGTTGGAGAAAGAGAGGAGCAGAGTGGAGGCTGTTTCCTCTAAACAGCAAAAGAAAAGGAGATGGTTCTCGAAAGAGAACCCAGGTATGAGGATGTCCTGAAAAGGATAGTCCACGTCGGGCCACGACGTAAAATAAGGCGCTACTTGGGAGGCAACCCAAGGGTACCACAGGTACCATTTTAATTTCTGGCATTTGTGTTGATTTTATTTATTTTTCATCTTGTGTTGTTTCTGGTGGAAAGTTAAGCACAGATGGAGGGGAAGTATGAGTACCCGTGGAAGAGGAAGCTAACAAGCATGGAAGAGAAAAAGTGTGGGGTTGAACACCCACTTGTGCAAGTTGAAGAGAGGCATGTTGTTAGCTAAGCCTAAAGGCCTCAGGGAGTATTTCTCACCCTTTGTAAATTTTAATTTGATGCTATGAGGACATAGCATGATTTAAGTGTGGGGTGAGGGAAATTTCAAGGGAAATTTCAAAAATTTTTGTTGTGCTTAACAATTTTTGGTGAATGTAATGCTTGAAAAATTTGAAAATTTTTGTGAAGTAAGCATGACTTCATCACCCGTTGGTTTTTCTTTTCGGTTCTTTTCCGATGGGGGGGTCTTTGAACCGAAGAATAAAAATTTTATTTTTTTTTCCTTTGTCTGTATATAGTGTTTTTAGTCATAGTGAGGGACTGTTTCCGACGATGGATGGATGACGACCGTCTTGAGGAAAATTAGTCGGTAGGTGATGGGATTTTGAAACCATAACTAATTGGTGCTTGATGTTCTTGTTATGTGCTATACGTGATTGTAAGATGCAAGTATGTTCGGTGTGAAGCATGCAGGTGTATAACTTTGTGTGAGACGCTTAGGCTCTTGAATTTGACTCAATATGATTGAAGCTTAATTCTGAATTCTTGTGATTAGCTGAGTAAGAGTCTGATGAATGTGTCTCGAATTGAGCATGTGCCATGAGTGTAAGGTTTTTGAGTATTCTGTGCTATTGTGGATTGTCTAGAACTTGCCTGGTGTGTTTATAAAACGAAATGAAGGCTGTGAAGTGTAGGAGATGATCTAGGCATTTCTTTGAATGAACCAAATTTTTATCCCTCATTTTACCTACCTTGAGAAATTAATCCTAGTTAGCCCTGTTGAGCCTTGAGCCTATTCTTTGATAGCTGCAACATAAGCTTAATCCTTTTTCTTTCATTAGCCTTGAACTTGATCAAAAATTCCTAATCGCTTGAGTGAAAAAATCCGAAGGAGTAAAGGAGTGAGAAGAATGAAAAGAAAGGAAAAGTAGCAAGTTGTAGAATTGAGAAAAGGACAAAGGTGCACTTGTGTGAAAATGGTTGATTATTAGTAAGGAGCAAGAAAACAAATTAATGAAAAATTATTTATAGAACTCCTTACTAATAAGTTAAAAGTGCCTAAAGAAATGGGGGAACATAAGAGGAACAAGAAAGATGAAAGGAGAAAAAGGTAAAGTAAGAGAAGGGAAGTTCGTAAGGAGGGCGTAATGTATTAAAAGCGTTTAGGAAAGATAGTCACTATTACTGGCCATAATAGTACCTATCTGTCCCTTAGCCTACATTACAACCCATTAAGTCCTACTTGATATTACATTCACACATCCTTAAATTAGTGGAATAAAACACTAAGGGCAAGCTTATGGGTCATTACATGATGCATGTGAATTCTTTGTGAGAGTGAGTGTAATTCTATTTATTTACCCACACATGTTGTGATGTAAAAATGATTTTTGCGTGTGATTGGGTAACTCTCCTTCCGTGAGGGCACATGTTGAAGGAAGGATATAATTCATGTGGGATTTCTTACTCAGTTGATTTGCATGAGTTTGCTAAGATCGAGAGTCGATTCTTGAGGTTAAGAAGTCTTAGCATTGTTGTATTTCATCTCGGTGATTAAATTGTGTATGCTCTACCTTTAGCTTGTTATCTTATGTAATCCTTATAGCCGTAGCTTGAATTATCTTGCCAAATTAGTTATGTGGGAGTCTCCATATGTATGATTTGTAAAATGTTGTTCGAGGACGAACAAGGCTTTAAGTGTGGGGTTGTGATCACGGGCAAAATAGCATGCCCTTGATACGCTTTATACCTTAATATAGTCTTGTTTATCTAAGTTATTTTACATAATCTCATGTGATTTTATATAAGTGTGAATATATGTGCTAACCAGCATGATTAGTCCTTGTTTTGTAGGTTAATAATGCATTTGAGGAACTAATTCGCAAGTTGGTGAAAGGAAGGAATGAAGTGGAAGCAAGTGGCGAAAAGTCGACAAGGGGCATGCGTTGGCAAGGCTGGCCGCGCCAGGCAGCGTGCCACGCTGTGCGTGTGCCGCGCCCAGCGCCGTGCCACGCCCTTGCCAAGTGCACGAGGAAAGGCAGCAGCAGGCAGCAGGAGGCAGAGAACCAGCGCGGCAGCACCGTGTCACGCTAGGCAGCCTGCGCGACAGCAGCTTGCCAACGCGCTGCATGGGCAGCGTGCCACATTGGCCAGCGCGGCAACCCTCGGCAACTTGGTTTCCTGAGGCAATTTCCAGAGATCTTTCGTGTTATCTCCGTGTCACGGAGGCAGTGCTCCGCGATGCACTCCGTGACACGGAGCCGTTCCCTCTCAGGCTAAATTATGCACATTTTCCATTTACTATAAATAGGACCCTTAGCTCCTAAAATCATTTGGTCACGATTTTATTCTTAAAAACCACCTAGGAGTGAAGGGAGAAGTGGGAGAACTCATGTAGGGTTTATCAAATTCCCTTCTCATCTACCAAATTCATGTAAGTATGTTAGTTTAGTATTAGTTAATTGTAGTTTTATGAACATGAATGGCAAGAACCCTTCCTCTAGGGTTGAAGCCATGAATTATGATTGTGCTTTTATGAATTTGTTTTGGAATTAAGTTATTGATTGTTGTTTTCGTCTTGCATTCTGGATTGTTGGTTGTTTTTATGATTGATCACCATGAAAGCATATTTTTTAGCTTGAGTAATAGCTTGAGAAAGCATTACCTAGGTCAGGACATGAGAATGTAAGGAGCATGTTTGTATCTCGGGAGAGATTCTTGTGTCAGGATAGAAATATACCTAACACCGTGCTTGGTTGACACACGGGGGTTATGAAAGACCAACTTGGGATGTCACATCACCACTCGAAGAAGTAGTTGTGAGGCTAAGTTGAGTTAAATGGTTAGACGTACGAAAGTCCCTAATCGTTTCCCCGTAAACCACAACATAATTGATTGCCCGCGACTAGAAACTTAAACTCCTCGCTCACAATGATGCAGTGAGGCTAGATTGCCGTGTTTAGAGGCTCAAAAGACCATAAACATGCAATTATAATTATGTGAAATAACAATTGATAGTTCCATGCTTAACCCATTGCAAATCGTAGGATCGCATGATTAATTGGTTTTAACTCTATGTTGCTCCTAGAGTGATTTCAGAATATTTCGTTGACCCAAACTTAGACTTAATTAATCTCAATCGAAAATGTCTATAACCAACACTTGAGGTATTTAAGATCACAATAGAAATGGATAGTTAGAGGATTGGGTCCAGTCCCTGTGGGTTCGACAATCCGTTTCTTAAAAAGAGCCACTATATTACTTGCACGACCCGTACACTTGCGGACGCGTGAATCGGGCACGTCAACTCCAACGCATATTCCTTCACGGTTTTGTTACCCGCCTTAAACTCATGAAATCAACGTCCTTGGCCTCCCTCAATTCTCGAGGAAAGAATATTTCTAGAGATGCAATCGTGAACTCAACCCACTCTACTGACTCTACTTCTGTTGGCCTCCCTTTCTTCCACTAGTTGTACCAAATTTGAGCCACCCTTTTCAATTGGTAGGCAGCTAATTCAACACTCTTCATGGAAGTAACACCCATAATCCGAGTGATCTTCTACATCTCATCCACAAACTCTTGCGGGTCCTCTCCTACCTTAGATCAATGAAAAGCTGGAGGATTCATTTGGGTGAAGTCCCAAACACTAGAAGCTGCTACAAACCTGTTTACGTTGACTGGAACCACCTACTAGTTCACTTGGTTGGTCACCATTTGAGCCAGCAGCTGGATTGCCTCTCGAAATTCTGCTGAGGACACCTGGTCGTCCTGAGGGGCTGCTGGATCTGGTGGGGCAGGTCGGTTAGCATTGCCATCCCTCCTTCCATTTCCTTAATTTGGAGGCATATTTTCACTAAAATGAATGGAGCATGAGTTAGGAGGACATTTTGGGATTTAACTTCAACACATGATAAGGAGCATAAAAAAGGGAAATTTTCCTAATAACATCTTGTAGCCTCCTCGTCATAAGTGTGAAGCACTTCACACCCATGAAAAGGACTCTAATTAATGCGGCTTTAAGACATCCTAAGATACTCTAAACCAAGTGCTCTGATACAAAGTTTGTATGCCCGAGTCTACACCTTGGATGAGACACGGTACATGGTGCCACAAGTGACCCCAAGCTAACCCATGGTCTAGCATTGCACTAGTAAACTAAGTAAACATAAGCGGAAGCTTTATAAAAATAATTATCCAAGAAATACTGATTTGAGAAGAGTAAACATATCTAGAAATAATACTGAAAAACTGTGTCTGAAAGACAAATACTAACGATGAGTTGCTGGGACAAGCTCCCAGCTAACTCTAAAATCTGACTAAATAAAGTACTATTTAAAAAGCAAACATATTCCTCAAAAGATGAGGATTCACCAAATAATGCTATTGTTGAAATCGCTGTAGAGAACTACTGATGATGTTGAGACTGAGAACTTATGACTCTATCATAATACGATACAACATAGAAAGTATACATCAGTACTTTGAATGTACTAACTAAGTGAGATATACAATAAGCATGGAAAATAAGCACTGAACTGAAATAACATGAAATGACCAACTGATACTGAATATTGATAAAAGCTGAGCGATAACTGATATGGTCAATTATTACCCTAACTAATGGTCATAAATATGTCCTGGAACTGAGTGACTGTACTGAGCTAAACTAAATTGAAACTGTACTAACAAGTGGGAGAGTCTATAACCGACATATAACCATATGAGCTAAACGTGGATTTCGATGTATACACCCCATTAGAGAAAGTCCACTGTACCTTGCCAGAGTATAGTGGTTGAGCTGGATGATCAAAAGTCTGGGGCCCGATGGGCAAATAACCTACGGTGGTGACGTAGTTCTAGGAACCTGGATGCGCTGGAACACCGGTCCACTCAGTGCTAAATACTACTCCCAATGGATAGTCTTAACTTGACTAGTAAGCTGATAGCTCGAAGCTGAGGTCCTGGACTAAGTCAGGAATACTTATCTGGAAGTAATCTGAGAGTCTATAGTACTGAATAATTGAAAACTGGTGTTCTAAGATTGGTCAGAGATACTTATCTGGAAGCGTCATAACCTTCTAAAGAACTAACTGATAACTGATACTGCTGGTTCTAAGGCTGGTTAGAGCTGCTTATCAGGAAGCCTCATAACCATCTAGAGGACTAACTGATAACTGGAACTAGGGAATATTACTGAACCGAACTCCTCAATGAACTAACTATCATCAAACTGATCAGCTGACTTACTGAAAGATACTGAAATGTTAACTTTTTGACTAAGACTAAACTAGAATGCACTAACTATGAACTCACATGATGGTAATAACATGTGAACAGAAGAGATAATGGAGTCAAGCAACATTAATATCCAATCAACTATGCAAGACTCAATTTACTGCATTTATAGAATTAGGGCTAAAACCATACCACAGGAAGAAAGTAGCAACATGATCTGATCACTAACTAGTAGAGACATAACAAAAATTAATATGAACAACAATCTACAGGAATTCATCAGAATCCGGCTAAAAATTTACCCTAATTCAAATCCTCAAGGCTAGAACTGATAAGAAATTTCAGAAGGATTTTGGGGTAGAAGGGAAGGGCAATTGCCTTGTTGAATTCCCACATACCTAGTGTAGAAATCCCTGAGAAAATCCTTGAGAAATATGAGAAGAAAAAGTGAAACCCTTGATCCTACTCTGTGCTTCCTGACTGAGTTTTCTACGTTCTGACTTTGTGAAACTCAGAAGAATGAGAGAAAACTATCGACTAATTCTATAAATCCCTATAAAAATAACACCAAATGATGTAGTTTAGGGACTAAAAAGGTGTGAAGTTACAAAAATAACCCTGAAAGAAAATCTGAATATATGCCTGATGAGATTCAACGAGTCACACAATGGGTCGTCGGTTGTGACCACGACCTGTTGGAACTAGTCATTGGTCCTAGGCCTAAATTTCATGCTCACTGGAAATGGACCACCGAAGGAAACCACAACTTGTTGGATGGAACAATGGGTCGTTGGTTCCTCTCGTGGTCACCCTCTACTAACGGACAATATAATGACTCATTGGTAGAACCAACGGGTCATTGTGTTTGGTCATGGTTAGCACTGTCTTGACTTGAAGGGTTTTGTGTTTAGGAAACGAGTGACAACAACTACGCATTGGTATGAACCTTGAGTCGTTAGTCCCACTCATTGGTTCAGGGGAAGGTCTGGCAGGTTTCTAGACTAGGGATACAACGGACAATAGGATGACTCGTTACTCCTTCCAATGGGTCGTCCTATGCCTCATTGGTCCCCGAAAGGAAATCTTCAGGACTAACAATGACTCAGACAATGGTCTATTATAGGTAACAACAACTCATTGCCTTTGTCATTCTGTGACAACAGCTCATTGCCTTTGTCGTTCTAGTGTTTTCTAGTTTTTCTAGGATGTTTTGGGATGTTAGAAAGTCCATCATCTCCACCGTCGGGCTTAAATAGAATTTCCCAAAACTTTTCCCTAAGTGATGGTCAGGGTGATAGGCCGTCACTCACTTGACGGACCATCGTCCTCTCCATCGCCTTAGGTAGACGACCTGTAGTTCTTGCCCTAGATGATGGTTGGCATGACTAGCCATCACTTATTTGATGGTCCGTCGAAAGCTCCATCACCCTCAAGATGAAGGGACTCGACCTCAGTGGACCTAGTGACAATCCATTGTCTGTCTGACAACCGTCAAATCCCTCGTCAGAGTTACGATGGGCTGTCACTTTCCCCATCACTCCCCAGGTCTACAACTGTCATTCTTTTGCTGCAACATTCCACTTCGGGGTCCGAGGAGTTACAATATCTCCCCCTTGGGAGAATTCATCCTCGAATGGAGGCTAACTAGGCTGAAAAGGGTAGGGAAGGAGCTACAATCCCAAAATTAAGAGCAATAGACTGAAACTAACAGAGTGACTGGCTCCAGACTAAAATACATGACTAGAATGAATCATGAACCATAACCACATGCTTTGACATGAAAGGAACTAATAGGAATGATCTTGACAAGAAACTGGATAGAGTGCTAAAGAGGAATCTTGTACCTGAAGCTGAAATTGAGCCGGAAGGGAATAAGTGAGGTATCTAGCCATCATATACGCTTCTACTTCCCATGTAGCTTCCTCAACTAGCTGGTTCCTCCATAAGAACTTTACGAAAGAAACTTTCTTGTTTCTCAGCTTACGCCTGACGGTCTAGAATTTGAATATGAACCTTTTCATAAGAGAGACTATCCTTTACACCGACACTCTCTAACGGTACAACTGAAGCCAGATTACCGATGCATTTCTTCAACAAAGACACATGGAAGAGTGGTGCACCGATCCTGACTCTGCAGGAAAATCCCGCTCATAAGCCACATATCCAATGTGTCTTAGGATTCTGTAGGGACCAATATATCTGGACTAACCTTTCCTTTTTTTCCCAAATCTCATCACCCCTTTCATAGGTGAAATTTTCAAGTATACCCAATCATTCAAAACAAACTCTAACTCCATTCTCCTATGATTTCTGTCAGCTTTGAGTTGTTTTTAGCCATTCCCTAATATGTTGAACTTTCTGCATGGCCTCATGTATTGAGTCAGGTCCTATTGAGGTAGTTTCACTAACCTATAGGAGATCTGACCTCCTACCATATAATGCCTCAAACAGGGCCATCTGAATACTAGAGTGGTAGATGTTGTTGCATGCAAATTCCATGAGAGGTAGGTGATCATCCCAACTTCCCTTGAAGTCGATCAAACAAGCCCTTAACATATACTCAAATATTTGAATCGTCCACTCAGCCTGTCCATTATTCTGTGGGTAGAAAGTTGTGCTAAGCTTGAACTTAGTACCAAGTCCTTTTTGAAAAGATTTCCATAAGTGTGAGGTGAACTGAGTACCCTATCTAAGATGATGGATAAAGGAACCCCATGTAGTCTGACTAACTCCTAGATGTACAGTCTAGCATAATCCGCTACTGAGTCTGTGGTCTTAACTGGTAGAAAATGTGTCGACTTAATCATACGACCTACAACCACCCCAAATGGAGTCATGTTGTCATCGGGTACGAGGTAGGCCTGTGATAAAGTCGATATCACTTCTTCCCACTTCCAAGTAGGAATACTCATATCCTGAGTCATACCCCTAGGTATTTGATGTTCAACATTGACCTGCTGGCAATTTGGACACTTAGCCTTGAATTCTGCAATGTCCTTCTTCATGCCATTCCACTAGTAGATTTTCCGTAGATCAAGGTACATCGTGGTGGAACCTGGGTGGATGGAGTACCTGGTGCTGTGAGCTTCCATTAGTATCCGCTGTGTCAAATCATCCACATCTAGAACACAACTTGCCTTGGTAATGGAGAACATTAGCTCCCCCTTTGGAGAATGCTTCCATCTCTTTCCTTAGAACTGCTTCCTTCAACTTGAGAAGAATGGGGTCCTTATCTTGCTTTGACTTAACCTCCACCACCAGGGCGTATTCTTACCCACATTGAACTACAACTCCACCATCTATTGAGTCAACCAACTGGACCCCTAACTGAGACTGTCTGTGAATATATCTAACTAACTTTTTTATACCATCCTCAGCCTGAGCTACACTCGACATAGACAATTTGCTGAGGGCGTTAGCCACTATGTTGGCCTTACCCGAGTGATACAAAATGCTCATATCGTAGTCTTTCAACAAGTGTAACCACCTTTTCTGATGTAGATTCAGGACTTTATGGCTGAACACATACTGTAAACTCTTGTAATTACTAAAAACATCCACATGAACCCCATAAAGATAGTGCCTCTAAATCTTCAAAGCGAACACTATGGCTGCCAATTCAAGATCATTAGTTGCATAGTTCTTCTCATGAACTTTGAGCTATCTGAAAGCGTAAGCTATAACTTTACCATGATGCATTAGAACACAACCAAGGCCAACTCTAGAGGCATCTTAGTAGATCACAAACCTGTTTGAACCTTTTGGAAGCGTTAGAATTGGGGCTGTGGTGAGTCGAGTTTTCAGCTCCTGCAAGCTCTTCTCATATGCATCAGACCACTGAAACTTCACCTTCTTCTGAGTAAGTTTGGTCAAAGGGAGGAAATAGAGGAGAACCCTCCAATGAACCGTCTGTAATAGCCGGCTAAGCCCAAGAAAATCCTAATGCCTGATGGAGAAGTAGGTCTTGGCCAGTGCTTGACTGCCGCTATCTTTTGAGGATCCACCTGAATACCCTCTTTAGAGAACACATGGCCAAGGAAGGCAATTGATTTTATCCAGAATTCACACTTGCTAAATTTGGCGAACAACTGAAAGTCCCTGAGAGTCTGCAAAACTATTCTCAGATAATATACATGCTCCTCCTCTATTCTAGAGTAAACCAAAATATTCATCTATAAATACAATAACGAACATGTCCAGGTACGACTTGAACCCTGTTCATTAGATTCATAAAAGCTGCAGGAGCATTGGTTAGTCCAAAAGATATAACTACGAATTTGTAATGACCATACTGAGTTTTGAAGCCTATTTTCAAAATGTCACATTCTCTGACCCTGAGCTGATGGTATCCTAATCTGAGATCTATCTTGGGAAAATAACTAGCTCCCTAAAGTTGGTAAAATAAGTCATTAGTCCTTGGTAGAGGATACATGTTCTTGACTGTGACTTTGTTCAGGTGACGGTAGCCGATGCACATTCTGAGTGTACCGTCTTTCTTTTGCACGAATAGTATTGGGGCAACCCTCGGAGAGATATTGGGCATGATGAAGCCCTTATCTAGAAGGTCTTTTAGCTATTCCTTCAACTCCTTGAGATCATCTTGAGCCATTCTATAAGGAGGAATAGTGATGGGCTGGGGATCTGGAAGAAGGTCTACACCAAAGTCTATTTTCCATTCGGGAGTGGCTCTGGGAAGATCTTTGGGAAACACATCAAGCAACTCACTTACAACTGGAACTGGCTGAAGTGTTGGGGTCTCGGAACTAGAATCTTTGACCCTAACTAGGTGGTAGATATACCCCTTTGCGATCATTTTCCTAGCCTTAAGGTATGAAATGTAACGACCTTTAGGCGTTGAAGTACTACCTTTCCACTCCAGTACTGGCTCATTAGGAAACTGAAACTTTACGACCTTGGTTCTGCTATCAACTAAAGCATAACAAGAATTCAGCTTGTCCATGCTAAAGATGAGGTCGAAGTCGATCGTATCTACCTCTACTAGATCAACTAAGGTGACTTTATTCAACACTGTCACTAGACAATTTCTATACACTCGGCTAGCTCTAATTGACTCACAAATCGGAGTAGAAATTAAAAACAACTCTAAGAGGAGTTTTGGACTTATATCAAACTAAACAGCAATCTAATGAGTCATAAAGGAAAGTGTGGCTCTTGAATCTAATAAAACACACACATCTATATAAAAGAGACATAACATACTAGTCATTACGTTTGGTGAGTCCTGGTCCTATTGAGAGGATAAAGCATAAAAGTGGTGTTGGCGTTGACTGCCACCTGTACCTGAGGTGATACCCTGTTGAGTTGGACGACTTGGCAGAGCTGCTGATGTGGTGGACTGGGCCTTCCCCCGTCCTGTTAATGGGCAATTCCTAAATCCATGACCCAGTTGGCCATACCAAAAACAACCATCCCTGCCCAGACGACACTCCCCCAGAGGATTCTTGCCACACTTAGGACATGCTGGTAAACTGTGGGTGCTACAGACATGGCTCTGGGACTAGGAGCATGATGTCCCACCATTTACGAGTCCTAAAAGATGGAGCACTGGCTAAGAAAGGTGCTGGAGGTGATTGCCACCACCTGGCCTTTACTGGGAGTACTCAAACAAATTGATTTTGGCTCGTTTACTCTCTCTCTCTATCTCTTTTAACTTTTATGCCTTTATCTGCTATGCATGAATGATGATACTGGAAAGGTATATGTCCTTAATAAGCATGGAAGTCCTACACTCCTTGAACACTAGGTCTGAGACTCCATTAATGAATTTGAGCATGCGAGCCCTAGGCTCAACAACTATTTTGGGACCATATCTTGACAGGGAGTGAACTTCAATGCATATTCCTATGCTGTCATGTTGTTCTACCTCAAGTTCATAAAATTCTCCAGCCTTAGCTTCCCTAAACTCCCGGGGAAAGAACTTGTCAAGGAATTCCATAACGATCTCATCCCATTCCATTGGACCTGTACCGTTTTGCCTTCCTTCCTTCCATTACTTATACCAAATCTGAGCTATCCCTTTCAGCTGGTAGGCAGCTAAATCAACACTTCTTTTAGAGGTAACGCCCATGATTTGGGTTAATCTTTTGCAATTCTTCAATAAATTCCTGCAATTCTTCATCAACCTTAGACCCATGAAATACTGGGGATTCATCTGAGTAAAATCCCGGACTCTAACAGCAGCTGCAGACCCATTTTTATTCACTAGCACCACGACCTGCTGATTCACCTGTTTGGTCACCGCCTAAGCCAACATTTGGATAGCAGCCCAAAATTCTGCGCGGGATACCTAGTCATCCCTGAGGGGCTGTGGGAGCTGGTGGGGCTGATCAGTTAGTGTTTTCGGTCCTCCTTCTATTTCCCCTTTTTGGAGGCATTGTTAATTGAAAAGGGTAAAACATGAGTTAAGAGGATACTTTTTAGAGATGAAACTTTATGCACATTAAGAATCATGAAGAAAAGGGAACTATCCTTAAAACGCCTCGTAGCGTCCTCCTCATAAGTGTGGCGCGCTTTACACCCATGAAAAGGACTCTACTTGACGAGTCTTTCCAACATCCTAGGATACTCTAAGCCTGATGCTCTGACACCAAGTTTGTTATGACCTGAGTCTGCACCCTAGACATGACACAATACTTAGGGTAGCAGATAACCCCAAGCCAAAACATGGAATAACATATAACTAACATATTGAAATTTGAATAGAAAGAAATTTAGCGAAAGCACAAGCATCATTCATTCTAAGAAATATAAATATCTCAAACTGTCACTAATTGTCAAAAACAGAACACCATAATTATGTCTTAAAGACTCTAGTAAAGATGAGTTGCTGGGAAAAACCCCTAACTAACTCGAATGTTTTCAACTAAAACTAAAATGACTAATACTGAAGATGAAGCTACGGTCCTTGGGAGATGATGACTCACCAAAGAGTACTGTTGTGCTGAATTCAAAGGAGAACTGACCATGCTGCTGGGCCTGAGAACCTGAACCTATAACATAAAATGATATAGCATATGAGGTATGTGTTAGTATATTGAATGTACTGAGTATGAGAGATATAAGTTAGACATAAGAATACTAAAAATCTACAAACTATACTGACAAGACATGCGATGACCTTATCTGGAATCATAAGTATTAAAAGAATCTGAAAGTTTGATAATACTGTAAGTACTAATAACTATTTGAAGGTCATAAGCATATCCTAAAATTTAGAAGACTGAACAGAACTGGAGACTATGATTGTATTGGACTGAGCTGTATTGTGGGAGAGACTATAACTGACATATAACCATGTAAGCTAATTTGGAGTTTGATGTATACGACCTATCAGGGAGGGCCCATAATAACTTGCCTTGGTATAGTAGATGAACTGAATGATCACAGTTTGGGACCCATTTGGGCGAGATAACCTATGGTGGAAATGTAGTCTGGGAACCTGGGTGCGCTGAACCCCGGCTAGCTCGGTGCTAAGAACTACTCCCAACTGGAAATCCTATATGACTCTAATTGTGCTGATAGCTCGAAACTGGTATCCTAAGACTAAATCAATACTACTCCCAACTAGAAATCCTTGCACTTTTTGTTTGAGTTTTCACAGAGGAATTCTAAGAGTGAGAGGTAAGAATGAGGGAGGAATGTCGTATATCCCTCTAAATTCATGAAATATATTCCCAAAATGGCGTAGTTTAGGAACCAAAGGAGTGGGAATATACGAGATACCCTGGATAAATATTCTTAAATTTGAAATTCTTGGGTCAAAATGCATCTGATGGGAAACGTGACGGACTATCACAAGCCTGACAGTCCGTCATCTCCATCATCGGGCTTAAATAGAATTACCCCAAAACTTTTCCTTAAGTGACGGTCAGGGTGACGGGCTGTTACTCACCTAATGGACCTTCATCCTCTCTGTCGGCCTGGAGTTCTCGGCCTAAGTGATGGTTGGCATGACAGGTCGTCACTCATTTAACGGTTCTTCGGCAGCTCCATCGCGCTCAAGCTGGAGAGACCTGACCTTGATGGGCCCAATGACGATTTGTCTTTTGTTTGACGGCCATTAAATCCACCATCAGAGGTGCGATGGGCCGTCACTTCCCCCGTCACTCCGGTACTTGGTCTGCAATTGTCATTCTTTTGCTGCAACATTCCACTCTGAGGTCTTTGGTGTTACAGGTGGACCTGGTCCTCTCAAGCACTAGCTTCTATGAATAGAAAAGATGTTAGCTCTAGAGAAGGCATCGACTTTCAAGGAACAAAGGCTCCGTTTAATACTCATAGTAGATATGTGTCAAAGAACAAAGGCTCCGTTTAATACTCATAGTAGATATGTGTCAAATTATGATAATTGGTTGTGTTTTCATTGCGGTCAAATTGACCACTATAAGGATTCTTCCCAAGCTAGAATCCATGTTGTCAAAAAGAACTTGAAGTTTGTTGAAGTGAGCTTAGTAGTAAAGGGACCTGATCCCCAAGAAAGAAAACTTGGTCTACCAGCATGGACCAAAAGAAGTCTTATTCACCCTTTTTATCATCCGAAGGGACCCCATTTGATTTGGGTTCCTAAAGCTAGTCAATGAGTCTATGCGGGTGAGGTGAGAGGAGGCAGTAAAAATGATATATGGATAGTGGTTGCTCGAAGCATATGACTGGTAGAATAGAAGATTTCCACTCACTTAGAGCCCTTCAAGGAGGGAATGTATCCTTTAGGAATACAAAGAAGGGATACATTCTTGGTGTTGAAAAATGAGCAGAAGATGTCAAAACGGCTTGCTATGTGATAAACAGGTGCATGATCAAGTTCCTGCTAGAGAAAGCCCTGTATGAGCTGTTGAATGGGGAAGAAGCTCAAGCTAACTTCTCTGAGAGCTTTTGTTTATAAATGTTTTATTAAAAAATGGATTTTCAAAAAAATAACTCAAAGTGTTGAAGAAAATATGCATGAGATCTTTGATGAATCAATAGATACTGGTGATAAAAGAATTTAAGAGAAAAAGCTGTTAGTTCTCTCCCTAAAAAGAAAGGTAAGACTGTTACTAGAGAGGGACCTGGTACCACATAGAGATGTCCTCCACTGGATGAACATTTTGAAGAAAAATAGGAAAATATTCGCAAGCAAAAGGTCTTAGGGGTTCGTAAGTTCGACCCTAATATTGTTAGTCAGCATGGGATACAAGAGCTAGTAGAAATGCCGAGGGTTCAAGGTTGGGAACACCCATTTAAACATTCCAGGCCTTCCATGATGTAGCTGAGAATGGGGAGTTCTTGCAGGTTAAAGATGAAATGGGTGAAGTTTCAGAAGGGAAAATAAATCTAAAAAGTTAAGTCAAGCCAAATTATGACTCTTAGTCTCACTTGAATATGCAAGAACTAGGTATTACTTCAGTTCCTCTTGAAACTGAACAATAAGTAGTAATGTTGTGGCCGACACTCAAGAATCTAGACATGAAACTACCACTGACGAAGGACCATCAGAGGCACTTGATCTCTTCAATCAACAAAGTCAAAATAAATCTGCAGTACAAGTTTCAAATTTGAAACAAAAGCAGTCTCATCCATTAAGTAATTTTCTCTTTGTTGGAATCAAATATTCAAACCAGATATAGGTCAAGAAATATGTTTGCCTTTACAGCCTTTCTATCTCACATCGAACACAAGAATTTCAAGAGGCCTGAAAAATGTTGACTAGATCTCTACAATGCAAAATAATCTTCATCAGTTGAAAGGAACCAAGTGTTGCACCTGGTTCCTGAGCCTATCGACAGGACCATCATAGGGACCAGGTGGGTGTATAGGAACAACTGGATTGGTTAGGAAACACCACTCGGAACAAAGTAAGGATGGTTGTTCAGGGATATAACCAAGATGAAGGAATAAGTTATGATAAGAAATTTTCCCCAGTTACTAGAATGGAAGCCATCAGAATTCTTATTGCATTTACATCTCACTTAGAGTTTAAGTTGTTCCAATTTTATGTGAAGAGTACAAGTCTAAATGGATACATAAAGGAAGAACTTTAAGTAAAGCAGTCACCTAGCGTCAAAGATCATGAGCATCCTTAACATATGTTTAAGCTTTATAAAGCTCTGTATAGGTTGGAGCAGGCTCTAAGAATTATCAAAATTTCTCCTTGGAAATGGCTTCAAAAGACGGAAGATTGATAGTACTTTGTTCTTAACGACAGAGGGGGAGGAACCTGCTAATGGTTTAAGTATATGTTGATACCTTTTTGGTGCCACAATTAACTCCGCATATGAAAATTTTCAAAGCTCATGGAAAGGAAGTTTGAAATGAGCATGATGGATGAGTTGAACTTTTTCCTTGTATTTCAAGTGAAGAAGACCTCCAAAGGCATCATGATTAGTCAACATAAATATATCAAGGAACTGCTAAAGGTTTTTAATATGGAAAATGTTAAACCTATCGATATTCGCGTGAGAATTGCTACTCGACTGGATGCTGAGGAACTTGGTCCCTCTGTGAATGAAATAATCTATCGAATTATCATTGGTTCCCTACTCTACCTGATGGCTAGCAGGCCTGGTATGGTGTTCAATGTGTGTATGTGTGCAAGATTTCAGTTCTGTCCACAGGAATCTCATTTGAAGACTACCAGAGAATTCTCCGATATCTTAAGGGAAGCCCTGATTTGGTTGTATTCTACTTATTCGGAAATAATTTTGATTTGGTTGGGTATGTTGATGTTGATGCTAATTGCTCCAGATACTTGGTGGATAGAAATGGTACCTCTAGATGGCTCATTTTCTTGGATCCTCTTTGATCTTGTTAGGGACCAAGTAACAAAATTTAGTTGCTCTCTCCACTACTGAAGCTAATGCACTACATGGCAAAGATTTTGAAACGAGGATTAGGTAGGAGACATTTTTACAAAGGCACTGAGAAGGGAACACTTCGAATAAAATTGATTGAAGTTAGGGTTGATTAGGATGCACTAGTGACTTCTCACCAACATCTTCTCTTGTCTTTGGCTGTGATTAAATGACAGGTATATGTTGGAAACGTCATTTGTCAATGTCTAACTCAGTTCTTTACAGTTACGGGTATGCATACTTGGTCTCTTCACTATTGATTAAGGATGAGAACCTATTTGATTTTCTTAAGGATGATGCCTAACTCTGTTACTTTCTATAGAGGAACCTGGTTCCCTCTCATATGTTATTATTTTCAATTGTACGTGTGAATTTTTAAAGATTGCTATAAATGCCATGTCACTATGTTTTCAAACCTATCTTAAAATAGTGTTGTGTGGAAATATTTTCTAATTGTTACATCCTTAATTTATGACACGACACATCATACCTGATCCCCCATCTTAAAATCTCCACAGTTTCTCTACTCACTCTTCTTATCTCTTGAACCGCAATTACAATCTCATATTCATTTTAGTTTCTTCCAAGAACCCTTGTTTTCCAGCAGCATCCATCTTCTCTTCTCCCAAACCACATGCTATCCTACATTATAGACAAGGTTCTTATTGTAGGAAAAGAATCTCGAAGAGCCGGATGTCAATTTAAAGGCCAATGGAGGTTGTGATAACGCTCAAACCACACTTCTAATCGAAGTATGAAGCGGACATTGTCAATAAAGAACCCAAATTAGAGGTTGGGGTCAATCCCACAGGGAATATGGAAGATCTAGATTATAGCTGGTAAGTCAACTTGTATGATAGTTACTTCACAATATGGGGGATTCTAATAATAATCAATAGTAAAAACAAAGCAACTGTCAAGATTATGGTTGTGAATCAATAATTAAAGGATAAATAGGGTTTGTGTTCCCCATGGATTTATAACAACTTTAGGTATACACTCGTGATCTTCACCAATACTTACTTACAGAACTGATAACTTAGGTTCATTCAAATGATCGACCAATCCCTATTGAATGACTATACTCAATTACTCGACCAAGTCTCATGAGCATTTTGAACTAACTGTTATCACTAAGTTTTAGATATAACTATCCTGCAACCACAGCTCAAGCTAATACAATGATCATCAAGATCAAGGCTTCGTTGTAATTCTCTTTTCCTAATATCTACCACTTCGACCAAAGCAAGTAAAGAATTCGGGCACTCCCTAACCTTGTACACTGCTAAGAATCATTAAAGCATGAAAAAAGAATACAATATAAGTAACTAGTATTGGTTTTAGACTCACTTTGTGCAACCCTAGCTTGTTAATCCACCATGGTTCCCACAACCCTAGCTATGGAGGTTTTAGCCTCTCATAGTTGCAAGGTTGTGAAATGTGTTCATGATTAAAGACATAAAAAAATACTTACAAATATGATTGAGGAAAATGCTTCCTTTAATTAATCCGCAAAATCTTGAAGAACAAGTAGCAAGAACAATAGAATTCAAGAAAAGGTTGATCACAAGGTTGAACCAACTCACTTCTCTCTTTCAAAGATGTAAAATTATCTACTACAATGTTTTTCAAGTAAAACTAATTCTTCTCAATGTCACCTATGAAAAATAAAATGTAAAACGTATTTATATAGACCTAAGAATCCTTTTCCTAGGCTAACAGGGCAATTTTCCATATATGGTGCAGACTTTGTCACAGATCCTCCTACGACTCGTAGGAGCATCCGACGGTAGTGGCAACATCTCGTGGTTTGGATAGTTGGCTGATTTTTGGCTAAGTGTCGGGCCAAGGTACGATTCGTACCTTCTTCCTACAACTCGTACCTGGCCCTTGTGGCTTGATTCTAAATCTTTGCAATTTGTCTGAAGCTTAACACGACCGGTATGGTACGACTCGTACCAAGCTCTCACGAGTCATGGTATCCTCTCGTACTGAAAATCAGCCTCTTGTGCAATTCTTCTAAAGTTCATCACGACTGCCTTACCACAACTCGTACAAGCTTGGTATGATCTGTGGCAAGACTTGTAGGTTCATTCTTGCAGCTTCAGCCTTCTGTTTCTTATCACAACCATTAGTATGACTCGTAGGTCCATCCTACGGATCGTACTGTGGACTGCATTTTTGCCCTTTTTTACACTTTTAGCTTCCTTTTGCACATTTACGCTCCAACACCCATTTATCCTGAAATCAAAGGAAAAGTGCCTTATATCCACGTAAATACACCTAAGTCCATGCTATTTTCTTAGTTTTGAGCGTCAATAGTGTTGTAAATCCACAACACATCAACACCCTCAACTTAAGACTTTTACATGTCCTCAGGCAAAGAAAAAGAAAAAGTAAAGATGACGCTCAACTAGAAAATACACTTAAAATACTACAGCCAATACTTAAACAAATTTTTTCACTCTCTATATACACTCTATTGACCCTTTCTCATAGAAGATCATCAGCTAATGCATTACAAGAAACATCCAAACATCATATACAGGGATCAAGACATGTAATCTAGCTATCAACAGGCAATCAAGTCATCACCAATGTTTTTCACACAGACTAATGGTAAAAGCAACATAATCCCATGTACCCTCACACAAATGAAGTCCCCACTCAGATAGGAAGTATCAAACACAACATGGGACTAGGCAAGTTAAGCACTCACTCTCACAAGGAAGTTTGCAAAAGTATTATGCATCAGATACCATAGGCTTGCCCTTATTTTCTCTACTTTAGTTTGTCAGATAGTCAAGTTAGGATCACTATAGGACTTGATATGGCTTGTAATGTAGACTTAGGGCTGGACATGATAAATATGAGGGATTTTATGAGTGACTATCTGTAATACCCCAGAAATCCTTGAGATCAGACATCGGAGTCGGATGAAGCACAACAGAAAAATAGCAAAAACTTACCTCAGAACGACCTGACTTGTTAGGAGACATAACAGGTCATGGTCTGACCCGTGAGGATTTGTAAGGAAAGGATGGCAAGCTCAGTGGCCACGGATGACCTGATGAGTCTTCATACTTCATAATGACTCATTAGGTTGGTCGTTAGATGAAGGACAGAGACCCTGAGTTAAGCCTTAAGCAGTGTAGTTGACGGATGGAGTTGACGAGTTGTTAGGTTAGGCAACGACTCATCATGTTAATCGTGAGATAAGGAAGTTGAAGTTTTGAAGTTTATCTTCCAGTGCACCTAACGAGTGGGCTTAACAAGTCGTTGGTCGTGGTTTGGAGGATGCTAAATTTGTATAAGTTATCCATTTTACCTAATGGGCGTGACGATGAGTCATTTGAGGTGACAACGACTCGTCACATGAGTTGTGGCATTAGCTCGGGATGTTTTTCTAGTTTTCTCCAGGGGCATTTTTGTAAACTCCTATGCTTCTAACTCTACAATAATGTTATTTTTGGTACAAGAAGGGGTGGTTTTAAGGGGAATATCAAGCCTAACCCTCATACAATCCATAAACACTCACAAATCATTCTTCCTCTTCTCTTCCAAAACTCAAGAACACCTAGGGTTTCTTCCACGACTTCAAGATTCAAGTTCTAGAGGGATATTTCGTCAAGCTAGGTATGTGGGACTTCAACAAGGATTCCCTTTCGTCCTTGTGTCCTGATATTTACGTAAAAATCCTAGTCATTTAATTCTAACAAGAATTTATGTATTGAGGTTTCAATCTAGCATGATTTCTCATATGTTTTTCATAAATTTTTAGACCCTCATGATAAGTAGCTATGTATATTATGAAATCATTATTAAATTTATGATTTTGACATAAGAAATGGTAGTAGCATGTTTTCTAGAATTTTCCTGCGCATTAGTATTATTTTCAAGCTAGGGTTCTTATGAAGTATGCACATGCTTATTTTTACCATGATTTTTCTATACATGTTTAAGGAATGATTTGAATCCTTGAGATTGTATGGATATAGAACCCATGACTTACATCGTGTTGTTGGCTCATGATTCCATGATTTGAGTAAGAAAATGTATGTCTATAATTTCCCTAGACTCTCAGGCTTCCGATTAGCTGAAAGTTAGTCCTGGTCCTTATCATAGATTTGGGTGGAACTTGCATGACTTGGATCCCAATAGAAATGTTATGTTCTTATGTGAAGTTTTGGGTGAGTGATGATTGATTGATATAGATCCTTGAGTAGGAGTTAATGTCTTGGTATATTCAGTCTCAAAGTCTCAGTCCACGCTCAAATCACGTAGAGGCCTTTAAAAAGGTCGTTATCAGTTTTGGAATTTTTTCCACATTGTTAATGTCAGCAGTTTTTCATAGTCAGATTATGCTAGTCTAGTTTCAGTCAAAATACTAGCTTACTCAGAAATTTCAGAAATGTCAGTTGATCAGTTTGACTCCAGTTTATTTTCGAGGTGTCATTGGTGCCTCCCAATTTCCAGACTCAGATTCAGATTTCAGATAACTGGTCCATTAGGTGGTCATGATATTCGGTCATAACTCTGACCAGCCCTAGGACCCCAGTTCAGTTATCAGTTTATTCTCTAGACGGTGATGACGCTTCCAGATAAGCAACTCTGATTAGTCTTAGAACTTAGTTTCCAAATCTGGTCCTATAAGACGCTCAGGAAAACTCTCTGATAGTATCCCTAGGTAAGTATAGTGTTGGACCCCGGTATCGAGCTATTCGCTTGTAAATAGTCGCAATAATAGGATTATCCAGTGGGAGTAGGACTTAGCACCGAAAGGGCCGGGGTTCCAGTGCACCCAAGTTCCAAAACTACATTGCCACCGTACATTTTATTTACTTGGCCTAACGGGACCCTTTTGACAGTGATTTTCACAGTCCATGCCTTTATACCCTGGCAAGGTATATTGGGTCCTACCGAAGGGGTGTGTACATCGGACTCGACATCTAGTTCACATGGTTATATGTCGGTTATAGCCTCTCCCACTAGTCAGTCCAGTCCAATTCCAGAATAAGCAACTCAGTTCAGTTTCAGCTCTGGTAGTTCAACTCAATTTAGTACAATATCTCAGACTCAGTGTCTTAGACTTAGGGCATGTCATTGATCATCAGGCAGGGTCAGTTCGACCATTTCAGCTTACTTCAGTTTACTCAGTTTCAGCATTTTCCTTTGGTCATTGCCTGTCGTTGCAGCTAAGTTAGGCATTTCTTTATGAAATTATAGTTAGTTATGTATTACTCTATGTCATTGCAGTCCAGTTATGCATTACTTTATATAACTATAGTTCAGTTGTTTATTACTTTATGTTACATTTTCTTTTCCTACTTACTCAGTACATTCGAAGTATTGACGCATACTTTCTATGTTGTATCGTATTATGATACAGTTGCATGTTCTCAGTCTCAGTACAGTTAGTAGACGTACTCCCAGAGTTACCAGTTGGTGAGTCCTCATATTTCAAGGACGATGTTGATTTCTGTAGTTTCTTTCGTTCAGTTATACCTTAGAGTTAGCTGAGGGGCTTGTCCCAGCAACTCATCAAATCTAGATGGCTTTAAGATGTAGACTTGATTTTAGATTTTTAGATATTTTAACTCTCTATTTTTAGTTTTTTAATTTTTCATAAATACCATATTTTTATTATCTCAAATTTCCATTGTGCATGTTTACTCAGAATATCAGTGTATAATAGACTAGGGGTTAACTTGGGGTCACTTGTAACTTCTACGTCTAGGGTATAGACTTGGGGCATGACACTATCCTTCCTTGGCACTACATACATTAGCTACACCATTTACCTATTTCACACTTCACTCTTTCATTTTCCTTTCTTCCCCTTTTACCCCATTTTAAGAATATTTGAATGGGTGAGGTGATTTTTCGCATTTTCCAAACAACTTAAAGCTCTTTTGAATTTTTCTTTTTCAAGATTCTCAAGATTTTCAGCTCTTTTACTTTTTCACCTCACCACACCTCATTTTAAACCGTGTTTTCTCTTTTATCTTCTTTTCTTTTCTTTTCCTTTATCCCGCTCCCACCATTTGTGCTCCCCTACTCTATCCACCCTCAACTTAAGCATTTTGCTTATGTTGAGCTTCACAATATCCAAGGAAGGACCAGGGCCAAAACAGGTTCATTATAAACAAATGAGTACTGTTAACAAGTGAATCAAAGAAAAATGGTCTATTAAGGCTCAAACTTGGGATCAAGGGATTCATTAAACTTTTGTAGGGAAATATAGGATAAAAGTGAGCTAAAACAAAAATGGCCTATGATCATATCCTAACCAACCATCCTTAACCTATGCAGAGACCAACCAGGCAAGTTCTAGATCCTCAACAATATACTACAATGAATACTAAAACCTCACTCACACATGGTACATGAACTATTTTACTTCACCTGTCTGGTTCATACATGGCTTAACAAGAATAACTACTATTAATAAGCAAATGACATAAAAAGATCCACAGAAATCATGCATGTCGTCACAAATACATAGCAAAAATTTTGAACAGGGTCAATTTTTCAGAAAAAAACAAATATAGTGCATTTCTATTGGTTGAGTATTCCTAAGTTACTTTCTAATCAAACAAACATCACAACTAAAAAAAATCCTAACACATGCCGGTTCTACTAGATAGCATGCCTGAGGGAAAAGAAGCACGTCAAGAAAAACCCTCAGACGAACAAAATTTCCAAAAATACAAGTACACCCTCTCCCCTTTTGAAAAATTGAGCTTCGTCCCCAAAGCATAAGCTATAAGCATGTAGGGAAGAGAACATACCTGTGGCTACTCAGACTTCGCCTTCCATGGGTTGCCTACTATGCAATGCTTGATTTAACATCGCGACACGATGTGACTTGTGTAACTTCTCAGGCATCATCAAGGTATACTTCCTCCACTCTTTTCAATTCTCCTTCCTCTCCCATATACACTTTTATTCTTTGCCTATTTACTTTGAATCTTTTTCCTCTTTGTTCTCAAGTTCCACTGCACCATATGGAGACACTTGCACTACTCTATAAGGTCCCATCTATCTAGATTTCAACTTCCCAGGATGCAGCCGATGTCTTGAGTTAAACAATAATACCATGTCTCCTGGGTAAACTCCCTTCTTGTAAGTTTTTTTTCATGATCTTCATTCTTTCTTTATAGATGGCTGCACTCTCATAAGCCTTAAGTCGAAATTCATCCAACTCATTGAGCTGATTCAATCTTAGCTTGGAAGCTTCATTCCAATTCATATTTATCTTTTTCAATGCCCATAATGCCTTGTGCTCTAATTCAACTGGTAAGTGGCATGCTTTACCATAAACCAGCTGGTAAGGTGATGAACCAATGGGAGTCTTATATGTTGTTCGGTAAGTCTACAGTGCATCATCAAGCTTCCTTGCCCAATCTGTCCGGCTCGTGTTTACTGTCTTGTCTAGAATGGTCTTGATTTCTCTATTAGAAACTTCTACCTACCCACTCGGTTGAGGGTGGTAAGGTGTGGCTACCTTGTGCTTGACACCGTATTTCTCCATTGAAGTTTTGAAGAGGTGATTGCAAAAGTGCGATCCACCATCACTGATTATAGCTTTGGGAGTGCCAAACCTGGAAAGGATATGCTTTAGGAGGAATGTTGTAACACTCTTGCCTTCATTGTTCAGCAATGCAACAGCCTCCACCCACTTGGAGACATAATCAATAGCCACCAAGATGTACTTTATCCCATATGAGCTAATGAATGGACCCATGAAGTCAATACCCTACACATAAAATAGTTCTACCTCCAAAATTAGGGTTAGTGGCAACTCATGTTTACGGGTAATATTTCCTTGCCTTTGGCACTGATCGCACGACTTCTCAAGATCATATGCATCTTGATGAATAGTTGGCTAGTAATACTCGCATTGCAAAATTTTATGTGCTATTCTAGTGCCACTATGATGTCCCCCTACAGGAGATGAATGACATGCCTCCATAGTGCTCAGCATCTCCACTTCTGGAACATACTTATGAATGATCCCATTTGCGCAAATGCGGAATAAATGTGGCTCATCCCAGTAATACCGTCGGACATCAAATAAGAACTTCTTCTTCTGGTGAGGAGTCAGGTCTGCTGGAATTATACTGCTAGCCAAGTAGTTAGCTTTCTCGACAAACCAAGGGATCAAGTCCTGTAATGCCGCTAATACCTACTCGTCTAAGAATGCTGCAACTATAACCGGAAAAGTGTTTTTTTCTCCAAGGAATTCATAATTGAGATATGGAGGTAGTGCTTTCAGCTCAAGGATTGGTGGTACCTCCACAGATGGCTTGGTTGGTGGTGTTGAACGGTTCTTTAGATCCAGGTCTACTTCTTTGGGCTAATGTTATATGACCCTGTCCCATTTAAAGAATTAACAGTCTCTGTGTATTCTGGGCTCCCGTTGTCTCCACAATTCATTATCACAGCTGCCAATGTATCATTAGTCACGATTCCGTCCACTAAGGTTGGCAGCTGATCATGTTCCATCCTGAGTATTTGAGTGGAGAATTTATCCCTCGATGAAAAGATGAGGAAGTCACAAAAGAATAACAAAGAAAAAAAAAGGAAAAAATGTAAAAAGTAGAGTAACTAACAACAAGTCAAATACAAACTAATAACCTAGACATAGCCGTATTCCCCGGCAACGGTGCCATTTTTTGATAATGCTCAAACCACACTTCTAACAGAAGTATGAAGTGGATGATGTCAATAAAGAACCCAACTTAGAGGTTGGGGTTGTTCGCAGCTTGTACTGCTCGGGTTGGTATTAAATATTATCAACCGACACGCAAGTGCACGTGGTCAAACAAGTAATAAAGTGGCTAAGTAGCCAAGTATCGATCCAAGGAGGCTGCTCTAGATATGTAAAACTGCCTAGTTTACTATATTTCTATTCTATCCCTAACTATGTTAACAACAATCCAACCAAGAGTTGAGTGAGTTTTTGTTTCTAAACTATTTATATACTACAATTAATAACACTTATTTACTTTAGAATTTAGACAATGGATACGCACATGCCAAGGTTAAGAACGAGTAATGAACTTGATAATCATGATAATTTAGTCATCCTCTTCTTCATGTTGCTAGCCAAGAACGTTGCCTAGAAATTAAAACTTTCGTATTTAATTTCACTTTAGAATCATAAACCATCCGTCTACATTTCTGTGATCAAATGCAATTTATGACCTATCACTACAATTCCGGTTCCTAAATTGACTAATACGGCTCTCAAGTATATTTCTATCAAGAAAGCACATCAAAACCCAATTTTCCCAAATCAAGTTAAGAACAATACCCTATTAATTCACAACTTTCCAATTTCGTGCTCTCTCGAGTGAAATTGGACTTTTTAGATATACATTAATGGTGGCCAATCAATAATGTAGTAAGCACAAGAATTAATAGAACAACATGCAAGAAGAAGAAGAAACCATATCAATTATCACCAAAATTCATTACACAAGTTCAAAACCTCAGCAAAGAAGGGAATTAGCCACTCATTCTTGGATTAATCATCCTAAAATGAGTGTAAATCATGCATACAATTGAAGGAAAGAAGAAAGGAAGAGAAGAAAACTCTTAGCTTTTCTATTCTTCAACTGCCACAAACCCACGTTCCTGCTCTCCACTTCTGAACTTAGTCTAAAAACTAAAAACTCATTAAAAATAAACCTAAGTGTGCTATTTATACTAGTGGGAAATTTTTCCCGGAATAACAAGCAACGTGTCACGGAGGCCAACGCGGAGCACTGCCTCCGTGACACGGCGTGGACGCGGACCCTCTCTGGAAATTGCAGGGTCCGTATAATTGGCCTCAACGTGGCACAGAGGCCATCGCGGAGTCCTGTCTCCGTGCCACGGAGTTGTCGCGAGGCCTCACTGGAATCTACCAATTAATTTCCTCTCCAGGCAGTGTGCTACCGCATTGGCAGCGTGGCACGGCTCCATCGCGGAGCCAGTGTAAAATGTGCCATCCAAGGTCTTTTCCAAGCTCGCATCCCAGTCCAACTCCGACATAGTTCCAACAAGCATTTTAGCTCTTAAAAATCACATTATCCTGCAAAACAAATGCTAATCATGTTGGTTAGTATAAATTCGCATTTTATTAACAAATACATGATATTATATACACATTGCACAACAAACAAGGTAAAAATGATACGTTTGAGTATCACTTGGGCATATAAATCTGCCCAAGATCACTTACCCCACACTTAAATCCTTGTTCGTCCTCGAACAACACATACACAAATCATGCACATCACATCTCAACCTTTGTCACTATGGTGCAACCATTTTACGCTACGGTCATACCGATTATTCAATTCTTGCAAATCATCAAGAAAACATGCTTGGTCGTACAAGACAATGACCTTAATACATCGAGGCTTCCTAAACTTTTAAGAATTGATTCTTGATATCGGCAAACTCATGCAAATCAACTAATCAAGAAATCTGACACGAACATCAATCTTTCATCAAGCATGTACCCTCACAACTCGAGAGAAACTTCCCCTTTTTTGTTCGTGCAGCACACAAACATGCAAGTAGGGGCATATAAAAATTACTTTCACTCTCTCTCCCAAAAGAATTCACATGCATCATGTCATGACCCATAGGCTTGCCCTTAGTGTATTACTCCACTAATATAAAAAAATGCAATGTAGGATCAAATAGGACTTTTAATGGGTTGTAACTGGGCTATGGATCTAGTATATATATATTGGATTAGCCAATAATAGTCGCTAGCATCCTTAAGCGCCTTTTCAACTCATTCCCATCGACTCATAGACATTGTTCCTCTCTTTTCTCTTTTTCTTCCATTCATGCTGGTTTACTTTCATACAGCCCATTTCATCACACACATTTGACACAAAACAGAGGGTTTTCATGTACCCTCACTCTCAATGAATTACAACAAGTGCCTCTTCGACGTCATCTTTTCTTTCCTCACTTTGCTTTTCTTTTTCTTTTCACTCTTTTCACTCTTTAACACTTTGGGAAACATTTTCTGTTCTTTGTAAGCGCTTAAGAGCTTCTTATAGACTTTAAGGCTAATGAAAAGAAGGAATAAAGCTTAGTTCATATAAATCTGGACAAAAGAAAGAAATCGGCTAAAGGCTCAACGGGCTGACTAGGGTATACAACATATAAAAAGGTAGAATTTGACAAAAAAAAATGGAAACTATCGGTTAAAACAAAGAAATGCCTACATCCTTTCCAACACTACACCTCCTTCATTTCGTTTTGTATACACACCAGGCAAGTTCTAGACAATTCACAATGACATGGAATAGCAAAACCTCACTCACACTTCATGCACATGCTCGAATCAAGATTAATTCACAGACTCTTTAATTAGTCAATTACATGAATTCAAGATTAAGCCTCAATCATAATGAACCAAATTCTATAGCCTAGGTAACTCAACATATTTACAAAATTGCATGCTTTCAAACGAATCATTTTCACATTTTGAACATCAATTACAACACGCAACGAAATTTTAGCAACCATAAGCAACTACAGTTTATTGATGCAATCCACCAAAGAAACTAAAAACAAAACATCTACTCCTATCGACTACATTTCCCTTAGGACGGTCGTCATCCATCCATCATAGGGAACGGTCACTAACTATGACCTCGGTTCAATGGGACTATTCTCGGTAAAAGAACCGAAAACAAACTCCGAGAAACCCAAAAATAAAACTTCAAAATTTTTGCAACACATCGATCATTTCGATAGAAAATATTTACAAAATATTTTGATAAGTGCAAAATCTTCTCGCAAAAATTTTGAAAAATATCGATCATATCGATAAAGAAAAAAAACAAATATTTACAAAATTTACAAAATATTTACAAAGGCAACCATAACTTTCAAAAACACACATCATTAGCCACAAATGAATATATACACATAAATCACAAATCAGTTCACAACAACAGGGAAAGCACAAACATACATAAACGTCAAGGAAAAATTATACAGCAAATTTAGAGCCTATGTCCCAGCACCTAACTACTCCCCACCCCACACTTAAATCGAACACTGTCCCCAGTGTTCACAACAATACAAAGCACAAAATTTTGGGTGGTGAAACTCCCTGCTCAGTCGAAATATTCGACTTCCTCATCCGGTGCTGCGGCCTCGTCGCCCATATCTGAATCAGCTCCATCGCCGTCATCGGACTCCACATCAGAGTCCTCACGACGTGTCTCCTCATCAGTAGGGACGTCGTCATCAGTCGGCTCCACAAAGGCTGGCCCCACCTTGCATAAAGCTCTGGCGTTCTCGCCAAAGGGGTAGTCCAGCTCCAGCTGCCATAATTCATCCTCGGTGGCTGGTCTCCCACCTATCCGTAGCTGCAGCATCTGCATGCCGAACATACGGGCCATATACTGGTCGTCACGAGCATGTCGCTCGCCCAGAGTCAGCCCCGGTCCGTGTGTAGTGTCGGGGGCCTTGGTCTTTGTCAGATCAAGGGCCCTCCGCTCCAACTGCGGAATGTAATCCAAGGCTTCTTCCTCAACGTCGAGGCCTCGGAGGAAGGTGGTGATGAGTCCGCCAACCCGTATCTGTGGCCCTGGTGTAGTCTGGCTCTCTTCATGGCGGATATTATGACTGCCCCCACATTAATCTCAAGCCCTTTCATAAGGGCATACACCAGGCAGACACGGTCCCGGGTCACGTCTGTCATATGCACTCCCGGGATCAGACACGAGCATACAATTTTTAGCCAGATTCTGGCCTCCCTGTTCATCTGCGAATAAGGCAGAGTTTGGTGGTAACCCCTCTCTTTGTGTCCACTCCATCGGGCTATGGATCGAGCCCCACACAACGTACGTCTGATGTCGGCGTACGGTGGGGTGATGTTTAACTGGCGGAGGACGTGGGCGTCTGTGTCCCGCACTCCCACGATGGCATTAAACTGCTGGGGTTCCAGAGTGACAATCTGCCCTCTGATTTTAATAGTATGGCTCCTGATGGCCGGGTTCCAGTTGGCGTAGAATTCCCGGACCAAGTGAAGGTTGCACTCCTTGGGCTCCTGAAAGATAAAGCTGAGCCCAGCTGCCTCAATCCTCTGTACGATGCGAGGGAACTCCTGTGCAAGTGGTTCCCTTGCAATATATTCCTCCGGGAAGTACTTGTTCTCCTTATGCTTTGCGTACCACTTCTTTCCTTCCTCGGTAACCCATCGTGTTCCGTATCGGCGGTGTTGACCACGTGGAACAGCAGGTGCAGCTGGGACAGCAGTGCCCAGTCTCATTCTCTTTCTGCCGGTGCCTGAGGTTGAAGCACCCTTGCCTTTATCTTGTCGGCTGGCCATTGTACCTGTCAATTTACACAAACAAGCACAACGTTAAGCTAAAAACTTGTTAGCTTCGGCTAAGGTCGGGTTAAACAAAATTTATCCCACACTTAGTCTTTAACAATATTTACAACATTTTAGCAAGGATAGCTCTATTTACACCTCAAACACAATCAACTATAACATATTGCTTAGTGCGTTCACAAAAATTCGACAGCATAACGGCTAGCGAACTACTCAGACTTCATACAGCTAACTCAATCCTACTATCGACAGCTATTCCCCCATAGCACTTAGCAACAATAACAACAACAAAATAGAAACAACAATTCAAACATTTTATATACAACTAATCTAATCAATTCAACCAATTCACATATTACGCAATTTCCCACAAAAATTCGAGAATTAGTCATCTTTCAACAATTATACAATATTTACCACGACTTATCTCACATAATAAACACACCCCGGCATCAATTTCGTCAAACTATCAAGTTACCCAAGTTAAAATTCAACAACCCCAAGCCCTAGAATGCAATTCGACAATCAAAATTGAACTATTCAATCAATCGATAAGTTCAAACGTCAACTACAACAATCCAAACATAATCAATCACAAAATAATTCACGTCATGTGTAATTTCTACCTAGGGTGATATATCTCACCTCACATGCTCAACATCGACAAAAATCGCCAAAAATTTGAGATAGATGATGAAAACATACCTTGGAATTGAAGAATCGACGAAAACTTGACGTTTTCCTTGCCTATTAACGTGGCACGGAGCTTGGGGGTAGGGGAATGGGTGTTTGGTCGCGGAGATTAGAGGGAATGGGGAAAAATGGGCGAAAATCGGGGGTTTATTTAAAGGAAACACGCGGGTCACCCGGAAACCCAGTGTGACCCGGCACTGGGATAAGGGCAACGTGTCACGGAGGGTAACGCGGAGACCCTCCTCCGTGACACGGAGCCAACGCGTTGGCTTACTGGAATTTTTTAAAAAATTCCAGATTTGCCTTCAACGTGTCACGGAGGGTACCGCGGAGCATTGCCTCCGTGACATGGCGCCAACGCGCCAGTGCTCTGTTTCACCATCAAATTTTATTTTTCATACCTCGCCTCGTTTCCTCGATTCCAAGTATTTTTCCTCCGGTATACCTGAAGATCACCTCACTAAACAAAAATTGGTTAAATGAATAGATTCCCTACTAAAAAAATAAAAATTACTAAATTACTAAATAAAAAAAATTACTAAATAAAATGCAAATCTAAGCCTAATCAAGAAAAAGAAAAGAAAATAAAATAAAAGAAAAACTTTACACTAAAGAAAGAAAAAGAAAAAAAATATTTTTCACGGGTTGCCTCCCGTGCAGCGCCTGGTTTAACGTTGCGGCTCGACAGCCTTTATACTCAAGTGTCTACTAGGGAGATGGACGATTTGACCCTATCATGGTCATCCCCCTAGTAGTTCTCAACCTTGTCTGGTGGCCTACCTAGTAACTCTCGGGGATCACTCAATCCATTCACATTCCCATGATCAATCACGTTGATCACCGAGAGTTCCTTATAGATAGTCGGGAGCTTAGGTGCCCTGTACACGTCGAACACCTCAACCTTGTCGTGTGCTCCCATTGTGAGTGGACCCGCAGCTACATCGATCAATGCCTTTCCGGTTGCCAAAAAGGGTCGTCCCAAAATAAATGGGACTTCCGCATCTGGTTCAAAATCCAGTACAATGAAATCTACCGGAAAAATGAGGGAGCCTACCTGCACTAGCACATCCTCGACAATGCCATCCGGCTTAGCAAAAGACCTATCTGCTAGCTGCAAGATCACTGTTGTAGGTCTAGGGCTCCCTAGTCCTAACTTTCTGAATAGCGAAGATGGCATCAGATTTATACTTACCCCCAAGTCGCATAACCCACGAGCTCGGATACTTTTCCCAATCGTCAGCTGGATAGTAAAACTTCCAGGATCCTTCAGTTTAGTGGGCAACCTATTCTGAATACGGGATGTGCATTCCTCCGTTAAAGCCACCGTGGCATACTCAGTCAAGCGACTTTTGTTGGCCACGATGTCTTTGATATACTTCGCATATTTTGGCACACCCTGCAAGACATCAACAAGAGGTAAGTTAACATGTACCTGTTTAAGTACCTCCATGAATTTCTGGAAACACGCCTCCTCCTTGTGTTTCTTAAGTCGTTGAGGGAAAGGGGGTGGAGGCCTTGCTGGTTCAGCTTCTTTGGTCTTCCCCGTATCTGAGGTTTGTTCTCCCTCAACATCTGCTGCTCCTAACTTCTGAGGCGGTCTTTCCGGTTCCACCTCCTTTAATTGTAAACCACTCCTCGTGGTCACTGCATTCACCTGCTTAGGATTGGGATCCGTGTCGCTAGGTAGTCCTCCCCTTGGTCTAGTATTTTGGGCACTAGCAAATAGCCCAAACTGATATTCAAGAGCCTTGGTTGCCAATTGATTGTTCTTTACTTCGGCTGCCAATTTGACATAGTCAGCCTGCAATTGTGCCTGGTTGGCAATCATGGTCTTGAACATTTCCTCAATAGTCGGTGATGGTGGTGGAGTAGGGGCATTGTGATTTCTGAACTGATTCTGATAGCCTTGTTGCCCTCCTTGGTTTCTGTGCATACCCTGCCCTGAACCTTGATCTTGTTGATTGTTGCTACCCCACGAAAAATTTGGATGATTCCTCCAATTCGAGTTGTAGCCACCGCCAAACTGCTGTTGATTCCTCTGTTTATTGCCCACAAAGTTGACAGAATCAGGATTTGCACCACAGCATTCAGCTGAATGCTCACTACTACCACACACTTCACACCACATCTGTTGGACTGCATTGACTGAGGCTGACGGCTGGTTCAAATTCATATTGCTGAAGTGAGTGTTTAACTGATTTTGCAAAGCAGCTATCTGTGCAGCGATAGCTGTGAATCCATCCACTTCAAGCACTCCCGCTGCTTTCCTTGCTCCACCTCTTGAAGAATCTGCATTCCATTCCGGATTGCCTTGTGAAATTCGGTTGAGCAAAGTGTACAGCCCCTCATAAGTCTTCTCCAGCGCTTGCCCTCCAGCTGCTGAGTCTAACAAGATTTTAGTGTGGGGTTCCAAACCCTCAATAAAAGTGTGGACCAACACCTCATTTGACTGATGATGATGAGGACAATCCCGCAACATGGACTTGAATCTTTCCCAGGCTTGATAAAGATTTTCTCCTTCCCTCTGTTTAAAACTTAGAATCTGACTTCTAAGTTTAGCTGTTTTACCTGAAGGGAAAAATCTGATCAAAAACTTCCTTGCAAGATCATCCCACGTTGATATAGAGTTGGGTGGTTCAGCTTTTAACCACCTCTTGGCTTCACCCAGTAAGGAAAATGGAAATAAGGTGAGCCGAACATAATCAGGTGACACTCCAGCGGGTATGTAAGTGTCACTTATCTCCAAAAAGTTCTGGAGATGTTGTTGCGGATCTTCGTGAGGGAGACCGGTAAACTGCCCGCTAGTGTGCAAACGTTGCACCATATTTTGCTTTAACTCAAATCTCCCTCCAGGCTCTGGTTTGCGGATGCTGGAATGTACATTATTAGCGTGTGGGATTGCCACATCGCGAACCGGCCTGGCTGCTACTTCCTCGGGCACTAACACAGCCCGCACAACTGGGAATTTGGTTGCTCCATCATAGACTGTTTAAGCAACTGCAGCTTCTTCCGAAGAGCTTCTCTACGTTGACTGTGCAATTCATGTTCTGTCTCTAAGTAAGATTCCACCAGCTCCTTGTCCCTTGCCAGTGTTCACATAAATAAAAATCTGCAAAATACAGGCTAAGACCAAGTTGTTAACACTTAAGAAAATAAAAATACAAATACAGCAAATTTACACTAAACACAATTTTACAAATTGCCTAGCCTCCCCGTCAACGGCGCCAAGAACTTGTTCGTAGCTTGTACTGCTCGGGTTGGTATTAAATATTATCAACCGACACGTAAGTGCACGTGGTCAAACAAGTAATAAAGTGGCTAAGTAGCCAAGTATCGATCCAAGGAGGCTGCTCTAGATATGTAAAACTGCCTAGTTTACTATATTTCTATTCTATCCCTAACTATGTTAACAACAATCCAACCAAGAGTTGAGTGAGTTTTTGTTTCTAAACTATTTATATACTACAATTAATAACACTTATTTACTTTAGAATTTAGACAATGGATACGCACATGCCAAGGTTAAGAACGAGTAATGAACTTGATAATCATGATAATTTAGTCATCCTCTTCTTCATGTTGCTAGCCAAGAACGTTGCCTAGAAATTAAAACTTTCGTATTTAATTTCACTTTAGAATCATAAACCATCCGTCTACATTTCTGTGATCAAATGCAATTTATGACCTATCACTACAATTCCGGTTCCTAAATTGACTAATACGGCTCTCAAGTATATTTCTATCAAGAAAGCACATCAAAACCCAATTTTCCCAAATCAAGTTAAGAACAATACCCTATTAATTCACAACTTTCCAATTTCGTGCTCTCTCGAGTGAAATTGGACTTTTTAGATATACATTAATGGTGGCCAATCAATAATGTAGTAAGCACAAGAATTAATAGAACAACATGCAAGAAGAAGAAGAAACCATATCAATTATCACCAAAATTCATTACACAAGTTCAAAACCTCAGCAAAGAAGGGAATTAGCCACTCATTCTTGGATTAATCATCCTAAAATGAGTGTAAATCATGCATACAATTGAAGGAAAGAAGAAAGGAAGAGAAGAAAACTCTTAGCTTTTCTATTCTTCAACTGCCACAAACCCACGTTCCTGCTCTCCACTTCTGAACTTAGTCTAAAAACTAAAAACTCATTAAAAATAAACCTAAGTGTGCTATTTATACTAGTGGGAAATTTTTCCCGGAATAACAAGCAACGTGTCACGGAGGCCAACGCGGAGCACTGCCTCCGTGACATGGCGTGGACGCGGACCCTCTCTGGAAATTGCAGGGTCCGGATAATTGGCCTCAACGTGGCACGGAGGCCATCGCGGAGTCCTGTCTCCGTGCCACGGAGTTGTCGCGAGGCCTCACTGGAATCTACCAATTAATTTCCTCTCCAGGAAGTGTGCTACCGCGATGGCAGCGTGGCACGGCTCCATCGCGGAGCCAGTGTAAAATGTGCCATCCAAGGTCTTTTCCACGCTCGCATCCCAGTCCAACTCCAACATAGTTCCAACACGCATTTTAGCTCTTAAAAATCACATTATCCTGCAAAACAAATGCTAATCATGTTGGTTAGTATAAATTCGCATTTTATTAACAAATACATGATATTATATACACATTGCACAACAAACAAGGTAAAAATGATACGTTTGAGTATCACTTGGGCATATAAATCTGCCCAAGATCAGGGGTCGATCCCACAGGGAATATGGAAGATCTAGATTACAGCCGGTAAGTGAACTTGTATGATAGTTACTTCACAATTGGGGGGATTCTAATAATAATCAATAGTAAAAACGAAGAAGCTATCAAGATTATGGTTTTGAATCAATAATTAAAGGATAACTAGGGTTCGTGTTCCCCATGGATTCATAAGAGCTTTAGGTATACACTCGTGATCTTCACCAATACTTACTTACAGAACTAATAACTTAGGCTTATTCAAACGATCGATCAATCCCTATTGAATGACTATACTCAATTACTCGACCAAGTCTAATGAGTGTTTTCAAACTAACCATTATCACTATGTTCTATATATAACTATCCTGCAAACACAGCTCAAGTTAATACAATGATCATCAAGATCAAGGCTCCGTTGTAATTCTCTTTTCCTAATATTTACCTCTTCGACCATAGCAAGTAAAGAATTCGAGCATTCCCTAATATTGTACACCTCTAAGAATCATTAAAGCATGAATAGAATACAATATAAGTAATTAGTATTGGTTTTAGAATCATTTTATGCAACCCTAGCTTGTTAATCCATCATGGTTCCCACAACCCTAGCTACGGAGGTTTTAGCCTCTCCTAGTTGCAAGGTTGTGAAGTATGTTCATGATTAAAGACATAAAAACAATACTTACAAATATGATTGATAAAAATGCTTCCTTTAATTAATCCACAAAATCTCGAAGAACAAGAAGCAAGAAAAATATGAATTCAAGAAAATGTGGATCACAAGGTTGAACCAAACTCAATTCTCTCTTTTAAAGATGTAAAATTATGTAATACAATTTTTCTAAACTAAAACTAATTCTTCTCAATGTCACCTCTAAAAAATAAAACATAAAATGTATTTATATAGAACTAAGAATCCTTTTCCTAGGCTAACAGGGCGATTTTCCATATCTGGTGCCGACCTCATCACAGATCATCCTACCACACGTAGGAGCATCCTATGGTCCGTGGCAGCATGTTGTGGTTTGGATTTTTGGCTGATTTTTGGCTAAGTGTTAGGACAAGGTACGATTCATACCTTCTTCCTACGACACGTACCTGGCTCCCGTGGCTTGATTCTGAATCTTTGTAATTTTTCTGAAGCTCACCATGGCCGGTATGGTAAGACTCGTACCAAGCTCTCACAGGTCGTGGTATCCTCTCGTACTGAAAATCAGTCTCTTGTGTAATTCTTCTGGAGTTCATCACGACTGCCTCACCACGACTCATTCAAGCTTGGTACGATCTGTGGCAAGACTCGTACGTTCATTCTTCCAACTTCAGCCTTCTGCTTCTTATCACAGCCATCGGTATGACTCGTAGGTCCATCCTACAGATCGTACTGTGACTGCATTTTTGCCCTTTTTTGCACATTCTTAGCTTCCTTTTTCACATTTACTCTCCAACACACATTTATCCTGAAATAAAAGGAAAAATGCCTCATATCCTAAGTCCATGCTATTTTCTTAGTTTTAAGCATCAATAGTGTTGTAAATCCACAACACATCAGGTTGAAACAACAAAAGGACCCAGTAGAGGAGATAAAGGTTCAAAGAAACAAGGGGTGAGGTAAAAAAGATTCAAAATTGTTGAGGGACCTAAAACATCTGTAGGTGTTGGCAATATTCAATCCGATCAATTTGCTCGTCATTATACTTGAGCACATTTTGAAGATCAGCTCTATAAAGGATGAATGCCATGGTCCAGGGTATGGTTATCTGCTTACAAGGGTCTTCAAAAACTTTAGGGTTATACTTAGCAAGGCAGTACGGTAGAAAGGAAACTGGTGAAGGAGCTGATGCAGTTACAGGATCAGTGTGCTTCAAATGAAAGAATTGACAAGTTGTTATCCAAGCTCTATTTCGTCTTTCCTCCTATTTTATTTCCTTTTCCCTATCCCTTCATGTGTCTTGTTTCTCCTAACAGTTTTCATCCTTGTTGATTCTCTTTATATCTTTTTTAATGATGTGGTATTTCTAGTATTTGTCTTGGATGCTCTTATGTGTATGGTTGGAAATACTAAGTTGTTGATTGTATAAAACTGGGTTGCATTATTGATTATATGTAATCTTTGATTTTTATTCTTACTTGTGTATGATTTAACTCATGTTAGTGTTTCCCCAGAGGCCATGAGTTAACCTTGCTTTATGTCTTGTTCTTCCCTTGTTACTGCTTAATATTTTTAATGATGCCAAAAGTGGGAAGCTTGGGTGTAAGGGAGAAGATCTATGGCTATGTGTAAGGTGGAAGATTTATTCAGGGGGAACTACATGGGAATCTATTTGTAGGGGGAACATAGTTCATGAGTTTATCATCACCAAAAAAGGAAAAATAATTAATGAAGCACTACACATTTATTTTGATGATTTTACAAATCTGTTGAGGAACCTGATACGCTTGTTTTGCAGGGGAACTTGCTTTCATGTGATTGTCATATAGATGAGAATCTAGTTCATGAGTTTATCATCATAAAAAGGGGGGAAATTCATGAAGCATAGACAGTGAAGTACTATGACTTATTTTGATGACTTTACCAACCCATTGAGGAACTAGCTATACTAATTTGCAGGGGGAACAAGGATGACAGTTTAGGTGTCTGGATGTAAAGGGGAATGTTGGAATTTTATAGGATGTGCGTAACAGGAAAATGAAAGCTGGAACTTGTCTTTAGAAGGATCTAGATTGGGATATGTCTTGTAGGGGGAATGTGGTCATGTGTTTGTCATCATCAAAAGAGTAAAATTAGTGGAGCATAACCTCGAAGTGTTGTTAATTTTTTTTAATGATTTGACAAACCTACTGAGGAACCAGATATGCTTAAGGGACCTAGTACCTTGGTCTAAAAGTCAACCTTTACTGTTGCTGTCCCAGCTCTTTATTTACATTCAAAGGAGTTTATCTCTCTCAAATCCTCCCACATATATTGAACATCACAAGATGTAAACCTGATAGAATCAGATATGAGGAACCTGGTAAGGAACCAGGTATGCTATTGTTCCATATTCTTGGAGTCAACCTTTATAGCTGTAAAAGTTGTTTTACAACTGCCACTGCCACTGTCACTGTAGTAGAGCCACATTGTAGTAGCAGACTGCTGCTATCCTAACTCTTGTCCAATGGTCAAAGACTTCATTTCTCTCTCTCTCTCTCTCTCTCTCTCTATTTCTCTCTCTCATCATCACATATACATTGAGCAAGACAAGATAAAAAAGTTGAGTTAAAATCAAAATAATCGTTCATCTTCTACATCTGGAAAGCCTCCACTTCTCTCAAAAGACAAAGATGCAACACCCTGAAGAAATAGTTTCTTATCAATGAATTATTTATTAATGTTCTAGGTTGTTGAGTCTCTGTCTTTCTTTTTTAACATTGTAAACCTACTCTTCTTTTAAGAAGCATTTGTAGGTCATTTCTATTTTGTAATTGAACCTTGGTGTTAGGCTAGAGTTAGCCTAGGTTGTATTTATAATAGAGTTATTACAAATAACTTACAATAGAGTTATTGTAAGGGGAAAGAAATTCAGAGTTTAATTCCTAGGTTGCAAGAGGTTGTAATCTAAAACACTACTCAGTTGTTAGTGGAGTTTGAAAAATCCTACTAGGAAAGGTTATGATTTTACTTTCTTCGGCAAAGAGGTTTTCACATAAATATCTTGTGATATTTACCTTTTGTTCTTAACTGTAGAACCAGGTGAAGAACCTGGTTCTTTATACTATCTGGTTGACTCGCACAAACTATCAATTGCACACACCAATTAACTCAATATACATCAATAATCTAGAATGTAAAGTTTCACCAAAGTGTAGCTACTTAATTGCAAAACTTCTTTGGTGAGTGAGTTATGATCTATTCTTTAATTTATTTCTTGACTCAAGCAATCTTTCAATAAAATTAATATCATAATTTATTTATTAAATGAATTCATTTTAATTACTCATCAAAACTTGTATAGATCCCCTTATTTGACACTCTAAATGTGTCACCATTTTACCGTTAAAGTGTATGTTGTCTAAACTGACCTATTAATAACACATGCCAGATAGATTTTTCTATGAGAAAATATTTGATCAAATAAAATTCAATATGATAAACTTTGAACTAGTTTAGTCATGGCAGATGTATTTCTTTGATTCATTTTAATTTATCTAAACTTATCCTATACATTTATCGTCCTTAAATCTAAACTTATCCTATACATTTAGCGTCCTTAAATTTAACTATTGAATGGGGAGTCATTTATTTACAGTTTTCAAAATGCTTGTTTCTTATGTTCAAACAAATTTTAGATTTTTATTAAAGATATGAATAAGTTTCAATATCCTAATCACATTTTTTCTTATCCTGATATCGATATCATATATCCGTCCAAATTTGTATAGTTACAAAATAAAATTTTTATTAAGTAATAACATAGTTCTCAATACATGTTCCCAAATATAAAAAAGATGTGTGGATTGCTCTCTCTCTATATATCCCAAGAATTCATCATCCAATAATTAAGCATCATTTGATATCTATGACATTTAATTTAGTTAATTAATAATTTTCTATTTTTAAGATTTGATTGAACAATAAGATCATCATAGTCATACCGCAAATAATTATCTACAATTATAAATAACAAAAATCCTAAAATAAAGAGATATAGATGAACCCACAAACATCACATATAGCATAAAGAGAAAGGAGATCTTTTTGAATAAATTTCCAAATGGTTCATGAGTGGCGATAATATGATAAAAGGAAGTAGGGGTATATAAAATGAAAGGGACAAACAACACAATAGAGTAGTCCAAAAAACCGTAATTAATCTTTGCTACTAAATTAAGAAGGTATTTTCTACTCTAATACTCCCGTTTTAGAGATACAAAACAAAATAGTCCTTAAATTTAGGTTTAGACTCAAAGTAGCCCCTAAAGTATATAATAAAGCACTAATACTCTTTGTATTTTTTAAAGTGGTGAACTTTTGATCTTGATGGAAGAAGTTTGTTAACAACTAACTTGATCCTTTTTATGAACCACTCAATACAATATAGTCTTGACTATATTGATAGGTATTCTGAATTGTATTTCAGTTATAGCTTATGATATGAGTACGACTTCTATCATGCTTTGACAATCTTATGTGATATTTGAATTAATCAAATGAGTTACTGAGATTGCTTGGTAAAATTAGGTGTTCTTTAGATGTCAGCCATAACTTTTTGAGTTTTGAATTGTGATAAAAGATCCACCATGTAATAAGAGTTACTAAGGATAGTATAGTGACACTAGCAGTCTATGAACTACTAGATTTATCCTATTCTTAATTGCATATACTCTGTACTTGCCCAACCCGTTATGTACCACATTTAATTCTAGATAAAGTGATTATCATTTAATGATTTACTTGTTCAGGGTTGATAAATCAATTGTCTATAGATATCTAGACGAATGAGAGGCTCGACTTTAGATCCATAGTTGACATTGTTTGAGAGTTTTACGAGATGTACAACGACAACATAACTTTTAGAGATCAAAGCAAGAAGGTTCACACCTCTAATATTCTCAATGGTGCTCTTATTGGGGGGCAAGGGCCACTAGGGCAAGTTCCATTTGAGATTTATTCATTATTTAATATTTTCATCGGTCAAACTCAATTGAGTTAGTAGGGAGAGGGTCATGAAGTCCAAAAAAATGCAGGCCAACTATGACTCACAATAGTTAAATTTTAATTTCATTCCATAAACATTTTGTAACCTAAACCCAAATCTAACAAATCATAATGAAAATCTTTCTAGAACCAGCAAATATAACTGTCATATCTCCTCCATAGACACTAACCTTTGGTATGGTTCATGAATACCACGGAAAATTTACAACAAAAAATCGTGTAAATAATCACATGACATACAAAAGCTTTTCGCACAAAATAAATTAGTGATCAAATTGTGTATACATTATATAACCATATCATGGTTATCTAGTGTATAACTAATGCATTTATAGTGTATAATATTATTTGTGGCATAACAATCATTATACACTGTATACATCTATTATACAATAGATACTGTAATACTCCAAAAATTTCCAAGGTTAAACCCCAGACTAAGCATGAAAATCAAAAATTGTTTGCCTCAAAATGACTCAACCAATGAGTCATTGTCAGTACCAATGACCCGTTGGAAGAGTTGTTGTTAGCTTATGAAAATTATTCATCAAGTACCAATGAGACATAGAATGAGTTGTATGAGGTAACAAGTCCGCATGTATCGCGTTGTGGAAAAGTCCAGAATCTTGTCAATATCTTCCCCTAGACCAACGAGCATTATGACGAGTTATTTTAAGAAGTAACGACTCATTGTATCAAGCCGTTGGATGAAATCAAGAAAGTGTTAAGATCCCTCCAGTGACAACAGGTGGAAACAATGACCATTGTTTTAGCTAATGGGTCGTTATGTTTATCCATTGGGAGAGATCCAGAAACATTTCAAACTTCCTCCAGTCACAACGACTAGATTCATGACCCGTCAGATCCTCTAATGAGTCATCCTTTCCAGACATTGGTTGAAGTCCAGTGGGTGAAATTCCAGACACAGGACCAACAATTGGTCCCAATGAGTCATGGTCACAACTAACAACTCCTTGTATGACCCGTTAGATCCATAAGGGCAGTTTTTCATACTTTTTTCAAGGGGAATTTTTGTAAACTTTCCTCTATTTTAGTTCCTAAACTACATCATTTTAGGGTAAATATTTAGGGGTTAAAGGGAGTTAGTCGATATTCTCCCTCATTCTTCCCTCACACTCTCAAAATTTCTTCCGTAAAGACTCAGACAGGTAGTTCAAGGCAAGAGAAAGGGTTTCAATCTTCTCCTTAGGTTCTCAAGTGTTTTCTCTGGGAATTCTCCTACAGGTATGTGGATCTTCAACCAGGGTTCCCTTTCACCCTTGTGTCTCAATTTATTTTCAGAAATACTTAATAATTTTCAGCCTTGTAGGAGATTATAAGCTAGGATTTTTTAGTCAACTTATGAATTCCCTAATCTAAATAATTCTTCAAATATTCCATGACTATTACTAGTTGAAATTCATATCTTGGTTTCATTTATACAGTATGCTTTCCTAGCCCTGATCTTTAGCATGATTTTGATCAAAACTTGCATGATTTATGTTCTGACTAGAAATACTATATTATCATGACATTTTCACTTGAGTATGAATTTTTGCACAAGTGGTTTGATTGAAATTCAATATTTTTAGTATGCTCAGTATGTTCAATGTTCCTTAGAATGTCATGAAACTTCCAGATAAGCAGCTCTGATAAGTCTTAGAATACTAGTATCCTGTATTATATTTTAGACTTTCATGACACTTTCAGATAAAGTAGCTCTGACAAGTCGTAGAACACCAGTTTCTCTCAGGTCCTTTAGACTTTCACGACATTTCCAGATGAGTAGTTCTGACTTAGTCTTAGGACATTAGTTCTGAGCTATAAAAATATAATTAGGTTTTCAATTAGGAGTAGTACTTAACACCGAGCGGGCTGGGGTTCCAGCACATTCAGGTTCCCAGAATTACGTGACACCATAGGTTATTATCCAAAATGAGCCCGGATAGTGATCACACAGCTCAACCACTATACTCTTACAAGGTACAATGGGCTCACTTTGATGGGTTGTATATATCGAACTCCATGTCTAGCTCACGTGGATAGATGTAGGTTATAAGCTCTCCCACAGTACAGTACTGTCAGAGTCTCTAGTCTAGCCCAGTCTATCGGATTTCAAGTTATTCTTATGACCCTAACTTAGTTTATTAGTTCTTATAGTATTCTCATATATGTCAGACTATTTGCTGTATTTTTGATTTCAGATAGGGTCTTTGCATCTCATTTCAATTCAGTTTATGAGTTACTAGTATACTTATGTTTTATTCACATCTCACATACTCGATGTATTCCAATTATTGATTGCATACTCTCTACATGCTATATTGTTTTATGATGTAGGCTTAGGGTACGCAGCCTCATCATCGCAGCTAGCTTCATCGGTTATACCCAACAGTGATAGTTGTGAATCCCCATCTTTCGAGGATCAGAGATTTATTTCAGTTATTTTCATTTTCAGTTATCAGACTTTGGAGTTAGCTGGGGGCTTGTCCCAGCAACTCATCAGTTAGTAGAGGCTTTCAGACAACAAAGTATCAGTGTTATTAAGACTTCAGTATTTCTCAGATATTATCTATTTATGTAAAAGAATGTTTTTGCACTTCAGTTATGCTTCCGCTTAGTATTCTTCGTAAGTGTCAGTTAGGTCAGATTATGTTGTGCCATGGATTTGCTTGGGGTTACTTGTGATTCTAAGTACCGTGTCATGTCCAAGGTATAGACTCAGGTCGTAACAGATACCCACTTTATTTTTTAAATATATTATGACCTTAGCACCATTGCAAATTTTACATGTCATGTGTATACTTTGTATAACAAGTTTTAAGCACCTATATATATACTATTACACAATATGGATATTTATTGTATACACATTTACATTATACCTTTATTTCAACTCTAGTCACATAAAAAGAAGAAGTCATTCAAGTTTTCTTCAACAAACATCTTCAATTTTGAAAAAATCAAATTTAGAAATTTCACTCAACCAAACAAATAGAATAAAAAGGTTAGTTCTCTTCCAACTAGTTTAAATATGGGGAGAGGATGGTAATGAATGAATAGGATGTGGCAATAAAGAGAATAGTATAGACCTAAGGCTTTGTAATGTGTAGTCATATTTTTAAAACAATCAAATTTATTAATTAAAATTAAGTATATTTATTTTTTGTTTAAGGCTAATTGAGCTATTATAGGAGTTAAATATTTACATGAAGATTACTAGATCTATTGTTTAAAGATATCCCAAAGAATGAGAGGCTTGACCTTTAGACCCATAGTTAACCTTGCTTGAGAGCTTACAGAGATGTACAACGACAACAAAACTTGTAGATATCAAAGCAAGATGGCTCATACTCTAATATTCTCAATGATACTCTTGTTAGGGGAAAGAGGTCTATTAGAGGTACATCTTTTCAAGTCTCATTTGGGTTTTATGCATAGTTTAATATTATCATCGGTCAAACTCAATCAAGGTAGCAGGGGGAGGGTCCCCCGCGACTTATAACCACTAAACTCAGGCGGACCGTAGCTTACAACTGCTAAATTTTAACGTCCCTTAATAAGATTTGTTGCCAACTTTTATCAACTCTTTTCCTAGTCTTACTCTTATAAATTGTTAATCTAGATCCAACTACTCTCTCCTAGGAATTTGTATCCAACCGATCTGAGGTATTTTTAACCAAATTTTGAACATGTTCAACTCTAAACTTTAAGAAACATAGAAATCAACTCAATGGCTCAAATCACTCCTAAGCACCTCAAGATCTGTGCAAATAACCCAACAAAGTAATAATTCACCCTTTGAAACTAACGGAGTTGTCAAAATTCAAATCCTACATCATTAACCCTAAATGTTAACTTTGGTCAAACTTTTCAAATTTTAAACTTTAAAAACTCAAAATATTCCCCCAAAATGAATTTGATTACCAAGGAATCAAGTTATCCATTTTTGCAAGTCATAAATAGCTAAAGCAAGTTATGGAGAACGAAGGACAAATAGGGGAAGAGATACAAAAATCAGAAAATGGCTAGGAGAGTCATTACTGTCACCACCTAAAATTTCAAGGTCGTGATGGCAACTATCTTAGCCCACCCATAGATAAGCCAACCCTTCAAACAAAATGAATATGAAATACATGAGTGGAAGCAGTATAAATAACGAAAGTAAAATTTTAAGTTAAGATTTTATGGATATAAATAAAAATGAGGAACTAACAAAATATACCCAAAATCTAGTGCCACCACTACAATAGCTTCCAAAGTTAGACTAAAACTATTTACCACTATAAGACTGTCTAAAATAAAACAAAGATAGAATAATGAAGATAGAAGAAGCCCGACATCGCTTCGAATGCCAAGTAGCTCACCAAGTCTTCCAAAATATATAGCCTCAAAAGTGAATCAACAAGCCTTCTAGTACTAGGATCTACATCAAAAGTAGTATGAGTATGATACATGCTCTACTTAGTAGGAATCATAGGTCGACTAAGCAAGCGTTAGACCACTATATAATAAAAAATATGAAATGTATCCTACTAAGTCGAGTACCTAGTATTCCATAATTCAAACCCGGGGGGGGGGGAGAGACAGGGAGTAGGCAGCTAACTAGAATCATCTGATAAGTAAATGCAATAGCAACAAGAAAAAAGACCATTAAATGAAGTACAAAGTAATATAATGTGATATAATGCAATGCATCCAATGATCCCACCAATATTCACCCGATCAATAGTGACATGCTATGAGTTGGGACCCATGGAGGACTCACGAGGTCCATATAACTGCTCAAAACCATTTTCCCTCGAGTATCGCCAGAACCATTTCCTTTGAAGATTGCCGGAATCATGTTCCCTCCGTATTTCAACATTGACATATGAATATTCATGCATGATCAAATAATAGTAGATATTCAAATGCAACAAAAATAGATATATTTCTTTCAAAACAGTGCCCTTACGCCAATACTTTTCTCGAATAAGTAAATTGCTTTCAACACAGTGATCATAGACCAATATCTTTTTCAAATAAGCAGATTGATTTCAACATATTATCTCCAGGATAATAAATCATCAAAGTACAACCTAATATAAGAAACAGGACCATGTAATAACAAATAAGCAATTTAAGTCATTTTTTACCCACTAGATTTCCAACTTAGATTGCATATAGACAAATCATTCTTCCCAGTCATTAAATCAATAAATATGACTAGCACATAACACACTTGTTACAATAAATTATCTCTCAACCAAGTTCTAAGAAAAGTAAACCATAGTCTACCTTGACAGGAGAGTAAATGAGCCACAAAACTCAAAAATTTTCCTTCCCCTTCCGAATAGTCTCGGAAAACTTCCAATCTATCCAAATAATACTCTACGTGAGTATATAAGTCTATCAACACCCATTTCTATGTAAGAGTTTGGGTGAAAAAATGAGTTAAAATTTCAACCCAAGTCCTCAAGGTCAAAACTAGAATTAATTTTAAAATCAATTTACCAATGATGTAAAAAACTTATATGCCAAAAATCAGTCAAAATCGACCACGAATCAAACCTCAAATCAAATACTGTCGCTAAAATCTCATTAGGGCTCAAAACCCAATTTCAATCCCCAAACACGGATTAAAAGTGAAATAAATTAATGGAATAACATATATCATATATGGAGTTAGATTCTTATCCCTGAGATGAAATGTCAAAGTTTCTTCAAAAATATCCCCAAAAGAGCTCTCTAGATCCCAAAATTGAGTTATGAATAATTATATCGAATAAATATTTCATTAACTGCAAGGGGTCTTCACAATTGTGAACGATCCATCAATATCCCAGACCCCATCCAATATTGCAGTTGCAAACCTGACATAGCAATTGTGAACCTGATAGTAGTCCCTCAAAAATTGAATTTGCAAACCTAACATTGCAATTGCAAACCCACATACTGGTGATGACTAGAGATGAGCAATAGTGGCATCTTTCAACTGCCATGGCTCATAAAATACATTCCAGACCTATTGAAATCATGAAATCACCTATCCGAGGTCTTCTTGACTAAATATTGATCCTGATTAACCTAAATCTTTTAAAATTAGAATTTCATCCAAGGGTCCATATCACTCCCGAATGCCTCGCGATCTATATAAACTATCCAAATAAATCATAAATCACTCTTCAGATCTAACATAATTGTCAAAACTAGAATCTGACCTTGTTAACTTAAAATGCTGGCTTTGGTCCAACTTTACAAAAATAAAACTTTCAAAACTGAAAATCTTCCCTGAAACACATTCGGTCACCTTGAGAATCATGCCACATATTCCCACAAGTCATAAATAGCTAAAGAAATCTATGGGGAGGGTCAAACAGGGTAAAAAGTAGAAATGACAGAAAGGCTATAAGGATCATAACAATTATACTAGAAGCATACAGTTTCTACTAAAATAACATGAATATAAACCAATATATCAACTTAATTTAATAGATTAAAATTGTGCACTTAATTGAACAATTTTAGCAAGCAGCCTTAAGAAACTAAATAGCAAATTGATAGCAAATGCACATGCCATCATAACAAATATGCATCTATTAAAATCATATAACAGTAAAGGGTCCACATGATAGGTGAAAATGCCCATATTCATCATTTTTATGTTCCAGAATTAAGGGATTCAATCCCAACTTTAACTGGTATAGTGATTAATTTATGATGAGAACAAGCAACACAAGAGAATTCTTAAAGAATCTTTTGTTTCTTCAATACCATGTGAATTCTCAATTATTTTTGCATCATATTTGAATCGGAATAGTCAACTGGTCATGCCAACTAACATTTTTTTATGTAAACTTCTAGTCTACTATCTCATGTGAATCCATCACTATGCCCATATTCATGCACTTAAAATAGAAGGGAAGACGGATAACCTTTCACTTAAAAATATTTATAACCCACTTTGATTGTAGTAATATAAAGATATTAATTCTTGTCATAATTTATAGTCTCAACATAATTTATTTTTGGCCAGTTCTTTTGAAACTTACTAAGTTTCTTTGGAGACTTAATATAACTCTAATATTATGAAAAATTTCATTCCTCTAGGTAGTAACACATTAGCTCTTCTAGAGCTCTCAATTAATTTTATGTACTACCATATATTTCATAACACCATCCGCATAGTGAACATCTCCTTCAAGGAAAAATAATATAATTATGGTCATAATAAGAAAATATTATAGGCAAGATTTATTCCCTGTTTTTACCATTTGGAAATCCATGATAAAATATGCCATAATATTTGTGATGTACTAAAAGTACTTGATCAATGATCATTAATATCAAAATAAATTTTTTATTTCTCTAAAATCTCCATGTAGGTGAGTTGTGCTATTTGCCAATCCTATATGAGGACGTCCTTATCCATATTCTATCATATTTTGACACATTAACTTTCAAGAATGGGTGATCATTAATGATGCTTATCACAAGTCACATTCTTTTCAAGGAATAGACTATCATCATATGTATGTTCTTCATAAATTTTCATTAGAATCTAATTGCCATACCTTGAAATTTTTTATATTTATATAACACACCTCGACATTACTCTGAAAGTTCAAGTGCGTCTTCACTTTATATTTTTTTTAAATATAAAATTCACCAAATTAGGTTGCGTGACAACAACGTTCCAATACATTTCACATCAAATTGATGGTAAAAGTTAACTTCACTTTTGAAGGAACATTTTGGGAACTCATAATGTTCTTCTTTTTGTAATTACCACAATGATGACTATTATTATTTTATTCTTTATCACACCCATATTTATTTGGACAACCAAAATCATTATTTTTCATCTTCTATACCTATCATGTACTATTGACACATTCACTTTAGGGAATTGAATCATCAATATAGTGTATTAGGACTTGAACCCAGTGTCTTACACATATGAAGGTGTTTTAGGCCATAATTACTGGGACTTAACTCCAACATACTATCATCACAATACACTAGGACTCGAATATGATATGTTACCCTTTTAGTTTGTTGGGATTTGAATCCATTGTTTTATCGTCAATAAATGATATAATAAGCCAAAGTGCAACATGGCTCATCCTGAGCCTTTTAAAATATTAAAATTTTCAATGGGTATAAGCATAAATGAATTAAAGCAAATACTCAGTATCCTGCATTTATTAAAAAAAGACTTGAAAAGAGAAATTTAAAAGTAGAATGTAGTCCGAAAATTAGAATTCACTTGTGTGAATTAGTAGATAATGCACCTATAGATTAATAAAGAGGGGTGACATTTATGTTCGAAATATATTTTTAAAATGCTGAAAAGTAACTGCAATCATAAAGAAGAGTAATTTTTTATTGATGAATTTTGAGTACAATTCTGTTGTTCACTTGATTCTTCTCTCATAATATTTCTTTGTGATTCAAGGGCCGTCAGTAGCATGTTTCTTGAATGTAGGATGATTCATACCTCCTTGAGATGTGTTTGATCTCCGGAATGTCAAGCAACACTTTGTTGCTTTGGACTGATACCTAGAAAGAACACCATTGATCACTACTTCGAATAACTATGTAGTCCATTCCAATTCTTGTTGATGCACCAGGAAGATATATAATTCTCCTATTTATAGTTGTAGGGAGTAGGCACTCCAAGTGCAAATGAATTCTCTTTCTTGATTCTAATACGTTTGTGAAAGTTATCAAGCTTATTACAAATGTTATGTTATATAGTTTCTTGTGATTGCTCAAGATATGTCATTTTGGACACTTGGCTGCTTTTGATTGGTCCTTTTTTTTAAACTAGGAGTTGCCACATCATTTTGAACTCGTGGCAACATCTTATTGCTCTTGAACTTGACTAGGATACCATGTCAGTTGACACATGGCATGAATTTGGGCTTCAAGATGAAATGGACCTAGGACTTGAATTTAATAAAATGAACTTATTTAATCATGCAATCCAAATTAGTTGTTCAACCCACATAAACATGGATTTAATTCAAATTTTGTATGAATTTAACCAAATATAATTTATGTGTCTACAGATGCCCCTACTTCAAGACTTGTCGGGGTATAAATATGTTGAATTTTATAAGAGGGTTGAAGTAATATATAAGAAAACTCATTTGTATATCAAATGAAGCACACTTGGATAAGTTGTAACTTCTAAAACACGTAACTAAAACCAAGAATCCTAAACCAAGGCATGGTATTTTTGGTATATCTATTCTCAACTCAAGAAAATGCCTATCAAACACCATTTTTGTTTCTACTGCAATTATAAAATTCCAATTGCATAATTGGAGGAGGCATTTAGAACCAAGCTTCTTTAAATTTACCACCATTCAAATTGCATAACTGAAGAAGGCATAAACGTTAGCTTCCTCTTTCACTTTGAATTGTGAAAGGATATATTAAACTTTGCACAGTACTTTGAATCCTTCTAAAATTCAATTGTTGAGGCATTCAAAGCTACCCATTTCGACGTTTAATGGTCTTGTTAGACACAAGATGCTCCATTGTCACTGCCTCGTAAAGTTGGCTCTCACTTTTTTGGCGCACCATGGACCCCAGCTTTGCACGTCATCTTGGACTTTTAAATGTTTACGCCGAGTTCTAAGGTGCTCAATGATCTAGCTTTGTGTGTCTATGCTAGAAAATCAATAATTTGGCGTAGGAGCATCTAAATCACAATCTGTTTGATCCTTTGGTTAGAAAACTCCAACAAGTACTCCGCCCATGTATAAAAATCACGGCCTAAATCTCTTTGTATTTGTACAGTTAATTTCTTGAATGTGATTTATGCTTTATGATTTTTTGAATGTCTCGGCATGATGTTCCTGGAGCGAAAAACTAATATCTCGCTACTAGGGATTCTTTTGAAGCTGGAGTTGGAGCTCTACGACATATCCGAAAAACCTAAGCAGAATGCATTCTATACTTTCTCAAATAGTTCTTCAAAGATGAACTTCAGATTCTGTCATGATTAACTTCTCATCTTTGCATGTTCTCACTAGATAATGCATATTTTGGTGGATTTACGGACGCGTTCATGTCTTTTGAAAGAACACTCAGAGTGGTACAACATATATGAATTTTGAGGCTCTAACCTTTCTGATCTAATTGCAATAATTCTTTGTACCAAATGTTGAGAATGAATGTTGTTTGGGAAGCGTACCTCCCTTTTGTAGCATACATTTGTAGCACAATCAAGAAATACTTGCGTTTATCCACCCTTTCACTTGGATTGAGGAAGCACCCTCTTGGCTCATCTATATTATTGTTTTAAGGCTTTGACAATCAATCATTTGGTGTTTTACCTTCCACCTTCATAATCATGACCTGACCTTTTTTTCTCTATTTTGCAAAGAAGTGCATGGAAAACCTTTCACCCATCTGTTTGTTCACAGTGTGATGTTGAAGAAGGAGTATGAGGCTTCAAACTAGAGGATGTGAAGCCTAGACTTGAAATTGTTAACTACTACAACTCTTAGCAGTTAGTTCATTCAGTTAGTTAGTTAGAGTCTGTTAGCTGTCAAGATAAGTGATCCAGTAGTCCATTACAAAGTGTATAAATCGAGCCTTCATATATTGTAAAAAAAAACTTTTTGCATCATAGAGAAATACATGGTTTCTTTCTTTTGTACAAAAAAACTTTTTGGATCATAGAGAAGTACATGGTTTCTTTCTTTTTCTTCTTCTTATTCAATCTTTTTGCTCTCTTCTTATTCTACATTCTTTATCTAAGTTCGTTAATGGTGAGCTGATTTAGTTCATGGTGTCAAAGATTATGAATTCATAATTAGAGATCTCATTTTTCATCTTCTGGATTTCGCTTCAACTTATAGAATGTGAGTCCAGTTTTAAAACTTCTTTTCTTGAAAGTATGTAATCTTCTTTCTTGATACATACTGTTGAATCTTAGAACTCAAGATTTCATCAATGGTATCTCAACCAAATGCACAAACATCTGCTGTTAATCGAATTCATAGCGTTCACACACAGGCTACCCATGCAACACAAATTGATATCAATCATCCACTCTTTCTCAATGCATTTGATGTAAGTGGTGCCTCTCTAATATTTGTCCAATTAATAAGAACTAAGAACTATTCTGTTTGGAGTCGATCTATGAAGATAGCTTTGTTAGGAAGAAACAAGTTAGGAATTGTAGATTGCTCCTACAAGAAGGAGAACTTTAGAGAAGAAATGTGGGCACATGGGAGAAGGTTAATGCTATTTTATTGTCATGGTTAATGAACTCTATTTCTAGTAGTCTATTGAGTGGGGTGGTGTATGCATCTAATGGTTGGGTAGTATAGGAGGATTTGAAGGAGAGATTTTACAAAGTTAGTGGATCAAGAACCTTCAATCTTCACAGAGAAATCACCTCCTTAACTCAGGGAACCTCTTCTGTTTCATTATACTTTACAAAATGTAAGAGGTTATGGAATGAAATAGAATCTCTAGTTCCACTTCCTAGTTGTGCCTGTGCAAGGTCTAGGGACATTGTGATTTACTTGTAGAGACAGAAGCTCTATCAATTCTTGATGGGGTTGAATGATACTTATCAACAAGCAAGGAGTCAAATCTTGTTAATGACTCCTTTGCCTAGTGAGTATCAGGCTTATGCCATGATCCTGAATAACGAGTTTTCAAAAGACTATTTTTCGTACTTCTACTGGCTTATTGGGTGTGGGAACACATGATCCTACATCTTCACGCTATGAAGCCTCTACACTCTACCCAAAGACAGGATCAGTTATACAAAAAAAACAAGAAGGATTACAGTTTGCAATATGACTACTGTAAGATGAAGGGACATGTGAAAGATGAATGCTACAAACTGGTGGGATATCTACCACACTTTAAGAAAAGGGAAGTTTACAAGGGGCCAGGGTGGTGGCTCTCTTGGAAATAATCAGAGAGGGTTTGTCACGACCCAAGTCTACACCCTGGCCAAGACACGATATTTGATGCCGCAAGTGACCCCAAGATAATCCATGGTGTATCATTACACTGGTAAACTGGGAAATCATAAGTAGAAGATTTATATAAACTAATAATGTAACCAATACTACTGAAAGTTTTAACATAACTAGAAACAATACTAAACAACTATGTCTGAAAGCCACTACTAATTGATGAGTTGCTGGTACAAGCCCCTATCTAACTCTAAAGTATGACAGAAAAGAACTAACTGAAAAGAAAATAACATCCTCGAAAGATGAGGACTCACCAAATGGACTGTTACTTCTGGAATCGTTGAGAGGAACTACTGATGATGCTGGGACTGAGAACCTACACCTGTATCATAATACGATACAACATGAAAAGTATGCGTTTGTACATTGAATGTACTGAGTAAGTAAGAGTTACAATGAGCACGAAAGAATAAGTAATTGTACTGAATAACATGAAATGACCAACTGAATATTGTAAACTGTAAAACTGAACTACAACTGATATGGTCAATAATGACCCTGGCTGATGGTCATAAACATGTCCTGGGACTAAGATACTGAATTAAACTAAACCGAATTGAACTAAGATTGTACTGATAAGTGGGAGAGTCTATAACCATCATATAACCACGTCAGCTAAATGTGGAGTTCGATGTATACACCCCATCACTAGGACCCAATATACTTTACCAGGGTATAAAGGCATGAACTGCGAGATCACTGTCTGGGCCCATTTGGGCTAAATAACCTACTACGACAATGTAGTTCTGGGAACCTGGGTGCACTGGAATCCCGGTCCTCTCGGTGCTAAGTCCTACTCCCACTGGATAGTCCTAGTCTAACTACTAAGCCGATAGCTCAAAGCTGGGGCCCAAGACTAAGTCAGGGATGCTTATCTGAATGTACCCTGAGAGACTTATCGGACAGGATAATTGTAACTGGAGTTCTAAGACTGGCTAGAGCTGTTTATTTGGAAGCGTCGTAACCGTCTAGAAAACAAACTAAAACTGATATTGGTAGTTCTCAGACTGGTCAAAGCTGCTTATCTAGAAGCATCGTAACTGTCTAAAGGACTAACTAATACTAATAACGGGGAGGCATTACTGACACTTAAAGAAATGACTACAGTAAAAATGATCAACTGACATTACTGAAAGATACTGAAGATACTAACATTTGAGATTGAACTAGCATGCAACTGACTTATAATTCATGTGATAGTAATAACATATAATTTTCAACACTAACAGAGTCAAGCAACATTAATATCTATCAACTATGTGAGACCCCAAATTACCGCACTCAAGAACTAGGGATAAAATCATAATAACTCATGTAAAGAGATAATTACCCAAAATTATCCCTAACAACAACCCTCAATACTGAAGAGAATTATAGCAGGACGAAATTCCATAATTTACTGACAATTGAATGTTAACGGTGAACTTCAGGGCTAGAACTGATAAGAGATTTTAGGAGAGTTTTGGGGGAACAAGGGAAGAACAATTTCCTTGTTAAATACCCATATACCTAGAGGAAGATTCCTGAGAAAATCCTCGAGAAATTGAGGAGAAGATTGAATGCCCTAGCTTGTCTTGAGAAGTCTGTCTGTAACTTCTTACTCTGAAGATCGGGAATTGAGTGAAAAATGAATGTGACTTAGTCGATTATTCCTTTAATTATCTATAAAATATGCCCAAAACGACATAGTTTAAGGATTAATAAGATGGGAAGTTACTAAAATATCCCTGAAACAAAATTTGGAAAACTGGCCGAAAAGGACCAACGAGCCACATAACGGGTCGTTGGTTGAGACCACGACCCATTGGAACTAGCCGTTTGCCCTGGGTCAGGTTTTTATGCTCAATGGAAAGGGAACACGGAAGGTTACCACGACTCGTTGGGCAAACCAACGGGTCATTGGTACTTCTCGTTGTCATTGGCAAGAGGACCAGGACCCTTAGATGGGCGACACAATGGCTCGCTGGTAGAACCAACGGGTCATTTTGTCCTCTCATGGTCAACACTGCCTAGACCAATGATTTGGCATCGGGTGGAATGATGACTCGTTAGAGGAGACAATGAGTCATTTTTTGTACTTGTTGCTCCTGGGAGATGTCTGATTGATTTCTGGACTTGGAAAGCAATGGAAGATAAGACGACTCATTACTTCTTCCAACGAGTCCTCCTGTGCCTCGTTGGTCCCCGAGAAAAAGATTCTGCATAGCTAACAATGACTCAGACAATGGCTCGTCACATGTGACCATGATCTATTGTCTGGTTGTTTTGTGACAAAATTTCTGGTTTCCCCCTGGTTTTTCATACAAGGTCTGAGTTTGGTCTAGAAGAGTTTGGGGTGTTATAATGTCTCCCCCTAGGGATCTTTTGTCCTAGAATAAAGGCTAAAACTGTTGGAAATCTGGGAAAAGAGCTAAAATTCCTAGACTGAGATGATAAACTAATTTATGAAGGAGTCACTGACTTCAAACAGATTTAACCATGCTAACTGAGTTGATGCAACTAGGATGCATACTGAAAATATGAATAGAGTTGATGAGTACTGAACTGAATAGAGTATTGAGGAGGAATTTAATACCTGATGCTGAAACTAAACTGGAAGAGAATAAATTAGGATATTTTGCCATCATGTCTACTTCAGCCTCCCATGTGGCTCCCTCAACTAGCTGGTTCCTCCACAAGACTTTCACTGAAGCGACTTCCTTGCTTCTCAACCCTAACGGTCTAGGATCTGAACTGGAACCTCTTCATAAGATAGACTATCCTTCACTCCCACACTGTCTAGTGGCACAATTGAGGTCGGACCACTGATGCACTTCTTCAATAGTGACACATGGAAGACTGGGTGCACAGATGCTAACTCTGAAGGTAGTTCTAACTCATAGGCCATATTGTCAATTCGCCTCAGAATCCTGTAGGGTCCTACATACGTCGTATTGAGTTTCCCTTTCATTCCAACTCTCATCACCCCTTTCATGGGTGAAATTTTTAGATGAACCCAATCATCTGTAGCAAATTCTATCTCTCTCCTCCTCATATTAGCATATGATTTCTGTCGGCTATGAGCTATTTTTAACCTTTCTTTGATCAGTTGCACTTTCTTCATAGCTTCATGAAATAAGTCCGGTCCTATCAAGGTAGCTTTGCCTACCTCAAACCACCCAATCGGAGACCTACACATTCTACCATACAATGCCTCAAATGGGGCCATCTGAATACTGGAGTGGTAGCTGTTGTTGTATGCAAACTCAATAAGAGGTAAGTGATCATTCCAAGTTCCCTTGAAATCTATCACACAAGCTTTCAACATATCTTCTAAGGTTTGAATAGTCCTCTCAGCTTGTCCATCTATCTGAGGGTGAAAAGCGGTGCTGAGTTTGACCTAAGTACTGAGTCCTTTCTGAAATGACTTCTAGAAATGTGAGGTAAACTGGGTACCTCTATCTGAAATTATTGACAAGGGAACTCCATGTAGTCTAACCAACTCACAGATGTACAGTCTAGCATAATCCTCAGTTGAGTCCATAGTTTTAACTGGGAAGAAATGTGCTGACTTTGTCATCCGATCTACTATCACCCAAATTGAGTTATGCTGCCTATGAGTATGAGGTAGACCTGTAATAAAGTTCACATTCACTTCTTCCCACTTCCATGTGGGTATGCTGATATCTTGAGTCATACCCCCAGGTCTCTAACATTCCACCTTAAACTGCTGGAAGTTCGGGCACTTAGCCACAAATTCTGCAATGTCTCTTTTCATGCCGCTCCACTAGTATATATCCCGTAGGTCATGGTACATCTTAGTGGCACATGGGTGGATATAAGATCTAGTGTTGTGGGCTTCTGCTAGTATTTATTGTCTCAAGTCACCTATTTTCAGTACACATAGTCTGCCTTGGTAATGAAGCACACCATCTCCCCCTTTGGAGAAAGCCTCCATTTCTTTTCATAGAACCGCTTCTTTCAGCTTAAGAAATATGGGATCTTCATCCTGCTTTGGCCTAACCATAACAACTAACGAGGAATCTGATCCACTTTTCATTACTATTCTACCCTTAGCTGAATCGACCAATGACACTCCCAACCGAGCTAACATGTGAATATCTTTTGCTAGTTCTTTTCTACCCTCTTCAACATGAGAAACTCTCCCCATAGAAATTCTACTCAAGGCATCCTCCACCATATTTTACTTGCCCAGCTGGTACAACACACTCATGTCGTAATCCTTCAATAACTCTAACCATCTTCTCTAACAAAGATTCAAGTCTTTCTGAGTGAACACATATCTAACGCTCTTGTGGTCGGTGAAAACATCCATGTAAAACCCATAGAGGTAATGTCTCCATATCTTCAAAGCAAACTCTACCAATTGTGAATTCAAGGTCATGAGTTAGATAGTTCTTCTCATGCACCTTGAGCTATCTGGAGGCATACACTATCACCTTACCCCGCTGCATCAGAACACAATTGAGGCAAACTCTAGAAGCATAACAATAGACTAAAAATCCATCCGTTCCTTATAGTAGGGTCAAAACTGGAGCTGTAGTGAGTCGAGTCTTCAACTCTTGGAAGCACTTCTACCATGCATCTGACCACTGAAGCTTCACCTTTTACTGAGTTAGTTTAGTCAAAGGAGATGCAATAGAAGAAAATCCCTCTACAAACCATTGATAACAACCATCTAGACCTAGAAAACTTCTGATATTTGTTGGGGAAGTAGGTCTCGGCCAATCTTTTACCGCTGCTATCTTCTGAGGATCCACCTGAATGCCCTCACCTGAAACCACATATGACTAAGGAAAGCCACAGACTTTAGCCAAAATTCACATTTGCTGAATTTAGCAAACAATTGGCGATCTCTGAGAATTTGGAAGCAAGTAACCTCAAGAACTGACTATAGTCAAACTATCAGTAGACATATTGAAAGATACTGAAGATACTAACATTTTGACTAAGACTGAACTAGCATGCAACTGACTGAGAATTCATGCGATAGTAATAATATAGAATTTCCAACACTAACAGAGTCTGGCAACAATAATATCTAATCAACTATGCAAGACCCCAAATTACTACATTCACGAATGAGGGCTAAAATCATAATAATTCATGTAAGGAGATAATGAACCAAAATTATCCCTAACAACAACCCTCAAAACTCAAGAGAATTATAGCAGGAAGATATTCCATAGTTTACTGATAATTAAACCGTAACGGTGAACTTCAGGGCTAGAACTGATAAGAGATTTTAAGAGAGTTTTGGGGGCACAAGGGAAGGACAATTCCCTTGTTAAATACCCATATACCTAGAGGAGATTGTCGAGAAAATCCTTGCAAAATTGAGGAGAAGATTGAATGCCCTAGCTTGCCCTGAAAAGTCTGTCTGTAACTTGTTGCTCTGAAGATCGAGAGTTGAGTGAAAATTAAAAGGTACTTAGTCAAATATTCCTTTAATTATCTCTAAAACTTTCCCAAAATGATGTATTTTAAGGATGAAAAAGATGGGAAGTTACTAAAATAGCCCTGGAAGAAAATCTAGAAAACTGGCCAATAGGGAACAATGAGCCACATAACGAGTCGTTGGTTGAGAATACGACCCGTTGAAACTAGTTATTGGCCCTGGGTCGGGTTTTTATGCTCACTAGAAAGGGACCACGGAAGGTTACCCCGACTCATTGGGAAAAACAACAGGTCGTTGGTACCTTTCATTCACTGGCAGGAGGACTAGGACCCTTATACAACGGGTGACAGAATGGCTTGTTGGTAGAACCAAAGGGTCATTGTGTCCTCTCGTGGTCAACACTACCTAGACCTAAGATTTAGCAGCGGGTGGAACAACGACTCGTAAGAGGAGGCAAAGAGTCATTGTTTGTAGTTGTTGCTCCTGGGAGATATCTGATAAATTTCTGGACTTGGAAAGCAATAGACGACAAGATGACTTTTTCTTCGAATGGGTCGTCTTGTGATTCGATGGTCCCCGAGAAGAAAATTCTGCAGAGCTAACAATGACTCAGACAACGGCTCGTCACATGTGACCATGATCTATTGTTTGGGTCATTCTGTGACCAAATTTCTGGTTTCCCCCTGGTTTTTCATGCAAGGTCTGAGTTTGGTCTAGGAGAGTTTTGGGGTGTTATAGGGTTTAACTCAAGCAATATACACGGAGGAGTCTATAATGTTCAAGCTGAGTAGTCACGTAGACAAGACATTGCTAATTGTTAGGGACAAGATGCTCATGTCATAGCCAATATCACAAGACTCTACGAAAGGCATGAAAATGATCCAAGAGGGAAAGGGATGACTGGTGGATTGCAAATCCAATATTGAGCTTGTGTGTTCACTAGAGAGAAATATGGGTAGATACTCCAAATGCTAAATAGAAAAAACTCTTCATGCCAATGAAAATGTAGCTAGTACCTTGGAGAATGCAGGTAAATTTGATGGTACAGGTATAAGTAATGTCTGTCTGGTCTCTAGTGATTAAAGGGACTGGATCATAAATACTGCAGCCGCAACCACATGGTGTCTGATACTAATATGCTTGATAAACCATCAATTACTAAGAATGATTATCCTCAGAAAGTATATCTCCCTAACGGAGATGTGTCACTAGTCACACACACTGGTTTTAGCACTATTTCAAGTAAAAGTATATTGGGAAATGTTTATCTATTACCTTAGTTTAAGTACAACTTAATGTCTGTCTCTAAAGATACCACAGAATTACACTGTGGTGTTTTCTTCTTTCCTAATTTTTTGCATTTTTCAGGATCTCTCAAGTGAGAAGGTGAATAAGTTTTGTAGAATAAAAGATGACCTTTATCTGCTCAATCAGAAAATTGATATATCTAGTCATGAAGACAACTTAACTAACAGTTCTATAAGTTTAGCTACTACAACTGAAATCAATATAAACTTATGGCATAGGAGATTTAGTTTAACACCCCAAAAGTTCCTATGATCAAACCCTAGAAATGTAAGCAGATTCAACATAAAATTTGCATTTATTCTCTTAGTACGCCTCGTGGTATGAGTCGTTGTATCATGGTACGGGTCGTAAGATTGAGTCGTGGTGAGCTTCTGGTTGATAGGTCTTGGACAACCGAGCCAAGGTACGACCTATTGGTTGGTGTGATAGACCGGCGTCAGGAGTCATAGTTAAAGGAATAGTCTTTTGGCCTAGTGATGACAGGTTATGGTACGAGTCATAGGAGGCTGTAATAAGTCAAGGTACAACTCATTTTAGGAAACAACGAGTCGTGGAATGCAGTCGTGGTTTGGAACTGTTGAGGGGAGGAATTATGTCATGAGTCAAGTTACGACTACGCCTCCGTGGTCAAAATTATAGATTTGGGGAATATGGACTGAATGGAAACAGAAGAATACCACAAGTCATGGTTTGGAGGAACGACTCGTGGTACGAGCCGTGGTGACTAGCAGTGACCTTTTTCCCAGACGAATTAGTAACGGAATTTTAATAATTTCTAAGCTCCTAACTTCTTAATGACTTCATTTGAAGCCCCAAAAGGAGTTTTTAAGAGGGTTTAGCCTATTCTAAGCCATTAGGCTCCCATGCATGCAATGTATTGAGACTCCCTTTCAAGATCAAGCTAGAATTCTCTCCAATTTCTTCCCCAATTCTTTTGGGCTTTCAAGGCTTGTCCGGAAATCAATTTACCCAGGTATGTAGGGCCATGAATGGGGGATTCCTTCCACCCTCATGCCTAAATTTCTCCTCAATTTCATGAATTCAAGTTCTTAATCAAGTGTATTAATTTCTAGGGTTTTAACCTAATTCTATGGAATTATCTATGTTATGCTAACGGGTCAAATCCCCTAATGTTCTAATGAATGTTTTAAGTCTAATGGGCATATTCTAAAATCAATTTTATTATAAATTCATATTTTCAAGTTGTTAGAAATTATGCCCTATTATGCATGTTTTATGAAGATCAAAGTTATGATTCTATGATTTCATGTATGATAAATTATCAAAGTATGCATGAATGTTTATAAATTCTCAACTTATGATTTTATGATTTTGAATTATGAAGTCTATTTAATGTATGTCTGATTTCATGATTTGGGCAAGCCCATGTGAAGTTAAGTATATTTTGTCATGATTTAGCCAGGCTTACAAGATCAGTTTTATAAGAGATATCTGGAGTCAAGATCCCACTATTTAGATTTAAGCTATATTTTAAGATGTTTTTGAGTCGAGACCCTCAAGATATCTTCATGAGCTATATACATGTTTTTGAAAGTAATGTCTAGAATCGAGTAGGCCAGGTAGTCCGAGGGCCCTGGTCTTATAAACTACGTGTCACTGTAGGTGTATATTTTGAACCTCTCGAGAGAGTGCTTCCCCCGCCCGAGGGCATAGCAGTGATATCACACCTCGATTATTCTTTTCCTTGCCAAGGCTTAGGATGTCTCTGCCACTTGAGCAACTTAGTGGGGCGTAACAAAAGCTCTATCATGATGGCGTCGGTTACAAAGAGTCTCCCATTGTTCCTCATGCTTTCAATTATTTATGTTCATAAATTATAATAGTATGCTTTATAGCATGTTTGACCCAATAATCAGTTTATGAGATTTTACTTACGATTTCAGATATGAAAAGTCATATGATTTCTATCTTTTAATCTTGAGTCATTATGTTCAGTCATGTTAACCAGCTTATGATTATGTATATCTCAAATACAGTTTAGCATGCATTCCTTACTCTCATTGTCTATTTGATTTATATGCATGATTTCAGTCAACGTTTACTAGATTGTTTTATTTACCTTGCATACTCAGTACATTTCAAGACTGACCACATACTTTATGCTATATCATTTTATGATATAGGTTCAACTTATCAAGCTCAGCCTTGCCGATAGCTTGCTCCCATCTCAGTCTAGTTCAACCCTTATTTTGGGTGAGTCCTCATCATTTGAGTACATCTATCAGTTCAGTCTTATTTAGTCAATTTTGTTTCAGTCTTTGAGATATCTAGGGGCTTATCGTAACTTCTCATTAGATAGAAGAGGCTTATCAGACATAGACTAGTATGCTCAACTTTGAGATTTAGCATTATGATGATATTGTTTGATATGCACTTTATGGTATTCAAAATTTCGCTTATTCATGTTTAAGTTTAACATTTCCTCTTTAATTTATACTCTTTAGTTGCTATGACCATGCCAGGGGTTGATGATAATGCTCAAACTAAACTCCTCATTTAGAGAAAATTTAAGCGATCGTTTGTTACACCTAATAGGATGTTAGCAGTTAGTGCACATGTGCATGGATTTGTGGCGAGTAATGAGAGTTTGACGCGTGTGGGAAGAGCCTCGGAAGTAGGGTCGGGCAAGGCCAGGCTGCGAGGGGCCAGCATGACGCGCCAGTTGGCCTGTGCACTGGGCAGCGCGGCGCTCCGGCATACCAACACCCTGGGAGGTGCAGCGCGGCACTCCTGTGGCGCCACTAGACCACCGCCCTAGGCCTATATAAGTCATCCCTTAAGAGATTGTAATTCATTTTAATAAAAGACCTCGGCCAGTGAAGAGACAAGGACGCAAATTTGATTAAATTTCCATCAAATTACACTCTCAAATGCCGTCCAACTGCAAATTAACTTCGGGTAACAAGTTCTAGGCCTACAGAAAGTATTTATACGGAGTTATTTATTAAAAATTCACTCGATATACCGAAACCCCGCCGAGTAAAAGTTGTCAGAATTACTCCAAATTGAATGCTAAACAGCCACAGGCATTAGGGAAGCATTTCTCCCTTTGAAACTCTCGAGAAATTGTAGGTTTTCGACTAATTTATTTGAAGTTGAATTATAGTTGATATTATTACCGAAAGGTATTGTTATTTGCTGAATTTGGTATTGAAATTAGCCCTATTCTTTCAGCATAAGGGCTGCAGTTGAATGGAACTGCTGAATCCAAACCTACCGATTAAATAAAAGTCGGCATTCGAGGTATGTTAAGGCGAATTCCTTCAACAAGTTATTCCTATCGTATCGTAATATGACCTAAGTCCTTGTAAGAAAGCCAGAAGCATGTATATTGTGGTTAGCTGCTACTGTTACTTTAAGATTAGCATTGTCTATTTAGATTGGGACTAGCCCTACATTATGTAGCCTTTCGTTGATCAACCTTAGGGTTACTAGCTGTGTCATCACCTTCAGGTCTATACGGATCGCTCCAAGGAGCTATATGTTGTCCCAAGGGACTATACTGAAGCCCAAGGGCCATACTACAGTCCATCCATGGATAGACTATTATTTTTATGTCGTATCGGAATCACTGACCCTCGTCGAGTCTTGTGTGCCCAAGGTGCAGTTACAAGAGTCCACCGGACTCAGATACAACTACAGGAGCTAAGGGGGCTCAGTTCTAGACACAGATGACAAACATGTTAGCTACAGTTACCTGTTGGCTTATTTTGACCTTTTGAGGGGTATATAGATTGAAGTGTGCTCACCAGGGCTTATGAAGGCCCTAGGTAGGTTATTCTATGATGGTTGTACTTTCTGGGCTTATAGGGCCAGGTAAGGTTCTTGTTTACATTTTTTATTGTTAGTTATACAACAGGTTGTAGGGAAATGCAGGTTGTATCTCTTATCCTTTCTATTGAATTGTTCGATAGAAATTTCTTGAAGTCTTAGAAAAGAATCCATGGCTACACTCAATTTTTTTTCCGACTTCGTTGTTCCTCTCCTTCTCCCCCTCTCTCGTTTGCGGCCAATAATATGCCGACTCCAAGAGTGCTCACGTGCCTTGTTGCCGAGGATGACCAGTTTTCAGTTTTATTATCAGTATTATTCGGTCGTTTTTCATTACTACCTTACATATTCTGTGCATATTGTACTGACGCCCATCTCTGGGGCACTGTATTACTTACCTGCAGGTGCAGATAGACATGGTTTAGGACCTCCCTAGTCATCAGCTAGAGTCAGTGGTCTAATCAACTTTGGGGTTGTTAGTTAGAAGGTTTGTTCTTTTGTTGTATAGTTTATGGTTCAGGACCTCCCTATCCCGACTATTATTCCACTCTTAGAGAATTACAGGCTACAGATTCTCATTTGTTGGTTTGGGTTGTTGGATGTGTGGGGATTTTGTATGTTTATTTTGTGTGATGGCCGTGTGGGGCCTAATTTAGCTTTTAGTTAGCAACCTTGTCGGCTATAGCATAGTTGTGAGTACTTGTTTCATCTTGCTATAACTAGACATCATGGTGGTCTCATTGGCCGGCATAGGATACCTTTATTGCATGTTGTTGGTTAGCTATTTTCTTTTTATAGGTGGCTATGCGGCCTTGTCGGCCAGAGGTTGTGTTTACAGCCGAGATATAGCTCATTGTTTTCTTGATTTAAAGAGCAGGCATGCACCAGAAGTGCATAAGCCCAGTTAGGTCAGTTCATCTCCCAGTATAGCATTAGGTGCTATTCATGCCTCCCATGGTGGGGCATGACAAACATAGTATCAGAGCAGGTTGTATCCCAGGGAGTCTGCAAGCCGTGTCTAGTAGAGTCTTTTCTATAGGTGCGTTGTGCACCACATTCCATAGGCAGTAGGCTACAAGGCATAATAGCGTGGTTAGCCTTCCTTCTTCTTCAGTCGTGCTGTAGAGATATGTTGTATAGGGTTGAGTCTCTAAGATTATCTTATTCTTCTTATCTATAGAGAAATGTCGGACACACGACAGACTACGACCAGTCGGAAGCTAGATGCTGCGGCAGGAGAGGGCACTAGCATGGTGCCACAGTCAGAGCCAGCCTGATCTAAGGGTGATAGGGAGACTTCATCCCGGTCTCCCCAACATTCATTTCCACACCAAGAGTCTTCCAGGTTGGCATATAGGTTGGCACCAGCTCCAGAAGTCTCTATACCTATACCATCGGATCAGGAGGTTAGAAGCGTTATCTATATGTTAGCTCAGATGATGGCCGCTCAGTGCCAGCTCGTGGTACCAGTGGTTGTTAAATCTTCGGGAGGACCTAAAGTTCGAGGGTCTAAGAGTTCCTAGCCTTGAGTCCCCCGCAGTTCACAGTGATGGAACGAGGAGAGGACCCTCAAGACTTCCTGGACTAATTATAACAATTTTTTTGGGTGATGCATGCTTCGCCCCCGGAGTCGGTTGATTAGCAGATTTCGATTATGGGACATAGCAGTGTTGTGGTACGAGAGCTGGGAAAAGTTCCTAGGCAGCTCCCCCTCCTACTTGGTCTAGCTTCTCAGAGGCCTTTCTAGATCAATACTTGTTGCGTGAAATTTGACAGGCCCGGGTGGACCAGTTTCTACACCTGGAACAAGGTTCGATGAGTGTCTGGGAGTATGCGATGATGTTTGATGTTCGGGTGGTTTTGGGTTATAAAACCGAAACGCAAGTGCATGTGGTCGAACAAGTAGTAAGTGGCTTTAGTAAGCCAAGTATCGATCCCACAGAGACTTGGATTAAGTGCAATTTGCTCAAGTATACTATATTTTACTTCTAACAATGCAGACAACAGTGTAACCAAAAAGTTAATAGTTTGTTTTATAAATTTTTATACTAAAACTAAGAACAATTATCTACTTTAAATCTGAACTATGAACGAGAGCATGCTGAGGTTAAACGAACATGTAATGAAATTAATTATCATCATAAATTGGTTAATCTTTTCCTCTAGTTGCTAGCCAAGAACATTTGCCAAGAGATTAAAACTCTCGTATTTAACCTCACTTAAGAATCATGAACCATCCGTCTACATTTCTGTGATCAAATGCAATTCATGTTCTAGCCATACAATTCCGGTTCCTAATTTGACTAATACGACTTTCAGGTATATTTCTATCCTGAAAACAAATCAAAACTCAATTTTCCCAAATCAAGTAAAGAACATATCCTATTAATTCACAACTTTCCAATTTCGTGCTCTCTCGAGTGAAACCGGACTTTTTAGATGTACATTAATGTAGGCCACACACTAATGCAGTAAGAACAAGAATTAATAGAACAACATGGAAGAAAATATGGAAAACCAAAGAATCAATGATCAAATTTCATTACAATTGTTCATAACCTCAGCAAGGAGAGGAATTAGCCACTCATTTGTGGATTAAACATCATAATATGAGTGTTAATCATATAAGCAATTGAATTAAGGAAGAAAGAAAGAGAGAAAAAACCCTGAACTTTTCGTCCCTCAACTGCCTGTAACCCACGTCCTTGCTCCACCAAGTCAGAATTATAAAAAATGAACCTAAGTGTTCTATTTATACTGCTGGGAATTTTTCCCGGAATAACGAGCAACGTGTCACGGAGTGCATCGCGGAGCACTGCCTCCGTGACACACCATGAACGCGGACCCTCACTGGAACTGGGGGTCCGGGAATTCAGGCTCAACGTGGCGTGGCGTGCATCGCGGAGCACTGGCTCCGTGCCACGGAGCAAACGCGGACCTCCACTGGAATTTGGTCGAATTTTCCCCATCCAGGCAGAAGGCCTCCGCGATGGCAGCGTGACACGGCTCCATCGCGGAGCCCCTTTATTTCATGCTATCCAATGCCTTTTCCTTTGCTCGCATCCAAGTCCAACTCCGATGTCATCCAACATGCATTTTAGCTTCCTGAAATCACATTTTACCTGCAAAACAATGCTAATCATGTTGGTTAGTATAATTTCACTTTTTATTACCAATTACATGAGAATGTATACACATTAATAGATAAACAAGGCGAAAATGATACTTTTGAGTATCACTTGGGCATATAAATCTGCCCAAGATCACTCACCCCACACTTAAATCCTTGTTCGTCCTCGAACAACAAGCATACAATTCATGCAATTTACATCCCAACCTCGCTACTTCGGTTCGACAATTTAAGCTACGGTCATACCGATTATTCAATACATCAAATCATCAAGAAAACATGCAGGGTCTTATCAATGCAGTGACCTTCAATACATTAAGACCTCCTAGACTTTAAGAATCAACTCTCGATATCGGCAAACTCATGCAAATTAGCTGATCAAGATATCCGACACGAAAATTAATCTTTCATCAAGCATGTGCCCTCACAACACAAGAGAATCTTCCCCTTTTTTGCTCATATGACTCACAAACATTCAAACAGGGGCATGTACACACAATTTCACTCTCTCTCCCAAAAGAATTCACATGCATCATGTCATGACCCATAAGCTTGCCCTTAGTGTATTACTCCACTAATATAAACAAATGCGATGTAAGATCACGTAGGACTTTAATGGGTTGTAATGGAAGCTATGGAACTAGTAAATATTGGTTTAGCCAATAATAGCCACTAGCATCCTTAAACGCCTTTTCAACACATCCCATCAACTCATGGACATTGTTTCCCTTTTTTTTTTCATCATCCCATTCTTGATGATTTTCTTTAGTATGGCCCATTTCATTAAGCACACTTGACACAACAACAAAGATTGTTCATGCACCTTCATTATCGTTTATTTATAATAAGTGCACCTTCAACCTTTTCTTTTCTTCCCTCACTCTGCTTTTCTTTTTCTTTTCACCATTCTCACTCTTTGACACTTTGGGAAAATGATTTTCTCTTCTTAAGCGCTTAAGAGTTTTGTATAGACTTTACGGCTAATGAAAAGAAGGAATTAAGCTCGGTTTACACTTTTTGGACAAAAGAAGAAATAATTGACTAAAGGCTTCAATGGGCTGACTAGGGTATACAATCACAGAAAGGGGGTATGACAAGGAAAAAAAATAGAAACTCTCGGTTAAAACAAAAAAATGCCTACATCCTTTCCTACAATAGACCTCCTTCATTTCGTTTTGTACACACACCAGGCAAGTTCTAGACACTGCACAATAGCATGGAATGTCAACACCTCACTTCACACTTTTTGCACATGCTCGATTCAAGATGTGTTCACAAACTCTTCAATCAGCTAATTACATGAATTTAAACATTAAGCCTCAATCACACTGAATCGAACTCTACAGCCTAGGTATCTCAACATATTTACAAATTTGCATGCTTTCATACGAATCACCTTTGCATTTTGAATATCATGTACAACACGCAACCAGAATTTCACAACCATATAGTAACTACAGGTTCTGGGATGCAATCCACCAAAGAAAAACTAAAAAAATAATTGAGAAAAAAACTACTCCTAACGACTACATTTCCCTTAAGACGGTCGTTATCCATACATCATAGGGAACGATCACTACTTAAGACGTCAGTTCAATGGGACCATTCTCGGTAAAAGAACCAAAAACAAACGCCGAGAAATCCAAAATAAAAAAAATTGTCGAAAATATCAATCATTTCGATAGAAAAATTATTTACAAAATATTTTAAAAGTTACAAACTATTTTAAATTTTTTTAAAAATATCGATCATTTCGATAACAAAAATATGTACAGAATCAGAATCAGCTAGCAACCATTCAGCAACACACATCAATTTAACAAATATTTACAAATAAAGAACAATAACTTGAAAATTCACCACTCACAGGGACAAACACATTTTCACATACACGATAGTAAAATAGAGCATACATGCAAAACAGCCCAACCCAGCACCTAACTACTCCCACCCCACACTTAGCTCGAACACTGTCCCCAGTGTTCACAACAATTAAAATAGCACAAAATCGGGTGGTGGAACTCCCTGATCAGTCAAAGTATTCCACTTCTTCGTCGGGTGCTGCTGCTTCATCTCCCATGTCTGAGTCGCCTCCGTCGTCATCATCGGACTCCACATCGGAGTCCTCCCGACGTGTCTCCTCATCCGTGGGGACATCATCATCTGTGGGCTCTACAAATGCTGGCCCCACTCGGCATAGAGCCCTGGCGTTTTCGCCAAAAGGGTAGTCTAGCTCGAGCTGCCATAACTTCTCCTCTATCGCCGGCCTCCCACCTATCCTTAGCTGGAGCATCTGCATCCCATACATCCGAGCCATATACTGGTCATCACGAGCATGTCGCTCGCCAAGTGTAAGCACTGGCCCGTGGGTGGTGTCGAGAGCCTTAGTTTTAGTAACGTCTAAGGCCCGCCACTCCAACTGCGGGATATAGTCAAGGGCCTCCTCCTCAACATCGAGGCCCTTGAGGAAGGTGGTCAGTAGTCCACCAAAACCATACTTGTGCCCCTGGTGCAACCGGGCTCTCTTCATGGCGGATATAATAACCGCCCCTACATTGATCTCCAGCCCTTTCATCAGGGCGTACACCAGGCATACACGATCCCGAGTTACATCAGTCATATGTACCCCCGGGATTAGGCATGAGCAGACTATCTTCAGCCAGATTCGGGCTTCCCGGTTCATCTGTGAATAGGGCAAAGTTTGGTGGTAATCCCTCTCTTTGTGTCTGCTCCATCTAGCTATTGATCGGGTCCCACACAATGTGCGTCTGATGTCCGCATCCGGTGGGGCAATGTTCAGCTGTCGGAAGACGTGGGCGTCTGTGTCCCGCGCTCCTATGATGGCATTGAGGTGGTGGGGCTCCAGAGTGACTATTTGCCCTCTGATCTTGATGGTGTAACTCCTGATTGTCGGGTTCTAATTGACATAGAACTCTCGAACCAAGTGCAGATTGCATTCTTTGGGCTCCTCAAATATGAACTTGAGCCCAGCTGCCTCGATCCGGTGTACCATTCTGGGGAATTCCTGTGCCAATAGTTCCCGTGCTATATGCTCCTTGGGGAAATATTTATTTTCTTCGTGCTTTGCGTACCACTTTTTCCCCTCATCGGTCACCCATTTCGTTCCGTACTGGCGGCGCTGGCTGCGTGGAACTGCTGGTGCAGCTGGGACTGCTGTGCCCAGTCTGATCCATTTCCTTCCGGCGCCTGAAGTTGATGCGCCTTTTTCTTTATCTTGTCGGCTTGCCATTTCACCTGTCAACCCAAGTAAACAAGATCAATGTTAAGCTAACTGATATTAACTTCAGCTAAGGTAGGGTTACGCTACATTACCCCACACTAAGTCCTTAGCTACAGTTACAACAATACGACAAGAATATCTTTATTTACACAAAACAAAAAACTATACAATCATGCTTAGTGCGTTCGAAAAATTCGACGGTATAACTTCTGCGTACTACTCAGACTTCATACAGCTAATCACAATCACTACCATCACTAACATCACTACCATCGGTATAACTTCTGCGTACAATCCCGCAACATGGATTTGAATCTCTCCCAAGCTTGATATAAATTTTCTCCATCTCTCTGTTTGAAACTTAGAATTTGACTTCTAACTCTTGGTGTTTTACCAGAGGGAAAAAACCGTATCAAGAATTTCCTTGCAAGATCATCCCACGTAGAAATAGAATTTGGCGGCTCAGCTTTCAACCACCTCTTGGGTTCTCCCAATAATGAGAATGGGAACAATGTAAGCCGGACATAGTCTGGTGACACTCCAGCGGGTATGTAAGTGTCACTTATCTCCAAAAAATTTTGGAGATGCTGCTGTGGATCTTCATGAGGGAGACCGGTAAATTGCCCGCTTGTGTGCAACAATTGCACCATATTTTGTTTAAGTTCAAATCTCCCACCCGGCTCGGGTTTGCGGATACTCGATGTAACATTATTGGCATGTGGGATTGCCACCTCGCGAACCGGCCGTGCTGCTACTTCTTCGGGAACTAACACTGCCCGTACTACCGGTGGATTCTGTTGTTTCTCCATGATCGTCTGTCTGAGCAACTGCAGCTTTCTTTGTAGAGCTTCTCTTCGTGTACTGTGAAATATCCTTTCTGGCTCTATATACGACTCCACCAGCTCCTTGTCTCTTGCCAGTGTTCAACAGCAATTAAGTCTGCAAAATACAGGCTAAGACCAAGTTGTCAACACTAAGAAAATAAAAATACAGTAAATTAACACTTAAAACAATTTCACCAATTGCCAAGTCCCCGACAACGGCGCCAAAAACTTGTTCAGGTGGTTTTGGGTTATAAAACCAACACGCAAGTGCACGTGGTCGAACAAGTAGTAGGTGGCTTTAGTAAGCCAAGTATCGATCCCACAGAGACTTGGATTAAGTGCAATTTGCTCAAGTATACTATATTTTTACTTCTAACAACGCAGACAACAGTGTAACCAAAAAGTTAATAGTTTGTTTTATAAATTTTTATACTAAAACTAAGAACAATTATCTACTTTGAATCTGAACTATGAATGAGAGCATGCTGAGGTTAAACGAACATGTAATGAAATTAATTATCATCATAAATTGGTTAATCTTTTCCTCCAGTTGCTAGCCAAGAACATTTTCCAAGAGATTAAAACTCTCGTATTTAACCTCACTTAAGAATCATGAACCATCCGTCTACATTTCTGTGATCAAATGCAATTCATGTTCTAGCCATTCAATTCCGGTTCCTAATTTGACTAATACAACTTTCAGGTATATTTCTATCCTGAAAGCAAATCAAAACTCAATTTTCCCAAATCAAGTAAAGAACATATCCTATTAATCCACAACTTTCCAATTTCGTGCTCTCTCGAGTGAAACCGGACTTTTTAGATGTACATTAATGTAGGCCACACACTAATGCAGTAAGAACAAGAATTAATAGAACAACATGGAAGAAAAGATGGAAAACCAAAGAATCAATGATCAAATTTCATTACAATTGCTCATAACCTCAGCAAGGAGAGGAATTAGCCACTCATTTGTGGATTAAACATCATAAAATGAGTGTTAATCATACAAGCAATTGAATTAAAGAAGAAAGAAAGAGAGAAAAAACCCTGAACTTTTCGTCCCTCAACTGCCTGTAACCCACGTCCTTGCTCCACCAAGTCAGAATTATAAAAAATGAACCTAAGTGTTCTATTTATACTGCTGGAAATTTTTTCCGGAATAACGAGCAACGTGTGACGGAGTGCATCGCGGAGCACTGCCTCCGTGACACGCCATGAACGCGGACCCTCACTGGTACTGGGGGTCCGAGAATTCAGGCTCAACGTGGCACGACGTGCATCGCGGAGCACTGGCTCCATGCCACGGAGTAAACGCGGACCTCCACTGGAATTTGGTCGAATTTTCCCCATCAAGGCAGAAGGCCTCCGCGATGGCAGCGTGACACGGCTCCATCGTGGAGCCCCTTTATTTCATGCTGTCCAATGCCTTTTTCTTTGCTCGCATCCAAGTCCAACTCCGATGTCATCCAACATGCATTTTAGCTTCCCGAAATCACATTTTACCTGCAAAATAATGCTAATCATGTTGGTTAGTATAATTTCACATTTTATTACCAATTACATGAGAATGTATACACATTAATAGATAAACAAAGCGAAAATGATACTTTTGAGTATCACTTGGGCATATAAATCTGCCCAAGATCATTTGACTCCTTGGATAGATATGCACAAGCCTTCATGGATACCATACCAGCAAGAGTACATCAGTTTATTATAGGGCTGCTTCCAGAGTACGTGAAAACTTGTGTTACAACTACTTTATGGGAGGACATGGACATTGCCCGCATTCAGGATTTTTCTTAGAATATTGAGGGGATCAGGCAGCGATAGCGGGAGGTAGAAAGGACAAATTAGGAGCAGCGCTGTAAGGCTAGGCCCAGTAACATGTAGGAAGAATTTTAGGGCAGACCTAGGCCACAAATATAGGCAGGCCACCCAGACCTCCACTTCCATAGCAGTAGGGTGGTAGACCGGACCATTGGGGGCAGTTAAGACCCGACGAGAGCTCATGGCATCAGGCTCCCAGCATCATAGGGGATCAGATTAGAGCAAGTCCACGGTGCCATGTTGTGTTATTTATAGTCAATGTCATTTTGGGGCATGCAGATATGGTTCTACTACTTGTTACACTTGTGGACAAGAGGATCATATGATGAGGGATTGTCCAGCTAGAGGTCAGGGTGATTGGGACCGACAAGATAGATCTTCAATAAGGTCACATGCCCTAGCACCTTCTGCAGGGCGTAGGACCTTAGTTCCAGCCGGTAGAGGTCGAGGCAGGTCAGGGGCATCCAGTTTAGGCAGCGTTCCGGATTGCACTTAGGCTTTACTGAGGCGACAGGAGTTAGAGTTTTCACTGGATGTTGTGACAGGTAAGCTAGACATTTGTTCTCACTTAGTTTATGTATTGATAGAACCAGGTTCCACTTTGTCCTATGTTACTCCACTAGTGGCCTCGAAGTTTGGTATAATGCCAGAATTGCTTTAGCGACCCTTCTCGGTGTCTACACCCATCGGTGATTCCATTATAGCTAAAAGAGTTTACTAGGGTTGCACAATAGAGGTGGTCAGTCGCCATACTTTAGCAGATTTAGTGGAGCTGGAAATGATTGATTTTGATGCAATTATAGGTATGGATTGGCTAGCTCCATGTTATGCCAATGTAGAGTGTTGGACCAAGACTGTTCGATTCCACTTTCCAGGGGAGGTAGTGCGAGAGTGGAAGGGCAGTGCAACTTTGCAAAAAGGTAGGTTCATATCCTATCTTTGGGAAAAAATGTTGATAGAAAGGGTTGTATTTATCATATTGTCAGGGTTCAGGATGTGCGAGCAGAATCCCTGACTCTTCAGTCCATTCCAGTGGTTAATGAGTTTCTAGTTGTGTTTCGATACAAACTTCCTCGTATTCCCCCAGAACGGGAAATCGATTTCTCTATCGACTTGCTACCAGGTACTCAGCCTATATCCATCCCTCCATACTGAATGGCTCTCGCTGAATTGAGAGAATTGAAAAAGCAGTTGAAAGACCTATTAGATTAGGGCTTTATCAGGCCGAGTACATCACCGTGGGGTGCGCTAGTTCTATTTGTAAGAAAGAAAGATAGCTCCCTCCGCATGTGTATAGATTATTGACAGTTGAACAAGGTTAATATTAAGAATAAGTACCCACTTCCTAGGATAGATGACTTGCTTGATTAGTTGCAAGGGGAGAAATACTTCTCCAAGGTCGACCTAAGGTCAGCATACCACCAAGTGTGAGTTCGGGAGAAAGATATCTAGAAAACAGCTTTCAAGACGAGGTACAGTCATTTCAAATTTCTAATTATGTCTTTCAGGTTGACAAATGCCCCAGCTGTGTTCATTGATCTGATGAATAACACCTTCAGGCCATGTTTTGATCTATTTATAATAATATTCATCGACGACATCCTGGTGTATTCCCGTCCAAAAGTAGAACATAAAGATCATTTGCGGATAATACTCTAGATTCTCAAAGATCGCTAGTTGTATGCAAAATTTTCTAAGTATGAGTTTTGGGGTAATTCTGTAGCTTTTTTAGGCCATATTGTATCAGAGGCTGGTATTCGAGTTGATATATAGAAGATTGAGGTAGTAAAGACCTGGTCTAGACCTACACATCCAACGGAAGTTCGTAGTTTCCTGGGATTAGCCGGGTATTACAGAAGATTTTTGAAAGGATGTTCTACCATGTCAGCGCCTTTGACTAAATTGACTCAGAAAGAAGCCAAATTTCATTGGACCGAGGGCTGTGAGCAGAGTTTCCAGGAATTGAAAAACAGATTGACATAGACACAGTGTTAGCCTTTTAGAAAGGTTCAGAGGGTTATGTTGTATACTGTAACGCTTCAGGCATTGGGTTAGGGTGTGTCCTGATGCAGCACGGTAAGGTAATTGTTTATGCTTCGAGACAGCTCAGGAAGCATGAAAAGAACTATCCTACTCATGATCTAGAGTTAACTGCGGTGATTCATGCCTTGAAAATATGGAGGCATTACTTGTATGGGTTGCACATGGATATTTTTACCGATCATAAGAGCCTCCAATACATCCTCACGCAGAAGGAATTGAATTTGCGAGAGTGTTGTTGGCTAGAATTATTGAAAGACTATGACATAAACATTTTGTATCACCCAAAGAAGGCTAATATTGTAGTAGATGCACTTAGCCGCAGCTTGATGTCAGAAGAGAAAGAAATGGCTCAAGAACTGCATCGGTTAGCCAGCTTAGTCATCCAGATAGTAGACTTAGAAGATAACGAGACTATGATTAAGAATACAATAGTGTTATCCCTGGCTATAGAGGTGAAAAAGTGGCAGTATGAAGACCTTAGCCTAGCATAACTCAGAGATAAGGTTCAGGGGGGTGAATTAACGACCTTCTAGTTGACAGACCATGGGGTCTTGAGATTCAGAGGTCTCCTATGCATTCTAGATGTAGCAGGACTTCGCCAGCAGATCATGGAAGAGGTACATTATTCTCGTTATTCTCTTCACCCAGATCTGATGAAGATATACCATGACATAAAGGAGATATATTGGTGGTCTGGAATGAAAAAGGGTGTAGCTGAATTTGTAGCATAGTGTCCTAACTACCAGCAGGTAAAGGCAGAACATCAGAAACTGGACGTACTGACATAGGAGATAGCGGTGCTTATGTGGAAATTGGAAGCAATAAACATGGACTTTGTGATAGGATTATCCCGCACAAGGCATATATTCGGTTCTATTTGGGTCATATCGACAGATTAACGAAGTCATCCCATTTCTTTCCAGTAAGGACTACCATCTCCGCCGAAGACTACGCTGAGTTGTATATCAGGGAAATAGTACGACTACATGGTGTCCCGCATATATTATTTCTGACAGAGGAGCATAATTTATTGCTAGATTCTGGCAGACATTTCAGAAAGTCTTAGGGACACAGGTTTATCTGAGTATAGCATTCCATGCTCAGACGGACGGTCAGGTAGAGCACACAATTCAGACGCTCGAGGATATGTTACAGGCGTGTGTGCTAGACTTCGGAGGAAGTTGGGACGAGCATTTACCCCATATCAAATTTGCATATAATAACAGTTATCACTCTGCGATTTAGATGGCGCCTTACGAAGCCTTGTATGAGTGGAAATGCAGATCCCCCATTCGATGGTTCGAAGTTAGGGAGTGATGTGTTGTGAGTTTACAACACTTTGGACACTCAAAACTAAGAAAATAACATGGATTTAGGTGTTTTTATATGGATATAAGGAATTTTTCCTTTGATTACAGGACAAATAGGTGTCGGAGCAAGAATGTGCAAACGATAGCCTGAAAGTGCAGAAAATGGGCTAAAGTCACAGTCTCAGTACGAGCCGTAGGATGATGGTACGAGCCGTACTGAAGATTGTGAAAAGTTTCAGATGGCTGAATTGTGAAGAGTACATCCTACGACTCTCAGTACGAGTCATACAACTCTGATACAAGCTGTAGCACTGAGTCGTGGAAATATTCAGCAGAATTGCACAAGAGGCTGACTCCTAAAACGGATAGATAGTACAAGTCGTGGCAGCAAGGTACGAGTCGTACCATCACACTCATGACAAACTTCAGAAAAATTCAGAGTTCTCAGAGTCAAGCCACGAAAGCACAGAGTGACTCATTGGAAGCATGTATAATTCATACCAAGGCTCAACACTTAGCCAAATTTCAGCAAGCCAAGGAAATACGATAGCAGGTACGACCTGTACAATCCTGCTACGGGTCGTAGGATCTGTCATGGCTTAGGCAGCACTAGTCATGGAAATTTACCCTTTTAGCTTAGGAAAAGGATTCTTATGTCTATATAAATACCTTTTATGTTTTAGTTGTCAGAAAACATTGAGAGAACCTCCATACAACGTTAAGAGAAAGTTATGAAGTGAGGAAAAATATAGAATTGAGTTGTTTCTCTTGTGATCAACCTTTCCTTAATTTCTTCTTGATCTTTGTGAATTGTTCTTGAGTTATTTCAGAGATAATAAAAGAGGCTTTTTCTCTCATATAGAATTGTAAGTATTGAATTATGTGTTTAATTATGAATGCATATCACAACCTTGCAACTATGAGAGGCTAAAACCTCTATAGCTAGGATTGTGGGAACCATGGTGGATAAATGAGCTACAGTTACAGAAAAGTGATTCAAAACTAATGCAAAACTCTTGTATTGTATTCTATTCATGCTTAAACGTTTTTTAACGGTGTACAACGTTAGGACTTGCCAGAATTCTTTACTTGCTTGAGCCTAGAGAGGTAGAGATTAGGAAAAGAGAATTACAACAAAACCTTGATCTTGATGATCTTTGTATTTACTTGAATTGTGATCGCAGGATATTTACATTTGGAACTTTTTGATAACAGATAGTTTGAAACCGCTCGTGAGACCTGACCTGGTGATCTAGTATAGTCATCAAATAGGGACGAACTAGTCGTTCAGATTAACCTTAGTTATCAGTTCTATAAGTAAGCATTGGTATTGACCACGTGTGTATACCTATAGCAGTTATGAACCCATGGGGAACACAAATGCTAGTTAGTCTTAACTTTTGATTTTACATCACAATATCCACAATTGTTTTAATTATTTTTTTTCTTAAAAACCCCTATATTGGAGTAACTAACCAACAAGTTCACTTACCGGCAGTAGTCTAGATCTTTCATATTCTCTGTGGGTTTAACCCCAACCTCTAGTTTGATTCTTTATTGACAACATCCGCTTGATACATCAACAGGAGCTGTGGTTTGAGTGTTATCAAGAAGTGGCACCATTGCCGAGGAATACGACTAAGAGTAGATTAATCACTTGTATTTGAATTTTGGTAGTTCTTTCCTTAATTACATTTTCTTTTTATTTGTGATACCCACAAGTTGTTTTCCGGTGGATGCCAAGCGCTCAAAGTAGTGTAATTCCCCTGATTCTGTTGAACCCCGAAATTGAATGAACACTTCACATAATGGAAAACCAAGAATAGAGAGATGCCCATATAGATGAAGAAGCTAGGCAAGACAAGCTAGCTCGACAAGCTGCACTTCAGGATGCGAAAGATACCAGAGAAAAGGTTGTTAATGCCGGACGACATGGGCAGGGCTACAGAGGTCATAGATTTGCCCCACAGTTCTTCGATGATGAGGACCCATAAATTGATGAAGTTGGGTCAACTGGAGTAATTGTACCACCACCACTGCCCGCTGTAGCCAAATTAGACATAACAAGGACCATGATTCAACTGTTAAACATAAAAGGGGTATTTAGTGGTCACACAGCGGATGACGCCAACTTGCACATGATGAACTTCATTGGAATATGCAAGGCGTACAGGTTGTCTGGAGTTAGCCAAGATGCCATCAGACTCAGACTGTTCCCCTTCTCTATATCAGGGGAAGCCACTTTATGTTTTTCGGAGTTGCCTAACGACTCCATAACTAATTGGAGGGAACTCAAGCAAACCTTATGGTTCAGTGTGTGTTGTACATGATATTTAGAATGCAAAGGTGATTCTTATGAAAGCATGCAACTTTGTAAACATGTTGAGATACCTAGACCATAGAGTTCAATTCGGTGTGATTGAGGCTTAATGTTTGAATTCTTGTAATTAGCTTACTGAAGAGTTTGTGAATATGTCTTGAGTTGAGCATGTGCAATGAGTGTGTGGTGAGGTTTTGATTCTTCCATGCTATTGTGAAGTGTCTAGAACTTGCCTGGTGTGTGTACGAAACGTAATGAAGGATGTGTATTGTAGGAAAGGATGTAGGCATTTCTTTGATTTAACCGAAAGTTTTTTTTTTCATTATCGTACCTACCTTGAATGTACATCCTAGTTAGCCCATTGAGCCTTTAGCCTATTTTTTTCTTTTGTCGAAAAGGTAAAAACCGAGCTTAACCCCTTCTTTTCATTATCCGTGAATTTGATCCAAAACTCTTAAGCGCCCAAGAAAAGAAATTTTCCACAGTGTCAAGGAGTTGTAATTGTGAAAAGAAAGGAAAAGCGGAAGTGGTGAAAGTAAAGAAAAGGTCAAAGGTGCACTTGCCGAATTTAATAAAGTGAAGATGTATAACTAATCTTTGTTATTAAGTCGAGTGTGCTTAAAGAAATGGGAATAAAAAAATAAATAAAGGATTCAAGAAAGGGGAGGATGAAGGGAGAAACAATGCCCATAATGTGGTGGGATGTATGGAAAAGCGCTTAAGGGTGCTAGTTGCTATTATTGATTAGCCAGTATGTACTAGTTCCTTAGCTTACATTACAACCCGTTAAGTCCTACGTGATCTTACATCACTCCTCCTTATATTAGTGGAGTAATACATTAGAGGAAAGCTTATGGGTCATGACATAATGCATGTGAGTTCTTTGGGAGAGAGAGCGAGATCGTATTCATATGCCCCTGCATATAATGTTTTGGAGATCATCAAATTGAAAAGGGGGAAATTCTTTTGTGTTGTGAGGGAGCATGCTTGACGAGAGATTTAATTTCGTGTCGGATGTCTTGATCAGTTGATTTGCATGAGTTTGCCGAGATCGAGAGTCGACTCTTGAGTCTAGGAGGTCTTAATGTGTTGAATGTCATTGTATTGATGAGACTATGCATGTTTTCTTGATGATTTGCTATGTAAATAATCGGTATTATCGTAGCTTGAATTGTCGAGCCAAAGTAGCTATGATTGGATGTCAATTGCATGAGATGTGAGATTTTTGTTCAAGGACGAACAAGGTTTTAAGTGTGGGGTAAGTGATCTTGGGCAGAATTATATGCCCAAGTGATACTCAAATGCTTCATTTCGTCTTGTTTATCCATTGATATTTGTACATTTTCATGTGATTTGTAGTTAAAATGTGAATTTATACTAACCAACATGATTAGTGTTGTTTTGCAGGAAAAATGTAATTTTAGGAAGCTAAGATGCATGTTGGGAGAAATCGGGAATAGACTCGGAAGCGAGCAGTGGAAAAGGCCAAGGTGATGCAACAAATTAAGGGGCTCCGCAATGGAGCCGTGTCACGCTGCCATCGCGGATGCATTCTGCCCAGGATGATTAAAATAGGCGAAGTTCCAGTGAAGGTCCGCGTTGGGGCCATCGCACGTTGGCCAAGCCCCGCATTGCACGCAGTGACACGTTGGGCATAATTACCTGGAGGACCGGATTCCAGTGAGGGTCCGTGTTTGTGGCGTGTCACGGAGGCAGTGCTCTGCGATGCACTCCGTGACACGTTTCTTGTTATTCCGGGAAAAATTTACACTAGTTTAAATAGCACACTTAAGTTTATTTTTAATTATTCTGACTTGGTTGAGCAAGAACGTGGGTTACAGGCAGTTGAGGGGACGAAATTCTTAGGGTTCTTCTCTATCTCTTTCTTCCTTATTTCAATTATTTGTATGATTTACACTCATTTAACGATGTTTAATCCAGAAATGAGTGGCTAAATTCACTTCTTGCTGAGGTTAAGAACATTTGTAGTGGAATGTAATTATTGATCATCTTGGTTTTTCATCTTTCCTTCCATGGTTGTTCTATTAATTCTTGTTCTTACTGTATTAATGTTTGGCCAATATTAATGTATATCGAAAAAATCCGATTTGCGCTCGAAAGAGAAAGAAATTGGAAAGTTGTGAATTAATAGGATATGATCTCTTCTTGGTTTGGGAAAATTGAGAATTGATTTACCTTCAGAATAGAAATATATCTGAAAGTCGTATTAGTCAATTAAGGAATCGGTTTCGTATGGCTAGAACATGAATTTCTTCTTATCACAGAAATGTAGGTGGAAGGTTCATGATTTTTAAGTTGGGTTAAATACGAGAGTTTTAGTCCATAGGCAATAATTCTTGACTAGCAACCGAAGGAAAGATTAACCAATTTGTATCAATAAATTGCTTCCATAGGCATGTTCGTTTTAGCCTCAGCATGCTCATTACTATAGTAGACTCAATTTGTACATTTGTTTTAGATTAGTATAAATTAGGAAACCAACTCCCAAAAATCTTCTTGAAACTGTTGTCTGCATTATTAGAGTTAGAGTTTATTAACACTTGATTCGATTATTACCTTCGTCCAGTCCCTGTGGGATCGATACTTGGCATACTTAAGCCATTTTACTACTTGTTCGACCACGTGCACTTGCGTGTAGGTATTCCAAACCATCGAACAATAAGTGTTGCACGCTTCACACCCATGCAGAATACTCTACTTAACGCGACTTTCAGACACCTTAGGACACTTCAAACCTATTGCTCTAATACCAAATTTTTCACGACTCGAACGGAGGAGCCCCGAGAGACCCCATGTCGACCCATGGCATGAGCGTGCATCTAACTCAATCAAAGAAACTGAATAATCAAAAATATAATCATAGCTGGAAGTCTAATTTAAACATAAGATCAGAATAAACAATCTGAAGCTGAATATAATTGTATGTCTGAAAAGCCTAACATGATGAGTTGATGGGATAAGACCCTAACTAACTCAACAAAATGAACCTAAAAGTACATAAGAAAATTTTGCATAGTCTAGCCCTACGGAAATGAGGACTCACTAACAACGTACAATGCTATCTCAGAAGACTGACTATGATCGAGGCTGAACCTATGAACCCGGTCTTGTATTATAAGACGATACAACATAGAGTATGCAGTTACTACGTGGAATGTACCAAGTATGCAGGGTAAGTAAAACCGCTTAAGTAAGTAAAATCATTTAAAGACATGCATAATGTAAAACATAGACATAAAGAATCTGAGAGTAGGGCTTGTGTCACGCCCCAAAACTGGGGTTGGGCGCAACTGGCACTCGATTCATAATTGATCGAGAAGCCGACAATATGACATCTGTAACTGTAACACTTAGGCCATCCAGGGCACCTATCACAATCAACTGAAGAATAAACTGGACCCAGAAGGTCTCAACAATACAGGGTAAACAATCGAAATGCAACCAAGGCAATTAGTGTGCTAAACTAAGAAACAATAAGCCGACAAGGCCACAAACTGAATAACACTGTATACACTAAGTCCACAAAGCCTCTAAAGAGTAAACTGACCTTCCGACCTACCCATAACTGCATCTCAAAACTCAAGCATAAATAACTAAGCACTAGCTCCAGGAAGAAAGGAGCATACCCACCATCTGTTGATCTCACCAATTGCTACTCAACTGGCCATCCTAACCTCTACCTACACCTGCGGCATGAATGCAGGTCCCCAAGCAAGGGGACGTTAGTAGGAATGAAATATACTAGTATGTAAGGCTGAAACTGTAACCATGAGATAACAATCCTGTAATAATTAACTTATCACATAAACATATAAAGGATAAATATAACCTGGAACTCTGCAACCTGTAATTGATAACAACTTACTATAACATAACTGAACTCAAGATAACTGAACTAGGAATAAGGAATGGTAACAACCTGGAATCCTGGAAATTGAAACCTGATAATAACTCTATAATGAGATGAAAATGCAATTAAGAAATGCATAAGAAAGAAACTATAACTGTAATGCCAGCGACCAGCCAACGGTAAATCCATATATAAAATTTGTCCAGCTGGTGTACCACACTGGGGTAAAATAAAAATATCTCCAGCCGATGTACCACACTGGGGTAAAATAAAAAAATCTCCAGCCGGTGTACCACACTGGGGTAAAATAAAAATATCTCCAGCCGATGTACCACACCGGGGTAAAATAAAAATATCTCCGGCCGATGTACCACACCAGGGTAAAATAAAAAGATCTCCAGTCGGTGTACCACAACGGGGTAAAATAAAAACAAATCTTAATCACCATCATAAATGGAGCTGACAGAGCTCATACAAACTATCTGAATACTGGAAACCATAAAATATGCTGATTAGTAACTATAACATGTGTAGGATCTTTCCACGACCCCTAATACTATAATTATGCCATACACATGTAGATCTTTCATTTAGCACTTAAATACATACATATGCTGTGAATGAATTCTAGGGAAGTTCCTAGAACTGGAATATCATAAAGACATGTGTAGACTCACGTTCATGATTTTAAACATCTCCTAGCAATTCTAACACGAGGAGTAGAGAGGAATCACTTAACCTAACATTTTCTATTAACAATCTTAGCATTCATTTCTTTCTTATACTCGTTTGACTTTCATACTTTCATATCAATAATTGTGAGCATACCTCATTTATTGCCCGTCATAACATCTCGAGGTAACTTATGAACAGGAAGACATAACTTGTGTATCTCAAACCTGGAGCTCTTTATTATACAAATGCTAGGCAACTGTCTAGGGGCTGCCTTAAGATAAATAAAGACTTATATTCGTGCTTCAGACAACGTAGGAAAAGCTCATGTGAAACATTACAATATATGTGGAGCTTAGAAAAGCTTAGCAGCATTATAAACAGTTTAGAAACTTGCAAGAAAAATAAAATCCTTTAAAACTTGAAAAAGCTAATCCAACTCTTAGAACAAATAATCAAATATAATTGTTTAAAAATACAATGAAGAACTTCTCTTTAACTTGAGTCACTATCTCAAAATATTCGATTCTAATTATTTCTTATGGAGTTAACACTTTACTGGCCTTTCATTAGCTTAACACAACTAAACATAAACAACTTTATTTATAACTCTTTTGCTAAGCGTCTTTAGAACAGGGTAAATCTTGCTAGCTATTTGCATAATTCATTAACAATCGTAACACTTATCATCAAGTTTAACAACCTTTAGCTCTACTTTTCGTATTCATTGTAAATTCTTTTCCAAACAGGATTCGTTATTCCCTACCTAATTACTTACTCTGGTGTTCACTATTCCAGCAATTCTTGTATGTTACCTTCTTACCTAATTGCCAACCTTGTCCCTTAAACTCGTCTTGCTCATATTTTAACGTCGCTCAAAGGTTCTTGAAATCAACTACGGACATAAGGCATATACCTCACGTATTACCTTAAAATGTCTAACGTTTACTCTTATCTCTCTTTTGCTACTAGCGCCTTAACTTTTACACTTAGGTTAATTTCCTTACACATCTACAACTTTCAAAGAACATGCGACGTGTCTACTTAAAGCTTCCAATTCTCAGGAGGTCTAGATAACTCTAGAGCTCTAATAAACATATAACGACTTTCTAAAGGCAATCCTTGCCACTTTAGCGCGTAATTTGAATGTAAGCATAAACACATATATATTATGATCTTCGTCTAACATGATAACATCAAGATATTGTGCATAACCTGCCAATAAAGATGGTCCCGTAGAAATATCAATTGTCTACCCATTCGGGTTCTATCTTCCAAGTTTAACATATCGGTTAATTAAGAAATGTATTAATTAGTCTCTTAGATAAAGGGAGAGGGATCTAGGAAGCTTCTCATGGCCCTAGGCACCTTAAAACATGAATATAATAGGGTAGGTAACTGTTGTAGGGAAATTCCATTTTGTTACCCTCATTAACCCTTATTGAGTTAAAACCGATTTCAACTATTAGGTTTGCCCGCGCATCGTTGTCTTGCCATGTTTACCAATTTCCTTAGAAACCGTAATGTGAAACAACTTTGAAATGACAAACACATAATATAATGTAAAGGACTAGCTCACAGTGCCCACGCCGAGAGGACTTCAGAATCAATTTACAATTATGACCATAATCAGATGCAATTGCCCTATCCACTTTACATTCATGTGTTCCAACTCTTTAGAAAATACACAACTTAATACAAAGTTATTCTAACAACTGGGAAGAACCATAATATGCTAATACAGAAGCTCAAGTACAGGGAAATGCCAGATTAATCCTCGGCATGAATTCGGGCTTAAAAATCAAGAGACAAAGAGCGCCTTACATACCTTTTTTTTTCCGGCGAGCTTTCTTATGTCGTTTCTTTCTTTCAACAACCAGAACTTTAGCCCATTAAATTATTTGAGTTTATCACCAAGTGACAAGGCTGTTTCAATTTATCCAGCTAAAATGTTACATCAATAGGCAGTCACAACACAAACAAATAAGGCAACACTTAGCATTTCTTATTTCAACTTGTTTCTACAACTTTGGGGGAAAATAGAGGTAGGAAATTACCTCACTTTTCTCATGAAAAACTCCCAAAAACATAGAGTATATTCTCATCAAAAAACAGCTATTCCAACCTTCAAAAACGAGCAGAACTTCAACAACAACATACCAACAACGGCAGCCCAACATAACCTCCAACTTCTAGCTTTAGCTAGGATTTTTAGGCAAGTTAAGCAATTAGAAACACTTAACCTTGGCATGAGAATATTGTTGGATATAATATGAGTATTTTCCTCCAAATCACTTCCCAATAATGCAGCAATATTGCTGCCCAAAACGCAGCAAAATAACAGCACAACAACTACAACAAGTCAACATACAAACCATAACTTTCTTCTAGTTTTCCTTCAAAAATTCATACACTTATTAGAGATTTCAAAAGAGGGAAGTGACTTACTATTTCATATGAACAATTCCTATTATGATGGATTATAACATTAGCTCAAAATAGTCCAAAACACGCAGCAACAACACTGCGAAAACGAAGCTACAAGGCAGCAACAACTTCACCGCAATGTTGCCGTCACTTCCATCAACTTTTGCTTGAGTTTTGGTGGTGTTTTCTTGAGGGATTTCCTCTTGGTTTCTAAGGCTTTTCTACTGGAAAAGAGAGAGGATTTCAGAGGGTATGAAATCACCTCAATCCTGGAAAATTTGAAAATGATTTCATAACCAAAAGCTTAAAATATAAAGGTGTTTGGGCGGTGGCCATGTCACTGCCCGATGGTGCTACCATAAAACGCCTCTAACTTTTTATTCCGAACTCCAATTGAAGAGACTTTTGATGTTCTGAAAACCAGACTCAAAGAACTTTAATTCTATAGGTCGTGGGGCTTCTAATTCATTATAAACTAGGAGAGATGGTTATTTAAAATTGACCCTTACTTATGAACTTCACATACTCTTCGATTTTCCATTTGTACACATTTCCCTTGTCATCTACAGCAAATGTACAACCCGTACTTCCTTTAACATAGCATAGAAACATTAAATAATTACCAAATATTTTCCAGGGTGTAACAGCTTGCATGCATTCTTTCTAAAACCATGATCTCATCATAACATAACATACGTCATAACTGAATCGATTGACTCAAAGCTGAAATCTGATATTTATTATTAAAACTGAACATTGAGTCAAACCTTTTTTAGAACGTGCATACATATGTAAATCTCATGAGTAATTGATAAGCATAACTCAAATTATGAGGAACAATGGGAGACTCGTCTTTTAACCGACATACCATGATAAAGTTATATGGTCCCAACTATCACATTAAAGTGGGTAGAGCCATCCAAAGCCTTGCCACAACTAGGTATGATACTATGATATCGATATCAAGCTCGTGGTCCAATGGGGCAGGGGATAGCTCACAAGGGAGGTCCCAAAGTCATAATGTATAAACCTACGTTGGCGCATAGTTCTGAGGCATAGGGTGATTGAACCTTAGCCTGCTCGGTGCTAGACACTACTCCCAAAAACATGCATATGCTCTACATTGTTTTTCAACAAAGCTCAACATTGTCTACTGACGAAGCTCATAAATCAAATACATCTCAAAGATAAAATCATGAATAAGAGAAGCTTTAACGCAAACCATACTGCAAGCTGAAAGATAATTGGGAGTCTTCGCTCCAAAACCATGTGGTAAGCTATGCATATGAAAAACTTTAACTCAAAACATACCACAAGCTGAAAATATAAGTGGGAGTCTTCACTCCAGAACCATGTGGTAAGCTTAATTCGGGAAATCATCAATTATACTTAAACATGTGGGTATTGCCCAAGGCTTTATCATACTTGGAAATACTCAATTCACATCAAAAACATTATTATAAAACTGGGTAGCTTGAAAATATGCTTTTCATCATAATATCTTATCATCATCTTACATACATCACAAATCTCATCTTTCATGAACTTTTCATCAATGGGATTTTTAATTCATAAGGCTAGAAACATGATTTTTAATTGGAAACATTATAAAATTTTCCCATGCTTCATAATTCAGTAATAGAAATATAATCAAATCATACCCACGTAGAGAATTAGGAAATTCATGCATTTGCGTTAAACCCCATAAATTAGACATAGAACATTCATGATTTAGAGAGGGATTGGGCATGAGTGTGAAAGGAACCACCCATTCATAAACCTACATACCTATTGCTAGCTAATTCTTACACTTCTTTAGATTCCCAATAGGAAATTGAAGAGGAATCGAGGAATACTAGCCTTGATCACCCTCTCTAACCTTCTACCTTGCATGCATGAATGTAAATGGCCTAAAATGAAGTTAACCCCTTTAAAAGTCACTATTCATAATTCAAAACGACGTAGTTTAGGTCTTAGGATCTTTGAAATTACGGAAAAGCCCTTACTAAATTCGCAGAAAATGACTATTAAGTGGTCCCAATGAGGGACTTAACGATTCATCGTCAAGGGTCATGACTCGTGTTTTAGTTCGTGAAGTACACTAGCTTTCAAGTCTCCTGGGCTCATCACGGACGACTTAACAACTCGTTCCAGGTGACCACGACTCGTGGTCACCATCCGTGATGTACACTGCCTTGGCCTCAGATATATTTTTTCCCCTCTTGTTCACAACTCACCCTAGGAATCGTGGGGACTGACTGTGACTCGTGGGGTCCTTCTTTCAAGTGCATAGACTCTCTTCCTTCTCTTTTCTTACTCACCCACCTATGAATGACCTAAAGACTTGTGGAGCCTGACCACGAGTTGTGGTCACATCTGTGGGATCTCATTTCAAAAATTTCAAATTCATTCCTTGGGCCTCCATATGAGTCACATCACGACTCGTGGGCTCTTCTCAAAGGTCACCTCATGACTAGTCCTGATTCCTGGTGCTAGATTTTAATTTTTATGCGTTTCAACTCCTGGGTCCGATGTTTGGGCTTCCGGGATACAATAGAGCATCAACCAGATGCCTTGGCAGTGTTCAAGAAATTAGGCTTAGGATCCCCCACACCGACTACTATGCAGTTACTGATGGCCGGCAGAATTGTGAAAAAGCCAGTGGGGATCCTATTCGATATGCTTGTTAAGGTAGACATATTTATATTCCCAGCGGACTTCGTGATTTTGGATTGTGAGGTTATTCCCAGCGGACTTCGTGATTTTGGATTGTGAGGTTGATTATGAGGTCCCCATCATTTTGGGGTGACCATTCCTTGCAATTGGGAGGGCCTTAGTAGATGTGGAGGCGAGCCAATTGAAGTTCAGACTGAACAAAGAAGAGGTCACCTTTAACATCTGTCGGTCAATGTATCAAGTGAAGGAATTCTGTGTAGTCTCAGCACTAGAGGATGAATATGAGTCACTTGACAAATTCTGAGTAGTCAAGAGAGTTGCATTGTGCCGCGTCGTTAAATTAGGTGCTTCTTGGGAGGTAACCCAAGTGGTAGCTTGGTGAATTCTGAGTAACTGGGCCACCTACATCGTGCCACGTTGTTAAATCAAGCGCTTCTTGGAAGGCAACCCAAGTAACTGAACTGATGTGTTTTAATGTCTAGGGAAATCAAATACAGATGGCATAAAACTGCTGAAAAAGCAGCTGCTACAGCTATCAGTATGACTCGTTATACTATCATACGAGCCGTAACAGGAGGCGTGGTGAGAATAAAAGAAGTGCTTCAGAATAGGGGTTCAGGGCATGGTTGGTCCTACGATTCTTAACATAAGTATACCGATTGTAGTATTCACTGTACCTGTGAACTAGGTAAATCATATGAGATAAAGGCCAATGAGTCATAGTATGACCCGTACCCTCGTGGTACGAGTCATAAGATGCATTCGTAGGTGCTCAGGTAAGTTTCTCAACTCTCTAAAGCATGGGTCCAGGCGACGAGTCATGGGGATAACCTATGACTCGTGGTATGAGTCATGATGGGTCAAAATCCTTGAAATTACCTGACTCAGCCTAGATTTTTAACTTCTGCCCTTTCACTTATTTAAACTTTAAACCTAAACCGACCCTTCTCCCACGAAAACAACATCAAAGTTACGACTTACACTTACCACTCCCTCACACCCGTAACTATAAATCAAAGAAAAATTCAAGAAATTTCTTGATCAATCAAGTTCCTCTCAACCCTAATCCTTGATTACCAGTCGAAGTAAGCATCTAAAAAGTAAGTGTATTGCTTTGAATAGTGATGAAAATTATATGCTTGATGTGATGTTGCCAAAGCCCCTATGAGTCATCATGTTTGCTTGTAAAAATTGTGAAAAAGACAATGAACAGGGGTGTTATTGAATTGTCTGTGACTGGGAAAGACTTTAAAAAAATTTGATGAACTTGGAACCATTCACAATGAGTTACAGGTAGTGAATAAAAAGGGGAGGGAAGAATAGTTCTCAAGAATAGAGTTACAACTAGATGCCTAAACCTGGGGAATTCTGAGTACCCATAATATGAAAAATGGAATTCCCTAAACACTGGAACAAAATTTGGAGAGGGACAGGCTTCACAAGCCTTCCTATGACTCGTGGCTTGATACTACAATTGGTAGGATGGCTCATTGGGACTGACCCAAGCTAAAATAAGTAAAGGCTAGAGGGAAGAACCCTAGTACGGGTCGTAGATTGCCACTACGCATCGTACTATGCATTCGTACCAAAGGCCTGAATAGGGTCAAGTCTAGCTGAGGCAGTATGGTCCTTCCTACGACTCGTGGAATCGACCTATGGGTTGTAACATGAGTCATGGAAAAATATAGAGTATTTGTCAGCAAAGGGGCATCCTCAGAAAACTCAAGGTACGGATCATACCATCATGGTACGAGTCGTACCTGGAAGTCGTAATGTGCATTAGAAGATGTCACAAGTCATCATACGAGTGTACCTTCAAAGTACGAACCATACTGTTAACTCATGGTTATTTACTAATGATCTAAATTCTTGATTTTCTTTCTCAAATATGGTATGCTAATCCTTTTCTCTACAAGTACAATGATAGTCAAGCACAAAACATCCAAAGCAACTGCTCGAAGGACATTACATGATGAGACCTCTAAATCCGAGCAAGCAGGAAGTTCCCCTAGTAGTTTAGTTGAGGAATACATGGTCGATACATTAGACACCGATGAGACCCGAACCACTAGGGCAAAGGTGAAAGCCCAAGCCGTCGCAGTTACTGCCACATCTGCCAAAGCTCCCCAATCTAAGGAGGGAGCTAAAGAAGGTAATTAGGAGTCGGGAAGTGTCTCAAATACAGAAGAAGGGTCTGAGGAGACCCAATCTGGAGAGGCAAGTAGCAGTTCTGAGTTAGAGGAGGAGGCTCCCCATGCTGAGCAGCAACAGATCTTACCTAGGGAGAGTCGTACCATCTGGTGTAGAGTTTCAGGAGCACAGGAAATCTATGAACAAGACATTTCTCTACTACCTAAAATAAACCTAGGCGGAGCATCCAAGAAGAGTCGCGGATCCTTACCAACACATTGAATTAAGTAGAGGAGATGAAGTGGATATTTAGCTTTTATGGGCTCGAGTCGATGGATAGGTGGCAACCACGGGGAAAATGCAAAAAAAAAAAGCAGAAAGTGAAAGACCAGCCCAGATTGGAGAGTGTCATGGTCAAAGGGCGAGAGGTCGACATCTCCGAGTGCACTATCTCTCGGATCCTGTACAGGCCCCAGTTCATACCTCCTAATTCCAAGCCTAAATATGAGTACCGAGTGGAGGCACTAAAGCAAATTAGAAAGATAGGATTTGAGGAGAGACAAAAGCAACTATAGTGGTTTCGATGTTGTAGCTGAGGTCAAAGAGGAAGCAGAATGGGTCTCAGGTGGAAAGAAGATTACCAAACACTCACTCAACTTTATAGCTAAAGCTTGCTAGATGCTTGTGCGCCACCGATTAGCACCAACGGTCATTGACAATAGTTCGAGTGCAGACAGAGCAGCTCTAGTGGTGTGCCTCATGTCCAAATACCCCATCAACATCCTAAGGATCAACACAAAGGAAATATGAGATCGGGCTATGGGATTGAGCACTACCATCCCATTCCCGAACCTTGTTTTTAGATTAAGCAAAGAGGAAGGACTGCTGATGCGACAGGGTGAGGAGTGCTTAATTGGAGGGCAGAGGATAGCGAAAATTAGCTTAATCAGGGATGAAATGAACCCGGTGAGTTGAGCCCAACTTCCCATAGCACTTCCATAGACCCAGTCAGCAGGGGACACACAGGTGAATGCCCCCACCTCACAGGATCAGAGCAAGGCACTAGGTACAGATGTCGGTCATTTAGAGGCAGCTCCCAGCACTTCTTCTACACCACTACCTAGCCTGCCGACTCAGACTATAGCAGGGTGCATCCTAGTACCTCAGGATTTTCTCTAGAAATTGGCCAAGAGGTTGACCATGGTTGAAAAAAAGATTCAAGCAATGATGGAGAATGTGAAGCCCTGGGTAAAAGCAGAGATTGACACATTAGCACAGGCCTTACATGCTCGCCTTGATGGATTTGAGGGCCAATTCAACATGCGTATGGCAGAGTGGATGGATACCCAGCATTATCCATGAGATTTCGGGGCTCTTTGGAGCCAAGTAGCCGAGTTGTCATCATGACGATCGACAGTCATATCATCCCCAACTCTTCCGGACCTTGATGAAGAGCCTGATAAGGAGATTGACTTGGTGGTCTATTGGGAGCTGATGGCAGCCACAAAAGACAAAAGGAAGAAAAGAGTCCTCGAGGATATTGGAGAAGAAAGTTTGAGGAAGAAGAGGAATAAAGAAAGAATAGAACACAAGCGGGCATGAGCAGAGAGCCTGCAGACTCATGACTCACATATGTCAGAGCTGCAGGAGTGAGCTAGAGGAGCAGGAAGCCCTACCATGGCTCAGCCCGAGCTTGCTAGTGGAAAGCACCCTTTGGGCGAGCCACATTCAGCCCCTATCACCACAGAGGCCGAGACTACTGAGAGGGTAACCACTCCCCCTATTGATACACCATTGTGTGTGCCGGCCACCGCTAGCACCACAATTGCAACGGAGGTACCTCCTTTGCAGGATGATAGGAGTGCCTAGATCACCATAGGTATGTTCCCTTCCCTCTGTTCTTGTAGTTCGTGTTTTGGGGATGAATCACAATTTTTAAAAAGGGGAGGGGTGTATTTGTGATTTTTTGATTTTTCTGAGGGTTTTTCTTGCTGTGTTTCTTTTCCCTCGAGAACGCTATCTAGTAGAACCGGCATGCTTGGGATTTTATTTTCTTATTTTGTGATTTTTGTTTGATTAAAAAATAGCTTAGGTGTTCTCAGCTAATGAAAGTGCTCTAGTTTTGAATTTTTGATAAAATTGACCCTGTTTAAATTTTTTGACGCATTAGCTATGTACTTGTGATTGCATGCATGATTTTCGTGGATCTTTTGATTTCATTTAGTGTATTACCATGAGTAGTTTTGTTAAGCCATGTATAAACGAGATAGGTAAAGTGAATATAAGTCATGTTCCATGAGTGAGTGATGTTTGATATGTAGTTCAGTATTGTGTTAAAGATCGAGAACTTTCCTGGTTGGTCTTTGAATAGGCTAAGGATGGTTGGTTAGGATATGATCATGTTTTTTTGTTAATATCACTTTTAGCCTAAATTACCCTACCAAAATCATATGATTCTCTTGATCTAATTTTGAGCCTTTAATAGACCATTTTTATTTGACTAACCGATGAATCACACCCATTTTTTATAATGAACCTATTTTGGCCCTGGTCCTTCGTTAGAAATTGTGAACCTCAACATAGGAAAAAGTCCTAAGTTGAGGGTGGCTAGAGTAGGGGTGCATAAATGGTGGGAATGAGGAAAAGGGAAAGAAAAGACAAAAGGTGAAAAATGAGGTGCGGTGTGACAAATGAAAAAGAAAAAAAAGAGATGAAAAAGTTAATAATCTTGAAAAAGAAAATTCAAAATAAAAAAAATAATGTTTGAAAAGGTTGAAAATACATCAAACCCATACAAATGCATAAAAAAGAGGTGAAAAGAGAGGAAAAGGAATAAAAAGAAAAGAGGGTTAAATAGGTGAACAATGAAGCCAATGTATGTACTGCCAAGGAAAGGTTAGTCACTTCAAAATATCTCAAATTTATCATGTCCATCCCTAAAGCCTACATTACAAGCCACAACAAGTCCTACAGTGATCCTGACCATCTGAAAGACCGAAGCAGAGAAAATAAGGGCAAGTATATGGTATCTAATATGCAGTACTTGAAACTTCTTTGTGAGAGTGAGAGTCTGGCTTGTTCAGTCCTATGAAATATCTGGCACTATATCTGTGAGTGGGGACTTCACTTGTTATGAGGGTACATGGGCTATGTTTACTTTACCATTGGTCTGTGTGAAAAGCATCGGCGATGACTTGATTGTCTGTTGATAACTAGATGACATGTCTTGATCCCTTCTTAGCATGTTTTGTGGTTGCTTATGGTACATTATTTGATCGTGGTTCATGGAAGAAGGGTCAAAAGTTGTTGCATGTATAGTGCAAATTTTGTTTGGTATTGGCTGTAGGATTCTAGGTTTATTTTCTAGTTGAGCGTCGTGTTTAGTTTTTTTCTTTTCTTTTCCCGAGGACATGCAACAGTCTTAAATTGAGTGTGTTGATGTGCTGTAAGTTTACAACACTTCCGACGCTCAAAACTAAGAAAATAACGTGGACTTAGGTGTGTTTATATGGATATAAGGCACTTTTTCTTTGATTACATGACAAATAGGTGCTGGAGCAAGAATGTGCAAAAAATAGCATGAAAGTGCATAAAATGGCTAAAGTCACAATCTTTGTACGAGCCGTAGGATGATGGTATGACTCGTACTAAAGATCGTGAAAAGTTTCAGATGGCTGAATTGTGAAGAGTGCATCCTACGACTCTCAGTATGAGTCGTACAACTTTGATACAAGTTGTAGCACTGAGTCATGGAAATATTTAGAAGAATTACACAAGAGGTTAACTCTTGACACGGATAGACAGTACGAGTCGTGGCGGCGAGGTATGAGTCATACAATCACACTCGTGACAAACTTCAAAAAAATTCAGAATTCTCAGAGTCAAGCCACGGAAGCACAATATGACTTGTAGGAATCATGTACAAGTTGTACCAAGGCTCAAACTTAGCCAAATTTTATCAAGCCAAAGACATACGAATAGCAGGTACGGCCTGTATAATTCTGCTACGTGTCGTAGGATCTGTCATGGCTCAGGCGGCACCAGTTATGGAAATTTACCCTATTAGGTTAGGAAAAGGATTCTTATGTCAATATAAATACCTTTTATGTTTTATTTTCAATAGACAACGTTGAGAGAACATCCATATAACATTGAGAGAAGGTTATGAAGTCAGGAAAAATATAGAATTGAGTTGATTGGCTTGTGATCAACCTTTTCTTGATTTCTTCTTGATCTCTGTGAATTATTCTTGAGTTATTTCAGAGATAATCAAATAAGCTTTATCCCTCATCTACAACTGTAAGTATTGAATTATGTGTTTAATTATGAAGGCATGTCACAACCTTGCAACTATGAGAGGCTAAAACCTCCATACCTAGGGTTGTGGGAACCATGGTGGATTAATGAGCTAGGGTTATACAAAAGTGATTCAAGACCAATGCAAAATGCTTGTATTGTATTCTCTTCATGCTTAAAGATTTCTTAACGGTGTAAAACGTTAGGACTTGCCCAAATTCTTTACTTTCTTGAACCTAGAGAGGTAGACATTTGGAAAAGAGAATTACAATAAAGCCTTGATCATGATGATCATTGTATTAACTTGAGCTGTGGTTGTAGGATAGTTAAATTTGGAACTTATTGATAACGGATAGTTTGAAACCGCTCATGAGACGTGACCTGGTGATTGAGTATAGTCATCTAATAGGGATGAATCAGTCATTTAGATGAACCCTAGTTATCAGTTCTACAAGTAAGCATTGATATTGATCACGTGTGTATACCCGAAGCATTTATGAACCCATTGGGAACACAAACCCTAGTTAGTATTAACTCTTGATTTTACATCATAATTTCCACCAATGATTTAATTATTATTTTTCTTAAAAACCCCCAAATTGGAGTAACTAACCAACAAGTTCAGTTACCGACAGTAGCCTAGATCTTCCATATTCCCTGTGGGTTCGACCCCAACCTCTAGTTGGGTTTTTTATTGACAACGTCCGGTTTATACTTCAGCAGGAGGTGTGGTTGAGTCAGAATTAATTGGACCTGACATGATCCACCAGTCATAAGAGAAAGTAAAACTTATCAGAGAGCGCTTGTTAACAGCCCAAAGTCTCCAGAAGTCCTATTCTGATGTGTGGCGTAGAGACTTGGAATTCGAGGTTGATGATCGGGTATTCCTCAATGTTTCATTGATGAAGCGAGTGATGAGGTTTGGTAAGAAGGGAAAGCTTAGCACTAGTGTAATTGGTCCGTATCGGATCCTCTAGAGGATAGGCCGAGTGGCATATGAGCTAGAATTGCGTTTGGAGCTAGAATCTGTTCATCCAGTCTTTCATGTGTTCATATTGCGAAAGTGCATAGGAGACCCTTCCTAGGTTGTTCCAGTTGAGGAAGTTCAAGTTACTGAGGAGTTAGCCTACTAAGAAGTTCCAGTTCCTATACTAGATTGGCAAGTTCGTAGGTTAAGGACTAAAGATGTGGCCTCCGTTAAAGTTTTGTGGAGGAATAGAAATAAAGAAGAGATGAGCTAGGAAGCTGAGGATGACATGAAGTCTAGGTATCCTCACTTATTCCAGGGTTGACCCAGAAGCTGCAGTGAGGCGAGGTTGTTGTTTTGTTGTTATTTACTTGCTTTTATTCTTAGTACTATTTAGTTAGTTATCTCTTTATTATTGAATAGCTGCTTATAGTGTCCTGTGAGATGCCCATGTTGGCTTTTTCTGCATTTTAGGTTTTCGAATAGTCCATAATATAGAGGAAACTCTATCAAAATTTTTCGAAGTATAAGTTAAAAGAATTAACTCCTTTAAGTCTGAAGATTACTTTCGAGGATGAATGTTCCTAAGGAGGAGGGGAGGATGTTACACCCTGTAGGATGATAGCGGTTATTGTGCATGCGCGGGGATTTTTTACGAGTAATGAGAGTTTGGCGCATGCGGAAAGATACTCGAAAGTAGGGTTGGGTGAGTCCAGGCTGCAAGGGGCCAGTGCGACGCACCAGCCGGCCTGTGCGCTGGGCAGCACGGCACGCTAGGGATACCAACGCTCTGGGAGGCGCGGTGCAACATGCCTGTGGTGCGTTGGCCGGTGCGAGGTGCCCCTAGGCCACCACCCTAAGCCTATATAAGTCTTCCGTTAAGTAATTATGATTCATTTTAACAAAGGACCTCGGCCAGCTAAAAGAGAAAGAAACAACTTTGATTAAATTTCCGTCAAATTATGCTATCAAATACCGTCCAACCACAAATTAACTTCGGGTAACAAGTTTTAGGACTATGGGAAGAATTTCTACGAAGTTATTTCTTGAAAATTCACTTGGTATATTGAAACCCTACCGAGTAAAAGTTGTCAGAGTTACTCCAAATTGAATTCTAAACGGCCACAGGCATTAGGTAAGCATTTCTCCCTTCGAAACTCTCGAGAAATTGTAGGTTTTTGATCGAGTTATTCCGAGTTGAATTATAGTTGATATTATTATCGAAAGATATCATTATTTACCAAATTTAGTAGTGAAATTAGATCTCTTCTTTCAGTATAGGGGCTGCATTTTAGTGGAACTGCCGATTACAGGTTGAAACCTACCGGTTGAGTGAAAGTTGGTATTCAAGGTATGTTAAGGCAAATTCCTTTGGCAAGTTATTCCTGTCGTATCGTAATACAACCTAAATCCCAGTAAAAAGCCAGAAGCATGTATATTGTGGTTAGCTGCTACCGTTAGTTTGAGATTAGCATTGTCTATTTAGATTGGGACTGACCCTACCTTATATAGCTTTCCGTTGACCAACCTCATGGTTACTAGCTGTGTCATCGCCTTCGGGGCTATACGGATCACTCTAAGGAGCTATATGTTGTCCCAAAGGACTATACTCAGGCCCAAGGGCCATACTACAGTCCATCCATGGTTGCACTATTATTTTTATGTCATATCGGCATCACTGACCCTCGTTGAGCCTTGCATGCTCAGGGTGCAGTTACAGGAGTCCATCGGACTCAGACACAGCTGCAGGAGTCGAGCGGGCTCAATTTTAAAACTAGGGGACAACCAGGTTGGCTATAGTTACCTATTGACTTATTTTGATCTTGTTAGGGGTATATAGATTGAAGTATGCTTGCCAGGGCTTATGGAATCCCCAGGCGGGTTATTCTATGCTAGTTCTACTTTCGGGCTTATGGTGGCTAGGTAAGGTTCTTGTTTGCATTATTTATTATTATTATACATCAGGTTGTAGGGCAATGCAGGTTGTATCTCTTATCCTTTCTATTGAATCGTTTTCAGTTTTATTATTAGTATTATTCAGTCATTTTCATTACTGCCTTACATATTCGGTACATATTGTGCTGACGCCCATCTTTGGGGTGCTGCATTACTTGCCTACAGGTGTGGATAGACACGGTTCAGGACCTCCCTAGTCATCAGCTAGAGTCAGCAGTCTAATCAACTCCTTTTCTCTAGGGTTGTTAGTTAGAAGGTTTGTTCTTTTGTTGTACAATTTATAGGTAGGTCGGGCCCTGTCCTGATCATTATTCCACTCTTAGAGGCTTGCAGGCTACAGATTCTCAGTGGTTGACTGTGTAGGGCCTATGTATATTTATTTTGCGTGATGGCCATGTGGGGCGTAGTTTAACTTTTAGTGAGCAGCCTTGTCAGCTATAGCATATTTATGACTACCTGTTTTTATTTCTCTATAACTAGAAAGCATGGTGGTCTCATCCGCCCACATATGATCCCTTTATTTCATGTTGTTGGTTAGCTATTTTATTTTTACAGGTGGCTATCTGGCCTTGTCGGCTGGAGGCTGTGTTTACAGCCGAGATATAGCTCATTGATTTCTTAATTTGAAGAGAAAGCATGCGCCAGAAGTGCATAAGCCCAGTCAGGTCAGTTCAGATAACAATATAGAATCAGATGCCAGTCATGCCTCCCAAGGTGGGGCATGACATCGTTGCATCAAAGTAAATATTTCTGATGGAAGTCGGAGTCGAATCCCACAGAGAATTGAGTCGATAATCCAAGAGTTATAAACTATTTCAAACTAGAACGCATCGTTGCTCAACATTTGAAAAGTAAATTGGGGAAAAGGGAAAATAGCATCTAATTCTAAATTAAAACTAAGTGGAGGGAATTCCAATTGTTGCAATCACAAGTGATATAGCTAAGGGTATGTTATAGATGATTTAACAACTAAATTGGGATTTTCTTCAATGCCTTAGACTCAAAATTAGCGTAGATAGTAGCGGATAATGATCTTGGGCAAATTTATATGCCCAAGTGATACTCGAAAGTACCATTTTTGCCTTGTTTATCTACCAATGTGTATACATTCTCATGTAATTGGTAATAAAATGTGAATTTATACTAACCAACATGATTAGCATTGTTTTGCAGGTAAAATGTAATTTCGGGAAGTTAAAATGAATGTTGGAGGATATCGGGGTTGGACTTGGATGCGAGCAAGGAACAAGGCATTGGACAACATGAATTAAAGGGGCTCCACGATGGAGCCGTGAAACGCTGCCATCGCAGAGGCCTTCTGCCTGGATAGGGAAATTTCGCCCAAATTCCAGAGAGGGTCCGCGTCTGGTCCGTGGCACGGTGGCTTGGCTCCGCGTTGCACGCCGTGCCACATTGAGCTATAATTCCTGGATCCCCAATTCCAGTGAGGGTCCGCGTCCGTAGCGTGTCACAGAGGCAGTGCTCCGCGATGCACTCCGTGACACGTTGCTCGTTATTCCGGGAAAAATTCCCAGCAGTATAAATAGAACACTTAGGTTCATTTTTCAATATTCTGACTTGGTGGAGCAAGAACGTGGGTTACAGGTAGTTGAGGGACGAAAATATCAGGGTATTTTCTCTCTTTCTTTCTTCTTTAATTCAATTGCTTGTATGATTAACACTCATTTTTAAGATGTTTCATCCACAAATGAGCGGCTAATTCCTCTTCTTGCTGAGGTTATGAACAATTGTGATGAAATGTCATCATTGATTCTTTGGTTTTTCATCTTTTCTTCCATGTTGTTCTATTAATTCTTGTTGTTACTGCATTAATGTGTGGCCTACGTTAATGTATATCTAAAAAGTCCGGTTTCACTCGAGAGAGCAAAAAATTTGAAAGTTGTGAATTAATAGGATATGTTCTTTACTTGATTTGGGAAAATTGGGAATTGATTTACTTTCAGGATAGAAATATACCTGAAAGTCGTATTAGTCAATTTAGGAACCGGGTTTGTATGGCTAGAACATGAATTGCATTTAATCACAGAAATGTAGGTAGATGGTTTTTGATTCTTAAGTGAGGTTAAATACGAGAGTTTTAATCTCTTGGAAAATGTTCTTGGCTAGCAACTGGAGGAAAAGATTAACAAAATTATGATGATAATCAATTTCATTACATGTTCGTTTAACCTCAGCATGCTCTCATTCATAGTTCAAACTCAAATTAGATAATTGTTTTAGCTTTAGTATAAAAATTATAAAACAAACTATCGAACTTTTGGTTACACTGTTGTCTGCATTTTTAGAAGTAAAATATAGTACACTTGAGCAGATTGCACTTCATCCAAGTCTCTGTGGGATCGATACTTGGCTTACTAAAGCCACTTACTACTTGTTCGACCACTTGCACTTGCGTGTCATTTTATATACCCACAAATCACGCAAACAAGTTTTTGGCGCCGTTGCCGAGGACTTGGCAATTGGTGAATTTGTTTTAACTGTTAATTTACTGTATTTTTATTTTCTTAGTGTTGACAACTTGGTCTTATCCTGTATTTTGTAGACTTAACTTCTGTTGAACACTGGCAAGAGACAAGGAGCTGGTGGAATCGTATATAGAGCCAGAAAGAATATTTCACAGTAAACGGTGAGAAGCTCTACAAAGAAAGCTGCAGTTGCTCAGACACACAATCATGGAGCAACAACAGAATCCACCGGTAGTACGGGCATTGTTAGTGCCCGAAGAAGTAGCAGCTCGGCCGGTTCGTGAGGTGGCAATCCCACATGCCAATAATGTTACATCTAGTATCCGCAAACCTGAGCCAGGAGGGAGATTTGAACTTAAACAGAATATGGTGCAGTTGCTGCACACTAGCGGGCAGTTTACCGATCTCCCTCATGAAGATCCACAGCAGCATCTCCAAAATATTTTGGAGATAAGTGACACTTACATCCCCGATGGAGTGTCATCGGACTATGTCCGGCTTACATTGTTCCCATTCTCATTATTGGGAGAAGCCAAGAGGTGGTTGAAAGCTGAGCCACCAAATTCTATGTCTACGTGGGATGATCTTGCAAGGAAATTCTTGATACAGTTTTTTCCCTCTAGTAAAACAGCAAGACTTAGAAGTCAGATTCTAAGTTTCAAACAGAGAGAGGGAGAAAATTTATATCAGGCCTGGGAGAGATTCAAGTCCATGTTGCGGGATTGTCCTCATCATCATCAGTCCAATGATGTGCTGGTGCACACTTTTATAGAGGGTTTGGAACCCCACACCAAAATATTGCTAGACTCAGCAGCTGGAGGGCAAGCGCTGGAGAAAACTTATGAGGAGCTGTATACCTTGTTGAACCGTATTTCGCAGGGCAATCCAGAATGGAATGCTGATTCATCAAGAGGCGGGACAAGGAAAGCAGCAGGAGTGGTTGAAGTGGATGGGTTTACAGCTATCGCTGCACAGATAGCTGCATTGCAAAATCAACTTAACACCCACTTCAGCAACATGACATTGAACCAGCCTCAAGCCCCAGTTAATGCAGTACAACAAATGTGGTGTGAAGTGTGTGGAAGCAGTGAGCACTCAAATGAGTGTTGTGGAGCCAATCCTGACTCGGTAAACTTTGTGGGTAATGCGCAAAGGAACCACCAACAGTATGGTAGTAGCTACAATTCCAATTGGAGGAATCACCCTAATTTCTCATGGGGTAGCAACAACCATCAGGGCCAAAGTTCGGGTCAGGGTGTGCAAATGAACCAAGGAGGGCAGCAAAATTATCAAGCACAATTCAGAAACAACAATGCACCTCCTCCACCACCATCACACAACATTGAGGAGATGTTCAAGACCATGATAGCTAACCAAGCTCAATTGCAGGCTGACTATGTGAAATTGGCAGCCGAAGTGAAAAACAACCAGTTAGCTACTAAGGCACTTGAATATCAATTTGGGCAATTTGCTAGTGCCCAAAACACATGGCCTAGAGGAGGACTGCCGAGCGACACGGATCCCAATCCCAAGCAGGTAAATGCAGTAACCACAAGGAGTGGTTTGCAGCTGAAAGAGGTGGAATCGGAAAGACCACCTCAACAATCGGGAGCAGCAGAAGTTGAGAGGGAGCAAAGTACTGAGAGGGGGAAGACTAAGGAAGCTGAATCAGAAAGACCTCCACCCCCATTCCCTCAATGACTAAAGAAACACAAGGAGGAGGAGTGTTTCGAGAAATTCATGGAGGTGCTGAAACAGGTACATATTAACTTGCCTCTTGTTGATGTCTTGCAGGGAGTGCCGAAATATGCTAAGTATATAAAGGACATCGTGGCAAACAAAAGTCGGTTGACTGAGTATGCTACGGTGGCTCTAACGGAGGAGTGCACTTCCCGGATTCAAAATAGACTGCCCACAAAGCTCAAAGACCCTGGGAGTTTTACTATCCAGATTACTATTGGGTAGAGCATTCGAGCTCGTGGATTGTGTGATTTGGGAGCGAGCATAAATTTGATGCCATCATCGGTATTCAGAAAGTTGGGTCTAGGGAGTCCTAGACCCACAACTATGATCTTGCAGTTGGCGGATCGATCCTTAGCCAGACCCGATGGCATTGTTGAGGATGTTCTGGTGCAAGTTGGCTCCCTAATTTTCCTGGTAGATTTTGTCATGCTGGATTTTGAACCAGACGCGGAAATCCCATTTATTTTGGGATGTCCTTTCTTGGCAACCGGGAAAGCACTAATTGACGTAGCAGCGGGGCAGCTAACAATGTGAGCACATGACAAGGTGGAGGTGTTTGATGTGTACAAGGCACCCAAGCTCCCGATGGTGCAAGAAGAACTCTCGGTGATCAATGTGATTGACCAAGGTGAGGATAAGCAGATTAAGGATTCACGGGAGTTGTTGGGAAAACCACCGGATAGGTGTAAGCACTACTGGGGGGAGGACGGTGATCGAGAGAAATTGTCCATCACCCTAGCGGACAACTGAGCTTAACGACGTCGAGCCACGATGGTAAACCAGGCGCTGCACGGGAGGCAACCCGTGAAAAATTTTTCTTTCTTTTTGTAAAGTGTAAATAGATTTTTCTTTTCTTTTTCTTTTTCTTTTTCTTGATTTACTACAAAATTTTTCGTTTTGGTTTTTGTTTTATTTGTATTTAGAGTGAAACCTATAATTCTAACCAATTTTGTATAGTGAGATGAATTTCAGGTCAAACGGAGAAAAATATGCACGGAATCGCGAAGGAAAAGTCGAGGTATGAAAATTAATAAAAAGTGGCAAACAGTGAGCTGGGGCGACAGCTCCGTGTCACGGAGGTGGACCTCCGCGTTACCTCCGTGACACGTTGAGGTATAATCCAGAAATTTTAAAAATTTCCAGAACAGTCTCGCGACGGCTCCGTGTCACGGAGGCAGTGCACCGCGATGCACTCCGTGACACGTTGCCTTGTATATCGCGACGGGTCACACCGGGTCGTCGGGTGACCCGCGCGATTTCCCTACTTTTTAATCCCAAAAACCCTCCCTTTTCCCTCATTTTTTTAATCACTCCTCGACCAAACCCCCCAAAACCCATCCCCCATCAATGTGACACGGAGTAAGGCAAGAAATTCAACAAGTTTTCTTCGATTCTTCAAAGTCAAGGTATGTTTTTCGATTTCCTCTCAATTCTTGTGGATTTTGTTTGATATTGAGCATGGGAGGTGAGCTAAATTGACCTAAGTAGAATTTAATCATGAATTCAAGTTAAATTGTTATTGATGAATGTTCGGAATGTCGTTATGATTGCTTGAACTCGTCGATTGCATAAATTAACCGAATTTGCTTGATAATATCAATTCTAGGGCTTGTTTTTGAATTTGGAGTTGAAAATGTATTGAAATTGTGAATTTCATGCCGGGATGTATATGTTGAATGAGATGAGTTGATGTACAAATTGTTAGGATGTTAATAGAACGACGGATTCTCGGGTTAAGGGAATGTGAAATTTGTAAGAATTTGGTTAGTTGTATAGGTTCGTATAGATAAATTTTTGTTGTTATTTTTGTTTCTTTGTTTTTCTTTGCTAAGTGTGATGGGTAAAATGTTAGCGATGGTAGTGATTATGATTAGCTGTACGAAGTCTGAGTAGTACGCAGAAGATATACCGTCGAATTTTTCGAACGCACTAAGCATGATTGTATAGTTGGTTATTGTGTGTAAATAAAGATAATCTTGCCTCAGTGTTGTAACTGTAGCTAAGGACTAAGTGTGGGGTAACCTAGCTTAACCCGACCTTAGCCGAAGTTAATATCCGTTAGCTTAACATTGATCTTGTTTACTTGGGTTGACAGGTAAAATGGCAAGCAGGCAAGAGAAAGGGAAAGGCGCATCAACTTCGGGCACCGGAAGGAAGCGAATCAGACTGGGCACAGCAGTCCCAGCAGCACCAGTAGTTCCACGCGGCCAATGCCGCCAGTACGGAATGAGATGGGTGACTGATGAGGGGAAAAACTGGTACGCAAAGCACAAAGAAAACAAATATTTCCCCGAGGAGCACATAGCACGGGAACCATTGGCACAGGAGTTCCCTAGGATGGTCCACCGAATCGAGGCAGCTGGGCTAAATTTCATCTTTGAAGAGCCTAAGGAATGCAATCTGCACTTGGTTCGAGAATTTTATGCCAACTGGAACCCGACGATCAGAAGTCACACCATCTAAATCAGAGGGCAAATAGTCACCTTGGAGCCCCACCACCTCAATGCCATCATAGGAGCGCGGGACACAGACGCCCACGTACTCCGACAGCTGAACATTACCCCACCGTATTCGGACATCAGACGCACATTGTGTGGGACCCGATCGACAGCTAGATGGAGTAGACACAAAGAGAGGGGCTACCACCAGACTTTGCCATATTCACAGATGAACAGAGAAGCCCAAATCTGGCTGAAGATAGTCTGCTCATGCCTAATCCCGGGGGTACATATGAAAGATGTAACCCGGGATCGTGTATGCCTAGTGTACGCCCTGATGAAGGGGCTGGAGATCAATGTGGGGGCGGTAATTATCTCCGCCATGAAGAGAGCCCAGTTGCACCAGGGGCACAGGTATGGCTTTGGTGGACTACTCACCACCTTCCTCAGGGGTCTAGATGTCGAGGAGGAGGCCCTTGACTATATCCCGCAGATGGAGCGGCGGGCCTTAGGTATTACTAAAACTAAGGCTCCCGACACCACCCACGGGCCAGTGCTTACACTTGGCGAGCAATATGCTCATGATGACCAGTATATGGCTCAGATGTATGGTATGCAGATGCTCCAGCTGAGGATAGGCGGGAAGCCGGCGACAGAGGAGGAGCTATGGCAGCTCGAGCTAGACTACCCCTTCGGCGAAAACGCCAGGGCTCTATGCCGAGTGGGGCCAGCATTTGTAGAGCCACATATGATGATGTCCCCACAGATGAGGAGACACGCCGGGAGGACTCCGATGTGGAGTCCGATGATGACGACGGGGGCGACTCAGACATGGGAGATGAAGCAATAGCACCCGACGAAGAAGTGGAATACTTTGACTGATCAGGGAGTTCCACCACCCGATTTTGTGTTATTTTAATTTTTGTGAACACTGGGAACAGTGTTCGAGCTATGTGTGGGGTGGAGTAGTTAGGTGTTGGGCTGGGCTGTTTTGTATGTATGCTCTATTCTGTTGTCGTGTATGTGAAAATTTGTTTGTCCTTGTGAGTTGTGAATTTGTTGTTCTGTTTGTAAATTTATGTGAAATTGATGTGTGTTGCTGAATGTTGCTAGCTGATTCTGATTCTATACATAGTTTTGTTATCGAAATGATCGATAATTTTTTTTTTTAAATTTTAAAATATTTTGTACATATTTTTTCTATCGAAATGATCGATATTTTCAACATTTTTTTTAATTCTTGGGTTTCTCGGCGTTTGTTTTCGGTTCTTTTACCGAGAATGGTCCCATTGAACCGAAGTCATAGTAGTGACTGTTTCCTATGATAGATGGATGACGACTGTCTTAAGGGAAATGTAGTCGTTAGGAGTAGATTTTTTAAATTATTTTTCAGTTTTTTTTTTGTGGGTTGCATCCCAAAACCTGTAGTTATTGTATGGTTGCGAAATTCTGGTTGCGTGTTGTACATGATATTTAAAATGCAAAGGTGATTCGTATGAAAGCATGCAACTTTGTAAATATGTTAAGATACCTAGGCCATAGAGTTCGATTCAATGTGATTGAGGCTTAATGTTTGAATTCCTGTAATTAGCTGATTGAAGAGTCTGTGAATACATCTTGAATTGAGCATGTGCAAAAAGTGTGAAGTGAGGTGTTGTTATTCCATGCTATTGTGAAGTGTCTAGAACTTGCCTGGTGTGTGTACAAAACGAAATGAAGGAGGTGTATTGGAGGAAAGGATGTAGGCATTTCTTTGTTTTAACCGAGAGTTTCTATTTTTCCTTGTCGTACACACATTGATTGTATACCCTAGTCAGCCCGTTGAGCCTTTAGCCTATTATTTTTTTCTTTTGTCATAAAGTGTAAACCAAGCTTGATTCAGCCTTTTCATTAGCCGTAAAGTCTATACAAAACTCTTAAGCGCTTAAGAAGAGAAAATCAGTTTCCCAAAGTGTCAAAGAGTGAGAATGGTGAATAGAAAAAGAAAAGCAGAGTGATAGAAGAAAAGAAAAGGTTGAAGGTGCACTTGCTATAAATAAACGATAATGAAGGTGCATGAATAATCTTTGTTGTTGTGACAAGTGTGCTTAATACGATGGGCCATACTAAAGAAAAACATCTCGAATGGGATGATGAGAAAAAAAAAGAGAAACAATGTCCATGAGTTGATGGGATGTGTTGAAAAGGCGCTTAAGGATGCTAGTGGCTATTATTGGCTAACCCAATATTTACTAGTTCCGTAGCTTCCATTACAACCCACTAAAGTCCTACGTGATCTTACATTTCACTTCTTTATATTAGTGGAGTAATACACTAAGGGCAAGCTTATGGGTCATGACATGATGCATATGAATTCTTTTGGGAGAGAGAGCGAAATTGTTTTTACATGCCCCTGCTTGAAATTTTGTGAGTCATATGAGCAAAAAGGGGAAGATTGTCTTGTGTTGTGAGGGAACATGCTTGATGAAAGATTAATTTTCGTGTCGGATATCTTGATCAGCTAATTTGCATGAGTTTGCCAATATCGAGAGTCGATTCTTAAAGTCTAGGAGGTCTTGATGTATTGAAGGTCATTGCATTGATAAGACCATGCATGTTTTCTTGATGATTTGCTGTATTGAATAATCGGTATGACCGTAGCCTAAATTGTCGAACCAAAGTAGCGAGGTTGGGATGTAAATTGCATGAAGTGTAGGATTGTTGTTCGAGGACGAACAAGGCTTTAAGTGTGGGGTAAGTGATCTTGGGCAAATTTATATGCCCAAGTGATACTAGAAAGTACCATTTTTGCCTTGTTTATCTACCAATGTGTATACATTCTCACGTAATTGGTAATAAAATGTGAATTTATACTAACCAACATGATTAGCATTGTTTTGCAGGTAAAATGTAATTTCGGGAAGCTAAAATGAATGTTGGAGGATATCGGGGTTGGACTTTGATGCGAGCAAGGAACAAGGCATTGGACAGCATGAATTAAAGGGGCTCCGCGATGGAGCCGTGACACGCTGCCATCGCGGAGGCCTTCTGCCTGGATAGGGAAATTACGCCCAAATTCCAGAGAGGGTCCGCGTCTGGTCCGTGGCACGGTGGCTTGGCTCCGCGTTGCACGCCATGCCACGTTGAGCATTAATTCCTGGACCCCCAATTCCAGTGAGGGTCCGCGTCCATAGCGTGTCACGGAGGCAGTGCTCCGCGATGCACTCCGTGACACGTTGCTCGTTATTCCGGGAAAAATTCCCAGCAGTATAAATAGAACACTTAGGTTCATTTTTCAATATTTTGACTTGGTGGAGCAAGAACGTGGGTTACAGGCAGTTGAGGGACGAAAATATCAGGGTTTTTTCTCTCTTTCTTTCTTCTTTAATTCAATTGCTTGTATGATTAACAATCATTTTTAAGATGTTTCATCCACAAATGAGTGGCTAATTCCTCTTCTTGCTGAGGTTATGAACAATTGTGATGAAATGTGATCATTGATTCTTTGGTTTTTCATCTTTTCTTCCATGTTGTTCTATTAATTCTTGTTGTTACTGCATTAATGTGTGGCCTACGTTAATGTACATCTAAAAAATCCGGTTTCACTCGAGAGAGCACGAAATTGGAAAGTTGTGAATTAATAGGATATTATTCTTTACTTGATTTGGGAAAATTGAGTTTTGATGTGCTTTCCTGATAGAAATATACTTGAAAGCCGTATTAGTCAATTTAGGAACCGGAATTGTATTGCTAGGTCATGAATTGCATTTGATCACAAAAATGTAGACGGATGGTTTATGATTCTTAAGTGAGATTAAATACGAGAGTTTTAATCTCTTGGCTAATGTTCTTGGCTAGCAACTGGAAGAAAAGATTAACCAATTTAAGATGATAATCAGTTTCATTACATGTTCTTTAACCTCAGCATGCTCTTATTCATAGTCCAAATTCAAAGTAGATAATTGTTTGTAGTTTAGTATAAAATTTATAAAACAAATTATTCATTCTTTGGTTACGTTGTTGTCAGCATATTTAGAAGTTAAATATAGTATAGTATATTTAAGCAAACTTCACTTAATCCGAGTCTCTGAGGGATCGATACTTGGCTTACTAAAGCCACTTACTACTTGTTCGACCACGTGCACTTGCGTGTCGGTTTAGATACCCAACGAACCACCGACCAAACACCAACAATAAGAATTGGCAGAGCCACCCAAATTTCTCTTGGGGTGGTAATCAGAGTAAGAGCTAGCAGCAACCTCAGCAGTAGAATAGGCAGAACAGTGGCCAATCAAGAAGTAACAACATTGAGGAGATGTTGCAGAAAATTATGGCTACTCAGACCCAATTGGCAGAAAATTAGGCATGGATGGCATCAGATTTGAAAAATCAGAAGTTGGCCACCTGCAATCTAGAGAAGCAGATGGGTCAATTAGCAGCTGCTCAGAACACCAGACCGTAGGGAGGGTTACCCAGTGACACAGATACAAACCCCCGACAGGTCAATGCCATCAGTTTGAGGAGTGGCTAGCAATTGGTTGATGCACCACCAGGGGAAAAGAGAAATGAGGTGCAGCCAGAGCTGGTTAGATTGGGTCCACCTACCAACAATGGAGATAATCAGAGTGCTGTACAACAGAATGCACAATCATCATTGCAGCAAGCACATAGACCCCCACCACCATTCCCACAAAGGCTCAAGAAGAGCAAGGAGGAAGAATGCTTTAAAAAGTTCTTTGATATTTTCAGAGAACTTCACATAAGTTTTCCCTTACTTGATGTTTTGCAGTGAATGCCCAAGTACGCTAAGTACTTCAAAGATGCGGGGCCCAATAAAGTCAGATTGGTGGATGTTCAAATGGTGGCACTGACTGAGGAGTGCAGCTACAGGGTGATGAGCAAGATGCCGAAAAAGCTCAAAGTCCCAGAGAGTTTTACCCTCCCCATACAAATTAGTAAATATGAAGTTGTAAGAGCTCTCTCTGACTTAGGGGCAGTAGTAAATCTAATGCACCTATATTTGTTTAACTCCTTGGGTTGGGTCAGCCGAGGCCAACATGAGTGATGCTGCATTTGGCAGACAAGTTCAAAGTGGCAAAGGAGGGATTAATTGAGGACCTTCTCATCAAAGTGGGTAATTTTATTATACCCGCTGATTTCATCATTTTTGATTTTAAAGTTGATGATAAGGTACCCATAATCTTGGGATGACCATTCTCTTCCACTAGAGGAGCAATCATAGATTTGAGAGCAGGTACCCTTAAAATGAGGGTCGATGATGAAGAAGAGCTCTTCAGAGTTTACCAAGAGATCAACCCATCCACACACTACAGAGATCTTTGCAAGGTCAATGTGTTGTCAGATGCTAAGTGTGGGGTGGTAGATTGCATGTGTCCACTGCCACAGGAGATGATCACATTTCATCCCAAATCTGATGGAGGGCTTAAGTTAGAGAAAAAGTTGGAAGAAGAGAGGGATAGTGTGGAGGCTGTTCCCTCGAAGAATAAAAAGAGAAGAAGATGGTTCTCAAAAGGGAACCACTGGATTGAGGATGTCCTGAAAAGGATAGTCTATGTCGTGCCACGACGTAAAATCAGGCGCTACTTGAGAGGCAACCCAAGGGTACCACAGGTACAATTTTATTTTCATTTTGTGTTGAATTTTTTTATTTTCACCCTGTTGTTATTGTGATGAATTAAGCACAGATTGAGGGGAAGTATGAGTACCCTTGGAAGAGGAAGCTAAGGAGCATGAAAGAAGATGAGTGTGGTTTTGATTACCCACTTGTGCAAGAATGAAAGAAAAGATGTTGTTAGCTAGGTCTCAGGGAGTATTTCTCACCCTTTTTGTATGCTAATTTGATGCTTTGGGGACATAACATGATTCAAGTGTGGAGTGAGGGAAATTTCAAAATTTTGTACTTAATGAGTTCAGGTGGAGTTAGTGCTCGACATGGTAGTGGTTGGTGAAAATTTTTTGGAGTTGAGCATAATTCACCAACCCGTTGATTTTTCTTTCCGGTTCTTTTCTGAAGGGGGGGGGGGGGACTTTGAACCGATGAATAAAATTTTTCTTTGTCTAGATATAGATATTTTTAGTCATAGTTAGGGACTATTCCCGATGATGGATGCATGACAACCATCTTGAGGGAAAATTAGTCAATAGGTTTTTGTTTTTGAACCCTTAGTTGATTGATGGCTTGATGTTCTTGTTTTCTGCTATACATAATTATGGGATGCAAGTGTTATTAATTTTGAAGCATGGTTAATAGTTGTATAACTCTGTTTGAGACACCTAGGCTCTTGAATGTGACTCGATATGCTTAAAGATGAATTTAGCATTCCTGCGATTAGCTGAGTTAAGAATTTGTAGGAATTTGTCTTGAATTGAGCATGTGCTGTGAGGGTAAGGATTTTGAATATTCCATGCTATTTTGTAGTGTCTAGAACTTGCCTAGTGTGTATACAAAGTGAAATGAGGGATGTTGATGGCAGGAGATGATTTAGGCATTTCTTTGAAACAGTCTAATTTTTATTCCCCGCTTTACCTACCTTGAATGTCTAATTCTAGCTAGCCCCATTGAGCCTTGAGCCTATTCTTTGCTAGACACAAAATGAGCTTAATCCTTTCTTTTTAATATCCTTGAATTTGATCCAAAACTCCTAAGTGCTTAAGTGAAAAATGCAAAAGAGTTAAGGAGTGAGAAGTGGAAGAAGAAGGAAAAGAGTAGTGGTGGGAGTTGAAGAAAAGACTAGAGGTACACTTGTTAAAAATGAATAATATTTAGTAGGGAGTAAAAGAAGAAAAGAGTGAAGAAGGAAATTGCTCAAGTACTCCTTAGTAATAGCTTAAAAGTGCCTAATGAGATGGGGAAGCAAAAGAGGAAAATGAGAGTTGAAAAAAATAAAGGTGAAGTAAGAGGATGGAGATTCGTAGCAAAAAGGTGACGTATTAAAAGTGCTTAGGGAAGATAGTCACTATTACTGGCCATGATAGTACCTACCCATCCCTTAGCTTACATTACAACCCATTAAGTCCTACTTGATCTTACTTTCGGACATTCCTTAATTAGTGGAGTAAAACACTAAAGGAAAGCTTATGGGTCAATACATGTCGGATGTGAATTCTTTGTGAGAGTGAGCTTAGTTCCTATTCATATACCTATGCATGTTATGATTTGAAAATATATGAGCGAAAATGGGTAACTCTCTTGTTGTGAGGGCACATGTTTGATGAAGGATAAAATTCAAGTCGGATTTCTTGATTGGTTAATTTGCATGAGTTTGTTGAGGTTGAGGGTCGATTCTTTAGGTTAGGAAGTCTTTACGTAGTTATATTTGATTTTAATGGTTAAATCTTGCATGCTCTATTTTTAACATGCCATCTAAAACAATCGTTGTAGCCTTAGCTTGATTTCTCTTGCTTCAATTAGTTATGTGTGAGTCTTTATGTGCATGAGATGTAATAGAGTTGTTCGAGGAAGAACAAGGCTTTAAGTGTGGGGTAGTGATCTTGGGCATAATTACGTGCTCAAGTGCTATTTTATAACTTAATTTAGTCAAGTTTGTCAATTTACACTGCAAAAGAAATAGTTTTAGCGACGACAAATATCCGTTGCTAAATTTGATTGGCGATGAATTGGCAATAGATTGAGGACCGTTACTATATTGGCCGTTGCTAACAACTTAGCGATGGAATAATGGATTCCGTAGTTAGCAACAATGTAGAAACGTTTATGATATTCATAGAAACACACTAGCAATGGCCTATCGTCGCCAAGTTTAATAATTCTGTCGCTACTTTCATAATTAATTTCGTTGTTTTACTAATTCGGATGAAATTATTTTGTCACTAATTTGTCGTTACATATTTAGCAACGATATGAATTCATTGCAGAATTAGTCGCAAGAATTTTTTGAAATCTAGTTCAGGTTCATATTTAGCGACGACATAAATCCGTCGCAAAATTTATCGCAAAAATTATTATTTCCAATCTATTTATTTATAAAATATACCCTGTTGAAATAAACTAAATCTAAATTACTAAATATCATTAAATATAAATAATGTTTATCAAAGATTCAAAATATATAGAAAAACCCAAATCACATAATTAAGTTCAAAACATCCACACAAAGCATTAGTAATTACGGATAAGAACCCACATCCATCAACTGTTGTTATTACATAATTTTGTTCTTCCAACAGAAAGAAGACAATATGAAAAATTAATGAATGGATGGATTGTTACAGTCATCATCTGAAACTAAAGGATCATCAACATTGTCGACATTAGTAGGGGGAGGAGGCACTATTGGTGTCACTTCACCTACGCGCTCAATAAATATAGGAAGAATGTGATCAGTCAGTACAGGAACTAATTTCTTCACAAGATCATCCAAATATTCTGTTGATTCTGAATGAGAAATTGAAGGTGGTACCGATGATGAAGCACCTAATTGAGAATTGATACAAAGATTTGACCCGTAGTAACTGTTTGCCTGAGATCCAAGACCATATACTCTTCTCTTCTTTTCTCCACCCGCGGATTGATAAAACACCTCATATTGATCAATGTCAGATGGAGACTCTATTTTTTCACGTAATATTTCTTCATATGTTTCCTGCAATAAGTAATGAAATTTTAAAAAATCAAGAATACTAACTATGCAATTTTACTAAATAAAAAGAGACATGAAAGCCAAAAGTCAATAAAATTATATTTTAGGCTTACATGGACAATTCGTGCATGTTCATCAATAAAAGATTGTCCATCATGACCATGTGTATGGACGTGCAAATGAATCTCACTTGGTGTTGGATCTCGACCTTTTTTGATAGTCTATCCAATGTAAAATTCACGAAAATTACAGACAATAGATCAAAAAACTTGGAACAATATTTATATACACGACAAAATGTAAAGACTTACCAAATGTATATGCAGAGGGATAGACTAAATGTTCGGATGGGGAAAAACTAATGTTCTTGAAGATACAAGTTGACTCATTGGTACTAAAATTAAGCTTTTAAGAATAGTTTGACATGATAAGTTCTAAAACCAAATATTACAATACATATATGTTCAACTAGTTATCTCTAAATTCAATGCCAGATGTTATCCATATTAAGGGAATAGAAATCAGTACACATATGTTGTCAAGTAATTCACAAAGTTTGGTACCAAATTTCTTAACACATGATTCATGATTTACAACTAAAACTCATACAAAAGCAGGTATATAATTTATTCTTGCAAAAAATCTAATAAAGTGAAATAGGTAGTGAAATCCTCATGTAAACAATTCTATATTCCCGTGAATAATAAACATGATCTTCAAACATATTAAGCACCCAATAAAAAAGATGAAAATAAGAAAAAGAAAAGTCGAGGTTACTTCTTATCCAAGAACAAGTAAATAAAAGGTAAACACATTATCAAATCCATAATCCGAACTCGGAACATATGATAGTTCTGATAAAATTATGTTGAATCTAAAGAAAAAACACCCAAAATGAAATTTAAACAAATGTATGAACATATTCTCCTGCAATGTAATAAAGAGAATGGCCAGTTTCATGTCGTAAACATATGACTAACTTAAAACTAATACTCTAATTCAACGAAGAGTGAAACTAAAATTAATTCACAGGGAACATAAATAGAATTCACGAAAAATGATATTATAATGTAAAATTCACGAGGGATATGCAGAGGGATAGACTAAAGAAGCCTTTACCAAGGATATATACAGAGTATATAGATGACTCATGGATGTACTTGTTACATTCACATAGAAGGCCCATTCATGTTCAAAAAAGGAATGAGATTTTAATAATATATAAAGAGATTCCCTATTATTTAGTGAACAACCTTTTTCGAGAAAGATTATTTAATGAACAATCTAACCACCAAATCTGAAAAGTAACTTTACTTGCAAACCTAAACTCTCCAAGTACTGATCGAACACTAAAAGAACACAAGATGGTAAATTTGGACAATAACGTGTGATGACAAAAGCACATTACAGCTAACAAGACTAACAAAGTTTTAGCTGTCTTTTATGCGGTTATTAGCACTGATAGACGATCTCTATCATTACATGAAAAAGTTATCAAATGAAACACTTCCAATACGCAATAATACTTAATTTTCAATTCTTCTTTGTCCATCATAGAAGTAGCAACCGATTCAAAAGACAAAATCTAAAACACCCGAAGAAAGGAGGAAAATATAAGAAAACATACCAGCAGAACCATTAGGAACACTATAAGACTCAAAAGTAGGAGAAGCATCATAAATAGATCTTTTATAGTAATACCCTTTACAATATAAAAATTTAACAATATGAGAAAACAACCATGAAACAGAATACCAAGGATCAGAATAATCACAGATAAAAGATAACAAGAACCTCAACTTTCAAAGTTCACATTTCAAATACAAAAAAATTTTCTTGCCGCACCTAAAACATAATTTCTACTATTAAACGACCATTTAGGTTATACCAATAGTAGTATAGTACACATAAAAGATTCAGACCTCTCTTCCCTATACTTTCCCAAGTCCAAACCATTTCTAGAGAAGAGAACAAAATCAATGCTTAAAAGATAAAATGAGAAACCACAATCTTAAGACAAGTCCTAAACCAATCACCACGAACAAAGTACTCAATAATCAAATCAAGTCGCAGTACCATAAGATGACAAAATCAATAAATTCTCAGCCCATCTCCTCCCTTGAAAAATTTACACTATGCATTACGTCTAATACAAAAGAAAATCTAGTGATAAATGAATCATTCTAAAGAACCAATACAAATGCTCAACTTAACATCATCTAAAAAAGGATGATACAAAATCACCATCATTATAAATCATACTTAGAACTAGAAAAGGAGTCCAAGATTCACCATCTGTTAGGAAGGAAAAAACACAAATGATACCTAATTTTCAAACTCTTTTTTGTCCATGAAAGAACTAGCAACCCATTCAATAGACAAAAGGCAAAACACCTAAATGAAAATAAAATAAAAAAGAAATTAAGGAATCAGACTAGCAGAACCATGAGGAACACCATAAGACTCAAAAGTAGGAGCAACATCATAAATAGATCCTTTATAGTCAATACCCTTTACAACATTAAACTTAACAGTATGATTTCTAGCCCATTTCCTCTCTTGCAAATGCATTACTACATGTGAAGCATTTTTTTTTGCAACATAGAAAATAAACCATATGGTTCATATCAATCTAACAGACAAATCTTACACAAAAGAGTTTCCAGTTAACTATTGATCGAAAGATTGAAGCTAGGCATAGTAGATGTGTAGGTATTGAGTTAGACTCGAACATGAAATAGAAATTCAAGAGCAGGTACACTAATTTAAAATATGTGCATTAAATATAGATAGAATTCTTGTCCAAAAGCAAGTAAACAAATTTAAAATATGTGTATTAAATATATACTTACAAGTCTCTTGCGATGCTCCCCAATGGAGATAGAGCCGCCCGTATGAGTCCCACCAGCAACTTCTCTCCTGCCACAACGATTTGTTGCATTTATATTTGACTTATTAACACAATCAGAATCTTGCCAAAGTCGTAGCCAACTTTTCCACACATCATCAGTTGCAAATCCTGGCTGAATTCTATTTTTTTTAATTTTGGAAATGAAATCCCTATACCTTTTGGCTGCCCTAACGACCCATTGTTTCTTCACTACTTTATCATCAACGGAAGAGTCCCAATAGAATGAATTATGAAATAAGTTTGTAAAAGTAATAAGATTTATATTCTATTTGTAAAGTAATAACATTTATATTATATTTGTAAAGGTTAATATACACTTAAACTCAATTATGATGAAAAGTTATACCTTGAATTCTCCAAAATAAAATTCTCTTACAGGTTGTGAGACACCTTTCCAATTGATTCCATTGGGATCAAGTTCGTTTCTAAAAGAGTCATATATAAAAACAGAGCATTCTTGAGAAGGTTCCAACCTGTATTGAAGACATTATTTGAAGGTCTATATTAAATAAAAAATAATATATAATAATGATAGCATATGCATTGACTAACCCCTTAGGAGTAAGAGTAACATGTGTTGTCTGCTGCCCTCGATCATTAGACTCAACTTTGCCAGTTGTGTTGGCCCGAGTAGATATACCTTCTTCTATTGGGTTGCTCTGATTAGGTGTTATAGGAGATGATTCACCAATGGTTGGGCTACTGTTGTGACCTGACATTTGAATGGGTGGCGAACTGTTGGGACCTAATGTTTGAACTTGGTTTATATGATTTAGCCCATCTATGGAACTTGTACTAGCTTGTTGAGTGTTACTTGCAGTGGGAATTGGAATAATAGGGATATATGTGCAAACAACAAAATGAGACTTACTTACAAGGCATTTTCTACCTCGGCCGCGACCTCTACCTCGAGTCGTATCTACAAAAAAATACATGTATTGTTAAAGTAATCACTTCTACAAAATCAAATTACAAAATATAAAGACAGCAATATTATTATTATAAACCAAATATTTGGAACCATACATAAACTTAGAACTTACTTCTAGTTAACAATTAAGGAAAATCACACAAAAATATTACCGCTAGTAGATTATCAAAACCCACATCAATATTTTGTGAAATGAAAGGGAGATTCAACTTCATATTTAATTCCTACAAATAGCTGAAACACTAACAGAAACTAAGAAAATGATAATATGAGGACATAGAGTACTACAAACAAAATATATTAAAAGCACAAATGGGCAATATTGTTATTGAGCACTAGTCACTATCTTCTTCAAATTCATCCTCAACCTCCTCAGTTTCCTTAGTTTCAAATTCTTCCTCATCCTCCTCAGTTTTAAATTCTTCCTCATCCTCCTCTGTTTCATACTCTTCTTCTGTTGATTCTTCATGGATTTCATGATGCTCTTGTAATAACCCATCATCAATGAGTTCACCCGTTTCAATTACATTTCTATTTAAATCATGTAAGAGTATATTATCATCAATAGAAACATTCATATCTATCTCGTGGATTTCAACTTCTTAGACTTAAAAGGGAACATTCAGTTGAAGAGTTGTCGCCACTTCCTTATTGGATAATTCAACAATACTTTGAGGTTTGAGCTTTAATACATCTACCCAATCATCCTTGTCCTTTTTCTTGCTAGGATAAGGCACATAACATACTTGACTTGCTTGCATCGCAAGAATAAAAGGTTCATATTTCTTATATCGATGACGGTGGTTAATATAACCCAAGTTGTATTGATTATTCTTGTTAACACTAACATCCATCGTTGGGTCAAACCATTCACATTTGAACAAGACAACTTGATTTAAAGGCTCTTCACGATATTCCACCTGTATAATCTCTTTTATCCATTCATAGTAATCACCAAAATTTGGATCTGAGATACAAACTCCACTGTTCGTTATTGATCTTGCATTACCATGACATTCCGTGTGAAATTTACATCCATTAACAAAATACATTGAATGACATGTAGTGCCTATTAATGGTCTATGAGCAAGGCTATGCAAGAATTTATTCTCAATATGGTTGCATCGGACCTATTCAAAAAAATTGTAAGGCTTAGTTAAATTCACAAGTCAATTTAAGTATATTATTGTATCAAAGATAATGATTGTTGAAGACTTACATATTCCTTGAACCATATAGAGAAATATGATTTAAGACTCTCATTTATTTCACTCTGAGATAGATTTGGAAATTCTCCTTCCAAACGTTGCACGTACATACTTAATTCATTGGAACAAAAATATATAAGTTAAATATGTAGTCATGATACATAGATATTTTTATAGTATTAAATGACTACAACTTTCAAATGTGTCACAAATGGCTCAACCTCTACACAATTTAGTAAAATGTAAGTTTGGACAGCCTTGATTTCTTCCAGGGATAAATTCCTTTTTTTGGCTTCTCCCTCTAGTCGACCTGGATGCGTGAATATCGATAAATTCCCTTCAAGATCTCTCCTAACACCACCATCATCATTACGGTCCACATTATGATTGCGTTTCATGACATGAGCTTCAAAATAATGAGAAAATAATTGGCTTGACTCTGTCATCCAGTATGCTTCACAAATGGAACCTTCAACATTAGCTTTGTTGCCAATCATTCTTTTAGGAGTTCCAAGGTACCTAAATAGATAAATGGAACATTATATTGTAAAATTAATGTATAGCATACTTTCCACATTTTGTACATAAAAGTTTCATTTTTACCTTTCAAAAGGATACATCCATTGATATTGTATAGGTCCAGCAATCCTTGCTTCATATGGCAAGTGCATGAGCAGATGTTCCATTGAATCAAAGAACCCAGGAGGAAATATACGTTGTAACTTACAAAAGATTTATCTGCCTCTAATCTCTCCATATCATACACCCATAGAGTGGTCAAAGTAAGATCTTTAAAAAACAAGCTCAATTATGTAAGTGCCTGCCAACATTAACAGGAAGTAGTTCATGAAAAGCAATAGGCATTAATCGTTGCATGAACACATGAAAGTCATGACTTTTCATTCCAAATAACCTTTTCGTGTTTGTTTCTGGACATCTACCCAAATTTGAAACATATCCATCTAGAAATCTCAAATCTTTCACCCATTTGAACAAGATAGCTCTTTCTTCCTTGTCTATTGTATATGTAGGTTTGGGATATCTTCCAGCAGTGTTCTTTGCCAACTGAGGTCGAGCAGAATAGTTTACCATATCTAGACGTGATTGTGGATTGTCTTTGGTTTTTTTCATCAATGTCAAGAACCGTGTTAAATACATTATCAAAGACGTTTTTTTCAATATGCATGACATCTAGATTATGTCGAATCATGTTGGCACTCTAATATGGCAAATCCCAAAAGATGCTTCATTTTTTCCATCCACAAGATTTACATATCCTCCGATTAACCTCTTCTTCATCTAACTCTGTTACTTTTCTTATTCCCAAGTCACAAATTTGGTTCAAAATTTCTTCTATTTTGTAGGATGGTGGTAGTCTTTTGAAAATCTTGCCTTCAAGAAAGTTTTTACGATCTCTCCTAAGAGGATGATTTTGGTCAAGAAACATTCTATGACAATCAAACCAAGATGTTTGCCTACCATGTTTCAATCTAAAAGACTGTGTTTCCTCCATTCAATAAGGACATGCCAACTTGCCCACAATACTCCATCCTAATAACATAGAGTATGTCGGGATGTCACTGATAGTCCACATCGAAGCTGCCCTTAGTGGAAAGTTTTTCTTTTTTAAGATGTCAAATGCTTCTACACCTGTCTCCACGACAAGGTCAATTCCTTTATTAGAGGTTGCAGATAAACATCAATTTTATTTTTGGGATTGTTTGGCCCTGGAACAATGACAGTTAAGAACATATATGCCTCATACATGCACATCCCTGGAGGTAAGTATGGAGTGACAATCACTGGCCATGAAGAGTACTTCCTCCCAGACTGACTAAATGGTTGGAAACCATCAGTACATAACCCCAACTTTACATTTCTTGGTTCAGCAGCAAAAAAAAAAGAATGAGTTTCATTGAAGTGTTTCCAAGCCTCAGAGTCTGATGGATGATGCATTACCCCATCCTCTTGTATATGTTCATGATGCCACCTCATGTCAACAGCTGTAGTACGAGATGTATATAATCTTTGCAATCTAGGAATCAAAGGAATATAATACATCTTTTTGTAAGGGACCAATTTCCTCTTATGAGAGCCGACAGGACATTTATACATATGGTGACCACAATTTACAAGATATAAGTTGCTCATCACCACCCCAATACAACATACATCTTCATTCATAATAATCAATCTTTTCAACCGGCAAACCCATGCTATGCGCTAGCTTCTTAGTCTGATAATAACTATCAAACACTATGTTATCTTTAGGTAATGCCTCTTGAAACAATTGCATCATTTGGTTATAACCTTTCTGTTACATAGTATTCTCCATTTTAATGTTTAACATCCTTGAGAATACTTCAAGTTGAGAGAGAGAAGAACCAGGATACAATTTTGCATCGACAGCCTGTAGCAAATCATAAAATTTTTGGGACTCAGGAATAGGGTCCTCCTCCATCGAAGGATTAGGCTCCTCTGCTACAATAGGTTCAGAAGGATGACACAACTCAGGTTCAGTATTGTTATAGGATTTCCAACTCGAACCCTGGACAAAGTTGGGACAAGCTATATCCACAACCATTTACCGGTATGGATTATCGTACTCCAATTCCTGTTGAGCACTGCCATGCAAATTATTACCATAAGATATATCACTAATTACACATCTTTCCCCTTGATATTTCAAAATAAAATAGTTCTCAACAAATCCATAATAGAAAAGGTGATATTTGACGGTTTCAACATCCATGTATTTAATGCTGTGACATTTTTTACATGGACATTTAATGTTTTCACCATTCATACGATTTTGATGAGAACATGCATACTAGATGAAGTTATTCACACCTGTTATGAAACTAGAGTTTATACCTACTCGTCCATCCTACCTCTTGTACATCCAATCATGATTCATATTATTCATGTTCCTATTAATGTTTAAATGAACAAAACAATCAGATTTCTCTTTTTTTTTTTAAATTATACAACTTGGATGACCTCTAAAGGGAATAACAAGTTGAAATACCTCAATTCCCTATTAATTTCTTGGTAGTTGTAAGATGATTTTTCTTCCTTTAATCAAAACAGAACTGATTTCTTATTTTATTATCATATCTACTTCGCCTCAAATCTTCTTTATTATCTTTTGTAAACAATGTTTAAAGGGATACTATGTTCGTACGGCCCATCTCAATTCATTAATGAAAATACTCCTCCAACTAATTCATTCGACTAGGATTTATAATGGCATATCATTTTTACTGATAATATAATATATAATATTATACTAGGTTATTTATGCCTTAATTTTTGGACAATGAGTTTCACTTATTAATGAACAGTTATTTACTGCATCGTATTTAATTAATTAGTTAGATATCAGAATGGATATATTGGATGAAAAAAAATTAGATTCCCCTGATATTTGGAATAAAATATGAAAAGATATTTTCATATTTTAGTGGTAGAAACAAAGATAAAAAGATATAGAAAAGAAGGTTAAAAACTAAAGATAGAGATAGAGAGAAGGAATTGTTGAATTAAGAAAAAGAAAGAAGAGAACAATGTCAATGATTTACATAAAGATTGATGTCTTCTTCACAAAACCCTTTTGTGGCTACATTAGGATTCTTTCTCTTTTTTCTTTATTTGTGTGCAGCACACTCTAATTCTTTTTTACCTCCTCATTTCTCACAAGAAAATCACTACGTTTTCTATGACCACTAAACAATAACTTGGAAATCATGTGACCAAAAGATCCAAAACTACGTGCTTTCTTTTTTCACTTTTCTTAATTGTGTATGGCTTTATTTTCTCATAGTAATATCAATATCAAATAGAAATATAGGATGTAGTTCAATCTTTAAACTGATTTGATGACAAACATTAATAGAGGAGAAGAAAAGCAGTGCAATCTATAGCAAAATTAGTCATTTTTGGGCAGATATTCTATCCCAAATATCAGCGGAATCTAATTTTGCAGCTAGTGACTCATCGATTCTTATCTCTTCCAGGCCTAATATAAAAAAGAAAAAAATTCAGGAATAAAACCCAGAAAAACATTCTTGCAGTCAAGGGCTTGAAACTCTCGCATACCCAAAACTTTTTAGATCACAGAAAAGTGAAACAACAACTAAAAAAGGATGGCAAGGGCAATATACCGGGATAGAAAGGTCGGCAGGCGGCAGGGGAAGCTAGGATTTCTAACTGAATATGAATAGATTGAAAAAAAAATTAAATAAAACTTTCTTGAATAGGATTTGCAGAGCGGAAAATGGGAGTTCATTGAAGATAGAAAGAATAAAAAAGAAATCTTACCTGTCTTAAGTACCCACCGCCATGGACGATGCTGCTTCTCTGAGTAGTAGAGATGAACAACGAGAGGAGAGACCAAAGATATGATACTTTATGGAAATCTATTTGTTACCTAGCTGTTTGTTGTTTGTTTTGGGACACCTATTGGGCCAAGAATCAATTTTATTTTAGATGAAATAGGCCCACTGGGAATTCAATCTAACAAAATAACTTAAATTAATATTCAGCGACAGAATTAGTGACGGGTAGAGCATTTTGTCGGTAACAAAATGTGAGAAAAAAATTTGAATTCTACAAATATACAAGAGACGTAAATTCCGTTGCTAAATCCATCACTAAATGTTAATTTAATTTACCATAAAATTTTTCGTTGCTAAATTCGTCGCTGAATTTAGGCGCCAACATTTCTCGCTATTTTTTTAACAATGGATTTAATTTTTCGTTGTTAATCCATAGCTATTTAATAATATAGATTTTTATTCATTTCTAACATGACAAAATAATTAATCCATAGATAATCCGACATTAATTAGAAATGGAATTTCATTTTTCGCTAAATTCTGTCGCTAAACGTTGTTTTTTAGTAGTGTTAATTAATTACATTCTCATGTGATTTTAAATATTTTTGGGTATGCACTAACCAACGTGATTAGACTTTATTTTGTAGGTTTAATATGCTAAGGATGAGGATAAAAATAATGTTCAAGGCACACGGGTGAAGCATGGAAATGATAGCACTTGAAGGCAACATGGCATACCATGGCAAGGCTGGCCGCGCTTGGATGCGTGGCACGCTTTGCGTGTGCCGTGACCAGCGTCATGCCAAGCTCATGCCATGTGCGCGAGAAGCTGCAATCTAGGGTGCCTGCGTGCCAGCGTCCGTGCCACGCCAGTCACTGCTGCGCGTTACAGGCCATATCAGGCTGGGTGTCGTGCGCGATTTCAGCCGTGCCACACTGGGCGATGCGCAGGAACTTCGCTACAGACCTGCCGAGGGACAATTCCATTGGGCATGCACGTTTTCTCTATGTCACAGAGCAAAATCAGGGCGTTAGGGTCTGTGACACAGAGGCAGTCCATCCACGACCAAATTTTTCCAATTCCTACTTAGTATAAATAGGACATTTAGCTCCTAAATTCGTTATATCATGAAATATCTCTGGGAAACCGTAAAAGAGCGAAGGGAGAGGTGAAGAACTCTACTTAGGGTTCATTGTTTTGCATTCTCTTTTAACTATTCTTGTAAGTACTTTACTCTAATCATTTTTTTGAGTATTTATATGAATATGAGTGGCTAAAACCCTTCCTATAGGGTTGAGGCTACATGATATGATTGTAATGCATGAATTCTTCTTGGTTTGAGTTTTTAGTTGTTGTTTTATCTTACATTCCTTATTATTATTGTTTTTATGCTTGATCATCATGAAAACAAACGCATTAAGCTTAGGTAAAAGCTTGAAAGAGTATCCCTAGGCTAGAACACAAGAATGTAAGGAGCAAGTTCTTATCTTTACGATAGGATTCGTGGTTAGGATAGAATCTATACCTAATTAGCATTGCTTGGTTACTAAAACGGGATGATATCAAGACACCGGCTTAGAATTGTCACATCACCGCTCGTAGAAGTAGTTATGAAGCTAAGTCAGGTGATATAATTAGAGGTACGAAAGTCCATAATCAAGAGCACAAACCCCTTAAAATACATCCACGTAGTTGAATTGCCCACGAACAAGGATGTCACGTCCCCACTCAACGCTGTAGTTGTGAGGCTAGTTTGTCGTGTTTAGAGGCTTGAGAGACCATGAACATTGCATTTTAACTATGTGAGACAATAATTTATGCTTTCATACTCGAACCATTATGAATTGTAGCATTGCCTGATTATCAGGCCTTAACTCTAGTTTCTTCTTATATTGTTTCCAGATTATTTTGTAATCACCCCTAGACTTAAATAGAATTTCCCGAAAATTTTTATAATCAACACTTGTGAATGTTAATTTTAACACTTGATCTTGATAATTCGCTGAATTGGTCCCATCCCCATGGGTTCGATATCCGGCTTTTAATAGGGCCACTGTATTACTTGTACGACCGCATATGCTTGCGCATGCGCTGGAGCGCAAAAAATGGTACCTCATCAAAAAAGTGCACAAAAGACTCAACAATACTCTAGACTTGACATTTTACCTTATAAGTCTCCTCTCAATCTATCATAGAGAGGAGCTAACCTGGTTCGAGAACAAAAAGAAAAGACAAGGAAATGTCTCCTTGGGAGAGAACCATAGTATAAAGAAAACACTTGAAGTTTATTTAAAGACTACTATTTACCAAGGCAATACTACTAGCATTTAATGATGATTTTCCCGTAAGAATGACATCACCCAATCTATCATAGATGCATATCGTACATCACTTAACAAGTAGGTTACTCAGAATTCACCTCCTAAGACAAATAAAACATTGTCCTCGATGCATATGGCTAAACAAAGTAAGGAAAGAATAGGTTAAAGAACTCCCTGGTATGATTGAGGCATCTACATTGGAACTGTGTGCATGGTAGAACCACTTCTTCAGAACCTTCTCTTTTTAGGCCTTCTGCTCATAACCGACATTTGACCGGCATTTAATGCCATTGTACTGGAGTTTCACCGGTCTAACATAGACGTGCCACTTCTTAAGCAATTTTCCTTCTAGGCATTCTAATTGGCATATGCGGTTCGCATATTAAAACATGTGTTTTTTCGGTCTATTGCTAGTTTCTCCATTTTGCTTCTTCCACTTCCTATCATATTCCACACTTGTTCTACCCTCACACAATCAAAGACAACACAAACGTGAAATGAATAAAAATAAAAGGAAAACCAAAAATAAAATATAAAAGAACTTGGGTTGCCTCCCAAGAAGCGCCTTAGTTAACATAGTGGCTCGATGACTTCAGCTTTCACCACTTTCCTCTCCACTTTGAGCTTTTGAATTGCACCTCTAGTTTCTTGTACATTCTTCTAGCCCTGCTTGAGGGGTGGCATTGTAAAATTCAAGGCACTAAGAAATGGATGTCGCATCTTGTATTTCTTGGCCCTTAAAGGAGGGATATGTTTTGACCTTGTTGGCATGACATACGCTAAGATGAAGCCACCTTAATCGTCCTCCTCAACTTCTTCCATCAACATGGTCTCCTCCTACTCCATGTTTTCAACCATGTTTGTAATACCCCAAAAAATCTAAGATCAGACCTTGAAGTTAAAATGGAGAAAAGAGGATTTTCTTCACCAGGTCACAGGATGAGTTGTCCAGTGACCCATTAGGAACACCACAAGTCGTTAAGTGACTCATTAGGAGGGGTTTGACTATGTTGGAAATTTTAGGTTTGAGGTGACCATGGGTGTGACCATGAGTCGTGGTCAGCCCCACGAGTCATTAGGTCGCTTGTGGTCAAAGGTGTCTAAAGGATGAAGGAAAGCAAGAAGTGTTAGTAACGGGTCATCACTATGATTCGCCGGGTACACAATGAGTCGTGGTGTCCCACGTGGTGAACCTCACAAGGTTTTATGCAGTGCAGGCGATGAATGGCAGACGACGAGTCATCCCTCAGACCATAAGTCATCCAGTCCCTTGTGGGGACTGGCAGTGTATATTTTCCTGCGAATTTATTAAGGGCTTTTCCATAATTGCTAAGTTTCTAAGGCCTAAACTACATTGTTTTAAGCTCAGAATAGAGTGTTTTAAGAAGGTTTAAGTCATTCTAAGTCTATCCTAATTCATGCATGCAAACTTAGAAGTTTGAGAGGTGATCAAGCCTAGTTCTTCAAAGTTCTTCTTCAATTCTCTTTGGGAAAATCAAAGAAGTGGTGAAATCAGATCTTTTCAGGTATATAAGGCTATGAATTTGTGCAATAGTCCACACCCATGCCCAATTCTCTTTGAATTCGTGAATTTCCAATTGATGATTCTATGGGGTTTTACCCATGTGTGAATTTTCTAAGTTTCAATCGTGGGTATGTTCTAAGCATGTTGGAAAGTTGAATTATGGTAAATGGGTATATTTTAAAAATTTTAAGTTATAAAATATTTTTTCAAGTTTTCTAAAGTATGATTCCCATCCATGAAAATTCATGAAAGTTGAGATCCATGAGATATTTGTTCAAGTTTTATGATATGTTTATGAAAAAAGTATGATTTCAATACCCATGTCTATGTTCATGTTTTCAAAGTGAATCAAGTTGATTTCAAGCATCTGTAAGTATTGGGAAAGCCCATATTATCAAGTATGTTTTTATGATTTCATAAATTAGCTTACCATATGGTTTTGGAGTCTAGACTTTCATTATTTTCAGCTTGTGGTATGTTTTGAGCCAAGGCTCCTAATGTTATGATATCAAATTTATGTATGTATGTTATGAGTCACCTTCATCTCTAGACGATGTTCCAGCTTTGTTAAAAATGATGGAAAGCATATGCATGTTTTTGGGAGTTGTATCTAGCACCAAGTAGATTAAGGGTTATTCAACACTATGCCTCAGAACTATATTCCAATATAGGTATGATAAGATTATTTGGGACCTCCCTTGTACGCTTCCCCTGTCCCATGGGGGCCTTCAGCTTGATATCGATATCAAGGTAACGTCCTTAGCCCTGGCAAAGCATTGGACGACTCTATCCACTTGAGGATGATAGTCGAGACCATGTAAGCTTTATGGTGGTAATGTTGGTTATATGACGAGTCTCCCATTATTTCTCAAGATTTCAGTTGTGCATGTTTATCGGTCATGATATTATGTTTTCAATAGGTTTTCCCCAATGTTTAGTTTCACTTATGATTATCAGTTTTCAGCTTTGGGTCATTCGATTCAATTATTATATTAAGTTATGTTCAGATCATAATTTCAAGAAATAGCATGCAAGCAGTACTCTCAGAATCTTATCCTGATTATGTTTTATAATATGCATGATTTATGATTTAACTTACTTGGTATTACTTATTTTGCATAGTCAGTACATTCCACGTACTGAACTCATACTCTATACTGTATCGTTTAATAATACAAGCTCTGATATCCAGACTCAGTCTAGCCACTTGCCAGATTCCCAACATTAGTACTTCTCGAGCAGAGTGGGTGAGTCCTCATCTTTCGAGCTCCTTTCTTATCAGATATGTTCCATATTTTTAGTTTTTAGACTATAGTGAGTTAGTTGGGGTCTTGTCCCATCAATTTATCAGTATTAGAGGCTTTTCGAACGTAGTTTGTATTCAGATTTAGACTTATATATGAATTCCGATGTTATCTTATATTTAGACTTCCACTATGTATTCATAATGATCTTCCATATTATTTTAATGAGTTATATGTTATGTTCATATCATGGGTCGACTGGAGCCTCTCGGGGTTCTTTGTTCCCTATCTCGATTCGGGCCTATGTTTGGGCCGTGACAAACTAGGTATCAGTCCATTAGGTTTTGAAGTGTCCTAGGGTGTCTGAAAGTCACGTTTAGTAGTCTATTTCATGGGTGTGAAGCCCCCCACACTTATGATGAAGAGGCTATGAGACATTTAGGAAATGTTCCCTTCTTTCATGATCTATGTTGTGCCGTGAAGTGTCTCTCTATCCTTCTAACTCGTTCTATACGCGTTTGTAGAATCATGCCTCCCCGCAGAGTTAATGGAAATAGAAATAGAAATGGGAATGGACATGAGAATGACAATAGAGACAGGCACCAGCAGGCCCCACCAGCCAATGAGAAGCATGTACCTGAACCGGTTTCCCACGTGGAGTTTAGGGAATCCATTCAGATGTAAGCTCAGGCCTTTACCGCTCAGGTCAATCAGCAGATGGTAGCGCATGTCCCTTAGAATGGGAATGCGACGGCGATAAGAGTTAGAGATTTTATGAGGATGAACCCTGTAGAGTTTCTTGGATCAATGGTGGACGAGGACCCACATGAGTTCATTGAGGAGGTTCTGAAGATCACCCAGATTATGGGGGTGACTGAGGAGGAGTGCACCGATTTAGCCTCGTATCAGTTTAAGGGGGTTGCGCACATTTGGTTCAAGCAACGAAGGATAGTAGGGCAGTTGGAGCAGGCCCTATTAGTTGGGATGAGTTTCATGACACTTTTTTGGATCGATTCTTCCCTTGGGAGATGAGGGAGATCAAAATGGCCGAGTTTGCGAATTTAAAGAAAGGAAAGATGACAGTTCAGGAGTATGCCCTGGATCTCCTCGTCTATCCAAGCATGCACCTGAGATGGTGGCGGATCAGAGAGCCCGAGTGAGCAGGTTTGTACATAGGCTAGCAGACTACTTTGTCAAGGATTACCAAAATGTGATGGTTCTTCAAGATATTGACTTTGCTCGGATAGTCCTATATGCCCATCAGATGGAGGCGGTACAGATGAGTGAGTGAGTGAGAGAGGACAGGAGAACTAAGACTGATAGCTTTAGATTCTCCTAGCATAGACCTAGTGGGCACCGTCAGCAGTCCCATTATAGATCTTCAGCCTTAGCGCCTTCGGCTATGAGTGTGCCATCTAGATCCAGGCGCGATTAGAGGGGACAAGCATCAGACTCAAAAGGTCAGAGTGGCAGACCCGTAGAGACAAGTCCACCTGAGTGTAGCATATATTGATGGAGACATGTGGGCCAGTGCTTAGCAGGTTCAGGTGCTTGTTTCGGGTGTGGGAAGCCCAAGCGTATGCTTTGAGATTGCCCAAAAGCCAGAAAGGTTCATGATAGGGGCCGAGGCCCAGCCTCCAGTTCAGCAGTTCCACCAGCACGCCCAGCTCAGCAGAGGGCAACTTCAAGTACAGGTGGCAGACAACACAAAAATAGATTTTATGCCCTAGAATCCCGTTAGGAGCAAGAGGTCTCCCTAGATATAGTCACTGGTATGTTACGAGTATTCTACTGTGATGTTTATGAATTGTTAGATCCAGGAGCTACTTTATTTTTTGTGAAGCCCTATGTTGCTAGTAGTTTCAGAGTCAGTCCCGAAATCTTATCAAAACCCTTCTCATTCGCTACTCCAGTTGGTGATTCAGTTATAGCTAGATAGGTGTATAGAAATTGCCCTTTCACAGTATTTCAGAAATTCACCTCAACAGATTTAGTAGAGTTAGAACTGACCAATTTTGATGTGATCCTCGACATGGATTGGTTATTTGAATGTTATGCCTCAGTCAATTGTAGAACCCGTGCAGTAGAGATCAGATTTCCGGGTGAACTAGTCTTAGAATGGAAGGGTAGTTCAACTGTGCCTATAGGTCATTTTTTCTCCTACCTTTAGGCCAGAAAGAAGATTTCTAAGGGTTGTGTGTACCATCTAGTTAGGGTTAAGGAAGCTACATCCGAGACATCGACTATCTAGTCAGTTCCCATAGTGTGTGACTACACAAAGGTGTTTCCAGATAATTTACTGGGAATCCCTCCTGAGTGTGAGATCAATTTTAGTATTAACCTTCTCCCCAATACGCAACCTATATCTATTCCTCCTTACAGAATGGCTCCAGTCGAGCTAAAGGAGTTGAAGGAGCAGTTGAAATACCTTTTAGACAAGGGATTCATCAAACATAGCACATCATGAGGTGCACTAGTTCTCTTTGTCCGCAAGAAGGATGGTTCACTTCGTATGTGCATTGATTATTGGCAATTGAACAAGGTCACCATCAAGAAAAGGTATCCTTTCCCCAGGATTGAAGATTTGTTTGACCAGCTTTAGGGTGCTAAGTGCTTTTTTGAAGATAGACCTCCGATCTAGATACCATAAGCTTAGGGTTCGGGAGAGCGATATTCCGAAGAAGGCCTTCAGAACTCGGTATGGTCATTATGAGTTTGTAGTTATGTCTTTTGGACTAACCAATGCTCCTTCATCTTTTGTGAATTTGATGAACAGGGTGTTCAAGCCATACTTCATGAATGTGTTCATAGATGATATTCTCATATACTCCCAGAGTGAAGAGGAGCATGACGCTCATTTGAGGATGGTCCTACAGACTCTGAAGGATTGCTAGTCATATGCTAAATTTAGTAAACGCAAGTTTTGGTTGAACTCAGTGGCATTTTTGGGTCATGTGGTATCAAGTGAGGGTGTGCAAGTGGACTCTCAATAGATAGAAGCGGTAAAAAATTGGCTAGACTGGTGAATCCTTCGGATATCAGGAGTTTCTTGGGTTTAGCGAGTTACTATCGGAGATTTGTCAAGGGGTTTTCATCTATTGCAACATCATTTACCAAATTAACCTAGAAGAAAGTGAAGTTTCAACGGTCAGAGGCTTGTGAGAGGAGCTTTAAAGAGTTGAAGACTCGACTCACCTCAACACCTTAACCGTACCTGAGGGTAATGATGGGATTGTGGTATATTTTTATGCTTCGGGGATCGGCCTGGGTTGTGTATTGATGCAGCATAGTAAAGTTATAGCCTATGCTTCCAGACAGCTGAAAGTCCACAAAAAGAATTGTCTGGCTCATGATCTTGAATTATCAGCGGTAGTATTTTCCTAGAACATTTGGAGACACTATTTGTACGGGTTTTATGTAGTTTTGTTTAGGGACCACAAAGCCTACAATATGTGTTTACCCATAAGGATCTAAATCTACGTCAAAGGAGGTGGTTGGAGTTACTCAAGGATTATGATATGAGTGTCCTTTGCCATCCGAGCAAGGCTAATGTGGTAGCAGACGCTCTTAGTAGATTTTCTATGGAGAGTGTGTCCCATGTATATGAGAGGAGGAAGAAGCTAGTGAAGGATGTGCATCAGCTTGCACAGTTGAGAGTTCGTTTGGTTGACTCGACTGATGGTTATGTCATTGTTCAAAACAGATTAGAATCATCCTTGGTGATTGATGTAAAATCTAGACAAGAAGAGGATCCTATTTTGGTAAAGATAAAGAAAACTGTTCAGAATCAGAAGGTGGAGGTCTTCTCCAAAGGGAGATGGTGTGCTCCGATATCAGGGTCATTTGTGTGTATCAGATGTTGATGATCTTAGAGATCGAATGTTGTATGAGACTCATGGTTCCGGATACTCTATACATCTAGGTGACACCAAGATATACCGTGACCTACAGGAAGTCTATAGGTGGAATGGCATGAACAAGGACATAGCAGAATTTATGGCTAAGTGTCCGAATTGACAACATGTGAAGGTTGAGCACCATACACTAGGGGGTGTACTTCAAGACATCAGTATTCCTACTTGGAAGTGGGAGGAGATAAATATGGACTTCGTTCCAGGGTTGCCTCGTACGCATCAATAATATGACTCCATTTGGTTGGTTGTGGACAGGTTGATTAAAGCAGCTCATTTCCTACCGGTTAAAACGACCAATTTAGTGGAGGATTATGCTAAGTTATACATTCAGGAGTTAGTTCGGTTGCATGGAGCATCATTGTCCATCACATCAGATAGAGGTACTCAGTTTACCTCCCAATTTTGGAGATCATTTCAGAAGGGACTTGGTACTCAGGTCAAGCTTAGCACAGTCTTTTACGTGCAGATGGATGGTCAGGATGACCGGACTATTTAGACTCTTGAGGATATGTTTAAAGCGTGTGTGATTGATTTCAAGGGTAGTTGGGATGATCATTTGCCTCTCATTAAGTTTGCGTATAACAAAAACTATCATACCAGCATTCAGATGTCTCCGCTTGAGGCTCTCTATGGGCAGATATGTACATCACCTATTGGTTTGTTTGAAGTAGGTGAAGCTATAATGATAGGACCAGATTCAATCCATGAGACCGTGGAGAAAGTTTAGCTTATAAGGAATAGGTTGAAAATAGCTCAGAGTCTCCAAAAGTCCTATGCGGATGTGAGGAGGAGAGAACTTGAGTTTGAATTTTATGATTGGGTGTTTCTAAAGGTGTCTCTCATGAAGGGAGTTATGAGGTTTGAAATGAAAGGGAAACTCAGTCCCCATTATGTTGGCTCGTACCGGATTGTGAAACGGGTTGGCAAGGTAGCATATGAGTTGGAGTTGCCCTCAGAGTTATCTTCAGTCAATCTAATTTCTTATGTATCGCTCATAAAGAAGTGTTTGGGTGATCCAGCTCTAGTTGTTTCACTGGACAGTGTCGCTATGAAGGACAGCCTCAGTTACGAGGAGGTTCTAGTGAAAATACTAGATCGTCAGGTTCGTAAGCTAAGAAATAAAAAAGTAGCTTCAGTCAAGGTTATATGGAGGAATCAACATTTTGAGGGAGCTACAAGGGAAGCAAAGAAGATATAATGGCTAAATACTTGCATCTATTTCCTTCAAGCTCAATTTCAGCTTGAGGTATCAATTTCCTCCTTAATACTCTATTCAGTTTCATGTTCAACTCCTCTACCCCAGTTTCTTTCATGTTAATCAATGTATGTGTGATTCGAGAATTTAGTTCAGCCATGTAGTTCGAATCGGAGTCAGTAACTCCGTTAATGTTCAGCATGTATGTTTAGTATTTGAGGATGATGATTGCATTTCTATGCTTTTTAGTATGATTTTCAACATTCAAGGATGTACATTCCCAAGGGGTAGATGTTATAATACCCCAAAAACCCTAAGATCAGACCTAAATTTTAACCAGAGAAAATAGGATTTTTTGCACCAGGTCACAGGATGAGTCATCCAGTGACCAGTCAAGAACACAATGAGTCATTACATGACTCGTGGGGAGGGGTTTGAGTATGTTGGAAATTTTAGGTTTGGAGTGACCACGGGTGTGACCATGAGTCGTGGTTAGCCCCACGAGTTGTTAGGTCACCTGTTGTCGAAGATGTTTGAAGGATGAAGGAAAGCAGGCAGTGTTGGTAATGAGTCATCACCACAATTCGTCGGGTACACCACCAGTAATGGTGTCCCCGTGGTGACCCTCAGAAGGTTTTTGGTAGTGCAGGTGATGAATGGTAGACGACGAGTCGTCCCCCAGACAATGAGTCATCCCCCAGACAACGAGTCGTCCAGAGTCTCGTCGGGACTGGCAGTGTATATATTCCTGTGAATTGATTAAGGGATTTTTCATAATTTCTACATTCCACAGGCCTAAACTATGTTGTTTTAAGCTCAGAATATAGAGTTTTAAGAAGGGTTAAGTCATTCTAAGAATATCCTAATTAATGCATGCAAACTTAGAGATTTGAGAGGTGATCAAACCTAGTTCGTCGAAGTTCTTCTTCAATTCTCTTTGGGAAAGTAAAGGAAGTGGTGTAATTAGATCTTTTCAGGTATGTAAGGCTATGAATGGGTGCAATAGTCCACACCCACGCCCAATTCTCTCTCATTTCATGAATTTCTAATTAATGATTCTATGGGGTTTAACCCAATGTGTGGATTCTCTAAGTTTCAATCATGGGTATGATCTAAGCATGTGTGAAAGTTGAATTATGATAAATGGGCAGATCTTAAAATTTTTTAAATTATAAATTATGTTTTCAAGTTTCTAAAGTATGATGCCTAACATAGAAAGTTGAGGTCCATGAGATATGTGTTCAAGTATGATGAGATATTTATGAAGAAAGTATTATTTCGAAATACCCATGTCTATGTTCATGTTTTCAAAGTGAATCAAGTTGATTTTAAGCATGTGTAAGTATTGGGCAAGCCCATATGATCAAGTATGTTTTTATGATTTCATGAATTAGCTTACCACATGGTTTTGGAGTCTAGACTCCCATTATTTTCATCTTGTGGTATTGTTTGAACCAAGGCTCCTCATATTATGATTTCAGATTTAAGTATGTATGTTATGAGTCAGCTTCATCTCTAGTTGTTGGTTAAGCTTTATTGAAAAATGATGGAGAGCATATGAATGTTTTTGGGAGTAGTGTCTAGCACTGAGTAGGATAAGGGTCAGTTAGTGCTACGCCTTAGAACTACGCGCCAACGTAGGTATGATCAGATTATTTGGCACCTACCTTGTGAGCTTCCCTAGACCCAAGGGGGCCTTTAGCGTGATATCAATATCATGGTAGCGTCCTTAGCCCTGGCAAAGCTTTGGACGACTTGGCCCACTTAAGTGTGATAGTGGGGCCACGTAAGCTCTATCGTGGTAATGTCGGTTATATGAAGAGTCTCCCATTATTCTTCATGATTTCAATTGTGCATGTTTTTCAATCACGATATTATGTTTTCAGTAGGTTTGACCCAATGTTTAGTTTCACTTATGATTATCAGTTTTAAGCTTTGGGTCATTCGATTCAGTTATGTTCAGATCATTATTTAAGGAAATAACATGCAAGCCATACTCTCAGAATCTTATCTTGATTATGTTTTATAATATGCATGATTTCTGATTTTACTTACTTAGTGGTTTTACTTACCTTTTATACTCGGTACATCCCACGTATTGACCGTATACCCTATGCTGTACAATTTGATAATACAGGCTCCGATATACAGACTCAGTCCCACCGCTAGCCAGATTCCTAGCATTAGTACTTCACAAACAGAGTGGGTGATTCCTCATCTTTCAAGGGCCTTTCTTATCAGATATGTTCCGTATTTTCAGTTTTTAGACTATAGTGAGTTAGTTGGGGTCTTGTCTCATAAACTCATCAGTATTAGAGGCTTTTCGGACATAGTTTGTATTTAGCTTTAGACTTATGTATAAATTCCAATATTGTGTATGTTTAGACTTCCTCTATGTATTTATGATGATCTTCCGTATTATTTGAATGAGTTATATGTTATGTTCATTCCATGAGTTGACTTGGAGCCTCTCGGGGTTCATTGTCCCCTGTCTCGATCTGGGCCTATATTCGGGTCGTGACAAAATTCAATGTTAAAAAATGATAAGAGGGCGGTTTAAATCGCTCCCCTCTCAAGCATGCCTCTTGTTTGCATCCTCTTTTTCAAGTGCGCTATAGTCCTTGAGCATGATATGTTGGATGTCACTTGGGGACTCTAGTGTCACTTCTTCAACTTTGGCATCTTGCGTCTTTGCATTATTTGTTGGTTGGAAAATCGCTATGACTCCTTAAAAGTTCACACTCCTTCATCATCATGTCGAGCTTTCTTGAATAACTCAAGTTAAGTTATGCCTCATTATTCACTTCTTCTTTTTATGCTCCTCAAGGTCTCCTTAGCTTTTTATTTTACAGAACTATAGCTCTTCTTGAGGAGTTGATGATTCCATGTGCATTGAGGGATTGACATTCTTTTCTGCATTAGATTCCCGCTCCAAAAAGGCTTGGAGCATGGCTTCCATGCGCCCACATGTATTATTTCTTCCCTCACATACCATGGCTTCATTTCTGTCAAGCTTAGGAGCACAACTTCGATCATAGCCACTATAACGAGAAGTGATCTCATTTGGCAATCCACCCCAATGTCAATCATGACAACCACATAATGTGCATGTATACCCATCATAGGAGAGAGAAGGTGCACTCATCTCTCTTCTAGGGGCATATTTTCAATCTTGCCAATAGTGTGGTCCTCCACAATAGGGACATGGGTTACAACCAATAAACCTCCTTTCACTCCGTGATGCCATAATAAAAATTCAAATAGACACAAATAATAAACAAAACAAGATGTAAGACAAAAATACAAAACTAGTTCGAACAAGTAAATAACTAATGGCTTATCACAACTCTATTCCCCGGCAACAATGCCATTTTTGATAATGCTCGAACTACACTCCTCGTTTAGAGAAAATGTAAGTGATCATTGTATCAAAACAAATATCCCGACGGATGTCGAAGTCGAGTCCCACAGAAAATTGAATCGATGATCCAAGAGTTATAAACAAATTCAAACTAGAACGCATCATTGCTCAACAATGGAAAAGTAAATTGGGGGAAAAGGGAAAATAGCATCTAATTCTAAATTAAAACTAAGTGGAGGGAATTCCAATTGTTGCAATCACAAGTGAGATAGCTAAGGGTATGCTATAGATGAGTTAACAACTAGATCGGATTTTCTTCAATGCCTTAGACTCAAAATTAGCATAGATAGAAGCGGATAATTCACATTCTCTTGATTTTCAACCATAAGAATGTTTATGCCTTGTGTTTTCTCAAATCCTAAAGCCAATTCAAGTTATCAACCACAAAATCTTGAGGAAGGAGTAAGCTATCTCTGGCCTTGACCTTTAATTGAGTGAAAATGTGGGTTTTGACTATCTCTAGATCAATCCCTCACACCAATACTCCACATCCTCACTATTATCTTCTCCCCAATTCTCACCTTTCTCTCTTAAGCAAAAGCAAGAAAGGAAAAGCACAAATCATATTTGCAACCATAAATTTTAATAATTAAAATTTGGGAAAAGATAATAGATCTATACTTGCAATAAGAATCCAAGAGCAATTTATCAATGCCCACTCAATTAAGCAAACCCACCATGAACACACCCCTAGTTAGCAAATTTGTTATGCATATTTAAAGAAATAGAGAGAAGATACCAAGAGGATTCCCCTCAACAATCATCATATTTTCTACACAAACTCATACAACAATGGTGGAATTCCCCCAAAATAGGTTAAAGAAAAAGAAGAAGTAAAGCAAATTCCATCACTACAATTCTATGGTGTTTTTCTTCTCTCTAGAATTGAATGTGTGGTGTATGTAAATTATCTGTGGTGTGCAATTTTGGCTCATAAATATAGGTACTTTCTTGTTATAACTTTCCAAAATTTCCCTTGGAGGCTCCTGGGAGCTTTGGGAACCTTTCTGGACATTTTTTCCCTTCCATAAGTGAAATTGGGTCATTTGCACTGCGAATAGTTAATATAATGATTATAACAATCATGGCTCTGTTGTAATTCTCTTTTTCTAATCTCTACCTCTTCAACCAAATCAAGTAAAGAATTCGGTCATGTCCTAATGTTGCGCACCGTTAAGAAACGTTTAAGCATGAAGAAAATAAAATATAAGTGTTTGTATTGGTTTTAAGATCACTTTGTGTAACCCTAGCTTGTTAATTCACCATGGTTCCCACAACCCTAACTATGGAGGTTTTAGCCTCTCAGAGTTGCAAGGTTGTGATTAGCATTCATGTTTAAGAATAGAAATCAATACTTACAATAATGATTGAGAAAAAAACACTTCCTTCAATTACTCCACAAAAATCTTGAAAAACAAGTAGCAAGAGCAAGATGAATTCAACAACAAGTTGATCACAAGTTAAGACCAACTCAATTCTCTCTCTCTCAAGGTTTCTACTCTCTAAAACTATCAAACTGACATCCTCTCATAAAAATAAAACCTAAAACATATTTATGTAGACACAAGAATACTTTTCCTAAGCCAACAAGGTGAATTTCCATATCTGTTGCCGCCAGTGCCACAACACGACCTACGATCCGTAGCATGCTCCTACGACCCGTAGCTTCCTCTCGTACAATCTCAGCCGGCTAAATTCATGTTAAGTGTTGGATATAGGTACGACTCGTACCATAAACACACGACTCGTACTGATCTCCCGTACTTTGAATTAGAGATTTTTGAATTTTTTCTAAAGTTCATCACGACTAGAATGGTACGACTCGTAGCTTCGTCTTACGGGTCATACTTTCTTCTCGTAGTAAGAGTCAGACTCAGATGCAATTTCTCTAGATTTCATCATGACTCGTACAGGCCTTCTATGAATCGTACTGGGACTCGTGGGTCACATCTACTCAGCCTTAACTTTTAGTAACTTCTCACGGCCACCAGTATGACTCGTAGGTCCTTCCTACGATCTGTACTGTGGTCTGCACTTATTGCCCATTTTACACTTTTTAAGCTATATTTTGCAATTTTTAGTTCCATCACCTGTTTATCCTGTAACAAAAGGAAAAGTACCTCATATCCACATAAATACACCTAAGTCCATGCTGTTTTCTTAGTTTTGAGCATTGAATGTGCTGCAAATCCATAGCACATCAAAGGCGTCAGCCACCACATTGGCCTTGCCTGGGTGATATAGTACGCTCATGTAATAATCCTTTAGTAACTCGAATCACCTTCTCTAATGAAGGTTTAAATCCTTCTGATTGAACACGTACTAAAGGCTCTTGTGATCGGTGAAAACATCCACGTGAACCCCAATAAAGATATTTCCTCCATATCTTCAAGACAAACAACATTGCTGCCAACTTGAGATCATGAGCTGGATAATTCTTCTCGTGAACCTTGAATTTTCTGGAGGCATAAGCTAACACCTTATTCCTCTGCATTAGTATGCAACTGAGGCAAACCCTGGAAGCATTACAATAGACTACGATCAATCTTTTGCTTCCGGCAAAGTCTGAATTAGAGTTGTAGTGAGTCGGGTCTTCAACTCCTAGAAGCTCTTCTCACATGCATCTGACAGGTGAAACTTCACCTTTTGCTGAGTTAGTTTAGTCAGAGGCGACGCAATAGAGGAAAATCCTTCTACAAACCATTGGTAGTAGCCGGCTGGACCGAGAAAACTTCTGATATTTGTTGGGGAAATAGGTCTTGGCCAGTCTTTCACTGCTTCTATCTTTTGAGGATTTACCTAATTACCCTCACTTGAGACCACATGACCAAGGAAAGCCACAGATATCAGCTAGAATTCACATTTGCTAAATTTAGAGAACAGCTGGCGATCTCTGAGAGTCATTACCACTATCTACAGATGGTTAGCATGCTCTTCCCCATTCTTGGAGTATACCATAATATCGTATATGAATACAATGACGAGCATATTAAGATACAATTTGAATACTCTATTCTTCAGGTCCATGAAAGCTGTTGGGGCATTAGTTAGTCCGAAGGACATAACAATAAATTCAAAGTAACCATACCAAGTTCTGAAGGCTATTTTCGGTATGTCACATTTCTTTACCCTAAGCTGATGATACCGTGATCTGAGATCTACCTTGGGAAAACAGTTGGCTCCTTGAAGCTAATCGAACAAGTCATCAATCCTGGGTAGGGGATACCTATTCTTAATTGTAACCTTGTTAAATTGACTATAGTCGATACACATTCTGAGGGTACCATCCTTTTTTCAAATGAACGAAACTGGGAACCCTATGGAGAGATGTTGGGCCTGATGAAACCCTTATCAAGAAGGTATTTTACTTGTTCCATCAACTCCTTAAGCTCAGATGGAGAAATTCTGCAATGTGGAATAGAGATAGGCTGAGTGTCTAGAAGAAAGTCTATGCCAAAGTCTATTTCCCGCTCGAAAGGGACTCCGGGAAGATTTTTAGGAAATACGTCAGGAAATTCACTGACAATTGGAACCAACTAGATAGTTGGGGTCTCAGAGCTAGAATCTTTGACCCAAAGTAGGTGATAGATGCACCCTTTCAAAGTTTCCTTGCCTTGAGGTAGGAAATAAACTGACCCTTAGGTGCGGAACTACTATCCATCCACTCTTGAACCGGCTCATTTGGAAATTGAAATCTGACGACTCTAGTTCTGCAGTCGACTGAGGTATAATAGGAGTGTAGCCAATCCATGCCAAGAATGAAGTTAAAATCGACCATCTATAGCTCTACTAGATCGGTTGGAATGAATTTATCCAACATTGAGATAGGGCAGTTTCTATATACCCGGCTGGCTCTAATTGACTCACCAACTAGGGTAGAGACTAAGAATGATTTTGAGAGAACTTCTGGACAAATTTAAAATTGAACAGCCACATAAGGAGTTATAAATGATAGTGTGGCTCTTGGATCTAGTAGGCCATACACATCTAGATTGAAGAGACGTAACATACTCGTGACAACGTCAGATGGTTCTTTCCTAATCTTGATGAAAGGACAAAGCATTAAAAGCAGTTTTAGCGCTGACCACCATCCACACCTTAAGAGTTGATCACGGGCAAAAATATATGCCCTAGATACGCTTTATGACTTAAATTAGTCTTGTTTATCTAAGTTATTGTATACATTTTCATGTAATTTTATATGAAGTGAAGATATGTGCTAACCAACATAGATTAGCCTTTGTTTTGTAGGTTTTGATGACTTTTGAGCAACTAATCCATGAGTTGGTGAAGTAGAGGCTTGGAAACGAAATTAACACGCGAACGTCGGCGAAGAGGAGGCACAAAACAGCCCACCTGCGCGTCGACAACGTGCCACGGCAGGCAGGCCTCCACGACCAAGGGCTGCCAACGCGCTGCAAACGCGGCAGGGTGCTGCCCGGGCCAATTTCGGGTGATTTCCAGAGGGCTTCCGCGTCCGTAGCGTGTCACGGGGGCCGTGCTCCCCGATGCACTCCGTGACACGTTGCTTGTTATTCCGGGAAAGAGTCCTACTACTATAAATAGCACACTTAGGTTTATTTTTCATAATTCAGACATGGTGGAGCAAGGACGTGGGTTATAGGCAGTAGAGGGACGAAAAAGCTCAGGGTTTTTCTCTCCTTCTTTCTTCTTTCAATCAATTGTTTGTATGATTAACACTTGTTTTAGGATGATTAATCCATAAATGAGTGGCTAATTTCCTTCCTTGCTGAGGTTATGAACAATGGTGATGAATTTTGATTATTGAATTATATGGTTTTTCATCTTCTTCTTCCATGTTGTTCTATTAATTCTTGTTTCTGCTGCATTGGTGTGTGGCTGACATTAATGTACATCTAAAAAGTCCGATTTCACTCGAGAGAGCACGAAATTGGAAAGTTGTGAATTAATAGGGTATTGTTCTTAACTTGATTTGGGAAAATTGGGTTTTGATGTGCTTTCCTGATAGAAATATACTTGAAAGCCGTATTAGTCAATTTAGGAACCGGAATTGTATTGCTAGGTCATAAATTGCATTTGATCACAGAAATATAGACGGATGGTTTATGATTCTTAAGTGAGATTAAATACGAGAGTTTTAATCTCTAGGCTAATGTTCTTGGTTAGCAACAGGAAGAGAAGATTAACCAAATTATGATTATAATCAAGTTCATTACTTGTTCTTAACCTTGGCATGCTCATATCCATAGTTTCAATTCAAAGTAGATATTTGTTAATAGTTTTAGTATATAATTTATAAACAAAAATTATTTAACTTTTGGTTACGTTGTTGTCAGCATATATAGAAGTAAGATACAATATAGTATACTTGAGCAATTTTTACTTATCCAGAGTCTCCTTGGTTCGATACTTGGCTTACTTAGCCACTTTATTACTTGTTTGACCACGTGCTCTTGCGTGTTGGTCTTTAACCCCTATAGCAAACACCCGGACAAGTTTTTGGCGCCGTTGCCGGGGAGACTTGGCAATTGGTGAATTTGCTTTAAGTGTTAATTTACTATAAATTTTTTTTTCCTCAAGTGCTGGCAACTTAGTCTTAGTGTTTGTTTTAATTCTTTTGCATTTTACTTTTTCTTTTTCGAATACCCTTATTGACATGACATCGTGGAATACAAATGGTTTAAATGGTGGATACTCATATTTTAGTGAATCTTGTCTGAATTGTGGAGGACACCACTCGTGGCAACACTGTAACACGTGCAATATATGTGGTGGTCAAGATGGCCATTGGGATGGTTGTCCGAATGCATATTCCCCTCCCCTAAGCCCCTACTATGATCCTTCTGTTGTTTTTTCTGAATATAGGCATGTTGAAAATGAGGACTTGGGACGCCAAGCTCGAATAGAAGACATGCTGAAACAACTCTTGGAGCAATCAGAAGCAATGAAGGAGGCGATGACAGTATTCAGAATTCAGCAAGAAGAAAATGCAGAGGCTCTAGAAAGGATGAGCATCAAATTCACGGAGATGATCGCTGAAGCTGAAGTGTGTGATAAATCGCAGGCAACAGTTTTAGCCGATATTCAAGAGGAACTACAAGAGGAAGACATGGGTGAATTTATGGATGAAGCCCAACAATTAGAATCTCTTGAGTGTCCCCGTGATGGGCTCAAACTTATGGAAAATCTATTCGTGAAAGAAGAGATAGAGTACCCCCCATTTGACATTAATGGAGAGATAGATGTCTATGCTGAGAAGGTGTATACAAGTAAGGAGGTCAAGCAAAATGCAGTTTCAGAGTTGAGGTGTATTGGACCACAATCTACGCATTTTTCGACGTTAAATTTGGTTGACAACATAGAAAGAGAGTCTTCCAAGCTTATAGAGAAATGTCTAGAGGAGGACCAAGCACCATATATTTTGAAATTTGCCAACGCGTAGAGACAAAATGACTTCGCTTACTTAAGGGCCAATAAGTTCAAAAGGCAACATCTACTGCTTGGTCCTTACAATTTTTCACCACCACCCCTGGAGCATAAGAGGAAATTAGAGAAGAAATTAGGGGTGAGATTCATATCCTCAAGGTGGAGGAAAAAGTGGTGAAACTTGGTACGTCGTGCCGCGACGTAAAATTAGGCGCTGTTTGGGAGGCAACCCAAGGGTACCACAGGTACCATTTTAATTTCTTGCAATTGAGTTAATTTTTGTTTATTTTCATCTTGTGTTGTTTTGGTGGAAAGTTAAGCGCAGATGAAGGGGAAGTCTGAGTACCCGTGGAGGAGGAAGCTAACAAGCATAGAAGAGAAAAAGTGTGGGGTTGAACACCCACTTGTGCAAAGTCGAAGAAACGCATGCTGTTAGCTAAGCCTAAAGGCCCCAGGGAGTATTTCTCACCCTTTTTAAATTTTAATTTGATGCTATGAGGACATAGCATTATTTAAGTGTGGGGTGAGGGAAATTTCAATGGAAATTTCAAAAATTTTTTGTTGTGCTTAACGATTTTTGGTGAATGTAATGCTTGTGAGAAATTTGAAAAATTTGAAAAATTTTTGCGAATTAAGCATGACTTCATCACCCGTTGGTTTTTCTTTTCGGTTCTTTTCCGACGGGGGGGTATGTGAACCGAAGAATAATTTTTTTTTTCTTTGTCTGTATACAATGTTTTTAGTCGTAGATAGAGACTGTTTCCAACGATGGATGGATGATGACCGTCTTGAGGAAAATTAGTCAGTAGGATGGTTTTTGAACCCGTAGCTAATTGATGGCTTGATATTCTTGGTATGTGCTATAAATGTTTGTAAGAGGCAAGTATGTTCAGTGTGAAGCATGCAAGTGTATAACTTTGTTTGAGTCACTTAGGCTCTTGAATTTGACTCAATATGATGGAAGCTTAATTCTGAATTCTTGTGATTAGCTGATTAAGAGTCTACTGATTGTGTATTGATTTGAGCATGTGCCATTAGTGTAAGGTTTTTGAGTATTCTGTGCTATTATGAAATGTCTAGAACTTGCCTGGTGTGTATATAAAACGAAATGAAGGATGTGAATTGTAGGAGATGATTTAGGCATTTCTTTGAATGAACCAAACTTTTATCCCTCATTATACCTACCTTGAAAAATTAATCCTAGTTAACCCCATTGAACCTTGAGCCTATTCTTTGACAGCTGCAACATAAGCTTAATCCTTTTTCTTTCATTAGCCTTGAAATTGAACCAAAACTCCGAAGCGCTTAAAGGAAATATCCGAAAGAGCAAAGGAGTGAGAAGAATGAAAAAGAAGGAAAAGTAGCAATCGTAAAAGTTGAGAAAGGGCGAGGGTGCACTTGTTTGAATGCGGGTGAGTATTAGTAGGGAGTAAGAAAATAAATAAATGAAAAGTTATGTATAGAACTCCTTACTAATAAGATAAAAGTGCCGAAAGAAATGGGGGAAGAAAAGAGGAAAAAGAAAACTAAAAGGAGAAAAAGGTGAAGTAAGGGAAGGGAAGTTCGTAATGAAGGCGTGATGTATTAAAAGTGCTTAGGAAAGATAGTCACTATTACTGGCAATAATAGTACCTACCCGCACCTGAGTTTCATTACAACCTAAAAAGTCCTACTTGATCTTACATTCATACATCCTTAAATTAGTGGAATAAAACACTAAGGGCAAGCTTATGGGTCATTACATGATGCATGTGAATTCTTTGTGAGAGTGAGTGTAATTCTATGCATGTACCCACACATGTTGTGATATAAAAATTGTTTTTGCATGTGAAAATGGGTAACTTTCTTTCCGTGAGGGGCACATATTGAATGAAGGATAGAAATCATGTGGGATTTCTTAGTCAGTTGATTTGCATGAGTTTGCTAAAATTGAGAGTCGATTCTTAAGGTTAAGAAGTCTTAACATAGTTGTACTTCATTTCAATGATCAAATCAGGCATGCTCTATTTTTAGCTTGTATCTTACGTAATCATTATAGCCGTAACTTGAATTCTCTTGCTAAATTAGTTATGTGGGAGTCTCCATATGCATGATATGTAAAAGGTTGTTCGAGGACGAACAAGGCTTTAAGTGTGGGGTTGTGATCACGGGCAAAAATATATGCCCTAGATACGCTTTATGACTTAAATTAGTCTTGTTTATCTAAGTTATTGTATACATTTTCATGTAATTTTATATGAAGTGAAGATATGTGCTAACCAACATAGATTAGCCTTTGTTTTGTAGGTTTTGATGACTTTTGAGCAACTAATCCATGAGTTGGTGAAGTAGAGGCTTGGAAACGGAATTAACACGCGAACGTCGGCGAAGAGGAGGCACAAAACAGCCCACCTGTGCGTCGACAACGTGCCACGGCAGGCAGGCCTCCGCGACCAAGGGCTGCCAACGCGCTGCCCAGGCAGCGTGACACGCTGCCAACGCGGCAGGGTGCTGCCCGGGCCAATTTCGGGTGATTTCCAGAGGGCATCCGCGTCCGAAGCATGTCACGGAGGCCGTGCTCCACGATGCACTCCGTGACACGTTGCTTGTTATTCCGGGAAAGAGTCCTACTACTATAAATAGCACACTTAGGTTTATTTTTCATAATTCAGACTTGGTGGAGCAAGGACGTGGGTTACAGGCAGTTGAGGGACGAAAAAGCTCAGGGTTTTTCTCTCCTTCTTTCTTCTTTCAATCAATTGTTTGTATGATTAACACTTGTTTTAGGATGATTAATCCACAAATGAGTGGCTAATTTCCTTCCTTGCTGAGGTTATGAACAATGGTGATGAATTTTGATTATTAAATTATATGGTTTTTAATCTTCTTCTTCCATGTTGTTCTATTAATTCTTGTTTCTACTGCATTGGTGTGTGGCTGACATTAATGTACATCTAAAAAGTCCAATTTCACTTGAGAGAGCACGAAATTGGAAAGTTGTGAATTAATAGGGTATTGTTCTTAACTTGATTTGGGAAAATTGGGTTTTGATGTGCTTTCCTGATAGAAATATACTTGAAAGCCGTATTAGTCAATTTAGGAACCGGAATTGTATTGCTAGGTCATAAATTGCATTTGATCACAGAAATGTAGACGGATGGTTTATGATTCTTAAGTGAGATTAAATACGAGAGTTTTAATCTCTAGGCTAATGTTCTTGGCTAGCAACAGGAAGAGAAGATTAACCAAATTATGATTATAATCAAGTTCATTACTTGTTCTTAACCTTGGCATGCTCATATCCATAGTTTCAATTCAAAGTAGATATTTGTTAATAGTTTTAGTATATAATTTATAAACAAAAATTATTTAACTTTTGGTTACGTTGTTGTCAGCATATATAGAAGTAAGATAGAATATAGTATACTTGAGCAATTTTTACTTATCCAGAGTCTCCTTGGTTCGATACTTGGCTTACTTAGCCACTTTATTACTTGTTTGACCACGTGCACTTGCGTGTCGGTTTTTAACCCCTAACCAAAGCACCGAAAAAGAGTTACCCTGCTAAGCTAGATGGTCTGTTGGTGCTACTGATGTGGTAGACTTTGATCTCCCCCGTCCTATTGACGGACATTCCTTTAGTTTGTGACCTAGCTGTCCACAGCCAAAGCAACCCTCTTTGCCCAGAAGGAATTCACCTGGATGGTTCTTGCCACACTTAGGACAAGCTAGGTAGTTGTTGCTTGTGCTATGACTCTGGGACTGAGAACTAGATGCTCCATCCTTCTGATCCTTGCAGGACCAGAAAGAAGGGGTGATGGCTGAGGTGGGTGTTGGAGTGCTCTATTACTACTGCTGTGGGAGGCTAGTACTACCGGACCTCTGGTGGGCATAGTCTGATTGACACATTCTAGCCCGCTTGTTCTCCCGCTCCATATGCTTAAGCTTTTCTACCTCAATCTGCTAGGCATGAATGATGAGGCTGGAGAGGTCAATGTCCTTAATGAGCATCACAGACCTACACTCCTCAAGTGTCAGGTTTGATACCCAGTTGATGAATTTATGCAGTGAACCCTTGGCTCGGCTACCATCTCTGGAGCATACCTCGACAACCGAGTGAACTCCAATGCATATTCCTCCACGGTCTTGTTATGATGCTTCAAGTTCATGAACTCTGCGACCTTAGCCTCCCTCAAATCCCAAGGGAAAAATTTGTCTAGAAATGTTGTGGTGAACTCTTCCCACTCTACTATGCCTGTTGTTGTTGGCCTCCTTTCCTTCCACTGGTTGGACCAGATCTGAGCCAACCCTTTCAACTAGTAGGCAGCCAGATTAGCACTCTCCGCGGAACTAACACCCATAATCCGGGTGATCTTCCGCACCTCATCTACAAACTCATGTGGTTCTTCTCCCACCTTGGATCTATGAAAAGCTGAAGGGTTCATTCGGGTGAAGTCCCAAACCCTAGAGGCTGCCGCGAATCCACTTGTATTTACCAGAACCACCTGTGGTTCACCTAGTTAGTCACTGTCTGAGACAACAGCTGGATTGCCACTCGGAATTCTATTGAGGAAACTTTGTCATCCTGAGGGGCTGTTGGAGCTGGTGGGGCAGGTCAGGTGGCATTGCTATCTCTTCTTCAGTTTCCTTGTCATGGAAGCATAGTTTCATAGAAATGAAATAGAGAATGAGTTAGGAGAACATTTTTAGAATTGAACTTCATTGCACGATAAGGAGTATGAACAAAAGGGAGTTTTCCTAATAACATCTTGTAGCTTCCCCGTCATAGGTCTGGCGTGCTTCACACCAATGAAAAGGACTCTACTTGATGCGACTTTCAAACATCCTTGAATGCTCTAAACCTAGTGCTCTGATACCAAGTTTGTTAGGACCTGAGTCAACACCCTGGCCGAGACACGGTACATGGTGCCACAAGTTACCCCAAGCTAAAAACTGAGAAATCATAAGCAGAAGCTTTATATAAATTAATAATGTACTCAACACTGCTGAAAGTTTAAACATAACTGGAAATATTACTAAACAATTGTGTCTAAAAGCCACCAGTAACTGATGAGTTGCTAGGACAAGCTCCCAGCTACCTCCAGAGTCTGACAGTACATAACTAACTGTAAAGAAAATAACATCCTCAAAAGATGAGAACTTACCAAATAGATTGTTGTTGCTGGAATCATCGAGAGGAAACTATAGACGATGTTGGGATTGAGAACCTTCGCCTGTATGATAATACGATACAACATGGAAAGTATGCGTCAGTACTTTGAATGTATTGAGTAAGTGAGAGATACAATAAACATGAAGGAATAAGTAACTATGTTGAAATAACATGAAATGACCAACTGAAAACTGTAAACTGATAACACTGAACTATAATTAATATGGTCAATAATGACATTGCCTTATGGTCATAAACATGTCCTAGGGCTGACATACCAAAATAAGCAAAACTGATCTGAACTGAACTGAGACTGTACCGACAAGTGGGAGAGTCTATAACTGACATATAACCACATGAGCTGAACGTGGAGTTCGATGTACACACCCCGTCTTTTTGTCAGTCACCACGAGGTATGCCACGACTCTTGGTGTACCTAACGGCTCGTGGTAAGTCTTGATGAACACTGCTGAAATTTCAACATCAAACACAAACTCCTCACCAAGGCCAACTCCATGAGTTGTGAAGTCACTTTACGACTCGTGGCATCTCCGGGGAGTCCACCTCAAACCCTTGACCATAACTCACTTGATGATTCGTTGCCCTGACCATGACTCATTGCCTCTCTTGTGGTCACCTCCTGACAACAAGTTCCTGCCAATCCTCCCCTCACTCCACGAGTCAGTCCACGATTTGTGGAGTACTTCACTGTTCACTGAACGACTCATCCTGTGATCCGGGGCAAAATTTCCTATTTTCTCCGTTTGAACCCTTAGGTATATTAGGGATTTCAAGATATTACAAATTACTATCTTTAGAAGCTTTGCTGAATAAGAATACAGAAGTATAGCTTCCACTATGGCTGAACTTACTTGGTTACTTGGTCTCTTAACTTAATTAGACGTCTACATCACACTGTCTATAGAAGTTTTCAGTGATAGCAAGTCAGTCTTACAAATCGCTATTAATCCAGTCTAGCATGAGAGGACCAAACATGTGGAGATTAACTGCCACTTCATAAGAGAAAAAATTCAACATGGCAAAGTTAAGGTTTAATGCATTTCAACTAAAGAAAGGCCTGCTGATCTACTTACAAAAGGGCTACCTAAGAATCTACATATGTATCTTAACTCCAAGTTAGGAGTTCTCAACATTTTTAGAACACCGAACTTAAGGGGGAGTGTTGAAGAAGAAGTATGAGGCTTCAAAGTAGAGAATGTGAAGCCTAGACTTGAAGTTGTTAACTACTGTAACTCCTAAGCAGTTAGATTATTTAGTTAAGTAGTTAGAGCCAGTTAAGACGTGGTTACTATTTTCAAGATAAGTGATCCAATAGTTTATTACAAAGCCTAAAAATAGAGCCTTCATGTATTGTGCAAAAGGCCTTGAGTGTTGAAGAAGCAGTATGAGGCTTCAAACTAGAGACTATGACGCCTAGACATGAAGTTGTTAACTATTGTAAAAGTTAGTTTATTTAGTTAATTAGTTAGAGCCTATTAGGACGTGGTTACTATGTTGTCAAGATAAGTGATCCAACAGTCTATTAGAAAGAGTAAAAATAGAGCCTTCTTGTATTGTACAAAAACACTTTTTTGATCATAGAGAAATACATGGTTTCTTCTTCTTCTTTTTCTCCTCCTCCTCCTCCTCCTCCTCCTCCTCCTCCTCCTCCTCCTCCTTCTTCTTCTTCTTCTTCTTCTTCTTCTTCTTCTTCTTCTTCTTCTTCTTCTTCTTCTTCTTCTTCTTCTTCTTCTTCTTCTTCTTCTTCTTCTTCTTCTTCTTTTAAGGTTCATCAGTGGTGAACTGATTTAGTTCATGCGACCTATCTCTTATTTCAGTATTGAAAAAAAGTTCACGGGGCATCCCAACGATCAAGCCTTGGTGACGAAAATTTCTCCTTTAACCTTGACAAAGAATATCATGAAACAATTTGAGATGCTCTCAAGTGGTGTAAGAAAACTCCTTTCATGTGCAATGATTCATCTATTATATAGATGTTGATGCAAGTAGAACACAATGGGGAGTCTCTTAATCCCTCGAAGTTTCACAAGCTTATGTTTTGATTCTTCAAGTGTGTGAAAGGCTCCTTCCATGAGGTCATCGGCCTAAAGTTTTGTGATTGGAAGTGTGGCATAGCATGAAGCCTGGTCACAACTATCCACTTGTTATTGTTCTAAAGGAATGATTTTTTTAATTGATGTGACTGCACTTAGAATAAAACTCTAAGTTGCCTATGTACCTCCATAAAGACGATCTAGTCATTACATAGTTCAAAAGAATTGTTTTATTTTTAATCTTTTATGCAGTTTACAGTTGTGTGTGATGGATTCCGGAGATATGCAGGTTAATATTGTGCATCAAGAAGCATAAAAACTTGCAGTTTGGGCTCATGAATTAAGGATCTTTTCAATTCTTACTTTAGCTCATGTTTCGAGGAGCCTAACTTGCTATATAGGCTCTTACCTTGAAGAACATGGAAAGAACTCTAGAAATGTAACTTTCCTTCTAACCCTCATGAAGCATTGTTGTACTTCAATATGGTATTGGTTTTTAAGCTCTCGCATAGCTGAAGCTGATTTGCACTTGATCTTGTGTTAACTTTCAAAGTCAAAGTTTAGAAGTCCATATTAATAACCTATCTAGTCATTAGTGGGGTAGTTAGGGCCATAATACCCTTGTTAGAGTCCCCTTAGTAAAAATTAAGCTAATAAAACTCAAAGATGGGGAGGTTTAAAAACTTAAACATGCATATAATCATAATGAATTGTATTGTGTTGTGTTTCGTTAGGGGGTAATCCGGTAAATTAAACGTCTCTAGGGAATTTTGAGACTATAATTATATTTGTAACAATGTTTTACAGTGGGTTGTGAATTTGAGTTCGAATGTGATGTCTTGATTTGATATTTGTGTTGTAAAATGGAACTTGTTACAGTTTTACCAAGCTATTAGTTTACAAGGCCTTGCTGTAATGGTGGGTTCCTCTATAGTAAGATTGATGTAGCAGTCGGAGTTTTTCCCTAGCGAGTATCAATGAGATGTTAGGTCTCACCATGATGAGGCCTTAGTCACCATAGCGAGTCTACTCAGCAAACGACGTGAGGCAGAATATGCGTTTAAGTCAGTTATTTTTTACTTCTCACCTCATAATAAAAAAAAACTTAAACCCTGATACCTGTGAGGTGATTTTACCAAGGCTTGGGCATAATTCTCCTTCAAGGTAAGTTTACCCCATCAACTCTTTTATTTAGTAATCCTCTAACATCCTAGAATCATTGAGGGTGGCCATAACGGTGAATTGTGGGCTAGAACCTTATACTTATTAAAGTTATGGGAATTGAATGAGTGATGGTTATTATTTCTTTCTATGCTTCTAAGTTTTTAATTTAACACTTCCTATGATGGAATTGGATGTTCTAATGTATAATCGTTGTAATTTGGGACCTAGAGTCCAATAAAAATGATACCTTTAGCATAAAAAACTATTATACTGGGGGTTAAAATAGTAGTAGCTCCATGATTTAGGGTGATGTGATCATTGGTGAATTAGACTATGATGAGTTAACCCTTGGGTAAAGTTTAAACCTTGATAACAAGTAGAATTAGGTGGGTGTGAATTTCCAATGCTATTATTTGATGAGTAGGTAACTAAATACTCTTGCATTGTCTAATTTTAGATTTTGAGAATTTTAAGGCTTTAACAAAAGGAAAGACTCACGTGAAGTAGCTCGCTCAATCAAGTTATTTGGTTGAGATAGGTTATGATTTATTTGAAGTTAGACTTTTATTAGTCACTTATATCTGTTATGAGGTGGTAAAGAACGCATGGTTAGTCTTCAGACATAGACTATGATTGAGAATTGCTGACTTGACAATGCTTACATGAACAAGCTATAAAATTATTAAAGTCTGTTTGAATATAACTTGTCATTATTATCTTGTGTGTGACTAAATAGAGAACATACTAATATATGTTGATGATAATTAAGGAACACATAATTATTCTGAAATGAGTGGCTCATGTCCGATGTGAGCTTACGAACGAGCAGTTGTGTGTGGAGCGGGTACCACACCGGTAATGAATATGGTAATGATATGAGTGGCTCGTGTCATGTGAGCTTATGAATAAGCAATTATATGATGGATGGGTACCATAGCGGTAATGCTATGAGTTTCTTGAGTCCAATGTGAACTTATGAGCAAGCGGTTGTATGTGGAGTGGGTACCACATCTGTACGATACATGGACACCTAGGGTCCCCTACAGGTCATGACTAGTTAAGCAAGATTAAAGACCCACTAGATGTGAGTAAAAATGAGTGAGATATGTGTGTTTAGATATGGTACAGAGTGAGATTGATGAGATATAAAGGCTATAAAGCTATGATTCAATATGGATATAATTCCATGATTGTGCTGTAATTGCATTATTCTCGCAAATTCCTGTAATGTCTTCTTATATCTATTTAGAGACTTATATGTTCCGTGTTGATTGGCATTGTTAGGTCTGAGATTAGTATATTTACTTGGATATCATTGACTATTTATTTCCTTAAATCATTGGTCATGTGTTGTTATATCTGTCAATTGCTTTTATCAATTATGTGATGTATACTTGTTACCAATCTGAGTCAGCCTATGATTCCTACCAATACATAGTGTTTGTACTGATGTTACTCCTACACTTTCTTTGAGTGCAAAGTGTGTTTCAGTGTCTTCTTCGCAACCTTGCATCTAGTATTGATAGCTGACTCATCTGAGGGTGCACTCTTCTTAGTTAGGTTGTCGTATATCTTCCATTAGATAGATGTCTACTCCATCCAAACATTGATTTATGTTTCCTTTGACTTTGTTACTCTTAGATATTGCTAGTTAGAGTCCTTGTACGATGACTTTTGGGTATTGAATTTGTAATAGCTAGACTTTCACAAATAGTTTTATAGTTATTTAAGCCATTAATATTTATCTCTTTAATACGTTATTTTCAGTTAAATGATTCTACAATTGTTGGGTTATTTTGTAAGTTATATTTCGCTCACAGGAGTGTTAGTGTGGGTGCCAATCACGATAGTTGGGTTGTGAAAAAGTTGGTATCGGAGGGATAGGTTTGTCGATCTTATTGTACAAGGACATGTAATAGTAGAGTCTTCCAGAATGGTATGAAGACATTTGTACCACTCTTCCAGAGGCCATAGGACACTAGCAAAACTCAACTCTTTCTTTCTTTCGTGCTATTACTTGATTCCAATTTATAGATGGTAATCCAAATTGGTATCTAACTCTTTTCATTCCTTTCTCTCACAGATGGTGAGGACACATTCAGGAGAAGCAAAATGATAGGCACCCGAGCTGGCATCTGAGACCGTAGCTCACGATAGAGGATAAGCTAGAGGAGGTGGTTAAGGTAGAGGATAGGGAGTTGTGCCAGCCAGGCGTAGGGCTCTTGCTGCTGGTTAGGATCGAGATAGATTTGAGTCCCTCACAGCTCTAGGAGTCCAGGATGGGGCAACAGAGGATGCAGAAACACCCGTTCAGGAAGGTGTTGCGCTTGCTCTGGCTTCATCAAATGTGTTAGCCCAGGTGTTGAATTTGCTAAGTGGATTATTAGGGACAGGGGCGGGACCTGCAAATCCGATATGTTTAGTATCCAAAAGTTAAGCATGTTGCTACCTTGGCTCCTCAGATGGATGAGGCTTTAGAGACTGGAGCATTTTTGAGATTAGTGACTAGATCGGTGATGACTAGAAATGAGCACGATCTATTTTGGAGGTTCACTAAGATTAAACCTCCTATCTTCTATAGTACTAAGTTTCATGATGCAAATGAGTTCATCATCGACTGTCATGAGAGGCTCCACAAAATGGGGTAGTGGAGAGGTATTGTGTTGAGTTTGCTGCCTTTCAACTGTTGGGAGATGCTATGTTGTGGTGGCAATCTTTTGTTGAGTGTAGGCTAGATGGGTCATCTCCACTGTCTTCGACTCAGTTTTAATCCATCTTTTTGGAGAAGTATTGTCATGACCCAAGATGGGACCTAGAACGGGACATGGAACCTAGAACCATAAATGGCTCCAAGCTAACCCATGGTACATACATAGCATGAATTAAAGGAATAATTAAGCGAAAAACAACATGAACATGAATAAGCGGAAGACTGAATATCATAAAGTGTATATCAAATGATAACATCACAACACTGAATATCAAGATGAACATACTAGTCTATGTCTGAAAAGCCTCTACTATCTAATGAGATGCTAGGAGAAGCCCCTATCTAACTCCAAGTATGAAACTAAAATGACATAATCAACATAGCTAAATAAATGTCCTCGAAAAATCAAGACTCACCCAATAGGGGTTGAACTGGATTGATATGGGAGCAAGCTACCGATGAGACTGAGCTGGATCACTCAAACCTATATCATGAGACGATATAGCATAAAGTATGCATTCAATACTTTGAAATGTATTGAGTATGTAAGGTAAGTAAAACATGCTCAGTAAAACGTTAGAAGAAATCATGCATATAAATCAAAAGATCATAAGGGTAAGGAGTGAATGCTAAAAGTTGTATCTAAGATATACATAATCATAAGCAGGTTATCATAATTGAACATAATGACCCAAGATTTAAAAATAGAAATCATATGACTTTTCATACTTGAAATCATAAGTAAAAGATCATTCACTAATCATTGGGTCAAATTTGCTGTAAAACATGATATCATGAGTCATGAGCATGAGAAAACGAAATCATGAGGGACAATGGAAGACTCGTCATAGCCGAAAACCACCTTGTATGAGCGCATAATGATCCAACGTCTTGCCCACGTGGAGGAGAGTCATCCTAAGCCTTGCTAAGTGAAAGGACTTATAAGGTGTGATATCACGGTATGCCTTCGGGCAGGGGAGGTACTCTCTTGAGAGGTCCAAAAATATACCTACGTTGGCTTGTAGTTTAAGAGACTGGGGAACCACGAGACCCCAGGCCTACTCGGTGCTAGACACTACTCCCAAATCATGCATAGTGCTCATATAATCATATTCTCAAAACATAGCTGGAATCTAAACTCGGGAGTCTTGGCTCCATATCATATCATATGCTCCATTGGGAGTCATGACCCCAAATCATATCATAAACTGATCTTATTATCCTTGGCTAAAATAATAATAAGCATACTTAACTTTTATGAGATTGCCCAAATCATAAAATCATGCACACTTGAAATAAACTTCATAAGTCAAAATCATAGAATCATAAGTTTATAGTTCATAAACATTCATGCATACTAGATAACTCATCATACTTGAATCATGGATCATAAGCTTTAATTTTCATAAAAATTGCATAATAGAGCATAATTTCTAATAACTTGAAATCATGAATTTATAATAATATTGAGTGTAAAATATGCCCATTAGACTTAAAAATTACATTAGAACATGAGGGAGTTAGACCCGTAAACATAGCATAGATAATTACATAGAATTGGGTTAAAACCCTAGAAATCAATACACTTGATTAAGAACTTGATTTCATGAATTGGAGAAGAAGTTCAGGCATGAGGGTGGAATAAATCCCTCTTTCATGGCCCTACATACCTGGGTAAACTGATTTCCAAACTAGTCTTGAAAGCCTAAGACAAATAGGGAAGAACTTCAGGAGAATTTTAGTTTAATCTTGGAAGAAAAATTAAATATAATGCATTCATGGGAGCCTAATGACATAGAATAGGGTAAAAACACTTATAAAACATATTAGGGCTCAAACTGACTTCATTAAAAAATTAGGATCTTGGGAAATTACAAAAATACCCCTGAGAATATGCATTAAAAATCCTAACTTCTGGTTGTAATGAGTCATTCATGTGTTGTGGGTTTACAACACTTTCGACACTTAAAATGGGAAATAAGCATGGTCTTAGGTGAGTTTTTACGAATATGATGCATTTTTCATTTTTGTAGGGAAATTAGGTGTTGGAGTTGGAATTTGCAAAATAAGTGAAAAGAGTGCAGAAAAGATCCAAGTGTAGACCTTAGTACAAGCGTACAATCATAGTACGAGTGGTACTAAGAGTCATGGAAAAATTTAGAAGATGATCTTAAGGCAAAGGATAAGTTACGACTCATGGTACGAGCCAAACCTTCTTTGGTACGAGCCGTGTTCAGAGTCTTAGAAAAGTGTAGAAGGAGCTGCACAGGGTTAGTCTACTGATACAGGTAGCAACCACAGATTGTGATAACTATCTACAACCCGTACAAAGGAGTCGTGGTAAAGTTCAGAAGGATTGAGGAATGGAAGATCTCAAGGTACGAGAGAAAGTCACGAGTCATAGGATTAAGGTACTAGTCGTACCAAGACACTCGTGAAAAATTTAGAGGATGTAAGAACTCTTCGATTCAGACCATGAAAACAACGTACAACTTGTAGGATCAATGTACGAGTCATATCAAGTTCCAACATTTAGCTAGATTAGAAAAATTCCATACATTGTAGGAGCAGAGATACGACTCGTACAATCATGGTACGAGTCATAGGTGAAGGCGGCGGTAGTTTACTAGTTTCCCTGTTAATTTAGGAAAGGTTTCTAATTATTTGTATAAATACTTTTCTAGGTTATTTTTGTTAGGAAGGGAACATAATTTGAATCTTTAGAGAAGAATTCGACTTTTGAGAATATTAAGAACAACATTGGGAGAGTTTCTTGCTATGATTCTTCCATTGTTCTTATTATTTTTCATTGATCTTTTGCAATAATCAAGTGGGTTTACTTTCCAATCTTTGTTGTAAGTTCTAAATTATGTTTTTGTCTATGACTGCTAATTATTATCTTACAGTCATGAGAGGCTAAAACCTCCATGACTAGGGTTGTGGGAACCATTGTGAATTAATAAACTAGGGTTTACACAAAGTGATTCTACACCAATGCTAATGCTTGTATTGGGTTCTCTTCAATCTTAAACAACTCTTAACGGAGCGCAACATTAGGACTTGCCCGAATTCTCTACTTGCTTGAATCTAGAGAGGTAGAGATTAGGAAAAGAGAATAACAACAAAGGCTCAAACTTTGTGGGTCATTGCATGACTTGAGCTGCAGTCGCATGATAGATAATTTGGAACAAATAGATAACGACACTCGAGAGACCTAATCCGGTAATTGGGTATAGTCATCCATTAGGAACGGACTAGTTGTTTGGTTGAACCTATGTTATTAATTCTACAAGTCAAGCACTAGGATAGATCACAAGTGTCAAATTCGAACTACTTATGAATCCATGGGGAACACTTCCCTAGTTAATTGCATTATCTTGATAACATTCCAATTGTCAATGCTGTTACATGCTTACTTTCGTACAAAACCCCCCTTTTAGGAAATAACAGATCTAAAAGTTTAAATACTAGCGTTATTTATATCTTGACCATATTCTTTGTGGGATCGACCCAAACCTAATTGGATTTTTTATTGACAATGTCTGCATCATACTTTTACCGTAGTGTGATTTTAGCGTTATTAAAAGTGGCACTGTTGTCGGAAAATACGTCTTAGGATAAGAATAATTACTTTTCTTTATGTTTTAGTTGTTATTTTCCTTGTCGAGTACTTGTGATTTTTGGGTTTTGTCTTTCATCTGATGGTTTTTGTTGTTGTGTTTCTTTTCCCTAGGACATGCTATCTAGTAGAATCGACATTTTAAGGATATTTTTCTTGTGTTTTGTTTAGCTAGAAGTAGTTAGGAGTAATTCACAACTAATAAATGCACATGTTTTGTAATGTTGAGAAAAAATGACCCTGTTTAAATTTTTTTGTGTGTGTCTACCTGTGTATGTTTACTGTAATGCATGACTTTTATGGATCTTTGCATGGCATTTAGTATATTAGCATGTGTAATTGTAGCTTAGCTATGCATGAATCAGATAGGTAGACTCAATGTAAATCTTTACCGTGAGTAAGTGAGTATACTTACCTAGTCCAATACTGCGTAAAAGATCTACAACTTCTTTGGTTTGTGTTTATGTAGATTGTAGGATAGTTAGTTAGAAAAGGATCATAGGCTTTTTTTATTTTAGCCCACTTTACCTTAAATTACCCAACAAAATCAAAATGAATACCTTAATCCTAACTTTGAGCCTAAAAGTTGACCATTTTTCTTTGATTACATATTCACCTTTTTCATGTTTATAATGAACTTGCTTGGCCTAGGTCCCTCCTTGGACATTGTGAACCTAAACTATGGGAAAATGCTTAAGTTGAGGGTAGCTATAGTAGGGGTGCATAGATTTTGAGGAGGTGAAAAGGAAGAAAAAGTCAAAGAAAAGTGAGGTATGGTGTAAAAAAATGATGAATAGAAAAGGGATGAAATGTAAAAATGAAAAGAAAGGAAAAAAAAGAGTTGAAAAAAAGAAAAAAAAACACATCACTCACACATTGAATATGAAAGGTGAAAAAGGGAGAAAACAACTAAAAGGAGAAGAAACGGGTAAAAAGTGTAAAGTGAAGCCAAGTGTGTTGTGCCAAGGAGGGTCAGGTACTTATATTCATATCTACCATACCCAACCTATAACCTATATTACAAGCTCATAAATGTCCTATAGTGATCCTAGCCTAACTGTCCGAAAAATCTAAGTACAGAAAATAGGAGCAAGCCTATGATATCTTATATGCAGTATTTGGAACTTCATTGCGAGAGTGAGAGTCTTACTTGATTAGTCCCAAGTTTCATATATATATCTGTGAGTTTTAGGTACTTCATTTGTTGTGAGGGTACAGGTTTGTATTGCATTATGCTAGTTGTCTTTGTAAATAACACTATTGCATTCTGCTAGTTTTCTTTGCAACTGTTGGTAGTTAGATGCCATATCTTGATTCCTGTATATCATAAGTTGTAGTTGCATGTGTGCATAGTTGACTTGGTTTGAATGAAAAAGGGGTCGAAAGATGAGAATGGTTTTTTACGCAAATTTTGGTAAGTTGGTTGTAGGTCTTGTAGTTTACATTCTAGTTAAGTGTCGTTTTATAATTTAGTTTAGTTTTCCTGAAGACATGAAAAAATCTCAAGTTGAGGATGTTGATGTGCTGTGAGTTTACAATACTTTCGACGCTTAAAACTGGGAAATAAGAATGTTCTTCGGTGAGTTTATACAGATATGATGCACTTTCACATTATTTTTACGAAAATTAGATGTTGGAGTTGGAATTTGCAAAATAAGTGAAAAGGGTGCAGAAAAGGGCTAAGTACAGACCTCAGTACGACTCGTACAATCATGGTATGAACCATACCGACAGTTGTGGAAAAATTCAAAACATGAGCTTAACAAAAGGATAAGTTACGACTCATGGTACGATCCATACCTTCTCTGGTACGAGCCATACTGAGAGTCATAGAGAAGTACAGAAGAAGCTGCACTGGGTTAGTCTCCTGGTACGGGTAGCAACCATAGATCGTGATAACTACCTACGACCCATACCAAAGAGTCATCATAAAGTTTAGAAGGATTGAGAAATGTCAGATCTCAAGGTACGAGAGGCAGTCATGAGTCATAGGATGAAGGTACGTCATACCAAGACAACACGTGAAAATAATCAGAGGATGTAAGAACTCTCAGATTCAGACCATGAAAACAACATACGACTCGTAGGATCAATGTACGAGTCGTACAAAGTTCCAACACATATCCAGATTCAGAAGTTGCCAAACATTGTACGAGCAGAGATAAGACTCATACAATCATAGTACTAGTCATAGGTGAAGGCGGAAAAAATTTACTTGTTTTTCATATTAATTAAGGGAAAGGTTTCTAATTATTTGTATAAATACTTTTCTAGGTTATTTTTTTAGAGAGGAAATAGAATTTGATTCTTTAGAGAGGAATTCGAATTTTTTGGAATATTGAGAACAACTTTTGGAGTGTTTCTTGCTTTGATTCTTCCATTGTTCTTGAATTGTTCTTCATTGATCTTTTGCAATAATCAAGGGGGTTTTACTTTCCAATCATTGTTGTAAGTTCTAAATTTTGTTTTTGTCTACGAATGCTAATTATTTTCTTACAATCATGAGAGGCTAAAACCTCCAACTAGGATTGTGAGAACCATGGTGAATTAACAAACTAGGGTTTACACAAAGTGATTCTACACCAATGCTAATGCTTATATTGTTTTCTCTTCAATCATAAACGTCTCTTAACAAAGTGCAACATAAGGACTTGCCCAAATACTCTACCTGTTTGAATCTAGAGAGGTAGAGATTAGGAAAAGAGAATAACATCAAAGCCTTGAACTTTGTGGGTCATTGTATGACTTGAGTTGTGGTCGCAGGATAGTTAATAGTAAAAAATCGATAACAGTTAAAGTAAAATCACTCGAAAGACCTGATCTAGTAATTGAGTATAGTCATCTAATAGGGACAAACCAGTCTTTTGGTTTAACCTAGGTTACCAGTTTTACAAGTCAAGCATTGGTATAGATCACAAGTTTAAAATCTAAAGTAGGTTTGAACCCATGGGGAACACATCCCTAGTTAATTCCATTATCTTGATAACATTCCAATTGTCAATACTGTTTTCTGTTTACTTCCTTACCGAACCCCCCTTTTAAGAAATAACAGATTTAAAAGCTTAATACTAGTGTTATCCTATATCTTGACCATATTTTCTGTGTTATCGATCCCAACCTAGTTGGGTTCTTTATTGACAATATCTGTTTCATACCTTTATAGGAGTGTGATTAGAGCGTTATCAGTCCTACCACAAGCCGTACCACCTTACCACAACTCATTGTTCCTTTCTTTGGTTGGCCAATCAAAAATCTCTGCTACTCTGGATCAAACAATAATTGCTCACTACGACTCATCCCTGCACACCACGAGTCCTCCTGTCACTCATGGTCAGTGAGCAGTCCTTGTCCCACCATTAATCCTCCAACCTACGACTCCAAACAATGACCCTTTAAAAGGACCTACGAGTTGTACTGTGACTCGTCACCCCAGGCCTTTTTTTGTGGATATGGGCCACAGCTCATGACCACGAGTCTTACCCACTCACCATGACTAGTGGTGTGGACTCATGGTCTGGGAGATGAAACCTCAGAATCTAACCACTACTCACCAAATGACCCGTGAAATCAACCCACGATTTGTTCAATGAGTCGTTCTGAGGGATTTTGTAGATTTTTCTGTTGATTCTGCTACAAGTCCATGGACTGATCATAGAGACTTTTGGGGTGTTACATTATCTCCCCCTTGGGAACATCCATCCTGGAATGTAGACTAATCACACCAAAAGGCTGGGGAAGGAACTGCAATCAAAAAACTGAACAACTAAAGTCGAAAACTGACAGAGTAACCGACTCTGAACTAATATACATGAATGAACTTAATTCATGAAACATACATATATGCTATGGCATTAAAGAAACTTAAAGAAATTAACTTGACATAAAAAAGAATAGAGTATTAAGGAGGAAACTGCTACCTCATATTGGAACTGAGCCAGAAGGGAAAAGGTGCGGGTATCTAGCCATGACATCTGCTTCGGCTTCCCATGTAGCTCCTTCAACAAGTTGATTCCTCCATAAAACCATTACTGAAGCTACTTCCTAGTTCCTCAATTTCCAAACCTGATGATCAAGGATCTCAACCAGAACCTCCTCATATGTTAGGCTATCCTTCACACCCATGCTCTAACCTGGATCAACTAAGGACGGGTCACTAATGCACTTCTTCAACAGAGATACATGAAAAACTGGATGCACTAAAGCTAAGTCTGCTAGTAGCTCCAACTCATTTGCCACCTTGCCAACTCGTCTTAGAATCCTATATGGACCAACATATCGAGGACTAATCTTCCCTTTCGTTTTGAACCTCATCACTCCCTTCATAAGAGACACCTTCAAAAACACCCAATCATCAACCTCAAAATCAAGGTCTCTCCAGCTAACATTCGCATATGATTTCTGGTAACTCTGAGCTATTTTCAGCCGTTCTCTAATAAGCGGAACTTTCACCATCGCCTCCTTAACTAAATCTGGTCCTATCAACATAGCCTCACCTATCTCAAATCATGCAATAGGTGACCTACACCTCCATCCATAAAGAGCCTCAAATGGAGCCATCTAAATGCTGGAGTGATAATTGTTATTGTAGGTGAACTCGATGAGAGCCAAGTGATCATCCAACCTAACTTTGAAATCAATCACACATGCTCTCAACATATCCTCAAGAGTCTAAATGCTCCGCTCGGCTTGTCCATTTGTCTGTAGGTTAAAAGCTATGCTCAACTTTACCTGAGTACCATGTCCCTTCTAAAATGATTTCCAAAACTCTGATGTGAAGTGAGTACCCCTATTTGAAATGATGGAAAAATGGACTCCATGCAACCAAAATAACTCCTAAATGTACAATCTCTCATAATCCTTGGCTGAATCAGTAGTTTTGATAGGGTAAGAAATGAGCTGATTCGGTCAACCTGTCAACTATTACCCCTATAGAGTCATACTATCAACAGGTACGAGGCAAGACTCTAATGAAGTCAGTATTGATCTCTTCCCATATCCAAGTAGGAATACTAATATCCTGAAGCATACCTCCAGGTCTGTAGTGCTCAACCTTCACCTGTTGGCAACTCGAAAACTTAGCCACAAACTCCACTATGTCCTTCTTCATGCCATTCCACCAATAGACTTCCCGTAGGTCATAGTACATCTTAGTGGAACCTGGATGGATAGAGTACTGAGAGCCATGAGCCTCACTCAACATCCGCTATCTTAAGTCACCTATAGCTGGCATAAATAATCGACCCTGATATCGGAGTACACCATCTCCCCCTTGGGCGAAAACCTCCACCTTTTGATTCTGGACAGAGGATAGCTTGCTTTAGCATCACTAGGATAGGACCCTCATCTTGCCTAGGTTTAACTTCCGTCACTAAGAAAGATTCTGACCTATTCTGAATAATCACACCAACATCCGTTGAATTTGTAAGGCGAACCCCCAAGTGAGCAAGTCTATGTAAGATCCTTTTCAAACTCCTTACTCTCATCCTCCACATGATACACACTATCCATGGATAGCCTACTAAGAGCATCCTCCTCTACATTGGCCTTGCCTGGATGATAAAGGACCCTCATGTCATAGTTTTTGAGAATCTCTAGCCATCTCCTTTGCAACAAATTCAGGTCCTTCTGATTGAACACATACTGAAGGATCTTCTGGTCCATGAACACATCCACATGTACCCCATACAAGTAGTGTCTCCAAATATTCAAAGAGAACACCACGGTTGCCAACTCTAGGTCATGTGATGGGTAATTCTTCTCATGAGTCTTAAGCTGTCTAGAGGCACACGCAATGACCTTAACATACTACATTAATACACAACCAAGACCAACACTAGAGGCATCACAATACATAACCAAACCATCTGTGCCCTTCGATAGGGTCAATACCAGGGCTAAAGTGAATCGTGTCTTTAACTCTTGAAAACTCTTCTCATAAGCATCCGACCACTAAAATTTGACCTTCTTCTAGGTCAACCAAGTCAATGGTGCTGCAATGGATGAAAATGAACCTCCTGTAGTAGCCAACTAAAACCAACAAGCTCCTAATATTTGTAGGACTAACAGGTCTAGGCCAATTCTTCACCGCTTCTATCTTTTGAGAGTCTACGTGCACACCTTCGCTAGACACCACATGGCCCAAAAATGCCACTAAGTTAAGCTAAAACTTGCACTAGCTGAATTTAGTGAACAGTTGGCGATGCTTGAGAGCCTGCAACACAATCCTCAAATGAGCGTCATGCTCATCCTCGCTCTGAGAGTATAATAAGAATATCATCTACGAAGATTATCATGAACACATCCAAATATTTCTTGAACAACCTATTCATCAAATCCACAAAAGTTGCAGGAGCATTTGTTAGCCCAAAAGACATAACTAAGAACTCATAGTGACCATACAAAGTCATGAAACCTATTTTTGGGATGTCAATCTCCCTAACTCTGAGTTGATAATAGCCGGATATGAGGTCTATCTCTGAGAAGAACCTACCACCCTGAAGCTGGTCAAATAGGTCATCCATTCTGGGGAGGGGATACTTGTTCTTTATTGTGACCATGTTCAACTACCAATAATCAATGAACATTATAAGGGAACCATCCTGCTTTCGAACAAAGTGAACTGGAGCACCCCAAGAGGATTCACTAGGTGTGATGAAACCCTTGTCTAGGAGATATTTCAATTGCTCTTTAAACTTTTTTAGCTCGGCTGAAGCCATTCTATAAGGAGGAAATAGGCTATGTATCCGGGAGAAGGTCAATACCAAATTCAATTTCCCGCTCAGGAGGGACACCTGATAGATCATCTGGAAACACCTCTGAATACTCACATACAATAGGTACAGACTGAAGAGTCGGGGTCTCGGACATAAAATCCATGACTCAAACTAGATGGTACATACATCCCTTAGAGATCATCTTTATGGAATTGAGATAGGAAATAAAGCGACCTATATGCACAACTGAACTACCCTTCCTCTTTAGGACTGCTTCACCCGAAAATTAGAAATTTACCGTATGGGTCCTTCAATTGACTGAGGCATAACATGCATGTAACCAATCCATACCGAAAATAACAGCGAAATTGGTCATATCTAACTCTACTAGGTCGGCTGAGGTGATCTTATAAAGAGTCGTGATAGGATAATTTTTGTACACTCGACGAGCTAAAACTGACTCATCGACAGGAGTAGAGACTTAGAAGGGTTCTGACAGGATTTCAGGATTGATTCTGAAACTACCAAAAACATAAGGAGTCACAAAAGATAAGGTAGCCCTTGAATCCAACAATGCATACTCATCAAGAAGGAATACTCGTAATATACCAGTGACCTCATCGAGAGAGACCTCCTACTCCTGATAAGATGAAAGTGCATTAAACCTGTTCTAGTGTGGCCCTCCAATTTGCACTAGAAGAGGTGCCCTACTGAGATGGGAGAGATGCTGGAGCTACTAATGTAGTAGTTGGGGCACGACCTCCAATGTTGACCCTACCTAGCTAAGGAAAAATCCCTACACATAAGCCCGGGCTTCCCATACCTAAAGCAGACATCTGAACCAACCAAGCACTCGCCATGGGTGCTTCCTTCCATACTTCCTACAAGATGGATAAGTGTTCTCTCCTGACGTACACCTCTAACCCCTAGAGCTTGAAGGTCTACTTCTCTAATCTCCTCGTGGCCTGGATGGAATGTTGGCTGATGAGGGAGCTAGGGCTGACGAACCCTGGTGGAACTAACGTTGATGTCCACCACTAGACCTCTGTTGAAAGTGCTCATGACTCCCTGTCCTAGCCCTCTTGGCCTCTCTCTCATTCTCCTTCATCTTCTCCGCCTCTATCTGCTGGGAATATATAACTAACCAAGAGAAATCTATCTTATTAATCAACATGGCGGTCCTGCACTCTTCGACCAAGAAATCTTCCACTCCATTCAAAAACTTGCTCACACAAGCCTAAGGGTTAGCAAACATCTCCGGTGCATACTTGGAAAGCTGGGTAAACTCCAAAGCATACTTTTGAACAGTCTAGTTATTCTACTTCAAGTTGATGAACTTCGCCATCTTTGCCTCCCTCAACTCCTTAGGGAAGAACCTGTCCAAGAAAGCAGTCACAAACTCATCCCAACCCACAGGAACTGCTCCAACTCCCGTACTATCCTTCCACTGATTGAACCATATGTTAGAAACCCCCTTAAGATTATAGAAGGCTAAGTCTGCACTCTCCTCTCCCATCACCCCCATAGTCTGGGTTATCTTCTGCACCTTCTCAAGGAAATCATGCGAGTCCTCATCCACCTTCAACACAAGAAACTCAGGTGGGTTCATCTTGATAAAGTCTCGCACTATCGTCATTGTTGTGTTCCCATTTTGGGGAACATGGGCCACCATCTGCTAGTTGACCTGAGTGGTCATGGCCTGTGCCGACATTTGAAATGCCACACTAAGCTCGGTATGATGACCTGCTTGGAAAAGGGATCCGCTAGAGCTAGTGAGGCTTGCTAATACCCATCTCCATTGACATTGCTATGGACATTTCCGTTGCTATTTATTTTACTGTTAATTTGGCACGGAGACATATTTTTGCAACTGCGTACAGCACGAGTTAGAGGAATAGAGAGGTATTTCATCGCACGACACAGATCATGTGAGATGAAAATTTTCCTAAAGCATCTTGAAGCCTCTTCCCCATAAGAGTGACGTGCTTCACACCCATGGAAAAGAATCTACTTAATATGGCTTTCATAAGAGTGACGTGCTTCACACCCATGGAAAAGAATCTACTTAATATGGCTTTTAGACACCCTAAGACACACCTAAACCTTTGCTCTGAAACCAAGTTTTCACAATTCGAGCTGGGACCTCGGATCGAGACACAGAATATAGAATCACGAATGGCTCCAAGCTAACCCATGGTACATACATAGAATGAGTTAAATGCATAATTAAGTAGAGAACAACATGAACATGAATGAGCAGAAGACTAAATATCATAAAGTGTATATCAAATGAAAACATCACAACACTAAATCTCAAGCTGAACATAGTAGTCTATGTCTAAAAAACCTCTACTTTTAATGAGATGCTGGGACAAGCTCCCATCTAAGTCCAAGTTTGAAATTTAAATTATATAATCAATGTAAATTAATGAACGTCTTCGAAAAATGATGACTCACCCAACAGGAGCTGAATTGGATTGATATGAGTGCAAGCTCTTGGTGAGACTGAGCTAGATCACCCGAACCTATATAATGAGACGATATGGAATAGAGTATGCGTTCAATACTTAGAATGTACTAAGTATGTAAGTTATGTAAAACATGCTCAATAAAACATTAGATGAAATCATGCATATAATTAAAATGATCATAAGAGTAAAAACTGAATGCTAAAAGTGGTATTGGAGATATACATAATCATAAGCTGGTTATCATAATTGAGCATAATGACCCAAGATTTAAAAATAGAAATCATATGACTTGTCATACTTGAAATCATAAGTAAAAGCTCATACACTAATCATTCGGTCAAATTTGTTATAAAACATGACATCGTGAGTCATGAACATAAGAAACTGAAATCATGAGGAATAATGGGATACTCGTCGTAACCGACAACCACCATGTATTAGCGCATGATGATCCAACATCTTTCCCACATAGAGGAAAGCCATCCTAAGACTTTCCAAGGCAAAGGACGAATAAGGTATGATATCATGGTGTGCCCTCGGGTGGGGGGTCCCAAATATATACCTACATTGGCGCGTAATTTATGAGACCGGGGAACATCAGAACTCCAAGCCTACTCGGTGCTAGACAGTACATGATCTTGGGCAGATTTATATGCCCAAGTGATACTCAAACGTATCATTTTTACCTTGTTTGTTGTGCAATGTGTATATAATATCATGTATTTGGTAATAAAATGCGAATTTATACTAACCAACATGATTAGCATTTGTTTTGCAGGATAATGTGATTTTTAAGAGCTAAAATGCATGTTGGAACTATGTCGGAGTTGGACTTGGATGTGAGCGTGGAAAAGACCTCGGATGGCATATTTTGCAGTGGCTCCGCGATGGTGCCGTGCCACGCTGCCATCGCGGTAGCACACTGCCTAGAGAGGAAATTAATTGGCAGATTCCAGTGAGGCCTCGCGACTGCTCCGTGGCACGGAGACAGGCCTCCGTGATGTCCTCCGTGCCACGTTAAGGCTAATTATACGGACCATGCAATTTCCAGAGAGGGTCCACGTCCACGCCGTGTCACGGAGGCAGTGCTCCGCGTTGGCCTCCGTGACACGTTGCTTGTTATTCCGGGAAAAATTTCCCACTAGTATAAATAGCACACTTAGGTTATTTTTAGAGAAGGAGGTTTTTTTTTTTAGTTTTTTTAGCCTGAGTTCAGAAGTGGGAGCAGGAACGTGGTTTTGTGGCAGTTGAAGAATAGAAAAGATAAGAGTTTTCTTCTCTTCCCTTCTTCTTTCCTTCAATTGTATGCATGATTCACACTCATTCTAGGATGATTAATCCAAGAATGAGTGGCTAATTCCTCTCTTGCTGAGGTTTTGAACTTGTGAAATGAATGTTGGTAATAATTGATATGGTTTCTTCTTCTTCTTGCATGTTGTTCTATTAATTCGTGTGCTTATTATATTCTTGATTGGCCACCATTAATGTATATCTAAAAAGTCCAATTTCACTCGAGAGAGCATGAAATTGGAAAGTTGTGAATTAATAGGGTATTGTTCTTAACTTGATTTGGGAAAATTGGGTTTTGATGTGCTTTCTTGATAGAAATATACTTGAAAGCCGTATTAGTCAATTTAGGAACCGGAATTGTAGTGTTAGGTCATAAATTGCATTTGATCACAGAAATGTAGACGAATGGTTTATGAAGCTAAAGTGAAATTAAATACGGAAGTTTTAATTTCTAGGCAAACGTTCTTGGCTAGCAATATGAAGAAGAAGATGACCAAATTATCATGATTATCAAGTTCATTACTCGTTCTTAACCTTGGCATGTGCATATCCATTGTCTAAACTCAACGTAAATAGTAGTTATTAATTGTAGTAGATAATTAGTTTAGAAACAAAACTTACTCAAATCTTGGTTGGATTGTTGTTAACATAGTTAGAAATAGAATAGAGATATAGTAAACTAGGCAGTTTTGCATATCTAGAGCAGCCTCCTTGGATCGATACTTGGCTACTTAGCCACTTTATTACTTGTTTGACCACGTACACTTGCGTGTCGGTGTATAATATATACCGAGCAGCAGAGCGCGAACAAGTTTTTGGCGCTGTTGCCGGGGAGGCTAGGCGATTTGTAAAATTTTGTTTAGTGTAAATTTACTGTATTTGTATTTTTATCTTCTTAAGTGTTAACAACTTGGTCTTAGCCTGTATTTTGCAGATTTTTATTTCTGTGAACACTGGCAAGGGACAAGGAGCTGGTGGAATCTTACTTAGAGCCAGAACGTGAATTGCATAGTCAACATAGAGAAGCTCTTCGGAAGAAGTTGCAGTTGCTCAAACAGTCTATGATGGAGCAACCCAATCCACCAGTTGTGCGGGCAGTGTTAGTGCCCGAGGAAGTAGCAGCCAGGCCGGTTCGCGAGGTGGCAATCCCACACGCTAATAATGTACATTCCAGCATCCGCAAACTAGAGCCTGGGGGGAGATTTGAGTTAAAGCAAAATATGGTGCAACTTTTGCACACTAGCGGGCAGTTTACCGGTCTCCATCACGAAGATCCGCAACAACATCTCCAGAACTTTTTGGAGATAAGTGACACTTACATCCCCGCTGGAGTGTCACCTGATTATGTTCGGCTCACCTTATTTCCATTTTCCTTACTTGGTGAAGCCAAGAGGTGGTTAAAAGCTGAACCACCCAACTCTATATCAACGTGGGATGATCTTGCAAAGAAGTTCTTGATCAGATTTTTCCCTTCAGGTAAAACAGCTAAACTTAGAAGTCAGATTCTAAGTTTTAAACAGAGGGAAGGAGAAAATCTTTATCAAGCCTGGGAAAGATTCAAGTCCATGTTGCGGGACTGTCCTCATCATCATCAGTCAAATGAGGTGTTGGTCCACACTTTTATTGAGGGTTTGGAACCCCACACTAAAATTTTGTTAGACTCAGCAGCTGGAGGGCAAGCGCTGGAGAAGACTTATGAGGAGCTGTACACTTTGCTCAACCGAATTTCACAAGGCAATCCGGAATGGAATGCAGATTCTTCAAGAGGTGGAGCAAGGAAAGCAGCGGGAGTGCTTGAAGTGGATGGATTCACAGCTATCGCTGCACAGATAGCTGCTTTGCAAAATCAGTTAAACACTCACTTCAGCAATATGAATTTGAACCAGTCGTCAGCCTCAGTTAATGCAGTCCAACAGATGTGGTGTGAAGTGTGTGGTAGTAGTTAGCATTCAGCTGAATGCTGTGGTGCAAATCCTGATTCTGTCAACTTTGTGGGCAATGCACAGAGGAATCAACAGCAGTTTGGTGGTGGCTACAACTCGAATTGGAGGAATCATCCAAATTTTTCGTGGGGTAGCAACAATCAACAAGGCCAAGGTTCAGGGCAGGGTATGCACAGAAACCAAGGAGGGCAATAAGGCTATCAGAATCAGTTTAGAAATCACAATGCCCCTCCTCCACCACCATCACCGACTATTGAGGAAATGTTCAAGACCATGATTGCCAACCAGGCACAATTGCAGGCTGATTATGTCAAACTGGCGGCCGAAGTAAAGAACAATCAATTGGCAACCAAGGCTCTTGAATATCAGTTTGGGCAATTTGCCAGTGCCCAAAATACTAGACCAAGGGGAGGACTACCTAGCGACACGGATCCCAATCCTAAGCAGGTAAATGCAGTGACCACGAGGAGTGGTTTACAATTAAAGGAGGTGGAATCGGAAAGACCGCCTCAGAAGTCAGGAGCAGCTGATGTTGAGGGAGAACAAACCTCAGATACGGGGAAGACCAAAGAAGCTGAACCAACAAGGCCTCCACCCCCGTTCCCTCAACGACTTAAGAAACACAAGGAGGAGGCGTGTTTCCAGAAATTCATAGAGGTACTTAAACAGGTACATGTTAACTTACCTCTTGTTGATGTCTTGCAGGGTGTGCCAAAATATGCAAAGTATATCAAAGACATCGTGGCCAACAAAAGTCGCTTGACCGAGTATGCCACGGTGGCTTTAACGGAGGAATGCACATCCCGTATTCAGAACAGGTTGCCCACTAAACTGAAGGATCCTGGAAGTTTTACTATCCAGCTGACGATTGGGCAAAGTATCTGAGCTCGTGGGTTATGCGACTTGGGGGCAAGTATAAATCTGATGCCATCTTCGGTATTCAGAAAGTTAGGGCTAGGGAGTCCTAGACCTACAACAGTGATCTTGCAGCTAGCAGACAGGTCTTTAGCTAAGCCGGATGGCATTTTGGAGGATGTGCTAGTGCAGGTAGGCTCCCTCATTTTTCCGGTAGATTTCATTGTTCTGGATTTTGAGCCAGATGCAGAAGTCCCATTTATTTTGGGACGACCATTTTTGGCAACCGGAAAGGCATTGATCGATGTAGTTGCGGGTCAACTCACGATGCGAGCACACGACAAGGTTGAGGTGTTCGACGTGTACAAGGCACCTAAGCTTCCGACTGTCTATAAGGAACTCTCGGTGATCAACGTGATTGATCATGGGAATGCAAATGGATTGAGTGATTCCCGAGAGTTACTAGGTAGGCCACCAGAAAAGGTTGAGAACTACTGGGGAGATGACCATGATCGGGTCAAATCGTCCATCTCCCTAGTAGAAAATTGAGCGTAAAGGCTGTCGAGCCGCGACGTTAAACCAGGCGCTGCACGGGAGGCAACCCGTGAAAAATATTTTTCTTTCTTTTTCCTTAGTGTAAAGTTTTTCTTTTATTTTATTTTCTCTTATTTTTCTTGACTTGGTTTAAATGTTCATTTTAATTAGTAATTTTTATTCTTTTAGTAGGGAATCTAGTCATTTAACCAATTTTTGTTTAGTGAGGTGATTTTCAGGTATATCGGAGGAAAAATACGTGGAATCGAGAAAACGAGGCGAGGTATGAAAAATAAAATTTGATAGTGAAACAGAGCACTGGCGCGTTGGCGCCGTGTCACGGAGGCAATGCTCCACGTTGGCCTCCGTCACACGTTGAAGGCAAATCTGGAATTTTTTTAAAATTCCAGTAAGCCAACGCGTTGGATCCGTGTCACGGAGGAGGGCCTCCGCGTTACCCTCCGTGACACGTTGCCCTTATCCCAGTGCTGGGTCACACCGGGTTTCCGGGTGACCTGCGTGTTTTCTTAATAAAAACCCCCGATTTCGCCCCTATTTTCCCCATTCCTTCTTCCCTCCGCGACCAAACACCCATTACCCTACCCCCAAGCTCCGTGCCACGTTAAGAGGCAAGGAAAACGTCAAGTCTTTATCGATTCTTCAATTCCAAGGTATGTTTTCATCGTCTATCTCAAATTTTTGGCGATTTTTGTCGATTTTGAGCATGTGAGGTGAGATATATCACCCTAGGTAGAAATTAAACATGACGTGAATTATTTTGCGATTGATTGTGTTCGGATTGTTGTAGTTGACGGGTGAACTTATCGATTGATTGAATAATTCATTGTTGATTGTCGAATTGAGTTCTAGGGCTTGGGGTTGTTGAATTTTAACTTGGGTAACTTGATAGTTTGAAGAAATTGATGTCGAGGTGTGTTTATTATTTGAGATAAGTCGTGGTAAATATTGTATAATTGGTGAAAGACGACTAATTCTCGATTTTTAGAGGGACATTGCGTAATATGTGAATTGGTTGAATTGCTTAGATTAGTGTATATAAAATGTTTGTATTGTTGTTTCTATTTGGTTGTTGTTATTGTTGCTAAGTGCCATGGGTGAATAGCTGTCGATGGTAGGATTGGGTTAGCTGTATGAAGTCTGAGTAGTTCGCTAGCCGTTATGCTGTCGAATTTTTGTGAACGCACTAAGCAATATGTTTATAGTGATTGTGTTTGGGGTGTAAATAGATCTATCCTTGCTAACATGTTGTAAATATTGTTAAAGACTAAGTGTGGGGTAAATTTTGTTTAACCCGACCTTAGCCAAAACTAACAAGTTTTTAGCTTAACGTTGTGCTTGTCTGTGTAAATTGACAGGTACAATGGCCAGCCGACAAGATAAAGGCAAGGGTGCTTCAACCTCAGGCACCGGCAGAAAGAGAATGAGACTGGGCACTGCTGTCCCAGCTGCACCTGCTGTTCCACGCGGTCAACACCGCCGATACGGAACACGATGGGTTACCGATGAAGGGAAGAAGTGGTACGCAAAGCATAAGGAGAACAAGTACTTCCCGGAGGAATATATTGCAAGGGAACCACTCGCACAGGAGTTCCCTCGCATCGTACAGAGGATTGAGGCAGCTTTGCTCAGCTTTATTTTTCAGGAGCCCAAGGAGTGGAACCTTCACTTGGTCCGGGAATTTTATGCCAACTGGAACCCGGCCATCAGAAGCCACACTATTAAAATCAGAGGGCAGATTGTCACTCTGGAACCCCAGCAGCTGAATGCCATCGTTGGAGCGCGGGACACAGACGCCCACGTTCTCCGCCAGCTCAACATCACCCCACCGTACGCCGACATCAGACGTACATTGTGCGGGGCTCGATCCACAGCCCGATGGAGTAGACACAAAGAGAGGGGTTACCACCAGACTCTGCCTTATTCGCAGATGAACAGGGAGGCCAGAATCTGGCTAAAAATTGTATGTTCGTGTTTGATCCCGGGAGTACATATGACAGACGTGACCCGGGACCGTGTCTGCCTGGTGTATGTCCTTATGAAAGGGCTTGAGATTAATGTGGGGGCGGTTATAATATCCGCCATGAAGAGAGCCAGACTACACCAGGGCCACAGATACGGGTTTGGCGGACTCATCACCACCTTCCTCCGAGGCCTCGACGTTGAGGAAGAAGCCTTGGATTACATTCCGTAGTTGGAGCGGCGGGCCCTTGATGTGACGAAGACCAAGGCCCCCGACACTACACATGGACCTGTGCTGACTCTGGGCGAGCGACATGCTCGTGACGACCAGTATATGGCCCGTATGTTCGGTATGCAGATGCTGCAGCTACGGATAGGTGGGAGACCAGCCACCGAGGATGAATTATGGCAGCTGGAGCTGGACTACCCTTTTGGGGAGAACGCCAGAGCTTTATGCAAGGTGGGGCCAGCCTTTGTGGAGCCGACCGACGACGACGTCCCTACTGATGAGGAGACACGTCGTGAGGACTCTGATGTGGAGTCCGATGACGGCGAGGGAGCTTATTCAGATATGGGCGACGAGGCCGCAGCACCGGATGAGGAAGTCGAATATTTCGACTGAGCAGGGAGTTTCACCACCCAAAATTTTGTGCTTTGTATTTTTGTGAACACTGAGGACAGTGTTCGATGTAAGTGTGGGGTGGGGAGTAGTTAGGTGCTGGGTCATAGGCTCTAAATCTACTGTATATTCTTCCTTGACGTTTGTGTATGTCTGTGCTTTCCCTGTTGTTGTGAACTGATTTGTGAATGATGTGTATATATTTGTTTGCGGCTAATGATGTGTGTCTTTAAAAAGTTATGGTTGCCTTTGTAAATATTTTGTAAATTTTGTAAATATTTTTTTTCTCTATCGATATGATCGATATTTTTCAAGTTTTTTGCGAAAAGATGTTGCACTTATCAACATATTTTGTAAATATTTTTTTCATCAAAATGATCGATGTGTTGCAAAAATTTTGAAGTTTTATTTTTGGGTTTCTCGGAGTTTGTTTTCGGTTCTTTTACCGAGAATAGTCCCATTGAACCGATGTCATAGTTAGTGAACATTCCCTATGATGGATGGATGACGACCGTCTTAAGGGAAATGTAGTCAATAGGAGTAGATGATTTGTTTTTAGTTTCTTTGGTGGATTGCATCAATAAACTGTAGTTTCTTATGGTTGCTAAAATTTTGTTGCGTGTGTAATTGATGTTCGAAATGTGAAAGTGATTCGTTTGAAAGCATGTAATTGTGTAACTATGTTGAGTTACCTAGGCTATAGAATTTGGTTCATTATGATTGAGGCTTAATCTTGAATTCATGTACTTGACTAATTAAAGAGTCTGTGAATGCATCTTGATTCGAGCATGTGCATGAGGTGTGAGTGAGGTTTTGCTATTCCATGTCATTGTGAATTGTCTAGAACTTGCCTGGCGTGTATACAAAGCGAAATGAAGGAGGTGTAGTGTCAGAAAGGATGTAGGCATTTCTTTGTTTTAACCGTTAGTTTCCATTTTTTTCTTGTCAAGTTCTACCTTTTTATATGTTGTACACCCTAGTCAGCCCGTTGAGCCTTTAGCTGATTTCTTTCTTTTGTCCAGAATTGTATGAACTAAGCTTTATTCCTTCTTTTCATTATCCTTAAAGTCTATAAGAAGCTCTTAAGCGCTTACAAAGAACAAAAAAATTGTTTCCCAAAGTGTTAAAGAGTGAAAAGAGTGAAAAGAGTGAAAAGAAAAGAAAAGCAAAGTGAGGAAAGAAAAGATGGTGTTGAAGAGGCACTAGTTGTAATTAAATGAAATTGAGGGTACATGAAAACCTTCCGTTTGGGGTCAAGTGTGCCTGATGAAATGGGCTGTATGAAAGTAAACCAGCATGAATGGGAGAAAAAGAGAAAAGAGAGGAACAATGTCCATGAGTCGATGGGAATGAGTTGAAAAGGCGCTTAAGGATGCTAGCAACTATTATTGGCTAATCCAATATATATATACTAGATCCATAGCCCAGTTACAACCCATTAAAAGTCCTATTTGATCCTACACTGCATTTCTTTATATTAGTGGAGTAATACACTAAGGGCAAGCCTATGGGTCATGACATGATGCATGTGAATTCTTTTGGGAGAGATAGTGAAATTAATTTCTATATGCCCCTACGTGCATGTTTGTGAGCTGCACGAGCATAAAAGGGGAAGTTTCTCTCGAGTTGTGAGGGTACATGCTTGATGAAAGATTGATTTTCGTGTCGGATTTCTTGATTAGTTGATTTGCATGAGTTTGCCGATATCAAGAATCAATTCTTAAAAGTCTAGGAAGCCTCGATGTATTAAGGTCATTGTCTTGTACGACCAAGCATGTTTTCTTGATGATTTGCAAAAAAAAAAATCGAATCATCGGTATGACCGTAACGTAAATGGTTGCACCATAGTGACAAAGGTTGAGATGTGATGTGCATGATTTGTGTATGTGTTGTTCGAGGACGAACAAGGATTTAAGTGTAGGGTAAGTGATCTTGGGCAGATTTATATGCCCAAGTGATACTCAAACGTATCATTTTTACCTTGTTTGTTGTGCAATGTGTATATTATATCATGTATTTGGTAATAAAATGCGAATTTATACTAACCAACATGATTAGCATTTGTTTTGCAGGATAATGTGATTTTTAAGAGCTAAAATGCGTGTTGGAACTATGTCGGAGTTGGACTTGGATGCGAGCGTGGAAAAGACCTCGGATGGCATATTTTGCAGTGGCTCCGCGATGGTGCCATGCCACGCTGCCATCGCGGTAGCACACTGCCTGGAGAGGAAATTAATTGGCAGATTCCAGTGAGGCCTCGCGACTGCTCCGTGGCACGGAGACAGGCCTCCGCGATGGCCTCCGTGCCACGTTGAGGCTAATTATACGACCATGCAATTTCTAGAGAGGGTCCGCGTCCACGCCGTGTTACGGAGGCAGTGCTCCGCGTTGGCCTCCGTGACACGTTGCTTGTTATTCCGGGAAAAATTTCCCACTAGTATAAATAGCACACTTAGGTTATTTTTAGAGAAGGAGGTTTTTGTTTTTAGTTTTTTTAGCCTGAGTTCAGAAGTGGGAGCAGGAACGTGGTTTTGTGGCAGTTGAAGAATAGAAAAGATAAGAGTTTTCTTCTCTTCCCTTCTTCTTTCCTTCAATTGTATGCATGATTCACACTCATTCTAGGATGATTAATCCAAGAATGAGTGGCTAATTCCTCTCTTGCTGAGGTTTTGAACTTGTGAAATGAATGTTGGTAATAATTGATATGGTTTCTTCTTCTTCTTGCATGTTGTTCTATTAATTCTTGTGCTTATTACATTCTTGATTGGCCACCATTAATGTATATCTAAAAAGTCCAATTTCACTCGAGAGAGCATGAAATTGAAAAGTTGTGAATTAATAGGGTATTGTTCTTAACTTGATTTGGGAAAATTGGATTTTGATGTGCTTTCTTGATAGAAATATACTTGAAAGCCGTATTAGTCAATTTAGGAACCGGAATTGTAGTGTTAGGTCATAAATTGCATTTGATCACAGAAATGTAGACGAATGGTTTATGAAGCTAAAGTGAAATTAAATACGGAAGTTTTAATTTCTAGGCAAACGTTCTTGGCTAGCAATATGAAGAAGAAGATGACCAAATTATCATGATTATCAAGTTCATTACTCGTTCTTAACCTTGGCATGTGCATATCCATTGTCTAAACTCAACGTAAATAGTAGTTATTAATTGTAGTAGATAATTAGTTTAGAAACAAAACTTACTCAAATCTTGGTTGGATTGTTGTTAACATAGTTAGAAATAGAATAGAGATATAGTAAACTAGGCAGTTTTGCATATCTAGAGCAGCCTCCTTGGATCGATACTTGGCTACTTAGCCACTTTATTACTTGTTTGACCACGTACACTTGCGTGTCGGTGTATAATATATACCGAGCAGCAGAGCGCGAAAAATACACTCAAAATATGCATAGTTCTCATATAATTGTATTTTCGAAATATAGCTTTAATTTGAACATTGGGAGTCTTGACTCCATATCATATCAGAAACTACATTGGAAGTGTTAACTTTGAATTATATCATAAACTAATCTTATTAGCCTTCGCTAAAATCATAATAAGCATACTTAAGTTGCATGGGCTTGCCTAAATCATAAAATCATGCATAGTTGAAATAGACTTCATAAGTCAAAATCATGGAATCATAAGTTGAGAGTTAATAAACATTTATGCATACTAGATAACTCATCATACTTGAAATCATGGATCATAAGTTTGAATTTTCGTAAAACTTGCATAATAGGAAAAAATTTCTAATAACTTGAAATCATGAATTTATAATCAAATTGACTGCAAAATCTACCCATTAGACTTAAGTCATACATTTGACCATGAGGGAATTATACCTATAAACACAACATAGATAATTACATAAAACACTCATTTCAGGTTTCAAAATGATGACATTAAAGAATTAAAAGCTTGGGAAATTACAAAAATATCCCTAGGAATGTGTATTAAAAATTCTGACTGCCAGTCGTAACGAGTCCTACCATGAGTCGTACCAACTTACCATGACTTATGGTTTCCTTTCGTGGCTGGCCAGTCAAAAATCTCTGATTCACTGGATCAACAACCCCACACTTAAAGTCTTGTTCGTCCTCGAACAACCTTTTACATCTCATGCATATGGAGACTCACCCATAACTCATTTAGCAAGAATATTCAAGCTACGACTATAGTGATTATGTCAGATAACAAGCTAAAAATAGAGCATGCACGATTTGATCATCGAAATGAAATACAACTCTTTTACTATGTTAAGACTTCTTAACCTCGAGAATCGACTCTCAATCTTAGCGACTCATTCAAATCAACTGATTAAGAAATCCCACATGAATTATATCCTCCATTCAATATGTGCCCTCACGGAAAGAGAGTTACCCAATTTCACATGCAAAAACAATTTTTAAATCACAACATGTGTGGGTACATGAATAGAATTACGCTCACTCTCACAAAGAATTCACATGCATCATGTAATGACCCATAAGCTTGCCCTTAGTGTTTTATTCCACTAATTTAAGGATGTGTGAATGTAAGATCAAGTAGGACTTAATGGGTTGTAATGTAAGCTAAGGGACAGGTAGGTACTGTTCTAGCCAATAATAGTGACTAACTTTCCCAAGCGCTTTTAATACATTATGCCCTCATTACGAACTTCCCTTCCCTTACTTCACCTTTTTCTCCTTTCAGCTTTCTTTTTCCTCTTATGTTCCCCCTTTCTTTAGGCACTTTTAGCTTATTAGTAAGGAGCTCTATAAATAATTTTTCATTAATTTGTTTTCTTACTCCTTAATAATAATCAACCATTTTCACACAAGTGCACCTTTATCCTTTTCTCCACTTCTATAACTTGCTACTTTTCCTTTCTTTGCATTCTTCTCACTCCTTTACTCTTTTATATTTTTCCCTTAAACGCTTAGGAGTTTTTGATCAAATTCAAGGCTAATGAAATAAAAAGGATTAAGCTTATGTTGCAGCTGTCAAAGAATAAGCTCAAGGCTCAATGGGGCTAACTACGATTACTTTATCAAGGTATGTCAAATGAGGGATAAAAATTTGGTACATTCAAATAAATTCCTAGATCATCTCCTACAATTCAGATCCTTCATTTCATTTTATAAACACACCAGGCAAGTTTTAGACAATCCACAATAGCACAGAATACTCAAAAACCTTACACTCATGGAACATGCTCAAATCAAGACACATTCAGTAGACTCTTACTCAGCCAATCACAAGAATTCAGAATTAAGCTTCAATCATATTGAGTCAAATTCAAGAGCCTAAGTGTCTCAGACAAAATTATACACTTGCATGCTTCACACTGAACATACTTGCATCTTACAATCACGTATAGCACATAACAAGAATATCAAGCACCACTTAGTTATGGTTTCAAAAACCCAAAACCTATCGACTAATTTTTCATCAAGACGGTCGTCATCCATCCATCGTTGGAAACAGTCCCTAACTATGACTAAAAACACTATATACAGACAAAGGAGAGAAAAGGAAAAATTTTATTCTTCGGTTCAAAGCCCCCCGTCGGAAAAGAACCGAAAAGAAAAACCAACGGGTGCTGAATTCATGCTTGACTAAAAAGAAAATTTCAAATTTCTCACAAATTCCTCACAAGCATTACATTCACCAAAAATCGTTAAGCACATAAAACTTGAAATTTTCAAGAAATTTCCCTCACCCCACACTTAAATCATGCTATGTCCTCATAGCATCAAATTAACATTTAAAGGATGAGAAATACTCCCTGAGCCTCTATGCCAAGATAAAAGCATGCTTTCCTTTCAATTTTTCAGAGGTGGGTATTTGACCCCACACTTCTTCCATTCCATGCTCTTTAGCTTCCACCGTCTCGGTACTCAGACTTCCCGCCATCTGTGCTTAACTTTCCACCAAAAACACAAACAAAATGAAAATAACAAAATCAACACAAAATCAAAATTAACAAAGTGTACCTGAGGTATCCTTGGGTTGCCTCCCAAGCAGCGCCTTATTTTACGTCGTGGCACGACGTGGACTGTCCTTTTCAAGACATCCTCGTACCTGGGTTCTCTTTCGAGAACCATCTCCTTTTCTTTTGTTGTTTAGAGGAAACAGCCTCCACTCTGTTCCTCTCTTTCTCCAACTTCTTCTTAATTTGAAGTCCTCTATCAGACTCGGGCTGAACACTTGACCTTGCCTTTGGCCGTGCACCTGTGGAATCCTCCACCCCACACTCATCCTTTGCCAACACACTAACCTGACAAAGGTTTCTGTAGTGTGCAGATGGGTTCATTTCTTGGTAAACGCGGAATATTTCTTCTTCATCCTCAACCCTCATTTTCAGGGTCCCTGCTTTCAAATCAATCACCGCTCCTCCGGTGGCCAAGAATGGCCGTCCCAAGATCAGGGGTACCTGGTCATCAACCTGAAAATCTAAGACAATAAAATCAGCGGGTATAATGAACTTACCTACTTCGATAAGAAGGTCCTCTATTATTCCATCAGGTGTCACTCGCGACTTGTCAGCTAGCTGCAACATCAACCTCGTCGGTCTTGGTTTCCAAACCCCATAGTGTTGAATAAGGATAGGGGCATTAGATTAACTGTCGCCCCTAAGTAACACAAAGCTCGTAGCACCTCAGCTTTACCAATTTGTATGGGGAGGGTAAAACTCCCTAGGTCTTTGAGCTTCTTTGGCATTTTGCTCAATACCCTGTGACTGCACTCCTCAGTCAGTGCTACAGTCTGGACATCCATCAATCTAATTTTGTTCGCCATCACGTCCTTCAAGTATTTAGCATACTTGGGCATTCCCTGCAAAACATCAATAAGAGGAAAATTTATGTGAAGTTCTTTGAAACTCTCAAAGAACTTTTTGAAACATTCCTACTCCTTGCTCTTTCTGAATTTCTGAGGGAATGGTGGTGGTAGTCTTTGTGCTGGCTGCAAGGAAGATTTTGCATTTTGTTGCCCTGCACTCTGACTATCTCCCATGTCGATGGCTGGTCCTGGTCTAACCAACTCCGGCTGCACCTCCTTTCTCAATTCTTTAGGCACTGCATCAGCTAATTGCTTTCCGCCTCTAAGAATGATGGCATTGATTTGTCAGGGGTTAGGATCTGCATCACTGGGTAATCCCCTGCGACCTCATGTTCTGAGCAGCTGCTATCTGACCCACTTGTTTTTCAAGATTGCGGGTGGCTACTTGTTGATTCATTAAGTCTGTTGCCATCCTCGCCTGATTTTCCGCTAACTGATTCTGGGTCTCCATAATTTTCTACAGTGTTTCCTCAATGCTGCTACTCACTTGCCCATCATTCTGCCTATTCTGTTGATACTACTGTTGTTGAGGTTGCATATAATTCTACTTTTGGTTACCACCCCAAGAAAAATTCGGGTGGCCCTGCCAATTTCTGTTGGAGTTGTTCCCAAAATTCTGATTCCTATGCACATTACCAACAAAATTGACTGATTCTGGATTGGCTCCATAAGATTCTGCATTGTGCCCATTATTACCACAAATTTCACACCAACTTGGAGCTTGCTGAACTACATTAACCTGGCCCTGGTGTTGGTTCATACTCAGTTTATTGAACTGAGTCATCATTTGATGTTGGAACGAAGCTAACTGTGCTGCCAAGGCATTCAAACCATCTACTTCTATCAACCCCGATCTCTTTCCTGCCCCTTTCGATGACTCGCTGTGCCATTCTGGATTTCCTTGAGCAATTTTGTTCAACAAAGTGTACAACTCATCATATGTCTTCTCCAAGGCTTGCCCACCCGATGCAGAGTCTAGTAATATTTTTGTGTGTGGGTCTAGACTTTCTACAAAGGTATGAGCCAGCACTTCATTTGATTGTTGGTGATGGGGGCAGTCTCTCAACAATGACTTGAATCTTTCCCAAGCCATATATAAGTTCTCACCAGGCCTCTGCTTGAAACTGAGTATTTCACTTCTCAACTTTGCAGTTTTGCCTGAAGGGAAGAATCTGATAAGGAACTTTTTAGCCAAGTCATTCCATGAAGTTATGGAGTTCGGTGGCTCAGCCTTCAGCCACTTTTTCGCCTCTCCCAACAGTGAAAATGGGAAGAGGGTCAGTCGGACATAATCTGTGGACACGCCGATGGGGACAAATGTGTCACTAATCTCTAAAAAGCTCTGTAGGTGCTGTTGCGGGTCCTCATGTGCCATCCCAGTGAATTGACCACTAGAATGTAACAGCTACACCATGTTCTGTTTAAGCTCAAAGTGCCCTCCAGGCTCCGGTTTACGGATGCTAGAGGTCACATTCATCGCTAGTGGGATTGCCACTTCGCGAACTAGTTTTGCTGCCATTGCTTCTGATGACAATTATGCTTGTCCCGCGGGTGGTCGTTGATTTGACGTTCAGGTTCCAGCAACGGTTCCACAAGCTCTCCATTTCTAGCCAGCTCGGTAGGACAACCTGTCACCTGCAAATAAACAGACTAAGACCAAGTTTCTCAACACTTAAGGAAATTTCAAAAATCACACTAAAACAGATAAATTATCAAAACTTCGCCGAGTCCCCGGCAACGGCACTAAAAACTTGACGTGCCCGCAAGTGTACGAGTCGTGTAAGTAATATAGTGGCTCTTTTTAAGAGTCGGAATGTCGAACCCACAGGGACAGGACCCATTCCTCTAACTATCAATTACAAGTGTGATCTTAAATACCAAAAAATGTTGGTTATAGAAGTTTTCAAGGGAGATTTTTAATTAAGTCTAAATTTGGTCAACGAAATATTTTGAATGCACTCTAGAAGCAACATAGAGTTAAAACCAGATAATCGTGCGATGCTATGATTTGCAATGGGTAAGTATGCAACTATCGATTATTATTTCACATAATTATAATTGCATGTTCATGGTCTTTCGAGCCTCTGAACACGACAAACTAGCCTCACTGCATCATTGTGAGCGAGGATGCTAATTTCTAGTTGCAGGCAATTAATTATGTTGTGGTTTACGGGGAAACGATTAGGGACTTTTGTGCGTCTAACCATTTAACTCAACTTACCCTCACAACTACTTCTTCGAGTGGTGATGTGATAATCCTAAGTTGGTCTCTTAATAAGCCCCGTTTTATCAACCAAGCAAGGTGTTAGGTATATTTCTATCCTAACACGAAATTATATCGTGAGATACAAACATGCTCCTTACATTCTCATGTCCTGACCTAGGTAATTCTTTCTCAAGCAATTTCCCAAGCTAGCGTATATGTTTTCATGGTGATCAATCATAAAAACAACCAACAATCCAGAATGCAAGACGAAAACAACAATCAATAACTTAATTCCAAAACAATTTCATAAAATCACAATCATAATTCATGGCTTCAACCCTAGAGGAAGGGTTCTTGCCATTCATTTTCGTAAAACTACAACCAACTACTATTAAACTAACATACTTACATGAATTTCGTAGATGAGGAGGGAATTTGACAAACCCTAGATGAGTTCTCCCACTTCTCCCTTCACTCCTAGGTAGTTTTCCAGAATAAAATCGTGACCAAGTGGTTTTAGGAGCTAAGGGACCTATTTATATTAAATGAGAAACGTGCATAATTTAGCCTGTCGTGGAATGGCTCCGTGTCACGGAGTGTATCGCAGAGCATTGCCTCCGTGACACGGAGGTAACGCGAAAGCTCTCTGAAAATTGCCTCCGGAAGCCGAAACTGCCGAGTGCCACCGCGTTGGCAGCGTGTCACATTGCTTGGGCAGTGCGTTGGCACATCCCTGTCGCGCAGCTGGCATGGCGTGGCACGTTGCTGGTGCGCTGGTGCTGCCTGCCTGCCGCATCTGCTCCCAACTCCATTCCGCTACTTCACCAACTTATAAATTAGTTCCTCAAAATCATTGAAACTTACAAAAAAAGGACTAATCATGTTGGTTAGCACATATATTCACATTTATATAAAATCACATGAAAATGTATACAATTACTTAGCTAAACAATACTAAATTAAGTTATCAAGCGTCACTCGGGCATGCTATTCTGCCCGAGATCACAAACCACGAGTGCTTACTATGACTCGTCCTTGCACACCACGAGTCATCCTATGACTGTGTCCCGACCAGAGTTCACACCCTAGCCGTAACATGGGACAAGGAACCCCGAAAGGCTCTACGTCGACCAATGGCCTGATCATAGCATAACACTTAACATTAGAAATGACCAATAACATGAATAAGCGGAAGCTAATAGCAAGAATCTAATAGAAGCCATAAGAACAATTCTTTAACAACACTTAGATACAACGCCGAATCTGTCTAGACAAGTCTTAAAGCCTTCTACTAAGCTGATGAGTTGGTGGGACAAGCCCCTATCTAACTCCAAAAATCTGAAAACTAAAATATAAATCACATCCTCGGGAGATGAGGATTCACCACTAGCTGCTGGGAGAGGATGAAGCGTATCTAACCACGAGACTAAGTCTGGAGACCTGAATCTATATCATGAGACAATATAGCACATAAAGGCGTGCAATCAGCACTTAGAAAGTACTAAGTGTGCAAGAAGCGTAAATAAACTGAAACATACAATTATACAAAAAGGAAATAAATCGAACACACATTAATAGAAATATAACTAAAAAGAGATGCAACAACCTTATATGAAATTGACATATACATATTAGCATAACCACTTTTTAAGGACATTCATAAGCATAAGGTCAACTGATGCTGATGTGCAAAATATTATTAATGGAACTAATACAGAGGTTTGAAGCCGTGACTGATATCATAGAGAGTCCCTAACTGTCTAAGGGAGAACCCTTTAGTTACGAAGGGAGAGTCCCTGACCATCAAAGGGGAAAGATTCTCGGCTAGTGAGAGTCCCTGACTATCTAAGGGATAGTGTTCTCTAATATAGACAGTTACTGGATGACTAGGGATGTGAGTCCCAACGGACTAAGGGAAACATGCTCGGCTAGTAACTAGGGATGTGAGTCCCAACAGACTAAGGGGAAACATTCTCAGTTGGGGGCTAGGGATATGAGTCTTGACAAACTAAGGGGAAAGGTTCTCAGTTGGTGACTAGGGATGTCAGTCCCAGTCGGCTAGAGCTAGTCTAAATTACTACAGCTAATAAGAGACAAGGACATTCACTGTTTTCATCATACAATATTCATTTCGAAAGAATTAGGGCTACTTTCTAGTACACACAAGCTCAACAGTCTGAAATATCATTCTCATGCTTTATCATCATAATTTACATCGTCACAGAACCAATTTAATATTTGCTTCAAACATCTTACACTAACGAGCATTCCATAGATTCACATTATACACTATACTTTCACAACATTCAAATTCTGAATTCATCTCATTCGACATGTAGCATAGGGTCATGCATGGTCCATAGGTTCAATTCATACTTTATCATAGATACATTTCTTCATTTATTTAGATTTACGGACAACCCGTACATTTAACTCATACATTATCGTTTACAACAAAATCATGGGAGGAGCATACATGTTCATTATATAAGACCCATTTCTCAATTCACTTCAATTCATGAGAAAGATGTAATAATTAGGCCATTATCATAGATTCAACACAGATTCAACTCATACCCAATCAACTCCATCAAAGACGTAATGAAAATGAATATTTCACATTCAATTGATCAAGCCCATAGACCCTAAACTCATCTCAACATAGTTATCAATGGCATAATCGAATAACTAGGGATAATCATACGATATTCACATATTTTAAACATGGATATGAGTTACTACGATAATCAAGTGAACGGTAGTAAAGTCCCATTCAAAGTCCAAACTAATTCCCCTTTCTGTGATTGTATACCCTAGTCAACCCTTTGAGCCTTTAGCCTATTATTTCTTTCTTTTGTCCAAAAAGTGTAAACCGAGCTTAATTCCTTCTTTTCATTAGCCATAAAGTCTATACAAAACTCTGAAGCACTTAAGAAGAGAAAATAATTTTCCCGAAGTGTCAAAGAGTGAGAATGGTGAAAAGAAAAAGAAAAGCAGAGTGATGAAAGGAAAGAAAAGGTTGAAGGTGCACTTGCTATAAATAAACGATAATAAAGGTGCATGAATAACCTTTGTTATTGTGTCAAGTGTGCTTAATGAAATGGGCCATACTAATGTAAATCATCAAGAATGGGATGATGAAAAAAAAGAGAGAAACAATGTCCATGAGTTGATGGGAATGTGTTGAAAAGGCGCTTAAGGATGCTAGTGGCTATTATTGGCTAATACAATATTTACTAGTTCCATAGCTTCCATTACAACCCATTAAAGTCCTATGTGATCTTACATTGCATTTCTTTATATTAGTGGAGTAATACACTAAGGGCAAACTTATGGGTCACGACATGATGCATGAGAATTCTTTTGGGAGAGAGAGTGAAATTGTGTGTACATGCCCCTGCTTGAATGTTTGTGTGCCACATGAGCAAAAAGGGGAAGATTCTCTTGAGTTGTGAGGGCACATGCTTGATGAAAGATTGATTTTCGTGTCGGATATCTTGATCAGCTGATTTGCATGAGCTTCCCGATATCGAGAGTCAATTCTTAAAGTCTAGGAAATCTTAATGTATTGAAGGTCATTGCATTGATAAGACCATGCATGTTTTCTTGATGAATTGCAATATTGAGTGATCGGTATGACCGTAGCTTAAATTGTTGTACCATAGTAGCGAGGTTGGGATGTAAATTGCATGAATTGTATGTTTGTTGTTCGAGGACGAACAAGGATTTAAGTGTGGGGTAAGTGATCTTGGGCAGATTTATATGCCCAAGTGATACTCAAAAGTATCATTTTAGCCTTGTTTATCTAGCAATGTGTATACATTTTCATGTAATTAGGAATAAAATGTGAATTTATACTAACCAACATGATTAGCATTGTTTTGCAGGTAAAATGTGATTTTGAGAAGCTAAAAGGAATGTTGGACGATATCGGAGTTGGACTTGGATGCGAGCAAGGAAAAGGCAGTGGACAGCATGATTTAAAGGGGCTCCGCGATGGAGCCGTGTCACGCTGCCATCGCGGAGCCATTCTGCCTGGAGGGTGAAAATTCACCAAATTTCTAGTGAAGGTCCGCGTTTGCTCCGTGGCACGGAGCCAGTGCTCCGCGATGCACGTCGTGCCACGTTGAGATTAAATTCCCGGTCCCCCAGTTCCAGTGAGGGTCCGCGTTCATGGCGTGTCACGGAGGCAGTGCTCTGCGAAGCACTCCGTGACACGTTGCTCATTATTCCGGGAAAAATTCCCACTAGTATAAATAGAACACTTAAGTGTATTTTTCAAAATTCAGACTTGGTGGAGCAAGGACGTGGGTTACAGGCAGTTGAGGGACGAAAAGTTCAGGGTTTTTTCTCTCTTTCTTTCTTCTCTAATTCAATTGTTTGTATGATTAACACTCATTTTATGATGATTAATCCACAAATGAGTGGCTAATTCCCTTCCTTGCTGAGGTTATGAACACTTGTGATGAATTTTGATTATTGATTATATGGTTTTTCATCTTTTTCTTCCATGTTGTTCTATTAATTCTTGTTCTTACTGCATTGGTGTGTGGCCTACATTAATGTACATCTAAAAAGTCCGATTTCACTCGAGAGAGCACAAAATTGGAAAGTTGTGAATTAATAGGATATTGTTCTTAACTTGATTTGGGAAAATTGAGTTTTGATGTGCATTCAGGATAGAAATATACCTGAAAGTCGTATTAGTCAATTTAGGAACCGGAATTGTATGGCTAGAACATGAATTGCATTTGATCACAAAAATGTAGACGGATGGTTCATGATTCTTAAGTGAGATTAAATACGAGAGTTTTAATCTCTTGGCAAATGTTCTTGGCTAGCAACTGGAAGAAAAGATTAACCAATTTATGATGATAATCAATTTCATTACGTGTTCGTTAACCTCGGCATGCTCTTATTCATAGTCCAAATTCAAAGTAGATAATTGTTCGTAGTTTTAGTATAAAATTTATAAAACAAATTATTCACTTTTTGGTTACTTTGTTTTCAGCATATTTAGAAGTAAAATTATAGTATACATGAACCAATTGCACTTATCCCAAGTCTCTGTGGGATCGATACTTGGCTTACTAAAGCCACTTACTACTTGTTCGACCACGTGCACTTGCGTGTCAGTTTTATAACCCCAAAACCACCCGAACAAGTTTTTGGCGCCGCTGCTGGGGACTTGGCAATTGGTGAATTTGTTTTAAGTGTTAATTTTACTATATTTTCATTTTTCTAAGTGTTGACAACTTGGTCTTAGCCTGTATTTTGCAGACTTAATTGCTGTGAACACTGGCAAGAGACAAAGAGCTGGTGGAATCTTATATAGAGCCAGAACGTATATTTCACAGTAAACGGAGAGAAGCTCTACAAAGAAAGCTGCAGTTGCTCAGACAGACCATTATGGAGCAACAGAATCCACCGGTTCTGAAGGCAGTGTTAGTGCCCGAAGAAGCAGCAGCAAGGCCGGTTCCCGAGGTGGCAATCCCACATGCCAATAATGTTACATCCAGTATCCGCAAACCAGAGCCTGGAGGGAGATTTGAACTCAAGCAAAATATGGTGCAATTGTTGCGCACAAGCGGGCAATTTACCGGTCTCCCTCATGAAGACCCACAACAGCATCTCCAAAACTTTTTGGAGATAAGTGACACTTACATACCCGCTGGAGTGTCACCTGATTATGTTCGTCTTACATTATTTCTGTTCTCATTACTCGGAGAAGCCAAGAGGTGGTTGAAAGCTGAGCCACCAAATTCTATTTCAACGTGGGATGATCTTGCACGAAAGTTCTTGGTAAGGTTTCTTCCCTCTGGTAAAACAGCAAGACTTAGAAGTCAAATTCTAAGCTTCAAACAGAGGGAGGGAGAAAATTTATATCAAGCCTGGGAGAGATTTAAATCCATGTTGCGGGACTGTCCTCATCATCATCAGTCCAATGAGGTGTTGGTGCACACATTTATTGAGGGTTTGGAACCCCACACCAAAATATTGCTAGATTTAGCAGCTAGAGGGCAAGCGCTGGAAAAGACGTATGAGGAGCTGTATACCTTGCTGAACCGGATTTCACAGGGCAATCTAGAATGGAATGCTGATTCATCATGAGGTGGGACAAGGAAAGCAGCAGGTGTGCTTGCAGTGGATGGGTTTACAGCTATCGCTGCACAGATAGCTGCCTTGCAAAATCAATTGAACAACCACTTCAGCAACATGACTTTGAACCAGCCTTCAGCTCCAGTTAATGCAGTCCATCAGATGTGGTGTGAAGTGTGTGGAAGCAGTGAGCACTCAGCTGAGTGATGTGGAGCCAATTATGACTCGGTAAACTTTGTGGGTAATGCACAAAGAAATCACCAGCAGTATGGTAGTAGCTACAATTCAAATTGGAGGAATCATCCTAATTTCTCATGGGGTAGCAACAACCATCAAGGCCAAAGTTCGGGTCAGGGTGTGCAAAGGAATCAAGGAGGGCAACAGAACTACCAATCTCAATTCAGAAATAACAATGCACCTCCTCCACCACCATCACCCAGCATTGAGGAGATGTTCAAGACCATGATAGCTAACCAAGCTCTATTGCAGGCTGACTATGTGAAATTGGCAGCCGAAGTGAAAAACAATCAGTTAGCTACCAAGGCTCTTGAGTATCAATTTGGGAAATTTGCTAGTGCTCAAAATACAAGGCCTAGAGGAGGACTGCCAAGCGACATGGATCTGAATCCCAAGAAGGTAAATGCAGTCACCACAAGGAGTGGTTTGCAGCTGAAGGAGGTGGAACCAGAAAGACCACCTCAACACTCGGGAGCAGCAGAAGTTGAGGGGGAGCAAAGTTCGGAAAGGGGGAAGACCAAAGAAGCTGAATCAGAAAGACCTCCACCCCCGTTCCCCCAATGACTCAAGAAACACAAAGAGGAGGCGTGTTTCAAGAAATTCATGGAGGTGCTTAAACAGGTACATGTTAATTTACCTCTTGTTGATGTCTTTCAGGGAGTGCCTAAATATGCCAAGTACATAAAGGACATCGTGGCCAACAAAAGTCGGTTGACTGAGTATGCTACGGTGGCTTTAATGAGGAGTGCACTTCCCGGATCCAAAATAGACTGCCCACAAAGTTAAAAGACCCTGGAAGTTTTACTATCCAGCTTACTATTGGGCAGAGCATCCGAGCTCGTGGATTGTGTGACTTGGGGGAAAGTATAAATCTGATGCCATCTTCGGTATTCAGAAAGTTGGGTTTAGGGAGTCCTAGACCCACAACCGTAATCTTGCAGTTGGCGGACCGATCCTTATCTAGGCCGGATGGCATTGTTGAGGATGTTCTAGTGCAAGTTGTCTCCCTAATTTTCCCGGTAGATTTTGTCGTGCTGGATTTTGAACCAGACGCGGAAGTCCCATTTATTTTGGGACGACCCTTCTTGGCAATTGGGAAAGCATTAATCGACGTAGCTGCGGGGCAACTCACAATGTGAGCACACAACAAGGTAGAGGTATTTGATGTGTTAAAATCCATGAAGCTGCCAGCTATAAATGAGGAGCTTTCAGCAATCAATGTGGTTGAACATGAAAAAATTCGTCAGATTGTTGAATCTCAAGACCCATTGGAAAGAGCGTTGACGCACTCTGATCATTTTGGAGATAGAGAGGCGTGTGGAATGGTCCAATTGTTGAATGGAGCACAGAATCATCCTAGGAGACAGGAGCTTCAATCATTGATGAGATCTCCAGAGCCTTTGCCGAAACCATCAGTTGAGGAGGCGCCGAAGCTGGAGTTGAAAGAATTGCCTCCCCATTTAAAATATATCTTTTTGGGGGAGGGTGAGATGTTACCAGTTATCATCTCTGCAGACTTGACGGAGGCACAGGAGAAGGCAGCATTGGGTGTCCTCAAAAAGAGGAAGAAAGCAATGGGTTAGCAAATGTCAGACATTCAGGGCATCAATCCAGCTTTCTGTACACACAGGATATTCATGGAGACAGGAGCCAAACCAACCGTTCAGCTGCAACGAAGACTTAATCCAGGAATGAAGGATATGGTGAGGAAAGAAATAATCAAGTGGCTTGATGCAGGTGTGGTCTACCCAATTTCAGACAGTGAATGGGTCAGCTCCGTTCAATGTGTTCCAAAGAAAGGGGGTTGACTGTAGTCACCAACGAGAAAAATGAGTTGATCCCTACCCGAACCGTCACAGGATGGCGGATTTGCATGGACTACAGAAAGCTAAATGAAGCCACGAGGAAAGATCATTACCCCATCCCTTTTATTGATCAAATACTGGATAGGTTGGTGGGACAGGAATACTATTGCTTCCTTGATGGGTACTCTGGTTATAACCAAATCGCCATAGCTCCGGAGGATCAAGAGAAGACTACTTTTACCTGTCCATATGGGACATATGCTTTCAGGCGAATGCCTTTTGGGTTATGCAATGCACCGGCCACATTTCAGAGATGCATGATGGCTATTTTCCACGACATGGTGGAGGATTTTGTTGAGGTATTTATGGATGATTTTTCTGTTTTTGGTAATTCGTTTGCTACTTGTTTGCAGAATCTTGACAGGGTGCTGGCTCGTTGTGAGGAATCCAACCTTGTATTAAACTGGGAGAAATGCCACTTCTTGGTGAAGAAGGGTATTGTCCTTGGCCACAAAGTATCTCGAAAGGGGTTGGAAGTCGATCGTGCTAAGATCGAGGTTATTTAAAAGTTTCCACCACCAGTGTCAGTGAAAGGTGTGCGCCGTTTTCTTGGGCATGCAGGATTCTACAGACGATTCATCAAAAACTTTTCCAAAATCTCGAGACCACTATGCAGATTGCTGGAAAAAGAGGTGAAGTTTGAGTTGAATGATGAGTGTGTTAAGGCATTTGAAGAGCTGAAGCAGAAATTGATAGAAGCACCTATCCTCACTTCTCCGGATTGGGAACAACCATTTGAGCTGATGTGTGATGCCAGTGATGTGGCTGTGGGAGCTGTATTGGGGCAAAGAAAAAATAGAATCTGTCATTCTATCCATTATGCAAGCAAAACCCTGAATACAGCCCAAAGCTACTACACAGTCTCAAAGAAGGAAATGCTAGCCTTGGTGTTTGCATTTGATAAATTCAGGTCCTATTTGGTGGGTTCGAAAGTGGTGGTGTACACAGACCATGCAGCGATTCGGTACCTATTCAACAAGAAGGATGCTAAGCCGAGGTTGATTAGATGGATCTTGTTGTTACAGGAGTTCGATCTTGAGATCAAAGACCGAAAGGGGAGCGAGAATCAAGTAGCAGATCACCTATCACAATTGGAAAGCCGATCGCAGGTGATGGAAAGTGATAACATAAATGAAGAGTTCCCAGATGAGCAACTCTTGGAAGTGGGGGAAGCCGAAGTTCCATGGTATGCAGACATAGTCAACTTTCTAGTGAGTGGAGTCTACCCACCTGAGGCAACAGACCAACAAAGAAGGAAATTGAGGCATGATAGCCGGAACTTTGTTTGGGATGAATCATATTTATTCAATCAAGGACCAAATCAGGTAATGAGAAGATGCATCCCAGAGAGTCAGATTGCAGAGGTGTTGAGGGGCTTCCATTCTTCATTGTATGGAGGTCATCACGGAGGCGAGAGAACAGCGCACAAGGTTCTACAGTCAGGTTTCTTTTGGCCAACACTGTTCAGAGACTCTATGGCGTATGTCAAAATGTGTGATAGATGTCAGCGTACAGGATCAATTGGCAGAAGACAAGAGATGCCACTGCAGAATATACTGGAAGTTGAACCCTTTGATGTATGGGGCATTGATTTCATGGGTCCATTCCCACCGTCATTTGGTAATCGTTACATCTTGGTGGCTGTAGATTATGTATCAAAATGGGTGGAAGCAATAGCTTGCCCCAAGAATGACAACAAGGTAGTAACGAAGTTTGTGAAAAAACACATCCTTACTAGGTTTGGGACACCCCGAGCCATTATCAGTGATGGAGGGGCTCATTTTGTCAATGCAAGTTTCAAGAAATTACTAGCCAAGTATGGGGTGCGCCATAAAGTGGCAACAGCATACCACCCCCAAACTAGTGGGCAAGTAGAGGTGTGAAATAGAGAAGTGAAGCAGATTCTTTAGAAAACGGTGAATACACAATGAAATGATTGGTCAAGCAAACTCGATGATGCGTTGTGGGCTTACAGAACTGCTTACAAGACACCGATTGGAACCTCACCATACCGACTGGTCTATGGCAAAGCATGTCCTCTTCCGGTGGAATTAGAGCACCGAGCCTTCTAGGCTGTTAGGAAGCTAAATATGGACTTAGAGCTGGCGGGTAAAAAGAGACTCATGCACCTCAGTGAACTTGACGAGTTCTGCTGGCATGCCTATGAGAGTGCCAAGTACTACAAGGAAAGAACTAAAAGATGGCATGATAAGCATGTGGTGCATCGCATTTTCGAGCCGGGACAGAAAGTTTTGCTCTTCAATTCGAGATTGAAGTTGTTTCCAGGGAAGCTGAGGTCTAAATGGTCAGGACCATTTGAAGTGGTAAGAATGACCCCGCACGGGGCGGTAGAATTGTGGCAAGAAGATCGGAGTGCCACGTTCTTAGTAAATGGCCAAAGGTGTAAGCACTACTGGGGGGAGGACAGTGATCGAGAGAAATCGTCCATCACCCTAGCGGACAATTGAGCTTAAATGACGTCGAGCCGCGATGGTAAACCAGGCACTGCACGGGAGGCAACCCGTGAAAATTTTTTCTTTCATTTTGTAAAGTGTAAATAGATTTTTATTTTTCTTTTTCGTAATTTACTACAAAATTTTTCGTTTTAATTTTTGTTTTTTATTTTATTTAGGTGAAACCTATTATTTTAACCAATTTTGTTTAGTGGGATGATTTTCAGGTCAAACGGAGGAAAATGTGCACGGAATTGTGAAGGAAAAGTCGAGGTATTAAAAATTAATAAAATGTAGAAAACAGTGAGCTGGGGCGATATCTCCGTGTCATGGAGGAGGACCTCCGCGTTACCCTCCGTGACACGTTGAGGTATAACCCAGAAATTTAAAAAATTTCCAGAATGCTATCGCGATGGCTCCGTGTCACGGAGGCAGTGCACCGCGATGCACTCCGCGACACGTTGCCTTGTATATCGCGATGGGTCACACCGGGTTGCCGGGTGACCCACGTGTTTTTCTACCCTTTTTAACCCGAAACCTCCCCTTTTCCCCTCATTTTCAATTTCCTCCGCGACCAAACGTCCCAAAACCCCTCTCCCATCAATGTGCCACAGTTTAAGGCAACAAATTTTCGAGTTTTCTTCGATTATTCAACTTCAAGGTATGTTTTCCGATTCCCTCTCAAGTTTTTGCCGATTTTCTTTGATTTTAAGCATGGGAGGTGAACTAAATCGCCCTAAGTCGAAATTAAGCATGAATTCGAGTTATTTGTTGGTTGATAAATGTTCGGAATGTCGTTATGATTGTTTGAACTTGTCGATTGCATAAATTATTCGAATTTGATTGACAATCTCAATTCTAGGGCTTGTTGTTGAATTTGAAGTTGGAAATGTGTTGAAATTGTGCATTTTATGCCGGGTTGTACGGGTGGAATGAGATTAGTCGTTGTAAAAATTGTTAGGATGTTAATAGACGACGAATTCTCGGGTTTGGGGGAATTGTTGAAATTTGCTCGAATTTGGTTGGTTGGATAGGTTCATGTATATAAATTTTTGTTGTTATTTTTGTTTCTTTGTTTTTCTTTCCTAAGTGCAATGGTTAAAATGTTGGCAATGGTAGTGATTGTGATTAGCTGTACGAAGTCTGAGTAGTACACAGAAGTTATACCATCGAATTTTCTCTTGAACGCACTAAGCATGATTGTATAGCTGGTTGTTTTGGGTAAATAAAGTTATTCTTGCCGTAGGTTGTAACTGTAGCTAAGGACTAAGTGTGGGGTAACTTAGCATAACCCGACCTTAGCCGAGGTTAATATTTATTTAGCTTAACATTGAGCTTGTTGACTTGGGTTGACAGGTAAAATGGCAAGCCGGCAAGATAAAGGGAAAGGTGCATCAACTTCAAGCACCGGAAGAAAGTGACTCAGACTGGGCAAAGCAGTCCCAGCAGCACCAGCAGTTCCACGCGGCCAGCGCCGCCAATATGGAACAAGATGGGTGACCGACGAGAGGAAAAAGTGGTACGCAAAGCACAAGGAGAACAAATATTTCCCCGAGGAGCATATAGCACGGGAGCCATTGGCATAGGAGTTCCCAAGGACAGTTCACCGGATCGAGGCAGCGGGGCTCGATTTCATATTCGAGGAGCCCAAAGAATGCAACCTGCACTTGGTTTGGGAGTTCTATGCCAACTGGAACCCGTCAATCCGAAGCCACACCATCAAAATCAGAGGGCAGATAGTCACTCTGGAGCCCCACCAGCTAAATGCCATCATAGGAGTGCGGACACAGACGCCCACGTCCTCCGACAACTGAACATTACCCCACCGTATGATGACATCAGATGCACACTATGTGGGGCCCGATCTACAGCTAGATGGAGCAGGCACAAGGAAAGAGGCTACCACCAGACTCTGCCATATTCTCAGATGAATAGGGAAGCCCGAATTTGGCTGAAGATAGTCTGCTCTTGCCTCATCCCGGGGGTACATATGACTGATGTAACCCAGGATCGTGTTTGCCTGGTATACGCCTTGATGAAAGGGCTGGAGATAAATGTCGGGGCGGTTATTATATCCTCCATGAAGAGAGCCCGGTTGCACCAGGGGCATAGGTATGGTTTCGGTGGACTACTCACCACCTTTCTCAGGGGCCTCGATGTTGAGGAGGAGGCCCTCGATTATATCCCGCAGTTGGAGCGGCGCGTCTTGGATGTTACCAAAACTAAGGCTCCCGACACCACCCACGGGCCAGTGTTGACACTTGGCGAGCGACACGCTTGTGATTACCAGTACATGGTGCGGATGTATGGGATGCAGATTCTCCAGCTTAGGATAGGTGGGAGGCCGGCGACGGAGGAGGAGCTATGGCAGCTCAAGCTAGACTACCCGTTTGGCGAAAACGCCAAGGCTCTATGCCGAGTAGGGCCAGTATTTGTAGAGCCCACAGACGATGACGTCCCCACGGACGAGGAGACGCGTCGGGAGGACTCCGATGTGGAGTCCGATGATGACGACGGAGGCGACTCGGATATGGGAGATGAGGCAGCAACACCTGATGAAGAAGTGGAATACTTTGACTGATCAGGGAGTTCCACCACCCCATTTTATGTTATTTAATTTTTGTGAACACTGGGGACAGTGTTCGGATTAAGTGTGGGGTGGGAGTAGTTAGGTGCTGGGATGGGCTGTTTTGTTTCTATGTTCTCCTCTGTTATTTTGTATGTTGTGTTTCCCTGTGTTTGTGAATTTTCAAATTGTTCTGTATTAGTAAATATTTGTGAAATTGTTGTGTGTTGTGAATGTTGCCAGCTGATTTTGTAAATATCTAATTATCGAAATGATCAATATTTTTAAAATTTTTGAAAATATTTTGTACATATTTAAAATATTTTGTAAATAATTTTTTTCTATCAAAATGATCGATATTTTGCAAATTTTTCAACTTTTTTTTAATTTTGGGTTTCTCGACGTTTGTTTTCGGTTCTTTTACCGAGAAGGGTCCCATTGAACCGAAGTCATAGTTAGTGACCATTCCCTATGATGGATGGATGAAGACCATCTTAAGGGAAATGTAGTCGTTAGGAGTAGTTTTTTTCAATTATTTTTCAGTTTTTTCCTTGTGGATGGCATCCCGGAACCTGTAGTTACTTGTTGATGGAATCAATGGCTCTATATAAGCTTTGGAGAAGCACTCCATCCGAAAGTCCATGCTAGGGACAAAGAGCAACCTTCGTTTTGAACCTCTTTCATGCCTCATGCAAAGGCTCTCGCGGCTCTTACCTGAAATTTGTGATGTTTTCCCTCAACTGCAGCATCTTCAATGGAGGGAAAAAACGATCCAAGAAGTCTTCGATTAACCCTTGCAAAGATGTAAAACAACCAGGGGGAAAATCTTCCAACCACATCGTTGTTTCTCTTGTTAGAGAGAATGGGAAAAGCCTTAGTCTGATAGACTCTGGAATTATGTTTGTGATTTTTAAGAGCTGGCATATCTCTAAGAAATTTCTAAAATGCTGATTTGCATCCTCACTTGGTTTACCGCCAAAGATCCCCTTCATTTGCAGCAAATGCAGCATGGTGCTTGTGACATGAAATACAACATTCCCTATCGTAGGTGGTAGGCGAATGGCTCCCGCAATCTCCGACCTCACCAGGTTATCATCGTCATCCTCCATGTTACCTTCCACTGAGATATCCCCTGCTTGGGAGTGATGACTCGTGTGGTTGTAAGATCCTAACAAACACAGCAAAATCATGTCAAGTAACTATGATGCAAAACTATTTCAACTTAATAATCGACACAAGAATATCAAGCTCTAGTCACCTGCAACGACGCCATTTTTGATAATGTCCAAAATATACTCCTCATAAGAAGGGTATACACGGCTGAAGTATCAAAATAAGTAACCCGACGGGTGTCGGGGTCGAATCCCACAAGGACTAGTGAGTGGTAATTACTAGTATTGGTTGAGAAATTGATGTTAGCTAGCACCACTTAGAATTAACATAAAAACAAATAAGTTGTGGGATATTGGAATTTATAGTAGATTATAATTGTTAATTTGGTTGAATATAATAGAAAAATCATCAAGGTTGTCGACAAGAATGTGAATGACTAGAGGTGTGGTGTAGATGATATACTGACTAGATAATGACATGTTAGGTCATCTTATAAGTTCAATTAGTGAAAATAATTTCGAGAAAATGGGTAAATATAGCTTTTCAGCTTTATAAATACCTCTTACTAGAGTTTTATGAAACCTCTAGCAGCTATTAGCTCAACCCGATCAAATTTGGGTTAGTAGCTGCACTAATTTCTAGCTATTAGCTACAAATTAGGAGTGAGAATGCAATTTTGGCTATTTCTAGCCCAATTTCACAATCTCTCATCGATGTCCACAATTAAATTCTCTTCCAATACTTAATTATTCTTTTACAAGCAACAATCAAGTAAGAATAAATAGACCTACATCATAATCAATGGATCTTCCATTATAGATTGAAGAGAATCTAACAGATTTGTACTTATTTAAATAATATAAAGATGAATCTAGCAATAACCACTCTAATTAAGTATTCATGATCACACACCTCTAGTTAATTATTTAGCTACTCATGATAAAGAAATTTAAAAGAACATTCAATAATAACGTCATTTAATTTAATAACAAGAGCAGTAAAATCAAATTCATAAATAGTCTACACCAATGGTTGTACCTTGCTATTAAGAAAAAGAAATAGAATGTAGTACTTTTCAAAGTCTACCAACCAAAATCTCATTTTCTCTGCTAAAGGAATGTTCTAAAGCTAAGAAAGGAAAAAAGATGATAGGATATGCTCTACTATGATATGCTCAGTACACAGTACTTTCTCTAGAATTTATATCTATGAAAATAGGGCATCTTCTCTCTCTTATTCCGTGCTGGACAATTTTTCCCATAGCAGCGTTGTGGAATCTCCAAAGGTACCAGAGCTTCACCAGTTGAAATCTGTGAACTCCCAGGTACATTATCTGAGCCATCACTAAAATCTAGTGAACATCGATGATTCATTCGGTGTTTAGTCGATCTCAATCCTTAAATCGCCAAGTCTTTGTTCTTCACTCGAGAAAATAAGATGTCATTCGATGACTGGAGTGGCGAATCGTCATTGGCAACTCTCATTTCGCCAGTGGCATTCTTCCTTAGAGGCAGTGATGATGTTTCTTAGACTGACATTTCGCCGGTATTCATTGGTGGACCGCTGATTTGATCTCACTTCCTTATTTTTGCTCCATTTTTGCTCTTTTCTACACATTTAGGTATCTACACGCAACAAAGGAAAAAATGCATAACATCCATATAATCAACTCAAAAACTAAGTAAAAAAAACTCAAGTTTAAAAGCCTAATGAGTTGGTAAATTACCAACTCATCATTATGCATCTGGGTTCGACTGTGATGTCTTAAGTTGATATTTGTGTTGTGAAATTAAACTTGGTATAGTTTTACCGAGCTACTGGTTAATGAGGCATCGCTGTAGTGAGACTGCTGCAGTGGTTGGAGTTTCACCATAGTGGGTATAAGATGTCAGGTCTCGCCATGATGAGGCCTTGATTGCCACAGCGGGTTTGCTCCAGCGAAGTTGGTGAATGCTGCAGTGAATGACATGAGGCAGATTATGCGTTTAAGTAATTTATTTTGAGTTTCTCATCTCATAATCCCAGAACTCAAACCCAAATACTTTTGAGGTGATTTTCCCAAGGCTAGTGCCTAATTCTCCTCCAAGGTAAGTTTGCTTGTTCAATTCTTTCATCTAGTAATCCTCTAAAATCCTAGAATCATTCGGATTGGCCTTAATTGTGAATTGTGGGCTAGAATCCTTGAACTTATGAAAGTTATAGGGAATTAAATTGGTGATGATGATTATTGCTTCTTATGCTTCTAAGTTTTTAATTAACACTTCCTAGGATAGAATTGGATGTTAAATTCATAATTGTAGTAATTTGGGGCCTATAGTCCTATAAAAATGATCCCTTTAGCATGGAAACTGCTATAAAGGGAGTTAAATAAGTAGAAGCTCCATGATTTAGAGTGATGTGATCATTAAGGAACAAGACCATGGTGAATTAACCCTTGGGTAGGGATTTAAACCTCGATAACTGGTAGAATTATGTGGGGTTGAATTTCTAAAGATATTATTTGAAGAGTAAATGATTAAATACTCTTGCATTATTTATTTTTAGACTTTGAGCATTTTGAGTCTGTGAGAAAAGAAAATTCTCACGTAAAGTAGCTTGCTCGTTCAAGTTCTTTAGTTGAGGTAGGTTATGGTTTATTTGGAGTTAGACTTTTACTAGTCACTTGTATGTGTTATGAGTTGATAAAGCATGCATGTTGGTTTTTGGACATAGACTGTGATTTTGAAAATGTTTGTATGAATAAGCTATTAAATTATTGAAGTTTGTTTGAATATAATTTGTGATAGCGGTGTGCAATTGTGATAATCAATGTGTACTTGTCATTATTAACTTGTGTGATGACTAAATAGAGAACATACTAAGACATGTTCATGATAATTGAGGAATAAATAATTATTCTAAAATGAGTGGCTCATGCCGATGTGAGCTTATAGACAAGCGATTATGTGACAGGTCGGGTACTATACCAGTAATATATGAGTTGCTCGAGTCCGATAACATGAACTTACGAACGAGTAGTTGTGTATGGAGCTGGTACCACACTGGTACATTGTGTGGACACTAGGGATCCCCTACAAGTCATGATTAGTGAGAGTGTACAAATGTGTGAGACTGATGAGATATAGTGACTATAAAGCTCTGATTCAGTATGGATATAATTCCATTATTGTGTTGTGATTGCATTATGCTTGAAAATTCTTGCAATGTCTTCTTATGTATGGTTTAGACACTTATATTTCCTATGTTAATTTGCATTGTTAGATCTGAGATTGCTGTATTTACTTAGATGTCATTGACTACCTGATTCCCTGAATTATTGGTACTTGTTGTTATATCTGTCCATTGCTTTCATCAATAATGTGATATATACTTGTTACTAATCTAAGTTGGCCTATAATGCCTACCAGTACATAGTACTTGTACTGATGCTACTCCTATATTTTTCTTCGAGTGTAGACTATGTTCCGGAGTCTTCTTCCTGACCTCGCATCTAGTGTTGACAACTAACTAATCTGACGATGAGTTATTACTATCCAGGCTACCGCAGATCTTCCCTTAGATAGATATCTACTCCATTCAGATACTAATTTATGTTTCCTTTTGCCTTTGCTACTCTTAAATATTGCTAGTTAGAATCCTTGTACAATGACTTTCAGGTTTTCGAATAGTAATAGCTAGACTTCCACAGATTGTTTTATAGTTATTTAAACCTTTAATATTTATCTCTCTAATGCCTTATTTTCGGGTATATGAATCTTTAACTGTTGGGTTTGTTTGTACGTTATGGTTTTCCCATTGGAGGGTTATTGTGGGTGCTAATCACGACAGTTGGGTCGTGACATCCCCTGATTCTTTTGTCTTTTGCGAGCGAGCAAAGTCCAATTTTCTCCATTATTTTTGTTGGAGAGGTTATCTACCTTGAAAACCTTCACATTTTTTGTCACGACCCCAATCTGGCCAAGATCGTAACACGAGACAAGGAGCCCCGAGAGACCCCATGTCGACCCATGGCATAAGCATGCATCTGACTCAATGAAGAGCTGAATAACAAAAAATACAATCATAGCGGAAGTCTAACTTTAATATAACATCAAAATATAAAACACAAAAGCTGAATACATGCATATGTCTGAATAGCCTCTAAATGTGACGAGTTGATGGGACAAGACCCCAACTAACTTAAAAAGATGAAATTGAAATACATAAAAAAAGATGAAGAGTCTAGTCCTCAGAAAATGAGGACTCACTAATAAGGAAAACTCTAACACCGATAATTTGACTAAGAGCGGGGCTAAAGCTGAGAGCCAGGTCCTGTATCATGAAACGATATAGCATAGAAAGTATGTGGTCAGTACGTGAAAGGTATCGAGTATGCAAGGTTAGTAAAACAGCTAAAGTAAATAGACTCATTTGAAGATAATGCATAATGTAAGCGTAAACAAAAGAATCTGAGAGCAGGGCTTGCATGCATTCTATATGAAATCATGATCTCTTCTTAACATAACATAACATAACTCCATCACCTCATAACTGAATCGATTGACTTAAAGCTGAATTCTGACATGTATAAGTAAAAGTTGAACATTGAGTCAAACCTGCTTTAGAACATGTATTTACATAAATCTCATAAATAATGAATATGTAGATCTGAAATCATGAGGAATAAGGGGAGACTCATCTTTTCACTAACATACCGATAGAGTCTACGTGGTCCCGACTATTACACTCAAATGACAAGAGCCATCCAAAACCTTGCCAAGGCTAAGGATGAAACTATGATATCGATATCAAGCTGAAGGGTCATTCAGGCAAGGGAAGCTCACAATGGAGGTCCCAAATTATATAATAGTATAAACCTACATTGGCACGTAGTTCTACGGCATAGGGTGATAGACCCATAGCCTACTCGATGCTAGACCATACTCCAAAAAACATGCACATGCTCTATATCGTCTATAATGAAGCTCAACATTGTTTATTGACGAAGCTCAATGATCAAATACATCTCAAATATGAAATCATGCATATGAGAAGCTTTAAGTTCAAAATATACCGCAAGCTGAAAGCATAATAGGGAGCCTTTGCTCCAAAACTATGTGGTAAGCTATGCATAGAAAGACTTAACTCAAAACATACCACAAGCTAAGAATATAGAATTGGGAGTTTTCACTACAAAACAATGTGGTAAGCTGAATTCGGAAAAATCATCATTTATACTCAATATGTGGGCATTTCCCAAAGCTTTATCATACTTAGAAATACTCAATTCTCATCGAAAATATAATTATAAACATGGGTAGTTTAAAATCATGCTTTTCATCATAATATCTCATCACTATCACCTATACATCACAAATCTCACTTTTCATGAACATCTCATCAATGCGCTTTAAAATTCATAAGACTAGAAACATGATTTTCAATAGGAATCATTGTAAAAATTGCCCATGCTTCATAAATTGAAAATAGAATCAGAATCAAGTCATACCCATGTAAACAAATAGATAATTCATGCATTTGGGTTAAAAACCCCATAGATACACCATAGAGTTTTATACTTTGAAGAGAAGGATTGGGCATGGCTGTGGAAGAAACCACCCATTCATAACCTTACATACCTGTTGGAAGCTGAATCTTACTCTCCCTTGAATGCCCAAAAGAAAATTGAAGGACAAAACCTTGAATCACCCTTTGATCACCTCTCTATCACCCTTCTATCCTTTTGTATGCATGAATGAAGACTTAGGATAGTTTTCCCCTCTTAAACCCACCTTTCATAGCCTAAAACGACATAGTTTAGGACTCTAGAGCATAGGAATTACAAAAAGATCCTTGCTTAAATCGCAGGGTTTTGCTGACTACCAGTCCCCACGAGTGACTGGACGACTCGTCCCCAAAAATATCCATCGGACAACTAAACCTGGATCACCCAAACACTTCTTGAAAAGCGACATGTGAAACACAGAATGCACGGATGATCATTACGAGGGCATCTCCAACTCGTATGCCACCTTACCAACCCGTTTAACAATTCTGTAGGGCCCAATATAATGAGGGATGAGTTTTCCATTCTTTCCTAACAACACTACTCCTTTGATGGGAGATACCTTTAGAAATACCCAATCATCCGCCTCGAACTCCAACTCTCTCCTCCTCACACCAACATATGACTTTTGACGACCCTGAGCGATTTTTTAGCCTGTCCCTTATCAATTTAACCTTTACCACAACCTCATGAACCGAATCAGGCCCTATCATAGCTGCCTCACCAACCTCAAATCATCCGATGGTTGATCTACACCTTCGCCCGCAAAGAGCCTCGAACGGTTCCAGAATGTCGAGCTGTTATTGTAAGAAAAATCGATCAGTGGAAAGTGATCATCCCAACTACCTTTGAAATCCATTACACATGCTCTCAACATGTCCTCAGGAATCTAGATTGTTCATTCCCCTTGACCATCCGTTTGCGGATGAAATGCAGTGTTGAGCTTAGCCTGAGTCCCAAGCCCTTTCTGAAAAGACCGTCAAAACTGGGAGGTAAATAGAGTACCTCAGTATAAAATAATGAATAAGAGCACTCCATACAATCGAACCAGCTCCCGGATATATAATTTAGCGTAATCCTCTGATGAGTTCTCTGGTTTTCACCGGTAGAAAATATGCAGCCTTGGCCAACCTGTCTACCACAACCCAAATGGAATCATATTGTTAGTGAGTACAATGTAGTCCTATGATGAAGTCCATATTAATCTCTTCCCACTTCCAAGTAATAATTCTAATATCCTGAAGTACTCCTCCCGGCCTTTGATGTTCAGCCTTTACTTGCTGACAGTTTGGGCACTTGGCTACGAATTCTGCAATATCCTTCTTCATGTCATCCCACCAATAGATTTCTCGTAAATCACGATACATCTTAGTAGAACCCAAATGGATGGAATACCTAGATCCATGTGCCTCATGCAATATCCGACTCCTCAAATCATCAACATCTGGAACAAATAGGAGACCCTGGTACCGAAGCACACCATCTCCCCCTTGGGAGAAACCCTCTACCTTTTGGCTTCGAACAACTTCCTTTAACTTTACAAAAATTGGGTACTCGTCTTCTCTAGCCTTCACATGAGTCACCAAGGACGATTCAGATCTGCTTTGAACAACAACACCGCCTTTGGTAGAGTCAACCAACCTAACTCCTAACCTTGCGAGCTGATGCACATCTTTTACCAGCTCTTTCTTTCCTTCATCCACATGGGATACACTCTCCATCGAGAGTCTACTAAGAACATCCGCCACCACATTAGCCTTACCCAGATGGTTAAAAACACTCATATCATAAACTTTGAGTAGCTCTACCCACCTTCTTTGTAGTACATTGAGGTCTTTTTGTGTGAACACATACTACAAGCTCATTGTGGTCCCTAAACACATCCACATGGACCCCATACAAGTAATGTCGCCATATATTCAATGTGAATACCGCCGCTTCCAACTCTAGATCATGGGTCGGGTATTTCTTCTGATGGATCTTCAACTATCTAGAGGCATATGCTATCACCTTCCCTTGTGACGTGCCGGATTCGCGCGTCCGCAAGTGTACGGGTTGTGTAAGTAATATAGTGGCTCTTTTTAAGAACCGGATTGTCGAACCCATAGGGACTGTACCCATTCCTCTAACTATCCATTTCTATTGTGATCTTAAATACCTCAAGTGTTGGTTATAGACATTTTCGATTGAGATTAATTAAGTCTAAGTTTGGTTCAACCAAATATTCTGAAATTACTCTAGGAGCAACATAGAGTTAAAACCAATTAATCATGCGATCCTACGATTTGCCATGGGTTAAGCATGGAACTATCAATTGTTATTTCACATAATTAGAATTGCATGTTTATGGTCTTTCGAGCCTCTAAACACGGCAATCTAGCCTCACTGCATCATTGTGAGTGAGGAGTTTAATTTTCTAGTCGCGGGCAATCAATTATGTTGTGGGATACGGGGAAACGATTAGGGACTTTCGTGCGTCTAACCATTTAACTCAACTTAGCCTCACAACTACTTCTTCGAGTGGTGATGTGACATCCCAAGTTGGTCTTTCATAACCCCCGTGTGTCAACCAAGCATGGTGTTAGGTATATTTCTATCCTGACACAAAATCTCTCCCGAGATACAAACATGCTCCTTACATTCTCATGTCCTGACCTAAGTAATGCTTTCTCAAGCTATTACTCAAGCTAACAAATATGCTTCATGGTGATCAATCATAAAAACAACCAACAATCCAGAATACAAGACGAAAACAACAATCAATAACTTAATTCCAAAACAATTTCATAAAATCACAATTATAATTCATGGCTTCAACCCTAGAGGAAGGGTTCTTGCCATTCATGTTCGTAAAACTACAATTAACTAATACTAAACTAACATACTTACATGTATTTGGTAGATGAGAAGGGAATTTGATAAACCCTAGATGAGTTCTCCCACTTCTCCCTTCACTCCCAGGTGGTTTTTCAGAATAAAATTGTGACCAAATGATTTTAGGAGCTAAGGGTTCAATTTATACTATGCTGAAAAATTGCAAAATTTGGCCTGTGGTGGAACAGCAACGTGTCATGGAGCTGAACGCCTTACTTGACCTCCGTGACACGTTGGTAACGCGTACCCTCACTGGAATGTGCCAAAAAATGCAATTTTTGGCCAAGTGTTGCCGCGTTGGCAGCGTGCCACGGCCCCTATCACGCAGGGTGCTAGTTATTGCATGTTTTCTTGTTGACTTTCACGTTTTGCTCTTGATTCCATTCCTCCACTTCACCAAATCATGAATTAGTTCCTCAAATGCATTATTAACCTTCAAAAACAAGGACTAATCATGTTGGTTAGTATATATTCACATTTATATAAAATTGCATGAAAATGTATAAAATAACTTAGATAAACAAGACTAAATTAAGGTGTAAAGCGTATCTCGGGCATGCTATCTTTGCCCGTGATCACAACCCCACACTTAAAGCCTTGTTCGTCCTCGAACAACATTTTACATATCATGCATAAGGAGACTCATCCATAACTCATTTAGCAAGAATATTCAAGCTACGACTACAATGATTACGTAAGATAACAAGCTAAAGATAGAGCATGCACGATTTGATCATTGAAATGAAGTACAACTATGTTAAGACTTCTTAACCTCAAGAATCTACTCTCAATCTTAGAAAACTCATGCAAATCAACTGATTAAGAAATCCCACATGAATTATATCCTTCATTCAACATGTGCCCCTCACGGAAAGAGAGTTACCCAATCACACGCAAAAACAATTTTTTAAATCACAACATGTGTGGGTACATGAATAGAATTACGCTCACTCTCACAAAGAATTCACATGCATCATGTAATGACCCATAAGCTTGCCCTTAGTGTTTTATTCCACTAATTTAAGGATGTGTGAATGTAAGATCAAGTAGGACTTAATGGGTTGTAATGTAGGCTAAGGGACAGGTAGGTACTATTATGGCCAGTAATAGTGACTATCTTTCCTAAACGCTTTTAATACATTACGCCCTCCTTACGAACTTCCCTTCCCTTACTTTACCTTTTTCTCCTTTCATCTTTCTTGTTCCTCTTATGTTCCCCCATTTATTTAGGCACTTTTAACTTATTAGTAAGGAGTTCTATAAAGAATTTTTCATTAATTTGTTTTCTTGCTCCTTACTAATAATCAACCATTTTCACACAAGTGCACCTTTGTCCTTTTCTCACTTCTACAACTTGCTACTTTTCCTTTCTTTTCATTCTTCTCACTCCTTTACTCCTTCGGATTTTTTCACTCAAGCGATTAGGAATTTTGGATCAAGTTCAAGGCTAATGAAAGAAAAAGGATTAAGCTTATGTTGCATCTATCAAAGAATAGGCTCAAGGCTCAACAGGGCTAACTAGGATTAATTTCTCAAGGTAGGTAAAACGAGGGATAACAATTGGTTCATTCAAAGAAATGCCTAAATCATCTCCTACAATTCACATCCTTCATTTCGTTTAATAAACACACCAGGCAAGTTCTAGACAATCCACAATAGCACAGAATACTCAAAAACCTTACACTCATGGCACATGCTCAAATCAAGACATATTCAGTAGACTCTTACTCAGCTAATCACAAGAGTTCAGATTAAGCTTCAATCATATTGAGTCAAATTCAAGAGCCTAAGCGTCTCACACAAAGTTATACACCTGCATGCTTCACACCGAACATACTTGCATCTTACAATCACGTATAGCACATAACAAGAACATCAAGCACCACTTAGTTATGGTTTCAAAAACCAATCACCTACCGACTAATTTTCCTCAAGACGGTCGTCATCCATCCATCGTTGGAAACAGTCCCTAACTATGACTAAAAACACTATATACAGACAAAGGAAAGAAAAAATAATTTTTTTATTCTTCGGTTCAAAGACCCCCCGTCGGAAAAGAACCGAAAAGAAAAACCAACGGGTGATGAAGTCATGCTTACTTCACAAAAATTTTCAAATTTTTCAAATTTTTCAAATTTCTCAAGCATTAGCATTACATTCACCACAAACTTGTTAAGCACAACATTTTTTTGAAATTTCCCTTGAAATTTCCCTCACCCCACACTTAAATAATGATATGTCCTCATAGCATCAAATTAAAATTTAAAAAGGGTGAGAAATACTCCCTGAGGCCTTTAGGCCTAGCTAATAGCATGATTTTCTTCAACTTTGCACAAGTGTGTGTCGACCCCACACTTTTTATCGTTCATGCTTTTTAGCTTCCTCCTCCACGGGTACTCAGACTTCCCCTCCATCCGTGCTTAACTTTCCACCAAAAACAACACAAGATGAAAAATAAATAAAATCAACACAAATGCAAGAAATTAAAATGGTACCTGTGGTACCCTTGGGTTGCCTCCCAAGTAGCGCCTTATTTTAGGTCGTGGCCCGACGTGGACTATCCTTTTCAGGACATCCTCATACCTGGGTTCTCTTTCGAGAACCATCTCCTTTTCTTTTGCTGTTTAGAGGAAACAGCCTCCACTCTGTTCCTCTCTTTCTCCAACTTCTTCTCAATTTGAAGCCCTTTATCAGACTCGGGTTGAATACTTGTAATTGCCTTTGGCCCTGCACCTGTGGAATCCTCCACCCCACACTTATCCTCTGCCAACACACTAACCTGACAAAGGTTTCTATAGTGTGCAGATGGGTTCATTTCTTGGTAAATGCAGAAGATTTCTTCTTCATCCTCAACCCTCATTTTCAGGGTCCTTGCTTTCAAATCAATCACCGCTCCTCCAGTGGCCAAGAATGGTCATCCCAAGATCAGGGGTACCTGGTCATCAACCTGAAAATCCAAGACAATAAAATCAGCAGGTATAATGAACTTACCTACTTTGATGAGAAGGTCCTCTATTATTTCATCAGGTGTCACTCGCGACTTGTCAGCCAGCTGCAGTATCAACCTTGTTGGCCTCGGTTTTCCCAACCCCAGGGTGTTGAATAAGGATAGGGGCATTAGATTAACTGCCGCCCCCAAGTCACACAAAGCTCGTAGCACCTCAGCTTTACCAATTTGTATGGGGAGGGTAAAACTCCCTGGGTCTTTGAGCTTCTTTGGCATTTTGCTCAATACCCTGTGACTGCACTCCTCAGTCAGCGCTACAGTCTGGACGTCCACCAATCTCACTTTGTTCACCATCACGTCCTTCAAGTATTTAGCATACTTGGGCATTCCCTGCAAGACATCAATAAGAGGCAAATTTATGTGAAGTTCTTTGAAGCTCTCAAAGAACTTTTTGAAGCATTCCTCTTCCTTGCTCTTTCTGAATTTCTGAGGGAATGGTGGTGGTGGTCTTTGTGCTGGCTGCAATGGAAGTTGTGCATTTTGTTGCCCAGCACTCTGATTATCTCCCATGTTGATGGATGGTCCTGGTCTAACCAACTCCGGCTGCACCCCCTTTCTTTGCTCTTTTGGCACTACATCAGATAATTTCTTACCGCTTCTCAGACTGATGGCATTGATATGCCGGGGGTTAGGATCTGTGTCGCTTGGTAATCCCCCCTGCGATCTCATGTTTTGAGCAGCTGCTATCTGACGCACTTGTTTTTCAAGATTTCGGGTGGCTACTTGCTGATTCATTAAGTCTGTTGCCATCCTCGCCTGATTTTCCATTAATTGAGTCTGGGTCTCCATGTTTTTCTGCAGTGTTCCTCAATGCTGCTACTCAATTGCCCATCATTCTGCCTATTCTGCTGATACTGCTGTTGTTGAGGTTGCATAAAATTCTGCTTTTGGTTTCCACCCCAAGAAAAATTCGGGTGGCCCTACCAATTTCTGTTGTAACTGGTTTCAAAATTCTGATTGTTGCGCTGCAGATTACTAACAAAATTGACTGACTCCGGATTGGCTCCACAAGATTCTGCATGGTGCCTATTATTACCACAAATTTCACACCAACTTCGAGCTTGCTAAACTGCATTAACCTGGCCCTGGTGTTGGTTCATACTCAGTTTATTGAACTGAGTCATAATTTGATGCTGGAAAGAAGCTAACTGTGCTGCCAAGGCATTCAAACCATCTACTTCTATCAACCCCGATCTGTTTCCTGCCCCTCTCGATGACTCGCTGTGCCACTCTGGATTTCCTTGTGAAATTCTGTTCAACAAAGTGTACAACTCATCATATGTCTTATCCAAGGCTTGCCCACCCGATGTAGAGTCTTGTAATATTTTTGTGTGTGGGTCTAGACTTTCTACAAAGGTATGAGCCAGCACTTCATTTGATTGCTGGTGATGGGGGCAATCTCTTAACAATGACTTGAATCTTTCCCAAGCCATATATAAGTTCTCATCAGGCCTCTGCTTGAAACTGAGTATTTCACTTCTCAACCTTGCAGTTTTGCCTGAAGGGAAGAATCTGATAAGGAACTTCTTAGACAAGTCATTCCATGAAGTTATGGAGTTCGGTGGCTCGGCCTTCAGCCACTTTTTCGCCTCTCCCAACAGTGAAAATGGGAAGAGGGTCATTCGGACATAATCTGTGGCCACGCCGGTGGGGACAAACGTGTCACTAATCTCTAAAAAGCTCTGTAGGTGCTGCTGCGGGTCCTCATGTGCCATCCCAGTGAATTGACCACTAGAATGTAACAGCTGCACCATGTTCTGTTTAAGCTCAAAGTGCCCTCCAGGTTCCGGTTTACGGATGCTAGAGGTCACATTCGTCGCTAGTGGGATTGCCACTTCGCGAACTGGTCTTGCTGCCATTGCTTCGGATGACAATTATACTTGTCCCGCAGGTGGTTGTTGTTGTACCTTTTCTTGAAGTCTCTTCAACTTATGCTCTAGAGCTATTCTCCTTCGCAAATGGATTTGACGTTCAGGATCAAGCAACGGTTCCACAAGCTCTCTATTTCTAGCCAGCTCGGCAGGACAACCTGTCACCTGCAATAATCAGACTAAGACCAAGTTTCTCAACACTTCAGAGAATTTAAAAATCACACAAAAATAGATAAATTATCAAAACTTCGTCGAGTCCCCGGCAACGGTGCCAAAAACTTGACGTGCCCGATTCGCGCGTCCGCAAGTGTACGGGTCGTGCAAGTAATATAGTGGCTCTTTTTAAGAACCGGATTGTCGAACCCACAGGGACTGGACCCATTCCTCTAACTATCCATTTCTATTGTGATCTCAAATACCTTAAGTGTTGGTTATAGACATTTTCGATTGAGATTAATTAAGTCTAAGTTTGGGTCAACGAAATATTCTGAAATTACTCTAGGAGCAACATAGAGTTAAAACCAATTAATCATGCGATCCTACGATTTGCAATGGGTTAATCATAGAACTATCAATTGTTATTTCACATAATTATAATTGCATGTTTATGGTCTTTCGAGCCTCTAAACACGGCAATCTAGCCTCACTGCATCATTGTGAGCGAGGAGTTTAATTTTCTAGTTGCGGGCAATCAATTATGTTGTGGGTTACGGGGAAACGATTAGGGACTTTCGTGCGTCTAACCATTTAACTCAACTTAGCCTCACAACTACTTCTTCGAGTGGTGATGTGACATCCCAAGTTGGTCTTTCATAACCCCCGTGTGTCAACCAAGCACGGTGTTAGGTATATTTCTATCCTGACACAAAATCTCTCCCGAGATACAAACATGCTCCTTACATTCTCATGTCCTAACCTAAGTAATGCTTTCTCAAGCTATTACTCAAGCTAACAAATATGCTTCATGGTGATCAATCATAAAAACAACCAACAATCCAGAATGCAAGACGAAAACAACAATCAATAACTTAATTCCGAAACAATTTCATAAAATCACAATTATAATTCATGGCTTCAACCCTAGAGGAAGGGTTCTTGCCATTCATGTTCATAAAACTACAATTAACTAATACTAAACTAACATACTTACATGAATTTGGTAGATGAGAAGGGAATTTGATAAACCCTAGATGAGTTCTCCCACTTCTCCCTTTACTCCTAGGTGGTTTTTCAGAATAAAATTGTGACCAAATGATTTTAGGAGCTAAGGGTTCAATTTATACTATGCTGAAAAATTGCAAAATTTGGCCTGTGGTGGAACAGCAACGTGTCACAGAGCTGAACGCCCTACTTGACCTCCGTGACACGTTGGTAACGCGTACCCTCACTGGAATGTGCCAAAAAATGCAATTTTTGGCCAAGTGTTGCCGCGTTGGCAGCGTGCCACGGCCCCTATCGCGCAGGGTGCCAGTTATTGCATGTTTTCTTGTTGACTTTCACGTTTTGCTCTTGATTCCATTCCTCCACTTCACAAAATCATGAATTAGTTCCTCAAATGCATTATTAACCTTCAAAAACAAGGACTAATCATGTTGGTTAGTATATATTCACATTTATATAAAATTGCATGAAAATGTATAAAATAACTTAGATAAACAAGACTTAATTAAGGTGTAAAGCGTATCTCGGGCATGCTATCTTTGCCCGTGATCACCTTGCTACACCAATACACAACTAAGTCTAATTCTTGAAGCATCACAATACAGTACGAAACCATCCGTACCGTCAGGTAGGTTAACATTGATGCAGTAGTTAGCCAAGTTTTCAACTCTTGGAAGCTCTTCTCACAAGCCTCCGATCATTGGAACTTTACCTTCTTTTGATTAAACTTGGTTAAAGGTGCTGCAATCAATGAAAAGCCTTCAATAGATCTTCGGTAATAACCAACTAGGCCCAAGAAACTCTGAATATCCAAAGGATTCACCGGTCTAGGCCAATTCTTCACAACCTCGATTTTTTGAGAATCTATCTACATGCCCTCGCTTGACACCACATGACCCCAAAATCCTACGGAGTTCAACGAAAACTCGCACTTGCTGAACTTGTCATATAATTGGCAATCATTGAGAGTCTGAAGCACTACTCTCAAATAAGCGGCATGCTCCTCCTCGCTCCGAGAGTATATAAGGATGTCCTTAATGAACACGATCAGAACACGTTCAGATATTGCTTGAACACCATATTTATCAAGTCCATGAAAGCTAAAAGAGCATCTGTTAGCCCAAAAGACATGACTATAAACTCATAATGGCCATACCGTATCCTTAAGGCTGTCTTCAGGATGTTACTCTCCCAAACTCTGAGCTGATGATACCCCGACCTGAGATCTATCATTAAGAATCATTTGGCACCCTGAAGCTGGTCAAACAAATGATCGATCCTGGGTAAAGGATACCTATTCTTGACGGTGAATTTATTCAATTGCTGATAATCAATACACATGCGACAAGAACAATCCTTTTTTTGACAAAGAGAACTGGTGCACCCCATGGAGATTTTCTTGGTCTGATGAAACCCTTATCTAACAGTTCCTTCAACTGATCCTTCAATTCCTTTAGCTTGGATGAAGACATCATGTTAGGAGGAATAGATATAGGTTGCGTGTGGGGTAGAAGGTCAATATCGAAATCAATCTCCTGCTAGGGAGAAACACCTGGCAAATCATCAGGAAAGACCTCTGAATACTCACGTACTACTGGAACTTACTAGATAGTCGGGGTCTAAAACTCAACATCCTTAACCCTAACTAGATGATACATGCAACCCTTAGAAATTATCTTCCTATCCTTAAGGTAGAAGATGAAACGACCTACAGGCACAACTGAACTACCCTTCCATTCTAAGACTGGCTCACCCAGAAATTTGAACTCTACTACCCGGGTTCTTCAATTAACTGAAGTATAGCATGAAAATAGCCAATCCATGCTGAGAATCACATCAAAGTCAGTCATGGCTAACTCTATCAAATATACTGAGGCGACCTTATGAATACCTGAGATTGGCAAACCTCTATACACCCATCTAGCTATGACTGAGTCACCTACTGGAGTAGGAATTGAGAAGGGTTTACAAAAGACTTCGGGACTGGCTTCGAAGCTACTGGCCACATAAAGTGTCACAAAAGACAAGGTAGCCCCGGATCTACCAAAGCATAAACATCAATATGGAAAACTTGTAACATACTAGTGACCACATCCGGGGAGACCTCCTGCTCCTGATGGGATCCCAAAGCATGGAATCTATTCTGGCACTGACCGCCAGTTGTGCTAGTAGATGCCCCCTGATGTGTTGTGCAGGCGGGAGGGGGTGCTGAACTAGAAGCTGGGCCTCGGGCCCCAACCTGATCATGTCTCGCTACTGGACAATCTCGAAGCATGTGTCCAGGCTGCCCATACCAAAACCAAGCACCTTAACTTGCCAAGCACTGGCTTGTGTGCCCTCGACCACATCTATGACAAGCAGGGATGTTGGAATCTGCGGGTCTACTGCTCTAACGCCTCGAGCCACCCCTCGAGCCTGATGCTCGCCCTCTATGATCATGTTTAGGGATAGATGGCACACTTAATGGTGAAGATGTTTGGGCAGATAATCTCTGTTGAGTCTGCTATCGATACCCCCCCCAGCGGATCTATGATGAGAGAATCTGTGGTCCTCGGTCCAGGCCCTCTTTTCCTCTCTCTCTCTCGAATACACAACCTCTATCTACTGAGGGTACAACTATCCGTGGGAAATGCATATCCCAATGGAGAATAGTGGTCCTACAATCTTTGTGCAAGTAGCCCGCTACTCCATGGACAAATCTACTCACTCGCAACCTCTGATCGGTTACCAACCCTGGGGCATATTTTTATGGGCGAGTGAACTCATGGGAATACTCTTGTACAGTTATTCTCCCTTGCTTCAAATTCACGAACTCAACTGCCTTCAGCTCCCTCATCTCTCGAGGGAAGAACCGGTCTAGAAATACAACATGGAACTCTTTCCAAGTGACCGGACCTGCTCCTGTGACCCTGCTATCCTTCCATTGGAAAAACTAGATATGCGCGACCCCTTTTAATTGATAAGAGGCCAACTCAGTGCACTCAACCCCATTCACCCCCATGACTTGGGTGATCTTGACAATCTCATCTACAAACTCATGTGGGTCCTCATCTACCTTGGACACAAGGAACTCCGGCGGGTTCATCCTCAAGAAGTCTCTGACTCAAGCCCCCACAGTGTTGCCATTTTGCGGAACATGCACAACTACCTGTTGATTGACCTGAGAATTCAAGGCCTGTGCAAGCATTTGAATAGCAACTCGGAACTCAGCATGGGAAACTGGCTCCGGTGCCTGGTGCTCTTGAACCGATGGGGCTTGCTGATGCCCATGACCATTGCCATCCTCGTGGCCTTCACCATCTCCATTCCTCCTTTCGTTAACCCTTCGAGGAGCCATAATTCTGCAATCGCAAACAACACGAATTAGAAGGATAGAAAGACTTTTCATCGCACGACATAGATAAAGAAGGAAGGGAACATTTCCTAAACACCTCATAGCCTCTTCGTCATAAGTGTGGCATTCTTCACACCCATAAAAAAGGTTGTACTTAACACAATTTTCAGACACCCTAGGACACTTCAAACCTATGGCTCTGATACCAAGTTTGTCACGACCCGAACAGGGCCCGAATCATAAGATGGGACAAGGAGTCCCGAGAGACCCCAAGTCGACCCATGACATAAGCATGCATCTGACTCAATGAAGAACTTAATAACAAACAATACCATCATAGCGAAAGTCTAACTTGAATATAACATCAGAATATAAAATCCGAAGATGAATACATACATATGTCTGAATAGCCTCTAAATATGACGAGTTGATGGGATAAGACCCCAACTAGCTCAACAAGCTAAAATTTAAATACATAAAGAAAAGATGAACAATCTAGTCCTCGGAAGATGAGGACTCACCAATAAGGAAAACGCTAACTCCAATAATCTGACTAAGAGCGGGGCTGAAGCTAACAGTCGAATCCTATATCATGAAATGATACATCATAGAAAGTATGCGGTCAGTACGTGGAATGTACCAAGTATGCAAGGTAAGTAAACAACTAAAGTAAATAGAATCATTTGAAGATAATGCATAATGTAAGCATAAACACAAGAATCTGAGAGTAGGGCTTGCATTCATTCTATATGAAATCATGATCTCTTCATAACATAACATAACATAACTCCATAACCACATAGCTGAATCGATTGACTCAAAGCTGAATTCTAACGTGTATAAGTAACAGTTGAACATTGATTCAAACCTGCTTTAGAATATGCAATTCAATAAATCTTATAAACAATGAATGTGCAGATCTAAAGTCATGAGAAATAATGGGAGACTCGTCGTTAACTGACATACCACGATAGAGCATACGTGGTCCTGACTATTACACTCAAGAGTTCAAAACCTTGTCAGTGCTAAGGACGCTACCATGATATCGATATCAAGCTAAAGGCCTATTCGGGCAAGGGAAGCTCAGAAGGGAAGTCCCAAATCATATAATAGTGTAAACCTATGTTGGCTCATAGTTTTGAGGAAGAGGGTTATTGATCCATACCCTACTCGGTGCTAGGGCATACTCCCAAAAACATGCACTTTCTCTACATCATTTATAACGAAGCTCAACATTGTAACCTGACGAAGCTTAATAATAAAATACATCTCAAATATGAAATCATGCATATGAGAAGCTTTTAGTTCAAAACATACCACAAGCTGAAAGCATAATGGGGAGCCTTTGCTCCAAAACAATGTGGTAAGCTATGCATAAAAAGACTTAAAACATAACACAATCTAATAATATAGAATTGGGAGTTTTCGCTCCAAAATAATGTGGTAAGCCCAATTCGAGGAAATCATTATTTATACTCAACATGTGGGCATTGCCCAAAGCTTTATTAAACTTAGAAATATTCCCATCGGAAATATAATTATAAGCATGGGTAGCTTCAAATAATGATTTTCATCATAATATATCATCATTATCACCTATACATCACAAATCTCACTTTTCATGAACATCTCATCAATGGGCTTTAAAATTCCTAAGACTAGAGACATGATTTTTAATGGAAATCATTGTAAAAATTGACCATGCATCATAATTTGATAATAGAATCATAATCAACTCATACCCGTGTATAGAAATAGATAATTCATGCACTTGGGTGAAAAACGCCATAGATACATCATAGAGTTTCATACTTTGAAGAGAAAGATTGGGTATGGGTCTGGAAGAAACCACCCATTGATGACCCTACATACCTATTGGAGGCTGAATCTTACTCTCCCTTGAATGCCCAAAATAAAATGGATGGATAAAATCTTGAATCACCCTTTGATCACTTCTTTATCACACTTCTATTCTTTTGCATGCACGAATACAAGACTTTAGGATAGTTTTCCCCTCTTAAATCCACCTTTCATAGCCTAAAACAGTATAGTTTAGGACCCTAGAGCATAGGAATTACGAAAAGACCCTTACTTAAATCACAGGGTTTTGTTGACTGCCAGTCCCCACATAGGACTTGACGACTCATCCCCAAATGCCACACTCGTGGCATCAACCAATCAGGTACACTGCCAAAAATCCATCAGGGGACCACACGAAGGATCCCACAAATCGTGGTATCTGACTACGACTCGTGGTCACCACCAGTGATCCCCACTGTCTAGAATTTTCTTATCAACTCTCCAGTCCAGTCCACGGGTGACCCCACGAGTCGTGTGGCCTGGCCATGACTCGTGGTCATGCCCATGGTGACCCCTCTAGACCACACTTTTCTTTCCTTGACCACGAGTTACCCCATGACTCGTGGTCCCTCCTTACGAATCACCTGACGACCCATCCTGTGTTCTGGTGCCGAAATTCAGGTTTTCTCCGTTTCAACTCTCGGGCCTGATCTTTGGGCTTTTGGGGCATAATAGCTTTCTTCAAGGATGGAACATCAACTAGTTAAAAGCTCTATAACTGTACCATGATTATTCTTTCTTCAATTTTTAGTTATGACAGAGCGTATATGCCATAGAGCTTCTAAATTAAATCTTTCTTATGGTCAAGTTTGGCACTAGCATGGTTTACATTAGCTATCTCACCATCATCAATGATGATCTTTCCCTCTCTCACTAATGCCACGATCTTTTCCTTTAGGATGATTGATGATGCGGTGAAATTTATAGTACTTAGGATTGTCGACTTTGTTTGATTCTTTGGATTACATTGACTCAAGGAGTTAAATGACTTTCTTGGCTAGAAACTCGTCAAGAATCATAGGAATGTCAGAGTCAGAAAATGGATACACCTTTACTTGTAACTCCTTAAAGCTTGGTTAACTTTTTACTTCTCGAATTTGTTGATTTGTAACTTTCTCTTTCAATTTTTGTCTTGTGGAGGCTTTCATTAAAGTCACAGTTGTTGTCATGGATTTCTTAATTTGGTATTTTGATGAATCCTTGAATTTTATAGCTTCTTTCCTTAGATCAAAGACAGGTGGTGTCTTTTCATGGCTTGCATTGCTTAACACCATGTCATGAGCCCGCGTAGCTAATTCTTCAAAAGTTAGTGATTTAATCTCAATTACAGAAGTTTTTGAGAGTTGATCCTTGCAATCGAAGCTCAATGTTCTCTAACGATTGATCTACGCCACTACGGGATCATCCTTATTTTTTGTTGTGTTTTCATCTCCATGATGCTCACCATATGATGGGCTCTATAAAAATGATTTAGGAATTGACTTTCAAGTTGCTTCCAACAATTAATTGACTTAGGCTATAAGTCTGTGTACCAATCAAAGGCGTAACCTTTTCAACAATGAACATACTACTTGACAAGGAAATTACCATGTGTATCAGCACTGCTACTTGTTTCGATGAAATGGGCAATATGTTTTCTTGGATTTTCTTTCCCTTCAAATTATTTCAACTTTGGTGGCTGATATCGGTAAGTGCTCAATACTCCTATAATACAGTTTTGCATAACATAAGGAACTTTGTGGTAGGTTGCCATTTTGAGCTTTGATGATGTTTGCAATCATGTCTTGTAGTTGTTGAGCCATTAGAGTTGCCACTGAAATAGATCGCTTCGCACATTGAGAATCAACTAACTTAGTAGGATATTCAACATCAACTTTTTCTTGCAAAGTTAGACTTTTACTTAACTCTTCAAGGTTGCAGAAATCTATCTTGCTCATAAGATAGGTGATTTGAATATTTTTATCATCAACAGACTTGTTCAAGGCTTCAATGGTTTGCTCCATCATTGTGAACTTCTCATCCATGTCGGTTACATCAACCATTAAGGCTTTGGCCTTCATTGAATTTGGAGAATCCATTGAATCCTCAGCTTCGCCTAAGTGGAAGCCATTTTGAGAAAGTTCATCAAACAATATGGATGCAATGTTTCCCTAAGGGATTGTAATTACGACCGTCATTTGATTCTTTCTCTTTTTTGCCGTCTCTAAAGAGGTGAAGTATTCGGATCCATCCAAGTCACTAGTCTTGAACTTGTGTCGAGTGATTGGGCGGACATGACTAAGAATAGCATATGTGGCAGTAGTAGCATCCTTGCGTGGAACATCATTGATCTTTTTAAGGCATTGCAATAGTTTAATTTTGTAGTTTTCAATTTGCATGTCAAAGAGATGATGAGAAGAATTGGTCCCATTGGGCGTGCCAAAATTTATGCGCAATAAATTTTGGAGAATGCAAAAAAATAACTGCAATCATAATAAATAAAAGAAAAAGTAATTTTCTATTGATGAATCATCTTGTTAGTACAATTTTGTTGTTCACTTGATTTTTCTCTCTTAATATTTCTCCATGATTCAGACATCATCAGTAGCATATTTATTGAGACTGCGATGATTCAGACCTCCTTGATTCATGTTTGAATTCTGAGAACGTAGGGCACCATTTCGTCGCTTCGCGCTGATCTCTGGAAAGAACTCTATTGATCACTCCTTCAAAGATCTATGTAGTCGATGTCGATGCTTGCTCCAATACATGCTGAATCCATCAGAAAGATGTGCAATTCCCCTAATTATAGTTGTAGGGAGTAGGTAGCGCATTGCAAACGAACTCTCGTACTTGATGATTGGTTCATGTAAGTAATCATGTTTATCACATATGCCATGTGATAAAGTTGCTGTGATTGGTCAAGATATGTCATTTTGGACACTTGGTTGCTTTAATTGCTCCTTAATTTGAATGGAAGTTGCCACATTATTTTGAACTCGTGGCATCATCTTATTGGTCTTGAACCTGATTGAGATGCCATGTCATTTGACGCGTGACATGAGTTTGGGCCTCAAGATGAAATGGACCGTGGACTTCAATTTAATAATATAGACTTATTTAGTTATGCAGTCCAACTTAATTGCTCAACGCAAATAAACATCAATTTATTTCAAGTTTTATATGAACTTAACCTAGTAAAATATTTGTGTCTACAATTTATCATACCAATAGAATTTCCAATAATTTTCAGTAATATTTAAGAAAATTAGATATTGTATTTTCATCAGAAGACTTTGTTCAACAAAATTGCATTCTTCCTTATTATCTGAGTCTCGTATATGTAACTCTCCCATAACCAAATTTTGATTGTCTAACGGAATGAACGCACTTCTCGAAAATTATGAAAAACACATAAAACATGAGGCTAGTACCAAAAGAATGTATTTTGTTATATCATGAAATAAAATAATATTCCTATAACTAAATAGATGTCCTTGATTCCAAGTAAATATTTGGCCTTCCAACATGATCAATAACTGTTATGCACAACAAATACAATGACAAGGTAAAAGGGTCTAACCAATCTCATTACCTTAGGGAGGAAAGAAGAATATGTAACCATTAATTAGAGAAAGTAACATACCACCTGATTTTGGCACTCAACTTCATCTTATGTCATTATGAAATTAAAGTTGAAGAATAACAATATTGAAATATATATTATATATAAGAAATGTATAGAAAAAAGATAAGATTTTTCTTTTTAATTTTTTTTTTCAAGTATCCAAATCTCTAAATATACAAGTGTGTTCAATTATTGCAACCTCATTTTTCATATCCCTATTTATAGGGTTACAATAATATAGCATTAATCATTGAGATAAATATAATGTACCAGATTATGGGGGTGTAAGGTTACAAAAATTATTGTGATTAATAGTGGAGGTTATCCTCCTAATGGAGAGAAGTAGTGGGGTTTAATTATATTTGTAAAGTTGTCATTTAAGGTAAATATATTTTACAATATAATGAAGGTATTAAAAAGGAACTAATCAATTAAAACCAAGAATCAAAGTAATTACAGAATTATTGGTCAAGCTCCTTTGAATATGAGCAAAACACAAAGTTCTATTAATATCTAATGGAGGAATAAAGGAAACTTATACAATTGAAGAGTCTCAACTTAAAGAGGATATTTACATTTGATACTTAAGGTTGAATCAAGGTACTAAAACTTCAGTAGATGATTAGGCTTCAAAATAATAAATTTTGCGATGCAATGTATAATTTTGGAGACTCAATGAAATTGAAACTGCAAGCCTAATACCAATCCTGAATCCTTGTTATCTTGACTGATGTTCCTTAAAGTGCCCTTTTTTGGTAAACATATAAGTTGACTCACAAGCAACAACTATATAGAGAAAATATCATAAATGAAGAAAAAACATGATAAAAATATATTTGATGTATGTAAAATGAAATTATAACCAAGAATAAAAATTTAAAATCTTATACTTTCTAAAAATAATTTAAGTGTATGTAATTTTTAAATTTTATGAACAAACAAATTGCTAGTATTAAATAGTTCCGGAATTACTAATCCTAGAAAATTATTCCAACATTATAATTCATATGTGTCAACCAAAATAGTTAAAGCATTATATGTCAAGCTTCAATGATGTGATTAAAACACAAATTCTATTAATGTTAAATGGAGGAATGAAGAGAATATTTACCTTGGGCATCATTGGGAACAATAGGAACCGTAATCTCTTCAATGATAAGCAGGACGAATCCATCTCCGAGAAGTGTTATAGTGAATTAATAGAATTTGATCAGTTGAGTTTCAATATAGACAAGTTCAATACCACTATCACGAGTAGAGTCAAATAGGAGACTCTGTATTGAGGAGGGTACAAATCGACACTAATGGTTCTTAGCTAGGGTACCCAGGTGTAAAGAAAATTAGCGGGGTCATTTTAAATATCATAGAGACTGGATAATAGAGTTCTCAAAGAGTTTTCCATTGCCACAAACAACCAGATAGAGCTGCTAGCACTATTAGAAGATCTCAAGTTTGTGGTCGAGAAGAACCTCATACCTATTGAGATCACCACAAACTAAAAAGAGGTAATCATTATGTTGAAGAACAAAAACTTATAATATAATGTTGTTGTTAATAAATGCAGGATGTTGATTGAAAGGCTTGGAGCATCAGAAGTAAATCATAAATTTAGAAAGCAGAACAAGGAGTTGATGTGCTCGCTAAAGAGGGAGCAAGGAAAAAGTATTTTGTCTTCGAGAAGATTTTTATAGTTCCTTCAATATGTGATATAGACCTAGTGTTGCCAGGCATTCTAGAAAATACTTATGAAAAAACAATTAACTTATGTAATAGTAATCAAGACGGGCATTGCCTATAAGTACTTGACAGGAGCCAACTACTTGATAGGAGCCTTAGTGAGGCTATGTAAATTTTTTTATATATATATATACAGAGGCGGATCCAAGATTTAAAATTTATGGGTTCAACCTTTTAAGATTATAGGATGGAATGCAATATTCTTTTAAAGTTATGGGTTTATGTCTATTATTTATTATAATTTTAATAAATTTTACACATAAATTTATACTCGGCGTCAAAAGTTATGAATTCAATTGAATCCATGTCGTATACATTACAGCCGCCTCTATATGTATATGTATATATATATATATATATATATATATATAAAGATTTCAGTAGAGGATTAGACTATAAAGTTATCAATCTTGGATATTTCACATAATATTTTTTGAAACTTGGTGAAAGTTGAAGCTTTAGAGCCTAATACTAATCCTGAAACCTTATTATCTTGACTAATTTATGCCTTAACCCTACCTTAATAAACATATAAGTTGACTCCCAAGCAACAACTAATTGAAAGATAATAGCATAAAGGAACAAAAAAAAATTGATAAGAATATATATTATAAAGGTAAAAAGAGGTAATCAATTATAATCAAGAATAAAAGTTCAAAAGCTTTTATCTTTTAAAATAATTCATCATTATAATTCATGGATATGAATCAAAGTAATTAAATCATTATATGTCAAGCTCCATCCTGTGTGAGTAAAATAAAACTTATATTTATATTTAATGGAGGAGCGAGGGAAGGCAATACAATTGAAGAACTTCAAATTGAAGAGGATATTTACCTTGATCACATTAAGGTTGAATCAAGGTATTAAGATTTTAGGAGAGGAATAGGCTCTACGATTATCAACCTTGGATATGTCATGTATAATTTATGATAATTGGTGAAAGTTGAAGCTTCAGAGCCTAATGGCAATTCTGAAATATTGTTATCTTGGCTCATTTTTGCCTAAAGTTTTTTTATTTAATAAACATTGAAGTTGACTCACAAGACATTATTATTCAAAAATAATCCCATAAAGCAAAAAAGAAAAATAAAAAGAAAAACATCATAAAAATATGTCTAATGAAGATAAAAATCATATCAATTAGAACCAAGACTAAAAATACAAAAGCTTGTACCTTCTAAAAATAAATTTATTTGATTACGTAGTTTCTTACTTAAATGAATCAAATAAATTATTAGTACCAAATAATTCTGAGATTATTAATCCTAGTAAAATAGTTTCAACATTATAATTCATGTCTGTGAAACAAAGTAACTAAAGCATTATATATCAAGCTTCATATAATGTGAGCAAACTATAAATTTTATTAATGAAAAAATGAGGGAGAAGTAATGAAATTGAAGAGCTTCGGTTTGAAGAGGATATTTATATTTGGTACGTTAAGATTGAATCAAGGTACTAAGTTTTGGAGAAGATTAGGCTTCAAATTATCAATCTTAGATATGTCATATATAATTTTGGAGACTCGATGAATGTTTAAAATTCAGTGCGTAATACCAATCGTGAAACCTTGTTATTTTGATTCATTTTTACCATACGATTTTCTTTCTTGATAAACATACAATTTAATTCACAGGCCTCAACTATAAAAAATAATGATATAAAAGAAAAAAGGACATTATAAAATATCCTTCATTTTGATAAATAGAAAAGATGTGTGAATTGCTCTCTATATGTATCCCAAAAATCTAGCATACAATAGTTACGCGTCACTTGATATCTATGCCATTTAATTTTGTTCATAAATCTTTTGCTATTTTTAAGATTTGATTAAACAATGAGAGCATAAATAAAATCCTAAAATAAAAAAATATATATAGATGAACCCACGCACATCACATGTAGAAGAGAGAGAGAAAAAATAAACATAGAAGTTAGATCCGTTTTACAAGGAGATATTGTAGAGAATAGCAGAAGAAGATAACCTAGAAGACTTGCTACTAGCCCAAGATCGTTAACTAAGACAAGAAGATTGAACTAAAGAAGAGGAAGCTATGAAAGGAGAAAGAGAATTTTTTATAGAGAACTTTGTTATAGAAGAAGACTAGATTGAATTGTCTTGATTTTTGGTTGATTACAAATGTAGAAGACTGCCTCTATTCGTACTACTCTATGGATTGTTCTAGATTTTCTTCTAGATACATCTAGAAGAAAATTCTAGTAACTTTATTCTTACACTTTGTAAAATGTTAACAGTTAGTAGGCGTACGCGTGGATATGTGACGAGTAAGGAGAGATTGATGCGTGCGAGAAAAGACTCAGAAGCAGGGTTGGGGGAGGTTAGGCTTCGAGGGATTAGCGCGAAGCGCCAACCGGTAGTGTGCTAGGCAGCACGGTGCGCCAGGCCTGCTGGCGCTTTTAGAGGAGCAAAGTGAGAGGCATTGTGGCACCTTGGCTGGCGCGGGGCACCCTCCAGTCCCCCGCCCACACTTGTATATATACTCCTTTAGCCCAATTTTAATTCATTTGCATACAATCCTTCGGCCAAAAACAAATAAAAACATAATCTTCTTCATGTTTTCATCCGATTACGCTGCCAAACGCCATCCAAATGCAAGTTAACTTCAGGTAACAAGTTCTAGGCCTATGGAATGCATTACTATGGAGTTATTTCTCAAAAATTCTCTTGACATACCAGAACTCCGCCGAGTAAAAGTTGTCGGAATTGCTCTAAATTGAATCCTAAACGGCCACATGCATTAGGTAAGCATTTCTACCTTCTAAACTCTCGAAAAATTATAGATTTCCGACTAAGTTATTCGAAGTTGAATTATATTTAATATTATCATCAAAAGGTATCGCTATTTACCGAATTCAGTATTGAAATTAGTCCTATTCTCTCAGTATAAAGGTTACAATTGGAAAGAACCACCGATTACAAGTTAAACCTCATCAATTAAATCAGAAATCAGCATTCGAGGTATGTTAAGGAAAATTCCTTCAGCAAGTTATCTCTGTCGTGTTATAATACGACCTAGACTCTCATAAGAATGCCACAAGCATGATTGTTGTGGTTTGCTGCAATTATTATTCTAAGATTAGAGTTTCTATTTAGATTGGTATTGACCCTGCCCTATATAGCCTTCCGTGACCAACCCTAGGGTTACTAGCTATGTCGTTGCCTACGAGGCTATATAGATTGCTCCAAGGAGCCAGATATTGTCCCAAGGGATTACACAGAGGCCCAAGGGCCATATTATGGTCCACTGGCTGGACTATTATTTTTATGTCGTATCGGAATCACTTACCCTCATCGAGCCTATGCCCAGGGTGCAGTTATAGGAGTCCACCGGACTCAAACACAGCTACAGGAGCTGAGCAGGCCCAGTGGCAGACCTAGGGGGAATGGCAGGTTTTCTATAGTTACTTGTTGAATCAACATAGTCAGGGTTATATATATTGAAGTGAACTCGCCAGGGCTTATGGAGGCCCCAGGTAGGTTATTCTGTGCTGGTTGTACCTTCTGGGCTTATTGGGGCAGGTAAGGTTCTTGTTTGAATTACTTATTGCCAGTTATACAACAGGTTTTAAGGTTATTCAGGTTATCTCTCTAACCTTCCTATTGTATTGTCTTCAGCTTCATTATCAGTATTATTCAATCATTTTCATTTACTGCCTTACATATTTGGTCATATTGTACTGACGCCCATCTTTGGGGCGTTACATTAATTGCCTGCAGGTACGGTTAGATGCAGTTCAGGACATCCCTAGTTATCAACCGAGTCAACAGTTTGATCAACTCCTTTTGCCTAGGAGTTGTTAGTTAGAAGATTTGTACAGAGAAATGTTGAACACGCGAAAAACTACGACCGATCGAAAAGTAGATGCTGTGGCAAGAGAGGGCACTAGCAAGGTGCCCCTGTTAGAGCCAGCCCAATCTGAGGGCAATAGGGACACTTCATCCTGGTCTCCTCAGAAGTCTCTACCACGCCAGGAGCCTTCCAGCACAGCGGACATCTCGGCATCACCTTCAGCAGTTCCTATATCTATATCACTCAATAAGGAGGTTAGGAGTGTTGTTTATATGTTAGCACAGATGATGGCCGCTCAGCGCCAGCTTATGGTACCAGTGGTTGCTGAATCTTTGGGAGGACCTGGGAGTTCAAGGGTCCGAGAGTTCCTTGCCTTGAGTCCCCCGTAGTTTATGAGGACGGACCGGGAAGAGGACCCTCAAGACTTCCTGGACCAGTTAAAGCGGATCTTCAAGGTGATATATGCTATGCCCAGTGAGTCGGTTGATTTAGCATTATTCCGATTGCGGGAGATAGAAGTGTTATGGTACGAGAGATGGGAGACGTGTTGAGGCAGAGATGCTCCCCCTCCGACTTGGTCCAGTTTCTCAGATGCCTTTCTTAATCACTACTTGCTGCCGGAAATTCTATAAGATTGGGTGGATCAGTTTTTGCACCTGGAGCAGGGCCGATGAGTGCTCGGGAATATTCTATGAGATTTGACTCCTTGGCCAGATATGCACCAGCTGTTGTAGACACTATGCCAGCATGAGTACATCAGTTTATTATGGGGCTGCTTCCAGAATATGTGGAAACTTGTGTCACAACTACTCTGTGGGAGGACATGGACATTGCCTGCATTCAGGCTTTCTCTCAGAATATTGAGGGGATCAGGCAGCGACAGCGGGAGATAGAAAGGACAAATCAGGAGCAGGGCCATAGGGCCAGACCCAGTGATATGCAGGCAGAATTTCAGCATGGACCTAGGCCATGTTTATTAGGAAGGCCACCTAGACCCCCACCTTCTCAGCAGCAACAGGGTAGTAGATCAGATCGCCGAGGGCAGTCAGGACTCGGTGAGAGCTCACGGGCATTAGGTTCTTAGCAGCAGAGGGGGTCATATTTGAGTAGGCTACTGTGCCACGTTGTACTATTTGCAGTCGACGTTAGTTTGGGGCATGCAAGTATGGTTCTACCGCTTGTTACACTTGTGGATAAGAGGGTCACATGATGAGGGATTGTCCAGCTAGAGGTCAAGGTGATCAGGACCGACAAGATAGATCTTCAGTACGGTCACATGCCCAAGCACCTTCAGTAGGGCGTAAGCCCTCAGCTCTAGCAGGCAGAGGCCGAGGCAGGTCAGGGGCATCCAGTTCAGGCAGTGGTCTGGATCGCACTTATGCTTTATCAGGGCGACAGGAGTCAGATTCATTGCCTGATGTTGTGAAAGGTATGATGGACATTTGCTCTCACTCAGTTGATATTTTGATAGACTCAGGTTCCACCTTGTCCTATGTTGCCCCATTAGTCGCCTGAAAGTTCGATATAACGCCAAAAATGCTTCAGCAACCCTTTTTGGTGTCCACGATCGTCGGTGATTCTATTACAGCTAAAAAGATCTACCTGGGTTGTACAGTAGAGGTCATCGGTCGTCAGACTTTAGCTGACATATTGGAGCTAGAAATGATCAATTTTGATGCAATTATGGGTATGGATTGGCTAGCGCCATGTTACACCAATGTAGAATGTTGGACAAGACAGTCCGATTCCACTTTCTAGGGGAGGTAGTGCAAGAGTGGAAGGGCAGTGCAGCTACGCCAAAAGGTAGGTTCATATCCTATCTTCGGGCGAAAAGGTTGATAGCAAAGGGCTGTATATATCATATTGTCAAGGTTCAGAACATGCAAGAAGAATCCCCAACACTTCAGTCCATTCTAGTGGTTAATGAGTTTTCAGACATGTTTCCATACGAACTTCCCAGTATTCCCCTAGAATGGGAAATCGATTTTTCTATGGACTTGCTAGCAGGTACTCAGCCTATATACATCCCTCTGTACCGTATGGATCATGTTGAATTGAGATAACTGAAGGAACAATTGAAAGATCTATTAGATAAGGTTTTTATCATGCTTAGTACATAATCGTGTGGTGCACTAGTTTTGTTTGTAAGAAAGAAAGATGGCTCCCTCCGCATGTGCATAGATTATCTGCAGTTGAACAAGGTTACTATTAAGAATAAATACCCATTACCTAGGATATATGACTTGTTTGATCAACTGAATGGGGAGAAGTATTTTTCCCAAGATCAACTTAAGGTCAGGATATCACCAGGTACGGGTTAAGGAGAAAGATATCCCGAAGAAAACTTTCAGGACCAGGTATGGTAATTTCAAATTACTAGTCATGCCCTTCGGGTTGACAAATGCCCTAGTAGTGTTCATGGATCTAATGAATAATATCTTCAGGACATTTTTAGATCTGTTTGTGATAGTATTCATTCATGACATCCTGGCGTATTCCCGTTTAGAAGAAGAACACAGAAATCATTTGCGAATGGTACTTCAAACTCTCAGAGATCACCAGTTGTATGCAAAATTTTCTAAATGCGAGTTCTGGCTGAATTCTGTGGCTTTCCTAAGCCATATTGCATCAGAGGTTGGCATTTAGGCTGATTCACAAAAAATTGAGGTGGTAAAGACATGGCCTATACCTACAACTCCAACGGAAATTCGTAGTTTTCTGGTATTAGCGAAGTGTTATAGGAGGTTTGTGGAAGGATTTTCTACCCTGTCAGCGCCCTTGACTAAATTGACTCAAAAAGCAGCCAAATTTTAGTGGACCAAAGCCTGCGGGCTTAGTTTCTAGGAATTGAAGAATAGGTTGACGTCAGCAGTAGTGTTAGCTTTGCTAGTAGGTTCAGAGGGTTATGTTGTATATTGTGATGCTTTAGGCGTTGGGTTAGGATGCGTCCTGGTGCAACACGGTAAGGTAATTGCTTATGCTTCAAGGCAACTCGGGAAACATGTAAAGAACTATCCTACCCACGATCTGGAGTTAGCTGCAATAGTTCATGCTTTGAAATTATAGAGGTATTACCTGTATAGAGTGCACGTGAATATTTTTACTGATCACGAGATCCTCGAGTACATCTTTATCCAGAAGGAGTTGAACGTACGACAACGTCGTTGGTTAGAATTGCTGAAGGACAACTACATTAATATTTTATATCGCCCAAGGAAGGCCAATATTGTAGCAGATGCATTCAGTCCTAGATCTATGGGAAGCTTAACACATTTAAGGCCAGAATAGTGGGAAATGGCTTGAGAACTGCACCTGTTAGCCATCTTAGCCATCCAAGTTGTAGACTCAGAGTATAATGGAGCTGTGGTTCAGAATACTACAGTATCATCCCTGTTTGTAGAGGTGAACGAGCGACAATATGAGGATCCTATCCTAGTATAACTCAGAAGTAAGGTTCAACAGGGCAAATTAACATCCTTTTAATTGACAGAAGACACGGTCTTGAGGTTTAGGGGTCGCCTCTGTGTTCTAGATGTGGCAGGACTCCGCTAGTAGATCATGCAGAGGTGAATTATTCTTGTTACTCTTATCATCAAGGTTCAGTGAAGATATATCATGATATAAAGGAAATATACTGGTGGTCAAGGATGAAAAAGGGTGTAGAGGAATTTGTAGCACAATGTCAAACTATCACCAGGTAAAGGCCGAACATGAAAAACCCCGCGGATTAACGCAGGAAGTAGCAATGCCTATCTGGAAATGGGAAGCGATCAACATGGACTTTGTGACAGGATTATGTCGTACCAGGCATAGATTCGATTCTATTTGGATCATTGTCGATAGATTAACGAAGTCAGCTCATTTCTTACCAGTCAGGACTTCCTTCTTTGTTGAAGACTATGTTGAGTTGTATATTAAAGAGATAGTCCGACTACATGGTGTCACTGCCTCTATTATTTCTGAAAGAGGGCCACAATTTACAGCTAGATTCTGGTAGTCTTTTCATAAAGTATTGAGGACACAGGTTAATCTGAGTACAACATTCCATCCTCAGACAAACGGTCAAGCAGAACGCATAATATAGACGCTCTAAGATATGTTACGGGCATGTGTGCAAGATTTCAGAGGAAGTTGGGATGAGCATTTACCCCTTATCAAATTTTCATACAATAATAGTTATCACTCTAAAAATCAAATGGAGCCTTATGAGGCCCTGTACAGGGGAACATGTCAGCCCCCTATCGGGTGGTTCGAGGATATGATCCACCAGTCAGAAAAGAAGGTAGAACTCATCAGAGAGCGCTTGTTGACAGCCCAGAGTCACCAGAAGTCTTATTCTGATGTACGGCGTAAAGACTTGGAATTTGAGGTTGATGATTAGGTAATTCTCAAAGTTTCTCCAATGAAAGGTGTGATGAGGTTTGGTAAGAAGGGCAAGCTTAGCCCTAGGTTTATTGTCCCGTATCATATCCTTTGGATGATAGGCCGAGTGGCATATGAGCTGGAATTGCCTTCAGAGCTAGAATTTGTCCATCCAGTCTTTCTCATGTCAATGTTGCGGAAATGCATAGGTGACCCGTCCCGAGATTTACCGGTTGAGGAAGTTCAAGTTATTGAGAAGTTAGCCTACAAAGAAGTTCCCAGTTGCTATATTAGATCGGCAGGTTCGTAGGCTAAAAACTAAAGATGTGGCTTCCGTTAAAGTACTATGGAGGAATAGGAATAAAGAAGAGATGACTTGGGAAGCTGAGGAGGAGATGAGGTCTAGATATCCTCACTTGTTTCAGGATTGATTCAGATTATGCAGTTAGGGTGATGTTGTTATTCAGTTGTTACTAAACTGCTTATGTTATTAGTATTGTTTTGTTGGCTACCATTTATGGTGAAATGGTTGTTTATAGCATCTTGTGAGGCGCCTATGTTGGAATTTTCTACGTTTCATGTTTTCAAATTGTCCATATTATAGAGGAGACTCTACTGAAATTTTTATAAGTATAGGTTGAAAGTGTTAACTCCGTTACGCCCGAAGATTACATTCGAGGACGAATGTTCCTGGGGGGGGGGGAAGGATGTTACGCCCCATAAAATGTTAAAAGTTAGTAGGCGTACGCGTGGATTTGTGATGGGTAAGGAGAGCTTAACGTGTGCAGGAAGAGCCTCATAAGGAGGGTGGGGCGAGGCTAGGCCGCGAGGGGTTAGCGTGATGTGCCTGCCGACAGTGCACTGGGCAGCGCGGCACGCCAGGCCTGCTGGTGCTTTGAGAGGCGCGGTGTGGCAGGCATTGTGGCACCTTTTATGGAAGGGGGCGCCCCCCAGTTCACCATCCACAGTTGTATATATACTCCTTTAGCCTAATTTCATTTCATTTGCATACTCTCCTTCATCCAAAATAAAGAAAAACACAATCTTCTTCGTGTTTTCATCTGATTATGCTACCAAATGCCTTCGAAATGCAATTTAACTTTGGGTGACGAGTTCTAGGCCTACAGGTAGTGTTACTATGGAGGTATTTCTCAAAATTTTTCTCAGAATACCGAAACTCCACGGATTAAAATTTATTGAAATTGCTCTAAATTGAACCCTAAACGGCCACAGGCATTAGGCAAGCACTTTTCCCTTTTGAACTCTTGGGAAATTATAGGTTTCCGGCCAAGTTATTTGAAGTAAAATTATCGTTAATATTTTTATAAAAAGGTATCACTATTTAACGAATTTAGTATTGAAATTAGTCCTATTTTCTCAACATAAAGGTTACAGTTGGAAAGAATCATCGATTGCAAGTTAAACCTCGCTAGTTAAATCAGAAATCAGCATTCAAGGTATGTTAAGGCAAATTCCTTCGGCAAGGTATTCCTTTCATGTTGTAATACAACCTTGACTCTCGTAAGAATACTAGAAGCATGATTTTTGTTGTTAGATGCTATTATTAGTCTTAGATTAGCGTTTATGTTTTGATTGGGATTGACCCTGCCCTATATAGCCTTCTGTGACCAACCCCGGGGTTATTAGTTGTATCGTTGCCTACGGGCTACATATATTGCTCCAAGGAGCTAGATTTTGTCCCAAGGGACTACACAGAGGCCCAAGGTCTATATTATAGTCTATACCATGGCTGGACTATTATTTTTATGTTGTATCAGCATCATTGACCCTTGTCGAGCCTCGTGCCTAGGGTGCAGTTACAACAGTGCACCAGATTCAGACACAACTACAGGAGCTGAGCGGCCTCAGTTGCATACCCAAGGGGACTGGTAGATTGGATGTAGTTACCTTTTGACTCATTTTGAACTATTTAGGGTTATATAGATTGAGGTGAACTCGCCAGGGCTTATGAGGGCCCTGGGCGGATTATTCTGTGCTGGTTGTACCTTCCAAACTTATGAGGGCTAGGTAAGGTTCTTGTTTGCATTACTTATGGTTAGTTATATAGCAGGTTGTAAGGTTATTCAAGTTATCTCTACCCCTCCTATTGAATTGTTTTCGGTTTTATTGCCAGTATTATTCAGTTATTTTCATTCACTACCTTACATATTTGGTACATGTGGTGTTGGCGCCCATTTTTTGGCCACTGCATTAATTTCCTGCAGGTACGGTTAGATGCAATTCAGGACCTCCCTAGTTATTAGTCGAGTCAGCAGTCTGATCATCTCCTTTTGCCCCGGAGTTGTTAGTTAGAAGGTTTGTTCTTTTTTTGTACAATTTATGGTTAGGTCGGGGCCCTGTCCCAACCATTATTCCACTCCTAGAGGCTTGCAGGCTACAGATTTCTAGTATTATTCTTTGTTGTTGGCCGTGTGGGCCCTATGTGTATTTTATTTTGCGTGATAGCCACGTGGGGCCTACTTTAGACATTAGTTAGTATCCTTGTTGTCTATAGTATAGTTCTGGCTATCTGTTCTCATTCTGCTATAACTAGGTAGCATGGTGGACTTGTCGGCCCGCATAGGATCCCTTTTGTTGCGTTAGTTGGTTAGCTATTTTTTTTACTGGTGGCTATGCGGCCTCACCGACCGGAGGCTGTAAATATAGCTCGTTGTTTTCTTGATCTGATGAGTAGGAATGCACCAGAAGTGCATAAGCCAAGTCAGGTCAATTTAGGTCCCAGTATGGTGCCACGTGCCAGTCATGCCTCCCCAGGTGGGGCATGAAATTTATCTTCTACTATAGAATATCTGGAAACTTCTTCAAGATGATTATTATAGATACTACACTAGGCTATTCTAGAAACTTTACTAGAAAATTCTATTCTATTTCAAAAAATCAACTTTAATTTTTCACACTTCCCCTTAAAGTGGGTTTTTGGAAAATATCCTGAGCTTATAACGGATGAACTCAAATGAAGCTTTAGGAAGTGACTTTGTGAAGATTTTAGTAATATTCTCCTAACTTCGTACTTCCAAAGTATTTATAGTTCCATCAAGAACTTTTTCTCTAATGAAATGATGTTCCACCTTAATATGCTTAGTTCTTGCGTGGAATAACGAATTGTTTGTTAGCTTGACGACACTTTGATTATCTCCAAAAACTGGAGTTGTCTTTTACATAGATAGATGCAAATCTTTAGCAAGTCTTTGGATCTATGCATATTCTTGAGTTGTAAGAGCCGTTGCATTTTATTCTGCCTCTGTAGTTGACAAAGAAATAGTATCTTGCTTCTCGCTACATCAAGAAGCACTTTTTCCACCATAGAGAAAGATATATCCCGATGTAGGTCTACGGTCATACATGTCATCACCAAAATCAACGTCTGTATAACCCGTTAATACCAAATCATTCCTCTTTTGAAATAATAGGCCCATATCTAGTGTTGAGTTGTTATATTTTAGAATTGTCATTGTAGCTTCCAGTGTGGCTTTCTTGGTGATTGCATAAGTCTACTTACATATCCAACGAAAAAGGAAATGTCTAGCCTTGTAATAGTCAAATACTGGATATTTCCAATAAGAGCTCATAAAGGCTTGGGATATGCAAGAAGTGAGCCTTATTCATGCCTTAACCCCATGCAAGTCTAAAATGGAATAGAGCAATTTTTGCGTTGTTTCACCCCAAACATGTCAACAAGCTTCCTGGCATACCTTTTTGGGAAACAAAGATTCCTTTACTCATGTTTTTCACCTTTAAGCCAAGAAAATGAAGTAGTTCTCCCAGCTTAATGATATCAACTCTTATGGAGAGCTCTTCTTGAAACCTTGCAACTTCATCATTATAGTTTCCTGTTATTTATCATGTCATCCACATACAAGAGAACAACCATATGCAAGTCTCCTTGTTTTTTAACAAACAATCTAGGATCTGAATATGATATAGTATAGACACAAAAATGTAGGTATTGAGAAATTTTTCCATACCATGTGCTGGAGCCTGCTTAAGTATATAAAGTGCTTTCTTAAGCTTGCAGACATAATTGAGATGTAAGTTAGAGACATACCTAGGTGGTTTCTCCATATAAATATCTTTGTCAAGTTCTCCATACAAGAAAGAATTTTTCACATCAAGTTGCCATAATTTCTATCCATACGAAGCTGCCATGGCTAGTACAATTCGAATTGAGATCATCTTAGCCACTGGACTAAAGGTTTCATCATAATTTTCACCATTCTTTTGAGAAAACCCTCGAGGAACCAACCTTGCTTTATATCTGCCTGTGCTACCATCTACTATTCTTTTGATTTTGAAAACCCATTCGCAAGAAGTAGGTTGTTCATCTTTGTGCTTTGGCACAAGGCTCCAAGTTTGATTTTTCATTAGAGCCTCCATTTCATCATCCATAGCAAGCTACCACTCTTTAACCCCTTTATATTCATCAAAAGTTGAAGACTTTTCATCGTTAATTGCCACTGCAAAAACAATAAGAATATGTACGAACAAAGCTTTCATCGCTAAAGTGGGCTGAATTAACAATAGTTCTATTTTGTCTTTCTGAACCAAGTGAATTATCTTCTTGTTGAGTTTCACATTGTTGCTTCCCGAGCTCCTCCGTTCGCTTATCTCCTCAGAAACTGTGTTATCTGGAGAAACACTTGATGGGCAAGTTTGAACCTTTAGAGTTTAATATTTTAGAGCCCTCTTCTTCTGATGCAACTCCATAATACAACGTAGTTTCATCAAATACAACATCCCAAGAAACAATAAAAGGATGAGTTTCGAGTCCACGCAGTTCTAGCCTTTTTCCTTTTGTCATATCCAACAAAGATGCTTTTTCTTACATTGGCATACAACTTTCTCCGTTGAGAATCCAAAATATGAGCATAACAAATAGAGCCAAAAACTCTTAGGTGATTCATTCTTGGCTTTTTTCCAAACATTAATTCATAAGGTAACTTCATGTTGTTTGGAGAAAGTGGCATCCTGTTGATCACATAGGCTGCATATTTTCATACATTCAACCCATAGGGCTCTAAGAAAATTTTTTGCATGAAGCCAGCTCTTACATGTGTCTGTTAAGTGTCAAATCTTCCTTTAAGCCACTCCATTTTATTGTGGCATATCAGCACAAGTGAGTTCTCTTTAATGTCATGTTGACGACAAAAAGAGAGGAACTCTTCAGAGGTGAACTCACTACCATTATCAGTTCGCAATCGCCTTCTCCTTAAACCAAGGCCCACCTTTAACAACTCCATTAATTCTATAAACTTGTTGAAGACTTCTGACTTTTTCTTCACAAAATAAACCAATGTGAATCTAGTAAAATCATCAACAAAAATTAGCATATAAGAGTATTCAGAGAATGAAGGAGCTCTTGTTTGTTCCATCAAATCACTGTTAATTAGTTCTAGAGGAGCATCACATCTTGACAAGGACCTATCAAATGGAAGATGATGTGGCTTCCCGTATTGACATCCTTTACAAACCTCTCATCCACCAAAGTTGCTTAATCTAGGTAATCCTTTCACTATATTCATTTTTAACATTACATTTAATTTCACCATGTTAAGATGCCCAAGTCTAGCATGCCATAGATATGCAATATCATTACTACTGATCTTCTAAATATACGAATTAGAGGCATATAAGACATAAAAATCATTATCTCTCTTACTAGTATGAATGATATCCTCCTTGAGTTCATTGATATTATGAAGGAACTTCACGCAGTGTGGGCCAAGTAGGAGATAACTTCCTGCATCTTCAGCATTTGCAACTGAAAATAGGCTTTTTCTCATCCTTGGGGCATGAAACACACTGTTGAGAGTGATTGAGTCTACCTGTTTCTCGTTGATGAAACCAGTGCCTTCCTTCTCCATGTGATAAACTGTATTATCTGCTGTTACAATGATATCACAGTCATTATATTCTCGAAAGTTGGAAAATTAAGATTTATCTCCAGCGAGATGATGCCAACATTCTGAATCCATGATCCAATCTCTTTAAAAATTGATGGAATACATGACATCTACTGCTCAGGTCTTAGCTATGAAACACCCTCCACAATCTTCTTCTTCTGCAACTTCATTAGTTTGAGCCATATTGCTCTCCCTAGCTCGGCAATATCTTTTTATATGTGCTATTTTCATGCACTGGTAGCATTTTAGAGGCTTCTCGCCATGATTGTAAGACGACTCTTCCTTTTTTCCTATCAAGCTTGAACTATCTGAAGATCCATAATACGTGTTTCCTTTTAAGTTCCTCTTGTTTTCTACAAGAGCATTTTCTTCCCCTTCTTTTACCAATACTCTAGTCATTTGTTTGGCTAGTAGCTCCTGCAATGATAATAGATTCTCAAACACCTCCAAGGATGGTTGTTTAGCCCATTCTTGAATAGATGTAACAAATGGAATATATACAGACTTCAATCCACAAAGGATAATTCTTCTTATTCGTGCTTTAGAAATAGCCTCACCTGGATTTAATGAAAAGATCTTAGATTATAGGTTCTTAATCATCAAAACATACTTAGGAATAGAAAGATTATTTTGAGTGGTGTTAGCCAATTTATTCTACGACATCTATAGCTGAGCTTCATTCTTCTTATTGAAAAACTAGTCCAAGGTCCTCTGAATTTGCTTATTTGAACCTTATCATATTGTCATGACCCAAACGGAGGCCCGAATCACAACACGTGACAAGGAGCACCGGAGACCCCAAGTCAACCCATGGTGTAAGCTTACATATGAATCTATCAAGAACTGAATAACCATCAATATAATCATAGTGGAAGTTTAACTTCAGTATAAACAGGTAACTAGGATCTGAATATGATACAGTATAGCCACAAAAATGTAGATATTGAGAAATTTTTCCATACCATGTCGTGGAGCCTGCTTAAGTCCATAAAGTGCTTTCTTGAGCTTGCAGACATAATCGAGATGTAAGTTAGAGACATACCTAGGTGGTTTCTCCATAAAAATATCTTGGTCAAGTTCTCCATACAAGAAAGAATTCTTCACATCAAGTTGCCATAATTTCTATCCATAAGAAGTTGCCATGGCTAGTACAACTCGAACTGAGATCATCTTAGATGTTGGACTAAAGGTTTCATCATAATCTTCACCATACTTTTGAGAAAACCCTTGAGCAACCAACCTTGCTTTATATCTTTCTATGTTTCCATCTACTCTTCTTTTGATTCTGAAAACCTATTTGCAAGAAATAGGTAGTACATCTCTTTGCTCTGGCACAAGGCTCCAAGTTTGATTTTTCATTAGAGCCTCTATTTCATCATCCATAGCAATCTCCCACTCTTTAACTCCTTTATATTCTTCAAAATATGAAGGCTCTTCATCTTTAATTGGCCATGAAAAAAGATAAGAATATGTACTAAAAATGTTTTCATCCCTAAAGTGGGTTGAATTAACAATAGTTCAATTTGGTCTTTCTGAACCAAGTGAATCATCTTCTTGTTGAGTTTCACATTGTTGACTTCCCGAGCTCGCCCCCCCCCATTCGCTTAGCTCCTCATCAACTATGTTATCTGGAGAATCAGTTGTGATGGGCAAGTTCGAACCTTCAGAGTTCAATATTTTAGAACCCTCTTCTTCTGATGCAACTCCATAATACATGGAAGTTTAATCAAATACAACATCCCAAGAAACAATAAAAGGATGAGTTTTTGGGTCCATGCACTTCAAGCCCTTTTTCCTTTCGTCATATCCAACAAAGATACATTTTCTTTCCTTGGCATACAACTTGATCCATTGAGAATCCAGAATATGAACATAACAAATAGAGCCAAAATCTCTTAGGTATTTCATTCTAGAATTTTCTCCAAACATTAATTCATAAGGTGACCTCATGTCTTTTGGAGAAAGTGGGGTCCTGTTGATCACATATGCTGCACATTTCATACATTCAACCAATAGGGCTCTAGGAAATTTTTTTGCACGAAGCCAACTCTTACATGTCTCTGTTAAGAGTCAAATCTTCCTTTCAGCCACTCCATTTTGTTATGGCGTATCAGCACAAGTGAGTTCTCTTTAATGCCAAGTTGATGACAAAAAGAGAGAAACTCTTCAAAAGTGAACTGTACACCCCAAAAACTCAAAATCCATTTTCGGGGCATAAAGTAGGAAATCTGGAAAAAAGACTACAGAAATATTGCAGGACGGTGCACTTGATGAGTCGTCAAGTAACCTTAATACTCGTTAGGTGAGCCATGAGGAGAATGCTGGTTAATGTAAAGAAGGGTGGCAATGTACCTAACGAGGGACGTCACGAGTCGTGGTCACTGACCATGTCCTGTTAAGTTACTCATGGTCAGTCCTGAGTTGGGAATGTTTAAGTTGACCAATGTACTCGAAGAGTGGGTGAAATGAGCCCTCACCTCCGACAATGAATCCTTAAGTGACTCATTATGGGATTAACATAAAATCTCCAGAATGAGACATTGTGGTCAATGGATGGTGACCACGAGTCGTGGTCATAGATAACGACTCGTTGGGTCCCTCGTGGTGACCTACTAAGGATCCCAAGGAGTGTACCTGAAGGGAGAGACCACGAGTCGTGGTCAGTCACCACGACTCGTTAGGTCACCGGTTAGGGGCACCTGACAGTTTTTCCCAGCGAACTTCTAAGGACTATTTAGTAATTTCCTATTCACCTAAGCTTTAAACTATGTCGTTTTGGACCTAATTTAAGACTTATTAGAGGGTTTGGACGATTCCTCCCCTTATTCTCACGTTAACCCTCATAGAAACATCGTAGAATTCTCTCTCAAAGTATTTCAGAGCAAGGGCTAGGGATGAACAATTCTCTTTGATTCCCAAGAAACTTTGCTAGGTTTCTTCACCAGGTATGTGGAGTTTTAGCAAAGGGATTGTTCTTCCCTTATGTCCCCGAAAACCTCCTCATTTTCTTCTATTAGTTTTAAGCCCTGAGCTTTCGAATATGAAGAGTATTCACGTTTATTTTCGTTGATTTCACTTAGAACGATGTTCATGTATATTGTTGATATGATCCCCATAAATTCCATATCAAATTGTCGGTGTTCATACAAAAAAGTGTGTTTAAGCCCTAATTCTTCGAGTAATGATTTTGCTTCCTAAATTCCCTCTAGTGAATGAAGAATTCTTTGGGCTGAATTCCTAGAATTTCTTGCTATACGTATATGTTGGGTAAATATATCATGAATCAAAATGACTTTGTCTTGTTGAATGAAAATCCTATGACTCTTGAATTTATCTATATGATGAAATTCCCATACTGTTGGCTATGACTCAGTTCGCAACCGCCTTATCCTTGAACCAAGGCCCACCTTCAACGGTCTTGTTGAGGACTTTTGACTTTTTCTTCACAAAATAAACCCATATGAATCTAGTAAAATCATCAAAATGAATTAGCATATATGAGTAGCCAGAGAATGAAGGAGTTTTTGTTGGTCCCATCAAATCACTGTGAATTAGTTCTAGAGGAGAATGGCATCTTGACAAGGACCTATAAAATGGAAGATGATGTGGCTTCCCCTAATGACATCCTTTACAAACCTCTAATCCACCAAAGTTGCTTAAGCTAGGTAATCCTTTCACTAGATTCACTTTTAACATTACATTTAATTTCTCCATGTTTAGATGCCCAAGTCTAGCATGCCATAGCTATACAATATCATTACTACTCAACTTCTCAATATACGAATTCGAGGCATATAAGACATAAAAGTAATAAACTCTCTTACCTATATGAATTATATATACCTTGAGTTCAGTGATATTATGAATGAACTTAACGTCGAGTGGGCCAAGTAGGATATAACTTCCTGCATCTTCGGCATTTGCAACTGAAAATAGGTTTTTTCTCATCCCTGGAGCATGAAACACATTATTGAGAGTGATTGAGTGTACTTGTTTCTCGCTGATGACAATAGTGCCTTCCTTCTCCACGTGATAAACTACATTATCTGTTGTTACAATGACATCACAACCATTATATTCTCGAAAGTTGGAAAATTTAGATTTATCTCTAGCTAGATGATGCCCACATCCTGAATCCATGATCCAATATCTTTAAAATTGTTAAAAGCCATTACATCTACTGCTCGAGTCTTAGCTACGAAACACCCTCCCCAAACTTCTTCTTCTGAAACTTCATTAGTTTGAGCCATATTGCTCTCCATAGCTCGGCAATATCTTTTTATATGTCCTATTATCACGCACCTGTAGCATTTTAGAGGCATCTTGCCATGATTGTTAGAAGACTCTTCCTTCTTTCCTATCAAGCTTGAACTATCTGAAGATCCATAATACGTGTTTCCTTTTAAGTTCCTCTTGTTTTGTATAAGAGCATTTTCTTCCCCTTCTTTTACCAATACTCTAGCCATTTGTTTGGTTGGTAGCTCCTATGATGATAATAGATTCTCAAACACCTCCAAGGATGGTTGTTTAGCCCATCCTTGAATAGATGTAACAAATGGAATATATACAGACTTCAATCCACAAAGGATAATTCTTCTTATTCGTGCTTCAGAAATAGCCTCGCCTGGATTTAATAAAAAGATCTTAGATTATAGGTTCTTAATCATCAAAACATACTCGGGAATAGAAAGGTTATTTTGACTGGGGTTAGCCAATTCATTCTACAAATCTTTAGCCGAGCTTAATTCTTGTTATTGAATAACTGGTCCAAGGTCCTCCATATTTGATGATTTACACCTTATAATATTGTCATGACCCAAACGGAGGCCCGAATTGTGACATAGGACAAGGAGCCCCGAGAGACCCCAAGCCGACCAATTACATAAGCATACATCTAACTCAATCAATAACTGAATAACCATCAATACAATCATAGCAGAAGTTCAACTTGAATATAACATCAAAATATAAAATCTGAAGCTGAATACATACATATGTTTGAATAGCCTCTAATCATGACGAGTTGATCGGACAAGACCCTAACTAACTCAACAAGCTGATACTAAAATACAAAAGGAAAAGATCGATAGTCTAGTCCTTAGAAGATGATGACACACCAATAAAGCAACGCTAACTACGATAAGCTGATTAAGAGAGGGGCTGAACCTGAAAGTCAGGTCCTGTATCATGAAACGATACATCATAGAAAGTATGCGGCCAGTACGTGAAATATATCTATGCAAGGTAAGTAAAACCGCTAGTGTAAGTAAAATAATTTAAAGAAAATACATTAATTAAACCATAACATTAGAAAGTAGGACTTGCATGCATTCTTTCTGAAATCATGACCTCTTCATAACAAGATGTAACATGCTTCATAACATCCGAACTTAATCGATTGACTCAAGATGAATTCTATAATTTATAAGTAAAAGATGAACATTGAGTCAAACCTTCTTTAGAACATGAATTTACATAAATCTCTTAAGTAATGAATATGAATATATGAAATTAGGAGGAATAATGGGAGACTCGTCTTTAAACCAACATACCACGATAGAGCTTACATGGTCCCGACTATCACACTCAAGCTGGCAGAGTTGTCCAAAACCTTGTCAGGGTTAAGGATGCTACCATGATATCGCTATCAAGCTGAAGGCCCATTTGGGAAAGGGGAAGCTCATAAGGGAGGTCCAAAGTCATATAATGGTATAAACCTACATTGGCACGTACTTCTGAGGCATAGGGTGATCGACCCATAACCTACTCGGTGCTAGAAAATACTCCCAAAAACATGCATATGCTCTACATCATATGTAACAAAGCTTAACATCGTTTATTGACTATGCTCAATGATCAAATACATCTCAAATATGAAATCATGCATATGAGAAGCTTTAGTTCAAACATACCACAAGCTGAAAACATTCTTGGGAGCCTTTGCTCCAAAACCATGTGGTAAGCTACGCATAGGTAGACTTAACACAAAACATACCACAACCTAGAGTATAAATTTTGGAGTCTTTGCTCCAAAACAATGTGGTAAGCTTAGTTCGGGAAAATCATCATTTAAACTTAACATGTGGGCATTGTCCAAAGCTTTATCATACTTAGAAATACTCAATTCTCATCAAAAACATAATTATAAACACGAGTAGCTCTAAATCATGATTTTCATCATAATATGTTATCATTATCACATATACTTCACAAATCTCACTTTTCATGATTATCTCATCAATGGGATTCAACATTCATAAGGCTATAAACACAATTTAAAGTGAAATCCTTATAAAATTATCTCATGCTTCACAATTTGATAATAAAATAATAATCAACTCATACCCATGTGTAGAAATAGATAATTCATGCATTTTGGTAAAATCCCCATAGATCATTCATAGAATTTCACACTTCTTTGAGAGGGATTGGGCACGGGTGTGGAAGAAATCACCCATTCATAACCCTACATACCTGATGGAGACTAAATCTTACTCTCCCTTGGATGCCCAAAAAGGAATTGAAAGAAATTGAAGAAGAAAACCTTTAATCACCCTTTGATCACCTCTCTATCACTCTTATATTCTCTTGCATGCATAAATGAAGTCTTTAGAATAGTTCCCCCCACTAAAACCCACCTTTCATAGGCTAAAAAGATGTAGTTTAGGACTCTAGAGCTTAGGAATTACAGAAAAGCCCTTACTTAAATCGTAGGATTCTGCTGAGTGCTAGTCCCTACGAGGGACTGGACAACTAGTCCCCTGGTGCCATGACTCGTGGCCTTGAGTCGTTGAGTCCACAACCTTAATTCCTTCTGGGGACCCCATGAGGGACCCCATGATTTGTGGTGGTTGACCACGATTCGTGGTCACCACCCATGACCTCCAGTGGCCACACTTTCCTAGCCAAACATTCGGTCCCAGCCACGGGTGACTTCACGAGTCGTGTGGCCTGACCACGACTCGTGAACATGCCCGTGGTGACTCCCCGGACCATTCCAATTTTCTTCTTGAACACGAGTCACCTCACGACTCGTGGTCCCTCATGGGTCACCTAATGACCCATTTTGTGATCTGGTGCCGAATTCCAATTTTTCTCCATTTCAACTCCCAGGTCTGATCCTTGAGTTTTTGGGGTATAACAATATCTCCACCTTGGGAACATTCGTCCTCGAATGTTAGAAACACATAGAAAAAGCAGAAACATGCATTCATTATATGCAAATACTGTCATAAAAGTTAAAACTAACGTAATGACTACCTCCAAAAAGAGCTACATAGTTGAACTGAATTCACACATCATACGAATTTACCATAACATAAAACAAACTTGTGCATGTGAACTGAACATTGAAACTGATTAGAGTATTAAGGAAAAACTAGTACCTCAAACGGAAACTAAGCCGGTAGGGAATAGGTGAGGGTATTTAGGCATCATATCTGCTTCAGCTTCCCATGTAGTCCCCTCAACATGCTGATTTCTCCATAACACCTTTACTAATGCTACTTCTTTGTTCCTTAGCCTTCGAACCTGATGTTTTTCCACTGGAACCTCCTCATAGCTAAGGCTTTCTTTTACACCAACACTGTCCATCAGGACTACTAGAGCTGGATCTCCCAAACATTTCTTCAAAAGTGATACATGAAACACAGGATGCATGGAAGATAACTATGAGGGCAATTCAAATTCATATGCCACCTTGCCAAATCTTCTAACAATCCGGTAGAGGCCAACATAGCGGGGACTATGTTTTCCTTTCTTTTAGAACCGCATTACTCCCTTCATGGGAGATACTTTAAAGAACACCGAGTCATCCACCTCGAACTCAATTTCTCTTCTCCTAACATCGGTGTAGGACTTTTTGAGACTCTAAGCGGTTTTTAACCTGTCTTTTATCAACTGAACCTTCGCCATAGCCTTATGAAACGAATTTTTCCCTATCATAGCTGCCTCACCAACCTCAAACCATCCGATGGGCGATCTACATCTCTGCCCATAGAGAGCCTCGAATGGTGCCATTTGGATACTGGAGTGGTAGCTGTAATTGTGGGCAAACTCTATCAGGAGCAAGTGGTCATCCCAAATACCTTTAAAGTTGATCACACAAGCTCTCAACATGTCTTTGAGAGTTTGAATTGTCCGCTATGCTTGACCATCCGTTTGTAGATGAAATGCTATGCTGAGTTTACTATGAGTTTCAAGCCCTTTTTGAAAACACCGTCAAAATTGAGAGGTAAATTGAGTACCTCGATCTGATATGATAGAAAAGGGCACTCCGTGCAATTGAACCAACTCCCAGATATATAATTTGGCATAATCATCCACTGAATCTATGGTTTTCACCGGTAGGAAATGTGCAGCCTTGGTCAACCTATCTACCACCACCCAAATAGAATCATAGTCTCGACGAGTACTAGGTAGGCCTATAATAAAATCCATATTAATCTCTTCCCACTTCCATGTGCGAATGCAAATATCCTGAAGTACACCTCCCGGCCTTTGATGCTCGACCTTTACTTGTTGACAGTTTCGGCACTAGGCTACGAATTCTGCAATATCCTTCTTCGTGCCCTTCCACCAATATATTTTATGCAAATCATGATACATCCTTGTGGCACCTGGATTAAGAGTACCTAGTTCCATGAGCCTCATGCATCATCCGACTCCTCAAATCATCGACATATGGAGAACGTAAGCGACCCTAGTACCAAAACACACCATCTCCCCCTTGGGAGAAGACTTCCACCTTCTAACTTCGAACGACTTCTTTCATCTTTACCAAAATCAGATCCTCATCTTGTCTAGCTTTCACATCATTCACCAAGGATGAATCTAATCCATTCTGGACAACAACACCGCCATCGGTCGAGTCGACCAACCTAACTCCCAACCTTGCAAGTTGATGGGCATCCTTCACCAGGTCCTTCTTCCCCTCATCCACACGGGCCACACTCTCCATAGGGAGTCTACTAAGTACGTCCGCTACCACATTATCCTTACCCAGACGGTAGAGGACACTCATATCATAGTCCTTGAGTAGCTCCAACCACCTCCTTTGCCAAAGATTGAGATCCTTCTGCATGAACACATATTGTAAACTCTTGTGATCCGCAAATACATCCACGTGGAGCCCACACAAATAATGTCGCCATATCTTCAAGGTGAACACAACCGCGGACAATTCAATATCATAGGTTGGGTAATTCTTCTCATGGAGTTTCAACTGTCTTGAGGCATATGCTATAACTTTCCCATGCTACATCAACACATACCTAATTCCGATCCTCAAAGAATCGCTACACCATGAATCTATTGGCATCCTCGGGTAGGGTCAACACCGGTGCTGAAGTGAGTCGAGTTTTCAACTCTTGGAAGCTCTTCCCACAAACCTCCAACCATTGGAACTTTACTTTCTTCTGAGTCAATTTGGTCAAGGATGCTGCAATGGATGAGAAACCAACAATAAACCTCCGATATTAGCCAACTAAACCCAAGAAACTCCAAATATCTGAAGGACTCACCGGTCTAGGCTAGTTTTTCACCGCGTTGATTTTCTGATAATCTACCTTTGTGCCCTCACTCGATACCACATGGCCCAAAAATGCTACAGATTCCAACCAAAACTCGCACATGCTGAACTTGGCATGCAATTGGCAATCCTTGAGAGTTTGAAGCACTATTTTCAAATGAGCGGCATGGTCCTCCTTGCTCTAGGAGTATATAAGGATGTCATCAATGAACATGATCACAAACATGTCCATATATTTCTTGAAAACCATGTTCATCAAGTCCACAAAAGCTGCAGGAGAATACATTAGTCCAAAAGACATAACTATAAACTCATAATGGCCATACCACGTCCTAAAGGTTCTCTTCGGGATATCACTCTCCCGATCTCTAAGTTGATGATACCCGAATCTGAGATCTATCATGGAGAAACACTTGGCACCCTAAAGCTAGTCAAACAAATCATCGATCCTGGGTAAAGAATACTTGTTGTTGATGGTGACTTTGTTCAATTACTGAGAGTTAATACACATGTGAAGAGAACCATCCTTCTTTCAGACAAAGAGAATAGGTGCACCCCATGGAAATTTCCTTGGTTTAATGATACCCTTATCTAAGAAGTTCTTCAATTGTTCTTTTAACTCTTTAGCTCTGCTGGAGCCATCTTGTCGGGTGGAATAGATATAGACTGGGTGTCGGGAAGAAGATCTATACCAAAATAAATCTCACGCTCGGGAGGAATTCCCGGTAAATCATCTGGAAAGACCTCTGGATACTCACATACTACTGGTACGGACTGGATAGTTGGGGTCTTGGACACAACATCCTTAAACTTATCTAGATAGTACATACACCCCTTAGAAATCATCCTCCTAGCCTTTAGGCAAGAGATGAAACGACCTGCAAGCACAACTGAACCACCTTTCCATTCTAAGAGTAGCTTGATGAAGGGCGTATTCACACACTTCATAGACATATTTTTTCTCGTACTTTACTATGTTTTGAGAATATATTATCTGTGTTTGCATTTGATTATGTTATAGATTTTTGAAATACAGCTAACGCATGTGATATGATTTTTTTAGGGCAAAAAAGGATGGATTTGAATGTATTTGAGGCATTTGGAATACATGTAAAGAAGTTTGAATGAACAATGCAAAGATCAAAGCTAGAAGAGACCAACCGCATGAGGATTGCAAAAGATATGCGAGGCAGCAGCAAACCAGTGCTAGAGGCCGTGCAACACGCAGGCAGATTTGGCGTGAGGCGCCCATCTTCTCCACGCGATGGCAAGCGTGTAGCTGGCCTTGCCTAGCGCGTTGGCATGCACACAACACCATCTTGCCCATGCGACAAGGCATGCGATGCGACATTGACAAGACCGATGCGCCAAGGGGTTTCCAACGGGCATAATCCAATTCCTACTTCAACTAAGAAAAGAAAAATTAAATCGCAAGTCAAATTCATCAAGGAATAACGAAAACATAAATCTACTACTATAAATGACCCTTTGTATTCATGTAATAATCATGCTTTAGAATCAAGTTTTAAGTTTTAATGTCTTCAAGAGTTGAAGTTTTAAAATAGTTTTTTAGAGTAAATTTTAAGACGTGCTAGAAGACATATTTGAGATATGATTGTAATGTTGTTCTTTTGAATATTGCATTAATCAAGTGAGTTCTTCCTATTATCGTTGTAAGTATAAATTTTTTCTTTTATTTATGAAATCCATTAATTTACTTATAAACATGATAGGCTAAAACCACCACAACTAGGGTTATGGGAACCATGACAAATTAACACACATAGGTAAAATACTTAGTGATTCTTGAACGGAGTTTATGCATGTATTGTTTCTTCCTTCGTTTTAATTGATTTTTTAACTGTTGCAAATGTTAGAACTTTCCTAGTTCTTACTTATCAAACCAAGGAGGTAGTGAATGGGAAAATGGATTAACAACAGAGATTTGAGGCTATCAACCTTCATCTAATAGCTTGACCTTGTCCAGGAATAGCTAATCTGATATTAAGGGTAAGGGTTAATCAAGAATACACCCGTAGACGGACCAAGTTGCATGGTGAAAATCATCTAGATAGGGTACCAACCATTTAGGTGAACCTAACTTACCAATATTGCATGCTAAGCACCGGAACAGATCACTAGTATAAAACGCCTTGTGGTTATGAAATCATGGGGAGCACTTATCCTAGTTAGTTGCATTAATTTGGAAACAACAAACAATTTCTCAACATTGTTATTTATTAATTTTGCAAATTTCCCCCTCTTAGGAAATAATTAACAAAAAAGCTTAAGCACTAGCGTTCTTCTACATCCATCCATATTCTCTGTGGGATCGACTCCAACCTCTAGTTTGGTTATTTATTGACAACGACGTCTTCAAACTTCTTAAGGAGGTGTGGTTTGAGCGTTATCAAAAAGTGGCGCCGTTGCTGGGGAATACTGTTCAGGATTAGATTAATTGCTTGTGTTTAACTTTTAGTATTTATTTCCTATTTTTTTGTTTTTCTTTTATTTTCTGACGTGTCACGGGGCGGCGTGATAAAACAAGCGGCCAAGATGTGACCACGGTCTCAATAGGTATCTTGATGAAGTCTGAGTAATCAAGATACATGTGTCATGCTGGGATGTTAAATCAGGTGCTACTTGGGAGGCAACCCAAGATAAATTTTTCTCTTTTATGTGTTTGTTCAAGTCTGCAGGTGGTAGCTCATAATTTTCAACAAAACAATTTGAGCGTGAAACACATAGATGGGGGAAGTTGTTGTTACCCCCACAGATGACGAAGAGTCGAGGCCCAGGGAGTTCTTGATGAAGGGCGTATTCACACACTTCATAGAAATATTTTTACCCATACTTTACTATGTTTTGAGAATAAATTATGTGTTTGCATGTGATTATGATATATATTTGTGAAATATCGCTAACAAATGATATTAGACTTTTTTAGGACTAAAAAGGATGGATTTGAATGTATTTGAGGCCTTTGGAATACATGTAAAGAAGTTGGAATGAACAACACAAAGATCAAAGCTAGAAGCGACCAACTGCACAAGGATGGCACAAGCCATGTGAGGCAGCAGCAAACCGGCGCTATAGGCCGTGCGACGCGTAGGCAAATTTGGTGCTAGGCTCGCATCTTCTCCACGTGATGGCAGAAGCGCAACACCATCTTCCCCACGTGACAAGGCGTACGACGCGGCATGGAGGATGCGGCATTGACAAGAGCGACGAACCAAGGGGTTTCCAATGACCATAATCCAATTCCTACTTCAACTAGGAAAAGGAAAATCCCAAGTCAAATTCATCAAGGAACAAAGAAAACATAAATCTACTACTATAAATACCCTTTATATTTATGTAATAATCATGCTTTAGAATCAAGTTTAAAGTTTGAATGTCTTCAAGAGTTGAAGTTTTACAACATGTTTTTAGAGTAAATTTTAAGACGTGTTAGAAGACATATTTGAAATATGATTGTAATGTTGTTCTTTTGAATTTTGCATTAATCAAGTGAGTTCTTGCTATTATCGTTATAAGTTAATTTTTTCTTTTATTTATGAAATCCATTAATTTACTTATAAACAGGATAGGCTAAAACCACCACAACTAGGGTTGTGGGAACCATGACAAATTAACACACATAGGTAAAATACTTATTGATTCTTTAATGGAGTTTACGCATGTATTGTTTCTTCCTTCATTTTAATTGATTTTTAATGGTTGCAAACGTTAGAACTTGCCTTATTCTTACTTATCGGACCAAGGAGGTAGTGATTGGGAAAAGGTATTAACAACGGAGATATGAGGTTATCAACCCTCATCTAATAGCTTGACTTTGTCAGGGAATAGCTAATCCGATATTAAGGGTAAGGGTTAAGCAAGAATACACCCGTAGACGGACCAAGTTGTGTGGTGAAAATCATCTAGATAGGGGACCATCCATTTAGGTGAACCTAGCTTACTAATATTGCATACTAAGCACTAGAATTCACAAGTATAAAACGCCTTGTGGTTATAAAAGTCATGGGGAACACTTACCCAAGTTAGTTGCATTAATTTGGAAACAACAAACAATTTCTCAACATTTTTACTTATTACTTTTACAAATTCCCCCCTCTTGGGAAATAATTAACTAAAAATATTGAGCTCTAGCGTTCTTCTACATCCTTCAATATTCTCTGTGGGATCGACTCGAACCTCTAGTTGGGTTCTTTATTTACAATGTCCAGCTTCATACTTCGTAAGGAGGTGTGGTTTTAGTGTTTTCATGGCTCACCCAGAAATATGAACTCTACTGCCTACAATTAACTAAGCATAGAATGCAAATAACAAATCCATGCCGAGAATAATATAGAAATAGGTCATGGCTAACTCTATCAAATCTGCTGAGGTGACATTCTGAAGGACTGATACTGGGTAACCTCTATACACCCATCTAGTTATAACTGAGTCACCTAATGGAGTAGAAACTGAGAAAGGTGCTGACAAGACTTCGAGACTAACTCCGAAGCTACTTGCCACATAAGGCATCACAAAAAACAAGGTAGCTCCCGGATGTAATAAAGAATAAACATCAACATGGAAGACTCGTACATACCAGTGACCACATTTGTGGAGACCTCCTACTCCTGATGGGATGCTAAAGCATAGGATCTATTTTGGCACTGACTGCCAAGTGTGCTAGTAGATGCCCCCTGATATGTTGAGTGTGAGGGAGGCGCTGCCGAACTAGAAGCTGGGTAACAACCCCCAACATGATCCTGTCTCGCTGCTGAACGATCACTGAGCATGTGTCCGGGCTGTCCACACCCGAAAAAAGCTCCTGAACCTGCCAAGCACTAGACTGAGTGCCCCCGACCACATGTGTGACAAGTTGGGATGCCAGAATCTGTGGGTCTAATGGCCTGACCCCTCGAGCCTGATGCTCTCTCTCTCTGATCATGTCTAGGTTGGGATGGCACACTCAATGTTAAAGAAGCCAGGGCGGATGATCTCTAATGGATCTGCTGACGGTGCCCACCTCCTGACCTCGACTGAGAAAATCTGTGGTCATCAGTCTTGGCCCTCTTGACCTCTCTCTCTCTTGAATATGTTGCCTCCATCTGTCGAGCGTAAAACACCATCCGAGGAAGTCCATGTGTTGATGGATCATATCAGTCCTACAATCCTTTTCCAAGTATCCCTCTACTCCATGAAAGAATCTACTCACTCGCATACTTTAATAGGCTACAAACTCTGGGGCATATTTCGATCGACGAGTGAACCCAAGGGCATTCTCTTGTACAGTCATTCTCCCTTGATTCAAATAAACGAACTCAGCTATCTTCAACTCCATCATCTCCCGAGGGAAGAAATGGCCTAGAAATGCAACATGGAACTCTTCCCAAGTGACGAACCTACTCTTGTGACCCTGCTATCCTTCCATTGGCAAAAGCTGATATGCGCGACCTCTTTTAACTGATAAGAGGCCAACTCGGTGCACTCATCTCCATTCACCCCCATGACCTTGGTGATCTTGACAATCTCATGTATCAACTCATGTGTGTTCTCATCTACCTTAGACCCAAGGAACTCCGCCAGGTTTATTCTTGAGAAGTCTCTAATCTTGGGCAGATTTATATGCCCAAGTGATACTCAAACGTATTATTTTCGCTTGTTTGTTATGCAATGTGTATACATTTTCTTGTAATTGGTAATAAAATGTGAATTTATACTAACCAACATGATTAGCATTTGTTTGTAGGTAAAATATGATTTTTAGGAGCTAAAATGCATGTTGGGACAATATCGGAGTTGTACTTGGATGCGAGCACGGAAAAGACATTGGAATGCGCAATGTAAAGGGGCTCCACGATGGAGCCGTGCCACGCTACCATCTCGGAGGCACACTGCCTGGAGGGTGATTTAATTGGCTATTTCCAGTGAAGCCTCGCGACAGCTCCGTGGCACGGAGATAAGCCTCCGCGTTGGCCTCCGTGCCACGTTGAGGCTATATTTTCGGACCCTATATTTCCAGTGAGGGTCCGCGTCCACGCCGTGTCACGGAGGCAGTGCTCCACGTTAGCCTCCGTGACACGTTGCTTGTTATTCCGGGAAAAATTCCCAATAGTATAAATAGAACACTTAGGCTTATTTTTAATTAATTCAGACTTGGTGGAGCAAGGACGTGGGTTAGAGGCAGTTGAGGAACGAAAAAGCTAAGGGTTTTTCTCTCTTTCTTTCTTCTTTCAATCAATTGTTTGTATGATTAACACTTGTTTTAGGATGATTAATCCACAAATGAGTGGCTAAGTCTCTTCCTTGATGAGGTTATGAACAATGGTGATGAATTTTGATTATTGAATTGTATGATTTTTCATCTTCTTCTTCTATGTTGTTCTATTAATTCTTGTTTCTACTGCATTAGTGTGTGGCCGACATTAATGTACATCTAAAAAGTCAAATTTCACTCGAGAGAGCACGAAATTGGAAAGTTGTGAATTAATAGGGTATTGTTCTTAACTTGATTTGGGAAAATTGGGTTTTGATGTGCTTTCCTGATAGAAATATACTTGAAAGCCGCATTAGTCAATTTAGGAACCGGAATTGTATTGCTAGGTCATAAATTGCATTTGATCACAGAAATGTAGACGAATGGGTTATGATTCTAAAGTGAGATTAAATACGAGAGTTTTAATCTCTAGGCTAATGTTCTTGGCTAGCAACATGAAGAAAAGATTAACCAAATTATGATTATAATCAAGTTCATTACTTGTTCTTAACCTTGGCATGCTCATATCCATAGTTTCAATTCACAGTAAATAATTGTTAATAGTTTTAGTATATAATTTATAAACAAAAACTTATTTAACTTTTGGTTACGTTGTTGTCAACATATTTAGAAGTAAGATAGAATATAGTATACCTAAGCAATTTTACTTATCCAGAGTCTCCTTGGTTCGATACTTGGCTTACTTAGCCACTTTATTACTTGTTTGACCACGTGCACTTGCGTGTCGGTTTTTAACCTATACCAAACCACCGGACAGTCTCTGACTCGAATCGCCGCTGCATTGCAATTTTCAAGAACATGCGCAATGGCCTGCTGATTGACCAGAGCAATCAAGGCTTGCACAAGCATCTGAATAGCGTCCCGGAACTAAGCATGGGCAGCTGGCTCCGATGCCTGGGGCTCCTGAACTGTTGGGACTTGCAGATGCCCATGACCATTGCCATCCTCGTGGTCTTCACCATCTCCATTCCTCATTCCATTCATTCTTCAAGGAGCCATGATTCTTCAATCACGAATAGCATGAATTAGAAGGATAGAATGACTTGTCATCGCACGACATAGATCATGAAAGAAAGGAGCATGTCCTAAACGGCTCGTAGCCTTTTACGTCATAAGTGTGGCGCGCTTCACACCCATGAAAAAGACTCTACTTAATGCGGCTTTCAGAAACCCTAGGAAACTTCAAAACCTATGTCTTTGATACAAAATTTTTCATGACCTAAACGGAGGCCCGAATCACGACACGGGACAAGGAGCCCCGGGAGACCCCAGGTTGACCCATGGCATAAGCATACATCTAACTTAATCAAGAACTGAATAATCATGAATACAATCACAGAGGAAGTTTAACTTGAATATAACATCAGAATATAAAATCCAAAGCTTAATACATACATATGTCTGAATAGCCTCTAATCAGGACGAGTTGATGGGACAAGACCCCAACTAACTCAACAAGCTGATACTAAAATACAAAAGGAAAAGATTGATAGTCTAGTCCTCGAAGATGAGGACTCACCAATAAAGAAACACTAACTCTGATAAGCTGACTAAAAGCGGGGCTGAACCTGAGAGATTGTTCTTGTATCATGAAACGATACAACATAGAATATATGCAGTCAGTATGTGGAATGTACTGAGTATGCAAGGTACGTAAACCCGTTAGTGTAAATAAAATCATTTAAAGACAATACATTAATTAAACCATAACATAAAAAAACTGAGAGTAGGACTTGCATGCATTCTTTCTGAAATCGTGACCTCTTCATAACATGATATAACATGCTTCATAATAGCATAACTCAATCGATTGCCTCAAAGCTAAATTCTAACATATATAAGTAAAAGCTGAATATTGAGTCAAACCTGCTTTAGGACACGGATTTACATAAATATCTTAAGTAATGAATATGCATATATGAAATTATCAGGAATAATAGGAGATTCGTCTTTTGACTGACATACCATGATAGAGCTTACGTGGTCCTGACTATTACAGTTAAGTGAGTAGAGCTGTCCAAAACCTTGCAAGGGTTAAGGATGCTACCATTATATGGATATCCAGCGGAAGGCCCATTCATTCAAGGGGAAGCTCACAAGGGAAGTCTCAAGTCATATAATAGTATAAACCTATGTTGGCGCGTAGTTCTGAGGCATAGGGTGATCGACCGATAGCCTACTCGGTGCTAGACAATACTCCCAAAAACATTCATATGCTCTACATCGTATGTAATGAAACTCAACAACGTCTATTGATGAAGCTCAATGATCAAATACATCTCAAATATGAAATCATGTATATGAGAAGCTTTAGTTCAAAGATACCACAAGCTGAAAACATACTTGGGAGCCTTTTCTCCAAAACTATGTGGTAAGCTATGGATAGGAAGACTTAACTCAAAACATACAACAAACTAGAGTATAGATTTTGGTGTCTTCGCTCCAAACAATATGGTAAGCTTAGTTCGGGAAAATAATCATTTAAATTTAACATGTGGGTATTGCCCAAAGCTTTACCATACTTAGAAATACTCAATTCACATCAAAAATATAATTATAAATATGGGTAGCTCCAAATCATACTTTTCATCATAATATCTCATCATTATCGCATATACTTCACAAATCTCACTTTTCATAATCATCTCATCAATGGGCTTCAACATTCATAGGGTTAGAAACACAATTTTAATTGAAATCATTATAAAATTAGCCCATGCTTCAAAATTCAATAATAAAATCATAATCAACTCATAATCATGTGTAGAAATAGATAATTCATGCATTTGGGTAAAAACTCCATAGATAAGTCATAGAATTTCACACTTTTTAGAGAGGGATTGGACATGGGTGTGGAAGAAACCACCCATTCATAACCCTACATACCTGATGGGGATTGAATATTACTCTCCCTTGAATTCCCAAAAAGGAATTGCAGGAAATTGAAGAAGAAAACCTTGAATCACCCTTTGATCATCTCTCTATCACTCTTCTATTCTCTTTCATGCATGAATAATGTCTTTAGGATAGTTCCCTCCCCCTCTCTTAAACTCACCTTTCATAGACTAAAATGATGTAGTTTAGGACCCTAGAGCTTAGGAATTACGGAAAAGCACTTACTTAAATCGCAGGATTTTGTTGGTCGTCAGTCCCCACGAGGGACTGGACGACTCGTCCCCTAGTGCCACGACTCATGGCCTTGAGTCATTGATTGCATTTCCTTCATTCCTTTAGGGGACCCCATGAGGGACCCCACAAATCGTGGTGGCTGATCATGACTCGTGGTCACCGCACGTGACCTCCACTGACCACACTTTCCTAGCCCAACTTCCAATCCAGGCCATGGGTGACTTCATGAGTCGTGTGGCTTGACCACGACTCATGGTCATGCCGGTGGTGGCTCTCCAGACCAAACCATTTATCTTCTTGACCACGAGTTGCCTCATGACTCGTGGTCCCTCCTCACTGTCACCTAAGGACTCATTCTGTGATCTGGTATTGAATTCCAATTTTTCTCCATTTCAACTCCCGCATCTGATCCTTGGGTTTTGGGGTATAACGAATATGGTCAAATAAATTGAAGGAGACGGACCTCTTTATAATGAACTCTACCTTTGCATTAATCTGCTTCGACTTCTTGTATGTGCTGCTATTTTTCGGTTCGTCAGCAGGAGGACTTGCATTTCTTCCATTAACAACACCACGAAAATCCTCGCCCACAAGGCATGATTCCAAGAATGTCTTCCATACATTGTAATTGTACTGGTTCAACAACCCCATACCCAATCTATTAGCACGACTGCTGAAATCCATACGGAGAAACCAATTGAATCTACCACTGCCTGATCTTGAAATAAAATTCATAAGCTAATGTATGGCTATGGCTCTGATAACATGGAGAGAATAGAAGAAGAAAAGATAACCTAGGAGACCTTCTGCTAGCCTCAGATCATTAAAATTAAGATCAGAAGATTTAACTAAAGAAGAGAAAGCTATGAAAGGAGAAATAGAATTTTGAGTAGAGAACTTTGTTATGGAAGAAAATTAGCTTGAATTGTCTTGATTATTGGTTGATTACAAATGTGCAAGAACACCTCTATTTATACTAGTCTATGGATAGTTCAATATTTTGTTCTAGATACATCTACAAGAAAATTATAGTAACTTTATCTTCTACTCTACAATATGTAGAAGTTTCTTCAAGATGCTTTATCCTAGATACTACACCAGGCTATTCTACAAACTTTACTAGAAAACTCTATGCTATTCCAAAAAATCAACTTTAATTTTTCATAGATCTATTTGAACGAATTTCCAAATGGTTCATGAGTGGTGATAGCATGATAAAAGAAGTGGGGATATATATAATAGAAGGGAGGGACAACACAACAAAGCACTTTGAAAAACCCTAATTAATCTTTGCTATTAATTTAAGAAGATATTTTTCACTCCGTCACTCCCATTTTAGAGATAAGGCACAACATTGTCCCTTAAAATTAGGTTTAGACTCAAAGTAGTCCCTAAAGTATATAATAAAGAACTAATAATCTTTGTATTTTTTTCAAACTGGTGTACTTTTGATCTTGATGGAAAAAATTTGTTAATAACTAATTTGATCCTTGTTATGAACCACCCAATATAATATAGTCATGACTATATTATTAGGTATTTTTAATCGTATTTCAATTATAACTTATGATATGAGTAAAACTACTATCTTGCTTTGAGAGTCATATGTGATATTTGAATTGATTAAAAGAGTTATTTAGATTGCTTGGTAAGGTTAGGTGCTCTCTAGATGTCATCCATAATTATTTTAGTTTTGGGTCGTGACAAAAGGTCCACCAAGTCATAAGAGTGGCCTAGGATAGTGTAGTGACACTAGCAGTCTATCAACTATAAGATTTTTCCTATTCTTAATTACGATGCTTAGATCAAAGAGCCTTGTAGACACTTTTAGTTGACATTCGTGGAGATATTCTCGGCAATTAGGCTACACGAGTCCTATCATCAATGTTTAAGAAATAAAAGTAGGGTTATATGAGATTTCTCGAGTGTAGAATACAGTTTAATCACCCAACCCGCGATGCACCATATTTAATTCTAGATAAAGTAGTCATCATTTATTAATTTGTCTGAGGGTTGATAAATCAATTGTCTATAAATATCCAGAAGACTGAGAGGTTTGAATAGTGGAATAAATGTTAATAACACATTTATGAAATAATTTTATATATGAAATTCATTTGTCTTAATATTTTAATTGAGTTGATAGTTTATTGTTTCATGTTGAATCTTTGCCAAAATTAAGGAATAATACAAGACAATATGTTATTAACAAGAATATTAGTGACCTGTAAATTTAATGGAGTGTCATTTTAAATTATCTTTTATAGATGAAGGTAAATTTGAACATTTTCTTGTCTATAAATACATTCATATTTTTCATATTGCTCCATTGAAAATGTATAGTAAGAAATTTAGTAAAATAGTTACTTAAAAATGAATCCAGAACCTAAATAAATAGGAAAAAAGCAAAATGCGGCATCTCAACCATCTTTTACTGTGAATGCAGCCTTCTGACCACAAAAGAGGAAAAAACACCACCAATGCAGGCAACAAATACCAGCAATGCCCTAAAACATCTCAAACTTTGAAGTCGATACTTAGAACTCGTCCCAAACATTCTAGATACGAATCAATAGTGCAAATACATCATACAACACGTTCAGGACCTGTTGGAATCATCAAATCAGCGATTTGAGGTTGTCTTTTCCAAATTTTGAGCCTGATCAACTCTAAATGTTAAGAATACTAAAAATCAACTCAATGGTTTAAATCACTCCTAAGCGTTTCGGATTCTGTGCAAACCATCCAACTAAATCATAACCCACCCTCCGAATCAAACAGAGTTGTCAAAATTCAAATCCTACATCGTTGACCCTAAATGTTGACTTTGGTCAAATATTTTAATTTAAACTTCTAAAATTAAAAATATTTCATGAAACACATCTGATCACCTCGGAAATTATATAACTCATTTCTGCAAGTCATAAATATCTAAAGTCAAAAAATAGTGATATTGACTCATCAAATGGTCAACAATTCAAAGATAATGGTATAAAAGAAGAAAAAAATATGATTAAAATACATTTAATGAAGGTTAAAAAGATCTAATCAATTATAATTAAAAATAAAAATTCAAAAGTTTATATATTCAAAAAGCAATTTAAGTGACTATGCAAATTTTTTAATTTAATAAAACAACAAATTACTAGTACTAAACAAATCCTGAAAATACTAATCCTAGTAATAGAATTTCAATATTATAGTTCATGTGCGAGAACCAAAATAGTTAACGCATTATGTCAAGATTCATCTAATGTGAGCAAAACATATACTATTTATTAAAAGGAGGAAAAGTGGAGGATTAATAAAATTGAATAGCTTTGGTATGAGCAATGATATTTGTCTTGTAAAGAATCTCATCATCTTCTTGTGTAACTGTTTCGACAATATAGCTAAAAAATGTGATATTGACTCATCAAATGGTCAATAATTCAAAGATAATGGTACGAAAGAAGAAAAACACGATTAGAATACATTTCGTGAAGGTTAATAAATCCTAATACATAGCAAATGTTGAAGCTTTTAAGCATAATATAAATCTCGAAACCTTATAATGTTGACTCATTTAAGCCTTAAAGTGTCCTTTCTTGAAAAACATACAAGTTGAATCATGTTAGATGATAAATATGGGATATTTTATCTTCTCTTCTGTAGATATGAATAAGTCTCCTTTGTAAACTCAAAGTCTTATCTTTTATGTTGATTAGGGTAGCTTTTGATGGATTTTGTATTTAATTCAAAGTCTATTGTATACATCATTAGCCTATATAAATTATATATTTGCAGCCTTGGAAACACAAGAAAAACAAACGGTTGACCTCTTCCTTTTGTTTTTAATTTGGTATCAAGATCCAATTATTATTATTTTTTTCTTCCACCACCATGGACAACTCCAACCAGTCCATCGCTACAGCGGTTCAACGACATTCCTTTTCTTCAACATTTCTCTCCATCATTGATTCCAACTCTCAAATAATTTCTCTTCCCGTCCTACCAATAAAACTTGATCGGGAAAATTATTACCTTTTGCAGTCTACTATATACTCTGCCTTTGAAGCCTTTGATTTTGTAACACTCCAAAAGTCCCTAATACTAGACCCAAGGGCTAAAAATAGAAGAACGTAGAAAAATCTGTACTAGGTCACAGAATGAGTCGTTGAGTGACTTGTTATTTAACCTGGGGGGTTGTTAAGTGATACGTTATTTGTGCATCAATTGATAAAATATTGGGGTTTTTTGGAGACTTAAAAAGTTGAGGGACAATTCCTGTTGTCACATAACGACTCGTCAAGTGAGTCATTGTTTGGGAAGAGTGGAAGTATGGAAAATTCTAAAAGTGATGATGAGTCATCTAGTCACCTAAAGAGTCGTTAGATGACTCATTAAGTGGAGGTATTACATTGAGATCAAAGATTGAAAATTTTTCTCTTGTGGCAAGGAGCAGAAACAACAACCCGTTGTGCCTACCAATGAGTCATCCTATCATCCGTTGTGAGAATTGTAGAGAAGGAAAATTTTTAGACCCAGGTCCAACAACTGGTCTCAATGAGTCGTGGTCACCATCAACAACTCGTTGTGTGACCCATTGAGTCATTACATGCAGTTTTCCAGATTTTTCTCCAAGGAAATTGATAACATTTCGCTATTTCAGTTCCTAAACTATGTTATTTTGGGAATAATTTCAAAGGTTTTAGAGGGGTAAACTTTTATTCTCACTCATTCCACACTTAGATTTTCCGACTAACACTTGTAAACTCCAGTGCTTCTCTTTGAAGCAAAATCTAGGGCATGCAATTCTCCTAAGAAATTTTGAGCTGCATCTCAGAGTTTCTTCTCCAGGTATATGGGACTTCAACAAGGATTTCCTTTTGCCTTTGTGTCCCAAGAATTTCAGAACCCTAGTAAGTTAATTTCTCTAGAACTCATGTCTTAGGGTTTTCATCCCATGAATGGTTTCCCTTATCTTTTCTCAATGCTTAAAGGTTTCCATGATTAGAATTATATGATATTCATGATATTATTTTCAGCTTGTAGAATGTACTTCCATAATCTTGATACTTGCATGATTTTAGAGTCACTTCATGAGCTAGCATTATTTTCATATAGCATGGTCTCCAAGTACATAAGATTTCTCCATGATTTAAGTATTCATGTTTTATAGTATGATCAGCATTATCAGTATAATAAGCATCAACATTGTTTGTTTTATCAAGTCCTCTTAACTCTTAGGGCGCCTTTAGATAAGAAAATAATGTTTTACATATACCAATTTTAGTTATGTGCCTTCAGTTGGGAGTAGTACTTAACACTGAATTGATGGTGTTCAGTGCATCCAGGCTCCCAAAACTACATCCTACCGGGATTAGACCGAATGAATTTTACAGTCAGTGATCATACAGCCAGTCACTATACCCTGCCAAGGCAAGGTGGGCCTTATCGATGGGGAGTAAACATCGAACTCAATGTCTAGCTCATGTGGTTACATGTTTGTTAACAAACACTCCTACATTATCGTTTAATCTCATATCTTAGGATATGTTCATGATGCTTATATCAGTTTTTACCTGCTTTCAATACTCTAAAATTTAAGCTTATTTGTAGCATGTATAACTTTTCACTCAGGGTCATTTTTTATATTTCATCATGTTTATATATAAGATCTCTCAACATGATTATGTTCAACTATTTCATGACCGTGCATACTCAGTATATTGAAAGGACCGATCACATATTTTCATGTGTTATAGCATTATATGATATAGGCTCTAGTACCCAGCCTCAGCAGCATAGTTAGTTTCTCCCAAAATTTTCCCGCAATTGATAGTGGTGAGTCATCATCTGCTGAGGGCCGGAATTTTCATCTTCATCTTTGTTAATTTCAGATTTATCTTTAGACCATAGAGTTAGCTGGGGGTTTGTCCCAGCAACTCATCAGTTCTTTTAGAAGGCTTTCAAACAGAACAAGTTAGTTTCAGCTTGAGTTTTTGTATTTGAGCAAATACGGTGATTTATCTGATGCGATTTATTTATTAGTATTTGGTTATTATTTAAAACAGCTTCTGCTTAATAGTCTTTCTCAATAGTTCAGTGATTATAGAATTATGCCATGCCATGGGTTTGCTTGTGTTCACTTGTGATCCCAACTACTGTGTTGCGTCTAGGGTGCCGATTCGGGTCGTGACAAACTTAGTATCGGAGCATTAGGTTTAGAGTGTCCTAAGATGTATCAAAGCAACATCAAGTAGAGTTGTTCTTATGGGTGTGAAGCCCGCCACACTTACGAGGGGGTGGCTACAAGGTGTTTTTAGGAAAATTCCCTTTCTTCACGATTTTTATTGTGCGCAAAGTCTAATCTCTAAAATGTCCTCTAAACTAGTGCATTAGACTTTTCAATTAATGTTGCATCCTAAAAAAGGAAATGGAAGGAGGAACATAAATGCTAATGAAGTAGCTCCACCAGCTCCTGCAGCCCCTTAGGAAGATCGGGTGTCACATGTAGAGTTTCGGGCTGCTATTCAAATATTAGCTCATGCAATGCCCAACCAGGTCAACCAATAGGTCATTGTACCAATTAATACTAATGGGTCTGCAGCTACTACCAGAGTTCGAGATTTACTCGGATGAATCCCCAAGCATTTCACGGGTCTAAAATAGATGAGGACCTATAGGAGTTTATTGATGAGGTTCAGAAGATCACCCAAATCATTCGTGTTATTTCTGTAGAAGGTACAAATCTACATACACATCAGTTAAAAGGAGTGGCTCAAATATTGTATAATTAGTGGAAAGAAGGAAGGCGAAATGGTGCCAGTCCGGTAGAGTGGGATGAGTTTGTGACACCATTCCTGGATAGATTCTTTCCTCAGGAGTTAAGGGAAGCTAAGGCTACTAAGTTTGTGAACTTGAGAAAGAACGGCATGACAATGCAGGAGTACACATTAAAGTTCACTCAATTGTCGGAAGTATGCTCCAAAAATGGTTGCGGAGCCGACGGCTCGCATGCTCAAGTTTGTGAATAGAGTCTCAGATTTGATAGTCAAGGAGTGCAGGACTTCTATGCCTATCAATGATATGGACATCTCTAGGCTTATTATCCATGCACAGCAGAACGAGGCGGAGAAACTAAAGGAGATAGAGAGAGAATAAACGGGCACAGACAGGCCAGTTTGAATATTCTCAATAGAGGTTAGGTAGTAGTAGTCACCCACAGTAGCAGCAAAGACCTCAAGTACCCTAGTCAGCCAGTACTCCTTCTTCCAAGCCCCGCAAAGATCGGAATGGTGGAGCATTAGGCCCCTAGTCCTAGAGTAATATTTCCAAAAGCCGCACTTTTTTAGTATGCTCTAAGTGTGGAAGGAATTATCCAGATAAGTGTCATTTAGGAATGGAGGATTATTTTGGATGTGGCCAACTGAGTCACAAGTTGAGAGATTTCCCGTCAGCAGGACCGAAAAAGGTCCATTCCACTACATCAGCAGCTCCGCTAGGTCATTCAGCTCAGTAGGGTACTACCAACGGTACAGGTGGCGGTAAGCGCCAGAACTGCTTCTATGCTTTATCCTCCCATCAGGACTAGGAGAATTCACTTGATGTAGTCACTGCTATGCTACTTCTCTTTCAATAGATGTTTACGCTTTAGTAGATACTGGGCCTACACTCTTTTTCTTGACTCCTTATATTGCTGTCCAATTTGACATTAGCCAAAAAATTCTCTTAGATCCATTTTCAGTCTCTACTCCAGTTGGTGAGTCACTTAGAGATAGTTACGTGTACAGGGATTGTTCGGTCATATTATTACATAATGTCACTACAGTTGATCTAGTAGAGTTAGATATGGTTGATATCGACCTAAATTTTGACATGGAATGGTTACATTCTTGCTATGCCTCAGTTGACTGTAGAACTAGGGTTGTTAGATTCCAGTTTCCTAACGAACAAGTCATAGAGTGGAAGGGTAGTACTTAAGCGCCTAAGGATCGGTTCATTTCATACCTTAAGGCTAGGAAAATGATCGTTAAGGGGTACATATATCACTTGGTTATGGTCATAAATTCAAGTTTCAAGACCCAAACAATTTAGTCAGTATCAGTTATAAATGCGTTCCCCGATGTATTTCTTGAAAATCTTCTCGGAGTCCCTCCCGAGAGGGAAATAGACTTCCGCATAGACCTTCTTCTAGATACCTAGCCTATCTCAATTCCTCAAAGAATGACTCCAGTTGAGCATAAATATTTAATGGAACAGCTAAAATACCTTCTAGATAAGGGCTACAATAGACCCAACATCTCTTCATAGGGTGCCTCAGTCCTATTCGTGTGAAAGAAAGATGGTACACTCAGAATGTGCATCGACTACTATCAGCTGAACAAGATCATAGTTAAGAACAGGTATCCTCTACTCAGAATTAATTAATTGCTCTATCAACTTTAGGGAGCTAGTTGTTTTTCCAAGGTAGATCTTAGATTAGGATACCACCAGCTCAGGGTCAAAGAAAACAGCCTTCAGAACTCGATATGGTCACTATGAATTCATAGTTATGTATGTTGGACTAACTAATGCTCTTGCAGATTTTATGGCTATAATGAACAGGGTTCAAGTAGTACCTAGTCATGTTCGTTATTGTCTTTATAGACGATATTCTTGTTTACTCAAAAACAGAGGAGGAGCATGCGGGCTATCTGAGGATAGTGTTACAGACTCTCAGGGACCACTAGTTGTTTACTAAATTTAGCAAGTGCAAATTCTAGCTGAAATCAGTTGCATTCCTTGGTTATGTGGACTTTAGTGAGGGTATTCAGGTGAATCCTCAAAAGGTAGTGGCAAACAAGAAATGGAAAAGATCCACTTCTCCATCAGACATCAGGAGTTTCTTGGGCCTAGTTGGTTATCACAGACAGTTCATAGAAGATTTCTCCTCCATTGCTTCTCCTTTGACCAGACTAACTAAATAGAAGGTGAAGTTTCAATGGTCTGATGCATGTGAGAAGAGTTTTCAGGAGTTGAAGACTCGACTCACTACAGTCTGAGTTCTGACTCTACCAAAAGGTATAGATGGGTTTCTGATCTATTGTGCTGCCTCCAGAGTTGGCCTTGGTTGTGTTCTGATGCAACATTGTAAGGTGATAGCTTATGCCTCCAAACAACTCAAGGTTCATGAGAAGAACTATCTGGCTCATGATCCTGAGCTGGCAACGGTAGTATTTTCCTTGATGGTTTGGAGGCATTACCTTTATGGAGTTTATGTGGATGTTTTTACTGACCACACGAGCCTAAATTGTGCGTTCAGTCAGAAGGACCTAAATCTATGTTAGAGAAGATGGTTAGAATTATTAAAGGATTATGACATGAGTGTGTTGTATTACCCGGGAAAGGACAATGTCATGGCTGATGCCCTTAGTAGGATGTCTATGGGAAGTGTTGCTCATGTTGAGGAGGGTAAAAAAGGAACTGGCAAAGGATATTCACAGACTAGCTCGATTAGGGGTCCAGTTGGTTGATCCAGCAAAAGGAGGAGTTGTAGTATAGAACGGGCCAGAATCCTTCCTAGTAGTGGAGGTTAAGTCAAAGAATGATGAAGACCCAATTCTATTGAAGTTGAAGGAAGCAGTCTTAAGGAAAGAGGTGGAAGCATTCTCCAAAGGGGGAGATGGTGTGCTTCTATTATACCAAAAAATCCTTAAGATCTAACTCGGGAGTTGAAGTGGAGAAAATAGAAAATTCTACACCAGGTCACAAAACAAGTCATCAGGTGACCCATCAGGAACCCCACGAGTATTTAAGTGACTTGTGGGGAGAGGCTTGAACGTAGTTGAAAATTTGGGAATTTAAGTGACCACGGGTGCGACCAATTGTGGTCAACACCATGAGTCGTCATGTGAGCTGTGGTAAAGGGTTGGATGAATGTTGGAAAATTTGGGCAGTGTACCTAATGGATTGGTCACCACGACTCATCAGGTACACCACGAGTCATGGTGCCCCTCGTGGTGACTCTTAGAAGAATTCTTGTAGTGCAAGTAATGAATGCAAACCATGAGTTGTGGCCAGGGACGAGGAGTCATCCAATCCCTCGTTGGGACTGGCAGGGTGTTATCTCTGCGAATTTATTGAGGATTTTCTGTTATTTCTATGTTTTCTAATGCCTAAACTATGTCGTTTTGAGCTCAAAATAGAGTGTTTTAAGAAGGATTAAGTCATTCTAAGCCTATCTATGCATGTAAGTTTAGAAGTTTGAGAGGTGATCAAGCCTAGTTCTTCAAGGTTCTTCTTCAATTCTCTTTGGACAATTAAGGAAGTGGTAAAATCAGATCCCTTCAGGTATGTAAGGCTATGAATGGTGCAATTGTCCACACCCATGCCCAATTCCCTCTCAATTCATGATGATCTAATTGATGATTCTATGGGGTTTTTACCTAATGGATGAATTCCTAAGTTTTAATCATAGGTATGATCTAAGCATGTTTTAAATGATGAATTATGATTGATGGATAAATTTTACAATGTTTTAAATTATAAATTTTGTTTTCAAGTTTTCTAAACTATGATGCCCCTCCATGAATGTTCGTGAAAGTAGAGATCTATGAGATATGTGTAAAAGTATGATGAGATGCTTATGAAGTACGCATGATTTCAAAATACCCGTGTTTATGTTCATGTTTTCAAAGTGAATCAAGTTGATTTAAAACATGTTAAGTAATGGACAAGCCCATATGACAAGTATGTTTTATGATTTCATGAATTAGCTTACCATATGGTTTTGGAGTCAAGACTCGCATTATTTTTAGCTCTTGGTATAGTTTGAGCCAAGGCTCCTCATGTTATGATTTTAGATTATGCATGTATGTTATTATTCAGCTTCATCAGTAGACGATGGTTAGCTTCATTGAAAAACGATGGAGAGCATATGCATGTTTTTGGGAGTAGTTTCTAGCACCAAGTAGGATAAGGGTCAGTCAACCCTATGCCTCAGAACTATGTGGCAAGATAGGTATGATCAGATTATTTAGGACCTCCCTTGTAAGCTTCCCCTGCCCCCAATGGGCCTTCAGCTTGATATCAATATCATGGTAGCATCCTTATCCTTAGCAAAGCTTTAGACAGCTCTGCCCACTTATATGTGATAGTTGGGACCATGTAAGCTCTATCGTGGTAATGTCGGTTATATTACAAGTCTCCCATTGTTCCTCATTATTTTAGTTATGCATGTACACCAGTCATGATATTATGTTATCAGCAGGTTTGACCCAATATTCAGTTTTACTTATGATTATAAGTTTCATCTTTGGGTCATTTAATTCAGTTATAATGTTTAGTTATGTTCAGATCATGATTTCAGAAAATAGCATGCAAGCGTACTCTCAGAATCTTATCTTGATTATGTTTTATATTATGCATGATTTATGATTCTACTCACCTAGAAGTTTTACTTACCTCACACACTCGATACATTCTATGTACTGACCGCATACTCTATGTTTTATTGTTTCATGATACAGGCTTCGATATCCAGACTCAATCCTTCCGCTAGTCAAATTCTCAAAGTTAGCTTTCATGAACCCCAGTTGGTGAGTCCTCATCTTTCGAGGGCCCTTCTCATTAGTTATATGTCATATTTTTGGTTTTCAGATTATAGTGAGTTAGTTGGGGTCTTGTCCCATCAACTCGTCAGTATTAGAGGCTTCTCCAACATAGTTTGTATTCATCTCAAGACTTATGTATTGTTATACCCCAGAAGTGCCTAAGATTATACCCGGGGATTTAAAAATGGGAGTTGGCTTAAATAGGGAAAAAAACCGCAAAACGGGTCAATGAACGGATTGTTGGTTCAAACAACGACTCGCGGGAAGTAGTCGTGGGAAGGTCTTTTCTGGTAACAGTTGCAAATATGGAGTGAAGTAATGACCCGTTGTTCATCACAACGAGTCATTTTGTGGAGTAGTGGTGGGAACTGGTCCTCAGCCTAAGGGGGAGTAAAGGGTCGGGGGACGACCTGTTGTGAGGAGTAATGGATGATGGTCACCAGTCGTGGGAAGGAATATTGATAATCCCCACTTCGATGAAACAGAAGGAAACCAAGACTAGTTGGAGGAAAGAATGAGTCGTTCTGTGGCTCATAGGAAGGATGGGTACAGGTCATGAAGGGGGAATTAACAGAAAAGACAACGGATCATCGCTTGAAGGAATGACTCATCTTATGGAGTCATGGGAAGTGAATCTAAAAGTGTGAAATGGGCCAGTGGATCCAACGGATCGATACCACGAGTCGTGGTATCATGTAACGACTCGTGGGACCTTCTGTGGTTTTGCCCAGTGCAGAAATTTCAAGGATTTCATTAAGGGAATTTTCATCATTTCTAGGTCGTAGGGTCCTAAACTAGGTCATTTAAGGCTCAAAATTTAATTGTTTATTGAGGGTAAAATCTACCATAGGCTTATTCATATCCATGCATGCAAAGTTAGAGAATTAAGGAGGTGATCAAGCTTGTTCTTAAAGGTTTTCTTCAATTTTTCCATTGGGCTTTCTAGGAGTGGTGAAATTTGACCTTCCCCAGGTATGTAGGGTTATGAGTGGGTGAATCCTTTCATACCCATGCCCAATCTCTTTCAAATCATGAAATTTTCTATCTAAATTCTATGGGGGTTTTGCCTAGTGCATGAAATTTTGATTTCTCTGCATGGGTTTGATCTATTTGAGTTACAGTCGTTGAATTTCGAATTATGGGCAAGTTTTATGTTGTTTTTCATTAAAAATCATGTCTGAAGTGTTTTTAAAAAATTTGAAATGCCTATTTATGAAAAGTTCATAAAAGTCAAGGATTATAATGAATGTTCATGTATGATTAATCATTGATGATGAAAAGCATGTTGTCAAGTTACCCATGTTTATAATCATGTTTTCAAATGAATTGAGTATTTTCAAGCATGTTAAAATGTTGGGCAATGTCCAAATGTTCAAGAATATTTTACTATGTATGATATGGATGTCATGATTTATCAATTTATGATGTTGACCGACTAAAGGGCCCTTTATTCTTGGCTAATCATGTATTTTAATGGGGATCAATGATGATAATGTTTATTAGTCATGAATCTCAATGAATTATGTTATTGATTTACATATGAAGCTAAGGTGCATGTTTTTGGGAGAAGTTTCTAGCACCGAGTAGCCCGGCGTTCAAAGGACTATATTGGTGTCTCATACCTACATGTCGTCGTAGGTTTATATTGATGCATAAAAATTTTAATGATCTCCTCTTTCGTGATATCACATAATGCACGCCCCTTTTCTGGCAAGCCAGGGACGACACTGGCCACTTGAGTGAGATAGTTGGGGCATCATGTAAGACTCTACCATGATGGTGTCGGTTATGACGAGTCCTCCCAGTGTGTCGCATGTTTTATGCTTTATTATATTTATGTTACTTTGGCTCAAGTGATGTTTTAATAACATTTCTCTTATGACTATGATAATGAATTGATTACGAATGATTTGAAAACCTTGAGCCTTATGTCATCTTGTGATATTTATGTGATGAGCATGTTGTCTCACTCTTATGATCATTTATGAGCTTTTATGTATTTTTAAATATCTATTTTACTTACCTTGCATACTCGGTACATTCTACGTACTGACCGCATACCCTATTGCTATATCATTTTATGATACAGGCTGCAATCTTCAGATTCAGCACCGTCAGTAGTCCGTCTAGGAGTTTAGTGTCCAGCTTTTTTGTGAGTCCTCATTCTCTGAGGACCATTTGTTTCAGATATTGATGTTCCTTCTAGTTTTCAATTTTGCCGGGTTAGTTGGGGATGTTGTCCCCTCAACCCATCAAATACGTTAGAGGCTTTCAGACTATATGTAGTATGCAGCTGTTATGTATGTAGTATGTTCCGTTTACCATGTTATTTTATGTTTATGCTTCTGCCATGTTGTTATGTTAAGTATTCCACTTTATTGATATTGAGTTAGACGAATGTTCATGCCATGGGTTGACTTGGTGTCTCTCGGGGCTTCTTATCCCGTGTTATGATCTAGGTATACATTCGGGTCGTGACATATATGTAGTCAAACATTATATTATGTTTAGACTTCTTCTATGTTACTTAAAATGTTTTTCCGCTTATCTATGATTAAGTTAGATGTATGGTCATGCCATGGGTCGACTTGGATCCTCTCAGGGTTTCTTGTCCTGTATCTCAATCCGGGCCTATGTTCGGGCTGTGACAAACTTGGTATTGGAGACTTAGGTTTAGAAGGGTCCTAAGGTATCCAAAAGCCATGTTAAGCAGAGTCGTTTTCATGGGTGTGAAGCGTGCCACAGTTATGACGAAGACGCTACGAGACATTTAGGAAATGTTCCCTTCTTTCATGATCTACGTCACGCGATGCAATGTCTCTCTATCCTCCTAACTTGTGCTATATGCGTTTGCAGAATCATGCCTCCCTGTAGAGTTAACGGAAGGAAAAAATGGAAATGGGAATGGCCATGAGAATGGCAATGGATACGGGCACCAGCAAGCCCCACCAGCCCACAAGGAGCATATACCCGAGGCAGTTACCCACGAAGAGTTAAGGGCAGCCATTAAGATGTTAGCCTAGGCCTTGACCACCTAGGTAAATCAGCAGGCGGTAGCGCATGTCCCTCAGAACGGGAATGCGGCGGCGGCAAGAGTTAGAGACTTTCTGAGGATGTACCCTCCGGAGTTCCTTGGGTCGAAGGTGGACGAGGATCAACGTAGTTCATTAAGGAGATTTTGAAGATTACCCAGATAATGGGGGTGACTGGGGAGGAGAGCACCGATTTGGACTCATATCAGTTGAAGGGGGTAGAGCATATTTGGTTCAAGCAATGGAAGGATAGTAGGTCAGTTGGAGCAGGCCCTATAAGTTGGAATAAGTTCCATGCCGCTTTTCTATATCGCTTCTTCCCTCGGGAGATGAGGGAGATCAAAGTAGCTGAGTTTGTGAATCTAAAGAGAGAAAAAATGATAGTTCAGGATTATGCCTTGGAGTTCACTCGTCTGTCCAAGTATGCACCTTAGATGGTGGCGAATTAGAGAGCCTATGTGAGCAGGTTTGTACATAAGATAGTAGACTACTTGGTCAGGGATTGCCGGACCGTGATGCTTCTTCAGGATATTGACTTTTTTCGGATAGTCCTATACGCCCAGTAGATGGAGGCGGTACAAATGAGTGAGCGGGAGAGGGAGGCTTAGAAGGCCAGGACTGAAGGCTTCAGATTCTCCCAGCAGCAACCTAGTTAGCATCGTCAGCAGTCCCACCAAAGATCTTCAGCTTGCGCCTTTAGCTATGAGTGTTCCATCCAGGTCCAGGCTCTATCAAAGGGAATGAGCATCAGGCTTGAGAGGTCAAAGTATCAGACCCGCAGAGATTATCCCTCCTGAGTGTAGTAGATGTGGCCAAATACATACAGGGCAGTGTTTGGCATGTACAGGTGCTTGCTTCGACTGCGGGTAGCCTGGAGACATGCTTAGAGATTGTCCAGCAGTTAGACAGGGTCATGATACGGCTTCTAGTTCAGTAGCTCTAGCAGCACACCCAGCTCAATATGGGGCATCTACTAGCACAGGTGGTAGATAGTGCTATAATAGATTTTATGCCTTAGCATCGCATCAGGAGCAGGAGGTCTCCCCAGATGTAGTCACTGGTATGGTACGATTATTCCACCTTGATGTATATGCATTGTTAGATCCACGGGCTACTTTATCTTTTGTGACGCCCCATGTTGCTAGTAGTTTCGGAGTTAGTCTCGAAATCTTATCAAAACCCTTCTTAATCGCTACTCTAGTTGGTGCTTTAGTTATAACTAGACAGATGTATAGAAATTTCCCTATCACGGTCCATCAGAAAGTCACCTCAGTAGATTTAGTAGAGTTTGCCATGACCGATTTTGATGTTATTATCGACATGGATTGGTTACTTACATGCTATGCCTCAGTCAATTGTAGAACTTTTGCCATAGAGTTTAGATTTTCGGGTGAGCCAGTCCTAGAGTGGAAGGGTAGTTCAGCTGTGCTTGTAGGCCATTTCATTTCCTACCTCAAGGCTAGAAAGATGATCTCCGAGGGTTGGATGTACCATCTAGTTAGAGTTAAGGATGCTATGTCTGAGACCCTGACTATCAAGTAAGTTCCAGTAGTATGTGAGTATCCATAAGTCTCCCCAGATGATTTACGGGGAATCCCTCCCGAGAGGGAGATTGATTTTGGTATTGACCTTCTTCTCGATACACAACCTATGTCTATTCCTACATACAAAATGGCTCCATCTGAGTTAAAAGAGTTGAAGGTATAGTTGAAAGACCTTTTAGACAAGGGCTTCATCAAACCTAGAAAATCCATGTGGGGTGCGCTAGTTCTCTCTGTTCGCAAGAAAAATGGTTCTCTTCATATGTGCATTGATTATAGGCAATTGAATAAAGTTACCATCAAGAACAGGTATCCTCTCCCTAGGATTGATGATTTGTTTGACCAGCTTCAGGGTGCTAAATACTTTTCGAAGATAGATCTCAGATCTGGGTTGCATCAGCTAAGGCTTCGGGAGAGTGACATCCCGAAGACAACCTTCAGGACTCGGTATTGTCACTATTTGTTTGTAGTTATGTCATTTAGACTAACGAATACTCCTGCAGCTTTTATGGATTTGATGAACTGGGTGTTCAAGCCATATCTAGACATATTTGTGATTGTGTTCATAGATGATATCCTTATATACTCTCGGAGCAATGAGGAGCATGCCGCTCATTCGAGGGTGGTGTTACAGACTCTTAAGGATTGCTAGTTGTGTGCTAAATTCAGTAAATGCAAGTTTTAGTTTAATTCGGTGGCATTTTTAGGTCATGTGGTGTCAGGTGAGGGTGTACAGGAAGACGCTCAGATGATAGAAGCGGTGATGAATTGGCCTAGACCGGTGAATCCTTCGAATGTTAGGAGTTTCTTGGGTTTAGCTGGTTATTATCGGAGATTTGTTAAGGGGGTTTTCATCAATTGCAGCACCATTTACCAAACTAAAACATAAGAAGGTGAAGTTTCAATGGTCGGAGGTTTGTGAGAAGAGCTTCCAAGAGTAGAAGACTCGACTAACCTCGGCACCAGTGTTAACCCTACCTGAAGGTACCGATCGGTTGGTGGTATATTGTGATTCTTCGAAGATCAGCCTTGGTGGTGTAATTATGTAGCATGGTAAGGTTATAGAATATGCTTCCAGATAGCTGAAGGTTCATGAAAAGAATTACCCGACTTATGTTCTCGAATTGGCGGCGGTAGTGTTTGCCTTAAAGATTTGGAGGAACTATTTGTACGGGGTCCATGTAGATCTGTTTACAGACAACAAAAGCCTACAATATGTGTTTACTCAGAAGGATCTAAATCTACGTCAAAGAAGGTGGTTGGAGATACTCAAGGTGTAACAACCCGAAAGTTTCTAAGAACAAGCCTCAAACCTAAAGAAAGAAATTAGTTGGAAAATGAAAAATTTCCTTATAACCACGACTCGTTAGGGGACCTAAGGATCATGGTCTGACCCCTGAGGAGTAGTTCGGAGGTGGATCAAGGTTCAGTGACCACGGATAACCCAACGATTCGTTAGGTAGGCAATGACTTGTTAGGTTGGCCATCAGGGGATGTTGGAGATCTAAGATGGGGCCCTGAGGCAGTAGTGACCACAGACGACCTGATGAGTCATTGTTTCAAGTAACGAATCATCAGGTCGGTCGTGGGAAGGAGCAGCTGGAATCGCGGGCTTCAGTGGAAACGGAAGGAGTTATGAGTCGTGGGATGGAAAACAATTCGTGAAGTCAGTTGTCGTAAGATCCGAGAAGAAATTTTGAGATATATTCTAGTGCACTCAAGACTTGACACTACGAGTTGTTGTCAAGTCCACGACTCATGGAGTTCCTTGTGGGGACTGGCAGGTGGGTTTTTCCTGCGAATTTTCAAAGGTGTTTTCATAAAATCCTATGCTTCTAACTCCTAAACAACATCGTTATGAGCATTGTATGGGATGTATTTAAGGGTTTTTCTAGCCTAATCCCATATTCCCTCAAGATATTCCCTCAAATTCTTCATCATCTTCTCTTTCAAGCCTAATGATTCAGTTGGGATTTCTTCAAAGGCTTCAAGGGTTAAGTTCAAGTGGGGATGTCTTCGAAGCAGGTATGTGGGGTTTCAACAAGGACATCTTTTCATCCTTGTGCCCCAAATTTTTTCTTTAAAAACCTAAATCCATGATTCTAGAAAAACATATTCTAGGGTTCCAATTTATTCATAAACTCTCATACGTTTTCCCTAAATTCTAAAAACTCTCACGATTAATAATAGTGCATGTTCATGAGGTTACTTATATCTTTCCTAAAATAGGTGTGTGATATGTGAATAACATGAATGTGGGATTTTCACCCAGGATTAGTCTTGAATTTCAAATGGAATTTCATAAATTAATCATATGCTCTTATCATGAAGTTATATCCTTGTTTAAAATATATGTAAATCATATGGATTCCACAAATCTAGAACATATGTCGCATATGGGATTTGACCAATGTGAAGTATGTGCATGTTTTCACATTGGTTGCAATGTAAATGTTTTGGATATGAGTTGAACCCATGGTAATGGAGTGATTATCAAATTTTCATCATGAATTACAGTAAATTCGAAATGGGGTTTCATGAAATATTTATGTGATTTCACCATGATCTCATTGTACATGTTCAAGGTATGAGTTGATTATATTAGTTTTCCATAGATCTCGAATATGTGATTTAATATACATATGTTATAGTATGATTTGGACCTATGGATCTTACATGAATCAAAGATATATGTCGTATGCTATGAACTTGGGATTTGAATGTTGTGGGTGTGTGTAAAGTATGATGTAATTTGTTGAATGCTCATGTCTCTAATTAGCTATAGTAATTTAGACTAGTTCTAGTCTGTCGGGACTCTTAGCAGCTGAGAATGTTTCCCTTTGTCTGTCAGGACTCTCCTTAGCAGAGAATGTATCCCTTAGTCTATCAGGACTCACATCAACTGAGAATGTTTCCCTTATTCTATCAGGATTCTTATCAGCTGAGAATGTTTCCCTTAGTCTATCGAGAATTTCAGTAGCTGAGAATGTTTCCCCTAGTCAGTCAGCAACTCTTTATATTAGAGAGTGCTCTCCTTTACATAGTCAAGGACTCTCCACATCTGAGAACATTTCCCTTCAACAGTCAGGGACTCTCCACAGCCGAGAATGTTTCCCTTCGACAGTCAGGGACTCTCTATGATATCAGTCACGACTTCGGTCCTCAGTATTTGTTTAGTATACAACCTTTGCGCATCAATTTTTCATTTTTCAGTAAATGTTTCTTATAAAATCATTATGTTAATATCTACATGTGTATCTTAGACAGGGTTGTTTTAACTCCGTTCAGTTATATTACCATTAATATGTTTAGTTTACTTTCTTCTTGTATACTTGCGTGTTTTACATTATTTTATGCTTCCCGCATACTCAGTACATTCCAAGTACTAACTCACACACCTTTATATGATATATCATTTTATGATATCGATTCATGTTTCCATACTCAGCCACATGGTTAGATATGCTTAATACCCCTCTCACCTGCTTGTGGTGAGTCCACATCTCTCGGGAACGCGATTTATATTTTCATTATGTTTCAGTTTTCAGATTTTAGGAGTTAGCTAGGGGATTGCCCTAGCAACTCATCAATTTAGTAGAGGATTTCAAACTTGTCCAGATAGATTCATCTTTGTATCAAAGTGTTTTTACATTTGTTCTTATGATTTTTAATTAGACTCATTCAGTTAGCTTCTACCATGTTATGATTCCTGTTAGTTGTTATTTTGATATGTTACACTATGATCATGCCATGGGCTGACTTGGAGCCTCTCATGGTTCCTTGTCCCGTGTCTCGATCCGGGCCTATATTTGGATCGTGACAAACTTGGTATAAGAGAAAAGGTTTAGAGTATCCTGGGGTGTCTGAAAGCCGAGTTAAGTAGAGTCTTCTTCATGCGTGCGAAACCTGCCACACTTATGAAGAAGAGGCTATGAGACGTTAGGAATGTTCCATGATTCCTATCGTGCGTAGAGTATGACACTCTATCATTTCCTCCCATAACTCATGCTTTACGCACTCGTAGTTAATGCCTCACAGACGAGCGAATGGAAGAAGAAATGGTAATGGGCGCCATCAAGCACCACAAGCCCCGGCGAACCCAATGGATGATCATGTTACTCATGCTGAGTTCCGGGCAGCCTTTCATATGTTGGCGCAGGCCATGACCCCCCAGATTAATCAAAAAGCAATGGCTCATGTTACCCAGAATGTGAACGTATCGGCGGCGAGAGTAAGAGACTTTCTCAGAATGAAACCACCCGAATTCATAGGGTCAAAGGTGGACGACGACCTATATGAGTTCTTAGCATATATCCAGAAGATCACGCAAAACGTGGGGGTGATGAGAATTGAGAGAACATACTTAGCCTCCTACCAGCTTAAAGGAGTCTCTTATATATGATTTTTGTAGTGTAGAGACAGTCAGGGATTTGGAGCAACCCCCGTAAGTTGGGATGAGTTTATGATTCTGTTCCTGGAGAGGTTTTTTTCTTGGGAGTTGAGGGAGGCGAAGGCAGCAGAGTTCATCAACTTAAGATAAAGCAACATGACTTTCTAGGAGTACTCTTGGAGTTTACTCGGTTATCCAAGTATGCACCGGAGATGGTAGCCAACCAAAGGGCTCGAGTGAGCAAGTTCGTGAATGGAGTGACAGACTCCTTGGTCAAATAGTGCAGGACTGCCATGTTGCACAAGGACATAGACTTTTCACGTTTGGGCATATTAGCTCAACAAATGGAAGCGGAATGGGTGAAGGAAGGAGAGAAAGAGAGGCCAAGAGGGCTAGAACCAGAGATTTAGAGTTCTCCCAGCAGAGATCGAGTGGTGGACACTGCTCATGCTACCAGCAGAAATCATCAGCCTCAACACCATCAACAACTAGTGTTCAATATAAACCCAAGGTAAGGGAGATTATGTACACATTTTGTATGAACTGTGGGAATCACCATTTGGGAGAATGCACGACAGACTTAGATGCTTGTTTCTGGTGCAACAAGTTGTTACATAGGCACCGAGATTGCGCATCAGCTAAGCAAGGCGAGAGTAGAGCCTCAGCCACTTCTTCAGTAGCTATGATAGCTCGTCCATTTCTGAAAGGCGCATCATCTAGCATAGGAGGTGGATAGCGTCAAAACCGCTCCTACTCCTTAGCAGCACATCAGGATAAGGGCAAGTCACCAGAAGTAGTCCCATGTATGTTATGAATCTCTTGTGTAAACTTTTTTGCATGTTGCTAGCCCTAGAAACCCAGTATTGAATAAGAAGCTCTATAATGGTTGTTGAGAAGAGATTGTCGATGTGTGATGTGAATAGTTGTGAGTATAAGGCTTGCAGTGAATGTTAGAGGCCAAGGAGGAGCTAGGAGTTAGTAATTTAGCCTAACCTTAAGAAGGATTCAGGAGCCTTAGAATGATGGCTTTAAGCTAGGGGGAGATGGTATGTATGTGAGACAAGCCAGATCTTCAGTATGTTAGTATGGGAGTTCCAACCCTAACAGTTACGGTATGTTGATCCCTTAAAGTTTAGATAACTTCTCTTGTATTTCAGTTGAAGCTAGGCTCTACCCATCCCTATATGCAGACTTCTAGAATTTCTTAGTAGTTGCTTGAGACAGCAATGTCAATTTTACTCTATAAATCCTTAAGGCTCATCTTCATGTTATAAACCAGTTATGTGTGTTGTCTCATTCCTTCCAATATGTTTAGCTCGAATTCAATCTTTCGAAGTTGCTTAGTAGCCCAGTAAATGAAGGTACCTCCTATAAGTGCTTAGTTTTAGATGTCGTGAATGACTCGCGTCATGAATTCCTTACTCCCAGTTAGACTAGATATCATGAATTCTAGTTTAGTGTTAGAAAGTGATTTGAGAATGAAGACTCAGTACGTATCAGCTAAATGCCAATTAGAGGGAAAGAATCCTTCGTAGTGTTCTATTTAGTCCCATGTCTTTTTCATTGTTTTTTTCCCTCTTACGCCTTATCATGCATATGCAATTTGGATATTCAGTTCGGAGATGTAAGACCAGCACGAGGTCAGATATTCCATTGGTTTCAGTTGTAATTGATTAATTTGGGGATTTCAAATCCGTCCCTATCCTTTCAGTATGTTTAGCCAGCATTCAACGGTGAATGTTCCCAAGGGGGAGATATTGTAACCACCTGAAAGTTTCTAAGAAGAGGCCCCAGACTTAAAGAAAGAATTCAGTTAGAAAGTGGAAAATTTGATTCATAACGAGTCATGGAATGACTCGTTAAGTGACCTGTCGGGTCGTGGTCAGACCCGTGAGGACAAATTACGAGGTGTACCATGGTTCAGTGACCACGGACAACCAAAAAAGTCTTTAGGTAGGCGACGACTCGTTAGGTCAGCCGTTGGGGGATGCTGGAGATCCAAGATGGGGTCCTGAGGCAGTGGTGACCACGGATAACCTGATGAGTCGTCTGGTCAAGTAATGACTCGTCAGGTCAGTCGTGGGAAAGAGGAGCTGGAATCGTGTGCTTTAGTGCGAACGGGAGGAATCACGAGTCATGGGAGGGAAAATGATTCATGAAGTCAGTCGTTGTCAGACCCAAGAAGAAATTTTGAGAAATGTTCCAGTGCACTCCATGACATGGCACCACGAGTCATTGCAAGCCCATGACTCATGGAGTGCCTCATAGGGACTGGCAAGTGGATTTTTCCTGCGAATTGCTAAGGGTATTATTGTAAAATCCTATGCTTCTTACTCCTAAATTACATCGTTTTGAGCATTGTATGGGACATTTTTAAGGATTTTTCTAGTCTAATCTCACATTCCCTCAAGATATTTACTCAAATTCTTCTTTCTCTAGTCTCTCAAGCGTAAAGATTCAATTGGGATTTCTTCAAAGGCTTCAAGGGTTAAGTTGATGTGGGGATTTCTTCAAAGCAGGTATGTGGGCTTTAAACAAGGACATCCTTTCATCCTTTTCCCCTAAATTTTTATTTTAAAAACCCAAATCCATGATTCTAGAAAAGCATGTTCTAGGATTCGAGTTTATGCATAAACTCTCATATGTTTTCCCTAAATTCTAGAAACTGTCACGATTAATAGTAGTGCATGTTCATGAGGTTACTTATATCTTTCCTAAAATATGTGTGTGATATGTGAATAACACCAATGTGGGATTTTCACCATGAATTAGTCAAGAATTTCAAATGGAATTTCATACATTAATCATATGCTCCTATAATGAAGTTATATCCTTGTTTAAAGTATCTGTAAATCACATAAGCTCCGCAAATCTAGAACATATGTCGCATTTTATGTGTTGGAACATGATTAGAACATATGGGATTTGACCAATATGAGTTATGTGCATATTTTCACTATGATTACAAAGTAAATATTTTGGGTATGAGTTGAACATATGGTAATGACATGATTATCGAATTTTCATCATGAGTTTGAGTAAATTTGAAATGGGATTTCATGAAATATTCATGTGCTTTCACCATGATCTCATTGTACATGTTCAACGGATGAGTTGATTATATGGGTTTTCCGTAGATCTAGAATATATGATTTAATATACATATGTTAAAGTACAATTTGGACCTATGGATCTTACATGAATATAAGATATACGTCGTATGCTATGACCTCGGGATTTGAATGTTGTCGATGTGTGTAAAGTATGATGTATTTTGTAGAATGCTCATGTCTTTGATTATCTATAGTGATTTAGACTAGTTTTAGTCTATCAGGACTCTCAGTAGCTTAGAATGTTTCCCTTAGTCTGTCTGGACTCTCCTTAGCTGAGAATGTTTCCCTTAGTCTATCGGGACTCTCATCAGCTGAGAATGTTTCCCTTAGTCTGTCAGGACTCTCATCAACTGAGAATGTTTTCCTTAGTCTGTTAGGACTTCAGTAGTTGAGAATATTTCCCCTAGTTAGTCAGTGACTCTCAATATAAGAAAATGCTCTCCCTTAGACAGTTAGGGAGTCTTCACATCCGAGAATGTTCCCTTCGATAGTCAGGGACTCTCCCTTAACCAGTTAGGGACTCTCCACAGCCGAGAACGTTTCCCTTCGATAGTCAGGGACTCTCTATGATATTGGTCACGACTTCGGTCCTCAGTATTTTTGTTTAGTATATATCCTTTGTGCATCAGTGGATCGTATTTCAATAAATGTTTCTTATAAAATAGTTATTTTAATATGTATATGCGTTTCTTAGACAGGGTTGTTGTATCTCCGTTCAGTTATATTACCATTAATGTGTTCAATTTACTTTGTTCTTGTATACTTGCATGTTTTAGATTATCATCTCTAGGGGATGCGATTTATAAATCATTATGTTTCAGTTTTCATATTTTAGGAGTTAGCTAGGGGCTTGTCCCAGCAACTAATCAATTTAGTAGAGGCGTTCAAACATGTCTAGATAGATTCAGCATTGTATCAAAGTGTTGTTACATTTGTTCTTATGGTGTTTAATTAGAATCATTTAGTTAGCTTCCGCCAGTTATGATTCCTATTAGTTGTTATTATGATATGTTATGTTATGATCATTCCATGGGTTGACTTGGGGCCTCTCGGTGTTCCTTGTCCCGTGTCTCATTCCGAGCATGTTTGGGTCGTGATACAAGGATAATGATATGAGTGTCCTTTACCATCCGGGCAGGGCTAACGTTGTAACGGACGTTCTTAATAGTCTTTTTATGGAGAGTGTGTCCCATGTAGATGAGGAGAAGAAGGAGCTGGTGAAGGATGTGCATCGGCTTGCATGGTTGGGAGTTCGTTTGGTTGACTCGACTGATGGTGGTGTCATTGTTTAGAACGGATCAGAACATTCTTGGTGACTGATGTAAAAGCTAGAAAAGAAGAGGATCCTATCTTTGTGAAGTTGAAGGAAGCCGTTTAGAATTAGAAGGTAGAGGTCTTTCCCAAAGGGGGAGATGGTGTGCTTCAATATCAGGGGAGTTTGTGTATTCCAGATGTTGATGATTTGAGAGATCGGATGTTGCACGAGGCTCGTGGTTCCAGGTGTTCCATAAATCCATGTGCCACCAAGATGTACCGTGAAGTACGGGAAGTCTATTGGTGCAATGGCATGAAGAAAGACATAGCAGAGTTTGTGGCTAAGTGTCCGAATTGTTAGCAAGTGACGGTTGAGCATCAATGACCGGGAGGTTTGATTCAAGACATCAGTATTCCTACTTGAAAGTGGGAGGAGATCAATATGGACTTCATCATAGGGTTGCCCCGCACTCGTCAATAATATGACTCCATTTGGGTGGTTGTGTACAGGCTGACCAAAGCAACTCATTTCTTACTGGTCAAAACTATTGACTTAGTGGAGGATTATGCTAAATTATACATACGAGAGCTAGTTCGGTTGCATGGAGTTCCCTTGTCCATCATATTAGTTAGAGTTACTCAGTTTACCTCCCAGTTTTGGAGATTGTTTTAAAAGGGACTTGGTACTCAGATCAAGCTCAGTACATCATTTCACCAGCAAATGGATGGTCAGGCAGAGCGGAATATTCAAGCTCTTGAGGACATGTTGAGAGCGTGTGTGATTGATATAAAGGGTAATTGGGATGACCATTTGCCTTTCATTGAGTTTGCGTATAACAATAACTATCATTCCAGCATTCATATGGCTCCATTTGAGGCTCTCTATAGGCAAAGATGTAGATCTCCTATTGGTTGGTTTGAGGTTGATGAAGCTACATTGATAGGTTTGGATTCAGTCCATGAGGCTATGGAGAAGGTTCAACTTATAAGAGACAGGCTGAAAACAGCCCAGAGTCGCCAAAAAATCCTATGCGGATGTGAGAAGGAGAGAACTTGAGTTTGAAGTCAATGATTGGGTGTTTTGAAAGGTGTCCCCCATGAAGGGAGTGATGAGGTTTGAAAAGAAAGGAAAACTTAGTCCCCGTTATGTTGTCCCTTACCAGATTGTGAAATGGGTGGGCAAGGTAGCATATGAGTTGGAGTTCTCCTCAAAATTGGGTTCAGTCCATCCAGTTTTCCATGTATCACTCTTAAAGAAGTGTTTTGGTGATCTAGCTCTAGTTGTTTTTGTGGATATTGTCGGCGTGAAAGATAGCCTTAGTTATGAAGAGATTCCAGTGGAGATACTAGATCTTCAGGTTAGAAATCTAAGAAACAAAGAAATAACTTCAATCAAGGTTTCATGGAGGAATCGGCAAGTTGAAGGAGCTACTGCGAAGCCGAGGCAGATATATTGGTTAAATACCCACATTTATTCCCTTTCGGCTTAGTTTCTGCTTGAGGTATCAGTTTTCTCTTGAGTACTCTATATAGTTTCATGTTCAGCTCATGTGCCCCAGTTCCTTCATGTAAATGGATTTATGTGTGATTCAGGAATTCAGTTCAGTCATGTAGTTCAGATCGGAGTCAGTCACTCTGTCAGTTTTCAGCATGTATATGGAGTGTTTGAGTATGATGATTGCATTTCTCTGCTTTCCTGTATGATTTTCAACATTCGAGGTTGAATATTCCCAAGGGGGAGATATTGTTATTCCCCAAAACCCCTATGATAAGACCCAGGAGTTATAATGGAGAAAATAGAAATTTCTGCACTAGGTTACAGGACGAGTTGTGCAGTGACCCGTCAGGAACCCCACAAGTCGATAAGTGACCAGTTGGGAAAGGTTTGAACTTGGTTGAAAATTTGGGAATTTAAGTGTCACAGGTGCGACCACAAGTCGTCACGTGAGCCGTTGGTCAAGGGTTGGATGAAAGTTTGAAAATTTGGGAAGTGTACCTAATGGATTGGTCACCACGACTCATTGGGTACACCATGACTTGTGATGTCCCTCGTGGTGACGCTAAGAACAATTTTTGAAGTGCATGTAATGAATACAGACCACGAGTCATGGCCAGGGACGACAAGTCATCCAGTCCCTTGTGGGGACTAGCTGGGTGTTTTTCTCTGCGAATTTAGTATGGGTTTTTCCATAATTCCTATGTTCCTAATGCCTAAACTATGTCACGTTAAGCTCAGAATAGAGTATTTTAAGAAGGGTTAAGTCATTCTAAGCCTATCCTAATTCACGCATGCAAGTTTAGAAGTTTGATAGGTGATCAAGCCTAGTTCTTCAAGGTTCTTCTTCAATTCTCTTTGGGCAATCATGGAAGTGGTAAAATCAGATCCCTTCAGGTATGTAAGACTATGAATGGGTGCAATTGTCTACACCCATGCCCAATTCCCTCTCAATTCATGATGTTCTAATTGATGATTCTATGGGGTTTTTACCCAATGCATGAATTCCTCAGTTTTAATCATGGTCATGATCTAAGAATGTTTTAAATGATGAATTATGACTGATGGGAAGATTTTATAATGTTTTAAATTATATATTATGTTTTCAAGTTTTCTAAACTATGATACCCATCCAGAATGTTCAAGAATGTTGAGATCTGTGAGATATGTGTACAAGTATGATGAGATGTTTATGAAGAACGCATGATTTCCAAATACCCATGTTGATGTTCATTTTTTCAAAGTGAATCAAGTTGATTTCAAGCATGTTAAGTAATGTGCAAGCCCATATGAACAAGTATGTTTTATGATTTCATGAATTAGCTTACAACATAATTTTGGAGTCAAGACTCCCATTATTTTCAGCTCGTGGTATAGTTTGAGCCAAGGCTCCTCATGTTATGATTTTGATTATGAATGTATTTTATTATTCAGCTTCGTCACTAGATGATGGTCAGCTTTGTAGAAAAATGATGGAGAACATATATGCATGTTTTTGGGAGTAGTGTCTAGCACCAAGTAGGCTAAGGGTTAATCAACCCTATGCCTCAGAATTACGCGCCAATGTACGTATGATCAGATTATTGGGACCTCCCTTGTGAGCTTCCCTTTCCCCCAAGTGGCCTTCAGCTTGATATCGATATCATGGTAGCGTCCTTATCCTTGGCAAAGCTTTGGACGGCTCTGCCCACTTGAGTGTGATACTCGGGACCACGTAAGCTCTATCGTGGTAATGTTGGTTATATGACGAGTCTCCCATTTTTCCTCATGATTTCAGTTATGCATGTACATCAATCATGATATTATGTTATTAGTAGGTTTGGCCCAATGTTCAGCTTTATTTATGATTATCAATTTTCAGCTTTGGGTCATCCGATTCAGTTATGAGGTACAGTTATGTTCAAATAATGATTTCAGAAAATGGCTTACTAGCCCTACTCTCAAAATCTTATCTTGATTATGTTTTATATTATGCATGAATTATCATTTTACTCACCTAGAGGTTTTATTTACCTTTCATACTTAGTACCTTTCACGTACTGACCGCATACTCTATGCTGCATCATTTCATGATACAGGCTCTGACATCTAGACTAAGTCCCGCCGCTAGTAAGATTCCCAGAGTTAGCGTTCCCCAGCCCTAGTTGGTGAGTCCTCATCTTTTGAGGGCCCTTCTCATCATTTGTATGTCCTATTTTCAGTGTTTAGATTACAGTGAGTTCACTAGGGTCTTGTCCCATCAACTCGTCAGTATTAGAGGTTTCTCAGACATAGTTTGTGTTAAGCTCAAGACTTATGTATGTAGTCATTATGTTTAGAATTCTTCTATGTTATTTACGATGATCTTCCGCTCATCTATGATTGAGTAGATGTATGTTAATCCAATGGGTTGGCTTGGAGCCTTACGGGGTTTCTTGTCCCGTGTCTCGATCCGGGCCTATGTTCGGGTTGTGACAGCTTCATTGCCAGGGCAAGTTATGTGTTCTCAATGTAGATGATTTAAGACAACAGATACTAACGGAAGCTCACAACAGTAGTTACTCTTCCACACAGGTGCCACCATGACATACCGTGATCTACGGGAAGTCTACTGGTGGAATGTCATGAAGAAGGTTTTTGCAAAATTTTTGGCTAAGTGTCCAAATTGGCAACAGGTCAAGGTTGATCATTAGGGACCCGGTGGTATGACTTAGAATGTTAGCATCTCTATTTGGAAGTGGGAAGAAGCGAACATGGACTTCATTACAGGTCTACCTCATACTCGCTGATAGAATGACTCTATTTGGGTGGTTGTAGACCAGATGACTAAGTCAGCATATCTCCCTCTCAGCTGATGATAACCCGACCTAAGATCTATCTTGGAGAAAAACTAGCTCCCTGAAGATGATTGAACAATTCGTCAATCCTAGGTAGGGGATACCTATTCTTGACTGTGACCTTGTTCAACTGACGGTAATCGATGCACATTTTGAGGGTACCGTCTTTCTTTCGCACAAATAGTATCGGAGCACCCTAGAGAGAGATGTTGGGTCTGATTAAACCATTATCAAGAAGGTCTTTTAGCTGCTCCTTTAAGTCCTTAAGCTGTGTTGGAGCCATTCTATAAGGAGGGATGGAGATGGGTTGAGTATCAGGAAGAAGGTCTATACCGAAGTCTATTTCCCGCTCACGAAGAACTTTGGGAAGATCTTCGGGAAACACATCAGGAAACCTACTGACAACTGGGACTGATTGGATAGTTAGGGTCTCAGAGCTAAAATATTTGACCCGAACTAGATGATAAATACACCCTTTAGAAATAAGTTTTTTGTGCTTAAGGTAGGAAATAAACTGACTCTTAGGCGCTGAACTACTGCTCGTCCACTCTAAAGCTGGCTCATTAGGAAACTGAAACCTGACAACCTGAATTCTGCAATCGACTGAGGCATAACAAGAGTGTAACCAATCCATGCCAAGAATGAGGTCAAAGCCAACCATGTCTAACTCAAACAGATCAGCTGCAATGACCTTATTTAAGATTGAGGCTGGGCAGTCTCTATATACCCGGCTGGCTCTAACTGACTCGCTAACTAGGGTGGAGACTGACAATGGTTATGAGAGGACCTCTTGTCTAATATCGAACTGGACTGCTACATAGGGAGTCACGAACGAAAGGGTGGCTCCTGGATCTAGTAGGGCATATACATCTAGGTGAAAAATGCATAACATACTCGTGAATACGTCAGTGAGGTCTTCTGATCCCGATGAGAGGACAAAGAATAAAAATAGTTTTTGCACTGGCTACCATCCATACCTGAAGTGTTGGCCTACTAAGCTGGTTGGCCTACTGGAGCCGCTAAAGTAGTGGATTGTGATCTCCCTCATCTGGCTGACGGGCATTCTTTGAGCTGATGACCATGCTTTCCACATCCCAAACAACCCTCTTAACCCTGAAGGCATTCTCCTAGATGGTTTTTTCCACACTTAGGGCAAGCTGGGTAGCTGTAGCGGTTGCTAGAGCTATGACTCTGGGATTGTGAGCCAGATACACCACCCCTCCAATTCTTGCGGTACCAGAAAGTAGGGGCACTGGTTGAAGTGGAGGCTAGGGCCCTCTGTTTTTGCTGTTGTGGGTGGCTATTGCTACCAGATCTTTGATTGCCATAATCTGACTGGCCGGTTCTTGCCTGTTTGTTCTCCCACTCCAATTCTTTTAATTTTTCTGCCTCAATATGCTGGGCATGAAATATGAGGATAGAGAGATCGATGTCCTTACTAAGCATTGTAGTCCTACACTCCTTGAGGACCATGTTCGACACCCCATTAAGAAATTCCAGCATACGAGCCCTTGGCTTAACTAACATCTTTTGAGAAAATTTAGACAACTTGGTGAACTTCAGTACATACTCTTCCACCGTCTGATTTCCTTGTTTCATAATCATGAATTCTACCACTTTTTCCTCCCTGATCTCCCGAGGGAAGAATCTATCCAGAACGGTTATAGTGAACTCTTCCCATTCCACTGGTCCTTCTCTCATTGGTCTCCCCTCCTTCCACTATTCGTACCAGATATGGGAAACCCCTTTCAGTTGGTAGGCAGCCAGATCGGCACCCTTTAAGGAACTAACACCCATAATTGGGGTGATCTTTCTAATCTCATCCACGAACTCCTGTGAGTCCTCTCCAACCTTAGATCCATGGAAAACTAGTGAAGTCCCGAACTTAAGTAGCTGCTGTGGACAAATTGTTGTTGATTGGAATCTCTTGATGGTTCACCTTTTTAGTAACTATCTATGCTAGTAGCTGGATAGCCACCCTGAACTCTACAGTGGAGACTGAGTCGTCCTGAGAAGCTGTTAGAGATGGTGGGGTAGGCCGGTGAGCGTTACAGGCTCTTCTTCCATTACTACGTCGTGGAGGCATGATTTCACTTAAATTAAACAGAGCATGAGTTAGTAGAGCGTTTCTGGAATAACATTTCAACGCATGATAAAGAGTATGAAAAAAAGGGAATTTTCTTAATAACATCTCCTAGCCTCCCCGTCATAAGTGTTGCGCGTTTCACACCCATGAAGAGGACTCTATTTGACGCGGCTTTCAGACATCCTAGGAAATTCTAAACCTAATGCTCTAATACCAAGTTTGTCATGCCCTGAGTCTATACCTTGGACGCGACACGATACTTGGTGTCACATGTAACCCCAAGTCAACCCATGGTCTATGATAACACTAGCATTCTAAGGAAATACATAGCGGAAGCTTTGAAATAATAAAATAAAACATTTTATGAAAATGAACTAAACCATATGTTTTATACATCTAAAAGCAACTGAAAATATGAGATATCTGTCTGTTTCTAAAAGCCATATATCTGATGGGTTGCTGGGACAAGCACCCAACTAACTCCAAATTTAACTGAAAGAAAATAAAACTGAAAGGAAATAACCTCGTGCTCAAAAGATAAAGACTCACTGATGATGCAGCTGGATACTTTTCAATGTGATCTGCTAATGGGGCTGAGACTGAGGTCCTTCCACTGTATCATAACATGATACAACATAAAAAGGTATACATCAGTAAATTAAATGTACTCAGTAAGTGAGATAAACCATACACAAGGAATAAAATAACTGAATTGGAAAGACATGCAATGACCAACTAAAAATACTGAAAACTGATGAATTGTGATATACTGAGGTGGTCAAAATGACCCTGTCTGATGGTCAAATACATGCCTTAAATCTGAGATACTAATTTGAAATATCGTACTGAACTGATGGGAATTGACTAATCTGAGTCTGAACTGAGGTGACGTGTGGAAGAGTCTATAACCGACATATAACCACGTGAGCTAGACGTGGAGTCCGATGTATACACCCCATCGATAGGAACCAATATACCTTTTCAGGGTATAAATGCATGAATTGAGTGATCACAGGTGTGGGGCCATGAGGCCAATAAAATATATCCTACGGTTGCAAGGTAGCTCTGGGAACCTGGGTGCGTTGGAACACCGGTCATCTCGGTGCTAAGTCCTACTCCCACTCGATAGTCTTAGACTGATGACCAAGCTGATAGCTCGAAACTGTGGCCCAAGAATAAATTAGGAATACTTATATGGAAGTACCCTGAGAGTCTTAATGGATCAGATTCTATATCTGGTGTGTTAATACCGATTAGAGTTGCTTATATGAAAGTGTCATAACTTTCTAAAGAACAAACTATAATCTGAAGCTGGGGTCCTAAGGCTGGTTAGAGCTATTTATCTAAAAGTGTCATGACCGCCTAAAAAACTATTAAAATATGATACACAGTTCAGTACTGATAGCTGGGAGGCATCACGAACACCTCAAGGATTAACTCTAGTCAAACTAATCAGCTGACATTTTTTTGGACAATACTAAGGTTGCTAAAAGTCTGTCTAAGACTAGACTGACATGATTCTTACTGATATTCTAGCACAAATTAAATATATGAGCATCCCAAAACTGATAGAACCAAGCTACAGGGAAAACTAGTTCAACCCACAGGTTTCTAATTTCTACTGAGTTATGACTAGGGGTGAATTATACAACCATCTACAATCTTTCACAATTTATAGAAATAGGAAATAAATAAGAAATTCGAAAATCATGAGAAATAATCCCTTTGAATCCACTAAGAAATCTATCTGAAAACTTTTCACATTTCGAAACTACAGGGCTATAACTGATAGAGAAGAAATTAGACAATGTTTTTAGGGACACAAGGGAAGAACTAGTCCCTTGTTGAATTCCCACGTACCTAGTGATGGAAATCCCTGAGAGAATCTCTTGAAAATCTGAGGAGAATTCGACTTCCCTAGCATCTACTCTGAGTCTTCTTGAGAGAGGTTTTACATCTAAATTTTGAGGGGATGCGTGAAATGAAATAAATCATCGGTTACTCCCTCTAAAACCCCTAACTAAAACCCAAATGATGTAGTTTACAGTCTATGAGGTCAGGAAATTATGTAAAACTCCCTAGGAAATTCACAGGAAAAAGGACCCTACTAGTCCCCACTAGGGACTCCACGAGTCGTGAGGTTGGGAAGACTAGTGGTGACCAGTCGTGATATGCACTGGAAAATTTCTACAGATCCCCCAACTTGTCAAGGACTGACTTCACATGTCGTAGAGAGATTTAATGACTCGTGAAGTCTCCCGTAGCCACTGAACCAAAATTCCCCTTCAAGGGTCACCATGGGCTACTTAACGACTTGTTATCGGTGACCACGACTCATCGTCACCTCCCGTAGTTATCACTAACGAAAAATCACCTGGGGTCACCATGGGAAACGCGACGACTCATGGTGAGGACCCATTAAGTGCACTTCCCGAATTTCTCCAACCTTCAACCAACCCTTGCCCACAACTCACATAACGACTCATGGAGTTGACCACGATTCGTGGTCACTAAATTTCTTAATTTTTCAACCAAGTCCATACCCTTCCCCATGAGTCACTTTAAGACTCGTGGCCTATCCCACGAGTTACAGGATGACTCGTTCTGTGACTTGGTGTAGAAAATTTTATTTTCTCCAATTTAACTCCTGGGTCTGATCTTAGAGTTTCCAGGGCATTAGAACTTAGCACCGAGTGAACTGGGGTTCAGTGCACCCAAGCTCTCAAAACTATATGCCACCATAGGATTTGATCTGAATGGGTTTTACAGTAAGTGATTATATAGCCAATTACTGTACCCTAGCAAGGTATGGTAGGCCCTATTAATGCGGAGTAAATATAAAACTTCACATCTAGCTCACGTGGTTACATGTTTGTTAACAGAAAATCCCATTGTACCATTTAGTGTTAGATCTTAGGATATGTTTATGATCCTTATAGAAGTTTTTAGTAGTTTTTAGTGCTTTTATATTTCAGCTTATCTGCAACATGTATAACTTTTCAGTCAGGGTCATTTCATATATTTCAACATGTTTATTTATTATATTCTCTTAGCATGATTATTTTCTAAAATTTCATGACCTCGTATACTCAGTACATTCAAAGTACTGATTGCATATTTCCATGTACTATACCATTTTATGATATAGGCTCAGGTACCCAACCTCTGTAGCGTAGTTAGTTTCTTTCAGAAATTTCCAACAGTTGACATTGGTGAGTCTTCACCTATCGAGGACCGAAGTTTTCATCTTCAACAAATTCTAAACCACCACTAAGGGTTCTTCCTCCATTATGGAGTATATTGACAACAAACATACTATATCCCATAGTCTAGCTCTTGTTGCCCGTCCTGTCATGGATGAAGAACTTATGAGCGCCATTCTCTTCGGGCTAGACTCTTCGTATGCCCCTATTCACTCTACTATTAACTCTCACCTTGAGATCCTTACTACTGACTTTTTTTTCTTGGTTTACATCTCTAATAGGAGGAGAAACTTGCTAAGGAAATCAAAGCCCTCCAACATCAAGCTAATGTCATATCTCGCCAATACTCCAACTGCTCCCCAACAGGTGGATATCCCAATCAAAAATGTTTCACCACCACTCAAAGATCCTCTAGTCACCCAAACAACAACAATCCCCTCGCTCTTCCAGCAGATCATCTCCTCGTATTATTTGTCAAACATGAGAGAAACCCAACGACCATGCTCATAACTACAACAACAACAACGACATGGATATCTATCTACCTAATCGATCCCCCAACCATCCACAAGAAAAAATGGTCACTCCCTTGGCTATGTTGATAATTCATGATTTGCAGACTCCAGTGCCACCGATCATGTTACATCGGACTTGTCTCAACTATCCAATCACACGAGTTATGATGGTGAGGATTCGCTTGCTGAAGTTAGTGGTTATAAACTCCCAATTCATCATACTGACTCATCCAAGCTTCTTTGCACTACTCAAACTTTCCATCTCAATAAAATTCTTCATGTTCCTTCCATCACCAAGAGGTTACTAAGTGTTCCCAATTCATCAAAGATAACAATGTCATTATGGAATTTCACCCCACTTGTTGTTTTGTAAAGGATCCTCAAGGAAAAATACTATTTCTAGGGACAATTGATGATAACCTATATCATTTGAATGGTGGTGGGATTCCTATTGTCTCATCCTCAAGTCCTCGCTCATTTGCTTGCTCTCGAGTATAAATCCAAGTGTGGCATGAACGCCTTGGTCATCCTCAGGAGCAACTTCTACATCATCTAATATCTAGTTTTAATCTTCTAGGCTGTCAAATAAAATGTCTACAGTTTGTGGATCATGTGCACTAGGAAAGAGCCATAGGCTCCTTTTATATTCTTCTTCAAGTGGTATCTTATCCCTTTTTCATTTGGTGTAGTCTGATGTTTGGGGACCTTCTCCGCATCTTTCTATTAATGGAGATAAGTATTTTGTTAATTTATTGATGATTCCACAAAATTTGTTTGGATACTTTTCCTGGCAACAAAATCTCAAGTGCTTGATGTTTTTAAATACTTCATAATATAGTTGACATGTAATTTGGCATGAAAATCAAAACCTTTCAAACAAACTGGGGTTGGGAGTATTGTAATATGTCTTCCTATTCCCAATCCATTAGCATCACTCATTATCTCTCTTATCCTCACACTCACAAACAAAATGCGGCTCTAGAAAGACATAACCACACCATTATGGAAAAAGGACTCACTTTACTTGCTCATGTGTGTCTTCCATTTCAATATTGGGAACATGCCTTTTCCACAACCACATACTTATATAATCGCACCATCACACCCATATTTTCCTTCAAATCACGATATCAAGTTCTATACCATCATCCACCAAACTTCCAACTTCTTCGAAAATTTAGATGTTTATGTTACCCTTTTATCCATCCTTACAATAATCATAAGCTTGATTTTTGTTCTCTTCCTTGTGTCTTCTTGGGTTATAGTTTGAAGTATAAAGGCTACCTGCATCACTATCCCCCTACAAAACATATGTATATTGCGCATCATGTGACATTCGACAAAGGTAAATTTCCCCATCCCCACTACAATACTTCTTCTTTTTGCTCCAGTGACAATACACCACCCTCCTCCTTACCATCTCTACAATCAATTTCCAACTCAATCCCCTCTATTGTTGGCTCACCTTTACCTAATTCACCATTAGATCCTCCTTCCTCATCCTCACTGCCTACTCAACCGCCTCCAATATCTCCTACATCTATAGCTTCTGATAAAATTTCTCCACTACTAAACATATGGCCACTCACCGTCACATCCTCAACTCCCAGCTCATATCAGAATGCTCCCCTGTACTTTCAACCTGCTGCCTCTTCAAATCATCATATGACCATGAGAGCTCAAACAAATTCCATCAAGCCTAAAGTACTTACTACATCTTGCCATCCTATCCCAACTTCATACTTCGTGACTAGTGATCCAAAAACCTATAAGCAAGCTATATGTTTCTCCTAATTGGTTATGTTCCATGGAAGCTGAGTATCAAGTATTGCTTCGTAACTGTACTTCGACAAATGCTCCTTATCCTCCTAATACAAATGAAGTGGGTTATAAATGGGTGTACTGCATCACGTGTCAAGCAGATGGATCAATCCAAAAGTATAAAGCTCGCTTGGTTGACAAGAGTTTTCATGAAGAAGAGGGAATGGATTTCCATGATACATTCAGCCCAATTGTCAAACCATCAACAATCAGACTTCTATTATCTCACGCATTCTCTAAAGGTTGCGCTCTTAAGCAGTCAGATGTTAATAATGCTTTCCTTAATGGTGACCTCTCAGAGGTTGTTTACATGTCTCAACCACGGGGCTTTATTGATAGGGCTTACTCATGTTTTGTTTTTCATTTGTAGAAGGCTTTATATATTGCCTAAAGAAAGCTCCTCGCACCCTGGTTTCTTAAGCTTAAAAAATTTTCCCTCTCTCATAGGTATACCTACTTCTACTCTGACTCATCCTTATTTTCTTTTCATACTCCCTCTTCTACTACCTATATCTTAGTCTATATGGATGACGTCATCATAACGAGTAGTTATCCTTCTTATATTTCCTCATTCAAAAAATCCCTTGATCTTCAATCCTCATTAAAAGACCTTGGTAATCTCTCATTTTCTTGGGTTTTGAAGTTGCTCATCTCGAATTTAGAATACATATCTCTCAAGCTAGCTACATTCGAGACTTACTCACTCGAACAAAAATGAAAGATTGCAATCCCTCTCCTTCTCCAGCGAATAGTACATTCCCATTGTACAAACGTGGTTAAACCATTGATGATCTATCATTATATAGGAGCATTATTGGGGCGCTTCAATATGCGGCCATCACATGACCGAAGATCTCTTTTTCGATGAGTCGTGATTGTCAGTACATGTAGAATCCTACGGTTGTTAATTAGAAAGCCGTGAAACAGATTGTTTGGTATCTTAAGGGCTCCCTTACACATGGAATATATATCACACCATCAACTTCCTCAACTATGCATGTCTATTGTGATGTAGGGTGGGCTACTAATCCTGATGATTGTCGTTCTCATCATACATTTGATGTACATTATGGTCCTAATCTTATCAGTTGGTGCTCTCAAAAGCAGAAGGTAGTAACTCAGTCTAAGACTAAAGCTGAACATCATGCCATTGCATTTGCCGCATCAGTAGTATCCTGGATAACTAGTTTTCTTAAATAACTTCGATTGCCTTGTCCACGTCCTCCCATGATATTCTATGATAACATCAGTGCAATATATCTCATTGCCAATCCTGTCTTTCATCAAAGATCGAAGCATATTGAAATTTACTATCATTTTTTTTGAGAAAAGGTTGCTTGTGGAAAAATTTGTGTTCGGTACATTCCTTCCACTGATGAAATTGCTGATGTGTTTACTAAAGCTCTAAGATCCTCTCAATTTTCTCATCTTTGGTCCAAGCTCAATTTCCCTAAACCCGACATGTGCTTGTCGGGGGTGTTAGATGATAAAGATGAGATATTTTATCTTCACTTCTGTAGATATGAATAAGTCTCTTTCTAAACTCAAAGTCTTATCTTTTATGTTTATTAGGATAGCTTTTGATAGCTTTTGTGTTTAAAAAGAAAAACCAATGGTTGACCTCTTCCTTTTGTTTTTAGTTACTCAGAAGACACAATTATTCAAAAATAATGTCATACACATGAAAAAACACAATAAAAATAGGAGACTTTAAGCAGCTATGTTGTTTTGCTATTTGAATATTTACCTCATTGGTGAAAGTTCGATTACCCACGTTGTAATCCCCTCTCCCTTTTACCCTTCTTCTATCCCAATATTTTCTTAAAAGAAATGATAAAAACACATGTTTCATAAAGATTAAAAGGATCTAGTTAATTATAACATCCATGAATAAAAATTCAAAAGCTTGTACCTGTACCTTCTAAAAATAATTTAAGTGCTTATGCTATTTTTTAATTCGATGAACCAACACAATTACTAGTTCTAATTTATTGTTGAAACAGTAATCCTAGTAATGCAATTTCAATATTATAATTCATGTACACGAAGAAAAGTAATTAAATAATTATTGGTTAAGTTCTACCAGATGTGAGCAAAGTAAAAGTTGTACTAATGTATAATGGAGGAATGAGGGAGAAATAATGCAATTGAAGAGCTTCAACTTGAAGATGATATTTACATTGGGTACTTTAAGGTAATATCAAGGTACTAAAACTTTAGGATAGGATTACGCTCCAAGATTATCAATCTTGGGATGCCATATATAATTTTGGAGGTTTAGAAGCCCAAGAATGAAATTTGAAGATTTGGGATGCCATACCTGGGATTATAAAATTCTAACTCTCCTTAGAAGCCCAAGAATGAAATTTGAAGAATTGAAGAGAAGAACTTCAAATCTCCTTAGATCACCTTTTAATATCCTTGCGTGCATGAATGAGAGTTTAGAATAGGTCATTTCTTAAAAGCCCAGCTTTCCCAAGCTAAAACAACGTAGTTTAGGGCCTCATATCGAGAAAAATTCAAAATTACCTTTAATGAATTTGCCCTGAGATCTGACCGGGCGGAACCACCGACAGCTCTAATGGGTCGTTGGAACAAACGGTGACCCGTCATGACCCTCGTCATATGCACTGCTGAAGTCTTACTTTCGGAATCAATGAATGCACAGACAGGACGACTCGTCCTACCAACCAATGGTCCGTTACATCGTCTGTTGCTTGCATACCATGAAATCTGAACCTACTTACCACGGGCCTCACTACAACTCGTGATTCCTTCCAATGTGTTGTGGTCTCGATCTGTCATGTATACTGAAATTTCATTCACCAAAACAACAACCAATAACAAAGACCCATTACAACCCACAACGAGTCAATGGAATGCCCGTTGTGTGCCACCTGCTGAATCCAATCTCTTCCAACGCCTGCTGACAAGGGCTCGTAGTTCCCAAAAATGAGTCATTGTGTCATCTGTTGTCTCCACTGCCACCCAGCCTTCCCTAACCAACGAATCCACATAACGACCCATGGTTTTATACCATGAGTCGTTCCATGGTCCGTTCTGTGAAATTTTCCCCATTTTAGCAGTTTTAAACTTTTAACTCCCGGGTCTATTCTCAAGCCCCTTTCGGGGTATTACAATATGTTTGATGTATGTCAAAAAAATTATAACTATAAAAATTTTCAAAACCTTCTACCATCAAATTATAATTTAAGTGAATGTGTAATTTTTTAATTTTATGAACCAACAAATTGCTAGTATTAAATATTTATCTAATTACTAATCCTAGAAATTGACACGACCAAATGGCGGGTCATGCAAGAACCTACATTGACTCAAGCTCGATAAGAAAGCCCCCTATTTAAACTACATATAAAGAAATCAAAATTTTCTCCTTGCTTTTACATAAATCAATCAGTGTTCAAATTTACAATTAATTCCCGCAAAAACCATGACTCTCCCTAGATCTAGTCTAGACAAGCACAAGAGCTTTTAATAATGACCCGTCTATCGTCATTGGGGAATTAAGTCTAGAAAACCCTATCATTGTCTAGATCCATGGTGGGAAGTATTGGTGGAGTTGGATATAGACGTGCGTTTGAGGAATGGAAACTATGTAGGAAAATTTTGAGCTACTAGTTAACGGGGGGACTGCTGCAGCGGTGAGGGAGCTTTTGCAGTCCGTCATGATGGTCGGAGGTCCACCATAGAAGAAAGGGAGACTAACTGTTGGGTCCACCGTGGCAGCATCCTGGCCACCATAGTAGGTCCACAGTAGCGGAAATACGACCGTTGCAGCGGACAATAGGAGGCAATGTGATGCTTTATGTTAGAATTTTGGGGTTTTTCACCCATTATTCTAAGACATGATTTTTGAGAAAGGTTAGGGATATTTTCTAGAGGCTGAGGCCATTGTTCTTACTAAGGTAAAATTCTTAACTAGTTTTCTCCCTTTTCGTTTCCCTAAAACCCTGAATCAATGGATGGTGTTAGATGGTGTTCTTTAAGATAAAAACCCTTGGTTATGAAAACTAGGGAGACTTGAAGAAGAAGGGTTGGATGTAAATTCTACGCCTAAAATTGGGTAACTAACGCTTTCTAGGAGGAATATGACTATAAAAATGTCTATTTCACTACGGTTTGATACCTATAATTTGATAAAGGTTGGACCTTATTGCGTTAGAATTGAATTGAAAAGGTTTTGGAGTACAAACTTCCTAAAACAAGTGGAGATAACCCATGTAGGGGGATACAAAATGATAAATTAACCCTTGGAATATCCAATTTGTTCGTAAAATCAAGTAGTATGGAGGGTAGAATAAAAATTGTAGGCCCGAATGAAGTGTAGATGATTGAATGTGATTTTACTTTGCTTGTGCTAGATGTTAAAAATTTGGAGGCTTTATAAAAAGGCAAAGCTCCTACAGAATAGCCGAACTCTCTCTTTTGGCAATCGAGGCAGGTTATAATTTTATATGGAGTTAGACTTTATACAATGATGTGTGTATGTGTAGAATGAAAACATGCTTAGTTGTTTTTCAGAAACTAACTATGGCTAATGGTTTGATGTTTTAAATACGCTTGTAATGTGAGCTTGTAAAATTTGTGTGCCTTGACATGTTGTATGTGTTCTTTTAATTGCCATGTGAGTTGTTGAGTATTGGTAACTTGATACCTCTAAGAGATCATACAAATTGACAAATTGATAGCATATGGAATAAGAGAATAAATGGATAACGTGTTTTATCCTAAGATGAGTGGCTCGTGTCCGAGAGGAGCATCTGAGTGAGTGGTTATGATTTAGTGGCTCTTATTTGAGGGGAGCATCTGGACACCAGATGAGTGGGTGTGGCATCACATTGGTACAGTACATGTATTTCTAGAGTCTCCTACAGATAATGACTGGAAGGGCATAAATAAGGTCCTTTGACATGTGTGTATAGTGATATTCCGTGTAAGTGAGTGGTAATGTGATGAAGGCATGTACCCGGCATACTACCAATGTTATAATATTGAAGGAGAGTTGAATAGCAAGGATTGGTTCAAAGATATAAGAACCCTATAAAACTAAGATGTTGAATGTGTAGATAATTGTGGATTTGATATTGCCGTATTGGTTATAATGTACTTCATAATTGTAAAGCTTATTTGTTAATCTGTGAAGAGTAGATGAATTGATTGTTGAGGATTTAGTTGTATATCCAATGTGATAAGTTGATGAATTAATTATCGAGGACTCATTCGTATATTCAATGTGATAGGTTGATGAGTTCGTTGTTGAGTTTTTGTTAATCATAAATCTATTCAGAGTTGATGAACTGATTTTAACAAAATCCTAAGTGAAGAACCTAAGGTTGACAGCTTGGTCAAGTTACTGCCTACGTAGTACCACTACAGCGGTAACCTTACTACTGCGGCGAGATTGTTATCGCAGTAATATCATAGTTGCAGTGAGGCCTAATCCAGTGAGTAGGCCAGCTTTAAACCATAGTCTGAGTGATTCTAGAAATTGTGTTATTTGATGATTATCTGCTTTTGTGAATGTATGTTGCTATTGGACAAGTATACACAGTATTTGTAACACCCTAAAAGTCTCTAAGATCAGACACGATGGTTTATACAAAGAAAATAGGAAAATCTACACTATGTCACAGAATGACTCATTAGGTAACTTGTTAAGTTACTTGACAAATCATTGAGTGACCCATTATGTGGTTCTAAGTTGGGAAAAATTTTATCTCCCAGAAGTCATGACGTATGGTGCAACAAGTCATTAAGACTCCCTATAAGTCATGGTGTGACTCGTTAAGTGTGCAGTGGTGGAGAGAGGGTTGATTTTCCAGTGTAAAGAATGGATTGAGGGATGAATCATCATCTCTCCTAACGACTTGTTAAGTTACCTTTTATGTGAGAACAATCAGAGAATGATAAAAAGTTGTAAGTGGCAAAGGGTCAGGGGATGACCCGTCAAGTCTCCCAATGGGTTGTCAAGTCCCTCATTGGGTATGGTAATGTGCAATTTCCTGTAGGATCATTAAGGGTATTTTTGTAATTCCTAAGTTCCTAACTCTATAATGATGTCATTTTAATCTCCCTAAAGAGTGTTTTAAGAGGGTTTAACCTAGCCTAAGTTATTATGCTCTCATAATTTCATTGAATTTGAAATCCTCTTCGAAGATGAAGCTAGGATTCCTTATTAGTTTCTTCCCCGATACTTTTGGGTGTTCAAGGCAAGCTTAGAAATATGTTTACCTAGATATGTAGGGCCATCAATGGGGTATTTCATCCATCTTCATGCCAAATTTATTCTCTAACTCATGAATTCAAGTCTCCAATTAAGTGTATTTAATTTCTAGGGTTTCAACCCAATTCCATGCAAATATACATGCCATGTCTATTCGTCAAATTCTATCATGTTTCAATTATTGATTTAAGGCCAATGGGGAAGATTTTATTCCCAATTTAATTATGTATTTTTTATTTCAAGTTTTATGAAAACTATGTCCTATTATTCATGATTTATTAAATTAAGATTATGAGTCCATGATTTCATATATGATGAAGTAAAATATGTTTTATGACTATTAAGCATGTTTTCCATAAGAACCCTTCATGAATTTATGGATTTTGAGGTATGATGATTTCTTCAAGTATGCAAGCTTTCATGAATATTAAGTTTATGATTATGACCGACTCACGGACCTATTTTCTGACTAGTTCACGTATCTCAAGCATGATATGAATCTCATGATTTCAACTAGCCCACATACTTCAAGTATGATTCATGATAATGATATGAGCACTATATATGTCTTGGGAGTACTATTTAATACCGATTCGGCCTGATGTTACATGACTATTTTCCATGGTTTTATCCACATTTTGCATTGTTTTGTGTTCATAATCCCTTTGAAGTGTATGAATTCAAATTTTTGTGGGCCTTGTGATCTAATGAGTGTTTCTGGATGTTTTGAGTAGGAAACCAAGGAAAAAGGACCCAAAAGTGGCTCAAGGTGAGAAGAAGAGTTTGCGAAAGTCGTCCTAGGGCTATGGCCGGCGTGGTATTCACAACACTTGTGTTTTAGAGAAAATGGGCCTAAGTTAGTGCTATGGATGGCGTGGGGTGCCAAGTTCCTTAGCTTCAGAGGAAGGCCATACGTGCTAGAGAAAGGCCCGGGAAAAAGATCGGACGAGAAACCTGTCGAACCATCGCGGAAGGAGCTGAGGCAGAGCCCCTCCGCGATGGCAGCGTGCCACGGAGGTGATGCCTCTGTGTTGGCTCCGTGACACGTTGGCCTTGCCCAGGCCCAAGTATATAAAGCCCCACTTCGGTTTTAAATTCATTTAAACTTATAATTTCCAGTGAAACAGAGAGGAAACAGCAGAGAAGAGAAAAGAACGAAGGAGGTAATATAATTTTCATCCGATTATGCTGCTAAACGTTGTCCAAACTCAAATTAACCCCAGGTACTGAGGTATTTTGCAGCAGAGAGCATTCCTACGGATTTAGTTTCGTGAAATACGGCCGACGAATCATCGAGCTACCGAGCTAAGGTAAGTAGAATTGCTCCAAACTAGTGTCTATGTGTTCCTAGCTGTGAAGTGAATATTTCTCCCTTCTGGACCTCTGAAAAATAGAGAGTTTTAGACCGTCTTTCGATAAGCCTAAGTTTAGGCTATAAACTATATCGAAAGTGGCGTTGCTCTTTAAAATAAAGCTGTATTTAGTGTTAATTGACATATTTATGAATGCAGTTGGGAGAAAATAGTTGAAGTGCCGGCCGAGCTTCGTCCGACTGACGGATAGTTCGGGGATAAGGTATGTAAAGCTAGTTTCCTTGGCAAGTTAGTAATCTTGGTACAGTACAGTAATTTAAAGGCCAGTACAACGTTTAGAAGTCATGTGTTATGTTTATTATGAATGTTAGTACGATACTAGAAGCATCAAGTTATATCTTGCGCGAAACTTGCTAGCACGATATAGATTCTAATATTAGTGTTGGGAACTGCACAGCATGCTCAGTAGGTGATGTAGTACAAAATGTTAGGATATCATCGTATTCAGTTGAAACTCAGTAAAGCAATGTAATATCTGTAAGGCATCTCAGAAGTAGAATGATAGGTTAAAATGAAGTTTAGAAAGCATGTTAGAAATAGTAAACCATGATACTATAGAAACTCAGTATACAACATAGTTTTCAACAGAAAGACTATCTTGTTCAGCATTAGACTCAGTACAGTCTGGCAGAAGATTATATTTATACATATATACTATTATCAGCCTCAGCATGCATTAAGTATGTACATATTACTATCACTAGCTCAGCATATAGTATATACAAATACTTTACTACTATTAGCTTCAGTATGTGGGACATGCAGATAGTATTACTAGTTGAGACCGTTGTATTGTTTGGGGTTGGACTACCTAGCATCCATGACCGCCCCAGGGTTGATAGATGTATCGACTCGTCTGCTAGAGGACGAGGATACGTCGCTCTATGGAGTGGCATGTCGTCCTATAGGGGACGAAGATGGGATGCCAGTTTTCCCCATATTGTGCCTTGATCGGCCCTTACCCACCCCTGTCGAGCGGATACGCCCGGGTGTTGATTCAGGAGTCCTCCGGACTCAGATGCAGTTATATTCAGGGGCTCAGCGAGCCCAAGTGCATACCCAGGGGACCGGCAGGATGCTTATAGCGATTATAGGAGATGGGATGACCGGGGTAGGGGTATAGATTCTGTGCTGGTTGTACCTCCCGGCTTATGGGGGCCGAGTAAGGTTTGTGCGTGCTATATTATGTTATGTTATGTTATGCCATGTTACATTAGACATGGGTAGATCGGCAGTAGAACAATACGTCTCTAGGTATGACTCCTACTCCTTCCAGTATATAAATAAGGGAAGGTATAATTTACATTATCAGACAGTTAATCTATTCCTTTCTACTTCAGTTTCATCAGTTGTACTGTTGTTTTCAGATATTTCTTTTAGTTATTGCTTTACATACTCAGTACCAGCGGTACTGACGCCCGGTGGGGCGCTGCATTACTTGCCTGCAGGTACTCATAGACGAGCAGGTGATCCGTCGTGATTCCGGTCAGCGATTGAGTATTCAGCTCCTGTCATCCGGAGACTGAATTCCAGAGGTGTATTTCATTTTCTTTTGTTATACAGTACGGGTAGGTCGGGGCCCTGTCCCGATCATTTCTATTGTTATTCCTAGAGGCTTCCAGTCTGTATATTTCCCTGTGGTCAGATGAGCCGGTCGTGTGAGGCCGTGCAATTATTTAGTTGTTAGTACTTCTATCTCTTTTATGTTGGCCGTGTGGGGCCATAGTTTGACAGTAGTGGTGACCTTGCCGGTCACGTAGCTTTCCAGTATTTCATTTTTGAGTTACAGATAACTAGACAGCATGGTGGCCTTGTCGGCCCGCATAGGTTTCCCCATATTGAATGTGTTCTGGTTAGCTGATAGTACAGGTGCAGGTGGCTATAGGCCAGTTGGCCGGAGGCTGTGTTTACAGCCGTTAGATAGCCCGTTGTTTCTCTGAGTCTGAGTTAGAGCCAGCCAGGCACCAGATGTGCCCAGGCTCAGCAGTCTCGCAGTTCAGATCCTAGTAGGGCACCAGGTGCCAGTCATATCCCCCCAAGGTGGGGTGTGACATACTATTCATCATCATTGGAGGAAATTTTGAATAGTTTCTGGATCTCGTCCAATGGACGGACAAAAAGACCCGTTATATGAAACAATGAATCATTGTTTCCATCCGTTGTCACTGGGGAAAATTAAGCATTTTTCTAGATTCATTCATCGGGTTTATAGGATGAGTCGTTACATCAAATGATGACTCATCGTCCGGCTCATTTTGAAAGAAAGATTTAACAGGTTCTTGGACTGGCTTACAACGAACGACAGGACGACTAGTTACCTCACACGACAAGTTGTTCTATGGCTCGTTAGTACTTGGGAGGAAATTTATAGGAGCTTACAACTACTCTTATAATGGGTCATCATTCTTGACAATGACTCATTGGTTGAGTTGTTCTGGGGCAAGATATTTTGGTTTTTTTTTGGTTTTTTTCATACAAGTCTGGGGTTTAATCTTAGGAACTTTTGGGGTATTACAATATCTCCCCTTTGGGAACATTCATCCTCGAACGAAGGCTAAGTAAGCTGAAAGACTGGAGAAAGATCTGCAATCCCGAACTGAAGACTAATAACTTATTACTGAAGGTGTGATTCACTCTGAACTGAGATAGACATACTCACTGAATTTATGCAGCTAGAGTGCACTCTAAAGCATGAATAGAGCTGATGAGTATGTGTAATGACCCGAGTTTACACCTAGCCATAACACAGGACAAGAAACCCCGAAAGGCTCCAAGTCGACCCAGGCGTAATCATAGAATATCACTTAACACTAGAAACAACTATCAACATAAATGAGCGGAAGCTAACAACAAGAGTCTAATAAGGAATCATAAGAACAATTATAACAACACTTTGATACCACACTGAACATATTTAGACAAGTCTGAAAGCCTTCTACTAAGCCGATGAGTTGCTGGGACAAACCCCCAGCTAACTCCTAAAATCTTAAAACTTAAATGTAAAGGAAGTATAAGCATACATGATGTCCTCGGGAGATGAGGACTCACCACTAGGAGCTTAGAGGGAATGAAGCGTATCTAACCACGAGGCTAAGTCTGGAGACCTGAATCTATATCATGACATGATATAGCATAAAAATGCGTTGTGTCAGTACTTCGAATGTACTGAGCATGCGGGAAAAACATAAACAACAAAGTATACAAATATATGATAAGGAAATAACCAAGTACATCAACATAACTTAATAACATCTCACTATCCTCTTATGATTCACATACACATATATATACATGAAACTTTCCTTTTGGATCTCACTTTATGAAACATCATCGAACTCGTGCATAAGGGTAAAGTTCTAAATGTTTAATAAGAGCTGAATATGAAACTAGCATCACACACTATACTAGATCACTACTGACAACTGAGTCTGATTCTCATTATATTAAATTAGTTATAATCTTGAATCTGAATCATACGGAGCTAGATAATGCTGATAACATAACTAAGGGAGCATCTTCTACTATGGAGGGTCCCAGCTGTACTAAGAAGTTTATCTCTACTATGGAGGAACCTGACTGAATTAGGGAATCTCTCTCTACTATGGAGGATCCCGACTAAGTTAGGGAGTCCCTCTCTACTATGGAGGATCTCGACCGAACTAAGGAAACACTCTCAACTATGGAGGATCCCCACTGAACTAGGGAAGCTCTCTCTACTTTGGAGGATCCTACCTGAACTAGGTAATCTCTCTCTACTATTGAGAATCCTGACTGACCAAGGGAAGCATTCTCTTCTTTGGAGGATCCCTGGCCAACTAGGACATGAGGATTACTGATCTGAATCATCTATCTGGTCTATGCTACTACAGGTAGTCAGAAACATGAATATGAACTACTTTCATCATACATCATTCATCTCGGAAGGATGGGGGATACTTTTTACTAACAACAAGCCCAACATTCTGAAAATATCATTCTAATTCTTTATCATCATAATTCATATCGTCATGGAGCCACATTAGTATTTTTTCAAACATCTTACCTTAGTGAGCATCTATAGATTCACACCATGCATTGTACTTCCACAACACTTAAGTTATAGATTCACATCATTCAACATGTATCCTAGAGTCATTCAGGGTCCCTAGGTCCAATTCGTACCTTAACATACATACGTTGATTCATATATTCTAGATTTATGGAAATCCATATAATTAACTCATAACATAAACATTTACAGCGAGATCATAAGAGAAGAATACATTTTCATTCCATAAGATCCATTCCGAGATTTACTCCAATTCATGAGAAGGATGCATTAATTAGGCCGTTATCATAGATTTACCTTATACTCGACCTACTCCATTTAAAACACAATGAAAAAACATATTCTATTTTCAACTGATCAATCCCATAAACCCTAATTCCATCTTAACATATTTATTAGATGACCTATTTGAGTTCTTAAGGGAAATCATACAATCTTCACATATTTTAAACCATGGATATGAGGTATTGCATTAATCGAGTGCATAATAATAAGGTCCCATTCAAAGTTCAAGCCATTTCATAAATTGCATTCTATAATCATGCATTTTCCATCATCTAACACATAATTCAAGGTAACCCAATTATTCTATAATCATAATTAATCTCATAATCATAATGGGTCTTGGAATTTAGAGAAATATAGACGAAATTACCCATCACACAAACTGTAGGTCATGTTTTTTCTAGAATAGTTAAAATTGGGCATTTTGATAAAAAAATTTGGGGCACAAGGATGAAGGATTATCCTTATTGAAAGACCCGCATACCTGGTAGAAGCATCTCCCACATAAACTCGACCTTGAAGTCCTTCAAAGCACCCTTTAAGGATCCTTGAAATTCAAAGAGGGAAGGATGAAGGGTTTGAGAGAATGAGAGATTAGACTAGGAGAAACCCTTAAAAACGTCCTAAATAATAATCAAAATGATGTAATTTAGAAGTTAGGAACATAGGATTTTATGAATATCCCCCTGGAAAAATGCAGGCAAAATCACCCCGTCAGTCCCCCACGAGGCACCCCACGAGTCGTGGGTCTAGGTAATGACTCATAGAGACCAATTCGTGGAGTCTTGCTAACTCCTAAAAATTTCCCCAACACAACCTACGTCTCACTTCCCGAGTCGTGGTCTGCCCTGATGACTCGTGGCCTGCAATTCGTCACCTCCACTGCCTAAGACTTTATCCAGGAACCCTAGCCTCTACCCAATGACCAACCTAATGGGTTGTTGCCAGGCAAGATGACTCGATAGGTCGTCCGTTACCACTGAACTTGAAAAAACCTCAGAATTGTTTCTCAATGGGTCTGACCACGACTCGTGGGGGCTGCTAACGAGTTCTCCCCCGACTCGTTCTGCACAAAACTTTCATTTTCTATTTGATTTATTTCCTTAATCCTAGAATCTGATCTTGGAAACATTTAGAGTGTTACAATATCTCCCCCTTGGGAAAATTCATCCTTGAATGTTGGCGAAACATACCGAAAGGATGGGAATGAAACTAAAAATAGCACAATCAATAAATCACCACTAGAACCAATGAAGCATCTGACTTCGGGCTAACCTTACACATCAGAATTGAATAGATAAATTGATCATGCATGATATGGAACAAGAGAGGTCGAATAACATGAAGCTAACATGAAACTAGATAAAACACTGAGAAGGATTTTCCCGCTTTGATTGGCACTGAACTGATACGGACTGAGCCTTCGCTCTTAAATCACTTTCTATTATAAAGTTAGAATTCGTAATATCCGATCTAACTTCAACTAAAGGTCTCATGTGCACGAATCATTCATGACATCTAAAGTTGAGCACATACATGAGATAACCCGAGTTTGCTGAGCTACTAAGCATGTTCAGAGATTGAGTTTAAGCTGATCATACTGGGATACAAGACTTAACACACATAACTGATTCGTAACACGAAAATGTACCTAAAGGATTCGTAAAGTAAGATCGACATCGCTGTATGAAGCAACTATCTAGAACTTTTGGTAGTCCGCACATAGGGATGGGCATAGCTCAACCTCAACTGAACTACCAGAGAAATTATCTGAACTTAAAGGGGTTGACATATATATGACTGTTAGGGTTAGAGCTCCCCTACTATCAAATCCATGATCCGACTAGGCTCACATACTTACCATCTCCCCCTTAGCTTTAGGCCATCTTTCTATGGCTCCTTAATATTTCTCAAGGTCGGGACTAATTCACTAACTCATAGCTCCCCCTTCCACCTCTAACCATCATAACTAATCTTACATTAACAGCTATTCACATCACACATTGACAACCTCTTCTCAACAACAACCACAAGCTCCTTATTTAATACTAGGGTTCTCGGGTTAGCAACATACAAAGAGTTATGCAAGATCCACAACATACCTGTGGCCACTACTGGAAACTTTCCCTTATCATGTTGTGCTGTTATGACATAGGAGCGGTTTTGACAACGTCCGCCACCCGGGCTAGATTATGCAATCTGCTAAAATGGGGGGGCTATCGGAGCTACTAAAGAGATGGTCGAGGATCTACTCTCACCTTACTTTGCCACTATGCAATCTCGGTGCTTATGGCTTGACTGTCCACACCAAAAAAAAACATCCGATTTGACCATACATTCTCCCAAGTGGTGCTTCCCACAGCTGGCACACATCGGATACATAATCCCCCTTACTCTAGGTCTGTGTGGAGGACTGACTACCGAAGATGCTGGGGCTGACCATTTTTACTAGGAATATGAGTGGTGTGCACCATTTATCCTGTGCGAAGAAAACTCCGAATCTCCTACCCTGACCCTATTTGCCGCTCTCTCTCTTTCATTCATCTGCTCCGCCTCCATTTGCTTGACGAATATCACCAAATGTGGAAAGTCTATAACCCTGTGCAACATGGCAGTCCTACACTCTTTAACCGAGGAGTCTGACACCCTATTCACGAACCTGCTCACCCAGGACCTCTGATCAGCTACCATCTCCGGGGCATACATAGATAACCAGGTAAATTCCAACGCGTACTCCTGAACTGTCATGCCATTCTGTTTCAGGTTGATGAACTCTACCTCCTTAACTTCTCTCAACTCTCTAGGGAAAAACCTATGCAGGAATGCTGTCTCAAATTCATCCCAACATAGGGGGCCTGCTCCAATCCCTCGACTGTCCCTCCACTGAAAACATCACAGATAAGCAACTCCTTTTAGCTGGTAGGAAGTTAAGTTTGTGCTCTCAATACTCTTCACCCCCTGATGTGGGTAATCTTCTAAATTTCTTCCAAGAACTCATATGGGTCCTTGTCTACGTTTGTCCCCAAGATCTCGGGTGGGTTCATTCGGAGAAAATCCCTCACCTTTGTCGCCGCTACATTCCCATTCTGGGGAATACGAGCCACTACTTACTGATCAATCTGGGTGGGCGGTCAGGGCTGTGCCAACATATTAAGAGTTGCCCGGAGCTCGGCATGTGTAACATGTTCGTCCATCAGGTTCGTCGAGGCTGGTGGTACCTGCTGGCAATCATTACCATTTCTCCATCCATTTGCTCATCTAGGAGGCATTATTTGCGAGCGCGTAAAGCACAAGTTAGGGAAGGAACTTTTTAGAGCTTCATACTCTACTAACAATAAGAATCATAAAGAAAAGGGAACATTCCTACAACGTCTCATAGCCTCCTCCTCATAAGTTTGGTGCACTTCACACACATCAAGAAGACTTTCCTTAACGCGGCTTTTAGACACCCTAGGAAACTCTAAACCATTACTCTAATACCAAATTTGACACGACCCGAGCTTACACCCTATTCATAACATGGGACAAGTAACCCTGAAAGGATCCAAGTCGACCCATGGCGTAATCATAGAATATCACTTAACACTAGAAACAACTATCAACATAAATGAGCGGAAGCTAACTGCAAGAGTCTAGTAAGGAATTATAAGAAAAATTGTAACAACACTTTGATACAATGCTGAATATATCTAGACAAGTCTGAAAGCCTTCTACTAAGCTGATGAGTTGCTGGTACAAACCCCTAGTTGTAACACCCCAAAACATTCCTAGACCAATTTCAAACGTTGCATGAAAAACTAGAGGAACATCAGAAATTTTTCGATCTCAGACGACACACAAAATGGACCGTTAGTGGAACCGACGGACCGTTGTAGAGGGTCATAGGTTGCAGAAGGTTCTTACTAGGGGGAAAAATGAGACATAGGAAGACCCATTGAATCAGACAACGAGTCATCCTGTCATCTGTTGAATCCCGAGTTTAGAGGATTACGAAGCCTTCCCTGTGACAATGAAAGGGAACAACGGACCATTACTGCTACCAATGAGCCATCATTACCACTGGTCATCCAGTTCTAGAGCCCAACAGTGTGTACCACGAGTGGATACAATGGGCAGTTGGTTCTTCCAACGAGTTGTTGTGATGACTCTTTGTCTCCAGGCCCAGTTTCCTTACCTGTTCCAATAGGAGGTATCAACGGCTCGTTGTTGCTTTTAAAGGACCATTGTACCCAACCGTGGATCACCTTTGTGAACTTAGATTCTAACCCCAGAAACCAAGGCTATCTTCAACGCACCATTGTTTGGACCAACGACCCGTTCTGAGGCCCGTTTGTTCCTATAGGCCAAATTTCGAATTTAAATCCCAGGCTACTTTTTTAATTTCCCACCTACCTAGTTCCTAAACCATGTCATTTTGGGTTCATTCAGGTGTTTTTAGAAGGGGTAACCAATGGTTTCTCCTTTATTCATTCTTTTATCCTCTAAAATATCAGAACGTAAGAACTCTTCTGAAAGCACGTAGAAGGAGAAAGGGTTTGATATTCTTCTCAGTTGTTCTTAGGGATTTCCACCAGGGTTTCTTCTACAGGTATGTGGGAATTCATCAAGGATATTGTTCTCCCCTTGCGTCCCCCAAAACTCTCTCTTTGTTCACTTTCAGTTCTAGCCTTGAGATTGCAAATTTGAAGATATTGTTATCATTATTTGATTAATTCATGTGGAATCCTATCCTATGTTAATTGTAGCTATTTTCTACTAGTGTGCAACTAAAATGATGCTTGTTCCATCGAATAAGGAATTTAGCCCTAGTTCTTGAAAAGTCAGAAACTAGAATCCTGTTTAAGCATTGAATTCTTGAGAATTGCTTGCATCTTTCAGAGCTAGGGGCTTTTATAATAATTTTATGTGTTAGAAACTCAGTTACATGTATGGTTTTTAGATTCAGTCAGAAAGTCTATATACTTTGTATTACTTAGAATTGTCAATTTAGTTTTAGTCAAAGTACTAGAATCTCCAATGCTAGTCAGAAAGGTCAGTTGATCAGTTTGACTATAGTCTTCTTCTGAGGTGTTAGTGGTGCCTCTCATTTATTAGAATTAGACTCAAATTATAGTTATTTGGTCCATTAGGCGTTCATGACATTCTAGTTATATAGCTCTAACCAGCCTCAAGACCCTAGTTCAGTTATCAATTTGTTGTTTTGACTGTTACGAAGCTTCCAAATAAGCAGCTCTGACCAGTATTAGAACTCAGTTTCCAAATTCGGTCCTATAAGATGCCCAGGTAAGTCCCAGACAGTATTTCTAAGTCAATTATAGTCTTGGGCCCCAGTATCGAGCTATCTGTTTGACAGTAATAGTCGAGATAGGATTATCCATTGGGAGTAGGACTTAGCACCGAAAGGGCAGGGCTTCCATTGCACCGAGGTACTAGAACTGCGTTTCCACCGTAGGTTATATTTACTTTGCCTCATGGCCCCCTGAAAGTGATTCTCACAGTCCATGCCTTTATACCTTGGCAAGGTATATTAGGTCCTATTGGTGGGGCGTATACATCGGACTCCGCGTCTAGCTCACGTGGTTATATGCCGGTTATAGCCTCTACCACTAGTCAGTCCAGTTTAGTTTCAGAATAAGCAGCTCAGTTTAGTTTTAGAATAAGCAACTCAACTCTGTTTAGTATAGTATCTCAGACTCTGAACTTTCAGACTTAGGGCATGTTCTTTAACCACCAGACAGAGTCATCTTGACCATCTCAGAATTTTTAGTTCAGTTATTAGTTTTTCATTGCATGTCTTTTCATTTCAGTCATCTATATATTTATCATTCTGCTTCTCTCACTTACTTAGTACATTCAAAGTACTGATACATACTTTTATTCATTTATCATTTCAAGATACAACCGCAGGTTCTCAGGCCCAGTGCCACTAGCCGATTCATTCAGATCTCTCTATTAGCAGTAGTGTGAGAACTCATATTCTGAGGGGAGTTATTTCATTCATTTAAGTTTTCTTTATCATTTTCAGTTAGACTTAGAGTTAGTTGGGGGCTTGTCCCAACAACTTCTCAGTTAGATGGTTTTCAAACACCTACTTGATTACAAATCCTCTGATACTTTAAATCTCTATGTTCATTTTTAAATTTTGATAAAATGCCTTTATATTATTATTTCAAATTTTCATTGTACATGTTTTACTCAGAATACCAGTGTATGATAGACCAGGGGTTGACTTGGGGTCACTTGTGACTTCAAGTACCGTGTTACGTCCAGGGTGTAGTCTTGGGGTGACAAACTTGGTATTAGAGCACTAGGTTTAGAGTATCCTCGGAAAGTCTGAAAGCCGCATCTAGTAGACTCCTTTTCATGTGTGTGAAGCGCGCCACACTTATGTTATTAGGAAAATTTCCTTTTGTTCATACTCCTTATCATGCGTAGAAGTGTAATTCCAGAAACATCCTTCTAACGTGCTCTATTTCGTTTCAGTGAAACATGCCTCCCCAATGTGGAAATGGAAGAAGGGTCGGTAACGCCAACAGACCTGCCCTACTGTTACACCCCGGGAACACAACGATCAGACCCAAGAGTGAAAAAGGGAAAAAATTTTGAAAATATTGCATTAGTGAAGAATGAGTCATTAGACAACTCATGAGGAGACCCCACGAGTCGTCAGGTGGCTCATGGGAAGGCTAGAATGGGCTGAGGAGCTGAGGTCCCCACGAGCATGGGAATGACTCATGTTCAGCTACCATGAGTTGTCAGGTCTCTCGTGGGGTGAGATTGAGGATTTCCTAGGAGGTCTAACTAGTGCACCTAACGGATGGGACCTCCATGAGTCGTGGTCTATCCCAACGACTCATGAGGTCGGTCACGAGAAAGCTAGGGAATTTTTACTAAGGATGAAGAAGTGTACTTGACGGAAGGTGACCACGACTCGTGGTCACTTGTGACGAGTCATTGTGTCATCAGTTACGAGCCCAGTCGACCTGGTATCCAGTGTACTTGATGGGCGACCCGATGAGTCATTGCTCGTCTTGACGAGTCATCAGGTCACCCGTTAGGGTCACCTGGCAGTTATTTCCTGCGAATTTGTAAGGACCTTCTCGTAATTTCCTATGCTCCTAAGACCTAAACTATGTCGTTTTAAGGTCCGAACAGGGTCTTTTAAGGGGAAATCATTCATGATAAAACTCATTTGATGCATGTAAGAGTAGAGAGGTAAGAGGAAAGGGATTCAAGTTTTCTTCTTCAAGTTCTTCAAGTTTCCATCTAGGGCTTTTCAAGGGAGTTAAGAATTGAGAAATTCCAGGTATGTGGGGTTTTAAATGGGTAGTTTAGTCCCTAACCATGCCCAATTTATCCCTACTTCTATGTCTAAGTTACCAACTCTTGATGGGTCATAACCCAAATGCATGTTTCCTCAAAAATCAGTATGAGGATGTTCTAATATGTCTAAAGTCATGGGTTTGAATTATTTGGCTGTTTTAACTTATATTATTCAATATTTGATGATTTAGTCCCTAAAAGCACATGTACCCAAATCATGGGTTTTTAGTGAAATTCATGGTTATGGAGATTTCTCAAGCATTATATGAACTTTTAAATTTAAGCATGTTTTCAATTACTCAGGTTATTATAATCATGTTTCATATAAATTTAAGCATTTCTAGTGTGATGGAAGTTATGGGCAATGTCCACATGTCATTTATGATTTATGAACTATGATTTTGGTCGATCCTAGGGCCCCATTTCCATGGCTAGTATAACGAATTCTCAAGCATGTTATGATTATCACGTTTTAACTAGCCATGCATGTCATGTATGGATTTTCTATTAGAATGTTGCATGTTTTGGGAGTAGTACTTAACACTGAGTAGGATCGGGCCCTAGGTTATGCCCTGAATCTCAGAACTACGTGCCACCATAGGTTATATTTGGGACCGCCTCAGTGTTTGTCCCCTATGGCCTACGGGGCCTTCATGTGTGATATCACACCTTTCATGGTTCATACCCTTGGCAAGTTATGAACACCCTCTCAACTAGGTTTATAGGACGGGCTCCATGTGTGCTCATGTGGGGTATGTCAGTTATAGAAATCTCTCGTTGTTCCTCATTGTTTTAATGAATGTATGATTATGTTCTTTTGGCTGAAGTTATGTTTTATGAAATGTTTTCTCTCATGTTATGACTATGACAGGTTTCTGAATATTTTGGAAATCTTGAGCCTAACAATATATTTATGATTTCAGTCTTCATGATCATGATGTCCCTACTCCTATAACTTTTATGTTTTAAAGTATTTTGTTGCATGCCTCGCATACTTAGTACATTTCAAACTAACACGCATATTTTCTGTGTTGTATGGTTTTCTGATTCAGGCTATGGTTCACAGGTCCAGCATCGCGCCTAGCTTTCTCTCAGATCTGCTCTCAGTTCTCAGTGGTTAGTCCTCATGGTTCGAGCGCTTCATGTTCATATTTTGTTTGTCTTTTAGTTTTCAGTATGTTGGCGTTAGTTGGGCCCTTGTCCCTTCAACCCGTCTATTATGATTAGAGGCTTTCAGACCTATTTTGTTGTAGTCAACTATTTACACTTGGATCATGTACATTGTCTCTTATATTTCATGTCACGGTTTTATTTAATTCATGAATATTAAGTTAATTCTTCCGCCTTATGTGAATGATTTAGTTATAGGCTGATTCCATGGGTTGACTCGGGGTCCCTCGGGGCTCCTTGTCCCATGTCTACGATTCAGGTGTACTCTCGGTCATGGTAAACTTTGTATCAGAGCCATAGGTTTAGATGTGTCCTAGGGAATCTGAATGCCGCGTTAGGTAGAGTGTTTTTCATGGGTGTGAAGGGAGACACACTTATGACGAAGAGGCTACGAAACATTTTAGGAAATATCCCCTTCTTTCATGATCTATGTCGTGCGGTGAAAACCTCTCCATCCTTCTAATTCATGCTATTCGCGATTGCAGAAAAATTATGGCTCCCAGAAGGATAAACGGAAGGAGGAACAGGAATGATGAAGGCCACGAGGGTGGGAATGATAATGGGCATCAGCAAGCCCCACCTATTCAAGAGCCTCAAGCACCAGAGCCAGCTACCCATGTTATGTTTGTGGCAGCAATTCAAATGTTGGCGCAGGCCTTGACTGCTCAGGTTAGCCAGTAGGCTGTTGCGCATATCCCATAGAATGGCAATGTAGCGGCAGCCCGAATTAGGGACTTTTTGAGTATGAACACTCTCGAGTTTATAGAGGCAAAGGTGGACGAGGATCCACACGAGTTCATCTAAGGGATCTTGAAGGTCACTCAGGTGATGGGGGTGACGAATGAGGAGTGCATTGACTTGGCCTCTTATCAGCTGAAGGAGGTTGCTTATATTTGGTTTAAGCAATGGAAGGATAGCAGGGCAGCGGGAGCTTGCCCTATCAGTTGGGATGAGTTCTACATGGCCTTTCTCGACAGGTTCTTCCCTCGGGAGATGAGGGAAATGAAAGCAACCGAGTTTGTTAACCTCAAATAGGGAAAGATAACAGTGTTAGAATATTCACTTGAGTTCACTCGCCTATCAAAGTATGCCCCAGAGTTAGTGATGAACCAGAGGGCGTGGATGAGAAGATTTGTGCAAGGACTAGCTGAGTATCTGTACAAGGACTGCAGAACAACAATGCTTCATCAGGATTTGGATTACCCATGGATGGTCCTTTATGAACAGTAGATGGAGGGAGCTCATATGAGGCAGAGAGAGGCCAAGAGGGCTAGAACTGATAGCTACAGGTTTTCCCAGTAGAGTCCAGGAGGCGGGCCTCACTAGCAGTCTCAGCACAAGTCTATTACACCAGCCCCATCTTTAACCAGTACCCCATCCAGGCCACGAGAAGATCAGGGGAGCATGGCCTCAGGTTCGAGGGGTCAGAATAGCATGCTCGCAGAGCGCACATTCCCATCTTGTGCTAGTGGTGGCAAGAACCACCCAGGGAAGTGTTTGGTGGGCTTAGATACTTGTTTTGGGTGTGGAAAACCCAAACATAGGCTCAAGAATTGCCCAGCAACCAAGTCAGGTGGTGGTGGAGCCCGCGCTCCAGCATCTTGTTCAGCAGGTCACGCGACACATCCTACTCAGCAAGGCCCTTTGACTGGTCCAGCTGGTGGTCAGCGTCAGAACCGGTTCTATGTACTTGGCTCCCGCCAGGAGAAGGAGACTTCTCCCAATGTGGTTACGGGTATGTTTCGAGTCTTTCATATTGATGCTTATGCTTAGTTAGATTTGGGAGCTACACTATCTTTTGTGACACCTTACATTGCTAGTAACTTTAGGGTCAGTCCTGAAATTTTGTCAGAACCGTTTTCTGTGCGTACTCCAGTTGGGGATTAAGTCATAGCAAGGCGGGTATACAAAGGTTTCCCTACTACAGTATTGCATAAGATTACCTACATAAACTTAGTAGAATTAGCTATGACTGATTTGTACATTATTTTGGGCATGGATTGGTTGTTTGCATGTTATGCTTCTGTTAACTGTAGGACCCGGGTGGTGGAGTTCTAGTTTCCGGGTGAACCAGTTTTAGAATGGAGGGGTAGATCAACGGTCCCTGTAGGCTGCTTTATCTCCTATCTCAAGTCCTGGAAAAAATGATTTCTAAGTGTTGTATTTACCATTTGGTTAGGGTCAAGGATTCCATGTCGAGACCTGGAATATTCAATCAGTCCCCATGGTATGTGAGTATCCTGTTGCGTTTCTAGATGACTTACCAGGTGCTCCTCCCGTGAGGGAGATTGATTTTGAGATTGACCTTTTATCTGACACACAACCCATATCAATTCCTCTTTACCGAATGGCATTAGATGAGCTAAACGAGTTAAAGGAGCAGTTGAAGGATTATCTAGATAAAGGCTTCATCAAATGAAGTAAGTCCCCATGGGGTGCCACAATTTTGTTCGTTCGGAAGAAAGATGGTTCCCTTTGGATGTGTATTGTCTATAGGCGGTTGAATAAGGTAACCGTCAGGAATAAATAACTGTTACCCAGGATTGATGACCTATTCGATCAGCTTCAGGGTGCCAAATATTTCTCCAAGATAGATCTCATGTTCGGGTATCACCAGCTTAGGGTTCGAGAGAGCGACATCCCGAAGACTGCTTTTAGGACTCGATATAGCCATTATGAATTCGTTGTTATGTCTTTTGGACTAACCAATTCCCCTGCATCTTTTATGGATCTAATGAACAGGGTATTCAAGGCATATCTTGACATCCATCCATCGTTTGAAACAGTCTCTAACTATGACTAAAAATATTATATACAGACAAAGAAAAATTTTTATTCCTTTATTTAAAGACCCCCCGTCGGAAAAGAACCGAAAAGAAAAACCAATGGGTGATGAAGGCATGCTTGACTCACCAAAAAAAAATTTTTTTTTTCCAAATTTTCTCACAAGCATTACATTCACCAAAAATCGTTAAGCACAAAAATTTTAAAATTTTCCTCACCCCACACTTGAATCATGCTATGTCCTCATAGCATCCAACTTAACATTTAAAGAGGGTGAGAAATACTCCCTGAGGCCTTTAGGCCTAGCTAACAACATGCCTTTCTTCAACTTTGCACAAGTGGGTGTTCGACCCCACACTTTTTCTCTTCCATGCTTGTTAGCTTCCTCCTCCACGGGTACTCAGACTTCCCCTCCATCTGTGCTTAACTTTCCATCAAAACAACACAAGATGAAAGATAAATAAAATCAACTTAAATGCAAGAAATTAAAAGGGTACCCATGGTACCCTTGGGTTGCCTCCCAAGCAGCGCCTAATTTTACGTCGCGGCACGACGTATCAAGTTTCACCGCTTTTTCCTCCACCTTGAGGATAAGAATCTCACCCCTAATTTCTTCTCTAATTTCCTCTTATGCTCCAGGGGTGGTGGTGAAATATTGTAAGGACCAAGCAGTAGATGTTGCCTTTTGAACTTATTGGCCCTTAAGTAAGCGAAGTCATTTTGTCTCTCCAAGTCAACATATTTCAAAATATACGGAGCTTGGTCCTCCTCTAGACATTTCTCTATAAGCTTGAAAGACTCTATTTCTATATTGTCAACCAAACTTAATGTCGAAAAATGCTTCGAGTGTGGTCCAATAAACCTCAACTCTGAAACTGCATTGTGCTTGACCTCCTTACTTGTGAACACCTTCTCAGCATCGAAATCTATCTCTCCATTAATGTCAGCTAGGGGATACTCAATCTCTTCTTCCACGAATAGATTTTCCATAAGTGTGAGATTATAATTGTTGGGCTTCATCCAAAAATTCACCCTTGTCTTCCTTTTGTAGTTCCTCTTGAATATCGGCTAAAACTGTTACCTGCAATTTATTACAAGCTTCAGCCTCAACAATCATCTCTGTGAATTTGATGCTCATCCTTTCTAGAGTCTCTGCATTCTCTTCTTGCTGAATTCTCAATACTGCCACCGCCTCCTTCATTGCTTCTGATTGCTCCATGAGTTGTTTCAGCATGTCTTCTATTTGAGCTTGGCGTCCCAAGTCCGCATTTTCGGCATGCCTATATTCAGCAAAAACAACAGAAGGATCATAGTAGGGGCTTGGGGGAGGGGAATATGCATTCGGACAGCCATCCCAATGGCCATCTTGACCACCACATATATTGCACGTGTTACAGTGTTGCCACGAGTGGTGTCCTCCGCAATTCAGACAAGATTCGCTAAAATATGAGTATCCACCATTTATACCATTTGTATTCCACGATGTCATGTCAATAAGGATATCCGAAAAAGAAAAAAAATAAAATAAAATAAAAAAATATAAAAAAAAATTAAAACAAACACTAAGACCAAGTTGTCAGCACTTAGAAAAAAAATATAGTAAATTTACACTTAAGAAAATTTCACCAATTGCCAGTCCCCGGCAACGGCGCCAAAAACTTGGTCGGTCATTTGTTTGGTATAAAACTACACGCAAGTGCACGTGGTCGAACAAGTAGTAAAGTGGCTTAAGTAAGCCAAGTATCGATCCCACAGGGACTGGGATAAGGTACAATCTGCTCAAGTGTACTATATTTTAATTCCAACAATGAAGACAACAGTGTAACCAAGAATTTGATATTTTTAGTTCTTATTTTTATGCTAAGTCTAAAAAAACTATCTAATGTGAGTCTGAACTATGAATGTGAGCATGCTGAGGTTAAACGAATATGTAAAGAGATTAATTATCAATATAATTTGGTTAGTCTTTTCCTCCGGTTGCTAGTCAAGAACTAGTGCCAATGGATTAAAACTCTCGTATCTAACCCAACTTAAGAATCATGAACCGTCCACCTACATTTCTGTGATTAAACGAAATTCATGTTCTATCCATACAAACCCGGTTCCTAAATTGACTAATATGACTTTCAAGTATATTTCTATCCTGAAGGTAAATCAATTCTCAATTTTCCCAAACTAAGAAAAGATCATATCCTATTAATTCACAACTTTCCAATTTCTTGCTCTCTCGAGTGAAACCGGACTTTACAGATGTACATTAACGTAGGCCACACATTAATGTAGTATGAACAAGAATCAATAGAACAACCGTGGAAGAAAAGATGAAAAACCAATTCACTCAACAATCACATTTCAATACAATTGTTCTTAACCTCAGCAAGTAGAGGAATTAGCCACTCATTTGTGGATTAAACATCGTTAAATAAGCGTTAAACATACAAGCAATTTAATTCAAGGAGAAGGAAAGAGAGAAAAACCCTGATAATTTCGTCCCCTCAACTGCCTGTGTCCCACGTTCTTGCTCCACCAAGTCAGAATATTGAAAAATGAACCTAAGTGTTCTATTTAAACAAGTGGTAATTTTTCCCGGAATAACAATCAATGTGTCACGGAGTGTATCACGGAGCACTGCCTCCGTGACATGTTGTGTATCGCGGAGCACTGCCTCTGTGACACATTGCTATTCCACCATAGGCCAAATTTTGCATTTTTTCCTTGTTGACATCCGAGTCCAACCCCAATCTCTCCCAACACGCATTTTAGCTTCCCAAAATTATATTTCACCTGAAAAACAACGCTAATCATGTTGGTTAGTATAAATTCACATTTTATTATCAATCACATGAGAATGTAAAAACGTTGATAGATAAACAAGGCTAAAATGACACATTTGAGTATCACTTGGGCATATAAATTTGCCCAAGATCACTTACCCCACACTTAAAGTCTTGTTCGTCCTCGAACAAACCTTTTGCATCTCATGCACATGAAGACTTACACATAGCTAATTTTAGCAAGATAATTCAAACTACAGCTACAATGATTGTTTAAGATAGCAAGCTAAAAATAGAGCATGCACGATTTAATCATTGAAATGGAATACAATTATGTTAAGACTTCCTAACCTCATGAACTGACTCTCTATCTTAGCAAACTCATGCAAATCAACTGATCAAGAAATCCAACATGAATTATATCCTTCATTAAACATGTTCCCTCACAACAAGAGAGTTACCCCTTTTCACACGTAAATTTTTAAATCACACATGTATGGGTAAATGAATAGAATTACACTCACTCTCACAAAGAATTCACATGCATCATGTAATGACCCATAAGCTTGCCCTTAGTGTTTTACTCCACTAATTTAAGGATGTTTGAACGTAAGATCAAGTAGGACTTAATGGGTTGTAATGTAAGCTAAGGGACGGGTAGGGACTATTCTGGCCAGTAATAGTGACTATCATCCCCCAAGCGCTTTTAATAACTTCAACCTTCATTAATGATATCTCTTCCCTTACTTCACCCTCATTCTTTTCAATCCTGAATTTTCTCTTCTTGTTCCCATTTCTTTAAGCACACTCAGCTTAGTAGTAAGGAGTACTTAAGCAAATTTTTTTTTTCATTCATTTATTTTCTTACTCCCTACTAATAATCAACCATTTTTACACAAGTGCACCTTTGTCCTTTTCTCAACTTTCACAACTTCTACTTTTCCTTCTTTTTCACGCTTCTCACTCCCTCATTCTTTGGAATTTTTTCACTTAAGCGCTTAGGAGTTTTGGATCAAATTCAAGTCTAATGAAAGAAAAAGGATTAAGCTTATGTTGTAGCTATCAAAGAATAGGCTCAAGGCTCAATGGGGCTAACTAGGATTAAATATTCAAGGTAGGTAAAGTGAGGGATAACATTTATGTTCATACAAAGAAATGCCTAAATCATCTCCTACAATTCACATCCTTCATTTCGTTTTATATACACACCAGGCAAGTTCTAGACATTCCACAATAGCACGGAATATTCGAAAAACTTACACTCACAGCACATGCTCAATTCAAGACATATGCCGCAGACTCTTAACTCAGCTAATCACAAGAATTCAAAATTAAGCTTCAATCATATCAAGTCAAATTCAAGAGCCTAGGTGTCTCAAACATAGGTATACCACTTGCATGCTTCAACACTAAACATACTTGCATCTTACAATCATTTATAGCACGTAACAAGAATATCAGGCCATCAATTAGCTACGGGTTCAAAAACCAACCTACTGACTAATTTTCCTCAAGACGGTCGTCGTCCATCCATCGTTAGAAACAGTCTCTAACTATGACTAAAAACATTATATACAGACAAAGAAAAATTTTTATTCTTCGATTAAAAGACCCCCCGTCGGAAAAGAACCGAAAAGAAAAACCAACGGGTGATGAAGGCATGCTTGACTCACCAAAAAAAAAATTTTTTTTTTCCAAATTTTCTCACAAGCATTACATTCACCAAAAATCATTAAGCACAAAAATTTTAAAATTTTCCTCACCCCACACTTGAATCGTGCTATGTCCTCATAGCATCAACTTAACATTTAAAGAGGGTGAGAAATACTCCCTGAGGCCTTTAGGCCTAGCTAACAACATGCCTTTCTTCAACTTTGCACAAGTGGGTGTTCAACCCCACACTTTTTCTCTTCCATGCTTGTTAGCTTCCTCCTCCACGGGTACTCAGACTTCCCCTCCATCTGTGCTTAACTTTCCACCAAAACAACACAAGATGAAAGATAAATAAAATCAACTTAAATGCAAGAAATTAAAATGGTACCCATGGTACCCTTGGGTTGCCTCCCAAGTAGCGCCTAATTTTACGTTGCAGCACGACGTATCAAGTTTCACCGCTTTTTCCTCCACCTTGAGGATATGAATCTCACCCCTAATTTCTTCTCTAATTTCCTCTTATGCTCCAGGGGTGGTGGTGAAAAATTGTAAGGACCAAGCAGTAGATGTTGCCTTATGAACTTATTGGCCCTTAAGTAAGCGAAGTCATTTTATCTCTCCAAGTCAGCATATTTCAAAATATACGGGGCTTGGTCCTCCCCTAGACATTTCTCTATAAGCTTGGAAGACTCTATTTCTATATTGTCAATCAAACTTAATGTCGAAAAATGCTTCGAGTGTGGTCCAATAAACCTCAACTCTGAAACTGCATTGTGCTTGACCTCCTTACTTGTAAACACTTTCTTAGCATCAAAATCTATCTCTCCATTAATGTCAGCTAGGGGATACTCTATCTCTTCTTCCAAGAATAGATTTTCCATAACTGTGAGCCCATCACGGGGACACTCAAGAGATTCTAATTGTTGGGCTTCATCCAAAAATTCACCCTTGTCTTCCTTTTGTAGTTCCTCTTGAATATCGGCTAAAACTATTACCTGGAATTTATCACAAGCTTCAGCCTCAGCAATCATCTCCGTGAATTTGATGCTCATCCTTTCTAGAGTCTCTGCATTCTCTTCTTGCTGAATTCTCAATACTGCCATCGCCTCCTTCATTGCTTCTGATTGCTCCAGGAGTTGTTTCAGCATTTCTTCTATTTGAACTTGGCGTCCCAAGTCCGCATTTTCAGCATGCCTATATTCAGCAAAAACAACAGAAGGATCATAGTAGGGGCTTGGGGGAGGGGAATATGCATTCGGACAGCCATCCCAATGGCCATCTTAACCACCACATATATTGCACATGTTACAGTGTTGCCACGAGTGGTGTCCTCCGCAATTAAGACAAGATTCGCTAAAATATGAGTATCCACTATTTATACCATTTGTATTCCATGATGTCATGTCAATAAGGGTATCCGGAAAAGAAAAATAATAAAATAAAATAAAAAAATATATAAAAGAATTAAAACAAACACTAAGGCCAAGTTGTCAGCACTTAGAAAAAAAATATAGTAAATTTACACTTAAGAAAATTTAACCAATTGCCAGTCCCCGGCAACGGCGCCAAAAACTTGGTCGGTCGTTTGTTTGGTATAAAACTACATGCAAGTGCACGTGGTCGAACAAGTAGTAAAGTGGCTTAAGTAAGCCAAGTATCGATCCCATAGGGACTGGGATAAGGTAAAATCTGCTCAAGTGTACTATATTTTAATTCCAACAATGAAGACAACAGTGTAACCAAGAATTTGATATTTTGAGTTCTAATTTTTATGCTAAGTCTAAAACAACTATCTAATGTGAGTCTGAACTATGAATGTGAGTATGCTGAGGTTAAACAAATATGTAAAGAAATTAATTATCAATATAATTTGGTAAGTCTTTTCCTTCGGTTGCTAGTCAAGAACTAGTGCCAATGGATTAAAACTCTCATATTTAACCCAACTTAAGAATCATGAACCATCCACCTACATTTCTGTGATTAAACGAAATTCATGTTTTAGCCATACAAATCCGGTTCCTAAATTGACTAATACGACTTTCAGGTATATTTCTATCGTGAAGGTAAATCAATTCTCAATTTTCCCAAACTAAGAAAAGACCATATCCTATTAATTCACAACTTTTCAATTTCTTGCTCTCTCGAGTGAACCCGGACTTTTAGATGTACATTAACGTAGGCCACACATTAATGAAGTAAGAACAAGAATCAATAGAACAACCATGGAAGAAAAGATGAAAAACCAATTTACTCAACAATCACATTTCAATACAATTGTTCTTAACCTCAGCAAGAAGAGGAATTAGCCACTCATTTGTGGATTAAACATCATTATATGAGCGTTAAACATACAAGCAATTGAATTCAAGGAGAAGGAAAGAGAGAAAAACCCTGATAATTTTGTCCCCTCAACTGCCTGTGTCCCATGTTCTTGCTCCACCGAGTCAGAATATTGAAAAATGAACCTAAGTATTCTATTTATACTAGTGGGAATTTTTCACGGAATAACAAGCAACGTGTCACGGAGTGTATCGCGGAGCACTGCCTCCATGACACGTTGTGTATCGCGGAGCACTGCCTCCATGACACGTTGTGTATCGCAGAGCACTGCCTCCGTGACACGTTGTTGTTCCACCACAGGCCAAATTTTGCATTTTTTCTTTGTTGACATCCGAGTCCAACCCCAATCTCTCCTAACACGCATTTTAGCTTCCCAAAATTATATTTCACCTGCAAAACAACTCTAATCATGTTGGTTAGTATAAATTCACATTTTATTATCAATCACACGAGAATGTATAAACGTTGATAGATAAACAAGGCTAAAATGACTCCTTTGAGTATCACTTGGGCATATAAATTTGCCCAAGATCACCTCTATCCACTGAAACTTAGCTGCTTTATGAGTCAACTTTGTCAATGGTGCAGCAATAGTAGAGAAACCTTACACAAATCGGCGATAATAACCTACTAACCCCAAAAAAATGCGAACCTCTATAGGATTCAAGGGTCTGGGCAAGGTCTTTACTGCCTCTATCTTCAGACTATCCACTCTTATACCTTCAACTATAATTACATGACCAAGGAAAGCCATAAATGTTATCCAAAACACACATTTAGAAAATTTAGCATATAACCTATGCTCCTGTAGAGTCTGTAATATTGGTCTCAAATGACCTGCATGCTCGGCCTCAAATTGTGAGTAAATCAGAATATCATCAGTGAATACGATCACAAATACATTAAGAAAAGGCCTAAACACCCGATTCATCAAGTCTGTAAAAGCTGTTGGGGCATTAGTAAGCTAAAATGACATCACTAAGAACTCATATTGGCCATATCTATTCCTGAAGGCAGTCTTGGGGATATCAACTTCCCTAACTTGTAACTGATGGTACCTGGATCTCAAATCAATCTTTGAGAAGCATCTGGCACCCTGTAACTGATCAAATAGGTCATCAATCCTGGAAAGTGGGTACTTATTCCTAATCTTAACCTTATTTAGTTGCCTATAGTCTATACACATTCTTAACGACTCGTCTTTCTTTTGCAAAAAGAGCACTGGTGCACTCCAAGGCGATACACTAGGTCGAATGAATCCCTTCTCGAGAAGATCTCACAACTGCTCCTTTAATTCCCTTAGCTTTGCTGGAGCCATTACGTAAGGAGGGATCGATATAGGTCGGGTACCTAGAAGTAGATCAATAGAAAAATCTATCTCCCTTTCAGGAGGAATTCCAGGCAAATCCTCTGGAAAGACCTCAGGGAACTTGTGTACAACAGGAATTGACTGGAGAGTCATAGGCTCACATTCCGAGTTTCATACCCAAACAAAGTGAGAAATGCAACCTTTGGATATCAACTTCTAAGCATTAAGGTATGAAATAAACTTACCTTTAGGTGTAGCGGTATTACCTTGCCATTCCCGGACTGGCTCGCTGGGAAAATTGAATCTGACAACCTTAGCTCTACAATCAACATTAGCATAACATTCCACAAACCAATCCCTATCCAAAATGACATCAAAATCAACCATTTAAAGCTCAACTAGATCAGCTATGTTTGATCTATCACATACCAATACTGCATAGTTTTGGTAAACTTGTCTAGCTAACATAGATTCGCCAATAGGCGTAAAAACAACAAATGGTATAGATAATAACTTAGGGACTGTCTCAAACTAAGTCACAACCAATGGTGTGACATGACATTGTGTAGAACTAGGATCAGGTAAGACATATACTACACGAGAATAAATAATCAAAGTACCTGTAACAACATTAGGTGAGGCCTCCCGGTCCTGTCGATCGCATAAAGCATAAAGTCGATTCTGGGTTGCCCCAGAACTAGAAGCCTCTCCCTCTGAACTCTGTCACGGCCTATTTCTAGCTGAGGATCAGGTTTGGGAGGTCGAACGGAGGATGACGAAGCAACCGCTGATCCTGCCTAATCCACCTTGACCCTATCTGAACAATCCCTCATAAAGTGCCCTGGCTGCCCAGAACGATAACATACATTCTGCCCCTGAAGACACTAACCTGAATGAGATTTCCCATACTGGGGACAAGGAGGCAATGATGGTCACCTCTGCCTCGCCCGATCTTGTTGTGGAGAGGTAGATGGAGCTTGGCCTTGGTCTCTTCTCTATCCCTGAAATTGAGGTGGGGCAGTCCCTATTGCCCTAACTAACTTCCTGGATGACTGATCCCCTGGGTCACCCTACGACCATCTATAAGGAGCCACAATCCTAGCTCTCTTTTCTTTGCTCCTGCTATCTCTGAGTATCCTGTAATTGATGAACCAAATGCTCTGCCTTCTGCGCGAAAGCCTGAATTCACGAAATGTCCATGTGCTCCTGAGTAGATACCCCCATGAAATCTCGAGTTATATAAAGCCCCAACCCTAACACGAATCGATGAACTCTATCCTCCATCGTCTGAACCATGTAAGGAGCATACTTGGAAAGAGAATAAAAGCGAAGAAAATACTTACGCACACTCATACTTCCTTGCTCTAGGTGCAAAAATTGCTCAGCTCGAGCCTGTCGAAGCTCCCAGGGTAGATAGTGGTGCATAAAGGCCTCGGAGTACTCTTCCCACTCAACTAGTGGTGCATCGTCTCCCTAGATAGAGCCCAAGCCTCATACCACAATACGGCCACAACACATAGTCTGAAGGCCGCCAACTCTACTTACTCAGTCGCTGTAGCTTGCATCACCTTTAACACCCTATAAGTCTGATCGATAAAGTCCTGAGGATCCTCGCTCAAGTCTGATCCGGTGAATATATGAGGGCTCAAACTCAAGAACTTGAATGCCTTGGAACTCTCCATTATCTGATCTCTATGTCTCTCCATCGCCTCCATTCGTCGCTCTTGACCTACGACTATACGAGCCATCAGCTGAACAACTCACTCAAGATCCTGTCCTTTCGGAACAATTGGAGGTACCACAACTGTGGGAGGGTGTGCCACTCTACTACCCTCAAGTACTGCTGGTGCGGGAGGAGCTGGAGGTCTATCTGCCATTGCTTTGGCTGGTATGGGAGGAGCCGTAATACTTGGGGCAGGAGATTCACGCTAAGCCTCTGACCTGTCTCTCTGATCCACTGGAGGGAGACTAATACCCTCCCCAACGGTGTGCCAACAAACCTTGTAGTCATCTTCCTTGTCACGGGCATACTCTGAAATAATAACACGATTTAGATATCACAGTACTTATGAGCTCGACCTATAGCACGAACTATTAGTAAAAGAAGTGAAATAATTCCTAAATGTCCTATATTCTCCTGATTATAAGAATGGTGCACAACATACCCATAAGAAAGACTCTACTAGACACGACTTTGTGGACTCCCTAGGGCACGACTTCACTCTGATACCAAGTCTGTCACGCCCCAAATATTGGGTAGGGCACAACTGGCACTCGATTCATGATCGATCGAGAAGCCATCTATATATCATCTATAAATGTAACACAAAGGCTGACCAAGCCACCGGTCACAACCAACCAAGATAAATACTGGGCCAATAATGTCTTGACAATTATAAATATGCAACCTGGAAAGCCGACAAGGCTACAATAAAGCTAAGCAAAGCAATGAAAAACCAATACGACTACACAACCCTCACAACTATATAAACTAGTCCACATCAGCCTCTATAGAGTAAACAAACTGAAATGCATGGAATAGGGCCCCGGCCTACCCATGCTGTTCACAAACCTAAAAATAGTCAAAACTAGGACATGACTCCTAGAAGAGAGGAGCATACTACTATTCTGCTGAAATCTGGCTCCTACTACGTCCAATGATCTGAGCCTCAACTTGTACCTGTAGCATGATTAAAGGAAGGTTCCCAAGATGAAGGGACGTCAGTATGAATAAAATGTACTGGTATGTGAGGCCGAAAACTGTAAACATGTAAGATAAAAATGATAACTAGGCCAGAAATAAGGAGTAGTGACAACCCGGAATCCTGAACACATGAACCTGAAAATAACTCATTATTGAAGTGTAAATGCAACAATCTAATGCACAACAAAGACTATAACTGAAATACCAGCAGATAGACGACCATAAAATCTATATATGATTCGTCCAGCAAGTGTACCACACCGGGGTAAAAATAAAAATGCCTTCAGCCGGTATACCATACCAGGGTAAAATCGGTCAAACCGGTGTACCTCACCGGAGTAAAATAACAAGACCTCCAGCCAGTGTATCACACCATGGTAAAATCAATAAATCTTATACAAAATCATAAATCGAGTCGATAAGGCTTATACCGGACCAGCTCAATACGTACAACTTAGAAATGACGAATACTAAACATGTGGCCCCTATAGGCCTCCATCGTAATGCATAACTGGAACTGAGAACATATAACATGTAAAGCTAGAAAATAGAACATAAATGCATGTACTAAAAACTTGTATAAATCATACGGAACTACGGATGACCTAAGAGTTTCAACAAAATTTATAGATCGTGTTCAAGGGACATTAGAGCTCAGAAACTCGCTAGCTTGTCGTTCAGCTTAAGGGAAAGGGATTCTGAAATCTCCCCTTCGCTTGACATATTTCATAACATACACATAAGATAAAGAAAAACCATAACCAGGTAATCCTAATTCGATACACTTGTTTACCCTTAATAGCTTGCGATGTCTTTACGTGGCTTAAAATCGTTTGCACGTCCTCATCTTGGCTCTTTCACCAATTTCAGATAGCAACCAAACCATTAAACACATTTAACATCACATATACACACATGAAATATAGTAAGGACCGGCTAACAATGCCCACGCTGAGGGGTCTCCAACTCAATGCACAACTACGACAACAATCAACACAATATCACACTTTAGATGTCTCACTTCGGCTAGGCATAATCTTAACATTTATCCTCAATAAAACATGGAAATTTAAAGCTTAAATGAAGGTTAACATACTGCCTCAAGACTTTTAAATAGGTTTCTATCTCATTCAATTCACAACACATGAATCATGCTTAAAAGAATGATAGATGGGGCGCCTTACATACCTTTCTCCAATGAACTTTTCTCTAGCCGATTTCCTATCTCAATGATCAGCCTTCAACCTTCTTAATCCAGTGGTTTTACAGGCCAACAATCTTAATCTATAGAAAAAAGAATCAGCCAAAATAACTAATAAGAGGCAGTCACAATAGCAACAACAACACACGGCAGCATCAACAACATTTAGCCATTTTCTCAACGAGTTTTCACTAACATTTGAGGGAGAAACAAGAGGAAATTTTACCTTAGTTTTTCTGTAATTTTATCCCTCAATATGAAGTATAATTCCAGGAAAATAAACAGCCAAAACTCCTAAGGAAAACGACCAAAACTCAGCTCAGAAACAGTCCATCGGCAGCTCACTTAGCTGCCAATTTCCAGATTTTCGCTTTGCAATTTGAGAGGTTTAATAGGGGAGAAATCCTTACCTTTTCTCCTTATTTCAACACCTAATCAAAGATGGATATATAGGCAGTCCAAATATATTTTGAAATGCCGAAAAACTTCTTCAAAACCTTGCCGAAACGAGCTCCAAAACAGCCGCTAACACACTTGGCAAAGTAATCTCAACTTATCTTGTGATTTTCTTGAACTTTGCTTGATTTTCCTCCTTGATTTTCTTTGTCCTAGCTGCTGGAATTGACAGAGAAATGCAATCCTTATCGAGCTGGTCGATTGATATTTACCTGAAAATGTTTTCTACAAGTGAAAAATTAGATTTTAAGTAAATAGGGCGCTGGAGGCGCTAGGGCGTCATGCCCGCGTCACCGCTCGCGATGCTTCGCTAAAATGCTCATAACTTCTTAGTCCGAACTTCGACTGACAAACGGTTTGATGTTCTGAAAACTAGACTCAAAGAACTTTAATTGGATAGATGTTGGGGCTTCTGATTCATTGTATAGTGTGATATATGATCATCTAAAGTTGACCCTTACTTATGAACTTCACGTACTCTTTGGTTTTTTGATCGTACACATTTCCCTTGTCATCTACGACCGATATACAACCTGTACTTTCCTTATACTAGCATATAAATATCAAATAATCACCAAAAATTTTCCAGGGTGTTATAGAGATATTGTAACACCCCGAAACTTTCCTAGACTAATTTCAGACGTTGCATGAAAATCCATAGGAACATCAGAAATTTTTCGGTCTCAGACGACCCACATAATGGACCGTTGGTGGAACCAACATACCGTTGTAGAAGGTCATGGATTGCAGCTGGTCCTTACTAGGGGGAACAACAAGACATAGGATGACCCATTGAATTAGACAACGACTCGTCCTGTCGTCTGTTGAATCCTGAGTTTAGAGGATTACCAAGCCTTCCTTGTGACAACGAGAGGGAACAATGGACAATTGTTGCTACCAACGATCTGTTGTTACCACCCGTCGTCACATTCTAGACCCCACCAATATGGACCAACGAGTGGATAGAACGACCCGTTGGTTCTTCCAATGAGTTATTGTGATTACTCGTTGTCTCCAGGCCCAGTTTCCTTGTTCCAATGGGAGGTATCAACAGACCGTTGTTGCTTCTAAAGTACCATTGTACCCAACCGTGTATCCCTTGTGAACTTAGTTTTTGAACCCAGAAACCATGGCTATCTTCAACGAAATGATGTTTTGACCAACGACCCATTTTGAGGCTTGTTGGTTCTTGTCGGCCAGATTTTAGATTTAAATCCCAGGGCTACTTTAGTAATTTACCGCCGACCTAGTCCCTAAACCATGTCATTTTGGGTTCATTCAGGGGTTTTTAGAAGGGGTAGAAATTGTTTCTCCCATATTCTTTCTCTCATCATCTAAAAAATCAAAACGTAAGAACTCTTCTGAAAGCACAGAGCAGGAGCAAGGGTTTGATATTCTTCTCAGTTCTTCTCAGAGATTTTCACCAGGGTTCCTTCTATAGGTTGGTGGGAATTCAGCAAGGAGATTGTTCTCCCCTTGCGTCCCCCAAAAGTCTCTCTTTGTTCACTTTCAGTCCTATCCCTGAGATTGCGAATTTAAAGATATTGTTATCATTATTTGATTAATTCATGTGGAATCCTATCCTATGTTAATTGCAGCTATTTTACACCAGTTTGTAACTAAAATGATGCTTGTTCCAGTGAATTAGGAATTTATTCCTAGTTCTTGAAACGTCAGAAACTAGAATCCAGTTTAAGCATTAAATTCTTGAGAATTGCTTGCGTCTTTCAGAGTTAGGGGCATCTATAATAATAGTATGTGTTATAGACTCAGTTACATGTATGTTATTTAGATTCAGTAAGAAAGTCTACATACTTTGTATTACTCAGAATTGTCAATTCAATTTTAGTCAAAGTACTAGAATATCCAGTGCTAGTCGAAAATGTCAGCTGATCAGTTTGACTACAATCTTCTTCCGAGGTGTCAGTGGTGCCTCTCAGTTATCAGAATCAGACTCAGATTATAGTTATTTGGTTCATTACGCAGTCATGACATTCTAATTATATATCTCTGACCAGCCCCAAGACCCTAGTTCAATTATCAGTTTGTTCTTTAGACGATTACGACCCTTCCAGATAAGCATCTCTGACCAGTCTTAGAACTCAGTTTCTAAATCTGGTCCTATAAGATGCTCAAGGAACTCTCAGATAGTATCCCTAAGTTAGTTATAGTCTTGGTCCCCAGTATTGAGCTATCTGCTTGGCAGTAGTAGCCGAGATAGGATTATCCAGTAGGAGTAGGACTTAGCACCGAAAGGGCAGGGCTTCCAGTGAACCAGGTAGCAGAACTACGTTGCCACTGTAGGTTATATTTACTTGGCCTCTTGGCCCCTTGATAGTTATTCTCACAGTCCATGCCTTTATACCATGGCAAGATATATTGGGTCTACCGATAGGGTGTATACATCGGACTCCACGTCTAGCTCACGTGGTTATATATTGGTTATAGCCTCTCCACACTAGTTAGTCCAGTCCAATTTCAGAACAAGTATGTCAACTCAGTTTAGTACAGTATCTCAAACTCAAAACTTTCAGACATAGGGCATATCTTTGACCACCAGACAGGGTTATCTAGACCATCTCAGTTTACTACAGATAGTTCAGTTCAGTTATTAGTTCGTCATTACATGTCTTTTTAGTTCAGTCATCTATATATTTATCATTATGCTTCTCTCACTTACTCAGTACATGCAATGTACTGACGCATAACTTTATGCTGTATCATTTCATGATGCAGCTGCAGATTCTCAGAACCAGTGTTGTTAGCTAATTCGTTCGGATCTCCCTATCAGCAGAAGTGTGAGTCCTCATATTCCAAGGGCGTTATTTAATTCATTTTAGTTTTCTTTATCATTTTCAGTTAGACTTAGAGTTAGCTGGTGGCTTGTCCCAGCAACTCCTCAGTTAGATGGCATTCAGACACAGACTTGATTTCAAATCCTCAGATATTTTAAATCTCTATGTTCAGTTTATAATTTTGGTAAAATGCCTTTATGTTATTATTTCAAATTTCCATTGTGCATGTTTTACTCAGAATACCAGTGTATGATAGACTAGTGGTTGACTTGGGGTCACTTATAACTTCAATTACCGTGTTACGTCTAGGGTGTAGGATCGGGGCGTGACCCCTGCTAACTCCTAAAATCTAAAAACTAAAATGTAAAGGAAGTATAAGCATAAAGCACGTCCTCGGGAGATAAGGACTCACCACTAGCAGCTGAGAGGGAATGAAAAGTATCTAACAACAAGGCTGAGTCTAGAGACTTAAATCTATATCATGAAATGATATAGCACAAAAAGGTGTGCGGTCAGTACTTGGAATGTACTGAGCATGTGGGAAAAACACCAACAACTAAATATACAAATATACGATAAGGAAATAACCAAGTACATCAACATAACTGAATATCATTCCACTATCCTCTCATGATTCACATACATACATACATATATATATATATATATATATGTATATACACATAAAACTTTCCTTTTGGATCTCACTTTATGAAAAATCATCGAACTCATGCATAAGGGTCAAGTTCTTAATGTGTAATAAGAGCTGAATCTATAAGTAGCATCACACATTATATTGGATCACTGCAGATAACTAAGTCTGATTATCATTATATTAAATTAGTTATAATCTAGAATCTGAATCATATGATACTGGATCAATCTAATAACATAACAAAGGGAGTCATCCTCTACTATGGAGGGTCCCAACTGTACTAAGAAAGTTTTTCTCTACTATGGAGGAACCTGACTGAACTAGGATTCTCTCTCTGCTATAGAGGATCCCGACTGGGCTAGGGAGTCACTCTTTGCTATGGAGGATCCCGACTGAACTAGGGAGTCACTCACTACTATGGAGGATCCCGATTGAACTAGGGAATCTGTCTCTACTATGGAGGATCCCAACTGAACTAGGGAATCTCTCTCTACTATGGAGGATCTCGACTGACCAAGGGAAATAGTCTCGTCTATGGAGGATCCCTTGCTAACTAGGACACGAGGAGTACTGATCTGACATCATCTATCTGGTCTATGCTACTACAGCTAGTCAGAAACATGAACATAAACTAATTTCGTCATACATCATTCATCTCGGAAGGATCGGGGCTACTTTTTACTAACAACAAGCCCAACATTCCGAAAATATCATTCTCATTCGTTATCATCATAATTCATATCGTCATGGAGCCACATTAGTATTTCTTCAAACGTCTTACCTTAGTGAGCATCTATAGATTCACATCATGTATTGTAGTTCGACAACACTTAAGTTCTTGATTCATATCATTCAACATGTATCAAATAGTCATTCATGGTCCCTAGGTCCAATTCATACCTTAACATGCATATATTGATTCATATATTCTAGATTTACGAAAAGCCATATACTTAACTCATAACTTATACATTTAAAATGAGATCATGAGAGAGGCATACATTTTCATTTCATAAGACCCATTCAGATATTTACTCCAATTCATGAGAAGGACGCATTAATTAGGCCATTATCATAGATTTACCTTATACCAACTAGCTCCATTGTAAACACAATGAAAACATATATTCTATTTTCAATTGATTAAGCCCATAATCACTAATTTCATCATAACATCTTTATTAGATGAAATATTTGAGTTCTTAAGGGAAATCAGACAATCTTCACATATTTTAAACAATGCATACGAGGTATTGCTATAATCGAGTGCACAATAATAAGGTCACATTTAAAGTTCAAGCCATTTCATAAATTACATTCTATAATCATGCATTTTCCATCATCTAACACATAATTCAAGGTAACCCAATTATTCTATAATCATAATGGGTCTTGGAATTTAGAGAAATACAGACGAAATCACCCATCACACAAACCCTAGGTCATGCTTTTTTTTAATAGTTAAAATTGGGCATTTTGATAAAATAGTTTGGTACAACATTTTTGATAAAATATTTTGGAGGATTATCCTTATTGAAAGACCAACATACCTGGTAGAAGAATCTCCCACTTAAACTCGAACTTGAAGTCCTTGAAAGCTTTCTTGAAGGATCCTTGAACTTGAGAGAGGGAAGGTTGAAGGGTTTGAGAGAGTATTTTGAGAGAATGAGATATTAGACTAGGAGAAACCGTTAAAACATCTTAAATAATACTCAAAACGACGTAGTTTAGAAGTTAGGAATATAGGACTTTATGAAAATGCCCCTGAAAAAACGCAGGCAAAATCAACCCGTCGGGCACCTCACGTGTCGTGGGGTCAGATAACGGCTCATGGGGATTGAGTCGTGGAGTACACTGCCAACCTCCGAATGAATTTCCCCAACACAACCACAACTCACTTCACGAGTCGTGGTCTGCCATGACGACTCGTGGCCTACAATCCGTCACCTCCACTGCCTAATACTTTATCAAGGAACCCTAGCCTCCACCCAACGGCCAACCTAATGAGTCATTGCCGGGAAAGACAGCTCGTCAGGTGTTCTGTTATCGCCGAACTTGACCAAACCATAGAACTGTTTTCCCACGGGTCTGACCACGACTCGTGGGGCCTCCTAACGAATAGTCCCCTGACTCATTCTGCACAAAACTTCCATTTTTGACCGATTTGTTTCCTTAAGCTTGGCATCTAATCTTAGAAACATTCGGGGTGTTACACTTTGGAACTGAATAGAGTACTGAGGAAAAAATTAGTACTTGATGCTGAAGCTGAGCTGAAAGGGAATAATTTAGGGTATTTATCCATCATTTCTACTTCTGCTTCCCATGTAGCTTCCTCAACTAGCTAGTTCCTCCATAAAATATTCATTGAAGTGACCTCCTTATTACTCAGCTTACCGACCAGACGGTCTACTGTATAAACCAAAACTGCTTCATAAGAGAGACTATCTTTTACACCAATTCTCTCTAAAGGCACTATTGAGGTCGGATAACTGATGCATTTGTTCAACAAGGACACGTGGATGACTAGGTGCACAAATGTTAACTCCACAGTCAATTCCGGCTCTGTAGCCACATTGTCGATGCGTCTCAGGATTCTGTAAGGACCAACATATCTAGGACTGAGCTTTCTCATCACCCCTTTCATAACTGAAAATTTTAGATAGACCCAGTAATAAACATTAAATTCCAGCTCCCTTCTCCTTACATTTGCATACAATTTCTGTCGGCTTTGAGAGATTTTAAATCATTCTCTAATAAGCTGAACCTTCTGCATGGACTCACGTACTGAATCAAGTCCTATTAAGCTAGCTTCACAAACCTCAAACCACTCTATATGAGATCTACACCTCCTACCATATAATTTCTCGAACGGGGCCATTTTAATACCGGAGTGGTAGCTATTGTTGTATTTAAATTTGATGAGAGATAGCTGATCATCCCAACTGCCATTGAAATAAACCTCGTAAGCCCTCAACATATCTTCCAAATTTTGCATAGTCTGCTCAGCCTAGCCATCTGTTTGTGGGTGAAAAACTATACTGAGCTTGACCTGAGTACCATGTCCTTTCTGCAATGACTTCCAGAAGTGCGAGGTGAACAAGTACCCCTATCTAAAATGATGGAAAAAGGAACTTCATGCGGTCTGACTAACTTTCGTATGTATAGTCTAGCATAATCCTTTGCTGAGTTTGTGCTCTTAATTGGTAGGAAATGTGCTGACTTAGTCATCTGGTCTACAACCACCCAAATTGAGTCAGGTTATCATCACGTACGAGGTAGACCTATAATGAAATCCATGTTCAATTATTATCACTTCCAAGTGAGAATTCTAATATCCTGAGTCATACCCCCAAGTCTCTGATGTTCAACCTTGACCTATTGGCAATTTTGACTCTTAACCAAAAATTCTGAAATGTCCTTCTTCATGCCATACCACCAGTAGACTTCCCATAGAGTTGATTAGAATCGTCTATGGTGACTAATGTGAAAGCTAGACAAGATGAGGATCCGATATTGGTAAATTTCAAAGAAGTCGTTCAGAATCATAAGGTAGAGATCTTCTCCAAAGGGGTAGATGATGTGCTTCGGTACCAAGGTCGCTTATGTGTTCCAGAAGTGGATAATTTGAGGAGTCAGATGTTGCATGAGGCTCATGGATATCTACTTCAGGAACATAGAACCTGCCCCGATAACGTAGCACACCATCTCCCTCTTTGGAGAAAGCTTCCACTTCTTTCCTTAGGACTACTTCCTTCAACTTATGTAGAATTAGGTCTTCATCCTTCTTTGACTTAACCTCCACCGCCAGTGAAGATTCTGACCGATTCTAGACTACAACCCCACCTTCTGCTGAATCAACCAACTAGACCTCTAACCGAGCCAGTATGTGAATATTATTTGCCAACTCCTTATTTTCCTCCTCTACATGAGAAACATTCCCCATAGAAATTCTACTGAGGGCATCAGCCACTACATTGGCCTTACCGGGTTATACAACACACTCATATCATAGTCTTTTAGCAACTCTAACCACCTTCTCTGATGCCGATTCAAATCTTTCTGATTGAACACATACCGTAGGCTCTTATGGTAAGTAAAAACATCTACATAAAATCTGTAAAAGTAGTGCCTCCAAATCTTCAAGGAAGATACTACCACTGCAAGCTCAAGATCGTGAGTTGGATACTCCTTTACATAAACCTTGAGTTGTCTAAGCATAAGTTATGACTATGCCGTGCTGCATCAGAACACAACCAAGGCCAACTCTAGAGGCACCACAATAAATCATGAACCCATCTGAACCCTGTAACAGAGTCAAAATTAGGGCTATGGTTAGTCAAGTATTCAATTCCTAAAAACTTTTCTCACATTCATCATACCATTGAAAATTCACATTCTTTTTAGTTAGTCTGGTCAAAGGAGAAGCAATGGAGGAGAACCCCTCTATGAACCGTCTGTAATAACTGGCTAGGACCATGAAACTCCTGATGTCTTACAGAGAAGTGGGTCTTATCCAGTCCTTAAATGTAGTTGCCATTTGAGGGTCCTCCTGAATACCCTGTGTGGAGATCACATGACCAAGGAATGTAACTGATTTTAGCCATACATGCCAAATTTAGTGAATAATTGGCGGTCTTGAGAGTCTGCACCACTATGTTCAGGTGATCTGCATTTTCCTCCTCTATCATGGAGTACACCAAAATATCATCTATAAAGACAATAACGAACATGTCTTGGTATGGCTTGAGTACCAATTCATTTTATCCATAAAAGCTGTAGGAGCATTGGTTAATACAAAACACAATACTATGAATTCATATTGACCATACAGAGTTCTGAAGGCAGTTTTTGAAATGTCACATTCTCTGACAGAGAGATGATGATATCCTGATTTGAGATCTACCTTTGAAAAACATCTAGTTCCCTGAAGTTGGTCGAACAAGTCATTAATCCTTGATAGAGGATACTTATTCTTGACTATGACCTTATTTAGTTGATGATAGTCGATGCATATTCCGACTGTACCATCTTTCTTTTGCACTAATAGGACTAGGGCACCCCATAGAGAGATGTCGGGTCTGATGAAACCCTTATCTAGATGGTATATCAAATGTTACTTTAACTCCATAAGCTCATCTAAATCCATTCCATAAGGAGGAATAGAGATAGGATGGGTATCTAGAAGAAGGTCTATATGGAAGACTATTTTTCGCTCGCTCGAGACTCCGGGAAGATCTCAGGAAACGCATCGGGGAACTCATTTGCAACTGTAACTGACAAAAGTTTCAGGGTCTTGTAATTATAATCTTTAACCCTAACCAAGTGATATATGTACCCCTTTGAGATAATTTTCCTAGTCTTAAGGTATAAAATAAACCGACCCTTAGGCACTGAAGTACTAGCCTTCCTCTCTAGGACTGGTTCGATAGGAAATTGGAATATAATGAATCTGGTTCTACAGTCAATTGATGCATAGCAAGAATGTAACTATTCCATGATATGGATGAGGCCAACATAGACCATGTCTAACTATACTAGATCAGTTGAGGTGACTTTATATATAACACTATGACTGAACAATTCCTATATACCTAGCTAGCTCAAACTGACTCACCAACCGGAGTAGAGATTGAGAAAGGCTCCGCTAAAATTTCTAGACTAATATCAAACTAGATAGCAAGGTAAGGAGTCATGAAAGAGAGTGTGGCTCCTAGATCTAATAAAGGTTAAACACCTATTTGAAAGAGACGTAACATACCAATGACCACGTCGGGTGAGTTCTCCTTGTCATGATGGAAGGATAGGGCATAGAAGCAGTTCTGGTGCTGACCACCACCCATACCTAAGGTACTACCGTACTGAGCCGAACGACTTGGTGGAGCTGTCGATGTTGTGGATTGGGCCTTCGGCTGTCCAGCCTACTGAAAATCTCTCAAGCTATGACAAAGTTGGCCACAACCAAAAAAACCCTCCTTGAAGATACGACCTAGATGGTTCTTTCCACACATAGGGAATACTAGAAAAGTGTAGCTACTGGAGACATGGATTTGGGACAAAGAGCCTGATGCTCCACCCCTCCAATGTTTGCGGGGCCTAGATGAAGGAGCATTGGCATATGAGGGTGCTGGAGGTCTCTGTCGCTGCTATTGGTGACTGCTACTACCCAACCTCGTCTCAGAATACTCAAACTGACCCATCTATGCCCGTTTACTCTCCATCTCTATCTCCTTCAGTTTCTCCGCCTCTATTTGTTGTGCATGTATAATGAGTTTGGAGATACCCATCTCATTGATAAGCATGGCAGCCTTGCACTCCTTTACTACCAAGTATGAGACTCTGTTCATGAACTTGAGTACACAAGCCCTTGGCTCCGCAACCAATTCTAGATCATACTTCGACAGTTGAGTGAACATTAATGGGTACACATGCACTATAATATCTTTTTGCTTCAAGTTCACAAATTCAGCGGCCTTAGCTTCCCTTAACTCCTGGAGAAAGAATCTGTCCAGGAATGCAATCATAAATTCATCACACTCCACTGGACCTACACCATTTCGCCTTCCCTCTTTCCACTGCTTATACCATATCTAAGCCACCCCCTTCAACTAGTAAGCATCAAAATCTGCACTTTCGAAAGAATTGACACCCATAATTTTGGTGATCTTTCAAATCTCTTCATTAAACTCCTACGGGTTCTCATCCACCGTAGGCTCATGAAATGATGGGGGATTTTTCTGAGTAAAATCCCGAACTCTGGTAGTAGCTGCAGACCCATTAGCATTGATTGGTACGATGACCTACTAGTTGACCTTGTTGGTCATCGCCTGAGCTAGCATTTGAATAGAACCCCGAAACTCTGCATGTGACACCTAATCTTCCTGAGGGGTTACTGGAGCTTGTGGGGATGGCTGGATAGCATTACATTCCTCCTTCTGCTTCCTCTTTTCGGAGGTATAATAACTGAAAAGGTAAGAGCATGAGTTAGGAGGACCTTTTAGAAATTCAACTCTATGCACAATAAGAGTCATGATGAAAAGGAATTTTACTAAAACTCCTTATAGCCTCCCCTTCATAAGTTTGGCGCGCTTCACACCCACAATAAGGACTCTACTTGATATGTCTTTTAGACATCCTAGGATATTCTAACCTGGCTCTGATACAAAGTTTGTTCGGACCCGAGTATGCACTAAATACCACATGGTACTTAGGATCACAAGTGACCCCAAGAAAACCCATGGCATAGCATAACACTGCTATGATCTGAGTTCTAAATAAACTGAGTGGAAACATAACTGAAATAATGAAACAACTAGTTCAGAGTAAAAAAAATAATCCAAGTTAAATAAATGCATATGGAATCTCAAATTTAGAACATCAATTTGACATACTAACTGACTATCTGTTAAAAAGCCTCTACTAATAGAAGAGTTGCTGGGACAAGCCCCAACTAACTCTAAAGTATTAATATATGGAAAATCAATAGCTAACATCACATCTCCAGCCCTCGAAAGATGAGGACTCACCACTGCCAAACGCTGGAAATCACCGGGTGAAAATTAACTACACTGTTGAGGCTGGGTACCTGAGCCTATATCATAAAATGATATAACGCATGGAAATATATCATATGTACTTGGAATGTACTAAGTATGTGAGATGTAAATAAAACATACATATACCGATAACTTATAACTAACCTATAATAATGTGCAAAACTCTATCAGAAATCACGAATACTACAACTAATCTAACATATATGAGAATACTATATTGACTGTTAAATTGAACTAAAGTCATAAGCATATCCTGAAATTTGATAGACTTGACTGGACTAAGAACTTTAACCATATTGTACTGTTTGAGTGTCTGTTAATCAATATGTAACCACGTGAGCCAGACGTGGAGTTCGATATTTACTCCCCATCTATAGGGCCCACCGTACATTGTCACGATAGAGTGACTGGCTGTGTGATCACTAATTGTAAAACCCATTCCGTTCAAATCCTATAGTGGTATGTAGATCTGGGAGCCTGGATGCGTTGAACCTTGGTCCATTCGGTGCTAAGTACTACTCCCAATTAAAGAAAAATAAATAAATATAGGTGTATGAAACAGTACTAGACTGATAGCTCAGAACTAATTTCCTAAAACTAAATAAAGATTACTTATCTGGAAGTGCCCAGAAAGGCTAACGGATTGATAAGCTGAACGATAATGAAAATTCTTATAGTACTGATAAGTGATATTTCTAAAAATACTGAGCATATTCAAAAGTTGAAAGTATTGACTATTTTTTGAGTAGTCATGCTAGAAGTCATACTCAAGTGATAGTAGCATGATTATATATCCTTCCTGATCAGCTTTTAAATCATACAATGTTCAACCCAAAATCGTTCTAACATTAGGGATAGAAATGAACAAGCAAAATTCAAGTCAAATCATGAATTTTACATAATACTACTCAGGAGAATTGGGAGAACTAATAAAATGGAAGGAAAATTAGGATATGTCTGGGAACCTGACTCATGATTTTTATAGGGCAGAAATTGATGAAAGATTCGGAAAATACTTAGGCACAAGGGTGAAGGAATAACCTTTCTAAAACCCCACATACTTGTCTAAATTTCTATGTACTGTTCCTGTAGGTTTTGGGAGAGAATGAGAGGTGAATGTTGATTATTACCCTTAATTCCCCTCTAACAGTACCCCAATAAAACACAGTTTAGGATTTAGGATCTTATCATTTTACAAAATGCCCCTGAGTAATCATTTTAAAATCTGACTGTCCAGATTGAAAGGGCATCACAACGAGTCATTGGTTGTGATCATAACTCATTGGTGGTAGTCATTGTTTCTAGACTAGAAATTTCATTCCTCTGGATTCCTCACGACTGACGACAAGATGACTCATTGATTTGTACAATGGGTCATTGCTACTACTCATCGTCATTAGAGGGAATTTTGAACAGTTTTTGGATCTGCTCCAATGAATGAATAGAATTACCCATTCTCTGAAACAATAGGTCATTATTTTCATCCGTTGTCACTGGGAAAAATTTAACGTTTTTATGGATTCATTCAATGGATTCATAGGATGAGTCATTATATCAAACGATGACTCATCATTTGGCTCGTTGTTTGAAAGAAAGATTTTCTGGTTTCTTTTCTGGTTTTTTCATTCCTACGCTGGAGTTTAGCCTTAGGAACTTTTTGGGTGTTACATGGTGCGAAGTTGGGAAGAATTTTATCTCCCGGAAGTCATGAAGGATGGTATGATGATTCATTACGACTCCCACGAGTCGTGGTGCGACTCGTTAAGTGTGCAGTGTTGGAGAAAGGATTGATTTTCAAGTGTAAAGAATGAATTGAGGGATGAGTTTTCGTGTCCTCTACGTCTTGTTAAGTGAGAAAGATCAGAAAATGAGAATAATTTTTTAGCGGCAACGGGTCAAGGGACGACGCAGTCCCTCGTTGGGTTAGTCAGTGTACAGTTTCCTATCAGATCACTATGATTGTTTTCGTAATTCCTAAATTCCTAACCCCATAATGACATCATTTTAAGATTCCTAAGGAGTTTTTAAGGAGAGTTTAACCTAGCCTAAGTCATTATGCTCTAATAATTTAATTGAATTTGATATCCTCCTCCAAGATCAAGCTAGGCTTCCTCATGAATTTCTTCCCCAATCATCTTGGGTGTTCAAGGCAATCTTCGAAATCAGTCTACTCAGGTATGTAGGGCTATGAATGGGGGATTCTTCAACCCTCATGCCCAATTTCTTCTCTAGATAATGAATTTAAGTCTCCGATTAAATGTACTGAAATTTCTATGGTTTTAACCCAATTCCACGCAAATCTACATGCTATGTCTATGGGTGAAATTCTATCATGTTTTCATTATTGATTTACAGCCAATGGGATATATTTTATTCCCTATTTAATTATGTATTTGTGATTTGAACTTTTCTGAAAATTATGCCCTATTATGTATGACTTATGATATTAAGATTATGAGTCCATGCTTTCAAGTACGATGAAGTAAATTATGTTTTATGACTATTATGCATGATTTCCATAAGAACCCTTCATGAATATATGGCTTTTAGAGTATGATGATTTCCTCAAGTATGCAAGATTTTCATCAATATCAAGTTTATGATTATGGCCTATTCACTTGTCTATTTTATGGCTAATTCATGTATCTCAAGCATGTTATGAGTCTTATTTTTTCAACTAGCCCACGTACATCAACTATGTTTATGATTATGATATGAGTACTATATATTGTGTGATTATGACGTGAGCACTATATATGTTCTGGGAGTAGTATTTAACATCGAAAAAGTCGGGGTTTCAGCGCACTGAGGTCTCAAAACTACGTGCCAATGTATCCATGATAGAGTCCTCCACGAGATTGTCTCTCATTACCATATGGGCCACCCATGAGTGATATCACACCTTTTTCATTGTTATACCATTGGCAAGGTACGAACATCTTCCCGACTAGGGATTTACAGGTCGGGCTCTATGTATGCTCATGTGGGGCATGTCAATTACAAGAATCTACTACTATTCCTCATGTTTTTAGTTACTCATGTTCATGACTTATGATATTATATTTTTAGCACATTTGACCCATTGATCAATTTATGAGCTTTCACTTACAATTTCAAGCATCACTAGTTATATGATTTCTATACTCTAAAACTTGGGTCATTTTTTTTCATCTTACGATGAGTACCTTATGAGTTGTATATTTCAGATATATGGTTTTTAGCATGTTATCTTTACTCTCATGATCATTATCGATTTATACTCATGATTTCAAACTAACATTTTTCTAGCATATTTTACTTACCATACATACTCAGTACATTTAAAGTACGGACCGCGTACTCTATGCTATATCTTCACTTGATATAGGTTCAGGGGATCTATAGCAGTCTCGTTGATAGCTCGCCCCCGATCAGTCCAGTCCTATTCCTGCTTGGGTGAGTCCTCATTCTCTGGGGACATTATGAATTTTATGTTTTTACCATGTCTTTTAGTTTTAGACCTTGCGAGCTAGTTGGGGGTGTTGTCCTATCAACTCGTCATAGTAGTAGAGGCTTTTTAGACTATCATGTATAGATAGTTCAACGTTGTAGATTTGTGTTTATGTTTTTGTCCTTTTATTTGCAGTCTTCCGCTTATATAATATTCATGCTTTGTTTCAACTTAGTGAAGCTCTTATCATTCTTTATATGTGCCATGAGTTATCTTGGAGCCATTCATGGTTCAAGGTCCCCTGTCTCGATCTGGGGTCCTAGCTCGAGTCATGACAGTATTATTTAAGTCGGCGAATGATGCTTATCATTACATTGTGATGTATTTGATGCTACTCCTGCACTTATTTTTTGTGTGAACACTGTGACCCAGGAAATTCCTCTTGTCCTCATCTGTAGGAGGAGCTGCGAGATATCTGACGGTGAGCAGATTTCTTTAGAGCTGCTGCAATTCCTCTTGAAAGAAGTTGTCTTTTGTTTCACAGATGGACTTATTTATTTTCTTGTTTTATTCCTCATGGACTGTGGTTAGGTAGATGTCCTAATAGTGCAATAACTTTCAGTTTATGGGGATGTAATAGAAAGATGTTGCATATATTACTTTTTATGGTTATAACATTTCCGCTTTTTACTTTAAAATTCTTAATTACTTGTATGAATGGTGAAATTGAATGAGCTAGTTGGTACACGTTGTTTCACCAATCGAGGGGGGGGGGGCCGGGGGGCGGGGTTTAGTGCGGGTGCCAATTACGGCCACTTGGATTGTGACAGACCTCTACTTAAAATACTAACAAAATAAAATGACACAGCTTCGCCTGTAGAGAGAATGCAGAGGCTGATGCTAAGTGTCGCCTCGTCAATCATGAACTGCAAAATAACCTACCACAATCTACACCAAAAATGGTGTACCAGGTTAGTATTAGTACAACACATGTGCCGGTAGGCATCATCAGCTGACTAGGATTAGCTTATGAAATAGTTTATAATTAACATGAAATTGTCTAACCTTTACTAGCTACATCAGGCATGCATAGAAACTAAGTCTAAATCTCGTTTAGATCCTCACTTAAGTAACAATTACACCTATACATAGACATACATGTTAATGCACTGCAATTTTCCTCACTTAACTTGACAATCAATTCATCAACTTCCCCATTCCTACACTGGCACCTCTGTCTCGCTGTAGCGGTGACTTGATTGTGATCGTGATCCCTAGCAGCGAAGACCCACTCGCTGCATCAGTAACCCACTTAGGCAATATCCTGACTTCACGGGCACTACTTTTCTTCAACTGCACTTTTTAAGCCTATGATCCCCTTACCCATTACCTGTTTTCAATTCCCGTTAATTAAACTAGTTTCAGTTACTACCTATTTATTCAACCACTCCACAATATTATACTTACACCAGTTATCTTTCATTTATCCATCGTTAACCTTTAATAAACCATATTAGGTTTTACAAATCTCAGCTCTACACCTATTATTTGAATTATTCTCACAATCATGCTCAACCCAACACGAAACATTAATAACCAAAATCAACTTAACTCAATTATATTAGACTTAGTTAAATTAGGCAATAACCTACAGATCACGTGTAACCACATCAACGTACATTTATTAACAATCATCAAGAAACATTATTAAATCATCAATCATACTAGTGGAGTCATGTCCACACAGGGATATAGATACATGCATATATTTGCACCTCTTTGATCTCACTTTCTACATATCTGCATCATATTCATATCATCTGGTATCATACATGTACCATATCAATATATATTATCTGACATATGTATCTCTCACATTATGCCTGAATCAAGTTGGTATATCGTGTGTCACATCTGTATATATGTACATCTATCACACATTTGTATGCTTGTATACACATGCTAGAGGGTCTTATTGTTTCCCTTGAAGACATGACTTGTAGGAGACTCTAAGAATCTATGTACTATACTAGAATCGTACTCTCTCCCACTCATCTGCTAATCCAGATGCTTACCTCAGACACGAGCCACTTATATCACACTGCTCGCCCAGATGCTCACCTCGGGCCCAAGATACTCATATCCAAGTATCTGACACATGCTCATTCACACTCAACTACTCATCTAGATGCTTACCTCGATCATGAGTGTTTCATCCCAAAGTAAGGGTGTATCACCCAACCATCATAAACACAATTCATCATGCTCCCAATCAATCACCACCTTACATCGACTATCACAATTTCACTTGCAATTTAGGAATAATATTCACAATTCAAAAGGTATAAAAGTTGTTCAAACAACATGATTAAATCACTAAGTATTCATCATAATCACTGTTCGAAGACTATAAAAATATATCAATCAAATCATCAATGCCAAAGACATTAGTCACAATCCAATTTCTCACATTTTTGACAACTAAGATAGATATTGAAAATCAGACATATATCTATAAATACGCAAATATATATGTTAAAAATTCCTACGCTCACATTGATGTATTTCTATGTTGTAGTCCGATTCTATTATTTATTGGTTCATCCCCGTGAAATTTCGCTGTTTGGGAATAAATTCATTATGAAAATATCACCTATCAAGTCACCCCTATTTCTGATTACAGCTTCTCACAGCAAACTCCCTTATCTACCATAATTATTAATCTGTTGATTCATTATCAAATTTCCACATTACTACCCATCTTTTCTCCTAAGCAATCAATTGTATATACATAGTTTCACTACATAGTCAAGATTATACAGTTAAAAACAACCATCTTAGAAACGTTACCTAGAACATGCAATTAGTAACCTAGCATGAAGATTCCATTCATACTCCATAATCCTGACATGTTATTTACCATCCCTTCCCTTTCTTGTTGTTCAATCTATTTCTCTCACCTTTAATTATTATTCACTAAGGTCTGAACCGGTCGTCTCAACATTATATTTCTTCATTTTACTTATCATTAGCATATCAATAATAAAAATGTATATGAGTTACTAATCAAAGTCCAACACAAAGTTAAGCCATAATCTACCTGGGCGCCTAGCTATTGCCAAGAAAGCAATGGTGTTTTATTTGTTGCACTAAGTCTAACGGTTCTTGAAGAATTCCATCAAGGAGGATGGTGGAATCTTGCCCATCTCTAGCCACCATAATCTTTTCCTGCCAGAATAATAAAATTATGATTCCAGGGAAAAACTAATGACTAGTCTTTGTTACAATTGCATCTCTATTTTAAAAGTCGGCGAAACATGGAGTTCTAGATCGTGTCTTCCTCTATGGTGATGTTTGCTCTGCTGCAGCAATCCTGTCATGGCGATGAGGTGGCCGATGTAGTGGTCCTATCGTTAGGCCCACAAAAATTCATAACTTCACCCCTTTAAATACAATGCAACCATTACTTCCATCCGTATGAAAAATAATACCAATCCTGTATATTCTAGTTTCAATGTTGTTAGGGTACTATAGTGATCAATAGTACGATACATTAGATATCAATGAAAAATCATTTCTTCCCTGAATGGCGTGATGATATAGACTAGGGTTTTTCTGTTGCACCATTGTTTACTTGACACAGGGTCATAGCCTCGATGATGCTAACAGCAGTATGATCTTATCGACATTGCTCCAGGGTTTCTAGATTAGTATCCCCCGTAGACCCTTATTTCAAACTTCTAAGATGCTAGGAGGTGCATTACCCGATGCACGAGTATTTTTCTTATTTTGTCCCCCTTATTTCTAGCTGGAAGGAATTCCCATGCACTCCACTCCTACTTACTAGTTTCATAATAGCTCAACCCGCCTAATCTCAAGTCTCCCGAATCTCTCACTTGTAACTCACATCCTTCACTTGTTACTTATGCAACCCCTACAACATCTTTTATTCTAATGGAACCTCTTTTATCCGAGACTTGAAATGTTGTTGACCCGCTAGGAAATTTGAAATGTCACTATTTTATTCTTGTTTATTGTAGTGATACATTTTCTGTCGCAGCGGTATCACCCCAGCAGAAATCAGTCTGTTGCAGCAAAACAAAAAATTAGTTGAAAAGGATGTAGTGAATGATTTTTGGCCTCATTTTCCTCTTCCACTTAAAAGAAAATTGCAAACACTCTCAACACCTGGTGATTCTATATTGTTTTGTTAGGTAATTCTTGTTCTCATGACTTCCTAGCCTCATTTACTCTTCAATTATATTGATAGCATACCTATTTTTGTTTTCTTTTGGTGGTTATTGGATTAATAAGGGTGGGTTTTATTTTTTAACTAATGGGGTAGATTCTCTTACCATGCTATTGGTTTTTACATTTTTATGTCACTTGAATCTTTCTCTGCATAATATAGACTGTTTTCATGGGTTTTTTATGCTAGAAATGTGATGTGTTAGTGATTAGCGACACATCTTTGCTTCTTTTTAGAGCATTTTTCATGTCATTTGGAGTGAAATTAAGTAGAAATTAACCTTATTGTGTTATGTTTCAGGATCCCAAGACATTGGATAAAGAAAGGACAAAAGACTAGAAAACTTTTAATAAATGAGGCAAAAGATGGACCGTTAGTCTAAAGAACGGATCGTCCCTCAGGTCGTCCCTTCCCAGCTGCAAATTCTAGAAACTCAAAAAATTGGGTCCTTAAAGTATGGTTGAAAGGACGGGCTATCTTCCAAGGGGATAGTCCGTCAGATGATAGCTCGATCAGAGCTTGGAAGAATGAGATTTCTCCAATACAGAGTGAAGTACGAACCATCTTTCAAAAGGATGGTCTTTCTCTTAAATGATGACAGATCAAGAGATAGAAGCAGAAAGGCAAAGGACTATCCAAAGGATGATCCGTCCCTACACACTTGGCACTCCGAGGATCAAATTTAAGGTGTTTTTCGAGCAAGTATAAATACAATTTTCTTGTAAATTTTCAAGAGTTTTTACATTCCTTGGTGCCTACCTAGTGTAGAGAGTAGAACATAGTTACTTTTAACCCTAGTCTAAAGTAGATTATGGATTTAGCTTTTGTAATTGAAGATTATCATCAATCAAGTAAAGATTTCAGCGCCTTATGGTAAGAATGTCTTATTACTTTTCTTTTCTTCTTCTTCTAGCCATGGGAAACTAAACCCAGATCTAGGGTTGTGAATCTAATGGGTTGTGAACCCTAATGGTCACAGTTTATTAAAATTAAGTTTGGTCTATTAAACATTTGATTGAATTTTCCTTTGTAGCTTGCGATTGGTGTTGAGAATCATCCAATTCTACTCAATTAACCTTATAAGGCTTAAAAGAGCAAATTTGTATTGGGTTAGCATCAATCAACAATGGCTCAAAGCATAACCCTTGTTTAATGGATTCTCCAAGACATATGTTGAACTCCAAATTGGCAAACAAGCAATATGGTAGAAGGGAGTTCTCTTCAATTTGAGAAAATTGGAGTAGATTGACGCCTATGAATATATTGAAAGATACCCATGGGTTGCCTAAGTAAATTGCTTGCACGTTCAGTTGTAGCCCTCTCTCAGTTCTTTCTAAGCGGGTGATTTAGGGGGATCAACTCAATGTTGCAATCACTTCCCTAGAATTATCTTTAATTATTTGCAACCCTAGCACAGCACAATTTGTAGTCATATTTAAGTTCAATTAATCTTAATCCCAATAGATTTTAATCTTGCAATACTTTACTATTTAGCACTAGATAGTTTGGGCTTTGAGTAGTCTTTGCGGAATTCGACTCCAATTCCTTGTTGGGTTCTGTATTTGAATCGATCGTATACAATATCCTATATTGAGAGTGGATTTGAAAGATATCAAGTATTATGGCGCCATTGTCAAGGACTACGATTTAAGCCCTATCTAGTTCTAATAGTCTAGTTTTCTTGCTCAAATCTACTCTTTTACCTTTTCTGTTTTTTACTTGTGATACAAGATCATGGTCGCTATTCCGATCGGAGATTTGGAAAATGTGTTCTCAAATGTCAATGAGGAAGTTGACTATGCGAGCGCAAGCATCCCACCAAGGGTAAATGCTTCCTCATTCAATATTGACGGCAATACATATAATATGCTAAAAGTGGAGTGACAGTTTCACAACTCCACGGATGATGACCCTCATAAATAGTTAAAAAATTTCTTGGAGGTGTGCAACTTTCATAAGCAAAATAACATTTCGAATGATGCTATCTAGTTATGCGTGTTCAAATACTCATTGGCCAAAGAGGGAAGAGATTGGTTGAATAGACTCCCTCCAAACTCAATTCATACTTGGCGAGAGTTTGTGAGTGTCTTCCTAAAGAAATGGTTTCTGCCTAGCAAAAAGGTAGAGCAATGGGATAAGATATTTTCCTTTCGACAGTTACCAAGAGAACAGGTGTTCGTAGCATGGGAGAGATTCCAAATATACATCTTTTAGACGCCCAACCACGGGTTCCCGGATCATATCTTGTTGGAGAAGTTTTATATCGGTCTAGATGCATTCACATAGTCCGTTACCAACAATGTCGTAGGTGGATGCTTCATGGACAAGACTTTTAATAGAATTACCATCATCTTGTACAAGATAGCAAAGTACAACCATGCTTGGCATAGGGGGGACCAAAGTGGAGGAATAAATGTTGGAACTCCTTCTTTATCTCATTTAATGAAGGAGAATCAGGAGCGTAATCAAATGATAGCCACTATATCAACCAGCTTACCTCTCCTCACAAAGTAGTTGACTGAGTCTGTGGTCAAGAAAGTACATACTATTTATGAGTCTGTTACCAAAGTTTAATACGGGCACGGATTCCCTCCTCCTCCTTACTAATATTAATCATTGCCAGAGCCAAAACCTTTGCATGTGGAAGATGCTAATTGTTCGATGGCTTTTTGGGTACATAGCTACACGCAAGTGCACGTGGTCGAACAAGTAGTAAAGTGGCTCAAGTAAGCAAAGTATCGATCCCACAAGGACTGGGTTAGGGTAACAATCTACTCAAGTGTCAATGAACTTTAACTCTAAAATGCAGACAACAGTGTGAAGAAGAGATGTTGATAGTTTGTTTCCTAATTTTATACTAAGTCTAAAACGAATATACAAATTGAGTCTGAACTATAAGTATGAGCATGCTGAGGCTAAATGAACATGTAAAGAAATAAATTGTTGATACAATTTGGTTAATCTTTCCTCTGGTTGCTAGTCAAGAATTATTGCCTATGGATTAAAACTCTGGTATTTAACCCAACTTAAGAATCATGAACCTTCCACCTACATCTCTGTGATAAAAAGAAATTCATGTTCTAGCCATACAAAACCGATTCCTTAATTGACTAATACGACTTTCAGGTATATCTCTATCCTGAAGGTAAATCAATTCTCAATTTTCCCAAACTAAGAAAAGATCATATCTATTAATTCAAAACTTTCCAATTTCTTGCTCTCTCGAGTGAAACCGGACTTTTTAGATGTACATTAACATTGGCCACACATTAATGCAGTAAGAACAAGAATCAATAGAACAACCATGGAGGAAAACATGAAAAACCAATTGATCAATAATTACATTTCAATACAATTGTTCTTAACCTCAGCAAGAAGAGGATTTAGCCACTCATTTGTAGATTAAACATCGTTAAATGAGTGTTAATCATACAAGCAATTGAAACAAAGAAGAAGGAGATAGAGAAAAACCCTGAGATCTTCGTCCCATCAACTTCCTGTAACCCACGTTCTTGCTCCACCAAGTCAGAATAATTAAAAATGAACAGTGTTCTATTTATACTACTGGGAATTTTTCCTCGAATAACAAGCAACGTGTCACGGAGTGTATCGCGGAGCACTGCCTCCCTAACACGCCACCGACACGGACCCTTACTGGAATTTGGTCGTCCAGGTATTAAGGCCCAACGTGGCACGACGTGCAGCGCGGGGCTAGGCCAACGTGCCACGGCCCCAACGCGCACCTCCACTGGAAATAGGCATAATTTCAACATCCAGGTAGAATGCATCCGCGATGGCAGCGTGACACGGCTCCATCGCGGAGCCCCTTTAATTCGTGCCTTCAAGTGCTTTTTTCCCTTGCTAGCGTCCGAGTCCATTCCTGATTTCTCCCAACATGCGTTTTAGCTTCCCAAAATTACATTTCTCCTGCAAAACAACGCTAATCATGTTGGTTAGTATAAATTCACATGTTATTACAAATCACATGAGAATGTATAAACATCGATAGATAAACAAGGAAAAATGACATATTTGAGTATCACTTGGGCATATAAATTTGCCCAAGATCACTTACCCGACACTTAAATCCTTGTTCTTCCCCAAATAATAATCTTACACCTTATGCAATTGACACCCCAACCTGGCTACTTTGGCTCGACAATTCAAGCTACGGTTATACCGATTATTTAACACAACAAATCCTCAAGAAAACATGCATAGTCTTATCAATACAATGACCTTCAACACATTAAGACCTCCTAGACTCAAGAATTGACTCTCGATATCGGCAAACTCATGCAAATCAGCTGATCAAATATTCGACACGAATTTGAATCTCTCATCAAACATGTGCCCTCACAACACAAGAGAATTTTCCCCTTTTTAATCATATGAACTCAAAACATTACATGCAGGGGAATATAAACACAATTTCACTCTCTCCCAAAAGAATTCCCATGCATCATGTCATGAACCATAGGCTTGCCTTTAGTGTATTACTCCACTAATATAAGGAAGTGTGATGTAAGATCACGTAGGACTTAACGGGTCATGATGTAAGCTACGGAACTAGTAAATACAGGGCTAACCAATAATAACCACTAGGATCCTTAAGCCCTTTTCCAATACATCCCATCAACCTTATGGTCATTGTTTCATCCTTCATCTTCCCATTCTTGAAGTCTGTCTTTATTTTTGACCTCATCTCTTTAAGCACACTTGACTCAATAACAAAGATTATTTATACATCTTCATTATATTTAATTTATAACATGTGCACCTTCGACCTTTTCTTGCCTTTCATCACTCTGCTTATTCTTTTCTTTTCACCATTCTCACTACTTGACACTTTGGGAAAATTATTTTCTTTTCTTGAGCGCTTAAGAGTTTTGGATCAAATTCACGGATAATGAAAAGAAGGGGTTAAGCTCGGTTCACACCTTTTTGACAAAAAGAAAAATAACAGGCTAACGGCTCAATGGGTTAACTAGGGTGTACATTCAAGGTGGGTACGATAATGAAACAAAACTTTCGGTTAAAGCAAAAAAATGCCTACATCCTTTCCTACAATACACATCCTTCTTTTCGCTTCGTGCACACACCAGGCAAGTTCTAGACACTTCACAATAGCATGGAAGAGACGAAACCTCACTATACGCTCAATTCACATGCTCAACTCAAGACCTATTCACAGACTCTTCAATCAGCAAATTACACGAATTCAAACATTAAGCCTCAATCACACTGAATCGAACTCTATGGCCTAGGCATCTCAACATATTTACAGAGTTGCATGCTTTCATATGAATCACCTTTGCATTTCAAATATCATGCGTAACACGCAACTAGAATGTCGCAACCATAAAGTAACGACAGGTTTTGGGATGCAAACCAACAAAAGATAGACTAAAAATAAATGAACAAGAAAATCTACTCCTAACGACTACATTTCCCTTAAGACGGTCGTCATCCATCCATCATAGGGAACGGTCACTAACTAAGACTTCAGTTCAATGGGACTATTCTCAGTAAAAGAACCGAAAACAAACGCCGAGAAACCCAAAAATTTAAAAATTCATGATTTTTTTTTTAAAAAAAAATATCGATCATTTCGATAAAAAAAAATATGTACAAAACCAGCTAACAACATTCAACAACACACAACACACCACAGCTTCACCTTAATTACAATACAGACATACACAAAAATCACAAGGTCATCCAAGCACAACAACAGAACAGAAACATACATTAATAACAACAACAACCAACACCTAACTACTCCCACCCCACACTTAAATCGAACACTGTCCCCAGTGTTCACAAAATTCAGCATAGTACGAAAGTAGGTGGTGAAACTCCTTGATCAATCAAAGTATTCCACTTCCTCGTCAGGTGCCGCTGCCTCATCTCCCATGTCTGAATTGCCCCCGTCGTTATCATCTGACTCCATATCGGAGTCGTCACGACGTCTTGCCTCATCTGTGGGGACATCATCATCCGTGGGCTCCACAAAAGCTGGCCCCACTCGACATAGAGCCCTGGCATTTTTGCCAAAAGGGTAGTCTAGTTCGAGCTGCCACAGCTCCTCCTCTGTTGCTGGCCTCCCGCCTATTCACAGTTGGAGCATCTGCATCCCGTACATGCGAGCCATGTACTGATCATCTCGAGCATGTCGCTCGGCTAGTGTAAGAATTGGCCCGTGAGTGGTATCGGGTGCCTCAGTTTTGGTGACATCTAAGGCCCGCCGCTCCATCTGTGGGATGTAGTCAAGGGCCTCCTCCTCAATATCCAGGCCCCTCAGGAATGTGGTGAGTAATCCACCAAACCCGTACCGGTGCCCTTGATGCAAACGGGCTCTCTTCATGGCGGAGATGATCACCGCCCCGACATTGATCTCTAGCCCTTTCATCAGGGCGTATACCAAGCATACACTATCCCAGGTGACATCTATCATATGCACCCTCGGGATCAGGCAGGAACAAACAATCTTCAGCCATATCCTGGCTTCCCTGTTCATTTGTGAGTAGGGCAAGGTCTGATGGTAGCCCCTCTCCTTATGCCTGCTCCAACGTGCTGTAGACCGAGTTCCATACAAAGTGCGTCGGATATCCGCGTATGGTGGAGTGATATTCAGCTGTCGAAGCACATGGGCGTCTATGTCCCGCGCCCCTATGATAGCATTAAGGTGATGGGGCTCAAAAGTGACTATTTGCCCCCTTATCTTGATGGTGTGACTTCTGAGTGTCGGGTTCCAGTTGGCATAGAATTCCCGAATCAGGTGTAGGTTGCACTCCTTTGGCTCTTCAAAGATGAAGTTCAGCCCGGCTGCCTCGATCCTGTGGACAATCCTGGGGAACTCCTGTGCCAACGGTTCCCTCGCTATGTGTTCTTTGGGGAAGTATTTACTTTCCTTGTGCTTTGCGTACCATTTCTTCCCCTCCTCTGTCACCGATCTGGTTCCATATTGACGGCGTTGGCCGCATGGAACCACAGGTGCTGCTGGGACTGTTGTTCCCAGTTTGATTCTTTTCCTTCCGGCGCCTGATGTTGATGCGCCCTTTCCCTTATCTTGCCTGCATGCCATTGTTCCTGTCAAACCCAAAAGACAGTCCCAATGTTATTCCAATTAAAATTAGCTTCGACTAAGGTTGGGTTAAGCTAGGCTACCCCACACTTAGTCTTTAGCCACAATCACCACGTTACGGCAAGATCATACGCATTTCCAAAAACAAACAACAAAACATAACAAATATTCTTAGTGCATTCAGAGAATTCGACAGTATACATTCTTTTGTACTACTTAGACTTCGTACAGCTAACCACATCATTACCATCGATCACTTTTCATCCCATAGCACTTATTAAGGAGAAACAAAGAAAAGTTATCTACATGAATCCATATAATTCACCCATTTCTTGCAGTTTCCACAATTTCCTTAACCCGAAAATCCGTCGGTCCTTTAGCATATTAACAGTTAGGACAACCGACTCATCTCACCCAACATAAACAACCCAGCAAGAATTCCAAAGTTCAACTAAATTTTTCCGTTTCACACTCAAATTCAAGCGCTAGCTATGATTTTATCAAAAATTCTATCAAGCTATGTAATTATCAAGTTCATGCAATCACAATGATTCTACGAATGTCAATCAACAATAACTCAATTGAATTTAAGCTCAATTTCTACTTAGGGCAAGTTTTGCTCATATCACATGTTCAATATTGAAAAATTCGACAAGAATTGAGATAGAGTTGAAGAACATACCTTGAATTCGATGAAATGAAGAAAACTTGATGACAATGTGTGCCTAGGTCCGTGTCACGTTGAGGGAGAAGGGGTTTTTGGGATGTTTGTCGCGGAGGGAATGAAAAATGAGGAAAAATGAGGGGAAATCAGGGTTAAAAAGTGAAGATTTCGCGCGGGTCACCCGGCGACCCGGTGTGACCCGTCGCGAATTACACCTCAACGTCTCACGGAGGGTAACGCGGAGCATGCCCTCCGTGACACGGAGCCATCGTGCATGTGTTCGGGAATTTGTAAAAATTCCAGAATTACCTTCAACGTGTCACGGAGGGTAACGCGGAGGCCCTCCTCCGTGACACGGAGCCATCGCGTGGGCTCACTATTTTGCCACTTTTTATTATTTTTCATACCGCGATTTTTCCTTTGCGATCCTTTGCGTATTTATCCTCTGTTCAACCTGAAATTCATCTCACAACAAGAAATTAGTTAGAATTATAAGTTTCACTTAAAATTAAAAAAATAAAAATTTTGTTTTTAATTATTTTTTTTCTTTTTCTCAATTTTTTTTCTTTTCTCTTTTCTACGAAATCTATTGACATTTTACAAAAAAATTCACGGGTTGCCTCCCGTGTAGCGCCAGGTTTACCATCGCGGCTCGACATCATTCAGCTCAGTCATCTTCTAGGGTGACGGACATTTTCTCTCGACCACCGTCCTCACCCCAGTAATGCTTACATCTCTCCGGTAGTTTCCCTAATAACTCCCGTGACTCAACTCTCTGGACAACATCAGCTTGATTAATCACATTGATTACCGAGAGTTCCTCATACACAGCCGGGTGCTTGGTGGCCTTATATACATCAAACACCTCCACTTTGTCGTGTGCTCGCATGGTTAGCTGCCCTGCAGCTACATCAATTAGCGCTTCCCGGTTGCCAAGAAAGGACGTCCCAAAATAAATGGGACTTTCGCGTCTGGCTCAAAATCCAGCACGACGAAATCTACCGGGAAGATAAGGGAGCCCACTTGCACTAGCACGTCTTCCACAATGCCATCAGGTCTGGATAAGGAATGATCCGCTAGTTGCAAGATCACTGTTGTTGGTCTAGGACTCCCTAGTCCCAAGTTCTTGAATACCGATGTCGGCATCAAGTTAATGCTCGCTCCCAAATCACATAATTCGCGAGCTCAGATACTCTGCCCAATTGTAATTTGTATTGTAAAGCTCCCAGGGTCCTTGAGCTGTGTGGGCAACCTGTTTTATATCCGGGAAGTGCATTCCTCCGTAAGAGCCACCGTAGCATACTCAATCAACCGACTTTTGTTCGCCACGAAGTCCTTAATATACTTTGCGTACTTCGGTACTCCCTGCAAAACATCAACAAGAGGTAAGTTAATATGAACCTGTTTCAGCACCTCCATGAATTTCTTGAAACACGCCTCCTCCTTGTGTTTCTTTAGTCTTTGAGGGAACGAGGGTGGTGGTCTTTCTGGTTCAACCTCTTTTTTCTTCCCCCTCTCATCACTTTGCTCCCTCTCACTTTCTGCTGCTCCCGAATATTGAGGTGGTCTTTCTAGTTCCACCTCTTTAAGATGCAAGCCACTCCTTGTGGTCACTGCATTCACCTGCTTGGGGTTTGGATTCGTGTTGCTGGGGAGTCCTCCTCTAGGCCTGGTGTTTTGGGCTCCAGCAAATTGCCCAAATTGATACTCCAGTGCCTTGGTAGCTAACTGGTTGTTCTTTACCTCGGCTGCCAATTTCACATAGTCAGCCTGCAATTGAGCTTGGTTAGTTATCATTGTCTTGAACATCTCCTCAATGCTGGGTGATGGTGGTGGAGGAGGTGCATTGTTGCTTCTATATTGTGCTTGATAGTTCTGTTGCCCTCCTTGATTCCTCTGCGCCCCCTGACTCAAACTTTGCCCTTGATTGTTATTGCTACCCCAAGAGAAATTCGGGTGATTCCTCTAGTTGGAATTGTAGTTGTTGCCATATTGTCGGTGGTTGTTTCTCTGTACATTACCAACAAAGTTCACCGAATCAGGATTTGCTCCACAACACTCAGCTGCGTGTTCACTACTCCCGCACACTTCACACCAAATCTGCTGCACTACATTCACTGGGGCTTGAGTCTGGTTCATGCTCATGTTACTGAAGTGGGTGTTAGGTTGATTTTGTAAAGCAGCTATCTGTGCAGCAATAGCTGTGAAACCATCCACTTCTATTACTCCCGCTGCTTTCCTCGATCCTCCTCTTGACGAGTCCGCATTCCACTCCGGATTTCCCTGCGAAATACGATTCAACAAGGTAAACAACTCCTCATAAGTTTTCTCCAATTCTTGCCCCCCAGTTGCTGAGTCTAGCAAGATTTTTGTGTGGGGTTCCAAACCCTCTATGAAAGTATGCACCAGCACATCATCGGATTGGTGGTGATGAGGACAATCCCGTAACATAGACTTGAATCTATCCCAAGCCTGATACAGATTTTCTCCCGCTCTCTATTTAAAACATAGAATTTGACTTCTAAGTCTTGCTGTTTTACCGGATGGAAAGAACCGTATCAGGAATTTCCTTGCAAGATCATCCCACGTAGTGATAGAATTAGGTGGTTCAGCTTTCAACCACCTTTTGGCTTCTCCCAAAAGTGAAAATGGGAATAATGTAAGCCTGACATAATTTGATGACACTCCAGTAGGGATGTAAGTGTCACTTATCTCCAAAAAATTTTGGAGATGTTGCTGTGGAACCTCATGAGGGAGACCTATGAACTGCCCGCTGGTGTGCAACATTGCACCATGTTTTGTTTAACCTCGAACCTCCCTCCTGGCTCAGGTTTGCGGATGCTAGATCTGACATTATTAGCATGTGGGATCGCCACCTCGTGAACCGGCCCGGCTGCCATGTCTTCGGGCACTAACATTGCCCGTACAACTGGTGGATTCTGTTGTTTCTCTATGAGTGTTTGTTTGAGCAACTGCAGCTTTTCCTCTAGAGCTTCTCTCCTTTGATGATGAAATTGTCTTTCAAGTTCTAACTATGAGTCCACCAGCTCCTTGTCTCTTGCCAGTGTTCAACAGAAATTAGTATCTGCAAAATACAGGCTAAGGCCAAGTTGTCAACACTAAGAAGAAATAGTAAACTAACACTTAAGAAAAATTTACCGATTGCCAGATCCCCGGCAACGGCGCCAAAAACTTGTTCGGTGGCTTTTTGGGTATATAGCTACACGCAAGTGCACGTGGTCGAACAAGTAGTAAAGTGGCTCAAGTAAGCCAAGTATCGATCCCACAGGGACTGGGCTAGGGTAACAATCTACTCAAGTGTCAATGAACTTTAACTCTAAAATGCAGACAACAGTGTGAAGAAGAGATGTTGATAGTTTGTTTCCTAATTTTATACTAAGTCTAAAACGAATATACAAATTGAGTCTGAACTATAAGTATGAGCATGCTGAGGCTAAATGAACATGTAAAGAAATAAATTGTCGATATAATTTGGTTAATCTTTCCTCTAGTTGCTAGTCAAGAATTATTGCCTATGGATTAAAACTCTCGTATTTAACCAAACTTAAGAATCATGAACCTTCCACCTACATCTCTGAGATAAAAAGAAATTCATGTTCTAGCCATACAAAATCGATTCTTTAATTGACTAATATGACTTTCAGGTATATCTCTATCCTGAAGGTAAATCAATTCTCAATTTTCCCAAACTAAGAAAAGATCATATCCTATTAATGCACAACTTTCCAATTTCTTGCTCTCTCGAGTGAAATCGGAGTTTTTAGATGTACATTAACGTTGGCCACACATTAATGTAGTAAGAACAAGAATCAATAGAACAACCATGGAAGAAAAGATGAAAAACCAATTGATCAATAATTACATTTCAATACAATTGTTCTTAACCTCAGCAAGAAGAGGATTTAGCCACTCACTTGTGGATTAAACATCATTAAATGAGTGTTAATCATACAAGCAATTGAAATAAAGAAGAAGGAGATAGAGAAAAACCTTGAGATCTTCATCCCCTCAACTGCCTATTACCCACGTTCTTGCTCGACCAAGTCAGAATAATTAAAAATGAACCTAAGTGTTCTATTTATACTAGTGGGAATTTTTCCCGGGATAACAAGCAACGTGTCACGGAGTGCATCGCGGATCACTGCCTCCGTGAATCACCACCGACGCAGACCCTTACTGGAATTTGGTCGTCCAGGTATTAAGGCCCAACGTGGCACGGCGTGCAGCGCGGGGCTAGGCCAATGTGCCACGGCCCCAATGCGCACCTCCACTGGAAATAGGCATAATTTCACCATCCAGGCAGAATGCATCCGCGATGGCAGCGTGACACGGCTCCATCACGGAGCCCCTTTAATTCGTGCCTTCAAGTGCTTTTTTCCCTTGCTAGCGTCCAAGTCCACTCCCGATTTCTTCCAACATGCATTTTAGCTTCCCAAAATTACATTTCTCCTGCAAAACAACGCTAACCACGTTGGTTAGTATAAATTCACATTTTATTATAAATCACATGAGAATGTATAAACATCGATAGATAAACAAGGCAAAATGACATATTTGAGTATCACTTGGGCATATAAATTTGCCCAAGATCACTAATTATGTTAGAAACTCATTTGGTGGCCGTAGACCAAAGTATCAGTAAGGCCATGCCTCTTCTTCATACCAAGGGAAATGGAGACCTCAGCCTTAAGTCCAATGTCAATATTACCCTAGGAAAAATTATTTTGGTTAAAATAGTGGAAACTAACGGAATAGAGGCTCATCTTCTTATGATCCATCTAGAGGTCCCCACTCTAACTCCTAAAACTACAGGGAGGATCCTTCACATGATCATGGGGACTCAAAATTTTAAGGGATGCTGGAAAAGGTGCTTTCCAACCAAGAGAGAATGGATACTTGTGTCAGGAGACTTATGGAGACTGTAGGCTCTCACACAACATCCATTCAAAAATTGGAGAAGCAGGTGTGGGACCTTTCCCATGGCCAAAATTAAAAGCAAAAAGGCCATCTGCCTACTGACACGGTAGTAAATCCAAACGAACATGTGGGATCTTCGAATGCTCTATGTATGGCCATAGTCACTAGGAGTGGGAAGATTGTGCATCTTGTTGATGTCGAGGTTTAAGATAGTTTGGTGGAGGACAAATCTAAAATTGGGATAGAGTTGGATGATCTAGAAGAGAGGCTCAAGAAGCCTTGTGTCGATGAGGTAGTTGAGGGTGGATCCAAAAAGCCACCACGTAAAGAAATTCAAAAAGATATGTTAGTTTCCCCGGAGGAGAGGGAGAAGGCTAAGGGAGGAGTGGAAGACTTTGAAAAATACTTTCCTTCGCCTGTCCCTCCATTCCCACAAAGAATTTCTCAACAAGCCCTTGATGCAAAAGTGGCAAAGCATATTGAGAGGCTTAAAGAGGCAACACTCTGGGTCCCATTTATTGATACCATTGAAGAGATGTCGGGGTTTTCTAAGTAATTGAAGATGATGTTGAATAGAAATCTACCTTGTGATGAAGAGGAGATCATTCTCGTGACCCACAAAGTGAGTGTCATCATAGCAGCATATGTGTTGAGAAAAAATGTGACCTAGGGCGTATATCGTGCCTTACCGGATCGGCAGATATGATTGCTTGCATACCCTTTGTAATAACGGGGAAAGCATTAACCTGATGCCTCTAGACATGTACAACCAGTCTGAGTTGTCTATGTTAAAGCCTAGTTCCATTCGGCTCTATATGACCGACAAATCCATTAAGACTCCATCGGGGAAGGTGAAAGATGTGCTTGTTAAAGTTGGCAAGTTTTTACTACAAACAAACCTTCTAGTTCTTGACTGTGATGTTGATAGAGACATATCCATCATATTTAGAAGATCATTCATGGCTACTGGGAGAGCCTTGATGGATTCTGAAAAAGCATGAGGTTATGTTTCACGTCAAAAATAAGAAGATCACCTTCAAAGATGGGAGAGGTCACCTGTTCACCATAGGAGTTAGGGAAATTTGTGGTATCAATATTGAGCATGTAGTTGTAAGGATAGCTGAGTATACTGTGGTTGAATCACCTAATAGAAAGAAGGATAAATCAGCACCGGTGAAGCAATGCATTGGTGGAACCAAAGGTAGAAAGTGGGTGAGGAAATCTTTTCGCAAGGACGGGTCATCAAATACATGATTAGGTATCTAATGTTGTGTCGCGATGTTAAATCAGGAGCTTCTTGGGAGATAACCCAAGGGATGCTACACCTTGTGTAATATCAATGTAGTGCCACGACGTTTACTCAAGTGCTTCTTAGGAGGCAACCCAAGATTTTTTTTGAATAATAGGTGTTAGTGGATGCAGGTACACTTAGAAACATGGAGGAAAGTGGTCTAAAATAGAAAGGAAGAATTTTGGTACGCAAATGATTGTAGAATAGATGGACCATCCTTTCAAAGGATAGACTGCATGTCCCTCCTTCTTCTGCATCTGGCATTAGAAGGGGAAGGGCAAGAGATGGTCCAATGTACAGACTATACTCTGCGCAAACGGAGCATCTCTTGACCCGTCAATGGTCACAAATGAAGAAAAGCCAATGGGCCAACGTGAAAAATGAAATTTGGGTCATGTATTTTTTAAATTGGGCCCGATCGACCTTTAATTAGCCTCCCATGGGCTAGACCAACCCAACACAGTTGGATTTAAAAAGGAAATGGTGTCGGATGGGCGTATAGTCCACTCTACCTATGCACACCCACCTTCTTCTTCTTCGTTGTCCTTTCCCTCTTCTTCCCTAATCGAAATTCCTCCATTGTTAATCATTTGAGTTTCAAGATCTAGAATTGTTACACTCATTTTTCACCCTCACACACAGAGAGATGTATTTCTAGGGATCTTCACCCAAGTTAGTCGCATCACATCACTGCACCAACACACACTCACTTAGGTAATATTCTTCATCTTGTGTTTTCAACCTCATGCTTAATGTGATAATTGCACCAAGTATTGTAGTAGGGTTATGATATACCTTGACTTGAAATGAAATTCGGGGGAGAACTTGGGTTTATAGTTATAGTTTGATTGGATAGGGAATAGGTATTTATATCAATTGTGCTTCCATGTATGATAATTGTGTTTTGAGCTTAAAATTGGACTAGCCCTATCCATTACCTGTGACTTGTGCAAAAATTGAAGATACCCAAGTGAAAATTGTCTGGAACACCTAAAGACGGAAGAATGGGTTGTTTCTCACAAAGATAGATCATTTGTCGTTCCACCAATTGAAGTCGTAAACTTTATTTCTTTGAGTCAGAGTACAACTCAAGGGATCGACCGTCCTTTCAAAGGACTGCCTGTAAGTTTGATCATACAATGAAGTAGTAAAGTGAAATATTTGAAATCAATTGATCGTACAGGGTACGATCCGTCCTTTGAAGATATAGACCATCTTTTCAACTGTCCTGCATTTACTTTTTGCTATTTTAAAGATACCCCGAGTGTATCTTCTAACAAATTGGTGCATGATCACAGGTAAATGGGATGTGAAAGAGCATTACCCAGGGGAGACAAGTCAAATACACCAAAAAGGTCATGCTTAGTAGATGAGGATGAGGAGGAATACTTGCCTCCAGGTAGTAGGAGAGTTGAGGTGTCACCCGTTCCATCATCTAGGGTGGCATTAGCTGACACACCTATCCTAGGATCTTCATCCTAGTCCGATAATGACCATGACGAGGTCCACTCTCATGGGCCCCAGATAGAGATCTCCTCCAGCGAGGCTGCTGAGGAGGATTCATCTAGTTAGACCTCCTCTCCTCCCACAACAAAGCTAAGATGCCAACAGGAGGAGGAGATATACATTATTAGATGGGAAGTTCAAGGCTCGAGGGAGTGCTATTTACAGGGCCACAACATGGTCAATGGCAAAGTTCATCGAGGACATATCTAGGAGAGGAATGTTAGCTCCGTGGGGTTAGAGGAATACACTAACATCATGGAGAAGCTCTAATTTTAGCATTGGGAGTTTCTCTTTTGGCCAGTGGGTCAGTATATTCAAACACTGGTCCGGGAGTTTTACAAAGTATATTAGGAGATCCTTCTAAGGTCAAACCCAATGTTGAAGATGCAGATCGACCCATTACTTTTACTGATGATCCACGGGGTATTGGTTAAAATCAGCCCAGAGATGATCAAATGTTACTACTTGGGTGAGTTCTATGAGGTGGTGGACGCCTCAACTTATGATGAGATTGCCGACAAAGGCAGACAGGCTATAGGGTGGACAGCTGGGGTGATAGCCATGGGTACCCCAGTTTGTCCTATCTGATACAGCTGACATTTTCAAGAGGGACTACTAGCTTTCCGCCATGTTTTGGTGGAACAAAGTCTACAGTAGGGTGTGCCCAATGAAGAGAGATAATAAACTACCTCTTGGACAGGCTCTTGTCGTGGCATTCGTTGTGGATAAGTAGAGCATTAATATTGGCTAGATGATCAGCATGGAGTTGAAAGCTAGAGCAGTACAGACGATCGCCTCCCTCTCATTCCCATGTCTTATGATAGCCCTATGTCGTAGGGAAGATGACCTATCTTATCGAGAGAGGACATATTTACTGATGCTCGCCTGGTGATTGATATCGCCAAGATGTGGGATGACATCATGGTCACCAGAGCGATCCAGCGTAGCTCCACCTTACCTGGAGGCCCCACAATTGAGGTGCAAGGCATCCAGACTGAGGTGCCCACATCACAGCCCACTAGTGAGGTAGACCCTGCAGCAACAACAACTTCAGCCACTGCAGCATCCATGCCAGCTGCTCCATTGAGGCCACCAATTATATCCAGAGACTCACTTAATGGGTTGGCCTCGAAGGTAGATAGAGAGGAGAGGTAGTTTGCCAGACTAATAGAGGACTTGCCAGCCCCTGTGGCTATTATAATTGAGTGAGCTCTTCAGCAGCTTTAGAATACAGTGAGTACCTCGCATGAGGCTTTGAGTTAGCGGCTGGTGTCCATGGATGCCCAATTGTGCTAGCTCAAAGGAGGTGCTAGTGCGTCTGATGTTTCTATCCTCCAAGTAGACCATGATGAGACCAGAGTTATTGTGCTTGAGATGTAGATGCATGAGCAACATCTAGTTGAGTTGTAGATACCATTAGTGGATAGGAAACCGCCGACAGCTAGCATTTTGCACTTTATTCCATGAGACGTGCCTATCCCACTATCCCAGGCTCATCCCATTCAACCATCACTAGTCTTAGTCACCAGGGACAATACTACACCAGAGCAGGTTCCTACTCAAACTCCGTTCCAAACAGAGGTCCTAGCCCAGACTGAGGTTCTAGCCCTACCAGTAGATAGAGGCAAGAACATAACTTAGGAGACACCACATGTAGATGTACCGCTGTCCACTATCAAAGTAGATGCCTTCGGGTGCGCGATAGCGGCTTCATGGTTGAACACCTGAGGCTTAGTTCGTGATGTTGATTCTAGCTCCTCATTATCACCATAGGATGATGTTCAGTATCACAATCTGAGTGCTACAGGATGTTTTTACTACCTTCTTACCCCTTTGTACTTTGTTTTGTATATGAATTGAGGACACTGCATTTTTTTAGGTGGGGGTGGATATTTTTTATGTGTGTATTATGATTCATTACCTCAAAACTCTGAATTATATGTCTTTATGAAATTTTTGAGATATTGAAGTGTCGTTGTGATCTATAATGTCCAAGCTTTTAAAGATTTATTAGTATAGCTTCTTCTTTATTTTTTCTTAGATTAACTTCTTTTTGCTTTTATAATGTAGCACTGTCCTTGGTTTTCTTAGTCTTGGTTCTTTCCCATGAGACTTATTTTCTATTGAATCTAACAAAATAAAGTAGTTAAGTGTCGTAGTGTATGGGCCTGATAATGGATTGCTTAGACGACTTTCTTAAGGGCACCAACCTGCTTTGTTGAGTCATCTTAGGATATATAGATTGTTTTTGACTTAGGTGGTGGTGGAAATTTACCTATTTGTGTATTTGAGCTAATTTTTGAACATAATGCCCCCTTTAAAAAACTTTTCTATAGCTACTTGACATTATGTTGTGTATCTCCATTTGTGACATGATTTTTTTGCAATGTGTTCCTAGTTGAGATTGAGGTGTTAGTCATTTATATATCCATATGTCAATCTATGGAAAGGAAAATTGCTTGTTCACTCGATGTGATCACACTCTAGAACTTGCCTTGCTTCTTGTACCTGAATTTAGGATTGACTATGGGTTACTGAGATTAAATTACGCCTTCTTTGTTCTTCACTAACCACATATGCCTAAAGAGACTGAACAAATGATGCATGAACCCCTGTTTCCCTCTTTGGGCCTGTTGACCTTTTTTGATCAACCGCAATGAAAGCCTAAGCCAATTCTCAAGTTGACCCTCTTTTGAACCCATCGTCCATGACACTTGAAATGTAATGAAAAAAAAAATAAGAAAAAAGTTGTAAGTTGGGAGTGATAAGGTGAGGAAGAAGAAAAAGGCCAAAAAGATGTTGTGTGAGCACATCCCAAGGAGTGATTGAGCAATGAGCTAAAAATAAGAAAAAGAAAATAAAGCAAAAGAGAAAAATAGGAAAATGAAGTTTGAGCTTGATGCCACCCAAATTACACCTCTAAATGAGATATAAAGTGGTCGATATTCAGTTATAGAGCCAAAAAAGGGTTGGGGTCGAATCCCATGAGGAATGTGGAGAGGACCTCGGTTAATGCATTTTCTATTACCATTAATCTACTTATTTCTTATGGGGGCAGTTTGTAACAAGAAAAAATTCAAAAACAATATGTAGCAGTACGTAGATTCTTGGTTAAAATTGAGAGTATTGAATGAGTGAAGTGACTAGGATTGTGTTCCCCATGATTTTATAACAAAAAATACTTATTATACTAATGATATATTCTAGTACATAACATGCAATTTCGGTAAGTTAATATTACCACGCAACTTGATCTGTGTGTTAGTGTTCACTTGACTTGCCCTTACCTTATATATCGGATTAGAAATTCCCAAACAAGGTAAAACTATTAGATGAGGGTTGATAGCCTCAAAATCTCTATTGTTAATCCCTTTTTTCATCCATTAACCCCTTGGTCCGGTGAGTAAGACTAAGGTGATTTCTAACATTTGATGCCGTTATTACACAATTAAAACAAAGGGAAGAACAATACATGCATAAGACCCATTAAAGAATCACTAAGTATTTAGTCTATGTATTTTAATTCATCATGGTGCCATAACCCTAGTTATGGTATTTAGCTACTCTTGCTTGAAGAATTATAATCACAGAAATCAAAATTATAAACTTCCAAGTAATTGTAGAAGAAATCACACTTCTTGAAATAATCAAAAAGAACCCAAAATTAGTAATCAAACGTTGTTTGAATCTCAAAAACCTAAGAAAAAATCAAGCCAATGTGTTTCTTGGACTCTAATATCAAACAACAATCTCAAAACTATGGTAAAAAGTCGTAAACTGCAAAAAGAAACCTAAACAAAGTATTTATAGAATAAAATAAATCCTTTCCTAACTAAACAAGGAAATGGGGTTGGCAGCAATGATGACTCATTAGATGACCTAACGAGTCGTTAGTTCAATGACAGTTCATTCTCAGCAAATCTTCATTCTTTATAATGGCTCAACCAATGACTCATTAGGCAATATGATGAGTCATTATATCGTTCGTTGCCTCCAGGATGTGAATCTCTAGTGTTCTGAATTCTTGACCATGAATTCTCATGACGAGTTGTTAAGGGCTCCAACGACTCGTTAGTCCTTATGTCCTAACACTTAACACTTTTCTTGAATTTTGAACTTCAGCTGACGAGTGCTCCTAACGAGTCATTAAGTCATATGATCACTCATTGCTCCTCCCATCAATTCTCTGAAGTATTTGATCAATTTCTAGTTATTGTTTTAATAACTAACCCAACGGGTCATTTCCCAACTTGACAAGTCATTCTGTCAGTTCGTCATCTACGCGCCTGAAAGTTCATTCTCAGATGTCTAGCCATTATGCATCCAATGCTTCTCAGGATGGGTCATTTCCGTAGGTGACGACTCGTTACCTGTCTCATATTCCATACTTGGCCTATTTTCTACTCATTACACCATGTACACTCTACAAACCTATTTTCTGTAACACCTAACAAAAACACATCATATCTATATAAAAATACGTATGATTAGCATCTTTTCTTCAGTTTAAGCGTCAACAGTGCCCCAAACCCTGGCACATCAACACCCTCAACTTAGAACTTTTGCATTTCCTCAGTCAAAAATAAAAACTAAAACAACGCTTCAACTAAAAGAAACCTAGGAGACCTATGGTAGTCACAAACTCATGGCATAAATGAATCAAAATTTTTAACCCCACTTATATCAGCAAGCAAACATCAAAGTGCTTACACAAAGCTCTCTACCATGACACAAAGGGATAAAGTAATCACATTATACTATCAACCTACAACCACGAATGAAAATCTATGACACTGACCCAGAAAATTCGCATGCAATATTGTTGCCCATGTGCCGTCACTATAAAGAAGTCCCAATCACTCACAGATACAAATCAATAGCATTCAGAACAAGGACTGTGTCAAGTGCACTCACTCTTACAAGGAAGTTCACACAGTGTGCACACAAAACCGTAGGCTTGCCCTTATTTTCTATACCTCAGTTGATCAGAAGGTTGGATTAGGATTAATATAGGACATTTTAGGCTTGCAATGTAGGATCGGGGATTGGTATTGTAGATATGGAAATAGTGACTCAACCCTCCTTTACATTACACTAACTTTGGCTCCACTTATCCTCTTTTCACTTTTCTCCCTTTTTCCTTCTTTTTTCATCATCTTTTACGACTACAGGTGCGGGTTTTTCCTTTTTCCTCTTTGTTTTCATTTATTATTAAATATTTCCTTTTATATATCTTTTCATTCTCTTTTTTTCCATTTTTTGTAAGCACACCACACCCGCCTTTCTTTTTCATTACTCAACCATTTTCAATCCCACTTTTCTTGTTCACCCTAATAATAGCCATCTTCGACTTTGGCAATCGGCCTGAGTTGAGATTCACAGTGTCAAAGGAAGGACCAAGGCCAAAATAAGTTCATCGTGATTAAAGTGGGAAGGCGAGTTGGATAATCAACAAAAAGGGTTAATTTAGGTGCAAAATCGGGATCAAGGGATATTCATATTCTCATGGTAAGCCATTTAGGCTAAAGTTGACTAATTTGAACAACAACCTATGATCATTTCCTATCCAACTATCTAAAAACTTTTGTATAATTAACTAGGCATGTTTTAGACTGTACATATAACTGTTGAACCAAACTAAGCACACGCACAATGCACATGACAACACCATCACTACCAAATTCTAGTATATGCTCAGTATCACAGTCATTATCTTATATCCCAGAAGCCCAAAGATCAGACCCGGGAGTTGAAATGTAGAAAAGGATAAAAACTGGCACCAAGCATAGAACATGTCATGAGATGACTCATTGGTGCAGCCTACGAGTCGTGATGTGACTCGTAGGGAGGCCAGTGAGGAAGTTTTGGAGGTTTGAGGAGAAGGATCCCCATGGGCATGACAACGACTCATGGTAAGACCCCACTAGTCATTAGGTCAGTCTGGGGTGGGCAAGGAAAGGAAAGAGATGGAGTGAGGCAGTGCACTCGACGGAAGGACCCCTTGAGTCATGGTCAGTCCCCACGATTCATGGGGTGAGTCGTGGTCCAAGCAGGAAACATTTTTGTTGAGGCTCAAATAGTGTACTTCACGACCAACTCCACAAGTCGTGAGCCTAGACCACGAGTTGTTAGGTCACTCATTGGGACCAGCAGTTATGTTATGTGAATTTAATAAGGTCTTTTTCGTAATTCCTAATTTTCTAGGGCCTAAACTATGACGTTTTGAGTTATGAATAGTGTCTTTTAAAAGTGTTAAGTTCATTTTAGGCCTCATTCATTCATGCATGCAAGGTACACAAGTTTTAGAGGGTGATCAAGCTATTGTTCCTCAATTTCCTACAATTTTCTATTGGGTATTCAAAGAAGTGTTAGAATCAGCTACCAACAAGCATGTAGAGTTATGAATGGGTGATTCCGTTCACACCCATGTCCAATCCCTCTCTAAAGTATGAAAGTCCTATGTCTAATCTATGGGGTTTTAACACAAATGCATGAATCTTCTATTTCTATACATGGGTATGATTTGGTTGTGATTCTACAATTGAACTATGAGGCATGGGCAAATTTTATAATGTTTTCAATTTAAAAATCACGATTCAAGATTTATGAATTAAAAGCCCATAGATATAATGTTCATGAAAGATGAGATTTGTGATGAGTATATGATGATGATGAGATATTATGATGTAAAGCATATTTTGAAGCTACCCATGTTTACAATTATATTTTCAATAATAATTGAGTATTCTAATGTATGATAAAGCTTTGGGCAATGCCCACATATTAAGCATGAAAGATGATTTTTTGGAATTAAGCTTACCACATTGTTTTAGAGCAAAGACTCCCAATTATAATTTCATCTTGTGGTATGTTTTGAGTTCATGTTTTCCTACGAATAGCTTACCACATGGTTTTGGAGCGAAGGCTCACAATTATGTTTTCATCTTATGGTATGTTTTGAGCTAAAGCTTCTCATATGCATGATTTCATATTTGAGATGTATTTGATCATTGAGCTTTGTCAATAGACGATGTTGAGCTTTGTCATAAAATGATGTAGATCATATGCATGTTTTGGTAGGAATTTCTAGCACCGAGTAGGCTAAAGGTCGATCACCTTGTGCCTCAGAACTACGTGCCAATGTAGGTTTATACATTCTGACTTTGGGACCTCTCTTGTGAGCTTCCCCTTCACTAGGGGCCTTCAGCTTGATACTGATATCATGGTATCCTCCCTAGCCCTGGCAAGGATTTGGACAGCTCTACCCACTTGAGTGTTATAATTGGGACCACGTAAGCTCTATTGTGGTTGTCGGTTATAAGATGAGTCTCCCATTGGTCCTCATGATTTCAAATATGCATGTTTCATTACTCATTAGATTTATGTAAATGCATATTCCAAAAGAAGGTTTCGCTTATTGTCCAGCTTTACTTATAAATGTGAGATTTCAGCTTTGAGTTAATCCATTCAGTTAAGATGTTATGAAGTTAAGTTATGTTATGTTATGAAGAGATCATACTTTCATAAAGAATGCAAGCCCTACTCTCAAATTCTTAATGTTTATGTTATGTTATGCATTGTCTTTAGATGATTATGCCTATTTTAGTGGTTTAACTTACCTTGCATACTCGGTACGTTCCATGTACCCACATAGTCTATGTTGTATCGTTCCATGATATAGGGCTTAACTCCCATTTAAGCCCCACTAGTAGTTAGCTTGTCAGTGTCAGTGTTCTTATTGTGGGTGAGTCCTCATTTCCCGAGGACTAGACTATTCAGCTTTCCTTTATGTATTTCAGTTTCAGTTTTGTTGAGTTAGTTGGGATCTTGTCCCATCAACTCGTCATGTTTAGAGGCTTTTCAGACATATGTATGTTTTCAGCTTTGGATTTCGTATTCTGATGTTATGTTGAAGTTAGACTTCCGCTATGATTATTTTACCAATTATTTAGTTTCTTGATTGAGATTAGATGTATGCTTATGCGATGGGTCGACTGGGGGTCTCTCGTGGCTCCTTGTCCCATGTTACGATCCAGGAACCTGTTCGAGTCGTGAGACGTTATCACATTAAAAATATTAATGACATGCAAAGATCCATAAAGATCATGATATCTACACTAAGCACATAACACACAAAATTTTTGGAGGGGCACATTCACTGTTTTAATATGTCAATTTTTTTTTAAAAAAATGGCCATTTAATTCAACTTCCCTAAATTCACCTATTTTCCCTTCAATTAAAGCTAAATAAAAAAACCAAAACCTAAACATACCAGCTCTACTAGATAAGGAACACTTTAGGGAAAAGACATGTGGTAAGAAAAACCCTCAGGTTATGTTCAGCAAAAGAAAGGTATCACCCCCCATCCCCATCAAAAAGACATGTGTCACCCTAGACGCATAAAAATAGTAAAGCAAGGGAATGATGAATATATCTGGGATGTCCTTGACATCTGGGGGCTAATCAGTGGGAGGTGCAGATGCACTTCCAGCCTCGTCTCCTATGGTACGAGTATGGGCTGGCGCACTCTCTGAACCAACAGAGCACATACCCTCTCCACGAGCTCTAGCAGTCTCAATCTCTACCCTCACTTGGGCCTCATCTCTAGAAAGCCTCAACTGCCTCTATATCATGTCTCTCCTTCTTCTTCTCTCTAAGAAGATCACCACTATCATCACTGCTCACCTCATCCCAAGGCTTTTTTCCTTTTCCCTTTGTAATAGGATCCTCAGTGATGAAATCTACAACCAAAGGCAGCTCCTCCTCACTATCTTCCACAGCCACTAGAATCACCGACGGTGGTATAGCAAAGATCTATCATGCTGATACGTATCTCAGCTCTGCTCTCCAATCAACCTCAGCATACCACTGTGTCAGCTCTAGCATCCGTAGTTGTGCGAGGCACTCATCCAGCTGCCTTTCAAACACATCTAGCCGCCCATGTAATGTCCGAGATAAGCCCTCCAGCTCTTTTGTCACTCAGGGCTTCACCTGCTCTATTAGCACTTTCACCTAAAGTGTTGTGTTTGCCTGTTGCTTTTCTGCTCTAGCCAGCTGCCTAACTATATCATTGATAAACTCCTATGAGATTGTGTCTAGGATGAATGGTAAAGACCGTGGAGAGGAAACTGGTGGTCTAACTGCTGGTATAACAGAGGACGATGTTGGGGCATTGGCGGTCATTGGCACATCTACTGTAGTGGTAGTATCATGCTGACCACCAGCCTCAAGGGAAAATGGCGGCTTCATCTATGCCAGTGGCAATGGCTCGTTAAGTCATCCGTCATGTGCACTTCAATTTTTAGCATGCTTTCTAATAGACGTGACGAGTTGACTTAATGAGTTATCAGGTCAATCATCAGGTCATCTTATGAATCCATTCAGGTTACTCCACTCAGGATGAGTCACCTCACCAGTCATTAAGTGAGACAATGAATCATGAAGTGACTCATTCTAAAGAGTCTAGTGCTTCACCTATTTTAAGACAGTGCTGACGACTCATTTCACGACTCGTTAGGAAAACCCACGAGTCGTTACATGAAACATCATCACTATTCCAACAATTTTACTCAAGGTGCACCATGTTAATGTCAGGTTACTCAGTCTTCACCCATATCATACTTTTCCACTCTATTTTGGTGGGAGTTGAGCAAGCAAAACAATCCAATCTTCGTTAGCAAAGCAAATACAGATTGTAATGTTTGCCAACTCAATGGGTATAAACTACCCAAACCATCCACTGTTCAAACACGATCAATTGTTTTCCATAAATTCAACCCACAAACATTTCTTCCAAATTAATCCATTCACTCTACTATTGTTATTCACAAATTTAACAAATTAAGTTTGTAGCATCTAGGGTTTAATCATAAGATGAAATTAAAATTTACACAAGAAACTTCAAGTGCGAGGAGTTCAATTGACTACGTAAAGAATATCAAAACTCACTTTGAATAGATTGTCGACTTTAGTCAGTGAGAACTTTGAATTTGTTTTTTTTTTGTACACAAAAATCCCCTGACAGTGATTGAGGAGTATGGTGATGTGTTGTCGGTGCAGTGGTGTAATTACAGTGATGTTGTTGTGTAGTGAGAGTGAAAGTTACGAGTATTGGTACAGAGGGCACCGTTTAAGAGGTTTAAATGTGGAGTTAATGGGGAAAATGTGTGCAATCAAGGAAAGTGAATTAATTAATCATTTTTATATTGGGTCGGGTCGGGTAAATAACTTGTAATGTTGGACCTCGACCCCTTTGTAATGAGTCATTTTTAGTGACAACGATTTATTATTATGCTCATTACATGTTTCAGTAAGGAAAACTTACTTGTGACTTCACGACTCAAGCAACGACCATTTGCGAAGACCAACAATTTGTGTTGTGAGTCGTTAGCCCTGTACCTTGATGTTGGGAAAATTTTTATACCCATTTTACTTGTTTTGAGTTCTTAATCCTTATAAAATGCATAAATTCATGTGTTTGCGTATTTTTCATGCTAACAAACAATTTGAGATGTTTTGAGCAGGACACCTAGGAAAAAGGACTCAAAATGAACCAAGGTTAAGGATTTGAGAAGCTGAGAAGAAGGACTTGGTCTATGGCTGGCACCAGGCTCCACGTCCTAAATATCAGAAGAATGTGCACCATATCTAGGGCTATTATTGGTGCCCAACACCAAGTTCAAAACTTCAGAGAATAATTCTCTCAACACCATGGCAAGATGGATTGCATAGAGCCCTCGAAGCATCCTAAAGATAGAGAAATTTTCTAAGATTCTGGTGGTATGGATGGGGCTGGGCGCTAGGTTGGTGACAACATAGTTTTGGGAACCTGGGTGCGTTGGAACAAAGGTATGCTCGGTGTTAATTCCTACTCACACTGGATAGTCCTGGACTAACTACTAAGCTGATAGCTCAAAATTGGGGCCCAAGACTACTCAGGAATACCTATTTGGGAGCACCCTGAGAGTCTTATCAGACCAGATGCTTTAACTAAGTTCTAATACATGTCAGAGATGCTTATTTGGAAGCATCATAACCGTCTAAAGAATAAATAAAAAATTGATACTGAGTCTAATTCTTATAATTGGGAGGCACTACTAACACCTCGCGAATTTCTATAGTCAAACTGATCAGCTTACATTTCTGATTGACACTGAGTATTCTAACATTTTAATTGAACAACACTAACATTAATCTGACTGAAATTTTTAGTACAAACTGACAATATGGGAATCCTCAACACCGAAGGAATCAAGAAAATTTCAACGTTTAATCATTATTGCAAGATTCTAGTTTTTCTAGGGCTAAATTTCACTTTATAGGAACATACATCATTTATGTCACAAGATGGTGGAAAATATCTATAATTAGCATAAAATAATATTCCACACGAATTAAACAAAGTAAACAGATAATTTCTTAACATTCGATAGTTTAATGGATAATTTTTTAACATTCGATAGTTTAAGGGCTAGAACTGATAGAGAAGACAGGGAAGATTTTTTGGGGACACAAGGGAAGAACTATTCCCTTGTTGAATTCCACATACCTGGAAAAACTTCCCTGGAGAAGGAAGCTTGAATTTATACAATGGATGAGGAACCCTAGATCTTTCTTGAGAGCTCTTGAGAGAGAACTTGCGTGAATTTTCTGAAAATCTGAGTGGGTATGAGGGGAAAAACCATTTAGCCTTTCTAAATCCCCTCAACTTAACTCGAAACAATGTATTTGAGGGACTAAGTAGGTTAGAAATTATAAAAGTAGCCGTGGGATTTATATATGAAATCTGGCTGATAGGGTCCCAACGGGTCACTCAACGAGTCATCCGTTGAGACCACGACTCATTGGGACCTCTCGTTGGTTCCGCTGCCTGTGGTAAGACGGCATTGGATCTAGCAACGGGGGTCACCATGAAACATTTGTTGAACCAATAGGTCGTTGGTTCCTCCCGTGGCCACTTGGCGTGGGAAACTAGAAGGCTAAGCAACGGGTGACAGAACGACTTGTTGGTTGAACCAACGGGTCGTCGTGTCCAGTCGTTAGTTTCGCTGGAGAGATTTTTTTGAAATTGCCTAAGTTCAAAAAACTTGGATGACAACTTCTCGTCCTTAATATCGATGAGCGATTTGAGAACGAAAGTTTAGTCCGTATCAGTTTTGTACCGGACCAAAGGGGGGGAAAGAATTCTTTTTGGCGTTTTGTCTAGTTCTATGCTGGTTTCATGTTCTTTGGATTTCCTTGAGTCATGGTGAGTATGCTAGATGTGAATTTTCAGATTTGGTGTATAGGGTTGGTCCGGAGTCAGATACTTCGTTGGTGATTAGCTCTGATTTATTGATATTTGTATATCGGCTTCATCTCTATCATTTTAGTATGTTCATCCAACATTTGAGGAAGAATGTTCCCAATGGGGAGATATTTTAATACCCCAGAAGTACCTAAGAGTATACTCGGGGGTTAGAAATTTAAAACTATTGAATACTGGGGAAAAGTTGAAAGAAGAGGGGTGTAACAACTCTTTGTTGGAAACGACGAGCTGTTGTTTAGAGTCATGGTTTGAGGAGACCAGGTTGCAGTGTACACCACGAACTATGTAACAACTCATTGTGGGAAACAACGAGCTATCATAGGTGATCTTGGGTTGGGTCTTAGGTTTCCTGGTAGTAGCAACAGATGGAAACTACGGGCCGTTGGAACTTGTAATGGTCCATTGTATTGGTCATTGGTAGGAAGGAAAGGAAGGGCCAGTGATAACAATGGGACGTTACAACGGGTCGTTTTAGGTGACAACGACCCATCCTATCAGTCCTGGTCGAGTCATCAGTCAAGGGAGCAGTGCAACCAATAGGAGGACACAACGGGTCGTTGTAGGTGATGATGACCCATCCTGTCGGTCATTGTTTGAGAAGCTGAAAGATTGAAGACGTCCAGTGCATCCAACGAAAGGTCACCACGAGTCGTGGTAAGGACCAACGACTCGTGGCGAGGTCGTGGGTTCCAGTTCGGCTTGATTTTAAGTTTTCTTCAGGGGAATTTTTTTAATATCTAACACTTTTAATTTCTAAACTACGTTGTTTTGGGTTCTACCTTGCACGATTTTAAGGGATTTTCATGCCTAAACCCTCATTCTCTCAACTCTCGTTCTTCCTCCTCTCTTCTCAAAAATTCTAGGGGTTTCATTAAGGTGTTCATCAAGCTTCAAGGAAGATTTTTGAGTGGGATTCTTCGTCTACCAGGTATGCGGGTTTTTCATCAAGGATACTCTTCCATCCTTGTGCCCAAGAATATTTTCATTAAATACCTATTTTGATAATTCTAGAAAGGCATGATATAGGGTTTGTAAAAAGGGAAAATTCTTCCTTATTTTTCTTATATGCTAATTGTCACACCCCGCCTTGGGGGTATGACTGGCACCTGGTGCCCTACTAGGACCTGACCTACTGGACTGTTGAGCCTGGGCGCATCTGGCGCCTGGCTGGCGCTAACTCATATTTCTGGAAACAAAGGGCTATATGACGGCTGTAAATACAGCCCCCGGCCCATTGGCCTATAGCCTCCTGTACCTGCACTAGCAGCTGACCAGAAACATAGTAATTCAGGGAAACCTATGCGGGCCGACAAGGCCACCATGCTGTCTAGTTATCTATAACTCAAACATAGCATACTAAGAAGCTACGTGACCGGCAAGAAAGAGTAAAGGCAACTATACAACTGCACGGCCCCACACGACCGGCTCATCTGACCACAGGGAATACATACAGGCTGCAAGCCTCTAGGAATAGTAATAGAACTGGCCGGGACAGGGCCCCGACCTACCCGTACTATGTACAACAAAAGGAACTAAACTACACCTCTGGGATTCAGCCTCCGGATGACTGGAGCTGAATACTCAACCGCTGACAGGGAGTCACGTAGAATCGCCTGCTCGTCTATGAGTACCTGCGGGCAAGTAATGCAGCGCCCCACCGGGCGTCAGTATCGCTGGTACTGAGTATGTAAAGTAATAACTGAAAAAGATATCTGAATCAATAATATAACTGACGAAACTGAAACTGGAAGAACTAGATTATCTGTCTGAAGATGTAAGTCGTACCTGTTCTCGATCATACTGGGAGGAGTAGGTGTCGTGTCTGGAGACGTATCACTCTACTACTAATCTACTCATGACTAATGTAACATAGCAAAACATACATAACATAACATGGCACACACAAACCTTACCCGGCCCCCATAAGCCGGGAGGTACAATCAACACAGAATCTATGCCCCTACCCCGGTCATCCCATCTCCTATAGTGGCTGTAAGCATCCTGCTGGTCGCTGGGTATGCACTTGGGCTCGCTGAGCCCCTGACTATAACTGTACCTGAGTCCGAAGGACTCTAAATCAACACCCCGGGCGTACTCGCTTAACGGGGGTGTATAAGGGCCGACCAAGGCACAATATGGGGAAACTGGCATCCCATCTTCGTCCCCTTGCGGGACGGCATATCACTCCGTAAAGTGACGTATCCTCGTCCTCTGGCGGATGAGTCGATACAGCTATTAACCCTGGGCGGTCAGGGATGCTAGGTAATCTAACCCTAATCAATACAACGGTCTCAACTAGTCATGCTGTCTGTGTATCTCATAAGCTAAGACTAACAGGTGTAAGGTATCATATAAATCACATACTGAGCTAATAATAGCAATCTATAAGTGTCTGATACATGCTGAGACAGGTAAGTATAAATATGAATATAGCCTCCTGTCAAACTGTACTGGGGCAAAGGTTATACAAGAAGGTGTTTCTGCTGGAAGCTACACTGTTTACTGAGTTTCTGTATTAACATTATTTCCTATTTCTAACATGCTTTCTAAACTTTATTTAGTTACTATTCTATGTCTGGAATGCTTTACGAATACTGTACTACTTCACGAGGCTTCCGCTAAACACAACAATATCTTAACATGGCATATTACATCATATACTGAATATACTGGGCAATCCTAATCACTTACGTCCGAATCTATATCATACGGATAGATATCGTACACATTACAACCCCAAAACTTCTCGCATTGCACCAATATTCATAATAACACAATAATCGACTTCTGATCATTCTACTGGTCTGTAAATTACCATACTGTCTCAATATTTCTTAACTTGCTGAGGAAACTAACTTTACATACCTTATCTTTGAATTATTCATCCGTCGGACGAGGCTCGGCCGGTACTTCAACTATTTTCTCCCAACTGCATTCATAAATACATCAATCAATACTAAATACAACTTTATTTCAAAAGGCAACGTCACTTTCGATATAGTTTATAGCCTAAACTTAGGCTTATCGAAAGACGGTCGAAAACTCGCTATTTTTCAGCGGCCTAGAAGGGAGAAGTATTCACTTCTCATCTAGGAACACATAGACATTAATTTAGAGCAATTCTACTTACTTTAGTTCGATGGCTCGCCGATTCGTCGGCCGTATTTCGCGAAACTAATTCCGTAGAAATGCTCTCTGTTGTTAAATACTCGGGTATCTGGGATTAATTTGAGTTTGGGCAGCGTTTGGCAGCGTAATCGGACGATAATTTACAATTTTCCTTCGTTTTCCCTCTGCTCACTGCGTTTTCTGGAAATTATTAAGTGATGAAACGATTTTAAACCGAAGTGGGGGCTTATATACTTGGGCCTGAACCTGGGCAACGTGTCACGGAGCCATCGTGGAGGCCTCACCTCCGTGAAACGCTGCCATCGCGGAGGGGCTCTGCCTCGGCTCCTCCCGCGATGGTTCGACGGGTTTCTCGTCCGATCTTTTCCCGGGCCTTTCCCTAGCACGTATGGCCTTCAAATATACTTAACCAACGTGCGAATAGGTCATCTAAGTGCCGGGAATTCTACGGGGTATAACATTCTCCCCCCCTTAGGAACATTCGTCCTCGAATGTATACTATCATCTAGAGGACTACTTACTTTACTTTCTGGAAAAGTTTTTTGGCAGAGTTTCCCCTGTAATATGGACTATCGCAAAAACCTGAAATGCAGAAAAGTCCAACACAGGCTCCGCACGCAATGATCTAAGATTCACTGGATAACTAAATATCACTTCTTCTTTATCATTTACAAACACACAATCATAAGATACTGTATAAGTAATGATACGGACATACCTGTCGTCTGACTAGGCCTGAAATAGGTGAGGGTATCTGATTTTCATATCTTCTTCAGCCTCCCACGTCATTTCTTCCCGATTTATATTACGCCATAATACTTTGACAGACGCAACATCTTTAGTTCTCAGCCTGCGAATCTGTCTGTCTAAGATGGCTACGGGAACCTCTTCATAGGCTAATTCTTCTGTGATCTGAACATCCTGAACTGGAACTACTGTAGAAGGGTCCCCTACGAACTTCCTTAACATAGAAACATGGAATACTGGGTGAACTGACGCTAACTCTGGAGGCAAGTTTAACTCGTATGCCACGTGGCCTATTCTTCGTCGAATCTGATACAGCCCAATGAATCTTGGGCTAAGCTTGCCTTTCTTGGCAAACCTCATTACCCCTTTCATCGGGGACACTTTCATATATACCCAGTCGTTTACCGAAAATTCTAGATTTCTGCGCCGCCTATCTGCATATGACTTCTGGCAGCTCTGCGCGGTCAGTAAATGTTCTCGGACAAGCTTTATCTTTTCCTCGGACTGCCGAACGATGTTTGGGCCAACTAATGCTGATTCTCCTGTTTCAAACAAGCCCACCGGCGATCTACATTTTCGCCCGTACAATGCCTCGAAAGGCGCCATCTGAATAGCTGAATGGTAGCTGTTATTATAAGCAAATTCGATTAACGAAAGATGTTCATCCAAGCTACCCCCAAAATCTAACACACACGCTCGTAGCATATCTTCGAGCGTCTGAATCGTACGTTTAGCCTGCCCGTCTGTCTGAGGGTGGAATGTTGTGCTCAAATTAATCTGCATCCCCAAACCTTTCTGAAACAACTGCCAGAACCTAGCTGTAAACTGCGCTCCCCTATCTGAAATAATAGATACCGGCACTCCATGCAATCTAACTATTTCTCTGATATATAATTCGGCATAATCCTCAGCTGAGAAAGTAGCCCTTACTGGCAGGAAATGAGCTGATTTTGTCAGCCTATCAACTATTACCCAAATGGAATCATTTCTGCGTCTAGTACGGGGTAACCCTGTTACAAAATCCATGTTTATTGCTTCCCATTTCCACGTGGGTACCGTTATCTCTTGCGTCAAACCACCCAGTTTCTAGTGCTCTACTTTCACCTGCTGACAATTAGCACACCTAGATACAAATTCAGCTATCTCAGTTTTCATACCTGGCCACCAGTAGATGTCTTTGATGTCGTGGTACATTTTTGTCGCCCCTGGGTGAAGGGAATAGCGAGCGTAATGTACCTCGTGCATAATCTGCCCACGAAGGCCTGAGACGTTCGGGACACAAAGGCGGCCCTTACAACGTAGCACACCATCCTCGGTTATCTGGAAATCTGGTTCCTTACCCTTCTGAACTCTATCTTTGAGCTGGACTAAATCGGGATCCTCATACTGTCGTCCTTTTACCTCTGTAACTAACAATGACACTGCAGAATTCTGAATTACTGCTCCATTATTTTCTGTTTCCATTATTCGAATGGCTAGATCAGCTAACTGATGAATTTCTTTAGCTAATTTCTGTTTCTCAGGTCGCAAATACGCCAAACTCCCCATTGACTTACGGCTCAGGGCGTCTGCTACAACGTTAGCTTTTCCCAGGTGATACAGGATGTTCACATCATAATCCTTCAACAATTCTAACCAGCGACGTTGCCGCAAATTCAACTCCCTCTGAGTAAAAATGTACTGTAAGCTCTTGTGATCGGTATAAATATCAACATGAACGCCATACAGGTAATGCCTCCACATCTTCAAGGCATGAATTACTGCGGCCAATTCTAGGTCATGGGTGGGGTAATTCTTTTCGTGCTTCTTCAGCTGTCTGGAAGCATATGCAATTACTCTACCATACTGCATCAACACACAGCCCAGCCCGACACCTGACGCATCACAATAAACTGAATACCCTTCTGTGCCTTCCGGCAGTGCTAGTACTGGGGCGGAGGTTAACCTGTCTTTCAGTTCCTGGAAACTCTGCTCACATGCCTCCGTCCACTGAAACTTGGCTGCTTTCTGTGTCAATTTAGTTAAAGGTGCTGCAATGGTTGAGAATCCCTCAACGAACCTCCGATAGTATCCTGCCAACCCCAGAAAGCTACGAACTTCGGTCGGGGTGGTAGGTCTCGGCCATGGCTTAACTGCTTCTATCTTCTGCTTATCTACCTGTATACCAGCGTCTGAGACAATATGCCCTAAAAAGGCTACTAAGTTAAGCCAAAATTCACACTTCGAAAATTTTGCGTACAACTGGCGGTCCCTGAGAATCTGGAGCACTGTCCGCAAATGAGTCCGGTGATATGCCTCAGAGCGAGAATACACCAGAATATCATCAATAAATACTATCACGAACAAGTCCAGGAAAGGTCTGAAAATACAGTTCATCAGGTCCATAAAGACTGCTGGGGCATTCGTTAGCCCGAAGGACATAACCAAAAATTCAAAATGCCCATATCGGGTCCTGAATGCTATCTTAGGAATATCCCTCTCACGTACTCGAACCTGGTGATAGCCGGACCGCAAGTCAATCTTAGAAAAGTATCTGGCTCCCTGTAGCTGATCAAATAAGTCATCGATTCTGGGAAGCGGATACTTGTTCTTTACTGTAACTTTGTTTAGCTGCCAATAATCTATACACATCCGGAGCGAGCCATCTTTCTTTCTCACGAACAAGATTGGCGCACCCCACGGGGAAGTTCTCGGCCTGATAAAACCTTTATCTAACAAGTCTTTCAACTACTCCTTTAATTCTCTGAGTTCTGCAGGAGCCATACGATAAGGAGGTATTGATATTGGTTGAGTGCCTGGTAGCAAGTCAATAGCAAAGTCTATTTCCCTTTCTGGTGGAATACCAGGTAACTCATCAGGAAATACATCTGGGAATTCATTTACCACTGGGATAGACTGGAGGGTCGAAGATTCTGCTTGGACATCCTGAACTCTGACCAGATGATAAATACACCCCTTAGATATCAACTTTCTCGCCTGAAGGTAGGAAATAAACCTACCTTTTGGCGTCGCGGTGCTGCCCTTCCACTCCCGTACTGCCTCCCTCGGGAAGTGGAATCGGACCATTTTGGTCCAACATTCAATATTAGCAAAACATGGTACTAACCAATCCATGCCCATTATGGCATCGAAGTCTATCATTTCTAGCTCGACCAGATCTACTGTGGTCTGACGATCAGCAACCTCTACTGTACACCCGCGGTAAATTCGGCTAGCTGTGATAGAGTCACCGACGGGCGTGGAAAGTAGGAAGGGCTGCTGTAATGATTCTGGTACAATACTAAACTTACGTGCCACAAATGGAGTAATATTGGACAAGGTAGACCCTGGATCAATTAGTACATAAGCAGGGTGTGAGCAGATAGTTAGCATACCTGTCACAACATCAGGTGATGCCTCTGAATCTTGCCTCCCTGGTAAGGCATATGTGCGGCTTGGACCCGCACCTGTACTGGAGGCCCCTGATCTGCCCCGACCCCTGCCTGCTGAAACTGGGGGCCTGCGCCCAGTCGAGGATGCTGTAGCTCGTTATCCTGTTGATGCCCTATCCTGTCTGTCCCGGTCCTCACGACCTTTGGATGGGCAATCTCTCATCAAATGGCCTTCTTGGCCACAAATATAGCATGCGGTGGAACCATACCTGCATGCTCCAGAATGGCGTCGACTGCATATAGGGCAAAGTGGTAGGGTATACCTACTTTGCTCCGCTCTCCTCTGTAATGATGAGTCTGCCGTCTGCGAGCCTCTACCAGCTTCTTTCTGCCCTCTACGACTAAATCTACCTCCCTGTGACTGCGGTGGAGGCGGGGGCCTGGGCGGCCTATCTGACAATCGTGGCCTGGGTCCTCCCCGAGCCTCTCTCTGTAACTCAGCTGGCCTATCCCGGCGACGCTGCTCCTGATTGACCCTTCTGATCTCCCGATGTCGCTGTCTGATGCCCTCAATATTCTGGGCAAATGCCTGGATTCGGGAAATATCCATGTCCTCTCGCAGTGTGGCCGTGATACAGGTCTCAACATATTCTGGGTTCAACCCCATAATAAAACGGTACACTCTGGATGCCATGGTATCCACGAAGGCCGGTGCATATCGAGCCAAGGAGTCAAACCGCAAGGAATATTCCTGAACACTCATGGCCCCCTGTTCTAGATGTAGGAACTGGTCTACCCGAGCCTGTCGGATCTCCCGCGGCAAATAGTGATCTAGAAAGGCTCCTGAAAAGCTAGACCAGGTGGGAGGGGAAACATCTCTCCCTCGGGACCTCTCCCAGCTTTCATACCACAATACCGCAATATCTCGTAACCGAAATGCGGCCAATTCAACTGACTCAGTAGGCGTAGCATGCATAACCCTGAAGATTCTCTGCATCTGGTCCAGAAAATCCTAGGGGTCCTCTGTTCGGTCCGTGCCTGTGAACTGTGGGGGATTCAGGGCTAAGAACTCTCGGACCCTCGAACTACCGGGCCCTCCTGATGCTTCTGCAACTGTGGATGGCATTTGCTGACGCTGAGCAGCCATCATCTGTGCTATCATAACTACAGCACTCCTAACCTCCTGGTCAGAAGGTGTCGGTATAGGGACTGCTGAAGGTACTGTCGCTCCCAATGGCTCCTGACGTGGTGGAGACTACTGAGGAGGCTGGGATGAAGCCTCTGTAGGGCCCTCTGATCGAGCTGTCTCCAAATGAGGGGGAGGCATCCTGCTGGTGCCCTCCCCTGCTGCAATGTCTAAGCTCCGACCTGTGGTAGGATGTTGCTGGTCTGACATTATCTGTAACCAAAGAATATGGTAAGCTCTTAGGGACTCAACCCTATACTGTACCGCTCTATAGCACGACTGAATCAGAATAAAAGACAACCATCCTATCATGCCTTGTAGCCTCCTACCCATAGTATGTGGTGCACAACACATCCATGGACAGGACTCTACTTAGCACGGCTTGCAGACTCCCTGGGATGCGACCTGCTCTGATACCAAGTTTGTCACACCCCGCCTTGGGGGGTATGACTGGCACCTGGTGCCCTACTAGGACCTGACCTGCTGGACTGTTAAGCCTGGGTGCATCTGGCGCCTGGCTGGCGCTAACTCACATTTCTAGAAACAAAGGGCTACATGACGGCTGTAAATACAGCCCCCGGCCCATTGGCCTATAGCCTCCTGTACCTGCACTAGCAACTGACCAGAAACATAGTAATTCAGGGAAACCTATGCGGGCCGACAAGGCCACCATGCTGTCTAGTTATCTATAACTCAAACATAGCATACTAAGAAGCTACGTGACCGGCAAGGTCACCACTACTGGCGAACTATGGCCCCACACGACCATTACAAAAGAAAGAAAGAGTAAAGGCAACTATACAACTGCACGGCCCCATACGACCGGCTCATCTGACCACAGGGAATACATACAGGCTGCAAGCCTCTAGGAATAGTAATAGAACTGGCCGGGACAGGGCCCCGACCTACCCGTACTATGTACAACAAAAGGAACTGAACTACACCTCTGGGATTCAGCCTCCGGATGACTGGAGCTGAATACTCAACCGCTGACAGGGAGTCACGTAGAATCGCCTGCTCGTCTATGAGTACCTGCAGGCAAGTAATGCAGCACCCCACCGGGCGTCAATACTGTTGGTACTGAGTATGTAAAGTAATAACTGAAAAAGATATCTGAATCAATAATATAACTGACGAAACTGAAATAGGAAGAACTAGATTATCTATCTGAAGATGTAAGTCGTACCTGTTCTCGATCATACTGGGAGGAGTAGGTGTCGTTTCTGGAGACGTATCACTCTACTACTAATCTACTCATGACTAATGTAACATAGCAGAAACATACATAACATAACATGGCACACACAAACCTTACCCGGCCCCCATAAGCCGGGAGGTACAATCAACACAGAATCTATGCCCCTACCCCGTTCATCCCATCTCCTATAGTGGCTGTAAGCATCCTGTCGGTCCCTGGGTATGCACTTGGGCTCGCTGAGCCCCTGACTATAACTGTACCTGAGTCCGAAGGACTCTAAATCAACACCCCGGGCGTACCCGCTCGACGGGGGTGTATAAGGGCCGACCAAGGCACAATATGGGGAAACTGGCATCCCATCTTCATCCCCTTGCGGGACGGCATATCACTCCGTAGAGTGACGTATCCTCGCCCTCTGGCGGACGAGTCGATACAGCTATTAACCCTGGGCGGTCAGGGATGCTAGGTAATCCAACCCTAATCAATACAATGGTCTCAACTAGTCATGCTGTCTGTGTATCTCATAAGCTAAGACTAACAGGTGTAAGGTATCATATAAATCACATACTGAGCTAATAATAGCAATCTATAAGTGTCTGATACATGCTTAGACAGGTAAGTATAAATATGAATATAGCCTCCTGTCAAACTGTACTGGGGCAAAGGTTATACAAGAAGGTGTTTCTGCTGGAAGCTACACTGTTTACTGAGTTTCTGTATTAACTTTATTTCCTATTTCTAACATGCTTTCGAAACTTTATTTAGTTACTATTCTATGTCTGGAATGCTTTACGGATACTGTACTACTTCACGAGGCTTCCGCTAAACACAACAATATCTTAACATGGCATATTAAATCATATACTGAATATACTGGGCAATCTTGATCACTTACGTCCGAATCTATATCATACGGATAGATATCGTACACATTACAACCCCAAAACTTCTCGTATTGCACCAATATTCATAATAACACAATAATCGACTTCTGAACATTCTACTGGTCTATAAATTACCATACTGTCTCAATATTTCTTAACTTGCCGAGGAAACTAACTTTACATACCTTATCTTTGAATTATTCGTCCGTCGGACGAGGCTCGGCCGGTACTTCAACTATTTTCTCCCAACTGCATTCATAAATATGTCAATCAATACTAAATACAACTTTATTTCAAAAGGCAACGTCACTTTCGATATAGTTTATAGCCTAAACTTAGGCTTATCGAAAGACGGTCGAAAACTCGCTATTTTTCAGCGGCCTAGAAGGGAGAAGTATTCACTTCTCAGCTAGGAACACATAGACATTAATTTAGAGCAATTCTACTTACTTTAGTTCGATGGCTCGTCGATTCGTCGGCCTTATTTCGCAAAACTAATTCCGTAGAAATGCTCTCTGCTGTTAAATACTCGGGTATCTGGGATTAATTTGAGTTTGGGCAGCGTTTGGCAGCGTAATCGGATGATAATTTATAATTTTCCTTCGTTTTCCCTCTGCTCACTACGTTTTCTGGAAATTATTAAGTGATGAAATGATTTTAAACCGAAGTGGGGGCTTATATACTTGGGCCTGAACCTGGGCAACGTGTCACGAAGCCATCGCGGAGGCCTCACATCCGTGACACGCTGCCATCGCGGAGGGGCTCTGCCTCGGCTCCTCCCGCGATGGTTCGACGGGTTTCTCGTCCGATCTTTTCCCGGGCCTTTCCCTAGCACGTATGGCCTTCAAATATACTTAACCAATGTGCGAATAGGTCATCTAAGTGCCGGAAATTCTACGGGGTATAACACTAATATCTACTACAGTTATAAAATTAATTGGATTATTCATTGATGGGTTATCTTGAATTATGAAATATAGGTTGAGTATGTATGCGTGTAGTATGTTCTTCCTAAATTGATTTGAGTATTGAATGAGAATTGTTCATTTCTCCCTTCATTATCATAGAAATTCATGATCATGATGGAAGTGTGGAAATATTTTACAATTAACCCTAATGACTTGATTGCGATATTGGTGACCATGATGGGTTGAGTAGGAGTTAAGGGCTTGAGAAAATGATGTAAATTTTGTACCATCACCATGTTTTAGATTTAATTACTGGGCATGACTAGATTAAATCTATATTGTTGAACTACGAAGCTTGGGCGGATTCTATATTGTTTTCCTCACTAAAATTGTTTTTACAAAATACTAGAATCTAAAAGACCTGTGGCTAAAGAGTTCATAAAAGGAGTGATTATGACAAGTGTGTGAAATATTTGTAAGCCTAAATAAACGAAGTCATGCATCCTGATACAGTATGAGTTGAGTTTTATAAAGCATGTATGATCTTATATTACCTATTGAATGAGGTGAGTTCGGAATTGAAATGCCATGGTAGAATAATGCTAGTACGAATTTATAGCATGCTCGTTTGGGGTGAGAGGTTAAAGCTAATGAGGAAATTGGTTCTATGATAATTCGAATCATGATGATAAAGCCTGTGACTAATATGTCAACTTGTTGAGCCTGTGCCTATTAAAGAATAGCTCTAATCCTTTTAAAAATGAGTATTTCAAGATCAGAATGCTGAATGTTCTTGTCTCTGATAAGCTGTAGTAATTTAGATTAGCTCTAGTCGTTAGTGGAGTGTGTCTTCTCTTAGCCAGTTGGGACTCACATCCCTAGTCGTTAGTGGAGTATGTCTTCTCTTAGCCAGTCAAGACTCACACCCCTAGTTGTTAGTGGAGTATGTTTTCTCTTAGCCAATCGGGACTCACATCTCTAGTCAGTTGTGTATCTTATTTCCCTGTGTTGATGGGGACTTACTTTTAGCCAGTGACCCTCTATATCAAAGGCTTCTTTCTCCCTTTGACTGTCAGGAATTCTCTTTACTGAGAATATTTCCCTTTGATAGTCAGGGATGCTCCCTTCGACCGTCAGGGACTCTCCCCTAGACAGGCAGGGACCCTCTTGATATCAATCACGTCATCATACCTTTGTATTATTCCCAATTACTACTTTTGCACATCAGCAGTTACTATAGTAGTGTATGTCTTTATAATGTGGTTATATTAATTGAATATGTGAATCTCGTATAGGATTGACGTAGATCATTCCAATTATATTGCTATTAATATGTTTTACATTACTTCCTTCTTATATATATTATGAGTTAGTTTAGTTACGCTTCCTGCATACTTTGTGCATTCTAAGTACTGACCGCACGCCTCTTGTGCTATATCATTTTATTATGTAGATTCATGTCTCCAGGTTTAGCCACATGGCTAGATACGCTCCTCCCTCTCCCAACTGGTAGTTGTGAGTCCTCATCTTCCTAGGACGTGGTTTATATTCTTGTTTTATTATGTTTCAATTTTTAGACTTTGGGAGTTAGCTGGGGGCTTGTCCCAGCAACTCATCAGTTTAGTATTACACTTTCGGACTTGTCTCAATAGTTTCAGCTATGTATCTAGGTGTTATTACATTGTTCTTATGTGTTATATTAGATTCTTGGTACTTTCTTCCGCTCATTTTTTTTATTCATATCTGATGATTAAGTGTATGCTATGATTATGCCATGGGATGACTTGGAGCCTTTTGGGGTTCCTTGTCCTGTGTTACGGCTAGGGTGTGAACTCGGGTCGTGACAGACTAACTTCCGGATATAAAGCCTAGTGTAGTCCTTAGCTGAATCTGTAGTTTTAACTAGGAGGAAGTGTGTTGACTTAGTCATACAGTATACTATTACCCAGACTGAATCATGTTGCTGACAAATCCGAGGTAGACCCTTAACAAAGTCCATATTTACTTTTTCCCACTTCCATGTGGGTATGTTGATATCCTGAGTCATACCTCCTGGTGTCTGGTGTTCTACTTTGACTTGCTGGCAGTTCGGGCACTTAGCTACAAACTTAGCGACGTCTCTCTTCATGTTGTTCCACCAGTAAATATCCCATAAATCACGGTACATCTTAGTACACACACATCAAGGGTGGATGGATTATCTCGAGCTATGTGCTTCAGCCAATATTTGTTGTCTCAATTCACCCAAATCCGGTACGCACAATCTACCCTTGTAATGGAGTATACCATTTCCCCCTTGAGAGAAAGCCTCCACTTCCCTTCTAACAACCGCTTCTTTCAATTTAAGTAGTATTGGATCTTCATCCTACCTTGACTTAACTTCCACTATTACAAAGGAATCTAATCCACTCTACACAACTACTCCACCCTCAGCTGTATCAACCAATTATACTTCCAACTGAGCTAATCTATGGACATCCTTTGCTAGCTCCTTTTTGCCTTCCTCAACATGAGCCACGCTCCCTATAGACACTCTACTCAAGGCATCAGCCAACACATTGGCTTTGCCCGGGTTATATAGAACGCTCACGTCATAGTCATTCAGTAGTTCTAACCACCTTCTTTAACGAAGATTTAGATCTTTCTGACTGAACACATATTGAAGACTCTTGTGATCGGTGAAAACATCCACTTGAGCCCCGTACAAGCAGTGTCTCCATATTTTCAGCGCAAACACCACCATTGCCAACTCAAGTCATGAGTCAGATAATTCTTTTCATGAACTTTGAGTTGTCTGGAGGCATAGGCTATCACCTTGCCCCGCTGCATCATAACACAACTGAGTCAAACTCTGGAAGCATCGCAATACACTACAAACCTGTCTGATCCTTCCGTCAGGGTCAACACTGGAGCGGTAGTTAGTCAAGTTTTTAACTCCTAGAAACTCTTCTCACACATATCTGACCACTAAAATTTCACCTTCTTCTGAGTCAGCCTAGTCAGAAGGGATGCTATAGAGGAAAAGCCTTCCACAAAGCATCGATAATAACTGGCTAGACCCAACAAAATTTTGATTTCAGTTGGGTAGGTAGGTCTGGGCCAGTCTTTCACTGCTGCTATATTTTGAGAATCAACCTAAATAACCTCACCCGAGACCACATGACCTAGAAAAGTCACGGACTTCAACCAAAATTTACCTTTGCTGAACTTGGCGAACAACTGGCTGTCTCTGAGTGTCTGAAGAACTATCCTTAGGTGATTAGCATGTTGTTCCTCATTTCTGGAGTATACCAGAATGTCATTGATAAATACAATAACGAACATATCCATATACTACTTGAAGACTCTGTTCATCAGGTCCATAAGGGCTGCAAGGGCATTTGTGAGCCTAAAGGACATAACCATGAACTCGTTGTGACCATACCGAGTCCTAAAAGATATTTTCGGTATGTCACACTCTCTGACCCTTAACTTAAGATACCCTGACCTAAGATCGATTTTGGAGAAACCACTAGCTCCCTAAAGCTGATCGAACAAGTGGCCAATCCTAGATAGGGGATACCTGTTCTTAACTATGACCTTGTTTAATTGACGGTAATCAATGCACATTCTGAGGGTACCATCTTTCTTTCGCACGAATAGTACTGGAGCACTCCACAGAGAGATGTTAGGTCTGATAAAACCTTTATCAAAAAGGTCTTTTAGCTGCTCCTTCAACTTCTTAAACTCAATTGGAGCCATTCTATAAGGAGGGATGGAGATGGGATGAGTATCTGGGAGAAGGTCTATACCAAAGTCTATTTCTCGCTCAGGAAGGACCCCGGGAAGATATTCGGGAAACACATTAGGGAACTCGCTGAAAACTAGGACTGACTTGATCGTTGGGGTCTCGGAGCTGGAATCTTTTACCTGAACTAAATGATAAATGCACCCTTCAAAAATAATCTTTCCGGCCTTAAGGTAGGAAATAAATGGACCCTTAGGCACTGAACTACTGCCCATCCACTCTAAAGCTGGCTCGTTTGGGAACTTAAACTTGAAGACCCTAGTTCTGTAGTCGATTGAGGCATAACCGGAGTGTAACAAATCAATCCCAAGAATGAGGTCAAAGTCAACTATGTCTAACTCTACCAGATCAGCTGAAATGACTTTATTCAAGATTGATATTGGACAGTTTCTATACACCTGGCTGGCTCTAACTGACTCACCAACTCGGGTGGAGATTGAGAATGGTTTTGAGAGGACCTCTAGTTTGATATCAAATTGGACTGCTACATAGGGAGTCACGAATGAAAGTGTGGCTGCTAGATCTAATAGGGCATACACATCTAGATGAAAAAGGCGTAATATAACCATGACCACGTCAGGTGCACTGTCCTGATCCTGACGCGAAGACAATGCATAAAAACAGTTTTGGCACTGGCCGCCATCCATACTTGAAGTGTTGGCCTACTGAGTTGGTCTGCTTGCTAGAGCTGCTGATGTAGTGGATTGTGCCCTTTCCCGTCCTACGGACAGGCATTCCTTAAGTCAGTTACCAAGCCGTCCATAACAAAAATAGCCCTCTCGACCTTGAAGACACTCTCCTGGATGGTTCTTGCCACACATAGGGAAAGCTGGGTAGGGATTGCTAGCGTTGAAGCTCTAGGACTGAGAGCCAGATGCTCCACCTCTTCGATCCGTGCGGGACTGAAAAGTACGGGTGCTGACTGAACTGGGTGTTGGAACCCTATGCTTAAGCTATTACTGCTGTTGTGGGTGGCTACTACCGCCAGATTTCTGATGGCCATAATTTGACTAGCCAGTTCTTGCCCGTTTGCTCATCCACTCCAAATCTTTCAAGTTTTCTACCTTAATATTCTAGGCTTGAACTATGAGGCTGGACAGATCGATTTCCTTGATAAGCAATGCTCTTCTGCACTCCTTAAGGACTAAATTCGAAACTCCATTCACAAACTTCAGCATGCGAGCCCTTGGCTCGGCTACCACCTATGGAGCATATTTTGACAACCTGGTGAACTCTAGAGAATATTCTTCTACTGTTTTGTTGCCCTGCTTCAAGTTCATGAATTTTGCCACCTTGGCCTCTCTAAGCTCTCGAGGGAAGAATCTGTCTAGGAAGGCTGTAGTGAACTCCTCCCATTTTATCAATCCTGCTCCCGCTAGCCTCCCCTCCTTCCATTGCTCGTACCAGATCTAGGCTACCCCTGTCAGCTAGTAGGCAGCCAAATTGGCACTCTCCGAAGAATTGACACCCATAAGCTGGGTGATCTATCTAATCTCATCAACGAACTCTTGAAGGTCCTCTCCCACCTTAGATCTATGGAAATCTAGAGGGTTCATCTGAGTGAAGTCACGTACTCGGGCAGCTTCTGCAGACCCATTATTGTTGATCGGAACCATCTGCTGGTTCACCTAGTTGGTAACTATCTAAGTGAGTAGCTGGATAGCCACCCTAAACTTTGTGGTTGACACTGAGTCATCCTGAAGGGCTACTGGAGATGGTGGGGCAAGTCGGTGAGCATTATCGGCCCTTCTTGCATTACCATGTTGCAGAGGCATAATTCACTGAAAAGAAACAAAGCACGAGTTAGGAGAACAATTCTAGAATTCAATTTCAACGTACGATAAAGAATATGAACAAAAGGGAATTTTCCTAATAATACCTCGTAGCCTCCCTATCATAAGTGTGGGGCACTTCACACCTAGGAAAGGGACACTACTTGATGCGGCTTTCAGACATCCGAGGGTACTCTAAACCTAGTTCTCTGATACCAAGTTTGTGATGTCCCAAGTCTACACCCTGGACAAGACACTGTACTAGGAGTCACAAGTAAACCCAAGTCAACCATTTTTTCACGATCCGATTTCACACCCTAGTCGTAACACGGGACTAGAAATACCAGAAGGCTCCAAGTCGACCCATGGCATAATCATAGTACATCAGTTAGAAATAAAAACAACTAACAACAAACACAGATGGAAGCTAACTGCAAGTGTCTCAATAAGAACTAAAAATATAATTATAACAACACTCTGATACAATGCTGAGTCTATCTAGACAAGTCTAAAAGCCTTCTACTAAACAGATGAGTTGCTGGGACAAGCCCCCAGCTAACTCCTATAATCTGAAACTAAAACAAAAAGAAAGCATAAACATAAATCACGTCCTTGGGAGATGAGGACTCACCATTGGCGGCTAAGAAGGAATGAAGCGTATCTAACCACGAGGCTGGGTCTGGATACCTTAATCTATGTCATGAAACGATATAGCTCAAAAGGCGTGCGGCCAATACCTAGAATGTACTGAGCATACGGGATAACATAGATTATTAAATATACAAATATACGATAAGGAAATAACAAAGTACATCAGCATAATTAAATAACATGTCGTTATCCTCTTATGATTCACATATACACATATATATATACATGAAACTTTCCTTTTGGATCTCACTTTATGGAACATCATCGAACTCATGCATAAGGGTAGAGTTTTGAACGTTTAATAAGAGCTGAATCTGAAACTAGCATCACACACTGTACTGGAACACTGTTGATAACTGAGTCTGATTCTCATTATATTAAATATGTGATAATCTAGAATCTGGATCATACGGAACTGGTTCATGCTGATAACATAACTAAGGGAGTCATCCTCTACTATTGAGGGTCCCAGTTATACTAAGGAATTTTTCTGTACTATGGAGGAACCCAACTGAACTAGGTAATCTCTCTTTGCTTTGGAGGATCCTGACTGACCAAGGGAAAACATTCTCGGCTATGGAGGATCCCTACCTAACTAGTACATGAGGAGTACTGTTCTAACATCATCTATCTGGCCCATGCTACTATAGCTAGTCAGAAACATGAACATACACTGCTTTCATCATACATCATTCATTTCGAAAGGATCGGGGCTACTTTCTACTAAAAACTAGCCAACATTATGAAAATATCAATCTCATGCTTTATAATCATAATTCATTTAATCATAGAGCCACATCAATATTTCTTCAAACATCTTACGTTTGTGAGTATCTCTAGATTCACATCATGCATTATACTTCCACCACATTGAGTTTCGGTTTTCATATCATTCAACATGTATCATAGAGTCATTTATGATCTATAAATCCAATTCGTACCTTAACATGCATACATTGATTCATATATTCTGCATTTACGGGAAGCCATATTCTTATCTCATAACTTAAACATATCATGGGAGAAGCATACATTTTCATTTCTTAAGACCCATTTCGAAAATTACTCCAATTCATATGGAGGGTGCATTAATTAGGCCATTATCGTAAATTTACCTCATACCCAATCACTTCCATCAAAAGCATAAGGACATGCATATTTTTATTTATTTATTTATTACTTTCAATTATTTAAGCCCATAAACTCTAATTTCTCCTCAACATGTCTATCAATGGCACATTAAAGTTCTTATGGATAATCATTTGATCTTCACATATCTCAACACGGATGAAAGTAATTATGATAATTGAGTGAATAGTAATAAGGCCTCATCAAATATTCAAGTCACTTTATGAAGACATTCTATAATCTCACGTTTCTCATTATCCAACACATAATTCAGGGTAACACAATTATTCTACCTTATAATTAATCTGATAATCATAATGGATTTTGGAATTTAGAGAAATATAGATGAAATCACTCATAACACAAACCGTAGGTCATGATTTTTCAAGAATAGTTGAAATTGAGCATTTTGATAAAACATTTTGGGCCATAAGGATGGAAGATTATCCTTGTTGAAAGACCCGCATACCTGGTAGAAGAATCTCCCACTTAAACTCGACCTTGAAGTCCTTGAAGGATCCTTGAACTTGAGAGAGGGAAAGAAGAAGGGTTTGAGAGAGTATTTTGAGAGAATGAGAGATTAGACTAGGAGATACCCTTAAAAAACATCCCAAGTAATACTCAAAATGATGTAGTTTAGAAGTTAGGAACATAGGATTTTTATGAAATGCCCCTATAAAAATGCAGGAAAAATCACCCCGTTAGTCCCCCACGAGGCACCCCACGTGTCGTGGGGTCAGGTAATGACTCTTGGGGACCGAGTCATGGAGTACACTGCCCAACTCCTCAAAATTTCCCCTACACAACCCACGACTCACTTCACGAGTCGTGGTCTGCCATGACAACTCGTGGCCTGCAATCCGTCACCCCACTTCTTGAGACTTTATCCAGGAACCCTAGCCTCCACCCAACGATCAACCTAACGAGTCGTTGTCAAGCAAGATGACTCATCAGGCCATCTGTTACCACTGAACTTGACCAAACCTCAGAATTGTTTCTCCACGGGTCTGACCACGACTCTTGGGGCCTCCTAACGAGTTATCCCCTGACTCATTCTGCACCAAACTTCCATTTTCTATCTGAATTCTCTCCTTACACCTAGAATATAATCTTAGAAGCATCCGGGGTGTTACACCATGGGTCTACCATACACTAGCATTCTGAGTAAACTTAAATAATGGAAGCTTTAAAATATTAAGATTAAACATTTATGAAAAATAAAGCTGAATCATAAAGTTTAAAACATCTGAACAAAACTACATGTCTGAAAACCAAGTCTATTTCTGAAAGCCACTACAATTGATGAGTTGCTAGGACAAGCCCCCATCTAACTCCAACTCTAAATAAAATAAAACAAAACTAAATGAAATGATCTTCGTCCTCAAAGTATGAGGACTCACCAATTGTGTAGCTGGAATCTTCTAAGTGTGATCTGCTAATGAGGCTATGACTGAGATCCTGCAGTTGTATCATAAAATGATACAACATAAAAGGTATGCATCGGTACTTGGAATGTACTGAGTAAGTGGGAGAAACAATACACAAGGAATAAAAGTGTTGAATGAAAAAGACATGCAATGATCAACTGAAAATGTTGAACTGTACGACTATAATAATTGAGATGGTCTAGCTGACCCTGTCTGTTAGCAAAGGACATGCCCTAAATCTAAGATATTAATCTGAAATACTACATTAAATAGAGCTGACTAGTGGAAGAGTCTATAACCGACATATAACCATGTGAGCTAGACGTGGAGTTCGATGTATACACCCCATTGCTAGGACCAAATATACCTTGCTAGGGTATAAAGGCATGAACTGGGTGATCACAAGTCCGAGGCCATAAGGCCAATAAAATATAACCTACGGTGGCAACCTAGTTCTGGAACATGGATGCGTTGGAAACCCTGTCCGCTCAGTGCTAAGTCCTACTCCCATTGGATAGTCCTAGATTGACTGCTAAGCTGGTAGCTTGAATCTGAGGCCCAAGACTAGTGAGGAATACTTATCTGGAAGCACCCTGAGAGTCTTATTGGATCGGATTCTATAACTAGGTTCTACTACTCGTCAGAGCTCCTTATTTGGAAGCGTCATAATCGTCTAAAGAACAAATAATAACCAATACTAAGTCTAATTCTGATATATCGGAGGCAGTACCAACACCTCGCGAATTTATGTAGTCAAACTGATCAGCTGACATTTCTGACTGACACTAAGTATTCTAACATTTTAACTGAATTGCACTGACATCAATATGATTGAATTTTCATACCAAACTAACAATATGGAAATCCTCAACACTGAAAGAATCAAGCAAATTTTGATGTTTAATCACTATTGCAAGATTGTACTTTTTCTACATTCAAGGACTAAGGCCAAATTTCACTCTACAGGAACATGCATCATTTTAGTCACAAGCTGGTGGAAAATATCTACAATTAACATAAAATAATATTCTGCACGAATTAAACGAAGTCTGACTTATAATTTCTTAACATTCAATAGTTTTAGGGCTAGAACTGATAAAGAAGACATGGAAGATTTTTGCGGACACAAGGAAAGAACTATTCCCTTTTTGAAATCCCACATACCTGGTGAAAAATTCCCTAGAGAAGGAATCTTGGATTGCAGGAATGGATGAGGAACCCTAGAGCTTGCGTAAGAGCTCTAAAGAGAGAACTTACGTGAATTTTTTGAAAATTTGAGTGGGAATGAGGGAGATAACCGTTTATCCCCTCTAAATCCCCTCAACTTAACCCAAAAAATGTAGTTTAGGGACTAAGTAGGTGAGAAATTACAAAAGTAACCCTGGGATTTAAATCTGAAATCTGGCCGACAGGGTCCCAATGGGTTACACAATGAGTCATTGGTTGAGACCATGACTCATTAGGATCTCTCATTGGTTCCACTACCTAGGATGAAAAGGCACTAGATCTAGCAATTGGGGTCACCATGACTCATTGGATGAACCAACGGGTCATTGGTTCCTCCCGTGGCTACTTAGCAAGGGAAACGAAAGGCTAAGCAACGGGTGACACAACGACTCGTTGGTTGAACCAACATGTTGTCATGTCCACTCGTTAGGTTCACTGGAGATATTTTTCATAAATTTCCTAAGTTGAAACAACAGTGCTGACAATGAGTCGTTGTGGGAAAAAGTTATTGTTTCCTCTCATCTACACTAGAAGGGACTACAAGGGATCTTACCTAACGACTCTCACCACGGGTCGCTGTTTCTGAAAATGACTTGTTTGTTGAGGCATGGGGTCTAGGGAACGATTTCTGAGCTGCGGAAACAATGACTAACAATACGAATCATTTTTTCTCACAACGGTTCATTCCTTATCTCGTGGGTTCCTAAGTGGCCAAGACCTAGTAACACAACTGACACAACGAGTCATTGGAGCTGACGATGACTCGTTGTCTCAGTCATTTTGAGAAATTTTTTTAATAGTTTTTCTGCTACATTTTTCTTGAAATGTCTAAGTCTGGTCTAGGAAAGTTTTGGTGTGTTACAGTTTGATAGACTAATTTACACTAGTTTTGATTCTTCAATAGTTGTTTATATTTACCGATTTTAATTGTTTATTCGGTAGATTGATCACCTTATAGTAAATATGTTATGTTTTGGTTGAACTTGGGAAAGGGAACCAAAAGGGTTAAAGGTAAATATAAAATAGGAATTCAAAGACCCTTGAACCCATTGGTGATAGGATAAAATTCATTGTTGAGGATAGGGATATACCCTTCAACCCTATTTAATTGAAATGCAAGTAGGCATAACCGTCAATTAATGTTTCTCCTATGCCCATAAGGATATAGGCATTAGGGTTCATGAGATAGTTCTTGGATGCTCGGGAGAATGGAAAGGAATGGGATAGTAACATACAACTAGCAACCATATTAAGAATCGTTCTAGTGGAATAACGTTCTTGAAAACTCAACCTGAAACTAAAACCACCATTTCCCTAGATTTACATCATCATCTAATTTAAAAACACATTTTTGCACCAATCTCTAGTTACTTTTATAATTAAATTTTTTTTAGTACTTAATTTTCCAAACCATTCCCCATTTCAACTGTTTGTTAGAACACCGAAATAAACAAACAACCTAAAATGATTGAACTGATAAATCTTCGAGGGATCGATAATCAGGACTTCCTGTCCTATATAACTTAACAACCACGTGCAATTGCATGCATTTGGGCGACATCAAGTTTATGGCACCGCTGTCGGCGACTTGAATATTGTTTAATCATTTATAGGTTAGGATTTTCATTATGCTATTCTGTATATATATTGTATAGCTTTTTTAATATTTGACCACTTCTCTTAACATAACATCTTATTATATAAATAGGCCGAATCGTGGGTGTTCATATCTATGTGATCCCTCTTTGAATTTTGGAGGACCCCACTTGTGGAAATACTATAATACTTGTGGTGTATGTGGTCGTCTTGATGGCTATTGTAGATGCCAAAATTTTTGTTCACCTTATGCAAGCCCTATTACGATCCTCCTGTTGTTTTTTATGCTGACAGGAATAAAGAAAAGGAGGAATATCATGCTCAAATAAGAAATATGGAAAAATTGATCTTGTAGCATATGGAAGTACTGAGGGAGCAGCTTACTGAATAGGGAGGAGCCTTAAAAAGGATGAGTGCAAAGCTCACAGAGATGATGGCTAAGGTTGTAAGTTATAAAGATTTCAAGTCATCGTCTTAGCCAACACTAAAGAGGAACCTCAAGTGGATGGGAGAATAAAGCCTAGACAAGATATAGACCAATTTAGCTCAAGTAGCCATGACATGCATAGACTTTTGAATGAAAAATTTGAGGTTTCTGAGGCCCAACGACAAAGTGTTGTGGATACTAGCTAATACATGGAACAAGAAGAAGAATCACCACCATTAGACGATTATTTGTTGATTGATGTCAATGTTCAGGAGGTGGATAAAAGTTAGGATGACAAGCATAACTGTATTGGTTCTTATTTTAAACACTTTTTGGCAATTTGTTTAGTTGGCAACCTAGAAATAGAGCTTTCCAAGCCTATGGAGAAATGTGTAGATGAGGGAACAACACCCTTATATTCTAAAATTTATTATGCCCAAGACATTTCATGGTATCCCTAACTTAAGGGCAAAGAAGTACAAGACGCAACATCTATTACTTGTTCCTTCATGCTTACACCACCGCCCCTCAAGCATAATAGAAAATTGGAACAAAAACTAGGAGTGAAATTCATAATCTCAAAGTTGAAGGACAAGTGGTGAAACTTGATGGCGGTGTGCCGTGACGTTAAATTAGGTGCATGTTGGGAGGAAACCCAATTTGTAGTAGAATAGTTTTTTTCATTATTTTTTATATGGTATCACTTTTTTTGTTTTTGGTGTGCATGAAAGGAGATGTCTGAGTACCCAAACTTAAAGCTAAGGAGCATGGTTTGATCTTAAGTGTGGGTCGTGCGACTGTAAACCCAAAAAAGACATACTTCTAGCAAGGCCCTAGATGACCTCAGGGAGTAATTTCTCACTCTTATTTGATCTTTAATTTTTGTGCTCTATGGACAGAGCATGACTATAAGTGTGGGGTGAGGGGATATCTCCCAAATTTTAAGGTTAAGGGTGAGATGCCAACATGTTTCGTTGAAAAGTTTTGAAAATGGCATGTCTTATCCACCCTTTGATGTTTCTTATGGCCTCAGTTCTTTTCCTAAGAGGGGACCTTTGAATCGACTATATTTTTCATTTTTAGGAGTAGTATTAAATTTTTATAAGGTGTAGTGACCCTACCTGATGATGGATGATGACGACCGTCTTAAGGGAAATTAGTCACATTTTTTTAAACTTTAGGATTGAGTAATAGATAATATACTTGTGTGCTAGCGACTGTGCTAGAGTTAATAAAGTAGTCATCTTGAATGCATAAATGAAGAATCCATGAGAGAAACACATATCTCGTTAATTTGACTCAAGATGATCTTAAGGGATTAATAATGAAAATTGTCATTCAATATGATTTTGTGGATGTGTAGTTGTAGGAAACTGGCTAGATTTTTTATTGCCATGAGTGGTGAGCTAAATTGTCTGGTTTTTACATATTGTTGCATCTAGAACTTACCTTAGTGTATGTACGATAGCTAGTTGTTAGGGAGTCGGTAAATGATCAAGGAATTTCTTTTAAAGAGCCATGATGTAACATGTTTGTTTTACCTTCCTGACACCTTCTACCTAGTTAACCCCCCATTGAGCCATAAGCCTTATTCTTTCTTAGCCACGAAAGTAGCTTAATGCTTTTTGCTTTGTGAGACCTCAAATTTATTGATCCAAAGTAGTCTTAAAAACTTTGACACTTTAAAGTAAAGGTCCACCAAAGTATAATGTTATGGCAAAAAGAAAAACTGTGGTAAGAAGAGAAACTAAGAAGAAGGGGTTCCCAAAAATTGTGTTGTTTACTTGCTACTAGAACAATGACAGATAGAGCTTTAATTGAAAAATCCTTATTGATTGTATAAGTAGATTCTAGCAGTCAAGTAATGAAAAGAAGGGCATGAAAAGAAAAGAACAAATGGTGAGTTAGCTGAAGGGTGAACAAACAAGAAAAAGGTGCTGGACAAGAAAAATGAAATGTCTTAAAAGTGCTTAGGGTGGTAGTCACAATAAAAGAAATATCAGTCCTACCCATCCCATAGTCAACATTACAACCAAGAAAAAATCCTTGTGATCTTAATCTCTTAAAGCAATTGGGTAGTCTAAACATACATGAAGGGCAAGCTTATGGTATGTGACATATGTACACTACATCATTTGTGAGCGTGAGTGTACCTTGCTTATTATGTTCCATGTTTTTGCATTAAAAATTTGAGAGAGGAACATAACTAAAAGTGAGGGGCATAATATATCTAAGTTTGTGTACTATTTTTTGCATGTGTCACACTTAATCATGTTTGCCTTATATTTTGAAAATATGAGTCAATTATAGAGGTTGTGTGGTCTTGATTGTGAAACATTTATATGTGCTTGATGAGAATTGTTGCGTGCTGATGAACCACTTGATCTATACTCTACTCTATTTAGTTGAGTATGAATGGATAGGGGTACCAAGTGTGGTGGTAAGATGAGTTTATAGGTGTATTATGGATTATTCAAGGAAGAATAATGGTTTAAGTGTGGGATGGTGATGTTGGGCATATTTCTATGCGCATTTTCCTTTTTTTTGCCCATCTTTTACCTTGTTTTGAGTTCATAATCCTTCTTAAATGCATAAAGTCATATTTTTCTGTGTTTTGTATGCTAAAAAACGATTTGAGATGTTTTGAGTATAACTAAAAGAAAAAGGACCCAAAATGACCTAAGGTTGAAGGTTTGACAAGATGACAAGAAAGACCTAGGGCTATGGCTGGCGCCAGGCACCAAGTCCTAAACTTCAGAAGAATGTGCACCATATCTGGAGCTATGGCTGGCAATCAGCGCTATGTCCAAAACTTCAAAGAATAATTCAGTCAACACCTCGATGAGATGGATGGCGTAGAGTCCCTGAAGCATCTTAGACTTAAAGAAATTTCTCAAAATTTTTGTGCTATGGATGGGGCTGAGTGCCAGGTTTGTTCTAGAGCCAAGAAATTTGACTAACACTCTAGGGCTATAGGTGGCACAGGGTGCCCAGATGATCTAGAAGAGTGGAAATTTGGCTAACTCCTTTGTGCTACAGATGGGTCTAAGTGCCCGAAGCTAAACATTAGAAGAAACTTAAGCCCAACTTGGGGCTATGCATGGGGCAGCCTGCCAGGCCTATTCTAGAGAAGAAATTGCTGATTTTAAAGTAATGTATTGGATCAAAGAAGTATCAACACCCAAATAACGAGATGGAAAATAGAATTGATATATATATGATAAAGACAAGTCAAAAGTCATATTTTTAATTCAAACGAAAAAAATATTTAAAGGCTCAACTATATATATAACCTTTAGGTGATATATTAAGCATTTTTTGATCACTTTTACATTACATATATTATTTTGTGGAGGTTATAAGCCACGTGGAAGGAGGGAAAAGTTCTACACTAGGTTTCTTCTTTTCTTTATCATTTACTGTGAATGATGATGATTAAGTTTGTGTTTTTCCACTTTTCTATGAGTTGCTAAACTCATACCTCTAGGATTTTGGCCATGGTGGATGTTTGATGTTTGATAGACTGATTTATACTAGTTTCAATTCTTCATTAATGGTTGTTTATATTTATCTATTTTAATTGCTTATTCATTAGACTGATCACCTTAAGAGTAAATCTGTTTGCTTTTGGTTGAACATGGGAAAGAGAACCAAAAGTGTTAAATATAAATAGAAAAAAAGAATTCAAATACACTTGAATCTATTGGTGATATGATAGAAGTCATTGTTGAGGATAGAGATATACCCTTCAATCCTGTTTAGTTTAAATACAAGTAAGCATAACCTTCGTTTCATGTTTCTCCTGCGACCATAAGGATATAAGCATTAGGGTTCATGAGATAGTTCTTTGATGCTCGGGAGAGTGGCAAGGAATGGGATAGTAACTTGCAACTAGCAATCATAGGAAAAATTCTTCCAGTGTAATGACGTCTTAAAAGCTAAACCTGAAACTTAAAGCACCATTGCCCTAGATTTTCATCATCATCTGAAGTAAAAACACATTTTGCAACAATCTCTTGTTACTTTTATAATTAAAGTTATTTTAGTTAATTTTCCAAAGCATTTCCCATTTCAACTATTTGTTAGAATAGCAAAATAAAGAAACAGCCTTAAATGATTGAACTGGCAAGTCTCTGAGGGATCAATAATCGGGACTTTCAGTCCTATATTACTTGACGACCACATGTGCTTGTGTGACATTATACCTTCTGTTGACTTTTAGCCTCTTCAGGATGAGGGACCCAATGATTTTTTATGTGACTCAGTGTCTCATTGGGCCACTCGTTCCATAACTTTAGAGATTCAATATTTTAATCTTCGGTGATCACGATCGGTGATGATGAGTTATTAAGTCTAGTAATGACTCCATCTATGCTTTTTGGCACCAACCCTTAGCATAAAAATTTTGCTCCAACTCTAGATTTCCCATCTTTCTCACACCTGCACATCTCAACACAGGTGAACACTATATTAATTTTACAATTACATATTGAATTTCCTCCCAAGCAGTGCCTGATTTAACGTCGCGTCACGACATAGGTATCCTAGTTTCTAAGACATCACCAAGATACCTCTATGGGTTGCCTCCCAAGTAACGTTCGATTTAACATAGTAGCATGATGCAAGTCCTTGGGTTACTCAGACTTCACCCACAACCCAAAGGTCCACCAGTTTGATTTCTTCGCTTGTCCCCGGATATGCTTTGACCCTCTGACCATTCACCTTGAACGTTTTTCTTTCATGATTTTCTAGCTTTATTGCACCATATGAGAATACTTGGGTCATTCAGAATGGTCCCAACCATTTGGACTTCAAGTTTCCAGGAAACAAGTGAATCCTAAAATTGAACAGCAAGACCATATCCCAGGATTGAAATATCTGTGCTTAATTTTTTGTTGATGTTATATCGTCACCCTCTCTTTGTAAATTGTTGAACTTTCATAGGCTTTCAAACGAAATTCATCTAACTCATTCAACTAATCGAGCTGCAAGTTTGCAGCATTGCGGCAGTTCAAATTCATCTTCTTGAGCGCCCACATGGCTTTGTCCTCAAGCTCGACCGGAAAAGGACATGCTTTACCATACACAAGTTGATAAGGTGACATACCTATGAGGTCATGAAGGTAGTCCGTGTTCCCATATGGAATCATCTAACTTCCTAGGCAAATCTGTTCTATTAGCATTCAAAGTCTTCACTGGGATGGACTTTGTCTCCCGGTTGGAGACCTCACCTTTCCCACAAGATTGTGGGTGGTAAGGTGTTGCCAGCCTATGCTTCACCCCATATTTTCAAGAAAAATTCGAATCAACCGATTGCAAAAATGTGAACCCCCATCACAAATGATTGCTCCCAGGGTTCCAAATCTGGAGAAAATGTTTTGCTTTAAGAACACTGTAACACTCTTGCCTTTATTATTGGGAAGCGTAACTACCTCCACCCACTTTGATACATAGTCCACAGCTTCAGGTATGTACTTCATCACATTCAATCTTACAAATGGGCCCATAAAGTCAATTCTCCACACATCAAACAACTCAATGACAAGGATGGAAGTAAGAGGGAGCTCATGCCATTGTGATATGGCTCCTTGCTTGTGACATGCATCACATGCCTTTGCAAAATCATGTGCATCTTGGTGAATAGTTGGTCAATAGTACCCACATTAAAGAATTTTGTGGGTTATGTGGATCCCACTATGATAACCCCTAATAGGGGATGAGTGAAAAGCCTCTAATATGCTCAACATCTCAGCTTCAGACACACATCTCCAGATTACCCCATCAACACATATGCAGAATAAGTAAGGCTCATCCCAAAAAAAACTTCTGCACATCAGACATGAACTTCTTTCTCTAGTGAAAGGATAAATCTTCTAGTACGATATCGCTCACCACATAATTAACAAATTTAGCATACCATGGAATAAGATCCTGAAAGCAGCCAAAACCTTCTCATCATGAAATGTTTCATCTATATCAACCTAGTCTCTAAGTGTTGCATCTGCCTCTAATGTCGAAAAGTGATCTGCCACCTAATTTTCGGTCCTCTTCCAGTCCTTAACCTCAAACTTGAACTCTTGTAGCAAAAGTACCCATCTAATCAACCGTGGTTTGGCATCCTTCTTTTCCATCAAATATCGTTGAGCTATATGGTCTGTATGAATTATCACCTTAGATCCTAGAAAGTAAGCCTGAAACTTCTCGAATGCAAATACCACAACCAATAACTCTTGCTCCATCACGGTGTAATTTTCTGAGCTGCATTAAGCGTCTGGTTATCATAACAGATTGGATAGAAAAATCTTCTCATGTCTTTAGCCTAAAACAGCACCCAGGACTACTCCGCTAGCATCACACATCGCCTTAAATAGTAGGGACCAGTCAGGTGCAACTATGATCGGAGTAGTGGTCAATTTCTCTTCCAAGCACTTCAAAGCCTGCAAGCATGCATCAAATACAAACTTCACCTCTTTCTCAAGTAGCTTGCACAAGGGATGTGCAATCTTTGGGAAGTTCTTGATGAGTCTCTAATAAAACCCCACATGACCCAAAATGCTTCAAACACCCTTCACAGAAATTGGAGGTGGTAAGCTAGCTATTACATCAATCATTGCTCTATCCACCTCAATGCGCTTACTGGAAATCCTGTGACTGAGCATTATACCTTCCTTGACCATACAATCACACTTTTCCTAATTAAGCACCATGTTGGACTTTTCACACCTCTGCAGCAGTTTGAACAAATGATCTAAACAATCATAAAAAGAGTCACCCACCATCGAAAAGAGACCCACAAAAAATTCGGTGGTGTCTTGCACCATGTCAGACAACATAGGCATCATACAACGCTGAAAAGTTGTAGGTCATTACATAACTTGAAATTCATTCTTCTGAAAGCGAAAGTCCCATAGGGATAGGTGAAGGTGGTTTTCTCTAGGTCTTCGGAGGCTATGGAAATCTGTTTATACCCTGAATAACCATCAAGAAAGCAATACCATCCCTTGCTTGCAAGTCAATCAAATATTTGATCCATAAATGGCATCAAAAAATGATCTTTCTCTGTCCAATGGTTTAGCTTTTGATAGTCCATACATACTCTTCAACCTGTGACTAGACTCAATTGAATGATATCATTATTAGCATTTGGATCTACAGTAATTCCACCCTTCTTCGGCACATACTGGGCTGGGCTCACCCATTTGCTGTCTATAATGGGGTAAACCACGCCAGCATCCAACCACTTAATAATCTCATTCTTGAAAACCTCTTGTATAAGTGGATTCAACCTATCCTGATAGTCAATACTTGGAATATATTCAAGATAAAGCTAGATCTTATGTGTGCAAATACCTGGTGGGATCCCAATAATATCCGCTATAGTCCATCCAATGGCCTTCTTGTACTTCTTCAGAACGGAGACCAAAGCCTGCACTTGTCACTCCACTAAGTCTGTTGTTATAATGACTGATGAAATATTTCTGGTTCCTAGAAATATATATCGTAAATATGATTGAAGCGCCTTGAGCTCCAATATTGGAGGATTCTTAGTAGATGGCTTGGACAGAGGGCATACATGATTTTTCAGGTCAAGTTGAATATCTTTCGGGGCATAAGTGTACAGTCCTGTACTAGCAAGTGCATTAACTATCTCATCACCCTTTTTATCTCATCAACATCAATATTCATCAACACTATTGCTAAGTCCTAAATACTCAACCTCTCCTTAATAGGCATTATTGGAAGATCAGCTCAGCCTCCACAATATCAACCACTGACACCACCCGCATATCATTCGGCTGCTTCATAGACCAAAAATTAAATGTAACTTAATCATTATTTAGTTGGAACTTTAGTTTTTCGATTTTCATTCCTATAAGAGCATGAACGGTGGCAAGGAATGGTCGCCCCAAGCTAATGGAGACCGTAAAATCAATATCACAATCAAGAATAACAAACTCAACCAAAAATATAAAGGACTCAACCTTCATCAGAACATCATAAAGAATTCCCAGTGGATTTTTCACTGTACAATCTGCTATCAGAAACCGCATTGTAGTCGGTTTGGGGGCTGCCAAGCCCAACTTTCTGAACACTGCTAACGGCATAAGATTAATACTAGCTCCCAGGTCTTATATAACCTTAGAAAAATTGAAATCCCCAATAATGCACGGTATGGTTAATGCTCCAGGGTCTTTCTTTTTTTGTAGAAGTGACTGAGATGCTATTGACAACGGTGCAAATTATTTGCATGCTCAAAGCTCACGGTCCTGTTCTTAGTGACGAGATCCTTCATAAATTTTGCATAGTCAGGCATCTTCTCAAGTACCTCAACTAAAGGGATGTTCATGGATAATTGTTCCAGCAACGAAATAAATCTTTAATACATTCCTTCTTCGGCCTTCTTCGTCAATCTCTGTATGAAAGGTGGAGGAGGTCTAGGAATGGGAATCAACTTTTGAGAAACCTTCTTCTCCTTCCCTTTTTTAGGCACACGCTCCTTTTCAATACAAGGATATATATTTTCTACCGCATCATCTACCACGAACAGATCCTTAAAATCTAGCATCCTATCATCATTAATCAACTCAGGCTCAACTATCTCATGAACTACAATCGTCATAGGAGGATCAACTATCGCCTTTTTGCTTCTAGTAGTAATAGCCATACAATGACTGTCATTTTTTAGGTTGTGCACTGTGTTACTAGGAAGCATGCCCTTCTTACTTTGGTTCATAAAAATAAACATCTGACCAAGCTGGTTCTCAATCTGCTTGATGGTAATATTATCCGACTCAATCTTTTGGTTCATCCAAGAAATATCAGTGGGAAGAACTTCAAAATGGCCATCAGTCGCCTCCATCTCTTCAGGACTTTGGCTAACATATCTTCCACCCTCAAACCACTAGGTTCTGGTTCGGTTACTTGGAGGAACATAAAGACCACTTGTATAATTTTTGTACTCATCACGCTTTTTGCAGTCACCATTGTCTCTGCCTCTACTCCTATCCCTGTATCGGCCCCAATTGTAATTGTTATCTTTATAATAGCTCCGGCCTTGATTCTCTTGAACTTGGCACCAAGAGTCTTGATTAGATCCTTGTGCATTGGCCCCGAAGCCCACCCCTTGATCATTCAAACAATTTGCTTCCTCCTCAAACTATGACTTTCCTCCATTATTTCTTGGGGCTTAACCTTGAGAACCAACTACATTTACCTTTTGTATATCGGTTGCTATAACATTCTTAGAAAGTAGCCTCATCATGGTTTTGATCTCAACAATATCATGATCTCTCTCTTCTTTTATTCTTTTTTGCTCTGCATACATACCTACCGTATAAGTGTCGGCAGGATCCTCTGCCTCACGTGTGTGCCATGTGCAGTTGGTTTTGGTGATCCTATCATGTACCTTAGTAGCCTTAGCATATCTGTGACTCATGAATGTTCCACCGGAGACAGTATCTACCACCACCTTTGTATTAGCATTCAGAGACCTATAAAAGATCTTCAATGATGTATCATCTGGGATTCTATGGTTGGGCACCTTCTTTAGCTTTTTGTTAAACCACAACCAAGTCTCATGGAGTGCCTCAACATTCAACTGTCTGAAGTTGTAAATCTCATCCTTCAACTGCAATGCTCTGGAAGGTGGAAAGAATCTTTCAAGGAAAGACCTTTTAAGCTCCCTCATGCAGTAATAGAATTAGTTGGCAATTCAGCCAACCAAAGCATTGCCTAACTCCCTAATGAAAAGGGAAATAAACTCAGCCTTAGTGCATCCTGACTTACCCCCAGTAGTTTGTATTCCGTGCAAATACCCAAAAAATTGGTCAAGTGAGTATGTGCAACATCAGTAGCATGACCATCGAATATCCCTTTATATTGAGCAATTAGATCAATCCACTAGTAATATCAAACTTTGCCCCGGCGGGAAAAGAGGGAGGGATAATAGCAACTGTGGCAGTAGCCTTATTAATATCATCATCATCATCATCATCATCATCATCATCAAAATACAGGCGCCTCTGCTGGTCTGGACCTCTATTCCTTCTAGCTCGCTCAACATCGGTAACTTGGCGTTGCTCTTCAACAAGTTTAGCTGCCTCTTTTTCCCATGCATGAGCTTGTTCTTCAGCCAACATTCAGGTTGTTTCTTCTTCCATTGTTTTTTGCCCGTGAATGTTGGCAATGTTCCTTCTATTCCTCAGAGTTCGCTCAAGTTCGTGATCAATTGGAACCAGGGACTTTCCTTTGCTCCGAGTACTGGGCATAACTTCAGGCCTTCAAAGAAAATAAAAAAAACAAAGAAAAATAAAATGGAAATAAGGACCAATAGTAAAGCAAACAGAATTAACTAAAACCTAAGCCGTCTTCTAGGCCATGGCATCAAAATTTGATGTCGCCTAAATTACACCTCTAAATGAGATATAAAACGATCGATGTTTAAATATAGAACACAACAAGGGTAGAATCCTACGAGTAATATGGGGAGGACCTAGGTTAATGAATTTTTATTACTATTAATCTACTTATTTCCTATGGGGAAGGTTTGTACAAGAAATAATTCAAAAATAGTATGTAGCGGTATATAGATTCTTTATTAAAATTGTTTGTATTCGATAAGTGAAGTGATTGGGATTGGGTTCTAGATGATTTCATAACATCAAAGACTTATTATACTAGTGATCTATTCTGGTAGTTAGCATGCAATATCGGTAAGTTAACTTCACCTAAAGGGTTGGTCCACTAATTAGATGATTATCACCACGCAACTTGATCTGCGTGTAGGTGTTCTCTTCACTTACCCTTACCTTAGATATAAGATTAGCTGTTCCTAGACAAGCTCAAGCTATCAGATGAGGGTTGATAGCCTCAAATCTCCATTGTCAATCCCATTTTCCATCCATTACCCACTTTTCCTGGTGAGTAAGAATAAGACGATTTCTAACATTTGCAACCATTAATAAGCAATTAAAACAAAAGGAAGAATAATATATGCATAAACCCCATTCAAGAATCACTAAGTATTAGTCTATGTATGTTAATTCATCAAGGTACCCACAACCCTAGTTATGGGATTTAGCTACTCATGCTTGTAGAATTATAATCAACAATTTTAATAGAAATCTTAATTATAAACTTACAAGTAATTGTAGAAGAAATCACGCTTCTTGAATTAATCAATCAGAACCCAAAATGTGTAATCAAAGGTAGTTTGAATCTCAAAAACCCAAGATCAAATCAAGCCAATGTGTACTCCCATATCAAACAACAATCTCAAAACTATGGTAAAAAGTCGTAAACTATTAAAGTAAACCTAAATAAAGTATTTATAGACAAAAAATAAATCCTTTCCTAACTAAACAAGGAAATCAGGTCAGCAGTGATGACAACTCATTAGGTGACCTAATGAGTCATTAAGTGAAGTGACGACTCATTCCCAACAAATCTTCCTTCTTGATGACGGCTCAACCAATGACTCATTAGGTGATATGATGAATCATTATATATTTCGTTGCTCTAGGACTTGAATCTATGGTTTTCTGAATTCTTGACCATGACTTCTCATGATGAGTTGTTAAGGGCTCCAATTACTCATTAGTCCTTCTATCCTGACACTTAATAATTAGCTTGGATTCTGAAGTTCAACTGACGATTGCTCCTAACTATTCTTTAAGTCATGTGACGACTCTTTTCTTCTCCCATCTAGTCTCTTAATTATTTGATCAATTTCTGCTTCCAGTTCCAATGACTCACCCAATGATTCAATGTCCGACTTGATTAGTCAATTGGTTTGCTCGTCGCCTACATTCTTGAAATTTCATCCTTTGATGATTGGCCATTTTGAACCCAGTGGTTCTCAGGATGAGTCATTTCCATAGGTGAAGACTCATTACTTGTCTCACATTCCATACTTGGCCCATTTTCTGCTCATTACACCATGTAAACTCTCCAAACCTATTTTTCTGTAACACTTAACAAAAATACATCATATCTATATAAGCATACCTAGGATTAGTATCTTTTCTTTGCTTTAACCGTCGATAGTGCCATAAAACCGTAGCACATCAGAGCTTACAAAAACACCCTTGGGTGTGAAAAATACCAAAACAATAGAAGGAATCAAAAGGGTGGAAATGTTGTGGAAAAGTGATGAAGTGTCAACGGTAGTAATTGAGTCACTAAAAGAAAAACTTGAACCCTACTAGCCATTTAACCATTATTACAAGCTTAGAAAAGTCTTTATGTGATCTCAATCTGGATATTCAAAAAGAAAGACACTTGAGTAAATGGGCAAGCACATGATAGTTGTGAGCTATATTGTGAAATTCTTTGTGAGAGTTGAGTGCATTTCTCTTCTCTCTTTGTCTTGTGTGTCCTTGTGGTGTGTGTTATCATTACTTCAGAAAAAAGGACACTTTTCTTGGTCTAATTGTGAGAGCATATGGGTTTGAAAGGAATGGCTGGCATGTTTCATTTCTCTAGTTTGGGTATATGCTTCTTGATATAATGTCAATTAGTCGAGGTTGCATGCTCAGTTCAAAGGGTTACGAGAAAACTGTCTTTTGATTGATGGAGGGAGTGGCTGAATTAAATTTGATATGTTTATAGCTGTTGTTGACAACCACCCTAGTCATGATAATTTCTTATTGTAGGACATTATTTAGGTATAGGGTAGTTCTCTTCTTGATTTACTTGAAAACAAGAAAATGCTTTAAGTTAGGTATGTTCATGTGTTAGGGATTAGCGACACATCTTTGCTTCTTTTTACATCATTTTGTATGTCATTTGGAGTGAAATTAAGTAGAAACTAACCTTATAATACTATGTTTTAGGATCCAAGACATTGGATAAAGAAAGAAATTAAGGCCAAAAAACTGCTCAATAAATGTGGGAAAATATGGATCGTCTGTCTAAAGAACAGTTTCTCCCCCAGGTCGTCCCTTCCCAGCTGCAAATTACAGAAACATGAAAAGTTGGGTCCTTAAAGAATTGTTGAAAGGATGGATCTTCTTCTAAAAGGACGGCCCATCAAATAATGACAGGATCAGAGCTTGGCATAATGGGATTTATCTAGTACGGAATAAAGTAACGACCATCTTTCTAAAGGATAGTTCGTCTCTCAAAGGAAGAAAAATCAAGAGACAGAAGTAGAAAGGCAAAGGATGATCCAAAGGACGGTTCGTCCTTCCAAAGGATGGTCCATCCCTGCACACGTGGCACTCCGAGGTTCAAATTTAATGGGCTTTTTGGAGCATAGTATAAATACATATTTCTTGTAATTTTTCAGAGTTTTTACATTTCTTAGTTCATACCTAGTGTATATAGTTGAACAGAGTTACTTTTAGCCCTAGTTTCAAGTAGATTGTAGATTTAGCTTTTGTAATTGATGATTATCATCTATCAAGTGAAGATTTCAATTACTTTTGGGAAAAATGTCTTATTACTCTGCTTTTTTTCTTCTTCAAGGCATGGGTAACTAATCTTATATCTAGGGTTGTGAACCCTAATGATCCTTTGTTAAAATTGAGTTTAGGCTACTAAACTTTTGATTGATTTTTGCTTTGTAATGGTAGAGTGGTAGTTTGAACTTGTTTGAGCCCCTATGACTTGAAAGAGGGGGATATCGGGTTGAAAATTAGTTTTGGGTCTTGGATTTACTCCCCCTTGCTTGATCTATGCCAAATTTGGAGAAAAATGGAGGTTGAAAATTTGACCACCTTTGTGGGGTCGGAGGTCTACTAGGGATGATGATGTTCATTGTTGCGGGTCCTTTACCGCTGCAGTGGACCCATCATGGTAATCCCTATTTGCTGTGATGGACTCGATGCAGCAAATCCCTCCCCACTACAGTGGTCTCCCCTTAAGAAGAATGTAACCCTGCCCCTATTTTTCCTTCCTTGAATATTCCCTTAACATTCTGTTCTTGTATAGGATCGTACAATGTCTGACAACTTCAGCAGCCACATCTCTACTTACATTAGGTTGTGGTTGACCAGTACCGGTTCTGGCATAGTGAGTAGGTGACCATGGGTTTGTTGCTCGAGGGGGGTTTCATCATGGAGGACATGGTGGAGAAGGTGCCCGGTTCTATGCCAGGCTCCAGGAAATTAGGGTAGGGTCCATAGTCAAGGAGCCTTACTAGGCTAATTAAAATTGGGTGAGGGAGTTATATGCCAACCTTCCTACTATGAAATGGAATTTTCCAAACCTGGTGGCCTATGTTGAAGGGATGCAAATCATCCCTAGCACCGCCTCGATTAATAAGGAATTGGACTTTCCAAATACTCCTGAGGCCCAGCTGAAGGACAAGGATATAGTTGATAATTGGCAGTGGCTGGTGGATGCTTTGGTGGTGGAGGATCATAGGGCCTCATTTCACTGGTGTATTAACCTTAGAGGCATTAAAGGCACCCACTTTACTATGAAGTCTCAGAGGTTTCTTAATTTGGCACCCCAAATGATCTTCCTATCCACCAATCTCACCGATATGTAGATTGAAGAGGAGTGGAGGTATTTTCCGACCAAGGTCCCTCTCTCATTACTCTACTCTGCAAGAGGGCCAAGGTGCACAGGGAAGCCCAGGACGTTATGGTGTCATGCAATGCACCCTTTGACCAACTTTGGGTGAAAGGTGCACCGAGGAGGGGTAGGAAGAAGAGGAGGGGGGATTCTAATGAAGAGGGCAATGGGGCTAGCCCATCTAAGCCTGCTGGTCCATTTGAGCGAATCGAGACAGAGATGGACACTATGCAGGAGCTATTGAGAGTGTTTCCCAGACCTCCCTCAGGTGACAGGCCATCTAGTGCAGCTGTTGCGTTCAAGAGGGAGTGCAAGGAGTGGTTTCCTCCTAGGACCAAGCCCATATAAAGCTTTTGGGAGGAGAGAGAAAATGAAAAGCGGCGCTCTAGGGACAAGATCTTCATCCAGATATGGAAGGGGATTAAGAAGATCTTGAAGACCCTCTCCCCTAGATCCAAGACACCTCAAGTGGCATGGGAGGACATCCCAGAGTTCTCATTCCTCAGTCTCACAATCGGAGCATGGACCTCGAATCGAGATGGGACCTAGAGCCACGAATGACTTCAAGCTAACCCATGGCACATGCATCATGAATCCAAGAGAATAATTAAAGAGGAAATTAAAGCAAAACATTTTTTCAAAGTGGAATTGACATATATCAACCACCATAAACAGAGTCAACACTCGATAAAGCTAAAAATCTACATAATTTCTGATAAGCCTCTAAGTTGTCTGATGAGCTGATGAGACAACACCCCCAACAAGCTCACTAAAGTCTGGAATTGAAATAGAATAATCAAAACCACTAAACTGAATATCCTTAGAATATGAGAACTCACCAAAAGCAGGGACTGAGCTGGACTGAGGTGGGAGCTAGACTAACGGTGAGACTGAGTTTGATCACTCGGACTTGTATCATGAAATGATATAGCATAGAGTATGTAGTCAATACTTGGAATGTACTGAGTATGAAGGTAATTAAAGAGGACAATTAAAATACATAAAAGTTCATGAGAGTAGGACATTTCCTGAAAACTTGAAGTAATAATCATAATTGATACATGAGGGCTCAAGGTTTACAAAACTATTCATAATCTTCACATAATTGTAATCATAAGAGAAACCTTGTAAAACATAACTTCAGCCAAAGTATCATAATTATAATCACTGCATAAAACATAAGGAACAATGGGAGGACTCATCACAACCGACACCATCATGATAGAGCTTACATGATACCCCAACTATCTCGCTTAAGTGAGGAGAGTCGTCATAAGCCATCCCAGGGCAAAGAACGATAATGTGGCATGATCACTGAAGAGACCCCATAGGGTTAGCATGAGTATCAACCGACGTTGTCACGTAGTTTTGAGACTCGGGATTTGTCTGAACTCCGGACTTACTCGATGCTAGACTACTCCCAAAAATATGCACAAGGCTCGTAATAAATATCATGAAATGGTACATGAAGCTCATAGGCTAGTTTAAATCATAATAATTATGAACATTCTTGCAATACGTGAACTAGTAATGAAATAATGACCTGTGAGTTAGCCATAATCATAATCCTAATAATCATGAAAGTCATACATAATTGAGAGAATCGCCATATTTGAAATTCATAAATTCATGAAGGATTCTTGTAGGAAACCATGTATCATGCATCATAAAACATAACTTAGGGCTTGAGAGCATTGAAATCATAAGAGGTTCATATAATTTCATAAAATGTGATTTAGCCCTAAGATTTCATAATCATACTTTGCAACATAAGAAACCATAATTTCATGAGAATTTGTAGGAACTATAATACCCCAAACATAGAAATCATAAATTCCTATCAATTCAGAAATACCCATAATAGAATCATGCAGGAATATCATATCCCAACATAGTCCCTACAATTTAGAAAATAGGGCTTAGGGAATGGGTGATCATGAAATTTTATTTAAGAAGGGACATGAGGGTGAAAGAATCCATCATTGATATGCCCATATACTGGGAGTTTGACAATCACCGGGTATCCTTGAAACCCTAATTGAATTTAGGAGGAACTTGAGAAAGAACCCTAGAAAATTTTAAGAGAGTTTTGAGAGACTTGATTGACCAATTAAGAGTGTTAGGAGAGGAATGGATGATCTAGAATGAATAATACCCTTAAAGCACTCTTACCCAAATTTAAAACAGCACTGTTTAGGACTTAGGAGCTTCGAATTTATGCAAATTCCTTAATGATTTAGTAGGACAAAACTCACTGCCAAATGCCAAGACTCATCCCACGAGTCGTCATTCTGTACCATGACTCATGGTATCACTCATCTCAACCATCCAATTTTCCCCAGTTCTCTTACCTTCAACCAATGGCTAGACAGGTCAAGTCGTTACTCGTCACAATGACCCATCAGTCCCTCTCGTTGTCACCACTAACATCATGCATGGTTTCTATAATCCTCCCAATCGATACAAATAATGGATCATTACTGGTGACAACGAATCATTGCACCATTCTATTGCCACTGGGCCAAGCTTCCCAACTTTTACTGCTCCTCACCATAGACACTAACTATGGCTCGTTGTTGCCCACAACGAGCCATACCATGGCTCATACTACCATCCTAGGCCTTCCAAAATAAAACATCGACTCCTAACAATGGCCCATTATAGGTACCTACGAGTCATACCATGACTCATCGTCCCAAGCCTTTTTGTGTAGAGATGAACCATGCCCATGACTTACATCAACCAATGGGTCGTACCTTGACTCATCGATCAAAGACTTGTCAACTAGAAGCTCACCATGACTCAATCCCATGACCCATTACTCCTCACCATGACTTGTATAATGAGTCCTTCTAAGATATTGTTCAACTTTTTTTGCTGATCATATTTTCAATCCCGAATCTAGTCTTAGGAAAATTTGGGGGTTTACATTATCTCCCCCTTCGGTACATTCGTCCTCAAATGTAAAAAAAGCATATTGAAGGTTAGGGAATGAACTACAATTCCAAAACTAAACAACTAAAGCTGAAAACTGATGAAGTGACTGACTCCGCACTAAAATACATAACTGAACTGAATTCACGTAATGTACATATATGCTAAAACATGAAATAAACAGACATGCATGAAATGACATGAAACGGAATAGGGTTCTAAGGATGGGATTTATACCTCAAGCCAGAGAAGAAGTAGAAGTAATAGATGCGGGTATTAGCCATCATATCTGCTTCAGCTTCCCATGTAGCTCCCTCAAGTAGCTAATTCCTCCAAAAAACCTTTGTCGAGGCTACTTTCTTCTTTCTAAACATACAAACCAGAAGATCAAGGATCTCAACTAGTACCTCCTCATAGGTAAGAATACCCTTCACTCTGATGTCCTCTACTAGAATAACTAGAGATGGATCACCTAAGCATTTCTTCAACAAGGACACATGAAATACCGAATACACCGAAGCTAACTCTACTGGTAGCTCCAACTCATAGGCCATCTTGCCAATGAGTCTCTCAATCTTTTATGGCCTAACATAATGGGGACTAAGTTTTCCCTTCTTTTTGAATCTCAGAACTCCATTCATTGAAGACACCTTAAGAGATACCCAATCATCAACATTGAACTCAAGATCTCTCCTCCTTACATCCGCATAGGATTTCTGTCGACTCTGGGCTATTTTTAACCATTCCCTAATAAGCTGAACCTTCTCCATGGCCTCGTGAATAATCCAGTCATATCAAGGTAGCATTACCTACCTCAAACCAACCGATAGATGATCTACACCTCGGCCCATAGAGAGCCTCAAACAAATCAATATGAATGCTCGAATAATAGTTTTTCTTGTAGGAAAACTCAATGAGAAGAAAGTGACCATCCCAACAACCTTTGAAGTCGATCACGCAAGATCTCAACATATCCTCTAAAGTCTTAATGATCAACTCAGCCTGACCATCTGTCTGTGGGTCAAAAGTCATGCTAAGCTTCACCTATGTACCACTACCCTTCTAAAACGATCTCCAAAATTGAGAGGTGAACTAAATACCTCTGTCTAAAACGATGGATAATGGCAGTCCATACAAATGGACTAACTCCTGAATGTACAATCTAGCATATTCCTCAACTGAACTGGTAGTTTTGACTGGTAATAAATGAGCTACATTGGCCAACTTTTCCACAACCACCCAAATAGAGTCATACTATTAGCGGGTACGAGGCACTCCTGTGATTAAGTCCATATTGATCTCTTCCTAGTTCCAAAGAGGGATACTAATGTCTTGTAACTTACCTCCAGGTCTTTGATGCTTAACTTTAACTTGCTGACAGTTTGGACACTTAGCCACAAACTCTGTTATGTCCATGTCCTTCTTCATGCCATTCCACCAATAGACCTACCATAGGTTAGGGTACATCTTGGTGGAAGCTAGTTGGATAGAATATCTTGAACGATGAGCCCTATGCAACATTCATTCTCTCAAATCATCAACACCAGGAATAGATAAATTACCCTAATATCGAAGTACACCATCTCCCCCTTATCAGAAGACATCCATTCTCTAATTATGAAACACTTCCTTCAACTTCACTAGGATAGGGTCTTCATCTTGGCTAGCCTTGACCTTTGTCGCCAATGAAGATTCGGACTTATTCTTGACAATGACACCACCATCTATCAATTTAACAAGGCGAACCGTTAACCGTGCAAGCCGATACACATCCTTTACCAACTCCTTCCTCCCATCCTCAACGTGGGACACGATCTCTATAGAAAATCTACTAAGGGCATCTGCCACCATATTGTTCTTGCCTAGATGATAAAGAACATTTATATCGTAATCCTTGAGAAGCTCTAGCCATCTCCTTTTGTCGCAAGTTGAAGTCCTTTTGAGTGAACTCATACTGTAGACACTTATGATCCATGAACATATCCACATTTACCCCATAAAAATAATTCCTCCAAATGTTCAAGGAAAAAACTACCGTAGCCAACTCGAGGTCATCAGTTGGATAATTCTTCTCTTGGGTCTTAAGCTGACGAGAAGCATATGCAATAGCCTTGTCTCGCTGCATCAATACACACCTACAGCCAATCCTCAAACTATCACTATACACCACAAAACCATTGATACCCTAGAGTAAAGTAAAAACTAGGGCTAAAGTGAGTTGAGTCTTCGACTCCTGAAAGCTTTTCTAACAAACATCGGACCATTGAACCTAAGACTGAGTCAACTTGGTCAATGGTGCGGCAATGGAGGAAAAGCCCTCTACAAACCTCCGATAATAGCTAGCTAAACCAGAAAAGCTCTTAATATACCTAGGATTGATAGGTGTAGGGAAATTCTTCACGGCCTCTATCTTTTGAAAGTCCACTAGTACACCCTTACTATACACTACATGATCCAAGAATTCAACTGAGTCCGTCCAAAACTCACAATTGTTAAACTAGCGAACAACTGACGGTCCTTAAGAGTCTGCAACACAACCCTCAATAAGCGGCATGCTCCTCCTCTCTCCTAGAGAATATGAGAATATCATCTATGAAGACAATCACGAACATGTCGAAATATTTATTGAACACCCTGTTCATCAAGACCATAAAAGCTGCAGGAGCATTCATTAGTCCAAAAGACATAATCATGAACTCATAGTGACCATACCGTGTCTTGAATGCTGTTTTTGGAATGTCAATCTCACTAACTCTAAGCTGGTGATAGCCGGACCTGAGGTTTATCTTAGAAAATCACTTAGCACTCTAAAGATGGTCAAACAAGACATTAATTCTAGGGAGGGGATACTTATTCTTGATTGTGACCTTGCTCAACTGCGAATAATCAATGCACATACGAAGGGAACCGTCCTTCTTTTGAACCAAGAGAACTGGTGCAACCCATGTGGAATTACTAGGCCGGATAAACCCCTTATCTAGGAGATCTCCCAACTACTCACAACTCCTTTATCTCAGCTGGAGCCATTCTATAAGGAGGAATAGATATGGGTTGTGTATTGGGAAAAAAGGTCAATATCAAAGTCAATCTCCCGCTCGGGAGGAACTCTTGGTAAATCATCTAGAAGCACCTCCGGGTACTCACATACAACCGGAACTAACTGGAGAGTAAGGGTCTCGAACATAGAATCCTTAACCCGAACTAGATGGTATACACAACCCTTAGAGATCATCTTTTTGGCCTCAACATAGGAGACAAAACAACCTACAAGAACCACTAAACTACCCTTCAACTCTAGTACTGGCTCACCCGAAAATGAAAACTCTACCGTATGGGTTATACAATCAACTGAATCATAACATGCATATAACAAATACCTATCGTAAATGACATCAAAATACCTTATGTCTAACTCTACTAGGTCGGATGAGGTGACTTTCTGAAGGATTGTGACAGGGCAATTTCTATATTCCCGTCGAGCTATAACTGGCTCACCAACTAGAGTAGAGGCTAAGATGGTTTTGCATAGGTTTTAAGGACTGACACCGAAACGAACTACAATATAGGGAGTCACAAAGGATAATATGGCTCCAGGATCTAACAAAGCATACACATTAAGATGAAATACTCATAACATACCAGTAACCACATCAGGTGAAGTCTCCTGCTCCTGGCGTGATAAGAGTGCATAAAATTTGTTCTAGCACTGAGTGCTAGCTATACTAGTAGAAGCACCATGCTGGAAAGGACATGCTGCTAGAGTTGCTAAACTGGTGGCTGGAGCACGACTTCAACTGTCACCCTACCTGGCTAATGGACACTCCATGTGCATGTGCCCCGGCTTCCCACCCTCGAAGCAAACATCTGATTCCAACTAGCCACTCTCCTATGTGGTTCATACCATATTTTCCGCAGATTGGGAAAGTGTGCTCTAGTGGCGTGCTGCTCTATCCCTTAGAACCTGACTCCCTACTCCTCTGATCACTCTGAGGTCTGGATGGAATACTGGCTGATGATAATGCTATGATTGATGACCTCTGGTAGGACTGGAGGGCAATGTACGCCATTGGACCTGCGTTAGGAGAACCAAAACTTGCCTGTCCTAGCCCACTTGGCCTCTCTCTCCTTCTCCTTCATCTGTTCTACCTAAATCTTCTAGGCGTATATGAACAACCGCGAAAAATCTAGGTTACTATTCGGTATAGCGGTCCTGCACTCCATGACTAGCGAATCTGCTACCTCATTCACAAACTTGCTCATATGATCCCTCTGATCCGCAACCATCTCCGGCGCATATTTTTTACATCAAGGTAAACTCCAAGGAATATTCTTGGAAGGTCCTATGGTTCTGCTTTAAGTTGACGAACTCTGCCGTCTTTGCCTCCCTCAACCCTCTATGGAAGAACCTGTCTAAGAAGATAGCCACGAACGCATCTCAGCTCACAAGAATTTCTTCCACTACTCTGCCCTCCTTCCATTAGCGGAACCAAATGTAAGCAAACCCCTTTTGCTGATAGGAGGCTAAATCTACACTCTTTTCTTTGGTCACCCTCATAATATAGGTGATCTTCTACACCTCCTCAATAAACTCATATGGGTCCTCATTCGTCGTCGATCCAAGAAACTCAAGTGGGTTTATCCTGAGGATATCTCAGACTCTCGCCGCTGCTTCCTTCCCATTATAAGGAACATGAACCACCGCCTGCTGGTTGACCTAAGCGATCATTGCCTGTGTCAACATCTGGAAGGCTGCCCTAAACTTGGCATGAGTAACCTACTCGGGCAAGGGTTTCGCTAGTGCTGGTGGGCATTGTTGACGCCCATCTCTGTTACCATTACCATGGCCATTTCTATTGCCCTTTCTTCTACTATTAACCCTATGAGGAGGCATCATTCTGCAAACACGTAAAACTAGAGTTAGATGAATAGAGAGAAAGAGTTGAACTCATAGTACAGTATGGAATTAGGAAAAAAGGGAAGTTTCCTAAAATGTTTAATAGCCTCTTTTTCATAAGTGTAGCGCGTTTCACACCTATGAAATATACTCTACTTAACGCGGATTTCAGATATCCTAAGACACTTAAAAACTTAATACGCTGATACCAAGTTTGTCATGATCTGAGCATTGACTCCGGATCGAGACACAAGTTCTACAGCCATGAATGACTCCAAACTAACCCATGACACATGCATAACGAATCCAAGAGCATAATTAACGCGAAAATTAAAGAAAAACATTTTGAAGCGGAAGTCTGACATATATCAACTTTCATAAATGGAGTCAACACTCAATAAAGATGAAAGTCTACTTAATGTCTGATAAGCCTCTATATAGTCGGATGAGTTGATGGGAAAACACCCCCAACTAGCTTACTAAAATCAAAAACTGAAATAGCATAATCAAAACCACTAAATTGAATATCCTTAGAAGAAGAGGACTCACAAGAAAGGTGACTAAGCTGAACTGAGGTGACTAACGGTGAGACTGAGTCTGATTGCTTGAACCTGTATCATCAAATGATACAACATAGTTATGCGGTCAGTACCTGGCATGTACGGAGTATGAAGGTAATTAAAGAGGACAATTAAAATACGTAAAAGTTCAAATGAGTAGGACATTTCATGAAAACATGAAGTGGTAATCATAATTGAAACATGAGGGCTCAAGATTTTCAAACCTATTCATAATCTTGAAATAATCGTAGTCTTAAGAGAAACCTTATAAAATATAACTTGATCCAAAGTATCGTAATCATAATCTTGCATAAAACATAAGGAACAAAGGGAGGACTCATAATAACTAACACCATCAGGATAACTCATACATGGTTCCCCAACTATCACGCTCAAGTGGGCAGAGCCATCCTAAGCTTTTCTAGGGAAAAGAAGGACAACGTGGCATGATCACTGAAGAAGGGGCCTTAGGGTTAGCATGAGTATCAACCTACATTTGCACGTAGTTTTGAGACTTGGGTTTTTCCTGAATATCGGGCCTACTCGATGCTAGAAACTACTACCAAAAACTTGCACATGGCTGATAATTAAAATCGTGAAGTTCATGTGCTTGTTTAAACCATAATAATCGTGAACATGCTTGTAATATGTGAACTAGCCATGAAATAAGGGACCATAAGTCGGCCATAATCATAACCCTGATAATAGTGAAAGTCATACATAATTGACAAAATCCTCATATTTGAAACTCATGAATTCATCAAGGCTTGATTTATGAAACCATGTATCATACCTCATAAAACATAACTTAGGGCTTGAGAGAATTCAAATCATAAGAGGATCATAGAATTTCATAAAAAGTGATTGTTGTGCCCCAGTGCACACCCAAGCGTACGCGGTTGTACAGGTAATACAACAGCTCTTTTAAGGGCTGGATGTCAAACCCACAGGGACTGGACTATTTAAGAGAATATTCAAGTTATGTGCTCTATTAAATTTCACAAGTGTTGATTGTAGAGATTTTGGTTGTTTAAACTAAATCTAAGTGATGATCACAATATAATCAGGAAATATTAACAAGAAGCATCTAGAGTTAAGGCCTGACAATCATGAAATGCTAAAATTCACAATGGATCAAGTATATGAAATTCAGTTGTTGTCTCACAGAGTTAATATGCAGTGATCACGGTCTTTCGAGCCTCTAAACACAACAAACTAGTCTCACACCTACATCGTTGAGCGGGGATGTGATATCCTAATTTGTGAGCAATTTAACTGTAAGGATGTGGTTTTCGGGGTTTCTGCCCTTGATTATGGACTCTTGTACCTCTAATCATTTGACCTAACTTAGCTCCACAACTACTTCTACGGGCGGTGATGTGATAATTCTATGTTGGTGTCTAGCTATCATCCCGTTTAATTAACCAAGCAAGGTAAATTAGGTATAATTTCTATCCTAACCACGAATCCTATCGTAAAGACAAGAACTTGCTCCCTACATTCTTTCATTCTAACCTAGGGTTACTCTTTTGACTTTTCGCCTAAGCCTAACAAGTTTGTTTTCGTGGTGATCAAGCATAAAAACAACAATAATTAAGAAAGCAAGACAAAACAACAACGAAAACTCAGACCAAAGATCAATTGAAGCATTTACATTCATATCATGCGGCCTCAACCCTATAGGAAGGGTTTTAGTCTCTCATGTTCATACAATTACACAAAAACATATTTAAAGTAATGTACTTACGAGAATGAATAAAAAATAATGAAAAACCTTTGAACCCTAAGTGAAGTTCTTCTCTTCTCCCTTCGCTCCTCTATGCATTCCCAAAATATTTACGTGATAATTAAAATAAGAAGCTAAGGTATTAATTTATTGTTAATGAAAATTTGCAATTTTTGGTTGTGGTTGAACTGGCTCCGTGTCACGAACTTGGTCGCATCAGTCTTGCTCCGTGACATGGAGATATCACGGATGCACACTAAAAAATTGGCCTAGGCATGTCATGGGCGATGGACAAAGGGTGTGGCACGGAGGCCATTGCGCTGCTCGTAGACTCTGGCACATCTTGGAAACACAGGATGCCTGGCGTGGCACGTTCCTATCTCACAGGGCCCCTTCCTTTTGACATCTTCTGCATGTGCATCCTTGGGTGTGGCACGGCGCTAGCTGTGGCATGCTTTTTGGCGTGGTTAGCCTGCTACATGTGATGCATTGTGTGACTCTTTTGCAATTTATTCCGAGCTTTCTCCTTAAGCCTCAACCATCATATTTAATCCCTCCTAAGAATTTTAAACATACAAAACAAAGACTAATAATGTTGGTTAGTTCCGGAACGCAATTTATCATAAATACATGAGAATGTAATCACATACATTGGAAAACATTACTAAAACTAAGTTATAAAATAGCACTTGGGCACGTAATTATGTCCAAGATCAGTGATTTAGCCCTAAGAGTTCATAATCATACATACAACATAAGAGAAAACAATTTGATGAGAACATGTAGGAATTATAAAACCCTAATCATGGAAATCATAACCCAACATAGTCTCTAGAATTTCGAAAATAGGGCTTGAGGAATGGGTTATCATGGAATTTTCTTGAAGAAGGTGCATGGGGGGGGGGGGGTGAAAGAATCCATCAATGATAAGCCCATATACCTGGAATTTGACAATCACTAGCTAGCCTTGAAACCCCAACTGAATTGAGGAGGAACTTGAGCAAGAACCCTAGAAAATTTTTTGAGAGACTTGATTCTTCAATTAAGAGTGTTAGGAGAGGAAAGGGTGATCTAGGGTGAATAATATAGTTAAAACACTCTTATGCAAGCTTAAAATGATATTGTTTAGAACTTAGGAATTTCAAATCTACAAAAATTCCCTTAATAATTTCGCAGGAAAAAACCTCACTACCAGATGCCACGACTCATACCACGAGTCGTCCTTCCATAACAAAACTCGTGGTATTACTCGTCTCAACCATCAAATTTTCCAAAGTTCTTAGACCTTCAAATGACGGCTAGACAAGATGAGTCGTTCTAGTCATAAAGACCCGTCACTACCTCTCATTCTCTCCAATGATATCATGCATGGTTTCTGGAATCCTCCCAATAGACGCATACAATGGATCGTTACTAGTGACAACGGATCGTTGCACCCTTCCATTGCCACTAGACCAAGATTCCTAATTTTTACTGCTCCTCACCACGGCCACTTACCATGGCTCATTATTTCCCATAATGAGTCATACCATGACCCATACTACCAGCTAGGCACACCAAAATCAAACAAAGACTCGTGAGAGCAACCCGTTATAGGGACCTATTAGTCGTACCCTGACTCATCATCCAATGCCTTTTTCTGTAGAGATGAACCACGACTCATGATTACGAGTCATCACATCAACCAACGGGTCATACCTTAACACATTTATCCAGGACTTGTCAACCCGAAGCTCACCACAACTTAATCCCATGACCCATTACTCCATACCACGAGTCGTACAATGAGTCGCTCTGAGATATTTTTCATGTTTTTCTACTGATCATATTCTCAATCCCGAATCTATTCTGATGAACTTTTGGGGTGTTACACTCAGTGAGTTCGTGGATGAGGTGACCAATGATCTTAGCGGCTGCAGCGATGAGGCCTCTAGTTAGTCATGGCCGCAGTGTACATCCCTCCCCTACTCCCCCTAGTTCATTTGATTTTTGTTTCCCTTATTTGGGGCTTGTAACAAAATTTCACCTTTCTTGTTTCTTGTTTTTGGTAAATGCAACTTATGTCCTATTGGGAGCCTGTTCGGCATTCGAATGAATATGGACTTGTCTTAAGCGCCTTTATTATCATTACTAGCAGTTCTTTTGTATATCTATCTGTATGCTTATTTCATAGTTAAGATCCTTCTGAATAGTTTTCTAAAATAGGATATTCGGTTCTGCCTACTAGTCGTCCGCTGCCGCAGTTGCTTCCTCTCAGCAATGGACCCACTACAATGGTCCCATTCGCTGTAGTGAGTCTCCGTTAGCGAGACACATCTCATTGCAGCGAGAACTTGCTAAGCAGAAGGAAATTTCTAGACCACTGGTCTCCCGAACCCTACAGTCCCTCGTTCATTATTTATTATCACATACAACTACTATGTCGTACTGCATAAAAATCTGCACCGTCATATACCAAGTGGAATCTCCTAGATACCAATTGAGCTGGCGAGATACCAATTGGATTTCTTCAAAACCAATTGAACTCGACCTAGGCGAATGACACACTCAGAGAACACGATAAGAGAGAAATAAAGTGAGAACTTCCTAGATGTCTTGCATCCTTATGATGATTAAAAGTGGACGTCTATACACCAATCTGCGGAACTCTACTTGACATTGCTCTTGTACTTGTGAGACCAGTAATCTTGATGCTCTGATGCAACTTTACACAATCCAAATGGGTGGGTCGTGTGGGAACCTGCATTGGCTCTAGCTCAATAGGAGAACCCCTGTTTAAGCTACATATAAAAATATCAATAATTTCTCCTTACTTTTAAAGAAATCAAACAATCTTTAAATTTACAATTAAGTCCCCAAAAACCATGACTCTCCTAAGATCTAGTCTAGACAGTTACAAGAGCTCTACTTGGAATACTGAAAAAATAAAATGACACAACTCCGTCTGCAGAGAGAATGCAGAATCTGATGCTGAGTGTCACCTTATCAACCATGAACTGCAAAGTCACCAACCACAACCTACACCCAAAAGGGTGTATCAAGGTAGTATCAGTATACTACACGTATAGTAGGCATCATTAAGCAACTAGGATTAGTTCATGCAACAATATATAATCACTACACGAAGACCATAAAAATATATCAATCAAATCATCCACACACAGTACATTAGTCACAGTCCCATTCCTCATATTTTTGAATTACAACTATGCTTGATATTGACAACTTGACATACATCGATAATTACACAAAGGTATTAAAACACTACGATCATATTTATGTATTTCTACGTCGTAGTCTAATTTTGTTATTTATTGATTCATCCTTATGAAATTTCGCTATTCGAGAGCAATACTCATAATGGAAATCTCACCTATCAAGTCACCCTTATTTTCTACTATGGCTACTCACAACAAACTCCCTTATCTATCGTAATTATTAACCTTGTGATTCAGCACCCAATTTCCACATTAATACCCACCTTTCCTCCTAAGCAATCAATTACATATACATAGTTTAACTACATAGTCATGAATATACCGTTGGAAACAACCATCTCAGACATACTACCTGGATGATGCAATTAATAACCTAGCATCACGATTCTATTCATACTCCATAATCATGCCATGTTATTTACTACCCCTTCCCTTCCTTATATTTCAAGCTATTTCTATTACCTTTAATTATTATTCACTAGGGTCTGAACTGGTTGTTCTTAGCATTATAATTCTTCATATTACGTATAACTAGCATATCAATTATACACACATATATGACTTACTAATTGATGTTTAACAAAAAGGTAATCCATAACCTACCTAGGTTCCAAGCTACTACCAAGAAAGAGATAGAGTACTATTTCTTGCACCGATTCTAATATTTCTCGAAGAATTTCATCGCGGAGTATACTGGAATCTTGCCTTCTTTAGCCACCCTATTCTTTTGCCCTGCTAGAATAACCAAACTTTATTTCCATAGAATTTTTAGTGGCTAATCATTTTCATAATAGGGTGTGGATTTTAAAAGTGGGTAAAACACAAAGTTCTGGTTCGCATCTTCGGTTCCAGTGATGCTTGCTCCATTGCAGCGGTCCCGCTATAGTGGTCTTGTCATCAGACCCAAATTTTTTTTAACTCCGCCCCTTTAAATACAATGCAACCATTACTTCCATCCTTACTAAAATTACACCAATCCTGTATAAAATTTTAAATTGTAGCGTCAATGTTATTAGGGTGCTAAAATGATCGGATAGGTTATTACAAAAATAAAATTTCAAATATTATTATTCATGTGTATGAACCAAATTAATTAAAGAATTATATGTCAAGTTTCATATGATTAAATCCAAATACAAGTTCCACTAATGTTAAATGGAGGAAGAGGGAGGGTTAATAAAATTCAAGAGCTTTAGTTTGAATAGAACAATAGAAACCACAACCTCTTGAATGATACCCATGACAAACCATCCTTTGAGAAGACCTATAGTGAATCGATATAATTTGACTAATTTAGTGTCAACATATACAAGTCCAACACGAATATCACTATCAGAGTCAAATGGGAGCCTCCTGATACAGGGAACATCAGTGGGGTAGTTATAAATAACATAAATACTAGATAGTTGAGTTCTCAAAGAATTGTTCATTGCCACAATCAATCGGGTATAGCTGCTAGCACCTTTAAAAGGTCTAAAGTTTGTGACCGAGAACAACCTCATACCTGTTGAGATCAACTTGCACATACTCAAAAGAGGTAATCACAATATTGAAGAAAAACAACTTACACTATAATGTTGTTATTAATAAATGCAAGATGTTGATTTAAAGTCTAGGAGGATCAGAGATAAATCATAAATTCAGAGAGTGGAACAAGGAGTTGATGCGCTCGCTAACGAGGGAGCAAAGAAGAAGTATTTTGATAAGGCTAATATTTTTATAGTTCCATCGATGTATGTTGTAGACCTATTATTGTCAGGCCTCCTAGAAACTAGTTACGAAAGAGCAATTAACTTATTTTATAGTAATCAAGACGGGCATAGCCCATTACTACTTGAAAAGAGCAAATTACTTGACTTGGGCCTTAACGAGTCTATTGAAATTTTTTAATATATATGGTATCATTAATAACAAAAAAAAAGGATATTTACCTTGAGAACTTTAAAGTTAAATCAAGATAATAAGCTTTCAGGAGAGGATTAGGCTCTAAAATTATCAATCTTGTATATATCACATATAATTTCAAATTTTGGTGAAAGATGAAACTTCAGAGCGTAATTCCAATTCTGAAACATTATTATCTTGACTAATTTATGCCTTAAAGTGTCTGTCTTGATAAACATATAAGTTGATTCTCAGGCCATAACTATTCAAAGATATTAGCATAAAGCAATAAAAAAGCTTGATATGAAAATGTTTCATGAAGGTATAAAGAGCTAATAAATTGTAACCATGAATAAAAGTTGAAAAGCTTGTACCTTCTAATTTAATTTGAGTTATTACGCAATTTTTTTAATTCAATGAACCAAAAAAAATACAAATACCAAATAATCCTAAAAATTACTAATACTAGTCATACAATTCCTACATTATAATTCATCCATGTGAATCAAAGTAATTAACTAATTATACATCAAGTTCCATCTGGAGTGAGCAAAATACATGTTATATTAATATTTAATTGATGAATGAGAGAAAAGCAAGGCAATTGAAGAACTTCAATTTGAAGAGAATATTACATTGAGTACTTTAAGGTAAAATTGAGGTATTAATATTTCAGAAGAGGATTAGTCTCTATAATTATAAACCTTAGATATTTCATATACGATTATATAGACTTGGTGAAAGCTAAGCTTCAGAGCCTAATACCAATTCTGAAACCTTGTTATCTTGATACATTTTTGCCTTAAAGTTTTCTTACTTAATAAACATTCAAATTTACTCACAAGACATAGCTATTCAAGACAATGATATTAAAAAAGAAAAATCACCATAAAATATGTTTCATAAAGATAAAAAGAACCAGTCAATAAAAATTTTAGAGGTTGTACTTTCTAAAATTTATTATATATGTTTTTTTTTACCAATAACTCAATATATCGATAATGTAGGACATAAAGTTTCATTAAAGTGTTGCCACTCAATTGAAAAACTTAGTTGGTGAGTGAGTTGCGATCTATTATTGAGTCCATCTTGATTGAAGCAATCTTTAGATAAATTTAATATCATAATTTACATATTAAATGAATTTATTTTAATTATTTTGCAAAACATGTCTAGATCCCCTTATTTGACACTCTAAATGTGTCTATCTTTTTACCCATAAAGTGTATGTTGTCTGACTTATCAATAATACATGTCACATAGATTTTTCTATGAGACAATACATGACTCATTAAACTTCAACAGAACTAACTTTGATCTAGGTAAATCATGACACATGTATTTACATTATTCATTTTAATTCATCCAATCTTATCCTACATATTTATTGTCTTTAAATTTAACTATTGAATGAGATGTCATTTATTTATAATTTAAAAATAACTTGTTTCTTGTGTTCAAACAAATTTTTGATTTTAATAAAGATAAAATAAGTTTCAATATCCTAATAACTTTTTTCTTATCATGATATCGATATCATATATGTCACGATCTGAGCTGGAGCCTCAGATGGATACACGGGACCTAGAACCACGAGTGGCTCCAAGCTAACCCATGACATGTTCACAACAACACAAGAGCATAAATTAAAGCGGAAAATTAAAATTTAAACATGAATGCGCAGAATTCTAAACATATATTAAACGTAAATAAAAGTGTTAACATCACAACACCGAGCCAAAAGCTAAACATACTAATCTATATCTGAAAAACTTCTACTATTTGAGGAGATGCTGGGACAAGCCCCCAACTAACTCCAAGTATAAAACTAAACTAACAAAACAACATGAATTAAAGAATGTCCCCAGTAGATAAGGATTCACCAACACAGGACTAAATTGAATTGATAGGGAGCGGGACTAATGGTGCAACTGAATCTGATCGCCCGAACCTATATCATGAACCGATATAGCATTGAGTATGCGGTGAATACTTTGAATGTACTGAGTATGCGAGTTGAGTAAAATAGATTAATAAAAATCCATAAAGAGTTCATGAAAGTAGGAAATTTAAAACATGAAGTAATTGTCGTAATTTAGGCATGAAGGCTCAAGGTTTTTAAATAGTTCATAATCTAATCATAAAGGTATTCATAACAGAAATCTTGTAAAAACATAATTTGAGCCAAATTATCATAATTATGAACATTCATAAAATTATAAGGAACAGTGGTAGGACTCATCATAACTGACACCATCATGATAGAGCTTACATGACGCCCCAACTATCTTGCTCAAGTGGACAAAGCCACCCCAAGCCTGCTAATGGCGTGATCATTAAAGAAACTATCACGACCCGAACAGAGGCCTGGATCATAGACAGGGGACAAGGGACCTCGAGAGACCCCAAGTCGACCCATGGCATAAGCGTACAACTAACTCATTCAATAAACTGAAGAAAACATCAATATAATCTTAGCAGAAGTCTAATTCAACATCACGTCAGAATAACTAACACATACATAAGTCTGAAAAGCCTCTAGTCTGGACAAGTTGATGGGACAAGACCCCAACTAACTCAATAATACTAAAACTGAAAATACATAAAGGAACTGAAATTCTAGCCCTCGAAGGATGAGGAATAACCAACGTAGTAGGAGCTAACTCTGACAACCGACTACGAGCAGGGCTGAGCCTGGGAGTTGGGGCCTGTATCATGAAACGATACAACATAAAAAGTTTGCGGTCAATACGTGAAATGTACCGAGTATGCAAGGTAAGGGATATCGCTCAAGTAAAGTAAACCATTTAGAACATTTCGTAACATATCATAAAATCTCCAATCTGAGAAGGAAGAATTACATGCACTCATTCTGAAATCATAATCTTTTCCCAATATGACCATGAATAGTTTCATAACATCATAATTGTATCGAATGACTCAAAGCTGAAATATGACATCATAGAAAAGTTGAACAATGAGTCAATCCTTACTTTTAGAACATGCATGCTTGCAGTAATAATCATGAGTAATGAATATGCACATATGAATCATGTAGACAATGGGAGACTCGTCACTTAACTGACATACCACGATAGAGCTTACATAGTCCCGACTATCAGACTCATGTGGGTAAAGCCATCCAGAATCTAGTTAGGGCTAAGAACGCTAACATGATATTGATATCAAGCTCATGGGTCATTTGGTTTGGGGATAGCTCACCAGGGAGGTCCCAGTAACATAATAGTATTAACCTATGTTGGTCCGTAGTTCTGGCGCATAGGGTGATCGACTCTTAGCCCGCTCAGTGCTAAACTCTTCTCCCAAAACATGCAATGCTCTACATCGTATATAACGAAGCTCAACATTGCCTATTGACGAAGCTCAACAATGATATCATGCATAAACTCAACATAGTATGAAATGAAGCTCAACATTGCCATTTTACAAAGCTCACTCATGGAATCATGCATAGACTCGACATCATATGAAGCGAAGATCAATGATAACGTACATCTCAGTTATGAATTCATGCATATGAGAATCGCTATTTTAAACATACCACAAGTTCAATTATAAGTAGGAGCATCTACTTTAAATCATGTAGTAAGCTATATGTAGGAACATTTAACTCATCATACCACAAGCTAATAATATGAAATTTGGGAGACTTCACTCCAAATAATGCGGTAAGCTCATTTCGGGAAAATCATCATCTAAATCAACATGTAGGCATTGCCCAAAGCTTTACCATACTTGGATCTACTCAATTACTTTGAAAACAATATCATAACATGGGTAGATTTAGAAACATGCTTTTCATCATCAAATCTCATCATCATTATACATTCGTCATCATTCTCTTATTTCATGAACTTCTCACCCATGGGCATTCAATTTCATAATTTAGAAAACACAATTTTTGATTGAAATAATTTAAAATCTGCCCAAGCTTCACAGCAATAATAACATAATCTAATCATACCCATGTGTAGAGATTGAAAAATTATGCAAATGGGTAAACCCCATACTTTATCATAGGTAATTTTCATGATTTGATAGAAATTGGGCATGGGTACGAAAAAGACACCCACTCATAACGTTACATACCTGGGAGGGATGATTTTTACCACTTCTCTAATTGCCAAGATGAGATTCCAATGGAAACCTTCAAAAGTTGCTCTAAATCCTCTCTTCAAACTCTCAATTTTTCATGCATGGGATGAACTAGCTTAAAATAGGTTTTCCCCTCTTAAAACCCTGTAAAATGAGCCTTAAACGATATAGTATGGGCCCCTAGGACTTAGGAATTTCGGAAAAGCCCTTACTTAAATAGCAGGATTTGGCTGAGTGCCAGTCCCCACAAGGGATTGGATGACCCGTGGTCAAGAGTCATCTGGTACACTGCTCAAAACAACAAGGGGACCTCAAAAAAGACACCACGACTAGCGTGGGTCACCATGACTCGTGGTCACCATCCGTAGCTTCTACTGCCCAATGCCTCCTCGCCACAACCAGTCTAGGCCACGGGAGACCTCACGAGTCACGAGGCTTGACCATGAATCGTTTTTATGCCCGTGGTCTTCTCACCACATCCTCCCAACCCTGCTTGACCACAAGTCACTTCACGACTCATGGTCACTCCTCACGAGATTCCTCACGATTCATCCTATGACCTGGTGCAAAATTTTTGTTTTTCACTAGTTGGACTCCCGGGTCTAATCCTTGGGTTCCGAGGAATAACAATATCTCCCCCTTGGGAAAAATCATCCTCGAATGTTAGAAACACATGGAAACTCAGAAACATGCAATCATCATATGCAAACACTAATCATTTAAATCGAAAACTCACGGAATGAGTACCTCTGAAAAGAACTACATAGCTAAACTAAATTCAAACATCACCATACATCTATCATAACAAAAATCAAACTTGCGCACATGAACTGAATATGGAACTGATTAGATAGTTAGGGCCATAAACTAAAAACTGAAACTGAAATGGAGCCAGTAGGAAACAGGTGAGGGTATTTATCCATTGTAGTTGCCTCGACTTCCCACGTAACTCCCTCAACATGCTAATTTCTCCATAACACCTTCACCGAAGCCACTTCTTTGTTCCTTAGCCTCCAAACGTGCCGATCCAAGATTGCAACTGGAATTTCCTCATAACTGATGCTATCTCCCACACCAATGCTTTCCACCAGGACAACTAAAGATTGATCACCCAAGGACTTTTTCATGAGCGATACATGAAAGATAGGATGAACTGAAGATAACTCTTATGGAAAGTCCAACTCATACACTACTTTACCAACTCTTTTCATTATCCAGTAGGGACCAACATAGCAGGTACTGAATTTTCCTTTCTTTCCGAATCGCATGACTCCCTTCATGGGAGACACCTTCAGAAATACCCAATCGTCCACCTCGAACTCTAACTCTCTTTCCTCACATCAGCATATGACTTTTGATGACTTTAAGCTGTTTTCAACCTATCCCTTATCAACTGAACATTCACCATAGCCTCATGAACCGAATCAAGTCCTATCATAGATGCCTCACCAACCTCAAACCATCCGATTGGCGATGTACACCTCCTATTGTAAAGTGCCTCGAATGGTGCCATCTGGATGTTGGAGTGATAGTCGTTATTATAATAAAACTCAATCAATGGCAAATGTTCATCCAGGATACCCTTGAAATCCATTACGCATGCTCTCAAAATGTCCTAGAGGGTCTGGATTGTTCGCTCTGCCTGACTATTCATCTGCGGATGAAATGCTGTGTTGAGTTTAACCTGAGTCCCAAGCCCTTTTTTGAAAGACTGCCAAAACTGAATGGTAAACTGAGTAACTCAGTCTAAAATAATAGAAAAGGGAACTCCATGTAAATGCACCAATTCCCGAATAAATAGCTTGGCGTGATCATTCGCTGAATCTGTGGTTTTGACCGGTAGGAAGTGTGCAGCCTTGGTTATCCTGTCGACCACCACCAAAATAGAATCGTAGTGCCTACGAGTACGTGGTAGGCCTGTAATGAAATCCATATTAATCAATTCCCACTTACAAGTAGAAATGCTAATATCCTAAAGTACGCCTCCCGGCCTTTGATGTTCGACTTTCACTTGCTGACAGTTAGGGAACTTGGCTACGGATTCTGCAATATCCTTGTTCATGTCATTCCACAAATATATTTTCCGAAAATCATGATACATTATGGTGGCACCCGGATGGATAGAATACCAGGATCCATATGCCTCATGCAATATCCAATCCCTCAAATTATCAATATCTAGAACACATAGACGGCCCTGGTACCGCAGCACCCCATCTCCCTCTTGGGAGAAGACCTCCACCATCTGACTTCCGACGGCTTCCTTCAGTTTTACCAACATCTAATCCTCATCTTGCCTAGCTTTTACGTCTACTACCAAGGATGATTCCAATACCTTTTGCACAACAACGCCGCCATCGGTCGAGTCGACCAATCTAACTCCCAATCTCACAAGTCGATGGACATCTTTCACCAACTCTTTCTTTCCCTCATCCACGTGGGACACACTCTCCATAGAGAGTCTACTAATTGTGTCCGCTACCACATTAGCCTTACCGGGGATGTAAAGGACACTCATGTCGTTGTCCTTTAATAGCTCCAACCACCCCATTGGCTGAAGATTGTGATCCTTCTGCGTGAACACATACTGCAAGCTCTTGTGATCCGCGAATACATCAATGTGGACCCCATAGAAGTAATGCTGCCATAACTTCAATGCGAACACCACCGCAGCCAACTCAAGATCATGAGTCGGGTAATTTTCTCGTGGACTTTCAACTGTCTTGAGGCATATTCTATCACTTTCCCATGCTACATCAACACACACACAAGTTCGATTCTTGAAGCATCACAATACACAACAAAACCATCGGTACCCTCAGGTAGGGCTAACACTGGTGCTGAAGTGAGTCGAGTCTTCAACTCTTGGAAGCTTTTCTCATAAGCCTCAAAGCATTGAAACTTTACTTTCTTCTGAATCAACTTGGTTAAAGGTGTCGCAATAGATGAAAATCCCTCAATGAATCTCTAATATTAACCACTAAGCCCAAAAAGCTCCTGATATCTGATGGGTTCACCGATCTGGGAGATTTCTTTACTGCCTCGATTTTCTATGAATCCACGCTTATGCCCTCACTCAATACCACATGGCCCAAAAATGCCACAGAATCCAGCAAAAACTCACACTTGCTGAACTTTGCATACAACTAATGATCCTTGAGGGTCTGAAGTGCTACTCTCAAGTGAGCGGCATGCTCCTCCATGCTCCAAGAGTATAAATGGATGTATTCAATGATCACAATCATGAACACGTCCAAAAATGCCTTGAACACCCTGTTCATTAGATCAATAAAAGATGCAGTGGCATTGATTAGTCCAAAATGCATAAAAAAAATTTGTAGTGACCATACCATGTCCTGAAAGAGGTTTTTGGGATTTCACTCTCTCGAACCATGAGCTGATGATACCTAGACCTGAGATCAATCTTGGAGAAATACTTGGGACCATGAAGCTAGTCAAACAAATCATCGATCCTGGGTAACGGATACCTATTCTTAATGGTGACCTTGTTCAGCTGCCTATAATCAACACACTTCCAAAGAGAACCATCTTTCTTCCGAACGAATAGGACTGGTGCACCCCATGGAGACTTACTCGGCCTAATAAATCCCTTATCTAACAGGTCCTTCAACTCTTTTAGCTCGGTTGGAGCCATTTTGTAGGGAGGAATAGATATAGGTTGCATGTCGGGAAGAAGATTTATACCGAAACCAATCTCCCACTCGGGAGGGACACTTGGATAATCGGTAGGAAAGACCTATGGATACTCACGTACTACTGGAACTGACTGAATAGTCGATATTTCAGACTCGACATCCTTAACCTTAACTAGATGGTACATGCAACCCTTAGAATTCTGGCCTTAAGGTAGGAAATGTATCGACCTACAGTCACAGCTGAACTACCCTTCCATTTTATGGTTGGCTCGCTTGGAAATTTGAACTCTACTGCTCGGGTTGTACAATTAACCGAAGTGTAGCATGCAAATAGCCAATCCATGCCTAGAATAGCATCGAAATTGGTCATGGATAACTCTATCAAGTTTGCTGAGGTGACCTTATGAAGGACTGAGACTAGGAAACCTCTATATACCCGTCTAGCTATAACTGAGTTACCTATTGGAGTTGAAATAGAGAAGGGTTCTAACAAGACATCGAGATTGACTCTGAAGCTACTAGCCACATATGGTGTCATGAAAGACAAAGTAGCCCCTGGATCTAACAAAGCATATACATCAATATAGAAAACTCGCAAAATACTAGTGACCACATCTGGGGAGACCTCTTGCTCCTGATGGGAAGCTAAAACATAGAATCTATTCTGGCGCTGACCGCCAGCTATGCTAGTAGATGCCCCCTGATGTGCTGAGTGTGGGGGAGGGGTTGCTGAACTAGAAGCTGGGCCTCAACCCGCAACCTGATCCTATCTCACAGCTAGACAATCTCAAAGCATATGCTCAGGCTACCCAAACCCGAAACAAGAACCTCAACCTGCCAAGCACTGGCTTGTCTGCCCTCGACCACATTTGCGATAACCTGGGATGCTAGAATCTGCATGTTTATTTCTATGACCCCTCGAGCCTGATGCTCGACCTCTCTGATCATGTCTGGTTCTAGATGGCACACTCACTGTTGATGATACTGGGACAGATGATTGCTAGTGAGTCTGTTGTCGGTTTCCACCACCGTACCTCTGCTGAGAGAATCTGTGATCCTCTGTTCTGTCCCTCTTGGCCTCCCTCTCCCTTGAATGTGTTGCCTCCATCTATTGTGCATACAACACTATGCGAGGGAAGTCCATATCCTAGTGAAGCATGGAAATCTAGTACTCCTTGTCCAAATACCTTGCTATACCATTCACAAATCTGCTCACCCGTGCCCTATGGTCGGTCACTAACTCTACGGCATATTTCGATAAGCGCATGAATTCAAGCGAATAGTCTTGCACTATAATCCTCCTCTGCTTCAAGTTCACAAGCTCAGCTACCTTCAGCTCCCTCATTTCCCGAGGGAAGAAATGATCTAGGAATGTAACCTGAAACTCCTCCCACGTGATCAGACCTGTGCCTGTGACCCTGCTATCATTCCATTGACAAAACTAGATATTCGCAACCCCCTTAAACTAGTAGGAGGCCAACTCTGCACACTCAACACTACTCACCCCCATGACTTGGGTGATCTTGATAATCTCATTAATGAAATCATGCGGGTCCTAATCTACCTTAGACCCCAAAAATTTCGCGTGTTCATCCTCAAGAAGTCTCTGACTCGAGCCACAATTGCATTGCCATTTTGTAGAGCATGCGCAACGGCCTACTGATTGACCTGAGTGGTCAAGGCCTGCGTAAGCATCTGATTAGGGGCGTGGAACTCGGCATGAGCAGCTGGCTCTGGTTCCTCAGGATCCTGAACTGGTGAGGTTGGCTAATGCCTAAAACCATTTCCATTCTCGTGGCCCTCACCACCTCAAATCCTTCTTCCGTTCATTCTTTGGGGAGCCATGATTCTGCAATTGCTATTAGAATGAATTAGAGGGATAGAAATACTTTTCATCGCACGATATACATCATGAAAGAAGGGAACATTTCCTAAAAGTCTAGTAGCCTCTTCTTCATAAGTGTGGCGCGCTTCATGTTCGGTGTTTCTGCGGCTACACGCAAGTGCACATGGTCGAACAAGTAGTAATATGGCTAAAGTAAGACAAGTATCGATCCCACAGGGACTGAACTACGGTACTAATTAACTTAAGTGTTAATGAACTGTATCTTTAAGAATGCAGACAACTAAATAAATAATATTGTGAGAATTTGAGTTACTAATTTATAAGAATCTAAGGAAAAATTATAAAGTGAGTCTGAACTGTAGTAATGAGCATGCTGAGGTTAAAACAAACATGCAGGGAATTAATTTATCAATACAATTCAATTAATCTTTCTTTCGGTTGCTAGTCAAGAATTATTGCCAATGGATTGGAACTTTCGTCTCCTATCCAACTTAACAATCATGAACCTTCAATCTATATTTCTGTGATAAAATAATTTCATGTTCTAGCCATCCAAAATCGATTCCTTAATTGACTAATAAGACTTTCAGATATCCTTCTATTCTGAATGTAAATCAATTCTCAATTTTCCCAAACTAAGAAGAGATCATATCCTACCAATTCCCATTTTTCCAATTTCTTTCCTTTTCAAAATCAAAAATGGATTTTTTAGATATACATTAACATTGATTGGCCAAACATTAATGCACTAAGAGCAAGAATTGATAGAACAACCATTGAAGAAAAGATGAAAACTAAAATTATCAACAATTACATTCCACTACGATTGTCCTTAACCTCAGCAAGAAGTGAATTTAGCCACTCATTTATGGATTAAACATCATCAAATGAGTATAAATCATACAAACAATTGAGATAAAAGAGAAATAGATAGAGAAGAACCCTAGAATTTTCGTCCCCTCAACTGCCTGTAACCCACGTTCTTCCTCAACCAAGTCAGCCTCCTTTAAAATAAAACCTAAGTGTGCTATTTATACTAGTGGGAATTTCTCCCGGAATAACAAGCAACGTGGCACGGAGTGTATCGCTGAGCACTCCATCCGTGCCACGGGGGTATCGTGGACCCTCTCTGGAATTTGGCTCCTTAGAATTTTGACCTTGGCGTGCCACGACTTGCATCGCAGAGCCTAGCCAACGTGCCATGGTGCTATCGCGCACCTACAATGGAAATTGATGTTCCATGTAATTGTACTCTACGTGCCACGGCTTTCAACGCGTGGAATTGCCTCCGTGTCACGGAGGTAACGCGAGGCTTCACTGGAAATTGCCAAAATTAAATCACCCAAGGCAGAATGCCTCCGCAATGGCAACATGACACGGCTCCATCACGGAGCCCTTATTTTTTCTGCTTTTCCTTGACCTTTTCCACTCCTTGCTTCCTATTCCATTCTCGATTTTTACCAACATGTATCTTAGCTTCCCGAAATTCCATTTTACCTGCAAAACAACACTAATCATGTTGGTTAGTATAAATTCACATTTTAACTAGAAATCACATGAGAATGCACAAATAACGATAAATAACAAAGACGAAATGAAGCATTTGCGTATCACATGGGCATATAATTCTGCACAAGATCACTTACCTCACACTTAAAACCTTGTTCGTCCTCGAACAATATTCTGACATCTCATGCAATTGACACCCACGCATAGCTATTTTGGCTCGACAATTCAAGCTATGACTATACCGATTATTTAATCTAGCAAAACATCAAGAAAACATGCATGGTCTCATCAATACAATGACATACCCCACATTAAGACCTCCTATACTCAATAATCGACTCTCAATCTCGGAAAACTCATGCAAATTAACTGATCAAGACATCCAACATGAAATTTAATCTCTCGTCAAGCATGTGCCCTCACAATACAAGAGAATCTCCCCATTTGCAATCATACGATTTCCAAAGCATTACATATAGGGATATATGAACACGATTTCTCTCTCTCTCCCAAAGAATTCACATGCATCATGTCATGAACCATAGGCATGCCTCTAGTGTGTTATTCTACTAATATAAGGACGTGTGATGTAAGATCACGTAGGACTTAACGGGTTGTAATGTAAGCTAAGGAACTAGTAAATACTGGGCTAACCAATAATAGCAACTAGCTTCCTTAAGTGCTTTTCAATACATCCCACCATCATTATGGGCATTGTTTCTTCCTTCATCCTCTCATTCTTGAAATTTTTCTTTGTTTTTGTTCCCATTTCTTTTAGCACACTCGACTTAATAACCAAGATTAGTTATACGTCATTATTTTATTTAATTTCTGTAAGTGCACCTTTGACCTTTTCTTTAACTTTCACCACTTCCGCTTTTCCTTCCTTTTCACAATTCTCACTCCTTTACACTGTGGAAAAATTGTTTTTCTTGAGCACTTAAGAGTTTTGGATCAAATTCAAGGCTTCTGAAAAGAAGGGACTAAGCTTAATTTCTACCTCTTCAAAGAAAGAAAAAAAAATAGGCTAAAGGCTCAATGGGGATAACTAGGATGTACATTCAAGGTAGGTATGATAATGGAAAAACTTTCGGTTTAATCAAAGAAATGCCTACATCCTTTCCTACAATACACATCTTTCATTTCGTTTCGTACACACACCAGGCAAGTTCTAGACACTTCACAATAGCATGGAATAATCGAAAACTCACCTCACACTCATTGCACATGCTCAACTCAAGACATATTCACAAACTCTTCAATCACCTAATTACAAGAATTCAATATTAAGCCTCGATCACACCGAATCTAACTCTATGGACTAGGTATCTCAACGTGTTTATGCATTTTCATGCTTTTACACGAATCACCTTTGAAACATAATATCATGTACAACACGTAACGAGAATTCCGAACCATGAAGTAGCGACACTTTTGGGAAACAAACAAACGAAAGAAAATAAAGAGAAACGACTCTTATCGACTACATTTCCCTTAAGACGGTCGTCATCCACCCATCATAGGGAACGGTCACTAATTACGACTTTGGTTAAATGAGACTATTCTCGGTAAAAGCACTGAAAACAAAGGCCAAGAAACTCAAAATAAAAGAAATTTAATGAAAATTTTTTAAAATTTCGATAATTTCGATAGAAAACAAAAATATTTACACAACAACCATTCAACAACAGCAACAGCTCACACAACACACAACATCTTAACATTCATTACAACACCACTTAATTACAAAACACATCACAAAGAGTCACATGGTCACATTTTTCACAGGCACAATAATACAACACATCCACATAAACAAAAATAATAACGAAACAGCTAGCACCTAACTACTCCCATCCCACACTTAAAACGAACACTGTCCCCAGTGTTCACAAAATTTAACATATCACAAAGGTGGGTGGTGAAAATCCCTGATCAATCGAAGTATTCCACTTCTTCATAAGGTGTCGTTGCCTCGTATCCCATATCCGAATCGCCCCCGCTGTCCTCATCTGACTCAACATTTGAGTCCTCACGGTGGGTCTCCTCATCAGTGGGGTCATCATCATCTACAGGCTCCACAAAAGCTGGCCCCACTTGGCATAGAGCCTGGGCATTCTCGCCAAAGGGGTAATCTAAGTTGAGCTGCCACAACTCATCTTCTGTTGTTGGCCTCCCGCCTATGCGCAACTGCAGCATCTGCATCCCGTACATGCGGTCCATATACTAATTATCTCGAGCATGTCGCTTGGCTAGTGTGAGGACAGGCCCATGGGTAGTGTCAGGTGCCTTGGTTTTTGTAACATCCAAGGCACGCCTATCAATCTGTGGGATGTAATCTAAGGCCTCCTCCTCGATATCATGGCCCCTCAGGAACGTGGTAAGCAAACCACCGAACTTGTACCTGTGCCCTTGATGCAAGCGGGCTCTCTTCATGGCAGAGATGATCATTGCCCCAACATTTATCTCAAGCCCTTTCATCAGGGCATACACCAAGCACACTCGATCTCGGGTGACATCTGTCATGTGCACCCCCGGGATCAGGCAGGAACACACAATTTTTAGCAAGATCCTGGCTTCCCTGTTCATATGAGAGTAGGACAGTGTCTGATGGTAGCCCCTCTCTTTCTTCCTGCTCCACCGTGCTGTCGAACGGGCTCCACATAGAGTGCATCTAATGTCTGCATAAGGTGGAGTTATGTTCAGCTGCCGGAGTACATGGACGTTTGTGTCCCGCGCCCCCAATATAACATTCAAGTGATGGGGCTCAAACATGACAACCTGCTCTCTTATCTTGACGGTGTGACTGCGGAGGGTCGGGTTCCAGTTGGCATAAAACTCCCGAATCAGATGGAGATTACATTCCTTGGGATCTTCAAAGATGAAGTTAATCCTGGCAGTGTCAATCCGGTGTACGATTCTCAAGAATTCCTGTGCCAGCTGCTCCCTTGTTATATGCTCTTCCGTGAAGTATTTGGTTTCTTTGTGTTTTGCATACCATTTCTTCCCTTCATCAGTCACCCATCGGGTTCTGTATTGTTGGTTTTGGCCTCACGGAACTGTTGGTGCTGCTGGAACTGCTGTTCCCAACCTTATTCTTTTTTTGTCAGAGGTCGATGTGGATGCGCCCTTTCCCTTGTCTTGTCTGCCCGACATTGTTCCTACACATATAACCATACAATCCCAATGTTATTCAAATCATAACTAGCTATGACTAAGGTTGGGTTTAATTGAATCACCCCACACTTAGTCTTTAGCCGCAATTAAAACAATTCGGCAAGACATTCATGATTTCACAATCACTACGTTCAAAATTCTTAGTTCCTTCATATAATTCGATGGAATAACTACAATGTACTACTCAGACTTCGTACAATGAATAACAATATCTCCATCGATTCTATTATATCATCATAGCACTTAGCCAAATTTTTGTTCTCAATAACCTATGCAATTCACCAATTTCATTTTTCCGAAATTCCCTTGTCTACATAGCATATTCAACATTAATCATGACATAATTCACATCACCCAACATGCACAACCCAATATTGTTCAACATTTCAAACAATTTTAGTTTTCTTCTATTCAAATTCCAACCCTAGCTAACAATTTCGCAAAAGTTCATTAAAACATGCATTCATCGAGTTCATATACTCACAACGATATTATGAACATCAATCAATCATAACTTAAATGAATTCAAGCTTAATTTTCACTTACAGAAAGTTTCAATCACTACCCATGCTCAAAAATCGAAATTTCAAGCAAAAATGCGATAAAGTTCAAGAACATACCTTTAATCCGATGAAATTGAAGAAAACTTGAAGAAATCTTGTGCCTAGGTCCGTGTCATGTTGGGGGGGGGGGGAGGGAATTTAGGGTGTTGGTCGTGGAGGAATTGAAAGAATAGGAAAAAATAAAGGAATTTGGAGTAAAAAAGGAGGTTTTTCGCGCGGGTTACCCGGTGACCCGGTGTGACCCGACGCGAAAAGACCCTCAACGTGTCACGGAGGGTAACGCGGAGCACACCCTCCGTGACACGGAGCCATCGAGTAGGTGTTCTGGAAATTTTAAAAAATCCTGAATACCTTCAACGTGTCACAGAGGGTAACGCGGAGGCCCTCCTCCGAGACACGGAGCCAACGCGTAGGCTCACAATCATGCCACTTTTTATTTTTCTCACCTTGATTTTTTTTCTTTGCGCTTTTTTTGCATTTTTGCCCTCCATTCCACCTGAAAATCATTTCACAATAAGAAATTGGTTAGAATTCATAGGTTTCAACGCAAAAATAATTTTTTTTTCTATTTATTTTTTTTCTTTTCTCTTTTTCTTTTTGTTTTCAACTAATTCTACTCATCTGTTAAAACAATTTCACGGGTTGCCTCCGTGTAGCGCCTGGTTTACCGTTGCAGCTCGACATCGTTTACGCTCAATCATCCTCTAGAGTGATGGACGTCTTCTCTCGAATAACGTCCTCACCCCTGTAATGCTTACAACGCTGCCCATTAACCAAGAACGTGGCACTTCGATCTTCTTGCCACAACTCCATTGCTCCGTGCGGGGTCATTCTCACTACCTCAAATGGCCCTGACCATTTGGACCGCAATTTTCCTAGAAATATCCTCAATCTTGAATTGAAAAGCAACACTTTTTGCCCCGGCTCGAATATCCGATGCACCATATGCTTATCGTGCCACCTCTTTGTTTTCTCTTTGTAGAACTTGGCACTTTCATAAGCATGCCAACGAAACTCATCAAGTTCGCTGAGTTGCACCAGCCTCTTCTTACCCGCTAGCTCTAGATCCATGTTCAATTTCCTCACAACCTAGAAAGCTCGGTGTTCTAGCTCCACCGGCAGATGACATGCCTTTCCACAGACCAATCTATACGGAGAAGTCCCAATTGGTGTCTTGTACGCAGTTTTATAATCCCACAACGCATCGTCGAGTTTGATTGACCAATCACTACATTGTGCATTTACCGTTTTATGGAGAATCTACTTCACTTCTCTGTTAGACACCTCCATTTGCCCACTAGTTTGGGAATGATATGTTGTTGCCACCTTGTGGCGCAACCCATACTTAGCTAGCATGTTCTTGAAACTTGCATTTACAAAATGAGCCCCTCCATCACTGATAATGGCTCGGGGTGTCCCGAACCTTGTGAAAATGTGTATTTTCACAAATTTTGTCACCACCTTGTTGTCATTCTTTGGGCAAGCTGTTGCTTCAACCCACTTTGATACATAATCAACGGCCACCAAGATGTAACGATTACCAAATGACAGTGGGAACGGGCCCATGAAATCAATACACCATACATCAAAGATCTACACTTCTAATATACGCTGCAGCAGCATCTCTTGCCTCCTACCAATTATGCCTGTCCTTTGACATCTATCACACATTTTGACATATGCCATAGAGTCTCTGAACAGTGTAGGCCAAAAGAAACCTGACTGTAACACCTTGTGCACTGTCCGCTCGCCTCCGTGGTGCCCTCCATACAATGAAGCTTGACAACTCCTCAAAACTTCTACAATCTGGCTCTCCGGTATGCATCTTCTCATAACCTGATCCGGTCCCTGCCGTCAAATAAAATACCGGCAATCATGCCTCAATTTTTTTCTCTGCTGAGTCATAGCCTCCGGTGGATAGACTCCACTCACTAGCAAATTCACTATGTCTGCGTACCAAGGGATCTCAGCTTCCCTTATTGCCAAGAGTTGCTCATCCGGGAACTCCTCTTTGATGTTGTCACCTTCCTTCACATGCGACCGGCTTTCCAATCGCGATAGGTGATCTGCCACTTGATTCTCACTCCCCTTTTTGTCCTTAATCTCTAAGTCAAACTCTTGCAGCAACAAGATCCATCCGATCAGCCTGGGCTTTGCATCCTTCTTGTTAAACAGATACCGAATCGCTGCATGATCGGTATACACAACTACTCTAGAACCCACCAAATAGGACCTGAATTTGTCAAACGCAAATACCAATGCTAGCATCTCCTTTTCTGTGACTGTATAATTAACTTGGGCAGCGTCCAGTGTTTTGCTTGCATAATGAATAAAATAAAAAATTCTATTCCTTCACTGCCCCAATACAGCTTCCACAGCCACATCGCTTACATCACACATCAATTCAAACGGTTGTTCCCAATCCGGAGAAATAAGGATAGGTGCTTCTATGAATTTCTGCTTCAACTCCTCGAATGCTTTGACACAATCTTCATCAAACTCGAACTTCACCTCTTTTTCAAGCAACTTGCATATTGGTCTAGAAATTTGAGAGAAGTTCTTAATGAACAGTCTGTAGAACCCTGCAGGCCCGAGAAAACTGCGAACACCCTTCACTGACACAGGTGGTGGTAGCTTTTCAATAACTTCAATCTTAGCACGATCGACCTCCAACCCCTTGCAAGACACTTTATGGCCAAGGACGATACCCTCCTTGACTAAGAAATGACATTTCTCCTAGTTGAGTACAAGGTTGGATTCTTCATAGCGAGCTAGCACCCTGTCAAGATTCTGCAAACAATTACCAAACGAATTACCAAAAATAGAAAAATCATCCATAAATACCTCGACGAAATCTTCCACCATGTCGTGAATGATATCTATCATGCATCTCTGGAATGTGGCGGGTGCATTGCATAAACCAAATGGCATCCGCCTAAAAGCATATGTCCCATAAGGACATGTGAAAGTAGTCTTCTCCTGGTCCTCCAATGCTATGGCTATTTGGTTATAGCCAGAGTACCCATCAAGGAAACAATAATATTCTTGTCCATCCAATCTGTCTAATATCTGATCAATGAACGGGATAGGATAGTGGTCTTTCCTTGTGGCTTCATTGAGCTTTTTGTAGTCCATGCAAATCCGCCAGTCTATGACGGTGCGTGTAGGGATCAACTCATTTTTCTCATTGGTGACCATGGTCATCCCTCCTTCTTTGGAACACACTGAACAGGACTGACCCATTCGTTGTCCAAAATTGGATAGACCACACCTGCATCAAGCCACTTAATTACTTCTTTCCTAACCACGTCCTTCATCATCGGATTCAACCTCCACTGAGGCTGTACAGTTGGCTTTGCTCCTGTCTCCATGAAAAATTTGTATGTGCAAAAAGCTGGATTGATACCCCGAATATCTGATATTTGCCAGCCCATCACTTTCTTCCTTCTTTTGAGAACCACCAATGCTTCCTTTACCTGTGCCTCCGTCAATTCTGCGGCGATGATTACTGGCAAAGTGTCATCTTCCCCCAAAAAGATATACTTTAAATGGGGAGGCAATGTTTTCAACTCCAGTTTTGGTGCTTCCTCAATAGATGGTTTCAGCAGTGGTTCCAGGGACCTCATTAAAGGCTGAAAGTCATGCTTCCTAAGAAACCACTTTGGTTCATTCAACATTTGCACCATCTCATAAGTATCTCTATCTCCGAAATGATCGAACCTCATCAACGCTCTTTCCAATGGATCTCGAGAATCAACAATCTTAAGAATTTCTGCTTGGTCTAGCACATTGATTGCTGAAAGCTCCTCATATATGGCCGAAAGCTTCATGGCCTTATATACATCAAATACCTCCACTTTTTCGTGCACTCGCATGGTTAGATGCCCTGCAGCTACATCAATCAAAGCTCTCCCGGTCGCCAAGAAAGGACGTCCAAAAATAAATGGGACTTCCGCATCCGGCTCAAAATCTAAGACAATGAAATCTACCGGGAAGATAAGGGAACCCACTTGCACCAGCACGTCCTCCAAAATGCATTAACCTGCTTGGGATTCGCGTCAGTGTTGCTCGTTAGTCCTCCTCTTGGCCTGGTGTTTTGAGCTCCAGCTAGTTGTCCAAACTTGTACTCCAACGCCTTTATAGCTAATTGATTGTTTTTTATGTCTGCTGCCAATTTCACATAATCAGCCTGCATTTGAGCTTGGTTAGCTAACATTGTTTTAAACATTTCTTTAATGTTGGTGGGTGGTGTAGGAGGTGCGTTGTTGCCTCTATATTGAGACTGATAGTTCTGCTGCCCCCCTTGATTTCTCTGTGCACCCTGATTCGAACTCTGCCCTTGATGGCTATTACTACCCCAAGAGAAATTCAGATGATTCCTCTAATTCGAGTTGTAGTTGTTGCCATACTGCTAGTGATTATTTCTCTGTACATCCCCAACAAAGTTCAGTGAATCTGGATTTGCACCACAACACTCAGCTGAGTGTTCATTACTACTGCATACTTCACACCAAATCTACCGCACTAAATTAATTGGGGCTTGAGGTTGATTCAAGTTCATATTTCTGAAGTGGGTGTTGAGTTGATTTAGCAATGCAGTTATTTGTGCAGCTATCGCTGTAAAACCATCCACTTCAAAGACTCCTACCGCTTTCCTTGTTCCTCCTCTAGAAGAGTCTACATTCCACTCTGGATTTTCCTATGAAATACGATTTAACAAAGTATACAGCTCCTCATATGTCTTTTCTAATGCTTGTCCCCCAGTTGCTTAGTCTAGCAAAATTTTTGTGTGGGGTTCCAAACCCTCTATGAAAGTATGCACCAGCACATCATTGGACTGGTGATTGTGAGGACAATCCCTTAACAATGATTTGAACCTTTCCAAAGATTGATATAGATTCTCCCCCTCTCTTTGTTTAAAACTTAGAATCTGACTTCTAAGTCTTGCTGTTTTCCCGGATGGAAAGAACCGTATCAAAAACTTTCTTGCAAGATCATCCCACGTAGTGATAGAGTTAGGTGGTTCAGCTTTCAACCACCTCTTTGCTTCCCCCAATAATGAAAATGGGAATAATGTAAGCCTCACGTATTCGGATGATACTCCAGCGGGGATGTAAGTGTCACTTATCTCCAAAAAGTTTTGGAGATGTTGTTGTGGATCTTCGTGAGGGAGACCTATGAATTGCCCGCTGGTGTGCAGCAATTGCACCATGTTCTGTTTAAGCTTAAACCTCCCTCCTGGCTCTGGTCTGCGAATACTTGATGTGACTTTATTAGCATGTGGGATTGCCACTTCGCGAACCGGCCTAGCAGCCATTTCCTCGGGCACTAACACTGCCCTCACAAGCGGTGGATTCTGTTGTTGCTCTAGGATTGTCTGTCTTAGAAACTGTAGCTTTTTCTCTAGAGCTTCCCTTCTTTGACGATTAAATTGTCTTTCCTTCTCTATGTATGAATCCACCAACTCCTTGTCTCTTGCCAGTGTTCACAGAATTCAATATCTTCAAAAGACAGGCTAAGATCAAGTTGTCAGCACTTATACAGAAATTGTAAACTAACACTAATAAAATAATTTTACCAATTGCCAGTCCCCAGCAACGGCGCCAAAAACTTGTTCGACGTTTCTGTGGCTACACGCAAGTGCACGTAGTCGAACAAGTAGTAAAATGGCTAAAGTAAGCCAAGTATCGATCCCATAGAGACTGAACTACGATACTAATTAACTTAAGTGTTAATGAACTGTATTTTTAAGAATGCAGATAACCAAATAAATAATATTGTGAGAATTTGAGTTACTAATTTATAAGAATCTAAGGAAAAATTATAAAGTGAGTCTGAACTGTAGTAATGAGCATGCTGAGGTTAAAATAAACATGCAGGGTATTAATTTATCGATACAATTTAGTTAATCTTTCCTTCGGTTGCTAGTCAAGAATTATTGCCAATGGATTGGAACTTTCGTCTCCTATCCAACTTAAGAATCATGAACCTTCAATCTACATTTCTGTGATAAAAGAATTTCATGTTCTAGCCATTCAAAACCGATTCCTTCATTGACTAAAAAGACTTTTAGATATATTTCTATTCTGAATGTAAATCAATTCTCAATTTTCCCAAACTAAGAAGAGATCATATCCTACCAATTCCCATCTTTCCAATTTCTTTCCTTTCCAAAATCAAAATTGGATTTTTTAGATATACATTAGCATTGCCCAAACATTAATGCAGTAAGAACAAGAATTGATAGAACAACCATTGAAGAAAAGATGAAAACTAAAATTATCAACAATTACATTCCACTACAATTGTCCTTAACCTCAGCAAGCAGTGAATTTAGCCACTCATTTGTGGATTAAACAACATCAAATGAGTATAAATCATACAAACAATTGAGATAAAAGAGAAAGAGATAAAGAAGAACCCTAGAATTTACGTCCCCTCAACTTCCTATAACCCACGTTCTTCCTCAACCAAGTCAGCCTCCTTTAAAATAAAACCTAAGTGTGTTATTTATACTAGTGGGAATTTCCCCCGGAATAACAAGCAACGTGGCATGGAGTGTATCGCGGAGCACTCCCTCCGTGCCACGGAGGTATCGCGGACCCTCTCTGGAATTTGGATCCTCAGAATTTTCACCTTGGCGTGCCACGACTTGCATCGTGGAGCCTGGCTAGCATGCCACGGTGCTATCGCGCACCTACACTAGAAATTGATGTCTCAGGTAATTGTACTGAACGTGCCACAACTTGCATTGCGTGGCATTGCCTCCGTGTCATGGAGGTAACGTGAGGCTTTACTGGAAATGGCCAAATTTAAATCACCCGAGGCAGAATGCCTCCGCGATGGCAACGTGACACGGCTCCATCGCGGAGCCCTTATTTTTGCTGCTTTTCCTTGACCTTTTCCACTCCTTGCTTCCAATTCCATTCCCGAATTTTACCAACCTGTATCTTAGCTTCTAAAAATTCCATTTTACCTGCAAAACAACACTAATCATGTTGGTTAGTATAAATTCACATTTTAACTACAAATCACATGAGAATGCACAAATAACGATAGATAACAAAGACGAAATGAAGCATTTGAGTATCACTTGGGCATATAATTCTGCCCAAGATCACTTCACACCCATGAAAAACACTCTACTTAGTGTGGCTTTCAGAAACCTTAGTACACTTCAAACCTATGGCTCTGACACCAAGTTTTTCACGACTCGAACGGAGGCCCCAATCATATATACCGGACAAGGGACCTCGAGAGACCCCAAGTCGACCCATGGCATAAGCATACAACAAACTCATTCAATAAAATGAAGAAAACATCAATATAATCTCAGTGGAAGTCTAATTCAACATCACATCAACATAACATCCAAAGCTAACACATACATAAGTCTAAAAAGCCTCTAGTCTAGACGAGTTGATAGGACAAGACCCCAACTAACTCAATAATACTAAAACTGAAAATACATAAGGGAACTGAAAGTCTAGCCCCCGAAGGATAAGGAATCACCAACCAAGTAGGAGCTAACTCTGACAGCACACTACGAGCGGGTTGAGCCTGGGAGTTGGGGCCTGTATCATGAAATGATACAACAACGAAAGTATGCGGTCAGTACATGGAATGTACCGAGTATGCAAGGAAAGTAAAACCTCTCAAGTATAGTAAATCATTTGAAATTTCATAACATATCATAATCTTTCAAATCTGAGAGGGAAGAATTACATGCACTCATTCTGAAATCATAATCTATTCATAGTATGACCATGCATAGTCTCATAACATCATAACTGTCACGAATGACTAAAAGCTGAAATATGACATTTATAGAATAGCTGAACACTGAGTCAAACCTTACTTTTAGAACATGCATGCTTGCATTAATAATCATGAGTAATTAATATGCACATCTCAATCATGTAGACAATGGGAGACTTTTCACTTAACCGACATACCACGATAGAGCTTACGTGGTCCCGACTATCACACTCAAGTGGGCAAAGCCGTCTAGAACCTTGCCAGGGCTAAGGACGTTACCATGATATCGATATCAAGCTCATAGGCCATTTGGGTAGGGGATAGCTCACAAGGGAGGTCCCAATAACATAATAGTATTAACCTACGTTGGCACGTAGTTTTGGGGCATAGGGTGATTGACCCATAGCCCGCTCGGTGGTAGACTCTTCTCATAAAACATGCAATGCTCTACATCATATATAACAAAGCTCAACATCGTCTATTAACGAATCTCAACAATGATATCATGCGTAAACTCAACATCGTATGAAGCAAAGCTCAACATTTCCATTTGAAAAAGCTCAATAATGGAATCATGCATAGACTCGAAATCGTGTGAAACGAAGCTCAATGATAACATACATCTCAGTTATGAATTTATGCATATGATAAGCTCTATTTCAAACATACCACAAGCTCAATTATAAGTGGGAGCATCTACTTCTAATCATGTAGTAAGCTATATTAGGAATATTTAACTTATCATACCACAAGCTAATAATATGAAATTTGGGAGACTTCGCTCCAAACAATGTGGTAAGCTTAGTTCAGGAAAATCATCATTTTAAATCAACATATAGGCATTGCCCAAAGCTTGAACATACTTGGATCTACTCAATTCATTTGAAAACAATATCATAATCATGGGTAGCTTTAGAAACATGATTTTCATCATCTAATCTCATCATCATTATACATTGTCATCATTCCCTTCTTTCATGAACTTCTCACCCATGGGAATTCAATTTCATAATTTAGAAAACACAATTTTTGATTGAAATAATTTAAAATCTGCCCAAGCTTCACAATTCAGCAATAATAATTTATTCTAATCATACCCATGTGTTAGAGATTGAAGAATTATGCAAATGGGTAAACCCTATACTTGATCATAGGTAATTTTCATGATTTGATAGAAATTGGGCATGGGTATGGAAAACGAAACCCTCTCATAACGTTACATACCTGGGAGGGATGATTTTTACCACTTCTCTAATTGCCAAGATGAGATTCCAATGGAAAACTTCAAAACTTGCTCTAAATTCTCTCTTCAAACTCTCAAGATTGCATGCATGGGATGAAGTAGCTTAGAATAGGTTTTCCTCTCTTAAAACCCTATAAGTGAGCCTTAAACGACGTAGTGTAGGCCCCTAGGATTTAGGAATTACGGAAAAGACCTTACTAAAATCATAGGATTAGGCTGACTGCCAGTTCCAACAAGGGACTGGACGACTCGTGCTCACATGCCATGACTCGTGGTCAAGAGTCATCTGGTACACTTCTCAAAACAATAAGGGGACCTCACAGAAGACACCACAACTCACAGTGGGTGACCATGACTCGTGGTAACCATCTGTGGCTTTTACTGTCCAATACCTCCTCGCCTGAACTAGTCTAGGCCACGGGAGACCTCACGATTAGTGAGGCCTGATCACGACTCGTGGTCATGCCCGTGGTCTTCTTACCAGATCCTTCCAACCCTGCTCGACCACGAGTTACTTCAAGACTTTTTTTCAGTCCTCATGATTCGTCCTGTGACTTGGTGCAAAATTTCAATTTTTCACTGTTTGGACTCCTGAGTCCAATCCTTGTGTTCCCAGGGTATCACAGAAACCTCATACGGTTAACATGAGCATAGTTCTATGTTGGCACGTAGTTTTGAGGCCGGGTCCCCGGAACCCCCGATCTAATCGGTGCTAGATACTACTCCCAAAAACATTCACATGACTTATAGAGTAATCATAAAACATACTTGAAATATATGGGCTAGTCAAAAATAAAAATATATATGAACATTCTTGAAATACATAAACTAGCCATGAAAGAGGCCCGTGAGTTGGCCATAAACATAAACATGATATATGTAAAAGTTATGAATACTTGAGAAAGTCATCATACTTGAAATCCATAAATTCATGAAAGGTCCTTGTAAAATTTATATACCATGATCATAATACATAACTAAACACTTGAGAGTTGATATCATAAGAAAATCATGGGATTTCAATAGAAGGCAAATTAAGTCTAAAAGTTCATATTCATGCTTGATAGTAATTTCATGGAAGAGTTCATAGAATATAAAAATCGTAATCGTAGAATCATCAATTCGATCAAGATAGCTAAATCCATAGGGGAATCATGGAGGAATTCAACGATACTTAATAAAGCCCTAGAAAATTAAAAATTTGGGCATAGGGAATGGAAGATCATGATTTCAATTGGAGAAGGGGCATGAGGGTGGAATATTGTAACACTCCAAAAGTTCCTAAGATTAGATTCGAAATTGAATATATGATCAGCAAAAAAAGTTTGAAAAATATCTTAGAATGACTCATTGTACGAGTCATGGTGTGGAGTAACGTGTTGTGGGATTGAGTCATGGTGAGCTTCTGATTTACTGGTCTTGGACCAACGGGCCATGGTATGACACTTTTGTTGATATGGCGACTCATAGTCATGAGTTGTGGTTAGTAACTGCAGGGAAAGAGCCTGGGATGATGAGTCACAATACGATTCGTAGGTCCTTGTAACAGGCCATTGTCAAGATTCATTTTTTGTTTTTAGTGTGCCTATCTGGGTAGTATGAGTCATGGTATGACTCGTTGTGGGAAACAACGAGTTTTGGTAAGTGGCGGTGGTGAGAAGCAGTAAAAGTTAGGAAGCTTGGTCCAGTGGCAACGGAAGGGTGCGATGACCTGTTGTCACCAGTAACGATCTATAGTATGTGTCCATTGGGAGGATTACAGAAACCATGCATGATTTTAGTGGTGATAACCGAGAGGAAATGATGAGCATTTGTGATGAGTAGCGACTCATCCTGTCTAGTTGTCGTTTGAAGATCTAAGAACTGGGGAAGATTGGATGGTTATGGCGAGTGATACCATGAGTTATGTTATGGAAGTATGACTCTTGGTACAAGACAAGGCATCTGGCAATGACTTTTTCTTGCGAAATCATTTAGGGAAGTTTCATAAATTCTAAACTCCTAAGTCCTAAACTATGTCATTTTAAGCTTCAGGAAAAGTGTTTTAAGGGTATTATTCACTCTAGCTAATCCATTCCTCTCCTAACACCCTAATTAGAAGTTCAAAGACTCCAAAAACCCTCAAGGATTCTCGGGTTCTTTCTCCAATCCTCCCTAAGTGCAATTGGGGTTTTAAGGCTAGTTGTTGATTGTCAATTCCAGGTGGGCTTATCAATGATGGGTTCTTTCACCCGCATGCCCTTCTTCAAGAAAATTCATGATCACCCATTCCCAAAGCCCTATTTTCGAAATTCTAGGATTTATGTTGGGTAATGAAACTACTCCATCATACTCTTATGGGTGTTGCTTAATTGATAGGAATTTATGATTTGAACAGTAGGTTATTATGTTCCCTCCAAATTTTCATGAAATATTGTCCCTTATGTTACAAGTATGCTTATGAACTCTTAGGGTTAAATTCCTCTTTATGAGATTTTATGATCCTCTTATGTTTTCAATTCACTCAAGCCCTAATTTATGTTTTATAATGTATGATACATGATTTCCTACAAGCACTTTACATGAATTTTTTGAACTTCAAGTATGAGGATTCTCTCAAGTACGTATGACTTTTCATGACTATCAGGATTATGAATAAGGCCGACTCACAGCCCCATATTTCATGGTTAGTTCACGTATTACAAGCATGTTCACGATTATCATTATTTAATCTAGCCCATGAACTTCATGTATGATTTCACTATATTGATTATGAGCCATGTGGATGGTTTTAGGAGTAGTGTCTAGCACCGAGTAGGATTGGGGTTCAGGCAAACCCCGCGTCTAAGAACTATGTGCCAACGTAGGTTGTTATTCATGTTGACCCTACGGGCTCTTTTCAGTGATCATGCCATGTTATCATTATTTGCCCTACCAAGGCTTAGGATGGCTCTGCCCACTTGAGCGAGATAGTTGGGGCATCATGTAAGCTCTATCATGGTGGTGTCAGTTATGAGAAGTCCTCCCATAGTTACTTATATTTTATGCATGATTATGGTTATTATACTTTGTCTCAAGTTATGATTTACAAGATATCTCTTATAATTACGATTATGATAATATTATGATTAGTTTTGAAAACCATGAGCCCACATGTTTCATTTATGATTACAAATTCATGTTTTTATTGAAATGTCCTACTCTCATAAACTTTTATGTATTTTAATTGTCTGTTTTAATTACCTTCATACTCAGTATATTTCAAGTACTGACCGTATACTCTATGTTGTGTTGTTTCATGATATAGGCCTGAGTGATCAGACTTAGCTCCGTGATTTTTCCTGCTCCCATATCATACTACATTAGCCCATTCTTGGTGAGTCCTCATCTATCGAGGACATTCTCTCAGTTTATGTTTTGTATGTTATTTCAGTTTCAGACTTAAGCAAGCTAGTTGGAGGTGTTGTCCCAATATCTCATCAGATCTTCTAGAGGCTTTTCAGATGAAATATAGATATTTCAACTCTTGTTGAGTTGTTGACTCCATTTATATTATGTTGAGATACTTTAGATTTACGCTTATCTATGCTTTTAATTTAATTCCCGATTGTCTATGCTTTTAAGTCATGTTATCTATGTGTCATGGGTTTGCTTGGAGATATTTGTGGTTCTAGGCCCCGTGTCTCGATCCAGGGTCCTAGCTCGAGTCGTAAGAAATAACCCCACATTGTTAAACCCCACATACCTTGGTTTACTGATTTCTTGACTTAGCTTGAATCACAAGAGAATTTGAGAAGATGAGAGTGAAGAACCCTAGCTTTTTCTTGACAGCCTTGAGGGATTTTGATCTTTAATTAAGAGTAGGAATAGAATGAAGTTCTATGGTGAATATCCCCCTTAAAGAATTTTTTCAAAAGCTTAAAATGACGTAGTTTAGGATTTAGAAACATAGAAATTACAAAAATTCCTTAATAATTCATCTAGAAAAAGGTCACTGCTGGTCACGATTACCCATCCAATGAGTTGTTGTAGGTTGCAACGGCTCGTTGGATCCATCCGTTGTTCCCAGAGTACTTCTGCTACTCTACTGAAGCTTTGGCCAATGAATGATCAGGACAAGTCGTTATATGTGACAATGACTCATCACTCCACTCTTCGTCACCACTGTCTCGCCTGTGTACTTTTTAATTTTCTTCCAATGGGTCGTTACAAGACACAACGAGTTTTGGTACCCATTTGTTCTCCCAGAACCCATATTTGACCCCCTACTGACTCCACTCAATAACTGCTTACAACATCCCATTGGATCGTCCAATGAGTCATTTCTAGGCTCATTATTCCTGGGGGGTTTGACTGTAAGCTTACAACGAGTCCTAACAATAGGTCGTTCTTTGCCACGATGACTCGTTTCTTGAGTCATTCTATGAACTTGGTGCATTTTTCCTGATTTTCTCTTAATCAACCCTGGGTCTATTCCTCGAATGTAGATTAAGCATAATGAAAGGTTGGGGAAGGAACTGTAATCCCAAAATTGAACAATTAAAGCTGAAAACTGACGGAGTGATTGACTCCGGGCTGATATATATGACTGAACTAAATTTAGGAAGCATACATGCATGCAATAACATGCTAGAAAGTTAGAGACACGAGCTCAGAATGAAACTAAATAGCGTACTAAGGACAAAACTGGTACCTCATGCTGAAACTAAGCCGAAAGGAAAAATATACGGGTACTTAGCCATCATATCTGCATCAGCTTCCCACGTAGCTCCCTCAACGTGTTGATTCTTCCATAAAACTTTCACAGAAGCTACTTCCTTGTTCCTCAATTTCTGAACCTGATGATCAAGGATCTCAACCAGAACCTCCCCATAGGTAAGGCTATCCTTCACACCTATGTCCTCTACTAGGACAACTAAGGCTGGCTCACTGATGCACTTCTTCAACAGAGATACATGGAAAATTCGATGCACCAAAGCTAACCCAGCTGGTAGCTCTTACTCATATGCCACATTGCCAACTCGCCTCAAAATCCTATAAGGACCAACATGTCAGGGACTAAGCTTCCCCTTGTTATCGAACCTCATCACTCCCTTCATAGAAGACACCTTCAGAATTACCATCATCAACCTTAAACTCAAGCTCTCTCCTCCTCACATCCACATAATATTTTTGACAACACTGAGCTATTTTCAGCCTCTCTCTAATAATTTGAACCTTCTCTATGGCCTTATGAACTGAATCTATCCCTATCAACATAGATTCACCAGCATTAGATCAACAAGGTGATCTACACCTCTACCCGTAAAGAGCCTCAAACGGAGCCATCTGAATGCTGGCGGGTTAACTGTTATTGTAGGAAAACTCAATGAAAGGTAAATTTTCATCCCAACTGCCCTTGAAATCAATCACGCATGCTCTCAACATATGCTCAAGAGTCTGAATGGTCTGCTCGGCCTTACCATCTCTCTACAGAAAAAAAGTTGTGCTAAGCTTCTCCTGAGTACCAAGTCCCTTCAAAAAATGATCTCCAAATCCGAGAGGTGAACTGAGTACCTCAATTTGAGATGATGGATAAAGGAACTCCACGCAACTGAACCAATTCTTGAATGTACAATCAAGCATAATCCTCAGCTGAATCGTTAGCTTTGACCGATAAGAAATGAGTTAATTTGTTTAACCTGTCCATAATAACATATATAGAGTAACACTGTTAGGGGATACAAGGCAAGCCTGTAATGAAGTCCATATTGATCCCTTCCCACTTCCAAGCAGGAATACTAATTTCCTGAAGCATACCCCCAGGTCTCTAATGCTCAACCTTCACCTATTGGCAATTCAAACACTTAGCCACAAATTCTGCTATGTCCTTCTTCATTTCATTCCACTTATAGACTTCCCATAGGTCACCGTACATCTTGGTGACACATGGGTGGATAAAATACCGAGAGCCATGAGCCTCGCTCAACATTTGCTATCTCAAGTCATGTATAACTAAAACACACAATCGCCCCTGGAATCGAAGTCCACCATCCCTCTCATGGGATAAAACCTCTACTTTATGATTTTGGACCACTTCCTTTAGCTTTACCATAATGGGATCCTTGTCTTGCCTGGCCTTGACCTCAATAAACCAATGATGATTTTGACGTATTCTGAACAATGACACCACCATTCGCCGAGTCAATAAGGCAAACCCCTAATGAGAAAGCCTATGGACATCCTTCACCAACTCTTTCCTCCCATCCTCCATATGAGACACACTCACTATGGACAACCTATTAAGAGCATCTGCCGCTACATTGGCCTTGCTCGGATGGTACGGGCTGCTCATGTCATTAGTCCTTTAGAAGCTCTAGCCATCTTCTTTGTTGCAAATTTAGGTCCTTCTGAGTGAACACTTATTAAATGCTCTTGTGGTTTGTGCACAGATCTACATGCACCTGAAACAAGTAGTGCCAACAAATCATCAAGGCAAATACCACAGTTGCCAATTCTAGGTTATGCGTCGGATAATTCTTCTTGTGAGTCTTAAGCTGTCTAGAGGCATACGGAATGACCTTACCATGCTGCATCAATACACAACCAAGACCCACTCTGGAGGCATCTATACAGAACAAAGTCATATGTACCCTATGGTAGGGTCACTACTGAGGCTGAAGTGAGTTGAGTCTTTAACTCTTGAAACTCTTCTCACAAGCATCTGACCACTGAAATTTGACCTTTTTTTGGGGTCATCATAGTCAATGGTGCATTAATGGATGAAAATCCCTCAATAAACCTCCTGTAGTAGCTAGCTAAACACAAAAAGCTCCTAATATCCGTAGGACTGATAGGTCTAGGCCAATTGTTCACCGTTTCTATCTTTTGAGAGTCCACTTGCACACCCTCGCTAGACACTACATGGCCCAAAAATGCTACCTAACTTAGCCAAAACTCACACTTGCTTAATTTAGCAAACAACTGGCCATCCTTGAGAGTCTGCAACATAATCCTCAAATGAGTGGAATGCACCTCCTAGCTCCAAGAGGATATGAGAATATCATCTACAAAGATAATCACAAACATATCCAAATACTTCTTGAACATCCTGTTCATCAAATCCATAAAAGTTGTATCAGCATTCGTTATTACAAAAGATATAACTACGAACTCATAATGACCATACCAATTCCTAAAGGTTGTCTTCGGTATGTAACTCTCCCTAACTCTAAGCTGATGATTGCCGAATTTAAGGTCTATCTTTGAAACGTATCAGCACCATGAAGTTGGTCAAACAAGTAATCAATCCTGGGGAGGGGATAGTTATTGTTAATTGTGACCTTCTTCAACTGCTGATAATCAATGCACATTCTAAGGCAACCATCCTGCTTTCAAACAAAGAGAACAGGAACACCCCATAGGGATTTACTAGGCCTAATGAAACTCTTATCTTGGAGATCTTTCAACTACTCTTTCAACTCATTTAACTCGATTGGAGCCACTTTGTAAGGAGGTGTAGATACAGGCTGTGTATCAGGGAAAAAGTCAATACCAAAGTCAATCTCCCGCTCGGGAGAGACACTTGGTAGATCATCTGGAAACACCTCCAGATACTCATATACAACAGTAACTAACGTTAAATTAAGGGTCTCGAATATGGAATCCTTGACAAAAACTAGATGAAACATACATCCTTTATATCTTTCTATCCTTAAGATTGGAAACAAGGCGACCTACAGACACAACTGAACTGCCTTAACACACTAGGAATAGTTCCCTCGGAAATCAACACTATTCTGTGCAGGTTCTATAATTGATGTCACGCCCCATAACTGGGGGGAGGGCGTGACTGGCTCCCCATACCTGACTGACTGGGAAGCCGACTATATGACATCTGTAACTGTAACCCTTAGGTTGTCCAGGCCACCTGTCAGAATCAACAAAAGCACAAACTGGACCCATAGTGTCTCAACAATACAAGATAAACAACTGAAATGCAAACAAGTCTATGAGTATGCTAAACTAAACAACAAAGAGCCGAAAAGGCCACAAACTGAATACCATTGTACAAACTAAGTCCACAAAGCCTCTAAAGAGTAAACTGACTGATGGTCGGAATAGGGCTCCGACCTACCCATAACTGCATCTAAAAAGTCTAACTGAAACAAAACCAGTCTTAGCTCGAGAAAGAAAGGAGCATACCAACACATCCACTAGTCTCACGAACTGCTAGTGCAATTGGCAATCCCGACCTCTACCTGCACCTGCGGCAAGAACGCAGGTCCCCAGGAGAATGGACGTCAGTACAAATGAAATGTACTGGTATGTAAGGCAGAAAATTGTAAACATGTAAGATAGCAATGATAACTGAGCCAGAAATAAGGAATAACAACAACCTAGAATCTTGGAAATTCAAACCTGGCAATAAGTAAATACTGAAGTGCAAATGCAACAAAGTAATGCACAAGAAAAACTATAACGGTAATTCCAACAACCAACCAACCATAAATCCATATATAAAATTCATCCAGCTAGTGTACCATAACAAGGAAAAATAAAAGTATCTTCAGCTGATGTATCACACCGGGGCAAAATAAAAATATCTCCAGCTGATGTACCACACTGGGGTAAAGTAAATATATCTCCAGTCGATGTACCACACCGAGGTAAAATAAATATATCTCCAGCTAATGTACCACACCAGGGTAAAATAAAAATATCTCCAGCCGATGTACCACACCGCGGTAACATAAAAATATCTCCAGCCAATGTACCACATCGGGGTACAATAAAAATATCTCCAGCTGATGTACCACATGGGGGTAAAATATAAAAATATCTCCAGTCGATGTACCATATTGGGGTAAAATAAAAATATCTCCAGCCGATGTACCACACCGGGGAAAAATATAAATATGTCCAGCCGATGTACCACACCTGGGTAAAATAAAAATAATTCTCAATCATAATCATAAATAGGGTTGATATTGCTTATATTGAGTCAAATTAACACGTATTGCATATAAATGACAAATGTTAAATCTGTGGCCGGAATAGGCCTCTTTCGTAACCCATAAACGCAAGTGAGCACCCATATCATGTAAACTAGAAAATATGTATATATATCATGAAAAGATGTCAAATTATACATGAACATGTTGACTCAGTTACTTGAAGGACCTTCAAGAGGTTTAGACAACAAAAGAACTTTTTTAGGCTTACAAACAATGTCCTACAAATAATACTACCAATTGAACATATTACTCGGATAGAAACACATAGAGCTCATTTCTACACAATTCTTTAACATTTGGGAACTACAAATATATACTGCCTACCAGGTGGTTCCTTTAACCTGGATCGCCAACTATACATTGGAATTTCATTGCCAAATTTACCATGTAGATAAGCCCATATAGTTCTTAATTCATTTGACTTATTTGCTGGAAAACATGGAAATTATAACTGGGATCTTGGAGTTATTTGTCATATACATAGAGCTGAGAACTGAACTACCGACATACTATGTATAAGACTTCTATATAATGTATAACTCATATTTAGTTAACTAGGTGTCCTCCAGGAGACTTCCTGGTATTCAAAGTTCTGAGCATAGCTGATCATTATCATAGCCTGCACTTATATTTACTTAGACGTTAGGAACATTGGTACCTTGGACAATCTCTCCTCTGAATTTAGAAAATTCAACTGATAACCCAACAAGAGCTAAACATAAAGATGCATGACTTGAATATAACTGAAAGAATCCAACTTCATGTTATAACATGAAAATCGTACACATTAAGACTTCTTACTGGGAAGACATATAAAGACTTGAGTTCTTAGAGTTGTATACAACATCAGATACTTGACCGAGACATTAACATAATTCTCAAAATATGATCTCTCAAAAACATCTTAGATCAGCTAGAACATTTCAACATAAATTAGGGACATAAAGACATAACTAAAGTATCTGAGACTTGGAGCTCTATAACTTAGGAACTCATGAGTAACTCTCTAAGTGATGCCTTATAGGTAAATAAAGATATATAGCCGTAATTCGGGTGATGCTGGATTGACATACATAACTTAGCAATTATCTGCGAAGCTCAAGAAAGCTTACATAATCATAAGTGACTTAGAATATCCTTGGATTATCCTTTAAGGGTATCGCAGAGAGCTTCTCAACTTAAGTTACTATTTTGCAGACGTTCAACTCTAATTATTTCATAGAAGGTTAACACTTTAGTGGTTATTCATCATCATAACACATAGTCAATATAAACAACTTAATTTATAACTCTTTTTCAAAATATCTTTAGAAAAGGGTTAATCTTCCTAGCTGTTGCCTACCTCGTTCATAATCGTAACCCATATCGTCTAGTTTAACAATATTTAGCTCTACTTTCCTCATTCATCTTAACTTCTTTTCCAAAATTTATTCACTCTACACTCATGTCTTTACCCTCGTGTTCAGTATCCCAGCAATTCTTATACACACTTACCTCTTTGCATAATTGACAACTTAGCCACGCTTTCCCCGTTAACATGTATTGATTTAGCTTATTCGCTACGTGCCGCTTATTTATCTTTAAAGAGGAAAAACATAAAATCTACTTTTTATCTTTAGCACTTTAAAACATAAACATATAGGAGGGGCTAACAATATTATTAAAACGTCATCTCAATAAGCTCGTTTACCCTCAATCGACTTAGCGTCATCTTCTTAGCTTAAGTTCAATTACATGTTGTCGTCTTAGCATTTCCTACCAATTTCACTAAGTGACAAGATCTTTACATATATTAAACATCACATATACAGTATACTGCAAAGGACCAGCTCATGGTTCCCATGTTAAGGGCACTTCAGACCCGATGTGGAACTACGACAACAATCGTATAAAAATTACACCTTTCGCTTCACATTTGTTCGCTTCAACCATAATCAACGATTCAAGCTTTATTCAAAGTATTTCCAACCCTTTGGAAAGGATCATACATTCCTCAATATGATTTTAAAAATATAGGAATATTGATCCTTTCAATAACTTAGTTTCGTGCCTGGAAAACAAGGAAAGGGATGCCTTTACATACCCTTGAACGTCCACTCTAATTTCGCTGAAAATCTTCCTTTCAAGAATACTCCTTAAGGATCCTTCCAAGTCCAATTTACAAACCCAACAAGCACCAACTTCACCTCACCAAAGTTCTAGAAAAATTGGGCTTCAACATGCAACAAAAACACACAAAGAAACAACAACACAATACTACAAAATTCTCCAAGTTATAACCTCATAAGCTTAAAGAAATCAAAAAGGGAATTACTTACCCTTTCTTAGAGATGTTATCAGCTAAAGTAGGAGTAAACTCCTACTGTTTCCTCTTCCTAGAATCATCTAAAAATGCAGCAATACCACAATCAATGACAAGACAACAACAAGTCATGACTTCCTTCCAAAGTTCTCTTTTCAAAGCCCAAAAGAGACAATAGTGAGGTTTCCCACCTGGGATATCTTTTCACCATGTAATAGGGCTTTGAATTCTCCGAATTCTAAAAAAAATCAGCTAAAATAGAGTAAAAATGAGTTTTCTAGCTCAATTTTACTTCATATAGGCTGGCCGGCAAGGGTTTGGGTGGCGCCCGTGCGACATGCCCTCCCGCGCGCGCGCCTGCTGCCCGCCTGTCTTGGCGCCCGCACGCCTAGGCTCTTTCCCAGGCAACAGTGCTGTCTTCAAACGAGCATAACTTTTTACTCCGAAGTCCGATTGACGAGAGGTTTTTTCACTGTAAACTAGACTCAAATACCTTTCATTTGAAATGTTATGGGACTTCTGGATCATTATATGTTTGGAGATATGATCATTTAAAGTTGACCCTTATTTACAAACTTCACATACTCTTCGCTTTTCCCTTTGCATATGTTTCCCTCCTCACCTACGGAAAACATACGACCAATAATTCCCCTAATATGACATATAACCATCAAATAATCATCAAAAAAAATTTTCGGGGTGTAACATCCTCCCCCCCTCAAAATCATTCGTCCTCGAATGAGGGTTATACCTTAGTAGCCGTAACTTTAGCCACAACATCTTTAACTTTTCCTTGCTTTTTGTCATAAACATACATTCTATTTTTCGTAAGCACATGCTCTTTCTATTGCCTCTTCTTATCGAACCGTACTTACTCAACTCCATCTATTTGTCTAACGTATGATAGACATGCTTTAGTACAATAAAATCGGTAACTTTTCTAACCCTAAGCAAATTAATAAACTACCATGGGAGTTATGATTTAATCCAATACCGTATTCAATTCATACCATTAGGAAATATCACATAATTAAAAAGTGAAAATCACAACTTAACCACTTAAAATATAGAATCATTGTCGAACCTGAAGTTGCTCTTTTACCTTTGCTTTTACCACAACTTGTCACTGCCTATCTTGGAAACGGGGGCTAAAAGAAATTGTAGTCTAATCTAGGGATAAAGTAGAGACTGAATCTTAAGGAGAAACTCAATGTCTGGCTGGCCGGGGTCTCCAAGCACTACGAGGGTCCTTAAATAGTCTTATAGACCTGGTTTTTCTTACTATGTTCCACTACGTTGTTATTACATGGGAGACGATGAATCGGATCATCCGTCTTTTGAGCAAAAACTAGCATCCAAGCAGTAGATATGTTAGTTAGGGTAGACATTCCTAAACATTCTCTGACCAAGGGGGTCCCAAACCTAATACAATTGTTATACTCTATACCTCGTATTCTGCACCCTATTTGAAACATATTGGACCAAAGAATTAAATCGGAGACTATATTCACGAATACTCATGCTGCCCATCTCTTGGTACAAAACCTTATTAGCTCGAACCCGTTGAAGTTCCCGTGGTAAGTACTAATTTGTGAAGGCTAGGGGATTTAGGCTCAAAACCTATGGGCACTAAAGCTCTCAAAAGTTCCCTTGGACCCTACCATTAATTTTAACTATTTATTTTGAAACGTCACTGCTTGGGCTAACATTTGAAATGCTTTCACAAAATCTCATCCCTTTGATATATCTGAAGGTACAGCGGGTGCTGAATGATCAATAACTCTATATTCTCTTAGCTATACGAATCTGAAACAATAGGAGGGGCTGACTCCCTTCCTACTGTAATTCTGATTGGAACTTGGAGGAACTATGGTACAAGGAATGGGAAACTTGCTTTCAGCCTCTAATCTATTTCTCGGATCGATAAGAGAGCGACTAGGACCCTTTCAAGCATCAATGTCAATAAATCTCATAGCCATCTTTCTTACTCCAGTTGAATTCTAAAACATAAGCACGATTTAGATTTCAAACATCTCTTACATCATTGCTCTATAGCACAATCTATTAATGAACAAAGTGAAACAACCCCTAAATGCCCTGTAGCCTCCTGATTATATGTATGGTGCACAATATACATATAAGCAAGACTCTACTAGACACGGCCTCTGGTCTCCCTTGGATACGACTTCACTCTGATACCATGTCTGTCACGCCCCATAACTTGGGCGAAGGGCGCGACTGGCTTCCCATACCTGACTGACTGGGAAGCCGACTATATGACATCTATAACTGTAACACTTAGGCCATCCAGGCCACCTGTCAGAATCAACTAGAGCACAAACTGGACCCATAATGTCTCAACAATACAGGGTAAACAACTGAAATGCGAACAAGGCTATGAGTATGCTAAACTAAACAACAAAAAGCCACAAGGTCACAAACTGAATACCATTGTACACACTCAGTCCACAAAGCCTCTAAAGAGTAAACTGACTGATGGTTGGAACAGGGCTCCGACCTACCCATAACTGCATCTCAAAACTCTAACTGAAACAAAACCAGTCTTAGATCCTGAAAGAAAGGAGCATATCGACACATCAACTAATCTCACGAACTACTACTGCAACTGGCAATCCCGACCTTTACCTGCACCTACGGCACGAACGTAGGTCCCCAGGCGAAGGGATGTCAATACGAATGAAATGTACTGGTATGTAAGGAAGAAAACTGTAAACATGTAATATGGAAATGATAACATAGCCAGAAATAAGGTATAACAACAACCTGGAATCCATCAAACTGAAACCTGGTAATAAGTCAATGTTGAAGTGCAAATACAACCAACTAATGCACAAGAAAAACTATAATTGTAATGCCAACAACCAACCAAACATAAATCCATATATAAAATTTGTCCAGCCGGTGTACCATATCAAGGAAAAATAAAAGTATCTTAAGCTGATGTAACATATCGGGGTAAAATTAAAATATCTCCAGCCGATGTACCACATCGGGGTAAAGTAAAAATATCTCCAGACGATGTACCACACCGGGGTAAAATTAAAATATCTCCAGCTGATGTACCACACCGGGGTAAAATAAAAATATCTCCAGCTTATGTACCACATCGGGGTAACATAAAAATATCTCTAGCCAATGTACCACATCGGGGTAAAATTAAAATATCTCCAGCCGATGTACCACACCGGGGTAAAGTAAAAATATCTCCAGCCGATGTACCACACCGGGGTAAAAAAAATATCTCCAACCAATGGACCACATCGGGGTAAAATTAAAATATCTCCAGCCGATGTATCAAACCGGGGTAAAATATAAAAATATTTCCAGCCGATGTACCATATCAGGGTAAAATAAAAATATCTCCGGCCAATGTACCACACTGGGGTAAAATAAAAATATCTCCAGCTGATGTACCACATCGGGAAAAAATAAAAATGATTCTCAATCATAATCATAAATAGGGTCGATATGGCTTATATTGAGTTAATTTAGAACGTATGGCATATAAATGACAAATGTTAAATCTATGGTCGCAATAGGCCTCTTTCGTAACCCATAAATGCAAGTGAGCACCCATATCATGTAAAGCTAGAATTTATGTATATATATCACGTAAAGTTGTCAAATTATACATGAACATGTCGACTCAGTAACTTGAAGTACCTGAAAGAGGTTTAGACAGCATAAGAACTTTTGTATGCTTACAAACAATGTCCTACAAGTAATACTACCAATTGAACATATTACTTGGATAGAAACACATAGAGCTTATTTCTACACCATTCTTTAACATTTGGGAACTACAAATATATACTGCCTACCAGGTGGTTCCTTTAACTTGTATCGGCAACCATACATTGGAATTTCATTGCCAAATCTATCATGTAGATAAGCACATATAGTTCTTAATTCATCTGACTTATTTGCAGGAAAACATGGAAATTATAACTAGGAACTTGGAGTTATTTGTCATATACATTGAGCTGAGAACTGAACTACAAAAAAACAACATATAAGACTTCTATATAATGTATAACTCGTATTTAGTTAACTAGGTGACCTCCAGGAGACTTCCTAGTATTAAAAGTTCTGAGCTTAACTGATCATTATCATAGCCTGCACTTATACTTACTTAGACATTAGGAACATTGGTACCTGGGAGAATCTCTCCTTTGAATTTAGGAAATTCAACTGATAACCCAACAAGAGCTAAACATAGAGATGCATGACTTGAATATAACTGAAAGAATTCAACTGTATGTTATAACGTGAAAATCGTACACATTAAGACTTCTTACTGGGAAGACATATGAAGACTTGAGTTCTTAGACTTGTATACAACATCAGATACTTGACCGAGACGTTAGCATAATTCTCAAAATATGATCTCTCAAAAAATTCTTAGATCAGCTAGCACATTTCAACATAAATTAAGGACATAAATAAATAACATAAGGATTTGAGACTTGGAGCTCTATAACTTGGGAACTCTTGATTAACTCCCTAAGTGATGTCTTACAGATAAATAAATATATATAACCGTAATTCGGGTGATGCTGGATTGACTTACATAACTTTGCAATTATCTGCGGAGCTTAAGAAAGCTTACATAATCATAAGTGACTTAGAAAATTCTCAGATTATCCTTTTCAAACATGGTAGAAAATTTCAACACTTAGAATAGATAACTTAACATAATCCTTTAGGGGTATAGTAGAGGGCTTCTCAACTTAAGTTAATATTTTGCAGACGTTCAACTCTAATTATTTCGTAGAAGGTTAACACTTTAGTCGTTATTCATCAACGTAACACATACTTAATATAAACAACTTAATTTATGACTCTTTTGCTAAACTTTTTTAGAGCAGGGTTAATCATCCTAGTTGTTGCCTACCTCGTTCATAAGCGTAACCTGTATCTAATTTAACAATATTTAGCTCTACTTTCCTTATTCATCTTAACTTCTTTGCCAAAAATTATTCACTCTACACTCAAGTCTTTACCCTCGTGTTCACTATTCCATCAATTCTTATACACACTTATCTCTTTGCCTAATTGACAACTTAGCCACGCTTTCCCCATTAAGATGTATAGATTTAGCTTATTCGCTATGTGCCGCTTTGTTAGCTTTAAAGAGGAAAAACATAAAATCTACTTTTTACCTTAAGCACTTTAAAACATAAACATATAGGAGCGATTAACAATATTATTAAAACTTCCTTTCAATAAGCTCGTTTACCCTCAATCGACATAGCGTCATCTTCTTAGATTAAGTTCACTTATGTAACACCGTCTTAGCATTTCCTACCAATTTCACTAAGTGACAAGATCTTAACATATATTAAACATCACATATATAGTATACTACGAAGGACCAGCTCACAGTGCCCACGTTAGGGACTTCAGACTCCATTTGGAACTACAACAACAATCGTATAAAAATTACACCTTTCGCTTTACATTTGTTCTCTTCAACCATTCTCATTGATTCAAGCTTTATGCCAAGCTTTTCCAACCCTTTGGAAAGGATCATACATGCCTCAATATGATTTTAAAAACGTAGAAATATTGATCCTTTCAATAACTTAGTTTCGTGCTTGGAAAATAAGGAAAGGGACGCCTTTACATACCTTGGAACGTCGACTCTAATTTTGCCGAAAATCTTCCTTTCAAGCTTACTCCTAAAGGACCATTCCAAGTCCAATTTACAAACCCAACAAGTCGTAACTTCACTTCACCAAAGTTCTTGAAAAATTGGGGCAGCAACATACAACAAAAACACACAAAGAAACAACAACACAATACTACAACATTCTCCAACTTATAACGTCATAAACTTAAAGAAATAAAAAAAGGAATTACTTACCCTTTCTTAGAGATGTTATCAGCTAAAGTATGAGTAAACTCCTACTGTTTCCTCTGCTTAGAATCATCTAAAAATGCAGAAATACCACAATCAACCACAAGACAACAACAAGTCATGACTTTCTTCAAAGGTTCTCTTTTCAAACCCCAAAAAAGACAAGAGTGAAGTTTCATAGCTGAGATTTCATTTCACCATGTGATATGGCTTCGAATTCTCTGAATTCTGAAAAACAAAATCAACTAAAACGGAGTAAAAATGAGCTTTCTAGCTCAATTTTACTTCATATAGGCGGGCTGGCAAGGGTTTCAGCGGGGCCTGCGCGCGGCGCCCGTGCAACCTGCCCTCACGCGCGCGCGCGCCTCCTGCCTGCCTGTCTCGGCGCCTACGCGCCTGGGCGCTTTTCCAGCCGATAGCGCTGTCTTTAAACGAGCATAACTTTTTACTCTAAACTCCGATTGACGAGGGGTTTTTTTCACTGTAAATAGACTAAAATTCCTTTCATTTGACATGTTATAGGACTTTTGTATCATTATATGTTTGGAGATATGACCATTTAAAATTGACCCGTAGTTACAAACTTCACATACTCTTCGCTTTTCCCTTTGCACATGTTTCCCTCCTCATCTACAGACAACATACGACCCAGAATTCCCCTAATATGACATATAAGCATCAAATAATCATCAAAAGAAAATTTTCGGGGTGTAGCATCCTCCCCCCCTTAAAATCATTCGTCTTCGAATGAGGGTTATACCTCGATATCCGTAACTTTAGCCATAACATCTTTAACTTTTCCTTGCCATAAACATACATTCTGTTTTTTGTAAGCACATCCTCTTTCTATTGCCGCTTCTTATAGAACCGTACTTACTCAACTCCATCTATTTGTCTGACGTATGATAGACATTTAGTACCATAAAATCGGTAACTTTTCTAACCCTAAGCAAATTACTAAACTACCATGGGAGTTATGATTTACTCCAATACCGCCTTTCTATTCATACCATTAGGAAATATCACAGAAAAAAAAGTGAAAATCACAACTTAACAACTTAACATATAGAATCAGTGTCAAACCTGAAGTTGCTCTTTTACCTTTGCTTTTACCACAACTTGTCACTGCCTATCTTTGAAACGGTGGCTAACAGAAATTGTAGTCTAATCTAGGGACAAAGTAGAGACTGAATCTTAAGGAGAAACTGAATGTCTGGTTGGCCGGGGTCTCCAAGCACTACGAGGGTCCTTAAATAGTCTTATAGACCTGGTTTTGCTTACTCTGTTTCACTACCTTATCATTACTTGGGAGACGATGAATCAGATCGTCCGTCTTTTGAGCAAATACTAGCATTAAAGCAGTAGATATTTTTGTCAGGGTAGACATTCCTAAACACTCTCTGACCAAGGGGGTCCCAAACCTAATAGAATCAATACACTCTATCCCTCGTATTCCGCACCCTATCTAAAACATATTGGGCCAAAGAATTAAACCTAAGACTATATTCACGAATACTCATGCGGCCCTACTCTAGGTATAAAACCTTATTAGCTCAAACCCGTCAAAGTTGCCGTGGTAAGTACTGATTCGTGAAGGCTGAGGGATTTAGGCTCAAAACCTATGGGCACTAGAGCTCTCAAAAGTTACCTTGGACCCTACCATTAATTTTAACTATTTATTTTGAAACATCACTGCTCGGGCTAACATTTGAAATACTTTCTCAAAATCTCGTCCCTATTATATACCTAAAGGTACAACAGGTGCTGAAGGATCAATAACTCTACATTCTTTTAGCTCTATCAAATCTGAAACAATAGGAGGGGCTTAATCCCTTCCCACAGTAATTCCGACTGGAACTTGGAGGAACTATGGTACAAGGAATGGGAAACTCGCTTCGAGCCTCTAATCTATTTCTCGGATCGACAGGAGAGCGACAAGGACCCTTTCAAGCATCAATGTCATTAAATCTCATAGCCATCTTTCTTACTCCAGTTGAATTCTAAAACATAAGCACGATTTATATTTCAGACAACCCTTACATCATTTCTCTATAACATGATCTATTAATGAACAAAGTGAAACAACCCCTAAATGCCCTGTAGCCTCCTAATTATATGTAATGTGCACAACATACCTATAAGCAAGATTCTTCTATATACGGCTTGTAGACTCCCTGGGATACGACTTCTCTCTGATAACAAGTCTATCACGCCCCATAATTGGGGGGAGGGCGCGACTGGCTCCCCATACCTGACTGACTGGGAAGCTGACTATATGACATCTATTACTGTAACACTTAGGCCGTCCTGGTCACCTGTCAGAATCAACTAGAGCACAAACTGGACCCATAATGTCTCAACAATACAGGGTAAACAACTGAAATGCAAACAAGGCTATGAGTATGCTAAACTAAACAACAAAAAGCCAACAAGGTAAAAAAGTGAATACTATTGTACACACTAAGTCTTGAAAGCCTCTAAAGAGTAAACTGACTGATGGTCGGAATAGGGCTCCGACCTACCCATAACTGCATCTCAAAACTCTAACTGAAACAAAACCAGTGTTAGCTCCTGAAAGAAAGGAGCATACCAACACATCCACTAATTTCGAACTACTACTGCAACTGGCAATCTCGACCTCTACCTGCACCTGCTGCACTAACGCAGGTCCCCAAGCGAAGGGACGTCAATACGAATGAAATATACTGGTATGTAAGGAAGAAAACAGTAAACATGTAAGATAGCAATGCTAACTAAGCCAAAAATAAGGAATAACAACAACCTGGATTCCTGGAAACTGAAACGTGGCAATAAGTCAATACTGAAGTGCAAATGCAACCAACTAATGCTCAAGAAAAACTATAATTGTAATGCCAACAACCAACCAAACATAAATCCATATATAAAATTTGTCCAGCCGGTGTACCATATCAAGGAAAAATAAAAGTTTCTTAAGCTGATGTATCATATCGGGGTAAAATTAAAATATCTCCAGCCGATGTACCACATCGGGGTAAAGTAAAAATATCTCCAAACGATGTACCACACCGGGGTAAAATTAAAATATCTCCAGCTGATGTACCACACCGGGATAAAATAAAAATATCTCCAACTTATGTACCACATTGGGGTAACATAAAAATATCTCCAGCCGATGTACCACATCGGGGTAAAATTAAAATATCTCCAGTCAATGTACCACATCGGGGTAAAATTAAAATATCTCCAGCCGATGAACCACACCGGGGTAAAGTAAAAATATCTCCAGTCGATGTACCACACCGGGGTAAAATAAAAATAATTCTCAATCATAATCATAAATAGGGTCGATATGGCTTATATTGAGTCAATTTAACACGTATGGCATATAAATTACAAATGTTAAATCTATGGCCGGATTAGGTCTCTTTCGTAACCCATAAATGCAAGTGATCACCCAAATCATGTAAAGCTAGAATTAATGTATATATATCACGTAAAGTTGTAAAATTATACATCAACATGTCGAATCAGTTAATTGAAGGACCTTCAAGAGGATTAGACAACATAAGAACTTTTGTAGGCTTACATACAATGTCGTACAAGTAATCCTACCAATTGAATATATTACTTGCATAGAAACACATAGAGCTCATTTCTACACCATTCATTAACATTTGGGAATTACAAATATATACTGCCAACCAGGTGGTTCCTTTAACCTGTATTGGCAACCATACATTGGAATTTCATTGCTAAATTTATCATGTAGATAAGCACATATAGTCCTCAATTCATTTGACTTATTTGCAGGAGAACATGGAAATTATAGCAAGGAACTTGGAGCTATTTTTCATATACATAGAGCTGAGAACTGAACTGCAATCATACAACGTATAAGACTTCTATATAATGTAGAACTCGTATTTAGTTAACTAGGTGACCTCCAGGATACTTCCTTGTATTCAAAGTTCTGAGCTTAACAGATCATTATCATAGCCTGCACTTATACTTACTTAGACAATAAGAACATTGGTACCTGGGAGAATCTCTCCTCTGAATTTAGGAAATTCAACTGATAACCGAACAAGAGATAAACATAAAGATGCATGACTTGAATATGACTGAAAGAATTCAACTGTATGTTATAATATGAAAATGATACACATTAATACTTCTTACTAGGAAGAAATATAAACACTTGAGTTCTTAGACTTGTATACAACATCAGATACTTGACCGAGACATTAGCATAATTCTCGAAATATGATCTCTCAAAAACTTCTTAGATCAGCTAGCACATTTCAACATAAATTAGGGACGTGAAGACATAATTAAGGATCTGAGACTTGGAGCTCTATAACTTGGGAACTCATGAGTAACTCTCTAAGTGATGCCTTATAGGTAAATAAAGATATATAGCCGTAATTCGGTTGATGCTAGATTGACATACATAACTTTGCAATTATCTGCGGAGCTTAAGAAAGCTTACATAATCATAAATGACTTAGAAGATCCTAGGATTATTCTTTTCAAAAATGGTAGAAAATTCAACACCTAGAATAGATAACTTAACATAATCCTTTAAGGGTATAGCAGAGAGCTTCTCAACTTAAGTTACTATTTTTCAGATGTTCAACTCTAATTATTTTGTAGAAGGTTAACACTTTAGTTGTTATTCATCAACGTAACACATACTTAATATAACAACTTAATTTATAACTCTTTTGCTAAACTTCTTTAGAACGGGGTTAATCTTCCTAGCTATTGCCTACCTCGTTCACAATCGTAACCCGTATCGTCTAATTTAACAATATTTAGCTCTACTTTCCTTATTCATCTTAACTTCTTTGCCAAAAATTATTCACTCTACACTCAAGTCTTTACCCTCGTGTTCACTATTCCATCAATTCTTATACACACTTTCCTCTTTGCATAATTGACAACTTAGCCACGCTTTCCCCGTTAACATGTATCGATTTAGCTTATTCACTATGTGTCGCTTGCTATGCTTTAAAGAGGAAAAACATAAAATCTACTTTTTATTTTAAGCACATTAAGACATAAACATATAGGAGGGATTAAGAATATTTTTAAAATGTCATTTCAATAAGCTCTTTTACCCTCAATCGGCTTAGCGTCATCTTCTTAGCTTAAGTTCAATTACGTGTTGTCGTCTTAGCATTTCTTACCAATTTCACTAAGTGACAAGATCTTAACATATATTAAACATCACATATACAGTATACTACAAAGGACCAGCTCACGGTGCCCACGTTAAGGGGACTTCAGACTCAATTTGGAACTACGGCAATAATGGTTTAAAAATTACACCTTTTGCTTCACATTTGTTCGCTTCAACCATTTACAATGATTCAAGCTTTATGCCAAGTATTTCCAACCCTTTGGAAAGGATGATACATGCCTCAATATGATTTTAAGATCATTGGAATATTGATCCTTTAAATAACTTAGTTTCATGCTTGGAAAACAAGGAAAGGGACGCCTTTACATACCTTGGAACGTCGACTCTAATTTTGCCGAAAATCTTCCTCTGATTAAGGATCCTTCCAAGTCAAATTTACAAACCCAACAAGCAAAAACTTAACTTCAGCAAAGTTCTGGAAAAATTGGGCAGCAACATGCCACAAAAACACACAAGGAAAAAACAACATAGTACTACAACATTCTCCAAGTCATAACTTCATAATCTTAAAGAAATCAAAAAGGAAATTACTTACCCTTTCTTAGAGATGTTATCAGCTAAAGTAGGAGTAAACTCCTACTGTTTCCTCTTCCTAGAATCATCTAAAAACGCAGCAATACCACAATCAACCACAAGACAACAACAAGTCATGACTTCCTTCCAAAGTTCTCTTTTCAAAGCCCAAAAGAGACAAGAGTGAAGTTTCCCACCTAGGATATCTTTTCACCATGTGATAGGGCTTTCAATTCTCTGAATTCTGAAAAAAAATTAACTAAAACGGAGCAAAAATGAGCTTTCTAGCTCAATTTTACTTCATATAAGCGGGCTGGCAAGGGTTTCGGCGGCACCCGCGTGCGACGCCCATGCGACAAGCCCTCGCGTGTGTGCGCGCCTGCTGGCTTCCTGTCTTGGCGCTCGCACACCTGGGCGCTTTCCCAGTCGACAATGCTGTCTTCAAACGAGCATAACTTTTTACTCCGAACTCTGATTGACCAGCGGTTTTTTTCAATGTAAGATAGACTCAAATAAATTTCATTTGACATGTTATGGGACTTCTGGATCATTATATGTTTGTAGATATGACCATTTAAAGTTGACCCTTATTTACAAACTTCACATACTCTTCGCTTTTCCCTTTGCACATGTTTCCCTCCTCACCTACGGACAACATACGACCTATAATTTCCTTAATATGACATATAACCATCCAATAATCATATAAAAAAAATTCCGGGGTGTAACAATTGACTGAGGTATTACGTGCATGTAGGCAATCGATGGCGAATATAGCATCAAAGTAGGCCATATCTAAATCCACTAAGTTAGTTGAGCTGACTTTATGAAGAATTGTGGCAGGGAAATTTCTGTACGCTCGTCGAGCTAAAACTAACTCACCTTCTGGAGTAGAAACTCAGAAGGATTCTGACATGATTTCGGGAATAACTCCAAAACTAACAGCAACATAAGGAGTCATGAAAGATAAAGTATCCCATAGATCTAACAATGCGTAGACATCAAGATGGAATTCTCGTAACATAGTAGTGACCACATGGGGAGAGACCTCCTGCTCCTGGCGAGAAGATAGTGCACAAAACCTATTCCAATGCTGACTGCTACCTGTACTAGAAGAGGCGCCATGCTGAGGTGGGTAAGCTGCTAGAGCTGCTGAAGTGGAGGTTGGGGCACGACCTTCAACATGGCCCTATCTAGCTGAGAAGAAATCTCTGAGCATGTGTTCGGGCTTCTCGCACCCGAAACAAGAATCCAAACCAACCAAGCACTCTCCAGAGTGGTTCTTACTACACCTCCTACAAGCTGGGAATGTGCGCTCCCCCTTCTTTCTCCTCTTTCAAAAAGAGCCTAATGCTTTACCTCTTTGATCATGCCTGGGCATGGACGAAACACTGCTTGATGATAGGGCTGGGGCTGACGACCACTGGTGTGACTGAGGGAGATCTCCACCATCGGACCTCTGTTGGAACAACCCATAGCTCCCTGTCCTAGCCCTTGTGCCTCTCTCTCCTTATCCTTCATCTGCTCCACCTCTATATTCTTGGCGTATATAGCCAAACGGGAGAAATCTAGGTCACTATTTAACATGGCGGTCTTGCACACCTTTACCAATGAATCTGCAAAACCATTCAAGAACTTTCTCATACGAGCACTCTGGTCGGCAACCGTATCCGATGCATACTTGGAGAACCGAATAAACTCCAACGATAGTATTTAATAATCCTGTGGTTCTACTTCAAGTTGACGAACTGCGTCGCCTTCGCCTCCCTCAACTCCCAAGGGAAGAACTTGTCCAGGAAAGCAGTCACAAACTCATCCAAACTCACGGTAAGTGCTCCCACTGCCTTGCTATCCTTCCATTGACGGAACCATATGTGAACAACCCCTTTTAGCTAATAGGAGGCTAGATCTATGCTCTCCTCTCCAGTGACCACCCTAATCTAGGTGATCTTCTGCACCTCCTCAATGAACTCATGGGCGTCCTCAACCACCTTCAACCCCAAAAACTCAGGTGGGTTCATCCTGAGAAAGTCTCGTACTCTCGTTGTCGCTGCGTTCCCATTCTAGGGAACATGGGCTACTACCTATTGATTTACCTGAGCGGTCATGGCCTGCGCCAACATATGAAATGTCGCTCTAAACTCGGCATGAGTGACCTGTACAAACGAGGGATCCGCCAGAGCTAGTGGAGCTGGCTGGTGCCCATCTCTGTTGCAATGTCATGACCCAAACATAAACACGGATCGTAGACATGGGACAAGGAGCCCCGAGAGACCCCATGTCGACCCATGGCATGAGCCTACATCTAATCTAATCACATAAGTATAAGACTTAACGTATAAGAACGTAATCATAACATAGCCAAAGGAAATTATCAGTATAAGACTTATACAATACAGGTGAATACAACTTGTAGTCTGATAAGCCTCAAAACATGAAGGGCGGATTGATGGGACAACTCCCTAATTAATCCAACATCCAGAAACTGAAAGAAACAATCATAAAGGATGAACATACGGCCCTCGAAACATGAGGACTCACCAAGAGTGCTGAAAGTGAATCTGAAACTATCTACGGCTAAGGATTAGCCTTAGAACTAGGACCTATATCATGAAATGATACAACACAGAAAGTATTTGGTCAGTGCGTGGAATGTACTGAGAATGCAAGGTAAGTCAAACGGACATTTAAAACATATAAGAAATTTATAAATGATCATAAGTGTAGGACTTCATGCTCGTATCTTAAATCATAATGACATATCATATGGCTTAAGGTTTTAAAAACATTCATAACATAACATAATCATAATTATAATAGAAGAGATTTACTTAACATGACTTGAGCCAACATACATAATCACAACATGCATAAATCATGAGCAGTAGTAGGAGATTCTCTTTACCGACATACCCCATATAAGGACACATGAAGCCCGACTTGTAACCCTAGTGGGGAGGGTGTTCGTACCTTTCCAAGGGTAGAACCATGAAAGTGTAATATCACCATGAAAAGGGACATTTGGTCCAGGGACTAATATGAAAGGGTTCCGACATACCTACGGTGGCACGTAGTTCATGAGATTCGGGGCTTAACCTGAGCCCCGAACCTATTCGGTGTTCGATACTACTCCCAAAACATATATAATGCTCATTATAATACTTACATGAGTTAATGGGCTAGTTAAATCATGATAATCATAAACATTCTTGAACATATGCGATCTATCCATGACATGAGGCCCGTGAGTCGGTCATAAACATAATTCAGGATTAAAAAGATTCATACATACTTGTAGATCATGCATATAGCCTGAATTTCATAAAAATAATAATGAATAACAAAATAAATTCATAATTTAAAACATAACTCAAGTTGGGCTTGTAAAGAACACCAATAGGAAAATAGATCATAAATCGATTCATCATGGGGATTGCATAATTAAGCTTATTTGCTTAGAATCAAATCAACAAAATTATAATCAACTTAAATCTCAGAAGATGATCAAAATTCGTAGAGTATGATAATATTTCAAAATCACAAAACCCATAATTAAATCTTTATATCTTATATAAATCAAATACAAAACCCCATGAGTTTTTGATAAATTTTAAGTAAAATCATGGAGTAGGAGCATGGGTATGGAAGGATTCACCCATTGATGACCTTACATACCTGGGATTATCTGGTTCTTAACTTCCCATGCTAGCCCAAGAAGGAATTTAGAGAAATTGAGAAAGAACACCTTGAATCACCTGCTAATCTCCTCTCTATACTCTTACATGAATGAATGAGGCTTAACATGAACTTATCCCCCTTAAAATACCCCATTCAGACCTTAAATCGACGTAGTTAGGCCTTAGGAGTTTAGGAATTACGAAAACACCCTTACTAAAAATGCAAAAATTTTTGGTTTCCTATCCCCGCGAGGTACTTCACGAGTAGTTGCCAAGGGGCATGACTTGTGGCCGGGATCTGTCATGCTCACTGGCCAAAATCACTCATGAGGCCCCTACAAGGGACCCCACGAATCGTGGTGGCTAACCACGACTCATGGTCACCACCCGTGATCCCCACTGCCCAAAACCTTGACCAACTATACACTCCAAATCACAGGTGACCTCATGAGTCGTAAGGTCAGAACACGACTCGTGGTCACCATTCGTGGCCTTCACTGCCTTTCCCAACCTTGCCAAACCTCCAAGGCAGACCACAGGGGACCTCACGAGTAGTGAGGTCTGACCATGACTCTTAGTCATGCTCGTGGTCTCCTCAACCTGAGCCTTCCAACCTTGATGACCACGAGTCACCTCACGACTCATGGTCACTCCTCGTGACCTACCTCACAAGTCGTCTTGAGATCTGGTACGAATTTTTAGTTTTTCTCCATTTTGACTTGCGGGTTCGGTCCTTTGGTTTCCAGGGTATAAAAATATCTCCCTCTTGGGGACATTCGTCCTCAAATGTTAGAAACATGCAGAAAACTCAGAAACAAGTAATCATCATATGCAGTTACTGATTCTTTAACCCAAAAACTGGAAAAACGACTACCTCCAAAAAGGACTACATAGCTGAACTAAATTCAGACAACACGTACATATATCGTAACATAAATCAAACTTGTGCACATGAATTGAACATGGAAACTGATTAGCGAATTAGGGAAAAAACTAATACCCCAAACTTAAACTGAGCCGGTAGGGAACAGGTGTGGCTTTCTAGCCATATATGCGCTTCGGCTTCCCACGTAGCTCCTTCAACATGCTGATTTCTCCATAATACTTTAACTGAAGCTACTTCTTTGATCCTTAGCTTATGCATTTGACGATCTAATATTTCTAAGGGTACTTCTTCCTAATGGAGGTTGTCTTTCACACCAACGATGTGCACCAAGACTACTAAAGCTGGATCACCCAAACACTTTTTCAAAAGTGACACATGAAACCCGGGATGAATTGAAGATATCTCCGAGGGAAAGTCCAACTCATACGCCACCTTACCAAATCTCCTCACAACCCGGTAGGGGCCAACATAGCAGGGACTGAGTTTCCCTTTCTTCCCGAGCCACATGAATCCCTTCATGGGAGATACCTTTAGAAATACCGAATCGTCCACCTCAAACTCCAAATCCTTTCTCCTCACATCAGCATATGATTTCTGATGACTCCGAGCGTCTTCAGCCTGTCGCTTATCAATTGAGCCTTTACCATGGCCTCATTAACCGAATCTGGACCGAGCATGTTGTTCGTGTGATTTGTGGGTATATAAAAGGACATGCAAGTGCATGTGGTTGAACAAGTAGTAAGTGGCTTTAGCAAGCCAAGTATCGATCCCACAGAGACTTGGATGAAGTGCAATCTGCTCAAGTGTACTATATTTTACTTCTAAAAATGCAGACAGTAGTGTAACCAAAAGTTCGATAGTTTGTTTTATAATTTTTATACTAAAGCTAAAACAATTATCTAATTTGAGTCTGAACTATGAATGAGAGCATGCTGAGGTTAAACGAACATGTAATGAAATTGATTATCATCATAATTTGGTTAATCTTTTCCTCCAGTTGCTAGCCAAGAACATTTGCCAAGAGATTAAAACTCTCGTATTTAACCTCACTTAAGAATCATGAACCATCCACCTACATTTCTGTGATTAAATGCAATTCATGTTCTAGCCATACAAATCCGGTTCCTAAATTGACTAATACAACTTTTAGGTATATTTCTATCCTGAAAGTAAATCAATTCCCAATTTTCCCAAATCAAGTAAAGAACATATCCTATTAATTCACAACTTTCCAATTTCTTGCTCCCTCGAGTGAAACCGGACTTTTTAGATGTACATTAACGTAGGCCACACATTAATGCAGTAAGAACAAGAATTAATAGAACAACATGGAAGAAAAGATGAAAAACCAAAGAAACAATGATCACATTTCATCACAATTGTTCATAACCTCAGCAAGAAGATGAATTAGCCACTCATTTGTGGATTAAACATCTTTAAATGAGTGTTAATCATACAAGAAATTGAATTAAAGAAGAAAGAAAGAGAGAAAAAACCCTGATATTTTCGTCCCTCAACTGCCTGTAACCCACGTTCTTGCTCCACCAAGTCAGAATATTGAAAAATGAACCTAAGTGTTCTATTTATACTGCTGGGAACTTTTCCCGGAATAACGAGCAACGTGTCACGGAGTGCATCGCGGAGCACTGCCTCCGTGACACGCTACGGACGTGGACCCTCACAGGAATTCGGGGTCCAGGAATTAAAGCTCAATGTGGCACGACATGAAACGCGGAGCCAAGCCACCCTGCCACGGACCAGACGCGGACCCTCTCTGGAATTTGGGCGTAATTTCCCTATCCAGGCAGAAGGCCTCCGTGATGGCAGCGTGTCACGGCTCCATCGCGGAGCCCCTTCAATTCATGCTGTCCAATGCCTTGTTCCTTGCTCGCATCCAAGTCCAACCCCGATATCCTCCAACATTCATTTTAGCTTCCCGAAATTACATTTTACCTGCAAAACAATGCTAATCATGTTGGTTAGTATAAATTCACATTTTATTACCAATTACATGAGAATGTATACATATTGGTAGATAAACAAGGATAAATGGTACTTTCGAGTATCACTTGGGCATATAAATTTGCCCAAGATCACATGCTGCCTTACCAACTTCAAACCATCTGATGGGAGATCTACACCTCCGCCCATAGAGGGCATCGAATGGTGCCATTTGGATACCAGAGTGATAGTTTTTATTAAAAGCAAACTCGAATAAGGGAAAATCATCATCCGAACTACCATTAAAATCCATCACACATGCTCTCAACATATCCTCAAAAGTCGAGATTGTTCATTCAGCCTACAAATCCATTTGCAGATGAAAGGTCGTACTGAGCTTGGCTTGAGTCCCATATCCCTTCTGGCAAGACCGCCAGAACTGGGAGGTAAATTGAGTACGTCGGTCTGAAATAATATACAAGGCCACTCCATGAAGTCGAATCAACCATACAGTAACTACAGGTTTTGGGATGCAACCCACAAAAAAAAAATTGAAAAAAAATCTACTCCTAACGACTACATTTCCCTTAAGACGGTCGTCATCCATCCATCATAGGGAACGGTCACTACTATGACTTCGGTTCAATGGGACCATTCTCGGTAAAAGAACCGAAAACAAACGCCGAGAAACCCAAGAATTAAAAAATGTTGAAAATATCGATCATTTCGATAGAAAAAATATGTACAAAATATTTTGAAAATTTTTAAAAAAATATTGATCATTTCGATAACCAAAATATGTACAGAATCAGAATCAACTAGCAACATTCAGCAACACACTTCAATTTCACATAAATTTACAAACAGAACAACAACTTAAAAATACACAACTCACAGGGACAAACAAATTTTCACATACACGACAACAGAATAGATCATACATACAAAACAGCCCAGCCCAGCACCTAACTACTCCCACCCCACACTTAGCTCGAACACTGTCCCCAGTGTTCATAAAAATTAAAATAGCACAAAATCGGGTGGTGGAACTCCCTGATCAGTCAAAGTATTCCACTTCTTCGTCGGGTGTTGCTGCTTCATCTCCCATGTCTGATTCGCCCCCGTCGTCATCATCGGACTCCACATCGGAGTCCTCCCGATGTGTCTCCTCGTCTGTGGGGACATCATCATTTGTGGGCTCTACAAATGCTGGCCCCACTCAGCATAGAGCCCTGGTGTTTTCGCCGAAGGGGTAGTCTAGCTCGAGCTGCCATAACTCCTCCTCTGTCGCCGGCCTCCCGCCTATCCTCAGCTGGAGCATCTGCATCCCATACATCCGAGCCATATACTGGTCGTCACGAGCATGTCGCTCGCCAAGTGTAAGCACTAGCCCGTGGGTGGTGTCGGGAGCCTTAGTTTTAGTAACATCTAAGGCCCGCCGCTCCATCTGCGGGATACAATCAAGGGCCTCCTCCTTGACATCTAGGCCCCTGAGGAAGGTAGTGAGTAGTCCCCCAAAGCGATACATGTGCCCCTGGTGCAACCGGGCTCTCTTCATGGCGGAGATAATTACCGCCCCCACGTTGATCTCCAGCCCTTTCATCAGGGCGTACACCAGACATACACGATCCCGGGTTACATCTGTCATATGTACCCCCGGGATTAGGCATGATCAGACTATCTTCAGCCAGATTCGGGCTTCTCTGTTCATCTGTGAATATGGCAAAGTCTGGTGGTAGCCCCTCTCTTTGTGTCTGCTCCATCTAGCTGTCGATCGGGCCCCACACAATGTGCGTCTGATGTCTGCATAGGGTGGGGTAATGTTCAGTTGTCGGAGTACGTGGGCGTCTGTGTCCCGCGCTCCTATGATGGCATTGAGGTGGTGGGGCTCCAAAGTGACTATTTGCCCTCTGATCTTGATGGTCTGACTTCTGATCGTCGGGTTCCAATTGGCATAGAACTCCCAAACCAGGTGCAAATTACATTCCTTGGGCTCCTCAAATATGAAATTGAGCCCAGCTGCCTCGATCTGGTGGACCATCCTAGGGAACTCCTGTGCCAATGGTTCCCGTGCTATATACTCCTTGGGGAAATATTTGTTTTCTTTGTGCTTTGCGTACCACTTCTTCCCCTCATCATTCACCCATCTCGTTCCGTACTGGCGGCGTTGGCCACGTGGAACTGCTGGTGCTGCTGGGACTTCTGTGCCCAGTCTGATTCGCTTCCTTCCAGCGCCCGAAGTTGATGCGCCTTTCCCTTTCTCTTGCCTGCTTGCCATTTTACCTGTCAACCTAAGTAAACAAGATCAATGTTAAGCTAACGGATATTAACTTCAGCTAAGGTCTGGTTAAGCTAGGTTACCCCACACTTAGTCCTTAGCTACAGTTACAATACTGCGGCAAGATTATCTTTATTTACACACAATAACCAACTATACAATCATGCTTAGTGCGTTCGAAAAATTCGACGATATATCTTCTGCGTACTACTCAGACTTCGTACAGCTAATCATAATCACTACCATTGCTAACATTTTACCCATCACACTTAGCAAAGAAAAACAAAGAAACAAAAATAACAACAAAAATTTATCTACACGAACCTATACAACTAACCAAATTCTTACAAATTTCACATTCCCTTAACCCGAGAATCCGTCGTTCTATTAACATCCTAACAATTTGTACATCGACTCATCTCATTCAACATATACATCCCAGCATGAAATTCACAAATTCAATACATTTTCAACTCCAAATTCAAAAACAAGCCCTAGAATTGATATTATCAAGCAAATTCGGTTAATTTATGCAATCGACGAGTTCAAGCAATCATTACGACATTCTGAACATTCATCAATAACAATTTAACTTGAATTCATGATTAATTTCTACTTAGGGCAATTTAGCTCACCTCCCATGCTCAATATCGAAGAAAATCGACAAGAATTGAGAGGAAATCGAAAAACATACCTTGACTTTGAAGAATCGAAGAAAACTTGTTGAATTTCTTGCCTTACTCCGTGTCACGTTGATGGGGGGTGGGTTTTGGGGGGTTTGGTCGCGGAGAGATTAAAAAAATGAGGGAAAAGGGAGGGTTTTCGGGGTTAAAAAGTAGGGAAATCGTGCGGGTCACCCGGCGACCCGGTGTGACCCGTCGCGATATACAAGGCAACGTGTCACGGAGTGCATCGCGGTGCACTGCCTCCGTGACACGGAGCCATCGCGAGACTGTTCTGGAAATTTTTTAAAATTTCCGGATTATACCTCCACGTGTCACGGAGGTAACGCGGAGGTCCACCTCCGTGACACGGAGCTGTCGCCCCAGCTCACTGTTTGCCACTTTTTATTAATTTTCATACCTCGACTTTTCCTTTGCGATTTCGTGCATATTTTTCTCCGTTTGACCTGAAATTCATCTCACTATACAAAATTGGTTAGAATAATAGGTTTCACTCTAAATACAAATAAAACAAAAACTAAAACGAAAAATTTTGTAGTAAATCAAGAAAAAGAAAAAGAAAAAGAAAAGAAAAATCTATTTACACTTTACAAAAAGAAAGAAAATTTTTTCACGGGTTGCCTCCCGTGCAGCGCCTGGTTTACCGTTGCAGCTCGACGTAGTTAAGCTCAGTTGTGCACTAGGGTGATGGACGACTTCTCTCAATCACCATCCTCCCCCAGTAGTGCTTACACCTATGGACATTTACTAAGAACGTGGCACTCCGATCTTCTTGCCACAACTCTACCGCCCCGTGCGGGGTCATTCTCACCACTTCAAATGGTCTCGACCATTTAGACCTCAGCTTTCCTAAAAACAACTTCAATCTTGAATTGAAGAGCAAGACTTCCTGTCCCGGCTCGAAAATGTGATGCACCACATGCTTGTCATGCCATCTTTTCGTTCTTTCCTTGTAGTGTTTGCAACCATCAAGAATCAATCAAAACAAAGGGAAAAATAATACATGCATCAAACCCCGTTCAAGAATCACTAACTGTTTTTAACTATGTGTGTTAATTCATCTTGGTTCCCACTAACCTAGTTTATGGGTTTTGCTACTCATGATTGTATTATCGCAATCACAAAATAATGAAGAAATCATAATTGCAACTTACAAATTATCGTAGAATAAAAACCACGTAGCTTCAATAAAAACTCCACAATAGACGAATAAACTCCAATGTTGCTTTTGTTTCTTGAATCAACAACAATTGATCAATACCAAAACTCAAGTTGAAAACTAATAAAGTCGGCTCTCTCAATTACTCTATAACTATAAGAAAAATCATCTGAAAATTCCATCTTTTAAAAATAAACCTAAACTGCGTATTTATAGTTCCAAGAAATCCTTTTCCTAATTAACCAGGTCGGCAATGGCAACGGGCTTGGTGAAGATTCGTTTGGCCTTCTGATGAGTTGTTCCTTGCTTAAAACCGTCATCCTCGGCAACGTACCCAGTTGTGGAAACGGGTCACCTAACGACTCGTCGTGCCTGAGCACGAGTCGTTAGGTCCCTCGTGGTCTCATTCCTCTTAAATTCCAGTGCACCTTACGATTGGTCCCAATGATCTAGAAACGAGTTATTCTTTCATGTGATGACTCGTGATGTTCTTTATCAACTACACTGGTCACTTTGTTAAGATTTCTTCTCTCAGGCTTCATGGTTGACCTCACGACTTGCTACCAGTTTTAACGAGTCGTTTCCTCAACTCATCAGGTACACTGTCTTGCATCTTAAAATTTCCATCTTTTTCCCACGCCTTAAGCAATGAGTCGTACCTCCTGCCAATGACTCGTGAAGTGTCTGGCAGTCACCTTTTCAGTTATTTTCAGCATTAATTTGACCAGTTCACTCCTGAACCTATTTTCCTGCAACATTAAGCACAAAATACATTATACCTATATAAACATACCCGAAATGTGCATAAATTCTTGATTTTAAGCGTCGAAAGTGCCGTAAAATCCTGGCACATCAACATCCTCAGCTTAGAACTTTTGCATGCTCCAAAAAAAAACAAAATAAAACAAAACAAACAAAATTACTTCGATGCTTCAATCGAAAGAACTCTAGGAAATTTATGGTAGCCACACTTACACATCAAAACCAAAATTTCTAACCCTTCCCTTATCGTATCAACTCAAATCACTATGCAAATTCAAACTTTCCAACCATAACGCAGAGGAATCAAAACATGGCAAAATACTGTAACCAGCAACCATGCACATAAATCTATAACACTGACCCAAATAATTTGCAGATGATTTTGTTGACCAAATGCTCTCACATCAAAGAAGTCCCACACTCACACATGTGTATTTGATTAACTCGATATATTTCTCTTGGGAATAGGGAATATCCACTCGCTCTCACAAAGAAATTCAAATTTTGTGCATACAATACCATAGCCTTGCCTTTACTTTCAATACCTCGATTTTCGGACAAGTAGCTTGGATCACTATAGGACTTTCTAGGCTTGTAAAGTAGGCTCGGGTTTGGGTATGGTAGATATGAAATTAGTAGCTCAACCCTCCTTGGCACTACACACCTCTTGACTCCACTTTTCACCTTTACTTCTTTTTTCTCCTTCTTTCCCTTTTATTGCTTTTCCTTTTCTTTGCTTTAGATACTACAGATGCGGTTTCTTTTTATTCAAACACTCATTGATGTCACACATTATTTTTGTTTTTTTATCTTGCTTTTTGACAACAATCTTTATTTTTTTTAAGTTATGCATACCGCACCCGCTCTTTTCTTTTTTCATTACCCAATTTTCTTTCCACCCGACTCTTCTTAATCACCCCTATAATAGCCACCATCAACTTAGGAGAGTTTCCTAAATTGAGGTTTACAATGTCAAAGGAGGGACCAGGGACAAAACAGGTTCATTCATAATAAGATCAGGCAAGTGAATTGGTGTAAACAAAAAGAAAGGTCAATTTAAGTTCAAGCATTTTGATCAAGGGATTTTTATTCCCTTTTTGTAGGTCTTTTATGCTAAAGTGGACTCATAAATCAATAATGTCTTATGAGCCTTTCCTCTTTCCCTATCCTCTATCACGGTACGACTGACCAGGCAAGTTCTAGATTGACACACCAAACCGAATTCAGCTATTAAACCTCACTCACTCATAGCACAGGTCAACATCATCACTTCTAATATCTGCTAGTTCAGGTACAGCCATACAATGGTAAACATGTTCACAGTTTTAACGTCATGCAAAGATTCACAAATGTCATACTTGTCAACTTTTACATACACATATACAAATTTTTTGGAGGGGTATCAAATTATCAAACAACAGTTATTTTCAAAAAATTTAGCTCTTGATTGTTTTCAGTTTTCCTACTTTCTTCCAACTGACACAAAAAACATAAAATAAAATCCTAAATATGTCGGTTCTACTAGATATGAAAAAATTGAGGGAAAAGATATCTGGCAAGAAAAACCCTCGGGTTATGTTCAGTAATAAAAGAATGCACCGGTATCCCTCCTCACCCCCATCAAGAAAGCATGTGTCGTCCTCGACGCAGATATAAACCAAACAAAAACTAAGGATATACGGAACAAAACTGTGCGACCTAGGTGTCAGCTACCTGGTCGGTGGAGGGTATAGATACGCCTCCAATGTCATCTCCGATATTACCAGCTTGAACCGGTGCATTCTCATATCCAACAAAGCTCGTGGCTTCTCCACGAACTCTCGCTACCTCAGTTTCGGCTCTCTATCAAGCCTCCTCTCTTGATTCATGCAGTGCTCTCTCCATCTCATTCTGCTCCCATTTTTGCTGACGGAGCAGAGAAGCGTCATCATAAACACTTGCCTCCTCATGAGGCCTCCTCCCCTTATCATGTGCCACCGGATACTCCGTCATAAATTTAAAAATAGGTGGCAATTCCTCTTCAAACTCGTCATCTATCATGGGAAGTACCGGTGGAGGTACTGCAGCTACCTGTCGTGCGGCAACGACCCGCACCTCGGATCGTAGCGCTCCTAGCTCTTAGTACCATCGAGATAAATCCGACACTTATAATGGTGCAAGACGCTCATTCATTCTCCTCTTAAATGCATCCAGTTAGCCATGCACTGAAGTAGATAGTGTCTCCAACTCCTTTGACACCTACGGCTTTACCTGCTCCATCAAAACTCTAACCTGTAGAGCTGTGTGTGCCTGCTTCTTCTCGGCCTTAGCTAGTCGCCTAGCCATATCAACTAAAAGCTCCTATGGAACCATGACTAGGCTAGTTGTGGTGAATCGTGGAGGCGCAACTGGTGGTCTTAGGGATGCTGCAGTAGATGAAGACTCAGGAACATCATGTAGGTGTGGAGGTATCCGCTGTATCTGTAGCCTCAGGCTGGCTACCTGTGTCTCTGCCCTCCATAGGCTCAGCTGCCAACTCAGCGAACTGTGATGCATCAGTCTGCATCCTGCTGCCAAATGCCTCTGCTAATATTGTTGCTCCGGCGGATGCAGCTGCCTGAGTCCTCGCCCTCGATACCGGGTTTGTATCATCTCGAATCAACCTGATATTGGTAATCTTCTGGACTACTAATCTTTTGTCCACTGATGGCAATACCAGTACCTTTGACTCCTGACAGTCTATCAATCAAACATGTAAACGGAATGGTAGTGTCGTCATTGATTGCCCGCTCTTGAATCTCCTCAGTAATGTATCATGGGAAGTTGATGGCATACCCCTCCATTATGCTTGCTACCAAAGAAGCTCTGCCAGGTGATAGGATGTTGTCATTGTTGGTTGGTACCAGCCTGTGCCGCACTAGTGACCACCAAAACTTTTCCAAAAAATTCAACGTGGCCTTCTTTATTTGTGACTCTATACCATGCAGCCATTCAACTAGAGGACCTCTACTAGCAATAATCCGAGAAAACCAAGTGTACTGCTGGATGCGCTCCTAGCTATTCAACTCCTTTGTTCTAAATTTCTTTAGCTTAGATAGCCTGTGATCAAATTCTGCCATGTTCATCGAAGCCTTATAATCCATCCCATACAGCATCCCGGAGATTGTTCGCTCAGAGATATCAACTGGAGTCTCATGCACCAACACCTGATTTAATGCAGGCCTCTTCTTCCAATCCTGGCCTCCTAATGCAAATCGCAGCAATATGGATGCATATGACTCATAGAACTCTCGAACAGAGCACATGATGTAGCTACCTTATTTCTTGGTCAACCCCCCAAATTTGTATTTATCAAACACTTCCTATAAGCCCTGTGGTGACGAGCCTCGGCTCCCCATATCTGCTCCTCTTTGAATTTCCTTTTTCATTGGGAGCAATATGTCAGTTTTATATAGCCTGCATGTCATGGACACACCATCTCCACACATTTCTCGGTTGCTCATTTGATGTGTCTGAGGTCTCTGTCAGCTCATTATCAGAATCCCCTTGCTGAGCATGTGATTAATCAATCCTCTTTGTGTTCTGCCCAGTTATGGGAGCCTAAAGAAAAAGTGCAGCAGCAACCCTAGCATTCTCATCAGTGTGGCTGGGCGGATCCCTTGCCAATGGAGTGGGAGTATTGACCAGCGCTATCGGATTTGAAATTTGTTAAGCCCTATCCCTAGTAGATCTCCTCACTAACTGCTCCTCTGATATGTCATACTCTTCCTCAGATCCACTTGACACTTCAGAGGAGGACTGATCATCACATAGTCTACGATATGAAGGTTGACTACGCTCAGTTGTTTGTTTCTTTGTTGGGCCCTTCTTTAGTGTACCTCTTGGAGCCAATATAACTGTGCAAACAATGTTATTGTGCAAGATGAGATGAATCAGAAAATATTTTAGGGCTGGTGCCAAGTGGTCCTAACGGGTGACTAAATGAGTCGTTGCCATCATGAGGTCACTCATCATCTCAGACTGGACTTCCTTCAAGTTGGTCAAGTTTACATGATGACTGGTCCCAATGAGTCGTTAGGTACATTGCCTTATTATCTTAATTTTTCCACTTAGGACGAGCTACACAACAAGTCATTTGGTGATCCAATGACTCGTGACGTAGCTCGTTCTCAAGAGTTTCAGTTCACATGATTAAACTTCATCTTCTTCCTAAATTTCAATTCCACAAACACATAGCTTCCCAATATAAAATCAAGCCAAGTGAAATACGATCGAAATCTTTTTTTAAATCTACCTATGGTTTATTTTCATCAAGAAGCACAGATATATACAAGCACAAATCTATCCTAAGTAAAATCCCTTTCATTCATAGTATGGGTCTTAAAAATTCTTGTTTAAATGCAACAATATTCAAATTTTTCATGGGGAAGGCTACTCAAAATTTCCTTGATCAGAGATGGAGTGCAATTTTTCGTGAGTGTACTTCAATGACTGGGTATGCAGTGATGAAGGTGATTTTGATGGGGATGAGTGAAGAAAAAGAAGAAGAGAAGAGGGAAATTTGAAGTTTTGTATGTGTGTAAGTTTAACGGGGAGAGTTTGGGAAAAAATAAATCGGGTTTTTTATGGGTTCTAAAAAAACAACCCTAATTCCAGTCCTGGGTCGGGTTGCATGTCTAATTAAATTTTAAAATGCCCAGTGTGATGAGTAGTTAAGTGCTTGAACGACTCGTTGAGCCTTTTCATGTCATGACTAAAATTTAATAAACTTACCTGGGACCTATGACTCAAGTAACGACTCGTGGGGTCACCCAACGAGTCGTGTCTTGAGTCGTGGTCCTTGAGTAGGCGTAGCTTCAAGACGGGCCACTTAGCGACTCGTTTGGTCTCCCAACAATTTGTTAAGTGAGTCGTTATCACCCTTTTCCTTTTAATTTAGAATTTGATCCAGTGTACCTGACGGAGGACATGATGATTTGTTTCTTGAAGACACGAATCGTTAAGTCGCCCATTGCTCCCCTATTTTCTACAGTTCTCTTCACAAATTGATTGAAGAAGTCATCAAGTTAGACGAAAACTCATTCTATGACTTTTCTGCACCAGAATTGATGTTCCAGAATTTGGTTCCAACATCAGATGTTCCATCTTATTCACCTGCACCTATCAACAAACATGAACACCAAATATTTCTTACATTTACAACTTGGGTTGCCTCCCAAGAAGCGCTTGATTTAACGTCGCGACACGATGTGGGTGTTTTATTTACTCAGACTTCACCAAAACACCTCCATGGGTTGCCTCCCATGCAACATCTAATTTAACGTCGCGGCATGACGCAAGTCACTTAACTACTAAGAATTCGTCAAGTGGCTCTTCTCCATCCTCCAATGCTGAAACTATACTAAATTCCTTTGGTTGTTTCATAGTCCGGCTAATGTTGAAGGTGGCCGCTTCTTTGTTCAACCTGAATTTCAACTGGCCTACCTCCACATCTACTAGGGCGCTATGTGTTGTAAGGAATAGTTTCCCCAAAATGATGGGGACCTCAGAATCGACTTCGTAGTCCAGAATTATGAAGTCTGCTAGGAATATGAATTTGTCCACTTTGACTAGTACAGCAAAAAAAACCCCCACCGACTTTTTAACTGTTCTATCAGTCATTAGTAGCCGCATAGTAGTCGGTGTGGGGGTTCCCAAGCCTAACTTTTTAAGCGCTGCTAGCGGCATCAGATTTAAGCTAGCTCCCAAGTCACAAAGAGCCCTTGCAAACTCAACCTCCCCAATGGTGAAAGGTATAGTAAAAACATGTCTTCCTTCTTCTGAGATAGAACCCTGGTAGTGATGGCACAACAGTGGTGTAGATTATCAGCACGTTTCTAACTTACAGTCATTTTTCTGGTGACGAGGTCCTTCATAAATATTGAATATACGGGAATTTTCTCAAGTTCCTCCACCAATGGGATGTTCACTGACAGTTGCTTAAGCGTAGAGATAAACTTTTGATACTTCCCATCTTCAGCTTTCTTTTTCAAGCGCTGTGGATAAGTAGGAGGAGGTTTAGGGATTGCTATTAGTTTTTGTTATGCCTCCTTCTCCTTCCTATAGACATTTCCTTGCTCCTTTGCACTACTTGGAGCAGTTTGCACCTGTGAGTCCCCAACCAAAGTTGGGTTTTCAAAATCCGCTACACCATTTTCATTCGTCATGACAGGCTTGTCTAACTCTTCAACTACAACTGGCCTCTGGGAATCAACTATGGCCTTCCCGCTCCTAGTAGTGACCGCCATGCAATGACTTTCATTTTTTGGTTATTTCACAGTGTTTCCTAGAAGTGTGCCTTTCTGCCTTTGATTCATTGCAACAGACATCTGACTCATCTGCTGCTCAATCTACCTGATCGCCACGGCATGAGACTCCACTTTTTGATTTAAACCGGAAATATCAGCCCGGAGCTTCTTAAAGTGGCTATCTGTTATCTCCATCTGCTTGAATACTTAGGAGAGAATGTCCTCAATCCTTGAACCACTGGACTCTGGCTCACAGTTTCTTGGTGGAACGTACAAACCGCCTCTATCGTTTTTGAACGTCTCGCACTTCTTCCAGTCCCCGTTATGTCAGTATTGGCCCCAGTTGTAAATATTATCATTGTAGAAGTTCTGACCTTGGTTCCCTTGACCTTGACGCCATGAGTCTTGGTTAGACCCTTGGGTGTTGGTCCGAAAACCCACCTTCTGATCATTCAAATAATTGTCTTCTTCTTCAGACTCAAACTCGAAACCATCATTTCTCGGGGCCTTTCCCTGAGAACCTATATCATTTACATTTTTTACTCCGACTCCCATCAAGTGTTTAGAAAGCAACCCCATGGTGGTCTTTATCTCTACGATATCTTGATCACGCTCTTCATCTTTTCTCGTTTGTTTAGCAGACATACCAACCGCATAAGAACCAGCCGGAACCTCGGACTCTCTAGTGTGCCAAGCTCGGTTGGTTTTGGTGATCCTGTCTAGCAGCTCCGCAGCCTCTACATAGGTCTGACTTATAAAAGTTCCTCCGGAGACAGTATTAGCCACCGCCTTGGTGTTGGCATTCAGAGACCTATAAAAGATCTCCAACAATGTGTCATCCGGAATCCTGTGATTTGGCACCCTTTTGAGCTTTTTGTTGAAACGCAGCTAGGTCTTGTGGAGTGCCTCGGAATTTAGTTGTCTGAAGTTATATATCTCATCCTTCAACTACAATGCTTTGGATGGTGGGAAGAACCTTCCGAGAAAAGCTCTCTTAAGATCTCATAGTGATAGAATCATTCAGCAACTCAGCCAGCCACATTATTGCCTCACTCCCTAGGGAGAATGGAAATAACCTCAGTCTGATAGCGTCCTGCTCACCCCTGATTGCTTATATGCCTTACATATTCCCAACAAATTTTTCCAGTGAGTGTGGGCATCATTACATACATGACCCACAAATATTCCCTTCATATTAAGCAGTTGGATCATCGCACTGGTAATGTTGAACTTTGCCCCAACAGGAAAAGGAGGAGGAACTATAGCTCCAGTGGCACCGGCTTCATCTATATACGCATCATCTTCCTCATCAAAATATCAGTGTCGCTGGTGTTTAGGACCTCTATGTCTTCTAGCTCATTCAGCTTCTACAGCTAGACGCTGCTCTTCAGCAACTCTGGCTAACTCACGATCTCTAGCCCGAGCTTGCTCTTCAGCCAACATTCTTGCTGTGGCATGCTCCACGGTTTTCTGCTCTTCGATGTTGGCCATTCTTCTCAGGTTTCTTAATGTTAGCTCAAGTTCGTGATCAATTGGAACTAGGGGTTTTCCTTGGCTTCTAGTATTGGGTATGCACAAACCTAATCCCTATTAAGCAACCAAAACAACAAAAGAAAAATAAAAAAATGAAATAAGAACCAATAGTAAAGTTAACACAATTAAAAAAAGACTTAGTCGTATTCCACAGCAACGGTGCCAAAATTTGATGTCGCCCAAATTACACCTCGCAATTGAAATATAAGTGGTCGATTATCAAATATAGAACCCAACAAAGGTTGAGGTCGATCCCACAGGTAATATGGTATGAACATAAGTTAATGCGAATAACTATTACTATTGAGTTACTTATTTCCAAAGGAGGAAAAATATAGAATAATAAACAAAATAAAATTGTTGAATGTTGAAATTAAATTTGGTTTGTATTCAGTTAACGACTTCACTAGGATTGTGTTCCCCAAGATCTCATAACCACAAGGCTTATACACTAGTGATCTATTCCGGTGTTTAACATGCAATATCGATAAGTTAGGTTCACCTAAATGGTTGGTCCCCTATCTAGATGATTATCACCACGCAACTTGGTCCGTATACGGGAGTACTTTAGTTGACCCTTACCCTTAATATCAGATTAGCTATCCCCGGAAAAGTTCAAGCTATTAGATGAGGGTTTATAGCCTCAAATCTCCGTTGTTAATCCCTTTTCCCATTCTTTACCTCCTTAATCCAGTAAGTAAGAATAAGGCAAGTCCTAACATTTGCAACCGCAAAGAATCTATCAAAACGAAGGGAAAAACAATACATGCGTAAAACCCCGGTCAAGAATCACTAAGTGTTTTTACCTATGTGTGTTAATTCACATTGGTTCCCAAAAACCTAGTTTATGGGTTTAGCTACTCATGCTTGTATTATTGCAATCAAAAAATATTGAACAAATCATAATTGCAACTTACAAATTATCTTAGAATAAAAACCACGTAACTTGAATAAAAACTCCACAACAGATGAATAAACTCCAATGTACCTTTTGTTTCTTGAATCAAGAACAATTGATTAGTACCAAAATTCTAGTTGAAAACTAACAATGTCGGCTCTCTCAATTACTCTATAGCTATAAGAAAAATCGTCTGAAAATTTCTTCTTTTAAAAATAAACCTAAACTGTGTATTTATAGTTCCAAGAAATCCTTTTTCTAATTAAAACTGAAAACCAGGTTGGCAGTGCCAATGGGCTTTGTGACGATTTTTTTGTCTTTCTGACGAGTCGTTCCTTGCTTAAAACAGTTGTCCTCGGCAATATACCTAGTTGTGGCAATGGTTCACCTAACGACTCATCATGCCTGAGCACGAGTCGTTAGGTCCCTCGTGGTCTACTTCCTCCAAAATTCCAGTGCACCTTACAGTTGGTCCCAGTGATCTACCAATGAGTCGTTCTTTCATGTGACGGCTCGTGATGTTCTTCATCAACTACACTAGTCACTTTTATAAGATTTCTTCTCTCAGCCTTCACAATTGACCTCATGACTCATTACCAGTTGTAACGAGTCATTTCCTCAACTCATCAGGTACACTGTCTTGCATCTTCAAAATTCCATCTTTCGCCCATGCCTTAAGCAACGAGTCGTGCCTCCTACCAACGACTCGTGAAGTGCCTAGCAGTCACCTTTTCTGTTATTTTCAGCATTAATTTGACCAATTCACTCCTGAACCTGTTTTCCTGCAACATTAAGCACAAAATACATCATACCTATATAAACATAGCCGGAATGTGCATAATTTCTTAGTTTTAAGTGTCGAAAGTGCTGTAAAATCATAGCACATCAATAGCAATCCAGCAATCCTTGTCAAAATAATCTGCTACCCCATGCACAAATGGCTCACCGAGCCCTCTTATCCACCACAAACTCCAAAGAATATTTAGATAGTCGAGTGAACTCCAACGCATACTCCTGGACAGTCATGTTACCTTGTATCAGATTAACAAACTCGACCGCCTTGAGCTCCCTCATCTCTCGAGGGAAGAACTGATCCATGAATGCAGTGTGAAACTCATCCCAACCTATCGGGCCTGCACCCGCCGCCCTAGCATCTCTCAATTGCTTAAACCATATATGCGCTACCCCCTTTAGCTAGTAGGGGGTCAAGTCAACGCATTCCCCATTGTTCACCCCCATAACCTGGGTGATTTTCTGAATCTGCTCTATAAAATCATGTGGGTCTTCGTCCACCTTTAACCCCATAAACTCCGGAGGGCTCATCCTCAAGAAATCCCTCACCCTAATTGCCACTGCATTCCCATTATGAGGGAAACACGCCACCGTCTAATTCTGGACCTAGACAGTCATGGCCTGTGCCAGCGTCTGAATTACCACCCTAAACTCAGCGTGGGCGGCTGGCTCAGGTATGTGCTCCTTATGAATGGGTGGAGTTGTATGATGCTCAACATCATGGGCACCCTCATGACCATTAACATTACCATTTCTCCTGGAATTTACTCGACGTGGAGGCATGATTCTTAAATGCGAATAGCACGAATTAGAAGAGTAAAGGACATTACACGACATAGATCATGAAAGAAGGGAATATTTCCTAAACGTCTAGTAGCCTCTTAGTCATAAGTGTGGCACGCTTCACACCCATGAAAAAGACTCTACTTAACACGGCTTTCAGACCTCATAGGACATTTCCAAACCTATGGCTTTGATACCAAGTTTGTCACAACCTAAACGTACACCTGGATCATAGACACGGGACAAGGAGCCCCGAGAGACCCCATGTCGACCCATGGCATAAGCCTACATCAAATTCAATCACATGAGCAGAAGGCTTAACGTATAACAACATAATAAAAAAATAGCCAAAGGGAAATACCAATACAAGACTTATACAATACGGCTGAATACAACTTGCAGTTTGATAAGCCTCTAAACATAAAAGGCAGATTGATGGGACAACTCCCCAACTAATCCAACATCCAGAAACTGAAAGAAACAATCATAAAGGATGAACATATAGCTCTTGAAACATGAGGACTCACCAAGAGCGCTTAAAGTGAATCTGAAACTATCTACAGCTAAGGATTAGCCTGAGAACTGGGACTTGTATCATGAAACTATACAACATAGAAAGTATGCGGTCAGTACGTGAAATGTACTGAGCATGCAAGCTAAGTAAAACGAACATTTAAAACATATAATAAATTTATAAATGATCATAAGAGTAGGACGTCATGCTCGTATTGTAAATTAGAATGACATATCATATGGCTCATGGATTTCAAAACATTCGTAACATAACATAATCATAATCATAATAGAAGATACTTACTTAACACGACTTTAGCCAACATACATAATCATAACATGCATAAATCATGAGGAACAGTGGGAGATTCTCTTAAACCGACATACCCCATATGAGCATACATGATGCCCGACTTGTAACCCTAGTCAGAAGGGTTTGTGTACCTTTCCAAGGGTAGAACCATAAAAGTATGATATCACCGTGAAAAGGGCCATTTGGGCCATGAACTAACATGAAAGGGTACCGACATACCTACAGTGGCACGTAGTTCATGAGATATGGGGCTTAACCTGATCCCCGAACCTACTCGGTGTTTGATATTACTCTCAAAATATATATAGTGCTTATAATAGTAATTACATGAGTTTATGAGCTAGTTAAATCATGATAATTATAAACATGCTTAAACATATGCGATCTAGCCATGACATGAGGCCCGTGAGTCGGCCAAAAACATAATTTAGGATTAAAAAGATTCATACATACTTGTCGATCAGCATATATCTTGAACTTCATAAAAATCATAATGAATAACAAAATAAATTCATAATTTAAAACATAACTTAAGTTGGGCTTGTAAAGAACATTAATGGGAAAATAGATCATAAATCGAATCATCATGGGGCATGCATAATTAAGCTTAATTGCTTAGAAATCAAATCAATGATGTTTTAATCAATTTAAATCTCAAAATATGATCAAAATCCGTAGAGTATAATAAGTTTTAAATATCACAAAACCCATTATTAAATAATTAGATGTTATATAAATCAAATACAAGACCCCATAAGCTATTGATAAATTTTAAGTAATATCATGGAGTAGGAGCATGGGTGTGGAAGGATTCACCCATTGATGCCTTACATACCTGACATTATCTAGTTCTTAACTTCCCTTGCCATCCCAAGATGGAATTTAGAGGAACTGAGAAAGAACACCTTGAATCACTTTCTAATCTCCTCTCTATACTCTTGCATGCATGAAGGAGGCTTAACGTGAACTTAACCCCCTAAAAAGACCCCATTCAGACCTTAAAATGACGTATTTTAGGCCTTAGGAGTTTAGAAATTAAGCAAACACCCTTACTAATAACACAGAAATTTCTAGTTGCCAGTCCCCACGAGGGACCTCACGAGTCATTGCTAAGGGCCCCGACTCTTGGTCGGGGTACATCATGCTCACTGCCCAAAATCACTCAGGGGACCTCACGAGGTACCCCATTAATCGTGGTGGCTGACCACGACTCGTGGTCATCAGCCGTGATCCCCATAGCCCAAAACCTTGACCAACTAACACTCCAAACCACGGGTGACCTCACGAGTCGTGAGGTCAAACCATGACTCGTGGTCACCATTGGTGGCCTTCACTGCCCTTCCTAACCTTACGAAACTTCCAAGGCAGACCACGGGGAACCTCACGAGTCGTGAAGTATGACCATGACTCGTGGTCATTCCTGAACCTGCCATCCTTACTAACCACGAGTCACCTCATGACTCGTAGTCACTTATCACGACCTACCTCACGAGTCATCCTATGATCTGGTGCGAATTTTCAGTTTTCCTCCATTTTGACACCTGGGTCCAGTCATTGGGTTCTCGGCGTATAACATGCCATTACGATGGCCATTTCCGTTGACATTTTTCCTTCCATTTACTTAACATGGAGGCATATTTCTGCAAACGCGCATAGCACAAGTTAGAGGAATGGAGAGATAGTTCATTGAACAACATAGATCATGAAAAAAGGGAAATTTTTTCTAAAACATCTTGTAGCCTCTTTCCCATAAGCATAGCATGCTTCAAACCCATAGAAAAGACTCTACTTAACGTGACTTTCAGACACTCAAGGACACACCTAAACCTGGCTCTAATACAATGCTTGTAACGACCCAAGCTAGGACCTTAGATCGAGACACGGGACCTAGAATTACTAATGGCTCCAAGCTAACCCATGACATACGCATAGCAACTCAAGAGAATAAATTAAAGAGGAAACTTAAAACTCATAAATGAATTCGCGGAAGTCTAAATACAAGAAAACGTAAATAAAAGCGTTAACATCAAAACACCGAGCCAAAAACTAAACATACTAATCTATGTCTGAAAAGCTTCTACTGTCTGATGAGATGTTGGGACAAGCCTCTTGGTAACTCCAAGTCTGAACTAAACTGATAAAATAACATGACTAAAAGGATATCCTCGGTAGATGAGGGCTCACCAACACAGGGCTAAGTTGAACTAATAGGGAGCAAGACTAACTGCGCAGCTGAGTCTAATCGCCCGAACCTATATCATGAAACGATATAGCATAGAGTATGCGGACAATATTTTGAATGTACTGAGTATGTGAGGTTAGTAAAACAGGATAAAAAAAATTCATAAAGAGTTCATAAGAGTAGGACATATTAAACATGAAGTAATATTCATAATGCTGGCATGAGGGCTCAAGGTTTTCAAACAGTTCATAAGCTAATCATACACGTATTCATAATAGAAACCTTTTAAAAACATAACTTAACACAAATTATTATAATCAAGAACATGAATAAAATCATAAGGAACAGTGGGAGGATTCATCATAACCGACACTATCATGATAGAGCTTACATGATGCCCCAACTATGTTGCTCAATTAGGCCGAGTCGCCCCAAGGTTGTTAAGGCAAGGGACGATGAAATAGTGTGAGTTGGCCTGTAGTTCTGAGGCCTGGGTTCCTGGAACCCCCGACCTACTCGGTGCTGGGTACTACTCCTAAAAACATGCACATGGCTAATGGAGTAATCATAAAACATACTTGAAATACATGGGCTAGTCAAAATTATAAGATACATGAACATGCTTGAAATACGTGAACTAGCCTTGAAAAAAGTGATCTTCATTTAGTGGTTTGTCTGAGGGTTGATAAATCAAATGTCTATAGATATCTAGAACAACAAGAGGCTCGACCTTTAGTCCCATAGTTAACATTGATTTAGAGCTTGAAGAGATGTACAACGATAACATAAACTGTAGAGATCAAAACAAGAAGGTTCACACCTCTAATATTCTCAATGGTGGTGTTAGTGGGGCAAGGGTCACCAAAGAAAGTTCCACTAGGAATTCATTATTTAATATTCTCATTGGTCAAACTCAATTAAGTAAGTAGAAGGAGGATCACCAAGTCTAAAAAAAAATTGGACCAACCGTGACTTACAACAGCTAAAGTTCAATGTCCATTAATAAAAATGTTGCAACCTGTTGGTGAATATATAGTAAATTATAGTTTAAAATAATATGAACAATAAAGAAAAAATAAATATTTAGGCTGAGGCGTTGATATCTCGCTTTTTTTATGGAGATTCAAGTCCACTATGGTATAGTCTTCACCGATCAAGCAATAATACTCGTGACTTATCAACTCCAAGATACGACAACCCAACAATGTCGTATGAACTCTGGATTAGTTAAAGAGTCCAAAGCTCCACCAAAAGAACACCTTCCTTCAACATAAAATTACTCTCTTTTGTATAGTGAATTAGTTGAATACTTAAAATGTTTTTCTCTCTCTCAACTCTCTCTTTCACTACTAACTAAAAATATACTGTAACAATTTTCACACTTCTCATCTTTCTCTTCTACATACATCAGTGCAAGGAAGAATCTAACCTTTGTACATAGTTATAGGATTTCCTCCACAAGTAAATATCAAGAATGTGGATGGTTAATTGAGGTGTAATGGGGTAATTAGTAAGATATAATGTGGAGCACATGACTTAGCGGTTAAATGAGTTACAAAAGTAATGACACCACTTTCTCTACTTTATGTCCACTAATATAATATGCAAATTAATATTTTAATTATAATATTAAAATGCACATTATCACCAACATAATCTAAACCCAGAAATCTTCCAATTAATAGTGAATCATTCTAGAACCAACAAAAATAAATCTCATATCTCCACCATAGACACTAACCTTTGCCATGATTCATGAATACCACAGAAAATTCAAAAGGGTGTAAATAATCACACGACATACAAAAGCTTTTTGCACAAAATAAATTAGTGATCAAATTGTATATACATTATATAACCATATCACTGTTATAATGTATAGCTAACGTATTTTTCAATGTATAATATTATTGGTGGCATAACAATCAATATACGCCATATACATCTATTATACAATGGATGCCCTCTTTATTTTCTAATATTATGACCTCAGCACCATTATAAATTTTACAAGTTATGCATATACTTTGTATAACAAATTTTTATGCACCTGACATATATACTATTGCACAATATGGATATTCATGGTATACATTTATATTATATCTCTATTTCAACACTCACATAAAAAGAAGAAGAAGTCATCCAAGTTTTCTTCAACAAACGTCTTCAATTTTGAAAGAATCAGTTTCAAAAATTTCACTCAACCAAACAAATAGAATAAAAAGGTTCGTTCTCTTCCAACTAGTTTGAATTGGGGGAGAGGATGGTAATGAATGAATGGGAGGTGGCATGGTATGGGACCTAGGGCATTGTAATATGTAATCATATTTTTTATAATGATCAAATTTAGTAATTAAAAATAAATATATTTATTTTTTGTTTAAGGCTAATAATTGAGCTGCAATATGAATTAAACATTTACCTAAGAATGGCTAGATCCATTATTTAAAGATATTTTGAAGAATGAGAGGCTCGATCTTTACACCCTTAGCTAATTTTACTAGAAAGCTTAAAAAAATGTACAACGACAATATAACTTGCAGAGATCAAGCAAGAAGGTTCACAGTCTAATATTTTCGATGGTACTCTAAGTAGCACTATTAGAATTTTGTTATTTTTTGACTACTAAAACAATTAGAATTCAGTTGGAAAAAAAGCATTTTCGATGCTCTGTCGATTGTTTTAGTGTAGAAACACTGTACGTCGGAAGATAGTCTGTATAGTCGTAAATTTATCAACTACAATAGACAGAATGATTAAATTTAGACCCGGCCAATAATTTACCAAATGTTTCAACTACAGTGGCTGGGAAGTTATTAAAACAACTATTTACTATTTCATATATCACCAACTACGGTAGTCATATAAAAATATTAATTAATTAATTAGTTAATTAATATATATTATGATAACTTTACTTGGGGATAATATTTAATTATTAATTAACATTTATTATTTTATTAACTGTCCGACTACAGTGGCGGAAAATGAATTTATTTTTAAAAAAAAAAGTTGAAGTGTGCCGACTACTATAGTTGGGAAATATTTATTTTCCAAAAAAATTATATGTTAATTCTGACTACTGTTGTCGAAAACCTACTTTTTAAAATTCATAAAAATGCGTTTTTTAATTTCATCACCTGCTAAATTATAATAACAACCATCATAACATAACAATACAATCAAACATCAAAAACATTCCAAAACATTCATATTCAAATCAACATAATTAAGTCTAAAAATTCAAGCATCATTAAAATCAAATCTAACTATTCAACTGTTATTCAAAACAGGAGTCTAAAACAAGTCTAAATCTCATAGAAAATGTCTAAACATCCTAAATGAAACAACCATAAGAGTCTACTCCTCATCAGACTTAGTCTCTTCCTCCTCCTCATATATAGGCATATGCTTCTTCACAAACTTTTGTATTTTAACAAAATTAGCATCAGATGCTTCACATCGTTGTTTCAACTCTTCAATTTGTCTTCACATCGCTTTTAATTCTCTCAGATATTGAGAAGTAGAAGCACTACACAACAATGGCGATGGACAACACGAGGAAGGTTGGACTCAAAGCCTGTAAGCTCTACCTTTCTTTACACTACCTGACACCTCTTTCCATATTGAAGTAATATCCTCAGATGATTGTTGGGTTTAACCATACTTAGAAGTAGGTTTTGTCTAACGTCATTCGTCCAAACCTATTTGAAATTAAGCCTGAAAAAAAATAATAAGCATCATAAAAAACTAATACTAAAGAAAATGAAATAATATTGAAGTGTTATGACTCACATACGCCTCCTCTGCACGTGGTTTGACCTATCCTTCCCTTGTACTGCCTTTTCTCTTTTTTTAATATGCCTCAAAGACCTCAGCAAGAGACACTTCTCCACCCTATAGCTTTGTATGTAATAATAATTTTAATAGGTAGGATAAAAGTTCAATTACCTTTATTTAAAAGTAAGAAAAATAAATTAAAATATTAGCATTCTTCGTCGATGGGCTGCAAAGCTCATAGAACCCCTGATGTGTAATGAGCCACCTATTCCGGAGGCTAAGGTTGCCTTTGCTTGATCACACTTCTATTTAAATTAAGGAGTACCCCACCACTCAAAAAATTTAGTCCATACATCATATAATAGCCCAAAAATCCTAAGATCAGACTTGGGAGTTGAAATAGAGAAAACAGAAATTTCTACACCAGGTCACAGGAAGAGTCGATTCATGACCCATCAGGAACACCACGAGTCGGTAAGTGACACATGGGGAAATATTTGGACTCGGTTTAAAATTTGGGATTTGAGGTGACCATGGGTGTAACCACGAGTCGTAGTAAACACCATGAGTCGTCTAGTGATCCATGGTCAAGGGTGCTTGTAGGATTGAAAATTTGGGTAGTGTGGACGATGACTTGGTCACCACGAGTAGTGATGTCACTCGTGGTGACCCTCAGAAGGCAAGTGACCTGTGTGAGTAACGAATGACAGACCACGAGTCGTGGTCCATGGCACAAGTTGTGCAGTCCCTCGTTGGACTAGCAGTGTGTTTTTCCTTGCAAATTTATTAAGGGCTTTTCCATAATTTATAATTTTCTAAGGCCTAAACTACGTATTTTTAAGGTCAGAATAGTTTGTTTTAAGAAGGGTTAAGCCATTCTAAACCTATTCTAATCAATGCATGCAGGCTTAGAGATGTAAGGAGTGATCAAGCTTAGCTTCTTCAAAGTTCTTTCTTAAATCTCATTGGGCAATCAAAGAAATTGTGAAATCAGATCTCTGCAGCTAAGAAAGGCTATGAAAGGGTGCAATACTCCACACCTAGGCCCAATTCTCTCTCAATTCATGAACATTCTAATTGATGAATCTATGGATTTTTTGCTCAATGTGTCAATGTCCTAAGTTTCAATCATGGGTATGATCTAAGCATGTTTCTAGTGTTGAATTATGATTAATGGGTAGATTTCACAATACTTTAAATTATAAATTATGTTTTCAAGTTTTGTAGATTATGATGCTCATCCATGAAAGTCCACGAAAGTTGAGATCTATGAATTCTGTGTACAAGCATGATGAGTGGTTTATGAAGAAAGTACAATTTTGAAATACCCATGTTTATGTTCATGTTTTCATATGATTAAGCCTATGTCAAGCATGTTTAAGTATTGGGCAAGCCCATATGATCAAGTATGTTTTATGATTTCATGTTAATTAGCTTACCACATGGTTTTGGAGTCTAGACTCTCAATTATGTTCAACTTGTGGTATTGTTTGAGCCAAGGCTCCTGATGTTGTTATTCAGATTTATGCATGTATGTCATGACTTAGCTTCGTCGATAGACAATGGTTCAGCTTTGTTGAAAAATGATGGAGAGCATATGCATATTTTTTGGACTAGTGTCTAGTACTGAGTAGGTTAAGGGTCAGTAAACCCTATGCCTCAGAACTAGGTGCCAATGTAAGTATGTTTAGATTATTTGAAACCTCCCTTGTGAGCTTCCCCTTCCCCAAGGGGGCCTTCAACTTTATATCGATATCATGGTAGAGTCCTTATCCCTGATAAGGCTTTGGACGGCTCTATCCACTTGAGTGTGATAGTCGGAACCACTAAGCTTTATATTGGTAATGTGGGTTATATGACGAGTCTCTCATTATTCCTCATGATTTCAGTTATTCATGTTCATTAGTCATGACATTATGTTTTCAGCAGGTTTGACTCAATGTTCAGTTTTACTTATGATTATAAGTTTTCAGCTTTGGGTCATTCTCAGTTATAATATGCAGTTACGTTCAGATCATGATTTCAGAATGTAGCATGCAAGCCCTACTCTAAAAATATTATCTTGATTATGTTTTATTTTCACGACCCGAACATAGGTCCAGATGGAGATACGGGACAAGGAGCCCCGAGAGACTCAAATTCAACCTATGGCATGAATGTACATCTACTCAATCCAAAAAAAGGGAAGGCTTATCATAATAAACATAGCGGAAGTCTAAACGCAACATAACATCAGAATACAAATACAAATCTGGAGCAGAATACAATCTATGTCTGCAAAGCCTCTACGTTTGATGAGTTGATGGGACAAGATCCTAACTAACTCTCTAAGTCTGAAACTGAATATACTTAAACATAACTAAACAGAAATGGGACCTCGGCAGATGAGGACACACCAATAGAGACTGGATGCTAACTCCGGAATTTGGCTAGTGACGGGGCTGAGTCTGAAGGTCGGATCCTGTATCATGAAATGATATAAGATAGAGTATGCGGTCAGTATGTGGAATGTATCGAGTATGCAAGGGATGTAAAACCGCTTAAGTAAGTAATGTCATTATAACATGCATAATATAAAACATAATCAAGCGAAGAATTTGAGAGTAGGGCTTGCATGCTATTTTCTGAAATCATGATCTGAACATAACCCAACATCATCATTGAATCAAATGACCTAAAGCTGAAATCTGATAGTCATAAGTAAAAACTGAACATTGGGTGAAACCTGCTTTAGAACATATATATATATATATATATATATATATATATCATGAATGTTAAACATGCATAACTGAAATCATGAGGAACAATGGGAGACTCTTCATATAACCGATATTACCACGATAGAGCTTATGTGGTCCCAACTATCATACTCAAGTGGGCAGAGCCATCCAAAGCCTTTCTAGGGATAAGGACGCTACCATAATATTAATATCAAGCTGAAGGCCCCTTAGGGTAGGGGAAAGCTCCAAAGGAGGTCCCAAATAATCTCATCATACCAATGTTGGCTCGTAGTTCTGAGGCATAGGGTTGATTGACCCTTAGCCTACTCCTCTCTAGATAATACACCCAAAAACATGTATATGCTCTCTATAATTTTTCAATAAAGCTGACCTTCGTCTAGTGATGAAGCTAAATAGTCGTGTACATATAAAATCTAAAATCATACCTGAGGAGCCTTGGCTCAAACTATACCACAAGCTGAAAATAATTGGAAGTCTTGACTCCAAAACCATGTGGTAAGCTAATTGACATGAAATCATAAATCATACTTTAACATAAGGACTTGACCAATACTTAAACATGCTTAAAACTACTTGATTCATTTCAAAATATGATCATAGATATGGGTAACTTGAAAACATGCTTTTCATCATAAATATCTCATCATACTTGAACATATATCATAGATCTCAACTTTCATGAAATTCTAATGGATGGACATCATAATTTATAAAACTTAAAAAAATGATTTATAATTGAAAACATTGTAAAACTTTCCCATGAATCATAATTCAACAATATAAACATACTTAGATCATACCCATGGTAGAAACTTAGAAAATTCATACATTCGGTTAAAACCCCATAAGATCAACATATAGATTTTTCATGAACTAGAGAGGGATTGGGCATGGGTGTGAACTAATTCACCCATTCATAACCTTACATACTTGAGAGAATCTGATTCTACAACTTCTCTGATTACCCAAGGATGAATTGAGAAGAATTTGGAAGGAACTAAGCTTGATCACCTCTCTATCCCTCTAAGCTTGCATTCATGAATAGGAATAGCTTAGAATGAACTTACCCCTCTTAAAACTCATTATTCATAGCTCCCAATGAGGGACTGGACGAGCCGTTGCCTCTGACCATAAGTTGTTGCCACAGTCGTCAGTACATATCCCATGTTGAATCATAGGGTCCTCATGAGGGACCTATTGATTCGTCACTAGTGACCACGACTTGTGGTCACCTCTCGTTACCTTCAATACCCAAAAACTTAAATACTTAACCAACTGCTAACCACGACTCACTTAACGAATTGTGGCATTGACCACGACTTGTGATGTCCAGTCGTGAGGTACACTGTCGGCCCATCCCTCATCCTTTAACTACCCTTAACCACTGGTGACCTAACAGCTCGTAGGGTTGACCATGACTCGTGGTCACACTCGTGGTCACCCCATCTTGAAAATTTCCAAGCATGTCAACACTCCTTACCATGAGTCACTTAATGTCTCGTGGTCATCCTGACGGGTGACAGGACGACTCGTTCCATGATCTAATGCAGAAAATTCTATTTTCTTCGTTTCAACTCCCTAGACTGATCTTTGGGCTTTTACGGTATAACTTTTATAATATTCATGATTTATGAATTTACTTACTTAGCGGTTTTACTTAACTTGCATACTCGGTACATTCCACGTACTGTCCGCATACTCTATATTGTATAATTTCATGATACAGGCTCTGATGTCCAGATTCAGTCCCGCCACTAGCCAGATTCCCAGCATTAGTACTTCCCAATCAGAGTTGGTGAGTCCTCATCTTTCAAGGGCCTTTCTTATTAGTTGTGTTCCGTATTTTCTATTTCGGACTATAGTGGTCTTGTCCTATCAACTCTTCAGTGTTAATGTCTTTTTAGACATAATTTGTATTCAGCTTTAGACTTATATATGTGTTCAGATGTTATATTATGTTCATACTTTCTCTATGTTAAGTATTTTGATCATCCATTTTATTTGAATGAGTTAGATGTTATATTCATGCCATAGGTCAACTTGGAGCCTCTCAGGGCTCTTTGTCCTGTATCTCAATCCAGGCCTACCTTCGGGTTGCGACAAACTTGGTATCAGAGCTTTAGGTTTTGAAGTTTCCTAGGGTGTATTAAAGCCGCATTAAATAGAGTCTTTTTCATGGGTTTGAAGTGTGCCATACTTATGAATAAGAGTCTATGAAACGTTTAGGAAATGTTCACTTCTTTCATGATCTATGTCATGCGGTGAAGTGTCTCTCTATCGTTCTAACTAATGCTATATGCATTTGTAGAATCCTGCCTCCTCGCATAGTTAATGGAAAAAGAAATGGAAAGGGGAATGTCCATGAGAATGGCAATGGAGGCAGGCACCAGCAGGCCCCACTAGCTCAGAAGGAGAATGTACCCGAGCCGGTTGCCCATGCTGAGTTCATGGCAGCCATTAAGGTACCAGTTTCCTCCTTAGTACTCTATTTAGTTTCATGTTCAGTTCATGTACCCTTGTTTTTTTCATGTTAATGAATGTATATGTGATTTAGCAATTCAGTTCATCCATGTAGTTCAAATCGGAGTCAGTCACTCCGTCAGTTCTCAACATGTGTGTTCAGTATTTGAGTGGGATGATTGCATTTCTCGGCTTTCTAGTATGTTTTCCCACATTCGAGGACAAATGTTCCCAAGGGAGAGATATCGTAATACCCCAAAAACACTAAGATCAAATCGGCGATTTGAAAGGGAGAAAACATAAATTTCTGCACCAGGTCACAGGATGAGTCATCCCATGACCCGTCAGGAACACCACGAGTCGTTAAGTGACTCATGGGGAAAAGTTTGGACTTGGTTGAAAAATTGGACTTGTAGGTGACCACGGGTGTGACCACGAGTCATGGTCGACACCATGAGTCGTCTAGTGATCCGTGGTCAAGGGGTGCTTGGAGGATTGGAAATTTGGGTATGTGGACGATGACTTGGTCACCACGAGTCATGTTGTCCCTCATCGTGGCCCTCAAAAGGCAGGTGACCAGTGTGAATAACGAATGGCAGACCACGAGTCATGGTCCATGGCACAAGTTTTCCAGTCCCTCATTGGGACTAGCAGTGTGTTTTTCCTTGCAAATTTATTAAGAGCTTTTCCATAATATCTAAGTTCCTAAGGCCTAAACTACATATTTTTAAGGTTAGAATAGTATGTTTTAAGATGGGTTAAGCCATTCTAAACCTATTATAATTAATGCATGCAAGCTTAGAATCTAAAGAGTGATCAAGCTTAGCTTCTTCAAAGTTCTTCCTCAATTCTCATTGGGAAATCAAAGGAAATTGTGAAAAAATATCTCTTCAGCTAAGCAAGGCTATGAAAGGGTGCAATACTCCACACCTAGGCCCAATTCTCTCTCAATTCATGAACATTCTAATTGATGAATCTATGGATTTTTTGCCCAATGTGTCAATGTCCTAAGTTTCAATCATGGGTATGATCTAAGAATGTTTCTAATGTTGAATTTTGATTAATGGGTAGATTTCACAATATTTTAAATTATAAATTATGTTGTCGAGTTTTCTAGATTATGATGCCTATCCATAAAAGTCCATGAAAGTTGAGATCTATTAATTATGTGTACAAGCATGATGAGAGGTTTATGAAGAAAGTACGATTTCGAAATACCCATATTTATGTTCATATTTTTGTATGGTTAAGTCTATGTCAGGTATGTTTAAGTATTGGGCAAACCCATATGATCAACTATGTTTTATGATTTCATGTTAATTAGCTTACCACATGGTTTTGGGGTCTAGACTCCCAATTATGTTCAACCTGTGGTTTGGTTTGAGGCTTGCAGACTACAATCTTTAGTTAGTTGGTTGTTGTTTGCCATGTGAGGCCTATGTATGTTATATTTTGTGTGTTGGCTGTGTTGACCCTAGTTTAGATAGTTAGTTAGCAGCCTCGTAGTAATACCCCGGAAGCACCTAAGAGTATACCCGGGAAGCTAAAATGCAAAATTGCTAAAAGCTGGGGAAAAGTTGCAGGACGAGAGGTACGACTCGTGGTATGTAACCATGAGCTGTTCTTGGCAGTCGTGGGTTCAGGTGTTCAGGTGGTAGTGGAGGAAATGATTGATGTAACGACTCGTTGTACAAAACAACGAGTCGTTGTTAGTAGTCGTGGTAGGAGATGGGCTTAGCAGTTGGGGAGTTTAACGGGTCATGCAATGACCGATTGTGGGTTGCACCATTATGAAAAGTAGTGGTAAGGGAGCCCAAATCTCCAGTGGGAAATAACGGATGGGAACCACGACCCATTGCATCTTACAACGAGTCGTGGTGAGGCTGGTTGAATAGTGATGCAGAGTTTTAGAAGAAGGAAGCAATGACCCATTGAAATTTAAGATGACCCGTCCTGTATGTCCGTGGTTTGATTCCAAGGTATTGATTGGAGTAGTGCTTAGCACGGGCTGATACCACGGGTCATGTTATCTTCTAACGACCCATTGGTTCGTCCCTTGTTTGGTCCAGTGGGCAATTTTCTGCATAATCAGTAAGGGTATTTCCATCATTTCTTCATCCGAAGGCCCTATACTACTTTGTTTTAGTAGGTTTTTAGCAGGGGAAAACCTATTCTAAGTGTGTTCCTTCCATGCATGAAAGTTTGTGAAATTTAAGAGGTGATCAAGTGCTTCTCTAAGGGATTCTTCTTAAAATTTCTCCTTGGGCAATCAGTGAGGTGGTAGATTCATCCGTCCCAGGTATGTAGGGTTTAGAATGGGTGGTTTATTCCACACCCATGCCCAAATTTCGATTTTAATCATGAATCCTCCTATTCAATTCCATAGGGTTTTACCCAAATTCATGAAAATTTGATTTCTCTTTATGGGTTTGATTTAATTGAGTTTTAATTGTTGAATTATGAATGATGGGCAGGTTTTATATTATTTTCTTAAAAATTATTCTTCAAGATTTGTAAATCTAAAATGCCCATTGATGAGAGTTCATGAAAGTTATGATTTATGATGAATATTCAATATTGTGAGTTTATTGATGATGGAAAAACATGATTTCAAGTTACCCCATGCTTATGAGCATATTTTTGAAAGAATTGAGTATGTCAAATTATTGGGCAATGCCCACATATTGAAGAATAATTTACGATTTATGAAATGAATCACATGATTTATCGATTTATGATGTTGGCCGATAAAAAGGGCCTTTGATTCTTGGATAAACATGTTTTAAAGGGGATCAATGATTAGAAATGTTATATTTTAGACAATAAATTTTAATTCATGATGTTATTGATTTATGTATGAGCCTATATGCATATTTTTGGGAGTCGTGTCTAGCACCGAGCAGCCTGGCGTTCAAAGGACTATACCGGTGTCTCATAACCACGTGACACCATTCATTCTAATGTTATATTTTGTATTGATACCAATCCATCAAATGTGATATCACTCCTAATGCACGACCCTCGCCTAGCAAGCCAAGGTCGGCTCTGCCCACTTGAGTGAGATAGTTGGGGCATCATGAAAGGCTCTACCATGATGGTGTCGGTGATGACGAGTCCTTCCATTGTTCCGCATGTCTTATGAATTTTTATATTTATAATATTGGCTCATGTTATGCTTTGAATACGTTTGTTTACGATTATGATAATGAATTATTTATGAATGATTTGGAAGTCTTGAGCCTTATGTTTACTTAGGAAGTTCATGATACCAGCATGATGTCCTCCTCCTATGTTTATTTATGAGTTTATTTTACTTCTAATGTCCATTTTACTTACCTTGCGTACACGGTATATTCCATGTACTGACTGCATACTTTCTAGTCCGGATATCAGGCTAATCTCATCTTTAGTTCATCTCAACTCTCGTTCTCAGCTTATTGGTGAGTCCTCATGTTCCGAGGGCCGTTTGACTGACTTTCTTGTTTTTTGTGTTTCAGTAGCGGTGGGGTGAGTTGGGGATGTTGTCCCATCAAATCATCTTATGTAGTAAAGGCTTTCAAACAGGATGTAGAACTCAGCTTATGTATATTTCTATTTGTTCGGTGTTCTACTCAGGTTGGTATTATATATTATAAACCGACACGCAAGTGCACGTGGTCAAACAAGTAATAAAGTGGCTAAGTAGCCAAGTATCGATCCAAGGAGGCTCAAGATACGTAAAATTGCCTAGTTTACTATATTCCTATTTCACTTCTAATTATGCTAACAACAATGTAACCAAGAGTTACTTGAGTTTTTGTTTCTAAACTATATATACTACAACTAATAACAACTATTTACTTGTGAATTTAGACAATGGATATGAACATGCCAAGGTTAAGAACAAGTAATGAACTTGATAATCATGATAATTTGGTTAATCTCTTCTTCATGTTGCTAGCCAAGAACATTAGCCTAGAAATTAAAACTCTCGTATTTAATTTCACTTTAGAATCATAAACCATCCGTCTACATTTCTGTGATCAAATGCAATTTATGACCTAGCACTACAATTCCGGTTCCTAAATTGACTAATATGGCTTTCAAGTATATTTCTATCAGGAAAGCACATCAAAACCCAATTTTCCCAAATCAAGTTAAGAACAATACCCTATTAATTCACAACTTTCAAATTTCTTGCTCTTTCGAGGAAATTGGACTTTTTAGATATACATTAATGTTGGCCAATCACTAATGCAGTAAGAACAAGAATTAATAGAACAACATGGAAGAATAAGAAGAAAACCATATCATTTACAATCAAAATTCATTACACATGTTCAAAACCTCAGCAAGGGAGAAAATTAGCCACTCATTTGTGGATTGATCATCCTAAAATGAGTGTAAATCATACGTACAATTGATAGAAAGAAGAAAGGAAGAGAAGAAATCCCTTAGCTTTTTCGTTCCTCAACTGCTACTAACCCACGTCCTTGCTCTCCACTTCTGAACTCAGTCTAAAAACTAAAAAACTAATTAAAATAAACCTAAGTGTGCTATTTATACTAGTGGGAAATTTTTCCCGGAATAACAAGCAACGTGTCACGGAGGCCAACGCGGAGCACTGCCTCCGTGACACGGCGTGGACGCGGACCTTCACTGGAATTTCCAGGGTCCGGTAAATTAACCTCAACGTGGCACGGAGGCCAACGCGGAGGCCTCTCTCCGTGCCACGGAGCTGACGCGAAGGCACACTGGAATTTGCCATTTTAATTCATGTTCAGGCAGTGTGCTACCGTGATGGTAGCGTGGCACGGCTCCATCGCGGAGCCCCTATAAAATGTGCATTCGAAGGTCTTTTCCACGCTCGCATCCAAGTCCAACTCCGACATAATTCCAACATGCATTTTACCTCCCAAAAATCACATTTACCTGCAAAACAAATGCTAATCATGTTGGTTAGTATAAATTCGCATTTTATTACTAATTACATGATATTATATACACATTGCACAACAAACAAGGTAAAAATGATACGTTTGAGTATCACTTGGGCATATAAATCTGCCCAAGATAACTTACCCCACACTTAAATCCTTGTTCGTCCTCGAACAACACATACACAAATCATGAAAATTACATCCCAACCTTCGTCACCATGGTGCAACAATTTACGCTACGGTCATACCGATTATTCAATTTTTGCAAATCATCAACAAAACATGCTTGGTCGTACAATACAATGACCTTTAATACATCAAGGCTTCCTAGACTTTAAGAATTGATTCTTGATATTGGCAAACTCATGCAAATCAGCTAATCAAGAAATCCGACACGAAAATCAATCTTTCATCAAGCATGTGCCCTCGCAACTCGAGAGAAACTTCCCCTTTATGTTCATGCAGCACACAAACATGCAAGTAGGGGCATATAAAAATTAATTTCACTCTCTCTCCCAAAAGAATTCACATGCCTCATGTCATGACCCATAAGCTTGCCCTTAGTGTATTACTCCACTAATATAAAGAAATGCAATATAGGATCACGTAGGACTTTAATGGGTTGTAACGGGGCTATGGATCTAGTATATATATATTGGATTAGCCAATAATAGTCGCTAGCATCCTTAAGCGCCTTTTCAACTCATTCCCATCTACTCATGGACATTGTTCCTCTCTTTTCTCTTTTTCTCCCATTCATGCTGGTTTACTTTCATACAGCCCATTTCATCAAACACACTTGACACAAAACAAAGGGTTTCCATGTACCCTCACTATCATTTAATTACAACAAGTGCCTCTTCAACCTCATCTTTTCTTTCCTCACTTTGCTTTTCTTTTTCTTTTCACTCTTTTCACTCTTTAACACTTCGGGAAACATTTTCTTTTCTTTGTAAGTGCTTAAGAGCTTCTTATAGACTTTAAGGCTAATGAAAAGAAGGAATAAAGCTTAGTTCATACAATTTTTGGACAAAAGAAAGAAATCGGCTAAAGGCTCAACGGGCTGACTAGGGTATACAACATATAAAAAGGTAGAATTTGACAAGAAGAAAAAAAAAATGGAAACTATCGGTTAAAACAAAGAAATGCCTACATCCTTTCCAACACTACACCTCCTTCATTTCGTTTTGTATACACACCAGGCAAGTTCTAGACAATTCACAATGACATGGAATAGCAATACCTCACTTCACACTTCATGCACATGCTCGAATCAAGATGCATTCACAAACTCTTTAATTAGTCAATTACATGAATTCAAGATTAAGCCTCAATCATACTGAACCAAATTCTATAGCCCAGGTAACTCTACGTATTTACAAAATTGCATGCTTTCAAACGAATCATTTTCACATTTTGAACATCAGTTACAACACGCAACGAAATTTTAGCAACCATAAGCAACTACAGTTCATTGATGCAATCCACCAAAGAAAACTAAAAAAAAAAAAATAAATATCCTACTCCTACCGACTACATTTCCCTTAAGACGGTCGTCATCCATCCATCATAGGGAACGGTCACTAACTATGACATCGGTTCAATGGGACTATTCTCGGTAAAAGAACCGAAAACAAACTCCGAGAAACCCAAAAAATAAAAATCGAAAAATTTTTGCAACACATCGATCATTTCGATAGAAACATATTTACAAAAGATTTTGATAATTGCAAAATATGTTCGCAAAAATTTTGAAAAATATCGATCATGTCGATAGAGAAAAAAAAATTATTTACAAAATTTATAAAATATTTACAATGGCAACCATACTTTCAAAAACACACATCATTAACCACACCAAGTATATACACATACATCACTAATCAGTTCACCACAGGGAAAGCACAAACATACATACAAACCAAGGAAAAAAAACATACAGCAATTTAGAGCTTATGTCCCTAGCACCTAGCTACTCCCCACCCCACACTTAAATCGAACACTGTCCCCAGTGTTCACAAAAATACCAAGCACAAAATTTTGGGTGGTGGAACTCCCTGCTCAGTCGAAATATTCGACTTCTTCATCCGGTGCTGCGGCCTCATCGCCCATATCTGAATCCGCGCCATCGTCATCATCGGACTCCACATCAGAGTCCTCACGACGTGTCTCCTCATCAGTAGGGACATCGTCATCTATCGGCTCCACAAAGGCTGGCCCTACCCGACATAAGGCTCTAGCGTTCTCACCAAAGGGGTAGTCCAGCTCCAGCTGCCATAATTCTTCCTCGGTGGCTGGTCTCCCACCAATCCGTAGCTGCAGCATCTGCATGCCAAACATACGGGCCATGTACTGATCGTCACGAGCATGTCGCTCGCCCAAAGTCAATACTGGTCCGTGTGTAGTGTCGGGGGCCTTAGTCTTTGTCACGTTGAGGGCCCTCCGCTCCAACTGCGGAATATAATCCAAGGCTTCTTCCTTAATGTCGAGGCCTCGAAGGAAGGTGGTGATGTGTCCGCCAAACCCGTATCTGTGGCCCTGGTGCAGTCTGGCTCTCTTCATGGCAGATATTATGACCGCCCCCACATTAATCTCAAGCCCTTTCATAAGGGCATACACCAAGCAGACACGGTCCCGGGTCACATCTGTCATATGGACTCCCGGGATCAAGCACGAACATACAATCTTCAGCCAGATTCTGGCCTCCCTGTTCATCTGCGAATAAGGCAGAGTCTGGTGGTAACCCCTCTCCTTATGTCTACTCCATCGGGCTGTGGATCGAGCCCCACACAACGTACGTCCGATGTCGGCGTACGGTGGGGTGATGTTTAGCTGGCGGAGAACGTGGGCGTCTGTGTCCCGCGCTCCAACGATGGCATTTAGTTGCTGGGGTTCCAGAGTGACAATCTGCCCTCTGATTTTTATAGTGTGGCTTCTGATGGCCGGGTTCCAGTTTGCATAAAATTCCCGGACCAAGTGAAGGTTGCACTCCTTGGGCTCCTGAAAAATAAAGCTGAGCCCAGCTGCTTCAATCCTCTGTACAATGCGAGGGAACTCCTGTGCAAGTGGTTCCCGTGCAATATGTTCCTCGGGGAAGTACTTGTTTTCTTTATGTTTCGCGTACCATTTCTTCCCTTCATCGGTGACCCATCTTGTTCCGTATTGGCGGCGTGGCCGTGCGGAACAGCGGGTGCAGATGGGACTGCGGTGCCCAGTCTCATCCTTTTCCTACCTGTGCCTGAGGTAGAAGCACCCTTGCCTTTATCTTGTCTGCTAGCCATTGTACCTGTCAATTTACACAAACAAGCACAAAGTTAAGCTAAACACTTGTTAACTTCGGCTAAGGTCGGGTTACACAACATTTACCCCACACTTAGGCCTTAGCTACGTCTATAAAATTACGGCAAAGATAACTCTAATTACACTACAGACAACACTCTACACCTCATGCTTAGTGCGTTCACAACAAAATTTCGACAGCATAACGGTTAGCGTACTACTCAGACTTCATACAACTAATCCCAATCCTACTATCGCTAACAATTCATACATCGCACAAGCAACAAAAACAACAACAAAATAAAAACTACAATAAAAACATTCTATATACAATCTAATCTAAACAATCTAACCAATTTACACACGTTTTGCATTTTCCCAGAAAAATTTGAGAATTCGTCGTCTCTTAACATTTACACAATATTTACCATGACTTCTCTCAAATAATAAACACACCCCGGCATCAATTTCATCAAATTATCAAGTGCCCAAGTCAAATTCAACAACCCATGCCCTAGAATACAATTCTATGATCAATTTCGAATTATTTACGCAATCGATAAGTTCAAACGACAAATACAACAATCCAAACATGTATCAATCACAAATAATCCAACATTCATGTTTAATTTCTACCTAGGGTGATATATCTCACCTCACATGCCCAAATTTGACAAAAATCGCCAAAAAATTGAGTTAGACGATGAAAACATACCTTTGAATTGAAGAACCAAAGAAAATTGATGTTTTTCCTTGCCTTGGAACGTGGCACGGTGCTTGGGGAGGGGGAAATGGGTGTTTGGTCGCGGAGGGAAGAGGGAAATGGGGAAAAAAATGGGCAAAATCGGGGGTTTATTTAAAGAAAACACGCGGGTCACCCGGCAACCCGGTGTGACCCGACACTGAATAAGGGGCAACGTGTCACGGAGGGTAACGCGGAGCCCCTCCTCCGTGACACGGAGCCAACGCGTTGGCTTACTGGATTTTTGAAACATCCGGATTTTGCCTTCAACGTGTCAAGGAGGCCAACGCGGAGCACTGCCTCCGTGACACGGCGCCAACGCACTAGTGCACTCTTTCTTCAATTAATTTGATTTTTCATACCTTGCCTCATTTTCTCGATTCCATGTATATTTCCTCCGTTATACCTGAAAATCACCTCACTAAACAAAAATTGGTTAAATTAATAGATTTCCCTAACTAAAAATAAAAAAATATTAACTAAAATGAAAATCTAAACCTAATCAAGAAAAGGAAAAGAAAAATAAAACTTGGAAATAGAAAATAAAAACAAAAATAAAGATAAAAGTTAACTACACTGTGCAAAAAGGAAAAAAATAAAATATTTTTCTCACGAGTTGCCTCCCGTGCAGCGCCTGGTTTACCGTCGCGGCTCGACGTCCTTTACGCTCACTTGTCTACTAGGGAGATGGACGATTTGTCCCGATCATGGTCATCCCCCCAGTAGTTCTCAACCTTATCCGGTGGCCTTCCTAGTAACTCTCGGGAATCACTCATTCCATTAACATTCCCATGATCAATCACGTTGATCACCGAGAGATCCTTATAAACAGTCGGGAGCTTAGGTACCTTGTACACGTCGAACACTTCGACCTTGTCATGTGCTCGCATCGTGAGTTGACCCGCAGCTACATCAATTAATGCTTTTCCGGTTGCCAAAAAGGGTCATCCCAAAATAAATGGGACTTCAGCATCTGGTTCAAAGTCCAGAACAATGAAATCGACCGGAAAAATGAGGGAGCCTACTTGCACTAACACATCCTCAACAATGCCATCCGGCTTAGCTAAAGACCTGTCTGCTAGCTGCAAGATTACCGTTGTAGGTCTAGGACTCCCTAGACCTAACTTTCTGAATACCGAAGATGGCATCAGATTTATGCTTGCCCCCAAGTCGCATAATCCACGAGCTCGGATACTTTGCCCAATCGTAAGCTGGATAGTAAAACTTCCAGGGTCTTTCAATTTTGTGGGCAACCTATTCTGAATACGGGAAGTGCATTCCTCCGTTAAAGCTACCGTGGCATACTCAGTCAAACGACTTTTGTTAGCCACGATGTCTTTAATATATTTCGCATATTTTGGCACTCCCTGCAAGACATCAACAAGAGGTAAGTTAACATGTACCTGTTTAAGTACCTCCATGAATTTCTGGAAACACGCCTCCTCCTTGTGTTTCTTAAGTCGTTGAGGGAATGGGGGTGGAGGCCTTTCTGGTTCAGCTTCTTTAGTCTTCCCCTTATCTGAGATTTGCTCTCCCTCAACATCTGCTGCTCCTGACTTTTGAGGCAGTCTTTCCGGTTCCACCTCCTTCAACTGTAAACCACTCCTCGTGGTCACTGCATTTACCTGCTTCGGATTAGGATCCGTGTCGCTAGGTAGTCCTCCTCTGGGTCTAGTATTTTGGGCACTAGCAAATTTCCCAAACTGATATTCAAGAGCCTTGGTCGCCAACTGATTATTCTTCACTTCGGCTGCCAATTTGACATAGTCAGCCTGCAATTGTGCCTGATTAGCGATCATGGTTTTGAACATCTCCTCAATAGTCGGTGATGGTGGTGGAGGAGGGGCATTGTGATTTCTGAACTAAGCTTGATAATTTTGTTGCCCTCCTTGGTTTCTGTGCATACCCTGCCCTGAACTTTGGCCTTGTTGATTGTTGCTACCCCACGAAAAATTCGAATGGTTCCTCCAATTTGAGTTGTAGCCACTACCAAACAGCTGCTGATTTCTCTATGCATTGCTCACAAAATTAAATGAATCAGGATTTGCACCACAGCATTCAGCTGAATGCTCACTACTACCACACACTTCACACCACATCTGTTGAACTATATTGACTGAAGCTGAAGGCTGGTTCAAATTGATATTGCTGAAGTGAGTGTTTAACTGATTTTGCAAAGCAGCTATCTGTGCAGCGATATCTGTGAATCCATCCACTTCAAGCACTCCCGCTGCTTTCCTTGCTCCACCTCTTGAAGAATCTGCATTCCATTCTGGATTGCCTTGTGAAATTCGGTTGAGCAAAGTGTACAGCTCCTCATAGGTCTTTTCCAGTGCTTGCCCTCCAGCTGCTGAATCTAACAGAATTTTAGTGTGGGGTTCCAAACCCTCAATAAATGTGTGTACCAACACCTCATTGGACTGATGATGATGAGGACAGTCCCGCAACATGGATTTAAATCTTTCCCAGGCTTGATATAGATTTTCTCCTTCCCTCTGTTTAAAACTTAGGATTTGACTCCTAAGTCTGGCTGTTTTACCAGAAGGGAAAAATCTGATAAGAAACTTCCGTGCAAGATCATCCCACGTTGATATAGAATTGGGTGGTTCAGCTTTTAACCACCTCTTGGCTTCACCAAGTAAGGAAAATGGAAATAAGGTGAGCCGAACATAATCAGGTGACACTCCAGCGGGTATATAAGTGTCACTTATCTCCAAAAAGTTTTGGAGATGTTGTTGTGGATCTTCATGAGGGAGACCGGTAAATTGCCCGCTTGTGTGCAAAAGTTGCACCATATTCTGCTTTATTTCAAACCTCCCTCCAGGCTCTGGTTTGCGGATGCTAGAATGTACATTATTTGCGTGTGGGATTGCCACCTCGCGAACCGGCCTTGCTGCTGCTTCCTCGGGCACTAACACTGCCCGCACAACTGGTGGATTTTGTTGCTCCATCATAGACTGTTTAAGCAACTGCTGCTTCTTTCGTAGAGCTTCTCTACGTTGACTATGAAATTCACGTTCAGGCTCTAAGTAAGATCCCACCAGCTCTTTGTCCCTTGCCAGTGTTCACAGAAACAAAATCTGCAAAATACAGGCTAAGACCAAGTTGTTAACACTTAAGAAAATAAAAATACAAATACTGTAAATTTACACTAAACACAATTTTACAAATCGCCTAGCCTCCCCGGCAACGGCGCCAAGAACTTGCTCGGTGTTCTGCTCAGGTTGGTATTATATATTATAAACCGACACGCAAGTGCACGTGGTCAAACAAGTAATAAAGTGGCTAAGTAGCCAAGTATCGATCCAAGGAGGCTCAAGATACGTAAAATTGCCTAGTTTACTATATTCCTATTTCACTTCTAATTATGCTAACAACAATGTAACCAAGAGTTACTTGAGTTTTTGTTTCTAAACTATATATACTACAACTAATAACAACTATTTACTTGTGAATTTAGACAATGGATATGAACATGCCAAGGTTAAGAACAAGTAATGAACTTGATATTCATGATAATTTGGTTAATCTCTTCTTCATGTTGCTAGCCAAGAACATTAGCCTAGAAATTAAAACTCTCGTATTTAATTTCACTTTAGAATCATAAACAATCCGTCTACATTTCTGTGATCAAATGCAATTTATGACCTAGCACTACAATTCCGGTTCCTAAATTGACTAATACGGCTTTCAAGTATATTTCTATCAGGAAAGCACATCAAAACCCAATTTTCCCAAATCAAGTTAAGAACAATACCCTATTAATTCACAACTTTCCAATTTCTAGCTCTTTCGAATGAAATTGGACTTTTTAGATATACATTACTGTTGGCCAATCACTAATGCAGTAAGAACAAGAATTAATAGAACAACATGGAAGAATAAGAAGAAAACCATATCATTTACAATCAAAATTCGTTACACATGTTCAAAACCTCAGCAAGGGAGAGAATTAGCCACTCATTTGTGGATTGATCATCCTAAAATGAGTGTAAATCATACGTACAATTGATAGAAAGAAGAAAGGAAGAGAAGAAATCCCTTAGCTTTTTCATTCCTCAACTGCTACTAACCCACGTCCTTCCTCTCCACTTCTGAACACAGTCTAAAAACTAAAAAACTAATTAAAATAAACCTAAGTGTGCTATTTATACTAGTGGGAAATTTTTCCCGGAATAACAAGCAACGTGTCACGGAGGCCAACGCGGAGCACTGCCTCCGTGACACGGCGTGGACGCGGACCTTCACTGGAATTTTCAGGGTTCGGTAAATTAACCTCAACGTGGCACGGAGGCCAACGCGGAGGCCTCTCTCCGTGCCACGGAGCTGACGCGAAGGCACACTGGAATTTGCCATTTTAATTCATGTTCAGGCAGTGTGCTACCACGATGGTAGCGTGGCACGGCTCCATCGCGGAGCAACTATAAAATGTGCATTCCAAGGTCTTTTCCACGCTCGCATCCAAGTCCAACTCCGACATAATTCCAACATGCATTTTAGCTCCTAAAAATCACATTTACCTGCAAAACAAATGCTAATCATGTTGGTTAGTATAAATTCACATTTTATTACTAATTACATGATATTATATACACATTGCACAACAAACAAGGTAAAAATGATACGTTTGAGTATCACTTGGGCATATAAATCTGCCCAAGATCACTATTACTTCCAGGTGTTACACTATGATTACGTTTCCGCTATGATGATATGCTAAGTATTCCACTTATTTGATTAAGAATTAGATGTATGCTTATGCCATGGGTCGACTTGGGGTCTCTCGGGGTCCCTTGTCCCGTGTCTACGATCCCGGGTGTACATTTGGGTCGTGACAAACTTGGTATCAGACCCATAGGTTTGAAGTGTTCTAGGGTATCTGAAAGCCATATTAAGTAGAGTCTTTTTCATGGGTGTGAAGTGCGCCACACTTATGAAGAAGAGGCTATTAGACGTTTAGAAAATGTTCTTGGAAGAATGAATGGAAAGAGGAATGGAAATGATGAAGGCCACGGTGGTGGCAATGACCATGGGAATCAACATGCCCCACCTGTTCAGGAGCCCAGGCACCAAAGCCAGCTACCCACATTAAGTTTTGGGAAGCTATTCCGATGTTGGAGCAGGCCTTGACCACTCAGGTCAACCAGCTGGCTGTTGCGTAGGTCCCACAGAATGGCAATGCAGCGGCGGCTCGGATTAGAGACTTCTTGAGGATGCACCCTCCTGAGTTCATGGGATGAAAGGTGGACGAGGATCTATATGAGTTCATTGAAGAGATCTTGAAAGTCACTCAGGTTATAGGGGTGACAAATGGGGTGTGTGTAGACTTATCCTCTTATCAGCTAAAAGTGGTCGCTCATATTTGATCCAAGCAATGGAAGAACAGGAGGGCACCGGGAGCGGGCCCTATCAGGTTGAATGAGTTCCCCCATGGCTTTTCTCAACAGGTTCTTCCCTCGAGAGATGAGGGAGTTGAAAGCAGCAGAGTTTGTGAACCTCAAGCAGGGAAAGATGACAGTGCTAGAGTATTCGCTTGAGTTCACTCGTTTGTCAAAGTATTCCCCAGAGTTAGTGATGGATTAGAGGATGCGGGTGAGCCGATTCGTTTATGGTGTGGCTGGTTACTTATACAAGGATTGCAGTACCTTCATGCTTCACTAGGATATGGACTTTCCTCGCGTAGATTTGTACGCCCAACAGATGGAAGCGGCTCATGCGAGGGAGAGGGAGGCAAAGAGGTCTCGGACGAATAGCCATTGGTTTTTGCATCAAAGGTCCAATGGTGGTTACCATCCACAGTTTTAGTAGAAATCACTAGCCCAGCACCATTATCAACTAGTGTTCCATCCAAACCCAAGGGTGATCAAAGGAGTAGGGCATCAGGGTCGAGGGATCAGAGGGGCACCCAGTTAGAGTATGCCTCTCTGGCCTGCGGGAAGTGCAGCAAGAGTCATGCCAGGGAGTGCCTGCTCGGTTAAATTTTTGCTATGAGTATGGTAGATCGGGGCACATGTGCCAAGCATGCCCATATGCTAGACAGGGTGATGATAGGGGTTGTGCACAGATCACCAGGTTAGCAGTAGCTCTAGCGCGTTATGCTCCACGGGGAGCATCGACTAGTGGAGGTGGAAGATAGAGCATAAACCGATTCAATGACCTTGCCTTGCGCCAGGAGCAAGAGAATTCGCCAGACATGGTCACTGTTATATTGTGTATCTTTCATATTGATGTTTATTCCTTGCTAGATCTGGGAGCTACGTTGTCTTTTGTGACTCCTTACATTGCTAGTAGCCGTAAAGTTAGTCCCGAGACCTTTTCAGAATCGTTTTTAGTTTCGACCCCTATTGGTGACTCGGTTATAGCTAGACGAGTATCTAGAGAATGTCCGGTCACATGTTGCACAAGGTTACCTCCGTAGACCTTGTAGATTTAGCCATGACTGACTTTGACGTTATTCTTGGAATGGATTGATTTTTTGTATGCTATGCTTTGATTACCTGTAGGACCCGTACGGTGGAATTTTGTTTTCTGGGTGAGTCAGTGTTGGAGTGTAAGGGTAGTACGGCAGTACCAGTAGGTCGATTTATTTCCTATCTTAAGGCCAGAAAGATGATTTCGAAGGGCTGCATGTATCATCTAGTTAGGGTTAAGGATGTTAAGTCCAAGACCCGGACTATTCAATCAGTTTCAGTGTTGTGTGAGTATTCAGATGTTTTTCCTGATGAATTTCCAGGTGTTCCTCATGAGAGGAAAATCGACTTTGGCATTGATCTCTTGCCCAATACGCAGCCTATCTCTATTCCTCCCCACAGGATGGCTCCAGCCGAGCGAAAGAAATTGAAGGATCAGGTAAAAGATCTGTTGGATAATGGCTTCATTAGACCGAGCCAGTCTCCATAGGGTGCACCAGTTCTATTTGTTAAAAAGAAGGATGGTTCCCTTCACATGTGTATTGACTATGAGCAGTTCAACAAGGTTACCATCAAGGACAGGTACCCTTTACCCAGGATCGGTGATTGGTTTGACCAGCTTCAGGGTTCCAAGTGCTTCTCCAAGATTGATCTCAGGTCCGGGTATCACCAGCTCAGGGTTTGGAAGAGTGACATCTCGAAGACCGCTTTCAGGACTCGGTATAGTCATTACGAATTTGTTATTATGTCTTTGGGACTAACCAATGCCACTGCATCTTTTATGGATCTAATGAACAGGGTGTTCAAGGCATATTTGATCATTTTCGTGATTGTGGTCATTGATGACATCTTGATATACTCACGGAGTGAGGAGGAGCATGTTGCTTACCTGAGAGTTGTACTTCAGACCCTCAAGAATCATCAACTATATGCAAAGTTCAGTAAGTGCTAATTTTTGTGGGACTCGATGTCATTTCTAGGTCATGTGGTATCAAGCGAAGGCATAAGGGTAGATTCCTAGAAGATAGAGGTAGTGAAGAATTGTCCCAGACTGGTAAATCCTTTAGAAATTCGTAGTTTCATGGGCTTAGTAGGCTACTACCAAAGATTTGTTGAGGGCTTTTCATCAATTGCAGCCCCATTGACCAGGTTGACTCAGAAAAAGGTGAATTTCCAGTGGTCGGATGCTTGTGAGAAAAGCTTCCAAGAGTTGAAGACCCGACTCACTTCAGCACCAATGTTTACTTTACTCGAGGGTACTGATGGCTTTGTTGTATATTGTGATGCTTCGAGAGTCGGATTGGGATGTGTGTTGATGTAGCGTGGGAAGGTAATATCATATGCCTCGAGACAGCTGAAGGTTCATGAAAAGAATTACCCGACCCATGATTTTGCGTTGGCCACGGTGGTGTTTGCATTGAAGATATGGCGGTATTACTTGTATGGGGTCCACGTGGATGTATTTACGGATCACAAGAGCTTGCAATATGTGTTCACACAGAAAGATCTAAACCTTCGGCAATGGAGGTGGTTGGAGTTACTAAAGGACTACGACATGAGTGTCCTCTACCATCCAGGCAAGGCTAATATGGTTGCGAATGTGCTTAGTAGGCTCTCTATGGAGAGTGTGTCCCACATGCACGAGGAAAAGAAGGAGTTGCTGAGAGATGTCCATCGACTTGCAAGGTTGGGGGTTAGATTGATCGACTCGACTAATGGCGATGTTATTATGCAGAATAGGTCAGAATCGTCCTTAGTTGTTGATGTCAATTCTAAGCAAGATGAGGATCTGACTTTGAGGAAGTTGAAGGAAGCAGTGCGGAGTCAAAAGGTAGAGGTTTTCCCCCAAGGGAGAGATGGTGTGCTATGATGTCAAGGTTGGCTATGTGTCCCAAGCGTTGAAAATTTGAGGGTTTGAATATTGCACGAGGCACATGGTACCAGATATTCCATCCATTCGGGATCTACGAAGATGTATTGGGATTTGCGGGAAATCTGTTGGTGGGATGGCATGAAAAGGGATATTGCAAATTTCGTAGCCAAATATCCAAACTATTAGCAAGTGAAGGTCGAGCATCAATGGTCGGGAGGTGTACTTCAGGATATTCGCATTCCCACTTGGAAGTGGGAGGAGATAAATATGGATTTTTTTATAGGCCTACCTTGCACTCGCCGACAGTATGACTCCATTTGGGTGGTGGTAGACAGATTAACTAAGGTTGCACACTTCCTACCGGTCAAGACAACATATTCAGTAGATGATTATGCCAAGTTGTATATTCGAGAGTTGGTTTGATTTTATGGAGTGCCCTTGTCTATAATTTCAGACCGAGGTACTCAGTTTAACTCTCAATTATGGCGTTCTTTTAAAAAGGGACTTGGTACTCAAGTTAAGCTCAGTACATCCTTCCATCTGCAAACAGACGGCTAGGCAGAATGAACCATTCAGACCCTCGAGGATATGCTGAGAGCATGTGTTATGGATTTCAAAGGTAGTTGGGATGATCATTTGCCCTTGATCGAATTTGCCTATAATAACAGTTATCACCCCAATATCCAGATGGCACCATTTGAGGTTTTTTACGGAGGAAGGTGTAGATCGCCCATCGGATGGTTTGAGGTTGGTGAGGTAGCCATGATAGGACCTGATTCGGTTCATGAGGTCATGGTAAAGGTCCAATTGATAAGAGATCGGTTAAAAACTGCTCCGAGTCATTAGGAATCGTATGTTGATGTGAGGAGAAGGGATTTGGAGTTTGATGTGGATGACTAGGTATTTCTAAAGATATCTCCCATGAAGGGAGTCATGCGGTTCATAAAGAATGGGAAACTCAGTCCCCTCTATATTGGTCCCTACCGGGTTGTGAGAAGAGTTGGTAAGGTTGCATATGAGTTGAACTTGCCATTAGAGTTATCTTCAGTTCATCCCGTCATTCATGTGTCGCTTCTAAAAAAGTGTTTGGATGATCCAGCCTTGGTAGTCCCCGTAGATAGCATTGCGGTAAAAGACAGCCTCAGTTATGAAGAAATTCTCGTTGAAATGTTGGATCGTCAGGTTCGGAAATTGAGAAATAAAGAAGTAGCTTCAGTTAAGATTTTATGGAGAAATCAGCATGTTGAGGGAGCTACGTGGGAAGATGAAGCGGATATGATGTCTAGATACCCACATTTGTTCTCTACCGGCTCAGTTTCGACTTGAGGTACCAGTTTTTTCCCTATGACTCTATCTAGTTTTCATGTTCAGTTCATGTGTACAGGTTTCTTTTATGTGTATGAATGTGTATGTGAAGTATGAGATCAGTTCAGCTATGAGGTTTTATTCGGAGGTAGTCATTCCGTGAAAAATTACGTTAAAATGATCAGTATATGGCTATGATAAACTGTATGTTTCTATTTGCTACTTGTTTCCTATGTTCGAGGACGAATGTTCCCAAGGGGAAGATATTGTAATACCCCAGAAGTGCCTATGAGTACACAAGGGAAGCTCAAATGCAAAACTGTTGAAGGTTGGGGAAAAGATGCAGGATGAGAGGTACAATGACTCATGGTATGTAACCACGAGCCATTGTTGGCAGTCGTGGGTTCAGGTGTTCAGGTGGCAGTGGAGGCAACAATTGATGTAACGACTCATTGTATGAAACAATGAGTCGTTGTTAGTGGTCATGGTAGGAGATAGGCTTAGTAGTTGGGGAGTTTAACGGGTCATGCAACGACCGGTTGTGGCTTGCACCATTCTGAAGAGTCGTGGTAAGGGAGCCCAGATCTCCGGTGGGAAATAACGGATGGGAACCATGACCCATTGTATCTTACAACAAGTCGTGGTGAGGCTCATTGAATAACGATGGAGAGTTTTAGAAGAAGGAAGCAATGACCCATTGAAATTTAGGATGACCTGTCCTGTATGTTCGTGGTTTGATTCCAAGATATTGATCGAGGTAGTGCTTAGCACGGGCTGATACCACGAGTCATGGTATCTTTCAACGGCCCATTGGTTCGTACGTTGATTGGTCCAGTGGGCAATTTTCTGCGTAATCAGTAAGGGTATTTCCTTCATTTATTCATCCTAAGGCCCTATACTACATCTTTCTAAGCTCGTTTTAGTGGGTTTTTAGCAGGGGAAAACCTATTCTAAGTGTGTTCCTTCTATGCATGCAAGTTTATGAAATTTAAGAGGTGATCAAAAGCTTCTCTAAGGGATTCTTCTTCCAATTTCTCCTTGGGAAATCAGTGAGGTGGTAGATTCATCCTTCCAAGGTATGTAGGGTTTATAATTGGTGGTTTCTTCAACACCCATGCCCAAATTTCGAATTTAATCATGAATCCTCCTATTCAATTCCATGGAGTTTTACCCAAATGCATGAAAATGTGATTTCTCATTATGGGTTTGATTTAATTGAGTTTAAATTATTGAATTATGAATCACAGGCAGGTTTTATATTATTTTCTTGAAAATTATGTTTCAAGCTTTTTAAATCTAAAATGCTCATTGATGAGAGTTCATGAAAGTTATGATTTATGGTGAATATTCAATATTTTGAGTTTATTGATGATGGAAAAGCATAATTTCAAGTTACCCATGTTTAAGAGCATATTTTTTAAAGAATTGAGTATGTCAAAGTATTGGGCAATGCCCACATGTTGAAGAATGATTTACAATTTATGAAATGAATTACATGATTTATCGATTTATGATGTTGATCGATAAAAAAGGCCTTTGATTCTTAGCTAATCATGTTTTAAAGGGGATGAATGATGATAAATGTTATATATTAACCAATGAATTTTAATGCATGATTTTATTGATTTATATATGAGCCTATATGCATGTTTTTGGGAGTCGTGTCTAGCACCGAGCAGCTCGACATTCAAAAGACTACGCCGGTGTCTCATAAGCACGTGCTACCATGGGTTCTAATGTTATATATGGTATTGATACCGATCTCCTCAAATGTGATATCACTCCTAATGCATGACCCTCGCCTAGCAAGCTAGGGTCAGCGCTGCCCACTTAATTGAGATAGTTGGGGCATCATGAAAGGATCTACCATGATGGTGTCAGTTGTGACGAGTCCTCCCATTCTTCCGCATGTATTATGCATTGTTATATTTATGTTATTATCTCTAGTTATGTTTTGATAAAGTTTGTTTATAATTGTGATAATGAATAATTTATGAATGATTCGAAAGTCTTGAGCCCTATGTTTACTTACGAAGTTCATGATACAAGCATGATGTCCTTCTCCTATGTTTATTTATGAGTTTATTTTACTTCTAATTTCCGTTTTACTTACCTTGCATACTCGGTACATTCCGCATACTAACTGCATACTTTCTATGTTGTATCATTTCATGATACAGGGTTCGCATCTCAGGCTCATCCTCATTCTTAGTTCATCTCAGCTCTCGCTCTCAGCTTATAGGTGAGTCCTCATGTTTCGAGAGCCGTTTGACAGACTTTCATGTTATTTATGTTTCAGTATCGGTCGGGTCAGTTGGGGATGTTGTCTCATCAATCCATCTTATGTAGTAGAGGCTTTCAAACAGAATGTAGAACTCAGCTTATGTATACGTCTAGTACTTCCGGTGTTACACTATGATTACGTTTCTGCTATGATGATATGCTAAGTATTCCGCTTATTTGATTAAGATTAGATGTATGATTATTCCATGGGTTGACTTAGGGTCTCTCGGGGTCCCTTGTTTCGTGTCTACGATCGGGGTGTATGTTTGGGTCGTGACACTTGTTGGCTATCGCATGAATATGATTGCCTATTTTCATTTTGTTATAACTAGACAACATGGTGGTCTTGTTTGCTCGCATAGAATCCCTTTATTGTTATGTTGGCTGGATTAGCTATTTTCTTTTACAAGTTTACTTCGTAGCCTTATCAGTCTAAGGTTGTATTTACAGCTGAGATATAGTAGTTTGTTCTCTTGATTTTGAATTGCTGGCAGGCTCCAGAAGTTCTTATACCAGCCAAGTCAGCCCATGTCCCAGTGTGGCATTAGGTTCCAGTCATGCCTCCTAAGGTGGGGCATGAAATCTTTGAAGAATGGTTTAATAGATTCTAAAACCAAATGTGAGCCAGCATATGATGGCATAAACTTGCATTAAAATTAATATATGTAAATAGCATATTCACTAAATTAAAAATAACACAAAGATAACCTACCCATCTTCATTAGGTGCGAGAATTAGCCTATGATAAATATCATATTGTATAGTCTCTCTAAAGTTTTGAGTTTGTGAAGAAGTTGGTGTAGTAGTACTGATACATGGTGATGCTGGTGTACTAGAGACTCCAATATTCAATATAGATATGCTACGTATGGATGATGCCAGACATGCAGTTGCAGTTAATGATGGAAGTAGAGATAAAGAGCTACCATGTTGATTGATATGACAACTTGAGGAAAGATTTATATTAGGTGTGGGCATACAATTATAGCTAGGGTCTGTCTTGTAACACCATAACAAGATATCTTAGATGGTGAAGACTCTATAACCTTAGGTTGATTACTAACTTTATTCCAAATTTCCTCGGCCGATAAAGTTATTGGTGGCTCTTCAAAATCAGTTTGATTCTTCATAAACACACTAGTATTTATCCAAAATTCATGATCCATTGATAAGAATCGACAATGACAGTTAAACCATGTATTCTTACCTCCATATTTCAATGTGAATGCTTTTGTGTTTTTCATAGAACAAGGATAGGGTAACTTACCAACACTTGACAATTCGGATAACATTCCATAAGTAGGGAAATCATTTATAGTCCACATCAAAGCAGCACGCAATCTGAAGTTCTATTTAGATGATATATCATATGTTTCAACACCTTGATACAACAATAACTTTAACTCATCAATCAAAGACTGAATGTATATGTCAATTAAACTTTTGGGATTGTGTGGGACAAGAACAATGTAATCATTTGGACTTATACATAACTCGGGAGGAAGATTATACAGCATAACAAACACTGGACAAAATGAATATGGCACAGCAGAGACCGCAAATGGAGTGAGTCCATCACTACATAATCCCAACCTAATATTTGTAGGTTCATTAGCAAAGTACAGGAATACTGTTATCAAAATAGGTCCATGCTTCTCCATCTGACGGATGACATAGAACATGAAGTGGCCTTCTACGTTCATAATTTCATCTTATATAAGGAGCAGAGCTCAATGAAGCATATAACCTCTTTAACCTAGGTATAAGAGGTAAGTAATGCATTGCCTTCACTAGAATCTTCTTCTTCCTATTGGCATTTGTGACAACCTTATAATGAGCTTGATTACAAATTCTGCAATTTTCTAGAGTTGCGTCATCCTTATAGAATAATAGAACCTTTCTCACAACAATCAATCCTCTCTAATGAATGTCCTAACTTAGAAACCACTTTCTTTGCTGTGTAGAAATCATTTGGTAAGTCAATTTTACTTGGATTAAGTTCATTCATAAGCCAATAATAGAATTCATGCCTGCTTGAGAAATTAAACTATCTGATTTTTTATTAGCAACCTACCAGCGATAGAAACCTTGGAATGCATTGATCCTTCATACAATGGACGACTAGCATTATCCAATTATTCATAGAAACACTTAGCTTCATCTTTTGGTTCTGACTGATCCCTGGGGAACACCCCAAAAGCATCTCTCATCATTTTATTCAAAATAAGAATTTTCAGCATTATTGTCTACTATGGGACTACCCTCACCACTAAACACATTGTGAAAATTAGCATGAGCTACATTGATATTATTATTTCCATGAACAGTCCACACATAATAATTTTTCATAAACCCCTCCTTATAAAGATGAAATTCAACTTTATTCGATTTCAATAAATTGACACACTTGCATTTCACATAAGGGCACCTAATTGTCCCTTCTATAAGAAAATCATTTAGGGTTTTCTCCATTGCAATGAATTCCTTAACCCCCTTTAAAAATTTCTCCCTCAGCCGACACGATTAGGATAAGATCTATCATACATCGATCTAAGATGTACAAATTCCATCTACACAAAAAAAAGTTATGAATTCATTTGTCAAGAAAATGAAACAAAGAGATTTTAAAAAGTATTACTATAAAATGTCTACTGAAGTATATGTCAATTAAAACATCTTTTAAGCAGCTCTTACTCAGCAACTTCTCCATGACCATTCTAGTCTCTACCACACATTTTAATATGAGCTTTATCTATCTATCTATCTATCTATCTATCTATCTATCTATCTATCTATATATATATATATATATATATATATATATATATATATATGTATGTATGTATATTGTGTATCTTGTCTAACTAAATGCATACTATTGACAGTTCCAACTTTCAAATATTTCTGTAAATAGTGAACATATATAGGGTATCATTCTTGTACAAGCTGGTACAAACTAGAGTTGTCTAGTAGAAGAACTATATAATGTGTATCCTGTCTAACTAAATTCATACTATTGACAGTTCCAACTTTCAAATATTTCTGTAAATAATGAACATATATAGGGTATCATTCTTGTACAAGCTGGTACAAACTAGAGTTGTCTAGTAGAAGAACTATATAAAATGACCAGTTCTAACACTTCTTCTTATTCTTTATTTTTGTGAGTGTGTATTGAAAATGAGATAGCCCCTCATGTTTTTCATTTTCTTTAATTACTATAAAGGAATGAGATGATCATTCCTTTTTTTTTTTGGCTGGTTAATATGTAACCTCTATTGATGTAGTCTTTTGTTAGATAATAAACAAGTAGCGGGATCAAGAAGAACATTCTTTTTTCCTCCAAGAATTTAGTTTGTAAGACAAGCAGAATCTCTTCATTTCATGATTCAATGAAATATCTTTAAATTTTAAATCAGTGAAAAAAAAGAAGAAGGCAATTTTGAAGATAGAGATGATAGGTCTAGAGGAAGCATCTGATCACATATTCACTCAACTACTAAAGATAAATCAAGTTTTTGTTTCAGACCTATTTTCTCCATTTATCTTCCAAACCAAACACATTATACCCTTGAAATCTTGGCTCAAATTAAAGAATTACAGTTCTTCACAAAGAATATATCAACCTTGAATGGAAAAAAACTAAAGTGCGGATTGAATATCCTCCAAATCCACCAAATTGCTGTTACTTGCAAAAAAAAGGGTTAGATCAAAAATTAAGGATGAGAAACAGAGGAGGAGGAAGAGTGAGAGGGCATAAGAGATGGTGAAGGCGCTATAGAGAGAGAGGAACTGATGTGAGAGGTGCGTCAAAGCTAGAGTCTAGTATAAATAATGGAAGTAATATCTTAAAGTTAATCTTTTATCGATATCAATAAAAATGTGGAACAAATAAAATAAACTCAAGATCTAGTGCCACTAGTACAAGAGCTTCTAAAATTGTACTACAACTTTTTACCACTACAAAACTGTCTAAAATAAATACAAGATAGAATAATAAAGATAGAAGAAGACTGTCATCGCTCCGAACACCAAATAGCTTACCAAAGCTTCCAAAATATATAACCTCAGATGGTGAATCAATAAGGTCTGCTAGTATTAGAATCTACTTCAAAAGTGCGTATGAGTAAGATACATGTGTACTTAGTATATATGATAGGACAACAGAGCAAGCGTTAGACAACTGTATCATAAATGTACCAAAACATTTCTAGCACTAATTTATTTTGGAATTACTTAACATAGTAACACAATCCAACATTATAATTCAATTTATCTGAACTATATTAAAATATTACAAAAAAAGCTTAGAATTCTCATAGTTTGGTGCATGTCAAAGACACTGTCTTTAAGATTATTTCACCGTTCTCAAAATTCAATAAGCTCTTCCAATATAAATTAGGAGTAATTATTTCTGTTACACCCCAAAGTTTATTTTATGATTATATGTTATATTAGGGAAATTATGGGTCGTATGTTGTCCGTAGGTGAGGAGGGAAACATGTGCAAAGGAAAAATTGAAGAGTATGTGAAGTTTGTAAATAAAGGTCAATTTTAAATGGACATATCTCCAAATATATAATGATTCAGAGGTCCCATAACCTATCAAATGAAATCTATTTGATCTAGTTTATAGTGAAAAAAACCTCTCATCAATCGGAATTCTGAATAAAACTTTATGCTCGTTTGATAACAGCACTATCGGTTGGAAAAGCACCCATGCGTGCGGTTGCCGAGACAAGCAGAAAGTAGGCACGTGCGTGCAATCGAGGGCACATCGTACTGGCATTGATATTGGGCATAATTATGTGCCCAAGTGCTATTTTATAACTTAGTTCAATCAAGTTTTTCAAATTAAATAATTACATTCTTGTGTGATTTTGTATATTTATGTGCATAAATTAACGAATGTGATTAGCCCTTGTTTGTAGGTGTAAAATTCTAAGGATGGGTTAAATATAATGATGCATGATCAAGGAGGAACATTGGAAGGAGTTGGAGGAAGTGGCATGAAGATGGAATGAGATGTGAACTGCCGGGAAGGGTCGTGCCACGCCATTGTTGCGCGCGCGCGAAGAGAGGTCACCAGGCAATGCCCTATGCGATAGGAAATGTACCACGATAGGCGCATTGCACGAACAACAGCGTGTCACACAGGGAGACGCGCAGGTGCCTCGCACAAGACCTGCCGAGAGGACACTTTCCAGCGGGCATGCGCGAAAGCCCTATGCCATGAGGTTGCTGCTGCGCGATGGGCAGCGTGGCACAGAGGCAGTTCATGGACAACCAAAATATGCTCTTTTTCATTTAGTATAAATAGGACACTTAGCTCCCAAAATCAGTTATCACGAAATATTTTTAGAACAACGGAAAGGAGCGAAGGGAGAAGTGAAGAACTGTCCCTAGGGTTCATTATTTTTCATTCTATTTTAATTACTCTTGGAAGTACTTTACTTATTTGTGAGCATTTGTACGATCATGAATGGCTAGAATCCTTCCTCCAGGATTGAGGCCACAAGATATGAATGTGAATTCTTAAATTCATATTTGGTTTGAGTTTTAGTTGTTGTTTTGTCGAGCATTCTTTATTATTGTTGTTTTTATGCTTGATCACCATGAAAACAAACTCGTTAAGCTTAAGTTAAAGCTCGAAAGAGTAACCCTAGGCTAGAAAACAAGAATGTAAGGAGCAAGTTCTTGTCTTTATGTTAGGATTCGCGGTTAGGATAGAAACTATACCTAATTTGCCTTGCTTGATTAATAAAACGGGATGAGTTAGACACCGACTTAGAGTTGTCACATCACCACTCATAGAAGTAGCTATGAAGCCAAGTTAGATTAAATGATTAGAGGTACAAAAGTCCACAATCAAGGGCATAAACCCCGTAAACCACTTCCACGTAGTTAAATTACTCACGAATTAGGACATCACATCCCTGCTCATTGATGTAGGTGTGAGACTAGTTTGTTGTGCTTAGAGGCTCGAGAGACCATGAACACCGCATTTTAACTATGTGAGACAGAAACTGATGTTTTCATACTTGAACCATTGTGAATTATAGAATTGCATGATTATCAGGCCTTAACTCTAGTTACTTCTTGTATTGTTTACCGATTGTTTTGTGATCACCCCTAGATTTCAATACAATTATAAGTATCCAAAATCTTTTAAATCAAAACTTGTGATAGTTAACTTGATATTTGAACTTAAATATTCACTGAATTAGTCCAGTCCCTATGGGTTCGACATCTGGCTCTTAAAAGGGCCACAATATTACTTGTACGACTGCGTGCGCTTGCTCATGCACTGGGGCGCAACAAGTTTTTGGCATCATTGCCGGGGACTGGCAGTTTTTAGTGAACTTTTAGTTTTTGTGTTATTTTTATTTTCCTTAAGTGTTGAAAAACTTGGTCTTAGTCTGCTATATTGAAGGTAAAAGGTCTTCCTTGCTTAACTGGCAAGGAATAGAGAGATGGTGGAACCTTTGTTGGAAGCTGAACGCCAACTACATTTGCTCAAGACAGAAGCTCTAAAGCAAACGCTGAAAAGGTTAATAGAGAAGTTACAACAACATTCACCAATTGAGCAAGCAGAGTTGTTACCTAATTAGATGGAAGCCCGACCAGTTCGCGAAGTGGCAATCCCACTAGCGATGAATGTGACCTCCAGTATCCGCAAACCAGAGCCCGAAGGAAACTTTGAGCTGAAAAAAACATGGTGTAGTTGTTACATACTAGTGGCCAATTCACTGGGATGACTCATGAGGACCCACAACAGTACTTACAGAATTTCCTAGAGATCAGTGACACTTTTGTCCCCACCGAAGTGTCAATTGACTATGTCTGACTCACCCTCTTCTCATTTTCATTGTTGGGAGAGTCAAAGAGGTAGTTGAAGGCTGTGCCACCGAATTCCATTACTTCTTGGGATGAACTTGCAAGGAAGTTCCTCATTAGATTCTTTCCTTCAGGCAAGACTACCAAGCTCAGGAGAGAAATATTAAGCTTCATGCAGAGGCCGGAGGAGAATCTATATTTGGCTTGGGAGAGATTCAAGTCATTGTTGAGAGATTTGCCCCGTCACCAGCAGTCCAATGAGGTGTTACCCATACCTTTGTGGAGAGTTTAGAACCACACACGAAGATTCTATTAGACTCTGCATTGGGTGGGCAAGCACTGGAGAAGACATATGATGAGCTGTACACTCTTTTAAACAGAACTGCTCAAGGAAACCCGGAGTGGCACAGTGAATCATCAAAAGGGGCAGGAAAGAGAGCTGCAGGGCTAATAGAGGTGGATAGTGTCAATGCCTTAGCAGCAAAGTTAGCATCATTTTAGCATCAGATGATGACTCAGTTAAACAAACTAAGTATGAAACAATTGCAGGGACAGGTGAATGCAATGCAGCAGGCTCCTAGCTAGTGTGAATTTTGTGGGAATAATGGGCACAATGCAGAATCTTGTAGGGAAAATCTAGAATCTATCAACTAATGTTCAGAGAAATAATTAGATTTATAGGAACAACTATAATAAAAGTTGGCAGAGTCACCCAAAATTTTCTTGGGTGGCAATCAGAGTTAGAGCTATCAGCAGCCTCAGCAGTAGTAGTATCAGCAGCAAAACAGGAAGATTAATGGTCAATCAAGTAGCATCAACATTGAGGAGATGTTGTAGAAAATTATGGCTACTCAGACCCAATTGACAAAGAATCAGGCACGGATGGCTTTAGATTTGAAAAATCAATAGATGGCCACCCGAAATTTAGAGAAGCAGATGGGTCAATTAGCAGCTGCTCAGCATACCAGACCTCAGGGAGGGTTGCCCACTAACACAGATACAAACCCCCACCAGGTCAATGCCATCAGTTTGAGGAGTGACAAGCAATTGGCTAATGCATCACCGAAGGGAAAGAGAAATAAGGTGCAGTCAGAGTTGGTTAGACAGGGTCCATCCACTGACAGAGGAGATAACCAGAGTGCGAAAAAACACAATACACCATCATCATTGCAGCCAACACAGAGACCACCACCACCGTCTCGCAAAGGCTCAAGAAGAGCAAGGAGGAAGAATGGTTTAAAAGGTTCTTTGATATTTTCAAAGAACTTCACATCAATTTGCCCTTCGTTGATGTTTTATAGGGAATGCCAAAGTACGCTAAGTACTTAAAAGATGTGGTATCCAACAATGTTAGGTTGGTGGATGTCCAGACGGTGGCACTGACTGAGGAGTGCAGCTACAGGGTGATGAGCAAAATGCCAAAAAAGCTCAACGACCCAGGGAGTTTCACCCTCCCTGTACAAATTAGTGAAGCTGAAGTGATAAGGGCTCTTTGTGATTTAGTGTAGAAGTAAATCTAATGCCCCTATCTCTATTTAACACCCTGGGGTTGGGTAAGCCGAGGTCCACATAAGTAATGCTGTAGCTAGCAGACAAGTTCATAGTGGCACTAGAGGGATTAATTGAGGACCTTCTCATCAAAGTGGGTAAGTTCATTATACCTGTCGATTTCATCATTCTTGACTTTAAAGTTGATAATAAGGTACCCTGATCTTGGGACGCCCATTCTTGGCAACTGGAGGAACCATCATAAATGCGAGAGTAGGCACCCTTAGTATGAGGGTTGATGATAGAGAAGAGCTCTTCAGAGTTTACCAAGAAATCAACCCACCCACACACTACAGAGATCTTTACAAGATCAGTGTGTTGTCAGATGCTATGTGTAGGGTGGTAGATTCCATGGGTCCATTGTTGCAAGAGATGATGACAATTTAGCCCAAGTCTGATGGAGGGCTAAAATTGAAAGAGAAGTTGGAAGAAGAGAGCGACATAGTGGAGGATGTTCCCTCCAAAAACAAAAACAGGAGAAGGTGGTTCTTGAAAGGGAACACCTATTTGAGGATATCCTGAAAAGGATAATCCGCGTCGTACCGCGACGTAAAATCAGGAGCTACTTTGGAAGCAACCCAGGAGTACCATATGTACAATATCTTTTTAATTTGTGTTTGTATTTTGTTTTTTTTCACTTCTGTTCTGTGTTTTGGTTGTTAAGCACAGATTCAAGGGAATTCTGAGTACCACAGGAAGTAAGAGTTAAAGAGCATGAAAAGAAGATGAGTGTGGGGTCGATGACCCACTTGTTCAAAAAAATGAAGAAAAACATGTTGTTAGCTAGACCTATAGGCCTCAGGGAGTATTTCTCACCCTTGTATTATTTTTATTTGGTGCTTTGGGGATATAGTATTATTCAAGTTTAGGGTGAGCGAGATTTCAAAACATTTGTGCATAATGAATTCAGGTGAAGTTTGTGCTTAGTCTAGTATTGGTTGATGAAAAGTTGGAGTTGAGCACATTCACACACCCTTTGATTTTTCTTTTCGATTCTTTTTTGAAGGGGGCGCTTTGAATTGAGAGAGGAAAACAAAATATTCTGTGTGTGTATATAATTGGTATTATTCTTAGTTAGGGACTTTTCCCGACGATGGATGGATGACGACCGTATTGAGGGAAAATTAGTCAATAGGTTTGTGTTGTGAACCCTCTGCTGATTGATAGCTTGATATTCGTGTTATGTGTTATACATTGTTGTGAGATGCAAGGGTTTTAAATTTTGAAGCATGTTTAGCAATTATATAACACTATTTGAGTCATGTAGGCTCTTGAATATGACTCTATGTGCTTAAAGCTTAATTATGAATTCTTGTGATTAGCTGAGTTAAGAGTCCACTGAATCTATCATAAATTGAGCATGTGCTATGAGTGTAAGGTTTTTGAATATTCCATGCTATTTTGTAGTGTCTAGAACTTGCCTGGTGTATACAAAATAAAATGAGGGATGTGAATTGTAGGAGATGATTTAGGCACTTATTTGAATAATCCTAATTTTTATCCTTTGCTTTACCTACCTTGAATGTCTGATCCCAGTTATCCCCATTGATCCTTTAGCCTATTCTTTGCTAGCAACAAAATGAGCTTAATCCTTTCTTTTCAATAGTCTTGAATTTGATCCAAAACTCCTAAGCGCATAAGTGAAAAATGCAAGAGAGTTAAGGAGTGAGGAGTTGGAAGAAGAAGGAAAAGAGTAGTTGTGGGAGTTGAAGAAAAGACTAGAGGTGCGCTTGTTTAAAAATGAATAATAGTTAGTAGGGAGTAAAAGAAGAAAAGATCAGAAAAGAAATTTTCTTAAGCGGTCCTTACTAGTAGCTTAAGTGTGCCTAATGAAATGGGGAAACAAAGAGGAGAATGTGAGTTGAAAAGAATAAAGGTGAAGTAAGATATATATTCGTAATGAAAAGGTGATGTATTAGAAGATCTTAGGGAAGATAGTCACTATTAATGGCAAAATAGTACTTACCCGCCTTTTAGCCTACATTACAACCCACTAACTCCTACTTGATCTTACTTCCAAACATTCCTAAATTAGTGGAGTAAAACAGTAAAGGCAAGCTTATGGGTCAATACATGTTGCATGTGAATTTTTTGTGACAGTGAGCTTATTTTGTTTTCATATACCCTACATGTTATAATTTGAAAACTTATAAGCGAAAAATTGGGTAACTCTCTTGTTGTGAGGGCACATGTTTGATGAAGGATGAAATTCATGTCAGATGTCTTACTTGGTTGATGTGCCAGAGTCTATTGGGTTTGCGAGTCGATTCTCGAGGCTAGAAAGTCTTAACGTAGTTATATGTGATTTTAATGGTTATATCTTGCATGTTCTATTTTTAACTTGTTATCTAAAATAATCGTTGTAGCCTTAGCTTGGATCATCTTTGGTCAATTAGATATGTGTAAGTTCTTCATATACATGAGATGTAATAGAGTTGTTTGAGGATGAACAAGGCTTTAAGTGAGGGATAGTGATCTCTGGCATAATTATGTGCCCAAGTGTTATTTTATAACTTAGTTTACTCATGCTTGTCAAATTAAATAATCACATTCTTATGTGATTCTTTATATTTATGTACATAAATTAGCCAATGTGATTAGCCCTTGTTTGTAGGTGTAAAATGATAAGGATGGGTTAAATATGACGATGCACAAGCATGGAGGAATATTGGAACTAGTTGGAGGAAGATCGCATGAAGATGGAATGAGATGTGAACTATCGGGAAGGGCAGTGTGCCATGCAGCACAAGCTGCGCATTAGGCGTCGTGCAATGCCTTTACTGCACGTGTGCGAAGAGAGGTCACCAGCCAATGCCCTGTGCGATGGGCAACGTCGCGGGGTGACGCGCAGGTGCCTCGCACAACACTTGTTGAGAGGACACTTTCTAGTGGGCATGCGCGATAGCCCCGTGGCACGGAGCTACTTCTGCGTGATGGCAGCGTGGCATGAAGGCAGTTCATTACCGGGCAAAATATGTGATTTTTCATTTAGTATAAATAGGACACTTAGATCCTAACATCATTTATCATGAAATATTTTAAGAACAACGGAAAGGAGCGAAGGGAAAAGTGAAGAACTCTACCTAGGGTTCATTATTTTTCATTCTCTTTTAAATACGCTTGTAAGTAATTTACTTTAATTAAGTTTTTGAGTATTTGTATGATCATGAATGGATAAAAACCTTCCTCTATGGTTGAGGCCACAAGATATGAATGTGAATGCTTACATTCATGTATGGTTTGAGTTTTTAGTTGTTGTTTTGTCGTGCTCGCATTATTGTTTTTTTTATGCTTGATCACCATGAAACAAACTCGTTAAGCTTAGGTAAAAGATCATAAGACTAACCCTAGGTTAGAACACAATAATGTAAGGAGAAAGTTCTTGTCTTTATGATAGGATTCACGGTTAGGAAAGAAACTATACCCAATATGCCTTGTTTGGTTAATAAAACGGGATGAGCTAGACACCGACTTAGAATTGTCACATCACCGCTCGTAAAAGTAGTGTAAACCTAAATAAGGTTAAATGGTTAGAGGTGCGAAAGTCCTTAATCATGGGAATACACCCCGTAAACCACATCCACATAGTTAAATTACTCACGAATTAGGATGTCACATCCCTGCTAAACAATGTAGGTGTGAGACTAGTTTGTTATGTTTAGAGGCTCGAGAGACCATGAACACCGCATTTTAACTATGTAAAACAACAACTGAAGTTTTCATACTTGAACCATTGTGAATTGTAGTATTGCATGATTATCAAGCCTTAATTGTAGTTGCTTCTTGTAATGTTTCCCGATTGGTTTGTGATGACCCCTAGATTTAAATACAATTATAAGTATCCAAAATCTCTTAAATAAAAACTTGTGAATGTTAACTTGACATTTGAACTTAAATATTTGTTGAATTAGTCCAGTCCCTCTAGGTTTGACATTCGGCTCTTAAAAGGGCCACATTATTAGTTGTACCACCGCGTGCGCTTGCACATGCGCTGGGGCGCAACAGGCGCCGCACGCGGGCACCACCCAGGTCGCCTATATGAAGTAATTTTGAGCTAAAAAGCTCATTTGTACTCCATTTCACCTCTTATTTTTTTTTCAGAATTCATAGATTTAAATCCCTACAACTTGATGAAAAGATATCCCCAGTAAGAGACTTGACTTTAGTCTCTTTTGGGCTTTAGAAGAGAACCTTGGAAGAAAGTCATGGCTTGTTGTTGTCTTGTTGTTGATTGTGATGTTGCTGCATTTTTAGCTTGTTCTAGTCAGAGGGAAAGTGTAGGAGTCTACACCTACTTTATCTAATGAAATATCCAAGAAAGGGCAAGCAATTCCCTTTTTTATTTCTTTGAGTTTATGAGGTTATAACTTGGAGAATGTTGTAGTATTGTGTCATTGTTACTTTGTGTGTTCTTGTGGAATGTTGCTGCCCAATTTTTTCAGAACTTTGGTGAAATGAAGTTGCTGCTTGTTGTGTGTGTAAATTGTAGTTGGAAAGATCCTTAAGGAGTAAGCTTGAAAGGAAGGTTTTCGGCAAAATTAGAGTCGATGTGTCAAGGTATGTAAAGGAATCCCTTTCCTTGCTTTTCAAGCACGAAACTAAGTAATTGAAAGGATCAATACTCCGATGTTTTTAAAATAATATTGAGGCATGTATGATTCTATCCAAAGGGTTGGAAGTACTTGGCATAAAGCTTGAATCATTAAGAATGGTTGAGGAGAACAAATATGAAGCGAAAGACATAATTTTTATACGATTATTGTCATAGTTGTAAATCGAGTATGAAGTCTCCTTCACGTGGGCACCATCAGATGGTCCTTTGCAATATTTTGTATATGTGATATTGAATATATGTTAAGATCTGGTCACTTAGAGAAATTGGTATGAAATTCTAAGACGACGACGTGTGATCGAACTTAAGCTAAGAAGATGACGCTATGCCGATTGAGAGTAAACGAGCTTATTATAATGATGTTTTCATAATATGGTTATTACCTCCTATATGCTTATATTTAAAGTGCTTAAGATAAAAAGGATATTTTATGTTTCCCCTCCTTAAAGCTAAGCAAGCGTTGTGTAATGAACAACCTAAGTCAATAGATGTTAACGAGGAAAGCGTGGTTAAGTTGTTAATCTTTTTGTGATGTTATAAAAAGGGAAGATAAGAGAAATTGTTAGACCTTTTATGGTAATTTGTGAGTAATATGTTATTTTCCCATAATTTCTTTTTGGAACCTTTGAACAATGTTAAAATATAAGCAAGACGAGGTTTAGCAGATAAAGTTGTCAATTAGGTAAAGAGGTAAGTGCGTATAAGAATTGATGGAATAGTGAACATGAGGGTAAAGACTTAAGTGTAGAGTGAATAATTTTTGGCAAAAAATTTAGGATGAATAAGGAAAGTAGAGCTAAAGGTTTTTAAGTTAGACGATACGGGTTACAATTGTGAACAAGTTAGGCAAACAGCTAGGAAGATTAACCCTGTTCTAAAGATGTTTAGTAAAAGAGTTATAAATAAAGTTGTTTCTGTTCATATGTGTTAAGTTGATAAATGGCGTGTTAACTTCTTATGAAATGATTATAGTCGAACGATTTTTGAGATAGTAACTTAAGTTAAAGAGAAGTTCTTCGTTATGTTTTCAAACGATTATGTTAAGTAATCCATTCTATGTGTTGAAATTATTTTCCAAGTTTGAAAAGGGTAATCCTAGGAGATTCTAAGCCACTTATAATTATGTAAGCTTTTTTAAGCTCCTCAGATAATTGCATATTTGTGTATTTCAGTCCATCATTATTTGAGTTATATCTATAAGTACTTATTTGCCTATAAGGCAACACTCAGAGAGTTTCTCAAGAGTTCCCAAGTGACAGAGCTCCAAGTCTCAGATCCTTAAGGTATGTCTTCATATCTCTATGTTATGTTGAAATATGTTATGCTAATATGAGAAGTTTTCAAGAAATCATATTTTGAGAATCATGATAATGTCCCAGTCAAGTATTTGAAGTTGCATACAAGTCATTATAAGAATTTGTGATAAGAAATCTTAATGTATATGATTTTCAAGTTATAACATATAGTTGAACTCTTTTAGTTATATATTCAAGTCATACATCTATATATTCAGCTCTTGATTAGTTATAATTTGAATTTTCTAAATTAAGATGAGAGATTTTCCCATGTACCAATGTCCCTAATGGCTAAGTAAGTATGAGCACATGCTATGATAATGATCATTTAAGCTTAGAACTTTGAATACCAGAAAGTCTCCTAGAGGTAACTCAGTTAACTAAATACTAGTTTATACATTATACAGAAATCTCATACGTTGTATATCTGTAGTTCAGCTCTTAACTCTATGTATATGCTAAGTGTTATGACAAATAACTCCAAGTTCCAAGTTAAAATTTCCATGTTTTCCTAAAAATAAGACAAATGAATTAAGAACTATGTGCTCATCAACGTGATACGTTTGATAATAGATTTCCAATGTATATTTATTGATAAATGTAAAGGAACCACCCTATGGGCTAGTTATATATGTATATTATTATATATGTAGTTCCCAGATGTTAAAGGATTGTATAGAAATAAGAATCTATGTACTTCTACTTAAGTGATACATTAAATTGTTAATATTATTTGTAGGACATTGCTTGTAAGCCTACTAAAGTTATTACATTGTCTAAACCTCCTGAAGGTATGTCGAGTCACGGAGTCAACATGTTTGTATATAATTTAACAGTTTTACGTGATATATGCGCATATTTGATAATTTTGCATGGTATATGTGGTCACTTGCATTATATGTTACGAAAGAGACATATTACGGCCACAAATTTAGCATTTGTAATTTCAATTCCATATGTGTTGACTCAGTATAAGCTCTATTGCTTCGTTTATGATTACGATTGAGATATTTTTATTTTACCCCGATATGAGACATTGGCTGGAGATATTTTTATTTTACCATGGTATGGTACACCGGCTGGAGATATTTTTATTTTATCCCGATATGGTACACCAGCTGCAGATATTTTTATTTTACCCTGGTGTGCTACATCAGCTGGAGGCATTTTTATATGAATCTTATGGTCGGCTGGCCACCGACATTACAGTTATAACTTTTCTTATGCATTACTTGGTTGCATTTTCACTTTAGTATTAAATTATTTTCAGGTTTCAATTTCCAGGATTTCAGGTTATTACTATTCCTTATTTCTGGCACAATTATCATTGCTATCTTATATGTTTACAGTTTTTATCCTTACATAGCAGTACATTTCGTTTGTACTGACGTCCCTTCGCCTGGGGACCTGTGTTCGTGCCACAGGTGCAAGTAGAGGTTGCGATTGCTAGTTGCAGTAGTGATTCGTGAGATTAGTGAGTGTGTTGGTATGCTCATTTCTCCTTGGAGCTAGGGCTTAATTATTTTATCTTGAGTTTTGAGTTATAGTTACGGGTAGGTCGGAGCCCTGTTCTGACCATCAGTTCAACTTACTCATTAGAGGCTATGTGGACTTAGTATGTATAGTATTATTCAGTGTGTGGCCTTGTAGGCTTTCCATTGCTTGGTTTAGCATAGTTGTGTCCTTATCGACATTTCAGTTATTTATTTGTGGTAGTTGAGACCTCATGGGTCCAGATGTTTACTCCAACTGATTGTGACAGGTGGCCTGGAAGGCTTAGGTGTTACAGCTACCTATGCTATATAGTCGGCTTCCCGGTCAATCAGGTATCGGGAGCCAGTCGCGCCCTTAGTTTTGGGGTATGACAATTTCGCTTCATCTTCTTTCCCAATTGAAAGGAGGTAAAAAAAAAAATATATATATATATAGAGAGAGAGATTAATAACCATAACATGATAATGGCTGAAGGGAAAAATAAATGTCTTTGAGATGGACAAAGAATCTCATCACCTGCTAGTGTAATTGTCTCGACAATAAAACCATAAAATGGGTCTATTATAAAATGGTGATATTGACTCATCAGATGGTCAACTTTTCAATGATAATGGTATAAAAGAAGAAAACATATATATGATTATACTATATTTTATGAAGATAAAAAGAGCTAATCAATTAAAACTAAGAACAAGAATACAAAAGGTTATACCGTCAAAATATAATTTAAGTGATGATGAAAATTTTTTATTTTAAAAAACCAATAATATTACTAGTACTAAAGAAATCCTAGAATTACTAGTCCTAGTGATAGTTTTTCAACATTATAGTTCATATTTGCGAACCAAAATAGTTAAAGCATTACATGTCAAGCTCAATATAATAATGGAGGAAGAAGGGAGGATTAATAAAATTGAAGAGCTTCAGTATGAACGAAGATATTTGTCTTAGGCACTTTAAGGTTTAATCAAGATACAAATTTTTTAGAAGAGGATTAGGCTTCAAAATTGTAAACCTTAAATATGCCATATATAATTTTGAAAACATAGAGAATGTTGATGCTCTTACGCCTAATATCAATCCTGAAACCTTATAATGTTGACTCATTAATGCTTCATATTCTACACGACCAATAGTTTAGATATTTAGCTTAACTTTTAGCCTAAGTGCCTAATGCATTCCAAGAAAGCAGTAAAAGCAGTAAGTAAAGAACACACTGTTTTTATGAGGCAAAACCTGGCTCAGAAAGATGAAAAAACCAGGACCTGCACCTAAATAGAATTTACCCCAACTTCACTAAACCACAATGAGCCCTTCAACAAAAGATGACAAGCTTCTGTAACCTAAGGAACTATAAACTTTAATTCCTAACAACTTACAAATCTCACAAGGTATGTGTTCCTAAAGTCTTTGAGGTATCCCAACTTGAAGACTAACTCCTAACTCATTTTATAACACACCGAACTAAGATAACATCAATATTACAGCTCAATGGATAATCCTAATACGAGGATGCTAAACTCCTAGCCTAACTCTGTACTAGGACCTGATTCTTCAATGTGTTCCTTCACTCTTTGGATATCACTCGTGAAGTCAATTTACCAATTGTCTTTTTCTTTCTTTGTAAGTGCTCATCTACTCTGAGTGACTACACTTCTATTTAAGCACAACTCTTTAGAAAGTTCTTCTTTGCCTCAAACTTCACATTAGCTCAAACTCTTCATGACTTAGAGTTATACTTCATGTGAGACTAGTTCTTCACTATAAACTCCTTTCTTCTTTAGCGCTGTAGTTGAACTCCATCACTTTAATGCAACACATATTTATTTTATTGAGTTTATGTAAAATATCTTTATCATTTATTCCTTGATTTTCACACACTTTTCTTTATTTATTATTGACAGTGTTGCAAACTCAGCTCCTTGAGATAGTGTACTTTTGAAGCAGCTTGACTTACTTGTTTCATGTCATTTTATCAATCATTAAATCTGCATAGAATCAAACTAATTTCCCCTTTTTATGATGAAAAACCTCTTGTCTTTGTGCATTAAACTATCTTTACCTGTAGGTACTAAGATATGAAATACTTAGTGAAACAGGTTAGTTAATGGGTTATAAATACTGCACAACCTTTATCTTTCCCTTTTTGACATCCTGAAAAGCGTTTCAACTTTTTAAATTTACTTTCCTAGAAGATGAGTTAAACAATTTATGGCCACTGGGGCTATCACCAAGACAATCAGATACGGACCTCATTAAACATAATAATGGATTAAAAAGAGCAAGAACATGAGCCAATTTCAGAAGAAGACAACCATTTTATTCAACTTCCAAATAATTTTCTACATTAAGTCCAAGTTAAAACTGAATAAACAAAAACAATTGAGCCTAGAAACAAGGACACTGGATAGGAGAAGAATCAACACTAGAGGCACGAAGATATTAAGGCAAGGAGGGTAGAACAAATGGTAACAACTGTGTCAACCAACAATTTATTTCAACATTTTCAGTCCTCTCTTTATCAAGAGTAGTCTGCAACTCATCAATCCTTACCTAAAGAGCAGTCTTTTCCCTCTCATGAGCTGCTTGGGCAATTTCTAGTTCAGCAGTCTTTTCAACCGAGGCTATCCTCAACCTTTGTAAAGGAGTATCAGCTCTCTTTATTGAAGTAGGCAGGACAACACAGTTCACCTGTCCAAGCACATCCCTTTTGGTTTGAAAATTCTAGACTTGAATAATCTTTAAAGATCGGAGTTCCAAGAAGGTTTTTTCAAGATTTGGAGTTCACAAGAAGGATGTCAAACTTGATTATGCAACATTACTTATTCAGTTGTACAATTTCTAGTAGAAAGAGGGAAGATGAAATGTGTAAGTAGATTTGATTGAAACAAGAGAAAGATGGATGGTGTGATGGCGATAGCAGCTTTTTTGAAATATTGAATTGTAATGGTTTAGAAGCAATGAATGTGTGGAAAAAGAGTGCTCATCTATTTCATATTCGGCAGTATTAACTTAATGTAGTATAGAACATACTTGATAGAAGTAATTTAGTGATCACAATTGCTTGCTTGGACTATTTCTCTGCATATTTTAATACAAAATTACATTAGAACAAATCAATAATATAGAAATAGGACACATAACTAAATGTGCAAGACTAAACTGAATAACATTTTGGCAATTAAAATTTTTAGGAGAACCTTTATATTAGTCAATCATTGAGGGGAGCTCATGTAATCTTAATCATCTCCAAGTCTAACCTATTCCTTTCAAAATATTCCCTACTCATAGCCCTGGTAAAATTATCAACAATTTGCTCTTTAGTAGAACAAAACATTATCGAGATATGACCTTTTCCTACATTGTCTCTAAGAAACTATTGTCTTATGTAAAAATGTTTGCTTTTTTATGTTGTACAGTATTTTTAGCAATATTTATGGCACTAGTATTGTCACACAAGATAGGAACACATCCAACAGCTATGACAAAATCCATCAATTAATTTTGATCCATAGATGTCATGACCCGAGTTTACACCCTAGCTGTAACACGTGACGAGGAACCCCGAAAGGCTCCAACTCGACCCATGACATAATCATAGCATATCACTTATCACTAGAAACAACTATCAACATAAATGAGCGGAAGCTAACTGCAAGAGCCTAATAAGGAGTCATAAGAACAATTGTAACAACAATTTGATACAATGCTGAATCTATCTAGACAAGTCTGAGAGCCTTCTACTAAACTGATGAGTTACTAGGAAAATCCCCACCTAACTCCTAAAATATGAAAACTGAAACATAACGAAAATGTAAACATAAATCATGTCCTCGAGAGATGAGGAATCACCACTAGTAGCTGAGAGGGAATGAGGCGTATCTAACCACGAGGCGGAGTCTTGAGACCTGAACCTATATCATGAAATGATATAGCAAAAATGGTGTGTGTTCAATACTTGGAATGTACTGAGCATGTGGGATAACATAAATAATTAAATATACAAGTATACAAATATACAATAAGGAAATAACAAAGTACATCGACATAACTGATTTAACATGAAACAATCCAATTATGAGTCACACACACACACACATATATATCTATGAAACTTTCATTTGGATCTCATATTTTTAAACATCATCGAACTCATGCATAAGGGTCAAGTTCTGATCATTCAATAAGAGTTGAATCTAAGACTAGTATCACATATTATACTGTATCACTGCTGGTAACTGAAACCGATTCTCATTGTATTAAATCTATTAAAATCTGAAATCTGAATCATATGGAACTGAATCATGCTGATAACATAACTAAGGTATTCATTCTCTACTCTGGAGATTCCCGGCTAACTAAGGGAGTTATTCTCTACTATAGAGGAATCCTGTGTGAGCTAGGGATTTACTCTCTCTATGGAGGATCTCGACTAAACTAGGGAGCCATTCTCTGGTATGGACGATCCTAACTAAACTAGGGAGTCACACTCTGCTATGGAGTATCCCGACTGAAGGGAGTCACTCTCTGCTATGGAGGACCCCCACTGAACTAGGGAGTCACTCTCTGCTATGAAGGATCCCTACTAAACAAAGGAGACATTCTCGGCTATGGAGAGTCCCTGGCTAACTAGAACATGAGGAGTACTGATTTGACATTGTATATCTAGTCTATGCTACTACAGCTAGTCAGGAACATGAACTTACACTACTTTCATCATTGAACATTCATTTCGAAAGGATTGGGGATACTTTCCACTAATAACAAGACCAATATTCTGAAATATCATTCTCATGCTTTGTCATCGTTATTCATATTGTCATGGAGCCATATCAATATTTATTCAAAGGTCATACATTAGTGAGCTTCTTGAGATTCACATCACGTATAATACTTCCACAACATTTAAGTTTTGGATTCATATCATTCGACATATATCATAGAGTCATTTAGGATCCATAGGTCTTATTTGTATCTTAACATGCGTACATTGATTCAAATATTGTAGATTTACAGAAAGCCATATACTTAAATCATAACTTATATATTTACAATGAGATAATGTGAGAAGCATACATTTTCATTTCATAAGACCCATATTGAGATTTACCCCAATTCATGAGAAGGATGCATTAATTAACCCAATATCGTAGATTTACCTCATACCCAATTAGTTCCATTAAAAACATAAGGAGAATACATATTTTACATTCAATTAATCGATTCCATATGCTCTAATCTCATCTCGACATATTTAGCAAATAGCGCACTCTAACTATAAAGGAATTCTTACAATCTTCACATATTTCATACATGGATGCGAGTCATGGATGTAATTAATTGAATAATAATAAAACTCCAATCATCATTAAAGCCCTTTCATGAAGAAAATTCTAAAATCATACATTTTCACCATCTAGCACATAATTCAAGACATTCAAATAGTTTGTAATCACAATTTGCTCATAATTCCAGTGGGTTTTAGAATTCAAGAAAACATTGAAGAAATCACCCATCAATTTATACCCTAGATCATGCTTTTCTAGAATAATTTAAATTGGACTTTTGATAAAATATTTTGGGGCACAAGGGTGGAAGAATATCCCTATTAAAAAACCTACATACCTACTTCGAAGAATCTCCCACTTGAACTTGACCTTGTAGTCTTTGAATAATCCCTTGAAGAATCCTTAAACCTTGAGAGAGAGCATGAAGAAGGGTTTGAGAGAGTATCTTGAGAGAATGAGAGATTAGACTAGAAGAAACCCTTAAAAACTTCCCAAATAGTACTCAAATCGACGTAGTTTAGAAGTTAGGAACATAGAATTTTATGAAAAAACCCCTAAAAGTTTGCAGGAAAAAGGAACCCTGCCAGTCCTCACAAGGGACATCATGACTCGTGAGGTACTGGACGATATGTGAGTCCAATCCGTGAAGTCTACTGGAATTTTCGCCAAATTTCACCACTTAACGAGTTACTTAATGATTCGTTAGTTGACTTAATGGGTCACTTGACCAGTCATGAAGTACCCTGTGAAAATGAAGTTTTCCAGAAATTTTGGCCACCTAATGGGTCACTTAACGAGTCTTTAGGTGACTTAACGAGTCTTTAGGTGACATAACGAGTCACCTAATGAATCGTTCTGTGATACTGATGAATTTTAACGAAATTGCTCATAACGTTTTACTCCAAACTCCGATTGATACAAGGTCAGATGCGTTGGAAAGAAGACTCAAAGAGCTTTAATTTGATATATTGAGTCACCCAAAACCACTTTGTAGAATGGGACCTATAGTCGTTATAAGTTGACCCTTTCTAGAACTTGTTCGAAAACTCATCTGGTAAGAAGGTTCTCAATTTAACTTTGTGCTAGAAGTTCCTTATGACCATAATTTGCATCCATTGCACTTATAAAACTTTGTAATTATTATTAACACCTAGTATCCATAGAATTCATTGGGCTAAGACCTATCCTTACATCTAGAACAGTTCCAAACTTAGCCCAAAAGTCCGGGGAATTGAAATATCTCAACTCACTAGTTTGGGATCTAGTCTTAGATAATTTTGGGGTGTTACAATATCTCCCCCTTGGGAACATTCATCCTCGAATGTAGGCTAAACATGCTCAAGAATTGGGGAAAGAACTAGTATCGGAAATACTAAATATTTACCACTGAAACTGATGGAGTATCTGACTCCGGGATGATCTTACATAACTGAACTAAATATCTGAATCATACATGCATGCTAAGACATGAGAGGGACTGAAAGACATGGAACTGACATGGAACTAGGTAGAACACTGAGAAGAATTCTTCCCCTTTAACTGACACTGAACTAATGCGTACTGAGCCTTCTCTCTCAAATCACATTTTGTTACAGGGTTGAATTCATAATATCTGATCTAATTTCAACTAATGGTCTCGTGAGCACGAATCATTCATGAAATCTAAAACTGAGCACATACATGAGATAAGCTGGGTCTGTTGAACTACTAAGCATGTTCTAGAGACTAAGTTCGAGCTGATCATACTGGGATACATGAATTAACACACATTACTGATTCGTAACATGAAAATGAACCTAAAGGATTCGTGAAGTAATATCGGCATCGCTATCTGAAGAAGTTATCTAGAACTTCTAGGAGTCCGCACATAAGGATGGGCATAACTGAGCTTAACCTTAACGATCAGAGAAATTATCTGAACCTGAAGGGGTTGACATATCATGACTGTTAAGGTTATAACTCCTCTACTATCATATCCAAGATCGGACTAGGCTTTCATACTTACCATCTCCCCCTTAGCATTAAGCCATAATTCTAAGGCTCCTGAATATTTCTCAAGGTCGGGACTAATAAAATAACTCGTATCTCCCTCTTTCACCTATAACCATCACAACCAGTCTTATATTAACAGCTATTCAAATCATACATCGCCAAACTCTTTTCAACAACAAACACAAGATCCTTATTTAATACAGGGGTTCTGGGGCTAGCAACATACAAAGAGTTATGCAAGATTCACAACATACCTGTGGCCACTACTGGAAACTTGCCCTTATCCTGGTATGCTGTTATGTCATAGGAGCAATTTTGACAACATCCGCCACCCGAGCTAGATGATGCACCCTACTGAAATGGGCGGTTTGTTGGAGCTAATGAAGAGATGGCCGAGGATCTGCTCTCTCCTTGCTTTGTTGCTACGCAATCTCGATGCTTATGGCCCGATTGGCCGCACCAGAAACAAACATCTGATCTAGCCATACATTCTCCAAAATGGTGCTTCCCATAGCTGGTACATATTGGATACGTAATCTCCCTTACTCTAGGTTTGTACGAAGCACTGACTGTCGAAAATGCTAGGGCTGCTGATTTCTACTGGGAAAGTAGGTGGTGTCCACCATTCGTCCTTTGCGAAGAGAACTCTGAATCTCCTATCCTGGCCCTCTTGACCACTCTCTGCTTTTCCTTCACCTGCTCCGCCTCCATTTGTTGCGCGAATATCACCAAACGTGAGAAGTCTATATCCCTATGCAACAGGGAAGTCCTGCACTCTTTAATCAAGGAGTCTGACACTCCATTTACGAACCTTCTCACTCGGGCCATCCGGTCCACTACCATCTCTGGGGCATACTTGCATAATCGGGTAAATTCCAATGCATACTCTTGAGCTATCATGTCATTATGTTTCAGGTTGATGAACTCTGCCGCCTTAGCCTCTCTCAACTCTCTAGGGAAAAACTTGTCCAGGAACGCAGTCTTAAATTCATCCCAACCAACGGGCCTGCTCCAATTCCTCGACTATCCCTCTACTGACAAAACCATATATAAGAAACTCCTTTTAGCTGGTAGGAGGCTTAGTTTATGTTCTCAATTCCGATCACCCCCATGATGTGGGTAATCTGCTGAATTTCTTCCAAGAACTCATATGGTCTCATCTACCTTTGTCCCCAAGAACTCGGGTGAGTTCATTAGTAGAAAATCCCTCACCGTTGTCGCTGCTACATCCCATTCTTGGGAATACGAGCCATTGCTTGCTGATTAATCTGGGAAGTCATGGTCTGTGTTAATATATTAAGAGTTTCTCAAAACTCGGCATAGGTAACATGATCATCCATCGAGTTCGCCGGGGCCGGTGGTACCAGCTGGCGGTCATTACCATTTCTCCTTCCATCTGCACGTCTAGGAGGCATTATCTATGAGTGCGTAAAACACGATTTAGGGAAGGAATTGTTTAGGGCTTCATACTCTACGCACGATAAGAATCATGAAGAAAAGGGAACATTCCTAAAACGTCTCGTAGCCTCCTCGTCATGAGTGTGGCGTGCTTCACACCCATTAAGAAGACTCTACTTAACGTGGCTTTCAGACACCCTACGACACTCTAAACCTTCTCTTTGATACCAATTTTGTCATGACCCAAGTTTACACCCTAGCCGTAACACGGATAATGAACCCGGAAAGGCTCAAGTCGACCCATGGCATAATCATAGCATATCATTTAACACTAGAAACAACTATCAACATATATGAGGGGAAGCTAACTGTAAGAGCCTAATAAGGAGTCATAAGAATAATTGCAACAACACTTTGATACAACACTTAATCTATACAGACAACTCTGAAAGCCTTTTACTAAACTAATGAGTTGCTGGGAAGAGCCCCCGGCTAACTCCTAAAATATAAAAACTGAAACATAACGAAAAAGTAAACAAAAATCATGTCCTCGGGAGATGAAGACTCACCACTAGCAGTTGAGAGGGAATGAAGCGTATCTAACAACGAGGCGGAGTCTGGAAACCTGAACCTATATCATGAAATGATATAGAACAAAAGGTGTGCGGTTAGTAGTTGGTATGCACTGAGCATGCGGGATAACACAGATAATTAAATATATGAATATATCATAAGGAAATAACAAAGTGCATCGACTTAACTAGTTTAACATGCAACAATCCTCTGATGAGTCACATACACACATATATATAAACTTTCTTTTGGATCTCATGTTCTAAAACATCATCGAATTCATGCATAAGGGTCAAGTTCTGATCATTCAATAAAAGCTGAATCTGAGACTAGTATCACATATTGTACTGGATCACTACTGGTAACTGAAACCGATTCTCATTATATTAAATCTATTTAAATCTGAAATTTGAATCATACAGAATTGAATCATTCTGATAAAACAACTAAGGGAGTCATTCTCTACTATGGAGAGTCCCGGCTAACTAAGTAGTTATTCTCTACTATGCAGGAATCCTGACTGAGCTAGGGAGTCACTCCTTGCTATGGAGGATCCCGACTGAACAAGGGAGACATTCTAAGCTATAGAGAGTCCCTGGCTGACTAGAACATGAGGAGAACTGATCTGACATTGTATATCTAGTCTATGCTACTACATCTAGTCCGAAACATGAACATACACTGCTTTCATCATACAGCATTCACTTTGAAAGGATTGGGGATGCTTTCTACTAACAACATGCCCGATATTCTGAAATATCATTCTCATGCTTTATCATAATAATTCATATTGTCATGGAGCCATATCAGTATTTCTTCAAAGGTCTTACATTAGTGAGCATCTTGACATTCACATCATGCATAATACTTCCATAGTATTTAAGTTTCAGATTCATATCATTCGACATATATCATAGAGTCATTCATGATCCATAGGTTTAATTCGTATCTTAACAGGGGTACATTGATGTTACACCCCGTAAATTCCCGGCATATAGATGGCCTATTCGTGTGTTGGTTAAGAGTATTTGAAAACCATACATGCTAGAAAAAGGCCCGGGGAAAGATCGGACAAGCGCCAAGTCGGCGCGTCGCAAGGCAAAATGCGACTTATAAGTCCAAATTATATAAAGCCTCCAACTTCGACTTTTCATTAATGTTTCTTATAATTTCCAGTGATAAATAGAGGGTAAGCAGAGAGAAAGAGGAACGAGGATTATTTGATAATTTCCTTCCGATTACGCTATCAAACGCGGTCCAAACTTGAATTAACCTTAGGTACCGAGGTATTTAGCAGCAGGGAGCATTCCTACGGATTTTGTTTCGCGAAATACGGCCGACGAATCGTCGAGCTACCGAGCTAAGGTAAGTAGAATTGCTCCAAACTAGTGTCTATGTGCTCCTAGCTGTGAAGTGAATACTTCTCCCTTCTGGACTTCTGGAAAATAGCGAGTTTTTGACCGTCTTTCGATAAGCCTAAGTTTAGGCTATAATTATATCGAAAGTGACGTTGTTCTTCAGGATAAAGCTATATTTAGTATTAATTGATATATTTATGAATGCAGTTGGGAGAAATAGCGGGAGTATTGACCGAGCCTCGTCCGACAGTCGGATAACTCGAGGTTAAGGTATGTAAAGCTAGTTCCTTCGGCAAGTTAGTAGCTTTAGCCTTGTATAGTACAATAAACTTCGTAGTAGAATTCCCAGAGTTGAATGTTAAGTATTGTGCAAAGTTCAGTAAACCTAGTTTGCGTTGTTATATCGTATTTAGTCTGAAAGTTAGAAAAGCATGTGCCCAAGGGCAAGTTAGTAGTTCAGATTCAGTACAACCTATTATGTGAATAGCAAGCATGTTGTAGAATAAAAAGGAACAGATTTTCATAATAACAGTCAGTAAAGAAAGATCTGATAGACAGACAGTTATGGCTACAGATTAGCCATTCAGATAGATAGTATCATGGCTACAGATTAGCCGTATAGTTAAACAGAGATTGCAGAATCAGTATAATTAGTAAGAATCAGTTCAGTATAGAAACAGATCAGAATAAGAAGTTAGATTTCAGATAGTCTTTCCAGTTGTACATGCTTGCTATTTCTATGTGCTATTTGTTTGTTGAGACTTGTTGTGGCATGTGGGCACCCTTTTAGCATCCCCACCGCCCCTGGGTTATAGCTGTGTCGATACCAGATTCAGATACTGCCACCAGCTGGGCGATACCGTCCACCTAGAGGACGATGATGGCCGACCACCATGATAATACGGTCCAGACCACCCTGCTTGCAGGGGTAGTTCAGTTTACTCTGCGCAGAGCCAGTCCACCCTATTTACAGGGGCAGAACACTCTGTGTGCACTTGTGGCTGGGGGCAGTTTCAAATATAGATTTTTATAAAATTACCCTGTTGTGTGCTTGCACCCAGGGGCAGTTTTAATTACACACCCCCTGTGCACTTGCGCCCAAAGGCAGGAGTCTTCGGACTCAGACACAGTTTATTGTCAGAGGCCAAGGCCTGAGCTACGTACCCAAGGGGACCGATAGGAGGAGCTCACAGTTATCAGATGAGTGGAGTGACTTATTTTTGGTTGGTTTAGACCCGGGTAGGGGTATATAGATTGTGTGTTGGTTGGCACCTTCCGGCTTATGGGGGTCGGTCAGGTATTGTGTGTATTTATATGTATATCTATTTATGTGCTATATACTAGCTACTAGACAGCAGACCCACGCGTCTACAGGCACGCCTCTGCCTTATCAGTACAGAAAGCTTGATCCAGTTCATTTCAGCTTCTTCAGATTCAACTATCTTCTGCTGTACAGAAATGCTATCTATGTTATCTATATTCAGTCGTTTTCAGTTATATTATTTCAGTTGCTTTGCATACTCAGTACCAGTGGTACTGACGCCCAGTGGGGCGCTGCATTACTTGCCTGCAGGTACTCATAGACGAGGAGGCGATCCCTCGTGATTCCAGTCAGCTATTGAGTATTCAGCTCCTGTCATCCGGAGTCTGAATTCCAGAGGTGTATTTCGTTTTCTTTTGATGTACAGTACGGGTAGGTCGGGGCCCTGTCCCGATCATTTCTATTGTTATTCCTAGAGGCTTGCAGTCTGTATATATTTCCCTGTGGTCAGTCGAGCCGATCGTGTGAGGCCGTGAAGCTTATTATAGTTATTTGTTATTTCTGTTCCTGTTGGCCGTGTGTGGCCATAACCAGTCAGTAGTGGTGATCTTGTCGGTCACGTAATTATTTAGCGTGCTATTGTTAAGCTACAGTGAACTAGACAGCATGGTGGCCTTGCCGGCCCGCATAGGTTCCCTTGACAGTAGTATGTTTCTGGTTAGCTGATTTTCAGGTACATGTGGCTATAGGCCTGTTGGCCGGAGGCTGTGTTTACAGCCGTTATATAGCACTTCGTTTCAAAGAATTTGAGATAGAGCCAGCCAGGCACCAGAAGTGCCTAGGCTTACCAGATAGCAGTCTAGGTCCTACTAGGGCACCAGGTGCCAGTCATGCTCCCCAGGGCGGGGCGTGACAAACTTGGTATCAGAGCAGGTCGTGTCCCAGGGAGTCTGCAAGCCGTGCTAAGTAGAGTCTTGTCTATGGATGTGTTGTGCACCACATACTATAGGCAGGAGGTTGCGAGGCATGATAGGATGGTTACCCTTCCTTCTCAGTCAATCGTGCATTAGAGCGGTACAATATAGGGTTGAGTCCCTAAAAACTTACCGTATTCTTTGATTACAGACACAAAGGTAGATCAGCATTATCCTATTACAGGCAAAAGATTAGATATTGCAACAGAAGAGGGCATCAGCCAGTTACAAGATACTTACAGCAGCAGGAGGAGGTACCAGAGACCTCCCAGCGTGATACCTTTATCGGTACTATTTCCAGTATACGTTGGTAACGTCAGAATAGGAAGTCAGAAGTATAATGTACATACGAGTTGATTTATTTATTAGCTATATAAGATCTGATTAAGATTACAGACAAGGTCATACCACCAGGTAAGTATGAGAAAGAGAGGGAAATGCAGGAATCCCAAATACATCCTTTCGGATATGATACAGTTAGATGTTTCTATTTGTTGCAATAAGAAAAGGGCTATTCCTACCTCTTGATTTTGATTTCAGTATAGTAAAGGGGCATAAGACTTGAGATGAGGTTGCCAAATCAAGCAGTAAGTAAAGATGGGTTGATTGATCCTAGTAAGTATTAGAAAGTATAAAGAGCCCCTATGATTACGTAAGTTGTGCAGACCCTTATGATAATAAGCCAGTAGAGAAAGTAAGACTGTTAGCTTATCCGAAGTAGGGGCAAAAGACCTGTTAGTGATGAATGCCGGGTAATAGTCAAGTTTGAGTCAGAAAAAGGCCAAGTCCGCCATATATGCTAACAGATAGCAAGATATACCTATAAGATTATAGTTATGATCTGGTTGTGACATCGAAAGGGGGAGGGGTCATGTGAATCTGATAGGTCTGACTGCAAGTCAGGGGAAGTATGAACTGATAATTGACCAGCAATCTTGTTAACAATGAAGAGCAGGTACCTTGAACCCCAGAGTTCAGCTTAAGCAAGATGAGGGGAAGAAGTAGGAATGTCAGATCTTGTGGGGAAATTAGAATTACCCCCAGATTGATAGAATATCGTATTAAGGATTAAGCCTCGGGTTGACAGTAAGATTGCGGTTCAGAATACCGCAGTATGTCCGCTTATGGAGAAGTTAAGAAATTACTGATACAACAATTCTAATTTAGTGTGACCTAGAGATAAGGCCCAGCAGACAGTCATGGGCTCTCAATATATGCCAAGTAAGGCCACAAGATTCGAGTGTTGACCCCACATCGCAAGAGTGGCGGAATTTCAAACAGCAGACAATAACCAAAGTGTTTATGTTTGTTACATCTAGAATGGGATGAAAGTCTAAGGAAATGATAAGTCAGGGCAGGAGATATTATTAGGCCGTAGAAGCGGTGTATCATGTACAGTATGAGACTCAGCAGAGCATGTCAGAGATTATATATCACCCCAGAATTCGGTACGTATTGTACGTAGCTACTGATATATATATATATATATATATACAGATAATAGATGTGATGTGAGTAGCTGCCTATAGGGGTTACAATTACAGATGCTGATTAGTACCAGAAAGCATGTACAAATTGCATTGCAGGACCCCTTGCCAAAAATAAAAAGAGAAAAGAGAGAGAAGAAAAAGAGAAAAGCGAAAAGAAGGGGCAAGTTAAGTGTGATTTATGTATGAATCCATAGAAATTGTCTCAGCTCTTCGTTATTAAGTTAATAGACTTATATGTTGTTTCCAGATCTAGGTTTTAGAAGCTTATAAGAGTTAGTAACCTGAATCAGGTAATTAGATGATACGGGCGCAGTTAGACGGTCTACCGACCAGCTGGCGCCTGTATTAGCAGGGAAGCATCTCTAAAGATCAATAACACTAGCGCATGTGCCAGAACCAGAATTAGAGACTGAATAGGTATACTTCAGAGATTAGCAATACTAGAATTGTTCCAGTATGTTAAGTGGCCATACATCGTTTTCCCAGCCTTGTAGGTGAGAGTTGACCTTAGTCAACCTAGCAGTTATTACAAGGAATACCCCACAAGTCAGACAAGCCTGTGGGCACCCCAAGAAAGGGGTCCACATCAGTAGTCAGTGACAGACTAGTACTTCAGCTGGTTCTCGTAAGATATTCAGATACAGAGCCCTAGCAGAAGGCCAGTATTTACAGAATAGCTCATAAGACCGAGAATTCCCCAGAATATCAGTATAAATCCAAGTGGATACACACAAGGCGTAAGAATTGATAGTACCCTGCTAGCACAGTGTTTATTAAGACCAGGAGATCAGTAGACTCCCCGTGAAGATCCAGAGATTGATCGCCTGGGAGTAAGTTTGATTAAGCCCAGCCTTATAGTGATTCAAGCAAAATAACAAAGCAATTAGATGCCCACAAGTCTGCAGTATGCATGAACTATAAGTACTCAAGTAGAACAGTTAGAGCATTGTTAGACTACCGCCACATTCGGGTCATTCAACCCGACTATTCAGTTGTTTAAGGTTATGCAGCCAAATCATTAGATGTTATGATCAATATCAGGATCCTCTGATTAGATAAAGGCACAAGGTGCACAGACGGTCGTTCAGGTTATCCCAGCAACAAGTAGCCTTAGCATGTGGCCAAAAGGCCAGATAAGCTCTAGTTACGCCGGTAAACTACCTGTTGATCTCTTCGGCAAGACAAGCCAGTATGACCGTCAATTATATGCCGAGCTCTCTAAGTATGAAAATGTTATATCAGTCAAGAAGAGGTAATGAAGCAACAAACGCTCTTAGCTATAGATCTATTAGGAGTGTGGCGTATGTGCAACCCGAGCAACGGGAGTTGGTCAGGGAGATACATCAATTGGTCAATTTAGCCGTTCGTGTGATAGAAATAAAGGACAACAGAGCGGTAATCCAGAATACCGCCGTGTCATCCTTAGTTGTGGGGGTAAGAGAATGGCAATATGCAGATCCTGACATGGTCTAGCTTAAGGACAGAATCCTGCAAGGGAAGCGCCAGATTCAAAAAATAACAGAGGGTGGAGCGCTACGTTGTAAAGGTCGTCTATGTGTTCCAGATGTTTCAGGCCTCCGCCATCAGATCATGAACGAGGTACACTGTGCCAGCAACTATTTTCTCCACCCTGACGCGACACAAAAGGAAAAGTACCATGATATCAAAGAAAACTACTGGTGGCTAGATAGGAAAAAAAGAAGAAGGAGAAATTGCTGAATTTGTAGCCCGGTGTCCTAACTGCCAGCAGGTGAAAGCAGAACATTAGAAACCAGGCGGTTTGATTCAGGACATAGTTGTGCCTCTCTGGAAATGGGAAGCAGTGAATATGAATTTTGTGGCAGGATTACCCCGTATCAGACACAGACATGACTCTATATGGGTGATAATTGACAGGTTGACTAAATCAGCTCATTTCCTGCCAGTAAGAACTACTTTCTCGGCCGAAGATGACGCAGAGTTGTATATCCGCGAGATGGTTAGATTGCACAGAGTGCCAGTATCCATTATTTCAGACAAAGGAGCGCAGTTCACGGCCAGATTTTGGCAATTTTTCCAAAAGGGTCTGGGAACGCAAATTAATTTGAGCACTGCTTTCCACCCTCAGACAAACGGACAGGCTGAGCACACTATTCAGACGCTCGAGGATATGCTGCGAGCGTGTGTGCTAGACTTTGGCTGTAGCTGGGACAAGCAATTGCCATTGATAGAGTTTGCTTATAATAATAGCTATCACTCGGCTATTCAGATGGCACCTTTCAAGGCTTTATACGGGCGAAAGTGCAGATCGCCGGTTGGCTGGTTCAAAATAGGAAAATCAGCGTTGATTGGGCCAGACATTGTTCAGCAGTCAGAGGAGGAGGTAAAATCGATCAGAGAACGCCTACTGACTACACAGAGCCGCCAGAAGTCATATGCAGAAGTGCGGCGCAGAAACCTAGAATTCGAGGTGAACGACTGGGTATTTTTAAAAGCATCACTAATGAAAGGGGTGATGAGATTCGGCAAGAAAGATAAGCTCAATCCAAGATTTGTTGGACCTTATCAGATTCGTCGAAGGATAGGACGAGTAGCATATGGGTTGAATTTGCCTCCAGAGCTAGAATCCGTTCATCCCGTCTTTCACGTGTCTATGCTGAGGAAATGCATAGGAGACCCATCCAGAGCAGTCTCAGTCCAGGATATCCAGGTTACAGAAGAGCTGGCCTACGAAGAGGTTCTGGTAGCTATCTTAGACAGACAGATTCGTAGATTGAGAACTAAGGATATCGCGTTTGTCAAGGTATTGTGGCGTAACAGGAACCGAGAGGAGATGACGTGGGAGGCTGAAGAAGATATGAAAGCTAGATATCCTCACCTATTCCAGGCCTAGTCAGGCGACAGGTACGTCCGTATTATTACTTATGTAGTACCTGATGGTTGTATATGTATAAATGAGAAAGATTGACGTTTAGCTATCCAGTAAATCTTAATGTATTGCGTACAGTACCTGTATTGGACTTTTCTGCATTTCAGGTTTTTGCTATAGTCCATATTACAGGGGAAACTCTGCCGAAATTTTCCTAAGAACAAGTTAAGCTAATTGAGTAGTCCTCTATATAGCAGTTTACATTCGAGGACGAATGTTCTTAAGGGGGGGAGAATGTTACACCCCATAAATTTCCGGCATATAGATGGCCTATTCGCGTGTTGGTTAAGAGTATTTGAAAACCATACATGCTAGAAAAAGGCCCGGGGAAAGATCGGACAAGCGCCAAGTCGGCGCGTCGCAAGGCAAAATGCGACTTATAAATCGCATTCCAGGAATGCGACTTATAAATCGCATTCCCTGAATGCGACTTATAAATCCAAATTATATAAAGCCTCCAACTTCGACTTTTCATTAAAGTTTCTTATAATTTCCAGTGAAAAACAGAGGGTAAGCAGAGAGAAAGAGGAACGAGGATTATTTGATAATTTCCTTCCGATTACGCTGTCAAACGCGGTCCAAACTTGAATTAACCTCAGGTACCGAGGTATTTAGCAGCAGGGAGCATTCCTACGGATTTTGTTTCGCGAAATACGGCCGACGAATCGTCGAGCTACCGAGCTAAGGTAAGTAGAATTGCTCCAAACTAGTGTCTATGTGCTCCTAGCTGTGAAGTGAATACTTCTCCCTTCTGGACTTCTGGAAAATAGCGAGTTTTTGACCGTCTTTCGATAAGCCTAAGTTTAGGCTATAATTATATCAAAAGTGACGTTGTTCTTCAGGACAAAGCTATATTTAGTATTAGTTGATATATTTATGAATGCAGTTGGGAGAAATAGCTTGAGTATTGACCGAGCCTCGTCCGCCAGTCGGATAACTCGAGGTCAAGGTATGTAAAGCTAGTTCCTTCGGCAAGTTAGTAGCTTTAGCCTTGTATAGTACAATAAACTTCGTAGTAGAATTCCCGGAGTTGAATGTTAAGTATTGTGCAAAGTTCAGTAAACCTAGTTTGCGTTGTTATATCGTATTCAGTCTGAAAGTTAGAAAAGCATGTGCCCAAGGGCAAGTTAGTAGTTCAGATTCAGTACAACCTATTATGTGAATAGCAAGCATGTTGTAGAATAAAAAGGAACAGATTTTCATAATAACAGTCAGTAAAGAAAGATCTGATAGACAGACAGTTATGGCTACAGATTAGCCATTCAGACAGATAGTATCATGGCTACAGATTAGCCGTATAGTTAAACAGAGATTGCAGAATCAGTATAATTAGTAAGAATCAGTTCAGTATAGAAACAGATCAGAATAAGAAGTTAGATTTCAGATAGTCTTTCCAGTTGTACATGCTTGCTATTTCTATGTGCTATTTGTTTGTTGAGACTTGTTGTGGCATGTGGGCACCCTTTTAGCATCCCCACCGCCCCTGGGTTATAGCTGTGTCGATACCAGATTCAGATACTGCCACCAGCTGGGCGATACCGTCCACCTAGAGGACGATGATGGCCGACCACCATGATAATACGGTCCAGACCACCCTACTTGCAGGGGTAGTTCAGTTTACTCTGCGCAGAGCCAGTCCACCCTGTTTATAGGGGAAGAACACTCTGTGTGCACTTGTGGCTGGGGGCAGTTTCAAATACAGATTTTTATAAAATTACCCTGTTGTGTGCTTGCACCCAGGGGCAGTTTTAATTACACACCCCGTGTGCACTTGCGCCCAGAGGCAGGAGTCTTCGGACTCAGACACAGTTTATTGTCAGAGGCCAAGGCCTGAGCTACGTACCCAAGGGGACCGATAGGAGGAGCTCACAGTTATCAGATCAGTGGAGTGACTTATTTTTTGTTGGTTTAGACCCGGGTAGGGGTAAATAGATTGTGTGTTGGTTGGCACCTTCCGGCTTATGGGGGTCGGTCAGGTATTGTGTGTATTTATATGTATATCTATTTATGTGCTATATACTAGCTACTAGACAGCAGACCGACGCGTCTACAGGCACGCCTCTGCCTTATCAGTACAGAAAGCTTGATCCAGTTCATTTCAGCTTCTTCAGATTCAGCTATCTCCTGCTGTACAGAAATGCTATCTATGTTATCTATATTCAGTCATTTTCAGTTATATTATTTCAGTTGCTTTGCATACTCAGTACCAGTGGTACTGACGCCCAGTGGGGCGCTGCGTTACTTGCCTGCAGGTACTCATAGACGAGGAGGCGATCCCTCGTGATTCCAGTCAGCTATTGAGTATTCAGCTCCTGTCATCCGGAGTCTGAATTCCAGAGGTGTATTTCATTTTCTTTTGATGTACAGTACGGGTAGGTTGGGGCCCTGTCCCGATCATTTCTATTGTTATTCCTAGAGGCTTGCAGTCTGTATATATTTCCCTGTGGTCAGTCGAGCCGGTCGTGTGAGGCCGTGCAGCTTATTATAGTTATTTGTTATTTCTGTTCCTGTTAGCCGTGTGTGGCCATAACCAGTCAGTAGTGTTGATCTTGTCGGTCACGTAATTATTTAGCGTGCTATTGTTAAGCTACAGTGAACTAGACAGCATGGTGGCCTTGCCGGCCCGCATAGGTTCCCTTGACAGTAGTATGTTTCTGGTTAGCTGATTTTCAGGTACATGTGGCTATAGGCCTGTTGGCCAGAGGCTGTGTTTACAGCCGTTATATAGCCCTTCATTTCCAAGAATTTGAGATAGAGCCAGCCAGGCACCAGAAGTGCCTAGGCTCACTAGATAGCAGTCTAGGTCCTACTAGGGCACCAGGTGCCAGTCATGCCCCCCAGGGCGGGGCGTGACAAACGATTCATATATTCTACATTTATGGAAAGCCATATAATTAAATCATAACTTATACATTTACAATGAGATCATGTGAGAAGCATACATTTTCATTTCATAAGACCCATTTCGAGATTTACCCCAATTCATTAGAAGGATGCATTAATTAATCCATTACCGTAGATTTACCTCATACCCAATAAGTTCCATCGAAAACATAAGGAGAATACATATTTTACATTCAACTAATCAAGCCCATATGCTCTAATCTCACCTCAACATATTTAGCAAATAGTGCACTCTAACTATAAAGGAATTCTTACAATTTTCACATATTTCATACATGGATGCTAGTCATTGATTCAATTGATTGAATAATAACAAAACTTCAATCATCATTCAAGCCCTTTCATGAAGAACATTCTAACATCATACTTTTTCACCATCTAGGAAATAATTCAAGACATTCAAATAGTTTATAATCACAAATTAGCTCATAATTCTAGTGGGTTTTATAATTCAATAAAACATTGAAGAAATCACCCATCAATTTATACCCTAGGTCATGTTTTTCTAGAATAATTGAAATTGGACTTTTGATAAAACATTTTGTGCCACAAGAGTGAAAGAATATCCTTGTTGAAAAACCCGTATACCCACTTCGAAGAATCTCCCACTTGAACATGGCCCTGTAGTCATTGAATAATCCGTTGAAGAATCCTTGAACTTTAAGAGAGAGGAGGAAGAAGGGTTTGAGAGAGTATCTTGATAGAATGCGAGATTAGACTAGAAGGAACCCTTAAAAACGTCCCAAATAATACTCAAAATGACGTAGTTTAGAAGTTAGCAATAGAGAATTTTACAAAAACACCCCTAAAATTTCGCAAGAAAAAGGGACCTTCCCAGTCCTCACGAGGGACATCACGACTCAAGAGGTACTGGATGAGTCGTGAGTCCAATCCGTGAAGTCTACTGGAATTTTCTCCAAATTTATCCACTTAATGGTTCGTGATGTGACTTAATGGGTCACTTGACCAGTCATGAAGTCCCCAGTGAAAATGAAGTTTTCCAGAAATTTTGTCCACCTAACGGGTCACTTAACGAGTTGTTAGGTGACTCATTAAGTCACCTAACGAATCGTTCTATGATGCTGATGCAGTTTCACCAAATTGCTCATAACATTTTACTTCGAACTCCGATTGACGCAAGGTCGGATGCATTGGAAAGAAGACTCAAAGGGATTCAATATGTTATATTGAATCACCCAAAAACTCATTGTAAAATGGGATATGTAGTTGTTATAAATTGATCCACGCAAGAATTTGTACAAAAACTCAATCGGTAAAAAGCTTTTCCACTCAAGTTTGTGCTAGAAGTTCCTTATGACCTTAATTTGTATCCATTGAACTGATAAAACCTTGAAATTAATATTAACACCTAGTATCCATAGAATTCATTTGGATCAGACCTATCCATACATCTAGAACAGTTCCAAACATAGCCCAAAAGTCCGGAGCATTGAAATATCTCAACTCACTAGTTTGGGATCGAGTCTTAGAGATTTTTGGGGTGTTACAATATCTCCCTCTTGGGAACATTCATCCTGGAATGTAGGCTAAACATGCTCAAGAATTTGGGAAAGAACTGGTATCACAAATACTAAACATTTACCACAGAAACTGATGTAGTATTTGACTCTAGGAGGATCTTACATAACTAAACTAAATATCTGAATCATACATGCATGCTAAGACATGAGAGGGACTAAAAGAAATGGAGCTGACATGGAACTAGGTAGAACACTGAGAAGAATTCTTCCCCTTTAACTGGCACTGAACTGATGCGTACTGAGCCTTCGCTCTACAAATCACATTATGTTACAGGGTTAGAATTCATAATATCTGATCTAACATCAACAAAAGGTCTCATGAGCACGAATCATTCATGACATCTAAAACTGAGAACATACATGAGATAACCTGAGTCTGTTGAGCTACTAAGCATGTTCTGGAGACTGATTTCAAGCCGATCATACTTGGATACATGAATTTACACACACAATTGATTCGTAACATGAAAATAAACCTAAAGGATTCGTGAAGTAAGATCCGTATCGCTGTCTGAAGCGGTTATCTAAAACTTCTAGGAGTCCACACATAGGGATGGGCATAACTCTGCTTCAACTGAACGATCAAAGAAATTATCTGAACCTGAAGGGGTTGACATATCATGACTGTTAAGGCTAGAACTCCTCTACTATCAAATCCAAGATCCTACTAGGCTTACATACTTACCATCTCCCCCTTAGCATTAAGCCATAATTCTAAGGCTCCTGAATATTTCTCAAGGTTGGGACTAATTCACTAGCTCGTATCTCCCTCTTTCACCTCTAATGATCACAACACGTTTTATATTAACAACTATTCAAATCACACATCAACAACATCTTCTCAAGAACAAGCACAAGCTCCTTATTTAATACAGGGGTTCTGGGGCTAGCAATATACAAAGACTTATGCAAGATTCACAACATACCTGTGGCCACCAATGGCGACTTGCCATTATCCTGGTGTTCTGTTACATCATAGGAGCGATTTTGACGTCGTACGTAACCCGGGCTAGATGATGCACCCTACTAAAATGGGCGGGCTGTTGGAGATACTAAAGAGATGGCCGAGGATCTACTCTCGCCTCACTTTTTTCTATGCAATCTCGATGCTTATGGCCCGATTGGCTGCACTAGAAAAAAACATCTGATCCATCCATACATTCTCCCAAGTGGTGCTTCCTACAGCTAGTACACATTGGATAGGTAATCTCCCTTACTCTAGGTTTGTACGGAGCACTGATTGTCGAAAATGCTGGGGCTGCTTATTTCTGCTGGGAAAGTGAGTGGTGTCAACCGTTCGTCCTTGGAGAAGAGAACTTTGAATCTCCTATCCTGGCCCTCTTGACCTCTATCTCCTTTTCCAACACCTGCTCCGCCTCCATTTGTTGGGCGAATATCACCAAACATGAGAAGTATATATCCGTATGAAATAGGGAAGTCCTGCAGTCTTTAATCAAGGAGTCTGACACTCTATTCACGAACCTGCTCACTCGGGCCATCTGGTCCGCTACCATCATTGGGGCATACTTGGATAATCGGGTAAATTCCCGTGCGTACTCTTGAGCTATCATGTCATTCTGTCTCAGGTTGAGGAACTCTGCTGCCTTAGCCTCTCTCAACTCTCTATGGAAAAACTTGTCCAGGAATGCAATCTTAAATTCATCCCAACTCACGGGCCTGCTCCAATCCCTCGACTATCCCTCTACCGACAAAACCATATATAAGAAACTCGTTTTAGCTGGTAGGAGGCTAAGTCTATGCTCTAAATTCCTTTCACCCCCATGATGTGGCAATCTTCTAAATTTCTTCCAAGAACTCATATGGTCTCATCTACCTTTCTTCCCAAGAACTCGGGTGGGTTCATTAGGAGAAAATCCCTCACCCTTGTCGTTGCTACATTCCCATTTTGGGTATACGAGCCATTGCTTGTTGATTAATCTGGGTAGTCATGGCCTGTGCCAATAAATTAAGAGTTTCCAAGAACTCGACATGGGTAACATGATCATCCATTGAGTTCGCCGGGGATGGTGGTACCTGTTTGCTGTCATTACCATTTGTCCTTCCATTTGCTCGTCTAGGAGGCATTATCTGCGAGCGCATGAAGCACGATTCAGGGAAGGAATTGTTTAAGCATTCATACTCTACGCACGATAAGAATCATGTACAAAAAGGAATAGTCCTAAAACGTCTCGTAGCCTCCTCGTCATAAGTGTGGTGTGCTTCACACTCATGAAGAAGACTCTACTTAACGTGGCTTTTAGACACCCTAGGAAACTCTAAACCTTTGCTTTGATACAAATTTTGTCATGACCAAAGTTTACACCCTAGCCATAACATGGGACAAAGAACCCCGAAAGGCTCAAGATGACCCATGGCATAATCATAGCATATCACTTAACACTAGAAACAACTATCAACATAAATGAGCGTAAGCTAACTGTAAGAGCCTAAAAGGAGTCATAAGAATAATTGCAACAACACTTTGATACGACGCTGAATCTATCTAGACAACTTTGAAAGCCTTTTACTAAACTGATGAGTTGCTGGGAAGAGCCCCCAGCTAACTCATAAGTTCTAAAAACTTAAACATAACGAAAATGTAAACATAAATCATGTCCTCGGGAGATAAGGACTCAACACTAGCAGCTGAGAGGGAATTAAGCATATCTAACCACGAGGCGGAGTCTGGAAACCTGAACCTATATCATGAAATGATATAGCACAAAAGGCGTGCGGTTAATAGTTGGAATGTATTGAGCATGCGAGATAACATAAATAATTAAATATATGAATATATGATAAGGAAATAAGAAAGTGCATCGACTTAACTGATTTAACATGCAACAATCCTCTTATGAGTCACATACACGCATATATATAAACTTTCTTTTGGATCTCATGTTCTAAAACATCATGGAACTCATGCATAAGGGTCAAGTTCTGATCATTCAATAAGAGCTGAATCTGAGACTAGTATCACATATTGTACTGGATCACTACTGGTAACTGAAACTGATTCTCACTATATTAAATGTGTTTAAATCTGAAATTTGAATCATACAGAATTGAATCATTCTGATATCATAACTAAGGGAGTCATTCTCTACTATGGAGGGTCTGGACTAACTAAGGGAGCTATTCTCTACTATGGAGGAATTCCAATTGAGCTAGGGAGTCACTCCCTGCTGTGGAGGATCTTGACTGAACTAGGGAGTCACTCTCTGCTATGAAGGATCTCGACTGAACTAGGGAGTCACTCTCTGCTATGGAGGATCCCGACTGATCTAGGGAGTCACTCTATGCTATGGAGGATCCCGACTGAACAAGGGAGACATTCTCAGCTATGGAGAGTCCTTGGCTGACTAGAACAAGAGGAGTACTGATCTGACATTGTATATCTGGTCTATGCTACTACGTCTAGTCAGAAACATGAACATACACTACTTTCATCATACAGCATTCATTTCACAAGGATTGGGCATACATTCTATTAAAAACAAGCCCAATATTCTGAAATATCATTCTTATGATTTATCATCATAATTCATATCGCCATGGATCCATATCAGTATTTCTTCAAAGGTCTTACATTAGTGAGCTTTTTTAAATTCACATCATTCATAATACTTCCACAACATTTAAGTTTCGGATTCATATCATTCGACATATATCATAGAGTCATTCATGATGCATAGGTCTAATTCGTATCTTAACATGAGTACATTGATTAATATATTCTACATTTATGGAAAGCCATATACTTAAATCATAATTTATACATTTACAGTGAGATCATGTGAGAAGCATACATTTTCATTTCATAAGAGCCATTTCGAGATTTACCCCAATTCATGAGAAGGATGCATTAATTAAGCCATTATCATAGATTTACCTCATACCAAATTAGTTCCATCGAAAACATAAGGAGAATACATATTTTACATTCAATTAATCAAGCCCGTATGCTCTAATATCATCTCGACATATTTAGCAAATAGCACACTCTAACTATAAAGGAACTCTTACAATCTTCACATATTTCATACATGGATGCTAGTCATGGATTCAGTTGATTGAATATCATAAAACTACAATAATCATTAAAGCCCTTTAACGAAGAACATTCTAACATCATACATTTTCACTATCTAGCACATAATTCAAGACATTCAAATAGTTTATAATCACAATTAGCTCATAATTCTAGTGGGTTTTATAATTAAAGAAAATATTGAAGAAATCATCTATAAATTTAAACCGTAGGTCATGCTTTTCTAGAATAATTGAAATTTGGCTTTTGATAAAACATTTTGGGGAACAAGGATGAAAGAATATCCTTGTTGAAAAACCCGTATACCCGCTTCGAAGAATCTCCCACTTGAACTTGACCCTGTAGTCTTTGAATAACTGTTGAAGAATCCTTGAACCTTGAGAGAGAGGAGGAAGAAGGGCTTGAGAGTGTATCTTGAGAGAATGCGAGATTAGACTAGAAGAAACCCTTAAAAACAACCCAAATAATACTCAAAATGACGTAATTTAGAAGTTAAGAACATAGAATTTTACAAAAACACCCCTAAAATTTCACAGGAAAAGGGACCTTCCCAGTCCTCACGATGGACATCACGACTCATGAGGTACTGGACGAGTCGTGAGTCTAATCCGTGAAGTCTACTGGAATTTTTTCCAAATTTCTCCAATTAAATGAGTCACCTAACGATTCATGATGTGACTAAATGGGCCACTTGACCAGTCATGAAGTCCCCTGTGAAAATGAAGTTTTCCGAAAATTTTGTCCACCTAACGGGTCACTTAACGAGTTGTTAGGTGACTTAATGAGTATCGTTCTATGATGCTGATGTAGTTTCACCAAATTGCTCATAACTTTTTACTTCGAACTCTGATTGACGCAAGATCAGATGCGTTGGAAAGAAGACTCAAAGGGCTTCAAAATGATATATTGAATCACCCAAAAACTATTTGTAAAATGGGATCTGTAGTCGTTATAAATTGATCCTTGCTAGAATTTGTATGAAAACTCAATTGGTAAAAAGGTTCTCCACTCAACTTTGTGCTAGAAGTTCCTTATGACTTTAATTTGCATCCATTGCACTTATAAAACTTGGGAGTTCATATTAACACCTAGTATCCATAGAATTCATTGGGTTCAGACCTATACATACATCTATAACGGTTCAAAACTTAGCCCAAAAGTCCGGGGCTCTTAAATATCTCAACTCACTAGTTTTGGATCTAGTCTTAGAGACTTTTAGGGTGTTACAATAGCAACTGATCATAAGATGATCCAGTAGCCACCTACTCAGCCTCAGCAGTTGATAAAGCTACAGAGTTTTGTTTCTTATTGGACTAGAAGATCAAACATGATCAAAGTAAGTGTGCCATACTAATGGTGCTTTTTCTGTCAACTAAATAGCTTGCATAATTAATATCTGCATATCCCAAAAGAGAAAAGTTGCTTCTTTTTGGATACCATAGACCCAATTCTGCAGTTCCCTTGAGATACCTTAAAATTCTTTTGACAGACTTAAGATGAGACTCTTTGGGATTTTCTTGAAACCTAGCACACAATACGGCATTAAAAACAATATCAGGTCTACTTGCAGCGAGATACAAGAGAGATCCAATCATACCTCTGTTAAGCTTCTGCTTTATGGCTGAACCTATTTCATCAAGGTCAAGCTTTATAGCAAAGGAAATAGGAGTATCAATGTCCTTTGCTTCCTCCATTTTGCATCTTTTGAGTAGCTCCTTCACATACTTCTATTCATGAATCAAGGTTATAGTTAGAGTTTTCTTGATTTGTATTCCTATGAAGAATTTTAGTTCTCCCATCATGTTCATCTCAAATTCTCCATTCATGAGCTTTGCGAATTCTTGAGTCATGGTTCTGTTAGTAGATCCAAAGATGATATCAGCCAGATACACCTGCACAATGAACAAATCTTTGTCTTTAGTTTTCAAAAAGAAAATATTGTCTATTTTACCTCTTGTGTGCCCATATTTCAAAAGTAATTTTGGCAATCATTTATACCAAGCTCTTGGGGCTTATTTCAAATCATACAAGGCTTTATCTAATTTATGGACATGATAAGGAAAATCTATACTATCAAATCCTTGTGGTTGCTTCACATTGACTACATCTATTTGGTAAAGAGTACATTTTTTAATGGCACCAAAGGCTATAAGCAGCCTAATTACTCCAAGTCTTGCCACAGGTGCAAAGGTCTCATTATAGTCAATTCTGTCTTCTCGGTTATAGCATTGGAACACCAGTGTTGCCTTGTTCCTTGTAACCGTTTCATTCTCATCTAGCTTGTTCCTATACACCCATTTGTGCAAATCATAGTTCTATCTTCTGCGAGGAACTAGGAGCCACACCTTTTTAGGCTCAATCTTTGATAGAAAAGCTTTCGAGACACGTAAATTCTTCAGACCTAATCAGGTAGTGATTCAAGACATTAGATCCGTAAGAGCATTCTCAATTGGGAGAGATCCTTGGTACTTGTAGCTTTTCAACATTAACCCTTGTGAGGTTCTGGCATCACTATTAGCTAACTGCACTGATGTTTAATCAGCTTCTTGATCTGTTGTTCCCCCTGTCAATGTGCTCTCAGTCTGTTCACTAGTTAAACAAGGAGGTACAACCTATTCCTGGGCATGCTCATCAGTTTCACTTTCATCCTACATGTTAGTCTCAAGCATGATACTAGATTCATCAAAAACAACATATACAATTTCTTCAACATAGTTTATTCTTTTGTTTAATACCCTATATGATTTACTATGTTGAAAATAACCTACGAAGATTCCCTCATCACTCCTTGCATCAAATTCTCCCAAATTATCTTTTCCATTATTGTGAATGAAGCATTTGCAACCAACAATTATAAGATGAGCAATATCAGGTTTTCTACCACTGAGTAATTCATAGGGAGTCTTCTCTAAAAGAGGCCTTTTAATGCATCTATTCACAATGTAACAAGCAGTACTTATGGTGTTAGCGCAAAGATTTTTGCAAGATTTCTTGCAATCATCATTATTCTAGCCATATATTCTAACGTCCTATTTTTTTTCCACTACTCCATTTTGTTGTTGTGGTGTTTGAGCAAAGAAATTATTATCTATTTCATTTGATGAACAGAATTCCAAGAATTTTGCATTTTCAAATTCTGTTCCATTGTCAAATCTGTTGGAAATCAAGGAAGTATCTAGCTTCTTTTCCATTTTCTTGATAAAAATAGAAAAAATATCAAACTCATCTTCTTTAGAAGCTAAAAACAAAGTCTAGGTGAACCTGGAGTAATCATGAACAATAACAAAAACATACCTTTTGCCTCCTCTACTTTTTATCCTTATTGGTCCACAAAGATCCATATGGACCAAGTCAAAACACCTGTTTGCACTTACATGGTTCTTTGGCTTGAATGAAATATCACTTGCTTCCCCCTTACATAGGCACTACATACTTTATAATCTTTTTACTTGGTTTTGGATAGGCCTATAACCATGTCCTTTGATGCAAGTTTGTTCAATTATTTTAGACTAGCATGTCCAAGTCTTTTGTACCAATGTAAGGGATCACAATTAATTGGACTAAGAGATGTCATATTTGTACCAATCATACTAGTTATGCAAATAATAGGAACCTTCTCCTAAGTAAACAAGGAAACTTCCAATAATTGTCGCCGCCTTCACCTACGGCCCATAACAAGATTGTACGGGTCGTACCTTGACTCGTATGCTGGCTAGCTTCTGCTGAATCTAGCTGAGTGTTGAGAGATGGTACAACTCGTACCAAGAACCAATGAGTTGTACAATATTCCCATGGCTTGATATTGCAATTGTTGCATCTTCTGTTAACTTCCAAGGATGGTATAGTAAGACTCCTACCTTTGTTTCACGATCAGTGACTCCTTCTTGTACCTTGAGTTCTGCCAGTCATCTATTCTTCTGGTCTTTTCCATGATTCCTTGGTGTGGGTCTTAGGTAGGTTTTATGAATCGTGATTGCCACCTGTACCAAGATACTTTTCCTATGCAATTTCACCTGGAAATTTCCATGAGTGCCATGGTACACCTCGTACCAGGATGGTACGACTCGCACCATGAGTAGTAACTTGCCTTTGCTTCACAATTTGCTCCTGGCCCTTTCCATGATTCTCAATACGACTCGTACTGAGATCCATACTAAGCCACTTTTCTGCATTTTTCTCCATCTTTTGCACATTTTAGCTCCAACATCTATTTTCCCTGAAAACACAGGTAAAGTATGTCATATCCATATAAACACACCTAATTCTATGCTATTTTTTAAGTTTTAAGTGTCGAAAGTGTTGTAAATTCACACCACATCAACACCCTCAACTAAAGACTTTTCAATTGAAGTTCTAAAAATGGTTACTTACTTGAAGTTTCAATTGTTTGCTTGCTTCAATGATCTTAGGGTAGGAATGCAGATTGTGCAGGAGCAACTTGCAAAAATTTGAGCTTGAATCTCATGGTAATTTTGAGTGACTGGTGTGTGAAAGTTGATTGATAGTCGTAGGTTCACTTTTTATATTTGCGTGGGAGTGGAAGAATGAACAATTTGACTTAAATAAAATTAGGGCAGATTTTTGGATATCCGAGGAGAGTCGGGTCAAAGTATGTTATTTAGCCCGTCATGACTCGTACCATGAGTCATAGGTTAGACCTACAGCTCATCCATATGAGTCATAGCAGAAGACTGAGAGAACATACCCTAGGACCTACGAGTGCAAGGTACGACGGGGTACAACGTTGGTATGGTTTGTACAATTACTCGTAAGTCACTTTCTATGAAATATCTCAATTCACGGTTACAATGAGTACAATGACTACTACAAACATGGTACGAGTCGTGAGGACCAACCGTAGCCTAAATTTTTGCTTCTGCCTCTTACCACGACTAGTAATATGGCCCGTACAATCCTCTTACGATTCGTACTACGGCTCATTGTATTTGTCTAGTCTGAAATTTCTCCCACTTGTTTTTGTTTTACTTGCATACTGAACACACAAAAGTTAAGTTACTTGAGTTGCCTCCCAAGAAGCTCTTGATTTAACGTTGCAACACGACGCATGTGGTCTGGTTACTCAGACTTCACTAAACTACCACAAAGGTTGCCTTCCAAGAAGTGCCTAATTCAATGTCGCTGCACAACATAAGTCTCTCGATTACTCCAAATTTCAAGAAACTCGGAATCATCATGAATTACTGAGACAACCCTGAACTCATTGGCTGCTTCATTCACCGGCAGACATTCGAAGTGACCTCGTCTTTGTTTAGCCTAAAAATTAATTGACCAGCTTTCACATCCACCAAGGCTCTCCCAGTGGCTGGGAATGGTCTCCCCAAGATAATGGGGACCTCAAAATCAACCTCACAATCAAGGATTCCGAAGTTCACTGGGACGATAAAGCGGTCCACCTAGACAAGTAGATCAACTAGAATCCCTACTGGCTTTTTAATAGTGTGGTCTACCATCAATAGCCGTATCGAGGTCTGTATAAGGGATGTTTGGAAGAAACCAATGGAATCAAGTTGATGCTTGCTCCCAAGTCATAGTGCCTTCGCAAACTCGAAATCACTAATTGTACATGAAATGGTGAAGGCACCTGGATCCTCCTTCTTTAGAGCAAGTACCCATGAAGCTATGGCACCGCAATGATACAAGTTACCTAAAGGCTCATAGCTTACAAACATTTTCTTGGTCACAAGGTCCTTCATAAATTTGGCATATCCAGGCATCTGCTCCAATGCCTCGACCAATGATATGTTCATAGACAACTGTTTGAGCATAGAGAGAAATGTTTGGAACTTACCATCTTCTGCCTTTTTCTTCATCCTTTTGAGGGAATGGTGACGGTGGTCATGGGATAGCCTTATAGATTTGCGTGTCCCCTTTTTTCTTACCATTATTAGCTCTAGACTCCTTTACCTCAACTAGAGTCTCTATCAACTCAGCATCTCCCATGATCTTGTGCTCAGCAACCTCATCATCCTCATCAATCACGATCTCTTTCTTTCTTTCTATCTCAACTACAACTGGCAGAGGGAGATCAACTGTGGTTTTTCCACTCCTAGTCATCACAGCCATACAGTGACTGTCATTCTTAGGATTTTGCACTGTGTTTCTAGGTAGTGTTCCCTTTTTCCTAGGGTTCAATGATGCCGATAGTTGACCCAGCTGCTGCTCAATTTGCTTGATAGTGGTGGCACGTGACTCAACATTCTGGCTTATGCTAGATATATCTCCCTGCATATCTTTCAGTTGCTATTTAGTGGATCTCACCTTCTTGTGCATCTCAGCCATCATGCTCTCCAATTTTGAGGGCCCAGGCTCACCCTCACGTGCATTAGGAGACACATAAAAACCTGTCCATCGTTGCAGTAACCATCATTCTTCATGTCCGGTTGTTGCGGTAACCATCATTCTTTCTCCATTCTCCTTCTCTCTCATGAGCTCGGCTCCTATCCCTATACCCACTACAGTTGTATTTCTCCTAATATTTGTTCCAACCTTGAATTCTCAAATCTTGGTGCCAAGTGTCCTGTTCAGACCCTTGGGCGTTGGCCCAAAAACTCTCCACTTGGTTGTCCGAGAAGTTTGCCTCCTCCTCAAAATCTAAATGCTTCTGCCCTGGTTCCTGTCCCTGAGAAACCAATGCATTTATCTTTCTTTCATTAGCACCCATGATATGCTTCATCAATAGGTCTAATGATGTATGCATGTAGGCCAATTCCTGATCACGCTCCTCCTCCTTCTTTCGTTGGTCTGCAGTCATACCGACATCATATGTACCTATAGTTGTTTCTTCTTCCTTGGTGTGCCAGGCCCTGTTAGTCTTAGTCACTCTATCGATAAAAATCGTAGCTTTCTCCCATATGTGACTCATTAGTGCTCCTCCTGCCACGATGTCTACTACAGCTTTTGTGCTATTTTTTAAGGACCTGTAAAAAATCTCCAACAAGCTGTCATCTGGAATTTTATGGTTCGGGAACTTAGTTAGCTTCTTTTTAAATCTCTGTAAGGTTTCATGAAGTGCCTCCATTTTCAGTTGTCGAAAGTTATAGATCTCATCCTTTAGTTGTAGCATCCGAGATGGTGGAAAGAACATCTTTAGGAAAGCCTGTTTAAGCTCGCTCCAGTTGGTAATGGAATTGTTGGGAAACTCCAATAACCAAAGAGTGGCCTCTCAAGAAAAAGAGAAGGGGAAGAGTCTCAACCTTATTGCATCCTGACTTACACTAGGCAACCTTTACGCCTTGCATATTCCGATGAAGTTCATCAAGTCTACTACATGACCATTAAACACCCCTTTCATATTCATCAACTCTATCATGGTGCTAGTGATGTCAAACTTTTCCCCAGTAGGCAAAGGCGGTGGTATGATAGCTCCATTGACCCGACTTCATCAATATCCGGGTCATCCTCATCAAAGAACCATGGAACATATCTTTAGCCTTCTATTGCCCCTTCCATGGAAGCCAACATTTACGACTTCATCCTAAGCATCCTTGGCTTCCTGAAGTGTAGCTTGTCGAGCTAGCTTGGCTTGCCTATCTTCTTCAGCAAGACAGGCCTCTCTTTGCTCCTAGATCTCCATTCTTCGCAATGTTCTTTTTAGTTCGGTATCAAGAGGAATCAGGGGATTTCTGCTCCATCTACTACTTGGCATTCACCAAGAGAAAACCTCTGGGTGTCAAAAGCAAAAAGAAAATGTAAATGACGAAATGTAACACCTCAAAACTTTCCTAGAACAAACTCAAACTTAGCATGAAACACCAGAAATTTTTTTGACTCAAAATGACCCAAACGACGAATCATTGTCATGTATAACAGTCTGTTGCCTGAAACTTTGTCATCCTTGCCGATTTCCTTTCAGGGACTAGTGAGACATAGGACGACCGGTTGGAAGGAGTAATGAGTCATCCTATCATTCGTTGCATCCAAGAATAGAAACCTGGCAGACCTTTCCCAAAACCAATGAGCCACCCAATGAGTCGTCAATAGGTCAAACAAATTTTTGTGGGCAGTCGTTTGGAGTGTTCTAGTGAGGGTCGACATCTTCCCCAAAAGGAACAAGTGGGATAAACAACTGGTTCCAACTAACGAGTCATTGTTCCCACCCATTGCCAAAGCCAAAAACCTTTAAAGGCAGGATAGTGGTGACCACGAGCAGTTACCATGACCAATTGGTTCTACCAACGAGTTGTTTGGTCAGCTATTAGTAGAAGTCCCAACTTTAGTTCCAAACCCTATCAGTGACCACGAGAGGAATCAATGACAAGTTGGTTCATCCAACGAGTCATGGTTCCCTTTCGTGGTCCATTTCTAGTGAGCACAGATTTTTGTCCTAGGACCAATGACTAATCCCAACGAATCGTGGTATCAACCAATGACTCATTGTGTGACCCATTTTATCTCGAAGACAGTTTTTCCAGACTTTCGTTCAGGGGTATTTTTGTAACTTACCACCATTTTAATTGCTAAAATATGTCATTTTTGGCAATATTTGGAGAGAATTAAAGGGGAAATCGACTTAATCCCTCTCATTTTTCTCTCAACTCACGATTCTCAGAATGTAGAAGTTCCAGACAGTCAATGCAGAGCTAAGCTAGGGCTTCTAATGTTTTTCAAGATTTCTCCAGATTTCTTCTCAAGGATTCTACACCAGGTATGTGGGAATTAAACAAGAGAATTGCTCTTCCCATATGCCCCAAAACCATTCTGTAATTTCCTTATATTTTCTAGCCTTGAAGATCAAATATAGGGTTAATTTTTAGTCAGACTCTGAATTTCTTGTGGATTGTTTGTCATACGAATTCTTACTATGTTTCCTCTATGTACTGATCGTGTTGTTATCTTCTTCCTGTTAAATCAGTTTAGCCCTAATTCTATAAATGCAGTAAATTGGGTCTTGCATAGTTAACTAGATACTATTATTGCTTGACTCTGTTAGTTCTTTAAATTCCATGTTATTACCATCATGTGAGTTCATAGTCAGTTGGCATGTTAGTTCAGCCTCAGTCAGAAATTATCCTTTTCAATATCTCTCGTCAGATGATCAGTTCGATAACAGTGAGATCTTGAGGAGTTCAGTTTAGTAATACTCCTTAGATTTAGTTATTAGTTAGTTCTGTAGACAGTTATGACACATCCAGATAAGCAACTTTGACCAGTCTTAGAACCATCAGTGTGTAAGTTATTAGTTAGGTCTCTAGATGGTTACGACACTTCTACATAAGCAGCTCTAGCCAGTCTTAGAATACTAGTTTCAGTTATTCAATCCTACAGACTCTCAGGTTACTTCCAAATAAGTATTCCTGACGTAGTCCAGGACCACAGCTTCAAGCTATTAGTTTAGTAGTCAAGTTAGGACTATCTAGTGGGAGTAGTACTTAGCATCAAGCGGACCAGGTTCCAGCACCCCCGGGTTCCCAAAGATACATTTCCACAGTAGGTTATTGGCAAAATAGGCCCAACCTTGTGATCACCCAGCTCAGCCACTAAACCTAGCAAGGTATAGTGGGCTTTCTCCGATGGGGTGTATACATCGGACTCCACATCTAGGTCACATTGTTATATGTCATTTATAGACTCTCCCACTTGTCAGTACAGTTCAGTTCATCTTAGTCTCAGTTTAGCTCAATTTAGTCACTCAGTTCCGGATGATGTTTAGGACCGTCAGTCGAGGTCATTATTGATTGTTTCATAGTATTAGCTCAACTTCTATGAGTATGCGGTATTAGTTGGTCATATCATTTTATTTCAGTTCAGCTGCTTATTTTCCATGCTTATTGTATATCTCACTTACTTAGTACATTCAAAGTATTGAAGCATACTTTCTATATTGTATCGTATTATGATAAAGGCGCAGGTTCCCAGTCTCTACATTGTCAGTAGTTCCTCCCGATGATTCCAACAACAGTCCTATTGGTGAGTCAATCATCTTCCAAGGATGATGTTTTCCTTTGTGTAAGTTCAGTACTTAGTTAGACTTTAGAGTTAGCTGGGGTTTGTCCCAGCAACTGGTTAGTTAATAGCTGGCTTTTAGACAATGATGTTCAACATTCTTTTTTTATTTATGTTTACTATTTCCAAAACAACTTTATTTGGAGAATTATTTTTTCACAGCTTCCTCTTATGTTTACTTAAATTTACCAGTGTAATGTTCGACCATGAATTAGCTTGGGGTCACTTGTGGCACCAAGTACTGTGTCTCATCTAATGTGTAGACTCGGGTCATGAAAAACTTGGTATCATAGAACTACGTTTAGAGTATCCTAGGATGTTTGAAAGATGGATCAAGTAGAGTCCTATTCATGGGTGTGAAGTGTGCCACACTTATGATGGGGAAGCTATAAGACATTATTAGGAAAATTTCCTTTTTGTTCATACTCTTTATCGTGCGTTGAGCTTAATCCCAGAAAATGTCCTCCTAACTCATGCTCTATTCGTTTCAGTGAAAATATGCCTCCAAAACAAGGCAATAGAATGAGGGCTGGCAATGCCAACTGACCTGCCCCACCAGCTCCAACAGCCCCTCAAGATGATCAAGTGTCCTCAATAAAATTTCGAGCGGCGATTCAGCTATTGAATCAGACGTGACCAACCAAGTGAACTAGCAGGTGGTTCCACTGAATATAACCAGGTCTGCAGTACCTTCCAAGGTTCGAGACTTCACTCGAATGAACCCTCCAGCTTTTCATGAATCCAAGGTGGGAGAGGACCTGCAGGAGTTTGTGGATGAGATGAGGAAAAATAACCTGAATTATGGATGTTCGTTTCGTAAAGAGTGTTGATCGGGTTGCTTACCTCTTGAAAGGGGTGGCTCAAAATTGGTACAACCAGTGGAAGGAAGGAGGGCCAGCGAGAATAGGATCAGTAGAGTAGGATGAGTTCGCTACGGTGTTCTTGACAAATTCTTTCCTTGGGAATTGAGGGAGGACAAGGTCGCTGAATTTATGAATCTGAGATAGGGTAACAGGACAGTGGAGGAATATGCATTGGAGTTCACTCAACTGTCGAGGTATGATCTAGAGATGGTTGCTGAGCCAAGGGCTTGCATGCTCAAATTCATCAATGGAGTGTAAGATTTAGTACTTAAGGAGTGAAGAACTGCAATTCTCATCAAGGACATCGACCTCTCTAGTCTCATCATTCATGCACAACAGATTAAGGTAGAGAAGTTGAAGGAGATTAAGTGGGAGAACAAGCGTGAAAGAATAGGTCAGTCAGATTATGGCCACTAGAGGTCCGGCGACAGTAGTTGCCCACAGCAACAACAACAGAGAACTCCAGCACTCACATCATCCAGTGCCCCTACTTTTCGATCCCGCAAGGATCGGAAGGGCGGAGCATTTGGCTCCTAGACCCAGAGTTATAGTTCTAGCAACTGTTACCAAGCTTCTCCTAAGTGTGGCAAGAACCATCCAGGTGATGCCGCCTAGGCAAGGAGGGTTGCTTGTGATGTTGGAAGTTAGGTCATAGGTTAAAGGAGTGTCCAGCAGCAGGACAGGGGAGAATGTAGTCTTCTTCAACAGCCCAGAAGGTCATCCAACTCAGTAGGGGACTATTTCTGGTACGGATGGCGGTCAACACCAAAATTGCTTTTATGCTTTGTCCTCTCTTTATGATCAGGAGAGCTCACCTGACGTGGTCATGGGTATGTTACGGCTTTTCCATCTAGATGTATATGACCTACTAGATCCAGGAGCCACACTATCATTCGTGACTCCTTATATAGTTGTTCAGTTTGCAATCAGTCCAGAAGTCCTCTCAGAATTGTTCTCAGTCTCTACCCCAGTTGGTGAGTTAGTTAGAGCCAGCCCTATATATAGAATCTGCCCAGTCTCAGTGTTGAGTAATGTTATTCCAGCTGATCTAGTAGAGCTAGACATGATCGATTTTGACCTCATTCATGGAATGGATTGGTTACATTCTGGTTATGCCTCAGTTGACTACAGAACTAGAGTTGTCAGGTTTTAGTTTCCCAATGAGCCAATCATATAATGGATGGGTAGTGTTTCAGCGCCTAAGGGTCGGTTTATTTCCTAACTTAAGGCAAAGAAGCTCATTTTGAATGGGTGCATCTATCACCTAGTTCGGGTCAAAGAATCTAGCTTCGGACCCCAACTATTCAGTCAATTCAAATTTTCAATGAATTCCCTGACATGTTTCTCGAAGATCTTCCTGGAGTCCCTCCTGAGTGGGAAATAAACTTCGGCATAGACCTTCTTCTAGACACTCAGCCCATCTATATTCCTCCTTACAGAATGGCTCTAGCTTAGCTAAGGAGTGGAAGGAACAATCGAAAGACCTTCTAGATAAGGGTTTCATCAGGCCCAACACTCTCCATGGGTTTCTCCTGTGTTTTTCGTGCGGAAGAAAGACAGTACTCTTAGAATGTGTATCGACTACCGTCAACTAAACAAAGTTACAATTAAGAACAGGTATCCCCTACCCAATATTGATGACTTGATTGATTATCGTTAGGGAGCCAGTTGTTTTTCCAAGGTAGATCCCAAGCCGGGGTATCATCAGCTTAGTGTAATAAAATGTGACATATCGAAAACAACCTTCAGAACTTGGTATGGTCACTATGAATTTGTGGTTATGTCCTTTGGACTATCTAATGCCGCTACAACTTTTATGGACCTGATAAACAGGGTATTCAAATAGTATCTGGACATGTTCGTCATTGTGTTCATAGACGATATTTTGGTATACTATAGAAATGAGGAGGATCATGCTAACCATCTGAGGATAGTGTTGCAGACTCTCATAGACTGCCAGTTGTTTGTCAAATTCAGCAAATGTTAATTTTGGCTGAAGTCTATGGATTTCCTTGGTCATGTGGTCTCAGGTGAGGGTAGTAAGGTAGATCCTCAAAAGATAGCAGAGGTGAAAGACTAGCCAAGACTGGCACGACCTGAACGGGGGCCCAGATTGCAACACGGGACAAGGAGCCTAGGGAGACCCCAAGTCAACCCATTACATAAGCATACATCTAACCCAATCAAGAAACTGAATAATCAACAATATACTCATAGTGGAAGTATAAGTTAATAAGAACATCAGAATAAAAAACCCGAAGCTTAATACAATCATATGTCTGAAAAGCATTTAAACCTGATGAGTTAATGGGACAAGACCCCAACTAACTCAACAACACTAAAAATGAAGTACACATAGGAAATCTGAATAGTCTAGTCCTCAGGAGATGAGGACTCAATCAAAATGAAAACTCTAACTCTGATAAGCTGACGATAAGCGGGACTGAACCTGAGAGCTGGGTCCTGTATCATGAAACGATACAACATAGAGTATGCGGTCAACACATGGAATGTAGCAAGTATGCAAGATAAGTAAAACCGTTAAAGTAAGTAAAATCATTTAAAAACAATGCATAATATAACATAAAAATTAAGAATCTGAGAATAGGGCTTTGATGCATTCTTTCTGAAATCATGATCTCTTCATAACATGACATAACATAACTTCATAACATCATAACTGAATCGATTGCCTCAAAGATAAATTCTAACACTTATAAATGAAGCTGAACATTGAGTCAAACCTACTTTAGAACATACACTTACATAAATCTCAAGAATAATGAATATGCATATCTGAAATCATGAGGAAAAATGGGAGACTCATCTTTTAACAGACATACAATGATAGAGCTTACGTGGTCCCAACTATCATACTCAAGTGGGTAGATCCGTCCAAAGCTTTTCCAAGGCTAGGGACGATACCATGATATCGATATCTAGCGGAAGGCCTATTCGGGAAGGGAAGCTCACAAGGGAGGTCCCATAGTAATATATATAATAGTGTCAACCTACGTTGGGGCATATTTCTAAGGCACAGGGTGATCGACCCTTAGCTTGCTCGGTGCTAGACATCACTCCCAAAAACATGCATATGTTTTACATCATTTTATAATAAATCTCGACATCATCAATGTGAAATCATGCATATGAGAAGCTTTAGCTCAAAACATACCACAAGCTGAAATTATAATTGGGAGCCTTTGCTCCAAAACCATGTGGTAAGCTATGCATAGGAAAATTTTAACTCAAACATAACATAAGTTGAAAATGCAATTGGGAGTCTTCACTCCAAAATAATGTGGTAAGATCAACTCTGGAAAATCATCATTCATATTTAATATGTGGGCATTGCCCACAGCTTTATCATACATAGAAATACTCAATTCTCATCGAAAACATAATTGTAAACATGTGTAGCTTCAAAACATGCTTTTCATGATACTATCTCATCATCATCATATATTCCTCACAAATCTCATCTTTCATGGACATCTCCTCAATGGACTTTTAATTCATAAAACTAGAAACATGATTTTAAATTGAAAACATTATAAATTGCCCATGCTTCATGATTTAATAGAAGAATCATAATTTAATCATACCCATGTATAGAGATAGGAGATTCATGCATTTGGGTTAAAACCACATAGAGTAGACATAGGGATTTCATACTTTTGAGAGGGATTGTGCATGCATGTGAAGGGAATCACCCATTCATAACCCTACATTCCTATTGGTAGCTGATTCTTACACTTCTTTGAATGCCCAATAGGAAATTGAAGGAATTTGAAGAACACTAGCTTGATCACCCTCTCTAATCTTTCTCTCTTGCATGCATGGATGAATGAGGCCTAAAATGAACTTAACCCCTTTAAAAGTAACTATTCATAACTCAAAACTACGTAGTTTAGGCCTTAGGAATTTCGAAATTACAAAAAAGCCCTTACTAAACTCGCAGAAAATAACTGTCAGGTGGTCCTAACGAGGGACATAATGACTTGTTACACTGGGCCACGACTCCTGAAGTCACAGGTCAAGTACACTGCTCATCTGACCATCTAGGCTTGTCACAGGAAACCTCACGACTCATTACTGGTGACCAAGACTCGTGGTCACCACTCGTTATGTACACTGCCTTAGCCTCGACAAAACCTTTTGTTATACCCCGGGAACCCAAGGATCAGACCTAGGAGTCAAACGGGGAAAAATTTGGAAAATGTTACAGTAGTGTAGAACGAGTCGTTAGACGACTCATGAGGAGACCCCATGAGTCGTCAAGTGGCTCGTGGAAAGGTTGGACTGAGATGAGGAGTTGAGGGCCCCACGGGCGTGGGAACAACTCGTGGTTAGTCACCATGAGTTCTCCCGTGGGGTGAGGTTAAGGGTTACCTAGAAGGTTTGGCCAGTGTACCTAACGGATGGGACCCCACGGGTCGTGGCTAGTCCCAATGATACCTAAGGTGAGTCATGAGCAAGCCCATGGAATTTTAGTGGAGAAGAGGCAGTGTACTTGACGAAAGAGCGTAACAAGTCATTGTCATTGGGGATGAATCATTAGGTCCCCCATTGCGATCCTAGTGGACCTGGTATCCAGTGTACTTAACGGGTGACGCGACGAGTAGTTGCCCGTCCTGACGAGTTGTCAGGTCACCAATTAGGCTCACCTGGCAATTATTTCCTACGAATTAGTAAGGGCTTTCTCGTAATTTACTACACTGCTAAGACCTAAACTACATCATTTTGAGGTCGGAACATGGTCTTTTAAGGGGAAATCATTCATGATAAACCTCATTTGATACTTGTAAAAGTAGAGAGGAAAGAGGAAAGGGATTCAAGCATCTTCTTCAATTTCTTTAAGATTCCTCCTAGGGATTTTCAAAGGAGTTAAGAATCAAGTAATTCCAAGTATGTGGGGTTCTGAATGGGTAGTCTAGTCCCTACCCATTCCCAAGTTCTCCCTAATTCTATGTTTAAAGCTACCAATCTTTTTTTATGGGTCATTACCCAAATGCATGTTTCCTTAAAAATCGATATGAACATGTTGTAGTATGTCTAAAATCATGGGTTTGAATTATTGGGTTGTTTTCACTTATTTTCTTCAATACTTGATGATTTAATTTCTAAAAGCACATGTACCATAAATCATGGGGTTTTTAGTGAAATTTATGATTTTGATGATTTCTAAAGCATGATATGAACCTTTGAATTTTAAGCATGACTTCAATTACTCATGTTATTATAATCATGTTTTCCTTAAATTTAAGCATTTCACGTATGATTAAAATTATGGGCAATGCCCACATGTCACTTATGATTCATGAACTATGATTTTGGCCGAACCAAGGGCCCCCATTTCCAAGGCTAGTATCACGAATTCTCAAGAATGTTATGATTATCATGATTTAACTAGCCATGCATGTCATGTATGAATTTTATGAGCATGTTGCATGTTTTAGGAGTAGTACTTAACACCGTCTAGGTCCGGGGCCTAGGTTACGCCCCGAATCTCAGAACTACATGCCACCGTAGGTTATATTCGGGACTTCCTCAGTGCCTGTCCCCTATGCCCTATAGGTTCTTCGTGAGTGATATCACGCCTTTCATGGTTCATACCATTGGCAAGGTATGGACGGCCGCCCGACTAGGCTTACAGGTGGGGCTCCATGTGTGCTCATTGGGGTATGTCACTTATAGAAATCTCCCACTATTCTTCATATTTAATGCATGTATGATTATGTTCTTTTGGCTCAAGTCATGTTTATGAAATGTTTTCCCTCATATTATGACTACGACAGGTTTATGGATATTTTGGAAATCTTGAGCCTTACGATATATTTATGTTTTTAGTATTTATGATCATGATGTCCCCACTCCTATAACTTTTATGTATTCAAGTATTGTTTTGCATACCTCGTATACTCAGTACATTCTAAGTACTGACCCGCATATCTTCTATGTTGTATCATTATATGATACAGTCTCCGGTTCACAAGTTCAGCATCGCTCTTAGCTTGCTCCTAGATTTTCTCTCAGTTCTCAGTGGTGAGTCCTCATGGTTCGAGGGCTTCATGTTTAGATATTGTTGTCTTTTAATTTTCATTATGTTGGGGTTAGTTGGAGTCTTGTCCCTTCAACCCGTCTATTATTATTAGAGTCTTTCAGCTCTACTTGTTGTAATCAACTGTTTATGCTTGGATCACATTTTATTGTTTCTTATATTTCATGTCATGGTTTCATTTAGTTCATGATTATTAAGCTAAGTATTCCACCTTATGTGAATGGTTTAGTTATATGCTCATGCCATGGGTTGAGTTGGTGTTCCTCGGGGCTCCTCGTCCGATGTCTACGATTCGGGGGTACTCTCGGGTTGTGACAAACTTGGTATCAGAGCAATAGGTTCGAATGTGTCCTAGGGAGTCTGAAAGCTGCGTTGGGTAGAGTCTTTTTCATGGATGTGAAGCGCGCCACACTTATGACTAAGAGGCTACTAAATGTTTTAGGAAATATCCCCTTCTTTCATGATCTAGGTCGTGCAGTGAAAACTTCTCCATCCTTCTAACTCGTGCTATTCACGATTGTAGAAAAATTATGGCTCCCAGAAGGATTAACGGAAGGAGGAATAGAAATATGAAGGCCACGAGGGTGGCCATGATAATGGGAGTTAGCAAGCCCCACCTGTTCAGGAGCCCCAAGAACCAAAGCTAGCTGCCCATGCCGAGTTTCTGGAATCTATTCAAATGGTAGCGTAGGCCTTGACCGCTCAGGTCCAGTAGGCTATTGCGCATGTTCCACAGAACGACAATACAACGACAGCCTGGATTAGGGACTTTCTAAGGATGAACCCTCCCGAGTTCACGGGAGCAAAGGTGGACGAGGATCCACCCAAGTTCATTGAAGGGATCTTAAAGTTCACTCAGGTTATTGGAGTGACAAATAAGGAGTATGTTGATTTGGCCTCTTATCAGCTTAAGGAGGTCGCCTATATTTTCTTCAAGCAATGGAAGGACAGTCGGGCAGGAGAAGCAGGCCCTATCAGCTGGGACGAGTTCCACATGGCCTTTCTTAATAGGTTCTTCCCTAGAGAGATTAGGGAATTAAAAGTAGCTGAGTTTGTTAATCTCAAACAAGGAAATATGACAGTGTTAGAATATTCACTTGAGTTCACTTGCCTATCAAAGTATGCCCCTGAGTTAGTGATGGCCCAGAGGCCGTGGGTTAGCAGATTCATGCAGGGAGTAGCTGAGTATGTGGATAAGGACTGTTGAACAGCCATGCTTCATCAGGATATTGACTACCCACGGATAGTCCTTTATGCCCAACAGATGGAGGCAACTCATATAAGGGAGAGAGAGGCCAAGAGGGCCAGAACTGATAGCTACAGGTCCTCCCAGTCTAGGCAAGGAGGTGGGCCTCAGCAGCAGTCCCAACACAGGTCTATTACACCAACACCATCTTCGCCCGGTACCCCATCAAGGCCACGAAACGAGCAGAGGAGCAAGGCCTCAGGTTCAAGGGTTTAAAATAGCATGCGCACAGAGCGCACATTCCAATCTTGTGCTAGTTATGTCAAGGACCACCCAGGGAAGTGTTTGGTGGGCTCAGATGCATGTTTCGGGTGTGGCAAACCCAAACATAGGCTCAGGAATTGCCCCACAGCCAGGTTAGGGGGTGGTGGAGCCCGCACTCCAGCAGCTAGTTCAACAGCCCCAGTGGCATGTCCTACTCAGCAGGGTACTTCGACTGGTCCAGCTAGCAGCCAGCGCCAGAACCGATTTTATGCACTTAGCTCTCGATAGGAGCAGGAGACTTCTCCCGATGTGGTTACAGTTATGTTGCGAGTCTTTCATATTGATGTTTATGCTTTGCTAGATCTAGGAGCTACACTATTTTTTGTGACACCTTACATATCTAATAACTTTGGTGTTTGTCCTGAAACTTTGTTAGAACCATTTTCTGTGTCTTCTCCAGTTGGGGATTCAGTCGTACCGAGGTAGGTATATAGAGGTTGCCCCATTACTATATCACATAAGGTTATCTCCACAGACTTAGTAGAATTGGCTATGACTGAGTTTGACATTATCTTGGGCATGGATTTGTTGTTTGCATGTTATGCCTCTGTTAACTATAGAACCCGAGCGTTGGAGTTCCGGTTTCTGGGTGAACAAATTTTAGAATGGAGGGGTAGCTCAGCGGTCCCTGTAGGTCACTTTATCTCCTATCTCAAGGCTAGGAAAATGATTTTCCAGGGTTGTATTTACCATTTGGTTAGGGTTAAGGATGTCATGTCCGAGACCTCGACCATTCAGTCAGTCTCTGTGGTATGTTAATATCCCGAGGTATTTCCAGATGAACTACCAGGTGCCCTTCCCGAGAGTGAGATTGATTTTGAGATTGATCATTTATCCGACACACAACCCATATCATTCCTCCCTACCGAATGGCCCCAATCGAGCTAAAAGAGTTAAAGGAGCAGTTGAAGGAATTTCTGGATAAGGGTTTCATTAGACCGAGTAAATCCCCATGGGGTTCCCAGTGTTGTTCATAATAAAGATGGTTCTCTCCGGATGTGTATTGGCTATAGGCAGTTAAACAAGGTCACCGTCAAGAATAGGTACCCTATACCTAGGATTGATGACCTATTTGATCAACTTCAGGGTGCCAAATATTTCTCCAAGATAGACCTCAGGTCCGGGTATCACCGGCTCAGGGTTTGGGAGAGCGACATCCTGAACTACTTTCAAGACCCGGTATGGCCATTATGAATTCGTTGTTATGTCTTTTGGACAAACCAATGCCCCTTAAGCTTTTATGGACCTAATGAATAGGGTATTCAAGGCATACCTGGATATGTTCGTGATCGTGTTCATTGATGACATATTAATGTACTCCAGGAGCGAGGAAGAGCATGCCGCATATCTGAGGATAGCACTCCAGACCCTCAAGGATAACCAGCTATACGCCAAGTTCAGCAAATGTGAGTTCTGGCTGAATTCTATCGCATTCTTTGGACATGTGGTGTCGATCGAAGGTATAAGGGTGGACTCCCAGAAAATAGAGGCGGTAAGGAACTGGCCCAGACTGGTAAACGCTTCAGATACAAAGAGCTTTTTGGGCTTAGCGGGTTACTATCGGAAGTTTATGAAAGGTTTCTCATCCCTCGCATCCCTATTGATTAGATTGACTCAGAAAAAGGTGAAATTCCAATGGTCCGAGGCTTGTGAGAAGAGCTTCCAGGAATTGAAGGTCAGACTCACTACAGCCCCGGTGTTGACTTTACTGGAGGGCTCCAATGGTTTTGTTGTATATTGTGATGCTTCGAGAGTCGGACTGGGATCTGTTTTGATGCACCACAGGAAGGTAGTAGCTTATGCTTCTAGACAGCTGAAAACTTATGAGAAAAATTACCCGACCCATGATCTTTAGTTGGCAGTGGTAGTGTTTGCTTTGAAGATATGGCAACACCATTTGTATGGGGTTCATGTAGATGTATTCACTGACCAAAAAAGCTTACAATATGTTTTCACGTAGAAGGATCTCAATCTTCAGAAATGAAGGTGGTTGGAGCTACTTCGGGACTGTGACATGAGTGTCCTTTACCACCCGGGTAAGGCCAACGTGGAAGCAGATGCCCATAGTAGACTCTCTATGGGGAATGTGTCGCATGTGAGTGAAGAGAAGAGGGAGCTAATGAAAGAGGTGCATTGACTTTCACGGTTGGGAGTTAGATTAGTTGGTTTGACCAATGGTGGGATAGTAGTCCAAAACGGGTAAGAGTTGTCCTTGGTAGCAGAGGTGATGTCTAAACAAGTTGAAGATACAACATTGGTAAAGCTGAAAGAAGTTGTTCAAAGTCAGAAGGTAGGTGTCTTCTCCAAAAAGGGTGATGGTGTGCTTCGGTACCAAGGTTGCTTATGTGTTCCGAATGTGGGGAATTTGAGGAATCGGATGTTTCATGAGGCTCACGGATCCAGATATTCTATCCATCCAGGTGACACACAAATTTATCATGCCTTACGGGGAATCTACTGGTAGAATGGCATGAAGAGGGATATCGCAGAATTCGTAGCCAAGTGCCCGATTTCCAAAAACTGAAAGTCGAGTATCAGAGATCGGGGGGTGTACTCCAAGATATCAGCATTCCTACATAGAAGTGGGAAGAAATCAATATGGACTTTGTGACTGGTTTACCCCGCACTCGGAGGCAGTATTACTCTATTTGGGTTGTGGTCGACAGGTTGACCAAGGCTTCTCATTTCTTACCGGTCAAAACCACCGATTCAGCAAAAGATTATGCTAAGTTATACATCATAGAGCTCATTAGATTTCATGGAGTGCCCTTGTCCATTATATTGGATAGAGGCACCCAGTTCACCTCTCAGTTTTGGAGATCTTTTCAAAAGGGACTTGGTACCCAGGACAAGCTCAGCACGACATTTCATTTGCAAATAGATGGTCAGGCGGAGCGGACTATCCAGACTCTTGAGGACATGTTGAGAGCTTGTGTTATTGACTTCAAGGGTAGTTGGGACTAGCATTTACCTCTTATTGAGTTTGCCTACAACAACAACTATCACTCCAACATCCAAATGGAACCGTTTGAGGCTCTCTACGGGCAAAGGTATAGATCGCCCATTGGTTGGTTTTAAGTCGGTGAGACTTTGTTAGTGGGTCCAAGTTCAGTCCATGAGGCGATGGAGAAAGTTCAGTTGATAAGAGAAAGGCTGAAAACGGCTCAAAGTCGCCAAAAGTCTTATACAGATGTAAGAAGAAGAGAGCTTGAGTTTGAGGTCGATGATTGGGTGTTTCTGAAGGTATCTCCCATGAAGGGAGTAATTAGATTCGGGAAGAAAGGAAAACTCAACCCCCGCTATATTAGCCCATACTAGATTGTGAGATGAGTTTGTAAAGTAGCCTACGAGTTAGAGTTACCTTCAGAGTTAGCTTCATTTCATCCCATATTTCACGTCTCGCTCTTGAAAAAGTGCTAGGGAGATTCAACTCTAGTGGTTCAGGTGGAAATTGTTGGTGTGAAGGATAGCCTCAGTTGCAATCTTAGATCGTCAGGTTCGAAGACTGAGGAACAAGAAGGTAGCTTCAGTAAAGGTGTTATGGAGAAATCAGCATGTCAAGGGAGCTACGAGGGAAGCCAATATAGCGGTGTCAGTGGTGCCTCTCGGCTTGAAGACTTAGATTAAGATTTCAGTTATTTGGTCCATAGGCAGTCATGATATTAAGTTATAGCTCTGACCAGCCCCAGGACCCTAGTTCAGTTATTAGTTGTTTCTATAGACGGTTACGACGCTTCTAGGTGAGCAGATCTGACCAGTCTTAGAACCCAATTTCAGAATCTGGTTCGATAAGGCTCTCATGGTACATGCAGTTATTCGTCCCCGACTAGTCTTGTGCCTCAGTTTCAAGCTATCAACTTAGTAGTTCAATTTAGGTTGTCCAGTGGGAGTAGAACTTAGCACCGACCTGCCTAGGGTTCCAGCACACCTAGGTTCCCAGAACTATGTTGCCAGCGTAGGTTACAGTATTACTTGGCCTGATTGGTCCCAGATATTTTTATGATCAACAATTCATGTCTTTATACCCTGGCAAGGTATATTGGTTCCTATCGATGGGGTGTATACATCAGACTCCACATCTAGCTCACGTGGTTAAATGTCGGTTATAAACTTTACCACTAGTCAGTCCAGTCCATTATCAAAATAAGTAGTTCAGTACAGTATCTTAGATTCAGTGTTTCAGACTCAGGGCATGTCCTTGACCATCAAACAGGGTCGTCTTGACCATTTCATATTATATCAATAGTTCATCTTTAGCTTACCTATTGGTCATGGCATGTCATTTTAGCTTAGACTTTATATTCAGTATGTTTCTCCCATTTACTCAGTACATTCAAGGTACTAACGCGTGTTTTTCATGCTGTAACGTTTCATGATACAGTTGCAAGCTCTAAAGTTCAGCACTGATAGTTACTTCAGTTTCAGAGCATTCCATTTCAACAGACCAGAGTGTGAGTCCTTCTCATTCGAGGGCTTTGTTTATTTACTTCATTTGGATATTGTTTTGTTTAGATTTAGAGTTAGCTGGGGACCTATCCCAGCAAATCCTCAGTAGTTGTCTTTCAGACCAGACTTGTCTTTCAGAATTGTATTTTAGATATACTATTTCTTTCTCTACTTTTTAGTGTTTACATCTTCTTAAACTTATAAATCTATTGTTTAAAAGTTCCGCTGTGCATGTTTACTTAGACTGCTAGTGAATCATAGACAAGGGGTTTACTTGGGGTCACTTGTGGTTTCAAGTACCGTGTTACGTCCAGGGTGTAGGCTCAGGGTGTGACAAACTTGGTATCAAAGCACAACGTTTAGAGTATCCTTGGAATGTCTGAAATCCATATCGAATAGAGTCTTTTTCATGGGTGTGAAGTGCACCACACTTATGATGATAAGCCTACGAGATGTAATTAGGAAAGTTCCCCTTTTGTTCATGCTCTTTATCGTGCGTTAAAGTCCAATTCAAATGGCGTCTTTCTAAATCATGTCCTATTTCCTTTCAGTGAAAAATTTCTCCTCGACGTGGAAATGGACGCAGAGCCAAAAACGCCAACAGACCCGCTCCACTAGCTCCGGTAGTTCCTTAGGACGACTCTATGTCTACCGCCGAATTAAGGGCGGCCATTTAGTTGCTTGCTCAGACCGTTGCCAATCAAGTGAACCATCCGGTGGTTCCAGTATCCCCAAATGGGTCTGTAGCTGCTGCTCAGGTGTGGGATTTCACCCAAATGAACCCTACAGATTTTCATAGAATAAAGGTGGGAGAGGACCCACAAGGCTTTGTAGATGAGATTAGAAAGAACACCCGGATCATGGGTGTCAGCTCCTCCGAGAGTGCTGACCTAGTTGCCTACCAGCTAAAAGGGGTAGCCCAGGTTTGGTAAGAGCAATGGAAGGAGGGTCGGTCAGCAGAAGTACGACCGATTGAGTGGGAGGAGTTTCATACAGCTTTTCTGCATAGGTTCTGTCACACCCCACCTTGGGGGGTATGACTGGCACCTGGTGCCCTACTAGGACCTGACCTGCTGAACTTGTTAAGCCTGGGCGCATATGGCGCCTGGCTGGCTCTAACTCAAATTCCTGGAAACAAAGGGCTATATAACGGCTGTAAATACAGCCCCCGGCCCATTGGCCTATAGCCTTCTGTACCTGTATTACAGCTGACCAGAAACATGTTAATTCAGGGGAACCTATGCGGGCCGACAAGGCCACCATGCTGTCTAGTTATCTGTAACTCAAACATAACATACTGAAAAGCTACGTGACCGGCAAGGTCACCACTACTGGCAAACTATGGCCCCACACAGCCATTACAAAAGAAAGAAAGGAGTAAAGGCAACTATACAACTGCACGGCCTCACACGATCGGCTCATCTAACCACAGGGAATACATACAGACTGCAAGCTTCTAAGAAGAATAATAGAAATGATCGGGACAGGGCCCCGACCTACCCGTACTGTACAACAAAAGGAACTAAACTACACCTCTAGAAATTCAGTCTCCGGATGACAGGAGCTGAATATTCGACCGCTGATGGGGATCACGCAATATCGCCTGCGCGTCTATGGGTACCTGCAGGCAAGTAATGCAGCGCCCCACTGGGCATCAGTACCGCTGGTACTGAGTATGTAAAGCAAACTTAATACAGCTGAATACAAGCAATATAACTAAAAATTCTGAATAGTAGGAGATAACTGAATTTGTAAGAATTGAAGGGATATCTGAAATCAATAACATAACTGTCAAAACTGAAATAAGAAGGAGTAGATAAACTGTCTGATGGTGTAGATCGTACCTGTTCTTAATCATGCTGGAGGGAGTAGGTGTCATTTCTGGAGACGTATCATTCTACTACTAATTTACTCATGTCTAATATAACATAACACAACATACATAACATAACATGGCATACACAACCTTACCCGGCCCCCATAAGCCGGGAGGTACAATCAACACAGAATCTATACCCCTACCCCGGTCATCCCATCTCCTATACTGGCTGTAAGCATCCTGCCGGTCCCCTGGGTATGCACTTGGGCTCGCTGAGCCCCTGACTATAACTGCATCTGAGTCCGGAGGACTCCTGAATCTGCACCCGGGCGTATCCGCTCGACTGGGGTGTGTAAGGGCCGATCAAGGCACAAGTATGGGGAAAACTGGCATTCCATCTTCGTCCCCTGGCGGGACGGCATGCCCCTCCATAGAGTGACGTATCCTCGTCCTCTGGCGGACGAGTCGATACAGCTATTAACCCTGGGCGGTCATGGATGCTAGGTAATCCAACCCCAAACAATACAACGGTCTCAACTGGTAATACTGTCTGGGTATCTCACATGCTGAGGCTAATAGGGATAAAGTATCATATATATTACATGCTGGGCTACTGATAGTAATCTGTACGTATTTAATACGTGCTGAGGCAAGTAAAGATGTATAAATATGAATATAGTCTCCTGTCGGGCTGTACTGGGCAAATGCTATATAAGATAATGTTTCTGCTGAAAACTCTGCTGTTTGCTAAGTTTCTGTATACACTATATGATGGACTAGTGATAGAAATATGTACACACTTGATACATGCTGAGGCTGGAAGTACTATCTATATATGTACGAATATAGTCTTTCTGCTGAACTATGTTGTATACTGATTTTCTATAGTAACCTGATTTACTATTCCTGACATGCTTTCTGAACTTCATTTTAGCCTGCTATTCTATTTCTGAAGTGCTTTACGGATACTGTACTACTCCGTGGGATTTCAGCTGAACACAACAATATCTTAACATGGCATATTACATCACACACTGAATATACTGGGCAATCTCTAACGCTTGCGTTAGAATCTATATCATACTGATAGGTTTCATACACATTACAACCCAATGTTTCTCACATCGTACCAACATTCATAATAACGCAACATTTGACTTCTGAACATTCTACTGGTCCGTAATTTGTTACACTACACTGATATTACTTAACTTGTCGAAGGAAACTAACTTTACATACCTTATCTTCTACTATTCGTTCGTCGGACGAGGCTCGGCTGGTACTTCAACTATTTTCTCCCAACTGCATTCATAAATACGTCAATCAATACTAAATACAGCTTTACTGTAAAGAGCAACGTTACTTTCGATATAGTTTATAGCCAAAACTTAGGCTTGTCGAAAGACGGTCGAAAACTCGCTATTTTTCAGCGGCCCAGAAGGGAGAAGTATTCACTTCTCAGCTAGGAACACATAGACATTAATTTAGAGCAATTCTACTTACTTTAGTTCGGTGGCTCGCCGATTCGTCGGCCGTATTTCGCGAAACTAATTCTGCAGAAATGCTCTCTGCTGCTAAATACTCGGGTATCTGGGATTAATTTGAGTTTGGGCAGCGTTTGGCAGCGTAATCGGACGGAAATATATAATTTTCCTTCATTTTTCTCTGTTTACTGCGTGTTCTGGAATTGTTTTCAAGTGGTGAATGATTTTAAACCGAAGTGGGGGCTTATATACTTGGGCCTGAACCTGGGCAACGTGTCACGGAGCCATCGCGGAGGGGCTCTGCCTGGCTCCTCCCGCGATGGTTTCGACGGGTTTCTCGTCCGATCTTTTCCCGGGCCTTTCCCTAGCACGTATGGCCTTCAAATATACTTAACCAACGTGTGAATAGGACATCTAAGTGCCGGGAATTCTACGGGGTGTAACATTCTCCCCCCCCTTAAGAAAATTCATCCTCGAATGTACACTGTTATCTAAAGGACTGCTTACTTTACTTTCTAGAAAAAGTTCGGCAGAGTTTCCTCTGTAATATGGACTATCGCAAAAACCTGAAATGCAGAAAAGTCCAACACAGGCACTGCATATAATATTCTAAGATCCACTGAACAACTAAATGTCACTTCTTTCTTTATCATTTACAACATACAACCATAAGGTACTGTATAAATAATGATACGGACATACCTGTCATCTGACTAGGCCTAAAATAGGTGAGGGTATCTGCTTTTCATATCTTCTTCAGCCTCCCACGTCATTTCCTCCCGATTTCTGTTACGCCACAATACTTTGACAGATGCAACATCTTTAGTTCTTAGCCTGCGAACCTGTCTGTCTAAAATAGCTACGGGAACCTCTTCATATGCTAACTCTTCTGTGACCTGGACATTCTGAACTGGAACTACTGTAGAACGGTCCCCTACGAACTTCCTTAACATAGAAACATGGAATACTGGGTGAACCGACGCTAACTCTGGAGGCAAGTTCAATTCGTATGCCACGCGGCCTATTCTTCGCCGAACCTGATACGGCCCAATGAATCTTGGGCTAAGCTTGCCCTTCTTGCCAAACCTCATTACCCCTTTCATCGGGGACACTTTCAGATATACCCAATTGTTTACCGAAAATTCTAGATTTCTGCGCCGCCTATCTGCGTATGACTTCTGGCGGCTCTGAGCGGTCAGTAAACGTTCTCGGATAAGCTTTATCTTTTCCTCGGACTGCCAAACAATGTCTGGGCCAACTAATGCTGATTCTCCTATCTCAAACCAGCCCACCGGCGATCTACATTTTCGCCCGTACAATGCCTCGAAAGGCGCCATCTGAATAGCTGAATGGTAGCTGTTATTATAAGCAAATTCAATTAACGAAAGATGTTCATCCCAGCTACCCCCAAAATCTAACACACACGCTCGTAGCATTTCTTCGAGCATCTGAATTGTACGTTCAGCCTGCCCGTCTGTCTGGGGATGGAATGCTGTGCTCAAATTAATCTGCGTTCCCAGACCTTTCTGAAATGACTGCCAGAATCTAGCTATAAACTGTGCTCCCCTATCTGAAATAATAGATACTGGTACTCCATGCAATCTAACTATTTCTCTGATATATAATTTGGCATAATCCTCAGCTGAGAAGGTAGCCCTTACTGGCAGGAAATGAGCTGATTTTGTCAGCCTGTCAACTATTACCCAAATGGAATCATTTCTGCGTCTAGTACGGGGTAACCCTGTTACAATATCCATGTTTATTACTTCCCACTTCCACATAGGTATCATTATCTCTTGAGTCAAACCACCCAGTTTCTGGTGCTCTGCTTTCACCTGCGGACAATTAGCACATCTAGATACAAATTCAGCTATCTCAGTTTTCATACTTGGCCACCAATAGATGTCTCTGATGTCATGGTACATTTTCGTCGCCCCTGGGTGAAGGGAATAGCGAGCGTAGTGTACCTCATGCATGATCTGCCTATGAAGTCCTGCGACATTCGGGACACAAAGGAGGCCCTTACAATGTAGCACACCATCCTCGGTTATCTGAAAATCTGGCTCCTTACCTTTCTGAACTCTATCTCTGAGCTGGACTAAATCGGGATCCTCATACTGTCGTTCTTTTACCTCTGTAACTAATGATGACACTGCAGAATTCTGAATTACTGGTCCATTATTTTCTGTTTCTATTACTCGAACGGCTAGGCCAGCTAACTGATGAATTTCTTTAGCTAATTTCTGTTTCTCAGGTCGCAAATACGCCAAACTCCCCATTGACTTACGGCTCAGGGCATCTGCTACAACATTAGCTTTTCCGGGGTGGTATAGAATATTCACATCATAGTCTTTCAACAACTCTAACCAGCGGCGTTGCCGCAGATTCAACTCCCTCTGGGTGAAAATGTACTGTAAGCTCTTATGATCTGTATAAATGTCAACATGGACGCTGTACAGATAATGCCTCCACATCTTCAAGGCATGAATTACTGCGGCCAATTCTAGGTCATGGGTAGGGTAATTCTTTTCGTGTTTTCTCAGCTGTCTGGAGGCATATGCAATTACTCTACCATGCTGCATCAACACACAACCCAATCCGACACCTGACGCGTCGCAATAAACTGAATAACCTTCTGTGCCTTCCGGCAATGCTAATACTGGGGCGGAGGTTAACCTGTCTTTCAATTCCTGGAAACTCTGCTCGCATGCCTCCGTCCACTGAAACTTTGCTGCTTTCTGTGTCAATTTAGTTAAAGGTGCTGCAATGGTTGAGAATCCCTCAACGAATCTCCGATAATACCCTGCTAACCCCAGAAAGCTACGAACTTCAGTCGGGGTGGTAGGCCTAGGCCATGACTTAACTGCTTCTATCTTCTGCTTATCTACCTGTATACCGGTGTCTGAGACAATATGCCCTAAAAAGGCCACTGAGTTAAGACAGAATTCACACTTGAAAACTTAGCATACAACTGGCGGTCCCTGAGAATCTGGAGCACTGTCCGCAAATGAGTCCGGTGATCTGCTTCAGAGCGAGAATACACCAGAATGTCATCAATGAATACTATCACGAACAAGTCCAGGAAAGGTCTGAAAATACTGTTCATCAGGTCCATAAAAACTGCTGGGGCGTTCGTTAGCCCGAAGGACATAACCAGAAATTCAAAATGCCCATATCGGGTCCTGAATACTTTCTTAGGAATATCTCTTTCACGTACTCGGACTTGGTGGTATCCGGACCGCAAGTCAATCTTAGAAAAGTATCTGGCTCCCTGCAACTGATCAAATAAGTCATCAATTCTGGGGAGCGGATACTTGTTCTTTACTGTAACTTTGTTTAGCTGCCGATAATCTATGCACATTCGGAGCGAGCCATCTTTCTTTCTCACAAACAAGACTGGCGCACCCCATGGGGAAGTACTCGGCCTGATAAAACTTTTATCTAACAAGTCTTTCAACTGCTCCTTTAATTCTCTGAGTTCTGCAGGAGCCATACGATAAGGAGGTATTGATATTGGCTGAGTGCCTGGTAGCAAGTCAATAGCAAAGTCTATTTCCCTTTCTGGGGGAATACCAGGTAACTCATCAGGAAATACATCTGGGAATTCATTTACCACTGGGACAGACTGGAGTGTCGGAGATTCTGCTTGGACATCCTGAACTCTGACAAGATGGTAAATACACCCCTTAGATATGAACTTTCTCGCCTGAAGGTAGGAAATAAACCTACCTTTTGGCGTCACGGTGCTGCCCTTCCACTCCGGTACTGCTTCCCCCGGGAAGTGGAATCGGACCGTTTTGGTCCAACATTCAACATTGGCAAAGCATGGCACTAACCAGTCCATACCCATTATGGCATCAAAGTCTATCATTTCTAACTCGACCAGATCTACTGTGGTCTAATGGTCAACAATCTTTACTGTACACCCGCGGTAGATTCGGCTAGCTGTGATAGAGTCACCAACGGGTGTAGATACTAGAAAGGGCTGCTGTAATGATTCTGGTACAATACTAAACTTCCGTGCCACAAATGGTGTAATATAGGACAAAGTAGACCCTGGATCAATTAACACATAAGCAGGGTGTGAGCAGATAGTTAGCATACCTGTCAGGACATCAGGCGATGCTTCTGAATCTTGTCTCCCTGGTAAAGCATATGTGCGGCTTAGACCCGCACCTGTACTGGAGGCCCCTGATCTGCCCCGACCCCTGCCTGCTGAAACTGAGGGCCTGCACCCAGTCGAAGATGTTGTGGATCGTGACCCTGCTGATGTCCTATCCTGTCTATCGCGGTCCTCTCGACCTCTGGCTGGGCAATCTTTCATCAAATGGCCTTCTTGGCCACAAATATAACATGCGGTGGAGCCATATCTGCATGCTCCAGAATGGCGTCGATTGCATATAGGGCAAAGTGGTAGGGTATACCTACTCTGCTCCGCCCTCCTCTCTGATAGTGAATCTGCCATCTGCGAGCCTCTACCAGTCCCTGACTGCCATCTGCGGCTGAATCTACCCCCCTGTGACTGTGACGGAGGTAGGGGCCTGGGCGGCCTGTCTGACAATCGGGGCCTGGGTCCTCCCAGGGCCCCTCCCGGTAATTCAACTGGCCTGTCCCGGCGACGCTGTTCCTGATTAACCCTTCTGACCTCTCGTTGCCGCTGTCTGATGCCCTCAATATTCTGAGCAAATGCCTGAATGCGAGCAATATCCATGTCCTCTCGCAGTGTGGCTATAGTGCAAATCTCAACATATTCTGGATTCAATCCCGGAATGAAGCGATGCACTCTGGATGCCATAGTATCAACAAAGGCCGGTGCATATCGGGCTAAGGAATCAAACTGCAAAGAATATTCCCGAACACTCATGGCCCCCTGTTCTAGATGTAGGAACTGGTCTACCCGGGTCTGTCGAATCTCCCGCGGCAAATAATGATCCAGAAAGGCTCCTGAAAAGCTGGACCAGGTGGGAGGGGAAACATCTCTCCCTCGGGACCTCTCCCAGCTTTCATACCATAACACCGCAATATCCCGTAACCGGAATGCGGCCAACTCGACTGACTTGGTAGACGTGGCGTGCATAACCCTGAAGATTCTCTACATCTGATCCAGAAAATCCTGGGGGTCCTCTGTTCGATCCGTGCCTGTGAACTGTGGGGGATTCAGGGCTAAAAACTCTCGGACCCTCGAACTACCGGGCCCTCCTGATGATTCTGCAACTGTAGATGGCATTGGCTGACACTGAGTAGCCATCATCTGTGCTAACAGAACTAAAGCACTCCTAACCTCCTGATCAGAAGGAGTCAATATAGGGGCTGCTGAAGGTAATGTCGCCCCAAGTGGCTCCTGACGTGGTGGGGACTGCTGAGGAGGCTGGGATGATGCCTCTGTAGTGCCCTCTGATCGGGCTGTCTCCAAATGAGGGGGAGGCATCCTGCTGGTGCCTTCTCCTGCTGCAATGTCTAAGTTCCGACCTGTAATAGGATGGCGCTAGTCTGACATTATCTGTAACCAAAGAATATGGAAAGATTTTAGGGAATCAACCCTATACTGTACCGCTCTATAGCACGACTGAATCAGAATAAAAGACAACCATCCTATCATGCCTTGCAGCCTCGTACCCATAGTATGTGGTGCACAACACATCCATGGACAGGACTCTACTTAGCACGGCTTGCAGACTCCCTGGGATATGACCTGCTCTGATACCAAGTTTGTCACACCCCACCTTAGGGGGTATGACTGGCACCTGGTGCCCTACTAGGACCTGACCTGCTGAACTTGTTAAGCCTGGGCGCATCTGGCGCCTGGCTGGCTCTAACTCACATTCCTGGAAACAAAGGGCTATATAACGGCTGTAAATATAGCCCCCGACCCATTGGCCTATAGCCTTCTGTACCTGTATTACAGCTGACCAGAAACATGTTAATTCAGGGGAACCTATGCGGGCCGACAAGGCCACCATGCTGTCTAGTTATCTGTAACTCAAACATAACATACTGAAAAGCTACGTGACCGGCAAGGTCACCACTACTGGCAAACTATGGCCTCACACGGCCATTACAAAAGAAAGAAAGGAGTAAAGGCAACTATACAACTGCACGGCCTCACACGACCGGCTCATCTGACCACAGGGAATACATACAGACTGCAAGCTTCTAAGAAGAATAATAGAAATGATCGGGACAGGGCCCCGACCTACCCGTACTGTACAACAAAAGGAACTGATCTACACCTCTAGAAATTCAGTCTCCGGATGACAGGAGCTGAATATTCAACCGCTGATGGGGATCACGTGGTATCGCCTGCGCGTCTATGGGTACCTGCAGGCAAGTAATGCAGCGCCCCACTGGGCGTCAGTACCGCTGGTACTGAGTATGTAAAGCAAACTGAATACAGCTGAATACAAGCAATATAACTAAAAATTCTGAATAGTAGGAGATAACTGAATCTGTAAGAACTGAAGGGATATCTGAAATCAATAACATAACTGTCAAAACTGAAATAAGAAGGAGTAGATTAACTGTCTGATGGTGTAGATCGTACCTGTTCTTAATCATGCTGGAGGGAGTAGGTGTCATTTCTGGAGACGTATCATTCTACTACAAATCTACTCATGTCTAATATAACATAACACAACATACATAACATAACATGGCATACACAACCTTACCCGGCCCCTATAAGCCAGGAGGTACAATCAACACAGAATCTATACCCCTACCCCGGTCATCCCATCTCCTATACTGGCTGTAAGCATCCTGCCGGTCCCCTGGGTATGCACTTAGGCTCGCTGAGCCCCTGACTATAATTGCATCTGAGTCCGGAGGACTCCTGAATCTGCACCCGGGCGTATCCGCTCGACTGGGGTGTGTAAGGGCCGATCAAGGCACAAGTATGGGGAAAACTGGCATCCCATCTTCGTCCCCTGGCGGGACGGCATGCCACTCCGTAGAGTGACGTATCCTCGTCCTCTGGCGGACGAGTCGATACAGCTATTAACTCTGGGCGGTCATGGATGCTAGGTAATCCAACCCCAAACAATACAACGGTCTCAACTGGTAATACTGTCTGGGTATCTCACATGTTGAGGCTAATAGGGATAAAGTATCATATATATTACATGTTGGGCTACTGATAGTAATCTGTACGTATTTAATACGTGCTGAGGCAAGTAAAGATGTATAAATATGAATATAGTCTCCTGCCGGGCTGTACTGGGCAAATGCTATATAAGATAATGTTTCTGCTGAAAACTCTGCTGTTTGCTAAGTTTCTATATACACTATATGCTGGACTAGTGATAGAAATATGTACACACTTGATACATGCTGAGGCTGGAAGTACTATATATATATGTACGAATATAGTCTTTCTGCTGAACTATGTTGTATACTGATTTTCTATAGTAACCTGATTTACTATTCCTGACATGCTTTCTGAACTTCATGTTAGCCTGCTATTCTATTTCTGAAGTGCTTTACGGATACTGTACTACTCCGCGGGGTTTCAGCTGAACACAACAATATCTTAACATGGCATATTACATCACACACTGAATATACTGGGCAATCTCTAATGCTTGCGTTAGAATCTATATCATACTGATAGGTTTCATACACATTACAACCCAATGTTTCTCACATCGTACCAACATTCATAATAACGCAACATTTGACTTCTGAACATTCTACTGGTCTGTAATTTGTTACACTACACTGGTATTACTTAACTTGCCGAAGGAAACTAACTTTACATACCTTATCTTATACTATTCGTCCGTCGGACGAGGCTCGGCTGGTACTTCAACTATTTTCTCCCAACTACATTCCTAAATACGTCAATCAATACTAAATACAGCTTTATTGTAAAGAGCAACGTTACATTCGATATAGTTTATAGCCTAAACTTAGGCTTATCGAAAGACGGTCGAAAACTCGCTATTTTTCAGCGGCCCAGAAGGGAGAAGTATTCACTTCTCAGCTAGGAACACATAGACATTAATTTAGAGCAATTCTACTTACTTTAGTTCGGTGGCTCACCGATTCGTCGGCCGTATTTCGCGAAACTAGTTCCGCAGAAATGCTCTCTGCTGCTAAATACTCGGGTATCTGGGATTAATTTGAGTTTGGGCAGCGTTTGGCAGCGTAATCGGACGGAAATATATAATTTTCCTTCGTTTTTCTCTGTTTACTGCGTGTTATGGAATTGTTTTCAAGTGGTGAATGATTTTAAACCGAAGTGGGGGCTTATATACTTGGGCCTGAACCTGGGCTACGTGTCACGGAGCCATCGCGGAGGCCTCACCTCCGTGACACGCTTCCATCGCGGAGGGGCTCTGCCTGGCTCCTCCCGCGATGGTTTCGACGGGTTTCTCATCCGATCTTTTCCTGAGCCTTTCCCTTGCATGTATGGCCTTCAAATATACTTAACCAATGTGCGAATAGGTCATCTAAGTGCCGGGAATTCTACGGGGTGTAACAGGTTCTTTCCCTAGGAGTTGAGGGAGGCTAAGATGGCAGAGTTTATGAACCGACGGCAAGGCAACTGGACAGTGGAGGAGTATGCTCTGGAGTTTACTAGACTATCAAAGTATGCTCCAGAGATGGTGGCCAAGCCGAGGGATCGCATGTTGAAGTTCGTAAATGGAGTATCTAATCTGGTCCTCAAAGAGTGCAGGACAACAATGCTAATCAAGGAGATGGACCTTTCTTGTTTAATTGTGTATCCCAGCATATTGAGGCAGAGAAACTGAAAGATATGGAACATAAGAACAAGCGGGCAAGAATAGGTCATGCAGATTTTGGCCACCAGAGATTTGGCAGTGGTAGTCGCCCACAGCAGCAACAATAGCAGCAACAACACAGGGCCCTAGCACCTAGCTCAGCCAGCGCCCCAACCTTTTGGTCCCGCCGGGATCGAACAGGTGGGTCTTCTGGCACTCAATCTTAGGCCCACAGTATAGGAAACAAGAATCCAGCTTGTCCCAAGTGTGGTAGGAATCCCCTAGGAGAATGCCTTCAAGGATGAGAGGGCTGCTTTGGGTGTGGACAACTTGGACACATGCTTACGGAGTTCCCATCAGCAGGGAGAGGGAGATCACAATCCACTACCTCATCAGCTCCAGCAGGCCAACCCATCAGGTACGGATGGTGATCAATGCCAGAATCATTTTTATGCTCTCTTTTCGTGGGGATCAGGAAAGCTCACCTGACGTAGTTACTGGTATGTTACGTCTCTTTCAACTAGACGTGTATTCCTTCCTAGATCCAGGAGCTAATCTTTCATTTGTAACTCCTTATGTAGCAATTTAGTTCAGCATCAGTCCAGAGATCCTATCAGAACTCTTCTCAGTTTCCACCCCGGTTGGCGAGTTAGTTAGGGCTAGCCGGGTGTATAGAAGCTGCCCAGTCTTAGTCTTGAATAAAATCATTCCAGCTGATCTTGTAGAGCTAGACATGGTTGACTTCGACCTTATTCTAGGCATGGAGTGATTACACTCCTGCTATGCCTCAGTTGACTGCAGGACAAGAGCTGTTAAGTTTCAGTTTCCTAATAAGCCCATGTTAGAATGGTCGGGCAGCAGTTCAGCGCCTAAGGGTAGGTTTATTTCCTTCCTTAAGGCCCAGAAACTCATTTCCAAGGGGTGTTTATATCATCTGGTTCGGGTAAAAGATTCCAACTTTGAGGTCCCAACCATTCAGTCAGTTCCAGTTGTCAGCGAGTTCCCAGATGTATTTCCTGATGAACTTCCTGGAGTTCCCCCCTGAACGGGAAATAGACTTCAGAATAGATCTCCTTCCAGACACTCAGCCCATCTCCATCCCTCCTTACAGAATGGCTCCAGCGGAGCTTAAAGAGCTGAAGAAGCAGTTAAAGGACCTTCTTGATAATGGTTTCATCAGACTCAGCATCTCTCCCTTGGGTGCTCTAGTGTTATTCGTTCGTAAGAAAGACGGTACCCTTAGAATATGCATAGATTACCATCAGCTGAACAAAGTCACTAGTCAAGAACAGATATCCCCCAACCTAGAATTGATGACTTTTTCAACCAACTTCAGGAAGCCAGTTTTTTCTCCAAGATCGATCTCAGGTCAGGGTACCATCAGTTAAGGGTCAGAGAGTGTGACATACCGAAAAAAGCATTCAGAACTTGATATGGTCACTACGAGTTTTTGGTGATGTCCATTGGGTAAACAAATGCCCCAGCAGCCTTCATGGACTTAATGAACAGGGTCTTCAGGCAGTACCTGGATATGTTCTTCATTGTATTCATCGACGACATTCTAGTATACTCTAGAAATGAGGAAGAGCATGTCAGTCACCTACGGATAGCATTACAAACCCTCAGAGATCGCCAGTTATTCGCCAAGTTCAGTAAGTGTGAATTCTAGTTGAAGTCTGTGTCATTATTGGGTCATATGGTTTCAAGTGAAGGAATACAAGTAGATCCTCATAAGATAGCAGTAGTGAAGGATTGGCTCAAACCTACCTCTCCTACTAAAATCAGGAGTTTCCTGGGCTTAGCAGGCTATTACTGGCGGTTTGTGGAAGGCTTCTCCTCCATAGCATCTCCTCTGACCAAGTTAACCCAGAAGAAGGAGAAATTTCAGTGATCGGATGAGTGTGAGAAGAGTTTCTAGGAGTTGAAGACTTGACTCACTACTGCCTCCAGTGTTAACCTTGCCGGAAGGATCAGATGAGTTTGTTATGTTTTTTGATGCCTCTAGAGTTGGACTTGGTTGCATTTTGATTCAGTGGGGCAAAGTGATAGCCTTGGCCTCCAGGCAGCTCAAAGCCCATGAGAAGAATTATCCAACTCACAACTTAGAGTTGGCAGCGGTGGTATTCGCGTTGAAAATATGGAGACACTACTTGTACGGGGCTCACGTGGATGTGTTCACATATCACAAGAGCCTTCAGTACGTGTTCAGCCAGAAGTATCTAAACCTGTGCCAGACACGTTGATTGGAACTGCTAAAGGATTATGACATAAGTGTGCTGTATCACCCGGATAAGGCCAACATAGTGGCTGATGCTTTAAGCAGAATGTCTATGGGTAGCTTCACTCAAGTGGAAGAAGGTAAGAAGGAATTAGTGAGAGATGTTCACCGATTAGCCTGGTTAGGGGTGCACCTGATAGACTCAGCCGAAGGTGGATTAGTTGTGAAAAATGGGTCGGGTTCATCTTTGGTGGTTGAAGTTAAGTCCAGACAAGATGAAGACCCTGTTCTACTTAAACTCAAGGAAGCGGTTCTCAAAAAGGAGGTTAAGGCTTTCTCCCAAGGGGGAGATAGGGTGCTTCGTTGCCAGGGCAGATTGTGCGTGCCAGATGTTCGTGAGTTAAGACAATAGATTTTGGCTGAGGCACACATCTCAAGGTATTCCATTCACCTTGGTGCTACTAAAATGTACCGTGATTTGAGGGATATTTACTGGTGGAACGGCATGAAAAGAGACATTGCCAAGTTCATGGCTAAGTGACCGAACTGCCAGCAGGTCAAGGTAGAACACCAGAGACCAGGAGGTATGACCCAGGATATCAGCATGCCCACCTGGAAGTGGGAAGAATTAAATATGGACTTCATTACGGGTCTACCTCGGACTGTCTACAACATGACTCAATCTTTATAATAGTAGACCGAATGACTAAGTCAACACATTTTCTCCCAGTCAAAACCACAGATTCAGCTGAGGATTATGCTAAAATTTATATTCGGGAGCTGGTTAGACTTCATGGGGTGCCATTGGCTATTATTTCAGACAGGGGTACCCAGTTTACCTCCCATTTTTGGAAGTCTTTTTAGAAGGGACTTGGCACTCAATTCAATCTCAATACAACTTTTCACCCACAGACAGATGGACAAGCTGAGCGGACTATTTAGACTCTAGAGGATATTCTAAGAGCCTGCTTGATCGATTTTAAGGGTAATTACGATGACCATCTGCCTCTTATCGAATTTGTGTACAAGAACAGCTACCATTCCAGCATTCAGACCGTTTGAGGCATTGTATGGTAGAAGGTGTAGATCTCCTATAGGATTGTTTGAAGTTGGTGAAGCTACTTTGATAGGGCCAGACTCGGTTCATGAGGCAACGTAGAAAGTTCAGCTCATCTGACAAAGCTTAAAAATAGCTCAGAGCCGCCAGAAATCTTATGTCGATGTGCAGAGAAGAGAGTTGGAGTTTGTAGTTGAAGATTGGGTATACCTGAAAATTTCACCCATGAAAGGGGTGATGAGGTTTGGAAAGAAGGGGATGCTCAATCCAAGGTATGTGGGACCTTATAGAATTTTGAGGCGTATAAGCAAAGTAGCCTATGAGCTAGAGTTACCCTCAGAACTAGCAGTTGTACATCCAGTTTTCCATGTAGCACTTGAAAAAGTGTATTGGAGATCCAACCTTCGTGGTGCCATCGGATGATGTGGCAGTCAAGGATAGCCTCACCTATGAGGAGGTACAAGTCCAAATCCTAGACCGTCAGGATCGTAGATTGAGGAATAAAAAATAGATTTAGTCAATGTTTTATGGAGTAATCAACAAGTTGAAGGAGCTACGTGGGAGCCGAAACAGATATGAGGGCCAAATACCCACACTTGTTCTCTATCGACGCTGTTGTAGTTTGATATGTGAATTTTGTTTTAAGACCTGAACTAGTTGTTAAATTCAATTCATGTAACCAAATTTTCTTTCTGACTTTGGTTGTGTTTATGAAAAGAAAAACTCAGTTCAGTTAGATTCTCTAAAATGGAGGTAGTCACTACGGTCGTTTTGAAGTTGAATGAGTAGTATTTGAATGCTTTGATTGTTATTTTTATGGTTGCTATGAGTTTTCTAACATTCGAGGATGATTTTTCTAAGGGGGAGATACTGTAATGCCCCGAAAGCTCAAAATCAATAACCGGAGCTTAATTCAAAAAATCTGAGAAACTGCAAAAATTTTGTAGAATAACCCACCTAACGACTCGTTAGGTGACCCCATGATTCGTTAGGTGAGCCGTGAAAAGGAGACTGGAGATTTCAAAGAAAGGAGGTACTGTACCCAACAAGGGACCTCACGAGCCGTGTCACTGACCATGACCCGTTAGGTATTACATGTATCGTCCAGTGTACTTTACGAGTGGGTGCAACGAGTCGTTATCAGTACAGAGGACTCGTTAGGTCACCCGTTATAGGACCTGGCATTAAATCCTTATAATGAAGCAGTATGGTCCACGAATGGTGACCACGAGTCGTGGTCAGTGACCAAAACTCGTTGAGTCCCTGGTGGTGAAATCAGTGAATTCAGGAAGTAGACCTAACGAGAGGTCCTAATGAGTCGTGGTCCCAACCAACGACTCATTGAGTGACCCGTTGGGACCCCATCGACTAGTTTTGAGAATTTTTACCAGGGTTATTTTAGTAATCTCCTATTTACTTAGTGCCTAAATTACATCGTTTTGAACCTAAATTTAGAACTATTAGAGGGTTTGAGCGGTTTTCTCCCCTCATTCTCACGCCTACACTTAGAATTTCATCGACGATTCTCCCAAGAAACTCTCTAGCAAGACTTAGGGTTATTCATTCATCGCAGCAGTCCAGCTCCTCTTCTTCATGGAATTCTTCGCCAGGTATGTGGTGATTTATGAAGGGGATTGTCCTTTCCTTGCGCCCCAAAGTCCTCCTCAATTTCTTCTATAAGTTCTAAGCCCTGACCTTTCGAGTATGAGAAGCGTTCATGTTTATTTTCGTTGATTTCCCTTAGAATGATGTTTATACTTATTGCAAATATAATCGTCATCAGTACCTCATCAAGTTGTCACTATTATTACAAAAGTGAATTTGAGCCCTAATTTTTGAGTAATGGTTGTTACTTATTAAATCCCCTCTAGTGAATGAAGAATGCCTTGGGTTGAGTTCCTAGAATTTTCTTGCTATTCGTATGTGTTGGATAAATATCCCATGAATCAGAATGACTTTAGTACGTTGAATGAAATTCTATATTAGCTGCTTAGTATTTTAGTTAGTTAGAACACAAAGCTCTATCAGTCTAGTCTCAGTCAGAATTATATCAGTCTAGCTTCAGTCAGATTTTAGCAACCTTAGTGTTCTCCAGAAAATGTCAACTAATCAGTTTCACTCCAGTTTATTTTTAAGGTGTCAGTGGTGCCTCCCAACTTTCACACTCATATTAAGATTTTAGTTATTTGGTCAATTGGGCGGTCATGATATTCAGTTATAGCTCTGACCAGCCCTAAGACTCCATTTCAGTTATTAGTTGTTTTATAGACGGTTACGATGCTTTTAGGTAAGCATCTCTGACCAGTCTTAGAACCCAGTTTTAGAATCTGGTCCGATAAGGCTCTCAAGGTACATACAGTTATACATCCCTGACTAGTCTTGGGCCCCAGTTTCAAGCTATCAGCTAGTAGTTCAGTTTAGGTTGTCTAGTGGGAGTAGAACATAGCACCGAGAGGGCTGGGGTTCCAGCGCACCCAGGTTACCAGAACTACGTTGCCAATATAGGTTACAATATTACTATGTGTAATTTGCCCCAGATATTTTTGTGATCACCAGTTCATTCCTTTATACCCTGGCAAGGTATACTGGGTCCTACCGGTGAGGTGTATACATCGGACTCCACGTCTTGTTCACGTGGTTAAATGTTGGTTATAGACTCTACCACTAGTCAATCCAGTCCATTATCAGAATAAGCAGCTCAATTGAGTACAGTATCTCAAATTCAGTGTTTCAGACTCAGGGCATGCCCTTGACCATCAAACAGAGTCGTCATGACCATTTCATATTATATCAATAGTTCATTTCAGCTTACCTATTGGTCATGGCATGTCATTTTAGCTCAGACCTTATATTCAGTATGTTTCTCCCACTTACTTAGTACATTCAAGGTACTGACGCATGCTTTTCATGTGTATCATTTCATGATACAACTGCAGGTTCTCATGATCAGCTCAGATAGTTACTTCAGTTTCAGAGCATTCCGTTTCAGCAAATCAGAGTGTGAGTCCTCCTCAATCGAGGGCTTTGTTTATTTACTTCATTTAGATATGGTTTTGTTTGGATTTAGAGTTAGCTGGGGACCTATCCCAGCAACTCCCCAGTAATTGGCTTTAAGACCAGACTTGTCTTTCAAAATTGTATTTCAGATATATTATTTCTTTCTCTACTTTTCAGTCCTTACATCTTCTTGAAATGATAAATATGTTATTTAAAAGTTATGTTGTTCGTGTTTACTCAGAATTCTAGTGAATGATAGACCAGGGGTTTACTTGGGGTTAGTTGTGGCTTCAAGTACCGTGTTACGTTCAGGGAGTAGGCTCGGGGCGTGACAGGTATGTTACAAATGTTTTGAAAACCTTGAGCCATATGATAAGTTATTATGATTTGTGATATGAGCATGACTTCCTACTCCTATAATCATTTATTAATTTCATATATGTTTTAAACGTCAATTTTACTTACCTTACATACTCAGTACATTCCACATATTGACCGCATACTTTCTATGGTGTATCATTTCATGATAAATGTCCCAGTTCTCAGGCTCATTCTCACCGGTAGATAGTTTCAGATTTTCTCTCAGTGCTCTTGGTGAGTCCTCATGTTTTGAGGGTTGTATATTCATCCTTTATGTTGTTTCTTTAAGTTTCTTGATGTTGGATTAGTTGGGGAGTTGTCCCATCAATCTGTCCTTCATGTTTAGAGGCTTATCAGACTGCAAGTTGTATTCAGCCGTATTTTGTAAGTCTTGTACTGATATTTCCCTTCGACTACGTTATGATTACGTTCTTATATGTTAATTCTTCCACTCATGTGACTGAATTAGAAGTTTGTTCATGTCATGGGTCGACTTGGGGTCTCTCGGGGCTCTTTATCCTGTGTCTACGATCTGGGTGTACGTCTGGGTCGTGAAACCTTGTTTCCCAGCTTACAAACCTGACAATCTAGAATCTGAACTGGAAACTCTTCGTAAGAGCAACTATACTTTACACCAATTCTCTCTAAAGGCACTACTGAGGTCGGATCACCAATGCATTTCTTCAACAAGGACTATATACTAGTTAATAGACAGCAGGCCGCCGTGACTACAGACACGCTCCTGCCTATCAGTGCAGGAAGGTTTGATCTAGTTCCTATCAGCTCTTCAGATCCAGTTATCTTCTGTTCACAGACTTGTTAGTTATGTCATCTATATTCAGTTGTATTATTTCATTTGCTTTGCATACTCGGTACCAGTGGTACTGACGCCCAATGGGGCGCTGCATTACTTGCCTGTAGGTACTCATAGACGAGGAGGCGATCCCTCGTGATCCTAGCCAGCGCAGAGTCATCAGCTCCTGTCATCCAGAGCTTGATTTTTCAGAGGTTTATATCATTTCCCTTTTGTTGTACAGTACGGGTAGGTCGGGGCCCTGTCCCGACCATCTTACCAGTATTCCTAGAGGCTTGCAGTCTGTATATATCTCCCTGTGGTCAGTTGAGCTGGTCGTGTGAGGCCGTGCAGTTTGTTATAGCTTTTTAGCATTTCAGTTTATGTTGGCCATGTGAGGCCTTAGTTTGACAGTAGTGGTGACCTTGCCGGTCACGTAGCCTTACAGTAGTCTTGTGTTGAGTTACAGACAACTAGACAGCATGGTGGCCTTGTCAGCCCGCATAGGCTCCCTTATATTGTGATGTTTCTAGTTAGCTGTTATTACAGGTACAGGTGGCTATAGGCCCAGTTGGTCGGAGGCTGTGTTTACCGCCGTTATATAGCCCTTTGTTTCCAAAAATCTGAGTTAGAGCCAGCCAGGCACCAGATGTGCTCAGGCTCAGTAGTCTAGTAGTTCAGTTCCTAGTAGGGCACCAGGTGCCAGTCATACCCCCCAAGGCGGGGCGTGACAGAAACTTCTACTTGTCCACTGATTTGTGGGTGATACGGGGTGGCCACTTTATGCTTCACACAATATTTAGCTAGTAGTGTGTTGAACACCCGATTGCAAAAATGAGACCCTCCATTGCTAATGATAGCTCTATGGGTACCAAACCGTGAAGATTTGTTTCTCTAGAAAAGCTTTTACACTTCGTGCTTCATTATTTGGTAATGCAATTGCTTCCACCTAGTTAGAACATAATCTACCGCAACCAAGATGTATTTATTCCAATAAGAACTTACAAACGGACCCATGAAGTAAATTCCCCACACATCGAATAATTCAACCTCGAAGATTGGTGTTAGCAGAAGTTCATGCTACCTCGAAATACTCCCTTTCCTCTGGCATCGATCGCATTACTTCACAAAGTCATGTGCATCCTGATGTAAGGTAGGCCAATAAAATCCTCATTGCAACACCTTGGTCGCTGTCCGCACACTCCCATAATGATCTCCCACAGGGGAAGAGTTACAAGCCTCTAGAATTGAGACTATCTCCACTTTCGAAACATACCTTCGTACTAACCCATCTGCACATCTTTGGAAAAAGTAAGGTTCATCCCAAAAGAATATCCGAATAACATGCATGAATTTCTTCTTTTGCTGATAATACAAAACTTTGGACATAATGTTGTTGTCTAAGCAATTCTCTTAATCCTCGGGTGTGACTGATATCAGATTGTATCCCGTGAATCCATCCAAGAAACAATAGTAATCTTTGCAAGCTAGAAAGTCCAACATTTGGTCAATGAATGGCACTGAAATATGTTCCTTCTTTGTCCAAGTGTTTAATTTACCATAATCCATACAAACTCTCCACCCTATGACCAGACGAGTAGCTATCAATTCATTCTTTTAATTTGGAAAAACCGTAATTCCCCCTTTTTTGGGCACACACTACATTGGGCTAACCCAACTACTATCCGCAATGGGATACACTACCCTTGTATCTAGCAATTTAATGATCTCTTTATTGACCACCTCTTGCATAGGTGGATTCAACCTTCTTTGATGTTCAACTGACGGGATGCAATTTTCTTGGAGTTTGATCTTGTGGGTGCAAATCCCTGGAGGGATACCAATGATATTGGCTATTGACCATCCTATGGCTCGAATATTCCTTTTCAACACCTCAATAAGTTTGTCTACCTGCAGCAGCGTAAGTTTTGTTGAGATGATAACCGGGAGAGTTTCATCCTCCTCCAGGTATGCATAGTTGAGGTAAATGGGCAAGGGTTTGAGCTCCAACTTTGGTGGTGACACAATAGAAGACTGTGACGGAGACGTTGTACGATTCTTCAAATCAAGGTCCAGCTTTCTTGGTGGGAATGGATAATCTCTTACTTCCTTATTCACATGATGAATCTCCTCGAGTTCTTCACCTTTCAAAAAGAAATCAATGATTAGTTATTCAATAGCCTCTTCCTCAATTTCAACTCTAAATCATCCTTATCTACAATGCCACTCCTTGGAGCCATGTTATTTGTTGTAGTTGGAGCCGCCATGTGAGATGCTAACTCGTTCATCCGCTCTTCCAATTGTTGAATAATAACATCATGATTCTTTAACATGGTTGTTAGGTTCAAAAGTTTACTTAGTAGATCTTGAACCCCCTCTTCATTTGCAAGCACCTTTTCAAGCACCACTTCAAGAGTACTCTCCATATGAGGTTGAAGTACCTCAGTGCTCTCCTGACTACTGGTATCAACAAATTGGACATTGTTCCAACCTTGGTTCCCATAATAGACATCATCATAACCATGGATAGCGTGACTATTCCTAGCGTAGATACCCTTCATATAGTTCGTCAAAACTCCATTTGCTTTATCATGACTAACAACATTGCATCCTTCTGTCCCTCTCTACGCCACATTTTGTCCACTAGCTTAATGGTCTCCACACAAGGTGCCCCTTCTGGGTTGTGTGACCATCCTCCGACACTGGTCATAACCCACTCACAACAAATTAGTAACAACCATTGTGGTGTATACTAATTCAACTAAACAATCAACACAAGAATATCAAGCGCTAGTCACCGACAATGGCGCCATTTTTGATAACGTCCAAAATATATCCTTAATTCAATGAATTGACATGGTCGAAGTATCAAAATAAGTAACCTGACGCGTGTCGGGGTAGAATCCCATGAGGACTAGGGAATGATAACTTCAAGTGTCGATTGAGAAACTGATGTTAGCTTGCACCATATTGATTTAATATAAAAACAAAGAAAATTTGGAGGAGTTAAACTTTGCAGAGAATTATAAAAGTTGATTCAATGAACTAAAAATCGCAAGATCAGCTATGTTGTTGATGTGTGAAATACTAGAGGTGGGGTGTAGATGAAATACTAACTAGATCGGGATAGGCTAGGTCATCTCATAAGTTCAACAAGTGTAAATACTCTCAGGAAGTAGCTACTCTCAGCTTCTCAGCCTATTAACTACCCCTTTCTAGAGTTTTATCAAAATCTAGCTACAATTTAGCTTAACCCGAATTGATTTGGATTAACAATTGCACTATTCCTAGCTATTAGCTGCCAATTAGGAATAAGGAAGTAAATTCAGCTATTTCTAGCTTAATTTTACAATCTCTTATCCATGCGTATTACTAGATTCCCATACAATACTTAATTATTCTCTCCTGAACAACAATCAAGTAAGAATAGATAGACCCATATCATCATCAATGAATCTCCATTAATAGATTGAAGGGAATCTAATAGATTTAGACTTAATTGAACAATATGAAGATAACTCTAGCAATACCCAATCCAATTAAGTACTCATCATCACACACCTCTAGTTTATGATCTTACCTACTCATAGTTAAAAAATTCAAAAAACACATTCATCAATAAAATCATTAAATTCAATAGCAAGAGTAGATAAATCAAGTTCACAATTATCCTTCAACTACAGTTGAAACTTACTAGTACAGAAGAAGAAAATGAAGCAGAGTACTTTCTGCAAGTTTCAATCAAAATCTCTTTCTCACAGCTAAAAGAATGTCTTTAGCGAAAAGAGGAAATAGTGATATGATGTCAACTTGGATTTTCTCTCAATCTCTCTATATCTATCTCTCCTTCTGCGCTCTCTAGGATAGAGTACTTCTTTTTCTATTTATATCCTAAAAAGTTGGGTACTTTTTATCTCCTTTTTCAGTGATGGATGATTATACCCTTAATAGCACCTTTTTGGAACCGGCGGTGGTACTGGCGGTTTGCCAATGAAATCCGTGAACCGCTGGGTGTCTGTTTTTCTTATGCAGTCATTTCTAGTGAACATCAGCGGTTCACTCAGCGTTTTACCAATGTCAATCTGTGAACTGCTGGATCGTCAAGCCATTTCCAGAATTCCTGAGTGTCATTCAGCAACTAAACCACTGATTCGCCGCTTCCAAGTCGTGAACCGCCAGATTCAACCTCTAAGACAATGACAATCAGCCTTTAGTCGGCATTTCGTTAATCAATACCTGCGACCCGTCGCTCATTCTTACTTCCTCCTTTTTGCTCCATTTTTTTCTATTTTCTTCAAACTTAGGCATCTGCACACAAAAAAAGCAAAAAGGGCATAAAATCCAAATAATCAACTCGGGAACAAAAACAAAAACTCAAGTTTTAGAGTCTAATAAGTTGGTAAATTACCAACTCATCAAGGATCAAGGAAATAGCTTCAGTGAGAGTTATATGGAGGAATCAGCATATTCAGGGAGCTACATGGGAAGCTGAAGCAGATATGATGGTTAGATACCCACATTTATTCTCTAACGGCTCAGTTCCAACTTGAGGTATCCATTTTTGCTCTAAGACTCTTCGTAGTTTCATGTTCAGTTCATGTTTCCAAGTTTCTTTTATGTATATGGATGTATGTGTGATTCATAAATTTAGCTCAGCCATGTAGTTTGAATCGGAGATAGTCATTCCGTCAGTTTTCGGCTTAAATGATTAGTATTTGAGTGTAATGATTGCATTTCTTTGTTTTATGTATGTTTTCCCACATTCGAGGATGAATGTTCCCAAGGGGGAGATATTGTAATACCTCTAAAGTGCCTAAGACTAGACCCGGGATTTAAAAATGGATGCTGGGAGAATCTGGGAAAAATTCCACAGAACGGGTCATCTAACGGATCACTGGTCCAACCAACAACCCGTGGGAACCATCCGTGGTATGGTCTGGTCGGGTGGCAGTTGGAAGTAATGGATCAAGTAACGACCTGTTGTTTGTTATAATGATTCATTGTTTGAAGTCGTGGTGGGACTGGTCCTCAGCCTGTGGGGGGAGTAACGGGTCGTTGGATGACCCGTTGTGAGGAGCAACGGGTTGTGGTGAGCAGTTGTGGGAAGGCTTGGTACAGGTCATCAAGGGAGAAACAACGGATGACATAATATATTTTCATTTGAAGAAACAACTCATCCTGTCGAGTCATGGGAGTGAACCTGAGGAAGTGAGGTTGGGCAGTGGATCCAACGGATGGATACCGCGAGTGGTGGTATCAAGGCATGACTCATTGGACCGTTTGCGGTATCAACCAGCGCCGAAATTTCAGTAATTTCATTAGGGGCATTTTCATCATTTCTATGTACTAGGGTCCTAAACTACGTCATTTAAGGCTCGAAATACAGTGTTTTATGAGGGTAAAACCTACCCTAGGTTCATTCATATCCATGCATGCAAAGTTAGAAAATTAGGGAGGTGATCAAGCTTGTTCTTCCTCAAGTATTCTTCAATTTTCCATTTGGCTTTGAAGGAGTGGTGAAATTTGATCTTCCCAGGTATGCAAGGTTATGAATGGATCAATCCTTTCATACTCATGCCCAATCTCTCTCTAAATCATGAATTTCCTATGTCAAATCTATGGGGTTTTAACCCAATACATGAAATTCCTAATTCTCAACATGGATATGATTTAAATATGTATATACTAATGAATAATTATTCATGGGCAAGTTTTATGTTATCTTCAATAAAAAAAAATCATGCTCTAAGTTTATTAAATCAAAATGCCCAATTATAGAAAGTTCATAAAAGATGAGATTTGTGATGAATGTAAGATTATGATGAGATATTATGATGAAAAGCATGTTTTCAAGCTACCCATGTTTATAATAATGTTTTCAATAGGAATTGAGTATTTTCAAGCATGTTAAGGTATTGGGCAATGTCTATATGTTCAAGTATGATTTATGATTTTCCTGAATTAAGCTTACAACATGGTTTTGGAGCGAAGACTCCCAATTATCTTTCGTCTTGTGGTATGTTTTGAGCTAAAGCTTCTCATATACATGAGTTGAATGGAGATGTATTTGATTATTGAGCTTCATTAATTGATGATGGTAAGCTTCATTGAGAAACGATGGAGAGCATATGCATGTTTTTTGGGAGTACTGTCTAGCATCGAGTAGGCTAAGGATCGACCACCCTATGACCCAGAATTACATGCCAACATAGGTTCATACTCATATATATATATATTACTTCGGGACCTCCCTTGTGAGCTATCCCCTGCCCTATTGGGCCACGAGCTTGATATCAATATCATGGTATCATCCCTAGCCCTGCCAAGGCTTTGGATGGCTATTCCCACTTGAGTATGATAGTTTAGACCACGCAAGCTATATCCTGGTACGTTAGTTAAAAGACGAGTCTCCCATTGTTCCTCATGATTTAAATTCTGCATGTTCATCTTTTATTAGATTTATACATCATATATGTTCTAAAGCAGGCTTGACTCAATGTTCAGTTTTACTAATGATTATCAGATTTCAGCTTTGAGTCAATCAATTAAGTTAGGATGTTATGTTTATTTCAGTCTTCCACTAAGATTATTATGTTGATTCATTAGTTTTGGTAATTGAGTTAGATGTATGTTCATGCCATGGGTCGACTTGGAGGCTCTCGGGGCTCCTTGTCCCGTGTCTCAATCTGGGCCTCAGTTCGGGTTGTAAAACATTGCCTCAGACTTCAGTTTAGCTTAGTCACCGTGGAGTTCAGTCTCAATTGTCAGCAGTTAGTTAGTACCGTATATGATATAAGTGATAATATCAGTACTCAATGCATGTACATGACCCTTATGTATCAACATTACCTGTATTTTATTTAAACATTTTCAAATAAGCATATCTTATCAATATCTATACTTTTTAGATACGGTCATTGTAGTTCAGGTCAGTTATGAATTCAGTTTACTTTCTTTCCGTATACTTGCATGTTTTCAATTCTTTTACGTTTCCTATATATTCAGTACATTCCAAGTACGGACCTCATACTTTATGTACTATATCATTTTATGATATAGATCTAGGTTTTCAAACTCAGCCTCGGGGTTAGACAAGTTCTATTCCCACCTCAGCTGTCAGTGGTGAGTCCTCATCTACCAAGAACAAGATTTATGATTTTCCTATTTTAGTTTTATTTCAGTTTCAGACTTTAGGAGTTAGCTGGGGACTTGTCCCAGCAGCTCATTGGTTAGGTAGAGGTTTTCAGACATGTATAGACAAATTCAACTTTTGATTCAGTCTTTATAATAGACTATGTCCTTATGGTATTGATTAGACTTTTCCAGTTAGCTTCCGCTTAGTTATGATTCTATTAGTTGTTATCTTGTTAATACCATGCTATGATTATGCCATGGGTCGACTTTGGGCAATCCATGGTTCTAGGTCCTGTGTTACGGCTAGGGTGTAAACTCGGATCGTGACAACCTGGCAACTCAGTAGCAAGCTATGACTCCTTTGCCACAACTCGTACCACCAAACCATGATTCATGGTGTGGACTGATGCTCTGGGAGATGAGCCTCTGAACTTTACCACGGGTCTTCCTACGACCCATACCAGCTGACCATGACCCGTACCACCAGTCGTACTGAGAGATTGTAGACTCCTCTACTGAACATATTAAACTTCTCAAACCTAGTCTTAGGAAACTTTAGGGTGCCACAATAATACTAGTTGTCAGTACCAACTGAGGTCAAGACACACTCAACCAACAAATTAGTTTTTTCTCCCTTCATTCTTCCAACATTCTTTATAAAGGACCTTCAAAAGAGGAAAAAAAAGAAAAATAAATAAAAAAATAAAATTCATGTTTTCTGAACTTCGTTTGACTTGATTCTTGTTATGAAATTATATGTAGGCACTCCTACTATGGGCTCGGTTTGACCAAAAAAGAAAATTCTATTATCCCCAACAAGATAAAAACTGGAGCATATTTTTTAGAAATGCCATTTTTCCTTTAAAAAAACAAAAGAATTTTTACAAAGTTCCTCTATTCCAAAAACTCAAGCTGACTCTCTTTTTCCATGGCTTCATAGGGTACGACATCTCTAGGTTGTATTAGGGGGCAAAAACCCCTATTCTCTTTTTCATAGCTTCACAGGGTACGACATCCCTTGGTTGCATTAAAAAAAACTATTCTCTTTTTCTTGGCTTCACAGGGCACAACATCCCCTGGTTGTTTTTTAGGAAACAAAAACCCCTATATTCTTGTCATGGCTTCAAAGCATACGATTTTTGCTGGTTGCATTTTAGGGAATAAAAATTCCTATTTTCTTCTTCATGGCTTCACAGGGTATGACATCCCCTGATCGCATTTTAGGGATCAAAAAGCCCTATTTACTTCTTTATGGTTTCATAGGGTATGACATTTCCTAGTTGCATTTTAGGAAGAAAAACCCCTATTTTGTTTTTCTTGGCTTCACAGGGTACGACATCCCCTGATTGTATCTTAGGGAGAAAAAACCCCTTTTCTCTTTTTCATTGCTTCACAGGATACACATTCCTGGATTGCATTTTAGGAAATAAAAATCTCTATCTTCTTTTCATGGCTTCACAGGGTACGACATTTTCTAGTTGCATTTTAGGGAATAAAACCCCCATCTTTTTTTCATGGCTTCACAGGGTACGACATTTCCTAGTTGCATTATAGAGAATAAAAACCCCTATTCTCTTTTTCATGGCCTCACAGGGTATGGCATCCCCTGGTTGCATTTTAAGAAATAAAAACTCTTTTTTTCATGGCTTCACAAGGTACGACATCCCCTGGTTGCATTTTAGGAAAAAAAAACTCCTATTCACTTTTTCATCGCTTCGCATGGTATGATATTCCCTGGTTGAATTTAAGAAATAAAACCCCTATACTCTTTTCATGACTTCACAGGGTACGAAATTTCCTGTTAGAATTAAAAAAAAACTAAAAACTGTTTTCTTCTTCACGACTTCATAGGGTACGACATTCACTCTATGCATTTTAGGGAATAAAGACCCCATATTTATTTTTTTTGTGCATATAGTTTAAATTATTGTTATTTTCTGTGTTCTATTAGAGAAGTTAGTTTGTAATTTTATTAATAATTCAAAAAAAATTCCTAGTATAGTACGGGGTAGAAAATTATTTTTCATTTTTGTTTTTCTTTGGTGGCTTGCAGGTTTATTTGAAATGCTTAGATTTGATGTCAAGAATATTCAATCTAAAAGAAAGTTAGAGTCAGCTATGATACAACACGTGCAGTGGCCTAGAATATCAAGATTCATCTTTTAAGCTTAAGTTTAATCAATAAAAAAGCATCCATGGATATTCGACAAATTGTCATTTGGAAGAGCATCAACGATTCAATCCAAGTGGCAAGTTAAAGTCTCAAATCCTAATTTCTAGATAAAATTTTGTGATCAGGGTACCCACTGGAAGAAGATGCGGTGATAACTGAAGATCCAAAATGAAGACCTAAAAGAAGAGATCCAAGACAAGTAGAGTAGATAGGATCTTATATTTTTTATTTTTTATGTAATAACAGAAGCCAAAGATCGAAACCTCAAAGGGACCCACTCGACTCTTTAACTCATCCTAATTTAATCCATGTATCCACTTGAACTACATGTGACCTGATTTTCATATTACCCGAGATATGTAGGCTGCCCAAAGCCAAGGCTCGGTCACACCTCTTTAATTTTTATTATTTTTTATTATTTATTTTTTCTTTTTCTCTTTTTGCATTTTTTATATATGGTTCGGTCAAAATCAGTCACGTTCTTTAATTCTTTGCCTGAAGACACTTCATATTTTCATGCAAAGATGGGCATGTTGTAAACTCCTAATCTTTTTACCAAACCTAAGGTTTTACACCATTCGAATGTTTCAGTATTTTTTTAGGACTAAATTAGATATTATGATATTTATTTCATATTTAGTAAGTCTATTTTAAAAGATTTGAAAACTACAAAAAAAATATTAACTCACATTTTAGGATAAGTTTAACTTTCGTTTTTCAAAAGAAAAGAAAATTGATTTTACTATATTTGTTAGTTACATTTTATTGTGAGCTATGTTCCAAAAACACACCAGAACTATACCGCTTTTGCGAGTTTAGTATCTGAGCTATATAAAGTTTGCATTAAGTATCTGAACTATCACCCCAGATTATAAAAAACACACCTGAGTGCCGATTGGATCAATGTTGTGTGTTCAATCACTCCCCAACTCATGAGTAATATTTTAGCCATTAAAATTACATACATGTCATTATAGCAATTATAAATTGCTGAGTAAGCATTTTTCTTTTTTTTTTTTAAAGCTTTTTCACTTTAAATATTCTTCTTCTTCATACTCTTTATTCTTCATTTTTTTTTTCATCTTTTGTGTAAAATTGTAGATTTCTTTCCTATTCTATTTCATCCTTCTTCAATTTATTCTTCATTTTGTAATAACTTATCCCTTCTTCTTAAAATGATCTAGTCTTTCTTTTTCAAGGACGATTGTACAAATTTTTGTAACAAATTAGATAAGAAAATTAAATCTTAATTGAGCAAAATTTGGTTTCATTGGGTACAATAATCAATCTATCTTCTACACTTTTATTTCTTCAATTAAGAATCTTTTTATCTAATTATTTTCATTCAACTGATAAAGGAGTAAAGAAGACCCAATTGATAATAAATTAGTAATATAGTTGTATGGAATGGGGATATTGGGAAGAGAGAAAAAGAAAGAAAGAAAGAAGAAAAAGAAAGTAAAAGAAAAATAAAAAAGAAAAAGAAGAAGGAGGGAAGGAAGAAGAAAAAGAAACAAAAGGGGAGGGGGGCTCAAAATTAATACAGTAATACGTGGACAGCCATGTCACGACTTGAGTGGCCGCGATTGGAACCCACACTATCTCCTCCGGTGGGCGAATCAATGAATTTCTAGCTAATTAATCAATCTTCACAACAAGAATAAGTAATTCACAACAAAATGATAAGTAACAGAATCTTTAATTAAAAGAAATGGAAATAAAATGAACTTGTTTATAAAATCTCTAGAACCTGAAAATCACTGTACGAATGAACATCTACCTAAAAATATCTAGAGGAAAATAACTAAAAAATCCAAAACAAATCAATGTTTGGAAAAGAAAGACATCTCCAGCGGTGGAATTGAAACAACATATCTAAGTCCGCTCACCATCCACTAGCTCGTTGCTTCTCTAAAGATGGGGTCGAGGTGAACTCCTTGGATCAAGGCATGCACTCAAAAAAGAAGTGCAGAAGTAGCATCATGTCATGAACCAAGCTAGGACCCCGACTTGAGACCGTAAATGACTCCAAGCTAACCCATGGCAAATACATAGCATGAATAAGATCATTATTTAGTGGATATAAAGCAGGAACATGACATGAGTGGGAGGCTGCGTAGTATATCAATATAAATGTAAACATGAACTAATATCACTGAAACATCTATACAAGTTGTCTGAAAAGCCTCTAAATATCTAACGAGCTGATGGGACATCATCCCCAACTAGCTCGCTAAGTCTGAAACTAAAAGACAAGCCCAAAATAGATATAATCAAAACTGATGTCCTCAGATCATAAGGACTCACCAAAGTAGGTATAAAGATGGACTGAGTGGGGGTGAGCTAACGACAGAAATGAGAAGGATCACCTAAACCTATATCATGAGATGATATAACATAAAGTATGCGGTCAGCGCTTTGAGTGTACTGAGTATGTAGAGAAAGTAAAACATGCTAGAAAAAATGATAGTATGAAATCATGAATATAAATCAAGATAGATCATGAGAGTAAGTGTGACATGTTAAAAGCCATATTCGGAAATAAACATAATCATAAGCTGAACATATTGACCCAATGTTTAGAAATAAAATAATATAGTATGCTATACTTGAAAACATACGTGAAAACTCATAATCCGATCAATGGGTCAAATATGTTATGAAGCATAATATAATATGACATAAACATGAGTATCTGAAAACATGAGGGCCAATGGGAGCATTCATCATAATCGAAACCATCATGATAGAGCTTATATGGTATCCTAACTATCTCGCTCAAATGGGCAGAGTCGTCCTAAGCCTTGACAGGGAAAAGAATGATGGAGGTGTTATATCACTGGTACACTCTTGGGCAGGGGAAGCACTCTCTTGAGACGTCCTGCATAAGAATATATATCTAAGGTGGCGCGTAGTTATGACACCAAGGTCCTCAGAATCCATGGCACACTCGGTGCTAGACACTACTGCCAAAACAAGCATATAGCTCATAATTATATTCTCAAAACATAGCTTGAATCATTTACTTGGGAGTCTTAACTCCAAACATTCCTTTAAAACTTATCATATAAGCCTTCGCTAAAATCATGATAAAACATACTTGATTTTACATGGGCTTTCCCAAGACATGAAATCATATTACTTGAGATAAACTTCATAATTCAAAATCATGGAATCATAAATTTAAGAATTTGTAAATATTCATGCATGCTTGGATAATTAATCATACTACATATTATGGACTCATAAGCTTGAAATTCACAAAACATGCATAATAGGGAATAATCTTCATAAACATGAAATCATGAATTAGGAAGTAAATTGAGGGTCAAATCTTCCTAATAGCCATAAAACATCAATTGAAACATGAGAGAATTGATCCCATAGAGATAGCATGGAAGATTTCATGAAATTGGGTAAAAGCCTAGAATTTTAACTTGGCATACTTAGAGACTTGAATTCATAGAATTGGGATGAAGTTGGGAACGAGGGTGGAAGAATTTTCCCCATTCATAACCCTACATACCTGGGTAATTGACTCCTAACCTTTCCTTGAAAACCCAGGAAGATTGGAAGAGATTTGATGAAGAAGCCTAGCCTTGATCTTGAGAGACGACTTTAAATCTACTATAATTATGAAAGCATAAGGACTTGGGCTAGGTTAAACCCCTTAATACACTCTTTAAGAAACCCAAAACAGCGTCACTTAGGGTTAGAAGCATAGGAATTTTCAAAAATACCGCTTGGGAAAACATATTTAAAAAGCTAACTACTAGGTACCACGAGTCGTACCACCAAATAACTACTTGTGGTTTCCTTCCATTGATTGCTAGATGAATTTTCTAGTTCTTTGGTTCTCAATCCATGGGTGTCTCCACGACTCATTATTTCCTACAATGAATCATACCATGACTTTTTACATCGGCTTTCCCTCAATAGACTCAAACGACAAGTCGTACGATCCAATCATGACTCGTGGTATGGGCCAGTTCACCTTCTGTCTATATCTGGGCTTCTTTAGTAGTCAATACCCCAACTCTTTACTACCTCCTATGACTCATACCATGAGTCATCATCACTGGACCAGGAGAAACTGCTATATACCATGACTGCTCCTATGACTCATGACTTCAAATCACGACTCATACAATGAGTCATTCTGAGGAATTTTCTAGATTTTTCTGCTAATTCTACTACAACTCCGAGGCTTGATCGTAGAGAATTTTGGAGTGTTATATATCAGTACGACACAAAGTACTGGTGGGCATCATTGGCCAACCTTAAATAATAACACACATACAGTGACAACATGCAACTATCCCAAAACATAAGTTCATTAAATAGTACTCATTCAAGAATCAATCTATGTAGAGTGTTTGGCCTGCTCACTAGATTACGTTTTGCTGCATCGGTCACTTGACAGCTGCCATGGTCTCGCCAAAGCAATACAGGTACCACTGCAGCGGTACTGCCTTCGCAGTAACTCGACATAGGTACCACCTACAGTTATCTTTTAACTCTTTTTCAACATTCAATTAATTACAACCATAAAAGTTATTCATAGTTGTTCGTCCAACAATTCAATGTACGATAATCACATGCGATATGCCATGGACTACTCAAAAAAGATTCTCCAAATCATCATGCACTTTTAGGTGACTCTACATTTAACGTCAAATCATCATAAGCACATCAACATTGCTAACACATAGGCTATATAATAAGGAATTCGGTTTCATTCTAGTTCTCACATTTTTGATACAATTGTATTTATTTAAACTCAATAAAGTATCATAACAATTGATGATGTGCTAGGCACACGCCTATGTCATATTACCATAATCACTCAAGAACTAGTCATCATTGTAAACACATGCCAAAGAGCCTTATTTCTGCCTTTTAAGTCATGACCTCCAAGGGACTCTAGAAATCCATGTATTATATCAGCATGGTACCCTCTTTCACTCATATGCTCATCTGGATGCTTCCCTTGAACATGAGTTGTTCAACCATATTGCTCAACCGGATACTCCCCTCGAGCACGAGCCAGTCATCTCAGGACAAAAAATATTATCCACTTTCATTCTAATATCTTGGTACTTTATCACTGAGCCAATTTTCTTGTCCTTTAGGGTGCCTCATCTTACCTCTCTCCACTTGAATATTCAAATAATTCATTGATCACTTACAAGACAATACGAAAGAACATGTACAACATCTCAAACCTCCAATTCCACATCATATAAATAATGACATCATATCATATTCATCAAGCATTCAAATTCAATAGGGGAATTATTATAACAAATTATGTCTAGAGACTAATACAACACATTATCATTCAGTACATATACATGTCATTAAATAAAGTCTAACTCCTTCTAAACCACGAACTACCTCGAATGGAGGATTAGAGTGTTAATTATTATGCTGGAGCCTTGGCTTTCCTCAACTCCATGGAACGTTCGAAATCTATAATAATAATTACAGAATAATCTATTATTTACACTTCAAATAAGCGTCTAGGACATCTAAGCCCCCCAATTCTACTGGTGATATGTTCTCCCTCTCTACCCACTAAGGAATTTTTTCCATTCCATTTACGTATTGATCATTCCTAACTCGAGTCATAGAGTTCCCACTCCTCAGCCCCTCATTAGGACATTACTAGGGCTAATAGTCTTACTTTTTCAAATTGCAAGTCTCCATTACCCTACCTTATGCACATGCATTCACAATCCCCAAAAAGGTTCTCATTACTCCCTTCTAGACTAGGAACCAACCCCTCTAGTTCTTTATTAATCCGCCCTAGTTTCTCCATTCTAGGGTTCTTCAACTAGGAATTTCACCATAAAAGGTCTCCCTTTTGATTCAATAGGGTTAGGGAGTAAAAAGTATAGAGAATAGACCGAAGTTTTTACCTTAGGGAAGGAGAATTGCTTTGCTCTTGGAGAATCACTCTTATGTTTTTAACAGGTCGTGCTTCAAATAATGTAGAAAACCCCCTGAAATCTCACTTACTAACTTTTATCATATGTTTTAGTGGTCATATTTCTGCTACTGTGGACCCGCTATAGTGCTCAGGATGCTAACAGTGGATTCGACAGTTATTATCTTGGTGCATTACGGTGGGCTTTTGACCATGGTAACGGTCTCATTGCAGCAGTTTTTCTCCTGCTGCAATGGTCTCCCGATAACTAGTAGCTCCCATTCCCTGTGCACAGACCATTCCTTAATCTCAAGTTTTAACTTTGAATGGAATTTCCCAAGACAAGAAATCATACATACTTGAGATAATCTTCATAATTCAAAATCATGGACTCATAAGCTTGATTTATAAATCATGCATAATAAGGGATAATCTTCATAAACTTGAAATTATGAATTAGGAAGTAAATTGAGGGTCAAATCTTCTCTAATAGCCATAAAACACCAACTGAAACATGAGAGAATTGAACCCATAGAGATAGCATGGAATATTTCATAGAATTGGGTAAAACCCTAGAATTTTAACTTGTCATGTTTAGAGATTTGAAATCATAGAATTGGGATGAAGTTGGGCATAAGGGTGGAAGAATTTCCTCTATTCATAACCCTACATACCTTGGTAATTGACTGCTAAACTTGTCTTGAAAATCCAAGAAGATTGGAAGAGATTTGATGATGAACCTAACCTTGATCTTGAGAGAGGATTTAAAATCTACTGCAATTATGAAAGCATAATGACTTAGGCTAAGTTAAACCCCTTAATACACTCTTTAGGAAACCCAAAATGAAGTCACTTAGGGGTTAGAAGCTTAAAAAGTTACATAAATACCCTTGGGAAAATGCAATTAAAAAGCTTACTGCCAGGTACCACGAGCCGTACCACCAAACAACGACTTGTGGTTTCCTTTTGTTGATTGCTAGTCGAATTTTATAGTTCTTTGGTTCTCCAACCATGGGCCTCGTTATGACTCATTTTTTCCTAAAACGAGTCATACCATGACTCTTTACATCGGCTTTCCCTCAGAAGAAACAAACCACGACCCCTAACCACGAGTAGTACCATCCAATCATGACTTGTTGTATGGGCCAGTTACCTTCCGTCCGTATCTGGGCTTCCTTAGTATGAATGATACCACAGCTCATTACTACATCCTATGAGTCTTACCATGAGTCATCATCACTGGCCTAGGAGAAACTGCTACTTACCATGACTGCTCCTACGACCCGTGACTTCAAAGCACAACTCATACAACGAGTCATTCTTGGGCATTCTGTAGATTTTTTTTGCTGTTCTATTACAAGTCTAGGGCGTGATTGTAGGTACTTTTGGGGTGTTATATTATATACCCCTTGGAAATATTTATCCTCTAATGGAATAAGATGAAAAGATAGGAAAAGAGCTGCAATCCCAAAACTGTAAGCCATAGATTCAAAAATTGACGGAGTGACTAACTCTGGATTGAGATACATGACTAAACTGAATTCATGAAACATACATGCATGATATGAAATAAAATACACTTAGAGCCATGAACTTGACATGAAACTGAATAGAGTACTTAGAAGGAAACTAGTACCTCATGTTAGAACTGATCCTGAAGGAAAAAGATATTGGTATTTAGCCATCATATCTGCTTCGGCTTCCCACGTAGCTCCTCAACAAGTTGATTTCTCCACAATACCTTCACTGAAGCTATTTCCTTGTTCCTCAACTTCTGAACCTGATGATTAAGGATCTTAACCGAAAATTCTTCATAGCTAAGTCTATCCTTTACCCCAATTCTCTCTACCGAAATAACTAAAGTTGGATCACTAGTGCACTTTTTCAATAGAGATACACGGAAAACTGGGTGCACTGAAGCTAACTCAGCTGGTAGCTCCAACTCATATGTCACATTGCCATCTCGTCTCAGAATCCCATAAGTACCAATATATAAGGGACTAGAGCTTTCCATTTTACCGAACCTCACGACTCCCTTCATGGGAGACACCTTCATAAACACCCAATCATCGACTTCAAACTTATGCTCTCTCCTCCTAATATCCGCATAAGACTTCTGACGAATCTGACTTGTTTCCAGCCTTTCTCTAATAAGCTAAACTTTCTGCATAGGCTCATACACTGAGTTTGGCCCTATCAATGTAGCCTTACCTACCTCGAACCATCCAATAGGTAATCTACATCTCCGCCCATAAAGAGCCTCAAATGGAGCCACCTGTATACTGGAGTGATAACTTTTATTAGGCAAACTCGATGAGACGCAAGTGATCATCCCAACTACTCGTCAAATCAATCAGTCATTCTCTCAACATGTCCTTAAGAGTCTGAATGGTCCGCTCGGCCTGACCATCTGTCTGTGGGTGAAAAGTTGTGCTAAGCTTCACCCATGTACCAAGTCCCTTTTGAAACATTCTCCAAAATTGAGAGGTGAACTGAGTACCCCTATACGAGATGATGGAAAAAGGAACTTAGTGCAACCAAAACAACTCCCGAATGTAGAGTCTATCATAATTCTCGGCTGAATTTATGGTTTTGACCGGTAGAAAATGGGATGATTCGTTCACCCTGTTCGGCTGTTTGTTATATTGGTATATAACTACACGCAAGTGCACGTGGTCGAACAAGTAGTAAAGTGGCTTAAGTAAGCCAAGTATCGATCCCACAGGGACTGGGATGAAGTGCAATCTGCTCAAGTGTACTATATTTCAATTCTAAAAATGCAGACAACAGTGTAACCAAGAGTTTGATATTTTTGATTTCTAATAATTATGCTAAGTCTAAAACAATTCTCTAATGTGAGTATGAACTATGAATGTGAGCATGCTGAGGTTAAACGAACATGTAATGAAATTAATTGTCGATATAATTTGGTTAGCCTTTTCCTTCGGTTGCTAGTCAAGAATTATTGCCAAGGGATTAAAACTCTCGTATTTAACCCCACTTAAGAATCATGAACCATCCACCTACATTTCTGTGATTAAATGCAATTCATGTTCTAGCCATACAAAACCGATTCCTAAATTGACTAATACGACTTTCAGGTATATTTCTATCCTGAAGGTAAATCAATTCTCAATTTTCCCAAACTAAGAAAGGATCATATCCTATTAATTCACAACTTTCCAATTTCTTGCTCTCTCGAGTGAAACCGGACTTTTTAGATATACATTAGCATAGGCCACACATTAATGCAGTAAGAACAAGAATCAATAGAACAACCATGGAAGAAAAGATGAAAAACCAAAGAATCAATAATCACATTTCATTACAATTGTTCTTAACCTCAGCAAGAAGATGAATTAGCCACTCATTTGTGGATTAAACATTGTTAAATTAGTGTTAAACATACAAGCAATTTAATACAAGAAGAAGGAAAGAGAGAAAAACCCTGAGAATTTCGTCCCCTCAACTGCCTGTAACCCACGTTCTTTCTCCACCCAGTCAGAATATTGAAAAATGAACCTAAGTGTTCTATTTATACTAGTGGGAATTTTTCCCGGAATAACAAGCAACGTGTCACGGAGTGCATCGCGGAGCACTGCCTCCGTGACATGCCACCGACGCAGACCCTTACTGGAAACTGGGGGTCCAGGGAATAAGGCCCAACGTGGCACGACATGCAACGTGGAGCCAGGCCACCGTGCCACGGACCCATCGCGAACCCTCACTGGAATTAAGCTGAAAATTCCCTCTCCAAGCAGAAGGCCTCCGAGATGGCAGCGTGACACGGCTCCATCGCGGAGCCCCTTTATTTTATGCTTTCCAATGCCTTGTCCCTTGCTCACATCCGTGTCCAACCCCGATATCTTCCAACATGCATTTTAGCTTCTCGAAATTACATTTTTCCTGCAAAACAATGCTAATCATGTTGGTTAGTTTAAATTCACATTTTATTACCAATTACATGAGAATGTATAAACATTGATAGATAAACAAGGCTAAAATGACACCTTTGAGTATCACTTGGGCATATAAATTTGCCCAAGATCACTTACCCCACAATTAAATCCTTGTTCGTCCTCGAACAACAATCTTACACCTCATGCAATTTACATCCCACCCTCGCTACTTTGGTTTGACAATTTAGGTTACGGTCATACCGATTATTCAATACAGCAAATCATCAAGAAAACATGCATGGTCCTATCAATGCAATGAACTTCAATACATCAAGACTTCCTAGACTTAAGAATCGACTCTCGATATTGGCAAACTCATGCAAATCAGCTGATCAAGACATCCGACACGAAAATTAATCTCTCATCAAGCATGTGCCCTCACAACACAAGAGAATTTTCCCCTTTTCGATCATATGAACTCACAAAATTTCAAGCAGGGGCATATAAATACAATTTCCCTCTCTCTCCCAAAAGAATTCACATGCATCATGTCATGACCCAAGCTTGCCTTTAGTGTACTACTTCACTAATATAAAAAAGTGTGATGTAAGATCATGTAGGACTTTAACGGGTTGTAATGGAAGCTACGGAATTAGTAAATATTAGGCTAGCCAATAATAGCCACTAGCATCCTTAAGCGCTTTTTCAACACATCCCATCAAACTCATGGACATTGTTTCTTTCTTCATCCTCCCATTCTTGAAGTTTTTCTTTAGTTTGGCCCATCTTATTAAACGCACTTGACACCAGAACAAATATTATTCATACACCTTCATTATAGTTTATTTATAACAATTGCACCTTCAACCTTTTCTTTTCTTCCATCACTCTACTTTTCTTTTCTTTTCACCATTCTCGCTCTTTGACACTTTGGGGAAATGATTTTCTCTTCTTAAGCGCTTAAGAGTTTTGGATCGACTTTACGGCTAATGAAAAGAAGGGATTAATCTCGGGTTATACTTTTTGACAAAAGAAAAAAATAATAGGCTAAAGGCTCAACGGGATGACTAGGGTACACAATCAAGGTGGGTATGATAATGAAAAATAGCAACTTTCGGTTAAAAACAAAGAAATGCCTACATCCTTTCCTACAATACACCTCCTTCTTTTCATTTTGTACACACACCAGGAAAGTTCTAGACACTTCACAATAGCATGGAATAACAAAACCTCACTTCACACTTATTGCACATGCTCAATTCAAGATGTATTCACAAACTCTTCAATCAGCTAATTACAGGAATTCAAACATTAAGCCTCAATCACACTGAATCGAACTCTATGGCCTAGGTATCTCAATACATTTACAAAGTTGCATGCTTTCATACGAATCACATTTGCATTTTAAATATCATGTACAACACGCAACCATAACTCTGCCACCATAAAGTAACTACATTTCACTTAAGACGGTTGTCATCCATCCATCATCCACCATAACTCTGCAACCATAACTCTACCACCATAAAGTAACTACTGAAAAATAATTTAGAAATCTACTCCTAACGACTACATTTCACTTAAGACGGTTGTCATCCATCCATCATAGAGAACGGTCACTAACTAGGACTTCGGTTCAATGGGACCCTTCTCGGTAAAAGAACCGAAAACAAACGCCGAGAAACCCAAGAAGTAAAAAAATTTAAAAATATCTTCAAAATATCGATCATTTCGATTCTTTTTTTTAAAAAAAATATCGATTAATTCGATAAACAAACATATGTACAAACTCAACTAGCAACATTCAGCAACACACAACAGTTTCACATATATTTACAATACAGAACAATAACTTACAATCACAAATCACAGGTCAGAAAATGATCAGAAAATTTTGTTCACAGCACAACAACAGATTAGGACATACAAAACAGCATAACCAGCACCTAACCACTCCCACCCCACACTTATCTCGAACACTGTCCCTAGTGTTCACAAAAAATTAAAATAGCACAAAAATTGGGTGGTGGAACTCCCTGATCAATCAAAGTACTCCACTTCTTCATCAGGTGCTGCTGCTTCATCTCCCATGTCTGAATCACCCCCATCGTCATCGTCGGACTCCACATCGGAGTCCTCCCGATGTGTCTCCTCGTACGTGGGGACATCATCATCCGTGGGCTCTACAAATGCTGGCCCCACTCAACATAGAGCCCTGGCGTTTTCGCCAAAAGGGTAGTCTAGCTCGAGCTACCATAGCTCCTTCTCTGTTGCCGGCCTCCCACCTATCCTCAGCTGGAGCATCTGCATCCCATACATGCGGGCCATGTACTGATCATCACGAGCATGTCGCTCGCCTAATGTAAGCACTGGCCTGTGGGTGGTGTCGGGAGCCTTAGTTTTAGTGACATCTAAGGCCCGCCACTCCATCTGCGGGATATAATCAAGGGCCTCTTCCTCGACATCCAGGCCCCTCAGGAAGGTGGTGAGTATCCCACCAAATCCGTATCTGTACCCCTGATGCAACCGGGCTCTCTTCATGGCGAAGATAATCACCGCCCCCACGTTGATCTCCAACCCTTTCATCAGGGCGTACACCAGGCATACACGATCCCGGGTTACATCTGTCATATGTACCCCCGGGATTAGGTAGGAACAAACGATCTTTAGCTATATTCTGGCTTCCCTGTTCATCTGTGAATAGGGCAAAGTCTTATGGTAGCCCCTCTCTTTGTGTCTGCTCCATCTAGCTGTCGATCGGGTTCCACACAAAGTACGTCTGATGTCCGCATACGGTGGAGTGATGTTCAGCTGTCGAAGCACGTGGGCGTCTGTGTCCCGCGCCCCTAGGATAGCATTGAGGTGGTGGGGCTCGAAGGTGACTATTTGCCCTCTGATTTTGATGGTGTGACTTCTGAGAGTCGGGTCCCAATTGGCATAGAATTCCCGAATCAGGTGCAAGTTGCATTCCTTGGGCTCTTCAAAAATGAATTTGAGCCCAGCTGCCTCGATCCGGTGTACAATCCTAGGGAACTCTTGTGCCAATGGTTCCCCTGCTATGTGTTCCTCGGGGAAGTACTTGCTCTCCTTGTGCTTAGCATACTACTTCTTCCCCTCTTCTGTCACCCACCTAGTTCTGTATTTGTGGCGTTGGCCACGTGGAACCGCTGGTGCTACTAGGACTGCTGTGCCCAGTCTGATTCGCTTTCTTCCGGCGCCCGATGTTGATGCGCCTTTCCCTTTTTCTTGCCTGCTTGCCATTTTACCTGTCAATCCAAGTAGATAAGATCAATGTTAAGCCAATGAATATTAACTCCGACTAAGGTCGGGTTAAGCTAGGCTACCCCACACTTAGTCCTTAACCAAAATTACAACATTCTGGCAAGATCATGCTTATTTACACAAACCAACAACCAACTATACAACCATGCTTAGTGCATTCGAAGAATTCAATGGTATATATTCTATGTACTACTCAGACTTGGTACAGCTAACCATAATCATTACCCTCGATAACATTTTATTCCATCGCACTTAGCAAGGAAAAACAAAGAAACGAAACAACAAGGATTTATCTACACGAACCTATACAACTCACCCAATTCTTGCAAATTTCACTATTCCCCTAACCCGAGAATTCGTCGTTTTTTTAACATCATAACAATTAGCACATCGACTAATCTCACTCAACATGTACAACCCGGCATGAATTTCACAAGTTCACTACATTTTTCCACTTCAACTTTAAAAACAAGCCCTAAATATGATTGTATCAACAAAATTCGATTAAATTATTCAATTAACGAGTTCAAGCAATCACAATGATACTCCGAACATTCATCAACACTAATTCAATTAAATTCACGCTTAATTTCTACTTAGGGAAAACTTAGCTTACATCACATGCTCAATATCGAAGAAAATCGATAAGAAATGAGATGGAATCGAAGAACATACCTTGAGATTGAAGAATTGAAGGAAACTCGATGAATTTCTTGGCCTAATCCATGTCATGTTGAAGGGGGAGGGGTTTTAGGGGGTTTGGTTGCGGAGTGTGTGAGGAATAAAGAAAATTTGAGGGGGATTCGGGGTTTAAAAGTGGAAAAATCACGCGGGTCACCCGGCGACCCGGTGTGACCCATCGCGGTATACACAGCAACGTGTCACGGAGTGCATCGTGGAGTACTGCCTCCGTGACACGGAGTTGTCGCGAGGGTACTCTGGAATTTTTTAAAATTTCGGATTTATACCTCAACGTGTCACGGAGGGTAACGCGGAGGCCCCCCTCCGTGACACGGAGCTATTGCCCTAGCTCACTGTTTTGCTACTTTTTCTTAATTTTCATACCTCGAATTTTCCTTTGCAATTCCTTGTATATTTTCCTCCGTTCGACCTGAAATTCATTCTACTACAAGAAATTGGTTAGAATTATAGGTTTCACTCTAAATAAAAATAAAAACAAAAATTAAAACTAAAAATTTTGTTGTTAATTAAGAAAAAGAAAAAGAAAAATCTATTCACAATTTACAAAGAAAAATTTTCACGGGTTGCCTCCCGTGCAGCGCCTGGTTTACCGTCGCGGCACGACGTACCAAGTTTCATCACTGTTTCCTCCACCTTAAGGATATGAATCTCATCCCTAATTTCTTCTCTAATTTCCTCTTATGCTCCAGGGGTGGCGGTGAAAAATTGTAAGGACCAAGCAGTAGATGTTGCCTTTTGAACTTATTGGCCCTTAAGTAAGCGAAGTCATTTTGTCTCTCCGAGTTAGCAAATTTCAAAATATACGGGGCTTGGTCCTCCTCTAGACATTTCTCTATAAGCTTGGAAGACTCTATTTCTCGGTTGTCAACCAAACTTAATGTCGAAAAATGCTTCGAGTGTGGTCCAATAAACCTCAACTCTGAAACTGCATTGTGCTTGACCTCCTTACTTGTATACACCTTCTCAGCATCGACATCTATCTGTCCATTAATGTCAATTGGGGGATACTCTATCTCTTCTTCCGTGAATGGATTTTCCATAAGTGTGAGCCCATCACGAGGACACTCAAGATATTCTAATTGTTGGGTTTCATCCAAAAATTCACCCTTGTCTTCCTCTTGTAGTTCCTCTTGAATATCGGCTAAAACTATCACCTGCAATTTATCACAAGCTTCAGCCTCAGCAATCATCTCCGTGAATTTGACGCTCATCCTTTCTAGAGCCTCTGCATTCTCTTCTTGCTGAATTCTCAATATTGCCATCGCCTCCTTCATTGCTTCTGATTGCTTTAGGAGTTGTTTCAGCATGTCTTCTATTTGAGCTTGCCGTCCCAAGTCCTCATTTTCAACATGCCTATATTTAGAAAAAACAATAGAAGGATCATAGTAGGGGCTTGGGGGAGGGGAATATGCATTCGGACAACCATCCCAATGGCCATCTTGACCACCACATATATTGCACGTGTTACAGTGTTGCCATGAGTGGTGTCGTCCTCTGCAATTCAGACAGGATTCGCCAAAATATGAGTGTCCACCATTTAAACCATTTGTATTCCACGATGTCATGTCAATAAGGGTATCCGAAAAAGAAGAAAAATAAAATACAATAAAAAAATTAAAAAAAAGAATTAAAACAAACACTAAGACCAAGTTGTCAACACTAAGAAAATAAAAATATAGTAAATTAACACTTAAGACAAATTCACCAATTGCCAACTCCCGGCAACGGCGCCAAAAACTTGTTCGGCTGTTTGTTATATGGGTATATAACTACACGCAAGTGCACGTGGTCGAACAAGTAGTAAAGTGGCTTAAGTAAGCCAAGTATCGATCCCACAGGGACTGGGATGAAGTGCAATCTGCTCAAGTGTACTATATTTCAATTCTAAAAATGCAGACAACAGTGTAACCAAGAGTTTGATATTTTTGATTTCTAATAATTATGCTAAGTCTAAAACAATTATCTAATGTGAGTCTGAACTATGAATATGAGCATGTTGAGGTTAAACGAACATGTAATGAAATTAATTGTCGATATAATTTGGTTAGCCTTTTCCTCCGGTTGCTAGTCAAGAATTATTGCCAAGGGATTAAAACTCTCGTATTTAACCCCACTTAACAATCATGAACCGTCCACCTACATCTCTGTGATAAAATGCAATTCATGTTCTAGCCATACAAAACTGATTCCTAAATTGACTAATACGACTTTTGGGTATATTTCTATCCTGAAGGTAAATCAATTCTCAATTTTCCCAAACTAAGAAAGGTTCATATCCTATTAATTCACAACTTTCCAATTTCTTGCTCTCTCGAGTAAAACCGGACTTTTTAGATATACATTAATGTAGGCCACACATTAATGCAGTAAGAACAAGAATCAATAAAACAACCATGGAAGAAAAGATGAAAAACCAAAGAATCAATAATCACATTTCATTACAATTGTTCTTAACCTCAGCAAGAAGATGAATTAGCCACTCATTTGTGGATTAAACATCGTTAAATTAGTGTTAAACATACATGCAATTTAATACAAGAAGAAGGAAAGAGAGAAAAACCCTGAGAATTTCGTCCCCTCAACTGCCTGTAACCCATGTTCTTTCTCCACCCAGTCAGAATATTGAAAAATGAACCTAAGTGTTCTATTTATACTAGTGGGAATTTTTCCCGGAATAACAAGCAACGTTTCACGGAGTGCATCGCGGAGCACTGCCTCCGTGACATGCCACCGACGCAGACCCTTACTGGAAACTGGGGTTCCAGGGAATAAGGCCCAACGTGGCACGACATGCAACGTGGAGCCAGGCCACCGTGCCACGGACCCATCGCGAACCCTCACTGGAATTAGGCTGAAAATTCCCTCTCCAAGCAGAAGGCCTCCGAGATGGCAGCGTGACACGGCTCCATCGCGGAGCCCCTTTATTTTATGCTTTCCAATGCCTTGTCCCTTGCTCACATCCGTGTCCAACCCCGATATCTTCCAACATGCATTTTAGCTTCTCGAAATTACATTTTTCCTGCAAAACAATGCTAATCATGTTGGTTAGTTTAAATTCACATTTTATTACCAATTACATGAGAATGTATAAACATTGATAGATAAACAAGGCTAAAATGACACCTTTGAGTATCACTTGGGCATATAAATTTGCCCAAGATCACTTACCCCACAATTAAATCCTTGTTCGTCCTCGAACAACAATCTTACACCTCATGCAATTTACATCCCACCCTCGCTACTTTGGTTTGACAATTTAGGTTACGGTCATACCGATTATTCAATACAGCAAATCATCAAGAAAACATGCATGGTCCTATCAATGCAATGAACTTCAATACATCAAGACTTCCTAGACTTAAGAATCGACTCTCGATATTGGCAAACTCATGCAAATCAGCTGATCAAGACATCCGACACGAAAATTAATCTCTCATCAAGCATGTGCCCTCACAACACAAGAGAATTTTCCCCTTTTCGATCATATGAACTCACAAAATTTCAAGCAGGGGCATATAAATACAATTTCCCTCTCTCTCCCAAAAGAATTCACATGCATCATGTCATGACCCAAGCTTGCCTTTAGTGTACTACTTCACTAATATAAAAAAGTGTGATGTAAGATCATGTAGGACTTTAACGGGTTGTAATGGAAGCTACGGAATTAGTAAATATTAGGCTAGCCAATAATTGCCACTAGCATCCTTAAGCGCTTTTTCAACACATCCCATCAAACTCATGGACATTGTTTCTTTCTTCATCCTCCCATTCTTGAAGTTTTTCTTTAGTTTGGCCCATCTTATTAAACGCACTTGACACCAGAACAAATATTATTCATACACCTTCATTATAGTTTATTTATAACAGTTGCACCTTCAACCTTTTCTTTTCTTCCATCACTCTACTTTTCTTTTCTTTTCACCATTCTCGCTCTTTGACACTTTGGGGAAATGATTTTCTCTTCTTAAGCGCTTAAGAGTTTTGGATCGACTTTACGGCTAATGAAAAGAAGGGATTAAGCTCGGGTTATACTTTTTGACAAAAGAAAAAAATAATAGGCTAAAGGCTCAACGGGATGACTAGGGTACACAATCAAGGTGGGTATGATAATGAAAAATAGCAACTTTCGGTTAAAAACAAAGAAATGCCTACATCCTTTCCTACAATACACCTCCTTCTTTTCGTTTTGTACACACACCAGGAAAGTTCTAGACACTTCACAATAGCATGGAATAACAAAACCTCACTTCACACTTATTGCACATGCTCAATTCAAGATGTATTCACAGACTCTTCAATCAGCTAATTACAGGAATTCAAACATTAAGCCTCAATCACACTGAATCGAACTCTATGGCCTAGGTATCTCAATACATTTACAAAGTTGCATGCTTTCATACGAATCACATTTGCATTTTAAATATCATGTACAACACGCAACCATAACTCTTCCACCATAAAGTAACTACATTTCACTTAAGACGGTTGTCATCCATCCATCATCCACCATAACTCTGCAACCATAACTCTACCACCATAAAGTAACTACTGAAAAATAATTTAGAAATCTACTCCTAACGACTACATTTCACTTAAGACGGTTGTCATCCATCCATCATAGAGAATGGTCACTAACTAGGACTTCGGTTCAATGGGACCCTTCTCGGTAAAAGAACCGAAAACAAACGCCGAGAAACCCAAGAAGTAAAAAAATTTAAAAATATCGCGGAGCACTGCCTCCGTGACATGCCACCGACGCAGACCCTCACTGGAAACTGGGGGTCTAGGGAATAAGTCCCAACATGGCACGGCGTGCAACGCGGAGCTAGGCCACCGTGTCACGGACCCATCGCGAACCCTCACTGGAATTAGGCTGAAAATTCCCTCTCCAGGCAGAAGGCCTCCGCGATGGCAGCGTGACACGGCTCCATCGCGGAGCCCCTTTATTTTATGCTTTCCAATGCCTTGTCCCTTGCCCACATCCGAGTCCAACCCCGATATCTTCCAACATGCATTTTAGCTTACCAAAATTACATTTTTCCTGCAAAACAATGCTAATCATGTTGGTTAGTATAAATTCACATTTTATTATCAATTACATGAGAATGTATAAACATTGATAGATAAACAAGGCTAAAATGACACCTTTGAGTATCACTTGGGCATATAAATTTGCCCAAGATCATACCCTGTCCACAATCACCCATATAGAGTCATACTATCGGCGAGTATGAGGCAATCCTGTAATGAAGTCCATATTGATCTCTTCCCACTTTCATGTAGGAATGCTGATGTCCTGAAACATACCTCCAGGTCTCTGATGCTCAAACTTCAACTGTTGGCAATTCGGACACTTAGCCACAAATTTCGCTATGTCGTTCTTCATACCATTCCACCAATAGACTTCCTGTAGATCATTGTACATCTTGGTGGAACCTGGATGGATAGAGTATCGAGATCCATGAGCTTCTCTAAATATCCGCTATCTTAAGTCATCTATAGCTGGAACACATAATTGGCCCTGATATCAGAGTACAACATCTCCTCCTTCGGAGAAAACCTCTATTCTCTAATTTCAGACGGATTCCTTCAACTTCACCAAGATAGGGTCCTCATGTTGCCTTGCATTAACCTCCATCACCAATGAAGATTCTAACCTATTTTGAACAATACACCACCATCCGACGAATTTATAAGGTGAACTCCTAAATAAGCAAGCCTGTGAACATCCTTCACCAACTCCTTTCTTCCACTCTCGACATGGGACACACTCTCCATGGACAGCCTGCTAAGAGCATCTTCCACAATATTGGCCTAGCTCGGTGATAAAGGACACTCATGTCATAGTTCTTGAGAATCTCTAGCCATATCTTTTGCCCCAAATTAGGGTCCTTCTGAGTAAACATGTACTAGAGGCTCTTGTGGTCCATGAACACATCCACATGCACCACATACAAATAGTGCCTCCGAATCTTCAAAGAAAACACCACAACTGCCAAATCTTTTTTCATGTGTTGGATAATTCTTCTTATGAGTCTTAAGCTACCTAGAGGTATAGGCGATGACTTTACCATGATTCATCAACACACAACCATGAACAACCATAAAAGCATCACAACACAACGAAGCCATATGTGCCCTACATTAGGTCAACACAGCGGCTGAAGTGAGTGGAGTCTTTAACTCCTGAAAAATCTTCTCACAAGTATCCGACCACTGAAATTTGACCTTCTTCTAGGTAAACTTAGTCAATGGCACTACAATAGATAAAAATCCTTTTACAAACCTTTTGTAGTAGCCAGCTAAACCCAAATGGATCGTAATATATGTAGGACTGACAGGTCTAGGACAATTCTTCACCGCCTCTATCTTTTGAGAGTCACCAGTACACCCACTGTAGACACAATATGATCTAAGAATGCTACTGAGTTTAGCCAAAACTCACACTTGTTGAATATAGAAAACAACTGGCGATTCTTGAGAGTTGGCAACAAAACCCTCAAATGCGTGGCATGCTCCTCCTTCCTCCAAGAGTATTATAAGGATATAATCTATGAAGACAATCATGAAAAATATCCAAATACTGCTTAAACACCCTGTTCATCAAGTCCCATAAAAGTTGCAGGAGCATTCGTGTCAGCAACCCAAGCTGCGACCCGGATCGAGACACGGGTCTAAGTACCATGAATGACTCCAAGCTAACCCTTGGCACATACATAGAATAATTAAGAGCATAGATAAGGGGAATTATCACATGAACATAAGATAAATGGAAGTCTGGAACATGTATCATAGAAACATAAGAAAAGACCAATAATCAACAACGCTGATCATCTACTACATAATTGTCTGAAAGCCTCTAAATGTAAGATGAACTGATGGGACAACACCCCCAACTAGCTTGCTAAGTCTGAAACTATAAATTATAGACATAAAGCATAAACTAATAAACGTCCTCGGAAGATGAGGACTCACCAAGACTGGGATAAAGCTTGATCGAGCTGGAGCGAGCTAATGTCGTAGTTGAGGATGATCACCCGAACCTATATTATGAGACGATATAGCACAAAGTATGCAGCCAGAACTTTGAATGTATTGAGTATGTAAGGTAAGTAAATCATGCTAGTAAAATCAAAATAAAGAGATCATGAGTGTAAGATAGTATAAAACTTAAGATGTTGATCATAAACTGAACATGAGAGCTCAAAGCTTCCAAATTGTAACATAAAGCTGTATATGATTATTTTCATAAGGAAATCCTCATAATGCATGCTTTGAGACAAAATACCATAAGTCATAATATCATAAGGAATGAAAATAATTATATATAGAAATTAAGGAATAATTAGAGATTCTTATACCAGTACACCCCACGTGAGCATACATGCAGCCAGACCAGTAAAATCCTAATCGAGAGGGTGTCCATATCTTGCCAACTGTAGGACCATGAAAAGGCGTGATATCACTCATGGATGGCCTATTCGCGCATGGGATACACTCTCATTGAGGACACTATCATGGTTACATTGGTGCATAGTTCTAAGACCTGGGTACGCTGGAACCCGGACCTACCCGGTGCTAAGTATTATCCCAAAACATATATAATGCTCATACCATAATCATGAATCAAGGGTTTACATGGATAGTTTAAATCATGGAATTCATAACATGATAATATATGTAAGCTATCCATGAAAATAGTACCGGAGATAGGCCATGATACATAGACTTGAATTTTGTAAAATATCATGCATAATAGGGCAAAATCATCATATCTTGTATTTCATGAGTTCATGAGGAATTATAGTGGAAAACATGCATTATAATCATTATTCATAGCTTGAATCTTAAAAGGCTTGAAATTATAAGAGAATCATGGAGTCTCATGCAATTTGAGTCAACCCCAGAAGTTCATAAAATCGTACTTGAGACACGGAATTTATGGATTCATGAGGGAAGTAAAAAGGGACATGCAATCATAATCATAGGAACGTAAATTAAATCATCAGAGGACTGATTTCATAAAACAATGTGAGAGAATTCAACCATAATTGCACAAAACCCTAGTATTTAAAAATTTGGACATGTGAGGTGAAAATCATGAATTTAACTTGAAAAGGATATTAGGGTGGAAGAAGTCCTCCATTCATTGTCATACGTACCTGGGTTGAATGATTTCTAAGCTTGTCTTGAAGACCCAAAGGAAATAGGAAGAGATTTGATTAAGAACCCTAGCCTTGACCCAGAGAGAGGATTTCAAATCTACTGCTGCTATGAAAGCATAAGGACTTTGGCTAGGTTAAACCCCTTAATACACTCTTTAAGAAACCTAAATCGACATCACTTAGGGGTTAAAAGCTTAGGAAGTTACAAAATTACCTCTAGGAAACTACAATAAAAATATGTCTGTCAGGTACCATGAATCATACCACCAAACAACGACTCGTGGTTTCCATCCGTCATTTGCCGGTCAAAATTTCTAGTTCTCTGGTTCTCCAACCATGGCATCACCATAACTCATTGTTTCCTACAACTAGACGTACCATGTATTGTTGTCAGGGGTTCCATCCTCTACACTTACACCCCACGACTGCCTTTAATGACTCATTGTTTCCAACAATGATTCATACCATTTCTCATGACCTCGGACCTTCCCTCAGCAGACCCAAATCACAAATGACTACCACGACTCATTATTTCCTACAAAAAGTCATACCTTACTCGTTACTACCTTCTAGGACTCATACCTGACTCTTCATTATTGGACCAAGGGAAATTGTTGCTTATGACGACTGCTTCTATGACCCGTAACTTCAAACCACGACTCATACAATGAGTTGTTCTGAGAAATATTGAGGATTTTTCTATTGATGAAATTCCAAATCTTGATTCTAGTCCTAGAAAAATTTAAGGTGTTACATTATCACCCACTTGGGATCATTTGTCCTCTAGTGGAGACTAAATAAGCTGAAAAGGTAGGGAAGGAGCTGCAATCCCAGAACCAAAAGCGATAGATTGAAAAACTGATGGAGTGACTGACTCCGGTCTAAGATACATAACTGAACTAAATTCATGAAATGTACATGCATGCTATAACATGAAAGGATCTGAGTGACATGAACTTGGCAAGAAATGAATAGAGTACTAAGAGGAAACTGGTACTTCATGCTGGAACTGAGCCCGAAGGAAAAAGATGCTGATATTTAGCCATCATATCTGCTTCGGCTTCCCATGTAGCTCCCTCAACATGTTGATTTCTCCACAATACATTAACTAAAACTACTTCCTTATTCCTTAACTTCTGACCTAACGATCAAGGATCTCAACCAGAACCTCCTCATAAGTAAGGCTATCCTTAACACCTACGCTCTCAACCGGAATATCTAAGGTTGGGTCGCTGACACACTTCTTCGACAGAGATACATGGAAAAATGGATGCACGTATCTAACTCTGGTGGTAGATCCAACTCATATGCCACCTTATCAACTCGCCTCCAAATCCTATAAGGACCAACATATCAGGGACTAAGCTTTCCTTTCTTCCCCAACCTCATAACTCCCTTAATGGGGGACACCTTCAGAAATACCCAATCATCAACAGCAAAATCAAGATCTCTCCTCCTAACATCTATATAGGATTTCTACTGACTCTAAACTATTTTCAGCCTATCTATAATCAATTGAACTTTCTCCATAGCTTCATGAACTTAATCTGGCCCTATCAATGTAGCCTCACCTACCTCGAACCATCCAATAGGTGACCTACATCTCTGCCCATAAAGAGCCTCAAACGAAGCCATTTGAGTGCTGGAGTGATAACTATTACTGTAAGAAAACTTTGATGAGAGGCAAGTGATCATCCCAACTGCCCTTAAAATCAATCACACTCACTCTCAACATGTCCTCAAGAGTCCAAATGGTCCGCACGGCCTGTCTATCTATCTGTGGGTGAAAAGTAGTGTTAAGCTTCACTTGTGTACCAAGTCCCTTCTAAAACTATCTCCAAAATTGAGAGGGTGAACTGAGTACCCCTATTTGGAAGATGGAAAAAAGGAGTCCACGCAACCAAACCAATACCTGAATCTAAAGCCTCACATAATCCTCGGCTGAATCCATTATTTTGAATATTAGGAAGTGAGCTGATTTGGTCAACCTGTCCACAATCACTATTATAGAGTCATATTGTCGGCGTGTACAAGGAAATCCTGTTATAAAGTCCATATTGATATCTTAGTACTTCCAAGTATAAATGCTAATGTCCTAAAGCATACCTCTAGGTCTCTAATGCTCAACCTTCACCTGTTGGCAATTCGGGCACTTAGCCACAAGTTCTGCTATGTCCTTTTTAATGTCATTCCACCAATAGACTTCCCATAAATCACGGTACATCTTGGTGGAACCCAGATAGATAGAATATTGAGATCCATGAGCCTCACTCATTATCCGCTCTCTTAAGTCATCCACTGCTAGAACACACAATCAGTCTTGATATCAGAGTACACCGTCACCCCCTTGGGATAAAACCTCTACTTTTTAATTTTGGACAGCTTCCTTTAGTTTCATTAGGATCGGATCCTCATCTTGCCTTGCTTTAACCTTAATCACCAATGACGATTCCGACCCATTTTGAACAACACCACCATCCAATGAATCTGTAAGGTGAACCCCTAAATGAGAAAGACTATGACATCCTTCACCAACTCCTTTCTCCTATTTTCGACATAAAACACACTCTCCATGCACAGCCTGCTAAGAGCATATGCCCTACATTGTCCTTGCCCCGGTGGTAAAGGACGCTCATGTCATAATCCTTGAGAAGCTTTAGCCATCTCCATTACTGCAAATTCTGGTCCTTCTGAGTAAACACGTACTAAAGGCTCTTATGGTCAGTGAACACATCCACGTGCACCACATACAAATAGTGCCTCCAATTCTTCAAAGTAAACACCACAACTTACAACTCTAGGTCATGCGTCAGATAATTCTTCTCATGAGTCTTAAGTTGTATAGAGGCATACACAATGACCTTACCATGATGCATCAACACACAACCAAGACTAACACTAGAAGCATCACAATGCATAACAAAGCCGTTTGTGCCCTCCGATGGGGTCAATACTAGGGCTGAAATGACTCAAGTCTTTAACTCTTAAAAACTCTTCTCACTAGCATCAGACAACTAAAATATGACTTTCTTTTGGGTGAATTTGGTCAATGTTGTTTCAATGGATGAAAATCCTTTTACGAACCTTCTGTAGTGCTAGCTAAACCCATAAAGCTCCTAATTTCTATAGGACTGATAGGTCTAGGCCAATTCTCTACCGCCTCTATCTTTTGAAAGTCCACCTGTACACCCTCAGTAGACACCACATGACCCAATAATGCTACTGAGTTCAGCTAAAGCTCACACTTGTTGAATTTAGCAAACAACTAGTGATCCTTGAGAGTCTGCAACACAATCCTCAAATGAGCCACACGCTCCTCCTTGCTCTGAGAGTACATGAGAATATCATCTATGAAGACAATCACGAACATATCAAAATACTTCTTAAACACCCTGTCCATTAGGTCCATAAAAGCAGCAGGAGCATTCATTATCGCAAAAGACATAACTACAAACTCATAGTGACCATACCGAGTCCTAAAGGTTGTCTTCAAATATCACTCTCCACAACTTTGAGCTGGTGATAACCGAATATGAGGTCTATCTTTTAAAAGCACTTAGCACCTTGAAGCTGGTCAAATAGGTCATCAATCCTGGGGAGGGGATATTTATTTTTTATTGTGATCTTGTTCAACTGCCGATAATCGATGCACATCCTAAGGGACCCATCCTTCTTTCTAACAAAGAGAACTAGGGCACTGATCGTGGGCAAAATAGCATGCCCAAGTGATACTTTGTAACTTAGTTTTGTCTTGTTTATCTAATTATTTATATACATTTTCATGTGATTTTATATAAATGTGAATATATGTACTAACCAACATGATTAGTCCTTGATTTTGTAGGTTTAAAATGAATTTGAGGAACTAATTTATAAGTTGGTGAAGTATAGGAATGGAGTTGGGAGCAATTTACAAAAGTCAGCAAAGAAGCATGCCTTGGCGAGGCTGGCCGCGCCAGGCAGCGTGCCACGCTGTGCGTGTGCCGTGCCCAACGCCGTGCCATGCCAATGCTAGGCGCGAGAGGAAGGCAACAAGCAGGCAGCATCCTGCGCGCCAGCGCCGTGCCACGCCAGGCGACCTGCGCACTAGCGCCGTGCCACGCCTGCCATCGCGTTGCACGAGCAGCGTGCCACGCTGGCCATCGCGGCAAGCCTCGGCATATTGTCATCCTAAGGCGATTTCCAGTGTGCATCCGCGTTACCTCCGTGTCACGGAGGCAGTGCTCCATGATACACTCCATGACACGGAGCTATTCCACGACAGGCATAATTTTGCATAATTCTCATTTACTATAAATAGGTCTCTTAGCTCCTAAAATCGTTTTGTCACGACTTTATTCTGAAAAATCACCTAGGAGTGAAGGGAGAAGTGGGAGAACTCACCTAGGGTTCATCAATTTCATCTTCTCCTCTACCAATTCTTGTAAGTATGTTACTTTAAACAAGGTTTTCTAGTAATTTTATGAACTTGAATGGCTAGAACCCTTCCTCTAGGGTTGAAGCCATGAGTTATGATTGTGTTTTTATGAATTTTCTTTGGAATTCAGTTATTGATTGTTATTTTGTCTTTAATTCATAATTATGGTTGTTTTGATGATTGATCACCATGAAAACACATACGTTAAACTTAGGCAAATGCTTGAGAAAGCAAACCTAGGGAAGAACATAAGAATGTAAGAAGCAAGTTCTTGTCTTTTGATAAGATTTTGTGGTTAGGATAGAAATATACCTAATACCTTGCTTGGTTGATAAAATGGGAAGAGAGAAAGACATCGGCTTAGAATTATCACATCACCACTCGAAGAAGTAGTTGTGAAGCTAAGTTTGGTTAAATGGTTGGAGGTATGAAGGTACCCTAATCAATGGCATAACCCCATAAACCACATCCATGTAGTTAATTGCCCACGAACTAGCATGCTCGCTCACAATGTAGTAGTGAGGCTAGTTTGTCGTATTTAGAGGTTCGGAAGACCATGAACATGCAATTCTAATTATGTGAGACGACAATTGATAGTTTCATACTTAATATATTGCAAATCATCGTATCACATGATTCTCCGGCTTTAACTCTGTGTTGCTCCTAGAATGAATTCAGAATATTTCGTTGACCACAATTAGACTTAATTAAACGCTATCCAAAACTTCTATAATCAACACTTGCGGCATTTAATAGAACACTTGAACTTGATAGTTAGCTAAATTGGTCCAGTCCTTGTGGATTCGACATCCGGCTCTTAAAAAGGGCCACTATATTACTTGTAAGACCCGTACACTTGCAGGCACAACAAGTTTTTGGCGTCGTTGCCAGGGACTCGGCAAAGTTTAGTGAATTTGACTATTTTTTTGTGAGATTTTTAAATTTCCTTAAGTGTTGAGAAAATTGGTCTTAGTCTGACTTATTGCAGGTGACAGGTTGTCTTGCCGAGCTGGCTAAGAATACAGAGTTTGTGGAACCATTGCTTGAACCTGAACGTCAAATCCATTTGCAAAGGAGAGTAGCTCTTGAGAAAAAGATGAAAAGACTTCAAGAAAAGGTACAACAACAACAACCCGCAGGACAAGCATAATTGTCACCGGAAGCAATGGCAGCAAGACCAGTTCACGAAGTGGCAATCCCACAAGAGACTAATTGAACTCTAGTATCCGTAAACCGGAGTCTGGAGGGAACTTTTAATTGAAGCAGAACATGGTGCAGTTGTTACATTCTAGTGGTCAATTCACTGGGATGGCACATGAGGACCCGCATCAGCACTTACAGAACTTTGCAGCTGTTACATTCTAGTGGTCAATTCACTGGGATGGCACATGAGGACCTGCATTAGCACTTACAGAACTTTCTTGAGATTAGTGACACGTTTGTCCGCACCGGCGTGTCCACGAATTATGTCCAACTTACCCTCTTCCCATTTTCACTGTTGGGAGAGGCAAAGAAGTGGTTGAAAGCTGAGCCACCAAACTCCATAACTTCGTGAAATGATTTGGCAAAGAAGTTCCTTATCATATTTTTTCCTTCAGGCAAAATGGCAAAGTTGAGAAGTGAAATACTAAGTTTCAAGCAGAGGCCTGATGAGAATTTGTATTTGGCTTGGGAAAGATTTAAGTCATTATTGAGAGACTGTCCCCATCACCAGCAATCAAATGAAGTGCTGGCTCATACCTTTGTAGAAAGTCTAGACCCACACACTAAAATATTACTAGACTCTGCGTCGGGGGGGCAAGCCTTGGAGAAAACTTATGATGAGCTGTACACTTTGTTGAACAAAATTGCTCAAGGAAATCCAGAGTGGCACAGTGAGTCATCGAGAGGGGAAGGAAAGAGATCAGGGTTGATAGAGGTTGATGGTATGAATGCCTTGGCGGCGCAGTAAGCTTCGTTCCAGCAACAGATGATGACTCAGTTCAATAAACTGAGTATGAACCAATAACAGGGCTAGGTTAATGCAGTTCAGCAAGCTCCAAGTGGTGTGAAATTTGTGGTAATAATGGGCACAATGCAGAATCTTGTGGAGCTAATCCGGAATCAGTCAATTTTGTTGGGAATGTGCAGCAGAACAATCCGAATTTTGGAAACAATTACAACAGAAATTGGCAGGGCCACCCGAATTTTTCTTGGGGTGGAAACCAAAAGCAAAGTTATCAGCAACCTCAACAGCAACAGTATCAGCAGAATAGGCAGAATGATGGCCAATTGAGTAGCAACATTAAGGAAACATTGCAGAAAATCATGGAGACCCAGACTCAGTTAGCAGAAAATCAGGCGAGGATGCCAATAGACTTAAAGAATCAGCAAGTGGCCACCCAAAATATTGAAAAACAAATGGGTCAGATAGCAGCTGCTCAAAACATGAGATCGCAAGGGGGGTTACCAAGTGACACAGATCCTAACCCTCGGCAGGTCAATGCCATCAGTCTGAGAAGCGGCAAGCAATTAGCTGATGCAGTGCCAAAAGAGCAAAGAAAGGAGGTGCACACGGAGTTGGTTAGAGTAGGACCATCCACTGACAAGGGAGAAAATCAGAGTTCTGAGCAACAAAATGCACAATCGTCATTGCAGCCAACACAAAGACCACCACCACCATTCCCTTAGAGATTCAGAAAGAGCAAGGAGGAGGAATGCTTCAAAAAGTTCTTTGAGAGTTTCAAAGAACTTCACATAAATTTGCCTCTTATTGATGTTTTGCAGGGAATGCCCAAGTATGCCAAATACTTGAAAGACGTGATGGCGAACAAAGTCAGATTGGTGGATGTCCAAATAGTAGCACTGACAGAGGAGTGCAGTCACAGGGTATTGAGCAAGACTCCGAAGAAGCTCAAAGACCCAGGGAGTTTTACCCTCCCCATACAAATTGGTAAAACTGAGGTGCTACGAGCTTTGTGTGATCTAGGGGCAGCAGTTAATCTAATGCCCCTATCGTTATTTAACACCCTGGGGTTGGGAAATACGAGGCCAACAAGGTTGATACTGCAGTTGGCAGATAAGTCGCGAGTGACACCAAATGGAATAATAGAGGACCTTCTCATCAAAGTAGGTAAGTTTATTATACCTGCTGATTTTGTCATTTTAGATTTTCATGTTGATGACCAGGTACCCTTAATTTTTGAACGGCCATTCTTGGCCACCGGAGGAGCGGTGATTGACTTGAGAGCAGGGACACTGAAAATGAGGGTCGAGGATGAAGAAGAACTCTTCTGAGTATACCAAGAAATGAACCCATCCACACACTACAAAAACCTTTGTCAGGTTAGTGTGTTGTCAGAGGATGAGTGTGGGGTGGAGGATTCCACAGGTGCATGGCCAAAGGTAATGATAAGTATTCAGCCGAGTCTGATAAAGGGCTTCAGAGTGTGAAGAAGTTGGAGGAAGAGAGGAACAGAGTGGAGGTTGTTTCCTCTAAAAATCAAAAGAAAAGGAGATGGTTCTCGAACGGGAACCCAGGTATGAGGATGTCCTGAAAAGGATAGTCCACGTCGTGCCGCGACGTAAAATAAGGCGCTGCTTGGGAGGCAACCTAAGAGTACCACAAGTACAAATTGTGATTTTTTTATTGGTGTTGATTTTGTTATTTTCATCATGTTTGTGTTTTTGGCGGAAAATTAAGCACAAATGAAGGGGAAGTCTGAGTACCCGCGGAAAAGGAAGCTAAAAAGAATGGAATGGAAGAAGTGTGGGGTCAAACACCACACCTATGAAAACTTGAAAAAAGCATGTTGTTAGCTAGGCATAGAGGCTCAGGGAGTATTTCTCATCCTTTTTAATTCTTATTTGATGCTATGAGGACATAGCATGATTCAAGTGTGGGGTGAGGGAAATTTCAAGGGAAATTTCAAAATTTTTGTGCTTAACAATTTTTGGTGAATGTAATGCTTGTGACAAATATTTGAAAATTTTTTGTGAGTCAAGCATGACTTCATCACCGGTTGGTTTTTCTTTTCGGTTCTTTTCCGAGGGGGGGTCTTTGAACTGAAGAATAAAAATTTTCTTTGTCTGTATATAATGTTTTTAGTCATAGATAGAGACTATTTCCGACGATGGATGGATGACGACCGTTTTGGGGAAAATTAGTCAATAGGTTGGTTTTTGAATGTTTTTGAACCCGTAGCTAATTGATGGCTTGATGTTCTTGTTATGTGCTATACATGATTGTTAAATGCAAGTGTGGTTAGTAATGAAGCATGTAAGAAGTGTATAACTTTGGTTGAGACACTTAGGCTCTTGAATTTGACTCGATGTGATTGAAGCTTAATTTTTAATTCTTGTGATTAGCTGAGTAAGAGTCTGCTGAGTGTGTCTTGAATTGAGCATGTGCTGAGAGTGTAAGTTTTTCAAATATTCTGTGCTATTGTGGAATGTCTAGAACTTGCCTGGTGTGTATATAAAACGAAATGAAGGATATAAATTGTAGGAGATGATTTAGGCATTTCTTTGAATGAACCTAATTGTTATCCCTCACTTTACCTACCTTGAATATTTAATCCTAGTTAGCCCCAATGAGCCTTGAACCTATTCTTTAACAGCTACAACATAAGCTTAATCCTTTTTCTTTCATTATCCTTGAATTTGATCCAAAACTCCTAAGCGCGTAAGAAAAAAAAATCCGGAAGAGTGAAGGAGTGAGAAACGGGAAAAAGGAGGAAAAGTAGCAGGTTGTAAAAGTTGAGAAAAGGACAAAGGTGCACTTGTGTGAAAATGGTTGATTGTAGGGAGTAAGAAAATAAATGAATGAAAAAAACTGCTTAAGTACTCCTTACTACTAAGCTGAGTGTGCTTAAAGAAAGGGGAACAAGAAGAAAAAAAAATTCAGGATTGAAAAGAATGAGGGTGAAGTAAGAGAAGAGATATCCTTAATGAAGGTTGAAGTTATTAAAAGCGCTTGGGGAAGATAGTCACTATTACTGGCCAGAATAGTACCTACCTGTCCCTTAGCTTACATTACAACCCATTAAGTCCTACTTGATCTTACATTCATACATCCTGAAATTAGTGGCGTAAAACACTAAGGGCAAGCTTATGGTTCACTACATGATGAATGTGAATTCTTTGAGATAGCGAGCGTAATCTTATTCATATACCCATACATGTTGTGATTTGAAAATTTGTGAGTATGAAAATTTGTGAGTAAAAATGGGTAACTCTCTTGCTGTGAGGGCACATGTTTAATGAGAGATAACATTCATGTCGGATTTCTTGATCGGTTGATTTGCATGAGTTTGCTAAGATTGAGAGTCGATTCTTGAGGTTAGGAAGTCTTAACGGAGTTGTATATCATTTCATTGATTAAATCGTGCATGCTCTATTTTTAACTTGCTATCTTAAATAATCATTATAGTCATAGCTTGAATTGTCTTGCTAAATTAGTTATGTGTGAGTCTTCATTTACATGAGATGTAAAAGGGTTATTCGAAGACGCACAAGGCTTTAAGTGTGGGGTAGGTTATCGTGGGCAAAATAGCATGCCCAAGTGATACTTTATAACTTAGTTTTGCCTTGTTTATCTAATTATTTATATACAATTTCATGTGATTTTATATAAATGTGAATATATATACTAACCAACATAATTAGTCCTTGCTTTTGTAGGTTTAAAATGAATTTGAGGAACTAATTTATAAGTTGGTGAAGTAGAGGAATGGAGTCGGGAGCAATTTACAAAAGTCGGCAAAGAAGCATGCCTTTGCGAGACTGGCCGCGCCAGGCAGCGTGCCACGCTGTGCGTGTGTCGTGCCCAACGTCGTGCCACGCCAATGCTAGGCGCGAGAGGAAGGCAGCAAGAAGGCAGCATCGTGTGCGCCAGCGCCGTGCCACGCCAGGCGACCTGCGCGCTAGCGCCATGCCACGCCTGCCATCGCGCTGCACGAGCAGCGTGCCGCACTGGCCATCGCAGCAAGCCTCGGCATATTGTCATCCTAAGGCGATTTCCAGTGTGCATCCGCGTTACCTCCGTGTCACGGAGGCAGTGCTCTGTGATACACTCCATGACATGGAGCTATTCCACGACAGGCATAATTTTGCATAATTCTCATTTACTATAAATAGGTCTCTTAGCTCCTAAAATCGTTTTGTCACGACTTTATTCTGAAAAATCACCTAGGAGTGAAGGGAGAAGTGGGAGAACTTACCTAGGGTTCATAAATTTCATCTTCTCCTCTACCAATTATTGTAAGTATGTTACTTTAACAAGGTTTTCTTGTAATTTTATGAACTTGAATGGCTAGAACCCTTCCTCTAGGGTTGACGCCATAAGTTATGATTGTGTTTTTACGAATTTGCTTTGGAATTCAGTTATTGATTGTTGTTTTTTATTGAATTATTAATTATGGTTTTTTTATGATTGATCACCATGAAAACACATACGTTAAACTTAGGCAAATGCTTGAGAAAGCAAACCTAGGGAAGAACCTAAGAATGTAAGAAGCAAGTTCTTGTCTTTTGATAAGATTTTGTGGTTAGGATAGAAATATACCTAATACCTTGCTTGGTTGATAAAATGGGAAGAGAGAAATACACCGGCTTAGAATTATCACATTACCACTAAAAGAAGTAGGTGTTAAGCTAAGTTTGGTTTAATGGTTGGAGGTACGAAGGTACCTAATCAATGGCATAACCCCATAAACCACATCCACGTACTTAATTGCCCATGAACTAGAATTAGCATTCTCGCTCACAATGTAGTAGTGAGGCTAGTTTGTCGTGTTTAGAGGTTTGGAAGACCATGAACATGCAATTCTAATTATGTGAGACGACAATTGATAGTTTCATACTAAATCCATTGCAAATCGTAGTATCACATGATTCTCCGGCTTTAACTCTATGTTGCTCCTGGAATGAATTCAGAGTATTTCGTTGACCATAATTAGAATTAATTAAACGCTATCGAAAACTTCTATAATCAACACTTGCGGCATTTAATAGCACACTTGAACTTGATAGTTAGCTGAATTGGTCCAGTCCCTATGGGTTCGACATCCGGCTCTTAAAAAGGGCCACTATATTACTTGTAAGACCCGTACACTTGGGGGTACAATAGGCACCTCATGGGGACTTACTAGCTCTGGTAGAACTCTTATCTAAGAGATCCTTCTACTGCTCTTTCAACTCCTTTAGCTCGGCTGAACCTATTCTATAAGGAGGAATGGATGTGGGCTGTGTATTAGGGAGAAAGTCAATACCAAGTCAATCTCCCGCTCAGGAGGGACTCTTGGTAGACCATCTAGGAACACCTCTAGCTACTCACATATAATAGGAACTGACTAAAGTGTTGGGGTCGCGAATGTGGAATCCTTAACCCGAACTAGATGGTACATACCACCTTTGGAGATCATTTTTCTAGCCTTAAGAGAGGAAACAAAGCATCTAAGCACAGCTGAACAACCTATGACTCTAGGACTAGTTCACCTGGGAATCGAAACTCTACCATATGGGCTCTATAATTGACCGAGGCATAACAAGCATGTACCAATCCATATAAAAGATAAATTCAATATCGGTCATATTCAACTCCACTAAGTCGGTGGAGGTGACTTTCTGAAGAATTATGACAGGGCAATGTTTGTATATTGATTGAGCTAAAACTGACTCATCGACGGGAGTAGAGACAGAGAAAGGTTCTGACAGGATTTCGATATTGATACCAAAACTAATAGCAAAGTAAGGAGTCATGAAAGATAATGTAGCCCCTGGGTGTAACAAGCCATAAACATCAAGATGGAATATTCGTAACATACCAGTGACCATATCAGGTGAGCCCTCCTGCTCCTGTCAAGATAATTGTGCATAGAACCTTTTCAAGCGCTAGTTGCAACCTGCACTAGAAGATGCACCCTGCAGAAATAGGCGAGCTGAGGGAGCTGCTGAATAGGTGGCTGGGGCGCGAACTCCACCGTTGCACTGTCTTGCTGAAGGGCAATTATTGAGTCTGTCTCCAGGTTTACCACACCCAAAACATGCATTTTAGCCAACTAAGCATCGCCGAGGGTGGTTCTTACCGCACTTCGCACAGGCTAGAAAAATGTTCTCCCATGCCATGCTCCCCTGGCCTCTAGAGCCTGATGCTCTACCCCTCTAGTCACGTCTGGGTCTAGATGGAACAATGGCTAATGATGGAGCTGGAGCTGATGACCTCTAGTGAGACTATGGTTGATGTTCTCCCCCTGACCTCTGTTGGAAATGCCCATAACTCCTGGTCCTGGCCCTCTTGGCCTCTATCTCTCTCTCTCCTTAATTAGCTCCTCCTCTATCTACTGAGCATGTATCATCAAGAGAGAGATGTCTGTGTCACTGATCAACGTGGTGGTCCTGCAAGTCTTGACCAATAAATCTGCAACCCCATTTATAAACTTGCTCATACAGGCCCTCGGATCAGCCACCATCTTCGATGCATACTTGGACAACTAGGTAAACTCCAAGGAATACTCCTGGACAGTTATGTTGTTCTGCTTCAGATTGAGGGATTCGGTTGCCTTTGCCTCCCTCAAATCTCGAGGAAAGAATCTATTTAAGAAAGAGGTAACAAACACATCCCCACCAACGGGAATCGCACCAACTCCCTTGCTCTCCTTCAACTGTCAGAACCATATATGAGAAACCCCCTTCAGCTAATAGGAGGCTAAGTCTACACTCTCCTCTCTAGTCACCCCCATAATATGGGTGATCTTCTGAATCTCCTCGATGAACTCCTGTGGATTCTTGTCAACCTTCGAACCCCAGAACTCCGGTGGGTTCATCCTTAGGAAGTATCGCACTCTCGCTACCGCCGCATTCCCAATTTTTTTGACATGAGCCCTTGCCTGCTGGTTGACTTGGGTTGTCATAGACTGAGCCAACATTTGAAAAGCAACCCCGACCTCAGCATGAGTTACCTGCTCGGACAAGGGACTCGCTGGAGCCAGTTGTCCTGGAGGATGTTCATTCCTATTGCCATTTTCGTTGGCATTTCTTCTTCCATTAACTCGGCAAGGAGGCATGTTTCTGCAAATGCATAAAGCTCGAGTTAGGAGAATAGAGAGAGTTGAACTCATGGCATGAGGTAGAATCATGAGAAAAGAGAGGTTTCCTAAAATGTCTTGTAGCCTCTTCGTCATAAGTGTGGCTCGCTTCAAACTCATGAAAAGACTCTTATTAACATGTCATTCAGACACCTTAGGACACTTAAAAACCTAATGCTTCAATACCAAGTTTGTCTTGACCTGAGCTGGGACCCCGAATCGAGACACGGGTCCTAGAACCACGAATAGCTCCACGCTAACCCATGACACATACATAGCATGATTAAGAACATAGCTAATCAAAATTAACAGACGAACATAAGATAAGTGAAAGTCTGGAACTTGTAGCATAAAAGCATAAGAAAAGACTAATAGTCAACAACACTAATCATCTACTACATAACTGTCTGAAAGCCTCTAAATATAAGATGAGCTAATGGGACAACAACCCCAACTAGCAAGATAAGTTTGAAATCATAAGTCATAGACATAAAGCATAAACTGATAAATGTCGTTGGATGATGAGGACTCACCAGGACTAGGATTGAGTTGGATTGAGTGGGAGCGAGCCAATGTCGGAGCAAAGGCTGATCATCCGAGCCTATATCATGAGACAATATAGCATAGAGTATGCGGTCAATAATTGAATGTACTGAGTATGTAAGGTAAGTAAGACATTCTAGTAAAATTAAAATAAAGAGATCATGAGTGTAAGATAGTATAAAACATAAGATGTTGATCATAAACTGAACACGGGGGCTCAAAGCTTCCAAAACTGTAACATAAAGTTGAATATGACTATTTTCACAAGGAAAACCTCGTAAACTATGTTTTGGGCCAAAATACCATAAGTCATAGTATTACAAGGTATGAACATAATATTATATAGAAATTAAGGAACAATAGGAGATTATTATAACCAATATACCCCACGTAAGCATACATGCAACCTGACCTGTAAAACCCTAGTCGGGAGGGTATCCATACCTTGCCAAGGGTTGGACCATGAAAAGGCGTGATATTACTCATGAGTGGCACATTTGGGCATGGGAGACACTCTCATGGACCACCCCATCATGGTTACGTTAGCGGGTAGTTCTATGACCTGAATATGCTGGAACCCATCCTACTCGGTACTAAAAACTACTCCCAAAACATATACAATGATCACATCATAATCATAAAACATGGGTTTACATATCTAGTTTAAATCATGAAATTCATAACATGTTAATATACGTGAGCTAGCCATGAAAACAGTGTCGAAGATAGGACACGATACTTAAACTTGAGTTTCATAAAAAACCAAGCATAATAGGGTGAAATCTTCATATCTTGTAATTCATGAGTTCATGAGGAATTCTAGTAGAAAATATGTATTATAATCATAATTCATATCTTTAATTTTAAGAGGCTTTAAATCATAAAAGAATCATGGAATCTCATGCAATTTGAGTCAACCTTAGAAGTTTATAAAATCATACTTGAGACTTGGAATTTATTGATTCATGAGGGAATTGATAAGGGAGATGCAATCATAATCATGGGAACATAAATTAAATCATGAGAGGACTGATTTCATAGAGGAACGTGAGAGAATTTAACAACAATTGCACAAAATCCTAGAATTCAAAAATTTGGGCATGGGAGGTAAAAATCACGAATTCATCTTGAAGGAATGAGGGTTGAAGAAACCCTCCATTCATGGCCCTACATACCTGGGTTGAATGATTTATATGCTTGTCTTGAAGACGCAAAGGAAATTGGAAGAGATTTGATGAAGAACCTAGCCTTGACCTTCAGAGAGAATCTCAAATCTACTGTTTATATGAAAGCATGGACTTAGGCTAGGTTAAACCCATTAATACACTCTTTAATAAACCCAAAACGATGTCACTTAAGGGTTAGAATCATAGGAAGTTACAAAAATACCCTGGGAAAATGTAATAAAAAGCTGGTTGCTAGGTACCATGAGTCGTACCACCAAACAACGACTCCTAGTTTTATTTCGTCATTTGCAAGTCAAAATTTATGGTTCTCTGGTTCTCCAACCACGGGCATCACCATGACTTGTTTTTCCCTACAACAGTCATACCATATCTCGTGGTTAGTGGTCCCATCCTCTGCACTTACACCTCACAATTGCCTACAACGAGTCGTACCATGACTCATGACCTCGAACCTTCCCTCAACAGACCCAAACCATGCCTACCTACCATGACTCATTGTTTCCAACTATGAGTCGTACCTTGACTCGTTACTTCCTCCTATGCCTCTTACCATGACTCGTAATTACTGGACCAAGGGAGATTGTTACTTACCACGACTGCTCCTATGATCCGTGACTTCAGACAATGACTCGTACGATGAGTCATTTTGAAACATTTTTCAGATTACTTTGTTGATCAAATTCCAAATCTTGAGTCTAGTCCTAGGAAACTTTGGGGTGTTACAATTCATTAGCCCAAAAGACGTAACTACGAACTTATAATGGCCATATCGAGTCCTGAAGGCTGTCTTTGAAATATTACTCTCCCTAACCTGAGCTGGTGATAGCCAGATCTGAGGTCTATCTTTGAAAAACACTTAAGATCCTGAAGCTGGTCAAATAGGTAATCAATCCTAGGGAGGGGGTACTTATTCTTGTTTGTGACCTTGTTCTACTACCAATAATTAATGCACATCGTAAGGGAACCATCCTTCTTCCGAACAAAGAGAACTGGTGCACCTCATCGGGACTTACTAGACCTAATAAAGCCCTTATCTAGGAAATCCTTCAACTACTCTTTCAACTTATTTAGCTCGACTGGAGCCATTATGTAAGTAGGAGTGGATATGGGTTGTGTATCAGGGAGAAGATCGATACTAAAGTCAATATCTCTCTCGCTCGGGACTCCTGCGGATGATCATCTGGGAATACCTCTGGATACTCAATACAACAGGAACTGACTAAAGCATTAGGGTCTCAGACATAGAATCCTTGACCCGAACTAGATGGTATACACAACCCTTGGAGATCATCTTCCAAGCCTTGATGTAGGAAAAAAAGAACCCTACAGGCACAACTTAACTATCCTTCCACTCTAGGACTGGTTTCACCTGAAAACCAAAACTTTACTGTACGAGTTCTAAAATTGAATGACGCATAACAAGCGTGTAACCAATCTATGCCAAAGATAACATCAAAGTCGATCATATCTAACTCCACTAAGTCGGCTGAGGTGACTTTCTGGATAATCATGACAGGACAATTCTGTATACCCCTCGAGCTAAAACTGACTCACTGATAGGAGTAGAGACTAAGAAGGGTTCTGACGGGATTTTGGGACTGATTCCAAAACTAACAGATACATAAGGAGTCGCAAAAGATAATGTAGCCCCTAGATCTAACAATGCATACACATAAAGATGGAATACTCTTAACGTACCAGTAACTATATCAGTTGAGCACTCTTATTCCTGGAGATATGAAACTGAAGAACCTATTCTGGTGCTGCCTATCACCTGCACTAGAAAAGGTGTTCTACTGAAATGACCAAGCTGCTAGAGCTACTGAAGTGGTCGCTGGGGCACCGCCTCTACGGTCACCCTATCTAGCTGAAGGAAAATCTCTGATCATATGTCCGGTCTTTCCACACCCAAAAAAATCATTAGCACCAACCAAGCACTCTCTGGAGTGCCTCCTGCCACACTTCCAACAAGCTTGAAAAGTGTTCTCCCCTAACATGCTCCTCTGACCCTTAGAGCCTGACGTTTCGTCTCTCTAATCTCCTCAAGGTCGGGATGGAACGCTGGCTAATGAAGGAGGTGGGGATGATGACTTCTGGTGGAATTGAGGGCGATGTCCACCATCGGATCTTTGCTTGAAATCTCCATGACTCCCTATCCTGGCCCTCTTGGCCTCTCTTTCCTTCTTCTTCATTTGCTCTGCCTCTAACTACTAAGCATATATTATCATCCAGGAGATATATATATATATATCATTAATCAGCATGGCGGTCCTGCACTCCTTGACCAATGAATCTGCCGCCCCATTCATGAACTTGCTCATACGAGCCCTTGGATCACCAACCATCTCTGAAGCATACTTGGACAGCTGGGTAAACTTCAGAGCATACTCCTAAACAATCATGTCATTTTGCTTCAAGTTGACAAACTCGGCTACCTTTGCTTCCCTCAACTCTCGGGGGAAGAACCGTCCATAAAAGTCGTAACAAACTCTTCCTAACGAATAGGCATTGCACCAACTCCCCTGCTCTCATTCAACTATCGGAACTAAATATGAGCAACCCCTTGAGCTGATAGGAGGCCAAATATTTACTCTCCTCTCTAGAAACACCCATCACCTGAGATATCTTATGGATCTCCTCAATAAACTCATGTGGATCCTCATCCATCTTCGACCAAAGAAAATCAGGTGTGTTCATCCTGATGAAGTCTTGCACCCTAGACACTGTCGCATTCCAATTCTGGTTCATATGAGCTAGAACATGTTGATTGACCTGGGTGGTCATAGCCTGTGCTAACATCTGAAATAGCACCCTGAACTCGGCATGAGTAACCTACTTCGGCAAAGGATCAGCTAGAGCTAGTGGGATTGGCAGATGCCCGTCTCCATTACCACTGCCATGGCCATTTTCGTTGCCATTTCTTCTTTTATTGACTTGACAAGAAGGAATATTTATGCAAACACATACACCACGAGTTAGAGGAATAGAGAGATGTACTTCATTGCATCACATAGATCATGAAAGAAGGGAAATTTCCTAAAATGTCTCATACACTCTTACCCATAAGTGTGGCACGCTTCACACCCATGGAGAAGACTCTACTCGACGCGGCTTTAGGACAACATACCTAAGCCTTTGCTCTGATACCAAATTTGTTACGATCCGAGCTAGGACCCCAGACCATTACACGGGACTTAGAGCCATAAATTTCTCCAAGCTAACCCATGACACATACATAGCATGAAAAAGAGTATTACTAAGCAGAAATAAAACATGAACATGACATGAGCAGAAGACTATATAAGATATCAACATAAATGTAAACATGAACCAACATCACTGAAGCATCTATACAGGCTATTTGAAAAGCCTCGAAATATCTGATGAGCTGATGGGACACTACCCCCAACTAGGTCTCTATATCTAAAAGTAAAAGACATTCACAAAAGAGACATAATCAAAAATGTTGTGCTCGGATCATGAGGACTCACCGAAACTGTGATAAAGATGGACTGAGTAGGGGCAAGCTAATGATGGGGCTGAGAAGGATCACCCGAACCTATATCATTAGACGATAAAGCATAGAGTATGTGATCAGTACTTTGAATATACTGAGTATATAGAGAAAATAAAGCATGCTAGAAAAAAATGATAGAACGAAATCATGAGTATAAATCAAGATAGATCATGACAGTAAGTGCAACATGTTAAAAGCCATATTTTATAAATAAATATAATCATAACCTACTCATCATAAGCTAAACATAATGACCCAAGGTTTAGAAATGGAAATCATATACGGCACTGTACTTGAAAACATATCTGAAAACTGATAAACTAATCAATGATTCAAATATGCTATGAAGCATAATATCATAAGACATGAACATGAGTATCTAAAAACATGAAGAATAATGGGAGGTTTTGTCATAACTAAAACCATCATGATAGAGCTTACATAAAACCCAAACTATCTCACTCAAGTGGGCAGAATCGTCGTAAGTATTGCCAAGACAAAGAACGATGGAGGTGTGATATTACTAGTATGCCCTCAGGTAGAAGAAGCACTCTCTTGAGAGGTCACAAATAAGAATATATACATAAGGTGGAGCGTAGTTATGATATCTGGGTCCTCAAAATATCTTGCATAATCGGTGTTAGACACTACTACCAAAATATGTATATAGCTCATAATTATATTCTAAAAGCATAGTATGAATCATTTACTTGGGAGTCTTGGCTCCAAATATTCCATTAAAACTGATTATATAAGCCTTGGCTAAAATCATGATGTGACATTCTTGACTTTGCATGGGCTTGCGCAAGACATGAAATCATACATACTTGAGATAAGATTCATAATTCAAAATCATGGAATCATAAATTTAAGAATTCATAAATATTCATGCATACTTGGATAATTTACCATACTAGAAATCATGGACTCATAAGCTTGAAATGCATAAATCATGCATAATAGGGCATAATCTTCAAAAATTAAAATCTTGAATTAGGAATAAATGGAGGGTCAAATCTTCCCTAATATCCATAAAACATCAATCAAAACATGAGAAAATTGAATGCATAGAGATAGCATGGAAGATTTCATGGATTGGGTAAAATCCTAGAAGTGTAACTTGGCATGCTTAGAGACTTGAATTCATAGAATTGGAATGAAGTTGGGCATGAGGGTGGAAGAATTTCCCCATTCATAACCCTACATACTTGGGTAATTGACTCCTAAACTTTTCTTGTAAACCCAAGAACATTGGAAGAGATTTGATGAAGAACCCTAGCATTGATCTTAAGAGAGGATTTCAAATCTACTGTAGTTATGAAAGCATAAGGACTTAGGCTAGATTAAACCCCATAATACACTCTTTGAGAAAACCAAAATGATGTCACTTAGGGTTATAATCTTAGAAAGTTACAAAAATACCCTCGAGAAAACATAATTAAAAAGTTGACTGCCAAGTACCATGAGTCGTACCACCAAACAATGACTCATGGTTTCCTTCAATTGGTTTCCAATCGAATTTTTTGGTTATCTGATTCTCGAGCCACGGTCCTTGCTACAACTCATTTATTTGAGTCGTACCATAACTCGTTACATCAACTTTCCCTCAGCAAACCCAAACCACGACTCGTGGTATGGGCTAGTTCAACTTCCGTCTGCATTCAGGCTTGCTTAGTACGGATGATACCCCGACTCCGTTACTACCTCCTACGACTCATACCATGAGTCGTCATTAGTGGACTTGGAGAAACTAGTACTTACCATGACTTCTCCTAAGACTCGTGAACAAGTCATTCTAAGGAATTTTTCATATTTTTCTAGTGATTCTGCTTCAAGTCCAGGGTTTGATCATAGGGAATTTAGGGTGTTACATATTAGTATGACACAAAGTACTGGTAGGCATCATCAGCAAACATTAAATAATAACACAAATACAGTGAAACCACAACATGCAACTATCCCAGGACACAAGTTCATTAAATAATACTCATTCAAGAATCAATCGATGTAGAGTGTTCGAATTACCTACTCACTGGATTGGGCTTCACTGCAGCAGTTACTTGACAGCTTCCATGGTCTCGCCACAACGGTAAAGCTACCGCTGCAGCGGTACTGCCTTGGCAGTAACTTGACATAGCTACACACCTACAGTTCACTTTTTACTCTTTTTCAACATTCAATTCATTACAACCATACAAATTATTCACAATCGTCAATCCAACAATCAATGTACCATAATCATATGGGATATGTCATGGACTACTCACAAAAGATTCTGCAACTCATCATGCACTTTTAGGTGACTTTACATTTAATGTCAAATCATCATAAGCACATCAACATTGCTAACACATAGGCTATATAATAAGGAATTCAGTTTCATTCAAGTTCTCACATTTTCGATACAATTGTATTTATTTAAACTTAATCAAGTATCGTAACAATTGATGATGTGCTGGGCACACGCCTATGTCATATTACCATAATCACTCAAGAACTAATCATCATTGTAAACACATGCCAAAGGGCCTTATTTCTGCCTTTTAAGTCGTGACCTGCACAAGACTTTAGAAATCCATGCGTTGTATCGGCTTGGTATCCGCTCTCACTCATCTGCTCGTCCAGATGCTCCCCTCGAACATAAGTCGTTCATCCATATCTCTCGCTCGGATATTCGCCTTGGGCATGAGCCACTCATCTTAGGACAAAACATATTATCCACTATCATTCTCATATCTCGATACTTCACCACTAAGTCAATTTACTTAACTTTTAAGAGGCCTCATCTTACCTCCCTCCACTAAAATATTCAAATAATTTACTGATCACTTACAAGACAATACGAAAGAACATGTACAACATCTTGAACATCCAATCTCACATCACATAAATAATGATATCATATCATATTCATCCAGCATTCAAATTGAACAGGGGAATTTTTACAAGAAATAATGTCTAGAGTCCAATACAACACATTATCATCCCACAATATATATATATATATATATATATATATTTCATTAAATAAAGTCTAACTCCTTCTAAACCATGACCTACCATGAATGGAGGATTAGAACGTTAATTACTCCACCGAAGCCTTTCTTTTCCTTAGTGCCTCAGAATGTTTGAATTCTACAACAACAATTACAGAGTAATCTATTATTTACTCTTCAAATAAGGGTCTATGACATCTAAGCCCCCCAATTATACCAGGTGATACGGTTGCCCTCTCTACCTACTAAGGAATTAGTTCCATTCCATTCACATAGTGATCATTCCTAACCCGAGACATAGAGCTCCCACTACTCATCCCATCATTAGGACATTACTAGGGCACATGCATTAACAATCACCAAAGAGGTGCTCATTACTCCCTTCTAGACCTAGGAACAAACACCTTCTAGTTCTTTATTAATCAGCCCTAGTTTTACCATTCTAGGTCTCTTCAACTAGGAATTTCACCATTAGAGGTCTCCCTTTCAATTCAATAGGGTTATGGAGTTAAAAGCTGAGAGAATAGATCAAAGTTCTTACCTTGGGGAAGGAGAACTGCTCTGTTCTTGGAAAATCGCCCTTAGGTTCTTAGCAGGCCGTGCTTTGAATAAGGGGGATAACCCCCTAAAATCTCACTTAAAACCCACTTACTAACTCCTATCGTCTGCTATGATGGTCATATTTTCGCTGCAGTGGACCCACTATAACACTCAGAACATTGCTATAGCAGATCCTACAGTTACTATCCTAGTCCATTACAGCGGACCTTTGGCAGTGGTATGAAAAAAGGGGGTTTATGAAAATAATAATAAAACAAGGTAAAAATGGGTTGTTCTTAATCAAAATTGCAATTAACTAGGGTAACTGTTCCCCATGGATTCATAACTAATTCGGCTTTACACTCATGATCTATCCCAATACTTAATTGTAGAACTGATAACTAGGGTTAATCCAAATGACTGTTTGGTCCCTATTAGATGACTATATTCAATTATCGGGTTAGGTCTCATGATCGATTTTAATTCAACTGTTATCAATTTGTTCCAAATTAACTGTCCTATGACCACAACTCAAGTCATACAATGACCTACAAAGATCAAGGCCTTATTGTATTTCTCTTTTCCTAATCTCTACTTCTCTAGGTTCAAGCAAGTAAAGAATTTGGGAAAGTCTTAACGTTTCACTTTTTAAGAAACATTAAAGATGAAGAGAATACAATACAAGTGTTTAGCAATAGTTTCAAATCATTTCGTGTACCCTAGTTTGTTTATCCATCATGGTTTCCACAATCCTAGTTGGGAGATTTTAGCCTCTCATGGTTGTAAGATTGTTACTACAATTCATAGACAAAAACACAAAATGAATACTTACAATGATGATCGAAAGAAAACCTACTTTGAATATTGCAAGAATTTATGTTAAATAATCCAAGAACAAAGAAAAAATCAAAACAAGAAATGTCCAAGACTTGAATTAAAATTCATAATAACTTGTTTCTCTAATTGTGTCTCTTCGTTTCTAATCGCCTCCCTCTACTAAAAATAACCTAAATAGTATTTATACAAATAATTGGAATCTTCACCTAAGTAAATAGGAAAACTACCAAAAACTATTGTTGCCTTCACCTACGAATCGTAACAGGATTGTACGGGTCATACCTTGACTCGTACGTTTGCTAGTTTCTACTAAATCTGGCTAAGTGCTGACTTCTAGTATGACTCGTACCAAGAACCTACGAGTTGTACAATCTTCCCGTGGCTTGATTTATCAATAGCTGGAATTCTCTGTTAACTTCCACAAATGGTATGGTACGACTCATACCTTTATTCCATAATCTGGGAGTCCTTTTGGTACCATGAGTTCGGCCAATCTTCTATTGTTCTGGTCTCTTCCACAATTCCATGGTATGGATCTTGGGTAGGTCTCATGAATCGTGATTTCCACCCATACCAGGATACTTGGCCAGTGCAATTTCTCCCAGAACATTCCACAACTACCATCGTACAACTTCTACCAGGATGGTACGACACGTACCATGAGCGGTAACTTGTCTTTGCTTCACAATTTGCTCTTGGACCTTTCCATGACTCTCAGTACGGCTCATACCAGGATGGTACGACTCGTACTAGGATTTGTACTAATCCACTTTTTGGCATTTTTCTCCATATTTTGAACAATTTAGCTCCAACATCTATTTTTTCTGAAAATAAAGTAAAAGCACCCCATATCTATACACACCTAATTCCATGCTATTTTCCCAATTTCAAGTATTGAAAGTGTTGTAAAATCATAGCACATCACCCATCTCTATGAACTCAGTTCTTAAGATTCGCCTTAGTGGCTCATATCATCGTGTTATATCAAGTATACGCGTAGCTCAGATTTCTTGAACAATTTGTGCTCTTGATTTCCTTACTGTAAACCCAATGTAAGTTTCCCCATGATGGAGTTGATAGCTACAATGTGTTCATTCAGGATAACTCTTTTGCTGCCATAGGAGCCAGATACGCAGAAGTTCATGGAGCGCAGCTATTAGCCAAGCATAGAAGATAGGGGAATTCTTGAATAGCATTGACTGCAAGGAGCCGTGGGTTAGCCATAAGTGATAGGCTAAAATGAGGTGGTGATGTATAGGTATACCAAAGCATGGTGTAATGGGTGACTCTTGGTTGGAGCTCGAACTTGTATGACTCTTGTGTTTAAGGAGGAGTAATGTCCTGTAGGGTTGCTCTCGATTGCGTATGGATGCAACATGGTAAGGTCATTGTGTATGCCTCTAAACAACTTAAGACTCATGAGAAGAATTACCCAACACGTGACCTAGAGTTGGTAGTAGTGGTAATCGTATTGAAGATTTGGAGGCACAACTTGTATAGGGTCTATGTTGATGTGTTTATGAAGCACAAGAGCCTACAATATGTGTTTACTTAAAAGGATTTGATTTTGCAACCAAAGATATGGTTAGAGTGTTATACCCCGGAAGCCCAAAGATTAGATCCGAGATTTGAAACGGAGAAAAGTTTAAAAACCAGCACCAAGCATAGAACGAGTCGTGGGATAACTCGTTGGTACATCCCACAAGTCATGATGTGACTTGTGGGGAGGCCAGATAGGAGTTTGGAAAATTTGGGATAAGGGATTCCCATGGATGTGACCACAACTCGTGGTCAGGCCCCACGAGTTGTTGTGTCAGTTGTGGGGTGAGTAAGGAAAGAAAAGATAAGAAGGAAGGGAGTGCACTCGATGGGAGAACCCCACAAGTTGTGGTCAGTCCCCATGATTCGTGGGGTGAGTCGTGGTCATCTGGTTGAGAAGATAATGGGCATGGAGGCAGTGTACATAACGGGTGGTGACCACGAGTCATGGTCACCAGTAACGAGTCGTAAAGTTTCCCGTTATGAGCCAAGGTGATTAGATAAGCAGTGTACTTAGCGGACGACTCCATGAGTCGTTGCCCAGGGTAACGAGTCATTAAGTCCCTCTTTGGGACCACCTGGCAGTTATTTTCTGCGAATTTAGTAAGGGCTTTTCCATAATTCCTAAGTTTCTAAGGCCTAAACTACGTCGTTTTGAGTTATGAACAGTGACTTTAAAAGGGGTTAAGTTCATTTTAGGCCATATTCATTCATTCATGCAAGGTAGAAGACTTGAGAGGGTGATCAAACCTATCATTCTTCAATTTCCTTCAAATTCCTATTGGGCATTCAAAGAAGTGTAAGAATTAGCTACCAACAGGTATATAGGGTTATAAATGGGTGATTCCCTTCACACCCATGCCCAATCCCTCTCTATAGTATGAAATTTCTATGTCTGCTCTGTAGGGTTTAATCCTAAATGCATCAATCTCCTAACTCAGGCAGGAAATGCTGAAAAGCGTCTAATGATGCAAGAGCTCTTTTCCCCTTATACGCTCTAAAAAAAAGGGTATGTCGTGTTCTTGGACCCTATGTTGAGTAAGGGTTCCAAACCTTCCAAAAGTGATAGGTATGTGTTCTTTCTTGGCACTCTCTTTCTATATTATTATACATGGGTATGATTTAATCAGGATTCTACTGTTGAATTATAAAGCATGGGCAATTTTTTATAATATTTTCAATTAAAAATCATGTTTCTAGTTTTAAGAATTAAAAGCCCATTGATGATATGTTCCTGAAAGATGAGATTTCTGATGATTATATGATGATGGTGAGATGTTATGATGAAAAGAATGTTTTGAAGCTACCCATGTTCAGAATTATGTTTTCTATGATAATTGAGTACTTCCAAGTATGATAAAGCTTTGGGCAATGCCCACATATTAAGTATGAATGATGATTTTTTCGAATTAAGCTTACCACATAATTTTGGAGCGAGGACTCCCACTTATATTTTTAGCTTATGGTATGTTTTGAGTTAAAGCTTTTCATATGCATAGCTTACCACATGGTTTTGGAGCGAAGATTCCTAATTATCTTTCAGCTTGTGGTATGGTTTTAGTTAAAGATTCTCTTATGCATGATTTCCACTTTGAGATGTATTTGATTGAGCTTCGTTGAATAACGATGTTGAGTATATGCATGTTTTTTTGGGATTAGTGTCTAGCATCGAGCAGGCTTAGGTACGATCATCCCATGCCTCAGAACTACGCGCCAACGTAGGTTTATACATTATGACTTTGGGACCTCCCTTTTGACCTTCCCTTGCCCGAATAGGCCTTCAGCTTGATATCGATTTCATGGTATCATCCGTAGCCCTAGCAAGGCTTTGGGCGGCTCTACCCATTTGAGTGTGATACTTGGGACCATGTAAGCTCTATCGTGGTATGTCGGTTAAAAGACGAGTCTCCCATTGTTCCTCATGATTTCAGTTATGCATATTCATTACTCATGAGAGTTACATATGTAAGCATGTTCTAAATCAGGCTTGACTCAATGTTCATCTTTTCTTATAAATATTATATTTCAGCATTGAGTCAATTGATTATGTTATGATATGTTATGATGAGATTATGATTTTAGAAAGAATGCACGCAAGCCCTACTCCTTTCTCTAGTTCTTGCAAATGCCAAATGAGACTTAGCATGAATTATTCCTCCTTAAAAGACCCTGTCCCGACCTCAAAATGATGTGGTTTAGGGTCCAAAAGAGTAGAAAAATAAAAATTTCCGTTAATGAAATTCCCTGAAAAACAGTTCTGGCCTCGACCACGGCTCGTACCACAAGTCGTACCACGAAGACACGACTCATGGTTACCTCTCGTGGTAACCTCACCACTTTCAATCTTCTCAATCTGGTCACGACTCATATACTATGACTCATAGTACCATCCTATGGGTTGTACTGCCAGTCGTGGTACCATCCACCCATACCAAAAACGACTTAACCACAACTCCTCATCACGACTACATCCTACGAGTCATACCAAGACTTGTGATGACTCACTATGGCACCACTGAGAATTTCACCACAACTCCTAACCACGAGTCTTACCCACATGCCACGACTCATAAGACTACTTGTGGTATGACCTCAGGCTCCCAAACTCATGACGACTAGAGTCACGAGTCATAGGTCCTCACCACGATTCATACCTCGAGTCGTACTGGTGCAAAATTCCAGGTTTTCTATAGTTTTCAACTTCAACTCATGGGTCAATTCGTAGGCCCTTCCAAGGTTTTACAATATCTCCCCTTGGAAACATTCGACCTCGAATGTAGGAAACAAGTAGCAAAAAGAAACATACAATTACAATATGCAAATACTGATCATTTAAATTGAAGTCTAACGGAATGACTACCCCCGAAAAGAACTACATAGCGGGAATGAATTCAGACATCACATACATATAACATATCATAAAACAAAATTGTACGCATGAACAGAACATGGAAAATTGATTGGAGGTTTAGGGAAAAAACTGATACCTTAAACTAAAATTGGGACAGTAAGGAACATGTGGGGGTATTTAGCCATCATATCCGCTTCAGCTTCCCACATAGCTCCCTCAACATGCTAGTTTCTCTATAAAACCTTTACCGAAGCTACTTCCTTGTTCCTCAGCCTTCGAACCTGACAATCCAAGATTGCAACAGGAACTTCCTCATAACTGAGGATATCATTCACGCCAACACTTTCCACCGGAACCACCAAGGCTGGACCTCCCATGCACTTTTTCAAGAGCGATACATGTAATACGGGATAATCTTATGCCAACTCTTAAGGCTAAGACATAAGCTAACTTACCACTCGTCTCACAATCCGGTATGGGCCAATATAGTGGGGGCTGAGTTTCCCTTTCTTTCCAAATCTCATTACTCCCTTCATGGGAGATACATTCAGAAACACCCAATCGTCGATCTCGAACTCAAGCTCCCTTCTCCTCACATCCGCATAAGACTTTTGGAGACTTTGAGCCATTTTTGGCCTTCTTCTTATTAACTGAACTTTCTCCATAGCCTCATGGACTAAATCTATACCCACTAACGAAGCCTCACCAACTTCAAACCAACCAATGGGCGATCTACAACTTCGCACATAAAGAGCTCGAATGGTGCCATTTGAATGCTGGAGTGATAGCTGTTATTGTAGGCAAACTCAATAAGAGGAAAATGCCCGTCCCAACTACCCTTGAACTCAATAACAAAAGCCCTCAACATATCCTTAAGATTCTGGATAGTCCGCTCCGCCTGACCATCTATTTGTGGATGAAATGTCATGCTAAGCTTGACCTGGGTACCAAATCCCTTTCGAAAAGATCTCCACAACTGAGAGGTGAACTGAGTACCTCTATATGATATAATGGACAAGGGAACTCCATGAAATCTAACCAACTCTCGGATGTATAACTTAACACAATCTTCTGTTGAATCGTTGGTCTTGACCGGTAGGAAATGAGCAGCCTTGGTCAACCTGCCGACCACAACCCAAATGGAGTCATACTGTCTACGAGTGCGGGGTAAACCTGTTACAAAGTCCATATTGATTTCTTCCCACTTCCAAGTAGGAATGCTGATATCTTGGAGTACACCCCCCGGTCTCTGAAGCTCAACTTTCACTTGTTGGCAATTTGGGCACTTGGCTACGAATTCTGCAATATCATTCTTCATGTTGTTCCACCAATATATTTCCCCCAAGTCATGGTACATCTTGGTGGTGCCTGGATGGATAGAATCCCTGGATCTATGTGCCTCACGCAATATCTGGTCCCTCAAATTATCGATACCTGGAACACATAGACGACCCTGGTACCGCAGTACACCATCTCCCCCTTTGGAGAAGACCTCTACTTTTGGATTTTGAACGACCTCCTTCAGCTTTACCAAAATTTGTTCCTCATCTTTCCTCACCCCTATTGCAATCACGAAGGACAATTCTGTTCGCTCGGAACTACTACACCGTTATCGGTTGAGACCAAACGAACTCCTACAATTCCTGTCAAGCATCCTGAGGTGCCCAACTCCTGAGTCTCCATCTCTTATGTATAAGATCATGAAAAATATGTATTGCGCTCTAATTCATCCGACACTCATCTGAAATTCTCAGGACACAACCCAGATACGCATTCCAATCCGGAAACCCACTGTGGACCGGTTGGAACCACCAAGTTACCCATGTAAAGTTGCTTGACCCCGACTTTACCATGGTCAAAATCTAGCTTTCTCATAACTTATAAATTCAACCCGAGGTTCAAATCACTCTCGAATCACCTCATAATCCCTGAAAACCACCCAACTAAATCATAACTCACCACTCAAAACCAACCAAACTCTCAGAATCCAATTTCGAGCTTGACAACCTAAATTGTTGACTTTGGTCAACCCTCAAATTTCAAACCCTTCAAAAATTGAAAGTCTCTTCCAATATTCATTAAATCATATCAGAACGAAGTCTTCCACTTCCGCAAATCATGAAAAATAGAGTAATGATACGGAAAGGTTCATCCTAGGAAAATGGATCGACAATCACAACATGACCATATGGCTTGCTACACTTCCAGGCCTGGTTAATAACTGGGCTTCCTGTACTAAGTCTGACATCTATGGTAGGGATAGGGAATTATCCTAAACGTATACATCTTAACTAGCATTTCCATCATGGGGAACATCCTTAGCATTTAGAGTAAGGGAATCATGAGCACGAATCGTATAGGAAGTTTAATCTTGGCATATAGCTGATATAGCACCATATCATGAGTCGTCCGAATGATCAACTCTGCAATCAGTTGTTAGATTCAATAGGTCTTTAAATTGTAACAAACTTTGAGGACTGAATTCATAGGGCTTAGTGTGTTAAGCAATATGGGTTCACATACATAGCGAGAGTCATGACATGAAACGAAACAGAAATATTGAGATCGCAGATGGACGGGGTTGCCTGTCATCTTAGGGTCCTGAACATAAGCGTGAGTTGAAGCGTAGCATCGAGTGATACGTAAGGGAACATCTAAAGAAGAAAGGAGATACTACCCCCGAATGCTATCCATGGGACTCCCCTACTAGAAACTCAAGACATGACTGGGCCCTCACTTACTATTTCCTCACCTCCCATGTGAAAATCTCATCTTATAATTCTCAAACAGAATTGTACCTCTTACAATAGTCCTCTGAACTAACAATCATGATAGGTATGAGGGAATAACTTATGACATACCTGAGAATACATCTGCGGTTGACCGCCACTCGTTCTTGATAACCTGTGATGCTGAGGTGGGCAATTTGTTGGGGCTGATGGAAGAGGATTAAAAGCACGGCCTTTCCGACCATATCGCTTGGCTGAAGTGCAATCCCTGTGTTTATGACCGAGTTGGCCACAATAAAAACAAATATCTAAACCTAACAAGCACTTCCCTCAGTGGTTCTTTCCACAATGCCTGCAATTTGGGTAAGTAATCTCCCTCACCCGAGGCTTGTACCCCCGAGCCTGGACTAGAGACTTCTGGCGGGATTGAGAGTGACTCCCACTACTCGACCCTTGTTGGGATCTCTTAAGGTTTCCAGCCCTGGGCCTCTTGTTTCCCCTTTTGTTCCCTCTACACTCCCCAACCACACTCGAGTCACCAACCTCCGACGGGCTCTCCTTCATGAGTCCTTGAATTCTAGTAGTTGCTGCCTCCCCAGTAGAGTTCACTGGTGCGATAGCCTACGAGCTAGGCTGCGCGATCATAGCTCGCATCAATACTCTAAGAGCGGCTCCGATATCCACATCAGTAGCGTGTATGGAATCCATTGGAGCTAGTGGCATTGACTGACTCCCATTGTTGTTCTTAGAAGACATGATTCTGTACATGCGTATAGCACGAGTTATAAGAATAGGGAGACGTTTCATCGCACGACATAGATCATGAAAGAAGGGAACATTTCCTAAACGTCTAGTAGCCTCTTCATCATAAGTGTGGCGTGATTCACACCCATGAAAAAGACTCTACCTAACGTGGCTCTCAGACTCCTTAGAATACATAAAACCTATTGCTCTGATACCTGATCTTGGGCAGATTTATATGCCCAAGTGATACACAAACGTATCATTTTTACCTTGTTTGTTGTGCAATGTGTATATAATATCATGTAATTGGTAATAAAATGCGAATTTATACTAACCAACATGATTAGCATTTGTTTTGCAGGTAAATGTGATTTTTAGGAGCTAAAATGCATGTTGGAACTATGTCGGAGTTGGACTTGGATGCGAGCATGGAAAAGACCTTGGAATGCATATTTTATAGGGGCTCCGCGATGGAGTCGTGCCACGCTACCATCGCGGTAGCACACTGCCTGAGTAGGGATTAAAATGGCAATGTCCAGTGTGCCTGCGCGTCAGCTCCGTGGCAATGAGATAGGCCTCCGCGATGGCCTCCGTGCCACGTTGAGGTTGATTTTTCGGACCCTGGAAATTCCAGTGAAGGTCCGCGTCCACGCCGTGTCACGGAGGCAGTGCTCCACGTTGGCCTCCGTGACACGTTGCTTGTGATTCCGGGAAAAAATTTCCCACTAGTATAAATAGCACACTTAGGTTTATTTTAATTAGTTTTTTTTGGAGTTTTTTTGAGTTTTTAGACTGAGTTCAGAAGTGGAGAGCAGGAACGTGGGTTAGTAACAGTTGAAGATTGAAAAAGCTAAGGGATTTCTTCTCTTCCTTTCTTCTTTCTATCAATTGTACGTATGATTTACACTCATTTTAGGATGATCAATCCAAGAATGAGTGGCTAATTCTCTTTCTTGCTGAGGTTTTGAACATTTGTAATGACTACTGATTTTAATTGATATGGTTTTATTCTTCTTCTTTAATGTTGTTCTATTAATTCTTGTTTTTACTACATTAGTGATTGGCCAACATTAATGTATATCTAAAAAGTCCAATTTCACTCGAGAGAGCAAGAAATTGGAAAGTTGTGAATTAATAGGGTATTGTTCTTAACTTGATTTGGGAAAATTGGGTTTTGATGTGCTTTCCTGATAGAAATATACTTGAAAGCCGTATTAGTCAATTTTGGAACCGGAATTGTAGTGCTAGGTCATAAATTGCATTTGATCACAGAAATGTAGACGGATGGTTTATGATTCTAAAGTGAAATTAAATACGAGAGTTTTAATTTCTAGGCAAATGTTCTTGGCTAGCAACATGAAGAAGAGAATTAACCAAAATTATCATGATTATCAAGTTCATTACTTGTTCTTAACCTTGGCATGTTCATACCCATTGTCTGAATTCAAAAGTAAATATTTGTTATTAATTGTAGTATATATAGTTTAGAAACCAAAAACTCAAGTAACTATTGGTTACATTGTTGTTAGCATAATTAGAAGTTAAATAGAAATATAGTAAATTAGGCAATTTTACATATCTTGAGCCTCCTTGGATCGATACTTGGCTACTTAGCCACTTTATTACTTGTTTGACCACATGCACTTGCGTGTCGGTTTTTAATATAAATTACCAACCTGAGTACAAAAGCCGAGCAATACAAAGTTTGTCATGACCCGAGAGTACACCCGGATCGTAGACACGGGACATGGAGCCTCAAGAGACCCCAAGTCAAATCATGGAATGAGCATATAACTAATTCATTCACATGAGACGAAAATCTTGACTTAATAACCATAAACTAACTAAAAATCATAACATGAGTTATAAGAAACAATAATAAATGATCCAAACATAAATGGTTGAATACTACAATTTGGTCTGAAAGCCTCTAATCATAACAGGCAGGTTGAAGGGAAAACACCCCAACTAACCCCAATATTTTAGAAAACAAAAAAGGCACAATCCGAACATGAAGCCCTCAAATCATGAGGACTCACCACTGAAAGTTGAGAGCGGAATTGAGAGCAAACCAGGAATGATACTGAACCTGCGAACTAGATCTTGAAAATATGTGGGTCAGAACATGGAAGGTACTGAGTATGTAAGGTATGCAAAACAATACTTAAAAAAATAAAAGTTATAGGAGTGGGGACATCATGATCAGAAGACTGAACTCGTAAGCATATCATAAGGCTCAATATTTTAGCTAAAACATTCGTAAAGCTGTCATAGTCATAACACGAGAGAAAGCATTTCATAAAACATGAATTGATCCAAATAAAACATAATCATAACATGCATGAAAACAATGAGGAACAGTGGGAGATTTCTATAACCGACATACCCCATATGAGCACACATGGAGCCCGACCTGTACACTAAGTCGGGAGGCCGTTCGTACCTTACCAAGGGTAGAAACATGAAGGGCGTGATATCACTCATGAAGACCCCGTAGGGAAAAAGGGGACAGTCACAAGGGAGGTCCCAAATGTAATCTACGGTGGCACTTAGTTCTGAGATTTGTGGCGTACCCTGGGCCGCGAAACTACTCAGTGTTAAGTACTACTCCCAAAACAATGCATGTGCTCAAAGAAATTCATACATGACATGCATGGCTAGTTAAATCATGAGAATCATATCATGCTTGTGAATTCGTAATACTAGCCATGGAATTGGGCCCGTGAATCAGCTAAAATCATAGTTCATAAATCATAAGCGACACGTGGGCATTGCCCATAGTTCAATCATACATGAAATGCTTATATTTATATGAAACATGATCATAATGACATGTGTAGTTGAAAACATGCTTAAATTCAAGAGTTCATATCATGCTTGAGAAATCACCATAACCATGAATTTCACTTTAAACCCCATGATTTGGGCACATGTGCTTTTAGGGATTAAATCATCAAATAATGAATAAAATAGGTGAAACCATCCCAATAATTCAAACCCATAATTTTAGACATACTACAACATGCTCATATCGATTTTTGAGGAACATGCATTTGGGTTATGACCCATCAAAAGTTTGTAACTTAAACATAGAATTAGGGAGAAATTGTGCATGAGTAGGGACTAAACTACCCATTCAAAACCCCACATACCTGAAAATTTCGTGATTCTTAACTCCCTTGAAAAGCCCTAGGTGGAAACTTGAAGAATTGAAGAACACTTGAAATTCCTCCTACTCCCTTCTCTAGTTCTTGCAAATGACAAATGAGACTTAACATGAATTTTTACTCCTTAGAAGACCCTATCCCGACCTCAAAACGGCGTGGTTTAGGGTCCAAAAGAGTAGAAAAGTTGAAATTTCCCTTAATGAAATTTCCTTGAAAAACAGTTCTGGACCTAACCACGAGTCGTACCACGAAGTCACGACTCGTGGTCAACTCTCGTGGTAATCTCACCACTTTCAATCTTCTGAATCTGGCCACAACTCCCATACCACAAGTCATAATACCATCCTACGGGTCGTAATGTCAGTCATGGTACAATCCACCCATACCAAAAACGACTTAACCACAACTCCTCATCACGACTTATTTCTACATCCTATGAGTCGTACCATGACCCGTGATGACTCACTTTGGCACCATGAAGAATTTCACCATGATATCTAACCACGAGGAGTACCCACACGCCATGACTCATAGGACTACTCGTGGTATGACCTCAGGCTCCCGAACTTATCATGACTCGAGTCATGAGTATTAGGTCCTCACCACGATTCGTACCTTCAATTTCACTAGTGCAAAATTCCAGGTTTTCTGCAGTTTTCAACTTCAACTCCTGGGTCTATTCGTAGGCCCTTTCGGGGTGTTACACAGTCTCTAAAATTCATCCCTGCTTATAGTTTGATTTTAGAGTTAGCACCTTCATTGTTTGTGAGTCATCATCTCTCTACGACTAGACTACTCAGATTTCCTTACGTATTTTCAGTTTCATCTTGTTGAGATAGTGTGGGATCTTGTCCCAACAACTCGTCATGTTTAGAGGTTTTTTAGGCATATGTATGTAATCAGCTTCGAATTGTGAATTTTGATGTTATGTTTATGTTTAGACTTCCTATATGATTATAATGTTGATTATTCAGTTTCCTTGATCTAGTTAGATGTATGCTTATGCCATGGGTCGACTTGGGGTCTCTTGGGGCTCCTTGTCTAGTGTTGCAATTCGGGGCTCTATTCAGGTCGTGACAAACATGGTACCAGAGCAATAGGTTTGAAGTGTCCAAGGGTGTTTGAAAGTCTTGTTAAGTAGTCTTTTTCATGGGTGTGAAGCGCTCCACACTTATGACGAAGAAGCTATGAGACGTTTAGGAAATGTTCCCTTCTTTCATGATTTATGTTGTGCAATAAAAAGTCTTTTTTATCCTTCTAATTTGTGCTATTCGCAATTGCAGAATCAGGGCTCCTAGAAGAATGAATGGTAGGAGAACTAGGAATGGTGAAGGCCACGAGGTGGCAACGGTAATGGGCACCAGTAAGCCCCACCAGTTCAGGAGCTCCAGGGACCGGAGCCAGTTTTTCATGCTGACTTTCGTGATGCTATTCAGATGCTTGCGCAGGTCTTGCCCACTTAGGTCAATAAGCAGGCCATTGTGCATGTTCAGCAAAATGGAAATGCAATGGCGACTCGAGTCAGAGACTTCTTGAGGACGAATCCGCCGGAGATCCTTGGGTCCAATATAGATGAGGACCTGCATAAGTTCATAGATGAGATATCACCCGATTCATGGGGGTGAACAGAGTTGAGTGCGTAGAGTTGGCCTCGTACTAGTTGAAAGGGGTCGCGTATATCTGGTTTCGCCAATGGAAGCATAGCAGTGTCACCGGAGCAGGCCCTATCACTTGGGATGAGTTTCATGTTGCATTCTTGGATCGGTTCATCCCTTGTGAGATGAGGGAGTTGAAGGCAGTTGAGTTCGTAAATTTGAAACAAGGGAGGATGATGGTACAAGAGTACGACCTCGAGTTCACTCGCCTATCAAAGTACGCCTTAGAGTTAGTAGCTGATCAGAGGGTGCAAGTGAGTAGATTCGTTCATGGAGTAATGGGCTATTTTGACAAGAATTACGGGACCATTATGCTCCATCGGGATATGGATTTCCCTCGGATAGTATTGTAACCAAACAGATAGAGGCAGCACATCTGATAGAGAGGGAGGCCAAGAGGGCCAAGACCGATGACCACAGATTCTTAGAATAGAGGTTAGGAGGTGGGCACCAACAGCAGACCCACCAGAGATCCTCAGCCCCATCATCATCAGCATTGAGTGTTCCATCCAGAACGAGGCACGATCAGAGGGGGTGAGCATCAGTCACTAGGGGTCAGAGCAGTAGACTTGTGGATTCTAGTGTTCTAGTTTGCCACAGGTGTAGCCGAGGTCACATGGGTCAGTGTCTAGCAGGTACAGTTGCTTGTTTCTGGTGTAGGAAGCCCGGACACATGCTCAGAGATTGCCAGCAGTGAAGTAGGATCATGATGGGGCTCGAGACTCATCTTCTAGTTCAGCAACCCCTCCCGCACGCTCAGCACATCAGGGGGCATCTACCAATATAGCTGGCGGTCAGCGTTAGAACAAATTCTATGCCTTAGCATCCAGTCACGAGCAAGAGGTCTCCCCGGATATGGTCACTGGTATGTTATAAATTTTCCATATTGATGTTTATGCTTTGTTCGATCCGGGGGCTACCTTGTCTTTCGTGACACTTATGTGGCTAGTAGCTTCGGAGTCAGTCCCAAAGTTTTTTCAAAATCCTTCTCAGTTTCTACTCCAATAGGTGACTCAGTTATAGCTAGACGGGTATATAGAGGTTGCCAACCTTAGTCCTTCAGAAGATCACCTCAGCAGATTTGATAGAGTTATCCATGACCGATTGTGATGTGATTCTCTACATGTATTGGCTATTTGCATGCTATGCTTCAGTTAATAGTAGAACCCGGGCAGTAGAGTTTAGAGTTTTCGGTGAACCAGTTCTAGAATTGAAGGGTAGTTCAGTTGTGCCTGTAGGTTGTTTCATTTCCAACCTTAAGGCCAGAAAGATGATATCTAAGGGTTGTGTGTAACATCTAGTTAGGGTTAGGATGTTGAGTCTGAGACCCCAACTATCCAGTCAGTTCCAGTAGTACGTGAGTATCCTGAGGTCTTTCCGGATGATTTACCGGAAATCCTCCCGAACGGGAAATAGATTTTGATATTGACCTTCCTCCCGACATGTAGCCTATATCTATTTCTACCCACATGATGGCTCCAACCGAGCTTAAAAGTGTTGAAAGAGCCGTTGAAGGACTTTTTAGATAACGGTTTCATTAGACCGAGCAAGTCACCATGGGGTGCACCAGTTCTCTTTGTCCGAAAAAAAGATGGTTCTCTTCGCATGTGTATTGATTATCGGTAATTGAACAAAGTCACCATCAAGAACAGGTATCCTCTACCTAGGATTGATGATTTATTTGACAAGATTCAGGGTGCCAAGTGTTTCTTGAAGATAGATCTCAGATCCGGGTACCATCAGCGTAGAGTTCGGGATAGTGACATCCTGAATACAACCTTCAGGACACGGTATGGTCGTTATGAGTTTGTAGTTATGTCTTTTGGACTAACAAATGCTCCCGTAGCTTTTATGGACTTGATGAACAAGGTGTTCAAGCCATACCTGGACATGTTTGTGATTGTGTATATTGATGACATCTTTATATACTCGTAGAGAGAGGAGGAGCATGCCATTCATTTAAGGATAGTGCTTCAGACCCTCAAGGATTGCCAATTGTATGCCTAATTCAGCAAGTGTGAGTTTTGGTTAAACTCTGTATCATTTTTGGGCCATGTGGAATCAAGTGAGGGTATAAAGGTGGATTCTCAAAAAATCAAGGCGGTGAAGAATTGGCCTAGACCGGTGACCCCTTCAGATATTTGGAGTTTCTTGGGTCTTGCCGACTATTATCAAATATTTGTTAAGGGTTTCTCATCTATTGCAGTACTTTTGACCAAGTTGACTCAAAAGAATGTGAAATTCCAATGGTCGGAGGCTTGTGAGAAGAGCTTCCAAGAGTTGAAGGCTCGAATTACTTCAGCACCAGTGTTAACTCTACCAGAGGGTACCGATGGGTTCATGGTGTATTGTGATGCATCAAGGATCAGACTTGGGTGTGTGTTGTTGCAGCACAAAAAAATTTATAGCATACACCTCTAGACAGTTGAAAGTTCATGAGAGGAATTATCCGACCCATGATCTTGAATTGGCCACAGTGGTACTTGCCTTGAAGATATAGCGAAATTATTTGTATGGAGTCCACGTGGATGTATTTAATGACCATAACAGCTTACAATATGTATTCACGCAGAAAGATCTTAACCTTCGGCAACGGAGGTGGTTGGAGCTACTCAAGGACTACAATATGAGTGTCCTTTACCATCCGGGTAAGGCTAATGTGGCAGTGGATGCACTTAGTGGACTCTCTATGGAGAGTTTATCCCATGTGGATGAGGTGAAGAAGGAGCTAGTGAAATATGTGCATCGACTCGCTAGGTTTGGAGTTAGGTTGGTTGACTCGACCGATGGTGGTGTTGTTTTCCAGAACAGATCAGAATCTTCCTTGGTGACTGATGTAAAAGCTAGACAAGATGAGGACCCGATTTTGGTAAAGTTAAAGGATGTCGTTCAGAATCAGAAAGTAGAGGTCTTCTCTAAAGGGGGAGATGGTGTGCTTCGGTACCAGGGTCATTTATGTGTTTTGTATGTGGACGATTTGAGGAGCCAGATATTGCATGAGGCTCATGGATCCAGGTATTCTATCCATCCGGATGCCACCAAGATGTACAGTGACTTGCGAAAAATCTATATGTGGAATGGCATGAAGAAGGATATTGTAGAATTCGTAGAAAAGTGTCAAAACTGTCAGTAAGTAAAGGTTGAGCATCATAGACCAGGAGGTGTGCTTCAGGATATCAGTATTCCTACTTGGAAGTTGGAAGAAATTAATATGGATTTCATCACAGGTCTGCCTCGTACTCATCAAAAATATGATTCTATTTGGGTTGTGGTAGATAGGTTGACTAAGGCTACACATTTTCTACCGGTTAAAAATACCGATTCAGTAGAGGATTTTGCCAAACTATATATTTGGGAGCTCGTTTGATTGCATGGAGTGCCTTTATCCATCATTTCCGACAGAGGTACTCAATTCGCCTCTCAGTTTTGGAAGTCATCTCAAAAGGGTCTTGGTACGCGGGTTAAGCTCAGCATAACATTTCACCCTCAAACGTATGGTTGAGTGAAGTAGACAATTCAAACCCTCAAGGACATGTTGAGGGCATGCGTGATTGACTTCAAAGGTGGTTGGGATGATCACTTTCCCCTGATCGAGTTTTCCTACAATAAAAACTATCACTCCAGTATTCAGATGACGCTATTCGAGGCTCTCTATGGGCAGAGATGTAGGTCGCCCATCGGTTGGTTTGAGGTTGGTAAGACGGCGAAGGTTGGGACAGATTCGGTTCATGAGGCAACGGAGAAGGTTCAGTTGATAAGGGACAGGTTGAGGACTGCTCAGAGTCGTCAAAAGTCCTACACTGATGTGAGGAGGAGGGAAGTTGAGTTAGAGGTGGATGACTGAGTGATTTTGAAGGTATCTCCCATGTTGGGAGTGATGTAGTTTTAAAAGAAAGGAAAACTCAGCCCTTGTTATATTGGTCCCTACCGGATTGTTAGATGGGTTGGTAAGGTGGCACACGAGTTGGAGTTGCCCTTATAGTTAGCTTCTGTGCATCCTATGTTTCATGTATCACTCTTGAAGAAGTGTTTGGGTGATCCAACTCTAGTTGTCCCGATGGACATTGTTGGTCTGAAAGACAGCCTTAGCTATGAGGGGGTTTTGGTGGAAATATTGGATCGACAGGTTCGAAGGCTAAGGAACAAGGAAGTAGCTTCAGTTAAAGTGTTATGAAGGAATCATCATGTTGAAGGAGCTACGTGGGACGCTGAAGCGGATATGATGGCTAGATATCCACATTTATTCTCTAGCGGCTCAGTTTCAGCTTGAGGTATCAGTTTTGCACTCAGACTCTATTTAGTTTTCATGTTCAGTTCATGTGTGAAAGTTTCTTTTATATATGTGAAATGTATGTATTATTCGTGAATTCAGTTCAATTGTATAGTTTGAATCGGAGGTAGTCATTCCATCAGTTTTCGATTTAAATGGACAGTATTTGAATATGACAATTGCATCACTCTGCTTTTTTGTGCGTTTTCCAACATTCAAGGACGAATGTTCCTAAGGGGAAGATATTGTTATATCCCGGAAGCCCAAAGATCAGATTTGGGAGTTGAAATGGAGAAATGCTTAACAATTGGCACCACGCACAGAACGAGTCATGAGATGACTCTTGGGGAGTCCAAGGAGGAGTTTTGAAAATTTGGGAAAAAGGATTCCCACGGTCATGACCACAACTCATGGTCAGGTCCCACGAGTCATTATGTCAGTCGTGGGGTGAGTAAGGAAAGAAAAGAGAAGAAGGAAGACAGTGCACTTGACAGGAGGACCCCACAAGTCGTGGTCAGTCCCCATGATTCGTGGGGTGAGTTGTGGTCAGCTGGTTGAGAAAAGAATGGGAATAGAGGCAGTGTACATAACGGGTGGTGACCACAAGTCATGGTCACCAGTACCGAGTCGTGAGGTTGCCCGTTAAGAGCCCAGGTGATCAGATGACTAGTGTACTTGACGAACGACTCCACGAGTCATGGCCCAGGGTAACGAGTCATTAGGTCCCTCGTTGGGACCACCTGGCAATTATTTTCTGTGAATCTAGTAAGGGCTTTTCTGTAATTTCTAAGTTCCTAAGGCTTAAACTACATCATTTTGAGTAATGAATAGTGACTTTAAAAGGGGTTAAGTTCATTTTAGGCCTTATTCTTCATGCATGCAAGGTAGAAGACTTGAGAGGGTGATCAAGCCTAGCATTCTTCAATTTTCTTCAAATCCCTATTGGGCATTCAGAGAAGTGTAAGAATCAACTACTAACATGTATGTAGGGTTATGAATGGGAGATTCCCTTCGCACCCATGCCCAATCCCTCTCTAAAGTATGAAATTCCTCTGTCTACTCTATGGGGCTTTAACCCAAATGCATGAATCTCCTATTTCTATACATGGGTATGATTTAATCATGATTCTACTATTGAATTATAAAGCATGGGCAATTTTTATAATGTTTTCAATTTAAAATAATGTTTCTAGTTTTATGAATTAAAAGCCCATTGATGAGATGTTCATGAAAGATGTGATTTATGATTAATATATGATGATGGTGAGATGTTATGATGAAAAACATGTTTTGAAGCTACCCATGTTTATAATTATATTTTCAATGAGAATTGAGTACTTCCAAGTATGATAAAGCTTTGGGCAATGCCCTCATGTTAAGTATGAATGATGATTTACCTGAATTAATCTTACCACATGGTTTTGGAGTGAAGACTCCCACATATATTTTAAGCTTGTGGTATGTTTTGAGTTAAAGCTTTATATATGCATAGATTACCACATGGTTTTGGAGCGAAGACTCCTAATTATCATTCAGCTTGTGGTATGGTTTGAGTTAAAGCTTCTCTTATGAATGATTTCCTCTTTGAGATGTATTTGATTTATGAGCTTCATCAATAAACGATGTTGAGCTTCGATGAATAATGATGTAGAGCATATGCATGTCTTTTTGGGAGTAATGTCTAGCACCGAGCAGGCTAAGGGCCGATCACCCTATGCCTCAAAACTACACACCAATGTAGGTTTACACATTATGACTTTGGGACCTTCCTTGTGAGATTCCCTTGCTCGAATGGGCCTTAATCTTTATATCGATATCATGGTGTCGTCCCTAGCCCTGGAAAGGCTTTGAACGTCTCTACCCACTTGAGTGTGATAGTTGGGACCATGTAAGCTCTATTGTAATATGTCTGTTAAAAGATGAGTCTTCCATTGTTCCTCATGATTTCAATTATGCATGTTCATTACTCATGATATTTACATATGTAAGCATGTTATAAAGTAGGTTTGACTCAATGTTTAGGTTTTCTTATAAATATTAGATTTCACCTTTGAGTCAATCGATTATTTTATGATATATTATGATGATATGTTATGTTATGATGAGATTATGATTTCAAAAAGAATGCATGCAAGCCCTACTCTCAAATTCTTAATGTTTATGTTATATTATGCATTGTCTTTAAATGATTTTCTTGCTTTAGCTGTGTTACTTACCCTGCATATTCGGTACATTCCACATATTGACTGCATACTATATGCTGTATCATTTCATGATACAAGACCTGGCTCTCATATTCATCCCCGCCCATAGTTCAACTTCAGAGCTAGCACCTTCGTGTTGGTGAGTCTTCATCTCCCGAGGTCATGATTATTCAGATTTCCTTATGTATTTTCAGTTTCATCTTGTTGAGTTAGTTGGGGGTCTTGTCCCAAAAACTCGTCATGTTTAGAGGATTTTCAGACATATGTATGTGATCAGCTTGGGATTGTGAATTTTGATGTTATGTTTAAGTTTAGACTTCCGCTATGATTATATTGTTGATTATTTAGTTTCCTTGATCAAGTTAGATGAATGCTTATGCCATAGGTAGACTTGGGGTCTCTGGGGGCTCCTTGTCCTGTGTTGTGATCCGAGCCTCCGTTCGGGTCGTGACATAGAGTTGCTGAAGGACTATGACATGAGTATCCTTTATCATTCGTGTATTGCCAAAGTGGTGGCGAATGCCCTTAGTAGGCTTTTCGTGGAGAGTGTTTCTCATGTAGAAGATAGAAGGAAATAATTTGTAAAGGATGTGCATCGGCTTGCACGGTTAGGGGTTTGCCTTGTTGACTTGACAGATGGTGGTGTCATTTTAATTTGTGAAGTTGAAGGAAGCAGTTCGAAACCCGAAGGTAGAGGTATTCTCCCAAGGGGGAGATGGGGTTCTTCGATATTAGGGTCGTTTATGTGTTCGGACATCAATGATCTGAGAGAAGGGATGCTGCGTGAAGCTCATAGTTCCAAATATTCTGCACATTTAGGTTCCACCAAGAAATACAGTGACTTACTAGAGGAATACTGGTGGAGTGGCATGGAGAAGGACATAGCGGAGTTTGTGGTTGAGTGTCTGAATTGTCAAAAAGTGAAAGTGGAGCACCAAATACTGGGAGGGGTGCTACAAGACACAGTATTTGGAAGGGGGAGGAAATCAATATGGATTTCATCATAGGGTTGCCTCGTGCACATTGACACTAGGAATCTATTTGGATGGTTGTAGACAAGTTGACTAAAGTAGCCCATTTTCTACCGTTCAAGACTACCGATTTAGCAGAGGACTATGCTAGATTGTACATCCAGGAGTTAGTCCGATTGCATGGAGTGCATTTATCCATTATTTCAGACAGAGGTCCTCAATTTACCTCACAGTTTTTGAGATCGTCTCAAAAAGGACTTGGTTCTCATATCAAGCTTAGCACAACTTTTCACTCGCAGACAGATGGTCAGACCGAGCTGATCATTCAGACCTTGAGGACATGTTGAGAGCGTGTGTGATTGACTTCAAGGGTAGTTGGTATGATCATTTACCTCTCATCGAGTTTTCTTATAACAATAACTACCATTCTAGTATCTAGATGGCTCCATTTGAGGCTCTTATATGTGGGTATGCAGATCTCCTATTGGTTGGTTTGAGGTAGGTGAAGCTACGTTGGTAGGGACAAATTTAGTTCATGAAGCTATGGAAAAAATTCAGCTTATAAGGGAAAGGCTGAAAACAGCTCATAGTCATCAAAAGTCGTATGCTAATGTGAGGAGGAGAGAACTTGAGTTTGAAGTTGATAATTGGGTGTTTTTAAAGGTGTCTCCCATAAAGGGAGTGATGAGGTTCAGAAAGAAGGGGAAGCTTAGTCCCTGATATGTTGGTCCCTATAGGATTATGAGACATGTTGGCAAGGTGGCCTAGGAGTTGGAGCTACCGACGGAGTTGGCTTCGGTACATCTAGTTTTTCATGTATCATTGTTAAAAAAGTGCATTGGTGATTTGAATTTGGTTGTTCCAATGGAGAGCATAGGTGTGAAGGATAACCTTGTCTATGAGGAGGTTCTAGTTAAGATAATTGATCATCAGGTTTGGAAGTTGAGGAAAAAGGAAGTAGCTTGGGTGAAAGTCTTATAGAGGAATCAGCTTGTTGAAGGAGCTATGTGGGAGGCCAAAGCAGATATGATAGCTAAATACCTGCACCTTTTCCATGAGACTAAATTCCATCATAAGGTATTAATTTCCTCTCTAACACTCCATTCAGTTTCATGTCCAGTTCATGTCTATCAATTCCCTTCATGTCATTGTATGTATATATGATTCATGAATTCAATTCAATCAGGTGTATCAGTCCGGAGTCAGTCACTCCATCAGTTTTCAACTTCATATGTTCAATTTTTGTGTGTGCAATTCCTTTCCCTAGCTTTCAGTGTATTTACCCATATTAGAGGACGAATGTTCCCAAGGTAGAGATATTGTTATACCCCGACTATTTCTAAGGCTAGCCTCGGAATATGGAATGTGTTCAGCAAAAAAGACGGAAAATTTTCACAAAATGACTCGCGGTACAAGTCATGATGAGAAGGTACCAATCATAGGAATCATTCGTGGTTAGGATCTACAGAAGGAATTCAGTGAAAATGAGTCAAGGTATGACTCGTGGGATCATGTTACAAGTCGTAAGATGAATTGTGGTTTGAGGACTGAGTTACCCTGGTTACAAGGTACGAGTCATTGTACGACCTATTCCGGGAAACCACGAGTCAATGTACGACTCATTAGAAGGATGGAGGAGCTGGATGAGTGAACTAAGAGAGCAAGCCACAAGTTGTAGGTTGATGGTAGGACTCGTGGTCAGTAGTCGTAATGGATCTCCTGTGTATCAGATCTGGAAGGAATGAGTCATGCTACAACTCGTAGTGGTAAAGCAATGAGTCACGGCCTGCACCCAAAAGGAGGAACTAAAGATCTTAGAAGCAGTGATCACAGGTGGATTTAACGACTCTTAGGTTGGTGGTATGAGTCGTGGTCTGACCCATGGAAAACATCAGAAAGTCAGGAAAAACAGTGGTGACTACGGACGGTAACTATGAGTGGTATTGAGGTACGACATCTGGCAGAGTGAAATTTTCTACGATTTAAGTCAGGGCATTTTCGTAATTTCTAAGCTCCTAAGTCCTAAACTATGTCATTTTAAGCTCTAAAAGAGGAGAATTAAGAGGGATTGAGCCTATTCTAACCATTCCCCTCCCATGCATTCAAGCCTAGACCTCACCCTCCAAATTCTTCTCAAAATCCTTTGGGCTTTCTAGGGAAAGTGTAGATTCAGTTCTTCTAGGTATGTGAGGCCATGAATTAGGGTTCCTTTCACTCTCATGCTCATAATTCTCCTCAATTCCATGAATCAAGTCTCAATTCAAGTTATGATCAAAAAGGGATTTGAATCTAATTTCATAGAATTCTTACAAATTGTCTATGGGTCAATTACCTCTATGTTTCAAAGTATGTTTGATGAATCATGGGAAGATTTTTATACATGTTTTGATTATAAAATTCATGAGTTTAAGTTTTAGAAAATTATGCCCAATTATGCAAGTTCATGAAAAAGTCTAGTTTATAATTGGTGATTTCAAGTATGAAGAAATATCTAATATGCATGTATGTTTATAAATTACCCATATATGAATCTATGATTTTGACTAGTTAAGTCTATTTCAAGTATGCCTGACCTTAAAATTTTGGGTAATCACACTCAGATTAAGAATGTTTTCATGATTCAGTTTAATTATATAAATCATCTTACCATATGAATTTTGGAGTCTCTACTCTCACTTTTCATGTTATGTTATGGTTTCAACTTCATTGAAAAACGATAGTGAGCACCTTGCATTTTTTGAGAGTAGTGTCTAGCACCGAGTAGGCTAGGGGTTTATGAAAATGCTGGGTCTCAAAACTACATGCTAACATAGGATTATACAATTAACTCAGAACCTCCCTTGTGAGCTTCCCCTACCCCAAATGGGCCTTCATCTTGATATTGATATCATGGTAGAACCCTTAGCCCTAGCAAGTCTTTGGATGGCTCTGCCCACTTGAGTGTAATAGTTGGGATCACATAAGCTTTATCGTGATGATGTCAGTTTTATGGAGAGTCTCCCATTGTTCCTCATGATCTCAATTATGCATGTTTAAAACTTATGATATTATGTTTTCAGCGGTTTTGACCCAATGATCAGTTCATCAGCTTTTACTTATGATTTTAGCTTTATCTTTGGGTCATTCAATTCAATTATAAGATTCAATTTATGACTATTCATGTTTCAAAAATTAGCATGCAGTCCTTACTCGCATAATCTTATGATTATGTTATGTTCATGATTTCAGTTCTACTTACTTAGCCTGTTTTACTCACCTTACATACTCAGTACATTTTAAGTACTAACCACATACGCTATGTTGTATCGATTCATGATATAGGTCCTAGCGATCAGACTCAGCCACGCCGTTAGCCCTGCTCCAATTCCAGTTCTGACCCTGCTTTAGGTGAGTCCTCATCCTTCAAGGGCATCTATCGTTCAATATCATTATGTTAGTTTGTTTCAGACTTAGAGATAGTTGGGGGATTGGCCCAGCATCTCAACAGTTAGTAGAGGCCTTTCAGACATAGATTTGTATATTCAGCTTCAGACTCAGTGTTATGATACTACCTTTGGCTAGACGTTATGTTATTCAGACTTCCTCTATTTTAGGATTCAGTTATCAGTTTTTCTTAGATATTGATCTTTAGTTATCGTGTTCATTCCATGGGCCGACTCAGGGCTATTCGTGGTTTTGGATTTCGTGTCTCGGTCCGAACCTATGTTCATGTCATGACAAGAACTGAGAGACATGAATTTGACATGAAACTAAATATAGTATTAGGGAGGGAACTGATACCTCAAGCTAGAACATAATTGGAAGGGAATAAATGCAGATATTTAGCTATGATATCTGCTTCGGCCTCCCACGTAGCTCTCTCAACGAGCTAATTCTTCCGCAAGACTTTTACTGAAGCTACTTCTTTGTTCCTCAACTCCTGAACCTAATGATCAAGGACCTCGATGGGTACCTCCTCATAAGTAAGTCTATCCTTTCACACCTATGCTCTCCACTGGAAAAACTAAAGCTGGGTCGTCAATGCACTTCTTCAACAATGATACATGGAAAACTAGATGCACCGAAGCTAACTCTGCTGGTAGCTCCAACTCATGGGCCATCTTTCCAAAACATCTCATAATACTATATGGACCAACATATCGGGGCCTATGCTTCCCCTTATTTCTGAACCTCATCACTCCCTTCATGGGATACACCTTCAAGAACACCCAATCATCGACTTCAAACTCAAGTCCTCTCCGCCTAACATCAGCATATTATTTCTGTCGACTTTGGGCTGTTTTCAGCCTTTCTCTAATAAGCTGAACTTTCACCATGGCCTCAGAAATGACTCTGGCCCTATCAATGTAGCCTCATCTACTTCAAACCATCCAATAGGTGACCTATATCTCTGCCCATAGAGAGCCTCAAACGGAGCCATTGGAATGCTGTAATGGTAATTGTTATTTTAAGCAAACTCGAAGAGAGGTAAATGATCATCCCAACTACCCTTAAATTAAATCAAACACACTCTCAACATAACCTCAAGAGTCTGATGGTCCATTCAGTCTGACCATCTATTTATGGGTGAAAAATCTTGCTAAGCTTGACCTGAGTACCAAGCTCCCTCTGGAATGATCTCTAAAATTGAGAGGTGAACTGATACCTCTATTTGGAATGATGGATAATGGCACTCTATGCAACCAGACTAGCTCTCGAATGTACAATCTAGCATAGTCCTCTGTTGATTGGTAGTTTTGACTGGTAAGAAATGTGTTGCTTTGATCAACCTATCTATAATCACCCAAATAGAGTCATACTGTCGGCAAGTATGAGGAAACCCTATAATGAAGTCTATAGTGATCTCTTCCCACTTAGAAGTGGGGATACTGATGTCTTGTAGCACACCTTCAGGTCTTTCATGCTCAACTTTCACCTATTGACAATCCGGACACTTAGCCACAAACTCTGCCATATCCTTCTTTATGCCATTCAACCAATAGTCTTCCCATAAGTCACGGTACATCTTGGTGGCACCTAGATGTATATAATATTGAGAGCCATGAGCCTCACCCAACATCCATTCTCTCAAGTCATCAACACCAGGAACACATAAACGACCTTGATAACGAAGTACACCATCTCCCTCTTGGGAGTAGCCTGCACCTTCTGATTCTGAACTACTTGTTTTAGTTTCACAAAGATAGGATCCTCATCTTGCCTTGCCTTGAATTCAATCACCAAAGAGTATTCTAAATCATTCTTAATAATGACACCACCATCTGCTGAGTCAACAAGGATAACCCCTAAACGAGCAAGCCTATGGACATCTTTTTCCAACTCCTTCCTTCCATCCTCTACATGAGACATACTCTCAATGGATAGCCTACTAAGTGCATCCACCACTACATTGGCCTTGCTCGGATGATAAAATACACTTTTGTCATAGTTCTTGAGAAACTCTAGCCACCTCCTTTGTCACAAATTTAGGCCCTTTTGAGTGAACACATATTGAATGTGAAAACCACCGCTGCCAACTCTAGGTCATGCGTCGGGTAATTCTTCTCATGAGTCTTAAGCTTTCTAGAGGCATACACAATGATCTTACCATGTTGCCTCATTCACTACCAAGACCAACCTTAGAGGCATTATAATACACAACAAATCCATTTGTGCACGTGGGTAGGGTCAATACTGGGGCTGAAGGTAGTCGAGTCTTTAACTCCTAAAAACTCTTCTCACAGGTATCCAACCACTGGAACTTGACTTTCTTCTGGGTTAACTTAGTCAATGGTGTTGCAGTGGATGAAAATCCTTCAACGAACCTCATATAATAGCTAGCTAAACCCAAGCAGTTCCTAATATCCGAAGGATTAACTAGTCTAGACCAATTCTTCACTACCTCTATATTTTGAGAGTCCACATGTGCACCTTCACTTGATACTACATGACCCAAATATGCTACTGAGTCTAACCAAAACTCACACTAGCTGAATTTAGCAAACAACTAGCGATCCTTGAGAGTCTATAGCATAATCCTCAAATGAGCAGCATGCTCCTCCTTGCTCTGAGAGTATATGAGAATGTCGTCTATGAAGACAATCATGAACATGTCTAAATATTGCTTGAATACCCTGTTCATCAAGTCCGTGAAATCTGCAGGAGCATTCCTTAGTCCAAAAGACATAACTATGAACTCATAGTGACTATATCGAGTCTTGAAAGTTGTCTTCAGAATGTCACTCTCCCTAACTCTGATCTACTGTTATCTGGACCTGAGGTCTATCATTGCGAAACATTAAGCACCCTGAAGTTGGTCAAACAAGTCATCAATTCTAGGGAGGGGATACTTGTTCTTGATTGTGACCTTGTTCAACTGTCGATAACCAATTCTCTTAGAGTTTGATGAAGTTATTGGTATTTGAGGTACTGCCACACCATTAACATATATATCCGTTTTATCCTGGAATAAAGTAATCCAAAACCTCGAGTATAGTGAGGGGATTGAATTTTTTAAGGACACACAGTGAATTCTGTGGTCTCGGATATTAATTATATTTTCTATTTTACTGATCTTAACATAGGACAACAATAAGATTAAGGAATTTAATTATTTATAATTTTCTGTGTTCATCTATTTTCTGGTTTTGGAGACTAAAACCTTTCTGATTTTCTACTCCACTGTTGTAGATTAAAATATTCGAATTTTCTACTCCTTTGAGATTAAAATCCTTTTGATTTTCTACTCACGTTGGTTATTGGTTTGAAGATTAAAAACTTCGCCAAGTAAAATCTGATTGTTGATAATTCAATTTGAAGATATAAAAACTTCACCAATTATTCAGTTCAGTTCTGTCAAAGTTGTTTCGATTTGAAGAAATAAAATCTTTATCAATTGCTAACTTTTTTTATTATTGATTAACATATATGACAGGAATAACTGACCGCATGCTTGTCTCTATAAGCAATGTAGTCTCCTCCAACCATGTTGTGACAGCACCGACTCCAACAGAAAAGTCTGAAAAATTTACTACTATTGACTTTAAACGCTGGCAGCAGAAAATGTTCTTCTACCTAGCCACGCTGAGTTTGCAGAAGTTCATCAAAGAGGAAATTCTGATTTTGCCAGAATCAACTCCCGGAAATGAACGGTCTTAATTACTGAGGCTTGAAAGCACTTAGATTTTTTGTGCAAGAACTATATCCTAAGAAAACTGGAGGATGATCTGTATAACATATACAATAATGTGCAGACTTCTAAAGAACTCTAGGATGCACTAGAGAAGAAGTACAAAACTGAGGATGCCGGTCTAAGAAATTTGTTGTAGCCAAATTTCTAGACTACAAGATGATAGATAGCAAGCCTATAATCACACAATTCCAAGAGCTGCAAGTGATAATTCACGATCTCCTTGATGAAGGTATGATTCAAACTAATGCCTTATTAAAAATATTAATTATGGTGCTAATTATGAGTTTTTCATTGAAGGTTTAATCATCAATGAAACTTTTCAAGTTACAACCATGATTGAAAAGCTACCTCCTTCATGGAGGGACTTTAAGAATTATCTAAAGGACAAGCGCAAGGAGATGAAGCTTGAAGATCTAATCATCCGATTGAGAATCGAAGAAGATAATGAAGCTTCAAAAAGGAAGGTTAAGGGAAAACTCAAAAATTATGGGGGAAAATATTGTTGAGACTGATCCAACTAATCCGAAAAAGAGGAAGAAGCTTCTGGACCAAAGAATTATCCTAGCAAGAATAAATTCAAAGAAACTACCACAACTGTGGAAAGATTGGACACAAGGCTGCTGAATGTCGTGCTCCAAAGAAAGGGAAGGAAAAGGGTCAATCTAACATGGTTGAAGTAACCATGGAGATTGATGAGTTGTGTGTAATGGTGACTGAATGCAACTTAATAAGAAGCCCAATAGAGTGGTGGCTTGACTCTGGAGCCACTGGACATGTTTGTGCTGTCAAAGAAGCAGTTGCTTCCTATGTGCCTGCTAGACCCAATAAGACCATGTATATGAAAAACTCTAGAACAACCAAGATAGAAGGCTATGGCAAAATATTTCTGAAAATGACATCCGACAAGGTGGTGACTCTGAATAGTGTATGTCATGTTCCAGAAATGTGGAAGAACTTAGTTTCTGCTGGACTTCTCATCAAGAATAGATTTAAGTGCATTCTTGTTTCAAATCAAATTGTAATAAGTAAGAATGAAGTGTATGTAGAAAAAGGTTACCTAACTGAGGGCTTTTTCAAACTAAATGTAATTATTGTTCAAAGCAATAAAATTTCAGCTTCTTCTTACTTTCTTGAGTCAAATAATTTATGACATTCACGTTTGGGACATGTCAACTATAAAACCTTGCGTAAAATGATTCAAACTGTAATAAGTAAGAATGAAGTGTATATAGAAAAAGGTTACCTAACTGAGGGCTTTTTCAAACTAAATGTAATTATTGTTCAAAGCAATAAAATTTCAGCTTCTTCTTACTTTCTTGAGTCAAATAATTTATGACATTCACGTTTGGGACATGTCAACTATAAAACCTTGCGTAAAATGATTCATTTGAAATTATTGCCAAAGTTTAAATGCAATCAATCAAAATGTCAAATTTGTGTTGAATCTAAGTATGTTAAACATCCTTATAAGTAAATTGAAAGGAATTCAAGTCCCTTAGACTTGATTCACATAGATATTTGTGACATGAAGTCAATACCATCTCGTGGTGGAAATAAGTATTTCATAAATTTTATTAATGATACTACACGGTACTACTATATTTACTTACTCAAACGTAAAGATGAAGCAATTAAAGCATTCAAGTAATATAAAAGTGAAGTTGAAATACAACTTCACAAAAAGATCAAAATAATAAGGAGTGATAGGGGTAGTGAATATTAATCTCCTTTTGAAGAAATATGTTTGAAATATGACATTATTCATCAAACAGTAAAGTATATCGATTTTGTAATAACCCATATTCTTTTAGGGTTATTTGGTAATTTTACCAAAAAAAAGAAGAGGCAAAGCCTAATTTTAAATAAAAAGCCAGTGATTCTGGCAGCACCAAAACAAAGAAAAGAATGCTCAAGCAGGAAAAAAAATGCAGTGCAAGAAAAAAAAGAAAGGAAGAAAAAGAGAGGAAAAGAGAAGAGAAAAATAGGGATTTTGCTCCCAAATCATCAAGGTAATGATTCTAGATTTTTCTATGAGATTATGGATAAATTTTTACGGTGTAAACATGGAGAAATTGATAAAAGTTAGCCCTAGGGTTCTTCAACCTAAATCATTGATTTGAAAGGCAAACATTATCTAAATTCAATTTTGTGTAGTGTTTTGCAATCCTCTCATCGAGGAGAATCTGTTGATGGTATGGTTCGAATATTCTGACCCGTTGACTAAAGTTGACTTTTTAAGTCAATCCTTTGACTATGAGTTTGACTTACTTTAAAATTAAGAGAATATTCATCCAAGGATTTTTGACCATTCTGAACCTATTTTTGTGTAGTTTGATATGATCAAAAGACCAGAGAATGAATTTCTAATTTATTGAAAGGGTTCCTGAGTTGTGAATTCGAGGTAAGTGAGACTTTAAACTTTGTTGCTTGCTTTTCAAATCTGTTTAAAAAAAGTGTTTTGTCTGCCTGGTCCATGTGTTGGGATGAGCATGTACTTGATAGAATCGGTGACTTTCGAGGCTAACAGTATATACTTTATGTTCAAGGATACTAAAACTCTCGTTATAAATTTTGTTTTGTGGAGTGATACGGCTGTGAGCCATGAGGTTGAAGCTTCTTGATATCACTTAGATTGTGTATGCTTCTGAAAATTTATGTATACTTCTTGACAGTATTGAGCATTGTGTATGCTTCTTGACAATACTGAGCATTGTGTATACTTCCTAATATGTTTGGGCATTGTGTATACTCCTTGACAGTATTGGGCATTGTGTATGCTTCTTGACAATACTAAGCATTGTGTATGCTTTGTAATTTGTTTAGTGCATTATGTATATCATCGTGGACTCGTGTTGTTGATTAATTATTGTAACTGTTATTTATGACAAAATCTTAGCGTAAATTGTGTTGAGATATATAGTATCCTTGATAAATAAATGTGTGAATTTTGTTGGAAATTTTATTATAATATAACTCATGTGCATAATATTTATACGCCATATTTATTATAATATAACTCATGTGCATAATATTTATGTGCTTATGGCGTATTTGTATTTTTTAGCACTTTTTCCATGGGTATTTAAAGTGGAGGATCAAGGATCTTACTGAGTTATATTTACGTATAACTCACTCCTTACCTGCATGTCCATGCAGATACTATCGGTGAAGACGAAACTAGTTGCTGACAAATGTGCTGGAGTTGATTCAGTTGTTAAGATGAGCCACAGCATTGTTTGTGGAGGCTTCGAAAAGAGTCTTCATCATTTATTTGTCGATGTTTTCTTATTGGGTTTACACACCTGAGTCTTTTGTAGTTTACTTAGATGCTCCATGGTCTAGTGTGGGATTTGAGCAAGAATTTTATATAAATATTTTGAGATACTAAGTGATAGTAATCAATTATCATATTATTTTGGTACTTATTGATTTATTAAATGTAGAAAATTAATGATTAAGACATGAAAATTCGGTTTGCCTGGCCGGGGGTATGTGCTGGATACCAATCACGTCTAGGGGGTAATTTGGGACGTGACAAAGTTGATATCAGAGCGTAGGCTTTAAGTCCCGAGTCATGGAGCAGTATTTGATAGAGTCTTGTTCATAGGTATGTAGACATCCATACTTATGACCTTGAGGCTATCGAACATCTGGGATGTTTTTCCTTCTTTCATTTCTTATTCATGTGTTGAGCTGAATCAAGTTGAACATTGGGATGTTTCATTCACAGATGGCTAGGACACGGATATCCTCCTCTGCTAGATGACGTAGTCGAATTGGATGTTTTTAATGATATATATGCTATTGACTATTGAGAGTGGCATTGAGTACATGGAATATCGTGTGTGTTTATTGTAACTGAGATTGGGTAGGTTGTATATTTTGAGATAGCTCTATTTATAAAGGAACCTTAGTCAAAAAATTTATGAAGTTCGGGAGTTAGTGAAAATTTCGAATATCAAGGATTCGTGTGAATGAAAAAGTTGCCAAATGATATGACTTTTATGTAAGAGCGACGTATTCAAATTTGACGTTGTGGATATAATTCTCTGTTATGATTCTAATTAGTAAAGAAAAGTAGTGTAGCAGAAAAGTAAGAAGTGTAATAGCTTGCCCACGTCTAAATATTTGGGTTTTGTGGTGAAATATATTTTTGAGGAAAGTGTATGATTTAGGTTTAATGCCTCTTAAAATGAATAACTATTATTAGTAATGTCGTGATAGTAATGTCATACGTATGACTGTGGTGTAAGAATACATAATCTAAGTGCATTGAATATAAGAATAATAGTGGCGCTACGGTATACATAACATGTTCATGGATAAATGTCAATTTGTGAGCAAGAATAACATTTAAGTCTAAGGATTTATAGACGAACATGGTAAGATATTGAGTATGAAACTCAATGCAAAATGGCATGGTTGTACCAAGAAAAGTAATCAGTTCATCAGTTCTCATAGTTTGCTAGAATATGTTGTGTTTGGTTAAGCTCAAGCTTGAAAAAGACGAGCGATAAGTTAATGGATTGTAGATGAGAGGAAAAAACTTGAGTACTTAAATGTACAATTTATGGGTTCTATCCAAGTGGGGAAGTCTATGTTGATTGGTATCGAATACGTGTGAATGGACATATTTCAGAGTCATGATACACTTACATAATTTTATAACCTAACATAATTGACCTTGAGGTTATCTTTATTTCTGATTGGATGACTTCGCTTTATCTTATTCTTGGTTGTTATGAAAAGGCAATTGAATTTTCAATTCGATTGAGCATAGTATTGAATATAAAGAATTCACTTTGTGTGCCTATGAACTAAGCTATCCCATCAAGAAGTTTTATATATGATAAGTGAGAGATATGTATTATATCTAACTATAACTTGGGGCAACAGGGTTGAGTACCCGACTATTGAGTTAGTGCTAGTGGATAATGAGTCACCTAATGTGTTTTTGAGAGCCTACATAGTGTATCACATGATAGGGAGAGAAACTTGGGTGTAGATATATTGTTGAGAAATAGTCTATTTGTATACTGTATCACGGAATGGCTCTATGGAGTTGAAGAACGAAAAAACAAGTTGCAAGGCTTCAAGATTAAGAGGTTACGGATAAAAGTATAGTCCTTTATAGTGTTTAATTTTGATTTGTTGGAAAGAACGGTGCATCATGCAGAGTTTATTGACAAAGGACAAATGACGTAGAATGCCATGAAGGGCAAGTGTTTTTCCCATACTTAGATAAATTGTATCCTCAATCACAGGGTGCTATTTGTTATTATAAGATAGAATTGTCATGGATGTGACATGAGTATAAGCAAAAAAATAAATAAATAAAGGTTTGGATAATCTGAATACAAGTTTAAGACTTGTTGTGGTTTGTGGTTAAATCTAGTAATCATCATGGACCAAATGAATCGAGTATTCGAACTGTTAGCATTCTTGTTATAATGTTCAGTAATGATACAAGAGAATATTTTCATAGTCAAAAGAAGTATATGAAGCTATTGAAGATGATTTTATGAACATCGAGATAATACTGATTAAATACATAAGTTCAGAAGTGTGAATTTTAATTTTTATGTTATGACGTTTTAAGCATTGTATTATCTAGTAAAAGAGTGACAAGTTGATGTATTATGCTCACTAAGGCACTAGCATGTGTTACGATACAGTTGTCTTTGTTGGAGCAAGAAAAGTTGACCGGCGCAAGCAAAATGGCCTTATTAGGAGTTAGTAATAGTTATAATGGCATGGGTACTGCTTGATAGTGAATAAAAGAGAAACATTACGGTTAGAGCGTTTATTATGTGTGTACTTGTGGTGGTTGACTTAAGGAGATTAGTACTCGAAGAGATGTAATATTTATGATATTCAATACTTTTGAGATTCATAAATATACATTGAGATCAAAGTAAGTGAGCTAATTGGTAGATAGTGTTACGAAGTATTACAAATATTGTTCTTCTATGTTTGAACTATTCATAGGTTCAATACAAGTTTTAGAGAATCAAGATATCCCCACAAGCATGGTTGTTTCCGGAAAAAAAAAGAATCAATTAATGTAGATTTTGTAGTTGATCTACACATTATTTAGACAGTTGTGATCATAGCTTGGGTGAGCTTGATAGGCTTAGCAAGATTGAGAACTTGATTCAAATTAAACTGTTTATACATCATACGAGCCTTTTCGGCGATATGTTTTGAGAGATGGTGCAATGGTACAAGATGTTCATATTGTCATGTGTAACAAGAGTAACAGTATGTGGAACATTTACACTTGGGTGTATGGATGTATTCCAGCATTGGCGTACATGAGAGTGTTATGTAGGAGTGTATGAATGTGTTCCAGTATTGTCGTATGTGAGAGTGTTACATGAGGGTGTATGGATGAGTTCCATCACTACCGTACACGAGAGTATTTTGTCGAAATGTATGGAGGTGTTCTAACGCTACCGTACGTGTGATCAAAATGTAAAGGAATAAGTATGTGTTCCATCGCTATCTTATGTGAGAGTATTATGTAGGAGTGTTTGAGTGTGTTCCATTACTACGCTATGTAAAAATGTTTGGATGAGATTCGTAGAGTTTGAGTGTGTTCTTGCACAATAAAAAGCATAAATGAGTATTGGTATCCCCTCTTAACACTATCCAAATGGATATTAATGATTAGTTGCTTGTGATTGAGGTTGTACCTCATAATAGTTACTAATTTTGGTATACAAATAATATTGGTTGAGTCTTTATATGGATGTTGGTGTTGTTTGCTAGTTGATTGTTTGAACTTGTTTAGTCACAACTATTGCATTCAAAGTTGTCCAATAAGCATTTAAAAAAAAAGAAAAGGAAGAGTTGCATTCCTACTAAACGACTTTGGACTGCTTAAAGCAAACAAAAGTCCAATGAAGATAAGAGAGTTAGTGGTATGGAGTTCATGAAGGGCGATACAAGAAAAAAATGGAAGGCTTTCGACCCTGTAAAGGAAGTTTATGAGATTTGATAATCAAAATAAATTAAACATAAAATTATGTTAGTATGTATGAGAATTACATCAAATCAAATTAGTATAATGTAGACTTTCTTGGTATTTAGAAATTTTCGATTGTACATTCTACATTTTCGTGTCTATGATTAGGCAATATGTTCATGGTAATACTCGTATAATTTAACCTGCCTGATGGCTTTTTAGATTCTTTTTATACAAAAAATATTGTTGGGATTTCAAAAACTTCCAGTTGGTCACCTTATTTCTTTCAGTTGTTCACCTTATTTTATAGAACTTCATGAAAAGTGGACTGACGAGGAGGGTCCAATATCTATTGTTAATGGACAAGCGCGATAATTGAGGTTGATGAAGCTTACTTAACTAGAGGTATGGTGTGCAAATGATGTCATTGAGACTTTATGAGGATATCGATGTTGTCTACTAATTGAATAACCTAGAATCGAGAAGACAGAGCATATTAATTTTTTTAAATGTTAGTGTGATAGGCCTTGAATAAGATTGATTTGGAACATAAATACTTTAATACTACTCAAAGCAAGTAAAGGCTCTTTGCGTACAACGAAAATTCATGACCGAAACTTTTGATTGGTGATCGCATGTTTATAGAAGCTATTTTACTATTAGTGGTATTATGTGAGATATCGAAAGAAGAAAAGTTGGGGACCAAGCATATTGCCAATATAAGATTTTGTGCTCTTCTTTCTTATTTCAGTGATATTATTATTTCAAAGATAAGAATATATATAAAGTCAAAATTAGATTTTTTAGGCTGTTGTCGTAACTAGGAGACTTCTTATGCTACCTGCGATATATGTTATATTATGTGAACCCGTCTGAGAGTACATTTATTACCTGACTGATGTTATTTAGATTAAGATAATGTCAGTAAATGGGAATTGTGTTTTTGAGGAAGTCAGTAGTGTGTATTTGAACATAGGACTTGTTAGTTAAGGTAAAAGATGTATTTTATGAGACAAAATATTATAATAGAACTATCTTCTATGAAAGACTTGAGAGTAAGAAGTGGACATGTGTAGTGAATGTTCATACCCTAACACTTCGATAGAAATTTTTGGCTACGTTCGAGGACGAACATCATTTTAAGTGTGGGAGAATGTAATAATCCATATTTTTTAGGGTTATTTGGTAATTTTACAAAAAACAAATGAGGCAAACCCTAATTTTAAAGAAAAAGCCAGCGATTTTGGCAGACCAAAACAAAGAAAAGAATGCTCAAGAAGGAAAAAATGCAGTGCAAGAAAAGAAAAGAAAAGGAAAAAAAACAGAAAAAAAGAAGAAAAAAATAGGGATTTTCATCCCAAATCATCAGGGTAATGATTCTAGACTTTTCTATGAGATTATCATATGATTATGGACAAATTTTTATGGTGTAAACGTGGAGAAATTGAGAAAAGTTAGCCCTAGGGCTCTTCAACCTAAATCATTGATTTGAAAGGGCAAACATTATCAAAATTCAATTTTGAATAATGTTTTGGAATTCTCTCATCAAGGAGAATCTATTGGTGGTATCATTTGGAAATTCTGACAGGTTAACCAAAGTTGACTTTTTAGGTCAACCTTATGACTGCGAGTTTAACTTACTTTAAAAATTAACAGAATATTCACCCAAGGGTTTTTGACCATTCTGAAGCTATTTTTTGTGTAGTTTGATGTGATCCGAAGACCAGAGAATAAAGTTATGATTTATTGAAAGAGTGCTTGAGTTGTGAATTCGAGATAAGTGAGACTTTATGTCATGCCCCATCTTGGGAGGCATGACTGGCACCTAGTGCCACACCGGGATCTAGACTAACTTGACTGCCCTGGTGCACTTCTAGTGCACGTTTGTAACTTAAGTTAAGAAATCAACGAGCTATAGCTCGGAAGTAAATATAGCCTCTGGCCTACAAGGCCATCTGTAAAGAAAATAGCTAACCAAGAGCAACACAATAACAGGGATCCTATGCAGGCCGACAAGACCACCAGACTGTCTAGTTATAACTGGAATGAAAGTAGGTAGCTATACTAGGCCCCACACAGACAACACGTAAGAGAAGACATACATGGGCCCCATATGGCCAACAACAACCAACTATCTGAAGACTATAGTCTGCAAGCCTCTAAGAATGGGAATAATGGTCGGGACAGGGCCCCGACCTACCCAGATGCCATACAAATAAAAGACTGTAATCTCTATAACCCGACAGCTCTGAATGAAAGGAACTGGCCGAATTGCTGACTCTAAACAGCTGCTAATAGAGGTCCTAAACTCTGTCTGTGTAAACCTGTAGGCAAGTATGCAGCGGCCCATAGTCGGGCGTCAGTACAATATATACCGAATATGTAAGGAAATAACAAAAGCTGAGTAAGACCAATAAAAACTGAAAGTGAACAGTAAATAAGGGCCAGAAGTTAACCTACAAGATTCCTTTTCATAACCTGCATCTAGTAAGCCACTACACATATATGAGCTGAAACTGTGCGACTATTCATTCATAAGCTATAGCTGGCAAACAAATATACAAACAAGAACTTAACCGGGCCCCATAAGCCTGGAAGGGTTAAAACAAAACAAAACAACCTACCTGAGCCCCCATAATCCCCGGCAAGTACAAACAATGCATACTTCTGCTCTCTGGCTAATAAAGGTTCGTAACCATACCGTAACTTTGGAATGCCTGCTATCTAAAGTTGTATCCGAGCTTGGTGGCTCCCGTAGCTATGTCTGAGTCTGAACTATCTGGCTGTGTAACTGGACCCCGAGACTTGACTCGACTATGGGTCATAATGTAATCTTTGATAACTGAACCCCGAGCCTTAGCTCGACTATGGCTAATCTCTGATAACTGGACCCCGGGCCTTGGCCCGAATATGGGTCATACTGTAGCTGTTGTAACTGGGCCCCGAGCCTTGGCTTGACTATGGGCCATAATGTAACTGCTATAGCTGGACCCTGAGCCTTGGCTCGACTATAAGTCATAATATAACTATTGAAGTTGGACCCTGAATATCGCATACAACAATCAAACTGGCTACGGTTAACTATGACGAGGGTTACTATATCATCGCTGTCGTTTCAATTATATTGGTAACAACTGACCATAATAGGCTTACTTTAGGATACTTGTCTTCTGCGTGGAATAACTATGGGACTGTTACTAATCGGATATGCTCCTGAGCAGTCAGCCCTAACCTCCCATAGGCAGCTCATTATAACTCTTAGCCTGGAGGTAATGCTATAATACTGTGGTTTTAGTCCCTTAGGCACTAACTGAGTCTGTTTAAGTTTCATAAGCCTTCTCTGGGAGATTCCTAACCTCGTGGGTGTGTTTATCTAGGCTTAGCCATTATCGGCAACCTGTACCTGAGTATCTGATAAGAGTAGGCTGGAGCGTTAGACCCATTCCTAGCTACTAACAAAGCTTCCTTCTTAGGGTATCTACTGTTCTATCAAACTGGTAACGACTGGGATGGTTCCCTAAGTGACCTGTGGGATAAGCACCGTGTCAATTGAAACTAACTATCACCGGCGGTAGCCACTATATGGCAGACTGACCCCCAACTCGCTGGTAAACTCCGATGCTATTAACTCTAGGGTAAGACCATACTAGCATAATTATGGCCCTAGAGGCGTCAAGGTGCACCAAAGGCCTCTGGGCGAGCTTTGCTGACAATACAAGCACCAAACCGATAGTTATATCGCCCGATTGCACCTAGGTTGTTCATTACTAACTCAGGCCCAATGATTATTCACAAACTTCTAAAGCCTAGGCACGACAACAAAACATCAATTCTACTAACATAGTGAACAGAAGGGTAGAGGAGTTTCAATGACACTTCTAGCGTGAGTCGCACTTAACATCTTCTTTCCCGATAAGGGATACTGCAATATACTCTTGATATGCTTTCCAGAAGCTAGCCTCAACATGTGTAATCATAATCTACTAATAGCAGCTAATCTCGACATACATGATCTTTATATACTAGCAGTAGCTAATTAAAACATGTAAGATTGTTATCCATGTTCAAAACATAGGTCGTATCGTTATACAACGAGAATAACTTGCCTAAGGGATAATCCTTAACATACCTTGAATGCCAATTCTCATTTAACTGAAGAGTTTCGAGCTGTAACCGGCGGTTCCACTCAAATGTAGCCCTTACGCTGAGAGAATAGGGCCATTTTCAATGCTATGTTTGGCAAATAACGATACTTTCGATAATAATATCAACTCTAATTCAAAGTTGAATAAATCAGTTGAAAACCTACAATTTCCTGAAAGTTTAGAAGGGAGAAGTGCTTACCTAATGCCTGTGGCCGTTTCGGGTTTAATTTAGAGTAATTCTAACAACTTCTACTCAGTGGAGTTCCGGTATGCCGAGTGAATTTTTGAGAAATAACGCCATAGTAGTGCTTCTCGTAGGCCTAGAACTTGTTATCCAAAGTTAATTTGCATTTGGATGGAGTTTGATAGCATGATTTGATGAAAATTTGATGAAGATTGCGTGCTCTCTTGATTTAAGTCGTGAGTATCACATATCAAATGAATAAAATGACTAAGGCTTGTATATATAGGTGCATAGCCGGTGGCATAGGGGCGCCCCGCGCTGCCCATCACGCCAAGGGGCCGGCGCCCCGCGCTGCCCTGTGCGCTGATGGTGCTGGCCTTTGCGCAAGCTGACTGGCATGTCGTGCTGGCCCCTCGCGTCCCAGCCTCGCCCGACCCTACTTCCGAGACTTTTCCCACACACATCAAACTCTCTTTACTTGTCATAACCCACGCATACGTCTACTAACCATTAATATTTTGCGGGGTGTAACACTTTAAGCTTTGGTGCTTGCTTTTCAAATCTGTTTAAAAAAAGTGTTTTGTCTGCCTGGTCCATGTGTTGGGACGAGCATGTGCTTGGGAGAATCGGTGGTTTACGAGGCCAACTGTATATACTTTATTTTCAAGGATACTAAAACTCTCGTTATAAATTTTGTTTTGTGGAGTGATACGACTGTGAGCCATGAGGTTGGAGCTTCTTGATATCACTGAGATTGTGCATGCTTCTGAAAATTTGTGTATGCTTCTTGGCAGTATTAAGCATTGTGTATGCTTCTTGACAATACTAAGCATTATGTACGCTTCTTAATATATTTGGGCATTGTGTATGCTCCTTGACAGTATTGGGCATTGTGTATGCTTCTTGACAATACTGAGTATTGTGTATGCTTCATAATTTTTTTACCGCATTATGTATGTCTTGGTGGACTCGTGGTGTTGATTAATCATTGTAACTGTTATGTATGACAAAGCCTTAGCATAAATTGCGTTAAGATGTATAGTATCCTTGATAAATAAATGTGTGAATTTTGTTGGAAATTTTATTATAATATGTCATGATCCGAACATAGTCTCGGATCAAGACACGAGACAAGTAGCCCCGAGAGACTCCAAGTCGACCCATGGCATGACATACATCTAGCTCAATCAAATACAGCAGAAGACTTAACATAATAAATATAGCGGAAGTCTAATCATAACATAACATCGAAATTGGAATTCACTTCATACATGACAAGCTGATTACTACATACAGTCTGAAAACCTCTAACATATCTAATAGGTTGATAGGATAATACCCCAACTGATCCGACAAGTCTAAAACTGAAATTTCAAGATAACTAGCAATGAATGATCCTCGAGATGAGGACTCACCACTGAAGCTGGATGCTAACTATGGAGAATTGTCTAGTGACGGAGCTTGTATCATAAAATGATACAACATAGAGTATGCGGTCAGTACGTGGAATGTACCGAGTATACAAGGTAAGTAAAACCGCTTAAATAAGTAAAATTATTTAAAACATGCATAATATAAAACAAAATCAAGATAAGGATCTAAGAGTAGGGCTTGCATGATATTTTCTGAAACCATGATCTGAACACAACTGAACATCATAATTGAGTCGACTGACCCAAAGCTGAAAGTTGATAATCATAAGTAAAACTGAACATTGAGTCAAACCTGCCTTAAAACATATATATATATATATATATATATATATATATATATATATATACACACATACATATTATCATAAATGATCAACATGCATAACTGAATCATGAGGAACAATAGGAGACTCGCCATAGAATCGACATTAAGACGATAGAGCTTACGTGGTCCCAACTATCATACTCAAGTGGGTAGAGCCATCCAAAGCCTTGCCAGGGCTAAGGACGATGTCATGATATGATATCAAGCTCGATGCCCCTTGGGGTAGGGGAAATCTCCAAAGGAGGTCCCAAAGTATATAAGTAAACCTATGTTGGCGCGTAGTTCTGAGGCATCAGGTTGGCTGGCCCTTAGCCTACTCGGTGCTAGACACTACTCCCAAAAACATGCATATGCTCTCCATCGTTTTCAAAGAAGCTGACCATTGTCTAGTGATGAAGCTTAATAATAAAATACATGCATAATCGGAAATCATAACATGAGAAGCCTTGGCTCAAATCATAGCACAAGCTGAATAAAATTGGGAGTCTAGACCCCAAGACCATGTGGTAGGCTAATTGACATGAATCATAAATCATAATTGAACATATGGGAATTCCCAACACCTAAACATGCTCTAAAATACTTCATTCACTTGAAAATTTGATCATAGACATGGGTAACTTGAAAACATACTTTTCTCATAAATGACTCAACATACTTGAGCATACATCATAGATCTCAGCTTTCATGAACTTCTCATGGATAGGCATTATAATTTGTAACTTGAAAACATGATTATAATTGAAAGCATTGTAAAACTTCCCCATGAGACATATTTCAATAATAGAAACTATTACACCCCGGGACCCAAGGATCAGACCCGGGAGTCAAAAAAAAGAAAAACTGAAAATTTGCATCAGGTTGCAAGACGACTCGTGAGGTGGGTCATGAGGAGTGACCACGAGTCGTGATGTGACTCGTGATCAGCAGGCTGGCCATGCTCAGGTTGAGGAGGCCACAGGCCTAACCACGAGTTGTGGTCAGACCTCACGACTCGTGAGGTCACCCGTGGTCTGCCTTGGAGGCAGTAGGGGTCACAGGTGGTGACCATGAGTCGTGGGGTCCCTCGTGGTGTCCCCATGAGCGTTTTGGGCAGTGGACTTCACGGGTCCTGGCCACGAGTCGTGCCCCTTGGCAAAGACTCGTGAGGTCCCTCGTCAAGGGTCCTGGCAGTGTTTTTCCTGCATTTTAATAAGGGTGTTTTCATAATTTCTAAGTTACTAAAGCCTAAACTACGTCATTTTTTGTATTTTTTTGAGTGTGATAAGATGGATTAAGTACCTAATGCATACCCATTCCCATGCAAGAGCTTTTAGAGAGGTCTTAGGGAGATTCAAGGTCTTCTTCTCCAAGTTTCCATCAATTCCTTTGTGGGTTTTCATGGAACTTTGAAATCAGTCCATTTCCAGGTATGTAGGGTTTTTTATGGGTGAATCCTTCCACACCCATGCCCAAATTTCGATTAAATCATGAATTCCCCTATTCATGTGCTATGGGGTTTCGCCCAAATGCATGAAAATGTGATTTCTCTCTTTATGGATATGATTTAATTGAGTTTTAATTATTGAATTATGAATGATGGGTAGGTTTTATATTATCTTTTAAAAAAATAAAAAAAATCATGTTTCAAGCTTTTAAAATCTAAAATGCCCATTGATGAAAGTTCATGAAAGTTATGATTGATGATGAATATTCAATATTTTGAGTTTATTGATGATGGAAAAGAATGATTTCAAGTTCCCATGTTTATGAGCATACTTTTGAAAGAATTGAGTATGTTAAAGTATTGGGCAATGCCCACATTTTAAGGAATGATTTACGATTTATGAAACGAAATACATGATTTATCGATTTATGATGTCGACCGATGAAAAGGGCCTTTGATTCTTGGTTAAACATGTTTTAAAGGGGATCAATGATGATAAATGTTATATTTTAGACAATGAATCTTAATGCATAATGTTATTAATTTACGTATGAGCCTATATGCATGTTTTTAGGAGTTGTGTCTAGCACCGAGCAGCCCGACGTTCAAAGGACTACGTCGGTGTCTCATAACCACATGCCACCGTGGGTTTCTAAAGATATATTGTATTGATAATGATCCCCTCAGATGTGATATCACGCCTAATGCACGACCCTCGCCTGGCAAGCCAGGGTCAGCTCTGCCCACTTGAATGAGATAGTTGGGGCATCATGAAAGGCTCCACCATGATGGTGTTGGTTATGACGAGTCCTCCCATTGTTCCGCATATCTTATGCATTTTTATGTTTATGTTATTGGCTCAAGTTATGTTTTGATAAAGTTTACTTATGATTCTGATCATGAACGCGTTATGAATGCTTGAAAGTCTTGAGCCTTATGTTTTCTTACGAAGTTTAAGATACAAGCATGATGTCCTTCTCCTATGTTTATTTATGAGTTTATTTTACTTTTAAAGTCCGTTTTACTTACCTTACATACTCGGTACATTCCACGTACTAACCGCATACTTTCTGTGCTGTATCATTTTATGATACAGGGTCCGGATCTCAGGCTCATCCTCATCCTTAGTCCATCTCAACTCCCGCTCTCAGATTATTGGTGAGTCCTCATGTTCCAAGGGCCATTTGACAGAGTCTTATATTATCTTGTGTTTCAGTATTGGTTGGGTTAGTTGGGGAGGTTGTCCCATTAACCCATCGTATGTAGTAGAGGCTTTCAGACAGTATGAATTACTCAGCTTTTGTGTATGTCTAGTATATTCAGATGTTACGCTATGGTTACGTTTTCTCTATATTTTATGCTAAGTATTCCGCTTATTAAATGAGATTAGTTGTATGCACATGCCATGGGTCGACTTGGGGTCTCTCGAGGTCCCTTGTCTTGTGTCTATGATCCGGGTGTACGTTCAGATCGTGACAGAAACATACTTAGATCATACCCATGGTAGAAACTTAGGAAAATTCATGCATTGGGTTAAAACCCCATAGGATCAACATATAGATTTTCATGAATTAGAGAGGGATTGGGCATGGGTGTGAACAAATTCACCCATCCATAACCCAACATACCTGAGAAGAATCAGATTCTACAACTCCCTTGATTGCCCAATGAAGAATTGATGAAAAACTTGAAGGAATAAGGCTTGATCACTTCTTGACTTCTAACTTTGCATGCATGAATAGGAATAGCTTAGAATGTACTTACCCCTCTTAAAACTCATTATTCAAAGCTTAAAAAGATGTAGTTTAGGCTTAGGATCATAGGAATTACGGAAAAGACCTTACTAAATTCGCAGAGAAAAACTGACTGCCAGTCCTAATGAGGGATTGGACGAGTCGTTACCACTGGGCACGAGTCGTCGTCTACTGTAGTTAAGTGCACTGCTACATTTCCTTAAAGAGTCCCCACGAGGGACCTAACGACTCTTCATTGGTGACCATGACTCGTGGTCACCTTCCGTTACCTCCACTGCCGAAAACCTCAAGTCCCCAATCAATTGCTAACCACGACTCACCTAACGAATTGTGGCATCTGACCTCGACTCGTGGTGTCCATTCGTGGGGTACACCGCTAGCGCATTCCTCATCCTTCAACTGCCCTTGACCACGGGTGACCTAATGGCTCGTTGAGATGACCACGACTCGTGTTCACACTCGTGGTCACCCCACTTTGAAATTTCCAGGCAAGTCAACACTCCTCACCATGAGTCATTTAATGACTCGTGGTCAACATAATGGGTCATAGGATGACTTGTTTTGTGACCTGGTGCAGAAAATCCTATTTTTTCTATTTCAACTCCCGAGTCTAATTTAAGGCTTTTGGGGTATAACAATATCTCCCCCTTGGGAACATTCATCCTTGAAATTGAAAATCATACAGAAAAGTAGAGAATTGAAATTATCATACTCAAATACTGATCATATAAGCTGAAAACTGTCAGAATGTCTAACTCCGATTTAAACTACATGGTTGAACTGAATTCGTGAATCATATATACATTCATAGACATGAAAGAAACTGGGGCACATGAACTGAACATGAAACTGAATAGATTTTTAGGAAAATAATTGATACCTCAAGCTGGAACTAAGCTGGTAGGGGATAAATGTGGGTATCTAGCCATCAAATCTTCTTCGGCTTCCCACGTAGCTCCCTCAACATGCTGATTCCTCCATAAAACTTTAACTGAAGCTACTTCCTTGTTCCTTAGCTTACGAACCTGCCGATCCAGCATTTCCACTGAAACCTCCTTGATTGCGCTCCAGCACATATTCAAGAATACGCGGACGTACAAGTAATACAATGGCCCTTTTAAGAGCCGGATGTCGAACCCATAGGGACTAGACCAATTCAGCAAATATTCAAGTTATAACTAATCTTCACAAGTGTTGATTATAGAAATTTTGTAAAACTCTAATTAAGTCTAGGGGTGATCACAAAATAATCGAGAAACAATACAAGAAGCAACTAGAGTTAAGTCCTAATAATCATGCAGTGCTACAATTCTCAATGATTTGAGTATGAAAACTTCAGTTGTTGTCTTACATAATTAAAATTCTATGTTCATGGTCTTTCGAGCCTCTAAACACGACAAACTAGTCTCACATCTACATCGTTGAGTGGGGATGTGACGTCCTAATTCGTGAGCAATTCAACTACATGGACGTGGTTTATGGAGTTTGTGCCCTTGATTATGGACTTCCATACCTCTAATCATTTAACCATACTTATCTTCACTACTACTTGTATGAGCGGTGATGCGATAATTCTAAGTTGGTGTCTAGCTCATCCCATTTTACTAACCAAGTAAGGCAACTTAGGTATAATTTATATCCTAACCGTGAATCCTATTATAAAGATAAGAACTTGCTCCCTACATTCGTATGTTCTAGCCTAGAGTTACTCTTTCGAGCTTTTACCAAAGCTTAACGCATATGTTTTCATGGTGATCAAGCATAAAAACAACAGTAATAAAGAATGTAAGCCAAAACAACAACTAAAAACTCAAACCAAGAAGAATTCATGCATTTACAATCATATTACGTAGCCTCAACCCTAGAAGAAGGGTTTTAGCCACTCATGTTCGTACAAATACTTAAAAACATGATTCAAGTAGAGTACTTACAAGAATAGTTAAAAGAGAATGAAAATTAAGGAACCCTAGGTAGAGTTCTTCACTTCTCCCTTCACTCCTTTCCGGTGTTCTCAAAATATTTCGTGATAAAAAGAACTTAGGAGCTAAGTGTCCTATTTATACTAAGTGGGAATTGGCAAAATTTGGTTGTGGATGGACTACCTCCGTGTCATGGACCCTAATGCCCTTATTTTTCTCCGTGACACAGAGCAAACGTGCATGCCCACTGGAATTATCCCTCGGCAGGTCTGTAGCAAAGTTCCTGCGCGTCGCCCGGCGTGGCACGACCCAAATCACGCGTGACGCCCAGTGTGACACGGCCTCTAACGCGCAGCAGTTCCTAGCATGGTACGGACGCTGGTGCGCAGGCGCCTTGGAATTGCAGCTTTTCGCGCGCATGGCACGACGTTGGGCGTGCGTGACACACGCACAGCGTGGCACGCTGCCTGGCGCGACCAGCCTTGCCATGGCATGCCATGTTGCCTTCAAGTGCTATCATTTCCATGCTTCTCCCTTGTGACTTGAACATTATTTTTAGCTTCATCCTTAGCATATTACACCTACAAAATAAAGGCTAATCAAATTGGTTAATTTATGTACATAAATATTAAAATCACATGAGAATATAATTAATTAAATTGACAAATTTGACTAAAGTAAGTTATAAAATAGCACTTGGGCACATAATTATGCCCAAGATCACTACCCCACACTTAAAGCCTTGTTCGTCCTCGAACAACTCTTTTACATCTCATGCACATGAAGACTCACACATAACTAATTGAAGCAAGATAATTCAAGCTAAGGCTACAACGATTGTTTTAGATGGCAAGTTAAAAATAGATCATGCAAGATTTAACCATTAAAATCAAATATAAATATGTAAAGACTTCCTAGCCTCAAGAATCGACTCTCAACCTCAACAAACTCATGAAAATTAACCAATCAAGAACTCCGACATGAATTTTATCCTTCATCAAACATGTGACCTCACAACAAGAGAGTTACCCGTTTTCGCTCCCATGTTTTCAAATTATAACATGCATAGGTATATGAATAAGGAATAACTCTCACAAAAAATTCACATGCAACATGTATTGATCCATAGCTTACCTTTAGTGTTTTACTCCACTAATTTAGGAATGTTCGAAATTAAGATCAAGTAGGACTTAGTGGGTTGTAATATAAGCTAAGGGTGGGTAGGTACTATTATGGCAAGTAATATTAACTATCTTCCCTGAGCGCTTTTAATACATCACATTTGCATTAGAAATTTCCATCCTTTTACTTCACCTTTATTCTTTTCAACTCTCATTTTTCCTCTTTGTTTTTCCATTTCATTAGGTACACTTAAGCTTATTAGTAAGGAGTACTTAAGCAACTTTTCCAATATTTTCTTCTTTTGCTCCCTACTAACTCTTATTCATGTTTTTAAACAAGTGCAGCTCAAGTCTTTTCTTCAACTCCCACAACTACTGTTTTCTTTCTTCTTCCAACTCCCTTCTCCTTAACTCTCTTTTGCATTTTCACTTAAGCGCGTAGGAGTTTTGGATCAAACTAACGGCTAATGAAAAGAAAGGATTAAGCTCATTTTGTGTCTAGCAAAGAATAGGCTAAAGGCTCAATGGGGCTAATAGGATTAGACATTCAAGGTAGGTAAAGCGGGGAATAAAAATTAGGCTCATTCAAAGAAATACCTAAATTATCTCCTACAATCAACATCCCTCATTTCACTTTGTAAACACACCAAACAAGTTCTAGACACTACACAACAGCATGAAATATTCAAAAACCTTAACTCACAACACATGCTCAATTCAAGACAAATTTAGCAGACTCTTAACTCAGCTAATCACAAGAATGCAAAATTCATCTTTAAGCACATCGAGTCACATTCAAGAGCCTAGGTGTCTCAAACAGAGTTATACATTTGCTAACATGCTTCAAAATTAACGTCACTTGTATCTCACAATCATGCATAGCACATAACAATAACATCAAGCCATCAATCAGCTAAGGGTTCAAAAATAAAAACCTATTAACTAATTTTCCCTCAAGACGGTCGTCATCCATCCATCGTCGGGAAAAGTCCTTAACTATGACTAAAAACAGCTATGTCCAGCCAAAGAAAAATTTTATTCTCGATTCAAAGTGACCTCCGTCGAACAAAGAACCGAAAAGAAAAACCAACAGGCGAGTGAATCATGCTCAACTTAAACTTTTTCATCAACCAATACCATACAAAGCACTAATTTCACCCAACTTCATTAAGCACAAAATTTTGAAATTTCCCTCACCCCATACTTAAAATATGCTATGTTCCCAAAGCATCAAATTAGAATACAAAAAGGGTGAGAAATACTCCCTGAGGCCTCTAGGCCTAGCTAACAACATGTTTTCTTTTGTTTTTTCACAAGTGGGTTATCGACCCCACACTCATCCTCTTCCATGCTCTTTAGCTTCCTCTTCTAAGGGTACTCAGACTTTTCCTCAACCTGTGCTTAATTCACCACCAAAAACAACAACAAAGTGAAAATACACAAAACAAAACAAAAGGAAAACAAAATTGTACTTGTGGTACCCTTGGGTTGCCTCCCAAACAACGCCTGATTTTACATTGCGGCACAACATGGACTATCCTTCTCAGGACATCCTCAAATCAGTGTTCCCTTTCGAGAACCATCTTCTTCTCTTTTTATTTTTCAAGGGAACAACCTTCACTTTGTCCCTCTATCCTTCCAACTTCTTCTTTACTTGAAGCCCTCCATCAGATTCAGGCTGAAATGTGATCATCTCCTGCGGCAGTGGACTCATGGAATTTGCCACCCCACATTTAGCCTCTAACAACACACTGACCTTACAAAGGTCTCTATAGTGTGTGGGTGGGTTGATCTCTTGGTAAACTCTGAAAAGCTCTTCTTCATCATCGACCCTTATTTTAAGGGTCCCTGCTCGTACATTTATAATTGCTCCTCCAGTGGCCAAGAATGGTCGTCCCAAGATCAGGGGTACCTTGTCATCAATTTTAAAGTCAAGAATGATTAAATTAGTAGGTAAATGAACTTACCCACTTTGATAATAGGATCCTCAATTATTCCATATGGTGCCACTTGGGACTTGTCTGCCAGCTACAACATTACTCTTGTTGGCCTCGGCTGACCCAACCCCAAGGTGTTAAACAAAGATAGGGGTATTAGATTCACTGTTGCCCCTAAATCACAAAGAGCTCTTATCACTTTAACTTTACCAATTTGTATGAGGAGGGTGAAACTCCCATGGTCTTTGAGCTTTTTCGGCATCTTGCTCATTACCCTGTAGTTGAACTCCTCATTCAGTGCCACCGTTTGAACATCCACCAATATGACTTTGTTGGACACCAAATCTTTTAAGTACTTAGCGTACTTTGACATTCCCTGCAAAACATCAAGCAAGGAAAAATTTATGTGAAGTTCTTTGAAGATATCAAAGAACTTTTTAAAACATTCTGCCTCCTTGCTCTTCTTAAGTCTTTGCGGGATAGTGGGGGTGGTCTCTGTGCTGGCTGCAATAATGATTGTGCATTGTGTTTCACAACACTCTGATTCTCCCATATCAGTAGATGGACCCTGTCTGACAAGCTTCGTCTACACCTCATTTCTCTTTTCCTTTGGTGGTGCATCAGCCAATTTCTTGCCACTCCTCAAACTAATGGCATTGACCTGTCGGGGGTTTGTATCTGTGTCACCAGGTAACCCTCCCTATGGTATGGTGTGCTGAGCAGCTACTATTTGACCCATCTGCTTCTCTATATTGCGGTTGGCCAACTGCTGATTTTTTCAATTTGAAGCCGTTCGTGCCTGATTCTCTGCCAATTTGGTCTGAGTAGCCATAATTTTCTGCAACATCTCCTCAATGTTGCTGCTGCTCAATTGGCCACTGTTCTGCCTGTTATGCTGCTGATACTGTTGTTGTTGAGATTACTGGTAGCTCTGACCCTAATTTCCACCCCAAGAAAAATTTGGGTGGCTCTGTCAATTCTTATTGTAGGTGTTCCCATAGGTTTGATTATTTCTTTGAACATTACCTACAAAATTCACCGATTCAGGATTTGCTCCATAAGATTTTGCATTGTGCCCATTATTGCCACAGATTTCACACCAACTGGGATCCTTCTAAATTGCATTCACCTGTCCCTGCAGTTGATTCATACTCAGTTTGTTAAACTGAGTTATCATCTGATGTTGAAATGATGCTAGCTGTGTCGCCAAGTCATTGACACTATCCACTTCTATCAGCCCTGCTGCTCTCTTACCTGCCCATCTTGATGAATCGCTGTGCCACTTTGGATTTCCTTGAACAATCCTGTTCAACAAAATGTACAACTCATCATATGTCTTTTCCAGTGCTTGCCTACCCGATGCAGAGTCTAGTAAGATTTTTTTATGTGGGTCTAAAATCTCCACAAAGGTACGGACTAGCACCTCATTGGACTTCTGGTGATGGGGGCAATCTCTCAACAGTGACTTGAATCTCTCCCAAGCAAAATACAAGTTCTCCTCCCACCTTTGCTTGAAGCTTAATATTTCACTCCTGAGTTTGGCATTCTTGCTTGAAGGGAACAATCTGATGAGGAACTTCCTTGCTAGGTCGTCCCAAGAAGTAATGGAATTAGGTGGCTCAGCCTTCAACCACCTTTTAGCCTCTCCCGACAATGAAAATGGGAAAGAGTGTGGGTCGGACATAGTCAGTTGACACTACGGGTGGGATGAAGTTTTCATTGATCTCCAAGAAGTTCTGTAAGTGCTGTTGTGGGTCCTCATGAGTCATTCCAGTGAACTGGACACTCGAATGTAATAGTTGCACCATGTTCTATTTCAGCTCAAAGTTCCATCCGGGCTTCGGTTTGCAGATATTGGAGGTCACATTCATCACTAGTGGGATTGCCACTTTGCGAACTGGTCGGGCTGCCATTTGGTTAGGTAACAACTCTGCTTGCCCCGCTGGTGGATGTTGTTGCAGCTGCTCTTGTAACCTTTTCAAATTTCGCTCTAGAGCTTCCCTCCTAAGCAAATGTAGTTGGTGCTCAGGTTCCAACAATGGTTCAACCAGCTCTCTATTCCTTGCCAGCTCTGCAAGGACAACCTGTTACCTGCAATGTAGCAGACTAGACCAAGTTTTTCAACACTTACAAAAATTTAAAATCACACAAAAACAGAAAAATTCACTAAACTTCACCAGTCCCTGGCAACGACGCCAAAAACTGATTACGCTCCAGCGCACGCGCAAACGTACGCGGTCGTACAAGTAATACAGTGGTCCTTTTAAGAGTTGGATGTCGAACCCATAGGGACTAGACCCATCAGCGAATATTCAAGTTCTAGTGTTAATTTAATCTTCACAAGTCTTGATTATAGAAATTTCATAAAATTCTAATTAAGTTTAGGGGTGATCACAAAATAATCGAGAAACAATACAAGAAGCAACTAGAGCTAAGGCCTAATAATCATGCAATGCTACAATTCACAATGGTTCGAGTTGTTGTTTCACATAATTAAAATTCTATGTTCATGGTCCTTCGAGCCTCTAAACATGACAAACTAGTCTCACACCTACATTGTTGAGCAGGGATGTGACATCCTAATTCGTGAGCAATTCAACTGCATGGATGTGGTTTACGGAGTTTGTGTCCTTGATTATGGACTTCCGTACCTCTAATAATTTAACCAGACTTATCTTCACTACTACTTATACAAGCGGTGATGCGATAATTCTAAGTCGGTGTCTAGCTTATCCCGTTTTAATAACCAAGCAAGGCAAATTAGGTATAATTTCTATACTAACTGTGAATCCTATCGTAAAGATAAGAACTAGCTCCCTACATTCGTATGTTCTAGCCTAGGGTTACTCTTTTGAGCTTTTACCTAAGCTTAACGCATATGTTTTCATGGTGATCAAGCATAAAAACAACAGTAATAAAGAATGTAAGCCAAGACAACAACTAAAAACTTAAACCAAGAAGAATTCATGCATTTACAATCATATTACTAGCCTCAACCCTAGATGAAGGGTTTTATCCACTCATGTTCGTATAAATACTTAAAAACATGATTCAAGTAGAGTACTTACAAGAATAGTTAAAAGAGAATGAAAATTAAGGAACCCTAGGTAGAGTTCTTCACTTCTCCCTTCGCTCCTTTCCGGTGTTCTCAAAATATTTCATGATAAAAAGAATTTGGGAGCTAAGTGTCCTATTTATACTAAGTGGGAATTGGCAAAATTTGACCGTGGATGGACTGCCTCCGTGTCACGGACACTAATTCCTTGATTTTGCTCCGTGACATGGAGCAAATGCGCATGCCCATTGGAATTGTCCCTCGGCAGGTCTGTAGCGAAGTGCCTGCGCGTCGCTAGGCGTGGCACAGCCCAAATCGCACGCAACGCCCAGCGTGACACGGCCAGGCAGGACGCTGGCCCCCTAGAATGGTAACTTCTCGCGTTCATGGCATGAGCGTGGAACGGGCTGGGCACGGCACACGCACAACGTAGCATGCTGCCTAGCGCAGCCAGCCTTGCAATGGCATGCCATGTTGCCTTCAAGTGCTATCATTTCCATGCTTCTCCCTTGTGCCTTGAACATTATTTTTAGCCTCATCCTTAGCATATTACACCTTAAAATAAATGCTAATCACATTGATTAATTTATGTACATAAATATGAAAAATCACATGAGAATATAATTAATTAAATTGACAAACATGGCTAAAGTAAGTTATAAGATAGCACTTGGGCACGTAATTATGCCCAAGCTCACTCCTCATAACTAAGGTTGTCCTTCACGCCTACAGTCTCCACCGGTACAACTAGGGCTGGATCCCCCAAACACTTCTTTTAGAGCGATACATGAAAAACAGGATGAACAGAAGCTAATTTTGAGGGCAACTCCAATTCATATGCCACCTTTCCCATATGTTTCACAATCCGGTAGGGGCCAACATAACAGGGATTGAGTTTTTCTTTCCTCCCAAACTCATCACTCCCTTCATGGGAGATATCTTTAGAAACACCCAATCATTAACTTCGAACTCAAGTTCCCTCCTTCTCACATCGGCATAGGACTTTTGGCGACTTTGAGCTGTTTTCAATCTATCTCGTATGAGCTGAAATTTCTCCATAGCCTCATGGACTGAATCTGGTCCTATCATCACAGCTTCAGCGACTTCAAACCCACCAATAGGCAATCTACATCTCTGCCCATAGAGAGCCTCAAACGGAGCCATTTGAATGCTGGAATGGTAGCTGTTATTGTATGCAAACTCACTAAGAGGCAAATGGTCATCCTAACTACCCTTAAAGTCAATCACACATGCTCTCAACATGTCCTCGTGAGTCTATTCGCTCTGTTTGACCATCCGTTTGTGGGTGAAATGTTGTACTGAGCTTGACTTTAGTACCAAGTCCTTTTTGAAACGACCACCAAAATTGAGAGGTAAACTGAGTACCTTTGTCTTATATGATGGACAAGGGCACTCCATGCAATCGAACTAGCTCTTGAATGTATAGTTTGGCAGAATCCTCCATAGAATTAGTGGTTTTGACTGATAGAAAATGAGCGGCTTTGGACAACCTGTCCACGACCACCCAAATGGAGTCATACTGTCGACGAGTACGAGGCAACCCTGTGATGAAGTCCATATTGATTTCTTTCAACTTCCAATTAGGGATAATAGTGTCCTGAAGCAAACCTCCCGGTCTCTGGTGCTCAACCTTCACTTGATGCGCTACAAATTCTGCGATGTCCTTCTTCATGCCATTCTACCAATAAACTTCCCGTAGGTCATGGTACATCTTGGTGGCACCCGGATGTATCAAATATCTGGAACCATGAACATCATGCAACATCTGATTTCTCAAATCATCAACGTCCGGGACACACAAGCAACCCTGATATTGAAGCACACCATTTCCCCCTTTGGAGAAGACCTCTACCTTTTGATTCTAAACAACTTTCTTTAACTTTACCAAAATAGGGTCCTCGTCTTGTCTAGATTTTACATCAGTCACCAAGGAAGATTATGATTTGCTCTGAACTATAACACCGCCATCGGTTGAGTCAACCTAATGAACTCCCAACCTTGCAAGTCGATGCACATCCTTCACCGGCTCCTTCCTCCCCTCATCCACATGGGACATACTCTCCATAGAGAGTCTACTAAGTGCATCTGCTACTATATTGGTCGTACCTGTATGGTAAAGAACACTCACACCTCCTTTGCTGTAGATTTAGGTCCTTCTAGGTAAACACATATTGTTTGGCTCTTGTGGTCGGTAAACACATCTACACGGACCACATACAAATAGTGTCTCCAAATCTTCAATGCAAATACCACCGCCATCAATTCAAGATCATGGGTCGGGTAATTCCTTTCATGCACCTTCAGCTTCCTAGAAGCATATGCTATAACCTTGCCGTGTTGCATCAATACACAACCAAGACCGATTCAAGAAGAATTACAATACACCATAAACCTATCGGTACCTTCACGTAGGGTTAAAACTGGTGCTGAGGTGAGTCGGGTCTTCAACTCCTGGAAGCTCCTCTCACAAGCATTCGACCAATGGAACTTTACTTTCTTTTGGATCAATTTGGTCAATGGAGCTACAATGGATGAAAAACCCTCAACAAATCTCTGATAGTAGCCAGCTAAGCCCAAGAAGCTCCTGATATCTGAAGGATTCACCGGTCTTGGCCAACTCTTCACTACCTCTATTTTCTGAGAGTCCACCTTTATTCCCTCACTTGATACCACATGGCCCAAAAATGCCACTGAGTTCAACTAAAACTCGCACTTGCTAAATTTGGCATATAGTTGGCAGTCCTTGAGAGTCTATAGTACCACCCTCAAATGAGCGGCATGCTCCTCCTCGCTCTAAGAGTATATCAGGATGTCATTATTAAATACGATCATGAACATATCCAAGTATGTCTTGAACACCCTGTTCATCAAATCCATAAAGCCTGCGGAGTATTCGTTAGCCTAAAAGACATAACTACAAACTCATAATGACCATACCGCGTCCTGAAGGCTGTCTTCGGGATATCACTCTCCTGAACCCTGAGCTGATGATATCTAAATCTGAGATCTATCTTCGAAAAACACTTAGCACCCTGAAGATAGTCAAACAAATCATCAATCTTGGGTAGAGGATACCTTTTCTTGATGGTGACCTTGTTCAATTGCTGGTAATCAATACACATACAAAGGGAACCATCTTTATTTCGGACAAAGAGGACTGGTGCACCCCAAAGGGATTTGCTCAGTCTGATGAAACCTTTATCTAAATGGTCTCTCCACTATTCCTTCAGATCTTTTAGCTCGGCTGAAGCCATCCTGTAAGGAGGAATAAATATAGGCTGCATATCGGGAAGAAGGTCAATACTAAAATCAATCTCCCGCTCGGGAGGAATTCCCGGTAGGTCATCTAGGAAGATCTCTGGATACCCACATACTATTGGAACGGACTAGATAGTCAGGGTCTTGGACGTATCATCCTTAACCTTAACTAAAAGGTACACACAACCCTTGGAGATCATCTTTCTGGCCTTAAGGTAGGAAATGAAACGACCTACAGGCACAACTGAACTACCCTTCCATTCTAAGGCTGGCTCACCCAGAAATCAGAATTCTACTGCACGGGTTCTATAATTGACTGAGGTATAGCAAACAAATAACCAATCCATGCTGAGAATAAAATCAAAATTGGTCATGGATAACTCTACTAAATCTGTTGAGGTGAATTTCTGAAGAATTGAGATTGGGCAACTTCTATACACCCGCCTAGCTACAACTAAATCACCCACTGGAGTAGAGACTGAGAAGGGTTCTAACAAGATTTTGGGACTGACTCTAAAACTACTAGATACATAGGGCATCAAAAAAGACAAAGTAGCCCTTAGATCTAACAAATCATATACATCAATATGGAAGACTTGCAACATACCAGTGACTATATCCGGGGAGACCTCCTGCTCTTGGCGGGATGCTAGGGCATAGAATCTGTTTTGGCGCTGATCGCCACTTGTGCTAGTAGATGCCCCTGCTGGGTTGGGCGTGCTAGTGGAGCTGCTGAATTGGAAACTGGGCCTCGACCCCTATCATTACTCTATCTAGCTGCTGGGAAATCTCTGAGCAAATGTCCGGGCTTCCCACACCCGAAGCAAGCACCTGTACCCGCCAAACGCTGACCCGTATGTCTCCGACCACATCTGTGGCACTCTAGGATACTGGAATCTGTGGGCTTACTGCTCTGACCTCTAGATCCTGACGCTCCTCCTCTTTGGTCATGCCTAGATCTAGATGGCACACTCATCCCTGAAGATACTAGGGCTGAAAATCTCTGGTGGGACTGTTTTCAATGCCCACCACCTGGTCTCAGCTGAGAGAATCTATAGTTATGTCCTGGCCCTCTTGGCCTCTCTCTCCCTCAGATGCGCTGCCTCCATCTGTTGGATGTACAAAACTATCTGAGGGAAATCCATATCCTGATGGAGCATGGAGGTTTTGTAATCCTTATCTAGATAGTCCGCCACCCCATGAACAAACTTGCTCACTCGCGCCCTTTGATCAACCACTAACTCTGGGGCATATTTTAACAGACGAGTGAACTCTAGGGCATATTACTGCACTTTCAAATTTCCCTATTTTAGAATCATGAACTCGGCCGCCTTCAGCTCCCTCATCTCATGAGGGAAGAACTGATCTAGAAAAGCAACCTGAAACTCCTCCCAACTGATAGGGCATGCTCCGGCTGCCCTACTATTCTTCCACTATTTAAACCAAATATGTGCGAGCCCCTTTAACTGATACGAGGCCAAGTCATCACACTCCTCTCCATTCACCCCCATGACCTGGGTGATCTTTAGAATCTCGTCAATAAACTCATGTAGATCCTCATCCACCTTTGACCCAAGAAATTCTGGAGGGTTCATCCTTAAGAAATATTTAACTCGTGCTGCCTCCACATTTCCATTCTGTGGGACATGCGCTACTACCTATTGATTGACCTGGGCGGGCAAGGCCTACGCCAGAATCTAAATGGCTGCCCTGAATTCAGCGTGGGCAACCGGCTCCGGTGTATGGTGCTCATGAGCTGGTGGGATTTGTTGGTGCCTGTCCCCATTACCATCCTCGTGACCATTTTCGTTCCTATTTATTCTGTTGTTAACTCTACTGGGAGGCATGATTCTGCAATCGTGAATAGCACGAGTTAGAAGGATAGAGAGACATTTCACTGCACGACATATATCATGAAAGAAGAGAACATTTCCTAAATGTCTCATAGCCTCTTCGTCATAAGTGTGGCGCACTTTACACCCATGAAAAAGAGTCTACTTAACGCGGCTTTCAGATAGCCTAGGACACTTCAAAACCTATTGCTCTGATACCAAGTTTGTGATGACCTGAACATAGGCCCGAAAAGAGACACGAGACAAGGAGCCTTGAGAGACTCCAAGTCGACCCATGGTCTGAACATACATCTAACTTTATTAAATAAAGCGAAAGACTTAACATAATAAATATAGTGGAAGTCTAATCATAACATAACATCGGAATCGGAATTCACTTCATACATGACAAGATGATTACTACATACAGTCTGAAAGCCTCTAACATATCTGATGGGTTGATGGGACAATACTCCAGCTGACCCAACAAGTCTGAAACTAAAATTTCAAGATAATTGGCAATGAATGATCCTCGAGAGATGAGGACTCACCGATGAAGCTGGATGCTAACTCCGGATAACTGGCTAGTGACGGGGCTGAGTCTGAAGATCGGAGCCTGTATCATAAAACAATACAACATAGAGTATGCGGTCAGTACATGGAATATATAGAGTATGCAAGGTAAGTAAACCGATTAAATAAATAAAATCCTCGAGAGATGAGGACTCACCAGTGAAGATGGATGCTAACTCTGGAGAACTGGCTAGTGACGGGGCTGAGTCTGAAGATCGAAGCCTGTATCATAAAACGATACAACATAGAGTATGCGGTCAGTACATGGAATGTACCGAGTATGCAAGGTAAGTAAAACTGATTAAATAAGTAAAATCATTTAAAACATGCATAATATAAAACAAAATCAAGATAAGGATCTAAGAGTAGGGCTTGCATGCTATTTTTTTAAATCATGATCTAAACACAATTGAACATCATAATTGAATCGAATGACCCAAAGCTGAAAGTTGAAAATTATAAGTAAAAGTGAACATTGAGTCAAACCTGCCTTAAAACATATATATATATATATACACACACACACATATATATAATCATAAATGATCAACATGCATAATTGAAATCATGAGGAATAATGGGAGACTCATCATATAACCGACATTACCATGATAGAGCTTACATGGTCCCAACTATCACACTCAAGTGGGTAGAGCTGTCAAAAGCCTTGCCAGGGCTAAAGACGATACCATGATATTGATATCAAGCTCAAGGCCCATTAGGACAAGGGAAAGCTCCAAAGGAGGTCCCAAAGTATACAAGGAAACCTACGTTGGTGCTTAGTTCTGAGGTATCGAGTTGACTGACCTCTAGCCTACTCGGTGCTAGACACTACTCCCAAAGCCATGCATATGCTCACCATCATTTTTGACGAATCTAACCATTATCTAGTGACGAATCTTAATAATAACATACATGCATAATCGGAAATCATAACATGAGGAGCCTTGGATCAAATCATAACACAAGCTGAATAAAATTGGGAGTCTAGACCCCAAAATCATGTGGTAGGCTAATTGACATGAATCATAAATCATATTTGAACATATGGGCTTGCCTAACACCTAAACATGCTCGAAAATACTTGATTCACTTGAAATCATGATCATAGATATGGGTAACATGAAAACATGCTTTTCTCATAAATATCTCAACATACTTGAGCATACATTATCGATCTCAACTTTCATTAACTTCTCATGGATTGGCATTATAATTTTTAAAATTTGAAAACATGATTATAATTTAAAGCATTGTAAAACTTGCCCATGAAACATATTTCAATAACAGAAACATACTTAGATCATACCCATGGTAGAAACTTAGGAAAATTCATGCATTGGGTTAAAACCCCATAGGATCAACATGTAGATTTTCATGAATTAGAGAGGGATTGGGAATGGGTGTGAACAAATTCACCCATCCATAACCCTACATACCTGAGAAGAATCAGATTCTACAACTCCCTTGATTGCCCAGTGAAGAATTGATAAAAGCCTTGAAGGAATTAAGCTTGATCTCTTCTCTTGACTTCTAACTTTGCATGCATGAATAGGAATAGTTTAGAATGAACTTACCCCTCTTAAAATTCATTATTAAAAGCTTAAAACAACGTATTTTAGGCCTTAGGATCATTGAAATTACGGAAAAACCCTTACAAAATTTGCAAAGAAAAACTGACTACTAGTCCCAACGAGGGACTGGAAGAGTCGTTACAATTGAGCACGAGTCATCCTCTGCTGTCGTTAAGTGCACTGCTACTTTTCCTTAAAGGGTCCCCACGAGGGACCTAACAACTCATCATTGGTAACCACGACTCGTGGTCACCTTCCGTTACATCCACTGCCCAAAACCTCAAGTCCCCAATCAACTGCTGACCACTACTCACCTATCAAATTGTGGCATTTGACCACGACTCATGGTATCCATTTTTGGGGTACACTACCAGCTCATTACTCATCTTTCAATTGCCCTTGACCACAGGTGACCTAACGGCTCGTTGGGCTGACCATGACTCGTGGTTACACCCGTGGCCACCCCAATTTGAAATTTTCAAGCAAGTCAACACTCCTCACCCCGAGTCACTTAATGACTCGTGGTCAACACAATAGGTCACAGGACCTAGATAGGGGTATATATATTGAATTTTACTTTCTAGGGCTTCTAGGGGACCCGATAGGTTATTGTTGTTTTGTTTGTACCTTCCTGGATTATGGGGGCTAGGTTAGGTTCTTGTTTGTGTGCATGCTTGTTAGCTGTAGCTTATGAATATGTAATTATGCAACCTTAGTTCATATGCGTGCAGTGCCTTACTAGACGCAGGTTATGAATAAGCAAACATCCAGGTTAATTTCTGCCCCTTCCTTCTTCTTACTTTCAGTCTTTAACAACTTTTATTCAGCTTATTTATTGCCTTACATATTCAGTAAATATTGTATTGACGCCCAACTATGGGGCGCTGCATTACTTGCCTGTAGGTTTAGACATATAGGTTGTGAAATCTCCTGAGAGCTATTCAGAGTTAACACATTGGCCAGCCCCTTTCATTTAGAGTTGTGAGGTTGTGGAAGATTACCTTTCTATCATTGTGCAGTCTTTGCGTTGGCTGGGGCCTGGTCTCAACCACTATTTGTATTCTTAGAGGCTTGCAGACTACAGTATTCAGTTAGTTAGTTGTTTCTCGCCGTGTGAGGCCCATGTATTTCCTATTTTATGTGTTGGCCGTGTGGGGCCTAGTATAGCTGCTTATTTTCCTTTTCGTTATAACTAGACAGCATGGTGGTCTTGTCGGCCCCCATAGGATCCCTATTGATGTATATTGGCTGGGTTAGCTATTTTCTTTTACAGGTGTTGTGTGGCCTTATCGACCTGAGACTGTGTTCACGGCCAAGATACAACAGTTTGCTTTCTTGAATTTGAGTCAATGGTAGGAACCAGAGGTGCCTGTGCCCAGCCAGGTCAACCCAGATTCTAGTGTGGCATTAGGTGCCAGTCATGCCTCTCAAGGTGGGGAGTGAAAAACTTGGTATCAGAGCAGGTCGTATCCTTGGGAGTCTGCAAGCCATGTCTAGTAGACTCTTGCTTATAAATGTGTTGTGCACCACATTTTATAGGCAGGAGGCTACGAGATATGATAGTGTGGCTACCCTTTCTTCTTCTAAGATCGTGCTATAGAGAGGAGTTGTATAGGGTTGAGTCCCTAAGTTTTCATTGTTATGTCTATCTAGAGTAATATGTGATATGAGATAGACTCCAGCCAGCAGTAAGATAACTACGATAGTAGGAGGAAGTACAAGTGAGGTTCCATGGTTGGGGGACAGTCAGCCAAAGGGCGGAAGCAGACGTCTTTTAAATTTCCCCAATCACCCTCCTGGGGCACCAGGAACCTCATAAGGTGATAGTTATGTCAGCACTGTCCCCAGTTCATTCTGCAACCTCGGAGTAGGAGGTTAGGAAGTATAGTATGTATATGGGTTGTCTCCCATAGTAGACATTAAGAATTAGATAGAGACGATAGTTAGCGTTGGAGCATCCAAAATATACGAAGGATCATGTGAAGTTTATAGCTCCATCCTTTAGAGTTGATGAACTTCGTACCCTACCCCTGTTATGGAATGATAGGGTCGCTTTCTACTGCCTAGTTGATTTTTTCCAGTACAATAGAAAGTGTAAGTATCAATGTCATATTGCCTAGAATGACCAATAAAGGAGGGTTAGACTTGTTGACTCCGAGAGGAATTAGGGAGTGGTTGAGACCCTTAGTGATCATAAAATATCTAGACCTTTACAGTAGTAAATCAGGAGGGCAGACCTGATTTCCAGTAGATCCATCAGCGATAAACCCCCAACAATAGTAAAACTCAAGTCAGAAAAAGGCTGGTTCCACCGCAGTATGCTAATGACGGTAGACCACATCCGTAAGATAATGGCTATGGCCCTAGTTTTTTATGTCGAAGGACAGAGAGATCATATGAACAAAATAGGTCCGAGTGCAGGTCAGAAGGATACACTTTGGTAGGCTTGGTCAGTAATATTCTGACAGTATGAGGCAAAGGGCACAGACCCCAGATTTCAGCCTAAGGAAGCAAGGGGAAAGGCATGAGTATCTAATTTGGAGGAAAACAGAATCACCTCCAGGTTGAAGTAGATTGATAGAGCGTGGGACCACCACTGCATGTCGAGAAATAAGCATCGAGCTAATGTTTAAGGGATAGTGAGATTGTAACCTAGAATGCTGCAATATCACCACCTGTTATGGGGATAAAGGAGTGGCAGCACTGATACTTTAACCTAGTACAGCCCAAAGCCAAGGCCCAGTAGAAAGTTATTGTCCTTTGAGATAATAAGGGGCGGAATCATGAGACCCAGAGGTCGAATCTATGTTCCAAAGGTGGAAGGACTTTATTAGCAAACTATGGCCAAGGTGCACCATGTCCATTACCTCCTCCACCCAGAGTTTAATGGAAGCACAATAGGTCATAAAGAGAGACCTACTGATGACATGAGAAGCGGGAAGGTATGATAGAGTCATAGCACAGAGCTCCAATGACTATCTAGGGAAGGCTGGACAGTAGGAATTGAGCAGGCCAATTCAGGAGATGGCCGTGCCTATAAGGAGGTGGAGAGTAATCGACATGAATACAGTTATAGGATTATCTCATATCAGGTGTAATTGACCTTATTCGAGTCAGTGTAGAATGGCAAATGAGATCAACTCATGTCTCACCAGAGGGAATAATATTTCAGTTAAAGATTATGTTGAGTTAAATGTTTAAGAAGTAGTTTGGTTACGTGGAGCCTATATATGTAATAATTTTGATAGAGAGGCACAATGCACAACTAGTTTTTGGGAAGCTATTAGAACAAATTAGGGTGCACATTAATTTAAGTACGGCTTCTCGTCACCAAATAAATAGCCAAGCAGAGCACACAGTTTCGATGCTTGGAGATCTGTTATGGATGGAAATGTAGGCCCCCTATATGATGACCTGAAGCAGGTAAATTAGGGGTAGTTGAACCAGGGAATACTATATCAGGTAGATGGGAAAAATTAAACTTACTAGAAAATAGGTACCGATAGCCTAGGGTCGTCGAAAGTCTGAACTTAACGTATGGCATAGTCAGTTAAGGATTGAAGCAGCGGTTGGGTGTTCCTAAAAACTTCGCCAACGAAGGGCGTCACGAGGTTTGGTAAAAGGGACAAGCATAGCTTAGGTTCATTGGCCCATATTGTATCCTTCGAAGGACAGACAAAGTAACATATGAGTTAGAATTGCCTCCAGAGCTGGAATCTGTCCGTCCAGTCTTTCATGTATCAATGTTGCGGAAATTCATATGGGACCCGTCCCAGGTTGTTCTAGTTGAGGACGTTCAAGTTACTGAGGAGTTAGCCTTCGAAGAGTTTCCAATTGCTATACTGGATCGGCAAGTTCGTAGGTTAAGGACTAAAGGTGCAGCCTCCGTTAAAGATCTGTGGAGGAATTGGAATAAAGAAGAAGTGACTTGGGAAGCTGAGGACGACATGAGATCTAGGTTTCCTCACTTAATCCAGGAACTGACCCAGAATGTGTAATGAGGTGAGGTGGCTTTTCAGTTGTTATTTACTTGCTTACATTATTAGCACTGTCTAGTTGGTTATCTCTGTATGGTGGAATAGCTACTTATAGCGTCCTGTGAGATGCCCATGCTGGGTTTTTCTGCATTTCAGGTTTCCGGATAGTCTATGACAAAAAGGAGACTTTACTGATATTTTTCTAAGTATGGGTTGAAAGACTTAACCCCGTTAAGCCTGAAGGGGACATTCAAGGATGAATGTTCCTAAAGGGGAAGGATGTTACACGTTGTAAGTTTCTATCATTTAACCAATGCGTGTGTACGTATGTTGAGGAGTTTGGAGTATGACGTATATGAAAAAGGGCTAGGGGAATAAGCACACGAGCACAGAATCAAGCGAGTAGGAGGCCGAAGCCCGAGGCAGGGCGCAAGGAGCGGTGCGTCATGCCCCTGCCCCAGTGCCTTGAGCGGCGCGCTGCGCCCCTGGTGTTAGGCGATAGGGGGCACATTGTACACCCCCTGCCACGGCCCTAGTACTATATAAAGCCCCTCTTTGATTTTAAATCATTTTTTCCAAGCTTTTCTCGACCAACAGAGAGTGACGCGGGTTTTCATCTAATTTTAATCAAATTACATCGCTAAACTCCATCCAAATGCAAATTAACTTTGTTAATGAGTTCTAGGCCTATGGGAAGCATTTAAAAGGAGTTATTTCTTGAAAATTCACTCGGCATACCGGAACCCGGTCGAGTAAATATTATCGGAATTGCTCCAAATTGGATTTTAAACGGCCACAGGCAATAAGTAAGCATTTCTCCATTCTGAACTCTCGAGAAATTATAGGTTTCCGGCTAGGTTATTTGGAGTTGAATTATAGTTTCTATTATTATCAAAAGTTATCACTTTTATCGAATATAGTTGAAATTAGCCCTATTCTCTTAGCATTAGGATTGCATTTAGGTGGAACCACCATTTACAAGTTGAAATCGCCAGCTGAACGAAAGTCGACATTCGAGGTATGTAAGGCTTATCCCTTTGGAAAGTTATTGTCGTTGATACCAAAGTTTATTTCTTGCTCGGGAGGCACTCCTAGTAGATCATCAAGAAATACCTCGGGATACGCACATACTATAGGAATTGACTGAAGAGTTGGGGTGTCGGACATCACATCCTTAATCCAAACTAGATAATACACACAGCCTTCAAAATTCATCTTTTTGGCCTTAAGATAGGAGACAAAGAGACCACCAGGAAAAATTGAACTACCCTTCCATTCTAGGACTGGCTCACCTAAAAATCGGAACTCCACCGTATGGGTTCTACGATTCGCTGAGGCGTAACATGCATCCAACCAATCCATACCAAAGATAATATAAAAATCAGTCATGTCTAACTATACTAGATCTGCTGAGGTGAGTTTATAAAGTGCCATGACAAGGCAATTTCTGTATACCCATCGAGCTATAACTGAGTCACCGACTGGAGTAGAGACTAAGGAGGGTTCTGATAGGATTTCAAGACTGAATCCAAAACTAATAGAAATATAGGTAGTCACAAAAGATAAGGTATCCCCTAGATCTAACAATGCATATACATCAAGATGAAATGCTCATAACATACAAGTGACCATATCTACAGAGACCTCTTACTCATGACGAGATGACAGGGCATAAAGTCTATTCTAACGCTAACCACCACCTGCACTAGTGGATGCATCCTACTAAGTTGAGTGTGCTGGTAGAGCTGCTGAATTGGTGGTTGGATCACTGCCTCTACCATGGCCTTGTCTGGCTGAAGGGCAATCTCTAAGACGTTTTCTAGGCTTCCCGCACTTGAACCTGCTAAGCACCCTCCAGTGCCTCCTACTTCACCTACCGCAAACTGGAATAATGGGCTCTACTAACATGCTCCCCTAAACTTTGGAGACTGATGCTCTACCCCACTGATCACACCTAGATCTAAACGGAACACTGGCTCATGATGGCGCTGGGGTTGACGATCTCTAATGGGACTGGTGGCCATGTCCTCCGCTAGATCTCTACTGGAATGTTCTGAACTCCCTATCCTGGCCCTCTTTGCCTCTCTCTCCTTCTCCCTTATCTGATCCGCCTCTATCTGCTGGGCGTATATGACCAATTGTGAGAAGTCTAGATCACTGTTCAGCATAGCGGTCCTGCCCTCCTTGACCAGCGAGTCTGATATTCCATTCACAAACCTGTTAATATGAGCCCTCTAATTTGCAACCATCTCCGGCGCATACTTGGACAACCGAGTAAACTCCAAGGTATATTCATGTATAGTCCTGTGATATTTCTTCAAGTTGATAAACTCTACCGCCTTCGCCTCCTTCAACTCCCTAGGGAAGAACATATCCATCAAGACCATCACAAACTCATCCTAACTCATGGGAACTGCTCCTACTTCCCTACAATCTTTCTACTAGCGGTATAATATGCAAGCAATCCCTTTCAACTAATAGGAGGCTAAATCTGCTCTCTCCTCCCCCATCACCCCCATAATCTAGGTGATCTTCTACACCTCCCAATGAACTCATGAGGGTCCTCATGCACCTTCGATCCCAGGAACTCTTGAGGATTATCTCGTACTCTTGCCACTATGTTCCCATTCTAAGGAACATGAGCCACCGCCAGCTGATTGACCTGAGCGGTCATTTCCTGTGCCAACATTTGAAATGCCACTCAAATCTAGGCATGAGTGACCTACTCAGGCATAGGATCTGTTGGTGCTAGTGGGGCTTGCCGATGCCCGTTTCCATTTCCATTATCGTGGCCATTTCCATCTCCACTCCTTCTTCCATTCACTCGGCATGGAGGCATATTTCTGCAATCATGTATAGAAGGAGTTAGAAGGATAGAGAGATACTTCATCACACGACATAGATCATGAAAGAAGGAAAATTTCCTAAAATGTCTTGTAGCCTCTCCCCTATAAGTGTGGCGCACTTCACACCCATGGAAAATACTCTACTCAATGCGACTTTCAGACACCCTAGGACACTCTAAACCTTTGCTCTGATACCAAGTTTTTCAAGACCTGAGCTTAGACCCCGCATCAGGACATGAAACCTAGAACCATGAATGTCTCCAAGTCAACCCATGGCATAAACATAGCGGCTAAATAGCATACATGTCGCGATCCGAACATAGGCCGGGATTGAGACATGGGACAAAGAACCCCGAGAGCCTCCAAGTCAACCCATGACGTAATTATAGCATAACACTAGCAAGATAACAACTAATAGAATCATAACTGAGCGAAAGCTAACTGAAAGATTCAAATCAAAACCCATAAGAGTGTAGTTTATTAAAACTCTAAATCATAACATGAATCTTCTTATACATGTCTTAAAGCCTCTACTATACTGATGAGCTGCTAGGACAAGTCCCCAGCTAACTCCTAAAGTCTAGAAACTAAAATGTAACTAAAATAGGAAAAACATGGATCTCATCCTCGGAGGATGAGGACTCACCACAGTTAGCTGAGATGGGAATAGAGCGTGTCTAACCACGCGACTGAGTCTGGAACCTGGATCTATATCACAAAATGATATAGCACATAAAGTATGTGGTCAGTACTTGGAATGTACCGAGTATATGGGAAACGTAAAAGAACTAAAACATGCAAGAATACTGGATGAAGTAAACTGAGTACATCACTGAACATATAACTGAAGTGAAATACAATAACCCTGTCTAAGATATATATAAATATTGACATGATGCTTTTATTTGAAAACATTCAATGAAGTATAATCAAAAATGATACATAAGGGTCATGTACATATACTAAGAACTAAAGTTGTAACTGATATCATACACTATGCTGACTATTTGCTGATAATTGAGACTAAATTCTGCTAAGACTGATTTAAACTGAGGTCTGAGACTATACTGTGATGAACAAGAACTGAAATCGTAAACTAAGGGAGACGTTCTCTACTATTTAGAGTCCCTGACTGAGCTAAGGGAAACGTTCTCTTCTATTGAGAATCCCTGACTGAGCCAAGAGAAACATTCTCTGCTATTGAGAATCCCTGACTGAACTAAGGGAAACATTCTATGCTATTGAGAATCCCTGACTGAGCTAAGGGAAACATTCTCTGCTATTGAGAAACCCTAACTAAGCTATGGGAAACATTCTCTGTATTAAGAATCCCTGACTAAACTAAGGGAAACATTCTCTACTATTGGAATCCCTGACTGGGCTAAGGAATTGCAGAACTGACATCATTTGTCTAGTCTAGGCTACTTCAGCTAATCAGAGACTTGAGTGTTCAAATAGTCATAATATACTGAATTCATTAGAGTCTGATCAAGGCTACTTTCTACTATCAAGAGGCTTAAAAGTCTGAAGAATCATGTTCATGCTTTTTCATCGAAATTCATAACATTATAGGCCAAAAACGTATTGTAATTCATGCATTTCATATTCACGAAAACCCATATGTTCTAATCATGCTTTCATATATATACAAAAATCATATACTCTAGATTTATGAAAACCCATATATTCAAATCATACTTTAGGCATATATATCAAATTCATGGTAAAAGCACGTTAGCACTAATTCTTGGTAAAAAATCTATAATCATGCTATTCCCATATCATGTACATAATTTGTGAATTTGAAAGTAATTTCGTAATCATATGGGGCTATTTATTATGAGGGTCTTGGAATCCATAGAATACATGAGAGAATTCATGCAAACCCTAAGGCATGTTTTTCTGAAAATCAATGGATTTGGGCTTTAACATAAAAATTGGGACACAGGGATGAAAGGAAATCCTTGTTGAAGTCCCACATACCTGGTTAGAAAACTCCCTTAATGATCTTGGAACTTGCATCCCTTGTAGAGAAATCCTAGGTGCTCTTGAGCTTTGAGAGAAAGGGAGGAAGCAGAATCTTATGGATGATTTTGGAGAATGAGGGTCTTAGGCTAGTGAAAACCTTTTAATTCGGCCCTTAAGAAACCTAAAACAATGTCACATAAGAATTAAAAGCAAACGAGTCTGAGGTAGACCCGTAATAAAATCCATATTTACCTCTTCCCGCTTCCATGTGGGTATACTGATATCCTTAGTCATAACTCCTAGTCTCTGGTGTTCTACCTTTACTTGCTGGCAATTTTGGCACTTAGATACAAATTCAGCAATATCTCTTTTCATGCCATTCCACCAGTAAAAATCCCGCAAATCGCGGTACATCTTGGTAGCACCAGGGTGAATGGCGTATCTTGAGCTGTGTGCCTCGACCAAAATCTGTTGTCTCAATTCACCAACATCTGGCACACACATTCTTCCCTGGTAACGGAGCACTCCATCTACCCCTTGGGAGAACGCCTCAACCTCCTTTCTAAGAACTGCTGACTTAAGTTTAAGGAAAACTAGATCTTCATCCTGTCTGGACTTAACTTCAACTACCAAAGATGAATCTGACCCGCTTTTTACTACTACTCCACCTTCAGCAGATTCTACCAGCTGCACCCCTAACCGAGCTAGTCTGTGAACATCCTTTGCTAACTCTCTTTTTCCTCCCTCAAAGTGAACTACACTTCCCATGTATCGCCTACTTACGGCGTCAGCCACCACATTGGCCTTGCCCGGGTGATATAACACGCTCATTTCATAATCCTTCAGGAGCTCCAACCACCTTGTCTGTCGGAGGTTTGGGTCCTTCTGGCTGAACATGTACTGAAGACTCTTGTGATCTGTAAACACATCTACGTGAGCTCCGTACAAGTAATGTCTCTATATTTTTAATGTGAATACCACTGATGCCAACTCCAAGTCGTGAGTTGGATAATTCTTCTCATGGACTTTGAGCTGTCTGGAGGCATAGGCTATCACTTTGCCCCGCTGCATCAAAACGCAACCAAGTGCAACTCTAGAGGATTCACAATATACAACCAACCCATCTGTTCCTTCTGGCAGGGTCAAAACTAGAGCGGTAGTGAGTCGAATCTTCAACTCCTGGAAACTCTTCTCACACTCATCTGACCACTGGAATTTCACCTTCTTCTAACTTGGTCAGAGGAGAGGCTATGGAGGAGAAACCTGCTACAAACCATCGGTAATAACCCACTAAGCCCAGAAAACTCCTAATTTATGTCGAAGAGGTAGGTCTAGGCCAATCCTTCACTGCTGCTATTTTATGAGGATCTATTTGTATCCCTTCACCTGAGACAACATTATCCAAGAAGGTCATAGACTTCAACCAGAATTCACACTTCTTGAACTTGGCGAATAACTGGCGATCTCTGAGGGTCTGTAATGCTATCCTTAGGTGATTGGCATGCTCTTCCTTATTTATGGAGTATACTAGAATATCGTCGATAAATACGATGATGAAACATATCTAGGTACTGCTTAAAGACCCTATTCATCAAATCCATGAAGGCTGCAGGGGTGTTTGTGAGTCCAAAGGACATCACCACAAACTCGTAGTGACCATACCGAGTTCTGAATGTTGTCTTTGATATATCACACTATCTGATCCTTAACTGATGGTATCCTGACCTGAGATCTATCTTGGAGAAACAGCTGGCTCCCTGAAGCTGGTCGAACAGGTCATCAATTCTAGGTAAGGGATATCTGTTCTTGACTGTGACTTTGTTCAGCTGACAGTAATCTGTGCACATTATGAGGGTACCATCTTTCTTACGCACGAATAGCACTGGAGCACCCCAGGGAGAGATGCTGGGTCTGATAAAACCCTTGCAAGAAGGTCCTTTAAATTCTCTTTCAACTCTTTAAGCTTAGCTGGAGTCATTCTGTAAGGAGGGATGGAGATGGACTGAGTATCTGGAAGGAGATCTATTCCGAAGTCTATTCCCCATTTAGGGGGAACTCCAGGAAGATCTTCAGGAAATACATCAGGAATTCGCTGACAACTAGAACAGACTGAATGGTTGGGGCCTCAGAGTTAGAATCTTTGACTCGAACCAAATGATATATACATCCTTTAGAGATGAGTTTTTGGGCCTTAAGGTAGGAAATAAACCTACCCTTAGGCACTGAACTACTGCCCGACCATTCTAACACGGGCTCATCTGGAAACTAAAACTTGACAACTCTAGTTCTATAATCAACTGAGGCATAGCATGAGTGTAACCAATCCATGCCGAGAATAAGGTCGAACTCGACCATGTCTAGCTCTAAGAGATCAGCTGGTATGACTTTACTCAAGACTGAGACTGGACAGTTTCTATACACCCGGCTGGCTCTAACTGACTTGCCAACTAGGTTGGAGACTGAGAATGGTTCTAAGAGGACCTTTGGACTTATATTAAACTGAACTACCATATATGGAGTCACAAACGAAAGAGTAGCTCCTGGATCTATGAGGGCATACAAGTCTATGTGAAAGAGACGTAACATACCAGTAACTACGTCAAATGAGCTTTCCTGATCCTGACAAGAAAAGAGAGCATAAAAACGATTCTAGCGTTGATCGCCATCTGTACCTGATGGGTTGACCTGCTGAGCTGGTCGGCCCGCTGGAGCTGATGAGGTAGTGGATTGTGATCTCCCTCGCCCTGCTGATGGGCACTCGCTAAGCCTGTGTCGAAGCTGCCCACGCCTAAAGCAGCCTCTCATCCCTGAAGGCATTCTCCTGGGTGATTCTTACCACACTTGGGACAAGATGGATACTTGTTTCCTGTAATGTTGACCTGAGATTGAGTGCCAGAAGAACCACCCCTTTGATCTTGGCGGGACCGAGAGGTTGGTGCGCTGGCTGAGCTAGGTGCTGGGGCCCTCTGTTGTTGCTGCTGCTGTTGCTGTTGTGGGCGACTACCACCGCCAGATTTCTGGTGGCCAAAATCTGTATGACCAGTTCTTGCCTGTTACACCCCGTAGAATTCCCGGCACTTAGATGACCTATTCGCATGTTGGTTAAGTATATTTGAAGGCCATACGTGCTAGGGAAAGGTCCGGGAAAAGATCGGACGAGAAACCCGTCGAAACCATCGCGGGAGGAGCCGAGGCAGAGCCCCTCCGCGATGGCAGCGTGTCACAGAGGTGAGGCCTCCGCGATGGCTCCGTGACACGTTGCCCAAGTTCAGCCCCCAAGTATATAAAGCCCCCACTTCGGTTTAAAATCATATTACACTTATAAATTTCCAGAGAAACGCAGTGAAGCCGAGGAAGACGAAGAAAATTAAATATTTTCGTCCAATTGCGCTGCCAAACGCCGCCTAAACTCAAATTAATCCCAGATACCCGAGTATTTAGCAGCAGAGAGCATTTTTATGGAATTAGTTTCGTGAAATACGGCCGACGAATCGGCGAGCCACCGAACTAAAGTAAGTAGAATTGCTCTAAATTAATGTCTATGCGTTCCTAGCTGAGAAGTGAATACTTCTCCCTTCTGGGCCGCTGCAAAATAGCGATTTTTTGACCGTCTTTCGATAAGCCTAAGTTTAGGCTATAAACTATATCGAAAGTAACGTTGCTCTTTACAATACAGCTGTATTTAGTATTAATTGATGTATTTATGAATGCAGTTGGGAGAAAATAGTTGAAGTACCGGCCGAGCCCCGTCCGACAGACGAATAATTCAAAGACAAGGTATGTAAAGCTAGTTTCCTTCGGCAAGTTAAGTAATATCAGTGTAGTGTAATAAATTACGGACCAGTAGAATGTTCAGGAGTTGAATATTGCGTTATTATGAATGTTGGTGCGATGTGAGAAATATTGGGTAGTAATGTATATGAAACCTATCAGTATGATACAGATTCTAACGCAAGTATTAGAGATTGCCCAGTATACTCAGTATGTAATGTGATATGCCATGTCAGGATATGGTTGTATTCAGTTGAAACCCCGTATAGTAATGCAATACCCGTAAAGCACTTCAGAAATAGAATATCAGGCTAAAATAAAGTTCAGAAAGCATGTCAGGATTAGTAAATCATGTTACTATAGAAAGTCAGTATACAGCGTAGTTCAGTAGAAAGATTATATTCGTACATACATATATAGTACTTCCAGCCTCAGCATGTATTAAGTATGTACTTATTTCTATCGTTAGTCCAGCATATAGTGTATACTGAAACTTAGTAAACAGCAGAGTTTTCAGTAGAAACATTATCTTATATAGCATTTGCCCAGTACAGCCGGCAGGAGACTATATTCATATTTATATATCTTTACCTGCCTCAGCACGTATTAAATACGTACAGATTACTATCATTAGCCCAGCATGTAATATATATGATACTTTACCCCTATTAGCCTCAGCATGTGAGATATACAGACAGTATTACCAGTTGAGACCGTTGTATTGTTTGGGGTTGGATTACCTAGCATCCATGACCGCCAAGGGTTAATAGCTGTATCGACTCATCCACCAGAGGACGAGGATACGTCACTCTACGGAGTGGCATGCCGTCCCTCCAGGGGACGAAGATGGGATGCCAGTTTTTCCCCATATTTGTGCCTTGATCGGCCCTTACACACCCCAGTCGAGCGGATACGCCCGGGTGCAGATTCAGGAGTCCTCCGGACTCAGATGCAGTTATAGTCAGGGGCTCAGCGAGCCCAAGTGCATACCCTGGGACCGGCAGGATGCTTACATCCACTATAGGAGATGGGATGACCGGGGTAGGGGTATAGATTCTGTGCTGGTTGTACCTCACGGCTTATGGGGGCCGGGTAAGGTTTGTGTGTGCTATGTTATGTTATTTCATGTTATGTCATGTTATGTTAACTAAAGGTAGATCAGCAGTAGCATGATACGTTCCAGGTACGACTCTTATCCCTTCCAGTAAAGATTGAGAGGAGGTAGGGTTTACATTATCAGATAGATAAGTTATTCCTTCTACTTCAGCTTCATCAGTCATATTATTGCTTCCAGGTGTCGTTTTCAGTTATGTTATTTCACTTGCTTTACATACCCAGTACCAGCGGTACTGACGCCCGGTGGGGCGCTGCATTACTTGCCTGCAGGTACTCTTAGGCGAGCAGGCGATTCTACGTGACTTCCTGTCAGCGGTTGAGTATTCAGCTCCTGTCATCCGGAGACTGAATTTCTAGAGGTGTAGTTCAGTTTCTTTTGTTGTACAGTACGGGTAGGTTGGGGCCCTGTCCCGATCATTTCTATTATTCTTCTTAGAGGCTTGCAGTCTGTATATATTCCTTGTGGTCAGATGAGCCGGTCGTGTGAGGCCGTGCGGTTGTATAGTTGCCTTTACTCTTTCTTTCTTTTGTAATGGTCGTGTGGGGCCATAGTTTGCCAGTAGTGGTGACCTTGCCGGTCATGTAGCTTTTCAGTATGTTATGTTTGAGTTACAGATAACTAGACAGCATGGTGGCCTTGTCGGCCCGCATAGGTTCCCCTGAATTGACATGTTTCTGGTCAGCTGTTAGTACAGGTACAGGAGGCTATAGGCCAATAGGCCGGGGGCTGTGTTTACAGCCGTTATATAGCCCTTTGTTTCCAGAAATATGAGTTAGAGCCAGCCAGGCACCAGATGTGCCCAGGCTTAACGGTCCAGCAAGTCAGGTCCTAGTAGGGCACCAGGTGCCAGTCGTACCCCCCAAGGTGGGGTGTGACAAACTTGGTATCAGAGCAGGTCGTATCCCAGGGAGTCTGCAAGCCGTGTTAAGTAGAGTCCTGTCCATGGATGTGTTGTGCACCACATACTATGGGTAGGAGGCTGCAAGGCATGATAGGATGGTTGTCTTTTATTCTGATTCAGTCATGCTATAGAGCGGTACAGTATAGGGTTGAGTCCCTAAAAGCTTACCATATTCTTTGGTTACAGATAATGTCAGACCAGCGACATCCTGTCACAGGTCGGAACTTAGATGTTGCAGCAGGAGAAGGCACCAGCAGGATGCCTCCCCCTCATTTGGAGACAGCCCGACCAGAGGGCACTACAGAGGCATCATCCCAGCCTCCTCAGCAGTCTCCACCACGTCAGGAGCCACTTGGGGCGACATTACCTTCAGCAGCCCCTATATTGACTCCTTCTGACTAGGAGGTTAGGAGTGTTGTAGTTCTGTTAGCATAGATGATGGCTGCTCAGCGTCAGCCAATGCCATCTACAGTTGCAGAATCATCAGAAGGGCCCGGTAGTTCGAGGGTCCGAGAGTTCTTAGCCCTGAATCCCCCACAGTTCACAGGCACGGACCGAACAGAGGACCCCCAAGATTTTCTGGATCAGATGCAGAGAATCTTCAGGGTTATGCATGCTACGCCTACTGAATCAGTTGAATTGGCAGCATTCCAATTACAGGATATTGCGGTGTTATGGTATGAAAGCTGGGAGAGGTCCCGAGGGAGAGATGTTTCCCCTCCCACCTGGTCCAGCTTTTCAGCAGCCTTTCTGGATCATTATTTGCCGCGGGAGATTCGACAGGCCCGGGTGGACCAGTTCCTACATCTAGAACAGGGGGCCATGAGTGTTCGGGAATATTCCTTGCAGTTTGATTCCTTAGCCCGATATGCACCGGCCTTCGTTGATACCATGGCATCCAGAGTGCATCGCTTCATTACGGGATTGAATCCAGAATATGTTAAGATTTGCACTACAGCCACACTGCGAGAGGACATGGATATTGCTCGCATTCAGGCATTTGCTCAGAATATTGAGGGCATCAGACAGCGGCAACGAGAGGTCAGAAGGGTTAATCAGGAACAACGTCGCCGGGATAGGCCAGTTGAATTACAGGGAGAGGTCCGGGGAGCACCCAGGCCCCGATTGTCAGACAGGCCACCCAGGCCCCCGCCTCCGCCACAGTCACAGGGGGGTAGATTCAGCCGCAGGGGGCAGTCAGGGACTGGTAGAGGCTCGCAGATGGCAGATTCACCATCACAGAGGAGGGCAGAGCAGAGTAGGTATACCCTACCACTTTGCCCTATATGCAATCGACGCCATCCTGGAGCATGCAGATATGGCTCCACCGCATGTTATATTTGCGGCCAAGAAGGCCATTTGATGAAAGATTGAACAGCCAGAGGTCGAGAGGACCGCGATAGATAGGATAGGAGATCAGCAGGGTCACGAGCCACAGCATCCTCGACTGGGCGCAGGCCCCCAGTTTCAGCAGGCAGGGGTCGGGGAAGATCAGGGGCCTCCAGTACAGGTGCGGGTCCAAGGCGCACATATGCCTTACCAGGGAGGCAAGATTCAGAAGCATCGCCTGATGTCGTGACAGGTATGCTAACATCTGCTCACACCCTACTTATGTGCTAATTGACCCAGGGTCTACTTTGTCCTATATTACTCCATTTGTGGAACGAAAGTTTAGTATTGTACCAGAATCATTACAACAGCCCTTTCTAGTATCTACGCCCGTTGGTGACTCTATCACAGCTAGCCGAATCTACCGCGGGTGTACAGTAGAGATTGTTGACCGTCAGACCACAGTAGATCTGGTCGAGTTAGAAATGATAGACTTCGATGCCAAAATGGGTATGGACAGGTTAGTGCCATGCTTTGCCAATGTTGAATGTTGGACCAAAACGGTCCGATTCCACTTCCCGGGGGAAGCAGTACGGGAGTGGAAGGGCAGCACCGTGACGCCAAAAGGTAGGTTTATTTCCTACCTTCAGGCGAGAAAGTTGATATCTAAGGGGTGTATTTACCATCTTGTCAGAGTTCAGGATGTCCAAGCAGAATCTCCGACACTCCAGTCTGTCCCAGTGGTAAATGAATTCCCAGATGTATTTCCTGATGAGTTACCTGGTATTCCCCCAGAAAGGGAAATAGACTTTGCTATTGACTTGCTACCAGGCACTCAGCCAATATCAATACCTCCTTATCGTATGGCTCCTGCAGAACTCAGAGAATTAAAGGAGCAGTTGAAAGACTTGTTAGATAAAGGTTTTATCAGGCCGAGTACTTCTCCGTGGGGTGCGCCAGTCTTGTTTGTGAGAAAGAAAGATGGCTCGCTCCGAATGTGCATAGATTATCGGCAGCTAAACAAAGTTACAGTAAAGAACAAGTATCCGCTTCCCAGAATTGAAGACTTATTTGATCAGCTACAGGGGGCCAGATACTTTTCTAAGATTGACTTGCGGTCCGGATATCACCAGGTCCGAATACGTGAGAGGGACATTCCTAAGACAGCATTCAGGACCCGATATGGGCATTTTGAATTTCTGGTTATGTACTTCGGGCTAACGAACGCCCCAGCAGTTTTTATGGACTTGATGAACAGTATTTTCAGACCTTTCCTGGACTTTTTCGTGATAGTATTCATTGATGACATTCTGGTGTATTCTCGCTCTGAAGCAGATCACCGGACTCATTTGCGGACAGTGCTCCAGATTCTCAGGGACCGCCACTTGTATGCTAAGTTTTCGAAGTGTGAATTCTGTCTTAACTCAGTGGCCTTTTTAGGGCATATTGTCTCAGACACCGGTATACAGGTAGATAAGCAGAAGATAGAAGCAGTTAAGTCATGGCCTAGGCCTACCACCCCGACTGAAGTTCGTAGCTTCCTGGGGTTAGCAGGGTATTATCGGAGATTCGTTGAGGGATTCTCAACCATTGCAGCACCTTTAACTAAATTGACACAGAAAGCAGCAAAGTTTCAGTGGACGGAGGCATGCGAGCAGAGTTTCCAGGAATTGAAAGACAGGTTAACCTCCGCCCCAGTATTAGCATTGCCAGAAGGCACAGAAGGTTATTCAGTTTATTGCGACGCGTCAGGTGTCAGATTGGGTTGTGTGTTGATGCAGCATGGTAGAGTAATTGCATATGCCTCCAGACAGCTGAGAAAACACGAAAAGAATTACCCTACCCATGACTTGGAATTGGCCGCAGTAATTCATGCCTTGAAGATGTGGAGGCATTATCTGTACGGCATCCATGTTGACATTTATACAGATCATAAGAGCTTACAGTACATTTTCACCCAGAGGGAGTTGAATCTGCGGCAACGCCGCTGGTTAGAGTTGTTGAAAGACTATGATGTGAATATTCTATACCACCCCGGAAAAGCTAATGTTGTAGCAGATGCCCTGAGCCGTAAGTCAATGGGGAGTTTAGCGTATTTACGACCTGAGAAATAGAAATTAGCTAAGGAAATTCATCAGTTAGCTGGTCTAGCCGTTCGAATAATGGAAACAGGAAATGATGGAGCAGTAATTCAGAATTCTGCGGTGTCATCATTGGTTACAGAGGTAAAAGAACGACAGTACGAGGATCCCGATTTAGTCCAGCTCAGAGATAGAGTTCAGAAGGGTAAGGAGCCAGATTTTCAGATAACCGAGGATAATGTGCTACGTTGTAAGGGCCGCCTCTGTGTCCCAAATGTTTCAGGGCTTCGTGGACGAATCATGCATGAGGTACACTATGCTCGCTATTCCCTTCATCCAGGAGCGACGAAAATGTACCACGATATCAGAGACATTTATTGGTGGCCAGGTATGAAAGCTGAGATAGCTGAATTTGTGTCTAGATGTTCTAATTGTCAGCAGGTAAAAGCCGAGCACCAGAAATCGGGCGGTTTGACGCAAGAGATAACGGTACCTATGTGGAAATGGGAAGCAATAAACATGGATTTTGTAACAGGGTTACCCCGTACTAGACGCAGAAATGATTCCATTTGGGTAATAGTTGACAGGCTGACAAAATCAGCTCATTTCCTGCCAGTAAGGGCTACCTTCTCAGCTGAGGATTATGCCGAATTATATATCAGAGAAGTAGTTAGATTGCATGGGGTGCCAGTATCTATCATTTCAGACAGGGGAGCACAGTTTACAGCTAGATTCTGGCAGTCGTTTCAGAAAGGTTTGGGGACGCAGATTAATTTGAGCACAGCATTCCATCCTCAGACAGACGGGCAGGCTGAACGTACGATCCAGACGCTCGAAGATATGCTACGAGCGTGTGTGTTAGATTTTGGGGGTAGCTGGGATGAACATCTGTCGTTAATCGAATTCGCTTATAATAACAGCTACCATTCAGCTATTCAGATTGCGCCTTTCGAGGCATTATACGGGCGAAAATGTAGATCGCCGGTGGGCTGGTTTGAAATAGGAGAATCAGCATTAGTTGGCCCAGACATTGTTCGGCAGTCCGAGGAAAAGTAAAGCTTATTCGAGAATGTTTACTGACCGCTCAGAGCCGCCAGAAGTCATACGCAGATAGGCGGCGCAGAAATCTAGAATTTTCGGTAAACGATTGGGTATATCTAAAAGTTTCCCCGATGAAAGGGGTAATGAGGTTTGGCAAGAAAGGCAAGCTTGGCCCAAGATTCATTGGGCCGTATCAGATTCGGCGAAGAATAGGCCGCGTGGCATACGAGTTAAACTTGCCTCCAGAGTTAGCGTCGGTTCACCCAGTATTCCATGTTTCTATGTTAAGGAAGTTCGTAGGGGACCCTTCTACAGTAGTTCCAGTTCAGGATGTTCAGGTCACAGAGGAGTTAGCCTATGAAGAGGTTCCCGTAGCTATCTTAGACAGACAGACTCGCAGGCTGAGGACTAAAGATGTTGCATCTGTCAAAGTATTATGGCATAACAGAAATCAGGAGGAAATGACGTGGGAGGTTGAAGAAGATATGAAAATCAGATACCCTCACCTATTTCAGGCCTAGTCAAACGACAGGTATGTCCGTATCATTACTTATACAGTATCTTATGATTGTGCGTTTGTAAATGATAAAGAAGAGGTGACATTTAGTTGTCCAGTGAATCTTAGAATATAGTGTGCAGTGCCTGTGTTGGACTTTTCTGCATTTCAGGTTTTTTTGATAGTCCATGTTACAAGGGAAACTCTGCGAAAATTTTTCCAGAAAGTAAAGTAAACAGTCCTTTAGATAACAGTGTACATTCGAGGACGAATGTTCTTAAGGGGGGAGAATGTTACACCCCGTAGAATTCCCGGCACTTAGATGACCTATTCGCATGTTGGTTAAGTATATTTGAAAGCCATACGTGCTAGGGAAAGGTCCGGGAAAAGATCGGACGAGAAACCCGTCGAAACCATCACGGGAGGAGCCGAGGCAGAGCCCCTCCGCGATGGCAGCGTGTCACGGAGGTGAGGCCTCCGCGATGGCTCCGTGACACGTTGCCCAAGTTCAGGCCCAAGTATATAAAGCCCCCACTTCAGTTTAAAATCATATTACACTTATAAATTTCCAGAGAAACGCAGTGAAGCCGAGGAAGACGAAGAAAATTAAATATTTTCGTCCGATTGCGCTGCCAAACGCCGCCCAAACTCAAATTAATCCCAGATACCCGAGTATTTAGCAGCAGAGAGCATTTCTACGGAATTAGTTTCGCGAAATACGGCCGACGAATCGGCGAGCCACCGAACTAAAGTAAGTAGAATTGCTCTAAATTAATGTCTATGTGTTCCTAGCTGAGAAGTGAATACTTCTCCCTTCTGGGCCGCTGAAAAATAGCGAGTTTTTGACCGTCTTTCGATAAGCCTAAGTTTAGGCTATAAACTATATCGAAAGTAACGTTGCTCTTTACAATACAGCTGTATTTAGTATTAATTGACGTATTTATGAATGCAGTTGGGAGAAAATAGTTGAAGTACCGGCCGAGCCCCGTCCGACAGACGAATAATTCAAAGACAAGGTATGTAAAGTTAGTTTCCTTCGGCAAGTTAAGTAATATCAGTGTAGTGTAATAAATTACGGACCAGTAGAATGTTCAGGAGTCGAATATTGCGTTATTATGAATGTTGGTGCGATGTGAGAAATATTGGGTTGTAATGTATATGAAACCTATCAGTATGATACAGATTCTAACGCAAGTATTAGAGAATGCCCAGTATACTCAGTATGTAATGTGATATGCCATGTCAGGATATGGTTGTATTCAGTTGAAACCCCGTATAGTAATGCAATACCCGTAAAGCACTTCAGAAATAGAATATCAGGCTAAAATGAAGTTCAGAAAGCATGTCAGGATTAGTAAATCATGTTACTATAGAAAGTCAGTATACAGCGTAGTTCAGTAGAAAGATTATATTCGTACATACATATATAGTACTTCCAGCCTCAGCATGTATTAAGTATGTACTTATTTCTATCATTAGTCCAGCATATAGTGTATACCGAAACTTAGTAAACAGCAGAGTTTTCAGTAGAAACATTATCTTATATAGCATTTGCCCAGTACAGCCGGCAGGAGACTATATTCATATTTATATATCTTTACCTGCCTCAGCACATATTAAATATGTACAGATTACTATCATTAGCCCAGCATGTAATATATATGATACTTTACCCCTATTAGCCTCAGCATGTGAGATACACAAACAGTATTACCAGTTGAGACCATTGTATTGTTTGGGGTTGGATTACCTAGCATCCATGACCGCCCAGGGTTAATAGCTGTATCGACTCGTCCACCAGAGGACGAGGATACGTCACTCTACGGAGTGGCATGCCGTCCCGCCAGGGGACGAAGATGGGATGCCAGTTTTTCCCCATATTTATGCCTTGATCGGCCCTTACACACCCCAGTCGAGCGGATACGCCCGGGTGCAGATTCAGGAGTCCTCTGGACTCAGATGCAGTTATAGTCAGGAGCTCAGCGAGCCCAAGTACATACCCTGGGACCGGCAGGATGCTTACAGCCACTATAGGAGATGGGATGACCGGGGTAGGGGTATAGATTCTGTGCTGGTTGTACCTCCCGGCTTATGGGGGCCGGGTAAGGTTTGTGTGTGCTATGTTATGTTATTTCATGTTATGTCATGTTATGTTAGCTAAAGGTAGATCAGCAGTAGCACGATACGTTCCAGGTACGACTCTTATCCCTTCCAGTAAAGATTGAGAGGAGGTAGGGTTTACATTATCAGATAGATAAGTTATTCCTTCTACTTCAGCTTCAGCAGTCATATTATTGCTTCCAGGTGTCGTTTTCAGTTATGTTATTTTAGTTGCTTTACATACCCAGTACCAGCGGTACTGACGCCCGGTGGGGCACTGCATTACTTGCCTGCAGGTACTCTTAGGCGAGCAGGCGATTCTACGTGACTTCCTGTCAGCGGTTGAGTATTCAGCTCCTGTCATCCAGAGACTGAATTTCTAGAGGTGTAGTTCAGTTCCTTTTATTGTACAGTACGGGTAGGTCGGGGCCCTGTCCCGATCATTTCTATTATTCTTCTTAGAGGCTTGCAGTCTGTATATATTCCCTGTGGTCAGATGAGCCGGTCGTGTGAGGCCGTGCAGTTGTATAGTTGCCTTTACTCTTTCTTTCTTTTGTAATGGCCGTGTGGGGCCATAGTTTGCCAGTAGTGGTGACCTTGTCGGTCACGTAGCTTTTCAGTATGTTATGTTTGAGTTACAGATAACTAGACAGCATGGTGGCCTTGTCGGCCCGCATAGGTTCCCCTGAATTGACATGTTTCTGGTCAGCTGTTAGTACAGGTACAGGAGGCTATAGGCCAATAGGCCGGGGGCTGTGTTTACAGCCGTTATATAGCCCTTTGTTTCCAGAAATATGAGTTAGAGCCAGCCAGGCACCAGATGTGCCCAGGCTTAACGGTCTAGCAAGTCAGGTCCTAGTAGGGCACCAGGTGCCAGTCGTACCCCCCAAGGTGGGGTGTGACATTGCCCGCTTGTTCTTACGTTCCATATCTTTCAGCTTCTCTGCCTCAATTTGTTGGGCATACACAATTAAGCTAGAAAGGTCCATGTCCTTGATTAGCATTGTCTTCCTGCACTCTTTGAGGGCCAGATTAGATACTCCATTTATGAACTTCAGCATGCAAGCCCTTGGATCGGCCACCATCTCTGGAGAATACTTTGATAGTCTAGTAAACTCCAGAGCATACTCCTCCACGGTCCGATTGCCCTGTCGTAGGTTCATAAAGTCTATTATCTTAGCCTCCCTCAACTCCTGGGGAAAGAACCTATCCAGGAAAGTTGTATGAAATTCCTCCCACTCAACTGGTCCTGCTTCTACTGACCGCCCATCCTTCACTGCTCGTGCCAAACCTGGGCTACCCCTTTTAGCTAGTAGGCAGCCAGGTCAGCACTCTCGGAGGAGCTGACACCCATGATTTGGGTGATCTTTCTGATGTCATCTACAAAGACTTGTGGGTCCTCTCCCACCTTTGTTCCACGAAAGTCTGGAGGGTTCATCCAGGTGAAATCATGTACCTGGGCAGCAGCTGCAGACCCACTTGTGGCTACTGGAACCACCTGTTGGTTCACTTGATTGGTGACTATTTGAGCTAGCAATTGAATGGCCGCCCTGAATTTAGCGGTGGATAAGGATTCATCCTGAGGAACTGCCGGAGCTGGTGGAGCGGGTCTGTTGGCGTTTCCGGCTCTTCGTCCATTTCCACGTCGAGGAGGCATTATTCGCTGAAAGGAAAAAGGACATGATTTAGAAAGACGTCTTTGGAATTGGACTTTAACGCATGATAAAGAACATGAAAAAAGGGCAATTTTCCTAATAACATCTAGTAGCCTCCTCTTCATAAGTGTGGCGCGCTTCACACCCATGAAAAGGACTCTATTTGATGCGGCTTTCAGACTTGCTGAGGATACTCTAAACCTAGTGCTCTGATACCAAGTTTGTCATGCCCCGAGCCTACACCCTGGACGTAACATGGTACTTGAAGACCCAAGTGACCCCAAGTCAACCACTGGTCTATCATACACTAACATTCTGAGTAAACATGCACAGAGGAACTTATAAATAACAGCTTCATCAGTTTAAGAAAATGTAAAGACTGAAAGTAATATATTTGAAATACATTTCTGAAAGACAAGTCTGGTCTGAAAGCCAACTACTGAGGAGTTCCTGGGACAGGTCCCTAGCTAACTCTAAGTCTAGACAAAACCATAACCAACTGAAATAAATAAACAAGGCCCTCAAATGATGAGGACTCACACTCTGATCTGCTGAAGTGGAATGCTTTGAAACTGAGGTAACTATCTGTGCTGAACTTGAGAACCTACAGTTGTATCATGAAATGATATAGCATTAAAAGCATGCGTCAGTACTTTGAATGTATTGAGTAAGTGGGAGAAACATATAGAATATAAAGTCTGAACTGAAAATGACACGCCATGACCAATAGGTAAACTGAATTGAACTATGGATATAATCTGAAATGGTCAAGACGACCCTGTCTGATGGTCAAGGACATGCCCAAAAAGTGAAACACTGAATCTGAGATACGGGACTGAACTGAGCTACTTATTCTGATACTGGACTAAACAGATTAGTGGGAGAGTCTATAACCGACATATAACCACATGAGCTAGACGTGGAGCCCGATGTATACACCCCACCGGTAGGACCCAATATACCTTTCCAAGGTATAAAGGCATAAACTGGGTGATCAGAAAATATATCTGGGGCCAATCAGGCCATGTAATACTGTAACCTACACTGGCAATGTAGTTCTGGGAACCTGGGCGCGCTGGAACCCCGACCCTCTCGATGCTAAGTCCTACACCCACTGGAAAAAAACTAAACTGAACTACTAAGCTGATAGCATGTAACTGGGGCCCAAGACTAGCCGGGGACGAATGACTGCATGTACCCTGAGACCCTTATTGGACCAGATTCTAAAACTGGGTTCTAAGACGGGTCAGAGTTGCTTATCTAGAAGCATCGTAACCGTCTACCGAACAACTAATAACTGAACTGGGGTCCTGGGGCTGGTCAGAGCTATAACTGAATGTCATGAGCGCCTAATGGACCAAATAACTAAAATCTGAATCTGAGTCTAAAAACTGGGAGGCACCACTGATACCTTAAAAATAACTGGAGACAAACTGATCAGTTGACAATTTTCTGAAAGATTCTAAAGAGACTCTACATTCTAACTAGTTTGAACTAGTAGCAGCTAATAGAGAACTCAACTTATCCCAACAATATGGGGATTTCATAATATAGAGCAATTTTAAGAATTCTAGGAATTTCATTTAACAGGGCTAACGTCATTCTCATTAATGGAGTATCTACTCCACATATATAAATATATAGAAAATTCTAGAAAATTCAGCCCATAGCATTCTTCATTCACTAGAGAAAATGTAATAAGCAAAATTCATAACTCAAAAGTTAGGGCTTAGATTCACTTATGCATAAATGCTGACAATTGATAGGAATTTATGGGGATCATATCAACAATATGCATGAACATCGTTCTAAGTGAAATCAACAAAAGTTAAACATAAATGCTTCTCATACTCAAAAGCTCAGGGCTTAAGATTGATAGAAGAAATTGAGGAGGATCTTGGGGGGACAAGGGAAGAACAATCCCCTCGCTAAAACCCAACCCACGAAAATATTGAGAAATTAAGGAGGAGAAAGCGGCCCTAGTTATTGCTTTGAGAGTTCTTGAGAGAACTTACGGTGTATTTTCTGAGTGCTTGAGTGGGGAATGAGGAAAAGGACCCATTACCCCCACTAAAACATCTAAAACTGAAGTCAAAATGACTTGGTTTAATGCTTGGGAGAATAGAAAATTACTAAATAGCCCTTAAAGATTCGATGGGATAAACTGTCAGGTGTTCCTAACGGGTGACTTAACAACTCGTTACCAGGTCCAATGAGTCATTGGTCCTCCCGTCAAGTTCACTGGAGAATTTCTATTGACTCCTGACGGGCACATGACGAGTCGTCATGACTACGAACGACTTGTCGTTTCGTCCATCAGGTACACTGGTAAGAACATTAGAAAGGAATGGAAATGAAGGACCTGACGAGTCATTACTACTAATGACGACTCGTTATGACCTCTTATCGAGTACACTATAATTTCCTCAAAGTTTTGAAATCCGGCTTGGCAACGGATGACTTAACGAGCCATGGGGCCTGATAATGACTCGTGGGGTCATCCGTTAGGAACACTAAAACATATTCTTGGCATCTTTCTCACAGTTGACCTGACGAGTCGTTGCGTCCCTTAACGACCCATCAGGTTGGTCATTCTGCAACATTTCTGCAGTTTTCTAGATTTTTTGAATTACGTCCCGGATATTGGTTTTAAGCTTTCGGGGCCTTACAAAAGTATTGCAAGATTAGAATCTATTCATATTTAGAGTAAAAGAATTTAACTATGACTACAAATTGTGCTAAGCTAGGGTTGTTAGCAAGTAGAGATAATTCTACGAAAGTTACCTCAATATTAGGTCTATCCTCCTAGGTCACTCATTATGAAAGAACTGAGAGAGGGCTAAGGCTGAGCACATAAGCAATTTACTTAGGCAACCCATGGGTATCATTTAATAGCACCATAGTTGTCAATCTACTTCAATTTTGTCAAATTGAAAAGAACTCCCTTCTACCTAATTACTTGTTTGCCAATTTGAAATTCAACATATGTCTAGGAGAACCAATAAAACAAGGGTTATGCCTTGAATCATTGTTGATTGATGGTAACCCAACTCAAATTTATTCTTCCAAGCCTCATAAGGGCAATTGGGCGGAATTAGATGATTCTCATCACCAATAAAAAATTACAAAGCAAAAATCAACCAAATGTTCATAAGCCCAAACTCAATTTTAATAAATTGGGATCACTAGGGTTCATAACCCTAGATCTGAGTTTAGTTACCCTTGGCTGGAAGAAGAAGAAAAGCAAAGTAATGAGAAATTCTTACCAAAAGGAATTCAAATTTTCACTTAATAGATGAGAATCTTCAATTACAAAAACTAGATCTATAATATACTTGAAACTAGGGCTAAAATTAGCTAAGTTCTACTCTCTATACTAACTATAAACTAAGGAATGTAAAAACTGCTGAAAAATTAGAAGAAAAATATATTTATACGATGCCCCAAAAAGCCCATTGATTTGAATATTGAAGTGTCAGGTGTGTAGGGACGGACCATCCTTTACATCTCTACTACTGTCCATTGACATGTCATCCTTTGAGAGATGGACAGTCCTTTTGAAAGACGGCACGTACTTCACTCCGCACTCTAGAAATCCTACTCTGTCAAGATTTGATCAAATCATCAATTGATGGACTAATGTCGCCCAAGCGCATGCAAGCATACGTGGTCGTCAAATAATATAGGACAGTGAATTTCTGATTATCAATCCCTCAAAGACTTGTTAGATCAATCGTTATAAGGTTATTACTTTATTTTGCTATCCTAAAAAATAGATAAAATAGAGAATGGTTTGAAGAATTAAACTACTAAAACTTTAAAATGTAAAATTAACTAAAGATTGTTGCAGACTTATTTGTACTTAAAATGATAATAAAAATCTAGGGATTTGGCACTTCAGTATCAGGTTGAGTTCTCAAGACGTGATTACACTAGATTGATTCCACCTAAGGTTGCTAGTTGCAAGTTACTATCCCATTTCTTTCCACTCTCCCAAGCATCCAAGAACTATCTCATGAACCCTAACGCCTATATCCCTATGGTTGCGGGAGAAACATGAAACGACAGTTATGCCTACTTGTATTTCAACAAAACAGGGTTGAAGGGCATATCCCTATCCTCAACTACAACTTCTAACCTTCAACCAATGGGCCAAAGGATCTTCGAATTCCTGTTCTATATTTACTTTTAACCCTTTTCGTTCCCTTTCCCAAGTTCAACCAAAAGCTAACAGACTTACTCACAAGTTGATCAGGCTAGTGAATAAGCAAAATAAAACAAGTAAATATAAACAACCTTTATGAAAGAATCAAACTAGGAATCAGTAGTCTTTCAAACTTCAACCATCAACTATTACCAAAACACTAGAGTGGACGCTTAGCCACTCATAGACAAGTGGAAAAATATAAAAATCATCACCATTCTCAGTCAAACAGGAAAGAAAAGAAGAAACCTAAGTAGAACTTGTCTCTCCTCCAAAAGTTGCATTTACAACCTTCAAAATAATGGACAATATGATAATCGATATGTTTGGAATGTCGTAGATGTGATATATATAGGTGAGTCTTCAAATGGTGCTTTTGCCCTCAAGTATTTGGCTTAAAAACAGAAAAATCTCATCCAGGATAGGTCTGGCATGCTGCCCCATGTATAGCACCACGGAGTTTGTCAAATTTTCTGTGAAGAATAGCTTCTAGTGCCTCACTCTCACCATACCACCAAGGACTTAGCCAAATTTCTGCACTTCTAACACCTCTGGCACCCCACTTTTACCATAGCACTAGAGCGTTAGTCAAATTTGTGAGCTTCAAGACCCTTCTAGTGCCCCACTCTCACCATAGCACCAAAAAGTTAGGAAAATTTCCTAAGTTTGGAATGCTTCTGAGGCTCCACGCCATCCATCTCGCCAAGGTGTTAGTCAAATTATCGTCTCCGAAGTTGAAATACTGGCACCCCACGCCATTCATAGCACCAACTTTGGTGCATTTTTCATTGAAGCAAAAGTGTTGGGCGCACCACGCCAATCATAGCCTCCAGGCCAATTTTCTCAAACTCTTCTTCTTCACACCTTGAGTCATTTTTGGGTCCTTTTTCCTTGATTTCCTACTCAAAGCATCTAGAAACATTTATTAGCCCAAAAGACACAAGGAAACATGAATTCATACATTTCATAGGGATTATGAACTCAAAACAATGCTAAATATGGGTAAAACATGGAAAATAGGCATAAGAATATGCCCAACATCACCACCCCCCACTTAACCATTGTTTATCCTTGAACAATCCTCAACTCCATGCATAAACTCATATTTTCTCATCACTTATCACTTCTATCAATTCACACTCAAACAACTAGCAGAGAGCATATGATTAAGTGATTCAACAACTTATAGCAATTCACATTAAGCACATGCAAAGTTATTCACATTCAAGACTACACAACTTGTATAACTGACTAACTTTACAAAACAGGGCCAACATGATTAAATACAAACATGCAACATATAGTACACCGGCATAGAATCTTATGCCCCTCACTTTTAGTGATGTTCCTCTCTCAAGTTATCAATGCAAAGCATGGAACATAATAAGTAAGGCACACTCACACTCAAAAAATATGTATCATAAATATGTAACATACCATAAGCTTGCCCTTCATGTACACTTAGACTGCTTAGCTATTTCAAGATATTAAGATCATAAGGACTTCTCTTGATTGTAATGTTGGCTAAGGGATAGGTAGGAATGATTTTTATTTTATAGTGACTACCAATCCTAAGCATTTTTAAGATATTTTTTAATCATTCAAGTCCACCACTCTTTCCTTTTTGTTCACCCTTCATTTTATTCACCCTTTTTTTCTTTTCATGCCCCTTTTTCCACTACTTTACTGCTAGTCTTCGCTTGTAGAATCAACAAGGATATTCTCTATTAAAGCTCTTTTTTTCATTGTCCTAGCAGCAAGTAAACAACATATTTTTAAGCACCCCTTCTTCCTACTTTCTCTTGCTTTCCATACCATTTTCTTTCTTTCCTTTCTATTATCGTTCATGCTTTGGTGGACCTTCACTTTCAAGTCTCCAAGTGCCTAATACTACTTTGGATCAATAATTTTGGAGGTCACCTAATAAAAGGGAATAGGCTGCTTTTTTGGCTAAGAAAAGAATAAGGCTTACAGCTCAAGGGGGTTAACTAGGAAAAATATTCAGGAAGGTAAAACAAACATAGGAAAACATGGCTTTTTCAAAGAAACACCTTAATAATCTCTTAACTCTCTAACAACTAGCCATCCAACATACACTAAGGCATGTTCTAGATGCTACAATATGTAAAATATAAAACAACTAATCTCACCTCACATGGCATTAAGACTCTAGTCAGTTTCCTACAGCTACACATCCATACAATCACATTGAATGATATTTTTCATTATTAAGCCCTATAAGTAAATTTAGTCGAATTAAAGAACTTTGTATGTCTTTCATGGAATTCTCACCTAAGATGACCACCTTATTGCCTCAAGCTTAGTGTCTAAGTGGAATGTCAAAGAGCACACAAGTGAATTATGTCTGACTCCAATAAAAATTTTAAAAAAAACACTGTGACTAAATTCTCTTAAAACGGTCATCATCCATCTATCATAGGGAAGGGTTACTACTCTATGACTATAGAGACCCCTAGAAATGAAAAAGTTACCCGGTTCAAAGGACTTCCCTTTGGAAAAGAATCGCGGCCACAAGAAAAATCAAAGGGTGGGTGAAACATCCCAATTTTCAAAAATTTTCAAGCCAAACTTGATGGCATACTCACCCTTAACTAACAAAATTTAGACTCTAAAATTAACCTAACAAAAACTAAAAACTCTAACAATCTCAACTACCAGAGACAAACATAGTATCCAACATCACAAGGCATCCAAGTAAACAGTCAACATCAATACTAACTATTACAAAACGAGACCTAACAAATTATAGAGCTACTACCACGGGGAATGACACTATGCTACGGCCTACTACAAAAATAGCAATCAAAGAACAAATAGAAATCTTTCCTCCACCCCACACTTAAATGGTGCACTATCCTTAGTGTGCACACAATCATATCACATAGGTAGAGAAAAGGGACTTACTGGGCCTCTATGAATCATCATCAGGATTTACTCCTGATCATCTTCATCCGCATCATCATCTTCGTCATCAATCTGCATGGTCCCATAGCAGCAGCATCCTCATCATCATCATTGACCAGATGATCAACTCCATCAGTGAGCATTATAGCCTCATCATCATCCAATGGCTCCTCAAAGGTAGTTCGCACTCTACACATCTACATGGAACTCTCTATGAGTGGGTGTCTATCCTCTAAGGCCTCCATCTCATCATCTGTGGCAGGTCGGCTTCTGATCCTCAACTGAAACTCAAGCGTGTCGAATATATGGCCTCTCCAACTATCATCACGTGCCTTTTGATCTACTATGGTAAACGATGGAGCTATGGAAGTGATGGGCTCCTTTTATTTTGTCACATCCATCATATTGCCTACTAGGGGCCCTGCTCTCGATATTTGAAGGTATGCCTCTTTCAAAAACTGGGTCAGGAGGCTACTATAACAGTACTTCCATCTGCAATTACCCCTCGATCTTCTCATATTGTCATGGAGCACCATACCAAAATTGATTGATATCCCTTTCATCAGCATGTATACCAATATAATTCGCTCTCTAGAGATTTCTATCATGTGAGTCCCAGGGATTAACACAGCATAAACCAACTTCACCTAGACTTTCGCCTCCTTATTCAGATAGGAGAATGCTAGTGTAGAGTGAGTGTTGTTATGGTCCCTTTCCCAATGGGCTGATGAATTCTCACTATAAAGAGTGTGGCGGATGTCTATGTATGGGGGCCTCTCTAGCTGAATGAAGTACTCTAATGGGTCTACTACATGTGTCTCAAGGAAAGCTTTGAATCTCTTGTAAGTGAAACGGACCACCTAACCCCGTATTTTTACTTTGGTTCTCTCCCCAAAAGAAGTGTCGCAGTTTGCATAAAATTCCCTTACCAAAGTGAGGTTGCACTCCTCCGGCTCGAAAAAGATGTAGCCTAGTCCCAACTCATGGACCTTATCCCGAATGGTGGGAAACTCAAGTGCGAGGTGGCTATTATCAATCTAATTTTCAGGACCATATTTGACCTCAATTTCGTTTTGAACCATGATAGTCCATGAGGCTTCACTGCTCTCTCTCCAAACCTCCTAGCAAGGGCTCCCTTAGCTGATTAAGAACTCGACCCTTTAGTGCCTTTTTGGTGCCGCTTGAAACCCTTTCCAACTTCCACTATCTCCTTTCCTTTGTTAGCATTTGATGTCATGACACCTGTCAAACAAAAATCAAGAACTTCACAAGATTAGTTCGTGAACTAAACGGCTAGCTAATTAGGTGTAACGGGTGCAAAGTGACCCCACACTTAATTCGCTAGCATACTTGTGAGAATTTGTCAAATAGGGTATTCAAGACTTCCCCACTATCATTCAAATCTCAACCTCCATAATATTCACTAACTTTCTATTGCAACCAAGTTCATGAATTTCTCACACTTCTCCTCTATTAATTTTTTTTCAAGAATGCCTCACTTAGGCCATTCCTTGCACCTTCCCTCCATTAATTCATCATTCAAGTAATTCATACATGGAAGTAGAGACATTCAATTCAATCAACAACCAACAAGCAATTTACTACAATCCACAATGAATTAACTTGAATTTTTCAACAACTCAAGATTCTTCACATTCAAGACTTTAAGAACAAAGTACTTTCTCTCACTACAATTAATGTTCTACCCACCAAAATCATGAAATTCAAATTATCACTTCATCCCCACAACTTAAAATCACTATATTCAACAAAAATAAGCAACCCAACATGGATTTACATATTATCATGGAAGAATTTAAGAGATTAAAGCTCATGAAACTCACATTATAAAACTTAAAGTTTTCACCAACAATGGTGATTTTATGTCTTTAACTTGGGGAGAAAGGATATCGGGGAATGCTTTTCACACTACATAACCAAGAGAGAAGAAAATTACTTACTTGAATTGAAGAGACAAGCTTCCCCAATCTTTTTGGAGGGGACAACAATAACGGACAAGAAAGAGGGAGTTAGGGCCCTTTTGAGAGAAGAGAGAGAATTCTATTTTGTTTTTTGTTTTGACTTTTAGTGAGAGGGGATGAATGGGGATTTAAAATAAAGGTGAGGGGTATGGGTTTTTGGTAATTTTAAGGTCCTTGAGTCAACTTTGACCCATTGAAATTTTGAACCACTACACCCTGGTGTGGCATGCCAGTCACCTCGCCACACACTTAGAAAAAGAATTTCTTCATGGCAAAAGGCTGGAGCGTGCGCTGCCCATAGCACCAACCTGAAAAAAATTCTTTTCTAGAGCTAATACCTAATGCCCCGCGCCAGGTATCTCACCCCAGACTTAATCTTTTTCAGCTCATTCTCCCAGCTCTTTGTGCCTCTAAAGCCCTGTTCTTCTCTGCAAAATAAAAAATGTTAAAAAATGTGGGTTGCCTCCCGTGCATTGTCTGATTTAACATCGCAGCACGATGAGAGTCACTCTATTCCTTTAATTGAGTGAGGTGAATAAGATCCTCAAAACTTGTTAAACTTTCATGCTGCTCAACTGCCTGCTCACATCCTCCGGGCTCTACCACTACTTTACTGTGAAGTTCTCATAATGAGGTAGCCACCTAGCAGTTCTAAACACATTAAAGACTGCCTCCTGACCATCCACAGTAATCAAAATGTTACCTTGACTTCACCTTTATGACTGTGTCTATGGTGGCTAAGAATCCTCTCTGCAGAATGAGGGGAACTATTGTATCTACTTCGTAATCCAGGATTCTAAAGTCCACAAGTAAAATGAAAGGTCTAACCTTAATCAAGATGTCCTCTATGATTTCATCAGGATAAGCAAGAGACCTGTTGGCAAGCTGCAGAGTCACTGTGGTCTAATGTGGTTCACCTAAACCCAAGGTTCTATACAAGGAAGCAAGCATCACATTAATGCTTGTACCTAAGTCACATAATGTCGAACCTACTTCCTTGTTTCCAATCATCACTGGAAGGGTGAAGCTCCTGGGGTCCTTCAGCTTTTAGCGAATTTTGTTTTGAACCTGAGAACTGCACTCTTTTGTGAGAGCCACAGTTTCAAACTATGTTAATCTCCTCTTATTATCCAAAATGTTCTTCAAGTACTTAGCATACTTCAGAACTTCCTGTAAAAGATCCACCAATGGTAAGTTAATACGTACCTACTTCAACACCTCAAGAAATTTCTGGTAGGCTAAGTCCTCTTCTGCTTCTTAAATCTTAGAGGAAATGGAGGTGGTGTTCTGGTCTCTACCAACTTCAGCTTTGAGTTACTAGTCTCACCAACCTCCTGCCGGGACATCACAACCTGCTCCTTGTCAACTTTATTTTCTCTGGGGACCGAGCTCATTACCACTGCACAAAGAGATTGCGCTCACATTTTCCTTGGGGTTCTTCTCGGTGTTACTAGAAAGTGCCCCTTGTGGTCTATTGATCTGCTGCAGGGCCAGTTGCCCCATCTGTCTCTCCTGCTCATGGATGAGCTTTTGCATCTCATTCACCACCTGGATCTACTGCACCATCTATTGCTTCATAGTTTTCTCAAGTGAACTGTCAACCTGCTGGCCCTGAGGCCTCGGATAGGTATTTTGGGGCCTTTGGAAATTTTGGTTCCCTCCCTATAAGGGATTAGCTGCATTCTTGTACCCCTGGTTATAGCTGTTACCTACAAAACCTCCACCACGACCTTGTTCTCCCATAAAAAATACAGATTCAGAGTTAAGTGGACAACCTAAGTAAGCGTGACCTTCTCCACACACCTCACACGATGGTGGTGGAGTCTGGACCTTATGGACCTACTAAACCAGATTTCCTACTAGTGTGGTCACAAGCTTGCTAATCATATTCACTAGCTGACTTGTATCTGCTCTGATTGCCGCCATACCATCTACTTCGAGCTTTCCAGGCACCTTGGTTGCTGTGAATCCTCTATCTGAGTCCTAATAGTCTTGACTCCCTGCTGACATAAGATTCAAAAGAACTTTAATTTCATCATAGATATTGGACAAGATTTGTCCCTGTGCAGTAGCATCAAGCAAGATTTTGGACTCTGGCTTCAGCCCTTCTATAAAGTTGTGCTCGATAATCTCCCTCGATTGCATGTAGTGTGGGCAATATCTCAAGTAGCCCTTGTATCATTCCTATGCCTGAGTCAAGGTCTCACCATCCCTTTGCACCAAAACCAGAGATCTTCCCTCTCAACTCTTTCTTCCTCCTTGAAGAGAAGAACCTATTGATGAACTTATTAGAAAGAACCTCCCAAGTGGTGATGAAACCCACTGGCTCATTTTGAAGCCACTCCTTGTCCTCACCAATCAATGAGAATGGAAACAACGTTAGCCTTACATACTTATCATACACGTTCTAATAGTGAAAGTTCTCACTCAGCTCCACTAACGTCATTAGATTCCTGTGAGGATCCTCGTGAGGCTTTCCCTAATATTGGCAAGTGTTTTGGACCAACCGCTTAGTCCCTTCCTTTAACTCAAAGTTCCTAGTGATTGTTGGCTTAACAATTGCTTATTAAGTCTTCTCCAAGTTCGGCCTAGAAAAATTCAACCCTGGAACCCTCTCTTGGTTGTTGCCCTATGCCTGCTCGTTGTTCTCCATAATTAACCTTTGAAAGGTTCTCTCAGTTTCAAGATCAAAAGAAGCAAAAAGTGATTCTTGATTTCTCGTATTTGGCATACATTAAGCACAAAACACCTGTAACTTCACAAACAAACAAATAGAAACATAAAATACAGAAAAGCAGAATAAAAATCTTAACCTACAAATGATCAATCACTATTCAAGTCCCTGGCAACGGCACCAAGAACTTGATGTCACCTAAGCATATGCAAGCGCACGTGGTCATCAAATAATATAGGACAATGAAGTCTCAATTATCGATCCCTCAGAGACTTGTCAAATTAATCATTATAAGGTTATTACTTTATTTTGTTGTCCTAACAAAAAAGATAAAATAGAGAATGGCTTGAAGAATTAAACTATTAGAACTTTAAAATGTAAAATTAACTAAAGATTGTAGCAGACTTGTTTGTAACTTCAAATGATGATGAAAATCTAGGGATTTAGCATTTTCGCATCAGGTTGAGTTCTCAAGACGTGATTACTCTAGAGTGCTTCCTCCTAAGGTTTCTAGTTGAAAGTTACTATCCCATTTCTTGCCACTCTCCCGAGCATCCAAAAACTATCTCATGAACCCTAATGCATATATCCCTATGGTCGTAGGAGAAACATGAAATGATGGTTATGCCTACTTATACTTCAACTAAACAGGGTTGAATGGTACATCCCTATCCTTAACAACAACTTCTAACCTCCAACCAATGGGCCAAAGGATCTTCAAATTTCTATTCTATATTTATTTTTAACCCTTGTGGATCCCTTTCCCAAGTTCAACCAAAAGCCAACATATTAATTCACAAGTTGATCAGGCTAGTGAATAAGCAATTAAAACAAGTAATATAAACAGCCTTTATGAAAGAATCAAAACTATCAATCAATAGTATTTCAAACTTCAACCATTAACTATGGCTAAAACCCTAGAATGGGCACTTAGCCACTCATAGACAAGTAGAAAAACGTAGAAATCATCATCATTCTCAGTCAAAAAATAAACAAAAGAAGAAACCTAAGTAGAACCTGTCTCTCCAAAAAAGTTGCGTTTACAATCTTCAAAATAATGAACGATAGGATAATCGATATACTTGGAACGCCCTAGATATTATATATATATATAGGTGAGCCTTCGAATGATGCTTCTTCCCTCAAGTGTTTGGCTTTAAAATTAGCAAAATATCATCCAGGAGAGGTCTGACATGCCGCCTCATGTATAGCACCACAGAGTTGGTCAAATTTCCTCTGAAGAATAGCTTCTAGCGCCCTACTGTCACCATAGAGCCAAGGACTTAGCCAAATTTCCGCACTTCTAACACCTCTAGCGCCCCACTCTCACCATAGCACTAGAGTGTTAGTCAAATTTGTGAGCTTCAAGACCCTTCTGGCGCTTCACTCTCACCATAATTTCCTAAGTCTGGAATGCTTCTGGGGCTCCACACCATCCATCTCTCCTAGGTATTAGTCAAATTCTCGTCTCCGAAGCTAAAGTACCTGGCGCCCCACGCCATCCATAGCACCAACTTTGGTGCATTTTTCTCTGAATCACAAGTTTTGGGCACGCCACGCCAGCCATAGCCCAAAGCCAACTTTCGCAAACCCTTCTTCTTTACACCTTGAGTCATCTTTGGGTCCTTTTTCCTTATTTTCCTGATCAAAACATCTAGAAATATTCATTAGCTCACAAGACACACAAAAACATGAATTCATACATTTCATAGGGATTATGAACTCAAAACAAGGCTTAATATGGGTAAACACATGACAAATGGTCATAAGAATATGCCCAACATCACGGACCGTCCTGTTGGAAAATGGTCCATCCTTTCAACTATACTCAAAGGACCCAATTTATAGGTTTCTAGAATCTAGTTGGGATGGGAGGACTGAGCAACGGACCATCCTTCAAACAGATAGTTCGTCTGTTGTCTCATCTATTCAACAGTTTGCCGACCTTGACTCTTTTCTTCTTCCAATGTCTTGGGATCCTACAAAATTGTACAATAAAGTTAGTTTCTACTTAATTTCACACCAAAATACATGAAAAATTCTATAAAAAGAAGCAACAATGTGTCGCTAATCCTGATATATCAACACCCCCAACTTAAAGCATTTGCTTGTCCTCAAACAAACCAAAAAGAAAACTACCCTATACCTAACTAATGTTCCCGGACTCACAAATTATCATGAATAGGGTGGTTGTTAACAACAGCTATAAACACATCAAATTTAACAAAGCCACCCCCTCCATCAATCAAAACACAATTTTCTTGCAGCCATTTAAACTAAGCATGCAAACTCCACTCATAACATCATCTCAGTACACATATACCTAAATTAGTGAAGTGAAACATGCCAGCCATTCAAATCCATATGCCCTCACAATTAGACCAAGAAAATTGACCTTTTGTCTAACATAATGTCAACATACACCACAAGGACACACAAGAAAAAGAAAGAAGAGAAATGCAATCAACTCTAACAACTACCATATGCTTGCCCATTTACTCAAGTGTCTTTCTTTTCGGGTACCCGGATTGAGATCAATATGGACTTTCCTAAGCTTGTAATGAAGATTATTGGGCTGGTAGGGCATGACTTATGCATAAATGGATTGTGAAGCACAAAGAACGCCTAAGTTCATCTCTACAACCCATTGTCAATCCTAATTTCAGTCACAAGTAGCAAGGCAAGTTCTAGAGTGTGATCAAATTAAGTGAACAAACAATTTTCCTTTCCCATACATTGTCATATGGATATAGAAATGAATAACACCTCACTCTCACCTAGGAACACATTGCCAATAATTTCATGTCACAAATGGAGATAAACTACTCAATGTCAAACAGCAACGACAAAAAATTTTGAAGGGGGTATTATTTTCAAAAATCATCTCAAGTATGCAAATTGCTAAATTGCCACCACTGCCTAAGTCAAAAATAATTTGTTTATCCTAAGATAACTCAACAAAGTAAGTTGGTACCCTTAAGAAATTCGCCTGAGAAATTCATCATTGGACCCATGCACGAAACTTAACTACCTTTATTTTGCCAGATTCAACATAAAGTAATCCTCCCGAGAAAGAATCATGGCTAAAGAAAACCAAGGAGGAACACTATAAAACTAAAAAGAAGTTAATTAAGAAAGAAAAAGAAGTTATACTAAGAAAACTGTAAAAGAAAATGGACTATATATATCACAATCCACACATCAAATAACTCATCAAATGTATACAGTCATACAAATCAGAGTTTTGAGAAAGTTAATCATTATAACATCTTAAATATCCACCCGCACCTAAAAAGACAGCAGTGTCCTCGGTGCATATATAAAATAAAGTAAAAATGGATAAGAAGGTAGCAAAATGTAGCTCTCAGATCTCGCTACTGAACATTATCTTGTGGTGGTTCTGAGGAGCCAAACTCCACATTATGAGCTAATAATCAAGTGTTCAACTGGGATGCCACCATCGTTTAACTAAGAGCCTCTACCTCAACAGTGGACAACTGTACATCTACCTATGGTATCTCTTAAGTTATGCCCTTGACCTTATCTACTGGCAGGAATGGAGTCTCTGTTTGGGCTAGAATCTCTATCTAGGCCGAAGTCTAAGCAAGCACTTGCTTCGGTGTAGCACTAGACCTAGTGGCTAGGACTGCTGATGGTGGCATGGGCTGGGTCGGAGCTGATAGGATAGTCAACGCTCATGGACTGAAATCCAAAATGCTAGTTATCGGCGATGTTTCATCTACTAGAGGTATCTACAGCTTAAGTGGCTATCACTCACGTATCTGCATCTCAAGCACGACAACTCTGGTCTCCTTTAAGTCTATTCAGAGGCTAGCAATGTCAGACACACTGGAGCCTCCTTTGAGCTAGTGCAACTAAGAATCCATGGCCACCAAATATGAGCCCAAGCCCTAATGCAAGATCCTTACTATATCCCGGAGAAGATAAAGAGCTCTCTCAACAATAGTGGTCATAAAGGCCTGCAGGGCCTCGATCAATCTGGCCAGTTGTCTCTCCTCTCTATCTACCCGCGAGGCCAACCTAGCAAGTGAATCTCTGGATATAAGTGGTGGCCTCGGTGAAGCAACTGGCATGGATGTTGCGGTGGATGAAGCTGCTACAGCTGCTGGATCTATCTCACCAACAAGATGTGATGTGGGCACCTCAGTCTGAAGGCCCTGGCCCTTAGTAGTAGGCCCGCCTGATGTGATGGAGCTAGGCTAGCTCACAGTGTTGACCATGGTGTCATCCCGTATCTTGGTAATACCTATCACTAGGAAAGAATTTGTGAATATATCCTCCCTCGACAAGATAGGAACTCCTTCCCTCCTACATAGGGCTGTGATAAGGCTAGAAAATGAGAGGGAGGTGGCTATTTGTACTGCTTGATCTTTCTACTCCAAACTAATTATCTAGATGATATCAATGCTCCTCTTATCCACAATGAATGCCATGACAAAAGGCTATCCAAATGGTAGTTTGTTATTTCTCTTCGTCGGGCACACTTTGCTACAGACTACATTCCACCAAAACTTGGTGAAAAGATGGAGGTCCCTCTTGAAGATGTCGGCTATATCAGACACAACCCAAACTGCGTATCCCTGGCTATCACACCGGCTATCCACCCTCTAGCCTGTCTATCTCTGTCAGCAATCTCATCATAAGCTAAGGTGTCCACCACCTCGTAGTCCTCACCCAAGTAAAAATGGTGGATCACCTCCGGGCTGCTACCAATCGGAACCCCATGGATCACCACCGACCTTAGTGGCTCTACATCTTCAGCACTGGGTTCGACATCATGAGGATCGCCCTATAGACAGCATAGAACTCTTGAACTAGTGTCTGAATATACTGACCCACTAGCCGGAATAGGAACTCCCAGTGCTGAAATTTGAGCTACTCCATGATAGTGGGGTATGCCTCCAACCCCACCAAAGCTAATAGTCCTCCATTGGTGATCCTCCGACGGACTTTATCATTGATCATGCTAAGGCCTTGGAAATACCGTTCCCTAGTGCCTTGGACTACCCGTCTGATCTTGTACATCTCCTCCCTCCTATTTTTGTCTTAACTCTAATGCGGGGGGTAGAAGAGGTCTGACTAGATGACTCCTCCTTAGTGAGCTCGCTAGAGGAGATCTCTATCTAGAGCCCTTAAGAGTAGGCCTAGTCAAGGTCAACACCAGATTGGGATGAAGATCTCGAAGCTGGTGTCTCAGCTGATGCCACCCTAGCTAATGGAACGATTGACACCTCGACTCTCCTGGTACCTGGGGGTAAGTATTCCTTCTCATCCTCGTCCACTAAGCAGGAGCTCTTAGGTGTGTTTGACTTGCCTCCCCTGGGTAATGCTCTTTTGCATCCCATTTACCTATGATCATGCACCAATTTGTTAAAACATAGACTTGGGGTATCTTGGAAACAACAGAAAGTAGGTGCAGGACGGATGAAGGGAGGGACCATACCTTCAAAGGACGGACTATACCCTGTACCATCAATTTAGTCCAAAAATCTCAATGCACTGCTTCAATGTACGATTCAAGGGATGAACCATCCTTTGAAAGCACAGACCATCCCTTGAGTCGTACTCTGACTTAGAGAACTAATATTTATGAGTTGAATTGGAGGAATGACAGACGGTCTGTCTTTGTGAAACATGGTGCGTGTGTTCTTTCGTCTATTATGGCACACAGACATTTTACACTTGGGTATTTTCAATCTTTTTTGCATTGAAAAGGCCCAATCCAATTTCAAGTTCAAGGAGCAATTAACAGGCAGGGAAACAAAAATATGCATACACCTAAGCCCTGTCCAATCAAACCAACTTTATAAACCCAAGTTCTCCCCCGCCCAAATTCATTTCCAAGTCAATGTATATGATAACCCACTACAATACTTGGTGAAATATTACATTAAGAATGAAATTGAAAACAAAAGGTGAAAAACATTACCTAAATGAGTTTGGGCTTGTGCAGTGATACGACACTACTAGATTGGGTGAAAAACTCTAGAAATGCACTTATGAGTGTGTTTGGGTGAAAGGTGAGTGCAGCAATGCAGCTTCTTGAGGCTTAAACGATCAACAATGGAGGAAATTAGAGTAGGGAAGAAGAGGGAAATGGAGATTATGAGGAAAACGGGTGTGCATATACCAATTTGAATGAACTCCCATTGCACGCCCAGTTCCCTTTTAAAACAAAATGGGTCGGGTCGGTCAAGTCCATGGGTGGCTAATTAAAGGCCAATCTAAACTAAGATTTAATCTTCCACGTGGGCCCATTGACTTTTCCCAATTAATAACCAGAGACAGGCCAAAAGACGGTTTGTTTGTGCAGAATACGGTCCATCATTAGATCGTCTCTTCCCCACTCCCCTCCAATGTCAGGTGAAGAGGATGGAGGGACATGCGATCCGTCCTTTGAAAGGATGGTTAGTCTGTTTTACTGTCTTTTGTGCACCAAAACTCTTTCTTTCTGTTTTGGACAACTTTCCTCCAATTTCCTAAGTGTACCTGCATCCACTAAAACCCATTAGTCTAATAATGCTTGGGTTGCCTCCCAATTAGGGCTTAAGTTAACATCGTGACACGAAGTGGATACTACACATGGTGTAGCATCCCTTGGGTTGCATTTCAAGAAATTTCTGATTTAATGTTGCGGAATGATACAAGATACCTAATCATGGATTTTGTGAGCTGTCCTTGGGACGGGACTTTCTCACCCACTTGATTCCAACCTTTGGTTCCACCAACGTATTGTTTCACCCATGCAGATTTAGCCTTCATTCCCTTGGGTGATGTCACGACCCGAACAAAAGCCTGGATCTAGACACAGAACTTAGAACCATAAATGGCTTCAAGTTGACCCATGGCATGAACATGACAACTAAAGCTCAACATAACTAATGCGGAAAAACTAACATTTGAAATAGCAGAAGTCTGAATATCTAATACATCTGAACAACAGAATACATAACACTGATCTAAAATTGAATACATATTATGTCTGATAAGCCTCTACAATCTGATGAGTTGATGGGATAAGACCACAACTAACTCACTAATAAACTAAAGCAGAAAATAAATTAATAAGAAGGTCCTCAAAGGATGAGGACTCACCAACAAGCTGAGAAAATGCTAACTCTGAGGATCTGGCTAGTGGCGGGACTGAACTTGAACGTCCGAGCCTGTATCATGGAATGATACAGCATAGAGTATGTGGTCAGTACATGAAATGTACCGAGTGTGCAAGGTAAATAAAACCGCTAAGTAAGTAAAGTTGAAATCATGAATATCATAAAACAATTCATCATAAGATTCTGAGATTAAGGCTTGCATGCTATTATTTGAAAACATAATTTAAACATAGTTGAGCATCATAACTGAATCAAATGACCCAAAGCCTAAACTGATAATCATATGTAAAACTGAACATTGCTTCAAACCTGCTGAAAAGATAATATCATAACTAATGAACATGCATTACTGAAATCATGAGGAATAATGGGAGACTCGTCAAATAACTGAAATTACCATGATAGACCTTACATGGTCCCGACTATTACACTCAAGTGGGCAGAGCCGTCAGAAGCCTTGTCAGGGCTAAGGGCACTACCATGATATCGATATCAAGTTGAAGGCCCCTCAGAGGCAGGGAAAGCTCACAAGGGAGGTCCCAAAGAATCTGAACATGCCTACATTGGCACGTAGTTCTGAGGCACAGGGTTAATTGAACTGTTAGCCTACTCGGTACTAGACACTACTCCCAAAAACATGCATATGCTCTCCATTGTTTACAACGAAGCTGAACCATCGTATTTCGATGAAGCTGAGACATAATATTACATACATAGTCTCAAAACATGAGGAGCCTCGGCTCAACCATACCACAAGCTGAAAAGTGGGAGTCTAGACTCCAAAAACCATGTGGTAAGCTAATAACATGAAATTGAAGTAAATCATGAAACATACTTGATCGTATGGGCTTGCCCAAACTTATACATGCTTTGAACTAGACTTGATAGTCAAAATCATGGATATAAACATGGGTAATTCAAAATCATACTTTCATCATATACATTTCATCATACTTGAAAACTTAGTGATCTTGGGCATAATTACATGCCCAAGTGATACTTTATAACTTAGTTTTGCCTTGTTTATGTATTTAATTATGTACATTTTCATGCCTTTTTATATAAATGAGAAGAAATATTAACCAACATGATCAGTCTTTGTTTTTTAAGGAAATAATGCATTGGAGGACCCAATCTATGATTTGGTGAAGTGGAGGAATGATATCGGGAGCGAAACACCAAAGTTGGAATAAATTGGGCAATTTCCAGAGGGCTTCTGCGATACCTCCGTGTCACGGAGGCAGTGCTCCGCGATACACTCCGTGTCACGGAGACAGTGCTCTGCGATACATTCTGTATCACGGAGACAGTGCTCCGCAATACACTCCGTGCCACGGAGCCATTCCACGACAGGCATAATTTTGTACAATTCTCATTTACTATAAATAGGTCCCTTAGCTCCTAAAATCAAAAAGTCACGATCTTATTCTAAAAGACCACCTAGGTTTGAAGGGAGAAGTGGGAGAACTCACCTAGGGTTCATCAATTTCATATTCTCTTCTACCAATTCTTGTAAGTACGTTACTTTAACAATGTTTTCATGTAATTTTACGAACATGAGTGGCTAGACCCCTTCCTCTAGGGTTGAAGCCACAAGATATGATTGTGATTTTGCTATTTTGTTTTGGTTTTAAGTTATTGATTGTTGTTTTGTCTTGCATTCTGAATTATGGTTGTTTTTATGACTGATCACCATGAAAACAAGTGGGTTAAGCTTAGGTACATGCTTGAGAAAGATAACCTAGGCAAAAACAAGAGAATGTAGGGAGAAAGATTGTATATCACGATATGATTTGTGTTAGGATAGAAATATACCTAATACCTTGCTTGGTTGATAAAATGGGATGAGCTAGACACCAACTTAGAATTATCACATCACCACTCGAAGAAGTAGTTGTGAAGCTAAGTTCGGTTAAATGATTAGAGGTACAAAAGTCCCTAATCAAGTGCATAATCCCTGTAAACCACATCCACGTAAATGAATTGCCCACGAACTAGAATGTCACATCCCCGCCCAACGATGTAGTTGTGAGTCTAGTTTGTCGTGTTTAGAGGCTCGAAATACCATGAACATGCAATTCTAATTATGTGAGACGACAATTGATAGTTTCATACTTAAACCAGTGCAAATCGTAGTATCGCATGATTATCCGGCTTTAACTCTAATTTCTCCTTGAATTAATTCAGAGTATTTCGTTGACCGCCCCTAGACTTAATTAACTCTACCGAAAACTTCTATAATCAACACTTGCGGCATTTAATATCACACTTGAACTCGATAGTTAGCTGAATTGGTCCAGTCCCTGTGGGTTCGACATCCGAATCTTAAAAAGGGCCACTATATTACTTGTACGACCCGTACACTTGCGGGCACGTCACATAGATCATAATCTCAACTCTTCAAGAACTGTCATAATTGGGCACCATAATTGGTAAAACTTTGAAATCATAATTTGAAATGGAAATCATTATAAAACATGCCCATGAATCTTAAAACAAACATTAGAAACATGAATAGAATTCACCCATGATTGATATTTAGAATATTTCACAAATTGGTTAAAACCACATAGATTCATCAACCTTGGATTTCATGAATTTAGAAAAGGATTTGGGCATGGGAGTGAAGGAATACTCCCATTCATAACCCTACATACCTGGGTAATTTGGTCTTACACTCTTTATTGAAAGCCCAAAGGAATTGGAGAAGAAATTGAAGAGTTCTAAGCTTGACCTTCCTTAGGAATCCTCTAGTCTTGCATGCATGGGGATGGAATAGGTCAGAATAGATTAAACCCTCTTAAAACCTCCCTAACAGAGCTTAAAACAGCGTAGTTTAGCGCTTAGAAACTTAGAAATTATGAAATTACCCTAATTAAAAACGCAGGAAAAAATTACTCACTGTTAGGTTCGACGACTCGTCCCACGGATCGTACCTCGATCCTACAGGTTGTGCTTTCCTTCCATCAAAGCCACAACTCACCTCTGAGTTTTGAAGTTCCCACGAACCATGCAACGACTCGTACCATCTACCAACGTATCATTGAATCCTTCTGTTACCACAAATGGGAGAAATTCTCTGCTTCTTCCTACGAGTGGAAGTAACGACCTATTGTTACTTACCACAGGTCGTATCTTGACCCGTACCATCCAGATCTGCCACCTTAGGGCCCAACCAGTGGTCCTTACCACGATCCGTGGTTCCTCACCACATGTCATACCACGAGTTATACCTTCTCCCCTGACAATCTAGAACCAAACAATGAGTCTGAGCCACGACTCATACCAACATTCCACGAGTCGTTACTTGACTCGTTGGTACCAGCTTTTTCCACCAAACTGTTGACCACGAGTGAGTCCTACGGGTTGTAGTTCCTTCATACGACTTGTAGCATGAATATGAGTCAAAGTTGCAGAATTTTCTCTGTTGTCCATATTTCAAATCTTGAGTCTAGTCTTAGGCACTTCTGGGGTATTATAATATCTCCCGCCCCCCCTCCCTTGAGAACATTCATCCTCGAATTTGGGGTAAACATACTGAATAATTGGGGTAAAGATCTGACATCCCAAATATTGAATAATTGAATCCAAGAACTGACGGAATAACTGACCCCGGTCTGACATACACGACTGAATTGAATTCATAAATCATACATACATGCACTGACATGACAGAAACTGGAAGACATGAACTAAACAGGAAACTTAATAGAGTACTAAGGAGGAAACTATACCTCAAGCTAGAACTAGGCCAGAAGGGAAAAGATGCGGGTATTTATCCATCATATCTGCTTCGGCTTCCCACGTACCTCCCTCAACATGTTGATTTCTCCACAAAACCTTTACTGAAGCTACTTCTTTGTTTCCTAGCTTCCGAACCTGACGATCAAGTACCTTAACTGGAACCTCTTCATAGCTAAGGCTATACTTCACACCTACGCTTCTCACTAGGACAACCAAAGTCGGGTTAGACATTCACTTTTTCAAGAGAGATACATGTAAAATTGGATGTACTGAAGCCAATTCTGAGGGCAACTCCAATTCATAAGACACCTTGCCAACATGTTCATAATACTGTAGGGGCCAACATAGCAGGGACCAAGTTTCCCCTTCTTTTCAAATCTCATCACTCCTTTCATGGGATATACCTTTAGAAACACCCAATAATCAACTTAAAACTCAAGTTCTCTCCTCCTCACATCAGCATAGGACTTTTGACGACTCTGAGTTGTGCTCAACCTTTCCTTTATAAGATGGACTTTCTCCATAGCCTCATGAACTAAATCTAGCCCTATCAACGTAACTTCACCGACTTTGAACCATCAAATAGGCAATCTATACCTCTGCCGATAAAGAGCCTCAAACAAAGCCATCTGAATGTTGGAGTGGTAGATGTTGTTATATGCAAACTCAATGAGAGGAAAATGTTCATCCCAACTACCTTTAAAATCAATCACACAAGCTCTCAACATGTACTCAAGAGTCTGAGTGGTCCGCTCAGCCCAACCATCTGTCTATGGGTGAAAAGCTATGCTAAGCTTGACTTAAGTACCAAGCCCCTTCTGAAACGATCTCCAAAACTAGGAGGTAAACTGAGTACCTCTATCTGATATGATGGACAAGGGCACTCCATGTAACCAAACTAACTCCCGAATACACAATTTGGCATAATCCTTCACTGAATCGGTAGTTCTGACGGGTAAAACATGAGTTTCCTTACTCAACCGATCTACAACCACCCAAATAGAGTCATATTGTGGACGAGTACTAGGAAACCCTGTAATGAAGTCCATGTTGATTTCCTCCCATTTCCAAGTAGGGATGCAAATGTCTTGAAGCACACCTCCTAGTCTTTGATGCTCAACTTTCACCTGTTGACAATTCAAGCACTTAGCCACAAACTCTGTTATATCCTTCTTTATGCCATTCCATCAATAGACTTCCATAGGTCACGATACATCTTGGCAGCACCTGGATTTATAGAATATCAGGAACCATGAGCCTCATGCAACATCTGATCTCTCAAATTATCAACACCCCGGACACACAAATGACCCTGGTATCATAGTACACCATCTTCCCCTTAGGAGAAAACCTCCACCTTCTGATTCTAAACCACTTCCTTCAACTTTACCAACACTGGATCCTCGTCTTGCCTAGTCTTGAATTTAGTCACCAAAGAAGATTCTGATCCATTCTAAAAAATGACACCACCACTTGACGAGTCAGTAAGACAAACTCCTAGTCGTGCACGCCGACGCACATCGTTCACCAACTCTTTTCTTCCCTCATCTACATGAGACACACTCTCCATAGAAAGCTTGCTAAAAGCATCTGCCACCATATTAGCCTTACCTGAATGATAAAGAATACTCATATCATAATATTTAAGAAGCTCCAACCACCTTCTTTGATGTAGATTTAGATCCTTCTGGATAAACACATATTGTAGGTCTTTGTGGTCCGTAAACACATTCACATGGACCCCGTATAGATAGTGTCTCCAAATCTTCAAGGCAAATACTACCACTGCCAACTCGAGGTCGTGAGTCGGATAATTACTTTCATGAACCTTAAGCTGCCTGGAAGCATAGGCTATAACTTTATTGTGCTACACTAATACACAACCAAGGCCGATCCTTGAGGCATCACAATATACCAAAAACCCATCGGTACCCTTAGGTAGAGTCGACACTGGTGCTGAGGTTATTCAAGTCTTCAACTCTTGGAAGCTCTTCTCGTAGGCCTCCAGCCATTGAAACTTCACTTTCTTTTGGGTCAACTTAGTCAACAGTGCTGCAATGGAGCAAAACTCTTCAAAAAACCTCCGATAGTAACCAGCTAAGCTCAACAAACTCCTGATATCTGAAGGACTAAATGGTCTAGGCCAATTCTTCATAGCTTCTATCTTTTGAGAGTCCACCTGTACACCCTCACTTGACACCATATGACCCAAAAATGCTATTGATTTCAACCAAAACTCACACTTGCTGAATTTAGCATACAGTTGGCGATCCTTAAGAGTCTATAGTACCACCCTCAAATGAGCGCATGCTCCTCCTCGCTCCGAGAGTATATGAGAATGTCATCTATGAACACGATAATGAACATGTCCAAATACGGTCTGAACACCCTGTTCATCAAACCTATAAAAACTGCAGGAGCATTCGTTAGTCCAAAAGACATAACTACAAACTCATAGTGACTATACCGAGTCCTGAAGGTTGTCTTCGGGATGTCACTCTGTCTAACACTGAGCTGATAATATTCGAATCTGAGATCTATCTTTGAAAAGCACTTGGCACCCTGAAGTTGGTCAAACAAGTCATCAATTTTGGGGAGAGGATACTTGTTCTTGACTATGACCTTGTTCAACTGCCGATAGTCAATGCACATCTGAAAGGAACCATCCTTCTTTCAGACAAAGAGAACTGGTGCACCCCACGGGGATTTGTTAGGTCTGCAGAAACCCTTGTCTAAGAGGTCCTCCAACTGATCCTTCAACTCCTTTAGCTCAGTTGGAGCCATTTTGTAAGGAGAAATAGATATAAGATGCATATCGAGAAGAAGGTCAATGCCAAATTAAATCTCCCTCTCGGAAGGGATTCCCGATAGATCATCTGGAAACACCTTTGGATATTCGCACACTATAGGAACTAACTGGATAGTCGGGTTGTCGGACGTAGCATCTGTATCCCTAACTAGATAGTACATGCAACACTTAGAGATCATCTTTCTGCCTTAAGGTAGGAAATTAAATGACCTACAGGCATAACTGAACTATCCTTCCACTCTAGGACTAGCTCACCCGGAAATCAAAACTCTACCACACGAGTTCTATAATTTACTGAGGCATAACATGCATGTAGTCAATTTATTCCAAAGATAACATCAAAATCTATCATGGCTAGCTCTACTAAATCTTCTGAGATGACTTTCTAAAGAACTGTGATAGGGAAATACCTATATACCCATCGAGCTATAACTGAATCATTGACTGGAGTAGAGACTGGGAAGGGTTCTGATAGAATTTTGGGACTGACTCCGAAACTACTAGCAAAATAGGGCGTCACAAAAGATAAAGTATCCCCTGGATATAACAATGCATATACATCAAGGTGTAATACTCATAACATACCAGTAACTACATCTGGAGAGACCTCCTACTCCTGACGAGATGCGAGGGCATAGAATCTTTTCTGACACTGACCACCACCTGCACTAGTGGAGGCACCCTACTGAGCTGAGCGTGCTGGTGGGGCTGCTAAACTAGTGGTTGGATCTCGGCCTCTACCCTGTCCCTGTCTAGCTTTTGAACAGTCTCTGAGCATATGTCCGAGCTTCCCACACCCGAAACAAGCACCTGTATCTGCTAAGCACTAACCAGTGTGCATCCTACCACACCGGTCATAACCTGGAGTACTGGGCTCTATAGGTCTGCTCCCCTAACCTCGAGAGCTTGACCCCTCTAATCACGCCTAGATTTGGATGGCACACTTACTGTTGGTGGTGCTGGGGCTGATGATCTCTGGTGGGACTACTGACGATGCCCACCACTAGGCCTTTGCTAGGAGAACCCAAAACTGTTGGTCCTAGCCCTCTTGGATTCTCTGTCCCGCTCACTCACCTATACCGCCTTTACTTGTTGGGCATACAGAACCAATTGTGAGAAATCAATATCCTGATGAAGCATCACAGTCCAGCAATTTTTGACCAAATAGTCTGTTATCCCATGCACAAACCTGCTCACTCTAGCCCTCTGATCAGCCACCATCTCTGGATCATATTTGGACAAGCAGGTGAACTCCCAGGCATACTCCTGGACTGTCATGTTTTTCTACCTCAGGTTCACAAATTCATCTACCTTGATCTCCCTCATCTCTCGAGGAAAGAACTGATCCAAGAACACGATAAGAAACTCATCCCACCCCATGGGACCTACTCCAACTGCTCTACTATCCTTCCACTATCTAAACCGGATATAGGTAACCCCTTTCAACAGATAAGAGGCTAGGTCTGCGCATTCCTCCCCTGTCACCCCCATAATCTAGGTGATCTTCTGGATTTCCTCAATAAACTCGTGTGCATCCTCATCCACCTTCGACTCGAGGAACTCAGGAGGATTCATCCTGAGGAAGTCCCTAACTCTTGACACTACCGCATTCCCTTTTTGGGGAACATGAGCCACCGCCTACTGGTTGACCTAGGCAATCAATGCTTGTGCCAAAATCTGGATGGTTGCCCTAAACTCAGCATGGGCAACCTGCTTGGGTAAGTGATCCTCGGGGACTGGTGGGACCTGCTGTTGCCCATCTCCATTGCCTTTCTCATGGACATTTTCATTCCCATTCCTTCTTCCGTTAACTCAGTGAGGAGGTATGATTCCACAAACGCATATAGCAGGAGTTAGAAGGATAGAGGGATATTCCACCGCACGACATAGATCATGAAAGAAGGAAAATTTCGTAAAATGTTTCGTAGCCTCTTCATCATAAGTGTGGCACGCTTCAAACCCATGAAAAAGGACTCTACTTAACGCTGCTTTTAGACACCCTAGGGAACTTCAAAATCTAATGCTCTAAAACCAAGTTTGTCACGACCCAACCAAAGGCCCGGATCTAGACACGAAACCTAGAATCATAAATGGCTCAAAGTCGACACATGGTATGAACATGACAGCTAAAGCTCAACATAATTAACGTGGAAAAACTAATATTTGAAATAGTGGAAGTTTGAATATCTAATACATCTGAACAACGGAATACATAACACTAATCCGAAGCTGAATACATACTATGTCTGATAAGCCTCCACAATCTGACAAGTTGATAGGACAAGACCCCAACTAACTCACTAATAAATTGAAACTGAAAATAAATTGATAAGAAGGTCCTTGAAGGATGAGAAGTCACCAACAAGCTGAGAAAATGCTAACTTTGAGGATCTGGCTAGCAGTGGGACTGAACCTGAACGTCCGAGCCTGTATCATGAAATGATACAACATAGAATATGCGGTCAGTACTTGGAATGTACCGAGTATGCAAGGTAAATAAAACCGCTAAGTAAGTAAAGTTGAAATCATGCATATCATAAAACAATTCATCATAAGATGTTGAGATTAAGGATTGCATGCTATTATTTGAAAACATGATTTAAACATAGCTGAGCATCATAACTGAATCGAATGACTCAAAGCTGAAACTGATAATCATAAGTAAAACTGAACATTGGCTCAAACCTGCTGAAAACATAATCTCATAACTTATAAACATGCATTACTGAAATCATGAGGAAGATGGGAGACTCGTCATATAACCGACATTACCACGATAGAGCTTATGTGGTTCCAACTATTACACTCAAGTGGGCAGAGCCATCCAAAGCCTTGTCAGGGCTAAGGGAACTACCATGATATCGATATCAAGCTTAAGGACCCTTGGGGGTAGGGAAAGCTCACAAGGAAGGTCCCAAAGAATCTGAACATACCTGCGTTGGCACGTAGTTCTAAGGCACAGGGTTAACTGAACCCTTAGCCTACTCACTGCTAGACACAACTCCCAAAAATATGTATATGCTCTCCTAGATCTAGACACGGAACCCAGAATCATAAATGGCTCCAAGTCAACCCATGGCATGAACATGAAAATTAAAGCTCAACACAATTAATGCGGAAAAACTAACATTTGAAATAGCGGAAGTCTGAATATCTAATACATCTGAACAACAGAATACATAACACTGATCTAAAATTGAATACATATTATGTCTGATAAGCCTCTACAATCTGATGAGTTGATGGGATAAGACCACAACTAACTCATTAATAAACTAAAGCTGAAAATAAATTAATAAGAAGGTCCTCAAAGGATGAGGACTCACCAACAAGCTGAGAAAATGCTAACTCTGAGCATCTGGCTAGTGGCGGGACTGAACTTGAACGTCCGAGCCTGTATCATGAAATGATACAGCATAGAGTATGTGGTCAGTACATGAAATGTACCGAGTATGCAAGGTAAATAAAACCGCTAAGTAAGTAAAGTTGAAATCATGAATATCATAAAACAATTCATCATAAGATTCTGAGATTTTGCATGCTATTATCTGAAAACATGACTTAAACATAGCTGAGCATCATAACTGAATCGACTGACCAAAAGATGAAACTAATAATCATAAGTAAAACTGGACATTGGGTCAAATTTGCTAAAAACATAATATCATAACTGATGAACATGCATTATTGAAATCATTAGGAACAATGGGAGACTTGTCATATAACTGACATTACCACAATAGAGCTTACGTGGTCCCAACTATTACACTCAAATTGCCAGAGCCGATCAAAGCCTTGTTAGGCTAATGGAGCTACCATGATATCGATATCAAGCTGAAGGCCCCTCGGGGGCAGGGAAAGCTCACAAGGGAGGTCCCAAAGAAACTAAACATACATATGTTGGCACGTAGTTCTGAGGCACAGGGTTAACTGAAACCTTATCCTACTCGGTGCTAGATACTACTCCCAAAAACATGCATATGCTCTCCATCGTTTTTCAACAAAACTGCACCATCATCTTTCCACGAAGCTGAGACATAATATTACATACATAGTCTGAAAATATAAGGATCCTTAGCTCAACCATACCACAAGCTGAAAAGTGGGAGTCTAGACTCCAAAAACCACGTGGTAAGCTAATAATATGAAATTGAAGTAAATCATGAAACATACTTGATCATATGGGCTTGCCCAAACTTATACATTCTTTGAACTAGACTTGATAGACAAAATCATGGATATAAATATGGGTAATTAGAAATTATACTTTCATCGTAGACATTTATCATACTTGAAAACATATATCATAATCTCAACTCTTCATGAACTTTCATAATCGGGCATCGTAATTGGTAAAACTTTGAAATCATAATTTGTAATTGAAATCATTATAAAACATGCTCATGAATATTAAAACAAACATTAGAAACATTAAAATAAATTACCCATGATTGATACTTAAAAAATTTCACAAATTGGGTTAAAACCACATAGATTCATGAACCTTGAATTTCATGAATTTAGAAGAAGATTTGGGCATGGGAGTGAAGGAATAATCCAATTCATAACCCTACATACCTGGAAAATTTGGTCTCACACTCTTCCTTAAAAGCCCAAAGGAATTGGAGAAGAAATTGGAGAGTTCTAAGCTTGATCTTCCTTAGGAATTCTCTAGTTTTGCATTCATAGGGAGGGAACAGGTTAGAATAGATTAAACCCTCTTAAAACCTCCCTAACTGAGCTTAAAATGACATATTTTAGGGCTTAGGAACATAGGAATTATGAAATTTCCCTAATTAAAAATTTCGGAAAATTACTCACTGCCAGGTGCTATGACTCGTCCTATGGATCGTACCTCGATCTTATGGGTCGTGGTTTCCTTCCGTCAAAGCCACTACTCACCTTTGAGTTCTGAAGTTCCCACGGACCATACAACGACTCGTACCATCTACAATAGATTGTTGAATCATTATGTTACCACGATTGGGAGAAATTCCCTGCTCCTTCCTATGGGTGGAAGTAACGACCCGTTGTTACTTACCACGGGTTGTACCTTGACCCGTACCATCTAGCTCTGCCATCCTAGACCCTAACCAATGGTCCTTACCACTATCCATGGTTTCTCACCATGGGTCGTACTACGAGTCGTACCTTCCCTCCTGACAATCCAGAACCAAACAAAGACTCAGACCCATGACTCGTACCAACATTCCAAGAGTCGTTACTTGACTCATTGTTACCAGCTTTTTCCACCAAACTACTGACCACAAGTGAGTCCTATGGGTCATAGGTCCTTCCTACGCCACGTACCAAGAGTCGTGCTGAGTCAAAGTTGTGGATTTTTTCTGCTGTCCATATTTCAAATCCCGAGTCTAATCTTAGGCACTTCTGGGGTATTAAAGTTGATTCAGCCATAGTATGCTCAGCTACCCTACCAACTTCAAGCTCAACATTAACCACACAAATGTCCCCAACTCCAATGGGCAACAAGTGACCTCTCTCGACCGTGAAAGTAATACTCTCATCCTTGACACGAAATATTATCTCATGTTTTTCAGAATCTATCAATGCTCTTCCAGTATCCAAGAATAGTCTCCCAAGGATGATGGGTATGTCTCTATCAACATCGCGATCAAGAACTACAAAGTCTTTGAGTAGTACAAACTTGCCAACCTTGACAAGCACATCTTCCACCACCTCCACTGGAGTCTTTATGGATATTCCGGCCATTTGGAGCTGAATGGAAGTGGGCTTAAAAATAGATAACCCAGGTTTCTTGTAAATGGCAAGAGGCATCAGGTAAATTCTTTCCCTATTATCACAAAGGGCATGCAAACCATCAGATCTACCTATCAAGTAAGGCACGGTAAATTCTCCTAGGTAATCTTTCTTCTTAATACATGTGCCTGCTATGATGGCACTCACTCTATGGGTCACGGAAATGATCTCCTCTTTTTCACTTGGCAGCTTTCTAGTTAAGATCATCTTCAAGTACTTAGCAAACCCCAACATCTCTTTGATGGCATCAATGAACGGGACCAAGAGTGTTGCCTCTTAAGCCTCTCAATATGCTTTGCCACTTTTTCATCAAGGGATTGTTGAGCAATTCTTTTTGGAAATGGAGGGACAGGCGGAGGAAAGTATTTTACAAAGTCTTCCCTCCGCCCTTAGCCTTCCCCCTCTCTTTCGGGGCAACTGACACATCTTTTTGAATTTCTTCACATAGTGGCTTTATGGATCCACCCTAAACTACCTCATTAGTACAAGGCTTCTTGGACCTCTCTTCTAGATCATCCAACTCAATCACAATTTCATACTTGTCCTCCACCATACCATCTTCAACCTTCTCATCAGTAGGTTGCACAATCTTTTGTCTCCTAGTGACTATGGTCATACATTGAGCATTAGAACATGTCACATGTCCTTTTGGATGCACCACTTTATCACTAGGGATATGGCCTTTTAACTTAGGATTTTGATCACGGGAAAGGTCCCGCACCTGTTGCTCTAATTTCTGAATGGAAGTTGTGTGAGAGCCTACAGTCTCCATGAGACTCTTGAGATATGCATCCGTTCCCTCTTGGTTGGCAAGCACATTTTCTAGTATCCCTTCAATATTTGAGCCCCCGTGATCATGTTAAGGATACTCCCTCCAATTTTGGGAGTTATAGGAAGGACTTTAGGTGGAGCATAAGAAGATGAGCCTCTATTCTGGTTATTCCCGCTATTTTTCCAACCCTAATTTGACCACCAAAAATCTTTCCTAGGGTAATATTGACCTTGAACTTGTGATTTAGGTCTCTATTGCCCATGGTATGAAGAAGAGGTGTGATCTTACTGATACTGTGTTCTATAGCCACCAGATGAGTTGTCAACATAGTTGGCATCTTCCACTTGAAAAGGTGGTGGCTCTGGCAATGATTGATATTGGTAAGGAGAAGGAAGGCATCCATGCGCATATTGAACTTGGATCACAATCTCATCAATAGCATGTACTTTCTTGACCTCATACTTAGTCAACTTCTTTGTTAGGAGAGCTATGTTGGTTGCCATAGTGTCCATCATCTGATCACGCTCCTGATTCTCTTTCATCAAATGAGATAAAGAAGGAGTCCCAACATTGATTCCTCCACTTTGGTCCCCGTACCAAGCATGGTTATGCTTTGCTACTTTGTCTAAGATGATGGCAATTATATTGAATGTCTTGTCCATGAAGCATCCACATGTGGTGTTATTGGCAATGGATTATGTTAAGGCATCTAGATCGATATAAAATTCTCCAATAAGATATGATCCAGGAACCAATGGTTGGGCACCTAAAGGATGTACTCTAAGAATCTCTCCATACTTTGAACAACTGTTCACCTAGTAACTGTTGAAAGTAAAATATCTTATCCCGTTGCTCCGCGTTTTTGCTAGGTGGAAACCATTTCTTCAAGAAGACATTCACCAACTCTTGCCAAGTATGAATTGAGTTTGGAGGGAGTCTATGCAAAAAATATCTTTCCTCACCAGCCAATGAGTATTTGAACACTCGTAATCGGATAACAACATCCGAAATGTTATATTGCTTATGAAGGTTGCACACCTCCAAGAAATTTTTTAAGTGTTGATGGGGAATATCATACATGGAGTTGCAAAACTGTCCTTCTGCGTTAGCATAGTGTAGATATTGTCGTAAATTTTGAATGAGGCAGTACTTACCCTTGGTGGGATGATCGCACTCGAATAGTCAACTTTCTCATTAACATCCAGGAACAAGTTTTCCAAATCTCCAACCGGAAGAGCGGCCATGATACTATATCAAGAGACAAAAATAAAAAGAAAAGGTAAAAGAATAGATTTAAGCAAGCAAACTAGACTGTTAGAACTAGATAGGGCTTATGTCGTAGTCCCCAACAACGATACCATAATATTTGATGTCGTCCAAATCCACTCCCAATGTATAGTGTAAACGATAGATGAAATATAAAATGCAACAAGGAGTTGGGTAGAATCCCATAGAGACAACTCGAAGACCAGATTATCTAGTGCTAAACAACAAAGTATTGCAAGATTAGAATCTATTCGGATTAAGAGTAATAAAATTTAACTATGACTACAAAGCTAAAGTTGTAAGAAAGTAGAGATAATTCTAGGGAAATGACCCCAATATTGGGTCGATCCCTCTAAATCACTCAATATAAAAGAATTGAGAAAGGACTAAGGCTGAATATGCAAGCAATTTACATAGGCAACCCATGGGTATCTTTCAATAGCACCATAGGTGTCAATCTAGTTCAATTTGTTCAAATTGAAGAGAACTCCCTTCTACCCAATTGCTTGTTTGCCAATTTGCAATTCAATCTATGTCTATGACAACCCATTAAAAAGGGTTATGACTTGCGCCATTATTGATTGATGCTAACCCAACCTAAATTTGCTCTTTCAAGCCTCATAAAAGTAATTGAGCAGGATTGGATGATTCTTATCACCAATCACAAATTACAAAGCAAAAAATTAATTAAATGTTCATAAGCCTAAACTCAATTGTAACAAATTGGGATCATTAGGGTTCACAAACCTAGATCTAGGTTTAGTAACCTATGGCTGGAAGAGGAAAAAAAGCAAAGTAATGAGAAATTCTTGCCAAAAGGAATTGAAATCTTCACTTGATAGATGAGAATCTTCAATTACAAAAATTTTATCTACAATATACTTGAAGCAAAGGCTAAAATTAGCTAAGTTCTACTCTCTATACTAGCTATGAAATAAGAAATGCAAACACTGCTAAAAAATTACAAGAAAAATATATTTATACTATGCCCCAAAAAGTCCATTAAATTTGAACATCAGAGTGCCAGGTGTGCAGGGATGGACCCATCCTTTGGACCGTCCTTTACATTTTTGCTACTGTCCCTTGACCTATCGTCCTTTGAGAGACGGACCGTTCTTTTGAAAGACAGTCTGTACTTCACTCCGCACTTCAGAAATCCCATTTCTACCAAGCTTAGATCAAATCATCAATTGATGGACCATCCTTTTGGAAGATGGTCCGTCCTTTCAACCTTACTCTAAGGACTCAATTTTAGGGGTTTCTGGAATCTACAACTGGGATGGGATAGATTGAGGGACGAACTGTCCTTCAGACAGACAGTTCGTTTGTTGCCTCGTCTATTGAACAATTTTCTGGCATTAATTCCTTTCATCTTCTAATGTCTTAGGATCCTGAAACATAGTACAATAAGATTAGTTCTACTTAATTTCACTCCAAAAGAATGCAAAATGCTATAAATAGAAGTAAAGATGTGTTGTTAATCCTTGACACATCAACATCCCCAACTTAAAGCATTTGCTTGTCCTCAAGCAAAAGAAGAAAACTACCCTATACCTGACTAATGTCCCCGACTTGCAAATTATTATGATTAGGTGGTTGTCAACAATAGCTATCAACATATCAAATTCAATCCAACGACCCCCTCCATCAATCAAAACACGATTCTCTCGCAACCATTTAAACTAAGCATGCAAACTCTACTCATGAAATTATCTCAGTATGCATATACCTAAATTAGAGAAATGAAACATGTCATTCATTCAAATCCACATACCCTCACAATTAGACCAAGGAAATTTTCCTTTATCTGACATAATGACAACACATACCACAAGACACACAAGACAAAGAGAGAAGATAAATGCACTCAACTCTCACAAAGAACTTCACAAGATAGCTCACAACTATCATATGCTTGCCATTTACTCAAGTGGCTTTCTTTTCGGGTATCCGAATTGAGATCACATAAGGCTTTTCTAAACTTGTAATGAAGGTTATAGGGCTGATAGGATACAAAGCCTAGTGACTCACTTACCATCCTTGACTACTTCATCACATTTCCACAACCTTTTCACCTTTTTGATCTCTTCTTTTCACCCTATTCTTTTGTTTTTGGCACTTTTCACACCCCAAAGTATTTTTCTGAGCTCAAACTTTATTTTTCTCTTTCACTTTCTTTTCTTTTACTTCTTTTTAGCTCATTACTCAATCACGCCTTGGGATGTGCTCATACAACATCTTTTTAGCCTATTTCTTTCTTCCCCTCCTTATCACCCCCAACTTACAACTTTTTGCTCATTTTTCATTACTTTTCAAGTGTCAAGGAGGATGGGTTCAAAAGAGGATCAGCTTGAAAATTGGCTTTGGCTTTCATTGCAACTGATCAAGAAAAAGGTCAATAAGGTCAAAGAGTAAGACTAGAGATTCATGCATCATTTGGTAGGTCTTTTTAGGCATAAATGTCTTGTGAAGTACAAAGAAGTCCTAAGTTCATCTCTACAACTCATAGTCAATCCTAAATTCAAGCACAAGTAGCAAGGAAAGTTCTAGAGTGTGATTAAATCAAGTGAACAAGCAATTTTTCTTTCCCACATATTGGCATATGGATAAAAAAATGGTTAACACATCACCCTCAACTAGGAAATCATTGCCAATAATTTCATGTCACAAATGGAGATATACAAATCAATGTCAAACAGCAATGGCAAAAATATTGAACGGAGGCATTGTTTCCAAAAATCAGCTCAAGTATGCAAATAGTTAAATTACGACCACTGCCTAAGTCAAAAATAATTTATTTATCCTAAGACAACTCAACAAAGTAGGCTGGTACCTTTAAGAAAATCACATAAGAAATCCATGATCTGGCGTATGCATATGATACTTAACTACCTTTATTTTGCCAAAGGGCTCTACACCATAAAAGTAAAAGGAAGTTAACCTAAGAAAGAAAAAGAAAAAGCTATACTAAGAAAATTATAAAATAAAATGGACTATATAGGTCACAATCCACACATCAAATAACTCATCAAATACATATAGCCATACAAATCAGAGTTTTGAGAAAGTTACTCATTATACACATCTAAAATATCCATCCCCACCTAAAAAGACAGCAGTGTCCTCAGTGCATATACAAAACAAAGTAAAAAGGGATAAGAAGGTAGCAAAAACTTCCTGTAGAGCTTGGATTGGACTACTGAACATCATCCTATGGTGGTGTTGAGAAGCCAGATTCCACATCATGAGCTAAACTTCAAGTGTTAAACCGAGATGCCACTATCACTCATCTGAGAGCCTCTGCCTCAATAGTGGACAACTATACATCTACCACTGATGTCTCCTGAGCTATTCCCTTGCTCTTCTCTATTGGCAAGACTGGAGTCTCTTTCTGGTCTAGAATCTCTGTCTGGGCTAAAGTTTGAGCGGGCACTTACTCCGGTGTAGCACTAGCCCTGGTGGTTAGGATTGCTGGTGGTGGCATGGGCTGGATCTGAGCTGGTAGGATAGGCACCTCTTGTGGAATGAAATCTAAAATACTGGTTATCAGTGGTGTCATATCTACCAAAGGTATGCACCTCAACTAGTTGTCGCTTAGGCATCTGCATCTCAAGCACAGCAGCTCTGGTCTCCTCTACATCTTCTAGGAGGCTAGCAATGTTAGACGCACTAGAACCTCCTCTGAGATGGGGCAACTGAGTATCTATGGCTGCCAACTGTGAGCTCAAGGCCTCATGCAAGGTCCTCATTGTATCCTAGAGTGGATGAAGAGCTCGCTCAACAATAGTGGTCACAAAGGCCAGCAATTCCTTGATCAATCTAGCCAGTTGTCTCTCCTCTCTATCTACCCGAGAGGCTAACAGTAAGTGAATCTATGGGTATAAGTGATAGCCTTAGTGGAGTAGCTGGTGTAGATCTTGCAATGGTTGAAGCTGCTGATGTTGCTGGATCTGCCTCACCAGTGGGATGTGATATGGGCACCTCAGTCTGAATGCCCTGACCCTTAGTAGTGGGCCCTCCTGATAAGATGGAGCTAGGCTGGCTTGCCGCGGTAACCATTGTTTCGTCCCGCATCTTGGTAATACCTGTTACCAGGCAAGCATCTGTGAATATATCCTCCCTCGGCAAGATAGGAACTCCTTCCCTCCTACATAGGGTTGTGATAAGGTTGAGAAATGAGAAGGGCATGGTCATCTGTACTTCTTGATCTTTCAGCTCCATACTAATCATCTGGACGATATCAATGCTCCTCTTATCCACAACGGATGCCACGGCTAGAGCCTGTCCAAGTGTTAGTTTAGTGTCGCTCTTCATCTGGCACACCTTGCTACAGGCTACATTCCACCAAAACTTGGCGAAAAGCCGAAGGTCCCTCTTGAAGATGTCAGTTGTATCAGACACAACCCAAACTGGGTACCCTTGGCTATTACCTCGATTATCCACCCTCCATCTTATCTACCTCTGTCAGTGATCTCATCATAAGCTGAGGTGTCCACCACTTCATAGTCCTCACCCAAGTAAAAGCAGTTGATCACCTCCGTGATGATGTCAACCGAAACCCCACGAATCACCACCAACCTTAGTGGCTCTATCTGCATCTTCAGCACTAGGTTTGACCTCACGAGGATTGCCCCATAGACAATATAGAACTCTCAGACTAGTATCTAAATATACTTATCCACTGGCTGGAATAAGAACTCCCAGTGCTAAAATCCGAGCTGCTCTATGATATTGGGGTATGCCTCCAACCTCGCAGAGCTAATAGTCCACTCCTCAGTGATCCCCAGTGGACTCTGTCATTGACCGTGCTACGGCCCTACAAATTGTGCTCCCTAGAGCCCTAGACTGCCCACCTGAGCCTGTACATATCCTCCACCTATTTTTTTTCTCAACTCTGCAGCGGGAAGAGAGGAGGTCTGACTAGATGACTCATCCTCAGTTGCCTTGCTGGAGGAGATCTCTATTTGGTGCCCTTGAGAGTGGGCCTGGTCATGGTCATCACCGGACTGGAATGAAGATCCTGAAGCCGGTGTCTCAACAGATGCCACTTAGATGATGGAACGGGTGACATCTCGACTCTCCTGGTACCTAGAGGCAAGTATTCCTCCTCATCCTCGTCCACTAAGCGGGACCTCTTGGGTATGTTTAACTTTCCTCTTCTGGGTAATGCTCCTTTGCATCCTATTTACCTATGATCATGCACCAATTTGTTAGAACATAGACTTGGGGTATCTTAGAAACAATAGAAAGTAGGTGCAGGACGGCTGAAGAGACGATCCATACCTTCAAAGGATGGACCATACCCTATACTGTCAATTGAATTCGAAAATCTCAATGTAGTACTTCAATGTACGATTCAAGGTATAGGTCGTTCTTTGAAAGGACTGGTCATCCCTTGAGTTGTACTCTGACTCAGAAAATTGATATTTATAGGTTTAATTGGCAGAATAACAGATGGTCTGTCTTTGTGAAAGACGGTCCATTTGTTCTTCCGTATATTGGGGTACACAGACATTTTTCACTTAGGTATTTTCAATTTTTTTGCACAAGTCTCGGACAACGGACAGGGCTAGTCCAGTTTCAAGTTCAAGAAGCACTTAATAGGCAAGGAAGCACAAATATACATATACCTAAGTCCTTTAGAAAGATGGTCCATCCTTTCAACCGCATTCTAAGGACCCAATTTTCTGTGTTTCTGGAATCTGCAGCTGAGATAGGACAGCTGAGGGGCGGACCGTCCGTCTGTTGCCTCGTCTATTGAGCAGTTTTCTGGCCTTAACTCTTTTCTTCTTTCAATGTCTTGGGACCCTAAAACATTGCACAATAAGGTTAATTTATACTTAATTTCACTCCAAACAACATGCAAAAGGCTATTAAAAGAAGCAAAGATGTATCGCTAATCTCCAACACATCAGTGAGCAAGATACAAGTTTCACTAATGTTAAATGGAGAATGAGAGAGGACTAATAAAACTCAAGAACTTTAGTTTGAAGAGGATATTTATCTTGAGCACTATCTTGAACAATAGAAACCACAACCTCTTCAATGATAAGCATGAAAAGCTCTCCTCTGAGAAGACTCATAGTGAAATAAAAGAATTTTACCAATTGAATTTTGACATACACAATCCCAATATCACTGTCACCATTAGAGTCAAATGGGAGCCTCCTAATAGAGGAGGCTACAAACTAAATAATGATGGTTTTTGTTTAGGGAACCTAGATGTAGGGGACATTGGTGAGGTCATTAAAAATAACATAAAGATTGGATAATTGAATTCTCAAAGGGATTGTCTATTGCCACAAACAACCGGAAAAAGCTGCTAGCATTTCTAGAAGGTCTCAAGTTTGTGGCGGAGAATAGCCTCTTTCCTATTAAGATCAACACAGACTCAAAAGAGGTAATCGCAATGTTGGAGAACAACAACATACACTAAAATATTGATGTTAATGAATGCAAGATGCTAATAGAAAGACTAAAAGGACTGAAGGTAAAGCATAACTTCAGAGAGTAGAAAAAGATAGTTGATGCGCTTGCTAAGGAGGGAGCAAAGAAAATGTTTTTTGAAAGGGCCAAAAATTTTGTAGTTCCTTTGATTTATGTTGTAGACCTAGTATAAACAGACATCCGATAACTAGTTATGAAAGAATAGTTAACTTATGTAATAGTAATCAAGATGGGCATAGCCCATAACTACTTAATAGGAGCCTTTCTGAGGCTATTTAAATTTTGTTATACACACACACACATATATACATAACAACAACAAAAAGAAGATATTGATCTTGGGTACTTTAAGATTGAATCAAGGTATTAAGATTTCAGGAGAGAATTAGGCTTTAAAATTAGTAATCATGGATATGTCATATATAATTTTGAAAAATTGATAAAAGTTGAAACTTTAGATCCTAATACCAATCTTGGAATAATATTATCTTGACTCATTTATGCCTTAAAGTGCCCTGTCTTGATAAATATATAAAATTGATTCATGAGTCACAACTAATTCAAAGATAATAGCTTAAAGGAAGAAAAACTTGATAAGAATATATTTCATGAAGATAAAAAGAGCTAATCAACTATAACCAAGAATAAATATTCAAAAGCTTGTACCTTCTAAAAATAACTTAAGTGATTAGGCAATTTCTTTAGTTCTATGAACCAAACAAATGACAAGTATTAAATAATCCAGGAATTACTACTATTAGTAATACAAATCCAACATTATAATTCATGTATGTGAATCAAAGGAATTAAAGCATTATATGTCAAACTTCATCTGGTGTAAGAAAAATACATGTTAAATTAATGTTTAATGAAAGAATGTGGGAGAAGTAATACAATTGAAGAGCTTCAGCCTGAAAAGAATATTTATATTGGGTACTTTAAGGTTGAATCAAGGTACTAAGATTTCAAGAGAGGTTTAGACTCTAAAATTATCAACTTTGGAGATGTCACATATAATTTTAAAGACTTGATAAAGTTGAAGTTTCAAAGTTTAATACCAATCCTGAAACCTTGTTATCTTGACCCATTTTTGCCTTAAATTTGCTTACCTGATAAACATACGAGTTTACTCTCATGCCACAACAATTCAAAGATAATGACAAAAAAAGGAAAAAATATCATAAAAATATTTTTCATGAAGATACAAAAATTATATCAATTATAACCAAGATTAAAATCAAAAGCTTGTACCTTCTAAAAGAATTTGAGTAATTATGTAATTGTTTAATTCAACGAATTAAACAAATTGCTAATGCTAAATAATTTTGGGATTATTAATCCTAGTAAAACAATTCCTAACATTATAATTCATGTTTGTGAACTAAAGTAACTAAAGCATTACATGTCCAGCTACATATGATGTGACTAAAATACGAGCTTTATTAATGTTTAACGGAGGAATGAGGAAAAAGTAATAAAATTAAACAGCTTCGATTTGATGAGAATATTTTATTGGGCACTTTAAGGTTGAATCGAGGTACTAAGTTTTTGAAGATGATTAGGTTCCAAAATTATCAATCTGGGAAATGCCATATATAATTTTAGAGACTTGATGAAAGTTGAAATTTCAGAGTCTAATACCAATCTTGAAACCTTGTTAACTTGATCCATTTTTTACCTTAAAGTTTTCTTTCTTGATAAACATATAAGTTGACTCATAAACCAATACTATTAAAAAATTATGACATAAAATAAGAAAACGAATATGATAAGAATATGTTTCATGAAGGTAAATAAACTAATCAAGAATAATTAAAGAATTATTGGTCAAACTCCATCTGATGTGATCAAACTATAAGTTCTATTATGTTTTATGAAGGAATGAGGAAGAAATAATATAATTGAAGAGCTTCAGCTTGAAAAGGATATTTATATTGGGTACTTTAAGATTAAATCAAGGTACTAAGACTTCAGGAGTGGTTAGCCTCCAAAATTATCAATCTTGGGATGTCATATATAATTTTGAAGACTTGGTAAAAATTGAAGCTTCAGAGCCTAATATCAATCTTCATACCTTGTTATATTGACTCATTTAATTTATACCTTAAAAATTTCTTTCTTGATAACATACAAGTTAATTCACAAGCCAAGACTATTAAAATAATGACATAAAAAAAGAAAAAATACAATAAAAATATGTTTCACAAAGACTTAAAAGCTAGTCAGTTATAACCAAGAATAAAAACTCAAAAGTTTATACCTTCTAAAATAATAAAATTGATTATGCAATTGTTTTATTTCAATGAATCAAATAAATTACAACTACTAAATAATCTTAGAATTACTAATCCTAGTAATACAATTCCATTATTATAATTCATGTCTGTGAATTAAAAAATTAAAGCATTATATGTCTAGCTCTATATGAGAAAAATATAATTTCTATTAATAAAGGAATAAGGGAGAAGTAATAAAATTGAAGAGCTTCAATTTGAAGAGGATATTTATCTTGGATACTTTAAAATTGAATCAAGGTACTAAGACTTCAAAAGAGGATTGGACTCCAAAATTATCAACTTTGAATTATCATATATAATTTTAAAATTTTGGTGAAAGTTGAAGTTTCAGACCCTAATACCAATCCTCAAACCTTGTTATCTCGACCCATTTATAATTTAAAGCTTTATTTCTTGATAATTATACAAGTCGATTCACAAGCTATAACTATTGAAAGATAATGCCATAAAGAAAAAAAATATGATAAGAATACGCTTGATGAAAGTGAAAACATCTAATCAATTATAATCAATAATAAAAGGTCAAAAGCTTGTACCTTCTAAAATAATTTAAGTGATTATGCAATTTTTTAAATTCAATGAATCAAATAAAACAAGTACTAAACAATTCTCAAATTACTAATATTAGTAATAGAATTTCAAGATTATAATTCATGTATATGAATCAAAGTAATTAAATCAATATTATATGTCAAGCCTCATCTGGTGTGAGCAAAATACAAGTTCTATTAATGTTTAATGGAGGAATGAGGGAAAACTAATATAATTGTAGAGCTTCAACTTGAAGAGGATATTTTCATTAGGTGCTTTAAGGTTGAATCAAGGTACTAAGATTTCAGGAGAGGTTTAGGCTCAAAAATTATCAACCTTGGAGATGCCATATTTAATTTCGAAAACTTGAGAAAAGTTGAAGCTTTAGAGCCTAATACCAATCCTGAAACCTTGTTATCTTAGCCCATTTTTTCCTTAAAATATTTATATCATAAAAATATATTTGATGAAACTAAAAAAAATCATATCAATTATAGTCGATATTAATAATTCAAAAGCTTATACCTTCTAAATATAATTTAAGTGATTATATTTTTTTTAGATCAATGAATCAAACAAATTGCTAATGCTAAATAATTTTAGGATTATTAATCCCAGTAATACAATTTCAACATTATAATTTATTTGTGAACTAAAGCATTATATGTCTAGCTACATCTGATATGAGTAAAATACAAGTTCTATTAATGTTTAATGGAGAAATGAGAGAGAAGTAATAAATTGAAGAACTTCAGTTTGAAGAGGATATTTATATTAGATACTTTAAGGTTTTAATCAAGGTACTAAGTTTTTTGAGAGGATTAGGCTCTAAAATTATCAACCTTGAAAATGCCATATATATTTTTATAGACTTGGTGAAAATTGAAGTTTCAAAGCCTAATACCAATCTAGAAACCTTGTTATCTTGATCAATCTTTACCTTAAAGATAAACATATAAGTTAACTCACAAGTTACCACTATTAAAAAATAATGACATAAAAAATAAAAAAATAATTAAAAAATGCATGATAAAAATATATGACAGGAAGGTAAAAAAAATCTAGTCAATTATAATTGAGAATAAAATTGTAAAAGCTTGTACCTTTTAAAGTGATTATGCAATAATTTTACATCAATTAGCTCAATATATCAATAATCTAGGGTGTAAACTTTGACCAAAGTGTAGACACTCAATTGCAATATTTAGTTTGTGAGTCAATTATGATTTATTGTTTAATCCATCTTCATACCAGCAATCTTTAAATAAAATTAATATCATAATTTATTTATCGAATGCATTCGTTTTAATTACTCACCTTAACTAGGCAAGATCCACTAATTTGACACTCTATGTGTCATCTTTTTACCCTTAAAGTGTATGTTGTCCAATCTATCAACAACACGTCTGACAGATTTTCCTATGAGACAATACTTGACCCAATAAATTTCAACATAACAAACTATGATCTAGTTAAATCATAACTCATGTATTTACTTTATTCATTTTAAGTTATCCAAACTTATCCCACTTACTTATAACCCTTAAATCTAATTATTAAATAGGGCGTCATTTATTTACAATTTACAAAATAGTTATTTTTTATGTTCAAACAAATTTTAGATTTTATTAATGAAACAAACAAATTTCAATATCCTAATAAATTTTTTTCATATTCATGAGGTCGATATCATATATCCATCCAAGTTTTTACAGATAAAAATGAAAAATTAATAGAGTAATAACATAGTTCTTCATACATGTTCTAAAAATAGAAAAGAGAGGTAAATTGTGTGTGCACTCTCTCTTTCTCCCCCAAAAATCTATCATCCAATAGTTGTGTGTCACTTGATATTCATGCCATTTAATTTATTTAATAAATATTTTGCTATTTTTACGATTTGATTGAATAAAGATGAGTATCATAGGCTTACCACAAATAACTATCTACTATTATAAATTTTTAAAAATCCTAAAATAAAAAAGAAATAGATGAGCCCACACTCATCATACATAGAAAAAAAAGAGAAAGAATAGATATAGAACTTACTTAGATCCGTTTTGCAAGGACATCGATCAACAAATTTCCAAATGGTTCATGAATAGTGATGACATGATAAAAAGAAGTAGGGATATATATACAACGGAAGGGAGGGGCAACACAAGAAAGAAGTTCAAAAACCCTAATTAGTCTTTATTATTAATTTAAGAAGGTATTTTCTATTCTGTCACTTTTGTTTTAGAGATAAAGCATAAATTAATCCCTTAAATTTTTGTTTAGACTCAAAATAGTCCCTGAAATATATAATAAAACACTAATAGTCTTAATATTTTCTCAAAGTGGTGCAATTTTGATCTCGATGGAAGGAACTTGTTAACAACTAAGTTGATCCTTTTTATGATCAACTCAATACAAAATAATCATAACTATATTGCTAAGTATTCTGAATTGTATTTCAGTTACTTCATGTTTTATTATATACTTATAATATGAGTATAACTTCTATCATGCTTTGAGAGTGTTATGTGATATTTGATTTGATTAAATGAGTTAATCAGATCACTTAGCGAGGTAGGTGTTCTCCAGGTGTCAATCATAACTTTTTGAATTTTGGGTCGTGACAAAAGGTCCACCAAGTCATAAGAGTTATCAAGGAAAATATAGTGACACTAGCAGTCTATCAACTACAAATTTGTCCCATTCTTAATTGATATGCTTAGATCAAAGAGCCTTGCAGATACTTTTCCTAGACATTTGTGGAGATATTTTCGTCAACTAGGTTGCATGAGTCCTACCATCAAAGCTTAAGAAATAAAAGAAAGGGCGCTATGAGTTTGCTCAATATAGTATACAATTTACTCACCCAACTTGCTATGCACCACATTTAATTCTAAAATAAAGTGATTATTGTTTAGAGGTTTTCCTGAGGATCAATAGATCAGTTGTCTAAAGATATTCAAAGGAATGAGAGGCTTGACCTTTAGACCCATAGTTGAGCTTGAGGAGATGTACAACGACAACATAACTTGTAGAGATTACAACAAGAAGGTTTGCACCTCTAATATTCTCAGCAATACTCTTAGTTGGGGGCAAGGGCCACCTGAAAATGTCTAATATGGCATCATAGATTAGGGCATCTTTATGTGTCAAGATGCGAGTCTTAGCTCCTAGCTTATCTGAATCAGGTGTGTCTGAGTTGCAGTCTTTTAGGATTCATTTACCATTTAGTATTTTCATCGGTCCAACTAAATCAAGTTAGTAGGGGGAGGGTTACCAAGTTCAGAAAAATTTGAGCCAACCATGACTCGCAACAGCTAAATTTCAACATCCTTCAATAAACATGTTGTAACCGAAACCCAGAAATCTAACAAATCATATGATGAATCTTTCTAGAACCAGCAAAGACAATTCTTATATCTCCATGAATACCACAAAAAATTCAAATCACACGACATACAAAAGCTTTTTACACAAAATAAACTAGTGATCAAACTGTTTATACATATAGTACTTCCCACCCCTTTCAATCACCACAAAAATTCATATAATGTATAATTAATGTATACGCAATGTATATTATTATGGGTGGCATAAAAATCATTATACACTGTATATATCTATTATACAATTGATAGCCACTTTATTTTCTAAATATATTATGATCTACGCACCATTATAAGTTTTACAAGTTAGTACATACTTTGTATACTAAGTTTTTAAGCACCTGATATATATATATACTATTTAAACAATATGGACATTCATGGTATACACATTTACATTATACCTCCTCCAATCAGGTGAAAATCGTTTTTACCTCTCAACTTTATTTTAAAAATCAAACTCTCCCCTCAATTCTGAACAATATACATTCTTCCCCCTTTATTCTAATTGACTTTTTAAAATATTTGTTTTACCCTTATTATTTTTAATCCTCCATTTATGTAATATATTTTTATATTATATATAATATTTATTTTTTAATCTAGATATTTATAGTTTCTTTATGTAAATTCACTATATAAGTAGAACAATACTTCTATGAATTTGCTACAAAATCTAATGCTATATAATATTTTTTTTAACTATTATTAAAATATTATATGCATTAAATATTTATATAAGTATGTGCATACATGTGTGCGCATTTATGTTTCTCCTCTTTCTTATTTTTTATAGTCTATATAAATAAATAAAATTTTATTATTATTAATAGAATATTTAGCAAATTATAATATAAAATTAATTTACATTACGAATAAATAATTTAAAATTTTTCTTTATTTTATTAACTTTTTTGTATTTTATGCATTAAAATATATTTATAAAATTATTATTACCTTCTATTTTCACTTATATAAATAAATATTAGAGTTTTAATTATTATTAATAAAATTATTTTTTTATTCTGCTAATTTTACTTCATTATATAACTCCATTAACTTATATACTCAATTAATATTTTTTATTTCATTTTGTCCCAAAAGTTAATATTTATTTTTTTAATTAAAAAATTTATGTAGATTAAAAAAGTATATTATAATTTTGAAGAAGTAAAAAGAATAAGACAAAGTTGATAATGTAAGGGTAAATTAGAGATTTCAAAAAGTCAATCAGATAAAGAGGAAGAATGTCTATTGTTCAAAGTTGAGGGAAAGATTGATTTTCGTTCTAGTGCTCGAAAATAATATTCCAAAGCTTTCGTATGTTCTCCATTACTTGTGTGGATAAGCCCTATATTATAGAGTATATAACTTCGATCATAGGGATCGAAATGAAATGACTTTTCTTTTTCTTTTTTTATTTATTATTTATCATGAATGGGGGAATCAGTACATGCCTGAAATAATTTTCACCCCCTTCAATCAAAAAAGAAAGAAGAATCCATTCAACTTTTCTTCAACAAACATCTTCAATTTTTCCACTCAAACTCAACTGAACAATAAATTCTAGCACAAACAGAATTAAAAAAATTCTTTATCTTCCAACTAATTGCGACATCATCTGATATTCTTCTGTCATGACAAATCTAAAAAAAAAAAAGCCAAATCAGATGTTTGAATAGGGAAGAGGATGATAAGAATGAATTTGTTCATTTGCAGAGATCTCGAGAAGAGAAAAAGTTTACCGATCTAAAAAGATAAACTGAAACAAAAAATAAGATGAAGAAGATGGAGAAGAGAGAGTTCATGGGGAATAGGAGGTGGCAAGAAAGAAGATGGTAAAAGACCTAGGGCTTTGTAACGCGTAGCAATATTTTTTAAATGCGCAAATTCAGTAATTAAATCGAAATATGACTATTTTTTGTATAGATCCATTATTTAAAGATATCCAGAAAAATGAGAAGCTTAATCTTTAGACCCACATTTAACTTGGCTTGAGAGCATGAGGAGATGTACAACGACAACATAGCTTGGAGAGATCAAAATAGGAAGGTTCGCACTCTAATATTTTTAATGGTCCTCTTGGTAGGGCAAGAGGTCTGTTAGAGGACCACCATGGCAAATTCCATTTGAGGTTTATTCATCATTTAATATTCTCATTGATCAATCTCAACCAAGGCAGAGGGGGAGTGTCACCAAGTCCAAGAAAATTCGGGCCAACCATGACTACAACTGCTAAATTTCAACGGCCTTAAATAAGATTCAGTGCCAATTTTTATCAATTCTTTTCCTAGTCTTAATCTTAGTAATAATTGATAGTCTAGATCCAATTACTCTCTTAGGAATGTCAAATATGACCCACTAATTGGTGGTCTGTCCAATTTATTCAAAATTTTATGGGTCGGGCATAAGGTAATCTTTTATTGGGTAAATTTTTAATCCGTTCAACATAATTTATTTTTAAATGGAAAAATTACATAATTAAGCAAATTTAATTAGCTATTTACAATAATTAGCAAATCTATTAAAAAATTACAAAAGATAGCAAAATAATTACAAAAAGTAGCAAATTACTTTCATATCAGATTTTCTATATTCTCTTTCCAACTTACGATGTTCTCTCTCCAATTACTTTACTTTTTCTCTCATTGTAATTGCCCAAAATTAATTGCCCTAATTTTTCTCTTTCAAATCTCCTCAAAATTTTTCTCCGATTATCTCTATTAAAAAAAAAAAGTACCCATGAAATCTGCAATTTTTAAAATTTTTTGATCTCATATGAATTAATCTCTCTCTCTCTCTCTCTCTACGATGGCTATACATTTACAAACTTGAGTTGAAAGGGAGAGAGCCGTTTGAGGCTGTTGAGTTTGAGCTTTGAAGGACTTCGACTGGATCGAATGCCCACGATAAAAGATTTTGCATCTCTGTTCGTCTGTGAGTTATAGTGACTTTTTTTATACAATCAACTACTTGAACAATATCATATTCATATTAATGATATAATATATCTGTCTCTTCTCCTTTCTTCATTTTATTTTTTTGGATAAAACCAACTACTTGACTAATGATACAATTACTAAAATGTATTAATCGATAATAGACCGATACATAAAGAACTGTTTTAATTTATTTCTGAATATATATGTTGAGCACATTATAATAGTATTGTTTGTATCAATTTTAAAAATGGCAGTTGGTGTTTACTAATGATACTTGTGATACATATGAAACATACCCAGTAAGATATCTTTTAATATTTTTTGATACATGTATAATATCAATTTCACCAAACCTGCAATAATGATAAAACCAAATGAAAAAGAAAATCCCCATGAAACCTGTGATTTGTTTCTTTAAAGTATTTGATCTGATATGGATTAATTATTTAAACTTCCTATATATGGTGAAAAAACTGAGATTGAAACAGAGAGAGGTTTACTCCCATTAAATATACAAGTTTGTTTAATTAGTCATTAACTAGCGTCATTATAGGAGGAAAATAATGGTTTGAATTTTTAATACAACACTCAATGTTATTGTTAATCTATATTAGAAATTTTTTTAACAAATATTATTTTATGTTATTAAGATAAAATATGCTATTTTTTGTAATTATTTTACTATGTAGTGCGATTTATGAAAATTGATCTCCATTTTAGTCCAATACTAGCCTAATTCTCGCAAACCTCTCGTAGAGGTGAATTTTGGTATTTATTTAATCATACATGAGCACGTCCTTATCCATAATTTTTATCCACATATTGACACATTCACTTTCAAGAAAGGGTAAGCATTTATGATGCTTATCACAAGTCACTTTTTTCTTTTCAAGGAATAGATTATAATTATATGTACGTTCTTCATAAATTTTCATTAGAAGCTAATTGTAATGCCTTGAAATTTATCATATTTACTAGTTTTGAGCACGTGTGTCGCACGTGTGTCTTAATTCAATTAGTATAAATTTTTTAAAATAATAGATTTTATTAAAACACGTGGATAATGAATATTGAAAATTTAAAGAAAGAAAATATAAATTCAATTTGATAAACATTTAATATACTCAAATTAATTTGATTGTACGACTTAAAATATTATGATCGTCTAAACCTGCAAAGTTAAATAATTAAATTTAGTGAGGTAGGAACAATGTGTAATGACATAAAAGAAATTTGAATTAGCTATGAATTTTTTTGCTAATTCATCGCTAAATTGTTCATTACTTACAATATTATTTTAAAATGCATCAATAATTAGGGTTAGCAACAAATTTTGTTAGTTGTCTATGAAATTTATCCGTTCTTGATTTTTATTTTTAATTAACTTGATACTTTCGGATAAAATATTTTTTAAGTGTGTTCCACCCCGATATTTTATTTTCAATCGTGACTATGCTTCTTATTATGAACATTATATTGAATGTTTCTTATTATGAACATTATATCGATATTTTCAATTACGATCACATTTCAAAATTTGTAATTATTTTATCATGATATAAAAATCTATTTAGATTTAGATGATTAATCATATTATTATATAAGTGGGAAGTACTTTAGTGTAAAGTTGAATTATTAAAATACCCTTTAAAAGTTAAATGACATTCTTACCCTTTATGTAAAAATAAAATTACTCTATATTAAAATTTAACATTTATTCATTATTAAAAGTAGGACATTCCAAAAGTTTTGATGAATAAAATATTCTTAATAAATAATGAAAGATAAAAAGTCATTCAAATCTATATATATACATATATAAAGGATACTTAGAGGCATGTTGATGTGGCATGTCTCTAAGAGCTCCATTCATATTTTTCTTTTTTCTTATTTTTTTTAATATTTTTTTTATTTTTAATTAATTTATTTAATTATTGTTGTCATTTAATGTTATCACAATGTATAGAGAATGTTAAATATAGCACATTTAACATAATTACAAAATTATAATTAAATGATTTAAAAGAATAATTTTTTAAAATATTTTTTTAATATAACATATTTAAATCTATCTATCTATATATAATCTATATCTATATATAATATAGTTACGCATTAGAGAAGTGATGTAGCACTCTCTTTGGACAAGGATTCTATTTATCTTTTTTTCTCATTTTAATTTTCTCACATTTTTATTTACTTATTATTATACAAAAATAAATGTGTCAATTACTACTCACTTTATTTATTTTTATTTTATTATAAAAAATTAAGTGTCTCAAAATTTACTACTCCACTTATTTTCATTCTTTATTGTAATATTAAAACCCTAAATATTTATTACTGCAACCTTTCAAATCCTCTATAAGAAATAAAAATATGTTAAAATGATGTGTGTGTATGTGTATATATCATGCGCGCACGCACACACACACACACACACATATATATAAGAGGTTATAGGCATCCTGATGTGGCATGCTTATATGACCTCTATTCCTATTTATCTTTTTTGTATTTTTTTTGAGTATTTTTATATTTTAAAATCTATATCATATATCATATATCATATTTCATATATTAATATATAAGTGGGAAGCCCCTGAGTGGAAAGTTAGATTACCACAATGCCCATTAGAAGTGGAATTTTTATAATTACACATTTAACACACACACACACACACACACACACACACACACACACACACATATATATATATATATATATATAAAATTAGGAAGCTCTTTAGTAAAAAGTATATATATATATATATATATATATAATTAGGAAGCTCTTTAGTGAAAAGTCGAATTACGAAATTATCCTTGAAAAGTTGTGTGACTATTTTATCCCTGAGCAAAAAAAAAACGTCCAATAAATGACTACTTTTATTACTTTTAATCAGGTGAATATTGATAATTATTTCATTTCGTGGTTGTTCGTTTTGTAACTTTCCTTCATAAATTAATTAGCTAAAACCAACTTCTTAATTATTTTAAAATTTTGGAGAATTTAAAGAGTTGCATGGGCTAATTAATATAGATCAAATTCATGTAATCATCTCTATGGACTAAATACAAATTTATTTTCACTGTTATCATATTTCAATGAATTATAATTGAAAATATGAAACTCAGATCAAGGGTAATACTCTTCCATTTCATCCATATCATGCTGTTTTGTTTACACTTTTTCTTCATTCTCATAACTATAGTATGAAGATGTCAACAAGTGCTTCTCATCTGATGCTAATCTACTTTATATCCTTTGTTGTTCCCTAAATGCTTATTCTATCTTCAATTAATTATTATTGACACATGCTTGCACTTATATAATTTTGTTTTTTCTTTATTTTAATTTTTATGTTAATATTAAATTTTAGTTAAAATGTCACATGAATCTCCATTTTTATTTTCTTTATAAGCTAGTACTACTTCTCTTTTGATGCCTTATTTTAACTGATCGTTGTTCTTATACATTTCTCTATGATTGCTTGACTTATTATTTCTTTTAAGTTAATTATAGTTATTCTTTTCTATTATTTTAGTTTCATAAATTAATATTTTGTAAAACTATTTGTTAATTGATCATGTTGCCAGTCATATACGTGACTAACATTTTCATTTCTCTCGTTATTCAAATAGTGTCAAATTTTCATATAATCATCAGAAATTGTAGAACAAACGTTGATAATGTGCAGTACGATGGATATGTAAAAGATATTCAAGGCGCCCAGTTGAATTCTTGAATACTAGCAGGTGTTGTGATACTTCTAACTTTTTATGTTTAGTTATTTATATTTCAAGTATGTTAAATCGATCGATAAAATTGTTATCTAAACGTTATCAACAAATTTTTATTTATAAAATTAATACGCGCATAATAGGAATGAAAAATTTCAATATACAAGAATGCATATGTTTAGGATTAAATTCAAATATAATTAATAAAATTTAATTATTTTATCAATAAAATTATATTTCTATACTTCTGACGGCACTAAGAGATTTGGCAATAGTAATGTAACTAACATTGCATAAGTGAAACATATACCAAGAATAATATCTAAAAAAAATTAAATGAGTGCTAGATAACATGTATGGCTTATGAAATAAATTTAATTTAATTTAAAACCTATCTTAATTTAATTTTCACATATATAGATATTTAATCATTTTGAAATCAAGTGCAACATTACCAAATAGGACCAACGTTCATTGTTCTTGGATATTTGCACTTTTTTGACGTTATATAATATCTAAAAATATTTTAGATCATGCAAAATGTTCTTGTAATGAACCTCATATTGTGTAACATTCAGCATTTTTTTGGTCAATATTACTTTTATAATGTTTTTGTATGAAAATGCATGAGTTCTAATAAATATAAATACTAGATTAGGAAATAGTCTAAATAAATGAGTATGATTCATATTAATATTATTAAAAATATATTTTATTATTTACATAAAATAACGTGCAACTCACGTGCTCTCTCTCTTTCTCTTTATATATATATATATATATATATATATATATATATATATATATATATATATATTACACTATAAATGGGAACAAAATCCATATAAAATATGTGACGTATTTGCCCTTACAGTTAAACATTATTTCAATAATATTTGTCTACTAAAAAGTAAATATATTAACTAATGAAAATAACCAAAAAAATTAAATTTGAAAATACAAATCGTGGGACTCATAATTTGAGCATTCATTTCTTTGATATTAAATTTAAATTATAATAAATGTAGCAGCTACAATACAATATCTATATTTATTTTATTGAATTTTTTCATCTACTATACAAAATCTAAACACTATTTCTATAAATATTTTTATGCTAAAAAATAAACTTACTTCCAATAAATGACTCAGATAAATATCAACAAAAAAAATTAATTAGTTGCCTTCAAATAACTCTTTTTTGCTTAAAAATATAAGAATTTGAGGAGTTTGCAAGATCAAATCCCTTTAAATTATATTCAATGCACAACCAAATTAATCATGTGAAACGTTTTGAATAGTTATTGAATCATTGTTTAATTTAAAGACCATTTTCAATCATTAATGCACTTTATTACTCTTATTCTTCTTAATGAAATTAATAATAGTATCTTTTAAGTTTTCTTGTTTTTACTTAATGTATTTATGTCTAAAATTCATATTCATATCTCAGTTTGTTGATCATCTTGATAGATTTTTCACTTCTGATATTGTCGATGATTTTTTGTTTTCATAATAGATAGGAGAGCAATTTTATTCTTAATTACCTGTTTTTTAAAATTGAAACATGATTCATGCAGAATATTTCAGAGGCAAGTCGAAATTATCTTAAGTTTCCTAAAGAAGCTTTGAGGTGGGTAAATAATGGTAATTGGGCTTGTAATGGAGTATTAATCTTCTCATTTATGTTTTACCATTTGATATAAATGTTACTTTTTCCTTCTCTCTTTTTACCATAATCTATTTTTAATCGCATTATTATTTATCTCTATGCCTCAACACTTCATGATATCCTTCCCTGTAATCCCCAAGCAAAAGGAGATTTGACTTTTATATACTTAACTTAAAGAATTTTTCATTTTCAAAAAAATAAAATAAAATTTGTGTACGTGTTTGTGCACCTATTATTTAGAGAAAATAAAGCATATTTTATATTATTAGATCACTTACAATCCATTGCAGGTGCAAAACATTTAATAACATCAATTTGAAATACATATGTATTAGCGTGGAAGCTACTAATAAGTATGATATTTTAAATATTCCAACAAGTATTTTTTTTTAATAAAAAGTTTTTATTTTACTCGTGATGAAATTTCTTTGAGTATATAGATGTAAATAATATTATTATTGATTTGATATTAGTGATGTTGTATGTCGTATCTTACTAATTTATTTCTATAAGTCATGCAATTTGGACCTATTCTTTTATGATTCACTTTTATCTGTGGTTGGGGAATGTCTAATTTTTTTAAAACTTGAGTTAGTTAAATAAGGTCTAAAGAGAGTTTAGTTCTCCATAATCTCCTACCCCTACCCTAATGTAACAAATATTTTTCAAAGGTTCATATTTATTATTTTTAAGAACTTATATTTTCTCCTTAATTTTTCATTAATAATATTTGTATAAGTTTTTAAAAATTTATATTCATTAATATGGGATACACGACAAAGTGCTACTATTTAAAAGTGGGAACCAAAAAGTTAAAAATTTGCATTATCAAAATGTCCATTATATTGAACGACTATTTTATCCTTCAACCTAAAGCTATTTCTATAATATTTTATATACTAAAAAGTAAAATTATATAGCAATAAATATTATTATTGTAATAAATATTATTAAACCATTAAAAGTTAAAAATCGAATTACTAAAATGTCCATTAATAATTGATTGACCGTTTTGCCCTCTAATTAAACAATACTGCTCCTATAGTTTTGATACTAAAAGATAATTTTACCTTTCAAATAAATTTTGCTGAACACGTAATATATGTGGTGCATCTACCTCTGAGCAGGATATATACAAATAATTAAACATTAGTGATTATCAGCCTAAGGTCATAATTATGTGCCAATACAAAGAGTGAGATTTAGATTGTGGAATCATCAACATCAATCAATCAATCTCTCTCTCTATATATATATATAAAGGAGACTTAGAGGCATGCTGATGTGGTATGCCTTTAAGGCCTCCATTTTTATTTTTCTTTTTTGTGATTTTTTTGACTATTTTTTCTAAAATTATTTTATTAACTCATTTATTTAATTATTGTTGTCATTTAATGTTATCACAATGTATAGAGAGTGTTAAATATAGCATATTTAACATAATTAAAAATATATATAATTAAGAGAGTTAAAAAAATAATTTTTTTTAAATAAATTTTTTAATATAACATATCTAAATCGATATATATATATATATATATATATATATACATATATATATATATATATATATATATATATGTATATATACATACATATATATATGTATATATATATATATATATATTTATATATACACATATAAACTATATCTATCTATATATAATATAAAGTTAGGCATTAAAAAAGTGATATGACACCTCTGTTTGGACAAAGATTCTATTTATCTTTTTTCTCATTTTTTTTTATAATTTTCCTTCATTGCTATTTACTTATTATTATATAAAAATAAATGTGTCAATTACTACTCACTCTATTTATTTTTATTTCATTGTAAAAGAATTAAATGTCTCAAAATTTACTACTCCGCTTATTTTTAAAGATCTAAATATTTACTATTGAAGCCTTTCATTTCCTCTATAAAGAATAAAAATCTTTTAAAATGAAGTGTGTGTATGTGTGAATATCGTATTACTATATAAGTGAGAAGCCCCTTAGTTGAAAAGTTGAATTACTAAATGTCATTAAATAATAAAATAATCTTTTTACCCTTTACTTAAACACTATCCTATTAATAATTTTGTACAAAAAAATAAATTTAAATTTTAATAAATGTAAGTATATATAAAAGACCCAAAGTATAAAATTAAAAGACCAAGATAACCATCATAAGTTAAATGATATTTTTGTCCTTCAATCAAATATCAATTTTATAACATTTTTGTGTAGAATTGTAAATAAATATCCCAAATTAATTATATTTTTCTATTTTTTCGCTTGATCCCCTCATTTATTACTTGAGTTTTGTGTTTTTTTAGTTTGAAACAGGTGAAATTAGAGAAGACAATGTCTAATACAAATCTAGAATATTTATATTATGATATGATGTTTGAGTTTCTTTCAAATTTTCCGATATGAATATGAAACTCCAATGACTTCGTTCTTCTATAAAATTAATTATAATTATTGTTGAAATTTAATGTGTAATGCATATGGTACTAATTAGAATTTTTGAACGTTTCATCTATATATTATACAATTCTGGTCTTAGGACCAGTGGCGTGACATACTTCTAAGATGAGGAAACTATGTTTTTCTCAATTTTTTAATGATCTCCTATTTTCTTAACTTTTAGTTTTCTTGATCGTTGATTATGAATATAAATATCATTTTTTTCTCAATAATAGTAAATAGGTTTGCATTAAAACTCACTTAGAGGTTAGATTATATGTAATTATAATGGTTTTAATGTGTATTAATCTCAAAATAATTATATGTTAATCAATTCTTGAGCCTCTTCATATTATAATTTTGGTGTTAATTCTTGTACCTCTTCATATTACATTTGGATTCATCTTTTTTAGTCTTTTTCTTCACTTTCGACTTTTTTAATTTTTGGTCTTGTGAAATTTTTTTACTATTTATTTTGTGGAAAAAAACTCAAAAGACCCTCTTTTAACTCAATCAATTATGATGAAAAACTCTTTTTTTAGAGCCTTTTTCCTTCCCCTGAAAATAATTATTAAATACAATTAATTCATCATCTATAACTTAAATATAATTGTAGTATTGACAATACTAGAAATAATAGGCGTATAAATATTATTCAAGTAGCTATTAATTCTTTTCTCCTCTGTGTATTCCTCATTACACTCACCGCCTTCTCCAGGTCACTTTCTATTTGTTTTCCCCAAAATTTATTTGAGCAAGTAGAATTGTTATATATATAAATGTAATAAATAATTTTGTAAGTGGAATATTTTTATTTTGCAGATAAGAAGGTACGTGCATGATGATGTTATAAAGTTAGGTGATGCTAAGAATTTGATGGATTGTTCTTTTGTTCAAGTGAGTGCTACTCTCAATTACTCTTCTTTTATATCAATTAGTCATTTAAATTACCTTAAATATAAAGTTTAATCTCATACCCCTCAATTATTAATTAGAGATTTTAGATTAGACTTCGAGAACAAAATCTTCTTTAAAAATAAAATAATTTACCCAAAGTAGAATTGCTCTGCATGAACTCGCAAACTCCATTAACCCCTCCAAATATAAGTACCAATACAGAATTAAAAAAACTTAATCTCTATTTAATATTAATTTTTGGGATAATGCTGAAAAGATGAGGAGCCGATGAATTGAAGAAAAATGTGAAGGTATAAATTATGAAGGTGATGGGTGATTTGACAGAGACCGAAGAAAGTAAAAATGATTTAAAATAAAAAGAAGAAAGAAGCGAAACACAGAAAATAATTAGAAAAAATTGATAAAATTTTAAAAGAGAAGAAGATAATTAAGTTTTACCAAAAATCTTCTTCAATGAAGTGTATATTTCTAATGATGAAAAGTAGAGAAAAATATTTTTAAGGTTTTTTTAAAAAAGAATCTTGAAGTAGAACAAAAAACTTAGCGTGGTAGTTGTGTTGTCACGACTTCTTCTTTTTATTTTTCCTTAAGATTATGTTTGGCTTTAAAATTTTAGTTTCAATTTTAATATTAGAAAGAGAGTTTGATGGACAAAACAATCAGAGTTCAAATATAAATTTGTGAATTACTTCTAAGTTGGAATTATATATTTTAACTTTAAATTCTCCTATTATAAGATAAACTTAAGATTTTTCCAATTGTTGCAAACTTATACTTTTAATTTTTTTTTTAAAAAAATTCGTAAGTCTTTTGCGGCATAAATTTCAATATTATCTGATTGTAAGATAGAATTTAAGATTTTTTTTAATTGTTCTATATTTAAATTTTTGATTTTTATTTTAAAAATATTTTCATAAATTAAATAAACTTTTTTGTAACCGCGCGAAGTGCGGAAAAATTTACTAGTGAATGAATATGCCAAGAATTTTATTGCTAAGTCTTTTTTAATCTTTAAATTATTTAGCATAGCCATTTACATTATTTTAAAAAGTTAAATAAATATTTAACTACATTATTAGAGTAAATAATTCAAATTAAATAAAAAAATTAAAGAAAATAAATGACAAAATGAGATCAATTTTCAAGACACTCATTGTTAATTTTAAATAAAATATTCTCAATAAATAATGAAAGATAGAAAGTCATTCAAATGAATGAATATGTCAAGAATCATATTCCTAAGTTTTTTTTAATATTTAAATTATTTAGCATAGACATTTACATTGTTTTAAAAAATTGAAGAAAATAAAAGATAAAATGAGACCAAATTTCAAGACACTTTTTAATAACTCTTGTCTCATCATCATCTTCGTCGTCGTCGTCGTCGTCGTCATCATTAAAAGTGGGACATTCAAATTTTAAAATTAAAATATTAAAATAATTTTATAAAATTGAATGACTATAATATTTTTTGAACAATAAATATATTATCTCCATAAAATAGTACATTAATTTTGAAGAAGTTGAAGAATTGCATGAAATAACTAAAGCACTAAATTTAAGTAACAAATTCAATGCATAAACCATTCAGAGGACCATTTTCCTCATACTTTCCTCCATTAAAGTTCTCTTGAATCCTTACTTTAAAATTTATCTTTCTTAGAGCAATAAGATACCTATTGGAGTTTCCTCACCCGATTTCTCTTAGATTTATGTAAGTTCTTTATATATTTTTTTCTGTTGTTTTAAAGTGTAATTATTTTTTTATTGATCTTTTTTTTTCTATCAGTATATATTTAAATAAAAAATTAATAGATTTTTCATCATGTGATCTTTTCTTCCATTATATTTACTGATTTCTTTGCACATTATAGCATATGAATTTTAGTATTTTTTAATTTATCTCTTACATACTGCTATGAATTTTTAGTTCAACAGTATTATGTTAGTGACAATGAGTTATAGCTTTTCGGGGGGGGGGGGGGGGGTTGGTTACTCAATTATTTACACGTTTTTAGTAGCCACTTTTGATAAACCTTTGATATAATTGCTTGATACATTTTTAGTAGCCACTTTTGATAAATCTTTGATACGATTGCTCGATTTTTCTTTCTTTATTCGTTTTTGGCTGTAATAGCTCATGTTGGTGTTGTGCTAGGGCTTATCTAGGGCAAATAAAATAAATGTTGCATAATAATATTATTTTTTGAAACTGTTTTTTGTCATCTATTCCTCTTTTCTCTGTTTCTTTATTGATCACTAGGGTATCATAAGAATATTCTCCTAAAATGTTTTAAAACCTGATATTGAGGTTGAGATTACTATAAAATTCATTTTCTTCTTTAAGTAAATTAATTAATCTTTAATTATATGTCATGGTGTTAAGCAGACTTGTATATTAGTTTTTTGAAATTACTTTTTATTTATATTGTGCATATAGTAAGCTCTCGACTTGGTTTTAGGTGTTCAAAATTATCTAAAAGTAACATTGATTTACAAATTTTGATACAACTTATATTTTATCATTTAAATCAAATGTATACATGGATGAGTAAAAACTTAAATCAATTTCATTTGTTACTCTCAGAAGACACTACAAATACAATTTTTAGCTAGATTGGGATGAGAAGATTTTTGATGAGGAGGAAAATTAAACTCAGGAATATGTCTATGTTTTTATTTTTTTTTATAAATTTTCTCTCACAATGTATTTACAATTAACAAGGTTAAATGTCTATGAAAGCAATTTAACAATTAAAGTAATCTTCCTTTGCAAAATTTTGTGTATCATCTCTTTATGCACCTAATAACATAAAAATACAACTCATTATATTATTTAAATATCAAGCTTTTAATTTATTAATCAAATTTTACAGGTTTAAAAACATCTAATAATTTGTTATCCAGTATAGTAGTCATTTCGATATGTTGATTGTTCATCAATTTCAATTTCTATTTTCCCGTTGTAGTTTCTAAAATTGATTATAATGTGGTTTTAATGTAACTCATACCATATATACGACTTGCACGGGACTCACGTGCAACGCACGTCTCCATGACTAGTATAACAAATAATTTTAATAATAAAAATTAAATTTTAGATAGGGTGAGAGAGGAGTATTGTATTTTATGAAACAATTAGTTCCTTACAATAATATTCAAATTCAAGCACATGTTGAGTCGTTTCTTTAGTTTGATCTTCTTTTAAGTTTTTGTAGTTTTCTTTTAAGAATTCTGCAATATTTAATCTATTAAAAAGATCAATTTTAAATGTTACTAAATTATTATCACGAAAGTAAGCATACACATGAAAATATCCTTTAACAATAAGTATAGTGAAAATCATATCGTACTAACTGATTAACCATGAATTAATGTAGGAAGAGTTTTTTGTGTTTTGCATATATTTTTTTTCATTAAAAGTCTATGCCATATTTTTTAAAACGATTTTTACCCTTATGTCAATAGTTTTCTATAAAATTATAAGAATATATCTCCTTTGTTGTGTTTGTGATAGCAAATTAGACACATATGATAAAAATATATTTTAAATTAATTTTATATTATAAAGTTAACTGTGTACGTACACCTGTTCTGTCATCATTCATACATGGTTTACAATGCCTTTTTATTTGTATAATTTGACAATCTTAGATTTATTTTTATCTTATTGTTAATCTAAATAGATGATGAAAAATTATCTCATACTACTGATTTAGTTTTCTGTTTAAGAAATAAAATTTCAGAAAATCACATTTGAGTTAAGACAAATCTCATGCAGCAACATCTTTAATTGACAAAAGATCTCAACATCATTGATTTACAAAGAATTTATTCCAACTGAAAAATTCAAAAAAGATTATCATATTTTTTATATTAAAAAATATTAACTTTTTTTTTAGTTATTGAACATTAAGACAAAAGAATAAAGCAACTAATATTGTTTATCAGATTTCAAAAGGAACTTACTGAAAATTATGACATTTATTTACTAAAAGAATGAAAATATCAGCAAAAAAAAAATGGAAAAAAGGTACCATGGAAATATCATTTATGACAAAAGAAAGGAACATAGGCAACTAATTTAAGTAATTTAATACTTTAATGTTAACTTTTCTGAAGTAGGCATACAACTATGTATAAATACTATAATAGTAAAAGTTTAAAGGACTAAACTAATAAAAATTTAGAATATGAAAAGGTTTATTTTAAAGTACTATTAATAAAATATGCATGATTATAGCCTATTAATTACTGATAGATGAATCAATTATTCACCATTTATCCGATTCTATGCACTCGACTTTATTTATTTATTTTACTAATTATTGGTAAAAAAAGATTTTTAAGAATAAAAATTTAGTCATTTAACTTTTAAAGGGTATATTCGTAATACATACTAAAAAAAAAATTACTTGATTTTAAAATTTTAAAATATAAAAACAATACTATATAATTTCAGTATAGATTCTATTACCTTTCTTGGTCAACTCCATCTCTTAGGGATTTACTTCATGAAGCTAAGAGAATTTGATTACAACAAAGAATGATATTAAATGAACTTTATTTATAAGTGAATAATTACATTGCTTGTTCATTTTAAAAGCATATAGAAATTTGAAAAGCCAAGAATGTAACAAGAAATTAAAGGATAAATATTAAGGAGTAATAAAGTATAAATTTTAGTTATACTTAAAAAATGAAAAGAATGCACTGGAAAAAAAAAAACATAATAGTTACACTGCTCTAATAATTTTTGTCCTTCACTTCGCTTATACAAACTAAAGAAGAGATGTTATTCAATCTCGACTTTCTCCCCAAAAAGTTTGGCAGAAACCAATTTACATAATATATGGTAGCTCATTTTTTGGTACCAAAAAATAATTAAAAAAATACAGAAAAATTTAAAGGAATTATACCTTCAAAACGTTTTGCAATAAATTTCTTACAATTAAATGCTAATATTATGAAATTTTAACATTTTAAAGAATTTTTTTTCTAATATATTCATTTTATATGTGAATATTTAAAATAAAATCATCATATACTTTATAGTAATTGTTTTTTGTAATTAGTATTTAGCTTTTATTCAAATTATTTCTCCCTTTAAGTTAAAGAGTTAGACATATTTAATAAACTTTTGGCTTTCTTTTTTATTATCATCCATTAAAAAAATATCTATTATCTAATTAAGTTGTTAATAAATTATTTTATATGCTTAAAAAAGTTATCAAACTATCAAATAAATTTTAATTATTGATGTAGATTTTTTTTTTTGAATGAGAGATAATTTAGTTGATCAATTTATGATGGATATTTTCATAAATCAACCAAAAATATTAAAACGTTATAAATAATAATAACAACAATAACAAGGAGATCAAAGTTTTTAGCGCCAAATCCAAATAAAATAACGGTACATAATCATAAATTTACCTGCTTGTTGATGGCGTTAAGAAAAAAAGCCATATGAATACCGTAAATTCAACATCTTGTCAGTTACAAAAAATATTAAATAATTGAGAAAAAGAAAAAAACTTGAAAAAAACAAATAAACAAAATAATATAGCTAGCGCACCTAAATTTTTCACAATTTCTTAGAGTGATCAGCTATTTTCTAGGATATAAAACAACCGATAAAGCTGGGACATTTTTTTCAAAAAAAAAAAAAAAGAAGAGGAGGAGGAGGAAGAAGAAGATAAAATGCTACTTCATGTGAAGTGAATGAAGTTCATAGTAGAGTTTATAAGAAGATACAAAGCATGTGAAAATGCAATACATAAATGCTCTTGAAAATAGAAGATAAAAAGAGCAACAATTAAGGCTCAATAGTTAATGGAAGATGTGAGAGTTCTTCCTATTTTCAATTTATTATTTTATTTAGTGGAGAGGCAAAATGGTAATTCATCTTTGAAGTTAGATGCTTCCTACTTATAATATAATATGATATAACACACCTCAAAGTTACATTAAAAGGTCAAGTACGCCTTCGCTTTACATTTTTTTCTTTTAATGGAGGATTTATAAAACTCATCAAATTAAGTTGCATGAAAATCGCGTGCCCAATACCTTTCATATCAACTAGATGGTAAAATTACTTTCGCATTAAAAGACCATTTTAAGAACTCATAATGTTCTTCCTTTTCTAATTATCACAATGATAAGAATTATCATTTTGTCTTTTGTCACACCCACGTACATTGTACAACCACAATAATTATTCTTCATCTTTCAAATTTATTATGTAATGCTATCACATTCACTTCAGCATATGAAGAAAATTCAGTAGACGGGTTTCATAATTTTTCATCAAGAGCACATTAATATGCTCAATCATCATTATATCATCAATATAATGCATTGGGACTCGAGTCCAACATCTTACATATATGAAAACGTGTTAGGTCATAATTCATTGGGACTTAACTCCAATGTATTATCATCATGGTGCACCAAAGTTTGAACTCACGTATTACTTTCTTGGTGTAGTGAACTTGAATTCATCTACTTACCCTTAATAAATGACATAATAAGCCAAAGTGCAACATGACTTATCCTTAGCTTTTATAAATATTAAATATTTCAGCAAGTGTAGGCATAACCGAATTAAAGCAAATACTCAGTATCTCCATTCAGTAAAAAGGATTTGCAATAGAAATTTAAAAGTAGAATATAGTCCAAAAATTAGAATTCACTTGTGTGAATCAGCAGATAATGCACCTACAGATAAATAAAGATGGTATATTTATCCTATCAACAAAATTTCCAATAATTATGCAATAACATTTAAGAAAATTAGATTTTATATTTCAACAAAAGACTTTGTTCAAGAAAATTACATTCTTCCTTATTAACTTTAAAGGAAACTATTTTCATGGTGTGCTTGCATCAGATTTTTCAAATCGTATATATAACTCTATAATTAAATTTCGATAGTTTAACGTAATGAACGTACTTTTCGGAAATTATGAAAAACACATAAATATGTAGGTAATATCAAAAGAATGTATTGTGTTATATGAAATAAAATAATATTCTTGTAACTAAATATGTGGCCTTCCGACATGACCGTACAAAAAATACAATAATAAGCAGAGGCGAATCCATGATTTGAAAATTTCGGGTGCACTTTTATTTTAACATAGATACTAATAACGTCTAAGGAATAATATTGAATTGGTCATTAATGACGTGAACAATGGTGAAAATATAAGTATATACATCAAATATGATTTTTCGTATAATAGTTTAGACTTTACCATTGTTTGGTCAATTGAGAGTAGTAGATTATTATGTAATATTGAGGAAAATTCATGGATGGTTGCAGGTTCGATCCCGAGTCACAACGGTGGGATAACGTGCTTCAACCAATGCACTAAATCAACTTATGTTTATTAGTGCGCACAGTTGATATATATTAACTTTTCAAGGTATATACACACACATATATAGATTTTTGTCCAAAGTTAATAGGTGCACGTGAATCCCCTAGCTTATACGTGGGTCCGCCTCTGATAATAAGGTAAAAGGATCTAAACAATTCAATTACCTTAGGTTATACAGGGAGGCAACAAGAAAATGTAACTATTAATTAAATAAACATGCCTCCTAATTTTCTCACTCTAACTTTATCTTGATTTGAATTCGCCCTTAAATCTGTCTTCAACTTTGTCAAATAACTGGCTGAATCATTAGCTCTGATACCACTTGTTGGGATTGAAATAGAAAGCTTCATGCGGAAGCTAATAATTACAAAACCTTGAAGGACGATAAATCATACGACAAAGAAAAACTATATTAAAAGAGGCATAATAATTTAATATGATTTGATCAATTGATGTACATATTAAAAATATATATAAAAGCATAAAGAATACTGACAGAACAACTAATAAAAATTCTTTGAAGGACTACATCATGAATGTTATATGTGTTTTGTATGAGAAGAAGAGATCTTCTATTTATAGAAATCCAAAACTTGATAACTACCGTAGAGTCCTTATCCACAAAGAAAATATTTTCTACTAAGAAATTCTTTTTGAAGCAAAACATATTTATGATGTAGAATCCAACTAAGGTAAAAATTCATGAAAAAACCCTAACAACTGTTGGAAATTAATCATTTTAACATCTCAAAAAAAATTATTATTTTTTTGTATCTGCATTTATATTTCAGCAGATAAGGACCAAAGTTTCCTACCAAAGTTTGAATGATATTCATGACATTTATTATGTGAAATTTGGTCAATTTTATAACGATTTTTCATTGATTTGGCCTTAGAATTTTGCTCCCAAGTAATTGCAAGTCAATAGCCTTTAATGGCTTTGATATTGGATTTGTCCATTGGAGTTCATCCTTAGAAATGAATATGTTGCTTTGATCTTTTGGCGGGAAGAGACCCTTTATGGACATATAAATGGTTTGCTCTTGTATTGATTAGGGGTGTTCACGGTTTGGTGAAAAATCAAACCAAATCGATTAAAAAAAATCAATATTTGATTTGAATTGGTTTGATTTAGTTTTAAATTTTTAAAATCAATAATATTTGGTTCGATTTTGATTTTACTAAAAAACCAAAGAAATAAACAAATTGAACTGATAAATTTTATAATTATTTGAATATATGTTATTAGTTTTTCAGAAATAATTATAAATATTTTACACCTTTTAGTCTTTAATTTGGTTTTAGTATACTTTATTTTATATGCACTACAACACTTTTAAATTCTATTACTTAAAAAATATGTCAACACTCTAAGTCTAATTTTTTATATGTGGTGTGACATATTATCGATTTTTTTAATTTTTTTTGCTAATACATCCATCTACTCTTCAATCGTGTGCCTCTTTTGATTTTTGAAGGGTTGACCATTCTATTTAAAGTTGTATATTGTCTCTATGTGGATATTAGACATGTGAAGTGGAAAAACCTCTATATTTATGCAACTTAAACATGCTAAAACTTGGGAATAGTGTTGAAAAATAAAGAAGAATCAGATACATTCATCTCGTGATAGTAGAGAGAAATTTTTTGATTCCTAATATTCACTTGAAATAATTATCTCATGTCTATGTTGTTTTACTATTATTAATTTATTTCGTCAGGTCCTTCGTTTCTAGTCCTTTCTAATGTTCTTACCAGTGTATCTAACGGACGACACGACAAGTCGTTCCCAGTCATGAAGACTGATCATGTGCCCGTCATGAGTCAGTAGAAATTCTCCAGTGAACTTGACAGGAGGACCCAACGACTCGTTGGACCTTGTAACGAGTCGTTAAGTCACCCGTTAGGGACACCTGACAGTTTTTCCTAGCGAATCTTTAAGGGCTATTTAGTAATTTTCTATTCTACCAAGCATTAAATCACGTAGTTTTGACTTTATTTTTAGACGTTTTAGTGGGGGTAATGGGTCCTTTTCCTCATTCCCCACTCAAGAACTCAGAAAATACACCGTAAGTTCTCTCAGGAACTCTCAGAGCAAGAACTAGGGCAGCTTTCTCCTCCTCAATTTCTCAAGATTTTTGTGGGTTCTTCATTAGGTATGTGGGGTTTTAACAAGGAGATTGTTCTTCCCTTGTTCCCCCAAGATCCTCCTCAATTTCTTCTATCAATCTTAAGCCTTGAGCTTTTGAGTATGAGAAGCATTTATGTTTATCTTTCGTTGATTTCACTTAGAACGATGTTCATGTATATTGTTGATATGATCCCCATAAATTCCTATCAAATTGTCAGCATTTATACATAAGTGAATCTAAGCCCTAACTTTTGAGTTATGAATTTTGCTTATTAAATTTCCTCTAGTGAATGAAGAATTCTACGGGCTGAATTTTCTAGAATTTTCAATATATTTATATATGTGGAGTAGATACTCCATTAATGAGAATGACGTTAGCCCTGTTAAATGAAATTCCTAGAATTCTTGAAATTGCTCTATATTATGAAATCACCATATTGTTGGGATAAGTTGAGTTCTCTATTAGCTGCTAGTAGTTCAAACTATTTAGAACGTAGATTCTTTTTAGAATCTTTCAGAAAATTGTCAACTGATTAGTTTGTCTCCAGTTATTTTTGAGGTGTCAGTGGTGCCTCCCAGTTTTTAGACTCAGATTCACATTTTAGTTATTTGGTCCATTAGGCGGTCATGATATTCAGTTATAACTCTGACCAGCCCCAGGACCCCAGTTTAGTTATTAGTTGTTCTATAGATGGTTACGACGCTCTAGATAAGCAGCTCTGACCAGTCTTAGAACCTGGTTTCAGAATCTGGTCCGATAAGGCTCTCAGGGTACATGCAGTCATTCGTCCCTGACTAGTCTTAGGCCCCAGTTACGAGCTATTAGCTTAGTAGTTCAGTCTAGTTTTTTTCCAGTGGGAGTAGGACTTAGCACCGAGAGGGCCGGGGTTCCAGCGCACCCAGGTTTCTAGAACTATGTTGCCAGTGTAGGTTACAGTATTAATTGGCCTGATTGGCCCCAGATATATTTTGTGATCACCTAGTTTATGCCTTTATACCCTGGAAAGGTATATTGGGTCCTACTGGTGGAGTGTATACATCAGACTCCATGTCTAGCTCACGTGGTTATATGTCGGTTATAGACTCTCCCATTAATCAGTTCAGTCCAGTATCAGAATAAGTAGCTCAGACAGGTTTACAGCTGTATCGTTTCATGATACAACTGCTGGTTCTCAGGTTCAACACAAATAGTTACCTCAGTTTCAGAGCATTCCACTTCAGCAGATCAGAGTGTGAGTCCTCATCATTCAAGGGCCTTGTTTATTTATTTCATTTGGTTATGGTTTTGTCTAGACTTAGAGTTAGCTGGGACTTGTCCCAGCAACTCCTCAGTAGTTGGCTTTTAGACCAGACTTGTCTTTCAGAATTGTATTTCAGATATATTACTTTCAGTCTTTACATTTTCTTAAACTGATGAAGCTGTTATATATAAGTTCCATTGTGCATGTTTACTCAGAATGTTAGTGTATGATAGACTAGGGGTTGACTTGGGGTCACTTGTGGCTTCAAGTACCGTGTTACATCTAGGGTATAGGCTCGGGGCGTGATAACTTTGCTGTTTGGCACTAGATAGTCTGGGCTTCGAGTAGTCTCTAGAGGATTTGACCCCAACTCCTTGTTGAGTTCTATATTTGCATCGATTATTTACACTACCCTACATTGGGAGTGGATTTGAACGACATCACTCACGTCATGTAAAGCTTAGGATATAATACTTTAACTACTTTGATTAACAAACATGAATTTAGTAATTCCAGAATTATTTAGTATTAGCTATTTGTTGATTCATTAAATAAAAAAATTACATAATCACTTAAAATATTTTTATAAGATACAAGATTTTGAATATTTATTCTTGGTTATAATATCTTTTTACATACATGAAATGTATAAATCCTCTTTATATTGAAGCTCTTCAATTTTATTACTTCTCTCTCATTCCTCCATTAAACATTAATAGGACTTGTATTTTTCTCACATCGAACCAAGCTTCACCAACAATTTTTTAATTACTTTGATTCACAAACATGAATTATAATGTTGGAATTGTATTACTAGAATTAGTGTTTCCTGAATAAATTAGTACTAGTAATTTATTTGGTTCATAGAATTAAAAAATTGTCTAATCATTTAAATTATTTTTAGAAGGTACAAGCTTTTGAATTTTTTTCTTGGTTTTATTTGATTTTTTTTACCTTCATAATGTTGTAAAATAAATTTATTTTAGATATCCACTACACAAATATAATTAACTCACACTACTTATCTCAATTATGAAAATGACCTCCACTGTTCATCACCATTATTCTTGTAACCTTACACTCCTCCACAATCTTCTACATTGTCTCAATAGTTAATGCTATCTTATTTAACCCTCTATGTAATAATACAAAGAGGAAATTTTAGAAATAGCTAACATATGGGCGAAATTAAGCCTCAATAGCTATACTTTGGTTATTTACAATTCAATGCAATAATTTTTAGCAAAAAACTCTCTTTCCTCTCTCCTCGATCTCGCTCGGCTCTCTCCCTATCTCTCTTTACCTCTCTCCCTATCTCTCTTTTTGTCACGACCCGAACATAGGCCCGAATCTAGATATGAAATCTAGAACCATAAATAGCTCTAAGTCAATCCATGGTATGAACATGACATCTAAGGCTCAGTATAAATAATGCAGAAACTAACATTTAAAATAGTGAAATTTTGAAAATCTAACAACATCTGAAAAATGGAATACATAACACTGATCTGAAGCTAAATACACACTATGTCTGATAAGCCTCTAAAATCTGACAAGTTGATGGGACAAGACCCCAAGTAACTCACTACAAAACTAAAACTGAAGACACTGATAGCGAACTGATAAGAAGGTCCTCGAAGGATGAGGACTCACCAACAAGCTGAGAGATGCTAACTCTGAGGGTCTGGCTAACAGCGGCACTGAACCTAACCATCTGAGCCTGTATCATGAAACAAAACAACATAGAGTATGCGGTCAGTACTTGGAATATACCGTGTATGCAAGATAAGTAAACCCGCTAAGTATGTAAAATCAAAAATCATGCATATCATAAACATTTTATCATAAGATTCTGAGGGTAAAGCTTGCATGCTATTATCTGAAAAAACATGACTGAACATCATAACTGATTCATATGACCCAAAACTGAAACTGATAATCATAAAAAAAACTGAACATTGAGTCAAACCTGCTGAAAACATAATATCATAATTGATGAACATGCATAACTGAAATCATGAGGAGCAATGGGAGACTCGTCATGTAACTGACATTACCGCGATAGAGCTAACGTGGTCCCAACTATTATACTCAAGTGGGCAGAGCCGTCCAAAGCCTTGCCAGGGCTAAGGACACTACCATGATTTCGATAACAAGTTGAAGGCCCCTCGGGAGCAGGGAAAGCTCACAAGGGAGGAAGAATCTGAACATACCTACGTTGGCACGTAGTTCTGAGGCACAGGATTAACTGAACCCTTAGCCTACTCGGTGCTAGACATTACTTTCAAAAATATGCATATGCTCTACATCATTTTTCAACGAAGCTGAACCATCATCTTGTGACAAAGATGAATCATAATAGTACATGCATAATCTGTAAACATATCATAAGGAGCCTCGGCTCAAACCATACCACAAGTTGAAAAGTGGGAGTCTAGACTCCAAAACCATGTGGTAAGCTAATAACATGAAATTGAAGTAAATTATGAAACATACTTGATTATATGGTCTTTCCCAAACTTATACATGCTTTGAAATAGACTTGATAGTCAAAATCATAAATATAAACATGGGTAATTCGAAATCATACTTTCATCATAGACATTTCATCATACTTGAAAGCATAGATCATAATCTCAACTCTTCATGAACTTTCATAATTGGGCATCATAATTGTAAAACTTTGAAATCATAAATTTGTAATCGAAATCACTATAAAACATGCCCATGAATCTTAAAACAACATTAAAAATATGAATAGAATTTACCCATGATAGATATTTAGAGAATTTCACAAATTGGGTTAAAACCCCATAGATTCATCAACCTTGAATTTCATGAATTTAGAAGAGGATTTGGACATAGGAGTAAAGGAATACTCCTATTCATAATCCTACATACCTGGGTAATCTGGTCTTGCACTCTTTCTTAAAAGCGCAAAGGAATTGGAGAAGAAATTAGAGAGTTCTAAGCTTGATCTTCCTTAGGAATCCTTTAGTTTTGCATGCATGGGGAGGGAATAGGTTAGAGTAGATTTAACCCTCTTAAAACTCCCCTAATAGATCTTAAAACGATGTAGTTTAGGTCGTAGGAGCTTAGGAATTATGGAATTTTCATAATTAAAATGAAGGAAAATTACACACCACCAGGTGCCACGACTCGTCCTACTGATTGTTCCTCGATCCTGTGGGTCGTGGTTTCCTCCCATTGCATCCTCTGATAAAACTTAAGTTCTGAACTTTTCTATGGGTCATACCACGACTCGTACCTTCATACAACGAGTCATGGGATCCATCTATTACCAAGAATAGGAGAAATTCCCTGCTACTTCCTACAGGTGAAAACAATGACTCGTCGTCCCTTACAATGGGTCGTACCTTGACCCCTATCATTCAACTCTGCCACCCAAGACCCCAACCAATGGGTCCTTACTATGATCTGTGGTTTCTCACCACGATTCATACCTTCCCTCCTGAAAATCCAGAACCAAACAACAACTCTGACCCATGACTCGTACCATCATCCCATGAGTCATTACTAGATTCATTGTTTCCAACTTATCCATGTCAACTGTTGACCACGAGTGATCCTACGGTCCATTGGTCCTTCCTACGACTCGTACTATGAGTCGTCCTGAGGCAAAATTTCATATTTTTCTGCTGATCATATTCTCAAATCCCAAGTTTAGTCTTAGGCACTTTCGGGGTATTATACTTTCTCCCCCTCCTCTCCCTCTCTCATCTCTCTTCTCTCTCTCTGCTCTCTCTCTCTCTCTCTCTTTCTCCATCTTTATAAATTATATTTTCACCTCTCTCTCTTTGTATTTTATATTTTCACCCTTCTCTCTTTGTATTTCAATTTTTTTGAGGTATCAGACAACTGTATTTATTGTATTCATACATGCATTTAGATTGTATTCTCTCTCTCTCTCACCCCTTTCTCTCTGTATTACGTATTTCCATGTCTCTCTGTATTTGTATATTTTTTGAGGTGTCAGGATACTATCTTTGTTATATACATACGTGCATTTAGGTTGTAGCCTTTCTCTCTCTCTCTCTGTATTATGTATTTCCACCTTTCTTTCTATGTATTTCTATATTTTTAATTTAAGATGATAGATGACTATATTTGTTGTATTCATACGTGCATTTTGATTGTATTATGTATTTTCACCCCTTTCTCTCTGTATTTGTATATTTTTGAGGTGTCAGATGACTGTATTTGTTGTATTTAATGTGCATTTAGGCTGTATTATGTATTTTCACCTCTTTTTCTCCCTCTATATTTCTATATTTTGAGGTGTAAATATAGGTGTTAGGTGAGCATTTGTTGTATTGACCATACATGCAATTATTAGGTTGTATCGACGAATACAAACTGCGTGTATATAAAGACACAAACAAAAAAAGGACAAGGGACTATATTCATTCTCTCTAATTGCACTTGTATTTGTTCGTTCTTATATCTCTTGTAACCACTCGCTCTAGTTTTACTTGTATTCATTCACTCTAATTTCTCTTGTATTCATATGTGCACTTAGACTGTATTCATTCGCTCTTGTATCACTTATATTCATATGCTCTTATATCACTTGTATTTATTCGCTCTAATTCCACTTGTATTCATTCGCTCTTGTATCATTTATATTCATTTTCTCTTATATCACTTGTATTCATTCGCTCTAATTTCACTTGTGTTCATATGCGGATTTAGGTTGTATCCTTTGCTGTAATTTAGCTTGTATTTGTTCGCTCTTATATCATGTGTATTCATTCACTCTTATATCACTTGCATTATTTGTGATATAGAAATATAAAAATACAATAGTGAGAGAATGTGCAAATACAAAAATACAGAGAGAGAGAGAGAGAGGTGGAAAATATAGGATACCAGCAGTGAATTTTTGTATAATTGAAAATCCTAATGAGCTACGTAAAATTCAAATATGGTAATGGAAGGATTTTTTTTTTAAAAAATGCCAAGCATATATAGTTGAGTAGATCAGGTAATATATTATAGCTACACTAACTTTGACTTATAAATTGCTAGTATTAGAATATGAAAATTGTTGGTTTAGTAAAAGAATGTTCAGGAGTTCCATCGAATGTGTGTCAAGTCACCTCATGGTAGTAGACAGAGAGGGGGAGGGGGAGGAGGGGCGGGGGGGGGGGGGGGGGAGAGGTGGAGAAGTGGGAGGGAGGGAGGAGTGAGGCAAAATAGAGAGGGAGAGAGAGGTGAGAGGTGAGCGAGTTTGGGAGAGAGGGAGAGAAAGGAGAAAGATGCTAGAAAAAGTAAAGTGTAGTTATGAAATATAATTTTTTCCAGAAGTGTAGCTATGTATAGTAAATATATAGCATATATTTTCTATATTATGTAACTTTCGCTAGTATAAATAGGGACATGGAAAATGACATTGAGATACTTGAACACACTTCTATATTTGGAGATTTGGATACTTGAAAAAGAATAAGAAAAACTCTCATCTCTTATCTATATATTTCTTGTCTATACTATATTTTAATACTATTATTTTTTTCAATTGAATTTAATAATACGTTATCAGCACAACTATTCTCTAATTTAAATCCCAACATCATTTTCACTTGAGACTCATTCTCTTATTATTTGTCTCTTAAATTAGTACAAAATAGTATTACCTGCCAGTATGCCACAAGATCTTCCTCAACATTTTTGTATAATATTATTCTGAAAAATAGATCTAATCACTGATGTTGCTTGAGTTATACTAATTCATACACACAAGGTATATTACTGTCTTTAATTAATGGTTACATTGTCTTGTTGCCTCCCTAAGGTAATTGGATTGTTTAGACCTTTTTACCTTATTATTTTATTTCATCATATAACAAAATACATTCTGTTGGTACTAACCACATAATTTATGTGTTTTTCATAATTTCCGAGAAGTATTTAAACTATCGAAATTTGATTATGGGGGAGTTATATATACGACTTGAAATATCAGAAGCAAAATATAGTATACCATGAAAATAGTTTCCTTCACAGTTAATAAGGAAGAATGCAATTTTCTTGAACAAAGCCTTTTGTTGAAATACAATATCTAATTTCCTTAAATGTTATTGCATAATTATTGGAAATTTTGTTGGTATGGTAAATTATAGACACATAAATTTTGTTAGGTTAAACTCATATAAAATCTAAATTAAATCCATATTTATTTGGGTTGAACAATTAATTTGGACTGCATAATTAAATAAGTCCATTTTATTAAATTCAAGTCCAAAGTCTATTTCATTTTGAGGCCCAAACTCATGCCACGTGTCAAGTGACATGGCATCCCAGTAAAGTTCAAGATCAATGAGATGATGCCAAGAGTTCAAAATGATATGGAAACTTACAGTCAAAACAAGGACCAATTAAAAGCAGCCAAGTGTCCAAAATGACATATCTGGACCAATCACAAACAACCTTATCACATGACATTCGTGATAAGCTTGATGACTTATATGCACCAATCATAATCGAGCACGAGAGTTCATTTGCAACTATACTGCCTACTCCTACAACTATAAATAGGGGTTTTCTGATGGATTCCACAACATTAGAGCAAGCTTAGTTTTTCGACGGAACGATCAATGAAGTTCTTCTCGCAGATCAGCCCGAAGAGATAAAGTGGTGCCTGATGTTCCCAAAGAGCAAACACATCTCAAGGAGCTTTGAATTATCCTACATTCAAGAAATATGCTATTGACGACGTGGAGAGAAGAATCAAGTAAACAACAGAATTATATTCACAAGATTCATCAATAAAAGATTACTTTTTATTTATTTATTATGATTGTAGTTATTTTTCGGCATTTTCCAAAATTTATTTTGAATAGATTTTGGCTTACCTAGTGGGACCAATTTTTCTATTCATCTCTTCCTCCTGGAAATCGAAAACTACAAAGTTGAACTACTGCAATGGCCTTTAAAAAGATCAATGATGTTCTATGCAAGGATGCTACTATTGCCATATGTGTTGCTCTTAGTCATGTTGGTCCAATCACTCGATGCAAGTTCAAGACTAGTGGCTTGGATGGGTCCAAATACTTCACCTCATTGGAGATGACAAAAAAGAGCAAGAATTAAATGATGGTCATAATTACAATCTCTGGGGGCAACATTGCATCCATGTTGTTTGATGAACATTCTCAAACTGGCTTCGACTTTGGTGAATTTGAGAATTCTATGCATTCTCCAAATTCAATGAAGGTCAAAGCCTTGATGATTGATGCAATTGACATGGATGAGAAGTTTGCAATGATGGAGCAAACCCTGAAAGCCTTGAAGAAGTCTGTTAATGACAAAAATATTCAAATCGCCCAATTGATGAGAAATTAAGATTTCTTCAACCTTGGAGAGTAATGTCACAATCTAACACTGCAAGAAAAAATTGATGCTGAGTCTCCTACTAAGTCAGTTGACTCTCAATGTACAAAGCGATCCGCTTTAGTGGCCACTCTAATAATTCAACAACTATAAGTCATGATTACAAACACGATCAAAGCTCAATATGGAAACCTACCACAAAGTTTCTTAGGTTACACAATATTGTATTCTAAGAGAACTAAGCACTTACCGATGTCAAATGGATATCAGCCACTAAAGTTGAAATAATTTGAATGGAAAGGAAATCCAAAGAAACACATTGCCCATTTCGTCAAAACTTGTAGTAGCGCAGGCACACATGGTGATCTCCTTGTCAAATAGTTTATTCATTGATTAAAAGGTAACGCCTTTGATTGGTAGACAGACTTAGAGCCTGAGTCAACTAATTGTTGGGAGAAACTTGAAAGTCGATTGCTCAATCGTTTTTATAGCACATGTCATACAGTAAGCATGATGGAGATGAAAAACACAAAAGAAAGTAAATATGATCCCATAGTGGTGTATATCAATCGCCGGCAAATATTGAGCTTAGATTGCAAGGATCAACTCTCAAAAACTTCTGCAGTTGAGATTTATATTCAAGGAATGTTTTTGGGCCTAGTGTATCCTCAGAGGGATTAAGTCACGAACTTTTTAAGAATTAGTTATGCGGGCTTATGACATGGAGTTGATCATTGCAAGCCATGGAAATGCATCACCTATCTTTGATCTAAGAAAAAGCTATAAAATTCAAGGAGTGATCAAAATAGAAAACTAAAGAATCCATGGAAGCAAGCGTGACTTCAATGAAGGCCTCCGCAAGACAAAAATTGAAAGAGGAAGTTGCAAATCAACAAACCAAAAAGTGTAAAATCAACCAAGCTTAAAGGAGTTACAAGAAAAGGTGTATCCTTTACCTGATTCTAACATTCTTGCAATTCTTGACGAGTTGGTAGCTAAGAAAGACATTGAACTCCTTGAGTCAAAGAAATCCGAAGAATTCGACAAAGTCGACAATCGTAAGTATTGTAAATTTCACTGCATTATTAGTCATCACACCACAAAATGGTTCAGCATAAAGGAAAAGGTCATAGCATTGGTGAGAGAGGTAAAGATCATCATTGATGATGGTGAGACAACTAATGCAAACTATGCTAGTGCCGAACTTGACCATAAGAAAGATTTCAGAAGCTCTATGACATATGCGCTCTGTCATCACTGAAAATGGAAGAAGATCATGCTATAGTTTTTGAGCTTTGAACCAGTTGAAGTTCTCGCCTTGAAGAAAAAATCGAAGGTATTCAAGATAGATAACCTCTCCAACAAAAATAAAAGATAAAATTGGACATTGGTCACTTGTAAAAGACAAAAGCATCAAGGGATGTCATGACCTAAATGTCGTGATTGGCACCCACGTTAACCCTCTGGTGGGCAAATCATAACTTACAAACTAACCCAACAGTTATTGAATCATTTAACTGAAAATTGGACATTAGAGAGATTATTAAAGGTTTAAATAACTATAAAAAAATATGTGAAAGTCTAGCTATTAGAATTTCAAAAACCAAAAGTCATCATACAAGAACTCTGATAAGCAATATCCGAGAGTAGCAAAGACAAAAGGAAACATAAATCAATGTCTAAATGGAGTGGAAATCTATATAAAGGAGGATCTGCGGTAGCCTGGATAAGAATAGCTCAGCCTCATATTAGTCAGCTGTCAACACTAGATGTGAGGTCACGAAGAAGACTTTGAGAGTCTGCACTCAAAGAAATGTGTAGGAGTAGCAAAAGTACAAATACTATATATTGGTAGGCATCATAGGCCCACTCAGATTAGTAACAAGTATACATCACATAATTGATGAAAGCAATAGACAAATATAACAACATGTAACCAGTAATTTAGGAAATGAGGTACTCAATGACATCCAAATGAATATACCAATCCCAGACCCAACAATGCCAATCAACACGAGACATATAAGTCTCTAAACCATACATAAGAAAACATCACAAGAATTTGCAAGCATAATGCAATCACAACACAATTATCATCAACATATCTCAATATGTTCTCTGTTTAGTCATCACACAAGACAATAATGACAAGTACACATTAATTATCACAAGTGCACACCACAATCGCAAGTTATATTAAAATAGACTTCAACAATTTAACAATTTGTTCATACAAGGATTGTCAAGTTAACAATTCTCAATCACATTCTATGTCCGAAGACCAATCATGCATTCTTTATCAACTCATAAAACATATAAGTGACTAGTCAAAGTCTAAATCCAAATTAACCATAACCTACCTCAACCAAAGTACTTGAATGAGCAAGCTACTTCACGTGAGCCTTTCCTTCCTCAAAGCCTCAGAATGGTCAAAGTCTAAAAATAATAATGCAAGAGTATTTAATCATCTACTCTTCAAATGAAATCTTTGGGATTAACACTCACCTAGTTCTACCCTTTATCAAGGTTTAAATTATTACCCAAGGGTTAATTCACCGTAGTCTAGTTCCCCAATAATTTCACCACCCTAAATTATGGAGCTTCTATTTCTTTAACCCCCTTTATAGCAGTTTTTATACTAAAGGTATCATTTTTATTAGACTCTAGGCCCAAATCACCACAATTTTGCATTAGAATATCCAATTCCATCAAAGAAAGTGTTAATTAATAACTTAGAAGCATAAGAAGCAATAATTATCATCACCCATTTAATTCCCCATGACTTTCATAAGTTTTAAGGTTCTAGCCCATAATTCACCAATTAAGGTCACCCCAACGATTCTAGGATGTTAGAGGATTGATGGATTAAAGAATTGACAGGGTTGATAACATCCAAACTATACCCTCTTGACAAGAGAGCATAAACAGTCGTTGTTCAAAATACATATTCCGGATGGATGTTGGGGTAGAATCCCACAGAGACTACCGAATGATTTGCGTAAGCGTTGTTTAGGAAATTTGAATTAATTCACCCAAAATCAAGGGAAATAAAACAATAAATATTTGGGGAAAAAATGAAGTCAATAATATGGTGGATTTTAACTCAGCTAGTTAAAATAGCAAAATAACCAAATTGAAAGACAATGATGAGTGAAGACTAGAGGTGTGGTGTAGATGGGGTGTTAATCAAATGAGGATATGCTAGATCATCAAATTATTGAGAATAAGTGTAAACAACTTTAGACAAGATGGCGCCCAATGTTTCTCAACCTCTTGGGTGCCTTTTTCTCGAGTCCTTTCAAACCTCAAGACACAATTCAATTATCCCAATATAGTTTGGGTTAGTAGCTGAGCTATTTCTAGCCATCAACTACTAATTAGAATTATTAATATGGGTTTTGGCTGTTTCTATCCCAACACCCACACAATCACATTCATTCCTACTATCAAATTCTTCCCCAATACTTAATTCTTCTTTTTCAAGCCAAAATCAAGTAAGAAAACCAAATCCATATTTGCAACTATGGGTAATCAATTATAATTTGAAGAGAATTTAATAGATTCACACTAATTAAGCAAAATTAAGATGAATCTAGCAATAACCAATCTAATTAAACACCCATCATCACACACCTTTAGCTAATAATTTAGCTACTGATAATTAAGAAACTAAAGAGCATATTCATTAATAAACTTAATGATTTCATTACTAAAAGCAAAGCAAAATCAAACTCAAAATATGTCTGCAACAATGATTATACCTTGCTACAGAAGAAGATGAAAATAGGAGAGAGCAACATTCAAATTTCTTCTCCAGTGGGTTTTTTTTCTTTCCAAAGCAAAAAGAATGTTCAAAAGATATGTACAGAGTACTTTCTTATAGACTATATACAAAAATAGGGCAACCAATCTCCTCTTTTTCAGTGCTAGATGTAATTGCCCTTGTTCAGGCATTTTTTCACTTGCGACGGAATTGACAGTTCACCGGTTGCAATCCGCGAGCCGCTGTTCATTTTTTTCTACGATCAGTGCCATTCCAGGACCTTTCAGTAATGCCTACGGCGGTTTGCTGATTTACATCCTCGAACCACTGATCAGTTTCCTCTATGGTCTAGCAAGATCCAGCATCTGTCGGCGATGGAACCGGCGAGTCGCCGGTTGGTGTCCGCGGGCCGTTGGTTGCAGTTTCTCCTCAAATCAGTGATTTCCTGCAATTGACCAACGTTTCACCAGTGTCCTCTGGTGGAGCAACGATTTTCACCTAAATTCATTCTTTTTACTCTAATTCATGCTTTTTCTTTTCAGCTTAGATACCTATACACAAAAAGGAAAAAAGGGCATAAAATTCATTTAAATAACTTGAAAACTAAGCTAAATATCATGCTTAAGAGCCTAATAAGTTGGTAAATTACCAACTCATCAAACCCCCAAACTTGAACTATTTCTTGTCCTCAAGTAATGTAATTCTTATCAGTCAAGCAAAAGGGATGACTTGCCACTCCATAAGAGTTTATGCATCAATGACCACTTAACCTATGACAGTCCAAAAATGCTCACCAACTCACAGAAAAAGAGAAGCAATTTCCCCCTAAAAATGTGGAAAAGTTTCAAGAAGCAACCACAATTCAAAGGCATGATTCACAAATGCTTTCATTTTGCAAAACAAGGGCATAGCTTATCCAATAAAATATACATAACACCTCAATTCATAATAACTGCACATTCAAAGTTTGCCTCAGAGCTCACAGTACTCATGCCTCAATCACACCTTTACTTCAATGCAAGTGTGTCCTCAAAAGGTAATGATGCCACTCACTTCAAGAGAGAATCTCTTCTCTTTATCATGAATCAATGCACGCATAAGGGATTATAGAAAAAGGTGATCACACTCACTCTCCTAAAAGAAATCTTCATGCACACAACTTGACCTATAGGCTTTCCCTTCGTGTAATTCACCACTAATGTAGAGCAACTACACTAAAAATCAATTAGGACTTGCGGGTCATGATGGAGGCTAGGGGTAATGGTAGGATAATTATTAGGCTCTAGTGACTAGAACCTCCCTATTGCCTTTATGTGAACACTTTTAGCCCTTCCCATCTAATTTTTTGTATAACTCCACCTTATTCCTCCTTTTGCAACTATTTTAATCTTCTATTTCTCAAAAGAGCTTCCTTCTAGGTCCTTTGTCTATCACATTAAGCCTTGTCTAAGCAAGAGGTAACACCATTTCACTTTTCTTTTCTCTTTTGGTACCTTAAGGTTTCTCAATTCATCATTTCATTCCTTTTTATTTTTAATAATTTGGTGCTACCTCAAATTTAGGCTTCTCATATTTCCCCCTTTCTTGAAAACCCCCAAACTTAGGCTCTTTGCCTCTTTCTCATTGATTTCCTTATCTCTCCCTATGTCTTTAGGCTTTCAGCCCCTATTAATCTCATTCGCTCACCACTATAAATTAGGGAGGATGGGTTCCAAGAAGAGGGGAACAAAGAGGGGACATTAGCTTATAATGTGGTTTCCAAGAATAAACAGTCCAAAAGGCTCAACATTGTCTAGCAAGGGAAGACATTTTCAGAGGTCATTTTGGGTAGAGTGACTATCAAATGAAAGCCTAAAATCGTGGTCTAAGTGCAGCTACAACTAGAATTTTCCCTTGAGTCACACTTAAGGCAAGTTCTAGACAAGAAGATATGCATGCGATTCACAAAGATCCTTACCATACAAGGCATCACACCTAAAGGGTCCACACAAGTCATTATCATCACAAGATTTAGATTCAAGACATGAGAACATGAAAATTCACAAGCCAACCAGGGAATCTACAATGTATTACAAGAGAGTGCTACATTTCTCATTTCAAATGCCCAATTTTTCATTTTCATGCCACATCCCAAAATTTTTGGTGGTACCTCTCAAAACAATTCCACAAAAGACTCAAAGAATGACATGACATATTCCCTTAAGAGAGTCGGCTCACAATCTATCACTAGAAAATATCACCCTGGTTTGACAATCAAAAAGGAAAAGAAAAAGAAAACTGCTCCTCAAAAAAGAACGGTGGTATGAAGAAAACCCTTGAAGTTTGATTACTATATACTATTTACAAAGAGAATAAAATCAAACCTGGGTCACAAATTTAACATTTGGCAATTTCGAACAAAGACCCATTCTAAAAGCACTACATCAAAAGAGCAATCATTTCATCCATTCACAATCTTATCAAAACAAGCAGCCCGACAAGGGCAATCATCAACAATGTTAAAATGAGACTGACAAAGGCCCACAACTCCTTACAAGATTTAAAACAAAAGCCTAACAAGGGCTACATCAATTCATAAACAAAATAAATCACAAATGACCACCTAGGAAAACACTCATACCACTCCAACTCAAATATTACATAGTCCCCAATGTAAGCATGCAAAATAAAGGGGGCGAGAACTCCCTGAGTGGGTCATTCCTCTTTATCCACATCATCAGAAGCACCAGTTCCTGCTTCTCTATCAAGACTGTCCTCACCCAAATATTCTACATCATCTCCTAAGCCCTCAAAAAAATCGTCAATAAGGCCTCGAACTGCAGAAGGGGTAGCCATTGTGGCATTAAGAGAATTTGAGTCAAGTACCTCTATGGATGTATGACTTTTTCCACTCCCTTACTTCAGTCTGGAGAGAAGTGACAGCTCCCTCCATAATATCTACCCTTTTGCATAATATGGTAAGACTCTCGTACAAGGACTTCATTTCCCGTTTCACTATTTGGGCGATGAGGGTAAGGAGGCTCTTAGCCAACTTTTAAAGCTGGCACTCGTGAGAGTTTTTCATTTCCACAAGCTTGTGGAGACCGCTTGGTTGGGAGGATGTTGGAGGAGGTGATGCTCCCCTAAGAGGTATGTCACTAGAGGTTTGGCCCGATGCTTCTGGATGAGGTATGTTCAAATCTGGGGCTCGTGGAGATTGCTCAAAATCATGAGATAAAGAACCTCCTGGAAAATCAAACGCCTGCATCCGCTTCCACTTCACCTTGGGTGCATCTGCATCCCTTTTGCGATCTACTATGATTACACCCAGAGCAGGACTAGGGATCTCATCTGGGAACAATGGTACTTGGGCTTGCAAGCAAAGTTGAGAAATGAGCACACTATATGGCATAGAGGTGCTGGTTTGCCTAGCTTTTCTCTTCATTTGTAGAGCCACGATTTCCCCTTAGTTTATGTGGACCCCTTTCATGATGCAGGTGATAAGGATAGCTGCTTCCTAGGCTAACTCGTTGCTCATTCTTTGAAGGCATGATCCGGCCACAGATGAAGTCTAGCCACAACTTGGACTCAAATTTGAGATCATGACAAGAAATTTCACCGCCCATAGTTGCCCAAATGGGTGTGTTTGCAACAATGATAAGAGCTATCCATGAGTATTGGTTCTCCTTGTTAGCAATTCTAGCCATATATTTTGAGCCGGTGTCAAGCTCATCCTCCCAAAATAAATAATTGATGGCTGTAGAAGTGATGTCGACCTCCATCCCTCGCACCATAACTGAAGCCAGGTAGGGAAATTCGTCCACCTTGCCCTTGTGATGCATGTTCTCCTGCTAGCCTGGTAGGAGGCGTAAAACTATGGGACTAAGCTGGGATAGTAATTTGGAGAGAATTCGCGAAAGCATGCCATTGCCTATCAGTAAACTGCGCTGTGATGTTGGGAAAATCACCCCACATCCCCACCAAATCAAATCTTTTCTCCATGGTGATCGAACGACCCTTGCAAATGGCATAGTGCCCCGTCATGTCAGGCATACAAAACATTATGGCTTCCTGAGAGTTGGTGGGTGATGTGGATGTCTTTACTCTTCCTTTTCCCTTTGTGGATGAGGAGGCTGGAGCCTTGCCCTTGCTGGGGTTCTTGGATGAATTCATTTTCTACAAACACGATGTTAGTGGAACCCACAATGTTTCTTTTTGTATTTTTCTAATGATAAAAATGAAAACAACCAAGAACAACTCTAAAAATGAAATGAGAAACAAGAGGAGGAATTAGCTTGAAAGAACTGGCTGCACCGGTGAAATTCTGGCGAACTGCAGGAGGTGATCCACGGACCGCCGATGAACTGCTGATAGTGAGCAGAATGTTGGGTAGGCAAGTTTCCACTGGAGACTTATCGGTGAGCCACCGGTCACGATCCGTGAAATGCCAACGCGACGCTGGATCGAGGCAGTGGCCTAGAGGCCATTTTTTACCCGAAACGACATTTCATCGGTGTTTTGTCGGACTTGACCGGCGAGTAACCGATGGTCGCTGTCCCATTGCCTCAAAATGCATTTCAACATCAACTCTCAAAGAACACATATTCATATCTGCTATAATCATTACCTACCCGAATAAAAAAGGAACAAAATGACAATTTACCCTTAAGAACGGCGTCACCCAATCTATCATTGGGCAAATTGAGTCCTTCTCATCCCTTGGTGTTACTTAGACTTCACCCCACTCAACTACATAAGAGTAACCATTTTCCCTCACCCATTTAAGCGTCAAGCCCCTTCCACCCCTTAAATTTTACACTATAACCATCAACCACATTCATCATATAAAAGCATAATAATGGAAATGTTGGACGAAAGGTGGAGTAAAAAGAAGGGAGAAATATGCTACAACAAAATTCATATGCACCAAGATTATAATTTGCAACAATATTAAAGTGGTAGGATTTTTACCAGGGGATAAAGCTTGAGAGCAGATGATAGTTGAATTAGCTCAACAATGGGGAAGATGGGAACTTTGCTAGTAGAGAGTGAAGAGTGTAGTGAGAGTTAGGTGAAAGAAATGAGGGTTTTTATAGGTGAAGGGAAATGAATGGTATTGGTTGAGGGAAAAGTGGGGGGTTTAATGGTGATTTAAATGTAGACGGAGTGGGAAAAGGGGATTGTTAGAATATGGAAAGGTGGGGTGTTGGGAAGATGAAATGACGTATGGAGAAGTGTTAAAAAGTGGGGAAAAAGGGATTTCGGGAGAACAAAATAGAATAAATCAAGTTTGGGAGGCTGAAAAAGGAATATGGGTCGGTTCGGTCAATGGGTCGGTCAAGATTTTTAGAACAAGCACGTACGTATACCGGCATTTCACCAACGGTCGTCGACTGAAAGCGGCAGTTCACTGCCTTACCATTATGGACTTGATTTCATGCCCAGTTCTCTACTTTGTGACTGGCGGTTAACCGGCGGTTCACGGATTGGGTTCTGCGTTGCGCTGGTGGATCGCCGTTTGTGCTCCAATGTCTCAAGTGTTATGACTTAGGCCGACGGTCAATGGAAGTTCGCGAACTAGTGTAGGCATTTCGCCGGTGACTTGCCGGTTTGACCATTTTGTTCCCAGGTTTCTATTTCCATGACTTAACGTGACACCCCATAATTTTTTATCGTTTAGCCGATGTGTTCGTACGTATGTTGAGAGTTTTGGAGTATGACACATACAGAAAAGGGCTTGGGGGAATGAATGCGTGAGCTCATGATCAAACGAGCAAGAGGAAAGAGATCGTAGGCAGGCCTCAAGGGGCAGCCCGTCGTGGAGCTCCCTCTCCAGCAAGGGGTGGCGCGTCTCTCCCCTATCCTAGCGTGATGGGAGGCACGCTGCACCCCCTTCCACCACCTCATATATATATGTTTTAAGTGTGGGAAGTCTATTTCATTCCAAACATAACCCTTCGGCTTAGAAGAGAGAATAAACGTGGGGTTCTTCCATTTTTCGTCAAATTGCATTGCTAAAATCCGTACAAACACAAATTCACCTGAGATAACGAGTTCTAGGCCTATAAGAAACATCCCTATGGAGTTATTTCTTGAAAATTCGTTCAGAGTACCGGAACCCCTGAGTAAAAGTGGACGAAATCGTTTCTAATTGAGTCCTAAGTGACTGCAAGTGATGGGTAAGTGCTTTTACCTTCTAGACTCTCGAGAATTTTTGAGTTTCCGGCCAAATTGCACAAAGTTGAATTATAGTCAAAGTTCATTGAAAGACACTGTGTCACGACCCGAACGGAGGCCTGGATGGTAGACACGGGACAAGGGACCCGGAGAGACCCCAAGTCGACCCAAGGCGTAAGCAAACATCTAACTCAATATATAAATACTGAAGAATCAATGATATAAACTCAATGAAAGTCTAACTCAACATCACATCAAAATAAACATCCGAAGCTAACACATACATAAGTCTGAAAAGCCTCTAATCTAGATGAGTTGATGGGACAAGACCCCAACTAACTTAACAATACTGAAGCTGAAAATACATAAGGAAACTGAAAGTCTAGCCCTCGAAGGATGAGGACTCACCAACCAAGTAGGTGCTAACTCTGACAACCGACTACGAGCAAGGCTAAGCCTGGGAGTAGGGTCCTGTAGATCAACATAGAAAGTATGTAGTCAGTACGTGGAATGTACCGAGTATGTAAGGTAAGTAAAACCACTTAAGTAAATTAAATCATTTAAAACATTTCATAACATTTCATAAGCTTCCAAATTTGAGAGAGGGACTGCATGCATTCATTCTGAAATCGTATTTTTCATAATATGACAATGCATAGCTTCATAACATCATGACTAACTCGAATGACTCAGCTGAGATATGACATTTATAGAAAAGCTGAACAATGAGTCAAACCTTGTTTTTAATACATGCATGTTTAAAATAATAATCATGAGTAATGAATATGAAAATCTGAATCATATAGATAATGGGAGACTCGTCACTTAATCGACATACCACGATAGGGCTTACGTGGTCCCGACTATCACACTCAAGTGGGTAGAGCTGTCCAAAACATTTCCCCTTAGCCTCCTCGGTGCTAGACTCTTCTCCCAAAACATGCAATGATCTACATCGTATATAGTGAAGCTCAACATCATTTATTGACGAAGCTCAACAATGGAATCATGCATAAACTCAACATCGTATGAAACAAAGCTCAGCATTGTCCTTTGACAAAGCTTAAAAAGGAAATCATGCGTAGAACTGCCATTGTATGAAAGGGAAGCTCAATAATAACATATATCTCAATTATGAATTCATGCATATGAGAAGCTTTATTTTGAATCATACCACAAGCTCAAAGATAAATGGAAGCATTTACTCCAAAACATGTGGTAAGCTTACTTTAGAGATACTACATCATCATACTCGATATAAGGGCCTTGCTCAAAACTTTATCATGCTTGTATCTACTCAATTCATTTTGAAAACAATATCATAATCATGGGTAACTTTAGAAACATGCTTTTCATTATCAAATCTCATTATCATCATACATTCATTATTATTCTCTTCTTTCATGAACTTCTCATCCATGGACATATTATTTCATAATTTTGAAAACACAATTTTGATTGAGAACAATTTAAAATCTGCCCAAGCTTCACAATTCATCAATAGAAACATAATCTAACCATACCCATGTATGGAAATTGAAAGAAATTATGCAATTGGGTAAAACCCCATAACTTGATCATAGGAATTCCTCATACTTAGATAGAGATTGTGCATCGGTGAGGAAGGAAACACCCATTCGTAACCCTACATACCTAGAAGGGATTGATTCCACCAAATCTTTGATTACCCAAGAGGAAATTGGATGGAAACCTTGAATAGTAGCCTTGAATCACCTCTTCAACCTCTCAAGCTTGCATGCATGTAATGAATGACCTAGAATAGGTTCTCCCCTCTTAAAACCCACTAAAACAAGCCTTAAACGACGTATTATAGGCCCATAGGACTTAGGAATTATGAAAAAGCCCTTACTAAAATCGCAGATTTTGGCCGACTTCCAGTCCCCACGAGGGACTGGACGACTCGTGCTCACAGGCCACGACTCATGGCCATGAGTCATCTGGTTCACTGCTCGAAACAACTAGGGGACCTCACGGAAGACACCACGACTCGTGGTGGGTGACCACGACTCGTGGTCACTATCCGTGGCTTCTACTGCCCAATGCCTCCTTACCAAACCACCAGTCTAGGACACGGGAGACCTCACGAGTCGTGAGGCCAGACCACGACTCATGGTCATGCCCGTGGTCTTCTCAACACCCCCTGTCAACCCTGCAGGACCACGAGTCATTTCACGACTCGTGGTCACTCCTCACGAGCCTCCTCACGGTTTGTTCTATGACCGGGTGCAAAATTTCAATTTTTCATTGTTTTGACTCCCGAGTCTGATCCTTGGGTTCCCGGGGTATAACACACTATTGTTTGCTAACTCCTACTATTGACATAGCCTTATTTTCTCAGCGTAAAGGCCGCAATTGAGTGGAATTACTAGCTTTAGGTTGGAAACTATTTGGTGAATGAAATTCGACATTCAAGGTATGTTAAGGCTTATCTCTTCAATAAGTTATTCTCATTGTACAGTGATACAACTTATGCCTTTGAAAGTAGATAATGATCCTGCATATTGTGATTAGCTGCTGCTAGTAGATAATGGTTATATATATTATGGTTAGCTGTTACGAGACAAATTGAGATTATATTATAGCATTCCTTGTCGAGAAAGGGCACGATGAGTATGACTAACGCTAGGAGCATCATTGAGACTTCCTGGTTCTTCTGTTTTTGCAGCATTAGTAGAATTCTGATGTTTTGCTGTCAGGCCAAGGCCTTAGAAGTTTATGGTTAGTTGTTGGGACTGATTTGGTAAGTTGGAAAGCGTAGGGCGCAGTCGGTTGATATAACTTTTAGTTTTATGCCTGTATTGTCATTGAAGCTCGCCAAAGGCCGTCGGTGTACCATGACACCTCCAGGGCCAGAATTTGGAAAGGATGGTCTTACCCTAGATTCAGTGGCACCAGAGTTGCCTAGTGAATTAAGTGACAACCTGCTACTATCAGTGACTGTTAGTTTCAGTCGACTTAGTGCTTGTCATACAGGTCGCCCATGAAGTCATCCCAATTGTACAAGTCAGATAGACCCGTGGATACCCTAAGGAGGGAATCTTATTAGTAGTTGGATGTGGGGACAATGCCCCATCCTGCTCTTATAGATACCCAGGTATAGGTTGCCGCGGGTGGGTAGGTCCAGGTATACCTGCCTACAAGGCTATGAATCACCTAGAGAAGTCATATGAAGTTTGAACAGACCAAGTTAATGTCTAAGGGACTAAAACCATAGTAGTACAGTATTTCCTTTAGTATAAGAATTATAGTAAGCTTCCTATGAAGGGTTAGGGGTGACTGCTCAGGAGCATGTCCGATTAATAGCAGTCCTACAATCGTTCTAAGCGAAGGAACTAAATAGTTGGTCGCCTGCGACCTTACTGTTTGCTTATGAGCTACCATTGTCCTAGCATGACATTCAAAGTATTATTTAAACCACTCCAGACCTCGCCCTAGTCTTTCTAGGCCTTAGATATTATAATCACTTCTAGGACCCTCTGGTCACGTGTAGGCACACGGGGTGTGCTTGTTGGCAGCTATATAGAGATTGTTCCATAGGTGAGTAGCGGTTGCGTTAGGCCTAGAGGCCAGATACGCCTTTTGAATGGATAGATTTGTATATTGTAACATAGTGTCCCTAGTTAGGGTAGATAATATTTCATACCGCCTCTCACCATGAACGGCTAGGAGGTTGCTAGATGTACGAACTACTTTCAGAGCTATAAACTGCTTACGGAGCTATATATTACTTACGGAGCTATGATGCGGTATTGCTTACGGAGCTACTGAATAGCTTACTGGGCCATATTGAAGTCTATTCACTTATAGTCTTCTTCTATGCTGTAGCGACATTATAGACCCTTCGTAGAGCCTCGTGTGCTCGGGGTATAGTTATAGGGATGAAAAGGCCCGAATTCAATTACAGGAGCCCATATGGTTCATATTTAGTTATAAGAGCCCATTCGACTCATATACAGTCACATGAGCCCAGATTGCTCAGGTACAATTAAAGTTACTTGCAGAGCTTCAGGGATACCAATAGGGATATATAGACTAATTGGCGCCTGCCAGGGCTTATGGAGGCCCATATAGGTTATCTCTATGTTGATTGTACCTTCCAGGCTTATGGGTGCCAGGTTTGGTTCTTGTTTGTATGCTTGCCTGCTATCTATATCTTATGAATTGTATTGTTGTACAACTTCAACTCATATAGGTGTAGTAGTTTACTAGATGTAGGTTATGGATAAGAGAGCTTACAGGTTAATTTTTTCCCCTTCTTGCTATTCACTTTCAGTTCTTTATCAGCTTTTATTACTACCTTACATATTCGGTACATATTGTACTCTCACCCAACTATGGGGCTCTGCATACTTGCCTGCAGGTTTAGACAGACAGATCGTGGGATCGCTTAGCAGCTATTCAGAGTCAGCAAATTGGCCAGCTCCTCTTATTTGGAGTTGTCAGGTTGTAAAGGTTTATCTGTCTTTTATTTGTATAGCATTTGGGTAGACCGGGGCCTTATCCCGACTGGTATTTTTATTCTTAGAGGCTTGCAGACTACAATTTTCAGTTAGTTGTCCGTGTGGGGCCTATATATGTTCAGTTCTATATGCTGGCCATCTGGGGCCTAGTATAGCTTTTAATTAGCAGCCTTGTCGGCTATAGTGTTTATATAACTGTCTGTTTTTCATTCTATTATAACTAGACAACTTGGTGGTCTTGTCGGCCTTCATAGGATCCCTTTTATTATTATGTTGGCTGGGTTAGCTATTTTCTTTTATAGGTGCTGCGTGGACTTTTCGGCCCGAGGCTATGTTTACAACCGAGATATAGCAGTTTGTTTCCTTGATTTTGAGTTGCTGGTAGGCACCAAAGGTGCATATGCCCAACTAGGTCAGCCTAGATCCTAGTGTGGCTTTAGGTGCCAGTCGCGCCTCCCAAGTTGGGGCGTGACACTTAAGGAGCTGATGGTTCGCGCATTTGGATCGGCGGTTCACCGGTCTAGTGCGGTGCCTACCTTGTTTTGTGCTTCTCCTCCTTGCTTCTCACTTGCTTAGTCCTACAAAACCAAAAACAACAATGGTATTAAAATATTCAAGAGCAAATACTTGGGTTGCCTCCCAAGAAGCACCTTAGTTAATGTCGTGGCACGACGTATCTCTCATTCAGAGTTCATTCTCTGGAGGATCATCCTCCGACTCAACCTCCTCCATATCATTCCTGTCATTCAACACTCCAATCACTTTGCATTCCTCAGGAGGTTCAGCGGCTTGGCACACCTTGAAGTTAACCTCTTCACCTCTAACCTGAAACTTGAGCTCACCTAGCTCCACATCTACCAAGGCTCTACCCATGGCGAGCAATGGTATACCCAAAATGATTAGAACTTCCATATCAATTTTACAATCGAGAATCACAAAGTCAGCTGGTAGAATAAACTTATCTACCCTCACTAGTACATCCTCCAAAACACCTACAAGGTTTCTTGATAGAGCAATCAGCCATTAAAAATCTCATCGAGGTAGGTTTAGTGTTCCCAAGCCCCAACCTATTGAAGATTATGAGGGGCATCAGATTTTTACTCGCCCTGAGATCACAAAGGGCTTTCTTGAACACACAAAACCCAATAATGCAAGGGATTGTGAAGGCTCCCGGGTTCTCCCGTTTTGGGGCCAGGTTGCTCATCATCATAACACTACAATGATGTGTTGTCTCTTCGGTGCCCACATCTATAACCTTCTTCTTCTTCAGCAGTTCTTTCATGAACTTTGCATATTTGAGCATTTGAAGTAAAGCATCCACCAATGGTATATTTATAGACAATTTGATGAACATATCGATGAACTTGCTGAATTGATCATCCTTTTTCTTCTTGGCCAACCACTATGGATAAGGAGGTGGAACTCTTGGTTCTTGTTCTTTCTCACTTGAGGCTTTCATGCCTGTATCTCCTTCTTCATGATTTGAGGGAATCTCATCAACATCTCACTCACCTTAATCCTCAACACTATCACAACCAGTTGGTGTTTGTGGCACCATATCTGATTCTTTTGAATCACTTGCCTTAGAGGCAACAACTTTCTTGGGCTTAACATTCACATCACCAAGCATCTTACTGCTCCTCGTGACAATGGCCATGCATTGACTATCCTTCTTGGGATTTGGCATTGTATCACTAAGAAGTGTTCCCTTCATTCGGGGGTTCATTTGAGAGGATAAGTAGTTCATTTGGGTTTCCAAATGCTTGATGGAAGCTGAGTGTGAACTCACTGTTTGAACAAGGTTAGACACCTCCCCTTTTAGTTCCTTGACCCCACTGTCAGTTGATTCAACTTTCTTGAGAACCCTTGCTAACATTTCTTCAATTTTTGAATTCCCTACATCGCTCATACCCGGTTGAGCTTGGGCGTTCTCAGCTTTATGAGGGGAACATACGGATTCAAGCTTCGATGATAGTGGTCCCCCTCACGATTTTTCTCTCTATTACCCCATCTTTCATTTTGATAGGGACACCCTTGTGCATCACGGTTCCTCCAACTTTGGTTCTCTTCCCGTGGGCGCTAAGGGCCTTGATTTGTCCCATGATACCCAGGTCGAGAACCCCCCATATGATTTGCCATATATTGGCTCTCCACTTCATATTGTGGTGGCGATGACTCCCCTTCAAAATGCATTGGACCTTGCATTTACACAACATTTACAACTATAGGCCCGTCTCCCATCACATGCTTAGTCATTAACTCTAGCTGAGTCATCATTTTAGCAAGATTTTCATCTTGCTCTTCATCTCTTTTTCTCATTTCAGCTGTTAGCACACTAGAACCAACATCATGTGGTGATACAATAGAATCCCTCGTCCACACCCTATTCGTCTTCGTCATTCTGTCCAAGAGGGCTTTAGCTGTCACGACTTGAACATAGTCCCGGATTGAGACATGGGACAAGGAACCCTGAGGGACTTCGAATCGATCCATGGCATGAACTTCGACTAAATCAATCAATAAAAGCTGAAATTTCAACATACATAATATAGCGGAAGTTTAAACATGACAAAAGATCTGAAATACATCACATACATTTAAAGTTGAATATACTCTATGACCGAGAAAGCCTCTTCACTGATGAGTTCATGGGACAAGACCCCAACTAACTCTCTAAAACTGAAATTGAAATACATCCACATATCTGAATCAAAAAGGGCCCTCGATAGATGAGGACTCACCAATAGGGATTGATGCTATTCGAAGGCTGGCTAGGATTGAGGCTGAATTTGAGTACCGAAGCCTGTATCATGAAACGATACAACATAGAGTATGCGGTCAGTACGTGGAATGTATCGAGTATGCAAGGTAAGTAAAACGAACATTTAAAATACATAAAAGTGCATAAGAGTAGGACAACATGATCATAACATAAATATCAGGATGTAACATAAGGCTCAAGGTCTCGAAACATTTGTAAATCATTCATAATCATACTTACGTGAGAAAATCTTTATTAAAAATGACTTGAGCGAAAGTTTATAATCATATTCATAATCAGGCATAAATTATGAGGAACAGTGGGAGATTCTTATAATCGACATACTCCATATGAGCACACATGGAGCTCGACATGTAAATTCTTAGTCGGGTGGATGTTTGTACCTTGCCAAGGTTAGAACCATGAAAGGTATGATATCACTCATGAAATGACCATTTGGGGAAAAACGGGACAGTCTCAAAGGAGGTCCCATCATGACCTATGGTGGCACGCAGTTTTAAGATTCAGGGCAAAACTTGGGCCCCGAACCTACTCGGTGTTAAATACTAATCCCAAAACATATATAGTGCTCATAGGATAATGTACATGAGATTCATAGGCTAGTTAAATCATGATATTCATAAACATGCTTGCTAATACGTGAACTAGCCATGAAGATAAGGCTCGTGAGTCAGCCATAATCATAAGTCGTAAATCATGAGGTTCATGCATACTTGTAAAACATGTATATACTTAATAAATCATAAATTCATGATAAGCACTTACATAAATCCATATCATAAATCATAAATCATAAATCATGATGGGTTAAAGATCATCAAAATCAAGGTAAAATCATAACTCAATTTATCATAGAACATGCATGATTAGGCATAATTTAGTAGAAATTTAAATCAATAAATTTATAATTGAATTAGTTATAAAATCTGCCCATGATTCGTAAAATATGATGTAAAACATGAGGAGTAGTAACTCATAGATAGATCATTAGGATTTCATAAGATTTAAGATAAAACCCCATAAGATTCTTAAACAAAACTTCATGAATTAGGAGAGGATTGGGCATGGGTGTGAATGAAAACACCTACTCATAACCCTACATACCTGGGAGACTTGAATTCTATCACTTCCTTACTTGCCCAAGAGGAATTGAGGAACAATTGATGAAGAGCCTTGGGGTTTTAGGCTTGATCACCCTTCTACACTATAGTTTGCATGCATGAGTTTTGAATAGGTTAGAATAACTTAACATATCTTAATACACTCTAAAAATAGCTTAGAACAATGTAGTATAGGACCCTAGAGAATAGGAATGAGTAACCTCACGACTCATGGTCTTCCTCACGGAATCATTTTGTGACCTGGTGCAGAATTTTCAGTTTTCTCTCTTTCAACTCCCGGGTCTGATCTTTGGGCTTTCGGGGTATTACAATATCTCCCCCTTGGGAACATTCATCCTTGAATGTTGGAAAACATACAGAAATGTATAGAAACGCAATCATCATATTCAAATACTGATCATTTAAGCTGAAAACTGACAGAATGACAACCTCCGAACTGAGCTACACAGTTAAACTGAATTCATGAACTATACATACATACTTTGACATAAAAGAAACTTGGGCACATGAACTGAACATGAAAACTAAATTGAGTACTAGGTCAAAAACTGATACCTCAAACTGAAACTGAGCCGGAAGGAGATAGGTGTGGGTATCTAGCCATCATATCCGCTTCGGCTTCCCACTTAGCTCCCTCAACCTGCTGATTCCTTCATAAAACTTTAACCGAGGCTACTTCCTTATTTCTTAGCCTTCGAACCTGATGATCCAGTATTTCCGCTGGAACCTCTTCATAACAAAGGCTGTCTTTCACACCAACATTGTCCACCGGGACAACTAGAGCGAGATCACCCAAACACTTCTTCAAAAGTAATAAATGAAAAATAGGATGCACAACAGCTAATTCTGAAGGCAACTCCAATTCATATGCCACCTTGCCAACCCATTTCACAATTTGGTAGGGCCAACGTAATGAGGGCTGAGTTTTCCTTTCTTTCCAAACCTTATCACTCCCTTCATGGGAGACACCCTCAGAAACACCCAATCATCAACTTCAAACTCAAGTTCTCTCCTCCTCACATCAACATAGGACTTTTGGTGACTCTGAGCTTTTTTCAACCTATCCCGTATGAGCTGAACTTTCTCCATGGCCTCATGGACGGGATCTGGTCCTATCATTGTAGCTTCACCAACTTCGAACCAACCAATAGCCGATCTACATCTCCGCCCATAGAGAAACGGATCCATCTGAATACTGGAATAGTAGCTGTTATTGTATGAAAACTCGATAAGAGGCAAATGATCATCCCAACTACCTTTGAAGTCAATCACACATGCCCTCAACATGTCCTCAGAGTATGAATTGCCTGCTCCACTTGACCATCCGTTTGCGGGTGAAACACTGTGCTGAGCTTAACCTGAATACCAAGTCCTTTTTGAAAAGTCCTCCAAAACTGCAAGGTAAATTGGGTACCTCTGTCTGATATGATGGACAAGAGCACTCCATGCAACCGAACTAGCTCTCGGATGTATATCTTGGCATAATCCACCACCGAATCCATGGTTTTGATCGGTAGAAAATGAGTAGCCTTGGTCAACCTGTCCAAAACCACCCAAATGGAGTCATATTGTTGACGAGTGCGAGGCAAACCTATTATGAAGTCAATATTGATTTCTTCCCACTTCCAAGTAGGAATATTGATATATTAAAGCACACCTCCCGGTCTCTGATGCTCGACCTTCACTTGTTGATAGTTTGGACACTTAGCCACAAATTCTACGATGTCTTTCTTCATGCCATTCCACAAATAGACTTCCCGTAACTCATGGTACATCTTGGTGGTACCTGGATGGATTGAATACCTAGATCCATGAGCCTCGTGCAACATCCGGTTCCTTAAATAACCAACATTCGGAACACATAAGCGACGCTGGTATCGAAGCACACCATCTCCCCTTTTTGAGAGGACCTCGACCTTCTAGTTTTGAATGGCTTCCTTTAGCTTTACCAAAATATGGTCCTTGTCTTTTCTAGCTTTTACTTCAGTCACCAAGGACGATTCTGATCCATTTTGAACTATGACACCGCCATCAGTTGAATCAACCAAACAAACTCCCTGCCTTGAAAGTCGATGCACGTCTTTTACCAGCTCCTTCTTCCCTCATCTACATGGGACACACTTTCCATGGAGAGTCTACTAAGTGCATCCGCTACTATATTAGCCTTGCCCGAATGGTAAAGCAAACTCATATCGTAGTCTTTAAGTAGCTCTAACCACCTCTTTTGCCGAATATTGAGATCCTTCTGGGTAAACACATATTCTAGACTCTTATGCTCCATAAACACATCCATGTGGACCCCGTACAAATAATGTCTCCATATATTCAAGGCGAATATCACCGCGGCCAATTCAAGATCACGGGTCAGGTAATTCTTCTCATGAACTTTCAGCTGTTTGGAGGCATATGCTATAAATTTTCCGTGCTGTATCAATACACACCTAAGTACGATCCTTGAAGCATCACAATACACCACGAACCCATCGGTACCCTCGGGTAGGTTAACACCGGCGCTGAGGTGAGTCAAGCCTTCAACTCTTAGAAGCTCTTCTTAGAAGTCCGACCATTGGAACTTTACCTTTTTCTGGTTTAGTTTAGTCAACGGTGCCATGATGGATGAAAAACCCTCCAAAAACCTCCGATAGTAGCCAACAAATCCCAAGAAACTTCTGATATTTGAAGGATTCACCAGTCTGGGAAATTCTTCACCGGCTCTATCTTCTGTGAGTCTACCTGCACACCCTCACTAGACACCACATGACCCATGAATGCCACAGAATTCAACCAAAACTCACACTTGCTGAATTTTGCATACAATTGACGATCCTTGAAAGTTTGCAACATCACCCTCAAACGAGTGACATGCTCCTCCTCGCTCTGAGAGTATATAAGGATGCCATCTATGAACACAATCATGAACATGTCTAGGTATGGCTTGAACACCCTATTCATAAGGCCCATAAAAGCTACAGTAGCATTTTTTAGTCCAAAAGACATAACTACAAACTCATAGTGACCATACCGAGTTCTGAAGGCTGTTTTTGGAATGTCACTCTCCTGAACCCGGAGCTAATAGTATACGGGCCTGAGATCTATCTTAGAAAAGCACTTGGAACCTTCAAGCTAGTCAAATAAATCATTAATATTGGGTAGAGGATACCCGTTCTTGATGGTGACTTTGTTCAATTGCTTATAGTCAGTGCACATCCGAAGGGAACCATCCTTCTTTCGGACAAATAGAAATGGTGCACCCTATGGAGACTTTCTACGTCTGATGAAATACTTATCTTATATGTCCTTCAACTACTCCTTCAACTCTTTTAGCTCAGCTGGAGCCATCCTGTAGGGAGGAATCGATATAGGCTACGTGTCGGGTAGGAGATCAATACCAAAATTGATTTCCCTCTCGGGAGGAATACCCGGTAGATCATCTGGGAACATTTCTGGATACTCACATACCACTGGAACTGACTGTATAGTTGGGGTCTCAGACGTAGCATCCTTAACCCTAACTAGATGGTACACACAACCTTTGGAAATCATCTTTCTGGCCTTAAGATAGGAAATGAAACAACCTACCGGGATAGCTAAACTATCCTTCCACTCTAAAACTGACTCTCCTGGAAATTTGAACTCTACGACCCGTGTTCTACAATTAACGGAGGTATAACATGCAAATAGCCAATCCATGCCAAGGATAACATCGAAATCAGTCATGGCTAGCTCCATTAAATCTGCTGAGGTGAATTTCTGAAGGACTATGACCGGGCAACTCCTATACACCTGTGTAGCTACAACAGAATCACCCACTGGAGTAGAGACTGAGAAGGGTTCCGGCAAGATCTCGGGACTGACTCCAAAACTACTAGCCACGTAAAGTGTCACAAAAGACAAGGTAGCCCCTAGATCTAACAAAGCATAAACATCAAGGTGAAAAACTCGTAACATACCCGTAACCATATCGGGGGAAGTCTCCTGCTCCTGATGGGACACAAGGGCATAGAATTTATTCTTAAGCTAACCACCAGCTGAACTAGATGAAGCATCCTGCTGGGAGGGATATGCTGTTGGAGTTGCTGAACTGGCGGCTAGTATACGGCTCCACTCCCCCCTGATCTGGCTGAAGGGTAATCCCTGGGTCCGTGTCTGAGTTTGCCACACCCAAAACAAGCGTCCGAGCCTACTAAGCACCTCTTTGGGTGATTCTTGCCACACTTTGCACAGGCTGGGAAGGTGCACTCTATCTGTATGCTACCATGACCCCTCGAATCTGAAGCTTCTGCCCCTTTTATCACCTCGTGGTCTAGATTGTGCATTAGCTGATCATGGTGCTTGAGCAAAAGACTGTGATGAGACTGCTGGCGATATCCGCCCCTTGATCTAGGCTGAGAAGTCTCGTAACTATTTGTCCTGGCCCTATTGGCCTCTCTCTGCCTTCGATACACCGCCTCCATCTGTTGGACATGTAGAACTATGCGGGGAAAATCCATGTCCTGATGCAACATGGCGATCCTACAGTTCTTATCCAGGTAGTCCGCCACTCCATGTACAAATCGGCTCACTCGAGCCCTCTGGTCTTCCACTAACTCAAGTGCATACTTGGATAAGCGGGTGAACTCCAAAGCGTACTCCTAAACCGACATGTGACCCGACTTCAGATTTACAAACTCGGCCGCCTTCAGTTCCCTCATCTCACGAGGGAAGAACCGGTCTAGAAAGGCGGCATGGAACTCTTCCCAACTGATAGGGAATGTTCCCACTGCCCTACTATCTTTCCACTGTTTAAACCAATATGCGCAACCCTTTCAGCTGATAAGAGGCCAAGTCAACACACTCCTGTTTTCCACCCCCATGGCCTGGGTGATCTTCAGAATCTCATCAATGAATTCATGCTGGTCCTTATCTACTTTTGACCCAAGGAACTCTGGTGGGTTCTCAGAAAATCTCTGACCCGAGCCGCCACCGCATTCCCGTTCTGCGGGAGATGCGCCATTGCTTGTTGATTGACCTGGGCAGTTAAAGCCTATGCTCATATCTGTATGGCTACCTTGAATTCAACGTGGGCAACCAGCTCTGGTGCATGCTCCTTATGGGCTGGTTGGGCCTGCTGGTGCCCCTCTTCATTGCCGTTCTCATGGCTGTTCCCATTTCTGCCCATGATTCATAAAATATGACGTAAAACATGAGGAGTAGTAACCTATAGATAGATCATTAGGATTTCATAGGATTTAGGATAAAACCCCATATGATTCTTAACAAAACTTCATGAATTAGGAGAGATTGGGCACGGGTGTGAATGAAAATACCCACTCATAACCCTACATACCTGGGAGACTTGAATTCTATCACTTCCTTACTTGCCCAAGAAGAACTGAAGAACAATTGATGAAGAGCCTTGGGGTTTTAGGCTTGATCACCCTCTACACTCTAGAAATTTGCATGCATGTGTTTTGAATAGGTTAGAATGACTTAAACTATCTTAATACACTCTAAAAATATCTTAAACGACGTAGTATAGGACCCTAAAGCATAGGAATGACGAGAATACCCTTAATAACTTCACAGAAAATAACTGCTCATCAATCCCCACGAGAGACCTAACGAGTCGTTGCCACCAACCACGGGTTGTTACATCGATTGTTGGATACACTATCAAGGTTTCACCTGGGACTCATAACGGGCCATCATACCAATCGTTACCAGTGAACACGAATCATGGTCACCACTCGTTATCTCTACTGCCTCAAACCTCAGATCATTAGTTACCTGCTGACCACGATTCACCCAACGAATTATGGTGTCTGAACACAACTCGTGGGGTCTATCCATAAGGTACACTGCCACCTCAAACTCCTCCTTCCAATTTCCCTTGGCCACGACTGACTCAACGTGTCGTGGGGTCTGACCAGGACTCATGGTCATGCTCGTGGTGACCCCATCAATAATTTTTCAACTCAAGTCCAGTACCTCACCATGAGTCACCTCACGAATCGTGGTCTTCCCCATGGGTCACAGAATGACTCGTTCTATGACCTGGTGTAGAATTTTTAGTTTTCTTCATTTCAACTCCCGAGTCTGATCTTTTGGCTTTTGGAGTATTATATTAGCTAAACCATATGTATAATCCATGATTGATCGTCCAACTAGATTATTGTCCACAGATTTATTGATGGAGTCTAGAGCTTGATAAGCTTTGAAGGAGCACCATCGGGGAGACCATGGTTAGGGCAAAGAGACACTTTCTTCTTGAATCTCAGCCATGCTTTATGCAAAGGCTCACCCGACACTTGTCTAAAGTTTGTAATATCATCCCTCAGCTGCAACATCTTTGAGGGAGGAAAAAAATGATCCAAAAAAATGCTTCTGTCAACTCTTGCCATGAGGTAATACAACCCGGAGGTAGCTCCTCCAACCACATAGTTGCTTCTCCCTTTAGGGAGAATAGAAAGAGCCTCAATCTTATAGACTCTTAGCTGATATTTGTTATGTTAAAAGGCTGGCAAATCTCTAAGAAATTCCTCATATGGTGGTTCGCATCCTCACTCGATTTACTCCCGAAGAGCCCTTTCATCTGCAATGAGGGAAATATCGTACTAGTGACGTGAAACACTACATTCCCAACCTTAGCTGGTAGGCGTATGGCCCCTACAACCTCAGGCATAATGGCGTTATTCTCATCATGCTCCATGTTTCCTTCAATCGAACTATCTCCTGCTTGCAAGTGTTGGATCATATGAATTCACCCTAATGACCAAAAGCAAAAAACAGAGTCTAAAATCTAAGATGCAAGATCAATTCAAATTAGCAAACAACTCAAGGATATCAAGCGCTAGTCCCCGACAAAGGCACCATTTTTGATAACGTCCAAACAAATGGTCGTTTCTTAAAACAAATATTTCCGATGGATGTCGGAGTCGAATCCCACAAAGACTAGTGAATGATTTACACAAGCGTTGTTTTGGAAATTTGGATCAATTCACACCAAATCAAGGGAAATAAAACAGTAAATTTTTGGGGAAAAAATGAAGTCAATAATATGGTGGATACTAATTCAGCTAGTTAAAGTAGCAAAATAACCAAAATTGAGAGACAATGATGAGTGAAGACTAGAGGTGCGGTGTAGATGAGGTGGTAATCAAAATGAGGATATGCTAGAGTATCAAATTATTGTGAATAAGTGTAAATAACTTTGGACAAGATGGCGTCCGATGCTTTTCAACCTCCCGGGCGCCTTTTTCTTTAGTCCTTTCAAACCCCAAGACATAATTCAATTAACCCAATATAGTTTGGGTTAGTAGCTGAGCTATTTCTAGCCATCAACCACTAATTTGGATTATGAATATAGGTTTTGGCTATTTCTAGCCCAAAAACCCACACAATCACATCCATTCCCACTATCAAATTCTCCCCCAATACTTAATTCTTCTTTTTCAAGCCAAAATCAAGTAAAAAAAACCAAATTCATATTTGCAATTATGGGCAATCAATTATAATTTGAAGAAAATTCAACAGATATACACTAATTAGGCAATATTAAGATGAATCTAGCAATACCCAATTTAATTAAACATCCATCAACACACACCTCTAGCTAATGATTTAGCTACTCATAATTAAGAAATTAAAGAGAATATTCATTAATAAACTCAATGATTTCATTACTAGATGCAAGCAAAAATAAACTCAAAATATGTCTGCAACAATGGTTATACCTTGCTAAGGAAGAAGATGAAAATAGGAGAGAGTAATATTCAAAGAAAAAGGAATGTTCAAAACATATGTATAGAGTACTTTCTTCTAGACTATATATAAAAATAGGGTAACCAATCTCCTCTTTTTTAGTGCTAGACGTAATTGCCCCTATCAGGCATTTTTTCACTTGCGATAGAACCGGCGGTTCGCCGATTGCAATCCATGAGCTGCCATTCATTTTCTTCTGCGATCTAGTGCCATTCCAGGACCTTTCAGCGGTGCCTTCAACTGTTCGCTGATTTACATCCGCAATCTGCTGATCAGTTTCCTTTATGGTCCAGCAAGATCCAGCATCTGTCGGTGATGGAACAGGTAAGTCGCTGATTGATGTCTACGGGCCGTCGGTTGCATTTTCTCCTCAAATCAGTGGTTGCCTGCAATTGACTGGCGTTTCACCAGTGTCCTCCAGTGGAGCGACAGTTTTCACTTGAATTCATCCTTTTTACTCCAATTCATGCTCTTTCTTTTCAACTCAGATACCTATACACAAAAAGGCATAAAGGGCATAAAATTCATCTAAATGACTTGAAAACTAAGCTAAAGCTTATGCTTAAGAGCCTAATGAGTTGGTAAATTACCAACTCATCAAGGCTAAACTTACCTTGGAGGAGAATTTTACCCTATCTTTGGAAATATCGCCTCACATGTATTTGGATTCGAGTTTTGTGATTATGAGGTGAGCACTCAAAATAACTGACTTAAACACATATTCTGCCTCGCAACTTTCATTACAGCGGTCACCACCTTCGTTGTAGCGGACCTGCTATGGAGATCAACGCCTCATCATAGTGAGACTTGGCATCTCATTGATACTCACTACGGCGGTCTCGCTGAAGCACTACCTCGTTAACCGTAGCTCGGTAAAATTGTACCAAGTTCCATTTCACAATAGAAATATCAACTCAAGACATCATAGTCGAACCTAGATGTGCAACCCACTGTAAAATATTTCTACGAATTCACTATGTTTCAGAATTCCCTATGGAGGTCTAGTTTACTAAGTCACGCCGAATAGAACACAACACAATACAATACAATTCATCATGATTACACACAAGTTTCAATTTTTAAACCTCCCCATCATTGAGTTTTATTAGCTCAATTTTTACTACGCGGACTCTAACAAGGGTACTATGGCTCTAACTACCCAAATAACGACCAGAAGGGTCATTAAATCAGATACCAATTAAACTCCACTTCATCCCAAATGGAAAAGAAGGGAAACAAGGGAAGAAATACCTGACTCAGTAATAAGCTGGGGATACTTTCTACGCAGATCTAATTCGGTCTTCCAAGGGCCTTTTCCACTGGACCTTCATAAATGCAATCTCCTTGGATCTCAGCTTGTGGACCTCCCTACCTAAGAGAGCCATAGGCTCCTCTTCATAAGATAAATTCTCTAAAAAAAATAAAGATCGAATGCAAGCATAGGTACCATCATCGTGATACTTTTCAAGCATCGAAACATGAAACACCGAGTGAATCCCAAACGAACTTGGAGGCAAAGCCAATTCATAGACCACCCCCCTACACATCTAAGGAGCTCAAACAGATCAATGTTTCTTGGACTAAGCTTACCTCGCTTTCCAAACCTCATCGCACCCTTCATGGGTGAGACCTTGGGCAAAACTTACTCTCCTACCATGAATTCCATGTCTTAGAGTTTTCAATCTGAATACTCTTTCTACCCATTTTGAGCTGGTAAGAGCTATCTAAATTACTTTGACGACCTTCTCTAATGACTCCTCAAAAGATTATTACCCCATGGTCTTACCTCAACGGCATCAAACCAACCAATAGGGGATCTACATCTCCTCCCATACAAAAGCCTCAAATAGAGCCATATGAATGCTCGATTATAACTATTATCATAAGTGAACTCTGGAAATGGCAAAAACCGGTCTTGATATGCCCAAATTACACCTCTATGATGAGAAGTATAACACGGTCATTGTCAAATATAGAACACAATAAGGTTGGGGTCGAATCCCACAGGGAACACGGTGAAACTAAGTCTTATGTGGTTATTTGCTTCTAATCAAATATCTCCGTAATATTGGGGGTTTGGGAATTATGTTTCGCTCCACTATTTGTCAAATACAAGAAGTATCAATTATGATTGATTACTATTGAACTCAAGAAGAAAATAAACTAGGGTTATGATCATCATGGTTTTCCTAACAATTTTTGGTGAATGAAAACCGGGGACTCATTTAAAGCTAAGAGTGTAGGTTGCCAACTTGATTATCCTATCCGAAAGTTTCTCAACCTATTCAGACAGATATCACAGTTATCTTCTCAAACTAAGAGTGATAATAAATGAATTACAAGAATTAACCTAGGTTGATTAATCTTACTATAGCATCCGTAAGGTTTAATGCCTTGAATCCCTAATACTAATCCCTTTTCTTCCCAATTTATACATCTTGCTTAAGCATGTCAAATCTAGTGTTTGTTCTAACATTTGCAACTATTAGAAATCAGTCAAAATGAAGAAACTAGTAATACTTACATTTAAAGTAATGAAGCTTACCCACACATGGTCATTGCATTCATAACAGTAATCACATTCATCAAAGGAGGTTTAACTTACAAAGAAGAGATGAAAGCTTGATTGTGATTCCAAAACTCAATAATATTTCTTCTAAGATTCTTTCAAAAGTGACATACAAAGTTCATGCTTTTCTCCCTCTCAAAGTACGTCTCAAATTATTCCTTTATCTCCCATAGAACCAGATACAAAAAATACACCTAGCAGCTTCTATTTATAGCCAAAAATAATCCAAAAACTATACTATAAATCAAAATCCTGCTTCTCAAGCGACACCCAAGTTGACATCCCGTCAGCTAGGTGACGGTCCGTTATATGGGCCGTCACTCCTTATACAGTGTATCAAAAAATCTATATTCTATTGGCAGTATGCTTGACGGTCCTTTGCAGAGGTAACAAACGGTCACTTGATCCATTACTCCATTTCCAGTGTGTCCTTAATTCTTCATCTTTGTGACGGTGATCATGAGGGTCTATCACTTGGACCATCACTTTCACTTCCTTTTGTTCTGCTTCTGTTTAGGCCTGATGGTAGAGGTGACGGTCCGTCGCATTGGTGACGGCCCCCAGATAGGCCGTCACATGGTTTTTTTTAGCCTGTTTCACATTATTTATTTTCTTTGGTTTATGTTCTTGTATAATACACAAAAAACCATCAAAATACCTAAAAGTTTCTCAAGAAGTTGCGTCCATTCATAGTTAAAAGCATCCAATGCGTCATCAATATGCCGGCGTATCAACACCCTCAACTTAGATTATTTGCTTGTCCTCAAGCAACACTCCATACATTTTATTAAGGCAAAAGAAAATTTTGGATAAGTACAGTAGTTGTCACACTCAAAGTAGATTATTTCGCTTTTTAACACTCCCATTTTTCTAAATAGGACATGAGCAGATGACATTCATTAAACACATTGATTCATGAGGATCTACAATTGACATGATGACATCAACATAGTATCTTACATACACCAACAACAACTATCCCAACAACCAACCATCACTAATGCTTTTGTAGTGCCCTCACCACAAAGAAGTCCCAACTCACATCTAAAATTGTTTGCCTGGGGACTAGAACAAGACACTCGCTCTCACAAAAAAATCATAACAATGCACATGCGAAACCATAAGCTTGCCTTTATCATCATTGTTTTAGGTTCTTCGAACACTTGATTAGAATCAGTATAGGACTTTCTTGGCTTGTAACATAGGCTTGAGGACAAGTATGACACATATAGATAAAGTGACTTGACCCTCCTTGGTTTTCGCAACACTTGTAAAAGGAAATAGTTAACCCAACCAATATAACAATAAAAGGGATCCTATGCGGGCTGACAAGACCACCATGCTGTCTAGTCATGACAGAAAGAAAGATAGGCCGTCATATACTAATTACAATCGACAAGGCCACTACTTGAAAGCTATGCTAGGCCCCACACAACCAACATACAAAACACGACAAATACAAGCCCCACACAATCAACACGAATGGATGACTGAAGACTGTAGTCTGCAAGCCTCTAAGAGTGAAAATATTGGTCGGGACAGGGCCCCGGCCTACCCAAATGCTATAGGAATAAAAGACAAGTAACCTCTACAACCTGGCAAATCCGAATGAAAGGAACTGGCCAAGATGCTGACTCTGAACAACTGCTAGGAGATCCCAAAACCTGTCTATCTAAACTTGTAGGCAAGTGTGCAGCGCCCCATAGTTGGGAGTCAGTACAATATGTACCGAATATGTAAGGCAGTAATAAAAACTGATAAAGAACTGAAAGTGAATAGCAAGAAGGAGCAGAAGTTAACCTGTAAGCTCTCTTATCCATAACCCGCATCTAGTAAATCACGACATGAATATGAGCTGAAGCTGTAGGACTATACATTCATAAACTATATCTAGCAGGCAAGTATACAAACAAGAACCTAACTTGGCCCCCATAAGGCTGGAAGGTATAATCAACATAGAGATAACCTACCTGGGCCCCCATAAGCCCTGGCAGGTGCCAATCAGTCTATATACCCCTATTGGTACCCCTGAAGCTCTACAAGTAACTGTAACTATATTTGAGCCATCTGGGCTCCTGTGACTATATATGAGCCGTCTAGGCTCCTGTAACTGAATATGCCGTCTGGGCTCCTATAACTGAATTCAATACTTTCTACCCCTGTAACTGTACCCGAGCACACGTGGCTCTATGAAGTGTATGTAATGCCGCTTCGGTGTAGAAGAAGCCCATAAGTTAATAGACTTCAATATGGCCCCATAGGCTCTACTTTAGTCCTTACAGATAATATGGCCCCGAAGAAAATTCAGTAGCTCCGTAAGCAATACAACATCATAGCTCCATAAGCAATCTATAGCTCCATAAGCATTAGCAGCATCGTAGCTCTATAAGCAATTTATAGCTTCGAAAGCAATTCGTACAACTAGCAGCCTATTAGCTATTAAAGGCAAGAGGCAGTATGAAACACCATCTACCCCAACTAGGGACACTATGTTATAATCTACAAACCTAGTCATTCAAAAGGCGTATCTGGCCCTCTTAGGCCTACTTATGACCACTACTTTTACTCATCCCTAGACTGGTCTATATAGCTGCCAACAGGCATAGTCTGTGTACCTACAGCTGACTAGAGGGTCTTGGCAGTGATCAAACCCTCCGTCCTCTTAGATAGAAAAGGAAAAGGTCTGGGTGACCTAAGCAATAGTCTAAAGGTCATACTAGGACAATGATAACTCGTAAATAAACAGTAAGGTCGTAGGCGACCAACCATTTTGTTTCTTTGCTTAGAACAACTTTAGGGTTACTACTAATCAAACATACGCTTAAGCAGTCAGCCTTAACTTCCCACACGTAGCTCGCTATAACCTTTAGCTTAAAATAATGTTGTGATACTATGGTTCCAGTCCCTTAGACACTAACTTGGTCTATTCAGAATTCAGATGGCTTCTCTGGGCGATTCATTGCCTCATATGCAGGTGTATCTGGACCTAGCCCTTCATAACAACATATACCTGGCATCTATAAGAGTAGCCTGGGGCATTGACCCTACATCTAATTACTAATAACGTTCCCTTCTTAGGGTATCAACTAATCCATCATACTTGTAACAATTGGAGTGGTTCCCTGAGCGACCTGTATAACAAGCATTGAGTTGGCCGAAACTAACGGTCACTGACAGTAGCCACTCATATGGAGGGCTGTTGCTCAGTTCAGTAGGCAATGCTGGTGCCATTGACTCGAAGGTAAGATCACCCTGACAAAATTTCGGTCCTAGAGGCGTCAAGGTACACCAACAGCCTCTGGGAGAGCTTTACTGACAATATAGGCATCAAATTGAAAGTTATATATCACTCGGCTATGCCCTTATGCTGTCCATCATAATAATTCAGGCCCAATAGCTAACCATAAACTTCTAAGGCCTTGGCACGACAGCAAAAAAAGGGTACTTCTGAACAGTAAATAAATGAACTAGGGAAATCTCTATAACGCTCGTAGCGTTAGTCACATTGAACGTACCCTTTCCTGATGGGGCTATTATGGCATGGTCTCAATACCTCCTATAGCAGCTAACCACAACACACATAGGTAGTATCCACTTGCAGCAGCTAATCACAACATATAAGATCATTATCTACTTTCAAATGCATATGTCGTATCACTATACGATGAGAATAACTTGCCGAAAGTATAAACCCTAACATACCTCGAATGTCGACTTTTGTTCACCTGAACAGTTTCCAACATGAAGCCAGTAATTCCATTCAATTGCAGCCTTAACGCTGAGAGAATAAGGCTATTTTAATAATAGGCATAGGCAAATAACGATATTCATTAAAGAACATTGACTCTAATTCAACTTTGTTTAATTCGTCAAAAAACTCACAAATTCTTGAGAGTTTATAAGGTAGATATACTTACCTGTCTCCTGCAGTCACTTAGGACTCAGTTAGAAGTGATTTTGACAACTTTTACTCGGCGGGGTTCCGTTACTCCGGGCAAATGTTCAAGAAATAACTCTGCAGGGATGTTCCTCGTAGGCCTGGGACTCGTTATCCAAGATGAATTTGTGTTTAAATGGAGTTTAACGGTGTAATCTGGCGAAAATCCGATGAAAACCTAGTAACCTTGTCGTCTCACCCAAACTCTCTGTTTTGGGAAATATTAAAATGTATCCAACTTGAACCAAATTAAATATATATATTAAGGGCGGTGGTGGTCGGGTGCGTCGCTTGGGGCATCATGCCGTAGGGCTGCCGCATCGCGCAGGCCCTCGTGGCCTGGCCTCGCCCAACCCTGCTGACCCACTCAACAATGCGCTCACATGTCCTGGTACCGAGACTTCTCCACATGTGCCATGCTCTAACCACTCACTACAAGCACACACATATGTATGCTAATTGCTAACGTCTTACGGGGTGTAATATGCTCTCTTTTCTTCATCAACCACATCACACCCATTTATCTTCATTTAGAAGATTCTACTTCCATACCTAATTTTTTATGCATCCTACTATAGGCACCCTCAACTTAGGAGATTTTCCTGAGTTGAGGTATACAATGTCCAAGGAGGGACCAGGGCCAAAACAGGTTCATTATAGAAAATATAGGTAGGTAAATAGGCTAATGAAATGAACGGGTCAATTAGGCTCAAATTCAGGGACCGAGGGATTATTTAAATTGTTTGGGTAGTTATATAGGCTTTGTTATAATTACAAAAGATGGCCTATGATCCTTTCCTAGTCAGTTATCCAACAACTTAACAAGATAAACCAGGCAAGTTCTAGATGCATGCACAATGTAAGAACAACATCAATTAATCTCACACACTCTTGGAACCAATTTGAACTATTAGTGATGACTGATTATCAGCATATGCCCTAGCTTAAGCACAATTTCTATATCAATATACAAATAAAGTCAAGCATAGATCCTTCAAAGTCAATATGTTAAAAAAAAAGACACATGCCACATCAAAAAATTGTAGGGGTCTCCATTTTCCAACAAGTGTTTGTTTCCACCACTGCTTTAATTTTTCCCAAAATTTCTTTCATAGATCAAACAACACACAATTTCAAAATCGACTGGTGTGACAGACTCACAGGTACCCCACCCCCAACAAAAAATGGCATTGTCCCTAATCCATATATGTAAAGCTCCCAAACTGGAAATAGGGCAATCCTGTGAAGCTCTATATTCTAGAGTCTAGTACAACTGTTTGTGGTGGGATGATCCCAGAGCCGTCAATAGCGACTTCAGTGGCAGCTGTCGTTCTCAAAGGGTCATGTGTGGTAGTCTCCGTAGCTGGAGGCGGTGTTACGAGAGTCGTCGACTTTGAATGAAGTGTGGCCCTTGTGACATGCCTCTCAAATTGGGATGCTGAACTGGAAGAGGCTCCACTAACCCTGGATCCATCTCTTTAATGCGCATCTCCTCTTCTACCCTAGATTGTTTCAGAGCCTCCTTCAACTCAGCCTTCTCTTGTTTGCTGCAATTATGCTTTTCCATCTTGTGGAATTTGCCCTCATCTCTAACATCATCTGTCAGACGTTTTCCAGTTTTCTTAGGCTGCTTTTCCAACAGATCAATGAAGGGTGCATCATCCTCTGACTCCTTAAATTCAGCAAGTGAGAACTCTAGGGATTTCCACTCTTGTTATAACTTTAGAATGTCTTTTGGAGCCTTTTTCAACTCAGTTGCAACCCTTTCCAACTCTGGCACTATGAGGTCCTTCAGCCTATCATTTACTCTCGCTTCCATGTCATTCATGCGAGCATGGAGGTGCTTGTATAGTTCTGAAGCGGCTGTGATGGCTCGATTAACAAAAGGGCCTAGCTTCTCGACAAACAACTTCAATTTCTTATCTCGTCTATCTGCTTTTCTGACCACCTGAGCAAAATGTGCTGGAATGAATGTGTTTGGTCGTTTGTTGGGTATAAAACTACACGCAAGTGCACGTGGTCGAACAAGTAGTAAAGTGGCTTAAGTAAGCCAAGTATCGATCCCACAGGGACTGGGATAAGGTAACGAACTACTCAAGTGTTACTATATTTTCATTTTAACAATAAAGACAACAGTTAACCAAGAGTTTGATATTTTTGGGTTCTAATTTTTATGCTAAGTATAAAACGATTATCTAATGTGAGTCTGAACTATGAATGTGAGCATGCTGAGGTTAAATGAACATGTCATGAAATTAATTATCGATATAATTTGGTTAACCTTTCCTCCGGTTGCTAGTCAAGAACTATTGCCAATGGATTAAAACTCTCGTATTTAACCCAACTTAAGAATCATGAACCGTCCACCTACATTTCTGTGATAAAACGAAATTCATGTTCTAGCCATACAAACCCGGTTCCTAAATTGACTAATACGACTTTCAGGTATATTTCTATCCTGAAGGAAAATCAATTCTCAATTTTCCCAAACTAAGAAAAGATCATATCCTATTAATTCACAACTTTCCAATTTCTTGCTCTCTCGAGTGAAACCGGACTTTTTAGATGTACATTAACGTAGGTCACACATTAATGCAGTAAGAACAAGTGATCTTGGGCAAATTTATATGCCCAAGTGATACTCAAAAGTACCATTTTAGCCTTGTTTATCTACCAATGTGTATACATTCTCATGTAATTGGTAATAAAATGTGAATTTATACTAACCAACATGATTAGCATTGTTTTGCAGGTAAAATGTAATTTCGGGAAGCTAAAATGCATGTTGGAGGATATCGGGGTTGGACTTGGATGCGAACAAGGAACAAGGCATTGGACAACATGAATTAAAGGGGCTCCGCGATGGAGCCGTGGCACGCTGCCATCGCGGAGGCCTTCTGCCTGGATAGGGAAATTTCGCCCAAATTCCAGAGAGGGTCCGCGTCTGGTCTGTGGCACGGTGGCTTGGCTCCGCATTGCACGCCGTGCCACGTTGAGCTTTAATTCCTGGACCCCCAGTTCCAGTGAGGGTCCGCGTCCGTAGCGTGTCACGGAGGCAGTGCTCCGCGATGCACTCTGTGACACGTTGCTCGTTATTCTGGAAACAATTCCCAGCAGTATAAATAGAACACTTAGGTTCACTTTTCAATATTCTGACTTGGTGGAGCAAGAACGTGGGTTACAGGCAGTTGAGGGACGAAAATATCAGGGTTTTTTCTCTCTTTCTCTCTTCTTTAATTCAATTGCTTGTATGCTTAACACTCATTTAAAGATGTTTAATCCACAAATGAGTGGCTAATTCCTCTTCTTGCAGAGGTTATGAACAATTGTGATGAAATGTGATCATTGATTCTTTGGTTTTTCATCTTTTCTTCCATGTTGTTCTATTAATTCTTGTTCTTACTGCATTAATGTGTGGCCTATGTTAATGTACATCTAAAAAGTCCGGTTTCACTCGAGAGAGCAAGAAATTGGAAAGTTGTGAATTAATAGGATATGATCTTTACTTGATTTGGGAAAATTGGGAATTGATTTGCTTTCAGGATAGAAATATACCTGAAAGTCGTATTAGTCAATTTAGGAACCGGATTTGTATGGCTAGAACATGAATTGCATTTAATCACAGAAATGTAGGTGGATGGTTCATGATTCTTAAGTGAGGTTAAATACGAGAGTTTTAATCTCTTGGCAAATGTTCTTGGCTAGCAACTGGAGGAAAAGATTAACCAAAGTATGATGATAATTAATTTCATTACATGTTCGTTTACTCTTAGCATGCTCTCATTCATAGTTCAGACTCAAAGTAGATAATTGTTTTAGCTTTAGTATAAAAATTATAAAACAAACTATCAAACTCTTGGTTACACTGTTGTCTGCATTTTTAGAAGTAAAATATAGTACACTTGAGCAGATTGCACTTCATCCAAGTCTATGTGGGATCGATACTTGGCTTACTAAAGCAACTTACCACTTGTTCGACCACGTGCACTTGCGTTTAGTTATATACCCATATAACAGACCCCAAACAAGTTTTTGGCACCGTTGCCGGGGACTTGGCAATTGGTGAATTTGTTTTAAGTGTTAATTTACTGTATTTTTATTTTCTTAGTGTTGACAACTTGGTCTTAGCCTATATTTTGCAGACTTAATTTCTGTTGAACACTGGCAAGAGACAAGGAGCTGGTGGAATCGTATATAGAGCCAGAAAGGATATTTCACAGTAAACGGAGAGAAGCTCTACAAAGAAGCTGCAGTTGCTCAGACAGACAATCATGGAGCAACAACAGAATCCACCGGTAGTACGGGCAGTGTTAGTGCCCGAAGAAGTAGCAGCTCGGCCGGTTCGTGAGGTGGCAATCCCACATGCTAATAATGTCACATCTAGCATCCGCAAACCTGAGCCAGGAGGGAGGTTTGAACTTAAACAGAATATGGTGCAATTGCTGCACACTAGCGGGCAGTTTACCGGTCTCCCTCATGAAGATCCACAACAGCATCTCCAAAATTTTTTGGAGATAAGTGACACTTACATCCCCGCTGGAGTGTCATCAGATTATGTCCGGCTTACATTGTTCCCATTCTCACTATTGGGAGAAGCCAAGAGGTGGTTGAAAGCTGAGCCACCAAATTCTATTTCTACGTGGGATGATCTTGCAAGGAAATTCTTGATACGGTTTTTTCCCTCTGGTAAAACACCAAGACTTAGAAGTCAAATTCTAAGTTTCAAACAGAGAGATGGAGAAAATTTATATCAAGCTTGGGAGAGATTCAAATCCATGTTGCGGGATTGTCCTCATCATCATCAGTCCAATGATGTGCTGGTGCACACTTTTATAGAGGGTTTGGAACCCCACACCAAAATATTGCTAGACTCAGCAGCTGGAGGGCAAGCGCTGGAGAAAACTTATGAGGAGCTGTATACCTTGTTAAACCGTATTTCGTAGGGCAATCCAGAATGGAATGCTGATTCATCAAGAGGCGGGACAAGGAAAGCAGCAGGAGTGCTAGAAGTGGATGGGTTTACAGCTATCGCTGCACAAATAGCTGCATTGCAAAATCAACTTAACACCCACTTCAGCAACATGACAATGAACCAACCTCAAGCCTCAGTTAATGCAGTACATCAAATGTGGTGTGAAGTCTGTGGAAGCAGTGAGCACTCAGCTGAGTGTTGTGGAGCCAATCCTGACTCGATAAACTTTGTGGGTAATGCGCAAAGGAACCACCAACAGTAAGGTAGTAGCTACAATTCCAATTGGAGGAATCACCCTAATTTCTCATGGGGTAGCAACAACCATCAGGGGCAAAGTTCGGGTCAGGGTGTGCAAAGGAACCAAGGAGGGCAGCAGAATTATCAAGCACAATTCAGAAACAACAATGCCCCTCCTCCACCACCATCACCCAGCATTGAGGAGATGTTCAAGACCATGATAGCTAACCAAGCTCAATTGCAGGCTGACTATGTGAAATTGGTAGCCGAAGTGAAAAACAACCAGTTAGCTACCAAGGCACTTGAATATTAATTTGGGAAATTTGCTAGTGCCCAAAACACAAGGCCTAGAGGAGGACTGCCGAGCGATACAGATCCCAATCCCAAGCAGGTAAATGCAGTGACCACAAGGAGTGGTTTGCAGCTGAAAGAGGTGGAACGAGAAAGACCACCTCAACAGTCGGGAGCAACTGAAGTTGAGAGGGAGCAAAGTACTGAAAGGGGGAAGACTAAGGAAGCTGAATCAGAAAGACCTCCACCCCCGTTCCCTCAACGACTAAAGAAACACAAGGAGGAGGCATGTTTCAAGAAATTCATGGAGGTGCTGAAACAGGTACATATTAACTTACCTCTTGTTGATGTTTTGCAGGGAGTGCCAAAATATGCTAAGTATATAAAGGACATCGTGGCAAACAAAAGTCGGTTGACTGAGTATGCTACGGTGGCACTAACGGAGGAGTGCACTTCCCGGATTCAAAATAGACTGCACACAAAGCTCAAAGACCCTGGGAGCTTTACTATCCAGATTACTATTGGGCAGAGCATCCAAGCTCGTGGATTGTGTGATTTGGGAGCGAGCATAAATTTGATGCCTTCATCGGTATTCAGAAAGTTGGGTCTAGGGAGTCCTAGACCCACAACAGTAATATTACAATTGGCGGATCGATCCTTAGCCAGACCTGATGGCATTGTGGAGGACGTTCTGGTGCAACTTGGCTCCCTAATTTTCCCGGTAGATTTTGTAGTGCTGGATTTTGAACCAGACGCGGAAGTCCCATTTATTTTGGGACGTCCTTTCTTGGCAACCGGGAAAGCACTAATTGACGTAGCTGCGGGGCAGCTAACAATGCGAGCACACGACAAGGTGGAGGTGTTCGATGTGTACAAGACACCCAAGCTCCCGATGGTGCACGAAGAACTCTCGGTGATCAATGTGATTGATCAAGGTGAGGATAAGCAGATTAAGGATTCACGGGAGTTAATGGGAAAACCACCGGAAAGGTGTAAGAACTACTGGGGGGAGGACGGTGATTGAGAGAAATCGTCCATCACCCTAGAGGACAACTGAGCTTAACGACGTCGAGCCGCGACGGTAAACCAGGCGCTGCACGGGAGGCAACCCGTGAAAAATTTTTCTTTCTTTTTGTAAAGTGTAAATAGATTTTTCTTTTCTTTTTCTTTTTCTTGATTTACTAAATTTTTTTTTCTTTTTAGTTTTAGTTTTATTTGTATTTAGAGTGAAACCTATAATTCTAACCAATTTTGTACAGTGAGATGAATTTCAGGTCAAACGGAGAAAAATATGCATGGAATCGCAAAGGAAAAGTCGAGGTATGAAAATTAATAAAAAGTGGCAAACAGTGAGCTGGGGCGACAGCTCCGTGTCACGGAGCTGGACCTCCGCGTTACCTCCGTGACACGTTGAGGTACAATCTGGATTTTTTAAAAATTTCCAGAACAGGCTCGCGATGGCTCCATGTCACGGAGGCAGTGCACCGCGATGCACTCCGTGACACGTTGCCGTGTATATCGCGACGGGTCACACCGGGTCGCCGGGTGACCCGCACAATTTCCCTACTTTTTAACCCCGAAAACCCTCCCTTTTCCCTCATTTTTTAATATCTCCGTGACCAAACCCCCCAAAACCCATCCCCCATCAACGTGACACAGAGTAGGTCAAGAAATTCAACAAGTTTTCTTCGATTCTTCAAAGTCAAGGTATGTTTTTCGATTTCCTCTCAAATTCTTGTCGATTTTCTTCGATATTGAGCATGTGAGGTGAGCTAAATTGCCCTAACTAGAAATTAATCATGAATTCAGTTTATATTGTTGTTGATGAGTGTTCGAAATGTCGTTATGATTGCTTGAACTTGTCAATTGCATAAATTAATCGAATTTGCTTGATAATATCAATTCTAGGGCTTGTTTTTGAATTTGAAGTTGAAAATGTAGTGAACTTGTGAGTTTCATGCCGGGATGTATATGTTGAATGAGATGAGTCGATGTACTAATTGTTAGGATGTTAATAGAACGACGGATTCTCGGGTTAAGGGAATGTTGAAATTTGTAAGAATTTGGTTGGTTGTATAGGTTCGTGTAGATAAATTTTTGTTGTTGTTTTTGTTTCTTTGTTTTTCTTTGCTAAGTGTGATGGGTAAAATGTTAGTGATGGTAGTGATTGTGATTAGCTGTACGAAGTCTGAGTAGTACACAGAAGATATACCGTCAAATTTTTCGAACGCACTAAGCATGATTGTATAGTTGGTTATTGTGTGTAAATAAAGATAATCTTGCCGTATTGTTGTAACTGTAGCTAAGGACTAAGTGTGGGTAACCTAGCTTAACCCAACCTTAGCCGAAGTTAAGATCCGTTAGCTTAACATTGATCTTGTCTACTTGGGTTGACAGGTATAATGGCAAGCAGGCAAGAGAAAGGGAAAGGCGCATCAACTTCGGGCGTCGGAAGAAAGCGAATCAGACTGGGCACAACAGTCCCAGCAGCACCAGCAGTTCCACGCGGCCAACGCCGCGAATACGGAACGAGATGGGTGACTGATGAGGGGAAAAAGTGGTACGCGAAGCACAAAGAAAAAAAATATTTCCCCGAGGAGCATATAGCACGGGAACCATTGGCACATGAGTTCCCTAGGATGGTCCACCGAATTGAGGCAGCTGGGCTCAATTTCATCTTTGAAGAGCCCAAGGAATGTAATTTGCACCTGGTTCGGGAGTTCTATGCCAATTGGAACCCGACTATCAGAAGTCACACCATCAAAATCAGAGGGCAAATAGTCACCTTGGAGCCCCACCACCTCAATGCCATCATAGGAGTGCGGGACACAGACGCCCACGTACTCCGACAGCTGAACATTACCCCACCGTATGTGGACATCAGACGCACATTGTGTGGGACTCGATCGACAGCTAGATGGAGCAAACACAAAGAGAGGGGCTACCACTAGACTTTGCCATATTCACAGATGAACAGGGAAGCCCGAATCTGGCTGAAGATAGTCTGCTCATGCCTAATCCCGAGGGTACATATGACAGATGTAACCCAGGATCGTGTATGCCTGGTGTACGCCCTAATGAAAGGGCTGGAGATCAACATGGGGGCGGTAATTATCTCCGCCATGAAGAGAGCCCGGTTGCACCAGGGGCACAGGTATGGCTTTGGTGGACTACTCACCACCTTCCTCAGGGGCCTAGATGTCGAGGAGGAGGCCCTTGACTATATCCCGCAGATGGAGCGGCGGGCCTTAGATGTTACTAAAACTAAGGCTCCCGACACCACCCACGGGCTAGTGCTTACACTTGGTGAGCGACATGCTCGTGATGATCAATATATGGCTCGAATGTATGGGATGCAGATGCTCCAGCTGAGGATAGGCGGGAGGCCGGCGACAGAGGAGGAGCTATGGCAGCTCGAGCTAGACTACCCCTTCGGCGAAAACGCCAGGGCTCTATGCCGAGTGGGGCCAGCATTTGTAGAGCCCACAGATGATGATGTCCCCACAGAAGAGGAGACACGTCGGGAGGACTCCGATGTGGAGTCCGATGAAGACGACGGGGGCGATTCAGACATGGGAGATGAAGCAGCAGCACCCGACGAAGAAGTGGAATACTTTGACTGATCAGGGAGTTCCACCACCCGATTTTGTGCTATTTTAATTTTTGTGAACACTAGGGATAGTGTTCGAGATATGTGTGGGGTGGGAGTAGTTAGGTGCTGGGCTGTGATGTTTTGTATGTATGCTCTCATTTGTTGTCGTGCATGTGAAATTTTGTGTTCCCTGTGAGTTGTGAATCGTTAAGTTGTTGTTTTGTATTTGTAAATTTATGTGAAATTGATGTGTGTTGCTGAATGTTGCTAGCTGATTCTGTACATATTTTTGTTATCGAAATGATCGATAATTTTTTTTTTTAAAAAATTTCAAAATATTTTGTACATATTTTTTTTCTATCGAAATGATCGATATTTTCAACATTTTTTTTATTCTTGGGTTTCTCGGCGTTTGTTTTCAGTTCTTTTACCGAGAATGGTCCCTTTGAACCGAAGTCATAGTAGTGACCGTTCCCTATGATGGATGGATGACGACCGTCTTAAGGGAAATGTAGTCGTTAGGAGTAGATTTTTTTCAATTATTTTTCAGTTTTTTTCTTTTGTGGTGGGTTGCATCCCAAAACCTGTAGTTACTGTATGGTTGCGAAATTTTGGTTGCGTGTTGTACATGATATTTAAAATGCAAAGGTGATTCATATGAAAGCATGCAACTTTGTAAATATGTTGAGATACCTAGGCCATAGAGTTCGATTCAGTGTGATTGAGGCTTAATGTTTGAATTCCTGTAATTAGCATGTGCAACAATGATTGAAGCATGTGCAAAAAGTGTGAAGTGAGGTTTTGTTATTCCATGCTATTGTGAAGTGTCTAGAACTTGCCTGGTGTGTGTACAAAATGAAATGAAGGAGGTGTATTGTAGGAAAGGATGTAGGCATTTCTTTGTTTTAACCGAGAGTTTCTGTTTTTCCTTGTCGTACACACCTTGATTGTATACCCTAGTCAGCCCGTTGAGCCTTTAGCCTATTATTTTTTTCTTTTGTCATAAAGTGTAAACCGAGCTTAATTCCTTCTTTTCATTAGCCGTAAAGTCTATACAAAACTCTTAAGCGCTTAAGAAGAGAAAATCATTTTCCCGAAGTGTCGAAGAGTGAGAATGGTGAAAAGAAAAAGAAAAGCAGAGTGAGAGAAGAAAAGAAAAGGTTGAAGGTGCACTTGCTATAAATCAACTATAATGAAGGTGCATGAATAATATTAGTTGTTGTGTCAAGTGTGCTTAATACGATGGGCCAAACTAAAGAAAAATATCAAGAATGGGATGATGAAAAAAAAAAAAATAGAAACAATGTCCATGAGTTGATGGGATGTGTTGAAAAGGTGCTTAAGAATGCTAGTGGCTATTATTGGCTAACCCAATATTTACTAGTTCCATAGCTTCCATTACAACCCGTTAAAGTCCTACGTGATCTTACATCGCACTTCTTTATATTAGTGGAGTAATACACTAAGGGCAAGCTTATGGGTCATGACATGATGCATGTGAATTCTTTTGGGAGAGAGAGCGAAATTGCGTTTACATGCCCCTGCTTAAAATTTTTGGAGTCATATGAGCAAAAAGGGGAAGATTCTCTTGTGTTGTTAGGGCACATGCTTGATGAAAGAGTAATTTTCGTGTCGGATATCTTGATCAGCTGATTTGCATGAGTTTGCCAATATCGAGAGTCGATTCTTAAAGTCTAGGAGGTCTTGATGTATTGAAGGTCATTGCATTGATAGGACCATGCATGTTTTCTTGATGATTTGCTGTATTGAATAATCGGTATGACCGTAGCCTAAATTGTCGAACCAATGTAGCGAGGTTGGGATGTAAATTGCATGAAGTGTAGGATTGTTGTTCGAGGACGAACAAGGATTTAAGTGTGGGGTAAGTGATCTTGGGCAAATTTATATGCCCAAGTGATACTCAAAAGTACCATTTTAGCCTTGTTTATCTACCAATGTGTATAAATTCTCATGTAATTGGTAATAAAATGTGAATTTATACTAACCAACATGATTAGCATTGTTTTGCAGGTAAAATGTAATTTTGGGAAGCTAAAATGCATGTTGGAGGATATCGGGGTTGGACTTGGATGCGAGCAAGGAACAAGGCATTGGACAACATGAATTAAAGGGGCTTCGCGATGGAGCCGTGGCACGCTGCCATCGCGGAGGCCTTCTGCCTGGATAGGGAAATTTCGTCCAAATTCCAAAGAGGGTCCGCATCTGGTTCGTGGCACGGTGGCTTGGCTCCGTGTTGCACGCCGTGCCACGTTGAGCTTTAATTCCTGGACCCCCAGTTCCAGTGAGGGTCTACGTCTGTAGCGTGTCACGGAGGCAGTGCTCCACGATGCACTCCGTGATACGTTGCTCGTTATTCGGGGAAAAATTCCCAGCAGTATAAATAGAACACTTAGGTTCATTTTTCAATATTCTGACTTGGTGGAGCAAGAACGTGGGTTACAGGCAGTTGAGGGACGAAAATATCAGGGTTTTTTCTCTCTTTCTCTCTTCTTTAATTCAATTGCTTGTATGATTAACACTCATTTAAAGATGTTTAATCCACAAATGAGTGGCTAATTCCTCTTCTTGCAGAGGTTATGAACAATTGTGATGAAATGTGATCATTGATTCTTTGGTTTTTCATCTTTTCTTCCATGTTGTTCTATTAATGAGTGGATAATTACCCTCAACTGCCTGTAACCCACGTTCTTGCTCCACCAAGTCAGAATATTGAAAAATGAACCTAAGTGTTCTATTTATACTAGTGGGAATTTTTCCCAGAATAACAAGCAACGTGTCATGGAGTGCATCGCGGAGCACTGCCTCCGTGACACGCCATCGACGCGGACCCTCACTGGAAATTAGGGGTCCAGGTAATCAGGCCCAACGTGGCACGACGTGCAACGTGGAGCTAGGCCACCGTGCCACGGACCCAACGCGAACCCTCACTGGAAATTGGCCAAAAATTCCCTATCCAGGCAGAAGGCCTCCGCGATGGCAGCGTGACACGGCTCCATCTCGGAGCCTCTTTATTTTGTGCCTTCCAATGCCTTGTCCTTTGCTCACATCCGAGTCCAACCCCGATCTATTCCAACATGCATTTTAGCTTCCCAAAATTACATTTTACCTGCAAAAAAATGCTAATCATGTTGGTTAGTATAAATTCACATTTTATTACCAATCACATGAGAATGTATAAACATTGATAGATAAACAAGGCTAAAATGACACATTTGAGTATCACTTGGGCATATAAATTTGCCCAAGATCAGAATGCATACTGTGAAGATCGAGGCATGGCAGACAATATCTCAGTTGATTCCCCCTCTAGTTGTGTCGCAGTTATACCCAATATAGATGGGGAAAATGTTTGAATTGGGGTGGCCTGACAAACTAACTTTGCTCTTATGGTTTCTCCAGCTAGCTCAGTGGATGTTTCCATTGCCCTTGCAGTTTGACCACTGGGACCGAACACCTAAGGAATTGGTTTGTGAAGCTTCAAGTTATATTTGGATTCATCCTTTGACTTCTCCAAGTCATGCTTCTTTGTAGCATAAGTCTCCACATCAATTCCAGCCAATATGGGACACAAGCTTCTCTACATGGCTGGGTGATAAGCATGGAAAAGGTAGTGATGTGGATAACTTCACCGCTTTACATTTCATCTCCTCGGTGATAATCGCTCCCATGTTCAATGGGAACCATGACATCAGGATCGCTACTAGCATCGCTCTATATTCAGCCAAAGTGTTATCTCCCCTGTTGTGAATAGTCAAAATCGGACCATTGCCCACCAAAACTTTGCTGCAAATGTCAGTGTGGACTTTACTCTCCTTTCCTTGGTGTTTGCCAGCCACGAGGGTTGTCTATCTGTTAAGACCAGTGCTAACCAGCCACGCTGATTATGCTGCTCTCTCATTCGGTATTCAAATTCTGCGATGTTAACTGGTGGCATAAAATTAGGCCCATAAATCATTCTATTTATGGTCTTTGCTGAGATATCTATCATCTCTCCCCAGACTGGTATGCGTCTTTGCATTTGCATTCCTGATGGTTTATGCCCCTTTTTGCAAAGACACTCCAAAAAGCTATGTAATTCGTATAGAATTCGCAAACCATCGTGGGGTTATAGTAGCCTGGTGCTTCACTCATCCATCCCAGGCTATAGAACTTGCACTTGGCCTCAATCTCCGGGTACTTCCTCTACAAAGATATGTTTGAGATGTCCTCTTGCTGTGGTAGTGAGACCCTCTTGGAAGTGTTTTTCAGCCCCTTTCACTTTCCAGCATAGACTATCTCTAAACCCTGTCATTTTGCCCTGTATTATGTCTCCCCTTATTGGCTCCACATTTTTTGCTGGGCTGCTGGTGGCTTCATTATCACTCCCTTCATCTAAATCATGACTGACTTGAACTAGATCCGTCTGTTGAAGAATTATCTCCCTCAACAGACTAGGGATTCGCAGCTTGTTGTCTAGCAGCGGATCTAATTTGGTAACCCAGTGATGGTGCATTATTTCCAACCTCATGTACTTCACCTTCACAGTCAGTGTTTTCATCTCGGAGGTGGCACGTTATGTCAGCCTTGTCACCCCTCCTTCTTGCACCACCTCTGGTTGGTTGAAACTTAGGTGGCATGATGTCCTGCAAAAGTTGAGCTATTAGTGTCCAAGTTAATCTGAGAAAAACATGTGACAACTAGGGTATTTAATTGAAAGTAATACACAAATGATGATGTGGTTGACGGTCCATCACATAGGTGACGTTCAGTCATTTTCTCCGTCAAGTGTATCCAGAGTTTGCATAAGTTCACAAAAAGGTGATGGTGCAAGATGACGGTCCATCACCATGTTGACGGTCCTTCACTAGCTCCGTCACTCTTAATCCAGTAGCACCCCATTGGCATCCACAACCGACAATGAATGTGACGGTTCATCACATTCTCTATCAGATGCAATATTAATTCTGTTCAAGGATGAAGATACTAATGACGGTCCATTGGAAATATGAAGGTCCCTCAATTATCACGCCGAGAAGCTATTATGCACAACAATGGTAGGTACTCAGGCTTCCCAACACCATGTATCCCCAAACAAAAACAATCCAAAAGAAAACAGAAAAATTGATTATCTCCCTTAGGAATGTCGTCATTCAATCCATCATAGGGCACAACCATTATACACATACTCAGATTACCATCCTACAAATCAACTTAGCATATATTCAAAATACAACTCCTAGGATTACACACTTCTCACAGATATTCCACAGGACTGACTAATTGCAAAGGTTATGTTCGGCTACACTCACATCATCCACTTGATTACTCACATCATGCACTATGAATAAAGATGAAATACGAATAACATACCTTTGAGCTTCAGGTAAAGTACGCACAGAATTCGCAGTAGTTTCCCTTCACTACTATTCACCGGACACCATACTTTGAGTGAGGATCGACTAGGAATGGAAGAGTTTAGGAACCAGGTGGGTGTTAGGTTTTGTCATGACCTAGATTGAGCCCGGATCGCAACACGGGACAAGGAGCCCCGAGAGATTCCAAGTTGACCCATGGAATAAGTATACGTCTAGATTAATCAATAAAATAGAAGAACCAACAAGATAATCATAGCAGAAGTCTAGATTTAACATAACATCAGAATGCACAATCTGTAGTTGAATACATCCATATGTCTGAAAAGCCTCTAAACATGACGAGTTGATGAAACAAGATCCCAACTAACTCAATAAAGCTGAAACTGAAAGTACATAGAGAAAATTTGAATAAGTGCGGGAGATGAGGACTCACCAACAACGTGCGATGCTATCTCAGAAGACTAACTATGAACGGGGCTGAGCCTGAGAGCCAGGTCCTGTATCATGAACAATACAACATAGAGTATGCGGTCAGTACGTGGAATGTACTAAGTATGCAAGGTAAGTAAAAAGGACATTTAAAAATAAATAAAAACTCATAAGAGATGATAAGAGTGGGACAACATGCTCATAACATGAATATCATATGATAACATAAGTCTCAAGGTTTTAAAATCATTCGTAATCCATTCAACGCCATGGTCATAAGATAAACTTTATAATCATCACTTGAGCCAAATCAACATAAACTTAATAGTGCATAAAACATGCGGAACAATGGGAGATTCTTATAATCGACAAACCCCATATGAGCACACATGGAGCCCGACCTGTAAATCCCTAATCAGGAGGGTGTTCGTACCTTGCTAAAGGTAGAACCATGAAGGGCATGATATCACACATGAAAGGGCCCATTTGGGCAAAGGGGACAGTCATAAGGGAGCTCCCATCATGTCCTACGGTGGCAAGTAGTTCTAGAATTCGGGGCAAAATTTGGGCCCCGAACCTACTCGGTGTTAAATACTACTTCCAAAACATATATAGTGCTCATAGTATAATATGCATGAAATTCATGGACTAGTTAAATCATGATAATCATAAACATGCTTATAAATATGTGAACCAACCATGAGGATAAGGTCCGTGAGTCGCCCAAAAACATAATTAGTAAATCATGAGATTCATGCATACTTGTAAATCATGTATAGGCTTTTGTAAATCATAAATTCATAATGGGCATTTGAATAAATCCGTATTATGACTCATTAATCATGATGGATTTATGCATATCAACACTAGGGGTAAAGATCATAACTCAATTCATCATAGAATAAGCATAGTTAGGCATAATTTATTAGAAATTGAAATCAATAAAATATATAACAGAATTAGTTGTAAAATCTGATCATGATTCATAAAATATGATGTAAATCATGAAAAGTAGTAACCCATGGATAGATCATTAGAATTTTTCACAAGATTTAAGATAAGACTCCATAAGATCTTTGAACAACACTTTATGAATTCGGAGAGATTGGGCATGGGTATGAACAAAAACACCCATTCATAACCCTACATATATGTTGGTAGCTAATTCCTATAATTCTTTAAATGCCAATAGGAATTGAAGAGAAATTGAAGAACACTAAGCTTGATCACCCTATCACCTTCTACCTTGCATGCATGAATGAATGTGGCCTAAAATGAACTTAACCCCTTTAAAAGTCATCATTCATAACTCAAAATGATGTAGCTTAGGACATAGGATCTTAGAAATCACGGAAAAGCCCTTACTAAATTCGCAGAAAATAACTGCCAGATGGTCCCAACGAGGGACCTAACAACTCATCATCAAGGGCCACAACTCGTGGAGTCGTTCGTGAGGTGTACTGCTTCTCAAGTCTTCTAGGCTCGTAACGGAAGACATAACGACTCGTTACCTGGTGACCACGACTCATGGTCACCATCCATGATGTGCACTGCCTCATCCTTAAATAAATTTTTCCCTGCTTGGTCACGACTCATCCCACGATTCGTGGGGATCAACCACGACTCTTGGGGTTTTCCCGTTAAGTCCACTATCTCTTTTCTCCTCTTTACTCAAACACCACTCCCCAAGACTATCCTAACGAGTCGTCGGGCTTGGCCACGACTCATGGTCTTGTCCATGGGGAGGAAACTTCCCAAATTCCCAACTCTTCACCTGGACCTCACCACGAGTCATATCATGACTCATGGACTACACCAACGGGTCACCTCACGACACCTGTTGCCAAATTTTAACCTTTCTCTATTTCAACTCCCAGGTCTGATCTTTGGGCTTCCGGGGTATTACAATATCTCACCCTTGGGAACATTCATCCTCGAATATTGGAAAACACACATAAAAGCAAAGAAATGCAATTCTCATATTCAAGCACTAATCATTTAAGCCGAAAACTAATGGAATGACTACCTCCGATTCAAACTACATAGCTGAACTGAATTCACACATCATACATACATCCATATACATAAAAGAAACTTGGACACATGAACTGAACATGAAAACCAATAGAGTTTTAGTGCAAAAATAGATACCTCAATCTGGAACTGAGCCGGTAGAGAATAAATATAGGTATCTAGCCATCATATCCGCTTCGGCTTCCCACATAGCTCCCTCAACATGATGATTCCTGCATAACACTTTAATGAATCTACTTCCTTGTTCCTTAGCCTTCAAACTTGACGATCCAGTATTTCTACCAGAACCTCCTCATAACTGAGACTATCCTTCACACCAACACTACCCATCGCGACAACTAAAGCTAGATTGCCCAAACACTTCTTTAAAAGTGATACATGGAATACGGGATGAACAGAAGCAAATTCTGAGGGCCACTCCAAATCATAGGCCACCTTGCCAACACGTCTCACTATTTTGTACCGGCTGACATAGCGGGGACTAAACTTCCCCTTCTTCCCGAACCTTATCACTCCCTTCATGGGAGACATCTTCAGAAATACCCAATAAAAAACTTCAAATTCTAATTCTCTTCTTCTCATGCCGGCATAGGACTTTTGGCGACTAAGCGATTTTCAGCCTGTCCCTTATCAATTGAACCTTCTTCACAGCCTCATGAACTGAATCTGGTCCTACTATCACTGCTTCACCAACCTCAAACCAACCAATAGGCAATCTACATCTCCGCCCATAGAGAGCCTCAAATGGGGCCATCTGGATGCTGGAATAATAGCTGTTATTGTATGCAAACTCGATAAGAGATAGGTGCTCATCCCAGCTACCTTTGAATTCAATCACACATGCTCTCAACATGTCCTCGAGGGTCTGGATTGTCTGCTCCACTTGACCATCCGTTTGCAAGTAAAATGTTGTGCTGAGCTTAAACTGATTACCTAGTCCTTTTTGAAACGACTTCCAAAACTGAGAGGTAAATTGGGTACCTCTGTCTGAAATGATGGATAAAGGCACTCCATGAAATCAAACTAGATCTTGGATATATAGTTTGGCATAATCCTCTGCCACATCCGTGGTCTTGACCGGTAGAAAATGAGCAGCCCTGGTTAACCTGTCCACCACAACCCAAATGGAGTCATATTGTCGGCACGTACGAGGTAAACCTGTGATGAAGTTCATATTAATTTCTTACCACTTCCAAGCAGGAATGCTGATATCCTAAAGTACACCTCCCAGTCTCTGGTGCTTGACCTTTACTTGCTGGCAGTTTGGGCACTTAGCTATAAATTCTTCTATGTCCTTATTCATGCCATTCCACCAATAGATTTCTCGTAAGTCACGGTACATCTTGTTGGCATCTGGATGAATAGAAACCTGGATCCATGAGCCTTATGCAATATCTGGCTCCTTAAATTGTCAACATCCAAAACACATAGGCAACCTTGGTACTGAAGCACACCATCTCCCCCTTTGGAGAAGACCTCTACCTTCTAATTCTGAATGGCTTCCTTTAACATTAACAAAATCGGGTCCTCATCCTGTCTAGCTTTTACATAATTCATGAAGGACAATTCTGATCCGTTCTGAACAACAACACCGCCATCGGTCAAGCCAACCAACCAAACTCCCTACCTTGCGGGTCGATGCACATCCTTCACCAGCACCTTCTTCCCCTCATCCGCGTGCGACACACTCTCCATAGAGAGTCTATTGAGTGCGTCCGCTACCACATTGGCCTTACCTGGATGGTAAAGCACACTCATATCGTTGTCCTTGAGTAGCTCCAACCACCTCCTTTTTCGAAGATTGAGATCCTTCTGGGTAAAAACAAATTTCAAACTCTTATGGTTCGTGAACATATCCACGTGGACCTTGTACAAATAGTGTCGCCATATCTTCAAGGTGAATACCACCACGGCCAATTCCAGATCATGGGTTAGGTAATTCTTCTCATAAACTTTTAGCTGTCTAGGGGCATATGCTATAACCTTCCTGTGCTGCATCAATAGAAACCCAAGTCCGATCCTTGAAGCATCACAATACACCACAAACCCATCGGTACCCTCTGGTAGAGTCAACACCAGTGCTGAAGTAAGCCGAACCTTCAACTCTTGGAAGCTCTTCTCACAAGCCTCCAACAATTGGAATTTCACCTTCTTCTAGGTTAATTTGGTCAAAGGTGCTGCAACCAATGAGAAACCTTCAATAAACCTCTGGTAGTAGGCGGCTAAACCCAAAAAGCTCTGAATATCTGAAGGATTCACCAGTCTAGGCCTATACTTCACTGCTTCTATTTTCTGAGAATCCACCTTTATGCCTTCACTTGATACCACATGGCCCAAAAATGCTACAGAGTTCAACCAAAACTCACACTTGCTGAATTTGGCATATAATTGTCGATCCTTGGGAGTCCGTAGCACTACTCTCAAATGAGCGGCATGCTCCTCTTCGCTCTGAGAGTATATCAGGATTTCATCAATAAACACAATCACGAACATATCCAAGTATGGATTGAACACCCTATTCATCAAGTCCATAAAAGTTGCAGGAGCATTCGTTAGTCCAAAAGACATAAATAAAAACTCGTAATGACCATACCGCGTCTTGAAGGCTGACTTGGGGATATCACTCTCCCGAATCTGAGCTGATGATATCCGGATCTAAGATATCTTTGAGAAACACTTGGCACCCTGAAACTGGTCAAATAAATCATCAATCCTGGGCAGAGGATACCTATTCTTGATGGTAACCTTGTTCAATTGCCGATAGTCAATGCATATCCGAAGGGAACCATCTTTCTTTTTGACAAATAAGACTGGTGCACCCTATGGAGACTTGCTCGATCTAATGAAACCCTTATCTAATAGGTCCTTCAAATGCTCTTTCAACTCCTTTAGCTTGGTTGGAGCCATTCTTTAGGGAGGAATAGATACAGGCTGTGTGTCAGGAAGAAGGTCAATACCAAAATCAATTTCCCTCTCAGGAGGAACACCTAGTAAATCATCAGGGAATACTTTTGGGCACTCACACACAATCGAAACTGATTGGATAGTCAGGGTCTCGGACTCAATATCCTTAACCCTAACTAGATGGTACACACAACCTTTAAAAATTATCCTCCTGGCCTTAAGGTAGGAAATGAAACGACCTACAAGCACAGCTGAACTACCCTTCCACTCTAAGACTGATTCACCCGGAAATCTGAACTCTACTGCCTGGGTTCTACAATTAATAGAAGCATAACACGTATACAACCAATCCATGCCGAGAATAATATCAAAGTCAGTCATGGATAAATCTACAAGGTCAGCGGAGGTGACTTTATGCAATATAGTGATCAGACAACTTCTGTACACTCTCCTAGCTACAACTGAATCACCAACTAGAGTAGAGATTGAGAATGGTTCTGACAAGATTTCAAGAATGACCCCAAAGCTACTAGCAATATAAGGTGTCACAAAAGACAAGGTAGCCCCTGGATCTAACAAATCATAAGAATCAAGGTGAAACACTCATAACATACCAGTAACCACATCCAATGAAGTCTCTTGCTCCTGACGGGTCGCGAGGGCATAGAACCTGTTCTGGCGCTGACTGCCAGCTGAACTAGCCAAAGAGCCCTGTTGGGAGGGGCGTGCTGCTGGAGCAGCTGAACTAGAGGCTGGCATATAGGCTCTGCGACATCTTGATCTAGATGAAGGGCCATCCCTGAGTCTGTGTATGGGTTTGCCACACCCGAAACAAGCATCATAGACAACTAGGCACCTCCCTAGGTGATTCTTGTCGTACCTTGCACAAGTTGGAAAGGTGCGCTCTATCTACATGCTACCCTAGCCTCTCGAATCTGAAGCCCTGCTTCTCCAATCCACTCGTAATCTAGATGGTGTACTAGCTGATGATGGTGCTAGGAAAAAGACCTGTGATGAGACCGCTGGTGCTATCCACACCCCGATCTAGGCTGAAAAATCCCATCATTGTCTGTCCTGGCCCTGTTGGCCTCTCTCTGCCTATGATACACTGCCTCCATCTACTAGGCATGCAACACTATATGGGGGAAATCTATGTCTCGATGCAGCATGGCGATCCTACAGTCCTTATCCAGGTAGTCCGCCACTCCATGCACAAATCAGCTCACCGAACACTCTGGTCTGCCACTAACTCTGGTGCATACTTGGATAAGCGGGTGAACTCCAGAGCGTACTCCTGAACCGATATATCACCCTGCTTCAAATTTAAAAACTCATCCTCCTTCAGTTCCCTCATCTCCCAAGGGAAGAACCGATCCAAAAAGGCTGCATGAAACTCTTTCCAACCTATAGGACCTTCTCCCACTGCCCTACTATCTCTCCATTGCTTAAAACAAATATGAGCCACCCCTTTCAGCTGATAAGAGGCCAAATCAATGCACTCCCCATTTGTCACCCCCATAACCTAGGTGATCTTTAGAATTTCATCAATGAATTCATGCGAGTCCTCATCTACTTTTGACCCGAGGAACTCTACCGGGTTCATCCTCAAGAAGTCTCTATCTCAAGCAGCCGCTGCATTGTCATTTTGCGGAATATGTGCAACGACCTGCTGATTGACTTGAGCAGTCAAGGCCTGCGCAAGCATATGAATAGCTGCTCGAAACTCAGCGTGGGCAACCGACTCCGGTGTATGGTGCTCCTGAACTGGTGGGGCTTGCTAGTGTCTATTCCCGTTGCCATCCTCTTGGCCGTCTCTATTCCTATTTCTCCTACCGTTCATTTTTCGGGGAGCCATGATTCTGCAATTGCGAATAACACAAATTAGAAGGATAGATAGACTTTTCGTTGCATGACATAGATCATGAAAGAAAGGAACATTTCCTAAATGTCTCGTAGCCTCTTCATCATAAGTATGGCGCGCTTCACACCCATGAAAAAGACTCTAATTAGCACGACTTTCAGATACCCTAGGACACTTCAAACCTATGGCTCTGATACCAAGTTTTTCACGATCTGAATTGAGACCCGGATTGCAACACGGGACAAGGATCCTCGAGAGACTCCAAGTCGACCCATGGAATAAGCATACATCTAACTCGATCAATAAAATAGAAGAATCAACAAGATAATCATAGAGAAAGTCTAGATATAACATAACATCAGAATACACAATCTGAAGCTGAATACATCCATATATCTAAAAAGCCTCTAAACATGATGAGTTGATGGGACAAGACACCAACTAACTCAATAAAGCTGAAATTGAAAGTACATAGAGAAAATCTGAATAAGTCTAGTCCTTGGGAGATGAGGAATCACCAACAACATGCGATGCTATCTCAGAAGACTAACTATGAACGGGGCTGAGCCTGAGAGTCGGGTCTTGTATCATGAAACAATACAACATAAAGTATGCAGTCAGTACCTGAAATGTATCGAGTATGCAAGATAATTAAAACGGACATTTAAAAATAAATAAAAACTCATAAGAGTTCATAAGAGTGGGACAACATGCTCGCAACATAAATATCATATAATAACGTAAGTCTCATGGTATTAAAATCATTCGTAATCCATTCAACACCATGGTCATATGAGAAACTTTATAATCATCACTTGAGCCAAATCAACATAAACATTGTAGTGCATAACACATGCGGAACAACAGAGGATTCTTATAACCGACATACCCCATATGAGCACACATGGAGATCAACCTATAAATCCCTAGTCGGGAGGGTGTTCATACTTTGCCAAGGGTAGAACCATCAAGGGCATGATATCACACATGAAAGGGCCCATTTGGATAAAGGGGAAAGTCACAAGGGAGGTCCCATCATGTCCTACGGTGGCACATAGTTTTGGGATTTGGGGCAAAACCTGGGCCCTGAACCTACTCGGTGTTAAATACTACTTCCAAAATATATATAGTGCTCATAGTACAATATGCATGAAATTCATGGACTAGTTAAATCATTATAACCATAAACATGCTCGTAAATACGTGAGCTAGCCATGAGGATAAGGCCCGTGAGTCGACCAAAAACATAATTAGTAAATCATGAGATTTATGCATACTTGTAAATAATGTATGGCTTTTGTAAATCGTATATTCATAATGGGCATTTAAATAAATCCATATTATGACTCATAAATCATGATGGGTTATGCATATCAACACTAGGGGTAAAGGTCATAACTCAATTCATCATAGAATAAGCATAGTTAGGCATAATTTATTGGAAATTGAAATCAATAAAATATATAATCAAATTAGTTGTAAAATCTGATCATCATTCATAAAATTTGATGTGAATCATCAAAAGTAGTAACCCATGGATATATCATTAGAAATTTTCACAAGATTTAAGATAAAACCCTATAAGATCTTTGAAAAACACTTTATGAATTCGGAGAGATTGGGCATGGGTGTGAACAAGAACACCCACTCATAGCCGTACATACCTATTGGTAGCTGATTCGTACAATTCTTTAAATTCCCAATAGGAATTGAAGAGAAATTGAAGAACACTAAGCTTGATCACCCTCTCTCACCTTCTACCTTGCATGAATGAATGAATATGGCCTAAAATGAACTTAACCCCTTTAAAAGTCATCATTCATAACTCAAAATGACGTAGTTTAGGACTTAGGATCTTAGGAATTATGAAAAAGCCCTTATTAAATTTGCAGAAAATAACTGCCAGATGGTCCCAATGAGGGACCTAATGACTCGTCATCAAGGGACACGACTCATGGAGTCATCTTTGAGGTTTACTACTTCTCAAGTCTTCTAGGCTCGTAATGGAAGACAGAACGACTCGTTACCTGGTGACCACGAGTCCGTGATATGCATTACCTCATCCTCACAAATCTTTCCTTACTTGGTCACGACTCATCCCACAAATTTTGGGGACCAACCACGCCTCATGGGGTCCTATCGTTAAGTCCACTGCATCTTTTCTCCTCTTTACTCAAACCCCACTCCCCACGACTGACCTAACGAGTCATGGGGCCTGACCACGACTCATGGTCATGTCCGTGGGGAGGAAACTTATAGAATTCCCAACTCTTCACCTAGACCTCGCCACGAGTCATATCACGACTCGCGGGCTATACCAACGGGTCACCTCACGACCCGTTCTGTGACCTGTTGCCAAATTTTAACTTTTTTCCATTTCAATTCCCGGGTCTGATCTTGGGCTTTCGGGGTATAACAAGTTTGATCATGGGTATAACAATTATGGGTGAAGAAGTGGGAAGAGAGAAAATAAAATAAAAATATGTACAAAAAATTCAAACGGTCGGGGTAATTAGGAGTGTTAGTGGGTCGGATTTGGGTAGCACAGTTAGGTTGAATCGGGTAGGGCTTTTTAGGGCTTTTTTTACCTAGTTAGATGATGGAGCAAGTGATGGTCCATCATATATTCAATGTTCCGTCAACTTACTAGTAATGCTACCACTATCGATGCCTTCAATTATCTGTAAGTGACGAAGGTATTGACGGTCCATCACAGGGATGATATTCCATCACATGGGTCATCGCCATTATTCAGATTCCATGTCCTTATGACTACTTTTGAAAACACAACTGAAAGCTCGTCAACTCAGCCATTGATCTTATCCAGAACACCCATTATTTTCTTTCATCTTGACGGCTCACTGTGACGGCCCGACACATTTTCGGTAACCCATCGATGATGGTTGTCAATAGCTTTAGGAGTACCTATACCTGCACACTTAAACACCTTTCAAACAAATACAATATCACAATCAAACAAGCATTATATACAAAATACAAAAATCTAGGGTTTCCTCCCAAGTAGCGCTTAGTTTAACATCGCGACATGACTCGGGTACCTTGATTACTCAGACTTCATCAACGTACACCAATTCCAGCACCTTTACCTCTTCTGGTACTCCATAGTACTACTTCACATGTTGGCCATTCAATTTGAAGCATTCGCCTTTTTGGTTTTCAAGCTCAATAGCTCTAGATGGGAATATTTGTGTCACTTTGAACGGGCCAGACCATTTTGATCGGAGTTTACCCAGAAATAGCCGGAGTCTAGAGTTGAACGACACCACAAGATCTCTAGGGATAAACTCCCTCTTTTCAATCCTCTAGTCATGATACATCTTCATGTTTTCCTTGTACCAAGTAGTCCTCCCATATGCCCTTAGACAGAACTTATCCATCTCATAAATTTGATCTAGCCTCAAGTGTGCAGCCTCACTCTAACTCATGTTGAGCTTCTTTAGCGACCACAAAGCCTTATGCTCTAGCTCATCTGGTAAATGATAAGCTTTCCCGAACACTAACTAATATGTAGACATCCAAATAGGCATTTTGAATGCTTTTCAATACGCCTATAATGCATAATAGAGTTTTCGAGACCAATCTATTTGGTTAGCATTCACTGTTTTGGCCAGAATGGCTTTAATCTCCCGGTTTGCCACCTCCACTAGCCTACTCAACTGCGGATGATAGGGGGTAGCCAGTTTGTGCTACTTAACTCCATACTTTTCTAGCAAAGCACTGAAAACTTTTTGCAAAAAGAAGACCCCGCATCGCTGATAATAATTCTTGGAGTTCCAAACCTTGAGAAAATGTTCTTCTTCAAGAAAATTACAACACTTTTACCATTATTATCTACCAATGCCATAGCTTCTACCCACTTTGAGACGTAATCCACTACTACTAAGATGTACTTCAGGACATATGAACTCACAAATGGACCCATGAAGTCTATGTCCCATATATCAAACAGTTCCACTTCCAGAATAGTGGTTTTAGGTAAATCATGCCTTCTAGATATATGACCCTTTCATTGGCATTGATCACATGCCTTCACAAAGTCATGGGCATCCTGGTGTATCGTAGGCCAGTAGTATCCACATTTCAAAATTTTATGGGCTACTCGAGCAACCCCATGGTGTCCTCCAATAGGAGATGAATGACATGCCTCAAACATACTCAACATTTCTGCTTTTGGAACAGATCTCCTTATTAGGTTATCAGCACAAACTCAAAATAAGTTTGGCTTATCCCAGAAGTATTTGTTCACATCATGAAGGAACTTTTTTCGTTGGTGGAAAGTTATGTCTTTCGACATCATAATACTGACAATGTAATTGGTCAAGTTAGCAAACCATAGAATGAGATCGACTATTGTCGCTAATACCTGTTTGTTAGGGAAGGAGTCATCAATCTCCTCATCATTTGTTACTCTCCCCTTGTCTTCAAGTCGGGACAAGTGATACGCTACTTGATTTTCACATCCTTTATGGTCCTTGACTTCAAAGGAAAATTCTTGCAGTAGAAGGACCCATCTTATCATCCTTGGTTTGGAATCTTTCTTTGCGATGAGATATCTCTAGGAGACATGATTAGTGTGCACAATAACTCTAGTGCCAAGCAAATACACCCTGAATTTCTCAAAGGCATATACCACCGCCAGCAACTTTTGCTCAGTCACTGTGTAGTTCTTTTGTGCCCCATTCAATGCTTTACTAGCATAGTAGATGGGGTGGAACATCTTGTCTCTCTTCTGCCCTAATCAACTCTGAGTGCAAACCCACTAGCATCACACATCACTTCGAAGGGTTGCAGCCAATCTGGTGCAACAATTATTGGGGCAACCGCTAATTTAGCCTTCAAGTTTTGAAAAGCTTTTACGCACCCCTCATCAAACACAAATATTGTCTCTTTCTCTAACAACTTGCACAATGGATTAGCTATTTTTGAGAAATCCTTTATGAATCTTTAGTAAAATCCTACATGGCCCAAAAAACATCTCACTCCCTTCATATAAATTGGTGGAGACAACTTCTCAATCACCTCAATCTTTGCTCTGTCCACTTCTAAGCCTTTTTATAATATATTAAGGCAAAGCACAATGCCTTCTTTCACCATAAAATGACATTTCTCCCTATTAAACACCAAATTTGCTTCCTCACATTGCTTTAAGGCTTTGATAAGATTGGCCAAGTAGTCTCTAAAGGTGTCACCAATGACTGAAAAGTCATCCATAAAAATTTCCAAGGTATCCTCCACCATATAAGAGAATATTGACATCATACACCTCTGAAAAGTTGCAGGTGCATTACATAACTCGAATGGCATGCATCGAAAAGCAAATGTCCCATAAGGACAAGTAAAAGCTGTCTTCTCTTGATCCTCTGGTGCGATTGGTATTTGGTTATATCCAGAATAACCATCTAACAAGCAATACCATCCTATACCTGCAAAACTATCCAACATTTGATCCATGAATGACATTGGGAAATGATCTTTGAGTGTCCATGTGTTCGACTTCTAATAGTCCATATAGACAATCCAACTCGTGAAGAGTCTCAATGGAATCAACTCATTCTGCTCATTTTCCACCACAATCATGCTTCCCTTTTTGGGGACACATGGAACTAGACTCACCCACTTACTGTCAGAGATTGGGTATATGACACCTACATTCATCCATTTAATAATCTCCTTTTTACTACCTCTTGCATTGGTGGATTGAATCTGCGCTGATGTTCTCTACTTGGGACACAATTTTCTTCCAGCTGAATTTTGTGAAATACATAACCCCGGGGGAATCCTGATAATGTCAGCAATTGTCCATCTAATTGCCCTCTTATATTTTTTTAGCATGACAACTAGAGCTTCAACCAACCATTCGACTAGATCAGCTACCACGATAACTGGGAGTGTGTTGTTATCTCCCAAGAACACATACTGTATATGACTAGGCAGTGCTTTCAACTTCAAGACTGGTGGTTCTTCAACAGAGATTTTCGCTGGAGGAGTGTGTCTATTCATCAAATCCTAATCCAACTTCTTTGGAGCATAATAATGAGATCCCATACTTACCAATGCATTCACAACATCTAATACTCCTGAATATGATCATCAGCAAAATTCTTCATCATCGCAACTAAAATGTCAACTGCATAGTTCTTTTATTCGAGTGCTTCAACCATCCCTTCTTTGATAAAATCAATAACAAGGACTATATTCATGTCTCTCAATTGTTTCATAGACTTGAAGACGTTGAACCTTACCTATTCATTATTCAGTCTGAACTTCAACTCTCCACTTTGCATATTCACTAATGCTCTTCCAGTTACTAGGAATGGCCTAACCAAAATGATAGGAACTTCAAAGTCCACGTCGCAGTCCAAGCTTATAAAATCTGCAGGAAATATAAAATGTTCCACCTTAACCAGCACATCATACAGAATACCCACATGCTTCTTAATTGACCGGTCTGCCATTAATAACCTCATAGTAGTCGGTTTTGGGGCTCCCAAGCCCAACTATTTGTATATGGCCAGCGGTATCAGATTGATGCTGGCACCAGAATCACATGGAGCTTTGGAGAAGTTGAAGGCTCCAATGGTGCATAGTCGTGAATGCACTTGGATCTTCTTTCTCTAACCCAATGAATGTGAAGAGATCACGCTACAAATGCATGTTATCTGCTGGTTCATAACTGACAGTTCTCTTCTTTGTGACCAAAGTCCTTCATGAACTTGGCATAACTTGGCATCTTCTCAAGGGCTTCTACCAATGGGATGTTTATCGATAATTTCTTCAACATGGAGATGGACTTGTGGAATTTTCCATCTTCCACCTTCTTTTTCAACCTCTGAGGGAATGGAGGTGTAGGTCTTAGAATTTGATTCAAAGGCTCAACCACCTCCTTTCCTTTTGCTTGTCTTTCATCTCCCCAACCGTTCTCTTCGACTTCTGGTCTTATAGACTTAACTGGATTCAGCTTCTCCCCTTCATCCTCAGCTATAGGTTCTGTTTTTGAAACTAACTCCTCAACTTGCTCTGTGCCAATAGGAATGGTCTCTGGCAATTTCCTGCCACTTCTAGTTATAATAGCCATGCAATGTCTATCCTTTTTTGGATTCTGCACTGTATCACTTGGCGGGGCTCCACTCTTCCTCTAATTAAAGGCTGCAGACATTTTCCCCATTTGGTACTCCAGCTATTTAATGGTGGTTGAGTGTGAGTCTACAAGATGACTCATATTGGAGAGGTCACTCTTCATCTCTTTAACTCTCGAGTAAGTAGATTCGACTCTTTGTAGTACTTTGGCTAACGTTTCCTCCACCTTCGAACTTCCTACATCATTACTGCTCCGTTATTGGTTCCCAGGGGGCACATATACTCCGCTACGATCATTTCTGTAGCTTTCTTTTTCTTTCCAGCTGCCCTATTCTCTATCTCTGTAACCAATTCTGTCATAATAGTTATCCTTTGGATAGTTTTGACCTTGGTTTCCTTGTCCATTAGCCCGGAAACTCCCTATGTTGTTAAAGTACTTAGCTTCTTCTTTTGAGTCTGATCCATGTTCCTCTTTTCTGGCAGCCTTAACCACAACATTCACTTTCTTGGCACCCCCTACAAGCAAATGCTTAGTAATCAACTCCAACTGAGTTTTCATATCTGCCATATCTTGATCTCTCTATTCTTCTTTCTGGCATGCTCAGTAGTTGACCCCACTGCATAGAAGTTACCAGATACTCCAGAGTCTCTAGTGTGCCAAGCCCTATTAGTTTTAGTGACTCTATCTAGTACAATTTCTGCCTCGTTGTATGTTCGGTACATGAATGACCCTTCAATCACAATATCGACAATCAACTTAGTTGCTGAATCTAGGGACCTATAAAAATTCTCCATCAAATGCTCACTAGACAATTTGTGGTTGGGGCACTGCTTGAGTCTTGTTGACTCACAGCCATGCTTTATGTAATACCTCACCAGGTAGCTGGCTAAAATTTTTTATCTCATCTCTCAGTTGCAGCATTCTGGAAGGTTGGAAGAATCTCTCCAGAAAAGTATCTTTCAGCTCTTTCCAGTTTCTAATTGAGTCATATGGTCACTCATTCAGCCATATTGTTGCCTCCCTAGATAGAGACAACAAAAACAACCTCAATTGAATATCATTCTAAGTAACCCCTGGCAGCTCGAGTGATTTGCATATACCCACGAAGTTCATTAGATGCAGATTTGGGTCATCACCAGCTACTCCTCTAAACAAGCCTTTCAAGTTCAACAAATTGATCATAGTGCTTGTGATGTTGAACTTCGTTTCTGGAGCTAATGGGGGAGAGACGATGGCCCTAGTGGCACCAACTCTATCCAAATCAACGTCATCATCGTCTTCATAATCAAATGGAATTGATTGCCTATGCTGCCCCTAGCTCTCTAAGGCTGGCAATGATTTCCAGGGGCTACATCCTAAACATTTTGCTCATTTAGCTCATTCCTAACGACATCATCATTCTCGTTGTTAGCAGCATGTTGGTTATTGCCCCAGGCTTGAGCATTAAAAAGCTGTTGTAACCTTGCTGCTTCATGTTCTTGTGCATTCATAGCTCTCCTCAAAGTTCTCTTTAACTTGGTATTATAAGGAGTTAACAGTTTACCCATTTTCAGGTATTCGACATGCACTACCTATACCTTGTATAGCCAGAAACAACAAATAAAAGTAAAATCTGGATATAAGACTAAAAGTTAAATAAGCACACTTGACTTAATCTAAAACTATAGTCCTCGCCAACGGCGCCAAAATCTGAATACGCCCAAATTACACCTCTATGATAAGAAGTATAACGCAGTCGTTGCCAAATATAGAACCAAACAAGATTGGGGTTAAATCCCACAAGGAATATGGTGAAACTAAGTCTTATGTGGTTATTTCTTTTGATAAAATATCTCCGTAATATTGGGCATTTGGGAATTATGTTTCGCTACACTATTTGTGTCACGCCCCATAACTGGGGGGAGGGTGCGACTGGCTTTCCATACCTGACTGAGTGGGAAGCCGACTATAAAACATTTGTAATTGTAACACTTAGGCCGTCTAGGCCACCTGTCACAATCAACTGGAGTACAAACTGGACAAATAATGTCTTAACAATACAGGGTAAACAACTGAAATGCAAACAAGGGTATGAGTATGCTAAACTAAACAACAAAAAGCCAACAAGGCCACAAACTTAATATCGTTGTACATACTAAGTCCATAAAGCCTCTAAAGAGTAAACTGACTGATGGTCGAAACAAGGCTCCAACCTACCCATAACTGCATGTCAAAACTCTAACTGAAACAAAACCAGTCTTAGCTCTATAAAACGAGCATACCAACACATCCACTTATCTCACGAACTGCTACTACAACTGGCAATCCCGACCTCTGCCAGCACCTGCGGCACGAACGCAGGTCCCCAAGTGAAGGGACATCAGTACGAAATGAAATGTACTGGTATGTAAGGCAAAAAACTGTAAACATGTAAGATAGCAATGATAACTGAGCCAAAAATAAGGTATAGTAACAACTTGGAATCCTGAAAACTGAAACCTGACAATAAGTCAATACTGAAGTGCAAATACGACCAAGCAATGCACAAGAAAAACTATAACTGTAATGCCAACAAACAGCCAACCATAAATCCATTTATAAAATTCATCCAGCTGGTGTACCATATCAGGGAAAAATAAAAATATCTCCAGCTGATGTACCATACCAGGGTAAAATAAAAATATCTCCAACCAATGTACCACACCAGAGTAAAATAAAAATATCTCCAGGCGATGTACCATGTCGGGGTAAAATAAAAATAATTCTCAATCGAAATTATAAATAGGGGCTGATATGGCTTATATTGAGTCAATTTAACACGCATGGCATATAAATGAAAAATGTTAAATCTGTGGCCGGAATAGGTCTCTTTTATAACTTATAAATGCAAGTGAGCGCCCATATCATGTAAAGTTAGAAAATATGTATATATATCACGTAAAGCTGTCAAATTATACATGAACATGTCAACTCAGTTACTTGAAGGACCTTCAAGAGGTTTAGGCAACATAAGAACTTTTGTAGGCTTACAAACAATGTCCTACAATAATCCTACCAATTTAACATATTACTTGGATAGAAACACATAGAGCTCATTTTTACACAATTCTTTAACATCTGGGAACTACAAATATATACTGACTACCAGGTGGTTCCTTTACCTGTATCGATAACTATACATTTGAATTTCATTGCCAAATTTATCATGTAGATAAGCACATATAGCTATTAATTCATTTGACTTATTTGCAGGAAAACCCTGAAATTATAACTAGGAACTTGGAGTTATTTGTCATATATATAGAGCTGAGAACTGAACTACAGACATACAACATATGAGACTTCTATATAATGTATAACTCATATTTAGTTAACTAGGTGACCTCTAGGAGACTTCCTGGTATTCAAAGTTCTGAGCTTAACTGATCATTATCATAGCATGCACTTATACTTACTTAGACATTAGGAACATTGGCACAAGGGAGAATCTCTCTTCTGAATTTAGGAAATTCAACTGATAACTCAACAAGAGCTAAATATAAAGATGCATGACTTGAATATAACTGAAAGAATTCAACTGTATGTTATAACATTAAAATCATATACATTAAGACTTCTTACTGGAAAGACATATAAAGACTTGAGTTCTTAGACTTGTATACAACATCAGATACTTGACTGAGACATTAGCATAATTCTCGAAATGTGATCTCTCAAAAACTTCTTAGATCAGCTAGCATGTTTCAACATAAATTAGAGACGTAAAGACATAACTTAAGGATCTGACACTTGGAGCTCTATAACTTTGGAACTTGTGAGTAACTCTCTAAGTGATGCCTTATAGGCAAATAAAGATATATAGTCGTAATTCGGGTGATGCTGGATTGATTTACATAACTTTGCAATTATCTGCGGAGCTTAAGAAAGCTTACATAATCATAAGTGACTTAGAAGATCCTAGGATTACCTTTTCAGACATGGTGGAAAATTTCAACACTTAGAATAGATAATAATCGTTTAGGGGTATAGTAGAGAGCTTCTCAACGTAAGTTACTATTTTGTAGACGTTCAACTCTAATTATTTCGTAGAAGGTTAACACTTTAGTGGTTATTCATCAACATAACACATATTGAACATAAAAAACTTAATTTATAACTCTTTTGCTAAACGTCTTTAGAACAGGGTTAATCTTCCTAGCCGTTGCCTACCTCATTCACAATCGTAACCCGTATCGTCTAATTTAACAATATTTAGCTCTACTTTCCTTATTCATCTTAACTTCTTTGCGAAAAATTATTCACTCTACACTCAAGTCTTTACCCTCGTGTTCACTATTCCATCAATTCTTATACACACTTAACTCTTTGCCTAATTGACAACTTAGCCACGCTTTCCCTGTTAACATGTATCGATTTAGCTTATTCGCTACGTGCCACTTGCTTAGCTGTAAAGAGGAAAAACATAAAATCTACTTTTTGCCTTAAGCACTTTAAAACATAAACATGTAGGAGGGTTTAACAATATTATTAAAATGTCATTTCAATAATCTCGTTTACCCTCAATCGGCTTAGCGTCATCTTCTTAGCTTAAGTTTAATTACATATCGTCGTCTTAGCATTTCCTACCAATTTCACTAAGTGACCAAATCTTAACATATATTCAACATCACATATACAGTATACTGCAAAGGACTACTTCACGGTGCCCACGTTAAGGGGACTTCAGACTCGATTTAGAACTACGACAACAATCCTATAAAAATTACGCCTTTCGCTTCACATTTGTTCGCTTCAACGATTCTTAACGATTAAGCTTTATGCCAAGTATTTCCAACCCTTTGGAAAGGATCATACATGCCTAAATATGATTTCAAAAACATAGGAATATTGATCCTTTCAATAACTTGTTTCGTGCTTGAAAAAAAGGAAAGCGACGCCTTTACATACCTTGCACGTCGACTCTAATTTTGTTGAAAATCTTCCTTTAAAGCTTACTCCTTAAGACTCCTTCCAAGTCCAATTTACAAACACAAAAAGCATAAACTTCACTTCACCAAAGTTTCGGAAAAATTGGGCAGCAACATGCAACAAAAACACACAAAGAAACAACAACACAATACTACAACATTCTCCAAGTTATAAACTCATAAACTTAAAGAAATCAAAAAGGGGATTACTTATACTTTCTTGGACATGTTATTAGCTAAAGTAGGAGTAAACTCCTACTCTTTCCTCTGCCTAGAATCATCTAAAAACGCAGCAATACCACAATCAACCACAAGACGACAACAAGCCATGACTTTCTTTCACGGTTCTCTTTTCAAAGCCCAAAAGAGACAAGAGTGAAGTTTCTTACCTGGGATATATTTTCACCATGTGATAGGGCTTTGAGTTATCTGAGTTCTGAAAAAATACATCAACTAAAACGGAGTAGAAATGAGCTTTCAAGCTCAATTTTACTTGATACAGGCGGGATGGCCAAGGTCTGGGCGGCGCCCACATGCGGCGCTTGTGCGACATGCCCGCTCACGCGCGCGCGTCTGCTGCCTTCCTGTCTCGGTTCCCGCGCGCCTGAGCGTTTTCCCAGCAGACAATGCCATCGTCAAATGAGTATAAAATTTTACTCCAAACTCCGATTGACGAGAGGTTTTTTTCACTGCAAACTAGACTCAAATACCTTTCATTTGATAGGTTATGGGACATCTGGATCATTATATGTTTGGAGAATGACCATTTAAATTTGATCCTTATTTACAAACATTACATACTCTTTGCTTTTCCCTTTACACATGTTTCCCTCCTCACCTATGGACAACATAAAACCCATAATTCCCTTAATATGACATATAACCATCAAATAATCATAAAAAAGAAATTTCAGGGTGTAACATCCTCCCCCTCTTAAAATCATTCATCCTCGAATGAGGGTTATACCTCGGTAGCCATAACTTTATCCATAACATCTTTAACTTTTCCTTGCCTTGTGTCATAAACTTATATTCCATTTTTCGTAAGCACATCCTCTTTCTATTGCCGCTTCTTATAAAATCGTGCTTACTCAACTCCATCTATTTGTATGATGTATGATAGACATGCTTTAGTACCATAAAATCGGTAACTTTTCTAACCTTAAGCAAATTAATACACTACCATGGGAGTTATGATTTACTCCAATACCGTCTTTCCATTCATACAATTAGGAAATATCACAGACAAAAAAGTGAAAATCACAACTTAACCACTTAATATATAGAATCAGTGTCAAACCTGAAGTTGCTCTTTTACCTTTGCTTTTACCACGACCTGTCACTGCCTGTCTTAGAAACGGGGGCTAAAAGAAATTGTAGTCTAATCTAGGACAAAGTAGAGACTGAATCTCAAGGAGAAATTGAATGTCAGGCTGGCCGAGGTCTCCATGCACTACGAGGGTCCTTAAATAGTCTTATCGACCTGGTTACCTTACTCTATTCCACTAACTTGTCATTACTTGGGAGACGGTGAATAAGATCATCCGTCTTTTGAGCAAATACTAGCATCCAAGCAGTAGATATTTTTGTCAGGGTAGACATTCCTAAACACTTTTGGACCAAATGGGGTCCCAAACCTAATACAATCAATATACTCTATCCCTCGTATTCCGCACCCTATCTGAAACATATTGGGCCAAAGAATTAAACCTGAGACTATATTTGCGAATAGTCATGCTTCCCTGCTCTAGGTACAAAACCTTATTAGCTCGAACCCATCGAAGTTCCCGTGGTAAGTACTGATTCGTGAAGGCTAGGGGATTTAGGCTCAAAAACCTATGGGCACTAGAGCTATAAAAAGTTCCCCTGGACCCTACCATTAATTTTAACTATTTATTTTGAAACGTCACTGCTCGGGCTAACATCTAAAATGCTTTCTCAAAATATCATCCCTTTGATATACCTGAAAGTACAACAGGTGCTAAAGGATCAATAACTCTACATTCTCTTAGCTCTATCGAATCTGAAACAACATGAGGGGCTAAATCCCTTCCCACAGTAATTCCAACTGGAACTTGGAGGAACTATGGTATGATGAATGGGAAACTCGCTTCGAGCCTCTAATCTATTTCTTGAATTGACATGAGAGCGACTCTGACCTTTTCAAGCATCAGTGTCAATAAATCTCACAACCATATTTCTTACGCCAGTTGAATTCTATAACATAAGCACGATTTAGATTTCAAACAACCCTTACATCATTGCTCTATAGCACGATCTATTAATAAACAAAGTGAAACAACCCCTAAATGCCCTGTAGCCTCCTGATTATAAATATGGTGCACAACATACCTATAAGCAAGACTCTACTAGACACGGCTTGTGAACTTCCTAGGATACGACTTCGCTCTGATACCAAGTCTGTCACGCCCCATAACTGGGGGGAGAGTGCGACTGGCTCCCTATACCCGACTGACTGGGAAACCGACTATATGACATCTGTAATTGTAATGCTTAGGCCGTCCATGCCACCTGTCACAATCAACTGGAGCAAAAACTGGACACATAATGTCTCAACAATATAGGGAAAATAACTGAAATGCAAACAAGGCTATGAGTATGCTTAACTAAACAACAAAAAGCTAACAAGGCCACAAACTTAATACCATTGTACATACTAAGTCTACAAAGCCTCTAAAGAGTAAACTGACTGATGGTCGGAGCTGCTCCGACCTACCCATAACTGCATCTCAAAACTCTAACTGAAACAAACCAGTCTTAGCTCCAGAAAGAAAGGAGCATACCAACACATCCACTAATCTCACAAACTGCTACTACAACTGGCAATCTCGACCTCTACCAGCACCTGCGGCATGAACGCAGGTCCCCAGGTGAAGGGACGTCAATACGAATGAAATGTACTGGCATGTAAGGCAAAAAACTGTAAACATGTAAGATAGCAATGACAACTGAGCCAAAAATAAGGAATAATAACAACCTGGAATCCTGAAAACTGAAACCTGACAATAAGTCAATACTGAAGTGCAAATGTGACCAAGCAATGTATAAGAAAAACTATAACTGTAATGCCAGCAACCAGCCAACCATAAATCCATATATAAAATTCGTCCAGCCGGTGTACCATATCAGGGAAAAATAAAAATATCTTCAGCCGATGTATCATACGGGGGTAAAATAAAAATATCTCCAGCCGATGTACCACACTGGGGTAAAATAAAAATATCTCCAGTCGATGTACCACATTGGGGTAAAATAAAAATATCTCCAGCCGATGTACCACACCAGGGTAAAATAAAAATATCTCCAGCCGATGTACCATATTGGGGTAAAATAAAAATATCTCCAACCGATGTACCACACTGGGGTAAAATAAAAATATCTCCAGCTGATGTACCACACTGGGGTAAAATAAAAATATCTCCAGCCGATATACCACGTCGGGGTAAAATCGAAATAATTCTCAATCGTAATCATAAATAGGGCTGATATGGCTTATATTGAGTCAATTTAACATGTATGGAATATAAATGAAAAATGTTAAATCTGTGGCCGGAATAGGCCTCTTCGTAACCCATAAATGCAAGTGAGCACCCATATCATGTAAAGCTAGAAAATATGCATATATATCACATAAAGCTGTCAAATTATACAAGAACATATCGACTCAGTTACTTGAAGGACCTTCAATAGGTTTAGACAACATAAGAACTTTTGTAGGCTTACAAACAATGTCCTACAAATAATCCTACCAATATAACATATTACTTGGATAGAAACACATAGAGCTCATTTCTACACAATTCTTTAACATCTGGGAACTACAAATATATACTGCCTACCAGGTGGTTCCTTTACTTGTATCGACAACTATACGTTGGAATTTCATTGCCAAATTTATCATGTAGATAAGCACATATAGTTCTTAATTCATTTGACTTATTTTCAGGAAAACGTGGAAATAATAACAAGGAACTTGGAGTTATTTGTCGTATACATAGAGCTGAGAACTGAACTACAGACATACAACATATGAGACTTCTGTATAATGTATAACTCGCATTTAGTTAACTGGGTGATCTCCAGGAGACTTCATGGTATTCAAAGTTCTGAGCTTAACTGATCATTATCATAGCATGCACTTATACTTACTTAGACCCAGCCCTCCGATCCTGGGGAGACCGAAAGGTTGGGGCGCTGGCTGAACTGGGTGTTGGTGCTCTCTGCTGCTGTTGCTGCTACTGCTGTTGATGTTGCTGCTGTTGCTGTGGGCAGTTACTACCGCTATACATTTGATGGCCGAAATCTGAATGGCCAGTCCTTGCCCGTTTGTTCTTACGCTCTATATCCTTCAGCTTTTCAGCCTCAATCTGCTGGGCATTGACAATTAAGCTAGAAAGGACAATGTCGTTAATCAGCACCGCGGTCCTGCACTCCTGAGGACCAGATTAGATACTCCATTTACAAACTTTAACATGCGAGACCTTGGCTTGGCTACCATCTATGGAGCATACTTAGACAGGCTAGTAAACTCCAGAGCATACTCCTCCACAGTTATGTTGCCCTGTTGGAAGTTGATAAATTCCGCCATCTTAGCCTCCCTCAACACTCGAGGGAAAAACCTGTCCAGGAAAGCTACGTGGAATTCTTCCCACTCCGCTGGTCCTACTCCTGCTGGCCATCCTTCTTTCCACTAGTCATGCCAGAATTGGGCTACTCCTTTCAGCTGGTTGGCAGCCAAATCAACACTTTCAGAGATACCCATAATTCGGGTGATCTTCCTGATCTTATCCACAAACTCCTGGGGATCCTCCCCTACTTTGGACCCTTGAAAAGATGGAGGATTCATACCGGTGAAGTCCCGCACCCTCGCAGCTGCTACGGTCCCATTCATAGGTACTGGAACCACTTGTTTATTCACCTGGTTGGTGTCTATTTGAGCCAGCAATTGGATGGTTGCCCAGAATTCGGTGATAGATATTGCCTCATCCCGAGGAGTTACTGGGGCTGGTGGGGCAGTTCTGTTGGCGTTACTGGCCCTTCTTCCATTCCCATATCCGGGAGGCATGGTTCACTGAAATGAAATAGAGCACGAGTTAGAAGGATGTTTTAGGAATTGAACTTCTACGCACGATAAGGAGTATGAACAAAAGAGGGTTTTCCTAATAACATCTTATATCCTCCTCATCATAAGTGTGGTGCACTTTACACCTATGAAAATGACTCTACTCAATGCGGCTTTCAGACTTTTCAAGGATACTCTAAACCTAGGGCTCTGATACCAAGTTTATCATGCCCCGAGCCTACACCCTGGACGTAACACGGTACTTGAAGTCACGAGTGATCCTAGTCAACCCCTAGTCTATCATAAACTGGTATTCTGAGTAAACATGCACAACGATAATTTAAAATAATACATAATAGCATTTATGAAAAATTAAAGACTGAACATAGAGATTTAAAATATCTAAAATCAAGTCTGGTCTGAAAGACTTCTAATTGAGGAGTTACTGGGACAAGCCCTCAGCTAACTCTATGTCTAGCTGAAAATAATAAAGAGAAACTGAAATGAATGAAATGTGCCCTCGAAATATGAGGAATCACACTACTGCTACTGATAGAGAGATCCGAACGTAATTGACTAACGATGCTGGGTCTGAGAACCTGCGGCTGTATCATAAAATGATACAACGTAAAAGTATGCGTCAGTACTTTGAATGTACTGGGTAAGTCAGAGAAGCATAATGATAAATATATAGATGACTGAACTAAAAAGACATGCAATGACCAACTGATAAACTGAACTGAACAATCTAAAGTAAACTGAGATGGTCACGATGACCCAGTCTGGTGGTCAAAGACATGCCCTGAGTTTGAAAGTTCTGAGTTTGAGATACTGTACTAAATTGAGCTGAGCTGCTAGAGTTGAAACTGAACTGAGCTGCTTATTCTGAAACTGGATTGGACTGACTAGTGGGAGAGTCTATAACCGACATATAACCACGTGTGCTAGACGTGGAGTCTAATGTATACACCCCACCAGTAGGATCCAATATACCTTGCCAGGGTATAAAGGCATGAACTGGGTGATCACAAAAGTCTGGGCAATTAGGCCAAGTAATATTATATCCTACGCTGGCAACGTAGTTCTGGTAACCTGGGTCGTTGGAACCCCAACCCGCTCGGTGCTAAGCCCTACTCCTACTGGAAACCTATACTGAACTGCTAAGTTGATAGCTCAAAATTGGAGTCCAAGACTAGTCAGTGACATATAACTGAAAGTACCCTGAGAGTCTTATTGGACCAGATTTTGAAACTGGGTTCTAGACTGGTCAAAGATGCTTATCTGGAAGCATCGTAACCGTCTAAGAACAAAGTATAAACTTAACGGGGGTCCTAAGGCTGCTCAGAGCTATATAACTAGAATGTCATGACACCCTAATGGACTAAATAACTATAATCTGAGTTTGATTCTGATAACTGAGAGGCACCACTGACACCTCGGGAAAAGGTTGTAGTCAAACTGATCAGCTGACTTTTCTGACTAACATGGGATATTCTAGTACTTTAACTGAAAGACAACTGACAATTTTGAATAATACAGAGTATATATACTTTATAACTGAATCTAAATAACATACATGTGACTAAGTTTTTAACACATAGAATCATTACAGAAGCCCCTAACTCTGAAAGATGCAAACAATTCCCAAGAATTCAAAGCTTAAACAGGATTCTAATTTCTGACTTTTCAAAAGCTAGGGCTGAATTTCTAAATTTATGGAACAAGCATAATTTTAGTTAAAAACTACTGGAAAATAGCTACAATTAGCATAGGATAGGATTCCACATGAAATAATCAAAGAACGATAACAACATTTTCAAATTCGCAAACTTAGGGCTAGGACTGAAAGTGAATAGGGAGAGAGTTTTGGGGGACGCAAGGGGAGAACAATCTCCTTGCTGAATTCCCACATACCTGTAGAAGAAACCCTGGTGAAAATCCCTGAGAATAACTAAGAAGAATATCAAACCCTTTCTCCTGCTCTGTGCTTTCAAAGAGTTCTTACGTTCTGATTTTTTAGAGGATGAGAGAAAGGATATAGGAGAAACCGTTAGTTACCCCTTATAAAAACCCCTGAGTGAACCCAAAACGACATGGTTTAGGGAATAGTTAGGTGGGAAATTTCAAAAGTAACCCTGGTATTTAAATCGTAAATCTGGCCGACAGGAACTAACGGGCCTCAGAACGGGTCGTTGGTCAAAAGAATGGTCCATCGAAGCTAGCCGTGGTTTCTTGGTTCAGAAAATAAGTTCACAAGGGTGATCCACAGTTGGGTACAACGGTCCATTAGAAGCAACAACGGGAAATTAATACCTCCTATTGGAATAGGTAAGGAAACTGGGCCTGGAGACAACGAGTAATCAGAACTGCTCGTTGGAAGAACCAATAGATCATTGTATCCACTCGTGGTCCATACTGCTGGGGTCTAGAACTGGAGGACGTGTGGTAAAAACGGCTTGTTAGTAGCAGCAACGGTCCGTGTTCCCTCTCGTTGTTATAGGGAAGGCTTGGTAATCCCCTAAACTCAGGATTCAACAAATGACACGATGACTCGTTGTATGATTCATTGGGTCGTCCTATGTCTCATTGTTTCCCCCTAGTAAGGACCTGCTGCAACCCACGGTCCTCTACAATGGTCCATTGTGTGGATCGTCTGAGACCAAATTTTTTTTGATGTTCCTCTGATTTTCATGTAACGTCTAAAATTGGTCTAGGAAAGTTTCGTGGTGTTACAATATCGTGAGATGATATAGCACATAAAGTATGCTGTAAGTACTTGGAATTTACTAAGTATGTGAGAATAGTAAATAAACTAAAACATGCAAGTACACAATAAGAAAGTAAACTGAACACATTACTGGACGTATAACTAAACAGAGATACAACAACCCATTCTGAGATGAAGGTTTTATTTGAAAACATTTACTGAAGTATAATCAACTGATATGCAAAGGTTATGTACTGAACAAATAATGAGGACCGAAGGACCGAAGCTGTGACTGATATCATATAGAGTCCCTAACTGTCGAAGGGAGACGTTCTTTGCTACGGAGAGTCCCTAACTCTCTGAGGGAGAAAATTCTCTGATATAGAGAGTCACTGACTGACTAAGGAAAACATTCTCAACTAAGGAGAGTACCGACTGACTAAGGGAAACATTCTTAGCTAAGGAGAGTCTCGAAAAACTAAGGGAAATATTCTCACCTGAGGAGAGTCCCGATAGACTAAGGGAAACATTCTCAGCTAATAAGAGTCCCGAGTGACTAAGGAAAACATTCTCAACTGATGAGAGTCCTGACAGACTAGAACTAGTCTAAATTACTACACTTAATCAGAGACATGAGCATTCAACTAATTACATCATAGTAAATTCATTTAGAGTCTGATCAGGCTACTTTATACTAAAAAAAGCCCACAAGTTTGAAGGATAATTCTCATGCTTAATTATCACAATTCATGTCATCATGGTTTCGACTCATCATCTAAATGACACATTTACTTTCATGAAACACCTATAGGATCAGATCATACTTTACACACATCTACAATATTAAAATCCCTAGTTCATAAAACATGACGTATATCTTGGATTCATGTAAGATACCTAGGTCAAATTCATACTTTAACATGTATACATTAAATCATATATTCTAGATTTATGAAAAACCCATATAATCAACTCAAACATTGAACATGTACAATGAGATCATGGTGGAAGCATTTGAATATCTCATGAAACCCTATTTAAAAATATACTCTAAATCATGATGAAAATTTGATAATCATGTCACTTCCATATGTTCAACTCATACAAAAAACATTTACATCAATATCATAGTGAAACATACATATACTTCACATTGGTCAAATACCATATGTTCTAATCGTGTTCCAACACATATAATACAACATATGTTCTAGATTTGCAGGGACCCATATGATATACATATACTTTAAACAAGAAAGCAAGTTCATGATAAGAGAATGTGAATAATTACAAAATCCCATTCGAAGTTCTAGGCTATTTCATGGTGAAAATTATATAATCATGCATTTCTCATATCAAGTACATAATTCGAGATATTGAAAGTAATACCATAAGTATCCATGATTGTCAATCATAATGGGTTTTAAAAATTCATAGAAGGCGTAGAAGGAATCATCCATAAATCGAAACCCTAAACCATGCTTTTCTAGAACAAGTGATTTGGGATTTTAATAAAAAATTTGGGGCACAAGGATGGAAGGATGTCCTTGTTGAAAAACCCACATACCTAACTATAAGAAATCCCCATTTGAACTTGAACTTTGAAGCCTTTGAAGAAACCCTTGTTGAATCCTTGAGTCTTGAGAGAGGGGAGGAAGAAGAGTTTGAGATTGTATCTTGAGAGAATGAGAGATTAGGCTAGAAGAAACCATTTAAACGTCCCATATAATACTCAATGAGACGTAATTTAGGAGTTAGAATCATAAGGTTTGATGAAAACACCCTTGAAAAATCGCAGGAAAAGTCATGCTGCCTGTCCTCATGAGGCACTCCACGAGTCGTGGGGTTGGCAAAGACTCGTGGTGCCCAGTCGTGGAGTACAGTGGCGTTTCTTTTTCTGCTCTTCTCTCCCCATAGGTCACTTGACGAGCCATAAAGAGCATGATGACTCATCCCCTCTTTCGTGATCACCACTGCCTTGGGACCCCATCCTTGATCTCTAGCATCCACCCGGTGACTGACCTAAGAAGTAATTGCCTACCTAATGACTCGTTGGGTCTTTAATGGTCATTGAACCAACCTTTCACTCCTCGTCTACTTACCACGAGTATGAACACAACTTGTGAGGTCATCTAATAGGTCGTTCCACGACTCATTCTGAGGTAAAATTCCCACTTTCCGTCTAAATTCTTTCTTTCAGTCTAAGGTCTGATATTAGAAACTTTTGGGGTGTTACAATATTTCCCTCTTGAGAACATTCATTCTCAAATGTTGGCTAAACATACTAAAAGGATAGGGAAGAAACTGAAATTCCAAAATCGATCAATTACAGGTGAAACCAATGGAGTATTTGACGCCGGGTTGATCTTACTTATCTGAACTGAATATCTAAATCGTATATGCATGCTAAGATGTGACAGGGACTGAAAGACATGAAACTGACATGGAACTAGACAAAACATTGAGAAGGATTCTTTTCCTCTAACTAGCACTGAGCTGATATAGATTGAGCCTTCATTCTCAAATCGCTTGCTGACACCAAACTAAGATTCATGATATCTAAAACTAAGCACATACATGAGGTAACCTGACCTGCTGAGCTAGTAAAGCAACTTCTAAGGATTGAGTTCAATCTAAACATATCGGAAGACATGGGTTAGAACACATAGCTGGTTTATAACATGAAGATGAGCCTTAAGAAATTATAGAGTAAGACTGGCATCGCTGTCTGAAGTGACTACTTAGAAATCCTGGAAGTCTGCACAGAGGGATGGGTAGAGCCCAGCTTCCATTGAAATACAAGAGAGGTTATTTGAACCTGAATAAATTGACATACAACAACTGTTAGGACTAGAACTCCCCTATTAGCATACTCAAGATCCAGCTTGTCTCACATAATTACCATCTCCCCTTATCTTAAAGCCATCATTCTAAGGCTCCTGAATCTTTCTTAAGGTCAGGGATAAATCACTAACTCCTAGCTTCTCCTTCATCTCTAACATTCACTGCTAGCCTTATACTCATAACTATTCACATCATACCTCAACAATCTCTTCTCAACAAACATCATAGAGCTTATTATTCTATACTGGGTTTCCGAGGCTAGCAACATACAAAGAGCAACACAAAAAATTCATAACATACCTGTGACTACTTATGGAAACTTGTCATTATCCTGATGTGCTGCCAAGGCGTAGGAGAGTTTTTGACTCTGTCCGCCACCTGCGCTAGATGATGCACTCTACTAAAATGGACGGGCTCTCGAAGATACTGAAGAGGTGGATGAGGCTCTACTCTCGCGTCGCTTAGCTGCTGCGCAATCTTGGTGCTTATGACCCAGCTTGCTGCACCAGAAACAAGCATCCGAGATGACCATACATTCTCCCAAATGGTGCTTCCCATAGATGATACACAACTGATACATAATCTCCCTTACCCTGGGTTTTTACAGAGTAGTGACTGTCGAAAGTACCGGGGCTGATGATTTCTGCTGGGGGCATGAGCGGTGTCCACCACTCATCCTCTGCGGGGAGAACTCCAAATCTCTAGTTCTAGTTCTCTTGGCCTCTCTCTCTTTTTCCTTCACCGTTCCGCTTCTATTTGTTGAGAGAATATCACAAAATGTGGATAGTCTATGTCCTTGTGCAACATGACAGTCCTGCACTCTTTGACCAAGGAGTATGACACTCCGTTCACGAACCTGCTCACTCGAGCCCTCTAGTGGGCTACAATCTCCGGTGCATACTTGGACAACCGGGTAAACTCCAATGCGTACTCCTAGACAGTCATGTATTTTGTCTCAAGTTGATAAACTCTTCCACTTTTGCCTCCCTCAACTCCCTCAGGAAAATTCTGTCCAAGAAAGTCATCATAAACTCATCCCGACTTACGGGGGATGCTCCAACTTCTCGACTGTCTCTGTAGTGGCAAAACCATATATAAGCGACTTCTTTCAGCTGGTATGAGGCTAGGTTTGCGCTCTCAGTTCCCGTCACCCCCATGATTTGGGTGATCTTCTAGATCTCTTCTAAGAACTCATACGGGTCCTCGTCCACCCTTGACCCTAAGAATTTAGGTGGGTTCATTTGGAGGAAGTCTCTCGCTCTTGCATCTGCTACATTACCATTCTGGGAAACATGAGCCATCGCTTGCTGATTCATCTTTGCAGTCATGGCCTGCGCCAACATATGAAAGGCTGCCCTGAACTTGGCATGAGTAACATGGTCGTCCATCGGGTTCGCCGGAGCTGGTGGTGCTTGCTGGCGACCATTACCATTTATTCATCCATTCGCTCATCTGGGAGGCATTATCTACAAACGTGTAAAGCACGAGTTAGGAGAGGAATATTTAGAGTTTCATACTCTACGCACAATAAGAATCATGAAGAAAAGAAAACATTCTTAAAATGTCTCGTAGCCTCTTTGTGTTAAATGTGGAGCGCTTCACACCCATGAAGAAGACTCTACTTAACGCGGCTTTTAGACACCCTAGGAAACTCTAGACCTTTTCTCTGATACCAAGTTTATCACGACCCGAACATGGGGCCGGATCAAGACACGGGACAAGAAAAAATCGGATAGGCTCCAAGTAGACCCATGGCATGATCATAGCATAACATTATCAGAATAACAACTAACAGAAATCATAATCCAAGAGGAAGCTAACTGAAAGAGTTTAATTTAAAACCTCAAAATAACAAAACCTCATAAGCTCTGATACAAAACTGAATCTGTCTATACAAGTCTGAAAGCCTCTACTAAACTAATGAGTTGCAGGGACAAGCCCCCAACTAACTCCTAAAGTATGAAAACTAAACATAAATGAAAATATAAATCACGTCCCTGAGAGATGAGGACTCATCAAAAGTAGCTGATAGAGGAATGAAGCATATCTAACCACGTGGCTGAGTCGGGAAACCTAAATCTATATCATTAGATGATATAACACATAAAGTATGCGGTCAGTACTTGGAATGTACTGAGTATGTGGGAAGCGTAAATAAAATAAAACATGCAAGTACACAAGAAGAAAGTAAACTTAACACATTACTGGACATATAACTAAACGGAGAAACAACAACCCTATCTGAGATACATATATATATATATATTAAGATGAAGATTTTATTTGAAAAAATTTACTGAAGTATAAGCAAATGATACTCAAAGGTTATATACTAAACAAATAATAAGGACCGAAGCCATGACTAATATCATAGAGAGTCCTTGATTGTCGAAGCAAGACGTTCTCTACTATGGAGAGTCCTTAACCGTCTAAGGAAGAACATTCTCTAATATAGAGAGTCCCCATTGACTAAGGGAAACATTCTCAGCCAAGAAGAGTCCCGACAGACTAAGGGAGACATTCTCATCTAAGGAGAGCCCCGATAGACTAAGGGAAACATTCTCAGCTAATGAGAGTCTCGACTGATTAAGGGAAACATTCTCATCTGATGAGAGTCCCGACAAACTAGAACTAGTCTAAATTACTACAGCTAATCAAAGACATGAGAATTCAACTAATTAAATCATACTAAATTCATTTAAAGTCTGATCAGGCTACTTTCTACTAAAATAAGCCCACAAGTCTGAAGGATCATTCTCATGCTTTATTATCACAATTCATGTCATCATGGTTTTGAATCATCATTTAAAACACACATTTTACATTCATGAAAAACCTATAGGATCAGATCATACTTTACACACATCCACAACATTCAAATCCCGAGTTTATAGCACATGACGTATATCTTAGATTCATGTAAGATACCTAGGTCAAATTCATACTTTAACATGTATATATTAAATCATATATTCTAGATTTATGGAAAACCCATATAATCAACTCATACCTTGAACATGTTCAACGAGATCATGGTGGAAGCATATGAATATCTCATGAAACCCCATTTTGAAATATACTCTAAATAATGATGAAAAATTGATAATCATGTCATTTCCATATGTTTAACTCATACCAAAAACATTTACATCAATATCATAGTGAAAACATACAGATACTTCACATTGGTCAAAGCCCATATCTTCTAATAATGTTCCAACACATATTATACAACATATGTTCTAGATTTGTGGTGATCCATATGATCTACATATACTTTAAACAAGAATTCAAGTTCATGATAAGAGCATGTGAATAATTACAAAATCCCATTCGAAGTTCTAGGCGATTTCATGGTGAAAATTCTATAATCATGCATTTCTCATATCAAGTACATAATTTGAGATATTGAAAGTAATCCCATAAGTATTCGTGATTGTCAATCATAATGGGTTTTAAAAATTCATAAAAGGCATAGAAGGAATAATACATAAATCGAAATCCTAAACCATGCTTTTCTAGAATAAGAGATTTGGGTTGTTAATAAAAAGTTTGGGGGAAAAGGATGGAAGGATGTCCTTGTTGAAACACCCACATACCTAACTAGAAGAAATCCCCATTTGAACTTGAACCTTGAAGCCTTTGAAGAAACCCTTTTTGAATCCTTGAGTCTTGAGAGAAGGGAGGAAGAAGATTATGAGATTGTATCTTGAGATAAGAGATTAGGCTAGAAGAAACCCTTAAAATGTCCCACATAATACTCAAAGAGACGTAGTTTGGGAGTTAGAAGCATAGGATTTTACGAAAACGCCCTTGAAAATTCACAGGAAAAGTCATGCTGCCTGTCTTCATGAGGCACTCCACGAGTCGTGGGGTTGGCAAAGACTCGTGGTGCCCAGTCGTGGAGTATAGTGGCATCTCTTTTTCTGCTCTTCTCTCCCCATGGGTCACTTGATGATCCATCAAGCATACGATGAATCGTCCCCTCTTCCGTGATCACCACTGCCTCGGGACCCCATCCTTAATCTCTAGCATCCACCCGATGGCTGACCTAATGAGTCATTGCATACCTAATGACTCGTTAGGTCATCCATGTTCACTAAACCAACCTTGTACTCCTCAGCAACTTACCACAAGTATGACCACGACTTGTAAGGTCATCTAACAGGTCATTTCACGACTTGTTCTGAGGTGAAATTCCCACTTTTCGTCTAAATTCTTTATTTAAGTTTATGGTCTGACCTTAGAAACTTTTGGGGGTGTTACACCAGTGGATGGGAATGACGACACATTACAAGGAATAACAGGTTGCTGGTTCCACTAGTTGTCACTAGAGGATGTGTTGAATAGATTCTAGATCTCACCCAATAAATGGACATAACGACCCGTTATCTGAAACAATAAGTCATTGTTTCCACTCATTGTCACTGGGGTGACTATATTATTTTCTGGATTACTTTTAATGGTTTCATAGGATGTGCCTTTGCTCCTTACAGTGACTCGTCGTCTGGCTCATTGTTTCTGGGGAAGGATGTAACAAGTTTCTGGACAAGGTTACAGTGGGAGACAAGTGACCCGTTACATCATACAGTGAGATGTTCTATGCCTCATTGGTACCTAATAGAAATTTTACAGAGGCTGACGACGACTCTCATGACGGGTCGTTGGTCCTAAAAATGACTCATTGGTTGAGTCATTCTGAGGAAACTTTTTTTGGTTTCTTTCAGGTTTTTCTTTTCAAGTCTGGGGTTTGGTCTAAGGAACTTTTGGGGTGTTACAATACCTCCTCCTTGGGAACATTCTTCCTCGAATGAAGGCTATGTAAAATGAAAGACTGGGGAAAGAGATGCAATCCCGAACAGAATACTATGAACTGAATACTGAAGGAGTGACTGACTTCAAACTAACATAGACATACTAACTGAATTCATGCAACTAGGGTGTACACTAAGACATGAATAAAGCTGATGAGCGTGGAACTGAACAAAGTACTATGGAGGAATGTAGCACCTAATGCAGAAGTTGAGATGGAAGGGAATAGGTGAGGGCATCTGGCCATCATATCTGCTTCTGCTTCCCATGTAGCTCCCTCAACTAACTAGTTCCTCCATAAATTTTTTACTGAAATGACCTTCTTGTGCAGAATCTGAATTTGAACCTCTTCGTAAGAGAGACTATCCATTACACCAACACTCTCTAAAGGCACAATTGAGAATGGATCACCAATGCATTTCTTCAACAGAGACATATGGAAGACTGGATGCGCTGATTCTAACTTCGAAGGCAATTCCAACTCATAAGCCACATTGCCAATGTGTCTCAAGATTTTGTAAGGACCAACATATCTAGAACTGAGCTTTCTTTTCTTCTCGAATCTCATCACCCCTTTTATAGGTGAAATTTTCAGATATACCCAATCATCTACAACAAACTCCAGCTCTCTTCTCCTTATATATGCATATGATTTTTGTCGGCTTTGAGCTGTCTTCAGCCATTCCTAATAAGATGAATCTTTTGGATGGCCTCATGTACTGAATCAGGTCCTATTAAGGTGGCTTCACCAACCTCAAACCACCCTATAGGAGACCTAGACCTCCTACAATATAATGCCTTGAATGAGGCTATTTGAGTACTAGACTGGTATCTATTGTTATATGCAAACTCGATGAGAGGTAGGTGATCATCCCAAATGACTTTGAAATCGATCAAAAAAGCCTCAACATATCCTACAGAGTCTGAATAGTCTGCTCATCCTGTCCATCTATTTGTGGGTGAAAAGCTTTGCTGAGCTTGACTTGAGTACAAAGTCCTTTCTGAAATGACTTCCAAAAGTGTCAGGTTAACTGAGTGCCCCTATCTGAAATAATGGACAAAGGGACTCTATGAAGTCTGACTAACTCTCGGATGTATAATCTAGCATAATCCTCTACTGAATCTATGGTCTTAATTGGTAGAAAGTGTGCTGACTTAGTCATTCGGTCTACAACCACCCAAATTGAGTCATGTTGTTGGCGTGTATGAGGTAGAACTATAACAAAATCCATGTACACTTCTTCCATCTTCCAAAGAGGAAGGCTAATATCTTGAGTCATACCCCCAAGTCTCTGATGTTCAGCCTTGACCTGTTAGCAATTTGGACACATCGCCACAAATTCTGCAATTTCCTTCTTCATGCCATTCCACCAGTACCCGTAGATCACAGTACATCTTGGTGGCATCAGGGTGGATAGAGTAGCTGGTGCTATGAGCTTGTATTAGTATCCATTGCCTCAAATCACCTACATCGGGAACACACAACCTGCCCTGGTAATGGAGCACACCATCTCCCATTTTGGAGAATGCTTCCACCTCTTTCTTTAGTACTTCTTCCTTCAACTTGAGTAGGATTGGGTCTTCATCCTACTTTGACTTAACCTCCACCACCAGGGAGGATTCTGGCCCACTCTGGACTATAACTCTACCTTCTGTTGAATCAACCAACTGGACCCCTAATCAAGCCAGTCTGTGAATGTCCTTTACTAGCTCTTTTTTACCATCTTCAACATGAGCAACACTCCCCATAGACAATCTATTGGGGGCGTCATCCATAAAGTTGGCCTTACCCGGGTGGTAGAAGACACTCATGTCGTAGTCTTTCAACATCTCTAACCACCTTCTCTGACATAGATTCAGGTCCATCTAACTGAACATATACCGCGGTCTCTTGTGGTCAGTAAAAACATCCACATGAACCGCATAATGGTAGTGCCTCCAAATCTTCAAGGAAAATACTAACGCCACTAGCTCAGATCGTGACTTAAGTAGTTCTGCTCATGAACCTTGAGGTGTATGGAAGAATAAGATATGACTTTACCATGCTACATCAGAACACAACCAAGTCCCACTCTGGAGGCATCACAATAGATCACGAACCCGTCTGATCCTTCTAGTAGAGTCAAAGTTGGGGCTGTAGTGAGTCGAGTCTTCAACTCTTGAAAACTCTTCTCACATGCATTAGACCACTAAAACATAACTTTATTTTGAGTTAGTCTGGTCAAAGGAGAAGCAATGGAGGAGAATCCTTCTGCATACCATCAGTAGTAACTGGCTAGGCTCAAGAAACTCATGATTTTGACGAAGAGGTGGGTCTTGGCCAGTCCTTGACTGTCGCTATCTTTTGAGGATCCGCCTAAATTATAATACCCCAAAATTTCCTAAGACTAGCCTCGGGATTGGTAATGTGATCAGCAAAAAAAGTTGGAAAAATGTCTCAGGACAACTCGTGGGAAGGACTAACGGGTCATAGGATGAGTCTTTGTTTGATGTTTTGCTACCTTGGTTAGATTGTACGAGTCGTCGTACGACCTATTTTGGAAAACCACGGGTCATGATAGCAATTGTCACAAGGTTGGAGGAGTTGGACTAGTAAGCCATGAGAGCAAACCACGAGTCATAGGTTGGTGGTACAACTCTTGGTCAATGGTCGTAGAAACTTACTGATGTACTAGGTTTGGAAGAAACGAGTCATGGTATGACTTGTTGTGGGGAACAATGAGTCATAGACCGCTCTCATGGGAAGAGGGTAGATGAATTGGAATCAGTAGCCATGGATGGGTCCAATGAATCATCATTTGAAGGTATGATTCGTTGTTTGATCCTTGAGAGACTACAAAAGTCAGGAGAAATAGTAATGACAACAAGTGGTAACCATGAGTAGTGGTTTCGAGGTACGACTCGTGGTGAGAGTCATTACTTCTGGAAGTGTGTATTTTTCTGCAAAATTAGTAAGGGTATTTTTGAAATTCTTAAGCTCATAAGCCCTAAACTATGTCGTTTTAAGCTCTGAAAGAAGTGTATTAAGGGAGTTTAAACTATTATAATTCATTCTACTCCCATGCATGCAAGTTTAGAGGTTTTCTATTGAAGATCAAGCTTAAATTCTTCAATTTATTCTCCAAATCTCTTGGGCTTTCCAAGACAAGTAAAGATTCAGCTCATCCAGGTATGTAGGGTTGTGAATGAGAGTTTGTTGCACTCTCATGCTCAAAATTCTCCTCAATTCTATGAATTCATGTTCTAGATCAAGCTCATGATCTTATGGGGTTTTAACCCAATTTTATTATATTCTCTATAATTTATTTATGGATCAATTCCCTTCATGTTTTAAAGAATGTTTAAGATTCTTGGGCAGATTTTGTATACAAATTGATTATAAATTCATGATTTTATGTTTTAGAGAAATATGCCCAACTATACAGGTTTCATGAAAAGTCAACTTTATAATTTTTGATTTCAAGTATGATGAGATATCTAGCATGATTGAATATTTTTCAAATTAGCCATGTATGAGTTTATGATTTTGACTTATCAAGTCTATTACAAATATGCATGATTTTAAGATTTGGGCAAGCCACACAAGTTAAGTATGTTTTCATGATTTAGTCAAGGCTAGTAAGATCAGCTTATCATATGTTTTGGAGTCAAGAGTCCTACTATAGCTTATGATATGTTTTGGAGTCAAGACTCCCCATGTTCAAATTTCATACTATGCATGTGATTATGATTTAAGCTTCGTTGATAAATGATGGGAGCACTATGCATGTTATTTGGAGTAGTGTCTAGTATCGACTAGGCTTGGGGTTTCAAGGTTCCCCAATCTCAGAACTACGCGCCAACGTAGGTATATTTATATTTGGGACCTCTTAAGAGAGTTTTCCCAGCCCGCTAGAGGGCCTTGAACTTGATATTAATATCATGGTAGCATTCTTAAGCTTGGCAAGATTTTGGACACTCTACCCACTTGAGCGAGATAGTTATAACATCATGTAAGCTCTACCATGATGATGCCGGTTAAGATGAGTCCTCCCTGTTCCTCATTATTTCAGTTATGCATGTATATAACTTATGATGTTATTTCTTTCAGCAGCTTTGAACCAATGGTTAGTTTATAAGCTTTTATTTATGATTTCAGTTATGGAAAGCCATATGATTTCTATTTAGCTTTAGGTCATACTATTCAGATATGATTATCAGTTTATGACTATACATAATTCAGATATACATTTCAACATGCAGTCCCTACTCTCATGATCTTATGATTTACATTATATGCATGATTTCAGTTTATACTTACTCAACATGTTTTACTTACCTTGAATACTCAATATATTCCAAGTACTGATCGCATACTCTATGCTGTATCATTTCATGATGTAGGTTTAGACAATCAGACTCAATTCCGCTGCTAGCCAATTTCCCGCAGCTTAGTCCAGTTCCCACTGTGGTGAGTCCTCAATTTTTGGGGACCTTCAGCTTAATATTTGATGTTGTTATTTTCAATTTCAAAATTATGTGAGCTAGTTGGGGATGTTGTCCCATCAGCTCTTTAGACATGATAGAGGCTTATTAGACAATACATAGAATTTCAGCTTTATCTGTGTTGACTCTTCTGTGATTGACATATATTCAAACTTTTGCTTATTCTTGATTATTTATCAATTTCTGCTTGATGTATTTTAACACTCCAAAAGTTTCTAAGATCAGGTCCCAGACTTAAAGAAAGAATTGAGAAGGAAAGTGGAAATTTTACCTCAAAATAAGTTGTGGTACGACCCGTTAGATGACTCAATGAGTCGTGGTCAGACTCGTGGAAAGCAGTCAAGAGGTACAAGTGTGTTTTAGCGGCAATGGACGACCTTACGAGTCGTTAGGTAGGCAGTGACTCGCTACGTCAGTCGTCGGAAGAATTCTAGAAATCAAAGGGGTTCCGAGGCAGTGGTGACAACGAGAGGCAAGGATGAGTCATCATATCAAGTAACAACTCATCGTGTCCGGTCATGGGGTGAAGAATCAGAAAGCAGAAAAATCATCTCCAGACGTAACGAATGGCTCCACGAGTCATGAGGCCCAGTAACGACTCATTAAGTCGGTCGTGGGCACTGACTAGAAGATTTTTAAAGTGAGTCTCCCAGGGGTATTCTAGTAAAATTCTACCAGTAACAAATCACACAACAGACTCGAGTTGTTTGAAAATATGCAGAATGTTTGAAAGTTCTCTATGAGAAATGAAGGCAAAAGACCATTATTTATAGTCAAAGATCTAAAGTGAAAGGGTGTGAAAACACATATTAAGATGGTATCTGTTCAAAATGATTACCGTTGAGAGAAGAAATAATTCGGCCTGACTTGCCCCCACCTACATTTCGCAAGTGAGGACCCACGGATCGTAGGTGCAAATGCAGGTCTAGACAGAATCCATTCAGGACATTCTGCGTGTCACCTACATTTTGCAGGTGAATACCCGCGGCCCGCAAGTGTAATGCAGGTCCAAGTAGAATTCGTCCGGATTGCGCAAAAAAGTCAACTCGAATTTTAAATAAATTTAGTCTAAAAAATATATCAATTAATCAGATCATCTGACCAAATCCAAATTTGAAGCCGAGCTGAGTGACGACGACGCGAGGGAAGACTTTCTTTTCAACTCTTTATTAGCTAGAAGATATGATTTTCAATATAAGCATTAGTTTTTTCCTTTTTCCTACCAATGCAGGACAAAGTTCCTTTTACAAAAGAATTTTTCCAATTTTCTCTTCTCTCTATTTTTCAATTCACACCCAACACTTAACTCCAATAGCAAGCACATAAAATATCTTCTCCCTAATGATTATTGAGTGCGCAAAAGCTAACAAAAATACAATACACATTATTTATTATACAGAATTTATTTTCCTTTTGGCTACTCTATTCTATTCAAATGTGTAAGGAGGAGTAATTGCATTAAGAATTCATTCATTTTCACAAAAATCATTAAGCAAAATAAATTCACCATCTCTATCAAATCTGCTCATTTGATATTTTTATACAATTGATTTTATACATAAGATTGAGTTCTCGAAAAATAAAATAAACAAATTTACCAAAATTTAACATCTCATAAGTCAAAGAAATTAATAAAACGAGTTAGTAGCATTTTCATTCACGACTAGAAATATTTAACACACTACATCATAGTTACGATATTCTTAATCAACAAGTATATTGTTCTTAACTAAAAGAATCATAACATTCTTAAAAGTTTTTTTCTAACAATTTCTAATAATTCCAAATCAACCAAATTATTTCAAATATTAGGACATGAAACCTTAATTAAAGCCAATATCCTTCTGAATGTGAATTTGAGAAAAGCTTTTTCTTCTTTCAAGAATGAGTAGTTCTTTATTCACAAAGATAAATATTTTCTTCCTCCAAAAACTACTAAGCAAAATATATTCACCATCTCTATCAAATCTGATCATTTAATCTTCTTATGCAATTGATTTTCTACATAAGATTGAGTTATCACAAAATAAAATAAACAAATTTACCAAAATTTAACATCTCATAAATCAAAGAAACTAATAAAGCAAGTTAGTAGTCTTTTCATTCACGACTAGAAACATTTAACACAACTAAATCATAGTTACAATATTCTTAGTCAACAAGTATATTGTTCTTAATTAAAACAATTATAACTTTCTCAAAAGTTTTTCTTATTAAATTTCTAATAATTTCCAATCAACCAAATTGGTTTAAATATTATGACATGAAACCTTTGCTAAAGTTAATATCCTTCCCGATGTAAGTTTGAGAAAAACTTTTTCTTTTTCCAAGAACATGAATAGTTCTTGATTCACCAAGATAAATATTTTTTTTTTCCATTGACTTGGGTGTAAGCCACAAAATTTTTATTTCACAGAAGTATGCCTATCACCCAGTCATTCACACTGAACATAATATTCACTTAGGAAATAACTACATCAATAATATCATCAGCTTCATCCAAATTACTTTTTGGCTTAGCAGGATTGTTAACTTTTTCAACTCTTTTCTCAAAGGCTTTATTTTTTATTTTGAATTTAAAATAATCGTGTTTATCAAATATTAAAAAATAATTGAGATATTAGAATATCAATATACCTTATAACGGTAAAAATCAAATTAACATTAAAACATAATTGGTACAATATTACCTCCTAAGGCAGGATCTATGACTACATCACTAACCTGTATCCGAAAGTTTTGGTATATGTTGTATTCTGCCGAACTCAAATGACCAAAACAAGTTTCATCATCAATTTTGTGAAGAATATTTCTTATTCAATTAGCTTGTAACCGTGCAACCTGTTTGTGCCATCAAGAATGGAGTGTGGTCGCCTCCTTTTTCTATCTTTCATATAGTATTGTGTATTGATTTTGTTTTATTTTTCTCTAGATGGATGGTTGTAATATGATCAAAGTTGCTTCCGAAATTCCACAAGAAATATGATGAACTGAATTGGATAATGGATACTGTGAAGTCATGTAATGGAAATATCTTTTCCTTTTCCTAATTAAAAAATATCCTTAAAATTGTTGGAAAAATATTATAAATCACGAAAAATATTTTATTACAAAACTTGTAGGAACTTCTTTAAAGCTTGAGGCGTGTCAAAGACACTATCCTTAAGGATATCTCACCCGGTGTAGGTGTATCACCTAGAATTCAACAAGCTCTTCTAGTATAAAATTAGGAACCAGAATCTAACAAAGATTTTAAAAGAAATGCAGCACTTAAAGAGATGAAGATGTAAAGTTGTTTATTGAGTTTTTCTCTACTTCGTCTACCGTCAAAACTTAGGGTGCTCATGGTTCAGTGTGGGTCGGTTTTTGATTAAAACCAAAATCAGACCAATTTAGTCGGCATTTAAATTTCTAAAACTAAACCAAATCAAATAAAATAAATAAGCATCGGTTTGGTTCTTGTCGGTTTGGTTCGACTTTTTGGTTTATAACTAGCCAATAGTGAAGAATTTTTCTTTTTTACTTATCGTATTTATAGTGATCCTAAAATATATTTTTATTTAATTTCTTCTCTTGGTGTATTATTTAAAAAAAGCAACTGATAAAGTGCTACAATGAGTTAAAAGTTTTTGTACTAGAGAGGTGCAATGATGCTAAGTGGATCTTAAAATCCATATGTGATTATGTGTTTATCCTTGGTGATGTGTAATAACATGAAATCATCGCAATAGACTATAATTGGATCAATTATGAAATATGAATTTGTGGCTTTGGAGTTGGATGATAATGAGTCTTAGAAACTTCTTAGCAAGTATTGAGGTTGAGATAAAATCAACATGTCTATATATTGAGGTTGCCAGGTAGCATTAACTGTAGTGAAAAAATAAATTTTTCAATGGCAATAAAATACATGTACTTGAGATATAATGTAGTTAAATAATTTTTAAGAGATGAAATTATATTCATAAATTATGTGATGTCAGAAGTGAATTTGATCAATTCTCTGACTAAATCATTGGAAAGAAAATTTATAAATGAAGCTTCAATGGGAATGGGACTTTTGTCAAGTTGTATATCAAATATAAAGGTAACCCAACCTATGTGATTAAAGATCCCATGAATTAAGTTCATACTGGTAATAACAAGTCATTGTTTGATCTTGAGCACTATAAAATTTATCCGATCTGTGATCTATTATGGTGTGTGTATAGTGCAAATCTGCAAGGAATGTAAGGTTGAGTTGTAAACTCTTAATCCATTACCATCCTTCATAGGTGGTGCATTTTTCTATAGAATACGCTTGATGGGTGGACCTATATGAGTGTGGAGTGGTGCCGCTTCTACAAAATTATGACAGATTTCTAGAGCACGTATGAATATTAGGACATGCGCATGACCTCTTAGAGAAAAATCACAATAACAACAAAGATTATGCGAGTATAATATGATAGAATAAGATGCTGAGCTTATAAAAGAATTCTTGGTTCATATAAGTTCTAAACTTCACTAATTATTCTGTAATTTTAATATTGTTACATCTAGGTCCGTTTCATAGTCTACGAGATACCAAATTCGACACATTATTCTCATTTGTGAAAACCCAACAATTTTTTTTTAAATTTCTTTGTATCTTCAATATTATTTTTGAGATATGGGGGGGATTGTTGGAAAATAATCATTTTAATATCTAAAAAAAACTTATTTTCTTATATCTTCATTTATATTCAGTAGATAAGGATCAAAATTTTCTATTAAGTTTGAACGGTATTCATGACATTTATTATGTGAAATTTGGTCAATTTTATAATTATTTTTTTTCATTTATTTGGCGTTAAAGTTTTGCTACCAATTAATTGCAAATCAATAGCCTTTAATGGCTTTGATATTGCATTTGTCCATTGGAGTTCATCCTTAGAAAGCATATACATTGCTTTGATCTTTTAGATGGGAGAGATCCTTTATGAACACATAGATGGTTTTCTCTTGTTTTGACAGCAGACGAAGTAGATAAAAACTCAATAATTTTTTTTACTTCTTCATCTCTTAGGTGCTGGGTTACTTTTAAAATCTTTGTTAGATTCTAGCTCCTAGTTTTATACTAGAAAAGCATGTTGAATCCTATGGGCTACACCTACATCGGGTGAAATATCCTTAAGGGCAGTGTCTTTGACACACCTCAAGCTTTAAAGAAGTCCCTACAAGTTTTGTGATCAAGTATTAATCATGATTTACAATATTTTTCCAACAACAACAATTTGACATGCTCTCGATGGAGTAAGCAAACTCCTTCATGTGCAATGATTTCATCTATTATATAGACGTTGATACAAGTAGAACACCATGGGAAGTCTCTTAATCCTTAGAAGTTGTGCAAGCTCATGTTTTACTTCTTCAAGTGTGTGAAAGGCACCTTCCATGAGGTCATCAGCCTAAAGTTTTATGATTGGAAGTGTGGCATAACATAAAAACTAGTCATAACTATCCACTTGCTATTGTTCTAAAGGAATGATTTTTTTAATTCATGTGATTGCACTTAGAATGAAACTCTAACTTGGCTACATACCTAATCAAGTCATTACATGGTTCAAAAGGAAGATATTAATCTTCTTTTTTTAATCTTTATGCAATTTGCACTCGTATATCATGGTGTGCTAAAACATGCAGTTTAAGCTCGTACATTAAGGAGTGTAAGAACTTGTAGTTAGGCTCATGCATTGAGGAGCTTTTCAACTTGCAGTTTAGGCTCGTGGATCAAGAAACCTAATTTCCAGTTTAGGCTCGTGCGTAGATGAACATTTGGCAAAGAATTCTAGCAATGTAATAGTCTTTCTAGGCCTTGCTGATGAAATATTATTGCACTTCAATTTGGTATTGCATTTTAAGCTTTTGCGTAGTTGAAGATGATGTGCAGTTGATCTTGTATTGACTTTTGAAAGTCAAAGCATAGATGTCCCTTGATGCTTTTGTCTTTTGTGAGCAATCAAAGTCCAATTTTCTCCATTATTTTTGTTGGAGAGGTCATCTATCTTGAACATCTTCGATGTTTTCTTCAAGGCAGGAACTTCAACTACTTCAAGGATCCCAAACATTATGATTCCTTCTTTAATTTTTGGTAATGCCAAAGAGAGCATATGTTATAGAGCTTCTGAAATTAAACCTTTCTTATGGTCAAGCTTGGCACTAGTATTGTTTGCATTGGCTATCTCACCATCATCAATGATTATCTTTCCTTCCAACACCAATGCCATGATCTTTTCCTTTAGGATAAAGAATTTTGTGGTGTATGACCAATCATGAGGTGAAATTTGCAATACATAGTATTGTCAACTTTGTTAGATTCTTCAAATTACTTTGACTCAGGGAGTTCCAATGACTTTCTTGACTAGCAACTCGTCAAGAATCATAGGAACGTCAGAGTCATGAAAAGAATACACCTTTGCTTATAACTCCTTCAAGCTTGGTTATTTTTTTCACTTCTCGCGTTCGTTGATTTTCAACTTTCTCTTTTAGCTTTTTGTCTTGTAGAGGCTTTCGTAAAAGTCAGGTTATTGTCATGGATTTCTTAGTTTGGTGGTTTGACGACTTCTTGAATTTTATACCTTTTTTCCTTCGATCAAACATAGATTGATGTATTTTCATGGCTTACAATGCTCACTCCATTTCATGAGCCCACATAGCTAATACTTTAAAAGTTCTTGGCTTAATCCGTATGAGGATACACGAGGCCCAGAGCATTCTTTGGATACAAAACTGCCGAAGTTTCTAAGAGTTGATCCTTGCAATCTAAGCTCAATATTCTCTAGTGATTGATGTAGTCCACTACAGGATCATCTTTAATTTATTTTATATTTTTCATCTCCATCATGCTCACCGTACAATTAGTGGTATAAAAATTATTGGGGAATCGACTTTCAAGTTGCTCCCAACAATTAATTAACTTAGGCTCTAAGTCTGTACACCAATCAAAAGTGTTACCTTTCAAAGAACAAACAAACTGCTTGACAAGGAGATCGATATGTGTACTAACGTTGCTATAAGTTTCGATGGAATGGGCAATGTCTTGCCTTGAATTTCCTTTCTCATCAAATTGTTGCAACTTTGGTGGCTGATATCAATTTGACATCGATAAGTGCTGAATTCTCTTACAATATGATTTTGCATAACCTAAGAAATTTTGTGGTGGGCTGCTATATTGAGCTTTGATGGTGTTTGCAATCATGTCTTATAGTTGTTGAATGATTAGAGTGGCCACTGAAATGGATTGCTTTGTTCATTGATAGACAACTGGCGTAGAGGGAGATTCAACATCAACTTTTTCTTACGATGTTAGATTGTGACTTGACTCTCCAGAGTTGTAGAAATCTAATTTGCCCATCAAATGGGCAATTTGAATATTTTTGTCATCAACAAAATTCTTCAAGACTTTAATGATTTGCTCCATCATTGCGAACTTCTCATCCATGTATGTCACGACCCAAGTGATCGTGATTGGCACCCACTTTACTCCCCCGCGGTGGGTGAACCAATACATCCCGACTAATTCATCCGATTTCAAAATTTATACAATATAGTAAGCAATCTTAAAACAAAAAGAAAAAGTTTGGTAATAGTGGAAGAAAATACTCGCAACATCTATCTCTTACATCCTCAGGAACTGAAAGTTATTATACGGAGGATATCTAGCTAGTCATTTTTACGAATAGTAAAACGAAATAAATAAAAGATAATGTCCGAAATCAAGACATCTTCTTCTAGGAGGATATGCAGCAGCCTGGAAAGAAAAGCATCTCACCCTCAGATAACTCGCCACTACCTCTACCAATAGTCGAGTAAAACTTCTTGGGTCGCAGTCTTCCTCAGAAAATAGGAGCAGCAGCAGCAGCAGTATCAGTACAAACACAATGTACTGACAGGCATCATGGGCCGACCTTAAAAAATAACGTATATATATGTATATTAACCAACATACAATCACTGAAACAGATAATCACCCGGTAAAATGAATTCTAGAATGATGCAGAGTAAGGTTAAAAGTTGGCTTGCTTACTAGATTGGGCCTTACTGCGGTGGTGGGTAGACCACAAAAGCGGTCTCACCACAGGTACTACATCGATAATAACTCGACCAAGCTAACAACCTTGGGTCCTCACTTAATAAAACTGTCACGACCCGAACATGGGCCCAGATCGAGACACGGAACAAGGAGCCCCCAGAGACTCAAAGTCAACCCATGGCATGAACATACATCTAACCTTCATCTTTCAAAAGCCCTTGACTACGACTGACTCAACGAGTCGTGGGGACTGACCACAACTCGTAGTCATGTCCGTGGGGTCTCAAATCATAATTTTCCAGCTCAAGTCAATCTCCTCACCATGAGTCACTTAATGACTCGTGGTTAACCTAACGGGTCACATGACAACCCGTTCTGTGACCTGGTGCAGAAAATTTTTTTTCTCCATTTCAACTCCTAGGTCAGATATTTGGGCTTTTGGGGTATAACAATATCTCTCCCTTAGTAACATTTGTCCTCGAATGTTGAAAATAACACAGAAAAGTAGATAACTGCAATCATCATACTAAAATACTGATCATATAAGCTGAAAATTGATGAAATGAATAACCCCGATTTAAACTACATGTCTGTACTGAATTCGTGAATCACACATACATCGATATACATGAAAGAAACTGGGGCACATGAACTGAACATGAAACTGAATAGAGTTTTAGGGCAAAAACTGATACCTCAAGCTGGAACTGAGCCGATAGGTAATAAATGTGGGTACCTAGCCATCATATTTGCTTCAGCTTCTCACGTTTCTCCCTCAACATGCTGATTCCTCCATAAAACTTTAACTGAAGCTACTTCTTTATTTCTTAGCCTTCGAACCTGGATCAAGTATTTCCACTGGAACCTCCTTATAACTAAGGCTATCTTTCACACTGACATTGTCCACCGGAACAATTAGAGCTGGATCCCCCAAAGACCTATTTAGGAGCGATACATGAAAAAAAAGGATGGAAAGAAGCTAATTCTGAAGGCAACTCCAATTCATATGCCACCTTGCCAACCCGCTTCACAATCCAGTAGGGGCCAACATAATTAGGGCTGAGTTTTCCTTTCTTTCCAAACCTCATCGCTCCCTTCATGGGAGACACCTTTAGAAACACCAAATCATCAACTTCGAACTCAAGTTCCCTCCTCCTCACATCGGCATAGGACTTTTGGCAAATTTGAGCTATTTTCAACCTATTTTGTGTCAGATGAACCTTCTCCATGACCTCATGGATTGAATATGGTACTATCATCGTAGCTTCACGACTTCAAACCAACAAATAGGCGATCTACATCTCCGCTCATAGAGAGCCTCAAACAGAGCCATTTGAATGCTGGAATGGTAGCTGTTATTATATGAAAACTTAATAAGAGGCCAATGGTTATCCCAACTAACCTTGAAGTCAATCACACATGCCTTCAACATGTCCTCGAGAGTCTGAATTGTCCAGCCTGACCATCCGTTTGTGGGTGAAATGTTGTACTGAGCTTGACTTAAGTTCCAAGTCCTTTTCGAAACGACCTCCAAAACTGAGAGGTATATTGAGTACCTCTGTCTGATATGATGGACAAGGGCACTCCATGCAACAAAACTAGCTCTTGGATGTATAGTTTGGCATAATCCTCCACTGAATCAGTGGTTTTACCGGCAGGAAATGAGCGGGTTTGGTCAACCTGTCCACGACCACCCAAATGGAGTCATACTGCTGACAAGTGCGAGGCAACCTGTGATGAAGTCCATATTGATTTCTTCCCACTTCCAAGTAGGGATAATGATATCCTGAAGAACACCTCCCGGTCTCTGGTGCTCAATCTTCATTTGCTGACAGTTTGGACACTTAGCTATAAATTTTGCGATGTCCTTCTTCATGCCATTTCACCAATAGACTTCCCCTAGGTCACGTGATACATCTTGGTGGCACCTGGATGTATCAAATATATAGAACCGTGAGCCTCATGCAACATCTGATTTCTCAAATCATCAATGTTTGAAACACACAAATGACCCTTATATTGAAGCATACTATCTCCCCCTTTGGAGAAGACCTCTATCTTCTGATTCTGAATGGCTTCCTTTAACTTTACCAAAATAGGGTCCTTACCTTGCCTAACTTTTACATCAGTCACCAAGGACGATTCTGATCCGTTCTGAACAATAACACCGCCACCGGTCGAGTCAACAAAATGAACTCCCAACCTTGCAAGTCGATGCACATCCTTCACCAGTTCGTTCCTCTCCTCATCCACATGGGACACACTTGCAATAGAGAGTCTGCTAAGTGCGTCTGCTACTACACTGGCCTTACCTGGGTGATAAAGAACACTCATATCATAATCCTTGAGTAGCTCCAACCACCTTCTTTGGTGTAGATGTAGATCCTTCTGGGTAAAAACATATCGTAGACTTTTGTGGTCCGTAAACACATCTACATAGACCCCATACAATAGTGTCTCCAAATCTTCAATGCAAATACCACCGCCACCAACTCAAGATCATGGGTCGGGTAATTCTTCTCATGAACTTTTAGTTGTCTGGAAGCGTATGCTATCACTTTACCATGCTGCATCAATACAGAAACAAGGCTGATTCTAGAAGCATCGCATTACACCACAAACCCATCGGTACCCTTCGATATAGTTAACACTGGTGCTAAGGTAAGTCGAGTCTTCAATTCCTGAAAGATCCTTTTACAAGCATCCGACCATTGGAATTTCACTTTCTTTTGGGTCAATTTGGTCAATGGAACTGCAACAGATGAAAAACCCTCAACAAATCTCTGACAGTACCTGGCTAAACCCAAGAAGCTCCTAATATATGAAGGATTCACCGGTCTAGGTCAATTTTTCATCGCTTCTATTTTTTGAGAGTCCATTTTTATACCCCCACTTGACAACACATGGCCCAATGCCACCGAGTTCAACGAAAACTCACACTTGCTGAATTTGGCATATAGTTGGCGATCCTTGAGAGTCTGTAGTACCACCTTCAAATGAGCGGCATGCTCCTCCTCGCTCCAAGAGTATATCAGGATGTCATCAATAAATACAATCATGAACATATCCAGGTATGGCTTGAACACCCTATTCATCAAGTCCATAAAAGCTGAAGGAGCATTCGTTAGTTCAAAAGACATAACTACAACCTCATAATGACCATACCGCATCCTAAAGTCTATCTTCGAGATATCACTCTCCCGAACTCTGAGCTGATGGTGCCCGAATCTGAGATCTATTTTCGAAAAGCACTTAGCCCCCTGAAGCTGGTCGAACAAATCATCAATTCTAGGAAGAGGATACCTATTCTTGATGGTGAACTTGTTTAATTGCCAATAATTAATACATATACGAAGAGAACCATCTTTTTTTCAGACAAAGAGAATTGGTGCACCCCATGGGGATTTTCTCGGTCTGATGAACCTTTTATCTAGAAGGTCTTTCAATTGCTCCTTCAACTCCTTTAGCTCAGCTGGAGCCATTTTGTAAGGAGGAATAGATATTGGCTGCGTATCGGGAAGAAGATCAATACCAAAATCAATCTCCCGCTCGAGAGGGATTCTCGGTAAATCATCTAGGAAGATATCTAGATACTCACATACTACTGGGACTAACTGGATAGTCGGGATCTCAAACGTAGAATCTTAACCTTACTAAATGGTATACACACCCTTGGAGATCATCTTTCTGGCCTTAAGATAGGAAATGAAATGACCTACAGGCACGACTGAACTACCCTTCCATTCTAAGATTGGCTCACCCAGAAATCTGAACTCTACTGCCCAGGCAACTTCTATACACCTGTCTAGCTACAACCTGAGAAGGGTTCTGAGATTTCGGGACTGACTACGAAACTACTAGCCACATAAGGTGTCACAAAAGACAAGGTAGCCCCTAGATCTAACAAAGCATATACATCAAGGTGGAAAACTCGTAACATACAAGTGACTACATCTGGGAAGACCTCCTGCTCCTGGCGAGATGCTAAGGCATATAATCTATTTTGGCGCTGATCGCCACCTATGCTAGTAGATGCCCCTACAGGGCTGGGCGTGCGGGTAGAGCTGCTGAACTAGAAGCTGGGCCTCGGCCCCTATCATGGCCCTGTCTAGCTGCTGGGCAGTCTCTGGGCATATATTTGGGCTTTCCGCACCTGAAGTAAGCACCTATACCCACCAAACACTAACCCATGTGCCTCCGACCACATCTGTCGCAAACTAGGAAATTGGAATCTACAGGCCTACTGCTCTAATCCCTAGAGCCTGATGCTCATCCTCTCTGGTCGTGCCTAGCTCTGGATGGCACACTTATCGCTGAAAATGTTGGGGATGAAGATCTCTAGTGGGTATGCTATTGGTGCCCACCACCTGGCCTCAGCTGAGAGAACCTATAGTTGTCTGTCCTGGCCCTCTTGGCCTCTCTCTCCCTCAGATGCGCCGCCTCCATCTGCTAGGCGTAAGAAACTATCCGAGGGAAATCCATATCCTATGGAGAATGGCGGTTCTGCAATCCTTGTCTAGATACTCCACCACCCCATGAAGAAACCTGCTCACTCGTGCCCTCTGGTCAACCACTAACTCTGGGGCGTAATTTGACAGACGAGTGAACTCTAAGGCATATTTCTGCACTATTATCTATCCCTACTTTAGATTCACAACCTCGGTTGCCTTCAACTCCCTCTTCTCATGAGGGGAGAACTAATCTAGAAAAGCGACGTGAAACTCCTCCCCACTGATAGGGCTTGCTCCGACTTCCCTACTATCCTTCCACTATTTAAACCAAATATGTGCAACCCTCTTCAACTGATATGAGGACAAATCTGCACACTCTACTCCATTCACCCCCATGACCTGGGTGATCTTCAAATCTCTTTAATAAACTCATGTGGATCCTCGTCCACCTTTGGCCCAAGAAACTCTGGTGCTTTATCCTTAAGAAATCTCTTACTCGTGCTGCCACCGCATTCCCATTCTGCGGGACATACGCCACCGCCTGCTGGTTGACCTGGGCGGTCAAGGCATGTGCTAGCATCTGAATGGATGCCCTGAATTCAGCGTGGGCAACCGGCTCCGGTGCATGGTGCTCATGGATTGGTGGGGCTTATTGGTGCTCGTCTCCATTGCCATTCTCATGGCCATTTCCATTTTCATTTCTTTTGCCATTAACTCTTTGGGGAGACATGATTCTGCAATTGCAAATAACGCGAGTTAGAAGGATAGAGAGACATTTCACAGCACGACATGGATCATGAAATAAGGAAACATTTCCTAAACGTCTCGTAGCCTCTTCGTCATAAATGTGGTGCGGTTTACACCCATAAAAAAGACTCTACTTAATGCAGCTTTCAGACACCCTAGGACACTTCAAAACCTAATGCTCTGATACCAAGCTTGTCGCGACCAAAACATGGGCCCGGATCAAGACATGGGACAAGGAGCCCCAAGAGACTCCAAATCGACCTATGGCATGAACATACATATAATTCAATCAAGTAAAGCAGAATACTTGACATAATGAGCATAACGGAAGTCTTATCATAACATAACATCGAAATCGGAATTCACATAATACATGACGAGCTGATGACTACAACAGTCTGATAGCCTCTACATAATTGATGGGTTGATGGGACACCACCACCAACTAACTCGAGAAGTATGAAAATTGAAATACCAAGATAACTGATAAAGAATGGTCTTCGGGAGATAAGGACTCACCATAGAAGTTGGATTCTAACACTGAAAATTGGCTAGTGACGGGGCTGAGTCTGAAGATCGGAGCCTGTATCATAAAATGATACAACATAGAGTATGCGGTCCGTACCATAAAAAACATACATAATATAAAACAAAATTAGATAAGAATCTGGGAGTAGGGTTTGCATGCTATTTTCTTAAATCATGATCGGGACATAACTGAATCGAGTGACCCAAAGTTGAAATCTAATAATCTTAAGTAAAACTGAAGATTGGGTAAAACCTACTTTAGAACATGTATATATATATATATATATCATGAGTGATAAACATGCATAACTGAAATCATGAGGAATAATGGGAAGCTCGTTATATAACCGACATTACCACGATAGAGCTTACGTGGTCCAGACTATCACGCTCAAGAGGGCAGAGCCATCTAGAGCCTTTCCAGGGCTAAAGAAGTTACCATGATATCGATATCAAGCTCAAGGCCCTCTTGGGGCAGGGGAAAGCTCACATAGAAGGTCCCAAAATAATCTAATCACACCTACGTTGGCGCGTAGTTCTGAGGCATTAGGTTGACTGACCCTTAGCCTACTCGGTGCTAGACAATATTCCCAAAAACAAACATATGCTCTCCATCATTTTTCAGTGAAGATGACCATATTCTTTTGATGAAGCTGAATAATCATATACATATGAAATTTTAAATCATACATGAGGAGCCTTGGCTCAAACCATACCACAAGCTAAACATAATTGGGAGTCTTGGCTCGAAAACCATGTGGTAAGCTAATTAACTTGAAATCATAAATCATACTTGAACATATGGGCTTGTCCAATACTTAAACATGCTTGAAAATACTTAATTCGCTCGAAAACATGATCATAAACATCGGTAACTTGAAGCATGCTTTTCATCATTAATCTCTCATCATACTTGAACATTCATAATAAATCTCAACTTTCATGAACTTCTCATGGATGGACATTTTAATTTATAGAGCTTGAAAACATGATTATAATTGAAAACAATGTAAAACTTGCCCATGAATCATAATTCAATAGTAGAAACACACTTGGATCATACCCATGTAGAAAATTAGAAAATTCATGCATTGGGTTAAAACCCTATAGGATCAACATATGGATTTTCATAAATTAGAGAGGGATTGGGAATAGGTGTGAACAAATTCACCCATTCATAGCCTTATATACCTGAGATGGACTGATTTCACCATTCCCTTGATTGCCCAATGAAGAATTGAAGAAAAACTTGAAGGGATTAAGCTTGATCACCTCTCTAGCTCTCTAAGTTTGCATGCATGAGTAGGATAGCCTAGAATAAATTTCCCCTCTTCATGCTCACTATTCATAGCTTAAAACGACGTAGTTTAGGACTTAGGATCGTAGGAATTGTGGAGAAGCCCTTACTAAATTTGCAGAAAATAACTGACTACAAGTCCCCACAAGGGACTAGACGAGTCGTTACCCAGGGAACGAGTTTTCATCAACTGTCGTGAAGTCCACTGCCATTTTTCCTTGAGGATTCCCCATGAGGGACCTAATGACCCATTTCTAGTGACCACGACTCGTGGTCACCATTCATAACCTCCATTGTCCAAAACCTCAAGATCCTACTTAACTACTGACAACGACTAACTTGACGAATCATGGTTCCTGACCATGACTCGTGGAGTACAATCATGGGAAACACTGCCAACCGAACTTCATCTTTCAAAAGCCCTTTACCATGACTGACTCAACGAGTCGTGGGGACTGACCATGACTCATGGTCATGTCCATGGGGTCTCAAATCATAATTTTCAAACCCAAGTCAAACTCCTCATCATGAGTCACTTAATGACTCGTGGTCAACCTGACGGGTCACATGACGACCCATTTTGTGACCTGGTGCAGAAAATTCTATTTTCTTTATTTCAACTCTCGAGTCTGATCTGTGGGCTTTTGGGGTATAAAAATAACGTCTCAACAATTAATTCATTAACTCAGCACAAGTTTATGCATAGTTGAATTTTCAACAATCAACTCATCAAGAGAGGAATACAACTGAATTCTCAATAATCAGTTCATTAACTCAACATAGATTCATACATAAATTTAGAAGTATAAGACAATCATAGAAAAACACAACAACATTAAAATCCACATGTAACCCACACCTTCAAGGTTTCCTATTTCAAGAGGTTCTCATTAATTTCGTTTGACTTTTTTGGTCCTCTTCGGTATCATACCATCAGTAATGCATCAGGCACACGCCTCCATCACATCACCATATAACACTCAACATTAAACATCACTGTACACACATGCTAGAGGGTCTTATTTCTGCTCTTCCAGTCATGATTTATAGGGGACTCTAGAAATTCATGTGTTGTACTGACATGATACCTATTCCCATTCATCTTCTTGTCCGAATTCTCCCCTTAGACACGAGCCTCTAATACCACAATTGCTCGCCTGAATGCTCACCTCAAGCATGAGCCTCTCATAAAGGATAAAACATATTATCCATTCTTATTTCCTTTTCCTATGCCTCCAATCTATCAATTTGCATGACCATTCAAGGGTACCATTCTACCCTAACCTTCTTAATTCCACTCATTATACCCATTCACAAAACAAATAAAGGGACACATTGAAGAATACAAAGTACCTTACATTCATACAAGCCATTCTAGAAATCAACACCTCAAGTTTGAGCTATCAATATAACAATTACATCATAATCTAGCATCAATTAATGTCCGAAGACCAACTAAGCATGTTGAAAATCCACACACATACAAATCATTATCCAAAGACTAACTCCTCGTAAAACCATAACCCTTTTGATTGTAGGATGAGAGAATACAGCTACTCCCCAAGATCTTTGCCTTTTCGTAGCACCTCCGAGTGTTAAAAATCTAAATATAGGCAAAGAAACAACATTAAATCACCTAACACTCCATTCGGGGCTAGAAATTTGATTCTACCCTATTCTCCTTGATAGTACGATCAAATTCAATATCCCAAGGGTCAATTCACAACATTCTATCCCCCACATAGGCAATCCCCACCTATTCCATGGAGTTTCTACTTCTTAAACCGTTTAAAGGTAGTAAATAATGCCAAAGGTCTAAACTTTACCAACACCCGGGTCTCAAACGACCCTACAATCAATTAAATATCTTCACATTCCCCTAAAAAGTGATCATTACCCACTTTTAAGACTAGGAGTTAATACCCAGTCATTCCCATAACCTTGGTCGTAGTTTTCACAACCCTAGGGTTCTTGGCTAGGATTCCACCATTAAAGACTACCCTTTGATTCTAGGGTGCTAGGAAATCGAATGAGAATAGAACTAGCTAAATAATTTACCTTGGTAAGGAGAAACTGCTCTACCCTCTGAAAGTCACCCTTCTGTTCTCAAAGTTCGTGTCTTAGAGTAATGGGTTAAAAGACCCTAAAATTCTAACTTAAATCATCACAAAGCTTCCTGTCGTCCGTTAAAATAGCCAGATTTTCACTGCAACAGACCTTCTATGGTGTCCAAGTCTTTTCCACGATAGACCCAATGGCTAATTCTACCTCCCCACTATAGCAGACCTCAAACCCTCATGACGGTCCCGCTGCAGCGAAACTCCCACAACTTCAGTGGTCCTAGTTAACCAGTAGCTCAAAATTTCCTACATATTTTCCATCCCTCCAAAACACAAGTCTTATATCCAGCTTCCCAACACTCCCCACCATGCACCTAGGTGAAATGGGTTGCTAAGGCCTTAATTACCCTATAACAACATACGGGTCATTACATTAGATATCAATTAAAACACCATTTCTTCCTGAACTATCAAAAGGGAGCAAGATAAAGGAAAATACCTGACTCAAAAAATAGTTGGGGGTATTTGCCACATAATTCTGCTTCGTTCTCCCAAGTGGCTTCCTCCACAGGAAGATTTTTCCACTAGAACTTTACATTGCAATCTTATTTGATCTCAACTTGCGGACCTCTCTGTCTAATATAACTACCCGCTCCTCTTCATAAAATAGATTCTCATCAAGCAGCATTGAATCCCATCGAATGATATAATTATCATCCCTATGATATTTATTTAGCATGGAAACATGAAATATCAGATGAACTCCAGACAAACCTGGCGGTAGGGCTAGTTCGTAGGCCAGCTCCCCTACATTCGAAGAACCTCAAGTGGACTAATGTACGTTGGGCTAAGCTTGCCTCGTTTCCAAAACTGCGTCACCCCCTTCATGGGGGAAATGTGGAGCAAGGCCTACTCTTTCTCCATGAACTCCATGTTTCTCACCTTCCAGTTGGTGTACTGCTTTTTCCTATTTGGAGATTCCAAGTGCCTTTTTTGAATTATCCTGATCTTTTCAAAGGATTCCATCAACAAGTTAGTGCCCATGGCCTCACCTCAAACGCATCGAACCAGCTGATAGGGGATCAACATTTCCTCCCATATAAGGCCTCAAATGACGTCATGCCAATGCTTGAGTGATAGCTATTGTTGTATGCAAATTCTGCCAAGGGTAAGAACTTATCCCAGTGGCTCCCATAGTCTATCTCACAAGCCCGACACATATCCTCCAACACCTAGATCATCCTTTCTGACCGTCAATCTGTCTGTGGCTGGAATGTGATAGTCAAGTCCATCCTATTGCCCAATTTAGCCTACAAGGTTCTCAAAAAATTAGAAGTAAAATGCATACCTCTGTCTGAGATAATCGACACTAGCACCCCGTGCAATCGAACCACCTCCTTGACATACAGTTTGGCCAACCTCTGTGCATTGTAAGTCTCCTAAACTGGCTAGAAGTGGACATCCTTAGTCAATCTGTCGACAATGACCCATATTGAGTCGAACTTCCTCAAGGTCTTCAAAAGACCAACTACAAAGTCCATTGCTATCCGCTCCCACTTTTATTTTGGGATGGGCATCCTTTAGGCACTCCCCTAAGCTTCGGATGTTCATACTTCACTTGTTGGCAATTTAGGCATTAGGCAATGTGGTCTATGATATCTCTCTTCATCCTACTCCACCAATAGTGTTACCTTAGGTCGTGATACATCTGGTAACTACAGGATGATATAGTACCTCGAGTTGTGACCTTCTGATAGTATGGTCTTGTTTCTAATCTAAGAACACATATATTCCCCCTTATCCTCAAGATCCCTTTATCATCTATTACCGCCTCCTTGTCCTCTCCTCGCAAGAGTTGGTCATGAATCTTACTCAGCTTTGTATTCTCAAACTGCCCATATTTAACTTCATCTAACAATGATGATCTAACCTCTACATTGGACAATACTCCACCTAACTTCGACAGTGTAAGTCTCACCAACTGTTGGCCAATGTCTGAACTTCTCTAAACATCGGGTGTTAGATAGCTTCCAAGCAAGCCAAACTACCTATACTTATAGCTTTCCTGCTTAGATCATTTGCCACCACATTATCCTTTTCTTGATGGCACAGGATCATGACATCATAGTCCTTTAGCAGTTCCATCAACCTTCGTTGTCTTAGGTTAAGATCCTTCTGGGTGAACACATGTTGTAGGTTGTGATGGTCAGTGAACACCTCACAATGGGTCCGATATAGGTAATGCCTCTAGATTTTCAAAGCAAACACCACCGCTACCAATTCCAAATCATGCGTGGGGTAGTTCTTCTCATGTACATTCAGCTATCTAGAAGCATATGCAATGGCCTGTCTTTCCTACATTAACACAACATCCAAATCAGACTGTGACGCATTACAACAAACCACAAAGTCTTTACCTTCCACCAGTAGCACCAGGATTGGGACCGTGGTCAATAAGGTCTTGAGCTTTTAAAATCTCTCTTCACACTCATCTGACCACTAGATTGGCACATCTTTTTGAGTCAGCCTTGTCAACTTAGAGGCAATGGAAATAAAACCCTTAACAAACTGGCAATAATAATTGGTTAGCCCTACAAAGCTACAAACTTCTGTCACCACAGTGGGCCTAGCCCAATTTTGAACTGCTTCCACCTTTTGTGGATCTATCATAATTCCTTCCTTGGAAACTACCTATCCCAAAAAGGACATTGATTCCAACCAAAATTCACATTTAGTAAACTTTCTTTTAATACACCAAAATATCATTAATGAAATTGATCACAAAGGAGTCCAGGTAGTGTTTGAAAATACCGTCCATCAAGCTCATAAAGGTAGATGGAGCATTAACGAGTACGAATGACATGACCAAGAACTCATAACGCCTATACCTAGTACAAAAGGCTATTTTTGGAATATCCTCAGTATGAATTTTCAACTGATGATGACCTGACCTCAAAACAATCTTCGAAAACACTGCTACTCCCTAAAGCTGATTAAACTGGTCATATATTCAGGAAGGGGATATTTTTTTCGAATGATAACCTTATTCAACTGACTGTAGTCAATACACATCCGCATGCTACCATCTTTCTTCTTTACAAACAATACTCGGGTACCCCATGGACAAAAACTTGGACAAATGAACCCCTTACTAAGCAATTCCTGCAATTGTTCTTTTATCTGTCTCAACTCAGTTGGTGCCATTCTATATGGTGGTGTGGAAATAGGCTGGTTCTCTGGTTCTATGTCTATGCAAAAATCAATGTCGCAGTCTGGTGGCATACCAGGAAAATCCTCGGAAACACCTATAGGAACTCGCAAAGTACCGGAACAGACTCTATGAAAGACACTCTATATTGGTATCCTGAATGTGGGCTAGGTAAGCCGAACACCGCCGCCCTATCAGTTTTCGAGCATGAATATATGAGATAATTTTCTTAGGAGCAGGGCTACATTCCCCTTTTATACACTCCTAACATCTCTATAGTGACGGTCTTAGCATGGCAATCCAAAATAGCATGGTAAGGAGACAACCAGCTCATTCCAAGGATAACATCAAATCTACCATATTTAAGATCGCCAAATCTACCCACGTATCATAATCCATGAATCCTACCGAATTGGCACAATAGACTCTATCAACAACCACAAAATCCCCATCAGGAGTAGAGACATGAATTAGGGCATCAAGAATATCACAAGAAAGATCCAACCCCCACAACAAAGTAAGTAGAAACATACAAAAAAGTAGAATCGAGATCAAATAAAGCAGTAGCCATTCGATCACATACGAGAATGGTACCTTTAATAGCTGCATCTAAAGCCTCTGCCTAAGGTCGACCAGGGAATGCATATAATTAAGCCTGACCATCTATCTATGACCAGCCCCTGCTACACTGTGTACCCCCTCTACTGGACTGAGTACCACCCCTTCCCATCTAAACACCCCCTCTGCAAGACTAGACTCCACTTCTACCCACTGAGTGGCTACCCCGCCCAAGCTGAGGGAGATTCTTGCTGATGGCACTACCTCCCTTCCCTACCAAAGTTGGAGCTCGAGGAGCCATATATGGAATAATTTGCCTGCCTGTCCAAACCTGGGACACCATCTTCAAATGTGGTAATACTCTCCACATTCGCGACACACCTTATCGAGCACAGGCCTCTGAGCACAAACTAAAGAGATACGACATGCCCAAAAATCTGAGCAAACCATTTGTGTACTACTCACTGTACCTAAAGGGCACTGACTAGTCCTTGGCAGACCCCCGACTGATAAATGTATTACTGACTGAGCAGGGTGTCTAGAGTACGAGGAATCAGAGCCCCAGAAAAAAACCCACTGTAACTATCTCCTTTTTGAGCCTTTTTCTCATCATTCCTGGCATAACTATCTTGCTCAACCCCCTCCATATTCCTCACATACTCCACCACCTCTTAGAAGGTCTTACTTGATGAGATCATCTGCAGAGATGACAACTGGAGCCCCACATTTAGGCTCTTCAAAAACTACCTTATCCTCTCCTCCTCCATGGGTAGTAATGGTAAGGCATACCTAGATAATGACCGGAAATGAGCTGTATAGGCTGTAACTAAGAAGGGACCTTGCTAAATACTGGTGAACTTATCGCGCCTCTGGTCCCACAAGGTGCGAGGCACATACTTCTCCAGGAAGGTAGAGTAGAACTAAGTTCATGTCAATAGCGGTGACCCCGCCGACCTACACTCCATAAGCGCTCTCCACCAAAGCTTAGAATCTTCCATCAGTTGGAAAGTAAAAAATTCCACCCCGTACTTCTCCACTGCTCCCATTTTATGGAGTCTATCATGGCAGTATATGATGAACTCTAGGCATCCTCTGCCTTTGTTCCATAAAAGGTGGGCAGCTTCATCTTCATGAACCTCAAAAATAGATTATGCTTCTCTCCAGTCATCACCGATCTGGTCACTAGCCTTGAAAACATGCCTGCAATAGAAATGTCATTCATACAGGGAGCTACAGCTGCTGCATGATGTACCCCCGAGTGCTAACCTTCTGAAGTCTCTGGTGCCACCCCATTACCCACTAGGCTACTCAAAAGATTTAGCACCTGAGTTAGGACCTCGGAGGAAGTCGGAGCAACTGCAACATCTCCTTGCACTGGTACTGCTACCTCTGCTGCCACAATGTCCTAAACTTCTGAAGTTACTGAGGATTCTGACCTATCCTAGGCGGGACTAGCAGCCTGGGCCCTGCCTTTGACAGCGACAGATCTCCACTCGCAGCCTTGGCCTTGTCCTTTGGTCCGTCCTCTTTCGTGAGATGCGGCCACCGTATTTGGCTTTGGTGCCTCCTCCCAGACTCCTCTTGCATGTGACCTCACTATCATTCAGAGAAAGAAAGAAGTTTTAGATAATAATTTGGATCACCAGATACAATTGGAATCAAATAATAGCACGAAAAAGAGAAAGAAAGGAATGTTCCTAAAGTCCTATAGCCTCCCGAATATAAGTAACAGATGTCTCCGCATCAATTCGAGAGACTCTACTAGATTGTCCTCATACAATAAGATCAACGAACCTAGGATCTAATACCATCTTTGTAATGACCCAAGTGATCTACACCTTGGATGCGACATGATACTTAGAGTTACAAATGACCCCAAGCCCATGGCATGGCACATTAGTTATATACTAGAATTGTAAATAGAAAACAAACATAAGCTACTGAGATACAAAACAGTCTTATATCAAAAAAGATAAAATCTAGCAAACAATGGATGTTTGTCAACAACACTGAAGGAATTATAAGATGAAACTAATACCATATTGTTTGAAAACCTCTACTAACTGATGAGTTGCTGGGACAAGTCCCCAACTAACTCCAAGTTTGGAAACTAAACAAATACTACTAAAATAGAAAGAACATCTCCGGTCCTCGGAAGATGATGACCCACTAATAGGGCACTGCTGCACTGAATCTGAGGGAGAGACTAACCACACTATTGAGGCTGAGTGCCCGAGCCTATATAATAAAATGATATAGCATAGGAAATATGTGTCGGTACTTTAAATATACCGAGTATGTGAGGTTATGCATTGAGAAACATAGCCATGCTGGTAAGGAAGTAAACCACTGAATTTAATATGAAATGACCTTGCCTGAAATCCTAAATACTGTAAATAGTCTAAAATATAAAAATACTACAAAGCTAGTAAAAACTAAGTAAGGATATGCTGAGGCTTGGGACTAAATTATACTATATTGTGCTGTGGGAGTGCCTGTTAATCGACATATAACCACATGAGCTAGATGTGGAGTTCGATGGATACTCCCCATCAATAGAGCCCACCGTACCTTGCTAGGGTACAGTGATTGGGCTGTGTGATCACTAACTGTAAAATCCATTCGGTTTAAATCCAACAGTGGTATGTAGTTTAGGAATCCTGCATGCACTGAACCCGAGCCAGCTTAGTGCTAAGTACTACTCCCAACTAAAAGCCTAAGCATAACTACTGAACTGATTAGCTCGAACTGGTGACTAAAGGCTAGGTCAAAACTACTTACCTGGAAGTATCGTGAGAGCCTAAATGATTTGGTGACTGAAAATATTGAAATGCTAGAAAAATTGAGATTTCTAATATTACTGAGTATACTGACTATACTATTAATGCTGTAAAGCCTAGCTACATAGATCATGAGGAAATCATATATAGTCTGATAACTCATTCTATTTTCAAAACATTGCTAGTTTGTGAATTAGAATCTCAAAATCATGAAAAAATCAAGAATATAGATGGACCTCCTACAAGTTCAAAAATAACATCTTGACTATAACATAGTGTTAGGCATGAAAGTTTTTAAATATCAAGAAGATAGGGAATTTCAGCAATTAGAAGGAAACCCTAGGTCATGATTTTTTGGATAACTTGGATCTATAGTTTACTATAAATTATATGGAAACAAGGGTGAAAGATGATCCTTGTTAAAGTCCCACATACCTAAGGTAGAAGAATCTCTAGCAAGAACCTTGGAATTTCAGCCCCTTGAGTGTAATCCTAAATTAGACTTGAGAGAGTCTTCTATCTTCTATGTACTGTTCCTGTGAGTCTGGGAGTGAAAGAGATGAGAATATTAATCTTCCCCTCTAAACATACCCCAACACGATGTAGCTTAGGAGTTAGGAGCTTAAGATTTTAAAAAATGCCTCTGGGTAACCGTTTCAAAATCTTCCTATCCAGATCTAATAGGCCTTAAAACGATTCATTGGTTGTGACCATATCTTGTTGATGCTAGTTATTTTTCTCGGGTTGGAAATTTTAGTTCTCTGGACTTCTCATAAAGGTTGATATGATGACTCATTTTGGATACAACGAGTCATCAAATCCAGTCATTGTCACTAGAGGAAGTTTGAGTAGTTTAAAGATCTCTCCCAATTGATGGATAGAACGACCCATTAGATGGCACAACGGGTCGTTGTTTCCACCTTTGGTTACTAGGGTGATATTATCCATTTTTGAATTTCATCTAACGGCTTGATACAACAAGTTGTTACTTCTTCCAACAACTCCTAGGCTACCCCACACTTAGTCTTTACCCAAAATCACAACATTACGGCAAGATCGTACTTATTTCCACAAACAAACAACAAAACATACCAAATATGCTTAGTGCATTCAGAGAATTCGACGGTATACATTCTATGTACTACTCAGACTTCGTATAGCTAGTCACAATAATAACCCTCGATAACATTTCATCACATAGCACTTAGCATGGAGAACAAAGAAACAAGAAAAGAATTTATCTACATGAATCCATATAATTCATCCATTTCTTGCAATTTCTACAATTTCCTTAACCCGGAAATCCGTCGGTCTTTTAGCATATTACAGTTAGCACAACCGACTCATCTCACCCACATAAACAACCCAGCTAGAATTCCAAAGTTCAACTCAATTTTTCCGTTTCACACTCAAATTCATGCCCTAGCTATGCTTTTATTAAAAATCCTATCAAGCTATGCAATTTTCGAGTTCATGCAATCACGATGATTCTATGAACGTCAATCAACAATAACCCAATCGAATTTAAGCTTAATTTCTACTTAAGGCAAGTTTTCTTCACTTCCTATGCTAAAAATCGGAAAAATAAGGTAAGAAATGAGATGAAGTTAACAAACATACCTTAAATTCGATGATATCGAAGAAAAGTTGATAAAATTGAACTCCTAGGCCGTGTCACATTGGGGAAGGGGGGAATTTCGGGTTGTTTGTCGCGGAGGAGGTAAGGAATGGGAAAAAATGAGGGAAAATCAGGGTAAAAAGGGGGTTTTTTCGCGCGGGTCACCCGGCGGACCCGTCGCAATATACACCTCAACGTGTCACGGAGGGTAACGCGGAGCATGCCCTCCGTGACACGGAGCCATCGCGCAGGTGTTCTGGGATTTGTAAAAATTCCAGAATTACCTTCAACATGTCACGGAGGGTAACACGGAGGCCCTCCTCCGTGACACGGAGCCATCGCGTGGGCTCACTATTTTGCTACTTTTGATTATTTTTCATACCTCAATTTTTCCTTTGCGATTCTTTGCATATTTATCCTCCGTTCAACCTGAAATTCATCTCACAACAAGAAATTTGTTAGAATTATAGGTTTCACTAAAAAAAAAAAATTATAACAAATATAAAAATTTTGTTTTTAATTATTTTTTTCTCTTTTTTTTTTTATTTTTTTTTTCTACAAAATCTATTCACATTTTACACGGAAAATTTCACGGGTTGCCTCCCGTGCAGCGCCTGGCTTATCATCGCGGCTCGACGTCCTTAAGCTCAGTCATCTCCTAGGGTGACAGACGTTTTCTCTCGACCACCATCCTCACCCCAGTAATGCTTACATCGCTCCGGTGATTTTCCCAATAACTCTCGTGACTCAACTATCTGTGCATCATTAGCTCGATCAATCACGTTGACCACCGAGAGTTCCTCGTACACAACATGGAGCTTGGTGGCCTTATATACATCAAACACCTCAACTTTTTCGTGTGCTCGCATGGTTAGCTGCCCTGCAGCTACATCAATCAGCGCTTTCCCGGTCGCCAAGAAAGGATGTCCCAAAATAAATGGGACTTCCGTGTCTAGCTCAAAATCCAGCATGACGAAATCTACCGAGAAGATAAGGGAGCCCATTTGCACCAGCACATCCTCCACAATGCCATCAGGTCTGGCTAAGGACCGATCCGCTAGTTGCAAGATCACTGTTGTTGGTCTAGGACTCCCTAGACCCAACTTCTTGAATAACGATGACGGCATCAAATTAATGCTTGCTCCCAAATCATATAATCCACGAGCTCGGATACTTTGCCCAATTGTAATTTGTATAGTAAAGCTCCCAGGGTCTTTGAGCTTTGTGGGCAACCGGTTTTGTAACCGGGAAGTGCACTCCTCCGTGAGAGCCACCGTAGCATACTCAGTCAATCGAATTTTGTTCGCCACGATGTCCTTAATATACTTTGCGTACTTCGGCACTCCCTGCAAAACATCAACAAGAGGTAAGTTAATATGTACCTGTTTCAGCACCTCCATGAATTTCTTAAAACACGCCTCCTCCTTGTGTTTCTTTAATCTTTGAGGGAACGGGGGTGGTGGTCTTTCTGGTTCAGCTACCTTTTTCTTCCCCCTCTCATCACTTTGCTCCCTCTCAACTTCTGCTGCTCCCGATTGTTGAGGTGGTCTTTCTGGTTCCACCTCTTTAAGCTGCAAACCACTCTTGTGGTCACTGCCTTCACTTGCTTGGGGTTGGGATCCGTGTCGCTTGGGAGTCCTCCTCTAGGCCTGGTGTTTTGGGCTCCAACAAATTGCCCAGAATTGTAGCTGTTGCCATACTGTAGGTGGTTGTTCCTCTGTACATTTCCCACAAAGTTCACTGAATCAGGATATGCTCCATAACACTCAACTGAGTTCTTACTACTCCCGCACACTTCACACCAAATCTGCTACACTACATTCACTAAGGCTTGAGTCTGGTTCATTGTCATGTTACTGAAGTGGGTGTTAAGTTGATTCTATAAAACAACTATCTGTGCAGCAATAGCTGTAAAACCATCCACTTCTAAGACTCCTGCTGCTTTCCTTGTTCCTCCTCTTGACGAATCAGCATTCCACTCCGGATTTCCCTGCGAAATACGATTTAACAAGGTATACACCTCCTCATAAGTTTTCTCCAATGCTTGTCCCCCAGCTGCTGAGTCTAGCAAGATTTTTGTGTGGGGTTCCAAACCCTCTATAAAAGTGTGCACCAGTACATCATTGGATTGGTGATGATGAGGACAACCCCGCAACATAGACTTGAATCTCTCCTAAGCCTGATATAGATTATCTCCCTCTCTTGTTTAAAACTTTGAATTTGACTTCTAAGTCTTGCTGTTTTACCGGATGGAAAAAATCGTATCAAAAATTTCCTTGCAAGATCATCCCACATAGTAATAGAAATAGGTGGCTCAGATTTCAACCACCTCTTGGCTTCTCCCAAAAGTGAAAATGGGAACAATGTAAGCCTGACATAATCTGATGACACTCCAGCGGGGATATAAGTGTCACTTATCTCCAAAAAATTTTGGAGATGCTGCTGTGGATCCTCATGAGGGAGACTTGTGAACTGCCCGCTGGTGTGCAGCAATTGCACCATGTTTTGTTTGAGCTCGAACCTCCCTCCTGGCTCAGGTTTGCGGATGCTAGATGTGACATTGTTCGCATGTGGGATTGCCACCTCGCGAACTGGCCTAGCTTCCATTTCCTCGGGCACTAACATTGCCCTTACAACTGGTGGATTCTGTTGTTTCTCCATGATTGTTCGTCTGAGCAACTGCATCTTTTTCTCTAGAGCTCCTCTCCTTTGACAATGAAATTGTCTTTCAGGCTCTAAATATGAGTCCACGAGCTCCTTGTCTCTTGCCAGTGTTCAACAGAGATTAGTATCTGCAAAATACAGGCTAAGACCAAGTTGTCAACACTAAGAAGAAATAGTAAACTAACACTTAAGAAAAATTTACCAATTGCCAGTCCCCGACAACGGCGCCAAAAACTTGTTCGGCTTCTTTTGGGTATATAGATACACGCAAGTGCACGTGGTCGAACAAGTAGTAAAGTGGCTTAAGTAAGCCAAGTATCGATCCCACAGGGACTGGGCTAAGGTAACAATCTAATCAAGTGTCGCTATACTTTAACTCTAAAAAAATGCAGACAACAGTGTAAAGAAGAGTTTGATATTTTGGTTTCTAATTTTATGCTAAGTCTAAAATGAATATATAATTTGAGTCTGAACTATGAATATGAGCATGCCGAGGTTAAATGAACATGTATAGAAACAAATTATCGATACACTTTGGTTAATCTTTCCTCCGGTTGCTAGTCAAGAATTAGTGCCAATGGATTAAAACTCTCGTATTTAACCCAACTTAAGAATCATGAATTGTCCACCTACATTTCTGTGATAAAACAAAATTCATGTTCTAGCCATACAAAACCGATTCCTTAATTGACTAATACGACTTTCAGGTATATTTCTATCCTGAAGGTAAATCAATTCTCAATTTTCCCAAACTAAGAAAAGATCATATCCTATCAATTCACAACTTTCCAATTTCTTGCTCTCTCGAGTGAAATCGGACTTTTTAGATATACATTAACATTGGCCACACATTAATGCAGTAAGAACAAGAATCAATAGAACAACCATGGAAGAAAAGATGAAAAACCAATTGATCAATAACTACATTTCAATACAATTGTTCTTAACCTCAGCAAGAAGAGGATTTAGCCACTCATTTATGGATTAGACATCGTTAAATAAGTGTTAATCATACAAACAATTGAATTAAAGAAGAAAGAGTTAGAGAAGAACCCTAAGATTTTCATCACCTCAACTGCCTGTAACCCACGTTCTTGCTCCACCAAGTCAGAATAATTAAAAATGAACCTAAGTGTTCTATTTATACTAGTGGAAATTTTTCCCTGAGTAACAAGCAACGTATCACGGAGTGCATCGCTGAGCACTGCCTCCATGACACGCCACTGACACGGACCCTTACTGGAATTTGGTTGTCCAGGTATTAAGGCCCAATGTGGCACGACATGCAACGCGGGGCTAGGCCAACGTGCCACGGCCCCAACGCGCACCTTCACTGGAATTTGGCAAAAATTCCATATCCAGGCAGAAGGCATCCGCGATGGCAGCATGAGACGGCTCCATCGCGGAGCCCCTTTAACTTGTGCCTTCAAGTGCTTTTTCCCTTGCTAGCGTCCGAGTCCAACCCCGATTTCTCTGAACATGCCTTTTAGCTTCCCAAAATTATATTTCACCTGCAAAACAACGCTAATCATGTTGGTTAGTATCAATTCAAATTTTATTACAAATCACATGAGAATGTATAAACATCAATAGATAAACAAGGCAAAAATGACACATTTGAGTATCACTTGGGCATATAAATTTGCCCAAGATCACCCCACAGAAAAATTTTGCTAGACTCAGCAGCTGGGGGATAAGCATTAGAAAAGACTTATGAGGAGTTGTATACTTTGTTAAATCATATTTCGTAGGGAAGTCCAGAGTGGAATGCGGACTCTTCTAGAGGAGGAACAAGAAAAGTGGCAGGAGTCTTGGAAGTGGATGGTTTTACAGCTATCGCTGCACAGATAGCTGCGTTGCAAAATCAACTCAACACCCACTTCAGCAACATGAGCTTAAATTAATCTCAAGCCCCAGTTAATGTAGTGCAATAGATTTGGTGTGAAGTATGCGGTAGTAATGAACACTCAGCTGAGTGTTGTGGTGCAAATCCAGATTCAGTGAACTTTGTTGGTAATGTACAGAGAAATAATCACCAACAGCATGGCAACAACTACAACTCTAATTGGAGGAATCATTCAAATTTCTCCTGGGGTAGTAACAACCATCAAGGGTATAGCTCGAATCAGGATTCACAGAGAAATCAAGGAGGGCAATAGAACTACCAGACGCAATACAGAAGCAACAATGCACCTCCTCCACCACCACCACCCAACATTGAGGAAATGTTTAAAACAATGATAGCTAACCAAGCTCAATTGCAGGCTGACTATATGAAGTTGGCAGCAGATGTAAAGAACAATCAGTTAGCTACAAAGGCGTTGGAGTACCAGTTTGGGCAACTAGCTGGAGCTCAAAACACCAGGCCAAGAGGAGGACTACCGAGTGACACTAACCCGAATCCCAAGAAAGTAAATGCAGTGACCACAAGGAGTGGTTTACAACTCAAGGAGGATGAACCAGAAAGACCACCTCAGCAGTCAGGAGCAATGGAGAAAGAAAGGGAACACGATGATGAGAGGGGGAAGAAGAAGGAAGCTGAACCAGAAAGACCACCACCCCCGTTCCCTCAAAGATTAAAGAAACACAAGGAGGAAGCGTGTTTCAAAAGGTTCATGGAGGTGCTTAAACAGGTACACATTAATTTACCTCTTGTTGATGTTTTGCAGGGAGTGCCGAAGTATGCAAAATATATCAAGCACATCGTAGCGAACAAAAGCAGTTTGACGGAGTATGCTACGGTGGTGCTTACGGAGGAGTGCACTTCCCTGATACAGAATAGGTTGCCAACAAAGCTCAAGGATCCTGGGAGCTTTACAATTAAAATCACAATTGGGCAAAGTATCCGAGCTCATGGACTATGCGATTTGGGAGCGAGCATTAACTTGATGCCGACATCGGTATTCAAGAAGTTGGGGCTGGGCAGTCCTAGACCAACTACAGTGATCTTGAAGTTAGCGGATCGTTCTTTGGCCAGACCAAATGGCATTGTGGAGGACGTGTTGGTGCAAGTGGGCTCCCTTATCTTCCCAGTAGATTTTGTTGTGCTGGATTTTGAGCCGGGTGCGAAAGTCCCATTTATTTTGGGACATCCTTTCTTGGCAACCGGGAAAGCTGTCCTTTCTTGGCAATCGAGAAAGCTTTGATTGATGTAGCTGCTGGGAAGCTAACCATGTGGGCGCATGACAAGGTGGAGGTATTTGACGTGTACAAGGCCACGAAGCTTCCGGCCATATATGAGGAGCTTTCAGCAATCAACGTGCTTGATCAAGCAGATATTGTTCAGATTGTTTATTCTCGAGATCTAGTGGGAAAACCACCGATTGAGGACACCCCGCATGGGGCAGTGGAGTTGTGGCAAGAAGATCAAATTGCCACATTCTTGGTTAATGGGTAGCGGTGTAAGCATTATTGGGGTGAGGACGTTATTCTAGAGAAAACGTCCGTCACTCCAGTGGATAACTGAGCTTTAATGACGTCGAGCCGCGGCGGTAAACTAGGCGCTGCACGGGAGGCAACCCGTGAAATTATTATAATAGATGAGTAGAAGTAGTTAAAAAGAAAAAGAAAAAGAAAATAAAAATAAAAATAAAAATAAAAATAAAAACAAAATTTTTTTTCATTCGTGTTTGAAACCTATAAATTCTAACCAATTTCTTATTGTGAGATGATTTTCAGGTGTAACGGAGGGCAAAAATGCAAAGGATTGCAAAGGAAAAAAAATCGAGGTGAGAAAAAAATAAAAAAGTGGCAAAACAGTGAGCCTGCACGATGGCTCCGTGTCACTGAGGAGGGCCTCCATGTTACCCTCCGTGACACGTTGAAGGCATTCTGGAATTTTCACAAATTCCAGAACCCCTGCGCAATGGCTCCGTGTCACAGAGGGGGTGCTCCGTGTTACCCTCCGTGACACGTTAAAGTGTTATTCGCGACGGGTCACACTGGGTCGCCGGGTGACCCGCACGAAAAATCCGCTTTTTAACCCTGAAAACACCTCATTTTTCCCATTTCTCACTCCCCTCCGTGACAAACTCCCTAAAATCCCCCCTTCCCCAACGTGATACGGACCTAGGATCAAATTTTCTTCAACTTTTCTTCATGTTCATCGAATTAAAGGTACGTTCTTGAACTTAACCTCAATTTTTGCCAAAATTTTCAATTTTTGAGCATGTGAGGTGACTAAAGCTTGCCCTAAGTGTAAATTGTGCATGAATTCATTTAAGTTATTGTTGATTGATGTTCGTAGTATCGTTATGATTATATGAACTCGATAAACACATGTTTGATTGAATTTGTGCGAAATTGGTAGCTAGGGTTGGAATTTGAATAGGAAGAAACTAAATTTGGTTGAAAATTTGAAAATTATTGGGTTGTGCATGTTGGGTAATGTAAATGATGTTGTGAATATGGATGAATATGCTAAATAAACAAGGGAATTTTCGGGAAAATGAAATTGGTGAATGGCATAGGTTGTTGTTGTTGAGAAAATTTTTGGCTAAGTGCTATGTGATGTAATGGAATCGATGGTGAAATTGTGATTAGTTGTACGAAGTCTGAGTAGTACTAGGTCATTATTCCCTCGACTTATCTGAATGCACGAGGCACGTTCATTGATAAAAATTGGAAAAGAATGATTGTCTTGCCGAATTGTTTTCATCGCGGCTAAAGATTAAGTGTGGGGTGGCCTAACTCATCCCAACCTTAATCGAAGCAAATTTTTGACTTGAATAACATTGGGACTATCTATTTGATTTGACAGGAACAATGTCAAGCAGGCAAGACAAAGGAAAAGGCGCATCTACATCAGGCGCCGGGAGAAAAAGGATTAGACTGGGAACGGCAGTCCCAGCAGCACCAACGGTTCCTCGCGGCCAACGCCGTCAATACGGAACCCGATGGGTGGTAGACGAAGGGAAGAAATGGTATGCCAAACATAAGGAGACCAAATACTTCCCTGAGGAGCACATTGCAAGAGAGCCACTTGCACAGGAATTCCCCAGAATAGTACACCGGATTGACGCTACAGGGCTGAACTTCATCTTCGAAGAGCCCAAGGAGTGCAATCTCCACTTGATTCGGGAGTTCTACGCAAACTGGAACCTGACACTCCGTCGTCACACAGTCAAGATAAGGGGGCAGGTTGTCACCTTTGAGACCCATCACCTAAATGCCATATTGGGGGCGCGGGACACAGACGCCCATGTACTCCGGCAGCTGAACATAACTCCACCCTATACGGATATCAGACGCACTCTGTGTGGAGCCCGTTCGCCAGCATGGTGGAGCAGGCACAAGGAGAGGGGCTATCATCAGACGCTACCTTACTCTCAAATGAATAGGGAAGCCCAAATTTGGCTTAAAATCGTGTGTTCCTGCCTAATCCCGAGGGTGCACATGACAGATGTCACCTGGGATTGTGTGTGCTTGGTTTATGCCCTGATGAAAGGGTTGGAGATTAATGTTGGGGCGGTGATCATCTCCGCCATGAAGAGAGCCCATTTGCATCAAGGGCACAGGTACGAGTTTGGTGGTTTGCTGACCACGTTTCTGAGGGGCCTTGACATTGAGGAGGAGGCCCTAGACTACATCCCACAATTGGATAGGCGTGCCTTGGACGTCACCAAAACTAAGGCACCCGACACCACTCACGGGCCAGTTCTCACACTAGCCAAGCGACATGCTCGGGATGATCAGTATATGGCCCGCATGTACGGGATGCATATGCTGCAGTTGTGCATAGGCGGGAGGCCAGCAATAGAGGATGAGCTATGGCAGCTCGAGCTAGATTACCCCTTTGGCGAAAATGCCAAGACTCTATGCCGAGGGGGGCCTGCTTTTGTGGAGCCTGTTGATGATGATGTCCCCACTGATGAGGAGACACGCCGCGATGACTCAGATGTTGAGTCAGATGAGGACAGCGGGGGCGATTCAGATATGGGGGACGAGGCAACGACACCTGACGAAGAAGTTGAATACTTCGATTGATGAGGGAGTTTCACCACCTACTTCTGTGCTATGTTGAATTTGATGAACACTGGGGACAGTGTTCGGTTTAAGTGTGGGGTGGGAGTAGTTAGGTGCCAGTTGTTTTGTTGTTGTTTATGCTCATGTCTTGTTGTTGTGCCTGTGAAAAAATTGTGACCCTATGATTTTGTGTGTATGTTTTGTATTGTAATTCAGTGTGTAATAAATGTTAAGCTGTTGTGTGCTGTGTTGAGTTGTTGTTAGCTGGTTGTGTAATTTTTTTTTCCTATCGAAATTATCGATATTTTTAAAAATATTTTGTTGAATTTTTTATGATTGGGTTTCTCGGCCTTTGTTTTCGGTGCTTTTACCGAGAATAGTCCCATTGAGCCGAAGTCGTAAATAGAGACCGTTCCCTATGATGGATGGATGACGACTGTCTTAAGGGAAATATAGTCGATAGGAGTAGTTTTTTTCTTTCGTTTATTCTCTTTCTTTTGGTTGTTTCCCAAACGTGTCGCTACTTCATGTTTTGGAATTCTTGTTGCGTGTTGTACATGATATTGAGATGCAAAGATGATTCATATGAAAGCATGCAAATGTGAAACATGTTGAGATACCTAGGCCATAGAGTTCGATTCGGTGTGATTGAGGCTTAATATTGAATTCTTGTAATTAGCTGATTGAAGAGTCTGTGAATAAGTCTTGAGTTGAGCATGTGCAATGAGTGTGAGGTGAGGTTTCGATTCTTCCATGCTATTGTGAAGTTTCTAGAACTTTCCTGGTGTGTGTACGAAGCAAAATGAAGGATGTGTAGTGTAGGAAAGGATGTAGGCATTTCTTTGAGTTAACCGAATGTTTTTTTTATTATCATACCTACCTTGAATGCACATCCTAGTTAGCCCCATTGAGCCTTTAGCCTATTTTTTTTCTTTCACTGAAGAGGTAGAAACCGAGGTTAATCCTTTCTTTTCATTAGCCGTGAATTTGATCCAAAACTCTTAAGCGCTCAAGAAAAAATAATTTTCCGACAGTGTCAAGGAGTGAAAAGTGTGAAAAGAAAGGAAAAGCCAAAGTGGTGAAAGTAAAGATAAGGTCAAAGGTGCACTTGCCGAATATAGATAAAATGAAGATGTATAACTAATCTTTGTTATTAAGTCGAGTGTGCTTAAAGAAATAGGAACGAAAATAAAGAAAGACTTCAAGAATGGGAGGATGAAGGAAGAAACAATGCCCATAATGATGGTGGGATGTATTGAAAAGCGCTTAAGGAGGCTAGTTGCTATTATTGGTTAGCCCAGTATTTACTAGTTCCTTAGCTTACATTACAACCCGTTAAGTCCTACGTGATCTTACATCACGCTTCCTTATATTAGTGGAGTAATACACTAGAGGCAAGCCTATGGTTCATGACATGATGCATGTGAATTCTTTGGGAGAGAGCGAAATCGTGTTCATATACCCCTACCTGTAATGCTTTGGAAATCATATGATTGGAAAAGGGGTAATTCTCTTGTGTTGTTAGGGCACATGCTACGAGAGATTGAATTTCGTGTCGGATGTCTTGATCAGCTGATTATCATGAGTTCGCTGAGATCGAGAGTTGATTCTTGAGTCTAGGAGGTCTTAATGTGGTGAATGTCATTGTTTTTATGAGACTATGCATGTTTTCTTGATTATTTGCCATATTAAATAATCGGTATAACTGTAGCTTGAATTGTCGAGCCAAAGTAGCTATACGTGGGTGTCAATTGCATGAGATATGAGAGTATTGTTCTAGGACGAACAAGGTTTTAAGTGTGGGGTAAGTGATCTTGGGCAGAATTATATGCCCAAGTGATGCTCAAATGCTCTATTTCGTCTTATTTATCTATCGTTATTTGTACATTCTGATGTGATTTATAGTTAAAATGTGAATTTATACTAACCAACATGATTAGTGTTGTTTTGCAGGAAAAATGTAATTTTAGGAAGCTAAGTTGCATGTTGGTGAAAATCGGGAATGGACTCGGAAGCGAGCAGTGGAACAGGTCAAGGAAAAGTAGCAAACAAAGGGGCTCCGCGATGGAGCCGTGTCACGCTGCCATCGCGGAGGCAGTCTGCCTCGGATGAGTTATTTGGACAAATTCCAGTGAAGGTTCGCATCGGCGTCGTGGCACATTGGCCAAGCCCCGCGTTACATGCCATGGCACGTTGCCCATATTTACTTGGAACATAAAATTCCAGTGAGGGTCCGTGTTTGCACCGTGTCACAGAGGCAGTGCTCCGCGATGCACTCCGTGACACGTTGCTTGGAATTTCGGGAAACATTCCCACTAGTATAAATAGCACACTTAGGTTTATATTTAATTATTCTGACTTAGTTGAGCAAGAACGTGGGTTACAGGCAGTTGAGGAGACGAAATTCTTAGGGTTCTTCTCTAACTCTTTCTCCTTTATTTCAATTGTTTGTATGATTTATACTCATTTGATGATGTTTAATCCACAAATGAGTGGCTAAATTCACTTCTTGCTGAGGTTAAGAATATTTATAGTGGAATTTAATTGTTGATCATTTTGGTTTTTCATCTTTTCTTCCATGGTTGTTCTATCAATTCTTGTTCTTACTGCATTAATGTCTGGCCAATATTAATGTATATCTAAAAAATCCAATTTCATCTTGAAAAGGAAAGAAATTGGAAAGTTGTGAATTGGTAGGATATGATCTCTTCTTAGTTTGGAAAAATTGAGAATTGATTTACCTTCAGAATAGAAATATATTTGAAAGTCGTATTAGTCAATTAAGGGATCGGTTTCGTATGGCTAGAACATGAAATTTTTTTATCACAGAAATGTAGGTTGAAGGTTCATGATTCTTAAGTTGGGTATAATACGAAAGTTTCTCTCCATAGGCAATAATTCTTGACTAGCAACCGAAGGAAAGATTAACCGAATTGTATCGATAAATTACTTCCCTGCATGTTTGTTTTAGCCTCAGCTTGCTCACTACTATAGTTCAGACTCATTTTATAATTTTGTTTTAGATTAGTATAACTTAGGAAACAAACTCTCAAAAATCCTCTTTAAATTATTGTCTGCATTTTAGAGGTAGAGTTCATTAACGCTTAATTCGATTATTACCTTGGCTCAGTCCCTGTGGGATAGATACTTGGCTTTACTTAAGCCATTTTACTACTTGTTCGACCACGTTCACTTGCGTGTAGTTGTGAAACAAACCAAACAACCATCTTCGGCTAGTACTCCATCTAGGCCAGAGGACAGTCAGAGGAGCAGGGCCTCAGGTTCAAGGAGTCAAAACAGCATGCGTACAAAAGCACATCTCCATCTTGTGCTAATTGTGGCAAGAACCACCCAGGGAAATGTTTGGTGGGCTCAAACGCTTGTTTCGGGTGTGGCAAACCCGGACATAGACTTAGGGATCGCCCTGCAGCTAGGTCAGGGGGTAGTGGAGCCACACTTCAGCAGCCAGTTTAGTAGTTCTAGTAGCATGTTAGACTCAGCAGGGTGCTCTGACTGGCTCAGCCGGTGGCCATTGCTAGAATGGGTTTTATGCACTTGGCTCTCGGTAGGAGCAGGAGACTTCTATTAATGTGGTTACGAGTATGTTGCGAGTCTTTCACATTGATGCTTATGCTTTATTATATCCGGGAGCCACCCTATCTTTTGTGACACCTTACATAACTAGTCACTTTGGAGTCAGTCCTGAAATCTTGTTCGAACCATTTTTTGTATCTACCTCGGTTGGCGATTTAGTAGTAGCACCCTATTACAGTGTTTCATAAGGTTACCTCCGCAAACTTAGTAGAATTAGCTATTACTGATTTTGACATCATCTTAGGCATGGATTGGTTGTTTGCATGTTATGCTTCTGTTAACTATACAACTCGGGCAGTGGAGTTTTCGTTTCCAGACCAACCGATTTTAGAATGGAGGGGTGGTTCAACGGTACTTGTAGGTTGCTTTATCTCCTACATCAAGGCCAGAAAAATGATTTCCAAGGGTTGTATTTACCTCTTGGTTAGGGTTAAGGATGTCATGTCCGAGACCCCAACCATTTAGTCAGTCCCCGTGGTGGGTGAATATCCCGAGGTATTTCCAGATGACCTACCAAGTGTTCCTCCCGAGAGGGAGATTGATTTTGAGATCGACCTTTTGCCTGATACGCAACCCATATCAATTCCTCCCTAAATAATGGTCCTAGCCGAGTTAAAAGAGTTAAAGGAGCAGTTGAAGGGTTTTCTAGATAAGGGTTTCATTAGACCAAGTAAGTCCTCATGGGGTGCTCCAGTGTTGTTTGTCCAGAAGAAAGATGGGTCCCTGCGGAGGTGTATTGACTATAGACAGTTGAACGAGGTCACCATCAAGAATAGATACCCTTTACCCAGGATAGATGACCTATTCGATCAGCTTCAGGGTGCCAAATATTTATCCAAGATAGATCTCAGGTCCAAGTATCACCAGCTCAGGGTTTGGGAGAACAACATCCCAAAGAATGCTTTCAGGACCCGGTATGGCCATTTTGAATTCGTTGTTATGTCTTTTGGACTAACCAATGCCCCTGCAGCTTTTATGAATTTGATGAATAGAATATTCAAGGCATATTTGGATATGTTTGTGATCGTATTCATTGACGACATATTAATATACTCCCGGAGCGAGGAGGAACATGCCGCACACCTAAGGATAGCACTCCAGACCCTCAAGGACAACCAGCTATATGCCAAGTTTAGCAAATGTGCATCCTGGCTGAAATTAGTTGGGGCATCACGTAAGCTCTATCACGATGATATCGATTATATGACGAGTCTCCCATTATTCCTCATGATATCAGTTATGCATGATTATGATATATGATATTATGTTTTTAGCAGGTTTGACCCTATGTTTGGTTTATAATCTTTTACTTATGATTTCAGTTATAGCAAGCCATATGATTCTATTTTCATCTTTGGGTTATTCTATTCAGATATGAAATTCAGTTTATGACTATACATGTTTTCAGATATCAACGTGTCATCCCTTACTCCCATGATCTTATGTTAAATGTTATGTGCATGATTTCAGGTAACAGATACTCAGCATGATTTACTTACATTTCATACTCAGCACATTCCAAGTACTGACTGCATACTCTATGTTGTATCCTTTCATGATACAGGTCCTAGTGATCAGACTCGACCGCGCCATTAGTCATGCTCTCGTTCTAGTTTAGACCCTACTTTAGGTGAGTCCTCATCCTCCAAGGGCGTCTATCTTTTAGAATCAGTATGTCAGTTTGTTTAAGACTTAGGGATAGCTGGGGGCTTGTCCCGGCATGTTGTCATTTAGTAGAGGCTTTTCAGACATAGATTTGTCTAATCAGCTTCAGACTCAGTGTTATGTTATTACTGTGAGCTAGATGCTTTGTTATTCATACTTACGCTATTTTAGAATTCAGTTAACAATTTTTCTTAAATGTTGATCTTTAGTTATAATGTTCATTCCATGGGTTGACTTGGAGCCATTCATGGTTCTAGGTTCCATGTCTAGATCCCAAACTAACTATGTTCGGTCGTGACACTATTCCACCAGTAGACTTCCCGTAGATCATGGTACATCTTAGTGGCACCTGGATAGAGTACCTAGTGCTATGAGCTTCTGTTAGTATCTGTTGCCACAAATCATATTCATCTAGAACACGCAATCTGTCATGGTAATGGAGCACACCATCTCCCCCTTTGGAGAATGCTTCCACCTCTTTTTTTAGAATTGCTTCCTTTAACGTGAGTAGAATTGGGTCTTCACTTTGCTTTGACATAACCTCCACCACAAGGGAGGATTCTGACCCATTCTGGACTACAACTCCACCTTATGCTGAATCAACCAAATTGACTCCTAACCAAACCAGTTTGTGAACATCCTTTGCCATCTCTTTTTACCATCCTCAATATGAGAAATACTCCCCATTGACATCCTACTAAGGGAATCAACCACTATATTGGCTTTTCTCGGGTGATACACGCTCATATCATAATCTTTCAATAATTCTAGCCATCTTCTCTGACGAAGATTCTAATCCTTCCGACTGAACACATACTTCAGGCTTTTATGGTTAGTGAACATATCTACATGAACACCAAAAAGGTAATGCCTCTAAATCTTTATGGAAAATACTACCGCTGTTAACTCAAGACCACGGGTCAAAAAGTTCTTCTCATGAGCCTTGAGCTGTCTAGAAGAACTATTTCTTTACCATGTTGCATCAGAACATATCCAAGGCCAATTCTGGAGGCATCACAATAGATCATGAACCCATCTGAACCTTTTGGCAAAGTCAAAACTAGGGTTGTATTAAGACAAGTCTACAACTCCTGAAAATTATTCTCACATGCATCAGACCACTGAAACTTCACCTTCTTTTAAGTTAGTCTGGTCAAAGGAGAAGCTGTTACACCCCGTAAATTCTTGACATTAAGATGGCCTATTTGCATGTTGGTTGAGAGTTTTAGAATGCCCTACATGCTAGAAAAATACCCGGGGGAATACCGGACAAGCACCACGTCGAACCATCGCAAAAGGAGGCCGGGCGGACCCCCTCCATGATGGCCAATGTGTCACGGAGGTTCACCTCTGCGATGGCCAACGTGCCATGGAGGTGAGGTTCAGGTCTCCACTATATATAAACCTCACTTTGTTTTAATTAATTCTATCACTTTAATTTCCAGCATAAACAAGGGAGAACAATAAGGGACGAAGGGTTTTGATAAAAATTCATCCGATTATGCCGTCAAACGCGGTCCAAACTCAAATTAACTTCGGATACAGAAGTATAAAGCTGCAGAGAACATTCCTGCTGAGTTAGTTTCGCACGAATTGTCCAGCGAAGCAGCGACCCGCCGAGTCAAGGTAAGTAGAATTGCTCCAAATTAATGTTAATATACTCCTATCCCTAAAGTGAGTATTTCTCCCTTCTGGACTTCCGAGAAATAGTGAGTTTTCGACCATTCTTGGATAAGTCGAAGAATAGGCAGTGAATATATATTGTAAATATTGTTTCTTTTTAATAATAATAGAATCGATTCTTTCCCTTCATGGATATGATTACAGTTGGGAGAAATAGCTGAAAATTAGCCGAGTTACGCCAGATACTCAGAAAGTTAGCGGACAAGGTATGTGAAGCTAGTTTCTTTCGGCAAGTTAGTAATTCCAGTAGAGCAAACTAGTATAAATTCTAGTAGAAATTTTCAGAAACAGTACAACATGCCCATACATAATTTAGTAAAGTACGTTAGGATATTATTGTGTTCAGCCGAAACTTAGTAAAGCAATAAAAGTTCCCATAAAGTATTTCAGAAATAGAATAGTAGCTTAATATGAATTTTAGAAAGCATGTTAGAAATAGTAAATCATGTTTACCATGAAACTTAGTTATACAGCATGACTCTCAGTAGAAATACTATATCTTGTTTTAGTATCAGATTCAGCACAGTGTGACAGAAATTATATATATACCATTATCAGTTTCAACATGTATTATGTACATACACATTACTATCATTAGTTTCAATATGTTTTGTATGCAGTTAGTATTATAAGTTGAGACTTGACTGTATTGTTTTGGGTTGGATTACCTAGCATCCATGATCGCCCCAGGGTTAATAGCTGTATCGACTCGTCCGCCAGAGGGAGAGGATACGTCGCTCTACGAGTGGCATGCCGTCCCTAAGGGGACGAAGATGGGATGCTAGTTTCCCCATATTTTGCCTTAGTCAACTTTTAGACACCCCCGTCGAGCAGGTATGCCCGGAGTGTTGATTCAGGAGTCCTCCGGACTCAGGTACAGTTATAGTCAGGTGCTCAGTAGGCCCAAGTGCATACCTAGGGGACCGACAATATGCTTATAGTTTCCATGGGAGATGGGATGACCGGGGTAGGGGTATAGATTGCGTATTGGTTGTACCTTCCGGCTTATGGGGGCCAGGTAAGGTTTATGTGTGCTATGTTATATTATGTTATGCTATATTATGCCATGTTATGTTAGCTATGAATAGATAGACAGTAGCATGCCACGTTACTAGGTAGAACTCCTACTCCTTCCAGTATAGTTGAGGACAGTCTTGAATTCATACTTTCAGCCAATTACAGTCTATTTCTTTCTACTTCAGTTCTATCAGTTATATTACTTGTTTTAAGTTATTTCCAGTTGTTTCTTTGCATACTCAGTACCAACGGTACTGATGCCCGTTTGGGGCGCTGCATTAGTTGCCTATAGGTAACCGTAGACGTGGAGCAGACCCCTCATAGTTCCAGCCAGCGATACAGAGCCTTCAGCTCCTTTCATCCGGAGCTTGACAGACAGAAGTGTATTTTTCTTTATTGTCCAGTATGGGTAGGCCGGGGCCCTGTCCCGACCATCTCTTTTTATTCTCAGAGGCTTGCAGATTGTATATTCCCTGTGGTTAGCTGTATCGGTCGTGTGAGGCCCTGTATATGTTCTAGTTTGTTTATGATGGCCGTGTGGGCCTTATTCAGTTGGTAGTGGTGATCTTGTTGGTCACATAGCAGTTTAGCACTTGTTTTCTTGATTCAGAAATAACTAGACAGCATGGCGGTCTTGTCGGCCCGCACAGGTTCCCTATGGATTCAATTTTTCTGGGTAGCTGTTGTTTTCTTACAGGTGGCTATAGGCTTAGTCGGTCGGAGGCTGTATTTACAATCGTTATATAGCCTGTCGTTTTCTTGAATCCAGAGTTAGAGCCAGCCTAGCACCAGAAGTGCTTAGTCTCAGCTAGTCCAGCAATCCAGGTCCTAGTAGGACACCAGGCACCTGTTAAGTCTCCCAAGGCGGGCATGACAAACTTGGTATCAGAGCAGGTCGTATCCCAGGGAGTCTGCAAGACGTGCTAAGTAGAGTCTTGTCTATGGATGTGTTGTACACCACATGCTATAGACAGGAGGCTGCAATGCATGATAGGATGATTACTCTTTCTTCTTATTCAGTCGTGCTATAAAGAGGTACAGTATAGGGTTGAGTCCCTAAAACTTCTCATACTCTTTGGTTATAGATACAAAGTCAGATCAGCGACACCCTATCATAGGCAGAAGATTGGATATAGCAGCAGAAGAGAGCACCAACCAGTTGCAGGGTAACTACAGCAGCAGGAGAAGGTATCAGGGACCTCCAATGTGATACCTCTATCGGTACTATCCCCAATATATTTCTATAACTTCAGAGTAGGAAGTCAGAAGCATAGCGTATATACGAGTTGATTTATTTGTTAGATATATAAGATTTGACTAAGATGACAGATAATATTAGATTATCGCATAGATGTGAGAAAGAGAGGGAAATGCAGGATTTCCACCTCCATCCTTTCAGATGTGGTACAGTTCCATGTTTTCATTTTGTTGTAGAAAGAAAAGGCTATTCTTACCTCTTAGTTTTGATTCCAGTATAGAAAAGGGCATAAGGATTGAGGCGATGTTGCCTAAAGTAAGCAGAAAGTGAAGATGGGTTGGTTGATTCTAGAAAGTGTTAGAAAGAGTAAGGAGTCCCTATGATTATGTAAGTTGTGCAGACCCTCGCGGTAATAAGTTAGAAGAGCAAGTAAGACTACTAGCTTACTCGAAGTAGGCATAGGAGATCTGTCAGTGATGGACTTCCAGTAATAGTCAAGTTCAAGTCAGAAAAAGGCTGAATCTGTCATAGCATACTAACGACGGCAGGATATGTTTGCAAGATAATAGTTATAATCTTAGTTGTGATATCGAAAGACAGAGAGGTTATATGAATAAGATGGGTCCGACTGCAAGCCATAAGAAGTATAGGTTGAAACTTGATTGATAACCTTATTGACAATGTAAGGCAGGTACCTTGAACCATAGAGCTCAGTTTAAGGAAAATAAGGGTGAAGAGCATGAATACCAGATTTTGAGGGGAAATCAGAATCACCTCCAGATTGATAGAACATCGTGTATTAAGGACTAAGCCTCGGACTGACAACTAAGAGACAGTAAGGTCATAGAATGTTGTGGTATGTCCGCCTAGGGGGAAGGTAGGAGAGTGCTGACACAGAGGCTCTAATCTAGTGTGGCCTAGAGACAAGGTCCAACAGATAGTCACGGGCCCTTAATATAATGCCAAGTAAGGCCACAAGATTCGGATGTTGACCCCATGTTGTAAAAGTGTCGAAATTTCAAACAGCAGACCATAAACTAAAGTGCATATGTTTGTTGCTTCCAGAATGGGACGAAAATCCAATGAAATGATACGATAGGACAGGAGATATCATTAGACTGTAGAAGAAGTATATCATGCGTAGTATGAAATTCATTAAAGCATGTCAGAGATTACGTATTACTACAAAATTCAGTATGTATTGTACATAGTTGTTGATATATATATACAAATATCAGATATGCTGTGAGCAGCTGCCAATAGGGGTTATAGTCACACAGATTCTGGTTAGCTTCAATGAAGTATATACAAATCGTACAGCAGGACCCCTCGCCAAAAAGGGGGCAGAGTAAGTGTGATTCACGTATGAAGCCATAGGAACTTTCTCAGTTTTCATTTTATTGAGTTAATGGACTTATATGCTTGTTGCCAAATCTAGACTTCAGAAGCTCACAAGAGTTAGTAGCCTGAATCAGGTGGTTAGATGATACGGGTGCAGTTAGACAGTCTAACAACCAACTGGCGCCTGTATTAGCAGGGAAGCATCCCTAAAGATCAGTAATGTTATTGCATGTTCCAGAACCAGAAATGGAGACCGAATAAGCATACTCTAGAGGTTAGCAACACTAGAATTCTCCAGTATGTTAAGTGGTCGTACATCATTTTTTCCAGACCTTGTATCTGAGAGTCAGCCTTAGTCAACCTAGCAGTTATCATGTAGAACACCCCGCAAGTCAGCCAGCCATCCCAGTCAGACAAACCCGTGGGTACCCCAAGAAAGGGTCCACATCAGTAGTCAGTGACGGACTAATACCCAGCCGGTTCTCGTAAGATATTCAGATATGGAGTCCTAGGAGAAGGCCAGTCCTTATCGAATTGCTCATAAGACCGAGAATTTCCCCAGAACAGCAGTATAGATTCGAGTGGATACGAACAAGGCATAAGGAATTGGTATTACTCTGCTAGCACAGTGTTTACTAAGACAAGGAAATCAGTAGGCTCCTTGTGAAGATCCAGGGGCTGATCGCCTGAGGGTAAGTTCGACTAAGCCCATCTCTACAGTTATCCAATTAGAATAACAAAACAGTTAGTTGTCCACAACTCCGTAGGTATGCATGAGCTATAGATGCCCGAGTAGGACGTTTAGAGCATTGTTAGACTACTTCAGCATTCGGATCATTCAGCCCAGTTATTCAATTATTCAGCCAGATTATTAGAGATCATGATCACTATTAGGATCCTCTGATCAGATATGTGCACATGGTGTGTAGACAGTCATACAGATTATTCCAGCAGTGAGTAGCGTTAGCATGCGGCCCAGAAGGCCAAATAAAGCTCTAGCTATACAGAGAGATTACTTATCAGTTTCTCCTGTATGATAAATTAATATGACCGTCAATTACATGTCAATTTCTCTAAAGGTGAATCTGGATGAATTTAGTAGTCTTTTTGTTCACATCGTGTCGGAGGTTGGTATACAGATAGATACACAGAAAATAGAAGCAGTGAAAACATGGCCCAGACCTACCACTCCGACCGAGGCACGCAGTTTCCTGGGATTAGCAAGGTACTACAGAAGATTTGTTGAGGGATTCTCCACCATAGTGGCACCTCTGACTAAACTGAAGCAAAAAGCAGTAAAGTTTCAGTGAACTAAGGCATGAGAGCAGAGCTTCTGGGAGTTGAATGTGCGGTAGTTTCACTGGTTAGAGTTGTTGAAAGACTATGACGTGAATATTCTGTATCACCCAGGAAGGGCCAACCTAGTAGTAGATGCCCTCAGCCGTGAATCTATGGGGAGTTTGGCATACTTACAGCCCGAGTAGCAGGAATTGGCCCGAGAGTTGCATCAGTTAGCCAGTTTAGCCATTCATGTAGCAGAAACAGGGGACACCAGAGCGGTAATCCAAAATACCGCAGTGTCGTCGTTAGTTGTGGAAGTAGAGGAACGGCAGTATGAAGATCTTATCCTGGTTCAACTCAGAAACAGAGTTTAGCGGGGAGAGATGACAGATTTTCATATAACCGAGGATGGAGTGTGGAGATATAAAGATCTCCTTTGTGTTCCAGACGTTCCAACGCTTCGCCAGCAGATTATGGGCGAGGTACATTATGCCCGTTTTTCTCTCCACTTAGGTTTGCCAAACATGTGCCATGATGTAAAAGAAATCTACTGGTGGCCAGGAATGAAGAAAGGGATAGTAGAATTTGTAGCTCAGTGTCCCAATTGCCAACTGGTAAAAGCTGAACATCAGAAACTAGGCGGGTTGATTCAGGATACAACTGTGCCTCTATGGAAATGGGAAGAAGTTAATATTGATTTTGTAGCAGGATTACCCCGCACTAGACGAAGATATGATTCGATCTGGGGAATCGTTGACAGATTGACAAGTCAGCTCACTTCCTATTAGTAAGGGCTACCTTTTCAGCCGAAGACTATGCTGATCTGTATATCAAAGAAATAGTCAGGTTGCATGGTATTTCATTGTCAATGAACTCTGATCGAGGGGCGAAGTTTACAGCTAAATTTTGGCAATCACTTCAGAGAAGCTTGGGGACACAGGTTAACCTGAGCATAGTTTTTCATCCTCAGACAGATGGTCAGGTAGAACACACTATTCAGACGCTCGAGGATATGTTGCGAGCGGGTGTGTTAGATTCTGGAGGTAGCCGGGATGAACACTACTTCTCTTTGAATTTGCCTATAATAATAGTTACCATTCAGTAATCTAGATGGTTCCTTATGAAGCGTTCTATGGGCGAAAGGGTAGACCTCCAGCCGGTTGGTTTGAGGCAGGAGAATCAGCATTGATTAGTCCAGATATTATTCATCAGTCAGAAGAAAAAGTAAAGCTTATCAAAGAATGTTTACTGACTGCTCAGAGCCGCCAGAAATCGCATGCTGATGTGCGACGCAGAAATTTGGAACTTAATGTTAATGATTGGGTATTCTTGAAAGTTTCGCCGATAAAGGGTGTGATGAGATTTTGTAAGAAAGCAAGCATAGCCCGAGATTTTTTGGGCCTTATCAGATTCGTCGAAGAATAGGCCAAGTGGCATATGAGCTAAACTTACCTCCAGAATTAAAATCTGTCCATCCAGTTTTCCATGTATCAATGCTGAGGAAATGCATAGGAGATCCCTCCAGAATCGTTCCAGTCCAAGATGTTCAGGTTACAGAGGAGTTGACCTATAAAGAAGTTCCAGTAGTCATATTGGACCGGCAAATTTGTAGATTGAGAACTAAAGATGTTGCCTCGGTCAAAGTATTATGGTGTAACAGGAAGCGAGAGGAAATGACTTGGGAAATAGAAGAAGATATGAAAGCCAGATATCCTCAGTTATTTCAGACTTAACTAGCCAGGGGTATGTTGTTGTTACTGTTGCTTTATATTCATGTGTATAAGTGAGATGTTGACTTCAATTATTATGAAATGAATGCTATAGTATTTTGTGGAGTACCTGTGTGGGACTTTTCTGCGTTTCAGGATTTTTGAGGTAGTCCATATTACTGGGGAAACTCTGTCAAATTTTTTCTAGAATAAGTCGAGTAAGTTGAGATTCTTACAAGTAGAAGTTTATATTCGAGGACGAATGTTCTTAAGGGGGGAGAATGTTACACCCCGTAAATTTTTGACATTTAGATGACCTATTTGCATGTTGGTTGAGAGTTTTAGAATGCCCTACATGCTAGGAAAAGGCCCGGGTGAAGATCGGAAGAGCGCCACGTCGAACCATCGCAAAAGGAGGACAGGCAGACCCCCTCTGCGATGCCAACGTGTCATGGAGGCTTACCTCCACGACGGCCAACGTGCCACGGAGGTGAGGTTCAAGCCTTCACTATATAAAGCCCCCACTTCGTTTTCATTCATTTTATCACTTTATTTTCTCGCAAAAAAGAGGGAGAATAGTAAGGGAAGAAGGGTTTTGATAAAAATTCATCCGATTACGCCGTCAAACGCGGTCCAAACTCAAATTAACTTCAGATACCGAAGTATAAAGCTGCAGAGAACATTCCTACGGAGTTAGTTTCACAAGAATCGTCCAGCGAAGCAGCGACCCGCCGAGTCAAGTTAAGTAGAATTTCTCCAAACTAATGTTAATATACTCCTAGCCCTAAAGTGAGCATTTATCCCTTTTGGACTTCCGAGAAATAGTGAGTTTTCGGCCGTTCTTGGATAAGTCAAAGAATAGGAAGTGAGTATATATTGTAAATATGGTTTCATTTTTAATAATAATAGAATTGATTCTTTCCCTTAGTGGATATGATTACAGTTGGGAGAAATAGCTGTTAAAATTAGCCGAGTTACGCTAGATACTCAGAAAGTTAGCGGACAAGGTATGTGAAGCTAGTTTCTTTCGGCAAGTTAGTAATTCTAGTAGAGCAAACTAGCATAAATTCTAATAGAAAGTTGCAGAAATAGTACAGTATGCCCAGTACGTAATTTAGTAAAGTACGTCAGGATATTATCGTGTTCAGCCGAAACTTAGTAAGGCAATATAAGTTCCTGTAAAGTTTTTCAGAAATAGAATAGTAGCTTAATATGAATTTTAGAAATCATGTTAGAAATAGTAAATCATGTTTACCATGAAACTTAGTTATACAGCATGATTCTCAACAGAAATATTATATCTTGTTTTAGTATAATATTCAGCACAGTGTGACAGAAATTATATATATACCATTATCAGTTTCAGCATGTATTATGTACATACACATTACTATCATTAGTTTTAGTATGTATCGTATGCAGTTAGTATTATCAGTTGAGACTTGACTGTATTGTTTTGGGTTGGATTACCTAACATCCATGACCGCCCCAGGTTTAATAGATGTATCGACTCGTCCGCCAGAGGGTGAGGATATGTCGCTCTACGGAGTGGCATGCCGTCTCCAAGGGGACGAAGATGGGATGCCAGTTTCCCCATATTTTGCCTTGGTCAGCTTTTATACACCCTCGTCGAGCGGGTACACCCGGGGTGTTAATTCAGGAGTCCTACGGACTCTGGTATAGTTATAGTTAGGGTCTCAGCGGGCCCAAGTTCATAGCCAAGGGACCGGCAGGATGCTTATAGTTGCCAGGAGAGATGGGATGACCGGGTAGGGGTATAGATTGTGTGTTGGTTGTACCTTCCGGCTTATGGGGTCCAGGTAAGGTTTATGTATGCTATGTTATGTTATGTTATGCAATATTATGCCATGTTATGTTAGTTATTAATAGATAGCAGTAGCATGCCACGTTACTAGGTACGACTCCTACTCCTTCCAGCATAGTTGAGGACAGTCTTGAATTCATACTTTCAGCCAATTACAGTCTATTTCTTTCTACTTCAGTTCTATCAGTTATATTACTTGTTTTCAGTTATTTCCAATTGTTGCTTTACATACTTAGTACCAGCAGTACTGATGCCCGTTTGGGGTGCTGCATTACTTGCCTGCAGGTAACCGTAGACGAGGAGCAGACCCCTCGTAGTTCCAGCCAGTGATACAGAGCCTTCAGCTACTTTCATCTAGAGCTTGAAAGACAGAAGTGTATTTTTCTTTGTTTTCCAGTATGGGTAGGCCGAGGCGCTGTCCCGACCATCTCTTTTTATTCTCAGAGGCTTGTAGATTGTATATTCCCTGTGGTTAGCTATATCAGTCGTGTGAGGCCGAGTATTTGTTCTAGTTTGTTTATGATGGTCGTGTGGGGCCTTATTCAGTTGGTAGTGGTAATCTTGTTGGTCACATAGCAGTTTAGCACTTGTTTTCTTGATTCAGAAATAACTAGACAGCATGGTGGCCTTGTCGGCCCGCACAGGTTCCCTATTGATTCAGTTGTTATAGGTAGCTGTTTTTTTCTTACAGGTGGCTATAGGCCTAGTCGGTCGGAGGCTGTATTTACAGTCGTTATATAGCCCTTCGTTTTTTTGAATCCAGAGTTAGAGCAAGCCTGGCACCAGAAGTGCTTAGGCTCAGCTAGTCCAGCAGTCTAGGTCCTAGTAGGGCACCAGGTGCCAGTCATGCCTCCCAAGGTGGGGTGTGACAGAAGCAATGGAGGAAAATCCTTCTATGAACCGTCTATAAACCGATCAGGCCCAAGAAATTTCTGATGTCAGAATGAGAAGTAGGTCTTGGCCAGTCCTTTTTTCATACGAATAGGACTGGGGCACCCCATGGAAAGATGCTTGATCTAATGAAACCCTTATCTAAGAGGTCCTTCAATTGTTCTTTAACTCTTTAAGCTTAGTTGGATCCATTCTGTAAGGAGGAACTGGGATAGGCTGGGTATCAGGAAGAAGGTCTATGCAAAGTCTATTTCTCGCTCGCTCGGGACACTGAGAAGATCTTCAGGAAACACATCTGGGAACTCATTTATGATTGGAACTAAGTGAAGAGTTGGGGCTTCGAAACTAGAATCCTTAACCCTAAACAAGTGGTAAATGTACCCCTTTGAGATGATTTTCCTAGCATTAGAAGTATGAGATAAACCGACCCTTAGGCACTAAAGTACTACACTTCCACTCTAGGACTAGTTTGTTAGGAAACTGGAATCTAATGACACTAGTTTTGCAGTAAACTGAGTCAAAACAAGAATGTAACCAGTCCATGCCAAGAATGAGGTCAAAATTGACCATATCTAACTCTACTAGATTATTGTGGTGACCTTATGTAACACCCTGATGGGACAATTCCTGTATACCCGACATGCCCTAACTGACTCACCAACCAGAGTAGAGACTGAAAATGGCTCCAAGAGAACTTCTGGACTAATATCAAATTGGACGGAAATATAAGGAGTCATGAAAGAAAGTGTGGCTCCTGGATCTAGTAAAGCATAAACATCTATTTGAAAGAGACGTAACATACCAGTGACTACATCAGGTGAATTATCTTGGTCCTGATAGGAGGATAGGGCATAAAATGGGTTCTGGCACTGACCGCCACCTATACCTACGGTAGTACCGTTCTAAGCTGAGCGACCTGGCGGAGCTACTTATGTAGTGGATTGGGCCTGCCCTCATCCTGCTAACGGGAAATTCCTCAAACTGTGACCCAGCTGGTCACAATCAAAATAACCCTCCTTGCCTAGATGGCACTCCCCCAGATGGTTTTTATCACACTTAGGACATACTAGAAAAGTGTGGCTACTAGATACATGCTTCTGTGACTGGGAGCCTGATGCTCCACCTCTCCGATCCTTATGGGGCCTGGAAGAAGGAGCACTGGACGAAGAGGGTGCTGGACGACTACCACCGCCCAATATCTGTTGTGAATACCCAAGCTGACCTGTCCTTGCCCACTTACTTTCCCTTTCTATCTCCTTCAGTTTCTCCACCTCTATCTACTGTCCATGGATGATAAGCTTGGAGATGTCCATCTTGTTGATGAGCATGGCAGTACTATACTCCTTAACCACTTTACAAATTTGAGCATGTGAGCCCTCGGATCAACAAACATTTTCGGAGCATACTTTGATAGTTCAGTGAACTTTAAGGTGTACTCCTTCACTATCATGTCATTCTATTTCAAACTCCACGAACTCTGCGGCCTTTGCCTCCCTTAACTCCCGAGGAAAGAACCTGTCTAGGAATACGGTCATGAACTCCACCTACTTCATCGAACCTACACCAATTTGTCTCCATTCCTTCCACTGTCTATACCATATCTGGGCCACTCCTTTTAGATGATAGGCAACCAACTCTGCACTTTTGACAAAGGTAACACCCATGATTTGGGTGATCTTTTGAACCTCATCGATGAAGTCCTGTGGGTCCTCATCTACCTTAGGCCCATAAAATTCTGGGGGATTCATACAAGTAAAGTCCTAAATTTTAGTAGAGGTTGTAGGTCCACTAGTATTGGCAGGTACAATAGCCTGCTGGTTGACCTAGTTGGTAACCGCCTGAGCTAGCATCTGAATAGGAGCCCTGAATTCAACAGGTGTTACCTAATCATCCCGAGGGGCTGCTGGAGTTGGTGGGGCTTGCTAGATGGCATTACCATCCCTCCTTCTGTTTCCTCTTCTTGGAGGCATCGTCAACTGAAAATGGTAAAGCACAAATTAGAAGGACATTTTAGAGATTCATGCTCTATGCATGATAACAAACATGAAGAAAAGGGAATTTTCCTAAAAATGACTCGTAGCCTCCTTCTCATAAGTGTCGCTCACTTTACACCTATGAAAAGGACTCTACTAGATGCGTTTTTAGACATCCTAGGACACTTTAAACCTAAGGCTTACATACCAAGTTTGTCACGTTCCAAGTATACACCTTAGACATGGCACGATACTTAGAGCCACAAGTGACCTCAAGCAAACCCATGGCATGACACATTAGTTATATACTAGAATCGTAAATAGAAAACTAAGCAAAAGCTACTGAGATACAAAATAGTCTTATATAAAAAAAGATAAAGTCTGGCAAATAGTGGATGTTTGTAAACAACACTGAAAGATTATAAGCTAAAACTAATACCACATTGTCTAAAAACCTCTACTAACTGATGAGTTTCTTGGAGAAGCCTCCATCTAACTCCAAGTCTAGAAAGTGAACTAATACTAATAAAACAGAAAGAACATCTTCGGTCCTCGAAAGATGAGAACTCACCAATAGAGCACTGCTGCACTGAATCTGAGGGAGAGACTAATCCATGCCACTGAGTCTATATTATAAAATGATATAGCATAGGAAGTATGAGTCAGTACTTTGAATGTACTGAGTGTGTGAGTTTATTTATTTAAAAACATAGTCATGCTGGTAAGAAAGTATAAGTAAAACAACTAAATTTAATATGAAGTGACCCTACCTAAAATCATATATACTGTAAACAGTCTAAAATATGAAAATACTACAAAGCTAGTAAAAACTGAGAAACAATCATAAACATATGTTGATGCCTGGGACTAGATTGTACTATATTGTGATGTGGGACTTCCTGTTAACTGACATATAACCTCATGATCTAGACGTGGAGTTCAATGTTTACTTCCAATCGATTGGGCCCACCATACCTTTACAGGGTACAGTGACTTAGTTGTGTGATCACTAACAGTAAAATTAATTTGGGTGAAATCCTACGGTGGCACCTAGTTCTGGGAACTTGGATGCGCTTAACCTGGGCCTTATAATGCTCAAACTCACACTACTGATAAAGTATGAAGCGCACATTATCAATAAAGAACCCAACAAAGAGGTTGGGGTCGAACCCACAGGGAATATGGTAAGAACTAGACTAACTCTGGTATTTAAGCTTTTTGGTGTGTTATCTACATGTTGGGGGTTTTGTAGAAAAAAATATTAAACAAGAGTGAAAATCAGTTGTTGTTTATCAAAATTTGCAATTAACTAGGGTAAGTGTTCCCCATGGGTTCATAACTACTTAGGGTTTACACTCGTGATCAATCCCAATACTTACTTGTAGAACTGATAACTAGGGTTCAATCCAAATGACTGGTTCGTCTCAATTGGATGACTATACTCAATCATTGGGTTAGGTCTCATGAGAGATTTCAATTGAACCATTATTAATTTGTTCTAAATTAACTATCTTGCGACCGCAACTCAAGTTACACAATTATCATAAAAATCAAGGCTTTGTTGTAATTCTCTTTTCCTAATCTCTACTTCTCTAGGTTCAAGCAAGTAAAGAATTCGGGCAAGTCTTAACGTTGTACTTTTTTAATAAACATTAAAGATGAAGAGAATACAATACAAGCATTTAGCATTGGTTTCAAATCACTTTGTGTAACCCTAGTTAATTAATCCGCCATGGTTCCCACAACCCTAGTTGTGAAGGTTTTAGCCTCTCATGATTGTAAGATTTTGATTAGTATTCATAGACAAACACATAATTAAATACTTACAATGATGATTGAAAAAAACCTGCTTTGAATATTGCAAGAAAATATGATGAACAAATTCAACAATTGAGAAATTCAAGTTTTGATTCTCAAGAATTGCTCTCCAATGTTGTCAAAAACTAATTACAAACTTGATAACAATCAACTCTAACTGATTCTGACCGTCTCTAACCTATTCTGAACTAAAAAAAGTATTTATATAGACAATAAAATCCTTTTCCTGAGTTAACAGGGAAATAACCAAATCTGGCATAGACACATCCTACGACTCATCATACGATCCGTAACAGGATTATACGAGTTGTGCCTTGTCTTGTACATCCCTTGGCTTCTATAGAATAGGCTCAGTGTTGGCATCTGGTATGAATCGTAACATGATCCCCATGAGTCGTATAATCCAGTTGTGATTAGATTGTGAGAACTTTGGCATCTTCTGAAGATTTCTACGAGTGTCTTGGTATGCCTTGTACCTTTCTCCTACGGCTCATAACAACTTGTTGTATCATAAGAACTGCCAAGTCCCAAAAATCACTAAAGCTTTCCACGGCTCCTGATACGGGTCATAGGCAGATGCTATGATTCGTAGGTGGTACCCGTATCAGGAGACTTTCATTGTGCAAATATCTCTAAAGTATTCTAGGACTCAAGCTACGGCTCGTACCTGGATGGTACGGCTCGCACTGAGAGTCGTACTTTGCCTTTGCCTTGTACCGACCTTATGAGCTTTTCCACGAGCCTTAGTACAACTCGTACAATCTTGGTATGACTCGTACTGAGATTAGTACATGGCTGCTTTGCTGCACTTTTCTGCAACTTTTGTACATTTTTTCTCCAACACCTATTTTCCCTAAAAATAAAGTAAAAACACCTCATATCCGTATGAACACACCTAAGTCTATGCTATTTTCCTAGTTTTAAGCTTCGAAATGCTGTAAACTCACAGCACATGAACACCCTCAACTTAAGACTTTGAATGTCCTCAGGCAAAGAAAACAAAAACTAAAAATGATGCTTAACTAGAAAATAAACCTAGGATACTATAGCCAACACCAATCAAAATCTGCACTATGAACACAAACAACTTTTGACCCTTCTCCATGTAAACCAAATCAGCTATGCACATCAAGTGACCAAAAACCATGATAAACAATGATCAAGATATGTCATCTAGTTATTAGCAGAGAATCAAGTTATTACCAATGCTTTTCCATACAACTAGCAAAATAAAACACAAACCATGTATCCTCATAGCAAATGAAGTCCCCAACTCAGATATATGAAAATATGAAACTTGGGACTAAACAAGTAAGATTCTCACTCTCACAAGGAAGTTCCAAATACTGCACATCGGATACCACATGCTTGCCTTTATTTTCTCTACTTTGTCTTTTTGGACAGTCAGGCTAGGATAACTATAGGACTTTATTTGGCTTGTACAGTAGGCTTCGGGATGGGTATGGTAGATATGGGATTTTAGTGACTAAACCCTCCTTGGCACTATATACTTGTGGCTCCACTTTAGATCTTGGGCATATTTACAGGCCCAAGTGCTATGTTATACCCTATTTTGAGTCATGTTTGTTAATGAAATTGATTATATTCTCATGTAATTTTATATTTACGTGTACGTGAACTAACTAATGTGATTATGTTATACCCCGTAGGATTCCCGGCACCTAGATGACCTATTCGCACGTTGGCTAAGCATATTTGAAGGCCATATGTGCTAGAGAAAGGCCCGGGAAGAGATCGGACGAGAAACCTGTCGAACCATCGCGAAGGAGCCGAGGCAGAGCCCCTCCGCGATGGCAGCGTGTCACGGAGGTGAGGCCTCCGCGTTGGCTCCGTGACACGTTGGCCTTGTCCAGGCCCAAGTATATAAAGCCCCACTTCGGTTTATTTTAGAATTAAATCATATAAACTTCAGAAAACAGAGAGCAAACGCAGGAGAAGGAAAAAGGAACGAAGTAGTAATATAATTTTCGTCCGATTACGCTGCTAAACGTTGTCCAAACTCAAATTAACCTCATATACCGAGGTATTTAGCCGCAGAGAGCATTCCTACGGATTTAGTTTCGTGAAATACGGCCGACGAATCGTCGAGCCACCTAGCTAAGGTAAGTGGAATTGCTCTAAATTAGTGTCTATGTGTTCCTAGCTGCGAAGTGAATATTTCTCCCTTCTGGACCGCTGAAAAATAGCGAGGTTTCGACCGTCATTCGATAAGCCTAAGTTTAGGCTATAAACTATATCGAAAGCGACGTTGCTCTTTACAATAATGCTGTAATTAGTATTGATTGGCACATTTATGAATGCAGTTGGGAGAAAATAGTTGAAATACAGGCCGAGCCTCATCCGACAGACGGATAGTTCGAGGATAAGGTATGTAAAGCTAGTTTTCTCGGCAAGTTAGTAATCTTGGTACAGCACAGTAATTTAAAGGCCAGTAGAATATTCAAAAGCCATGTATGATGTTTATTATGAATGATGGTACGATACTAGAAACATTATGTTATGATCAGCATGAGACTTGCTAGAACGATATAGATTCTAATATAAGTATTAAGAACTGCACAACATGCTCAGTATGTGATGTGATACAGAATGTTAGGATATCATTGTATTCAGTTGAAACCCAGTAAAGTAATGTAATATCTGTAAGACATCTCAGAAATAGAATGATAAGCTAAAATGAGGTTAGAAAGCATATTAGGAATAGTAATTCATGTTACTATAGAAACTCAGTATACCGCATAGTTTTCAGCAGAAACATTATATCTTGTTCAGCATTAGCCCCAGTACAGTCTGGCAGAAGACTATATTTCTACATATATATACTATTACCAGCCTCAGCATGTATTAAGTACGTACATATTACTATCACTAGTTCAGCATGTAGTATGTACAAACACTTTATTATCATTAGCTTCAGTATGTGGTATATGCAGATAGTATTACTAGTTGAGACCGTTGTATTGTTTGGGGTTGGATTACCTAGCATCCATGACCGCCCCAGGGTTAATAGCTGTATCGACTCGTCCACCAGAGGACGAGGATACGTCGCTCTATGGAGTGGCATGCCATCCCACAGGGGACGAAGATGGGATGCCAGTTTTCCCCATATTGTGCCTTGGTCGGCCTTTATACACCCCCGTCGAGCGGATACGCCCGGGGTGTTGATTCAGGAGTCCTCCGGACTCAGGTACAGTTATAGCCAGGGGCTCAGCGAGCCCAAGTGTATACCCAGGGGACCGGCAGGATGCTTACAGTTATTATAGGAGACAGGACGACCGGGGCAGGGGTATAGATTGCGTGTTGGTTGTACCTCCCGGCTTATTGGGGCCGGGTAAGGTTTGTGTGTGCTATGTATGTTATGATATGTTGTGCCGTGTTATAATAGATACGAGTAGATCAACAGTAGAACAATAAATCTCCAGGTATGACTCCTACTTCTTCCAGTATAATTTAAAGAAGGTATGATTTACATTATCAGACAGTTAATACATTCCTTTCTACTTCAGTTTCATCAGTTACATTGTTGTTTTCAGATTTTTCTTTCAGTTATTGCTTTACATACTCAGTACCAGCGGTACTGATGCCCGGTGGGGCGCTGCATTACTTGCCTGCAGGTAATCATAGACGAGTAGGCGATACCACGTGATTCCTGTCAGCAATCGAGTATTCAGCTCCTGTCATCCGGAGACTGAATTCCATAGGTGTACTTCATTTTCTTTTGTTATATAGTACGGGTAGGTCGGGGCCCTGTCCCGATCATTTCTATTGCTATTCCTAGAGGCTTGCAGTCTGTATATGTTCCCTGTGGTCAGATGAGCCGGTCGTGTGAGGCCGTGCAGTTGTTAGCTGTTAGTACTTCTGTTTCTTTCATGTTGGCCGTGTGAGGCCACAGATTGACAGTGGTGGTGACCTTGCCGGTCACGTAGCTTTCTAATATTCTATGATTAAGTTGCAGATAACTAGACAACATGGTGGCCTTGTCGGCCCGCATAGGTTCCCCTATATTGACATGTTTCTAGTCAGCTGTTAGTACAGGTACAGGAGGCTATAGGCCAATGGGGCCGGGGGCTGTGTTTACAGCCGTTGTATAGCCCTTTGTTTCCAGAAATGTGAATTAGAGCCAGTCAGGCACCAGATGTGCCCAGGCTTAGCAGTCCAGCAGTTCAGGTCCTAGTAGGGCACCAGGTGCCAGTCATACTCCCCAAGGCGGGGTGTGACAGATTAGCCCTTTATTTGTAGGTGAATTATGCTTAGGAAGGGCTGAGTATGAAAATGCACAACCAAGAAGGAACATTGGAATGAGTTTGGAGAAAGATGGCACAAAATGGCATGAAACACAAGGCTTCCGCACAGCTAGCGGGTCATGCTTTACCAATGGTGTGGACAATGTCGTGCCACGCCGGCAGGTGCCCTGCCTTGCCTTTCCAAGTCCAAGCGCACTAAAGGAGCTAATGGTAGTGTGCTTCCGCGTCCACTCTGTGTCACTCCAGGTGTGCGCCGCTTCCAACTGCATGCCACGCCGGGCATTGCACTAAGACAACCATGCCAACACATGCCAGTGCTCAAAGTCCAGTGCACTCACATGACAGCTCCGCTCCATGGAGGGCATGCTGCACGACCAGCAGCGTGGCACGGAGGCAGTCCCTCCATGAAAAATTTTGCAATTTCTCACTTACTATAAATTAAACACTTAGCTCCTATTTTCTGATATCACGTATTTTATTTTGGAAAATGGAAAGGAGCAAGGGGAGAATGGAAGAACTTCACCTAGGGTTCAAATTCTTTGCTTCTCTTTTAACCATTCTTGTAAGTACTCGAATTCAAACATGTTTTTGAATCATTATATGAACATGGGTGGCTAAAACCCTTCTTCTAAGGTTGAGTCCACATGACATGATTGTAATTTTGTGAATTTTATCTTTGGTTCAAGTTTTCTTTGTTGTTTTGTCTTGTATTCTTGTTAATTATAGTTTTAATGCTTGATCACAATTGAAATGAACTTGTTAAGCTTCAGCAATGCTCGAAAGAGTAACCTTAGGTTAGAACTAAGAATTTATGAAACAAGTTCTTGTCTTCAAAATTGAATTCGTGGTTAGGATAGCAATATACCTAATTCTCCTTTCTTGGTTAATCAAACGGGAAGATAGCTAGACACCTAGGATTAGATTGTTACATTACCACTCTTAGACATAGTTGTTAAGTTAATTCTAGGTTAAATGGTTATAGCTATCAAAATCAATAACCAAGGGCACAAACCCCGTGAACCACATCCGTCATGTTAATTGCTCACGAATTAGGACGTCACATCCCTGCTCAACGATGTAGTTGTGAGACTAGTTTGTTGTGTTTAGATGCTCGCAAGACCATGAAAATCGCGATTAACCTTGTGAGACAACAAATGAATTTTTAATACTTGAACCATTATGAAATATAGCATTGCATGATTGTTAGGCCTTAACTAGATGCTTCTTATCCTTGCTTTCGAATTAGTTGTGATCACCTATAGATTTAGATAAAACAATCAAAATATCTAAACCAACACTTGTGAAAATTAATTTAGCACTTGAAGTTGAGTATTCGCTGAACTAGTCTAGTCCCTGTGGGTTCGATATTCAGCTTTTTAGAGTCGGTTTATTACTTGTATGACCGCGTATGCTTGCACGTGCGTTGCAGCGCAATAAGTTTTTGACACCGTTGCCGAGGCCTGGTGAAATTAGTGAATTTCTTATTTTTTGTGTTGATGTAGAATTTTCTAAGTGTTGAAAAAAATTATTATTTTTATATTTATTTTATTTTTTTTAGTTTGATACCCTTCTTGACATGACATCATGGAATACAAATGGATTGAATGATGGATACTTATATTTCAATGATTCTTGTCTGAATTGTAAGGGACCCTACTTGTGGCAACACTTTTATTTATGTAATATATGTGGTGGTTAGGATGGCCATTGGAATGGTTGTCTAAATTCATATTCCCCTCCCCTAAGCCCCTACTATGATCCTTTTGTTATTTTTGATGAGTATAGGAATGATGAAAAAGAGGACTTAAAACACCAAGTTCAGATAGAAAACATGTTAAAACAGGTCCTGGAGCAGACAGAAGTTATGAGGGAGCAGATGGAAGTAATGTGGGTTCAGACTAAGGAACATAGAGAGGCCATAGAAATGATAAGCGCCAAGTTAATGGAGATAAAGGCTGAGGCTGAAGCTTGCATTGATTTGCCAATATTCAAGAGGGATTTCAAGGAAAAGAAAAAGGTGAGTTCTTGGAACAACCTCAACAATTAGAAGCTCCTAAGAGTCTCCGTGATGGTATCACACATATGGCCAATCCAGTCATGAAAGGGGGGATAGAATTCCAACCATTTGATATTCATGTGGAGTCAGAGGTTAATTGAAGAAGGTGTACAAAAGTAAGGAGGCCAAGCACAATGTCGTTTCAGAGTTGAGGTGTATTGTACCCCACTCTAAGAATTTCTTGACATTAAGTTTGATTAACAACCTAGAAATAAAGTCTTCCAAACTTATAGAGAAAGGTCTAGAGGAAAAACAAGCCCCCTATGTTATGAAATTTGCTAAGTCTAAGAGACAGAATGAGTTTAGTTACTTAAGGGCCAATAAGTGTATGAGGCAACATCTACTGTGTGGTCCTTTAAATTTTTCACCACCACCCCTAGAGTATAATAGGAAATTAGAAAAGAACTTAGGGGTGAGATTCATAGCCTCAAAGTGGAAGGAAAAGTGGTGGAACTTGCTGCGTCATGCCGCGACATAAACTTAGAGGCTGCTTGGGAGGTAACCCAAGAGTACCACAATTTCTATTTCTCTATTTGTATTGTGTTTATCTTCACTTTTTGTTTTTGTTTCTGTTGAGTAACTTAGGCATAGATTGAGGGGAAGTCTGAGTACCCTTAGAAGAGGAAGCTAAGGAGCATGGAAAAACACAAGTGAGGGGTTGAGGATCCCCAAGATGAAAAATGGACATTACATGCTACTAGCTAGGCCTAGAGGCCTTAAGAAGTATCTGTCACCTTTAGTATTGCTTTTAAATGATGCTTTGGAGACATAGAATAAATTAAGTGTGGGGTGCGGGGTAATTTCAAATTTTGTGCTATGTGATTTCAGGTGAATTTGGTGCTTGGTATAATATTGTTTAATGAAAAGTTGGAGTTGAGCATATTTCACCCATCCTTTGATTTTTCTTTTTGATTCTTTTCTGAAGGGGGGGGGGTACTTTGAACCGAGAATAAAAGTTCTTGTGTTTCTGTACATAGTGTCTTAGTCTTAATTAAGGACTTTTTCTAACAATGGATGGATGACGACCATCCTGAGGTAAAATTAGTCGGTAGGTTTTTGAGTTTGAACCCTTAGTTGATTGACTGCTTGATGCTTTTATTGAGTGTTGTACATGATTGTAAGAGGCAAGTAGAGTTCTAATACTGAAGCATGTTCATAAAGATATGACTTTGTTTGAGACACATAGGCTCTTGGATATGACTCTGTATGTTGTGTGCTTAATTGTTGAATTCATGTGATTAGTTGTATTGAGAGTTTATATGGGTTTGTACGGAATTGAACATGTGCATTGAGTGTAAGGTTTTTCGTGTATTCCACGCTATCTGATAGTGTCTAGAACTTGTCTGGTATGTATAGAAAACGAAATGAGGGATGTTAAATGTAAGAGATGATTTAAGCATTTCCTTGAATGAGCCTAATTTTCATCCTTTGCTTTACCTGTCTTAACATCTAATCCTAGTTAGCCCCATTGAGCCTTTAGCCTATTCTTTGCTAGCCACAATAAAAGCTAAATCCTTTCTTTTAACAACTTTGAATTTGATCCAAAACTCTTATACACATAAATGAAATGCAAAAAAGTTAAAGGAGTGAGAATTTTGAAAAAAAAGAAGAAGAAGGGAAATAATGGTTGTGGCAATTGAAGAAAAGATTAGAGGTGCACTTATGTAAATGCATAAGTATTGGTATAGAGTAAGAGAATGAAAAATGAAAAAGTTTCTTAAGTACTCCTTACTAAGAAGCTAAGTGTTCTTAAAGAAATGAGAAATCCAAAGAGGAAATTGATGATTTGAAAAAAAAAGGTGAAGTAGAGGAAGATAAAATTGTGATTTTTTAAAAGCGCTTAGGGAAGATAGTCACTATTACTATCCATAATAGTACCTACCCGTCCCTTAACTTACATGACAACCCGATAAGTCTTACTTGATCTTACTTTCAGACATTGCTAAATTAGTGAAGTAAAACACTAAGGGAAAGCTTATAGGTCAATACATGTTGCATGTGAATTCTTTGTGAGAATGAGCTGAATTCGTATTCATATACCCATACATGTTATAATTTGAAAACTTGAGAAAAACGGGTATCTCTCTTGTTGTGCGGGCACATGTTTGAGGAAGGATGAAATTCATATAGGATTCTTGATTGGGTAATATGCATGAGTTTGTTGTGGTTTGAGAGTCGATTCTTAAGGCTTGGAGGTCGTAACTTAGTTGTATATGATTTTAGTTGGCTATATATCACATGCTCTATTTTAAACTTGCTATATGAAACAGTCGTTGTAGCCTTAGCTTGAGCTTTCTAGCTTCAATTGGTTATTTGCAAGTCCTTCTTGTGCATGAGATGTAATGGAGTTGTTCGAGGATGAACAAGGTTTTAAGTGTGGGGTCCAGATTTTGGGCATATTTACAAGCCCAAATGCTATGTTATACCCTATTTTGAGTCATGTTTGTTAATGAAATTGATTATTCTCATGTAATTTTATATTTATGTGTCCATGAACTAACCAATGTGATTAGCCCTTTGGTTGTATGTGAATTATGCTTAGGAAGGGTTGAATAATGCACAAGCAAGAAGGAACATTGGAATGAGTTAATGGCATGAAACACAAGGCTGCCGCACAGTTAGCGTGTCACACTATGCCATTGGCCCGCCCAACGCCATGCCACGCCGGTAGGCGCCCTGCCTTGCCTTGCCAAGGCCATGCGCTCACTAGGAGCTAATGGTAGTGTTCTTCCGCGTCCACCTCGTGTCACACTAGGCGTGCGCTGCGTCCAGCGACATGCCATGCCAGGCATCGCTCTAAGACAACCATGCCAGCATATACCAGAGCCCAAAGTCCAGTGCACTCACGCAACATCTCTGTGCCACGACGGGCATTCTGCGCGACCAACAGCGTGGCACGGAGTCAGTCCCTCCATGACAAAATTTTTCACTTTCTCACTTACTGTAAATTAAACACTTAGCTCCTATTTTCTGATATCACGTATTTTATTTTGCAAAACGGAAAGAAGCGAGGGGAGAATGGAAGAACTTCACCTAGGGTTCAAATTCTTTGCTTCTCTTTTAACCATTCTTGTAAGTACTCAAATTTAAACATGTTTTTGAATTATTGTAAAGAACATTAGTGGCTAAAACCCTTCTTCTAGGGTTGAGGACACATGACCTGATTGTAATTTTGTGAATTTCATCTTTGGTTCAAGCTTTCTTTATTATTTTATCTTGTATTCTTGTTAATTATAATTTAAATACTTGATCACCATTGAAATGAACTTGTTAAGTGTATAAGTGAACTAGATAAAACGGAATCAAAAGGTTAGAACTAAGAATGGATGAAGCAAGTTCTTGTCTTCAAGATTGGATTCGTGGTTAGGATAGCAATATACCTAATTCTCCTTGCTTGGTCAATTAAACAGGAAGATATCTAGACACTTAGGTTAAATTGTCACACCACCACTCTCAGACGTAGTTGTGAAGTTAGTTCTAGGTTAAATGTTCAGAGGTACAAAAGTCCATAACCATGGGCACAAACCCCGTGAACCACTTCTACCATGTTAATTGCTCACGAATTAGGACGTCACATCCCCGTTCAATGATGTAGTTGTGAGACTAGTTTGTTGTGTTTAGAGGCTCGAAAGACCATGAACATCGCGATTAACCTTGTGAGACAACAAATGGATTTTTAATACTTGAACCATTGTGAAATTTAGCATTGCATGATTGTTAGGCCTTATCTCTAGATGCTTCTTATCCTTGCATTCGAATTAGTTGTGATCATCTATAGATTTAGATAAAACAATCAAAATATCTAAACCAACACTTGTGAAAACTAATTAAACACTTGAACTCGAGTATTTGTTGAACTAGTCCAGTCCCTGTGGGTTCGACGTCTGGCTCTTCACACTCGTTTTACTACTTGTATGACCGTGTACGCTTGCGCATGCATTGGAGTGCAACAAGTTTTCACTTATTTCACCCTTTTCTCTTTTTCAAAAGTTTCCTCCTTTTCATTAATTTGTTTTCTTTTGTATTTTGTTTTCAACTTTTCTTTTTCAGCTATTCTTTTTCTTTTCTTGTCACACCACACCTCCTTTTTTACCCTTTTTCCTTTCTTTTCCTTTTTCAGTTCCCCACGATCTATGCACCCCTATTCTAGCCACTCTCAACTTAGGGATTTTTCCTGGGTTGAGGTTCACAATGTCCAAGGAGGGACCATGTCTAAAATAGGTTCATTATAAAAAAAATGGGTAAGGTTAATCGATAAATCAAATAAAAAATGGTCCATTTAAGGGTCAAAATCAGGATCAAGGGAATCATATCATTTTGGTAGCTGCAATTTAAGCTAAAATTGGCTATACAAAAAGGGCCTATGATCCCTTTCTAACCAACCATCCTAAAACCCATGTAAAGACCAACTAGGCAAGTTCTAGATCCTCTACGCAGTGTTGAACAAGGTATATGGCCTCACTCACTCATGGTATATGTTTTGCATTCATTATACCTATCTGGTTCATACATTGCTAACTATAACTACTCATGCTAATACACTAAATGAAATAAGAAAATCCATAGAAATCAGGCTTTGCAGTTAAGAAGTACACAACTAACATCCAAAAATTTTTAAACAGGGTCATTTTTTCAAAACTTCAAAATTAGTGCATTATATTAACTAAGTAATCCTAAGCTACTTTCTAATTGAACAAAAACATCCTAAACATGTTGATTCTACTAGATAGCATGCCCGAGGAAAAATAAACACGAGAAGAAAAACCCTTGGACGAATCAAAAATCCCCAAAAAGATACAAGTACACCCACTCCCCTTTTGAAAAGAATGCGTCATCCCTGAAGCATAGAATATAAGAACACATGGGAAAGAGATATACCTGTGGCACATTAAGCACTCCTGTCATCTCGGGGAGGTGGTACCTCCATTGCAGTCGTGGCTCTAGTGGTGGCCAGCACACTCAATGGTACCTCTATTGGGGAAATGGTCACCCCCTCAACAGTATTCATCGCCTCTACAACCTCAGTGACAACTGGGGCTAAATGTGGCTAGCCCGAAGGGTCCTTGCCACTTGCAAGCTCAGCATGGACAGTGTTGGAGCTAGCTCTCTCAAGCAGCTTCGACCTATGCTCTTTGTGAATCTGCTGATTCTCTAATCTTGCCCGCTTGCATTCTTTCTTCACCTTCTTTCTCTTCTTCCTTAGGGTCTCATCTCCAACATCCTACGAGACCCCCTTCCTTCCTTTATCTCCTTCTGCTTCGGTCGGCTACCAATATGCCGCCAAGTCTAGCTCATCATCCAACCAGATATCGAGGTCAGGAAGAGTGGGAGCTGCTAGAATTGCCGGCTGTAGAGATGACAGCTTGGTCACTTGGCTCCGAAGAGCCCCCAACTCCTCACGGAGGCTACCAGTGTTAGTCTGCTCTGCCATGCACTCATTGAAGTGTCTCTCAAAGTTGTCAAGTATGGCATGTAAGACCCGTGCAGCCGACTCAATCTCAACCTTCACCAAAGGCTTCACATTCTCCATCATAGACTGCACCTTTCTCTCAGTCATGGTCAGTCTCTTTGCCATCTTTTACAAAAAGTCCTGAGGTACAAACATGTATCCTACTGGGGTCTGGCTAAGGAGGCCCATAGGTGGTGCATCAGAGGTTCTAGGAGTTGCCTCTGGATGACCAACTTCTATAGCTAGTGTCTCATCCTGCTCCTATGAGGTGGGGAAATTAACCTGCTCGCCCCCAACTGTCTGTGGTACCAGGACTGCGGTATAAAGTCGTGCTCGACACACTGGGTTCATTTTATCCTATATCAACTCAATGTCTATTTTCTTCTATCCTCCAATCAACCATTCCTTATTAGGGCGCACCTTGAGACCTGCCTCTATACACAATCTAAAAACGAGACTCGGGAATGGGATAGTAGTGCTCAATCCCATAGCCCGATTCCGGATCTCCTCCATGATGACCCTTGAGATGTTGATGGCGTATCTTGACATGATACACGCCACTGATGCTGCTTTGTCTGCACTAAGGGTGTGTCGTTCACGGTCAATTACAACCTGTGGTGAACTAGCATCCAGAAGGCCTTTGCTATGAAATTCAGCAAACTTTTGGTGACCTGCTTTCCACTAGTCATCCATTCTTCTTCCTCCTTATCTTCAGCAATGATCCCAGACAACCACTTAATTTGACTCATCCTCTCCTCAATGCCTAATTGCTTGATCTTCATCATGGCATCCATCCAGTAGTCAAACTCTGGTGTAGTGTGTGGTGGTATGAACTAAGGCCTATATAATACCCGAGCATTAGTACGCTTGGATATGTCAACATTACGGCCTTGCACCATTACGCTCTCCAACTTGGGCTGATCTTTTAACTTTTTCTCATCCTTTGCTTTCTGCTCCATGGTAGCCAAATATTAGAATAGAACTCCCGGATGATCTCTAAAGTGTATCGATCCGAGGTTCTAGCCATCCACTCAAATCCATAGAAGTTGAACATTTGCTTCATCTCCTCCACCTCATTTAGTGCATTGGTGAGGATACCTGGCTCTTCTTGAATACTCTTCCTAGGGTGGTTTTTGGCGGTGAGAGAGAGACCCTGCTCATAGATCTCTTGCGCACCGGGTACTCTCCACCGAATAGTACGATTCTCCCTAGGTGGAGTTTTCTCTCCCTCCTCATTGGCTACCTCATCCTCTAATCCGGACTCACTATCTCCATCTCCGATTGGGCCTCATCTAACCCTCATCATCATTAAAGCCACTCTCAGGATCTTGGACTCGTTCCTCAGCTCGCTCCTCAGACTGGGGAGCATCAGTAGATATGGTAGTGGTCGCCTCAGCCTGGCCTTTAGCTTTTTCCCTATTGGTTTTGGTCCCATTGGTGTAAGATGTATCAACCCTATACTCTTCCACTAAACCAATAAGAGAGGTGTCTGCATGTTTAGAGTCGGAGGGCTCATCTCCCAATTCCCTCTGAGTAGCTATCCCTACCCTGGCAGCTTTGGTTGCTTTATTCTTTAAAGTCATTGTACATGTGGAGAAAAAGGGTTACAACTTCATATATGAGAAAAAGAAAACAATAAAATATCCTCTAAAATTTTCCGCGGGTCTTCAGTGCAAATCATACCTAGAAGGTACAATTCATACTAAGACTCGTAACATCTCAGGTCACAGTCACGCCTCTAAGGTACGACTATACTGTGAAGGTACAATCCGTACCATGAGTCTTATGAGGATACCCCTTAAAACCGTTATTCTGTATTTTTTCACGACTTATGCTACAACCCATAAGTAGATTCCACGATTCGTAGTAAGGGTCATACAGTTGCCTTTGGACCTTACCCTTTTCAGATTACTGGTACAACTACCAGGAATGACTCTTTGTAGGATACCATAGGTCATACTAGGTTCTGTACCAATTGATTGTAACACATTTGGCTTAGGACAGTCCTAACAAGCCATCCTATGAGTCGTAGTATGAAACCACGAGTCGTAGGAAGGCTTGTGAAGCCTGTCCTTGCCTTTGTTCATGTCAGTTTTGCAGGTACGTTCAATTTGTATTGGGTAAATTCCCCAATCCTAGGCATGCATTTTTTACATTTTTACAACTACCCTGTCCTCCCTTTTTGATTCACAACTTGTAACTCAATTCATAACAATTTAAGCTCAATTCTAAGCATGTTCAAATTCTAAATAATCAACACAATCATATTGCACATTACTGATCATTATCCTCATCTATTCTCATGCATTTTAAGGACTCCCAGTTGTTAAACAAGTTCATACAAGCATGAAGGTCTTTTTACTCAAACCAAAACATAGTTACTTATTTGATTGTTGCAAAATCTCGCTCACTCCGTGCGTGTTTCAGTGACTAGGGTTGGAACTAGATTTGAGCAGTGTTAATCGAGCATAAATTTTGCTCAATCGATCATTTTTCTTGAGTTACGGGTGTGAGGTAGTCGTAGGAGGTGTTTGTGAGTTCAATGATTGATTGAATGGGAGAAGGGTCCGACAGATTTGGAATTTAAATACTTTAGGGCAAATTTTAAAAAATTCAGGTCAAGTCAGGTCGACTTAAGTAATTTGGCCAATGACGAGTCATAGGTTGGACCTATGACTCGTCCTTAGGACTCATATAAGAGGTTTATGAAAACTTACCTGTGGACCTACGAGCACATCATACGACTCGTACCATGGAGGTACGACCCGTACCATGACCTGTAGGTCACTCTGAACTAGAGTTTCATACTTTGCATAGTTTATAACTATAGTGAGTACTATGACCCATACAATGGAGTTACTAATCGCAAGACGAACCGTACCATGAACTCATGCACTAGGCCATATCTCTGCTTCTCACCACGACTCATACTACAGCCTGTATAATGCTCTTACGAGTCATACTAAGGCTCATAGTACCAATCTGTACTGCGATTTTTTAACAACCTATTTTTGTTTCACCTACATACTGAGCATACATATGTCAATAAACTTGGGTTGCCTCCCAAGAAGTGCTTGATTTAACGTCGTGGTTCAATTTCTCAAACTTCACCAAACCTCCTTATGGATTGCCTTCCAAGAAGCGCCTGATTTAATGTCGCGGCACGACACAAGTCTCTTGACTACTCAGACTTCATCAAGAAACTCAGACTCATCCTAAATTGTTGAGACTACTCTAAACTCATTTTGCTGCTTCATTGACCAACAGATATTGAAACTAACCTCCTCTCTGTTAAGCCTTAATTTCAGTTGGCCAACCTCGACATCTACTAAAGCCCTCCCAGTGGCACGGAATGATTGCCCCAAAATGATGGGACCTCAAAGTCAACTTCGCAATCAAGGATCACGAAGTCTGCTAGGAATATAAATCTGTCTACCTTGACAAGCACATCAAATAGGATCCCCACAGGCTTTTTCATAGTATGGTCGGCCATCAATAGCCATATAGTAGTTGGTGTGGGGGCTCCCAAGCCCAGCTTCTTGAACATAGCAAATGGAATTAGATTGATGCTTGCTGCCAAGTCGAGAGTGCCTTTTGATCTCGAGCAAAATAGCATGCCTGAGTGACGCTTGAGAACTTAATTTAGTCTTGTTTAGATAAGTAATTGTATACATTTTCATGTGATTTTATATAAATGTGAATATATGTGCTAACAAACATGATTAGTCCTTGTTTTGTAGGTTTCAATGATTTTGAGGAACTAATTTATAAGTTGGTGAAGTAGCGGAATGGAGTCGGGAGCAGATGCGGCACGCAAGCAGCACCAGCGCGCCAGCAACGTGCCACGCCGTGCCAGCTGCGCGACAGAGCAAGGCTAACGCGCTGGCCAAGCAGCGTGACACGCTGCCAATGCGGTGGCACTCGGCAGTTTTGGCTTCCGGAAGCAATTTCCAGAGAGCTTTCGCGTTGCCTCCGTGTCACGGAGGCAGTGCTCCGCGATACACTCCGTGACATGGAGCCATTCCACGACAGGCTAAATTGTGCATGTTTCCTCTAGGGTTGAAGCCATGAATTATGTTTGTGATTTTATGAAATTGTTTTGGAATTAAGTTATTGATTGTTGTTTTCGTCTTGCATTCTGGATTGTTGGTTGTTTTTATGATTGATCACCATGAAAAGATATACGTTAGCTTGGGCAATTGCTTGAGAAAGAATTACCTAGGTCAGGACATGAGAATGTAAGGAGCATGTTTGTATCTCAAGATATAATTTCGTGTTAGGATAGAAATATACTTAGCACCTTGCTTGGTTGATAAAATAGGGTTTATTAAGAGACCAACTTAGGATTATCACATCACTACACGAATAAGTAGTTGTGAAGGTAAGTTGAGTTAAATGGTTAGACGCATAAAAGTCCCTAATCATTTCCCCATAAACCACAACATAGTTAATTGCCCGCGAACTAGAAATTAGCATCCTCGCTCACAATGATGCAGTGAGGCTAGTTTGCCGTTTTTAGAGGCTCAAAAGACCATAAACATGCAATTCTAATTATGTGAAATAATAATTGATAGTTCCATGTTTAAACCATTGCAAATCGTAGTATCACATGATTATCTGGTTTTAACTCTATGTTGCTCCTAGAGTAAAGTCAGGATATTTCGTTAACCAAAACTAGACTTAATTAAATCTTCCTCGAATACTTGTATAACCGACACTTGCGAAAGTTAAGATCATACTTGAAATGGATAGTTAGAGGAATGGGTCCAGTACCTGCGGGTTCGACATTCCGGTTCTTAAAAAGAGCCACTATATTACTTGCACGACCCGTACACTTGTGGACGTGCAAATAAGGGAACATCAAGTTTTTGGCGCCGTTGCCGGGGACTCGGCGAAGTTTTCATAATTTATCTATTTTTGTGTGATTTTTAAAATTTCCTTAAGTGTTGAGAAACTTGGTCTTAGTCTGTTTATTTGCAGGTGACAGGTTGTCCTGCCGAGTTGGCTAGAAATAAATAGCTTATGGAACCGTTGCTAGAGCAAAAGCCGCTAGAAATAGAGAGCTGCTAGAATTGTTAGAGCAAAAGGTGAAGAGACTTCAAGAAAAGGTACAACAACAACCACCCGCGGGACAAGCACAATTGTCATCAGAAGCAATGGCAGCAAGACCAGTTCACGAATTGGCAATTCCACTGGCGACGAATGTGACCTCTAGCATCCGTAAACCGGAGCTTGGAGGGCACTTTAGAGATTAGTGACACGTACGTCCCCACCGGTGATCACGGGCAAAAATAGCATGCCCGAGATACGCTTTATGACTTAAATTAGTCTTGTTCATCTAAGTTATTGTATACATTTTCATGTAATTTTATATGAAGTGAAGATGTGTGCTAACCAACATGATTAGCCTTTGTTTTGTAGGTTTTGATGACTTTTGAGTAACTAATCCATGAGTTCGTGAAGTAGATGCTTGGAAACGGAATTAACACGCGAACGTCGGCAAAGAGGAGGCACAAAACAGCCCACCTGCGCATCGGCAACGTGCCACGGCAGGCAGGCTGATCACAACAGCCCACCTGCGCGTTGGCAATGTGCCACAACAGGTTGGCTGCGCGACCAAGAGGTGCCAACGCACTGCCCAAGCAGCGTGACACACTGCCAATGCGGCAGGGTGCTGCCGAGGCCAAATTCGGGTGATTTCTAGAGAGCTTCCGTGTCCGTAGCGTGTCACAGAGGCAGTGCTCCGCGATGCACTCCGTGACATGTTGCTTGTTATTCCGGGAAAAAGTCCCACTACTATAAATAGCACACTTAGGTTTATTTTTGAGAATACAGACTTGGTGGAGCAAGGACGTGGGTTACAGGCAGTTGAGGGATGAAAAGTTCAGTGTTTTTTCTCTCTTTCTTTCTTCTCTAATTCAATTGTTTGTATGATTAACACTCGTTTTATGATGATTAATCCACAAATGAGTGGCTAATTCCCTTCCTTGCTGAGGTTATGAACACTTGTGATGAATTTTGATTATTGATTATATGGTTTTTCATCTTTTTCTTCCATGTTGTTCTATTAATTCTTGTTCTTACTGCATTGGTGTGTGGCCTACATTAATGTACATCTAAAAAGTCCGATTTCACTCGAGAGAGCATGAAATTGGAAAGTTGTGAATTAATAGGATATTGTTCTTTACTTGATTTGGGAAAATTGAGGTTTGATGTGCATTTAGGATAGAAATATACCTGAAAGTCGTATTAGTCAATTCAGGAACCGGAATTGTATGGCTAGAACATGAATTGCATTTGATCACAGAAATGTAGACGGATGGTTCATGATTCTTAAGTGAGATTAAATACGAGAGTTTTAATCTCTCAGCAAATGTTCTTGGCTAGCAACTGGAAGAAAAGATTAACCAATTTATGATGATAATCAGTTTCATTACATGTTCTTTAACCTCGACATGCTCTTATTCATAGTCCAAATTCAAAGTAGATAATTGCTCGTAGTTTTAGTATAAAATTTATAAAACAAATTATTCACTTTTTTGTTACTTTGTTGTCAGCATATTTAGAAGTAAAAGTATAGTATACTTGAACAAATTGCAGTTAACCCAAGTCTCTGTGGGATCGTTACTTGGCTTACTAAAGCCACTTACTACTTGTTCGACCACGTGCACTTGCGTGTCGGTTTTATAACCCCAAAACCACTCGAATAAGTTTTTGGCGCCGTTGCCGGGGACTTGGCAATTGGTGAATTTGTTTTAAGTGTTAATTTACTGTATTTTTATTTTCTTAGTGTTCACAACTTGGTCTTAGTGTTTGTTTTAATTCTTCTTTATTTTATTTTATTTTTCTGCTTGTTCGTATACCCTTATTGACATGACATCATGGAATACAAATGGTATAAATGGTGGATACTCATATTTTCGCGAATCTTGTCTGAATTGCGGAGGACACCACTCGTGGAAACACTGTAACACATGCAATATATCTGGTGGTCAAGATGGCCATTGGGATGGCTGTCCGAATGCATATTCCCCTCCCCCAAGCCCCTACTATGATCCCTCTGTTGTTTTTGCTGAATATAGGCATGCTGAAAATGAGGACTTGGGACGCCAAGCTCAAATAGAAGACATGCTGAAACAACTCCTAGAGCAATCAGAAGCAATGAAGGAGGCGATGGCAGTATTGAGAATTCAGCAAGAAGAGAATGCAGAGGCTCTAAAAAGGATGAGCATCAAATTCACGGAGATGATTGCTAAGGCTGAATCTTGTGATAAATTGCAGGTAACAGTTTTAGCCGATATTCAAGAGGAACTACAAGAGGAAGACAAGGGTGAATTTTTGGATGAAGCCCAACAATTAGAATCTCTTGAGTGTCCCCGTGATGAGCTCACACTTATGGAAAATCCATTCATGGAAGAAGAGAGAGAGTATCTCCCATTTGACATTAATGGAGAGATAGATGTCGATGTTGAGAAGGTGTTTCCAAGTAAGGAGGTCAAACACAACGCAATTTCAGAGTTGAGGTTTATTGGACCACACTCGAAGCATTTTTCGACATTAAGTTTGGTTGACAACATAGAAATAGAGGCTTCCAAGCTTATAAAGAAATGTCTAGAGGAGGACCAAGCCCCGTATATTTTGAAATTTGCTAACTCATAGAGACAAAATGACTTCACTTACTTAAGGGCCAATAAGCTCAAAAGGCAACATCTACTGCTTGGTCCTTACAATATTTCACCACCACCCCTGGAGCATAAGAGGAAATTAGAGAAGAAATTAGGGGTGAGATTCATATCCTCAAGGTGGAGGAAAAAGTGGTGAAACTTGGTACGTCGTGCCGCGACGTAAAATTAGGCGTTGCTTGGGAGGCAACCCAAGGGTACCATGGGTACCATTTTAAATTCTTGCATTTAAGTTGATTTTATTTATTTTTCATCTTGTGTTGTTTTGGTGGAAAGTTAAGCACAGATGGAGGGGAAGTCTGAGTACCCGTGGAGGAGGAAGCTAACAAGCATGGAAGAGAAAAAGTGTGGGGTCGAACACCCACTTGTGCAAAGTTGAAGAAAGGCATGTGTTAGCTAAGCCTAAAGGCCTCAGGGAGTATTTCTCACCCTCTTTAAATGTTAAGTTGATGCTTTGGGGACATAGCATGATTTAAGTGTGGGGTGAGGGAAATTTCAAGGGAAATTTCAAATTTCTAAATTTTTGTGTTTAACAAGTTTGTGGTGAATGTAATGCTAATGCTTGAGAAATTTGAAAATTTTGAAAAATTTGAAAATTTCTGTGAATTAAGCATGACTTCATCACCCGTTGGTTTTTCTTGTCGGTTCTTTTCCGACGGGGGCTCTTTGAATCGAAGAATAAAAATTTTCTTTTTCTTTTTCTTTTTCCTTTGTCTGTATATAATGTTTTAGTCATAGTTAGGGACTATTTCCAACGATGGATGGATGACGACCGTCTTGAGGAAAAAATTAGTCGGTAGGTGTTGGGTTTTTGAAACCATAACTAATTGGTGCTTGATGTTCTTTTTCTGTGCTATATATGGTTGTAAGATGCAAGTATGTTCAGTGTGAAGCATGCAAGTGTATAACTTTGTTTGAGACACTTAGGCTCTTGAATTTGACTCAATATGATGGAAGCTTAATTCTGAATTCTTGTGATTAGCTGAGTAAGAGTCTGCTGAATGTGTCTTGAATTGAGCATGTGCCATGAGTGTAAGGTTTTTGAGTATTCTGTGCTATTATGAAATGTCTAGAACTTGCCTGGTGTGTATATAAAACGAAATGAAGGATGTGAATTGTAGGAGATGATTTAGGCATTTCTTTGAATGAACCAAACTTTTATCCCTCATTATACCTACCTTGAAAAATTAATCCTAGTTAACCCCATTGAGCCTTGAGCCTATTCTTTGACAGCTGCAACATAAGCTTAATCCTTTTTTTTTCTTTCATTAGCCTTGAAATTGAACCAAAACTCCTAAGCGCTTAAAGGAAAAATCCGAAAGAGTAAAGGAGTGAGAAGAATGAAAAGAAAGGAAAAGTGGCAAGTTGTAGAAGTGAGAAAAGGACAAAGGTGCACTCGTGTGAAAATGGTTGATTATTAGTAAGGAGCAAGAAAACAAATTAATGAAAAATTAATTATAAAACTCCTTACTAATAAGCTAAAAGTGCCTAAAGAAAGGGGGAACATAAGAGGAAAAAGAAAGATGAAAAGAGAAAAAGGTGAAGTGAGGGAAGGGAAGTTTGTAATGAAGGCGTGATGTACTAAAAGCGCTTAGGAAAGATAGTCACTATTACTGGCAATAATAGTACTTCACCTGAGTTACATTACAACCTAAAAAGTCCTACTTGATCTTACATTCACACATCCTTAAATTAGTGGAATAAAACACTAAGGGCAAGCTTATGGGTCATTACATGATGCATGTGAATTATTTGTGAGAGTGAGTGTAATTCTATGCATGTACCCACACATGTTGTGATATAAAAAGTGGTTTTGCGTGTGAAATTGGGTAACTCTCTTTCCGTGAGGGGCACATGTTGAATGAAGGATATAATTCATGTGGGATTTCTTAATCAGTTGATTTGCATGAGTTTGCTAAGATTGAGAGTCAATTCTTGAGGTTAAGAAGTCTTAGCATAGTTGTACTTCATTTCAATGATCAAATTAGGCATGCTCTATTTTTAGCTTGTATCTTACATAATCATTGTAGCCGTAACTTGAATTATCTTGCTAAATTAGTTATGTGGGAGTCTCCATATGCATGAGATGTAAAAAGTTGTTCGAGGAAGAACAAGGCTTTAGGTGTGGGGTTGTGATCACGGTCAAAAATAGCATGCCTGAGATACGCTTTATGACTTAAATTAGTCTTGTTCATCTAAGTTATTGTATACATTTTCATGTAATTTTATATGAAGTGAAGATGTGTGCTAACCAACATGATTAGCCTTTGTTTTGTAGGTTTTGATGACTTTTGAGTAACTAATCCATGAGTTCGTGAAGTAGATGCTTGGAAACGGAATTAACACGCGAACGTCGGCAAAGAGGAGGCACAAAACAGCCCACCTGCGCGTCGGCAACGTGCCACGGCAGGCAGGCTGATCACAACAGCCCACCTGCGCGTTGGCAACGTGCCACGGCAGGTTGGCTGCGCGACCAAGAGGTGCCAACGTGCTGCCCAAGCAGCGTGACACGCTGCCAACGCGGCAGGGTGCTGTCGGGGCCAAATTCGGGTGATTTCCAGAGAGCTTCCGCGTCCGTAGCGTGTCACGGAGGCAGTGCTCCGCGATGCACTCCGTGACACGTTGCTTGTTATTCTGGGAAAAAGTCCCACTACTATAAATAGCACACTTAGGTTTATTTTTGAGAATACAGACTTGGTGGAGCAAGGACGTGGGTTACAGGCAGTTGAGGGACGAAAAGTTCAGGGTTTTTTCTCTCTTTCTTTCTTCTCTAATTCAATTGTTGGTATGATTAACACTCGTTTTATGATGATTAATCCACAAATGAGTGGCTAATTCCCTTCCTTGCTGAGGTTATGAACACTTGTGATGAATTTTGATTATTGATTATATGGTTTTTCATCTTTTTCTTCCATGTTGTTCTATTAATTCTTGTTCTTACTGCATTGGTGTGTGGCCTACATTAATGTACATCTAAAAAGTCCGATTTCACTCGAGAGAGCACGAAATTGGAAAGTTGTGAATTAATAGGATATTGTTCTTTACTTGATTTGGGAAAATTGAGTTTTGATGTGCATTCAGGATAGAAATATACCTGAAAGTCGTATTGTCAATTCAGGAACCGAAATTGTATGGCTAGAACATGAATTGCATTTGATCACAGAAATGTAGACGGATGGTTCATGATTCTTAAGTGAGATTAAATACGGGAGTTTTAATCTCTCGGCAAATGTTCTTGGCTAGCAACTGGAAGAAAAGATTAACCAATTTATGATGATAATCAGTTTCATTACATGTTCTTTAACCTCGGCATGCTCTTATTCATAGTCCAAATTCAAAGTAGATAATTGCTCGTAGTTTTAGTATAAACTTTATAAAACAAATTATTCACTTTTTGGTTACTTTATTGTCAGCATATTTAGAAGTAAAAGTAGAGTATACTTGAACAAATTGCACTTAACCCAAGTCTCTGTGGGATCGATACTTGGCTTACTAAAGCCACTTACTACTTGTTCGACCACGTGCACTTGCGTGTCGGTTTTATAACCCCAAAACCACCCGAACAACCGGCGTGTCCACAGATTATGTCCGACTGACCCTCTTCCCCTTTTCACTGTTGGGAGAGGCGAAAAAGTGGCTAAAGGCTGAGCCACTGAACTCCATAACTTCATGGAATGACTTGGCTAAGAAGTTCCTCATCAGATTCTTCCCTTTAGGAAAAACTGCAAAGTTGAGAAGTGAAATACTCAGTTTCAAGCAGAGACCTGATGAGAACTTATATATGGCTTGGGAAAGATTCAAGTCATTATTGAGAGACTGCCCCCATCACCAGCAATCAAATGAAGTGCTGGCTCATACCTTTGTAGAAAGTCTAGACCCACACACAAAAATATTACTAGACTCTGCATCTGGTGGGCAAGCCTTGGAGAAGACATATGATGAGTTGTACACTTTGTTGAACAGAATTGCACAAGGAAATCCAGAGTGGCACAGTGAGTATCGAGGGGGGCAGGAAAGAGAGCGGGGTTGATAGAAGTAGATGGTTTGAATGCCTTGGCAACACAGTTAGCTTCGTTCCAACATCAAATGATGACCCAGTTCAATAAACTGAGTATGAACCAACACCAGGGCCAGGTTAATGCAGTTCAGCAAGCTCCGAGCTGGTGTGAAATTTGTGGTAATAATGGGCACAATGTAGAATCTTATGGAGCCAACCCGGAATCAGTCAATTTTGTTGGTAATGTGCATAGGAATCAGAATTTTGGGAACAACTCCAACAGAAACTGGCAGGGCCACCCGAATTTTTTTTGGGGTGGAAACCAAAAGCAGAATTATATGCAACCTCAACAACAGCAGTATCAGCAGAATAGGTATAATAATGGGCAATTGAGTAGCAGCATTGAGGAAACACTTTAGAAAATTATGGAGACCCAGAATCAATTAGCGGAAAATCAGGCGAGGATGGCAACAGACTTAATGAATCAGCAAGTAGCCACCCGCAATCTTGAAAAACAAGTGGGTCAGATAGCAGCTGCTCAGAACATGAGGCGCAGGGGGGATTACCAAGCGATGCAGATCCTAACCCCCGGCAAATCAATGCCATCAGTTTGAGAAGCGGCAAGCAATCAGCTGATGCAATGCCAAAAGAGCTGAGGAAGGAGGTGCAGCCGGAGTTGGTTAGACCAGGACCATCCATCAACATGGGAGATAAGCAGAGTGCTGGACAACAAAATGTGCAACCTTCATTACAGCCAGCACAAAGACCACCACCACCATTCCCTCAGAAATTCAAAAAGAGCAAGGAGGAGGAATGCTTCAAAAAGTTCTTTGAGAGTTTCAAAGAACATCACATAAATTTGCCTCTTATTGATGTTTTGTAGGGGAATCCCCAAGTATGCTAAATACTTGAAGGACATGATGGCGAACAAAGTTAAATTGGTGGATGTCCAGACTGTAGCACTGCTGAGGTGCTACGAGCTTTGTGTGATCTAGGGGCAGCAGTTAACCTAATGCCCCTATCCTTATTCAACACCCTGGAGTTGGGAAAACCAAGGACGACGAGGTTGATGCTGCAGCTGGCTGAAAAGTCACAAGTGACACCCGATGGAATAATAGAGGACCTTCTCATCAAAGTAGGTAAGTTTATTACACTTTCTGATTTTATTGTTTTAGTTTTTCAGGTTGATGACCAGGTACCCCTAATCTTGGGACGGCCATTCTTGGCCACCGGAGGAGCGGTGATTGACTTGAAAGCAGGGACCCTGAGAATGAGAGTTGAGGATGAAGAAGAAATCTTCTGCGTTTACCAAGAAATGAACCCATCTGCACACTACAGAAACCTTTGTCAGGTTAGTGTGTTGACATAGGATGAGTGTGGGGTGGAGGATTCCACAGGTGCAGGGCCAGAGGCAACGACAAATGTTCAGCCCGAGTCTGATAAAGGGCTTCAAATTGAGAAGAAGTTGGAGGAAGAGAGGAACAGAGTGGAGGCTGTTTCCTCTAAACAACAAAAGAAAAGGAGATGGTTCTCGAAAGAGAACCCAGGTTTGAGGATGTCCTGAAAAGGACAGTCCACGTCGTGCCATGACGTAAAATAAGGCGCTGCTTGGGAGGCAACCCAAGGGTACCTCAGGTACAATTTGTGATTTTTATTTTGTGTTGATTTTATTATTTTCATTTTGTTTGTGTTTTTGGTGGAAAGATGAGCACAGATGGAGGGAAGTCTGAGTACCGAGAAGGTGGAAGCTAAAGAAGTGTGGGGTCAAACACCCATCTCTGGAACTTGAAAGGACAGCATGCTTTTAGCTTGGCATAGACGCTCAGGGAGTATTACTCATCTTTTAAATGTTAATTTAATGCTATGAGGACATAGCATGATTTAAGTGTGGGGTGAGAAAAATTTCAAAATTTTTGTGCTTAACAAGTTTTTGGTGAATGTGATGCTTGTGTGAAAGTTGGGAGAAATTTGAAAATATTTGGGAGTCAAGCATGAATTCATCACCCGTTGGTTTTTCTTTTCGGTTCTTTTCCGACAAGGGGTCTTTGAACCGAAGAATAAAAATATTTTCTTTTTTTGTCTTTATATAATGTTTTTAGTCATAGTTAGGGACTGTTTCTGATGATGGATGGATGACGACCGTCTTGAGGAAATATTAGTCAGTAGGTTTTGGTTTTTGAACCTGTAGCTAATTGATGGCTTGATGTTCTTGTTATGTGCTATACATGATTGTAGATACAAGTGTGGTTAGTGTTGAAGCATATGAGAAGTGTATAACTTTTTTTAAGACACTTAGGCACTTGATTGTGACTCGATGTGGTTGAAGCTTAATTCTGAATTCTTGTGATTAGCTGAGTTAAGAGTCTGCTAAATGTGTCCTGATTTGAGCATGTGCCATGAGTGTAAGGTTTTTGAGTATTCCGTGCTATTGTGGATTGTCTAGAACTTTCCTGGTGTGTTTATAAAACGAAATGAAGGATGTGAATTGTAGGAGATGATTTAGGCATTTCTTTGAATGAACCAAATTTTTATCCCTCATTTTACCTACCTTGAAAAATTAATCCTAGTTAACCCCATTGAGCCTTGAGCCTATTCTTTGAAAGCTGCAACATAAGCTTAATCCTTTTTCTTTCATTAGCCTTGAATTTGAACCAAAACTCCTAAGCGCTTAAAGGAAAAATACGAAAGAGTAAAGGAGTGAGAAGAATGAAAAAGAAGGGAAAGTAGCAATTGTAAAAGTTGAGAAAGGTCGAGGGTGCACTTGTTTGAATACGGGTGAGTATTAGTAGGTAGTAAGAAAATAATTAAATGAAAAGTTACTTATAGAACTCCTTACTAATAAGCTAAAAGTGCCTAAAGAAATGGGGGAACAAAAGAGGAAAAAGAAAGATGAAAGGAGAAAAAGGTGAAGTAAGGGAAGGGAAGTTCGTAATGAAGGCGTGATGTATTAAGGGAAGGGAAGTTCGTAATGAAGGCGTGATGTATTAAAAGCTCTTAGGAAAGATAGTCACTATTACTGGCCATAATAGAACTTACCCGCACGTGAGTTACATTACAACCTAAAAAGTCCTACTTGATCTTACATTCATACATCCTTAAATTAGTGCAATAAAACACTAAGGGCACGCTTATGGGTCATTACATGATGCATGTGAATTCTTTGTGTGAGTGAGCGTAATTCTATTCATGTACCCACACATGTTGTGATTTAAAAATTGTTTTTGCGTGTGAAATTGGGTAACTCTCTTTTCATGAGGGAACATGTTGAATGAAGGATATAATTCATGTCGGATTTCTTAATCAGTTGATTTGCATGAGTTTGCTAAGATTGAGAGTCGATTCTTGAGGTTAAGAAGTTTTAACATAGTTGTACTTCATTTCGATGATCAAATCGTGCATGCTCTATTTTTAGCTTGTTATCTTACGTAATCATTATAGCTGTAGCTTGAATAATCTTGCTAAATGAGTTATGGGTGAGTCTCCCTGTGCATGAGATGTAAAAGGTTGTTCGAGGATGAACAAGACTTTAAGTGTGGGGTTGTGATCTCGGGCAAAATAGCATGCCCGAGTGACGCTTGAGAACTTCATTTAGTCTTGTTTAGCTAAGTAATTGTATACATTTTCATGTGATTTTATATAAATGTGAATATATGTGCTAACAAACATGATTAGTCCTTGTTTTGTAGGTTTCAATGATTTTGAGGAACTAAGTTATAAGTTGGTGAAGTAGCGGAATGGAGTCGGGAGTAGATGCGACAGACAGGCAGCACCAGCGCGCCACCAACGTGCCATGCCGGGCCAGCTGCGCGACAGAGCAAGGCCAATGGGCTGCCCAAGCAGCGTGACATGTTGCCAACGCGGTGGCACTCGGCAGTTTCGGCTTCCGGAGGCAATTTCCAGAGAGCTTTCGCGTTGCCTCCGTGTCACGGAGGCAGTGCTCCGCGATACACTCTGTGACACGGAGCCATTTCACGACAGGCTAAATTGTGCACGTTTCTCATTTATTATAAATAGGTCCCTTAGCTCCTAAAAACACTTGGTCACGATTTTATTCTGGAAAGCTGCCTAGGAGTGAAGGGAGAAGTGGGAGAACTCACCTAGGGTTTGGAAAATTCCCTTCTCGTCTACCAAATTCATGTAAGTATGTTAGTTTAGTAGTAGTTAGTTGTAGTTTTACGAACATGAATGGCAAGAACCCCTCCTCTAGGGTTGAATCCATGAATTATGATTGTGATTTTATGAAATTGTTTTGGAATTAAGTTATTGATTATTGTTTTCGTCTTGCATTCTGGATTGTTGGTCTGTTTTTATGATTGATCACCATGAAAAGATATACGTTAGCTTGGGCAATTGCTTGAGAAATAATTACCTAGGTCAGGACATGAGAATGTAAGGAGCATGTTTGTATCTCACGATATAATTTTGTGTTAGGATAGGAATATACCTAGCACCTTGCTTGGTTGATAAAACGGGGTCATTAAGAGACCAACTTAGGATTATCAGATCACCACTCGAAGAAGTAGTTGTGAGGGTAAGTTGAGTTAAATGGTTAGATGCATGAAAGTCCCTAATCATTTCCCCATAAACCACAACATAATTATTTGCCCGCGAACTAGAAATTAGCATCCTCACTCACAATGATGCAGTGAGGCTAGTTTGCCGTGTTTAGAGGCTCGAAAGACCATGAACATGCAATTCTAATTATGTGAAATAATAATTGATAGTTCCATTCTTAAACCATTGCAAATCGTAGCATCGCATGATTATTTGGTTTTAACTCTATGTTGCTCCTAGAGTAAAGTCAGGATATTTCGTTGACCAAAACTAGACTTAATTAAATCTCCCTCAAAAACTTCTATAACTGAAACTTGCGAAAGTTAAGATCATACTTGAAATGGATAGTTAGAGGAATGGGTCCAGTCCCTGCGGGTTCGACATTCCGGTTCTTAAAAAGAACCACTATATTACTTGCACGACCCATACACTTGCAGACGCGCAAATAAGGGCACATCACCTTTGCGAACTCAATGTCACCAATAGTACATGGAATGATGAAGGAACCTAGATCCTCCTTTTTCTGGGCAAGGACCCGTGAGGCTATGGGACCTTTTCTTGGAAACAAGGTCCTTGGAAACAAGGTCCTTCATAAACTTGGCGATATCCCGGCATCTGCTCTAATGCCTTGACTAACAGTGTGCTTACAAATAATTATTTAAGCATGGAAAGAAATTTCTGAAACTTACCATCTTCCTCCTTCTTCTTCATTCTTTGAGGGAACAGTGGCAGTGGTCGTGGGATAGCCTTATAGATTTTTAAGGCCCCTTATTTCTTTCCTTATTCAGCTTTAGGCTCCTTTTCAACAACTGCAGTCTCAGTCAACTCAGCCTCTTCCTTAAACTCTTGCTCAACAACCTCAACATCATCATCAATTATGCTCTCTTTCTTATTTTACACTTCAACTACAACCGGTAGAGGGGGATCAACTGTGGTCTTCGCACTCCTAGTTATTATAGCCATACAGTGACTCTCATTCTTCGGATTTTAGATTGTGTTTCTAGGTAGTATTCCTTTTTTCCTAGGGTTCAGGGATACTGACAGTTGATCCAGCTGATGCTCTATTTGCTTGATGGTTGTGGTATGTTATTAAACTCACTGGCCCATGCTAGATATATCTCCACGAATGTCTTTCAACCACTCCTCTATGGATCTCACCTTTTTGAGCATCTCAGCCACCATGCTCTCCAATTTTGACTGTCCAGCCTCCCTCTCACGTGCATTAGGAGGCACGTACAATCTTGCTCGGTCGTTGTGATGACCATCATTTCTTCTTTATTCTCCCTCTTTCTCATGACCTCTACTTTTGTCTCTGTACCCATTTTGATTGTAGTTGTCTCAGTATTGGTTCTGACCTTGATTTCCAAAGCCTTGGCGCGAAGTGTCCTGTATAGACCCTTAGGAATTGGCCTAGAAACCCACCACCTAGTTGTCCAAGAAGTTTGCCTCCACGAAATTTGAATGCTCCGACCTTGGTTCCTATCCCGGTGTCCCTACTGCATTAACTTTCCTGGCCCTATCACCCATGATATGCTTCGTGAACAGGTCTAACGATGTACGCATGTGGGCCAATTCTTGATCACGTTCCTCCTCTTTCTTTCATTGATCTGTAGTCATACCAACAACATATGTACCAACAGCTGCTTTCGCTTCCTGGATGTGCCATTCCCTATTAGTTTTAGTCACTCTGTCAAGAATAGTTGCTGCTTGTTCCCAGGTGTGACTCATCAGTGCTCCTCCCGCCACAGTATCTTCCACAACTTTTGTACTATTGTTCAATGACCTACAGAAAATCTCCAACAAATTGTCATCATGAATTTTATGATTTGGGCACTTGGTCAACTTTTTCTTTAATCTCAACTAGGTTTTATGAAGTGCCTCCGTTTTCAGTTGTCAAAAATTGTAGATCTCATCCTTAAGTTGCAGCATCCTGGAGGGTGCGAAGAATCTCTCTAGAAAATCTTATTTGAGCTCCCTCTAGTGGAAAGAATCTCTCTAGAAAAGCTTGTTTGAGCCCCTCCAATTGGTAATGGAGTCGTTGGGCAACTCTGATAACCATAAAGTGGCCTCCCCAGACAGAGAGAAGGGGAAAAGTCTCAGCCTTATTGCTCTTGACTAACACCGGGCAACCTATATGCCTTGCATATTCTGATGAAGTTCATTAAGTTCAGGTTGGCATCCTCAGCTGCATGACCACTAAACACCTCTTTCATATTCAACAAATATATCATGGTGCTAGTGATGTCAAACAGTGCCCCAGCAGGCAAAGGTGGTGGTAAGATAGCTCCAGTTGACCCGACTTCATCAATATTTGGATCATCCTCATCAAAGAACTGAGGGGCATATCTCTGGCATCTATTGCGCCTTCCATGGTAACCACCATTCACAACTCCATCTCGAGCATCATCGGCTTCTTGAAGTGCAGCTTGCTGAGCTAGCTCGGCTTGCCTAACTTTTTCAGCAAGATGGGCATCTCTTTGCTCTTGGTTCTCCATTCTTCGCAGTGTTCTTTCTATTTCAAGATCCAAAGGAATCAGGGGGTTTCCGCTCCATCAAGTACTTGGAATTCACCAAGAAACAAGTTGTGGGTGTCAAAAACAAAAAGAAAGTGTAAATGAGGAAATAACAACCAAAAGTTAAACACAAGCAATCAATCTAATCTTAGTCGTATTCCCTAGCAACAACTCCACTTTTTGATAACACTCAGACTCACACTTATGAAAAAGTATGACGCGGACGTTGTCAATAAAGAATCAAACAAAGATGTTGGGGTCGAACCCACAGGGAATATGGTAAGAACTAGACTAATGTCCATATTTAAGCTTTTTGGTGTGTTATCTACAAAATGGGGGTTTATAGAAAAACAATTGTAAAACAAGCGTGAAAATCAGTTGTTGTTTATCAAGATTCACAATTAACAACATCAAGTGTTTCCCATGGGTTCATAACTACTTCGGGTTTAGAGTCGTGATCAATCCCAATGCTTACTTGTAGAAGTGATAATTAGAGTTCATCCAAATGACTGATTCATCCCTATTAGATGACTATACTCAATCACTGGGTTAGGTCACATGAGCGATTTCAATTGAACCATTATCAATTTGTTCCAAATTAACTATCCTGCTACCGCAGCTCAAGTTATACAATGATCATAAAAATTAAGGCTTTATTGTAATTCTCTTTTCCTAATCTCTACTTCTCTAGGTTCAAGAAAGTAAATAATTCAATCAAGTCTTAACGTTGCGCTTCATTAAGAAACATTAAAGATGAAGAGAATACAATACAAGTATTTAGCATTGATTTCCAATCACTTTTAGTAACCCTAGTTCGTTAATCCACCATGGTTCCCACAACTCAAGTTGTGGAGGTTTTAGTCTCTCATGATCATAAGATTATGATTAGTATTCATAGAAAAACACATAATTAACTACTTAAAATGATGATTAAAAGAAAAACCTACTTTGAATATTGCAAGAAATATGATGAACAAATTCAAAAACAATTGAGAAATCCAAGTTTTGATTCTCAAGAATTGCTCTCCAATGTTTCCAAAAACTAATTACAAACTTGATAACAATCAAATCTAACTAATTATGACCGTATCTAACCTATTCTGAACTAAAAAAGTATTTACACAGATAATAAAATCCTTTTCCGAAGTTAACAGGGAAATAACCAAATCTAGCGCCTACTCATCCTACAAATCATCATACGACCCATAACAGGATTATAGGGGTCGTGCCTTGTCTCGTACATCCCTTGGCTTCTGCAAAATTGGCTAAGTGTTTGCATCAAGTATGACTCATGACATGATCCCACGAGTCGTACAATGCAGTCGTGGTTTGGCACAGAGAACTTTGGCATCTTCGAAGATTTCTATGAGTGTCTTGGTACTGCCATGCCCCACCTTGGGAGGCATGACTGGTACCTAATGCCACACTGGAATATGGGCTGACCTGACTGGGCATATGCCCCTCTGGTGATTACCAGCGAGTCAAAATCAAGAAAACAAATTACATTATCTCGGCTGTAAACACAGCCTAGGGCCGACAATGCCCGTTAGCAACTTGTAAAAGAAAACAGCTAACCCAACAACACAATAGTAAAGGGATCCTATGCGGGCTACCAAGACCACCATGTTGTCTAGTTATAACGGAATGAAAACAGGCAGTCATATTCATACTATAGCTGACAAGGCTGCTAACTGGAAGTTATACTAGGCGCCACACGGCCAACATACAAAACATAACTAATATAGGCCCCACTCGGCCAACAAGAACCACTAACTGAAGATTGTAGTCTGCAAGCCTTTAAGAGTAAAAAAAATAGTGGTCGGGACAGGGACCCAGCCTACCCAAATGCTAGACAAATAAAAGACAGGTAACCCCTAAAACCTGGCAACTCCAAATGAAAGGGGCTAGCCGATCTGCTGACTCTGAGGAGCTGCTTACGGAGGTCCTAAACCCTGTCTGTCTAAACCTGCAGGTAAGTATGCAGCGCCCATCATTGGGAATCAGTACAATATGTACCGAATATGTAAGGCAGTAATAAAACCTGAATAAAGGTTGGAAAAGAAGTGAAATAATCAGCGACAAGCGCAGAAGTTAACCTGTAAGCTTCTTATCCATAACTTGCATCTGAAAAACCACTACATGAATAAAAACTAAAGCTGCACGACTATACATTCTTAAGCTTCATCTAGCAGGAAAGTATACAAACAAGAACCTATCCTGGCCCTCATAAGCCAGGAAAGTCCAAGCAACATAGTAATAGCCTACCTGGGCCCCCATAAGCCTCGACAGGCTCCAATCTGTCTATATACCCCTATTGGTACCCCTTAGGCCCTGCAAGTAACTGTTACTGAACATACCTTGTCTCTTAATACTATACTAGAGCTTTCTAGGCTCCTACTATTATGTTTGAGCCATTTGGGCCCCTGTAACGGTATATGAGCCATCCGAGCTCCGGTAATTTAATCTGAGCTGTTTGGGCTCCTATAAATGAATATGAGCCGTCTGGGCTCCCACGGCTGAATATGAGCTGTCTGGGCTCCTGCAACTGAATATGAGCTATCTGGGCTCCTATAACTGAATATGAGCCATCTGGGCTCCTATAACTGAATATGAGCCGTCCAGGCTCTTATAACTGAATATGAGCCCGTCTGGGCTCCTGTAACTGAGTACGGGCCTTTTCACTCCTGTAACCATGAGCACAGTAGGTTCTACGAAGGGTCTGTAATATTGCTACAGTGTAGAAGAATTCCATAAGTGCATAGACTTCAATATAGCCCCGTAAGAAATTAGTAGCTCCATAAGCAATACAACATCATAGCTTTGTAAGCAGTTTATAGCTCCTAAAGCAGTTCGTACATCTAGTAACCCTTAGCCGTTCTTGGCGAGAGGAAGTACGAAATACGATCTACCCCCAATTAGGGACATTATGTTACAATATACAAATCTACCCATTCAAAATACGTATTTGGCCTCTCAGGCCTCATGCGATTGCTGCTTTCCCTAAAATAGTCTATATAGCTATTAATAGGCACACCCTGTATGCCTACACCTGACCAGAGATCGTGGAAGCGATTACCGCCTATGATGACCTAGATGGAAATGGATGAGGTCCGAGTGACCTAATGATAATCTGAAGGTCATGTTGGGGCAAGGATAACTCTTAAGAAAACTGTAAGGTCGCAGGTGACCAACTATTTAGTTCCTCCGCTTAGAACAACTGTGGGGCTGCTACTAATCGAACATGCTCCTAAGCAGTCAACACTAACTCTCCACAAGCAGCTTATGATAACTCCTAACCTGGAAGTAACACTATGATACTATGGTTCTAGTCCTTTTAGACTTTAACTTAGTTTGTTTAGATTTCATATGGCTTCTCTGGGTGATACAAAGCCACATAGGCAGGTTTATCTAGACCTAGCCACCCACAGCAACATGTACATGGATATCTATAAGAGTTGGTTGGGGCATTAGCCCCACATCTAACTACTAATAAGGTTTCCTCCTTAGGGTACCCACTGATCTATTAGACTTATAACTACTGCGTGGTGTCCAGAGCCACCGTGTATGACAAGCATTGAGTCGGCTGAAACTAACGGTCACTAATAGTAGCCAATGATATGGCGGGTTGTCGCTCAGTTCACTAGGCAACCTTGGTGCTGCTGACTCGAAGATAAGACCATCCTATCTAAATTTTGTCCCTAGAGGTGCAAGGTATCCAACCGCCTCTAGGCGATCTTCACTGACAATATAGGTGCCAAACTGAAAGTTATAGCCCCCGGCTACCCCTATGCTGTCCAATTTACCAGTGCAGGCCCAAAAACTAACCATGGACTTCTAAGGCTTTGGAATGACAGTAAAATATCATAATAACTCTAAATAGTAAACAGGTGGATGAGGAACTCTTTAGGGTGCACCTAGCGTTATTCACAGTTAACATACCCTTCCCCGACGAGAAATACTATAGTACAATCTCAATACATCTTATAGTAGATAATCCATAATGTACATATTCATTATCTACTAGCAGCAGCTAATCACAACATATAGGATCATTATCTAATTTACAGACATATGTCATATCACTATATGACGAGAATAACTTGCCGAAAATTAATGTACCTCGAATGCCGACTTTCGTTCACCCGAATAGTTCCAACCTGAAGCTAGTAGTTCCACTCAATTGCAGCCTTTACGCTGAGAGAATAAGGTCAATAGTAGGCATTGAAAAATATCGATATTTATCAAAGAGAATTGAATCCAATTCAACTTTATTTAATTCAGCCAAAACTTACCAATTCTCGAGAGTCTAGAAGGTAGATATACTTACTTGTCACTTGCAGTCGCTTAGGACTCAATTAGAAGTGATTCCGACAACTTTTACTTGGTGGAGTTCTGGCACTCCAAGCAAATTTTCAAGAAATAACTCCACAGGGATGTTTCTCGTAGGCCTGAAACTCGTTATCAAAGATGAATTTGCACTTAGACAAAGTTTAACAATGTAATTTTGCCAAAAACCAATGGAATATTGAGAGAACTCATCGTAGGGGCCAAGAGTCTGATTTATGAAATGTTTTAAATGAATCAAGTTCCTCACTTAAACATATATATATAGGAGGCGGTGGACGGGAGGTGCGATGCGCCACCCATCGCACTGACCCACAGGCGCGACGTGCCGCTCAGAGCGCCGGTGTAGGGGCACGATGCGCCGCTCCTTACGCCCCGCCTCAGGCTTCGGCCTCCTGCTCGCTCGATACCATGCTTTCGTGTTCATTCCCTGAGCTCTTTTCTGTATGCATCGTACTCCAGAACTCTCAACATACATAAGCATGCATCGGTTAAACATCATCCCCCTTGAGAAACTTAGGGGGTGTAACATCACCCCCTCTTGAGAACATTCGTCCTCGAATGTATCTTAAGCTTAAGAGACTTAATCCCTTTAACTATATCCAGAAAAATTTCCACAGAGTCTCCTCTGTAATATGGGCTACCCGTAAACCTGAAACACAGAAAAGTCCTACATAAGCGTCTCTTAGGACAGTTATAAAGAACTACTCTACAACATAGTCGTAAACAACTAAATAGTACTGATAATATAAGATATAAAGTAACAACTAAACAACAATTTCACCTCAACTGTACAATCTGGGTCAGTTCTGGAATAAGTGAGGATATCTAGATCTCATGTCGTCCTCAGCTCCGCAAGAAATTCTTTCAACCTTTCTGTTCCTCTATAAGACTTTGTTGGGCTACAACTTCGATTCTCAAGATAGCCCCTACTGACTTGCCAATCTAATATAACTATTGGAGTCTCTTCATAGGAAAACTCTCCTGTAACCTGAGCATTCTCAACTAGTTCAACCTAACAAAAGGTCTCCTACACAGTTGCGTAGTATTGATGAACAGATCCTAGCCTCAAAGGCAACTCTATCTCATAGGACACTTAGCCGATCTTTCGGAGGATTCAGAATGTCTTATTGAATCCAGGGATGCCAATACATATTTTTTGATAAGTTTAACTTTTTTCGTCTAACTGTTGTAGTACGCCCGGTTCAATTACCCTCAATTTACCTACTTCAGGTCATCATAGAGGGCCTACATTTCCACCCATAATAGCTTTCTGGGCGTCTAAATTGTGTGCTCTACTTAGCTATTTGTTTGGGGACGATAAGCCATACTCAAATTAACATGCATCCCAATCTGTTCTGACGGCTTCTCCAAAACCTAACTGTGAGTTCTGCCCCTTTATCGAAAGTTAATAAAAACTGAGATACCATATAGCCCGAATATTACTTTGGTATTCAATTAAGCATAGTCTTTAGCTGAAATGTAATTCTGAGCTACAAGAAATAAGTTAATCCCATTAGCCTTTCAATAATGACCCAAATAGGTCATGTTTATTCCTGTTAAGAAGTAACCTTGTAGCTATATTTGAACTAGCTACTTCCCGCTTTCACGCAGGCACAACTATCTTCTGAATTAGCCTGCACGATTTCTGATGTCCAGCCCCTTCATGCTGGCTATCGGAGCTTGGTGCCACAACTCGACCATATCTTTCTTCTTCCTATGTCATTAGTAGATCTCTTTCATAACCTGATGCATTTTTATCAAACATGAGTGTAGGGAATAACGGACATGGTGTAACTCTGCTACAGTCTACTAACGAAGCCCTGCCACATTTAGAACATAGAGTCGATCTTTAGGTCTCAAGACTCTGTCCCCTAATATCTCAAAGGCTAGTGACTCTTTCTGCTAGGCCTTATCTCTGGCTATACTAGGCTAGGGTCTCCGTACCGCACTCCCTTGCCCCCATAACTAGTGGTGATATGGCAATATTCTAGGTCACAACCTCACTACCCTTTAAATGTCAGCATGATACTCATTCCTTGACAATCAACGGCGATTCCAGGCTCTATCAACCTGCTACAGCCTGGAGGTGATTCTGTTTTCCTCCAGAGCTGGATACTCGTGCCTTCCCCTTACTTCTATAGGTTGAGACTGGGGTTCGTGCCCCATGTACAGTACTAGCAAAGACATTACTGGCCAAGTCTACCAACCTGTATCATTCTGACCCTAATTCAGGCCAATTTCACTCATATAATCTCTCTGTCCTTCGACATAATAAAATGGGATTGTAGGCTTTGTCCTCCAGGTATTCCCTACCGCCATCCACACACTATGGTGGGATTAGTCTATTTCTGACTTAAACTTTGCTACTGTTGGGAATTTACTTCTTATGGAGTCTCACCCACACTTGGATGCTGCTAGAAATCTTACCTACCCTCCTAATTTACTTTCGTGAGGGTCTAGGTGACTTATTTAAACACTAGGGGTCTTAATCACTTCCTAACACTTTCCCAGGATCAACGGTTCTAACCTTCCTTTACTATTCATTCTAGGGAACATTGCGTTAATACTTATGCTCACTGTTATACTAAGAAAAGACTGGAGGGCAGGAAATAACCCTATCATTCTATAATGGGGCTAAAGTGCAAAACTCAACAATAACTAAAAGCAGGAGGTACATACGTCACAATCACACAATCCCTCGCATATTCCATCTATTCCCAACATTACTATCGTTCCTGTCTAATTCTAAAGGTCTACTTAAGTAAGCCAACTCGTATATATATTCCACCTTCCTGACCTCCTATTCCAAGGGTGTAAGAAGAACTGAGAACGATGATGGCCTGTCTGTTACCTTATAAGATTCCTGGTGCCCCAGGATGACACTGGGATATTAAAAGACATCCACTTTCGCCTTCAGACTGGGCCGTCCCCTAGTTGTGACACCTCACTGGTACCCTCTCCTTTTGTTGTATCTGACTTGTAGCTAGTGGTAGTCCATCCCACATCAACATTATTCTAGATGGAATTAACAATGAAAGCGTAGGGACTCAACCCTGTACAACTCAGCTCTATAGCACGATCTGAGAAGAAGAAAGGGTAACCATACTATCATGTCTCGTAGCTTCCTGCTTATAGAATATGGTGCAATTTATAAACAAGACTATACTAGACACGTCTTGCAGACTCCCTAGGATACGAAATTGCTGTGATACCAAGTTTGTCACGCCCCACCTTGGGAGGCATGACTAGCATCTAATGCCACACTGGAATCTGGGCTGACCTGACTGGGCATATGCCTTTCTGGTGCTTACCAGCCACTTGAAATCAAGAAAACAAACTGCTACATCTCCGCAATAAACATATCCTCGGGCCAAGAAGGCCCCATAGAACCCTGTAAAAGAAAACAGCTAACCCAGCAACACAATAGTAAAGCGATCCTATGTGGCGCGACAAGACCATCATGCTGTCTAGTTATAACGGAATGAAAACAGGTAGTCATATTCATACTATAGCCAACAAGGATGCTAACTGGAAGCTATACTAGGCCCCACACCACCAACATACAAAACATAACAAATATAGGCCCCACACGACCAACACGAACTACTAACTGAAGATTGTGGTCTGCAAGCCTTTAAGAGTAAAAAAATAGTGGTTGGACAGGGCCCCGACCCACCCAAATGCTATACAAATAAAAGACAGGTAACCCCTACAACCTGGAAACTCCGAATGGAAGGAGCTGACCGATCTGCTAACTCCGACAAGCTGTTAACGGAGGTCCTGAACCCTGTCTGTATAAACCTGCAGGCAAGTATGCAGCGCCCACAGTTGAACGTCAGTACAATATGTATTGAATATGTAAGGTAGTATTAAAATCTGAATAGAGTTTGAAAAAGAACTGAAAGTAATCAGCGACAAAGGCAGAAGTTAACCTGTAAGATTTCTTATCCATAACATGCATCTAATAAACCACTACACAAATAAGAGCTAAAGCTGCACGACTATATATTCATAAGCTACATCTAGCAAGAAAGTATACAAACAAGAACCTAACCTGGCCCTCATAAGACGGGATGGTACAACCAACACAGTATTAGCCTACCTGGGCCCCCATAAGCCTCGACAGGTGCCAATCAGTCTACTACCCCTATTTGTACCCTTAGGCCCTTCAAGTAACTGTAACTGAACATACCTGGTCCCTTAAGACTATACGAAAGCTTTTTGGGCTCCTACAACTGTGTTTGAGCCTTTAGGCTCTTGTAATTGTATATGATCCATCTAGGCTCCTTTAACTGAATATGAGCCATCTAGGCTTTTGTAACTGAATATGAGCCTCTGGGCTCCTGCAATTGAATATGAGTTATCTGGGCTCTTGTAACTGAATATGAGTTGACTGGGCTCCTATAACTGATTATGAGCCGTCTGGGCTCCTATAACTAAATACGGGCCTTTTCACCCCTGTAACTGTACCTCGACCACATAAGGTTCTACGAAGGGTATGTAATGTCGCTACGGTGTAAAAGAAGTCCATAAGTGCATAGACTTCAATATAGCCTCGTATGCAATTTAGTACCTCCGTAAGTAGTTTATAGCTCCGATAGCAGTTCATATATCTAGCAACCCCTTAGTCGTTCATGGCGAGAGGCGGTACGAATACAATCTACCCCTAATTAGGGAAACTATGTTACAATCTACAAATGTAGCCATTCAAAAGGCATATCTGGCCTCTCAGGCCTCACGCAACCTTGCCCCAAAATAGTATATCTAGCTATCAATTGGAACCCTATATGCCTACACCTGACTAGAGATCCTGGCAGTGATTACCGCCTCTAACGACCTAGACGGAAAAGGACGAGGTCCAAGTGACCTAAGTGATAATCTGAAGGTCATGATGGGGCAAGGATAACTCATAAGAGAACTATAAGGTTGCAGGTGACCAACTATTTAGTTCCTCCGCTTAGAACAACTGTGGGGCTTCTATTAATCGGACATGTTCCTAAGCAGTCAGCGCTAACTCTCCACAAGCAGCTTACGATAACTCCTAACCTGGAAGTAACACTATGATACTATGGTTCTAGTGCCTTTATAATTTAACTTAGTCTGTTCAGAATTCATATGGCTTCTCTAGGTGATTCATAGCCTCATAGGAAGGATTATCTAGACCTAGCCACTAACGGCAACCTATACATGGATATCTACAAGAGTAGGTTGGGGAGTTAGCCCATATCTAACTACTAATAAGGTTCCCTCCTTAGGTGTCACGACTCGAATAGAGGCCCGGATCGTAGACACGGGACTAGGGACCCCGAGATACCCCTAGTCGACCCATGGAATAAGCATATATCTAACTCATCCGATAAACTGAAGAAATCATCAAAATAAACTCAGCAGAAGTCTATTTCAACATAACATCACAAAAAGCATCCGAAGCTTACACATACATAAGTTTGAAAAGCCTCAAATCTGGACGAGTTGATGGAACAAGACCCCAACTAACTCAACAATACTGAAGCTGAAAATACATAAGGAAACTAAAAGTCTAGCCCTCGAAGGATGAGGATTCACCAACTAAGTAGGTGCTAACTCTTAAAATCCACTACGAGCAGGGCTGAGCCTGGGAGCTGGGTCCTGTATCATGAAATGATACAGCATAGAAAGTATGCGGTCAGTACGTCGAATGTACCAAGTATGCAAGGTAAGTAAAACCTCTTACGTAAAGTAAATCATTTAAAACATTTCATCACATGACATGAACTTTCAAATATGAGAGGAAGGACTGCATGCATTCATTCTAAAATCGTAATCTTTTCATGATATGACCATTCATAGCTTCATAACATCATAACTGACTCCAATGACTCAAAGCTGAAACATAACATTTATAAGAAAAGCTGAACAATGAGTTAAACCTTGCTTTTAAAACATGCATGTGTAAAACAACAACCATGAGTAATGAGTTTGTAAATCGGAATCATATAGATAATGGGAGACTTGTTACCTAACCGACATACCACGATAGAGCTTACATGGTCCCTGCTATCCCATTCAAGTGGGCAGAACCATCCAAAGCCTTTCCAGGGCTAAGGACGCTACCATGATATCGATATCAAACTCATGGGCCATTAGGGTTGGGGATAGCTCACAACAGAGGTCCCAATAACATAATAGTATCAACCTACGTTGGCGCATAGTTCTAGGGCATAGGGTGATCGACCCTTAGCCCACTCAGTGCTAGACTCTTCTCCCAAAACATGTAGTGCTCTACATCGTATATGAAGAAGCTCAACATCATCTATTGACGAAGATCAACAATGGAATCATGCATAAACTCAACATCGTATGAAATGAAGCTCAACATTGTCCTTTGACAAAGCTCAATAATGAAATCATGCATAGAACCGACATCATTATGAAAATGACGCTCAATAATAACATACATCGCAATTATGAATTCATGCATATGAGAAGATTTATTTCAAGCATACCACAAGATCAAAGATAGGTGGAAGCATCTACTCCAAAACCATATGGTAAGCTTACGGTAGAGATACTACATCATCATACTCGATATAAGGCTTTGCCTAAAACTTTATCATGCTTTGATCTGCTCAATTTATTTTTGAACAAAATATCATCATCAAATCTCATCCTCATCATATATTCATCATCATTCTCTTCTTTCATGAACTACTCATCCATGGGCATTTAATTTTATAATTTAGAAAATATAATTTTGATTGAAAACAATTTAAAATCTGCCCAAGCATCACAATTCATCAATAGAAACATAATCTAATCGTACCCATGTATAGAAATTGAGGAGTTATGCAATTGGGTAAAACCCCCATAACTTGATCATAGGAATTTCTCATACTTAGATAGAGATTGGGAATGGGTGAGGAAGGAAACACCCACTCATAACCTTACATACCTGGAAGGGATTGATTCCACCAAATCTTTGATTACCTAAGAGGAAATTGGATGGAAACCTTGAATACTAGCCTTGAATCACCTCTTCAACCTCTCAAGCTTGAATGCATGGAATGAATGATTTAGAATAGGTTTTCCCCTCTTAAAACCCTTTAAAATGAGCCTTAAATGACATAGTACAGGTCTTAGGAACTTAAGAATTACGAAAAAACCCTTACTAAAATTGCAAAATTTGGCTGACTACTAGTCCCCACGAGGAACTGGACGACTCGTGCTCACAGGCCATGACTCGTGGCTATGAGTCGTCTGGTTCACTACTCAAAATATCCCGGGGGCCTCACGGAGGACACCACAACTCGTGGTCACCATCCGTGGCTTCTACTGCCCAATGCTTCCTTGCCAAACAACTAGTCTAGGCCATGGGAGACCTCACGTGTCGTGAGGCCTAACCACGACTTATGGTCATGCCCGTGGTTTTCTCAACACCTCCTCCCAACCCTGCTGGACCACGAGTCATCTCACAACTCGTGGTCACTCCTCATGAGCCTCCTCACGGTTCATTCTGCGACTTGGTGCGAAATTTTAATTTTTTCACTGTTTTGACTCCCAGGTCTGATCCTTGGGTTCCCGGGGTATAACAATATCTCCCCCTTTGGAACATTCATCCTCGAGGGTCTGAAGCACTACTCTCAAGTGAAGATCCTTGAGGTTCCAACCAACACACACACATTTGTTGAACTTTGCATACAACTGACGATCTTTAAGGGTCTGAAGTACTACTCTCAAGTAAGCGGCATGCTCCTCCTCGCTCCGAGAGTATATAAGGATGTCATCAATGAACACAATCACAAACATGTCCAAGTATGCGTTGAACACCCTTTTCATTGGATCTATAAAATCTACAGGGGCATTGGTTAGTCCAAAAGACATAAAAACAAATTCATATTCACCATTATTGAGTCCTGAAAGCGGTTTTTGGGATGTCACTCTCCCAAACCCTAAGTTGGTAATACCCCGATCTGAGATCAATCTTAGAGAAACACTTAGCACCCTGAAACTAGTCAAACAAATAATCGATCCTGGGTAAGGGATACCTATTCTTAATGGTGACCTTGTTTAACTTTCGATAGTCAATGCACATCCGATGCGAACCATCCTTCTTCCAGACAAATAACACTGGTGCACCCCGTGGAGACTTACTCAGCCTAATAAATCCCTTATCTAATAGGTCCTTTAATTGATCTTTCAGTTCTTTTAGCTAGGCTGCAGCCATTTTGTAGGGCAGAATAGAGATAGGTTGTGCATCGGGAAGAAGATCTATACCGAAATCGATCTCCCACTGGGAGGGACACCTGGAAAATCATCAAGAAAGACCTTTGGATACTCACGTACTACTGGAACTGACTGGATAGTCGGGGTTTATGACTCGACATCCTTAACCCTAACTAGGTGGTATATGCAACCCTTAGAAATCTTCTTCCTGGCCTTAAGGTAGGAAATGGATTGACCTACAGGCATAGTTGTACTACCCTTCCATTCTAAGACCAGCTCACCCGAAAATCTGAACTCTACTGCTCGGATTCTACAATTAACTGAAGCATAGAATGCAAATAGCCAATCCATGCCGAGAATAATATCGAAATCAGTCATGGCTAACTCTATCAAGTCTGAAGTGTCCTTATGAAGAACTGAGATTGGGCAACCTCTATACACCCGTCTAGCTATAACTAAGTTACCCACTAGAGTGGAAACTAGAAGGTCTCTGACAAGACATCGGGACTGACTCCGAAGATACTGGCAACATAAGGTGTCACAAAAGACAAGGTAGCCCCCAGATCTAGCAAAGCATAAACATCAATATGGAAAACTTGCGATATACCAGTGGCCACATCCGGGGAGACCTCCTGCTCCTAACGGGAAGCTAGGGCATAGAATCTGTTCTAGCACTGACCGCCAGCTGTGCTAGTAGATGCCCCCTGATGTGCTGAGCTTGGTGGAGGGGCTATTGAACAAGGAGCTGGGCCTCGGACTCCAACCTAATCCTACCTTGCAGTTGGACAATATCGAAGTATGCGTCCGAACGGCCCATACCCGAAACAAGCACCTGAACCTGCCAAGCACTAACCTATGTTCCCTCGACCACACCTGCGACAAGCGAGGATGCTAGAATCTGCGGTTCTGCTGCTCTGACCCCTCAAGCCTGATGCTCGCCCTCTCTGATCATGTCTAGGCCTAGATGGCACACTCAATGCCGAAGATGCCGGGGCTGATGATCTCTGGTGAGTCTGCTGTCAGCGCCCACCACCGAACCTCTACTGAGAGAATCTACGATCCTTGGTCCTGGCCATCTTGGCTTCCCTATCTCCCGAATGTTCCACCTCTATCTGTTGGGCGTACTATTACACCCCATAAATTCAAAATGTTTAAACAACCTATTCATACATTGGTTAAGAGTTTTAGAATATAATACGTACGAGAAAGGGCCCGGGGAAAGGTCGGACGAGCATCGAGTTGGGACCGTGCGGGAGGAGGCCGGGCCAGCTGCCCAAAGGGGAAGCGTGGCACGAACCATGCCCTCCGTGATGGGCTCCATCGCATGCCTACAAATTGGAACGATAGGGTCCATGCCAACGACTCCTATCCACCGCCTCAAGTATATATATGTTCCATCCTTTGATTTTAATTTCATTTACAAGTTTATAAACGACCAAAGAGGAGAGAACACGAGATTTCAAGTAAATTTCATCCATTTACGCTGAAGAATACTACCCGAATTCAAATTAACTTTGGGTATTGAAGTTTAAGACTATAGGGAGCATCGCTATGGAGTTATTTTCATGAAACTCGCCCAGAAAATCGTGACCTCACTAAGCTAAAGTTGTCGGAATGCTCCAAACTAGTGTCAATACGATCACAGGCTTAAAGTAAGCATTTCTCCCTTCTGGAATTTCGAGAAATTATGAGTTTTTCGACCACGTTCCGTCAAGTTGAAATATAGTTAATATTCATATATAAAGTTATCGTTTTCTCCGAATTTAGTATTGAAATTAGCTCATTCTTCCAGTAATGTGATTGTAGTTGAGAAGAGTAGTTAAATACAAGTTTAAACTCGCCAGTTAATCAGTAATCGACAAACGAGGTATGTTAAGGCAAATTCCTTCAGCAAGTTAGTTTCTTTAGCATGATAGCTCAGTTTGAATCCCAGTAACAATACCAGAAGTATGTCTATTATGATTAGTTGTTGTTATTAGCTGAGATCAGTATTCCATGTTAGTTTGGATGGATTATGCTTGTATAGCCTTTATGACCGACCCCAGGGTTATTAGTTGTGTCGACGCCCGCTAGGGGCAAGATGACGTTGCTCTACGGAGCGGTATGCCATCCTTCAGGGACCAAGATGGGGTCCCGGGTCATCATATGTCGTGGTTGGCTCTATACACCACCGTAGAGCCTGGTGCCCCGGGTGCAGATATCAGGAGTCCACTGGACTCAAACACAGCTATAGTTAGGGGCCGAGCGGGCTCACTTGCAGACCCAAGGGGCTGGTAGGACAGCAATAACTATTAGTTGACTCAGTGCAACCTTGATAGGGGTATATAGATTGAGGTGTACTCACGAGGGCTTATGGGGGCCCCAGGTGGGTTATTATATGTTGGTTGTACCTTCTAGCTTATGGAGGCCAGGTAAGGTTTTTGTTTGTCCTAGTTATTAATAAATTAGACAGTAAGGAGATCTATTACTCAGGAATGATCTCTACCCCTTAATTTTAGTTATTCTCAGTTCTATCTCTTTATTTTAGTCATTTACAATTATAGCTTTGCATATTTAGTACATATTATGCTGGTGCGCTTTCTAGGGCACTGCACTACTTTCCTGCAGTTACGGATAGACGGGGAGAAGGTCCCTCGTAGCTTTCAACCAATATCACCAGAGCAGTTAGCTCCTTTCTTCCAGAGCTTGTAGATAGAAGATTTACTTCCTTTTGATTGTATAGTTCATGGGTAAGTCGGGGCTCTGTCCCGACCATCATATTAGTCCTAGAGGCTTGTAGATTGTTTCTTTTTCCCTGTGGTTAGCTGTTATTGGCCGTGTGGGGCCTATATGTGCTTTAATTTACATGTTGGCCGTGTGGGGCCTTGTTTAGCTGACAGATTAGCGGCCTTGTCAGCCATAGTTTAGCTTAGCACTAGTTTTACTTTACAGTCATAACTAGACATCATGGTGGTCTTGTCGGCCCGCATAGGATTTCCTGTTATTTCCTATTCCTGGTTGGTTGTTTTTATTTTACATGTGGCTATAAGGCCTTGTCGGCCGGAGGTTGTATTTACAGCCGAGATATAGCCCGTTGTTTTCTTGATTTGGGAAGTAAGCCTGCACCAACAGTGCATAGGCCTAGTTAAGTATGTTCAGATCCTAGTAGGGCACTAGGTGCCAGTCATGCCTCCCAAGGTGGGGCGTGACACGTACAACACTATGGTAAGGAAATCCATATCCTGGTGAAGCATAGCAATCTGGCACTCCTTGTCCAAATACCCTGCTATACCATGCACAAACCCACCCGCTTCCTCTTGTAAGCCACTAACTCCGCGGCATATTTCTATAGATGAGTGAACTCAAGGGAATACTCTTGCACTGTCATTCTCCCCTGCTTCATGTTTACAAACTCAGCTACCTTCAGCTCCCTCATCTCCCGAGGGAAGAACTGATCTAGGAACGTAATGTGGAACTCCTCCCACGTGATCGAATCTGCTCCTGCGACCCTGTTACCCTTCCATTGGTGAAACCAGATACATGCAACCCCTTCAACTGGTAGGAGGCCAAATCTGTGCACTCAACCCTACTCACCCCCATGACTTGGGTGATCTTGACAATCTCATCAATGAAATCATGCAAGTCCTCACTTACCTTGGACCCAAAGAACTCTGGCGGGTTCATCCTCAAGAAGTCTCTGACTTGAGTCATCGCGACATTGCCATTTTGCGAAACATGTGCAACGGCCTGCTGATTGACCTGAGCAATCAAGGCCTACGCAAGCATATGAATAGCAGCCCGGAACTCAGCATGAGCAGCTGGCTCCGGTGCTTGAGGCTCCTGAACTGGTGGGGCTGGCTGATGCCCATAACCATTTCCATCCTTGTGGCCTTCACCACCTTAATTCCTCCGTCCGTTCATTCTTCGAGGAGACATGATTCTGCATTCGCGAATAGCACGAATTAGAAGGATCAAAAGACTTTTTGTCGCACGACATAGATCATGAAAGAAGGGAACATTTTCTAAGAGTCTCGTAGCCTCTTCGTCATAAGTGTGGCGCACTTCACACCCATGAAGAAGACTCTACTTAATGCGGCTTTCAGACACCCTAGGACTCTTCAAACCTTTTTCTCTAATACCAAGTTTGTCACGACCCGAACGGAGGCCCAGATCGTAGAAATAGGACAAGGGACCCTGAGAGACCCCAAGTCGACCCATGGCATAAGAATACATCTAACTCATTCGATAAACTAAAGAAATCATCAAAATAAACTCAGTGGAAGTCTATTTCAACATGAAATCAAAATAAGCATCCGAAGCTAACACATACATAAGTCTGAAAAGCCTCTAGTCTGTACAAGTTGATGGAACAAGGCCCCAACTAACTCAACAATACAGAAGCTGAAAATACATAAGGAAACTGAAAGTCTAGCCCTCGAAGGATGAAGACTCACTAACCAAGTAGGTGCTAACTCTGAAAGCCAACTACGAGCGGGCTTGAGCCTGGGAATTGGGTCCTGTATCATGAAATGATATAGCATAGAAAGTATGTGGTCAGTGCGTGGAATGTACCGAATATGCAAGGTAAGTAAAACCGCTTAAGTAAAGTAAGTCATTTAAAACATTTCATAACGTGACATGAACTTTCAAATCTGAGAGGAAGGACTGCATGCATTCATTCTAAAATCGTAATCTTTTCATGATATGACCATGCATAGCTTCATAACATCATAACTGATTCGAAAGACTTAAAGTTGAAACATGACATTTATAAGAAAAGTTGAACAATGAGTTAAACCTTGTTTTTAGAACATGAATGTGTAAAACAACAACCATGAGTAATGAGTATGCAAATCGGAATCAAATAGACAATGGGAGACTCGTCACTTAACCGACATACCACGATACGGCTTACGTGGTCGCGACTATCCCACTCAAGTGGGCAGAGCCGTCCAAAGTCTTTCCAGGGCTAAGGACTCTACTATGATATCAATATCAAACTCATGGGCCATTAGGGATGGGGATAGCTCACAAGGGAGGTCCCAATAACATAACAGTATCAACCTATGTTGTCGCGTAGTTCTAGGGCATAGGGTGATCGACCCTTAGCCCACTCGGTGCTAGACTCTTCTCCCAAAACATGCAATACTCTACATTGTATATGACGAAGATCAACATCATCTATTGACGAAGCTCAACAATGGAATCATGCATAAACTCAAAATCATATGAAACGAAGCTCAACATTGTTCTTTGACGAAGCTCAATAATGAAATCATGCATAGAACCGACATTGTTATGAAAATGAAGCTCAATAATAACATACATCGCAATTATGGATTCATGCATCTGAGAAGTTTTATTTCAAACATACCACAAGCTCACCATGTGGTAAGCTAACGTTAGAGATATTATACCATCATACTGGATATAAGGGCTTTGCCCAAAACTTTATCATGCTTGGATCTACTCAATTTATTTTGAAAATAATATCATAATCATGGGTTGCTTTAGAAACATGCTTTTCATTATCAAATCTCATCATCATCATACATTCATCATCATTCTCTTCTTTTATGAACTACTCATCCATGGGCATTTAATTTCATAACATAGAAAACACAATTTTGATTGAAAACAATTTAAAATCTTCCCAAGCTTCACAATTCATCAATAGAAACATAATCTAATCATACCTATGTATAGAAATTAAGGAGTTATGCAATTGGGTAAAAACCCCATAACTTGATCATAGGAATTTATCATACTTAGATAGAGATTGGGAATGGGTGAGGAAGTAAACACCGACTCATAACCCTACATACCTGAAAGGGATTGATTCCACCAACTCTTTGATTACCCAAGAGGAAATTGGATGGAAACCTTGAATACTAGCGTTGAATTACCTCTTCAACCTCTCAAGCTTGCATGCATGGAATTAATGACTTAGAATAGGTTTTTCCCTCTTAAAACCATTCAAAACGAGCCTTAAACGGAGTAGTATAGGTCTTAGGAACTTAGAAATTATGAAAAAGCCCTTACTAAAATCGCAGAATTTGGCTGACTGCCAGTCCTCACGAGGGACTGGACGACTAGTGCTCACAGGCCAAGACTCGTGGCTATGAGTCATCTGGTTCACTGTTCAAAACAGCCAGGGGGCCTCGAAGACACCACAACTCGTGGTGGGTCTATTGCCCAATGCTTCCTTACCAAACAACCAGTCTAGGCCACGGGAGACCTCACGAGTCGTGAGGCCTGACCACGACTTCTGGTCATACCCGTGGTCTTTTCAACACCTCCTGCGAACCCTGCTGGACCATGAGTCACCTCACAACTCGTGGTCACCCCTCACGAGCCTCCTCACGGTTTGTTCTGTGACCTGGTGCGAAATTTTAGTTTTTTTACCATTTTGCTCCCGGGTCTGATCCTTGGGTTCCCGGGGTATAACATTAGGCTACCCACTGATCTATCATAGTTGTAACAACTAGGATGGTATCCTGAGCGACTTGTAGGACAAGTATTGAGTTAGATGCAACTAACGGTCCCTGATAGTAGCCAATCATATGGCAGGATTTCGCTTAGTTCACTAGGCAATCTTGATGCCACTTACTTGAAAGTAAGACCATCCTATCCAAATTCTATCCCTGGAGGCATCAAGGTATGCCAGCGGCCTCTAGGCGAGCTTTAGTGACAATATAGGTGCCAAACTGAAAGTTATAGCACCCGGCTACACCCTATGCTATCTAATTTACCAATTCAGGCCCAACAACTAACCATGGACTTCTAAGGCATTGGCACGACAGTAAAACATCATAATACCTCTAAATAGTAAACAGGTGTATGAGGAACTTTTTGGGGAGCACCCATCATTATTCACACTTAACATACCCTTCCCCGATGAGGAATACTATGGTACAATCTCCATACATCTTATAGCAGCTAATCCATAACGTACATATTCATTATCTACTAGTAGCAGCTAATCACAACATATTGAATCATTATCTATTTTCAAGGCATATGTCATATCACTATATTACGACAATAACTTGCCGAAAACATAAGCCTTAACATACCTCGAATGCCATCTTTCGTTCACCCAAACAGTTCCAACCTAAAACCGGTAATTACACTCAATTGCAGCCTTTTCGCTGAGAGACTAAGGCTATTTCAATAGTAGGCATTAAAACATATCAATATTTATCAAAGAACATTGACTCCAATTCAACTTTGTTTAATTCAGCCGAAAACTCACTAATTCTCGAGAGTCTAGAAGGTAGATATACTTACCCGTCACTTGCAGTCGCTTCGAACTCAATTAGATGTGATTCCGACAACTTTTACTCAACAGAGTTCCAGTACTCCGAGAAAAGTTTCAAGAAATAACTCCGCAAGGATTTCCTGTAGGCCTGGAACTCGTTATACGAGACGAAATTGCGTTTGGACGGAGTAATTCGGCCAAAAACTGATAGAAAATTGAGAGAACTCGTCGTAGGGGCTGAGGGTCTGATTTTTGAAATGTTTGAAATGAATCAAATTCCTCACTTAAACATATATATAGGAGGCGGTGGAGGGGAGGTGCGACGTGCCATCCATCACATCGACCCACGGGCGCAACGCGTTGCTCATGGTGTCGGGCAGGGGCGCGATGTGCCGCTCCTTTCACCTTGCCTAGGTCTTCGGACTCCTGCTCGCTCGATACCGTGCTCGTGTGTTCAATCCCCGAGCCGTTTTTCATATGCATCGTACTCCAAAACTCTCAACATACGTACAGACGCATCGGTTAAACAATAGGAACTTGCAGGGTGTAACAGGTACGCCTTGTACCTTTATCCTATGGCTCGTAATAGCTTGTCGTATCATAAAAACTACCAAGTCCCAAAAATCACTGAAGCTTTCCACGACTCCTAGTATGGATCGTAGATGATGCTACGATTCGTAAGTGATACCCGTATCAGGAGATTTCCATTGTGCAAATATCTTAGAAGTATTCTACGACTCAAGCTACAGCTCATACCAGGATGGTACAGCTCGTACTGAGAATCATACTTTGCCTTTTTCTTGTACCAATATTTTGAGCTTTTCCATGAGTCTCAGTACGGCTCGTACTAAGATCAGTACTTCGCTGCTTTTCTGCACTTTTTTGCAACTTTTGCACATTTTTGCTCCAACACCTATTTTTCCTAAAAACAAAGTAAAAACACCTCATATCCATATAAACACACCTGAGTCCATGCTATTTTCCCAGTTTTAAGCACCAAAAGTGTTGTAAACTCATAGCACATTAGGGCCCACTTGGTGCTAAGTACTACTCACAACTGAAGCCTAAGTATAACTACTAAACTGATTAGCTCACATTGATGCCTTAAGGCTAAGTCAGAACTACTTATCTGAAAGTTTCTTGAGAGCCTAAAAGATCTGATGAGTAAAATACTAAAATGCTGGAAATGCTGATATTACTGAGTATACTGACTACACTATTAGTACTGTAAAGCCTGGCTATATAGATCACGAGGAAATCATATATACTCTGATAAATTCATGTTATTCTCAACCCATTACTAGTTTGTGAATTAGAATCACAAAATCATGCAAGAATCAAGAATCTGGATGGACCTCTTATAAGTTCAAAAATAACATCTTGACTATAACATACTGCTAGGAATGAAAGTTTTTAAACATCAAGAAGATAGGGAATTTTGGCAATTAGAACAAAACCCTAGGTCATGATTTCCTAGACAACTTCAAGCTATAGTTTACTGTAAATTATAGGTACACAATGGTGAAAGATGACCGTTATTGAAGTCCCACATAACTGAGGTAGAAGAATCTTTAGTAAGAACTTTGGAATTTCAGCTGTCACGACCCGAGTTCACACCCTAGCTGTAACACAGGATAAGGAACCCCGAGAGGCTCCAAATAGACCCATGGCATAATCATTGCATACACTTAACACCAGAAACGACTAACATGATAAATAAAATAACAAGAATCTAATATAACCCATATATAAATCTTAACAACACTTAAATACAACGCTGAATCTGTCTAAACAAGTCTGAAAACCTTCTACTAACTGATGAGTTGCTGGGACAAGCCCCCAAATAACTCCCAAATTCTGAAAACTGAAACATCATAAAAATAACAACATAAACCACGTCCTCGGAGGATGAGGACTCACCACTAGCAGCTGGGAGAATGAGAAGCGAATCTAACCACGCAGCTGAACCTGGGGACCTGAATCTATATCATGAAACGATATAGCACAAGAGGCATACGATCAGTATTTGGAATGTACTAAGTTTGTAGTAACGTAAATAAACTAACTCTTAATATACACAAGAGGGAAGTATGTAAAAACGCATTAATAGTAATGTAACTGAAATTAGATACGACAATCTTGTATGGGATTCACATATTCATATCAATATAACCACAATATGAAGGCATACATCATTATAGTAACAACTGATGTGCAAAAGTAATAAAGGGAATAATACAAAGGTACGATGCCATGACTGATATCAAGAGGGTCCCTGACTGTCCAAGGGGGAGTCCCTGACTGTCGAAGGGAGTATCCCTGACTATCAAAGGGAAACATTCTCAACTAAAGAGAATCCCTGACTGTCAAAAGGGGAGAAAGCTCTGATATAGAGATTCACTGACTGACGAGGGATGTGAGTTGTTCGGTGCTGTGGTAGGGGTTAAAAACCGACACGCAAGTGCACGTAGTCAAACAAGTAATAAAGTGGCTAAGTAAGCCAAGTATCGAACCAAGGAGACTCTGGATAAGTAAAATTGCTTAGGTATACTATATTCTATCTTACTTCTAAATATGTTGACAACAACGTAACCAAAAGTTAAATAAGTTTTTGTTTATAAATTATATACTAAAACTATTAACAAATATTTACTGTGAATTGAAACTATGGATATGAGCATGCCAAGGTTAAGAACAAGTAATGAACTTGATTATCATCATAATTCGGTTATTCTTCTCTTCTAGTTGCTAGCCAAGAATATTAACCAAGAGATTAAAACTCTCGTATTTAATCTCACTTAAGAATCATAAACCATCCGTCTACATTTCTGTGATCAAATGCAATTTATGACCTAGCAATACAATTCCGGTTCCTAAATTGACTAATACGGCTTTCAAGTATATTTCTATCAGGAAAGCACATCAAAACCCAATTTTCCCAAATTAAGTTAAGAACAATACCCTATTAATTCACAACTTTCCAATTTCTTGCTCTCTCGAGTGAAATTGGAATTTTTAGATGTACATTAATGTCGGCCACACACTAATGCAGTAGAAACAAGAATTAATAGAACAACATAGAAGAAGAAGATGAAAAACCATACAATTCCATAATCAAAATTCATCACCATTGTTCATAACCTCAGCAAGGAAGAGAATTAGCCACTCATTTGTGGATTAATCATCCTAAAACAAGTGTTAATCATACAAACAATTGATTGAAAGAAGAAAGAAAGAGAGAAAAACCCTTAGCTTTTTCGTTCCTCAACTGCCTCTAACCCACGTCCTTGCTCCACCAAGTCTTAATTAATTAAAAATAAGCCTAAGTGTTCTATTTATACTATTGGGAATTTTTCCCGGAATAACAAGCAACATGTCACAGAGGCCAACGCGGAGCACTGCCTCCATGACACGGCGTGGACGCGGACCCTCACTGGAAATATAGGGTCCGAGAATATAGCCTCAACGTGGCACGGAGGCCAACGCGGAGGCTTATCTCCGTGCCACGGAGCTGTCGCGAGGCTTCACTGGAAATTGCCAATTAAATCACCCTCCAGGCAGTGTGCCTCCGCGATGGTAGCGTGGCACGGCTCCATCGCGGAGCCCCTTTACATTGCGCATTCCAATGTCTTTTCCATGCTCGCATCCAAATCCAACTCCGATATTGTTCCAACATGCATTTTTGCTCCTCTAAATCATATTTTACCTACAAAACAATGCTAATCATGTTGGTTAGTATAAATCCACATTTTATTACCAATTACATGAAAATGTATACACATTGCATAACAAACAAGGCGAAAATGATACGTTTGAGTATCACTTGGGCATATAAATCTGCCCAAGATCATGAGTCCCGACCAACATAGGGAAATAAGATACTCAACTGACTAGGGATGTGAGTCCCGACCAACTAAGAGAAGACATACTCCACTAATGACTAAGGATGTGAGTCCCGTTCAACTAAGAGAAGACATACTCCACTAACGACTAGGGTTGTGAGTCCCGACCAACTAAGAGAAGACATACTCCACTAATGACTAGAGCTAATCTAAATTACTAGAGCTAATTAGAGACAAGAACGTTCACCACTGTCATCATGCAATACTCATTTTTGAAAGGATTAGAGCTATCTTTAATTAGACACAGGCTCAACAAGTTGGCATATTAGTCACAGGCTTTATCATCATGATTCACATCATCACAGAACCAATTCATCATTAGCTTTAATATCCACCCCAAATGAGCATGTTATAGATTCGTATTAAGCACTATTCTATCATGACATTTCGATTTCCGAGTTCACCTCCTTCAACATGTAACATAAGATTACACAAGATGTATAGATTCAACTCATACTTTATCAAGGATGCATGACTTATTTATTTAGGTTTACAACCATTTCACACACTTGTCATAATCATTCCTTTATGAACTCTTTATCCACAGGCATTTTAGATTTAAAATTTGGAAAACAATTTTTATAATGAAAGGAAAACAATATAGAATCCGCCCAAGCTTCATAATTCAACAATCTAGATGCAATCTAGTCATGCCCAATCAACTAAATCGAAAACATGGTGATAATACATAATTTACTTTTAATTGCTCAAGCCCATAAACTCCAAACTCATCTCAACATAATCATTAATGACATAGTAGGGTTATTAGGAACAATTATACTATTTTCACATAATTTAAGCATGGACATGAGTTAGTACGATAATTAAGTGAACAATAACCAAATCTCATTCAACACTCAAGCCAATTTATGAAGAACATTCTACACCCATGCATTCCTATCATCTAATCCACAAACCAAGAGAACCCATTAATTATATCATAATTAAATTCATAACAGTAGTAGATTTTTGACAATAAAAGGATGTAGAAAAAATTACCCATCACACAACCCTAAGTCATAATTTTCTAGATTGATTGAAAGATGGATTTTTAATAAAGAATTTTGGTGGCACAAGGATGAAAGGATATCCTTGTTGATGACCCACATACCTAATAGGAGAAAATCCACTCGAAATCGCACCTTGAAACTTCGATGAATCCTTGAAGAATCCTTGAACTTGAAGAGGGGAGGAAGAAAGGTTTGAGAGAGGATTTTTGAGAGAATGAGAGATTAGGCTTAGGAAAAACCTTAAAAACGTCATAAATAATACTCAAAACGGCGTCACTTTAAAGATGGATGCATGGAATTTTACCAAACTACTCCTGAGAAAAATCAGAAAACTTGCCCGAACTAGAACCAATGACCCTCAGGATGGGTCATTGTCATACAACGACTCGTCGTCACCAACTGTTGAATTCACTAGACCTCTTCAACTTTCATCTTCTCAACCAATGACCGATAAGACGGGTCGTTGTCACCTTCAACGACCCATTGTAACCTCCCGTTGATCCCCTAGTCCTTCCTTCACCTTCCTACCAACGACCAATACAACGGACCGTTACAAGTTCCAACGGCTTGTTGTTTCCATCTGTTGCTACCACCAGGGAAACCTGATATCAAAACAATGACCATCTATGACGTCTTGTTGTTTCCCACAACGAGTCGTTACATCGGACGTGGTTTACACTGCCACCTGGGCTCCTCAAACCACGACTCATGACAACAGGGATTTTATTCTCACAAAAAATCATTGCAATGCCTGTTGTCTACCTTGGCACCCGGCCTAGCCCCTTACCATAGCTGGTCATAACGGCTCGTGGTTTCCAACCATGAGTCGTTAGAACCTCTCATCCTATAACTTTTTCCCCATTTTTCTGCAGATTTAATTTCTCAACCCCCGGGTCTACTGTTAGGCACCTCCGAGGTATTACATCATCCCCTTGAGTGGAACCATAGATTATACTTGAGAGAGTCTTCTATCTTCTATATATTGTTCCTATGAGTCTGGGAGTGAAAGAGAGGAGAATATCAATCAATTCCTCTTAATTCCCCTCTAAACATACCCCAATACAATGTAGCTTAGGAGTTAGAAGCTAAGAATTTTATAAAAATTCCCTTGGGTAGCCGTTTCAAAAATCTATCTGTCCAGATCCAACGGGCCTCACAACAAGCTGTTGGTTGTGGCCACGACTCGTTGATGCCAGTCTTTGTTTCTGGACTATAATTTTTAGTTCTCTAGACTTATAACAATGGTATATAGGATGACTCATTTATGGATACAACGAGTCGTCAAACCCAATCATTATCACTAGAGGAAGTTTGAACAGTTTCAGGATCTCTCCCAGTGGATGGACAGAACAACCTATTAGATGGTATAACACATCGTTGTTTTCACTCGTGGTTATTCGGTGATTTTAACCATTTTTCGATTTCATCTAATGGCTTTATCGATGAGTCGTTACTTCTCCCAATGACTTGTCACTAGGCTCGTTTGTTGAACGGAAGATTTTGATAAGATTCTGGACTTTGTCAGAACGACCAACACAATGACTCATTACCTCCAACAATGGGTAATTATATCATTCGTTGAATCTGAGGAAGAAATCTATTGGACGTCTAACGACTGTCTTAACAGGTCATTCTCTCTGACAAAACGACTCGTTTGACGAGCCGTTCTATAAAAAGATTTTTGATTTCTTTCTGGTATTCATTTCAAGTCTGGGGTTTGGTTTTAGAAATTTTTGGGGTGTTATACTCTAACCCCCCCCCCCCACCCCCCACCCCGGTGGGCAAACCATCGTGTCCTAACTAATTTATACAATTTTAACATTTGTTCAATAAAATAAGCACTCTTAAAACAAATAGAGGAATTTTGGTAATAATGGAAGAAAATACTCGCAACATCTATCTATTACATCTCCAAAAACTGAAAGTCATTATACGGAGGACATCTACTTAGCCATTGTATTTGAGTAATAAAATAAAATAAACAAAAAATAATGTTTGAAATCAAGACATCTTCTTCTAGGAGGGTTTGCATTAGCTTGTAAGGGAAAGCAGCTCATCCTCAGGTAACTCACCACTGCCTCCACCGATAGGGTCAAGTAGAATTTCCTGGGTTGCAGTCTGCACTCAGAAAATAGGTGCAAGGGTAGCATTAATACAAAAACAATATACTGGTAGATATCATCGATCGATCTTAAATAATAATGTGTATATATGCAAATTAACCAACATATAATCACCGAAATAGATAATCACCCGGTAACATGGATTCTAGGATGATGCAGAATGTGGTTAAAAGCTAGCCTGCTCACTGGATTAGGCTTCGCTATAGCGATGGCTAGACCATGGCAGCGGTTTTGCTACAACAGTAAAGGTACCGCTGCAGTGGTACTGTGTAGGCAGTAACTCGACCAAGCTGACAACTAGGTCCTCACTTATTAACTTTTCAATAATCAGTTCATCAACTCGACACAGGTTTATGCATAGTCGAATTTTCAGCAATCAACTCATCATAAGAGGCATACAACTAAATTCTCAGTAATAAATTCATCAACTTAGCACAGATTCATACATAACTTTGCAAGTATAAGACAATCATATACAAACACAACAACATTAAAATCCACATGTAACCCACACCTTCAAGGTTTCTTATTTCAAGCGGTTCTCATAATTCCAAACCGATCATGACTCTTTCTATCTCTCTTTGGTATCATACCATCAATAATGTACCTGGAAAATGCCTTCGTCATATCACCATATAACACTCAATACCAAACATCACTATATATATATATATATATATATATATATATATGAAAATGGGTCTTATTTCTTCCCTTTATGTCATGACCTACAGGGGACTCTAGAAATCTATGTAATGTACCGATACGGTACCCGCTCCCACTTATCTGCTCATCTGAAGTATCCCCTCAGACACAATCCACTAATACCTCTATCACTCACCTAGATGCTCACCTCAAGCATGAGCCTCTTATCCATGATATAACATGTTATCCATTCTTATTTCCTTTCCCTATGACTCTGATCGATCAATTAGCATGAACATTCAGGGGTACCATTCTACCCTAACCTTATTGGTTCCGCTCATCACCATCTACTCATTCATAAGACAAATAAGGGGGCATATAAAACATTATAAGGTACCTTACAATCATACAAGCCATTCTAGTAATCAATACCTCAAGTTTGAGCTACCAATACAACAATTACATCATAATCTAGCATCAATTAGTGTCTGAAGACCAACTAAGAATGTTGAAAATCTATACACATTCGAATCATTATCCAAAGTCTAACTCCTTGTAAAATCATAACCTACCTCAATTGTAGGATGAGAGAATATAGCTACTCTGTAGAAGCTTTGCCTTTTCATAATGCCTCCGAATGTTCAAAATCTAAATATAAGCAAAGAAACAACATTCAATCACCTAACACTCTATTCGGGCCTAGAAATTCGATTCTACCCCATTGTTCCCCATAGTATGATCAAATTCAATATGCCAAGGGATAATTCACCACGTTCTATCCCCCACATAGGTAATTCCTACCTATTCTATGAAGTTTCTACTCCTTAAACCCTTCATAGGAAGTAAATAATGCTAGAGACCTCAATTTTACCAACACCTAGATCTCAAACTACCCCACAATCAATTACACACCTTCACATTCCCCTAAGAAGTGATCATTCCTCACTTTTAAGACTAGGAGTCAATACCTAGTTATTCCTATAACCCTGGCCTTAGTTTTCACAACCCTAGGATTCCACCATTAGAGACTACCCTTTGATTCTAGAGTGCTAGGAAATCAAATAAAAACAAAACTAGCTAGAAATCTTACCTTGGAAAAGAGAAACTGCTCTGCCCTCTAAAAAGTCGCCTTTCTACTCTCAAAGTTCATGTCTTAGAGTAATAAGGTGAAAGACCCCAAAATCTTAACTTGAATCGTCACACTACCTTCCGTCGTCCGCTGCAGTAGTCAGATTTCCAATGCAGTGGACCCACTATGGCAGCCAAGGCCTTGTCACAGGGGACCTGACGGTTAATTCTCTCTCCCCGCTATGGCGGACCTCTGACCTTCATGACGGTCTCTGCAGCGGAACTCCCACTACTGTAGCAGTCCCCACTAACTAGTAGCTCAGAATTTCCTATACATTTCCTATCCCTCCAAAACACAAGTATTAATTCCAACTTACCCCGCACCCCCCACTGTGCATCTATGAAAAACGATTTGCTAAGGCTTTAATTATCCCACAAGCAGACGGTTCATCACAATGTTAGTTGCATCAAACATCAAGGATTTGAACTTCGTAGGATTTGGAGAATTCGTTCAATCATCAGATTGGCCAAAGTTGAAGCCAATTTGAGAAAGCTCATCAAACAACATGGATGGAATGTTGTTCCTAGAGATTGTAATTACGATTGTCATTTGAATCTTGCTCTTTTTTGCGATATCCAAAAAGGTGAAGTATTTGGACCCATCCAAGCCACTAGTCTTGAACTTACATCGAGTGATTGGGCCAACATGACTGAGATCAACAAATGTGACAGCAATAGCATTCTTGCATCGAACATCATTGGTCTTTTTGAAGTCATTGTAGTAGTTGAATTTTATAGTTTTCGATTTGTAGGAGGGAAAGATGAAGAGAAGAATTGGATCTACTAGGCATGCTAGAATTTGTTTGCAGCAAATTTAGAAAAATAATTGCAACCAAAAATAAATAAAAGAAAATAATTTTATTGATGAATCTTTTGAGTATAATTTTTTTCTCTTGATTCTTCTCCTATAATATTTCTTCTTGAATTGAGGACCGTCAGTAGCGCGTTTCTCGAATTTAGGATGATTTAGACCTACTTGATATGTGCTTGATCTATGAAAACATCGTGCACCACTTCATCACTTCGGGTTGATCTCTAAGAACTTTGTTGATCACTCCTTTGAAGAACTATATAATCGATGTCATTACTTGCTCCAATACTTGTTGAATCCATAGAAAGATATTAATTCCTCTATTTATAGTTGTAGGGAGTAGGCAATCCAAATGCAAATGAACTCTTTTGCTTGATTTTGATTGGTTCTTGTAAGTTTTCAAGCTTGTTATAAATGCTATGTGGTAATGTTACTTGTGATTGGTTAAGATATGTCATTTTGGACACTTGATTGCTTTTGATTTGTCCTTGTTTTGACTGGAAGTGCCACATCATTTTGAACTCGTGGCATCATCTTGTTGGCCTTGAACTTGACTAGGACTTTAAGGCACTTGAAACGTGGCATGAGTTTGGACTTCAAGAGGAAATGTAGATCTTGAATTTAATAAAATAGACTCATTTAGTCATGCAGTCCAAATTAGATGTTCAACCCAAATAAACATGAATTTAATTCAAATTTTATATGAATTTAACCTAATAAAATTGATGTGCATACAATTTATCATACCAAAAAAATTTCCAACAACTAAGCAATAAAATTTAAGGAAATTAGATATGTATTTCAACAAAAGATTTTGTTCAAGAAAATTCCATTCTTCCTTATTAACTGTGAAGGAAACTATTTTCATGGTATGCTATATTTGTGTCTGATATTTCAAGTTGTATATATAACTTTCCCATAATCAAATTTTGATAGATTAATGTAATGAAAGTACTTCTCGAAAATTATGAAAAACACACAAAATATGTGGCTATTAACAAAAGAATGTATTTTCTAGCATCTTCCTCTTCTCTCTCTCTTTCAATCTTGCTCGCCTTTCTCTTCTCTCCCTCGTGTCTCTTCTCCCTCCTTTCCTCTCTCTCTCTCTCTACCTCTCACTCTCTCTCGCGCTCTTTCTCTTTCTGTCTTTATCTGTCTCTCACAAAGCCTCTCTCCCCCTCTCTCTCTCTCTTTCTTTATCTTGCTCTCTTTCTCTCTCTCTCTACTACCATGAAGTGACATGAAACATATTCGATGGAACTCCTGAACATTCTTTTACTTATCTTCAATTTAAAAAAAAGAACATTCCTTTACTTAGGTCACCTACGTTTTACTAAACTAACAGTTTTTATATTCTAATACTAACAATTTAGAAGCCAAATTTAGTGTATCTATAAGATATTGCCTACTCCACTCAACTAATATACTTGGCTTATTTTTTTTAAAAAGAAAAAATCCTTCCATTACCGTATTTTGATTTTACACAGCTCCTTATGATTTTTAATTATAGAAAACTAGTGAATATATCTGCACTTCATGCGGTTACTAAAAAAACTAAGATATGACTAAATAATTACTTTTATAAATTTTATGTTAAAAATATCTGTCTTTACTGTTGATTAATTTTTTTTATCTACACCGATACATTAATCATAATAATATTATCAATTGTTCCTTTATATAATAGGTTGATTGCTCTTTGTTATATCCTCTGGCCTCACTTAATTATTGATGTTGCTACCTTATTATGACATTTCTCAAAATTGAATGATATTTGACATCACCAACAAAATGATATCACCCCATCAAACAATTAAATTTCTTAAATAAATTGAGCTTCAAAGTAAATATTTTATATTTCATATAAGGTAATGAATAAATTCAACACAACCCATATTTTTTATGTATTATCATAACATTTATATAATCTTATGATATAATATTAGTTTCGCAAATACTATATATTTAAAATTTCAAAACGATTTAGTTTTATATTCTTATTAACTTCTTTGCACCATTCTTATTTTTCTCTTCTTTTGTATATATTTAATTGGATTTTCGAAATAAGGTATAATATAAAAGAAAAATGAGGTAAAATATAACTTTTAGAATATTAAATAAAAATAAAATATATCACTTTTAAATATTAAAATAGATGTTCAACGCAAAATTTATTTTTCTATGTAAATAATGATTATTTTATTCAAAGAATACAAAATATAACCAATTTTTAAAAGCAAATAAAAAATATATGAGAGGATAAACTATTTGTTCAAAGATTTGGTACTATTTCAAAGAAAATTGCATAACTCTGCCATTTTTCAAAATGAAGGAGAAAGAAGTAAAAATTATTAATTTGTTCATTTTATTTAGGTCATTTATTTTAAAAAGAATCTTTAATCAGTTCTCTTTTATAATATATTCTATCATGGAATTCTACAAGTACAAATAATACATTTGTATGATAATATATTTTCATATTTTATCAAAAAATAGTTTATAAAGAAGAAAGACATCTATGAGAGGAATTCAATTACATATACCCCTCCCATTTGAATTGTAAATTAAAGATTCAACTACAAATACATCTTTAAAATATATACATGTAACTTCTCAAGTAAAATGTACTAATAGTTTCACAAATTTAACAACAGAGGTTTCCTACATATCTAGGAATACAAACACTTTCTAAACACGACTTTATGAAAATAAAACTATAAGAATATAATAGAGATATACACCGATGAATTTTTATTTTTATGGGTGTCACACTCTCTAAAATAATTCCAGTGAATAGAGGTAACATCTTCAAATAAGAGAAATGGTCAAATATGTCTAATTTAAACTTTTAAGGAAATCAAAGACAATGATCTTATAACTTTTTCTCTTTCAGCATACTAATAATGTTCTTTTTGTATACTTCTAACGATCAATACTAAAAAATCTACACCATAAAATGAGAACTTAAAAGTTTGATGGTAAAGATGAGAAGAAAAAGAGAAAGATCAATATATAGTCATTAATAGATCATTACTTCTTACCCAGAAAAATTGAAAGAATTCCTTTAAAACAAAAGTGATTTATCTTCATATGCTATAGATTTCCTATGTGTTCTTTGCTAATACCCTCTGTAAGTGAGCATGAGAAGAAACGAAAATCCCTCAATATGAATATGAGCAAAAAAAAATCCCTAAAGAAAAATGATGTTAACTTGTTTCAGAAAAAGATTTCTGTAAAAAAAGATCTCTGCAAAGAGTGTATGCTCTCCTTTTTTCATCTCCCCTTGCTTCTATAATTGTAGAGTGACTCTTCATGGTCCTCATTTACAATAATTCTTTATTACTTTCATAATTTTGTTGTCTTTATTGATATTAATTTTACAGTTATAGATAAACAACATTATATCCTATTATAACCAGATAAATATAATTAAAATATTTACTAGAGAAATGGTAAATAAAGTCAAAAAAACCACAAAAAGAATAAATAGGATTGGAGGTCATAGAAGCATGCCACATCATTATGCCTATAATCTCCTTATATATATATATATATATATATATATATATATATATATTATAGCTTGTATACCTATATTTTCCACCTCTCTCTCTCTCTCTCTCTCTCTCTCTCTCTCTCTCTCTCTCTCTGTATTTCTGTACTTTTGCACTCTCTCATTATTGTAATTTTTTATTTTCTGCATCATGAATTATACAAGAAATGCAAGAGAGAATGAGTACACATGATACAAGAGCGTATGAATATGAGCTAAATTAGAGTGAATGGACACAATCAAAATGTGTATATGAATACAATTGAAATTAGAGCGAATGAATAAAAGTGAAATTAGAGTGAGTGAATACAAAAATTAGAGTGAATGAGTACAAGTGACATAAGAGCAAATAAATACTAGCTCAATTAGAGGAAATGAATGCAGTCCCTTGTACTTTTTGTTATTTGTATATTTGTATATACGCAGTTTGTATTTGTCGATACAATCTGTATTCATCAATACAACATATATTTGTTGATACAACCTAAATACACGTATGAATATAACAAATACAGTCACCTGAAACCTCAACAATATAAAAATATAGAAGGAGATAGACGTGAAAATATAAAATACAACCTAAATGCCCGTACGAATACAATTAATACAGTCGTCTAATACCTCAAGAAATATACAAATATATATAGACAGAGAGATGGAAATACATAATATAGCATAAAACACACATATAAATATAAAAAATACAGTCGTTGGACACCTCAAATTTAAAATATAGAAATACAGAGAGAGAGAGAGAGAGAGAGAGAGAGAGAGAGAGAGGCGAGAGAGGGAGAGAGAGATAGGATACAACCTAAATGCACGTATGTATATAATAAATACAGTTGCTTGACACTTCAAAAAATATACAAATATAGAGAGAGAAGTGGAAATATATAATATAAAGAGAGGGGGGCGAGAGAGGGAGAGAAAGAAAAGAGAGAGAGAGAGAGGGAAGAGAGAGAGGAGAGAAGCAAGCGACAGAAGGAGAGATAGAAAGATATAGGGCAAGAGTCGAGCGAGATTGAGGAGAAACGCAAAAGAGATTTTTTTTTCTCCTAAAAATTATCGCTGACCACGTCCTATAGGGATCATCGAATCAATAGAAATAATTCCGGTTTGAAGAGGCTCATATACGGAACGGTGCGAAATAATACCCGGGGCGGCAGATTTAATTAATCGAAATTCAGAAGCTAAAATTTCATTGCTATGAATTGTAAATAACCGAACTATATCTATTGAGCTCTAATTTCAATCATATGTTAGCTATTTCTGAAATTTTCTCTTTATACTATTACTTAGAGGGTTACACCAAGATAGCATTAACCATTGAGATAATATAGGAAATTATGGAGGTGTAAGGTTACAAGAATAATGGTGATGTATAGTAGAGGTTATTTTTATAATGGAGATAAGTAGTGCGAGTTAATTACATCTGTGTAGCGGACATCTAAAGTAAATATATTTTATAATATAATGAAGGTAAGAAAAAAGTAAAAATAAATAATCAAAATAAGAAGCTATCAATTAAAACCAAGAAAAAGATTCAATGCTTGTACCTTACAAAAACAATTTAAATGATTGTGCAATTTTTTAATTCTATGAACCAAATAAATTACTAGTACTAATTTACTCAGGAAACACTAATTCTAGTAACACAATTCCAACATTATAATGTATGTTTGTGAATCAAAATAACTAAAATATTATTGGTCAAGCTTCATGTGATGTTAGCAAAATACAAGTTCTCTTAATATTTAATGGAGGAATGAGGGAGGAGTAATACAATTGAAGAGCTTCAACTTAAACACGATATTATATTGGGTACTTTAAAGTTGAATCAAAGATACTAAGATTTAAAGAAGGATTAGACTCCAAATTATTAACCTTCGGATGCCGTATATAATTTTAGAGACTTGATGAAAGTTGAAGCTTCAAGCCCAATTTCAATCCTGAATCCTTATTATCTTAACCTGCTTAATCTTGAAGTGCTCTTTCTTGATAAACATATAAGTCGACTCTCAAATACTATTCAAAGACGATAGCATAAAAGAAGAAAAAACATGATAAGAATACATTTCATGTATGTAAAATGATATTATAACCAAGAATAAAAATTCAAAATCTTGTACCTTCTAAAAATAGTTTAAGTGATCATATAATTTTTTAATTTAACGAACCAACAAATTGCTAAAAGTATTAAATAATACTTGAATTACTAATTCTAGTAATAAAATTCCCACATTATAATTCACGTGTGTTAATCAAAATAGTTAAAGCATCATATCTTAAGATTTATATGATGTGAGCAAGATACAAGTTCCATTAATGTTAAATGGAAGAATGAGGAAAAATTAATAGAATTCAAGAACTTCAGTTTGAAGAGAATATTTGCCTTGGGCACTATCTTGAATAATAGGAACCACAACCTCTTCGGTGATAAGAATAACAAGCTCTTCTCTGAGAAAATTTATAGTGAATCAACAGAATTTTACCAATTGAATTTTAACATAGGCAAGTCCAATATCATTATCACTATTAGATCAAATGGGATCCTCCTGATAGAGAAGGCTACAGACTCAAGACTGATGGTTCTTGTTTAGGGAACCCTAGGTGTAGGGGCATTGATTGGGTCATTAAGAATAACATGGAGACTGGGTAATTGAATTCTCCAGGGAGTTGCCTATTTCCACAAATAACCAGACAAAGCTACTAACATTTCTACAAGGTCTCAAGTATGTGCCTGAGAATAGCCTTGTACCTATTGAGATCAATACAGACTCAAAAGAGGTAATCATAATGCTGGAGGACAACAATTTATACTATAATGTTGTTGTTAGTGAATACAGGATGTTGATAGAAAAACTATGAGGGCCGGAGGTAAAGCGTAGCTTAATAGAGTGAAAGAAGATAGTTGATGCGTTCTTTAAGGAGGAAGCAAAGAAAAAAATTGATAGTGCTAAGATTTTTGTAGTTCCTCCGATATATATTATAGACCTAGTATAAGCAGACATTCCAAGAACAAGTTATAAAAGAATAGTTAACTTATGTAATAGTAATCAAGATGGAATAGATCATAACTTCTTGACAGGACCTTTCTGAGGCTATGTAAATTTTGTTATACTATATATATATATACTGATATCTCACATATCAGTCCCTAGACCCATTTCTTGGAATCTGATATCTCTATCCCAGAACTGGGTGCTGCATGATGCAACACCAGCACAAAAACCAAAAAATACTATAATTTCTCAGATCCAACAATCTTCTAGTAGAGGTATTTCTATCTCCTTCCAAAGAGTCTCTACTGCCTACTCTGCACAATTGGAGATTCAAGCTGCTAGGCACTTAGTCTCTTCATTCCCTTCTAGAGTTGAGACTGTCAACTTTGAATCTAGAATCTCTCAAGCCATATATTCGGTGGAAACCCCTCATGTAACTGAAGTCAATGATGATCAACACCAATATCCTACTTTCTCATCATTAGGTGGTGAGTTGACAGTTTTGAAATAAGATTTTCAAATTGATAAAAAATACGCCGGGAAGAGTTTTACTCTTCGAGAAATATTTTGAAAAGAACTTGATTTTTTAAGCGCTTCCAAAATGATGAAAGGAAAAGTCTTCAAGAAATTTTTTACAAATTTTTAAACTCGGTGTAAAAGAAAATTAATTTCTTTGAATGATTTGAAGTTTATGCTGATTATCATCAATTAGATTTTTCTTTTTCTGAATCAGTTAATTTTTCAAAAGTCTGCAAAGCTTGCAATGGCGGGGAGATCGCATCTGAGCTCCCTCTGTAATAAGGATTTTCAGCAACATATGCTGATAACTTTATTGTCGCAATTCCTTCTGAAAATAAAGCCAATAATGAGTCACTTAACAGAAAAAGATATCAAAAGCATTTTTAAACAAAACAATTATACAAATAAATATTTATAAACACTTGGTGAATATCTGGTTTCAAGACCGCCCTTGACACTGTCTGTTCCTCCAAAACCAGCAGAAGCCTCTACATCTTCAATTCCTCTATTTAAACCATATGAAATCCCTAGATCATTTGCTAGGGAACTCCATACCCACCACTCAAGGGATTCCCCTCAACTTCTTGACTCCAACGAAGGATCTTAGAAATTGAGAAAATTTTGATCCCTGATACCCCGATGAAAGAAATATCTTCTAAGGCTTCTACAACAATCATGGTTCTCCAGGAAGATATCCCATATGATAGTCAACCAAAAAAAGAAGAAGTTCCTTTAGAGGTTGCCTCTGTCAAAGGTGAGTTTTACAATTGGTGTAAGCCATAAAAGCTTTATTACTCTAGAGCTACCCATCCTAATGTAGCCTTAGAAGAAAAATTCAATGTCATGCAAAATAATTACAATGTCAATAATATCTATGCATGGAACATAGATATTTGTTCTGAGTACAATATTCTATCCAAATTACAGCAGATGACAATGGTTTCCACTGCTTATAGGACCTCCCATAACTGCTTAGACCAACTTACTACACATGTCCTAGTAGTAGGATTTGTAGGTCAACTAAAGGATTGGTGGGACACCCATCTTAGTGAGGAAGACAAACAGAAAATTTTTTATAGTGTTCTAGTCGACTCTATAGGAGAACGAATTTTCAAGGATAGACAAACCATTCCTAACTCCAAAAATACATTGATTTATACCATTATCAAAACTTTCATTTGCAGTCAGGGTATTTTTAAAGAAAGATCTTCTAACGTACTTAACAACCTCAATTGTAAAATGCTTCCAGATTTTATGTGGTATAAGGATTCCCTTATTACCAAGATTTATGAAAGACCTTATGGTAATCTTTCATACTAGAAAAAAAATTTTAGATGGCTTGCCTAAGTCCCTTAGAGCTTTGGTCAAAGAGGAGCTCCAAGGCCAACACTCTGGTGATATTATTCCCTATAAGCAGATCACTTACGGACAACTCATAAGCCTCATCCAATAAGTTTCTCTTAAAATATATAAGATATAACGACAATTAGCAAAAGATAGAGCGCAGACACACCGAGATTTAGGAAGTTTCTGCAAGCAATTTGGTCTACCTCCTTGTAAGAAGAAAGCTCATAGAAACCTGACTCCTAAAAAGGAAGTCCCCTTATCTATACCTCATTCTCCAAGGTTTAGGAAATCAAAATCTTCTCCTCGAAAACCTCAGCCGTACAGCTAAGAAGCTAGCTCTTCCTTCCCCTAATGATGGAAAATGTTACAGGTGTAATAGACTTGGCCATATCGCCAAACACTGCAAATTCACCAAAAGAGTTAGAAATCTCAATCTGGATGAATCAGTCCTCAACCAGATATAACACCTCTTACTTCAAGAGGACTCTGATAGTACTGATGATGAGCTCGAGAAGGTTTTTAACCAAATCAAAGATGATGACTTAGAATCCTCCAGTCTGACCAAGAAGACCAAAATAGCCAACTCTCCTAGAGGTTATAAGAAGCCTACAAGATCTAGACCAAAAATGATATTATCTAGATCAACTCAAAAATGCTCTAGAGAAAACCTCCATATCTTCTAACAAACCAACGGTAGTTACTAGTTACGATCTTCAATCAGAGACAGTACTCCTTAAGGAAGAAATCCGGCAAATCAAAGCTAGGCAAGAGTTAGACCGAATTGTCCTCCAGCAATTCTCTATCATGACTGATCCTCCTAAACAAATAGAGGTCGAACAACCAACTCAGGAAGTTGAACAAGAATACTTTATCAATTATCTCTCTCAAATCTCTATTCGACAATGGCATACTAGGGTTACCTTAGTGGTCAACAAATCATTCATTTTAGACAAAATTGCCTTGTTTGAACTGGTGCAAACCTCAATTGTGTCCAAAAAAGTCTAATCCCAACCAAATACTTTGAAAAAACCAAGGTGGCCCTTAGAGATACTAATGGAAATAGATAAGGGATTAGCTACAAGCTCTCTAATGTCAAAGTAAGAACTTCCATAGGAAATTCTACCTTATCGGCTTCTACCTTATTCGTACTGGTAAAGGAAATAACTAATCCAGTAATCTTAGGTACTCCCTTCATTGAAGAACTCATCTCATCTAGGGTTACTCCTCAAGGAATCAAAATCGAATAAAACAACATTTCCCTTCCTTTTAACAAACCCCTAGTAAGACGAATCTTGTCTACCTTGAAGCATAAGGAAGCTCAAATTAACTTCCTCAAAGAAGAGGTAGCTTTTCACAGGCTACAATAGCAACTTTAAGAACCTCTCCTTCAATCCAAAAATAAGGTCCTTGAAACACAAATTTAGAAAGAACTCTGTGAAAATTTACCCACAGCCTGCTGGAATCGCAAAAAACACATGGTTAGGCTTCGCTATGAACCTCACTTTGATGAAAAAAAATTCCGACAAAAGCTCAGCCCATACAAATGAACCATTAGCTAACCATCCATTTTCAATAAGAAATCTGTAATTCCCCAAAAGTGCCCAAGAGTAGACTCGGGATTGAAAATTAAAAATAACATAAAATCTAGAATTTCTTCTCAGAATGACTCATTGTTCGAAGGGACGAGTCGTTATATGGTCTCATTGGAAGGGTTCTCAGAAGGTAGGCAGTGGTGACAATGGATGGTTTCCACGAGCCATTGGAGCTAGGTACGACTCGTGGTATCTATCATGGTATGCAGATCTGGGACTGAAACTTGGGCTAAAGCAGGGGGGAAGAACCGACTCATGGGAGCTTGTAACCACTGGTTGGACCAGTGGTGGTCACTAGCAGTGCAGATTTTTCAGGCTTTTTATTAAGGGTACTTTCAATATTTCTAAGCCTTAAGGTCCTAAATTATGTCATTTAAGCTCAATTAGCAGGGTTTAAAGGCGGATAAACCTATTTTATGTATCCCCACTCCATGTATGCACCTAGAGCCTTCCTTGAAGATTAAGTTTAGGGAATTTCATCAAATTCTATCCAATTTGCTTTGGGATTTCAAGTGGGAGTGTTAATTTGATTTACCCAGGTATGTTAGGCTATGAATGAGAGTTCCTTTCACTCTCATACTCTAAATTCTTCTCAATTCTATGAATTTCAATTCTAGATTCAAGTTTCATGATCTTGTGGGGTTTATTCTAATTCTTGTGAAATTCTCTATAATCTATCTATTGGTCAGTTCTCTTTATGTATCAAATCATATTTTATGATCTATGGGAAAATTTTATAATTGCTTTGAATATAAATTGATAGTTTCAAATCTTAATTAAATTATGCCCAATTATGTAATGCTTCATGAAAAGTCAAGTTATGATGTCATTGTGATTTCTTAATCTTCTTAAGCCTTAAATTCTGATTTACGATTTATGATATGATTTCTCTTAAGAAATCATCATGGTTTATGAATATCAAGTATATATATGTTTTACAAGTATGCATGGATTTCATGATTTATGTATTTATGACTCTTGGCCAATTCACGGGCCCTTGTTCATGGCTATTCATGTATTTCAAATGGGATCCATCTATTATTATTTATTTTGCCATGAATTTCATGAATGATTTTACGATTATGATATAAGCCCATGTGCATATTTTTGGAAGAAGTGTCTAGCACCAAGTAGACCCGGCGTTTAAAGGAAAACACCCTGGTCTCAGAACTACGTTCCACCATAGGTATATGTATATAATTTTTAGATCCGTGTGATATCACCACGCATGCACGTCCCCCTGACTGGCAAGCCGGGGACGGTCTTGACCAGTTTGGCAAAATAGTGGGGCATCATTTAAGGCTCTATCATGATGGTATCGGTTAAGACGAGTTCTCCCATTGTTCCTCATGATTTATGCATGGTTATATTTTTGTTACTTTGGCTCAAGTCATGTTTAAAGAAGCTTTTCTCCTATGATTATGATTATAATCGATTTATGAATGTTTTGTAAACCTTTGAGCCCTTATGTTACATTATGATATTTACTTTATGACATGTTGTACTTTTCTTATGAACTTTATGTATTTTGACTATCCATTTTTTACTTTGCATACTTAGTACATTCCAAGTACTGACCGCATACTCTATGCTGTATCATTTCATGATACAGGTCTGAGGGATTAGTCTCAGCCAGATCATTAGTCCTGCTCCTCTTTTAGACCTGTCAACCCAGTATTGGTGAGTCCTTATCCTTTGAGAACATTCAGTTATCTATAGTTATGCTCTTTCAATTTTATTTTTTAGTGAGTTAGTTGGGGTCTTGTGCCATCAACTCGTCAATATGAGGCTTATCATACATAGTGTGTATTCAGCATCAGGATTGTGTTATGTAATCAGATGTTCAGATGTTATTTTATTTTCATAATTCTACTTTGTTATCTATGTTAAAATTTCACTTGATTATGATGGTTTGAGTGTCATGTTCATGCTATGGGTCAACTTGGATCCTCTCGGGGTTCTTTGTCCCATATCTCGATCTAGCCCTATGTTCGGGTCATGACAAACTTGGTATCAAAGCCTTAGGTTTTGAAGTGTCCTGGAGTGTCTAAAAGCCACATTAAGTAGAGTCTTTTTCATGGGTGTGAAGCGCTCCACACTTATGACAAAGAGGCTATGAAACATTTAGGAAATGATCCCTTCTTACATGATCTATGTCATGCGATGAATGTCTCTCTATCCTCCTAACTTGTGCGATATGCATTTGCAAAATCATACCTCCTTGCCAAGTTAATGGAAGAATGAATGGAAACAGAAATGGCCATGAGAATGGCAATGGATATAGGCACCAGCAGGCCCTACTAGCCATGAGGATCATGTACCTGAGCAGGTTGCCCACACTAAGTTCAGGGCAGCCATTTAGATGCTAGCTCAAGCTTTGAACACTCAGGTCAACCAACAAACAGTAGTGCATGTCCCTCAGAACGAGAATGCGAATGCGACGGCGGCAAGAGTCAAGGATTTTCTAAGGATGAACCCTTCGGAGTTCCTTGGATCGAAAGTGGGCAAGGATCCACATGAGTTTATTGATGAAGTGCTGAAGATCACTCAAATCATGGGAGTGATCGAGGAGGATAGCGCATACCTAGCCTCGTATCAGTTGAAAGGGGCCGCACGCATCTGGTTCGGGAAATAGAAGGATAGCAGGGCAGTTGGAGTAGGGCCAATTGGTTGGGATAAGTTCCACACCGTATTTCTGGATTGGTTCTTCCCTCATGAGATGAGGGAGATTAAAGTAGTGGAGTTTGTGAACCTGAAGCAGGGTAACATGATAGTCCAGGAGTATGCTTCGGAGTTCACTCGTTTGACCAAGTATGCACCAGAGCTAGTGGCTGATCAGAGAGCTCGGGTGAGCAGGTTTGTACATGGGATAGAGGACTACATGGACAAGGATTGTAGGACCTCCATGCTTCATCAGGACATTAATTTTCCCTTATTAGTTTTGTACGTCCAGCAGATGGAGGCGGTCCATCTGAGAGAGAGACAGCCCAAGAGGGCCAAGACGGACAGTTATGGATTCTCTCTGTAGAGATCGAGAGACGAACATTGCCAGCAGTCTCATCATAGGTCATTAGCTCTAGGCCATCATCTGCCAATGTACCGTCTATACCGTGAGGTGATCATAGGAGCAAAGCCTCAGGTTCGAGGGGCCATAGTAGCATGCAGACAGAGCATACTTTCCTGGCCTGCGAGAAGTGTGGAAAGAATCATATAGGGGAGTGCTTGATTGGGTCAAATATTTGTTTTGGGTGTGGTAGACCTGGGCACAGGCATCGGGAGTGTCCGTTGGCTAGACGGGGCGATGATAGAGGTCACACTCAAGTTACCAGCTCAGCAGTAGCACCAGCACACCCAACTCAACAAGCGCGTCCACCAGTGCAGGTGGTGGCCAACGCCAGAACAAATCTAATGCCCTTGCATCTCGATAGTGGGAGACTTCCCCAGATGTGGTTACCAATATGTTAAGAGTATTCCACCTTGATGTATATGCATTGTTAGATCCAGGGGCTACTTTATCTTTTGTGATGCCCTATGTTTCTGGTAGTTTTAGAGTCAGTCCCAAAATTTTGTTAGAACTGATCTTGGGCATATTTAAACAACCAAATGCCGTATTTTCAGCCATACGGAAGCCTAGTAAGGATGATACTGATGTATTCATGCATGTTTTGAGTTAATTATGCTTGTTGAATAATAAATGCGATGTGATTATTGCAGGTGGAAAAGACAATAATTTTAGCTTGATGTTGCGGATGACACTCAGAATTGAAGTATGGGAATTTCAGAGAGCTTAAAAATCAATTTGGGAATTCACTCCCATGTCATGTTGGGGATTGTTTGCATTTAACAATGTGCCACAATGCCTAGGTAGAGGAAGAAATTTATTTACTTTTGAAGGAACGAACTAGTGAAGGACCGCGTTTGGTCCGTGTCACAGAGGAGATATGGAGCGTTGAGCTCCGTGAAATAGATCTGAAAATTTCAGAACTCCTACAATTCCAGTGAGGGTCTGCATTTGGTTCATTTCAAGAAGGAAAAATGGTGCATTTAGCTCCGTGACACGGAGCATGAATTTCTAGTTTTTCAACATTTGCAGTGCACCTCCGAGATAGCTTTTATACCCTGAGAATTCAAAGATCGGACCGAGGAGTTGAAATGGGGAAAATCTAAAAATGGGTTCTTCAGTTGCAGGACGAGCCATTGGATGACTCGTGAGGAGACCCCCTGAGTCGTCAGGTACCTCGTGGGGAAGCCTAGAGGAAATGAAGGTTAGAGGTCCCCACGGGCGAGGGAACGACTCGTAGTCAGCCACCACGAGTCATCAAGATAGCTGTGGGGTGAGGTGGAGAAACAAATAGAAGAATTGACTTGTGTACCTGACGGAAGGTGACCACGAGTCGTGATCCCCGGGAACGGGTCGTTATGTCACTCGTTACAAGCCCTAAGAGATCGGTTATCCAGTGTACTTGACGAACGACTTGACGAGTCATTGCCTCTATTGACAAATTATTAAGTCCCTCGTTAGGACCTCCTGAAAGTTATTTTCAGTGATTTTAGTAAGGGATTTTCCGTAATTCCTAAATCCGAGCGACCTATACTATAAGGCTCGTTTTAGTGGGTTTTTAGCAGCGGAAAACCTATTCTAAGTCATTCTTCCCATGCATGCAAGTTTGAAGGTTGAAGGGTGTGACTCAAGGTTTCCATTGGAACCTTATCTTGGGAAATTAGAAGGTGTTAGAATCCACCATTCCCGGGTATGTAAAGCTATGAGTGGGTGTCTCCTTCCACACTCATGCCCAATTTCTATCAAATCATGATAAATTTTCTATGATCAAGTATGGGGTTTTCACCTAATTGCATGATTTTTCAATCTCTATACATGGCTATGATTAGATTATATTTATATTGATAAATTGTGAATCTTGGGCAGATTTTAAAGTATTTTTCAATGCAAATCATATTTTCTATGTTATGAAATTAAATTTCCATGGGTGAGAAATTCATAAAAGAAGAGAATGATGATGAATGTATGATGATGATGAGATTTGATGATGAAAAGAATGTTTCTAAAGCTATCTATTACTATGATGTTGTTTTAAAAATGAATTGAGTAGATCCAAGTATGATAAAGCTTCGGGCAATGCCCACATGTTGATTTAAACTAATGATTTTTCCGAAATAAGCTTACCACATTGTTTGGAGCGAAGTCTTCCAAGTTTCATAAATCTTAGCTTGTGGTATGTTGTGTTAAATATTCCTAGATGTATCTTACCATATGATTTGGAGTAGATGCTCCCACCTTAATTGAGCTTTTGGTATGTTTCGAAACAAAGCCTCTCATATGCATGAATTCAAAATCAAGATGTATATCATTATTGAGCTTTGTCAAAGGACAATGTTGAGCTTCATATTCATATGATGTCTAGTCTATGCATGATTTCATTATGAGCTTTGTCAATAGATAATGTTGAGCTTTGTTTCATACGATGTTGAGCTATGCATGATTTCATCTTGAGCTTCGTTAATAGACGATGTTGAGTTTCGTTATATATGATGTAGAGCATTGCATGTTTTTGTGGGAGAAGAGTCTAGAGAGGGTTAAAGGTTGATCACCCTATGCCCTAGAACTACGCTCCAACGTAGGTTGATACTATTATATTATTGAGACCTCCCTTGTGAGATATCCCCATCCCGAGTGGCCCTTCAGCTTGATATCGATATCATGGTATCGTCCATCGCTCTGGCAAGGTTATGGATGGCTCTAACCACTTGAGTGTGATAGTTGGAACCACGTAAGCTCTATCGTGGTATGTCGGTTAAGTGACGAGTCTCCCACTGTCTATATCATTCAGAATTTCATATTCATTACCCTATGATTACTTTACACATGCATGTTCTAAAAGCAAGGTTTGACTCATTGTTCAGCTTTTCAATATAAATTCTATGTTTCAGCTTGAGACATTTGAGTCATTCATGATGTTATAAAGTTATGCATGGTCATGTTATGATAATATTGCAATTTCCGAACGAATGCATGTAGCCCATCTACTTATACTTGGAAAGATTATGATATGTTATGAAATGTTTTTAAGTGATTTACTTTACTTAAACGGTTTTACTTACCTTGCATACTGGGTATATTTCATATACTGACCACATACTTTCTATATTGTACCGTTTCATGATAAAGGACCCGGCTCGTAGCTTCAGCTCCAATCTTAATCAGCTTTCCAGAGTCCTTATCAGCTCAATATTGGTGAGTCCTCATCTTTCGAGGACTAGACTCTCAGTTTTCATTCATATTTCAGATTCAGTATCATTGAGTTAGTTGGGGTCTTATCCCATCAACTCGTCCAGATTAGAGGCTTTCAGACTTATGTATGTGTAGCTTCGGATATTATTCTGATATGTTGTTGTATGAGACTTCCGCTGAGTTTATATTCATGTTTTTTTCATGTTTATTGAATGAGTTAGTTGAATGCTTATGCCATGGGTCGACTTAGGATCTCTCGGGGTCCCTTTTCTCGTGTCTATGATTTGGGCCTCCGTTCGGGTCGTGACAACAGCTCCGTGTCACAGAGTGATTTCTCCACGATGAGCTCCGTGGCACGGATCTAGTTTGTTAATCTGTAATTTTTCACCTGTATAAATAGAACACTTAGATTTTAATTTTGTATTATCTGAAATATTAGCATGAACGTGGGAAATGGGAATTGAACTGAAGAAAATTTTAGGGTTCTTTCTCTTGTCTTTTCTTCTATATTTTAATTGTTCCTACGTTAGAAACTTGTTTAGAGATGTTTAACCAATGAATGAGTGGCTAATTCACCTCATTCTGAGGTTAAGGCTATTTGTATGATTGTATAACTTTATTTTATTTTCAGCTTCATGTTCTTTTATCATGAATGGTTGTTCTTCTATTCCTGCTTTTAGTATTTTAGCGTTTGGCCAACATTAAAATAAAATTATAACCTTAATTTGACTCTGGAAGGAGAATTATTAGGGTAGAATAAGGAATAGGGGAATGTGTTCTTATCTTTGCTGTAAATTGAAGGTAAGATTCGCGTACAGGATAAGAATATACCTGCAACACCATATTCGGTTAACAAAGGGAACAAATTCTACTAAACCTAAGATGACTTTTTGCATCACAAGTAATATGTGTAGCTGCAAGGTTCATAATTAGGCAATTGGCTAGAGATTCAGAAGACCATAGTCAGACTTCAAGCTTTCCCAACCATCAACCCGATAGAGAACATAGCTGAAGAAGAATATAAGTTGTACATGATTGCATCCCATGCCTCAACCTTAGAATATTCTTGCTTATTGTTTTAATCAACATTCTTAGCTTCATTTATTATTACTTTCTATATTGTTATTTATAAAACACCTAATTCATTGTGTTACTTACACACTTGCGTAAATTATTTGTGAATACTAAACTATAAAAAAATCACTAAGTCATAGTCCCTATGGGTTCAATATCCGGCTTGAAAGAGCCACAATATTACTTGTATGACAACATGCACTTGAGTTCTCTGGGCGACAACAAGTTTTTGGCGTCGTTGCTAGGGACTGGTGAAATTTTTGAGTTTTGATTTTGCAAGCGTTGACAACTTTATGTTAGCTGCTATACTTGGAGGTACAGGGCAATTTCTGAAAGCTGGCAGGAAATAATGAATTGGTGGACCCATTTTTGGAGCCTGAAAGATAGTTTCATTTGCAAAGGAGAGAAGCTCTCGAAAGAAAGCTGCAGTTGTTATAGAGAGAAATTCTAGAACAACAATAGCATCCACCAATTGGGCAGGCAGAGTTGTTGCCTGAAGTAATGGCAGCAAGGTGGCAATCCCACACGTGAATAATGTTACCTCTAGCATCTGCAGGCTAGAGCCAGGAGGTAGATTTGAGCTGAAATAGAAAATGGTGCAGCTCTTGTATATTAGCGGACAATTCATAGGTCTCCCCCATAAAGACCCGCAACAACACCTACGAAATTTTCTGGAGATCAGTGATACATACTCATAGGGGTATCATCAGATTATGTGAGGCTTACATTGTTCCCGTTTTCCTTGATGGGGGAAGCGAAGAGGTGGCTGAAAGCTGAACCACCTAACTTTATAACCACATGGGATGATTGGCAAGGACATTTTTGATTAGGTTCTTTCCTTCCGGGAAGACAGCAAGGCTTAGGAGTCAGATTCTAAGTTTCAAACAGAGAGATGGTGAGAACCTGTACCAAGCTTGGGAGAGCTTCAAGTCTATGTTGAAAGATTGTCTTCACATCATAAGTCAAATGATGTGTTGGAGCACACTTTTATAGAAGACTTAGTGTTACACCCTGTGAAATGTCAACAGTTAGTAGGCGTACGCGTTGATTTGTGATGAGTAAGAAGAGTTTGACGCGTGTGGAAAAAAGCCTCGGAAGCAGGGTCGGGCGCGGCTAGGCAGCAAGGAGCCAGCACGACGCGCCAGCCGGCAGTGCACTGGCCAGAGCGGCCTGCCAGGCACCTGGGTGCTATGTCAGGCGCGGCGCAGTAGGAGGCTGGAATTTTGAGAAACTCGGGTGCCCCTCTACCACCACCAAGAGTATAAATATATGATGCTAGATTTCAAGTTAAGTGAACATTATTCCCTCGGCCAGAAGTGAAAAGAAACGCAACTTTGTTCGTGGTTTCGTCCGATTATGCTACCAAACGCCGTCCAATTTCAAATTAACATCGGGTAACAAGTCCTAGGCCTACAGGAAGCATTACTACGAAGTTATTTCTCAAAAATTCACTCAGAAAATCAGAACCCCGTCGAGTAAACGTTATCGAAATTGCTCCAAATTTGATTCTAAATGGCCACAGACAATAGGTAAGTACTTCTCCCTTCTAAACTTTCGAGAAATTATAAGTTTTCGATCGAATAAAATGGAGTTGAAGTTATAGTTAATTCTATTGAAAAGATATTATTATTGGCCAATCTTATTGTTGAAAATAGTTGTATTCTCTCAATGTAATGGCAACAACTAAGTGGAATTACTGGCTTCAGGTGGAAAAATTGCATAAACAACTAGAAGTCGACATTCGAGGTATGTTAAGGCTTATTCCTTCGGCAAGTTATTCTCATCATATAAGTGATATGACCTATGTTTTAAATGTAGATAATGATTCCATAAGTTGTAAGTAGATGATGCTAGTATATAAGGATCAGGTATGTCGTGATTAGCAACTATCAGCAGATTAAGTTATCCATATCGTCATCACACCCTTATCGAGCCTGGTGCCTAGGGTGCAGTTATCATGAGTCCACCAGACTTAGACATAGCTACAGATCAGGAGCCAAGCGGGTTCAGTTGTAGACCCAGGTGACAGGTAGGTTGGCTATAGCACCAGTAGAGTCATAGGAACCTGGATAGGGGTATATAGATTGAAGTGTACTTGTCAGGGCTTATTGGGGGTCTCGGTGGCTTATTCTATGTTGATTGTACCTTCTAGGCTTATGGGGGCCAGGTGAGGTTCTTGTTTGTATTCTTGTCTGCTAGCTATAGATTATAAATATTTGACTGTACAGTCGTAGCTCATATACGTGTAGTGTTTTACTAGTTGCAAGTGATAAATAAGAAGACTTCCAGGTTAACTTCTACCTCTTCCTTCTACTTACTTTCAGTCTTTAGAAGTTTTTATTGAACTTATTACTACCTTACATAGTAAGTACATATTGTACTGACGCCCAACTATGGGGCACTGCATTACTTGCCTGTAGGTTTAGACAGACAGGTTGTGAGATCTCTTAGTAGCTTTTCAACGTCAGCAGTTTGGCCAGCTTCTTTCATTTGGGGTTTCCAGGTTGTAGAGATTACATTCTTTCATTTGTATAGCATTCGGGTAGGACGGGGCCTTATGCCGATCATTATTTCTATTCTTAGAGGCTTGTAGACTACAGTATTTAATTAGTTAGTTGTGGTTGGGCCCGTGGGGCCCGTGTATGTCTTATTTTACGTGTTGGCCGCGTGGGGCCTAGCATAGTTGCTTATTTTTCTTTCTATTATAACTAGGCAGCATAGTGGTCTTGTCGGCCCGCATAGGATCCCTATTGATGTATGTTGGCTAGGTTATCTATTTTCCTTTACATGTGTTGCATGCCTTGTCATCTCAATGTTGTGTTTACAGTCGAGGTATAACAGTTTTTTTTCTTGAGTTTGAGTCATGGATAGACACCTAAGGTTCCTATGCCTAGCCAGGTCAGCCCAGATTCCAGTATGGCATTAGGTGCCAATCATGCCTCCCAAGGTGGGGCGTGACAATCTTGGTATCAGAGCAGGTTGTATTCTAGGGAGTCTGCAAGTCGTGTCTAGTAGAGTCTTGTTAATGGGTGTGTTGTGAACCACATTCCATAGGCAGGAGGCAACGAGGCGTGATAGTATGGTTACCCATTCTTCTTCTCGTATCGTGCTATAGAGCCGAGTTGTACAGCGTTGAGTCCCTAAGCTTTCATTGTTATGTCTATCTATAATAATGTGTGATGTAATACAGACTCCAATCAGCCACAAGATAACTACAGCAGCAGGAGGAAGTACCAGTGAGGTTCCACGGTTGGGGGACAGTCATCCTAAGGGCAGCAGACGTCTTTTAAATTTCCCCATCATTCTCCCAGGACACCAGGAACCTCATAAGGTAATAGATATGCCAGCGTCGTCCCCTGTTCTCCCTATGACCTAAGAATAGGAGGTCAGGAGTATAGTATATGTACATAGGAGTTGTCTTACCTACTAGATATTTGGAATCAGATAGGGGAGACAGATAATGTTAAATTACTTGAAAGGTGTGAAAGAAGGAGGAAATTGTAGGATCCTTACCTCCAACTCTTCAGATGTTGCAAGGTTTCACACCGCAGTCCTATTGTAGTAAGATACGACCAATTTCCATCCCCTAGCTTGTTCTTCTAGTACAGTAGAAAGCATAAGTACAAATGTCATGTTGCTCAGAATGAATAGTAAAGGAGGGCTAGAGTTGTTGCCTCCGTGAAGGATTAGAGAGTAGTTTAGACGCTTAGTGTTTACAAAGTTATCTAGACCCTTATAGTAGTTAATTAAAAGGGGTGAATGAGGTCTCCAGCAGCATTTAAGTGCATGTGAGAGAGTCCATATGTGATAAACCCTCCATAATAGTAAAGTTTAGGTCAGAAGTAGGTTGATTCTGTTGCAGTGTGCTAGTGATGGTAGGGCATACCTGCAACATAATGGCTATGACCCTAGTTCGTTATGTCGAGGGACAGAGAGATCACATAAACAAAATAGGCCCAAATGCGTGTCAAAAGGATACAAGGTTGTAGAATTGGTCAGTAATATCCTTGACAGTATGAGGCAGAAGGCACGAACCCCAAAGCTCAATCTAAGGGAGCAAGGGGGAAGGACATGAGTATCTAACTCTAGAGGAAAACAGAATCACCTCCAGGTTGAGGTAGGTTGATAGAGCATGGGACCACCGTGGAATGTCGAGAATTAAGCATCGAGCTGACACTTAAGAGATGGTGAGGTTGTATCCTAGAGTGCTGCAATATCACCACCGATTATGGAAGTAGAGGAGTGGCGACACAAAGATTCTAACCTAGTACAACCTATAAATAAGGCCTAGTGGGAAGTTAATGGCCTTTGAGATAATAAGGGACGAAGTCATGAGATCCAGAGGTTGGCTATATGTTCCAAGATGACAGGACTTTGTTAGAAGACTATGGCCAAGGTGTACCATGTTCGTTACTCCCTCCACCCAGAGGTTAATGATAATACATCAGGTCATAAAGAGAGACCTACTAATGGCATGGGAAAAGGAAAGATATCATTGAGTCATGGCACAGAACTCTAAAGACCAGCCAGGGAGGGCTGGATAGCAAGAACGACGCAGGCCAATTCAGGAAATGGTTGTGCTTGCAAGGAAGTAGAAAGTAATCGACATGAATGCAGTTATAGGATTACCTCATACCAGGTGTAACTTGACCTTATTTGAGTCATTATAGAAAGGCTAACAATATCAATTCATGTCTCGCTGGATGGAATTATATTTGAGCTAAAGGGTATGTCGAGTTAAATGTTCAAGAAGTAGTTCAGTTGCGTGGAGCCCAAGCATCTAATAAATTCTGACAGAAGGGCACAACAAACCACTAGGATCTAGGAAGTTGTTAGAAAATATTGGGGTGCACGTTAATTTAAGTACGGCTTCACGTCACTAAGCAAATAGCCAGTCAGAGCACACGGTTTAGACACCCGAAAATCTGTTACGGGTGGAAATATAGATCCCCTATATGATAGCCTAAAGTAGATAAGTCAGGGATAATTGTACTGAACATACGACATCAGTCAAAGGGAAACAGTTAAACTAATTCAGAGATATGTATCGATAGCCCAGGGTCATCGGAAGTCCTACCCTAATGTACCGCAAGGCAGTTAAGGATTGAAGCCTCAATTGGGTATTTCTAGAAACTTCACCAAAGAAGGGCGTTACGAGATTTGGTAAAAAGGGAAAGCTTAGCCTTAGATTCATTCTCCCGTATCATATCCTCTAGAGGATAGGCAAGGTGACATATGAGCTGGAATGGCCTCCTGAGCTAGAATCTGTCCACCAGTCTTTCACGTGTCAATGTTGCGGAAGTGCATAGGAGATCCAACCTGAGTTGTGCAAGTTGAGGATGTTTTTGTTATTGAGGAGCTAGCCTACGAATAGGTTCTAATTGTCGTACCAGATCGGCAGGTTCGTAGGTTGAGAACTAATGTAGCCTTAGTTAATGGTGTTATGGAGGAACAGGAATAAATAAGAGATGACCTGGGAAGCTGAGGAGGACATGAGATCTATATATCCTCACTTGTTCCAGGATTGATCTAGACTATACAGTTAAAAGTGATGTTGTTATTGAGTTGTAGCTCGTCTTTGTGATGAACCAGCTGTTATAGCATCCTACGAGGCGCCTATGTTGGACTTTTTGGTGTTTCAGGTTTCTAGATAGTCCATATTACAGAGGGACTCTTCCAAAATTTTATAAATCTTGGTTAAGAAAGTTAACTCCTTTAAGCCTGAGAATGACATTCGAGGATGAATGTTCCTAAGGGGGGGAGGATGTTACACCCCGTGAAATTCCAATGGTTAGTAGGCGTATGCATGGATTTGTGACGACTAAGAAGAGCTTGACGCGAGTGTAAAAAAGCATCAGAAGTAGGGTCGGGTAAGGCTAGGCCGGGAGGGGCTAGTGTAACGCGCCAGCCGGTAATGCACTGGCCAGCGCGGCACCCCAGGCAGATAGGCGCTATGCGAGGCGCGGCGCAGCAGGAGGCCGATGCTTTGAGCAGTAGGGGGAGCGCCCCTGCCACCGCCAAGAGTATATATATATATATGATGCTAGTTCATTTCAAGTAAAGTGAACATTATTCCCTTGGCCATAAGTGAAAAGAAACGCAACTTTCTTCGTGTTTTCATCCGATTACGCTACCAAACGCCATCTAATCTCAAATTAGCTTCGGGTAACGAGTCCTAATCCCGAGTCCTAAGCCAATGAGAAACACTACTACAAAGTTATTTCTCAAAAATTCGCTCAGAAAATGGGAACCCAACTGAGTAAAGGTTATTGGAATTGCTCCAAATTGGATTCTAAATGGCCACAGACAATAGGTAAGTATTTCTCCCATCTAAACTTTTGGGAAATTATAAGTTTTCGATCGAATAAAATGGAGTTGAAGTTATAGTCAATTCAATTGAAAAGATATTGTTATTGGTCATTCTTATTGTTGAAAATAGCGATATTCTCTCAATGTAATGGCAATAACTAAGTGGAATTACTAGCTTCAGGTGGAAAATTGCATAAACAAATAGAAGTCGGCATTCGAGGTATGTTATGGCTTATTCATTCGGCAAGTTATTCTTGTCATATAAGTGATATGACCTATGTTTTAAACGTAGATAATGATTCCATATGTTGTAATTAGCTGCTACTAGTATATAAGGATCAGGTATGTCGTGATTAGTTGCTATCAGCAGATTACAGTTACATATGTTGTGGTTAGCTGCTAGAAAACATATAAAGATTATATCGCAATATCCCTTGTCGGGAAAGAACATGTTAAGTTTGACACACACTAGAAGCATCGTAGGAACTTAACTGTTCTTCAGTTCATTGTGTTAGTAGAATTGCATGTTTTACTGTCAGGCCTAGACCTTAGATGCTTGTGGATAGTTATTGGGCCTGAGTTAGTAAGTTGAATAGCATAGGCGCAGCTAGGCGATATAACTACCAGTTTGGTGCTTGTATTATCAGTGAAGCACGCCCAGAGGCCATTGGCGTACCTTCACGTACCAAGTTAAGAAATTTAGATAGGATGGCCATACTTTAGAGTCAGCGGCAGTAGCGTTGTCTAGTGAACTGAGTGATAGCCTGCGATCTAGTTAGTGACTACCAGTGACTGTCAGTTCCAGTTGACTTAGTATTAGTTATACAGGTCGCCCAGGAAGCAATCCCAGTCATTCAAGTCAAATAGATTCATGGGTAACCTAAGCAAAGGGACCTTATTAGCAATCAGAGGCGAGGCCAACGCCCTAGCCTGCTCCTATAAGATGCTCAGGTACAGTTTGTCGTGAGTGGACAAGTCCATGTAAACTTACCTACAAGGTTAGGGATCATCCAGAAGAGTCATATAAGATCTAAATAAAACAAGTTTAGGTGTAAAGGACTAGAACCATGTTAGCACAGTATTGCCCTCGGGCTAAGCATTTTAGTAGGCTGCCTGTGGAGGAGTAGGGACCAACTACTCAAAAGCACGTTCGGTCAGTAGCAGTCCTACAGTCTAAGAAAAGGAATTAAGTAATTGGTCTTCTACAACCCTACAGTTGCTTATGAGTTATAATCGTCCGAGCAGGACATCCAGAGTATTATTAGACCACTCCAGACCTTGCCCTCTCTGGTCTAGACCATTAGAGATTATGATAACTATTAGGATCCTCTAATCAGATACAAGTACATGGGGTGTGCCTGCTAGAAGCGATATAGATTATTCTAGGGGCAAGCATCAGTCTATTTAGGCCCAAAAGGCTAGATATGCCTTTGAGTGGCTAGATTGAGAATTCAGTATAGCACATCAGTTGGGATTGCCCTCACCTATGACCTTCCGTGACCACCCCAGGGTTACTAGCTATGTCGTCGCCCTCTAGAGGCTATATGACGTTGCTCCAAGGAGCGATATGTCGTCCCAGGGGATGATGCAGAGGCCCAAGGGCCATATTACAGTTCATTCCATGGTTGGATATTATCTTTGTGCCATATCAGCATCACACCCTCGTCGAGCCAGGTGCTCAGGGTGCAGTTATTAGGAGTCCACCAGACACAGACAAAGCTACAGATCAGGAGCCAAGCGGGTTCAGTTGCAGACCCAGGGGACAAGTAGGTTGGTTGTAGCACCATTAGAGTCATAGGAACCTGGATAGGGGTATATAGATTAAAGTGTACTTGTCAGGGCTTATTGGGGGTCTTGGTGGGTTATTATGTGTTGATTGTACCTTCCAGGCTTATGGGGGCTAGGTTAGGTTCTTGTTTGTATTCTTGTCTGCTAGCTATAGATTATAAGTATTTGATTGACAGTCGTAGCTCATATACGTGTAGTGTTTTACTAGTTGCAGGTTATAAATAAGAAGACTTCCAGGTTAACTTCTACCTCTTCCTTCTACTTACTTTCAGTCTTTAGCAGTTTTTATTCAACTTATTACTACCTTACATATTCAGTACATATTGTACTAACGCCAACTATGGGGCGCTACATTACTTGCTTGTAGGTTTAGACAGATAGGTTGTGAGATCTCCTAGCAGCTTTTGAGCGTCAGCAGTTTGGCCAGCTCCTTTCATTTGGGGTTTCCAGGTTGTAGAGATTATAGTTTTTCATTTGTATAGCATTCGGGTAAGATGGGGCCTTGTCCCGACCATTATTTTTATTCTTAGAGACTTGTAGACTACAACATTTAATTAGTTAGCTGTGGTTGGCCGCATGGGGCCCGTGTATATTTTATTTTACATGTTGTTTGTGTGGGGCTTAACATAGCTGCTTATTTTTCTTTCTATTATAACTAGGAAGCATGGTGGTCTTTTCGGCCCGCATAGGATCCCTATTGATGTATGTTGGCTGGGTTAGCTATTTTCTTTTATAGGTGCTATGTGGCCTCGTTGGCCCGAAGCTGTGTTTACAGTCAAGGTATAGCAGCTTGTTTTCTTGAGTTTCAGTCATGGAAAGGCACCATAGGTACCTGTGCCCAGCCAAGTCAGCCCAGATTCCAGTATGGCATCAGGTGCCCGTCATGCCTCCCAAGGTGGGGTGTGACACTTAGAGCCTCACACCAAAATTTTGTTAGACTCTATAGCTGGTGGGCAAGCCTTGGAAAAGACTTATGAGGAACTGTATGCATTGCTGAACCGAATTTTGCAAGGCAACCCAGAATGGAATGCTAACACACCTAGAGGTATGGTGAAGAAAGCGGCAGGCGTCTTAAAGGTAGATGGACTCACAACTATTGCTGCACAGATAGCTGCATTACAAAATCAGATGAACACTCACAATAGTAACATGCGCTTGGGGCAGCCGCAAGCTCCAGCAAGTGTGATGTGAAGTTTGTGGTAGCAGTGACCACTCAACTGAGACATGTGGTGCCAACCCAGACTCAGTTTATTTTGTGGGGAATGCGCAGAGAACAAATAATCAGCATTATGGCAATAATTACAACCCCAACCGGAGGAACCATCCAAATTTTTCATGGGGCAGTAATAGTCACCAAGGCCAAAGTTCGAATTAGGGTCTGCACAAAAATCAGCGGGCGCATCAGAACTTCCAGCCCCAATTCAGAGGGAATAATGCTCCTACTCAGTCTAGCAACATTGAAGACATGCTGAAGACAATTATAGCCAACAAGCTCAGATGGCGGCTGACTAAGTAAAATTGATGGATGAAATGAAAAATCAACAGTTGGCTAAAAAGGCTTTGGAGATTCAGCTGGGACAGCTAGCTGGAGCATAGAATACTCGATCCTGGGGTGGATTTCCAAGTAATACAGGTACCAACCCTAAACAGGTAAATGTTGTCACCACCAGGAGTGGTAAACAATTAAAAGAGTTGGTGCCAGAAAAGCCAGCAAAAAAAGCTGAAATCATAGAGGAGGAAGCCAAGGACAATAATAGAGAAGTGGGGAGTGGAAAGTCAATAGGAGTTGTGAAATCCCCACCACCACCCCCGTTCCCATAGAAACTGAGGAAGCATAAAGAAGAAGCATGCTTCCAAAAATTTATGGAAGTATTAAAGCAGGTACACATTAATCTTCCACTAGTGAATGTTTTACAGGGTATTCCGAAGTATGCAAAATACATAAAGGATATTGTGTTGAAAAAGAGCAGACTGACGGAGTATGCCACTATTTCACTTACTGAGGAGTGTACATCACGGATACAGAACAGACTGCCTAAAAAGCTCAAGGATCCCCGGAGTTTTACTATCCAAATCACCATTAGGTAGTCTATTAGAGCCCGCGGTTTATGTGATCTTGGGGCAAGAATTAATTTTATTCCCACCTCATTGTTCAAAAAGTTGGGTTTGGGTAGTCCAAGACCCACCACAATGATTTTGCAGCTAGCGGACCACTCATTGGCCAGACCAGATGGAATTGTGGAAGATGTGCTAGTGCAAGTCAGCTCCCTTATTTTCCCAGTGGATTTCATAATTCTTGATTTTAAGCCGGACTTGGAAGTCCCATTTATTTTGGGATGTCCCTTTTTGGAAATCGGACGAGCCTTGATTGATGTAGTTGCAGGGCAGCTAACTATGAGAGCTCATGACAAGGTGGAAGTGTTTGATGTTTACATAGCCATGAAGCTACCTTCTATTTATGAGGAGTTGTCCGCAATTACAGTGATTGACCAAGAGTCTGCACTCTAGCTTATTATCCCAAATGATCACTTGGAAAGAGCATTGGTGGGACATGATCAGTTCGGGGATGTTGCAGCTTATGAAATGGTGCAAGCTTTGGATGAGGCCAAAATGTTCTTTTGAAAGAAGGAGTTTGAATCCTCACAGAGATCTTTGGAGCATCCACCCAAGCCATCTATCGAGGAGGCCCCCAAACTGGAGCTGAAGGAATTGCCTCCACACCTCCAGTATGCAGTCTTGGGAGAAGTTGATACATTGCCGGTCATTATTTCTTCAGGTCTAACAGATTCACAGGTTCAAGAAGCATTGGTGGTCCTGAAAAAGAGAAAGAGAGCAATAGGTTGGCAAATGTCAGAAATTCGTGGAATCAGTCCGGCTTTCTGCATGTACAAAATATTAATGGAGGAAGGATCAAAACTGATTGTGCAGCATCAAAGGAGGTTGAAATCAATCATGAAATATATGGTGCAGAAGGAGGTAATCAAGTGGTTAGATGCAGGAGTGGTATATCCGATTTCTGACAATGAGTGGGTCAACTTGGCTCAGAGTGTCCCAAAGAAAGGGGAATTACAGTTATCCCTAATGAGAAGGATGAGTTGATCCTACTCACACGATCACAGGCTGGAGGATTTGCATAGACTATTAAAAACTAAATGAGGCCACCAGGAAAGACCACTATCCCATTCCATTTATTGACCAAATATTGGACAGACTTGCAGGCCAAGAGTATCATTGCTTTATGGATGGTTATTCTGGCTATAATCAAATAGCCATAGCCGCATAAGATCAGGAGAAGACCATATTTACCTGTCTATATGGGATATACGCCTTCAAGCATATGCCATTTGGGCTATGCAATGCACCAGCCACCTTCCAACGATGCATGATGGCTATATTTCATGACATGGTGGAAGACTATGTAGAGGTATTTATAGATGACTTCTCTGTTTTTGGTAACTCGCTTGGTGTATGTTTGTAGAATCTTGACAAGGTCTTGGCTAGGTGTGAAGATACAAACCTAGTACTGAATTAGGAGAAGTGTAAATTTTTAGTCAAGGAAGGCATTGTCCTTGGACACAAAGTGTCACAAAGACGCTTGGAAGTTGACTGTCACAAGGTATAGGTTATTGAGAAGTTGCCACCGCCAGTGTCTATCAGGGATGTCCGCGGTTTCTTGGAACATGCTGGGTTCTATAGACGGTTCATTCAGGATTTCTCAAAGATCTCCAGACCGATGTGTCGACTACTTGAAAAAGATTTAAGGTTTGAGTTTGGGGCATAATGTGTCAGTACTTTTGAGGAGCTGAAGAAGAAGCTGGTGGAAGCTCCTATTCTCGTTGCTCCTGATTGGGAACACCCGTTTGAGCTGATGTGTGACTCCAATGACGTGGTTGTGGGTGCAGTACTAGAGCATAGGAGAGAAAAGATTTTTCACTCCATATACTATGCAAGAAAAATGTTGGATGCTGCTCGGGCTAATTATACTGTCACATAGAAAGAAATGTTGGCACTAGTGTATGCGTTTGATAAATTCAGGTCCTATCTGGTTGAGACAAAAGTGGTGTTGTACACGGATCATGTGTCCATTCGATACTTATTCAACAAGAAAGATGCTAAGCCCAGGTTGATTTGGTGGATCTTATTGTTGCAGGAGTTCGACTTGGAAATTCGATAAAGGAAGGGTAGCAAAAATTAGGTAGCAGACCATTTGTCGCGGCTAGAGGACAGGTCACATGTGAGTGATATTGCGCGTATCCGAGAAGAGTTCCCTGATGAGAAACTCTTGGCACTGAGTTTCGCAGAACTCACTTGGTACGTGGACATAGTGAACCTGATAGTAAGTGAGTTTACCCACCCGAAGCAACTGCTCAAAATGAAAGAAGCTGAAGTATGAGTCCTAGTTTTGCATATGGGATGAACCATATCTATTCAAGCAGGGTCCAGATCAAGTGATGACATGGTGCATTCCTGAGAGACAAGTGACACAGGTGTTAAGAAGTTGTCATTCCTCATCGTATGGCGGGCATCATGGAGGAGAGCGCACTGCTCATAAGGTGCTCCAGTCTGGTTTCTTTTGGCTGATTTTATTCAAGGATGTAGCAGCCTATGTCAATACATGTGATCAATGCTAGAGAATGGGAACAATCAGCAGAAAACATGAGATGTCTTTGCACAACATCTTCGAACTTGAGGTATTTGACGTGTGGGGGATAGATTTCATGGGGTCGTTTCCACCGTCGTTCGGCAATCAATACATTATGGTAGAGGTGTACTATGTTTCCAAATGAGTTGAGGCCGCAGCTTTTCCCACTAACGATGCCAAGGTAGCGACCAAATTTGTGAAGAAGCAGATTTTTCTAGGTTTGAAACCCCACGAGTTATTATTAGCAACAAACATTCGCACTTTGTTTATAACTGGTTCCAAAACCTATTGGCCAAATATGGAGTTCGGCATAAAGTTGCTACAGAATACCACCCAAATATGGGAAGTCAAGTAGATTCTACATAAAATTGTAAATGCTCAACGAAAAGATTGGGAAAGCAAACTAGATGATGCTTTGTGGGCATATAGGACTTCCTATAAGATGCCAATTGGGAATTCACCCTATCGGTTGGTTTATGGGAAGGCCTGTCACATGCCTGTGGAGCTTGAAAATTAGGCATATTGGGCTGTGAGGAAGTTGAACATGGATCCCAAGTTAGTTGGGAAAAAGCGGTTGTTGCAATTGCATGAGCTGGATGAGTTTCAGTGGCACGCCTATGAGAGTGCTAAGCTATACAAAGAGAAGACCAAGAGGTGGAATGACAAACATACAGAGCCTCGAATCTTCGAGCCTGGACAATGGTGTTACTATTCAACTCCCGGTTGAAGTTATTTCCAGGGATGTTGAGGTCTAAGTAGTCTGGACCATTTGAGGTTGCTAGGATGACCCCATACGGGGTAGTTGAATTGTGGAAAGATAATAAATGTGCCACATTTTTGGTGAATGGTCAAAGGTGTAAGCATTACTGGGGTAAGGGCGTTAATCGATAGATGATGTCTATCACCTTATATGATGAGTGAATGTGAGCTGGGTTGTGCCGTGACGGTAAATTAGGAACTACACGGGAGGCAACCCGTGAGTGTAATGTAATAGTTAAGATTTATTTTCAAAAATAAAAAACTATGACGTTAGATGGGAGGCAACATACCATTTTCCAACTTATTATTGACTTTGGATGAAGCAAAGGATGAGGGAATGCAAAAAGAAAAACAATGGGGTATAAAAATAGACCAGAGGGGCAAGGTAAGTGAAAAGGCAACCCCTGGAAACAATGAGGGTACGCGTTAGCTCCGTGTCACGGAGCAGGATCTCCACGATGAGCTCCGCGCCACGGAGCCTTATTAAAATTGTGGCACTACAAAATAGTGCATGTCCGCATGCGCTCCGTGTCACGGTGCTTGTCCTCTGTGATAGGCGTCGTGGCATGTGGTTGTGTATTTCGTGATGGGTTTCATTAAATTGACGTGTCGGCCCACCCAAATCCCCTTATTTTTATTTTTATTCAGCATTTTCACCCCTAATCCCCCATTTCTATCATGATAAGACACCGATAATCCCCTTCCCTTTTCTCCAAAAATCACTCCATTAAGAGCGTGACACGAACCCTAGGTCACACTTTCCTCACCTCTCTCTTCTCAAGAACAAGATTTACAGATATATTTCGGCTTTCTCTCTCTACTCTCATGTAGAGTTTGGGAAAGAACATTTGGGTTTTAGAAGATCAACTAGAATCACACCCGGCCTAGAACATCTTGGTGAATGTAGTTGGAACTTCCTTCTTTCTCTTGATAAAACCCTGATTGATCATAAACTGTGTGAACAAAATGTGCATTGCGAAATTTTGGGTGTTCTAATTTGTAATTTGGTTAGATATTATGGAGAATATAATTGCAAGGGCTAAAATCATGTCGTGTTGAATATATGTTCTTTGTGTTTGTCTCCACATTTCTATAACGGGTGAACCACATGTTGAAGTGAGTAAATAGTGTTGCAGATCTGCTCAATATTCACTACTTTGCTATGTGCATATTTGAATTATGATGTTTAATGAAGAGTCAAACATGTCAAAAGTATGGGGTAATCATGAAAGGTCTAGGGATCTTTGCGTTGGTTAGCTATGCATCTTAAGTTAGGAGAGTGTTGCTCGACTGGGACATGTGAAGTGTGCATTACATATAGTTTGTAAGGGCATACTAAATTTCACTACATACTACACTATGCCTATGCCCCATTGTTTCACAAGGTTGTTCTTTGTAAATGTGGGCATGCATAGATTGTAAATGTTCGTGATTACAAGTTCCAAATTTCTTGAATTCTGAGTAAAGCAATATGAATTTCATGTAAAAGTTAGTGTCATGAGTCTGAGTTAATTGATGGTATGAAGTCTGAGTAGTACAAGCTAATTGTCAAATTGTTGATTATGCTCCAATGTGGGAATGACTAGTCATTGTATTGTGGAGAAAAGGAAGTTTGAGTACCTGAATAACTATGACTAGTGCACCCACACTAGCAACTAAGTGTGGGGTAATCACCAAAGCCCTGACTTAATGTTGGCTAGCCATGTTAAATATTGACTAATTTGGTCTCTGTGTTTTGGATGAACAGGAACAATGTCTGCTGGACAAGATAAAGGGAAAGGTCTTTCGTCCTCCGGCATAGGCCGAAAAAGAATCCGATGGGGCAGCTGTGCCAGCAACCCCACCAGTTCCCAGGGGACAGAAAAGGCAATTCAGTGCCAGATGGGTGGTGGATGAAGGAAAAAAATGGTATGCCAAGAATAAAGAGTCGAAATACTTCCCGGAGGAGCAGATTGACTGGGAGAGTTTGGCACAGGAGTTCCTCCATATAATGAAAAGGATACACACCCTGGGCATGGACTTCATTTTCAATGAGCCCAAGGAGTGTAATTTACACATGGTTTGAGAATTCTACGCAAATTGGGACCCCACCCTCCACAGCCACACAATCAAGATTCGGGGCTAGGTCATCCCATTTGAAGCACATCACTTAAACGCAATCTTGGGGACACCTGACACAAATCCACATCCACTCCGCCAGCTTAATATCACACTGCCATATGCTGATATTTGGCACACATTATGCAGGCAGTGATCAACAGCCAGGTGGATTCACCACAAAGAAAAAGGATACCACTAGACATCGCCCTATTCATAGATGAATGGGGAGGCACGTGTTTGGATGAAGATTTTCTGCAACTGTCTCATTCCAGGGTGCATATGACTGATGTCACCAGGGATAGGGTCTGCCTGGTATATGCCTTAATGCGAGATATACAGATAAATATTGGGGTTATGATCAAATCAGCCATGAAAAAGGCTAGGCTGCACCAGGGGCACGGGTATGGTTTTGGCAGTCTACTCACCACCTACCTCAGGAGCCAATACATTGAGGAGGATGCTTCAGACTACAGGCCAAGGGTAGAACAGCATGCTATGGATGTGAAAAAGACTAAGGCGCCAAATACCACTTACGTGTCAGTTCTCACATTAGCCGAGCGGCACACTCGAGATGATAGCTACGCAGCCAGGATGTTTGGACTGCAAATGTTGCAGCTGCACATTGGTGGATGGCTAGCAATAGAGGAGGAGCTCTGGCAGGTGGATAGGGACTACCCCATGAAAGAGAATGCTAGAGAAATGTGTAGGATTGGGCCAGTGTTTGTAGAGCCGGTGGATGATGACGTACCCACTGATGAGGAGAGGCACCGGGAAGACTCAGACATTGAGTCAGATGATGATGAGGCGGATGACTCCGATCTCGGTGAGGAGGCCTTTTCACTAGATGAGGAGATTGAAACAATTGTTTGATCTGGGAGTCTTCACCACCCTAACTCTATTTTTACATTGATATGTTGCAAGCACTAGGGACAGTGCTCATTATAAGTGTGGGGTGGTCATTTTGTGTTTATCTATTTATGTGATTCTCTGAAAACTGTGGCATGTATTAACTAGTAATAAACAGATGTTGTGGCATGTAATTTGTTGCTAGGAACAAGACTAGGTACTTATGTCTGTAATAGCTAGTAAGCTTATCTGTTCTGTTCCTATGTTGTGCTTGTAAATGTTTTTCAGTTTTTCTTTTTTTTTTGGGTTTCTCAGCTTTTGTTTTTGGTGCTTTTCCTGAGAATAGTCCCTTTGTACTGAGTAGGAATTTCCTTAGTCATAGGTAGAGATTGTTCTCTATGATGGATGGATGACGACCATCTTAAGGGAAATTAGTCATGTTTAGAAAATAAAACCATCACTAATGGGCTAGAGTACTTCACTTGGTCAGATGCTAGACTTCATGGAATATACATTTGAACAAGAAAATAGTTAGGAGAAAATGGTAGGATTACATAAAGCCTTGGTGTTCAACTCTAAACTGTAAGTTGTAGGCTTAATTGTGCTTGTCACTCAATGTGGATGAAATTGTAAAAGGGGTATAAGCTAACCAAGTTTGAACCTCTATGCCATGTGTGGTGAGAACTAGTTGTATTTCTTGCTAACTAACATCTAGAATTTTCCTTGATTGTATGAAAAGATGGAAGTGGAATTAAACTTACGGATATGATTAAGGCACTTCTTTGTGAATCGAGCTAGTTGACCTATCTCACTCATTGTCCCTCACCTTGATGTTATCCCTAGTGAGCCCCGTTTAAGCCTTCAAGCCTAATTTTATTGGAATAGCCTCACTAAGTAGCCTTACCCTATTTGTTCGAATGGCCTCAATGTTACTTTGATCCAAATAGATCCTATTGCACTTTATTGAGACATTATTTCTAAGGAGATGACCAAAGGAATGGGTGAATAGTGAAGGGGGGAAGAATTGGTGTGTGTATTCAATTTGTTGGTCATAAGCTATATATATATACATGAAAAAAATATGTATATACTTATACGCATGGATTTATATATATAGTGTATTGATGAGTCTAAGCCAGGGGTACACACTCCTTACATCTTGGATAAGAATAAGTAAGTGAAAGGAAAAAAATTGAAAGAGGTGGAGTGAAGGGCGAAAGAAGTAAGGCGCTGAAAAGTGAAATGTGTAATTGTCTTAAAGTGCATAGAGATAAGAGTCAGTACGATCCAAATAATCCTACCTGTCCCTTAGCCGACATTACAACTTGAAAAAGCCCTTTTAATCCTATAAGTGATGTTATGCTCAGTTGAGTAGTACACTATAAGCAAACTCATGGTGTATTAGATTTTCTTGAAATAATTTTTGGAGCGTGAGCAAATCATTTATAGAATGTGCTTAATTGTGATCATACTGATCTCATAAAAGTAGGGACATTGCATACAAGTGAGGGCACATGATTGTGAACCATGGGTGAAGCTAATGACCTCGCTACTATGATTCAGACATGTTGGCCAGATTTTCAGTTGAAAAGTTATTCACTAGGGATTGTGTGATATATTCTTAAGAATGTGGTGAGGGAAGACCATGCTTGATTGAATAAATTTTATTCCATGATTAAAGTGTTTAGCACAATTAGGTGTGAGTTATTTGGGTCCATTGATGATAATAATGTTGAAATCGTGCCAAGGATATTAAAGGATTGTCCGAGGATGAACAAGGTTATAAGTGTGGGGTGGTGATCTTAGACGTATTTATACGACCAAACGCCGTATTTTCAACCATACGGGAGCCTACTTGAGGATAATACTGATGTATTCTTGCATGTTTTGAGTTAGTTATGCTTGTGGACTAATAAATGCGATATGACTATTTGTAGGTGGAAAAGATAGTAATTTCATCTTGATGTTGCGGATGACACTCGGAGTTGAAGTATGGAAATTTTAGAGAGCTTAAAAACTGATTTGGGAATTCACTCTCGTGTCACGTTGGGGATTGTTCGCATTTAACAAAGTGCCACGGTGCCTGGGTAGAAGAAGAAATTTATTAACTTTTGAAGGCACGAACCAGTGAAGGACCGTGTTTGGTACGTGTCATGGAGGAGATATGGCGTGTTGAGCTCCATGACACAGAGCTTAAAATTTTAGAACTCCAACAATTCCAGTGAGGGTTCATGTTTGGTCCGTGTCACAGAGGAAGAATGGCGCGTTCAGCTTCGTGACACGGAGCATGGATTTCTAGATTTTCAACATTTATGGTGCACCTCCGCGACAGCTCCGTGTCATGAAATGATTTCTCATGATGAGCTCCGTGCCACGGAGCTAGTTTTTCAATGTGTAATTTTTCACCTATATAAATAGAACACTTAGATTTTAATTTTTCATTATCTGATTAGCATGAACATGGGAAATGGGAGTTGAGCTGAAGAAAATTCTAGGGTTCTTTCTATTCTCTTTTCTTCTAAATTTCAATTGTTCCTCTATTAGAAACTTCTTTGGAGATGTTTAATCAATGAATGAGTGGCTAATTCACCTCATTCTAAGGTTAAGGCTATTTGTATGATTGTATGACTTTATTTTATTTTCAGCTTCATGTTCTTCTATCATGATTGGTTGTTCTTCTATTCCTTCTTTTAGTATTTTAGTGTTTTGACAACATTAAGATAAATTTATAACCTTAATTTGACTCTGGAAGGAGAATTATTAGGGTAGAACAAGGAATAGGGGAATGTATTCTTATCTTTGATGTAAATTGAAGGTAAGATTCACGTGCAGGATAGGAATATACCTGCAATGCCATATTCGGTTAACAAAGGGAACAAATTCTACTAAACCTAAGATGAGTTTTTGCATCATAAGTTAATATGTGTAGCTGCAAGGTTCATAATTAGGCAATTGGCTAGAGGTTCAAAAGACCATAGTCAGACTTCAAGTTTTCCCAACCATCAACCCGATAGAGAACGTAGCTGAAGAAAAATATAAGTTTTACACGATTGCATCCCATGCCTCAACCTTACAATATTCTTGCTTATTGTTTTAATCAACATTCTTAGCTTCATTTTATTATTACTTTCTATATTATTATTTATAAAACTCCTAATTCATTGTGTTACTTACACACTTGCGTAAATTAATTGTGACTACTAAAATAGAAAAAAATTCACTAAGTCATAGTCCCTGTGGGTTCGATATCCGGCTTGAAAGAGCCACTATATTACTTTTATAACCATGTGCACTTGCATGCTTCTGGGAGACAACAAGAACCCTTCTCGGTCTCTACTCCAGTCGGTGATTCAGTTATAGCTCAAAGGGTATATGGAAATTTCCCCGTCATAGTCCTTTAGAAAGTCACCTCCGCAGATTTAGTAGAGCTAGCCATGACCAATTTTGATGTTATCTTTGGCATGGATTGGCTACATGCATATTATGCCTCAGTCAATTGTAGAACCCATGTAGTAGATTTTATATTTTCAAATGCCACTAAGATATACCGTGACATACGGGAAGTCTATTGGTGGAGTGGCATGAAGAAGGACATAGCAGAGTTTGTGGCTAAGTTTCCAAAATGTCAATAGTTGAAGGTTGAGCATCAGAGATCAGGAGGTATTCTTTAGGACATTGGTATCCCTACTTTGAAGTAGGAGGAAATCAATATGGACTTTATTATGGGGTATCCTCATACACGCCGATAATATGACTTTATTTGGGTGGTTATGGATAGGTTGACTAAGGCAGCTCATTTCTTACAGGTCAAAACGACCAATTTGGTAGAGGATTATGCTAAGTTGTATATTCAGGAGTTAGTTCGGTTGCATGGAGTGCCCTTGTCCATCATATCAGATAGAGGTACTCAGTTTACCTCCCAGTTTTGGAGTCATTTCAGAAGGGCCTTGGTATCCAAGTTAAGCTTAGCACAGCATTTCACCTGCAAATAGATGGTCAGACGAAGCGGACCATTCAGACTCTGGAGGATATGTTGAGAGCGTGTGTGATTGATTTCAAGGGTAGTTGGGATGATCATTTGCCTCTCATTGAGTTTTCATATAACAACAGCTACCATTCCAGCATTCAAATGGTTCCGTTTAAGGCTCTATATAGGTGAAGGTGTAGATCACCTATTGGTTGGTTCGAAGTCGGTGAAGCTGTGACGATAAGGCTAGATTAAGTACATAAGGCCGTGGAGAAAGTTCATCTTATCAAGGATAGGTTAAAAACAACTCAGAGTCGCCAAAGGTCCTATACAGATGTGAGTAGGAGGGAGCTTGAGTTTAAAGTTGATGATTGGGTGTTTTTGATGGTATCTCCCTTGAAGGGAGTGGTAAGGTTCGGAAAGAAAGGAAAACTTCCCCGTTATGTTTATCCATACCAAATTGTGAGACATGTGGGCAAGGTAGCCTATGAGTTAAAATTGCCCTTAGAATTAGCTTCAGTTCATCTTTTCCATGTATCACTCTTGAAGAAGTGTTTGGGTGATCCATCTCTAGTTGTTCTGGTGGAGAATGTAGGTGTAAAGGAAGGCCTCAGCTATGAGGTTCTGGTAGAAATACTTGATCATCAGGTTTGGAAGCTAAGTAACAAAGAAGTAGCTTTAGTGAAGGTATTATTGAGGAGCCAACATGTTGAGGGAGCTATGTGGGAAGCTGAAACAGAAATGATGGCTAGATATTCGCATTTATTCCCTTCCGGCTCAATTACAGCTTGAGGTATCAAGTTCCTCCTTAGTACTCTATTCAGTTTCATGTTCAGTTCATTTTTCCCCCCAATTTCCTTCATGTCAATGTATGTATGTGTGATTTATGAATTCAGTTCAGTCATGTATTCTAGTCTAGAGTTAGTTACTCCGCCAGTTTTCAGCTTAAATATTCAGTATTTGGCATGGTAGTTGCATTTCCCAACTTTTTAGTATGTTTACCCACATTCGAGGATGAATTTTCCCAAGGAGGAGATATTGTAATACCCCCAAAGTGCCTAAGACTAGACTCAAAATTGGAAATGAAAAGTACCAGAAAATTTGGAATTTCTTCTCAAAACGGCTCGTTGTACTGGTCGTTGGTGGGACTAACGACCCGTTGGATGTGCTCGTGGTGAGAATCTGTAGAGTAGGCTGGGAAGTAACGGGTCTCACATCAACCCATTAGTGGATGTAACGGGTCGTTGTAAAGAGGTCGTTGGGAGGATGGTCTTGGTAAAAAGGGTTAGCACGAGTCATAGGACGACTCATTGTTCGAAGGGATGAGTCATTATATAGTCCCTTTGGAAGGGAGGATGGTCTTGGTAAAATGGGTTGGCACGAGTCATAGGACAACTTGTTGTTCGAAGGGATGAGTCATTATATAGTCCCGTTGGAAGGGTTCTCAGAAGGCAGACAGTGGTGACAATTGATGGTTGCCACGAGTCGTTCGAGCTGGGTACGACTCACGGTACCTATCGTGGTATGCAGGTCTGGGACTGGAACTTGGGCTGAAGCAACGGGGTAAGCAACAACTCATGGGAGCTTGTAACGACCAGTTGGACTAGTTGTGTTCACTGGTAGTGCAGATTTTTCAAATTTTTCATTAAGGGTATTTTCGTTATTTCTAAACCCTAAGGTCCTAAACTGCATCATCTTAAGCTCACCTAGTAGGATTTTAAGGGGGATTAAACCTATTCTAAGTATCCTCACTCCATGCATGCAACCTAGAGCCTTCCTTGAAGATCAAGTTTGAGGAATTTCATCAAATTCTCTCCAATTTCCTTTGTACTTTCAAGTGGGAGTGTGAATTCGATTTACCCAGGTATGTTAGGCTATGAATGAGAGTTCCTTTCACTCTCATTCTCTAAACTCTTCTCAATTCCATGAATTTCAATTCTAGATTCAAGTTTCATGATCTTATGGAGTTTATTCCAATTCTTGTGCAATTCTCTATCATCTATCTATGGGTCAATTCCCTTTATGTATCAAATCACGGTTTATGATCTATGGGCAGATTTTATGATTGCTTTGAATATAAATTTATAGTTTCAAATCTTAATTAAATTATGCTCAATTATGTATGCTTCATGAAAAGTCAAGTTATGATTTCATTATGATTTCTTGATCTTCTTAAGCTCTAAATTATTATTTATGATTTATGATATAATTTCTCCCAATCATTCATCATGGATTTATGAATATCAAGTATATACATGTTTTACAAGTATGCATAGATTTCACTATTTATGGATTTATGACTCTTGGTCGATTCACGGGCCCTTGTTCATGGCTATTCATGTATTTCAAGTGGGATCCATCATGTTACTATTTATTTGGCCATGAATTTCATGAATGATTTTACGATTACAATATGAGCCCATGTGCATGTTTTTGGGAGAAATATCTAGCACCGAGTAGACCTGGCATTCAAAGGAAAATCATGTGGTCTCAGAAATACATGTCACCATAGGCATATGTATATATTTATTATTGGATACTTGTGATATCACCACACATGCACATCCCCCTTCCTGGCAAGTCGGGGACGGTCCTAACCACTTGGGAAAAATAGTGGGGCAACATGTAAGGCTCTATCATGATGGTGTCGGTTAAGACGAGTCCTCCCATTATTTCTCATGATTTATGCATGGTTATGTTTATGTTACTTTGGCTCAAGTCATGTTTAAAGAAGCTTTTCTCCTATGATTATGATTATGTCCGATTTATGAATATTTTCGAAATCTTGAGCCCTTATGTTACATTATGATATTTACTTTATGACATGTTGTCCTTCTCTTATGAACTCTTACGTATTTTAACTGTCCATTTTTACTTACCTTGCATACTCAGTACATTCCAAGTACTAACCACATACTCTATGATGTATCGTTTCATGATACAGGTCCGAAGGATCAGTCTCAACCGCATCATTAGTCACGCTCCTCTCTCAGACCTGTCTACCTAGTATTGGTCAGTCCTCATCCTTCTAGGAAATTCAGTTATCTACAGTTATGTTCTTTTAGTTTCAGTCTTTAATGACTTAGTGGGGTCTTGTCCCATCAACTCGTCCAGTATGTAGAGGCTTATCAGACATAGTGTGTATTCAGCTTTAGGATTATGTTATGTACTTAGATCTTCAGATATTATTATATTTTCAGACTTCCGCTTTGTTATCTATGTTAAACTTCTGCTTGATTATGATGGTTTTAATGTCATGTTCATGACATGGGTCGATTTGGTGCCTCTCGAGGTTCTTTGTCCTGTGTCTTGATCAGGGCCTATGTTCGGGTTGTGAAAAAATCGATGATCTCCTTCGCAAAAAAATCATTTCTCCAAGCAAATCCCCTTGGAGTTGTTCTACCTTTTACATTAATAAAAGTTTCAAGATTCAATGAAGAGTCCCTCGCTTAGTCATCAATTATAAATTGTTAAATGTTGCCCTCCATTGGATTAGGTATCCTATTACTAATAAGAAGGATTTACTCCAGTGACCCCATGCTGCTATGATTTTCTGAAAATTTGATTTAAAATCGGGCTTTGGGCAAATTCAAATTGATCCCAGAGATCAATATAAAACTGCTTTTACAGTACCATTTGGGCAATATTAATGGAATATCATGCCCTTTCGACTAAAAATGCTCAGAATTTTATAAAAATAATGAATGACATTTTCAATCCTTTCTCAAAAATAATGAATGACATTTTCAATCCTTTCTCAAAAATAATGAATGACATTTTCAATCCTTTCTCAAAAAACATAATTATTTATATTGATGATGTTTTGGTATTCTCCACTAGCATTTGATTAATATTTCAAGCACTTAAGAAGTTTCTTCAATGTGATCAAAGTAAATGGCTTAGTTTTATCTAAAACTTAGGATAATTTTTTTTAAAATTAACATCAGTTTTTTTGTGCATAAAATCCACAAAGGTACTACATCCCCATTCAAAGATATATCTAATTTGTTGACAAACGTTTCGATCAAAATTTAGATAAAACTTAGCTCCAAAGATTCTTGGGATGTGCTAATTATGTAGTAGATTTTGTTCCAGGATTTAGCAGTTTGCTAAGACCCCTCCATGATAGATTCAGAAAAAACCCCACCTCCGTGGACTCATGTTCACACCAATGCTATTAAAGAAATAAAAAAAAAAGATTAGGCATCTTGCTTGTCTATGTCTTCCTGATCCCTCTGCATTCATAGTAGTCAAAACATATACATTAGAAATTGGTTATGGTGGCATTTTGAAGCAAAGAAAAAATGATAAGAAACATATTATTGCATTTGCATCCAAGCATTGGAATAAGGCCCAACAAAATTATCCAACAATTAGGAAAGAAATTTTGGCAATTGTTTTATGTGTTTCAAAATTTCAAACTAATTTATTAAATCAAAAATTTTTGTTACGAATTAACTGTAAAGCCACGAAACCTATTTTGCAAAAAGATGTTCAAAACTTGCTTCTAAACATATATTTGCTAGATGGCAAGTTATTTTATCTATTTTTTATTTTTATATAGAATATATCAAAGGAAGCTCCAACTTTGTTTCAGATTTTCTTACCAAAGAATTCTTTCAGGGAAGATAAAAGAAAAAAGAAAAAAGAAGCCGACTGAGGTCCCAGAGTCCTCATAATTTCTGGTCCTCACTCAATTCTTGAGTAGAAAAAAGAAGACGATGGAGATCCCAGAGTCCCTACAATTTATGGTCCTAACTCGACCAAATAAAAACAAATTAACATTGGTGCAACAACAAACAAATTCCCAACAACAAGTTGTTACAAATCAGCAAACGAAATTAGTTGCCTTCAAGCAACCCTCAAAAGACGCAACTGGCCCAAGACAACCCAAATATCAAACTCCAGCAAATTATGCTATGAAAAAAATTCCGCCATCATATGTCCTGGAAAATGCAACTCTAATTTCATTTTCGAGTCCAAAGAAATGGGCCGACCTAGTTGAGGAAGAAGAAAAATATACTCAGCTAGCTCAAACCAGGTCCACCTCATGGGTAGAAGAAGATTTTCAAAACTGGTGCTTGCTCATGAGTTTCAAGGATACTACGACCCTAACAAGTCCAAACAAAAGAGAATTGATGAACCAATATCTCTTCTTCAAAAACATGTGTTCTACTATGGTAGCCCAAAGCCATGCATCTTCTTTTTCTCGTTCTATGGATGCTAGCAGCATCACTAAAAAAGTTGTGGAGGCAGAAAGCCCCATCGAATTTTCTTTCAATTTTTCACAAAGCATTGGCATGGTACCCACTACAAATACAAAATCTTGCTTATTCAAGCCCCACTAAGACAAAAAAATTGCAATCATTTGTTATACATATCATGGTGTGGATTAACAAAATAATCTCACCAAAGGAATGGGGAATGCACCCAGTCAAATATAGTAAACTTTTTCAACCATTTGAACAGCCAAAATTACTATTATTTTGACTATATAGCAGCGTGAATGAAAGCGTTTACCTTCCAAAATTACCTCAACAAATATTCTTGGTTTCTCCTATGTGGAAAACAACTAACCTCTGACTTTCCTCAATGGTTTTTTCATCAATGGTGGCCGACTTATGGTCATAAAGCTGAAATCCTTCCTCCCCCGGTTCGTGAAGGATATGAATATTTTTGTCAAAGATTTTTTAGTGACAAACAAATCCCATAACTCTTACAATTTTCCCACTGGTTCTATATCCCATGGATCTACTTGCATAAATTTGCCTTCCACATACCGGCAGGACACAAAGGGCTCTCATGGTTAGCCCTTCCAAAGCCATTCTAAATGGTATAAAAGTTGGAACCCCTTAGAAGCTTACATAGCAGAAGTGAAAAATAGTTCCTGCAAAATCTGAAGTATCTGGCCCCGACAGATGCTGCCAAAATATCATTTTTATAGCAAAAATCCATTGCAACAGGATAACTCAAGCAATAAAGGAGACTTTATCCAGTAAATGAAAAAAATCCTTCAATAAATTAAAGCTGAACTCCCCAGTCGTCAATTGTAGGCATCGAGAAAATCTGAGTCGGAAGACGAAGAAGACAGGCCCTGCATTAATTTTCAGCTGAATGGACATTAGCAATGACATCATCAAGACATCACCAAATCTGATGTCATGCAAGACATCATCAGACAAATTATTGAGAGTGATACTGTAGCTTTACTGTTGCAATTTCACTGTAGCGATTTTTGGCTATAAATATCCCCCTCTATTTCATTTGTAAGACATTTTTTTCTTGCACAAGCTTTCTAGAGAGAGAGAGAAAAGACTTGGTTAGAGCTTGCTCTTTTTTCTTTCCTTGTAATACTTTAAGTTCATTTGATATTTATATCGAAGGCCAATTTTCTAACCTTGTTTTTATTACTTTTCTAACTTGTTCTTTTTTTTATTACCTATGGTTAACACCGCCACCTACTTTTAGTTATTGCACTAACCATTATTTAATTATTGCATTATCTAACATATGGTCGGCCTTGCCGCCTAATTTATTCATTGCATCCTCATTAATATTCCTGCATTTGTAATTTTTTTTCTTTTTTTCTTTTTTTCTGTCTATCCTTCTTTCCCATATTCTTTCCCTATTATTTTAGGGGGTTCACTTCTGGGTATTTGATATCAGATCCATGGGGGAAGTAAAAACTATTATTCATGTGTTTAACTTGCTTTTATACGGCATTGTTAGATCTCTCATTTGAACTATGAAAACTTGAATCAAATTATATAATTTGGTAGGATCTATCTTATAATAAGAAATTCTAAATACATGTGATACTATGACCTTTTCAGATCTACACTGTAGGTAGTATCCCTAAGCAAAGATGGTAAGATTGCCGAAAAAAATTTAGTGGACTTACAGATGGTTATTCATAACCTTTGGATTATCTAAGTGAAGGATTTCTTAAAATAATATTAATCGGCCTTTGTGAATAAAATGAGTAAGAATCCATTAATTTAACTATTGGATTTGACTCTTCCATATATTATTGAGTTAAATACTTGAATATTTTTCTTTATGGAACCTAATGGTCTCTTGGTCCAAGTATAGGAAGCATTAAAGTTATCATAGTTTTCTTTTACTATTTTTGTGCAAATCTCACTATGGCATTCTTCCATCCCTTCTCTTCTTCCTCTAGAAATATTATGCTTCTTCATCTACCGCACCTTCTTCCATCTCCTCCAATTTCAAGCTCAAAGAAGAGATTAGCTTCTCAGATTTGGAGCAATCAATTGATGAATGGAAGATCCCTAAACATCCCATGTCAACCATTTACAAATCTTCAAAATGGTCTTTAACAAGTGACTATCACAATTCGACCATTGAACAAACTATCCATCTTGAGTCTGATCACGAGGATATCAAGCTTCTAAATCCAACGTCTATAGAAAAATATAAATGAAAGTACAACTATCTCCACTTCAAGTTAGTCCAAATTGCTGCTAAATCTCTCTCTTGGGAAGGCCTAGACATCTCATTACTCCTTTCTCTTAGAGATTCAAGATTCTTGGTCTTCAATGACTCCCTCCTAGTAATGGTAGAAACCAGCCTTTGTAGTGGTCCAATTTATTTTAACTACTTTCCAAATTTTACAGTGTCTCTTAGAGATAGAAACATCTTAGATTCACTGAGGCTCAATGTTAAGACATCCAATTATAAGACTAAAATTTGATCTCTTCCTATACCTATCATCTATAGGATCCAGTATAAGGCAATGAGTTCAGCCTTTAACACTGGAGCCATGAGAACCTTAAGTAGAGGTGAAACAATTCTTTTCTAAACAGATCTATGAAGATCTCACCTATCTGTCCTTAGACCTATTTCTTGGAATCAGATATCTCTACCCCAGAACTAGATGCTGCAAGATGCAACACCGGCATAAAAACCAGAAAATACTACAGTTTCTCAGATCCCGCAATCTTCTGGTGGAGTTGTTTCTATCTCCTTCCAAAGGTATCTTAATCAAAGAGTCTCTACTGCCTACTTTGCACAATCGGAGATTCAAGCTGCTAGGCACTTAGTCTCTCCATTCCCTTCTAGAGTTGAGACTGTCAACTCTAAATCTAAAATCCCGAAAGCCACACATTTGGTGAAACCCCTCCTACAACTGAAGACAACGATGACCAACCTCAATCCCCTACTTACTCTTCATTAGGTGTTGAGTTGAAGGTTTTGAAATAAGATTATCAAATTGATAAAAGAACACTCGGGCAGAGTTTTACACTCCGCGAAATATTTTGAAAACAACTTGATTTTTTAAGAGCTTTCAAAATGACGAAAGGAAAATTCTTCAAGAAATTTATTATGAATTTTTGAACTCGGTCTAAAAGAAAATTAATTTCTCTGAATGGTTTGAAGCTTATGCTGATTATCATCAATTAGATTTCCCTTTTTCTAAATCAGTTACAGTTTCAAAAGTTTGCAAAAGTTGGGGATCACATCTGAGCTCCCTCCATCACAAGGATGTTCAACAACATATGTTGATAACTCTATTGTCGCAATCCCTTTCAAAAACAAAGCCGACAATGAAACAGTTAACAATAAAGATATCAGAAGCATTTTTGAACAAAACAATTATACAAATAAATATTTTCAAACACTTGGTGAATCTCTGGTTTCAAGACTGTCCTCGATACCGCTTGTTGCTCCAAAACCAACAGAAGCCTCCACATCTTCAATTCCTCTATTTAAACCATATGAAATCCCTAGAACATTTGATACGGGACTCCAAACCCACCACTCAGGGGATTCTCCTCAACTTTCTGACTCCAACGAAGGATCTTAGAAATTGAGAAAACTTTGGTCCTTGATACCTTAATGAAAGAAACATCTTCTAAGGCTTCTGCAACAATTATAGTTCTTCAATAAGATATCCCATCTGATAGTCAACCATAAGAAGAAGAAGTTCCTTTAGAGGTTACCCCTCTCAAAGATGAGTTTTCCAACTAGCATAAGCCACAAAAGCTTTATTACCCTAGAGCTACCCATCCTGACATAGCCTTATAAGAAACCCCAATGTCATGCAAAATAATTACAATGCCAATAACATTTATGAATGGAACATAGATGGTTGCTCTGGGTACAATATTCTATCCAAATTACAGCAGATGATAATGGGTGTCACTACTTATAGGACCTCCCATAATTGCTCAGACTAGCTTACTACCCATGTCCTAGTAGCAGGATTTACAGGTTAGCTAAAGGGTTGTTGTGACACCCATATTAGTGAGGAAGACAAATAGAAAATTTTCCATAGTGTCCAAGTTGACTCTACAGGAGAACTAATTTTCAAGGATGGACAAACCATTCCTGACTCCACAAATATACTGATTTATACCATTATCAAAACTTTCATGGGAATTTCAAGTATTTTTAGAGAAAGGTCTTCTGAAGTACTCAACAACCTCAAGTGTAATGCTTTTAGACTTTAGATGGTAAAAGAATTCCTTTCTTACTAAGATCTATGAAAGACCTGATGGTAATCTTCCATACTGGAAATAAAAATTTCTAGATGGCTTGCCTAAATCCCTTAGAGATTTGGTCAAAGAGGAACTCCAAAGCCAGCACTCTGGTGATATTATTTCCTATGAGCAGATCATTTATGGACAACTCACACGCCTTATCCAACAGGTTGCTCTTAAAATATGCCGCCAAGATAAGATATTACAAAATTAGCAAAATATAGAGCCCAGACTCATCGAGATTTAGGAAGTTTCTGTGAGCAATTTGGTTTATCTCCTTGTAGGAAGAAAGCTAATAGAAACCCAACTCCTAAAATGGAAGTCTCCTCGTCTAGACCTCATGCTCCTAGATTTAGGACATCAAAATCTTCTCCTTTGGAACATCAGTGTACAGCTAAGAAGCCAGCTCTTCCTACCCCTAACGATGGCAAATGTTACAGGTGTAACAGACCTGGCCATATCGCCAAATACTACAAATTTGCCAAAAGATTTAGAAATCTCAATCTGGATGAATCAGTCCTCAACCACATACAACACCTCTTATTTCAAGAGGACTCTAATAGTGTTGATGATGAGTTCGAACAGGATTTTAACCAAATCAAAATGATGACTTAGAATCCTCCCAAAGAAGACCAATATAGTCAACCTGAAGTCAATGTTCTCTCAAAAGAACAAAATCTTCTCTTAGAGATTATAAGCAGCCTACAGGATCCAGAACAAAAAAGATATTATCTATATCAACTCAAAAAGTCTCTAGATAACAGTTACAATATCATTGATGTTTTGAATAGATTTTCTTCTAACAAACTATTCACGATCTTCAAATAGGGATAGCTCCTTAAGGATGAAATCTGGCAAAAAGGTTTGCAAGAGTTAGACTGAATTGTCCTAAAGCAATTCTCTACCATAACTAATCCTCCTAAACAAACAGAGGGCGAAAAACCAGCTCAGGAAGTTGAACAAGGAGACTTTATTAATTATCTTTCTCAAATCTCTATCCGACGATGGAAACTAGGGTAACCTTAGTTGTCCACAAATCATTCATTTTAGACACACTTTCCCTTTTTAATGCTAGTGAAGACCTCAATTGTGTCCAACAAGGTCTCATCCCAACCAATACTTTGAAAAAACCAAGGAGGCCCTTAGAGCTGCTAATGGCAATAGATTAAAGATCAGCTACAAGCTCTCTAATGTTGAAGTAAGAACTTCCGTAGGAAATTCTACCTTATCAGCTTCTACCTCATTCGTAATGGTGAAAGAAATAACTAATCTAGTAATTTTAGGTACTCCCTTCATTGAAGAACTCATCCCATTCAGGGGCTCGCATCAAGGAATCAAAATCGAATACAACAATATTTCCCTTCCTTTTGATAAATCCCCAGTAAGAAGAATTTTGTCTACTTTGAAGCATAAAGAAGCTTATATCAACTTCCTCAAAGAAGAGCTAGCTTTTCACAGGCTACAACAGCAACTTCAAGAACCTCTCTTTCAATCCAAAATCAGGGTCCTTGAAACACAAATTCAGAAAGAACTCTGTGCGAATTTACCCATAGCCTTTTGGAATCACAAAAAACACGTGGTTAGGCTTCCTCTCAAACCTGACTTTGATGAAAAAAATAATTCCTACAAAAGCTCGCCCCATACAAATGAACCATGAGCTAACCATCCATTGTCAAGAAGAAATAAATGATCTCCTTCATAAATAAATCATTTCTCCAAGAAAATCCCCTTGAAGTTGTTCTTCCTTTTACTTCAATAAATGTTTTGAGACTGAATAAGGAGTCCCTTGCTTAGTTATCAATTATAAACCATTGAATACTGCCCTTCGTTGGATTAGGTATCCAATTCCTATTAAGAAGGATTTACTCCAGCAACTCCATGCTGCTACGTTTTTCTCAAAAATTGATTTAAAATTGGGCTTTTGGAAAATTAAAATTGATCCTAGAGATCGATATAAAACTTCTTTTATAGTACCATTTGGAAAATATGAATAGAATGTCATGGCCTTTTGACCAAGAAATGTTCCTTTAGAATTTCAAAAAATAATGAATGACATTTTCAATCCCTTCTCAAAATTTATAATTGCTTACAATGATGATGTTTTGGTATTCTCAACTAGCATCGATCAACATTTCAAGCACCTGAGAACTTTTTTCAATGTGATCACAGAAAATGGCTTAGTTTTGTCTAAAACTATGTTTTTTTTTTTCAAATTAAATTCGTTTTCTTGGGCATAATATCAAACAAGGTACTATCATACCCATTCAAATATCTATCCAATTTGCAGAGAAATTTCTTGATCAAATTTTAGACAAAACTCAGCTCCAAATATTCTTGGGTGTGTTAATTATGTAACGGATTTTGTTCTAGGACTTAGTAGTTTGCTAAGACCCCTCCATGATAGATTAAAAATCCCCCGCCTCCGTGAACCCATGTTCACACCAATGCTATTAAAGAAATCAAATAAAATATTAAGCATCTTCCTTGTTTATCTCTTCTTGACCCCTCTATATTCAAAATAGTTGAAACAGATACATCAGACATTGGTTATGGTGGCATTTTGAAGCAAAGGAAAAATGATAAGGAACATATTATTACATTTGCATCCAATCATTGGTATAAGTCCCAAAAAAATTATCCAACAATTAAGAAAGAAATTTTGCCAATTATTTTATGCATTCAAAATCTCAAGATGATTTATTAAATCAAAAAATTTTCTTATGAATTGACTGTAAAGCTTCAAAAACCTGTTTTGCAAAAAGATGTTCAAAATCTTGCCTCTAAACATATATTTGCTATATGGAAAGCTATTTTATCTATTTTGATTTTGGTATAAAATATATCAAAGGGAGCTCTAGCTTTATTCCATATTTCCTTACCAAAAATAGAAAAAAAGAAGATGAAGGAAATCCTAGAGTCCTCACAATTTCTGGCCCTCACTTTACCAAATGAAAACAAATTAATGCTAGTACAACAACAAACAAATTCCTAACAATAATCTGTTACTGTCACGATTCGAGTTTGCACCCTGGCCGAGACACAGTACTTGGTACCACAAGTGACCCCAAACTAACCCATGGTCTAACATTGCACTAGTAGACTAAGAAACATAAGCAGAAGCTTTATAAAAATATAATCATCCAAGAAATACTAATTTGAAAAGAGTAAACATATTTGAAAACAATACTGAACAACTATGTAGGAAAGCCAACTACTAACTGATGAGTTGCTGGGACAGGCCCCCAGCTAACTCTAAGATCTATCTAAATACTGAACTATTGAAAAGAAAACATCATCCTTGGAAGATGAGGACTCAGTAATAGAACTGCTGCTGCTGAAATCGTCGGAGGGAACTATTGACAATGCTGAGACTGAGAACCTGCGCTTGTATCACAATACGATATAACATAGAAACTATGTGTCATAAACTTGTCATGAGACTAAGATACTGAACTTAGCTAATTGAACTGAACTAAACTAAACTGAGACTATACTGACAAGTGGGAGAGTCTATAACCGACATATAACCACCTGATCTGAAGGTGGAGTTTGATGTATACGCCCATCGATAGGACCCAATATACCTTGCCAAGGTATAAAGGCATGAACTATGAGATTACTGTCTGGGCCCATTTGGGCTAATAACCTTCGGTGGCAACTTAGTTCTGGTGACCTGGGTATGCTAGAACCCCGGTCCTCTCGGTGATAAGTCCTACTCCACTAGATAGTCCTAATCTCATTACTAAGCTGATAGCTCGAAGCTAGGGTCCAAGACTAGATCAGGGGTACTCATCTGGAAGTACCTTGAGAGTCTTATTAGAATAGATAGCTGGAACTAGTGTTCAAAGAGTGTCCGGAGCTACTTATCTGGAAGTATCATAATCGTCTAAAGAACCAACTGATAATTGATAACTGATAACTGTAACCGGGAGGCATTAGTAACACCTCGAGAAACTAACTATAGTCAAACTGATCAGCTGACATTACTGAAAGATACTGATGGTATTAACACTCTGACTGAGACTGAACTAGCATGCAACTGATTGAGAATCCATATGATAGTATTAACATGGGAATTCCAACACTAACAAAGTCAAGCAACATTAATATCTAATCAACTATGCAAGACACAAATTACTGCATTTATAGAGTTAGGGCCAAAACCATTCTATAGGAAGCAAGTAGCAACGTGATCATTAAGTAGAGGAAACATAGCATGAATAAAATACGGACAACAACCCATAAGAATTAATCATGATCTAGCTACGAATTTTACCCTAAAAACTTTAGGGCTGAGAATGATAAGAAATTATAGAAGGGTTTTGGAACACAAGGGAAGTACAATTTCTTGTTGAATTCCCACATACCTAGAGTAAAATTTCCTAGAAGATATCCTTGAGAATCTAAAAGAAAATTGAATGCCCTAGATTTTCCCTGAGGAGTTTGTCTGAAACTTCTTCGTACTGAATCTGAGAGTTGAGAGAAGAAATTCAAGGAATACATTGATCAACTCCTTTAATTCTCTCCTCAACGTGCCCAAAACGATGTAGTTTAGAGATTAAAAAGATAAAAAATTTACCAAAGTAACCTTGGAAGAAAATCTAAAAAACTAGCTGACAGGAACAAACGGGTCGCACAACGAGTCGTTGGTTGATACCACGACTCATTCTGACCAGTTGTTGGTTCTGGTCCTAAATTCTAGGCTTACTGAAATTTGGTAACGAAGGGGACCATGACTCGTTGGATGGACCAACAGGTCGTTGGTACCTCTCGTTGTCACTTGTAGGATTTTTTAAACAAAACTTGGGAACCCCACTAAGGGATGACACAATGAATTGTTGGTAGAACCAACGGGTCATTCTGTCTGCTCGTGGTCAACACTACCTGAACCTAATACTTGGCAACGGGCGGAAACGATGACTTGTTAGAGGTGACAATGAGTCGTTGGTTCCACTCGTTGCTTCTAGAAGATGGATGGCAGATTTCTGTACTGGGCAACCATGACTCTACATAACGACTCGTTACTCTTGGTAACACGTTGTTGCATGACTCAGGGGTTCCCAGATGGGAAGCTTGAAGCTCAAACTACGACTCATACAATGGTCCGTTGGTGTCGACAATGACTCATTGTCTGAGCCATCCTAAGACAAAATTTCCTGATTCCTTCAGGTTTTTCATGCAATGTTAGAGTTTGGTCTAGAAAAGTTTCAGGGTGTTATAGTTACCAAACAGCAAACAAAATCAGTTACCTCCAAACAACCCTCAAAAGATGTAACTAGCCCAAGCCATCCCAAATATCAAAATCCAATGGATAATGCCATGAAAGGAATTCTGCAATCATATCTCTTGAAAAATGTAGCTCCAATTTTCATATCTAGTCTAAAGAAATGGGTTGACCTAGTTGAGGAAGAAGAAAAAAATACTCATTTAGCTCAAACCATGTCCACCTCTATAACACCCCAAAAGTCCCTAACATCAAATCCGAGAGTTGAAAAAATAAAATAAGAAAATCTGCACTAGCTCACAGAACGAGTCATCAAATTACCCGTCATTTACCTAATGAGTCATTAAACAACTCGTCATTTGCCTAACGAGTTGGGAAAATCACCCATAATTTGTAAAGATCTGAATATCCCCTCATGAGTTGGAAAATGACTCGTCATTTGCCTAATGAGTCATTAAGTGATCCGTGGTTTGGGAAAATGTTGTTTTTTAGACAGTCATGACGGATTAAGTAAACAACTCGTCATTTGCCTAACGAGTCATTAAGTGACCTGTTATTTGAGCAGCAGTGAAAAATTCTAGTGTACTTCATAGAATAAGCAAACAACTCATCATTTAACTAGTGACTCCTCATTTTCCTAACGAGTCATCGAATGACTCGTCATTTCTAGCAGCATGAGATTTTATGTTGAACCATTAAAGGCATTTCCATAATTTCTAAGCTCCAAATTCCTAAACTACATCGTTTTAAGCCTGAAAAGGGGTGTTTCAGAGGGATAATCAACCCTAGCCTATTCATTCTCTTCTTAACACTCTAATTAGAAGATCAAGTTCCTTAAGATTCTCTCAAGCTTTTGGAGTTATTGCTCAAGTTTCTTCTAAGAATCAATTGGGGATTTTAAGACATGTTGTTGACTTCCAATTTCTAGGTATGTGAGCTTATTCAATGATGGGTTCTTCCACCCTTATGCCCTTTTCTAATCAAATTGATGATCACCAACTCCCCAAAATCCTAATTTCAAAATTCAAGAGGGTTTGTGTTGGGTTATGAAATTCCTCCATGATTCTATTATGGGCATAGCTTAATTGATATTAAATTATGATTTCCATTTTGGGGTTATTGTAATTCTTCAAGTCTTCACAAAATTATGATTCATTATGTTTCAAGCATGATTATGGACTTTTAGGCTAAATTCCTTTTTATGAAATTTTATGATTCTATTATGAATTCAACTCTCACAAGCCCTAATTTATGATTTATGATTTATGATATGATCTTCTACAAGAACTCTTCATGAATTTATGATTTTCAAATATGGATATTTTCTCAAGCATGTATTATTTTTATAATTATCAAGTTTATGTTTGTGGCCGACTCAAGGGCCTTCTTTGATGGCTAGCTCACGTATTTCAAGCATGTTCACGTATATCATGATTTAAACTAGCCCATGAACTTCATGTATGATTTCACAATGTTTATACAAGCCCTCATGTGCATGATTTTGGGAGTAGTCTCTTGCACCGAGTAGCCCAGGCGTTCAGGTAAACTCCGAGGTCTCAGATGTATGCACCGACGTAGGTTTATCATGGACTCTAGGTGGGTATCTATTAGTGATATCATACCATTTGCGTCCTTTGCCTAGCAAGCTTGGGACGGCTCTGCCCACTTGAGTGAGATAGTTAGGGCACCATGTAAGCTCTATCATGATGGTGTCGCTTAAGACGAGTCCTCCCATTGTTCCTTATGTTTTATGCATGACCATGTTTATGATACTTTGGCACAAGTATGATTTACAAAGTTTCTCTTATGATTATAATTATGATTAGTTTATGAATAGCTTTTGAAAACATTGAGTTTTCATGTTTATGTTATGATTATCACTTCATATTTCTAACTGTCCTACTCTTATGTACTCTTATATATTTTAGTAGTTTGTTTTTACTTACCTCGCATACTCAGTACATTTCAAGTATTGACCACATACTCTATGTTGTATCATTTCATGATACAGGTTCAAACGATCAGACTTAGTTTCGTCGTTAGCCCAACTCCTGCAGCTTAGTCCAGTTTCCCATCATTGGTGAGTCCTCATCCTCCAAGGACCTTTAGTTAGTTATGAGTTATGTTACTTTTAGTTTCAAATTTTTAACAACCTAGTTAGGGATGTCATCCTGTCAACTCTTCAATTATGTTAGAGGCCTTTTCAGACAATATGTAGAATCTCGACTTTGTCAGTGTTGACTCTGCATGGTTGTTATATATTTCAGACTTTCGCTTATTCATATTTCAGTTATCAAATTTCCCTTAATATATGTTCCTTAGTTGTTATGTTCATGTCATCGCTCGTCTTGGAGCCATTCGTGGTTCTAGGTTCCACGTCTCGGCCCAGGGTCTCAGCTTGGGTCTTGATAAACTTGGTATTAGAGCATTAGGTTTTGAAGTGTCCTAGGGTGTCTTAAAGCCCCATTAAGTAGAATCTTTTTCATAGGTGTGAAGTGTGCCACACTTATGACTAAGAGGCTACAAAACATTTTAGGAAACTTCCCTTCTTTCATGATTCTACCTCGTGCTATGAAGCTCAACTCTTCTACTCTCCTAACTCGTGTTATACGCATTTGCAGAAGCATGTCTCCCCGAAGAACCAACGGAGGTCAGCCAGCCCTACCAACTCCAGTGGGCCCCCTATTCGGACAGGTCATGGACATAGAGCTCAGGTCTGCCTTCAGAGTATTGGTACGAGCCATGACCACTCAGCTTAATCAGCAGGCCATCGCATCCGCGGACTTCACCAGAGGGACGACAGTTACTAGGATTCAACACATCATAACAAAGAGTTCGCCTAAGTTTCTTGGAAAATATGGAGTTCAAGGGGAGGGGAAATGGAAACAAGAGGGCCAGGACGGGGAACTTTTAGTTTTCCTAGCAAGGGTTAGGTTGTGGAAATCACCCTCAGCTTCAGCAAAGATCTTCGACTCCGACTCGAGGAAATAAATCTAGGGTAAGGGAGATTACATACCCAACATGCAGAAGATATGGGAAGAACCACCCAGGGAAATGCTTGATGGGTTCAGATGATTTCTTTTGGTGTGGACAGCCCAATCATAAACTCAGAAATTGCCCGTCTGCCAAGCAGAGTGGCCAAAGAGGACGTGCCCCGCCACCCCTCCAGCAGCCCTATCTAGTTGGCCAGCATGCCTGAAATGCGGTAGAAAACACCCAGGAAAGTGGTTGGTTGGTTCGAGTGCTTTTCTTGGGTGTGAAAATTCCAGACACATGAGCAGGGATTGCCCATCGGCTAAGCAAGGCAAGGATAGTGCTAGTGCTCCAACCACCAGATCAGCAGCTCCAGCAGATCGCCCATCTCAGCAGAGCAGGTTACTTAGTGTAGGTGGTAGCCAACTCCAGATGTAGTCATAGGTATGTTGTGAGTTTTTCATATTGAACCTTGCATGTTTCTAGTCCCAAGAACCACAGTCTAAGTTATAAGATCCATTTTTGCATTTTAGTATGAGATTCACCCTGCAGAGGGTAGGAAATAGCTATAAGTATGAGACCTTTAGTGATAGCCTTAGAGGCGAATGGGAAATCAGGAGACAGTGATTTTCTCCTAGCCTTGAGAAGGGGATCCAATCCTTAGAATGATGACCTTTAAGCTAAGGGGGAGATTATAAGGTGAAGGACTAGGTCAAACCTTGAGTTCCAAGTGTGAAGGTCCAGGATCTGTAACTATGGGAGATCGATCCAAGCTTATTTAGGTGTCTTTCCATACTTCAATCTATACGATACTCTACTCATGTCGTACGTGAACATGCCCATGTCTAAGTTTCAAGTACTCCTTACGTATATTCGTACTCAGATTCGTAAGAATGAGAAGTAACCACTTCAGATGGTGATTCTAGTCTTCTTCCATGATTCCATAAATCTCAGTTTCACGCCATGACCCTCGTTAGATATGTAAACTCATGTCTCTCAACATGCCCAGCTCTATGAACTCAGTCCTTAAGATTTGCTTTATCGACTCATAAGATCATGCTATATCAGGTTTATGCCCAACTTAGATTTCTTGAATAATTCATGCTCACGATTTGCTTACTCTAAGCCCAATGTACGTCTCCCCATGATGGAAATAATGGTTACAACGTTTACATTCAAGATAACTCTTTATTCCCATCAAAGGTGCCAGGTATGTAGAAGTTTGCGAAGCGCTATTAGTAGCCAAGCCTGAAAGATAAGGGAATTCTTAAACAATGTTATCTACAAGGAACCATGGGATAATTATAAGTGATAGGCTTGAATGAGGTGGTGATGTGTAGGTAGACCATACTATGGTGTGGTCGAGTTAGTCTTGAACGTAGTTAAGCTATTTTGTTGGACTCAGACTTTAGTCTGAATAGGAGCCTGGGCGAGGAGCGTAGGCTGGAAAGATTGAGCATTAGAGACTGAGAGGTATGCGTCAGGGTATCAATATTCTTGTTTGGAAGTGTAAAGAGATAAATATGGGTTGCACACAAGGTCGCCCCTTGGATACGCCTGTTACACCCCAAACCCGAGGAGGCATGACTAGAACCTGGTGCCACCCCTGATATTAGATTACTCGACACCCAAAATATAAAACAAAGGCCAAAATCGATGAGGTTCAACAACACAACAACTATAAAATTAGAATAAGACGATAGACTATAGCGGAAGCTGGCTCACCTGACCAACCAATAAAAATAAATACAATATGTCGTCGAGCACACAGAATGGAAAAACAACCTTACAACATGGCCCACCTGGCCTATAACAATGACACAACACCCACAACTAACGTCTATGAGCCTCTAAAAATATAATAGAAATCAATTTCTTGGGATAGGGCCCCGAACTACCCATAACTCAACCTTTGGAAATTGGCGAAAGAACTGGAGCACACCGACTCAGCTGGAACTCCACTCAATAACCAAGAACCTGATCTAACAGCCCACCATCACCTACAGGCATGAATGAAGTGCCCCGGATAGGGCTTCAGTACAATAATGTACTGAGCATGAAAGGCAGAAACAACTGGAAGACAAAGATTAGAGATCAACAGATATACCAAATATTGTAGAAGGAGAACTCAACCTAAGTAAACACATAAAACTTACCTGGACCCATAAGCCTGGCAAGTAAAAGAAAACATACAAACAGAACCTACCTAGCTCCTATAAGCCTGGCAAGTCCAAAAGTAAATAACAATACAATGGCACCTAGCTGACCTAACTCACCTATCATCACCTCTAGACCTCTCAATGGCCTCAGCTAACACCAGCCAATATCTAGCATACACTAATATCAGATAACAAATAAAATAAGAAACAACCACAATATAATGCAAAACAAATCACAAGTAAACACCAGTTAATCAACATCATCAATCAAGCACTGTCGGAGACTCTCTCGACTGCACACAGTTAGCAGAGCTCAATCCATCTAGGAGAACCAATCGCGATCCCAGGAAGGCTCAGACATGTCGGACCACTCTCGAATCATGTCTCAACTCGACACTACGGAGGACATCATTCTCAACCCCTTAGGTCATTTCACTCCTTGGGCTCAACCCCTCAGCAAGAAACACTCTCGTGCGTTGGGTATCCTAAAGCCAAAAAGCACCTTGGGCTCGATCCCTAGCCGGAACAAATCTCGTGCATTAGGTATCCACAAGCCACAAGGCCTCAAACATAACACACACACAATTAAAAACAATAATAATAATGCATGATCAAACAGCCCACAATTGGCTCTTAAACCCCACAACCCGACTATTACAACACAATACTATTCTTTCACGTCTAGCCGTCCACCGACGAGCCACTAACCAAACTAAGTATTACCATCCTAACTCGTGAATCCTCAAGCTTTACAAACAGCCCACATGCCACTCTACTTACCACTAAAATCAAGGGACACGGCCAAATCAGCCCAAGTGTCACCACAGCAGTCACGTGCCCTCGACACGATCGACACGATCGTCGATTCAAATATAACAAAAGATCGTCGCAACCATCGACCTTAACCCCTCTAATCCCTCATTCACTTGTCAACATGATAACCTAATCTCATTCACTCAAACATCCCACAACTTGCTACAAGAACCACACGCCTCACATACGGCCTCTCGACACGAGCCTAATAATTTACCATGATACGATTCTCCGCAATCAAGCCCGAACCACAAACCAATCCAGCACCTTATACACACCTTTATCACCATATAAACGGCAGAACAAGAGTTCAATAATAGAAAAAACACAAGCCATCACAAAACAACCAACAAACACATCAACACGGATGACAACGGCTATGGAATTCATGCTGACAAAGGGAAGGACGAACCTAACATACTTTAGCTTCAAGCCTAGCCGAACTTGAGCCTTCAACACCAAGAACCTACTGCCTAAAGGCAGTCAAAAATTCTGTCAAAATGCAGCCAACACAGCTCAAAAACAAAACAAGACAAATGAAGCTTACTCGAAGAGATTCATAGGAATTCAACGGTAGAAACTCTGAGACAACAACATACCGAGGTGAACAAAAAAATAACCAACCTTAAACACTAAGGAAAACAAAAGGAAGAAGGATTACCAACAGCTTTACCACGAAACAGACACCAACAGCCCGAAAAAGACACCAAACCACAGACTACACGCGATTCCCGAATTTTCGACACAAAAATCAAGTTGAACCATGGCTTCCTACCTTAGGAACACTTGGAACACTAAAGGGAGAGTTAGAGCGAGGTTTCTCATGAAGAAACTTGCTGGAAATGAATTTGTATGAAGAACAACCGACCAAGGGGCTATTTATAGTTCTCCACCGCCTTAAGACCTTGTGAGGTGCCTGCTTGCACGGTCTCGCGAAAACGCGAATATCTCTCTACTCCGAAGTCGGATTAGCAAAAAATTTGATGTGTTGGAAACTAGACGCATAGATATTTAATTTGATAGGTCTCAAACCCCCTAAATCCTTATAGATTGAGAGAAACACTTCAATACATTTGAACTAAATTTCAAGGAATCTCAAGATGGAAATTGTGTGATAACTTTTTCCAAATTTTGTTTCACAACTTGATCGACGTCTAATGTTAAATATGATCATAGAGTGATTCAAATAACTCATAACACTTCCTTATTAGCCTATTAGGTACTCTTAATCCTACCTTGAAAGCACGATTTTATCGCTAAAATAATTTGTGGTGTTACATCCTTCACCCCTTAGAAACATTCGTCTTCGAATGCTGGACCACACGCAAGACTCCAACTCAAAGACTGACACAGACAACATCGCACGACATAGCCTCACCATGAAAGGCCTAACACAAACAACTCCAAGCAAAGAAACCTTGCACCATGTGAGGCGCGACACAACTATAATCATAATCAAAATAAGAATCTTACCTACCGCCATGTTTAGCCACTGGCTGGCCATAATTCATAATGTTACAAGCATCCGTGCAAAAGTCAGCAAATGTGAGTCTAGACCGGACTGCTGTGACATCTGGCTTCTCACATGATTTTGATCCAGAAAGAAAGGAAACAACCCTAAATGCCCTGTAGTATCCTATTTATAAGTACACTATGCAATGCACACATAAACAAGACTCTACTAGACATGGCTCATAAACTCCATAGGACAAACTGCTCAGATACCAAGTGTGTCACATCCCAAACCCGGGGAGGCATGATTGTAACCTGGTGCCACCCTTGATATGAGCATACTCAACGCCCAAAATATAAAACAAAGGCCAGAACCGATGAGGTTCAACAACACAATAACGATAAAATTAGAATAAGATGATAGACTATAGCGGAAGCTGGCTCACCTGACCAACCAAGAAAAATAAATACAATATGTCGTCGATGCCACAAAATAGAAGAACAACTATACAACATGGCCCATCTGGCCTGTAACAATGACACGACACCTATAACTAATGTCCACGAGCCTCTAAAAATATAATAGAAATCAATTTCTTGGGATAGGGCCCCAAACTACCCATAAATCAACCTTTGGCAACTCTGAAAGAACTGGAACACACCGACTCAGCTGGAACTCCATTCAATCACCAAGAACCTGATCTAACAGCCCACCATCACCTGAAGGCATGAATGCAGCGCCCCGACTAGGGAATCAGTACAATAATATACCGAGCATGAAAGGTAGAAACAATTGCAAGACAAAGATTAGAGATCAACAGATATACCAAATATCACAGAAGGAGAACTCAACTTAAGTAAACACATAAAACCTACCTGGCCCCCATAAGCCTGGAAAGTAAAAGCAAACATACGAACAGAACCTACCTGGCCCCTACAATCCAGGCAAGTCCAAAAGTAAATAACAATATAATGGCACCTAGCTGACCCAGCTCACCTATCATCACCTCTAGACCTCTCAATGGCCTCAGCTAACACCAGCCAATATCTAGCATCCACTGCTATTAGATAATAAATAACAAAAGAAACAACTACAATATAATGCCAAACAAATCACAAGTAAACACCAGTTAATCAACATCATCAATCAAGCACTGTCGGACACTCTCTCGGTTGCGCACAGTTAGCGGAGCTCAATCCATCTAGGAGAACCAATCGCGATCCCAGGAAGGCTCAGACATGTCGGACCACTCTCCAATCATGTCTAAACTCGACACTACAGAGGATATCATTCACAACCCAGTAGGTCATTTCACTTCTGGCACTCAACCCCTCAGCTGGAAACATTCTCGTGCGTTGGGTATCCACAAGCCACAAGGCACCTCGGGCTCGATCCCTTACCGGAACAACCGTGCATCGAGTATCCACAAGCCCCAAGGCCTAAAATATAACACACACACACAATAAAAAACAATAATAACAATACATGCTCAAACAGCCTTAAACCCCACAACCTGACTATTACAACACAATACTATTCTTTCATGTCTAGCCGTCCACCGATGAGCCACTAACCAAACTAAGGATTACCATCCTAACCCGTCTATCCTAAAGCTTTAAGAACATCCCACATGCCACTATACTTACCACTAACATCAAGGGACACGTCCAAATTAGCCCAAGTGTCACAACGGCAGTCACGTGCCCTCGACTCAGTCGACATGATCGTCGATTCAAATATAAAAACAGATCATTGCGACCATCGACCTTAACCCCTTTAATCCCTCATTCACTTGTAAACATGATAACCTAATCTCATTCACTCAAACATCCCACAACTTGCTACAAGAACCACATGCCTCACACGCGGCCTCTCGACACGAGCCTAATAATTCACCATGACTACGATTCTCTGCAATCAAGCCCGAGCCACAAACCAAACCAAAACCTTATACACGCCTTTATCACCATATAAACAACAGAACAAGAGTTCAATAATAGAAAAAACTCAAGACATCACAAAACAGCCAACAAACACATCAACACGGACGACAATGGCTATGGAATTCATGCCGACAAAGGGAGGGACGAGCCTAACATACCTTAGCTTCAAGCCTAGAAGAAATTGAGCCTTCAAAACCACGAACCTACTGCCTAAAGGCCATCCAATATTCTGCCAAAATTTAGCCAACACAGCTCAACAATAAAACAAGACAAACGAAGCTTATCCGAAGAGATTCATAGGAATTCGATGGTAGAAACTCAGAGACAACAACATACCGAGGTGAACACAAAAATAACCAACCTTAAAAACTAAGGAGAACAAAAGGAAGAAGGATTACCAACATATTTACCACGAAACATCCACCAACAGCCCGTAAAAGACACAAAACCACGGACAACGCGCGATTCCCGACTTCCCGACACAAAAATCATGTTGAACCATGGCTTCCTACCTTAGGAGCACTTAGAACACTTAAGGAAGAGTTAGAGAGAGGTTTATCATGAATAAACTTGCTGGAAATGAATTTGGATGAAGAACAACCGACCAAGGGGCTATTTATAGTTCTCCACTGCCTTAAGACCTTGTGAGGTGCCTGCTTGCGCGGTCTCGGGAAAATACGAAGATCTCTCTACTTCGAAGTCGGATTGGCAAAAGGTTTGATGTGCTGGAAACTATACTCATAGATCTTTAATTTGATAGGTTGCACACCCCCTAACTCCTTAGAGATTGAGAGAAACACTTCGATACATTTGACCTAAATTTCAAGGAATCTCAAGAAGGAAATTTTGCGATAACCTTTTCCGAATATTGTTCCACAACTTGATCGACGTCTAATCTTAAATATGATCATAGATTGATTCAAATAACTCATAACACTTCCTTATTTGAATATTAGGTATTCTATCCTACCTCGAAAGCATGATTTTATCACTCAAATTATCCGGGGTGTTACATCCTTCACCCCTTAGAAACATTCGTCCTCGAATGCTGGACCATACGCAAGACTCCAACTTAAGAACTGACATAGCACAACATCACACGACATAGCCTCATATGAAAAGCCTACCACTAACAACTTCAAACAATGAAACCTTGCACCATGCCGAGGCGTGACCCAACTATAACCATAATAAAAATAAGAATCTTACCTGCCGCCATGTTTAGCCACTGGCCGACCATAATTCAAAATGTTACAAGCATCCCTGCAAAAGTCAGTAAACGTGAGTCTAGACCCGACTCCTATGACATCTGACTTCTCACACAATTTCGATCCAGAAAGAAGGGAAACAATCCTAAATGCCTTGTAGCCTCCAGTTTATAAGTACACTGCGCAATGCACACATGAAGAAGACTCTACTAGACACGGCTCATAAATTCCCTAGGACGAACTGCTCTGGTACAAAGTCTATCACACCCCAAACACGGGGAGGCAAGAATGGAACCTAGTGCCACCCTTGATATGAGCATACTCGATGCCCAAAATATAAAACAAAGGCCAGGACCGATGAGGTTCAATAACACAACAACTATAAAATTAGAATAAGACGAAAAACTATAGCGGAAGCTAGCTCACCTGACCAACCAAGAAAACTAAATACAATATGCCGTCGAGGCCACAGAATGGAAGAACAACTATACAACATGGTCCACCCGGCCACGACACCCACAACTAATGTCTACGAGTCTCTAAAAATATAATAAAAATCAACTGCTCGAGATAGGGCACCGAACTACCCATAACTCAAGCTTTGGCAACTCCAAAAGAACTGGAGCACATCGACTCAGCTGGTACTCTACTCAACAATCAAGAACCTAATCTAATAGCCCACCATCACCTGTAGACATGAATGCGACGCCCCGACTAGGGCATCAGTACAATAATGTATCGAGCATGAAAAGCAGAAACAACTAGAAGATGAAGATTAGAGATCAACAGATATACCAAATATCGCAGAAGGAGAACTCAACTTAAGTAAACACATAAAACCTACCTGTCCCCCATAAGCCTGGCAAGTAAAAGCAAACATACAAACAGAACCTACCTGGCCCCCATAAGCCTGGCAAGTCCAAAAGTAAATAACAATACAATGGCACCTAGCTGACCCAGGTCACCTATCATCACCTCTAGACCTATCAATGGCCTCAGCTAACACCAGCCAATATCTAGCATCCACTGCTATCAGATAACAAATAACAAAAGAAACAACCACAATATAATTTCAAAGAATCACAAATAAACACTAGTTAATCAACATCATCAATCAAGGACTATCGGACACTCGCGGCTGCACACAGTTAGCGGAGCTCAATCCATCTTGGAGAACCAATCGCGATCCCAGGAAGGCTCAGACATGTCGGACCACTCTCAACTCATTTCTCAACTCGACACTACGAAGGACATCATTCTCAACCCCATAGGTCATTTCACTCCTTAGGTTCAACCCCTCAGCCGGAAACACTCTCGTGTGTCGGGTATCCACAAGCCACAAGGCACATCGGGCTCGATCCCTAGCTGGAACAACTCTCGTGCATCAGTTATCCACAATCCATAATGCCTCAAACATAACACACACACAATCATAAACAATAATAACAATACATGCTCAAACAGCCCACAATTGGCTCTTAAACCCCACAACCCGACCATTACAACACAATACTACCTACGAGCCACTAACCAAACGAAGGATAACAATCCTAACCCGTCTATCCTCAAGCTCTACAAACAGCCCACTTGCCACTCTACTTACCACTAACATCAAGGGACATGGCCAAATCAGCCCAAGTGTCACCACGGCAGTCACGTGCCCTCGACACGGTCGACACGATCGTCGATTCATATATAACAAAAAATCATCGCAACCATCGACCTTAACCCCTATAATCCCTCATTCACTTGTAAAAATGATAACCTAATCTCGTTCACTCAAACATCCCACAACTTTCTACAAGAACCACACGCCTCACACACGGCCTCTCGACACAAGCCTAATAATTTACCATAACTACGATTCTCAGCACTCAATCCCGAGCCACAAACACAACTAGAACCTTATACACGCCTTTATCACCATATAAATAGCATAAAAAGAGTTCAATAATAGAAAAACACAAGCCATCACAAAACAGACAACAAACAAGTCAACACGAACGACAACAGCTATGGAATTTATGCCGACAAAGGGAGGAAAGAGCCTAACATACCTTAGCTTCGAGGCTAGACAAACTTGAGCCTTCAACACCACGAACCTACCTCCTAAAGGCCGTCCAAAATTCTTCCAAAACGCAGCAAACACATCTCAACAACAAACAAGACAAACGAAGCTTACCCGAAGAGATCCATAGGAATTCGACAGTAGAAACTCCGAGACAACAACATACCGAGGTGAACACACAAATAACCAACCTTAAACACTATGGAGAACAAAAGGAAGAAGGATTACCAACAGCTTTACCACAAAAAAGCCACCAACGGCCCAGAAAAGACACCAAACCACGGACTACACGTAATTCCCGACTTCCCGACACAAGAATCATGTTGAACCATGGATTCCTACCTTAGGAACACTTAGAAAACTTAAGGGAGAGTTAGAGAGAGGTTTCTCATGAAGAAACTTTCTGGAAATGAATTTGGATGAAGAACAACCGACCAAGGGGCTATTTATAGTTCTCCACCGGCTTAAGACCTTGTGAGGTGCCTGCTTAGTCGGTCTCGTGAAAACGTTAATATCTCTCTAATCTGAAGTCATATTGGCAAAAGGTTTGATGCTTTGGAAACTAGACTTATAGATATTTAACTTGATAGGTCTCACACCCCCTAAATCCTTATATATTGAGAGAAACACTTTGATACATTTGACCTAAATTTCAAGGAATCTCAAGAAGGAAATTTTGCAATAACTTTTTCCAAATTTTTTTCCACAAATTGATCGACGTCTAATATTAAATATGATCATAGAGTGATTCAAATAAATTATAACACTTACTTATTAGCCTATTAGGTACTCTTAATCCTACCTCGAAAGCACAATTTTATCGCTCAAATTATCCGGTGTGTTACATCCTTCCTCCCTTAGAAATATTCATCCCCAAATGCTGGACCACACGCAAGACTCCAACTCAAGGACTGAAACAGCACAACATCACATGACATAGCCTCACATGAAAAGCCTACCAATAAAAACTCCAAATAATGAAACCTTGCACCATGCTGAGGCGCGACAAAACTATAACCATAATAAAAATAAGAATCTTACCTACCTCCATGTTTAGCCATTGGCCGGCCATAATTCATAATGTTACAAGCATCCCAGCAAAAGTCGGCAAACGTGAGTCTAGACCCGACTCCTGTGACATCTTACTTCTTGAACGATTTTAATCCAAAAAGAAGGGAAACAATCCTAATTTACCTATAGCCTCCTGTATATAAGTACACTGTGCAATGAACACATAAACAAGACTCTACTAGATATGGCTTATAAACTCCCTAGGACGAACTGCCTTGGTATTGCCTTGATACCAAGTCTGTCAAACCCCAAACCCGCGGAGGCATGACTGGAACCTGGTGCCACCCCTGATATGAGCATACTCGATGCCCAAAATATAAAAGAAAGGCCAGAACCAATGAGGTTCAACAACACAACTACTGAAAAATTAGAATATGATGATAGACAATAGCGGGAGCAATCTCACCTGACCAACCAAGAAAAATAAATATAATATGTCGTCGAGGCCACAGAATGGAAGAACAACTATACAACATGGCCCACCTAGCCTATAACAATGACACGACACCCATAACTAATATCTATGAGCCTCTAAAAATATAATAGAAATCAACTGCTTGGGACAGGGCCCCGAACTACCCATAACTCAACCTTAGGCAACTCCGAAAGAACTGGAACACACTGACTCAGCTGGAAATCCACTCAACAACCAAGAACCTAATCTAACAGCCCACCATCACCTACAGGCATGAATGCAGCACCCCGACTAGGGCGCTAGTACAACAATGTACCAAGCATGAAAGGCAGAAACAACTAGAAGACAAAGAATAGAGATCAATAGATATACCAAATATTGCAGAAGGAGAACTCAACTTAAGTAAACACATAAAACCTACCTAGCCCCTATAAGCCTGGAAAGTAAAAGAAAACATACAAACAGAACCTACCTGGCCCCCATGAGCCTGGCAAGTCCAAAAGTAAATAACAATACAACAACACCTCTACCCAGCTCACCTCTCATCACCTCTAGACCTCTCAATGGTATAAGCTAACACCAGCTAATATCTACCATCCACTTCTATCAGATAACAAATAACAAAAGAAACAACCACAATATAATGCCAAAAAAATTACAAGTAAACTCCAATTAATTAACATCATCAATCAAGCACTGCCAGAAACTCTCTCGATTATGCACAATTAGCGGAGCTCAATCCTTCTAGGAGAACAAATTGCGATCCCAGGAAGGCTCAGACATGTCGGACCACTCTCGAATCATGTCTCATCTCAACACTATCGAGGACATCATTCTCAACCCCTTAGGTCATTTCACTGTTTAGGCTCAACCCCTTAGCCGAAAATACTCTCGTGCGTCAGGTATCCACAAGCCACAAGGCACCTCGGGCTCGATCCCTAGCCGGAACAACTCTCGTGCATCGGGTATCAACAAGCCACAAGCACTCAAACATAACACACACAATCAAAAACAATAATAACAATACATGCTCAAACAGCCCACAATTGGCTCTTAAACTCCACAACCCGGCTATTACAATACAATACTATTCTTTCATGTCTAGCCATCAATCGATAAGCCACTAACCAAACAAAGAATTACCATCCTAACCCGTCTATCCTCAAGCTTTACAAACATCCCACATGCCACTCTACTTACCACTAACATCAAGGGACACAGCCAAATCAGCTGAAGTGTCACCACGGCAGTCATGTGCCCTCGACACGGTCGACACGATCGTCGATCCAAATATAACAACAGATCGTCGCAACCATTGACCTTAACCCCTATAATCCCTCATTCAATTGTCAACATGATAACCTAATCTTATTCACTCAAACATCCCACAACTTGCTACGACAACCACACGCCTCACACAGGGTCTCTCGACAAGAGCCTAATAATTTAACATGACTACGATTTTCCGCACTCAAGCCCGGTCCACAAACCAAAAAATCACATTATAAAAACCTTTATCACCATATAAACAGCAGAACAAGATTTCAATAATAGAAAAAACACAAGCCATCACAAAACAGCCAACAAACACGTCAACACAGACGACAACGGCTATGGAATTCATGCCGACAAAGGGAGGGAAGAGCCTAACATACCTTAGCTTCGAGCCTATCTGAACTTGATCCTTCAACACCACGAACATACTTCCTAAAGGCAGTCCAAAATTCTACCAAAACGCAGCCAACACAGCTCAACAACAAAACAAGACAAACGAAGCTTATCCGAAGAGATTCATAGGATTCCACGGTAGAAACTCCGAGAAAACCACATACCGAGGTGAAAACACAGATAACCAAACTTAAACACTAAGGAGAACAAAAGGAAGAAGGATTACCAATAGCTTTACCACGAAACAGCCACGAACAGCCCGGAAAAGACACCAAACCATGGGCTACACGCGATTCCCGACATCTCGACACAAAAATCATGTTGAACCATGGCTTCCTACCTTAGGAACACTTAGAAAACTTAAGGGAGAGTTAGAGAGAGGTTTCTCATGAAGAAACTTTCTAGAAATAAATTTGGATGAAGAACAACCGACCAAGGGGCTATTTATAGTTCTCCACCTCCTTAAGACCCTGTGAGGTGCCTTCTTGCGCGGTCTCGCGAAAACGCGGATATCTCACTACTCCAAAGTCGGATTTTCAAATGGTTTGATGCACTAGAAACTAGACTCCTAGATACTTATTTGATAGGTCACACACCCCCTATATCCTTATATATTTATAGAAACAATTCAATACATTTGACCTAAATTTCAAGGAATCTCAAGAAGGAAATTTTGCGATAACTTTTTCCGAATTTCGTTCCACAACTTGATCGACATCTAATCTTAAATTGCCTCATTTTCTTACAATAACAGTTACCATTCTATCATTTAGATTGCCTCGTTTGAGGCTTTCTATGGGGGGGAGGTATAGATCTCCTATCGGTTGGTTTGAGGTAGGAGAAGCTACGTTGATAGGACCAGATTCAATTCATAAGTCCATGGAGAAAGTTCAGTTTATAAAGGAAAGACTGAAAACAACCCAGAGTCATCAAAAGTCATACACAGATGTTAGGCCGAGAGAACTTGAGTTTGAAGTTGATGATTGGGTGTTCCTGAAGGTATCTCCCATGAAGAGAGTGATGAGATACGAAAAGAATGGGAAACTTAGTCTCCCATATGTTGGCCCATACAGGACTGTGAGATGTGTTGGCAAGGTGGACTATGAGTTGGAGCTACAAGTGGAGTTAGCATCAATGCCTCCAATTTTCCATGTATTGTTATTGAAGAAGTGAATTAGTAACCCGGCCTTGGTTGTTTCGTTAGAGAGCATAGGTATGAAGGATAGCCTTAACTATTAGGAGGTTCCAATTGAGATCCTGGATTGATAGGTTCGGAAGTTGAGAAACAAGGAAGTAGCCTCGGTGAAGGTTCTGTGGAGGGATCATCTTGTTGAGGGAGCTACGTCAGAAGCCGAAGCATATATGATGACTAAATACCCGCATTTTTTTCATTCGGCTCAGTTCCAGCATGAGGTATTAGTCCCCTCTCTAATACTCTATTCAGTTTCATGCCCCACTTATGTCTCTCAGTTTCTTTCATGTTTTAGCATGTATGTATATTTCATGAATTCAGTTCAGTCATGTATTTTAGTCCGGAGCCAGTTTTAAGCTTTAGTTGTTAAGTTTTGGGATTATTGTTCCTTCCCTAGCCTTCCTATATTCTTATTCTACATTCGAGGATGAATGTTCCCAAGGGGGAGATAATGTAACACCTAAAAGTTCCTAAGATTAGATCCGAGAGTTGAAACGGAGAAAATAGAAAAATCTACACCAGCTCACAAAACAAGTCATCAAACCACCCGTCGTTTACCTAAAAAGTCATTAAGCGACTTATCATTTTCCTAACGAGTCGGCAAATCACCTGTCATGATCCGAACAGAGGCCCGAATTTCAATACGGGACAAAGAGCTCGGAGAGACTCTAAGTCAACCCATGGCATAAGCATACATCTAACTTGATCAATAAAATTGAAGGATCAACATGATAAGCTTAGTGGAAGTCTAAATTAACATAACAACACAATACACAATCTGAAGCTGAATACATCCTTTATCTGAAAAGCCTCTAAACATGATGAGTTGATGGGAGAAGACCCCCAACTAACTCAACAATACTAAAACTGAAAATACATAGAGAAAGTCTAAATAATTATAGTCCTCGGGAGATGAGGACTCACCAATAAAGTAAGATGCTAACTCTACATACTGACTACGAAATGGGCTGAGCTTGAGAGCCGTGTACTGTATCATGAAACGATACAACATAGAGTATGCGGTCAATACGTGGAATGTACCGAGTATGCAAGGTAAGTAAAATAGACATTTAAGAATAGCAAAAAACACTAATAAGAGATCATAAGAGTGGGACACCATGCTCATAACATGAATAACACACGGGAACATAAGGCTCAAGGTTTCTAAAATCATTCGTAACCCATTCAATACCACAGTCATAAGAGAAACTTTATAAATAATCACTTGAGCCAAATTAACATAACATGATAATGGATAAAACATGCAAAACAATGGGAGATTCTCATAACCGACTTACCCCATATAAGCACACTTTGAGCCCGACCTGTAAATCCCTTGTCAGGAGGGTGTTCGTACCTTGCCAAGGGTAGAACCATGAAGGGCGTGATATCATACATGAAAGGGACCGTTTGGGCAAAGGGGACATGATGTCGCCCAAATTACACCTCGCAATTGAGATATAAGCGGTCAATGTCAAATATAGAACCCAACAAAGATTGAGGTCGATCCCATAGGAAATATGGTAAGAACTTGAGTTAATGCGAATAACTGTTACTATTGAGTTACTTATTTCTGAAGGGGGGAAAATATGGAATAATAAACAAAAGTAAAATTACTGAATGCTGAAATCAAATTAGGTTTGTATTCAATTAACGACTTGACTAGGATTGTGTTCCCCAAGATTTCATAACCACAAGACTTATACACTAGTGATCTATTCCGATGTTTAACATGCAATATTGGTAAGTTAGGTTCACCTAGATGGTTGGTCCCCTATCTAGATGATTATCACCACGCAACTTGGTCCATATATGGGTGTACTTTACTTGACCGTTACCCTTAATATCGGATTAGCTATCTCCGAACAAGTTCAAGATATTATATGAGGGTTGATAGCCTCAAATCTCCGTTGTTAATCCCTTTTTCCATTCATTACCTCCTTGGTGCAGTAAGTAAGAATAAGGCAAGTCCTAACGTTTGCAACCGTCAAGACTCAATCAAAACGAAGGGAAAAACAATACATGCGTAAAACCCCGTTCAAGAATAACTAAGTGTTTTACCTATGTGTGTTAATTCATCTTGGTTCCTACAAACCTAGTTATGGGTTTAGCTACTCATTCTTGTATTATCACAATCACAAAATATTGAATAAATCATAATTGCAACTTACGAATTATGGTAGAAGATAAACCACGTAGATTGAATCAAACTCCAAAATTGATGAAAAATTCCAATGTTGTTTTTAATCCTCAAATCAAAGAACAAAATCATAAAACTCGTTTCTTGATTCAAGAACAATCGAACAACACCAAAATCCTATATAAAATTAGCTCTCTAAATTATTTTCTAACTGTAACTAATCGTCTTTCAAAAATAAACCTAATTTGTGTGTTTATAGTTCCAAGAAATCCTTTTCCTAATTAAAACTAGAAACCAGGTCGGTAGTGGCAATGGTCTTGGTGATGATTCGTTTGGCCTTCTAACAAGTCGTTCCTTGCTTAAAACAGTCGTCCTCAGCAATGTACCCAGTTGTGGCAAAGGGTCACGTAATGACTCGTCGTGCCTGAGCACGAGTCGTTAGGTCCCTCATGGTCTAATTCCTCCAAAAGGCCAGTGCTCTGCCAATGAGTCATTCCTTCATGTGATGACTCGTCATGTCTGTTGTCAACTACACTAGTCACTTTGTTAAGATTTCCTCTCTTAGCCTTCACGGTTGACCTCACGACTTGTTACCAGGTGTCACGAGTCATTTCCTTAACTCATCAGGTACATGGTCTTTTCTTCTTCGAACTTCAACTTTTTCCCACGCCTTCAACAACGAGTTGTTTCTCCTGCTAACGACTCGTGAAGTGCCTGGCAGTCACCCTTTCAGTTATTTTCAGCATTATTTTGCCTAGTTCACTTCCGAACTTGTTTTCCTGCAATATTAAGCACAAAACACATCATACCTATATAAACATACCTAGAATATGCATAATTTCTTGGTTTTAAGTGTCGAAAGTGTCGTAAAATCAGGTTACATCAACACCCTCAACTTAGAACTTTTGCATGTCCTCAGGCAAAAACAAAATAAAATAAAAGAAACTAAACTACTTTGACGCTTCAATCAAAAGAACTCTAGGAAACTTACGACAGTCACATTTATACATCAAAAGAAAATTTTCTGACCCCTCCCTCATCGTATCCACTCAAATCACTATGCATATGCAAAATTTCCAACTATGACACAGAGGAATCGAAACATGGCAAAATACTGTCACTTGCAACCATGCACATAAATCTATAACACTGACCCAGACAATTTGCAGACGATGTTGTTGACCAAATGCTCTCACCTAAAAGAAGTCCCATACTCACACATGTGTACATGATTATGTCAATAAATTCCTCCTGGGACTAGGTAATATTCACTCACTCTCACAAAGAAATTCGAACTGTGTGCATACAATACCATAGGCTTGCCTTTACTTTCAATACCTCGACTTTCGGACAATTAACCAGGATCACTATAGGACTTTCTAAGTTTGTAACATAGGCTCGGGCTCGGGTATGGTACATATGGAATTAGTACCTCAACCCTCCTTAGCACTACACACCTCTTGGCTCCACTTTTCACCTTTTTTTTCTATTTTCTCCCTTTTTCCCCTTAACTGCTTTTTCTTTGCTTTGCTTTAGCAACTACGGATGTGGTTTCTCTTTATTCAAACACTCATTGATGTCACATTTTTCTTTTCTTTTCTTTTCTTGCTTTTGACAACAAATATTTTTATTTCTTTCTTTTCTTTTCATTATGCATACCGCACCCTCTCTTTCCTTTTTTTTTATTTTACTACCCAATTTTTATTCCTCCCAACTCTTCTTAATCACCCTCAACATAGGCTATTTACCTAAGTTGAAGTTCACAATGTCCAAGGAGGGATCACGGGCAAAACAAGTTCATTCTTAATAAAAGCAAGCAGGTGAATTGGTGTAAACAAAAAGAAAGGTCAATTTAAGCTCAAACATTTGGATCAAGGGATTTTTATTCACTTTTTGTAGGTTTTTTAAGGCTAAAGTGAGCTCATAAATCAAAAATGGCCTATGATCCTTTCCTAGTTTCCTATCCTCGATCTCAGTACGACTGAACAGGTAAGTTCTAGTTTGACACACATAACCGAATTCATCTATTAAACATCACCTCACACATAGCATAGGTCAACATCATCACTTCTACTAATTGCTAGTTCAGGTACAACCATACAATGGTAAACATGTTCACAATTCCAATGCCATGCAAATATTCACAAAGGTCATATTTGTCAACTTTCACATACACATATACAAATTTTTTAGAAGGGTATCAAATTATCAATCACAAAAAAAAAATAAACAATTTCATCTCTTGACTACCTTCAGTTTTTCTAACCTTCTTCCAACTGACACAAAAAACACAAAAAAAACATAAAATAAAATCCTAAACATGTTAGTTCTACTAGATATGGAACACCCGAGGGAAAAGATATCTGGCAAGAAAAACCCTCAGGTTATGTTCAGCAAAAAGCATGCATAGGTATCCCTCCCCACCCCCATCAAGAAAGCATGCACCTTCCTCGACACATATATATATCAAACAAAAATAAGGAAATAGGGAACATACCTGTGTGACCAAGGTGTCAGCTACCTAGTCGATGGAGGGTGTAGATACGCCTCCAATGTCATCTCCAATATTACCGACTTGAATCGGTGCATTCTCATATCCAACAGATCTCGTTCCTTCTCCACGAACTTTCTCTGCCTCAGTCTCGGCTCTCTGTCGAGCCTCTTCTCTCGATTCATGCAGTGCTCTCTCCATCTCACTCTGCTCTCATTTTTGCTGACGGAGCAGAGAAGCATCATCATCATAGCTTTCCTCCTCACGAGGCCTCTTCCCCTTATCATGTGCCACAACTCCTCCATGATAAAGTCAAAAATCAGTGGCAATTCTTCTTCAAACTCGTCATCTATCACGGGAAGTACCGGTGGAGGTACTGCAGCTACCTATCGTGCGGCCAAATCCCGCACCTCGGATCATAGCGCTTCTAGCTCTGAGTAGCATCTAGACAACTTCGGTGACTATAACTATGCAAGGCGCTCATCCATTCTCTCCTTAAAAGCATCCAATCGGCCATGCACCGAACTGGACAATGTCTCCAACTCTTTTGACACCCAAAGCTTTACATGCTCCATCAAGACTTTAACCTGTAGAGCCGTGTGTGCCTGCTGCTTTTTGGCCTTAGCTAGCTGCCTAGACATATCAACCAAAAACTCCTGTGGAACCGTAACTAGGTCGGCTGTGGTGTCTTGTGGAGGCGCAACTGGTGGTCTCAGGGATGTTGCTGTAGATGATGACTCAGGAACATCGGGAGGTGTGGAGGTATCTGCTGCATCTGTAGCCTCAGGTTGGCTACCTGTCTCTCTGCCCTCTATAGGCTCAGCTACCAACTCAGCGAACTGTGCTGCATCAGTCTGCATCCCGCTGCCAAATGCCTCTACTAATATTGTCGCTCCAGCGGATGTAGTTGCTTGAGTCCTCACCCTCGATACCGGGTTTGTATCATCTCGAATCAACCCGATGTTAGTAATTTCTTAACCACTACTCTCTGGTCCACTGACGGCAATACCGACACCTTTGACTCCAGACAGAGTCTGTCAATCAAACATGGAAACGGAATGGTAGTACCATCATTGATTGCCTGCTCTCTAATCTCCTCAGCAATGTATCGCAGGAAATTGATGGCATACCCCTTCATTATACTTGCTACCAGTGCTGCTCTGTCGGGTGAGAGCATATTATCATTACTGGTTGGTACCAGCCTGTGCCGCGCCAGTGACCACCAAAATTTTGCCTAAAAGTTCAGTGTGGCCTTCTTTATCTGCGAATCTGTGCCATGCAGCCATTGAACTAGCGGACCTCTCATAGCAATGATCCGAGACAGCCAAGTGTACTGTTGGATGCACTCCTAGCTATTCAACTTCTTGGTTTTGACTTTCTTCAGCTCATATAGCCTGTGGCCGAACTCAACCGTGTTCATCGGAGCATGATAGTCCAGCCCATACAACATCCTGGAGATTGTCCGCTCAAAAATATCTACTGGAGTCTCTCTCACCAACACCTAATTTAAATGCGGGCCTCTTCTTCCAATCCTGGCCCCTTAATGCCAACTGCTGCAATGTGGCTGCATATGCTACATAAAACTCTCGGACTAAGCACAGGATGTAGCTACCTGATGGCTCGGTCAACCAGCCAAATCTGTATTTATCAAACACTGCCTGTAGCTCTTGAAGGTCTTTCAGCCCTGTAGTTATCAACCTCGGCTCCTCGTATATGCTCCTCTTCGAATTGCCTTTCTCATTAGGAGAAATATCTCTGTTGTATATAGCCCGCATGCCATGGACACACCATCTCTGCACATTTCTTGGTTTCTCATTTGATGTGTCTGAGGTCTCAATCAGCTCATTATCAGAGTCCCCTCACTGAGCATATGATTCATCAACTCTCTCTGTTTCTTGCCCAGCTACGGGAGCCTCAGGAACAAGTGCAGCAGCAGCCCTAGCATTCTCATTAGTGCGGCTGGGCGGATCCCTTGCCAGTGGAGTGGGAGTATCGACCAGGGTAATCGGATTTGAACTTTGTTGAGCCCTAGCCCTGGTGGATCTCCTCACTAACTGCTCCTCTGGTATGTCATACTCTTCCTCAGATCCACTTGACTCTTCAGAGGAGGAAGGGTTATCACGCAGTCCACGATATAAAGGATGACTGCGCTTAGGTGTTTGTTTCTTTGTTGGGCCCTTTTTTGGTGTACCTCTTGGAGCCATTGTACCTATGGAAACATTTTTAGTAAGCAAGATTTGATGAAACAGAAAACATTTTTGAGTTGATGCCCAGTGGTCCTGATGGGTGACTAAACGAGTCGTCACCACCGGCAACAACTCGTGAGGTCAATCGTCGTCTCAGACTGGACTACCTTCAAGATTGGCCAGTGTACTTGACGACTGGTTCCAACGAGTTGTTAGGTCGGTCGTTAAGTACACTGCCTCATTGGCCGAATTTTTCCACTCAGGACGAGCTAGACAATGAGTCGTTTGGTGATCCAACGACTCGTGATGTAGCTCGTGCTCAAGAGTTTCAGTTCACATGTTGATCTTCATCTTCGCCCTAAACTTCAACTCCACAAACACAAAATCATCACATCATTAAAATCAACCCAAGTGTTTCTACCATCGAAATTCATTTGTTTAAATCTTCCTAGGGTTTATTTACATTAAGAGGCACAAATTGACATAAACACAACATTACCCAAAGTAAATTCAATTTCATTCACAACATGGGTCCTCAAAATTCTTGTTTAAATGCAACAATATTCAAAATTTCATGGGAAATAGTACTCACAAAATGCTTGGTCAGAAATGGAGTGCAGTTGTGTGTGTGTTTGAGTGAATGGCATGCAAGGTCAAGGAGTTCTTTTCAATAGGTTTTGAGTAGAATAAGAAGAAGAGGTAAATCTGAAGTGGAGGGTGTTGGGTTTAAGTTTAGTGGGGAGAAATAGGAGAAGGAGAAGAAATCGGGTTTTTATAATTCAATTTAAAATTTTCCCAAATTCCAGTCCTGGGTCGGATCTAATGTTACTTAAATTTTATAATGCCCAATGTGACGAGTGGTTAAGTGCTTAAACGACTCGTTGACCCTTCATTCTTTTACTTGAGTTCAATAACTTACCTGGGACCTAACAAGTCAAGTAATGACTCGTGGTGTCACCCAACGAGTCGTTTCTTGAGTCATGGTCCTTGGCCTAGTGTAGCTTCAAGACGGGTCACTTAACAACTCGTTTGGTCTCCCAACGATTCATTGAGTGAGCCATTATCACATTTTCCTTTTAATTTAGACTTTGATCCAGTGTACATGACAGGGGACATGACGATTCGTTTCTTGAAGACACAAATCGTTAAGTCTCCCATTGCTCCCCTGTTTTCTGCAGTTCTTTTCACGAGTTGCGTGAACGAGTCGTCAGGTCAGACGACGACTCATTTTGTGACTTTTTGCACCAGAACTGAAGTTCCAGTTTTTGTTTCCAACTTCAAATTTTCCATCTTATTTAACTGCACCCATCAACAAATGTAAACACTAGATTTTTCTTACATTCAACTTGGGTTGCCTCCCAAGAAGCGCTGGATTTAACGCCGCAGCACGACGTGGGTGTTTTGGCTACTCAGACTTCACCAAAACACCTCTATGGGTTGCCTCCCATGCAGTGCCTGATTTAACGTCGCGGCATAACGCAAGTCTCTTGACTACTCAGAATTCGTCAAGTGAGTCTTTCCATCCTCCAATGTTGAGATTATGTTGAATTCCTTTGGCTGTTTCATGGTTCGGCTAATGCTGAAGGTGACCTCTTCTTTGTTCAACTTGAATTTTAGCTGGCCTGCCTCCACATCTACTAGGGCCCTACCTGTTGCAAGGAATGGTCACTTCAAAATGATGTGTACCTCAGAATCAACTTCGTAGTCCAAAATCACGAAGTCTGCTGGGAATATAAATTTGTCCACCTTGACAAGTACATCAAATAAAATCCCCATCGGCTTTTTAATGGTTCTGTCGGCCATCAATAGCCGCATAGTAGCCGATGTGGGGGTTCCCAAGCCTAGCTTTTTGAACACTGCTAGCGGCATCAAATTTATGCTAGCTCCCAAGTCACAAAGCACCTTTGCAAACTCAACCTCCCCAATGGTGCAAGGTATAGTAAACGCACCTGGGTCTTGATCATGGGCAAAATAGCATGCCCTAGTGATGCTTTATAACTTAGTTTTGTCTTGTTTATCGAATTAATTATATGCATTCTAATGTGATTTTATGTAAATGTGAATATATACTAACCAACATGATTAGTCCTTGTTTTTGAAGGTTAATAATGCATTTGAGGAACTAATTCATGATTTGGTGAAGTGGAGGAATGGAATCAAGAGCAAAACGTGAAAGTCAACAAGAAAACATGCAATAACTGGCACCCTGCGCGATAGGGGTCGTGGCACGCTACCAACGCGACAACACTTGGCCAAAAATTGCTTTTTTTGGCACATTCATGTGAGGGTACGCGTTACCTCCGTGTCACGGAGGTCAAGTAGGGCGTTCAGCTCCGTGACACGTTGCTGTTCCACCACAGGCCAAATTTTGCATTTTTTCAGCATAGTATAAATTGAACCCTTAGCTCCTAAAATCAGATGGTCACGATTTTATTCTAAAAAACCACCTAGGAGTGAAGGGAGAAGTGGGAGAACTCACCTAGGGTTCATCAATTTCATCTTCTCATCTACCAATTCTTGTAAGTATGTTACTTTAACAATGTTTTCTTGTAATTTTACGAACTTGAATGGCTAGAACCCTTCCTCTAGGGTTGAAGGCATGAGTTATGAGTGTGTTTTTATGAATTTGCTTTGGAATTAAGTTATTGATTGTTGTTTTGTCTTGCATTCTTAATTATGGTCGTTTTTATGATTGATCACCATGAAAACACACATGTTAACTTAGGCAAATGCTTGAGAAAGCAAACCTAGGGAAGAACATAAGAATGTAGGAAGCAAGTTCTTATCTTTTGATAAGATTTTGTGGTTAGGATAGAAATATACCTAATACCTTGCTTGGTTGATAAAATGGGAAGAGAGAAAGACACCGGCTTAGATTTGTCACTCCACCACTCGCAGAAGTAGTTGTGAAGCTAAGTTTGGTTAAATGGTTGGAGGTACGAAAGTACCCTAATCAATGGCATAACCCCATAAACCACACCCACGTTGTTAATTGCCCACGAACTAGAATTAGCATCCTCGCTCACAATGATGCAGTGAGGCTAGTTTGTCGTGTTCAGAGGCTCGAAAGACCATGAATATGCAATTCTAATTATGTGAGATGAAAATTGATAGGTTCATACTTAAACCATTGCGAATCATAGTATCGCATGATTATCTGGTTTTAACTCTATGTTGCTCCTAGAGTGAATTCAGAATATTTCGTTGACCATATTTAGACTTAATTAAACCTTCTTGAAAACCTCTAGAATCAACACTTGCGAAAGTTAATATCACACTTGAACTGGATAGTTAGTTGAATTGATCCAATCCCTGTGGGTTCGACATCCGGCTCTTAAAAGGGGGCCACTATATTACTTGTACGACCCATACACTTGCGGGGCACAACAAGTTTTTGGCGCCGTTGCCGGGGACTCGGCGAAGTTTTGAAAATTTATCTATTTTTGTGTGATTTTTAAATTTCCTTAAGTGTTGAGAAACTTGGTCTTAGTATGACTTATTGCAGGTGACAGGTTGTCTTGCCGAGCTGGCTAAGAATAGAGAGCTTGTGGAACCGTTGCTTGAACCTGAACGTCAACTCCATTTGCAAAGGAGAGTAGCTCTTAAGCAAAAGCTGAAAAGACTTCAAGAAAAGGTACAACAACAACCACCCACAGGACAAGCACAATTGTCACCGGAAGCAATGGCAGCCAGACCAGTTCGCGAAGTGGCAATCCCACAAACGACTAATGTGAACTCTAGTATCCATAAACCAGAGCCTGGAGGGAACTTTGGATTGAAGCAAAACATGGTGCAGTTGTTACATTCTAATGGTCAATTCACTTGGATGGCACATGAGGACCCACAGCAGCACTTACAGAACTTTCTTGAGATTAGTGACACGTTTGTCCCCACTGGCGTGTCCACAGATTATGTCCGACTTACCCTCTACCCATTTTCATTGTTGGGAGAGGAAAAAAAGTGGTTGAAGGCTGAGCCACCGAACTCCATAACTTCGTGGCATGAATTGGCTAAGAAGTTCCTTATAAGATTCTTTCCTTCAGGCAAGACTGCAAAGTTGAGAAGTGAAATACTGAGTTTCAAGCAGAGGCCTGATGAGAATTTATGTTTGGCTTGGGAAAAATTCAAGTCATTATTGAGAGATTGTCCCCATCACCAGCAATCGAATGAAGTGCTGGCTCATACCTTTGTAGAAAGTCTAGACCCACACACGAAAATATTACTAGACTCTGCATCAGGTGGGCAAGCCTTAGAAAAGACTTATGATGAGTTGTATACTTTGTTGAACAGAATTGCTCAAGGAAATCCAGAGTGGTACAGCGAGTCATCGAGAGGGGCAGGAAAGAGATCAGGGCTGATAGAGGTAGATGGTATGAATGCCTTGGCAGCACAGTTAGCTTCGTTCCAACATCAGATGATGACTCAGTTCAATAAACTGAGTATGAACCAACAACAGGGCCAGGTTAATGCAGTTCAACAAGCTCCAAGTTGGTGTGAAATCTGTGGTAATAATGGGCACAATGCAAAATCTTGTGGAGCCAATACGGAATCAGTCAATTTCATTGGGAATGTGCAGCGGAACAATCAGAATTTTGGAAACAACTACAACAGAAATTGGCAGGGCCACCCGAATTTTTCTTGGGGTGGAAACCAAAAGAAAAGTTATCAGCAACCTCAGCAGCAGCAGTATCAGCAGAATAGGCAGAATGATGGCCAGTTGAGCAGCAACATTGAGGAAATATTGCAGAAAATCATGGAGACCCAGACTCAGTTAGCGAAAAATCAAGCGAGGATGGCAACAGACATAAAGAATCAGCAAGTGGCCACCCGCAATCTTGAAAAACAAATGGGGCAGATGGCAGCTGCTCAAAACATGAGATCGCAAAAGGGATTACCAAGCGACACAGATCCTAACCCCCGGCAAGTCAATGCCATCAGTTTGAGAAGCGGCAAGCAATTAGCTGATGCAAGGCCAACAGAGAAAAGAAAGGAGGTGCAGCCGGAGTTGGTTAGACCAGGACCAACCACCGACAAAGGAGAAAATCAGAGTTCTGGGAAACAAAATGCACAATCTTCATTGCAGCCAGCACAAAGACCACCACCACCATTCCCTCAGAGATTCAAAAAGAGCAAGGAGGAGGAATGCTTCAAAAAGTTCTTTGAGAGTTTCAAAGAACTTCACATAAATTTGCCTCTTATTGATGTTTTGCAGGGAATGCCCAAGTATGCTAAATACTTGAAAGACGTGATGGCGAACAAAGTTACATTGGTGGATGTCTAGATGGTAGCACTGACTGAGGAGTGCAGTCACAGGGTATTGAGCAAGATTCCGAAAAAGCTCAAAGACCCAGGGAGTTTTACCCTCCCCATACAAATTGGTAAAGCTGAGGTGCTACAAGCTTTGTGTGATTTAGGGGCAATAGTTAATCTAATGCCCCTATCTTTATTCAACACCCTGGGATTGGGAAAATTGAGGCCAACGAGGTTGATGTTGCAGCTGGCTGACAAGTCGCAAGTGACACCCGATGGAATAATAGAGGACCTTCTCATCAAAGTAGGTAAGTTTATTATACCTGCTGATTTTATTGTTCTAGATTTTCAGGTTGATGACCAGGTACCCTTAATCTTGGGATGGCCATTCTTGGCCACCAGAGGAGCGGTGATTGATTTGAGAGCAGGGACACTAAAAATGAGGGTCGAAGAAGAAGAAGAACTCTTCCACGTTTACCAAGAAATGAACCCATCCGCACACTGCAGAAACCTTTGTCAGGTTAGTGTGTTGTCTGAGGATGAGTGTGGGGTGGAGGATTCCACAGGTGCAGGGCCAAAGGCAATGACAAGTGTTCAGCCCGAGTCTGATAAAGGGCTTCAAATTGAGAAGAAGTTGGAGGAGGAGAGGAACAGAGTGGAGGTTGTTTCCTCTAAAAATCAAAAGAAAAGGATATGGTTCTCGAACGGGAACCCAGGTATGAGGATGTCCTGAAAAGGACAGTCCACGTCGTGCAGCGACGGAAAATTAGGCGTTGCTTGGGAGGCAACCCAAGGGTACCTCAGGTACAAATTGTTTAATTTTGATTTTGTGTTGATTTTGTTGTGTTCATTATGTTTGTGTTTTTGGTGAAAAGTTAAGCACAGATGGAAGGGAAGTCTGAGTACCGAGAAGGAGGAAGCTAAGAAGAAGGAAATAGAAGAAGTGTGGGGTCAAACACCCACCTAGGAGAACTTGAAGAAAAGCATGCTTTTAGCTTGGGGTAGAGGCTCAGGGAGTAGTTCTCGTCCTTTAAATTTTAATTTGATGCTATGAGGACATAACATGATTTAAGTGTGGGGTGAGAAAATTTTCAAAATTTTTGTGCTTAACAAATTTTTTTTCTGGTGAATGTAATGCTTGTGAGGAATTTGTGAGAAATTTGAAAAATTTTTATGAGTCAAGCATGAATTCAGCAACCGTTGATTTTTCTTTTCGGTTCTTTTCCGACGGAGGGTCTTTGAATCGAAGAATAAAAATTTTCTTTTTCTTTTCTTTGTCTGTATATAATGTTTTTAGTCATAGCTAGGGACTGTTTCCGACGATGGATGGATGACGACCGTCTTGAGGAAAAATTAGTCTATAGGTTGTGGGTTTGTGAACCCATAGCTAATCGATGCTTGATGTTCTTGTTATGTGCTATGCATGATTGTAAGATACAAGTGTGGTTAGTGTTGAAGCATGTAAGAAGTGTATAAATTTGTGTGAGACACTTAGGCTCTTAAATTTGACTCAATCTGATTGAAGCTTAATTTTGAATTCTTGTGATTAGCTGAGTTAAGAGCTACGGAATGTGTCTTGAATTGAGCATGTGCTGTGAGTGTAAGTTTTTCGAATATTCCGTGCTATTGTGGAATGTATAGAACTTGCCTTGTGTATATATAAAATGAAATGAAGGATGAGAATTGTAGGAAATGATTTAGGCATTTCTTTGAAGGAACCTAAATGTTATCCCTCATTTTACCTACCTTGAGTAATTAATCCTAGTTAGCCCCATTGAGCCTTGAGCCTATTCTTTGATAGCTGCAACATAAGCTTAATCCTTTTTCTTTCATTAGCCTTGAATTTGATCCAAAACTCCTAAGCGCTTAAGTGAATAATCCGAAAGAGTAAAGGAGTGAGAAAAAATGAAAAAGAAGGAAAAATGGAAGTTGTGAAAGTTGAGAGAGGTCAAGGGTGCACTTGTTTGAATATGGTTGAGTATTAGTAGGGAGTAAGAAAATAAATTAACGAAAAGTTACTTATAGAACTCCTTACTAATAAGCCAAAAGTACCTAAAGAAAGGGGGAACAAAAGAGGAAAAAGAATGCTGAAAGGAGAAAAAGGTGAAGTAAGGGAAGGGAAGTTAGTGATGAGGGCGTGATGTATTAAAAGCGCTTAGGGTAGATAGTCACTATTACTGGCCATAATAGTACCTACCCGTCCCTTTGCTACATTACAACCTAAGAAGTCCTACTTGATCTTACATTCATACATCCTCAAATTAGTGGAATAAAACACTAAGGGCAAGCTTATGGGTCATTACATGATGCATGTGAATTCTTTGTGAGAGTGAGAGTAATTCTATTCATGAACCCACACATGTTGTGATTTAAAAAGTTTTTGCATGTGAAAATGGGTAACTCTCATTCCATGAAGGCACATGTTGAATGAAGGATATAATTCATGTGGGATTTCTTAATCAGGGCCCACTTGTACGTAATAGAATAGAAATCAAGGCAAATTCCCCTGATGGGAGTGAACATAGGGATTCCCCGACGAACGAATGCAATACATGGAAGGCTTACGGATGTAGTACTGGACGGCTTTACCTACGACATTTCCTACTCCTACTTTTCATACAAAGAGAATGGGCACTTGAGCCTGGAACTGATGAAATTCGGGGAAAACATGCAAGCGGTCACTATACTGGGGGGCAAGACATGACCGCGACTTAAGAAAAAAGTACTACTGGGGTATCTAATCCCATTCGCTCCCCTAGCTTTCGTCTCTCAGTGTCAGTGTCGGCCCAGCAGAGTGCTTTCGCCGTTGGTGTTCTTTCCGATCTCTACGCATTTCACCGCTCCACCGAAAATTCCCTCTGCCCCTACCGTACTCCATCTTGGTAGTTTCCACCGCCTGTCCAGGGTTGAGCCCTGGGATTTGACGGCGGACTTAAAAAGCCACCTACAGACGCTTTACGCCCAATCATTCCGGATAACGCTTGCGCATGAGTTTGCTAAGATTGAGATTCGCTTCTTGAAGTTAAGAAGTCTTAGCGGAGTTGTATTTCATTCCAATAATTAAATCGTGCATGCTTTATTGTTAACTTGCTATCTTAAATAATCAGTACAGTCGTAGCCTAAATTCTCTTGCTAAATTAGCTATAGGTGAGTCTCCATAGGCATGAGATGTAAAAGGTTTGTTCGGGGACGAACAAGGCTTTAAGTGTGGGGTAGGTGATCTTGGGCAAAATAGCATGCCCGAGTGATGCTTTATAACTTAGTTTTGTCTTGTTTATCGAATTAATTATATGCATTCTCATGTGATTTTATATAAATGTGAATATATACTAACCAACATGATTAGTCCTTGTTTTTGAAGGTTAATAATGCATTTGAGGAACTAATTCATGATTTGGTGAAGTGGAGGAATGGAATCAAGAGCAAAACGTGAAAGTCAATAAGAAAACATGCAATAACTGGCACCCTGCGCGATAGGGGCCGTGGCACGCTACCAACGCGGCAACACTTGGCCAAAAATTGCATTTTTTGGCACATTCCAGTGAGGGTACGCGTTACCTTCCATGTCACGGAGGTCAAGTAGGGCGTTCAGCTCCGTGACACGTTGTTGTTCCACCACAGGCCAAATTTTGCATTTTTTCAGCATAGTATAAATTGAACCCTTAGCTCCTAAAATCAGATGGTCACGATTTTATTCTGAAAAACCACCTAGGAGTGAAGGGAGAAGTGGGAGAACTCACCTAGGGTTCGTCAATTTCATCTTCTCATCTACCAATTCTTGTAAGTATGTTACTTTAACAATATTTTCTTGTAATTTTATGAACTTGAATGGCTAGAACCCTTCCTCTAGGGTTGAAGGCATGAGTTATGAGTGTGTTTTTATGAATTTGCTTTGGAATTAAGTTATTGATTGTTGTTTTGTCTTGCATTCTTAATTATGGTTGTTTTTATGATTGATCACCATGAAAACACACATGTTAACTTAGGCAAATGCTTGAGAAAGCAAACCTAGGGAAGAACATAAGAATGTAGGAAGCAAGTTCTTATCTTTTGATAAGATTTTGTGGTTAGGATAGAAATATACCTAATACCTTGCTTGGTTGATAAAATGGGAAGAGAGAAAGACACTGGCTTAGATTTGTCACTCCACCACTCGCAGAAGTAGTTGTGAAGCTAAGTTTGGTTAAATGGTTGGAGGTACAAAAGTACCCTAATCAATGGCATAACCCCATAAACCACACCCACGTAGTTAATTGCCCACGAACTAGAATTAGCATCCTCGCTCACAATGATGCAGTGAGGCTAGTTTGTCGTGTTTGGAGGCTCGAAAGACCATGAACATGCAGTTCTAATTATGTGAGACGACAATTGATAGGTTCATACTTAAACCATTGCGAATCATAGTATCGCATGATTATCTGGTTTTAACTCTATGTTGCTCCTAGAGTGAATTCAGAATATTTCGTTGACCATATTGAGACTTAATTAAACCTTCTCGAAAACCTCTAAAATCAACACTTGTGAAACTTAATATCACATTTGAACTTGATAGTTAGCTGAATTGGTCCAGTCCCTGTGGGTTCGACATTCGGCTCTTAAAAAGGGCCACTATATTACTTGTACGACCCGTACACTTGCGGGGCGCAACAGGTCTTCCTTCTTATGAGCTAGAACCCTGGTAGTGATGGCACCACGGTGGTGCAAATTATTGGTAGGTTTTAAACTTATAGTCCTTTTTCTAGTGACGAGGTCCTTCATGAATTTGGCATATCCGGGCATCTGCTCAAGTGCCTCAACCAATGGGATGTTCACCAACAGCTGCTTAAGCATAGAGATAAACTTTTGATACTTCCCATCTTCAGCTTTCTTCTTCAAAGGCTGTGGATAAGGAGGAGGAGGTCTAGGGATTGCTGTCAGTGTTTATTGTGCCTCATTCTCCTTGCCATGGATAGATCCTTGCTCCTTTGCACTACTTGGAGTAGTTTGCACATTTGAGTCCCCAACCAAAGTTGGGTTTCCGAAATCCGCTACACCATCATCATTTATCAACACGGACTTCTCTGACTCCTTAATTACACCTGGCCTAAGAGGGCCAACTGTGGCCTTACCGCTCCTAGTAGTGACCGCCATGCAGTGACTGTCATCTTTTAGATTTTGCACTGTGTTGCTGGGAAGTATGCCTTTCTGCCTCTGATTCATTGCAACATACATCTGACTCATCTGTTTCTCAATCTGCCTGATCGCCATGGCATGTGACTCCACCTTTTGATTTAAACTGGAAATATCAGCCCCAAGCTCCTTAAAGTAGCTATATATTGTCTCTATATGCTTGAGTACTTTGGAGAGCATGTCCTCAACCCTTGAACCACTGGACTCTAGCTCACGGTTTCGAGGAGGAACATACAGACCGCTTCTATCATTTTTGAACTCCTCACGCTTCTTCCAGTCCCTATTGTCTCGGTATTGGCCCCGGTTGTAATTATTATCCTTATAAAAGTTCAGACCTTGGTTCCCTTTACCTTGACACCAAGAGTATTAGTTAGACCCTTAGGTGTTGGTCCGAAAACCCTCCCTCTGATCATTCAAATAATTAACTTCTTCTTCAGACTCATACTTGCAACCATCATTTCTCGGGGCCTTGCCCTGCGAACCTACAGTATTTACCTTTTCTGCTCCGACTCCCATCAAGTTCTTGGCAAGCAACCCCATGGTGATCTTTATCTCTACAATATCCTGATCACGCTCCTCATCTTTTCTTCATTGTTCTACAGACACCAACCGCATAAGAACCAGCTAGAATCTCCTACTCTCTAGTGTGCCAAGCTCGATTGGTTTTGGTGATCCTGTCTAGCAGCTCCACAGCCACTACATAAGTGTGACTCATAAAGGTTCCTCCGTAGACGGTATCATACACCGCCTTGGTGTTAGCATTCATAGACCTATAGAAGATCTCCAACAATGTATCATCTAGAATCCTGTGATTTGGCACCCTTTTGAGCTTTTTGTTGAAACGCAGCCAGGTTTCGTGAAGTGCCTCAGAATTTAGCTGTTTGAAGTTACATATCTCATCTTTCGATTGTAATACTTTGGATGGAGGGAAGAACCTTACAAGAAAAGCTCTCTTAAGCTCTCCCCAAGTAGTGATGGAATCATTTGGCAACTCAGCCAACCACATCGTTGCCTCACTCCCTAGAGAGAATGGAAATAACCTTAGTATTATTGTTTCCTGGCTCACCCCCGGTTGCTTGTATTCCTCACATATTCCCATGAAATTGGTCAGGTGAGCGTGGTATCATCAGATGCATGACCCGCAAATATTCCCTTCATGTTGATCAGTTGGATCATTTCACTGGTAATGTCAAAGTTTGCCCCAGCCAAAAAAGGAGGGGGGACTATAGCTCCAGTGGCACCGGCTTCATCTATATCAGCATCAACCTCTTCATCAAAGTACCGGTGTCTCTGGTGTTCTGGACCTCTATGTCGTCTAGCTCGCTCTGCATCTGCATCTAGATGTTGCTCTTCGGCAACTCTGGCTAACTCACGAGCTCTATCCCGAGCTTGCTCTTTAGCCAACATTCTTGTTGTCGCTTGGTCCACGGTTTCCTGCTCTTGGATGTTGGCCATTCTTCTCAGGTTTCTTAACGTTTGCTCAAGTTCGTGATCAATTGGAACTAAGGGATTTCCTTGGCTTCTAGTATGGGGCATATGCACAAACCTAAGACCTGTTAAGAAACCAAAACAACAAAAGAAAAAAAAATAAAAAGAAATAAGAACCAATAGTAAAGTTAACACAATTAACAAAAGCCTTAGTCGTATTCCCCGGCAACGGCACCAAAATTTGTTGTCGTTCAAATTACACCTCGCAATTAAGATATAAGCGGTCAATTTTCAAATATAGAACCCAACAAAGGTTGAGATCGATCCCACAGGAAATATGGTAAGAACTTGCGTTAATGCGAATAACTGTTACTATTGAGTTACTTATTTCTGAAGGGGGAAAATATGGAATAATAAACAGAAGTAAGATTACTGAATGCTGGAATCAAGTTAGGTTTGTATTCAATTAATGACTTGAATAGGATTGTGTTCCCCAAGATTTCATAACCACAAGGCTTATACACTAGTGATCTATTCCGGTGTTTAACATGCAATATTAGTAAGCTAGGTTCACCTAGATGGTTGGTCCCCTATCTAGATGATTATCACCATGCAACTTGGTCCATATACGGGTGTACTTTAGTTGACCCTTACCATTAATATCGGATTAGCTATCACCTAACAAGTTCAAGATATTAGATGAGGGTTGCTAGCCTCAAATCTCCGTTGTTAATCCCTTTTCTCATTCATTACCTCCTTGGTCCGGCAAGTAAGAATAAGGCAAGTCATAACGTTTGCAACCGTCAAGAATCAACCAAAACAAAGGGAAAAACAATAGATGCATAAAACCCTGTTCAAGAATCACTAAGTGTTTTACCTATGTGTGTTAATTCATCTTGGTTCCCACAAACCTAGTTATGGGTTTAGCTACTCATGCTTGTATTATCACAATCACAAAATATTGAATAAATCATAATTGCAACTTAAAAATTATTGTAGAAGATAAACCACGTAGATTGAATCAAACTCCAAAATTGATGAAAAATTCCAATGTTGCTTTTAATCCTCAAATCAAAGAACAAAATTGTAAAACTCGTTTCTTGATTCAAGAACAATCGAACAACACCAAAATCCTATATAAAATTGTCTCTCTAAATTATTTTCTAACTGTAACTATTCGTCTTTCAAAAATAAACCTAAATTGTGTATTTATAGTTCCAAAAAATCCTTTTCCTAATTAAAACTAGAAACCAGGTCGGCAGTGGCAACGAGCTTGGTGACGATTCATTTGGCCTACTGACGAGTTGTTCCTTGCTTAAGACAGTCATCCTCAGCAACATACCTAGTTGTGGCAACGGGTCACCTAATGACTCATCGTGCCTGAGCACGAGTCGTTAGGTCCCTCGTGGTCTAATTCCTCCAAAAGTCCAGTGCACCTTACGGTTGGTCCCAGTGCTCTGCCAACAAGTCGTTCCTTCATGTGATGACTCGTCATGTCTGTCGTCAACTACACTGTTCACTTTGTTAAGATTTCCTCTATCAGCCTTCACAGTTGACCTCACGACTCGTTACCAGGTGTAACGCCCGTCAGGTACACTGTCTTTTCTTCTTCGAACTTCAACATTTGCCCATGCCTTCAACAACGAGTCGTGCCTCCTGCTAACAACTCGTGAAGTGCCTGGCAGTCACCCTTTCAGTTATTTTAAGAATTATTTTGCCCACTTCACTTCTGAACCTGTTTTCCTGCAACATTAAGCACAAAACATGTCAGACCTATATAAATATACCCCGAATGTGCATAATTTCTTGGTTTTCAGTGTCGAAAGTTTGTAAAATCACGGCACATCAGGACTGTCACAAGGGAGGTTCAGTCATGTCCTACAGTGGCATGTAGTTCTGATATTCAAGGCAAAACCTGGGCCCCAAACTTACTCGGTGTTAAATACTACTCCCAAAACATATATAGTGCTCATAGTGTAATATGCATGAGATTCATGGGCTATTTAAATCATGATAATCATAAACATGCTTGTAAATACGTGAACTAGCCATGAGGGTAAGGCCCGTGAGCCGGTCAAAAACATAATTAGTAAATTATGAGATTCGTGCATATTTGTAAATCATGTATGGGCTTTGTAAATCATAAATTCATAATGGGCATTTGAATGAATCCATATTATGACTCATAAATCATGATGAGTTTATGAATATCAACAATAGGGGTAAAAATCATAACTCAATTCATCATAGAATAAGCATAATTAGGCATAATTTATTAGAAATTGGAATCAATAAAATTTATAATCGAATTAGTTGAAAGATCTGATAATGATTCATAAAATATAGTGTAAATCATGAAAAATAAAAACCCATGGATAGATCATTAGAATTCCACAAGATTTAAGATAGAACCCCATAAGATTTTTGAACAACACTTCGTGAATTAGGAGAGAGATTTGGCATGGGTGTGAACAAAAACATCCACTCATAACCCTACATATCTGTAAATGGCTGATTTTTACAACCCTACATATCTATAAATGGCTGATTTTTACACTCCCTTGAATGCCCAAGAAGAAATTGAAGAAAACCTTGAAGGATTACCTTGATCACCTCTCTAGACTATCACTCTTGCATGCATGAATATGAAAATGGCCTAAAATGAACTTAACCCCTTTAAAAGTCACTATTCATAACTCAAAACGACGTAGTTTAGGCCTTAGAAATTTAGGAATTACGAAAAAACCCTTACTAAATTCATAGAAAATAACTACCAGCTGGTCCCAACAAGGGACCTAACGACTTGTCATCAAGGGCCACTACTCTTGGAGTCGTCCGTCAGGTACACTGGTTTTCAAGTCTTCAGAACTCATCACGGGTGACATCATGATCTGTTACTGGTGACCACGACTCGTGGTCACCACCCGTCATGTGCACTACCTCATTCTCAATAAAACTTTACCCTACTTGATCAAGACTCAACCTATGAATTGTGGGGACTGACCATGACTCATGGGGTCCTTCCGTTAAGCACACTGCCCTCTTCCTTCTCTCTTCTCATTCATCACTCCGCATGACTGATCTAATGAGTCGTGGGACCTGACCACAAATCTTGGTCATGTCCGTGGGGAGTCAACTTCCAAATTTCAAACTCTTCACCTACGCCTCACCACAAGTCACATCACGACTCGTGGGTTGCACCAACGGGTCACCTCATGACCCATTCTATGACCTGACTCCAAATTTTAAATTTTTCTTCGTTTTAACTCAGGGGTCTGATCTTTGGGCTTTTGAGGTATAACTATATCTCCCCCTTGAGAACATTCATCCTCGAATATTGGAAAACATACAGAAAAGTAGAGAAATGCAATCATCATATTCAAATACTAATCATTTAGGAAACTAACGGAATGACTATCTTCGATTCCAACTACATAGCTGAACTGAATTCACAAATCATACATACATCCATATACATAAAAGAAACTTGGGAACATGAACTGAACATGAAAAATAAATAGTGTTTTAGGTCAAAACTGATACCTCAAGCTGGAACTGAGCCGATAGAGAATAAATGTGGGTATTTAGCCATCATATCCGCTTTGGCTTCCCACATAGCTCCCTCAACATGTTGATTCCTCCATAACACTTTAATTGAAGCTACTTCCTTGTTCCTTAGCCTTCGAACCTGACGATATAGTATTTCTACCAAAATCTCCTCATAACTAAGGCTGTCTCTCACACCAACACTACCCACTGGGATGACTAGAGCTGGATCGCCCAAACACTTCTTCAAAAGTGATACATGAAAAACAGGATGCGCAGAAGCTAATTCAGAGGGCAACTCAACCACCTTGCCAACCCGTTTCACATTTTGATACGGGCCGACATAGAGGGGACTACGTTTCCCCTTCTTTCCGAACCTCATCACTCCCTTCATGGGAGACAACTTCAGAAATACCCAATCATCAACTTCAAATTCTAATTCCCTTCTCCTCACGTTAGCATAGGACTTTTGGCGACTCTAAGAAGTTTTCAACCTGTCCCATATCAACTGAACCTTCTTCATCGCCTCATGAACCGAATCTGGTCCTATCATCGCCGCTTCGCCAACTTCTAACCAACCAATGGGCGACCTACATCTCCACCAATAGAGAGCCTCGAAATGGTGCCATCTGAATACTGGAACGATAGTTGTTATTATATGCAAACTCGATAAGTGGAAAATGCTCATCCCAACTAGCTCTGAAGTCAATCACACATGCTCGCAACATGTCCTTGAGAGTCTCGATTGTCCGTTCCGCTTGACCATCCATTTGCGGGTGAAACGTTGTGCTAAGCTTAACCTGAGTACCTAGTCCTTTTAGGAACGACCTCCAAAATTGAGAGGTAAAGTGGGAACCTCTATCTGATATGATGGACAAGGGAACTCCATGCAGCCAAACTAGCTCCCAGATATATAGTTTGGCATAATCCTCCATCGAATTCATGGTTTTGACTGGTAGAATGTGAGCGGCCTTGGTCAACCTGTCTACCACCACCCAAATGAAGTCATATTGTTGATGAGTGCGAGGCAACCCTATGATGAAGTACATATTGATTTCTTCCCAATTCCAAGTAGGAATACTGATATCTTGAAGCACGCTTCCCGGTCTTTAATGCTCAACCTTTACTTGCTGACAGTTCGGACACCTAGCTACGAACTCCGCGAAGTTCTTCTTCATGCCATTCCACAAAATTTCTCGTTAGTTACGGTACATCTTGGTGGCACCTGCATGGATTGAATACCTGGATCTATGAGCCTCGTGCAACATCCGTCTCCTTAAATTATCAACATCTGGAATACATAGGCGACCCTGGTACCAAAGCACACCATCTCCCCCTTTGGAGAAGACCTCCACTTTCTGATTCTAAACGGCTTCCTTTAACTTCACCAAATCGGTTCCTCGTCTTGTCTAGCTTTTACATCAGTCACTAAGGACGATTCTGATTCATTCTGAACCACAACACTGCCATCGGTCGAGCCAACCAAGCTAACTCCCATCCTTGAAAATCGATGCACATCCTTTACCAGCTCCTTCTTCCCCTCATCCACAAGGGACACACTCTCCATAGAGAGTCTACTAAGTGTGTCTGCTACTACATTGGCCTTACCCAGATGGTAAAGGACACTCATATCATAGTCCTTGAGTAGCTCCAACCACCTCCTTTGCCAAAGATTGAGATCCATCTATGTAAACAAATATTGTAAATTCTTATGGTAACACATCCACATAGACCCCGTACAAGTAATGTCACCATATCTTCAATGCGAATACCACTGCGGCCAATTCAAGATCATGGGTCAGGTAATTCTTCTCGTGAACTTTCAACTATCTAAAGGCATATGTTATAACCTTTCCGTGCTACATAAATACACACCCAAGTCCAATCCTTAAAGCATCACAATACACAACAAACCCATCGGTACCCTCTAGTAGAGTCAACACCGGTGCTGAAGGGAGTCGGTCTTCAACTCTCGGAAGCTCTTTTCACAAGCCTCCGACCATTGGAATTTCATCTTCTTCTGGTTAATTTTGATCAAGGATGCTGCAATGGATGAGAAACCTTCAATAAATCTTCGATAGTAGACGGCTAAACCCAAAAAGCTCCGAATATCTGAAGGATTCACTAGTCTAGGCCAATTCTTTACCAGCTCTATTTTCGGAGAGTCCACCGTTATGCCTTCGCTTGATACCACATGGCCCAAAAATGCTACTAAGTTCATGTCACACCCCGCCATGGGGGGTATGACTGGCACCTGGTGCCCTACTAGGACCTGAACTACTAGACTACTGAGCCTGAGCACATCTGGTGCCTGGCTGGCTCTAACTCAGATTCAGGGAAACAACGGGCTATATAACGGCTATAAATACAGCCTCCGTCCGACTAGGCCTATAGCCACTTGTACCTGTACTAGCAGCTAACCAGAAATATATCAATATAAGGGAACCTATGCGGGCCTACAAGGCCACCATGCTGTCTAGTTATCTATAACTCAACAATAAGATATTGGAAAGCTACGTGACCGGCAAGGTCACCACTACTGTCAAGCTATGGCCCCACACGGCCAACATAAAAGAAACAGAAGTATTAACAGCTATACAACTGCACGGCCTCACACGACTGGCTCATCTGACCACAGGGAAAATATATACAGACTGCAAGCCTCTAAGAATACTGATAAGATGGTCGGGATAGGGCCCCGGCCTACCCATGCTGTAAACCAAAAGAAAACAAAATACACCTCTGGAATTCAGTCTCCGGATGACAGGAGTTGAATACTCGATCGCTGACAGGAATCACAAGGGATCGCCTCCTCGTCTATGAGTACCTGCAGGCAAGTAATGCAGCGCCCCACCAGGCATCAGTACCGCTGGTACTGAGTATGTAAAGCAATAACTGAAAGAGATATCTGAAAACAACAATACAACTGATGAAACTGAAATAGGAAGAAAAAGATTAACTGTCTGATAATGTAGAACTATGCCTACTCTTAACTATACTGGAAGGAGTAGGAGTCATACCTGGAGATGTGTCGTTCTACTGTCGATCTACTCGTATTCTAATGTGACATGGCATAACATGACATAACGTAACATAGCATACACAAACCTTACCCGGCCCCCATAAGCCGGGAGGTACAACCAGCACAAAATCTATACCCCTACCCCGGTCATCCCATCTCCTAAAGTAACTATAAGCATTCTGCCAGTCCCCTGGGTATGCACTTGGGCTCGCTGAGCCCCTGACTATAACTGTACTTGAGTCCGAAGGACGCCTGAATCAACACCCGGGCGTATCCGCTCGACAAGGGTGTATAAGGGTCGACCAAGGCACAATATGGGGAAAACTGGCATCCCATCTTCGTCCCCTGTGGGACGACATGCCACTCCATAGAGCGATGTATCCTCGTCCTCTGGCGGACGAGTTGATACAGCTATTAACCCTGGGGCGGTCATGGATGCTAGGTAATCCAACCCCAAAACAACACAACGGTCTCAACTAGTAATACTATCTGCATATATCACATGCTAAAGCTAATAATTATAATGTATCTGTGTCTACTGTATGCTGAACTAGTGATAGCGATATGCATGTACTTAATTCATGCTGAGACTGATAGTAGTGTATATGTACAAATATAATCTTCTGCCATACTGTACTAACATGATTTGCTATCCCTAACATGCTTCCTAAACTTCATTTTTAACCTATCATTCTACTTCTGAGATGCCTTACAGATATTACATTGTTTTACTGGGTTTCAACTGAATCCAATAATATCCTAACATTCTGTACTACATCACATACTGGGCATGCTGTGCAGTTCCTAACACTTGTATTAGAATCTATATCGTGCTAGCAAGTTTCATGCTAATTATAACATAATGCTTCTAATATCGTACCAACATTCGTAATAAACATAACACATGACTCCTGAATATTCTACTGGCCTTTAAATTACTTTATATACCGAGCTTACTAACTTGCCGAGGAAACTAAATTTACATACCTTCGCTTCTGATTTCCCGACTAACTGGCGTAGCTTGGTCAGTATTTCAGCTATTCCTCCCAACTGCATTCATATATATATCAATCAGTACTAAATACAACTTTATTCTGAAGGACGACATCACTTTCGATATAATTATAGCCTAAACTTAGGCTTATCGAAAGACGGTCAAAAACTCATCATTTTTCAGAAGTCCAGAAGGGAGAAATACTCACTTCACTGCTAGAAACACATAGACACTAGTTTGGAGCAATTCCACTTACCTTAGTCCGGTAGCTCGACGATTCGTCGGCCGTATTTCGCGAAACTAAATCCGTAGGAATGCTCTCTGCTGCTAAATACCTCGGTATCTGAGGCTAATTTGAGTTTGGGCAACGTTTGGCAGCATAATCGGACGAAATTATATTACCCCCTTCGTCCCTCTCTGTTTTCCTACGTTCTCTAGAAATTTTTATAAGTTTTAATGGATTAAAACCGAAGTGGGGCTTTATATACTTGGGCCTGGACAAGGTCAACGTGTCACGGAGGCTTCACCTCCGTGACACGCTGCCATCGCAGAGGGGCTCTGCCTCGGCTCCTCCCGCGATGGTTCGACAGGTTTCTCGTCCGATCTTTTTCCCGGGCCTTTCTTTAGCACGTATGGCCTTCAAATGTGCTTAACCAACGCACGAATAGGCCATCTTGGTGCCAGAAATCTTACGGGGTATAACATTCTACCCCCCTTAAGAACATTCATCCTCGAATGTAAACTTTTATCTAGAGGACCTCTCAATTTACTTATTTTAAAAAAAAATTTGGCAGAGTCTCCCCTGTAATGTGGACTATACCAAAAACCTGAGACGCAGAAAAGTCCAACATAGGTACTGCACGCAATACTTTAAGATTCATTGGATAGCTAAACATCAATCTTTCTCATTTATACATATACAACTATAAGGTACCACATAAGTAATAATACGGACATACCTAACGCCTGACTAGGCCTGGAATAAGTGAGGATATCTGGTCTTCATATCTTCCTCCGCTTCCCATGTCATTTCCACTCGGTTCCTGTTACGCCACAATACCTTAACAGACGCAATATCTTTAGTCCTCAATCTGCGAATCTGTCTGTCTAGGATTGCACTGGAACCTCTTCATAGGCCAGCTTTTCTGTAACCTGAATATCCTGGACTGGAACTGCTCTGGATGGGTCTCCTATGCATTTCCTCAGCATAGATACATGGAAGACCGGATGAACGGATTCTAGTTCTGGAGGCAAGTTCAACTAATATGCTACTCGGCCTATCCTTCGACGAATTTGATAAGGCCCAACAAATCTTGGTCTGAGCTTACCTTTCTTGCCGAATCTCATCACCCCTTTCATCAGTGATGCTTTTAAAAATACCCAGTCGTCCACCTCGAATTCCAGGTTTCTGCGCCGCACATCTACATATGACTCCTGGCAACTCTTGTGCAGTCAGTAGGCGTTCTCTAATAAGCTTTACCTTCTCTTCTGATTGCTGAACAATGTCTGGCCCAATCAACGCCGCTTCTCCTATTTCAAACCAGCCAACCGGCGATCGTCACTTCCGCCCGTATAAAGCCTCGAAAGGCGCCATCTGGATAGCTGAGTGATAGCTATTATTATAAGCAACTCGATTAGGGCAAATGCTCAACCCAGCTACTACTGAAATCTAACACACACGCTCGCAACATATCTTCGAGCGTCTGAATTGTGCGTTCCGCCTATCCATCTGTCTGAGGGTGGAATGTTGTGCTCAAATTAATCTGCATTTCCAGACCTTTCTGAAATGACTGCCAGAATCTAGCCGTAAACTGTGCTCCTTTTTCTGAAATAATGGATACTGGCACTCCGTGCAATCTGACTATCTGTCGGATATACAACTCCGCGTACTCTTCGGCCAAGAAAGTAGTTCTTACTAGCAGGAAATGAGCTGATTTAGTCAATATGTCGATTGTTACCCATATAGAGTCATGTCTGTATCTAGCACGGGGTAATCCTTCCACAAAATCCATATTTACTGCTTCCTATTTCCAGAGAGGCACAACTATGTCTTGAATCAAACCGCCTGGTTTTTGATGTTCTGCTTTCACCTGCTGGCAGTTAGGACACCGGGCTACAAATTCAGCAATTTCTTTTCTTTTCTTTTCTTTTCTTTTTTTTTCTTATCTAGCCACTAGTAGTTTTCTTTGATATCATGGTACATTTTTTGTCGCGCCAGGGTGGAGAAAATAGTTGCTGGCGCAGTGCACCTCGTTCATGATCTGATGGCGGAGGCCTAAAACATCTAAAACACATAGACGACCTTTACAACGTAGCACTCCACCCTCTGTTATTTGCGAATCTGGCGCTTCCCTTGCAGGATTCTGTCCTTAAGCTAGACCAGGTCAGGATCTGCATATTGCCGTTCTTTTACCCCCACAACTAAGGACGACACGGCGGTGTTCTGGATTACTGCTCTGTTGTCCTTCATTTCTATCACACGAACAGCTAAATTGACCAATTGATGTATCTCCCTGACCAACTCCCGTTGCTCGGGTTGCACATACGCCACATTCCTACTAGATCTATAGCTAAGAGCGTTTGTTGCCTCATTACCTTTTCTTGACTGATATAACATTTTCATATTTAGAGAGCTCGGCATATAATTGACGGTTGATCACGGGCAAAAATATATGCCCGAGATACTCTTTATTACTTAAATTAGTCTTGTTTATCTAAGTTATTGTATACATTTTCATGTAATTTTATATAATGTGGAGATATGTGCTAACCAACATGATTAGCCTTTGTTTTGTAGGTTTTGATGATGTTTGAGTAACTAATCCATGAGTTGGTGAAGTAGAAGCTTGGAAACGGAATTAACACGCGAACATCGGCAAGGAAGAGGCACAAAACAGCCCACCGGTGCGTCGACAAGGTGCCACGGCAGGCACGCCGCTCAAAACAGCCCACCTGCACGTTGGCAACGTGCCACGGCAGGTGGCCTCCACGACCAAGGGGCTGCAACGCGCTGCCCAGGCAGCGTGACACGCTGCCAACGCGACAGGGTGCTGCCTGGGCCAATTTCGGGTGATTTTCCAGAGAGCCTCCGCGTCCGTAGCGTGTCACGGAGGCCGTGCTCCGCGATGCACTCCGTGACACGTTGCTTGTTATTCCGGGAAAGATTCCTACTAATATAAATAGCACACTTAGGTTTATTTTTCAGAATTCAGACTTGGTGGAGCTAGGACGTGGGTTAGCAGCAGTTGAGGGAAGAAAAAGCTAAGAGATTTCTTCTCTTCCTTTCTTCTTTCTACCAATTGTACGTATGATTTACACTCGTTTTAGGATGATCAATCCACAAATGAGTGGCTAATTCTCTTCCTTGCTAAGGTTTTGAACATGTGTAGTGAATTTTGATTGTAAATGATATGGTTTTCTTCTTCTTCTTTCATGTTGTTCTATTAATTCTTGTTCTTACTGCATTAGTGCTTGGCCTACATTAATGTACATCTAAAAAGTCCAATTTCAGTCGAGAGAGCAAGAAATTGGAAAGTTGTGAATTAATAGGGTATTGTTCTTAACTTGATTTGGGAAAATTGGGTTTTGATGTGCTTTCCTGATAGAAATATACTTGAAAGCCGTATTAGTCAGTTTAGGAACCGGAATTGTATTGCTAGGTCGTAAATTGCATTTGATCACAGAAATGTAGATGAATGGTTTATGATTCTTAAGTGAAATTAAATACGAGAGTTTTAATTTCTAGGCTATTGTTCTTGGCTAGCAACATGAAGAAGAGATTAACCGAATTATTATTACAATCGAATTCATTATTTGTTCTTAACCTTGGCATGCTCATATCCATAGTTTAAATTCACCGTAAATAATTGTTAATAGTTTAGTATATATTTTATAAATAGAAACTCAATTAACTGTTGGTTACGTTGTTGTTAGCATAGTTAGAAGTAAAATAAGAATATAGTATACTTAGGCAATCTTTACATACCCTGAGCCTCCTTAGATCGATACTTGGATTACTTAGCCACTTTATTACTTGTTTGACCACGTGCACTTGCGTGTCGGTTTATAATATAAATTACCAACGAGCAGAACAACCCGAATAAGTTTTTGGCGCCGTTGCCGGGGAGGCTAGGCGATTTGTGAAATTGTGTTAAGTGTAAATTTACTGTATTTTTGTTTTATTTTCTTAAGTGTTGACAACTTGATCTTAGTATTTGTTTTAATTCTTTGTTCATTTTAATTTTTCTCTCTTTCGGATACCCTCATTGACATGACATCTTGGAATATAAATGGTAGATATGCATATTTCGGCGAATCTTGCATGAATTGCGGAGGACCCCACTTGTGGCAAAACTGTAACACGTGCAATATATGTGGGTGTCAATATGGCCATTGGGGTGATTGTCCAAAGGCATATTCCCCTCTCCCAAGCCCCTACTATGATCCTTTTGTTGTTTTTGCTGAATATAGGCATGTTGAAAATGAGGACTTGGGACGCCAAGTTCAAATAGATGACATGATGAAACAACTCCTGGAGCAATCAGAAGCAATGAAGGAGTCGGTGGCAGAATTGATAATTCAGCAAAAGGAGAATGCAGAGGCTGTAAGCAGGATGAGCGTCAAACTCACAGAGATGTGTGCTGAGGCTGAAGCTTGTGATAATTTGCAGGTGACAGTTTTAGTCGATATTCAAGAGGAACTACAAGAGGAATACAAGGGTGAATTTTTGGATGAAGCCCAACAATTAGAATCTCTTGAGTGTCTCCGTGATCGGCTCATACCTATAGAAATTCCATTCATGGAAGAAGAAAAAGAATATCCCCCATTTGACCTTAATGGAGAAATAGATGTCGATGTTGAAAAGGTGTACACAAGTAAGGAAGTCAAGCACAAAGCAATCTCAGAGTTGAGGTGTATTGGACCACACTCTACGCATTTTTCGACATTAAGTTTGGTTGACAACATAGAAATAGAGTCTTCCAAGCTTATAGAGAAATGTCTAGAGGAGACCAAGCACCATATATTCTGAAATTTGCTAACTCAGAGAGACAAAATGACTTCGCTTACATAAGGGCCAATAGGTTCAAAAGAAAACATTTACTGCTTGGTCCTTACAGTTTTTCACCACCACCCCTAGAGCATAAGAGGAAATTAGAAAAGAAATTAGGGGTGAGATTCATGTCCTCAAGGTGGAGGAAAAAGTGGTGAAACTTGGTACATCGTGCCGCGACGTAAAATTAGGCGCTGCTTGGGAGGCAACCCAAGGGTACCGCAGGTACCATTTTAATTTCTTGCAATTGAGTTAATTTTTGTTTATTTTCATCTTGTGTTGTTTTGGTGGAAAGTTAAGCACAGATGGAGGGGAAGTCTGAGTACCCGTGGAGGAGGAAGCTAACAAGCATGGAAGAGAAAAAGTGTGGGGTTGAACACCCACTTGTGCAAAGTCGAAGAAACGCATGCTGTTAGCTAAGCCTAAAGGCCCCAGGGAGTATTTCGCACCCTTTGTAAATTTTAATTTGATGCTATGAGGACATAGCATGATTTAAGTGTGGGGTGAGGGAAATTTTAGAATTTTCTGTGCTTAACGATTTTGGTGAATGTAATGCTTGTGCAAAAGTTGGTGAGAAAATTTGAAAAATTTGAAAAATTTTTGTGGATTAAGCATGACTTCATCACCCGTTGGTTTTTCTTTTTGGTTCTTTTCCGACGGGGGGTATTTGAACCGAAGAATAAAAATTTTCTTTCTTTCTTTCCGTTGTCTGTATATAGTGTTTTTAGTCATAGTTAGGGACTGTTTCCGACGATGGATGGATGACGACCGTCTTGAGGAAAAATTAGTCGATAGGTTTTGGGTTTTTGAAACCATAACTATTTGGGGCTTGATGTTCTTTTTATGTGCTATACATGGTTGTAAGATGCAAGTATGTTCAGTATGAAGCATGCAAGTGTATAACTTTGTTTGAGACACTTAGGCTCTTGAATTTGACTCAATATGATGGAAGCTTAATTCTGAATTCTTGTGATTAGCTGAGTAAGAGTCTACTGATTGTGTCTTGATTTGAGCATGTGCCATGAGTGTAAGGTTTTTGAGTATTCTGTCCTATTATGAAATGTCTAGAACTTGCCTGGTGTGTTTATAAAACGAAATGAAGGATGTGAATTGTAGGAGATGATTTAGGCATTTCTTTGAATGAACCAAACTTTTATCCCTTATTATACCTACCTTGAAAAATTAATCCTAGTTAACCCCATTGAGCCTTGAGCCTATTCTTTGACAGATGCAACATAAGCTTAATCCTTTTTCTTTCATTAGCCTTGAAATTGAACCAAAACTCCTAAGCGCTTAAAGGAAAAATCCGAAAGAGTAAAGGAGTGAGAAGAATGAAAAAGAAGGGAAAGTAGCAATTGTAAGAGTTGAGAAAGGTCGAGGGTGCACTTGTTTGAATATGGGTGAGTATTAGTAGGGAGTAAGAAAATAAATAAATGAAAAGTTACTTGTAGAACTCCTTACTAATAAGCTAAAAGCGCCTAAAGAAATGGGGGAACAAAAGAGGAAAAAGAAAGATGAAAAGAGAAAAAGGTGAAGTGAGGGAAGGGAAGTTTGTAATGAAGGCCTGATGTATTAAAAGCGCTTAGGAAAGATAGTCACTATTACTGATCACAATAGTACCTACCCGCACCTGAGTTACATTACAACCTAAAAAGTCCTACTTGATCTTACATTCATACATCCTTAAATTAGTGGAATAAAACACTAAGGGCAAGCTTATGGGTCATTACATAATGCATGTGAATTCTTTGTGAGAGTGAGCGTAATTCTATTCATATACCCACACATGTTGTGATATAAAAATTGTTTTTGCGTGTGAAAATGGGTAACTTTCTTTCCGTGAGGGGCACATGTTTAATGAAGGATAAAATTCATGTGGAATGTCTTAATCAGTTAATTTACATGAGTTTGCTAATATTGAGAGTCGACTCTTGAGGTTAAGAAGTCTTAACATAGTTGTACTTCATTTCAATGATCAAATCAGGCATGCTCTATTTTTAGCTTGTATCTTACGTAATCATTATAGTCGTAACCTGAATTATCTTGCTAAATTAGTTATGTGGGAGTCTCCATATGCATGATATGTAAAAGGTTGTTCAAGGACGAACAAGGCATTTAAGTGTGGGGTTGTGATCACGGGCAAAAATATATGCCCGAGATACTCTTTATTACTTAAATTAGTCTTGTTTATCTAAGTTATTGTATACATTTTCATGTAATTTTATATAATGTAGAGATATGTGCTAACCAACATGATTAGCCTTTGTTTTGTAGGTTTTGATGATGTTTGAGTAACTAATCCATGAGTTGGTGAAGTAGAAGCTTGGAAACGGAATTAACACGCGAACATCGGCAAGGAAGAGGCACAAAACAGCCCACCGGTGCGTCGACAAGGTGCCACGGCAGGCAGGCCGCTCAAAACAGCCCACCTGCGCGTGCCACGGCAGGTGGCCTCCACGACCAAGGGGCTGCAATGCGCTGCCCAGGCAGCGTGACACGCTGCCAACGCGACAGGGTGCTGCCTGGGCCAATTTCGGGTGATTTTCCAGAGAGCCTCCGCGTCCGTAGCGTGTCACGGAGGCCGTGCTCCGCGATGCACTCCGTGACACGTTGCTTGTTATTCCGGGAAAGATTCCTACTAATATAAATAGCACACTTAGGTTTATTTTTCAGAATTCAGACTTGGTGGAGCTAGGACGTGGGTTAGCAGCAGTTGAGGGAAGAAAAAGCTAAGAGATTTCTTCTCTTCCTTTCTTCTTTCTACCAATTGTACATATGATTTACACTCGTTTTAGGATGATCAATCCACATATGAGTGGCTAATTCTCTTCCTTGCTATGGTTTTGAACATGTGTGGTGAATTTTGATTGTAAATGATATGGTTTCATGTTGTTCTATTAATTCTTGTTCTTACTGCATTAGTGCTTGGCCTACATTAATGTACATCTAAAAAGTCCAATTTCACTCGAGAGAGCAAGAAATTGGAAAGTTGTGAATTAATAGGGTATTGTTCTTAACTTGATTTGGGAAAATTGGGTTTTGATGTGCTTTCCTGATAGAAATATACTTGAAAGCCGTATTAGTCAGTTTAGGAACCGGAATTGTATTGCTAGGTCGTAAATTGCATTTGATCACAGAAATGTAGACGAATGGTTTATGATTCTTAAGTGAAATTAAATATGAGAGTTTTAATTTCTAGGCTATTGTTCTTGGCTAGCAACATGAATAAGAGATTAACCGAATTATTATTACAATCGAATTCATTATTTGTTCTTAACCTTGGCATGCTCATATCCATAGTTTAAATTCACCGTAAATAATTGTTAATAGTTTTAGTATATATTTTATAAACAGAAACTCAATTAACTGTTGGTTACGTTGTTGTTAGCATAGTTAGAAGTAAAATAAGAATATAGTATACTTAGGCAATCTTTACATACCCTGAGCCTCCTTGGATCGATACTTGGCTTACTTAGCCACTTTATTACTTGTTTGACCACGTGCACTTGCGTGTCGGTTTATAATATAAATTACCAACGAGCAGAACAACCCGAACAACGGTCATACTGGCTTGTCTTGCCGAAGAGATCAACAGGTAGTTTACCGGCGTAACTAGAGCTTATCTGGCCTTCTGTCCACATGCTAAGGCTACTTGTTGCTATGATAACCTGAACGACAGTCTACGCACCTTGTGCCTTTATCTACTCAGAGGATCCTGATATTGATCATGACCTCTAATGATCTGGCTGCCTAACCTTAAATAACTGAATAGTCGGGTTGAATGACCCAAATGTGGCAGTAGTCTAACAATGCTCTAACTGTTCTACTTGAGTACTTATAGTTCATGCATACTGCAGACTTGTGAGCATCAAATTGCTTTGTTATTTTACTTGCACCACTATAAGGCTTGGCTTAATCAAACTTACTCCCAGGCGATCAATCTTTGGATCTTCACGGGGAGTCTACTGATCCCTTGGTCTTAATAAACACTGTACTAGCAGGGTACTATCACTTTCTTACACCTTGTGTGTATCCACTTGGATTTATACTGCTATTCTGGGGAATTCTCGGTCTTATGAGCTATTCTGTAAATACTGGCCTTCTACTAGGGCTTTGTATCTGAATACCTTACAAGAACCAGCTGAAGTACTAGTCTGTCACTGATTACTGATGTGGACCCTTTCTTGGGGTGCCCACGGGCTTGTCTGACTCAGACGGTTGGCTAACTTGCGGGGTGTTCCACGTAATAATTACTAGGTTGACTAAGGTCGACTCTCACCTACAAGGCTGGGAAAATGATGTACGACCACTTAACATACTGGAAAAATTCTGGTTCTGGCATATACGATAATGCTAATAAATTTTAGGGATGCTTCCCTACCAGTACAAGCGCCAGATAGTCGTTAGACCGTCTAACTGTGCCCTTATCATCTAGCCATCTGATTCAGGCCATTAACTCTGGTAAGCTTCTAGGGCCTAGATTTGGCAACAACACATAAGTCTATTAACTTAATAACTGAGAACTGAGATAGTTTCTATGACTTTATACGTAATTCACACTTAACCTGCCCTTTCTATTCTCCTTTCCCTTTCTCTTCTCTTTTCTTCTTTGCTTCTCTTTTTATTTTTGACAAGGGGTCCTGCAATGCAATTCATATATACTTCCCAGCACTAATATGCATCTATGTGATTGTAACCCCTATTAGCAGCTGCTCACAGCATATTTATTACCTGCACAGATATATATTAATAAATACGTACAATACATACTGAATTCTGTGGTGATACGTAATCTCTGACACACTTTGCTAAATCTCATATTGTACATGATATACTGCTTCTATAGTCTAACAATACCTCCTGCCTTCTCTTAACATTTCATTGTATTGTCACCCCATTCGGAAAGTAACAAACATAAACACTTTAGTTATTGTCTGTTGTTTGAAAGTTTGCCACTCTTGCGATGTGGGGTCAACATTCGAATCTTGTGGCCTTACTTTGGCATATATTGAGAGCCCATGACTGTCTGCTGGGCCTTATCTCTAGGCCACACTAGATTAAATTCATTTTATCGGTAACTTCTTAACTTCTCCATAGCGGACATACTGCGGTATTCTGAACCACAATCTTACTGTCAGTCCGAGGCCTAATCCCTAATACGATATTTTATCAATCTGGGGGTAATTCTAATTTCCCCACAAGATCTGACATTCCTGCTTCTTCCCCTCATCATACTTAAGCTGAACTTTGGGGTTCAAGGTACCTGCTCTTCATTGTTAACAAGATTACTAGTCAAGTACCAGTTCATACTTCCCCTGACTTGCAGTCAGGCCTATCTGATTCACATGACCTCTCCCCCTTTCGATATCACAACTGGATCATATCTATAATCTTGCAGGTATATCTTGCTGTCTATTAGCGTATATGGCGGACTTGGCCTTTTCCTAGCTCAAATTTGACTATTACTAGGCATTCATTACTGACAGGTCTTTTACCCCTGCTTCGGGTAAGCTAACAGTCTTACTTTCTCTTTACGCTCACTAACACTTACTGGAATTAATCAATCTACCTTCACTTACTGCTTGGCAACCCCATCTCAAGTCTTATGCCCCTTTACTATACTGGAATCAAATTCAAGAGGTAGGAATAGCCCTTTTCTTATTGCAACAAATAAAGACATTTAACTATACCATATCCGAAAAGATGTATTTGGGATTCCTGCATTTCCCTCTCTTTTTTATACTTACCTGGTGGTCTGACCTTGTTTGTAATCTTAATCAGATCTTATATAGCTAATAAATAATCAACTCGTATGTACATTATACTTCTGACTTCCTATTCTGACGTTATCAACGTATACTAGGAATAGTACCGATAAAGGTATCACGCTGGGAGGTCTCTGGTACCTCCTCCTGCTGCTGTAGTTATCATGTAACTGGCTGATGCCCTCTTCTGTTGCTATATCTGATCTTCTACTTATAATAGGGTAATGATGATCTCTCTTTGTATCTGTAATCAAAGAATATGGTAAGTTTTTAGGGACTCAACCCTATACTGTACCGCTCTAAAGCACGACTGACTGAGAAGGAAGGGTAACCATCCTATCATGCCTCGCAGCCTCTTGCCTATAGTATGTGGTGCACAACACATCCATAGACAAGACTCTACTTAGCACGGCTTGCAGACTCCCTGGGACACGACCTGCTCTGATACCAAGTTTGTCACACCCCGCCTTGGGGGGTATGACTGGCACCTGGTGCCCTACTAGGACCTGAACTGCTAGACTACTAAGCCTGAGCACATCTGGTGCCTGGCTGGCTCTAACTCAGATTCAGGGAAACAACGGGCTATATAACGGCTGTAAATACAGCCTCCGGCCGACTAGGCCTATAGCCACCTGTACCTGTACTAGCAGCTAACCAGAAATATATCAATATAAGGGAACCTATGCGGGCCGACAAAGCCACCATGCTGTCTAGTTATCTGTAACTCAACAATAAGATATTGGAAAGCTACGTGACCGGCAAGGTCACCACTACTGTCAAGCTATGGCCCCACACGGCCAACATAAAAGAAACAGAAGTATTAACAGCTATACAACTGCACGGCCTCACACGACTGGCTCATCTGACCACAGGGAAAATATATACAGACTGCAAGCCTCTAAGAATACTGATAAGATGGTCGGGATAGGGCCCCGGCCTACCCATGCTGTACAACAAAAGAAAATGAAATACACCTCTGGAATTCAGTCTCCGGATGACAGAAGCTGAATACTCGATCGCTGACAGGAATCACGAGGGATCGCCTCCTCGTCTATGAGTACCTGCAGGCAAGTAATGCAGCGCCCCACCAGGCATCAGTACCGCTGGTACTGAGTATGTAAAGCAATAACTGAAAGAGATATCTGAAAACAATAATACAATTGATGAAACTGAAATAGGAAGAAAAAGATTAACTGTCTGATAATGTAGAACTATGCCTACTCTTAACTATACTGGAAGGAGTAGGAGTCATACCTGGAGATGTGTCGTTCTACTGTCGATCTACTCATATCTAATGTGACATGGCATAACATGACATAACATAACATAGCATACACAAACCTTACCCGGCCCCCATAAGCCGGGAGGTACAACCAGCACAAAATCTATACCCCTACCCCGGTCATCCCATCTCCTAAAGTAACTATAAGCATTCTGCCGGTCCCCTGGGTATGCACTTGGGCTCGCTGAGCCCCTGACTATAACTGTACCTGAGTCCGGAGGACTCCTGAATCATCACCAAGGTGTATCCGCTCGACAAGAGTGTATAAGGGCCGACCAAGGCACAATATGGGGAAAACTGGCATCCCATCTTCATCCCCTGTGGGACGACATGCCACTCCGTAGAGCGATGTATCCTCGTCCTCTGGCGGACGAGTCGATACAGCTATTAACCCTGGGGCGGTCATGGATGCTAGGTAATCCAACCCCAAAACAACACAACGGTCTCAACTAGTAATACTATCTGCATATATCACATGCTAAAGCTAATAATTATAATGTATTTGTGTCTACTGTATGCTGAACTAGTGATAGCGATATGCATGTACTTAATTCATGCTGAGACTGATAATAGTGTATATGTACAAATATAATCTTCTGCCATACTGTACTATATACTGAGTTTCTGTACTAACATGATTTGCTATCCCTAACATGCTTCCTAAACTTCATTTTTAACCTATCATTCTACTTCTGAGATGCCTTACAGATATTACATTGTTTTACTGGGTTTCAACAGAATCCGATAATATCCTAACATTCTGTACTACATCACATACTGGGCATGCTGTGCAGTTCCTAACACTTGTATTAGAATCTATATCGTGCTAGCAAGTTTCATGCTAATTATAACATAATGCTTCTAATATTGGACCAACATTCGTAATAAACATAACACATGACTCCTGAATATTCTACTGGCCTTTAAATTACTTTATTATACCGAGCTTACTTACTTGCCGAGGAAACTAAATTTACATACCTTCGCTTCTGATTTCCCGACTAACTGGCGTAGCTTGGTCAGTATTTCAGCTATTCCTCCCAACTGCATTCATATATATATCAATTAGTACTAAATACAACTTTATTCTTAAGGACGACATCACTTTCGATATAATTATAGCCTAAACTTAGGCTTATCAAAAGACGGTCAAAAACTCGTCATTTTTCAGAAGTCCAGAAGGGAGAAATACTCACTTCACAGCTAGAAACACATAGACACTAGTTTGGAGCAATTCCACTTACCTTAGTCCGGTAGCTCGATGATTCGTCGGCCGTATTTCGCGAAACTAAATCCGTAGGAATGCTCTCTGCTGCTAAATACCTCGGTATCTTAGGTTAATTTGAGTTTGGGTGACGTTTGGCAGCGTAATCGGACGAAATTATATTACCCCCTTCGTCCCTCTCTGTTTTCCTACGTTCTCTGGAAATTTTTATAAGTTTTAATGGATTAAAACCGAAGTGGGGCTTTATATACTTGGGCCTGGACAAGGCCAACGTGTCACGGAGCCAACACGGAGGCTTCACCTCCGTGACACGCTGCCATCGCGGAGGGGCTCTGCCTTGGCTCCTCCCGCGATGGTTCGACAGGTTTCTCGTCCGATCTTTTTCCCGGGCCTTTCTTTAGCACGTATGGCCTTCAAATGTGCTTAACCAACGCACGAATAGGCCATCTTGGTGCCGGAAATCTTACGGGGTATAACAGTTCAACCAAAACTCACACTTGCTGAATTTAGCATATAATTGGCGATCATTGAGAGTCTGCAACACTACTCTCAAATGAGCGGCATGTCCATAAAAGCTGTAGGAGCATTCATTAGTCCAAAAACATAACTACAAGCTCGTAATGACCATACCGCGTCCTGAAGGCCATCTTTGGGATGTCACTCTCCCGAATCTAAGTTGATGGTACCCAGATCTGAGATCTATCTTTGAGAAACACTTGGCACCCTGAAGCTGGTCAAATAAAACATCAATCTTGGGCAGAGGATGCCTGTTCTTGATGGTAACCTTGTTCAATTGCCGATAGTCAATGCACATCCGAAGAGAATCATCTTTCTTTCGAACAAAGAGAACTGGTGCACCCCATGGGGACTTGCTCAGTCTAATGAAACCCTTATCTAATAGGTCTTTCAACTGCTCTTTCAACTCCTTTAGCTCGGTTGGAGCCATTTTGTAGGGAGGAATAGATATAGGTTGCCTGTCGAGGAGAAGGTCGATGCCAAAATCAATCTCCCACTCAAGAGATTCCCGGTAAATCATCTGGAAAGACCTCTTGTTATTCACGGACTAATGGAACTGACTGAACAGTCGGGGTCTCGAATTCAATATTCTTAACCCTAACTAGATGGTACACACAACCCTTAGAAATCATCCTTCTGGCCTTAAGGTAGGAAATGAAATGACCTACAGGCACAGCTGAACTACCCTTCCACTCTAGGACTGGTTCACCCAGAAATCTGAACACTACTGCCCGAGTTCTACAATTAATAGAAGCATAACACGCATACAACAAATCCATGCCAAGAATAATATCAAAGTCAGTCATGGCTAACTCTACAAGGTCTGCGGAGGTGACTTTATGCAATATTGTAATCGGACAACTTCTATACACTCCCCTAGCTACAATTGAATCACTAACGGGAGTAGAGACTAAGAATGGTTCCGAAAAAATTTTGGGAATGACTCCAAAGCTACTAGCAATATATGGTGTCACAAAAGACAAGGTAACCCATGGATATAACAAAGCTTAAGAATCAAGGTGAAACACTCATAACATACCAATAACCACATTTGTGAAGTCTCCTGCTCCTGACGGGTCGCAAGGGCATAGAACCTGTTCTGGCACTGACCACTAGCTGAACTAGTCAAGGAGCCCTGCTGGAAGGGACGTGCTATTGGAGCGGCTGAACTAGCGGCTGGCATACAGGCTCCGCCGCCCCCTAATCTTGATGAAGGGCAATTCCTCAGTCTGTATCCGGGTTTGCCACACCCCAAACAAGCATCTAAGCCAACTAGGCACCTCCCTGGGTGATTCTTGCTGCACCTTGCACAAGCTGAGAAGGTGCGCTCTGTCTGCATGCTACCCTGGCTCCTTGAATCTAAAGCCCTACTTCTCTGATTCCCTCGTGATCTAGATGGTGTATTAGCTTGATGGTGTTGAGGCAAAAGACCAATGATGAGACTGCTGGCGCTTTCCACCCCCCAAGCTAGGCTGCAAAATCCCATAATTGTATGTCCTAGCCCTCTTGGCCTCTCTTTGCCTCCGATACACTGCCTCCATCTACTAGGCATGCAACACTATGCGGGAAAAATCTATGTCTCGATGCAGCCGGTGATCCGACAATGCTTATCCATGTAGTCTGCCTCTCCATGCACAAATCGACTCACCCGAGCCCTCTGGTCTGCCACTAACTCTGGTAAATACTTGGATAAGCGGGTGAACTCCAGAGCGTACTCATCACCCTACTTTAGATTTAGAAACTCAGCCGTCTTCAGTTTCCTCATCTCTCGAGCAAAGAATCAATCCAAAAAGGCTGCATGAAACTCTTCCCAACCTATAGGCCTGCTCCCACTACCCTACTATCTCTCCATTGCTTAAACCAAATATGTGCCACCCCTTTTAGCTGATAAGAGGCCAAATCAACGCACTCCCCATTTTTCACCCCCATAACTTGGGTGATCTTTAGAATCTCATCGATGAATTCATGCGGGTCCTCATCTACTTTTGACCCAAGGAACTCCGGCGGGTTCATTCTCAAGAAATTCCTGACTCGAGTCACCGCTGCATTGCCGTTTTGAAGAACATGTGCAACCTCCAGCTTATTAACCTTAGTGGTCAAGGCCTACGCGAGCATTTGAATAGCTGCCCGAAACTCAACATGGGCAACTGGCTCCGGTGCCTGGTGCTCCTTAACTGGTGGGGCCTACTGGTGCCCGTTACCGTTGCCATCCTTGTGGCCATATCTGTTTCCATTCCTCCTACCATTCATTCTTTGAGGAGATATGATTCTGCAATCACAAATAGCACGATTTAGAAGGATAGGGAGACTTTTCGTCGCATGACATAGATCATGAAAGAAGGGAACATTTCCTGAAGGGAACATTTCCTAAATGTTTCGTAGCCTCTTCGTCATAAGTGTGGCGCGCTCCACACCCATGAAAAAGACTCTACTTAACATGGCTTTCAGACACCCTAGGAAACTTCTAACCTATGGCTCTGATATAAAGTTTGTCATGAACCAAACGGAGGCCCGAATTGCAACACGGGACAAGGAGCCTCGAGAGATTCCAAGTCAACCCATGGCATAAGCATACATCTAACTTGATCAATAAAACTGAAGGATCAACATGATAAGCTTAGCAAAATTCTAAATTAACATAACAACATAATACACAATCTGAAGTTGAATACATCCTTTGTCTTAAAAGCCTCTAAACATGACGAGTTGATGGGACAAGACCCCCAACTAACTCAATAATACTGATACTGAAAATACATAGAGAAATTCTGAATAAGTCTAGTCCTTGGGAGATGAGGACTCACAAACAATGTAAGATGCTAAATCTTAATACTGACTACGAACGGGGCTGAGCCGGAGAGCCGACTCCTGTATCATGAAATGATACAACATAAAGTATGCGGTTAGTATGTGGAATGTACCAAATATGCAAGGTAAGTAAAATGGATATTTAAGAATAGCAAAAAAGAACTCATAAGAGATCATAAGAGTGGGACAACATGCTTATAACATGAATATCACATGGTAACATAAGGCTCAAGGTTTTTAAAAATCATTCGTAACCTATTCAATACCATAGTCATAACAGAAACTTTATAAATCATCACTTGAGCCAAATTAACATAATATGATAATGCATAAAACATGCGGAATAATGGAATATTCTCATAACTAACATATCCCATATGAGCACACATGGAGCCCGACCTGTAAATCCCTAGTCGGGAGGGTGTTCGTACCTTGCTAAGGGTAGAACCATGAAGGGAGTGATATCACACATGAAAGGGCCCATTTAAGCAAAGGGAATAGTCACAAGGGAGGTCCCATCATGTCCTACGATGGCACGTAGTTCTGAGATTTAGGGAAAAACCTGGGCCCCGAACCTACTTGGTGTTAAATACTACTCCCAAAGCGTATATAGTGCTCATAATATAATATGCATGAGATTCATGGGCTAGTAAATCATGGTAATCATAAACATGCTTGTAATACATGAACTAGCCATGAGGGTAAGGCCCATGAGTCAGCCAAAAACATAATTAGTAAATCATGAGATTCATGCATACTTGTAAATGATATATAGGCTTTGTAAATCATAAATTCATAATGGGAATTTGAATGAATCCATATTGTGACTCATAAATCATGATGGGTTTATGAATATCAACAATAGGGTTAAAAATCATAACTCAATTCATCATAGAATAGGCATAATTTATTAGAAATTGGAATCAATAAAATTTACAATCGAATTAGTTGAAAGATCTGATCATGAATCATATAATATAGTGTAAATCATGAAAAATAATAACCCATGGATAGATCATTAGAATTCCACAACATTCAAGATAAAACCCTATAAGAATTGTGAACAACACTTCATGAATTAGGAGAGAAATTAGGCATGGGTGTGAATGAAAACACCCACTCATAATCCTACATACCTGTAAATGGTTGATTCTTACACTCTCTTGAATGCCCAAGAAGAAATTGAAGAAAACCTTGAAGGATTGCCTTGATCGCCTCTCTAGACTATCACTCTTGCATGCATGAATATGAAAATAGCCTAAAATGAACTTAACCCCTTTAAAAGTCACTATTCATAACTCAAAACGACGTAGTTTAGGCCTTAGAAATTTAGAAATTACAGAAAAACCCTTACTAAATTCGCAGAAAATAACTCCCAACTGGTCCCAATGAGGGACCTAACGACTCATCGTCAAGGGCCACGACTCATGGAGTTGTCCGTCAGGTACATTGCTTGTCAAGTCTTCTGAGCTCGTCACGGGTGACATCACGATCTGTTACTGGTGACCACGAGTCGTGGTCACCACCCGTCATGTGCACTTCCTCATTCTCAATAAAACTTTACCCTGCTTGATCACAACTCATCCCACGAATCGTGGGGACTGACTACAACTCATGGGGTCCTTCCGTAAAGTATACTGCCCTCTTCCTTCTCTCTTCTCATTCATCACTCCCCACGACTGACCTAACGAGTCGTGGGGCCTGACCACGACTTGTGGTCTCGTCCGTGGGGAGTCAACTTCCCAAATTTCAAACTCTTCACTTGGGCCTCACCACGAGTCACATCACGACTGATGGGCTGCACCAACTGATCACCTCATGACCCGTTCTGTGACCTGATGCCAAATTTTAAACTTTTCTCCATTTCAACTCCCGGGTTTGATCTTTGGGCTTTCGGGGTATAACATCACCCATTATTTGTAAAGATCAGAATGTCCACTCATGAGTTGGAAAATGACTGGTCATTTGCCTAACTAGTCGTTAAGTGACCCACGGTTTGGGAAAAATGCTATATGTCAAACAGTCATGATGGATTAAGTAAATGACTCATCATTTGCCTAACGAGTTGTTAAGTGACCCATCATTTGAGCGGCAGTGGGAAATTCCAGTATACTTTACGAATTAAGCAAACGACTCGTCATTTGCCTAATGAGTCATCAAACAACGTCATTTGCCTAACGAGTTGGCAAATGACTCATCATTTGCCTAACGAGTCATCAAATGACTCGTCGTTTCTGGCAATATGAGATTTTCTGTCGTACCATTAAGGGCATTTTCATAATTTCTAAGCTTCTAAGTCTTCAACTACATCATTTTAAGCCTGAAAAAGGGTGTTTTAGAGGGATAATCAACCCTATCCTATTCATTCTCTAACTAACACTCTAATTAGAAGATCAAGTTCCTTAAAATTTTCTCAAGCTTTTATAGTTCTTGCTCAAGTTTCTTCTAAGAATCAATTGGGGATTTCAAGACTTGTTGTTGACTTCCAATTTTCAAGTATGTAGCTTATTCAATGATGGGTTCTTCCACCCTCATGCCCTTTTCTAATCAAATTCATGATCACCTACCCCCCAAAACTCTAATTTCGAAATTCAAAAGGATTTGTGTTGGGTTATGAAATTCCTCCATGATTCTATTATGGGCATAGCTTAATTGATATTAAATTATGATTTTCATGTTGGGGTTATAATAATTCTTCAAGTCTTCATGAAATTATGATTCATTATGTTTCAAGCATGATTATGAACTTTTAGAGCTAAATTTCTTTTTATGAAATTTTATGATTCTATTATGATTTCAACTCTCACAAGTCCTAATTTATAATTTATGATTTATGATATAATCTTCTACAAGAACTCTTCATGAATTTATGACTTTCAAGTATGGAGATTTTCTCAAGCATATATGATTTTCATGATTATTAAGTTTATGTTTATGGCCGACTCAAGGGCCTTCTTTCATGGCTAGCTTACGTATTTCAAGTATGTTCATGTATATCATGATTTAAACTAACCCATGAACTTCATGTATTATTTCACAATATTTATACGAGCCCTCATTTGCATATTTCTGGGAGTAGTGTCTAGCACTAAGTAGGCTCGGCATTCAGGTAAACTCCGAGGTCTCAGAACTACGCGCCAACGTAAGTTTATATTCATGGACTCTAGGTGGGTCCCTATTAGTGATATCACGCCATTTATGTTTGTTGCCTGGTAAGCTTGGGACGGCTTCACCCACTTGAGTGAGATAGTTGGGGTATCATATAAGCTCTATCATGGTGGTGTCGGTTAAGAAGAGCCCTCCCATTATTCCTTATATTTTACAGATGACCATGTTTATGATACTTTGGCTCAAGTATGATTTACAAAGTTTCTCTTATGATTATAATTATGATTAGTTTATGAACAGTTTTTGAAAACCTTGAGTTTTCATGTTTATGTTATGATTATCACTTCATATTTTAAACTGTCCTACTCTTATGTAATCTTATGTATTTTATTAGTCCATTTTTACTTACCTCGCATACTTAGTACATTCCAAGTACTGACCGCATACTCTATGCTATATCGTTTCATGATACAGGTTCAGACGATCAGACTTAGTTCTGTCGTTAGCCTAGTTCCTGCAGCTTAGTCCAATTTCCCATCGTTGGTGAGTCCTCATCCTCTGAGGATCTTCAGTTAGTGATGAGTTATGTTACTTTCAATTTCAAATTTTTCGTGAGCTAGTTAGAGATATTGTCCCATCAGTTTTTCAACTATGTTGGAAGTTTTTTCAGACAATATGTAGAATCTCAGCTTTGTTAGTGTTGACTCTTGCATGGTTATTATGTATTTCAGACTTCCGCTTATTCATATTTCAGTTATCAGATTTCTCTTAACATATGTTCTTTTGTTGTTATGTTTATGTCATGGGTCAACTTGGAGCCATTTGTGGTTCTAGGTTCTATGTCTCGGCCCGGAGTCTCAGCTCGGGTCATGACAACCTCATGGACAGAAGAAGATTTTCAAAATTAGCGCTTGCTCATGGGTTTCAAGGATACTACGACCCTAATAAGTCCCAACAAAAGAGAATTGATGAACCAATACCTCTTCTTCAAAAATATGTATTCTACTGCAGCTGTCCAAAGCCACGCATCTTCTTCTTCTCGTTTGGTGGTTGCTAGCAGCACCACCAAAAAAGTTGTGGAGGCAGAAATCCCCATCAAATTTTCTTTCAATTTTCCATAAAGCATTAGCACAGTACATTCTGTACCAAACAAAATACTTTCTTCAAACAAAGGTTCCTTCCCTGATGAACCTACTTATTTTTAAAATGATAATATTTATTCGCTCACCCAAATTGAGCACAAGTTTTGACACTCAAACCCCCAAGAGGTGGCTAAAAAAATTCTTAGCCCTTCTGCCAATTTTGTCAAAAAAACTCCTTCCTATATCCAAAAATTCTAAGAGTTCATTCTCATAGATACAAAATCCAGCTTATTCAAGCCCCACAAAGACAAACAAACGTAAACATTTGTTACCCATATCACAGTGTAGATTAACAAGATAATCTCATCAAAGGAATGGAAAATGCAACCAGCCAAATATAGAAAAAAATTTCAACCATTTGAACCAATAAATTTTAATTATTTCAACTACATATCAGCGTGGATGAACGTGTTCACCTTTCAAAATGATCTCAACAAACATTCTTAGTTTCTCATATGGGGAAACAACTAACCTCTGACTTCCCCCTCAATGGTTTTTGCGTCAATGGTGGTTGGCTTACGGTCACAAAGCTGAAATCCTTCCTCCCTCGTCTTGCAAAGTATATAAATATTTTTGCCAAAAGTTTTTAAGTGAGCAACAAATCTTCTTGATCTTATAATCTTTCCATAGGTTCCATATCCCGTGGATCTACTCGCAGAAATTTGTCTTCCACATACCAGAAGGATACAAAGGAATCTCATGGATAGCCCTCCAAGGCCATTCTAAATGGTATAAAAGTTGGAACCCTTCAAAAGCTTACGTAGCGAAAGTGAAAAAATAGTTCCTGCAAAATCTGAAGTATCTGACCCCAGAAGATGCCACCAAAATATCATTTTTACAGCAAAAATCCATTGTAGCTGGCTACTTCAAGCAACAGAGGAGATTTTTATCCAACAAATGAAACAAATTCTTCAGTAAATTGAAGCTAAACTCCCCAACCATCAATTGCAGGCATCGGAAAAATTTGAGTCGGAAGACAAAGAAGACAGCCCTTGCATCAATTTCAAGCTAAATTGACATCAGCAAGACATCACCAAAATTGATGTCATGCATGACATCATCAGACAAATTATTGAGGGTGATATTGTACCCAAGGTAGAAAATATATATATATATATATATATATATGTATATGTATGTATGTATGTATGTATACCTCTTTGGGCCGTTAAAAAACAATGGCATAGACAGACACTTTGTGTCACGACAGTAGCATAAATGAGCTCAACTATTAATAAATGGCATGGATGATCATTTTCTAAAATTACGATGGCATATTTGAGTTTTCTTCCTTATTAATATTTAATAGAGGAATGAGGAAAAAAGTAATTCAAACGAAGAGCTTCAACTTGAAGAGGACATTTACGTTAGGTACTTTAAGGTTGAATCAAGGTACTTAGATTTCATAAGAGGATTAGGCTCCAAAAATTTTCAACCTTGAAGATGCCATATATAATTTCAAAAACGTGGTGAATATTGCAGCTTTAGAGCCTAATACCAATTCTGAAATCTTATTATCTTGACTCATTTTTGCCTTAAAGTTTTCTTACTTGATAAACATAAGTTGACTCACTAGATACAATTATTTAAAGATAACGACATAAAGAAAGAAAAAAATCATAATAATATGTTTCATGATGATAAACAATCATGTCAATTATAAGTAAGATTATAAATTCAAAAGCTTGTACCCTCTAAAAATAATTTTGGTGATCAATATCATAATTTATTTATTTATTGAATTTATTTTAATTACTAGTTGAAACTTGTCTAGATCCACTTATTTGACACTCTAAATGTGTTATCTTTTATTCATGTTGTCTGACCTATCAATAACATATGCCTGATTGATTTTTCTATGAGACGATATTTGACCCAACAAATTTTGATACAACAAATTTTGATTTTATTAAATCATGAATCATGTATTTACTTGATTCAGTTAAATTTATACAAATTTATGCCACACATTTATCTCCCTTAAATCTAACTATTAAATAGGGTGTCATTTATTTACAAAATACTTATTTCTTGTGTTCAAACAAATTTGAATTTTTATAAAAATAAAAATAAACTTCAATATCCTAATCACGTTGTTTCTTATCATGATGTCGGCATTAATATCCATCAAAGATTTTATGGTTAAAAAAATTCTAAAGTGATAACACTGTTCTTAATACATGTTCCAAAAAAATAGAAAAGATGTGTGGATTGCTCTCTGGATATATTCTAGAAATCTATCTTCCAATAGTTATCGTCATTGGATGTACATGCCATTTAATTTTGTTAATAAATATTTGCTATTTTTATGATTTAATTGACAGAGTATCATAAGGATACCACAAATAACTATCTACAGTTGTAAACAAAGAAAATCCTTAAATAAAAAAGATACAGACGAACCTAGACACATCACATATAGAAAAAAGAGAAAAAGAATAGATATAGAACTTAACTTAGATCCGTTTTACAAGGAGATCTATTTGGAAAAAATTTCAAATGGTTCATGAGTGGTGATAGTATGATAAAAAGAATTGGGAGTGCGTATATATATAACGGAAGGGAGGGACAACATAACAAGCAATTCGAAACCCTAATTAATCTTGCTATCAATTTAAGAAAATACTTTCTACTCTGTCACTCCCGTGTTAGAGATAAAACATAAAATGGTTTTTTAAATTTAGGTTTAGACTCAAAGTAGTCCCCAAAATCTATATCTATCTATCTATCTATTTTTATATCTATATATCTATATAAAAGAAACTTTGACATTGGTTATGTGGCAGGTCTCAAACATCAGCAATTATATTTATCTTTAACCACAAAATTTGCCACTATTTTCTAACAAAAAGTTTTCACCAAATACTTTTTAAAAAAATAAATAAATAAATTTAAGGAAAAAAAAAAAGAACGCTTCAGCAACACAAATATACATCGCTTGGCTCCTCTTTTGATTATATACACCGCTTCACTACCTCTTTCTCTTCTATTATCGCATCCCAGCCAATCACTTCACCTTCTTCTATCTCTCTGTCTCCCAAGGCACGTTTTTTCCCTCTTTTTTTAAATTTTTTATTTACTTTCATGATTCTCTTTTTTAGATTTGCAGGTTCTCTTTCATGCTTTGTTGGTTTTTCGTCTATATCATGAACACAATATTCCTTACTGTTTAGGGCATTAGAAGATGCATTTAATTTTGTCAAACTCTTTGTGTGAGAAATGGTTCTTTAGTACTTTGCAAATATTCTTTTTAGTTTTATGGTTATATCCTCATTTTTACATATAAGATATTTGAGAAAATCATTTTCTTCTGTTCAAATTATAAAAAGGCAAGGGATATTATTCTCTCTGTATTTGTAGGGATTGAAAACCTTACATTTGTCTATTCAGATTTTATTGCGAACTTTAAATGTGAATTTTTTGAATGAATATGAAATTTAAATCTTTTTTTCCTGAAACATGTGAGGTATTGGTAATGGTTGTCTCAATTGTCTCAATTCATTGATCGTCTTGGTTTAAGCACATTTTCTGCAACTTTTTATTGATTCTCGCTTTCAAATCTTTCTAATCTGCAGTTTTTATATTACTCATTTGGATGGGAACAAGTTCATGGACAATAAGCTCAATTCATTGGTTGTTTTGGTTTAAGCATATTTTTCGCAATTTTTGCTATTGATTTTTGCCGTTTTAAATCTTTTTAATCTGTAGTTTTCATGTTACTGACGTTGATGGAACAGAGTCCGTGAGCGAATGTCATCAGTTACATTGAACGGGTATCTACATAGTTGTACGTAATTGAAACAATAATTGCACAATACACTATGTTACTTTGAATTATTAATTTACTACATATATAGTTGCATTGTCCTCCTTAGAAACTCTCCAGAAGAACAATACACTCTCTGAATATTAGATTCATGGTACTTGTCTTCAACAATCAAAGTAGCCTATTTTAGATGTAGTTAGTAACTGTTTTTCCAACTTAATTTTGATTTTTAGATTGAGAAATATCCATAGGCTAAAGTATATCTTACATCTGAATGGTTGTAAGTTGCATGACGTGTGCTAAACTCATTCTGTATCAAAAAAAATATATATAATATATATATATATATATATATATATACACGGTATCTGAAAAATAGCCCATTTTCCAGAAAAATCCAAGAACATATATTGTAGTTTTCTAGTAGCGTCATGTCTACTGGTTTCATTAGTAAAAACTATACGTTCAAGTTAGCTAAGAAAGTAAATTACTTTACAGTCTTTATAAATAACATATAATATTTTTTGTCTTACTCTCAAACATTTGGCTCTTTTCCCTTTTCTATTAGTACTTCTTATTTACTATTGTAATAGAGGGGGCAATGAAGAATAGTAAGTGCAATGAATGATTTAAATAAATGAGGATACGAAAGGGTAGTAATATAAGAGTCAATAATAATTCTCTTCCTTTATGCAAGTTGATTGTGCTTTCTTCAAACTACTTAAATATTGTGTAACTCAGGATGATATTTTGAAAAGATGATAGTGTATCATGGACTCATCTAGAGTTGATTCATTCTCCCTTCTTGTGGCCCTGGCCCTAGCCCTGATAGTAGTATTCTTGTATTGGTGCGACTTCCTTTCTAAATTTATTCTCATAAAGAGTTGCATTATATGCTAAGCTTGCGAATTTATTTATTTTTTACGGATGGTTGTTGTCAATTATCTATTTTTGCATTTGATATACACCTTTTGTATAAGTGGTATTTATATTATAAATATATTTGAATTAGTTTGTTTAGATTAAGTTTAACTGTTTTTTGCTATTAGCAGTCATTTGGACAATTCATTATGAAAGTTCAAAGAGCTATATAATGGCTTGACAGTTTCGGAATTGACTGGGACAAATTGAACGGGTCTTTTATTTGAAGGTTTTCGCTTTTTTAATTCTTTTTAAAAAAATGTATAAATCTACAGTTGCTCAGTTTTTTTCTAATCTTTATCTCATGAATTCTTTATTATGCATATCGATTTAGTTCAAATGCTGGAAAAAATGTATGATTCAATGTAAAAAAAACAAAAAGATCATATAGAAAGAAAAGGCATCTAAGGCAATCGGATTCTCCCTTCTTACTGTTTGAAAAATAAACATTTAATTATATATTTCATAATGTATCTAGAATTACAAGTGAATCGAACAGAAAAAGAGATTTCATAGAATCATAGATTTATAATCAAGTTTGTTATCTATGAGTTACTCATTAATACACCCATATTAAATTCTTTTAACTTATGTAAGCGACAAAATCTTCAGAAGATAAAAAAATTGTCGATGAGATAGTGATCTATCGCTTTCATGATACCAAAAAAAACTTGTTGAGGGGTGCGCTCCTACAAGCTGGTGAACTATTGCAGCGGTTTCATTTTGGACTATTACAAGGCATTAGAAGAAGTAAGATTTGGTTATATTCATAATAAGAAAAGAGTTAGGGTTAATCTTTTATCTTAATTGATGGATGCTATTGTCCGAATATTATTTTGATTGTTTAATGGAAGAAAAAATTATTATCTTGCTTCATCGCATATTGGGAGACCTTGATTTTATAAGGATATAATGGCAATATATGTAGGTGAGCTGGATATTCAAATTGTTCCTTACTGTCAATTGAGATTGAAGATTTTAACTGCATCAATTTTTATTTTTATTTGCTATTTAACTTTCTTTAGTATTATAACTATTAAAGTGTAGTTTCTTTGCTGAAGTCGTTAATGAGATTTTGTATATATATATATATATATATATATATATATATATATATATATATATATATATATATAAAATCGGTATTTAATGTATGCAGTCTATATCATCGTTATTTAATATATGCAATCTATTTATCTTTCTTATTTTGGTATATGCCTTTGCTTTTGCTATATTCTCCATTTTGCTTTTCTTTTTCGTTTCTTCAATAGTAAATGAACTAACACCAAGATTTCAATATTGACTTGAAGGCGGAAGATTATTGGAAGTATGTAACTTGTTTTGTTTGGTGTTTGGATCCCTAGCTTATTTAGACTAATAACCATTAATTTTAATTACAGCGATGATTATAGAAAGCTTTTACATCATGAACCTCTTAAAAACAGGTGTAAAGCTGTGGAATTAGATATTATTTGCTTTTAGTTTCAGAAATAGATGCATGATTATTTTGTGACAGATAATTCAATATTGAGAAGCATGGAACAAATGTGACAATCGAGATTCGGGAGATGGGTTGAAGATACAATTGATCAAAGAAGAAGACTTTTTCAATCATTCACTAAAGTTCTTGTACTGACCATGTCAAATCTTCTAATTTTTGTTGTAATATTTTTAGTATCTTGGTTTTTATGAGAATTTCTACTTTTGTTATTTGAATATTAGAAAAGGATCATTAGTAAGTTTAATGAGATTATTTATGACCGCACATAGCGTGGACAAATTATCTAGTATATAATAAAGCACTAAAGTCTTTGTATCTTTTTACAGTTTTGATCATGAAAGAAATTTGTTAACAACTAACTGGATCCTTTTTATGCCCCCACCCAATACAAAATAGTCATGACTATATTGTTAGGTATTATGAACTGTATTTCAATTATTTGATGTTTCATTATGCACTTATGATATAAGTACGACTTCTATCATACTTTGAGAATCTTTTGTGGTATTTGAATTGATTAGATGAGTTAGTCAGATTTCTTGGCGAGGTTAGATGTTCTTTATGTATCAGCTATAACTTTTTGAGTTTAGATTGTGACAAAAGGTCACCAAGTCATAAGAGTTACCGAGAAAAGTATAGTGACACAAGCAGTCTATCAACTACAAAGATTTGTCCTATTTCCAATTGAAATGCTTAGACCAAAGAGTCTTGTCACTTTTCCTAGACATTCATAGAGATATTTTCACCAATTTGCTTGCGAGAATCCTATCATCAAAGTTTGAGAATAAAAGTAGGGTGATATGAGTTTGCTCGAGTATAGCATACAATTTACTCACCCAACCCGTTGTGCACTACATCTAATTCTAGATAAAGTGACCATCATTTAGAGGTTTGTCTGAGGGTTGATGGATAAACTGTCTAAATATATCTAGAAGAATGAGAGTCTCGACCTTTAGGACCGTAGTTGATCTTGCTTGAGAGATTGAAGAGATGTACAACGACAACACAACTTATAAAGATCCAAGCAAGAAGGTTCGCACCTTTCATATTCTTAATGGTGCTCTTAGTGGGGAGGTAAGGGCCACCACATCAAGTTTCATTTGGGATTTATTCATTTAGTATTCTCACCGGTTAAACTCAATCAATTTAGCGGGGGGAGGATCACCAAGTCTAGGGCCAATCACGACACACAATAGCTAAATTTCAACATCTTTTTATAAATCTATTATAATCTAAATTCAGAAATCTAACGAATCATAATGTATCTTTCTAGAACCAGTAAAAATTAACTCTTATATCCCATTAACCTGCCATGATTCATGCTTAACACAGTAAATTCAAAAGAAAAATGGTGTAAATAATCACATGATATATAAGAACTTTTTGGACAAAATAAATTAGTGATAAAACTGTATACACATATTCTAGTGCAATCACTACAAAAATTCATATCACAGTTGTATAATGTATAATTAATGTATATACAGCGGATAATATTATTAGTGGCATAAAAATCATTATACATAATATATATCTACATGAATATCCACTTTAAACATTACAAGTCATATATATGCTTTGTATAACAAGTTTTTAAGCACCTGACATATATATTATTACAGAATATGATTATTCATGTTACACATATTTACATTACATCTCCTCCAATCAACGTTACACTTTTATTTTAACACTAGTCACATAACAAGAAGAAGAATCCATTCAAGTTTTCTTCAACAAACATTTTTAATTTTGAAAGAATCATATTTGGAATCCATTAATGTAGTTTTTAATTATTTTTTCCACTCAAACTCAACTGAACAATAAATTCTAGCACAAACAAAATAAGAAAGTTCTTTCTCTTCCAAATAGTTGCGACACCATACAGAGATAAACATCGACAAAGATAACTATTTAATTTTGTTCAGTTTTGTATTGTTTTTGTACAGGTCTTTTATCTAGTAATTAAAAGAGCAGATTTTTATGTTGATTTTGTTCTGTTTTTATCAAGTGAAAGTGTAATTTTTCATCATGTAAGACTGCAGATTTTTTCTCAAGTGAAACTGTAGTTTTTTACCTAGTAAAAGTGCTTCTTTCCTCTTTTATTTTATTTTATTTTCTTTTCTTTTTGCATTTTATTCTATTTTTTATCAAGTAAAAGTACATAATTTTGTACAATTTTTTATCAAGTAAAACTGCAGTTTTTTAATTTTTTGTGCAGATTAATACCAACATTTGAGGCTACATGATTAAGTGTTGGAATTGCAGCTAAAATGCACCTGCAAATATGTCATTTTGAGGCTAAATTCTTTAAACAATGTCCATCTTACCAACACTAAATGCTCTGTGGATGTTTATCTGAGAAAAAAGTGATGGTGGGAAAGGGTATTAGAAATTGCATATGAATTTATTGGGTCAGGTGTAAAAAGTGGGTGGGGTAAAAAAATAAAATTGAAAGTAAATTTTAATTTGGACGAAAAGATATTAATATCGACGCCACGTAAAATAATAAGAAATAGAATATGAGAATTAATAGTCCAAGAATAAAATGTGTTGAAATTGAATGACAAAGACAATTTTATTAAATAAATAAATAAAAAGAAATATAATTTTTTTAAGAAGTATAAAAACAAATATTGTTATGAAATAATAAAGAAAAAACAAGAATATTATAGAGAAAGAGAGAAGTTTTTATTTCTCTTGATGGGATGAAATACAATGAAGGAGAACCCTTCTATTTATAGGGATAATTCCTCTAACTTTTCTCCAAAAGATAGACTTCCGCTATAATATAAACACATGTATCCACTACAATACAAATACCTTTATAGACATTCACTATAATATAAATATGTTTATAACACTCCCCCTTGAATGTCTATTTGATAGATAATGTGCCTCGTTAAAACCTTACTAAAAAAAGCCCTGTGGAAAAAAATCTAGTAAAGGAAAAAGAGTACACATATCAAATAATACGCATTTTGGCTGCCTCATTGAAAACCTTATAAGGAAAACCCAGTGGGACAAAACCTCGTAAGGGAAAAAGAGTACAGCGCGTATTAACTCCCCCTAATTAGAACATCCTTGAATCTTTGCATCCCGATCTTGTGCACCATCTTCTTGAAAGTTGCAGTTGGTAGAGATTTGGTGAATAAATCAGCCACATTATCATTTGAACAAATCTGTTGCACGTTAATATCTCCATTCCTTTGGAGCTCATGTGTGTAGAAGGACTTAGACAAGATGTGTTTCTTCTATCTCCTTTTTATGAATCCTCCTTTTAGTTGTGCTATGCATGTTGCATTATCTTCATATAAAATTGTGGGTAATTTGTCACATTTTAAACCACATTTTTCTCTAATGAGATGTATCATGGACCTCAACCACACACATTCTCGGTTTGCTTCATGAATAGCTATTATCTCAACATGATTTGATGAAGTAGCTACAAGAGACTACTTTGTAAATCTCCAAGATATGGAAGTACCTCCACATATGAACACGTAGCCAGCTTGAGATCGATCTTTGTGTGGGTCAGATAAATACCCAGCATCAGCATAACCAACAAGATCGGGACTGCAATTGTTAGAATAATATAAGCTCATATCAGTAGTCCCTTTTAGATACCGCATTATGTGTTTGATCCCATTCCAATGTCTCCTAGTAGGAGCAGACTATATCTTCAGGACCAAGAATTTCGTTGTTCTTTTAAATCCTTCAAGGATTTTCATATATCCTTCAGTCTTTCTAGACATGAAAATAGTTTCATTATGCGCATACCAAGTTTTTCATATATTGCCAGACTTATGAGGAACCTCAAAATAATTGTATCCACCACAAGAGGACCTCTCCATATGATAATGCTAGAATTTACGAAAAATCTTTATGCCACAAGAATCTATTTATATTCACTGGCATTATACTTGAATTGCGTATTTTTAATTGGTCAATCATTTATCTGTCCATACTTTTTGACAGATTTGAATTCAAGATCCTCGTCAATATTTATAATATTGAGTGCTACATTATATCAAAGGTATGTCGATGATCATTTTGATATTAGTTTCAATGTGACATAACTTATTGAGATCTCTTTATTTTTCATCATTTTAGGTACCTGAACCTTTGCCAAGGTTTTATGAAGTGTTATGTCGTGGTGCTTTCTTAAAGCAGTTACCTCATCATTATGACCATCTTAATCATTTGCTCCTCTCCTTCTTCAAGGAGTTCTATATTTGGAACCGTTTGGTTTATCACGCTTCAGGCGTCTCATAGACCCTATCCTTCAAGGACCTTTCATTGGAGCATTTGCAACTGAATTATAAAATAGAGTTAACAAATATATCTGGCAATTGATTTGCAATATTTTGCAAGTGAATTATCTATTGAACTTTAAGTTTACTTTTTTTTTCCCGAGGATCTAGATAATTCATCCCACACTCAATTTTCAGCTGCTAATCATCTCCCCCTAATGTTACATAAACTAACATTTACCCCCCAAGCTTATTTGGGGACCCATCTTTGTGCGTTCTGGTGGAGCAATTGAATCATATATCGCACATTCAAATTTTTAAATGGAATTATTTGGTTCCTGACCCTAAACCAATTATGATAGGGGAAACCTTGTTGGCTTGATGCATTCAAGTGTTGCTATATGTTAAATAAACATATCTCAAACCAAATTTTATTTGGGAGTTTTATTCTCATAACCAATGATTTAGCTATAATTGGAGGCATACAATTTTTGCTAAACCAACATAGATATAAATCAGCATTATCAACATGATTTTATAATTTGGAATTATGCTCTTAATTTAATAATTCGAGCAACAACCTTACAAAAATCAATTGCAAGTTGATATCAAAACACATGTGACCATACCATAGATGCATCTATTAGCAAATGGCTCACATTCCCATTATTTATAATCTCAATATTTTTCAATGTCCTTAAAACTTATAAGTTTCCTTTTGAGACTTACTATAATAATTTCATTCCTTCAGGTAGTAATACATTAGCTCTTCCAGAGCTCTCAATTAATTTTGTATACTACCACATATTCAATCATATCAACATCATTAATAGTTTCTCCACATAATTTCAACTTTGAAACAATTTTGAATGTTGATGAGTTATACTGTCTTGATGGATCCAATCATATCATGCCTTTGGGTGGATGACCATCTTCAGGTGGTCATACCTTTCTTTTAGGCTATTCCATAAAACAAGTGGATCCTTAATCGTGAGATATTCAATTTTAAGAATTTCGTCAAGATGATGACGCAAGAATATCATAGCCTTAACACGATCTTGATTTGATGCTTTATTTTCACTTTTAATGGTGTCTCCAAGACCCATTGCATTTATATGGATTTCAGCATCCAACATCCATGAAATAGTTTTTGCCCGAACTTTGAAGGGCAATGAAATCAAGTTTCGTAAGGTTAGCCATATTAAAAGAAAGAGAAAAATAATACCTTGACCTTCAAATTTTGAGACAGTAGAGTCGTACAACAACAATATCACCAAAGGAATATCACTCCTGTGGTTAAGTAATACATCTTTCGAAAAAGAAATTTTAATTTTTCTTACCTCAGATCTTTCAAAGTGAGCGTTCAAGGCAGAGACTTGTGTTGATAACGTGTTATGAAATAACAAAGAAAGAACAAGAATATTATAGAGAAAGAGAGAAGTTTTTATTTCTCTTGATAAGATGAAATACAATGAAGGAGAACCCCTCTATTTAGAGGGATAATTCCTCTAATTTTTTTTCAAAAGATAAAATTTCGCTATAATATAAACACATGTATCCACTACAATACAAATACATTTATAGACATTTACTATAATATAAATATATTTATAACAAATATGATCTTTTTTAAAAATAAATTGAAAGAAAAAATAAAAAAAAAGACGCAGAGGAGAGAGAGTTCACGAGGAATACGAGGTGGCAAGAAAGAGAATGTTATGAGACCCAGGGCTTTGTAAATTGTAATGCGTTGCCATATTTTTTAAAACGTGCAAATTTACAAAATATGTTTATTTTTCGTTTAAGTGCTAATTGAACTGTTATATGTATTAAACATTTATTTGAGGATTGATAGATCCATTATTTAAAGATATTCAATGAGAAGCTCAATCTTTTATTCCACAGTTAATTTTGTTTGAGAGCTTGAAGAGATGTACAACGATGACATAGCTTACAAAAATCAAAATAAGAACGTTCACACTTTAATATTTTCAATGGTACTCTTAGTAGGGGCAAGAGGTTGTTAGAGGGCCACAAAGGCAAGTTCTATTTTGGGTTTATTCATCATTTAGTATTTTCATCAGTTAAACTCAATCAAAGCAGCAGGGGGAATGTCACCAAATTCAGAAAAATTCAGACTAACCGGAACTCACAACCACTAAATTTCAACGTCCTAAAATAAGATTTGTTGCCAATTTTGTATCAACTCTTTTTCTGGTCTTAATCTTAACAATGGTTATTGTAGACCCAATTTACTTTCTCCTAACAGTTGACCCAATAATTGATGATTCGTTCAATTTATTCAAAATTTTATGAGTTGAATACAAGATAATTTTACATGGAGCTAATTTTTAACTCGTCCAAAATAACTTATTTTTAAAGTGGTCTTCATTTTAGTTCAATACTAGTTTAACTCTAACTAATTTTAAAGATTCACTTTAATTAATTATATTGCTTGAGATTCCCTTACTTTTTTATGTATTACTTTTATTGTCCCACGTATTTTATAAGTTTGAGATTATATCGTATTCACTGTATTAAATTAATATATTCATTGAATAGTTCAAAAACTAACCATTATTTAATTACATAATAAATTTTCAATACTTCTCAAAATATTTAAAATTATAAAATAAATTTTAAATGAAATATAACAGAAGATAATTTTAAAATAAAAATAAAAATATATGGATAAATCTGAATCTCTTTATGACCGGGTCAACACTGTGAGCGCCTAGTTAGTTGGGCCTAGACATTGTCAAATTTTATTTCTTTTATTTTGGGCTCACTTAAATCTGTTTATGTACATATTTATTTTCATCCAATAAATGAGCCATGAGCTCCTATTTTAATTTTATTTTTTTTAAAGAAAATTTATTTATGAAATATTTTGATTTGTGAAATTCATTGAGTTAATATTTTAATGGAATTGATAGTTTTCCTATTTCATGTGAAAACTTTGTCAGAATTACGGACTAATACAAGATAATATGGTAATAACAAGAATATTAGTGACCTAAGAATTTAATGAGGTGTAAATTTAAATTAAAGAAGGTAAATTTGGACATTTTTTTGTGTATAAATGTATTTATATTTGCTATATTACTTCATTAAAAATGATATCATAAAATTGAATAAAATAATTACTTAAAAATAAGTTCAGAACCTAAATGATGGGGGAAAAGCCAAACAGGGTGCAAATTTAACTGTATTTTTTTATCTTCAATAGATTTTTTTTAATGCGCTATATTACAATGAATTAAAAAAAAATATATGCGCTATATTAAAAATGAAGTGTATTTTTGTAAGCCCCTCTTTCTTACTGAAGTTACTAATCTGAAGCCCACAATTCAATCTTCTTTACTTTTCTCTTACTTCTTTTTGATTTAGTTCTCATATATTGATAGGTAAAAATTCAAAGACAGATTATAATTTACTTAATAAAAGTCATTTGGCTAACAAATCTTGTGCCTTTTTAAGTGTGAGAAATTGGTATAAGATAATCTTGCTGCTTGGTGAAAACTTCCTTCAAAATGTTGTGATGCTTATAGGTTGTCTTTGAAAATGTATCTTATATTTAAATTGCTTGAGAGACTTAATAAGATCCTTTTCAATGTTTTTCTTTATTTATTTTACTAATATTTTCCCTGCAAAATAAAAATTTGTGTATAATTATTTTCTCCCTATCAATTTAAGGACTCATTTGGTAGGCTGTACTAATTAGAATAGTTCTTGGATTAAGATTTAGTCCGGCCAAAATACTGCTTGGTTACTCAATTTAACTTAATCATACCTAATACATGAATTACTTATATACTAAAGGGTGTATTATTTTATACCAAGAAAGTAGTCTGGTATAAGGGATAAGGGATAATAATTGCAAGATAAAATGCAAGATTATTTTATCCTGCATGTGTTTGGTAAAAAGTATTAGTTAGTCCCAGAATGATTTATCCCACCATTTATACTATAATGATGGGATAAGTTATTCCATACATATGACGGGATAAGTTATGATGGGATAACTAATCTCATGAGATATCTCAATCTATAGAATAACTTTATTTATCCCATCCCCCATACCAAACGACCTCATAACTTTGTCATTCTGGGTTTAACAATACCTGGATAAGACCCCTAAATGATTAGACTACCCCTCAATCCCTTTTTCTAAAATTTTTTATACAAAAATTTAAGGGTATAATTGTAAAGAAGATTTTTGTAGAGCTTTAAACCAAATACAAACATGGTACATCTAGTTTTTAACATAATAAAATAATTACTTAATAAAAAATAATCACAGCATTACAATCCTTGTATTAACAATCTCTTCATTTCTAATCCATTCATTACTTGTCTTCCCACCAAGCACCTCTTAAATGTCAACTTTTTCTTTAAAAAAAAATTATGATCATTATTTAAGACCATCAAAAACATAAGACTTAACTTATATTTTATTCGCTCAAAGTCAACTCAATCCATTTGATATTCGGTTCTCACCATTTTTCAACACTTCTTTTAAATAAGCATTGACGACCAATAATGGAGGAGCGGAGTCTTATCCTACATGTTAGGTTTTGATTTTAAAGATGATTAAATAAAACTATGTTTGTCGGGGTCTTTTGGGAAGATGGTCAGTAATTATGTTGATTAAAAATGATCATGTACTATGTTGCTAATTGGTTTAGGAAGTATTTGTGCTGATTGAGTTTTGCAAGAAACAGGCAGTAGATAACTATTAGGAGTCTTCTATTTCATTCTCAGATAAAGTTGGATCAAGTGACAGTGTTCAACCGAAGGACTACTTGATCAAGTCAAACGTGTTCAATAAAAACAAGACTCTTAGTCTACATGAAGTAAAAGATCTGCACTTTGGCTGTCTATAAAAGGGAGAAGCTGGCACGACTGAAATCATTCACTGACATATAATATTCAGCATATCAAAGCATCTGAGCTTTCATTGGTATTTAAAGTTGAAGAGAGTTGACTGGTGCTAGAAACAGTTCTTTAGTTCTATTCTGTGGTTATTCCAGTCTAGGTGTTAGAGTCAACTTGTAGTGAAGCTGTGAACTTGTTAAGAGTCTATTTCATTTCTGTATATTGAGTATTTGTAATTGTTTTGTTCTAAAGTTATATCTGTTTTAAAGTAAAGGTAGTTTATACATGTTAGGAACTTTGTAAGGGCTTAGAGGTAGGTCCTTGGATTGCGGGGCGTAATCCAAATTTGGCTCGGTATTTTAGTAAAGTTGAAGTTGAAATCCTACTATAGAATAGGTTGTGATTTTTACACCTATTTGAGCTTGGATGATTTTTCACGTAAAAATCCTTGTCTCTCATTTTATTTTTCGTACTTTATTATTTCTGTTTAAATTAAGTCATTGTCCAAAGGAACAAGGTTCATGTCAGTTCCTATCGTCAAAAGAAATTTAAAAGAAAATTTTTAATTAAGTAGTAATAGCATTAGACCTAATTCTCCCCTCCTCTTAGGTCTAATTTAGAAGTATTTTTAATATCAATTGGTATCAGAGCAGGTTGCTCAAATTTAGGTTAACCCCTATTGAGAAAGATCTGTGAAAATGACTTTTGAAATAACTTTGCCTGAGGGACGATTTAGCACTCAACCTCCTCTCTTTAATGGCCAACATTACAGTCTTTGAAAGAACCGAATGGAAATCTACATGAAAGCTGAGGACTATCAGCTTTGGCTAATTACTTTGAAGGGACCTCTAGTTCCTGCTAAAGTAAAGTTTGATGGAAAAAAGGTGCCAAAGACTGAAGATGACTTTGATGCTGATGATCTTAGACTGATGGAAAAAAATGTGAAGGCTATAAAGATACTTTACTTTGGACTGAGCATTTTTCACGACCCGAACATAGGCCCAGATCGAGATACGGTACAAGAAACCCCGAGAGGCTCTAAATTGACACATGGCATAATCACAGCATGACACTATCAGAATAACAATTAACAGAAATCATGACTGAGCAGAAGCTAACTGAAAGAGCCTAATTTTAAACCCAAAATAACAAATCTCATAAAACTCTTATACAAAGCTGAATCTGTCTATACAAGTCTGAAAGCCTCTACAACACTGATGAGTTGCCGGGAAAAAACCCCCGGCTAACTCCTCAAGTCTGAAAACTGAAACATAAATAAAATAGCAAATATAGACCGCGTCCTCGAGAGATGAGGACTCACCACAAGCAGCTGATATGGGAATGGAGCGCATCTAACCACGCCGCTAAGTCTGGAAACTTAAATCTATATCATGAAATGATATAGCACATGAAGTATACGATCAGTGTTCGGGTGTTTTGTGGGTATATAAAACGACACGCAAGTGCACGTGGTCGAACAAGTAGTAAGTGGCTTTAGTAAGCCAAGTATCGATCCCACAGAGACTTGGATGAAGTGCAATTTGCTCAAGTGTACTATATTTTACTTCTAAAAATGCAGACAACAGTGTAACCAAAAGTTTGATAGTTTGTTTTATAATTTTTATACTAAAGCTAAAAACAATTATCTACTTTGAATCTGAACTATGAATGAGAGCATGCTGAGGTTAAACGAACATGTAATGAAATTAATTAATATAATAATTTGGTTGATCTTTTCCTCCAGTTGCTAGCCAAGAACTATTGCCAAGAGATTAAAACTCTCGTATTTAACCTCACTTAAGAATCATGAACCATCCACCTACATTTCTGTGATTAAATGCAATTCATGTTCTAGCCATACAATTCCGGTTCCTAAATTGACTAATACGACTTTCAGGTATATTTCTATCCTGAAAGCAAATCAAGACTCAATTTTTCCAAACCAAGTAAAGAACATATCCTATTAATTCACAACTTTCCAATTTCTTGCTCTCTCGAGTGAAACCGGACTTTTTAGATGTACATTAACGTAGGCCACACAATAATGCAGTAAGAACAAGAATTAATAGAACAACATGGAAGAAAAGATGAAAAACCAAAGAATCAATGATCAAATTTCATCACAATTGTTCATAACCTTAGCAAGGAGAGGAATTAGCCACTCATTTGTGGATTAAACATCTTTAAATGAGTGTTAATCATACAAGCAATTGAATTAAAGAAGAAAAAAAGAGAGAAAAAACCCTGATATTTTCGTCCCTCAACTGCCTGTAACCCACGTCCTTGCTCCACCAAGTCAGAATATTGAAAAATGAACCTAAGTGTTCTATTTACACTGCTGGGAATTTTTCCCGGAATAACGAGCAACGTGTCACGGAGTGCATCGCGGAGCACTGCCTCCGTGACACGCTACGGACGCGGACCCTCACTGGAACTGGGGGTCCAGGAAGTAAAGCTCAATGTGGCACGGCGTGCAACGCGGAGCCAAGCCACCGTGCCACGCTACGAACGCGGACCCTCTTTGGAATTTGGGCGTAATTTCCCTGTCCAGGCAGAAGGCCTCCGCGATGGCAGCGTGACACGGCTCCATCGCGGAGCCCCTTTATTTCATGCTATCCAATGCCTTGTTCCGTGCTCGCATCCAAGTCCACCCTCGATATCATCCAACATGCATTTAAGCTTCCCAAAATCACATTTTACCTGCAAAACAATGCTAATCATGTTGGTTAGTATAGATTCACATTTTATTACCAATTACATGAGAATGTATACACATTGATAGATAAACAAGGCGAAAATAGTACTTTTGAGTATCACTTGGGCATATAAATTTGCCCAAGATCACTTACCCCACACTTAAATCCTTGTTCGTCCTCGAACAACAATCCTACACTTCATGCAATTTACATCCCAACCTCGCTACTTTGGTTCGACAATTTAGGCTACGGTCATACCGATTATTCAATACAGCAAATCATCAAGAAAACATGCATGGTCTTATCAATGCAATGACCTTCAATACATTAAGACCTCCTAGACTTTAAGAATCGACTCTCGATATTGGCAAACTCATGCAAATCAGCTGATCAAGATATCCGACACAAAAATTAATCTTTCATCAAGCATGTGCCCTCACAACACAATAGAATCTTCCCCTTTTTGCTCATATGACTCACAAACATTCAAGCAGGGGCATGTAAACACAATTTCGCTCTCTCTCCCAAAAGAATTCACATGCATCATGTCATGACCCATAAGCTTGCCCTTAGTGTATTACTCCACTAATATAAAGAAGTGCGATGTAAGATCACGTAGGACTTTAACGGGTTGTAATGGAAGCTACGGAACTAGTAAATATTGGGTTAGCCAATAATAGCCACTAGCATCCTTAAGCGCCTTTTCAACACATCCCATCAACTGATGGACATTGTTTCTTTTTTTTTTTCCATCATCCCATTCTTGATTCTTTTCTTTAGTATGACCCATTGTATTAAGCACACTTGACACAACAACAAAGATTATTCATGCACCTTCATTATCGTTTATTTATAGCAAGTGCACCTTCAACCTTTTCTTTTCTCCCCTCACTCTGCTTTTCTTTTTCTTTTCACCATTCTCACTCTTTGACACTTTGGGAAAATGATTTTCTCTTCTTAAGAGTTTTGTATAGACTTTACGGCTAATGAAAAGAAAGAATTAAGCTCGGTTTACACTTTATGACAAAAAGAAAAAAAATAATAGGCTAAAGGCTCAACGGGCTGACTAGGGTATACAATCAAGGTGTGTACGACAAAGAAAAATAGAAACTCTCAGTTAAAATAAAGAAATGCCTACATCCTTTGCTACAATACACCTCCTTCATTTCGTTTTGTACACACACCAGGCAAGTTCTAGACACTTCACAATAGCATGGAATAACAACACCTTACTTCACACTTTTTGCACATGCTCAATTCAAGATGTATTCACAGACTCTTCAATCAGCTAATTACAGGAATTCAAACATTAAGCCTCAATCACACTGAATCGAACTCTATGGCGTAGGTATCTCAACGTATTTACAAAGTTGCATGCTTTCATACGAATCACCGTTGCATTTTAAATATCATGTACAACACGCAACCAGAATTTAGCAACCATAGAGTAACTACAGGTTTTGGCATGCAACCCACCAAAGAAAAAACTAAAAAATAATTGAAAAAAATCTACTCCTAACGACTACATTTCTCTTAAGACGGTCGTCATCCATCCATCATAGGGAATGGTCACTACTATGACTTTGGTTCAATGGGACTATTCTCGGTAAAAAAACCGAAAACAAACGCCGAGAAACCCAAGAATTAAAAAAATATTGAAAATATCGATCATTTCGATAGAAAAAATATGTACAATTTAAAAAAATTTATCGATCATTTCAATAACAAAAATATGTACAGAATCAGAATCAGCTAGCAACATTCAGCAACACACATCAATTTCACATAAATTTACAAATACAAAACAACTTAACAATTCACAACTCACAGGGACAAACAAATTTTCACATACACGACAACAGAATAGAGCATACATACAAAATAGCCCATCCCAGCACCTAACTACTCCCACCCCACACTTAGTTCAAACACTGTCCCCAGTGTTCACAAAAATTAAAATAGCACAAAATCAGGTGGTGGAACTCCCTGATCAGTCAAGGTATTCCACTTCTTCGTCGGGTGCTGCTGCTTCATCTCCCATGTCCGAGTCGCCTCCGTCGTCATCATCGGAGTCCTCCCGACGTGTCTCCTCGTCTGTGGGGACATCATCAATTGTGGGCTCTACAAATGCTGGCCCCACTCGGCATAGAGCCCTGGCGTTTTCGCCAAAAGGGTAGTCTAGCTCGAGCTGCCATAGCTCCTCCTCTGTCGCAGGCCTCCCACCTATCCTCAGCTGGAGCATCTGCATCTCATACATCCGAGCCATATACTGGTCGTCACGAGCATGTCGCTCGCCAAGTGTAAGCACTGGCCCGTGGGTGGTGTCGGGAGCCTTAGTTTTAGTAACATCTAAGGCCCGCCGCTCCATCTGCGGGATATAGTCAAGGGCCTCCTCCTCTACATCTAGGCCCCTGAGGAAGGTGGTGATTAGTCCACCAAAGCCATACCTGTGCCCCTGGTGCAACCGGGCTCTCTTCATGGCGGAGATAATTACCGCCCCCACGTTGATCTCTCGCACTTTCATCAGGGCGTACACCAGGCATACACGATCCTGGGTTACATATGTCATATGTCCCCCGGGATTAGGCATGAGCAGACTATCTTCAGCCAGATTCGGACTTCCCTGTTCATCTGTGAATATGGCAGAGTCTGGTGGTAGCCCCTCTCTTTGTGTCTGCTCCATCTAGCTATCGATCGGGTCCGACACAATGTGCGTCTGATGTCCGCATATGGTGGGGTAATGTTCAGCTGTCGGAGTACGTGGGCGTCTGTGTCCCACGCTCCTATGATGGCATTGAGGTGGTGGGGCTCCAAGGTGACTATTTGCCCTCTGATCTTGATGGTGTGGCTTCTGATAGTCGGGTTCCAATTGGCATAGAACTCCCGAACCAGGTGCAAATTACATTCCTTGGGCTCCTCAAATATGAAATTGAGCCCAGCTGCCTCGATCCGGTGGACCATCCTAGGGAACTCCTGTGCCAATGGTTCCCGTGCTATATGCTCCTCGGGGAAATATTGGTTTTCTTTGTGCTTTGCGTACCACTTTTTTCCCTCATCAGTCACCCATCTCGTTCCGTATTGGCGGCGTTGGCCGCATGGAACTGCTGGTGCTGCTGGGACTGCTGTGCCCAGTCTGATTCGCTTCCTTCCGGCGCCCGAAGTTGATGCGCCTTTCCCTTTCTCTTGCCTGCTTGCCATTTTACCTGTCAACCCAAGTAGACAAGATCAATGTTAAGCTAACGGATATTAACTTCGGCTAAGGTCGGGTTAAGCTAGGTTACCCCAAACTTAGTCCTTAGCTACAGTTACAACAATACGACAAGATTATCTTTATTTACACACAATAATCAACTATACAATCATGCTTAGTGCGTTTGAAAAATTCGACGGTATATCTTCTACGTACTACTCAGACTTCGTACAGCCAATCACAATCACTACCATCGCTAACATTTTACCTGTCATACTTAGCACAGAAAAACAAAGAAACAAAAATAACAACAAAAATTTATCTACACGAACCTATACAACTAACCAAATTCTTACAAATTTCAACATTCCCTTCACCCGAGAATCCGTCGTTCTATTAACATCCTAACAATTCGTACATCGACTCATCTCATTCAACACATCCATCCCGGCATGAAATTCACAAGTTCAATACATTTTCAACTCCAAATTCAACATATAATCCCTAAAATTGATATTATCAAGCAAATTCGATTAATTTATGCAATCAACAAGTTCAAGCAATCATAACGACATTCCGAACATTCATCAACAACAATTAACTCGAATTCATGCTTAATTTCTACTTAGGGCAATTTAGCTCACCTCTCATGCTCAATATCAAAGAAAATCGACAAGAATTTGAGAGGAAATCGGAAAACATACCTTGACTTTGAAGAATCAAATAAAACTTGTTGAATTTCTTGCCTTACTCCGTGTCACGTTGATGGGGGATGGGTTTTGGGGGGTTTGGTCGCGGAGAGCTTAAAAAATGAGGGAAAAGGGAGGGTTTTCAGGGTTAAAAAGTAAGGAAATTGCGCGGGTCACCCGGCGACCCGGTGTGACCTGTCGTGATATACAAGGCAACGTGTCACGGAGTGCATCGCAGTGCACTGCCTCCGTGACACGGAGCCATCGCGAGACTGTTCTGGAAATTTTTAAAATTTCTGGGTTATACCTCAACGTGTCAGGGAGGTAACGCGGAGGTCCACCTCCGTGACACGGAGCTGTCGCCTCAGCTCACTGGTTGCCACTTTTTATTAATTTTTCATACCTCGACTTTTCCTTCACGATTCCGTGCATATTTTTCTCCGTTTGACCTGAAATTCATCTCACTATACAAAATTGGTTAGAATTATAGGTTTCACTCTAAATACAAATAAAACAAAAACTAAAACGAATTTTTTTGTAGTAAATCAAGAAAAAGAAAAAGAAAAGAAAAGTCTATTTACACTTTACAAAAAGAAAGAAAAATTTTTCACGGGTTGCCTCCCGTGCAGCGCCTGGTTTACCGTCGCGGCTCAACGTCGTTAAGCTCAATTGTCCTCTAGGGTGATGGATGATTTCTCTCGATCACCGTCCTCCCCCCAGTAGTGCTTACACCTATCCGGTGGTTTTCCCATTAACTCCCGTGAATCCTTCCTCTGCTCATCATCGCCTTGATCAATCACATTGATCACCGAGAGTTCTTCATGCACCATCAGGAGCTTGGGTGCCTTGTACACATCGAACACCTCCACCTTGTCATGTGCTCGCATTGTTAGCTGCCCCGCAACTACGTCAATTAGTGCTTTCCCGGTTGCCAAGAAAGGACGTCCCAAAATAAATGGGACTTCCGCGTCTGGTTCAAAATCCAGCACGACAAAATCTACCGGGAAAATTAGGGAGCCAACTTGCACCAGAACGTCCTCTACAATGCCATCAGGTCTGGCTAAGGATCGATCCGCCAACTGCAAGATTACCATTGTGGGTCTAGGACTCCCTAGACCCAACTTTCTGTATACTGAAGATGGCATCAAATTTATGCTCGCTCCCAAATCACACAATCCACGAGCTCGGATGCTCTGCCCAATAGTAATCTGGATAGTAAAACTCCCAGGGTCTTTTAGCTTTGTGGGCAGTCTATTTTGAATTCGGGAAGTGCACTCCTCCGTTAGAGCCACCGTAGCATACTCAGTCAACCAACTTTTGTTTTCCACGATGTCCTTTATATACTTAGCATATTTCGGCACTCCCTGCAAGACATCAACAAGAGGTAAGTTAATATGTACCTGTTTCAGCACCTCCATGAATTTCTTGAAACACGCCTCCTCCTTGTGTTTCTTTAGTCGTTGAGGGAACGGGGGTGGAGGTCTTTCTGATTCAGCTTCCTTAGTCTTCCCCCTTTCAGTACTTTGCTCCCTCTTAACTTCTGCTGCTCCCGACTGCTGAGGTGGTCTTTCTGGTTCTACCTCTTTCAGCTGCAAACCACTCCTTGTGGTCACTGCATTTACCTGCTTGGGATTGGGATCTGTGTTGCTCGGCAGTCCTCCTCTAGGCCTTGTGTTTTGGGCACTAGCAAATTGCCCAAATTGATATTCAAGTGCCTTGGTAGCTAACTGGTTGTTTTTCACTTCGGCTGCCAATTTCACATAGTCAGCCTGCAATTGAGCTTGGTTAGCTATCATGGTCTTGAACATCTCCTCAATGCTGGGTGATGGTGGTGGAGGAGGTGCATTGTTGTTTCTGAATTGTGCTTGATAATTCTGCTGCCCTCCTTGGTTCCTTTGCACACCCTGACCCGAACTTTGGCCCTGATGGTTGTTGCTACCCCATGAGAAATTAGGGTGATTCCTCCAATTGGAATTGTAGCTACTACCATACTGTTGGTGGTTCCTTTGTGCATTACCCACAAAGTTTACCGAGTCAGGATTGGCTCCACAACACTCAGCTGAGTGCTCACTGCTTCCACACACTTCGCACCACATCTGCTGTACTGCATTAACTGGGGCTTGAGGCTGGTTCAATGTCATGTTGCTGAAGTGGGTATTAAGTTGATTTTGCAATGCAGCTATCTGTGCAGCGATAGCTGTAAACCCATCCACTTCTAGCACTCCTGTTGCTTTCCTTGTCCCACCTCTTGATGAATCAACATTCCATTCTGGATTGCCCTACGAAATACGGTTCAACAAGGTATACAGCTCCTCATACGTTTTCTCCAGCGCTTGCCCTCCAGCTGCTGAGTCTAGCAATATTTTGGTGTGGGGTTCCAAACCCTCTATAAAAGTGTGCACCAGCACATCATTGGACTGATGATGATGAGGACAATCCCGCAACATGGACTTGAATCTCTCCCAGGCCTGATATAAATTTTATCCCTCTCTCTGTTTGAAACTTAGAATTTGACTTCTAAGTCTTGCTGTTTTACCAGAGGGAAAAAACCGTATCAAGAACTTTCGTGCAAGATCATCCCACGTAGAAATAGAATTCGGTGGCTCAGCTTTCAATCACCTCTTGGCTTCTCCCAATAATGAGAATGGGAACAATGTAAGCCGGACATAGTCTGATGACACTCCAGCAGGGATGTAAGTGTCACTTATCTCCTAAAAATTTTGGAGATGCTGCTGTGGATCTTCATGAGGGAGACCGGTAAACTACCCGCTAGTGTGCAGCAACTGCACCATATTCTGTTTAAGTTCAAATCTCCCTCCTGGCTCAGGTTTGCGGATACTAGATGTAACATTATTGGCATGTAGGATTGTCACCTCGCAAACAGGCCGAGCTGCTGCTTCTTCGGGCACTAACACTGCCCGTACTACCGGTGGATTCTGTTGTTGCTCCATGATCGTCTGTCTGAGCAACTGCAGCTTTCTTTGTAGAGCTTCTCTCCGTTTACTGTGAAATATTCTTTCTGGCTCTATATACGATTCCACCAGCTCCTTGTCTCTTGCCAGTGTTTAACAGCTATTAAGTCTGCAAAATACAGGCTAAGACCAAGTTGTCAACACTAAGAAAATAAAAATACAGTAAATTAACACTTAAAACAAATTCACCAATTGCCAAGTCCACGTCAACGGTGCCAAAAACTTGTTCGGGTGTTTTGTGGGTATATAAAATGACACGCAAGTGCACGTGGTCGAACAAGTAGTAAGTGACTTTAGTAAGCCAAGTATCGATCCCACAGAGACTTGGATGAAGTGCAATTTGCTCAAGTGTACTATATTTTACTTCTAAAAATGCAGACAACAGTGTAACCAAAAGTTTGATAGTTTGTTTTATAATTTTTATACTAAAGCTAAAAACAATTATCTACTTTGAATCTGAACTATGAATGAGAGCATGCTGAGGTTAAACGAACATGTAATGAAATTAATTATCATCATAATTTGGTTGATCTTTTCCTCTAGTTGCTAGCCAAGTACTATTGCCAAGAGATTAAAACTCTCGTATTTAACCTCACTTAAGAATCATGAACCATCCACCTACATTTCTGTGATTAAATGCAATTCATGTTCTAGCCATACAATTCCGGTTCCTAAATTGACTAATACGACTTTCAGGTATATTTCTATCCTAAAAGCAAATCAAGACTCAATTTTTCCAAACCAAGTAAAGAACATATCCTATTAATTCACAACTTTCCAATTTCTTGCTCTCTCGAGTGAAACCGGACTTTTTAGATGTACATTAACGTAGGCCACACAATAATGCAGTAAGAACAAGAATTAATAGAACAACATGGAAGAAAAGATGAAAAACCAAAGAATCAATGATCAAATTTCAGCACAATTGTTCATAACCTTAGCAAGGAGAGGAATTAGCCACTCATTTGTGGATTAAATATCTTTAAATGAGTGTTAATCATACAAGCAATTGAATTAAAGAAGAAAAAAAGAGAGAAAAAACCCTGATATTTTCGTCCCTCAACTGCCTGTAACCCACGTCCTTGCTCCACCAAGTCAGATTATTGAAAAATGAACCTAAGTGTTCTATTTATACTGCTGGAAATTTTTCCCGGAATAACGAGCAACGTGTCACGGAGTGCATCGCGGAGCACTGCCTCCGTGACACGCTACGAACGTGGACCTTCACTGGAACTGGGGGTCCAGGAATTAAAGCTCAACGTGGCACGGCATGCAACGCGGAGCCAAGCCATCGTGCCATGCTACGAACGTGGACCCTCTCTGGAATTTTGGCGTAATTTCTCTGTCCAGGCAGAAGGCCTCCGCGATGGCAGCGTGACACGGATCCATCGCGGAGCCCCTTTATTTCATGCTGTCCAATGCCTTGTTCCTTGCTCGCATCCAAGTCCACCCCCGATATCATCCAACATGCATTTAAGCTTCCCAAAATCACATTTTACCTGCAAAATAATGCTAATCATGTTGGTTAGTATAGATTCACATTTTATTACCAATTACATGAGAATGTATACACATTGATAGATAAACAAGGCGAAAATAGTACTTCTGAGTATCACTTGGGCATATAAATTTGCCCAAGATCAATCAGTACTTGGAATGTACTAAGTATATGGGAAGCATAAGTAAGCTAAACATGCAAGTATACATAAGGAAGTAAACTAAATACATCGACATACAATTGAACTGGAATACAACAACCCTGTCTGAGATACACATATATTGACCTGAAGCTTTTATTTGAAAACATTACTGAAGTATAATCAAAATGATGCATAAGGGTCATGTACTATACATATACTGAGAATTGAAGCTGTAACTGATATCGTACACTATATTGACTATCTGTTGATAATTGAGCCTAAATCATGCTAAACAGATTTTAACCGAAATCTGAAATTATACAAAGCTGAGCTGAACTGATATCATAGACTAGGGAGGCATTCTCAGCTATGGAGAGTCCTGGACTGACTAAGGGAAATATTCTTGGCTATGGAGAGTCCCTGACTGACAAAGGGAAACATTCTGGGCTATGGAGAGTCCCTGACTAACTTAGGAAAACATTCTCAGCTATGGAGAGTTCCTGACTAACTATGGGAAACATTCTCTGCTATGGAGAGTCCCTGACTGACTAAGGAAAACATTCTCGACTATGGAGAATTCCTGACTGACTAAGGGAAACATTCTCGGCTGCGGAGAGTTCCTGCCTGACTAAAGGAAATATTCTCTGCTATGGAGAGCCCTTAACTGACTAAGAGAAACATTCTCAGCTATGGAGAGTCTTTGACTGACTAAAACATGGGGGAACACTAGTCTGACGACATTCATCTAGTCTAAGTTACTTAAGCTAGTCAGAGACATGAGCGTTCAACTGATTACATCATACTGAATTCAGTTAGAGTTGATGAAGGCTACTTTCTACTAATAACAAGCCCAAAAGTCTGAAGGATCATTCTCTTACTTTGTCATCATAATTCATATCATCATAGTCTTGAATCATCGTTTAAATCATGCATTCTACATTCATGAGAAATCTATAGGATCAGATCATACTCTAAACATTTTCATAATATTTAAATCCTGTGTTCATAGCATATGGTGTGTACCCTAGATTCATGTAAGAACCATAAGTCCAAATCATACTTTAACACATACCTGAAATCATAGTGAAGGCATATACGTATTTCATATTCACCCAAGCCCATAAGTTCTAATTGTATCTCAACATATATATTAAATCATATATTCTAGATTTATGAAACCCATATAATCGACTCATGCTTTAAACATATATAATGAGTTCATGGTAAGAGCATGTGAATGATAATGAAACCCCATGTTGAAATTTATGCCAAGCCATGGTGAAAATTCTAAAATCATGCTTTTCATATATCATGTACATAATTCAAGAAGGTGTAAGTAACTTCATAAGCATACACGACTATTAACCATGACGGGTCTTAGAATTCAGGGAGAACATATGGGAATTCATGTATAAATTGAAACCCTAAAACATGCTTTTCTAGAATCAAGGGATTTGGGTTTTTAGTATAAATTTGGGGCACAAGGATGAAAGGAAGTCCTTGTTGAAAACCCACATACCTGATTAGAAGGAATCCCCCACTTGAACCTGAACCTTGAAGCCCTTGAAGAAGCCATAGGTGATCCTTGAGTCTTGAGAGAGAGAAGGAAGAAGAGGTTGAGAGTATATTTTGATGGAATGAAGGTTTAGGCTACGAGGAACACTTAAAAATGTCCCATCTTATACTCAAAACGACTTAGTTTAGGAGGAAAAATACGCTGCCAGTCTTCTAGAATTTTATGAAAATACGCTCCATCTTCTAGAATTTTATGAAAATACGCTTAGAAATTCGCAGGAAAAATCTGTGCTGCCAGTCCCCATGAGGCACTCAACAAGTCGTGGGATTGACAACGACTCGTGGTGCCAAGTCGTGGAGTGCACTGGAAATTTTCTCAAAAATTCCTCGAACGGACGACGAATGACTCCACGAGTCGTTAGCTATCTCAACGACTCGTGGCTCCTCCCGTTACCACTGAAGCCAACAATACTGTTCTTTCATTCCACGACCGACACGATGAGTCATTTCTTTCTGCGATGACTCGTCATTTCCCCTCAGCATCACCACTACCTCTGGACTCTGGAATTCTTCCGATGAGCGACGTAACGGTTTTTTGCTTGCCTAATGACTCGTCGGGTCGTTCGTTGTCACTGAATCATACTTGCACCTCCTGACTGCTTACCACGAGTCTGACCACGACGTGTACTGAGGTGAAATTCCCACTTTCCTTCTGAATTCTTTCTTTGAGTTTGGGGTCTGATCTTAAAAACTTTCGGGGTGTTACAGCATTGATGAATACAATTGTATTTCTGGATGCTCCAATGCAAAGGAGATTTGGGACTCTCTTACTCTTGCACATTAAGGTATGAATCAGGTAAAACAATCTAGGATTGACATGCTTATAAGGAAATATAAACTTTTTGCCATGTGTGAAAAGGTGTCAGTCAAAGATATGTTTACCCGATTCACATACATCACAAATGAAATCAAATCTCTTGGCAAGGAATTTTCGACTGAAAAAATGTCAGAAAGATTTTGAGGATTATGCCAGCTTCTTGGGAACCTAAAATTACTACAATCGAAAAAGCAAATCAAATGAGCACTAGGTATATGTATGAGCTCATTGGTAATTTGCAAAATTATAAACTTAAAAATATAGATAAGGTTGCTGAAAAACCCAAGAAGGAATGAAGTCTCAGCCTAAAAGTTGACTCAGAATCTGATGATGAAGAAATAGCAATATTTGTTCAAAGGTTCAAAAAATTCTTCAGAAAAGAACATTTGGAGAAAAAGGAGTCGCAATAAAGGTAAGTCCTCTGAGAAGGGACAGTTCCAGGGATGCTTTCAAGTGTGGCAAAATGGATAACTTAATAACTGACTGTCCCCTTTTGAAGGAAGAACAAAGAAAAATTAAAAAAAGTAGCAGCAACTGGCATCAAAAGATTTCAAGAAGGATATGAAAGCTTCTTGGGGTGAAACTTCTGAGAAATTAGAAGGAGAGGATGTTGAAAATGACAACCTAACCCACATAGCTAGAAGTGACTCAGACTCTGACAGTGCTTTCACCGAGGTAAGTTTATCTAATCTCAAAACCTAAGTCACAATTTATCATAAAGAAAAGTGGTTAAATTGTTACTTTCCTTGATGGATGAATGTCAGCAAATGAGTGTTGAAAAAATTAAAATATCAAATATTTTCTCAAATTTGAAATCTGATTTCAAATTTTTAAAAGGATAGAAAATTGAGTTCGAAAATATAAATAAAACACTCAATGCTGAAATTAGCAAATTAGAGAAGACTGTTTCCATTCAGAAAACTGAAACCAGTAAACTGATAGAAATAGTCTCGTCTCTAAAAGCTAAACTGCTCACCATCAAGGAAGGAAAAATGTCAAGCAATGAAATAATCAACAATGATCAAAGTTCTCATGAAGCTGAACTTACCTCCCTGAGAAATGAACGGAGCAAAGAGAAAATGAGAAGTTCGAAACTTCAAGGAACCTTGAATCAAGTTAATTATGACATTGCTTTGATGAAAAAATGAAACAAATTATCTAAAGCTTTAACCTGGCTAAATGAGCATTACAATAGATGTCGAACTGGTCTTGGCTATAAAAGCAAACCTACAAATGGGATCGTAAAAGAAAATATGTTGGTTTGGCAGAATATAAACTTTGTATCCATTGTGGACATATTGGACATGTTAGATATGAATGTATAGCCAGGATAAAAGTACTTGAGAAAAATAAAAATATTATTAAATGGATAAGAAAATATTTGATTTCTCAAGTTATCAAAAGAAAGGGAATCAAACTGGTGTGGGTTCCCAAATCTAACCCTTAACTATTTTTGCAGGCTGAAATGAGAGGGAGCAACAAAAAATGATATCTTGATAGCGATTGCTCTAGGCACATAACAGGTAACAAAAAACTTTTCTCTCATTAACAACCTTCAATGGAGGAACTGCTTCATTCGGAGGTGGAAAAAAGGGCGCAATTGTAGGTATAGGTAAGATTGGTAAGTCTCTTACTCATACTATTGACAATGTTTATTTGGTAGATAGTCTGAAACCTAACTTGTTGAGCATCTCTCAACTTTATGATCGAGGAAACACAATGTTATTCATTTCCTTTGATTACAAATTAGTTAACAACAAGCTGGGAAAATTGTCATAACTAGAAAGCGACACAGTAATATTTATAAAGCTTGTATTATATCGCTTTGTGAAAATAAATTAACTTTCTTGAGTGTTCTTGATGACAATGTTCTCCTTTGGCACAAGCGATTAGGTCATATTAGTCTTTCATTACTCAATAAGCTTGTTTCGAAAAATCTTGCCTTGGTCTTCCTAAATAAAATTTAAAGATGACAAGGTATGTGATGCTTGTACTAAAGGAAAACAAATAAAATCATCTCTTAAGTCCAAAAAGATAATAAGTACCCCCAAGCCACTTGAATTACTACACATGGATCTCTATGGGCCCATGCGGGTAGTAAGCCGTGGAGGTAACAAATTTGTTCTTGTGATTGTTGATAATTTATCTCTCTTTACATGGACACTATTTTTATCTTCTAATGATGAAGCATTTGACATGTTTAAAGTGTTTGCAAAAAGGATTCAACGAACTCTTGGGTTGGAAGTAATAGTGTTCCATCTGATCATGATACGAAATTTGAAAATGTCAAGTTTACTGCCTTTTGTTACAAATATTGAATTGATTATGATTTTTTAGCTCCCAGAACTCCCCTAAAAAATAGGGTTGTGGAAAGAAAAAATAGAACACTAGAAGATATGACACGAACAATGCTTGTCACTAGTGGACTTCCTAAAAGTTTCTGGGCTGAAGCAGTAAATACCACTTGCTATATAATAAACAGATGCATGATTAGATCACTTCTTAATAAAACTCCTTGTGAACTTCTTAACAGAAAATCCAGTATCAAACACTTGCGAACCTTTGGCAGTAAATGCTTTGTTTACAATAATGGAAAAACTGCCTTGGGAAAGTTTCATGCAAGGAGTGATGAAGGAGTGTTTCTTGGATACACTTCAAATAGCAAAACTTATAAAGTGTATAACAAAAGAAAAAAATGTGTAGAAGAAAGCATTCATGTGATTTTTGATGAGTCTAACATTTTTGTTGAGATAGCTTCGCAGAAAAGTGAGGATGAACATGAAACTAGCCTCATTCAATCTTCAACCGAAAGGGTAAGTGCTCTAGCCCTAACTGAAGGAACAGTCATGGAAAATGAATCCTTGAATGTTCCCTCAGAATCTGGGTAGGAGCTGGAAAATTCAAGGGGAATAAACACTGAAACAGTGGTAAGTTCAGCAGAAGGAATAGAGGAAAGAACATCACTTGAATCTGTTCCAGAAACAAATAATGAAAGTTCACAAAAATTAAATTTGGCGTGTCAGCAGGCGCGAGGCACCCCCAGCCCGCCGCCTATGTTCATATATAAACCCCCTTTGTCCAATATTAAGTCATATTTGTAATACTCCCTCAGCCAGAGAAGAGGAAAAATGCAACTTTCATCAAATTTTCGTTAAATTACACTATCAAACACCGTCCAAATGCAAATTAACTTCGGATAATAAGTTCTAGGCCTATGGGAAGCATTTCTTCAGAGTTATTTCTTGAAAATTCACTCGGTATACCGAAACCCCACCGAGTAAAAGTTTTCATAATTACTCCAAATTGAATCCTAATCTGCCTAAGGCTTTAGGTAAGCATTTCTCTCTTCTAAGCTCTCGAGAAATTATGGGTTTTCAGCCGAGTTATTCAGAGTTGAATTATAGTTAATATTATTATCAAAAGATACCATTGTTTGCCGAATTTAGTATTGAAATTAGCCCTATTCTTTCAGCATAAGAGCTGCAATTGAGTGAAACTGCCGATTACAGGTTGAAACTCGCCAGCTGAAAAAAAGTCAGCATTCGAGGTATGTTAAGGCGAATTCCTTCGGCAAATTATTCCTGTCGTATCATAATATGACCTAAATCCTTATAAGAAAGTTAGAAGCATGTATATTGTGGTTAGTTGCTACCATTAGTTTGAGATTAGCATTTCGTATTTAGATTGGGACTGACCCTACCCTATATAGTCTTCCGTTGATCAACCTTAGGGTTACTAGCTATGTCATCACCTTCGGGGCTATATGGATCACCCAAAGGAGCTATATGTTGTCCCAAGGGACTATACTCAGGCCCAAGGGCCATACTACAGTCCATCCATGGATGGACTATTATTTTTATGTCGTATTGGCATCACTGACCCTTTTCATGTCTTGTGTGCCCAAGGTGCAATTACTGGAGTCCACCGAACACAGACATAGCTATAGGAGCCGAGCGGGCTCAGTTGCAGACCCAGGGGACAGGCAGGTTGGATATAGTTACATGTTGACTCATTTTGACCTTGTTAGGGGTATATAAATTTAAGTGTGCTAGCCAGGGCTTATGGGGGCCCGGGTGGGTTATTCTGTGCTAGTTGTACCTTCTGGGCTTATGGGGGTCAGGTAAGGTTCTCGTTTGCATTACTTATTGTTAGTTATACAACAGGTTGTAGGGAAATGCAGGTTGTATCTCTTATCCTTTCTATTGAATCATTTCTAGTTTTATTATCAATATTATTCAGTTGTTTTCATTACTGCCTTACGTATTCGGTACATATTATACTGACGCCCATCTTTTGGGCGCTGCATTAGTTTCCTGCAGGTGCGGATAGACGCGGTTCAGGACCTGCCTAGTCATCAGCCGAGTCAGCAGTCCAATCAGCTCCTTTTCTTCGGTGTTGATAGTTAGAAGGTCTGTTCTTTTGTTGTACAGTTTATGGGCAGGTCGGGGCCCTGTCCCGACCATTGTTCCACTCTTAGAGGCTTTCAGGCTACAGATTCTTAGTTGTAGGTTTTCTTGTTGGCCTTGTTTGGCCTATATATATTTATTTTTCATGATGGTCGTGTGGGGCCTAGTTTAGCTCTTAGTTAGCATCCTTGTTAGCTATAGCATAGTTATGATCACTTTTTTTTATTCTGCTATAACTAGACAGCATGGTGGTCTTGTCGGCCCACACAGAATCCCTTTATTACGTGTTATTGGTTAGTTGGTTTCTGTTTACAGGTGGTTATGAGGCCTTGTCAGTCAGAGGCTATGTTTACAGTCTAGATATAGCTCGTTGTTTTCTTAATTTGAAGAGCAGGTAGGCACCAGGAGTGTATAAGCCCAGCTAGGTCAGCTTAGATCCCAGTATGGCGTCAAGTGTCAGTCATGCCCCCCAAGGTGGGGCGTGACAGTTTTGATAGAAAATTGTTTTTCTAGGGTGAAAATTGACAACACCTTATTTATAAAAAGCAAAGAAAAAGATTCATTGTTGGTTGTACAAGTATATGGTGATGACATTATTTTTTGTGCAACAAATGAAATCTTGTGTAAGGAATTTTCTTTGTTGATGAGTAGCGAATTCAAAATGAGTATAATGGGTGAGCTTAATTTTTTTAGACTTACAAATCAAATAATTTTCGAATAGAACAATGATCTATAAATAAAAATACATAAAAGAATTTCTTAAGAAATATGATGTGGACTCTTCTAAACCAATTGATACACCTATATCTGCTGCCACTAAGCTAGACAAAGATGAACATGAAAATCTAATAAGTAAGCTATAGGGGTATGATTGGATCCCTTCTTTACTTAACTGCAAGTAGACCAGATATTGTGTTTATTTTTGGATTATGTGCAAGATTTCAATCCTCTCCTAGAGAATCACACATGACAACAGTTAAGCGTATCTTGAGATACTTGAAGGGTACATATAACCTATACTTATGTATTCAAAGGGTGGCAATCTTGATCTAGTAGGTTATGCAGATGCTGACTATGCAGGTTCCCTTACAGATAGAAAAAACACATCAAATATGGCTCATTTCCTTGGTTCCTGTTTAATTTCTTGGGCTACAAAGAAATAGAATTCCTTTTCATTGTCCATAGCTAAAGCTGAATATGTAGTTGTTGCATCTTGTTGTGCTCAGCTGCTGTGGATAAAACAATAATTGAGGGATTATGGTTTGGATATGGGCACTGTGCTTATCTTTTGTGATAACACAAGTGCTATAAATATTGCAAAAGATCTCTGTCAGCATAAAAGGAAAAAGCACATAGATATTAGACATCACTCATTAAGAGATAATGTTGAAAAATGTCTCATATCTATGCAGTTCTGTAAAACTGAGAATCAAATTGCTGATATTTTCACTAAAGCTCTGAGTAGAGAGAAATTTGAAAAGATTAGGATGGAGCTTGAGTTAATTTATGTTAACTTAACACTTGGGTCATAATTTCTCCTTTTTGGCATTTCAAAGAAAAATCCCAATGATGGATGGATGATGACTGTCTTGAGGGATTGTTTTGTCATTTTTTTTGCTTGGTACATCACTTCAAGTCTCTATGATATTGAATGCTTTAATATGTTTTCCAGGAATTGATTGGATCACACATGATCATTACAAGGAACACAGTCATGTATGACTCAGAAGCTTACTACTTACTACTACTGTTTTGACGTCACTCTCCACATCACATCAATGTGTCAGCTAATACGTCACATCTCACTGGCTCATTTAATTTTTCTCGGTTCTCTTCACCTATTTCCACTCAAACTCTTCGTCTTCTCTGTCTCCTAGTCTTCCTCAATCTCTTCTCTTTTTCTTCTTCTTTATCTTCTATAGACTTACCATTCAACTTCAATGTTCTCCGTTTATTTTTTACCATGGATTATGAGTCTTTGCCTAATCTGATATACCCCAGGAGCCCAAAGATCAGACCCGAGAGTTGAAACAAAGAAAAACTGGAATTCTTCACTAGATAACAAAACAGGTCGTCAGGTGACCCATGAGGAGGGAACACGAGTCGTGAAGTGACTCGTGGTCAAGTAGGGAGGTGGACTGGTCTGGGGGACACCACGGGCATGACCACGAGTCGTGGCCGGCCACATTACTCGTGAGGTAACCCGTGGCCTGGACTGGATGTTTGGTGAGGAGGATTGGGCAGTGAAGGCTATGGATGGTGACCACGAGTCGTGGTCACTCACCATAATTCACTCGTGGTCACTCACCATAATTCGTGGTATCCTCCATGGTGCCTCATAGTAGATTTTTGGCAGTGAACATCACGACTCAAGGCCACGAGTCGTGGCCCCTGAGGACGAGTCATCCAGTCCCTCATGGGGACTGACAGCCAGCAAAATTCTACGATTTAAGTAAGGGATTTTTCATAATACCTAAGTAATAGGGGTCTTAAACTACATCATTTTAACCTATGAAAGGTGGTTTTAAGAAGGGAAAGACTAGCCTAAGTCCTCATTCATGCATGCAAAGGAATAGAAGGTGGTAGAGAGGCGATCTAAAGTGATTCAAGGCTTTATTCCCCAATTTTCCTCTTGGGCAATCAAGGGAGTGTAGAGTTTAGCTCCAACCAGGTATGTAGGGTTTTGAATGGGTGGTTTAATCCATATCTATGCCCAATTTTTCTCTAATCTATGAAATTCTACCATTCAATTCTTGTGGGGTTTTAACCCAATGCATGAATCTTCTAGTAATTGATGTGGATATGTTTCCAATATGTCTAAATTGATAGGTTTTGAATAATGAGCTGATTTTTACATTGTTTTTAATCATTATATTGTGTACTAGTGTCTCTAACTTAAGGTGCCCAAATTATTAGAAATCCATGGGAGTTTATGATTATGATCACATTATAAGTATGATTTGAATTTTCGAATTTGAGCATGTTTTCAATTACCCATGTTTTATGATCACGATTTCAACCAAATTGAGTATTTCAAGTATGTTTAAATATCGGGTAATGCCCACATGTCAAGCATGATTTTATGATTTATGATTATGGCTGACTCACGGGCCCGATTTCATGGCTAGTTCACGAACATCCAAGCATGTCTATGATTCTCATGATTTAACTAGCCCATGTATGTCATGTATGTTACCTTATGAGCACATTGCATGTTTAGGAGTAGAATTTAACACCGAGTAGGTTTAGAGCCCAGGTTATGTCCCGAATCTCAGAACTATGTGCCACCGTAGGTCATGTTTGGGACCTCCCTTGAGACTGTCCCTTTTTGCCCTAATGGGCCATTCATGAGTGATATCACGCCTTTCATGGTTCTACCCTTCGCAAGGTACGAAAGGCCTTCTGATTGAGTTTACAGGTCGGGCTCCATGTGTCCTCATATGGGGGATGTCGGCTATAAGAATCTCCCACCGTTCCTCACTGTTTATGCATGCTTATGATTACCAATCTTGGCTCAAGTCATGTTTTATAATTTTTTCTCTCATCTCTATATTTACGATAAGTTTATGAATATTTTGAAAACCTTGAGCCTTACATTTCATCTATGATTTCAGTATTATGATCATGTCGTCCTACTCTCATGAACTTTATGCATTTAAATGTTTGTTTTACTTACCTTGCATACTCGGTATATTTCACATACTGACCCACATACTTTCTATGTTGTATCATTTCATGATACAGGACCGGGCTCTCAGGCTCATCCTCGTGAGTAGTCCATTCAGAGTTTTCTATCAACCCCTTTTTGGTGAGTCCTCATGTTCTGAGGGACACATGTTCAGACTTTGATGTCTCTTTCAATTTTTAGTACTGTAGGGTTAGTTGGGTGTTATCCCATCAACCCGTATGTTATGATTAGAGGCTTTCACACTATTTATAGTACTCAATTGTCATGTATGGATTTTGTGTCGCTTTTCTATCTTATGCTATAATTTCGTTTCCACCATGATTATATGTTAAGTATTCCATTTTCCTTGAATGAATTAGATGTTTGCTCATGCCATGGGTCGACTTGGAGTCTTTCAGGGCTCCTTATCCCGTGTTTATGAACCGGGTCTACTCTCGGGTCGTGAATAAACTTGGTATCAGAGCCTTAGGTTTGAAGTGTCCTAGGGTGTCATAAAGCCGTGTTAAGTAGAGTCTTTTTTCATGGGTGTGAAGCGCACCACACTTATGACGAAGAGGCTACTAGATGTTTAGGAAATGTTCCCTTCTTTCCTGATCTATGTTGTGCGATGAAAAGTCTTTCTATCCTTCTAATTTGTGTTATTCGCATTTGTAGAATCATGCCTCCAACAGAGTGAACGTTAGAATAAATGGCAATAGCAATGACCATGAGGGTGTCAATGGTGACGGGCATCAGCAAGCCCTACCTGTTCACGAGGAGCAAGCCCTAGAGCCAGCTGCCCACGCTGAGTTTAGGGCAGCGATTCAGATGCTAGCACAGGCTATGGCTGCCAGGTTCATAACTAGACAATGGCGCATTACCCTCAGAATGGGAATGCGACAGCAGCTAGAGTGAGGGATTTCTTGAGGATGAACCCTCCTGAGTTCACAGGGTCGAAGGTGGATGAGGATCCACACGAGTTCATTGAGGGGACCTTGAAGGTCACCCAGGTCATGGGGGTGGCAAATGGTGAGAGTGTTGACTTGGCCCCCTATCAACTAAAAGGGGTTGCTCATATTTGGTACAAGCAATAGAAAGACAATAGGGCAGCGGCAGCGGGCCCTATCAGTTGGGATGAGTTTCACATGGCCTTTCTCGATCGGTTGTTCCCTCGGGAGATGACGGAGTTGAAGGTAGCCGAGTTCGTGAATCTTAAGCAGGGAAAGATGACAGTGTTGGAGTGTTCACTTGAGTTCACTCTCTTGTCAAAATATGCCCCAGAGTTAGTGGTTGACCAGAGGGCGCGAGTGAGCAGGTTTGTGCACGGGGTGGCAGAGTATCTAGACAAGGATTGCAGGACAGTTATGCTTCACTAGGATATGGACTGCCCCCGGATAGTTTTATATCCCCAGCAGATGGAGGTAGCTCATATGAGGGAGAGAGAGGCCAAGAGGGCCAGGACTGACAACTATAGGCTCTCTCAATCGAGGCCAAGTGGTGGGCATCACCAGCAGTCTTAGCATAGGTCTGTTGCACCAGCACCATTATCAACTAGTACACCATCCAGGCCCCGAGATGATCAGAGGGGTAGGGCCTCAGGTTTGAGGAGTCAGGGTCACATGCGGATGGAGCGTACCTTCCCAGCCTATGCAAGTTATGGCAAGAATCACCCAGGGAGGTGTTTAGTAGGCTCAGTTGCTTGTTTTGGGTGTGGCAGACCCGGACATAGACTTAGGGATTGTCCTACAATTAGGTCAGGGGGTAGTGGATCCCGTACCCCAACCGTTAGCTCCGCAGCTCTAGTGGCACATCCTTCTCAGTAGGGTGCTTCGACTAGTTCAACTGGTGGCTAGCGCCAGAACAGGTTTTATGCACTTGCCTCTTGACAGGAGCAGGAGACTTCTCCAGATGTGGTTATGAGTATGTTGCGAGTTTTCGATCTTGATGCTTATGCCTTGTTAGACCCAGGAGCTACCTTGTCCTTTGTGACACCTTATATTGCTAATAACTTGGGACTCAGTCCTGAAATTCTGTCAAAACCATTCTCAATTTCTACTCTGATTGGTGAGTCAGTTGTAGCTAGGCGGGTGTATAGAGGATGCGCTATTACAGTATTGCATAAGGTCACCTCTGCAGACTTAGTAGAGTTGGCTATAACTGATTTTGATATTATTCTGGTCGTGGATTGGTTATTTGCATGCTATGCTTCTATTGATTGTAGAACCCGTGCGGTGGAGTTACTCTTTTCGGGTGAGCCAACTTTAGAATGGAAGGGTAGTTCAGTCATACCTGTAGGTCACTTTATCTCCTATCTCAAGGCCAAAAAAATGATTTCTAAGGGTTGTATTTACTACCTAGTTAGGGTTAAGGATTCTACGTCCGAGACCCCAACTATTCAGTCAGTCCCCGTGGTGTGTGAGTATCCTGAGGTATTTCCAGACGATCTACTAGGTGTTCCTCCCGAGTGGGAGATTGATTTTAGGATCGACCTCCTACCCAACACTCAGCCCATATCTATTCCTCCCTACAGGATGACTCTAGTTGAGCTAAAGGAATTGAAGGAGTAGTTGAAAGACTTGTTAGATAAGGGTTTCATCAGACCTAGCAAGTCTCCATGGGGTGCACCAGTTCTATTCGTCCGAAAGAAGGATGGTTATCTTTGGATGTTTATCAACTATAGACAGTTGAAAAAGGTTACCATCAAGAATAGATATCTTTTACCTAGGATTGATGACTTATTTGATCAGCTTCAGGGTGCCAAGTGTTTCTCCAAGATAGATCTCAGGTCCAGGTATCACCAGCTCAGGGTTCGAGAGAGTGACATCCCAAAAATCACTTTCAGGACTCGGTATGATCACAATGAATTTGTTGTTATGTCCTTTGTACTAACCAATTCCCCTGCAGCTTTTATGGATCTAATGAACAGGGTGTTCAAGGCATATTTGGACATGATCGTGATTCTATTCATTAATGACATCTTGATATACTCTCGGAGCAAGGAGGAGCATGCCGCTCATCCGAGAGTAGTACTTTAGACTCTCAAAGATCCTCAGCTATATGCCAAATTCAGCAAGTGCGAGTTTTGGTTGAATTCAGTAGCGTTCTTGGGTCACGTGGTGTCAAGTGAAGGTATAAAGGTGGATTCTCAAAAAATAGAGGCGGTGAAGAATTGGCCCAGACCGGTGAACCCTTCAGATATCAGAAGCTTTTTGGGATTAGCGGGCTACAACCGGAGATTTGTTAAGGGATTTTCATCAATTGCAGCACCTTTGACCAAATTGACCCAGAGAAGGTGAAATTCCAATGGTCGGAGGCTTGTGAAAGAAGCTTTCAAGAATTGAAGTCTCGACTCACTTCAGCATTGGTATTAACCGTACCCGAGGGTACTGATGGATTCATAGTGTATTCTGATTCTTCAAGGATCGGACTTGGGTGTGTGCTGATGCAGCATGGGAAGGTTATAGCATACGTCTCCAGACAGCTGAAAGTTCATGAGAAGAATTACCCGACCCATGATCTTGAATTGGCCGTTGTAGTATTCGCCTTGAAGATATGGCGACATTATTTGTATAGGGTCCACGTGGATGTGTTTACGGACCACAAGAGTCTGCAATATGTGCTTACGTAAAAGGATCTTAATCTTTCGCAAATGAGGTGGTTGGAGCTACTAAAGGACTAGGACATGAGTGTTCTTAACCACCCAGGTAAGGCTAATGTGGTAGTAGATGCACTTAGTAGACTCTCTATGGAGAGTGTGTCTCATGTGGATGAAGGAAAGAAGGAACTAGTGAAGGAGGTGCTCGACTCGCAAGAACAGTAGTTAGGTTGGTTGACTCGACCGATGGCGAGGTTGTTCTTCAGAACGAATCAGAATCATCCTTGGTGACTGATGTGAAAGCTAGGCAAGATGAGGACTCGATATTGATAAAGTTGAAAGAAGCCATTCAAAATCAGAAAGTAGAGGTCTTCTCCAAAGGGGGAGATGGTGTGCTTTGGTACCAAGGTCGCCTATGTGTTCCAGATGTTGATGATTTGAGGAGACAGATATTGCATGATGCCCATGGATCCAAGTATTCTATCCATCCAGGTGCCACCAAGATGTATCATGATTTGCGGGAAATATATTGGTGGAATGGTATAAAGAAGGATATTGCAGAATTCGTAGCCAAGTGCCCGAACTGTCAGCAAGTAAAGGTTGAGCATCAAAGGCCGGAAGGCGTACTTCAGGATATTAGCATTCCACTTGAAAGTGGGAAGAGATTAATATGGATTTCATTCCAGGCCTACCTCGTACTCGCCGACAGTATGATTCTATATGGGTGGTGATAGACAGGCTGACTAAAGCTGCTCATTTTCTACCGGTCGAAACGACGGACTCAGTGGAGGATTATGCCAAGCTATACATCTGGGAATTGGTTCGATTGAATGGAGTGCCCTTTTCTATCATTTCAGATCGAGGTACTCAATTTACCTCTCAGTTTTAGCGGTCTTTTCAAAAAGGGCTTGGTACTCAGGTTAAACTCAGCATGACATTTCACCCGCAAATGGATGGTCAAGCAGAACGGATAATTCAGACCTTTGAGGACATGTTGAGGGCATGCGTAATTGACTTCATAGGTGGTTGGGATAATCACTTTTCCATGATCGAGTCTGCTTACAATAACAGCTATCACTCCAGTATCCAAATGGCACAGTTTGAGGCTCTCTATAGGCGGATGTGTAGATCTCCCATCGGATGGTTTGAGGTTGGTAAGGAAGCAATGATAGGGCCAGACACGATTCATGAGGCAATGGAGAAGGTTCAGTTAATAAGAGATGGGTTGAAAACGGCTCAAAATCGCCAAAAGTCCTATGCGGATGTGAGAAGAAGAGAGCTCGAGTTCAAAGTCGATGATTGGGTAGTTTTGAAGGTATCTCCCATGAAGGGAGTGATGATATTTTTAAAGAAAGGAAAACTCAGTCCCCGCTATGTTGGCCCATACCGAATTGTGAAACGTGTGGGTAAAGTAGCTTATGAGCTAGAGTTACCTTTGTAATTAGCTTTAGTTCATCCCGTCTTTCATGTATCGCTCTTGAAAAAGTGCTTGGGTGACCCAACTCTAGTTGTACCGGTGGAGAGTGTGGGTGTGAGAGATAGCCTCAGCTATGAGGAAATTCCAGTTGAAATATTGGATCGTCAAGTTCGGAGGCTAAGGAACAAAGAAGTAGCATCAGTAAAGGTGAATCAGCATGTTGAGGGGGCTACCTAGGAGGCCGAAGCAGATATGATGGCTAAATACCCTCACCTATTCCCTACCTGCTCAGTTTCCGTTTGACGTACTAGTTTTTGCCTTAATACTCTAATCAGTTTTCATGTTCGGTTCATATGCGTAAGTTTGTTTTATTTTATGGTAGAGATATGTGATGAGTGAATTCAGTTCAGCTATGTAGTTCTTTTTGGAGGTAGTTATTCTATGAGGTTTCAGCATAAACGATCAGTATTTGCATATAGTAATTGCATGATTCTGCTTTTGTTGTGTGTTTCCAACATTCAAGGACGAATATTTCCAAGGGGGAGATATTTTTATACCCTGGGAGCCCAAAGATCAGACTTGGGAGTTGAAATGGAGAAAAACTGGAATTCTGCACCAGATCATAGAACGGGTCGTTAGGTGACCCATGAGGAGGGACCACGAGTTGTGAAGTGACTCTTGGTCAAGCAAGGAGGTGGACTGGTTTGAGGGACACCACGGGCGTGACCACGATGTGGCCAAGCCACATGACTCGTGAGGTCACTCGTGGCCTAGGCTAGATGCTTGGCGGGAGGATTGGGCAGTGAAGGTTACGGATGGTAACCACGAGTCGTGGTCACTCACCATGATTCGTGGTGTCCTCCATGGGATCTCATAGTAGATTTTTGGCAGTGAACATCACAACTCAAGGCCACGAGTAGTGGCCCCTGGGGATGAGTCGTCCAGTCCCTCGTGGGGCTGGCAGCCAGCAAAATTCTACGATTTAAGTAAGGGCTTTTTCATAATTCCTAAGTCCTACGGTCCTAAACTACGTCGTTTTAACCTCTAAAAGGTGGGTTTAAGAAGGTAAAGACTAGCCTAAGTCCTCATTCATGCATGCAAAGGAATAGAAGGTGGTAGAGAGGTGATCTAAAGTGATTCAAGGCTTTCTTCCCCAATTTTCCTCTTGGGAAATCAAGGGAGTGTAGAGTTTAGCTCCAACTAGGTATGTAGGATTTTGAATGGGTGATTTAATCCAAACCCATGCCCAATTTCTCTCTAATCTATGAAATTCTACCTTTCAATTCTCATGGAGTTTTAACTCCATGCATGAATCTTCTAGTAATTGATGTGGGTATGTTTTCAATATGTCTAAATTGATGGGTTTTGAATAATGGGCTGATTTTTACATTGTTTTTAATCATTATATTGTGTACTAGTGTCTTAAACTTAAGGTGCCCAAATTATGAGAAATCCATGGGAGTTTATGATTATGATCAGATTACAAGTATGATGTGAATTTTCGAATTTGAAGCATGTTTTCAATTACCCACGTTTTACGATCATGATTTCAACCAAATTGAGTATTTCAAGTATGTTTAAATATCAGGTAATGCCCACATGTCAAGCATGATTTTACGATTTATGATTATGGCTGACTCATGGGCCCGATTTCATGGCTAGTTCACGAACATCTAAGCATGTCTATGATTACCATGATTTAACTAGCCCGTGTATGTCATGTATGTTACCTTATGAGCACGTTGCATTTTTTGGGAGTAGTATTTAACACCGAGTAGATTCGGGGCCCAGGTTACGCCCTGAATCTCAGAACTACGTGCCACCGTTGGTCATGTTTGGGACCTCCTTGAGACTATCCCTTTTTTCCCTAATGAGCCTTTCATGAGAGATATCACGCCTTTCATGGTTTTACTCTTGGTAAGGTACGAATGGCCTCCCGACTAGGTTTACAGGTCGGGCTCCATGTGTACTCTATGGGGTATATCGGTTATAAGAATCTCCGTTGTTCCTCACTGTTTATGCATGCTTATGATTATGAATCTTGGCTTAAGTCATGTTTTATAATGTTTTCTCTCATGTCTATGTTTACAATAAGTTTACGAATATTTTGAATACCTTGAGCCTTACGTTTCATCTATGATTTCAGTATTATGATCATGTCGTCCTACTCTCATGAACTTTATGCATTTAAATGTTTGTTCTACTTACCTTGAATACTCGGTATATTTCATGTACTAACCCGCATACTTTCTATGTTGTATCATTTCATGATACAGGACTTTACTATCAGGCTCATCCTCGTCAGTAGTCCATTCAGAGTTTGCTATCAGCCCCTTTTTGGTGAATCCTCATGTTCCGAGGGCCATATGTTGAGACTTTGATGTCTCTTTCAGTTTTCAGTATTGTAGGGTTAGTTGGGGTGTTGTCCCATCAACCCATCTGTTATGATTAGAGGCTTTCAGACTATTTGTAGTACTCAACTGTCATGTATGGATTTTGTGTCGGTTTTTCTATCTTATGCTATGATTTCATTTCCACCTTGATTATATGTTAAATATTCCGTTTTCCTTGAATGAATTAGATGTATGCTCATGCCATGGGTCGACTTGGAGTCTTGCGGGGCTCCTTGTCCCGTGTTTACGGCCTGAGTCTACTCTCAAGTCATGACATAACCCCATCCTTCCAATTTATCCCAAACCAAGTACCCCCCACCTAATGGAGACACAGGCGTCCGGCTCTCCAGATGCCTTCATGGTTACTGCTCCAACCTCGCCCTCTCCTCAGAGCCTGTCGGTTGATAGCCCTAGATCGGTGTTTTCTCCCCAGGTGGACTTGATAGAGGCGGATCCAGGATTTAAAATTCTATGGGTTCAAACCTTTAAGATTTTAGAATTAAAACATTATATTTTTAAAATTATGGGTTCATGTCTATTATTTATTATGATTTTGATAAATTTTACGCATAAATTTATACTCCACGTTAAAAGTTATAGGTTCAATTGAACCCATAAAAAATATGGTACATCCGCCTCTGGGACTTGGAAACCCTTCTTGCCTATATAAGGGGCCGATACACTAGCTCTCAATCTCCTCCCCTATCTTCTTCCCCTATTGAATCTAAGAAAGATGACTCTGAGGAAGAGTGCTCTGAGGAGGATCACACTAAGAAACCTCTTTCCCCGTCTGATACTAATAGCCTTGAGGATCTAATCCCGATTGTTTGGCTCTCAAGAAAGGTGCTCACAAGCGTGCCTTGTTTTCTGCACCGGCCTCTTTTTTAGTGGTGAATAAATCTTATATTCTTGGACCGGTGTCTCGCACTCAAGCCCGTTATTTGACTCAAGGGGTTTCTTAAGCTTCTATTCCATCTGCCTCTGCCCCTGTGACCAGGTTCAAAGTCAAAGAGTTTGGTGAGCGGAAGTTGCTCAAAGGTAAAATGGTGCTTCCCTCTGATAACTTGCATATGGTGTCACTTTGGTCCAAAAATCATACTCAGGGGTGGTCGGGGTTGTTTGCTGATAAGGAGGTTGTATATGCTCTTTTAGAGATTGTTACCTTCTTTCATCATTTCTCTTTCTCCCAAGGTTGTATCACCAGTAGAATTGGGGATATTCTGGTAGTATTTGATTCTCATACTTTGGGATCTGTGTTTGGGTATTCCATGTGAAGGATTCTCCTCCTGTCAAAAGAATAAATGGTCAGACCTCCCTTCTTCCCTGAAACCCTTAGAAATTGTTCATAAATTTTCTAGAAACCCTTCTAGGTTATCTAATTCTAAGGTATACAAGCACTCCATATCTGACTATCATAAGATTCTATTCTCTTTTGTGATTAAGAATTTAGTTCCTCGTCAAGAGCATCGCGATGCTGCATCCTATCTTGACTTAACTCTCATGGAGATTTTGGATAGATTTACATCTCGGTTTGATGATTGCATATCTGATCAAGGTGGCTACTGATGTTAAGCAAAATCATGCTCCCCTGTACAGTTTTCTATTGACAGAAGTGTTTAATAAGCTATGTGTTAAGCTCACTGCTCTTGAGTATTACTAGATTTATGATGCTTTGAACTATTTTGAGACTCTCGGATCTCGTCAAGGAGGAGATTTGGAGGACCATGATGCTGAGCTACTGCTACTAAGTCATAGTTGTCTATTGCTAATGAGATGTTGATGCTAGAGAATGCCCAACTTCACTAAGAGAATACTGACTTAAGGGCTCAACTAACTCGCAATGAGGAGATAGTCTTTACTCGTCATGCTAAACTTTTGACTCTAATTAAGGCCCTATCTCCATTGTCTGTGTCTTCTCCAGTTGTTTCTACTTCCTCCTCACCTTCTACCCCTTCACCCTAATATGTCTTGTCTGTGTCATGAATAGTTTAGTTTTATGTTGTTTAAGCTTTTGGGTTGTTTGACTGTTATCTCGTTTTGGTTATCTTATTTCTAGTTTTGGATAATGATGTGTTCATATCATTGGGTGACTGGTGTGTTCCTTATTAAATGTTTTGACTCTTGCTTTCTTATTATGTGCTAGTCTGTTTGTTACCTTTTCACTGATGCCAAAAGGGGGAATAATCATGCTTGACTCCAGTGTTGTGGTAATCTATGTTACCCTGAGTACCCATGGAAAGAGATGTCTTTGATAGTACTTATGTTGTTGATACTACACTGTGGTAAGCTGAGGACAAGCATAGTCTTATTTGTCATCATTAAAAAGAGGGAACATGTTATGTTTTGATTTTAAAGATGACTAAATAAAACTATTTTTGTCAGGGTCTTTTGGGAAAGTAGTCAGTAATTAAGTTGATTAAAAATGGTCACGTACTAATGTTGCTAATTGGTTTAGGAAGTCTTTGTGCTGATTGAGTTTTGTAAGAAATAGATAGTAGATAGCTATTAGGAGTCTTATACTTCATTCTCGGATAAGGTTGGATCAAGTGACAGTGTTAACCGAGGGACTACTTGATCAAGTCAAATGTGCTCAATAAAGAGAAGACTCCTAGTCCTACATGAAGTAGAAGATCTGCACTTTGGCTGTCTATAAAAGGGAGAAGCTGGCACGACTGAAATCATTCACTAACATATAATTTTCAGCATATCAAAACATCTGAGCTTTAATTGGCATTCAAAGTTGAAGAGAGTTGACTGGTGCTAGAAACAGTTCCCTAGTTCTGTTATATGGTAGTTGCAGTCTAAGTGTTAGAGTCAACTTGTAGTGAAGTTGTGAACTTGTTAAGAGTCTATTTCATTTCTGTATTTTGAGTATTTGCAATTGTTTTGTTCTAAAGTTCTTTCTGTTTTAAACTAAGGATAGTTTCTACTGGTTAGGAACTTTGTAAGGACTTAGGGGTAGGTCCTTGGATTGCAGGGGATAATCCAAATTTGGCTTGGTGTTTTAGTAAAATTAAAGTTGAAATCCTACTAAGGAGTAGGTTGTGGTTTTTACACCCATTCGAGCCTGTGTAGTTTTCCACGTAAAAATTCTTGTCTCTCATTTTACTTTCTGCACTTTATTATTTCTGTTTAAATTAAGTCATTGTCCAAAGGAACAAGGTTCAAGTCTGTTAGTGTCGTCAAAAGAAAGTTAAAAGAAAGGAAAAAGGGTCAAAATTACCCCTCTACTTTTGTTTATTAGCTAACTTTGCCCCTCGTTATTCTATCAGGCCAAATATACCCCTTCCGTTAGCAAAGTATGCAAAAATACCCTCCAATTGGACGGATTTTCCCCAATTCACTTAAAATACCCTATTTCTATAAAATAACTCATTTTCCACATTTAACTCGACCCGGCCCACCTAATTAATTTAAGAAATACTAAATAACACCAAAAAAAAAAGTACTTGCAGAAGTGAAACTTTTTAGTAGTTCACATTCTTAAAATAATTTATTTTGAAAAAGATATCCTAAGATTGTATAATACTCACTTTATTTTAATTTATTTATCTTATTTTTCTTTTTAGTCTGTTTTTAAAACAGAATGTTATTTTTTATTTTTGACAACTCTTTAATTCTAATATTTGATATGACATATTTAAAACTATAAAATTAAAAAATATTTTAATATATTTTATATATCTCTAATTTAAGATCATAAATTTAAAAATTTGCTTATGTTTTTAAATTTCGTGTGAAATTAAAATTAGAAAAATAAATTAAAAGCGGGGAGTAAGATATTTAAAGGGGTAAAAAGAACAGAAAAAGAGAGCAGGCCAACAATTGTACAGATATAGTAATAATTAATGAGCAAGGTCCACAAAACCACAATACAGAATTCTGCATAACAAGAAAAGGACTCTTCTTCCCTCTTTTTACTCCACACTCCATTCCCCCACCTGTTTTCACAATTCATTATTCCAAAGCCAACCAAAAAAAAAAAAGAAGCCCTCTCTGGATATCTCTGAGACTAAAGAGTAAAAAGAGATGCCCATCTTTTTTTACTTATAAAATCCAGTCCCCAAACATTAACCCTTTTACAGTAGTATTATTATCTCTCTTTGTTGCCATGGCCAAAAGCAGAGGAAATCCCAGTATTAAGCACTCCAAAACCAGCAGGAGAAAAGAAGAGAAACCACATTCATGGGCAGTTGTAAGAAGCCTCTTTACTTGCAAACACCTACAAGTCGCACGGCTAGACAGCCAGCAGCAGGTAATGTTGAAACAAGAGAAAAATCCTAAAGGCAACCATGAAGGTGAACATGTTGAGGACAACAACAATAACAACAAAAAGTGCAAGAAAATAAAGTGTTCTGGCTCCATCTGCAGCAACACAAAGGTAATGCACAGGCCCGAGCCATCGCCATCGCCTCCCAAAGGACGTAAAAACATTGATGGCTCTAATAGATCCATCAAAGTAAATAATGCCACTAGTAGTTTTTCCTCTTCTTCTGCTTCTGCTTCTTCATCTTCACTACTCTCAAGTTCTCCAGCTGCATCATCGTCTTCGTCCATAAGAGGAATGCCATTCAGGAAGCTTTCAGGTTGCTATGAATGTAGAATGGTTGTTGATCCCATAGCTAGGGACCCTTCTTTGAGATCAACTATTTGTGCTGAATGTGGACAGATCTTTATGAAACTTGAGAATTTGGAACTTCATCAAGCTGTTAGACATGCTGGTAAGTTATTTCTTTACTAAAAAATTATGTGTATTTTATTGTTATCCTCTGTTTCATCAATGTTTACTACAGTAGTTTTAAATTAGAAAAAGGAAAAAATCTCTTTTTCCTCAATTCTTTTGTCTTAACTTTTTCTATAGCCTCGAACTACATGACCCGTGTCTCCCTCTGGCTGATTGCCATATTTTATATTAGGACAAGTTTTTGGGCAGGGAGTGCATCTAGTCACAATGTTCGTCTCCCAAAATTATATATAGTCTTATTGTCACTATGATTTCAAATAATTTAAATATTTACTACCACAGTTCTCATTTAGTTGTTACAGTAAAGTTTTGCATATTTCTTTAAAAAAAAAATTAATTAAAAATATAATTTGATTAATATATATTTTTTATTAATTTTTAAAATTTTTATCTATTTATATGATTCTTAATTTTAAAATAATTAATACTAAGAATAAGCATAAAAATATAAACTAATTATGACAACTAAAAGAGCATGGAACAAAATATTTCAGTGTTTAATAATATATCAAATACCTATTTGATTTCTTCAAAATTTTAAATTTCCATCATCAGTTTCCTAGGAAGTTCCTAGTAATTAGTACTAATAAATATTTTGCACTAACCTCCAAGCCTCCACTTAATTCCACCTCTCATGCTACCCAATTTCTTCTTGTTGTTGTTCTTTTCACTTTAGATGTACCCTTCCATAATTTCTGAACTAATATATACTATAGGAAGTTTTATAAACTAATCAAATTATTAGAGAGCTGATCTTGATGATTCTACAATATGAGTAAAAGAACCACATGACTTTGGGGCTGTACCTAAATATGAAGTCTTATTAAATTTGTTTTGTCCTCTTAGGCAACATACTATTATCATACAGTAAAAAGGAAACATTTTAAACATAACATAGCTCGCCCATTTCTTTATTCTTTTGTCTCTATTTTATTCTGATATTGTCAATATATATGAACTGTCAGTATCTGAATTGGGTCCAGAGGACACAAGTAGAAACATAGTGGAAATCATATTTCAGTCAAGCTGGTTGAACAAAAAGACCCCAGTATGCAAAATCGACAGAATCTTGAAAATCCGCAACACTCCCAGAACAATTTCGAGATTTGAGGAGTACAGAGAGGCTATCAAGGTTAAGGCTACTAACCTTACCAAAAAACACCCACGTTGTATTGCAGATGGGAACGAACTCTTAAGGTTCCATTGCACAACATTCATGTGTTCCCTTGGCCTAAATGGCTCCTCAAATTTGTGCACTGTCCCTAATTGTAACGTGTGTAATCTCATCAAAAATGGCTTCAAGCTGGCCACTACTGATCATGGTACAAAGAAAGGTATAATTGTTGTTGGAAAATCGACCTTCTTTAGTATAATTAAATATACATATGATGCCCATAATGGCGAAAAATGAAGGAAATGTCAATTTCGTGTAGGTATATTGACAACTGCGACGAGTGGGAAGGCGCATGACAACACGAGAGTTGTCTCGGATGAGGAGGATGACAAAAGGGCAATGTTAGTTTGCAGAGTGATTGCAGGAAGGGTGAAGAAAAATTTGGATGGAACTAATAATAATAATTTGGAGGAGTATGATGCCATTGCTGGAGCTGCTGGAGTTTATTCCAATTTGGATGAGTTGTATGTTTTTAATCCTAAGGCTATATTGCCTTGCTTTGTTGTCATTTACAAAGGTTTCTAATTAATTAATTAGGACGTCGTTGTTTGGCCTTCTTGTTATGCCTTCTTTTTATGTGACAACAATATTTTTCATTTGTTTTGTTCAAATGAATGAAAATTTGTCAACCAACTTCCCGTCTATACACTTCTTCTCAAGTTAATTTGTTTAAACTTGTCAAAGGCTATGGTATTTTCAAACTGATACACACTAATAAGAAACCATTGTTCAAAATTGTGTTTTTTTATACGCCATTTTTTTTTTGGGAATTGTACGTTTATCTCAATGAAAATCAGCATAATAATTTTAAAGTTGAGACCATGGTAACCTACTTTCTGACTAAAGTTTAGATATTTATGACATAATCATACCGTTAGAGTTTTATTATAAATAATTAGTGAAAAGAATATACTTTTTTAAAGATGAGCAAGCTAGCTCTCCACAAGTAGAAGGTTTACACTTTTACATAAATTTTGAAATGTACAGCGTTCAATTTGATTGTGCTAATTGCTAACTCTACCAAGAATCAATATAACACTTATACTTGCTATAAGAATATTGACTTTTTGGAATATTCCAAAGTATCGTTAAATCAAGTGAATCAGATAATAGTTGGGACGGTAACACTTTTGGTCCCTAAGTTATCAATAAAATCTATTTTTGGTCATTATTATATACGAATTGATATGTTTAATTTTGAATTAATTAAAATATATTTTAAATATTTTTACGTAGAAATTATGTTATATTCGACTATTTATAAAGCAACATTACTATCATGTTCGAAATAACAATACAAACTTAACATAACACATAAGTAATTAAATAGTAAAATAATTAATAGTTATGATAAATTTATGAATATTCACAATTATAAATGGCAAAAGTGCAAAATTCAATTAATTGAAGGTGTGGTATGACCTCATTTATTTGCACTTAATGGGGGTCTAAATCTAAATGTTTCAGAACTTAGTCCACTAAATGCATCTATTTATATTAAGATTTAAACACTTATTTTGTCTGAATATATCTTAATCAATAAGAACTTCAACAAAGTCTTAATTAGGAGTATCCACAGTTTGGTGAGAAACCAAACTAAACCAAATCGATTAAAAAAATCGATATTTTATTTGGATTGGTTTGGTTTGATTTTAAATTTTAAAAACCGATAATATTTGATTTGATTTTGGTTTTACTAAAAAAAATGGAAGAAATAACCAAACCGAACTGATAAATTTTATATATAAATTTTGTAGTTATTTGAATATATGTTAGTAGTTTTTCATAAATAATTATAAATATTTTATACCTTTTAATCATTAATTTAGTTTTAGTATACTTTATTTCACGTACACTACTACACTTTTAAATTCTATTACTTAAAAAATATGTCCAAATTCAAGACTCTAAGTCTAATTGTTTATATGTGGTGTGACATATTGTCAATTTTTTTTATTTTCTTTGCTAAGACATCCATCTACTCTTCAATCGTTTACCTCTTTGATTTTTGAAGGGTTGACCGTTCTATTTAAAGTTGTATATTATTTCTGTGTGGATATTAGACATGTGACATGGAAAAACCTCTACATTATGCAACTTAAACATGCTAAAATTTTGAAATAGTGTTAGAAAATAATAGAAGATTCAGATACATTCATCTCGTGATAGAGAGAAATTTGTTGATTCCTAATGTTCACTTGAAATAATTATCTCATGTCTCTATTGTTTTACTATTATTAATTTATCATTAGCTAGTTATAAATCAAAAACCAAACCGATAAGAACCAAACCGATGGTTATTTATTTTATTTGGTTTGGTTTGATTTTAGAAATTTAAAAACCGACTAAATTGCTTTGGTTTTAGTTTTAATCAAAAACCGACCCAAACCGAACTATGAACATCCCTAGTCTTAATATCATTAAGAGATATCTTTGTGAGGATAATTCTCACCATTACTCTATATATCTACAATCACCAGCCACCACCACTAACCACTTTTGTCATCACAATCACCGACATTGTCAGTTACTATTATCATCGCCAACGATCGATCATCACCACCAATCTCTTCTGCCATCACATGAATCATCGCTGACAAACACCAATATTGTTAGTCTCTATCATACCTACCATGAACATCTGGTAACTTCGTGCTGTAAAACAACAGATTGGTAATGAAAGGCTGCAACTTCATCGTTATAATTATCCACTGCCGTCACTGTCGCCGCCCTCCTCCACCACTATCAACCACTACCACTTTCTGCGGCCAACCCTACTACCAATCACCTCCACCATCACAACTAGTACCTTCGCCAACTACCATAAATACATCGTCAACTACCACACATACTTCAGCCACCACCATCAACACCTCCAACTATTAACATCAATCAATGTCACCTTCACACCAGCACCAACTCATGCCATTCACTACAACATCAACCAACCCGACCATCCTAACTATCACCACCACCATTACTAGCCACTCACACCAACTATTACCACATAAGCACTACAAAACATCTTCACCATTACTAGCGAATATAAATATTTTATTTTTTATCAAATAATAATTTTATTTTATTAACTTCATATTTTTTTATATTTAATTACTTTTTAATTGAATTGTATATTTATCATATTTTATAAATAAATAAATTGTGTACATTTAGATATTGAAAAACAAACAATCTTATTCATTTAGTATTCAAATCTAGAAATCTAATATCTTAATTGTCCAGATTCACACGTCCTAATCTTAAAGAAAAACAAATAATACCAATCAGATCGACATTACAGTGACTAAAATAAGAAGTTATCTAATAATTAAGGAACCAAAAAGTGTTATTAACTCATAATACTTACTACTCTCTCTGTTCCATTTTAATTGCTAGGATAAGATTTGTACACTCATTAAGAAAAAATTAATAAGGATGCATTTGACTAATATAACCTTATAAATATTTTGAAAACATACAATAATAATTCTTTTCACATTTTAGAATGACTTGTACTAAGGTAGAATTGGAAAAAACATGGCTAATTATCTTTTGAATTTTAAAATTAGCAAATATTTTAAAACAAATATTTTTATATATCTAGCAATTGAAATGAAACGTAGAGAATACTATACATTTCCACTTTAGACTGATTAATTCAAAATATGGTTGGATCCTTTATTCCATCAAGAACCAATTTAACCCAAACCACTTTTAAGAAACACACATACGTATATACATTACTTTGTAACGGGTATCTCAAGCATGCTCTCGCCCGTGGTACTGTACAATCAATATATATAGGTCACACTCACCACTAATCTTTTTGTTCTTTCTTTTTGAACTGTCAGAAAACTAATGATATTCAACAAATAATTTGATTCATTTATTTCTTCTTCAATTTGGAGTTAATATAATAAACATAATGCTATATTTAAATTAGGAAAATAATACAAAATGTTACATTCCAAGAAAATAAACCAATTATTTTAAAAAAATTATTTCCTTATTAATTTGCGGACAGTAACTTTTAAGAAACATATTCACTCAGATTGTGTGTCATTTTTTTTTTCCAAACTTATATCACTAGACAAAGTGTCTAGCGGCTTTGTATTATTAATAAAAAAGAATTCTCGATCGGGATAAGTAGAAGAAGGAGAAGGGGAGGGGGGAGGGGGCTGGATCTTACCTTACTAATTCTAATGAGATAACAAAACCATTATTAATTAACCAATATGAAGAAAATCAGAGCTAGCGAGAACTAGGTATTCTACGATCATCTCATCGAGTTTATAATACACTCTGTGATGAGATTATAAATGAGGATGCTTAAGTGACGAAAGTTGAGTAACCAACCTCAAACTTCCTTTTATAAATGTATGAACTAAAAAAATTAAATTGTCCTTTTAAAGTGACTTGAAGTATTTTCCTCTTGACTTGTTCTTTAAATATATCTAACAACATTTGATAATTCATTACTTCTTCTTGAGTTTATTGAATCTTGTGTTATTTAGTTCATCTTTTGCAAAATATCAAAAGAATAAAATATATTAAATCAACTGCCAATACGTGTGAAATTGAGTATCTACTTTATACCAAACAGAGGTGAAATTGAGTGAAAGGAAAAATAAACATAGACAGATAATTTCAAAACAATAAATGTGATTATCTAGAATTAAAACGGGACATTTAAAATTTATTACTACTTGGGTTCCAATTTGTATGATTGAGATGTTCAAACTGTTTGACACTATTTTCTTTATATATAACTTTCACAAGTTTTAAAAAATTAAGTTCATTAAACTATTCATACTCCACTTTTTCTATCATGTGATGTTCGTTCTTTTCACTTACTACTTTAATATGTTATTTGATCATGGCTAATATATTAGTATATAGAGATTAATATTTAAAATTTTATATTCAATCAAATATTATCATATAAAATAAAAGGACGTAGCTTATTTCAACTTAAAAAGTACTCTCTTTGTTCACTTTTAGTTGTCTACTGTGCTAAAAATTACATTTTCACTTTTAGCATACAAGAGACTATATATATATATATATATTGATGTTTTACCCTCAACATTACTTACTTATTCTCCAAACTATATATTTCTCAATACCTAAGATTAAATATCAATTAATATGAATATTATGGTGAAATAATTATGTCAATTATTATATTTCTTAGAAAGCGTACAAGTCTAAACTAGAAAAATATATTTTTTAAAATTGTACATATAATTCAGCAACAGGTTGTTTATTAATTATTTCAATAATTTGAATTAATTTTAAAATTGAAAAAACTTCATCTTAATTACTTTCATTTTCATCCAAAAAAAAAAAAGTAGAATCAAATCTTACCACATACACCCCCAGTTGACATACGTTAATGACGGGCAGACAATTGGTATAATTGAGCTCCTTACAGTACGCTAAAGAGAGATAGGTTTTGGTTTTATGCTCTGTGTTTGTCTTTTAGCCTGAATTCATGGTCGCGCATGGCTTCTTTGATTGTTGTTACGTTCCCATCCTCTATTGTTTTTGGGGACTTGAGTTCTTCTTTTTTTTTTTTTTAATTTTTTTAAAAATTATTTTGACTCTTGTTTTGTACTACTCATTAGCTCATAATTTGGACATGATGACTTGTTTGACTATACTCTAGCAATGCAGCATGGGCTCTCTTAAAATTTGCGCTACTTATCGATTCTACCTATTCACTTCCTTGTTTTGTGATCTTTTCGATTACATTTTCTAGGTTCATAGGGATGTCAATTTTTTATTTTATTTTATTAATGGAGGGCTAACTAATTTGATTAATTTTTTTACCTTTTATAATTTAAATGGACTGTTCAAACTCTATTAATAATATAATATGTTTTTCGCTTATGTTATTAAAAAAAATTAAAGTCTTTTTTAATAGAATTTATTATTCAGAAAATAAAGTCAAGCAAATATTTTAATAGACTTGTGTATCTTTATAAGCGTTTGGTAATGAGATACTTAACTTTATTTTAAAAAAAAAAGTATTTTAAGTTAAATTGAAAATAAAAAATTTGAGAGTTAAAATTATGCTTGAAAATGAAAATATAATTAAACTGCATATTATTAACTTTTAAAAATAAATTTAAGGAGAGAAATGAAAAATAAGGAACGATATTATAACATTGAAAAATCTAATCCTCATAAAAAAAGAGAATATTCATGTAGTCAGACAATTGAATTAGTGAGATTGTTAAAAGTTAAAATATTAACCACTTTGATAAACAAATATTTGTTTACAATATTCTCTAGATATCATTTTAAAGTTTTCTAAATAAAATATATGAAAACAGGGCAGACTCATTTGTGGCTAGCTGGTAACAAACAATAGCACCATTTCCAATAGGTTATCACATACCTATTTCATATATATGTGTGTGTCTTGATTTACCATTGTAGACTTGATTATAAGCTCCTAATAATATTTGCTTGACTGGCCAAAATTAAATAGATAACGTATTTATTCCTCAGATTCTTGACTAGCCAAAATTAAAATTCTATAATTTCTCTTCTTTTATTTTAGGTTGGATTCTCAAGAAAAAATTCCCTTATCATTGATCCAACTAGCACAAGTAGACATTTGAAATACAGAAATTTAAAGCACAAATCCGTAGATCATTGTCTTTAAATATCTTGAATGACTTCATTATTTACATGATTTTTAGTGTTCACTATTTGGTGTACCTACAGAGGCAAATTCAGAATTTGAAGATGACGAAAGCACTATCAAAGGGGATGCATGTTAGTCGAAGTAGTGTCACGTGGCACCGACACTATTTTATCAAAAAATATTTACCACATAAAATCCACTGTATTATTAAAAAGTATAATTTAAACAAGACAAATTATCATAATTTGAAGTATGATTTGATGGTCTTGGTACTTAAATTTATGCTTTGAGGTCCCTAGTTCAAATCTTGCATCATTCATTTTTATTCATATTTTTGTGAAAAATAGTATGAAAAATGCAGCCATGTAGATTCGAACACGAAAAAACCATGCTCATATAAAAAGATTACGCACACTCATCAAGCCAATGCATCAAGTTGACTTTTGTGTTTGAGAGTGCACAAACAAATATATAATCCTTCTGTAGTTATATATATATATATATATATATATATATATATATACATACATAATTTTTTCTGAAATTAACGGATGCACGTGCAACCCCACACTATAATATGGGTCCGCCTCTGTGTACCTACATCATTTACCAACTCTAAAACCAATCTCCCTTCTAGTACACGTTATAGTTTATAGCATACATTAAGTACCCAAATTTACTAGGTGTATTCTTTTTTAGGTTTAATCATCCAGTGGTCTGACTAATAAATACCATCTTGCAATCGTCATTTCTGTTAATTAAAGACCCTATTTTTCCTCCTTTTTTTTTTCTTCTACATCATTTTGTTTGGCATGTAAGGTGTAATGACTTTATGAATTACGAATTTTCACGATCCAAAATTCATAAGGTTCATGACGACATCTACAATCTCCTGCTGCTAGATCAACCAAATCACCACCCAACAGTTTCAAAAATAAAGTAAAAAAATCTGAAAGTAAAGATATTAATAAGTTCAAACACTACGAAATCTTTAGTAGAAATTAGTGCGGAAATTAACAAAATACAACTCTCAAGACTCAATGTCATGTGTATAAGAGTGACTATGGATACAATATGATACAATGTTTGAATGATGAAAAGACATAGAAGTAAAGGATAGAGGGAGTCTGATACTGCACAGATCAACCAAACAGCTCACCAAGGATCTCTAGGAAAAAAGCTTGGACTCAAGAATATCAATGCGGTCCGTTAGTCCTCTGAACACAATATGCATCAAACAAAAGATGCATCAAACATAAAGTGAGTACGGAAAACACATATACTCAGTAGGTATCATAAGCAGAAAACACTGAAGTACGGACAATTATATTTGTATATTAAGCATGAAATATACTTCAAAAATATCTCCTTTGCACTTATTCAATTCAAGTGAAATTATATAAAAAAAAATCAAATAATCAAGTAGAACTTCAAGTGCAATAGTATAAAGAAATAGAATAATAAAGTAGAATGAAGTCAAAATATCAAGAATCATCAAGATAGACAGTTAATATGAATCCAAATAGATGAGATATTATACAATATAATACAAATGCACTAGCCAAAAATCAACCAATATATTGACACGCTTCCACTAGTGGACTTTCCGGGAGTGATGACCCATGGGGAACCCAAAAGGTCTATATACCCAACTGAGTCCATTTTTCATCTTGTCAGCCAGAATTTTACCTCTGCACTCATCAAAATAATTTTCCACTGACATGCATGATGTAAACTCATCGAAACCATTTTCTATCAGTATCTAAAGCATGAAACATTGTTTGAAACTCACCAGAATTATTTTTCATCGACATCACAAGAATAAATGAAAATTTTGCAAATAAGTATGAATCTCAATAAATTGAGTAAGGCGGACACAACTGGCCATTAGACATCAAAGCAAAGATCAAGTCTGAATCGGACTTTAAATCATCAAAGTATGATTTCTCAACAATAGATACAAAAATTTGAATTTATAACACCAAATGCAAGTTAAATAGCGAAATAAATAATGGATTAGCAAAAAATATCAAATATAGGGTTAGACTCTTAACCCCAAGCCAAAACAACCAAATCCCCCTTGAAATTGCCAAAATCCGAACTCCCAAGCTCCAAAAATTGAAATACAAAATCTAAGTTTGAATTGGAGATTTAAATCTGCCCTAGTAAAAATTGGTCTTTACAAACACAGCACACCCTATCGAACGTGATATGAATATCCCTAGACACTAAGAAAATAAGAACTCCCCATAGTGAATGCAAGGAAAAATCCGGATCCTACTCATGCTGAATCTTTTTTGCTAATGCAATACCATGGTCGCGAATGTGATGACCACTAAATCCCGACCCCATCGCGATCATGATGGTCCCCTCGCGAACGCAAAGAAGGCCCACTGCACCAAATATCAGCAACATTCAAAAATCATCCAAACTTGGAATCGACCCTCAAAATTTATCCTGAAATCTCAGACACAAACCTGATATGCAAATCAATCATAAAACATGCTCCGGACCTGTTAGAATCGTCAAATTACTGATTCAAGGTTATCTTGACTAAATATTGGTCGCGGTCAATTTAAAATTTTCAAAATGACTAAAATCACAATCAAGGATCCAAATCACTCCCGAGCGCCTCGAGATCCATGCAAAACATCCAACCACGTTATAAATCACCCTCTATACCTAATGAACCTATCAAAACTTAAATCCAACCTCGTTAACATAGAATGTTGACTTTCATCAAACTTTTCAAATTTTAAACTTTCAAAACTGAAAATCTTTCTCGAAACACATAGGATTACCTTGAAAATCGTGCCACCTATCCCCACAAATTATTATAAGTATCACAAAGAAGCTATGAAAAGGGTCAAATAGGGAAAAGGCTAAAAATATAAAATGACCATGCGGATCATTACAACATCTACCACTAGAACACATGTTCGTCCCCGAACATAAAGAGAATAAAAGCAACTAAGCGATTGAAAAACTGGGGATATATGCTCCACATTTCTAACCCAGTCTTTCATGAGGATCCTCCAACAGACAATGTCTCTACTGCACCTTTATACCTCTACTTTTTAATCTGTCTATCCATAATAGCATAGGCTTTTTCTCAAATGCCAAATTCTGATGTAACTGCACCGAATTCCATTGAATCATATGAGAACCATTAAAATGGTATTTCTTCAGTTGGAACATGAAATATCTTATGCATACCTGCTAAACTTAGAGGTAAAGCCAACTCATCGGCCACCTCATCAATATGCTACGACATCTTAAATGGGCCAATGAACTTATGGTTGAGTTTTCCCCCTCTTCTGAAACCTTATAACACCCTTTATAAGTAATAATTTCATCAAAACCTTCACACAAATCATGCACTCCAAATCACGAACCTTTTGATCAACATAACTTTTCTATCTACTCTAAGCTGTGAGAAGTCACTCCTAAATCAACTTGACCTTATCTAAGAAATCTCTAAACAAGATTGTAACCTATGGCCTGACCTTAAAATTATTGAACCAACCAACCGAAGATGGACATCTCCTACCATACAAGGCCTCAAATGGAGCCATCTGGATGCTGGAATGATAACTATTATTATATGAAAACTCCGCCAAAAGAAAGGACTAGTCACAATGACCTCCAAAGTCAATCATACATGCATGTAGAATATCCTCGAGGACCTAAAAGATCCACTCATACTGACCATCCATCTGTGGGTGAAAAGTTATGCTAAGTTTAACTCGATTAGTAAACTCTTTCTACATAGATCTCCAGAAATAAGATGTGAACTACATACCAATCTGAAATGGTAGAAATAGGCATCTCATGCAAATGAACTATATTTTGAATGTAGATTCTGACCAATCTCTATGAAGTTTAGGTAGTCTAAACTGGAAAAAAATGAGCAGACTTGGTCAACCTATCCACACTGACCCATATAACACGAAACGTTCTCAAAGTCTATGGAAACCCTACCACAAAATTCACAATAGTTTGCTCTCACTTTGTCATGATTCGAGCATAGACCCCGGATGTAACACGGGACCTAGAACCACGAATGGTTCCAAGCTCACCCATGGTACATACATAACATAAGCATAAGCATACAACTAAGCGAAAATAATTATAAGATATCGCATAAGAGGAGCATAAGATATTATAAAATGTAAACGGAGACAACAAGTTAAAATCGCTGAGCATCTATACATTATAGTCAGGAAAGCCTCTAACATAAGTCTGTAAGTGAAATGATAAGTCTGTAACTGAAATGATATAAAAAGGACATAAACCAAAACTGACGTCCTCAAATGATGAGGACTTACCAAGATTGAGATGAATATAGAGCAAGATCGAATCTAGCAGCAGGGCTGAGATTAAACACCCAAACCTATATCATGAAATGATATAAAATAAGAAGTATACAATTAGTACTTTAAATGTACTAAGTATGGGGAATAAGTAAAACATGAAAGTAAGGACAACATAATATAAATTCTGATCATGAGATAGTCATAAAACATAAGTTGTTCATCATAATATAAAGTATAATGATCCAAGGTTTTGAAAATAAAGTCATGAGGCTTAACATGTTTGAAATCTTAAGTAAAACTTATAAAATGACCAATGAGTCAAACATACCATAAGTCATAATATCATGAAACATGAACATGAAAAATCATGAAAAATATGAGGAACAGTGGGAGATTCTCATAACCAACATACTCTAAGTGCGCATCATGGAGCTCGACCTGTACTCCTAGTCGGGAGAGTGTCCACGATAACGTTCAAACTACACTCTTCCTTATGAAGGAGCGTAAACGATCGTTGTTCAAAATAAATATACCCGACAGGTATCGGGGTGGAATCCCATAAGGAATTGAGTCGATAGTTCAAGAGTTATAAAATATTTCAAACTAGAATGCATCGTTTTTTAACATTTGAAAAGTAAAAATTGGGGGAACAAGGAAAATAACATCAAATTCAAATTAAAACTAAGTGGAGGGAATTTCGATTGTTGCAATCACAAGTAAGATGACTAGGGGTGTGCTATTGATGGATTAACAACTAAAATGGGATTTACTTCATTGCCTTAGATTCAAATTTACCATAGATAGCAATGGATAAATTACACTCTCTCATTTTTCAACCACGAGAATATTCATGCCTTGGGTTTTCTCAAACCCCAAGGCCAAATTCAAGTTAACAACCATAAAAATTTGAGAAAGGATTAAGCTATCTCTAGCCTTGACCTTTAAGGGAGTGAAAATATGAGTTTTGACTATCTCTAGCGCAACCCCATACACCACCACTCCAAATCCTCACTATTATCTTCTCACCCAATTCTTACCTTTCTCTCTCTAGCAAAAGCAAGAAAAGTAAAGAAAAATTCATGTTTTCAACCATCAATTTTCACAATTAAAATTTGGAGAAAATAATATATCTATACTTGCAATAAGAATCCAAGAGAAATTAATCAATACCCATTCAATTTAACAAACCCACCATGCACACACCCCTAGCTAGAAAATTAGTTATGCATATTTAGAGTGAGAGAGATAAAATACCAAGAGGAATTCCCTCAAAATTCATCATATTGCTTCACAAATTTTCTTCAACAAGGTTTTACAACAATGTTGAAATTCCCCCAAAATGGGTTAAAGAAAAAGAAGAAGAAAATCAAATTCTATTACTATAATTCTATGGTGTTTTTGTTCTCTCTAGAATTGAATGTGTTGTGTGAATTGATGATGTGTGATGTAAAATTTTAGGTCATAAATATCTGATCTTTCTTGTGTATAACTTTTCACAGTTGCCCTTGGGGGTTTCTAGGAGTTTTGGGAACCTTTCTGGACATTTTTGCCCCTCCATTAGTGAAATGGGTCACTTGACCTTTGAACTGTGTTTAGCAGGTGCCAACCTGTGAAGCACCGATGAATAGCGGGTGCCAACCTGTGAAGCACCGGTGCTAACCTACGAAGCACCAGTGCTAGTGAAAATAGTCCCACCGGCATTTCACCTGCTTTTTGCAAGTTTGGATCCGTGTTTCAATGGTTTAAAGCATGTCTTTAACAACTCCTTTTGAGTTCAAATATTCCATTATATTTTTCTCCTTTCCTTCAAATTCCAACTCGTCAAATTTCATCACGAATTTCATGCTTTCTCTACTCAAGTTAAATACCTGCAAAGATCAAAGAGAAAGGGCATAAAATCCACCTAAATGACTTGAAAACTAAACAAAAACTCATGTTTAAGAGCCTAATGAGTTGGTAAATTACCAACTCATCAGTCCATACCTTGTCAAGTGTAAGAACCATGAAGGCGTCATATCACTCATGAACCCAGTAGCATAAGGGAGACATTCTTAACTAGCGAGGACCCCTTAGGCTAGGGGCAAGGGAAACACTATCAACTGACGAGGACCCTTTATCCTACGGTAGCATATAGTTTTGAGACCTGGGTGCGCTGATCTTCATCCTACTCGTATTAAATACTCCTCCCAAAACCATACATAGTGCTCATAATCATACATGAAACATGGGTTTTACATGAACTAGTTATAAAACATGATAGATTCATAAACTGCTTGGCATACGTGAACTAGTCATGAACACAGTACTGGAGATTCAACCATGATACATAAGCTTGATATTCATAAGATTCATACATACTTGAGAAAAATCATGCTAACTTGAAAATAGAGATTAATGAGAGTTTTTCATAGAAATCATGTAATCATAATCATAAATCATAAGTAGAATCATGAGATAATTAATTTCATAAGAGATTATTGATTTTTTGCATAAAAAAGTTCTAACCCTAGAAATTCATGAAAATCATAACTGGAGACTTGAAGGAATTAAATTCAAGAAATTGGACTTAATACTGGGAATAAGGGGGGAAAAATCCCCCGTTCATGATCCCACATACATGGCTTGAAGAGTTCTTGATACTAGCTTGAGACCCAAGAGAATTAGAGAAGATTAACCCAAGCTTCTTGAGAATCCTTGAGAGCTTTTGATCTTCATTCTATGGTGTTTGGAAAGGAATTAGAGTTTAGGATAAGTTTAATCCTTAAATACCCCCCCTTAGGAAATCCAAAATGATCTGGTTTAGGAGTTAAAAACATAAAAAGTTTCAAAAATACCCTTAGAAAATCGCACTGAAATACTGCCTACCAGTCGTCATGACTCACACCAGACGTCGTTGGTGTTGTCACTACGACTCGTGGTGACAATTTGTTACAAGCTGGACTTGATTTTCACTTCTCTAATCTTTATAAAATGGGTGCTTATCATGGTTCGTCCTTACCTACCACGAGTCATCCTGCGAATCGTGGTCAGTGGACCAGTCATACATCTTCTCTAAACTTCATCCAACAACTCCGTACCACGACCCATCATTTCTTACCATGAGTCATCACTTAACTTGTTGGTCTTCGGGAGGACTTGTCAAGTTTCTGAACTGCTGGCTTATGACGAGGCACATTACGGGTCGTTACTTTACACAATGACTCGTCACATGAGTTCAGATATTTGGGTCCTGAAAATTCACTGCTGCTAACCACGAGTGTGACCACGACTTGTGGTACCATGTAACTGGTCATACCATGATTCGTTCAGAGGCAATTTAAAGATTTTTCTGCTGGTTTCTACTCCAAGTCTGGGATATGATCTTAGGGAATTTTAGGGTGTAACATTATCTCCCCCTTGAGAATATTTATCCTTGAATGGAAACTAATAAAGCTGAAAAGATAGGGAAAGAGTTGCAACCACAATACTGAATGCCATAAACTAAATATTGATGGGATGACTGACTCCAAACTGAGATACATAGATTGAACTGAATTCATAAATCATACATGCATACTAAGACATGAGAGAAACTGAAGGACATAAAACTAAATAGAGTACTAAGGAAGAAACTAATACCTCATGTTGAAGATAAGCTAAGAGGGAAGAGGTGAAGGTACTTGGCCATCATATCTGCTTCAACTTCCTAAGTAGCTCCCTCTACAAGATGATTCCTCCAAAGGACTTTAATTAAAGAGACCTTCTTGTTTCTCAACTTCCGAACCTGATGGTCAAGAATCTCAATCAAAACTTTTTATAGGTGAGGCTATCCTTCACTCCAATACTCTCTACAAGAACAATTAGATTTGGATCACCAATGCACTTCTTCAACAAGGATACATAGAAAAAAGGATGCACTGATGCTAACTCTATGAGAAACTCCAACTCATAAGCCACATTGCCAACACACTCAGAATCCTGTAAGGACCAACATATGGGGGACTAAGATTCCCCTTCTTGCAAAACCTCATCACCCCCTTCATGGGTGACACCTTCATAAACACCCAATTATCAACTGTGAACTCAAGATCTTTTCTCCTCACATCTGCATAGGATTTCTGATAGCTTTGAGCTACTCTCAATATTTATTTAATTAGATAAATGATGAATGGTGAATTTATGCGTTTCTTAGTCATATTTTACCCATACTTTACTATATTTTGCGAATAAATTATGTGTGTTTTCATGTGTTTTATGATATATTTGTGAAAAAGAGATAACACACATGATTAGATGCTTTCAGGTGTAAAAGTGATAGATTTAGGCTTAAATGTGTCTTAAAAGTGCAAGAATGGTAAAACAGGGTTGACCGATCAAGTACATAAAAGTTGATAGCGCACAGGCATAACTGTGCTATGGCCTGCGTGCCGCACAGGCTGGGTGAGTGCATCCAGAGGAGCGACATGCCAAACATGTAGTTCTATGAGGGGCACGACCCATAGGCTATGTCCAGACGGATAGAAAGTCAAATTCTAATTTTACTAGGAACAGAAGCTGTAAAACCTAATTCAAATCCAAGAAGGAGAAACGAAGGCTAAATCTACTATTATAAATACCCTCTCATAACATGTTAGGCGTCCAAATCTTATAATTGTCAACTTTTAGTCGAATTCTTTTTATTCAATCATAGTATTAATGTTTCACAATTCATAATTTGAGAATTTGTGTAATAGTTTTGTTGAAAATTGTTGGAGTTTTATCAAGTTCTTGTGATTCGATATAGTCTTGGAGATTTGCTACTCAGTTACATATTAAAGTAAATATTTCATTATGATTCTTTTACATCTTTTATTTATTTTCTCATAAACACGAGCAGCTAAATCTCTTAAGATAGGATTATGAGAACTATAACACTTCAAAAATTTCCTAGACCAAACTCAAACTTTGCATGAAAACCAGAATGAACAAGAAAATTTTATCTCAAAATGACTGAGACAACGAGTCATTGTCAGCAGTAACGACCCATTGTCTGGGGCGTGGTCAGCCTTGCCAGTTATCCTTCGGGAACCAATGGGACATAGAACGACCCATTGTGAGAAGTAACGAGTCGTCCTGTCACTTGTTGTATTCCTAACTCAAAAATCAATTAATCCCTTTCCAGGAAACCATGAGTCTGACGATGAGTCATTGTCTGATGTAACGACTCGTGGGGTGACTTGTTAGTTGGAGACCTCATGTTGTTGAAAATATTCTTCCAGTAACAACAAGAGGCAACAACAACCTGTTGTATCACATAACGGGTCGTTGTTTCCATAAGTGGCAATAAGACAAAAAATCCCTCAGTTTCTCCAGTGTTGACCACGAGCAGACACAACAATCCGTTAGTTCTACCAATGAGTCGTTGTGCGTTCGTTGGCACAGAGACCCAGCTTTCCTGCCCGTGACAATGATAGGTACCAACGACCCGTTGGTTCATCCAACGAGTCGTGGTCCCCTTCCATTGCCAGATTCCAGTGAGCCATGATTCTAGGCTCAAGAAGAATAACTGGTCCCAATGAGTCGTGACATTAACGAACGATTTGTTATGTGACCCGTTGGTCCCCGTCGGGCAGTTCTTAGACTTTTATCTCAGGGGTATTTTCGTAACTTCCAGCTATTTTAGTTCTTAAACTACATTATTTTGGACACATTTTTGAGACAATTAAAGGGGTAATCGACTAAATCCCTCTTATTTCACTCAACTCTCTATCTCTAGAGCAATGAAGTTCCTGATAGTTCTCTCAAAGCAAGCTAGGGCTTTCAAGTTTTCTCCTCAGATTCTCCAGATCCTTTTCAGGACATTCAACTCCAGGTATGTAGAAATTCAAAAAGGAAATTTTTCTTCCCTTGTGCCACAAAACTCTTCTGAAATGCTTACCAGTTATAGCCCTGAAGTTCACAGATAGGGTTCATTTGTCAGTAAATTATGGATTTCTTCCTATTATAATTTTCATGAGTATTGCGGGCTGTTGTTAGCTATACTTCTTGTCATTATCTCTTTTCATGAAATTATATTATTTTAGCCCTAGTTTCTTTGAATACAGTGAATTGAGTATTTCAGCATGTTCTAAATTCAAGTGTTGCTTGATTCAGATTGCTCTTGAAATCCTCAGGATAGTACAGTTGTATGATAAAGAGTAGAATTATTTAGTATCGGTTAGTACTTAGTAAATGTTAGTATCTTACAGAAATGTCAGTTGATCAGTTTGACTATAGTCAGTTGTTGAGGTGTCAGTAATACCTCCCGGTTTCAGTTTTCAGTTATCAATTATCAGTTTGTTCTTTAGACGGTTACGACGCTTCCAGAATAGCAGCTCTGACCAGTCTTAGAACCACCATTACCAATTTCAGTTAGTTCTTTAGACGGTTATGACGCTTCGAAATAAGCAGCTTTAACCAGTCTTAGAATACCAATTTTAAGTTATTCGGTCCTACAGACTCTCAGGTTACTTCCAAATAAGTATTCCTGACTTAGTCCAGGACCCTAGCTTCGAGCTATCAACTTAGTATTCAAGTTAGGAATATCCAGTGAGAGTATTACTTAACACCAAGAGGACCGGGGTTCCAGCGCACCCAAGTTTCCAGAACTATGTTGCCTCTGTAGGTTATTTTATTGGCCCAATGGCCCCAACCTTGTGATCAACCAACCAACAACTATACCCTGGCAAGGTACTGTGGGCTTTCTCCAATGGGGTGTATACATCGGACTCCATGTTTAGCTTATGTTGTTATATTTTAGTTATAGACTCTCCCACTTATCAGATCAGTTCACTCTCAGTTTAGCTCAGTATCAATTCAGCTCAGTATTAGTTCAGTTTAGTTCAGTTTAGCTCAATTCAATCACTCAGGTCCAAGACATGTATATGACCATCAGTCAGGGTCATTATTGACCATATCAGTTATAGCTCAGTTTTATTAGTATTCAGTATCAGTTGGTCATTTCATGTTATCTCAGTTCAGTTGTTTACTTTCCATGCTTATTTTATATCTCACTTACTTAGTACATTCAAAGTACTGATGCATATTTTTTACGCTATATTGTATTATGATATAGGAACAGGTCTTCAGTCTTAGCATTGTCAGTAACTTCCCTCCGACGATATCAGCAACAACATCATTTGGCGAGTCCTTCTCTTTTGAGGACGATGGTTATTTGTTCAATTAGTTCTTTATTCAGTTAGACTTTAGAGTTAGCTGGGGGCTTACACCAACAACTCATCAGTTAGTAGTTGGCTTTCAGACGCAGTTGTTTAGTATTTTTTCTAGTTATATTTACACTTTCAATAGTATTGATTACACAATTAGCTTTATAAAGTATCCGCTTGTGTTTACTCAATTTACCAGTGCAATGATAGACCATGGGTTAGCTTAGGGTCACTTGTGGCACCAAGTACTGTGTATTTTCCAGGGTGTAGACTCGATTCATGACAAAGTTGGTATCAGAGCACTAGGTTTATAGTATCCTAGGATGTCTGAAAGCTGCATCAAGAAGAGTCCTTTTCATGGGTTTGAAGCATGCCACACTTATGGTAGGAAGGCCACAAGGAGTTATTAGGAAATTTTCCTTTTATTCATACTCCTTATCGTGTGTTGAAGTTGAATCCCAATATGTCCTCTTAACTCGTGCTTTATTTGTTTCAGTAAAAATATGCCTCCAAAATAAGGAAATGGAAGGACGGCTGGCAATGCCAACTGACCTTCCCCACCAGCTCCAGCAGCCCCTCAAGAAGACCATGTGTCCTCAACAGAATTTCGAGCGGCAATCCAGCTGCTCGCTCAAATGGTGACCGACCAAGTGAACCAATAGGTGGTTCCAGTGAATACAGACGGGTCTGAAACAGCTGCTCGGGTTAAGGACTTCACTCAGATAAACCCTCCAGCTTTCCATGGATCCAAAGTAGGAGAGGAATCTCAGGAGTTTATAGATGAGGTGCGGAGGATCACCCGGATTATGGGTGTTTGTTCCATAGAGAGTGCTAATCTGGCTGTCTACCAATTGAAAGGGGTGGCTCAGATTTGGTACAACCTATGGAAGGAAGGGAGGCCAGTAGCAGCAGGGCCAGTAGTGTGGGAAGAGTTCACGACTGCATTTCTAGATAGATTCTTTCCTCGGGAATTGAGGGAGGCCAAGGTCACTGAGTTCATGAATCTAAGGCCGGATAACATAACCGTGGAGGAATATGTGTTGGAGTTCACTCGATTGTTGAGGTATTCTCCAGAGATGGTAGTCGGGCCAAGAGCTTGCATGCTCAAATTTGTCAATGGAGTGTCAGACTTGGTGCTTAAGGAGTGCAGAACCGCAATGCTCATCAAGGACATTGAACACTCCAGCCTCATCATTTATGCCCAACAGATTGAGGCAGAAAAGTTAAGGGATATAGAGCAGGAGAACAAGAGAGCCTAAACAGGTCAGTCGGATTATGGACATTAGAGGTCCGCCGGTAGTAGTCTCCCACAACGACAACAATAGAGGACTCTAGCACCGACATCAGCCAGTGCACCTCTTTCCGTCCCGCAAGGATCGGAAGGGTAGAGCATCTGGCTCTCAGTCCTAGAGCTACAGTGCCACAACCACTACCTAGCTTGTCCTAAGTGTGGCAAGAGCCATCTAGGTGAATGCCGCATAGGCAAAGAGGGCTGCTTTGGATGTGAGCAGTTGGGTCACAAGTTAAAGAAGTGTCCATCAGCGGGATGGGGGAGAACTCAATCTACCACCTCAGCAGCCCCAACAGGCCATCTAGCTCAGCAGGGTAACACTTCAGGTACGGATGACGGTCAGCACTAAAACCGCTTTTATGCTTTGTCCTCTCGTTGGGATCAGGGGAGCTCACCTGACATGGTCACGGGTGTGTTACGTCTTTTCCACCTAGATGCATATGCCCTACTAGATCTAGAAGCCACACTATCATTCGTGACTCCTTATGTAGCTGTTCAGTTTGAATTCAGTCTGAAAGTCCTCTCAGAACCATTCTCAGTCTCTACCTCAGTTGGTGAGTCAGTTAGAGCCAGCTGGGTATATAGAATTTGCCCAGTCTCAGTGTTGAATAAAGTTATTCCAGCTGATCTAGTAGAGCCAGACATGGTCGATTTTGACCTCATTCTTGGCATGGAGTGGCTACATTCCAATTATGCCTCAGTCGACTGCAGAACTAGAGTCGTCAGATTTCAGTTCCCCAATGACCCAGTCTTAGAATGGATGGGTGGTGTTTCAGCGCCTAAGGGTCGGTTTATTTCCTACCTTAAGGCAAGGAAGCTCATTTTGAAAGGGTTCATCTATCACTTAGTTCAGGTCAAAGATTCTAGCTCCAAGACCCCAACTATTCAGTCAGTTTCAGTTGTCAGTGAAATCCCTGACGTGTTTCCTGAAGATCTTTCCAAAGTTCCTCTTGAGCGGGAAATAGACTTCGGCATAGACCTTCTTCCAGACACTCAGCCCATCTCTATCCCTCCTAACAGAATTGCTCTAACTAAGCTTAAGGAGTTGAAGGAACAACTAAAAGATCTTCTAGATAAGGGTTTCATCAGGCCCAACATCTCTCCATGGGGAGCTCTGGTGTTGTTCGTGCAAAAAAAGGGTACCCTCAGAATGTGTTTCGACTTCTGTCAACTAAACAGAGTTACAATTAAGAACAGGTATCCCCTACCTAGGATTGACGACTTGTTCGATCAGCTTGAGGGAGCCAGTTGTTTTTCCACGGTATATCTCTGGTCGAGATATCATCATCTTAGAGTCAGGGAGTGTGATATACTGAAAATAGTGATATACCGAAAATAGCCTTCAGAACTCATTATGGTCACTATGAATATGTGGTTATGTCCTTTGGACTAACTAATGCCCTTGTAGCTTTTATAGACCTGATGAACAGGGTATTCAAGCAATATCTGGACATGTTCGTCATTGTGTTTATAGATGACATTTTGGTGTACTCCAAAAATGAGGAGGAGCATGCTAACCATCTAAGGATAGTGTTGCAATCTCTCAGAGACCACCGGTTGTTTGCTAAATTCAGCAAATGTGAATTCTAGCTGAAGTTTGTGGCTTTCCTCGATCATGTGATCTCAGATGAGGGTATTTAGGTAGATCCTCAAAAGATAGTAGCGGTGAAAGACTGGCCAAGACCTACTTCCCTAACAGATATCAGAATTTTTCTAGGTTTAGCCGGTTATTACCAACAGTTTATAGAGGGATTTTCTTCTATTGCGTCTCCTCTGACTAAGCTAACTCAAAAAAGGTGAAGTTTCAGTGGTCGGATGCATGTGAGAAGAGTTTCCCAGAGCTGAAGACTCGACTCACTACAACTCCAATTTTGACCTTACCATAAGGAACAGATTGGTTCATAGTCTATTTTTATGCTTTTAGAGTTGGCCTCGGTTGCGTTCTGATGCAGCGGGGTAAGGTGATAGCTTACGCCTCCAGACAACTCAAAGTACATGAGAAAAATTATGCAACTCATGATGTTGAATTGGTGGCAGTGGTGTTTGCTAAATAAATATGGAGGCATTACCTTTATGGGATTCACGTGGATATTTTCACCGACCATAAGAGCCTTCAGTACGTGTTCAGTCAGAAAGATTTGAACCTTCGTCAGAGAAGGTGGTTGGAGTTATTGAAGGATTACGACATGAGTGTGCTGTACCGCCCGAGCAAGGCAAATGTGGTGGCGGATACCTTGAATAGAATGTCCACGGGGAGTGTTGCTCATGTTGAAAAGGGCGAAAAAGAGCTAGGAAAATATATTCATAGGTTAGCCCGATTAGGAGTGTAGTTGGTGGATTCAGCTAAGGCCGGAGTAGTACTACAGAGTGGGTCAAAATCCTCGTTAGTTGTTGAGGTTAAGTCGAAATAGGATGAAGATCCCATACTGTTTAAGTTGAAAGAAGTAGTTTTAAAAACAGAAGTGAAGGCTTTCTCCAAAGGGGGAGATGGGGTGCGTCGTCACTAGGGCGGACTATGTATTCCGGACGTTGATGACTTGAGACGGCGGGTAGCGGCAGAAGAACATAGTTCCAAATATTTTATCCACCCAGGTGCCACTAAGATGTACTGCGACCTACAGGAAATCTACTGGTGGAACGACATGAAAAGAGACATTGCAGAATTTGTGGCTAAGTGTCCGAACTGCCAGCAGGTTAAAGTTGAATGCCAAAGACCTAGGGGTATGACTCAGGATATCTGCATACCTACGTGGAAGTGGAAAGAAGTGAATATGGTCTCCATTACATGTCTACCTCGTACTCGCCGGCAGCATGACTCAGTTTGGGTGATAGTAGATCGGATGACCAAGTCAACACATTTTCTTTCAGTTGAAACTACAGACTCAATTGAGGATTATGCTAAATTGTACATCCGAGAGTTGGTTAGACTACATGGAGTTCCCTTATCCATTATTTCAAATAGAGGTGCCTAGTTCACCTCACATTTCTAGAAGTCATTTCAGAAAGGACTCGGTACTCAGGTCAAGCTCAACACAACTTTTCACCCTTAGACAGATGCACAAGCTGAGTGGACTATTCAGACCTTAGAAGATATGTTGAGAGATTGTGTGATCGAATTCAAGGGTAGTTGGGATGATTAGCTACCTCTCATCGAGTTTGCATACAACAACAACTACTACTCCAGTATTCATATGGCCCCGTTTGAGGCATTGTATGGTAGGAGGTGTAGGTCTCCTATAGGGTGGTTTGAAGTTTGCGAAGCCACTTTAATAGGACCAGACTCAGTTCATGAAGCTATGCATAAAGTGCAATTGATCAGAGAAAGGTTGAAAATAGCTTAGAGCCGACAGAAATCATATGCTGATGTGAGGAGGAGAGAGTTAGAATTTGTTATGGATGATTGGGTTTATCAGAAAATTTCACCCATGAAAGGGGTGATGAGGTTTGGAAAGAAAGAAAAACTTAGTCCAAGGTATGTAGGACCCTACAGGATTTTGAGGCAAATTGGCAATATGGCCTATGAACTAGAGTTACCTTCGGAATTAGAATATGTGCACCCACTCTTCCATGTGTCACAGTTGAAGAAGTGCATCAGTGATCCGACCTCAGTTATTCCACTAGACAATGTGGGAATGAAGGATAGTCTCTCTTACGAAAAGGTCCAAGTTTAGATCCTAAACCGTCAGGTTCGTAAGCTAAGAAACAAGGAAGTCACTTCAGTGAAAGTCTTATGGAGGAACTAGCTATTTGAGGGAGCCACATGGGAGGCAGACATGATGGATAAATATCCCCATTTATTTCCTTTCAGTTCAACTTCAGACTTAGGTATTAAATTCCTCCTCAATACTCTATTCTGTTCAGTACTTATCAGTTCTATTCAGGTTTCTAGTGTTCACACTAGTTATGTCAACTCAGTCAGTATGACTATATCAGTTCGGAGTCAGTCACTCCTTCAGAAATCAGTTTATAGTTTCAGTCTGGGAATTGTATCTCTTTTCCTAGTATTCCAACAGTTTTAGCCTTCATTCGAGGATGAATGATCCCAAGGGAGATATTGAAATACCCCAAAACTTACCTAGACCAAACTCAGACTTTGCATGAAAAACCAGAACGAATCAGAACATTTTGTCTCAGAACGAACGAGACAACAAGTCATTGTCAGCAGTAAGGACCCATTGTTTGGGTCATGGTCAGCCGTGCCAGTTGTCCTTCGGAAACCAATGAAACATGGAACAACCCGTTGTGAGGAGTAACAAGTCGTCATGTCACTCGTTGCATTTCCAGCTCAGAAATTAGATGATGAGTCATTGTCTGATGTAACGACTCATGGGGTGACTCCCTTAGTTGGAGCCCTAGTGTTGTTGAAAATCTTCTTCCAGTACAATGGGAGGCAACAACAACCCGTTGAATCACACAATGAGTCATTATTTCCATTCATGGCAATAAGACTAGAAATCCCTCAGTTTTTCCAGTGTTGACCATGAGCAGACACAACGACCCATTGGTTCTACCAACGAGTCATTGTGTCATCCGTTAGCAGAGGGACCTATCTTTCCTGCTAGTGACAACAAGAGGTACCAATGAGCCGTTGGTTCATCCAACGAGTTGTAGTCCCCTTCCGTTGCCAAATTCTAGTGAGCCCTGATTCCAGGCCCAAGACCAACGACTGGTCCCAATGAGTCGTGGTATCAACCAATGACCTGTTGTGTGACCTGTTGGTCCCCGTCGGGCAGTTTTCAGACCTTTACCTCAGGGCTATTTTTATAACTTTCAGCTATTTTAGTTCTTAAACTATGTCATTTTGGACACGTTTTGGAGATAATTAAAGGGGTAATCGACTAAATTCCTCTCATTTCACTCAACTCTCGATCTCTAGAGCAAAGAAGTTCCTAATAGTTCTCTCAGAGCAAGCTAGGGTTTTCAAGTTTTCTCCTTAGATTCTCTAGATCCTTTTCAGGAAATTCGACTCCAGGTATGTGGGAATTCAAAAAGGAAATAGTTTTTCCCTTGTGACCTAAAACTCTTCTGAAATGCTTACCAATTCTAGCCCTGAAGTTCACATTTAGGGTTCATTTGTCAGTAAATTATGGGTTTCTTCCTGTTATATTTTTATGAGTATTGAGGGCTATTGTTAGCTATACTTCAGGTCATTATCTCTTTTCATGAAATTATATAATTTTAGCCCTATTTTGTTTAAATACAGTGAATTGAGTATTTCAACATGTTCTAAATATAAGTGTTTCGTGATTCTGATTGTTCTTAAAATCCTCAGGATAGTACAGTTGTATGATCAAGAGTATAATTATTGATTGTTTAGTCTCAGTCAGTACTTAGTAAATTTCAGTATCTTATAGAAATGTTGCTAATCAATTTGACTGTAGTCAGTTCTTGAGGTGTCAGTAATACCTCTAGTTCCAATTTTCAGCTATCAATTATCAGTTTGTTCTTTAGACGGTTATGACGCTTTCAGATAAGCAGCTCTGACCAGTCTTAGAACCACTATTATCAGTTTTAGTTAGTTTTTTAGACGGTTATGACGCTTCTAGATAAGAAACTATGACCAGTCTTAGAACACCAATTTTTAGTTATTCGATCCTATAGACTCTCAGGTTACTTCTAGATAAGTGTTCCTGACTTAGTCCAGGACCCCAGATTTGAGCTATCAACTTAGTAGTCAAGTTAGGACTATCCAGTGGTAGTAGTACTTAGCAGTGAGTGAACCGGGGTTCCAGTGCACCCAGGTTCCCAAAACTACGTTGCCACCAAAGGTTATTTTATTGGCCCAACAACCCCAGCCTTGTGATCACCCAACTAGCCACTATACCCTGTCAAGGTACTGTGGGCTTTCTCCAATGGGTGCATACATTAGAATCAAAGATTAGCTCACGTGGTTATATGACAGTTATAGACTCTCCCACTTGTCAGATTAGTTCAGTCTCAATTCAGTTCATTTTAGTTTAGCTCAATTCAATCCCTTAGATCCAGGACATGTTTATGACCATCAGTCAGGGTCATTATTGACCATATTAGTTATAGCTCAGTTTTATCAGTATTCAGTATCAGTTGGTCATTCCATGTTATCTCATTTCAGTTGTTTATTTTTGTTATACCCCGAAAGTTCGAAGATCAGACCGGGAGCTGAAATGGAGAAAACTGAAAATTTTGCACCAGGTCACAGAACGAGTCATTCTTTGAACCATGGGGGAGGACCACAATCATGAGGTGACTCATGGTGAAGTACTGGGTTGAGTTAAAAAAAGTATTGTAGGGGTTCATTACGGGCATGACCACGAGTTGTGGTCAGGCGCCATGACTCGTCAAGTCAGCCGTGGCCAAGGGAATTAAGAAGGGGAAAAGTGGAACGAAGTGCACCTAATGTATATACCCCACGGACCGTGGTCAGACACCATGACTCGTTGAGTGGATCATAGTCATTAGGAAGATAAAGATTGGGGTCGAGGTAGTGGGGACAACGTATGGTGACCATGAGTCGTGGTCACCAACAAAGATTCATGGGATGGGTCGTGGACAACAGATGGAAATTATTTGAAATTTAGGACAGTGCATGTGATGGATGATTCCACGAGTCGTGGCCTTAGGTAACAAGTCGTTAGGTTCCTCGTGGGGACTGACGAGCAGTTATTTTCTATGAAATTATTAAGGGTATTCTCCTCATTGCTATGCTTTAAGGTCCTATACTACATCACTTTAAGTTATTTTCAGAGTGTATTAAGATAGGTTAAGCCATTTTAACCTATTCAAAAACCCATGCATGCAAGTTAGAGAGAGTTAGAGAGGAGATCAAGCCTTAGCCCTTCCAATTCTTCTCAAATCCTTCTTGGGCAATCAGGAAAGTGTAAAACACATCCATAATCAGGTATGTAGGGTTATGAGTGGGTGTTTTCATTCACACCCATACCCATTCTCTCCTAATTCATGAAGTTTTGTTTAAAAATCTTATGGGGTTTTATCTTAAATCTTACGAAATTACAATGATCTATCTATGGGTTACTACTTCTCATGTTCTACATCATATTTTCCGAATCATATTAGATTTTACCACTAATTCAATTATAATTATTGATTTCAATTTCTATTAAACTATGACTAACTATGCATGTTCTGTGATGAATCAAGTTATGATTCCTACCTTTATTTTTGATGTTCTTAATCCCTTCAAGATTTATGAGTAATGATATGGATTTGTTCAAATTACCATTATGAAATTTATGATTTTAAAAGCATATACAGGATTTACAAGTATGTATGAACCACATGATTTACGATTTATAATTTTCGTGGACTCACGGGCCTTACCCTCATGGCTAGTTCACGCATTTACAAGCATGCATATGATTATCATTATTTAACTAGCCCATGAATCTCATGTATATTATCCTATGAGTATTACATATGTTTTGGAGTATTATTTAACACTGAGTAGGTTCAGGGCTCAGGTTTTGCTCTGAATCTCAAAACTACGTGCCACCGTAGGACATGATAGGACTTCCCTTGAGACTGTCCCCTTTTGCCCAAATGGGCCTTTCATATGTGATTTCATGCCCTTCATGGTTCTACCCTTGACAAGGTACGAACACCCTCCTGACTAGGGATTTACAGGTCGGGCTCCATGTGTGCTCAATATGGGGTATGTCGGTTATAAGAATCTCCCATTGTTCCTCACGATTTATGCATGGTTATGTTCATACTATTTTGGCTCAAGTCATGTTTGGTAAAGATTTTCTCTTATGATTATGCATATGGTTAATTTACGAATGCTTTGAAAACCTTGGGCCTTATGTTACATTATGATATATATATGTTATGAGCATGTTGTCCTACTCTTACACACTTTGATGTATTTTAAATATCCGTTTTACTTGCCTTGCATAGTCGGTACATTCCACGTACTGACCGCATACTCTATGCTGTATCGTTTCATGATACAAGCCCCAGCTCTCAGACTTAGCCCTGTTCTTAGCCAGCCTTTCAGAGTTAGTATCCTACGCTTGTGTTGAGTCCTCATCTCCCGAGGAACATGCTTATTAGATTTCTCTATGTATGTTTAGTTTTCTAGACCTGTCGGGTTAGTTGGGGTGTTGTCCCATCAACCCATCTGATATGTTAGAGGCTTTTAGACTATGTGTAGTATTCAACTGTCATGTATGAAGTACGCTTCGCTTCCTATGTTATTTCATGTTTTATGTTTCCGCTATGTTATTACATTGAGTATTACTCTTAATTGATTGAGTTAGATGTATACTCACGCCATGGGTTGACTTGGAGTCACTCGAGGCTCCTTGTCCCGTGTTGCGATTGGGTCTATGTTTTGGTCATGACAAACTTGATAACTGAGCCATAGGTTTGAAGTGTCACGCCCCGCCTTGGGGGGTGTGACTGGCACTTGGTGCCATTACTGGGACCTGAACTGCTAAACTGCTGAACCTAAGCACTTCTAGTGCCTGGCTGGCTCTAACTCTGGATTCAAGAAAATGACGGGCTATATAACGGCTGTAAATACAGCCTCCGGCTGCCTAGGCCTATAGCCACCTATGCTATAATATCAGCTAACAAGAATCACATTCATATAGGGGAACCTATGCGGGCCGACAAGGCCACCATGCTGTCTAGTTATCTCTAAATCAAGAAAACAGGTGCTAAACCGCTACGTGACCGACAAGGTCACCACTACCAACTGAGTAAGGCCCCACACGACCATCATAACAAGCTAAATCATACACACGACCTCACACGACCGATATAACAAACCACAGGGTATACACAATCTTCAAGCCTCTAAGAATACAAATAATATGGTCGGGATAGGGCCCCGACCTACCCATACTGTACAATCAAAAGAAAAGGGATAAACCTCTAGCAATCTAGCTCCAGATGACTGGAGCTGATGACTCTGTGAGCTGGCTGGAATCACAAGGTATCAGCTCCTTGTCTATGAGTACCTGCAGGCAAGTAATGCAGCGCCCCAAACAGGCGTCAGTACCGCTGGTACTGAGTATGTAAGCAACAACTGAAAAATATCTGAAAACAATAATATAACTGATGGAACTGAAATAGAGAGAAATAGACTGAAACTGACTGAGAATATGAATCTAAGACTGTTCTCAACTATGCTGGAAGGAGTAGGAGTCATACCTGGAAATGTATCGCTCTACTGTCGATCTACTCATATCTAGCGTACCATGGCATAACATAACCTAACACAACATAGCATAGCACACACAAACCTTACCCGACCCCCATAAGCCGGGAGGTACAATTAACACGCAATCTATACCCCTACCCTAGTCGTCCCATCTCCTATTATAACTATAAGCATCCTGCCGATCCCCTGGGTATGCACTTGGGCTCGCTGAGCCCCTGAATAAAACTGTATCTGAGTTCGGAGGACTCCTGAATCAACACCCTGGGTGTACCCGCTCGACGGGGGTGCATAAAAGCCGACCAAGGCAAAATATGGGGAAACCGGCATCCCATCTTCGTCCCCTGGGGGACGGCATGCCACTCCGTAGAGCGATACATACTCTTTCTCTGGCGGATGAGTTGATACAACTATTAACCCTGGGGTGGTCATGAATGCTAGGTAATCCAACCCCAAAACAATACAGTGGTCTCAACTAGTAATAGTAACTGCGTATACCACATGCTGAAACTAGTGACAATAATGTGTATGTATATACTACATGCTAAAACTAATGATAGTGATATGTATGTACTTAATACATGCTAAAAATGACAATGATATATATATACAATCTTTTGTCATACTGTGCTGAGTCTAATGCTGAACAAGATATAGTTTTTCTGCTGGGAATCAGGCTGTATAACTGAGTTTCATAGTAACATGCTTTACTATTTCTAACATGCTTTCTAAACTTCTTTTTAGGCTACCATTCTATTTCTATAATACCTTACAGGAACTTATATTGCTTTACTAAGTTTCAACTGAACACGATAATATCCTAACATACTTTACTAAATCACATACTGGGCATGTTGTACTATTTTGGTCACTTTCTACTAGAATTTGCATCGAGCTAGTAAGCTTCACGCTACACATGAAATGATGTTACTAATATCATACTAAAATGCATACTAAACATAATATGCGGTTTCTGAAACATTCTACTGGCACTTGAACTATTTTACTATACCAGAACTACTAGCTTGCCGAAGAAACTGGCTTTACATACCTCCGTTTCTGATTTCCCAACTAATTGGCGTAATTCGGTCAATATTCCACTATTTCTCCCAACTGCATCCATATATATATCAATTAGGACTAAATACATTAATATTTTGAAAGAAAATATCACTTTTAGTTTATATAGCCCAAACTTTGACTTATCGAAAAACGTCCGAAAACTCGCTATTTCTCGGAAGTCCATAAGGGAGAGATGCTCACTTTAGGGCTATGAATATATTTACACTAATTTGGAGCAATTCCGCTTACCTTAGCTCGGTAGGATGACGATTCACCGGCCGAATTTCACGAAACTAACTCCGCAGGAATGTTCTCTACAGCTTTATACTTCGGTATCTAGAGTTAATTTGAGTTTGGACCGCGTCTGACGGAGTAATCGGATGAATATTTATCATAAATCTTCGTTCCTCTCTGTTCTCTATCATTTATTGAAATTCAAAAGTGAGAAAATGAGATAAAAACCGAAGTTGGTGCTTTTATACTTGAGGCTGCACCTCACCTCCGTGGCATGCTGTGTATCGCGGAGGTTAGCCTCCATGACACGATGTCTATCGTGGAGGTGAGCCTCCGTGACACTCTGGCCATCGCGGAGGTCTGCCAGCCTCCTCTTGCGATGGTTCGACGTGTCGCTTATCCGGTCTTTCCCCGGGCCTTTTCCTAGCATGTATGGCATTCAAAAACTCTTAACCAACATGCGAATAGGCCATATACATGTCATGAATTTATGGGGTGTAACATTCTCCCCCCTTAAGAACAGTCGTCCTCGAATGTAAACTTCTACTTGCAAGAAGTTCAACTTACTTGACTTATTTTTGAAAAATTTCGGCAGAGTCTCCCCTGTAATATGGACTATCTCAAAAACCTGAAATGCAGAATAGTCCAATACAGGTAATCTACACAATACTGTAGCAATCATCGTGTAAAATTCTAGAGTTGGCTATCTCATTATACATGTAATATAAGGCATCTCATATGATAACAATACTAACATACCTCTCAACTGATTAGGCTTGGAATAAGTGAGGATATCTGACTTTCATGTCTTCCTCTGCTTCCCAAGTCATCTCCTCTTGGTTCTTGTTATGCCACAATACCTTGATAGAAGCAACGTTTTTAGTCCTCAACTTGCGAATCTGCCTGTCTAGTATGGCTACTGGGACCTCTTCATAGGCCAACTCTTTCGTAACCTGGACATCCTGGACTGGGACAACTCTGGAGGGGTCCCCTATATACTTCCTCAACATAGACACGTGGAAAATTGGATGCACGAACTCTAATTCTGGAGGCAAGTTCAACTCGTATGCCACTTGGCCTATTCTCCGCCGAATATGGTAAGTCCCAACGAACCTCGGAGTTAGCTTACCTTTCTTGCCGAATCTCATCACCCTTTTCTGTCACGTCCCGCCATGGGGGGTATGACTGGCACCTGGTGCCCTAGTAGGACCTAGACTGCTAACTGGTGAGCCTAAGCACATCTGGTGCCTGACTAGCTCTAACTCAAATTTCCAGAAACAACGGGCTATATAACGGCTGTAAACACAGCCTCCAGCCGACTGGGCTTTATAGCCACCTGTATAAAACTTCAGCTAACTAGAAACATACTTACAAAGGGAAATCTATGCGGGCCGACAAGGCCACCATGCTGTCTAGTTATCTGTAACTCAATATAATAGAATACTGTATAACTACGTGACCGGAAAGGTCACCACTACTATCAGACTATGGCCCCACACGGCCAACATAATCAACAATGCTAAACAGCTAAACAAAACGCACGGCCTCACACGATCGGCACAACTAACCACAGGGAAATATATACAGACTGCAAGCCTCTAGGAATACTGATAAGATGGCCGGGACAGGGCCCCGACCTACCCATACTATACAATAAAAGAAAATGAAATACACCTCTGAATATCAAGCTCCGGATGACAGGAGCTGATGATTCTATAAGCTGGCTGGAATCACGAGGGATCGCCCCCGTCTATGAGTACCTGCAGGCAAGTAATGCAGCACCCCAAACAGGCGTAAGTACCACTGGTACCGAGTATGCAAAGCAACTGGATAAAACTGAATATAAATAACAACATAACTAGCAATTCTGAATAGCAGGAGATAACTAAATCTGTAAGAACTGATATGAACTGAATCAGACTTTCTGTACTGTGATAGGGCAGGAGCGTACCTGTAGACACGGTGGCCTGCTGTCTATTAATTAATATATAGCACATAAACACACATATATATATATAGCAAACAAGAGCCAATACCAACCCCCATAAGCCAGATGGCGCCAAGCAAGCAAACAATCTATATACCCCTACTCGGGTCAAAACCAGCCAAAAAATAAGTCACTCCACTCATCTACTAACTACGAGCACCTCTGCCGGCCCCTTGGGTCTCCGGCTCGGGCCATAGCCTCCGATATAAATAACCGTGTCTGAGTCCGGAGGACTCCTATACTGTATCTGTAACTGTAACTGTATCTGAATCTGTTCCCTGGGCGCTTGCACACAACAGGGCTATCTGTACTGTAATGCTGATCAGCCTGATATGGGGAAAGCTTCATCCCATCTTTGTCCAAACTGGGGACGGCATGCCACTCCTTGGAGTGACGTAAACCCACCCGCTCAGTGGGCGACATAGTTACCAACCCAGGGGCGGCGAGGACTCTCAAAAGGGTGCCCTCACGACACAACCAAGTCTCAACAAACAATAAGCACATATATAGCAAGCATGTTTAAACTAAAAAATACTATCTGAGTTCTGATTTCTTATTCTGATCTCTTTCTGTATTATACTGATTCTCATACTACTTTATACTGAATCTGTGATCTTTATCTAACTTCATGGCTAATCTGTAGCCAAGATACTATCTAACTGTATGGCTATACTGTAGCCAAGATATCCTCTATCTGTATGGATAATCTGTAGCCAAGATACTATCTGACTGTCTGATTTTACTTTACTATCTCTTATTCTGAATATCTGTCATATTATTCTACAAAACATGCTTGCTAATCACATACTGGGCTATACTGAGTCTGGAGTGCTAACTTGCCATTTTGGCGCATGCTTTACTAACTTTCGGACTGAGTACGATATAACAACGCAAACCAGATTTACTGAACTTGCACAATATTCAATATTCAACTCCGGGAATTCTACTACGGAGTTTACTGTGCTATACAAGGCTAAAACTACTAACTTGCCGAAGAAACTAGCTTTACATACCTTAACCTCGGTTTATCCGACTAACGGACGAAGCTCGGTCAGTACTCCAGCTATTTCTCCCAACTGCATTTACGTATATGTCAATTAGGACTAAATACACCAATATTCTGAAAGAAAACGTCACTTTCGATATATTTATAGCCTAAATTTTGGCTTATCGAAAGACGGTCAAAAACATGCTATTTCTCGAAAGTCCAGAAGGGAGAAATACTCACTTTAGGGATAGGAGTATATTGACACTAGTTTAGAGCAATTCCACTTACCTTAGTTCGGTAGCACGATGATTCACCGGCCGAATTTCACGAAACTAAATCCGTAGGAATGCTCCTTACTACTTAGTACCTTGGTATCTGGAGTTAATTTGAGTTTGGACTGCGTTTGACGGTGTAATCGGATGATAATTTAGCGATACTTTCGCACCCTCTCTATTTTCTCACGAGCTTCTGGAAATTATAAGATATAATAATGAAATGAACCGAAGTGAAGGCTTTATATACTTGGGCCTGGACAGGGCCAACGTGTCACGGAGCCAACGCGGAGGCTCCACCTCCGTGACACGTTGCCATCGCGGAGGGGCTCTGCCCCGGCTCCTTCTGTGATGGTTCGACAGGTTTCTCGTTCGGTCTTTTGCTGGGCCTTTTCCTAGAATGTATGGCTTTCAAATACTCTTAACCAACACGCGAATAGGCCATCTATGTGTTGGGAATTTTACGGGGTGTAACACTTTCATTGGAGATACTTTCAAAACTACCCAGTCATTCACATTAAATTCCGGGTTTCTGCGCCGCACATCAGCATACGATTCCTGGCGGCTCTGAGCAGTCAGTAGGCGCTCTCTAATAAGCTTTTCCTTCTTGTCATACTGATGAATAATATCTTGCCCAATCAGCGCTGACTCTCCTACTTCAAACTAGCCAACTGGCGATCTACATTTTCGCCCATACAATGCCTTGAAGGGCGCCATCTGGATAGCTGAGTGGTAACTATTGTTATAAGCAAACTCAATCAGCGGTAAATGCTCATCCCGGCTACCTCTGAAGTCCAGCACACACGCTTGTAGCATATCCTCGAGCGTCTGAATAGTGCGTTCCGCCTGTCCATCCGTCTACGGGTGGAATACTGTGCTCAAATTAATCTGCGTTCCCAAACCTCTCTAAAATGACTGCCAAAATCTAACTGTAAATTGTGCTCCTCTGTCAGAGATAATAGATACTAGAACACCGTGTAATCTAACTATTTCTCTTATATACAATTCGGCGTAATCTTTGGCAGAGAAAGTGGCTTTTACTGGCTGGAAATGGGCTGATTTCTTCAGTCTGTCAACAATTACCCAAATGGAATCATGTCTATGCCTGGTACGGGGCAATCCTGCTACAAAGTCCATGTTTACTGCTTCCCACTTCAAAAGGGGCACAACTATGTCTTGAGTTAACCCGCCTGGTTTCTGGTGTTCCGCTTTTACCTGTTGGCAGTTAGGACACTGGGCTACAAATTCTGCTATTTCCCTTTTCATACCTGGCCACCGGTAGATTTCTTTAATATCATGGTACATCTTCGTCGCTCCTGGGTGTAGAGAATAACGGGCGTAATGTACCTCACTCATAATTTGCTGGCGAAGCCCTGAAATATCTGGAACACAAAGGCGGCCTTTACATCGCAACACTTCACCATCAGTTACCTGAAAATCTGGCACTTTCCCTTGCTAAACTTTTTCCTTATGCTGAACCAGGTCAGCATCTTCATACTGCCGTTCCTTTACCTCCACAACCAATGACGACACTGCAGTGTTCTGAATTACCACTCTTTTGTCCTCTGTTTCTGCTACACGAAGGGCTAAACTGGCTATTTAGTGTATTTCTCTGACCAACCCCCACTGCTCGGGCTGCAAGTACGCCAAAATCCTCATAGATTTGCGGCTGAGAGCATCTGCTACTACATTGGCCTTTCCCGGATGATACAGAATATTTACATCATAATCTTTCAATAAATCCAACCAGCGACGCAGCCATAAGTTCAACTCTCTCTGAGTGAAGATGTACTGCAGGCTCTTATGGTCAGTGAAAATATCCACATGAATGTCGTACAGGTAATGTCTCCATATATTTAGGGCGTGGATCACTGCAGCTAGTTCCAGGTCATGGGTAGGATAATTCTTTTTCTATTTCCTCAGCTCTCTGGAAGCATAAGTAATCACTTGCTACATCAACACACATCCCAACCCAATACCTGAAGCATCACAATAAACTGCATAACCCTCTGTACCTTCTGGCAATGCTAATACTAGGGCGGAGGTCAACCTGTCTTTCAATTCTTGGAAACTCTGCTCACATGCCTCTGACCACTGGAACTTTACTGCTTTCTGCATCAGCTTAGTCAGAGGTGCCACTATGGTGGAGAACCCCTCAACAAATCTTCTATAGTATCCTGCTAATCCAAGGAAACTGCGGACTGCAGTCGGAGTGGTAGGTCTGGGCCACATTTTTATTGCCTCTATTTTCTGTGTGTCTACCTATATACCAGCATCCGACACAATATGCCCCAAGAAAGCTACTGAGTTCAGCCAGAATTCACATTTGGAGAACTTGGCATACAACCGACGGTCCCTGAGAATCTGAAGCACTTTCCGTAAATGATTCTGGTGGTCTGCCTCTGAGAGAGAATATACCAGAATGTCATTAATGAACACTATCACGAACAGGTCCAGGTACGGTCTGAAGATGCTGTTCATCAGGTCCATTAATACTGCGGGAGCATTCGTCAGCCCAAAAGACATAACTAGGAATTCAAAGTGGCCGTATCTGGTCCTGAAAGCTGTCTTTGGAATGTCCCTTTCACGAACTCAAAACCTGATGGTATCCGGACCTCAAATCAATCTTCAAGAAATATCTGGCCCCCTGTAACTGATCAAATAAATTATCTATTCTGGGAAGCGGATACTTATTCTTAACTGTAACGTCATTCAACTGCCGGTAATCTATACACATGTAGAGCGAGCCATCCTTCTTTGTCACAAATAGAACTGGCGCACCCCAAGGTAAAGTACTCCGCCTGATAAAGCCCTTATCTAACAGATCTTTCAACTGCTCCTTTAATTCTCTGAGTTCAGCAGGAGCCATACGATACAGAGGAATTGATATGGGCTGAGTTCATGGTAATAAATCAATTGCAAAATCTATTTCCCTTTCTGGAGGAATACCAAGTTGCTCATCTGGAAATACCTCAGGGAATTCATTCACCACTGGGACTGACTGGAGAGTCGGAAGCTCTACTCGAACATCCTGAACTCTGACAAGATGGTAAATGCACCCCTTAGCTATCAACTTCCTCGCCTGAAGATAGGAAATAAACCTACCTTTTGGTGTAATTGTACTTCCCTTCCACTCTCGTACTGCCTCCCCTAGAAAGTGGAATTGGACTGTCTTGGTCCAGCATTATACATTTGCATAGCATGGAGCCAACCAATCCATACCCATAATGGCGTCGAAATCGACCATTTCTAATTCTACTAGGTTTACTGTGGTTTGATGATCAGCAACCTCTACTGTACACCCATGATAGACCCTTTTGGCTATAATGGAGTCACTGACGGGGGTGGATACTGAAAAGGGTTGCTGAAGCAATTCTGGTGCAACACTAAACTTCCGAGCTACAAATGGAGTAATGTAGGACAAAGTAGATCCTGGATCAATCAATACACAAACAGGGTATGAGCAGATAGTCATCATACCTATCACAACATCAGGTGACGCTTCTAAATCCTGCCTCCCTGGTAAGGCATATGTGCCGCTTGGGCCCGGACCTACACTGGAGGCCCCTGATTTGCCCCGGACCCTGCCTGCTGAAACTGAGGGCCTGCGCCCTGCCGAGGATACTGAAGCTCGTGACCCTGCGGATGCCCTGTCCTGTCTATCCCGGTCCTCCTGTCCTCTGGCTGGGCAGTCTCTCATCAGATGGCCCTCTTGTCCACAAATATAACATCCAGTGGAGACATACCTGCATGCTACAGAATGGCGTCGGCTGTATATAGGGCAAAGTGGTAGGGTATACCTACTCTACTCTGCCCTCCTCTGTAATGGTGAATCTGCAATATGCGAGCCTCTGCTGGTCTCTGACTACCCCCTGCAGCTAAATCTGCCCCTCTGCGGCTGTTGTGGAGGCGGGGGTCTGGGCGGCCTATCTAACAATCGTGGCCTAGGTCTTCCCCGAGCCTCCCTCTGTAACTCAACTGGCCTATCCCTACGGCGCTATTCCTGATTGGTCCTCCTGATCTCCTAATGCCGCTGCCTGATGCCCTCAATATTCTGGGCAAATGCCTGAACTCGGGCAATATCCATGTCCTCTCGCAGTGTGGCCGTAATACAAGTCTCAACATATTCTGGATTCAAACCCATGATGAAGCGGTGTACTCTGGATGCCATGGTATCAACAAAGGCCGGTGCGTACCGGGCCAAAGAATCAAACCACAAGGCGTATTCCCGAATACTCATAGCCCCCTGCTCTAAATATAAAAACTGTTCCACCTGGGCCTGTCGAATCTCCCATGGAAAATAATGATCCAGAAAAGCTCTTGAGAAGCTGGACCAGGTCGGAGGGGAAACATCTCTCCCTCAGGACCTTTCCCAGCTTTCATACCACAACACGGCGATGTCCCGTAACCGGAATGCTGCCAACTCAACAATTCTATAGGCGTGGCATACATAACCCCGAAAATTCTCTGCATCTGGTCTAGAAAATCCTGAGGGTCCTCTGTCCGGTCCGTACCTGTAAATTGTGGGGGATTCAGAGCCAAAAATTCCCGAACCCTCGAACTACCGGGCCCTCCTACCGATTCTGCAACTGTAGGCGGCATCGACTGACACTGAGCAGCCATCATCTATGCTCACACACACACTCCTAACTTCCTGGTCAGAAGGTATCAATATAGGGACTGCTGGAGGTGGTGTCCCCCCAGGTGGCTCCCGATGTGGTGGAGACTGCTGAGAAGGTTGGGACGATACCTCGGTATTGCCCTCTGATCGGGCTGTTTCTATAAGAGGATGAGGCATCCTGCTGGTGCCTTCCCCTGCTGCAATATCCAAGCTCCGGCCTGTGAGAGGATATCGTTGGTCTGACATAATCTGTAACCAAAGAATATAGTAAGCTCTAGGGACTCAACCCTATACTGTACCACTCTACAGCACGACTGAATAAGAATAAAATGCAACCATCCTATCATGCCTTGCAGCCTCCTACCTATAGTATGTGGTGCACAACACATCCATAGGCAAGACTCTACTTAGCACAGCTTGCAGACTCCCTGGGATATGACCTGCTCTGATACTAAGTTTGTCACGCCCCGCCTTGGGGGTGTGACTGGCACTTGGTGCCCTTACTGGGACCTGAATTGCTAATATTCTGAGCCTAAGCAGTTCTGGTGCCTGGTTGGCTCTAACTCTGGATTCAAGAAAACGACGGGCTATATAACGACTGTAAATACAGCCTCCGGTCGACTAGGCCTATAGCCACCTATGCTATAATATCAGCTAACCAGAATCACATTCATATAGGGGAACCTATGTGGGCCAACAAGGCTACCATGCTATCTAGTTATCTCTAAATCAAGAAAACAGGTGCTAAACCGCTACGTGACCGACAAGGTTACCACTACCAACTGAGTAAGGCCCCACACGACCATCATAACAAGCTAAAACATACACACGGCCTCACACGACCGGTATAACAAACCACAGGGTATACACAATCTTCAAGCCTCTAAGAATATTGATAATATGGTTGGGACAGGTCCCCAGCCTACCCATACTGTACAATCAAAAGAAAAGGGATAAACCTCTAGCTATCTAGCTCCGGATGACTGGAGCTGATGACTTTGTGAGCTGGCTGGAATCATGAGGTATCGACTCCTCGTCTATGAGTACCTACATGCAAGTAATGCAGTGCCCCAAATAGGCGTCAGTACCGCTGGTACTGAGTATGTAAGCAACAACTGAAAAATATCTGAAAACAACAATACAACTGATCGAACTGAAATAGAGATAAATAGACTGAAACTGACTGAGAATATGAATCGAAGACTGTTCTCAACTATGCTGGAAGGAGTAAGATTCATACCTGGAAATGTATAGCTCTACTGTCGATCTACTCGTATCTAGCGTAACATGGCATAACATAACCTAACACAACATAGCATAGCACACACAAACCTTACCCGACCCCCATAAGCTGGGAGGTACAATCAACACGCAATCTATACCCCTACCCTGGTCATCCCATCTCCTATAATAACTATAAGCATCCTGCCGATCCCCTGGGTATGCACTTGGGCTCGCTGAGCCCCTAACTATAACTGTACCTGAGTCCGGAGGACTCTTGAATCAACACCCCGGGCGTACCCGCTCGACGGGGGTGTATAAAAGCCGACCAAGGCAAAATATGGGGAAACCGGCATCCCATCTTCGTCCCCTGGGGGACGGCATGCCACTCCGTAGAGCGACGCATCCTCGCCCTCTGGTGGACGATTCGATACAGCTATTAACCCTGGGGCGGTCATGAATGCTAGGTAATCCAACCCCAAAACAATACAGTGTCTCAACTAGTAATACTAACTGCGTATACCACATGCTGAAACTAGTGACAATAATGTGTATGTATATACTACATGCTAAAACTAATGATAGTGATATGTATGTACTTAATACATGCTAAAAATGACAATGATATATATATACAATCTTTTGTCATACTGTGCTGAGTCTAATGCTGAACAAGATATAGTTTTCTGCTGGGAATCAGGCTGTATAACTGAGTTTCATAGTAACATGCTTTACTATTTCTAACATGCTTTCTAAACTTCATTTTAGGCTACCATTCTATTTCTATAATACCTTACAGGAACTTATATTGCTTTACTAAGTTTCAACTGAACACGATAATATCCTAACATACTTTACTAAATCATATACTGGGCATGTTGTACTATTTTGGTCACTTTCTACTAGAATTTGCATCGAGCTAGTAAGCTTCACGCTACACATGACATGATGTTACTAATATCATACTAAAATGCATACTAAACATAATATGTGGTTTCTGAAACATTCTACTGGCACTTGAACTATTTTACTATACCAGAACTACTAGCTTGCCGAAGAAACTGGCTTTACATACCTCCGTTTCTGATTTCCCAACTAATTGGCGTAATTCGGTCAATATTCCGCTATTTCTCCCAACTGCATCCATATATATATCAATTAGGACTAAATACATTAATATTTTGAAAGAAAATATCACTTTTAGTATATATATAGCCCAAACTTTGACTTATCAAAAAACGGCCAAAAACTCGCTATTTCTCGGAAGTCCATAAGGGAGAGATGCTCACTTTAGGGATATGAGTATATTGATACTAATTTGGAGCAATTCCGCTTACCTTAGCTCGGTAGGACGACGATTCGCCGGCCGAATTTCACGAAACTAACTCCGCAGGAATGTTCTCTGCAGCTTTATACTTCAGTATCTGGAGTTAATTTGAGTTTGGACCGCATTTGACGACGTAATCAGATGAATATTTATCATAATTCTTCGATCCTCTCTGTTCTCTATCGTTTCTGAAATTCAAAAGTGAGAAAATGAGATAAAAATCGAAGTTGGTGCTTTTATACTTGATGCTGCACCTCACCTCCGTGGCACGCTGTGTATCGTAGAGGTTAGCCTCCGTGACACGCTGTGTATCGCGGAGGTGAGCCTCTGTGACACTCTGGCCATCGCAGAGGAGGTCTTCCACCCTCCTCTTGCGATGGTTCGACGTGTCTCTTATCCGGTCTTTCCCCGGGACTTTTCCTAGCATGTATGGCATTCAAAAACTCTTAACCAACATGCCAATAGGCCATCTACATGTCGTGAATTTATGGGGTGTAACATGAAGTGTCCTAGGTTGTCTGAAAGCCGCATTAAGTAGAGTCTTTTTCATAGGTGTGAAGCACGCCACACTTATGACGAAGAGACTACGAGACGTTTAGGAAATGTTCCCTTCTTTCATGATCTCATATCGTGCAATGAAATGCCTATCTATCCTTCTAACTCATGCTATACACGTTTGCAGCATCATGCCTCCACATTGAGTAAATGGAAGGAGAAATGGAAACGAACATGAGAACGACAATGGAGAGGGGCACCATCAGGCCCCACCAGCCCATGAGGAGCATGCACTAGAGCCAGCTGCTCACATTGAATTCAAGGTAGCCATACAAATGCTAGCATAGGCTTTGACCCCTCAGGTCAATCAATAGGCAATGGCACAACTCCCTCAGAATAGGAATGCAGTGGCGGCTCGGGTCAGATATTTTCTAAGAATAAACCCACCAGAGTTCCTAGGGTCAAAAGTAGATGAGGACCCGCATGAATTCATTGATGAGATCCTAAAGATCACTGATAATGCTCAAACCACACCTCCTTCGGAAGTATGAAGCGGACGTTGTCAATAAAGAACCCAACTAGAGGTTGGGGTCGATCCCACAGAGAATATGAAAGGATGTAGAAGAAAGCTAGTGCTTAAGCTTTTTAGTTAATTATTTTCTAAGAGGGGGGAATTTGTAAAAGTAATAAATAACAATGTTGAGAAATTGTTTGTTGTTTCCAAATTAATGCAACTAATTGGGGTAAGTGTTCCCCATGACTTCATAACCATAAGTCGCTTTATACTAGTGATCTATTCCGGTGCTTAGCATGCAATATTGGTAAGTTAGGTTCACCTAAATGGTCGATCCCCTATCTAGATGATTTTCACCATGCAACTTGGTCCGTCTACGGGTGTACTTTAATTGACCCTTACCCTTAATATCAAATTAGCTATCCCCGGACAAGTTCAAGCTATAAGATGAGGGTTGATAGCCTCAAATCTCCGTTGTTAATCCATTTTCCCATTCATTACCTCCTTAGTCCGGTAAGTAAGAATAAGGCAAGTTCTAACATTTGCAACAGTTAAAAATCAATTAAAACAAAGGAAGAAACAATACATGCATAAACTCCGTTCAAGAATCACTAAGTATTTTACCTATGTGTGTTAATTTGTCATGGTTTCACAACCCTAGTTGTCGTGGTTTTAGCCTATCATGTTTATAAGTAAATTAATAGATTTCATAAATAAAAGCAAAAATTAATACTTACAACGTTGATAGGAAGAAACTTATTTGATTATAGCAAAAATAAAGAAGAACAATTCAACAATCGTCTCGAAGTTCCAAACGTAAGACACCAAACTTGTATCTAAAAACTTGAGATTTAAAACTCTAATCCTACTTAAAGACTTTTGAACTTGAAACTTGATCTAAAGCTTGATAGCTATTACATGAAAATAAAGGATATTTATAGTAGTTAGATGCTTTCCTTGTTCCTTGATGAATTTGGCTTGGGATTTAATTTTCCATTTCCTAGTTGAAGTAGGAAATCCACTTTTTTCCAGTTTTGGAAGCCTTGACGCGTCACACCTTCCTTTGCCGTGTCCTCCATGTCGCGTCGCCAGTTGTGGCAACGGGTCACTTAACGATTCGTTGTGCATGGGCACGAGTCATTAGGCCCCTCGTGGTCTAACTCTCCAAAATTTTAGTGCACCTGACGATTCCTACCAGTGCTCTCACAATGAGTCATGCCAACGCCTGACGATTCGTGATGTCTTCCGTTACCTTCACTGGATTTTTCTCAAAGTTTCTCTTCTCAGTCTCCACGACTGACTTCAGAACTCTTTACCAGACGTAATGAGTTGTTCCCTCAACCTGTCAGGTACACTGTTTCTGTATCTTCCAAACTCAACCTTTGCCCACGACTTCAGCTTCTTTTCATCTTCATTCCATAAGCCTCAAATACATTCAAATAAATCCCTTTTAGCCCTGAAAACATCTAATCACATGCTTTAGCTAATTTTCACAAATATATAATGTAAACACATTCAAACACACATAAATTTATTCTCAAAACATAGTAAAGTATGAGTAAAATATGTCTATGAAGTGCGTGAGTACGCCCTTCATCAATCACCTAGGTCATGGGGGTGGCAAATGGGGAGTGTGTTGACTTGGCATCTTATCCGCTGAAAGATGTTGCTCATACCTGGTTTAAATAGTGGAAAGATAGTAGGGTAGTGGGAGCAAGCCCTATCAGTTGGGAAGAGTTTCATGGCGCCTTTCTAGATCAGTTTTTCCCTCGTGAGATGAGGGAATTGAAGGTGGCCAACTTTATAAATCTGAAGCAGGGGGATATGTCGGTTTAGGAGTACGCTTTGGAGTTCACCCGCCTATCCAAGTATGCATTAGAGTTAGTGGAAGACCAGAGGGCTCAGGTGAACCGATTTGTATATGGAGTGGCGGACTACCTGGATAAGGACTGTAGGATCGCCATGCTGCATTAGGACATAGATTTTCCTCACATACTGTTGCATGCCCAGCAGATTGAGGCAGTCTATCGGAGGCAGAGGGAGGCCAAGAGGGCCAGGAAAGATGATTATAGGTCTTCTCAGCCTATATCGGGGGGCAGACATCGCCAGCAGACTCATCACAGGTCTTTTGCTCCAGCACCATGATCAACTAGTGCGCCATCTAGACCATGAGGTGATCAGAGGAGCAGGGCTACAAATTCGAGGTTCCAGGGTAGCATGCAGATATAGGCACCTTCCCAACCTATGCAAGGTGCGGCACAAACCACCCAGGGAGGTGCTTAGTCAGCTCAGACGCTCGTTTTGGGTGTGGCAAACCCGAACACAGACTCAGGGATCGCCCTTAGGACAGATCAGGGGGTGGTGGAGCCCGTATACCAGCCGCTAGTTCAGCCGCTCCAGCAGCACATCCCTCCCAGCAGGGAGCTTTGACTAGTTCAGCTGGTGGTCAGCGCCAGAACAGGTTCTATGCCCTTGCGACACGTCAGGAGCAGGAGACTTCACCGGATGTGGTTACTGGTATATTACAAGTGTTTCACCTTGATGCTTATGCTTTGTTAGATCTAGGGGATACCTTTTCTTTTGTGACACCTTATATTGCTAGTAGCTTTGGAGTCAATCCCGAAATTCTGTCAGAACCATTCTCAGTCTCTACTTCCGCTGGTGATTCGATTGTAGCTAGGCGAGTGTATAGGGGTTGCCCAATCACAGTATTGTATAAGGTCACCTCTACGGACCTTGTAGAGTTAGCCATGACTGATTTTGATATTATTCTTTGCATAAATTGGTTGTATGCATGCTATGCTTTTGTTAATTGTAGAACCCATGCGGTGGAGTTCCGCTTCCCGGGTGAGTCAGTCTTAGAGTGGAAGGGTAGTTCAGTCGTGCCTGTAGATCGTTTCATTTCCTATCTTAAGGATAGAAAGATGATTTTCAAGGGTTGTATGTATCATCTTGTTAGGGTTAAGTATGTTGAGTCCGAGACCCCAACTATCCAGTCAGTTCTGGTAATGTGTGAGTACCCAAAAGTATTTCCTGATGATTTACTGGGTGTTCCTCCCAAGAGGTGGAAATTGATATTGGTATTGACCTTCTTCTCGATACACAACCTATATCTATCCTCCCTATAGAATGGCTCTAGCCGAGCTAAAAGAGTTGAAGGAACAGGTGAAGGACCTTTTAGATAAGGGTTTCATCAGACCAAGCAAGTCTCCGTGGGGTGCACCAGTTCCATTTGTACGAAAGGACAGTTCCCTTCGGATGTGATTGACTATCGGCAGTTTAAAAAAGTCACCATCAAGAACAGATATCCTCTACCCAGGATTGATGACTTCTTTGACCAGCTTCAGGGTGCCAAATGTTTTACAAAGATAGATCTTAGATCCGGGTACCATTATCTTAGAGTTCGGGAGAGTGACATCCCGAAGATGGCCTTAAGGACGCGGTATGGTCATTATGAGTTTGTAGTTATGTTTTTTAGGCTAACGGAGCATGATGAATAGGGTTTTCAAGCTATACCTGGATATGTTCATGATTATGTTTATTGATGACATCTTGATATACTCCCATAGTGAGGAGGAGCATGCCGCTCATTTGAGAATAGTGTTGTAGACTCTCAAGGATCGCCAATTATATGCCAAATTCAGCAAGTGCGAGTTTTGGTTGAACTCGGTAGCGTTTTTGGGACATGTGGTATCAAGTGAGGGAATACATGTGGACTCTCAAAAAATAGAAGCGGTAAAGAATTGGCCTAGACCGGTGAATCCTTCAAATATCAGGAGTTTCTTGGGCTTAGCGGGCTACTATCATATATTTGTCGAAGGGTTTTCATCTATCGCGGCACCGTTGACCAAATTTACCCAAAAGAAGGTGAAATTCCAATGGTCAGAGTCTTGTGAGAGGAGCTTTCAGGAATTTAAGACTCGACTCACTTCAGCACCAGCGTTAACCTTACTGGAGGGTACCGATGGGGTCGTGGTGTATTGTGATGCTTCAAGGATCGGACTTGGGCGTGTATTTAATGCAACACGGAAAAGTTTTGGCATATGCCTCCAGACAGCTGAAAGTCCATGAGAAGAATTACCCGACCCATGATCATGAATTAGCTGCGGTGGTATTTTCCTTGAAGATATGGAGAAATTATTTATACAGGGTCCACATGGATGTGTTTACGGACCGTAAGAGTCTACAATATGTATTTACCCAGAAGGATCTCAATCTTCGGCAAGGGAGGTGGTTGGAGCTACTAAAGGACTATGACATGAGTGTCCTCTACCACCCGGAAAAGGCTAATGTAGTAGTAGACACACTTAGTAGACTCTCAATGTAAAGTGTGTCCCATGTAGATGAGGGAAAGAAGGAGCTAGTAAAAGACGTGCATCGACTTGCAAGGTTGGAAGTTCAGTTGGTTGACTCGACCAATGGCGGTGTTATAGTTCAGAACAGATCAGAATTATCCTTGGTGATGGATGTAAAATCTAGAAAAGATAAAGACCTCATTTTGGTAAAGTTAAAGGAAGACATTCAAAATCAGAAGGTAGAGGTCTTCTCCAAAGGGGGAGATGGTGTGCTTCGATACCAGGGTTTCTTACGTGTTCCGGATGTTGATGATTTGAGGAGCCGGATGTTGCATGAGGCTCATGAATCCATCTAGGTTCCACCAAGATGTACCATGACTTACGGGAAGTCTATTGGCGGAATGGCATGAAGAAGGACATCGCAAAATTTGTAGCTAAGTGCTCAAACTATTAGCAACTAAAAGTTTAGCATCAGAGTCCGAGAGGGGTGCTTCAGGATATCGGTATTCCTATTTGGAAATGGGAATAAATCAATATGAACTTCATAATAGGTTTGCCTCGCACTCGCCAGTAATATGACTCCATTTGGGTTGTTATGGATAGGATGACCAAGGACGCTCATTTTTTACTGATCAAAACCACGAATTCGGCAGAGGATTATGCCAAACTATACATCCGAGAGCTAGTTTGGTTGCATGGAGTGCCCTTGTCCATCATATCATACAGAGGTACCCAATTTACCTCTCAGTTTTGGAGGTCATTTCGAAAAAGACTAGGTACACAGGTTAAGCTCAGCACAACATTTCACCCGCAAATGGATGGTCAAGCAGAGCAGACAATTCAGACTCTCGAGGATATGTTGAGAGCATGTCTGATTGACTTCAAGGGTAGTTGGGATGATAATTTGCCTCTTATAGAGTTTGCGTATAATAACAGCTACCATTCCAGTATTCAGACAGCTCCATGTGAGGCTCTCTATGGGCGAAGATGTAGATCGCACATTGGCTGGTTTGATGTTGGTGAAGCTGTGATGATAAGACTAGATTCAGTCCATGAGGCCATGGAAAAGGTTCAACTCATATGGGACAGGTTGAAAACAACTCAAAGTTTCCAAAAGTCCTATGCCGATGTGAGAAGGAGAGAATTATAATTCGAGGTGGATGATTGGGTGTTTCTGAAGGTGTCTCCCATGAAAGGAGTGATGCAGTTTGGAAAGAAAGGAAAACTCAGCTCTCACTATGTTGGCCCCTACCGCATTTTGAAAAGGGTTGGAAAGGTGGCATATGAATTGGAGTTGTCCTCAGAATTAGCTTCTGTTCACCCTGTTTTTCATGTATCACTCTTGAAGAAGTGTTTGGGAGATCCCGCTTTGGTGGTTCCGGTGAAGAGTGTGGGAGTGAGGGACAACCTCAGTTATGAGGAAATACCAGTTGAAATATTGTATCATTAGGTTCGGATGCTAAGGAACAAGGAAGTAGCTTTAATCAAAGTTTTATGGAGAAATCAGCATGTTGAAGGAGCTACGTGGGAAGCCGAAGCAGACTGATGGCTAGATACCCACATTTATTTACTACCGGCTTAGTTCCAGTTTGAGGTATCAGTTTTGCCCTAAAACCCTATTTAGTTTTCATGTTCAACCAGTTTCTTTCATGTATGTGGATGTGTATATGATTCATGAGTTTAGTTCAGCTATGTAGTTTGAATCAGAAATAGTCATTCCATCAGTTTTCGGCTTAAAACGATCAGTATTTGGGTATGATGATTGCATTTCTCTACTTTTCTATATGTTTTCCAACATTTGAGGACGAATGTTCTCAAGGGGGAGATATTGTTATACCCCAGAAGCCCAAAGATCAGACCCGAAAGTTAAAACGGAGAAAACTAAAAATTTTGCACCAGGTCATAGAACGAGTCGTTCTGTGACCCATGAGGGAGGACCACAAGTCATGAGGTGTCTTGTGGTGAAGTACTGGATTGAGTTGAAAGAAGTATTATAGGGGGGTCATCACGGGCATGACCACGAGTCGTGGTCAGGCCCCACGACTCATCAGGTCAACCGTGGCTAAGGGAATTAAGAAGGGGAAAAATGGAAGGCAGTGCACCTAATGGATATACCCCACGAACCATGGTTAGATACCACGACTCGTTGAGTGGATTGTGGTCATCAGGAAGATAAAGATTAGGGGTTGAGGTAGTGGGGACGACGAAGGTGACCATGAGTCGTGGTCACCAACAACGATTCGTGGGGTGGGTCATGGACAACAGATGGAAATTATTTGAAATTTAGGGCAGTGCATGTTACGGATGATGCCATGAGTCATGGCCTTGAGTAACGAGTCGTTAGGTCCCTCGTGAGAACTGACGAGCAATTATTTTCTGGAAAATTTTTAAGGGTATTCTCGTCATTCCTACGCTATAAGGTCCTATGCTACGTCTTTTATAAGTTATTTTCAGAGTGTATTAAGATAGGTTAAGTCATTCTAACCTATTCAAAACCCATGCATGCAAGTTAGAGAGAGTTAGAGAGGAGATCAAACCTTAGCCCTTCCAATTCTTCTCAAATTCTTCTTGGGCAATCAGGAAAGTGTAAGACACAACCATAATCAGGTATGTAGGGTTATGAGTGGGTGTTCTCATTCACACCCATGCCCAATCTCTCCTAATTCATGAAGTTTTGTTTAAAAATCTTATGGGTTTTTATCTTAAATCTTATGAAATTCCAATGATCTATCTATGGGTTACTACTTCTCATGTTCTACATCATATTTTCCAAATCATATTAGATTTTACCACTAATTCAATTATAAATTATTGATTTCAATTTCTATTAAACTATGACTAACGAGTTATGATTCCTACCTTTATTTTTTATGTTCTTAAACCCTTCATGATTTATGAGTTATGATATGGATTTATTCAAATGCCCATTATGAAATTTATGATTTAAAAAGCATATACATGATTTACAAGTATGCATGAACCTCATGATTTATGATTTATGATTTTGGCCGACTCACGGGCCTTACCCTCATGGCTAGTTTACGTATTTACAAGCATGCATATGATTATTATGATTTAACTAGCCCATGAATCTCATGTATATTATACTATGAGTACTACATATGTTTTGGGAGTAGTATTTAACACCGAGTAGGTTCAGGGCTCTGGTTTTGCCCTGAATCTCAAAACTACGTACCACCGTAGGACATGATGGGACTTCCGTTGAGACTGTTCCCTTTTGCCCCAATGGGACTTTCATGTGTGATATCACGCCCTTCATGTTTCTATCCTTGGAAAGGTACGAACACTCTCCCGACTAGGGATTTACAGGTCGGGCTCCATGTGTGCTCATATGGGATATGTCGGTTATAAGAATCTCCCATTGTTCCTCATGATTTATCCATGGTTATGTTCATACGGTTTTGGCTCAAGTCATGTTTAGTAAAGATTTTCTCTTATGATTATGCATATGGTTAATTTACGAATGCTTTGAAAACCTTGGGCCTTATGTTACATGCTCGGCTTTTGTACTCGGGTTGGTAATTTATATTAAAAACTGACACGCAAGTGCACGTGGTCAAACAAGTAATAAAGTGGCTAAGTAGCCAAGTATCGATCCAAGGAGGCTCAAGATATGTAAAATTGCCTAATTTACTATATTTCTATTTAACTTCTAATTATGCTAACAACAATGTAACCAATAGTTACTTGAGTTTTTGGTTTCTAAACTATATATACTACAATTAATAACAACTATTTACTTTTGAATTCAGACAATGGGTATGAACATGCCAAGGTTAAGAACAAGTAATGAACTTGATAATCATGATAATTTTGGTTAATTCTCTTCTTCATGTTGCTAGCCAAGAACATTTGCCTAGAAATTAAAACTCTCGTATTTAATTTCACTTTAGAATCATAAACCATCCGTCTACATTTCTGTGATCAAATGCAATTTATGACCTAGCACTACAGTTCCGGTTCCTAAATTGACTAATACGGCTTTCAAGTATATTTCTATCAGGAAAGCACATCAAAACCCAATTTGTTACACCCCGTAGAATTCCCGGCACTTATATGACCTATTCCCACGTTGGTTAAGCATATTTGAAGGCCATACGTGTTGGAGAAGGGCCCGGGAAAAGATCGGACGAGAAGCCTGTCGAACCATCGTGGAAGGAGCCGAGGCAGAGCCCCTCCGCGATGGCAGCGTGTCACGGAGGAGAAGCCTCCGCGTTGGCTCCGTGACACGTTGGCCTTGTCCAGGCCCAAGTATATAAAGCCCCACTTCGGTTTTAAATGATAGAAACTTATAAAAATATCCAGAAAACGTAGAGAGCAGAGAGGGACGAAGGAAATTAATTAATTTCCGTCCGATTACGCTGCCAAACGCTGCCCAAACTCAAATTAATCCTAGATACCAAGGTATTTAGCAGCAGAGAGCATTTCTACGGAGTTAGTTTCGCGAAATACGGCCGACGAATCGGCGAGCCACCGAACTAAAGTAAGTAGAATTGCTCTAAATTAATGTCTATGTGTTCCTAGCTGAGAAGTGAATATTTCTCCCTTTTGGGCCGCTGAAAAATAGCGAGTTTCTGGCCGTCTTTCGATAAGCCTAAGTTTAGGCTATAAACTATATCGAAAGTGACGTTGCCTTTTGAAATAAAGTTGTATTTAGTGTTAATTGATATGTTTATGAATGCAGTTGGGAGAAAACAGTTGAAGTACCGGCCGAGCCTCGTCCGACAGACGAATAATTCAAGGATAAGGTATGTAAAGCTAATTCCCTCGGCAAGTTAGTAATCCAGTACGATAGATAGCGTGATGTACAGAAAAAAGGAACTTATAAGTCAAGCACTAAGTCCAGTTTGAATTTAATAAGCATGTTTTTATGATATTATGAGATACATATACTCAGAATCAAGTTAGTAAAGCAACATCAGATAGTCAGATGATATCTCAGTTACAGTATAGGCAGACAGTCAGATAATATCTCAGATACAGTATAGTTCAGTATTGCGTTATTATGAACATTGGTACAGCATGAGAAGCATTGGGCTGTAACGTGTACGAGACCTATCAGTATGTGATATAATATGCTACGTTAAGATATTGTTGTGTTCAGCTGAAACCCCGCGGAATAGTATAGTATCCGTAAAGCATTTCAGACATAGAATAGTAGACTAAAACAAAGTTTAGAAAGTATGTCAGGAATAGTAACTCATGTTACTATAGAAAATCAGTATACAACATAGTTTCAGCAGGAAGTCTATATCATGTTCAGCATTAGCCTCAGTATAGTCGGGCAGAAGACTATATTCGTACATACATATATATTACTTCCAGCCTCAGCATGTATTAAGTATGTACACATTTCTATTACTAGTCCAGCATATAGTGTATACAGAAACTTAGTAAACAGCAGAGTTTTCAGATGAAACATTGTCTTATATAGCATTTGCTCCAGTACAGACCGGCAGGAGACTATACTCATATTTATACGTCTTTACCTGCCTCAGCACGAATTAAATACGTACAGATTACTATCATAAGCTCAGCATGTAATATATATGATACTTCACCCCTATTAGCCTCAGCATGTGAGATACCCAGACAGTATTACCAGTTGAGACCGTTGTGTTGTTTGGGGTTGGATTACCTAGCATCCATGACCGCCCAGGGTTAATAGCTGTGTCGACTCGTCTGCCAGAGGACGAGGATACGTCACTCCACGGAGTGGCATGCCGTCCCGCCAGGGGACGAAGATGGGATGCCAGTTTTTCCCCATATTTGTGCCTTGATCGGCCCTTACACACCCCAGTCGAGCGGATACGCCCGGGTGCAGATTCAGGAGTCCTCCGGACTCAGATGCAGTTATAGTCAGGGGCTCAGCGAGCCCAAGTGCATACCCTGGGACCGGCAGGATGCTTACAACCACTATAGGAGATGGGATGACCGGGGTAGGGGCATAGATTCTGTGTTGATTGTACCTCCCGGCTTATGGGGGCCGGGTAAGGTTTGTGTGTGCTATGTTATGTTATTTCATGTTATGCCATGTTATGTTAGATACAAGTAGATCAGCAGTAGCACGATACGTTTCCAGGTATGACTCTTATCCTTTCCAGTAAAGATTGAGAGAAGGTATGATTTACATTATCAGACAGTTAGTCTATTCTCTCTACTTCAGTTTCTTCAGTTATATTATTGTATTCAGATTTTGCTTCAGTTATTGCTTTACATACTCAGTACCAGTGGTACTGACGCCCGGTGGGGCGCTGCATTACTTGCCTGCAGGTACTTATAGACGAGCAGGTGACACTACGTGATTCCTGTCAGCGATCGAGTACTCAGCTCGTGTCATCCGGAGACTGAATTCTAGAGGTGTATTTCAGTTCTTCTGTTATATAGTACGGGTAGATCGGGGCCCTATCCCGATCAGTTCTATTACCATTCCTAGAGGCTTGCAGTCTGTATATATTCCTTGTGGTCAGATGAGCCGGTCGTGTGAGGCCGTGCAGTTGTTTAGTTGCCAGTATTCTTGCTTTCTTTTACCTTGGCCGTGTGGGGCCACAGCTTGCCAGTAGTGGTGACCTTGCTGGTCACGTAGTTCTTTTGTGCTTTATGATTGAGTTGCAGATAACTAGACAGCATGGTGGCCTTGTCGGCCCGCATAGGTTCCCCAGAATTACCTTGTTTCTGGTCAGTTGATGATACAGGTACAGAAGGCTATAGGCCAATAGGCCGGGGGCTGTGTTTACAACCGTTATATAGCCCTTTGTTTCCAGAAATGTGAGTTAGAGCCAGCCAGGCACCAAATGTGCCCAGGCTTAACAGTCCAGCGAGTCAGGTCCTAGTAGGGCACCAGGTGCCAGTCATGCCCCCAAGGCGGGGCATGACAAACTTGGTATCAGAGCAGGTCGTATCCCAGGGAGTCTGCAAGCCGTGCTAAGTAGAGTCTTGTCTATGGATGTGTTGTGCACCACATACTATAGGCAGGAGGCTGCGAGGCATGATATGATAGTTACCCTTCTTTCTCAGTCAGTCGTGCTTTAGAGCGGTACAATATAGGGTTGAGTCCCTGAGAACTCACCATATTCTTTGGTTACAGATACAAAGACAGATCAATATTACCCTATCACAGGAAGAAGATCAGAAATAGCAACGGAAGAGAGCATCAGTCAGTTACATGATAATTACAACAGTAGGAGGAGGTATCAGAGACCTCCCAGCGTGATACTGTTATTGGCATTATTCCCAGTATATGTTGATAACGTCAGAATAGGAAGTCAGAAATATAATGTATATATGAGTTGATTCATTTATAGCTATATGAGATCTGATTATGATTACAGATAAGGTCAGACCACCGGGTAGGTATAAAAAAAAAAGGAGAGGGAAAATGCAGGAATCCCAAATACATCCTTTTTGAATTTGGTACAGTTGAATGTTTTTATTTGCTGCACTAAGAAAAGGGTTATCCCTACCTCCTGATTTTGATGCCAGTATAGTAAAGGGGCATAAGACTTGAGATAGGGTTGCCAGATCAAGCAGTAAGTAAAGATGGGCTGATTGATCCTAGTAAGTATTAGAAAGTATAAAGAGCCCTCATGATTACGTAAGTGGTGCGGACCCTTATGATAACACGCCAGTAAAGAAAGTAAGACTGCTAGTCTACCCGAAGTAGGGGTAACAGACCGGCTAGTGATGAATGCCTAATAATAGTCAAGTTTGAGTCAGAAAAAGGCCAAGTCCGCCATATACGCTAACAGATAGCAAAACATACCTGTAAGTTTATAGTACGATCTAGTTGTGACCTCGAAAGATATAGAGGTCATGTGAATCAGATGGGCTTGAACATACGCCAGAAGAAGTATGGGCCGAGGCTTGATCAGTGATCTCATTAGCAATGAAGGGCAGGTACCATGAACCCCAGAGTTCAGTCTAAGCAAGATGAGAGGAAGAAGCAGGAATGTCAGATCTTGTGGGGAATTAGAACTACCCCGGATTGATAAAGTATCGTATTAAGGATTAAGCTTCATGCTGACAGTAAGATTGTGGTTCAGAATACCACAGTATGTCCGCTATGGAAAAGTTAAGAAGTTACCGATGCAGTAATTCTAATTTAGTGTAGCCTGGAGATAAGGCCCAACAGACAGTCATGGGCTCTCAATATATGCCTAGTAAGGCTACATGATTCGAACGTTGACCCCCCACATCGCAAGAGTGGTGGAATTTCAAACAGCAGACAATAACTAGAATGTTTATGTTGTTATTTTAAGAATGGGGTGACGATGCAATGAAATGATAAGTCAGGGCAGGAGATATTATTAGGCCGTAGAAGAAATGTATCATGTACGATGTGAGACTCAGCAGAACCTGTCAGAGATTATGAACTACCGCAGAAATCAGTACATATTGTATGTAGCTAGTGAGATATATGTATACAGATCATAGATATGTTGTGAGTGGCTGCCTATAAGGGCCACAATCACAGATGCTGATTAATAATAGAAAGCCTATACAGATTGCCTTACAGGACGCCCCCCCTGCCAAAAAAAAAAAAGAGAGAAGAAAGAAAAGAAGAAGAGGAAGGGCGGATTAAGTGTGAGTTATGTATGAAGTCATAGAAACTATCTCAGTTCTCAGTTATTAAGTTGATAGATTCATGTGTTGTTGTCGGATCTAGGCTCTAGGAGCTTACCAGAATTATTGACCTAAGACAGATGGCTAGATGATGAGGGCGCAGTTAGACAGTCTACCGACCAGCTGTCGCCTGCATCAGCAGGGAGGCATCCCTGAAGATCGGTAACAGTAGTGCAATTGCCAGAACCAGGATTAGAGACCGAATAGGCAAATTTCAGAGATTAGCAATACCAGAATTGTTCTAGCATGCTAAGTGGTCATACGTCGTTTTCCCAGCCTCGTGGGCGACAGTCGGCCTTAGCCAACCTAGCAGTTGTTATGTAGAACACCTCACAAGTCACTCGGCCGTCCCAGTCAGAATACCCGTGGGTACCCCAAGGAAGGGTCCACATCAGCAGTTAGCGATAGACTAGTATTTCAGCTGGTTTTTGTAAGGTATTTAGATACAGAGCCCTAGCAGAGGGCCAGTACTTACAGAATAGCTCATAAGACCGAGAATTCCCCAGAATAGCAGTATGAATCCAAGTGGATGCACACGAGGCGTAAGAAATTAACGGTACCCTGCTAGCATAGTGTTTATTAAGACTAGGGGATCAGTAGACTCCCCGTGGACTCCTGAATCTGCAGTTATAGTCAGGGGCTCAGCGAGCCCAAGTGCATACCCTGGGACCGGCAGGATGCTTACAGCCACTATAGGAGATGGGATGACCGGGGTAGGGGCATAGATTATGTGTTGATTGTACCTCCCGGCTTATGGGGGCCGGGTAAGGTTTGTGTGTGCTATGTTATGTTATTTCATGTTATGCCATGTTATGTTAGATACAAGTAGATCAGCAGTAGCACGATACGTTTCCAGGTATGACTCTTATCCTTTCCAGTAAAGATTGAGAGAAGGTATGATTTACATTATCAGACAGTTAGTCTATTCTCTCTACTTCAGTTTCTTCAGTTATATTATTGTATTCAGATTTTGCTTCAGTTATTGCTTTACATACTCAGTACCAGTGGTACTGACGCCCGGTGGGGCGCTGCATTACTTGCCTGCACGTACTTATAGACGAGCAGGTGACACTACGTGATTCCTGTCAGCGATCGAGTATTCAGCTCCTGTCATCCGGAGACTGAATTCCAGAGGTGTATTTCAGTTCTTCTGTTATATAGTACGGGTAGATCGGGGCCCTTTCCCGATCAGTTCTATTACCATTCCTAGAGGCTTGCAGTTTGTATATATTCCCTGTGGTCAGATGAGCCGGTCGTGTGAGGCCGTGCAGTTGTTTAGTTGCTAGTATTCTTGCTTTCTTTTACCTTGGCCGTGTGGGGCCATAGCTTGCCAGTAGTGGTGACCTTGCCGGTCACGTAGTTCTTTTGTGCTTTATGATTGAGTTGCAGATAACTAGACAGCATGGTGGCCTTGTCGGCCCGCATAGGTTCCCCTGAATTACCTTGTTTCTGGTCAGTTTATGATACAGGTACAGAAGGCTATAGGCCAATAGGCCGGGGGCTGTGTTTACAGCCGTTATATAGCCCTTTTTTTCTAGAAATGTGAGTTAGAGCCAGCCAGGCACCAGATGTGCCCAGGCTTAACAGTCCAGCGAGTCAGGTCCTAGTAGGGCACCAGGTGCCAGTCATGCCCCCCAAGGCGGGGCGTGACAAACTTGGTATCAGAGCAGGTCGTATCCCAGGGAGTCTGCAAGCCGTGCTAAGTATAGTCTTGTCTATGGATGTGTTGTGCACCACATACTATAGGCAGGAGGCTGCGAGGCATGATATGATAGTTACCCTTCTTTCTCAGTCAGTCGTGCTTTAGAGAGGTATAGTATAGGGTTGAGTCCCTGAGAACTCACCGTATTCTTTGGTTACAGATACAAAGATAGATCAGTATTACCCTATCACAGGAAGAAGATCAGAAATAGCAACGGAAGAGAGCATCAGTCAGTTACATGATAATTACAACAGTAGGAGGAGGTATCAGAGACCTCCCAGCGTGATACTGTTATTGGCATTATTCCCAGTATATGTTGATAACGTCAGAATAGGAAGTCAGAAATATAATGTATATATGAGTTGATTCATTTATAGCTATATGAGATCTGATTATGATTACAGATAAGGTCAGACCACCGGGTAGGTATAAAAAAAAAAGAAGAGGGAAAATGCAGGAATCCCAAATACATCCTTTTTGAATTTGGTACAGTTGAATGTTTTTATTTGCTGCACTAAGAAAAGGGTTATCCCTACCTCCTGATTTTGATGCCAGTATAGTAAAGGGGCATAAGACTTGAGATGGGGTTGCCAGATCAAGCAGTAAGTAAAGATGGGCTGATTGATCCTAGTAAGTATTAGAAAGTATAAAGAGCCCTCATGATTACGTAAGTGGTGCGGACCCTTATGATAACACGCCAGTAAAGAAAGTAAGACTGCTAGTCTACCCGAAGTAGGGGTAACAGACCGGCTAGTGATGAATGCCTAATAATAGTCAAGTTTGAGTCAGAAAAAGGCCAAGTCCGCCATATACGCTAACAGATAGCAAGACATACCTGTAAGATTATAGTACGATCTAGTTGTGACCTCGAAAGATATAGAGGTCATGTGAATCAGATGGGCTTGAACATACGCCAGAAGAAGTATGGGCCGAGGCTTGATCAGTGATCTCATTAGCAATGAAGGGCAGGTACCATGAACCCCAGAGTTCAGTCTAAGCAAGATGAGAGGAAGAAGCAGGAATGTCAGATCTTGTGGGGAATTAGAACTACCCCGGATTGATAAAGTATCGTATTAAGGATTAAGCTTCATGCTGACAGTAAGATTGTGGTTCAGAATACCGCAGTATGTCCGCTATGGAAAAGTTAAGAAGTTACCGATGCAGTAATTCTAATTTAGTGTAGCCTGGAGATAAGGCCCAGCAGACAGTCATGGGCTCTCAATATATGCCTAGTAAGGCTACAGGATTCGAACGTTGACCCCCCACATCGCAAGAGTGGTGGAATTTCAAACAGCAGACAATAACTAGAATGTTTATGTTGTTATTTTAAGAATGGGGTGACGATGCATTGAAATGATAAGTCAGGGCAGGAGATATTATTAGGCCGTAGAAGAAATGTATCATGTACGATGTGAGACTCAGCAGAACCTGTCAGAGATTATGAACTACCGCAGAAATCAGTACATATTGTACGTAGCTAGTGAGATATATGTATACAGATCATAGATATGTTGTGAGTGGATGCCTATAAGGGCCACAATCACAGATGCTGATTAATAATAGAAAGCCTATACAGATTGCCTTACAGGATGCCCCCCCCCCCCGCCAAAAAAAAAAAAAAAAGAGAGAAGAAAGAAAAGAAGAAGAGGAAGGGCGGATTAAGTGTGAGTTATGTATGAAGTCATAGAAACTATCTCAGTTCTCAGTTATTAAGTTGATAGATTCATGTGTTGTTGTCGGATCTAGGCTCTAGGAGCTTACCAGAATTATTGACCTAAGACAGATGGCTAGATGATGAGGGCGCAGTTAGACAGTCTACCGACCAGCTGTCGCCTGCATCAGCAGGGAGGCATCCCTGAAGATCGGTAACAGTAGTGCAATTGCCGGAACCAGGATTAGAGACCGAATAGGCAATTTTCAGAGATTAGCAATACCAGAATTGTTCTAGCATGCTAAGTGGTCATACGTCGTTTTCCCAGCCTCGTGGGCGACAGTCGGCCTTAGCCAACCTAGCAGTTGTTATGTAGAACACCTCATAAGTCAGCCGGCCGTCCCAGTCAGAATACCCATGGGTACCCCAAGGAAGGGTCCACATCAGCAGTCAGCGATAGACTAGTATTTCAGCTGGTTTTCGTAAGGTATTTAGATACAGAGCCCTAGCAGAGGGCCAGTACTTACAGAATAGCTCATAAGACCGAGAATTCCCCAGAATAGCAGTATGAATCCAAGTGGATGCACACGAGGCGTAAGAAATTAACGGTACCCTGCTAGCATAGTGTTTATTAAGACCAGGGGATCAGTAGACTCCTCGTGGAGATCCAGAGACTGATCGCCTGGGAGTAAGTTGATTAAGTCCAGCCTTACAGTGGTTTAAGCAAAATAACAGAGCAATTAGATGCTCACGAGTTGGCGCTGATGCACGAACTATAAGTACTCAAGTAGTACAGTTACAACATTACTAGACTACTGTCACATTCGGGTCATTCAACCCGACTATTCAGTCATTTAAGGTTATGTAGCCAGATCATTAGAGATCATGGTCAGTATTAGGACCCTCTGATCAGATAAAGGCACAAGGTGCGCAGGCAGTCGTTCAGGTTATCCCAGCAACAAGTAGCCTTAGCATGCGGCCAGAAGGCCAGATAAGCTCTAACTATACCGGTAGATTACTTGTCAGATTCTCCGGTATAATAAACCAGTATGACCGTCAGTTATATGTCAAATTTTGTAAATGTAAATTTTGATTGAGTTTAGTAGCTTTTGTTGGCCATATTGTGTCGAAGGTTGGTGTACAGACAGATACACAAAAAATCGAAATAGCGAAGATATAGCCAGACCTACCACTCCGACCGAAGTACACAGTCCCTGCGGTTAGCCGAATACCGCAGAGGGTCTATGGAAGGATTTTCCACCTTAAACAGCACCTCTCACTAAGTTGACACAAAAGGCCGTGAAGTTCCAGTAGACTGAGGTGTGTGAGCAGAACTTCCAAGAGTTAAAATCCAGGTTAACATCAGCTCCAGTGTTAGTATCGCCAGAAGGTACAGAGGATTGGTGCAGCATGGTAAAGTAACAGTTTATACTTTCAGGCAATTGAAGAAACGTGAAAAGAATTATCTCACCCACGACTTGGGTATTACCCAGTTAGCTGCAGTAGCTTATGCCTTACAAGAGCGAAAATTTTGTATCATCCAGGAAGGGCTAACATGGTAGCAGATGCCCTTAGCCATAGATCTATGGGGAGTTGGCATACTTACCGCCTGAACAGCGGGAGTAGACCCGAGAATTTTACTAGTTAGCCGGTCTAGCCGTTCCCATAGCAAAAATAAAGGATAACAGAATGATAGTACAGAATATCGCAGTATTGCGGTTAGAGGTGGAAGTAAAGGAACGGCAGTATAGAAACCCTAGCCAGGTTTAACTTGAACACAAGATTCAGTAAGGAGAGATGACACATTTTCAGATACCCGGGGATGAAGTGTGGCGATATAAAGGCCGCATTTGTACTCCAGATATTTTGGGGCCTCACCAGCAGTTTATGAGCGAGGTACATTACGCCCGCTATTCCCTTCATCCCGATACGACAAAGAGGTACCATGACATTAAAAAGAACTACTGGTAGCCCAGTGTCCTAACTGCCAACAGTTGAAGGCAGAATATCAGAAACCGGGCAGGTTAGTTTAGAACATAGTTGTGCCTCTTTGGAAATGAGAAGCGATGAATGTGAATTTTGTAGCAAGATTACCCCGTACTAAACACAGACATGACTCTATACGAGTGATAGGTGACAGATTGACAAAAATCAGCTCAGTTCTCGCCAGTAAGAGCTACTTTCTCGGCCAAAGATTATGCTGAGTTGTATTTCAGAAAGGTTTGGGCACGCGGATTAATTTAAGCGCAGCGTTCTATCCTCAGACAGATGAGCAGGCTGAGCGTACAACGCAGATGCTCGAAGTCATGTTGCGAGCGTGTGTGCTAGATTTCAGTAATAGCCAAAAATGAGCATCTACCATTAATCGAATTTGTCTCCAGAATTAGAATCCATTCATCCGGTCTTCTATGTAGCTATGCTGAGGAAATGCATAGGAGGCCCGTCCGGTGTAGTCCCAGTTCAGAATATCCAGGTTACGACTAGACAGACAGATTCGCAGATATAAGGACCAGATATCCTCACCCTATTTTAGGTCTAGTCAGGCGACAGGTATGTCCGTATTATTATTTATGCAGTATCTTATGGTTGTATGTCTGTAAATGATAAAGGAAAAATTGATATATGGTCATCTAGTGGATCTTAGAATATTGTGAGCAGTGCCCGTGTTGGACTTTTCTGCATTTCAGGTTTTTCCGATAGTCCATATTACAGGGGAAACTCTGCCGAAATTCTTCCAGAAAGTAAAGTAATCAGTCCTCTAGATAACAGTATACATTCGAGGATGAATGTTCTTAAGGGGGGGAGAATGTTACACCCCGTAGAATTCCCGGCACTTAGATGACCTATTCCCACGTTGGTTAAGCATATTTGAAGGCCATACGTGTTGGAGAAGGGCCCGGGAAAAGATCGGACGAGAAGCCTGTCGAACCATCGCGGAAGGAGCCGAGGCAGAGCCCCTCCGCGATGGCAGCGTGTCACGGAGGAGAAGCCTCCGCGTTGGCTCCGTGACACGTTGGCCTTGTCCAGGCCCAAGTATATAAAGCCCCACTTCGGTTTTAAATGATAGAAACTTATAAAAATATCCAGAAAACGTAGAGAGCAGAGAGGGACGAAGGAAATTAATTAATTTCCGTCCGATTACGCTGCCAAACGCTGCCCAAACTCAAATTAATCCTAGATACCAAGGTATTTAGCAGCAGAGAGCATTTCTACGGAGTTAGTTTCGCGAAATACGGCCGACGAATCGGCGAGCCACCGAACTAAAGTAAGTAGAATTGCTCTAAATTAATGTCTATGTGTTCCTAGCTGAGAAGTGAATATTTCTCCCTTTTGGGCCGCTGAAAAATAGCGAGTTTCTGGCCGTCTTTCGATAAGCCTAAGTTTAGGCTATAAACTATATCGAAAGTGACATTGCCTTATGAAATAAAGTTGTATTTAGTGTTAATTGATATGTTTATGAATGCAGTTGGGAGAAAACAGTTGAAGTACCGGCCGAGCCTCGTCCGACAGACGAATAATTCAAGGATAAGGTATGTAAAGCTAATTCCCTCGGCAAGTTAGTAATCCAGTACGATAGATAGCGTGATGTACAGAAAAAAGGAACTTATAAGTCAAGCACTAAGTCCAGTTTGAATTTAGTAAGCATGTTTTTATGATATTATGAGATACATATACTCAGAATCAAGTTAGTAAAGCAACATCAGATAGTCAGATGATATCTCAGTTACAGTATAGGCAGACAGTCAGATAATATCTCAGATACAGTATAGTTCAGTATTGCGTTATTATGAACATTGGTACAGCATGAGAAGCATTGGGCTGTAACGTGTACGAGACCTATCAATATGTGATGTAATATGCTACGTTAAGATATTGTTGTGTTCAGCTGAAACCCCGCGGAATAGTATAGTATCCGTAAAGCATTTCAGACATAGAATAGTAGACTAAAACAAAGTTTAGAAAGTATGTCAGGAATAGTAACTCATGTTACTATAGAAAATCAGTATACAGCATAGTTTCAGCAGGAAGTCTATATCATGTTCAGCATTAGCCTCAGTATAGTCGGGCAGAAGACTATATTCGTACATACATATATATTACTTCCAGCCTCAGCATGTATTAAGTATGTACACATTTCTATTACTAGTCCAGCATATAGTGTATACAGAAACTTAGTAAACAGCAGAGTTTTCAGCAGAAACATTGTCTTATATAGCATTTGCTCCAGTACAGCCCGGCAGGAGACTATACTCATATTTATACGTCTTTACCTGCCTCAGCACGAATTAAATACGTACAGATTACTATCATTAGCTCAGCATGTAATATATATGATACTTCACCCCTATTAGCCTCAGTATGTGAGATACCCAGACAGTATTACCAGTTGAGACCGTTGTGTTGTTTGGGGTTGGATTACCTAGCATCCATGACCGCCCAGGGTTAATAGCTGTGTCGACTCGTCCGCCAGAGGACGAGGATACGTCACTCCACGGAGTGGCATGCCGTCCCGCCAGGGGACGAAGATGGGATGCCAGTTTTTCCCCATATTTGTGCCTTGATCGTCCCTTACACACCCCAATCGAGTGGATACGCCCGGGTGCAGATTCAGGAGTCCTCCGGACTCAGATGCAGTTATAGTCAGGGGCTCAGTGAGCCCAAGTGCATACCCTGGGACCGGCAGGATGCTTACAACCACTATAGGAGATGGGATGACCGGGGTAGGGGCATAGATTCTGTGTTGATTGTACCTCCCGGCTTATGGGGGCCGGGTAAGGTTTGTGTGTGCTATGTTATGTTATTTCATGTTATGCCATGTTATGTTAGATACAAGTAGATCAGCAGTAGCACGATACGTTTCCAGGTATGACTCTTATCCTTTCCAGTAAAGATTGAGAGAAGGTATGATTTACATTATCAGACAGTTAGTCTATTCTCTCTACTTCAGTTTCTTCAGTTATATTATTGTATTCAGATTTTGCTTCAGTTATTGCTTTACATACTCAGTACCAGTGGTACTGACGCCCGGTGGGGTGCTGCATTACTTACCTGCAGGTACTTGTAGACGAGCAGGTGACACTACGTGATTCCTGTCAGCGATCGAGTATTCAGCTCCTGTCATCCGGAGACTGAATTCCAGAGGTGTATTTCAGTTCTTCTGTTATATAGTACGGGTAGATCGGGGCCCTGTCCCGATCAGTTCTATTACCATTCCTAGAGGCTTGCAGTCTGTATATATTCCCTGTGGTCAGATGAGCCGGTCGTGTGAGGCCGTGCAGTTGTTTAGTTGCCAGTATTCTTGCTTTCTTTTACCTTGGCCGTGTGGGGCCATAGCTTGCCAGTAGTGGTGACCTTGCCGGTCACGTAGTTCTTTTGTGCTTTATGATTGAGTTGCAGATAACTAGACAGCATGGTGGCCTTGTCGGCCCGCATAGGTTCCCCTGAATTACCTTGTTTCTGGTCAGCTGATGATACAGGTACAGAAGGCTATAGGCCAATAGGCCGGGGGCTGTGTTTACAGCCGTTATATAGCCCTTTGTTTCCAGAAATGTGAGTTAGAGCCAGCCAGGCACCAGATGTGCCCAGGCTTAACAGTCCAGCGAGTCAGGTCCTAGTAGGGCACCAGGTGCCATTCATGCCCCCCAAGGCGGGGCGTGACACAATTTTCCCAAATCAAGTTAAGAACAATACCCTATCAATTCACAACTTTCCAATTTCTTGCTCTCTCGAGTGAAATTAGACTTTTTAGATATACATTAATGTTGGCCAATCACTAATGCAGTAAAGAACAAGAATTAATAGAACAACATTAAAGAAGAAGAATAAAACCATATCAATTAAAATCAGTAGTCATTACACATGTTCAAAACCTCAGCAAGGAAGAGAATTAGCCACTCATTCTTGGATTGATCATCCTAAAATGAGTGTAAATCATACGTACAATTGATAGAAAGAAGAAAGGAAGAGAAGAAATCCCTTAGCTTTTTCAATCTTCAACTGCTACTAACCCACGTTCCTGCTCTCCACTTCTGAACTCAGTCTAAAAACTCAAAACTCCAAAAAAAACTAATTAAAATAAATCTAAGTGTGCTATTTATACTAGTGAGAAATTTTTCCCGGAATAACAAGCAACGTGTCACGGAGGCCAACGCGGAGCACTGCCTCCGTGACACGGCGTGGACGCGGACCCTCATTGGAATTTCCAGGGTCCGGTAATTCAACCTCAACTTGGCACGGAGGCCTATCTCCGTGCCACGGAGCTGACGCGCAGGCACACTGGACATTGCCAGTTTAATCCCTACTCAGGCAGTGTGCTACCGCGATGGTAGCGTGGCACGGCTCCATCGCGGAGCCCCTATAAAATATGCATTCCAAGGTCTTTTCCACGCTCACATCCAAGTCCAACTCCGACATAGTTCCAACATGCATTTTAGCTCCTAAAAATCACATTTACCTGCAAAACAAATGCTAATCATGTTGGTTAGTATAAATTCGCATTTTATTACCAATTACATGATATTATATACACATTGCACAACATACAAGGTAAAAATGATACGTTTGAGTATCACTTGGGCATATAAATCTGCCCAAGATCACTTACCCCACACTTAAATCCTTGTTCGTCCTCGAACAACACATACACAAATCATGCAAATTACATCCCAACCTTCATCACTATGGTGCAACAATTTACGCTACGGTCATACCGATTATTCAATTCTTGCAAATCATCAAGAAAACATGCTTGGTCGTACAATACAATGACCTTTAATACAACAAGGCTTCCTAGACTTTTAAGAATTGATTCTTGATATCGGCAAACTCATGAAAATCAGCTAATCAAGAAATCCGACACGAAAATCAATCTTTCATCAAGCATGTGCCCTCACAACTCGAGAGAAATTTCCCCTTTATGTTCATGCAACACACAAACATGCAAGTAGGGGCATATAAAAATTAATTTCACTCTCTCTCCCAAAAGAATTCACATGCATCATGTCATGACCCATAAGCTTGCCCTTAGTGTATTACTCCACTAATATAAAGAAATGCAATATAGGATCACGTAGGACTTTAATGGGTTGTAACGGGGCTATGGATCTAGTATGTATATATTGGATTAGCCAATAATAGTCGCTAGCATCCTTAAGCGCCTTTTCAACTCATTCCCATCGACTCATGGACATTGTTCCTCCCTTTTCTCTTTTTCTCCCATTCATGCTGGTTTACTTTCATACAGCCCATTTCCTCAAACACACTTGACACAAAACAGAGGGTTTTCATGTACCCTCAATATCAATTAATTACAACAAGTGCCTCTTCAACGTCATCTTTTCTTTCCTCACTTTGCTTTTCTTTCTCTTTTCACTCTTTTCACTCTTTAACCTTTGGGAAACATTATCTGTTCTTTTGTAAGCGCTTAAGAGCTTCTTATAGACTTTAAGGCTAATGAAAAGAAGGAATAAAGCTTAGTTCATACAATTTTGGACAAAAGAAAGAAATCGGCTAAAGGCTCAACGGGCTGACTAGGGTATACAACATATAAAAAGGTAGAATTTGACAAGAAAAAAATGGAAACTATCGGTTAAAACAAAGAAATGCCTACATCCTTTCCAACACTACACCTCCTTCATTTCGTTTTGTATACACACCAGGCAAGTTCTAGACAATTCACAATGACATGGAATAGCAAAACCTCACTTCACACTTCATGCACATGCTCGAATCAAGATGCATTCACAGACTCTTTAATTAGTCAATTACATGAATTCAAGATTAAGCCTCAATCATAATGAACCAAATTCTATAGCCTAGGTAACTCAACGTATTTACAGAATTGCATGCTTTCAAACGAATCACTTTCACATTTTGAACATCAATTACAACACGCAACGAAATTTTAGCAACCATAAGCAACTACAGTTCATTGATGCAATCCACCAAAGAAAAACTAAAAACACAACAAATAAAAATCCTACTCCTACCGACTACATTTCCCTTAAGACGGTCGTCATCCATCCATCATAGGGAACGGTCACTAACTATGACATCGGTTCAATGGGACTATTCTCGGTAAAAGAACCGAAAACAAACTCCGAGAAACCCAAAAATAAAAATCGAAAAAAATTTGCTACACATCGATCATTTTGATAGAAACAAAATATTTACAAGTGCAAAATATTTTCGCAAAAATTTTTGAAAAATATCGATCATGTCGATAGAGAAAAAAAATTATTTACAAAATTTACAAAATATTTACAATTGCAACCATAACTTTCAAAACACACATCATTAGCCACAAAACAAATATATGCACATACATCGCAAATCAGTTCACAACAGGGAAAGCAAAAACATACATAAACATCAAGGAAAAATATACAGAAGTTTAGAGCCTATGTCCCAGCACCTAACTACTCCCCACCCCACACTTAAATCGAACACTGTCCCCAGTGTTCACAACAATACAAAGCACAAAATTTTGGGTGGTGTAACTCCCTGCTCAGTCGAAATATTCGACTTCTTCATCCGGTGCTGCAGCCTCGTCGCCCATGTCTGAATCGGCTCCATCGTCATCATCGGACTCCACATCAGAGTCATCACGACGTGTCTCCTCATCATTAGGGACATCATCATGTGTCGGCTCCATAAAGGCTGGCCCCACCTTACATAAGGCTCTGGCGTTCTCGCCAAAGGGGTAGTCCAGCTCCAACTGCCATAACTCCTCCTCGGTGGCTGGTCTCCCACCTATCCGTAGCTGCAGCATCTGCATGCCGAACATACGGGCCATGTATTGATCATCACGAGCATGTCGCTCGCCCAAAGTCAGCACAGGTCCGTGTGTAGTGTCGGGGGCCTTAGTCTTTGTCACATCGAGGGCCCTCCGCTCCAACTGCGGAATGTAATCCAAGGCTTCTTCCTCAATGTCGAGGCCTCGGAGGAAGGTGGTGATGAGTCCGCCAAACCCGTATCTGTGGCCCTGGTGCAGTCTGGCTCTCTTCATGGCGGATATTATGACCGCCCCCACATTAATCTCAAGCCCTTTCATAAGGGCATACACCAAGCAGACACGGTCCCGGGTAACATCTGTCATATGAACTCCCGGGATCAAGCACGAACATACTATCTTCAGCCAGATTCTGGCCTCCCTGTTCATCTGCGAATAAGGCAGAGTCTGGTGGTAACCCCTCTCCTTGTGTCTACTCCATCGGGCTGTGGATCGAGCCCCACACAACGTACGTCTGATGTCGGCGTACGGTGGGGTGATGTTTAGCTGGCGGAGAATGTGGGCGTCTGTGTCCCGCGCTCCAACGATGGCATTCAGCTACTGGGGTTCCAGAGTGACAATCTGCCCTCTGATTTTAATAGTGTGGCTCCTGAAGGCCGGGTTCCAGTTTGCATAAAATTCCCGGACCAAGTGAAGGTTGCACTCCTTGGGCTCGTGAAAAATAAATCTGAGCCCAGCCGCTTCGATCCTCTGTACAATGCGAGGGAACTCCTGTGCAAGTGGTTCCCTAGCAATATGTTCCTCGGGGAAGTACTTGTTCTCCTTATGCTTTGCGTACCATTTCTTCCCTTCATCGGTGACCCATCTTGTTCCGTATCGGCGGTGTTGGCCGCGCGGAACAGCAGGTGCAGCTGGGACTGCAGTGCCCAGTCTCATCCGTTTCCGTCCGGTGCCTGAGGTAGAAGCACCCTTGCCTTTATCTTGTCTGCTAGCCATTGTACCTGTCAGTTTACACAAACAAGCACAACGTTAAGCTAAAAACTTGTTAGCTTTGGCTAAGGTCGGGTTACACAAAATTTACCCCACACTTAGTCCTTAACAATATTTACAAAATTTCAGCAAGGATAGCTCTATTTACAACCCCAAACACAAACAACTATACACACATTGCTTAGTGCGTTCGCAACAAAATTTCGACAGCATAACGGTTAGCGTACTACTCAGACTCCATACAGCTAATCCCAATCCTACTATCGCTAACACTTCAACCATCACACAAGCAACAAAAACAACAACAAAAATAAAAACAACTATAAAAACATTTTATATACAAGCTAATCTAAACAATCTAACCAATTCACACATTATGCAATTTCCCACAAAAATTCGAGAATTAGTCGGCTTTTAACATTTATACAATATTTACCACGACTTATCTCAAATAATAAACACACCCCGGCATCGAATTCACCAAACAATCAAGTTGCCCAAGTCATATTTAACAACCCAAGCCCTAGAATACAATTCGACAATCAATTTCGAATTATTTACATAATCGATAAGTTCAAACGCTAACTACAACAATCCGAACATAATCAATCACAAAATAATTCAACATCATGTTTAATTTCTACATAGGGTGATATTTCTCACCTTACATGCCCAACTTTGACAAAAATCGCAAAAATATTGAGTTAGACGATGAAAACATACCTTAGAATTGAGGAACCGAAGAAACTTGACGTTTTCCTTGCCTATCAACGTGGCACGTTGCTTGGGGAGGGGGAAATGGGTGTTTGGTCGCGGAGGGAAGAGGGAATGGGAAAAATAGGGGCGAAATCGGGGGTTTTAAATTAAGAAAACACGCGGGGCACCCGGAAACCCGGTGTGACCCGGCACTGGATAAGGGGCAACGTGTCACCGAGGGTAACGCGGAGCCCCTCCTCCGTGACACGGAGCCAACGCGTTGGCTTACTGGATTTTTGAAAAATCTAGATTTTGCCTTCAACGTGTCATGGAGGCCAACGCGGAGCATTGCCTCCGTGACACGGCGCCAACGCGCCAGTGCTCTGTTTCACCAATAAATTTAATTTTTCATACCTCGCCTCATTTTCTCGATTCCATGTATATTTCCTCCGTTATACCTGAAAATCACCTCACTAAACAATAATTGGTTAAATTAATAGATTTCCCTAACTAAAAATAAAAAAATACTAACTAAAATGCAAATCTAAACCTAGTCAAGAAAAGAAAAAGAAAAATAAAAATTATTTACACTAAAAAGAAAGAAAGAAAATATTTTTCACGGGTTGCCTCCCGTGCAACGCCTGGTTTACCGTCGCGGCTCGACGTCCTTTAAGCTCACTTGTCTAGTAGGGAGATGGACGATTTGTCCCGATCATGATCATCCCCCCAGTAGTTCTCAACCTTATCCGGTGGCCTACCTAGTAACTCTCGGGAATCACTCAATCCGTTAGCATTCCCATGATCAATTATGTTGATCACCGAGAGATCCTTAAAAACAGTCGGGAGCTTAGGTACCTTGTACACATCGAACACTTCGACCTTGTCATGTGCTCGTATCGTGAGTTGACCCGCAGCTACATCAATTAATGCCTTTCCGGTTGCCAAAAAGGGTCGTCCCAAAATAAATGGGACTTCAGCATCTGGTTCAAAGTCCAGAACAATGAAATCGACCGAAAAAATGAGGGAGCCTACTTGCACTAACACATCCTCCACAATGCCATCCGGCTTAGCTAAAGACCTGTCTGCTAGCTGCAAGATTACCGTTGTAGGTCTAGGACTCCCTAGACCTAACTTTCTGAATACCGAAGATGGCATCAGATTTGTGCTTGCCCCCAAGTCGCATAATCCACGCGCTCGGATACTTTGCCCAATAGTAAGCTGGATAGTGAAACTTCCAAGGTCTTTCAGTTTTGTGGGCAACCTATTCTGAATACGGGAAGTGCATTCCTCCGTTAAAGCTACCGTGGCATACTCAGTCAAACGACTTTTGTTAGCCACGATGTCTTTAATATACTTCGCATATTTTGGCACTCCCTGCAAGACATCAACAAGAGGTAAGTTAACATGTACCTGTTTAAGTACCTCCATGAATTTCTGGAAACACGCCTCCTCCTTGTGTTTCTTAAGTCATTGAGGGAACGGGGGTGGAGGCCTTTCTGGTTCAGCTTCTTTAGTCTTCCCCTTATCTGAGCTTTGCTCTCCCTCAACATCTGCTGCTCCTGACTTTTGAGGCGGTCTTTTCGGTTCCACCTCCTTTAACTGTAAACCACTCCTCGTGGTCACTGCATTTACCTGCTTCGGATTTGGATCCGTGTCGCTAGGTAGTCCTCCTCTGGGTCTGGTATTTTGGGCACTAGCAAACTGCCCAAACTGATATTCAAGAGCCTTGGTCGCCAATTGATTATTCTTCACTTCGGCTGCCAATTTGACATAGTCAGCCTGCAATTGTGCCTGATTAGCTATCATGGTTTTGAACATCTCCTTAATAGTCGGTGATGGTGGTGGAGGAGGGGCATTGTGATTTCTGAATTGAGCTTGATAATTTTGTTGCCCTCCTTGGTTCCTGTGCATACCCTGCCCTGAACTCTGGCCTTGTTGATTGTTGCTACCCCACGAAAAATTCGGATGGTTCCTCCAATTTGAGTTGTAGCCACCACCAAACTGTTGTTGATTTCTCTGTGCATTGCCCACAAAGTTAATAGAATCAGGATTTGCACCACAGCATTCAGCTGAATGCATACTACTACCACACACTTCACACCACATCTGTTGAAATGCATTGACTGAAGCTGAAGGCTAGTTCAAATTTATATTGCTGAAGTGAGTGTTTAACTGATTTTGCAAAGCAGTTATCTGTGCAGCGATAGCTGTGAATCCATCCACTTCAAGCACTCCTGCTGCTTTCCTTGCTCCAGCCCTTGAAGAATCTGCATTCCATTCTGGATTGCCTTGTGAAATTCGGTTGAGCAAAGTGTACAGCTCCTCATAGGTCTTCTCCAGCGCTTGCCCTCCAGCTGCTGAATCTAACAGAATTTTAGTGTGGGGTTCCAAACCCTCAATAAAAGTGTGTACCAACACCTCGTTGGACTGATGATGGTGAGGACAGTCCTGCAACATGGATTTGAATCTTTCCCAGGCTTGATAAAGATTTTCTCCTTCCCTCTGTTTAAAACTTAGGATTTGACTCCTAAGTCTGGCTGTTTTACCAGAAGGGAAAAATCTAATAAGAAACTTCCGTGCAAGATCATCCCACGTTGATATAGAGTTGGGTGGTTCAGCTTTTAACCACCTCTTGGCTTCACCAAGTAAGGAAAATGGAAATAAGGTGAGCCGAACATAATTAGGTGACACTCCAGCGGGTATATAAGTGTCACTTATCTCCAAAAAGTTCTGGAGATGTTGTTGTGGATCTTCGTGAGGGAGTCCGGTAAATTGCCCGCTTGTGTGCAAAAGTTGCACCATATTCTGCTTTAATTCAAACCTCCCTCTAGGCTCTAGTTTGCGGATGCTAGAATGGACATTATTAGCGTGTGGGATTGCCACCTCGCGAACCGGCCTTGCTGCTGCTTCATCGGGCACTAAAACTGCCCGCACAACTGGTGGATTTTGTTGCTCCATCATAGACTGTTTAAGCAACTGCAGCTTCTTTCGAAGAGCTTCTCTACGTTGACTATGAAATTCACGTTCAGGCTCTAAGTAAGATTCCACCAGATCTTTGTCCCTTGCCAGTGTTCACAGAAACAAAATCTGCAAAATACAGGCTAAGACCAAGTTGTTAACACTTAAGAAAATAAAAATACAAATACAGTAAATTTACACTAAACAAAATTTTACAAATCGCCTAGCCTCCCCGGCAACGGCGCCAAAAACTTGCTCGGCTTTTGTACTCGGGTTGGTAATTTATATTAAAAACCGACACGCAAGTGCACGTGGTCAAACAAGTAATAAAGTGGCTAAGTAGCCAAGTATCGATCCAAGGAGGCTCAAGATATGTAAAATTGCCTAATTTACTATATTTCTATTTAACTTCTAATTATGCTAACAACAATGTAACCAATAGTTACTTGAGTTTTTGGTTTCTAAACTATATATACTACAATTAATAACAACTATTTACTTTTGAATTCAGACAATGGGTATGAACATGCCAAGGTTAAGAACAAGTAATGAACTTGATAATCATGATAATTTTGGTTAATTCTCTTCTTCATGTTGCTAGCCAAGAACATTTGCCTAGAAATTAAAACTCTCGTATTTAATTTCACTTTAGAATCATAAACCATCCGTCTACATTTCTGTGATCAAATGCAATTTATGACCTAGCACTACAATTCCGGTTCCTAAATTGACTAATACGGCTTTCAAGTATATTTCTATCAGGAAAGCACATCAAAACCCAATTTTCCCAAATCAAGTTAAGAACAATACCCTATTAATTCACAACTTTCCAATTTCTTGCTCTCTCGAGTGAAATTAGACTTTTTAGATATACATTAATGTTGGCCAATCACTAATGCAGTAAAGAACAAGAATTAATAGAACAACATTAAAGAAGAAGAATAAAACCATATCAATTAAAATCAGTAGTCATTACACATGTTCAAAACCTCAGCAAGGAAGAGAATTAGCCACTCATTCTTGGATTGATCATCCTAAAATGAGTGTAAATCATACGTACAATTGATAGAAAGAAGAAAGGAAGAGAAGAAATCCCTTAGCTTTTTCAATCTTCAATTGCTACTAACCCACGTTCCTGCTCTCCACTTCTGAACTCAGTCTAAAAACTCAAAACTCCAAAAAAAACTAATTAAAATAAACTAAGTGTGTTATTTATACTAGTGGGAAATTTTTCCCGGAATAACAAGCAACGTGTCACGGAGACTGCCTCCGTGACACGGCGTGGACGCGGACCCTCACTGGAATTTCCGGGGTCCGGTAATTCAACCTCAACGTGGCACGGAGGCCATCGCGGAGGCCTATCTCCGTGCCACGGAGCTGACGCGCAGGCACACTGGACATTGCCATTTTAATCCCTACTCAGGCAGTGTGCTACCGCGATGGTAGCGTGGCACGGCTCCATCGCGGAGCCCCTATAAAATATGCATTCCAAGGTCTTTTCCACGCTCGCATCCAAGTCCAACTCCGACATAGTTCCAACATGCATTTTAGCTCCTAAAAATCACATTTACCTGCAAAACAAATGCTAATCATGTTGATTAGTATAAATTCGCATTTTATTACCAATTACATGATATTATATACACATTGCACAACAAACAAGGTAAAAATGATACGTTTGAGTATCACTTGGGCATATAAATCTGCCCAAGATCATTACATTATGATATATATATGTTATGAGCATGTTGTCCTACTCTTAAAGAGTTGATGTATTTTAAATGTCCATTTTACTTGCCTCGCATACTCGGTACATTCCACGTACTGACCGCATACTGTATGCTGTATCATTTGATGATACAGTTTCCGGCTCTCAAACTCAGCCCCATTCTTACCCAGCCTTTCATAGTTAGCATCCTACGCTTGTGGTGAGTCCTCATCTCCCGAGGACCATTCTTATCAGTTTCTCTATGTATGTTTAGTTTTCTAGACCTGTTGGGTTAGTTGGGGTGTTGTCCCATCAACCCATCTGATATGTTAGAGGCTTTCAGACTATGTGTAGTATTCAACTGTAATGTATGAAGACGCTTTGCTTCCTATGTTATGTCATGTTTTATGTTTCCGCTATTTTATTATGTTGAGTATTACTCTTCATTGATTTAGTTAGATGTATGCTCACGCCATGGATCGACTTGGAGTCTCTTGGGGCTCTTTGTCCCATGTTGCTATCCGGGTCTACGTTCGGGTCGTGACAATTTTCATGCTTATTGTATATCTCACTTACTAAGTACTATCAAAGTACTGATGCATACTTTCTATGTTTTATCGTATTATGATACAGGCGCAGGTCCTCAGTATCAGCATTGTCAGTTACTTCCCTCCGACAATATCAGCAGCAACATCATTTGGTGAGTCCTCATCTTTTGAGAACGATGGTTATTTGTTCAATTAGACTTTAGAGTTAGCTGGGGGCTTGTCCCAACAACTCATCAGTTAGTAGTTGGCTTTCAGACATAGTTGTTTAGTATTGTTTCTAGTTATGTTTACACTTTCAGAAGTATTGATTACATAATTATCTTTATAAAGCTTCCGCTTGTGTTTACTCAGTTTACTAGTGCAATGATAGACCATGGATTAGCTTGGGGTCACTTGTGGCACCAAGTACTGTGTCTCCTACAGGGTGTAGACTCAAGCCATGACAGGAACCATGATGGATTAACGAATGTAGGCATAATAAAATAGTGATTCTTGGATGGTGCATTGAGTGGATTGTTATTTTCTTCATTAGTGCTATATTTCCCGACCAAGGAGGTTGAAGTTAGGAAAAGAGAATACCAATGACAATTTGAGGTTAATAACTCTCATCTAATTAACTTGAGCTCTAACTGCAGACAGTTAAGTTCAAGACTTAATGCAAAGCTAAAATATACTAACTTTTGAGACCAAGAGGAGATTGGTTGAATCTATTGTCTATTTGCGAACTCAACATATACATATTGAGATCGAGAGGAGATAAATGTAATTCTTAAGTCGAGAAACATTAGATGTACTAAATGAAAATCTTACACAAAATTCATCAGGATAAATCACTAGTAAAAGCCTACTAAGTTATGAAATCATGGGGAACACAGTCCTAGCCTAGCTTTATCAATTTGATAAAAAATCAATTATTCTTAGAATTATTTTCTTTTATTTGGAAACCCCCCTTCTGAAGTATTGACTATTAGTTTATTTTCATCATTAACACATTATTTTTGCCTATTCCTGGTGGGATCGACCCAAACCTTTTTTGGGTTACTATATTTGACAGCTAGCACTTTATACTTTAATTTTGAGGTGTAATTTGGGTCTGTTCAAATTTTGGCACTGTCACGACCCGAGCTTAGACTCTGGACCGGGACACAGGACCTAGAACCACGAATGGCTCTAAATTGACCCATGGAATGAACATAACAGCTAAAGAACATAAATTAGAAAAAACTAATAAATTGAACATGAATAAGCGGAAGTCTACATACGTAATAATCATAAACCGAGTCAACGCTGAAAAGCTGAGTTTCTACATATTATCTGAAATGCCTCTGACATAACTGATGAGCTGTCGGGACAACATCCCCATCTAGATCGACAAAACTCTGTCATTGAAATAATAAAATAACAAACTAAACTGAATTTCCTCGGAAAATGAGAACTGACCAACACTGGCTAACAAGACTGATACGGAAACAGGACTAATGGTGTGGCTGAGTCTGATCTCTTCAACTCGTATCATTAAATAATACAACATAGAGTATGTGGTTAGTACTTTCAATGTATTCATATGCGGTTAGTACTTTGAATGTATTGAGTATGCAAGGTAATTAAAAATGGAGTAATAATTACATAAGAGTTCATAAGAGTAGGACATTTCAAACATGAAGTGATAATCATAACATAAATATGGGGGCTCAAGGTTTTCAAAACCATTCATAAACTAGTCACAATCGTAATCATAAGAGAAACTGTGTAAAAAATAACTTCAGCCAATGTATCATAATCATGATCATGCATGAAATATAAGAAACAATGGGAGGACTCATCTTAAACGACATCAATATGATAGAGCTTACATGATGCCCCAATTATCTCGCTCAAATAGGCAGATCCGTTCTGAGCTTGAAGGAAAGGAACGTAATTGGTGTGGTATCACTAATAGGACCCACCTAGAGTCCATGAATATAAGCCTACGCTGGCGCATAGTTTTGAGACCACGGAGTTTACCTGAACGCCTGGCCTACTTGGTGCTACATACGTCTCCCAAAAACATGCACATGAAGGCTCATGTAATAATCGCGAAGTCATACATGAAGTTCATGGCTATTTAAATCATAACATACTTGGTCATACTTGAAATACATGTTAGCCATGAAATAAGGGCCCATGAGTTGGCCGAAATCATAAACTCATAAATCATGAAGAACATACATGCTTGAGAAGATCACTATACCTGAGATTCATAAATTCATGAAGAGTACTTGTAGGAAATCATATCATAAATCACAGATATAAATTAGGGCTTAGGATAACCACAATCATAATAGAATCATAAACATGAATTTTCATGAAACTTGCATAATTGGGCATAATTCTGTAAAATTTAATAATCAAAATAGGTATAAAATCTACACACAGATCTTAAAATATGCTTTGAAGCATGAGGGGAATTGACCCATAAATAAATCATAGAGAATTTTATGAAATTGGGATAAAATCCCATAGGATCATACACTTAAATTCATGAACTTGAGGAGAAATTTGGACATGAGAGTGAAAGAAAACTCTTATTCATGGCCCTACATACCTGGGTAAACTCTTATCTTGACTTTGAAAGCCCAAGATATTTGGAGGAGAATTGGAGGAATTCTATGCTTGATCTTCAATGGAACCCTCTACCTTGCATGCATGGGAGTTGAATGAATTAGAATAGGTTAAACTCCCCTAATACACTTCTTTCAGGGCTTAAGACGACATAGTTTAGGGCTTAGGAGCTTAGGATTTACGAAAGTACCTTTAATAGATTCGCAGAAAAACTGTTCTATTGGCTGTCACAAATCGTACCATGAGTCATATAATCCTCTTAACACTCGTGGTATCCTCCTGTACTGACCAAATTCAAATCCTCCAACCCTCTAAATATTTCCACGAATCTTACTATGATCTGTGACACCATCCTACGAGTTATACCATCACCCGTACCATCGATCATTGGATAACCCAGAAGACTTGCTATGACTCCTGATCACGGGTCGTACCCACATACTATGACTCGTAGTGGGAATTCGTATTCTAGGGAACAAAAATCTCTGACTTGATCTATGGGTCTTCTTACTACCCATACTACTAACCTACGACCCATAGGTTGAGTCGTACTGAGGCAAAAATGTAGATTTTTTTGCTGAACATATTTCCATTTATCTCATATACTCTTAGGAACTTTTGAGGTAGTACAATATCTCACCCTTGAGAACATTTATCCTCGAATGTAGACTAAACATACCAAAAAACTGGGGAAGGGAACTGAAATCTCAAATACTGAACATCTGAAGTTGAAAACTGATGAAGTGACTGACTCCGGACTGATATACATGACTGAACTGAATTCATGGGTCGCACATACATGCACTGACATAAAGGAAACTGAGAGACGTGAACTAGACATGAAACTGAATGGAGTACTAAGGAGGAAACTGATACCTCAAGCTAGAACTGAGTCAGAAGGGAATAAATGCGGGTATCTAGCCATCATATCTGCTTCAGCTTCCCACGTAACTCCTTCAATAAGCCAATTCCTTCGCAAGACTTTCACGTAAGCTACTTCTCTGTTCCTCAACTTATGAACCTAACGACCAAGGATCTCAACTGGTACCTCCTCATAGCTGAGGTTATCCTTCACGCATATGCTCACCACTGGGACAACCAAAGTCGGATCACTAAATGCACTTCTTTAACAATGATAGATGGAAAGCTAGATGTACCGAAGCCAATTCCGCTGGTAGCTCCAACTCATAGGCCACCTTACTAACACGTCTCACAATCCTGTAGGGACCAACATATCGGGGACTAAGCTTTTCTTCCTTCCCGAATATCAAAGGCATAGGACTTTTGACAACTCTGAGCTATTTTCAGCCTCTTCCTTCTCAACTGAACTTTATCCATAGCCTCATGAACTGAATCTGGCCCTATTAATGTATCCTTACCTACCTCAAACCAAAAAATAGGTGATCTACATCTCCGCACATAAAGAGCCTCAAACGGAGCCATCTGAATGCTGAAGTGGTAGTTATTATTATAGGCAAACTCGATAAGAGGTAAATGATCATTCCAACTACCTTTGAAGTCAATCACACATGATCTTGACATATCCTTGAGAGTCTGAATGGTTCACTCAGCCTGACCATCTATATGTGGGTGAAAAGCTGTGCCAAGCTTGTTCTGAGTGCCGAGACCCTTCTGAAACAATCTCCAAAACTGTGAGGTGAACTAAGTACCTCTGTCTGAAATGATAGACAAGGAAACTCCATGCAACCAAACTAACTCCTGAATGTACAATTTAGCATAATCCTCCGCTGAGTCGATAGTCTTAATCGGTAGAAAATGAGCTGGTTTAGTCAACCTATCTACAACCACCCAAATAAAGTAATACTATCGACGTGTGCTTGGTAACCTGTAATGAAATCCATATTGATCTCTTACAACTTCCAGTGGGGATACTGATGTATTGCAGCACACCTCCTGGTCTTTGATGCTCCATTTTCACTTGTTGACAATTCAAACACTTAGCCATAAACTCCGCTATGTCCTTCTTCATGCCATTCCACCAATAGAATTCCCGTAGGTCGCAGTACATCTTGGTGGCACCAGGGTGGATAGAATACCGTGAACCATGAGCCTCATGCAACATATGCTCTCTCATGTCATCAATATTCAAAAAACATAAATGACCCTGATATCGAAGTACACCATCTCCCCCTTGGGAGAAGACCTCTACCTACTATTCTTAACCGCTTCCTTCAACTTTACCAAAATAGTATCCTCATCTTGCTTAGCCTTAACCACAATCATCAAATAAGATTCTGAACCATTCTGATCAATGACACCACTATCCGTTGAATCAATAAGACGAACTCCTAGTCGTGGAAGTCGATGCACATCCTTTACCAACTCTTTCTTTCCATCTTTCACATAGGAAGCACTCTCCATGAAAAGCCTACTAAGGGCATCTGCCACTACATTAGCCTTACCCGGATGATAAGGGACACTCATGTCATAGTCCTTGAGTCCAGCTGTAACTATCTTCTTTGTCACAAATTCAAATCCTTCTAAGTAAACACATACTGTAGGATCTTGTGGTCCATAAACACATCCATATGGACCCCATACAAATAGTGCCTCCAAATCTTTAATGTGAACACCGTCGCTGCTAACTCTAGGTCATACGTCGGGTAGTTCTTCTCATGAGTCTTAAGCTGTCTAGAGGCATACACAATGACCTTGCCATGCTGCATCAACACACAACTAAGACCGACCCTAGAGGCATCACAATACACAATGATCCATATGTACCCTCAGGTAGGGTCAACACCAGGGCTGAAGTTAGTTGAGTCTTTAACTCTTGAAAACTCTTCTCACAGGCATCCAACCATTGAAACTTGACTTTCTTTTAGGTCAGCATAGTTAATGGTGCAGCAATGAATGAAAATCCTTCAACAAACCTCTTGTAATAGCCAGCTAAACCCAAGAAACTCCTGATATCTGAAGGACTAAATGGTCTAGGCTAATTCTTTACAAATTCTATCTTTTGAGAGTCCACCTGCACACCTTTACTTGATACCACGTGGCCCAAAAATTCTATCGAGTCCAACCAAAACTCACGCTTCCTGAATTTAGTAAACAACTGGTGATCCTTGAGAGTCTGTAGCACAATCCTCAAATGAGTGGCATGCTCCTCCTTGCTTCGAGAGTATATGAGGATATCATCTATGAAGATAATCATGAATATGTCTAAATATGTCTTCAACACCCAGTTTATTAAATCCATAAAAGCTGCAGGAGCATTCGTTAGTCTAAAAGACATAACTACAAACTCATAGTGACCATACCGAGTCCTGAAAGCTATCTTTGGAATGTCACTCTCCCTAACTCTGAGTTGGTGATAGCCGAACCTGAGATCTGTCTTTGAGAAGCACTTAGCACCCTAAGTTGGTCAAAAAAGTAATCAATTCTGGGGAGTGGATACTTTTTCTTAATGTTGACTTGTTCAACTGCTGATAGTCAATGCACATGCAAAGAGAACCATCCTTCTTTTGAACAAAGAGAACTGGTGCACCCCATGGGGACTTGCTAGGTCTGATGAATCCTTTATCTAAAAGATCCTTCAACTCCTTCAGCTCGGTTAGAACCATTATGTCTGGAGGAATAGATATAGGCTGTGTATTTGAAAGAAGTTCAATACCAAACTCAATCTCTCACTCGGGAAGGACTCCTAGTAGATCATCTAGAAAACCTCTGGATACTCACATACAACAGGGATAGATGAAGAGTTGGGGTCTCGGATGTAGCATCCTTAGACTGAACTAGATTATAAATAAAACCCTTGGAAATCATCTTTCTAGACTTAAGGTAGGGAACAAAGCAACCTACAGGCACAGTTGAACTATCCTTCCTTTCTAGGACTGGTTCACCCGAAAATCGGAGCTCTACCGTATGAGTTCTATAATTCACTAAGGCACAACATGCATGCAGCCAATCCATAGCAAAGATAACATCAAAATTAATCATGTCTAACTCTACTAGATTGGCTGAGGTAACTTTCTTAAGGACTGTGATGGGGCAATTTTTGTATACCCATTGAGCTATAGCTGAGTCACCGACTGGAGTAGAGACTAAGAAGGGCTCTAATAGGATTTCAGGACTAACTCTGAAACTAATAGCAACATAAGGAGTCATAAAATATAAAGTAGCCCTTGGATCTAACAATGCATATACATCAAGATGAAATACTCGCAACATACCAGTGACTACATCTGGAGAGACCTCTCCTGACATGATGAGAAGGTATAAAACCTGTTCTAATGCTGTCCACTACCTGCACTAGTAGATGCACCCTATTGAGTAGGATGTGATGATGGAGCTATTGATGAGCTAGTAGTCTGGGTACGACCTCTGCTATCGCCCTGCCTAGCAGAAGGACACACCCTATGTATGTGCCTGGGTTTCCCACACCCGAAGCAAACATCTGATCTGACTAGGCACTCTCCTATGTGGGTCTTACCATATATTTTGGAGACTGGAAACGTGCGCTCTACCGATGTGTCCCTCTGTCCCTTCGAACCTGATGCCCTGCTCCTCCAATCACCCTGAGGTCTAGATGGGACACTGGTTGATGACGGGGCCGAGGCCGGTGACCTCTGGTGGAACTGCCGATTATGTCCGCCACTGGACCTTGATCTTGGGCAAAAATCGCATGCCCAAGTGATACTTTATAACTTAGTTTTCGTCTTGTTTATCTACTTATTTATATACATTCTAATGTAATTTTATTTAAAGGTGAATATATATATACTAACCAACATGATTAGCCTTGTTTTTGTAGGTTTAAAATGATTTTGAGGAACTAATCCATAAGTTGGTGAAGTGGAGGAATGGAATCGGAAGCGAAACGCGGAAGTCAGAAAGGAGGAAACGTGAAGCAGCCCACCTGCGCGACAGCAACATTCCACGGCAGGCCAGGCTACGCGACAAGGGCATGTCACTGCCCCAAACACGCTGCACAAGTAGCGTGACACGCTGCCATCGCAGCAAGGGGCTGCCTGGCGTGTGTTCGATGCAAATTCCAGATTGCTTCCACGATTCCTCAATGTCACGGAGGTAAATTGACGCGACCACCTCCGTGCCACGGAGCTATTTCATGCTGGGCATAATTTTATACACCCCTCATTTACTATAAATAGGTCCCTTAGCTCCTAAAAATATTTTGTCACGTAATATTTCTGAAAAACTACCAAGGTGTGAAGGAAGAAGTGGGAGAACTCACCTAGGGTTCTTAAATTTCATCTTCTCTTCTACCAATTTTTGTAAATATGTTACTTTAATTATGTTTTCTTGTAATTATACCAACTTGAGTGGCTAGAACCCTTCCTCTAGGGTTGAGGCAACAAGATATGATTGTGATTATGCGAATTTGTTTTGGTTTTAAGTTATTGATTGTTGTTTTGTCTTACATGTGTTGTTTTTATGATTGATCACCATGAAAACACACATGTTACACCTAGATAAAAGCTTGAGAAAGTAAACCTAGGCAAGAACAAAAGAATGTAGGGAGCAAGTTTGTATCTTACGATATAATTCACGGTTAGGATAAGAAATTATACCTAATTTGCCTTGCTTGGTTGATAAAACGGGATGATAATAAGAAATTAACTTAGAATTGTCACTCCACCACTCGAAGAAGTAGTTGTGAAGTTAAGTTGAGTTAAATGATTAGAGATACGAAAGTCCCTAATCAAGAGCATACACCCCGCAAACCACATTCCCATAATTGAATTGCGCACGAACTGGAATGTCACATCCCCGCTCAACGATGTAGTTGTGAGGCTAGTTTGTCGTGTTTAGAGGCTCGAAAGACCATGAACATGCAATTGTAATTATGTGAGACGACAATTGATAATTCCATACTTAAACTATTACAAAGCGTAGTATCGCATGATTATCTGGCCTTAGCTCTAGTTGCTCCTTGAATTACTTTAGAGTATTTCTGTGACCACCCCTAGACTTAATTAAACTTTATCGAGAAAGTCTATATCAACACTTGCGAAAGTTAATATCACACTTTAACTTGATAATTAGCTAAATTGGTCCGGTCCCTGTGGGTTTGACATTCGGCTCTTAAAAAGGGCCACTGTATTACTTGTAAGACCACGTACGCTTGCGTGTGCGCTTGGACGCAGTCACAACATACCTCTGTTGGGATAACCCCAAGCTGCCTGTCCTGGCCCTCTTGGCCTCTCTCTCCCTTTCCCTCATCTGATATGCCTCAATCTGCTGGGCATATATCACCAATCGAGAGAAATCAAGATCACTATTCAATATTGCAGTCCTACACTCCTTGACTAGCAAATCTGACACCCTATACACAAACCTGTTCATGTGAGCTCTCTGATTTGCCACCATCTCCAGGGCATATTTGAACAGCCAGGTGAACTCCAAGGCATACTTTTAGATAGTCATATCATTTTGCCTCAAATTAACGAACACTGCCGCCTTTTCCTCCCTCACCCCCCTAGGGAAGAATTTTTCTAAGAAGGCTGTCATGAACTCTTCCTAGCTCACGGGAACTGCACCCACTACTCTATAGTCCCTTCACTGACGGTACCAAATATAAGCAACAGCCTTCAGCTGATAGGAGGCTAAGCCTGCCCTCTATTCTCCCATCACCCCTACAATCTGGGTGATCTTCTGAATTTCTTCTAGAAACTCATGTGGGTCCTCATCCACTCTCGACCCAAGAAACTCAGGGGGATTCATCCTGAGGAAATTCCTAACTTGAGCCTCCGCTGCATTCCCATTCTGAGAATATGATCGACTACCTGCTGATTGACCTGAGCATTCAAGGCCTGAGCCAACAATTAAAAAGTTGCCCTAAACTCGGCATGAGAGACCTTCTCGAGCAATGGACCTGCTGGTGTTAGCAAGGCTTGTTGATACTCATCCCCTTTTCCATCCTTATGCCATTTCTATTCCCGTTCATTCTTCCATTCATATGGCATGAAGGCATGATTCTGCAAATGCGAATAACACGAGTTAGAAGGATAAAGAGATACTTCATCGCATGACATAGATCATGAAAGAAGAAAATTTCCTAAAACGTCTTGTAGCCTCTCCCCCATAAGTGTGGCGCGGTTCACACCCATGGAAAAGACTACTTAATGCGGCTCTCAGACACCCTTGGACATATTGAACCTTTGCTCTGATACCAAGTTTATCATGACCTAAACTGAGATACCGGATCGAGATATGGGACCTTGAACCATGAATGGCTCCTAATCGACCCATGGAATAAATATTGCGGCTAAAGAACATAAATTAGCAAAAAACTGATAAATTGAACATGAATAAGAGGAAGTCTACACACGTAATAATCATAAATCGAGTCAACACTGACAAGCTGAGTTTCTACATATTATTTGAAAAGCCTCTAACATAACTGATGAGTTGATGGGACAACATTCCCAACAAGCTCGACAAAAGTCTGTAAATGAAATAACAAAATAACAAACTAAACTGAATGTCCTCGAAAGATGAGGATTCACCAATACTAGCTAACAAGACTGTTATAGAAATAGGACTGGCATGGCTGAGTCTGATCTTTTGGACCTGTATCATGAAATGATACAACATTAAGTATGCAGTTAGTACTTTAAATGTACTTGTTCGGGTGTTTGCTATAGGTGTTAAAACCGACACGCAAGTGCACGTGGTCAAACAAGTAATAAAGTGGCTAAGTAAGCCAAGTATCGAACCAAGGAGACTCTGGATAAGTAAAATTGCTTAAGTATACTATATTCTAGCTTACTTCTAATTATGCTGACAACAACGTAACCAAAAGTTAAATAATTTTTGTTTATAAATTATATACTAAAACTATTAACAAATATTTACTGTGAATTGAGACTATCGATATGAGCATGCCAAGGTTAAGAACAAGTAATGAACTTGATTATAATCATAATTTGGTTATTCTCTCTTCCTGTTGCTAGCCAAGAACATTAGCCTAGAGATTAAAACTCTCGTATTTAATCTCACTTTAGAATCATAAACCATTTCTCTACATTTCTGTGATCAAATGCAATTTATGACCTAGCAATACAATTTCGATTCCTAAATTGACTAATACGGCTTTCAAGTATATTTCTATCAGGAAAGCACAACAAAACCCAATTTTCCCAAATCAAGTTAAGAACAATACCCTATTAATTCACAACTTTCCAATTTCGTGCTCTCTCGAGTGAAATTGGACTTTTTAGATGTACATTAATGTCGGCCACACACTAATGCAGTAGAAACAAGAATTAATAGAACAACATGGAAGAAGAAGATGAAAAACCATACAATTCAATAATCAAAATTCATCACCATTGTTCATAACCTCAGCAAGGAAGAGAATTAGCCACTCATTTGTGGATTAATCATCCTAAAACAAGTGTTAATCATACAAACAATTGATTGAAAGAAGAAAGAAAGAGAGAAAAACCCTTAGCTTTTTCATCCCTCGACTGCCTGTAACCCACGTCCTTGCTCCACCAAGTCTGAATTAATTAAAAATAAGCCTAAGTGTTCTATTTATACTAGTGGAAATGTTTCCCGGAATAACAAGTAACGTGTCACGGAGGCCAACGCGGAGCACTGCCTCCGTGACACGGCGTGGACGCGGACCCTCACTGGAAATCCAGGGTCCGGGATTATAGCCTCAACGTGGCACGACATGCAACGCGGAGGCTTGCCTCCGTGCCACGGAGCTGTCGTAAGGCTTCACTAGAAATTGCCAATTTAATCACCCTCCAGGCAGTGTGCCTCCGCGATGGTAGCGTGGCACGGCTCCATCGCGGAGCCCCTTTACATTGTGTATTCCAATGTCTTTTCCATGCTCGCATCCAAGTCCAACTCCGATATTGTTCCAACATGCATTTTAGCTCCTCAAAATCATGTTTTACCTACAAAACAATGCTAATCATGTTGGTTAGTATAAATTCACATTTTATTACCAATTACATGAAAATGTATACACATTGCACAACAAACAAGGCGAAAATGATACGTTTGAGTATCACTTGGGCATATAAATCTGCCCAAGATCACTTACCCCACACTTAAATCCTTGTTCGTCCTCGAACAACACATACACAACTCATGCAAATTACATCCCACCCTTCGCCACTATGGTGCGACAATTTATGCTACGGTCATACCGATTATTCAATTTTTGCAAATCATCAAGAAAACATGCATGGTCTTAACAATGCAATGACCTTTAATACATCAAGACTTCCTAGACTTTAAGAACTGACTCTTGATATCGGCAAACTCATGCAAATCAGCTAATCAAGATATCCGACACGAAAATCAATCTTTCATCAAGCATGTGCCCTCGCAACTCAAGAGAATCTTCCCTTTTATGTTCATGCAACACACAAACATTCAAGTAGGGGCATGTCAAAATTAATTTCACTCTCTCTCCCAAAAGAATTCACATGCATCATGTCATGACCCATAGGCTTGCCCTTAGTGTATTACTCCACTAATATAAGGAAATGCAATGTAAGATCACGTAGGACTTTAATGGGTTGTAATGGAAGCTATGGAACTAGTATATATTGGATTAGCCAATAATAGTCACTAGCATCCTTAAGCGCCTTTTCAACACATTCCCATCAACTCATGACATTGTTTCTCTCTTTTCTTTTTTTTTTCATCATCCCATTCATGCTGGTTTACTTTCGTACTGCCCATTTAATCCAACACACTTGACACAATACAAAGGGTTTTCATGTACCCTGAATATCATTTAATTATGATGAGTGCATCCTCCTCCTTTTTCTTTTCTTTCCTCACTCTGCTTTTCTTTTTCTTTTCACCCTTCTCACTCTTTGACACTTTGGGAAAATTTTTTCTGTTCTTCTTAAGCGCTTAAGAGTTTTGTATAGACTCTACGGCTAATGAAAAGAAGGAATAAAGCGTAGTTTATACATTTTTGGACAAAAGAAAGAAAGAATCGGCTAAAGGCTCAACGGGCTGACTAGGGTATACAGTCACATAAAAAGGTAGAGTATGACAAGAAAAAAAATAGAAACTCTCGGTTAAAAACAAAGAAATGCCTACATCCTTTCCAACACTACACCTCCTTCATTTCGTTTTGTACACACACCAGGCAAGTTCTAGACACTTCACAATAGCATGGAATAACAATACCTCACTTCACACTTCATGCACATGCTCGATTCAAGCTGCATTCACAGACTCTTTACTTAGCCAATTACATGAATTCAAAAATTAAGCCTCAATCACACCGAATCAAATTCTACAGCCTAGGTATCTCAACATATTTACAAAATTGCATGCTTTCAAACGAATCACTTTTACATTTTGAATATCAGGTACAACACGCAACCAAAATTTCACAACCATATAGTAACTACCGGTTCAGTGATGCAATCCACCAAAGAAAAAACTGAAAACAAATTAAAATCACTACTCCTACCGATTACATTTCCCTTAAGAGGGTCGTCATCCATCCATCATAGGGAACGGTCACTAACTATGACTTCGGTTCAATGGGACTATTCTCGGTAAAAGAACCAAAAACAAACTCCGAGAAACCCAAAAATAAAATAAAAATTGAAATTTTTTTTGCAAAACATCGATCATTTCGATGGAAAAATATTTACAAAATATTTTAATATGTACAAAATATTTTAATATGTACAAAATATTTTTGCAAAATTTTAAAAATATCGATCATTTCGATAAAGAAAAAAATATTTACAAAATTTACAAAATATTTACACTAGCAACCACAACCTTTCACAACACACATCAATTACCACAAAAATATGTACAGATACAGATACAAACCAGTTTGCACTCACAACCACAGGGAAACATAAACATACATACAAAACAAAGGAAGAACATACAGCAAATCAGCCCAGCCCCAGCACCTAGCTACTCCCCACCCCACACTTAAATCGAACACTGTCCCCAGTGTTCACAAAAATTAAAAATCACAAAATTTTCGAGTGGTGGAACTCCCTGATCAGTCAAAATATTTGACTTCTTCATCCGGTGCTGCTGCCTCATCGCCCATGTCCGAGTCACCTCCATCGTCGTCATCGGACTCCACATCGGAGTCCTCCCGACGTGTCTCCTCGTCCGTGGGGACATCATCGTCAGTGGGCTCAACGAAGGCTGGTCCCACTCGGCACAAAGCTCTGGCGTTCTCGCCAAATGGGTAATCCAGCTCCAGCTGCCATAATTCATCCTCCGTGGCTGGTCTCCCACCAATCTGGAGCTGAAGCATTTGCATACCAAACATCCGTGCCATGTACTGATCGTCACGAGCATGTCGCTCGCCCAGTGTCAGCACTGGCCCGTGTGTGGTGTCGGGGGCCTTGGTTTTGGCCACATCAAGGGCCCTCCGCTCCAACTGCGGGATGTAGTCCAAAGCCTCTTCCTCGACGTCGAGGCTCCGGAGAAAGGTGGTGATGTGTCCGCCGAACCCATACCTGTGGCCCTGGTGTAGTCGGGCTCTCTTCATGGCGGATATGATAACCGCCCCAACATTAATCTCTAGCCCTTTCATCAGGGCATACACCAGGCACACTCGGTCCCGGGTCACATCTGTCATGTGCACCCCCGGGATCAGGCACGAACAAACTATTTTCAGCCATATTCTTGCCTCCTTGTTCATTTGAGAATACGGCAGAGTATGATGGTAACCCCTCTCCTTATGTCTGCTCCATCGGGCTGTGGATCGAGCCCCACACAAAGTGCGTCTGATATCGGTGTATGGTGGGGTGATGTTCAGCTGGCGGAGAACGTGGGCGTCTGTGTCCCGTGCTCCAATGATGGCATTTAATTGCTGGGGTTCCAGAGTGACAATCTGCCCTCTGATTTTTATTGTGTGGCTTCTGATGGCCGGGTTCCAATTTGCATAGAACTCCCGGACTAAATGTAGGTTGCACTCCTTGGGCTCCTGAAATATGAAGCTGAGCCCAGCTGCCTCGATTCTCTGCACAATACGGGGGAACTCCTGTGCTAGTGGTTCCCGTGCAATATGCTCCTCAGGGAAGTACTTATTCTCCTTATGCTTAGCGTACCACTTCTTCCCTTCATCGGTCACCCACCTCGTTCCGTATTGGCGGCGTTGGCCGCGCAGAACAGCTGGTGCAGCTGGGACTACTGTGCCCAGTCTCAGTCGTTTTCTCCCGGTGCCTGAAGTAGAAGCACCTTTACCCTTATCCTGCCTACTCGCCATTGTACCTGTCAACATAAATAAACAAGTACAAAGTCAAGCTAAATGCATGTTAGCTTCGGCTAAGGTCGGGTTAAACTAAGTTTACCCCACACTTAGTCCTTAGCTACTTTTACGATACTATGGCAAGGATTACTTTATTTACAACCCAAACACAAACAACTATACAATTTATGCTTATTGCGTTCACGAAAAAATTTTCGACAGTATAACTTTTAGCGTACTACTCAGACTTCATACAGCTAATCCCAATCCTACCATCGCTAGCAATTCAACCATCGCACTTAGCAACTAAAACAACAAACAAAAACAATGACAAAAATTCTATATACATACGAATCCAAATAACCAAACCAATTTGAACCATTTTTAACATTTTCCCAAAACCCGAGAATTCGTCGTCTGTTACTTTCACACAATATTTACAACGACGTATCTCAATTCACAAACACACCCCGGCATATAATTCACCAATTTACCAAGTTACCCAATTCGATTTCAACAACCCAAGCCCTAGAAATCAATTTTACAATCACATTCGAATCATTCACACAATCGACAAGTTCAAACGCTAATTACAACATTCCGAACATTTATCAATCAAAGAATAATTCAATTTCATGCTGAATTGCTAATTAGGGTGATTTATCTCACCTCCCATGCTCAAATTCGACTAAAATCGACAAAAACTTGAGAGAGTAGAGGAAAACATACCTTTACGTTGAATAACCGAAGAAACTTGACAAATTGTTTGCTTAATAGCGTGGCACGTTGGTTGGGGAGGGAAATATGGGTGTTTGGTCGCGGAGAAGAGAGAAAATGAGGGGAAAAGGGGTTTTTCGGGGTTTAAAAATGAAGAAAAATACGCGGGTCACCCGGCAACCAGGTGTGACCCGTCACAAAATATAGGGCAACGTGTCACGGAGGGTAACGCGGAGACCCTCCTCCGTGACACGGAGCTAACGCGATGGCTCACTGGAATTTTTAAAGAAATCCAAATTTAACCTCAATGTGTCACGGAGGGTAACGCGGAGCCCTTCCTCCGTGACACGGAGCCAACGCCCCAGTGCACTGTCTCTTCATTTTATTCATTTTTTCATACCTTGCCTTTTCCTTCCCGATTCCATGCATATTTTTCTCCGTCTGACCTGAAAATCACCTTACTAAACAAAATTGGTTAGATTAATAGATTTCCCTAACTAAAATGAAAAATACTAACTAAAACAAAAAATTTGTACTAAATCAAGAAAAAGAAAAATTAAAATAAAAACTATTTACACTTTACTAAACAAAAGAAAAAAAATATTTTTCACGGGTTGCCTCCCGTGCAGCGCCTGGTTTACCGTCGCGGCTCGACGTCCTTTATGCTCAATTATCCACTAGGGTGATGGATGATTTTTCACGATCATTGTCCTCCCCCAGTAGTGCTTACATCTCTTCCCATTTACCAAGAACGTAGCACTCCGATCTTCTTGCCACAGTTCTACGGCCCCGTGAGGGGTCATTCTTACCACTTCAAATGGTCCCGACCATTTAGACCTTAACTTACCAGGAAACAACTTCAACCTCGAATTAAAAAGCAAAACTTTCTGTCCCGGCTCGAAAATGCGATGCACCACATGCTTATCATGCCATCTTTTGGTTCTTTCCTTGTAGTACTTAGCACTCTCATAGGCATGCCAGCGGAACTCATCAAGTTCACTGAGCTGCATTAGTCTCTTTTTGCCCGCCAGCTCTAAGTCCATATTTAGTTTTCTGACAGCCCAGAAAGCTCGGTGCTCTAATTCCACCGGGAGATGACATGCTTTTTCGTAGACCAATCGGTATGGTGAGGTTCCAATCGGTGTCTTATTAGCAGTTCGGTAAGCCCACAACGCATCATCGAGTTTGCTTGACCAATCATTCCGTTGTGTATTCACCGTTTTCTGAAGAATCTGCTTCACCTCCCTATTTGACACCTCTACTTGCCCACTAGTTTGGGGGTGGTATGTTGTTGCCACTTTATGGCGCACCCCGTACTTGGCTAGTAATTTCTTGAAACTTGCATTGACAAAATGAGCCCCTCCATCACTGATAATTGCTCGGGGTGTCCCGAACCTTGTGAGGATGTGTTTTTTCACAAACTTCGTTACTACCTTGTTGTCATTTCTGGGGCAAGCTATTGCTTCCACCCATTTTGACACATAATCTACAGCCACCAAGATATAACGATTACCAAATGACGGTGGGAATGGACCCATGAAGTCAATGCCCCATACATCAAAGGGCTCAACTTCCAGTATATTCTGCAAAGGCATCTCTTGTCTTCTGCCAATTGATCCTGTACGCTGACATCTATCACACATTTTGACATACGCCATAGAGTCTCTGAACAGTGTTGGCCAAACGAAACCTGACTGTAGAACCTTGTGCGCTGTTCTCTCGCCTCCGTGATGCCCTCCATACAACGAAGAATGGCAGCCCCTCAACACTTCTGCTATCTGACTCTCGGTGATGCATCTTCTCATAACCTGATCTGGTCCCTGTTTGAACAAATATGGCTCATCCCATACATAATGCCGGCTGTCATGCCTCAATTTCCTTCTTTGTTGGTCTGTTGTTTCAGGTGGGTAGACTCCGCTCACTAGTAAGTTGACTATGTCTGCATACCAGGGAACTTCAACTTATCCCACCGCCAAGAGTTGCTCATCTGGGAATTCTTCATTTATGTTATCACTTTCCATCACATGCGACCGACTTTCCAGTCGTGATAGGTGATCTGCTACTTGGTTCTCACTTCCCTTTCTGTCTCTGATCTCAAGGTCGAACTCCTGCAACAGTAAGATCCATCTAATCAATCTGGGCTTAGCATCCTTCTTGTTGAATAGGTACCGAATAGCTGCATGATCGGTGTACACCACAACTTTCGAACCCACCAAATAAGACCTGAATTTGTCAAAGGCAAACACCAAGGCTAGCATCTCTTTCTCTGTGACTGTGTAATTGCTCTGGGCCGTATTCAGTGTTTTGCTTGCATAATAAATAGAATGAAAAATTCTATTTTTTCTTTGTCCCAATACGGCTCCCACAGCCACATCACTGGCATCACACATCAGCTCAAATGGTTGTTCCCAATCAGGAGAAGTAAGTATAGGTGCTTCTATCAATTTCTGCTTCAACTTTTCAAATGCTGTAACACACTCATCATTCAACTCAAACTTTACCTCCTTTTCTAGCAATCTGCATAGTGGTCTAGAAATGTTGGAAAATTTTTGATGAATCGTCTGTAGAATCCTGCATGCCCCAGAAAACTGCGCACACCTTTCACTGACACTGGTGGTGGCAATTTTTCAATAACCTCAATCTTAGCACGATCGACTTCCAACCCCTGTTTAGATACTTTGTGGCCAAGGACAATCCCCTCCTTCACTAAGAAGTGGCATTTCTCCCAGTTTAATACAAGGTTGGATTCTTCACATCGAGCCAACACCCTGTCAAGATTCTGCAAACAAGTAGCATACGAATTACCGAAAATAGAAAAATCATCCATAAATACCTCAACAAAATCCTCAACCATGTCATGGAAAATAGCCATCATGCATCTCTGGAATGTGGCGGGTGCGTTGCATAACCCAAACGGCATCCGCCTGAAAGCATATGTCCCATAAGGACAGGTGAAAGTAGTCTTCTCTTGATCCTCCGGAGCTATGGCTATTTGGTTATAACCAGAGTATCCATCAAGGAAGCAATAATACTCCTGTCCTACCAACCTATCAAGTATTTGATCAATAAAAGGGATGGGGTAATGATCTTTCCTCGTGGCTTCGTTTAGCTTCCTGTAGTCCATACAAATCTGCCAACCTGTGACGGTTCGAGTAGGGATCAACTCATTTTTCTCGTTGGGTACTACAGTCATCCCCCCTTTCTTAGGAACACATTGAACGGGGCTGACCCACTCACTGTCGGAAATTGGGTAGACCACCCCTGCATCAAGCCACTTGATTATTTCTTTCCTTACCACATCCTTCATTGCTGGATTAAGTCTCCGTTGCGGCTGAACGGTTGGTTTGGCTCCTTGCTCCATGAATATCCTGTGTGTGCAGAAAGCTGGATTAATACCCTGAATGTCAGACATTTGCCAACCCATTGCTTTCTTCCTCTTTCTGAGGACACCCAATGCTACCTTTTCTTGTGCCTCCGTCAAGTCTGCAGAGATGATAACTGGTAGCGTCTCCCCCTCCCCCAAAAAGATATATTTTTGATGGGGAGGCAATTCTTTCAGCTCCAGCTTCAGTGCCTCCTCAACGGATGGTTTCGGCAAAGGCTCTAGGGATCTCATCAATAACTGGAATTCCTGTCTCCTCGGATGATTAGGTGTCCCATTCAACAATTGGACCATTCCACACGCCTCTCTATCCCCAAAATGATCAGAATGCGTTAACGCTCTTTCCAATGGGTCTTGCGATTCAACAATCTGCCTAATTTCTCCATGTTCAACCACACTAATTTCCAAAAGCTCCTCATTTATAGCTGGCAGCTTCATGGCTTTTAGCACATCAAATACCTCTACCTTGTCATGTGCTCGCATTGTAAGTTGACCCGCAGCCACGTCGATTAATGCTTTTCCGGTTGCCAAGAAGGGTCGTCCCAAAATAAATGGGACTTCAGTGTCTGGTTCAAAATCCAGAACAATAAAATCAACCGGAAAAATGAGGGATCCCACTTGCACAAGCACATCCTCAACAATGCCATCCGGCCTAGCTAAGGATCTGTCTGCTAGCTGCAAGATTACGGTTGTAGGTCTAGGACTCGCTAGACCTAACTTTCTGAATACCGAAGATGGCATCCGATTTATGCTCGCCCCCAAGTCACACAATCCACGAGCTCGGATACTCTGCCCAATAGTAAGCCGGATAGTAAAACTTCCAGGGTCTTTTAGTTTCATAGGCGGTCTATTTTGGATCCGGGAAGTGCATTCCTCCGTCAAAGCTATCGTGGCATACTCAGTCAAACGACTTTTGTTGGCCACGATGTCTTTAATATATTTGGCATATTTTGGCACTCCCTGCAAGACATCAACAAGAGGTAAATTAACATGTACCTGTTTAAGCACCTCCATAAATTTCTTGAAACACGCCTCCTCCTTGTGTTTCTTGAGTCGTTGAGGGAACGGGGGTGGAGGTCTTTCTGATTCTGCTTCTTTGGTCTTCCCCCTATCAGAACTTTGTTCCTCCTCAACATCTGCTGCTCCTGACTTTTGAGGCGGTCTTTCCGGTTCCACCTCCTTAAGCTGCAAACCACTCCGTGTGGTCACCGCATTTACCTGCTTCGGATTAGGATCCGTGTCGCTAGGCAGTCCTCCTCTGGGCCTTGTGTTTTGGGCACTAGCAAATTTCCCAAATTGATACTCAAGAGCCTTGGTCGCTAATTGATTATTCTTCACTTCGGCTGCCAATTTAACATAGTCAGCCTGCAATTGCGCCTGATTAGCGATCATGGTCTTGAACATTTCTTCAATGGTAGGTGATGGTGGTGGATGAGGGGCATTGTGATTTCTGAATTGAGATTGGTAGTTCTGTTTCCCTCCTTGATTCCTGTGCATACCCTGACCCGAACTTTGGCCTTGTTGGTTGTTGCTACCCCACGAAAAATTTGGATGGTTCCTCCAATTTGAGTTGTAGCCACTACCAAACTGCTGCTGATTTCTTTATGCATTGCCCACAAAGTTAACCGAATCTGGGTTTGCTCCACAGCACTCAGCTGAGTGCTCACTGCTACCACACACTTCACACCACATTTGCTGGACCGCATTGACTGAAGCTGACGGCTGGTTCAAGTTCATGTTGCTGAAGTGGTTGTTTAACTGATTCTGCAAGGCAGCTATCTGTGCAGCGATAGCTGTAAATCCATCCACTTCAAGCACTCCTACTGCTTTCCTTGCTCCACCTCGAGATGAATCAGCATTCCATTCTGGATTGCCCTGTGAAATCCGGTTGAGCAAAGTGTACAACTCCTCATAAGTCTTTTCTAGCGCTTGCCCTCCAGCTGCTGAATCTAGCAAAATTTTAGTATGGGGTTCCAAACCCTCAATAAATGTGTGTACCAACACCTCATTGGACTGATGATGATGAGGACAGTCCCGCAACATGGATTTAAATCTTTCCCAGGCTTGATATAAATTTTCTCCCTCCCTCTGTTTGAAACTTAGAATTTGACTTCTAAGTCTGGCTGTTTTACCAGAGGGAAAAAATCTTATCAAAAACTTCCGTGCAAGATCATCCCACGTTGATATAAAATTCGGTGGTTCAACTTTTAACCACCTCTTGGCTTCACCAAGTAAGGAAAACGGAAATAGGGTGAGCCGAACATAATCAGGTGACACTCCAGCGGGTATATAAGTGTCACTTATCTCCAAAAAATTCTGGAGATGTTGTTGTGGGTCTTCATGAGGGAGACCGGTAAATTGCCCGCTTGTGTGCAATAGTTGCACCATGTTCTGCTTTAATTCAAATCTCCCTCCAGGCTCTGGTTTGCGGATACTTGAATATACATTGTTGGCATGTGGGATTGCCACCTCGAGAATCGGCCTTGCTACTGCTTCTTCGGGCACTAACACTGCCCTCACAACCGGTGGATTTTGTTGCTCCATAATAGACTGTCTGAGCAACTGCAGATTCTTTTGTAGAGCTTCTCTGCGTTTACTATGAAATTCACGTTCAGGCTCTGTATAAGATTCCACCAGCTCCTTGTCCTTTGCCAGTGTTCACAGAAATCAAGTCTGCAAAATACAGGCTAAGACCAAGTTGTCAACACTTAAGAAAATAAAATAAAAATACAGTAAATTTACACTTAACACAATTTCACCAATTGCCTAGTCTCCCTGGCAACGACGCCAAAAACTTGTTCGGGTGTTTGCTATAGGTGTTAAAACCGACACGCAAGTGCACGTGGTCAAACAAGTAATAAAGTGGCTAAGTAAGCCAAGTGTCGAACCAAGGAGACTCTGGATAAGTAAAATTGCTTAAGTATACTATATTCTAGCTTACTTCTAATTATGCTGACAACAACGTAACCAAAAGTTAAATAATTTTTGTTTATAAATTATATACTAAAACTATTAACAAATATTTACTGTGAATTGAGACTATGGATATGAGCATGCCAAGGTTAAGAACAAGTAATGAACTTGATTATAATCATAATTTGGTTATTCTCTCTTCCTGTTGCTATCCAAGAACATTAGCCTAGAGATTAAAACTCTCGTATTTAATCTCACTTTAGAATCATAAACCATTCGTCTTCATTTCTGTGATCAAATGCAATTTATGACCTAGCAATACAATTCCGGTTCCTAAATTGACTAATACGGCTTTCAAGTATATTTCTATCAGGAAAGCATATCAAAATCCAATTTTCCTAAATCAAGTTAAGAACAATACCCTATTAATTCACAACTTTCCAATTTCGTGCTCTCTCGAGTGAAATTGGACTTTTTAGATGTACATTAATGTCGGCCACACACTAATGCAGTAGAAATAAGAATTAATAGAACAACATGAAAGAAGAAGATGAAAAACCATACAATTTAATAATCAAAATTCATCACCATTGTTCATAACCTCAGCAAGGAAGAGAATTAGCCACTCATTTGTGGATTAATCATCCTAAAACAAGTGTTAATCATACAAACAATTGATTGAAAGAAGAAAGAAAGAGAGAAAAACCCTTAGCTTTTTCGTCCCTCAACTGCCTGTAACCCACGTCCTTGCTCCACCAAGTCTGAATTAATTAAAAATAAGCCTAAGTGTTCTATTTATACTAGTGGGAATTTTTCCCGGAATAACAAGCAACGTGTCACGGAGGCCAACGCGGAGCACTGCCTCCGTGACACGGCGTGGACGCGGACCCTCACTGGAAATCCAGGGTCCGGGATTATAGCCTCAATGTGGCACGACATGCAATGCGGAGGCTTGCCTCCGTGCCACGGAGCTGTCGCAAGGCTTCACTGGAAATTGCCAATTTAATCACCCTCCAGGCAGTGTGCCTCCGCGATGGTAGCGTGGAACGGCTCCATCGCGGAGCCCCTTTACATTGTGCATTCCAATGTCTTTTCCATGCTCGCATCCAAGTCCAACTCCGATATTGTTCCAACATGCATTTTAGCTTCTCAAAATCATGTTTTACCTACGAAACAATGCTAATCATGTTGGTTAGTATAAATTCACATTTTATTACCAATTACATGAAAATGTATACACATTGCACAACAAACAAGGCGAAAATGATACGTTTGAGTATCACTTGGGCATATAAATCTGCCCAAGATCAGTACTGAGTATGAGAGGTAATTAAAAATGGACCAATAAAATACATAAGATTCATAAGAGTAGGACATTTCAAACATGAAGTGATAATCATAACATAAACATAAGGGCTCAAGGTTTTTGAAACCATTCATAAACTAGTCATAATCGCAATCATAAGAGAAACCTTGTAAAACATAACTTGAGAAAAAGTATCATAATCATGATCATGCATGAAATATAAGGAACAATGGGAGGAATCATCTTAACTGACACCATCATGATAGAGCTTACATGATGCCCCAACTATCTTGCTCAAGTGGCAGAGCCGTCCCAGGCTTGCCAGGCAAGGGACGTAAATGGCGTGATATCACTAATAGGGACTCACCTAGAGTCCATGAATATAAATGTACATTGACATGTAGTTTTGAGGACACGTAGTTTACCTGAATGCGGGGCCTACTCGGTGCTAGAAATGACTCCTAAAAACATGCACATGAAGGCTCATCTAATAATGGTGAAGTCATGAATGAAGTTCATGGCTAGTTAAATCATAACATACTCGATCATACTTAAAATACATGATTAGCTATAAAATAAGGGCTCGTGAGTCGACCAAAATCATAAGCTCATAAATCATGAAGAACATACATGCTTGAGAAGATCACCATACTTGAGATTCATAAATTCATGAAGAGTACTTGTAGGAAATCATATCATAAATTAGGGCTTAGGAGAACCACAATCATAATAGAATCATAAACTTGACTTTTCATTGAACTTGCATAATTGGGAATAATTCTCTAAAATTTGAAATCGTATTTAATAATCAAAATAGGTATAGAATCTACCCATAGATCTTTAAATATTCTTTGAAACATGAGGGGAATTGACCCATAAATAAATCATAGAGAATTTCATGAAATTAGGATAAAACCCCATAGGATCATACACTTGAATTCATGAACTTAAGGAGAAATTTGGGCATGAGAGTAAAAAGAAACTCTCATTCATGGCTGTACATACCTGGGTAAACTAATTCCTATCTTGACTTTGAAAGCCCAAGAGATTTGGAGGAGAATTAGAGGAATTCTAGGCTTGATCTTCAATGGAACCCTCTAACATTGCATGCATGTGAGTTGAATAAATTAGGATAGGTTAAAATTCCCTAATACACTTCTTTCAGGGCTTAAAATGACTTAGTTTAAGGCTTAGCAGCTTAGGATTCATGAAAATACCCTTAATAAATTCGTAGGAAAACTGTTCTGTGGGCTGTCACGAATTATACCACGAGTCGTACAATCCTCTTAAGACTCGTGGTATCCTCCCGTACTGACAAAGTTCAAATCCTCCAACCCTCTAAATATTTCCACGAATCTTACTATAATTTGTAACACCATCCTACGAGTCATACCATCACCCGTACTATCGATCACTTGATAACCCTGAAGACTTGCTACGACTCCTGATCACGGGTCGTACCCACATACTTCGACTCATAGTGGGAACTCATATTCTGGGGAACAAAAATATCTGACTTGATCCATGGGTCTTCCTACGACACGTACTACTAACCTACGACCCATAGGTCTAGTCGTATTGAGGCAAAATGTAGATTTTTCTGCTGAACTTATTTCCATTTCTCTCATCTACTCTTAGGAACTTTTGAGGTAGTACAATATCTCCCCCTTAGAAACATTCGTCCTCGAATGTAGACTAAACATACTAAAAAGCTGGGGAAGGGAATTGAAATCTCAAATACTGAACATCAGAAGATGAAAACTGACGGAGTAACTGACTTCGGACTAATATACATGAATGAACTAAATTCATGAGGCACATATACATGCACTGACATAAAGGAAATCGAGAGACGTGAACTAGACATGAAACTTAATAGAGTAATAAGGAGGAAATTGATACCTCATTCTAGAACTGAGTCGAAAGGGAATAAATGTGAGTATCTAGCCATTATATCTGCTTTAGCTTCCCAAGTAGCTTCTTCAATAAGCTGATTCCTTTGCAAGACTTTCACCGAAGCTACTTCTTTATTCCTCAACTTCTGAACCTGACGATCAAGGATCTCGACTAGTACCTCCTCATACTTGAGGTAATCCTTCACACTTATGCTCACCATTGTGTAATGCCCCAGAAACTCAAAATCTAATTTCAGGACTTAAATTAGGAAATTTGAAAAAGCTGCAGAAAAGCTTCAGGATAATCCACCTAACGAGTCGTTAATTGACCTCACAACTCGTAAGGTGAGCCGTGATAAGGAGGCTTAATAATTTAAAGAGGGGAGGCAGTGTACCTAACAAGGGCTTCACGATTCGTGGTCACTGACCACAACCCATTAGGTCACTCGTGGCCAAGCCTGAGTTAGGAATACCTTTGTTGACCAGTGCACTTGACGGGTGGGGGAAACGAGTCATGGTCCCCAGTAATGACTCATTATGTCCCCGCTACCAGCCTTATTGAGTTTTTAGCCAGTGTACCTGAGGGGAGTGACCACGAGTCGTGGTCAGCCACCACGACCTGTTAGGTCACCCGTTAGGGGCACCTGGCAGTTTTCCCAGCGAATTTCTAAGGGCTAATTTGTAATTTCCTACTCTCTCAAGCTTAAACTACGTCATTTTAGTAATAATTTTAGACGTTTTAGTGGGGAAAATGGTTCACTCCTCATTCCGCACTCTCAGTTCTCAGAAACATCAAAAGTTCTCCTCTCAAGAACCCTCCAAGAAAGACTAGGGCTTCACATCTCTTGCAGTAGTTCAAGCTTCTACTCCGGAAGGATTTTAGTCAGGTATGTGGGAATTCAACAAGGGAATTGTCCTTCCCTTGTGTCCCCAGAAACCCTCCCATAATTCCCCTATCAGTTTAGCTTTGAGTTCTTCAAATATGAATAAATTTTCATGTTGGGTTTTGTTAATTTCAATTGGGATAATATCCATGTTTATTACTCGAATCATTTTCATCAATTCATAAGTAAATAGTTGATGTTATTGCCAAGATGATTTATAGCCCTAAATTTTTTAGTAAAGATTATTGCATATTAAATTCCGTCTATTTTACAAAGTATGTTTTTGGGCTGAATATCCTATAAATTCTTATTATATATATGTGTGTGACAAATTATTCCCTTGATGAGAATGATTTTACCCTTGTTTGATGAAACCCCTTTAAATTCTTGAAATTTCATCATATTATGAAATTCCACTATTGTTAGAGTAAGTTGAGTTCTCTATTAGCTGCTAGTGGTTTAGGTCAGTTAGAACATAGAATCTCTTCAGAATCAGTCAGGAAATTATCAACTGATCAGTTTGACTCCAGTCTATTCCAGAGGTGTCAGTGGTGCTTCCTAGTTATCAGAATCAGACTTAGAATCTAGTTTTGGTCCATTAGGGGTCACGGTAGTTTAGATATACAGCTCTAACCAGCCCCAGGATCCAATTAAGTTTACATTTTGTTCTTAGATGGTTACGACGTTTCCAAATAAGCAGCTCTGACCAGTATAGAACCCAGTTTCAGAATCTGGTCCGATAAGGCTCTCAGGGTTCTTTCATTTATATGTCCCTATAGTCTTGGACCCCAATTTCGAGCTATCAACTTAGCAGTTCAGTATAGGTTTCCAGTGGGAGTAGGACATAGCAGCAAACTGGTTGGGGTTCCAATGCACCCAGGTTTCTAGAACTACGTTGTCAGCATAGGGTACAGTATTATTTGGCCTGATTGGCCCCAGACTTTTGTAATCACCTAGTTCATGCCTTTATACCCTGGCAACGTATATTGGGTCCTATCGGTAGGGTGTATACATCGGACTCCACGTCTAGCTCACGTGGTTATATGTTGGTTAGAGACTCTCCCACTAGTCAGTCCAGTCCAGTTTCAGAGTAAGAATCTCAGTGCAGTTTTAGATCTATCAATTTAACCCAGTTTAGTACAGTATCTTAGACTCAGAACTTTCAGATTTAGGGCATGTCTTTGACCACCAGACAGGGTCATTTTGACCATCCCAGTTACTTCAGATTATTTCAGTTCAGATAATTAGTTGGCCATTGCCTGTCTTTCCAGTTCAGTCACTTACATCTATCAGTATATTCCTCTCACATATTCAGTACATTCAAAGTACTGATGCATACTTTCATGTTGTATCGTTTCTTGATATAGCTGCAGGTTCTCAGACTCAGCACCGCTAGCCGCCGCAGTTCAGATTCTCCACCCCAACAGTTGAAGTGTGAGTCCTCATCATCCGAGGGCATCATTTCTTTCTTTCAATCATTTATTAATTTCAGTTAGACTTAGAGTTAGCTAGGGGCTTGTCCCAACAACTCCTCAGTTAGATGGCTTTCAGACAGACATGATTTTTAGATTTATTAGTATTATTCAAATGTTTTGAACTTTATGTTTTCAGACTTGTCTTTCATAAATGCTTTATGATATTGTTTCAAAGTTCCGCTATTCATGTTTACTCAGAATACCAGTGTATGGTAGAACAAGGGTTGACTTGGGGTTACTTGTGACTCTAAGTACAGTGTTCCATCCAAGGTGTAGAATCGGGGCGTGACACATCGGGACAACCAAAGTTAGATCACCAATGCACTTGTTTCCATTCTCAAAGACTGCCCTGAGTTTCTCAAGAGGCAATTAGACTCCACATATTTCCATTATCATTAGCTGGGGAAGCTACTTTGTGGCTGAACGAGCTTTCAGATGAGTCTATCACCACTTGGGCAGAGCTAACCGCCACTTTCTTGGAGAGATTCTTCCTACCCTCACAAATGATTCAGTTGAGGGATAAAATTAATAACTTCAGACAATTACCTGGGGAAGCTCTACATGAAGCATGGCTAAGGTTCAAAAAGAAATTGAAGTAGTATCCTAGTCACAAACTTCTTAAGGAGGTCCTTTTGGAGGTATTCTATAGGTCACTGAGCACGGAAAACAAAGCCATAGCAGACGAGGTAGCTGATGGGTCCATGATGGCCCACACTTTTGCATATGCCAGTGAAATACTAGATAGGATAACTAAGACCAACAGGGCATGGCATAGCAGAGAATCTGAGGTTGCTACAGTGAGCTACTCATGAGGAATGACAGCAGAGCAACGAAAGAAGGAAAAAAAATGGGACCAAGACATGGCCCATCTCAAAACCCAATTGGAGTTGATCACAAAGCACCTTACCACGCTAAATATACAAAAGGTGCATGTTGTGAACGCACAAGACAAGGGACCCAGGTATGATGATCACAACCTTGAGGATGAAGAAGAAGCAAATTTTGTGAACAATCAGGAGGATTTTTAGGCCAACACCAAAGGGTATAACCAAGACTCCTAGTGTCAAGGCCAAGGAAATTATGGTCGGAATTACTATAGAAATAATGGCTATGATAGAGCTGGGGCTAGAGATAAGGACCAAGATCAGTGGAGGAATCAAGATGACTCAAAGAATGATAGAGGTGGAGTATATGTCCCTCCACGAGCAAGAGAGCCTTCTATGAATGACTCTGGAATCGCAAAAGGTTAGAAGATATATGAGTCGCATGATGAAGAAATTTGACTCCACTAATTTAGGAGTTAATTCCTTAGAATACAATTGAGATCAAAAAGGGTCTGCCGAGGCTCGAGTAGAAGAAAGGGTACTTGAACAGAGGAAGGTGAAAAGACAGGATGTATTTCCACGAAATGGGGAACTTTCAAGATTGAGTCAATTGGTATACTCACACTCAACCTCCATCAAGCAGTTAGAGCAGCAGGTGGGGAAAATCTCGGCCATATTGAATCAAAGGCAAAAGGGCACTTTTCCTAGTGATACCATTCCAAACCCTCGGAATGAGGGTAAATGCATGTGATTATGAGCCTATTAGGTATCTTGATGAAGTGTGAGTAATCAAGATACCTATATGGTGCTGCGATGTTAAATCAGGCGCTACTTGAGAGGCAACCCAGGACAATTTTGATTTTTTGAAGAGTTAATGTGTTTTTTCAAGTGTGCAGGGGTAATTCATAACCCATGAAAAGGTCTATTAAGCATGAAATTTGAAAGCAGGATGCAAAGGAAAAAATTTATCCAAGTAGGGCATCGCCTGGCGCGAGGCACAGGTACTGATGCTGCATGGCCTGGCGTGATGTGAAGGGGAGACGGGCACAAGGAGCCCTATGATGTGCAGCAAACCTAGTGCATGGAGCAGTGTGCTGTAACAAAAGGGGTCCCAGGTGAAACTTTTAAGCCAATGGGATGTTTTAAAAGAGCAAAACCTAAAAGTTTCACCCCATTTTCAGCAAAGGTGCATCGCACCTCCCACTCCTCTCTCAAAATCTCTCCAAAAACTTCATCTTTTTTCAAAATTCTTCCAAACTCTTTTACCAAAATCACAAAAGACAACATTTTTATTTTAAATTCTCCATAAATGGAAAGAAAATCAAGGAAGGGAAAAGGAGTGGCTTCTTCAAGTCATAGGTCAAAAAGGTCAAGAAAAGCTAGTGAGGAGGAGCATGATGATGTGAGTCTACCACAACAATCATTGAGGCATTTTGAGCTCTGTTGAGTCATGAACAAGAAGGTAAGAAATAGTTTAAAGAACATAAAGAGTCAAAGTACTCACATAAAATGTTTATTGATAGAGAAAGTTTGGCATTTTAGTTTCCATATATTGTATATAGATTGCATATTCTTGGTCTTGACTTTGTGTTTAATGATTCGGGGGTATGTAACTTGAACATAGTGAGGGAATTTCTTGCTAATTGGGATCCTAAAGAAAGGTCCAACCAAGTAAAATTAGAGGGCAAATTGTTATTTTTTCTCTCGTGATTTTGAATAAAATACTTGGTTCACCTAGCATTGACCCACAACTCTTCAAGAATTTGATTTTGAGACCTCCCCTACAGAGAAATTTGACATACTCTTAGTGGCCTGAATTTGGTCGCATGGTGGGCCCGTAACCAATAAGACGGGTATCATGTGTCTTTCCCCTATGCACATATGACTACAGAGGCAAGAGTTTGGCTGAAAATTGTTAGTGCTTGTTTGGTGCCTAGAAAATATGTAACCCGTGTCACTAGGGAAAGAGTGTGTCTTGTTTATGCATTAATATTTGGGATGCCTGTTAATGTTGGAGCAATCATCAAGGATATGTTGAGAAGAGGTAGGGTGAAAAAGGGGTAGAGGTTTAGTTTTGGGGGTCTCTCGACTCAATTTTTGCGAGGGTACCAAATTGAGGAGGATAAGGTGGACTATAGGCCTAGGTATCACCTGAAGGAAAATGATGTAACAAAGACTAAGGATTCTGAGGGCATACATGGTCTGATCCTATCCATTATTGAGAGCCATGGAAGATTTGGTAACATGTTGAGCCACCTATATGGAATTCAAATGCTACAATTAAGAATAAATGGAGTGATTGAGGAGCAGCTGCAGCAGCTCAGCATGGACTATCCCCTGAGCGAGTACTTTAGAGCTTTTTGTAGAGTTGGGACTAAATTTGAGGAGCCTCGTGATGATGATGTGGCCACTAATGAGGAGATGGTGAGCTGACATAGAGCCCGATGACGATGATAAGGATTCTGAGATGGGAGAAGCTACTCTTGCCCCCACTGACGACGAGGATTAGAGTCCTAGGGAGTTCTTCTTTTACTCTTCTACTTTATGCTTTATTGTTTTAGCACTGGGGACAGTGCTACCGATTAAGTGTGGGGTGGGAGAAGTAAACTTCATATTACCATGCATGCTTTAATTGCTAAATTTGTACATGGTGGGCCTAGTTTTTTTTTATCATGACTTATCTTGCATAATTAGTTTGTTTGTAGTAGTTTTTTTAGTTTTATTTTGTTTTGGGTTTTACTAGTTTTTGTTTTTAGTACTTTTCTGATGGATAGTCCCTTAGAACCGATTAGAGGGTCTAGTTTTTTTTATTTTAGTCATAGAGTCATAACTTTTTTCAATGATGGATGGATGATGATAGTCTTAAGGAAAGTTAGTCATTAAAAATACAAGAACTTGAGCCTTAAAAATGCTAGGTGTTTCACTTAGGTATCATTGAGACTTTGCATGATTCAATCAAAAATGTATGAAAAAGGTAGAAACGCTTAGTCTTTTGAAACTTGACTCTTCTACTTGAAAAAAGTGGGCTTAATTATGTTATGCATGCAATATGGATATGTGTGTTTATGTAGTCTTGATTGAAATTATTGAATCATTTGTGCCATTGTGAGTGAGATATTTTTTTAGTATAATCCATGCTTGCACTTTGATGTCTAGAACTTTCCCGGTGTGCGTGCAAAAATAAATAAGGATGTTGAATCTAGAAAATGATATAGACATTTTTGGTAGCCTATTTGTATCCTATTTTACCTACCTTGATGTCATTATCCTAGTTAGCCATTTTGAGCCTTAGCCTATTCTTTTGATAGCTATATTACAAGCTTAATTCCTTTTGTTTTATTGACTTTATTTTATCCAAATTACTCCTAGAGCACTTTAATGAAATTTTTTTTACATAAAGAAGCATAAGTGAGGGAAAAAGCTAAAAGTGTAGAAATTAGAAGAAAAGAAAATGGTGAAATTTTCTAAACTATGAGGGTGATATTAGTGGAAAAATATAAAGAATAAAGAGCTTTGAAAAAAATGATGAAAAGAAAAAAAAAATTGTGAGCTTAAATGTTGAAAAAAATTCCCACTAGTCACCTAAGTAAAAAGTTGAAAATCAAAGGAGGTATAAGAAGAAAAATAGGAGAATTGAAGAATATGCTAGAAAATTTAAAGTGTTGTGAATTATTAAAGTGATTTGGGAGATTAGTCACTATCTTGGACAAATAGTTTCTACCCGTCCCTTAGCCTACATTACAACCAAATTAAGTCCTAATTGATCCTTGATTCGATGTTCTAAACTAGTGGAATATTACACTAAGGGCAAGCCTATGGTCATCTTTTCCATGCATATTGAGTTCTTTCGGAGAGTGAGCGGAAATTATTTAACTATGCCCAAGTTAAAATTGTTATATATCTTGTATGTGAGAGGGCATCTCTCCAAAGAGTGAGGGGCACATAATGGTAAGATTTTGGTATATCTTGATTGCTAAATTACATATGATTCATGTTGGCCCAAATATATCTTGTTGAGTTAGTTATAAAAGCTAAGTGATTTCAAATTTTAACATTTAAATGTTGATCCTATATGCATGTGAGTGAATTGTTGGAGCTTTATCAAATTTGTCTTAATGATCCTAAGTGCAAGTAGACCTATTCATAGGGTGAATTTTGTGCTTAAATATGAGAAGGGAAGTAGTAGATTGTTCAAGAACGAACAATATTTTAAGAGTAGGGTGATGATGAACGGTGAATTTACACGTTTCTTAGCCATATATTACCCATAGTTTACTATGTTTTGAGAACAAATTGTGTGTTTTTTCACGTGTTTTATGATATATTTGTGAAAAAGAGATAACACACATGATTAGATGGTTTCAGATATAAAAGTGATGAATTTAGGCTAAATGTGGCTTAAAAGTGCAAGAATGGTAAAATGGAGTTGACGGATCAATTATATAAAAGTTGACAGAAGACAAGCATATTGTCTGTCCGAATGAAGGGCTTCCTCTATCTTTAGTTCTGTTCGGAATTGGGTGTCAATAATCTCCTCAAAAATCTCTAGTGGTTCCATTCCTTCTTACTGTACGTCTAGGTCAACCTAACCCGAATGGGAATAAGAGGGTCAGCCAAACTGCGGTCCACAGTGCAACCAAAGGTGCAACGTGCCAAGCATGTCAGTGCTACAAGGGGTGCGGCGCACAGGCTATGTCCATATGGTCAGAAAGTCAAATCCCAATTGTACCAGGAACATAAGCTGCAAAAACCAATTCAAATCCAAGAAGGAACAACGAAAACTGAATCTACTATTATAAATACCCTCTCATTACATGTTTTAGGCGTCCAAGTCCTATTATTGTCAACATTTAGTCAAATTCTTCATATTCAAACATAGTATTAGTGTTCCACAATTCATACTTTGAGAATTTGTGTGATAGTTTAGTTGACAATTGCGGAATTTCACCAAGTTCTTGTGATTCAATATAGTCTAGGAGATTTTCTACTCAATAACATATTAAAGCTAGTATTTTATAATGATTTCTTCTACATCTTCTATTTGTTTTTTCATAAATATGAGCGGCTAAATATCTTAGGCTAGGGTTGTGGGAACCATGACGAATTAATGAATGTAGGCATAATAAAATAGTGATTCTTGAATGGTGAATTGAGTGGATTGTTATTTTCTTCATCTTAATGCTATATTGCTTGTATCTTTAACTTGACCCACCAAGGAGGTTGAAGTTAGGAAAAGAGAATAACAATGGCAATTTGAGGTTAATAACTCTTATCTAATTAACTTGAGCTCTAACCGAGGATAGTTAAAGTCAAGACTTTCTGCAAAGCTAAAATATACACACTTTTGAGTCTGAGAGTAGATGGGTGAAAAGCATATATTTTCTATTGGTGAGCGCAACATATACACTTTGAGACCGAGAGGGATAAGTGTGATTCTTAAGTCAAGAAAGGTTAGATGCACTAAAAGTAAGTCTTACACAAAATTCACTAGGATAGATCACTAGTAAAAGCCTACTAAGTTATGAAATCATGGGGAACACGGTCCTAGCTTAGCTTCATCAATTTTATACAAACTCAATTATTCTTAGAATTATTTTCTTTTATTTGCAAACCCTCCTTCAAAAATATTGATTACAAGTTAGCTTATTTTTATCATTAACATATTATTTCTGCCCATTCCCTGTGGGATCGACCCCAACCTTTGTTGGGTTACTATATTTGAGAGTGACTGTTTAATACTTCAATTGCAAGGTATAATTTGAGTATGTTCACTGAACCTTCTCCATAGCTTTATGAACTGAATCTGGCCCTACCAATGTAGCCTCGCCTACCTTAAACCATCTAATAGGTGATCTACATCTCCACCCATAAATAGCCTCAAACTATTATGATCCAAATGATCGTGATTGACACCCACATTAACTCTCTGGTGGTGAACCAACGATTTCCAATAACTACCCCATCATCAACCATACAAGAAGGAATACCAAAGAAATAAGATTAAAAGAACTATCCGCAATTTGTAATAAGCAACAAAATCTACAAAAAAGAACACAATCTTCCCCAGAATCCAAAAGTCATTGCACTTTGATGTCTAGCTACAAGTCTAAGAGTATATAACTAAAGAGAAATAAAAACTGCAATGTACGTAGGAGGGATATCTTCACAAAGGGAGTAAATCATCCCATTTTGCGCCACTCATCTTTCAGAGAAACTATTGTTGACTAAAGGTAGGGACGAGAAGAGCTTCTTGGACCGTATTCTGCACTCAGAAAAGAAGTGCAGGAGTAGGGTTAGTACAAACACGGTACTGGTAGGCATTATCGACCGATCTTACATAATAAAATATAATCAAGGCAATAATAATATAGAATCAGTCTCAACATCCAACATAAAAATAGCAACATATTAAGTACATTGACTCTGCACAGGTGACAATCGGCCTACTCACTGGATTAGACCATTGCAGCGGAATAAGTCCTACTGCAGTGGTACTGCTCAAGGCGGTAACTTGACTTAGCTGCACCTACTTCAGCTCCCAGTTCTCAACAGTTCACAATCTCTATACTTCAATCAGATATAACACAATTTTTGACACAAATATAGCAACCTATCTCGATATGTAGTTTAAAGCATTTCATCACAGTAAAATCAACTCAGCATCTTTAATTAACACATCGTAACACACTTAGGATCTCTTTCCACTTCTCTAGGTTAATTACAATTATAGGATCATCAATTACACTCATCCACCTAGCACATACTCAATCCAAAACTTTCAAAAATTACACACACAACATTAAATAGAACTAATGGTGACATATAGAGCACATGCCTCCACCATATCACCATAAACATTCCTTCCTCAAAGTCAATGTACACACATACTAGAGGGTCTTATTTCTGTCCTTCCATTCATGACATATAGGGGACTCTAGAAATTTATATACTATATCAGTGTGATGCCTGCTCCCACTCATATGCTTATCTGTATGCTCCCCTTGGACACGAGCCACTCAACCAACATCGCTCACCAGGATGGTCCCCTTCGGCACGAGCCTCTCATTTTAGGATATTATTACTATCCCTAATCATTCTCATCAAGTGAATACATCAAGATGCATTATTTAAACATACAGGAGTTTACAATCTACTCCTCCAAGTAAACAATTACAAAGAAACAAAACATCTCATTAACAGGATATAATATCCTTACTTATGGCCATACTCCCCACACTCATGGCATACCTTCTCGATCACTGACCTATGAGCCGAAATAGCAGAAATAGGACAAGCCCCAAAGTGTGAGCGAACGAGTTGAGTACCCCTGACTAAACCTGCTCGGTAGGGGAGTGTTTCCTGATGGACCTCCAGCTGAAACCTGCATAGCCAACTAAATAGCATGCCTAGAGAACCTTGTGGTAGCGTAGTCCTAGCAATAGGGTCACTGTAGGAACTCACACTCCTGGCCTTTTTCTCGGAATTCTTTGCATACCTCTGTTGTTTCACGCCCTTGATATTCTTCACATATTCTACCACCTCCTGACAAGTTTTACCTGAGGAGACAATCTAAAGGCTGATAACTGAAGACTCACATTTAGACCTTTAACAAACCACTTGATCTTTTCTTCCTCTGTGGGCAGTAAGGGTAAAGCATACCCAGATAGTGAATGGAATCGGGCCTCGTATGCTGTAATAAAAGAGCTCCCCTGCTCGATGGTGGTGAACTCATCCCGTCTCCTATCTCTCAAGGTATGGGGTACATATTCTCCAAAAACATGGAGTAGAACTAGGTCCAAGTTAGCAGTGGTGATCCTATTGGTCTACACTCCACAAAAGCTCTCCACTAGAGCTTTGCATCACCCATTAGCTGGAAGGTGACAAACTTCACTCCATACTTCTCCACTACCCCCATTTTGTGGAGCCTCTCATGTCTGTCTATGATGAACTCGTAGGTGTCCTCCACCTTAGTACCATAGAATGTGAGAGGCTTCATCTTGGTGAACCTCCAAATCAAGTCATGCTCTTCCCCTGTCATCACCAACCCAACCACCAGCCTGGGGAACATGACTGCCTCAAACATATCATTATGAGGAGCCACTGTAGCCGCATGCTAAATCCTTGATTGCTGCCCAATAGGAGTTGCTAGTGTTGCCCCATTACCCGTGAGGCCACTTAGGAGGTTGAGAACCTGAGCCAAAACCTCAAAGGATGCTGGAGCGGCAAGATCCTCTCCCTGCGTCGGTACCTCTACCTCTACCGCCACCCTCTCTTGAACCACGGGCGATAACGGAGATGTCGACCTCTGTTTGACCGTAGCATAAGCACAAGCCCATCCTCTGGCTACAGCAGCCCTTCACCCTCGTCCTCGGCCCCTTCCTCTACAGCGGCCTGCTGCTGTCGCTTCAGCTACTGCAGGCTCAGGTGTCGCGTCTCTGGCTCCGTTAGCACATGTTCTCATCTTCTGTGGGAGAAGAAATAATAGTTATTAGATACCAATTTGGATCACCAGATACCAATTGGAATCAACTAATCGCACAAAAAGAGAGAAGTAAGGAGTTTTCCTAAAGTCCTGTAGACTCTCGAAGATAAGTTACGGACATCTCTGCACTGATCTGCGATACTCTACTAGATCTGTCTTGGTGCAATGAGATCGACGAGCCTAGAGCTCTGATACCAACTTTGTCATGACCTAAATGGTCGTGATTGGCACCCACACTAACCTCCCGATGGATGAACCAACGGTTCCCAACAACTACCCCGTCATCAACCATAAAAGAAGGAATAACAAAGAAACAAAATTAAAAGAATTATCTCCAATTTGTAATAACCAACAAAATCTACAAAAACACAACACAATCTTCCCCAGAATTCGAAAGTCCTTGCATTTTGATGTCTAGCTACAAGTCTGAGAGTATACAACTAAAGAGAAATAGAAATTGCAATGTTCAAAGGAGGGACATCTTCACAAGGGGAGTAAATCAGCCCATTCCACGCCACTCACCTTACAGAGAAACTGCTGCTGACTAAAGGTAGGGACGAGAAATTCTTCCTGGATAATATTCTGCACTCAGAAAAGAAGTGTAGGAGTAGGATCAGTACAAACACGGTACTGGTAGGCATCATCGGCCGACCTTACATAATAACATATAATCAAGGCAATAATAATATACAACCAGTCTCAACATCAAACATAAAAATAGAAACATATCAAGTACACTAGCTCTGCCCATGTGACAACCGACCTACTCACTGGATTGGGCCTTTCGCTGCAGCGATCACTGGACAACTACAGTGGAGTAAGTCGCGCTGCAATGGTACTGCTCGAGGCAATAACTCGACTTAGCTGCACCTTATTCAGCTGTCAGTTCTCAACAGTTCACACTCTCTATACTTCAGTTATATATAACTCAAGCTTTGACATAAATAATAGCAACCCATCTCAACATGCAGTTTAAAGCATTTCATCACAGAAAAATCAACTCAGCATCTTTAGTTATCACAGCGTAACACACTTAGGATCTTTTCACACTTCTCTCGGTTCATTACAATTATAGGATCATCAATTACACTCATCAACTTAGCACATACTCAATCCAAAACTTTCACAAATTACACACACAACATAAAATAGAACTAGTGGTGACATGTCGGGCACACAGCTCTATCATATCACCATAAACACTCCTTCCTCAAAGTCAATGTACACACATGCTAGAGGGTCTTATTTTTCTCCCTTCCAGTCATGACCTGTAGGGAAATCTAGAAATCCATGTATTGTATCGGCATAGTACCTGTTCCCACTCATATGCTGGTCCGGATGCTCCACCTCGAACATGAGCCCCTCAACCAACATCGCTCACTCGGATTCTCCCTTTGGGCACGAGCCTCTCATCTTAGGATATTATTACTATCCCTAATCATTCTTATCAACTGAATACATCAAGATGCATTACTGATCACGGGCAAAAATAGCATGCCCGAGATACGCTTTATGACTTAAATTAGTCTTGTTTATCTAAGTTATTATATACATTTTCATGTAATTTTATATGAAGTGAAGATATGTGCTAACCAACGTGATTAGCCTTTGTTTTGTAGGTTTTTATGACTTTTGAGTAACTAATCCATGAGTTGGTGAAGTAGAGGCTTGGAAACGGAATTAGCACGCGAACGTCGGCAAAGAGGAGGCACAAAACAACCCACCGGCGCATTGGCAACGTGCCACGGCAGGCAGGCTGATCACAACAGCCCACCTGCACGTTGGCAGCGTGCCACAGCAGGTTGGCTGCGCAACCAAGAGGTGCCAACGCGCTGCCCAAGCAGCGTGACACGCTGCCAATGCGGCAGGGTGCTGCCGGGGCCAAGTTCGGGTGATTTCCAGAGAGCTTTCGCGTCCGTAGCGTGTCACGGAGGCAATGCTCTACGATGCACTCCGTGACACGTTGCTTGTTATTCCGGAAAAAAGTCCCACTACTATAAATAGCACACTTAGGTTCATTTTTCATGATGCTGACTTGGTGGAGCAAGGACGTGGCTTACAGGTAGTTGAGGGACGAAAATATTAGGGTTTTTTCTCTCTTTCTTTCTTCTTTAATTCGATTGCTTGTATGATTAACACTCATTTTAAGATGTTTAATCCACAAATGAGTGGCTAATTCCTCTCCTTGCTGAGGTTATGAACAATTGTGATGAAATTTGATCATTGATTCTTTGGTTTTTCATCTTTTCTTCCATGTTGTTCTATTAATTCTTGTTCTTATTGCATTAATGTGTGGCCTACGATAATGTACATCTAAAAAGTCCGGTTTCACTCGAGAGAGCAAGAAATTGGAAAGTTGTGAATTAATAGGATATGTTCTTTACTTGGTTTGGGAAAATTGAGTCTTGATTTGCTTTCAGGATAGAAATATACCTGAAGGTCGTATTAGTCAATTTAGGAACCGGAATTGTATGGATAGAACATGAATTGCATTTGATCACAGAAATGTAGACGGCTGGTTCATGATTCTTACGTGAGGTTAAATATGAGAGTTTTAATCTCTTGGCAGTAGTTCTTGGCTAGCAACTGGAGGAAAAGATTAACCAAATTATGATGATAATCAATTTCATTACATGTTCGTTTAACCTCAGCATGCTCTCATTCATAGTTCAGACTCAAATTAGATAATTGTTTTTAGCTTTAGTATAAAAATTATAAAACAAACTATCAAACTTTTGGTTACACTGTTGTCTGCATTTTTAGTAGTAAAATATAGTACACTTGAGCAAATTGCACTTCATCCAAGTTTCTATGGGATCGATACTTGGCTTACTAAAGCCACTTACTACTTGTTCGACCACGTGCACTTGCGTGTCGTTTTATATACCCCACAAATCACGCGAACAAGTTTTTGGCGCCGTTGCCAGGGACTTGGCAATTGGTGAATTTGTTTTAAGTGTAAATTTACTGTATTTTTGTTTTCTAAGTGCTGACAACTTGGTCCTAGTGTTAGTTTTAAATTCTTCTTTATTTTATTTTATTTTTTGCTTGTTCATATACCCTTATTGACATGACATCGTGGAATACAAATGTTTTAAATGGTGGATACCCATATTTTAGCGAATCTTGTCTGAATTGCGGAGGACACCACTCGTGGCAACACTGTAACACGTGCAATATATGTGGTGGTCAAGATGGCCATTGGGATGGCTGTCCGAATGCATATTCCCCTCCCCCAAGCCCCTACTATGATCCTTCTGTTGTTTTTTCTGAATATAGGCATGCCGAAAATGAGGACTTGGGATGCCAAGCTCAAATAGAAGACATGCTTAAACAACTCCTGGAGCAATCAGAAGCAATGAAAGAGGCGATGGCAGTATTGAGAATTCAGCAAGAAGAGAATGCAGAGGCTCTAGAAAGGATGAGCGTCAAATTCACGGAGATGATTGCTGAGGCTGAAGCTTGTGATAAATTGCAGGTAACAGTTGTAGCCGATATTCAAGAGGAACTACAAGAGGAAGACAAGGGTGAATTTTTGGATGAAGCCCAACAATTAGAATCTCTTGAGTGTCCCCATGATGGGCTCACACTTATGGAAAATCCATTCATGGAAGAAGAGATAGAGTATCCCCCATTTGACATTAATGGAGAGATAGATGTCGATGCTGAGAAGGTGTTTACAAGTAAGGAGGTCAAGCACAATGCAGTTTCAGAGTTGAGGTTTATTGGACCACACTCGAAGCATTTTTCGACATTAAGTTTGGTTGACAACATAGAAATAGAGCCTTCCAAGCTTATAGAGAAATGTCTAGAGGAGGACCAAGCCCCGTATATTTTGAAATTTGCTAACACAGAGAGACAAAATGACTTCGCTTACTTAAGGGCCAATAGGCTCAAAAGGCAACATGTACTGCTTGGTCCTTACAATTTTTCACCACCACCCCTGGAGCATAAGAGGAAATTAGAGAAGAAATTAGGGGTGAGATTCATATCCTCAAGGTGGAGGAAAAAGCGGTGAAACTGGATACGTCGTGCCGCGACGTAAAATTAGGCGCTGCTTGTGAGGCAACCCAAGGGTACCATGCGTACCATTTTAATTTCTTGCATTTAAGTTGATTTTATTTATTTTTCATCTTGTGTTGTTGTGGTGGAAAGTTAAGCACAGATGAAGGGGAAGTCTCAGTACCCATGGAGAAGGAAGCTAACAAGCATGGAAGAGAAAAAGTGTGGGGTCGAACACCCACTTGTGCAAAGTTGAAGAAAGGCATGTTGTTAGCTAGGCCTAAAGGCCTCAGGGAGTATTTCTCACCCTTTTTGAATTTTAATTTGAAGCTATGAGGACGTAGCATGATTTAAGTGTGGGGTGAGGGAAATTTCAAGGGAAATTTCAAATTTTTGTGCTTAACGATTTTTGGTGAATGTAATGCTTGTGAGAAAATTGAAATTTGTTTTTGTGAGTTAAGCATGAATTCATCACCCGTTGGTTTTTCTTTTCGGTTCTTTTCCGACATGGGGTTTTTGAACTGAAGAATAAAAATTTTCTTTTTCTTTCTTTCCTTTATCTGTATATAGTGTTCTTAGTCATAGTTAGGGACTGTTTCCGACGATGGATGGATGACGACTGTCTTGAGGAAAAATTAGTCGGTAGGTGTTGGGTTTTTGAAACCATAACTAATTGGTGCTTGATGTTCTTTTTATGTGCTAGACATGGTTGTAAGATGCAAGTATGTTCAGTGTGAAGCATGCAAGTGTATAACTTTGTTTGAGACACTTAGGCTCTTGAATTTGACTCAATATGATGGAAGCTTAATTCTGAATTCTTGTGATTAGCTAAGTAAGAGTCTACTGATTGTGTCTTGATTTGAGCATGTGCCATGAGTGTACGGTTTTTGAGTATTCTGTGCTATTATGAAATGTCTAGAACTTGCCTGGTGTGTATATAAAACGAAATGAAGGATGTGAATTGTAGGAGATGATTTAGGCATTTCTTTGAATGAACCAACCTTTTATCCATCATTATACCTACCTTGAAAAAATAATCCTAGTTAACCCCATTGAGCCTTGAGCCTATTCTTTGACAGCTGCAACATAAGCTTAATCCTTTTTCTTTCATTAGCCTTGAAATTGAACCAAAACTCCTAAGCGCTTAAAGGAAAAATCCGAAAGAGTAAAGGAGTGAGAAGAATGAAAAAGAAGGGAAAGTAGCAATTGTAAAAGTTGAGAAAGGGCGAGGGTGCACTTGTTTGAATATGGGTGAGTATTAGTAGGGAGTAAGAAAATAAATAAATGAAAAGTTACTTATAGAACTCCTTACTAATAAGCTAAAAGTGCCGAAAGAAAGGGGGTAACAAAAGAGGAAAAAGAAAGATGAAAAGAGAAAAAGGTGAAGTGAGGGAAGGGAAGTTTGTAATGAAGGCGTGATGTATTAAAAGCGCTTAGGAAAGATAGTCACTATTACTGGCAATAATAGTACTTACCCGCACCTGAGTTACATTACAACCAAAAAAAAAAAGTCCTACTTGATCTTACATTCACACATCCTTAAATTAGTGGAATAAAACACTAAGGGCAAGCTTATGGGTCATTACATGATGCATGTGAATTCTTTGTGAGAGTGAGTGTAATTCTATGCATGTACCCACACATGTTGTGATATAAAAATTGTTTTTGCGTGAGAAATTGGGTAAATCTCTTTCCGTGAGGGGCACATATTGAATGAAGGATGTAATTCATGTGGGATTTCTTAATCAGTTGATTTGCATGAGTTTGCTAAGATTGAGAGTCGATTCTTGAGGTTAAGAAGTCTTAACATAGTTGTACTTCATTTCAATGATCAAATCAGGCATGCTCTATTTTTAGCTTGTATCTTACATAATCATTATAGCCATAACTTGAATTATCTTGCTAAACTAGTTATGTGGGAGTCTCCAAATGCATGATATGTAAAAGGTTGTTCGAGGACGAACAAGGCTTTAAGTGTGGGGTTGTGATCACGGGCAAAAATAGCATGCCCGAGATACGCTTTATGACTTAAATTAGTCTTGTTTATCTAAGTTATTGTATACATTTTCATGTAATTTTATATGAAGTGAAGATATGTGCTAACCAACGTGATTAGCCTTTGTTTTGTACGTTTTGATGACTTTTGAGAAACTAATCCATGAGTTGGTGAAGTAGAGGCTTGGAAACGGAATTAACACGCGAACTTCGGCAAATAGGAGGCACAAAACAGCCCACCGGCGCGTCGGCAACGTGCCACGGCAGGCAGGCTAATCACAACAGCCCACCTGCACGTTGGCAACGTGCCACGGCAGGTTGGCTGCGCGACCAAGAGGTGCCAACGCGCTGCCCAAGCAGCGTGACACGCTGCCAACGCGGCAGGATGCTGCCGGGGCCAAGTTCGGGTGATTTCCAGAGAGCTTCCACGTCCGTAGCGTGTCACGGAGGTAGTGCTCTGCGATGCACTCCGTGACACGTTGCTTGTTATTTCGGGAAAAAGTCCCACTACTATAAATAGCACACTTAGGTTCATTTTTCATGATGCTGACTTGGTGGAGCAAGGACGTGGGTTACAGGCAGTTGAGGGACGAAAATATCAGGGTTTTTTCTCTCTTTCTTTCTTCTTTAATTCGATTGCTTGTATGATTAACACTCATTTTAAGATGTTTAATCCATAAATGAGTGGCTAATTCCTCTCCTTGCTGAGGTTATGAACAATTGTGATGAAATTTGATCATTGATTCTTTGGTTTTTCATCTTTTCTTCCATGTTGTTCTATTAATTCTTGTTCTTACTGCATTAATGTGTGGCCTACGTTAATGTACATCTAAAAAGTCCGGTTTCACTCGAGAGAGCAAGAAATTGGAAAGTTGTGAATTAATAGGATATGTTCTTTACTTGGTTTGGGAAAATTGAGTCTTGATTTGCTTTCAGGATAGAAATATACCTGAAGGTCGTATTAGTCAATTTAGGAACCGGAATTGTATGGATAGAACATGAATTGCATTTTATCACAGAAATGTAGACGGATGGTTCATGATTCTTAAGTGAGGTTAAATACGAGAGTTTTAATCTCTTGGCAGTAGTTCTTGGCTAGCAACTGGAGGAAAAGATTAACCAAATTATGATGATAATCAATTTCATTACATGTTCGTTTAACCTCAGCATGCTCTCATTCATAGTTCAGACTCAAATTAGATAATTTTTTTTAGCTTTAGTATAAAAATTATAAAACAAACTATCAAACTTTTGGTTACACTGTTGTCTGCATTTTTAGAAGTAAAATATAGTACACTTGAGCAAATTGCACTTCATCCAAGTCTCCGTGGGATCGATACTTGGCTTACTAAAGTCACTTAGTACTTGTTCGACCACGTGCACTTGCGTGTCGTTTTATATACCCCACAAATCACGCGAACAATTACTTAAACATATAGGAGTTTACAATTTACTCCTCTAAATAAACGATTACAAAGCAACAGAACATCTCATTAACAGGGTATAATATCTTTACTTTACACTTAACACAATTTCATCACAGTTTAATACCATATCATAACTACATTCTTTCAACAATTTATTTAATAATAAATTCTCGTAACCCGTAATGTCTGAATATCAATCGCATATTATCATTGCACAAGACATACATACTATTATATAGAGTCTAATCCCTCTATACCATAACCTACCTCAACATTTGGGTACAAAACGTCAGCTACTCCACATGAGCCTTTCCCTTCCATAACGCTTCAGAGAGTTCGAAATCTACAACAACTATATTGAGTAAATGAATTGTTTACTCTTCGAATAAGGGTCCTAGGAGATCAAACCTTTCTCTTCAGGGCACTTTCGAAAGTAAAACCCCAGTTCCACCTAGTTCTAGGTCTCAATTTTCGTGTAATCCTTATCCTCAAACAAGTAATCCAAGGGGAGTGATCAATACCCTTCAAACTCAAATCAAACCACCCCATAAACTCCCCATAATTCAGCCATATTCTATCAACCTAGGGTTTTCTTAAATCAAAAACCCACCATTAAAGGGTCTATAAGCATTCTCAGGTCCACAATACCCATAATCGAGATAGGGGTTCAAGAATCTTACCTTGGGAGACGAATTCACTGCTTTGGAGGAAAAATTCTCCCTCTAACATTTCTGATCGTGTTTGGAAATAATAGGGTAAAAACTCCATAAATCCCACTTAAACTCACTTTCTGACTCCCGTCATCCACTGCAGGGTCACATTTCCACTGCACCGAACCCGCTTCAGCGGTCAGGAAATTGCTGCGGTGGATATGGTGGTTAATTTCTCAATCCTTATGGTGGGACTCCGACCGTCACCACGGTCTCGCTGCAGCGGACATCCTACTGCTGCAGTGGTCCCCTAAACTAGTAGCTCCTCCAAAAAGTCACTTTTTAACGCTTAGCTCATTTCACAACCATTTTCTACAGATTCTAGCTTTTTTGAGTGTTCTAAGTTTGTTCCCCTCGTAAGGATATGCGGTTCGCTACACAAATGGAGCCATCTAAATACTGAAGTGGTAACTATTATTGTAAGAAAAATCAATGAGAGGCAAGTTATCATCTCAATTACCCTTGAAGTCAATCACGCAAGTTCTCAACATGTCCTCTAAAGTCTTAATGATCCATTCATCCTGTCCATCCATCTATGGGTGAAAAGTTGTGCTAAGATTAACCTGAGTATCAAGACCCTTCTGAAATGACTTCCAAAACTGTGAGGTAAATTGAGTACCCCCATTTGAGATGATATACAATGGGACTCCATGCAACTAAATAACTCCTGAATATAAAGTCTATCATAATCGTCAGTTGAACTTGTAGTCTTAACTGGTAGAAAATATGCTGACTTAGTCATCCGATCTACAGTCACCCAAATCAAATCATGATGTCAGCGTATATGAGGCAAACCTATAATGAAGTCCATGTTTATCTCTTCCCAATTCCAAGAAGGAATATTGATATCTTGCATTACACCTCCAAATCTCTGGTGCTCAATCTTAACTTGTTGGCAATTTGAACACTTAACCACAAATTTTCAATATCCTTCTTCATGCCATTACACTAATAGACTTCCCGTAGATCACAGTACATCTTGGTGGCACCTGGATTGATATAATATTGAGAGCTATGAGCCTCTCTCAACATCCGTTCTCTCAAGTCATCTAAATCCAGAACACATAATCGACCCTGATATCGGAGTACACCATCTTTCCTGGGAGAAAACATCCACTTTCTGATTCCGAACTGCTTTCTTCAACTTAACCAAGATAGGATCCTTATCTTGTTTCTCCTTAACTTCTACCACCAATGAAGATTCTAAACAATGATACCACCATCTGTTGAGTCTGTAAGGTGTAAGCGTGCAAGCCAATGAAAATCTCTAGCCAACTTCTTCTTTCCATGTCACGCCCCGAATCTAGATCCAGGGCGTGGATTGGCACTCAGACAACTTTTGTGATTCAAGCAAACCCTTGACCTAACTGACTATCAGTTTAGATCTCAAAAACCATATGAAAGCTGAAACATAGTGAGCTCAATATAATGAAAGATAATTTATTCTATAACTAAAATAAATGTTAGAAAGTAACATTATTGACTCAATATCTAACTCTACCTATGAAGCCTCTAATAACTGTAGAAGGGGTGCCAGGATATAGTTCCCACGGTTACCTCAAGCTCTATAAAAAAAGACTCAATAACTTGGACTCTCCAAATGTTGGAGGTCTCACCAAATGCTGAATGAAGTGAGATCCTAATTAAACGTCTACTGCTGATCCTGTCTACCTGAATCTACTTCATAATATGATGTAGTGCCAAAAGGAATTAGTACATGGAATATACTGTATGTAAAATAGGTTAATGGAACAATGTTAGCAAGAATGTCTCAATCAACGAATATAACTGAAATCAATAAACTGAAACCTATACTCTGACACTTTGAATGATGCATAGGACATAATATGATAATATGATTAATATGTAAAATAGTTTATGCAATAAAACTCATGCATCATAATGATTTATATAAATACACAAGAAAATAATGTATATATTTAAATTGAGAATTTCTCATAACCGACAACCATCATGAATAAGCGTATGATAATCTCACGTCTGGCCCATGTGGAGGAGGGATAACCAAAGCCTTGCAAGGGGTGAGGAAAAAATTGAACTGTGGGTCCATAACTAAAGTCCTTACCAGGGGCTTATCTGAGGAGTTGCTCGAACCAACAGCACGATGCTATCCTACACTAGCTACATAGTTCTGGGGCTTAGCAGTTGTCTGAACCCGTTCACCCAATTTGGTGCTAGATAATCCTCCCAAAACATATGCTCATATAAATATGCCTTCTGAGGCAATTGAAAATATCTTTTATAAAGTACTTTAGCTATAAATATAATAGATGTTTAAAATCTCTATGGAGCCTTTTGCTCAAAAATCTCTTTGAAAACTTGGAAGCTTCTATGATTCAAACTCTTGATTTTCAAAATAAGACTTTTCTTTAACTTTTAAGAATCATGCTCAAAAATCGTATCTTTATGCTAAAATCTCATTATGCATACTCTCTTAAAAAAATATGCTTAACCTTTATGAAAATAATGCATTTACTTTAAAAATATATATTTTCAAAATTATGCTTCTTGAAAATCATGCTTTCATGCAACTAGGGTTCATGAGATAAGAGACATGAACCAACCTCAACAATCAATAATCAACAATCAACAAACAAAAATTAAGGATCAAGGATCAAGAATCAAGAGAGTATGATCAACAACCAAAAAAAATAGAATTACAATCAAGAGACTTTAATATACAACTCAATATGAAGAATTCAATAATGGCAATTCAACATATATAGATAGAGAAGAAGATAATTCAAGAATTTGGTAAAAACCCTAGCTTTAATCTCAACGACTTCTTGCATAGATTTAGGGAATAAGGATGATAAGAAATCTTACTTTGGTTAGCCTTACATACCTGAAAAAATAGAACCTTATACTCAAGCTTGAAGAACCCTAATTTGAAGAAGAAGACTTCCTAGCTTATTGAATAACTTGAGAGCTTTGATCCTTGAATTCTATATTGAGATGGAAGAATGTAACACCCAGAAAACACAAAATCCAATTTCAGGGCTTAAAACATGAAATCTGGAAATCTGCAGAAAATGCCTCAGAATGACCGACTTAACGAGTCGTTATGAGACCTAACGACTCGTTAATTCAATCGTGAGGAGGGGAAAAAGTGGGGGAAAGGAAGGATTGAGGCAGTGTACTTGACGATGGACTCCACGATTCGTGGTCCGTCCTAACAAGTCGTAAGGTGAGTCATTGCTGGTGGGATGAGAATTTTCTAAAGTTGAGGCAATGTACTTGACGGATGGTGGCCACAAGTCGTGGTCACCACTAACGAATTGTTGGGTTGCCCGCGATGAACCCCGAGTGACCAGACAACTAGTGTACTTAATGGATTGTGTGACAAGTCGTGGCCATGAGGGACGACTCATTGAGCGACCCGTTAGGACCCCGTTGATCAGTTTTTAGAATATTTACCAGGGTTATTTTAGTAAACTCCTATCTACTTAGTCCTTAAACTACGTCATTTTAGAGATAAATTCAGACCTTTTAGTGGGGTTAGACGGCTCCAATACTCATTCCTCACTCAAGCACTCAGAAAATAGACCCTAAGTTCTCTCAGGAATTCTAAGAGCAAGAACTAGGGCAACCTTCTTCTCCTTAATTTCTCAAGATTTTCGTGGGTTCTTAATCAGGTGTGTGGGGTTTTAGCAAGGGGATTGTTCTTCCCTTGTGTCCTCAAAATCCTCCTCAATTTCCTCTATCAGTTTTAAGCCCTGAGTTTTCGAGTATGAAAAGGATTCATATTTTTTTTCGTTGATTTCACTTAGAACGATGATCATGTATATTGTTCATATGATCCCCATAAATTCCTTTCAAATTGTTAGTGTATATATTGAAGTGAATCTAATCCCTAACTTTTGAGTAATGATTTTGCTTATTAAATTTCCTCTAGTGAATGAAGAATGCTTTGGGCTAAACTTTCTAGAATTTCATATATATATATATATATATATGTTGAGTAAAGATTCCATTAATGAGAATGACTTTAGCTCTGTTGAAGGAAATTCCTAAAATTCTTAAAATTACTCTACATTATGAAATTCCCGTGTTGTTAGAGTAAGTTGAGTTCTCTATTAGCTGCTAGTAGTCCGGACCAGTTAGAACTTAGAATCTCTTCGAAATCATATCAGTCTAGTCTTAGTCAGAGTGTTAGAATCCTCTGTGATATTCAAAAAATTTTCAACTAATTAGTTTGACTTTAGTTTCTTCTCGAGGTGTCAGTGATACCTCCCAATTATTAGAATTAGACTCAGAACATAATTTATTTGGTCCATTCGGCGGTCATGACCTTCTAGTCTATATTCCTGACAAGCCTTAGGACCCCAGTTTAGTTATTAGTTGTTCTTTAGCCGGTTACGACGCTTTCTGTAAGCAGCTCTGACCAGTCTTAGAACTTAATTTCCAGATTCGGTTTGATAAGACGCTCAGGGAACTCTCAGTCAGTATCCCTGGGTTAGTTACAGTCTTGGGCCCCAGTATCGAGCTATTCGCTTGTTAGTAGCAATCATGATAGAATTATTCAGTGGGAGTAGGACTTACCACCGAAAAGGCCAGGTTTCCAGCGCACCCAGGTTCCAGAACTACGTTGCCACCGTAGGTTATATTTTCTTGGCCTCATGGCCCCTTTGACAGTGATTCTCACATTTCATGCCTTCATACCCTAGCAAGGTATATTGGGTCCTACCAATGGGGTGTATACATCGGACTCCATGTCGAGATCACGTGGTTATATGTCGGTTATAGACTCTCCCACTAGTCAGTTAGTTCACTCTCAGATTTCTTAGTTCAAAGTAGTTCAGTATAGTATCACAGACTCAGTCTTTAAGATTTAGGGAATGTTTATGACCATCTGCCAGGGTCATTATTGACCATATAAGTATATCCTATTTGTATCAATTTTCAATGTTTCAATTGGCCACTTCATGTCTCTTCAGTTCAGTTACTAGATCGTTCCTGTTATTTATGTCTCTCACATACTCGGTACATTCAAAGTACTGACGCATACATTTATGCTGTATCATTTCATGATACAGCCGCAGGTCCTTAGACCCAGCGCCGTTAGCCGACATTGTCAGATACCTCTCAGCTGCAGAAACGTGAGTCCTCATCCTCCGAGGGCATCAGTTCATTATTCAGTTTTGCTACATTGTTTTCAATTATATTTTTGTGTTAGCTGGGGGCTTGTCCCAGTAACTCCTTAGTTAGATGGCTTCATACATAAACATGGTTTTCTCTCAGATTTACAGTATTTATCATGATGTTTAAACTTTATGATTCAGTCTTGCTGTTATGAACATCTTATGTTATCATTTTAAAAGCTTCCGCTATGCATGTTTCACTCAGTATACCAATGTATGACAGACCAAGGGTTGACTTGGGGTTACTTGTGACCTCAAGTACCGTGTTTCATCCATGGTGAAGACTCGGAGCGTGAAAATCTTGGTATTAGAGCACTAGGTTTATAGTATCCTCAAAATGTCTGAAGCCGCACTGAGTAGAGTTCTTTTCATGGGTGTGAAGCACGCCACACTTATGATGAGGAGGCTACAAGATGTTATTAGGAAAAATTCACTTTATTTCATACTCCTTATCGTGCATTAAAGTTCAATTCCAGAATCATCCTTCTAACTCGTGCTCTATTTCGTTTCAGTTAAACCATGCCTCCTAGATGCGGTAATGGAATAAGGGCCGGTAATGCTCACAGACCTGCCCCACCAGTTCCAGTACCCTCTCAGGACAACACAGTGTCCACTGCTGAATTCAGGGCAGCTATCCAGCTGCTTGCTCAAACAGTCACTAACCAGGTGGCCCAGCAAGTTGTCCTGGTCAACACGAATGGGTGTGCAGCAGCTTCTAGGGTATGGGACTTCACCCGCATGAACCCCCATCATTTTAGGATCCAAGGTGGGGAAGGACCCTCAAGATTTTGTGAACGAGATTAAGAAGACTACTTGTATCATGGGTGTCAACTCCTCGAAGAGTGCCGACCTAGCTGCCTACCAGCTCAGAGGGGTAGCTCAGGTCTGGCATGACCAGTGGAAAGAAGGGCGGCCATCAGGAGCGGGACTAGTGGAGTAAGAATTCCACACAGCTTTCTTGGACTGGTTTTTCCCTCGGGAGCTAAGGGAGGCTAAATGGCGGAGTTTATGAACTTGAGACAGGGCAACAGAACTGTTGAGGAGTATGCTCTGGAGTTTACTAGGTTGTCTAAGTTTGCTCCAGAGATGGTAGCCGAGCCAAGAGCTCGCATGCTAAGTTCATAAATAGAGTGTCAAATCTGGTCCTTAAGGAGTGTAGGGCTACGATGCTGATTAAGGAAATGGACCTTTCTAGCATGATTGTTTATGCTCAGCAGATGGAGGCTGAAAAGCTGAAGGATGTGGAACGCACGAGCAAACGGGCGAGGACCGGTCAGTCAGACTATAGCCATCAGAAGTCTGGCGGTAGTAGCCACCCACAACAACAGCAGCAACAGCAACAGAGAGCCCCAGCACACAGCTCAACTAGCGCCCCAAACTTTCAGTCCCGCTAGGATCTAATGGGTGGAACATCTGGCTCTCAGTCACAGAGTTTCAATTCTAGCAATAGGTATCCAACTTGCCCTAAGTGTGGCAAGAACCACCCAAGAGATGTCTTCAGGGTCTAGAGGGTTGTTTTAGGTGTGGACAGCTTGGTCACCATCTCAAAGATTGCCCGTCATCAGGACGTGGGAGAGCACCATCCACCACATAATCAACCCAAGCAGGCCGACCAGCTCAACAGGCCAACACATCAGGTACAGGTGGCGATCAACGCCAAAATTGTTTTTATGCATTGTCATCCCGTCAGGATTAAGAGAGCTCACCTAACGTGGTCAAGGGTATACGCCTCTTTAATCTAGACGTATATGCCCTATTATATCCTGGAGCCACTCTCTCATTCATGACTCCCTATGTAGCAGTCCAGTTCAATATCAGTCCAAAGGTCCTCTCAGAACCATTCTCAGTTTCCACCCCAGTTGGCTAGTTAGTTAGAGCTAGCCGGGTGTATAGAAACTGCCCAGTTTCGGTCCTGAACAAAGTCATTCTTACGGACCTAGTAGATTTAGACATGGTCGGTTTTGACATAATCCTCGGCATGGACTAGTTACACTCCGGTTATGCCTCAATTGACTGCAGAACTAGAGTTGTCAAGTTTCAGTTTCCAAATGAGCCAGTGTTAGAATGGTCAAGTAGCAGCTCAGCGCCTAAGGGTAGGTTTATTTTCTACCTTAAGGCCCAGAAACTCATTTCCAAGGGATGTATCTACCATCTAGTTCAGGTCAAAGATTCCAACACTGAGACCCCAACTATCCAGTCAGTTCCAGTAGTCAGCGAGTTTTCAGATGTATTTCCTGAGGATCTTCCCGGAGTCCCCCCTGAATGGGAAATAGACTTCGGGATAGACCTTCTCCCAAATACTCAGCCAATCTCCATCCCTCCTTACAAAATGGCTCCAGCTGAGCTAAAGAAGCTGAAGGAGCAATTCAAAGCTCTTCTTGACAAGGGTTTTATCAGACCTAACATCTCTCTCTGGGGTGCTCCGGTATTATTCGTGTGTAAGAAAGACGGTGCCCTCAGAATATGCATAGATTACCGTCAGCTGAACAAAGTTACAGTCAAAAACAGATATCTCCTACCCAGGTTGATGGCCTATTTGACCAACTTCAGGGAGCCAATTGTTTCTCCAAGATCGATCTCAGGTCAGGATACCATCAGTGAAGGGTCAAAGAGTGTGACATACTGAAAACAGCATTCAAAACTCGGTATAGTCAATACGAGTTTGTGGTGATGTCCTTTGGACTCACAAACACCCCAGCAGCCTTCATGGACTTGATGAACAGAGTATTCAAACAGTATCTGGATATGTTTGTCATTGTTTTTATCGACGACATCCTAGTGTACTCCAGAAATGAGGATGAGCATGCTAGCCATTTGAGATTAGTGTTACAAACACTCAGAGACCACCAGTTGTTCGCTAAGTTCAGTAAATGCGAATTCTGGTTGAAGCTTGTGACTTTCATGGGTCATGTGGTCTCGAGTGAGGAATATAGGTGGATCCTCATAAGATAGCAGAAGTGAAAGATTGGCCGAGACCTACCTCTCCGATTGAAATCAGGAGTTTTCTGGGTCTAGCTGGTTACTACCGATAATTTGTGGAAGGTTTCTCCTCTATAGCATTCCCTCTGACTAAGTTAACTCAAAAGAAAGTGAAGTTACAGTGGTAAGAGGCATGTGAGAAGAACTTTCAGGAGTTGAAGACTCGACTCACTACCACTCCGGTTTTGACCTTGCCAGAAGGAACAGAGGGATTGGTTGTTTATTGCGACGCTTCCAGAGTTGGGCTCGATTGCATTCTGATGCAGTGAGGCAAAGTGATAGCCTACGCCTCCAAATAGCTCAAAGTTCATGAGAAGAATTATCCAACTCATGACTTGGAGTTGGTAGCGGTGGTGTTTGCGCTAAAGATATGGAGACACTACCTATATGGGGCTCACGTGGATGTGTTCAGGGACCACAAGAGCCTCCAGTATGTGTTCAGTCAGAAGGACCTAAATCTTCATTAGAGAAGGTGGTTGGAGCTACTGAAGGACTACAATATGAGCGTGTTGTATCACTTGGGCAAAGCCAATGTGGTGATTAATGCCCTAAGCAGATGGTCTATATGAAGTGTAGCTCATGCTGAAAAGGCCAAGAGGAAATGGCAAAGGATATTCACAGACTAGCTTGGTTGGGAGTACAGTTGGTGGATTCAGCTGAAGGTGGAGTTATTATGCAGAGCGGGTCAGATTCTTCTTTAGTTGTAGAAGTTAAGTCTAGGCAAGATGAAGATCCCATTTTGCTTAAGCTTAAAGAAGCAGAGCTCAGAAAAGAGGTAGAAGCTTTCTCCAAAGGGGGAGATGGTGTGCTCTTCTACCAGGGTAGGTTGTGGATATCGAATGTCAGTGAGTTTAGACAGAAAATACTGGCTGAGGCACATAGCTCGAGATACTCCATTCACCCCGGTGCCATAAAAATGTACCGTGATCTGCGGTATAATTACTGGTGGAATGGCATGAAAAGAGACATTGCTGAATTTATAGCTAAGTGCACAAACTGCCAGCAAGTCAAAGTAGAACACCAGAGACCAGGGGGGGTGACTCAAGATATCATCATACCCACATGGAAGTGGGAAGATATAAATATGGATTTCATTAGAGGTTTACCTCGGACTCACCGACAACATGATTCAATCTGGGTGGTAGTAGATCAGATGACTAAGTCAGCTCACTTCTCCCAATCAAAACCTCAGATATAGCTGAGAACTATGCTAGACTTTATATCCGAGAGCTAGTTAGACTTCATGGGGTGCCCGTATCCATCATTTCAGACAGAGGTACCCAGTTTACCGCTCACTTCTGGAAGTCCTTTCAAAAGGGACTTGGTACTCAGGTCAAGCTCAGCACAACTTTTCACCCGCAGATAGATGGGCAAGCTGAGCGAACCATTCAAACCCTAAAAGATATGCTAAGAGCGTGTGCGATCAATTTTAAGGGCAGTTGGGATGACCATTTTCCTCTTATCGAGTTTGCGTACAACAACAACTATCACTCTAGTATTCAGATAGCCCCGTTTGAGGTGTTGTATGGTAGAAGGTGTAAAACTCCTATAGTGTGGTTCGAGGTTGGTGAAGCTACCCTAATAGGGCCAAACTCATCCATGAGGCAATGCAGAAAGTTCAGCTAATCCGAGAAAGATTGAAAATAGCTCAGAGTCGTCAGAAATCTTATGCAGGTGTGCGGAGAAGAGAGTTGGAGTTTGTAGTTGATGATTGGGTTTATCTAAAAATATCACCCATGAAAGGGGTGGTGAGATTTGGGAAGAAAGGCAAGCTAAGTCCCAGGTACGTGGGACCTTATAGAATTCTAAGGCATATTAGCAATGTGGCATACGAGCTAGAACTACCTTCAGAATTAGCAGATGTGCACCCAGTCTCCCATGTGTCACTTTTGAAGAAGTGCATCGGAGGCCCAACCTCAGTTGTGCCATTGAACATTGTTGAAATAAAAGATAGCCTCTCATACGAGGAAGTACCAGTCCAAATCCTTGACAGTCAGGTGCGTAAGCTGAGGAACAAGGAAATAGCTTCAGTCAAATTCTTATGGAGGAATCAACAGGTTGAGGGAGCTACATAGGAGGCCGAAGCAGATATGATGGCCAAATACCCGCACTTGTTCCCTACCAGCTCTAGCACAATTTGAGATATTAGTTTTGACCCTAGAACTCAATTTAGTTTTCATGACTCAGTTCAGATGTTCAAGTCTCTTTTATGTTTTTGAATGTACGTATCAAAAGTAAACTCTATTCAGATATGTATTTTGAAACGGAGAAAATTATTCCGGCAGTTTTGGAGTTAAATGAGCAGTATTTGAAGATTTTGATTGTTATTTTCTGCTTCCTGTATGTTTTCTAACATTCAAGGATGAATGTTTACAAGGGGGAGATATTGTAACACCCCAAAACTCAAAATCCAATTTCGGGGCTTAAAACAGGAAATCTGGAAATCTGCAGAAAATGCCTCAGAATGACTGACTTAACGAGTCGTTATGAGACCTAACGACTCGTTAAGCCAGTCATGAGGAGGGAAAAAATTGGGGCAAAGGAAGGTTTGAGGCACTGTACTTGATGATGGACCCCATGATTCATGGTCCATCCTAACAAGTCATGAGGTGAGTCATTGCTAGTGGGATGAGAATTTTCTAAAGTTGAGGCAATGTACTTGACAGATGGTGGCCACGAGTCGTGGTCACCACTAACGAATCATTGGATTACCCATGATGAACCCTGGGTGACCAGATGACCAGTGTACTTAACGAATCATGTGACGACTCATGGTCATGAGGGACGACTCATTGAGTGACCCGTTAGGACCCCGTCAACCTGTTTTCGAAATTTTTAGCAGGGTTATTTTAGTAAACTCCTATCTACTTAGTCCTTAAACTAAGTCTTTTTAGACATAAATTCGGACCTTTTAGTGTGGTTAGACGGCTCCAATACTCATTCCTCACTCAAGCACTCAGAAAATAGACCCTAAGTTCTCTCAGGAATTCTCAGAGCAAGAACTAGGGCAGCCTTCTTCTCCTCAATTTATCAAGATTTTCGTGGGTTCTTCATTAGGTATGTGGGGTTTGTAGCAAGGGGATTTTTCTTCCCTTGTGTCCTCAAAATGCTCCTCAATTTCCTCTATCAGTTTTAAGCCCTGAGTTTTCGAGTATGAAAAGGATTCATGTTTATTTTTGTTGATTTCACTTAGAACGATGTTCATGTATATTATTGATATGATCCCCATAAATTCCTTATCAAATTGTCAGTGTTTATACAAAAGTGAATCTAAGCCCTATCTTTCGAGTAATAATTTTGCTTATTAAATTTCCTCTAGTAAATAAAGAATGTTTTGGGCTGAACTTTCTAGAATTTCATATATATATATATATATATATATATATATATATATATATATATATATGTTGAGTAAATATTCCATTAATGAGAATGACTTTAGCTCTGTTGAAGGAAATTCCTAAAATTTTTAAAATTACTCTACATTATTAAATTTCCCGTGTTGTTAGAGTAAGTTGAGTTCTCTATTAGCTGCTAGTAGTCCAGACCAGTTAGAACTTAGAATCTCTTCAGAATCATATCAGTCTAGTCTTAGTCAAAGTGTTTAAATCCTTAGTGATATTCAAAAAATTGTCAACTGATCAGTTTGACTTTAGTTTCCTCCCGAGGTGTCAGTGATACCTCCCAGTTATTAGAATCAGACTCAAAACATAATTTATTTGGTCCATTCGGCGGTCATGACCTTCTAGTCTGTAGTTCTGACCAGCCTTGAGACCCCAGTTCAGTTATCAGTTTTTCTTTAGCCGGTTACGACGCTTCCTGTAAGCAGCTCTGACCAGTCTCAAAACTCAGTTTCCAAATCCAGTCTGATAAGACGCTCAGGGAACTCTCAGTCAGTATCCTTGGGTTAGTTACATTCTTGGGCCCCAGTATCGAGCTATCCGCTTGTTAGTAGCACTCATGATAGGATTATTCAGTGGGAGTAGGACTTAGCACCAAAAGGGTCGGGGTTCCAGCGCACCCAGGTTCTAGAACTACATTGCCACCATAGGTTATATTTTCTTGGCCTCATGGCCCTTTGACAGTGATTCTCACAGTCCATGCCTTTATACCTTGGCAAGGTATATTGGGTCCTACCGATGGGGCATATGCATCGGTGTCTCCACGTCAAAGCTCACGTGGTTATATGTCGGTTGTAGACTCTCCCACAAGTCTGTTAGTTCACTCTCAGGTTTCTCAGTTCAGAGTAGTTCAGTATAGTATCACAGACTCAGTCTTTAAGATTTTGGGCATGTTTATGACCATCTGCCAGGATCATTATTTACCATATCAGTATATCCTATTTGTATCAGTTTTCAATATTTCAATTGGTCACTTTATGTCTCTTCAGTTCAATTACTAGATCGTTCATGTTATTTACATCTCTCACATACTCGGTACATTCAATGTATTAACGCATACTTTTATGTTGTATCGTTTAATGATACAGCTGCAGTTTCTTAGACCTAGCGTCGTTAGTCGTCATTGTCAGATACCTCTCAGCTGCAGAAATGTGAGTCCTCATCCTCCGAGGGCATCATTTCATTATTCAATTTTTCTACATTATTTTCAGTTATATTTTTGTGTTAGTTGGGGGCTTGTCCCAGTAACTCCTCAGTTAGATGGCTTCAGACATAGACATGGTTTTCTTTTAGATTTACAGTATTTATCATGATGTTTAAACTTTATGATTCAGTCTTGCTGTTATGAACATTTTATGTTATCGTTTTAAAAGCTTCCGCTATGCATGTTTCACTCAGTATTCCAGTGTATGACAGACCAAGGGTTGACTTGGGGTTACTTGTGACCTTAAGTACCGTGTTTCATCCAGGGTGAATACTCGGGGTGTGACAAAGAACTAGGTATTTAGGCTTTAGAGTATTTAATTAATACCATTCGGAATCCTAAAATATCTAGATTTAAGCAATTAAACCATGGGAATTCCCTAAAATAACCTTAATATCATTTATGGTAACTTCACTCGTCAGTGAATTTGACCCGTCCAGTGACGACTTATCACCTGATAGTGCTTTAGTAGAATACTGAAAATTTTTTACTCTGAACTTCGATTGATGCAAGGTTGGATGTGTTGGAAAGAAGACTCAAAGGACATCAATTTTATGATTGAATCACTCAAAAATACTTTGTAAAAATAGAGTTATGATCTTTTGAACTTTACCCTTATAAGAACTTATACGAAAACTCTATTGGTAAGAAGGCTCTCAACTCAACTCTTTTCTAAAGTTTCCTTATGACCTTAATTTGTATCCAATTCACTTCTCATAATTAAGAATCGATCTTAAAATTTTAGTTTCCATAAAATTCATCAGGTTCGGGTCTATCCACATACATAGAATCATTTCAAACTTGGCCCGAAAGTATGAGGCGTTACATTCCATCTTCGACATGTGCCAGGATCCCCATAGACAACCTGCTAAGAGCATCGGCCACTACATTGGCCTTCCCTGGATGATAAAGATTATTCATGTCATAGTCTTTTAGAAGCTCAAACCATGTAGTTTTCCGCAATTTCATGTCCTTCTGACTAAACACATATTGAAAGCTCTTATGGTCCGCGAATACATCCGCTTACACCCCATGTAAATAATACCTCCAAATCTTCAAGGAAAACACTACCATTGGTAACTCAAGGTCATGAGTTAGGTAATTCTTCTAATGAGTCTTTAATTGTCTCAAAGCATAAGTCATGACCTTACGATGCTGCATCAGCACACACCCGAGACCAATCCTAGAGGCATCACAATACACTACAAAGCCATGTGTGCCCTCTGGCAGGACCAAGATTGGAGCAGAAATAAGTCAAGCCTTTAACTCTTGAAAACTCTTCTCACAAGAATTGGACCACTAAAATTTAACCTTCTTCTAAGTCAACCGGGGCAAAGGTAAGGAAATGGATGAAAATCCCTCTACAAACCTCATATATTATCTGGTTAAACCCAAAAAGCTTCTTATGTTGGTGGAATTGACAGGTCTAGGACAATTCTTCGCTGCCTCAATCTTTTAAGAGTCTACCTGTACACCCTCACTAGACACCATATGCCTAAGAAATGCATCTGACTTCAACCAAAACTCATACTTGTTAAACATAGTAAACAGTTGATAGTTCTTAAGAGTATGCAACACAATCCTCAAATGAGCAGCATGCTCTTTCTCTCTCCGAGAGTATATAAGTATATCGTTTATGAAGACAATGACTAACATATCCAAATAATGCTTGAACACCCTATTCATCAAATTTATAAAAGCTCTAGGAGCATTTGTTGGTCCAAAAGACATAACCTTAAATTTATACTGACCATACCAAGTCCTAAAGGTTGTCTTCGAAATGTCACTCTCTAACCCTGAGGTAGTGATAGTCAGATCTGAGGTCTATCTTGAAAAAATAACTAGCGCCTTGAAACTGATCGAACAAGTCATCAATATTAGAAATGGGATACTTATTGTTGATTGTGACTTTGTTCAACTGGTGGTAGTTGATGCACATCCTGAGAGGACCATCTTTCTTCTGCATGAAAAGGATTGGGGCACCCCACAAGGACTTACTAGGCGTGATAAGACCCTTATCTAAGTGATCATTCAATTGTTTCTTCAAATCTTTAAGCTCAATTGGAGCCATTCTGTAAGGAGGAATGGATATGAGCTATGTATCAAGGAGAAGGTCTATCCCAAAGTCAATCTTCTGCTCAGGAGGGACACCTAATAGATAATGTGGGAATAGCTCTGGATACTCACAAACAACTAGGACTGCCTGAAGAGTCGGGGTTTCAGACTTAGAATCCTTAACCCGAACTAAATGATATATATAACCCTTGGAAATCATCTTTCCAGCCTTAATATAGGAGACAAAGCGACCTACAGGCACTGCTGAACTACACTTCAACTCTAGGGCTGGTTCAACTGAAAATTAGAATTCTACTATTTGGGTTCTATAATTCACTAAAGCATAGCAAGAATACAACCAATCCATGCCAAAGATAACATCGAAGTCTATCATGTCTAACTCTACGAGATCAGCTAAGGTGACTTTTTAGAGAACTGTAACCAGGCAATTTTTGTATACCCTTCGACACTAAGACTAACTCACCAATAGGAGTAGAGACTAAAAAGGGTTCTAAAAGGATTTTGGGATTGACATCGAAACTAATAGCAATATAGGGAGTCATAAATGATAATGTAGCCCTGGATCTTTCAATGCATAAACATCAAAGTGAAAAACTCATAACGTACTCATAACCACATCTGGTGAGCTTTCCTTCTCTTGATGTGATGAAAGTGCAAAAAAATGTTTCTAGTGTTGTGTTCGCGCTCCAGCGCACACACAAGTGTATGCGGTCGTACAAGTAATACAGTGACTCTTTTAAGAGATGGATGTCGAACCCACAAGGACCGGACCAGTTCAGCGAATACTCATGTTCAAGTGTTAAGTTAACTTTCACAAGTGTTGAGCTTAGATATTTTGAAGATTGGTATTTAAATCTAGTGGTGGTCACAAAATAATCGGGAAGCAATAATAAGAAGCATCTAGAATTAAGGCCTGACAGTCGTGTAATGCTACAATTCACAATGCTTCAAGTATGCGAAATTCAGTTGTTGTCACACTGAGTTAATATGCAGTGTTCATGGTCTCTCGAGCCTCTAAACAAAACAAACAAGGCTCACACCTACATCGTTGAGCGGGGATGTGACGTCCTAATTCGTGAACAATTTAACACTATAGATGTGGTTTACGGGGTTTATGCCCTTTATTATGGATTTTTGTACCTCTAATCATTTAACCTAACTTAGCTTCACAGCTACTTCTACGAGTGGTGATGTGACAATTCTAAGTTGGTGTCTAGCTACCGTCCCATTTAATTAACGAAGCAAGGCAAATTAGGTATAATTACTATCCTAACCGCAAATCCTATTGTAAAGACAAGAACTTTCTCCCTGCATTCTTTCGTTCTAACCTAGGGTTATTCTATCGAGCTTTTGCCTAAGATTAACAAGTTCATTTTCATGGTGATCAAGCATAAAAAAAACATTAATTAACAATGCAAGACAAAACAACAACTAAAACTCGAACCAAAAATGAAAATCAAGCAATTACATTCATATCGTGTGGCTTCAACCCTAGAAGAAGGGTTTTAGCCGCTCATTCTCATAAAATTACTCAAAAATATATTCCAAGTAAAGTACTTACAATAATTGTAAAAGATAATGAAAGTTTATGAACCCTAGGTAGGGTTTCCTTCGTTCTCCCTTCGCTCCTTCTCGTTTCTCCAAAAATATTTCGTGATAAATGATTTTGGAAGATAAGGGTTTAATTTATACTTAATGAAATTTTGCAAAAATTGGTCGGACATGGAACAGCTCTGTGCCATGCTGCTTATCGCGCAGCACCAGATCCGTGGCACGGAGACATCGCGCACAACTACTAGTTTGGGGCATTTAGGCATATCTTGTGTGAGGCACCTGCGCGTCGCCCGGCATGGCACATTGCTAGTCGCACCTTGTGCCTGCCATGTGAAGTTGCCATCGCACATGCACGCCCTGCATGACATGGTGCCCAGTGCAGCATTCCCCTGCCGGCTTGGCACACTCCTTGGTGCGACAACCTCCTTTTGGCATGTTCATGCTTCATCATTAAACTTCATTCCAAACTTCCTCCTAGCCCATGCATCATCATAATTAGCCTCTTCTTATCCTATTGCACCTACAAAATAAAGAATAATCATGTTGGTTAGTTCGACATAAAAATATACACAAATACATGAAAATGTAATTAATTAAATTAACAAACATGGCTAACATTAAGTTATAAAATAGAACTGGGGCACGTAAATATGCCCAAGATCACTATCCCATACTTAAAGCCTTGTTCGTCCTTGAACAACTCCATTACACTCATGTAATTGAAGGAATCAAATATCACTAATTGAAACAAGACAACTCAATCTAAGGCTTTAACGATTGGTTCGGGTAGAAAGTTTAAAATTGAGCATGCAACATATAACCACTAAAATCATGTACACTAAAATAAAACTTCCTAACCTCAAGAATCGACTCTCAAACTCAGAAAACTCATGCAAATTAACCAATCAAGAAATCTGACATGAATTTTATCCTTCATCAAACATGTGCCCTCACAACAAGAGAGATACCCATTTTCACTCTTAATTTTTCATATTACATAAACATGGGTATATAAATAGGACTTACGCTCACTCTCATAAGGAATTCACATGCAACATATATTGACCCATAAGCTTGTCTGTAGTGTTTTACTCCGCTAATTTAGGAATGTCTTAAAGTAAGATCAAGTAGGACTTATTAGGTTTTAATGTAAGCTAAGGACGGGTAAGTACTATTGTGGCCAGTAATAGTGACTATCTTACCTAAGCGCTTTTAATACATCACACTCTCATTACGGACATCTCTTCTCTTACTTCACCTTTATTCTTTTCACTCATCAATTTCCTCTTGTGTTTCCCCATTTCTTTAAGCACACTTAGCTTATTAATAAGGAATACTTAAGAAACTTTTTCCTTCATTTGTTCTCTTACTCCCTACCAATCTTTATGCATTTTCAAATAAGTGCACCTCTAATCTTTTCTTCAACTCCCACAACCACTATCTTCCCTCTTTTTCCAACTTCTTACTCCTTAAACCTTTTGCATTTTTCAATTAAACGCTTAAGAGTTTTGGATCGAATTCACGGCTTATAGAAAAAGGGTATTAGCTTTTATTGTGGCTAGCAAAAAATAGGATAAAGGCTCAACAATGGTAAATAAGAGCAGATATTTAAGGTAGGTAAAGCATGGGATAAGAATTAGGATCATTCAAAAAAATACCTCAATCATCTCCTACAATTAACATCCCTCATTTCATTTTGTATATACACCAGGTAAATTCTAGACAGTACACAATAGCATAGAATATACAATATCCTCACACTCAGTGCACGTGCTCAATTCAAAACAAATTCAGTAAACTTCTTAACTCAGCTAATCACAAGAATTCAAAATTAAGCTTTAAGCACATAGACTCACATTCAAGAGCCTAAGTGTCTCAAACAAAGCTGTACAACTGCTGAACATATTTCTCACTTAACACCACTTGCATCTTACAATCATGTACAACACTCAACAAGAATATCCATCTATCAACCAGTTAAGGGTTCAAACACAACACCGATTGACTAATTTTCCCTCAAGACGGTCGTCATCCATCCATCGTCAGGAATAGTCTCTAACTATGACTCACACCATTATGTATAGACAAGGAAAAATTTTATTTCACTCGGTTCAAAGTGTCCCCTTTTGAAAAAGAACCAACAAGAAAAACCAAAGGGTGGGTCAACTGTGCTCAATTCAAATTTTTTCAACAAAAACATTATATCTAGCACCACATTCACCCGAAATAACTTAGCACAAAATTTTGAAATTTCCCTCACCCCACAGTTAAATTATGTTGTGTCCCAAAAGCATCAGCTACAATTAAAGCAAGGGTAAGAGATACTTCCTGAGGCCTCTAGGCCTAGCTAACAGCATGTTTTTCTTTATTTTTTTGAACACATAGGTCATCGACCCCACACTCATCTTTTTTTCATGCTTCTTAGCTTTCACTTTTGTGGACACTCAGACTTCCCATGAATCTGTGCTTACAACCAAAACAAACAACAAGTGAAAAATAACCAAAATTGCAAATAAACTGGAAAAAAAAAGTGTACTTGTGGTACTCTTAGGTTGCCTCCCAAGAAGCGCCTGATTTTACGTCGCGCCTGATTTTACGTCGCGGCATGACGTGAAATATCCTTTTCAAGATATCCTTAAACAAGTGTTCCTTCTCGGGAACCATCTTCTCCTCCTTTTGTTTTTAGAAGGAATAGCCTCTACCCTGTCTTTCTGTTCTTCCATCTTCTTCTTCAATTTTCACCCTCCATCAAACTCAGGCTAAAGTGTCAACATGTCCTGCAACAAAGGAATCATGGAATCCATCACCCCACACTTAGCGTTTGACACCACACTAATCTCACAAAGATCTCTATAATGTGTGGGTGGATTAATCTCCTGATATACTCTGAAGAGCTCTTCTTCATCATTAACCCTCATTTTGAGGGTACCCGCTCTTACATTAATGATAGCTCCTCCAGTTGTCAAGAATGGCCGTCCCAAGATCAGGGACACCTTGTCATCAACTTTAACATCAAGAATTATGAAGCCAGTAGGTATAATGAATTTACCTATTTTGATGCAAAGGTCCTCAATAATTCCCTCCAGTGCCACTGTTCTGCCAGTTGCAGTATTACTCTTATGGGCCTCGGCTTTCCCAATCCTAGGGTGTTAAATAGGATAGGGGCATTAAATTTATTGCTACCCCTAAGTCACACAGAGTCCTTATGATTTCAGCTTCACTATTTTGTATGGGGAGGGTGAAACTCCTTGGGTCCTTGAGCTTTTTTGGCATCTTGCTCATCACCCTGTAGCTACACTCCTTAGTAAGTTCCACTATCTGGACATCCACCAGCCTCACTTTGTTACCCACCACATCTTTTAAATACTTGGCGTACTTTGGCATACCCTGCAAGACATCAAGTAAATGCAAATTGATGTGAAGTTCTTTGAAAATATCAAAGAACTTCATAAAAAATTCTTCCTCCTTGCTCTTCTTGAGCCTTTGTGGGATGGTGGTGGTGGTTTCTATGCTGGATGCAATAATGATTGTGCATTGTGTTTTACAGCCCTCTAATTATCTTTTTTATCAACTAATGGAGCTTTTTTGACTAGATCTGGCTGCACCTCATTTCTCTTTTCATTTGGTGGTGCATCAGCCAACTGCTTGCCACTCCTTAAACTGATGGCATTGACCTGTTGGGGGTTTGTATCTGTATCATTGGGTAACCCTCTCTGAGGTCTGGTATGTTGCGCAGCTGCCAACTGACCCATCTATTTTTCTATGTTTCTGGTGGCCATCTGCTGATTTTTCAAGTCTAAAGCCATCCTTGCCTTATTCTTTGCCAGCTGAGTCTGAGTGGCCATGATTTTCTGCAACATCTCCTCAATGTTGCTACTGCTGGACTGGCCACTGTTCTGCATGTACCGCTGCTGCTGAGGCTTCTGGTAGCTCTGACTCTGATTTCCACCCCAAGAAAAATTTGGGTGAATTTGCCAATTTTTGTTATAGGTGTTCCGATAACTCTGATTGTTCCTCTGTACATTACCTACAAAATTGATTGACTCTAGATTGGGCCCACAAGAGTCTGCATTTTGCCCATTGTTTCCACAAATTTCACACTAGCTAGGAGCTTGCTGAATTGCATTTACCTATCCTTGTGGCTGGTTCATACTCAGTTTGTTGAACTGAGTCATCATTTGATGTTGTAGTGACGCTAACTATGCTGCCAAGGAATTGACACTAGCTACCTCAATCAGCCCTGCTTCTCTCTTTCCTGCCCCTTTGGATGATTCGCTATGCCACTCTAATTTCATTGAGCAATTCTATTCAGTAAAGTGTGCAGCTCATCATATGTCTTCTTAAGTGCTTCCCCACCTAATGCAGAGTCTAGCAGGATTTTCTTATGTGAGTCTAAACTCTCCACAAAAGTATGCGCTAACACCTCATTGGACTGCTGATGATGGGGGCAGTCTCTCGGCAATGACTTGAACCTCTCCCAGGCCAAGTATAGATTCTCCTCAGGCCGCTGGTTGAAACTTAAGATTTCACTTATGAGCTTGGCAGTATTGCCTGAAGGTAAGAATCTAATAAGGAACCTCCTTCCTAGGTCATCCCAAGATGTGATGGGATTCGATGGCTCTGCCTTCAGCCACCTCTTCGTCTCTCCCAATAGTGAGAATGGGAAGAGGGTGAGTCGAACATAATCAATTGATACTTCGGTGAGGATAAAAGTATCACTGATCTCCAAAAAGTTCTGTAAGTGCTGTTGTGGGTCCTCATGTGCTATTCCAATGAATTTTCCACTAGAATGTAACAGCTGCATCATATTCTGTTTAAGCTCAAAGTTTCCTCTGGGCTCCGATTTTCAGATACTGGAGGTCACATTTGTCGCTAATGGGATTGCCACTTCGCGAACTGGCCGGGCTGCCATTTGTTCAAGTAACAACTCTATCTACCCAACTGGCGGATTCTGTCGCATCTTCTCCTGTAAGTTCTTCAACTTCCACTCTAGAGCTTCTCTTCAGAGCAAATGCAATTGGCATTCAGGCTCCAACAAAGCTTTATTCCTTGCCAGTTCTACAAGGACAACCTGTTACCTGCAATAGAACATACTCAGACCAAGTTTTTCAACACTTAGGAAAAATAAAAATCACAAAAACTAAAAATTCACTAAACGTTGCCAGTCCCCGACAACGGCGCCAAAAACGTATTCGCGCTCCAGCGCATGCCCAAGCATACGCGGTTGTACAAGTAATGCAGTGGCTCTTTTAAGAGTCAAATGTCGAACCCAAAAGGAATGGACTAATTCAATGAGTACTCAAGTTCAAGTGTTAAGTTAACTTTCACAAGTGTTGAGTTTAGAGATTTTTAAGATTGGTATTTAAATCTAGTGGTGATCACAAATAATCAGGAAATAATAATAAGAAGCATCTAGAGTTAAGGCCTGACAGTTATGTAATACTACAATTCACAATGGTTCAAGTATGTGAAATTCAGTTGTTGTCACACTGAGTTAATATGTAGTGTTCATGGTCTCTCGGGCCTCTAAGCAAAACAAACTAGTCTCACACCTACATCGTTGAGCGGGGATGTGACGTCCTAATTCGTGATCAATTTAACACTATGGATGTGGTATACGGGGTTTATGCCCTTGATTATGGACTTTTGTACCTCTAATCATTTAATCTAACTTAGCTTCACAACTACTTCTATGAGTGGTGATGTGACAATTCTAAGTCGGTGTCTAGCTATCGTCCCGTTTAATTAACCTAGCAAGGCAAATTAGGTATAATTTCTATCCTAACCAAGAATCCTATCGTAAAGATAAGAACTTGCTCCCTGCATTCTTTTGTTCTAACCTAGGGTTACTCTTTCGAGCTCTTGCCTAAGTTTAACAAGTTTGTTTTCATAGTGATCAAGCATAAAAACAACAATAATTAAGAATGCAAGATAAAACAACAACTAAAACTCAAACCAAAAATGAAAATCAAGCAATTACATTCATATCGTGTGGCCTCAACCCTAGAAGAAGGGTTTTAGCCACTCATTCTCATACAATTACTCAAAAACATATTTAAAGTAAAGTATTTACAAGAATGGTAAAAATGAATGAAAGTTTATGAACCCTAGGTAGAGTTTCCTTCGTTCTCCCTTCGCTCCCTCCCGTTTCTCCAAAAATATTTCGTGATAAATGATTTTAGAAGCTAAGGGTTTAATTTATACTTACTAAAACTTTTATGAAATTGGCCAGACATGGAACAGCTCCATGCCACGTTGCCTATCACGCAGCACTAGCTCCGTGGCATGGAGGCATCGCGCAAAGCTACTGGTTTGGGGCGTCTCAACATGTCTTGTGCGAGACACCTATGCGTTCCCCAACATGGCATGATACTGGTCGCGCCTTTCGCCTACTGTGGCACGTTGTCGCACATATTCCTTGTGTGACACGGTGCCCATCATGGCATTCCCTTGTCGTGGTATGTTGTCTAGCGCGCAGCCTTGCTGGCCTGGCACACTCCTTGGCGCAGTAGCCTCCTTCTCTTGGCATGTTCATGCTTCATCATTAAACTTCATTCCAAACTTCCTCCTAGACCATGCATCATCATAATTAGCTTATTCTTATCCTATTACACCTACAAAAAAAAAGACTAATCATATTGGTTAGTTTGGTACAAAAATATACACAAATACATGAAAATATAATTAATTAAATTAACAAACATGTCTAACATTAAGTTATAAAATAGCACTTGGGAACGTAAATATGCCCAAGATCATGTTGTCCACCACATGCACTAGATAATGCGCCCTACTAGGATGGGCAAGCTGCTAAAAAGGTGGCTGGGGCACGGCCTCTGCCATCGTTCTATCTAGCTGAAGGATAATCCCTAAGTCAGTGGTTGGGCTTCCCGCACCCGAAGCGAGCATCTGAACCAACTAAGCACTCACCTGGGTGGTTCCTACCACAACTTTTGCAGGCTAGGAAGGTGCATCCTCTTGAAATGCTCCCCTCAGTCTTAGAGCCTAGTGATCTACCCCTCTAATCACCTCTGGTCCTAGATGGAACACTAGCTGATAATGGAGCTGGGACTGTGAGTGATGCCCACCACTTGTCTTCTGCTGAGAGTACTCAAAGTTCCTTGTCCTAGCCCTCTTGGTCCCTCTCTCCTCCTTTAATTTCTCCTACTAAATCTACTGGTCATGAATCATGAGTTGGGAGATATCCATGTCACTAATCAATATAGTGGTCCTGCAGTCCTTGACCGCCATATCTGAGACTCCCGTTACAAACTTGTTCATGAAAGCCCTTGGCTCTACAACCATTTGGAAAGCATACTTGGACAACTGAGTGAACTTCAAGGCATACTCCTAAACCATCATGTTATTATGCTTCAGGTTGATAAACTCTGCAACCTTTGCTTCCCTCGTCTCCGGGGAAAGACCTGTCCAAGAAAGTCGTAACGAACTCATCCCAATCAATAGGAGCTACTCTTATCCTACAACCTTCCTTCCACTGCTTGTACAATATTTAAGCTACCCCCTTCAGCTGATAGGGGCCAGATGTGCACTCTCCTCTCCGGTAATCCCCATAATTTGAGTGGTCTTTTGGATCTCATAAATGAACTCTTATGGATCCTCGTCCACCTTAAACCAAGAAACTCTGGCGGGTTCATCATGGTAAAGTCTCGCACTCTATCTACTGCAGCACTCTCATTGGTGTTCATAGGTGCAACCGCTTGCTGGTTGACCTGATCCTGCATACCTGTGCCAACATCTGGAAAGAAGTCCTAAACTCTACATGAGTCACTTGCTCATTCAAAGGGTCTACTAGAGTCGGTAGGGTTGGCTAGTTCCCATTACCTTTGCCATTCCTTCTTGCGTTGGCTCTTTGGGGAAGCATTTTCTATAAATGCATATAGCACGAGTTAGAAGAATAAGGAGAGTTGGACTTTATCGCATGATATAAAACATGAAAGAAGGAAAGTTTTCCTAAAACGTCTCGTAGCTTCTTCCTTATAAGTGTGGTGCGCTTCACAGCTATGAAAAAGACTCTACTTAATGCAACTTTCTAACACCCCAGGACATACCTAAAACTGATGCTCTGATACCAAATTTTGTCATTACCCGAGCATAGACCCCAGTCGTAACACGGAATTTAGAACCACGAATAGCTCTAATCTCACTCATGGAACATGCATAACATAAGCATAAACATACAACTAAGTGGGGACAATCATAGATATGGCATAAGAGGAAGTTTAAGATATCATAAAACGTAAACGGAGATAACAAGTCAAAACACTGAGCATCTATACATTATAGTCTCAAAAGCCTCTAAACATAAGAGGAGCTGATGGGACAAACCCCCAACTAGCTCTGCTAAGTCTGTAACTGAAATGACTTAAAAGGGACATAAATCAAAACTGACGTCCTCAGATGATGAGGACTCACCTAGACTGAGCTGAAACTAAAGCAAGATCGAATCTAGCAGCGAGGCTGAGACTGAATACCCAAACCTATATCATGAGACGATATAGCACAAAAAGTATATGATTTATATTTTGAATGTACTGAGTACGGGGGATAAGTAAAACATGAGAGTAAGGACAACATGTTATAAATCATGACGGTGAGATAGACATAAAACATGAGTGGTTCATCATAGTCTGAAGCATAATGACCCAAGGTTTTAAAAATAATGTCATAAGGCTTAACATGTTTGAAATCATAAGTAAAACGCATAAACTAATCAATGGGTCAAATATGCCATAGGTCATAACATCATGAAACATGAACATGAAAAATCGTGAAAATATGAGAAACAGTGGGAGATTCTCATAACCGACATACTCCAAGTGAGCATCATAGAGCCCGCCCTGTACCCCTGGTCGGGAGGATGTCTACAACTTGCCAAGGTTAAGAACCATGAAGTCATGATATCACTCATGAGCCCAGTAGCATAAGGGAGACACTATCAACTGGAAAGTACACCTTAGGCTAGGGGCAAGGGAGACACTCTCAACTGGAGAGGACCCCTTATCCTACGGTGTCACGTAGTTTTGAGACCTAGGTACGCTGAACCCCCATCCTACTTGGTGTTAAATACTACTTTCAAAAATAATACATAGTGCTCATAATCATACATGAAGCATGGGCTTTGCATTGACTAGTTTAAAAATGTGATAGATTCATAAACTGCTTGACATACGTGAACTAACCATGAAAATAATACCGAAGATACGGTCATGATAGATATACTTAATATTCATGCAATTCATACATACTTGAGAAAAATAATGCTAATTCTAAAATAGATATTCATGAGAGTTTTTCATGTAAATCATGTAATCATAATCATAAATTATAAGTAGAATCATGAGAGAATCGATTTCAGAAGAGATCATGGAGTTTTTGCATAAAAAGGGTCTAACCTTAGCAATTCATGAAAATCGTAACTGGAGACTTAAAGTAATTGAATTCATGAAATTAGACTTGAGATTAGGCATGAGGGTAGAATAAACCCCCCATTCATAATCCCACATGCCTGGCTTTAAGAGTTCTTGACACTAGCTTGAGACCTAAGAGAATTGGAGAAGATGAACCCTAGCTTCTTGAGAATCCTTGAGAGCTTTTGATCATTAATGTACGGTGTATAGAGAAGAATGAGAGTTCAGGCTAAGTTTAATTATTAAGTACCCCTCTTAGGAAATCTAAAATGACCTAATTTAGGAGTTAAAACATAGGAAGTTACAAAAATATCCTTAGAAAATCGCACTTAAAAACTGTCTGCGAGTGGTCACGACTCACACCATGAGTCATTGATTGGTCGTTACAAACTAGACCTGATTTTCACTTCTCTAATCTTTATATAACGGGTGCTCATCATGGTTCATCCTTACCGACTACGAGTCATAGGTGTGGAACAATCTTGCACCTTCTCCGAATTTCATCCAAAGACTCCATACCATGATCTGTCATTTCTTACCACGAGTCGTCACTTGACTCGTTGGTCTTGGGAAGGACTTGTCAAGTTTCTGAATTGCTGACTTATGATAAGGTACATGACAAGTCGTTACTCGACACAACGACTCATCACATGAGTGGTAACATTTGGAACTTGAAAATTCACTGCTGCTCACCCCGAGTCTGAACATGACTCGTGGTACCATGTAATGGGTCCTACCATGACTCGTCCTAAGGCAAATTACAAATTTTTCTACTGGTTTCTACTCAGATCCTAGGAACTTTTGGGGTGTAACACACTTTCACTCAGGTACAAACATCCCCTGTGTCATACCACCTTCCTTTGGTTGTTATACTTCACCTACTGATAGTTTTAGCACTAAGACACATAATCTATTATATCTCTCCTCCCTATACTCTAGTAGTGCTACTTCAAGTTATGGTACAACATTATTTCTCCTAGATGAATAGAAGACCTCGACTCTAAGCCTCCTCCATGATCAATTTGGTTATATCATTCACTCTTGGCACAAAAATGCAACCCTTGATCCTAAAAACACCTTCACTATCCAAAATCACCTTCTTAACTTTTCCTTTTAACACTTTGTCTCAAATCATACTCAACTCCCTATCTTTAATACTGCCTATCCTTAATCTGCTCCACCAAAAGTGACTGAGCCTCAACACAAACAAGCACTCTAACCATCTCCAAGATGTCAAGTCTCATAAAGCTATTAGCGAACGATCTAACATTGATAGCCAAAATACACTCCTCCACCAATAACAAAGCAAGGTTGCCTATACATATCACCATTAGACTCGAGACATCCACCACCACATTGGACTTTCCCGGACAATAAATAATGATTATATCATAATTCTTGAACAAACAAACCACCTATGCTGTCTCAGATTCAGATCCTTCTGGTTGAATATGTGTTGAACCCTGCGGATTTGCTAAAATCTCACAATGCACACTATAGAGATAATGCCTTCAAATCTTCATGCAATTACTACCATTGCCAACTCCAAGTCATGAATGGGGTAGTTTTTCTCATGAATTTTCACTTGCCTCGAAGCATAAGCAATAACCTTGGCTATCTGCTTCTACACATAACCCAGGTTAATTTGTGAAGCATCACAACAGACAGTAAAGCCTTCATCTTTCATAGGTAAGGTCAATATAGAGTTTAATTCAACAAAATCTTAAGCTTTTGGAAGCTCACCTTACTCATTAGATCAATGTAACACTATATTTTTCTAAGTAAATTTTATCAAGGGAGATGCAATAGAAAAGAAATTCTCCACAAATCACTTGTAGTAACCAACCAATCCCATAAAACTCTAAATCTAAGTAGGTGGAGTGGGCCTAGCCTAATCTCGAACTAACTCAATCTTCTTCGAATCTATCATAACACCATCCCTGGACACCACGTGCCCTAAGAATTCCATATAACTGAGCCAAAAATCACAGTTAGAAAACTTGGCTTAGAGCCACTTATCCTTCAATATCTAAAGCACAATCCCAAATGTTGATCATATTTCTCCCTACTATAGGCATAGATCAGAATGTCATCGATGAAGACTATCATAAAGGAATCTAAGTAAGGCATGAATACTTCATTTGTTAACTCCATAAAATTCGTTGGGGTATTATTTGGTCCCAAAGACATGACCAAAATATCATAATAGCCATAATGGGTCCTAAAGGATGTCTTAGGGTATTTGCTTCTTAAATATTCAATTGGTGGTAGCCTAACTCAAATCAATATTTGAAAACACAAAAACACCCTGAAACTGATCAAACAAGTCAGTCATATGCAGTATTGGTACTTGTTCTTGACGGTTACCTTATTTAGTTGTTGACAATCAATATATATCTACATAATGTCATCTTTCTTCTTCATGAATAGAATTGGAGTACCCTAAGGAGAAACACTAGGTCTAATAAATTCTTTACTTAACATATCATGTAATTGATACTTCAATTCTAGCGGTGCCTTCCGATATGAAAAATAAAAATGGGTTTAAGTGCTCGTCTTTAGATCAATATTGAAATCAATATCACGATTAGGTGGAATAACTGGTAGGTCCATAGGAAAGACCTCTACTAACTCACTCATTGATGGAACTGAGTCAAACGCAGGGATATCAATGATAGTATCCCGTATATGTTCCATCTTTCTTTTTCATGAATAAAATAAGAGCACCCTAAGGAGAAACATTAGATCTAATCAATTATTTTCTCAACATATCCTGCAATTAATCCTTCAATTCTATCGATGCCATCTGATATGGCAAAATAGAAATGGGTTAAGTGCTCGGCTCTAGATCAATGCCGAAGTCAATATCACGATCAGGTGGAATAATCGGTAGGTCCGTAGGAAAGACCTCTGCAAACTCACTCTCTATCAATACTGACTCAAGCATAGGGGTGTTAATCTAGTATCCTGTATATATGTCAAATAAGATAAGCACCCTTTTCCACCATTCACTTAGCTTTGAGAAAAGATGTCACCTTCTTCGATGTATGATAAATAGTGCCTTTCATACAAACATAAAAATGCTCGACATAGCCAACGTAACTGTCTTGGCATGACTGTTCAAAATTGGATGATAGGGAGAAAGTCAATCCATACCCAAAATGGCATCAAAATCCACCATAGCCAAAATAATCAAGTTTACTCATGTCTTGTATCCCATTAAAGTAACAACATAGGATTGATACACTCAATGCACCACCAAGGAATCCCCCACAGAGTAGAAACACATATGACACAACAAGAGACTCATAAAGAATAACTAGAGCCATAGCAAAATATGTAGACACATAAGAATAAGTAAAGCCTAGATAAAATAATACTGAAGTTGATCGATGACAAACAGAGGTTATACCTGTGATGACTGCATCCTAGGCCTCAGCTTTCATAGAAATGCATAACACTAGGCATGAACACCTCTTCGACCTATCTACAACTCCACCTCTAGCAGAATGAGGACCACCTTTACCACTCTGTGCACCCCCTCTAGCTAGTTATGCCACTGCTCTAGGTGCCTGGACCTAGGAATTTTGTTAGGTCCCACCACATCTAAGTCTAGAAAAATCCCTCTTGTAGTGGCCCAAATCACTATACTCTAGCAGCATCTCCCGATCATGGACTGCTGAGATGGTCCAAAAGAACCAGGATGTCCTTTGCAACCAAAAGACCTAGAATATGAATCTCTAGAGACATGTCCTAAACTATGATTGTTGTGTCTAGAATAAGCATATTTGATGTCTGCAATACAGCTTGAATGGGTTGATTAGACAGAGAATGGTAACCTTTACCTGAATAACTTATCTTTGGATGAAGTACCACTAAAACTGCCATATCTATGAGCCTTTTGTCATTGCCTCTATAAGAATGATGACGTATCATCTCAACTTTCTTGGCATAATCCACTACATGCTGAAAAGATTCCCTGTAAGCAACTACCTGAACTACTGCCATATGAATTGAAACGATCAACCCTTTTACAAACCTTTGTATCCTCTCTGCCTTTATGGGAAGTATCATCAGCCCATGGTAGGCTAATGTATGAAACGTCATCTCATACTCAGAGAATGACATACCATACTATTGAAGTCCCTCAAAGTGATCCCTCTTACTCTCTCTCGAGCTACGAGCTACAAACTTCTCTAGGAATACATCTCAAAACTGAGTCCAATTCATAAAAGGTAATCCAATTGGTTTTCAATCAAGACAGTCCCTCCAAAACTACATTGAAAGACCACCATTTGAAATGCAGTATACTCTATCCTATAAGACTCCACCAACCCAAAGTTATGCAACCTCTCGCGATAGCTAACCGTAAACTCATAAGCATCCTCGCTCGAGTCTCCATCGAAATAAGGACACATCCTAAAAAATATATCTAGAATCTTATACTCTTCTACGGTTATAACAGGCCTAGCCATAGGACAGGAGCAAGATCAGGTAATGGTGCATCATCCATTTAGGGAGCCATAACAACAGTCGCATATGCCCCTACTGTCTAAAAGCTCAAAGTTGGTATTTGAATGAGAGTATGTGCCCCAAATCTAGTCTAAGAACCCTCTAGTGTAATAGTCAGAATTCCTACTTGAGCCATGCTCTAAAGAAAACCTAATAGACGAACCATAGTATCCTTAAGTACGAGCATAGCAATGAAACTTGGCGGTCCCTGAGTTGGCCCCAACTCTTCTGCTTGAAAAGGATCATCCTCCTACCAACTCGGGAGACACGACTCTAGAATGGGCCTGAGCAGCCATAGGTGCTCGCCTCTCGTCGATGCTACTCAGGGACTCTACCCCTACCTTGACCCTTGTCCCCACTGTGTGCAATGATACTAGTATTGAGTATGGATGCCTCATCTTCTGCCTTATCTGAATAATCATAATATGTAATAGAATGAAACAACAAAGTTTAGAACTCAGGAAGGACCCAATTACACACGATAAGAAATCAAAGAATATAATTTTTCTAGATATCCTATAGCCTCTCGAAGATAAGTAATGGGCATGTCTACACCGATCTGCAAGACTCTACAAAATATTATTTTTTTACTTATGAGGCCCGTGAATCATGCTTTGATACCAAATCGTCACAATCCAAAACCTGTAAGGGTCATGATGGAACCTACACTCATTCTCCAATAGGTCAGCGAAACCAACATCCAATAGCTTCAAAAATAAAATAAATAATGTGGAAGTAAGATTATTAACAAGTTCAAATCATATGAAATCTTTATTAGTAACTAGTGCGGAAATTAACTAAATACAACCCCAAGACTCAGTTTTATGTGTACAAAAGTGACTATGAATATAATATGATTGTTCAACGACTAATACAATGTCTGAAAGACAAAAAGACATAAAAGCAAATAATAGAGGGATTCTAGTACTGCAGATCAGCCAGGCAACTCAAATATCAAAGCAGTATGCTAGTGCTAGGAACACAATCTCCATCAAGGAAAATGTTTAATAAATATAGGGTGAGTGCAGAAGAAAAGGTACTCAATAGATATCATAAGATGATAACATTAAAATACCAATAAAATTTATATTAAGCATGAAATTTACTTCAAAAAATATTCCTTAGCACTAATATAGTTCAAGTGCATCAATATAAAGAAATCAAATAATAAAGTAAAATTTCAAATGAAATGGTATAAAGAAATTGAATAATCAAGTAGAACGGATTCAAATAGTAACGAATCATCAAGATAGACATGTCATATGAATACAAATAAATAAGATGTTACACAATGTAATGCAAATGCACTGGCCAAAAATAAATTGGTATAATGACATGCTTCCATCGGTGATTTTTTGAGGAATGGTGACCCATAGCCTGGGGATTTGTGAGATCTACTGTCACGACCCGAGCATAGACTCCAGACTCGACATAGGACTTAGAACCACAAATAGATCCAAGCTAACCCATTGTACATTCATACATGAGCATAAACATACAACTAGGCGGAAGTAAATCTTAAGAGATAGGATAAGAGGAATTCGGAGATATCATAAATTGTAAATAGAGACAACAAGTCAAGATGCTAAATATCTATACATCATAGTATGAAAAGCCTCTAAACATAAGATGAGCTGATAGGACAAGCGCCCAACTAGCTCTTCTAAGTCTGAAAACTAAAATGACATAAAAAGGACATGAATCAAAACTGTCATCCTCGACTGATGGTGTCACGACCCGAACGGAGGCCCGGATCATAGACACGGGACAAGGGACCCCGAGAGACCCAAGTCGACCCATGGCATAAGCATTCAACTAACTTATTTAATAAACATGAAGAAAACATAATTATAAACTCAGCTAAAGTCAAACTTAATGTAATACCCTAGGAAGGCCTAAAAATAGACCCGGGAGTTTGGAAGTTAAAACTGTAGAAAACTGGAAGAAACACCATAGAATGGATGACCCAATGTATCGTGGGTCCAACCAACGGTCCGTTGGAGCCATTCGTGGTTTCAAAGGTTCGGGTGGCAGTGGATGTTACCAGCAAAGTGACGACTCGTTGCTTCAAACAACGAGTCATTATTTGTACCCGTGGGAAGCATTGACCTGAGCAAGTTTGGGAAGTAACGGGTCATCCAACGACCCATCGTTAGTTACAACAGCCCGTTGTTTGAAGTCGTGGTAGGGTAAAAATGAATTTCCAGTGCATAATAATGGATGGAGACCATGACTCGTTGGAAGCAACCACGAGTCGTGGTGAGGCTCGTGGTAAGGGAAGTTCAAAATTATCATGGAGCTGACAGTGGTCAATCCAACGACCCGTCGACTGAAACAACGACTCGTCCTGTCGAGTCGTGGGAAGAACCTGAAGCATAAAGTGAAGCAGTGGACTCAACGACTCGGTACCACGAGTCGTGGTATCATGCAATGGCCCGTGGGATCAGTCGTTGGTTCTTTCAAACCAGTTTTTCAGGGAAGTTTTATTAAGGGCATTTTCGACTTTTCCATGATTTGAGGCCCTAAACTACGGTGTTTTGTGTATTTTTCTGAGTATGATAATATGGGTTAAGTCCCTAATGCATACCCATTACCATGCAAGAGTTTTTAGAGAGGTTTTAGGGAGATTCAAGGTCTTCTTCTCCAAGGTTTCCATCAATTTCTTTGTGGGCATTCAAGGGAGAGTAAAATCAGTCTACCTCAGGTATCTAGGGTTTAGAATGGCTGATTTATTCCACACCCATGCCAAAATTTCAAATTTAATCATGAATCCTCCTGTTCAATTCCATGGGGTTTTACCCAATTGCATGAAAATGTGATTTCTCTTTATGGGTTTGATTTAATTGAGTTTTAATTGTTGAATTATAAATGATGGGCAGGTTTTATATTATTTTCTTGAAAATTTTATTTCAATCTTTTTATATCTAAAATGCCCATTGATGAGAGTTCATGAAAGTTATGGTTTATGATAAATATTCAATATTTTGAGATTATTGATGATGGAAAAGCATGATTTCAAGTTACCCATGTTTATGAGCATATTTTTGAAAGAATTGAGTATGTTAAAGTATTGGGCAATGCCCACGTGTTGAAGAATGATTTACGATTTATGAAACGAATTACATGATTTATCGATTTATGATGTTGGCCGATAAAAGGGGCCTTTGATTCTTGGCTAAGCATGTTTTTTAAAGGGGATCAGTGATGATAAATGTTATATTTTAGCCAATGAATTTTTAATGCATGATCTTATTGATTTATGTATGAGTCGATATGCATATTTTTAGGAGTCGTGTCTAGCAGTGAGCAGCCTGGCGTTCAAAGGACTACGCCGGTGTCTCATAACCACATGCCACCGTCGGTTCTAATGTTATATATTGTATTGATACCAATCCCCTCAAATGTGATATCACGCCTAATGCACAACCCTTTCCTGGCAAGTCGGGGTCGGCTCTACCCACTTGAGTGAGATAGTTGGGGCATCATGAAAGGTTCTACCATGATGGTTTCGGTTATGACGAGTCCTACCATTGTTCCGCATGTTTTATGCATTATTATGTTTATTTTATTGGCTCAAGTTATGTTTTGATAAAGTTTACTTACGCTTATAATAATGAACGATTTATGAATGATTTGAAAGTCTTGAGCCTTATATTTTCTTATGGAATTTATGATATAAGAATGATGTCCTTCTCCTATGATTATTTATGAGTTTTATTTCCTTTTAAATGTCTATTTTACTTACCTTGCATACTCGATACATTCCACGTAATGACCGCATACTTTCTATGTTATATCATTTTATGATACAAGGTCCAGATCTCAGGCTCAACCTCATCCTTAGTTCATCTCAGCTCTCGCTCTTAGCTTATTGGTGAGTTCTTATGTTTCGAGGGTCGTTTGATAGACTTTCATGTTATTTATGTTTTAGTATCAATCGGGTTAGTTGGGGATGTTGTCCCATTAACCCATCTTATGTAGTAGAGGCTTTCAGATAGGATGTAGAACTCAGCTTATGTATATGTCTAGTACTTCTGGGTGTTACACTATGATTACTTTTCTGCTATGATGATATGCTAAGTATTCTGCTTATTTGATTAAGATTAGATGCATGCTTATGCCAAGGGTCGACTTGGGGCCTCTCGGGGTCTCTTATCCCGTGTCTATGATCGGGGTGTAAGTCCGGTACGTGACACTTAATATAACAACAGAATAAATATCTGAAGCTGAATATACATCTAAGTCTGATAAGCCTCTAATCTGGATGAGTTGATGGGAATACACCCCCAACTAGCTCAACGATACTGAAACTTAAAGGACATCTAAAATAATTGAAGGTCTAGTCCTCGAAAGATGAGGATTCACCAAATAAGAAAGTGCTAACTCTGAACAGCGACTACGAATGGGGCTGAACCTGAGAACCAGATCTTGCATCATGAAACGATGCAGCATAGAAAGTATGCAGTCAGTATGTGGAATGTACCGAGTATGCAAGGTAAGTAAAACCACTTAAGTATACATTTATAACATTTCATAACATATCATAAGCTTTTAAGTATAAGTAGAAGGCCACATGCATTCATTCTGAAATAATCCTCTTATCATAATGTGTTCATGCATAGCTTTAGAACATCATGATTGACTCGAATGACTCAAAGCTGAAACTTAACATTTATATCAAAAGCTTAACAATGAGTACCTTTCTTTTTGAACATGCATGCATAAGTAATCATCATGAGTAATGAATATGCAATCTGAATGATTTAGACAGTGGGAGACTCTGCACTTAACCGACATACCACAATGGAGCTTACATGATCCCAACTATCACACTCAAGTGGGTAGAGTCGTCCATAACCTTGTCAGGGCGATGGACGATACCATGATATCAATATCAAGCTGAAGAGCCAATCGGGCGGGGGATAGCTCACAAGGGAGGTCCCGATAATATATTAGTATCAACCTACGTTGGCGCGTAGTTCTGGGGCATAGGGTAATTGACCCTTAACCCGCTCGGTGCTAGACTCTTCTCCCAAAACATGCAATGCTCTATATCTTATATAACGAAGCTCAACATCGTCTATTGACGAAGTTCAACATTGTCTACTGACGAAGCTCAACATGAAATCATGTATAACTCAACATCATATGAAACGAAGCTCAACATTGTCTATAGACAAAGCTCATAATGAAATCATGCATAGACTAGACATCATATGGATATGAAGCTCAACATTATCTATTGACAAAGCTCAATGATGACCTATATCTCAATTGTGAAATCATGCATATGAGAATCTTTATTTCGAAACATACCACAAGCTCTATCATAGGTGGGAGCATCTACTCCAAATCATGTTGTAAACTACATATAGAATATTTACTCAACTTACCACAAGCTAAAATTTATAATAAAAATTGGAAATTTCACTTCAAACAATGTGGTAAGCTTATGTCGGGAAAATCATCACTTTAAATCGACATGTGGGCATCACCCGAAGCTCTATCATACTTGGATCTAATAAATTTATTTTGAAAACAACATAGATCATGGGTAGTTTTAGAAACATGTTTTTCATCATCAACCTCATCATCATCATACATTTGTCATAAATCACTTCTTTTATGACTCAACATCCATGGGCGTTTTAGATTTAGTTTTTGGAAAAACAATTTTGCAAGGAAAACAATTTAGAATCCGCCCAAGCTTCATGAATCATCAATGTAAATACAATCTAATCATACCCATGTATAGAGATTGAAGAATCATGCAATTGAGTAAAACCCCATACTTGATCATAGATGATTAATCACATTTTGATCGAAATTAGGTACAGGTGTGGAAGAAGACACCCACTCATAGCCTTACATACCTGGGAATAGTGAATTCTAACACCCTCTAATTGCCCAACTGAGATTCCAATTGGAAACCTTGATATTTCACCTTGAACCTCCTCTTCAAACCTTCAAACTTGCATGCATAAGAGTAATGGCTTAGGATAGGTTTTCCCCTGCTAAAAACCCACTAAAACGAGCCTTAAACAATGTAGTATAAGCCCCTAGAACTTAGGAATTACGGAAAAGCCCTTACTAAAATAACTGAAAATAACTGTCAGGTGGTCCAAACGGACGACCTGACGACTCGTTACCAGGGTCAACAATCCGTTAGATTGCACGTCAAGTACACTAGATAGCTGGTCTAATGGGGCTCGTAACAGATGACTTAACGACTCATCCCCCGTGGCCACGACTCGTAGTCACCTCTCGTTAGGTACACTGCCTTAACATTCATAAAAAACCATTTGCTTGATCACGACTCACCTCACGAGTCATTAGGATTGGCCACGACTCGTGGGGTCCCATCCGTTGGGTATACTGGTATTTCTTCCAATCTAATTCCAACATCACCCCACGAGTGACATGACGACTCATGGTGGCTGACCAGGAGTCGTTCTCTCCCTCGTGGGGACCTCGATTCTTCATTTACTCCAGGTTTGCCCATGAGTCACTTGATGACTCGTGGGGTCTCCTCATGAGTCATCCCACGACTCGTCTTATGCCCTGCAACATAAATTCCACAATTTTCCTGTTTCAACTCCGGGGTCCGATCTTTGAGCTTCTGGGGTATAACAATATCTCCCCCTTGGAACATTCATTCTCAAATATTAGAAACGCACAGAAAATGCAGAAACATGTGATCATCATATGCAAATACTGATTATTAAAATCAAAAACTGATGGAATGACTACCTCCGAAAAAAACTACATAGCTGGACTGAATTCAAGCATCACATACATTTATCATAACATAATTCAAACTTGCTCACATGAACTGAACATGGAAATTGATTAGATAATTAGGGCAAAAACTGATACCTCAAATTGAAACTAAGCCGGTAGGGAATAGGTGGGGGTATTTAGCCATCATAGTCGCTTTGGCTTCCCACGTAGCTCCCTCAATGATCTTAGGAAAATTTATATGCCCAAGTGATACTCAAAGGTGTCAATTTTGCCTTGTTTATCGATCGATGTTTATACATTCTCATGTGATTTGTAATAAAATGTGAATTTATACTAACCAACATGATTAGCGTTGTTTTGCAGGTGAAATATAAGTTTGGGAAGCTAAAATGCATGTTGGGAGAGATCGGGGTTGGACTCGGACACGAGCAAAGGAAAAAGCACTTGAAGGCACAAATTAAAGGGGCTCCGCGATGGAGCCGTGTCACGCTGCCATCGCGGATGCATTCTGCCTGGATGGTGAAATTATGCCTATTTCCAGTGGAGGTGCGCGTTGAGGCTGTGGAACATTGGCCTAGCCCCGCGTTGCACGCCGTGCCACGTTGGACCTAAGTACCTGGACGACTAAATTCCAGTAAGGGTCCACGTCGGTGGCGTGTCACAGAGGCAGTGCTCTGCGATGCACTCCGTGACACGTTGCTTGTTATTCAGGGAAAAATTCCCACAAGTATAAATAGAACACTTAGGTTCATTTTTAATTATTCTGACTTGGTGGAGCAAGAACGTGGGTTACAGGCAGTTGAGGGGACGAAAATCTCAGGGTTTTTCTCTATCTCCTTCTTCTTTATTTCAATTGTTTGTATGATTAACACTCATTTAACGATGTTTAATCCACAAATGAGTGGCTAAATCCTCTTCTTGCTGAGGTTAAGAACAATTGTATTGAAATGTGATTATTGATTATTTGGTTCTTCATCTTTTCTTCCGTGGTTGTTCTATTGATTCTTGTTCTTACTGCATTAATGTGTGGCCAATATTAATGTATATCTAAAAAGTCCGGTTTTGCTCGAGAGAGCAAGAAATTGGAAAGTTGTGAATTGATAGGATATGATCTTTTCTTAGTTTGGGAAAATTGAGAATTGATTTACCTTCAGGATAGAAATATACCTGAAAGTCGTATTAGTCAATTAAGGAATCGGTTTTGTAAGGCTAGAACATGAATTTCATTTTATCACAGAAATGTAGGTGGACGGTTCATGATTCTTAAGTTGGGTTAAATACGAGAGTTTTAATCCATTGGCAATAATTCTTGACTAGCAACCGGAAGAAAGAGTAACCAAATTGAATCAATAATTTGTTTCTTTACATGTTCATTTAACCTCAGCATGCTCATATTCATAGTTCAGACTCAAATTGTATATTCATTTATAATTAGCATAAAATTAGAAACCAATGTACCAAACTCTTCTTCACATTGTTGTCTGCATTTTAGAGTTAAAGTATAGTGACACTTGAGTAGATTGTACCCTAGCCTAGTCCCTGTGGGATCGATACTTGGCTTACTTAAGCCACTTTACTACTTGTTCGACCACGTGCAATTGCGTGTAGCTATATACCCAAAAGCAGCCGAACAAGTTTTTGGCGTCGTTGCCGGGGATTGGCAATTGGTAAATTTTTTGTAAGTGTTAGTTTACTATTTCTTCTTAGTGTTGACAACTTGGTCTTAGCCTGTATTTTGCAGATACTAATTTCTGTTGAAAACTGGCAAGAAACAAGGAGCTGGTGGACTCATATTTAGATCCTGAAAGACAATTTCATCGTCAAAGGGGAGAAGCTCTAGAGAGAAAGCTGCAGTTGCTCAGACAAACAATCATGGAGTAACAACAGAATCTGTTCGGTTGGTTTGCTATACGGTTAAAAACCGACACGCAAGTGCACGTGGTCAAACAAGTAATAAAGTGGCTAAGTAAGCCAAGTATCGATCCAAGGAGACTCTAGGTAAGTAAAATTGCCTAAGTACACTATATTCTTATCTTACTTCTAATTATGCTAACAACAACGTAACCAACAGTTAAATAAGTTTTTGTTTAGAAATCATATATACTAAAACTATTAACAATTATTTACTGTGAATTGAAACTATGGATATGAGCATGCCAAGGTTAAGAACAAGTAATGAATTTGACGATAATCACAATTTGGTTAATCTTTTCTTCATGTTGCTAGCCAAGAACATTAGCCTAGAAATTAAAACTCTCGTATTTAATTTCACTTTAGAATCATAAACCATTCGTCTACATTTCTGTGATCAAATGCAATTTATGACCTAGCACTACAATTCCGGTTCCTAAATTGACTAATACGACTTTCAAGTATATTTCTATCAGGAAAGCACATCAAAACCCAATTTTCCCAAATCAAGTTAAGAACAATACCCTATTAATTCACAACTTTCCAATTTCTTGCTCTCTCGAGTGAAATTGGACTTTTTAGATGTACATTAATGTCGGCCACACACTAATGCAGTAGAAACAAGAATTAATAGAACAACATAGAAGAAGCAGAAGAAAACCATATCATTAACAATCAAAATTCATCACCATTGTTCAAAACCTTAGCAAGGAAGAGAATTAGCCACTCATTTGTGGATTATTCATCCTAAAACAAGTGTAAATCATACATACAATTGATTGAAAGAAGAAAGGAAGAGAAGAAATCCCTTAGCTTTTTCGTCCCTCAACTGCTTCTAACCCACGTCCTTGCTCCACCAAGTCTGAATTGATTAAAATAAACCTAAGTGTTCTATTTATACTAGTGGGAATTTTTCCCGGAATAACAAGCAACGTGTCACGGAGGTCAACGCGGAGCACTGCCTCCGTGACACGGCGTGGACGCGGACCCTCTCTGGAATTCCAGGGTCCGGGATTATAGCCTCAACGTGGCACGGAGGCCAACGCGGAGGCCTATCTCCGTGCCACGGAGCTGTCGCGAGGCCTCACTGGAATTTGCCAATTAATTTCCCCTCCAGGCAGTGTGCCTCTGCGATGGTAGCATGGCACGGCTCCATCGCGGAGCCCCTATACTTTGCGCATTCCAATGTCTTTTCCATGCTCGCATCCAAGTCCAACTCCGATATAATTCCAACATGCATTTTAGCTCCTAAAAACCATATTTTCCTGCAAAACAAATGCTAATCATGTTGGTTAGTATAAATTCACATTTTATTACCAATTACATGAGAATATATACATATTGCACACAAACAAGGCGAAAATAATACGTTTGAATATCACTTGGGCATATAAATCTGCCCAAGATCACTTACCCCACACTTAAATCCTTGTTCGTCCTCGAACAACACATACACAACTTATGCAAATTACATCCCAACCTTTGTCACTATGGTGCGACAATTTACACTACGGTCATCCCGATTATTCAATTTTTGCAAATCATCATGAAAACATGCATGGCCTTACAATGCAATGACCTTTAATACATCAAGACTTCCTAGACTTTAAGAATCGACTCTCGATATCGGCAAACTCATGCAAATCAGCTAATCAAGATATCCGACACGAAAATCAATCTTTCATCAAGCATGTGCCCTCACAACTCAAGAGAATCTTCCCCTTTATGTTCATGCAGCACACAAACATTCAAGTAGGGGCATGTAGGAATTAATTTCACTCTCTCTCCCAAAAGAATTCACATGCATCATGTCATGACCCATAGGCTTGCCCTTAATGTATTACTCCACTAATATAAAGAAATGCAATGTAAGATCACGTAGGACTTTAATGGGTTGTAACGGGGCTATGGAACTAGTATATATATTGGATTAGCCAATAATAGTCGCTAGCATCCTTAAGCGCCTTTTCAACACATTCCCATCGACTCATGGATATTGTTCTTCTTTTTCTCTTTTTCATCATCTCATTCATGCTTGTTTACTTTTGTATGGCCCATTTCCTCAAACACACTTGACACAACAACAAAGGGTTTTCATGCACCTTTATTATCATTTCATTATACCAAGTGCCTCTTCAACCTCTTCTTTTCTTTCTTCACTCTGCTTTTCTTTTCTTTCCACTCTTCTCACTCTTTGACACTTCGGGAAAAGAATTTTCTTTTCTTCTTAAGCGCTTAAGATTTTTGTATAGACTTTACGGCTAATGAAAAGAAGGAATAAAGCTTAGTTTATACAATTTTGGACAAAAGAAAGAAAGAAACGGCTAAAGGCTCAACGGGCTGACTAGGGTATACAATCACATAAAAAGGTAGAGTATGACAAGAAAAAAAAATAGAAACTCTCGGTTAAAACAAAGAAATGCCTACATCCTTTCCAACACTACACCCCCTTCATTTCGTTTTGCACACACACCAGGCAAGTTCTAGACACTTCACAATAGCATGGAATAACAATACCTCACTTCACACACTTCATGCACATGCTCGATTCAAGATGCATTCACAGACTCTTTAATTAGCCAATTGCATGAATTCAAAAATTAAGCCTCAATCATACCGAATCAAATTCTACAGCCTAGGTAACTCAACATATTTACAAAATTGCATGCTTTCAAACGAATCACTTTTACATTTTGAACATCAGTTACAACACGCAACTAAATTTTGCAACCATAAAGCAACTACAGGTTCATTGATGCAATCCACCAAAGAAAAACTGAAAATAAATTAATCCTACTCCTACCGACTACCTTTTCCTTAAGACGGTCGTCATCCATCCATCATAGGGAACGGTCACTAACTATGACATCGGTTCAATGGGACTATTCTCAGTAAAAGAACCGAAAACAAACTCCGAGAAACCCAAAATAAAAATCGAAAAAAATTTTTGCAAAACATCGATCATGTCGATGGAAAACTATTTACAAAATATTTTGATAAGTGCAAAATATTTTCGCAAAAATTTTGAAAAATATCGATCATTTCGATAAGAAAGAAATATTTACAAAATATTTACAAAATATTTACACTGGAAACCACAACTTTTCATAACACACATCATTAACCATAAAAATATATACAGATACAACACAAATCAGTTCACAACCACAGGGAAACATAAAAACATGCATGCACAACAAGGGAAAGAGCATACAGCAGATTAGCCTAAGTCCCAGCACCTAGCTACTCCCCACCCCACACTTAAATCGAACACTGTCCCCAGTGTTCACAAAAATTAAGATCACAAAATTTCGGGTGGTGGAACTCCCTGATCAGTCGAAATATTCGACTTCTTCATCCGGTGTTGCTGCCTCATCGCCCATGTCCGAGTCACCTCCTGACTCGTCATCGGACTCCACATCGGAGTCCTCCTGACGTGTCTCCTCGTCCGTGGGGACATCATCGTCAGTGGGCTCAACGAAGGCTGGCCCCACTCGGCACAAAGCTCTGGCGTTCTCGCCAAATGGGTAATCCAGCTCCAGCTGCCATAATTCATCCTCTGTGGCTGGTCTCCCACCAATCCGGAGCTGAAGCATCTGCATGCCAAACATACGTGCCATGTACTGATCGTCACGAGCATGTCGCTCGCCTAAAGTCAGCACTGGCCCGTGTGTGGTGTCGGGGGCCTTAGTTTTTGTCACATCGAGGGCCCTCCGCTCCAACTGCGGGATGTAATCCAAAGCCTCTTCCTCAATATCGAGGCCTCGGAGGAAGGTGGTGATGAGTCCGCCGAACCCGTATCTGTGGCCCTGGTGTAGTCTGGCTCTCTTCATGGCGGATATAATGACCGCCCCAACATTAATCTCTAGCCCTTTCATAAGGGCATAAACCAAGCAGACACGGTCCTGAGTCACATCCGTCATGTGAACTCTCGGGATCAAGCAAGAACATACAATTTTCAGCCATATTCTGGCCTCCCTATTCATCTGCGAATAAGGCAGAGTCTGGTGGTAACCCCTCTCCATATGTCTACTCCATCGGGCTGTGGATCGAGCCCCACACAACGTACGTCTGATGTCGGCGTATGGTGGGGTGATGTTTAGCTGGCGGAGAACGTGAGCGTCTGTGTCCCGCGCTCCAATGATGGCATTAAATTGATGGGGTTCCAGAGTGACAATCTGCCCTCTGATTTTTATTGTGTGGCTTCTGATGGCCGGGTTCCAATTTGTGTAGAACTCCCGTACCAAATGTAGGTTGCACTCCTTGGGCTCCTGAAATATAAAGCTGAGCCCAGCTGCTTCAATCATCTGCACAATACGGGGGAACTCCTGTGCTAGTGGTTCCCGTGCAATATGTTCCTCCGGGAAGTACTTGCTTTCCTTATACTTAGCATACCACTTCTTCCCTTCCTCGGTTACCCACTTTGTTCCGTATTGGCGGTGTTGGCCGCGCGGAACAGTTGGTGCAGCTGGGACTGCGGTGCCTATTCTCATTCTTTTCCTCCCGGTGCCAGAAGTAGAAGCACCTTTGCCCTTATCCACCCTACTCGCCATTGTACCTGTCAATATACATAAACAAGCACAACGTTAAGCTAAATACATGTTAACTTCAGCTAAGGTCGAGTTACACAACGTTTACCCCACACTTAGTCCTTAGCTACTTTTACAAACTATGGCAAGGATAACTCAATTTACACCAAAACAATCAGCTATACAATTTATGCTTAGTGCGTTCACAAAAATTTCGACAGCATAACGCTTAGCGTACTACTCAGACTTCATACAGTTAATCCCAATCCTACTATCGCTAACAATTTAACCATCGCACTAAGCAACAAAAACAACAAATAAAAACAATGACAAAAGTTCTATATATACATACAAATCCAAATAATCAAACCAATTTGCACAATTTCCACATTTTCCCCAAAAATTTGAGAATTCGTCGTCTTTTACATTCAAACAATATTTACACCGACTAATCTCAATTCCCAAACACACCCCGGCATCTAATTCACCGAATTATCAAATTACCCAAGTCAATCTCAACAACGTAATCCCTAGAATTCAATTTTACAATCAATTTCGAATTATTCACGTAGTCGACCAGTTCAAACGCTAATAACAACATTCCGAACATTCATCAATCACAAATAATTCAATTTCATGCTCAATTGCTACTTAGGATGATATATCTCACCTCACCTGCCCAAATTCGACTAAAATCACCAAAACTTAGAGAGAAACAAGGAAAACATACCTTTACGTTGAAGAACCGAAGAAACTTGATGATTTCTTTGCTTAGTGGCGTGGCACGTTGATTGGGGAGGGGGGTTTGGGTGTTTGGTCGCGGAGAAGAGAAGAAATGGGGAAAGAAAGGGCAAAAATCGGGGTTAAAAAGAAGAAAAACACGCGGGTCACCCGGCAACCCGGTGTGACCCGGCACCAAATATAAGGCAACGTGTCACGGAGGGTAACGCGGAGCCCCTCCTCCGTGACACGGAGCCAATGCGTTGGCTTACTGGAAATTTTAAAAATCCGGATTTTACCTTCAACGTGTCACGGAGGGTAACACGGAGCCCTTCCTCCGTGACACGGAGCCAACGCCCCAGTGCACTGTCTCTTCATTTTAATTATTTTTTCATACCTTGCCTTATTCTTCCCGACTCCGTGCATATTTGTCTCCGTTTGACCTGAAAAATCACCTCACTAAACAAAATTAGTTAGATTAATAGATTTCCCTAACTAAAATGAAAAATATTAACTAAAACAAAAAATATATACCGAATCAAGAAAAGAAAATTAAAATAAAAACTATTTACACCTTACTAAACAAAAGGAAAAAAATGTTTTTCACGGGTTGCCCCCCGTGCAGCGCCTGTTTTACCGTCACGGCTCGACGTACCAAGTTTCACCACTTTTTCCTCCACCTTGAGGATATGAATCTCACCCCTAATTTCTTCTCTAATTTCCTCTTATGCTCCAGGGGGGTGGTAAAAAATTGTAAGGACCAAACAGTAGGTGTTGCCTTTTTAACTTATTGGCCCTCAAGTAAGCGAAGTCATTTTGGCTCTCTGAGTTAGCAAATTTCAAAATATACGGGGCTTGATCCTCCTCTAGACACTTCTCTATAAGCTTGGAAGACTCTATTTCTAGGTTGTCCACCAAACTTAATGTCGAAAAATGCTTCGAGTGTGGTCCCATAAACCTCAACTCTGAAACTGCATTATGCTTGACCTCCTTACTTGTATACTCCTTCTCAGCATCGACATCCATCTCTCCATTAATGTCCAATGGGGGATCCTCTATCTCTTCTTCTGTGAATGGATTTTCCATAAGTGTGAGCCCATCACGGGGACACTCAAGAGATTCTAATTGCTGGGCTTCATCCAAGAATTCACCCTTGTCTTCCTCTTGGAGTTCCTCTCGAATATCGGCTAAAGTTGTTACCTGCAATTTATCACAAGCTTCAGCTTCAGCGATCATCTCCGTGAATTTGATGCTCATTCTTTCTAGAGCCTCTGCATTCTCTTCTTGCTGAATTCTCAATACTGTCATCGCCTCCTTCATTGCTTCTGATTGCTCCAAGAGTTGTTTCATCATGTCTTCTATTCGAGCTTGGCGTCCCAAGTCCTCATTTTCAGCATGCCTATATTCAGGAAAAACAACAGAAGGATCATAGTAGGGGCTTGGGGGATGGGAATATGCATTCGGACAGCCATCCCAATGGCCATCTTGACCACCACATATATTGCACGTGTCACAATGTTGCCACGAGTGGTGTCCTCCACAATTCAGACAAGATTCACTAAAATATGAGTATACACCATTGAAACCATTTATATTCCACGATGTCATGTCAATAAGAGTATTCGAAAAAGAAAAAGTAAAAATGCAAAAGAATTAAAACAAACACTAAGACTAAGTTGTCAACACTAAAGAAAATAAAACAAAAATACAGTAAATTTACACTTATCACAATTTCACCAATTGCCTAGCCTCCCCGGCAACGGCGCCAAAAACCTGTTCGGTTGGTTTGCTATAGGGTTAAAAACCGACACGCAAGTGCACGTGGTCAAACAAGTAATAAAGTGGCTAAGTAAGCCAAGTATCGATCCAAGGAGACTCTAGGTAAGTAAAATTGCCTAAGTACACTATATTCTTATCTTACTTCTAATTATGCTAACAACAACGTAACCAACAGTTAAATAAGTTTTTGTTTAGAAATCATATATACTAAAACTATTAACAATTATTTACTGTGAATTGAAACTATGGATATGAGCATGCCAAGGTTAAGAACAAGTAATGAATTTGACGATAATCACAATTTGGTTAATCTTTTCTTCATGTTGCTAGCCAAGAACATTAGCCTAGAAATTAAAACTCTCGTATTTAATTTCACTTTAGAATCATAAACCATTCGTCTACATTTCTGTGATCAAATGCAATTTATGACCTAGCACTACAATTCCGGTTCCTAAATTGACTAATACGACTTTCAAGTATATTTCTATCAGGAAAGCACATCAAAACCCAATTTTCCCAAATCAAGTTAAGAACAATACCCTATTAATTCACAACTTTCCAATTTCTTGCTCTCTCGAGTGAAATTGGACTTTTTAGATGTACATTAATGTCGGCCACACACTAATGTAGTAGAAACAAGAATTAATAGAACAACATAGAAGAAGAAGAAGAAAACCATATCATTAACAATCAAAATTCATCACCATTGTTCAAAACCTTAGCAAGGAAGAGAATTAGCCACTCATTTGTGGATTATTCATCCTAAAACAAGTGTAAATCATACATACAATTGATTGAAAGAAGAAAGGAAGAGAAGAAATCCCTTAGCTTTTTCGTCCCTCAACTGCTTCTAATCCACGTCCTTGCTCCACCAAGTCTGAATTGATTAAAATAAACCTAAGTGTTCTATTTATACTAGTGGGAATTGTTCCCGGAATAACAAGCAACGTGTCACGGAGGTCAACGCGGAGCACTGCCTCCGTGACACGGCGTGGACGCGGACCCTCTCTGGAATTCCAGGGTCCGGGATTATTGCCTCAACGTGGCACGGAGGCCAACGCGGAGGCCTATCTCCGTGCCACGGAGCTGTCGCGAGGCCTCACTGGAATTTGCCAATTAATTTCCCCTCCAGGCAGTGTGCCTCCGCGATGGTAGCGTGGCACGGCTCCATCGAGGAGCCCCTATACTTTGCGCATTCCAATGTCTTTTCCATGCTCGCATCCAAGTCCAACTCCGATATAATTCCAACATGCATTTTAGCTCCTAAAAATCATATTTTCCTGCAAAACAAATGCTAATCATGTTGGTTAGTATAAATTCTCATTTTATTACCAATTACATGAGAATATATACATATTGCACACAAACAAGGCGAAAATAATACGTTTGAGTATCACTTGGGCATATAAATCTGCCCAAGATCATAATCCACCAGTTGTAAGGGCAATGTTAGTGCCCGAGGAAATGGCAGCTAGGCCGGTTCTCGAGGTGGCAATCCCACATGCTAACAATGTCACATCTAGCATCCGCAAACCTGAGCCAGGAGGGAGGTTGGAGCTAAAACAAAACATGGTGCAATTGCTGCACACCAGCGGGCAGTTCACAGGTCTCCCTCATGAGGATCCAGAATAGCATCTCCAAAATTTTTTGGAGATAAGTGATACTTACATCCCCGCTGGAGTGTCATCGATTATGTCAGGCTTACATTGTTCCCATTTTCACTGTTGGGAGAAGCCAAGAGGTGGTTGAAAGCTGAGCCACCCAATTCTATTACTACGTGGGATGATCTTGCAAGGAAATTCTTGATACAATTTTTTCCATTCGGTAAGACAGCAAAACTTAGAAGTCAAATTCTAAGTTTTAAACAGAGAGATGGAGAGAATTTGTATCAAGCGTGGGAGAGATTCAAGTCTATGTTGCGGGATTGTCCTCATCATCACCAATCCAATGATGTGCTGGTGCACACTTTTATAGAGGGTTTGGAACCCAACACAAAAATCTTGCTAGACTCAGCAGCTGGGGGACAAGCATTGGAGAAAACTTATGAGGAGCTGTATACCTTGTTAAATCGTATTTCACAGGGAAATCCGGAGTGGAATGCTGATTCACCAAGAGGAGGAACAAGGAAAGCAGCAGGAGTCCTAGAAGTGGATGGTTTTACAGCTATTGCTGCATAGATAGCTGCTTTACAGAATCAACTCAACACCCACTTCAGTAACATGACAATGAACCAGACTCAAGCCCCAGTGAATGTACTGCAGCAGATTTGGTGTGAAGTGTGCGGGAGTAGTGAGCACTCAGCTGAGTGTTGTCGGGAAAATCTTGATTCGGTGAACTTTGTGGGAAATGTACAGAGGAACGACCACCTACAGTATGGCAACAGCTACAATTCCAACTGGAGGAATCACCTGAATTTCTCTTGGGGTAGCAACAACCATCAAGGGCAGAGTTCGAGTCAGGGGGCAAAGAGGAATCAAGGAGGGCAGCAGAACTATCAGGCACAATATAGAAACAACAATGCACCTCCTCCACCACCATCACCCAGTATTGAGGAGATTTTCAAGACAATGATAGCTAACCAAGCTCAATGCAGGCTGACTATGTGAAATTGGCAGCCGAGGTAAAGAACAACCAGTTAGCTACTAAGGCACTGGAGTATCAATTTGGGCAATTTGCTAGAGCCCAAAACACCAGGCCTAGAGGAGGACTCCCAAGCGACACGGATCCCAACCCCAAGCAAGTGAATGCGGTGACCACAAGGAGTGGTTTGCAGCTTAAAGAGGTGGAACCAGAAAGACCACCTCAACAATCGGGAGCAGCAGAAGTTGAGAGGGAGCAAAATGATGAGAGGGGGAAGAAAAAGGAGGTGGAACCAGTAAGACCACCTCAACAATCGGGAGCAGCAGAAGTTGAGAGGGAGAAAATTGATGAGAGGGGGAAGAAAAAGGAGGCTGAATCAGAAAGACCACCACCCCCGTTCCCTCAGAGATTACAGAAACACAAGGAGGAGGCGTGTTTCAAGAAATTCATGGAGATGCTGAAACAGGTACATATTAACTTACCTCTTGTTGATGTTTCGCAGGGAGTGCCGAAGTACGCAAAGTATATTAAGGACATCGTGGCGAACAAAAGTCGGTTGACTGAGTATGCTACGGTGGCTCTCACAGAGGAGTGCACTTCCCGGATACAAAACCGGTTTCCCACAAAGCTCAAAGATCCTGGGAGCTTTACTATACAAATTACAATTGGGCAAAGTATCCGAGCTCGCGGATTATGTGATTTGGGAGCGACCATTAACTTGATGCCATCATCGGTATTCAAGAAGTTGGGTCTAGGATGTCCTAGACCAACAACAGTCATATTGCAACTAGCGGATCGTTCCTTAGCCAGACCTAATGGCATTGTGGAGGACGTGCTGGTGCAAGTGGGCTCCCTTATCTTCCCGGTAGATTTTGTCGTGCTGGATTTTGAGCCAGATGCGGAAGTCCCATTTATTTTGGGACGTCCTTTCTTGGCGACCAGGAAAGCGCTGATTGATGTAGCTGCAGGGCAGCTAACTATGCGAGCACACGACAAGGTGGAAGTTTTATATATATACAAGGCCATCAAGCTCCCGGCTGTGTACGAGGAACTCTCGGTGATCAACGTGATTGATCGAGCTGATGATGCACAGATAGTTGAGTCACGAGAGTTATTGGGAAAACCACCGTAGCGATGTAAGCATTACTGGGGTGAGGACGGCGGTCGAGAGAAAACTTTCGTCACCCTAGAAGATGACTGAGCTTAAGGACGTCGAGCCGCGACGGTAAACCAGGCGTTGCATGGGAGGCAACCCATGAAATTTTCTGTGTAAAATGTGAATAGATTTCGTAGAAAAAGAAAAAATAAAAAACGAAAGAGAAAAAGAAATAATTAAAAGCAGAATTTTTATATTTGTCATTTTCTTATTTTTTTTTTAGTGAAACCTATAATTCTAACAAATTTCTTGTTGTAAGATGAATTTCAGGTTGAACGGAGGATAAATATGCAAAGAATCGCAAAGGAAAAATTGAGGTATGAAAAATAATCAAAAGTGGCAAAACAGTGAGCCCACGCGATGGCTCCGTGTCCCGGAGGAGGGCCTCCGCGTTACCCTCCGTGACACGTTGAAGGATTCTGGAATTTTTACAAATTCCAGAACACCTACGCGATGGCTCGGTGTCACGGAGGGCATGCTCCGCGTTACCCTCCGTGACACGTTGAGGTGTATTTCGCGACGGGTCACACCGGGTCGCCGGGTGACCCGCGCGAAAAACCCCCTTTTTAACCCCGATTTTGCCTCATTTTTTCCCATTCCTCACCTCCTCCGCGACAATCAACCCGAAAACCCCCCCTTCCCCAACGTGACACGGCCTAGGAGTTCAAATTTATCAACTTTTCTTCGATATTATCGAATTTAAGGTATGTTTGTTAACTTCATCTCATTTCTTACCTTATTTTTCCAATTTTTAGCATAGGAAGTGAAGAAAACTTTCCCTAAGTAGAAATTAAGTTTAAATTCAATTGAGTTATTGTTGATTGAAGTTCATAGAATCATCGTGATTGCATGAAGAGAGCCCGTTTGCATCAAGGACACAGGTACGGGTTTGGTGGATTACTCACCATATTCCTGAGGGGCCTGGATATTGAGGAAGAGGCCCTTGACTACATCCCGCAGATGGAGCGGCGGGCCTTAGATGTCACCAAAACTAAGGCACCCGACACCACTCACGAGCCAGTTCTGACACTAGCCGAGCGACATGCTCGGGATGATCAGTACATGGCTCGCATGTACAGAATGCAGATGCTCCAACTGCGAATAGGCGGGAGGTCGGCAACAGAAGAGGAGCTATGGCAGCTCGAGCTTGACTACCCTTTTGGCGAAAATGCCAGGGCTCTATGCCGAGTGGGGCCAGCTTTTGTGGAGCCCACGAATGATGACGTCCCCACAGATAAGGAGACACGTCGTGATGAATCCGATGTGGAGTCAGATGATGACGATGGGGGCGATTCAGACATGGGAGACGAGGCAGCAGCACCCGATGAAGAAGTGGAATACTTTGATTGATTAGGGAGTTTCACCACCCACTCTTGTACTATGCTAATTTTTGTGAACACTGGGGACAGTGTTCGATTTAAGTGTGGGGTGGGAGTAGTTAGGTGTGGTTGCTGTTGTTTTTAATGTATGTTTCTGTTCAGTTGTCGTGCATGTGAAAAAATTGTTACCCTGTGATTGTGATGGTTATGTTTTGTATTGTAAGTAATGTGAAGCTGTTGTGTGCTGTTGAATGTTGTTAGCTGGCTTTGTACATATTTTTGTTTTATCAAAATGATCGATATTTTCAAAATTTTCTCATGAATTTTTAAATTTTTGGGTTTCTCGGCGTTTGTTTTCGGTTCTTTTACCGAGAATGGTCCCATTGAACCGAAGTCTTAGTTAGGGACTGTTCCCTATGATGGATGGATGATGACCGTCTTAAGGGAAATGTAGTCGTTAGGAGTAGTTTTTTTTCATTTATTTTTCAGTTTTTTTTTCTTTTGTGGGTTGCATCCCAAAACCTGTAGTTACTTTATGGTTGCGGAATTCTGGTTGCGTGTTGTACATGATATTTGAAATGCAAAGGTGATTCGTATGAAAGCATGCAACTGTGTAAATATGTTGAGTACCTAGGCCATAGAGTCGATTCAGTATGATTGAGGCTTAATGTTTGAATTCTTGTAATTAGCTGATTGAAGAGTCTGTGAATGCGTCTTGAATTGAGCATGTGCAATGAGTGTATGGTGAGGTTTTGTTTATTCCATGCTATTATGGAATGTCTAGAACTTTCCTGGTATGTGCACGAAACGAAATGAAGGACGTGTATTGTAGGAAAGGATGTAGGCATTTCTTTGTTTTAACCGAAAGTTTCTCTTTTTCATTATTGTACCCACCTTGAATATACACCCTAGTTAGCCCATTGAGCTTTTAGCCTATTATTTTTCTTTTTTCAAAAAGGTGTAAACCGTGCTTAACCCCTTCTTTTCATTATTCGTGAATTTGATCCAAACCTCTTAAGCGCTTAAGAAAATAAAATAATTTTCCCACAGTGTCAAGGAGTGAGAGTGGTGAAAAGAAAAGAAAAGCATAGTGATGAAAGGAAAGAAAAGGTTGAAGGTGCATTTGTTATAAATTAAATATAACAAAGATGTATACATAATCTTTGTTATTGAGTCAAGTGTGCTCAAAGATATGGGTCAAAATAAAGACAGACTTCAAGAATGGGAGGATGAAGGAGGAAACAATGCCCGTGAGGTTGATGGGATGTTTTGGAAAAGCGCTTAAGGATGCTAGTGGCTATTATTGGTTAGCCCAATATTTACTAGTTTCGTAGCTTTCCTTACAACCCGTTAAGTCCTAAGTGATCCTACATCACATTTCCTTATATTAGTGGAGTAATACACTAAAGGCAAGCCTATGGTTCATGACATGATGCATGTGAATTCTTTTGGGAGAGAGAGCGAAATTGTGTTTATATGCCCCTGCATGTAATCTTTTTAGTTCATGTGATTAAAAAGGGGAAAATTCTCTTATGTTGTGAGGGCACATGCTTGATGAGAGATTAAATTTCGTGTCGGATATCTTGATCAGCTGATTTGCATGAGTTTGCCAATATCGAGAGTCGATTCTTGAGTCTAGGAGGTCTTAATGTGTTGAAGGTCATTGTATTGATAAGACAATGCATGTTTTCTTGATAATTTGTTGTATTAAATAATCGGTATAACCGTAGCTTGAATTGTGGAATCAAAGTAGCCAGGATGGGGTGTCAATTGCATGAGGTGTAAGATTGTTATTCGGGGACGAACAAGGATATAAGTGTGGGGTAAGTGATCTTGGGCAAATTTATATGCCCAAGTGATACTCAAAGGTGTCAATTTTGCCTTGTTTATCGATCGATGTTTATACATTCTCATGTGATTTGTAATAAAATGTGAATTTATACTAACCAACATGATTAGCATTGTTTTGCAGGTGAAATATAAGTTTGGGAAGCTAAAATGCATGTTGGGAGAGATCGGGGTTGGACTCGGATGCGAGCAAAGGAAAAAGCACTTGAAGGCACAAATTAAAGGGGCTCCGCGATGGAGCCGTGTCACGCTGCCATCGCGGATGCATTCTGCCTGGATGGTGAAATTATGCCTATTTCTAATGGAGGTGCGCGTTGGGGCCGTGGCACGTTGGCCTAGCCCCGCATTACACGCCGTGCCACGTTGGGCCTAAGTACCTGGACGACTAAATTCCAGTAAGGGTCCGCGTCGGTGGCGTGTCACGGAGGCAGTGCTCCGTGATGCACTCCGTGACATGTTGCTTGTTATTCCGGGAAAAATTCCCACAAGTATAAATAGAACACGTAGGTTCATTTTTAATTATTCTGACTTGGTGGAGCAAGAACGTGGGTTACAGGCAGTTGAGAGGACGAAAATCTCAGGGTTTTTCTCTATCTCCTTCTTCTTTATTTCAATTGCTTGTATGATTAACACTTATTTAACGATGTTTAATCCACAAATGAGTGGCTAAATCCTCTTCTTGCTGAGGTTAAGAACAATTGTATTGAAATGTGATTATTGATTATTTGGTTCTTCATCTTTTCTTCCATGGTTTTTCTTTGATTCTTGTTCTTACTGCATTAATGTGTGGCCAATATTAATGTATATCTAAAAAGTCCAGTTTCGCTCGAGAGAGCAAGAAATTGGAAAGTTGTGAATTGATAGGATATGATCTTTTCTTAGTTTGGAAAAATTGATAATTGATTTACCTTCAGGATAGAAATATACCTGAAAGTCGTATTAGTCAATTAAGAAATCGGTTTTGTAAGGCTAGAACATGAATTTCGTTTTATCACAGAAATGTAGGTGGACGGTTCATGATTCTTACGTTGGGTTAAATACGAGAGTTTTAGTCCATTGGCAATAATTCTTGACTAGCAACCGGAGGAAAGAGTAACCAAATTGAATCGATAATTTGTTTATTTACATGTTCATTTAACCTCAGCATGCTCATATTCATAGTTCAGACTCAAATTGTATATTCGTTTATAATTACCATAAAATTAGAAACCAAAGTACCAAACTCTTCTTCACACTGTTGTCTGCATTTTTAGAGTTAAAGTATAGTGACACTTGAGTAGATTGTACCCTAGCCTAGTCCCTGTGGGATCGATACTTGGCTTACTTAAGCCACTTTACTACTTGTTCGACCACGTGCACTTGCATGTAGCTATATACCCAAAAGCAGCCGAACACTCAACATATTGGTTTCTCCACAACACCTTCACCAAAGCTACTTCTTTGTTCCTCAGCCTTCGAACCTGACGATCCAAGATCGCAACCGGAATTTCCTCATAACTGAGGCTATCTCCCACACCAACACTATCCACCGGGACTACTAAAGCTGGATGACCCAAGCACTTTTTCAAGAGCGATACATGAAAGACGGGATGAACTAAAGATAACTCTGAGGGCAAGTCCAACTCATACGCTACCTTACCAACCTTCTCATAACCCGGTAGGGACCAATGTAGCGGGGATTGAGTTTTCCTTTCTTTCCGACCAAAGGACTCCCTTCATGGGTGACACCTTTAGAAATACCCAATCATCCACCTCAAACTCTAAATCCCTTCTTCTCACATCCGTATATGAATTTTGACGACTCTGAACAGTTTTCAGCCTGTCCCTTATCAACTAAACCTTCACCATAGCCTCGTGAACCGAGTCTAGCCCTATCATGGCTGCCTCGCCAACCTCAAACCATCTGATGGGTGATCTAAACCTCCGCCCATAAGGAGCCTCAAATGGTGCCATTTGGATACTGGAGTGATAGCTGTTATTGTAAGCGAACTCGATTAAAGGCAAGTGATCATCCCAACTACCTTTAAAGTCCATCATACAAGCACTTAACATGTCCTTGAGAGTTTGAATTGTCCGCTCCGCCTGGCCATCCGTTTGCGGATGAAATGTTGTGCTGAGTTTAACCTGAGTCCCAAGCCCTTTTTGGAAAGAACGCCAGAATTGGGAGGTAAACTGAGTACCTCGGTCTGAAATAATAGACAAGGGAACTCCATGAAGTCGAACCAACTCCCGAATATACAATCTGGCATAATCATCCGCTGAATCTGTGGTTTTGACTGGTAGAAAGTGTTTCATCTTGGTCAACCTGGCGATCACCACCCAAATGGAATCGTAGTGTCGGCGAGTACGAGGTAGGCCTGTAATGAAATCCATATTAATCTCTTCCCACATCCACGTAGGAATGTTAATATCCTGCAATACTCCTCCAGGCCTTTGATGCTCAACTTTCATTTGTTTGTAGTTTGGGCACTTGGCTACGAATTCTACAATATCCCTCTTCATGTCGTTCCACCAATATATTTCTCGCAAATCATGATACATCTTGGTGGCACCCGGATGGATGGAATACCTGGACCCATGTGCCTCATGCAATATCCGGTCCCTCAAATTATCAACATCTGAAACACATAGACGACCCTAGTACCGCAGCACCCTATCTCCCCCTTGGGAGAAAACCTCCACCTTCTAACTTCCAACGGCTTCCTTCCGCTATACTAGAATTGGGTCCTCATCTTGCCTGGACTTCACATCCGTCACCAAGGACGATTCTGATCCATTTTGTACAACAACACCGCCATCGATCGAGTCGACCAATCTAACTCCCAACCTCGCAAGTCGATGGACATCTTTCACCAACTCTTTCCTTCCCTCATCCACGTGGACACACTCTCCATAGAGAGTCTACTAAGTGTTTCCACTACATTAGCCTTAATCGGGTGATAAAGGACACTCATATGATAGTCCTTAAGTAGCTCCAACCACCTCCTTTGCTAAAGATTGAGATCTTTCTGGGTGAATACATATTGCAAACTCTTGTGATACGTGAATACATCCATATGGACCCTATACGAGTAATGCCTCCATATCTTCAACAGAAACACCACTACGGGCCAATTCAAGATCATGAGTCGGGTAGTTCTTTTCATGAACTTTCAACTGTCTCGAGGCATATGCTATCACTTTCCCATGTTGCATCAACACACACCCGAGTCCAACCCGTGAAGCATCACAATACACTACAAAGTCATCTGTACCATCAGGTAGAGCCAAACTGGTGCTGAAGTGAGTTGGGCCTTCAACTCTTAGATTCTTTTCTCACAAGCCTCTGACCATTGAAACTTCACCTTTTTCTAAGTCAACCTAGTCAATAGGGATGCAATGGATGAAAACCCTCAACGAATCTCCGATAATAACCCGCTAAGCCCAAAAAGCTCCTGATATCTGATGGGTTCACTGGTCTGGGCCAATTCTTTACCGCTTCGATCTTTTGAGAATCTACTTTTATACCCTCTCTTGACACCACATGGCCTAGAAATGCCACAGAATCCAATCAGAACTCGTATTTGCTAAACTTTGCATACAACTGCTGGTCCTTGAGGGTCTGAAGCACTATTCTCAAGTGAGCGGCATGCTCCTCCTTGCTCTGAGAGTATATAAGGATGTCATTAATGAACACAATCACGAACATGTCCAAATATGCCTTGAACGCCCTGTTCATTAGATCCATAAAAGTTGCAGGGGCATTGGTTAGTCCAAAATACATAACAACAAATTTGTAGTGACCATATCGAGTCCTGAAAGAGATTTTCGGGATGTCACTCTCCCGAACCCTGAGCTACTGATACTCGGATCTGAGATCAATCTTGGAGAACACTTGGCACCCTAAAGCTGGTCAAACAAGTCATCAATCCTGGGTAAAGGATACCTATTCTTTATGGTGACCTTGTTCAACTGTCGGTAGTCGATGCACATCCGAAGCGAACCATCCTTCTTCTGAACAAATAACTCTGGTGCACCCAATGGGGACTTACTCGGCCTAATAAAGCCCTTATCTAGCAGGTCCTTTAGTTGATCCTTCAACTCTTTTAGCTCGACTGGAGCCATTAGGTAAGGCAGAATAGATATAGGTTGCGTGTCAGGAAGAAGATCTATACCGAAGTCAATCTCCCCCTCGGGAGGTACACCTAGCAAATCATTAGGAAAAACCTCTAGATACTCACGTACTACTGGCACGAACTAGATAGTTCGGGTCTCGGACTCCACATTCTTAACCCTAACTAGATAGTACAAACAACCCTTAGAAATCATCTTCCTGGCCTTAAGGTAGGAAACAAATCGACCTACAGGCACAGCTGAACCACCCTTCCATTCTAAGACTGGCTCACCCAAAAATCTGAACTCCACTGACCGGGTTCTACAATTTACTGAAGCATAACATGCAAATAGCCAATCCATGCTGACAAATAATATCAAAATCGGTCATGGCTAACTCTATCAAGTCTGCTAAGGTGACCTTATGAAGGATCGAGACCGGGAAATCTCTATATACCCTCTAGCTATAACTGAGTCACCTAGTGGGGTAGAAACTATGAAGGGCTCAGACAAGACATCGGGAATGACTCCGAAGCTACTGGCTATATATGGTGTCACAAAAGATAGGGTAGCCCCCGGATCTAACAAAGCATACACATCAACATGAAAAACTCTCAATATACCGGTGACTACATCTGGTGATGCCTCCTTCTCCTGGAGAGTGGCTAAGGCATAGAATCTATTCTGGCGATGTCCGCCAGTTGTGCTAGTAGATGCCCCCTGATGTGTTGTGCGTGGGGGAGGGGATGTTGAACTAGAAGCTAGGCCTCGGCCCCCAACTTGATCCTGTCTCGCAACGGGACAATCTCTGAGCATATGTCCAGGATGCCCAAATCCAAAACAAGCTCCTGACCCTGCCAAGTACTGGCCTTTGTGCCCTTGGCCCCACCTGCGACAAGCTGAAATGCTGGAGTCTGCGGGTCTAATGCTACAACCCCTCGAGCCTGACGTTTTCCCTCTCTAGTTATGTCTGGGCCTAGATGGCATACTCAGCACTGAAGATGTTGGGGTTGATGATCTCTGGTGGGTCTACTGTCGATGCCCACCACTGGACCTTTGCTGAGAGAATCTGTGACCCTCGGTCCTGCCCTCTTGGCCTCCCTATCCCCCAAATGTGCCGCCTCCATCTGTTGAGCGTACAACACAATGCGAGGGAAGTCCATGTCCTGATGGAGCATAGCTTTCCTGCAGTCCTTGTCCAAATATCCTGTTATACCATGCACAAATCTGCTCACCCACACCCGCTGGTCGGCCACTAACTCCGGGGCGTACTTGGATAGCGGGTGAACTCAAGGGCGTACTCCTAATCAGTCATCCTACCTTGCTTCAAATTCACAAACTCAGCTGCTTTCAACTCCCTCATCTCTCGAGGGAAGAATCGATCGAGGAATGCAACCTGAAACTCCTCCCATGTGATCATACCTGCTCCTGCGACCCTGTTGTCCTTCCACTGGCGGAACCAAATATGCGCAACCCCCTTCAACTGGTAGGAGGCGAACTCTGCGCACTCAACACTGCTCACCCCCATAACCTGGGTGATCTTTACAATCTCATCAATGAAGTCATGTGGGCCCCATTAGCTAGGGGCAAGGGAGATACTATCTATTGGCGAGGACCCCTTATCGTACGGTGGTATGTAGTTCTGAGACCTAGGTGCGCTGAACCTCGGCCTACTCGGTGTTCGATACTACATTCAAATCATACATAATTCTTATAATCATACTTGAAACATGTTTTTTGCATGGGTTAGTTTAAAAACATGATGATTCATAAATTTCTTGACATACATGAACTATCCATGAAAACAATGCTTAAAATATAGTCGTGATACATAAGCTTGATATTCATGAGATTCATACATACTTGAGTAAATCACGCTAATTTGAAAATAGCGAATCATGAGAGTTTTTCAGGAAAATCATGTAATCATAATCATAAATCATAAGTAGAATCATGAGAGAGTCAATTCCATAAGAGATTGTAGAGTTTTTGCATAAAAAGGGTCGAACCCTAGAAATTAATGAAAATCATAATTGGAGACATGGAAGAATTGAATTCATGATATTAGACTTGATATTGGGCATGAGGGTGGAATAAATCCTCATTTATGATTCCACATACCTGGGCTTTGATGAATTCTTGACTAGACTTGATACCCAAGAGTAATTGAGAAGAGGAACCCTAGCTACCTTGAGAATTTTCGAGAGTTGATCTTCAATCTGTGGTGTTTTGAGAGGAATGAGAGTTGAGGCCAGCTTAATCTTTAAATAGCCCTCTTATGAAACCCAAAACAACTTGGTTGGGGAGTTAAAAACATAGGAAGTTACGAAAATACCCTTAAGAACTCGCATTAAAAATTTATCCGTCTAGTGCCACAGCTCATACCATGAATCATGGTACCCTACCACAGCTCGTGGTGATCCTTCATGGCCACTAAAGCCATATTGGTAAATCTATGGACCTCTTCCCACGACCCTTCAGTGTCATTCGTACCTACATAGTAGGATCCCTGGGTGCCTTTCATGGTTATTAGGACTAGTTTTAGTTGCTCCTCCAAACTTCATTCTCATGAGTGGTGGTACGACTCGTACCACCCTATCACGAGTCGTACTGAGACACTTACTGAGGGAAAATTTTAGTTTTCCTACTGGTTTCTTCTCCAAGTCTAGGGTCTACTCTTTGGGACTTTTAGTATGTTAATTTATCCCCCCTTGAGAACATTTATCATCGAATGGAGACTAAAAGAGTTGAAAAGATAAGGAAAGAGTTGTTATCCCAATATTGAATGTTATAGACTGAATACTGATGGAGTGACTGACTCTGAACTGCGATACATATACTAAATGGATTCATGAATTATACATGCATACTAAGAAATGAAAGAAACTAAAAGTCATGAAACTGACATGAAACTGAGTAAAGTACTAAGGAAGAACTAGTACCTCATTTTGAAGCTAAGATGGAAGGAAAGAGGTGAGGATACTTGGCCATCACATCTGCTTCGGCTTCCCAAGTAGCTCCATTTACAAGCTGATTCCTCCAAAGGCTTTCATTGAAGCGACCTCCTTGTTCCTCAATTTACAAACATAACGGTCAAAAATCTCAAATAGAACCTCCTTATAAGTGAGGCTATCCTTTACACCACTGCTCTCAATAGGCACAACTAGAGCCAGATTGCAAATGCACTTCTTCAACAAGGGTACATGAAAAACTGGGTACACTGATGCTAACTTTGCGGGCAACTCCAACTCATAAGCCACTTTGGCAACACGCCTCAGAATCTTATAAGGACCAATATATTAGGGACTGAATTTCCCCTTATTAACAAATCTCATCACCCCCTTCATTGGTGACACCTTCACAAATACCCAATCATCAGTTGCAAACTCAAGCTCTCCTCTTCTCACATTCGCATGGGATTTCTGATGGCTTTGAGTTGTTTTCATCCCTTCTCTAATAAGATGAACCTTCTCCATAGCCTCATGAACTAAATATGGCCCTATTAATGTAGTCTTGCCTACCTCAAACCATCCAATAGGTTTTCTACACCTCCGCCCATAAAGAGCCTCAAATGGAGTCATCTGAATACTGGATTTGTAACTGTTATTATAGGCAAACTCAATGAGAGGCAAGTGATCATCTCAATTAACCTTAAAACCAATCATGCAATGTCTAAACATATCATCTAATATCTGAATGGTCCACTCAGCCTGACTATCTGTTCGTGGGTGAAAAGTTGTGCTAAGTTTAACCTGAGTACTAAGGCCTTCTAAAATGACTTCCAAAATTGTGAGGTGAATTGAGTACCCTATCTGAAATGATGTACAAAGGGACTTCATACAACCTGACTAATTCCCTAATGTAAAGTCTAGCATAATCCTCGACTGAATTTGTAGTTTTAACTGGCAGGAAATCTGCTAACTTAGTCATTCGGTCCACAATCACCTATATCAAATTATGTTGCCCGCATGAACGAGGAAAACCTGTAATGAAATCCATGTTTATATCTTCCCACTTTCAAGTAGGAATATTGATATCTTGAATCATACCTCTTGGTCTCTGGTGCTCAACCTTAACTTGTTGGCAATTTGGACACTTAACCACAAATTCTGTTATGTCCTTCTTCATGTCATTCCACCAATAGACTTCTCGTAGATTACGGTACATCTTGGTAGCACCTGGGTGGATAGAATACTGAAAACTGTAAGCCTCTCGCAACATCTGCTCTCTCAAATCATCTATATATGGAACACACAATCGGCCCTAATATCGGAGTACACCATCTCCCCTTTGGGAGAAAACCTCCACTTTCTGATTTAAAACTGCCTCCTTCAACTTAACCAAGATAGGATCCTCATCTTGTTTCACCTTAACTTCTATCACCAAAGAAGATTCCAAACCATTCTGAACAATGACACCACCATTTGCTGAATCCATAAGGAGAACCCCTAGGTGAGCAACCCTATGAACATGTCTAGCTAAATCCTTCTTTCCATCCTCCACATGAGCTACACTTCCCATGAATAACCTTCTATGAGCATCAGCCACTACATTAGACTTTTTTGGATGATAAAGAACACTTATGTCGTAGTCTTTGAGAAGCTCAAGCCATCTTATTCGCTGCAAATTCAGGTATTTCTGACTAAATACATACTGAAGGCTCTTATGGTCTATGAACACATCAATATGCACTCTATACAAATAGTGTCTCCAAATTTTCAAGGCAAACATCACTGCTGCTAACTCAAGGTCATGCGTCGAGTAATTCTTCTCATGAGTCTTGAGCTATCTCGAAGCATAAGCAATGACCTTATCATGTTGCATCAACACACACCTAAGGCGAACTCTTGAGGCATCATAATACACTACGAAGTTGTTTGTTCCCTCTGGTAGGGTTAATATTGGAGCGAAAATGAGTCAAGCATTTAACTCCTGAAAGATCGTCTCACACATATCGAACCACTGAAATTTGATCTTTTTCTGAGTCAACTTGGTCAAAGGTGAGGCAATGGATGAAAATCCCTCTATAAACCTCCTATAGTAACCTGCTAAATCCAAAAAGCTTCTAGTATCATTAGGATTAACAAGTCTAGGCTAGTTCTTCATTATCTCAATCTTTTGAGAGTCCACCTGCATAACCTCACTGGAAACCACATGACAAAGAAATGCAAATGACTTCACCCAAAACTCACACTTGATAAATTTAGTAAACAGCTGACAGTTCTTAAGAGTTTGTAGCACAATCCTCAAATGAGCAGCACGCTCCTCCTCACTCCAAGAGTACACAAGGATATCATCTATGAAGACAATGATGAACATATTCAAATACTGCTTGAAGACCATGTTCATCAAATCCATGAAAGTTGCATGACATTCGTTAGTCCAATAGAAATAACCACAAATTCATAGTCACCATACTGAGTCTTGAAGGCTGTCATCGGAATATCACACTCTCTAACTCTGGGCTGGTGATAGCCGAATATGAGGTCTATTGTTTAACAACAATTAGCACCTTGAAGCTGGTCAAACAAGTCATCAATCCTAGGAATGGGATACTTATTCTTGATTGTGACTTTGTTCAACTAGCGGTAGTCCATGCGCATTCTAAGAAACCCCTCTTTCTTTCTTATGAAGAGGACTGGCGCACCCTACCGGCACTTACTAGGTCTGATAAAACTCTTACCCAAGAGATCCTTCAATTATTCCTTCAAATTCTTAAGCTCAGTTGGAGCCATTATATAAGGAGGAATAGATATGAGTTGTGTATCAGGGAGAAGGTCTATCCCAAAGTCAATCTCCCACTGGGAAAGGACTCCTGGTAGATCATCCGGGAACATCTATGGATACTCACAAACAATTGGAATTGACTGAAGACTCAGAATTTCGGACTTAGAATCCTTAACCCGAACTAAATGATATACACAACCGTTGAAAATCATCTTTCTTTCCTTAAGATAGGAAACAAAGAGGCCTATAGGTACTATGGAACTACCCTTCCATACTAGGACTAGTTCACTTGGAAATCAGAATTCTATTGTTCGGATTCTGAAATTGATTGAAGCATAAAAAGAATACAACCAATCCATGCCAAATAACATCAAAGTTGGTCATGTATAACTCTACTAAATCAACTGAGGTGACTTTCTAGAGAACTGTAATGGGGTAATTTCTATATACCCATCGTGCTAAGACTGACTCAGGATAGAAGTAGAGACTAAGAAGGGTTCTTAGAGGATTTCAGAACTTACATCAAACTGATAGCAATATAAGGAGTCCCGAAGGATGATGTGGCCCTGGATCTAGCAATGCATAAAAATCAATATGAAAAACTCATAACATATCTGTGACCACATCTGGTGAGCTCTCCTGCTTTTGTCGTGATGAAAGTGCATAGAAATGCTTTTGGCATTGTCCGCCACTTGCACTAGATAATGCACCCTGCTGGGATGGATGAGCTACTGAAGAGGTGGCTAGGGAAAAGGTCTCTATTGTCACTCTATCTGGCTGAAGGAAAGTCTTTGAGTTTGTGACTGGGTTTCCCACACCCGAAGCAATCATCCGAGCCAATCACTCTCTAGGATGGTTCTATTACACTTCTTGTAAGATGGAAATGTGCATCCTTCGTACATGCTCCCCCGAGTCTTAGAGCCTGGTGCTCTACCCCTCTGATCACCTCTAGTCCTGGATGCTACGCTAGCCAATGATGGAGTTGGGCCTGATAACCTATCATGGGACTATGAGTGATGCCCACCTCCTATCCTCAATTGAGAGTACTCAAAGTTTCTTGGCCTAGCCCTATTGGTCTCTCTGTCCTTCTCCTTCAACTTCTCCTCCTCAATCTGCTGGGCATGAATCATGAGTCAAGAGATTTCCATATCACTAATAGGTAAGCGGTCCTGCACTCCTTGGCCACTAGGTATGAGACTCCCAATAGAAACTTGCTCATGCGAGCACTCAGCTTGGTAACTATCTCTGAAGCATAATCGGACAGCTGGATGAACTTCAAAGCATACTCCTGAACCGTCATGTTGTTCTACTTCAGGTTGATAAACTCTGCAACCTTTACTTCCCTCATCTACCCGGAAAAGAACCTATCCAAGAAAGCTATCACGAACTCATCCCAATCAACAGGAGTTGCGCCTGCCCTATGACCTTCCTTCCACTGCCTAAAACATATGTGAGCTAACTCCTTCAATAGGAGGCCAAGTCTGCACTCTCCTCTCCGGTAACCCCCATAATCTGAGTAATCTTCTGGATCTCATCACTGAACTCCTATGGATCCTCGTCCTCCTTAGAACCATGAAACTTCGACGGGTTTATTCAGGTGAAGTCTCACACCCTAGTCACTGCAACACTCCCATTTGGATTAACAAGTACAACTGCCTGTTGGTTGACCTGAGCCATCGTGGCTTATGCCAACATCTGAAAAGCAGCCTAAACTTCGCATGAGTCACTTGCTCATTCAAAGGGTTTGCTGGAGCTGGTGGGGCTGACTGGTTCCCATTGCCATTGCCATTTCTCCTTCTCTTGGCTCTTAAGGGAGGAATTTTCTACAAATGCATATAGCATGAGTTAGAAAGATGGAAAGAGTTGGACTTCATCGCACGATATAGACCATGAAAGAAGGGAAGTTTTCCTAAAACGTCTCATAGCCTCTTCCTCATAAGTGTGGTGCGGCTTTACACCCATAAAAAAGACTTACTTAACGCGACTTTTAGACACCCTAGGACACACCTAAACCTGGTGCTCTGATATCAAAATTTTCACGACTCGAGCATAGACCCCAAAAGTAAAACGGGATCTAAAACCACGAATAGCTAACACATGGTACATGTATACATGATCATAAGCATACAACTAGGCGGAAGTAAATTATAAGAGATCGCATAAGCGGAAGCCTGAGATATCATAAATTGTAAACGGAAACAACAAATCAAACTGCTGAATATCTATACATCATAGTCTGAAAACCTCTAAATATAAGATAAGCTAATGGGACAAGCCACCAACTAGCTCTGCCAAGTCTGAAAACTGAAATGACATCAAAGGAACATAAACCAGAACTGCCATCCTAAACTGATGAGGACTCACCACGACAACATCTAAATCTGGGATGAAAGCTAATCTAGCAGTCGGGCTGAGACTGAACACCCGAACATATGTCATGAGATGATATAGCATAAAAATATACGATTAGTACTTTGAATGTGATGAGTATGGGGGATAAGTAAAACATGAAAGTAAGGACAACATATTGTAAATCATGATCGTAAGATAGTCATAAAACATGAGCTTTTCATCGTAATCTAAAGTATAATGACCCAAGATTTTAAAAGCAAAATCATAAAACTTAAAATGTTAGAAATCACAAGTAAAACTCATAAATTGATCAATGGGTCAAAAATACTATAAGTCATGGTATCATAAAGCATGAGCATGAAGAAACATGAAACATGTGGAACAGTGCAAGATTCTCATAACTGACACACTCCAAGTGAGCATCATGGAGCCCAACCTCTACCCCTGGTCAGGAGGGTGTTCATGTCTTACCAAGAGTAAGAACCACGAAGGTGTGATATCACTCATGTGCCCAGTAGCATAAGAGAGATACTCTCAACTGGTGAGGACCCCTTAGCTAGGGGCAGGGGAGACACTCTCTATTGGCGAGGACCCCTTATTCTATGGTGGTACGTAGTTGTGAGACTTGGGTGCGCTGAACCTCGGCCTACTCGGTGTTAAAGACTACTCCCAAAATCATACATAGTTCTCATAATCATACTTAAAACATGGATTTTGCATGGGCTAGTATAAAAACATGATGAATTCATAAATTCCTTGACATCCGCGAACTAGCCATGAAAACAATGTTGAAAAAACAGTCATGATACATAAACTTGATATTCATGAGATTTATACATACTTGAGTAAAATGCTAACTTAAAAATAGAGAATCATGAGAGTTTTTCATGAAAATCATGTAATCATAATCATAAATCATAAGTAGAATCATGAGAGATTCAATTCCATAAGAGATCATAGGGTATTTGCATAAGAAGGGTCTAACCCTAGAAATTCATGAAAATCATATTTGGAGATATGGAAGAATTGAATTCATGAAATTAGACTTGAGATTGAGAATAAGGGTGGAAGAAATTCCCCATTCATGATCCCACATACTTGGGCTTTGATGAATTCTTGACTAGACTTGAGATCCAAGAGAAATTGAGAAGAAGAACCCTAGCTTCCTTGAGAATTTCTTGAGAGCTGATCTTCAATCTGCAGTGTTTTGAGAGGAATGAGAGTTGAGGCTAAGTTTAATCCTTAAATACCCCTCTTAGAAAATCCAAAACGACTTGATTTAGGAGTTAAAAATATAAAAAGTTATAATAATACCCCTAGAAACTTGCATTAGAAATCTACCCGTCCAGTGTCATGGCCTGTACTACAACTCGTGGTACCTTACCACGTCTCGTGGTCAGTGAAGCCATGTTGGTAAATCTCTGGACCTCTTCTCACGACCCCTTAGTACCATTTGTACCTACATAGTACAATCCATAGGTTCCTCTCCTGATTATCAAGACTAATTTTGGTTGCTTCTCCAAACTTCATCTCACGAGTAGTGGTATGACTCGTACCACCCTACCGCGAGTCGCATTGAGACTCTTATTGAGGAAAATTTCAGTTTTTATACTAGTTTCTACTCCAAGTCTAGGGTCTACTCTTAGGGACTTTTGAGGTGTTACATTATATACACGTCCAGAATTATTTTTTCATCGAGCTTGCCTAAATTTTATATCAATATACCACTTGTCTGAACTATTTCTCATCGGCATGCATGATGTAAACTCGTGGGAACCATTTCCCATGAACATCTAAAGTATGAAATATTATTTAATAAACTTATTGGAACTATTTTCTATTGATATCACAAGGATAGGTAAAAGCTTTTCAAATAAGTTATGAAAACTTTTCAAATAAGTATGGATCTTAATAAATTGATTCAAGTGGCACAACAGGTCGATATCATGCATCAAGATGAGTGGTATGGATGTGTATGAAAACAAGTACACTATTCAAAATTCATATCTTTAATAGACTCAATTACTCTTTACCACCGAAGATAATTAAATTCTCAAGTCAACAATCGATAATTCAATCAAGGCTCATCTAGCCACAATCTACCAAGTCAATTCAATTCATATATTGTCTATCAATTAAACTCAATCCTGGATTTCACAATAAAATATCATTCTTTCAATATATCCATAATAAACTATCCTCATACAAGTACTTATCACAACTACAAGCACGGTACCCCAACACACCCCAAACACATCATAGTTAATATAAGATAATCATCTCCCAGGTAAAGTCTAAAAAGTAAACCATAAACTACCTCGAAATCGAGTAAATGTGCCAGAAATCCTCAAAATGCACCTTTCCTTTCTGAATCACCTCGGAGTACATCCATTCCATAAAAAAAAATATACTCTATATGAGTATACAAGTCTATTGACAATTATATTGCCATACCTTCATTTGGATCAAAAAAGTTAACCCAAAAGTCACCTCGAACCCTCAAGGTCAAAATTAAAACTTTATTTCAAAATCATTAAATATGATTTATCAACTTTAGGTACAAACCCCTAATTTCTAGAACCCAAACATGGGTTAAATCACAAAATTAATGATGGGTTAGGAGCAAAATGCCAAATATAGGGTTATATTCTTACCCACGAGCCAAAATGAGCAAATCTCCCTTGAAATCGTCAAAATTTAAGCCCCCAAGCTCCAAAATCAAAATAGGAAGTCTAAGTTCGAATTGGGATTTAAATCTGCCCAGGTGAAAATCGTTCTTGTGAACGTGGAACATCCTATCGAACGAGACTTGACCCGACCGAGAACATACACGAACGCAAATTATCCATCATAATGCCATGAAAAACCCAAAATCGACCCTAGCTAACTCTTTTTCGCGAACTCAATGCCACGGTTACAGACGCGATGACCACTAACCCCCCATCCTTTTGTGATCGCGATGCTCCTTTTGCAAACGCAAAAAGGGATCACTGCACCAAATATCATCAAAACCCAAATATCATTTAAACTTGAAATTGACCCTCGAAATTCATCTGGAACCCCCTAGACACAAACCACGCAAATCAATCATAAAACACGCTTCGGGCCTGTTGGAATCGTCAAATCACCAACCAAGATCATATTGACCAAATATTGACCGTGGTCAGCTTAAAATTTCCAAAATGACTAGAATCATGACCAAGGGTCCAAATCACTCTTGAATGCTTAGGGATCCGTGTAAAACATCCAATTAAGCTATAAATCACCCACCAGACTAAATGGAACTGACAAAACTCAAATTTGGCCTTATTAATCCAAAATATTAACTTCAGTCAAATTTTTCAAATTCTGAACTTTCAAAGCTGAAAATCTTCCCTGAAACATATCTGATTACCTCGAATACTGTGTCACTCATCCCCACAAATTCTAAATAACAGAAAGAAGCTATGAGGAAGGTCAAATAGGGAAAAGAGGCTAAAAATACAAAATGACCATGTGGGTCAATGCCATGAAATATGATCATAGACTCAATAATTTGGATCAAACCAAATAACTACAAAGATTACTCGAGCCTATTATTTGGTAAAATTTCACGGGATGCGTTAATCAGACAACTATTTAATTTGTAACCATTATTTTAAAAAAATTTAAAAAATTATGCTGTTATCCACGTTGAAATAACTTCAAACATGTAAAGACCGACTTTCACACAAATATGGAGCTATAGGTTGATTAATTTATTGATTAGAAAGATTATTACAAATTCCGTTCCCAACTGTAATGTAAAGAAATGAAGCTGTCACACCAAAAAAGCTAAGCTCGAGTACGTAACTCAGTGAAGCTATTGAAGAACAGACCGTGTTGCATTTCCAAATCCACTACTGAAAGAGAATCAATAATAGAATCCTTGGATCCAACTGAATTATTTTAAAAAAAAAATCACTTTTTAAAAAATGTTTGTTGAATTGCAGCCATCTCTATCCAAATGGGCTTGTTTATTCTACATCTCTCGCTTCTATTCTAAACACTTAAAAAATTATAGTACGCAATAAAACTGGCACTATGCATTCCCAAGGACAGTTTACCAACTCTTGCACACACATAGGGGGGGTCCTTTCCTGGGCAAAGTTACATAACTACTTCACCTATTATCTGCAAGCCACTTTAAGAAAACAAAACCAGGTGGCAATGACCACTTTGTTTTGAGTAGTTTTAGTATACACGGCGGTAACTTGGCAGAAGACTTAAAAGACGGAGACAGCTTTGTAACTGCCCAATACTTTAAAGAACTTAGGACTGAAGAAGGTTAAAATGTATAAATCAACTTTAACATTACATCTTTGTTCCTCTTTCTCAGTTCCCCAACTGTTGTTGGAGTTGAAGACAGAGGGCAGAGACATCACAAAGCAACTTCTGGTATTGGCATGCAGGTAATGCCTCGTACGATATTTGACTGGGCTGCACTAGTAAATTTTGGAGTTGCATACATAGCATCGATGCCTTTCCATCGTTTTCACATGATTTAGCAATTAACTGAAGCAGTGTAGAGGTTTGCTGAAGAGGAGCAGGTATCTGCGGTGGAACAGGGGGAACGAGGAAAGGATGTTGGAGTAGCTGAGGAATCCTCCATCTTTCATTTCGGTCCCATGCAAGACACTTCTTCATAAGATCAAGTAGCCAGGGGTTGGACAAAGGTTCATATGCAATTGTGTGGTTTGGATCAGTTATAACTTTGAATTTCGCCCAGAAAGTTTTGTATTCTGAAAAGGGTGTTCTCCCGTAAACCATTTGGTAAAGGATGCATCCCAATGACCAGATATCTGATGGTCGACCACACTTTATGGTATTGCCATTTGCATCTGTCTCATTACACATAAAAGCTTCAGGGGACATGTAGCTTAAAGTACCCACCTGTATAAGAATTAACATCAACTAAGAGAGCATGGATGAAGTTGACATTGCTGATTACTATATGTTTATCATCTTTTGGCAGTACACTTCTTTTCTTTTAGATGCCGTGGTGGGGCAATAAGATGCATTTCATGTAAATCGTAAAGAAAAAGAGTGAAATACCTGTGAATCACGTTGAATGTTGGTTGTGTCACACATTATAGCCTTCGCTATACCAAAATCAATCAGCTTTAGTGAGCCTCTGACAAGAAGGAAATTAGCTGGCTTTAGGTCCGAGTGGACTATCCGTTCCTCATGTATGGTGTTGACAGCAAGAAGTATTTGCTGCAAAGTATGTTTAGAACTTTTGAGTAGAATTCAAAAATATTATAATTTTACCAGATTCCAGATCTGTATAATGTACAACAAACATACAACTGTAGTACATGAAATTAAGGTGGCTCAGTCTTCCATATACTAGATGGAAGACCAAAGGGGTCCTCTAAAGTTCTGCCCTCGACAGCAGTTTATAATTCAAGAAAAAAACCAATACTTGCAACCAAATGAGCCAGGTATTTATCTTATTGTAACAACAACAACAACAACAACAACAGTAGTACATGAAATTAAGGTGGATCAGTCTTCCCTATACTAGATGGAAGACCAAAGGAGTCCTCTAAAGTTCTGCCCTCGACGACGACGACGACGACGACGACAACAACAACAACAATAATAATAATAATAATAATAATTATTATTATTATTATTATTATTATTATTATTATTATTATTGTAATAAATGAGCCAGCTGTAGGGGCAGGTACTAAAAGATTTTTCTTTTTAATTGGACTGTCAATTGAATTCAAAATCATGTTATGAAGAAATTTAAGCGTAAGGAAAACTACTGTAAATCAAAAAGTGTTCGCAGATTGAGATAGAAAAGTGACAATCTCAATTTATCAAAAAGCACCAGACCAAAGTTCTTTTCTTCTGTTGTGTGGTACTTAAGATATACAGGACAGATTCCTGAATTGGACTTTTGTTCAATGATGGCCAGTTTCAGTTGCCTTAAAAGCAACATGGAGCTCCTCTTCCCCTTCCCTTGGATAGATTACAAAATTTTTCTCAGATAAAGTATCTTGCCCTACATCTCTCTCAAGCTTTATGAATTTAAGTTGAATATGGAATTGCATACACCTTAAAATTGAACAAAGAGACTTTAATGGGGAAATGATCAAATCTCCATTATTCCTTCTGGAGTAAAGAATATTAAGGTTCAAGAGCTTTCAAGACATAATACTGAGAATGGCCATTGAAAGCACATTCCTAATAAGAAAACAGCTTAGGATCAGTATTTGATCTTCAACAGAAGTCCGAGAAAAGTATTACTGGATTCAATCAGTTTTGACCTTCATGAACCTTAACATATACACTAAAAAATCTGTTAGCAAAGAACAGTGAATAAGAGATATTCGCAAAAGAGTCGACTTACTACTGTAAGTGTGCTACATCTTAATGAGACCCTTGTATATTTTGTGTCTACTTAAATGCAAACTGAAAATCTATATACAGGCATGAAATGCGAATGATTAAGGGTGTGTTTGGCATGGAGGAATTTTTCAATTTTCCCATGTTCGGTTGGTCAAGTTGTGGAAAATATTTTTTCTAGGAAGATAAATTCCTTGAAAATGAGGAAAATGACTTTCCTAGTGGAAGTAGGGATATAAGTTTCACAAGTAGCATTCCACATTGATTGTATCCTCCCCATCCTCCAATATACCTCATTTTCACCCCACCTCCGTAGCCCCCATCCCCACCCTCTCAGAGTATTTGTCTTGATTATATATAAATGTTGTTAGAATAATATTTTTTCTTATGTACCAAGCACAAGAAAATAAATAAGAAACCCACTTATTTTTCGAGAAATATTTTCCTTCATACTAAACACATCCTAAATGTTATAACTTCCTAAAAGCATAAGATGTATTCCAAATCACGAAAAGTTGAACTGCACGTTGCAACTGAACAATAGTTCTTATCCTAATTTTTCCAGAAATATGTGAACTGCAAGTACCATAATGATGTACATTGAAGTCAGGCATAATTAAAATTGGCCAAAAATTACATATACTTTACCCTTCCGCGGAAATTCTTATTACACCCCTTTTCTTTGCGAGCATCCTTTTACACCTTAATTATAAAGGTTCATCTCCAAAATCCCCCTGAATAGCCTAAGACAACTCAGTCAATACATGTTATAAAGTAAAAGAAAAAAATATCTAAGAAACAAAACTACCATTCGCTTGCCCAAACTTCACCTATTTCTCTTCCTCCATTTCGAACCAACAATGCCAACCAGATATCTTCTGTTCCTAATTTTCAGTTCTTCACTGTCCAACACCTTCCACAAGAAGAGGGAAAAGGCCATAAATGTGCATTGATTCGCTGATGGACTGGTTTTCCACTCAGTTTCTTCCGCATTACCAGACAGTAGGCTACAACACGATCTTATTTCTTTTTAATAACCGTGGTGTCCGGGCCAGCTTGCTCACACCTCGATTAATTCTAGGGAATACATATCATCTCCCACCAACAACAGGTACCCGGTAACTCTATCCACCAAAGCTAGGACAAATAGGAAGAAATCATCTAGTGCTTTAGTCTCTGCTGGGATTTGAACCTGAGACCTCATGGTTCTCAACCCACTTCATTGATCACTAGGCCACATCATTGAATGCTACAACATAGTCTTTCTTCATCACTACTGCCAAGGAAATTTATTTGTGATTATTTTTTTGTTCTCCATGTGCTGCAACATGTTATTTTAGGGGAGAAACAATTCCACTTTGTACAAGTTGGGGGTGTGTAGAAGGATGCCTATCTGTACAAGGATTTCTAGTTTAGGGGGTAAAGTATGTATTAAGGCATTAATATTGAATGCCAAAGTAAGACAGATACAAGGGCATAGAAGTTCTGTTTACATGTTTCCAACGAATGGCAAGTGCTTTTCCTTGTGTGGATCCTATTTCAATGGGAACATATCATAAGACACTAACAAGAACCTGTTAGGAAAAAAAATAAACAACTTTGACCTCAGAACAGAAAATTTTAGGACCTGGAATTAGTAATGAAACAAATTAATATTAGAAAATGAATCCTCAGTAAAGATTAGGTAAGGACAGCAACTTCATAAAAATAATCTGTAACTGCAGATAAAGGCGAAAATAGAAGGAAATAACCTGCCAATAAAATCGAAGCCAGTTTTCATCTATAATTGAATCAGAGCCATCTAGTTCCCTCCATTTCTGAGACAGCATATGAGCCAAATCAATTTCACCGTATTCGAGAACCATGTATATGTATCCATCTTCTTTGACTCTGCTTTCATTATTGCTCATCGAGCCATTCATGACTTCATCTAGTAAATTCTTATCTGTAACCTAACAAACAAATGGATGTCAGTATTTGCCCCAAGAACTAAACTGCAAATACCTAAAACTCCAGAAGGTGAACCCTCAACACCAAATGCAGGCACATAAATTCTAACCGCTTTGGTAAGCCTATAGTTTGGGTTGAGGAAGCTAAGTTAGAAATTTAAACACAATCATATCTAGAGATAATCAATCACAACGTGATCTCAAAAGAAAATGCAGCAGCCCAGCTTTTGTTTAATAAATTCATAAGATTGAATTCTCAAGGCCTAGAAAATCTGCCTATCAGCCCTCTTAAAGTATAGATACTATTACTCATTACAGACTTTATGTTCTGAGTTCAAAATCAAGAGAATCATTAAGAATCTTATGTAAAGATTTTCTTAATGACTATATTATGGTCAAGAAAATCATTAAGATATATGTCATAATAATTAGAATCTCAGGAAATAAGAAACCTTATGCTCATAATTCCTATATAAGGAGCACTATTGTTTGTTATAAACCAATTTCAAAAAAAGAGTGATTTTACTTTGTTGTATGGAAGATCGTTGCTTAGTTCTCATCTCTCCAAGGGCCTCAATAAGCCTATGGAGTTGCAAGGGTCTCAACATGGAAATGTCCATTTCCAGATTCATGGACATTCATATAGCAGTACTAAAACTTAACTATAAGTTGCCTTGAATGTACACCGCCAACAGTGAGACGTATGAGAAAGAGAAAATTATAGCTATATTTGAAGCTAGATATCAAATTCCAGCATATTTAGCATGGTAAATCTATGGCCGCATTCAATTTGTACACTATTAAGATAGTTTATCTGGGAACTGATATTAGTATCCTTTCTTTTAATTAAAACACTTTCCTTTAAATCAAACAAACTTTACAAATGCCTAAGCAATCTTGTCAATCCGATAGTGTAGAATTACTGGATGATGTTCAACGTAGAACGGTCTGCTTCACCTAAAGCAAGCTTCTTTTTCTTTTATCTTTTAGCAAACAATTGACATACGAAACTAGCTTGAACAATAGAGAAGCACTCTAGAGAACAAAGGTTCAGAATGAGTAAAAGTAAGACTGGATATATGCATTGCAAGTTTAGCCAACATAAGAAGGAGTGAAGTTGTTATGAGATTAGACAGACTGGCATTTACATACAAACAATTCGGCCATCAAGGCTTGATGCTGGAGGAGAACGGTATGATAGTCAAAGAACATAACCAAAATTTTAACATAGAGTTATGCGATAGGAAGATACCTACCAAAGTAAAAATCAAGTTTTATAGAACACTTGTAAGACTAACAATGTTATATGGGATGAATATTGGACCTCTAAGATCCAACATATGCACAAGATGAGTGTCACAAAATATAAACGTTAAGATAGACGTGCAATCATAAAAGATTAAACAAGATTAAAAATAATCACATTCGTTAGAAGGTGCAAATAACATATGTGGAAGATAAATGAGCTATATGAGGTCGCTTGAAAAGCCCTTTTTTATAGGGAGAAGAGTCATAATTGTCCCCCAAATATTGAAAAAGGTTTAATATTACCCTCTGTTATACAATCAGTCCATTATGCCCCTACCGTCATAAAAATGACTCAAATTTGCCCTTTCTTCGTTAACCCCATCCATTTTAGTCACATGGCATGTCAACTCACCACACCAACCTTTTTTCTTCCACGACCACCGTGACCACCCAAAGTCACCAACACCTTTACCACATGTACCATCACCACCAACCTAAACCATCCACCCATCATTCATTTCTCTCCAGTTTTCATTAGTCTTCAATAGGTGGGACTCAAGATATGACCCTTTATTAGTCTTAAAAGAAATATGAACACATACATGGGATATGAAAATTTGTTGGATTCATGATATGTTCAAGAACATTATGGTTTCTGCTTTCAAGCATGTTCTTCACTGGATGTTTGGACTAGCTTCAAGCTTGAGGAACATTAGAACGGTCTCCATATCAGATATATACATTCTAGTAGTGGCCATGTTAACTGCCCTGTCATTTTCAATGGTGAGTGAACTTCTTTTTGAAGCATAGCCATGTCGTTGTGCATCATTCTTTGTTCATTCTTTCACACACAAAAAAGATTGTTTTGCACCTAAATTCCAGCATAAAGTTTCAAATTCCATTTAACGGAAGAAATTAACGAAAGCTCTAAACTTAATCAACAATATTATAAATCTAGTCCATGCCTTTCTTCAAAAAAACTCTCTACTCTATGTCAGGTATAAATGTCAGAACCTTTATTTTGGCTTATGTAAATCAACACAACCACAAAGAAAGTATTCCTCCTAACATATGTGACTAGCAGATCACTGGCAAGGTCCTAACATTTCAAGTATCAGAGAGAACAATTAATATTTAGGAATCAACAATATACCAAAATCACTTGGATGAGACAAGATAGAAAATCAAATTTTTCTAACAGTAGAGGGGCAAATATAATCCTTTTCCCTTTAAGGTAACGTTGCTTGAGACAGTTTGATTATGTCCTACATTGACCTCCGAATGCACTGGTTTGTGGTGAAATTATGATGAGTGAACGTGTTAAAAAGGAACAAGGTAGACCTAAACGCACATAGACGGAAATTGTCCAAATAGACCTACAATTTCTGAATCCATGCAAACAAAGTGAAAACCGAGCATAATGGAAGAAAAAGATCTACATAAGGGATATCAATTAGTTGGAATTAAAGCTTAATCATGTAAATACTTTTACGTTAGGTCCAATATCAGCTAGGAATCATTAATCTCGTTCGAAACTTGTATGGTAGTGAAAATGTAGAGAACTTCTAGTGTTTTAAACCCTAAATTATTAATTATTAGATTGAGACAGGTGTGAGTAGAGTGTGACATGGATAGTGAGTATTCATATAGTGGTCCTAGGTAGTTGGGATTGAGGGGTAGTTGTTATTTTACTTTTTAAGCATTCTTAGCTTATGCAGCTTTTCCTAGAGGTAATCCTAGGCAAAGCAAGCCGTTGTTATGTTCCATCAGCATATTTAAAGATAGCATTGATAAGCAACTACCGTCGTCTTCCTGTTAGCTACAAAATGTTTTGATTTGTTTTACCCATGAAATAACCCACCAATTTTGGATTTTTTTTCCCTGACCTCTACAACCAAAGCTAGAGTTCAACCCCAGAAAAGGGTTACTGTTTTTTGAAAATCATGAACGCTAATGTAAAGTACATACCTCATAGTCAATTAATTGAATGATGTTGTTCTTTCCCTTCAGTCTCTTTAAATACTCAATTTCCTGACAAAACCCATATGCAGTAGCATAATCACGACCTTTAAGTTTGATTTTCTTCAAGGCATAAATTGAGCAATCTGATGCAATGACTTTGTGGACCTCACTACTTCCACCACTACCTATCTTGCCAAGCCTTTGATAAAGCTTTCCGTTAACTTTGAAAAATGTATCAGGATCATAACCTTTTTTACGAGACGAAGATGCTGCCTTACTACCCACACTTTTTTCTTGCTTTTCAGACTTAGAAGGTTGCAACTTCACGTTGGAAGATGAAACTTTTGACAGGGGAGCTTCAGATTGTATATCGGTAACACATTCTTTGGCTGAGTTATCCTCAAGAGCGGAAGTATCTTTAGGCATGTCACCTTTAATTAGCATACTCTTTGGCTCTTCAGCCAGATTAGGTCTCTTAACTTCTGAATCAGTTTCGGTGGTAGAACTAGGTACTGCAATAGCTGTCTGATCAGCTGAAAGCCTGTTTTCATTCTTTGGAAAAGGATAAGAAGATTGTATCAGATGGTCACATTTCATTTTATGTTCCCCCAGTGACTCCATAGAGTTGCTTGCCAGATGAGATTGTGGACAATAGGTTGTTGAGTTTAGCATGGGAGCAGATGTTGAGTTTATCAATGTTGTTGTAGTGCAGCTTGACCCAACCACTGAAGCTTGAGTCATGGGGTGGCTCAAATCATCCCGTAAGAAGTTCCTGAATTGGTTAATCTGATCTGCAAGTCCTAATGTTCTATTTGCCAATAGAGAGGAATTGCCATTACCATCCACCTCTGTGGTAGGAATATTTTGATCTTTCAAGACTTGGCTGGCAGCAGTGACAGACTCCATCTGATTGCCGACATCCCAATCCATTTCTGTCAATGCAAGTGAATTCACATGAGACAACAAGTCCTCTGTTCCAGTGACCATTTGGTCATTGACACCTGCATAAAGCATATGTATGTACTATAATGTGCAAACTACTAAACAGACCTAGTTTGCAGTATGTTAGCCAGTAAGACATCCTTTAGTTTGATAGATAAGCACTAACAGATTATTCAGTTGACGACATACAGAAAAGCTCAAGATATTTCTAAGAGAAAAAGATGGTCGTATGCATTGAAGTTAGAGGAGTTCATAAATGGACCATATTACATTACCCTGAGACCTGGAAGTGCTATCAGCAGCAAAATGGACCTTCTTCTGCCCTTCAGCCAATAAAACATGCTCACACTCTGTAACCAAGGAAGCAGCTGTAATGTTGCTTCTATGACCAGTGAAGGATCTTGGTTGATCTCTCAAACTATTGAATGAATTATAATTCTCTTCATGTGCATCTACTGTGGAACCATACTCCGAAGGTGGCATAGATGCATCCTCTTGAGCTTCTACAGTATCAGAACCAATGTTCTTTGGTTGTGAAATACACTCCATTAATCTGTGACTCAGAGGAATCTCATCTTGGGTCTTCTTTGCTTCAAGTGTACAATCTGTATTCACAGTAGGGCCTCTTGATGCTTGACGCAAAGGAGCTACCAATCTCCTTGGCATAATACCATTTGACTGCATTGTACCTAAAGAATTCTCATGTTAGATCTCTTGGCTTTGAAAGTTGTCACCGAGTAGTGAATCAGAATGGCCAAGCGCCAAAATTCTGGGAAAAGGGAAACAAAATAAGATAACAAAAAAAGAGAATAGAAAAGCTCTTGGAAGCCCAACTTTAGATAAATAGAAAGCAATTTCTAAACAACTAAAACAAACATGTAACAGAGGTTAAAATGGAAAAGGATAACTTGCATACGGTCATAAGTGGTAACTGTAAGATGATAAGATTGTTGCTGGGAGGATAGAAATTTTTAGTGATAAAAATTAGGTGAAATCAGAAGTAATCAATATCTATTAATATTATTACAATATTAGTAGCTTAACAAAAATGACAATATGGTGCCAATCATTAGCATATAAGTGCCTGGGGAAAAAACACAAAACCTAAGACAGTGGGAAATTTATAACATAGAAGACATGAAAGCTTATATGATCCCCTTCATTCCCTAGCAGAGCACCCACTTCTTCTCTGACTAAAAGACTTGTCACCCTTCTATCCCATCTATCCTCTTTATATGATGTCTACCTTGAAATACTGCTCATAAGCATCTTTAAGAGCTACTTGGAAATGAGGCGCGAGTACATGCATCTGATCATATGCAAAATCCAGCTGCAAGACAACTAGTGCCAACTATGTTTCTTAAGCCTATCACAACAAAGACAAGTTACTTTCTAGATTGAGCACCAGAAGGAGGTACTCTTTTATGGCCAAGAAATCATTCTAGAGCCAACCCTTTGGTTCAACAGCAGCCTTTAAACTCGAGGATGATGGGCCCGTCTCTTGACCCATCTCCACTTAAATACTCGACTTAGCTCGTTTGGTGCAGTGCTATAACTTGTGACCTAAGACACAAATTCCTCAACCTTTTCCAATTGAGCTAACCCCTAGGGGCAAAGGACAAAGTACATTTTTCTTTGCAGATTCTATCTGTGATTCACTCTGTGCTAGACCCTCAAGACATTTTCATAATATTATCAAAAAACATAGGCTGCTTCTGATTGCTTTCAACTCTTACACAAGTAATACACTTGTACACATGTCTAATTCTTTAATAGCAACAAGTAAGAATACTATTTGGTTTCTCAAATCCAAGCATATTATTCTTCAAAGTAATGCATCCAGTTGCAACTTTAACTTTATCATCAAATAATCCTATCAAACTTCCTGTACTCTTCCTTGAGAAAGGACAAGATATGAATGTAACTCAGTTTATTTTTTATTTAAAGCTCCACTTGAACAGAGTGCATTTGTTATCTTGCCAACGACAAAGAACATACTTCAATAACTTCAATAACAACAGCAACAACAACTGCCCAGTGTAATCCCACATAGTGGGGTTTTGGAAGGGTAGAATGTACGCAGACCTAACCTCTACCTCAGAGATAGAGAAGCTGTTACCAATAAACCCTCGACTTTTAGAAAAAACAGTCCCAAAAAAGTAACAGCAGTATAGGAGACAACATAACAAAACAACAACTAGTAACATTGCAAACTACCCAACACAATACACTAATCAAGATACTAGTAACAACAGCTAGTAACAAAATGAAAATGCACCTACTATCCTTCTCTACAACTAAGAACGCAAAAGTAGTGCAACACAATGTTACCTACTATCCTACTACTCTAATCCATATACTCCACATCTTACTATCTAAGGTCAAGCCCTCAGTAAGTTGCAACTGTGCAACATCCTATCTAATCACCTCCCCCCCCCCCCAAACTGCTTCTTGGTCTACCTCTAGCTCTTCTAAAAGCATTCATAGCCAACCTCTCTCACCGACGCGCTGGGGCACTCGGGCATCTCCTTTTCATATGCCCAAACCACCTCAGCCTCGCCTCACGCATCTTTTCCTCCACTACAGCCACTCCCACCTTGTCTCGGACTCGGATATCGTCATTCCTAGTCCTATCCCTCCTAGTATGCCTACACATCCACCGTAACACCTCATTCTGCAACCTTCATCTTCTAAACATAGGAGTTCTTGACTAGACAACACTCCGCCCCATATAACATAGTCGGTCTAACCACCACTCTGTAGAACTTACCTTTAAGTTTTGTTGGCACTGGAAGCTACAACCTTTTAAATTCACGGAACTGAAATAGCTATGGTTTCAACAATAATTGCCTTTAAGGATAAAAGATGAGAACAGACAACATCCACGGTGAATCAAATACCTCCCGTGAGCTCCAGCCAAAATATACGGAACCTAATAACTCAACAACTAGGAAAAACATGCCATAATGATATGGCATGCTCACTAACACATGTGCCTTTTATACTAGCATAACGAGTAGAAAACGGCAACGAAGCAGCCACATAACTCTACAGAAACACAAGTATCCCGTAAACTCCAAACACAGGTCCCAATAAGCCCACAAGAAGAAGATAAAACTCAACTACATCATACAACAAGCACAAATTACACTTCTGCCTTCAACCTCTCTTTCCCCATTGTCATTTTCTCTTGACTGAAGTTACCAGACAGCGGAATCAAGAGGATAAAACCCACAAAACTAAATTTTTCATAGCTCAAGATTACAAAATTCCCAGAAATTGATAGGACATGTCACCGTAAACCCTAGAAGCTTACACTTTAGAGCACTGCCTAACGATAAAAGCCCTAATAGCAAAAACATTTGAAAAGATAATATCATCAAAAAGCCCTAAAAAGGTACTGGCAGCATAAGTGGAATATTAAGAATAGTTACCCAGAGGACGAGGGCGTTTGAAGGCAGCTTGAATGTGACGGAGGAAGTCCGGTGGAGAAGATGAGGAGGACGTCGTCGTTGTTGTTGAAGAGAGCGTAAAGGAACGGCTGACATTGGCTGATTCTGACAGATCAATTGGAAGAATGGAAATGGGCTTCGTCGCTGCTGCTTCTGCTGGTCCTAGAAGGTTCGCCTTCTCACCTTCCATTGATCAATTGCAACTTGCATTTCTCTCCAATTTGTTCACTACATAGTACACAATTGGCTAATAAAAGTATCATATATATCCACACGGAGAAATAGAGAGAGAGATTAAGATTTATATGGTGCTTAGTTTATGAAAATGGTGACGAATCTGTGGATCCATGAACACCAAAGTGGAGAGAGAGAGAATTTAGAGCTTCTCTTTAAGTTCAAAATGGCTTCTTGGCGCTCCATAAATGAGCTTCTTCCTTTGCATTTTGCCCCTTAGTGCGTCTCATTTTGCACTTTGCACCCTATTTTAGCCTTTTTTTTTATTTATGATATCCTCAACGTGCTCTGTGGAGAAAAAAATCAAACGGTCCTTAGGGCCTTTTTGGAAAAGTAATTTCATATGAGCAATTATCAAAAATAGCATTATATAATAAAATAATTATATAAAATAGTATATTTTATTTTAATTATATAAATTAATATTTTTTATTTATTTTTTGATAGAGATTAATAAAAATCTTGAGTATTATATTAAAAATTCAAACTCTTAATTTCCTTTTATAACGACTCTATTTAATATCTAATTAACTAAACTTGCGTAATAATGGGAGAAAATCTCTCTTCATTTTGATCTCGGTTGTTTTTTAATCATATTTAAAAAAGTTTAAGCAATTAATTCATATCTGCAAAAATTTCAAAAAATCACAGATTTCGTGCGGAATTACTATAGATCTGAAATTGTATATTTTAGGAATTTTTTTCGTTTTATTTGTTATATCATCGTTGCAGATTTGAAAAAAAAAATTATTTCCTTGGTTGTATCAACGTTCCAATCGTTTGAAAAAAATGTCCAAGTAGTTTTATCTGATACTGATATATTATATCATTAATATGAAAACAAAATATGTATCATAGAATGTCATAACTCAGATACAATATGAACATTGTCTATACCATTCTTTATCAGTCTATTATCAATTGATATATTTTAGTATTGTATCATTAATATGAAACGATATTGTTCAAGTAGTTGGTTGTATCCAAAAAAAAAGGAGAAGAGACTGTATCATAGAATGTGATAACTCAAATACAAAGTAAACATTGTTTATATCATTCTTTATTAGTATACTATCGATTGATACATTTGTATCATTAATATGAAAACAAAGTCTGTATCACAAAATGTGATAACTATGATACAAGATGAAGATTGGCTTTATCATTCTATTATCAAAGAATCATTCTCATACAGTATATATCTAATTGATACAGTCTGTATCAAAAACATCTTGAAATCAAAATAAAAGATGAAGATAATCTGTATCAATATGTATCAGTCTGATAATAACTGATACATATTGTATTAATTCTCCATTGGTACACAAAGATAAAAGTTTGAAAAAATTGCAGCAAGAATGTGTCAATCTCCACTAGAGTGAAGTCTCTAATCTCCTTATTCACCGTTGATTTGAAGATTTTACACCTCTCTGATAATACATCCTCTATATCAAGACTTGGTTTGCCAGCATATGAATGGTGGTCGGAGTCTCTTCATGGTATTAGCAGTAATGGACCTGGGATCTACTTCAATGGCCCAATTAAAGGTTCCACCAGTTTCCCCCAAGTTATTCTTACTGCAGCTGCTTTCAATCGGACCTTGTGGCATTCGATTGCATTGGTTATTACAGTTGAGGCTGAGAGAGAGAGAGAGAGAGAGATTTCGATTAATCCATATCATATCAAAAACTTTAAGAAATCACAGATTTCATGGGAATTTTTTTTTTCTTTGATAGAGATAATCTGAGAAAATCTTGGGGATTTGGAAGAGAAAAACTAGAGCAGTTATAATGAGAGAAAAAGGGGGAGTAATTAGAGAGAGAATGCAGTAAGTTGGAAAGACAATATAGAAAATCTGATGCAAAAGTAATTTTCTACTTTCTATAATTATTTTGCTATTTTTTGTAATTCTTTAATAGGTTTGCTAATTATTATAAATAGCTAGTTAAGCTTGCTTAGTTATATATTTTTCCATTTCATAAATAGGGATGCTTTAATGGAATAGTTTTGGCTAATTACTAGACGTAGTAATAGTTAAGAAATTATTGTATCGATGATATAATTTTATGAAATTTTTGTTGTATCACTAATATAACTTTCTGAAATTTGCTATGTATCAATGGTACTACAATTCACTCTAATCAGTGATACAACAATTTTGTTATTTTTGTTCGCTCAATTTTGTTGTATTTGTTCTCTCAACTTAATTGAATACATTGTATATTCGTTCGACCTAGTTGTATCAATAATTTATCAATTTTGTTGGATACACTAATTTTAAGACAAGCTGCTCTGTATCAATGTATTTTTTCAGTAAATGCACCATGCATGTATAGTGTATCACTTATATTTTAAGAGACACACTTGTATCATCACCAGAAAAATCACCCCAACCGTCACCATAAATGCAAATCTCAAATCAAAAGCATTTTTTATTCATCCTAACTACAACTTAAAAATTATTAGATTTCTAGATACAATCCAAAATTTTTTTAGATACAACATTCATATGGAGGAACTAACAAAGCATTTTTTTTTGTCTTTGTTCAGTCATTACATACATATAACATATAGTCGGAGAAGAAGAAGCGGACCCAAATCTATGTTATTTTGCCAGAATTAAAACCTAATGCAAATGGACGAGGAAATCGCCAAATCTTGGTTCAATTAAGTTTTTCTGAGAATCAACTAGCTTGTTCTCCTTTTTACCAAGGTAGATCATTATTTTAAAGACACAAAAGAAAAAAAATAAAAAGAAATAGATATACTATAATGACAAATCTCCAAAACTTCAGATTTCACGCACCCCCAACTTGAAGAAAAGAGAAAGCAGTAAAGCCTCGAATCTCATACAAAAAACTACAGAAAATAAAGAAAAAAATGAGCACATAAAGTGTATTTGATATCTGTTACAAAATTCAAACTGTAGCTATGTTGATAATTTTAAGAAACTATCACTATAAAAAGTAATTAAAGAACTTAAGCTTGCTTAGTCAAGTAATTTTTTTTTGAAATGTCTCTTCATAATTCAATGTAGGTGAGTATAACATATATTTATTTAATGAAGTAATTACTTGATCTTTAAAATTGTTTCATAACTTTTCAGATTCTATATTTTTTTATTTTTAATACTTTTATATGTGTTGTAAAATCAAGCTCAGAACAACAATATGAATAAGAAAAATAATATAGAACAAGAAAAATAATATAAGATAGCTTTCTCTTTCAAGTGTATAACATATTATTCTCAAGACCTCTATTTATAGGATTACATTGAGTAGTACTAAAAGGGATCATAAACATGACATTAATTTGTGAGAATATGGGAAAGATCAAGAGGGTATGAAAGATCAATGAGGAGGTAGTGGGTATTACTACACATAATGGTAGGAGTTATATCTAGAAGTTATGGACATCTATAATTAATTAAATAATAATAATAATATTTACAACACTCCTCCTTGGATGTTCATTGATTATTTATATGCCTCATTAAAATATTACTACAAAAAATTTTGTGAGAAAAGATTTTAGTGAAGGAAAAATAGTACATGTATCTTGTACTATGCATTATCTGCTGCCTTATTAAAAATTTTGCCAGAAAAACCCATGGGAATAAAACCTAAACTAAAGAAAAAAGAATGCAATGCGTATTTTACTCCCCCTGATGTAAACCACATATAATTTCTCGAAGATAATGCATCTCAATCTTATATATAAGTTTTTCAAATGTTGAGGTTGATAATGCTTTAGTGAACACATTGGCCAAATTATCAATCGAGCGAATATGTTGAATATCTATTTCACCTATCTTCTCAAGATCATGAGTAAAAAAGAATTTTGGTAAAATGTGGTTTGTACTATCTCCTTTGATATATCCCTCTTCCACTTATCTATACATGCAACATTGTCTTCATGATGTGTAATTGGAATATCCCTTTTTAAAAGAAAACCACACATTTTCTGAATATGTTGAGTCATTAATCTCAACCAAACACACTTCCGGCTTGCTTCAAGGATGGCTACAATTTCTGCATGATTTGAAGAAGTGGCAACTAATGTTTGCTATATCGAATGCCAAGATATAGTTGTGCCTCCATATATAAATAAATAGTCCATCTAAGATCGAGCTTTATGTGGATCAAATAAATACACAGTATCTCTATAACCAATCATTCTGACTTAGATTCATTAGAATAAAATAATCTCCTGTTAATAGTTCCTCGAAGATTTCTGATGTTTAACACCATTTCAACGTATTCTTGTTGAGGAAGAGCTAAATCTTTCCAATATAAGTACTGCAAATAAACATTTAGTTGGGTATTATTGGCAAGATATATTAATTTTCCAAATTATACTGAGATATGGAGTTTCATCACCAAGAAATCTTTCATTATTTTTTTGAAGTCGAAATGGATCTTTATTTAAGTCAAGCGTCTCACAACCATCGGGGCACTCAATGGAAGTGATTTATCCATATAAAATAACTTAAAAATATTTTCAATGTATGTTGATTATGGACAAAATACTCTATTTGTTAAATGTTCAATTTGTAGGCCAGATAAAATTTTGTCTTGCTAAGATCTTCATTTCAAATTCTTTCTTCAAACACTCAACAACTTTTGAAAGCTCTTCATGAGTGCTAATGATATTTAAGCATCAACATGCGCAGCTATTTTAACAAATTCAGATCCAGTTTTTCTTAATAAAACACAAGGACAAATAGGGTCATTTTTGTATCCTTCCTTTAGCAAATATTTGCTAAGATAATTGTACCATATCCGTCCTAATCATTTTAATCCGTATAAGCATTTCTGAAGCTAGTCATGTTTTCAGAAGTCAATGATCGGTGTTGATCTAGATCATAGCCAAAGTTTGTATGTTTTTAATATACAATGAAGGCCTCCCTCCTATTTCAAAAATTAATTATGGTTTATTTTTTTATTTTATGTTTTAAACTCTTATTATCTAACACTGTCACGACATGTCATGAGCTCAATGAACAAAGTAAAATGGATGATGGCGAGTTTAAGAATATGATGATGAGACTATGGTTCCTGAACATTTTACGAAATAATTGAAATAATTTAAGATTCAAGATGTAACACCCAGGATGTCCCTAAGAACAAACCCGTGGGTTGAATTAGAGAAATTAGGAAAATCAGCACCAGGTCACAGAACGACTCATCAGGTGACCCGTTAAGTCATTTGATGGATCGTTAAGTAACCTGTTATGTGGGTGCCTGAGTTGAATGATCTGTTGTCACGACCCGAACAGAGGCCCCGATCGCAACACAGGACAAGGAACCCCGAGAGGCCCAAGTCGACCCATGGCATAAGTGTACATATAACTTGATCAAATAAACTGAATAATCAATAAGAAAATCATAGCGGAAGTCTAAACTTAAACATAACATCAGGATACACAATCTGAAGCTGAATACACCCGTATGTCTGAAAAGGCTCTAAACATGATGAGTTGATGAGACAATACCCCAACTAACTAGACAAGCTGATAATGAAAATACATAAGGAAATCTGAATAATCTAGTCCACAGGAGATGAGGACTCACCAACAACATACGATGCTATCTCAAAAGGCTGACTATGAACGGGGCTGAACTTGAGAGCCGAGTCCTGTATCATGACACGTTTCACCATAGAGTATGTGGTCATTACGTGGAATGTACCGAGTATGTAAGGTAAGTAAAACCGCTTAAGTAATTAAAATCATTTAAATAAAATGCATAATATAAACATAAATATTAAAGATCTGATAGTAGGACTTGCATGCATTCTTTCTGAAATCATGATCTCATCATAACATAACATACATCATAACTGAATCAATTGACTCAAAGCTGAAATATGATATTTATAAGTAAAACTAAACATTGAGTCAAACCTACTTTAGAACATGTATCAATGTATAAATCTCAAGAATGATGAACATGCATAACTGAAATCATGAGGAATAATGGGAGACTCGTCTTTTAACCGACATACCACGATAGAGCTTATGTGGTCCCAACTATCATAGTCAAGTGGGTAGAGCCGTCCAAAGCCTTTCCAGGCTAGGGACGATACCATGATATCGATATCAAGCTCGTGGGCCAATAGTGCCGGGGATAGCTCACAAGGGAGGTCCCAAAGTAATATATAATAATATAAACCTACGTTGGCGCGTAGTTCTGAGGCATAGGGTGATCGACCCTTAGCCTACTCAGTGCTAGACACTACTCCCAAAAACATGCATATGCTCTACATCATTATTCACGAAGCTCAACATCGTCTATTGATGAAGCTCAATAATAAAATATGTAATCATTCATGTGAGAAGCTTTAACTCAAACCATACCATAAGCTGAAAGATAATTGGAAGTCTTCACTCCAAAATCATGTGGTAAGCTTAATTTGAAAAATCATAAATCATACTTGTACATGTGGGTATTGCCTAAAGCTTTATCATGCTTGAGAATACTCATTACAGATCGAAAACATCATTATAAACATGAGTAGCTTGAAAATATGCTTTTCATCATAATATCTCATTATCATCATACATTCATCACAAATCTCATCTTTCATGAACTTTTCATCAATGGGTTTTTTAATTCATAAATCTAGAAACATGATTTTTAATTGAAAACATTATAAAATTTGCCCATGCTTCATAATTCAATGGTAGAAACATATTTAAATCATACCCATGTAAAGAATTAGGAACTTCATGTGTTGGGTTAAAACTCCATAGATTAAACATAGAACATTCATGATTTAGAGAGCGATTGGGCATGGATGTGAAAGGAATCACCTATTCATAATCCTACATACCTGTTGGTAGTTGATTCTTACACTTCTTTAATAACCCAAGAAGAAATTGAAGGGAAATTGAAGAACACTAAGCTTGATCACCCTCTCTCACCTTCTACCTTGCATGCATGAATGTAAATGGCCTAGAATGAACTTAACCTCTTTAAAAGTCATCATTAATAACTCAAAACGATGTAGTTTAGGCCTTAGGATCTTAGAAATTATGGAAAAACCCTTACTAAACTCGTAGAAAATAACTGCAAGATAGTCCCAACGAGGGACCCAATGACTCGTCCTCTATGGCCATGACTCGTGGCATGATCCGTGAAGTACACTGCTCATTTGGGCTTGTCACGGAAAACACCACGATCCATTATTGGTGACCGCGACTCGTCGTCACCACTCGTTATGTACACTGTTCTCCATGTCAATTAATTCTTCAACTAGATGACCACGACCCTTCCCACGAATCGTGGGGACTAACCACGACTCTTGGGGTCCTTCCATCAAGTATATTGCCTCTCTTCTTCTCTTTTCTTTCTCACCCACCCCACGACTGACCTAATGACTCGTTGGGCCTGACCACGAGTCATGGTCACGCCCGTGGGATCCTGTGTTCCCAAACTGCAAACTCATCACCTGGGGCCTCCCCACGAGTCACATCACGATTCGTGGGCTTCTTCATGGGTCTCTTCATGACTCATTCTGTGCCTGATGCCAGATTTTAAATTTTCTCCCTTTCAACTCTCGAGTCTGATCTTTGGGCTTCCGGGGTATAATAATATCTCCCCCTTGGGAACATTCATCCTCAAATTTTGGAAAACCTATAGAAAAGTAGAGAAATGCAATTATCATATTCATATATTGATCATTTAAACCGAAAACGGACGGAATGACTATCTCCGATGCAACTACATAACTGATTTGAATTCACGAATCATACATACATACATATACATAAAAGAAACTTGGGCATATGAACTGAGCACGAAAATTAAAGAGTTTTGGGTCAAAATTGATACCTCAAGCTGGAACTAAGCCGATAGAGAATAAATGTGGGTATCTAGCCATCATATCCGCTTCGGCTTCCCACGTAGCTCCTTTAACATGCTGATTCCTCCATAACACTTTAACTGAAGCTACTTCCTTGTTCCTTAGCCTTCGAACTTGACGATCCAGTATTTCTACCGGAACCTCCTTATAACTGAGCCCGTCTTTTACACCAACACTGTCCACCGGGACGACTAGAGCTGGATCACCCAAACATTTCTTCAAGAGCGGTACATGAAACACAGGATGCACGAAAGCTAATTTTGAGAGCAACTCCAACTCAAGGCCACTTTGCCAACATGTCTCATCCGTTACGGGCCAACATAGCGGGGACTAAGTTTTCCCTTCTTTTCGAACCTCATCACTCCCTTCATGGGAGACACCTTCAAAAATACCCAATCATCAACTCCAAATTCTAATTCCCTTCTCATATCAGGATAGGGCTTTTGGCGACTCTGGCATTTTTCAACCTATCCCTTATCAACTAAACCTTCTCCATAGCCTCGTGAACCGAATCTGGTCCTATCATTGCCGCTTCTCCAACCTCAAACCATCCAATAGGCGACCTACACCTCCGCCCATAGAGAGCCTCAAACGATGCCATATGGATACTGGAATGATAGCTGTTATTGTATGCAACCTCGATAAGAGGCAAATGCTCATCCCAACTATCTCTGAAGTCGATCACGCATGCTCTCAACATATCTTCGAGAGTCTGAATTGTCCGTTACGCTTGACCATCTGTTTGCGGATGAAACGCTGTGCTGAGCTTAACCTGAGTACCAAGTCCTTTTTGAAATGACTTCCAAAAATGAGAGGTAAATTGTGTACCTCTGTTTGAAATAATGGATAAGGACACTCCATGCAATCGAACTAGCTATCTGATATATAGTCTGGCATAATCCTCCACCGAATCCGTGTTTTTGACCGATAGAAAATAAGCAGCCTTGGTCAACCTGTCTATCATAACCCAAATGGAATCATATTATCGATGAGTGTGAGGTAAACCTGTGATGAAGTCCATATTAATTTCTTCCCACTTCCGAGTAGGAATACTGATATCCTGAAACACACCATCTCCCCCTTTGGAGAAGACCTCCACCTTCTGATTCTGAACGACTTCCTTTAACTTTACCAAAATCGGGTTCTCATCTTGTCTAGCTTCCACATCAGTCACCAAGGACGATTCTGATCCGTTTTGAATAATAACACCGCAATTGGCCGAGTCAACCAACCTAACTCCCAACATTGCGAATCGATGCACATCCTTCAGTAGCTCCATCTTCCCCTCATCCAAATGAGAACACTCTCCATAGAGAATCTACTAAGCGCGTCCGTTACTACGTTGGCCTTACCCGGATGGTAAAGGACACTCATATCATAGTCCTTGAGTAGCTCCAACCACCTCATTTGTCGAAGATTGAGATCCTTCTGGTAAACACATACTGCAAACTCTTATGGTCCGTAAACACATCCACATGGACCTCGTAATAATGTCCTCATATCTTGAAGACGAATACTACAACAACCAATTCAAGATCATGGGTCGGGTAATTCTTCTCATGAACCTTTAGCTGTCTGGAGGCATATGCTATAACTTTCCCGTGCTGCATCAACACACACCCAAGTTCGAGCCTTGAAGCATCACAATACACCATGAACCCATCAGTATCCTCCGATAGAGTTAAACACCGGTGCTGAAGTAAGTTGAGTCTTCAACTCTTGGAAGCTCTTCTCACAAGCCTCCGACCATTGGAATTTCACATTCTTATGGGTCAATTTGGTCAAGGGTGCTGCAATAAATGAGAAGCCTTCAACAAATCTCCGACAATACCCAACTAAACCCAAGAAGCTCTGAATTTTCGAAGGATTCACCGGTCTAGGCCAATTCTTCACTACCTCTATTTTCTGAGAGTCCACCGTTATGCCTTCGCTTGATACTACATGGCCCAAAAATGCTACGGAGTTCAACCAAAACTTACACTTGCTGAATTTGGTATATAATTAGCGATCCTTGAGAGTGTGAAGCACTATTCTCAAATGAGCGGCATGCTCCTCCTCACTCCGGGAGTATATCAGGATGTCATTGATAAACACAATCTCGAATGTATCTAGGTATGGCTTGAACACCCTGGTTATCAAGTCCATAAAAGCTGCAGGAGCATTCGTTAGTCCAAAAGACATAACTACAAACTCGTAATGACCATACCGCATCCTGAAGGCTGTCTTCGGGATGTCACTCTCCCGGACTCTGAGCTGATGGTACCCAGATTTGAGATCTATCTTTGAGAAACATTTGGCACCCTAAAGCTAGTCAAATAAATCATCAATCCTGGGTAAAGGATACCCGTTATTGATGGTGACTTTTTCCAATTGTCGATAATCAATACACATTCGAAAAGAACCATCTTTCATTCAGATAAAGAGAATTGGTGCACTCCATGGGGACTTGCTCGGTCTAATGAAATCCTTATCTAACAGGTCCTTCAACTGCTCTTTCAACTCCTTTAGCTCGACTGGAGACATTCTTAAGGGGGAATAGATATAGGCTGCGTGTCGAGAAGAAGGTCTATACCAAAATCAATCTCCCTCTCGGGAGGGATTCCCGACAAATCATCAGGAAAGACTTCTGGATACTCACGTACTACTAGAACCGACTGGATAGTTAGGGTATCAGATGCAACATCCTTAACCCTAACGAGATGGTACACATAACCTTTAGAAATCATCTTTCTGGACTTAAGGTAGGAAATGAAACGTCCAACAGGCACAGTTGAACTACCCTTCCACTCTAAGATTATCTCACCCAAAAATGTGAACTCTACTGCCCGAGTTCTACAATTAACTGAGGCATAACATGAAAATAGCCAATCCATGCCGAGGATAACATCGAAATCGGTCATGGCTAACTCTATCAAATTTGCTGAGGTGACTTTCTGAAGGACTGAGACTGGGCAACCTCTATATACCCGTCTAGTTATAACTGAATCACTTATTGGAGTAGAGACTAAGAAGGGTTTTGACAAGACTTCGGGACTGACTTTGAAGCTACTGGCCACATAAGGTGTCACAAAAGACAAAGTAGCCCCCCGATCTAACAAAGCATAAACATCAAGATTGAAAACACGCAACATACCAGTGACTACATCGGGGGAGACCTCCTGCTCCTGGCGGGATGCTAAGGCATAGAATTTATTCTGGTGCTAACCGCCACTTGTGCTAGTAGATGCTACCTGATGTGTTGAGCGTATGGGTGGGGCTGCAGAACTAGAAGCTGAGCCTCAGTCCCAATCATGATCCTGCCTCACTTCTAGGTAATCCCTGAGCATGTTCCGGGCTTCCCACACCCGAAACAAGCACATGTACCTACTAAGTACTAACCCATGTGACCCCGGCCACACCTGCGGCAAGTTGGAATACTAGAATCTAGGGGTCTGCTGCTCTAATCCCTAGAGCGTGATGCTCAACCCTTCTGATTGTGCCTCAGTTTGGATGGCACACTCAATGCTGAAGATACTTGGGCTGATGATCTCTGGTGGGTCTACTGTCGGTGCCCACCACTTGATCTCGGTTGTGAGAATCTGTGGTCATTGGTCCTGGCCCTCTTGGCCTCCCTCTCTCTTAGATGTGCCACCTCCATCTATTGGGCATATAAGACTATCTTAGGGAAGTCCATATCCTAATGGAGAATAGCGGTCCTACAGTCCTTGTCCAAATAACTCGCTACTCCATGAACGAACCTGCTCACCCGCACCCTCTGATCGACTACTAACTATGGGGTGTACTTTGATAGGCGAGTGAACTCAAGGGCATACTCCGACACCGTCATTCTCCCTTGCTTCAGATTTACGAACTCAGCTGCCTTCAGATCCCTCATCTCACGAGGGAAGAACCGATCTAAGAATGCAACATGGAACTCTTTCCAAGTGACAAGGCCTGCTCCGACGACCCTACTATCCTTCCAATGGCGAAACCAGATATGTGCGACCCCCTTTCAACTGGTACGAGGCCAACTCCGCGCACTCCACTTCATTCACCCCCATGATTTGGGTGATCTTCACAATCTCATCTAGGAACTCATGCAGGTCCTTATCTACTTTTGACCTGAGGAACTCTGGCGGGTTCATTCTCAAGAAATCCCGAACTCGAGCCACCATTACATTACCATTTTGCGGAACATGCACAACTGTCTGTTGATTGACCTGAGCGGTCAAGGCCTTTGCAAGCATCTGAATAGTGGCCTGAAACTCGGTATGGGCAACTGGCTCTAGTGCTTGGTGCTCTGAATTGGTGGGGCTTGCTGGTGCCCGTTACCGTTGCCATCCTCATGGCCATCTCCGTTCCCATTCCTTCTACCATTCATTCTTCAAGAATCCATGATTCTGCAATTACGAATAGGATGAATTAGAGGGATAGGGAGACATTTCATCGCAGGACATAGATCATGAAAGAAGGGAACATTTCCTAAACATTTCATAGCCTCTTCGTCATAAGTGTGGCGCGCTTCACACCATGAAGAAGACTCTACTTAACGCAGCTTTCAGACACCCTAGGATACTTTGAACTTATGGCTCTGATACCAAGTTTGGCACTACCCGAACAGAGGCCCGAATCGCAACATGGGACAAGGAACCTCGAGGGGCCCAAGTCGACCCATGGCATAAGCATACATCTATCTTGATCAAATAAACTGAATAATCAACAAGAAAATCATAGTAGAAGTCTAAACTTAAACAAAACATCAGGATACATAATCTGAAGTTGAATACACCCTTATGTCTGAAAAGCCTCTAAACATGACGAGTTGATGGGACAAGACCCCAACTGACTCAACAAGCTGAAACTGAAAATACATAAGGAAATCTGAATAGTCTAGTCCTCGGGAGATGAGGACTCACCAACAACATACGATGCTATCTTAGAAGGCTGACTATGAATGGGGCTGAACCTGAGAGCTGAGTCCTGTATCATGAAATGATACACAATAGAGTGTGCGGTCAGTACGTGGAATGTACCGAGTATGTAAGATAAGTAAAAGCGCTTAAGTAAGTAAAATCATTTAAAGACGATGCATAATGTAAACATAAACATTAAGGATCTGACAGTAGGGCTTGCATGCATTCTTTCTAAAATCATGATCTCATCATAACATAACATACATCATAACTGAATCGATTAACTCAAAGCTGAAATATGATATTTATAAGTAAAACTGATCATTGAGTCAAACCTACTTTATAACATGTACCAATGTATAAATCTCACGAATGATGAACATGCATAACTGAAATCATGTGGAACAATGGGAGGCTCATCTTTTAACCGACATACCACGATAGAGCTTATATGGTCCCAACTATCACACTCAAGTGGGTAGAGTTGTCCAAAGCCTTGCCAGGTCTAGAGACGATACCATGATATCGATATCAAGCTCGTGGGCCAATAGTGCCAGGGATAGCTCACAAGGGAGGTCCCAAAAACCTACATTGGTGCGTAGTTCTGAGGCATAGGGTGATCGACCCTTAGCCTACTCGGTGCTAGACACTACTCCCAAAAATATGCATATGCACTACATCATTATTCACAAAGCTCAACATCGTCTATTGACGAAGCTGAATAATCAAATACATCTCAAATATGTAATCATGCATATGAGAAGCTTTAACTCAAACCATACTACAAGATGAAAGATAATTGGGAGTCTTCACTCCAAAACGGTGTGGTAATCTTAATTCGGAAAATCACAAATCATACTAGTACATGTGGACATTTCCCAAAGCTTTATCATGCTTGAGAATACTCATTACACATCAAAAACATTATTATAAACATGGATGGCTTGAAAACATGCTTTTCATCATAATATCTCATCATCATCATACATATATCACAAATCTCATCTTTCATGAACTTTTCATCAATGGGCTTTTTAATTCATAAAGCTAGAAACATGTTTTTTAATTGAAAACATTATAAAATTTGCCCATGCTTCATAATTCAATGGTGGAAACATATTTAAATCATGCCCGTGTAAAGAATTAGGAACTTCATGCGTTGGCTTAAAACCCCATAGATTAAACATAGAACATTCATGATTTAGAGAGGGATAGGGAATGGGTGTGAAAGAAATCACCCATTCATAACCCTACATACCTGTTGGTAGTTGATTCTTACGCTTCTTTAATATCCCAAGGAGAAATTGAAGGAAAATTGAAGAACTCTAAGCTTGATCACCCTCTCTCACCTTCTACCTTGCATGCATGAATGTAAATGGCCTAGAATGAACATAACCCCTTTAAAAGTCATCATTCATAACTCATAAGGCCTTAGGATCTTTGGAATTATGGAAAAGCCCTTACTAAACTCGTAGAAAATAACTGCGAGATGGTTCCAATGAGGGACCTAATGACTCTTCCTCTATGGCCACGACTCATGGCATGATCCGTGAAGTACACTGCTCATCTGGGCCCGTCACGGGCAACACCACGATCCGTTACTGGTGATCATGACTCGTGGTCACCACCCATTATGTACACTACCTCCATGCCAATTAATTCTTCAACTTGCTGACCATGACCCTCCCCACGAATCGTGGGGACTAACCATGACTTGTGGGGTCCTTCTGTCAAGTACACTTCCCCTCTTATTCTCTTTTCTTTCTCACCCATCCCACGACTGACCTAACGACTCATGGGGCCTAACCACGAGTCATGGTCACACCCGTGGGGATCCTATTTCCCAAACTGAAAACTCATCACCTGGGGCCTCCCCACGAGTCACATCACGATTCATGGGCTGCTCTCACGGGTCTCCTCATGACTCATTCTGTGCCTGATGCCAGATTTTAAGTTTTCTTTATTTCAACTCCTGGGTCTGATCTTTGGGCTTCTAGGGTATAACATCTTTGCTTGCTGGAGGTGGCAATGAATGGTGTAACGAGTTGTCATGCCACCCCACGATTTGTTAGGACACCCGTTAAGTGCCCAATAATGAAGAAAGTGTTATTTTGCGCGGAGGTAACGACGGTTCTAGGTGATGAGTCGTCAAGATCCCCAATGGGTCGTTGTATGACTGTCATGGCCTAAATGGATGGGTCATGTGGGCACCTACACTGACTCAACTTGATAGGAGAACCTTCGCGGAACATTACATAAACACCCAACTAATTTTGTTACTTTCAAAAAATTGAACAGTATTTGTAAAATGGGCTAAAATCATAAAAGAAAAAAACACGACTCTCCCAACATCTAGTATAGACTTGTACAAGAACTCTAAAGAATACATGACAAGATAAAAGACACAGTTTCGTCCGGGAGGAAAGATATGGAAGTTAATGCTGAGTACTCCACATCAATCACGGAACTTCAAACCTGTCACAACCTACACTAAAAAGGTGTAACAAGAGTCGTATCAATACACCACATGTACTGGTAGGCATCATCGATTGACTATAATTAGTTTAAAGCAACAGTATAAAATTAATATGCAATCAATAATTCAGTTTGAAACAATTACTCAACAATTTATCAAGATAATCTTTAATTTTTTTACTCTTCATTTACGATAGTTATTTAACTATACATCCGTATCTCTCTATCCAGCTTAGCCACAAAGCCTTGGCCTGCACACTGTTTAGGCCTTGCTGCAGTGGTAACTTAACCATTGCTTTGGTCTCACCGCAGCGGAAACTCGATCGCTACAGCGGTACTGTTCTAGGCAGTAACTCGACTTTGCTGGAAATCTTACTTCTTTCAACACCTCATCAATTACACACGATCTAACATCATTCAGAACAGTAGAAATCTACACTCAATGAAATATACACTTCACAATTTTTCATCTTATCACAAGCTTTCAATTTATTCCCCCTTTTTATGAAACGTTCTCACAATTAGGAGTAATCCAGCAATGTACATAAATCACATTTATCCAATGTTTGTACACACAAATATTAACTCATACTGAATCAATTTCATCAAACATCAAGACTTATAAAACAAGTATGACACGATTATGCGACAAATCAAATGCACACTAAACATATGATAATTAGATCTGTCATCATTAATTTCACTCGATATTTGTACACATATCGGAGTCATCCTATCACTGAACTCTATCACACGGCTATATGTATATTGAACATACTTGTACTGATCTTTGTCTCACAACCATATGTATATCATGTCATACCTGTACCATTTCTCTGTCACAATCATATCATCGGTGATGTGTTGGGCACACGCCTCCATCATATCATTGTACACACACGCCAGAGGGTCTTGTTTTTTCCCTTCTAGTCATGACCTGCAGGGGACTCTAGAAATCCATGTACTATACACCTAGCCGTATGAACATTTAGTCATACTTGTTTGTGCATCCATTCATATTGCTCGCTCGGATGCTCACCTCGAGCATGAGCCACTCATATCCAAGTACTTATACACATACAACTCTATTCATTCGGATTCTCACCTCGGGCACAAGCCTCTTATCTCAAGGTAAGGTACGTTAACAATCTCATTCACGTTCACCACAGGATAAGAATCTATTATCCCTCACTTATCAACATACGCAACATGATATCAACCAGCCAACCTGTATGACGGATCTGCAAACCCACTTATCAACCACAGATTCTTAGCATAGAGTTTCACATTATACTTCGTCAACTCATGTGACCATTTAGAAAGAAGTAATAAATCAACAACAAGCAGCATATTTGTTATGCAATTTCACTCAGTCAACTCAAGTGACCACTCAACAAGGTATATAAATCAACAATCATCAGCATAATTCATCAGGTATTTCATTTGGTCAACACATATGACACCACATAAGCACACATTATTTATATCAATTTTCCTTAACTCTCACCATGATAATTATCACATTGAGCTTCTCAAACCTCATCTACAATCATATAATATATCAACATTATTCTACATGATCAAGGCACGAAGACCCATTAACTATACCCACAACTCACCACATTTACTAGTTATCTAATTTAAGAAGTGATTCTTTCTATACTGTTACTTATTAATGTATTAGTTAGTAATTATTAAACACGTAATCTGCCTCAATCAACATTCATAACCAAGCCATTGCAAAGACAACATTCATAATTCTCCATGCTAAATTTGCCAACTCTCTTATTACCTACGGACCATCATTCATTCAAGTTCTTTCAACCTTATTTAACACCTTAATTCTATGACTTTCCATCTTAAGACAGTCTATTCAGGTCAACCTTCGCCACATTAGTATTTCTAATTTCTCCAAATTAATTCATCAACACATAAGATTAATTAGATAAAATTGAGTAAAGCACTCAACCTAGTTAACTACGAATTCATATAATTACTTGTTCTTTCCTTATCTCAGATTCATTTCTAGGCTAGTTAATTTACATAACAAATTCACTTGCTCATTCATAGTATATAAAAGGGCACCAATAGGTTCACATAACCTCATTAGGTTTATTTATGTCGCTTCATTCTTGTTCCTCTCCTTTTATACAACACATGCGCAAAGATACATTTATAATTTATACCATCAAACACACCACAAAATATACCATCAAGAACAACTACAATCATATCTCATCCAAACTTGCTATCAAGAATATCACCTCAAGACTCCCTACCAAGATCATAACATTAAAAACACATTATCAAGAATATCCAACCAAGGGTACTTATCAAGAACATCAGATCAAGAGTATTTTATCAATAATTAAATATCAACTAGGTTTCCCTTTTTCACATGCTCCATACTTAGGATTAATCCTCCAATATTTAGTTACATTACCACAAATCTTTTATTATGTCATCATATTATATGATCCCTACCCTCATCAATTGTACATTAATAGTACACATGTATACGCTTTACTAATTATAGTCTAATACAAAGGTATGTCATAATCTACCTGGATTGCAGAACTGGAACATGCAGCTACTCCATGGGAGCTTTTCCTATCCTCAACGCCTTCGAACATTCAATGTCTAAAAATAATATATTAAGAAATCAATCAATAGGCTACTTCTTCGATTCAAGGGTTTGGTAACTCAAACCACTCTATTCTACCCCGTATTTACGACCTAATTCGATAATCATAGGCTAACTTATCATAATCCAAATCTACAATGATCATTCAACTCTAGTTAATGAAGTTTTTACTCCTCTAATCCTCTTAAAATAGTTTTTAAGGTTAGGGGTTCAGATTCACCGAATTCTAGGTCTTAAACTATCACCAAAATAATGTTCTATAATCACATTTACCCTAGAAAGTGTTAATTTACCTATTTTAGGCCTAGAAATCAACATATAATCATTACCATAACCCTAACACTAGTTTTCACAAACCTAAGGATCTTAGCTAGGAATCCATCATTAGAGACTATCTTTAATTCTAGGTGTTAGAGAATTATAAGATGGAAGGATTAACAAGGAAATGTTATATTGGAATAAGAAACTACTCTAACCTTTGAGAATTTCCACCAGAGCTCTCAAACTTCGTGCCTTAGCATAATGGAGTGAAAACCCCTGAAATTCTAACTTAGATTGGTTTTGTGCCTCGTGTCGTCCATTGCAGCGCTACATTTCCACTGCAGCAGTCCCATTATAGAGGTACATTTCTGCTGCAGCAGTCACGCTACAGCGAAGGCTTGTTCACCACGACGTCCTACTGCCTGCAAAATTTTGAATCATTATGCTAATGTCATCGAGGCTCTATAACAATCGGATGGATTGTTATAATGACCCATCAAATGTGTAGTGGTGGTTTATGGTTGATTGTCCTAGTGTTCGCGATAAATTAGGGGAATGAGTCGTCATGTCCCTAACAACTAGTTAAGTCTCCCGTGGGGTGAGAAAGAATAGTGAATAGGAAGATTCCAGTGGTGGTAACGAGTCCCGACCATGAGTCGTCAAGTGACCCAACGACTCGTTAGGTCACTCGTGGTGACTGACAATGTCTATTTTTCTGTCGAATCTCTAAGGGTGTTTTCACAATTTTAAGCTCTTAACTTCCTAATGAAGTTATTTTAAGCCCTGAAAGGAGTGTTTTAAGAGGGTATAACCTATTCTAAGTCATTAGACTCCCATGCATGCAAGTTATTGAGAACCCTCTTCAAGATCAAGCTAGAACTATCTCAATTCTTTTCCTAATTTTCTTAGGATTTCGAGGCTAGTTTTAGGATCAGTTTACATAGGTATGTAGGGAATGAATGAGGGTTTCCTTCCACTCTCATGCCCAAATTTCTCCTCAAGTTTATGAATTCAAGCTTTAATTCAAGTGTATGGATTTATATAATTTTAACTCAATTTTATGAAATTCTCTATGATATGTTTATGGGTTTAATCCCCTCATGTCTAAAGTATGTTTTAAATCTTATGGGTAGACTTTATACATAATTTGATTACAAAATTCATGATTTTAAGTTATTAGCAATTATGCCCTATTATGCAAGTTTTATGAAAGTCAAGCTTATGATTCATGATTTCAAGTACGATGAGATATCTAGTATGAATGAATGTTTATGAACTCTCCCCTTATGAATCTATGATTATGATTTACGAACTCTATTTCAAATATATGTGATCTTATGATTTGGGCAAGCCTACACAAGTTAAGTGTGTTTGATGATTTAGCCAAGGCTAATAAGATTAGTTTAACAAATGTTTTGGAGTTAAGACTCTCAATGCAACTTATGATATATTTTGGAGTCAAGATTCCTTATGTTCATATTCAAGCTATGTTTTGAGATTAGTTATGATTATATGAGCAATATAAATGTTTTGGAAGTAGTGTCTAGCACCGTAGGCCAGGGATTCTGAGGTTCCCCGATCTCAAAACTACATGCTAATGTAGGTATCAATTTGGGACCTCTCAAAAGAATGTTTCCCCCGTACGAGGGCACACCATAATATCACACATCATTCATCCATCGCCCTAGCAAGTCTTAGGATGGGTCTCCTCTATGTGGACAAGACGTGGGATCATCATGCCCTCATACATGGTGGTTGTCGGTTATGACGAGTCTCCCATTATTCCTCATGATTTTAGTTACTCATGTTTATGACTTATTATGTTTTGCAGCAGATTTGACCCAATGATCAGTTTATGAGCTTTTACTTACGATTTCAGCTATGACAAGTCATATGATTTCTATTTCTAATCTTGGGTCACTGTGTTCAGTTATGATTAACCAGCTTATGACTATGTATGTCTCAGATACAGTTTTCAGCATATAGTTCCTACTCTCATGATCTAATGATTTATATTATCTACATGATTTTAGTTATCATTTACTAAGTATGTTTTTACTTACCTTTCATACTTAGTATATTCAAAGTACTGACCGCATACTGTATGTTATATTATTTCATGATATAGGTTTATCTCGCTGATAGCTCGCTTCCCCTATCAGCTCAGTTCAGCCCTGCCTTGGGTGAGTCCTCATCATTCGAGGGCATCTATCATTTCAATTTTGTGTTGTCAATTTGTTTCCGTCTTGGAGATAGCTGGGGGCTTGTCCCAACATCTCATTAGATAGTAGAGGCTTTTCAGACATAGACTAGTATGTTCAGCTTTAAGACTTAGTATTGCGATGTGATCACTTGATGTACATTTATGTTATTTAGACTCCTGCTTACTCATGTTTAAGTTATCAATTTTTGCTTCATTATATGCTCTTGAGTTGCTATGTTCATGCCATGGGTCGACTTGAAGGAATTCGTGGTTCTAGGTATAGAGGGCAACTCTGGGACCTGTGGCTCCTTACAAAGCTGGGCCATGAGTCATAGAAAGGGTATACTTGTGTTGTCCATGACGGCTCTCTCTCGAATCTCCTCAACTATATATCTCTGAAAGTTAATTGCGTAGCCTCCATGATACTAGCTACCAGTGCAGCTTGGTTCGAAGATACGACATTGTCATTGCTGGTTGGTGCCAACCTGTGTCACACTAATAACCACCACAGTTTACCCTTAAAGTTAAAAGTGGCCTTCTTAATCTGTACCTTCGGTCCATTCAACCACTCCACTGATGTACCCCGAGTGGCTATGATTTGGGCCAGCCACGTATACTGCCTTTTTCTGTCCTCGTGGCTTAACGTCTTGGTCTTGATTTTCTGTAGCTCACTCAGTTAATGATCGAACTTGGCTGTGTTCATCGGAGGCTCATACTCTAGACCATATAGCATGCGGGAGATGGCACGCTCAAAGATGTCCACTGGAGTTTCCCTTACCATAACACGGGTTAGTGCAGGACTCTTCCTCTAGTCTTGGCCTCCCACGACCTGATTTTATAATGTGGCTACATATGCCGCATAAAACTCTCTGACCAGTGGTGGGCTGTAACTACTGGACGGCTTGCTCAACCACCCAAACTGATACCTGTCAAATAGTGCTTGAATATCTGGGAGGTCCTTGAACCCTGTAGTGACCAACCTTGGTCTTCACAGATGCTCCTCTTTGGATGGCCCTTATTATTGGGAGTAATGTCCCGATTGTAGATTGCCCTCATATCTGAAACACACCACCTTCTCACCATTCTCCGAGACTGGTCTAGAGAGGTGTCTGAGGTTCCGGTATCCTTATTATCACTACTTTCCTATTGGGCATGGGATTCATTAGCATCCTCATCATCATTCTCAACCGCAGTGCCCTCCTGATCCTTTGGGGCTGAGGCCCCATCATTTCTATCCTCTCGGTTGGGTGGGTCCCTTGCGATTGGAGTCAGAGATGCGACCATGGCTGTTGGATTAATAGGGCATTTATTCCTAGCCCTGGTCGATCACCACTCTAGTTGTTCCTCATCTATCTGATACTCCTTGACCGAGCCACTTGACTCTTTATAGGGTGATGGTTCATCTCTTAGTCTGCGAGTCGAGGGTTGGCCCTACTTCTTAGCTAGACCCTTCTTGGGAGTTCCTTTTGGTGCCATTGTACCTGTGGAATAACCATTAGAATCCATAATGTAAAAGTGCACCAAAGGATGTCTGTTACAGTGTACAATGAGGGACTTGACGGGTCGTCACCAGTGGCAATGAGTCGTTGAGTCACCCATAATGTCTGATGCCAGCTTATACAATGTTATCAGTAGTCTTAACGAGTTGACCTAATGAGTCGTCAAGTCACTCGTTAAGTTTCCTTCAGACTTAGTCAATTTACCCCACTCAGGATGAGCCACATCACGAGTCATTAGGTGATACCACAACTCGTTACGTGACTCGTTCTCAAGGGTTTTGAGTATCACTTAGGTGAGTCAGTGGTGACGAATCATGACATGATTCGTCAGGAGAGCCCACAAATCGTTACATGAGGCGTCATTACTACACAACTAGTTACGCGTAGTTTGACCTCCAAATTTGGTTGGGTTAATCAGACTTCTCCCATATCACATGTTATGCACTTTTATTCTGGTGGGAGTTGGGCGAGCAAAACAATCCAAGCTTCATTACCAAAGCAATTATGGATCATAATGCCTGCGGACTCAATGGGGGTATGAAACCCAAGCCAACCGAAGCTTAATAACAATTACAACCTCAATCATTTACACATTCTACCACAAATTCATCAAAATAATCCATTTTAGTTCAAAATTTTAAGTGTTCATCATTTTAGACAATTAAATTCATGGCAACTTAGGGTTTTAATGTTTGGGACCAAATTTATATACTGACAACAGTTAAAAGCATGAGGAGGTCTAAGTTAATAAATGCAGCATTTCAATACTCATAATTTCAAGGATGTTCAAGGATAGAAGATGAGAATTTGAGCAGTTGTGGGTCACAACGTGCGAGCAGTGATGGTGATGTTCGACCGAATGCTTGTGTCAGTATGTATATGTGTGTGCAATTGGAGACGTGAAGTGATGAGGGGAGAGGGAACTGTTTGTAGAGTATTAGGCGTTTGAAATGTGGGTAACTTAGGGAAAAATCGTGGGTTTATATGTTTAAGAAGTCAAATTACCCAGTTGCACGTGGGCTAGGTTGGGTGATTCAAATTTATGTATATGCACCACGACCTACGTAATGAGTCATTTCTCAGGTCATGACTCATTATGTTGTCTGTTATATTAGTCAATAGAGAAAACTTACATGGGACCTAATGACTCAGACAACGACTCGTGATGTTACCCAATGAGTCGTGTCTTGAGTCGTTGGCCCTGCACTCTTGGTGGACTTTCAGTTATGTTAGGACGAGATACTTAACGATTCATTGCGTGACCTCACGATTCATTAAGTCTCTCTTCACTGACTTTCTAGCTTTTACTGTTTTCTACTTTAGACCCTCTTGATAAGTCGTTCAATCATGTAATGATTCGTCTTGTGCTTTTTTGCACCAGACTCTAAGGTTCAAAAAATTTTTTTGTTCCAGCTCTAGATTTCTCCTCTCACTCACCTGCACATATCAAAACATGTAAACACTATACTGGTATTACAATTATAATTTGGGTTGCCTCCCAAGAAGTGCCTGATTTAACATCGCAGCACGATACGGGTATCTTGATTACTCAGACTTCACCAAGATACCTCCATGGGTTGCCTCCCATGCAGCACCTGATTTAATGTCGCGGCATGACGCAACTCCCCGGGTTACTCAGACTTCACACAGAGCCCAAAGGTCCACTAGTTTAATTTCTTCACTCTTCCCCAGATATGCCTTGACCCGTTGGCCATTCACCTTGAACCATTTGCCTTCATGATTTTCCAACTCAATTGCACCATAGGAGAATACTTGGACCACTTGAAATGGTCCCAACTATTAGGAATTCAACTTTCCAAAAAACAAGCGAAGCTTAGAATTAAATAACACCATATTTCCAGGGTTGAACTCTCTTTGCTCAATCTTCCAGTCATGCTGTATCTTCATCCTCATTTTATAAATTTCTGAAATTTCATAGGCTTTTAAATGAAACTCATATAGCTCATTCAACTGATCAAGCCTCAAGTTTGCAGCATCGCTCCAATTCAAATTCAGCTTCTTGAGCGCCCACATGGATTTGTGCTCAAGTTCGACCGGAAGATGACATGCTCTCCCATACACAAGTGGATAAGGAGACATACGTACAGGGGCCTTGAATGTGGTCCGGTAAGCCCATAATGCATCATCCAACTTCCTAGACCAATCTGTCCGATTAGAATTCACAGTCTTTGCTAAGATGGTCTTTATCTCCTGGTTTGAGACCTCAACTTGCCCACTAGATTATTGATTATAAGGTGTTGCCACCCTGTGTATCACCTGTATTTTTCAAACAAATTCCGAAACAATCGATTGCAGAAGTGCGAATCCCCATCACTAATGATGGCTCTAGGAGTCCCGAATCTGGCAAAAATATTGCGTTTCAAGAATGTTGTGACACTCTTACTTTCATTATTTGGAAGTGCAATTGCCTCCACCCACTTAGAAACATAGTCCACAGCTACAAGTATGTACTTCATCCCATTCGATCTTACAAACGGGCCCATAAATTCAATGCCCCAAATGTGAAACAGCTCAATGATAAGGATGGGAGTTAGCGGGAGTTCATGCCTCCTTGATATGCCTCCTTGCCTTTTGCATGCATCACATGCCTTTGCAAAATCATGTGCATCTTAGTGAATGGTTGGCCAATAGTACCCACATTGTAGAATTTTATGGGCTATGTGAATCCCATTGTGATGACCCTCAATAGGGGATGAGTGACACGCCTCCAATATGCTCAAAATTTCAGCCTCAGGCACATATCTCTGAATTCCCCCATCAGCATATATGTGGAATAAGTAAGGTTCATCCCAGAAAACTTCCGCACATCAGACATGAATTTCTTTTGCTGGTGAAAAGATAAATCTTCTGGTACTACATCACTCACCAGATAATTAGCGAAGTCCGCAAACCATGGAATGAGACCCTAGGAAGCAGCCAAAACCTTCTCATCGTGGAATGTGTCATCAATACCAAGCTCATCTCTATGTGCTACATCTACCTCTAATCTCGACAAGTGATCCGCCACCTGATTCTCAGTCCCCTTTCGGTCCTTAATCTCAAACTCGAACTCTTGAAGCAACAAAACCCATCTAATCAATCGTGGCTTGGCATCCTTCTTTGCCATCAAATAATGCAGAGCTGCATGGTCTGTATGAACTATCACCTTAGGTCCAAGCGAGTATGCCTGAAACTTCTCGAATGCAAATACCACATCCAACAACTCTTGTTACATCACGGTGTAATTCTTCTGAGCTGCATTAAGCACCTTGCTAGCATAATAAATGGGATGAAAAATCTTTTCACGCCTTTAGCCTGAAACAGCTCCCAGGGCCACTCTGCTAGCATCACATATAACCTCAAATGATAAGGACCAATCAGGTGCCACTATGATTGGGGCAGTAGTCAATCTCTCCTTCAAGCATTCAAACACCTTTAAGCATGCATCATCAAACACAAACTTCACCTCTTCCTCAAGTAGCTTGCACAAGGGATGTGCAATATTTGATAAGTCTTTGATAAATCTCCAATAAAATCCTACATGGACCAAAAAGCTTCGAACACCCTTCACAGAAATTGGAGGTGGTAGACTAGAAATTATATCAATCTTTGCTCTATCCACCTTATTTCCCTTTCCTGACATCTTTGCTCTATTTTTTCTAAGTGTTGGAAGCTAATATGACTCTGTTTGATCCTGAAATTTCTGGCATCCTCTGAATATTTTCACAGGTGGCTTGGTATGACTCATACCTCCATCCTACGACTTGTGACTTCCAGTCATATTTTGAGATATGTTATTCTTCAATTCTTCTGAACTTTACCATGCTCCTTGGTATAGGTCTTAGGTAGATATTACGATCCATGGTTACTACCATACTTGGAGACTCGTTATGTGGTATGGCTCATACCAGGATGGTACAACTCATACTTTAAGTCGTACTTTGCCTTCTCCTAAACAAATGTTCTGGACTTTTTCATGACTTTTAGTACGGTTTGTACCAGGATGGTATGACTTTTATTGAAGTCCGTACTTAGCTCTTTTTCTGCATTTTGTCCTTCTTTCTCACATTTCAACTCCAACATCTATCTTCCCTGAAAACAAAGAAAAAGTGCATCATATCCATATAAATACACTTGAGTCCATGTTTATTTTCTTAGTTTTAAGTGCCGAAAGTGTTGTAAACCCACAACACATTAACATCCTCGACTTAAGACATTTGCATGTCCTCGGGAAAGAAAAAAAACCAAAAATGACGCTTGACTAGCAAGTAAACTTAGAATACCTACAACCAACACAACAAAATTTGCCCTATGAACCAATAATAGATATTGACCCCTTTTTCATTCAATCCAAGTCAACTATGCACACATGTAACTACATCCTATGACATACAGGAATCTAGATATGACATCCAACTATTAGCAGAGAATCGAGCAATCACCAAAGCTATTCACACTGACAATTGGAAGAATGCAACACAAACCATGTACCCTTACCAAAAATGAAGTCCCCAATACTCACAGATATATAAAAATATGAAACTTGGGACTAAACAAGCAAAACTCTCACCCTCACAAAGAAGTTCCAAATATTGCATATTGGATACCATAAGCTTTCCCTTATTTTCTCTATGTTGGCATTTCAGACAGTTAAGCTAGGATCACTATAGGACTTTTCTTGGCTTGTAATGTAGGCTTTGGGCTGGGTATGATAGATATGGATTTTAGTGACTAACCCTCCTTGGCACTACATAACTTTTCTCCACTTTTCACTTTTTACCCCATTTTTCATTTTCAACTTTGTCTTCCCTATTTCTCTGTTTCAATGCAATGTGCGGGTGCGGTGTGTTTTTCTCATCTTTTTCAGCTCTTTTTCTTTTCTTTTCTTTTCTTTTCTTTTCTTTTCATTTTCACTTTTTCAACTCTTTTTCTTTTCTTTTCACACCACACATCACTCTTCTTTGACTTTTTTCTCTTTTCTTCTCCACCCTCAAACAGTTTACGCACCCCTACTACAACTACCCTCAACTTAGGGAATTTACCTGAGTTGAGGTTCACAATGTCCAAGGATGGACCAGCCAAAACAGGTTCATTATAAACTTGGTCAAGGTGAATGGGTAATAAAAGAGAATAGGTCAACTTTTAGGCTTAAATACAGGATCTAGGGAATCATTTCATTTGGTAGGGAAATTTAAGCTAAAGTGGACTATGACAAAAATGGACTATGATTCTTTCCTAACCAACTATCCTAAAACCTATATAAAGACCAATCGGGCAAGTTCTAGATCCTTAATGCAGTATTGAACTGAGTATGAATCCTCACTCACTCATGGTACATGTTTACATTGATTCTACCTATCTAGTTCATGCAAGACTAAACTACAACTACACATGCTAATAATATAAATGCCATATAAATATCCAAAGAAGTCATACTTCTCCAGTCAACATATACAACTAACATTTAAAATTTCTAGATAGGGTCATTTTTTCAAAAACATCCAAACTAGTGCATTTATTGGCTGCAAAGTAATCCTAAGCTACTTCAAATTACACAAATAAAAAAAACCTAAATATACTAGTTCTGCTACATAGCATGTTCGAGGAAAAAGAAACACAATAAGAAAAACCCTCGGACGAATAAAACTCCCAAAAACAACAAGTACGCCCCCTCTCCCCGTTTTAAAAGCAAGCTTCGTCTTGAAGCATAAAATTTAAAAACAAGGAAAAATGCTAAGAACAAGGAAAAGGGAAATACCTGTGGCCACTCAGACTTCACCTTTCATGGGTTGCCTCCCATGAAGCACTAGATTTAATGTTGTGGCACGACGCAACTTCCTTGATCATTTAGGCGTCATCAAGGTACACCGACTTAATTCCTTTTATCTCTTCAGTGTCTCCCATATACAACTTTATCCTTTGCCTTTTTGCCTTGAACCTCTTACCATCTTTATTCTCAAGTTCCACTGCACCATATGGGGACACGTTCACCACTCAATACAGTCCCATCCATCTCGATTTCAATTTACCTGGATGCATATAGAGCCTCGAATTAAACAACATGACCAAATCACCAGCGTTGAACCCCTTTTTACAATCTTCCGGTCATGGTAGATTTTCATCCTTTCTTTATAAATGGATACACTCTCATAAGCTCAAAGGCAGAACTCATCTAACGCACTTAGCTGGTCTAGCCTTAACTTGGTTGCTTCATTCGAATCCAAGTTCAACTTTTACAGTGCCTATAGTGCCTTACTCTAACTCTACCAGTAGAGGACATGACTTTCCATAGACAAGCTGATATGGAGATGAGACAATGGGGGTCTTATAAGTTGTTCGATATGCCCAAAGTGCATCATCAAGCTTCCTTGACCAGTTTGTTCAGTTGGTGTTCACTGTTTTGGCTAGAATAATCTTGATCTCCTTGTTGGACACTTCCACTTGCCCACTTGATTGAAGATGGTAAGATGTTGTCACCTTATATTTCACACCATATTTCTCAAGAGGAGTTTTGAAAAGGCAGTTACAAAAGTGTGACCTACCATCACTGATGATGGCTTGGGAGTACCAAATCTTGCAAATATGTTCTTCCGCAGAAATATTGTGACACTTTTCCCTTCATTTTTAGGGCGTGCAATGACTTCCACCCATTTTGAGACATAGTCCAAAGCTACTAAAATGTATTTCATCCCATGAGCTCACAAATGGGCCCATGAAGTCAATACCCCATATATCAAATAATTCTACTTCAACAATAGCAGTTAATGGTAGGTTATGCTTACGAGTAATGTCACCTTGCCTTTGGAATTGATCATAGTACTTGGCAAATCATAGGCATCTTAGTGATAGAGGGCCAATAAATACCCACACTATAAAGTTTTGTGTGTAGTTCAGATACCACTATGATCCCAACCGGGGGTGAGTGGTAAGCCTCTACAATACTCAACATCTTTACTTCTGGCACACATCTCTGAATCAACCCATCTGTACAAATATGGAATAGATATATTTCATCCCGATAGTATCTCCGATCATCAAATAGGAACTTCTTCCTTTATTGTGAAGTCATATTTACTGGAATCATGTCACTCACCAAATAATTTTCATAGTCAACGAACCAAGGAATCAAATCTTAAGATGCAGCCAATACCTATTCATCTCCGAAGGTATCATCGATATCAATCTCATCCTTTGGTATTGCCTCTGCTTCCAGTTTCGACAAGTGATCGGCCACCTGATTGTGATCGGCCACCTAATTTTCTATTCCTTTCGGTCCTTCACCACCAATTCAAATTCTTAGATCAAAAACACCCATATGATCAACCCGGGTTTAGCATCCCTTTTCAACATCAAGTACCTTCGTGCAGTATGGTCTGTATGGACAATTACCTTACTTCCGAGCAAGTATGGATGAAAATTTTCAAATGCAAAGACCACTACTTGATGCTCGTGTTCAGTTACCATGTAGTTCATTTAAGCTGCATTGAGTTTCTTACTGGAATAATAGATAGAGTGAAAAATCTTCACTCTCCATTGACCCAAGACAGCACCAAGGGTGTAACATCCCAAAAAGTTCCCTAGGTCAGACCCGAGGCTTACAACATAAAACAACAAGAAAATAGTACCAGAACCAAACAATGAACCTCAGTACGGTTCGTTGTAGGGTCCAATAGGTCATTGGAAGTGCTTGTGGTTTCATGACCAGAGAGCTAGTAGAAATTTGCCTAGAACCCACGAGGGGATTGTACGGACCGTGGCTTGATTTAACCGGTCATTATTTGTGGTCATTGAAGAAAATTAAGGGAATTTTGAAGGATGAATGGGGGAAACCAACGGACGGACCAATGGTCCATTTTTTGTTACCACAACCCGTTGGATGGGTCGTTGGTTCTGCTAGTTTGTTGAAAATCTCGGGCTAAGTTTGGAACCCTTCTAGGTACATGGATAGACTTGATGCTGGTGAATTTATGGAAATAAGGTGTTAAGGTCAATTCCTAAGTATAAGAAGTGCATTGAATTCAAATTAAGGTCATAGGGAACCTCTAGCACAAAGTTGAGTTGAGAGCCTCCTTACCGATTGAGTGTTCGTATAAGTTCTTACAAGGGTCAATTTCAAACGAGCGTAGCCCCCACTTTACAAAATGATTTTTGATGATTCAGCACCTCAAATTTAAGCCCTTGAAGTCTTCTTTCCAATACATCTGACCTTGCATCAATCGGAGTTTGGAGTAAAAAGTTATGAGCAGTTTAGTGAAGCAGCAGCAAGCAACAACGAACCTCAGAACGGGCCGTTGTAGCAACCAACGACCCGTCCTGTTGGTCATTCGAACTGCCAGTTCCAGGTCTTTTTTTGGCAGTTTGGGGGTATTTTGGTAAACTCCTATGCTTGTAACTACTAAATGACATTGTTTTGGGCTTCCTTAAGGTCAGATTAAAGGGATTAATCTAGCCTAAATCCTCACCCTCTCCAAAAGATCAATAGTTGGATTTTCTCTCAAGAAAGGAGCTAGGGTTCTTCTTCAACCTCTTCAAATCTTCAAATCTTCTTGGACTCTTCAAGGAAAATCAAAGGATCATCAAATCAGGTATGTGAGGCTATGAATGAGAGTTTCTTTCACTCTTATTCTCAAAACTCTTCTCAATTTCCATGGATTTCAATTCTAGATTCAAGTTTCATGATCTATGAGATTTATTTCAATTCTTGTAAAATTCTCTATGATCTATCTATGGGTCAACTTCTTTCATGTATTAAATCTTGTTTTATGATCTATGGGAAGATTTTATGACTGTTTGGAATATAAATTTATATATTTGAATTTAAATACAATTATGCCCAATTATGTATGCTTTTATTAATAGTTATGGTTTCATTATGATCTTGATCTAAATTAGCCCAATTATGATTTATGCTTTATAATATGATTTCTCTCAAGTAATTATCATGGACAAGTTTTACATTATTTTCCATTAAAATTATGTTTCAAGCTTTTTAAATAAAAATGCCCATTTATGAAAAAATTCATTAAAGTTAAGATTTATGATGAATATTCATGTATGATGAAGTATTGATGATGAATAGCATATTTCAAGTTACCTATATTTATAATCATGTTTTCAAGTGAATTAAGTATTTTCAAGCATATTAAAGTATTGGGCAATGCCCACATGTTCAAGTATGAATTATGATTTATGAAATGGATTTCATGATTTATCGATTTATGATATTGACTGACTAAAGGGCCCTTGATTCATGGCCAATCATGTATGAAAAGGGGATCAACGATGTTAAATGTTTAATTAGCCATGAATCTCATGAATGATGTTTACGATTTATGTATAAGCCTAATGTGCATGGTTTTGGGAGCAGTGTCTAGCACCGAGTAGCCCGGCTCAAAGGACTACGCCGGTGTCTCATAACTACGTTCCATCATAGGTTCATAATGATACATTACAATGTTAATGGATCCCCTCTTTCATGATATCACATAATGCACATCCCTTGCCTGGCAAGCCAGGGACGGCTCTGCCCACTTGAGCGAGATAGTTGGGGCATCATGTAAGTCTGTACCATGATGGTGTTGGTTATAACGATTCCTCCCGTTGTTCGCATGTTTTTATGCATTATTATGTTTATGTTATTTTGGCTCAAATGATGATGTATAAAGTTTCTCTTATGACTATGATAATGAATGGACTACGAATGATTTGAAAACCCTGAGCCTTATGTTATATCACGATATTTATGTTATGAGCATGTTGTCCCACTCCTATGATTTCTTATGAGATTTTATGTATTTTTAAATGTCCATTTTACTTACCTTGAATACTCGGTACATTCCAAGTACTGACCGTATACTCTATGCTGTACCGTTTCATGATACAGGCTTGAACATTCAGGTTCAGTCCCACCGTTAGCCTGATCCTCAAAGTTTTGCATCCAGTTCAGTGGTGAGTCCTCATCTCCCAAGGACCAATTAATATTAGTTATCCTATATGTTCAGTTTTCCAGACTTATTGGGTTAGTTGGGGGTGTTGTACCATCAACCCATCAGATATGTTAGAGGCTTTCAGACTATATGTAGTATTCAACTGTCATGTATGAAGTTTGTTTCATTTTATATGTTATGTCATGGTTATGCTTTCGCTATGTTATTATGCCGAGTATTCCGCTTTATTTGATTGAGTTAGTTTCATGTTCATGCCATGGCTCGACTTGGAGTCTATTGGGGCTCCTTGTCCTGTGTCGCGATCCTAGTCTATGTTCAGGTCGTGACAAAGGGCCACCCCACTAGCATCACACATTACCTCAAACAGGAGAGACCAATCTAGGGCTTTGATAATGGGATCTTTGGTGATTCTTTCCTTCAGGCATTCAAAATCCTCCAGACATGCCTCATCAAACACGAACTTCACCTCCTTGTCAAGTATTTTTCACAATGGTTCTGTAATCTTTAAGAAATCCTTAATGAAGCTCCTACAGAATCCTGCATGCCCCGAGAAGCTTCTAATCCCCCTGATAGACTAGGCGGTGGCAATCCTACTATTACTTTAATTTTCTCCTTGTCCACCTCTATCCCTTTTTCTGAGATTCTGTGGCCCAGCACTATCCCTTCTTTGACCATGAAGTGACATTTCTCCCAATTTAGGACTAGATTAGTTTCTTCACATCTGTTCAATACTTTGCTCAAATGCTTGAGGCAGGATTCAAAGGACTCACCCACAACTGAGAAATCATCCATAAATACTTCAATGGTGTCATCCACCATATCTGAAAAAATTGACATCAAGTAGCACTGGAATGTGGCTGGTGCATTACACAACCCAAAAGACATTCTCCTAAAAGCAAATGTTCCATACAGGCAAGTGAAGGTCTTCTCTTTGTCTTCCAGGACTATAGAGATCTGATTGTAACCCGAATAACCATCAAGAAAGCAGTACCAACCTCTACCTGCCATCCTGTCAAGCATCTGATCCATGAATAATATTGGAAAATGGTCCTTCTGGGTCCAGTGGTTGAGTTTTTGGTAATCCATGCCCACACGCCAATCCATGACCGGTCTCGTCAGTATCAGCTCATTTTTATCATTTGGTACCATTGTGATCTCACCTTTCTTTGGCAGACATTGTACTGGACTCACCCACTTACTATCTGTAGTAGGGTAAACAACACCAACGTCTAGCCACTTGATAATCTCTTTCTTCACCACCTCTTGAATAGGTGGGTTCAGTTGTCACTGATGCTCTATACTTGGTACACAATTTGTCCCAAGCTGGATTTTGTGGGTGCATATGCCTAGAGGGTTCCCAATGATGTCCGCAATGGTCCAACCGATTGCCTTTTTATACTTTTTTAATACTGCAACTAGGGTCTCCATTTGCCAGTCTGCCAAGTCTGTTGCAATATTACTGGTAAGGTGTTATTCTCTCCCATGAATGCATATTTTAGATGTTGAGGTAATGCCTTAAGTTCCAGGACTGGTGGTACTTCAACTGATGATTTTGCTTGAGGAGTTGCACGATTCTTAAAGTCAAGGTCTAACTTCTTTGGCCTAAAGTTATATGATCCTATTTCCTCTAGGGAATTTACCAATTTCGTGTACCCTGATACTTTATCTCCCTCATAATTTTATTAAGACAGTTGCTAGTGTATCAATACTTATCATCTTTCCTAGGGACACTAGCAGCCTCTTATCTTCCATCTGGGTGTTCACACATGTGGTTCTTCAGATGAGGCTTCCCTGTTGTAGCCTGAATTAATCATAAACCAAAAGAAAAGCATAAACGAGGAAATAACAACTAATAGTTAAACGCAACAATTACTCTAATCCTAAGTTGTATTCCCCAGCAACAATGCCAATTTTTGATAATGCACAAATCACACTCCTGTAAAAGTATGACGCGGACGTTGTCAATATATAATCAAACAAAGGTTGGGGTCGATCCCACACGGAATAAGGTCAATATATAAAATAACGCTCGTATTTAAGCTTTTGAGTTTTTTATCTCCTAAAGGGGGTTTTGTAAAAATAAAGATGTAACAATGCTTAATAATTGATTGTTGTTTATCAAGTTTATGCAAATAACTAGAAAAAATGTTCCCCATGGATTCATAACTACTTCGAATGTGACACTTGTGATCTATTCCAATGCTTACTTGTAGAACTGATAACTAGGGTTCATCCAAATGACTGGTTTGTCCCTATTGGATGACTATACTCAATTACCAGATTAGGTCTCATGAGCGATTTCAATTAAACTGTTATCAATTAATTCTAAATTAACTATCCTGCTACCACAGCTCAAGTCAAACAATGACCTATAAAGATCAAGGCTTTGTTGTAATTCTCTTTTCCTAATCTCTACTTCTCTAGATTCAAGCAAGTAAAGAATTTGGGCAAGTCCTAGCGACGCGCTTCATTAAGAAACATTAAAGATGAAGAGAATATAATAAAAGAATTTAAAATTGATTTAGAATTACTTTTTTCAACCCTAGTTCGTTAATCCACCATGGTTCCCTCAATGCTAGTTGTGGAGGTTTTAGCCTGTCATGGTTGTAAGAGAATTATAAGCATTTATAGACAAACACATAATTTAGAACTTTCAAAGACGATTGGAAGAAAACCCACTTTGTTATTGCAAGAATTAAGGAAGAACACTTCAAGAACAATGAGAAAATCAATTCAATAGTCTCCCCAAAACTTGAATAGAAAATCAACAACAATTCTTTTTCTCCAAATCAGATCTCTCTCAATTCTATGACTTGTGACTTACTTATTGCTTACTCCTTTTTAACATGTTCTGATCGAAAATAACCTAAAAAGTATTTATACAAATATTTAGAACCCTTTCTTTAGTAAATAGGGAAAACTGATGAATTTTTGTGACTTCCCTTACGACCCGTAACAGGATTGTACGGGTCGTACCTTCACCATACAATGCTTGGCAACTTCTATTTTTGTTAAGTGTTGGAAGTTGGTATTACTCGTACCATGAACCTATGAGTCGTACTATCTTCTTGTGGTTTGATCCTATGATTTCTGACATCCTCTGAATATTTTTATGTGTCATGCCCCACCTTGGGAGGTATGGTTGGAACCTGGTGCCCTACTTGGACCTGAACTGGACCGACTGAGCTTATGCACCTCTCGTGCAAGCCTAAATATCTTATCAAGAAACCAACGGGCTATATCTCGGCTGTAAACATAGTCTCCCGGCCGACAAGGCCTTATAGTTACCTATAAAAGAAAACAACTAACTAGAAACAGGTAATAATGGGGAATCCTATGGGGGCCTACAAGACCACCATGGTATCTAGTTATGACTGTAAAGTAAATCCAGCACTAAATTGAGCTATGACCGACAAGGCCGCTAACTAATAGCTAAACAAGGCCCCATACGGCAAACACATAAATAAAAAATATACGGGCCCCACACAGTCAACAAAACTAACCACAGGGAATCTAAAATAATCTGAAAGCCTCTCGGATTGATATAATGGTCGGGACAAGGCCCCGACCTACCCGTAAACTGTACAAACAAAAATAGTAGATCTTCTAACTATTAGCTCCGGAGGAATGGAGCTGACTGTTCTGCTAACTCTGGATGAAAGCTAAGAAGATCCTAGTCCACATCTATCGGGACCTGTAGGCAAGTAATGTAGTGCCCCAAGAAGAGCGTCAGTACAATATGTACCGAATATGTAAGGCAGTAACTGTAAATAACTAAATTAACTGAAAGGAAATTGAAGATAACTGAGTGATAGAAATAGAAACACTACCTACATAGCTGAGCTTCCTGTTGTCTAATCTATCAGTAACTAATGCAACAAGAACCTTACTTGGCCTCTATAAGTCAGAAGGTACAACCAACACAGAATAATCCACCTAGGGCCCCCATAAACCCTGGCAAGTACACTTCAATCTATATACCCCTACAAGGTCACACTGAGTCATCTAATAACTATAGCCGTCCTCCAAGTCCCTTGGATCTGTAACTGAGCCCATTCGGCCCCTGAACTGTAGTTGTATCTAAGTCTAGTGGACTCCTGATATCTGCACCCCAGGCACCAAGCTCGATGGGGGTGTGGTGCTGATACGGCATATAATAGTCCATCCATGAAATGGACTGTATGAAGACCTGGGACCCCATCCTCATCCCTCATGGACGACATACCGCTCCTTGAAGCAGCGTCATCTCGCCCCTGGCAGGCGTAGACACAGCTAGTAACACTGTGATTGGTTATGGAGGGCTATACAAGGCAAATCCAATCTCAAACTAAACACATAATACTGGTCTCAGCTAATAACAATAGCTAATCACAATAGATATGCTTCTGGATCTCTTACTGGGATTCAAACGGAGTTATAATGCTAAAGTAACTTACTTGCCGAAAGAATTCGCCTTAACATACCTGGATTGCCGATTCCTGATTAACTGGCGAGTTTCAATCCGAATTCAATAGCTCTTTCCAACTTTAATCGTATTATTGAAGCCTGTGATCGTATAGATATTAGCTTGGAGCACTTCCGACAATCTTTGCTCGGTGGGGATATGATTTGTCGGGCAATTAAGGAAATAACTCATAGTAATGCTTACTATAGGCTTATAATCCGATACCTGAAGTTAATTTGAATTTAGACGGTGTTTGGTCATGTGAATGGAGGAAAATTATATGAAAATGGCTTTCTTCCACTATTCTGGCCGAGGGTCTGTTTTTTTATAAATGAAATCCAATAAAACAACTTAATATATATAACTTTGGGGCGGTGAACAGGGGTGGCACGGACCCCAAAATGCCAAAACACGGGCGTTTCATGGATCCCATCGCGGAGGGGGAGGGTCCGTGACACGTTGCCCCTATTTGGCAGCTTGTCCGACCTTTTTCCTTGCTTCCCCGATTCTGCGCTCATTCGACTTTTCCCTGGGCCCTTTCTCATACGCGTCATACTCTAAAACTCTTAAATAACATACGAATACACCGACTAAATGTTAGGAACTTACGGGGTGTAACATCCTCCCCCCTTAGGAACATTCATCCTCGAATATCGACTACAGCCTACGAGATTTTAACTCTTTTAATTATTGTTCTGGAAAAATTTTGGCAGGGTCTCCCCTGTAATATGGACTATTTGGAAATCCTGAAACGTAGAAAATTCCAATACAGGCATTTCTCATAACACTATAACAACTCTTTCACAGTAAGAGGATAGATAACTGAGCATTACATATAACATGAATTATATAACAATAATCGAACCAACAACTTTACCTTAGCTGTATAATATGAATTAAGGCCGGAACAAATGAGGATATCTGGATCTCATGTCGTCCTCGGCTTCCCAAGTCATCTCTTCTCTATTCTTGTTTCTCTATAGTACCTTAACAGAGCTACGTCTTTAGTTCTTAACACTTGCCGATCCAATATGGCCACTACAACCTCTTCATAGGCTAACTCCTCAATAACCTGGATGTCCTCAACTGGCAAAACTCGGGATGGATCCCCTATGCGCTTTCTTAACATCAATACATGAAAGACCAGTTGAACAGATTCTAAATCTAAAGGCAGATCTAGCTCTTATGCCACCCGACCTATTATCCAAAGGATTCAGTACGTCCCAATAAACCTCGGGCTAAGCTTTCCCTTTTTACCAAACCTCAGTATGCCCTTCATTGGTGAGACTTTTAGAAATACCCAATCATCTATATTGAATTTCAGATCCCTATGCCGCACATCTGAGTAAGATTTATGACGACTCTGAGCTGTCAGCAAATGCTCTCTAATAAGCTTTAGTTTCTCCTCTGACTGGTGGATTATGTCTGGCCCAATTAACTCAAACCTCAAACCAACCAATAGGAGACCTGCACTTCTGCCTATATAAGGCCTCATACGGCGCCATCTGAATTGCCGAATGGTAAATGTTATTATAAGAAAATTCAATAAGGGATAAATGTTCATCCCAGCTGCCCCCGAAGTCTAGCACGCATGCCCATAACATATCCTCGAGTGTCTGAATTATACATTCCGCCTGCCCATCTGTTTGAGGGTGGAAGGCTATACTCAGATTAACCTGTGTTCTCGAACCTCTCTGAAAAGACTGCCAAAACCTAGCTCTGAATTATGCCCCTCTATCAGAAATGATAGATACTAGGACACCATGTAATCTAACTATTTCCCTGATATATAGCTCGGCATAATCCTCAGCTGAGAAAATGGTCCTGGCTGGCAGAAAATGAGTTGACTTCGTCAATCTGTCAACAATCACCCAGATGGAATCAAATTTGCATCTGGTATGGGGAAATCCTGTCACAAAATTCATATTGATTGTCTCCCATTTCCACATAGGCACTGCTATTTCCTATGTCAATCCACTGGGTTTTTGATGTTCTGCCTTTACCTGTTGGCAGTTAGGGCATTGTGCTATAAATTTTTCTACCCCTTTTTTCATTCCCGACCACCAGTAAATCTCTTTTATCTTATGATACATCTTTGTTGAACCTGGGTGCAGAGAATAATGGGAATAATGTACCTCTACCATGATCTACTGGCGAAGTCCTGCCACATTCGGAACACAGAGGTGACCCCTACATCTCAAAACCCCATCCTCAGTTACCTCGAAGACGGATACTCATCCCTACTATACCTTATCTTTGAGTTGTGCTAACTGAGGATCTTCATACTAACGTTCTTTTACCTCTACAACTAGGGATGATACCGCTGTATTCTGAATTATAGCCCCATTGTCTCCCGAGTCCACTATTCGGAAAGCTAAGCTGGCTAACTAGTGCAAATCTCGTGCCAGTTCCCGCTGTTCGAGCCTCAAATGTGCTAAAATCCCCATGGATCTATGACTGAGAGCATCTGCTACAATATTGGCCTTTCCTAGGTGATATAAAATGTTTACGCCGTAGTATTTTAGCAATTCTAACTAGTGACGCTGCCGTAGGTTCAACTCTTTCTGTGTAAAGATGTACTAGAGACTTTTATGGTCAGTGAAAATATCTACATGGATGCCATACAAATAATGCCTCCATATTTTCAAGGCATGAATTACTATGGCCAACTACAGATCATGGGTGGGGTAGTTCTTTTCATGTTTTCTCAGCTGCCTCAAAGCATAAGCAATCACCTTACCATGCTGCATTAGAACACATCCTAACCCAACACCTGAAGCATCACAAATACACTGTATAACCCTCTGAACCTTCTGGAAGAGTTAGTACTGGCGCTGATGTCAATCTGTTTTTCAGTTCTTGGAAACTCTATTTACATGCTTTAGTCCAATGAAATTTAGCTGCCTTTTGAGTCAACTTAGTCAAAGGTGCTGAAGAGGTAGAAAACCCTTGTACAAACCTTCTGTAATACCCAACTAACCCCAAGAAACTACACACCTCAGTGGGAGTTGTGGGTCTAGGCATGGTCTTTATTTCCTCGATCTTTTGTGAATCTACTTTAATACCATCCTCTGATACGATATGGCCCAAAAAGGCTACAGAGTTCAGTCAAAACTCACATTTAGAAAATTTTGCATACAACTGGCGATCTCTGAGAATCTGGAGTACTGTTCGCAAATGATCCCGATGTCCTGCTTCTGAATGAGAATACACCAAAATATCATTAATAAACACTATAACAAACAAGTCCAGATACGTCCTGAAGATACTGTTCATCAGATCCATAAACACTGTTGGAGCATTCGTCAATCTGAAGGACATGACTAGGAATTCAAAGTGGCCATACCTGGTCCTGAAAGCGGTTTTTGGAATATCCCTCTCTTGAACCCGAACCTGATTGTACCAAGACCTTAAATCGATTTTTGAGAAATACTTCGCCCCCTGTAACTGATCAAACTAGTTATCTATTCTGGGAACTAGGTACTTGTTCTTAATAGTGACTTTATTTAGTTGCCGGTAGTCTATACACATGTGAAGGGAGCCATCCTACTTTCTTACAAACAGAATTGGTGCACCCCACGGTGAAGTACTCGGCCTGATAAAGACCTTATCTAATAGATCTTTTAGTTGTTCCTTCAATTCTCTGAGCTCGGCAGGAGCCATTCAGTATGGAGGGATGGATATAGGCTGAGTACCTGGTAATAAGTCGATCGCAAAATCGATCTCCCTTTCTGGGGGATACGAGGAAGTTCATCAGGGAATATATCTGGAAATTCATTGACTACTAGAATGGACTTAAGAGTTTGGGATTCTTCTTGGACATCCTGAACCCTGACGATATGATAGATGCAACCCTTTTCTATCAACTTTCTCGCCCGAAGATAGGATATAAACCTACCTTTTGGCGTGGCTGCATTGCCTTTCCACTCCCGTACTACCTCCCCTGGAAAGTGAAACTGGACAGTCTTGGTCCAACATTCTACATTGGCATAACATGGTGTAGCCAATCCATACCCATAATTGCATCAAAGTCGATCATTTCTAATTCCACTAAATCTGCTAAATTCTAGTGACCAACAACCTCTATTGTGCAACCTCGTTAGATCCTTTTAGCTATAATATAATCACCGACGAGTGTGGACACTGAAAAAGGTCACTAAAGAAATTCTGGCGTGATACCAAATTTTCGGGCTACTAGTGGTGTCACATAAGACAAAGTGGAACCTGGGTATATCAAAGCATAAACAGAATGAGAGAAAATGTCCAGCATACCTGACACCACATCCGGCGACGACTCTGAATCTTGTTGCCCTGGTAAAGCATAAGTGTGATCTGGACTAGTGCCTGAGCTAGATGCCCCTGACCTGCCTCGGCCTCTGCCGGCTGGAGCTGAGGGCCTATGACCCCTGGCTGGACATTCTCTCATCAAGTGACCCTCTTGTCCACAGGTGTAACACGCTGAAGAATCGTACCTGCATGCCCTAGAATGACGTCGACTACAGATAAGGAAACATGGCACAGTGAATCTACTCTGCTTTGACCCTCTCTGAATTTGTGAACTCGATGGCTGTGAACTCTCGCTGGGTCCTGACTGCCCCCGACGACCTGGTCTACTACCCTGCTACTGCTATGGCGGTGGGGGTCTGAGTGGCCTACCTAATAGTCATGGCCTGGGTCCACCTTGAAACTCCGCTTGAGTGTCACTAGGTCTAGCCCTACGACACTACTCCTTATTCTCCCTCTCTGTCTCCTGTTGTCGTTGCCTAATCCCTTCGATATTCTGAGCAAAGGCCTGAACACAGACAATATCCATTTCCTCTCGCAGAGTAGCCGTAACACAAGTCTCCACATATTCTGGAAGTAGCCCCATAATAAATTGAGGCACCCTAGCTGGCATGGTGTCTACAGAGGCTGGTGCATATCGAGCCAAGGAGTCGAATCTCATAGCATACTCTCGAACACTCATTGAACCCTGCTCTCGGGTCTGTTGAATTTCTCATGGCAGATAGTGGTCTAGGAAGGCCTCTGAAAAGCTAGACCAAGTCGGAGAGGGAACATCTCTACCTCGGGACCTCTCCCAACTTTCATACCATAATACTGTTATATCCCGCAGTCGGAATACCGCTAACTCAACCGACTCTGTGGGTGTGGTATGCATTACCCTGAAGATCCTCTGCTCTAAAAAGTTCTGAGGGTCCTCATCTCAGTCCGTCTCTATGAACTATGGGGGACTCAGTGCGAGAAACTCTCAGACCCTCGAACTACCTGGTCCTCCTGAGGATTTGGCAACCACGGGTGCCATTGGTTGACGCTGCGCAGCCATCATCTGAGCTAACATAACAATAACACTCCTGACCTCCTGGTCTGATGGTATCAGTATAGAAGCTGCTGGAAGTGATACCGACAAATCTGTCATTCTGAGCTCCTGACGGGGCGGAGACTTCTGGGGAGACTGAGATGAAGTCTCCCTATTGCCCTCAGATCGGGATGAATCTAACTGAGGTACCCTGCTAGTCCCTCTCTTGCTACGACATCCAACTTTTTACCAGTGGTGGTCTGTCGCCTTTCCAACATTTCTTTGTAGACAAATAGAATATGATAAGCTTAGGGATTCAATCCTGTACAGCTCTATAGCACGACTGGAAGAAAAAGAAGAGTAACCACCCTATCATGCCTCGCAGCCTCCTACCTATAGAATGTGGTGCACAACACATCTATATACAAGACTCTACTTAGCACAGCTTGCAGACTCCCTGGGATACGATCTACTCTAATACTAAGTTTGTCATGCCCCACCTTGGGAGGCATAGCTGGCACTTGGTGCCCTACTAGGATCTGATCTGGCCTGACTGAGCTTATGCACCTCTGGTACAAGCCTAAATCTCAAATCAAGAAACCAACAAGCTATATCTCGGCTATAAACACAGCCTTCCAGCCAACAAGGCCTTATAGTCACCTGAAAAAGAAAACAACTAACCATAAATAGGTAATAACGGTGAATCCTATGCGGGCCGACAAGACCACCATGATATCTAGTTATGACTGTAACGTAAATCTAGCAATAAACTGAGCTATGGCTGACAAGGCCGCTAACTAACAGCTAAATAAGGCCCCACATGGACAAAACATAAAATAAAGCATATATAGGCCCCATATGGCCAACAAAATTAACCGCAGAGAATCTGAAACAATTTGCAAGCCTCTAGGAGTGATATAATGGTCGGGACAGGGCCCCAACCTACCCATAAACTGTACAAACAAAAAAAGTAGACCTTCTAGCTATTAGCTCTGGAGGAATGGAGCTGACTGTTCTGCTAACTCTGGCTGAAAGCTAAGAAGATCCTGGTCCACGTCTATCAAGACTTGTAGGCAAGTAATGCAGCACCTCAAGAAGGGCAGCAGTACAATATGTACCGAATATGTAAGGCAGTAACTATAAATAACTGAATGAATTGAAAGGAAACTGAAGATAACTGAATGATAGGAATAGAAACACTACCTGCATAGTTGAGCTTCCTGCTATCTAATCTATCAGTAACTAATGCAACAAGAACCTTACCTGGCCCCCATAAGCCAAAAGGTACAACCAGTACCGAATAACCCACCCGAGGCCCCCATAAGCCCTGGTGAGTATACTTTAATCTATATACCCCTACAAGGTCACACTGAGTCATCTAATAACTATAACCGTCCTCCCAGTCCCATGGATCTACAATTGAGCCCACTCGGCCCCTGAACTGTAGTTGTGTCTGAGTCCAATGGACTCCTGATATCTGCACCCCAGGCACTAGGCTCGATGGGGTGCGGTGCCGATATGGCATATAATAGTCCAGCCATAGAATGTACTGTATGAGGACCTGGGACCCCATCTTCATCCCTCGCGATGGCATACCACTCCTTGGAGCAACGTCATCTCACCCCTAGAGGGCGTCGACACAGCCAGTAACCCTTGGGTTGGTTATGGAGGGCTATACAGGTCAAATCCCAATCTCAAACTAAACATAAAATACTGGTCTCATCTAATCACAATAAATATGCTTCTGGCTCTTTTATTGGGATTCAAACTGAGTTACACTAAAGTAACTAACTTGCCGAAAGAATTTGCCTTAACATACCTGGATCGTCGATTCTTGATTAACTAGCGAGTTTCAATCCTAATTCAATAGCTCTTTACAACTATAATCGTATTATTGAAGCCTGTGATCATATAAAAATCAACTTGGAGCACTTCCGACAACCTTTGCTCGGCAGGGCTACGATTTGTCGGGTAAATTTCAAGAAAATAACATTGTAGTAATGCTTCCTGCAGGCTTATAATTCAATAACCAAAGTTAATTTGAATTTAGACGGTGTTTGTCCACGTGAATGGAGGAAAATTATATGAAAATGGCATTCTTCCACTATTCTAGCCGAGGGTCTCTTTTTTGTAAATGAAATCCAATAAAACAACTTAATATATATAACTTTGAGGTGGTAGATAGGGGGTCCGCGCCGGGCCAAAACACGGGCGTGTCACGGATCCCATTGCAGAGGGGGAGGGTCCGTGACAAGTTGCCCCTATTTGGCAGCTTGTCCGACCCTTTCCCTCGCTCCCCCGATTCCACGCTCGTTTGACCTTTTCCCGGGATCTTTCTCATATGCGTCATACTCTAAAACTCTTGACTAACATACGAATACTCCGACTAAATATTAGGAACTTACGGGGTGTAACATTATGGGTGGCTTGGTACGATTCGTACTTGCATCCTACGACTCGTGACTTCCAGTCATACATTCATATCTTCCATTCTTCAATTCTTTTGGACTTTATCATGGCTCCTTAATATGGGTCTTAGGTAGATATTACAATCTGTGGTTACTACACGTACTTGGAGAATTGTCCTATGCAACATCTTCTGAACATTTCTATGACTTTTGTGGTATGGCTCGTACCAAGATGGTATGACTCGTACTTTTCCTTTGCCTCAAACAAATGTTCTGGACTTTTCCATGACTCCCAGTACGACTCATTCTAGGATGGTACAGCACGTACTGAGGTCCGTACTTAGCCCTTTTTCTGCATTTTGTCCTTCTTTTGCACATTTCAACACCAACATCCATCTTTCTTGAAAACAAAAAAAAGTGCATCATATCCATATAAACACACCTAATTCCATACTTATTTTCTCATTTTTAAGAGTCAAAAGTGTTGTAAACCTACAACACATCAATGTTTCCAGACAACTCAAGTCTTATGAGAAGAACTATCCTACTCACGATATTGAGCTGGCAGCAATAGTATTTGCCTTGAAGATTTGGAGGCACTACTCTTATTGGGTTCATGTGGACGTTTTTACTGACCACAAAAGCCTGCATTATGTGCTCAGTCAGAAGGATTTGAATTTTCGTCAGAGGAGATGGTTAGAATTAGTGAAAGATTATGATATGAGTATATTGTATTACCCGCGCAAAGGCAATGTAGTGGCTAATGCCCTTAGTAGGACATTTATGGGGAGTGTTTCTCATATTGAGGATGGTAAAAAGGAGCTGGCAAAGGATGTTCACAGACTGGCTCAGTTAGGAGTCCATTTGGTTGATTCAGCAGAAGGTGGAGTTGTAGTCCAGAATGGGTCAGAATCCTCCCTTGTGGTGGAGGGTAATTCAAAGAAAGATGGAGACCCAATCCTACTCAAGTTAAAGGAAGAAGTCCTAAAGAAAGAGGTGGAAGCATTCTCCAAAAGGGGAGATGGTGTGCTCCTTTACCATGGTAGGTTGTGTGTTTCAGATGTAGATGATTTGAGGTAACAAATACTAACGGAAGCTCACAGCTCTAGGTACTCTATCTAACCAGGTGCTATCAAGATGTACAGTGATCTACAGGAAGTCTATTAATGGAATGGCATGAAGAAGTACATTGCAGAATTTGTGGATAAGTGTCCAAACTACCTACAGGTCAAGGTTGAACATCAGTGACATGGGGGTTTGACTCCGGATATCAACATTCCTACTTGGTAGTGGGAATAAGTGAACATGGACTTTATTACTGGTCTACCTCACACACACCGATAGCATGACTTAGGTTGTTGTAGACCGAATGACTAAGTCAACACATTTTCTACCAGTTAAGACCATAGATTCAGCAGAGGATTATGCTAGACTATACATCTGGGAGTTGGTCAGACTGCACGGAGTCCCCTTGTCCATCATATTAGATAGGGCTACCTAGTTCACCTCGCACTTCTATAAGTCATTTCAGAAGGGACTTGGTTCTCAGGTTAAGCTCCGCACAACTTTCTATCCACAGATGGATGACCAGGCTGAGTGGACTATTCAAACTCTTTAGGATATGTTGAGGACTTGTGTGATCAATTTCAAGAGTAGTTGGAATGATCACCTAGATCTTATTGATTTTGCATACAATAAAAACTACCACTCCAGTATTAGATGTCCCCGTTTGAGGCATTATATGGTAGGAGATATAGGTTTCCTATAGGGTGGTTTGAGGATGGCGAAGCAACCCTAATAGGGCCTAATTTTGTACATGAAGCCATGTAAAAGGTTCAACTTATTAGAGAATGGCTAAAAGTAGCTCAAAGCAGACAAATATCGTATTCAGATATAAGGAGAAGGGAGATGGAGTTTGTTGTGGATGATTAGGTATATTAGAAAATTACACCTATGAAAGGGGTGATAAGGTTCAGGAAGAAAGAAAAGTTGAGTCCTAGATATGTTGGTCCTTATAGAATCCTAAGATGCATTGGCAATGTGGCCTATGTGTTGGATTTTCCTGTGGAGTTAGCATCGCTGCATCCAGTCTTCCATATGTCTCTATTGAAGAAATGCATCGGTGATGCCATTTCAGTTGTTCCCTTAAAGAATGTTGGCGTAAAGGATATTCTCTCTTACGCAAAGGTTCCAGTTCAGATTCTAGATCGTCAGGTTCGTAAGTTGAGGAACAAGGAGGTCACTTCATTAAAAGTTTTGTGGAAAAATCAACTAGTTGAGGGAGCTATATAGGAAGCCGAAGCAAATATAATGGCTAGAGACACTCACCTTTTCCCTTCCAGCTCAGCTTCTGTATTAGGTACTAAATTCCTCCTCAGTACTCTATTCAGTTTCATGCTCATTAGCTCTACACATCTCTTAGTGTGCACCCTTGTTGCATGAATTCAATTAATATGTCTATCTTATTTTGGAGTCAGTCACTCCATCAGTATTCAGATAGTTTTCGGTTCGAGATTGCAACTCTTTCCCTATCCTTCCAACTTACTTAGTCTTCATTCAAGGATGAATGTTCCCAAGGAGGAGATATTGTAACACCCCAGAAGTTTCTAAGACTAAACCCCAAACTTAGAATGAAAACCAACAGGGAACTAGAAAATCTTACCTTAGAACGACTCGTCCAACGAGTCATTGTCAAGACAACGACTCGTTAGAAGAGTCATTGTTTGCTTCTGTAGATTCTCCCTCAAGAACTAATGAGACATAGAACAACACACTATATGAAGCAATGAGTCATCATGACACCCGTTGTGACCAAGTCTAGAAACTTATCAAATCCCCCCCCCCCCAAGGAAACAACAAGCCAGATGATAAGTTATTGAAATATGTAATGACTCATCTTATTAAGAAATTAGATGACATCCAAAAATTGTTAAAATCTCTCTAGTGACAATGGGTGGAAACAACGACTCGTTGTTCCATCTAACGGGTCATTTTGTCCATCTGTTGTGAGAAGTTCAGAGTTTTTTCAAATCTTTCCAGTGACCAGAATTGGATTCAACAATCTGTTGTTCCATCTAATAGGTCTTCCTTTTCGTTCGTTGGTCGAAATCTACGAACTGGGTTTCTAGGCCCAAGACCAACAACTGGTCCCAACGAGTCATGGTAACAACCAACGACTCATTGTGTGAGTCATTAGATCCTGACGACAGTTTTTCAGACATTTTCGCCAGGGATATTTTCATAACTTCCCACTATTTAATTCTTAAATGACATCATTTTGGGACTCCTAAGGGACAAATTAGAGGAGTTTTCCTAGTCTAACCTCTCAGTCTTTCCTAATCAACTCAGAAACAGACAGATCATAGGAACTCCAAACTCCTCTCTCTCAAGTCAAGAACTAGGGTTCTACTTTCTCCTCAGAATTCAAGCTTATTCTTAAGAGATTTCTTCTACGTATATGTGGGACTTCAACAAGGGTTTCCTTTCACCCTTGTGTCCTAAGATTTCAGTAACCCTAGCCTTGAAATTCTAGAAATCATTATCTAGGGCATTTCCTATCAACTATTGAAATTCCCTACTTTTATATGATGTTAGATTTTTATGTTAAGAAATATTATGTACTCAAGTTAGCATCTTCAATGCTACAGTATGATTCACGTGATATTGAATTTGTCATGGTATTCTTATTGTGAAATATTGGTTTACAATGTTTCTGCTATTTTAAGTATACCCAATAATAGTAATAGTATCAGTTTATAAGTATATTTCAGTACCCTCAGTTTTCAGGTCCTTTAGACTTTCAGGACACTTCCATATAAGTAGTTCTGACTTAGCCTTAGGACACCATGTCGAGCCACCAGTACAGTTTCGTATTTATATATGTACATCTATTATATGTCTTTAGTTGGGAGTAGTACTTAGTAACGAGCGAGCGGGGTTCCGCAAACCCAGGTTCCCAGAACTACGTGTCATTGTAGGATTTAACTCGAAAGGGTTTTACAGTTAGTGATCACATAGTCCAACCACTATACCCTAGCAAGGTACGATGGGCCCTATCGATGGGGAGTAAACATCGAACTCCACATTAGCTCACGTGGTTATATGTCGGTTAACAGGAACCCTTCTCATATGTAAGGCTATCCCTCAAACCTATGCTATCCATCAGAACAACTAAGGTAGGGTCACCAATGCATTTCTTCAATAGAGATACATGGAAAACTGGGTGCACCGAAGCTAACTCTGCTAGTTGCTTCAACTCATATACCACCTTGACAACTCGCTTCAGAATCCTATAAGGACCAATATATCGGGGATTAAACTTCCCTTTCTTTCCAAACCTCATCAATCCCTTCATGGAAGACACCTTAGAAAATATGCAATCATCAACCTCAAACTCAAGTTGTCTTTGCCTAACATCCACATAAGATTTCTGACGACTCTGAGCTATTTTCAGCCTTTCTCTAATAAGCTGAACTTTCTCCATGGTCACATGAACTGAATCCGGCCCTATCAACGTAGCCTCACCTACCTCAAACCATCCAATAGGTGATCTACACCTCCACCCATAAAGAGCCTCAAGCGGAGCCATCTGAATGCTGGAGTGGTAACTGTTATTGTAGGCAAACTCGATGAGAGGTAAGTGATCATCTCAACTTCCCTTGAAATCAATCACACATGCTCTGAACATATCCTCAAGATTTTGAATGATACGCTCAGCTTGACTATCTATCTGCAGGTGAAAAGTTGTGCTAAGCTTCACCTGAGTACCAAGGCCCTTCTAAAACGATCTCTAAAACCGAGAGGTGAACTGAGTACCTCTATCTGAGATGATGGACAAAGAAACACCATGAAACCGAACAAACTCCCGAATGTACAATCTAGCATAATCCTCAGCTGAATCAGTGGTTTTGACCGATGGAAAATGGGTTGATTTGGTCAACCTGTCCACAATCACCCATATAGAGTCTATCAGCATGTACGAGGCAAGCCTATAATGAAGTCTATATTAATCTCTTCCCACTTCCAAGTAGGAATGCTAATATACTAAAGAGTATTCCCAGGTCTCTGATGCTCAACCTTCACTTGTTGGAAATTTGGACCCTTGGCCACAAACTCCGCCATATCCTTTTTCATGTCATTCCACAAATAGACTTCCTGTAGATCACGTTACATCTTGGTGCCACCTGGATAAATAGAGTACCGAGAGCCATGAGCCTCGCTCAACATCCACTCTCTCCATTCATCTACAGCCGAAATAATAATCGATGTTGATATCAGAGCATACCATCTCCCCCTTGGGAGAAAACCTCCACTTTCTAATTTCGGACAGCTTCCTTTAGCTTCACTGTGGATAGGATCCTCATCTTGCCTAGCTTTGACTTCCGTCACCAATGAAGATTCTGATCTATTCTGGATGATAACACCACAATCTATCGAATCTGTAAGGTGAACCCTTAACGAGCAAGCATATGAACATCCTTCGCCAACTCTTTTCTCCTATTCTCGAGGTGAGACAAACTCTCCATAAAAAGTCTACTGAGAGCATCCGCCACAAGATTGTCCTTTCCTGGATGATAAAGGACACTCATGTCATAGTCCTTGAGGAGCTCTAGCCATCTCTTTTGCCGCAAATTCAGGTCCTTCTGAGTGAACACATACTGAAGGCTCTTGTGGTCCGTGAATACATCCACATGCACCCCATAAAAATAGTGCCTCCAAATCTTCAAAGAATATACCATAGATGCCAACTCTAGGTCATGCGTCAGGTAATTTTTCTCATGAGTGTTAAGCTGTCTAGAGGCAAACGCAATGACCCTATGCATCAGCACACAACCAAGAACAACCCTCGAGGCATCACAGTACACAACAAAACCATTCGTGTCCTCCGGTAGGGTCAATACTGGGGCTGAAGTGAGTCGAGTCTTTAACTCCTAAAAACTCTTCTCACAAACATCTGGCCACTGAAATTTGACCTTCTTTTGGGTCAACATAGTCAATGGTGCTGTAATGGATGAAAATCCCTCTACGAAACCTCCTGTAATAGCCAGCTAAACCCAAGAAGCTCCTAATATTTGTAGGACTAACAAGTATAGGCCAATTCTTCATCTCTTTTATCTTTTGAGAATCTACCTTCATACCCTCGTTGGACACCACATGGCCCAAAAATGCTACTGAATTCAGGCAAAACTCACACTTACTGAATTTAACAAACAACTGGCGATCCTTGAGAGTCTGCAACACAATCCTCAAATGAGTGCTATGCTCCTCCTTGCCCCGAGAGTATATGAAAATATCATCTTTGAAGACAATCACGTACATATCGAAATACTTCTTGAACATCCAGTTCATTAAATCCATAAAAATTGCAGGAGCATTCGTTAGTCCAAAAGACATAACTACAAACTCATACTGACCATACTGAGTCCTGAAAGTTTTCTTCGAAATTTCACCCTCCCTAACTCTAAGTTGGTGATAGCCAGATCTGAGGTCTTTCTTTGAAAAACACTTAGCATCTTGAAGTTGGTCAAACATGTCATGAATCCTGGGGAGAGGATACTTATTTTTTATTTTGACCTTGTTCAACTGTCAATAATCAATGCACATTCTAAAGGAACCATCTTTATTCCAAACAAAGAGAACTGGAGCACCCAATGGGGACTTACTAGGACAGATGAAACCCGTATCTAGGAGATCTTTCAACTCTTTTAGCTCGGTCGGAGCCATTCTATAAGGAGGAACAGATATGGGCTACGTATAAGAAAGAAGGTCAAACCAAAGTCAATTTTCCGCTCCGAAGGGATCCTAGTAGATCATCTAGAAACACCTCCGGATACTCACATACAACAGGGACAGACTGAAGAGTTAGGGTCTCGGACGTAGAATCCTTGACCCCAACTAGATGATATACACAGCCCTTAGAGACCATCATCTTGGCCTTGATATAGTAAACAAAGCAACTACAGGAACAACTTAACTACCCTTCCATTCTAGGACTAGTTTACCTAGAAATAGGAACTCTACTGAATGGGTTCTAAAATCAACAGAGGCATAACAAACATGTAGCCAATCCATACTAAATTTGACATCAAAGTCGATTATGTCTACCTCCACTAGGTCGGCTAAGGTGACACTCTGAAGGATTGTGATAGGGTAATTTTGTATACCCGTCAAGCTAAAACTGACTCACCAATAGGAATAGAGACTAAGAAGGGTTCTAATAGGATTTTGGGAATGACTCTGAAACTAACAACAACATAAGGAATCATGAAAGATAATGTGGCTCCAAGATCTAAGAATACATACACATCAAGATAGAATACTTGTAACATACCCATAACCACATCGGGTGAGCACTCCTGCTCCTGTCATGATGAAAGTGCATAAAATCTGTTCTGGCGCTAAACTCCACCTGCACTAGTAGAAGTGACCTGTTGGAAAGAACGTGCTACTGGAGCTGCTGAACTAGTGACTGGGGCACGACCTCCAATATTGCGCTGTCTAGTTGAAGGGTAATCCCTAAGCATATCTCCCAGCTTCCCACACCCAAAGCAAGCATCTGAACCAACCAAGCACTCACCAGGGTGGTTCTTACTATACCTCCTACATGCCGGTAAAGTGCACTCCCCTGTCATACTCCTCTCACTTCTCGGGCCTGATGCCCTAGCCCTTTGATCACATTTGGGCCTGGATGGAACACTTGCCAATGATGGAGCTGAGGAAGATGACCTGGGGTGAGACTGTGAGCGGTGCCCCCCACCCGATCTCTGTGGGAATACCCAAAGCTGCCAGTCCTAGTCCTCTTGGCCTCTCTCTCTCTCTCTCTCTCTCTCTCTCTCCTTCATTTGCTCCTCCTCTATCTGCTGAGCATGTATCATCAAACGAGCAATGTTTTGGTCAACATGGTAGTCCTACACGTCTTGACCAGTGAATCTGCAACCCAATTCACGAACTTACTCATACGAGCTCTAAGGCCAGCAACCATCTCCAGTGCATACATAGACAACTGGGTAAACTCTAAGGAATACTCCTGGACGGTCATGTTATTCCGCTTCATATTGACCAAATCGACCGCCTTTGCCTCACTCAATACTCGAGGAAAGAACCTGTCTAAGAAAGCAGTCACAAACTCATCCCATCCCACAAGAACCGCTCTAACTCCTCAGTTGTCCTTCCACTGATAGAACCATATGTGAGAAACTCCCTTCAGTTGATAGGAGGCTAAGTCGGCACCCTTCTCTCTGGCACCCCTATAATCTGGGTGATCTTGTGCACCTCCTCAATGAATTCATGTAGGTTCTCCTCCACCTTCGATCCAAGAAACTTAGGTGGGTTCATCCTAAGGAAGTCTCGCACTCTCGCCGCTGCTGTAATTCTATTTTGAAGAACATAGGTCACTACCTCATGGTTGACCTAAGTGGTCATGGTGTAATACCTTGGGAAGGCCTAACAATAAACTCAAGAGTTGAATTTGAAAAGTGAAGAAAACTAGCAAAACATCAAAGAACAGGCCATAGAAAGACTCATGATATCAAAATACGAGTCATTGTATGCTGTTGTTGGTTGGGGAAAGGATTGTGGCAGTGAAGACAACGAGAGGTATGACGACCCGTTGTGGGATACAATGGGCTGTCCTTTGCGGTCGTGGTTAGGGCTAGGCTGGGCAGCAGTGTAAGCAACGGGAGACTCAACGACTCATTAGGAGAAGCCATGGGTCATTGATGGTAGTTGTTGTTGGAGGGTGAGAACCTCCAGTAGGGGTGACGGGTTGAGAATACGACTCATTGGATGGAACCACGAGTCGTGGTGAGGCTCGTGGTAGAGGGTTCAGTTTTTGTGATGAGCAAACAACGAATGGTATAACGAGTCATGGGTTGAAGGCACGGGTCAACATGTCGACCCATTGTTTGGATGCGAGACTAGGTAATTCAGAAGCCTATTCAACGAGGTACACGATGGGTCGTTGGTGGTTCTCACGACCCGTTGGTACCACTCGTGGGTTCCATCTAGCCAGTTTTCAGGGCAGGTTCATTAAGGGTATTTTTGACTTTTTTACGATATAAGGCCCTAAACTACGTCATTTTGGCTTGGGAAAAGCTAGGTTTTAAAGAGGATGACCTATTCTAAACTCCCATTCATTCATGCAAGAACTTTGAGAAGGGATTCAAGTGGAGATTTCAAGCTTTTCACCTCAATTCCTTCAATTTCATTCTTGGGCTTTTAAGGTGGGTTAGGAGTTGATAATCCCATGTATGTAAGATCATCAATGGGTGGACATGCTCCTACTCAATGATTTTACTTATAAATTATCAAATAAAAACTCATGGGGTTTTGTATTTGATTGTATAAAATTAAATAATTTAATTATGGGTCTTGTGATTTTGAAATCTTATCATAATCTACTGATTTTGATCATCTTTTGAGATTTAAATTGATTATAATATTGTTGATTTTGAATTTATAAATAATTAAGCTTGATTATGCATGCCCCATGATGAATCGATTTATGATTCATTGATCCACTGGTGTTTTGATAAGACCAGTATGAATTATGAATTTATTTATGAATTTATTATGTTATCTATTATGAACTTATGAATTTCAAGCTACATGCATGATCTACAAGTATGTGTGAATTTTATCAATCATGAGTTATGTTTTTGGCCGGCCCACGGGTCTCAACTCATGGCTAGTTCACTTATGTTCAAGCATGTTTACGATTATCATGATTTGACTAGACCATGAACTCATGTATGTATTATTATGAGCACTATATATGTTTTGGGAGTAGTATCGAACACCGAGTAGGTTCAAGGCCCATGTTAAGCCCCGGATCTCATGAATTACATGCCACTGTAGGTATGTTGGTACCGTTTCATGTTTGTCCGAGGCGCAATTGGCCATTTTCATGTGTTATCACATCCTTCATGGTTCCTACCCTTGGCAAGGTATAAACATCCTCCCGATCAGGGTTACAAGTCGGGCTTCATGTGTGCTAATATGGGGAATATCAGTTAAGAGAATCCTCATGATTTATGCATGTTTATGATTATGAATGTTGGCTCAAGTTATGTTATGTAAGGCTCTTCTATTATGATCATGATTATGTTATGTTACGAATGTTTTGAAAACCTTGAGCCTTTTGTCATATTATGATAATTATGTTATGAGCATGTTGTCTTATTCTTATGATCACTTATGAGTTTTATACATATTTTAAATGTCCGTTTTACTTACCTCGCATACTCAATACATTTCACGTACTAACCGCATACTTTCTATGTTGTATCATTTCATGATACAGGTCCTAGTTGTCAGGCTCATCCTCAGCCGTAGATAGTTCAGCCTTGCTCTCTGCGTACTTGGTGAGTCCTTGTGTTCCGAGGGCTACATGAGCACACTCTACGTTATTCTTTCAGTTTCTGGATATTGGATTAGTTTGGGAGTTGTCCCATCAATGCGTCTTTCATGTTTAGAGGCTTATCAGACTAAAAGTTGTATTCTTCCGTATTGTATAAGTATTGTACTATTTTTCCCTCATGTTATGCTATGATTACGTTCTCTATGCTAATTCTTCCGCTCATGTGATTGAATTAAATGTATGCTCATGCCATGGATCGACATGGGGTCTCTTGGGGCTCCTTGTTCCGTGTCTATGATCCGGGTGTATGTTTGGGTCGTGACAAACTGGTATCAGAGCCATAGGTTTGAAGTATCCTAGTGTGTCTGAAAGCCGCATTAAGTAGAGTCTTTTTCATGGGTGTGAAGCATGCCACACTTATGACAAAGAGGCTACTAGACGTTTAGGAATGTTTTCTTCTTTCATGATCTATGTCGTGCGATGAATGTCCTTTGCTCCTCTAATTCATGCTATTCGTGTTTGCAGAATTATGCCTCCACGCTGAGTAAATGCCAGGAGGAACAGTAGTGGTGATGATCATGAGGGTGCACATGATGGGGAGTATCCACCATCTCCACCCGTTCATGAGGGGCACGTACTATAGCTGGTCGCCTACACTGAGTTTAGGGCGCGATCCAAATGTTGGCACAGGCCATGACAGCTCAGGTCCAGAATCAGACTGTGGCCCATTATCCACGAAATGGGAATGCGGCAACTGCTAGGGTGAGGGACTTTCTGAGGATGAGCCCTCTGGAGTTCACAGGGTCAAAAGTAGACGAGGACCCACATGACTTTATTGAGGAAATTCTGAAGATCACCCAGGTTATGGGGGTGAATAATGGGGAATGTGTTGAGTTAACCTCCTATTAGCTTAAGGAGGTAGCACATATATGGTTCAAGAAAAGGAGAGGTTCTAGGGTAGTGACTGCAGGGCCAATAGGTTGGGATGAGTTCCATACCGCGTTCATGGATCGGTTCTTCCCTCGGGAAATGAGGGAGCTTAAGGCAGCTGAGTTTGTGAATTTGAAGTAAGGCAATATGCTAGTCCAGGAGTATGCCTTGGAGTTCACTCTACTATCTAAATATGCTCCAGACTCGGGTGAGCCGCTTTGTGCATGGAGTATCAAATTACTTGGATAAAGATTGTCGGATTGCCATGCTACAATGGGACATCAACTTTCTCCGTATTGTATTGCATGCCCAATAGATGGAGTTGGTCTATAGGAGGCAGAAAGAGGCCAAGAGGGCCAGGACCGACAGCTTCGGGGTTTCTCAGGCCAGGTTAGGAGGTGGATCCCGTCAGTAGTCCCAAGAAAGGATCACTACTCCAGCTCCATCACCGGCTAGCACGCCGTCCAGGTTCAGGGGACCAGAGGAGCAGGGCTTCAGGATCGAGGGATCATGGTAGCTTTCAAGTGGAGCACACTTTCCCAATGTGTGCCAGATGTGGCAAAAATTATCCCAGGAGGTGCCTGGTCGGTGCGGATGCTTGTTTCGGGTATGGCAAACCCAGGCACAGGATCAGAGATTGCCCTGCAGCTAGTTCTACCGCTCCAGCAGCATGACCCCCTCAATAGGGTGCCTCCACTAGTTCGGCAGGTGGTCAGCGCCAGAACAGGTTTTATGCTCTAGTGCCTCGCCAGGAGCAGGAGGCTTCGCCAGATGTGGTCACGGGTATGTTGCAAGTCTTCCATATTGATTTTTATGCTTTGTTAGATCCAGGAGCTACCTTATCTTTCGTGACCCCTTACATTGCTAGTAGTTTTGGAGTTAGTCCTAAAATTCTGTCAGAACCATTCTCCGTATCTACTCTAGTCGGTGAGTCAGTGGTAGCAAAACGGGTATATAGAGGTTGCCCCATTACAGTGTTGTTTAAGGTTACCTCTGCAGACTTAGTAGAATTGGCCATGACTGACTTTGACATCCTTTTGGGTATGGATTGGTTGTTCGCATGTTATGCTTCGATTAATTGTAGGACTCGTGCAGTGGAATTTCGATTTCCGGGGGAGTCAGTTTTGGAATGGAAGGGTAATTTAGTTGTACCAGCCGATCAGTTTATTTCATATATCAAGGCTAGGAAAATGATCTCTAAGGGTTGCATGTACCACCTAGTTAGGGTTAAGGATGTGTAGTCCGACGCCCCGACTATTCAGTTAGTTTCAGTGGTGTGCAAGTACTCGGAGGTTTTTCCCGATGATTTACCAGGTGTTCATCCAGAAAGGGAGATTGATTTCAGAATTGATCTACTGCCCGAAATGCAGCCTATTTCCATCCCTTCTTATAAGATGTCTCCATCCAAGCTAAAGGAGTTAAAGGATCAGTTAAAGGACTTGTTGGATAAGGGTTTCACTAGACCACGCAAGTCTCCATGGGGTGCACCGATTTTCTTTGTTCGAAAGAATGATGGGTCCCTTCAGATGTGTATTGATTATCGACAACTTAATAAGGTCATCATCAAGAATAGGTACCCCTTACCCAGGATTGATGATTTATTTGATCATCTCCAAGGTCCTAGGTATTTCTCGAAGATAGATCTCAGGTCTGGGTATCACCAGCTAAGAGTCCTGGAGAGTGATATCCCAAAGAAAGCCTTCAGGACCCGGTATGGCCATTATGAGTTTGTAGTTATGTCATTTGGACTAACTAATGTTCATGTAGCTTTTATGGATCTGATGAACAGGGTGTTCAAGGCATATATGGATACGTTCATAATTGTGTTCATTGATGACATCCTTATATACTCCCGGAGCGAGGAGGAGCATGCCGCTCATTTGAGAACAGTACTTCAGACCCTCAAGGTTCGTCAGCTGTATGCAAAGTTTAGCAAGTGTGAATTTTGGTTGGACTCGATGGAATTTATGGGCCATGTAGTGTCGAGTGAGGTCATAAGGGTGGATTCTCTGAAAATTGAAGTGGTGAAGAATTGGCCTAGACCGGTGAATCCTTAAAAATTTGGAGTTTCTTAGGCCTAGCGGGGTACTACCGGAGATTTGTTAAGGGTTTCTCATCCATTGCGGCACCTTTGACCAGGTTGACTCAGAAAAGGTGAAGTTCCAATGGTCAGAGGATTGTGAGAAAAGCTTCTAGGAATTGAAGACCCGATTCACTTCAACACCAGTGTTGACTTTACCCGAGGGTACCGATGGCTTTGTTGTATATTGTGATGCTTCTATGCTTCAAGAGTCGGACTGGGATGTGTTTTGATGCAGCGTGGGAAGGTGATAGCATACGCCTCACGATAGTTAAAGGTTCACGAAAAGAATTACCCGACCCATGATCTTGAGTTGGCCGCAGTGGTGTTTGCATTGAAGATATGGCAGCATTACTTGTATGGGTTTTGATCTTGGGAAGAATTGCATGCCCAAGTGACACTCAAATGCTTCATTTCTACTTGTTTATTTATCGTTATGCGTACATTCTCATGTAATTCTTAGTTAAATGTGAATTCATACTAACCAACATGATTAGTGTTGTTTTGCAGGTAAAAGGAAATTTAGGAAGCTAATATATATGTTAGTGAAGAGCGGGAATGGACTTGAAAACAAGGAGTGGAAGTTGACAAGGGAGAGCAGCAAAAATAAGGGCTCCGCGATGGAGCCGTGTCGCGCTGCCATCGCGGAGGCATTCTGCCTCGGATGAATTAATTTTGACAAATTCTAGTGGAGGTTTGCATTACCTCCGTAACACGGAGGCAGTGCTCCGCGATGCACTCCGTGTCATGTTGAGTTTAATTACCTGGAACCTCAAGTTCAAGTGAGGGTCCGCGATACCCCCGTGGCACGGAGGGAGTGCTCCGCGATGCACTCCGTGCCACATTGCTTGTTATTCCGGGAAATATTCTCAATAGTATAAATAGCACACTTAGGTTTTATTTTAAACATTCTGACTTGGTTGAGCAAGAACGTGGGTTATAGGCAGTTGAGAGGACAAAAATTCTAGGGTTCTTCTCTTTCTCTTTCTCTTTAATTCCAATTGCTTGTATGAATTCTACTTATTGGAAGATGTTTAATCCACGAATGAGTGGCTAATTCACTTCTTGTTGAGGTTAAGAATAATTGTAGAGGAATGTAATTGTTGGTCATTTTAGTTTTCATCTTTTCTTCAATGGTTGTTCTATCAATTCTTGTTTTTACTGCATTAATGTTTGGCCAATATTAATGTATATATAGAAATCCAATTTTGATTTTGAAAAGAAATTGGACAGATGTGAATTGGTAGGATATGATCTTTTCTTAGCTGTAAAAATTGAGAAAAGATTTACATTCAGAATAGAAATATATCTGAAAGTCTTATTAGTCAATTAAGAAATCGGTTATGTATGGCAAGAGCATTAAATTCTTCTATCACAGAAATGTAGATTAAGGTCTCATGATTCTTAAATTGGATAGGAGTCGAAAGATCCAATCCATAGGCAATAAATTCCTGACTAGCAACTTAAGAAAAGATTCGCTGAATTGAATTAACAAAATTACATCCCTGCATGTTTGTCTTAACCTCAACTTGTTCATTGCTATTGTTCAGACTCAAATTCTAATGTTGACTTAGATTTTCATTACGTAGTAAACTTTAACTCTTAAAATATTATTTATTTGGTTGTCTGGATTCATAGAGATATAGTTCACTGACGCTTAAGTTAATTAATACCGTAGTTTAGTCCCTGTGGGATCGATACTTGGCTTGAAATAAGCCACTTTACTACTTGTTCGACCATGTTCACTTGCGTGTAGTTCTCAAGCCGAACAAGTTTTTGGCACCGTTGCCGGGGACTGACAATTGGTAAATTTATTTTCTTAGTGTTAGTTTACAAATTCTATATAAGTGTTGACAACTTGATCTTAGCCTTTCTCTTGCAGATATTGAATTCTTATGAATGCTGGCAAGAGATAAGGAGTTGGTGGATTCATTTATAGAGCCGGAGAGACAATTTCATCGTCAAAGAAGGGAAGCTCTAGAGAAGAAGCTGCAGTTGCTAAGACAGGCAATTCTGGAGCAATAATAGAATCCACCACTTGGGAGGGCAGTTTTAGTGCCCAAGGAGATGGCAGCAAGGCCGGTTCGCGAAGTGGCAATCCCACATGCAAACAATGTTACATCTATTATTCACAGACCAGAGCCAGGAAGGAGGTTTGAGCTTAAATAGAACATGGTGCAGTTGTTGCACACCAGCGGACAATTCACAGGTCTCCCTCATGAAGATCCACAACAACATCTCCAAAACTTTTTGGAGATAAGTGACACTTACATTCCCGCTGGAGTATCATCCGACTACGTGAGGCTTACATCATTCCCATTCTCATTATTGGTGGAAGCAAAGAGGTGGTTGAAAGCTGAACCACCTAATTCTATCACTACTTGGGATGATCTTGCAAGAAAGTTTTTGATACGATTCTTTCCATCCGGGAAGACAGCCAGACTTAGAAGTCAGATTCTAAGTTTAAACAAAGAGAGGGTGAGAATTTGTATCAAGCTTGGGAGAGCTTCAAATCAATGTTAAGGGATTGTCCTCACCATCACCAGTCTAATGATGTGTTGGTGCATACATTCATTGAGGGTTTGGAACCACATACAAAATTTTTGCTAGACTTAGCAGCTGGGGGGCAGGCATTGGAAAAGACTTATGAGGAGCTTTATACTTTGTTGAATCGTATTTCACAGGGAAATCCAGAATGGAATGTGGACTCATCATGAGGAGGAACAAGGAAAACGGCAGGAGTCTTTGAGGTGGATGGTTTTATAGCTATCGCTGCACAGATAGCTGCGTTGCAAAATCAACTCAACACCCACTTCAGTAGTATGAGCTTGAATCAAGCACAAGCCCCAGTCAATGCAGTTCAGCAGGTTTGGTGTGAAGTATGTGGGAGTAATGAACACTCAGCTGAGTGTTGTAGTGCAAATCCAGATTCGGTAAACTTTGTTGGGAAAGTCCAGAGGAATAATAATCAACAGTATGGTAACGGTTACAACTCAAATTGGAGGAATCATCCAAATTTCTCTTGGGGTAGTAATAGTCATCAAGGACAGAGTTCGAATCAGGGCGTGCAGAGAAATCAAGGGGGCATCAGAATTTTCAGTCTCAATACAGAGGAAACGATGCACCTCCTCTACCACCCAACAACATTGAGGACATGCTCAAAACAATTATAGCTAACCAAGAGCAAATGCAGGCTGATTATGTGAAATTAGCGGCTGACATGAAAAATCAGCAGTTAGCTACAAAGGCGTTGGAGTACCAGTTTGGACAGTTAGCTGGAGCTCAAAACACCAGGCCTAGAGGAGGACTACCGAGTGATACTGACCCAAATCCCAAGCAAGTCAATGCAGTGACCACAAGGAGTGGACTACAACTTAATGAGGTGGAACCAGAAAGACCACCTCAGCAATATGGAGCAGTGGAAAAAGATGGGGAACATGATGATGAGAGGGGGAAGGATAACGCAGCTGAGGCAGAAAGACCACCACCCCCATTCCCTCAAAGATTAAAGAAGCACAAGGAAGAAGCTTGCTTTAAGAAGTTCATGGAGGTGCTGAAATAGGTACACATTAATTTACCTTTGGTTGATGTTTTGCAGGGAGTGCCGAAATATGCAAAGTATATCAAGGACATCGTAGCAAACAAAAGAATATTGACGGAGTATGCTACAGTGGCGCTTACGGAGGAGTGCACTTCCCGGATACAGAATAGGTTGACGACAAAGCTCAAGGATCCTGGGAGCTTTACCATTCAGATCACAATCGGGCAAAGTATTCGAGCTTGCGGATCATGTGATTTGGGAGCAAGCATAAACTTGATGCTGACATCGTTGTTTAAGAAGTTGGGGCTGGTAAGCCCTAGACCAACTACTGTGATCTTGCAGCTAGCTGACCGTTCTTTGGCTAGACCATATGGTATTGTGGAAAATGTGTTAGTGCAAGTGGGCTCCCTCATTTTCCCGGTGGATTTTATTATCTTGGATTTCAAGATGGATGCGGAAGTCCCATTTATTTTGGGACCTCCTTCCTTGGTAACCGGGCGAGCGCTGATTGATGTGGCTGCGGGGAAGCTAACCATGCGAGTGCATGATAAAGTGGAGGTGTTTGATGTGTATAAGGCCATGAAGCTACCAGCCATTTATGAGGAGCTATCAGCAATCAATGTGCTAAATCAGGAAGTAATTCTTCAGATTGTTGATTCTCAGGATCCATTGGAGAGAACTTTGATGGGCTCCGATCATTTCAGAGACAGGGCTACGTATGAGATGGTGCAGATGTGAACGAACCAAAATGGTTTCCCAGGAAGCAAGACTTTCAGCCATTGATGAGGTCCTTGGAACCATTGCCAAAACCATCAATTGAGGAAGCACCAAAATTGGAGTTGAAGACATTGCCTCCACATCTGAAGTATGTATTTTTGGGGGAAGATGACACCTTGCCAGTCATCATCTTCGCGGAACTGACAGAGCCATAGGTGAAGGATGCATTGGTGGTTCTCAAGAGGCAAAAGAAAGCAATGGGGTGGCAAATGTCAGACATTAGGGGAATTAATCCAGCTTTTTGCACACATAGGATTTTTATGGAAGAAGGAGAAAAGCCAACTGTACAACATCAGCGGAGGTTGAATCCAGTGATGAAGGATGTAGTTAGGAAGGAAGTGATCAAGTGGCTTGATGCAGGTGTGGTCTATCCCATTTCAGACAATGAATGGGTCAGTCCCGTTCAGTGTGTCCCAAAGAAAGGAGGGATGACTGTGGTCACCAACGAGAAGAATGAGCTGATTCCTACACGCACAATCACAGGCTAGAGAATTTGCATGGACTATAGAAAGCTCAATGAGGCCACGAGGAAAGATCATTATCCTATCCCATTTATTGATCAGGTATTGGACAAGTTGGCAGGTCAAGAATACTATTGTTTCCTTGATGGATATTCTGGCTATAACCAAATAGCCATAGCACCGGAGGACGAGGAGAAGACCACTTTTACATGTCCTTATAGGACATATGCTTTTAGGCGGATGCCATTTGGTCTATGCAATGCACCTGCCACATTCCAGAGATGCATGATAGCGATCTTTCATGATATGGTGGAAGATTTTGTCGAGGTATTTATGGATGATTTTTCTATTTTCGGTAATCCCTTTGCTACACGTTTGCAGAATCTTGACAGGGTGCTAGCTCGATGTGAAGACTCCAACCTTGTACTCAACTAGGAGAAATGTCATTTTTAGTCAAGGAGGGCATCGTCCTTGTCTATAAGGTTTCATGCAAGGGGTTGGAAGTCGATCATGCAAAGATCGAAGTGATCGAAAAGCTACCACCACTAGTGTCAGTGAAGGGTGTTCGCAGTTTTCTCGGATATGCAGGGTTCTACAAACAGTTCATCAAGAACTTCTCTAAAATTTATAGACCGATGTGTCGGTTGCTAGAAAAAGAGGTGAAGTTTGAGTTTTATGAGGATTGTGTTAAAGCATTCGAGGAGTTGAAACAGAAGTTGGTAGAAGCACCTATTCTCATTTCTCCGAATTGGGAGCAACTGTTTGAATTAATGTGTGATGCAAGTGGCGTGGCTGTAGGAGTTGTATAGGGGCAGGGGAGGAATAGAATTTTTCATTCCATTCATTATGCAAGCAAAATACTTAACACAGCCCAAGTCAATTATACAGTCACGGAAAGGAGATGCTAGCATTGGTGTTCGCATTTGATAAATTCAGGTCCTATTTGGTGGGTTCTAAAGTAGTGGTATATACCGATCATGCAGCAATTTGGTATCTGTTTAACAATAAGGATGCAAAGCCCAGACTAATCAGATGGATATTGTTGTTACAAGAGTTTGACCTAGAGATTCGGGACAGAAAGGGGAGCGAGAATCAAGTGGCAGATCACCTATCGCGATTGGAAAGCCGGTTGCATGTGAAGGAAGGTGACAACATCAAAGAAGAGTTCCCAGATGAGCAGCTCTTGGCAATAAGGAAAGCTGAAATCCCTTGGTATGCAGACATTGTGAATTTGCTGGTAAGTAGAGTCTACCCACCGAAGGCTACGGCTCAGCAAAGAAAGAAGTTGAGACATGATTGCAGGTATTACATGTGGGATGATCCGTATCTGTTTAAGCAGGGACCAGATCAGGTGATGAGAAGATGCATTCCAGAGAGCCAGATTGTAGAAGTATTAAGGAATTGTCACTCATCATAGTATGGAGGGCACCACGGAGGCGAGCGGACAGCTCACAAGGTGCTACAGTTAGGTTTCTTTTGGCATACACTGTTTAGAGACTCTATGGCGTATGTAAAAATGTGCGATAGATGTCAAAGAACAGGCACAATTGGCAGAAGGCAGGAGATGCCATTGCAGCAGATATTAGAAGTGGAGATCTTTGATGTATGGGGAATAGATTTCATGGGCCCGTTCCCACCGTCATTTGGTAATCGTTACATCTTGGTAGCCGCTGATTATGTATCTAAGTGGGTCGAGGCAACAGCTTTCCCCAGGAATGACAACAAGGTGGTGACAAAATTTATGAAAAAGCATATTTTCACCAGGCTCGGGACACCCCGAGCTATTATTAGTGATGGAGGGGCTCATTTTGTGAATGCGAGTTTCAAGAATTTGCTAACTAAGTATGGGGTGCGGCACAAGGTAGAAACAACATATCATCCCCAAACTAGCGGGCAAGTGGAGGTGTCGAACAGAGAAATAAAACAGATTCTACAGAAGACAGTGAATGCACAACGAATTGATTGGTCAAGCAAACTCGATGATGCGTTGTGGGCTTATAGAATTGCGTACAAGACACCCATTTGGACTTCTCCGTACAGATTGGTCTATGGAAAGGCATGTCATCTGCTTGTGGAGCTGGAACATCAAGCGTTTTGGGCCGTGAGAAATTTGAACATGGATTTGGAGCTAGCAGGGAAGAAGAGGCTGATGCAACTTAGCGAACTTGATGAGTTTCGGTGGCATGCTTATGAAAGTGCCAAATGCTACAAGGAGAAAATGAAGAGGTGGCACGATAGGCATATGGTGCATCGGATCTTTGAGCCGAGGTATAAAGTGTTGTTATTTAATTCAAGACTGAAGCTTTTTCCAAGTAAATTACGGTCCAAATGGTCAGGGCCGTTTGAAGTGGTGAGAAAGACCCCACACGGGGCAGTGGAGTTGTGGCAAGAAGATAGAAGTGCCACATTTTTGGTGAATGAGCAACGATGTAAGCATTATTGGGGTGAGGATGTTATTCGAGAGAAGACGTCCATCACTCTAGAGGATGATTGAGCATGAATGGCATCGACCCGCGATGGTAAATCAGGCGCTGCACGGGAGGCAACCCGTGAACATGTTGTAATAGAAGAGCAGAATTATTTGAAAGAAAAAGAAAAAAAAAGAAAAACAAAGAAAAAGAAAAATAAAAAGTTTTGCGTTGAAACCTATGATTTCTAACCAATTTCTTGTGGAAATGATTTTCAGGTGGAACAGAGAGCAAAAATACAAAAAAGCGCAAAGCAAAAAAATTGAGGTGAGAAAATAAAAATTGGTACATCCCAGTGAGCCTGCGCGATGGCTTCGTGTCATGGAGGAGGGCCTCCGCATTACCCTACGTGACACGTTGAGGCTTATTCTGGATTTTTAAAAAATCCAAAATGCCTTCGCGATGGCTCCGTGTCACAGAGGCAGTACTCCGCGTTGCACTCCGTGACACGTTGAGGGTTATTTCGCATCGGGTCACCGAGTAACCCGCAAGAAAAACCCCTTTTAAACCCAGTTTCCTTCATTTTCTTCCTACTTTCTCATTTCCTCCGCGACCCGCACCCAAAATCCCCTTCTCCCCCAACGTGGACCTAGGGATCAGATTTCTTCGAGTTTTCTTCGATTTCATCAAAGTAAAGGTATGTTCTTGAATTTTCCTTACTTTTGCTCAAATTTTCGATTCATGAACATGTTTGGTGATTAAAACCTTGCCCTAAGTGAAAAATAAGCTTGAATTCACTTGAGTTATGATTGAATGATGTTCATAGTATCGTTGTGAATATATGAACTCAATGATTGCATGTTTTGTTAAAATTCTTGCGAAATGGATAGCTAGGGTTGAGGATTGAATAGGAAGAAGATAATATGCTTTGAGATGTTGATGAATTGGGTTGTGAACATTGGGTGAAGTGAAATGTATTGTGATTAAGGTTGAATATGCTAAATTAGAGGAGGGATTTTCGGGAGAATGCAATTGGAGAATTACATAGGTTGTTGAAAAATTGCTAAGTGCTATGATGATGTAATTGAATCGATGGAGAAATTTTTGTTCATTGTACGAAGTCTGAGTAGTACATAGTAATGGTTCCATCGACTTATATGAATGCACTAAGCCTGTTGAATGCTAAGAATAGCAAAATCATGAATGTCTTGTCGAGTTGTGTTGATTGCGACTAAAGACTAAGTGTGGGGTGATCCAATTAAACCCAACCTTAGTTGTAACTAATTATGACTTGCATAACATTGGGACTGTATGTTTGAATGTACAGGAACAATGTCAGGCCGAGAAGACAAAGGCAAGGGCGCATCCACATCAGGCGCCAGCAGAAAAAGAGTAAGATTGGGAACAGCAGTTCCAGCAGCACCAGCGGTTCCTAGAGTTCAACGCAGACAATACGGAACCCGATGGGTGAGCGATGAAGGGAAAAAGTGGTATGCTAAACATAAAGAAACCAAATACTTCCCGGAAGAGCAGATAGCACGGGAACCGCTGGCACAGGAATTCTTGTGGATTATACACCAGATTGACACCACTAGGCTAAACTACATTTTCGAAGAGCCTAGGGAGTGCAATCTCCATCTTACCCGAGAGTTCTATGCAAACTGGAATCTGACCTTACGCAGTCACACCGTTAAAATCAAAGGGCAGGTTGTCACTTTTGAGCCCCATCACTTGAATGCAATCCTGGGGGCGCGGGACACAGACGCTCATGTCCTCCGTCAGCTGAACATCACTCCACCCTATGCGGACATCAGACGCACCTTATGTGGAGCCCGATCGATAGCCAGGTGGGGTAGGCACAAGGAGAGGGGCTACCATCAGACATTGCCCTACTCTCAGATGAATCGGGAAGCCTGGATTTGGTTGAAGATTGTGTGTTCCTGCCTGATCCCGGGGGTGCACATGACAAATGTCACCCGGGATAGAGTTTGTCTAGTGTATGCCCTGATGAAGGGGCTGGAAATCAATGTTGGGGCGGTAATCATCTCCGCCATGAAGAGATCCCGACTGCATCAGGGGCATAGATACGGGTTCGGTGGTCTGCTTACCACGTTCCTGAGGGGCCACGATATTGAGGAGGAGGCCCCAGATTACATCCCACAAATCGACAGGCATGCCTTGGATGTCACCAAAACCAAGGCACCTGACACTACTTTTGGGTCGATGCTCACACTAGTCGAGCGACATGCTCGGGATGATCAGTACATGGCCCACATGTATGGGATGCAGATGTTGTAGCTGCACATCGGCGGGAGGCCGGAAACGGAGGATGAGCTGTGGCAGCTCAAGTTGGATTACCCATTCAACGAGAATGCCTGAGATTTATGCAGAGTGGGGCCCGTATTTGTGGAGCTCATGGATGATGATGTCCCTACCGATGAGGAGACACGTCGGGAGGACTCAGATGTTGAGTCGGACGAGGATGGCGGGGGTGATTCTGACATGGGCGACGAAGCACTAGCACCTGATGAAGAAGTTGAATACTTTGATTGATTAGGGAGTTTCACCACCCAACCTTTGTGATATTTTGAAATTATGGGAATACTGGGGACAGTGTTCAATTTAAGTGTGGGGTGGAAGTAGTTAGGTGCCAGCTGCTTTGTTTATGTTTTGTTTTTGTTTGTTGTGCTTGTGATAAATGTGACCTTGTGACTCTGTGTTTGGTGTTCTGTAATTAATTTGGTGTTGTAATGAATGTTGAGCTGCTGTTGGTTGTGTTGTGTAAATATTTTTCAAATTAATATTTTTATCTTTTTCTATCAAAATTTTTTTTTATTGAATTTCTTTTATGTTGGGTTTCTCGGCCTTTGTTTTCGGTGCTTTTACCGAGAATAGTCCCATTGAACCGACGTCGTAGATAGTGACTGTTCCCTATGATGGATGGATGACGACCGTCTTAAGGGAAATGTAGTCGATAGGAGTAGTTTTTTTCTTTCTTTTCTTTCTTTTGTTTGTTTCCCAAACGTGTCGCTACTTCATGGTTCGGAATTCTTATTACGTGTTGTACATGATATTAAGATGCAAAGGGGATTCGTATGAAAGCATGCAAATGTGTTAAACATGTTGAGATACCTAGGCCATAGAGTTCGATTCGGTGTGATCGAGGCTTAATAGTGAATTCTTGTAGTTAGCTGATTGAAGAGTCTGTGAATATGTCTTGAGTTGAGCATGTGCAATGAGTGTGAGGTGAGGGTTCGACTATTTCATGCTATTGTAAAGTGTCTAGAACTTGCCTGGTGTGTGTGTGCTAAACGAAATGAAGGATGTGGATTGTAGGAAAGGATGTAGGCATTTCTTTGAATAAATTGAAAGTTCTCCCTTATCATACCTACCTTGATTGTACATCCTAGTTAGCCCCATTGAGCCTTTAGCCTATTTTTTCTTTCTTTGAAGAGGTACAAACCGAGCTTAAGCCCTTCTTTTCATTAGCCGTGAATTTGACCCAAAACTCTTAAGCGCTAAAGAAAAACAATTTTTCCACAGTGTAAAGGAGTGAGAATTGTGAAACGGAAGGAAAGCGGAAGTTGTGAAAGTTAAAGAAAAGGTCAAAGGTGCACTTGTTGAAATAAAAAAAATAAAGATGCATAACTACCCTTTGCTAGTAAGTTGAGTGTGCTTAAAGAAATAGGAACAAAAACAAAGAAAAAATTTCAAGAATGAGAGGATGGAGGAAGAAACAATGCCCGTAATGAAGGTGGGATGTATTGAAAAGCGCTTAAGGAAGCTGGTTGCTATTATTGGTTAGCCCAGTATTTACTAGTTCCTTAGCTTACATTACAATCCATTAAGTCCTACGTGATCTTACATCACGCATGCTTATATTAGTGGAGTAATACACTAGAGGCAAGCCTATGGTTCAGGACATGATGCATGTGAATTCTTTGGGAGAGAGAGCGAAATCGTATTCATATACCCCTACATGTAGTGCTTTGGAAATCATATGAGGGCAAATGGGATAATTCTCTTATGTTGTGAGGGCACATGTTTGACGAGAGATTAAATTTCATGTCGGATGTCGTGATCAGTTGATTTGCACGAGTTTACCAAGATCGAGAATTGATTCTTGAGTTTAGGAGGTCTTAATGTGGTGTACTTCATTTATTGATGAGACCATGAATGTTTTCTTGATGATTTGCTATCTTAAATAATCTGTATAGTCGTAGCTTGAATGGTCGAGCCAAATTAGCTATGCGTGGGTGTCAATTGCATGAGATGTGAGTGTATTGTTCGAGGACGAACAAGGTTTTAAGTGTGGGGTAAGTGATCTTGGGCAGAATTGCATGCCCAAGTGATACTCAAATGCTTCATTTCTACTTGTTTATTTATCGTTATGTGTACATTCTCATGTAATCTTAGTTAAATGTGAATTTATACTAACCAACATGATTAGTGTTGTTTTGCAGGTAAAAGGAAATTTAGGAAGCTAATATATATGTTGGTGAAGAGCGGGAATGGACTTGGAAACAAGGAGTGTAAGTTGACAAGGGAGAGCAGCAAAAATAAGGGCTCCGCGATGGAGCCGTGTCACGCTGCCATCGCGGAGGCATTCTGCCTCGGATTAATTAATTTTGTCAAATTCCAGTGGAGGTTCGTGTTACCTCCGTGACATGGAGGCAGTGCTCTGCGATGCACTCCGTGTCACGTTGAGTGTAATTACCTGGAACCTCAAGTTCCAGTGAGGGTCTGCGATACCCCCGTGGCACGGAGGGAGTGCTCTGCGATACACTCCGTGCCACGTTGCTTGTTATTCCGGAAAAAATTCTCAATAGTATAAATAGCACACTTAGGTTTTATTTTAAACATTCTGACTTGGTTGAGTAAGAACGTGGGTTACAGGTAGTTGAGAGGACGAAAATTCTAGGGTTCTTCTCTTTCTCTTTCTCTTTAATTCCAATTTCTTGTATGAATTCTACTTATTGGAAGATGTTTAATCCAGGAATGAGTGGCTAATTCACTTCTTGCTGAGGTTAAGAATTATTGTAGAGGAATGTAATTGTTGGTCATTTTAGTTTTCATCTTTTCTTCAATGGTTGTCCTATCAATTCTTGTTTTACTGCATTAATGTTTGGCCAATGTTAATGTATATCTAGAAATCCAATTTTGATTTTGAAAAGAAATTGGACAGATGTGAAATGGTAGGATATGATCTTTTCTTAGCTGTAAAAATTGAGAAAAGATTTACATTCAGAATAGAAATATATCTGAAAGTCTTATTAGTTAATTAAGGAATCGGTTATGTATGGCTAGAGCATGAAATTCTTTTATCACAGAAATGTAGATTAAGGTCTCATGATTCTTAAATTGGATAGGAGTCGAAACATCCAATCCATAGGCAATAAATTCCTGACTAGAAATCGAAGAGAAGATTCGCTGAATTGAATTGATAAATTACATCCCTGCATGTTTGTCTTAACCTCAGCTTATTCATTGCTACTGTTTAGACTCAAATTCCAATCTTGACTTAGATTTTCATTACGTAGTAAACTTTAACTCTTAAAATATTATTTATTTGGTTGTCTGCATTCATAGAGATATAGTTCACTGACGCTTAAGTTAATTAATACCGTAGTTCAGTCCTTGTAGGATCGATACTTGGCTTGAAATAAGCCACTTTACTACTTGTTCGACCACGTGCACTTGTGTGTAGTTCTCATGCCGAACAGGGTTCACGTGGATATATTTACGGATCACAAGAGCTTGCAATATGTGTTCACACAGAAGGATCTAAATCTTCGGAAAAGGAGGTGGTTGGAGTTGCTAAAGGACTACAACATGAGTGTCCTCCACCACCCGAGCAAGGAAAATGTGGTTGCGGATGCGCTTAGTAGACTCTCTATGGAGAGTGTGTCCCACGTGGATGAGGGGCATAAAGAGTTGGTGAAGGACGTCCACCGACTTACGCGGTTGGGGGTTAGGTTAATTGGCTCGACCGATGGTGGTGTAGTTTTTCAGAATGGATCAGAGTCGTCCTTGGTAACGGAGGTGAAGGCTAAGCAAGATGAAGATCCAACATTGGTAAAGTTGAAAGAAGCTGTTCAAAATTAGAAGGTAGAAGTCTTCTCCAAAGGGGGAGATGGTGTACTTCGGTACAAAGGTCGCTTATGTGTTCCGAACATAGGTGATTTGAGGAGCCGGATATTGCCTGAGGCTTACAGATTCAGATATTCTATCCATCCAGATGCCACCAAGATGTATCATGCCTTGCGGGAAATCTACCGGTGGAATGGCATGAAGAGGGATATTGCAGAATTCGTAGCCAAGTGTCCGAATTGCCAGCAAGTGAAAGTTGAGCATCAGAGACCAGGGGGTGTACTCCAAGATATCAGCATTCCTACTTGGAAGTGGGAACAAATCAAGATGGACTTGTAACAGGTTTACTCCGCACTCGTAGACAGTATGACTCCATTTGGGTTGTGGTCTACAGGTTGACCAAGGCTGCTGATTTCCTACCGGTCAAGACCATGGATTCAGCGGATGATTATGCCAAGTTGTATATTCGGGAGTTGGTTCGACTTCATGAAGTGCCCTTGTTTATTATTTCAGACCGAGGTACTCAGTTTACCTCCAAGTTCTTGCGGTCTTTTCAGAAGGGATTTGGGACTTAGATTAAGCTCAGCACAGCATTTCATCCGCAAACGGATGGCCAGGCAGAACGAACCATTTAGACCCTCGAGAATATGTTGAGGGCATGTGCTATGGATTTCAAAGGTAGTTGGGATGATTATTGTCCCTTAATCGAGTTTGCCTCTAATAACAGTTATCACTCTAGTATCCAGATGGCACCGTTCGAGGCTCTTTAGGGGCGAAGGTGCAGATCGCCCATTGGATGGTTTGAGGTTGGTGAGGCATCCATGATAGGACCTGATTCAGTTTATGAGGCCATGGTAAAGGTCCAGTTGATAAGAGACCGATTAAAAACTACTCAGAGTTGTCAGAAATCGTATGCTGATGTGAGGAGAAGAGATTTGGAGTTTGATATGGACGAATGGGTATTTCTAAAGGTATCTCCCATGAAGGGAGTCATGCGGTTCAACAAGAAAGGGAAACTCAGTCCCCGCTATGTTGGTCCCCACCGGGTTATGAGAAGAGTTGGTAAGGTGGCGTATGAGTTGGACTTGCCATCGGAGTTATCTTCAGTTCATCCCGTCTCCCGTGTGTCGCTTTTTGAAAAAGTATTTGATGATCCATCCTTGGTAGTCCCGGTAGACAATATTGGAGTAAAAGACAGCCTCAGTTATGAAGAAATTCCCGTTAAAATCTTGGATCGTCAAGTTCGGAGATTGAGAAACAAGGAAGTAGCCTCAGTTAAGGGTTTATGGAGAAATCAGCATGTTGAGAGAGCTACGTGGGAAGCCGAAGCGGATATAATGGCGAGATACCACATTTGTTCGCTACCGACTTAATTCTGACTTGAGGTATCAGTTCTACTCTATGATCCCATTTAGTTTTCATATTAGGTTCATGTGCTTAAGTTTCTTTTATGTGTATGAGTGTGTATGTGAAGAATGAGATCAGTTCAGCTATGTGGTTTGGTTAGGAGGTAGTCATTCCGTGAAAATTTCGGTTAAAATTGTCAGAATTTGAGTATGATAATTACATGTTTCCGTTTGCTGCTTGTTTCCTACATTCGAGGACGAATGTAAGAATAGATCTAGGATTTGAATTTGAAAAGTGCAGAAACTAGCAAAACATTATAGAACGGACAACAGAATGACTCGTGGTATCAAACCAAGAGTCGTTGTATGCTATCGTTGGTTGGGGAAAGGATGGTGGCAGTGAAAACAACGAGAGGTATGACGACCCGTTGTGGGATACAATGGGCCGTCCTCTGCGGTCGTGGTTAGGGCTAGGTTGGGCAGCAGTGTAAGTAACGGGACACTCAACGACTCATTAGGAGAAGCCATGGGTCGTTGGTGGTAGTCGTTGTTGGAGGGTGAGAACCTCCAGTAGGGGTGACGGGTTGAGACCACAACTCGTTGGACGGAACCACGAGTCGTGGTGAGGCTCGTGGTAGGGGGTTCAGTTTTTATGATGAGCAAACAACGAACAGTATAACGATTCATAGGTTGAAGGCACGGGTCATCCTATCGACCCATTGTTTGGATCTGAGACTAGGTCATTCAGCAGCCTATTCAACGAGGGGCACGACGGGTCGTTGGTGGTTCCACGACCCGTTGGTACCACTTGTGGGTTCCATCCGGCCAGTTTTCAGGACTAGTTCATTAAGGATATTTTTGACTTTTTCACGATATAAGGCCCTAAACTACATCGTTTTATCTTGGGAAAAGTTGGGCTTTAAAGAGGATGACCTATTCTAAACTCCCATTCATGCATGCAAGAACTTTGAGAGGGGATTCAGGGGGAGATTTCAAGCTTTTCACCTCAATTACTTCAATTTCATTCTTGGGCTTTTAAGGAGGGTTAGGAGTTGATAATCCCATATATATAAGATCATCAATGGGTGGATCCTTTCACACCCATGCTCCTACTCAATGATTTTACTTATAAATTATCAAAAAAAACCTCATGGGGTTTTGTATTTGATTGTATAAAATTAAATGATTTAATTATGGGTCTTGTGATTTTGAATCTTATCATAATCTACTGATTTTGATCATACTTTGAGATTTTAAATTGATTATAATATTGTTGATTTTGAATTTCTAAACAATTAAGTTTGATTATGCATGCCCCATGATGAATCGATTTATGATTCATTAATCCACTGGTGTTTTGATAAGCCCAGCATGAATTATGAATTTATTTATGAATTTATTATGTTATTTATTATGAACTTATGAATTTCAAGCTATATGCATGATCTACAAGTATGTATGAATTTTATCACTCATGAATTATGTTTTCGGCTGACCCACAGGCCTCAAGTCATGGCTAGTTCACGTATGTTCAAGCATGTTTACAATTATCATGATTTGACTAGCCTATGAACTTATGTATGTATTATTATGAGCATTATATATGTTTTGGGAGTAGTATCGAACACCGAGTAGGTTCAGGGCCCATGTTAAGCCCCAGATCTCATGAACTACGTGCCACCGTAGGTATGTTGGGACCCTTTCGTGTTTGTCCCTGGCCTAATTGGCTCTTTTCATGTGTGATCATGCCCTTCATAGTTCCTACCCTTGAAAAGGTACAAACACCCTCCCCACTAGGGTTACAAGTCAGGCTTCATGTGTGCTCATATGGGGCATGTCAGTTAAGAGAATCTCCCACTGTTCCTCATGATTTATGCATGTTTATGATTATGAATGTTGGCTCAAGTCATGTTAAGTAAGGCTCTTCTATTATGATCATGATTATGTTATGTTACGAACGTTTTGAAAACCTTGAACCTTATGTCATATTACGATAATTATGTTATAAGCATGTTGTCTTATTCTTATGATCACTTATGAATTTTATACATATTTTAAATTTCCGTTTTACTTACCTTGCATAATCAATACATTTCACGTACTGACCACATACTTTCTATGTTGTATCGTTTCATGATATAGGTCCCAGTTCTCAGGCTCATCCTCACCCGTAGATAGTTCAGCCTTGCTCTATGCGTACTTGGTGAGTCCTCATGTACCGTGGGCTACATGTGCACACTCTATGTTATTCTTTCAATTTCTGGATATTGGATTAGTTGGGGAGTTGTCCCATCAATCCGTCTTTCATGTTTAGAGGCTTATCAGACTAAAAGTTGTATTCCGCCGTATTGTATAAGTATTGTCCTTTTTTCCCTCATGTTATGTTATAATTACGTTCTCTATGCTAAGTCTTCTGCTCATGTGATTGAATTGGATGTATGCTCATGCCATGGGTCGACATGGGGTCTCTCGGGGCTCCTTGTTCGGTGTCTACGATTCGGGTGTACGTTTGGGTCATGACACATGGCCTGTGCCAACATCTGAAATGACGCTCTAAACTAAGGCATGAGTGGCCTGCTTGGGCAAGGGATCCGTTAGAGCTGGTGGGGCTGGCTGGTGCCCATCTCCGTTGCCATTGCCATGGCCATCTCCATTGTCATTTCTCCTTCCATTTACTTGACGTTAAGACATATTTATGCAAACGCGTATAACACTAGTTAGAGGAATAGAGAAGTACTTCATCACATGACATGGATCATGAAAGAAGGAAAATTTCCTAAAATATCTTGTAGCCTCTTTCCCATAAGTGTGGCGCGCTTCACACCCATGGAAAAGATTCTACTTAACGCGGCTTTCAGACACTTTAGTACATATCTAAATCTTTGCTCTGATGCCGAGTTTGTCATGACCCGAGCATGGACCCCCGAATGAGACATAGGACCTAGAGTCACGAATGACTCCAAGCTAACCCATGGCATATGCAAAGCAATACAAGAGCATAGACTAAAACGGAAAATTTAAAACTTAAGCATGAATACACGGAAGTCTATAAAACATAACATAGAAAGCAAGAGTGACGTATATCAACAGCTGAGTCAACCAATACATGTTTGTCTTAAAAGCCTCTAGTCATAGATGGATTGATGGGAGAGCTCCCCCGACTAGACCCTAAGTCTGAAACTGAAATGACATAACATAACTAAAAGAATGTCCTCATAAGATAAGGACTCACTAGACAGGGACTGAACTAGACTGATATGGAAGCAGGGCTAATGGCGTGGTTGAGTCTGATTACCTGAACCTATATCATGAAATGATATAGCATAGAGTATGCAGTCGGTACTTTGAATATACTGAGTATGTGAGGTATGTAAAACAAGCTAATAAAATGCATTAAGAGTTCATGAGAGTAAGACGTTTAAACATGAAGTAATAATCATAATTTAAACATAAGGGCTCAAGGCTTCCAAAATCGTTCATAAGCTAGTCATAGATATGTTCATAAGAGAAACCTTGTAAAAAATAACTTAATCCAAATTATCACAATCATAAACATGCATAAATCATAAGGAACAGTGGGAGAATCTATCATAACTGACATCATTATGATAGAGCTTGCAATATGCCCCAACTATCTCGCTCAAGTGGGCAAAGCCACTCCAAGCTTGCAAAGGCAAGGGACGATGACATAGCGTGATATCACTAGTGAGACCCCATAGGGTTAAACATGAATATAATCCTACATTGGCACGTAGTTTCAAGGTCTGAGTTCCCGAAACCCCCGACCTACTCGGTTCTAGATACTACTATCAAAATCATGCACTTGACTCATATTGTAATCATGAAACATACTTGAAGTACATGGCTAGTAAAAATCATAGGATACATGAACATGCTTGAAATATGTGAACCAGCCACAAAAGAGGCCCTTGAGTCGCCATGAACATAAACTTGATAATTGTAAAACTTATGCATACTTGAGAAAATCATCATGCTTGAAATTTGTAAATCCATGAAGGGTTCTTGAAAAAATCATACATCATGATCATACATAACTTAAAACTTGAGAGTTGATATCGTAAGAAAATCATGGGATTTCATTAGAAAGGAATTTAACCCTAGAAGTTCATAATCATACTTGTAACTTAGGAATCGAAATTTCATAAAAGGCTTGATCATAGAATCGTCAATTTGATCAAGATAGTTAATCCCACAGATGAATCATGGAGGAATTTAACAACACCCAGCCTAACCCTAGAAATTCGAATTTAAGGCGTGGGAATGGGAGATCATGATTTTGATTGAAGAAGGGGCATGAGGGCGGAAGAACCCCTCATTGACAATCCCCACATACCTTGGTTCACTGATTCCTTGACTTAGCTTGAGACCTAAAGAGAATTTGAGAAGATGGGAGTGAAGAACCCTAGCTTGTTCTTGTGAGCCTTAAGAGGTTTTGATCTTCAAATTAGAGTGTTAGGAGTAGAATGAGAGTTCTAGGGTAAATATTCCCCTTAAAGCGCTCTTTCCCAAGCATAAAATGACGTAGTTTAGGAGTTAAGAGCTTAGGAATTATAAAAACGCCCTTAATAATTTGACCAAAAATTGTACACTGCTAATGACCACGAGTAATCTAACGAGTCATTAGGTCACTGGGAGACTTATGGTCTTCCCTCGTTACCACTACTGGAATTTTTCTCATTCTTCCATCCTTCTCAGACAATGACTCATTCGACGAGTCGTGAAGTGGCACCACGACTCGCCCTTCAACTCGTTAAGTCTCCTTGAAATTCAACACTTTCTCGTCCACTACACACTTAACAGGTCAACCCACGACTCTTCACCCCCTCCGTCTAGACTTCCTGAAGGTAATATATTCTCCAACTCATGCACACACAAAGGGTCACTTAACGACCCGCCAGGTCACATAATAGGTCACTCAACGACTCGTTCTGTGACCTGATGCAGATTTTTTTGAATTCTCCGTTTCAGTCCTCGGGTCTAATCTTAAGGACTTTTGGGATATTACAGGATACAAATCAATTTAAAAAGACTCTGGGATCACTATCACTGAACCGGAGCCTCACCAGCATGGCCCCTCTAGTTCCAAAGTTACCATCCCAAACGCGAAGGTATAGACGGATAAGAAATATGAGCTCACAAACCGCAAATCAGGGAAGAACCAAGATTCTCACCGGCCAACATGCCACTGCAGAGTTAGTGTCCTAGTGGGAGATAACAAAAGGAGTGAACCATATGGAAGTTGTTCCCTAAGGCTTCTCTATAAATAAGCATTTAGCTCTCTGTATTAAGGGCTCCAAAATTTTGATTGACACATTATATTAGCGCAATTTATTTTTGTTTGAAGCCCTTTGTTCTTCAGTTTTTAAGTGACTTCGGACACATTGTTCTAAGGCCATCAAGGTCAGATCTTCAGGATTTAATACATGGCTTGTTACTTTATTATTCTTAAATTCATTAATCTTTCCTTTTTTATAATTTATTTTATTATTATTTTATTACAAAATCAATTCAACTTGTGTGTCTTAAATCACTTTGATAAATTCAATTATATCAATTCACGGATAAACACTAGTCTTTATAGCTGAGTGGTTTTATCACGCGTGTGTACTAATATTTTTGGAGTCTGGTTCATTGAGTTCCAATCTATACCTCGAAGATACCTCGAAGATACCTCGAAGACCAATTAAATTCTTAGAAGACTTTTAAGGTCTGTCATTACTGTCTAAAAAACCATTACACCTTATTGGATTGTTCTATAAGATTCATATAGATTTTCCCCAAATTTCAAGTTTAATAGAGAAAACAAAACAACAGCTCACGTGCATAAAACCTCCGAAGATAGTTTTGGAAATAAAGAACACTATGTGTCAGTTGTCATCATGCAAGGTTGCTAGAATTGGGACCAACCGATCATATGACATGAAACAAATCTTCGCTAACAAACATATGATTTCTTATTTATCCTTATATATTACCTGTTATCTTGCCTACAACTAACTAAAATAATTTCAACTAATTAAAATAACCCAAAAAAAAATTAGGGATTGCCAGCTTTTTCATGGTTTTGTTCCGCATTATGTTTAGAGCCGAGCTAGAGGGTTGAAAGCGTATTAAATAAAATTTAATAATTTTATTTCAAATTTTATATCTATTTTTAAAAATTTATTTAATATATATAAATTATTCATTTAGAATTTAGTAATTTAAAATAACTTAATATCAAATTTACAAATTTTAACTTCGCCCTATTTATGTCTCAACTTATTTCCTTGTGTTTTTTCCCTCTGGAAGAAAATTAAATATATTGATTAAATTAAGGATGTACAGGGAGTAATGTACTGTGATGACACGACTTTCAAATTTAACTTGATTACTTGACAAGTCAATTTAATTGTATAGTTACCTTAACAGATTCGTCTGGGTCATTTCTTTTATTGCTCTTTTATTTTTGTCTTTCATAATAAATAATTTTTTTATAAGGTACTAATTTATACTTTTGTATTTTCATAAAGTTATATTCAGTATTGACTTCAATTTTTTAAAAACTTATACTCCACTAAATATAAGTTCAATTGCTAAAGGACAAAACTTAAAAATCAGCCCATTTAAAGAGCAAAAATTAAAGATCAACCTATTTTTAAAAAAAACATGTGATTTCAAGTATTCATCTTGATAAGGATAAGAATAGACTCATATAGGGCTGATGCATAAATTACCAAAAATTAAATTATTGAATCCAAACGGAAATTTTGATAATTCAATAATATTAATTAGATGCGATATTAAAAATAAATTTTCAGAATTATGGTATTTGAATTCAAATTCGAATTCAATGTGAAACATTAATACCATTTGATATTTGGTATATTCGGATAGCGAATTATTTAATTTTAAGGAAGTCTAAAGAGAAATTAAAGATCAAACAGCCTAAATAGGCAAATACGGTATGTGTTTGATTCTTAGTTAGGTTATAAAAAGAAGCTTGCCGTTGTGGATCTGAATGAAAACTTATTATATTCCAGTTTATGCTTTGTTGTTTCACACATGTTCAAGGCATCTTTCATTGCTTTTTTCAATTTTTGTAGCAAATAAGATGACTAACCAATACAGTTACTTCTTTTAGCTCAGTCTAAGACTGTGTTGATATAAATTAAAATTTAAAATTTTAATATTTAAGATTTGTCTGTTGTCACTATAGTAAAATTTCATTGATATTTATCTAATACATAAAATTATGATCATAAAATTCTGAATAAAAGATTTTTATGCAACTCGCTTTCTTGTGAGAATGCAAAGTGGATAGCAGTTTACGCAGTCATGATAATCTAAATTTTACTGAATTATTTATAGGTGGTATGATGGAGCCCAACAGTTATACTCGAATAGATATATTATTAATAGTTTCTCTCTTGAATGGAAAACATCGAATATTATCTCAATGGTCACATTGGGTCAACTCTTAGGGGATACGATGGTGCGCATGGAGGATTTAGTTTTGGGGACAGAAATGGAGGAGGAGTCTCACTCTTGGATTTCACAAGAGCTCTTGGGTTGGTGGTAGCTAATTCGAGTTTTCCGAAGAAGGATGAGTACTTGGCTATCTTCCTGAGTGCAGTGACTAAGACTTAGATAGACTACTTCTCCTTAGGAAGGGTAATAGAAGACTGTGTTAAGATTGTAAGGTTATCTCGAGTGAGAATCTTATGACCCAACCCAAACTTCTAGTAATGATTTTGGAGATCATGAAAGTGAGGAGGAAGAGGGTGGTAGATGTTTGGCCATGGATCAAATATGGTGGCTTGACTATGGCTAGTTCTATGGAGATGGGGGTGAAGTTGATAGATATATGGGCTTGGGGGAGTAGTACGGAAGCGGATAGTATGTAGGATAGGACTGCTAGTTGCATCAGGAAAGTGGCTAGAGAGGTGTTGGGGGTCTCTAAGGGTCGTTTGGGTGGGCATCGAGGGGACTGGTGGTGAATGGGAGAAGTCCAATAGAAGGTGGAGACAAAGAATGTGGCGTACGTAAAGTTGGTGGAGAATAAGGATAAGGAGGAGAAGAGGATGAATAGGGAAAGATATAAGACGGCACGAAAGGAGGCAAAGTTAGCAGTTACAGCAGCGAAATCGGCAGCTTTTGAACACTTATATGTCGAATTAGAGGGAAAGAGAGAGGATAAGAAGTTGTACAAGCTAGCCAAGGAGAGAGAGATGGGGGCTCGGGACATGGACCAAGTGAATTGTATCAAGGATGAGGACGACAAGGTGATGATGGAAGAGGCACTTATTGGACGTAGATGACAGACGTACTTCCATAAGATCTTAAATAGAGGAGGGGATGCAGACATTGTGTTAGGGGAGATAGAGCACTCAAAGAGGCGACAAGATTGTGGTATTGTAGGCATATAAGGGTTGAGGAAGTTAATCCTGCTATTAGTAGGATGCGTAGAGGTAGAGAGATCGGGCCAGATAAGATTTCAGTGAAATTTTGGACGATGCAGGCAGGGTAGGTATAGAGTGATTGACCAAGTTGTTCAATATTGTTTTCAAGAAGGCAAAGATGGCCAATGATTAATGGAGATGGAGACGATAGTTCTGTTGTACAAAAATAAGGGAAACATTCAAAATTGCAATAACTATAGGGGTATCAAGTTGTTAAGCCACACTATAAAGGTTTGGGAGAGGGTGGTAGAGAGTAGGGTAAGGAGGGGCATGGCGATTTCCAAAAATTAGTTCGGATTCATGCTGAGGCACTCGACTACAGCAACCATTCATCTCATAAGGATTATTGTGAAGCAGTATAGGGAGAGGAACAAGGATCTTCGTATAGTGTTCATTGACCTAGAAAAGGCTTACGATAAGGTTTCGAGTGAGGTTCTTTGGAGTTTCTTAGAGGCTAGGGGGGTACAAGTATCGTACATTAGGGCGATAAAGGATATGTATGATGGAGTCAAGACTCGGGTGAGGACGGTAGGAGGAGACTTAGAACACTTCCCAGTCTTGATGGGGTTGCACCAGGAATCAATACTTAGCTATATCTATTTACCTTAGTGAGGGATACATTGACATGAGAATTTCAAGGTGAGGTGCCAATATATTATTTGTGGATGACATAGTTCTAAGACGAAACTCGCGGCGACATAAACACTAAGTTGGAGGGTTGGAGACAAACCTTGGAGTCTAAAGGGTTTAGATTGAGTAGGACCAAGACAGAATATTAGGAGTGTAAATTTTGTAATGTGATACATGAGGAGGATGTGGAAGTGATGTTTGATACATAAATTCTCCAAAAGAGAGAGAGTTTTAAGTACCTTGGATCTATTATCCAAGAAATGGAGAGATTGCGAGGATGTAGCTCATCGTATTAGTGCTGGATGGATGTGATGGAGGCTCGCATCCGAAGTCTTTTGTGATAAGAAGGTGCTAAAAAAACTTAAAGACAAGCTTTATAAAGTGGTGGTTAGACCGGCTATATTATAAGGCAGAGTGCTAGCCAGTCAAGAACTCCCATGTTCAAAAGATGAAGGTTGCAAAAATGAGGATGTTACGGTAGATATGTGGGCATACTAGGAGAGATAGGATTAGAAATAATGATATCTAGGCCATGGTGACAGTGATTGTGGTGGAGGAAAAGATGTATGAGGCCAAACTGGGATGGTTCAGACATTTGAAGAGGAGGTGTCCGAGTACCCCAGTACGGAGGTGTGAGAAGTTGGCCATAGATGATTTTAGGAGAGGTAGAGGTAGACCGAAGAAGCAATGGAGAGAAGTGATTAGAAAGAATATGGCATAGCTAGAGCTTACCGAGGATTTGACCTTAGATAGTAGGGTGTGGAGTACATAGATTAGGGTAGCAGGGTAGTGGGTAGCAATGTGTTGCACTGCTTTTTCATTCTCCGTAGTAGGCCTATTATTGTTCTTATAGTTCCTTGTCCTTCGATGTCTATTATTAGCTATTATTACTGGTATCTCGTTTAGTGTATTGTTGTTGTATAATTTATTGCAGTTACTAGTTGTTGTCTTATTATTATATGTTGTCTTTTGTACTGTTGTTACCGTTTTTGGTCTATTTTTATAGAAGCAGGGGGTCTATGGTCTACCGAAAACAACCTCTCTACCTCTGAGATAAAGAAAAGGTCTACGTATATTCTACTCTTCTCAGATCCCACTTTGTGAAATTGCACTTGATTGTTGTTGTGTTTCAATTATCGATTACTAAATTATCGAATTCAAACCTTAAAAATAATGAATCAAACACCAAATGACCACCCCCACTCATTTGCCTTTAATTTTTCAAGCGTATCAAATTATTTTCTTAATCTACATCTGTCATACCTAGAATATAACTAAACACGACGCACAGAAGTCATCGGTACCTTATTTAACTGTAGCATATATAAATAATTCTGAAATTACTTATACCTAAATAAAAAATTTCAACCAAATATAACAAAAATAAGTCCACATTATATTTATTCCCAAAATTATTCTTGTTATCCTTTCAATCAAGTGACCACTTGCAAATTCAAAATTGTAATTGCGTGCTCTATGTCATGCCATGTTGATCATGTACATACTGGAATATGCTCTTCTTAAATTTTGGTTGAATACATTGATTTCCCATTAAATTTATCAGCAAATTTAATTTTGATATTTGAATAACAACTTATTCCAATTAAAATATTTGAACACATGATAATGTATTCCTATTAGATAGTTTCAATTCAAAATTTTAGAAAAGTTTCTGTGCGTGTTTTCAAGTGTTCATTACGTAGATAAGTTAATAACTTAAAATATGTCGTCTTCTTTAATTATACACATTATCCTCAATAAGTCATAAAACCTCAAGCATGTTCCAATTGATGATGATAATGTGTATAATTTAAAAAGGAGACAATATTTTATGTGATTAATTTATCTAATATAATTGACGTTTGAGAACAGGCGCAATTTTTTTTTTTGAAAATATGAGTCGGTATTATTTAATAAAAATATTTTATTATATATTCATATGGTGAATCGAGATAAGTTGATCATAATTTGAATGTCTAAATAAAACATACGGACAAGTTTAAGGGCTACCAACAAGTGTTCAACCTTCCATTTTCTTTTAAGCATTTGATTACAATTTAGATATACAAGTATGTTTCTTGTTCACTATAATTTAGATTTAGTATGTTGCTTATGTTCGAACATCAGATATATAAATTCACTTCTGGTACTTCTTTGCCTTTTGGTTTATATAAATTATGTGAGTTTCACCGTTAATCATATATTTACCTCTTATAAATTTAATTTTTTAAAATATAAGAATAGAAGAAAATCCCTTAGCCATACATCCTGTGCATCAATGCAAATGTACCATCGATGCTAGCATTAGACCCTTTCATTTTAATTTATTTGTTTGGTTTTGATTTAATCTGAAATTTTAAAAACTAAAAAAGTATTTTAAATTTTATAATGTTATATTAAAATTTTAAATTGTATCAAATTATATTTTAATGTTACGATCTTAAACACATCATGTGAAAATTTAAAATTAAAAAATTAATAAAAAAACATATATTCTTTTTAAAATGAATTGAAAAAAAAAAGACAAATAAAATAAACTATTATACATAAAAAATATCAATTCCGAGTTGTTATTTTAAGTCGGAAGTTCGGAAAGTCATCCAAGCAAGACTTTAGGGTAGTAAGAAGGAATGGCCCAGCTGCTGACCCAAGGAATCCTACGAGGTTAGGTTGAAGGAGTGGAAGTTACAATACCAACTGGCGCTTTATATCTTCTTTACACTTACTTCCTCCCTTTCATTTCGCGAAGGTGTTACTTTAAGAAGAATCAGACATTTTTATTTTTTAAAACTTTTTATAAATATTTTTTTAATAATTAAGTATGTTTTTATAAATTTTTTGTAGTATTTTTAAATATATCAATTTATTATTAAAAAATATATATATCTAAATTCGTAATCAAAATTAAATATTTTGATTTTAATGTTACATATTCTTTCATATAAATTAAACACAAGAAATACTTTCATATTCTAATATTACATATTCTTTCATATAAATTAAACACAAGGAATACTTTACAAGCAATACTAAAAGATGTTATTTATTTCAATTTATGCATTTCTCTTTTCTTTTTAATGTATTTTAAAAAAATGTAACATTTCAAATTTAATTCAAACATTCACTTTCTATTTTCAACGGCACTCCTTCATATGAATCTCATGACATATTTACAAGAGTTCTTTTTTTTGATCCATAAGTTAAAATATATTTATTATATAAAATATGTATATTTTATACTTAATATACTATATTATACTCACACACATATATATTTAATGACAATTAATTTTAGGGCGATCCAAAAAGATGAATATTCCTATTTATAAAATACAAAATACAAATTATATATTTACTATGTTATATATGCACACACCTTTATTTAAAATCATAAAAATAAAAAGGATGTGTCATATTCATGTTTTGTGTCCACTCATATTAATTAACTATGTAACTTATTCGCGTTTCGCACAAAAATAAAAAGCATTATTATATTTATTATTTTTTATAATAGTCAATTACTATTCTGTTTCAATATTAAAATATTTTAATATTTTCTTTAATCATCAAAATCTAATAAAAATATAATTACAAAATTAAAACATGAATCTAATACTGAAAAAAGCATGAAGTTATAAATATTATTACGAGTAGAAATCAAATTAAATATTAAATATGAGTTATGAAAATAATAATTTTAAAATAAATAAAAAAAAATAAACAAATAAAGAAGAAAAAAAGATAACTGCAAATAAATGAATTTAAGAGCAATAGCTATATGAGCTTGGTTTAAGAAAATGGGTCCTTATTTGCTGTCTTTATTGCCTATTTAGACTTTATTAGGCTAAAACAAACTTTATATATATATATATTTAACACAATGGAGAAATATTAAAAAAATTATAAAAAGAGATAAATATCAGTCTTAGCTATAGAAATATGTCACGTTACCTCTTTAAAGTCTAAATTTTATATATTTAATTTATATATGATTGCTGGCCACAATATTTTTTTACGTTAGATTATGAGATATCAAATTTATTTATTTGTAATACTTCAAAACAAAAATACTCAATTAAAATGTTTAATAATAAAATTGAGTAAAAAATGAAAAATCAAATTATGAACTTTAATAATATGCTACATCACTTAAATTAAAGTGAACTAAAATTTAATTTTTTTAAAAAAAGCTAAAATAATAAATCCTTAAGTACAGAACTATATCACATTAGCAGAGTATAAATGAGAATTATAACATGCATAAATATATAAATATAGATATACATAAACAAAATAAATATAGATATACATAAAATGCAACGGGGAATATTAATTTTCATTTGAGATTCACTACCCAAATATGTGAAGTTTGGTAGGTGGCAGTAGTGAACCACAATACTCCACGTAACTGACCCACGAGAAAGAAAAAAGAAAAAAACAAAAGGATTCCCCCTATTTTTGGTGAATCCTATTTTCCTTGAGAGTGTTAGGTAAAGGCAAGAAGGTCGGCAAAAAGTAGGTCACAAACTGAGAAGTAGTAAAAAATACACCGCGTCACTTCCCTATATAACGGAACCAAAATCTGCATGTATTAGGGAGTGGACTAAAGAAAAAGAAGCCCAAGCACATAGAAAAGAATTTTTTAAAAAAAGGAAAAAGAAAAAGAAAAAGAAAAAGAAGAGAAAAGACAAAAAAAATGAAAACAGTTCAAGGTCAGAGCGCAACAGCCCTGACTATGGAGGTGGCAAGGGTACAAGCAATAGCCTCAATGACGAAATGCATGGATACAATCCCATCAGAGTACATTCGGTCGGAGAACGAGCAGCCCGCAGCCACAACGCTGCACGGCGTGGTCCTTCAGGTGCCAGTCATCGACATCAGCGAGGACGCTAATGAAGAAAAAATAGTGGAACTCGTAGCGGAAGCTAGCAAAGAGTGGGGTATTTTTCAAGTGATAAATCACGGGATTCCTGATGAGGTGATTGGGAATTTGCAGAAAGTTGGCAAGGAGTTCTTTGAGGAAGTGCCGCAAGAGGAGAAAGAACTGATTGCGAAGAATCCAGGGTCGCAGAGTATAGAAGGGTATGGTACTTCTTTGCAGAAGGAAGTGGAAGGAAAAAAAGGTTGGGTTGATCATTTGTTTCACAAGATTTGGCCTCCTTCTGCCATCAACTATCGTTATTGGCCTAAAAACCCTCCTTCTTACAGGTTTTTCCTGTATATTCTTTATGCTCAATCATTTCGTTTGCCTTAAAATTTAATTTTTATATGCTGCCAAATAGATAAATATTTGTAATTATCTATAGAATGTGAAATTATTTAATCACAAAAGTTAAGCATATTACCTCCTATAACGAAGATTAGTATATACTGGTAGTGAAAAAAATGTGTATTCTTATACATATATTATATGAAAAGTTAAATCCTAAAATAGAAGTATGCATGCGACAATTTTCGTGGTTGTTAAGGTAGTGTTGTCATTTGTGTCAGTAATTTTTTGTTTTGGAATAGTTTTATTACGCCTTTCTTTGTGGATAAAAAAAAGTACTCCGTCAAACTAAGTGTCGCTGAGAATTCAAGAAAAAATAATTATTATTTTTAATTATATTCTTAATTAAATAAATTATTTTTTCTTAATAATGCTCGACCCTCAAAAAATATCTAATAAATAAAAATAACTTAATAAATCATATTTTATATATTATTCTTTTCGTTTTATTTTCATTGCTATATGTACTAATATAACTGTTTCAAAATATTTGCTAGTTTTAAAATTTAAGAGATAATTGATCATATTTTTTCAATTCTACCCTTAGTACTTAAAATCATTCTAAAATGTGAAAAAAATTATTATTGTATATTTTCAAAAAATTGTTATATTAGTCAATATACTATTCATATTAATTTTTTTTAATGAGTGTGCAAATTTTTTTTTAACAATTAAAATAAAATCGAGAAAATATTATTTTTTTAGTTAACGTGAAATGAACTTAAAAAAAATATTTTATTTTAAGACGCAGAAAGTAAAGTGGTAAAATTAAAATCCTAGACACATTTAATGGAGTGCCAAACTGAATTAAGCCGCTGTCGAGAGGAATGAGATATATAGGAAATAACTCAGCCATTGCTGTCAACGTCGTCATGAGAAATGGCTAAATATATAAAAAGGTTACCTACGCAAAATGTCCTTATATTATGGACTCAATTATAAAAAAAAAAATTATATTTTAAATTTGAACACTTATTGTTTTGTACTATAAAATTTCTACACTTACTGTACCCCTTAAAATGTACATCCGTAGTTAAATATATTAAACTATAAATTAAAATTATAAATAAGATATTTTTTCAAAGTTATTTTATGAAATTTTAAAACCAAGATAAAATTTTGAAATTTTTTTGATTGATGCTTTTATTTAAAAAAATAATAAATATATTTTAAAATATTGTGGTTGGAAAGTCACCAATAGAAAAATGGATACAAATTATTTAGTAAGATATACTAACTATTAGTAATAATTTGTTTTACATTTTAAATATGTAAGTTATTTGTAATTTTATTTAATTGTAGTAATATTTATTTTATAGAAATTTTTCTTTTTTTATTGTAGTTTTGATTTATTCTTTCCTTCAAAATTATCTTAAATATACTTATAAGTTAGATGAAGCTTTATTTGCGTAGGATTTTCATAATATAGAAAGGTTAAATTTTTTTTTTCTAAAAAGGTTTAACATCATTGGGGAATTAAGTGATAGATTTTCACAATATAAAAAGGACATAAGTGTTTGATTATAAAATATAAAGGATCTATTCATAACTAAGTTATAATATTAGAATGTTTAGTGTAGCTAATCCTATATAGAAAAGATGAGCTAGTCCAATATTCTAATTAGGGAACATATTCATTTTGATTGAGACTTAAAAAGACCTTTGATTTAGTTAATTTAATTTAAATTTTTAATATTAAAATAGAATATGCGTCACTTATTCAAGTAAGAACTTGAAAAAATGAAGACGCTAAAAAATAGAGGAGTCTAATCCAATATCACCTAGAGTAGTTGACTGTAATTCACTAGGAAGATACGTGTTACTAGCTATTTGAACGGGATAAAAAGCTAATGAAGAATAGATGGACTTTAGTGAATAATAATAAGAAGATGAATTAATCGCAAGACACATATGTAAAACAGTAAAAACATCTTAGTCCTATGCTAAATATTTTACGTTGATTAAGAGAATGAAATATTTATTTTATATGGTTTCTGAACAATCCCCTCACACGATCATGAATTAGCTTTTCAAGTTATGTTCAAGAACATTTGTTTTAAATAATATGTTATTAGAGACATACACATCTAATTTATTCTTAATTTATCTAATATTGAGGTTTCAAGTTTGTATAGTCTATGACTAGGTGAAAAACAATGTGTCTCATATTAATTGAAAGAATAAATAAGTTTTACCTAAGTTAGCAAAAAAGAAAATAAATTAATGAAAAGTTTTTTCACGTGAATAAGTTTTGTTGATCTTCAATGATTTGGTCTGTTTCAAAAGGAATGAAGGAAGGAGTCGACGCATTGTTTAGCGATTTCATGCTTCCAATTTTGTTCACCATCTCAGATTTTGCGCACATTAGGTCACCATTCTAGTACCCTTTTATACGTAACTAGTTTCCTTTTCAAGTTTTCTAGCTGGCTATAGTTTAGTACTTCTTTATTGATGATGTTAGATGTATGTGATGTTTATCGTGGAATATAATATGATGTTTTAAGTTTATTAGTATGAATGAATGTTACTCTATTCCTTTTTTTTAAATCAAACTCCGTTGGTCTATACTCAACTATCATACTTAAATTTCATGCATTCATAATGTCCAAAATGTTCGGCGACCATAGAGTAACTTTTAAAATGTAAAATCAAATCATGCGGGAGACCTATCAAGTTTAGATCTCAAATCCTTCTTTGTATTTCATATTGTGCTACTTCTTTACTTTTAAAAAAAATTGTAGGGAAGCAAATGAGGAATATACAAAGAGGCTGAGAGAAGTGGCAGACAGGATCTTTAAGAGCTTGTCGCTTGGGCTTGGGTTGGAAGCCCATGAAATGATGGAGGCTGCTGGTGGTGAAGACATAGTTTACTTGTTGAAGATTAATTATTACCCACCATGCCCCCGGCCCGACTTAGCTCTTGGTGTTGTGGCCCATACAGATATGTCCCATATCACCATTCTTGTCCCAAATGAAGTCCAAGGCCTCCAAGTGTTTAAGGATGGTCATTGGTATGATGTCAACTACATACCAAATGCCTTGATTGTCCACATTGGCGACCAAGTTGAGGTATATCTCCTATTCCCATCTTGTTGATCATTCCATCATTTTGGATACATCGAACTTGTTACTAGAGTTAGATTTTCCTCCTACTCCAAACTTTATTGGAGCGGCATGATCATCAAGAGTTCATATATGGTTGATAATTAATTTTAACTATCCTAATTATCATACATACTCAATAAAATTTGCTAATACATAGGAAGAATAAGAGTTTTAAATTTATGGATTTTGAATTTTAGAGTGACGATTTTAAGTGGCAATTAGTAATTCAGTTTTAAATTTAACATTTGAACTTGAGCAAAAGTTATGTTTTTCTGAACCTGTATCCGAGCTTCTAGATCTGCCCCTGCTCTAGTATTCTCTCTCTTTATATTTATATTTCTAAAAACGAGTGAATGGTTGAACAGATTCTTAGCAATGGGAAGTATAAGAGTGTTTACCATAGGACAACAGTGAACAAGGAAAAAACAAGAATGTCATGGCCTATTTTCTTGGAGCCCCCATCTGAACATGAAGTTGGGCCAATCCCTAAGCTGATTAATGAGACTAACCCACCCAAATTCAAGACGAAGAAGTACAAGGATTATGTCTATTGTAAGCTTAACAAGCTTCCTCAGTGAAAAATTATGTATCCCAGTGATAATTAGCTTGCAACTTCATCAGTATTATGGTTTGTACTATTCTTATCAGAACATATTTTATTACACTTGAGAAACTTTATGTTAAATGTTAAGCTATTCGATATTAGTTAATATTAATGATGACATTTAATTTATTTATATTTATTTATTTATTTTTAATTTTTAATTTTATATATATATATATATATATATATATATATATATATATATATATATATATATATATAAAGTAAGTATGGGTCATATGAACGACGAAAGGTAAAGTGGTAATTACAAACTTCAAAAGGCTGAGAAATACGTGTCCCTCTAAGCTCCATCTTCAGTGCTAAATAAGTGTCCAATTTGCTCTTCTACTTTCTGTGTTCTTCATTATTCCTTTGCTCTCTTATTTTTTTCTCCTCCTTCGTAATTGTTATTCTTTTCTTTTTCTCTGTATCATTGGTTGTTTGATGTTACTTCTTTGCATCATGAAAGTGTTGCATGAGGTAAAGGAATCAAGCCCTGTCATGCTTCCATCGCTCTCAATTGTGGTAATTTGTTCCTCCAATTAATCTTCTCTTATTGCACTTATTTGTGGGTAAATTTTTGATAGATTCTTACATGAATATTGGTATTAAGTGACCTTCACATACATGTCTAGAAATTGATACTCCAAACGGTGATTTTGGATAACTATTATTTGATATATCTTCTAAATAACTTTGTAATGGCTTTTGCTTCAGAATATCACTGACCAAAATTCCTTAATGGCGTTTTTTCATATTCTAAATTAGTCTCGTCTTGAAGAAAATTTGAAGTCAAAGTTCTTTTGCTAATCGTTGGTATGTGTCAACTTTTGATATTTAGTGATTCCTCAAGCCTAGGTTTTTTCCTACAAGGATGAAAAATCAATTTACTTAAGGTAATCCTTGCACCAATCTCCCCAAATCACCACTTGTGAAATTACATTGGGTATGTTGTTGTTGAGGTAATCCTTGGTCGAGTGTGTTTGATAATATCCTAAATGAGACATTTTTTTTTACTTATCTCTTTTGACAGGGCAACCCCTATTTGGATTCATATATTCAGACTTTTCATTTTTTTCCCTACGAGTAAGATTCTTAAGCATATGTGATTCGAGAATGGTATCTTGATGATATTCGATAAAGGAATAAAGGAGGTAATAAACACATAGATAAATAAAAATTAAGGAGAGAGCCCCCTCAAGATGTGAGCTTTTTCTCTTTTTGTTGTTCACGTTAATTAATTGTGTATAATTGTAGTGTTAATGAATATTTTAATTTTTAATGCCTGTGGGGCATAAGCCTGTAAGATACACTTGTGAGCCAATTGATGAGTTGAAGAGGTTTAGACTTGGTAAACAATCAGCAAAATTATTATGTCTTTTCTTAACCCCTTGGAAGTCGAGCAAATGAATAAAGCAGAAAAATAAAGTGTTGCTAACAGCTACGACCATAACAGCTGTTTGTCAATGAATTTTTCTTTGGAGCCCGATGAGATGGCGAAACTCTTTGGGTTCCCTTTACTCCCTTAGAAGTTGATCGAATCTATAAGTTATGCTATGACAAGTGATAACATCCAAACTACACTCTTCTTTTACGAAAGAGCGTACACAGTCATTATATCAAAACAAATATCTCGACGGATGTTGGGCTCGAATCCTACAGAGAATTGAGTTTATAATTCAAGAGTTATAAACTAATTCAAACTAGAACGCATAATTGTTCAACATTTGAAAAGTAGAATTAGGGGAAAATTAAAGAAAAATAACTATCTAATTCTAAACTAAGACTAATTGGGGGGAATTCCAATTGAAGTAATCACAAGTGATTTGGCTAGAGACATTTTATAGATGAGTTCACAACTAAATCAGAAATTTCTTCAATGCCTTAGACTCATAATTAGCATAGATAGTAGTGGATAATTCAGATTCTCTTGTTTTTCAACCATAAGAGTGTTTATGCCTTGGGTTCTTTCAAACCCCAGAGCCAATTCAAGTTATCAACCACACAAGATTGAAGAAGGACCGACTATTTCTAGCCTTGACCTTTAATGGAGTGAAAATGTTGAGTTTTAACTATCTCTAGCTTAATTCCACACACTAACACTACAATTTCTCACTAATATCTTCTCACCCAATTCTCACCTTTCTCTTTCAAGCAAAAGCAAGAAAAGTAAAGCACAATTCATGTTTGCAAATCATCAATTTTGGCAATTATAACTTGGGAGAAGATAATAGATCTATAATTTCAATAAGAATCCGATAGCAATTTATCAAAACCCAATCAAATTAACAAACCCACCATGAATATACCCCTAGCTATCAAATTAGTCAAGCATATTTAAAGGTTGAGAGAAGATACCAAGAGGATTTCCCTCACATTCATCATATTAGCTTCACAAGCTCTTACAACAATGGTGGAATTCCCCTAAAATGGGTTAAATAAAAATAAGAAGAAAAGTACTCCCTAACACTACAATTCTATGGTGAAAGAGTTCTACCAAAAATTCTATGAAAAAGATGAAGTCTAGATGAATGAATTCTTTAATAATTTTTGGTGTACAATGAAAGCTATTTAAATATCGATACTTTCTTGTGTACAACTTTTTCTACATGTTCTTGAGGCTTTTAGATGCTTTAGAGACCTTTCTAGACCTTTTTACCCTTCATTAGATGGCCTCGACTGTGAAGAACCGGCGTTTAGTCAGTGCCAATCCGCGGAGCACTAAATCATAGCCGGTGGAAAACAGTAGCCTGGCAGGGAGAACCGGCGGCTTAATTGGCGTTAATCCACTTCCAAACCGCCAATCGCCAGTTGGTTAGCCGCTCTAGGCAGTAACTTAGGCGTTCCGCCCGCGTTTTGCCCTTTTAGATCCGCGTTTAGCCGATTCAAAGCATATCCTTATACCTCTTTTTGAGCTCAAATCTTCCATTATATTTGGCCCCTCTCCTTCATATGCTAAATCATCAAATTTCATGTATTTTTTTTGATTTCATGCTTTCTCTACTCACGTGAAGTACCTACAAAGAATCAAAGAGAAAGAGCATAAAATCCACATAAACGACTCAAAAACTAGGCAAAAACTCATGCTTAGGAGCCTACTGAGTTGGTAAATTTCCAACTCATCAACAAGGAATATGAACTATAGGAAAGGTAAATTTATTTAATTTTACTAATCATTTCTTGTAATCTCTATTAGCAAGTGAAAATATTAATGCAGCTTTAGCTTTTTATTTAACAGTAAGGAGAAAACCTGGCAAAATTGTGATTTCAAGCATTAGCTTTTAGGAAACTCAGTCCTTAAGCTAGCAATGGAACCACATGTTATATCAATGACAAAGAGATAATTAAACTGAAACTCAAAACTGTTGAAGGTATGTCCTTAGTGCGACAACTGACTTTCCCTTTGCAAGACTAATACTTAGGGAAATAACTTGTCGTGGGACTGTTGCTATCCACTTACTTATATGCCAAGCTAATGGGTAGCTTCCATTTAGTAGTCACTTTTTATGTGTGTGCACTTGAAGTCTTCCTTGCAAGTGGTAGATATCTCCTCCTTTTTGGTTAAATTTTTCGCTATGTGTTTGGATGAACCCGCCCAACCTTTACTGGTTTTTGGATAAAGTGATAATCTATAATATTTGGTGAAACTTGATGATTTATTAGTTCGAGAAATTAGTTTGATATTTTTTGGGCAAATAGATTATAAGGCAATAATCTTCTATATAATTAAATCCCATATTTTCTTATTTTTTGAGTTGTCTTAATAGTCTAAACTACTATCTTATAGTGGTAGAACACAATGATTATGATTGAAAAGGTACTCTTAACTCTCCTCAGTAATCTCAAACTCCACCTTCTTGATGCTGGCAAAGAAAGAGCAAGGCCTCATTTGAAGTTGGCAAAGATTTGAAGTATCAGGCTTAAGTGGTGGAAAAAGAGTGTTGAGTAAGATCGAAAGGATTGTAGTTCATGCTTTAAATGAAAGGAAATGAGGAAAATTATAGTGGAATTTGCCAAAAATTTAACGGAATGTCCAGTTTTTATGGTGTAACATGCAATAATGTACAATGTCTTAGAAGGCATTACTTGAGGTTAACTTTTCTTGCTTTAGATCACTATAAATGACAGATCAGTAGGTCATAATAATTTAAATCTTCTATTTATGAATGAAAATTCTTATTTATGTGTAACTACACACATCTTAATGTCTTTGTTTGATTATTTCGTATTTGATTCTTTTTGGTAAATGTTATCTTCTATGATATGATGATAGAATGGAAGAAATAAAGGTGAAGAAATGAAATAATCTAATACATTAATTATTTAAAAAGGCATATTGTGTTCCTAAGAGAGTTGCAATATGTGATGTCCATAATTTATTTCTTCTGTTTATGTCAAAATTGAATATTCAGTGTATGTTCCACATTGGAACAGTGATACCAAGCTTGAAATTAAATTACATCAAAGTCAACTAATCCTGTACGAGAAGTATATCTACCATCAAAATTAGCCCTATGACACTTTCTTCTTCAATGTCAAAGATTGTTTTGATGCATTTCAGTACGCTGGAGTAAAAAGATTTTTAGTTACACCATTAGTTGATTCTTTAAAAAGGCACTAAAAAAAGATTTTCATATTCATGAAAGGCATATACCTATGTTGTCTATTCTCTGTAGTTAATATTATGAGCAAATTGATAAGTTTTTATTTTTTTCCTTTGCGGGAGTCATCAATAATATCTAGGTGTATTATAACAGGGGATTTGAAAGTGTGTGCTAATAGGTGTACAATCTCTATCATTCTCTTTGTTAGGGGGTTGGTAAGAAGTGGCTACTGAAACTGAATGACCAGCAATTTGAAGAGGGTTAGAGAAAATTTACAACTGGAGATATCTTTATTTTATATCTTTTACCTCATTTTCTAATTTCAGTCATCTGCTTTCTCTTTATTTCTATCTTTTCGTACCTCTTAGAGCTCTGAGGATAGACACTGTTTTAATTTTTTTATGTTATAAGAATTCTTGTATTCTATGTACCTACTGTATCCCTAAACTTATTATTTAATAATGTGTATATTTATTTAACTATATAAGAAGTGGGAGTGAGCTTCTGAAGCATAAAACACTCCGTCAACATGCTTACTTGCCTACGAAGGATGTTTTGGTCATTTACTGTATTGCTATGCTTTGTCATGTAAATGCATGAGTCTCCATCTTATCAATTTACTTTGTTTCTCTCTGTTTTCAATTTTTCCTTTGATTTTCGCACTTCCTCATCTTTTTGTTCTTACTTAGATTTGTGCAATCTCAACTGAACTAACAAAGGGGTGATTATTGTTTCTGATAGCTTGAAGCAGTTTTCTTTGAGCGTGTTTTGCTTCTGCCAAGGTAATTGCATTGCTAAATTTTTTTAATCTATGATGTATTTATTACTGTGATTTTGTTCGGCACTTCCAAATTCGAAAAAAAATACAGGCTGTAGAGACATGTATTCTTTTCTTTCACTTATGATTTGAAGAAGAAATACTCTACATTGAAACTTGAAAAAGAAACTGAGGGAAAATTTTGAACTTCTTTGGTAACATTTCCATTTCTCACTACTAAGAAGCAGACAAATGTGCACCTTCTTTGTGCTTTTGATGTACTGTGAGTTTACAACACTTTCGGCACATAAAATTGGGAATTAAGCATAGACTTAGGTGTATTTATATGGACATGAGGAATTTTTATTTTGTTTTTAGAAAAAATAGATGCTGGAGCTGAATTATGCAAAAGATGGAGCAAATTGTAGAAAAGTGGATAAGTACGGATCTTAGTATGAGTCGTACCATCCTGGTACGAGCCATACTGAAATTCATAGAAAGGTCCAAAACCAAAACATGAGGCAAAGGCAACTTACGGCTCATGGTACAAGCCGTACCACAGTAGTCACAGTAAATTCCAGAAGGTTTTGCTCAGGCTAAGTACCCTAGTGCGGGTAGCAACCGCGAGTCGTGAGACCTACCTAAGACTCGTACCAAGGAACCATGGAAAATTCCATAAAAAGAGAAGACTAGCAGAACTCAAGGTACGCGAAGGAGTCACGGGTTGTGGAACTGAGGTACGAGTCCTACCAAGCCATCTGTGGAAGTTAATAGAGGATGCCAGCAAGTGCAAGTTCAAGCCACGGGAATATTGTAGGACTCATAGGTTCTTGGTACGAGTCGTACCAAAAGTCAACACTTAGCCAGATTCAGCAGAAGCCAACCAATGTATGAGTCAAGGTACGACCCGTACAATCCTGTTACGGTCGTATGTGAAGGCAATGATAGTTTTTGGTGGTTTTCCTCTTTACTTAGGAGAAGGTTTCAATTATTTATATAGATACTTTTTAGGTTATTTTCAGTAGGAACAATAGTTTAGAGAGTCGAACATTAAGTTTTTCTTACATTGAGAGACAAGTTGTTGCTAACTTTAATTCAAGTATTGGAGATTTTCTTTCTTTCATCTCTTCCTTGTTCTTGAATTATTCAACATTAATTCTTGCAATAATCAAATAGATTTTCTTTTCAATCATCTTTGTAAGTATTCAATTATGTGTTTGTCTATGAATGCTAATAATGATTTTACAATCATGAGAGGCTAAAACCTCCATAACTAGGATTGTAGGAATCATGGTGACTTAACAAACTAGGGTTACACAAAGTGATTATAAACCAATACTAAATACTTCTATTGTGTTCTCTTCATCTTTAATGTTTCCTAACAACGTGCAACGTTAAGACTTGCTCGAATTCATCACTTGCTTGAACCTAGAGAAGTAGAGATTAGCAAAAAAGAATTACAAAAAAGCCTTGATCTTTATGGGTCATTGTATGACTTGAGCTGCGGTTGCTGGATAGTTAATTTGAAACAAATTGATAACGGTTGAATTGAAATTGCTCATGAGACCTAACCCGATGATTGAGTATAGTCATCCAATAGGGACAAATCAGTCGTTTGGATGAACCTTAGTTATTAGTTCTACAAGTAAGTGTTAGGATAGATCACAAGTATAAACTCGATGTAGTTATGAACCCATGGGAAACACTTACCCTAGTTAATCGCAAATCTTGGTAAACAACAACCAATTCTCAATCTTGTCTTATACTTGCTTTTATAATTCCCCTTTTTTTGGAGATAACATACTTAAAAACTTAAATACCTGCATTATTCTGTATCTTGACCATATTCCCTGTGGGATCGACCCCAACCTTTAATGAATTCTTTATTGACAACATCCACTTCATGCTTTTTTAGGAGTGTGAGTTTGAACATTATCAAAAAGTAGAGCCATTGCCGGGGAATACGGCTTAAGATTAGATTAGTTGCTTGTGTTTAACTTTTACTTGTTATTTCCTCATTTACGTTTTATTTTTGTTTTTGACATCCACAGATTGTCTCTTGGTGAATTCCAAGTACTCAATGGAGTGGAGACCCTTGATCTTGAACTAGAGAGAATACTACGAAGAGTGGAGAACCCTACGCAAAGAGAGACCCGTATTGATGAAGAAGCTGGGCAAGATGCACTTCAGGAAGCCGAGGATGCTCGGGAGGAAGTTGTGAATGCTGGCCACCATGGAAGGGGTAATAGAGGCCAAATATATGCTCCTCAGTTCTATGATGAGGATGAATCGGATATTGATGAAGTCGGGTCAACTGGAGCTATCGTAACACCACCTTTGCCTGCTGGGGCAAAGTTTGACATCACTAGCACCATGATACAGTTGTTAAATATGAAAGGGGTGTTTAGTGGTCATGCAGTTGATGATGCCAACCTGCACTTGATGAACTTCTTCGGAATATGCAAGGCATATAGGTTGCCCAGTTTAAGTCAGGATGCAATAAGGTTGAGGCTCTTCCTATTCTCTCTTTCTGGAGAGGCTACTTTATGGTTATCAGAGTTGTCCAATGACTCTATTACCAACTGGAGGGAGCTTAAGCAGGCTTTACTAGAAAGGTTCTTTCCACCCTCCAGGATGCTACAACTAAAGGATGAAATTTATAACTTTGGACAACTAAAAACTGAGGCACTTCATAAAACCTGATTGAGATTTAAAAAGAAGTTGACCAAGTGCCCAAACCATAAATTTCCGATGACAATTTGTTGGAGAGTTTTTACAAGTCCTTGAATAACAACACAAAAGCTGTAGCAAATACTGTGGCGGGAGGAACATTGATGAGTCCCACGCGGGAGCAAGCTACCATTATTATAGACAGAGTGACTAAGACTAACAGGGCATGGCACACCAGGGAAGCAGAAGTAGCTGCAGGTACGTGTGATGTTGGTATGCAGATCAACGTAAAAAGGAGGAGGAGCGTGATCAGAAACTAGCTCAATTGTGGACATCATTAGACCTCTAATGAAGCATATTATAAGTGCTGGAGCTAGTAAGAGAAATGCTGTGGGAGCTTAGGGAAAAAAATCAAGGCAGGAGCATTCAGATTTCGAGGAGGAAGCAAACTTCTTGAACAACCAGGTGGAGGATTTTTGGGCCAACCCCCAAGGGTATGGATAGGAAACTTGATGCCAAGATTTCAGAAATCAAGGTCACAACCAGTATGGGGATAACTACAACCGCAATGGGTATATGGATAGAAGACAAGGTCGTGAGTGAGAGGGAGAATAGAGAAAGAATGATGTTTATCATAATGACCGCACAGGTTTGTATGTTCCTCCTAATGCACGTCAGGGTGAGGCTGGACCCTCAAGATTGGAGAACATGATGGCTGAGATACTCAAAAAGGTAAAGTCCATCGATGATTAGCTGAGAGACATTCAGGCGGATATATCGGGTATGAAGTAGAAAGTTGAACTGCATGCAACTGCGATCAAACAGATTGAGTAGAAGCTTGGATAGATGTCGGTGTCCCTAAGATAGAGGCAGAAGGAGACACTTCCTAGAAACACAGTGCACAATCCAAAGAATGAAGATCACTGTATGGCTGTGATGACTAGCAGTGGAAAGACCACAGTTGACCCCCCTCTGCCGGTGGTAGTTAAGATGGAAAGACAAAAGGAGATTGAGCTTAGTGAGGAAGATAAGGTTGCTAAGCATGAGCTCACAGGGGAGGCTGAGTTGAATGGGGCTCCAGTTGGTGCAAAGGAGTGCGAAGCTGGTAATGGTAAGAAGCAAGGGGGAACGAAAATTCATAAGTCTATCCATCGACCACCGCACCATTTCCTCAAAGGATAAAGAAAAAGGCTGAAGATGGTAAGTTTCAAAAATTTCTCTCTATGCTTAAACAGTTAACTATGAACATACCATTTGTCGAGGCATTGGAGAAGAATTCCTGGATATGCCAAGTTTATCAAGGACCTTGTGACCAAGAAGAGGTCCGTGAGCTATGAACTGGTAGGTAACTTGCATCATTACTGTGTCTTCACCATACCATGCATGATTGGTGATTTTGAGTTTGCTAAGGCACTTTGTGATTTAGGCGCAAGCATCAACTTGATGCCATTAGGTGTATTCAAATAGCTGGGCTTGGGAGCCCCCACACCGATGTCAATGCAGCTATTGATGGCAGACCATACAGTTAAAAGGCCAATGGGGATCTTAGTTGATGTGCTTGTCAAGGTGGACCTTTTCATCTTCCCAGTGGACTTCGTAATTCTAGATTGTGAGGTTAATTTTAAGGTCCCATTATCTTGGGGAGACCATTCCTGGCCACTGGGAGAGCCTTGGTAGATGTGGAAGCTGGCCAACTAAGGTTCAGGCTAAATAAAGAAGAGGTCACTTTTAACATCTGTCGGTCAATGAAGTAGCCTAATGCGTTTAGGGTTGTCTTAGCAATTGATGATGATTTCAAGTTTTTTGATGAATTTTGAGTAGTCAAGAGACATGCATCGTGCCACGACGTTAAATTAGACACTTCTTGGGAGGCGACCCATGAGGTGGTTTGGTGAAGTCTGAGTAACCAGACCACCTGTGTCATGCCCAATGTTAAATCAAACGCTTCTTGGGAGGCAGCCCAAGTATCTTAACTTTTGCGTGTTCAGTGTGTAGTTAAAACAAAAATAAGTGGGCAAAAAAATTGCAGCACAGGGCTGTACTATGAGTCTCAGTATGAGTCGTATGACTATTGTACGACTCGTACTACCATCCATGGTTCAAGCCAAATACTGAGCTAAAGCATGAGCTTACGACAGTTGGTTATTATGAATCGTACCTATGTTGTACGGGTCGTAGTACTTACTGCAACGGTAACGATGCCAAGTGTGGAAGTTCAGAAAAGTGATGACCTACGGGTCACAGTATGGTTTGTACCATAGTGGTACAAGTCGTACCATGTACTTGTAGGTTCCCAAGTAAGTTTCCTAAGTATCCTGCTACGAGTTAAAGGAACGAGCTGTAGATCAAACCTACGACTCATGGTACGAGTCGTGATGGGCTGATTTAATGAACGAGACCCAACTTGACCTAGATTCCTCAAAAATCCGCCCTAACCTATTTAAAATAAATTTTTTTTGACATTCACTCCCATGAAAACATAGCTATCATACCCACAACTATCACCCAACACTCGCACACTCGTAACTCAAAATTCAAACCGATTCAAGCTCAAATTGGTGCAAGTTTACTCCTGAAAAATCGGAATTCATACCCTAAATCAAGAAGAAAGCAACCACTTGAAAACATCAAGTAAGTAACCATGTTTAAATTTGCAAAAAGCTTGCTCTGTATGAACTTATGGATGATTGTGATTCCTCAAACTCACCAAAAATGGGTTGAGGAAGATGTTCAGTAGCTTGTGTGATTCTGTTGAATAGGTAGAACTTCAAAATGTTTAAAACACTAAATTAGGTAGGTGAAAAATTGAAAAATTGAGTCATGGGGTGTGACCTAAGTAGGGAGTGAACTGGGTATGCATAAACAATGAACATTGGTGGCCTAAAATAGGGAAGTCTGAGCCTGCAACAAATAATTTGTTTGCCTGAACAATTGAACCAAAACAAGAGGCGGGTAGGCTTCACAAGTCTTCCTACTACTCGTGGTTTCACACTACGACTCATATAATGACTCATTAGGACTATCGCAAGTGAAGAAAAATGTAAGTATTGGTATGAAGCTTAGTACGATTCATACATGGTGATCGTATCATGCCGCAAAAAGGCTCAAAGTTCACAAGTAATAGTATGATCCTTTATATGACTTATAGAACCTAATTACGAATCGTAATATGAGTCGTACAAAAAGATAGTAACTTTGAAATTCAGGACAATCCTCCTATGACTCTTAGTACAAACCATACCTGCCTGGTACAAGTCGTACCAAAAAGTTGTGATAGAATCATCATGAACTGCGAGTCTTAGAGTTGTACCACCATGGTGTGACCCGTATTGTAGACTCGTGGAAAAGTATATAGGATAATTTTTCTTGCTTTCTTTTTTTCAGATCATACATACTGACCGTTTTCTCCATAAGTACAATGATAATGAAGAAAAGAGTAACCAAACCTGCCCAGGACAAGAGAGCTAGAACTGAGATAGCTGCTCGTAGGGCATTGAGAGATAAGCCCTCCGACTCTGATCAAGCAGGCAGCTCTCCTAGTGGTTCAGTGGAAGAGTATCGAGTTGAGACATCCAACACTGATGAGCCATGGACCACTAGGGCTCAAGCAAAGGCACAGGCAGAAGCCACTTCTGCTGCTCAGGCCACTGCTCCCCAGTCTGAAAAGGGAGCAGAAGAACAGGTTCAAGAGTTTGGGAGTGGTTCTAATGATGAGGGTCCAAGGAGGCTCAATCCGAAGATGGAAATAACGAGGTTAGGTTTGAAGAAGGAGATGCTGTTGAGGAAATTGAGTGGACCCTACCTACAATAAGGCGTACTATGAGGTGGTATGTGCTCGGTGCACAGGAGATCTATGAGTAGGGCTTGGCGCTCACATCCAAGAAACACCCCAACTGCAATATTCAAGAAGAACCGCTTATCCTCACTATTTCCTTGAATGAGGTTGATGAGATAAAGCAGATCTTTAGCTTCTATGGATTCGATTGGATGGCTAGGACTCCTAACCGATACAATCCATAGATAGTCAGGGAGTTCTATACCAACTATTATGCAATGCTGGAGCAGAATGCACAGACTGGCAAGTTACTGAAGGAGCAGCCTAAACTTGAAAAGGTACTAGTTCGGGGGAAAGAAGTCAAGATATCAGAGAAAACCATTGCCCGGATACTCTATGGGCCACAGTTCATAGCTCCATCGTCCACAGTAAAGTTCAACCACCGGATAGGTGCCCTGAAATAGGTGAAGAAGTTGGGTCATGAGGAGAGACAGAGCCAACTCAAGTGGTTAGCTAGAGTCCTAGCTGAGGACAAGGAGGAAGTTGAGTGGGTGGCTGATGAAAAGCAGGTCACCAAATCTTCACTGAACTTCATAGAGAAGGCTTGCTGGACACTAGTCTACCATAGACTGATGCCAATTGTGAATGATAACACAACGTAGATAAGGCAGCTCTAGTAGCACACATCATGTTCCAGCATGATATAAATATTCCGAGGGTGATAGCACATGAGATCTGGGATCGTGCTTTTGGATTGAGCACCACCATGCCATTTTCGAGCCTTATTTACCGAATATGCAAAGACGCTAGGGTCTGACAGCTGAAAGATGTTGATGTCAAGATTGGAGGCTAGAGGACAGCGGGTATAGGATTAATTCAAGATGAAATGAACCCGATGAGCCAGGCTAGACTTCCTACCGCAATCCAGATACCACGGGCATCTAGGGGAGAGCAGGTTAATGCCCCCACCTTGGTGGAGCAGGACGAGACACCAACTACTGAGGCCAGTCATACAGAGGCAATGCCCAGTACTTCATCTGCACCTCCGATGGGTCTCCCAAGCTAGAAACTAGCTGGGTATGTGTTGGTCTCTCACAATTTCCTCCAAAAGATGTCTAAAAAACTGATGGTGATAGAGAGAAAAGTTCAGTCTATGATGGAAAATGTCAAGCCTTGGGTGAAGGCGAAGATTGAGGAGGCCGTGAGAGGGTTGCATGACCGAATTGATGGATTTGAGCATGATTCAACGAGCGCTTAGTAGACAAGCCAGAAACTGGTAGCCTTCGAGAGGAGTTAATGCTCTTCGGAGCGAAGTGCGCGAGTTGTCATCTAGGCTACTAGTAATACTAGCAACCCTTACTCTTTCGGACTTAGACATTGAGCTCATGTTATACCCCGAGAATTCAAAGATCGGATCTGGGAGTTGAAATGGGTAAAAACTAGAAGCTGGTGCTTCAATTGCATGCATGCAAGTTTGAAGGTTTGAAGAGGGGATCCAAGGCGAAATCTCAAGGTTTCCATTGGAATCTCATCTTGGCAATTAGAGGATGTTAGAATTCACCATTCCCAGGTATGTAAGGCTATGAGTGGGTGTCTCCTTCCACACCCATGCCCAATTTCTATTAAATTATGATAAATCGCCTATGACCAAGTATGAGGTTTTTACCCAATTGCATAATTCTACAATTTCTATACATGGGTATGATTAAGTTACATTTATATTGATGAGTTGTGAAGCTTGGACATATTCTAAATTGTTTTCAATACAAATTATGTTTTCTAAGATATGAGATTAAATGCTCATGGGTGAGAAATTCATAAAAGAAGAGAATGATGGTGAATGTATGATGATGATGAGATTTGATGATGAAAATCACGTTGTTTTCAAAATGAATTGAGTAGATTCGAGTATGATAAAGTTTTGGGAAAAGCCCACATGTTGATTTAAAATGATGATTTTTCCCAAAATAAGCTAACCACATTGTTTGGAGCGAAAATCTCCCAAACTTCCTAATTTCTAGCTTGTGGTATGTTGAGTTAAATATTCCTACATATAGCTTACTGCATGATTTGGAGTAGATGCTCCTACTTATACTTGAGATTGTGGTATGTTTCAAAATAAAGTTTCTCATATGCATAAATTCATAATTGAGATGTATGTCACTATTGAGCTTTATCGAAGGACAATGTTGAGCTTCACTCGAGTCTATGCGTGATTCATTAATGATCTTTATCAATAGACAATGTAGAGCTTCGTTTCGTACGATGTTGAGTTATGCATGATTTCATATTAAGCTTCGTCAATAGACGATGTTGAGCTTCGTGATATACGGTGTAGAGCATTGCTGTTCTTGGGAGAAGAGTCTAGCACCAAGCGGGTTAAGAGTCGATCACCCTATGCCCTAGAACTACGCGCAAACGTAGGTTGATACTATTATATTATTGGGACCTCCCTTGTGAGCTATCCCCGGCCCGATTGGCCCTTCAGCTTGATATCGATATCATGGTAGCGTCCTTAGCCCTGGAAAGGTTTTGGATGGCTCTGCCCACTTGAATGTGATAGTCAGGACCATGTAAGCTCTATCGTCGTATGTCAGTTAAGTAACGAATCTCCCACTGTCTATATCATTTAGATTTGCATATTTATTACTCATGATGATTACTTCACACATGCATGTTCTAAAAGCAAGGTTTGACTCGTTGTTCAACTTTTCAATATAAATGTTATGTTCCAGCTTTGAGTCATTCTAGTTAGTCATGATGTTATAAAGCTATGCATGGTCATGTTATGATAAGATTGCGATTTCAGAATAAATGCATATGACCCATCTACTTGTGCTTGAACACTTATGATATGTTATGAAATGTTTTTAAATTATTTACTTCACTTGAGCGGTTTTACTTACCTTGCATACTCGGTATTCCACGTACTGACTGCATACTTTCTATGCTGTATCATTTCATGATATAGGACCTGGCTCATAGCTTCAGCCCCGTTCTTAGGCAGCTTTCCAGAGTTAGTATCTGCTCGGATTGGTGAGTCCTCATCCTTCGAGGACTAGACTATCATTTTCCTTTATGTATTTCCAATTTTAGTATTGTTGAGTTAGTTGGGGTCTTGTCCCATCAACTCGTCCAGATTAGAGGCTTTCAGACTTATGTATGTGCATCTTCGGATGTTATTCTGATGTGATTTTGAATTGGACTTCCTCTAACATTACATTGATGTTTTATTCAGTTTTATGAGTAAGTAGTTGTATTCTTATGCCATGGGTCAACTTGGGGTCTCTTGGGGTCCCTTGTTCTGTGTCTACAATCCGGGCCTCCATTCGGGTCATGAAAGCTCGATGAGGAGATTGACTTGGAGGGGCTCTATGGTTGCTAGTGTAGAAAAAGAGAATAATAGGATCTTTTGGAGGAATTTGAAAATAAGCCCTCAAAGAAGAGGAAAAAGAAGGAGAAGAAAGAGAGGAAGCGGGCGAGAGTAGAGAGCCTGCAAACTCATGATACGCATATGTCTGAGTTGCAGGAGCGAGCCAGAGGAGCGGGGAGCTCCTCCACTGCCCAGAGAGTGATTGCGGGTGGCGAGGACCCTTTGGGGGAGGTACATTACAACAAACTAGAGCTTGAGGTCGCAAAAGCAACCTCTAGTGATGCGTGAGTAACCAATCCTCCAACAGAGGTACCATTGAGTGCGCTGGCCACCACTAGTACCACTAATGCAGCTGAGGTACCACCTCTATATGATAACAGGAGCGCTTAGTGCACTACAGGTATGTCCCTTTCCTTTGTTCTTACATATTTTATACTTCGACGATGAAACATGTTTTTTAAAGGGGGAGGGTGTACTTGTATTTTTGGAAATTTTTTATTCGTCTGAGAGTTTTTCTTGCTGTGTCTCTTTTCCCTCAGGCGTGATATCTAGTAGAACCGGCATGTTTAGGTTAATTTTGTTTAATTAGAAGTAGCTTGGAATTACTTTACATCTAATAAATGCACTAGTTTGATGTTTTTGAAAAACATTAAGTCTGGTTGAAAATTTTATTTTGATGTTAGCTGTGTAGTTAATTACAATTGCATGACTTCTATGGATCTTTGCATGTCATTTAAATTATGAGCATGAGTAGTTGGGGCTTAACCTTTCATGAACTATATAGGTAGATTTAATGCAATCTGGTACCATGAGTGAGTGAGGATGTATACCTAGTTCAATACTGCGTTGAAGATCTAGAACTTGCCCGGTTGGTCTTTGTATAGGCTTTAGGATAGTTGTTTAGGAGATGATCATAGGTTATTATAGATTTTAGCCGTTTTAGCTTAAATTACCCTACAAAATAATGATGAACCCCTTGATCCCGAGTTTGAGCCTTATATTAATTATTTTTCTTTGATTAACCTTTAACCTTACCTGTTGTTTATAATGAACCTATTTTGGCCCTGGTCCCTTCTTGGACATTGTGAACCTCAACTCAGGCAAAATTTCTAAGTTGAGGGTGGCTATAGCAGAGATGCATAGATTGTGGGGAGGTGAAAAAGAAAAAGAAAGGAAAAAGGTTAAATATGAGGTTTGGTGTGACAAGAAAAGAAAGAAAAAGGAGTTGAAAAAGAAAAATGAAAAAAAGAAAATACAAGAGAAAAAGGAATGAAAAAAATGAGAAAAACACACTACATCCACATATTGCATGTAAATGGAGAAACGGGAGGAAAAAGTTGAAAAGTGAAAAATGGGGTAAAAAGTGTAAAGTGGAGCTACAAGTATGTAGTGCGAAGAAGAGTTTAGTGATAATATCCAAAATACGCACCTCTTTACGAAAGAGAGTAAACGGTCATTGTATCAAAATAAATATTCCGATGGATGTTGGGGTCGAATCCCACAGAGAATTGAATCGATAATTCAAGAGTTATAAACTAATTCAAGCTAGAACGCATAATTGTTCAACATTTTAAAAGTAAAATTGGGGAAAAATTCAGGGAAAAACACTATCTAACTCTAAATTAAAACTAAGTGGGGGAAATTCCAATTATTGCAATCACAAGTGATATGGCTAGGGGCATTCCATAGATGAGATCACAACTAAACTGGGATTTTCTCAATTCCTTAAACTCAAAATTAGCATAGATAGCAGTGGATAATTCACATTCTCGTGTTTTTCAACCATAAGAAAGTTTATGCCTTGGGTTTCTTTCAAACCCCAAAGCCAATTCAAGTATCAACACACAAGCTTGAGGAAGGACTAGCTATTTCTAGCCTTAACCTTTAATGGAGTGAAAATGTGAGTTTTAACTATCTCTAGCTTAATCCACACAAAAACTCTCCAATTCCTCACTATTATCTTCTCACCTTTCTCTCTTAATCAAAAGCAAGAAAAGTAAATCACAATTCATATTTTCAAACCATCAATTTTAGAAATTATAACTTGGGAGAAGATAATACATCTACAATTTCAATGAAAATCCAAGAGCAATTTATCAAAACCCAATCCAATTAATAAACCCACCATGAATATACCTCTAGCTAGCAAATTAGTCAATCATATTTAAAGGTATAGAGAAGATACCAAGAGGATTCCCCTCAAATTCATCATATTAGCTTCACAAGCTCTTACAACAGTGGTGGAATTACCCCAAAATGGGTTAAGAAAAAAGAAGAAGAAAAGTACTATCTAAATCTACAATTCAATGGTGAAACGATTCTACCAAAAATTCTATGAAAAAGATGATGTCTTGATGAGTGAATAATTCCCCTTGAGTGGTGTACAATGGGGGTTATAAATATATGTACTTTTTTGTGCACAACCTTCCAAAAGTGCACTTCGAGGCTTCTAGGAGCTTTGGAAACCTTTCTAGATGTTTTTGCCCTTCCATCAGTGAATTTGGGTCACTTGCCCTTCAAAGTGCGAACAGCCAGAGCCAACATATGAATAGCCGGTGTGAACCTGTGAACCACTGGCAAATAGCCGGTGCCAACCTGTGAACCACCGGTTAATATCCGATTCCACCTGCGACGAACCTGTGAATAGACGGTACCAGCCCGCGAAGAGCTAGTTGGTTAGCTGGTCTGGGCAATAACTTCGATGTTTCGCCCTTCCAAATCTGTGTTTAGCCGCTTCAAAGAATGTCCTTACACCTCTTCTTGAGCTAAAATCTTCCATTATCTTTGGATCCTCTCCTTCATATTCTAACTCATCAAATTCCATCTCAAACTTCATGTGTTTTGCTTGATTTTATGCTTTGTCCACTCACGTGAAGTACCTACAAAGAATCAAAGAGAAAGAGCATAAAATCCACATAAATGACTCAAAAACTAGGCAAAAACTCATGCTTAGAAGCATAATGAGTTGGAAAATTTCCAACTCATCATTTAGTCACTTAATTTCATATTTACCATACCTAGCCTGAAGCCTACATTACAAGCCGAGCAAAGTCCTATAGTGATCCTAGCTTAACTGTCCAAAGAGCTGAAGTAGAGAAAATAAGGGCAATCCTATGGTATCCGATGTGAAGTATTTGAAACTTCTTTGGGAGAGTGAGAGTCCCATTTGTTTAGTCCCAAGTTCATTATTTTATATATCTGTGAGTGTTGGGGACTTCATTTGTTGTGAGGGTACTTGATTTTTGTTGTATTTTACTAATTATTTGGGCGAATAGCATTGGTGATAGCTCAATTCTCTGCTAATAGTTGGATTCCATATCTTGATCCCTTTATGTCATTAATTGTGGTTAAATGTGCGCATAACTGACTTAGTTTGAACGGAAAATGTGTCATTAGCTAATTGTGGTTCATAGTGCAAATTTTGTTGTGTTGGTTGTAGGTATTCTAGGTTTACTATCTAGTTAAGCGTCATTTTTAGTTTTAGTTTTCTTTACCTAAGGATATCAAAAGTCTTAAGTTGAGGGTATTGAAGTGTTGTGAGTTTACAGTGCTTTCCGATGCTTAAAACTGAGAAATAAGCATGGACTTGGGTGTGTTTATATGGATATGAGGTACTTTTACTTTATTTTTAGGGAAAATAGATGTTGGAGCTGAATTGCGCAAAGTATGGAGAAAACTGCAGAAAAGTGGCTAAGTACGGATTTCTATATGAGTTGTACCATCCTGGTACGAGCTGTACTGAGAGTTGTGGAAAGGTCCAGGACCAAAACATAAGACAAAGGCAACTTATGGCTCATGGTACGAGCCGTACCATAGCAGTCGTAGTAAATTCCAAAAGGTTTTGCATAGGCCAAGTACCTTGGTACTGGTAGAAACCACCAGTCATAAGACCTACCTAAGACCCATACCAAGGAACCATGGAAAAGCCTAGAAAAAGAGAAGACTGGCAGAACTCAAGGTACGCGAAAGAGTCACAGATCGTGGAACTGAGGTACGAGTCATACCAAGCCATCCATGGAAGTTAATAGAGGATGCCAACAAGTGCAATTTCAAGCCACGAAGATTGTACAACTTGTAGGTTCTTGGTACAAGTTGTACCAGAAGTCAACACTTAGCCAGATTCAGCAGAAGCTAGCCAATGTACGAGTCAAGGTACCACCCGTACATTCCTGTTACGGGTCGTATGTGAAGGCCGCGATAGTTTTTGGTAGTTTCCCTATTTACATAAGCGAAGGTTCCAATTATTTATATAAATACTTTTAGGTTATTTTAGTAGGAACAACAGATTAGAGAGTCGAACGCTAAGTTTTTCTTACGTTGAGAGACAAGTTGTTGTTAACTTTAATTCAAGTCTTGAAGATTTTCTTTCTTTGATCTCTTGTTCTTTAATTATTCAACATCAATTCTTGCAATAATCAAGCAGGTTTTCTTTTTAATCATCTTTGTAAGTATTCAATTATGTGTTTGTCTATGAATGCTAATAACGATCTTACAATCATGAGAGGCTAAAACGTCCATAACAAGGATTATGGAAACCATGGTGAATTAAGAAACTAGTTCAAATAATCAACTATTCATCATGGCCACAACCCTAGAATATGAGTTTAGCCACTCATAGACAAGCAAAAAAACAAATACTTCTTCATCATCATACGAAAATATCAAGTAAAGAAGAGAAAACCTAGTTGTAGAACTTTGTCTTCCTTCCAAACAGCTTGCAAGATTTCATAAACAAACTATGGAATGTAAAAATGAGTAAAGACTGCTCCCAGAAGTCAAAAATCCTTAACAAACAACCTAAGGCCACTATTTATAGAAGAGCCTTCAAATTACGCTTCTTCCCTTCAAGACTTGACTTTAAAATCAGCAATTTTCGCCTCGAAATGACTCTAGCACGCCGCCCCACCTATCTCGCCATAGACTTAGTTAAATTTCTAGTAATTTCAGCTCCTGATAGGCTCTGGCGCGCCACCCCCTTCATCTCGCCAAGATGTTTGTCAAATTTCTCTAAGTCTAGACACCTCTGCCGCGGGGCGCCATTTATTTCGCCAAATTTCTGAAGTAAAATTTCTCTGAAGTTTGAGGGCTAGCACACTTAGCACCAGATTGAAGTTCTTGTTCTCTGAAGTTTGGGACTTGGTGCAGGGTGCTAGCCAGAGCACCAAACCCATCAGCCCCTAAAATCTTCATTTCTTGCATCATTTTGAGCCTATTTTACTTAGTTTCTTGCTCAAATCAACTCAAATCATTTGTTAGTTCATAAAACACATACATACATGAATTTAAGCATAAATTAAGGATTTTTTGAACTCAAAACATGATCAAATATGGATAAAAATATGGCAAATGGGGATAAAAATATGCCCAACATCACTACCTCACACTTAAACTATTGTTCGTCCTCTAGCAATCCTAAAATACATCTAAACTCATGTTTGACCATCACACTTGACAGCTCTATCAACTCATACTCAACCCACTAGCATGGATCACTCATAGAATGGTTTATCTTCATAAGCCAATTCTGACAAAGCACGTAGAAATATTTCACAATCAAGAATGCACAACCTCTATAAATGTCTCATCTTTTCAACACAAAGGGATAATATGATTAAGTGTGACACATGAAAAAATCAGTACACCGAATTAGACCTCTAGTGCCCCTCACTTTTAGTGATGTTCCTCTCTCAAATTCATCAATGTAAAGACATGGAACACTATAAGTAAGGCACACTCACACTCACAAATGATGTAATGCATATATGTACTCATACCATAGGCTTGCCCTTCATGTATGTTAAGACTACCTAGTTGCTTCAAGAGATTAAGATCACAAGAACTTTTATTGGTTGTAATGTCGGCTAACGTATAGGTAGGATTGATATTTTGTTTTATAGTTACTACCATCCTAATCATTTTTAATACATATTTCACTTTTATTGTCTACCACCTTTCTCTTTGTTTGTTCACCTTTCATCAACTCATCCTTGTCTTTTCTTTTCATGCCCCATTTATTACTACTTGAATGGTAGTTTTCTAATCATAGAATAAATAAAAATTTTGTAATTAAAGCTTTCTTTTTCAATTTCCTAGTAACAAGTAGACAACATAATATTTTATGGGCACCCTTTCTTCTCACTCTTCTTTTTCTTACCACAACCTTTTCTTCTTTCCTTAATATTATACTTCGGTGGACCTTAACATTCAAGTCTCAAAGTTCCTAATAATACTTTGGATCAATAAGTATGAGGTCTCACAAAAAGAGGGATTAAGCTACTATTGAAGCAAAGAAAGAATAAGGATTTTACGCTCAACAGGGGTAACTAGGGAGAATGTATAGAGAGGTAAAACAAATGTGGCAAAACATGGCTTTTCAAAGAAATACCTTGATCATCTCTCAACTCCATATCATTAGTTATTCTACATACACTAAGGCAAGTTATAGATACCATAATACACACACACACACACACACACACACACAAAGCAATTTAGCTCACTTCTCATGGCAACAAGAATCTAGTCAGTTTCTACAACTACACATTCACACAATCATATTGAATGACAAGTTTATTTATAATTGAGCCCTAAGGATATGCTGAGTCAAATTAAAGAGATATGTGAGTCTCTTATGGATCCTCACTTATGCAAACAAGATGACTACTCTATTTATTCCAGCATAGCAACTAAGCAGAATATCAACAAGCATACAAGTGGATGGCCCATGACTCAATCCTAAAAAAAATATGACGATTTTTTTCTTAAGATAGTTGTCATCCATCTATCATAGGGAAACTTCATTACTCTACAACTACAATGACTCCTAAAAATATTTAAAAAATTGACTCGAAGATAAAGCAACCAAACATAACATAGCCAAGACGAACAAGTCAGAATATCCCAGACATCCAAGTCAACATCACCATACTAGCTATTACTACCCATGATCTATGAATCATCAAGCTACTACTACGAGGAATGACATAATAATTCTACGACCTACTACAAATATAGCAATTAAAGCACAATAGGAATCTATCTTTCCTCCGCCCTACATTTTAAAAAGTACTACAACACAATATATTTATATCTATAAAATCTAAGCTATGAATTTGAAAATCATAGCTATTTTCTAGTAATAGCCATAAAAACTTGAATTTCGTGGCTATCTATTAATTCGTAAAAAATTTTAGCCACGAAAATTAAATTGACAAAGTTAATTCCTCATTTTTGCTATAACTGCTAATAATCGTGGCAATAATTTTCTAAATAGCTATGATTTTATTGCTACAATAAGATTTATAGCTAATCATAAGTTTTTACCACGTTAGAGAAGTAACCGTAGCAATAGTAACCTTTTAGCCATAATAAATTAATTGAAATAAATATTGTAGATATATTATATTTTTGCTTCAAGTTCTATAAAAAAAACTGTGGCAATAGTTAAATGATATAGCTTTAGATTTTTCGCTATAACAAACTTTTGTAGCTATATTAATTTTTGCCACGAGTTAAATCTTACCGTAGTAATAGTAACATTTTAGCCACAATATATTATGTGAAATAAATTTTTTTAAGATAAATAAATATTTTTTATTGATGTTATTAAAATGTGGCAATAGTTAAATAATATAGTCATAAATTTTTTGCTATAATAAAATTTAGTATCTCTATTAATTTTGTCACGAGTTAAAATTTGCCATAGTAATAGTAATATTTTAGCCACAATATATAAAATTTGTAGCTAAATAACTATTTTTTCTTCAAGTTATTAAAATGTGACGATACTTAAATGATATAGTCATAATTTTTTTCTATAAAAAAATTTCATAGTTAATATTTAATTTTTTCACGAGTTGAAATTTGTTGGAGCAATAGTAACCTTTTAGCAATAAAAGTAATTTAAAATAAAATTTTATAGCTAAATATATATTTTTCTTTCAAGTACTAAAAATTATGATAATAGTTGACTTAATAACTATAATTATTTGTCAGGTAAAAATAATAATAATTTTTGCTATGATAAATTATGTAGCTAATGATCTTTTACCTTGAGTTGAAATTTATTATAGCAATACTAATTTTTTGTCCATATTGAATAATCTTTTCTTACACCTAAAGTTTCCAATAAAAATCATAATAATTTAATAACAAATTTTTATAGTCATAGAAATGTGCATGTATATATGCTTTCCAAAAGATATTTACATTTTGATAGATACAATTTTGCACAAACAAGTTCAGAGAATGTCAAAATGCATATACATGTCAAAGTTTCATAGCATTATACTCTTTGGTCCCCAATTATTTAGATATGAGTTTTAAAAATGGATATTTGACTCAGACATATATCTTTATCAATCTAATATAATTAAATGTGTTATTTTTTGATACATTCGATTTTATAGGGTCTCATTAGTAAATTTTAAATATAATTTAAATAAATAGATTATTACATCTAATTATTTATCATGAATTTATTATAGAAAATTCAATAAAAACTTTAATAAGTCTCACTCTGACTTCATCTTGATCAAGTGTTTCGAGAATTATTATTTAATTCGAACATGTTCCATCAATATATACCTTTATTGAGGTAGTATAATTAGAGGTTTTAATCGTTCAATTCAATTCAATTTTAAAGGCTTTACATGTAAAAGTTAAATATAAATTTAATAGATAATTGATTATATCTAATTTATTTTAATTAACAAACTATATCGAATTCAAACAATACTTCACTAGGTCTAAGATGAAGTGCTTTTAGAATTATTATTTGACTCAAACTTGTTCCATCAGAATAATACCTTTATCGATCTAGTATAATAAGAGGTGTTAATCATTTGATTTAATCAATTTACAATTTGTAAGTTTAAAATATAACTTAAATAAATAAATGATTAATTAACTTTGATTAACTAGTTATGTCAAATTTTAAAAAAACTTCAATAAGTTTCAATCAAATTTCATCTCCGATCAAGTATTTTGAGAATTATTATTTGACTTGGATGATCTATTAGGAAAACCTTATTGATTTAATGTAATTATAGGTGTTCACCATTCCACTTGATTCAATTTTATAAGATCTTTCTGGTAAGTTTCAAATATAATTTAAATTAATAGGTGATTATATCTAATTATTTTTTATTAACTAATTATATCATATTTAAACAAAACTTCACCACTAAGTCTCACTCAAGCTTCGTGCATGATTAAGTGTTTCATAAATTCATGTTATTTGATTTGGATATATGATCTAGTGACATAATAATTTTATCAATCTAGTGTAACTAGAGGTGTTCATCATTCAACTCAATTTCATTTTACATGATCTTACTTATTTTAAATATAATTTAAATAAATTAATGATTATATCTAATTACTTTTAATTAGCTAATTATATCAAATTTAAACAAAATTTCACTAAGTCTTGCTCAAATTTTTAGATTAATATTTCGAGAATTTTTATTTTACTCGGGCCTAATCTATTTGAACAATATTATCGTGATTTATTATTAATTTAAATTAGTTAATAATTATTGTAAAAATAATTATAATTATATCTAATATATATTAGTAAGTTAACACTATTATATATAAAAAATCTTACCAAAATCTTTTTGCCTGTTATAGTTAATAGGAGGGAAAAATTAATTTGGCAATGTGAGATTTAGAACGAAAAAAAAAAAGATTCCCTCCAAACTATTCCCTCTATTTTTTGTGCCTAAATTTCAGCTTTTTTTTCTTTCCTATTTAGAGGGACTAGAGAATAAAAATAATACTGACAAGGAGGATAGAGAGATTAAAGAATTAAAAACCTTAAATTTTTAAACCAGAGCTAAAATGTGTTCCATGGAAGAATGGTATGTTTTTTTTCTTTGACTCGATAATCTGAGCTATCTTTTAGTTTTTTCTTTTATTTGTTTGTTGTAGATTTCAATCATTAATCCTTTTCACTTTTCTTGTTCGATTATCATATATATTCTTTTTATTATTTTGTGTGTTCTTTTTTCATTCTATTTTGATGGAAAAAAAAAATTGTTTAGTGATTTTTTTCGTGGGTCTCAAAGATGTACAATTTTACATAATATTTAATAATTTTATAACTATCAACAAAAAAAAGTGTTGAATCTTTTAAATGAACAAAAGGAGGCTAGTGATGCCCTAATAGTTGAAGAGATAAAAAAATTTCTTTTATTTGTCCGTACGAAGTTGATATTATATTATGAATTCTGTCATTGTGAATCATCTTTATAGTTGAAGGTAGTGATATTAATTTGCTGTGATTTATTCTTTCTCTAAGAATTTTATGCATTATTCTACTAATTAAGTTGCTTTGCACATATTTATTTTTTATTTTTATTTTTATAGTTTATATTGAATCTCGCAAGAGAAAAAATGGGAAACAAGTTGATACTTTTCAACAAGATATTATTGTAAGTTCAACGTGTTAGTTTTTCATTCTATCTCATTTTAGAATATATATTTACCCAAATACTCAATTGATTTTTGTAATTGTAGGAATAGTTTGACCAGTTCAAAAAGCAGCAAAAAGAAGGAGAAAATAATTTAAATGATGATGATATTTTTTAAAAAATACTTGGGATAGAATAAAATGGATATCATGAATCAGGAAAAAATATTAGTGAATATTTTGGTGGAAGACCAACAAAGGTACAACTCATAAAGGAAGTAAAATTGACCAGAAAATAAGAAAAGAAGCGTGTGGAAGAAGTTAAAAGGGAAGCTAAAGAAGAAGCTGAAGAAATCAAGAAAGAAATGAAGAATAAAATAACTGAGTTGGATAAATGATGGGAGAAAAATTTAGAATGATGTCTACAGCTCAAGGTGTGCCATTGCAACTTGTGGAGGAGTGATGAAAACATCAAATCGATGATGATATAAGTAACTATGTTCTCTTGCAAAAGCATATTTGTTTTCCTGAATCATATAATATTTCACTATTTTAAATGATTTTGTTGAATCTTTATTAATTTTTTAAAATATTTTTTTTATTTATTAAATAATTGAAGAATATATTATGCTATAATTATGTATAAATTTTTGTCAAAATAGATTCTCAACTATATTATATGAATTATCGAGGCTAATAATATTTGAGAACAAAATAAATTACTAGCTTGTAACTAAACATATAATATAATTGCCACGTATTAAGGACATGGCTATATATTTTTGTTTTCATAGCTAATGAGGATAATTTTTTGCTACAATCTTATTCCTCGTGACAAAAAAGTATGAGATCATAACTTTTAATTTTTGAATTTGAAGCTAAATAAATACTCTATAATTGCCACGTATCAAGAATATTGCTATATATTTTCACCTTTTATGACAAATAAATAAACTCTTTTGCTACAATTCTACATATTCCATAGTTAAATAAATATATGAATTCTTTGCTACAACACGAACATGTTTGTGACAAATGCTTTAATTTATAGCTTTGAAATTTTTTATTCATAGCTAAATAGAAGTGCTATTGCCACGAGATAAAACTATATAAAAAGCTATAATATTTAAATTTGCGTGGAAAATAAATTAATTTTTTTGCTATAATACTACACTTGTAGCTACAATATGAAGATATCAATTAATATTGTTCGTCGTGGCAAAAGAATAAAATCACTTGCTATAAGTGTATTTTTTTGTGGCAAGAACTTTTTACCATCACAGCTATAATAAAAAAAAAATCGTAACTGTAAGTAATAGCCCTTAGCCACAGACGATATAAAGTCTGTAGCTAACTTTTAGTTACGCTACATCTTTCTACGAAAGCTACAGAAAAAATATTTTTGGCTAAAGTGTTTAGCCACAAAAATTTTTATATTTGGCTTTAAGGTATTTGGTAGCTATATATACATTCTTTTGTAGTGAGGTGCATTGTTCTCAGTGCATACACAATCACATCATAAAGGGAGAGAAAAGGAACTTCCTGGGTCGCTAAGCATCATCCTCGGGATTGTACTCATCATCATCATCATCTTCACCATCAAGCTGCATGGTGCCCGTAGCAGCATCATCATCCTCATCCATATCTAGGTCATCAACACCATCAATAAGGACTATCGCCTCATCATCAAGCGGCTCCTCAAAAGCTGGGCCCACTTGGCACATCAACATAACACTCTCTATGAGCTGGTACTGTACCTCTAAAGCTGTCATCTCCTCTACAAAGGCTGGTCGACCTCCTAGCTTCAGCTGTAATTCAAGCATCCCAAACATTCGACCATGCCAACTCTTATCCCAGGCTTGCTGATCAACTATAGTAAGAAGGGGCCTGCGAAAGGGACAATCTCCTTCACCTTTGTGGTGTCTATCATCTTTCTAGCTAGCTGTCCTACCAAAGGTAAGACAAGAACTGCATCCTCCTCCTCAATACCTGTCTCCCACAAGAACATGGTCAAGAGACTGTCGTGACATATTTTCATCTACAATTATTTCATGATCTTCTCGTATTATCACGAATCATGACACCAAAGTTGATCGGTATTTCCTTCATCAGCATGTATACTAAGATAATCCACTCTCAAGTCACCTCTGTCATATATGTCATAGGAAGAAAGACAACACACACGAACTTCACCCACACCTTTGCCTCCTTATTCAAATAAGTAAATGCCAATGTAGAATGAGTGCCATTATGATCCCTCACCTAATGGGTAGATGAGTGCTCTCTAGATAAAGTTTGATGGATGTCTCTGTATGGAGGCTTCTCCACTAAGATAAAATACTCCGAAGGGTCCACTGCAGGTGTCTCTAGGAAGGCATTAAGCCTTTTAGCTGTGAATCGCACCACCTGACCTCGAATCTTTACCTTAGTGCTCTCTCCGAATGAAGTATCCGGATTTATGTAACTCTCTTACCAAAGTGAGGTTGCACCTTTCCATCTCATTGAAGATATAACCAGCTCCCAACTCACGTATCTTATCCTAAATGGTCGGGAACTCAAGTGCCAAGCGACCCTTATCTATGCAATTCTCAGGGGCATATTGGGCTTCTTTTTGACTATTGTACCAAGTAAGCCTATGAGGCTCTACCACTTTTTCTCCAAATCACCTCGTGGAGTTGGCTTTGGAAGACAAAGAACTAGCCCCTATTTTTTCCTTTTCTAGCGCTCTTGACACTTTTATCTGCAACAACCACCTCCTTTCCTTTTGATTCTATGGTACCTAACAAGCAAAAATCACGAACTTCACAAAATTAGCTTATGAACAAAATGGCTAACTAATTAAGTGTTAAAGGTGCAAAATCCACCCACACTTAATTTGCTAGCATGCTTGTGAGAATTTATTAAATGGAGTACTCAAGACTTTTCCCATCATCATCCAATCTCAACAATTCAATTTAAATCACTACTCCATACTACACTAAGTTCATGTATTTTTCTTTCTTTTCCACTCTCCTCTAACTTGAACTTTTTTCAAGAATGCCTCAACTAAATCATCCCTCTCACTTTCCTCTTTGTCACGCGCTGCCTTGGAAGGCATGACTGACAACTGGTGCCCTACTAGAACCTAGACTGCTGGACTACTGAGCCTAAGCACTTCTGGTGCCAGGCTGACTCTAATTCTGGAATTTATGAAAACAACGGGCTATATAACAGCTGTAAATACAGCCTCTAGCCGACTAGGCCTATAGCCACCTGTAGGAATATAACAGCTAACCAGAACAACTGAGCATAAGGGAACCTATGTGGGCCAACAAGGCCACCATGCTGACTAGTTATCACTAAAAAGTAGAATCAAGTGCTAAACTGATCTGTGACCGACAAGGTCACCAACTGACAACTCAACAAGGCCCCACATGGCCATCACATGCAAACTAAAAATATACACACGACCCCACACGACCGGTACAACTAACCACATGGAATATACAATTCGCAAGCCTCTAAAAATAATAAGATGATCGGGACAGGGCCCCGACCTACCCATACTGTACAAACAAAAAGGGAAGTAAACCTTTTGCTGTCAAGCTCCAGATGACAGGAGCTGAAGACTCTGTACGCTGGCTAGAACTACGAGGGATATGCTCCTCATCTATGAGTACCTGCAGACAAGTAATGCAGCACCCTAAAATGGGCGTCAGTACCACTGGTACTGAGTATGCAAGCAATAACTGAAAGCAAACAATAATACTGATAGATACTGAAGTAATAGGAGACGGGCTGAGACTGACTGAAAAGAGCATAACTTTACTGAAGAGAGTAAGAGTCATACCTGATAACATGGCGATCTACTTTCTATCTATTAATAACTAATACAACATAGCATACAAGAACCTTACCATCCCCCATAATCTGTAAGGTACCAACCAACACACAATCTATATCCCCCTACCCAGGTCATACCATCCACCTAGTAACTATGAGCATCCAGCCGGCCCCTTGGGTATGCAACTTGGACTCGCTAGGCCCCTGATTGTAGCTGCATTTGAGTCTGGAGGACTCTTGAAATCTAAAATCTGAAATATGAAATCTGTAATCTGAAATCTGAAATCTGCACCCCAGGCGCAAGCGCTCGACAGGGGGTGTGGTATAGTGCTGATCAGCCTACTATGGGGAATCTGCATCCCATCTTCGTCCGCTGGCTGCTAACTAACTAGCTAAACTATAGCCAACAAGGCTGCTAACTAACTAGCTAAACTAGGAGCCACACATCCAACACGCAAAATATTACATACATAAGCCCCACACAGCCAACAATGACCAACTAACTGAAGAATGTAGTCTGCAAGCCTCTGGGAGTGAAAATATTAGTCGGGACAGGGCCCCAGTGTTACACCCCATAAGTTCTTGACACTTAGTTGGCCTATTCGCATGTTAGTTAAGAGTTTTAGAATGCCATACATGTGAGAAAAGGGCTCGGGGAGAGACCGGACAAGCGCCAAGTCGGAGCGTCACAAGGCAAATGCGACTTATAAATTGCATTCGACAAATGCGACTTAAAGGCTCCAAGTATATAAAGGACTTACCTTGTATTTTCAATTCATTTTCTTAAACTCACGACTAGAAATAGAGGATAACGAGGGTTTAATATAAATTTCCTTCCGATTGCACCATCAAATGCATTCCAAACTCGAATTAACTTCGGGTAGCGAAGTATAAAGTTGCCGGGAGCATTTCTACGGTGTTAGTTTCGTGAAATTCGGCCGGCGAATCGTCGTCACGCCGAGCTAAGGTAAGTGGAATTGCTCCAAACTAGTGTTAATATACTCCCAACATTAAAGTGAGTATTTCTCCCTTCTAGACCCCCGAAAAATAGCGAGTTTTCGGCCGTTCTTCGATAAGTCGAAGAATAGGCAGTAGGGATAGCCATAATATGGTTTCTTTCCAAAATAATAGTAGAATTAATTCTATTCTTTCGTGAATATGAATACAGTTTGGAGAAATAGCTGAATACTAGCCGAGCTACTCATGTTAATCAGAAAGTCGGTAGTTGAGGTATGTAAAGCCAGTTTCTTTCGGCAAGCTAGTAGTTCTAGTATAGAAAAATTTTCAGAAGTCATATATTATGTTCAGTATGAAATTTAGTAAGCATGTTAGAAATACAATACAGTGTTCAGCATGAAATTCAGTAAAACAGTATAAGTCCCAGCAGAATATTCCAGAAATATTATTATCAGATCTAGTATATATATTACATGTTCCTATTGCTATCTGCGGAGACATGATTGTTCTATGTTGGGCACCCTTAGAGCTTCCTTGACCGCCCCAGGGTTAATAGCTATGTCGACTCGCCCGCCAGAGGGTGAGGATACGTCGCTGTACGGAGTGGCATGCCGTCCGCCAGCGGACGAAGATGGGATGCAGATTCCCTATAGCAGGCTGATCAGCACTATACCACACCCCCTGTCGAGCGCTTGCGCCTGGGGTGCAGATTTCAGATTATAGATTACAGATTTCATATTTCAGATTTCAAGAGTCCTCCAGACTCAGATACAACTATAGTCAAGGGCCCAGCGAGCCCAAGTTGCATACCCAGGGGGCCGGTAGGATGCTCATAGTTACTAGGTGGATAGTATGACTTGCGTACGGGTATACAGATTGTGTGCTGGTTGGTACATTACGGCTTATTGGGGCTGGTAAAGTTCTTGTATGCTATGTTGTGTAAGTTCTTAACAGATAGAAAGTAGACCGCCATATTATCAGGTATGACTCTTACTCTCTTCAGTAAAGTTACGCTCTTTTAAGTCAGTCTTTTCCCGTCTCCTACTACTTCAGTATCTATCAGTATTATTGTTTGCTTTTAGTTATTTTCAGTATTGCTTGCATACTTAGTACCAGTGGTACTGACGCCCGTTTTGGGGCGCTGCATTACTTGCCTGCAGGTACTCATAGACGAGGAGCAGATCTCTCGTAGTTCCAGCCAGCGTACAGAGTCTTCAGCTCCTGTCATACGGAGCTTGACAGCTAAAGGCTTACTTCCCTTTTTGTTTGTATAGTATGGGTAGGCCGGGGCCCTGTCCCGACCATCTTATTATTCATAGAGGCTTGCAGATTGAATATTCACTGTGGTTAGTTGTACCAGTCGTGTGGGGCCATGTGTATGTTTTTAGTTTGCATGTGATGGCCGTGTGGGGCCTTGTTGAGTTGTCAGTTGGTGACCTTGTCAGTTCACAAATCAGTTTAGCACTTGATTCTACTTTTCAGTGATAACTAGTCAGCATGGTGGCCTTGTCGGCCCGCATAGGTTCCCTTATGTTCAGTTGTTCTGGGTAGATGTTATATTCCTACAGTTGGCTATAGGCCTTTTCGGTCGGAGGCTATATTTACAACCGTTATATAGCCCGTTGTTTTCATAAATCCAGAATTAGAGCCAACCTGGCACCAGAAGTGCTTAGGCTCAGTAGTGTAGCAGTCCAGGTCCTAGTAGGGCACAGGAGACAGTCATGCCTCCCAAGGCGGGGGGTGACACCCGGCCTACCCAAATTCCATACAAACAAAATACAGATAAGCCTCTACAATGTGGAAACTCTGAATGAAAGGAGCTGGCCAATCTGCAGACTCTGAATAGCTGCTAGGAGACCCCGCAATTCATTTATCTAAATCTGGATGCAAGTATGTAGTGCCCCATAGTTGAGCGTCAGTATAATATGTAGAATATGTAAGGCAGTAAATAAGACTGAATAGAAGCTAATAAAGAACTGAAAGTGAATAGAAAGAATGAGTAGAAGTTAACCTGTAAGCTTTCTTATCCATAACCTGCATCTAGTAAAACATTACACGTATATGAGCTGAAACTGTACGACTATACATTCATAGGCTACAACTAACAAGCAAGTATATAAACAAGAATCTAACCTGGCCTCCATAAGCCTGGAAGGTGCAAGAAACATATAAACAACCTACCAAGGCAAGTACAATACAATCTATATACCCTTATCCAGGTTCTTATGATTCTGCTAGTGCTATAGACAATCTACCTGGCTTCTGGGTCCGTATCTGAGCCCGCTGGTCTCCTGTAACTATGTCTATGCCCGTTGGGCTCCTTTAACTGCACCCTGGGCACATAAGGCTCGATGGAGGGTCAGTGATGTTGATACGACATAAACGTAGAAACCCATTTGTGGATGGACTGTAATATGGCCCCTGGGCCTGAATATAGTCCCTTGGGACATCACATAGCTACTCTGAGCAACATCATATAGCTCCTCTAAGTGACCAATAGCTCCGTAGGCGATGACACAATTCGCAACCTTGAAGTTAGTCAATGGAAGGATATCCTAGGTAGGGTAAATCCCAACCAATATACTACATTCTAGTCTCAATATAGCCACTCAAGAGGTGTATCTGGCTCTTAAAGACTAACGCGACTGCTACTCTCCCTTAGAATAGTCTGTAGGGATGCCAACTAGCACACCCTGTGTGCCTACATCTGGTTTAAGGATCCTGCTAGTGATCATAATCTCTAATGGTCTAGACAGGATAGGGCGAGATCTGGAGTGGCCTAAATGATACTCTGAATGTCATGCTAGGTCAATGATAGCTCATAAGTGAATGGTAAGGTCGCAGGCAACCAACTATTTAGTTCCCGCGGTTAGAATGACTATAGGGCTGCTACTAATCGGACATGTCCTGAGCAGTCAGCCCTAACCTTCCACAGGTAGCTTACTATACCTCTAAGTTTGAAGGTAATACTATACTACTATTGTTCTAGTCCCTTAGAAATTAACTTGGTCTGTTCAGATTTCAAATGACTTCTCTGGGCGATTCATAGCCTCGTAGGCAGGTTTATCTGGACCTAGCCACTTGCGGTAGCCTATATCTGAGTATCTATAAGGGCAGGATGGGGCATTGGCGCCGCATTCAACTACTTATAAGGTTCCCTCCTTAGGGTACCCACAGGTCTATTTGACTTGTACAATTGGAGCAACTTCCTGGGCGACCTGTATGACAAGCACTAAGTCCACTGAAACTAACAGTCACTAGCAGTAACTAACTAGATGGCACGTTGTCACTCAGTTCACTAAACAACCCTGGCGCCACTGACTCTAAGGTATGACCATCCTATCTAAATTTCTTCCCTTGGAGGTGTTAAGGTACGCCAACAGCCTCTGGGCGAGCTTTACTACAATACAGGCATCAACTAAAAGTTATATCGCCTGATGCTATCCAACTTACCAAATCAGGCCCAATAGCTAACCATAAACTTCCAAGGCCTTGGCATGACAGCAAAATTAGAATTCTACTAAAACAATGAACAAAAGAATAGATGAGTTTCTTTGACGCTCCTAGCGTGAGTCACACTTAACATACTCTTTCCCGACAAGGGATACTACAATGTACTCTCAATATGTTTTCTAGCAGCTAACCAAAACATATATAATCATAATCTACTGACAACAGCTAATCACAACATACATGTTCCTCATCTACTAGCAGTAGCTAATTACAACATATAAGCTCATTATCTATTGGTAGCATCTAATCACAATATACAGGATCATTGTATACTTTCGAAGCATAGGTCGTATCACTATAAGATGAGAATAACTTGCCGAAGGGATAAGCCTTAACATACTTTGAATGTCGAATTTTGTTCACCCCAAATAGTTTTTAACCTGAAGCTAGTAATTGCACTCAACTGTAGCCTCCACGCTAAGAAAATAAGGTTATTTCAATAGTGGGAATCGGCGAATAGCAATATCTTATGATAGGGTTAACTATAAATTTAACTGCACTTAATTCGGCCGGAAACTCACAATTTATCGAGAGTTTAGAAGGTAGTGATGCTTACCAATCACCTATAGCCGCTTAGGACTCAATTTGATGTAATTTCGACAACCTTTACTTGGCAGAGTTCCGGTACTCCGAGTGAATTTTCAAGAAATAACTTGCAGAGATGCTTCTTGTAGGACTAGAACTTGTTATCTAAGGAGAATTTGTGTTTGGATGGAGTTTAGCGGCGTAATTTGATGAAAATCAAATGAAACCCACATTTACTCTCTATTCTTGGTCGAGGGAAATGTTTGAATGAAGAATATGACACTTAGCCTCATATATATATAAGTGGGGTCGGTTGGCAGGTGGTGCGGCGTGCTAGGAAGGAGGTGCAGCGTGCCGGCCATGGCGCTAGGATGGCTGGCGCGGTGTGGCACCCAAGACACCTAGCCTCCGGCCCCGGTCTCATGCCCGCTTGCTACCATGCTCGTGTACTCAACCCCCGAGCCTTTTCCCACAGCGTCATACTCTAAATTTCTCAACATGCATACACACGCGTCCATTAAACAATAAAAACTTATGGGCTGTAACACGAAATTCATATGCTAGGGTTTTCGCTATGGTGGAGGGTTGAATGTTTGGAAGACCAATTTAATGTAGATTCGATTCTTCTTTTATGGTTATTTGTATTTACTTGTTTTAATTGCTTATTTATGAGATTGATCACCTTATAAGTAGATTTTTTATCTTTCGATTGAACTTGGAAAAGGGAATCGAAAGGCTTGAAGGTAAATACAAAATGGGAATTCAAAGACCCTCAAACCCATTGGTGAGAGGATAGAAGTTGTTATTGAGGATAGAGATATACACTTCAACCCTTTTTAGTTGATTAAAAGTAGGCATACCCATCATTTCATGCTTCTCCTGTGACCACAGGGATATCGACGTTAGGGTTCATGAAATAGTTTTTAGATGCTAGGGATAGTGGCAAGAAATGGGATAGTAACTTAAAACTAGCAACCGTAGGAAGAATCGTTTAGTGTAATCATGTATTGAAAACTCAACCGGCAACCAAACAAGTGTTATTTTGCTAGATTTTCATCATACCGAAGTAAAACCAAGCTTGCAACTGCTTTAGTTATTTTTGCATTAAAGTTTTAGTATTTAATTTCCCAAACCAATCCCCATTTTAAATGATTTTTTAGAATAGTAAAAATCAAGTAATAACCTTATAACAATTGAACTGACAAGTCTCTGTGGGTATAATAATCGGGGCTTCCGGTCCTATATTACTTGACAACTATGTGCACTTGTGTGCACTTGGGCGACATCAAGTTTTTGGTGCCATTTCCAGGGACTTGAATATTGTTTGATAGTTTGTAGGTTAGGATTTTATTCCGCTATTTTGTATTTTAAGTCTGTTTCTTTGTTTTTGTGAAGTTTACAGGGTTGTGTGCTCATTGTATGTCAAGTACGAGAAGTCAAGATTTACTTTTGGCTTCTGATGATCCTGAATTTGATAGGACCTTTGGAATCTTAATCATGCAGAATAATGAGCAGGCGTAGGGCAACAATCAAGAGAGAGTTCCATTGTTGAAAATTTCTAGGCCAATCTTGGAGAACGCTTCTAAAGTGATCGACAACCCGGCTATTACTGGGGACTTTGAGCTGAAAGAAGGACCGTGCGGTTGGTCCTAAACACTATTCAATATCAGGGCAAGCCACACGAGGATCCCCATAGGAATTTGATGAAGTTTATGGAGTTGAGCGAGAATTTCTATTATCGAAACGTGTCAGATGAATATGTGAAGCTGACTTTGTTTCCGTTTTCACTGATTGGTGAAGCTAAGGAGGGGCTTCAAAATGAGCCAGCAGGTTTTATTACTATAGAGGAGGTTCTTTCCAGAAAATTTATCAATAGGTTTTTCTCATCAAGGAGAACCAAGGAGTTGAAAGGGAAGATCTCCGGGTTTGTACAGAAAGATGGTGAGACCTTGGCTCAGGCATTGGAATGTTACAAAGGTTATTTGAGAGATTATCCACATCACATGCAACCTAAGGAGATAATTGGGTAGAACTTTATAGAGGGTCTAAAGCTTGAGTCAAAGATCCTACTTGATATTACTGCACTGGGACAGATTCTGTCCAAAAGCTACGATCAAATTGAGGCTCTCTTGGACCTCATGTCAGTGGGAGTCAGGATTATCAAGACTCAGGCTGAGGATTCACAGCAGCAAAGGTTTCAGGAAAGCTTGAGGTAGATGGTGTTGTGACAATCAGAGCAGACATTAACTAGTTGGTGAATATGATTAGAAATCTTGTAACCACACCAGTAGGAAGCCAAGTACAGCAGGTGCATCAGGTGCAGACACTACTACCATCTTGTGATGCATGTGGAGAAGGTCATGCATATTTAGGTTGTCCACTTGATCCTGAATCTATATTTTTTATTGGACAACAGAATTATGGTAGAGTTTTTGCAAGTAATGACTATAAATAGGGGTACCACAATGCAGCAAATCTCGCATGGGGATGGAACCAGAACTTCCAAAGGCCCTAAAATGGTTATCAAAGGACCAGAGCTAGCAGTTGAGCAGTTCTCTTGAGGAGACGATGAAGCAATGGATGGTGCAACAAACTCAATTAGTGAATGAGATGCAAAAGTCCATCCATGATCTTGGGAGGCAAATGGGGCAATTGGCCCTGCAGCAAATGAATAGACCAAAGGGAGCACTTTTGAGTAACACCGAGAAGAATCCTAAAGAAAATATGAGAGTAATCTCTTTGTGCAGTGGTAAGGAACTGGGTGAGGTTATCTCCAAAGAAAAGAAGTTTGAGGATGAGCAGGTTGAGAACTCCATAAATAAGGTTGGGGAGTCAAGAAACTCATAACCAAAAGTTGTAGTAGCTAGACCACCGCGTCCATTCCCACAGAGGATTCATAAGTAGAAGGAGAATACAACTGACAAGAAGTTTCTTGACTTGTTGAAGTAGGTACATGTTAACATTTATCTTGTTTAACTTTTGCAGGAAGTTCCAAAATATGCTAAGTACCTGAAGAACATCGTGGCCAACAAGAAGAGATTAATAGAGTTTGAGACTGGGGCTTTTACAGAAGAGTGCAGTTCTCAGATCCAGAATAAAATTTTGAAAAAGCTTAAGGACATGGGGAGCTTCACCCTTCTAGTGGTGATTGGAGACAAGGAAGTTACTTCAGCCTTATGTGATTTGGGTGCTAGTATCAATTTGATGCATGCATCCCTATTCAAAACCTTGAGGCTAGGAGAACCATGTTCTACAATAGTGAATCTGCAGCTTGCAGACCGATCTCTAGCCTATCCTAATGGGATAATAGAATATGTCTTGATAAAGGTGGGACCTTTCATTCTTCGAGTGGACTTAAGTTGATACAGCAGTTCGCTTTAGGAGAGGATTTTTAGCCACTATAGATTTCTTCATACAGGTGAAGACAAGCAAGATGTCTATGAAGGTGGATGGTCAAGAAGCAGTTTTTGAAGTGTTTAGATTAGCAAGGATACCTCCTTACTATGAGGACTTCATAGTTAAGCCAGCGTAGAACCTGGAGGATGTAATCAGTTGGTTGAGCAGCGTAAGCTACATTAAAATTCTTTGAATTGTTAATTTGGTCACTGTTTCACTCGTATGAAAGAGTGACAGTGACCATAGTCATTCCACAATATTAAATCAGGAACTGCATGAGAGGCAACCCATGAATATCGTGCCACAACTATAACTAAGGCGCTTGGTGGGAGGCGACCCATTGTTCTAATATTTTTTCATTTTTTCTTTGTTTTGTAGAGATGAACAGTGTTTCAAAGGCAAAAAAGGCTTGGAAGATAAGCTGAAAAAGCTTAAGTCTAGGGTGAGATACCTGGCATGGGGCGCCAGGTGTTAAACTATAGAAAAAAAATTCTGACAAGTGGTGCTATGGGTGGCGCATTGCGCCAAACCCCAGTTCGCGAAGAAATTTTTTTTCTAAGTGTGTGGTGAGACAGAGGGGGCGATGCGCCATGGTCATAAAGGCCGAAAAGTTTTTGGTCAAAATGGGTCAATGTTGATCCAAAGACATTAAAATTACCATAAACCCAGGCTTGAAACCTTTATTTAAATTCCCACTCATCCTTTTCCATCAAAAATTTGAAAAGAAAAAAAGAAAAAACTCTCTCTCCTCCCTCTCTTAACCCGTAACTCCCCTCCCCCTTTGGTTTCTATTGTTGTCTTCTCCAAGCTTTGGTGAACCTCCTCTTCTCAACTCAAGTAAGTATTTTCCTTCTGTCTTGTTTAGGTAAAGTTGAAAGTATGCTTCCACACCCTTCATCCCCAAAATTAATGACCCAAATCACCATTGTAAGTGAAAAGCTTAAATTTGATATTATTGATTTCATGAGCTTTAATGTCTAAATTTCTTCTATGATAATGTGTATTCTTGATTAGGTTAACTTATTTTTGGCTAAATATCATGATTTGAAGTTATGTGGATGAATGAGGAAGGTGAATTAAATTCATGAATTTGTGGGGTAGATGCATTAATTGTAGAGAGAGAAAGTACATGAGTATTGAATTCTTGAATGTAAATAAGTCTTGAGTTGTTGAAATTCATGTTAGTTCATTATGGATGGTTGTAAATTGTTTGTTGGGTTGTTGAATGAGTTGAATAATGTTACCTCCATGTTTGAATTACTTGAATTAAGAATTGAAGGAGGGAGAGTAAGAGGGATGGCCAATTGAGGCATTCTTGAAAAGCTTAATATGAGAGGAGAGTTGAAGAATTCATGAACTTGAGTGTTGTTAGTGTTTGTGAATGAATTAGTGTTGTAAGGATGGATGATGATGGGGGAAGTATTGAGAACCCTATTGGACAAAGTCTCACCATTATGCTAGAGAATAAAGTGTAGGGTCAAATTTGCACCTTTAAGCACTTAATTAGCTAGCCTTGTTTCATGGACTAATCTTGTGTAGTTCTTGATTTATGCTTTATTGGTATCATGGAACTGAAAGGTAGAAAAGGAATGGAAATTGAGGTAGCAGGCAAAGGTCTAAAGAGGCTTTGAAAGGTACAAAGGGAGCTAGTTCATCAACAGCTAAGGCTACCTCTACTACATGCTTTGGTGTGCAGGCGGTAGAGCCTCATGGGATTACCTAGTTCAACAAACAGAAGGAGGCTAAGTATGCTTATAAAACTTGGATCGACGAGGGCCGCCTGACACCGGAATTCCCTGCTATTTGGGATAAGCTCCGTGAGTTGAGAGTTGGATACATCTTTGCTGAGCTAGAAGAATGTATCCTCACCTTGGTGAGGGAGGTTTTATAAGGTTAGAGAGTTTTTGTAACAAAACCAAAACATTCCTAGACCAAACTTAGACTAAGCATGAAAAAACTAGAAAATTTTATCTTAGGATGACTCAGACAAAGAGTCGTTGTCAACACCAATGAATCATTGTATGAGTTGTTATTTGCTCAACAAGTTTTTATTCAGGAACAAACGATACATGGAACGATCCATTATGAGGAGTAATGAGTCATTCTGTCGCACGTTACTGCTCAATACAGGAACCTGCCAGACCTCCCCAAAACCAACTAGTGGGGCTAACTACTCATGGTTCATACCAATGAATTGTTGTTGCCACCCGTTGCCTGAACCAACAATCCTTCAGGTCAAGGAAGTGGTGACAACGGGAAGTTACCATGACTCGTGGGTTCTATCAATGAGTCATTATGTCGTACATTAACAGGAGTCACGACAATTGTTCGAAACCCTGCCAGTAACCACGAGAAGAATCAATGACCTGTTGGTTCACCCAACGAGTCATGGTTCCTTTCTGTGGCCCATTTCTAGTGAGCTTAGATTGTGGGACCAAGACCAACGACTGGTCCCAATGAGACACGGTATCTACCAACGACTCATTGTGTGACCCATTGGATCCTATCGAGCAGTTTTTTAGAATTTAATTCAGGGGCATTTTTGTGACTTCCTACCTTTTTAATACCTAAACTATGTCATTTTGGGTATGTTTAGCAGAGAATTAAAGGGGTTGATCGAATTATCCTTCTCATTTTCTCTAAATTCTCGATTTCAGAACGTATGAAGTTCCAGGTAGACATCTCAGAGCTAAGCTAGGGCTTTCAGTCTTCGTGCAGATTTCCCTAGATTTTCCTCAATTCTATTCTAGTATGTGGGAATTCAACAAGAGAATTTTCCTTCCCTTGTGCCCCGAAATCCTTCTAATAATCTATAACAGTTCTAGCCGTGAAGATTAGAACTAAGGTTATCTTTCAGTCAGATTATGAATATCATTTTAAATTGTTGTTTTCACCACATATTAAGCATGTTGTTATTCTCTTCATGAAATATTGTTTTAGCCCTAGTTTCTATGGATATAGTAAATTTGGGTCTTGCATAATTGTCTAGATACAAATGTTGCTTAACTTTGTTTGTTCTTGAAATTTCCATGTTATTACTATCAAGTAAGATAATGGTCAGTTTGAGTGCTAGTTCAGTCCCAATAAGTAATTAGCCTTTTCAGTATCTTTCAATAAGTCAGCTGCTTGTTTAACTATAGTCAGTTCTTGAGGAGCTCTCCTTAATATCAGTTATCAGGTTGTTCTTTAGACGGCTATGACACTTTCAGACAAAACAACTCTGGCCAGTCTTAGAACATTAGTTTCCAGTTATTAAGTCCTTTAGACTCTCAGGGTACTTGCAGGTAAGCATTCTTGACTTATGTCTTGGCACATCAGTTTCAAGCTATCAGCCAAGCAGTCTCAATTAGGACTTTCAGTGGGAGTAGGGCTTAGAATTGAGCGGACCAGGGTTCAGTGCACCCAGGTTCCCGAAACTACGTTGCCACTGTAGGTTTTTAGCCCGAACGGACCTCAAGAAAAGTTGATACTAGCCATGCCTTTATACCCTAGCCAGGTATATTAGGTCCTATCGATGGGGCGTATACATCAAACTCCACATTTAGCTCATGTAGTTATATGTCGGTTATAGTTCTTCCCACAGTAGCAACATAATATTTCTGTCAGTACATCTCAATTTAAATTTCATTTCAGTTCAGCTATTCATATTTAAGGATACATTTATTACCATCAGTCAGTGCCTGTGTTTATATTATGGTATCACATTTATATCACAAAACTCCTCAATTTATAGTTGGTCATTTCATGTCATCTTAGCTCAGTTATGTATTGTTATTGTTTGGCCTACATCTCGCATACTCAGTACATTCAAAATCTTGATGCATATTTTCCATGCTATATCATGTTATGATACAGGTGAAGGTTCTTAGTCGTAATAGATGATGTGCCCGCAAGTGTACGGGTCGTACAAGTAATATAGTTGCCCTTTTTAAGAGTCAGATGTCGAACCCACAGGGACTGGACCATTTCAGCTCATTATCATGTTGAAGTGTGATATTAAATGTCGCAAGTGTTGATTATAGACTTTTTCGAGAAATTTAATTAAGTCTAGAGGTGTTCAATGAAATACTCTGAATTCATTCAAGGAGCAACTAGAGTTAAAGCCGAAAAATCATGCGATACTACGTTTTGCAATGGTTTAAGTATGAAACTACCAATTATCATCTCACATAATTAAAATTGCATGTTTATGGTCTTCCGAACCTCTAAAAACGACAAACTAGCTTCACTACTACATTATTGAGCGAGGATGTTATTTCTAGTTCGTGGGCAATTCACTACGTGGATGTGGTTTATGGGGTTTATGCCCTTGATTTGGGTACTTCCATACCTCCAACCATTTAACCAATATTAGCTTCACAACTACTCCTACAAGTGGTGGAGTACGATTCTAAGTTGGTGTCTTTCTATCTTCCCATTTTATCAACCAAGCAAGGTAATTAGGTATATTCCTATCCTAACCACAAATCTTATCAAAAGACAAGAACTTGCTTCCTACATTCTTATGTTCTTGCCTAGGTTTTCTTTCTCAAGCATTTACCTATGCTTAACGTGCGTGTTTTCATGGTGATCAATCATAAAAACAACCATAATTAAGAATGCAAGACAAAACAACAATCAATAACTTAATTCCAAAACAAATTCGTAAAAACACAATCATAACTCATGCTTCAACCCTAGAGGAAGGGTTCTAGCCACTCAAGTTCATAAAATTACAAGAAAAAATTGTTAAAGTAATATACTTACAAGAATTGGTAGAAGAGAGGATGAAATTGATGAACCCTAGGTGAGTTCTCCCACTTCTCCCTTCACTCCTAGGTGGTTTTTCAGAATAAAATCATGACAAAATGATTTTAGGAGCTAAGGGACCTATTTATAGTAAATGAGAGATGTATAAAATTATGCCCGACATGGAATAGCTTCGTTTCATGGAGCTTATCATGCCAATACACCTCCGTGACACAAAGGCATCGCGTAGGCACACTGGAAAGCAAAACAGTCGGCAAGCAGAAGCTGTCCGCGTTGGCAGCGTGTCACGCTGCTTGGGCAGCGCGTTAGGTGGCGTGTCACGGCCCTTGTCACGCAGCCTGCCTTCCGTGGCACATTGCCAATGCGCAGGTGGGCTGTTTCGCGCACCCTCCTTGCTGACGTTCGCGCTTTACTTCCGATTCCATGCCTCCACTTCGCCAACTCATGGATTAGTTCCTCAAATTCATTGTAAACCTACAAAAACAAGAACTAATCATGTTGGTTAGTATATATATTCACATTTACACAGAAATACATGAAAATGCATTTAATTAAGTCGATAAACAAGATGAAACTAAGTTATAAAGCATCACTCGAGCATGCTATTTTGCCCGAGATCAATAGAGTTAGTAGTTCCCCTTGGATGATTTCAACAGCTCTATATTGGTGAGTCCTCATTATTCGAGGACGAGGTTTTAGTTTCTTTTACATCTTGTTTTCATACTTTAGAGTTAGCTTGGGGCTTGTCCCAGCAACTCTCTAGTTAATGGTTTGTTTGCAGACATATTAGTGTTCAGCTGGTTTTGCTTTATTTGTACAAGTTCTTAGTATTTTATCAAACGTTCATTATTTTAGAAATAAGATATTTTAGTTATGTTTTTAGCTTCCGCTATGTTTAATTAGTTTACTAGTGTGATGTTAAACCATGGGTTAGCATGGGGTCACTCATGACCCCAAGTATCGTGTCACGTGTAGGGTGTAGACTCAGGCCATGACAAAACTTAGTATTGGAGCCTTAGGTTTAGTGTATCCTAGAATGTCTGAAATTCGCGTCGACTAGAGTCCTTTTCATGGGTGTGAAGTGCACTGCACTTATAAGGGGGAGGCTACAAGGAGTTTTTAGGAATTTTTCCTTTTGTTCATACTCCTTATCGTGCATTGAGCTTAATCCCAAAACATCCTCCTAACTCGTACTCTATCCATTTCAGTGATAACATGCCGCCAAGAAGAGAAAACAGGAGGAGGAGCAGGAATGCAAATAAAACTACCCTACCAGCTCCAGCAGCCCCTCAAGACGATCAAGTGTCCTCTGCAAAATTTAGAGAGACAATCTAGTTGTTGGCTCAGGCTGTGATCAACCAAGTGAACCAGCAGGTAGTCCTAGTAAATGTGCACGGGTCTGCAGCAGCTACTAAGGTTCAAGATTTCACTCGAATGAACCCTCCAGCTTTTCATGGATCTAAAATTGCAGAGGACCTGTAGGAGTTCGTGGATGAGGTACGGAAGATCACCCAGATCATGGGTGTTAATTCCATAGAGAGTGTTGATTTGGCTACCTACTAGTTGAAAGGGGTGGCTCAAATTTGGTACAACCAATGGAAGGAAGGGAGGCCAATTGAAGCAGGATCAGTAGGGTGGGACAAGTTCTCTATGATGTTTCTCAACAAATTCTTTCCTCGGGAGTTGAGGGAGGCTAAAAATGGTTAATTTATGAATTTGAGGTAGAATAATAGAATAGTGGAAGAGTGTGCACTGGATTTCACTCTGCTGTTGAGGTATGCTCCAAAGATGGCCGCTGAGCTAAGGGCTCGTAGGCTCAAGTTTGTGAATGGAGTTTCATACTTGGTGCTTAAAGAATGCAGAGCTACAATGCTGATCAAAGACATTGACCTCTCCAGCCTCATCATTCATGCCTAGCCGATAGAGGGCCAAAAAGGTGAAGGATTTGGAGAGGGAAAACAAGTGGGCCAGAACTAGACAATTTGAATATGGCCAATAGAGGTCTGGTGGTGGTAGTCGCCCGCAGCAGCATCAGCAGAGACCTCTAGCACCCACATCAGCTAGTGCCCCTTCTTTTCTGTCCCGCAAGGATTGAAAGGGTGGAGCATCAGGATCCCAATTCCAGAGTCACATCTCCAATAGCCGCTCATTTCCATCCTACCCAAAGTATGGAAAGAATCACCTAGAGGAGTTCCATTTAGGCAAGGAGGGTTTTTTCAATTGTGGCCAGCTGGGCCACAAATTAAAAGATTGTCCATCAGGAGGATGGGAAGTGGCTTAGTCCACTATATCAGCAGACTTAGTAGGTCACCCAAGTCAGTAGGGTACTAATTCAGGTACAGATGGCGGTCAATGCCAAAACCACTTTTATGCCTTGTCTTCTCGTCAGGATTAGGAGAGCTCACCTGACTTAGTAACGGGTATACTGCGTCTTTTCCATCTAGACATACATGCCCTACTAGATCCAAGAGCCACACATTCATTCGTGACTCCTTACGTAGCTATTCAGTTTAATATCAGTCCAAAAGTCCTTTCAGAACCATTCTCATTCTCTACTCCAGTTAGTGAGTCAGTCAGGGCCAGTCGGGTATGTAGAAACTGCCCAATCTCAGTGTTGAATTAATTCATTCCAGTTGATCTAGTAGAGATAGACATGGTCGAATTCGACCTCATTCTAGTCATGGATTGGTTACATTTTTGTTATGCCTCAGTCGACTACAGAACTAAAGTTGTCAGGTTTTAGTTCCCCAATGAGCTACTCTTAGAATGGATGGGTAGTGTTTCAGCGTCTAAGGGTCGGTTTATTTCCTATCTTAAGGAAAAGAATATTATTTCGAAAGGGTGCATCTATCACCTAGTTCGGGTCAGAGATTCTAGATTTGAGACCTCAACTATTCAATCAGTTCTAATTTGTTAGCAAATTCCCTGATGTGTTTCCCGAAGATCTTCCCAGAGTTCCTCCTTAGCGGGAAATAGACTTTGGCATAGACTTTCTTCCAGAAACTCAGCCCATCTCTATTTCTCCTTACAGAATGGCTTTACCTGAGCTCAAGGAGTTGAAGGAACAACTAAAAGACCTTTGAGATAAGGGCTTCATCAAGCTCAACATCTCTCCATGGGGTGCTCCAGTATTGTTCATGTGAAAGAAAGACGGTACCCTCAAAATGTGAATTGACTACTATCAACTGAACAAAGTTACAGTCAAGAATAGATATCCCCTACCCAGGATTGACGACTTGTTCAATCAGCTTCAGGGAGCTAGTTGTTTCTCCAAGATAGATCTCAGATCAAGATATCATTAGCTTAGGGTCAGGGAATGTGACATACCAAAATAAGCCTTTAGAGAACTCGGTATGGTTCACTTTGAATTTGTGGTTATGTCTTTTGGACTGACCAATGCTCCTGCAGCTTTGATGGACCTGATGAATAGGGTATTCAAGCCGTACCTGGACATATTCTTCATTATGTTCATAGACGACTTCTTAGTATACTCCAGAAATGAAGAGGACCATGCTAATCACTTGAGGATAGTGTTGCAGACTCTCAGAGACCACCAGTTATTTGCTAAATTCAGTAAGTGTGTGTTCTGGCTGAAGTTAATAGCCTTCCTCGGTCATGTGGTCTCTGTTGAGGGGATACAGGTAGATCCTTAGAAGATAGCAGCGGTAAAAGATTAGCCAAGACCCACCTCCCTAACAGATATCAAGAGTTTCCTGGGTTAGCTGGCTATTATGGACGGTTTGTAGAGGGATTTTCTTCTATTGTGTCACCTTTGAGCAAACTAACTTAGAAAAAGGTGATGTTTCAGTGGTCAGATGCATATGAGAAGAGTTTCCAAGAGTTGAAGACTCGACTCACTACAACTCCGATTTTAACCTTGCCAGAAGGAACAGATGGGGTCGTAGTCTATTGTGATGCTTCTTGAGTTGGCCTCAATTGCATTTTGATGCAGCGGGGTAAGGTGATAGCTTATGCCTCCAGACAGCTCAAGGTTCATGATAAGAACTACCTGACTCATGATCTTGCATTGGCGGCAGTGGTGTTTGCTTTGAAAATATGGAGGCATTACCTTTATGGGGTTCACATGGATGTTTTCACAGACCATAAGAGCCTTCAGTATGTTTTAAGTCTGAAGGATTTGAACCTCCGTTAGAGAAGGTGGATGGAGTTATTGAAAGACTATGACATGAGTGTGCCATACCACCCAGGCAAGGCCAATGTTGTGGCGGATGCATTAAGAAGGATGTCCATGGGGAGCGTTGCTGATGTTGAAGAGTGAAGAAAAGAGCTAGTGAAAGATATTCACAGGTTAGCTAGGTTGGGATTTTAGTTAGTCGATTCAGTTGAGGGTGGAGTCGCAGTCCTGAGTGGGTCAGAATCCTCACTGGTAGTAGAGTTTAATTCAAAGTAGGATGAATACCTCAGAATCCTCAAATTGAAGGAAGAAGTTCTAAGAAAGGAAGTGGAGGCTTTCTCCAAAGGGGGAGATGGTGTGCTTCATTACCACGACATACTTTGCGTTCTAAATGTAGATGACTTAAGATAGCGAAATACTGGAAGAAGCACACAGCTCTAGATATTCTATCCACCCAGGTGCCACTAAGATGTACCATGACCTATGGGAAATCTATAGGTGGAACGACATGAAGAGGGACATTGCAGAATTTATGGCTAAGTGTTCGAACTGCCAACAGGTTAAAGTTGAACATCAGAGACCTAGGGGTATGACTCAGGATATCAACATACTCACATGGAAGTGAGAGAAGGTGAATATTAAATTCATTACAGGTCTACCTCGTACTCGTCAGCAACATGCTTCCATTTGGGTGGTAGTAGATAGGATGACTAAGTCAGCATATTTCCTCCCAATTTAGACCATAGACTCAACTGAGAATTATGCTAGACTGTACATCCAGGAGTCAGTCAGACTGCATAGGGTCCCTTTGTCCATTATTTCAGATAGAGGTACCTATTTCACCTCGTATTTCTGGAAGTCATTTCATATAGGACTTGGTACTCAGGTCAAGCTCAACAAAACATCTCACCTACAGACAGATGGACAAGCTGAGCAAACTATTCAGACCTTAATAGACATTTTGGGAGATTGTTTGATCGACTTCAAGGGCAGTTGGGATAATCACCTACCTTTCATCGAGTTGCATACAACAACAGCTACCATTCAAGTATTCAGATGGCCCCGTATGAGGCATTATATGGTAGGATATTAGATCCCCTATAGGGTGGTTTAAAGTTGGTGAAGCTACTTTGATAGAGGCAGATTCAGTTTTTGAGGCTATATAGAAAGTGCAGCTTATCAGAGAAGGGCTGAAAATAGCTTAGAGCCAACAGAAATCATATGTCGATGTGAGGAAAAGAGTGCTAGAGTTTTCTATAGATGATTGGGTTTATTTGAATATTTCACCTATTAAAGGGGTGATGAGGTTCGGAAAGAGATGGAAACTCAGTCTAAGGTATGTAGGACCCTACAGGATGCTGAGGTGAATTGACAATGTGGCCTATGCGTTAATGTTGCCTGCAGAATTAGCATCGGTGCATCCAATCTTTCATGTGTCATATATGAAGAAGTGCATCGTTGATCCAACCTCAGTAGTACCTCTAGAGAGTATTGGTGTAAAGGAAAGCCTCTCTTACGAGGAAGTTCCAATTGAGATCCTAAACCATCAGGTTTTAAGCTGAGAAACAAGGAGGTCGCTTCAATAAAAGTCTTGTGGAGGAACCAGCTAGTTGAGGGAGCCATATGGGAAGCAGAAGAAGACAAGATGACTAAATACTCTCATTTATTCCATTCCAATTCAGGTTTAGCATCATGTATTAAATTCCTCCTCAGTACTCTATTCAGTTCCGTACTCATCAGCTCAATTCATGTTTTTAATATGCATTGGTTGCATCAACACAAATAGTATGCCTGTTATAGTTTAGAGTCAGTCACTCCTTCAGAAATCAGTTTATAGTATTTAGTTTGGGAGTTTCAGCTCTTTCCTAGTCTTTCAGCTTAATTAGCCTCCATTCAAAGACGAATGATCCCAAGGGAGAGATATTGTAACACCCCAAAACCTTCTTAGACCAAACTCAGACTAAGCATGAAAAAACCAGAAAATTTTGTCTCAGGACGACTCAGACAATGAGTTGTTGTCAGCACCATCAATCTGTTGTATGAGTTGTTGTTTGCTCTATAGGTTTTTATTTGGGAACCAACAAGACATGTAATGACTCGTTATGAGGAATAAAAAGTCATTCTGTCGCTCGTTGTTGCTCAGTACAGAAACTTGCCAGACCTGCCCTGGAACCAACGAGTTGGACTAACGACTCGTGGTTCATACCAATGGGTTGTTGTTGCTACCCGTTGCCTGAACCAGTAATACTTCAAGTCAAGGCAGTAGTGACGAGGGGCAGTTACCACGACTCGTGGGTTATACCAATGAGTCATTGTGTCATCCATTAGTGGGAGTTCGAGATTTTTTTGAAACCCTTCCAGTGACCATGAGAGGAATCAATGACCAGTAGGTTCACCCAACAGGTCATGGTTTCCTTCCTTGGTGCCTTTACAGTAATCTTAGATTGTGGGCCTAGGACTAACGACTGGTCCCAATGACTCGTTGTGTGACTCGTTGGATCTCGACAGGCAGTTTTCTAGAATTTAATTCTATGGTACTTTTGTAACTTCTCGCCTTTTTAATCCCTAAACTATGTCATTTTGTGTATGTTTAGGATAGAATTAAAGGGTTGATCGACTTATCCCTCTCATCTTCTCTCATTTCTTGATTTCCAAACATAAGAAGTTCTAAGTAGACAACTAAGAGCTATGCTAGGGCTTTCGGTCTTATAGATTTCTCTAGATTTTTCTCAGGAATTCTACTCCAGGTATGCTAGAACTCAACAAGAGAATTGTCCTTCCCTTGTGCCCCAAAATCCTTCTAATAATCTATAATAGTTCTAGCCCTGAAAATTAGAACTAGGGTTATCTTTCAGTCAGAATATCAATATCCTTTTAAATTGAATTTTTCACTATGTATTAAGCATGTTGTTATTCTCTTCATGAAATATTATTTTAGCCCTAGTTTCTATGGATACAGTAAATTCAGGTCTTGCATAATTGTCTATATACAAATGTTGTTTGACTCTGTTAGTTCTTGAAATTTCCATGTTATTACTATTAAGTGAGTTAGTAGTTAGTTTTAGTGCTCGTTCACTCTCATTCAGTAATTAGCCTTTTCAGTATCTTTCAGTAAGTCAGCTGATCAGTTTGACTATAGTCAGTTCTTGAGGAGCTCAGTAACACTGCTTAGTATCAATTATAAGGTTGTTCTTTAGACGGTTATGAAACTTTCAGACAAAGTCTCTCTAGCTAGTCTTACTACATTAGTTTCCAGTTATCGGGTTATTTAAACTCTTGGGGTTCTTCCAAATAAGCATTCCTGACTTAAGTCTTGAGATATCAGTTTCGAGCTATTAGACTAGCAGTTTCAGTTAGGACTTTCAGTGGGAGTAGGACATAGCACTGAGTGGACTAGGGTTCAACGCACCCAGATTTCTCGAAGTACATTGCCACCATAGGGTTTTAGCCCGAACGAGCCTCAGATAGAGTTGAAACTAGATATATTGGGCCCTATCGATGGGGTGTATACATTGAACTCACATTTAGCTCACGTGGTTACATGTCGGTTATAGTTCCTCCCACATTAGCAGCATAATATTTCCTGTCAATACATCTCAGTCTCAGTTTCAGCTTAGTTCAGTTATTTAGATTTCAGGATATGTTTATGACTATCAGTCAGTGCCTGTGTTTATATTATGGTATGATAGTTATATCACAGAACTCCTCAGTGTATAGTTGGTCATTTCATGTCATCTTGGCTCAGTTATATATTGTTATTGTTTGTCTACATCTTGCATAATCAGTACATTCAAAGTATTGATGCATATTTTTACATGTTGTATCGTATGAGGATACAGGTGCAGGTTTTCAGTCGCAGCAACATCAGTAGTTCCTCATGGATGAATTTAGCAGTTCTATATTAGTGATTCCTCATTATTCGAGGATGAGGTTTTAGTTTCTTTCAGCTCCTATTTTTAGACTTTAGAGTTAGCTGGGGGCTTGTTCCAGGAACTTGCCAATTACTAGTTGGCTTTTAGACATAGTAGTGTTCAGCTGGTTTTGCTCTATTTGTACAAGTTCTCAGTATTTTATTAGACGTTCATTATTTTAGAAATCAGGTATTTCAGTTATGTTTTCAGCTTCCGCTATGTTTAATTAGTTTACCAGTGTGATATTAAACCATGAGTTAGTAAGGCTTGTGGAAAGGGAAGTCAGATTTGGTCAATAGGTTGACAACGATTGATCCAACGACCCATTAATTTAAGCAACGACTCATCTTGACGAGTCGTGGGAATAATTTGAGGATGTCATGGGGCAGTGGATCCAATGACTTGATACGACGAGTCGTGTTTTGTTGCAAAGACCCATTGGATCGGTCGTTGGTCCATCAGGAACAGTTTTCAGGGAAATAATTTTAAGGGAATGTTCAATTTTTTCATACTTTGAGACCCTAAACTACATCGTCTTGTGTATTTTTCTGAGTGGGTTAAGGTGAGTTTAGTCCTTTATGCATGCCCATTCTCACGCAAAAGCTTAGAGAGATTTTTGGGAGATTCAAGGTCTTCTTCCCCAAGTTTCCATCAATTTCTTTGTGGGTATTCAAGGAACTTCGAAGTTAGCCCATCCCCAGGTATGTAGGGTTTACAATGGGTGAAATCCTTTCACACCCATGCCCAAATTTTAATTTAAATCACGAATCCTCCTATTCAAGTTCTATGGGGTTTTACCCAAATGTATGAAAATGTGATTTCTCTTTATGGGTTTGATTTAATGGAGTTTTAATTATTGAATTATGAATGACGAGCATGTTCTATATTATTTCCTTTAAAATTATGTTTTAATATTTTAAATAAAAAATGCCCATTTGATGAAAGTTCATGAAAGTTATGATTTACGATGAATATGCAATATTTTTGAATTTATTGATGATGAAAAAGCGTGAATTCAAGTTACCCATGTTTATGAGCATATTTTGAAAGAATTCAAGTTACCCTCGCCCGGCAAGCCAGGGTCGGCTCTGCTCACTTGAGTGAGATAGTTGGGGCATCATGAAAGGCTCTACCATGACGATGTCAGTTATGATGAGTCCTCCCATTGTTCCACATGTCTTAAGCATTGTTATATTTATGTTATTGGCTCAAGTTATGTTTTGTTAATGTTTACTTATGATGATGATTATGAACGCTTTATAAATGATTTGAAAGCCTTGAGCCTTATGTTTCTTACGAAGTTTATGATATACGCACGATGTCCTTCTCCTACATTACTTATGAGTTTTGTTTTACTTTTAAATGTCCATTTTACTTACCGTACGTACACGGTACATTCCACGTACTGACCGCATGCCTTCTATGTTATATCGTTTCATGATACATGGTCTGGATCTCAAGCTCATCCTCATCCTTAGCCCATCTCAACTTACGTTCTCAGCTTATTGGTGAGTCCTCATGTTCTGAGGGCTGTTTGACAAACTTTTATGTTATCTTATGTTTCAGTGTCGTTCAGGTTAGTTGGGGCTGTTGTCCCATTAACCCATCGTATGTAGTAGAGGCTTTCAGACAATGTGTAGTATTCAGCTCATGTGTACGCTTAGTATTTCTGGTGTTATGCTATGTTTATGTTTCCTCTATGTTTTATGTTAAGTATTCCGCTTTACTTAAATGAAATTCGATGTATGCATGTGGCATGGGTCGATTTGGGGTCTCTCGGGGTCTCTTATCCCGTGTTTATGATTCGGGTGTACGTTCGGGTCGTGACATTTGTGCTGTGCTTCTCCCGGGGATTACATGATAGAAATCACTAGAGAGTCGTTAGTGCTTGTGCACATGCTTATAAAAGGGATACCAAATAATTTTGGTGCTATGATCAAGGATAATATGAGGAGATTACAAGATGGCTGTAGGTGGAAATACTGTAGTGGCCATCTTGACCCAATTTTTCTAGAGGCAGGCATTAAGGAGGAAGAAGTAGACCTTTATCTACCTTGAACAGGGCACTTAGCAGGAAAGATGATTGATGCTACAAAAGTGAAGGAGTCCGTCACTTCTATAGCTCAAGCCATCACTATAGTTGATTGTCAAGCTCGTGATGAGAGCTGGCAAGGTTGTGTATTTGGGATGCTTGACTTGTAGTTTAGGATAGGCTGGTCGACCTGCTACAACGGAGGAGATGGCAGCCCTTGAAGATAGATACCAACTCATAGAGAGTGCCATGCAGATGTGTAGAGTGGGGCCTACCTTTGAGGAGTTGTTTGATGATGATGAGGCTACTGTGATGACCAACAGTGTTGATGATCTTGATAATGATGCTGAGGAGGATGATACTACTACGGGCTCTATGAATGTAGAGGGAGATGATGATGATAAGGAGGATTAGGATTACAATCCAGATTATGATGCTTAGTAGCCTAGAAAGTTCCTTTTTCCCTTCATTTTGATATGATTGTGTGCACTGGGGACAATGCATTGTTTAAATATGGGGTGGAGGAAGGATTCTTGTTTGTTCTTTAACTGCTATATCTATAGGCTGTAGCATAGTTTCATTCCTGTAGTAGTAGCTTTATGATTTGTTAGGTCTTGTTCTGTAATAGCTAGTATGATGATGACTTGTCATGCCTTGGGATGTTAGATACACTGTTTGTATTTAGTGGTTGAATTTTTATTTTGTTGGTGTTTGGGTTGGTCAAGGGTGAGTAAGTTCATTGAGCTTTGTTTGAAAATTTTTAAAAATTGGCATATCTTACCCACCCTTCAATTTTTCTTATGGCCTCAGTCTTTTCCAAAGGGGAGTCCTTTGAACCAGGTAGATTTTTATTTTTGTAAAAATCGTTGTAGTCGTAGAGTAGTGACCCTTCGCTATGATAGATTGATGAAGACCCTCTTAAGGGAATTTCATCACGTTTTTATTGTTTTAGCATTAAGTCATAAATCATTCGCTTGTGTGCTTATGACATTCTACTTAGCTGCTATGCTAGAGTGAGTAAAGTGGTAAACTTAAGTGCATAGGTGAGGAATCTATGAGAGACACACATAGCTCTTTCATTTGACTAAAAATGATTCAAGGGATTAATGAAAAATATCATCAATATGATTGTGTGGATGTGTAGCTGTAGCAAGCCGACTAGACTCTTGATTGCCATGAGATGAGCTGAATTGTTTTGTGTGTACACATTGGAACATCTAGAGCTTGCCTTAGTATATGTAGGATAACTAATTTTTAGGGAGTTAGGATATGATCAAGGCATTTCTATGAAAAAGTCATTTTTTCCCATGTTTGTTTTACCTTCTTGTATATTTTCCCATATTAACCTCATTTGAGCCATAAGACTTATTCTTTATTATCCATGAAAGTCTCTTAATCCCTTTCTTTGTGAGACCTCTGACTTGTTGATCAAAAGGAGTCTTAGGCCCTTTGAGACTTAAAGTAAAGGCCACCGAAGTATAATGTTAAGGGAAAAAGAAAAATTGTGGTAAGAGTAGTAAAATAGGAAGAAGGGGTGCTCACAGAATTGTGTTGTTACTTGCTGCTAGGACAATTAAAGATAGAGCTTTAATTGTAAAATTCTTATTGAGTCTATAAGCAGAAAAGACTAGCAGTCAAGTAGTGAAAAAGGAGCATCATAAGAAAAGAAAGAAAAAGGGTGAGTTAGTGAAGGGTGAATAAGCAAGGAAAAAGTGGTGGACTTGAAAAGTTAAAAATGTCTTAAACGTGTTTAGGGAGGTAGTCACTATTAAAGAAATATCATTTTTACCGTCCCTTAGCTGATAATACAACCAATAAAGGACCTTGTCGAAACTCTTGAAACAACCAAGTAGTCTAAACGTACATGAAGGGAAAGCCTATGGTATGTGATGTATGTGCATTACATTATTTGTGTGCCTTGCTTTCTATGTTCCATGTGTGTGCATCGATAATTTGAGAGAGGAACATCACTAAAAGTGAGGGGCACAAGATATCTAAGTTGGTGTACTATTTTCATGTTTTATACTTAATCATGTTGGCCGTATATTTTGAAAGAAGTCAATTATAGAGGTTGTGTAGTCTTGATTGTGAAGCCTTTACATATGCTTGATGAGAATTTTTGTATGTTGATGAACCACTTGAATTATTCTCTATGCTAGTTTGTTGAGTGTGAATTATTAGAGGTACCAAGTGTGATGGGAAAATATGAGTTTATGTGCGGAGTGAAGGATTGTTCGAGGATGAATAATGGTTTAAGTGTGGCATGGTGATGTTGGGCATATTTTTATGCCTATTTGCCTTGTTTTTGCCCATCTTTTATCTTTTTTTGAGTTTATAATCTTTATGAAATGCATGAATTTATATGTTTGTGTGTTTTGTATGCTAACAAACATTTTTAGGTGTTTTGAGTAGGAAACCAAAGGAAAAGGACTCCAAATGAACCAAGGTTGAACAATTGAGAAGAAGGTGTGGAGGCTATGGTGGGTTCCCCATGGCAGGTCCATAGCTCCTTGGGTAAATTCATCAAATTCTGGTGCTATGGCTGGCGCCCCATGCCAGCTACTTGACTTCAGAAGATGATCATTTCAACACCTTGGCGAGATGGTGGGCATGGAGCCCCAAAGCTTCTTAGACTTAGAGAAAATGACCAAAATTCTGGTGAGATAGAGGAGGCCTCACACTAGAAAGGTCCAAAAGAGCAAGAGTTTGACTAACACTTTGGCAAGATAGTGAGAGTGGCATGCTAGATGTGCTAAAAGTGTAAAAAAGTTGTCTAAGTCCCTGGCAAGATATGGGGCGGCGCACTAGGTCCATCTTAGAGTTGAAATTGCTGGAAATTTGACTAAGTCTGTGGTGAGATGGTGGTGGCGGCACACAAGACCTGTTCTAGGACAAAATAGATGACCTTAAAGCCAAGTGTTGAAGACAAAAGCGTCATTTCAGGGCTCAACTATAAATATATCCTCTAGGGCATTTGTTAGGGAAAGTTTTTGACAGATTTTTCTATCTTTTGTTCATTTTAACATTATGTAGTTCATCTTTGGAGGCTTCTAAACTGTTTGGAAGGAAGACCCAAGTCTACACTAGGTTTCTTCTCTTCTTTACTCTTTAGTTTGTATGATGATGAATATGTATTCATTTCTCTACTTGTGTATGAGTGGCTAAACTCATACTCTAGGGTTTTGGCCATGGTGGAGGGTTGCATCTTTGAAAGACTGATTTAATTTAGATTGAATTCCTCTTTCATGGTTGCTTGTATTTACTTGTTTTAATTGCTTATTTATGAGATTGATCACCTTATGAGTAAATCTATTGGCTTTAGATTGAATTTGGGAAAGTATTGTAGCCCAAGAGCACGCAAGTGCACATGGTCGTACAAGTAATATAATGGCTCCTTCAAGCCGTATATTGAACCCACAGGGACTCACGACTTAGTGATTTTTCTATTTTAGTATTCATGATTATTTCACACAAGTGTGTAAGTAGCCTAGTAATCTATGAATTTCGTAAATGTAAATATTAAAGAAAGTAACAATCAATGAATTAAAGAACGTTGATTAAATCAATAAGAAAGAATATTCAAAGGTTAAGGCATGAGACACAATCATGTACAACATGTATTTTTCTTCAGCTACATTCTCTATTGGATTGATGGTTATGAGGAATTAACGTCTGACTATGGTCTTTCAAACCTCCAGCCAATTGCCTAATTATGACCTTTACAACTACACTTATTAAATTGTGATGCAATAATTCATCTTAGGTCTAGAAGCATTTGTTTCTTTTGTTAACCGAATGTGACATTGCAGGTATATTTCTATCCCACATGTGAATTCTATATTTAATTTACAGAAATGTTAAGAACACATTCCCCTATTCCTCGTTCTACCCTAATAATTCTCCTTTCGGATTCATACTAAGGTTATGGATTTATCTTAATATTGGCTAAACACTAAAATATATATAAAAAAACAGGAATAGAAGAATAACAATTCATGATTGAGAAACTCAAGATGAAAATAAAATAAAATCATACAATCATGCAAATAGCCTCAACCTTAGAATGAGGTGAATTAGCCACTCATTATTTTATTAAACATCTCCGAATAATTTTTTAGCATAAGAACAATTGAAATTAGAAGAAAATAGAAGAGAAAGAACCCTAGAGTTTTCTTCAGCTCAACTCCCTGTTTTCCACGTTCTTGCTAATATTTCAGATTATCAAAGTAAAAAAATCTAAGTGTTCTATTTATAGAAGTGAAAAATAACAAGGTGAATAACTAGCTCCATGACACCGAGCTCATTGCATAGGAACTGCTCCGTGGCATGGAGCTGTCATGGATAGTCACTAGAATTTGATGGAGTTATGGTATATCAAGCTCCATGTCACGGAGCTTATCCCGCCAAATGTGCTCCGTGTCACGGACCCAACGCAATCCTTCACTGGATATTCACCTCCATCAGCTTGCAACACTTCAACGTGTCACGGAGGCCATCGTGCCAAACCTCCTCCGTGGCACATTGCTAATGCGGAGGCTCACTGTTTTGTGCCTCCCAAATTTAAATTTTTCTACCAACGCATTGTGGCACTTTGTTGAATGTGAACAATCTCCAACGCGGTACGGAATTGACTTCCAATAGCAATTTTTAGCCCTCTTAATTTCTCGCACTTCAACTCCGAGCATCCATCCGCAAAATCAAGCTGAAATTACTGTATTTTTCACCTACAAATAGTCACATCACATTTATAAGTACAAAAGCATAAATTATTCAAAACATGCATGAATACATCGGTATTATCCTCAAATAGGCTACAATATGGGCAAAAATATGGCGTGTGGTCGTATAAATATGTCTAAGATCACCACCCCACACTTATAACCTTTTTCGTCCTCGAACAATCCTTTAACATCCTTGACATGATTTAAACATTACTATCATCATTGGAACCAGATCACTCACACCTAGTTATGCTAAAACCTTAATCATAGAATACAATTCATTCAATCAAGCATGATTATCACTCACCACATTCTTAAGAAGAGTCACACAATCCCTAATGAATAACTTCTCAACAGACAATCCGGCAAACATGGTTACATCATAGTACCAAGGTCATTAGCTCCACCAAAGTCTTACCATCCTGCGCCCTCACTTGTATTCAATTTCATTACTCTCATGAGACCAATATGTCCATAATTAAGAACATTCTAACAAATGATTCACTCACGCTCCAAATATTATTTCAAGCATATCTAACACACCATGAGTTTGCCTGTAGTGTACTACTCAACTAAGCATAGAATCACTTGTAGGATCAAAAGGACTTTTCATGGTTGTAATGTCGGCTAAGGGACGGGTAGGATTATTTTGTTCATAGTGACTTTTATCCATATGCACTTTAAGACAATTACACATTTCACTTTTAAGCACTTCACTTCACCTCCTTTCAAGATTGTTCTTCCCTTCTCTTACTTATCCTTATCCAAGATGTAAGGAGTGTGTAGCCATAGCTTAGACTCATAAATAATTTTTTTAATAATATTTAGCTTGTGAACAACAAATTGAATACTCACACCAATCCTTTCCCACCTTACTATTCGCCCTTTCCTTTGATTATTTCCTTTGAGATAATGTTTCGATAAAGTGTAATAGGACCTATTTGGATCAAATTAACATTTAGGTCATTTGAGAAAACAAGATAAGGCTAATTAGTGTGGTTGTTCCAAAAAAAATATTCTTGAAGGCTCAAACGGGGTTTACTACGGATAACATCAAGGTAAAGCACAACGAGTGCTACAGGTAAACAATTTAAATTCACAAAGAAGTGCCTTAATCATATCTGTCAAGTTTAATGCCACTTTCAGCTTTTCGTACAGACAAGGAAAATTCTAGATCCTAGTTAGTAGGAAATATAGCAAGTTCTCACCACACATGGCACCGAGGTTCAAACGTGGTTAGGCTAGACCTCTTTTACTATTTCATCCCCATTGAGTGACAAGCACAATTAAGCCTACAATTTTACAATTTATAGTTAATCACCAAGGACTTATGTTATCCTACCATTATTCTCATCACTATTTACTTTTTTTGAATGTATATCCCATGAAGTCTAGCATCTGACTAGCTGGAATACTCTAGCCCATTAGTGATGGTTTTATTTCCTAAACACGACCAATTTCTCTTAAGACGGTCTTCATCCATCCATTATAGGGAACAATCTCTACCTATGACTAAGAAAATCTACTCGGTTCAAAGGGACTATTCTTGGGAAAAGCACCAAAAACAAAAATCGAGAAACCCAAAAATATGAAAAATAATTACAAGCATAGAAACAAAAATAGATAATATTACTAGCTATTACATGCCAAGTACCAAGTCTTGTTCCTAGATACAAATTACATGCAACAACATCTATTAGTTACCAGTTATGACATGCCACAGTTTTCAGATAATCACATAGATTGACAAATACAAAATGAGCTCCCCATTCTTAAAATGAGCACTATCCCCAGTACTTGCAACTAATCAATGTAAAAATAAAGTTAGGGTGGTGAAGACTCCCTAATCAAACAACTGTATTGACCTCCTCATATGGTGCAAAGGCCTCCTCACCGAGGTCAGAGTCATCTGCCTCATCATCATCTGACTCAATTTCTGAGTCTACTAGCGTCGCACCCCGTCAATGGGTACATCATCATCCACCGGCTCTAGAAATGCTAGCCCAATCTTACACATAGTTCCAGCATGTTCATTTATGGGGTATTCCCTATCCACCTACTACAGCTCATCCTCTACCGCTGGCCGTGCACCAATCCAAAGTTACACCATCCGCAGTCCAAACATCTTGGCAGTGTATCTATCATCTCAAGTGTGTCGCTCAGCTAATGTGAGGACTGGACCATAAGTAGTATCTTGCGCCTTTGTCTTTGTCACATCCATAGTGCGGCGTTCTACCCTCGGCCTATAGTGCAAGGCCTTCTCCTCAATGTCCTGGCTCCTAAGGTAGGTGGTGAGTAAGCCACCAAAGATATACCTGTGCCCCTGATACAGCCTATCCTTTTTCATGGCTTTGATCTAAACCCCCACATTTATCTCTACATCTCTTATCAAGGCGTATACCAAGAAAACCCAGTCCCTGGTAACATCATTCATGCGTACCCCTGGAATGAGGAAGCTGCAAACAATCTTCAAGAAAACACGTGCCTCACTGTTCATCTGTGCATAGGGCAAGGACTAGTGATAACCCCTCCCTTTATGGTGAATCCATCGGGCTGTCAATCGCTTCCTGCATAATGTGTGCTGAATTTCAGCATATGGAGGTGTGATGTTAAGTTGGTGGAATAGATATTGATACGTGTTAGGTGTACCCTATATTGCATTAAAGTGATATGCTTTGAATTATGAGTTGACCCTGGATCTTGACAGTATGGCTGCAGAGAGTGGGGTCCTAATTTTCACAGAATTCTCGAACCACATACAAATTACACTCCCTAGGCTTATTGTAAATGAACCCCATGCCCAGGGTGTGTAGTCTTTGCACTATGTGGGGGAACTCCTGTGCTAAACTCTCCCGGTCAATCCGCTCCTCTGGGAAGTACATCGACTCCTTATACTTGGCATACCATTTATTGCCTTCATAAAACACCTAGAGGGTATCAAATCTCCTTTTCTGGACCCTGGGAATTGGTGGGGCTACTGGCATAGTTGTGCCTGATCTGATCCTCTTTCGGCCTCTGCTAGAGGACGAAGCTCCTTTTCCTTTATCCTGCCTAAAAGATATTGTACCTGTTCAATTAAAACAAAGGTACCAAATTACTCAGCCTTTAACATGGCTAGTAGTTATACCCCCAAAGCCCTAAGATCAAACCTGGGAGTTGAAACGGAGAAAATAGAATTTTCTGCACCAGGTCACAGAACGAGTCATCCTGTGACCAGTCAAGCTGACCACGATTCGTTAAGTGACTCGTTGTAAGGAGTGTTGACTTGCCAGAATTTTCAAGTTGAGGTGACCACAGGTGTGACCACAAGTCGTGGTGAGCCCCATGAGCCGTTAGGTCACTGGTGTTCAAGGACAGTTGAAAGATGAAGGAAGAGCCGAAATTGTACACCACGACTGGACACCACGAGTCGTGGTCAATGCCATGATTCGTTAGGTGAGACGTGGCCAGCTATTGGTTAATGATTAAATGTTATGGGCAGTGGAGATAACGAGAGGTGACCACGACAGTGATGAATTGCTAGGTCCCTCGTGGGGACCCTTTGAGGAATCATGGACAATGTACTTGACGACTGTGGTGACGACTCTTGGTCAGAGGCGACGACTCGTGGTCAGAGGCAACGACTCGTCCAGTCCCTCATTGGGACTGGCAGTCTATTTTTTTCTATGAATTTAGTAAGGGCTTATCCGTAATTTTTATGATCCTAAGGCCTAAACTATGTAATTTGAAGCTGTGAATAGTGAGTTTTAAGAGGGGTAAGTTCATTCTAAGCTATTCCTATTCATGCATGGCAGTGTAGAAGTCTAGAGAGGTGATCAGGCTCAATTTCATCCAAGTTCTTCTCAATTCTTCCTTAGGCAATCAGAAAAGTTGTAGAATTAGTTTCTCTCAGGTATGTAGGGTTATGAAGGGGTGAGATTGATCACACCCATGCCCAACAACTCTCTAATTCATGAAATCTATTGATAATTCTATGGGGCTTTATCCCAATTCTTATAAAATACTTATGATCTATTTATGGGTAAATTTTCATCATGTATCAATGCATATTTTTTGTATCATGAGAAGATTTTATGACTATTTCAAATTATAAACTCATAGATTTAAATTTGTACAAACTATGCCCAATTATGCATGTTCTTATGAAGAGTTAAGTTATGATTTCGCTATGATCTTGATCTAGATTTGCCCAACTATGACTTATGCTTTATGATATGATTTCTCTCAAATGCTCATCATGAATTTATGAATATCAAGTATACATGTTTTACAAATATGCATTAACTTCATGATTTATGGATTTATGATTACGGTCGACTCATGGGCCTTATTTTCATGGCTAGTTCACGTATCTCAAGCATGCTTATGATTATCATGATTTTTAAACTAGCCCATGAATCTCATGTATATTATCCTATTAGCACCATATATGTTTTAGGAGTAGTATTTAACACCTCTTTCATGGTTCTACCCTTGGCAAGGTACGAACACCCTCCCAACTAGAGGTTTACAGGTCTGGCTCCATATGTGCTCATATGGGGTATGTCAGTTATAACAATCTCCCACTGTTCGTCGTGATTTAGGTATGGTTATTATTATATACTTTGGCTCAAGTCATGTTTAATAAAACTTTTCTCTTATGATTACGATTATGAATGATTTACAAATTTTTTGAAAACCTTGAGCCTTATGTTGGCATTATGATATTTATGTTACGATCATGTTGTCCTACTCTTATGAACTTTTATGTATTTTAACTACTCATTTTACTTACCTTGCATACTCGATATATTCTACGTATTGACTGTATACTCCATGCTGTATCATTTTATAATACAGGCTCTGATCTTCAGACTCAGCCTCGTCACTAGTCAGTTTTCGGAGTTAGCATCTAGCTTCAGTGGTCAGTCCTCATCTCTCGAGGACCATTTGTTATCAAATATCTTTGTATTTTCAGTTTCAGAATAAGAGAGTTTGTTGGGGTCGTGTCCCATCAACTCATCAGAACTAAAGGCTTTTCAGACATAGATTGTATTCAGCTTCAGATTCGTGTTGTATGTTCAGGTTTTATGTTATGTTTAGACTTACCCTATGATTATTATAGGTGGGATGTTGGAGCAGGCCTTGTTAGTTGGGATGAGTTTCATGTCGCTTTTCTTGATCGGGTCTTCCCTCGGGAGAAGAGGGAGCTAAAAGCGGTCGAGCTGTGAATATTAAGTAGGGAAAGATGAGGATTAAAGAGTATGCCTTGGAGTTCACATGTCTGTCTAGGTATGCTCCTAAGTTGGTGGTAGATCAAAGGGCCCGTGTGAGCAGGTTCGTACACGAGATAACAGATTCCTTGGTCAGGGTTTGTTAGACCGTGATGCTTCTCCAGGATATTGACTTTGCTCAGATAATACTGTACGCCCAACAGATGGAGGTGGTACAGCTGAGTGAGCGGGAGAGGGAGGCCAAGAGGGCCAGGACAGGTAGCATCGGATTCTCCCAATCGAGGCCTAGTGGGCACCGTTAGCAGTCCCACCAAAGATCTTTATCCCCTTCACAATCATTAGCTAGTGTCCCATCCCAACACAGACATGATTAGAGGGGTACAGCGTCAGGACCGAGGAGCCAGGGGAGCATTTCAGGAGATCTCACCTTTCCAGCCTGTGTGAAGTGTGGCAAGAACTACCTAGGGAGGTGTTAGTTGGTTTAGATGCTTATTTTGGGTGTGGAAATCCCGGACACAGGCTTAGAGATTACCCTTCAGCCAGATCAAGCGATGGTGGAGCCCGTATTCCAGCCGCTAGTTCAGCAGCTCCGGCAGCACGTCCCTTCCAGCAGGGTGCTTCTATTAGTACAGGTGGCGGACAACGCCAAAATTTATTCTATGCCTTAGCATCCCACCAGGAGCAGGAGGTTTTATCACACCCCGCCTTGGGGGGTATGACTGGCACCTGGTGTCCTACTAGGACCTGAACTACTAGACTGCTGAGCCTGGGCACATCTGGTGCCTGGCTGGCTCTAACTCACATTTCTGGAAACAAAGGGCTATATAACGACTGTAAACACAGCCCCCGTCCCATTGGCCTATAGCCTCCTGTACCTGTAATAACAGCTAACCAGAAACAAGCAACTATAAGGAAACCTATGCGGGCCGACAAGGCCACCATGCTGTCTAGTTATCTATAACTCAACCCTGAAGTACTGGATAGCTACGTGACCGGCAAGGTCACCACCACTGTCGAACTATGGCCCCACACGGCCAACATAAAGGAAACAAAAGTACTAACAACTATACAACTGCACGGCCTCACCCGACCGGCTCATCTGACCACAGGGTAATATACATACAGACTGCAAGCCTCTAGGAATAGCAATAGAAATGATCGGGACAGGGCCCCGACCTACCCGTACTGTACAAAAAAAGAAAACGGAATACACCTCTGGGATTTAGTCTCCGGATGACAGGAGCTGAATGCTCGATCGCTGACAAGAATCACGTGGTATCGCCTGCTTGTCTATGAGTACCTGCAGGCAAGTAATGCAGCGCCCCACCGGGCGTCAATACCACTGGTACTTAGTATATAAAGCAATAACTGAAAGAAATATCTGAAAATAACAATACAACTGATGAAACTGAAGTAGAAAGGAATGGATTAAATGTCTGATAATGTAAATCATACCTTCTTTTAATTATACTAGAAGGAGTAGGAGTGATACTTGGAGATTTATCGTCCTACTGTCGATCTACTCGTATCTACTGTACATGGCATAACATATCATAACATCACATAGCACACACAAACCTTACCCGGCCCCCATAAGCCGGGAGGTACAACCAGCACAGAATCTATACCCCTACCCCGGTCATCCCATCTCCTAAAATAGCTATAAGCATCCCGCCGGTCCCCTGGGTAAGCACTTGGGCTCACTGAGCCCCTGACTATAACTGCATCTGAGTCCGGAGGACTCCTGAATCAACACCCGGGCGTATCCGCTCGACAGGGGTGTGTAAGGGCCGATCAAGGCACAATATGGGGAAAACTGGCATCCCATCTTCGTCCCCTGTGGGACGGCATGCCACTACATAGAGCGACATATCCTCGTCCTCTGGCGGATGAGTCGATACAGCTATCAACCCTGGGGCAGTCATGGATGCTAGGTAGTCCAACCCCAAAATATACAACGGTCTCAACTAGTAATACTATCTGCATGTCCCACATACTGAAGCTAATAGTGGTAAAGTATTTGTATTTACTATATGCTGAGCTAGTGATAGTAATATGTACGTAATTAATACATGCTGAGGCTGGTAATAGTATATACGTATAAATATAGTCTTCTGCCAGACTGTACTGGGTCTAATGCTGAACAAGATATGGTCTTTCTACTGAAAAGTATGCTGTATGCTGAGTTTCTATAGTAACATGATTTACTATTCCTAACATGCTTTCTAACTTAATTTTAACTTATCATTCTACTTCTGAGATGTCTTACAGATATTACATTGCTTTACTGGGTTTCAACTGAATACAATGATATCCTAACATTCTGTGTCACATCATATACTGAGCATGCTGTGCAGTTCCTAACACTTATATTAGAATCTATATCGTGCTAACAAGTTTCGTGCTAAATACAACATGATGCTTCTAATATCATACCAACATTCGTAATAAACATAACACATGTCTTCTGAACATTCTACTGGCCTTTAAATTACTGTACTGTCCCGAGATTACTAACTTGCCGAGGAAAATAGCTTTACATACCTTATCCTCGAACTATCTGTCTATCGGACGAGGCTCGGCCGGTACTTCAACTATTTTCTCCCAACTGCATTCATAAATATGTCAATTAATACTAAATACAACTTTATTTTGAAGAGCAACGTCACTTTCGATATAGTTTATAGCCTAAACTTAGGCTTATCGAAAGACGGTCGAAAACTTGCTATTTTTCAGAGGTCCAAAAGGGAGAAATACTCACTTCACAGCTAGGAACACATAGACATTAGTTTAGAGCAATTCCACTTACCTTAGCTCGGTAGCTCGACGATTCGTCGGCCGTATTTCACGAAACTAAATCCATAGGAATGCTCTCTGCCGCTAAATACCTCGGTATCTAAGGTTAATTTGACTTTGGACAACGTTTAGCAGCGTAATCGAATGAAAATTATATTACTTCTTCATTCCTTTTTCCTTCTCTGTTGTTTCCTCTCTATTTTCTGGAGTTTTTATGGTTTAATTTCAAAATAAACTGAAGTGGGGCTTTATATACTTGGCCTGGACAAGGCCAACATGTCACGGAGCCAACGCGGAGGCTCCACCTCCGTGACATGCTGCCATCGCGGAGGGGCTCTGCCTCGGCTCCTTCCGCGATGGTTCGACAGGTTTCTCGTCCGATCTTTTCCCATGCCTTTCTCTAGCACGTATGGCCTTCAAATATGCTTAACCAACGTGCGAATAGGTCATCTAGGTGCCGGGAATCCTACGGGGTATAACATTCTCCCCCCCTTAAGAGCATTCGTCCTCGAATGTATACTGCTATCTAGAGGACTACCTAACTTACTTGTTTAGAAAAAATTTCGTCAGAGTCTCCCCTGTAATATGGACGATACCAAAAACCTGAAATGTAGAAAAGTCCAATAAGGTACTGTACACAATACTGTAGGATTCACTGGATGGCTATGTATCAATTTTCCTCACTTATACATATACAACCATAAGATACTACATAGCAATAATACGGACATACCTGTCGCCTGACTAGGCCTAGAATAGGTGAGGATATCTGGTCCTCATATCTTCCTCCGCTTCCCAAGTCATCTCCTCTCGGTTCCTGTTACGCCTCAATACCTTGATAGACGTAATATCTTTAGTCCTCAATCTGCGAATCTGTCTGTTTAAGATAGTTATTGGAACCTCTTCATAGGCCAGCTTTTTCGTAACCTGGATATTTTGGACTGGGACTGCTCTGGACGGGTCTCCTATGCATTTCCTTAGCATAGATACATAAAAGACCGAATGAACGGATTCTAATTCTGGAGGCAAATTCAACTCATATGCTACTCGGTCTGTCCTTCGACGAATCCGATAAGGCCCAACAAACCTCGGGCTGAGCTTACCTTTCTTTCCGGACCTCATTACCTCTTTCATTGGGGATACTTCAGAAATACCCAGTCATACACATCAAACTCCAATTTTCTGCGCCGCACATCTGCATATGATTTCTGGCGGCTCTGTGCAGTCAGTAAGCATTCTTTGGATAAGCTTTACCTTTTCCTTTGACTGCTGAACAATGTCTGGGCCAACCAACACTGACTCTCTGATTTCAAACCAACCATTCGGCAATCTGCATTTTCGCTCGTATAATGCCTCAAAAGGCGCCATCTGGATGGCTGAATGATAGCTATTATTGTAGGCAAATTCAATTAACGGTAAATGCTCACTTTGGCTACTACCGAAATCTAGCACACACGCTCGTAACATGTCTTCGAGCGTCTGAATTGTGCGCTCAGCCTGCTCATCTGTCTGAGGATAGAATGCTGTGATTAAATTAATCTGCGTTTCCAGACCCCTCTGGAACGACTGCCAGAATCTAGCTGTAAACTGTGCTCCCCTATCTGAAATAATGGATACCGGCACTCCATGCAATCTAACTATTTCTCTGATATATAATTCGGCATAATCCTTAGCCGAGAAGGTAGCCCTCACTGGCAGGAAATGAGCTGATTTTGTCAGCCTGTCAACTATTACCCAAATGGAATCATATCCATGTTTAGTACGGGGTGATCCTGCCACAAAATCCATATTTACTGCTTCCCATTTTCAGAGAGGTATAGTTATGTCCTGAATCACCGCCTGGTTTCTGATGTTCTGCTTTCACCCGCTGGCAGTTAGGATACTGGGCTACAAACTCAGTAATTTCCCTTTTCATACTTGGCCACCAGTAGTTTTCTTTGATGTCGTGGTACATTTTTGTCGTACCGGGGTGAAGAGAATAACGGGCGTAATGTACCTCATTCAGAATCTGCTGGTGGGGCCCTGAAACATCTGGAACATATAGACGACCTTTACAACGCAGCACTCCACCCTCTGTTACCTGAAAACCTGGCATTTTCCCCTGCTAACCAGGTCAGGATTCTTATACTACTGTTCTTTTTATTTTCACAACTGATGACGACACGACGGTGTTCTCGATTACAGCTCTGTTGTCCTTCATTTCTATTACACGAACGACTAAATTGACCAATTGATGTATCTTTCTGACCAACTCCCATTGCTCGGGCTGCCCATACACCACACTTCTAATAGATCTATCACTAAGAGCGGTTGTTGCTCCATTACCTCTTCTTGGCTGATGTAACATTTTCATACTTAGAGAGCTCAGCATATAATTGACGGTTATACTGACTTGTCTTGCCGAAGAGATCGACAGGTAGTTTACAGGCGTAGCTAGAGCTTATCTGGCCCTCCGGCCACATGCTAAGGCTACTTGTTGCTGGAATAGCCTGAACGACCATCCGCGCACCTTGTGCCTTTATCTGATCAGAGGGTCCTTATATCGACCATGACCTCCAATGATCTGGCTGCATAACCTTAAATAACTGAATAGTCGGGTTGAATGACCCGAATGTGGCAGTAGTCTACTAATGCTCTAACTGTTCTACTTGAGTGCTTATAGTTCGTGCATAACCGCAGACTTGTGGGCATCTAATTGCTCTGTTATTTTGCTTAAACCACTGTAAGGCTGGGCTTAATCAAACTTACTCCCAGGCGATCAATCTCTGGATCTTCACGGGGAGTCTACTGATCCCCTGGTCTTAGTAAACACTGTGCTAGCAGGGTACTATCAATTTCTTACGCCTTGTGTGTATCCACTTGGATTTATACTGCTATTCTGGGGAATTCTCGGTCTTATGAGCTATTCTGTAAATACTGGCCTTCTGCTAGGGCTCTGTATCTAAATATCTTACGAGAACCAGCTGAAGTACTATTCTGTCGCTGACTACTGATGTGGACCCTTCCTTGGGGTACCCATAGGTATTCTGACTGGGACGGCCGGCTGACTTATGGAGTGTTCCACATAATAACTGCTAGGTTGACTAAGGCCGACTCTCACCTACAAGACTGGGAAAATGACGTACGACCACTTAACATACTAGAATAATTCTGGTATTGCTAATCTCTGAAATTTGCCTATTCAGCCTCTAATCCTGGTTCTAGCACATGCACTAATGTTACCGATCTTCAGGGATGCTTCCCTACTAATGCAGGCGCCAGCTGGTCGGTAGACCGTCTAACTGCGCCCTTATCATCTAGCCATCTGGTTTAGGTCATTAACTCTGGTAAGCTCCTAGAGCCTAGATCTGGAAACAACAAATAAGTCTACTAACTGAATAACTGAGAACTGAGATAGTTTCTATGACTTCATACGTATTCACACTTAATCTGCCCTTTCTCTTCTCCTTTCCCTTTCTCCTTTCTTCTCTCCTTTCCTTTCTTTCTTCTCCCCTTTTTTTTTGGCAAGGGGGGGGGGGTCCTGCAATGCAATTTGTACATGCTTTCTATTACTAATCAGCATCTGTGATTGTACCCCTTATAGGCAGCTACTCACAGCATATCTATTATCTGTATATATATATATATATATATATATATATATATATATATATATCAATAGCTACGTACAATATGTACTGAATTTTGCGGTAATACATAATCTCTGACATGCTCTGCTGAGTCTCATACCGTACATGATACACCGCTTCTACGGCCTAATAATATCTCCTGCCCTGACTTATCATTTCATTGTATTTTCACCCCATTCTGAAAGTAACAAACATAAACACTTTAGTTATTGTCTGCTGTTTGAAATTCCGCCACTTTTTGCGATGTGGGGTCAACCTTCGAATCTTGTGGCCTTACTAGGCATATATTGAGAGTCCATGACTGTCTGCTGGGCCTTATCTCTAGGCCACACTAGATTAAATTCGCTGTGTCGGCAATTTCTCAACTTCCCCATAAGCGAACATACTGCAGTATTCTGGACCGCAATCTTACTGTCAGCCCGAGGCTTAATCCTTAATACGGTATTTTATCAATCCGGGGGTAATCCTAATTTCCCCACAACATCTGACACTCCTGCTTCTTCCTCTCGTCCTGCTTAAGCTAAACTCTGGGGTTCAAAGTACCTGCCTTTCGTTGTTAATGAGATTACTGATCAAGCCTCGGCCTATACTTCTTCTGGCTTGCAGTCGGACCCATCTTATTCATATAATCTCCCTGTCTTTTGATATCACAGCTATGATTATAACTATTATCTTGCAGACATACCCTGCCGTTGTTAGCATTCCACGACGGATTCAACCCTTTCCTGACTTGAACTTGACTCTTACGGGGAGTCCATCATTGACGGATCTCCTACACCCACTTCGAGTAAGCTAGTAGTCTTACTTGCTCTTCTGACTTATTACCGTGAGGGTCTGCACAACTGACATAATCATAAGGGCTCCTTACTCTTTCTAACACTTTCTGAAATCAACCAATCCACCTTTCACTTACTACCTGCTTTAGGCAACATCATCTAAATCCTTATGCCCTTTACTACACTGGGATCGAAACTAAGGGGGTAAGAATAACTTTCTCTTACTGCAACGAAACGAAGACATGGAACTGTACCACACCTGAAGGAATGGAGGTGGGAATCCTACATTTCCCTCTCTTTCTCACACTTATATGATAATCTAATATTATCATCTATCTTAATCAGGTCTTATATATATATATATATATATATATATATATATATATATCTAACAAATAAATCGACTCATTTATACGTTATGCTTATGACTTCCTATTCTGAAGTTATCGACATATACTGGGGATAGTAGCGATAAAGGTATCATGCTGGGAGGTCTCAGGTACCTCCTCCTGCTGCTGTAGTTATCATGTAACTGGCTGACGCCTTCTTCTATTGCTATATCTGATCTTCTGCCTGTAATAGGGTAATGCTGATCTGCCTTTGTATCTGTAATCAAAGAATACGGTAAGTTTTTAGAGACTCCACCCTATACTGTACCGCTCTAAAGCACGACTGACTGAGAAGGAAGGGTAACCATCCTATCATGCCTCACAGCCTCCTGCCTATAGTATGTGGTGCACAACACATTCATAGACAAGACTCTACTTAGCACGGCTTGCAGACTCCCTGGGACACGACCTACTCTGATACCAAGTTTGTCACACCCCGCCTTGGGGGGTATGACTGGCACCTGGTGCCCTACTAGGACCTAAACTACTAGACTGCTGAGCCTGGGCACATCTGGTGCCTGGCTGGCTCTAACTCACATTTCTGGAAACAAAGGGCTATATAACGGCTGTAAACACAGCCCTCGGCCCATTGGCCTATAGCCTCCTGTGCCTGTAATAACAGCTAACCAGAAACAAGCAACTATAAGGAAACCTATGCGGGCCGACAAGGCCACCATGCTGTCTAGTTATCTATAACTCAACCCTGAAGTACTGGATAGCTACGTGACCGGCAAGGTCACCACTACTGTCGAACTATGGCCCCACACGGCCAACATAAAGGAAACAAAAGTACTAGCAGCTATACAACTGCACGGCCTCACACGACCGGCTCATCTGACCACAGGGTAATATACATACAGACTGCAAGCCTCTAGGAATAGCAATAGAAACGATCGGGACAGGGCCCCGACCTACCCGTACTGTACAATAAAAGAAAACGGAATACACCTCTGGGATTTAGTCTCTGGATGACAGGAGCTGAATGCTCGATCGCTGACAAGAATCACGTGGTATCGCCTGCTCGTCTATGAGTACCTGCAGGCAAGTAATGCAGCCCCCACCGGGCGTCAGTACCGCTGGTACTGAGTATATAAAGCAATAACTGAAAGAAATATCTGAAAATAACAATACAACTGATGAAACTGAAGTAGAAAGGAATGGATTAACTGCCTGATAATGTAAATCATACCTTCTTTTAATTATACTAGAAGGAGTAGGAGTCATACTTGGAGATTTATCGTCCTACTGTCGATCTACTCGTATCTACTGTACATGGCATAACATATCATAACATCACATAGCACACACAAACCTTACCCGGCCCCCATAAGCCGGGAGGTACAACCAGCACAGAATCTATACCCCTACCCCGGTCATCCCATCTCCTAAAATAGCTATAAGCATCCTGCCGGTCCCCTGGGTAAGCACTTGGGCTCGCTGAGCCCCTGACTATAACTGCATCTGAGTCCGGAGGACTCCTGAATCAACACCCGGGCGTATCCGCTCGACAGGGGTGTGTAAGGGCCGATCAAGGCACAATATGGGGAAAACTGGCATCCCATCTTCGTCCCCTGTGGGACGGCATGCCACTCCGTAGAGTGACGTATCCTCATCCTCTGGCGGACGAGTCGATACAGCTATCAACCCTGGGGCGGTCATGGATGCTAGGTAGTCCAACCCCAAACAATACAACAGTCTCAACTAGTAATACTATCTGCATGTCCCACATACTGAAGCTAATAGTGGTAAAGTATTTGTATATACTATATGCTGAGCTAGTGATAGTAATATGTACGTACTTAATACATGCTGAGGCTGGTAATAGTATATACGTATAAATATAGTCTTCTGCCAGACTGTACTGGGTCTAATGCTGAACAAGATATGGTCTTTCTGCTGAAAACTATGCTGTATGCTGAGTTTCTATAGTAACATGATTTACTATTCCTAACATGCTTTCTAACTTCATTTTAACTTATCATTCTACTTCTGAGATGTCTTACAGATATTACATTGTTTTACTGGGTTTCAACTGAATACAATGATATCCTAACATTCTGTGTCACATCACATACTGAGCATGTTGTGCGGTTCCTAACACTTATATTAGAATCTATATCGTGCTAACAAGTTTCGCGCTAAATACAACATGATGCTTCTAATATCGTACCAACATTCGTAATAAACATAACACATGACTTCTAAACATTCTACTGGCCTTTAAATTACTGTACTGTCCAGAGATTACTAACTTGCCGAGGAAACTAGCTTTACATACCTTATCCTCGAAATATCCGTCTGTCGGACGAGGCTCGGCCGGTACTTCAACTATTTTCTCCCAACTGCATTCATAAATATGTCAATTAATACTAAATACAACTTTATTTTAAAGAGCAACGTCACTTTCGATATAGTTTATAGTCTAAACTTAGGCTTATCGAAAGACGGTCGAAAACTCGCTATTTTTCAGAGGTCCAAAAGGGAGAAATACTCACTTCACAGCTAGGAACACATAGACATTAGTTTAGAGCAATTCCACTTACCTTAGCTCGGTAGCTCGACTATTCGTCAACCGTATTTCACGAAACTAAATCCATAGGAATGCTCTCTGCCGCTAAATACCTCGGTATCTGAGGTTAATTTGAGTTTGGACAACGTTTAGCAGCGTAATCGGATGAAAATTATATTACTTCTTCGTTCCTTTTTCCTTCTCTGCTGTTTCCTCTCTGTTTTCTGGAGTTTTTATGGTTTAATTCCAAAATAAACCGAAGTGGGGCTTTATATACTTGGGCCTGGACAAGGCCAACATGTCACGGAGCCAACGCGGAGGCTCCACCTCCATGACACGCTGCCATCGCGGAGGGGCTCTGCCTCGGCTCCTTCCGCGATGGTTCGACAGGTTTCTCGTCCGATCTTTTCTCGGGCTTTTCTCTAGCACGTATGGCCTTCAAATATACTTAACCAACGTGCGAATAGGTCATCTAGGTGCCAGGAATCCTACGGGGTATAACAGGTTTCCCCAGATGTAGTCACTGGTATGTTATAAATATTCCATCTTGATGCATATGCTTTGTTAGATATAGGGGAAACCTTGTCTTTTGTGACACCTTTTGTGGTTAGTAGTTTCAGAGTCAGTCCCGAAATCTTGTTAGAACCCTTCTTAATCTCTACTCTAGTGGGTGATTCAGTTGTAGCTTGACGGGTGTATAGAAATTTCCTGATCGCAGTCCTTCAGAAAGTCATCTCAGTAGATCTAGTAAAGTTAGCCATGAACGATTTTGATATTATTCTTGGCATGAATTGGTTGTTTGCATGCTATGCCTCAGTTAATTGTAGAACCTGGGTAGTAGAGTTCCAATTTCCGGGAGAGCCAGCCTTAGAATGAAAGGGTAGTTCAACTGTTTGTGTAGGTCATTTCATTTCCTACCTTAAGGCTAGAAAGATGATTTCTAAGGGTTGCATGTACCATCTAGTTAGGGTTAAGGATGCTACATTTGAGACCCCAACTTCCAGTCAGTTCCAGTACTATGTGAGTATCCAGATGTCTTCCCAGATGATCTATCGGGAATTCATCCCGAGTGGAGATTGATTTTGGTATTGACCTTCTTTCCAATACACAACCTATATCTATTCCTCCTTACAGAATGGTCCCAACCGAGTTAAAGAAGTTGAAGGAGCAGTTGAAAGACCTTTTAGACAAGGGTTTCATCAGACTGAGCAAATCCCCATAGGGTGCACCAGTTCTCTTTGTCCGAAAGAAAGATGGTTCTCTTCATGCGTCTATTGATTATCGATAACTGAAAAAGGTCACCATTAAGAATAGGTATCCTCTCCCCAGAATTGATGATTTGTTTGACCAGCTTCATGGTGCTAAATGCTTTTAGAAGATAGATCTTAGATCTGGATACCATCAGCTGAGGGTTCGGGAGAGTGATATCTCGAAGACAGTCTTCAGGACGCGGTATGGTCATTATGAGTTTGTAGTCATGTCTTTTGGACTAATGAATGCTCCTACAACTTTTATGGATTTGATGAATAGGGTGTTCATGCCATACTTGGATATGTTCGTGACCGTGTTTATGGATGACATCCTGATATACTCTCGAAGTGAGGAGGAGCATGCCGTTCATTTGAGGGTGGTATTACAGACTCTAAAGGGTCACCAATTATATGTTAAATTCAACAAGTGCGAACTCAGTGGCATTTTTGGGTCATGTGGTGTCAAGCGAGGGTATAAAGGTGGACTCTCAAAAGATAGAAGTGGTAAAGAATTGGCCTAGATTGGTGAACCCTTTAGATATAAGGAGTTTCTTGGGCTTAACTAGTTATTATCGGAGATTTGTGAAGGGGTTTTCATCTATTACAGCGCCATTGACCAAACTGACCCAAGAGAAAGTGAATTTACAATGGTTGGAGGCTTGCGAGAAGAGTTTCCAGTAGTTGAAGACCCGACTCACCTCAGCAGGGGTGTTAACCCTACTCGAGGGTACCGATGGGTTTGTGGTGTATTGTGATGCTTCGAGGATCAGCCTAGGTTGTGTATTGATGCAGCATGGCAAGGTTATAGCATATGCTTCCAGGCAGCTGAAGGTTTATGAGAAGAATTACCCGACCCATGATCTTTAATAGGCGGCGCTGGTATTTGCCTTGAAGATATGGAGACACTATTTTTACGGGGTCCATGTATATGTGTTTATGGACCACAAGAGCCTACAATATCTGTTTACCTAGAAGGATCTAAATCTACGCCAAAGGAGGTGGCTGGAGCTACTCAAGGATTATAATACGAGTGTCCTTTACCATCCGGGTAAGGCCAATGTAGTAGTAAACACATTTAATAGACTCTCTACGGAGAGTGTGTCCCATGTAGATGAGGGGAGGAAGGAGTTGGCGAAGGATGTGCATCGACTTGCACAATTGGGTGTTCGTTTGGTTGACTCGACTGATGATGGTGTTATAGTTCAGAATGGATCAGAATCATCCTTGGTGACTGGTGTGAAATCTAGATAAGAAAAGGACCCTATTTTGGTAAAGTTGAAGGAAGTCGTTCAGAATCATAAGGTAGAGGTCTTCTCTAAAGTGGGAGATGGTGTGCTTCGATATCAAGGCCACTTGTGCGTCCTGGATGTTGATGATTGGAGAAATTGGATGTTGCATATGGCTCACAGTTCCAGATATTCCATACATCCAAGTGGCACCAAGATGTACCATGACCTACGGGAAGTCTATTGGTGGAATGGCATGAAGAAAGACACGTAGAATTTGTAGCTAAGTGTCCAAATTGTTAGCAAGTGAAGGTTGAGCATCCGAGACTGGGAGGTGTGCTTCAAGACATCAATATCCTAACTTGGAAGTGGGAGGAAATCAATATGGACTTCATCACAGGGTTGCCTCGCACTCGTCGACAATATGACTCCACTTGGGTGATCGTGGATAGGTTGACCAAAGCTGCTCATTTTCTACCAGTCAAAACTATAGATTCAGCAGAGGATTATGAAAAACTTTAGATTCGACAGCTAGTTTGGTTGCATGGAGTTCCATTGTCCATCATATCAGATAGAGGTACTCAGTTCACCTCTAAGTTTTGGACATCGTTTCAAAAGCGATTTCGTACTCAGGTCAAGCTCGGTACAACATTTCACCCTCAAATGGATGGTCAAGCAGAGCTGACAATTCAGACTCTCGAGGACATATTAAGAGCATGTGTAATTGACTTCAAGGATAGTTGGGATGATCATTTTCCTCTCATTGAGTTCGCGTACAATAACATTTATAATTCTAGCATTCAGATGGCTCCGTTTGAGGCTCTCTATTGGCAGAGATATGGATCACCTATTGGTTGGTTTGAATTTAGTGAAGCTGTGATGATAGGACCAAATTCAGTGCATGAGGCCATGGAGAAAGTTCTACTCATATGGGACAGGTTGAAGACAACTCAAAGTCGCCAAAAGTCCTATGCGGATGTGAGGAGGAGAGAACTTGAGTTTGAAGTTGATGATTGGGTGTTTCTATAGGTGTCTCCCGTGAAGGGAGTGATGAGGTTCGAAAAGAAAGGGAAACTCAGTCCCCGTTATGTTGGCCCGTACCGGATTGAGAAACGGGTTGGCAGGGGAGTATATGAATTGGAGTTTCCCTCAGAATTAGCTTCAGTCCGTCCAGTTTTCCATGTATCACTCCTAAGGAAGTGTTTATGAGATCTAGCTCTAGTTGTTTCGGTGGACAGTGTTGGTGTGAAATACAACCTTAGTTATAAGGAGGTTCCTTTGGAAATACTGGATCATCAGGTTCGAAAGCTAAGGAACAAGGAAGTAGCTTCAATTAAAGTTTTATGGAGGAATCTCTCTCTCAGGGAGCTACGTGGGAAATCGAAGTAGATATGATAGCTAGATATCCACATCTATTCCCTTCTGGCTCAATTTCAGCTTGAGATATCAGTTTTACCCTAAACTCTATTTAGTTTCATGTTTAGTTCTTGTGCCCCATTTTCTTTCATGTAAAAGTACGTATGTATGATTCATGAATTCAGTTTAGTCATGTACTTCAAAGTAGAGTCAGTCATTTCGTTAGTTTTCAATTTATAAGATTAGTATTTGAACATGATGCTTGCGTTTCTTTGCTTTTCTATATGATTTTCAATATTTGAGGATGAATTTTCCCAAGGGGGAGATATTGTTATACCTTGAAAGCCCAAAGATCAGACTGGGGAGTTGAAATGGAGAAAATAGGATTTTTTGCACCAGGTCACAGAACGAGTCATCCTGTGACCCATCAGGCTGACCACGAGTCGTTAAGTGACTCGTTGTTAGGACTGTTGACTTGCCTGGAATTTTCAAGTTGAGGTGACCACGGGTGTGACCACAAGTCATGGTTAGCCCCACGAGCCATTAGCTTACCCATGGTCAAGGGCAGTTGAAGGATAAAGGAAGAGCCGATAGTGTACCCCACGATTGGACACCACGAGTCGTGGTCAATGCCACGATTCGTTAGGTGTGTCATGGTCATCTATTGGTTAAGGATTAAATGTTATGGGCAGTGGAGGGAACGAAAGGTGACCATGAGTCATGGTCACTAGTGAAGAATCGTTAGGTCCCTCATGGGGACCCTTTGAGGAATCATGGCCAGCGTACTTGACGATTGTGGCAACGACTCATGGTCAGAGGCAATGACTCGTCCAGTCCCTCGTTGGGACTAGCAGTCTATTTTTCTCTGCGAATTTAGTAAGGGCTTATCCATAATTCTTATAATCCTAAGGCCTGAACTACATCATTTTAAGCTATGAATAGTGAGTTTTAAGAGGCTTAAGTTTATTTTAAGCTATTCCTATTCATGCATGCAAGTGTAGAAGTCTAGAGAGGTGATCAAGCTCAATCTCTTCCAAGTTCTTCTCAATTCTTCCTTGGGCAATCAGAAAAGTTGTAGAATCAGATTCTCTCAGGTATGTAGGGTTACAAATAGGTGAAATTGATCACACCCATGCCCAACTCTTCTCTAATTCATTAAATTCTATTGATAATTGTATGGGGTTTTATCCCAATTCTTATAGAATCCTTATTATCTATTTATGCGTTAATCTCCTTCATGTATCAATGCATATTTTATGAATCATGGGAAGATTTTATGACTATTTCGAATTATAAACTTATAGATTTAAATTTTTACAACCTTTGCTCAATTATGCATGTTCTTAGGAAGAGTTATGTTATGATTTCGCAATAATCTTGATCTAGATTTTCCCAACTATGGCTTATTCTTTATGATATGATTTCTATCAAATGCTCATCATGAACTTATGAATATCAAGTATACATGTTTTACAAAAATGCATGAACTTCACAATTTATGGATTATCATGATTTTTAAACTAGCCCATGAATCTCATGTATATTATCCTATGAGCACTATATATGTTTTGGGAGTAGTATTTAACACCTCTTTCATGGTTCTCCCTTAGCAAGGTACGAACAGCTTTCTGACTGGGGGTTTACAGGTCGGGCTCCATATATGCTCATATGGGTTATGTCGGTTATAAGAATCTCCCATTGTTTCTCATGATTTAGGTATGGTTATGATTATATACTTTGTCTAAAGTCATGTTTAATAAAGCTTTTCTCTTATGATTATGATTATGACTGATTTACGAATGTTTTGAAAACCTTGAGCCTTACGTTGGCATTATGATATTTATGTTACGATCATGTTGTCCTACTCTTATGAACTTTTATGTATTTTAATTGTCCATTTTACTTATCTTTCATACTCAGTATATTTCATGTACTGACCTCATACTCCATGCTGTATCATTTTATGATACAGGCTCTGATCTTCAGACTCAGTCCCGTCACTAGTCAGTTTTTAGAGTTAGCATCTAGCCTCAGTGGTGAGTCCTCATCTCTCAAGGACCATTTGTTATCAGATATCTTTGTATTTTTCAGTTTCAGACTTAAAGAGTTAGTTGGGGCCTTGTCCCATCAACTCATCAGAACTAGAGGCTTTTTAGACATAGATCGTATTCAGCGTCAGACTTGTGTTGTATGTTCAGGTTTTATGTTATGTTTAGACTTCCACTATGATTATTATCCTAATCTTCGCTTTATTTGATCTAGTTAGATGTATTTTCATGCCATGGGTCGACTTTGAGTCTCTCGGGGCTCCTTGTCCCGTGTCTCGATCCGGGCCTATGTTCGGTTCGTGACAAACTTGGTATCAAAGCATTAGGTTTTGACGTGTCCTAGGGTTTCTGAAAACCGCATTAAGTAGAGTCTTTTTCATGGGTGTGAAGTGCGCCACACTTATGACGAAGAGGCTACGAGATGTTTAGGAAATGTTCCCTTCTTTTATGAACTATGTTGGGTGGTGAAATGTCTCTCTATCCTTCTAATTCGCGCTATTTGCGTTTTTAGAATCATGCCTCCCCACAGAGTTAAAGGTAGAAGAAATGGTAGTGGAAATGGCCATGAGGATGGCAATGGAGACGGGCACCAATAGGCCTCACTAGCCCATGAGCACCATGCACCGGAGCTGATTGCCCACACTGAATTCAGGGCAGCCATTCAGATGCTAGCATAGGCCTTGACCGCCCAGGTCAACTAGTAGGCAGTAGCGCATGTGCTACAGAACGGGAATACTGCGACAGTAAGGGTTAGATATTTTCTGAGGATGAACCCTCCCGAGTTCCTTGGATCAAAGGTGGAAGAGGATCCACATGATTTCATTGAGGAGATTCTGAAGATCACCCAGATTATGGGGTGACAGGAGAGGAGTGTGCCGATTTGGCCTCATATCACTTAAAGGGGGTCGCACACATTTGGTTCAGACAGTGGAAGGATAGTAGGGTGTTGGAGCAGGCCTTGTCAGTTGGGATGAGTTTCATGTCGCTTTTCTTGATCAGTTCTTCCCTTGGGATATGAGAGAGCTAAAAGCGGCCGAGTTTGTGAATCTTAAGTAGGGAAAGATGATGGTTCAAGAGTATGCCTTGGAGTTCACACGTCTGTCCAGGTATGCACCTGAGTTGGCAGCGTATAAAAGCAAGATTAACCAACAAAATCTTGATCTACCAAGTTCACATGAATTATGTTTCTCTACCTACCCATATGTTCCAGCTAAGAATGTACACGAGAGAAGGGATGGAAGACGAACAACATACATGTGAGCTCGTTCTTGAGAGAAGATTAGCTGATGTTAGGGCTTAGAGGCGTGTCACGTTGAATGGGGAAAGGGAATTTGGGAAGGGTCGCGCTACTTGATGTATTTTAGGGCCAAATTTCCAAGATGGGAATTAACAAGAGAAGAGATGTGGTGGTCGGCCCATCCTTTTAATGAAACCCGACGCAAATACATTGCACCGTGTCATGGAACCTGTATCGGAGGAACAACTCTATGACAGATTGGACATGGACCTGCACAATTTTTTAGTGTTGGAATTCCATATCTCCGTGTCTGGGGCTCATCGCGGATATTGCCCTCCGTGACCGGAGACAACACGGAGGCTCTCTGGATGATGTCCTTTTGGCCATGCACTTATGTTGCACCTTCACAATGCTTTTTTATCCCTGATTTCTTTTCTTAGCCTTACCTCATCCTGTACTACATCCAAAACAAAAATGAATTAGAAAATAGTGGGTTGCCTCCTACCCAGCGCCTTAGTTTTAATCGTGGCATGACTTTTCTCTTTTTTTCTTTTTTTTTAATCATGAAAATAAAACTAACTATTACATTACATTCACTGGTTGCCTCTTGTGCAGCGCCTAATTTATCATCACGACATGACCTAGTTCACACTCATTCATTCGATAAGGTAATAGACATCTTCTCTCGATTAACGCCCTCACCCCAATAATGCTTGTACCTTTGACCATTCATAAAAAATGTGGCACTCTTATATTGTTGCCATAATTTAACTGCCCCGTATGGGGTCATCTGAGCAATATCAAATTGTCTAGACCATTTGGACCTCAACTTCCTCAGCAATAACTTCACCAAGAGTTGAATAGTAACACCATCAGCCTTGGCTCGAAGACTCGAGGCACTATGTGCTTGCCATGCCATCTCTTGTTCTTCTCTTTGTATAGCTTTGCACTCTCATAGGCGTGCCATGGATACTCTTCAAGTTCATGCAATTGCAATATCCACCTTTTTCTAGCCAACTTACGATCCATGTTCAACTTTTTCATGGCCTAGTATGCTTGATGTTCAAGCTCGATAGGCACGTGGCAGGCCTTCCTATAGACCAAACGATATGGTGAAGTCCCCATTGGTGTCTTATAGGCAGTCCTATACGCCCACAGAGCATCATGTAATTTTCTTGCCCAATCCTTATGTTGAGCGTTCATGGTTTTCTGTAAAAATCTACTTGACTTCCCTGTTCGACACTTCAACCTGTCTGCTGGTGTGAGGGTGGTATGCTGTAGCAACCTTATGCCAAACCCCATACTTGGCCAATAGGTTTCAGAACCAATTGTTTACAAAGTGCGACCCTTTGTTGCTGATAATAGCTCGTGGGGTTCCAAATCTCAAAAAGATCTGCTTCTTCACATATTTGGCCACTACCTTGGCATTATTAGTGGGGAAAGATGATGTGTTGTGAGTTTACAACACTTTCAACGCTTAGAACTGAGAAAATAGCGTGGACTTAGTTATGTTTATATGGATATGAGGCACTTTTACTTTGATTTCTGGGAAAATAAGTGTTGGAGCAAAAATGTGAAAAAGAAGCCTAAAATGCAGAAAAACAGCCAAGCACAGGTCTCAGTACGAGTCGTACTTTGATTGTACAACTCATACTAAGAATCGAGGTAAATGTCAGAAGGCTAGAGTAAGAGGAAGGAAACATACGACTCTCAGTACGAGCCATAACTAGAGTCATGGAATTGTTTAGAGGAATTTGCACAAAGGCAGTCTGTTGGTACAGGTGGAACCCACGGATCATAGTACGCACACATGAACCATACAATGATCCGTGGTGAGATTCAAGTAATTCTTCAAGACTTTGCAGTACTTCAGACATAACAAGCAGTACGAGTCATAGGAGGAAGGTACGAGGCATACCACAACACTCGTGGAAAACTTCAGAAGTTGTCAGAGTTCTTAGGGCCAAACCATGGATGCATTGTACGGATCATAGGACTGTGGTACAAGTCATACCAGCCTGCCAACACTTAGACAAATCTGCAGCAGCCAAGGATGTACCAGAAGCAGGTACGACCCGTACAATCCTACTATTGGTTGTAGGTTTAGTTGTGATACAGTCGGCGCCAGATATGGAAAATTTGCTGTTATCTTGGGAAAATATTTCTAATGTCTGTATAAATATCGTTTATGTTTTGTTTTAGTCAAGAACATAGAAATGAAGTAATAGAGGCATGTGAAGAATATTACTTGTGAATTTTTATCATGTTTTGGAGAGAAAGTCTTAGGATCAAATTCTTGATTTCGTACATTGTTCTTGAGATATTTCTTTGATATTCAGAACAGGTTTTCTCCCAAATATTGCTGTAAGTATTTAATTATGTTTTTGTCTATGAACGCAAATTATAATCTTACAACCATGAGAGGCTAAAACCTCTATAACTAGGATTTTGGGAACCATGGTGGATTAATGAAATAGGGTTGCACAAAAGTAATTCAAAATCAACGCTAAACGCTTGTATTATATTCTCTTCATCTTTAAACATTTCTTAAAGGTGTACAATATTAGGACTTTCCCGAGTTCTTTACTTTCTTAAACCTAGAGAAGTAGAGATTAGGAAAAGAGAATTACAACAAAGCCTTGGTCTTCATGATCATTGTATTTACTTGAGCTGTGGTCGCAGGATAGTTAAATTTGGAACATATCAATAATGGTTAGTTTGAAATTGCTCATGAGACCTGACCCAGTGATTGAGTATAGTCACCCAATAGGGACGAACTAGACGTTTAGATAAACCCTAGTTATCAGTTCTACATGTAAACATTGGGATTGAGCATGTGTGTATACCCGAAGTAGTTATGAACCCATGGGGAAAACCATCCCTAGTTATTTTTAAATCTTGGTATCAATCATAATTATAATCTTTTTTTAACGTTGTTTTCTTTGAAACCCCCCAATTTGGAAATAACTCACCAACAAGTCCAATTACTGGCATTAGTCTAGGACTTACCCTATTCCCTTGGGTTCGATCCCAACCTCTTTGTTGGGTTCTTTATTAACAACGTCTTCTTCATACTTTGCTAGGAAGTGTGAGTTTGAGTGTTATAAAAAAAGTGGCGCCGTTGCCAGGGATTACGGCTAAGATTAGATTAATAAATTGTATTTGGCTTTTGGTTGTTATTTCCAGAATTACATTTTCTTTTTGTTTTTGGATATCCATAGGTTGTCGCTTAGTGAATGCCAAGTACTCGTCGGAGTGGAAACCCCCTGATTCCTTTGGATCTCGAACTTGAAAGAACACTGCGAAGAATGGAGAACCAAGAGTAGATAGATGCCCATATTGCTGAAGAAGCTAGGCAAGGCGAGCTAGCTCGGGAAGCTGCACTTTAGGATGCGGAGGATGCTCGAGATGAGGTTGTCAATGCTGGCCTCCATGGAAGGGGCAACATAGGTCAAAGATATGCCCCTCAGTTCTTTGATAAAGATGACCTAGATATTGATGATATAGGGTCAACCGGAGCTATCGTACCACCACCATTGCCTGCTAGGGAAAAATTTGATATCAGTAGCACCATGATCCAATTATTGAACATGAAAGGGGTGTTTAGTGGTTACGCAGCTGATGATGCCAACCTGCACCTGTGAACTTTGTGGGAATATGCAAGGCATACAGGTTGCTTGGTTTAGCAAGAATACTATACAACTAAGACGCTTCCCCTTCTCTCTGTCTGGGGAGGCAACTTTATGGTTATCGGAGTTTCCCAATGACTTCATTACCAACTAGAGGGAGCTCAAGCAAGATTTTCTAGAGAGATTCTTTCTACCGTCCAGGATGCTGCAGCTTAAAGACAAAATCTATAATTTTCGACAACTAAAGACTGAGACACTTCATGAAACCTGGTTGAGGTTCAAGAAGAAGTTGACTAAGTGCCCAAACCACAAAATTTCTAATGACAGCTTGTTGGAGATTTTTTATAGATCCTTGAACAATTGTACCAAAGAAGTAGCAGATACTGTGGCAGGAGGAGCACTAATGATCCACACCTGGGAGCAAGCTGGGACAATTCCAAATAGAAAGACCAAAACAAACATGGCATGGCATACGCGGGAAACAGAAGTAGCGGCTGGTATATATGTTGTTGGTTTGACGCAGAGCAATGAAGGAAGGAAGAAGAACGTTACCAGGAATTGGATCATATGCGCACATCATTGGATTTGGTCACTAAGAATATCACGAGAGCTAGAGCCAAAAAGGTTAGTGCAGTGGGGACAGACAGGAGCTAGGGCCTGATCACTCAGATTCTGAGGAGGGGGCAAACTTCTTGGACAATCAGGTGGCGGGTCTTCGAGCCAACGCCCAAGGGTATGGACAAGACACTTAGTGCCAAGGTTTTGGAAACCAAGGTAGGAACCAATATAGAGACAATTACAACCAGAATGGGCATAGAGACAGAAGCTGAGGTCGTGAGCGCGAGGGAGATTGGAGCAGGAATAACAGTTGCCGCAACGATCGAGTAGGATTTTATGTGCCTCCTAATGTACATGAGGGGGATGATAGACAATCAAAGTTATAGAGCATGATGGGTGAGATTGTAAAGATGGTGAGATCCAGAGATGATAAGCTGAAAGAAATCTGTAGTTATATATAAAGCATGGGTAAGAGAGTGGAGTCACAAGCTGTGGCTATCAAGCAGATCGAACAGCAGCTAGGGCAACTGTCAACAGCAATGAACCCTAGGAAAAAGGGTACACTACCTAGCAACATAGTCTAGAACCCAAAGAATGATGGTCACTACATAGCTGTGATGACTAGGAGTAAAAAGACCACGGTTGACCCCCTTCTTTCGGTTGTAGTTCAAAGGAAGAAAGAAAGCATGATCAAAGATGCGGAAGATGTTGCTGAGAATGAGCATAATGAGGATGCTAGTTGACTGAGGCTCCAAGTGTTGAAATGGGGCCTAAAGATGAAATAGAAGAGAAGTAAGGAGCTACACAGATGTGCAAGGTGATTCCACGACCAGTGCCACCGTTCCTCAAGGAATAAAGAAGAAGGTGAAGAATGGTAAGTTTAAGAAATTCCTGTCAATGCTTAAATAGTTATCTGTAAACCTATCATTGCTCGAGGAATTGGAACAGATGCCGGGATATGCCAAGTTTATGAAGGACCCTGTCATGAAGAAAAGGTACGTGATCTATGAGCCTGTGGATAATGTACATCATTATAGTGCTATAGCCTCACGGGTCCTTTCCCAAAAGGAGGAAGATCTTGGTGCCTTCACTATTCCATGCACAATTGTGATGTTGAGTTCGCGAGGACACTCTATGATTTTGGAGCAAGCATCAATCTGATGCCATTAGTTGTGTTTAAGGAGTTGGGCTTGGGAGCCCCCACACCGACTACTCAGCAGCTACTAATGGCCGACAAAATTGTGAAGAAGCCTGTGGGGATCCTGTTTGATGTGCTTGTTAAAGCTGATGGATTCATATTCCTAGCAGACTTCGCGATCCTTGATTGCGAGGTTGATTTTGAGGTCCCCATCATTTTTGGGTGACCATTCCTTTCCACTGGGAGAGCCTTAGTAGATGTGGAGACTGGCCAGTTGAAGTTCAGACTCAATAAAGAAGAGGTTATCTTCAATATCTACCGATCAATGAAGCAACCAAAGGAATATAGAGTTGTCTCAGCAATAGAGGATGAATTCGAGTTCCTTGATGAAGTCTGAGTAGTAAAGAGAGTTACGTCATGCCATGACGTTAAATAAAGCACTAACCTCAATGCTGGTATTGACGAGGAGTTTGATCTAGCGGCTTATTGGGAGCCCACAAGAGCAGACAAAGTGAAAGGGAAAAAGAGGATCTATAAGGACATTGGAGATGAGACCCCAAAGAAGAAGAGCAAGCGAGAGAAGAGAGAACGCAAGATGGCAAGATTAGAGAGTCAACAAACTCACAACGTGCATCAGTCGGAGCTGCTTAAGAGAGCTAGAGAAGCAAGTAACTCCACCACGGCCCTAGCAAAGCTTGTGAGTGGCAGGGACCCTTTGGTCGAGCTATATTCAGCCCCAATGATTCTAGAGGTCGTAGAGATGGCCATTACTACTGAGGGGGTAGCCTCTTCCCCTATTGATACACTAGTGAGTGCGCCGGCCACCACCAATGTTGTGATTGCAGTGGAGGTACCTCTTCTGTAGGACGACAAGAGCGCTTAGTGCACCGTAGGTATGTCCCTTCCCTTTGTATTTACATTCTATGCTTCAGGGACGAAGCATGCTTTTTAAAAAAGGGGAGGGGGTGTATTTGTATTTTTGGGATTTTGATTCGTCCAAGGGTTTTTCTTGCTATGTTTCTTTTCTCTTAGGCATGCTATCTAGTAGAAATGACTTGTTTAGAATTTTATTTTTGTGATTTTTGTTTAACTAAAAAATAGCTTAGAAGTACTCAGCTAATAAATTGCACTAGTTTTGAGTTTGTAAAAATTGACCCTGTTTTAAAATGTTTTGATGATTAGCTATGTACTTGTGATTGCAAAGCATGATTCTGTGGATCTTTTTATGTCATTTAGTATATTAGCATGAATACTTTTTATTAGCTAAGTATAAACCGAATAGGTAGAGTGAATGCAAGACATGTGCAATGAGTGAGTAAGGTCTGATACCTAGTTGAATACTGCGTAGAGGATCTAGAACTTGCCCCATTGGTCTTTACATAGGTTTTAGGATGGTTGGTTAGGAAAGAATCACATGTCGTCTTTGTTTAGCCCATTTTTAGCTTAAATGACTCCCTTGATCTCAATTTTGAGCGTTAAATGAATAATTTTTCTTTCATTAACCAATTAACTGTACCCATTTTTATAATGAACGTGTATTTTCCTTGGTCACTCCTTGGACATTGTGAACCTCAACATAGGCAAAATGCCTAAGTTAAGGGTGGCTAGAGTAGGGGTTCATAAATAGTGGGAGGGTGTAAAAGAGAAAAGAAAAACGGTGAAAAATGAGGTGTGATGTGACAAAATAAAAAGAAAAAGAAAGAAAAATTGAAAAAAACACAAAAAGAGAGAGATGTAAAAAAGATTGAAAAAAACACACCATGCCCATAAAATTGTAAAAAGAATGAAAAGGGAGGAAAAAGTGAAAAAAAAAAGCAAAAAGGGTCAAAAAGTAAAAGAATGGAGCCATATGTATGTAGTGCCATGGAGAGGTTTAGTCACTCAAAAGATTCCATATCTACCATACCCATCCTGAAAGCCTACATTACAAGCCAAAGCAAGTCCTATAGTAATCCTAACCTGACCATCTAACAAATCGAAGTATAGAAAATAAGGGCAAGCCTATGGTATCCGATATGCAGTATCTGGAAAATCTTTGTGAGAGTGAGAGTCTTACTTGTTCAGTCCCATGTTTCATATTTTACTATATCTATGAGTGGGGGAGTTTATTTGCTGTGAGGGTACATTGTTTGGGTTTAACTCTACTAGTTGTCAGTATAAAAAGCATTGGTGATGACTTGACTATCTATTAATAGTTAGATGACATATCTTGATCCTTGTTTATCATGTTCTGTGGTTGCTTTATGTGCATGTGTTTATTTGGTTCACGGGAAAAAGGGTCAAAAGCTGTTTAACCTTATAGTACAAGTTTTGGTTGATTGTTGGCTGTAGTATCCTAGGTTTATTTTCTAGTTAAGCATCGTGTTTAGTTTTTGTTTTCTTTGCCTGAGGACAGGCAAAAGTATTTAGTTGAGGGTGTTGATGTGCTGTGAGTTTACAACACTTTCGATGCTTAGAGATGAGAAAATAGCATGGACTTAGGTATATTTATATGGATACGAGGCACTTTTACATTTATTTTTGGAAAAATAAGTGTTGGAGAAAAACTGTGCAAAAGAAGCATAAAATGCAAAAAAATAGCCAAGTGCAAGTCTCAGTACATGCCATACCTTGATTGTATGAGCTGTACTGAGAATCGTGTTGAAAGTCAAAAGGATGGAATAAGAGAAAGGCAATATACAACTCACAGTATGAGCCGTACCAAGATGGCACGAGCTGTAATTGGAGTCGCGGAATTGTTCAAAGAAATTTGTACAAAGGAACTCTCTTGGTATAGGTGGAACCCACAGATCATAGAACGCACATACGAATCATACCACGAGCCATAGTGAGATTCAAATGATTCTTCAAGACTTGTCAGAACTTCAGACACAAAAAGCAGCACGAGCCATAGGGGAAGGAACGAGGCATACTACAACACTTGTGGAAAACTTCAAAAGATGTCAAAGTTCTCAGGGCCAAACCACAGATGTATTGTATGACATGTAGGACTGTGCTACGAGTCGTACCAGCCTACCAACACTTAGACAGATCTGCAGCGGCAAAGGACGTACAAGGAGCAGGTACAACCCATACAATCTTGCTACGGGTCGTAGGTTCAGTCATGATACAGTTGGCACTAGATATAAAAAGTTTCCTGTTAGCTTAGGAAAAGGTTTGTAATGTATGTATAAATAATTGTTATGTTTTATTTTAGTCAGAGAACATAGAAATGAAGTAATAAAGGCGTGTAAAGAATATTATTTATGAATTTTTATCATGTTTTGGATAGCAAGTCTTAGGATCAAATTCTTGATTTCATACATTGTTTTTGAGATTGTTCTTTGATATGCAAATTAGGTTTTCTCCCAATTATTGCTGTAAGTATTTAATTATCTGATTATCCGTGAATGCAAATTATAATCTTACACCATGAGAGGCTAAGACCTCCACAGCTAGGGGTTGTGGGAGACATGGTGGATTAACAAAATAGGGTTGCACAAAAGTGATTCAAAAGCAATGCTAAATGCTTGTATTTTATTCTTTTCATCTTTAAACATTTCTTAACAGTGTATAACATTAGGATTTGCCCGAATTCTTTAATTGCTTGAACCTAGAGAAGCAGAGATTAGGAAAACAAAATTACAACAAATCCTTGGTCTTTATGATCATTGTATTAACTTGAGCTATGGTCGCAGAATAGTTAAATTTGGGACATATTGATAACGGTTAGTTTCAAATCGCTCATGAGACCTGACCCGGTGATTGAGCATAGTCATCCAATAGGGACGAACAAGTCATTTGGATGAACTCTAGTTATCAATTCTATATGTAAGCATTGGGATTGATCACGTGTGTATACCCGAAGTAGTTATGAACCCATGGGGAACACTTACCCTTGTTATTTGAAAATCTTGGTATCAATCACAATTATAATCTTGTTTCAATATTGTTTTCTTTGAAACTCCCCCAATTTGGAGATAACTCACCAACAAGTTCAATTACTGGCATTAGTATAGATCTTACCCTATTCCCTGTGGGTTTAACCCAAACCTCTTTGTTGGGTTCTTTATTGACAAAGTATGCTTCATACTTCACTAAGAAGTGTGAGTTTGATCATTATCAAAAGATATATCCTCAACCCATTTGGAGAGATAGTCCACCGCTACTAGAATGTATTGATTGCCAAATGATGGTAGAAATGGCCTTGTGAAGTTTATCCTCCAAACGTCAAATACCTCAACTTCCAAAATACTATGCATATGCATCTCATGTTTTCTGCTGATTGTGCGCAACCTCTAGCATTGATCACACACATTAACTTACGATGTTTCATCCTTGAATAATGGTTGCCAAAAGAAACCTTACTAGAGCATCTTATGAGCAGCTCACTCTCCTCCATGAATACCGCTATAAGGCGAAGAATGACAGCTTCTCAACACGTGTGTCACCTTGCTCTCTGGAATGCACCATCTCATCACTTGATCCGAACCTTGATTGAATAACTACGGTTCATCCCACACATAGAATCAGGACTCATACTTTAGCTTCATTCTTTGTTGAGCAGTTTCCTCCGGTGGGTACACTCTACTTACTATCAGGTTCACTATATCTGCATACCAAGGGAATTGAGCCACATTTAGTCATAAAAGCTACTCATTAGGGAACTCTTCTCGGATAAGGTCGTCATCACTCACATGTGACCTGTCCTCTAACCGCGACAAGTGGTCTGCTACTTAATTTATGTTGCCCTTCTAGTCTCGAATTTCCAAATCAAACTCCTGTAGCAATAATATACACCTAATCAACCTGGGTTTGATGTCCTTCTTGTTTAATAAGTAATGGATCGTAGCATGATCCGTGTGAACCACCACTTTTGTCCCAACAAGATAGGACCTGAATTTATCGAATGCATACACCAGTGCCAGCATTTCCTTCTCTGTGATAGTATAATTCACTTGGGCAGCATCTAGAGTTTTGCTTGCACAATATATTGAGTGAAAAATATTTTCTCTTCTCTACCCCAATACTGCACCCACGACCACATCACTAGCATCGCACATCAGCTCAAACGGGCTTTCCCAATCAGGAGCAATCAGAATAGGAGCTTCCACTAGCTTTTTCTTTAGCTCCTTAAAAGAACTAACACATTCTGCCCCAAACTCGAACTTTATGTCTTTTTCTAGTAGTCTGCACATTGGTTTGGACATCTATGAAAAATCCCGAATGAACCCTCTATAGAACCCAGCGTGTCCCAAGAAACCATGGACACCCTTAACAGATACTGGTGGTGGAAACTTCTTAATAACATCTATGTTCATATGATCAACCTACATGCCTCTTTGTGAAATTTTGTGGCCAAGGATAATACCTTCCTTGACTATAAAGTGGCACTTCTCCCAGTTTAATACCATGTTCATATCTTTCCACGTAGCTAAGACCTTATCCAAATTCTGCAAACATACAACAAAAGAGTTACCAAAAAACAAAGAAATCATCCATAAATACCTCCACATAGTCTTCCACCATGTCATGAAATATAACCATCACGCATCGTTGGAAGGTAGCCGGTGCATTGCATAGCCCAAATGGCATATGCCTGAAGGCGTACGTCCCGTATGGACAGGTAAATATGGGCTTCTCCAAATCTTTTGTGGCTATGTATATTTGGTTATAGCCATAATAACCATCTAGAAAGCAGTAATACTCCTAGCTAGCAAGTCTGTTCAACATCTGGTCAATAAATGAGATGGGATAGTGGTCTTTCCATGTGGCCTTATTCAATTTCCTGTATCCCATACAAATCCTCCAACCTGTGATGGTGCGAGTAGGGATCAACTCATTCTTCTCATTGGTGATCATTGTCATGCCCCCTTTCTTTGGTACATACTAAACTGGGCTAACCCACTTTCTTTCAGAGATGGGATAGACCACTCTCCCATCTAACCACTTAGTTACATCCTTCCGCACCACATCTGTCATTACCGTAAACCTTCTTCGATGCTATCCCATTAGTTTGGATCCTTCCTCCATTAATGTCTTTTGCATGTAGAAGGCCGGACTGATTCCTCGTATGTCTGAAATCTGCAATCCTATGGCTCCTTTTCTCTTTTTAAGGACTGTCAATGCTTGTTGAACCTGTGCTTCTATTAGTCTTGCTTAAATAATGACCTGTAGTGTATTAGCTTCTCCCAAGAATGCATACTTGAGGTGTGGAGGCAATGCCTTCAGCTCCAGTTTGGGGGCCTCCTCAACAGATGGCTTAGGTGGAGGCTCCAAAGATCTCTATAGAGATTCAAACTCCTACTTTGGAAAGAATAGGTTGGCAACATGCAAAGCTTGAACCATTTCATAAGTTGCAACATCGCCGAACTGATCATGTCCCACCAATGCTTTTTCCAAGGTATCCTTCAAATTAATAAACTGAAGTGCTGACTCTTGGTCAATATTAACAATGGCCGACAACTCCTCATAAATAGCAGGTAGCTTCATAGCTTTATAGATATCAAACACTTCCACCTTTTCATGGGCTCTCATAGTTAGCTTCCCTACAACTACATCTATCAAGGCCCATTTGTTTTCCAAAAAGGGACATCCCAAAATAAATGGAACTTTCGGGTCTAGCTTAAAATTAAGAATTATGAAGTCCACCGGAAAGATAAGGGATCCCACTTGCACTAGCACATTCTCTACAATTTCATCTAGTCTAGCCAGCGAGCGGTCCGCTAGCTGCAAAATCATAGTTGTGGGTCATTGAATACCCAAACCCAACTTCTTGAACATTAAGGTGGGCATCAGATTGATGCTCGCCCTAAGATCACATAAACCACGAGCTTTAATGGACTGCCCAATGGTGATATGGATAGTGAAACTTCCCAGATCTTTGAGCTTTGTAGGCAGCCTATTCTGTATCCGTGATTCGCGCTCCTTAGTAAATGCAACTGTGGCGTACTCTTTCAGTCTACTCTTGTTCGCCATAAAGCCTTGTACCTATCTTGCACACTCCGAAATACCCTGTAAAATATCCACCAGTGGAAGATTAATATATACCTGCTTTAATACTTCAATAAATTTTGGAAGCATGCTTGTTCCTTATGCTTTCTCAATTTTAGAGGTAAAAAGGGTGTTGGTGGTGACTTCACAAATCCTGAAGAATTTCCACTCCTCACTTCTTTATTAATGTCCTCGGCCTCCTCCTCCATAATTACAACTCTTTGTGCTAGCTTTTCTAGCACCAACTCCTTTAGTTTTTTACCACTCCTGGTGGTCAAGACATTCAAGTGCTTCAGGTTGGTGTCTGTTTCACTCGAAAACCTACCCCGGGGTATTCTAGGCTCCAGCTTGCTGTCCCAGCTGAATCTCCAAAGCCTTTGTAGCGAACTGTTGATTTTTCCTGGAGGCTGTCAATTTTACCTGGTCAGCCGCCATTTGAGATGGTTGGCTATAATTGTCTTCTGCATATCCTCAATGTTGCTAGACTGAGTAGGAGGATTGTTCCCTCTGAACTAGGGATGGAAATTCTGAGTTGCCCCCTGATTTCTATGGGGACCCTGATTCGAACTTTGGCCTTGGTGAATGTTACCACGCCATGAAAAATTTGGATGATTCCTCTAGTTAGGGTTGTGATTGTTTCCATAATGCTGATTGTTGCTCCTTTGTGCATTCCCTACAAGATAAACTGAGTTTGGGTTAGCACCATATGTCTCTACTAAGTGTTCACTGCTACCACAAACTTCACACTACAGTTGCTGGATTGAATTGACTGGAGCTTGCTATTGCCCCAAGTTCATGTTACTGAAGTGAGTATTCATCTGATTCTGTAATGCAGCTATATATGCAACAATAGTTGTTAGCCCATCTACCTCTAAGACACTTGCCACTCTCTTCACCACACCTCTATGTATGGATTTTATTAAATCAACAAGAAAGAATATTCTCAGGTTAAGGCATGAGACACAATCATGTACAATATGTATTTTTCTTCAGCTGCGTTCTCTATTGGGTTGATGGTTATGAGGAATTAAAGTCTGACTATGGTCTTTTGAACCTCTAGTCAATTGCCTAATTATGACCTTTACAACACACTTATTAAATTGTGATGCAATAATTCATGTTAGGTCTAGAAGCATTTGTTTTCTTCATTAATCGAATGTAGCGTTGCAGGTATATTTCTATCCCACACGCGAATCCTATCTTTAATTTATAGTAAAGATAAGAACACATTCCCCTATTCCTCATTATACCCTAATAATTATCCTTTTGGATTCATACTGAAGTTATGAATTTATCTTAATGTTGGACAAACACTAAAATACAAAAAAAAAGCAGGAATAGAAGAACAACCATTCATGATAGAGAAACTCAAGCTGAAAATAAAATAAAAACATACAATTATGCAAACAGCCTCAACCTTAAAATGAGGTGAATTAGCCACTCATTCGGTGATTAAACATCTCCGAACAAGTTTTTAGCATAAGAATAATTGAAATTAGAAGAAAAGAGAAGAGAAAGAACCCTAGATTTTTCTTCAGCTAAACTCATTGTTCCCACGTTCTTGCTAATATATCAGATCATCAAAATAAAAAACCTAATTGTTCTATTTATACAAGTGAAAAATAACATGGTTAATAACTAGCTCCGTGACATGGAGCTATCATGGACAGTCATAGGAATTTGATGGAGTTCTGGTAAACCAAGCTCTATTTCATGGAGCTTATCGAGCCAAATGTGCTCCGTGACACGGACCCAACTCATCTTGCAACAACTCAACGTGTCATGGAGGCCATCGCTCCAAACCTCCCCCGTGGCACATTGCTATCACCAAGGCTCATTGTTTTGTGCCTTTCGAATTTAAATTTTTCTACCAAGGAATTGTTGCACTTTGTTGAACACGAACAATCTCCAACAAGGCACAAAATTGACTTCCAACAACAATTTTTAGCTCTCTTAACTTCTCCCACTTCAACTCTGAGCATCTATCCGCAAAATCAAGTTGAAATTACTATATTTTTCACCTACAAATAGTCTCGTCACATTTATGAGTCCAAAAGCATAAATCATTCAAAGAATGTATGAATACATCGATATTATCCTCAAATAGGCTATAGTATGGGCGAAAACATGGCATGTGATCGTATAAATATGCCCAAGATCAGAAAGGGAATCGAATGGGTTAAAGGTAAATACAAAACGGGATTTCAAAGACCTTCAAACCAACTGGTGAGAGGATAGAAGTTGTCGTTGAGGATAGGGATATACCCTTTAAACCTTTTTTGATGAATACAAGTAGGCATACTGTCGTTTCATGCTTCTCCTGCGCTCATAGAAACATAGGCGTTAGAGTTCATTAAATAGTTCTTGGATGCTAGGGATAGTGGCAAGAAATGAGATAGTAAGTTGTAACTAGAAACCATAGGATGAATCATTGTAGTGTAATCACATCTTGAAAACTCAACTTGTAACCAAACAAGTGTCATTTCCCTAGATTTTCATCATCATCGAAGTAAAACCTAGCTTGCAACCGCTTAAGTTATTTTTGCATTTAAATCTTTAGTAGTTAATTTCCCAAACCAATCCCCCTTTTAACTGTTTTGTTAGAATAGCAAAAATCAAGTAATAAACTTATAATGACCAACAAGTATATGTGAGTATGATAATTGAGGCTTCTAGTCCTATATTACTTGACGAGCACATGCGCTTGCGTGCACTTTGGTGGCATCAATAAGAGACAAGAAGTTCCATTTTCTTGTTAGGTTTTTCTTCATTTATTTTTACTTATTGTTTTTCAAATGATGATTCTTATGGGTTTACTCTTGAACATGAGTAGGTAAACACCCTTAATCTATGGTTTTGGTTACAAGCTTGATGGTTATAGTTTAAAAGTTAATTTTTGCTACACATTTAAATCTTTTCTTTAAGATATTTTATGCTTACTTGATTTAATGTTTATTCTTCTTAATAATCACCTTTCAAATATAATCTATTGGATCATAGGTTGAACTCAGAAGAAGGAACCAATGAGGGTTAAAAGAAATATAGAGTAGGTTTCAGTTCCTTGTCAATATTTTGGGGACTTAATTTCGTTGTTGTGGATAGGGATATACCCTTAAACCCTACTTAATTGAATCAAGTCTCTTCAATAGTCATCTCACGTTTCTCCTGCAACCATATGATATAGGTGTTAGGGTTCGTGAGATACTTCTTGACTATCCGGGAGAATAAGTTGAGAAATGAGTTTGTAACTTGAAACTAGTAGTCTTTGAAAGATTTAGTCTAGTGTATTTGAGCCCCAAAACTCAACCTTAAAGCGATGGTGCCAAGACCCTTAATCTTAATCATGATTTGAATTATAACTCTCTTGCAAACAAATTTCTATTATTAACTTTTAATTATATTTCAAATTTTAATAGAAAGTACACTCGAAACTCTTTCAAAACTTTAATTTCATTCTAATTGAATAGTAAAATAAGGATTCAAAATAAATAATTAGTTTGATAAGCCTTTTTGTGTATGATATTTTGAGTTCACCGTCCTATGCTACTTGACGACCACATAGACTTGTGTGTGTGCTTGGTGACATCAGTGTGGCTGAAGTAGTGCAGCATTGTACAACTTTTTGCATTGATGAAATAAAAAAAATCACCCCTCTATCAACTGTTATCAGAGCTAGGGTGTACATGACTTGGAAGATGGTAACTAACATTAAACTGCTGGAAAAAAGGGCACGTTTGTAGGAACTTATCGATGTGACAAGCGAAGATGATACTGATCTATGTCTTATAGACTTTTACATCTAGTTAAATATGTTGAGTACAGATCTAGTACAGTTTCATGAGTCTATGAAGACATAACTGGTGGAATTTTTAAATTTTTGTAAAGTTGCAAACTTGCATATCACAAATTTGAAGAAGGACAATGAAAATTTGAACTTAAAATCGGTGTTGCATCGTCGTGCAATGGTTGTTAATGGGCATACACATGATGAACATTCAATGTTAAAAATTTCAGAACCTAAGTCTTTTAGTGGTGAAAAAAGTGCTAAAGAACTGAAAATTTTCCTTTGGGATATAAAACAATATTTCTCTACTGCCTAAATTTTTGAAAATGACAAGTTGAACATCACTACGATGTACCTGACAGGTGATGTGATACTGTGGTAGATAACAAGAAATGTGGATGATGAGAGTGTTCACAGGAATAGGATTGATTCTTGGGAGAAATTGAAGAAGGAAATGAGGGACCAGTTCCTTCCTAGAAACCCATCTTGGCTTGGTAGAGATCGTTTGAAGAGACCGGGAGCAAACAAGTTCTATTCATAAGTATATCAAGCAATTTAGTTCCTTAATGTTGGACATATAAAATATGTCAGATAATGACAAGTTGCGTAATTTTATCTCGGGAATGCAAGCTTGGTTCAAAATGAACAAAGAAGGCTGGATGTGAAAGACCTTCACCTTCATAGTGCAATTGCTGTTGTCGACTCGCTGGTGGATTTTTGTTCAACTAATGTTTCTTTTGTAATTTCTATTTCTTATAATCTTAATAAAAAGGAAAAAAAGAAAGGGGAACAGAATAAGGATAGGCGAAAGAAGTATGTGGACAAAGGAAAAGTTGTGGTGAATGCCGAAAACGAGAAGATGAAGTCAAAAAATGGAAACACAAAAGAATTCTAAAACTTGTGGTAGATCGCATTGGCCAAGATTTTTCCTAACCATGAATAAGTGAGTGCTATGCTTGCTGAAAATATGAATCAAAATGAGGAAGGAAAAGAAGTTTTTGATGCCTTGCGAATCCATTGGGGATGTCTATTAAAAACTTAAGTATGGTGAATGTTGTCTATGAGTCATCAAATTCTTCTAATCCTCATGCTGCTTTAATTCACATTGAGATGAAAGTTGATGGCAAGTGTATGGTGGCAATGATGGATACTTGAGCTACTCACACATTTGTTGATGTGAAGGTTGATGTCAAGTATCGGTTAAAGTTAAAGAAGAGCCTATCTTATATCCAAACTATTAACACAAAAGTACAATAATAGTGGGACTGCTGTATACTATTTTCACAGTCATTGTGAATTGAACTAGAAAACATAATCTGATGTTAATGTCGTAGGGAGATTTTGAGATTATACTTGAAATTGATTTCTTGAAGAATTATAACTTTGTTCCATTTCCTCATTTGAAAGAATTTACAATTATAAAACCAAGTTTTATTAAGGATGTTCATCCTTGCGGAGAAGCTAAGAAAGTGAAGAAGTGTAATGCCCCAAAAGTCCCTAAGATAAGATTCTAGACATAAAGAAAAAAACAAGCAAAAACTTATCGAAAATCACAAAAAAAATTGTCAAGTGAGGCATTAAGTTACTTAACAAATTGTTAAGTGCGCCATTAGGTGGAATTGTTTGGAGTTTGGCATTTTTCTTCACAGTGATGACGACTTAGTCCACAATTCATTAGTTCAAGCAAGATTCAGTAATTAGGTTATTATGATTGACTTCGAGATGAGAATCAGAGGGTGAAAGACTTCGCAGGAGGGACCCAATGAGTCGTCAATTAAGGTAATGACTAGTTAGGTGGGTGTTACCACTGGCAGGGTCTAATTAATAGACGGAATCATAGGGGTATTATCATAACTTTTATGCTTTCAACTCATGAACTAAATCATTTTTTGTTTTCTTAAGGGTGTATTAGAGGGTTTTACTTAGCCTAAACCCTCATTCCTTCCAAAAAATCATAAGTTTAAGATCAAACCTCTCAAGGATCTCTAGTTCCTAGGGTCTTCTTCTTCTCAATTCTCTTGGGTCTCAAGTCTAAGCAAGAACTCATCAAATTTTAGGTATGTGGGGTTATTAATGGGAGATTTCTTCCACCCTCATGCACAATATCAAGTTTAATTTAATGATTTCAATATCTTCAAGTCTCCAATTATGATTTTGATAAATATTTAGGGTAAGACCCTTTTTATGAAAAATTCTATGAATCTCCTATGAATTCGATTATCTTATGATCGTATCTATAATTTATGATTATGATTACATGATTTTAGTAACAAAATTGTCATGAATATCTGTTTTGAAGTATGATGAAATACTCAATTATGTAAGAATTTCATGAATTTCATGTTATGTATCATGGCAGTAATTTTTAGCACTATTTTCATGGATAATTCATGTATGCCGAGGAATCTATGTATTCAACATGTTTTTAAACTATTCCATGTAAATCCTATATTTTATGGTTATGATACGAGCACTATGTATGACTTGGGAAGTAATATTTAACACTGATAGGCCGGGGTTCAGTGGACCCAGGTCTTAGAACTACATGCCACTATAGGATAAGGGGTCCTCGCCAGTTGAGAGTGTCTCTCTTGCCCCTACCCTAAGGAGTCTTCACCAGCTGACAATGTCTTTCTTATGCTACAAGGATCATGAGTTATATCATGCTTTCATGGTTCTTACCCTTGGTAAGGTATGGACACTCTCTTAACCAATGTTACAGGCTAGGCTCCATGATGCTCATTTGGAATATGTAGGTTACGAGAATCTCTTATTTTTTTCTCATGTTTTCTTGATTCTTCATGTTCATGTTTTATGATGTTATGACTTATGGTATTTTGATCGATTGATCGGTTTATGAGGTTTACTTATGGTTTCCGTATGACAAGCTTTATGATCTTGCTTTCCATACCTTGGGTCATTGTACTTTGGATTATGATGAAAGACATATGCTTTATGACTAACACTATGATGACTTTTTAGCATGTTGTCCTTACTATCATATTTTTTATCCTATATTACTTAGTACATTCAAAGTATTGAATGCATACTTTTGTGTTATATCTTCTCATAATAGAGGTTCATGTGATCATTCTGAGCCCTGCCATTAGACTCGATCTTGCTCCATATTTATCTCAATCTTGGTGAGTCCTCATCATCGGAGGATGTCAGTTTTGATTCATGTCTTTCATGTCATTTCAATTTTCAGACTTTGTGGAACTAGTTGGCGGTTTTGTCCCTATAACTCATCCTATGTTTTAGAGGCTTTTCAGACTTGATGTATAAGCGGGGTAGTCCCTTAATCAGCTGCTTGACTTGTCATCTCAGTTTTGATGCTTTATGAAATTTTAGACTTTCGCTTATGCCTTACATTATGTTTTGATTTCCCTTTAGTGGTATGCTTATGATTATATTATGCATGTGTCATGGGAGCTTGGAGTCATTCATGGTTCTAGGTCCCGTGTTACGTTTGGGGTCTATGCTTGAGTTATGACAAACTTGGTATCAGAGGATTAGGTTTAGGTGTGTCCTAGGGAGTTTAAAAGCAGTGTTAAGTAGATTCTTTTCCATCGGTGTGAAGCACACCAAACTTATGATGAAGAGGCCATGACACACTTTAGAAAACTTCATTTTTTCATGTTCTATATCATACGATGGCCTCCAACTCTTTATATTATTCTAACTCATATTATATGCATTTGAAGAAAATGCCTCTCCAAAGAGCCAACGGAAGGAGAAACTGCAATGGCAATGGCAATGACAACGGGAATCAGCTAGTCCTACCAGCTCCAGCTATTCCTTTGAATGAGCAGGTAACTCATGCTAAGTTTATGGCTGCTTGTCAAATGTTGGCATAGGCTATGAGGACCCAGGTCAAACCAGCAGGCGGTTGCACCTGTGAACATCAATGGGGGTGCTACAGCGGCTAGAGTATGATACTCTACCAGGATGAACCCGCCAGAGTTTCATAGATCAAAGGTGGATAAGGATCCACAGGAGTTCATTGATGAAATCAGGAAGATTACCCAGATTATGGGGGTTTCAGGAGTGGAGAGTGCAGATTTGGCCTCATATCAGCTAAACGGGGTAGCCCACATATGGTTCAGGTAGTGGAAGAAGGGTTGTAGGGCAAGAACAGTTGCTATGGACTGGGATGAGTTTGTGACAGCTTTTTTGGACAAGTTCTTTCCCCGAGAGTTGAGGGAAGCAAAGACGTCAGAGTTCATTAATTTAAAGAAAAATAACAGGACTGTTAAGGAGAATATCTTAACGTTTAATCAATTGTCAAAGTATGCTCCAGATATGGTTGACAAACTAAGGGCTCATATGAGCAAGTTTGTGTCAAGGGTCTCAGATATCGTGGTCAAGGAGTGTAGGACTGTTATGCTTATTAGTGACAGAATATCTCTCGACTCATGATTCATGCCCAACAGATCAAGGATGAGAATCTAAAGGAGAAGGAGCGGGAAACCAAGAGGGATAGGGTAGGGAACTTTAAGTATTCTCAATAGAGGTTAGGAGGTGGACAACACTCATAGTCCTATTACAGGTCATCAGCCCCAACTCCATCATTAATTAATGTCCTATCTAGGGCCAGAGGTGATCAGACGGTACCTAGAGGAGCATGTCAGGACGACGCACATTCCTAGCTTGCGAGAAGTGTGGTAGGAGCAACCTTGGGCAGTGCTTAGTTGGTTTATATGCTTTCTTTGGGTGTGGGAAGCTCGTACACAGACTCAGGGATTTTCCTTCAGCTAGACAGGGTGACAGTAGAGGTTGTGCCCTAGCTACCTTTTTAGTAGCTCCTATAGCTCGCATATCCCAGCAGGGCACATCATATAGTGTAGGTGGCAGACAACACCAAAATTGTTTATATGCCTTTTCATCATATCAAGAGCAGGAGAGCTCAGCAAATCTGGTCACGGGTATGTTATGAATTTTCCATCTTGATGTTTATGCCTTTCTATATCTATGAAACATATTATCGTTCATGACTCCCTATGTTGCTATTTATTTCAGTGTCAATCCCAAAATCCTCTTGGAACCCTTTTCCATCGCTACTCCTGTCGGTGAGTCAGTCCTTGCACGGAGGGTATAAAAAATTTATCCTATTACAATTTTTCAGAAAGTCACCTCAGCCGACCTAGCATAGTTAGAAATGACCGACTTTAATGTTATACTCGGCATGGATTGGTATTGTGCTTGCTATGCATTAGTTTATTGTAGAACCTAAATCGTAGAGTTTCAATTTTTGGGTAAACCAGTTCTAGAGTGGAAGGGTAGTTCAGCATTACTGGTAGGTCGCTTTGTCTCCTACCATAAAGCTAAGAAGATGATTTATAAGGGTTGTGTATACCATGTAGTTCAGGTTAAGAATTCTACATATGAGACCAAAAGTCTCCAGTTAGTTCCTGTTGTGTTTGAGTAGCTAGAGGTATTCCCAGATGATTTGCCAAGAGTCCCTCCGAGCGAGATATTGACTTTGGGATCGACCTTCTCCCTGATACGCAACCCACATCCATTCCTCCTTACATAATGGCTCAAGTCGAGCTTAAAAAGTTGAAAGAACAGTTGAAGGATCTCTTCAATAAGGGATTTATTAGACCTAGTAAGTCCCCGTGGGGTGCTCTAGTCCTTTTCATGCGGAAGAAAGATGGTTCTCTCAGGATGTGTATCGACTACCTCCAGTTGAATAAGGTTATAAATAAGAATAAGAATCTCATTCTAAGGATTGTTGACTTGTTCTACCAGCTTCAGGGTGCTAGTTGCTTTTTAAAGATAGACCTCAGATTTAGCTATCATTAGCTTAGGGTTAGAGATGTGACATTTCGAAGACAGCCTTTAGGATTCAGTATGGTCACTGTGAATTTTTGGTTATGTCTTTCATACTGATGAATGCTCCTGTAGCTTTTATAGATTTGATGAATATAGTGTTCAAGAAGTATTTGGATATGTTTTTTATTATCTTCATTGATGATATCCTTGTATACTCTGCGAGTGAGGAGGATGTCGCTGCCCATTTGAGGATTGTGTTGCAGACTCTTAGGGACTGTCAGCTGCTTGCTAAATTCAGCAAGTGTGAGTTTTGGCTGAAGTCAGTGCCGTTCCTTGGTCATGTGGTGTCTAGTGATCGTGTACAGGTAGACTCTTAGAAGATTGAGCCGGTGCAAAATTGGCTTAGACTTGCCAATCCTTCTTACATTAGGATCTTTTTGGGCTTAACTAGATACTACAGGAGGTTTGTAGAAGGGTTTTCATCCATTGCCTCTCCGTTGAATAGGTTGACCTAGAGGAAGGTCAAGTTTCAATGGTTTGGTACGTGTGAAAAGAGCTTCCAGGAGTTAAAGATTTGACTCATTTAATCTCTAGTTTTTACCCTACCAAAGGACACGAATGGTTTTGAAGTGTATTGTGATGCCTCTAGAGTTGGCTTTGGATGTGCGATAATGCAGCATGGGAAGGTCATTGCTTATGCCTCGAGATAACTTAAGACTTATTAGAAGAATTACCCAATGCATGACCTTAAGTTAGCAGTCGTGGTATTTTCCTTGAAGCTTTGGAGGCACTATTTGTACAGTGTACATGTGAATGCCTTTACAGATTACAAGAACCTTTGGTATGTGTTTAGTCAAAAGGACCTGAATTTGTAGCAATGGAGATGGCTCGAGTTTCTCAAGGATTATGACATGAGTGTTCTTTATCATTCGGGAAAGACAAACTAGTGGATGATGCTCTTACAAGGTTGTGTATGGAGAGTGTAGCTCATGTGATAGATGAGAAGAAGGAGTTGGCTAGGATATTCATAGGCTTGCTCGCGTGGGGGTTTTCCTTACCGATTCACCAGATGGTGGTGGTATTGTTAAGAATGGGTCAGAATCTTTATTTGTGATGAAGGTTAAGGCAAAGAAAAATGAGGACCCTATCCTAGTGAAGTTTAAGGAAGCTGTCTGGAATCAGAAGGTAGAGGTATTCTCCCAACGGGGAGATGGATTACTTTGCTATTAGGGCCTATTGTGTGCTCCGAATGTGGATGACTTGAGGGAGAAGATATTGAGAGACACTCACAGCTCTTGTTATTCTATCTGTCCAGGTGCCACCAAGATGTACTGTGACCTACGAGAAGTCTATTGGCGGAATGACATGAAGAAGGACATTGCATAGTTTGTGGCTAAGTGTCCAAATTGCCAATACGTGAAGCTTTAACACAAAAGACTAGGAGGTATGCTTCAGAATATCAATATCCCTACTTGAAATTGGGAAGAGATAAATGTGAACTTCATAATAGGGTTTCCTCGTACCCTTCAACAACATGATTCCATATAGGTGATCATTGACTAGATAACTAAGTCTGCACATTTCCTACCAGTTAAGACTACATATTCAGCCGAGGATTATGCTAGACTTTACATTTTGGAGTTAGTTAGGTTGCATGGATATCCTTTTTTCCATCATTTCAGATAGGGATACTCAGTTCACCTATCAATTTTGGAGATCCTTGCAGAAGGGCCTTGGTACTCAAGTAAAGCTTAGCACAACTTTTCACCCACAGACAGAAGGTCAGGATGAACATACAATTTAGACCTTGGAGGACATGTTGAGAGCTTTCTTGATTGTTTTGAAAAGTAGTTGGGATGATCACTTATCTCTCGTTGAGTTTGCCTACAATAACAGTTACCACTCCAGCATTCAAATGGCTCTATTTGAGGCTCTTTATGAGTGGAGATGTAGATCACCTATTGGATGGTTTGAGGTAGGCGAGGCTATATTGATAGGACCAGAATTAGTTTATGAGGCCATGGAGAAAGTTCAGCTTATTAGAGAGAGGCTGAAAATAGCTAAAGTTGTCAGAAATCATATGTGGATGTTAGGAGGAGAGAGTGTGTTCGCGGTCGCTGATTAGGTATTTCTAAAGGTGTCACTCATGAAGGAAGTTATGATTTTGAAAAGAATGGGAATCTTAGTCCCGAATATGTAATTCTTTACGGGATTCTAAGGCTTGTTGGAAAGGTCTCCTATGAGTTGGAGTTTCCTGCGGAGTTAGATTTGATGTTTCCATTTTTTCATATGCCATTGTTGAAGAAGTGCATTAGCGATCCGACTCTAGTTTTATTTGAAGAGACCATTGATGTGAAGGATGGCCTCACCTAGGAGGAAGTTCCTATTGAGATTCTTGACCGTCAGGTTTGGAAGTTAGAGCACCAAGAAGGTCTCTTTAGTGAAAGTCCTTGGAGGAATAAGCTTGTAGAGAGAGCTACTTGGGAAGACGAAGCAAATATGATGGCGAAGTACCCTCACCTCTTTCCTTCCAACTCAGTTTAAGCATAAGGTACTAGTTTCCTCCTTAGTACTCTATTCAGTTCCTTTCATGTCTTAATATGTAAGCATGTTTCACAAATTCAGTTTAATATGTTTATCTCAGTATGGATTCAGTCACTCCATTAGTATTTATTGTTTAGTTTTTAGTTCAGGGATTATAGCTCTATCTCTAGCTTTTTAGTTCATTTAGTCTACATTTGAGGATGAATATTCACAAGGAGGAGATAATGTAACAATCCAAAAGTCTCTAAGATCATATTCTAGAGATAAAGTAGAACACCAGTAGAAATCTGTCAAAAATCACAAAACAACTCGTTAAGTGAGGCGTCAAGTCACTCAACGAATTGTTAAATGAGCCGTTAAGTGGAGTCGATTTGGAGTTTGTCATTTTTCTTCCTTTTGATGCCGACTTAGGCCAGGATTCGTTAGTTCAAGTGATGATTAATTAAGTAGGCCGTTATGATGGACTCCGGGATAAGAATCAGAGGATGAATGACTTCACAGGAGGGACCTAACAAGTCGTCAAGTTAGGAAACGACTCGTTAGGTTGGTCGTTACCATTGGCAGGGTCTAATTTACAGACAAAATCTCAGGGGTATTATCGTAACTTCCTATGCATTTAACTCCTAAACTAAATTATTTTTTTGTTTCATTAAGGGTGTATTAGAGGGTTTTACTTAGCCTAAGCCCTCATTCTTGGTAAAACACCATAAGTTGAAGATCAAACCTCTTAAGGCTCTCTAGTTCCTAGGGTTCTTCTTTTCAATTTTCTTAGGTCTCAAGTCTAAGCAAGAACTCATCAAAGTTCAGGTATGTGGGGCTATGAATGGGTGATTTCTTCCCGTCTCATACCTAATCTCAAGTCTAATTTCTTGATTTCAATTTCTTCAAATCTCTAATTATGATTTTGATAAATTTCTAGGGTTAGACCATTTTTATGCAAAATTCTATGAATCTCATATGAATTTGATTCGCTTATGATCCTATCTATGAATTATGATTATGATTACATGATTTCAATATAAAAACTCTCATGAATCTCTATTTTCAGGTTATGATTATTTACTCAATTATGTATGAATTTCATGAATTTCAAGTTATGTATCATGGCTATAATTTTCAGCAATTGTATTCATGGCTAGTTCACGTATGTCAAGGAATCTATGTATTCACCATATTTTAAAACTAGTCCATGTAAATCCTATTTTTCTTGGTTATGATATGAGCACTACGTATGATTTGGAAAATAGTATTTAACACCGAGCAGGCGGGGGTTCAGCGGACCCAAGTCTCAAAACTATATGCCACTGTAGGATAATGGGTCCTCGCCGGTTGAGAGTATCTTCCTTATGCTTCTGGGCTTATGAGTGATATTGCGCCTTCATGGTTCTTACCCCTAGAAAGGGATGGACACCCTCCCAACCAGGGTTAAAGGTCCGACTCCATGAGGCTCACTAGGAGTTTGTTGGTTATGAGAATATCCCATTGTCATTATTTTTCATGTTTCTTCATGTTCATGTTCCATGATGGTATGACTTATGATATTTTGACCGATTGATCAGTTTATGAGGTTTACTTATGGTTTCAGTATGACAAGCTTTATGATCTTGTTTTCAATACCTTAGGTCATTGTACTTCAGATTATGATGAACAACTTATGCTTTATGACTAACATGATGATGACTTTTTAGCATGTTTTCCTTACTCTTATATTTTTTTATCCTACATACTTAGTACATTTAAATTACTGATCGCATAGTTTTTATTACATCTTTTCATGATATAGGTTTAGGTGATCAGTCTGAATCCCGCAACTAGACTCGATCTTGCTCCAGATTCAGCTCAGTCTTGGTGAGTCCTTATCATCCGAGGATGTCAATGTTGATTCATGTCTTTCATGTCATTTCAATTTTCAGACTTAGTGGAGCTAGTTGGGGGTTTTGTCCCTTAAGCTCATCCTATGTTGTAGAGGCTTTTCAGACTTGATGTATAGTTAATTAGCTGCTTGACTTGTCGTCTCAGTTTTAAAGCTTTATAATATCTTAGACTTCCACTTATGCCTTACATTATGTTTTGACTTCTGCGTAGTTGTATGTTATTCTAATGTTATGGATGTGCCATGGGTTAGCTTGGAGCTATTTGCTATTTTAGGTTCCGTGTTACATACGGGGTCTATGCTCGGGTCATGACAAGAAGTACAACGCACCTATACTTTCTACTATCGCGGTGGAGAAAGGGTTGGAGAATGGAGATCATACCTTCCTTGCTGCCAAGATTGAGATCAAGCCGGATGTGAAGATTAAAGTGCCTGATTGTGTGGTACAAGTATTGAAAGAGTATGCTGATGTGATGCCCCACAAATTGCCAAAGATGCTGCCATCAAAAAGATATTTTGATCACAAAATTGAGTAGCTATCAGGACCAATTGCCCTTGCCCAAGCTCCTTATCGGATGTCTCGAAAAGAGTTGGTTGAATTGCACAAACAATTGAATGATTTGCTAGAGGCCGAACTAACTCAGCCTTTGAAGGCTCCATATGGTGCTCTTATTTTGTTCCAAAAGAAGTAGGATGGATCCTTGAGGATATGCATGGTCTATCATGCTATGAACAAAGTGACTGTGAAAAACAAATATTTAGTTTCGTTGCTATAGGATTGTCATGACCCGAGCTGGGACCTCGGATCGAGACATGGGACCTAGAACCATGAATGAATCCAAATCGACCCATGGCATGAACATAACAACTAAAAATCATACATCAACGAATAAATTGATAACTTAAACATGAATAAGTGGAAGTCTGAATAACATAACAATCATAAATGGAGTTAACACTCGATCAACCTGAAAGTCTACCTAATGTCTAATAAGCCTCTAAACTGTTTGATGAGCTGATGGGATAACACCCCTTAACTAGCTCGCTAAAGTATGAAACTGAAATAGCATAATCAAATAACTGAACTGAATGTCCTCGGAAGATGAGAAATCATTAACAATGGGAACTAAGATGGACTGTGGGGGATGTTGGACTAATGGAGAAACTGATTCTAATCACTTGGACCTGTATCATAAAATGATATAGCATAAAGTATGTGGTCAGTACTTGAAATGTACTGAGTATGAAAGGTAAATAAAACATGTTGAGTAAATGTTAATTGAAATCATGCATATAAATATAAATCAATATATCATGAGAGTAAGGACTACATGCTGAAATATGAATCTGAAACATATATAGTCATAAGCTGATTATCATATCTGAACATAGTGACCCAAGGTTAGAAATAGAATCATATGACTTTTCATAGCTGAAATCTTAGGTAAAAGCTCATAACTGATCATTGGGTCATATCTACTATAAATCATAATATCATAAGTCATGAACATGAATAACTAAAATCATAAGGAACAATGGGAGACTCATCATAACTAAAACCATCATGATAGAGCTTACATGGTGCCCCAACTATCACACTCAAGTGGGTAGAGCCGTCCAAAACCTTGTCAGGGCTAAGGACAATACCATGATATCGATATAAAGCTGAGGCCCCTTGGGGCAGGGGAAAACTCTCAAGGGAGAACCCAAAATAAATATATATCTACATTGGTGAGTAGTTATGATACCGGCGAATCATGGAACCCCAAGCCTACCAGTGCTAGAAACTACTCTCAAAGTCATGCATAACCTTAGAACCCCAAGCCTACTCAGTGGTAGACACTACTCCCAAAAACATGCATAATGCTCCCATTATTTTTCAACAAAGTTGAAATCATAATTAATGCATAGTCTAAAATCTGAACACAGGGAGTCTTGACTCCAAAGAATATCATAAACTGCATTGGGAGTCTTGACTCCAAAACATATGATAAGCTGATCTTATTAGCCTTGGCTAAATCATGAAAACATACTTAACTTGTGTGGGCTTGCCAAATCTTAAAATCATTCATACTTGATATAGACTTCATAAGTCAAAATCATGGATTCATACATGGATAATTTATAAACATTTGTGCTTGAAATCTCATCATACTTGAAATCATGAATCATAAACTTGACTTTTAATAAACTTGCATAATTGAGCATAATTTCTAATAACTTGAAATCATGAATTTATAATCAAATTGTGTACAAAATCTATCCATAAATCTTAAAACATGCTTTGGAGCATGAAGGTAATTGACCCATAGACATATCGTAGAGAATTTCATAAAAGTTGGGTTAAAATCCTATAGAAACCATATGCTTAAATTAGAACTTCAATTCATGAACTTGAGGAGAATTTTGTGCATGAGAGTGAAAAGAATCTTTCATTCATGGTCCTACATACCTAGGTAAACTGATTCTCCACTTATACTTGAAATCCCAAGAGAATTGGGGAAGAATTGGGATAATTCTAGATTGATCTTCCAAGAGAATTCAAAGCTTTGCATGCATGGGGAGCCTAATAACTTGATATAGGCTAAACCTTCTTAAAACACAACTTTTAGGGCTTAAACGATGTAGTTTAGGACTTAGGAGCTTAGGAATTACAAAAATACCATTAATAATTCGTTTGGAAAATGGACACTGCCAGTTACTATGATCCATCCAACAATTCATTGTAGGATACGACGGCTCGTTGGATTGTCCGTTGTTCCCTAAGGCATTCCAGATACTCAGCTGATCCCTCAACAATAACTGACGGGATAGGTCGTTCCTCTCTCCAATGGGTCGTTGCACCTGCCCGTTGTATCTGAAGCACATTTAGTATTCTACTGAGGTTCTAACCAACGACTACTCAGGACAGGTCTTCGTACTAAACAACAACTCATTACTCCATCCGTTTCTTCTAGGGAAATTTTTGATACTCTCCGGGTTCTCGAACTGATGACCGGATAGGATGAGTCATTTTGTTGCTGGTAGGTGCAACTAGTGAGTTGACAACAATACACCGCTGTATGTGTGAGTCAAGATTTTACTTAGTGATCCGTAGGAGCAATTTGAATTACTTCCTGGGAACAACAACTCATCAAATCCTCTCATCGTCACTAACTCGATCTTTTTGGGCATTTCTTGACCACCATTCAATGACCACTCAAGACGACCTATTGCATCTTTCAATGAGTCGTTTCTAGGCCCATTGCTTGCAGTAAAGGTCTAACTGGGGACTTATCACGAGGGACACAATATGTCATTGTTCCCTACAACAACTCATCCCTTGGGTTGTACCATGACTTTGCAAAAAATATGTCTGAATCCTCCAATTAAATTCTCATGTCTGATCATAGGGACTTTCTTGGTGTTACAAGGATGTGATGGATGGGCTGAGCAAGGCATGCTAGTGATTTTACCCAAATTACACCTTGTAAATGAGATAAAAGTGGACGATGTCAAATATAGAACCCAACCAGGGTTGGGGTTGAATCCCACGAGGAATATGATGAGAACTTTAGTTAACACATTTAGCTATTACCATCAACTTACTTAATTCCTGGGGGGGGGGATGGTTTGAAACACAAAATAATGAACAGTTGTAAAGACTAGTAGATGCTTAATTCAATTTTAGTTGTATTCAATAAACAAATTGACTAGGATTTTGTTCCCCATGATTTCATAACCACAAGACTTTTATACTAGTGAACTATTTCAGTGTTTAACATGAAATATTAGTAAGTTAAATTCACCTAAATGGTTGATCCCCAATCTAGATGATTATCACCATGCAACTTGATCCATATACAGGTATATGCTTAATTAACCCTTACCCTTAATATAGGATTAGCTATTTTCGGACACGGTCAAGCTATTAGATGAGGGTTGATAACCTCAAATCTCCATTGTTAGACCCTTTTCCCATTCATTACTCTCCTGATCCGGTGAGTAAGAATAAGACAAATTCTAACATTTGCAACTATTAAGAAGCAATTAAACTAAAGGGAAAAACAATACATGCAAAAATCCCGTTCAAGATTCAGTAAGTATTTTACCTGTGTTAGTTAATTCATCATGGTTCCTACAACCCTAGTTATGGGTTTAGCTACTCATAATTGTATGATCACAATCACAAAATAAATAAAAAATCATAATTGTAACTTACAAAGATTTGTAGTAGAAAACCACTTGAATTGAATAAATCACCAAAACCAAAGAACAAAACTTCAATGTTGTTTAATTCTCAAAATCAATAACAAAATTACAAACTTCTTTCTTGAACCAAGAATGATCATTCACAACACCAAAATTCACATTCAAAGATGTAATATTGTGTCACTTGTAAAATAAACCTAAGAAAATTATTTATAGACATGAAACAAATCCTTTCCTAAATCAACTAGGATTCTGGTGTTGGCAGGTACCGCGGTCCGTTGGTAGCTCCAACGGGCCGTTAGAGTGTCCATTGTTCCAGTCGTTGCTCCCCTCAGACTTGTCTTTTTTTAGCATCTGGCCTCAAACAATGGCTCGTTATGAGATCCTATGTGCCGTTGGTCCGGTTTGTTGTTTCTGGCCTCCTGAGCATGGTTTTTGATCCTAGAGGTACGGGTGCTCAGAACGACCCATCCTCAAAAGGTACTGCCCGTCCTGTCTGTCCGTTGGATGTAGCCTGCTTTTGATCATTCTTCTCTGATTCTTTCCACGACTGGACAGGATGGTCTGTTGTAAGTTAGTGCTATCCATGGGTTTTAACCGTTGCTTGGGACTCTACTTAACAACTTCACTGAATTGGCTGCAATGGCTGACCAGGACGGCCTGTGGTAAGGACCAACGATCCATAGCACAGCTCTTCTGAGGCATTTTTGCTTTGTTCTGTCCTTTTTTTAAGTTTTTATTCCCACGACCTATTTTACCTGCAAAACTACAAAAACGCGTCATATATACTTAAATGTACCTAAAGTCATGCACGTTCATAGAGTTTTAAGCGTCTCTAGTGCCGTAAATTCATGGCACATCAACACCCTCAACTTAGCATGTTTGCATGTCCTCAAGTAAACAAAATAAAATCAACCCATGGCGACATTTAACTAGAGGAAACCTAGAAGATTCATAGCATTCCAAATTCACCAAAAATACAAAATGTTCACTCAATAAACCTCCCTCCTACCGGGTTAAAACAGAACTCAGTGTGACAACTCAACACTTCTCAACATGACATAATAGGATCAAAGGATGGCACCATATTATCACTACACAACCAAGCACACACAATTGACATTTCCCCTAGATAGCTAGAAATCAATCCATGCAATCACGCGCCCTCACAACAATGAAGTCACTCATGCTCATAAAAAATGTGCGCATACAATACCATAAGCTTGCCTTTACTTTTAATACCTCAATTTTCAGACGCTTGAACTAGGATCACTATAGGAATTTTTCAGCTTGTAATATAGGCTCGGGGTCGGGTATGGTAAATATGGAAATAGTAACTTAACCCTCCTTGGAACTACACTAGCTTTGGCTCCATTTAACCTCTTTTTCACTTCTCTCCCTTTTTCCTTTGCTTTCTTCTTCTTTTACTTTCTTTTGCAACTATGAGTGCGGTGTTCCTTCTTTCAAGTATTCATTACTTCCATTGTTTTTTCTTTTTTCTCTTTTTCTCTTTATCATTATTATTATTTTATTCTTCATTATGCACACTGCACCCACTTTTTTATTTTCATTACTCAATTTCATTCTACCCTACTCTTCTTATTCACCCCTATGATAGCCACCGTTAACTTAAGTGATTTTCTTGAGTTGAGATTCATAGTTTCCAAGGAGGGACGAGGGCCAAAACAGATTCATTATAATCAAAGCAGGAAGGTGAATTGGTTTTAACAAAAAGAAGGGTCAACTTAAGCTTAAAATTGGGATCAAAGGATATTATTTCCATTTGGTAGGTGTTTTAAGACTAAAGTGGACTATTCATAAAAAATGTCCTATGATCCTTTTCTAATTTCCCGTCCTATACCTCGTTATGACTGACCAAGAAAGTTCTATATTGACACACACAACATAACTAGCTATTAAACCTTACTCACACAAGCACGTGATTGCACAGCTAAGTTCCAACCACCAGGTTCATGCATAGTTTTGACATTAATTATCCTAGTGATACCTATGAGGCCATACAAAGATCCATACTGGTCACGCCTCACAACACAAGTATATTGACACAAAAGCATTTAGGAAGGGTGTCATTTTCACATACATCACAAAATCAGTTCATCACATGCTTTGTTTGCTCTTACGCCTCCTATTTTTCATCTAGTTAACCAACAAAACAAAATAAAACAACAAACCTAAACATGCTGGTTCTACTAGATAAAGAGCACCCAAAGGAAAAGATGTTCGGCAAGAAAAACCCTCAGGTTATGTTCAATAAAAATCAAGTACTACCCTACCCATCAAAAAAAATCATGCGGCATCTTCGACAAATCCAAAAAGTAAAATATGAGAATAGGGACGTAACTGGGCATCCTAGACGCCGGTGGTCTGGTCACCGAGGGCTGCAGATGCAACCCCAGAATCATCAGCAGCTGGAGTCTTAGTCATAACTCCAGCCTGTGTAGCAGTAGCATTAGCCGTGTCCTGTGCATTCTTTGAAGCTATCCGTACAGGATAATTAAATATACGTGCACTCTCCTCGAGCACATCCCGCACAATAGAGCTACTGTCACCTTTAACCTGCTCCATTATCTCTCTCTAATACGCAACGAGGGTGTGTCGGCTTTCTTTGAGGACAACTTTCAATGCCCGCTTCTCCTTCTTTCACTTTCTTCATTCCTCATCCTCCGCTCCCTCAGTGGCCCGCTTCTTTTTGCCTTTATCATACGGGGCCGGCTCGAGGTCAGAAAACTGAGGTATCTCTACATCTAAGTCCTCATCTATCACTGACAAAGCCTACGGTGGTAAAAGTAGAGTAGGTTTGGATGACAACTCTAGCACTGAGGCTCTCAACATTGCTAGCTCTCTCTCCATTGTGTCCCAATCTCGAGTCTGAGCATTAGATAGGAACTGGTTGAGGTGTACCTCAAAACCATCAAACTGCATGTGTAACCCCCGTGCTGTATCTCCTATTTCTTTTTTAACCCATGGCTTAACTTGCTCGAGCAACATGTCAATCTTGTGCTCTACAATTGTCAGTCTCTTGGCTATTTTTCTCATGTCACTCTTTGGGACCAACAGGTATCCAGTTGGAATGGACTGGGCTGTGCTTCCTGATGGAATAAGAGTGGTCGTTGTGGCATCATTGGCTCAAGTGGAAGGAAACTCCATCGTCTGCTCAACCTGGCCGGATGTGTCACCCTACTCACGACCTCTCGGTGTACTCTCACTCAATCTAGTTCGTCCAAATGGAACTCAGACAGTGGACACCGAATTCAGATCATCTTTAATCAATGTCATGTTTGTTGTCCTGATGTTTGTAATCATATGATCAATATATGGGAAGATAGGCACTCTAGACTCTATGCATAGCTGATAGATCAGGCTCAGGAACAGAAGTGTAGTGTGTTCTTTGACCGCCCGCTCCCGAATCTCTGTGGAAATAATTTGGGGAATATTCCGCAGGTGTTCAGACATAATGCATGCCAGCAAAGCTACCCTATCTACACTCAAAACATTATCATTCACTATAGACGCGAGCCGATGTCGAAAGATGGACCACATGACTTGGCCAAAAACTTTAGGGGCGCCTTGTAGATCGGTTTCCTTCTTGTGACCCATTATGATCGCTCCTTATCTTCAGCAATAATATTTTCCATCCACTGAAAGTGCAACACTTTTTCCTCAGTGCTCAATAGTAATATGCACAGAACTCACGTACCATCTCCATACTCTATTTTCCCGGAGTCTTGGCCATCCAATACATATTATAGCCCTCAAAGAGCCTTCTGAGCTCTAGAACTTTATTTAGGGCATTGATTTGAATCTTTGGCTCCTCCTGAATATATGGATGGGATTCCCTTTTTCATTGAGATTGAGCCCTACATAATACACATCTCTGGAGCCCTGTAAAAACCATCTTTTGGACCTTGCTTCTGGTGTGGTGGCAGGGTCAATGTCCTCTACTTGCTGGCTAGACTTTTCAGTAGCACTCTCTTTGTTACTACACTCATCTGCCTCAGAATCATTATCACCCTCCTCTACATTATCCGCAGGAGGGTTGTCACCATCAGACGCAGCCTTTTCACTTCCCTTATCAGATGGGGAGGTGAGGCAGTAGCCGCTGAAGCTTCCTGGGCATTTGAATTTTCTCTAGTGGTAACCACTGGAGATTCATAAGAGGTTTCAATGTTGTAGTGCACCTCCGAATCACTAGAACTATCCGATTCTGACTCATCTCGGAGCTGCTACCTTTTTGCAATTTCCTTTTGTGCAGCAGCTTCTTGTTTACTGGTGAAGTCATTGTACCTGTGAGACCCATTGTTAGATTACCAAAAACAAGACAAGTTATAATAGTATTTTGGCACAACAGACGACTATTAGTACGTGTCTTTATAGGAAACTATTGGCCAACCATTCATAAGTGCTGGATCTGCCTCCAATCTTAAGAAGTGATCCGCCACCTGGTTTTCAATCCCCTTCCGGTCCTTTACTTCAAACTAAAACTCCTGCAGCAACAAAACCCAATGAATCAACTTTGTCTTGGCATCCTTCTTAGCCATTAGATACCTCAGAGCTACATGGTCTGTATGGACTATCACCTCAGTTTCAAGCAAATAAGCCCGAAACTTTTCGAATGCAAATACTACATCTAACAACTCTGTTTCCGTTATGGTGTAATTTTTCTGAGCTGCATTAAGAGCCTTGCTAGCATAATAAATGGAATGGAAAATCTTTTCATGCCTTTGGCACAAAACAACTCCTAGGGCCACTCCGCTAGCATCAAACATAATCTCAAATGGTAAGGAACTGTCAGGTGCCACTATTATCAGGGTAGTGGTCAATTTCTCCTTTAGGCATTCAAAAGCCTTTAGACACGCATCATCAAACACAAACTTCACCTCTTTCTCAAGTAGCTTACACAAGGGATGTGCAATCTTTGAGAAATCCGTGATGAATCTCCTATAAAATCCTGCATGTCCCAAAAAGCTTCTAACCCCTTTCACAAAAATAGGAGATGGTAGACTAGAAATTACATTGATCTTTTCTCTATCCACCTCAATTCCTTTACAAGAAATCTTGTGGTCGACACTATATCTTCTTTCACCATAAAATGGCACTTTTCCTAATTAAACAGGTTGGTCTTTTCGCATCGCTGCAGCACCTTGCTCAAATGAGCCAAACAATCATTGAATGAATCACCCACCAACAAAAAGTCATCCATAAAGACTTCAATGGTGTCCTCCACCATGTTAGAAAATATGGACATTAGGCTGTGCTGAAAAGTGGCGTGTGCATTACATAACCCGAACGTCATCCTCTTGAAAGCAAATGCACCATATGGAGAAGGGAAAGTGGTTTTCTCTTGGTCTTCTAGGGCTATAAATATCTGATTGTACCCTGAATAACCATTAATAAAACAGTACCATCTTCTGCCTGCAAGTCGGTCTTGCATCTAATTAATTAATGGCATAGGAAAGTGATCTTTCTGAGTCCAATGGTTCAACTTTATATAGTCCATGCATACTCTCCAACCAGTGACTGGTGTAAGTGGAATGAGCTCATTGTTAGCATTTGAGACCACCGTGATCCCTCCTTTCTTCGGCACATACTAAATTGGGCTTACCACAACCGCATCCAATCACTTGATGATTCATTCTTGACCACCTCTTGCATAGGTGGGTTCAACCTGCGCTGATGCTCTATGCTCAAAATATAATCTGGCTCTAGCTGGATCTTATGTGTGCAAATACCGAATGGAATCCCAATAATGTCTACAATGGTCCACCCAATGGCTTTTATATATCTCTTCATAATGAAGACCAAGGCCTCCACTTGCCATTCCTCCAAGTCAGCTGCAACTATGACCGGTAAAGTGTTTCCGGTCCCCAGAAATACATACCAAAAGTGAGATGGGAGTGCTTTAAGCTCAAATATCAGAGGCTCCTCAATAGATGACTTGGAAGGTGGGGTCACTCGATTCTTCAAATCAATATCATTCTTCTTTGGAGCATAGTTGTATGACCCCATTCTAGCAAGTTCATTAACTATCTCCTCACCCCTATGGATCTCCTCAGCACCAACATTCATCAAAACTGCTGCTAAGTCCTCAATAGTCACTAACTACTCAATGGGCATAATTGGAAACTCAGGTTCCACAACATCAATTATTGAGACCACCCACATGTCATTTGGCTGCTTCATGGATCGGCATACATTGAATGTCACCTCCTCATTGTTCAACCAAAATTTTAGCTGTCCACTTTCCATATCTACAAGAGCACCTTCGATGGCGAGGAACGGTCAGTCCAAGATAATAGGGACCTCAAAATCAACCTTAAAGTCCAAAATAACAAAGTTGGCCAGAAATATAAAGGACTCTACCTTCTCTATAACATCATAGAGAATCCCCATCGGATTTTTCACCATGCGATCTACCATCAGAAGCCGCATTGTAGTAGGTTCGGGGGCTCCCAAGCCAACCTTTCTGAACACTTTTAACGACATCAAGTTAATACTAGCACACATATCACGTAGTTCCTTAGCAAAATTAAAGGCTTTAATAGTGCACGGTATGGTGAAAGCTCCAGGGTCTTCCTCTTTCTGAACAAGAGAATGAGATGCTATTGCACTACAATGGTGCAAATTATCTGCAAGTTCTAAGCTCATAGTCCTCTTTCTAGTGACAAGGTCCTTCATGAATTTAGCATAGCTGGGCATCTGCTCAAGTGCTTCGACTAATGGGATGTTCACAGATAATTATTTCAGCCTTGATATGAATTTGTGATACTTCCTATCTTCGACCTTCTTATTGAACCTTTGTGGAAACGGGGGATGAGGTCTAGGAATAGGTGTGATCTTTTGAGGTACCTCCTTCTCCTTCTCTTTGCCAGACCCATGCTCCTTTGCATTACTAGGAGCTATCATATCCGTGGAATCATCAATCAAAATTTGCTACTCGGAGTCCGCCACCTTATCATCATCAATCACCACGGGCTCAACTATCTCATCATTCACAACTGGCCTCGGAGGATCAACGATCGCCTTCCTACTCCTAGTAGTGACTGCCATGCAATGACTATTATTTTTTGAATTTTGAACTGATTTTATAGGAAGCATGCCCTTCTGCCTCTGGTTCTAGCAACAAATATTTGACTAAGCTGCTGCTCAATCTGCTTAATGGCCACGATATGTGATTCCGCCTAATTGTTCATACCAGAAATATCAGCACAGAGTTCCTTGAAATGGCCATTTCTTGCTTCCATCTGCTTAAGTATCTTAGACAATATGTCTTCCACCCTTAAACCACTAGACTCTAGCTCACAGTTCCTTGGAGGAACATATAGACCGCTTCTGTCATTCTTGTACTCCTCACACGTTTTCCAGTCTCCATTGTCTATGTATTGGCCTCGGTTGTAATTGTTATCTCTGTAGTAGTTCCGAACTTGGTTCCCCTGACCTTGACGCCAAGAGTCTTGGTTAGACCCTTGTGTGTTAGTCCAGAAACTCGCCCCTTGATCATTCAGATAATTTGCTTCCTCCTCAAATTATGATTCGCCTCCATCATTTTTTGGGTCTTTGCACTGAGAAACCACAACATTCACCTTTTTAGCCCCGGCTCCCATAAAATGCTTAGCAAGAAACCCCATTGTGGTTTTCATCTCAATAATATCCTGGTCTCGCTCTTTATCCTTCCTTCTATGTTCCACAGACATACCTACCACATAAGTACCAACTGGAGCCTCCCATTCTCTTTTGTGCCATGCGCAGTTAGTTTTAGTGATCCTGTCAAGGACCTCAACAACTTCGGCATACGTCTGACTCATGAATGTTTTGCCAGAGACAGTATCAACCACTTCCTTGGTGTTAGCATTCAGATACCTATAAAATATCTCCAATAATGTATCATCTAGGATCCTATGGTTGGGCCCGTTTTTGAGCTTCTTGTTGAACCGCAACCATATCATGTGAACTGCTTCAGAATTCAATTACCTAAAGTTGTATATGTCATCTTTAAGCTGCAAAGCTCTGGAAGATGGGAAGGATCTTTCAAGAAAGGCTCTCTTAAGCTCCCCTCAAGTAGTGATAGAATCATTTGGCAATTCAGCCAACCCCAGCATTGCCTCACTCCCTAGTGAAAAGGAAAATAACCTCAGCCCATTTGCATCCTGACTCACTCCCAGTAGTTTGTATGCTTTACAGATACCCAAGAAATTAGTCATGTGATTATGTGCATCATCCGTTGCATGACCCGCAAATATTCCATTCATGTTGAGCAGTTGGATCATACCACTGGCAATGTAAAACTTTGCCTCAGCATGCAAAGGGGGAGGGACAATAGCTCTAGTAGAACTGGCTTCATCAATGTCAACATCATCGTTATCATCGAAGTACCAGTGCCTCTGCTAGTCTGGACCTCTGTTCCTCCTAGCACACTCAGCTTCGGCAGCTAGGCGTTGCTTTTAGCAACCATTGCAAACTCTCTATCTCTTGCCCGAGTTTGTTCCTTAGCCAATATCCTGACCTTAGCCTGTTCCATTGACTCTTGCTCATGCACGTTGGCCATTCTCCTCAAATTTCACAGTGTTTGTTCAAGTTTGTACTCAATTGGAAGAAAGGATTTTCCTTGGCTCCTTGTACTGCGCATGCACGATGCTAAGACCTGTTAAGAACAAAAACAACAAAAGAAAATAAAAAAGAAATAAGGACCAACAGTAAAGCAAACACAATTAACAAAAGCCTAAGCCGTATTCCCCGTAGCGGCGCCAAAATTTGATGTCGTCAAAATTACACCTCGTAAATGAGATATACAGTGGTCAATTTTAAATATATAACCCAACCAGGGTTGGGATCGAATCCCACTAGGAATATGAAAAGAACTTTAGTTAACGCGTTTTGCTAATACTATCGGCTTACTTATTTCCTGGGGGGGGGGGGGGTGGAGGTTTGAAACACAAAATAATGAACAATTGTAAAGACTAGTAGATGCTTAATTCAATTTTGGTTGTATTCAATCAAAAAATTGACTAGGATTGTGTTCCCCATGATTTGATAACCACAAGACTTTTATACTAGTGACCTATTCCGGTGTTTAGCATGCAATATTAGTAAGTTAAATTAACCTGAATGGTTGGTCTCCAATCTAGATGATTATCACCATGAAACTTGATCTATATACATGCTTAATTAACCCTTACCCTTAATACCAGATTAGCTATTCCTGGACACGATCATGTTATTAGATGAGGGTTGATAGCCCCAAATCTCCATTTTTATACCCTTTCCCCATTCATTACTCCCTTGATCCGGTGAGTAATAATAAGACAAATTCCAATGTTTGCAACCATTAAGAAGCAATTAAACCGAAAGGAAAAACAATTACATGCAAAAACCCCATTCAAGATTCACTAAGTATTTTACCTATGTATGTTAATTCATCATGGTTACCACAAACCTAGTTATGGGTTTAGCTACTCTTAATTGTATAATAACAATCACAAAATAAAGAAGAAATCATAATTGTAACTTACAAAGATTTGTAGAAGAAAACCACTTGAATTGAATAAATCACCAAAACTGAAGAACAAAACTTCAATGTTGTTTAATCCTTAAAATCAAGAAAAAACTTAGAAACTTCATTTCTTGAACCAAGAATGATCATCAAAAACACCAAAATTCATGTTCAAAGCTGGAAAATTACGCAACTTGTAAAATAAACCTAAATAAATTATCTATAGATATGAAACAAATCCTTTCCTAAATCAACTAGGATTCTTGTTAGGCAGGTACCATGATCCTTTGGTAGCTTCAATGGGCCATTACAGTGTCCATTTTTTAGGTTGTTGCTTCCCTCAGACTTGTCTTCTTTCATCATCTGGCCTCAAACAATGGCTTGTTATGAGATGCTACGAGTCATTGGTCCGGTTCATTGTTTCTGGCCTCCTGAGCATGGTTTCTGATACTAGAGATACCGGTTCTCAGAACGACCCGTCCTAAGAAGGTACGACCCATCCTATCTGTTGGTTGGATGCAGCCTGCTCTTGATCATTCTTCTCTATTTCTTTCCACAACCGGACCGGATGGTCCGTTGTAAGATAGTATGATCCGTGGGTTTCAACCGTTTCTTGTCACTCTATTAAAAACTTCACTGAATTATTTGCAATGGTTAACCAGGACGGCCCGTGGTAAGGACCAACGGTCCGTAGCACAACTCGTTTGAGGCATTTTTTCTTTGTTCTGTCCTTTTTCTCAATTTTTATTCCCACGGCCTGTTTTACCAGCAAAACTACCAAAACATGTCATATCCACATAAATGTACCTAAAGCCATGCACATTCATAGAGTTTTAAGCATCGGTAGTGCCATAAATTCACAACACATAAGCTAGTTTGCTAAGTTAGATCTTAGGTCGGGTTATTGGCATGTTAGGATAGCAGACAGTGATGAGCCTAAAATTGCTTGTGTAGCTAGGTACGACATATGAATTTCTTGTAACATTTGGGCTAATTATTGTAACATTTGGGCTACTGATTTATTTTATAAAGATGTGGTTAACTTTTTTGGTGTGCCAGTGATATTTTTAGTGATAGGGATGTGCATTTTATAGGTCGATTCTTGTCAACTTTGTTCAACTTGATGGGAATTGATTTGAAGTTTTCGACAGCCAATCACCCTCAAATTGATGGCCAAATAGAAAGAATTAATCACTTGTTGGAAGAATATTAGAGGCACTTTGTGACAGACATCCAGCAAAACTAGCTAGACTTGTTGGATACGGTGTTGTTTTGTTACAATCTACAAAAGCCACTGGCAATAGAGATGAGTCCATTTTAGTTAGTCTTAGGTAGACAGCCTATGACACCACTAGATGTCGCCAAGTGGAAGAGTCTAGGAGAGTGTTTAGTTGCTTACCATTATTTAAGGGACAAGTATGAGATGCTTGTTGAAACACAACTAGTTTTCTCAAGGGCCAAAAACGCATGAAGAAATATGCTGACTAGCACAAACTCTCATTGGAATTCAAGGTGGGTGACAAGGTGCTTCTCAAACTCACTCTGCAAATTTGGAAACAAATTATGAGTAAACAGAGGCATAACTGACTAATTCCTCAATTTGATGGATCATTTGAGGTTGTGGAGAAGATAGGCGAAGTTGCTTACAAATTAAAACTATCGGAAAGTTTTAAAGTACACCTTTCTTTTCATGTCATTTTTCTAAAGCCTTATTTTGAAGTAGTTGTATACTCGAGTAGAAATTAGATGAAAAGAGCTCCTCCTGTGATGCACGCACATTATGAAGATGATATTAAAAAGGTGCTGCAACTTTGAGTTCTTGGGATGAGCAAGAACAACAGGCGAATAGAATTCTTTATTCATTAGAAAGGCAAGTCTGAGATAGATGTGACTTAGAAGAAAAACACAAAATTATAGTAGTTCAAGAAACAAATTGAGGACTATCTTAAGATGGCCTCAACGATGATGTGAAATTCAACTGGTGGGAGTGATTTGTTAGACACTAAGGTTCGAACCTGACCGACGTCGGCTGTAGTATGTCAATAGCTTGTACGTTGCCCCTTGGCACGGGTACTTGTGGGTTTTGGAAGAAATGTGTGTGGTTGGATGTCTATGGCATGGATTCAAATAAGTCAAGGTGCTTGAGTGTTGGCAAGGTAGTCTTGAACGATGATTAGCAAAGGACAAGTGCATTGCAGCTAACAGGTACGTGTGTAGGCAGTGGGATGACTCGACTAGGTAGTGGCAGCGGCATTGTCAAGAGCTAGATGGGTGCAAGGCAAAGGCTATGGGCAAATAGACACGACATGGGTAGGAAGAAATGTCGAAAATATTCTATGTGTTAGAAGAAGGAATTTGCAGAAAGCTGACCATGTGTATTGTATGTGTTTCAAATAGGCAGATACATGGCATATGTGCGACACATAGGCCAGTTTTAGCCGAAATTTAAAATGCATGTAATTGTATTTTAGTAGTCTTTAGACTTAGGATCATGTTTCCTGAATTTATGTAAGCATGTATTTGCCAGGGATGCCCCCCCTCGTCCTTCATTTTGATTGCCGATAGGCAGGCTTATTTGTAAGTAGAATTTGGCTATGGAAAAGATCAATTTTGTAGACCTTCTATATTTGTGAGTCCCTTTGTATAACTGGGAGACAATAAAGGTTGAGAATCTATTCTTGTAAACATTGTGTGTGCTTACTATTTCGTAATTACCTAAATTATTCTAAGTCCATCGCGGACTTGGCATGTATGTGGATGAAGTTGTATAACTACCGCGCAGTTGTGAAATTAAATAAATAAACAAACAAATAAATAAAAATGAAAATAAAAATCACCCCTGCATTAGATAGAATGCATAGTTTGAGAATTTGCACGCCTCAAATTTTTTCGTCACAGCCAAAGCACCCAGAGGATATTTTGTTTGTTGTATGCTCGATATTTAGTTTATCAGAATATTTGGTGTTGGTTTCCATCGGTGTTCTATTATAGGTCAACCATGAATTGATCAGGTTAATTAAGTGTTATAGTTTCAATAGAGAATCCAACAACCAGTTTCTTTGTCTATGAAAGAGTGATGGAGCCCTTAATATTTTGGAGGAAAAATTGTAGGAAATTTCTTTTGATTGATTAATATCCAACCCCCGCCCCGCACAAACAGAAACTTGGCAACTTCATCTAGAATTTTAGCCTACCATATAAATTTCTGATGCCATGAAGCCAAGGTGTGATGGAAAACAGTCATGTGTAGCTTATAATTTCACTATTACGCATTAACAGGCTGAAAGGAGAAAGCTTAAACTTTCTCAAAGGAAGGGACATATAATCAAAAGAAATAAACACTATCATGATTTTTGTTCAACATTTAGGATGAAAGGGACATATGACCATGCTTCCGAGTTTTGATGTGCAAAAATATACATACCATTCATTATATGTGTTTATGGAATAAGATACCAAACCATAGATTCTCAAAAGTGGCATATGCAGCATTTATCCACAGCAAGAACCACAGGCGAGAAGAGAGCCTGCAATAGGAAAATGAAGGCGTTAAATAACAGAAGAAACTTATACAAACAAATAACTCATCAACAATTTTAGGATGAAGTATTATGAAAAAATATTTTCCAAAATATTTTGTGCAAAATAGTTCCGGATAGTTGTAATTTTTTTGAAGATTTTGTGCATAAACTGTGAGTGAAAGGAGAGGTTTTTTACTAGAAATACCATAAAGCACTTCTTCATAGGAAGGTTTTATTTCAAGAACAAACATGTTTTTCAATAAAAGTCTCCAATTTTCAAAGAATATTTTAGCAAACAAATGCCAAAGAGATCGAAGAAACCAAGCAACATATTGTAGTCAATGCGTTGGACATTATCCAATCCATGGGGTGGCCCATGATCTTGGGCAAATTTATATACCCAAGTGATACTCAAATGTGTCATTTTGCCTTGTTTATCTATCGATGTTTGTACATTCTCATGTGAATTGTAATAAAATGTGAATTTATACTAACCAACATGATTAGCGTTGTTTTGCAGGAAAAATATAAAGTTATGGAGCTAAGATGCATGTTGGGAGAGATCGGGATTGGACTCGGAAGGTAGCAAGGGAAAAAGCACAAGGAAAGCATGAATTAAAGGGGCTCCGCGATGGAGCCGTGTCACGCTGCCATCGCGGATGCATTCTGCCTGGATGCGGAAATTTGCCAAATTCCAGTGAAAGTGCGCGTTGGGGCCGTGGCACGTTGGCCTAGCCCCGCGTTGCATGTCGTGCCACATTGGGCCTTAATACCTGGACGACTGGATTCCAGTGAGGGTCCGCATTGGTGGCGTGTCACGGAGGCAGTGCTCCGCGATGTACTCCGTGACACGTTGCTTGTTATTCCGGGAAAAATTCCCACTAGTATAAATAGAACACTTAGGTTCATTTTTAATATCTCTGACTTGGTGGAGCAAGAACGTGGGTTACAGGCAGTTGAGGGGACGAATATCTCAAGGTTTTTCCCTATCTCCTTCTTCTTTATTTCAATTGCTTGTATAATTAACACTCATTTAACGATATTTAATCCACAAATGAGTGGCTAAATTCCCTTCTTGCTGAGGTTAAGAACAATTGTATTGAAATGTGATTATTGATAAATTGGTTTTCATCTTTTCTTCCATGGTTGTTCTATTGATTTTTGTTCTTATTGCATTAATGTGTGGCCAACGTTAATGTATATCTAAAAAGTCCGGTTTCACTCGAGAGAGCAAGAAATTGGAAAGTTGTGAATTGATAGGATATGATCTTTTCTTTGTTTGGGAAAATTGAGAATTGATTTACCTTCAGGATAGAGATATACCTGAAAGTCGTATTAGTCAATTAAGGAATCTGTTTTGTATGTATAGAACATGAATTTCTTTTTATCACAGAGATGTAGGTGGAAGGTTCACGATTCTTAAGTTGGGTTAAATACAAGAGTTTTAATCCATAGGCAATAATTCTTGACTAGCAACCGGAGGAAAGATTAATCAAATTTTATCGATAATTTATTTCTCTACATGTTCATTTTAGCCTCAGCACGCTCATACTTATAGTTCAGACTCAAATTGTATATTCGTTTTAGACTTAGTACAAAATTAGGAAACAAAATATCAAACTCTTCTTCACACTGTTGTCTGCAATTTAGAGTTAAAGTTTATTGACACTTGAGTAGATTGTTACCTTAGTCCAGTCCCTGTGGGATCGATACTTGGCTTACTTAAGCCACTTTACTACTTATTTGACCACGTGCACTTGCGTGTAGTTATACCGAAATAGCCGAACAAGTTTTTGGCGCCGTTGCCGGGGACTGGCAATTGGTAAATTTTTCTTAAGTGTTAGTTTACTATTTCTTCTTAGTGTTGACAACTTGATCTTAGCCTATATTTTGCAGATACTAATTTCTGTTGAACACTGGCAAGAGACAAGGAGCTCGTGGACTCATATTTAGAGTCGAAAAGACAATTTCATCATCAAAGGAGAGAAGCTCTAGAGAAAAAGCTGCAGTTGCTCAGACAAACAATCCTGGAGCAACAACAAAATCCACCTGTTGTAAGGGCAATGTTAGTGCCCGAGGAAATGGCAGCTAGGCCGGTCCGCGAGGTGGCAATCCCACATGCTAACAATGTCACATCTAGCATCCGCAAACCTGAGCCAGGAGGGAGGTTTGAGCTTAAACAAAACATGGCGCAATTGCTGCACACCAGCGAGCAATTCACAAGTCTCTCTCATGAGGATCCACAACAACATCTCCAAAATTTTTTGGAGATAAGTGACACTTACATCCCCGCTGGAGTGTCATCAGATTATGTCAGGCTTACATTGTTCCCATTCTCACTTTTGGGAGAAGCTATGAGGTGGTTGAAAGCTGAGCCACCTAATTCCATTGTTCACGCTTTGCTGCTCGGTATGTGTTAAAAACCGACACGCAAGTGTACGTGGTCAAACAAGTAATAAAGTGGCTAAGTAGCCAAGTATCGATCCAAGGAGGCTGCTCTGGATATGCAAAATTTCCTAGTTCACTATATTTCTATTCAATTTCTAACTATGCTAACAACTATCCAATCAAGAATTTAGGGAGTTTTGTGTCTAAACTAATTATATACTAAACTTAACAACTATTATTTACGTTGAATTCAGACAATGGATATGCTCATGCCAAGGTTAAGAACGAGTAATGGAGTTGATAATTATGATAATTTGGTCATCCTCTTCTTCATATTGCTAGTCAAGAACGTTTGCCTAGAAATTAAAACTCTCGTATTTAATTTCACTTTAGAATCATAAACCATTCGTCTACATTTCTGTGATCAAATGAAATTTATGACCTAACACTACAATGCCGGTTCCTAAATTGACTAATACGGCTTTCAAGTATATTTCTATCAAGAAAGCACATCAAAACCCAATTTTCCCAAATCAAGTTAAGAACAATACCCTATTGATTCACAACTTTCCAATTTCATGCTCTCTCGAGTGAAATTGGACTTTTTAGATATACATTAATGGTGGCCAATCAAGAATGTACTAAGCACAAGAATTAATAGAACAATATGCAAGAAGAAGAAGAAACCATATCAATTATTACCAATAATCATTACACAAGTTCAAAACCTCAGCAAGAAAGGAATTAGCCACTCATTCTTGGATTAATCGTCCTAGAATGAGTGTAAATCATGCATACAATTGAAGGAAAAGAAGAAGGGAAGAGAAGAAAACTCTTATCTTTTCTATTCTTCAACTGCCACAAAACCACGTTCCTCTCTCCACTCCTGAACTCTGCTAAAAACTAGAACTAAAAAAAGACTCCTTTAAAAATAACCTAAGTGTGCTATTTATACTAGTGGGAAATTTTTCCCGGAATAACAAGCAACGTGTCACGGAGGCCAACGCGGAGCACTGCCTCCGTGACACGGCGTGGACGCGGACCCTCTCTGGAAATTGCAGGGTCCGGATAATTGGTCTCAACGTGGCACGGAGGCCATCGCGGAGGCCTATCTCCGTGCCACGGAACTGACGCGCAGGCACACTGGAAATTGCCTAATTAATTCCTGCCCAGGCAGTGTGCTACCGCGATGGCAGCGTGGCACGGCTCCATCGCGGAGCCAGTGTAAAATGTGCCATCCAAGGTCTTTTCCACGCTCGCATCCAAGTCCAACTCCGACATAGTTCCAACACGCATTTTAGCTCCTAAAAATCACATTATCCTGCAAAACAAATGCTAATCATGTTGGTTAGTATAAATTCGCATTTTATTACCAAATACATGATATTATATACACATTGCACAACAAACAAGGTAAAAATGATACGTTTGAGTATCACTTGGGCATATAAATTTGCCCAAGATCACTTACCCCACACTTAAATCGTTGTTCGTCCTCGAACAACACATACACAACTCATGCAAATTACATCCCAACCTTCGTCACTATGGTGCAACCTTTTACGCTACGGTCATACCGATTATTCAATTCTTGAAAATCATCAAGAAAACATGCTTGGTCGTACAAGACAATGACCTTAATACATCGAGGCTTCCTAAACTTTTAAGAATTGATTCTTGATATCGGCAAACTCATGCAAATCAACTAATCAAGAGATCCGACACGAAAATCAATCTTTCATCAAGCATGTACCCTCACAACTCGAGAGAAACTTCCCCTTTTATGTTCGTGCAGCACACAAACATGCAAGTAGGGGCATATAAAAATTAATTTCACTCTCTCTCCCAAAAGAATTCGCATGCATCATGTCATGACCCATAGGCTTGCCCTTAGTGTATTACTCCACTAATATAAAGAAATGCAATGTAGGATCAAATAGGACTTTTAATGGGTTGTAGCTGGGCTATGGATCTAGTATATATATATTGGATTAGCCAATAATAGTCGCTAGCATCCTTAAGCGCCTTTTCAACTCATTCCCATCGACTCATGGACATTGTTCCTCTCTTTTCTCTTTTTCTCCCATTCATGCTGGTTTACTTTCATACAGCCCATTTTATCGGCACACTTGACACAAAACAGAGGGTTTTCATGTACCCTCACTATCATTTAATTACAACTAGTGCCTCTTCAACATCATCTTTTCTTTCCTCACTTTGCTTTTCTTTTCTTTTCACTCTTTTCACTCTTTAACACTTTGGGAAACATTTTCTGTTCTTTGTAAGCGCTTAAGAGCTTCTTATAGACTTTAAGGCTAATGAAAAGAAGGAATAAAGCTTAGTTCATACAATTCTGGACGAAAGAAAGAAATCGGCTAAAGGCTCAACGGGCTGACTAGGGTACACAACATATAAAAAGGTAGAATTTGACAAGAAAAAAATGGAAACTAACGGTTAAAACAAAGAAATGCCTACATCCTTTCCGACGCTACACCTCCTTCATTTCGTTTTGTATACACACCAGGCAAGTTCTAGACAATTCACAATGACATGGAATAGCAAAACCTCACTCACACTTTATGCACATGCTCGAATCAAGATGCATTCACAGACTCTTTAATTAGTCAACTACATGAATTCAAGATTAAGCCTCAATCATAATGAACCAAATTCTCTAGCCTAGGTAACTCAACATATTTACAAAATTGCATGCTTTCAAACGAATCATTTTCACGTTTTGAACATCAATTACAACACGCAACAAAATTTTAGCAACCATACGCAACTACAGTTTATTGATGCAATCCACCAAAGAAACTAAAAACAAAACATCTACTCCTATCGACTACATTTCCCTTAAGACGGTCGTCATCCATCCATCATAGGGAATGGTCACTAACTATGACATCGGTTCAATGGGACTATTCTCGGTAAAAGAACCGAAAACAAACTCCGAGAAACTCAAAATTAAAACTTCAAAATTTTTGCAACACATCGATCATTTCGATAGAAAATATTTGCAAACTATGTTGATAAATGCAAAATCTTTTCGCAAAAATTTTGAAAAATATCGATCATATCGATAGAAAAAGAAAAAATTTACAAAATTTACAAAATATTTACAAAGGCAACCATAACTTTTTAAAGACACACATCATTAGCCACAAACAAACATATACACATCATTCACAAATCAGTTCACAAGAACAGGGAAAGCACAGACATACATAAACGTCAAGGAAGAATATACAGCAGATTTAGAGCCTATGACCCAGCACCTAACTACTCCCCACCCCACACTTAAATCGAACACTGTCCCCAGTGTTCACAAAAATACAAAGCACAAAATTTTGGGTGGTGGAACTCCCTGCTTAGTCGAAATATTCGACTTCCTCATCCGGTGTTGCGGCCTCGTCGCCCATATCTGAATCAGCTCCATCGCCGTCATCGGACTCTACATCAGAGTCCTCACGATGTGTCTCCTCATCAGTAGGGACGTCGTCGTCAGTCGGCTCCACAAAGGCTAGCCCCACCTTGCATAAAGCTCTGGCGTTCTCGCCGAAGGGGTAGTCCAGCTCCAGCTGCCATAATTCATCCTCGGTGGCTGGTCTCCCACCTATCCGTAGCTGCAGCATCTGCATGCCGAACATACGGGCCATATACAGGTCGTCACGAGCATGTCGCTCGCCCAGAGTCAGCACAGGTCCGTGTGTAGTGTCAGGGGCCTTGGTTTTTGTCACATCAAGGGCCCTCCGCTCCAACTGCGGAATGTAATCCAAGGCTTCTTCCTCGATGTCAAGGCTTCGGAGGAAGGTGGTGATGAGTCCGCCAAACCCGTATCTGTGGCCCTGGTGTAGTCTGGCTCTCTTCATGGCGGATATTATAACCGCCCCCACATTAATCTCAAGCCCTTTCATAAGGGCATACACCAGGCAGACACGGTCCCGGGTCACGTCTGTCATATGCACTCCCGGGATCAAACACGAACATACTATTTTTAGCCAGATTCTGGCCTCCTTGTTCATCTGCGAATAAGGCAGAGTCTGGTGGTAACCCCTCTCTTTGTGTCTCCTCCATCGGGCTGTGGATCGAGCCCCACACAACGTACGTCTGATGTCGGCGTACGGTGGGGTGATATTGAGCTGGCGGAGAACGTGGGCGTCTGTGTCCCGCGCTCCAACGATGGCATTCAGCTGCTGGGGTTCCAGAGTGACAATCTGCCCTCTGATTTTAATAGTATGGCTCCTGATGGCCGGGTTCCAGTTGGCGTAGAATTCTCGGACCAAGTGAAGGTTGCACTCCTTGGGCTCCTGAAAAATAAAACTGAGCCCAGCTGCCTCAATCCTCTGCACCATGCGAGGGAACTCCTGTGCAAGTGGTTCCCTTGCAATATATTCCTCCGGGAAGTATTTGCTTTCCTTGTGCTTATTATACCATTTCTTCCCTTCGTCGGTGACCCATCGTGTTCCGTATCGGCGGTGTTGACCGCATGGAACAGCAGGTGCAGCTGGGACAGCAGCGCCCAGTCTCATTCTCTTTCTGCCGGTGCCTGAGGTTGAGGCACCCTTGCCTTTATCTTGTCGGCTAGCCATTTTACCTGTCAATTTACACAGACAAGCACAATATTAAGCTAAAAACTTGTTAGCTTCGGCTAAGGTCGGGTTAAACAAAATTTACCCCACACTTAGTCTTTAACAAAATTTACAACATTTTAGCAAGGATAACTCTATTTACACCCCCAAACACAATCAACTATAAACATGTTGCTTAGTGCGTTCACAAAATTTCGACAGCATAACGGCTAGCGAATTACTCAGACTTCATACAGCTAACCCAATCCTCCTATCGACAGCTATTCACCCACTGCACTTAGCAACAATAACCACCACAGAAATAAGAACAACAATACAAACCTATTATATACAACTAATCTAAGCAATTCAACCAATTCACACATTATGCACTTCCCCACAGAAATTTGAGAATTAGTCGTCTTTCCACAATTAAACAATAGTTACCACGACTTATCTCAACTACTAAACACACCCAGGCACCAATTTCATCAAACTATCAAGTTACCCACGTTCAAATCCAACAACCCAAGCCCTAGAACTCAATTCGACAATCAATATTGAATTATTCAATCAATCGATAAGTTCAAACGTCAACTACAATAATCCGAACATAATCAATCACAAAATAATTCACATCATGTTTAATTTTTTTTACCTAGGGTGATATATCTCACCTCACATGCTCAAAAGTGACAAAACTCGCCAGAAATTTGAGATCGAAGATGAAAACATACCTTGGATTTGAAGAACCGAGAAAAACTTGACGTTTTCCTTGCCTATCAACGTGGCACGGAGCTTGGGGGTAGGGAAATGGGTGTTTGGTCGCGGAGGGTAGAAGGAATGGGGAAATTTGGGCAAAAATCGGGGGTTTATTTAAAAGAAACACGCGGGTCACCCGGAAACCCGGTGTGACCCGGCACTGGAATAAGGGCAACGTGTCACGGAGGGTAACGCGGAGCCCCTCCTCCGTGACACGGAGCCAACGCGTTGGCTTACTGGAATTTTAAAAATTCCAGATTCGCCTTCAACGTGTCACAGAGGTCAACGCGGAGCATTGCCTCTGTGACACGGCGCCAACGCGCCAGTGCTCTATTTCACCATCAAATTTTATTTTTCATACCTCGCCTCGTTTCCTCGATTCCAAGTATTTTTCCTCCAGTATACCTGAAAATCACCTCACTAAACAAAAATTGGTTAAATTCATAGATTCCCTACTAAAAAAAATAAATAAAATAAAAATTACTAATTAAAATGCAAATCTAAGCCTAGTCAAGAAAAAGGAAAGAAAATAGAATAAAAGAAAAACTTTACACTAAGGAAAGAAAGGAAAAAAAAAATATTTTTCACGGGTTGCCTCCCGTGCAGCGCCTGGTTTAACGTCGCGGCTCGACAACCTTTATGCTCACGTGTCTACTAGGGAGATGGACGATTTGTCTCGATCATGGTCATCTCCCCAGTAGTGCTTGCATCTTTGCCCATTTACCAAGAACGTAACACTCCTGTCTTCTTGCCACAGTTCTACCGCCCCATGAGGGGTCATTCTCACTACTTCAAACGGTCCAGACCATTTAGACCGCAGCTTACCAGGAAACAATTTCAATCTTGAATTAAAAAGCAAAACTTTCTGTCCTGGTTCGAAAATGCGATGCACCACATGCTTGTCGTGCCATCTTTTGGTTCTTTCCTTGTAGTACTTCGCACTTTCATAAGCATGCCAGCGGAATTCGTCAAGCTCGCTGAGCTGCATCAATCTCTTTTTACCCGCCAGCTCTAAATCCATATTTAGCTTTCTAACAGCCCAGAAAGCTCGATGCTCAAGTTCAACCGGGAGATGACATGCTTTTCCATAGACCAATCGGTATGGTGACGTTCCGATCGGTGTCTTATAAGCTGTTCGGTAGGCCCACAACGCATCATCAAGTTTACCAGACCAATCATTCCGTTGTGTGTTCACCGTTTTCTGAAGAATCTGTTTTACCTCCCTATTTGACACCTCCACTTGCCCACTAGTTTGAGGGTGGTATGCCGTGGCCACCTTATGGCGCACCCCATACTTAGCCAATAATTTCTTGAAGCTTGCATTGACAAAATGAGCTCCTCCGTCACTGATAATTGCTCGGGGTGTCCCAAACCTTGTGAGAATGTGTTTCTTCACAAACTTCGTTACTACCTTGTTATCATTCCTGGGACAAGCTATTGCTTCCACCCATTTTGATACATAATCTACAGCTACCAAGATGTAACGATTTCCAAATGACGGTGGGAATGGACCCATGAAATCAATACCCCATACATCAAAGGGCTCAACTTCCAGTATGTTCTGCAAAGGCATCTCTTGTCTTCTGCCAATTGTTCCTGTCCGCTGACATCTATCACACATTTTGACATACTCCATAGAATCTCTGAACAGGGTCGGCCAAAAGAAACCTGACTGAAGAACCTTATGTGCTGTTCTCTCACCTCCATGATGCCCTCCATACAATGAAGAATGGCAGCCCCTTAGCACCTCTGCTATCTGACTCTCTGGGATGCATCTTCTCATCACCTGGTCTGGTCCCTGCTTGAACAAATATGGCTCGTCCCATACATAATATCGGCTGTCATGCCTCAATTTTCTTCTTTGCTGGTCTGTTGCTTCAGGGGGGTAAACTCCGCTCACTAGCAAGTTGACTATGTCAGCATACCAGGGAACTTCTGCTTCTCCCACTGCCAATAGTTGCTCATCTGGGAAGTCCTCATTAATGTCATCACTTTCCATCACATGCGACCGACTCTCCAGTCGTGATAGGTGATCTGCTACCTGATTTTCACTCCCCTTTCTGTCTCTAATCTCAAGGTCAAACTCTTGTAGCAATAAGATCCATCTGATCAATCTGGGCTTAGCATCTTTCTTGTTGAATAGGTATCGAATAGCTGCATGATCAGTGTACACCACCACTTTTGTACCCACCAAATACGACCGGAACTTGTCAAATGCAAACACCAGAGCTAGCATTTCTTTTTATGTGACTGTGTAATTGCTCTGAGCCGCATTCAGCGTCTTGCTTGCATAATAAATAGAATGAAAAACTCTATTCTTCCTTTGTCCCAAAACAGCTCCCACAGCCATATCACTGGCATCACACATCAACTCAAATGGTTGTTCCCAGTCAGGAGAAGTAAGTATGGGTGCTTCTATCAACTTCTGCTTCAACTTTTCGAATGCTACAACACACTCATCATTTAATTCAAACTTGACCTCCTTTTCTAGCAGCCTGCATAGCGGTCTAGAAATGTTGGAAAAGTTTTTTATGAATCGTCTGTAGAATCTTGCATGTCCCAGAAAACTTCGTACACCTTTCACGGATACTGGTGGTGGCAATTTCTCAATCACCTCTATTTTAGCACGATCGACTTCCAACCCCTTTCTAGACACCTTGTGGCCTAGGACAATCCCCTCCTTTACTAAGAAGTGGCATTTCTCCCAGTTTAACACCAGGTTGGATTCTTCACATCGAGCCAGTACCCTGTCAAGATTCTGCAAGCAAGTAGCAAACGAATTACCAAAAACAGAAAAATCATCCATAAATACCTCAACGAAATCTTCAACCATGTCATGGAAGATAGCCATCATGCATCTCTGAAATGTGGCGGGTGCATTGCATAACCCAAACGGCATTCGCCTTAAAGCATATGTCCCATAAGGACAGGTGAACGTCGTCTTCTCTTGATCCTCAGGAGCGATGGCTATTTGGTTATAGCCGGAGTACCCATCAAGAAAGCAGTAATATTCCTGCCCTGCCAACCTGTCAAGTATTTGGTCAATAAAAGGAATGGGGTAATGGTCTTTCCTCGTGGCTTCATTCAGCTTTCGGTAATCCATACAAATTCGCCATCCTGTGACGGTTCGTGTGGGGATTAACTCATTTTTCTCATTGGTGATTACAGTCATCCCCCCTTTCTTAGGAACACATTGAACGGGACTGACCCACTCACTGTCTGAAATTGGGTAGACTACACCTGCATCAAGCCACTTAATTATTTCCTTTCTTACCACATCTTTCATTGCTGGATTAAGTCTCCTCTGTGGCTGAACTGTCGGCTTGGCTCCTGTCTCCATAAATATCCTGTGCGTGCAGAAAGCAGGATTTATACCCTGAATGTCGGACATTTGCCAACCCATTGCTTTCTTTCTCTTCCTTAAGACCCCCAAAGCTGCCTGTTCCTGTTCCTCTGTCAAGTCTGCAGAGATAATAACTGGTAAAGTCTCTCCCTCCCCCAAAAAGATATATTTTAAATGGGGAGGCAATTCTTTCAGCTCCAATTTCGGTGCCTTCTCAACAGCCGGTTTCGGCAACGACTCTAGTGATCTCATCAAGGACTGAAATTCCTGTCTTCTCGGGTATTGAGGTGCTCCATCTAATAATTGAACCATTCCACAAGCTTCTCCATCCCCAAAATGATCAGAGTGCGTAAGCGCTCTCTCCAAGGGGTCTTGAGCTTCAACAGCCTGCTTACTTCCTACATGTTCAACCACGTTGATTTCCGAAAGCTCCTCATGTATAGCCGGCAGCTTCATGGATTTTAACACATCAAATACCTCTACCTTGTCATGTGCTTGCATTGTAAGTTTACCCGCAGCTACATCGATCAATGCCTTTCCGGTTGCCAAAAATGGTCGTCCCAAAATAAATGGGACTTCTGCATCTGGTTCAAAATCCAGAACAATGAAATCTACCGGAAAAATGAGGGAGCCTACCTGCACTAGCACATCCTCAACAATGCCATCCGGCTTAGCTAAGGACCTGTCTGCTAGCTGCAAGATCACTGTTGTGGGTCTAGGACTCCCTAGCCCTAACTTTCTGAATACCGAAGATGGCATCAGATTTATACTTGCCCCCAAGTCGCATAACCCACGAGCTCGGATACTTTGCCCAATCGTCAGCTGGATGGTAAAACTTCCAGGATCCTTTAGTTTAGTGGGCAACCTGTTCTGAATACGGGATGTGCATTCCTCTGTTAAAGCCACCGTGGCGTACTCAGTCAAGCGACTTTTGTTGGCCACGATGTCTTTGATATACTTTGCATATTTCGGCACACCCTGCAAGACATCAACAAGAGGTAAGTTAACATGTACCTGTTTGAGTACCTCCATGAATTTCTGGAAACACGCCTCCTCCTTGTGTTTCTTAAGTCGTTGAGGGAACGGGGGTGGAGGCCTTGCTGGTTTAGCTTCTTTGGTCTTCCCCGTATCTGAGGTTTGTTCTCCCTCAACATCTACTGCTCCTGACTTCTGAGGCGGTCTTTCAGGTTCCACCTCCTTTAATTGTAAACCACTCCTCATGGTCACTGCATTTACCTGCTTAGGATTTGGATCCGTGTCTCTAGGTAGTCCTCCCCTGGGTCTAGTATTTTGGGCACTAGCAAATTGCCCAAACTGATATTCAAGAGCCTTGGTTGCCAATTGATTGTTCTTTACTTCGGCTGCCAGTTTGACGTAGTCAGCCTGCAATTGTGCCTGGTTGGCAATCATGGTCTTGAACATTTCCTCAATAGTCGGTGATGGTGGTGGAGGAGGGGCATTGTGATTTCTGAACTGATTCTGATAGCCTTGTTGCCCTCCTTGGTTTCTGTGCATACCCTGCCCTAAACCTTGGCCTTGTTGATTGTTGCTACCCCACGAAAAATTTGGATGATTCCTCCAATTCGAGTTGTAGCTACCACCAAACTGCTGTTGATTCCTCTGTGCATTGCCCACAAAGTTGACAGAATCAGGATTTGCACCACAGCACTCAGCTGAATGCTCACTACTACCACACACTTCACACCACATCTGTTGGACTGCATTAACTGAGGCTGAAGGCTGGTTCAAATTCATAGTGCTGAAGTGAGTGTTTAACTGATTTTGCAAAGCAGCTATCTGTGCAGCGATAGCTGTGAATCCATCCACTTCGAACACTCCTGCTGCTTTCCTTGCTCCTCCCCTTGAAGAATCTGCATTCCATTCCGGATTGCCTTGTGAGATTCGGTTGAGCAAAGTGTACAACTCTTCATAAGTCTTCTCCAGCGCTTGCCCTCCAGCTGCTGAGTCTAACAAAATTTTAGTGTGGGGTTCCAAACCCTCAATAAAAGTGTGTACCAACACCTCATTTGACTGATGATGATGAGGACAGTCCCGCAACATGGACTTGAATCTTTCCCAGGCTTGATAAAGATTTTCTCCTTCCCTCTGTTTAAAGCTTAGAATCTGACTTCTAAGTTTAGCTGTTTTACCTGAAGGGAAAAATCTGATCAAGAACTTCTTTGCAAGATCATCCCACGATGATATAGAGTTGGGTGGTTCAGCTTTTAACCACCTCTTGGCTTCACCCAATAAGGAAAATGGAAATAAAGTGAGCCGAACATAATCAGGTGACACTCCAGCGGGTATGTACGTGTCACTTATCTCCAAAACGTTCTGGAGATGTTGTTGCGGATCTTCGTGAGGGAGACCGGTGAACTGCCCGCTCGTGTGCAAAAGTTGCACCATATTTTGCTTTAACTCAAATCTCCCCCCAGGCTCTGGTTTGCGGATGCTGGAATGTACATTATTAGCTTGTGGGATTGCCACCTCGCGAACCGGCCTGGCTGCTACTTCCTCGGGCACTAACACTGCCCGTACAACTGGTGGATTGGGTTGCTCCATCGTAGACTGTTTGAGCAACTGCAGCTTCTTCCGAAGAGCTTCTCTACGTTGACTATGCAATTCACGTTCTGGCTCTAAGTAAGATTCCACCAACTCCTTGTCCCTTGCCAGTGTTCACAGAAATAAAAATCTGCAAAATACAGGCTAAGACCAAGTTGTTAACACTTAAGAAAATAAAATACAAATACAGTAAATTTACACTAAACAAAATTTCACAAATCGCCTAGCCTCCCCGGCAATGGCGCCAAAAACTTGTTCGAGCTTTGCTGCTCGGTATGTGTTAAAAACCGACACGCAAGTGTACGTGGTCAAACAAGTAATAAAGTGGCTAAGTAGCCAAGTATCGATCCAAGGAGGCTGCTCTGGATATGCAAAATTTCCTAGTTCACTATATTTCTATTCAATTTCTAACTATGCTAACAACTATCCAATCAAGAATTTAGGGAGTTTTGTGTCTAAACTAATTATATACTAAACTTAACAACTATTATTTACGTTGAATTCAGACAATGGATATGCTCATGCCAAGGTTAAGAATGAGTAATGGAGTTGATAATTATGATAATTTGGTCATCCTCTTCTTCATATTGCTAGTCAAGAACATTTGCCTAGAAATTAAAACTCTCGTATTTAATTTCACTTTAGAATCATAAACCATTCGTCTACATTTCTGTGATCAAATGAAATTTATGACCTAACACTACAATGCCGGTTCCTAAATTGACTAATACGGCTTTCAAGTATATTTCTATCAAGAAAGCACATCAAAACCCAATTTTCCCAAATCAAGTTAAGAACAATACCCTATTGATTCACAACTTTTCAATTTCATGCTCTCTCGAGTGAAATTGGACTTTTTAGATATACATTAATGGTGGCCAATCAAGAATGTACTAAGCACAAGAATTAATAGAACAATATGCAAGAAGAAGAAGAAACCATATCAATTATTACCAATAATCATTACACAAGTTCAAAACCTCAGCAAGAAAGGAATTAGCCACTCATTCTTGGATTAATCGTCCTAGAATGAGTGTAAATCATGCATACAATTGAAGGAAAAGAAGAAGGGAAGAGAAGAAAACTCTTATCTTTTCTATTCTTGAACTGCCACAAAACCACGTTCCTCTCTCCACTCCTGAACTCTGCTAAAAACTAGAACTAAAAAAAGACTCCTTTAAAAATAACCTAAGTGTGCTATTTATACTAGTGGGAAATTTTTCCCGGAATAACAAGCAACGTGTCACGGAGGCCAACGCGGAGCACTGCCTCCGTGACACGGCGTGGACGCGGACCCTCTCTGGAAATTGCAGGGTCCGGATAATTGGTCTCAACGTGGCACGGAGGCCATCGCGGAGGCCTATCTCCGTGCCACGGAACTGACGCGCAGGCACACTGGAAATTGCCTAATTAATTCCTGCCCAGGCAGTGTGCTACCGCGATGGCAGCGTGGCACGGCTCCATCGCGGAGCCAGTGTAAAATGTGCCATCCAAGGTCTTTTCCACGCTCGCATCCAAGTCCAACTCCGACATAGTTCCAACACGCATTTTAGCTCCTAAAAATCACATTATCCTGCAAAACAAATGCTAATCATGTTGGTTAGTATAAATTCGCATTTTATTACCAAATACATGATATTATATACACATTGCACAACAAACAAGGTAAAAATGATACGTTTGAGTATCACTTGGGCATATAAATTTGCCCAAGATCATCCATCACCACATGGGATGATCTTGCAAAGAAATTCTTGATACGGTTCTTTCCATCCGGTAAAACAGCAAGACTTAGAAGTCAAATTCTAAGTTTTAAATAGAGAGAGGCAGAGAATCTGTATCAAGCCTGGGAGAGATTCAAATCTATGTTGCGGGATTGTCCTCATCATCACCAATCCAATGATGTGCTGGTGCATACTTTCATAGAGGGTTTGGAACCCCACACAAAGATCTTGCTAGACTCAGCAGCTGGAGGACAAGCATTGGAGAAAACTTATAAGGAGCTGTATACCTTATTAAATCGTATATCGCAGGGGAATCCGGAGTAGAATGCGGACTCGTCAAGAGGAGGAACAAGGAAAGCAGCAGGAGTCTTAGAAGTGGATGGTTTTACAGCTATTGCTGCACAGATAGCTGCGTTACAGAATCAACTCAACACCCACTTCAGTAACATGAGCATGAACCAGTCTCAAGCCCCAGTGAATGTAGTGCAGCAGATTTGGTGTGAAGTGTGCGGGAGTAGTGAACACTCAGCTGAGTGTTGTGGAACAAATCCTGATTCGGTGAACTTTGTTGGTAATGTACAGAGAAACAACTACCTACAGTATGGCAACAGATACAATTCCAACTGGAGGAATCACCCGAATTTCTCTTGGGGTAGCAATAACCATCAAGGGAAAAGTTCAAGTCAGGGGGCACAAAGAAATCAAGGAGGGCAGCAGAACTATCAGTCGCAATACAGAAGCAACAATGCACCTCCTCCACCACCATCAGCCAGCATCGAGGAAATGTTCAAGACAATGATAGCTAACCAAGCTCAATTGCAGGCTGACTACGTGAAATTGGCAGCCGAGGTAAAGAACAATCAGTTAGCTACAAAGGCGCTGGAGTACTAGTTTGGGCAATTTGCCGGAGCTCAAAACACCAGGCCGAGAGGAGGACTTTCTAGTGACATGGATACCAACCCCAAGCAAGTGAATGTAGTGACCACAAGGAGTGGTTTACAGTTTAAAGAGGCGGAACCAGAAAGACCATCTCAACAGTCGGGAGTAGCAGAAATTGAGAGGGAGCAAAGTGATGAGAGGGGGAAGAAAAAGGATGTTTAACCAGAAAGACCACCACCCCTGTTCCCTCAAAGATTAAAGAAACACAAGGAGGAGGGGTGTTTCAAAAAGTTCATGGAAGTTCTTAAACAGGTACACATTAAATTACCTCTTGTTGATGTTTTGCAGGGAGTGCCGAAGTACGCAAAGTATATTAAGGACATCGTGGCAAACAAAAGTAGGTTGACTGAGTATGCTACGGTGGCTCTTATGGAGGAGTGCACTTCCCGGATACAAAATAGGTTGCCCACAAAGCTTAAGGACCCTGGGATCTTTACAATACAAATTACAATTGGGCAGAGTATCCGAGCTCGCGGATTATGTGATTTGGGAGCGAGCATTAACTTGATGCCGACATCGGTATTCAAGAAGTTGGGGGTAGGGAGTCCTAGACCAACAACAGTGATCTTGCAACTAGCATATCGTTCCTTGGCAAGACCTGATGGCATTGTGGAGGACGTGCTGGTGCAAGTGGGCTCCCTCATCTTCCCAGTAGACTTCGTTGTGCTGGACTTCGATCCAGACGCGAAAGTCCCATTTATTTTGGGACGTCCTTTCTTGGCGACCGGGAAAGCGCTTATTGATGTAGCTGTAGGGAAGCTAACCATGCGGGCACATGACAAAGTTGAGGTATTTGATGTATTTAAGGCCATGAAGCTGCCGGCCATACATGAGGAGCTTTCAGCAATCAGTGTTTTTGATCAAGAAGAAATTCGTCAGATTGTTAAATCTCAAGACCCACTGAAAAGAGTGTTGATGAACTCCGATCATTTTGGAGATAGAGACGCTTATGAGGTGGTACAAATGCTAAATGAGTCACAAAGGCATCCGAGGAAACAGGATTTTCAGTCTTTGATGAGGTCTCTGGAACCATTGCCGAAACCATCCATTGAGGAAGCACCAAAGTTGGAATTGAAAGAATTGCCTCCCCATTTAAAATATGTCTTTCTGGGGGAAGATGAGACGTTGCCAGTCATCATCTCCGCAGAATTGACGGAGGCACAGGAGAAGGAAGCATTGGGTGTCCTCAGAAAAATGAAGAAAGCAATGGGTTGGCAAATGTAAGATATTCAGGGTATCAATCCAGTTTTTTGCACACAGGATTTTCATGGAGACAGGAGCAAAACCAACTGTTCAACCTCAGCGAAGGTTAAATCCAGCAATGAAGGATGTGGTTAGGAGAGAAATAATTAAGTGTCTTGATGCAGGTGTGGTCTACCTGATTTCGGACAGTGAATGGGTCAGTCCGTTCAGTGCATTCCAAAGAATGGAGGGATGACCATGGTCACCAATGATAAAAATGAGTTGGTTCCTACACGAACCGTCACAGGCTGGCGGATTTGCATGGACTATAGAAAGCTTAATGAAGCCACAAGGAAAGATCATTATCCTATCCCATTCATTGATAATATATTAGATAGGTTGGCTGGACAGGAATATTATTGTTTCCTTGATGGGTACTCTGGCTATAACCAAATAGCCATAACTCCGAAGGACCAGGAGAAGACTACTTTTACCTGTCTTTATGGGACATATGCTTTTAGGCGGATGCCATTTGGGTTATGCAATGCACCCGCTACATTCTAGAGATGCATGATAGCTATTTTCCACGACATGGTGGAGGATTTTGTTGAGGTATTTATGGATGATTTTTCTGTTTTCGGTAATTCGTTTGCTACTTGTTTGTAGAATCTTGACAGGGTGCTGGCTCGCTGCGAAGAATCCAACGTTGTACTCAATTGGGAGAAATGTCATTTCTTAGTCAAGGAAGGTATCGTCCTTGGCCACAAAGTGTCTCGCAAGGGGTTGGAGGTCGATCGTGCTAAGATCAAGGTTATTGAGAAGTTACCACCACCTGTGTTGGTGAAAGGTGTTCACAGTTTTCTTGGGCATGCAGGGTTCTACAGACGGTTCATTAGAAACTTCTCCAAAATTTCTAGACCACTATGCAGATTTTAGAAAAAGAGGTGAAGTTTGAGTTTGATGATGAGTGTGTTAAAGCATTCGAGGAGTTAAAGCAGAAATTGATAGAAGCACCTATCCTTATTCCTCCGGATTGGGAACAACTATTTGAATTGATGTGTGATGCAAGCGATGTGGTTGTGGGAGCTGTATTGGGGCAGAGGAAAAATAGAATCTTTCATTCTATTCATTATGCAAGAAAAACACTAAATACTGCCCAAAGTAATTATACAGTCACAGAGAAGGAGATGCTAGCATTGGTGTTTGCATTTGATAAATTCAGGTCCTATTTGGTAGGTTCAAGAGTAGTGGTGTACACCGATCATGCAGCGATTCGATATCTATTTAACAAGAAGGATGCAAAGCCCAGGCAGATCAGATGGATCCTGTTGTTGCAAGAGTTCGACCTTGAAATTAAGGACAGAAAGGGGAGCGAAAATCAGGTGGCAGATCACTTATCGTGATTGGAAAGCCGGTCGCATGTGAAGGAAGGTGATAACATCAATGAGGAGTTCCCGGATGAGAAGCTCTTGGAAATAGGGGAAGCTGAAGTTCCCTGGTACGCAGACATAGTCAACTTGCTAGTGAGTGGAGTCTATCCACCTGAGGCGACAGTTCAACAGAGAAGAAAGTTGAGGCATGATTGTCGGTATTTTATTTGGGATGAGCCATACTTATTTAAACAGGGACCGGATCAGGTGATGAGAAGATGCATCCCGGAGAGCCAGATTGCAGAGTGTTGAGGAGTTGTCACTCTTCGTTGTATGGGGGGCACCATGGAGGCGAGCGGACATCACACAAGGTTCTACAGTCACGTTTCTTTTGGCCTACACTGTTCAGAGACTCTATGGCATACGTTAAAATGTGCAATAGATGCCAGCATACAGGCACAATTGGTAGGAGGCAAGATATGCCGCTGCAGAATGTACTGGAAGTGGAGAGCTTTGATGTATGGGGCATAGATTTCATGGGCCCGTTCCCACCATTATTTGGTAATCGTTACATCTTGGTGGCCGTCGATTATGTATCAAAGTGGGTTGAAGCAATAGCTTGCCCCAGGAATGACAACAAGGTGGTAACAAAATTTGTGAAAAAACACATTTTCACTAGGTTCGGGACACCCCGAGCCATTATCAGTGATGGAGGGGCTCATTTTGTCAATGCAAGTTTCAAGAAGCTACTAGCCAAGTATGGGGTGGGCCACAAGGTGGCAACAACATATCACCCCCAAACCAGTGGGCAAGTGGAGGTGTCGAATAAAGAAGTGAAGCAGATTCTCCAGAAAAGAGTGAATGCACACCGTAATGATTGGTCAAGCAAACTTGATGATGCATTGTGGGCATACAAAACTGCTTACAAGACACTGATTGGAACTTCTCCATGCCGATTGATCTATGGTAAAACGTGTCATCTGCCAGTGGAGTTAGATCACCGAGCCTTCTTGGCTGTGAGGAAATTGAATATGGACTTAGAGCTAGCGGGCAAGAAGAGACTAATGCAACTCAGTGAACTTGAAGAATTCCGTTGGCATGCTTATGAGAGTGCCAAGTATTACAAAGAAAAAACGAAGAGGTGGCATGACAAGCATGTGGTGCATCGTATTTTTGAGCCGGGGCAGAAAGTATTGCTCTTCAATTCAAGATTGAAGCTGTTTCCAGGAAAGCTGCGGTCCAAATGGTCAGGGCCATTTGAGGTAGTGAGAATGACCCCGCACGGGGCAGTAGAGTTGTGGCAAGAAGATCGGAGTGCCACGTTCTTGGTCAATGGGCAGCAGTGTAAGCATTACTGGGGTGAGGACGGTGGTCGAGAGAAAACGTCTGTCACCCTAGAGGATGATTGAGCTTAATGACGTCGAGCTGCGACGGTAAACCAGGCGCTGCACGGGAGGCAACCCGTGAAAATATTTGTAATATTTTAATAGATTTCACAGAAAGAAGAAAAAAGAAAAGAAAAAAATATGAGAAAAATAAAAAATAAAAACAAAATGTGCATTTTATGTGAAACCTATAAATTCTAACCAATTTCTTGTTGTGAGATGAATTTCAGGTTGAACGGAGGATAAATATGCAAAGGATCGCAAAGGAAAAATCTAGGTAAGAAAAAGAATAAAAAGTGACAAAACAGTGAGCCTACGCGATGGCTCCGTGTCACGGAGGCCATGCTCCGCGTTACCCTCCGTGACATGTTGAAGTGTAATCTGGAATTTTTGAAAAAATTCTAGAGTACTGGTGCGATGGCTCTGTGTCACGGAGGGCATGCTCCGCATTACCCTCCGTTACACGTTGAAAGCAATTTCGCGACGGGTCACACCGGGTCGCCGGGTGACCCGCGTGAAAAACCTCCTTTTAAACCCCGAAAACACCCATTTTCCCATTTTTTTCACTCCCCTCTGCGACAAACAACCCAAAACCTCCCTTCCCCAACGTGACATGGACTAGGAGCTAAAATTTGTCAACTTTTCTTCGATAATCATCGAATTAAAGGTATGTTTGTTAACTTCATCTCATTTCTTGTCTTATTTTTCCGATTTTGAGCATTGAAAGTGAGGAAAACTTTCCCTAAGTGTAAATTGTGCATGAATTCATGTAAATTATTGTTGATTGATGTTCATAGTATCGTTGTGATGGTATGAACTCGATAAATACATGTTTGATTGAAATTCCTGCGAAATTGTAGCTAGGGTTAGAATTCAAATATGAAGAAGTTAAAATTGAGTTGAAATGTGAAATACTTCTTGGTTTGTGCATGTTGGGTGAGGAACATTATGTTGTTCTTAACATAAGACGATTAAGGCGCGACGGATTGTCGGGTTAATGAAATTGTTGAAATTGCATAGAAATTGGGGGCATTGTATCGGTTTTGTTGATAGAAATGTTTGCTAAGTGCTATGTGATGAAATGTGAGCGATGGTAATGTTGTGGTTAGCTGTACAAAGTCTGAGTAGTACAAAAGAATTTATACCGTCGAATTCTCTGAATGCACGAGGCATATTTGTTATGTTTTGTTTTTTTTTGTAAATTGGAAATAAGTGTGATCTTGCCATAATGTTGTGATTGTGGCTAAAGACTAAGTGTGAGGTGGCCTAGCTTAACCCAACCTTAGTCGAAACTAATTTTAATTGGAATAACATTGGACCTGTCTGTTTGGTTTGACAGAAATAATAGCAAGCAGGCAAGATAAAGGGAAGGGCGCATCTGCATCGGGCGCTGGAAGGAAAAGAATCAGACTGGGAACAGTAGTCCTAGCAGCACCAGCGATTCTGCATGGCCAACGTCGGCAATACGGAACCCGATGGGTGATAGAGGAGGGTAATAAATGGTACGTAAAGCATAAGGAAAGCAAATACTTCCCCGAGGAACACATTGCTAGGGAACCGTTGACACAAGAGTTCCCCAGGATTGTCCACAGGATTGAGGCAGTCGGGCTGAACTTCATCTTCGACGTGCCCAAAGAGTGTAATCTGCTCCTGATTCGGGAATTCTACGCCAACTGAAACCCAACACTCAGAAGTCACACCATAAAGATAAGGGGGCAGATAGTCACTTTTGAGCCCCATCACCTTAATGCCATCTTGGGGGCACGGGACACAGAAGCCCATGTGCTTCAGCAGCTTAATATCACTCCACCATACGCGGACATCAGACGCACTTTGTGTGGAGCTCGGTCTACAGCACGGTGGAGCAGGCATAAGGAGAGGGGCTACCATCAGACATTGCCCTACTCACAGATGAACAGTGAAGCCAGGATATGGCTTAAGATTGTTTGTTCCTGCCTGATCCCGGGGGTGCATATGACAGATGTCACCCGGGATCGTGTGTGTTTGGTATATGCCCTGATGAAAGGGCTGGAGATCAATGTTGGGGCGGTGATCATCTCCGCCATGAAGAGAGCCCGTTTGCATCAAGGGCACAGGTACGGGTTTGGTGGCTTACTGACCACGTTCCTGAGGGGCCTAGATATTGACGAGGAGGCCCTTGACTACATCCTGCAGATGGAGAGGCGGGCCTTAGATGTCACCAAAACTAAGGCACCCAACACCACTCATGGGCCAGTTCTCACATTAGCCGAGCGACATGCTCGAGATGATCAGTACATGGCTTGCATGTTCAGGATGCAGATGCTCCAGCTGTGCATAGGCGGGAGGTCGGCAACAGAAGATGAGCTGTGGCAGCTCGAGCTAGACTACCCTTTTGGCGAAAATGCTAGGGCTCTATGCCGAGTGGGGCCAGCTTTTGTGGAGCCCACTGATGATGATGTCCCCACAGATGAGGAGACACGTCATGATGACTCCGATGTGGAGTCAGATGATGACAACGGGGGCGATTCAGACATGGGAGATGAGGCAGCGGCACCTGATGAAGAAGTGGAATACTTTGATTGATCAGGGAGTTTCACCACCTATTTTTGTGCCATACTGAATTTTGTGAACACTGGGGACAGTGTTCGATTTAAGTGTGGGGTGGGAGTAGTTAGATGCTGGTTGTTGTTTTTATTAATGTCTCTGTTCTGTTGTTGTGCTTGGAAAAACTTGTGACCCTGTGATTTTTGTGTGCATGTCTGTATTGTAATTAATGTGAAGCTGTTGTGTGCTGTTGAATGTTGTTAGCTGGTTTTGTAAATATTTTTGTTTTATCGAAATTATCGATATTTTTAAAATTTTTCGTGAATTATTTTTATGATTGGGTTTCTCGGCGTTTGTTTTTGGTTCTTTTACCGAGAATAGTCCCATTGAACCGAAGTCGTAATTAGTGACCGTTCCCTATGATGGATGGATGACGACCGTCTTAAGGGAAATGTAGTCGATAGGAGTAGATTTCTTCTGTTCTTTTTAATTTTTTATCTTGTGTTTGTTTGTATCCCAAACATGTGGTTACGTTATGGTTGCGAAAGTCTTGTTGTGTGGTGTACATGATATTTAAAATGCAAAGGTGATTCGTATGAAAGCATGCAACTTTGTAAATATGTTGAGATACCTAGGCCATAGAGTTCGACTCAGTGTGATTGAGGCTTAATGCTTGAATTCTTGTAATTAGCTGGTTGAAGAGTCTGTGAATATGTCTTGAGTTGAGCATGTACAATGAGTGTGTGGTGAGGTTTCGATTCTTCCATGCTGTTGTGAAGTGTCTAGAACTTACCTGGTGTGTATACGAAACAAAATGAAGGATGTGTATTGTAGGAAAGGATGTAGGCATTTCTTTGCTTTAATCGAAAGTTTTTTTTTTCGTACCCACCTTGATTGTACATCCTAGTTAGCCCATTGAGCCTTTAGCCTATTTCTTTCTATTGTCAAAAAGTTGTAAACCGAGCTTAACCCCTTCTTTTCATTATATGTGAATTTGATCCAAACCTCTTAAGCGCTCAAGAAAAAAATAATTTTCCCACAGTGTCAAGGAGTGAGAATGGTGAAAAGAAAAGAAAAAGCAGAGTGATGAAAGAAAAGAAAAGGTTGAAGGTGCACTCGTTATAAATTAAATATAATGAATATGTATAAATAATCTTTGTTATTAAGTCAAGTGTGCTTAAAGATATGGGGTCAAAAATAAAGACAAACTTCAAGAATGGGAGGATGAAGGAAGAAACAATACCCATAAGGTTGATGGGATGTATTGAAAAAACGCTTAAGGAGGCTAGTTGTTATTATTGGTTAGCCCAGTATTTACTAGTTTCGTAGCTTACATTAGAACCCGTTAAGTCCTACGTGATCTTACATCATGTGTCCTTATATTAGTGGAGTAATACACTAAAGGCAAGCCTATGGTTCATGACATGATGCATGTGAATTCTTTTGGGAGAGAGAGCGAAATCTTGTTTATATGCCCCTGCATGTAATGTTTTGAGTTCATGTGATTAAAAAGGGGAAATTGTCTTGTGTGGTGAGGGCACATGCTCGACGAGAGATGGAATTTCGTGTTAGATATCTTGATCAGTTGATTTGCATGATTTTGCCGATATCGAGAGTCGATTCTTGAGTCTAGGAGGTTTTAATGTGTTGGAGGTCATCTTATTGATAAGACTATGCATGTTTTCTTGATGATTTGCTATATTAAATAATCGGTATAACCGTAGCTTGAATTGTCGAGCCAAAGTAGCCAGGATGGGGTGTCAATTGCATGAGGGAGAAGATTATTGTTCGGGGATGAACAAGGATTTATGTGTGGGGTAAGTGATCTTGGGAAAATTTATATGCCCAAGTGATACTCAAATGTGTCATTTTGCCTTGTTTATCTATCGATGTTTGTACATTCTCATGTGAATTGTAATAAAATGTGAATTTATACTAACCAACATGATTAGTGTTGTTTTGCAGGAAACATATAAAGTTATGGAGCTAAGATGCATGTTGGGAGAGATCGGGATTGGACTCGGAAGCTAGCAAGGGAAAAAACACAAGGATAGCACGAATTAAAGGGGCTCCGCGATGGAGCCGTGTCACGCTGCCATCACGGATGCATTCTGCCTGGATGCGAAAATTTTGCCAAATTCCAGTGAAAGTGCGCGTTGGGGCCGTGGCACATTGGCCTAGCCCCGCGTTGCACGCCGTGCCACGTTGGGCCTTAATACCTGGACGACCGGATTCCAGTGAGGGTCCGCATTGGTGGCGTGTCACGGAGGCAGTGCTCCGCGATGAACTCCGTGACACGTTGCTTGTTATTCCGGGAAAAATTCCCACTAGTATAAATAGAACACTTAGGTTCATTTTTAATATCTCTGACTTGGTGGAGCAAGAACGTGGGTTACAGGCAGTTGAGGGGACGAAAATCTCAGGGTTTTTCTCTATCTCCTTCTTCTTTATTTCAATTTCTTGTATGATTAACACTCATTTAACGATGTTTAATCCACAAATGAGTGGCTAAATTCCCTTCTTGCCGAGGTTAAGAACAATTGTATTGAAATGTGATTATTGATAAATTGGTTTTCATATTTTCTTCCATGGTTGTTCTATTGATTCTTGTTCTTACTGCATTAATGTGTGGCCAACGTTAATGTATATCTAAAAAGTCTAGTTTCACTCGAGAGAGCAAGAAATTGGAAAGTTGTGAATTGATAGGATATGATATTTTCTTAGTTTGGGAAAATTGAGAATTGATTTACCTTCAGGATAGAGATATACCTGAAAGTCGTATTAGTCAATTAAGGAATCAGTTTTGTATAGCTAGAACGTGAATTTCTTTTTATCACAGAGATGTAGGTGGAAGGTTCATGATTCTTAAGTTGGGTTAAATACGAGAGTTTCATTCCATAGGCAATAATTCTTGACTAGCAACCGGAGGAAAGATTAATCAAATTGTATCGATAATTTATTTCTCTACATGTTCATTTTAGCGTCAGCATGCTCATACTTATAGTTCAAACTCAAATTGTATATTCGTTTTAGACTTAGTACAAAATTAGGAAACAAAATATCAAACTCTTCTTCACACTGTTGTCTGCAATTTAGAGTTAAATTTTATTGACACTTGAGTAGATTGTTACCTTAGTCCAGTCCCTATGGGATCGATACTTGGCTTACTTAAGCCACTTTACTGCTTGTTTGACCACGTGCACTTGCGTGTAGTTATCCCGAAATAGCCGAACAACCCATGTGGACCACCACCGTATGAACCACTTTTAGGACCTCCAGGACCGCCCCCATCCCACTTCTTACTGGATCCTAAACCTTTTCTATAGGCATCTGTTTTCTCCATCTACAAAGGCATTGCACTACTTAATATAGAGTCTATAAAAGCATGATACTAGCATATATGTGATTCTTAATAAAGAAAAGAATATCATTACCAAAAGCATAGTTGCAAAAACATGCTAATGAAGTTGATGATGGGCTAACAGAAATCAATGATACTCTTCAACCGCTATGTGGAACGCTTGGATTTTACCACACCTGCAAAATGGAGTGCTTATGTGAGGAGCTCTCTCCGAATATTACAAGTATATTATCCAAACAAAAGCACACTGCATATTAAATGTTTCCCTATGAGAGACTACATTTGTCAATGAGAAGACCAACCAACAGAGACGTAACCCGACAACATGATTTTCTAACTGACTTGGATCTAGAGAAGAAATTTAAGTTTCTTCTGGCAAGAAGCTAAGGATGATCATCTGAATCAGCCAAAAAAGTGCTTAGCATGCAAGCTCCCAAAGATTATTGCTCTCATGCAACATTTTAATTCAATAGTATAACCACATAATCAATCAATTTACTAGTCTTAATCCCAATAGTTGGAGAAGAATATATCTATTCTATATATCCATTTAGCTATATTTGAGCATATTTCATTTGAAAAATATAGTAAACAATTTTCTATTTGAAGGTTGGTATTTCTATAACAAAAGGTTCTATAAATCTCACACTTATTGTTCTTGGAACCTAATTTTTATCTCACGAAAACAAGTAATTGGTATAATATAAGGATCTTTGCTTCCATTGTGTTGCACTAGCAGCTTAAGTTCGATCCAATTGAGATGGATTGTAGGTCTTTGAGAAAGTTACAATAGCTATTTTAATATAACTCATCTCATTTTAGCAACTTCAATCACCATATTTCACACCATGGACTGCTACATTTGAAAATCGACATATTGCAAGTCCAAAAACTATCTCATGTGTCATTCTTTCGCATTATTCGCCATGAGTATTATTTGAACTTTCTGTCTAATGTTATCATTTCTAATCATGTGTATTGATGTATTGTATGAACTCACATCCATATCCAACATCCACATGTTTACAATCACATATGACGGATATGTTTCAATCCTTACAACATCGTTCGTCTTATAACTATTGTATTGAACTTGATTTTCTCTTTGTTAGGCATCTTACTAATGCATAGCACTCTTGTAGCATTTCTTCGTCTCAAACTTTCATCAATTTACTTTGATTGTATGTGGTACATAATCTATCATGTCTAGTAGAGGAGCCTATTGAGTGTAATATCCTGAAAGTACCTAATACTAGACTCAGAATTTGGGAATGTGATCAGTAGAAAAATCTAAAATTTTGACTCAGGAAGACTCGTGGTACAAGTAATAGGAAGGAACAAAAGACCATAGGATCACTCGTGGTCAGCAGTTGTTGTGGATAAGTTGGTAACGAGTCCAGTAATGACTTGTGGTATGATGGAACAAGTCGTCAGTTAGAGTCATTGTTTGGTTTCAGATTTTTAGAGGGAAGGTACAACTCGTGGTATGACCTTTGGTGAGAAACCAAGGATCGTGGTTAAGACCCATGGTAGGGGTTAAGGTACGACCTGTTGTAAGGGACAACGAGTCATTGCTTCCAACCATAGGAAGGAGTAGGGAATTTCTCCCAATCTTGTTAACGGATGGATCCCACGACTCATGGTGTGACTCATGGAAATGTTCAGAACTCAGGTTTTATCAGAGGCTACAATGGGAGGAAACCACGACCCGTTGGATCGAGGAACGATCCGTAGGACGAGCCATGGTACCTAGTAGTGTGTAATTTTTCTATGTTTAAATTAAGGCAATTTTGTAATTTATAAGCTCCTAAACCGTAAACTACATCATTTTAAGCTTAGATTAGAGAAATTTTGAAGATGGTTAAAGCTATTATAATCCATTCTTTCTCCATGCATGCAAACTAGAGGATTTCTAAGGGAAGATCAAGCTTAGTACTCTCCAATTCCTTTGGGATTTCAAAGAAGAGTGTAAGATCATATTACCCAGGAATGTAGGGTTATGAATGGAAGTATTATTTCACTCCCATGCCCAAATCCTCTTCTAAATTTATGAAATTCGAGGTTGATGAATCTATGGAGTTTTAACCCGATTTGTGAAATTCTCTAAGTATCTATAATGGGTAATTTATATTCATGTTTCTAATGTTGTTTTAAGATTCATGGACATGTTTTATAATGATTTCAATTACAAATTTATGATTTCAAAGTATTACAATTATGATGCCCAATTATGAAAGTTCATGAAGAGTTTAGATTATTATCAATGTTTTCAAGTATGATCAAATGTCTATGATGAAAGTATAATTTAAAATTACTCATATTTATATCCATGATTTTGACTATCTCAAAGAATGTACAAGTTTGGGCAAACCTGTACGATCGAGTATGTTTTATGATTTAATTCAATTTCATGTTATTAGCTTACCACATGGTTTTGGAGTCTAGACTCTTACTTTTCAGCTTGTGGTGTGGTTTGAGCCTAGGCTCCTCATGATACGCTTTCAGATTATGCATGTACTATTATGATTCAACTTCATCGCAAGACGATGGTCTAGCTTCATTAAAAAATGATGGAGAGCATATGCATATTTTTTGGAGTAGTGTCTAGCACTGAGTAGGCTAAGAGTTTAGTCAACCCTGTGCCTCAGAATTACGTGCCAACATAGGTATGTTCAGATTAATTACAACCTCCTTTGTGAGCCTTCCCTTCCCTCGAGGGGCCTTCAGCTTGATATCGATATCATGGTAGCACCCTTAGCCCTGGCAAGGCTTTGGATGACTCTACCCACTTGAATGTAATAGTTGAGACCACATAAGCTCTATTGTGGTAATGTCGGTTATATGAAGAGTCTCCCATTGTTCCTCATGATTTTAGTTATGCATGTTCATTGATCATGATATTATTTTTTTTGCAGGTTTGACCCAAATGTTCAGTTTTACTTATGATTATCAGTTTCAACTTTGGGTCATTAGATTCATTCATGATATTCAGTTATGTTTATATCATACTTTCAAATAATAGCATGCAAGACTTATCCTTAGAATCTTATGTTGAAATGTTTTATGATATGCATGATTTAAGTTTTACATACTTAGCGGTTTTACATACCTATCATACTCGGTGCAGTCCATGTACTGATCACATACTCTATATTGTATCATTTCATGATACAAGCTCAGACTTTCAGGTTCAGTCCCACCGTTAGCCAGGTCCTCAGAGTTAGCATTTCCTAGCTTGCTGGTGAATCCTTATCCTTCGAGGACCTTCTTACCAGTTTATTTCATTTTCAGTTTATTAGTGAGTTAGTTGGGGTCTTGTCCCATTAACTCATCAGATATTAGAGGCTTATTAGATATAGTATGTATTTAGCTTCGAAGCAGTGTTATGTATTCCATTGATCAGATGTTATTCTATTTTCAGACTTCCGCTATTTAAATGTTAGATTTCCGCATTTATTATGTTGAGCTTTAGTTGTTATGTTCATGCTACAGGTCGACTTTGAGCCATTTATGGTTCTAGGTTTCGTGTCTAGATCCAAGCCTATATTTTGGTCTTGACAAACATGGTATCAGAGCATTAGGTTTTGAAGTGTCCTAGGGTGTCTGAAAGCCGCGTTAAGTAGATTTTTTTTCATGGGTTTGAAAGCGCGCCACACTTATGACGAAGAGGCTACGGAATGTTTTAGGAAATTGCCCTTCCTTTATAATCTATGTCATGCAACGAAATGTCTCTCTATTCTTCTAACTCATGCTACACACATTTGTAGAATCATGCATCCTAGCTGAGTTAATGGAAGAATAAATGGAAATGGAAATATCCATGAGAATGGTAATGGAGATTGGCACCAGCAGGCCCCACCAATCCTCGAGGATCATGTTCCCAAGAAAGTTTCCCATGCTGAGTTTAGGACAGCCATTCAGATGTTGGCATAGGCATTGACCACCCAGGTGAACTAGCAAGCGCTAATGCATGTTTCCCAGAATGGGAATACGGCAGCAACAAGAGTCAGGGACTTTCTCAGGATGAATCTTCCAGAGTTCCTACGATCGATGGTGGAAGAGGACCCACATGAGTTTATTGATGAAATCCAGAAGATCACCCAGATTATGGGGGTGACAAGGGAGGAGTGTGCAGACCTAGCCTTTTATCAGCTGAAAGAGGTTGTCCATATCTGGTTCAGGTAGTGGAAGGATATCATGGCAGTTGGAACGGGTCTATTTGTTGGGATGAGTTTCATAACACGTTCTTAGATTGGTTCTTTCCCTGAGAAATGAGGGAGATCAAGGCAGCTAAATTTGTGAACCTGAGGCAGAACAACAAGAAGGTCTAGGAGTATGCTTTAGAGTTCACCCTCTTGTAGAAATATGCACCAAAGATGGTGGCTGGTCAGAGGGCTCGAGTGAGCAGGTTCGTACATGGGATAAAGGCTACTTAGTCAAGGATTACAGGACCACTATGATTCATCAAGATATGGACTTCTCATGGCTGGTTCTGTACGCCTAGTAGATAGAGGAGGTACAGGTAAGTGAGCGAGAGAGAGAAGCCAAGAGGGCCAAGACCGACAGTTTTGGGTTTTCCCAGCAGAGGCCTAGTGGTGGGCATTATCAACAGTCCCACCGGAGATTATCAGCACCAATGCCGTTAGTAGAAAATGTGCCATACAGATCTAGGCGCGACTAGAGGGGACAAGCGTCAGGCTCTCGAGGTCAGGGGAGTAAACTTGTAGAGCCCCGTATTCCAGGTTGTGACAGGTGTGGCGGGAGGCACACTGGTCAGTTCCTAGCAGGTTCAAGTGCTTGTTTCGGGTGTGGAATGCCCAGATATATGCTCGGATACTAGCTTGCAGCTAGTCAGGGCCGTGGTAGAGGTCGAGATGCAGCCGCTAGTTTAGCAGCCCCACCAGCACGCTCAGCCCAGCAGGGTGCCTCCACTAGTTCAGATCGCTGTCAGCGTTAGAACAGATTCTGTTCCCTCACTTCACGTCAGAAGTAGGAGTTCTCCCCATATGTAGTCACTCGTATGTTACAAATATTCCACCTTGATGTATATGCACTATTAGATCCAAGGGCTACTGTATCATTTGTGACGCTATTATACCCCAAAAGCCCAAAGATCAGACCCGGGAGTTGAAACGGATAAAAATTTAAAACTGGCATCAGGACACAGAACAACTCATGAGATGACCCGTAGGAGAAGCCCATGAGTCGTGATGTGAGTCATGGTGAGGCTCAGGAGATGAGTTGAAATTTGGGAATTTGGATCCCTGCGAGTGAGACCACGAGTCGTGGTCAGGCCCCATGACTTGTTGGGTCAGTCGTGGGAAGTGATGATTGAAAATGAAAAGGAAAGAAGGCAGTGTACCTAATGGAAGGACCCCACGAGTCGTGGTCAGTCACCACAAATCGTGGGGAGGGTCGTGAGCAGCACGATGAAGCAAAAAAGAAATCCCATGTAGTGTATGTGACGAGTGGTGACCACGAGTCATGGTCACCAGTAATGAATCGTTGAGTTACCCATGAAGATCCCAAATGACTTGATAAGTAGTGTACTTGATGGACGATGCCACGAGTCGTGGCCAGAGGGGACGAGTCGTCATGTCCCTCGTGGGGACTGACTGTCGTTATTTTTTGCAAATTTAGTAAGGGCTTTTTTGTAATTCCAAAGATTCTAAGGCCTAATCTACGTCATTTTCAGTTATGAATGATGATTTTTAAGAGGGGTAAGTTCATTTTAGGCCATTTTCATTCATGCATGCAAGAGTGATAGTCTAGAGAGGTGATCAAGGCAAATCCTTCAAGGTTCTATTCAATTTTCTCCTGGAAAATCAAAGAAGTGTAAGAATCAGATATAATCAGGTATGTAGGGTTATGAATGGGTGAATCCTTTCACACCCATGCCTAATCCTTCTCTAAATCATGAGTTTCCTATGTCTAATCTATAGGATTGTAATCCAATGCATGAAATTCCTAATTGTCCAAATGGGTATGATCTAAATATGTTTCTAATATTGAATTGTGAATCATGGGCAAGTTTTAGATTGTTTTAAATTAAAATCATGTTTTGAATTTTATGAATTAAAAAGACCATTAATGAGAAGTTCATGAAAGATGAGATTTGTTATGAAAGTATGATTATAATGAGATATTATGATGAAAAGCATGTTTTCAAGCTACCCATATTTATAATCATGTTTTAATGTGAATTGAGTATTTTCAAGCTTGTTAAACTATTGAAAAATGCCCACATGTTCAAGTATAATTTATGATTTTCCAAATTAAGCTTACCACATGGTTCTGGAGTGAAGACTCCCAATTATTTTTCAGCTTGTGGTATGATTTGAGTTAAAGCTTCTCATATGCATAATTTCAGATTTGAGATGTATTTGATTATTGAGCTTCGTCAATAGAAGAGGTTGAGATTCATTGAAAAATTATGGATAGCATATGCATGTTTTTGGGAGTAGTGTCTAGCACCGAGTAGGCTAAGGGTCGATCACCCTATGCCTCAGAACTACGCACCAATGAAGGTTTACACTTTTATATATATATATATATATATATATATATATATATATATATATATATATATTACTTCAGGACCTCCCTTTTGAGCTATCCCCTGCCTTGTTGGGCCATGGGCTTGATCTCGATATCATGGTATCGTCCTTCGCCCCGACAAAGCTTTGGATGGCTCTACCAACTTGAGTGTGATAGTTGGGGCCACGTAAGCTCTATCGTGGTATTTCGGTTAAACGACGAGTCTCCCATTGTTCCTCATGATGTTAGTTATGCATGTTTATCATTTATGAGATTTCAATATCTATATATGTTCTAAAGCAGGTTTGAGTCAATCTTCAGTTTTACTCATGACTATCAAATTTTAGCTTTGAGTCAATCGTTTCAGTTATGATGTTATGTTATGTTGTGATGAGATTATTATTTCAGAAAGAATGCATGCAAGCCTTACTCTCAGATTCTTATTGCTTATGTTTTACATTATGCATGTCTTTAAATGATTTTACTTATTTGAGCGATTTTACTTACCTTGCATACTCGATACATTCCATGTGTTGATTGCATACTCTATGATGTATGGTTTTATGATACAAGACCTGGCACTCAAACTCAGCCCTATTCATAGCCAGTCTTCAGAGATAGTAATCTTACGCTTATTGGTGAGTCCTCATCCCTCGAGGATCATGCTTATTCAGATTTCATTATGTATTTTCAGTTTCCAGCTTTATCGATATAATTAGGCTCTTGTCCCATCAACTCATCATGTTTAGAGGCTTTTCAAATAAAAGAATGTATTCGACTTCAAATTGTGTATTATGATGTTATGTTTATTTTAGACTTCTACTAAGATTATCATGTTGATTCTTCAACCTTTTTGGTTGAGCTAGATATATGTTCATTCCATGGGTCAACTTGGAGTCTCTCGAGCTCCTTGTCCCGTTTTGCGGTATGGGCCTCCGTTTGGGTCGTGACCAAAAACCTATGTTGCTAGTAGTTTAGGAGTCAGTTCCAAAATTCTATCAAAACCCTTCTCAGTCTCTACTCCAGTCGGTGATTCAGTGATAGCTCGATGGGTATACTAAAATTGCCCTGTCACGGTCCTTCAGACAGTCACCTCAGTAGATTTAGTAGAGCTAGCCATGACAGATTTTGATGTTATCTTTGGCATGGACTGTTTACATGCATGTTATGCCTTAGTAAATTGTAAAACCTGTGCGGTAGAGTTCTAGTTTCAAGGTGAGCCAGTCCTAGAGTGGAAGGGTACTTCAGCTGTGCTTGGAGATTACTTCATTTCCTATCTTAAGGCAAAAAAGATGATTTCTAAGGGTTGCGTATACCATCTAGTTATGGGTTAAGGATGCAACATCCAAAACCCCGACTATCTAGTTAGTTTCTATAGTGTGAAAATATCCAGAAGTGTTTCCAAATGATCTACCGGGAATTTCTCCCAAGCGAGAGATCGACTCTGGCATCGTCCTTCTTCCTAATACAAAGCTTGTATCTATTCCTCCTTACATAATGACTCCAACTGAGCTAAAGGAGTTGAAGGAGCAGTTGAAGGATCTCTTAGACAAAGATTTCATCAAGCCTAGAAAATCCCCATGGGATACAGCAGTTATCTTTGTTCGAAAGAAGGATGGTTTCCTCCGGATGTGCATTGACTATCAACAGTTGAACAAGGTCTCAATCAAGAACAGGTATCCTCTCCCCAGAATTGACTACTTATTTGACCAGCTTCAGGTTGCCAAGTATTTTTCAAAGATAGACCTCAGATCCAGATATAATCAGCTCAGGTTTAGAGAGACTGACATCCCGAAGACAGCCTTCAAGACTTGGTATGGTCACTATGAGTTTGTAGTTATGTCCTTTGGACTGACAAATGCTCCTGCAGCTTTTATGAATTTGATGAACAGTGTGTTGAAGCCGTATTTGCATTTTCGTGATTGTGTTCATTGATGACAATCTCATATACTCTCAGAGCGAGGAGGAGCATGTCGCTCATTTGGGAGTGGTGCTATAGACTCTTAAGGATCTCTAGCTGTATGGTAAATTCCGCAAGTGTGAGTTTTGGCTAAATTCAATAGCAATTTTGGGTCATGTGGTTTCAAGGAGGGTGTACAGGTGGACTCTCAAAAGATAGAAGCTATATTCGGCTCATCTCAGCACTAGTGTTAACTCTACCTGAGGGCACAAATGGGTTGTGGTATATTGTGACTCCTCGAGCATCATCCTTGGTTGTGTATTAATGAAGCATGGTAAGGTAATAGCCTATGCTTCCAGGCGGCTTATGGTCCACGAAAAGAACTATCTGACTCACGACCTTGAGCTGGTAGCGGTAGTATTTTCCTTGAAGATTTGGACACGTAATCTGTATGGGGTCCATGTGGATGTGTTTACAAACTACAAAAGCCTAAATTACGTGTTTACCCAGAAGGATCTAAATCTATGTTAAAGAAGGCGGTTAGAGCTACCTAAGGATTATGATATGAGTGTCCTTGATCATCCAGGCAAGACTAATGTGGTGGCAGACGCTCTTAGTAGGCTTTCTATGGAGAGTGTGTCCCATGTAGATGAGGAGAGGAAAGCGTTAGTGAAGGGTGTGCATTGACTTGCAGGACTAGGAGTTTGTCTTATCTACTCTGCCGATGGTGGTGTCATTATTCAGAATGGATCAGAGTCTTCTTTGGTGAACGAAGTCAAGGCTTGGCAAGACGAGGATCTTATTTTGGTAAAGCTGAAGGAGGAAGTTCAGAATTAGAAGGTGGAGGTTTTCTCCAAAGAGGGAGATAGTGTACTACGATATTAAGGTCCTTTGTGTGTTTCAGGTGTTGATGATTTGAGGGAGCGGATGATTAATGAGGCTTATGGTTCCAGATATTCTATACATCTAGGTGCCACCAAGATGTACCGTGACCTACAGAAAGTCTATTTTTGGAATGGCATGAAGAAGGACATAACAGAGTTTGTGGCAAAGTGTCCGAATTGTCAACATGTGAAAGTTGAGAACCAAATACCCAGAGGTATGCTTCTATACATTAGTATCCTTACTTGGAAGTGGGAGGAAATCAATATGGACTTCATTACAGGGTTGCCTCGTACTCGTCAACAATATGACTCCATATGGGTGATTGTAGATAGGTTGACCAAAGCAGCTCATTTTCTACTGGTCAAGACTACCGACTCAGCAAAGGATTATGCTAAATTGTATATTCGGGAGTTAGTTCGATTGCATGGAGTGCCCTTTTCTATCATATCAGATAAAGGTACTCAATTTACCTCCTAGTTTTGGAGATCGTTGTAGAAGGGACTTGGTACTCAAGTCAAGCCTAGTATAGCTTTTCACCTGCAGACAAACGGTCAGGATGAACGGACCATTCAGACTCTTGATGATAAGTTGAGAGCATGTGTGATTGATTTCAAGGGTGGTTAGTATGATATTTTCCTCTTATCGAATTCGCATATAACAATAGTTATCATTCCAACATTCAAATGGCTCCGTTTGAGGCTCTTTATGGGCCGAGGTGTAAATCACCTATTGGTTGGTTCAAAGTCGGTGAAGCTATGTTGATAGGACCAGATTCAGTTCATGAGCCTATGGAGAAAATTCAGGTTATAAGGGAAAGGTTAAAGACAGCTTAAAGTTGCCAAAAGTCCTATGCGGATGTGAGGGGGAGAGAACTTGAGTTTGAAGTTGATGATGGGTGTTTTTGAAGGTGTTTCCCATGAAGGGAGTGATGACATTTGGAAAGAAGGGGAAACTTAATCCCCTTTATGTTGGCCCGTACAGGATTGTGATACGTATTGGCAAGGTGGCTTATGAGTTGGAGTTTCCCTCAGAATTGGCTTTAGTACATCGAGTTTTTCATGTATCACTTTTGAAGAAGTGCATGGGTGATCCGACTTTGTTTACTGATGTTTCGTGATTTTATGGCACTTTCGATGCTTAAAACTAAGAAGATATACATATTTCGGGTATGATTATGTAGATATAATGTGTTTTTGTTATGTGTTGCAGGAAAACAGGTTCGGAACGTGAAATGGGAAAAGTAAGAAAAAAATGGAACAAAGTGCGGACTGCTAGCCAGGTAACGAGTCGTTATCTCAATGGATGACTCGTTCCTAGAGTTGTGGGAGATATCAAGTCTAAAGTACATGGAACCAGTGTATGTAACGGATGGTAGGTATGACTCATTACATCTGGTAACAAGTCGTTGAGACGATCTTGATGACTGGGAAGAAAAAAAGTTTTGAAACATTGATGAAGGATGCAACGAAGGACATCATGAGTCATCGAGAGACTTGACGACTCGTCATGAGATCAATAAGCAGACCCATCAAGTGCACTGGAACTTTGGTTATCCAAGGCCACGAGGGACCTAAAAACTCATGCCCTGACCTAACGAGTTTTTAGGTGACCCATTGCCATGAAGGGACAGTTTGTCGAGGACGACTCGATTATGCTGGCCACGACTCGATTATGCTGGCCACGACTCGTAGAAGACCTAACGAGTCATTACTTGGCCCGTTGCCACTGCTGGCCTGGATTCCGTTTTTAGTTAGGAAAGGTTTTGTTTGAAACTATAAATACATTATTTAGGTTTATTTTTATGGTACAATTTATTCTACTACTTTACATGTGAATTTTGGTATTGTGAACGACCATTCTTGGTTCAAGAAACGAAGTTTGTAATTTTGTTCTTGAGTTTGAGGATTAAACAACATTGAAGTTTTAATCTTCGGTTTGGTAATTTATTCAATTATAGTGGTTTCTTCCACAAATCTTTGTAAGTTACAATTATAATTTCTTCTTTATTTTGTAATTGTGATCATTCAAATATGAGTAGCTAAACCTATAACTAGGGTTGTGGGAACCATGATGAATTAATACGCATAAGTAAAATACTTAGTAAATCTTGAATGAGGTTTTTGCATGTATTCTTTTTCCCTTTGGTTTAATTTCTTCTTAATGGTTGCAAAAGTTAGAATTTGACTTATTCTTACTCACCGGATCAAGGTAATAGTAAATCGGAAAAGGGATTAACAATAGAGATTTGAGGCTATCAACCCTCATCTAATAGCTTGACCGTGTCCGAGAATAGCTAAGCTGATAGTAAGAGTAAGGGTTAATTAAGCATACACTTGTATATAGATCTAGTTGCATGGTGATAATCATCTAGATTGGGGACTAACCATTTAGGTGAATTTAACTTACCAATATTGCATGCTAAACACCGGAACATGTCACTAGTATACAAGTCTTGTGGTTATGAAGTCAAGGAGAACATAATCCTAGTCAATTTATTGATTGAATACAACTGAAATTGAATTAAGCATATACTAGTCTCTACTATTATTTATTAGTTTATGTTTCAAACGTTCTCCCGACCCCCAGGAAATAAGTAAGCCGATAGTATTAGCCAAACACATTAACTAAAGTCTCGTCATATTCCTCATGAAATTCGGCCCCAACCCTAGTTGGGTTCTATATTTAATATCGACTGCTTTATATCTCATTTATGAGGTGTAATTTTGGTTACATCATTGTTCCGATGGAGAGCGTAGGTGTGAAGGATAGCCTTAGCTACGAAGAGGTTTTGGTCGAGATACCTGATCGTCAGGTTCGGAAGCTAAGAAACAAGGAAGTAGCTTCAGTAAAAGTCTTGTGAAAAAATTAGCATGTTGAGGGAGCTATGTGGGAAGATGAAGAATATATGATGGCTAAATAGCCACATCTATTCACTTCCAGTCCAGTTCCAGCTTGAGGTATCAGTTTCCTCCTTAGTACTCTATTCAACTTTATGTTCAGTTCATGTGTTCCAGTTTCTTTCATGTAAATTCATGTATGTGTTATTTACTAATTCAGTTCAGTCATGTATTTCAGTTCATAGTCAGCCACTCTGTCAGTTTTCAGCATTAAGTGTTTAGTATTTGGGATGATAATCTGTTCCCAACTTTTCAGCATGTTCATTCACATTCGAGAACGAATGTACCCAAGGGGGAGATATTGTAATACCCCAGAATTGTCTAAGACTAGACTCGGGATTGGAAATGTGATCAGCAGAAAAATCTAAAATTTTGACTTAGGACGACTCGTGGTATGATTCGTAGGAAGGACCAACAGATCATACGATCACTCGTAGTCAGCAATTGGTGTGGATAAGTTTGTAACAATGAGTCTAGTAATGACTCGTGGTATGATGGAACGAGTCGTGGATCAGAGTCGTTGTTCTGGTCTGATCTTTGGGCTTCTGGGGTACAACAATGTCTTTCCCTTGGAACATTCGTCCTAGAATGTTAGAAAACACACATAAAAGCAGAGAAAAATGCAATCATCATATTCAAATACTGATCATTTAAATTGAAAACTGACTGAATGACTACTTCCGATTCGAATCACATAACTGAATTAATTTCATGAATCCTACACACATCCATATACATAAAAGGAACTTGCCCACATGAACCGAACATGAAAACTAAATAAAGTCTGAGTACAAAACTGATACCTCAAGCTAAAACTGGACTGGTAGAGAATAAATCTGGGTATCTAGCCATCATATCCACTTCGGCTTCCCACGTAGCTCCTTCAACATGCTGATTCCTCCATAACACTTTAACTCAAGCAACTTCCTTTTTTATTAGCATTAAAACTTGACGATCCAATATTTCCACCGGAATGACTTCATTGCTAAGGCTGTCTCTTGCACCAACACTGTCCACCAGGACAACTAGAGTGGGATCTCCCAAACACTTCTTCAAAAGCGATACACGAAACACAGGATGCACAGAAACTAATTCTAAAAGCAACTCCAACTAATAAGACATCTTGCCAACACGTCTCACTATCCGGTATGGGCCGACATAGCGGGCACTAAGTTTCCCTTTCTTTCCAAACCGCATCACTCCCTTCATGGGAGACACACTCAGAAATACCCAGTCATTGACTTCAAATTCTAACTGTCTTCTTCTCACATCTACATAAGACTTTTAGCAACTCTGGAAAGTTTTCAACCTGACTCTTATCAACTGAACATTCTCCATTGCTTCATGAACTGTATTCGGCCCTATCATTGTGTTATACCTTAGTAACCCAAGGATCAAACCCAGAAGTAAAAATGGAGAAAAACTAAAAGTTCGCACCAGGTCACAGAACGACCCATGAGGTTGGTCGTGAGGAGTGACCACGAGTCATTAGGTAACTCGTGGTCAGTGTGGTGTGGCAATGCCTGAGTGAGGAGGCCACGGGCTTGACCACGAGTCGTGGTCAAACCTCACGACTTATGAGGTCACCCGTGGTCAACCCTAGCGGATTGGCAAGTTGGAGGGGAGAGTGTAGGCCACGGAAAGTGACCACGAGTCATGGTCTGACCTCACAACTCGTGAAGTCACCTGTGGGGTCCCCTTGGATGTTTGGGTAGTGGACTCAACGGATTATGTCCACGAGTCATTTCCAGTGGCAACGACCCTTTAGGTCCCTCATGGGGACTAGCAACCAGAAATTTGCTGCGTTTTAATAAGGGTGTTTTCATAACTTCCTAAGTCCGTAAGGCCTAAATTATGTCATTTTGGATATTTTCTGAGTGTGATAAGAGGAGTTGAGTCTCTATTGCATGCCTATTCTCATGCAAAATCTTAGAGAGGTTTTTTGGAGATTCAAAGCCTTCTTCCCCAAATTTTCAACAATTTCTTTGTGGGTGTTCAAGGAACTTTAAGTACATCCATTCCCAGGTATGTAGGGTTTTTAAAATGGGTGGAAATTCTTCTCACCCATGCCCAATTTCATTTGAAATCATGAATACTCCTATTCATGTCTATGGGGTTTTACCCAAATGCATGAAAATGTGATTTCTCTTTATGGGTATAATTTAATTGAGCTTTAATTATTGAATTATGAATGATGGGCAGGTTTTATCATTATTTTTCTTTAATTCATGTTTCAAGCTTTTAAATCCAAAATGCCCATTTAATGAAAGTTCATGGAAGTTATGATTTATGATGAATACTCTATAATTTGAGTTTATTGATGATGGAAAAACATGATTTTCTAGTGACCCCATGTTTATAAGCATATTTTGAAAGTATTGAGTATGATGAAGTATTGGGCATGATGAAGTATTGGGCAATGCCCACATGTTGAAGAATGGACTATGATTTATGAATTTATTACATGATTTATCGATTTATGTATCACGCCCAACCTTGGGAGGCATGACTGGCACCTGGTGCCTTACTAGGATCGGAACTGACTCAACTAGGCCTGCGCACTCCTAGTGTGGGCCTACTCCCCGAATTAAGAAAACAAAGGGCTATATCTCGGTTGTAAATACAACCTCCGGCTGACAAGGCCTTATAGCCACCTGTAAAGAAAAACAACTAACTAGAAATAGGCAATAACAGGGGATCCTATGCGGGGCGACAAGACCACCATGATTTCTAGTTATGACTATAAAGTAAAACCTACGTTAAGCTAAACTATGGCCGACAAGGCCGCTAATCTGCCAGCTAAACAAGGCCACACACGGCCAACACATACAGTAAAATACATATGGGCCCCACACGCCCAATAACAGCTAACCACAGGGAAATAGAAACAATCTGCAAGCCTCTAGGTGTAATATGATGGTCGGGACAGGGCCCCGACCTACCCATAAACTTTACAATAAAAAAGGAGTAAAACTTCTATCTAGAAGCTCCAGAAGAAAGGAGCCAACTCTTTTGCTAATCCTGACTGGAGGCTAAGAGGGACCTACTCGTCATCTATCCATACCTGCAGACAAGTAATGCAGTGCCCTAGAAAGGGCGTCAGTACAATACGTACTAAATATGCAAGGCGGTAACTGTAAATGACTGAAATAAAGAGATAGAATTGAGAATAACTGGAATGAATGGATAGAGATCATACCTGAGTAATAGAACTCCTTACCATCTAGTTTATAAATAACTACAACAAACAAAAACCTTACCTGGCCTCCATAAGCCGGAAGGTACAACCAGCACAAGATAACCTATCTGGGGCCCCATAAGCCCTAGTGAGTACACTTTAGTCTATATACCCCTATCAAGGTCACACTGGTAAACTAATAGCTATAGCTGTCCTACCGGTCCCCTGGGTCTGCAACTGAGCCCGCTCGACCCCTAACTGTAGGTGTGTATGAGTGTAGTGGACTCCTGATATCTGCACCCCAGGCACCAGGCTTGACAAGGGTGTATAGAGCCAACCACGACATATGAGGACCTGGGATACCCATCTTCGTCCCTTGCGGATGGCATACCGCTCCATGGAGCGACGTCATCTCGCCCCTAGCGGGCGTCGACACAGTTAATAACCCCGGGGTCGTTCATGAAGGCTATACAGGTATAAACTGTCCCAAACTAACATGGAATATAGATTTCAGCTAATAATAAGAACTAATCACAATAGACATGCTTATGGTATTCTTACTTTGATTCAAATTGAGTTATCATGCTAAAGAAACTAACTTGCCGAAGGAAACTGTCTTAACATACATCGTTCGTCGATTACCGATTAATTGGTGAGTTTCAGTCTGTAGTCAACTACTCATTTGAATTGCAATCATATTACTATGGGAATATGACTAGTTTCAGTACTAAATTCGATAAAAATGATACCTTTATAAATAGAGATTAACTATATTTTAACTTAACAGGAACACGATCAAGAACTCGTAATTTCTCGAAAGTCCAGAAGGGAGAAATGGTTACTTTAAGCCTGTGACCGTATAGATCTTAGTTTGGAGAAATTCCAATGACTTTGGCTTGACGGGGTTATGATTTGCCAAGCGAATTTCGTGAAAATAACTCCGTAGAAATGCTCCCCGCAACCTTAAACTTCAGTACCTGAAGTTTAATTGAATTCGGGTGGTGTTTCATAGTGTAAGCGGATAAAAGTTGATAGAAAATTGCATTCTCCTTTAGTTCTGGTCGAGAGGAAATTTTCAAATGAATTGCAATTAAACTAAGGAGCTATATATATACTTTGGGCGGTGGCCAGGGGGGGCCCCGTGGCTCTCAAAGCACCAAGGTGCCCGGCGCCTCACACCTCTCTCGGCACCAATGTCTCGGCACCTCGCGCCTCTCTTTATCTATTTCAAATTCACGCGTATGCCTACCATTCGTTTAACTTTTATGGGATGTAATATCCTCCCTCCCCCCTTAGGAACATTCGTTCTCGAATGTCAACTTGGATTACAGGGGTTTATCTCTTTTAGGGCTATTATTCTGGAAAAATTTTGCCAGAGTTTCCCATATAATATGGACTATCTAAAAACCCTAAAATTCAGAAAAATCCTATACAGGAAATTCACATAACACTATAACAACTATTTCACAATAAGGCTGGAGTCAACTGAGTAGTATATATAACACAAATCATGAAACAACAACTGAATCAATAACTTACCTTAACTGCATGATTTGGACTAAGCCTGGAACAAAAGAGGATATCTGGATTTCATGTCGTCCATAGCTTCCCAAGTCATTTTCTCTCTATTCTTGTTTCTCCACAGTACTTTAACAGAGGCAACATCCTTAGTCCTTAACCTACGGACCTGTCGATCCAATATAGCTACTGGAACTTCTTCATAGGCGAACTCCTCAGTGACTTGGACATCCTCAACTGGCACAAATCGAGATGGATCCCCTATGTACTTTCATAGCATCAACACATGAAAGAATGGGTGGACAGATTCCAACTCTGAAGGCAAGTCTAGCTCGTATTCCACTTGGCTTATTCTCCGGAGTATTCGGTACAACCCAATAACCCTTGGGATAAGATTATCCTTTTTGCCAAACCTCATTACGCCCTTCATTTGTGAGACTTTCAGAAACACCCAGTCATTTTCATTGAACTCCAAGTTCTACGTCATACATCTGCGTAAGATTTCTGGCAGCTTTGAGCTGTCAACAGCGGTTCTCAAATAAGCTTTACTTTCTCCTCTGATTGATGGATCATGTCTGGTCCAATTAACTCTAATTCTCCAACTTCGAACCAACCAACTAGAGATCTGCACTTCTGCCCATATAAGGCTTCATAAGGTACCATCTGGATTGCCAAGTGATAATTGTTGTTGTAGGCAAACTCAATAAGTGGTAAGTGTGCATCCCAGCTTCCCCTAAAGTACAACATACACACCCTTAATGTATCCTCGAGTGTCTGAATTGTTCATTCTGTCTTCCCTTCTGTTTAACGATGGAAGGCTGTACTCAAGTTAACTTGGGTTCCCAATCCTCTCTGGAAAGACTGCCAGAACCTAGCTGTGAATTGTGCTCCTCTGTCAGAAATATTAGATGCTAGAACATAATGTAATCTGACTACCTCCTTGATATAAAGCTCGGCATAATCCTCAACTTAGAAGGTGGCCCTGACTGGTAGAAAGCGAGCTGATTTCGTCAACCTGTCAACAATCACCCAGATAGAATCAAATTTTTGTATGGTATAGGGTAATCCTATCACAAAATCCATGTGTATTGCCTCCCATTTCCACATGGGTATCTTTATTTCTTGTGTCAATCTGCCGGTTTCTGATGTTCTGCTTTCACTTGCTGACAATTAGGACATTGAGCTACAAATTCTGCTATCTCCTTTTTCATCCCCCGCCACCAGTAATTCTCTTTTATATCATGATACATCTTTGTTAATCCCAGATGAAGAGAGTAATGGGAATACTACACCTCGCCCATAATTTGCTGGCGAAGTCCTGCCGCATTTGTAATACAGAGACGACCCCTATATCTCAAAACTTCATCTCCAATTAGCTTGAAATCCGCTACCTTCCCTTGCTGTGCCTTATCTCTGAGCTGAACAAGATTAGGGTCTTCTTACTGCCGTTCTTTCACTTCCACAACTAATGATGATATTGTTGTATTCTGAATTACTGCTCCGCTATCTCCTGAATCTACTATACGGATGGCCAAACTGGCTAACTGATGCAATTCTCGAGCCAGTTTCCTCTGCTCGGGCTTCAAATATGCCAGACTTCCCAAGGATTTGTGACTGAGGGCATTTGCTACGACATTAGTTCTTCCTCAGTTATATGAAATATTCACACCATAGTCCTTCAATAGCTCTAACTAGCGACATTGTTGCAGATTCAACTCCTTCTGTGTGAAAATGTCTGGAGGCTCTTATGATCAGTAAAAATATCTACATGAACAACATACAAATAGTGCCTCCATATTTTCAAGGACTGAATTACCGCGGCCAACTCCAAATCATGGGTGGGGTAGTTATTCTCATGCTTCCTCAGCTTTCTGGAAGCGTAAGAAATTACTTTACCATGTTGCATCAGAACATACCCTAACCCGATGCCTGAAGCATCACATTACACTACATAACCCTCTGATCCTTCTGGCAAGGCTAATATTGGTGCTGAGGTCAGTCTGTTTTCAACTCCTGGATGCTCTGTTCACATGCTTCAGTCCAGTGAAATTTATCTACTTTTTGAGTTAACTTGGTCAAAGGCGCTGTCAAGGTAGAAAATCCTTCCACGAACCTTCTGTAATACCCTGCTAACCCCAGGAAACTACGTCAATCGGAGTGGTAGGTCTAGGCCATGTTTTTACTGCATCAATCTTCTGCAAATCTACCTGTATACCAGCATATGACACAATGTGGCCTAAAAAGGCCACTTAATTCGGCCAAAACCTCACATTTAGAAAACTTCGCATGTAGCTGGCGATTCCTGAGAGTTTGAAGCACTGTTCGTGGGTGATCTTGACGATCTTCCTTTGAAGAGGAATATACTAGAATATCATCAATAAATACTACCAAAAACAAGTCTAGATACGGCCTAAAGATGTTGTTCATCAAGTCCATGAATACTGCTGGAGCATTTGTGAGCCCGAAGGATATGACTAAAAATTCAAAGTGGCCATACTTGGTCCTGTAAGTGGTTTTTGGAATATCTTTCTCTTGAACCCAAACCTGATGATACCCAGATCTTAAGTTGATTTTTTAAAAGCATTTTGCCCCTGTAACTGTTCAAACAAGTTGTCTATTCGGGGAACCGGGCACTTATTCTTGATAGTGACTTCATTCAGCTGCGGATAATCTATACACATACAGAGGGAACCATCCTTCTTTCTCACAAATAGAACTGGTGCTTCCCACAGTGAAGTACTCGTCCTGATGAAGCCCTTATCTAACATATCTTTCAACTTTCCCTTCTATTCCCTAAGCTAAGCAAGAGCCATTCAATATGAAGGAATAGATATAGGCTGAGTACCTGGTAATAAATATATTGCAAAATCGATCTCCCATTCTTGGGGAATACCACAAAGTTCATCTGGAAATACATCCAGAAATTCATTGACTACTGGAATGGACTGAAGAGGCAGAGATTCTACTTGGACATCCTGAACCCTGATAACGTGATAAATGCATTCTTTCGCTATCAATTTTCTCGCCCAAATATAAGAAATAAACCTACCTTGTGGCATGGCTGTGCTACCTTTCCACTCTTATACAGCCTCCCCTGGGAAGTGGAATCGGACAATCTTTGTCTAACATTCTACATTGGCATAACATGGCACTAGCCAATCCATACCCATAATTACATCAAAGTCAATCATATCTAATTCTATCAAATCTGCTAAAGTCTAATGAACAATGACCTCAACTGTGCATCCTCGGTAGCCCTTCTTGGCTATGATAGAGTCACCGATGGGTGTAGACACTGAAAAAGGTCGCTGAAGTGATTCTAGCATAATACGAAATTTATGGCTACTAATGGTGTAACATAAGACAAGGTGGATCCTTGATCTATCAATACATAACAAAACGAGAGCAAATGCCCAACATACCTGTCACCACATCCGGTGATGACTCTGACTCCTGTTCTCCCAGTAAGGCATAAGTGCGATCCTGACCGATACCTGAACTAGAGGACCCTGACCTACCTCAGCCTCTACCGGCTGGAGTTGAGGGCCTACGCGCTATTGGAGATGATATGGCGCGTGACCCTACTGAAGATCTATCTTGTCGGTTCTGATCACTCTAACCTCTGGTTGTGGAACCATACCTGTATAACATGTATAACATGCTGTGGAACCATACCTGTATTCCCCAGAGTGACTTCAGCTACAGATAGGGAAATGTGGTACAGTAAATTTGCTCTGCTCCGCTCCTCTCTGCTGCTGTGAACCTGTTGATCATGAGCTCTCGCCAGGCCCTAACGGCCCCAGCGACCAGACCTACTCCCCTGCTGTTGCAGTGGAGGTGGGGGTCTAGGTAGTATGTCTGATAATCGTGGCCTGTATCCACCCTGAAATTCTTCCTGCATGTCACTAGGTCTGGCCTGGCGATACCCGTTGCCTCTGTCTGATCCATTTGATATTCTGAGAAAAAGCCTGAACACGAGCAATATCCATGTCATCTCGCAGAGTGGCAATAATATAAGTCTCCACATATTCTGGATTCAGCCTCATAATAAATCAGGGTACCCTAACCAGCATTGTATCTACAAAAGCGGGTGCATATCGAGACAAGGAGTCGAATCTCATAGCGTATTCCCGGACACTCATCGACCCCTACTCTAAATGTAGAAACTGATCAACCCGGGCCTGTCGAATCTCCCATGGCAGGTAGTGATCCAGGAAAGCCTCTGAGAAGCTAGGCTAATTCGGAAGGGAAGCACCTCTCCCTCGGGACCTCTCCCAACTCTCGTACCACAGTAATGCGATGTCCCATAGCAGGAATGCTACTAACTCAACCGATTCTACATGTGTGGCATGCATCACCCTAAAAATCCGCTGCATCTGATCCAAGAAATCCTGAGGGTCCTTCGCACGATCTGTCCCTATGAACTGCAAGGGACTCAGTGCGAGAAACTCCCAGACCCTCGAACTACCAGGTCCTCCTGAGGACTCTAGAACCATTGGTGCCACTGGCTGATGTTGTGCAGCCATCATCTGAGCTAGTATAAAAATAGCACTCCTAACCTCCTAATCCAATGGTACTGGTATAGAGACTGCTGGAGGTGGTGCTGTCACATTTGCCACTCCAAGCGGCTCCTGATGTGGTGGAGAGTGCTGGAGAGATCTAGATGAGGTCTCCCTATCACCCTCAAATCAGGCTGACTCTGACTGAATCACCCTGATAGTGTCTTCCCCTGCCGCAACATCCAATCTCCTATCAGTCGTGGTGTGTTGCGCGTCTGCCATTTCTCTATAGATAAAAGAATATGGTAATATTTAGGACTCAACCCTATACTATACAACTCTATAGCACGACTAGATAAGAAGAAAGAGTAACCATCCTATCATGCCTCGCAGCCTCCTACCTGTAGAATGTGTTGGACAACACATCCATAGACAAGACTCTACTTAGCACGGCTTGCAGATTCCCTGGGATACGAGCATCTCTGATACCAAGTTTGTCACGCCCCACCTTGGGAGGCATGACTGGCACCTGGTGCCCCACTAGGATCTGAACTAACTAAACTAGGCCTACGCATTCCTTTTGCGGGCCTACTCCCCAAATCAAGAAAACAACGGGCTATATCTCGGCTGTAAATACAACCTCCGGCCGACAAGGCCTTATAGCCACCTGCAAAGAAAAACAGCTAACCAAAAACAGGCAATAATAGGGTATCCTATGCGGGTCGACAAGACCACCATGATGTCTAGTTATGACTGTAAAGTAAAACGTATGCTAAGCTAAACTATGACCGACAAGGCCTCTAATCTACAAGCTAAACAAGGCCCCACACGGCCAACACGTAAACTAAAACACATATGGGCCCCACACGACCAAAAACAACTAACCACAGGAAAATAGATATAATCTACAAGCCTCTAGGAGTAATATTATGGTGGGGACAGGGCCCCGACCTACCCATAAACTATACAATCAAAAAGGAGTAAACCTTCTGTCTATATGCTCCAAAAGAAAGGAGCTGACTCTTCTGCTAATCCTAGCTTGAGGCTAAGAGGGACCTGCTCCTCTTCTATTCGTACCTGCAGGAAAGTAATGTAGTACCCCAGAAAGGGCGTTAGTATAATATGTACTAAATATACGAGGCTATAACCGTAAATGACTTAAATAAAGAGATAGAAATGAGAATAACTAGAATGAAGGGATAGAGATCATACCTGAGTAATAGAACTCCTTACCATCTTGTTTACAAATAACTATAGCAAACAAAAATCTTACCTGGCTCCCATAAGCGGAAAGGTACAACCAACCCAAAATAACACACCTGGGGCCCCCATAAGCCCAGGTGAGTACACTTCAGTCTATATACCCCTATATGGTCGCGCTAGTCAACTAATAACTATAGCCGTCCTAACAGTTCCCCTGGGTCTACACCTGAGCTCGCTTGGCCCTTGTAGCTGTGTCTGAGTCTAGTGGACTCCTTATATCTGCACCGGGCACCAAGCTCGACGGAGGTGTATAGAGCCAACCACGGCATATGAGGACCTAGGACCCCATCTTTGTCCCTTGCGGACGACGTACCGTTCCGTAGAGCGACGTCATCTCGCCCATGGCAGGCGTCGACACAGCTAATAACCTAGGGTCGGTCATGAAGGCTATACGAGTATAAACCATCCCAAACTAACATGGAATACGTATTTCAACTTATAACAAGAACTAATCAAAATAGACATGCTTTTGGTATTCTTACTGGGATTCAAACTGAGTTATCATGCTAAAGAAACTAACTTGCTGAAGGAAACTGCCTTAACATACCTCGTTTGTCGATTATTGATTAACTGGTGAGTTTAAGTTTATATTCAACCTGTCTTTTCAATAGCAATCATATTATTGCGGGAATATGACTAGTTTCAGCACTAAATTTGATAAAAATGATAACTTTATATATAAATATTAACTATATTTCAACTTAACGGAACACAGTCGAAAACACGTAATTTCTCAAAAGTCTGGAAGGGAGAAACGGTTACTTGAAGCCTGTGACTGTATAGAAATTTCTTTGAGCAATTCCAACGACTTTGGCTCGGCGGGGTTATGATTCGCTGGGCGAATTTCTTGAAAATAACTCTGTAGCAATGCTCCCTGCAACCTTCAACTTCAATACCCAAAGTTAATTTGAATTGAGCAGCATTTCATAGCGTAAACAGATGAAAGTTGATAGAAAATTGCATTCTCCTTTAGTTTTGGCCGAGAGGAAATTTGCAAATGAATTGCAATTAAACTAAGGAGCTATGTATATACTTTTGGCGGTGGCCAGGGGGGCGCCCCGTGCCTCTCAAAGAGGGAAGGTTCCCGGCACCTTGCGCCTCTCAAGGCGCCAATGGCTTGGCGCCTCGCACCTCTCATAGCGCCAGTGGCCTGGCGCCGTGCTGGCTGGTGCCCTGCGGCTGGCACGTCGTGCTGGCTCTGTGCGGCCTGGCCTCGCTCGACCCAACTTTCGAGGGTTCTTTCCATGCGTCGTACTCTCTTTATCTATTTCAAATTCATGCATATGCCTACCATTCGTTTAACTCTTATGGGGTGTAACATTATGATGTTGGACGATGAAAAGGGCTTTGATTCTTGGATAAGCATGTTTTAAAGGGGATCAATGATGATAAAGGTTATATCTTATCCATAGAAGTTTAATGCATGATGTTATAGATTTATGTATGAGCCTATATGCATGTTTTTGGGAGTCGTGTCTAGTATCAAGCAACCCGGTGTTCAAAGGACTACATCGGTGTCTCATAATCACGTGCCACCGTGGGTTTCTAATTATACGGTGTATTGATAATGATCCCCTCAAATGTGATATCATGCCTTATGCACGACCCTTGACTGGCAAGCCCGGGTCGGCTCTGCCTACTTGAGCGAGATAGTGGGGCATCATGAACGCTCTACCTTGATGGTGTCAGTTATGATGAGTCCTCCCATTGTTCCGCATGTTTTCTGCATTGTTATGTTTATGTTATTGGCTCAAGTTATGTTTTGATAAAGTTTATTTACAATTATAATTATGAACATTTTATGAATGATTTGAAAGCCTTGAGCCTTATGTTCTCTCATGTAGTTTATGATACAAGCATGATGTCCTTCTCTTATGTTACTTATGAGTTTTATTTTACTTTTAAATGTCCGTTTTACTTACCTTGAATACTCGGTACATTCCACATACTGACCACATACTTCCTATGTTGTATCGTTTCATGATGCAGGGTCCGGATCTTAGACTAATCCTCATCCTTAGTCCATCTCAGCTTATGCTTTAAGCTCATTGGTGAGTCCTCATGTTCCGAGGGCCATTTGATTGACTTTCATGTTGTTTATGTTCAATTTTGGTCGGGTTAGTTGGGGATGTTGTCCCATCAACCCATCTAATGTATTAGAGGCTTTTAGACAAGTATGTAGTGCTCTGCAGTGTATACGCCCTTTGTTTCTTGATGTTATGCTATAATTATGTTCGCTATGTTTTACGATTATCATTCCACTTACTTGAACAAGATTAGTTGTATGCATGTGCCATGGGTCGACTTGGGGTCTCTCAGGGTCCCTTGTCCCATGTCTACGATCCAGATGTACGTTTGGGTCGTGAAAAACTTGGTATCAGAGCCATAGGTTCAGATGTGTCCTAGGGAGTCTAAAATGCCATGTTAGGTAGAGTCTTTTTCATGGGTGTGAAGCGCGCCACACTTATGATGAAAAGGGTACTAAACATTTAGGAAATGTTCCCTTCTTTCATGTTCTATGTCATGCGATGAAAAGTCTTTTCATCCTCCTAATTCGTGCAATTCGCGATTTGCAGAATTATGACTCCTAGAAGAATGAATGGGAGGAGGATCAGAAATGATGAAGGCCATGGAGATGGCAATGACCATGGGCATCAGAAAGCCCCAGGCACTAGAGCCAGTTGTCCACGCTGAGTTTCAGGTCCCTATTCAGATGTTGGCGCAGGCCTTGACCGCTCAGGTCATGTAATGACCCGGAAGCTCAAAACCAATATCCGAGACATAAATCAGAAAACTTGGAAAACTATAGAAAATTTGCAGAACGACCAACCTGAGGGGTTGTTAAAGGACCCAACGACTCGACAAGTCAACCGTGGGAAGGATGCCAAGATGATTAGTTACTGTTCCCAACGGGCAACTTCACAAGTCGTGGTTAGGCCCCATGACCCGTGGAGTCACTCATTGCCAGGCCAGAGTCCAGAAACATGAGAAGTTGGAAGTGTATTTGATGGGTGGTCACCACGAGGCGTCCTCCGTAAGAACAACTCGTTGAGTGACTCGTTATCATCCTTGTATTCTTTTTCCCAAGGGGTGAGACAGTATGGTCAATGACTGGTGACCACAAGTCATGTCCAGGGACCACGACTCGTTAAGTCACTCGTGGTCACCCCCTGAAGGTTCCAGGCAGTGTATTGTATGGGCATGACAATGAGTCGACTTCAGACGCCACAACTCGTTAGATCACCCATTAGGGGCACCTGCCAATTTTTTCCTACAAATTTCTAAGGGCTATTTAGTAATTTCCCATTCTCCCAAGCATTAAACCACGATGTTTTAACTTCGATTTTAGATGTTTTAGTGGGGGTAATTGGTCCTTTTCCTCATTCCTCGCTCAAGAACTCAAAATAGATCATAAGTTCTCTCAGGAATACTCAGAGCAAGAACTAAGGTAGCCTTCTTCTCCTCAATTTCTCAAGATTCTCGTGGATTCTTCATCCGGTATGTGGGATTCTAGCAAGGGGATTGTCCTTCCCTTGCATCCCCAAAGTCCTCCTCAATTTCTTCTATCAGTTTCAAGCCCTGAGCTTTTGAGTATGAGAAGGATTCATGTTTATTTTCGTCGATTTCACTCAGAACGATGTTTATACTTATTATTAATATAATCTTTATCAGTCCCTCATCAGATTGTCAGTATTATTACAAAAGTGAATTTAAGCCCTAACTTTTGAGTAATGATTTTACTTGTCAAATTTACTCTAGTGAATGAAGAATGCTTTGGGTTTAATTCCTAGAATTTGTCTTGCTTTATGTATATGTTGGGTAAATATCCCATGAATCAAAATGACTTTAGAACGTTGAATGAAATTCTCTATTAGCTGCTTAGTAATTTAGTCAGTTAGAATGTAGAACTCTATTAGTCTAGTCTCAGTCGGAATCATATCAGTCTAGCTTTAGTCATATTTTAGAAACCTCGGTGTTGTCTAGAAAATGTCAACTGATTAGTTTGACTCCATTTTATTTTTGAGGAATCAGTGGTGCCTCCCAGTTTTCAGACTCAGATTCAGATTTTAGTTATTTGGTCCATTAGGCGGTCATGACATTTAGTTATAGCTCTGGACAGCCCCAGACCCCATTTCAGTTATTAGTTGTTCTTTAGACGGTTATGACGCTTCCAGATAAGAAGCTCTGACCAGTCTTAGAACGCAGTTTCAGAATCTGGTCCAATAAGGCTCTCAGGGTACATGCAGTTATTCTTCCCTGACTAGTCTTGATCCCCAGTTTCGAGCTATCATCTTAGTAGTTCAGTTTAGGTTTTCTACTGGGAGTAGAACTTAGCACCGAGCAGGTCGGGGTTCCAGCGTACCCAGGTTACCAGAACTACGTTGGCAATGTAGGTTACAGTATTACTTGGCCTGATTGGCCCCAGATATTTTTGTGATCACTCAGTTCATGCTTTTATACCCTGGCAAGGTATATTGTGTTCTATTGGTGGGGTGTATACATCGGATTCCACATCTAGCGCACATGGTTAAATGTCGGTTATAGACTCTCCCACTAGTCATTCCTGTCTAGTATCAGAATAAGCAGCTCAATTCAGTGCAGTATCTCAGGTTCAGTGTTCCAGACTTAGGGCATGTCCTTGACCTTTAGACAGGGTCGTCTTGACCATTTCAGATTATATCAGTAGTTCAGTTCAGCTTACCTGTTGGTCATGGCGTGTCATTTCGGTTCAGACATTATATTCAGTATCTTTCTCTCAATTACTCAGTACATTCAAAGTACTGATGTATGCTTTTCATGTTGTATCGTTTCATGATACAGTTGTAGGTTCTCAGATTCATCACAGATAGTTACTTAAGTTTCAAAGAATTCCATTTCAGCAGATCAGAGTGTTAGTCCTCATCATTCGAGGGCCTTGTTTAGCTATTTCAGTGGATATGGTTTTGTATAGATTTAGAGTTAGCTGGGGCCTGTCCCAAAAACTCTTCAGTAGTTGGCTTTCAGACCAGACTTGTCTTTCAGAATTGTATTTCAGATATATTATTTCATTCTCTACTTTCAATCTATACATTTCCTTAAACTGATAAATATGTTATTTAAAGGTTCCGATGTGCATCTTTACTCCAAATTCTAGTGTATGATAGACCAGGGGTTGACTTGGGGTCACCTATGGCTTCAAGTACCATGTTATGTCCAGGGTGTAGGCTCGGGGAGTGACAAACTTAGTATCAGAGCACTAGGTTTAGAGTATCCTCAGAAAGTTTGAAAGACACATCGAGTAGAGTCCTTTTCATGGGTGCGAAGTGCGCCACACTTATGACGAGGAGGCTATGAGATGTTATTAGGAAAATTCCCTTTTTGTTCATGCTCTTTATCGTGCATTAACATCCAATTCCAAAGCCGTCTTTCTATATCATGTCCTATTTCTTTTTAGTAAACGATGCCTCCTTAACGTGGAAATGGACGATGAGCCGAAAATGCCAACAGACCCGCTCCACCAGCTCCGACAGTTCCTCAGGATGACTATGTGTCTACCGCCGAATTCAGGACGACCATTTAGTTGCTTCGTCAGACTATCACCAATCAAGTGAACCAGCAAGTGGTTCCAGTAGCCACAAAGGGGTCTGCAGCTACTGCCCGAGTGCGGAATTTCACCCGAATGAATCCTCTACACTTTCACAAAATAAAGGTGGGAGAGGACCCACAAGGCTTTGTAGATGAGATCAGAAAGATCACGCAGATCATGGGTGTCAGCTCATCCGAGAGTGCTGACCTGGTTGCCTACCAGCTAAAAGGGGTAGACCAGGTTTGGTACGAACAGTGGAAGGAGGGGTGATCAACAGAAGCAGGACCGGTTGATTGGGAGAAGTTTCATACAACTTTTCTGGATAGGTTCTTTCCCCGAGAGTTGAGGGAGGTTAAGATGGCAGAGTTTACAAACCTACAACAGGGCAACCGGACAGTGGAGGAGTATGCTCTGGAGTTTACTGTGCTATCAAAGTATGCTCCAGGGATGGTGGCCGAGCCAAGAGCTCGCATGCTGAAGTTTGTAAATGAAGTATCTAATCTGGTCCTCAAAGAGTGCAGGACGACAATGCTAATCAAGGACATGGACCTTTCTAGCTTCATTGTGTATTTCCAGAAGATTGAGGCAGAGAAGCTGAAAGATATGGAGTGTAAGAACAAGCGGGCAAGAACTGGTCATACAGATTTTGGCCACCAGAGATCTGGCGGTGGTAGCTACCCACATCAGCAACACCTGAGGGCCCCAATACCTAGCTCAGCAAGCGCCCCAATCTTTCGGTCCCGCCAGGATCGGAGGGGTGGGTCTTCTGGCACTCAGTCTCTGTCCCACGGTACAGGAAAAAAGTATCCAACTTGTCCCAAGTACGGTAGGAATCACCTAGGAGAATGCCTTCAGGGACGAGAGGGCTGCTTTGGGTATGGACAGCTTGGACTCAGGCTTACGGAGTTCCCATCGACAGGGAGAGGGAGATCACAATCCACTACCTCATCAGGTCCAGCAGGCCGACCAGCCCATCAAGCCAACCCATTAGGTACATATGGTGGTCAACGCCAAAATTGTTTTTATGCTCTCTCTTCTCGTTAGGATGAGGAAAGCTCACCTGACGTAGTTACTGGTATGTTACGTCTCTTTCACCTAGATGTGAATGCCCTCCTAGATCCAGGTGCTACATTTTCATTTATAACTCCATATGTAGCAGTTCATTTCGGCACCAGTCAGAGGTCCTATCAGAACCCTTCTCAGTTTCCACCCCATTTGGCATGTCAATTAGAGCCAGCCGGGTGTATAGAAGCTTGCCCAGTTTCAGTGTTGAATAAAATCATTTCAGCTAATCTTGTAGAGCTAGACATGGTCGACTTCGACCTTATTCTAGGCACGGATTGGTTAAACTCCTGCTATGCCTCAGTTGATTGTAGGACTAGAGTTGTCAAGTTTTAGTTTCCAGATGAGCCCGTGCTAGAATGGTCGGGCAGTAATTCAACGCCTAAGGGTAGGTTTATTTCCTTCCAGTTGTCAGTGAGTTCCCAAATGTTTTCCTGAAGATCTTCCTAGAGTTCCCCCTGAACCGGAAATAGACTTCGAAATAGATATCCTCCCCGATACTCAGCCCATCTTCATCCCTCCTTACAGAATGGCTCCAACGGAGCTTAAGGAGTTGAAGGAGCAGCTAAAATATCTTCTTGACAAGGGTTTTCACAAACCCAACATCTCTCCCTGGGGTGCTCCAATGTTATTCATGTGTAAGAAAGATGGTACTCTCAGAATATGTATAGATTACCGTCAACTAAACAAGGTCATAGTTAAGAACAGGTACCCTCTGCCATAATTAACGATCTATTCGACCAACTTCAGGGAGCCAGTTGCTTTCCAAAGATCGACCTCAGGTCAGTTTACCATCAGTTAAGGGTCAGAGAGTGTGACATACTGTAACAGCATGCAGAACTCGGTATGGTCACTACTAGTATGTGATGATGTCCTTTCGGTTAACAAATGCCCTAGCAGCCTTCATGGACCTAATAAATAGGGTTTTTAAGTCGTACCTAGATATGTTTGTCATCGTATTTATTGACGACATTTTGGTGTATTCTAGAAATGAGAAAGAGCATGCCAATCATCTAAGATTAGCATTACAGACCCTTTAAGATCGCCAGCTATTCGCCAAATTCAGCAAGTGTGAATTCTGGTTGAAGTCTGTGTCATTCTTGTTTCATGTGGGACACAAGTAGATCCTCATAAAATTTAAGCAGTAATAGATTGGCCTAGACCTACTTCTCCTACTGAGATCAAGAGTTTCTTGGTCTTTGTAGGCTATTACCGATGATTTTTTAAGGTTTCTCCTCGATAGCATCCCCTCTGACCATGTTAACTTAGAAGAAGGAAACATTTCAGTGGTCGGATGAGTGTGAGGAGAATTTTCAGGAATTGAAGACTCAACTCACTACCGCTCCAATTTTTACCCTTCTAGAAGGAACAAATGGGTTTGTAGTATATTGTGACGCCTCCAGAGTAGGACTTGGTTGTGTTCTGATGCAGCGGGGAAAAGTGATAGCTTATTCCTCTAGGAAACTCAAAGTTCATGAGAAGAATTATCCAACTTATGACTTGGAGTTGGAAGCGGTGGTATTCACATTAAAATATGGAGACACTACTTGTATGGAGCTCACGTAGATGTATTTACAGATCACAAGAGTCTTCAGTACATGTTCAGCCAGAAGGACCTAAACCTCCAACAGAGAAGGTGGTTAGAGCTCCTAAAAGATTATGACATGAGTGTGTTGTATCACCCGAGCAAGGCCAACGTGGTGGCTGACACCCTAAGCAGGCGATCTATAGGAAGTGTAGCTCAGTTTGAGGGAGGAAAAATGGAGTTAGCAAAGGATGTTCACACACTAGCTCGGTTAGGGGTGCAACTGATAAACTCAGTCGAAGGTGGAGTAGTACTACAAAGCAGGTCAGATTCATCTTTGGTAGTTGAAGTTATGTCTAGAAAAGATGAAGATCCAGCTTTACTTAAACTCAAGGAAGCGGTTCTTAGAAAAGAGATTGAGGCTTTCTCCCAAGGGGGAGATGGAGTGATCCGTTACAAGAGAAGGTTGTGCGTGCCATATCTTGGTGAGTTAAGACAACAGATTTTGGCTGAGGAACACAACTCAAAGTATTCCATTCTCCCTAGTTTTACCAAAATATACCGTGACTTGAGGGACATTTACTGGTGGAACGACATGGAAAGAGATATTGCCGAATTTGTAGCTAAGTGCCCAAATTTCTAGCAAGTCTAGGTGGAGCATCAAAGGCCAGGGGGCATGACTCAAGATATCAATATACCTACATGAAAGTGGGAGGAGGTAAATATGGATTCTATTACAGGTCTACCGCGGACTCGCTGGTAGCATGACACAATTTGGGTGGTAGTAGATCAAATGACCAAGTCAGCTCACTTCCTTCCAGTCAAACACAGACTCAGCGGAGGACTATACCAAACTTTATATTCGAGAGTTAGTCAGAATTCATGGTGTACCCTTGTTCATTATTTCAGATAGGGGAGCCCAGTTCACCTCCCATTTCTAGAAATCTTTTTAGAAGGGGCTTGGCACTCAGGTCAAACTCAGTACCTCTTTTCATCCATAGACCGATGGACAAGCTGAGAGGACCATACAAACCCTGCAGGATATGCTAAGAGCGTGCATGATTGATTTTAATGGAATTAGGATGACCATTTGCCTCTTATCGAATTTGCCTACAACAACAACTACCATTCCAGCATTCAGATGGCCCCGTTTGAGGCATTGTATTGTAGGAGGTGTAGATCTCCTATAGGTTCAGTTGAGGTCGGTGAAGCTACTTTGATAGGGCCAGACTCAGTTCACGAGGCAATGCAGAAAGTCCAGCTCATCCTAAAGAGATTGAAAAAAGCACAGAGCCGTTAGAAATCTTATGCCGATGTGCGAAGAAGAGAGCTAGAGTTTTCAACTGATGACTGGGTATATCTTAATAATTCTCCCATGAAAGGGGTGATGCGGTTTGGAAAGAAGGGGAAACTCAGTCCTAGGTATGTGGAACCCTATAGAATTTTGCGGTGTATCGGCTAGGTGGCCTATGAGCTAGAGTTTCCTTCAAAACTAGCAGCTGTACATCCAATTTTCCATGTATCACTTTTGAAAAAGTCTATCGGAGACCCAACCTTTGTAGTGCCATTGGAAAGTGTGGCAGTCAAGGATAGCCTCACCTATAAGGAGGTACCAGTCCAGATCCTAGACCATCAAGTTCATAGATTGAGGATTTAGGAAATAGCTTCGGTCAAGGTTTCATGGAGGAGTCAGAAAGTTGAAGGAGCTATTTGGGAGGCCGAAGCAGATATGAGGGCCAAATACCCACACTTGTTCTCTACCGACTCTACTGTAGCTTGATATATGAATTTTGTTTTAAGACCTGAACTAGTTGTTGAACTCAGTTCATGTAAATAAATTTTCTCTCTGACTTTGGTTGTGTTTATGAAAAGCGGGAATTCAGTTTAGTTATATTCTCTGAAATGGAGGTAGTTATATCGGTCATTTTGAAGTCGTATGAGTAGTATTTTAATACCTTGATTGTTATTTTTCTAGTTGCTATGAGTTTTCTAAAATCCGAGGATGAATGTTTTCAAGGGAGAGATATTGTAATGCCCCGGAAGCTCAAAACCAATATCTGGGACAAAAATCAATAAATCTGAAAAGCTACAAAAGATTTGCAGAACGACCAACCCGATGGGTCATTGAAGGACCCAACAACTTGTCAGGTCAACCGTGAGAAGGATGCCAAGATGATAAGTTAGTGTTCCCAACGGGCAACTTCACGAGTCATGCTCAGCCCCCACGACCCGTTGACTCACTCATTGCCAGGCCAAAATACAGAAACTTGAGAATTTGGCAGTGTACATGACGGGTGGTCACCATGAGGTGTTGTCCGTAAGAATGACTCGTTGAGTGACTCGTTACCAGCCTTGTATTATTTTTCCTAGGGGGTGAGACAATATGGTCGATGGCTGGTGACCACGAGTCATGTCCAGTGTCCATGACTCGTTAAGTCACTCATGGACACCCACTGAAGATTCCAGGCAGTGTACCTGACGGACATGACCACGAGTTGTCTTCAGACGCCACGACTCATTAGGTCACTCGTTAGGGGCACCTGATAGTTTTTCCCTGCAAATTTCTATGGGCTATTTAGTAATTTCTCATTCTCCCAAGCATTAAACCACGTCGTTTTGACTTTGGTTTCAGACGTTTTAGTAGGGGTAATGGGTCTTTTTCATCATTCCCCACTCAAGCACTCAGAAAATAGATCGTAAGTTCTCTCAGGAATTCTCAGAGCAAGAACTAGGGCAGCCTTCTTATCCTTAATTTTTCAAGATTTTCGTGGTTCTTCATTTTGTATGTAGGGTTCTAGCAAGGGGATTGTCCTTCCCTTGCATCCCCAAAGTCCTCCTCAATTTCTTCTATCAGTTTCAATCCCTGAGCTTTCGAGTATGAGAAGCATTCATGTTTATTTTCGTTGATTTCACTTAGAACGATCTTTATACTTATTGTTAATATAATCTTCATCAGTTCCTCATCATATTGTCAGTATTATAACAAAAGTGAATTTAAGCCCTAACTTTTGAGTAATTATTTTACTTGTTAAGTTTCCTCTAGTGAATGAAGAATGCTTTGGGTTGAATTCCTAGAATTTATCTTGCTTTACGTATAAGTTGGGTAAATATCCCATGAATCAGAATAACTTTAGTACATTGAATGAAATTCTCTGTTAGCTACTTAGTAATTTTGTCAGTTAGAACACAAAACTCTATCAGTCTAGTCTTAGTCGAAATCATATAAGTCTAGCTTCAGTCATATTTTAGCAACCTCGGTGTTGTCCAAAAAATATCAACTGATCAGTTTGACTCCAGTTTATTTTTGAGGTGTTAGTGGTGCCACCCCATTTTCAGACTTAGATATAGATTTAAGTTATTTGGTTCATTACACGGTCATGACATTCAGTTATAGCTATGACTAGCTCCACGACCCCAATTCAGTTATTAGTTGTTCTGTAGACGGTTACGATGCTTCCAGATAAGTAGCTCTGGCTAGTCTTAGAACCCAGTTTTAGAATCTGGTCCAATAACGCTCTTAGGGTACATGCAGTTATTCATCCCTGACTATTCTTGGGTCCCAGTTTCGAGATATCAGCTTAGTAGTTCAGTTTAGGTTTTCTAGTGGGAGTAGAACTTAGCACCGAGCGGGCCAGGGTTCTAGCACAACCAGGTTCCCAGAACTACATTACCAGCGTAGGTTACTGTATTGCTTGGCCTGATTGGCGCCAGATATTTTTGTGATCACTCAGTTCATGCCTTTATACCCTGGCGAGGAATATTATGTCCTACCCGTGGGGTGTATACATCAGACTCCATGTCTAGCTCACGTGGTTAAATGTCGGTTATAGACTCTCCCACTAGTCAGTCCAGTCCAGTATCAGAATAAATAGCTCAATTCAGTACAGTATCTCAAATTTAGTGTTTCAGACTTAGGGCATGTCCTTGACCTTCAGACAGGGTCGTCTTGACCATTTCAGATTATATTAGTAGTTCTGTTCAGCTTACCTGTTGATCATGGCATGTCATTTCAGTTCAGACTTTATATTCAATATGTTTCTCCCACTTACTTAGTACATTAAAAGTACTGACACATGCTTTTCATGTTGTATCGTTTCATGATACAGATGTAGGTTCTCAGATTCATCACAGATAGTTACTTCAGTTTCAGAGCATTCCATTTCAGCAGATTAGAGTGTGAGTCCTCATTATTCGAGGGCCTTGTTTAGCTATTTCAGTGGATATGGTTTTGTATAGATTTAGTGTTAGCTGTGGGCCTGTCCCAGCAACTCCTCAATAGTTGGCTTGCAAACCGGAATTGCCTTTCAAAATTGTATTTCAGATATATTATTTCTTTCTCTACTTTCAGTCTTTACATTTTCTTAAAATTGATAAATCTGTTATTTATCGGTTCCGCCGTGCATTTTTACTCAGAATGCTAGTGTATGATAGACAAGTGGATGACTTGGGGTCACTTGTGGCTTCAAGTACGGTGTTACGTCCAGGGTGTAGGCTCGTGGTGTGACAGGTGAACCAACAGGCTGTTGAGCAGGTCCCGTAGAATGGCGATGCAGCGGCGGCTCAGATTAGAGACTTCCTGAGGATGTACCCTCCTCAGCTCACGGGATCAAGGGTGAACGAGGATCCACATAAGTTCATTGAAGGGATCTTAAAGGTCACTCAGGTTATGGGGGTGACAAATGGGGAGTGTGTTGACCTGGCCTCTTATCAACTAAAAGAGGTGGTACTGTCGTCAAGTGCGAGGCAACCCTGTGATGAAGTCCATATTGATATCCTCCCACATCCAAGTAGGAATACTGATATCTTAAAGCACACCTCTCGATCTTTGATGCTCAATAATCACCTATTGGCAATTAAGACACTTAGCCAAAAATTCTACTGTCTTTCTTCATGCCATTCTACTAATAGACTTCCCGTAGGTCATGGTACATCTTGGTGGCACCTGGATGTATCAAATACCTAAAACCGTGAGCCTCGTGCAACATCCATCTATCAAATCACCGACATCCGTAACATAAAGACGACCCTTATATCGAAGCACACCATCTCCCAATTTTAGAGAGACGCGAAAGTGAAAGCCTATGGGGTCGCTTTTGTAACTTAATAACTAGCACTGAGAAGACCTCTACCTTCTTATTTTGAACAACTTCCTTTAGTTTTACCAAAATAGGGTCCTCATCCAATCTAGCTTTTACATCAGTCACCAAGGATGATTCTGATCCATTCTGAACAATTACGCAACCATTAGTCGAGTCAACCAAATGAGCTCCCAACCGTGCATGTCGATGCACATCCTTCACCAGCTCCTTCCTCCCCCCATCTACATGGGACAGACTCTCCATAGAGAGCCTACTAAGTGCGTCTTCTACTACATTAGCCTTGCCCAGATGGTAAAGGACGCTTATATCATAATACTTGAGTATCTCCAACCACCTTCTTTTACGCAAATTTAGATCCTTCTGGGTAAACACATATTGTAAGCTTTTGAGGTTCGTAAAGACATCCACATGGACCCCGTACAAGTAGTGTCTCCAAATCTTCAAGGCAAATACTACCACCGCTAATTCGAGATAATGTGTTGGGTAATTCTTTTCATGAATCATCAGCTACCTGGAAGTGTATGCTATAACTTTACCGTGCTGCATGAATTCACAACCAAGGCCGATTCATGAAGCATGGAAATACACCACAAACCCATTAGTACCCTCAGGTAGGGTTAACACCGGCATTGAGGTGAATCGAGTCTTCAACTCCTAGAAGCTCCTCTCACAAGCCTTCGACCATTGTAACTTCACTTTATTTTGGGTCAATTTGGTCAATGGTGTTGCAACAGATGAAACCCTTCAAAAAATATTCGATAATAACCCGCTAAGCCCAAAAAACTCCTAATATCCGAAGGATTCACCGATCTAGCCAATTCTTCACTGCTTCTATCTTTTGAGAGTCCACCTTTATACCCTCACTTGACACCACATGGCCCAACAAATACCACTGAATTCAACCAAAACTCGCACTTGCTGAATTTGGCATATATTTGGCCATCCTTGAGAGTCTTTAGCACCACCCTCAAATGAGCGACATGCTCCTCTTCACTCTGAGAGTATATCAGGATGTCATCTATAAACACGATCACGAACATATCTAAATATGGCTTGAACACCCTGTTCATCAAATCCATAAAAGTTATTGGAGCATTCTTTAGTCCAAAAGACATAACTACAAACTCATAATGGTCATACCACATCTTGAAAGCTATCTTCGGGATATCACTCTCCCGAACCCTGAGTTGATGGTATCCAGATCTGAGATCTATCTTTGAAAAGTACTTAGCACCCTAAATCTAGTCAAACAAATAATCAAATCTGGGAAGAAGATACCTGTTCTTTATGGTGACCTTGTTCAATTATCGATAATAAATACACATACGAAGAGAACCATCTTTCTTGCAGACAAATAGAACTGGTGCACCCCATGGGGATTTGCTCGATCTAATGAACCCCTTGTATAAAAGGTCCTTCAAATTCTTTGACTCGGCTAAGGCATTTTTGTATGGAGGAATAGATATAGGCTACGTATCGGGAAGAAGGTCAATACCAAAATCGATATTCCGCTCGGGAGTGATTCCCGGTAGATCATCTGGAAGACTTTTGGATACTCACACATTATTAGAATGGACTAGATAGTTGGGGTCTCGAATGTAGCATCCTTAAATCTAACTAGATGGTACATGCAACCCTTGGAGATCATCTTTCTGGCCTTAAGGTAGGAAATGAAACGACCTACAGGCACAACTGAACTACCTTTCAATTGTAAGGCTGGCTTACTTGGAAATCGGAACTTTACCGCATGGGATCTACAATTAACTGAGGAATAGCATGAAAATAACCAATCCATGGTGAGGATAACATCAAAATCAGTCATGGCTAACTCTACTAAATCCATCGAGGTGACTTTCTAAAAGACTGTGACCAGGCAGTTTCTAAACACCCATCTAGCTACAATTGAATCACCTACTAGAGTAGAGACTGAGAAGGGTTCTAACAAGATTTTGGAACTGACTTCAAAACTACTAGCCATATAGGGCGTCACAAAAGACAAGGTAGCCCCTGGATCTAACATAGCATATACATCGAGGTGGAAAACTCGTACCATACCAGTGACTACATCCAGGGAAACCTCTTGCTCCTGGCGGGAAGCTAAGGCATAGAATCTGTTTTGGCGTTGTCTGCCACCTGTACTAGTAGAAGCACCCTACTAGAAGGGATGTGTTGCTGGAGCCCCTGAACTACCAGCTCCACCATCGCCTAATCTGGCTGAAGGGCAATCTTTGAGCCTGTGTTTGGGTTTTTCACACTCGAAACAAGCGTCTGAACCAACTAAACACCTCCCTGGGTGGTTCTCGCTACACTTTGCATAGCCTAGAAAAGTGCAATCTCCTAAATTTCTCCCCTGGCCCCTCGAGCCTAACTCTCTTACCCTCTGATCACATATAGGTCAGGACGGGATACTAGCTGATGATGGTGCTGGGGCTAAAGATTTGTAGTGGGATTGTTGATGGTTCCCACAAGGCCTCGATTGGCAGAATCTGATGTTATCAGTCCTGACCCTCTTGGCCTCTCTCTCCTGCACACTCATCTATACATCCTCCATCTGCTGGTCGTAAGGACTATTTGAGAAAAGTCAATATCCTAGAGAAGCATCGCAGTCCGGCAATACCTGACCAAGGAGTCTGTTATCCCGTGTACGAACTTGCTCACACGGGCCCTTTGATCTGCCACCAACACAGGTGCATACCTAGACAGATGTGTGAACTCTAATGCATACTCATGAATATCCATCTTTCCTTTCTTAATATTCACAAAATCGACCACTTTCAGCTCCCCCATCTCCTTAGAGAAGAACTAATCAAGAAAAGAGACATGAAACTCATCACAACTGATAAGGCCTGATCCAACAACCCTACTATCCTTCCATTGTTTAAATCAAATGTGTGCGACCCCCTTAAAGTAATATGAGGCCAAATTATCAAACTCCTCTCCGGTCGCCCTCATAATCTGGGTGATCTTCAGAATCTCCTCAATTAATTCATGTGGATCCTCGTCCACCTTCGAGCCAAGGAACTTGGGAGGGTTTATCCTCAGAAAGTCTCAAACCCTCGCTGCTGCCATATTCCACTTTTGAGGGACATGCACCACTACATGATGTTTAACCTGGGCTGTTAGATCCTGGGATAATATCTGGATGGATGCCCTGAACTCTACATGGTCTATCCGCTCGGGTATGTGCTCTGTTCGGTTGTTTGGAATAACTGCACGCAAGTGCACGTGGTCGAACAAGTAGTAAAATGGCTAGAGTAGCCAAGTATCGATCCCACAGGGACTGGACTAAGGTATCAATCTAATAAAGTGTCAATAAACTTTAACTCTAAACTGCAGACAACAGTGTGAAGAAGATTTTGATATTTTGTTTCCTAATTTTATACTAAGTCTAAAAAGAATATACAATTTGAGTCTGAACTATAAGTATGAGCATGTTGAGGCTAAAATGAACATGTAGAGAAATAAATTATCGATACAATTTGATTAATCTTCCTCCGGTTTCTTGTCAAGAATTATTGCTTATGGATTAAAACTCTCGTATTTAACTCAACTTAAGAATCATGAACCTTCCACCTACATCTCTGTGATAAAAAGAAATTCATGATCTAGCCATACAAAACCGATTCCTTAATTGACTAATACGACTTTCAGGTATATCTCTATCCTGAAGGTAAATCAATTCTCAATTTTCCCAAACTAAGAAAAGATCATATCCTATCAATTCACAACTTTCCAATTCCTTGCTCTCTCGAGTGAAACCGGACTTTTTAGATATAAATTAACATTGACCACACATTAATGCAGTAAGAACAAGAATCAATAGAACAACCATGGAAGACAAGATGAAAAACCAATTGATCAATAATTACATTTCAATACAAATGTTCTTAACCTCAGCAAGAAGTGAATTTAGCCACTCATTTGTGGATTAAACATCATCAAATGAGTGTAAATCATACAAACAATTGAAATAAAGGAGAAAGAGATAGAGAAGAACCTTAAGATTTTCATCCCCTCAACTGCCTGTAACCCACGTTCTTGCTCAACTCAGTCAGAATTATTAAAAATAAACCTAAGTGTGCTATTCATACTAGTGGAAATTTCTCCTGGAATAACAGGAAACGTGTCACAGAGTGCATCGCGGAGCACTGCCTCCGTGACACGCCACAAACGCGGACCCTCACTGGAATCCGGTCCTCCAAGTAATTATGCCCAACGTGCCACGGCGTGCAACGCGGGGGTTGGCCAACGTGCCACGGGCCCAACGCAGACCTTCACTGTAACTTGGCATAATTTTATCATCCAGGGCAGAATGCATCCGCGATGGTAGCGTGACATGGCTCCATCGCGGAGCCCCTTAATTTGCTGCATACCCTGGGCCTTTTCCACTGCTCGCTTCCGAGTCTCTTCCCGATTTCTCCCAACTGCATCTTATCTTCCTAAAATTATATTTTTCCTGCAAAACAACACTAATCATGTTGGTTAGTATAAATTCACATTTTAACTACATATCACATAAGAAGGTACAATTATCAATGTATAAACACGACGAAATGAAGCATTTAAGTATCACTTGGGCATATAATTTTGCCCAAGATCACTTACCCCACACTTAAAACTTTGTTCGTCCTCGAATAATAATCTCACATCTCATGCAATTGACACCCAATCACAGCTACTTTGGACCAACAATTCAAGCTATGGTTATACCGATTATTTACATAGAAAATCATCAAGAAAACATGCATAGTCTCATCAATACAATGACATTCAACACATTAAGACCTCCTAGACTCAAGAGTCGACTCTCAATCTCAGCAAACTCATGCAAATCAGCTGATCAAGACATCTGACACGAAATTAAATCTCTTGTCAAGCATGTGCCCTCACAACATAAGAGAATTTCCCCCTTTTCAATCATATGATCTCAAAAACATTATATGCAGGGGAATATGAACACGATTTCGCTCTCTCTCCCAAAGACATCACTTGCATCATGTCATGAACCATAAGCTTGCCTTTAGTGTATTACTCCACTAATATAAGGACGAGTGATGTAAGATCACGTAGGACTTGATGGATTGTAATATAAGCTAAGGAACTAGTACATACTAGGCTAACCAATAATAACAACTAGCACCCTTAAGCGCTTTTCCATACATCCCGCCACACTATTGGCATTGTTTCTTCCTTCATCCTCCCATTCTTGAAGTCTTTATTTATTTTTTTTCTTTTATTCCCATATCTTTAAGCACACTCGACTTAATAACAAAGATTAGTTATACATCTTCCTTTTATTAAATTCGGCAAGTGCACCCTTGACCTTTTCTTTACTTTCACCACTTCCGCTTTTCCTTTCTTTTCACAATTACCACTCCTTGACACTGTGGGAAAATTACTTTTCTTGAGCGCTTAAGAATTTTGGATCAAATTCACTGATAATGACAAGAAGGGGTTAAGCTCGGTTTGTACCTTTTCGGCCAAAGAAAAAAAATAGGCTAAAGGCTCAATGGGCTAACTAGGATGTACATTCAAGGTAGGTACGATAATGGAAAAAAACTTTCGGTTAAAGCAAAGAAATGCCTACATCCTTTCCTACAATACACATCCTTCGTTTTGTTTCGTACACACACCAGGCAAGTTCTAGACACTTCACAATAGCATGTAAGAAACGAAACCTCACACACACTCATTGCACATGCTCAACTCAAGACATATTCACTGACTCTTCAATCAGCCAATTACAAGAATTCAAACATTAAGCCTCAATCACACCGAATCAAACTCTATGGTCTAGGTATCTCAACATATTTACAAAGTTGCATGCTTTCATACGCATCACCTTTGCATTTTAAATATCATGTACAACACGCAACAAGAATTTCGCAACCATAAAGTAGCAACCCGTTTGGGATGCAAATGACAACCAAAAATTAAAAGACAAAAACTACTCCTATCGACTACATTTCCCTTAAGACGATCGTCATCCATCATCATAGGGAACAATCACTATTTATGACTTTGGTTCAATGGGACTATTCTCGATAAAAGAACTGAAAACAAACGCCGAGAAACCCAATCAAAAAAATTGCATGAAATTTTTTTTAAAATATCGATAATTTCGATAAAACCACAATATTTACACAACCAGCTAACAACAACTCCATGCAGCACACAACAACTTCACATTAATTACAATACAAAACATAAACATCAAAATCACAGGGTCACAATTTTTGCACAGGCACAACAATAAAACAGAAACGTAACTAACAACAAAACAACCAACACCTAACTACTCCCACCCCATACTTAAATCGAACACTGTCCCCAGTGTTCACAAAATTCAGCATAACACAAGAGTAGGTGGTGAAACTCCCTGATTAATCGAAGTATTCCACTTCTTCGTCAGATGCCGCTCCCTCATCTCCCATGTCTGAATCGCCCCCGTCATCATCATCTAACTCAATATCTGAGTCCTCACGACGTGTCTCCTCATCGATGGGGACATCATCATCAGTGGGCTCCATAAAAGCTGGCCCCACTCGGCATAGACCCCTGGCATTTTTGCCAAAAGGGTAGTCTAGCTCGAGCTGCCACAGCTCATCTTCTGTTGCCGGCCTCCCGCCTATGCGCAGCTGGAGCATCTGCATCCTGAACATGCGGGCCATGTACTGATCATTCCGAGCATGTCACTCGTCTAGTGTAAGAACTGGCCCGTGAGTGGTGTCGGGTGCCTTGGTTTTGGTGACGTCCACGACACGCCTATCCATCTGCGGGATGTAATCCAAGCCTCTTTCTCAATATCCAGGTCCCTCAGGAACGTGGTTAGTAAGGCACCAAACCCGTACCTATGCCCTTGATGCAAACGGGCTCTCTTCATGGCGGAGATAATCACCGCCCCAACATTGATCTCCAGCCCTTTCATCAAGGCATAGACCAAGAACACACAATCCCCGGTGACATCTTTCATATGCACCCCCCGATCAGGTAGGAACAAACAATTTCAAGCCATATCCTGTCTTCCCTGTTCATCTGTGAGTAGGGCAATGTATGATGGTAGCCCTTCTCCTTATGCCTGCTCCACCGTGCTGTAGACCGGGCTCCACACAGAGTGCGTCTCATGTCCGCATATGGTGGAGTGATGTTTAGCTGCTGGAGTACATGGGCGTCTGTGTCCCGCACCCCCAAGATGGCATTAAGGTGATGGGGCTCAAAAGTGACTACCTGCCCCCTTATTTTGACAGTGTGACTTCGGAGTGTCAGGTTCCAGTTTGCGTAGAACTCCCGAATCAAGTGGAGATTGCACTCCCTGGGCTCTTTAAAAATGAAGTTCAGCCCTGCTGCATCAATCCTATGGACAATTCTGGGGAATTCCTGTGCCAATGGTTCCCTTGCAATATGCCCCTCGGGGAAGTATTTGCTTTCCTTAATCTTTGTGTACCATTTCTTCCCTTCCTCTGTCACCCATCGGGTTTCGTATTGACGGCGTTGGCTGCGCGGAACCGCTGGTGCTGCTGGGACTGCTGCTCCCAGTCTGATTCTTTTCCTTCCGGTGCTCGATGTAGATGCGCCCTTCCCTTTGTCTTGCCTGCTTTCCATTGTTCCTGTCACATCAAATAGACAGTCCCAAATGTTAGTCAAATTAAAATTTGCATCAACTAAAGTTGGGTTAAGCTAGGCCACCCCACACTTATTCTTTAGCCACAATCACAACATTACAGCAAGACAATCCTCTTTTTCTAACTTTCAAATAAAAAAACAATAACAAAAATGCCTCGTGCATTCAGAGGGTTCGACGGTATAAATTCTATGTACCACTCATATTTCGTACAGCTAATCCACTATTACCATCGATAACATTTTATCACATAGCACTTAGCAAAAATTTCTATCAACAAAACTGATGCAATTCCCCCAATTTCTATGCAATTTCAACAATTTCATTATCTTGAAAATCCATTGCGCCTTTAGCATATTAACGTTAAACACAACGTAATTTACCTCACCCAACATGCACAAACCAACAAGAATTTCACATTTTAACTCGATTTTAACTTCTTCATATTCAAATTCTAACCCTAGCTACAAATTTAACAAGAATTTCGATCACCCATGTATTTATCGAGTTCATACAATCACAATGATACTACGAACATCAATCAACAATAACTTACATGACTTCAAGCTCAATTTACAATTAGGGAAAGTTTTCCTCATCACCCATGCTCAAAATCGACAAACTTAGTCAAGAAATGAGATGAAGTTAACGAACATACCTTCAATTCGACGGTAACGAAGAAAAGTTGAAGAATTTTAGCACCTAGGTCCGTGTCACATTGGGGAAGGGGAGATTCTTGGGTGTTTTTCGCAGAGGAGATGAGAAATGGGAAAAAATGAGGGAAAAAGGGGTTAAAAAGAAGTATTTTCGCGTGGGTCACCCCGCAATCCGGTGTGACCCGACGCGAAATTGCCTTCAACGTGTCACGGAGGGTAACGCGGAGCATGCCCTCCGTGACACGGAGCCATCACGCCAGTACTCTGGTATTTTTTAAAAAATTTTAGGTTACACTTCAACGTGTCACAGAGGGTAACGCGGAGCATGCTCTCAGTGACACGGAGCCATCACGTAGGCTCACTGTTTTGCCACTTTTTATTATTTTTCTCACCTCGATTTTTCCTTTGCGATCTTTTGCATTTTTGCCCTCCGTTCAACCTGAAATTCATCTCACCACAAGAAATTTGTTAGAATTCAAAGGTTTCAAACACAACATGATAATTTTTTTGTTTTCTATATATATATATATATATTTTCTTTTTATTTAGCTAACTGCATCTATTTATCTCTTACAACAAATTCATGGGTTGCCTCCCGTGCAGCGCCTGGTTTACCATCACGGCTCGATGTCATTAAGCTCAGTCATCCTCTAGGGTGACGGACGTCTTCTCTCGACTACCGTCCTCACCCATGTCATGTTTACACTTCTCCGGTGGTTTCCCCAATGGCTCCCGTGCCTCAACGCTCCTGAGCAATATCCACTCGATCAAGCACGTTGATAACTGAGAGTTCCTCGTACACTGCCAGAAGCTTTGTAGCCTTGTACACCTCAAACACCTCCACCTTGTCGTGCGCCCGATTAGTTAGCTGCCCTGCAGCTACATCAATAAGTGCTTTCCCAGTTGCCAAGAAAGGACGTCCCAAAATAAATGGGACTTCCGCGTCTGGCTCAAAATCCAGCACGACGAAGTCTACCGGGAAGATAAGGGAACCCACTTGCACCAGCACGTCCTCCACAATGCCATCAGGTCTGGCTATGGAACGATCTGCTAGTTGCAAGATCACTGTTGTTGGTCTAGGACTCCCTAGCCCCAACTTCTTGAATACCGATGTCGGCATCAAGTTAATGCTCACTCCTAAATCACATAATCTGCGAGCTCGGATACTCTGCCCAATTGTAATTTGAATTGTAAAGCTCCCAGGGTCCTTGAGCTTTGTGGGAAACCTATTTTGTATCCGTGAAGTGCACTCCTCCGTAAGCGCCACCGTAGCGTACTTAGTCAACCTTCTTTTGTTCGCTACGATGTCCTTGATATATTTTGCATACTTCGGCACTCCCTGCAAAATAGAAACAAGAGGTAAATTAATGTGTACCTGTTTAAGCACCTCCATGAACTTTTTGAAACACGCTTCCTCCTTTTGTTTCCTTAGTCTTTGAGGGAATGGGGGTGGTGGTCTTTCTGGTTCAGCTTCCTTCTCCTTCCCCCTATCATCATTGTGATCCCTCTCATTATCACCTGCTTTCGACTGCTGTGGTGATCTTTCTGGTTCCACCTCCTTGAGTTGCGAACCACTCCTTGTGGTCACTGCATTTACTTGCTTGGGGTTCGAATCAGTGTCACTCGGAAGTCCTCCTCTCGGCATGGTGTTTTGAGCTCCAGCAAATTGCCCAAACTGGTACTCTAGCGCCTTTGTAGCTAACTGATTGTTCTTTACATCGGCTGCCAATTTCACGTAGTCAGCCTGCAATTGAGCTTGGTTAGCTATCATTGTCTTGAACATCCCCTCAATGCTGGGTGATGGTGGTGGAGGAGGTGCATTGTTGCTTCTGTATTGCGACTGATAGTTCTGCTGCCCTCCTTGATTTCTCTGCGCCCACTGACTCAAACTCTGCCCTTAATGGTTGTTGCTACCCCAAGAGAAGGTCGGGTGATTCCTCCAGTTGGAATTGTAGCTGTTGCCATACTGTAGATGGTTATTTCTCTGTACATTACCAACAAAGTTCACCGAATCAGGATTTGCTCCACAACACTCAGCTGAGTGTTCATTACTCTCGCACACTTCACACCAAATCTGCTGCACTACATTCACTGGGGCTTGAGACTGGTTCATGCTCATGTTACTAAAGTGGGTGTTGAGTTGATTCTGTAATGCAGCTATCTGTGCAGCAATAGCTGTAAAACCATCCACTTCCAAGAATCCAACTGCTTTTCTTGTTCCTCCTCTTGAAGAGTCCACATTCCACTCTGGGTTCCCCTACGAAATACGATTTAACAAAGTATACAACTCCTCATAAGTCTTCTCTAATGCTTGTCCCCCAGCTGTAGAATCTTGCAAGATGTTTGTGTGGGGTTCCAAACCCTCTATGAAAGTATGCACCTGCACATCATTGGATTGGTGATGATGAGGACAATCCCGCAACATAGATTTGAATCTCTCCCAGGCTTGATACAGATTCTCTCCCTCTCTCTGTTTAAAACTTAGAATTTGACTTCTAAGTCTTGCTGTATTACCGGATGGAAAGAACCGTATCAAGAATTTCTTTGCAAGATCATCCCACGTGGTGATGGAATTAGGTGGCTCAGCTTTCAACCACCTCTTAGCTTCTCCCAAAAGTGAAAATGGGAACAATGTAAGCCTGACATAATCGGGTGACACTCCAGCGGGAATGTAAGTGTCACTTATCTCTAAAAAGTTCTGGAGATGTTGTTGTGGATCCTCGTGAGGGAGACCTTTGAACTGCCCGCTGGTGTGCAGCAATTGCACCACGTTCTATTTAGGCTCGAACCTGCCTCCTGGCTCAGGTTTGTGGATGCAAGATGTGACATTGTTAGCATGTGGGATTGCCACCTCGCGAACCGGCCTAGCTGCCATTTCCTCGGGCACTAACACTTCCCTTGCAACTGGTGGATTCTGTTGTTTCTCCAGGATTGTTTGTCTGAGCAACTGCAACTTTTTCTCTAGTGCTTCTCTCCTTTGACGATGAATTGTCTTTCCGGCTCTAAATATGAGTCCACCAGCTCCTTGTCATTTGCCAGTGTTCAACAGAAATTAATATCTGCAAAATATAGGCTAAGACCAAGTTGTCACCACTAAGAGGAAATAGTAAATTAACAGTTAAGAAAAATTTTACCAATTGCCAATCCCCAGCAACGGCGCCAAAAACTTGTTCGGTTGTTTGGAATAACTACACGCAAGTGTACGTGGTCGAACAAGTAGTAAAATAGATTGAGTAGCCAAGTATCGATCCCACAGGGACTGGACTAAGGTATCAATCTAATCAAGTGTCGATAAACTTTAACTCTAAACTACATACAACAGTGTAAAGAAGATTTTGATATTTTGTTTCCTAATTTTATACTAAGTCTAAAACGAATATACAATTTGAGTCTGAACTATAAGTATGAGCATGCTGAGGCCAAAATGAACAAGTAGAGAAATAAATTATCGATACAATTTGATTAATCTTTCCTCCGGTTGCTAGTCAAGAATTATTGCCTATGGATTAAAACTCTCGTATTTAACCCAACTTAAGAATCATGAACCTTCCACCTACATCTCTGTGATAAAAAGAAATTGATGTTCTAGCCATACAAAACCGATTCCTTAATTAACTAATACGACTTTCAGGTATATCTCTATCCTGAAGGTAAATCAATTCTCAATTTTCCCAAACTAAGAAAAGATCATATCCTATCAATTCACAACTTTCCAATTTCTTGCTCTCTTGAGTGAAACTGGACTTTTTAGATATACATTAACATTGGCCACACATTACTGCAATAAGAACAAGAATCAATAGAACAACCATGGAAGACAAGATGAAAAACCAATTGATCAATAATTACATTTCAATATAAATTTTCTTAACCTAAGCAAGAAGTGAATTTAGCCACTCATTTGTGGATTAAACATCATCAAATGAGTGTAAATCATACAAACAATTGAAATAAAGGAGAAAGAGATAGAGAAGAACCCTAAGATTTTCTTCCCCTCAACGGCCTGTAACCCACGTTCTTGATCAACTCAGTCAGAATTATTAAAAAGAAACCTAAGTGTGCTATTTATACTAGTGGGAATTTTTCCTGGAATAACAAGAAACGTTTCACGGAGTGCATCGTGGAGCACTGCCTCCGTGACATGCCACAAATGCAGACCCTCACTGAATCCGGTCCTCCAGGTAATTATGCCCAACGTGCCACGACGTGCAACGTGGGGCTTGGCCAACGTGCCATGGCCCCAACGCGGACCTTCACTGTAACTTGGCATAATTTTATCATCCGGGGCAGAATGCATCCGCGATGGCAGCGTGACACGGCTCCATCGCGGAGCCCCTTAATTTGCTGCATACCCTGGGCCTTTTCCACTGCTCACTTCCGAGTCTCTTCCCGATTTCTCCCAACATGCATCTTAGCTTCCTAAAATTATATTTTTCCTGCAAAACAACACTAATCATGTTGGTTAGTATAAATTCACATTTTAACTACAAATCACATGAGAAGGTACAATTATGAATGTATAAACACGACGAAATGAAGCATTTGAGTATCACTTGGGCATATAATTTTGCCCAAGATCATGCTCCACATGAACTGGTGGGGCCTACTGGTGCTCGTTCCCATTGCCACTATCGTGGCCATTTATGTTTCTATTTCTTCTATCATTGACTCTGTGGGGAGGCATTCTTTTGCAATTGCGAATAGCATGAGTTAGAAGGACAGAGAGATTTTTCACCGCATGCCATAGGTCATGAAAGAATGGAATATTTCCTAAACATCTCGTAGCCTCTTCATCATAAGTGTGGTGCCCTTCACACCTATGAAAAAGGATCTACTTAATGAGGCTTTCAAAAATGCTAGGACACATTAAAACCTAATGCTCTGATACGAAGTTTGTCATGACCCGAACATAGGCCCGGATCCAGACATGGGACAAGGAGCCCCGAGATTGTCCAAGTCAACCCATGGCATGAACATACATCTAACTCAATCAATAAAAGAGGAAAATTAATCATACTAAACATAGTGGAAGTCTAAACATAACATAACATCCGATCTAAAATTTATATTATTCATGACAAGCTGATTACTATTCAAAGTTTTAAAGTCTCTAACATATCTGATGGGTTTATGGGACAATACCCCCAACTAACCCGATAGTCTAAGAACTGAAAGACATAAGACAACTGATAAGATAGGGACCTTGCAAGATGAGGACACACCAACAGAAACTCAGAATAGTTAACTCCAGAGATCTGACTAGCGGGATTGAGCCTGGATATCGAAGCCTGTATCATAAGATGATACAACTTAAATTATGCGGTCAGTACATGGAATGTACCGAGTATGCAAGTTAAGTAAAACGGACAGTTAAAAACATATAAAAGTTCATAAGAGTAGGACAATATGATCATAATGTAAACATAAGGCTCAAGGTTTTCAAACCATTCATAAATCATTCAAAATCATATTCATAAGAGAAAAGCTTTATTAAAAATGACATGAGCCAAAGTATATAATCGTAACCATACATAAATCATGAGGAACAGTGGGAGATTCTTAAAACCAATATACCCCATATAAGCACTAATGGAGCCCGACCTGTAACCCCCTAGTAAGGAGGGTGTTCATACTTTTCCAAGGGTAGAACCATGAAAGAGGTGTGATATCACAACAAAAGGCCCATTTGGGAAAACAGGACAGTATTATGGAGGTCCCATTGTGGCTACGTTGGCGCGTAGTTCTAAGACTCGGGGTATGCTTGGACTTCGGGTCTACTCGGTGTTAAATAGTACTGTCAAAACATGTATAATTCTCATAGGATATTATACATTAGATTCATGGGTTATTTTAAAATCATGATAATCATAAGCATGCTTGAAATATGTGAACTAGCCATGAAATGAGGCCTGTGAGTTGGCAAAAATCATAAATCATTAAATAATGAAGTTCAAGCATACTTGTAAAGCATGTATATACTTGATATCTCATAAATCTATAGTAAGTACTTGAGAGAAATCATATCATAAGTCATATATCATAGTAGGTTGATGAACATCAAAATAAAAGCGGAATCATAACTTGAACTTTCATGAAATATGCATAATTGGGCATAGTTTGTAGAAATTTAAATCCATAAGTTAATAGATCGAAGTAGTTATAAAATCTACCCATTATTCATAAAACATGAATTTATACATGAGAGAGATTAACCCATAGATGGATCATAAGGATTTCATAAGAATTGGGATAAAACCCCATATAATTCTCAATAGAATTCATGAATTAGAGAGGGTTGGGCATGGGTGTGAACAATTTCACATGTTCATAACCCTACATACCTGAGAGAATCGGATTCTACAACTTCTCTGATTGTCGAAGTAACAACTAAGAACTTGGAAGAAATTAAGCTTTATTACTCCTCTTGACTTCTAAACTTGCATGCATGGATTAGGAATAGCTTAGAATGAACTTACCCGTCTTAAGACTCACTATTAATAACTTAAAATGACATAGTTTAGGCCTTAGGATCATAGGTATTAAGGATAAGCCCTTACTAAATTCACAGAGAAAAATAGACTGCTAGTCCCAACAAGGGACTGGACGAGTCGTTAACTCTAACCACGAGTCATCGCCACAAATCGTCAAGTGCACTGCCAAAACATTACCTGGAGCTCGCCACAAGGAACATCACGGGTCATTATTGGTGACCATGACTCGTGATCACCTCTCATCCTCTGCACTGCCAGATATACCAAGGAGGGGTCACCACGAACGACACTACGACTCATGGTGCTCCCAACAAGTCGTGGTGAGGACTCTTTAAGTGCACTATCCAAAACTTCCTCTTCCTTTAACTTTACCTTACCACGACTAATTTACTGAGTCGTGGGGCTGACCATGACTCGTGGTCATGCCCGTGGGCACTAAAAACTTAAATTTCCATATTAACTCAAACTCCCCACCACGAATCACTTAACAACTCATGGTCATCTTGACGGGTCACGGGACGACTCATTCTTTGACCTGGGGCAGAAAATCCTATTTTTTCCATTTCAACTCCCAGGTCTGGTCTTAGGGTTTCTGGGGTATTACATTGGGTTGTCCCAAACCCATACCTAGTATTGAAGCTCCGCCCTTGGGTTTAGGAGTATGCCTTGAAATTCACCCAACTGTCCAAGTACACTTCGAAGATGGTTGCCGAGCCGAGGGCTCATATATGCAATTTTGTGTCTGGGGTCTCAAATTTAGTGGTCAAATAGTAAAAGTCCGCTATGCTTATCAGTGATTTGGAGTCTCTCAACTCATGATTTATGCGCAACAGATCGAGGAGGAGAAGTTGAAGGAGAAGGAGAGGGAGACTAAGAGGACTAGGATAGGGAACTTCAAGTTCTCAAAGCAGAGGACAGGTGGTGCATATCACTCTCAGTCCAATCAGAGGTCATCGACCCTAACTCTATCATCAGGTAGTTTTCCATCCATGGCCAAGAGTGATCAGAGGGTTAGAGCATCAGGCTCTAAGAGTTAGGGGAACATATCCGAGGAGCACACCTTCCCAACTTGCAGGAGGTATGGCAGGCACCACATGAGAGGTTGTCTTATTGGCAGGGATGCTTGTTTTGCGTATGGTAAGACTATACACAGACTCAAGGATTGTCCTTTAGTTAGACAGGTGATGGTAGAGGCTATTCCCTAGCCACCTCATTAGCAACTCTAGCAGCTCGCCCATCCTAGAATGGTGCATCATCTAGTGAAGGTGGTGAACAGTGCTAGAACCTTTTCTATGCACTTTCTTCTCGTCTGGAGTAGGAGATCAAACCTGATATAGTCACAGATATGTTATGAGTTTTTCATCTTGATGTTTATGCATTGCTACATCCAAGGGCCATATTATCCTTCGTGATTCCCTATGTTTCTATCAGTTTCAGTGTCAGTCCCGAAATCCTCTTAGAATCCTTCTTAGTCTCTACTCCTGTCGGTGAGTCAGTTTTTGCACGTATACTGCCTTGTCACAATTTTTTAGAAAGTCACCTCAGTTGACTTAATAGAGTTAGACATGAACAACTTCAATGTTATCTATAGCATGGATTGGTATATTCTTTCTATGCTTTAGTTAATTGTAGAACCCAAATTATAGAGTTCCAATTTCTGGGTGAACCAGTCCTACAGTGGAAGGGAAGTTCCATAGTGCCTGTAGGTCTCTTTGTCTCTTACCGTAAGGCTAGGAAGATGATCTCCAAGGGTTGTACATACATTTAGTCTGAGTTAAGGATTCTAAGTCTAGAACACTAACTCTTCAGCCAGTGCTAGTGGTTTGAGAGTATCCACAGGTGTTTCAAGATGATATACTAGGAGTCCCTCTCAAGCGGGAGATTGACTTTGGTATAGACCTCTTCTATGATATGCAGCTCATATCCATCTCTTCTTACAGAATGACTCCAACTAAGCTAAAGGAGTTGAAGGAACATTTGAAGGATCTCTTAGATAAGGGTTTCATCAAGCCTAGTATGTCCCTATGGGATGCTCCAGTCCTGTTCGTGCAAAAGAAAGATGGTTCTCTCAGGATGTCCACCGACTATCGTTAGTTGAACAAAGTCACAATCAAGAATAAATATCCTATTCCCTAAATTGATGACTTGTTCAGTTAGCTTCAGGGTGCAAGTTTCTTTTCAAAGATAAACCTCCAATTTGCCTATTATCAGCTCAGGGTTTAGAGAGTGTGACATTTCTAAGACATCCTTCAAGACTCGATATGGTCACTATGAATTTATAGTTATATCTTTTGGACTAGAAAATGCTCCTACAACTTTTTATGGATTTGATGAACAGGGTGTTGAAGTAGTACTTGGATATGTTTGTCATTTTCTTTATCGATGATATCCTTATAAACTCTCGGAATGAGAAGGAGCATGCTGCCCATTTGAGGATTGTGCTGTAGACTCTTAAGGACCGTTAGTTGTTTGCTAAATTCAGCAAGTGTGAGTTCGGATTAAACTCAGTTGCATTCCTTAGGCATGTGGTTTCTAGTGAGGGTATGTAGGTAGACTCTTAGAAGATAGAGACAGTGAAGAACAGTCCTAGACATGTCAATCATACATATATTAGAAACTTTTTGGGTTTAACTGGCTACTATAGGAGGTTTGTAGAGGGATTTTCATCCATTTCCTTACTCTTGCCTAGGTTGACCCAGAAGAAGGTCAAGTTTCAGTAGTCCGATGCGTATGAGAAGAGCTTTTAGGAGTAAAGACTCGATTCATTTCTTCTCCGATTTTCACCCTACCAGAGGATGCAAATGGCTTTGTAGTATATTCTGATGCCTCTAGAGTTGGCCTAGGGTGTGTGTTGATGCAGCATGGTAAGGTCATCTCCTATGCCACGAGATAACTTAAGACTCACGAGATGAATTACCCATCACATAACCTTAAGTTAGCAGCGATGGTGTTTTCCATGAAGATTTGGAGGCACTATTTGTATGGGGTGTATGTTGATATGCTCACAGACCATAAGAGCCTTTAGTATGTGTTTACTCAGAAGGACCTGAATTTTCAACAAAGGAGAAGGCTTGAGCTTCTCAAAGATTATGACATGAGTATCCTTTATCATTAAGGAAAGGCCAATGTAGTGGCTGACACTCTTAGTAGGTTTTCTATGGAGAGTGTGATCCATGTGGAAAATTGAAAGGAGTTTGCTAGAGACATTCATAGGCTTGCTCACATGGGGGTTCAACATACTAATTCAGCAGATGCTGGTGTCACTGTTCAAAATGGGTCAGAATCTTCCTTGGTGATGGAGGTTAAGGCAATGCGAAGTGAGGCCAATATCCTAGTGAAGTTGAAGAAAGATGTCTGGAATCAGAAATTGAAGGTTTTCTCACAAGGGGGAGATGGGGTGCTCCAATATTAGGCCTGATTATATGTTTCGGATTTCGGTGACTTGAGAGAGAGGGTGTTGAGAGAAGCTTACAACTCTTAGTATTCTATCCATCTGGTGCCACCAGGATGTACCATATTCTATGAAAAGTCTATTAATGGAATGACATGAAGAAGGAAATTGCAGAATTTGTGGCTATATGTCCAAATTACCAACAGGTTAAGGTTGAGCATCAGAGATCAGGAGGTATGCTATAGGATATCAGTATTCCTACTTGAATATGGAAACAAATAAATATGGACTTCTTCACAAGTTTACCTCATATGTGTCGAATGCATGATTCTATATGGGAGATTGTGGATCGGATGACTAAGTCAACACTTTTTCTACCAGTTTGGACTACGAGTTCAACCAAGGATTATGCTAGGCTTTACATATGGGAGTTAGTCAGGTTTCATGGGGTCCCTTTGTCTATCATTTTTGATAGGGGTACTCAATTCACTTCATAGTTTTGGAAGTTGTTTTAGAAGGGCCTTGGTACTCAGGTAAAGCTTAGCACAACTTTTTCTCCCGCAAACAGATGGTCCGGCCGAGCAGACCATTCAAACCTTAGAGGAAATGTTGAGAGCTTGCATGATTGGTTTCAAGGTTAGTTGGGATGATCACTTGCCCCTGATTGAGTTTGCCTTCAATAACAACTACCACTCCAGCATTCAAATGGCTCCGTTTGAGGCACTTTAGGGGAGAAGATGTAGATCACCTATTAGGTGATTTGAGGTAGGAGAGGCTATGTTGGTATGACCAGATTAAGTTCATGAAGCCATGGAGAAACTTTATCTTATTAGTGAAAGGCTAAAAACAAGATAGAGTCGCTAGATGTCCTATGCGGATGTGAGGAGAAGAGAGCTTGAGTTCGCAGTTGATGATTGGGCATTTATGAAGGTATCACCCATGAAGGGACTGATGAGATTTGACAAGAAAGGGAAGCTTAGTCCCTGATATATTCGTCCTTACAGGATTCTGATGCGCATTGAAAATGTGTCCTATTAGTTGGACTTGCGCGCCGAGTTAGTGTCGGTACATCTAGTTTTCCATGTGTCCTTGTTAAAGAAGTATTGGTGACCTAGCTCTAGTTATGCCGATATAGACCATCAAGGCGATGGATAGTCTCACTTCTAAGGTGGTTCTGTATGAGATTCTTCATCGAAGGTTCGCATTTTAAGGAACAAAGAGGTAGCTTCTGTGAAGGATTTCTAGAGAAATCAACTAGTTCAAGGAGCTACATGGGAAGCCGAAGTAGATATACTGGCCAAATACCCACATCTTTTTCTTTTCAGCACAATTCCAGTTTGAGGTACTAGTTTCTTCCTCCGTATGTTATTCAGTTTCATGTTTTTCAGTCACTCACATATTTTTGCATGTATTTATGTTTCATGAGTTCAGTTAAGCTATGTATCTCAGTTAGGGGTCATTATCTCAGTTCGGGGTCATTCACTTCATTGGTACTTAGTCTATAGCATTCAGCATTAGGATTGCAACTCTTTCCTTATCTTTCTTGCTTATTTTGTCTCCATTCGAGGACTAATGTTCTCAAGCGGGAGATAATTTAACACTCCAAAAGTCCCTAAGACTAGACCCTAAACTTGGAGTTTAATTATGTAGAGAAATAGGAAATTTCCCTCAGGACGACTCTCAGTATGACTTGTAGGAGCATAGTACAAGTCATACCAAGGGTTGAAGCATGATGTACAGAGAAGTTAGCATAGAATTCGTCTTGAAACCACGACTATTTAATATGAACCGTACTAGGATTGTACGAGCCATTCTGATGGTCCATAGTAAGGGATTCAGAGAATTGTTTTAGAAAGCATTCATGGATGCTAGACTCAGTACGAGTCATAGGCTATTGGTACGACTTGTACCAGGACTCGTACTACTAAGAAAGTTCTTTTTATGTGCAAAATACTAAGAGTGTTTTCGTAACTTCCTATGCTTTTAACTCCTAAATTAGGTCATTTTGTATTTCCTAAAGGGTGCACTAGAGGGTTTACTTGGCCTGAACTCTCATTCCTCTCAAGTGCATTGTAGATTGAAGATCAAACCTCTCAAGGTTCTCAAGCAACTAGGGTTCTTCTTCTTCTTCTCAACTCTCTTGGTTCTCAAGTCTAAGCAAGAATTCATCAAAGCCCAAGTATGCGGAGTCATTAATGGGGGATTTTTTCTACCCTCATGCCCAATCCCAAGCTTAATTACATGATTTCAATTTCTTCAAGTCTCCAATTATGATTTTTATGAATTTCTAAGGTTAGACCATTTTTGATGCAAAACTCCATGATCTCATATGAAATTGAATCTCTCATGATTTTAATTATGATTTATGATTAGGATTACATGATTTGTATGAATAACTCTTATGAATATCTATTTTTAAGTTATGATGATTTATTCAATTATGCATGAATCTCATGAATATCAAGCTTATGTATCATGGTTGTATTTTCAACATCGGTTTCATGGCTAATTCACGTATATCAAGCAATTTGGGAATCTATCATGTTATTTTAAACTAGCCCATGAAAAATCCATCAAGTATGATAATGAGCACTATGGATGTTTGGGAGTAGTATTTAACACCGAGTAAGCTCGGGTTCCATCGCACCCAGGTCTCATAAACTACGTGGCACTGTAAGTATGAAGGGGTCCTCGCAAGAGAGTGTTTCCTTTGCTCGAATGTGATCATGAGTGAACACACCTCCCAGCTAGGGTTACAAGCTGGGCTCCATGTATGCTCACTTAGATTATGTTGGTTATAAGAATCTCCCCTTGTTCATCATGTTTCATGTTATTCATGTGTAGGATTTATGATGTACTGTCTTATATTATTTTGACCCATTGATCAGCTTATGAGTTTCACTTACTATTTCTAACATTTAAGCTTTATGATTTACTTACAAAACCATGGGTCATTATACTTCAGTTATGATGAACAACTCATGTTTTATGACTATCACAATCATGATTTACAACATGTTGTTCTTACTCTCATGTTTTACTTATCCTACATACTCAATACATTCAAAGTACTAATCGCATACTTTTATGCTATATCGTGTCATGATATAGGTTCAAGTGATTAGTCTTAGCCCTTCCATTAGATCTTTTCTTGTCCCAACTTCAGTATCTGCTTATGGTGAGTCCTCATCATTCGAGGATTCCAGCTATGGCTTATGTTTACTTTTAGTCATTTCAACTTTCAGATTTAGTACAACAAGATGAGGGTTTTTTCCCTTAAGCTCATCTTATATTTTAGAGGCTTTCAAGAGTTGATGTATAGATATTAAGTTGTTTGACTTGTTGTATTAGTTTTGGCGTTTTATGAAATCTTAGTCTTCCGCTTATTCCATATCTTATAATTGTGTCATGAACCGAACATAGGACCAGACCAAGACAAGGGAGCTAGAACCACGAATGACTCCAAGTCTACCTATGGAATGAAGATAAAAACTAAAGAACATACATCAAGAAGAATCTGATAACTGAAACATGAATAAGCGGAAGTCTGAATAGCATAGCAATCATAAATAGAGTGAGCACTCGACAAAGCTAATAATCTGCATAATGTCTGAAAAGCTTCTACTGCTATCTACTGAGCTGATGGGACAACATCCCCAACTAGCTCTCTAAAGTTTGAAAACTGAAATAACATAATCAAGTACAAAGCTGAAGGTCCCCGAAAAATGGGGACTCACCACATGGGGAACTGAACTAGACTGAGGGGAAGCTAAGCTAATAGTGGAACTGAGTCTGATCGCTCAAACCTGTATCATTCAATGATACAACATAGAGTATGTTGACAGTACTTGGAATGTACTGAGTATGCAAGGCAAGTAAAACATGTTGAGTAACTATAATTGAAAACATGCATATAAACATAAATCATAAGATCATGGGAGTACGGATTGCTTGCTGAATACTGAAACAAGTATAGTCATAAGCTGAAAACCATATTTGTATAGAATGACCCAAAGAAAAAAAATAGAATTCATATGAATTGTCATAGGGGAAATCATAAGTAAAAACTCGTAAATTGATCATTGCATCAAACCTACTGAAAAACGTAGTATCATAAGTCATGAATATAAATAACTGAAATCATGAGGAACAATGGGAGACTCGTCTTAACCGACACCATCACGATAGAGTTTATGTGGTGCCCCAACTATCAAATTCAAGTGGGCAGAGCTGTCAAAAACCTTGTCAGGGCTAAGGACGCTATCATGATATAGATATCAAACTGAAGGCCATCGAGCGGGTGGAGAAAGCTCTCTTAAGAGGTCCCAAATATAAATATACCTATGTTGGTGCGTAGTTTTGAGACCGGGGAACCTTGGAACCCCAAGCCAACTCGGTGCTAGACACTACTTCAAAAAACATGTATAGTGCTTCCATCATTTTTCAACGAAATAGAAATCATAATCACATGCATAGTCTGAAAGGAATGCCCTGATTAGTTAGTAATTTGATAGTAGGATCCAAAGGTGAAGAAACATGAGATAAATGTAGAGAATCAAATTCTTTCAACAAGTATAATGTGAATTTCCTTTGGGAAATAAACATTCCAGTAGATTATCTAACAATCTCCATGCCAAGGAAAAATTACAACTGACCAAAATCCTTGTAATATCCTGAAACTTCCTATGCTCATACCAAAGGTTGAAGCAGAGAAAACAGGGAAAAATTTGTACAAGTCACAGATCGTCTCATCTGGTGACTCGTTAGTTCACCCAACAAGTCGTGTAGTGACTTGTGAAAGGGGAGGCGAGCAAATGAGGAGTCATGGTCAGGGGGTGATCATGGATGGGGCCATGAGTCGTGGTGTCACGTCATGATTCTTAAAGTAAGTCGTGGTTAGGATGGTTGAGTTGGAGGTTGGTTTCCAGTGAAGGTCACGAGTGAGGGCCATGAGTCGTGACTCTCGTAACGACTAGTGATGTCCCTCGTGAGGACTGGCAGAGTCATTTTTCCTACGAAATTAGTAAGGGTGTTTTTGTAATTTCTAAGCTTAAAAGCCCTAAACTATGTCATTTTAAGCTCAGTTAGGAAGGTTTTAAGAAGGCTTAGCCTATTTTAAATCATTCTCTCTCATGCATGAAAGTTTAGAGGGTTTCATTGAAGATGAAGTCTATGAATTCCCCAAGCTCTTCCCCAAATCGCTTAGGCTTTTAAGGAAGGGTGTAGAAACAGCTCACCCAAGTATTTAGGGTCCTAAATGAGAGTTTCCTTTTACTCTCATGCCCAAATCCCTTCTCAAGTTCATGAATTCGAGTGTATGATTCTATGGAGTTTTAACCTAAGTTTATGAAATTCTCTATGTTCAATTCATGGGTCAATTCCCTTCATGTTTCAAATGATGTTTTAAAATTCATGGGCAGGTTTTATACATATTTTGATTACAATTCATGATTTCAAGTTTTAAGACCATGATGAGTTATGCAAGTTTCATGCAAAGTCGAGTTTATTGTATATGCTTCTAAGTATGGTAACATGTTTAGCATGATGAATGTTTATGGTTACCCATTTATGTAATTATCATAACCTGAACGGAGGCCCGGATTGAGACACGAGACAAGGAGCCCCTAGAGACTCGAAGTCAACCCATGGAGTGGACATACATCTAACTCAATTACTAAAACTGAAGAATCAACATGATAAACTTAGCAGAAGTCTAAAATAAACATACCATCAGAATACATAATTTGAAGCTGAATACATCCCTTTTGTCTGAAAAGCCTCTAAACATGATGATTTGATGGGAAAAGACCCCAACTAACTCGATAAAGCTGGAAAATGAAATTACATAGAGAAATCTGAATAGGCACGGTCCTTAGAAGATGAGGACTCACTAACAAGCGTAAGATGCTATCTCTGAAGACTATCTATGAATGGGCCAGAGTTTGATTGTCGGGTCCTGTATCATGAAACAATATAACATAGAGTATGCGGTCAGTACGTGGAATGTACCGAGTATGCAAGGTAAGTAAAACCGCTTAGATAAGTAAAATCATTTAAGAACATGCATAATGTAAAACATAAATAATAAGAATCTAAGAGTAGGGTTTTCATGCATTCTTTGTGAAATCATGATCTCATCATAACATAACATAACATCATAACTGAATTTATTGACTAAAAGCTGAAATTTGATAGTCATTGGTAAAACTGAACATTGAGTCAAAGCTGCTTTAGAAAATATATGGATATAGAAATCTCATGAATGATAAACATGCATAACTGAAATCATGAGGAACAATGGGAGACTCATATTTTAACCGACATAACACGATAGAGCTTACGTGGTAAAAACTATCACACTCAAGTGGGTCGAGCTGTCCAAAGCCTTGTCAGGGATAAGGACAATACCATGATATCGATATCAAGCTCGTGGCCAGATAGGGCAGGGGATAGCTCTCAAAGGAGGTCCCAGAGTAATATATATATAAGTATAAACCTATATTGGTGCGTAGTTCTTAGACATAGGGTGATTGACCGTTAGCCTACTCAGTGCTAGATACTACTCCCAAAAACAAGCATATGCACTCTATCATTTTTCAACGAAGCTGAACATCGTCTATTGATGAAACTCAATAATCAAATAATTCTCAAATCTGAAATCATGCATATGAGAAGTTTAACTCAAACCATACCACAAGCTGAAAAACAATTGGGAGTCTTTGCTCCAAAACCATGTGGTAAGCTTAATTCGAAAAATCATAAATCATACTTGAACGGGCATTGGCCAATACCTTAACATGATTGAAAATACTCAATTCACATCGAAACATGATTATAAACATGGGTAGCTTGAAAACATGCTTTTCATCACAATATCTCATCATAATCATACTTTCATCCCAAATCTCATCTTTCATGAACTTCTCATCAATGGGCTTTTTAATTCATAAAACTTGAAACATGATTTTAATTGAAAACAATATAAAACTTGCCCATGATTCATAATTCAATAGTAGAAACATATTTAAATCATACCCATGTAGAGAATTAGGAAATTCATGCATTGGGTTAAAACCCCATATATTTGACATAGGAAATTCATGATTTAGAGAGGGATTGGGTATGGCTGTGAAAGGATTCACCCATTCATAACCTTGAATACCTGGTTATAGCTGATTCTTATACTTCTTTGATTGCCCAAGAGGAATTGAAGAGAATTTGAAGAAGAACAAGCTTGATCACCCCCTCTAACTTTCTATCTTTGCATTCATGAATGAGAATGTTCTAAAATGAACTTAACCCTCTTAAAAGTCATCATTCATAACTCAAAACGACGTAGTTTAGGATTTAGGATCTTAGAATTTACAGAAAAGCCCTTACTAAATTCACAGAAAATAATTTCCAGTCAGTCCCCACGAGGGACATGACGACTCGTCACCCCTGGCCAGGACTCGTGGCATCATCTGTCAAGTACACTGCTTATCAAGTCATTTGGGCTCATCACCGGCGACCTCATGATTCGTTATTGGTGACCACGACTTGTGGTCACCACTCGTCACATACACTACCTGGGATTGTTATTTTGCTTCATCATGCTACTCACGACCCTTCCCACAAATCGTGGTATCTGACCACGACTTGTGAGGTCCTTCCGTTAGGTACACTGCCTTCTTCCCTTTCCTTCTCAATCATCACTTCCCACGAATGACCTAATGAGTTGTGGGGCCTGACCACAACTCGTGATCTATCCGTGGGATCCAAATTCCCAAATTTCAACTCACCTCCTGAGCCTCACCATGAGTCACATCATGACTCGTAGCCTGCTCCCACAGGTCACCTGACGACCTGTTTTGTGTCCTGATGCCAGTTTTAAATTTTTCTCCATTTCAATTCTCAATTTTGATCTTTGGGCTTCCAGGGTATAACAATATATCCATCTTGGGAAAATTCATCCTCAAATGATGGAAAACATACAGAAAAGCGGAGAAATGCAATCATCATATTCAAATACTGATCATTTAAGCTGACAACTGACGAAATGACTACCTCTGATTCAAACTACATGGCTGAACTGAATTCATGAATCATATACACATCCACATACATAAAAGAAACTTGGGCACATGAACTGAACATGAAAAATAAATTGATTTTGAGAGAAAAACTGATACCTCAAGTTGGAACTGAGCCGGTAGAGAACAATTGTGGGTATCTAGCCATCATATCCGCTTCGGCTTCTGACGTAGCTCCCTCAACATGCTGATTCCTCCATAAAACTTTCACTGAAGCTATTTCCTTGTTCCTTAGCCTTTAAACTTGACGATCTAGTGTTTCCACACGAACCTCCTCATAACTGAGGCTATATTTCACACCAACACTGTCTACCAGGCAACTAGAGCTGGATCGCCCAAACACTTCTTTATGAGCGATACATTGAAAATAGGATGCACATAAACTAATTTTGAGGGCAACTCAAATTCATATGCCACCTTTCCTACCCGTTTTACAATCTGGTAAGGGCCAATATAACGAGGGCTGAGTTTTCCTTTCTTTCCAAATTGCATCACTCCCTTCATGGGAGATATCTTAAAAAACACCCAATCATCCACCTCGAATTCTAATTCCCTCCTCACATCGGCATAGGACATTTGACGACTTTGAGCTTTTTTCAACCTGTCCCTTATGAGTTGAACCTCCTCCATAGACTCATGGATCAAATCTACTCCTATCATCCCCGTTTACCAACTTCAAACCAGCCAATAGGAGATCTATATATTCACCCATAGAGAGCCTTAAATGGAACCATCTGAATACTTGAATGGTAACTGTTATTGTATGCAAACTCGATAAGAGGAAAATGATCATCCCAACTACCCTTGAAGTCACTCATACATGCTCTCAACATGTTCCGGAGAGTCTGAATTGTTTTCTCCACTTGACCATCCGTTTGCGGGTGAAATGTTGTGCTGGGCTTAACCCTGAGTACCTAGTCTTTTCTGAAACAACCTCCAAAAATGATAAGTAAATTGGGTACCTCTATCTGATATAATGGTTAAGGGCACTCCATTCAATTGAAATAGCTCCCTGATATATAGTTTGGCATAATCCTCCACTGAATCCGTGGTTTTGACCGGCAGAAAATGAGCTGCGTTGGTCAACCTGTCTTCCACAACCCAAATGGAGTCATATTGTAGATGAGTACGACGTAAACCTTTGATGAAGTCCATATTAATTTCTTCCCACTTCAAAGTAGGAATACAGATATCCTAAAGCACACCTCCCGTTCTCTAATGCTCGACCTTCACGTGCTGACAGTTTGGATACTTAGCTACAATTCTGCGATGTCCTTATTTATGCCATTCCACCAATAGACTTCCTGTAAGTCACAGTACATCTTGGTGTCACCTGGATGGATAGAATAACTGGATCCATGAGTCTCGTGCAACATCCGGCTCCTCAAATCATACACATCCAGAATACATAAGAGACCTTGGTATCGAAGAACACCATCTCCCCCTTTGGAGAAGACCTCTACCTTTTGATTTTGAACTGCTTCCTTCAAATACAAAAATTGGGTCCTCATCTTATCTATATTTTACATCAGTCACCAAGGACGATTCTGATCAGTTTTAAACAATAACACCACCATCGATCGAGTCAACCAACCGAACTCCTACCTTGCGAATCTGTGCATATCCTTCAGCAGCTCCTTCTTCCCCTCATCCACATGGGACACACTCTCCATAGAGAGTCTACTAAGTGCATCTGCTACTATATTTTCCTTACCCGGATAGTAAAGGACACTCATACCATAGTCCTTGAGTAACTCCAACCACCTCCTTTTGCCAAAGATTGAGATCCTTCTAGGTAAACAATTATTGTAAACTCTTATGGTCCGTAAACATATCCACGTGGACCCCATACAAATAATCTCCCCATATCTTCTAAGCTAATATTCACGGCCAAATCAAGATCATGGGTCGGATAATTCTTCTCATAAACTTTCAGCTGTTTAGAGGCATATGCTATAACCTTTTCGTGCTACATCAATACACACAAAAGTTCGATCCTTGAAGCATCAAAATACACCACAAACCCATCGGTACCCTCTGCTAGAGTTAACACCGGTGCTAAAGTAAGTCGACTCTTCAACTCTTGGAAGCTCTTCTCACAAGCCTCCGGCAATTGGAATTTCACCTTCTTTTTGGTCAATTTGGTCAAGGGTTATACAATAGATGAGAAACCTTCCACAAATCTTGGGTAGTAGCCGGCTAAACCCAAAAAACTCCGAATATATGAAGGATTCACTGGTCTAGGTCAATAATTCACCGCTTCTATTTTGAGAGTCCACCTTAATACCCTCACTTGATACCACATGTCCCAAAAATGCCAATGAGTTCAACCAAAACTTGGACTAGCTGAATTTGGCATATAATTGGAAATCCTTGAGAGTCTGCAACACTACTCTCAAATGAGCGGCATGCTCCTCCTTGCTCTGAGAGTACATCAGTCATCAATAAACACAAGTACGAACATATCCAAGTATGGCTTAAACACCCTATTCATCAAGTACATAAAAGCGACAATAGCATTCGCTAGTACAAAGGACATAACTACAAACTCATAATTACCGTACCGTATCTTGAATGTTGTCATTGGGACGTCTCTCTCCCAAACTCTAAGCTGTTGGTACCCGAATCTGAGATCTATCTTCGAGAAACACTTGGCACCTTGAAGCTGGTTGAATAGATCAGCAATATTTGGTAGAGGATACATGTTCTTAACAGTGACTTTGTTCAATTGCCGATAATAAATACACATGCGAAGGGAACCATCTTTCTTTCAGACAAAGAGAACTGGCGCACCCTATGGGGACTTACTCGGTCTAATGAAACCCTTATCTAAAAGGTCCTTCAACTTCTCCTTCAACTCCTTTAGCTCAGCTGGAGAAATTCTACAAGGAGGAATAGATATAAGTTGCGTGTTGGGAAGAAGGTCAATATCAAAATCAATCTCCCATTAGAGAGGGATTCCCTATAGATCATCAGGAAAGACCTCTAGATACTCACATACTACTGGGACAGACTGGATAGTTGGGGTCTCGAATGTTGCGTCCTTAACCCTAACTAGGTGGTATACACAACCTTTTGAGATCATCTTTCTCGCCTTAAAGTAGGAAATGAGAAGACCTACAGGCACAACTTAACTACCCTTCCATTTTAAGACCGGCTCACCTGGAAATCTGAACTCTACTACCTGGGTTCTACAATTAACTGAGGCATAACATGCAAATATCCAATCCATGCCAAGGATAACATCAAAATCGGTCGTGGCTAACTCTATCAAATTTGCTAAGGTAACTTTCTGGAGGATTGAGATCGGGCAACATCTGTACACCCATATAGCTACAACTGACTCACCTACTAGAGTAGAAACTAACAAGGGTCCTGACAACACTTCGGGACTGACTCCGAAGCTACTGGCCACATAAGGTTTCACAAAAGAAAAGGTAGCCCCCAAATCTAACAAAGCATATACATCAAGATGGAAAACTCGTAAAATACCATAAACCACGTCGGGGGAAGTCTCCTGCTCCAGACTGGATGCGAGGGAATAGAATTTTTTTGGGCGCTAACCACTAGTTGAACTAGTCAAAGCACCCTACTGTGCGGAATGTGCTGCTGGAGCTGATTACATAGAATCTGGGCCTCGACCCCCATCATGGCCTTGTCTCGCTACCAGGCAATCTCTAAGCATGTGTCTGGGCTTCCCACACCCAAAGCAAGAACCTGAACCTGCCAAGCACTGGCCCGTGTGCCCCTGACCACACCTGCTGCAAACTAGGATGTTAGAATCTGCGGGCCTGCTGCTCTGACCCCTCGAACCTGATGCTCGCCCTCTCTAATAATGCCTAGTCCTGGATTGCACACTCAATGCTGAAGATGTTGGGGCTAAAGATCTCTGGTGGGTGTATTGTTGGTGCCCGCCACCTAACCTCGGCTGTGAAAATCTGTGACTATCAGTCCTGGCCCTCTTGGCCTCCCTCTCTCTCATATGTGTCGCCTCCATCTGCTGGGCGTACAAGACTATCTGGGGGAAATCCATATCCTAGTGGAGCATAGCGGTCCTGCAATTCTTGTCCAAATAGCCCATCACGCCATGAACAAACCTGCTCACCCGGTCCCTCTAATCATCCACTAAATCTGGGGCGTACTTTGATAGGTGAGTGAACTCGAGGGCATACTCCCGCACTGTCATTCTCCCTTGATTAAAATTCATGAACTCAACTGCTTTCAGCTCCCTCATCAAACGAGGTAAGAACTAATCTAAGAATGCAACATGGAACTCTTCCCAAGTGACAGGACCTGCTCCGCGCGTCCCTACTATCTTTCCATTGACGAAGCTAGATATGCGACCCCTTTCAGTTGATATGAGGAAAGCTCCACACACTCAACTCCATTCACCCCCATGACTTGGATGATCTTCATAATCTTATCTATGAACTCATATAGATCCTCATCTACTTTTGACCCGAGGAACTCTGGCGGGTTCATTCTCAAGAAATCCCTAACTCAAGTTGCCATTGCATTACCATTTTACGGAACATGCGCAACTGCTTGCTGACTGACCTAAGCATTCAAAGCCTTTGCGAGCATCTGAATAGCTTCCCGAAACTCAGCATGGACAACCGGCTCCGGTGCATGGTGCTCTTGGACTGGTGGGCCAGTTGTTGCCCATCTCCGTTGCCATCCTCGTGGCCGTCTCCATTCCCATTTCTTCTACCATTTACTTTATGGGGAGCCATGATTATGCAATCACAAATAGCTCGAATTAGAATGATAGAGAGACATTTCATCGCATGACATAGATCATGAAAGGGGAGAACATTTTGGGAATATCTCGTAGCCTCTTCATCATAAGTGTGGCGCGCTTCACACCCATGAAAGAGACTCTACATAATGCTGCTTATAAACACCCTAGGATACTTCAAATCCATTTCTCAGATACCATGTATGTCATGACCTAAACGGAGGCCCGAATTGAGACCCGGGACAAGGAGCCCCGAGAGACTCCAAATCGACCCATGGAATGAACATACGTCTGACTCAATTACTAAAACTGAAGAATCAACATGATAATCTTAGCGGAAATCTAAAATAAACATAACATCAGAATATACAATCTGAAGTTGAATACACCCCTTTTGTCTGAAAAGTCTCTAAACATGATGAGTTAATGGACCAGACCCCAACTAACACAATGAAGTTGGAAACTGAAAATACATAGAGAAATCTGAATAAGCATAGTCCTCAAAAGATGAGGACTCACCAAAAAGCATAAGATGCTATCTCCGAAGACTGGCTATGAACGGGACTGAGTCTATGTGTCGGGTCCTATATCATGAAATGATACAACATAGAGTATGTGGAATTTACCGAGTATGTAAAGTAAGTAAAACCTCTTATATAACTAAAATCATTTAAGAACATGCGTAATGTAAAACATAAGAAATAAGAGTCTGAGAGTAGGGATTGCATGCATTCTTTCTGAAATCATAATTTCATCATAACATTACATCATAACTAAATCGATTGGCTCAAAATTGAAATTTGATAGTCATGAGTAAAACTAAACATTGAGTCACACCTGCTTTAGAACATATATAGATATAGAAATCTTATGAATGATAAACATGCATAACTGAAATCATGAGAACAATGGGAGACTTGTCTTTTGACCGACATACCACGATAGAGCTTACGTGGTCCCAACTATCACACTCAAAGCCGTCCAAAGCCTTGTTAGGGCTAAGGACGATACCATGATATCGATGTCAAGCTCGTGGCCCAATAGGGTATGGGATAGCTCACAAGGAAGATCCCGAAGTTATATATAGATAAGTATAAACCTACATTGGTGTGTAGTTATGAGGCATAGGATGATCGACCTTTAGCCTATTCGGTGCTACACAGTACTCCCAAAAATATGCATATGCTCTCCATCATTTTTTAACGAAGCTCAACATCGTCTATTGATGAAGCTCAATAATCAAATAAATCTCAAATCTAAAATAATGCATATGAGAAGCTTTAACTCAAATCATACCACAAGGAGAAAAACAATTGGGAGTTTTCACTCCAAAACTATATGGTAAGCTTAATTCGGGAAATCATAAATCATACTTGAATATGTGGGCATTGCCCAATACTTTAACATACTTGAAAATACTCAATTGACATCAAAACATGATTATAAACTTGGGTATCTTGAAAACAAGCTTTTCACCATAATATCTCATTATAATCATACTTTCATCACAAATCTCATCTATCATAAACTTCTCATCACTGGGCTCTTTAAATCATAAAACTTGAAACATGATTTTAATTGAAAACAATATAAAACTTGCCCATGAATCATAATTCAATAGTAGAAACATATTTAAATCATACCCATGTAGAGAATTAGGAAATTCATGCATTGGGTTAAAACCCCATATATTTGACATAGGAAATTCATGATTTAGAGAGGGATTGGGTATGGGTGTGAAAGGATTCACCCATTCATAACCTCGCATACCTGGTTATAGCTAATTCTTAAACTTCTTTGATTTCCCAAGAGGAATTAAAGAGAATTTGAAGAAGGACAAGCTTTATTACCGCCTCTAACTTTTTATCTTTGCATGCATGAATGAGAATGGTCTAAAATGAACTTCACCCTCTTAAAATTCATCATTCATAACTCAAAACGACGTTGTTTAGGCTTTAGGAACTTACAAATTATGGAAAAAGCCCTTACTAAATTCAACTCACCTCCTGAGCCTTACCACAAGTCACATCACGACACGTAGTCTGCTCCCACGGGTCATCTGATGACCCGTTCAGTGTCTTGATGCCAGTTTTAAATTTTTCTCCATTTTAACCTTTGGGTCTGATCTTTGGGCTTTCGAGGTATAATAGTAACTATGATTTAACTTATGATTTCTATCACATGCCAGAATGATGTTAAGATTTGGGCAAGCCCACTCAAGTTAAGCATGATTCCATGATTTTGCCAAGGCTAATAGTTTAGTTATCTGAAGTTTTGGAGTCAAAACTACCCATATGTTAAGATTTAAGTTTTTGTTTTTTCTATATATGATTATATGAGCATTATATATGTTTTAGGGAGTAGTGTCTAGCACCGAGTAGGCTAGGGGTTCCAAGGTTCCCAGTCTCATGAACTACACACCAATGTAGGTATACTTTGGGGCCTCTCAAGAGAGAATTTGCCTAGCCCAAGGGAACACCGTGATATCACATCTTACTTTATCCTTCGCCCTGACAATATTGTGCAAGTCGTGGGATCATCATGCGCTCATACATAGTGGTTATCAGTTAAGACGAGTCTCCCATTGTTCCTCATGATTTAAGTAATTCATATACTATAAGATATTATATCATTTTTTAAAAGGTTTGATCCAAAGATCAATTTATGTGCTTTTACCTATGATTTCAGATATGTCAAGCCATATGCACTTATTTTCAGTTTATGTGTATTCATGTTTTCATATATCAGCATACAACTTTTACTCTCAGAATCTTATGATGTTATGATTTAAGATATGCAGGATTTTAGTTTAACATAATCATCCTATTTTACTTACCTTGCATGCTCAGTACATTCCATATACTAACCGCATACTCTATGTTGTATCATTTCATGATACAGGCTCAGACGCTCAGACTCAGGCCCCCTCTAGCCAGTCTCTATAGTTTATCTCAAACTTCTTTATTAATAAGACCTCATCCTTGGAGGAACTTCCATTAGTCGAGTGTCGTTATTTTCAGTTTTATACTTCAAGTGAGCTAGTTGGGGCATTGTCCAATCAACTCGTCAGTATGTTAGAGGCTTTTCAGTCATAGAGTTTTATATTAAACTTCAGATTCAGTGTTTTAATATTTCCATTGGTTAGATGCTTTACTATTTAGACTTCCACTATTTCAGAATTTAGTTTTTTCATTTTTCTTATGTTGAGCTTTAGTTATGATGTTCATGCTATGGGTCGACTTGGAGCCATTTATGGTTCTAGATTTTTGTAACACCCCAATAATTTGAGTGATCAAATCATTCTTTTGAGGTAGGAATAAGAGTACTTAATTTGCTAAGAAGGAAGTATTATGAGTTGTTTGAGTCACTCTGTGATCATATTTAATATTGGACGTCAATAGAGTTGTGGAACAAAATTCGCGAAAAGTTATCGCAAAATTTCCTTCTTGAGATTCCTTAAAATCTAGGTAAAATGTCTCAAGGATTTTCTTTCCATCTATAAAGATTTAGTGGGTGTGAGACCCATCAAATTAAAGATCTATGAGTCTAGAGTGTATCAAACTTTTTGTTAATCCGACTTCGGAGTAGAGAGATATTCGCGTTTTCGCGAGACCGCGCAAGCAGGAACCTCCCAAGGTCTTAAGGCAGTGGAGAATTATTTAATCCCCTTTGGTCAGTTGTTGGTCAACAAAAAATCATTTTCCAGCATATATTTCGTACGAAAACTCTCTCAGGTTCTCTCCGTGGTTTGGTGTCTTTTTCGTGATGTTAGTGGCTGTTTCGTGTTGAAGCTGTTTGTAAGCCTTCTTTCTTTTGTTCTCCTTAATTTTTAAGGTGTTTTATAGGTGTTTTAATGTTGATAGGTTGTTGTCTTAGAGTTTCTACCGTCGAATTCCTATGAATCTTATCCGGGTAAGCTTCGTTTGTCTCAGAATTTTGGATTGCCTTTAGGCAGTAGGTTCATGGTTTTGAAGGTTCAAGATCGGCTAGGCTTGAAGCTGATATATGTTAGGCTTGTCTGTCCCTTTGTCGGCATGAATTCCACAACCGTTGTCGTCCGTGTTGATGTGTGTGTTGGCTATTTTTGTGATGACTTGTATTATTGCTGTTATTGAACTCTTGTTTGGCTGTTTATCTGGTGATAATGGTGTGTTTAAGGTGCTGGTTTGGTTGTGGCTCGGGCTTGAGTGCGGAGAATCGTAGCTATGGTAAATTATTAGACTCATATCAAGAAAGTCATCTGTGAAGTGTGTGGTTCATGTAGAAAGTTATGAGGTTAGTGTGAATAAGATTAGGTCATGATATTAAAAAGTGAATGAGGAATTAGAATGGTTAAGGTCGATGATTGCGATGATCTTTTGTTATATTCTAATCGGCGATTTTGTCGACCGTGTTGATGGAATATGACGGCTACGGTGACACTTGGGCTGATTTGTCCATGTCCCTTGATGTTAGTGGTAATAAGAGTGGCTTGTGGGCTGTTTGTGATGCTTGGAGATAGATTGTATGGGATGGTTACCCTTAGTTTGATTAGTGGCTCGTCGGTGGATGAATAGACATGAAAGAATAATATTGTGTTGTAATAATCGATTGGTGGGGTTCGAGAGCTGGTTATGGGCTGTTTTAGCATGTATTATCATTGTTGTTGGTTGTGATTATTATGTTTGCATGTGTGTTGTATTTTAGGCCTTGTGTCTTATGGATACCCGATGCATGAGAGTTGTTCCAGCTCGGGGTCGAGCCCAAGGAGTGATATGGCCTACGGGGTTGAGGATGATGTCCTCAGCAATGTCGAGTTGAGACATGATTAGAATGGTTGGACATGTCTGAGACTTCTTGGGATTGTGATTTTCTTTTCCCAGATGGATTGAGCTGCCCTAAATATGCGCAGCCGAGAGAGAGTCCGGTAGTGCTTGATTGATAATGTTCACTGACTGGTGTTTACTTTTGATATACTTGTCATTATATTGTAATTGCTTCTCGTGTTATATGTTATCTGATAGCAGTGGATGCTAGATGTTGGCTGGTGCTAGCTGGAGGTTGTCGAGAGATCTAGAGGCGATAACAGGTAAGTTATGTTGGCTAGGTGCCGCTGTGTTTACTTTTGGACTTGCCAGGCTTATGGGGGCCAGGTAGGTTTTATTTGTATGTTTTTTTTGTACTTTCTAGGATTATGGGGGCCAGGTAGGTTTTATGTGTTTGCTTAAGTTCAGTTCTCTTTCTACGAGATTTGATATATATGTTGATCTCTAATTTTAGTCTTCCTGTTGTTTTTGCCTTTCATGCTCGATACATTTTCATTCTTGCAGGTGATGGTAGGCTGTTAGATCAGGTTCTTGGATGCTGAGTAGAGTTCCAGATGAGTCGGTGTGCTCCAATTCTTTTTGAGTTGCCAGAGGTTGAGTTATGGGTAGTGCGGAGCCCTGTCCCGAGTGGTCGTGGGCAAAATAGCATGCCCGAGTGATGCTTTATAACTTAGTTTTGTCTTGTTTATCGAATTAATTATATGCATTCTCATGTGATTTTATGTAAATGTGAATATATACTAACCAACATGATTAGTCCTTGTTTTTGAAGGTTAATAATGCATTTGAGGAACTAATTCATGATTTGGTGAAGTGGAGGAATGGAATCAAGACCAAAACGTTAAAGTCAACAAGAAAACATGCAATAACTGGCACCCTGCGCGATAGGGGTCGTAGCACACTACCAACGCGGCAACACTTGGCCAAAAATTGCATTTTTTGGCACATTCCAGTGAGGGTATGCGTTACCTCCGTGTCACGGAGGTTAAGTAGGGCGTTCAGCTCCATGACACGTTGTTGTTCCACCACAGGCCAAATTTTGCATTTTTTCAGCATAGTATAAATTGAACCCTTAGCTCCTAAAATCAGATGGTCACGATTTTATTCTAAAAACCACCTAGGAGTGAAGGGAGAAGTGGGAGAACTCACCTAGGGTTCATCCATTTCATCTTCTCATCTACCAATTCTTGTAAGTATGTTACTTTAACAATGTTTTCTTGTAATTTTACGAACTTGAATGGCTAGAACCCTTCCTCTAGGGTTGAATCCATGAGTTATGAGTGTGTTTTTACGAATTTGCTTTGGAATTAAGTTATTGATTGTTGTTTTGTCTTGCATTCTTAATTATGGTTGTTTTTATGATTGATCACCATGAAAACACACATTTTAAACTTAGGCAAATGCTTGAGAAAGCAAACCTAGGGAAGAACATAAGAATGTAGGAAGCAAGTTCTTATCTTTTGATAAGATTTTGTGGTTAGGATAGAAATATACCTAATACCTTGCTTGGTTGATAAAATGGGAAGAGAGAAAGGCACCGGCTTAGATTTGTCACTCCACCATTCACAGAAGTAGTTGTGAAGCTAAGTTTGGTTAAATGGTTGGAGGTATGAAAGTACTCTAATCAATGGCATAACCCCATAAACCACATCCACGTAGTTAATTTCCCACGAACTAGAATTAGCATCCTCGCTCACAATGATGTAGTGAGGCTAGTTTGTCTTGTTTAGAGGTTCGAAAGACCATGAACATGCAATTCTAATTATGTGAGACGACAATCGATAGGTTCATACTTAAACCATTGCAAATTGTAGTATCGCATGATTATCTGGTTTTAACTCTATGTTGCTCCTAGAGTGAATTCAGAATATTTCGCTGACCATATTTAGACATAATTAAACCTTCTCAAAAACCTATAGAACCAACACTTGCGAAAGTTAATATCACGGACTTGATAGTTAGCTGAATTGGTCAAGTCCCTGTGGGTTCGACATCCGGCTCTTAAAAGGGCCACTATATTACTTGTATGACCCGTACACTTGCGGGGCGCAACAAGTTGAGCCGTTGATTTCTATAATATTTTTGTAGAGGCTCGTACACTTTTACTGTGGGTGTAGTGTCATTGTTATAGGCCAAATAGGCCATGTTGTATAGTTGTTCTTCCATTCTGTGGCCTTGATGGCATATTGCATTTATTTTTCTTGGTTTCCTAACCTAGCTTCCGCCATAGCCTATCATCTCATTCTGAATGTATAGTTGTTGTGTTGTTGAACCTCATCAATTCTAGACTTTGTTTTATGTTTTGATCGTCAACTATGCTCATATCAGGGGTGGCGCCGGGTGCTATTCACGCCTGCCCGGGTTTGGGTGTGACAGACTTGGTATCAAAGCAGTTTGTCCGAGGGAGTCTATGAGCCATGTCTAGTAGAGTCTTGTTTATGTATGCATTGCAATGTGTGCTTATAAACAGGAGGCTACAAGACATTTAGGATTCTTACCCTTCTTTCAAGATTGAAATCATGTGAGAAGTTAGATGTCATAGGAGTCGACTCTAGCTCATATTTTCTGGCTTGTGCAGGGATGCTTATAACATGATGAATTATAGCCATCCGGTGGCCAAACATGGTGGCAGGTAAGATCTTATTCTGATTATGGTTATAGTTGTGTCACGCCTCGGCATGGTGCAAGGTTTTATTGTTTGGAGTTTTTTGTGGTAGGCTTTTCATGTGAGTCTATGTTGTGTTATGTCATGTTATGTCAGTCCTTGAGTTGGAGTGGTGCGTGTCATCCAAAATTTGAGGAAGAATGTTTCTAAGGGGGGAATGATGTAACACCCCGAATAATTTGAGCTATAAAATCATGCTTTCAAGGTAGGACTAAGAGTACTTAATTGGATAAGAAGGAATTTTTATGAGTTATTTGAGTCACTCTATTATCATATTTAATATTGGACGTTGATCAAGTTGTGGAACAAAATTCGGAAAAAGTTATTGCAAAATTTCCATCAACAGATTTCTTGAAATTTAGGTCAAATATTTCGAGGATTTTCTCCCAATCTATCAGGAGTTAGTGGGTGTGCGACCTATCAAATTAAATATCTATGAGTCTGGCTTCAAGATCATCAAACTGTTTGTCAATCTGGCTTTGGAGTAGAGAGATATTCCCATTTTTGCGAGATTGCGCACGCAGGCACCTCACAAAGTCTTAAGGCGGTGGAGGATTATTTAATCCCCTTGGTCGAATGTTGGTCATCAAAAATTCATTTTCAAGCATATATTTCATATGAACCTCTCTCAAGTTCTCTTCATGGTTTCCTTTGGGTTTTGGGGCTAGAATCCATGGCTCATTATGATTTTTGTGTCGGGAAGTCGGAAATTGAGTGTAGTCCGTGGTTTGGTGTCTTTTCCGGGCTGTTGGTGGCTGTTTCGTGGTGAAGCTATTGGTAAGACTTCTTTCTTTTGTTCTTCACAGTTTTAAGGTTGTTTATAGTGTCTTAACGCCGATAGGTTGTTGTCTCGGAGTTTCTACCGTCGAATTCCTATGAATCATATCGGGTAAGCTTCGTTTGTCTTGTTTTGCTGTTGAGTTGTGTTGGCTGCTCTTTGGCAGTATTTTGGACTTCCTTTAGGGGGTAGGTTCATGGTTTTGAAGGATAAAGTTTGTCTAGGCTTGAAGCTAAGGTATATTAGGCTTGTCCCTCCCTTTGTCAGTATGAATTCCATAGTCGTTGTCGTCCGTGTTGATGTGTGTGTTGGCTTTTTTGTGATGGCTTTTGTTTTTGCTATTATTGAACTCTTGTTCTGATTTTTATATGGTGATAATGGTGTGTTTAAGGTGCTGGTTTGGTTGGTGGCTCGGGATTGAGTGCAGAGAATCGTAGTTATGGTAAATTATTAGACTCGTATCGAAAGGCCGTGTGTGAAGCGTGTTGTTTTTGTTGACAATTATGGGCTATTAGTGTGAATAATATTAGGTGATGATATTGAAAAGGGAATAAGGGATTATATTGGTTAAGGTTGATGATTGCGACGATCTTTTGTTATATTCGAATCGCGAACATGTCAACCATGTTGATGGCACATGACGGCTGTGGTGACACTTCGGCTGATTTGGCCATGTCCCTTGATGTTAGTGGTAAGTAGAGTGTATTGTAGGCTATTTGTAATGCTTGGGGATAGACTTGTTGGGATTGTAACCTTTAGCTCAATTAGTGGCTCTTCGGTGGATGAATAGACATGAAAGAATAGTACTGTGTTGTTATTATTGATTGGTGGAGTTTGAGAGCTGGTTATGGGCTATTTTAGCATGTATTGTCATTTTTGTTGATTGTGATTGTTGTGATTGTGCGTGTATTGTATTTGAGGCCTTGTGGCTTGTAGATACCCGATGTACGAGAGTTGTTCCGGCTAGGGATCGAGCCCAAGGAGTGATATGACCTATGGGGTTGAGGATGATTTCCTTTGCAGTGTCGAGTTGAGGCATGATTCGAGAGTGGTCTAACATGTCTGAGCATTCGTGGGAATGCGATTTGGTTCTCCTAGATGGATTGAGCTCCGCTAACTATGCCCAGCTGAGAGAGAGTCCGACAGTGCTTGATTGATGATGTTCACTGAATGGTGTTTACTTTTGATATTCTTGTCATTATATTGTAATTGCTTCTCGTGTTATATGTTATTTGATAGCAGTGGATGCTAGATGTTGGTTGGTGTTAGCTGGAGGCCATCGAGAGTTCTAGAGGCGATAACAGGTGAGCTACGTTGGCTAGGTGTCATTGTGTTATTGTTTATTTTTGTATTTGCCAGGCTTATGGGGGCCAGGTAGGTTTTGTTTGTATGTTTGTTTGTACTTTCCAGGCTTATGGGGGCCAGGTAGGTTTTATGTGTTTACATAAGTTTAGTTCTCCTTTTGCAATATTTGGTATATCTGTTGATCTCTAATCTTAGTCTTCCAGTTGTTTCTGCCTTTCATGCTCGGTACATTATTATTCTGACACCCTAGTCAGAGCGCTGCATTCATGCTTGCAGGTGATGGTGGGCTGTTAGATCAGGATCTTGGTTGCTGAGTGGAGTTCCAACTGAGTCGATATGCTCGAGTTCTTTTGGAGTTGCCAGAGGTTGAGTTATGGGTATTTCGAGGCCCTGTACCAAGCAGTTGATTTCTATTATATTTTTTTAGAGGCTCGTAGATATTTATTATGGGTGTAATATCATTATTATAAGCCAGGTGGGACATGTTGTATAGTATTTCTTCCATTCTGTGGCCTTGACAACATATTGTATTTAAATTTTTTGGTTGGTCAGGTGACCCAGCTTCCTCTATAGTCTATTGTCTAATTCTGATTGTATATTTGTTGTGCTGGTAAACCTCATCGGTTTTGGCTTTTTTTTATATTTTGGGTGTTGACTATGCTCATATCAGGGGTGGTACTAGGTGCTAGTCACGCTTCCCTGAGTTTGGGGTGTGACAGCTTCGTGTATAGATCCAGGCCTATGTTTAGGTCATGAAAAACTTGGTATTAGAGAAAAGGTTCAGTGTGTCCTAGGGTTTCTGAAAGCCACGTTAACTAGAGTCTTTTTCATAGGTGTGAAGTGCGCCACACTTATGACAAAGAGGCTACGAAGATGAAGTATCTCTCTATCCTTCTAACTCATGTTGTATGTATTTATAGAATCATGCCTCCATGCCTGTATGAATGGAAGAAGGAATGGAAATGGAAATGGCCATAAGGATGGTAATGGAAATGGGCTCCAGCAGGCCCCACTAGCCCCAGTGGACCCCATGCCCGAGTAGGTTGCCCTTGATGAGTTTAGGGAAGCTATTAAGATGTTGGCACAAGCATTGACCACTCAGGTCAATCAACAGGCAGTGGCTCATGTTCCCTAGGATGGGAATGCAGCAGCTGCTAGAGTTCGGAATTTTCTTAGGATAAATCCCCCTAAGTTCCTCGGGTTGAGAGTGGAGGAGGACCCATATGAGTTCATAGAGGAGATCCAGAAGATCACCCAAATTATGGGGGTGATGGGAGGGAGTTTGCAGACTTAGCCTCCTATCAGTTGAAAGGAGTCTGCCATATATGGTACAGGCAGTAGAAGAATAGCCGAGGAGTTAGAGCGGGCCTCGTTGGTTGGGATGAGTTTCTCACTACATTCTTAGACCAATTATTTCCCTAGGAGATAAGGGAAATCAAAGAAGCTAGGTTCTTAAATTTGAGACGGAACAACATGACGATCTAGGGTATGCTCTTGGATTCACCCGGTTGTCAAAATATGCACCGGAGATGGTGGCCGATCAGAGAGCTCGATTGAGTAGATTTGTGAATATTGTAGTGGACTATTTGGTGAAAGACAGCAGGACCACTATGCTCCATTAGGACATTGACTTCTCCCAATCGGTCTTGTATTCCCAACAGATTGAGATGGTGCAGACGAGGGAAAGGGAGAGAGAGGCCAAGAGGGCTAGGATAGAGAGTTTTGGATTTTTCCAGCAGAGGTCTGGAGGAGGACACGTCAACAGCCCCACCATCAATTGTTAGTCCCAGCACTGTCAGCAGCTAGTGTGCCATCTAGGACTCGGCGCAATCAGAGGCTGTGGGCATCAGGCTCTCAAGGTTAGGGGAGCAGGTCTGGAGAGCCTAACATTCCAATTTGCAGCAAGTGGGGCAGGAAGCACCCCGGAGAGTGCTTAGCAGGTTCAAGGGCATGTTTTGGGTGCGAGAAGCTCGACCACATGCTCAGAGACTGTCCAACAGCAAGGCAAGGCCATGGTAGAGGTCGTGACCCAGCTTCCAATTCAGTAGCTCCACCAGCATGCGTAGCTCAGCATGGTGCATCCACTAGTGCAGGTGGTGGTCAGCATCAAAATAGATTTTATGCCCTCTCATTTCGTTAGGAGCAGGAGGTCTCTCCAGATGTGGTCATTGGTATGTTACGAGTATTTCATCATGATGCTTATGCATTATTAGATCCAGGGGCTACCTTATCGTTTGTGATGCCCTATGTTTCTAGTAGTTTTGGAGTCAGTCTCGGAATCTTATAAAAATCCTTCTTGGTCTCTACTCCAGTCGGTGACTTAGTTATAGCTCGATAGGTATACAGGAATTGCCCTATCACAGTCCTTCAAAAAGTCACCTTCGCCAATCTAGTAGAGTTAGACATCACTAATTTTTGATGTTATCTTTGGTATGTATTTGTTACATGCATGTCATACCTTAGTGAATTGTAGAACCCGTGCAATAGAGTTCTAGTTTCTGGGTGAGCCAGTCCTAGAGTGGAAGGGTAATTCAGTTGTGCTTGTAGGTCGATTCATTTCCTACCTTAAGGCTAGAAAGATGATTTCTAAGGGTTGCATGTACCATATAGTTCGGGTTAAGGATGCTACATCTGACTCTTTAGTTCCCTGTTGTGTGTGAGTATCCGGAGGTCTTTCCAGATGATCTACCAGGAGTCCCTCCCGAGCGGGAGATTGACTTTTGTATTGCCCTTCTTCCTTATACGTAGCCTATATCTATTCCTCCATATAGAATGGCTCTACCAGAGCTAAAGGAGTTGAAAGAGCAGTTGAAGGATCTCTTAGATAAGGACTTCATCAGACCTAGCAAGTCCCCGTGGGGTGCGCCAATTCTCTTTGTCTGAAAGAAGGATTGTTCTCTTTGTATATGCATTGACTATCGACAATTGAAAAGGTAACAATCAAGAACAAGTATCCCCTCCCGAGGATTGATGACCTATTTGACCAACTTCAGGGTGCCAAATGCTTCTCGAAGATAGACCTCCGATCTAGATATCTTCAGTTCCGAGTTAAAGAGAGTGACATTCCAAAGACATCTTTCACAACACGATATGGTCACTATGAGTTTGTAGTTATGTCTCTTGAACTAACAAATACTCCTACAATTTTATAGATTTGATGAATAGGGTGTTCAAGCCATATTTGGACATATTCATGATTGTGTCCATAGATGACATTCTCATGTACTCTTTGAGCGAGGAGGAGCATGTCGCTTTTAGAGGATTATGTTATAGACTCTTAAGGACCGCCATCTGTTTGTAAAATTCGGCAAGTGTGAGTTTTGGCTGAACTCAATAGAATTTTTGATCCGTGTGGTGTCAAGTGAAGGTGTACATGTGGACTCCCAAAATATAGAAGCTATAAAGAATTGGCCCAGACCAGTTAGTTCTTCGAATATCAGGAGTTTCTTGGGTTTAGCTGGCTACTATAGAAGGTTTGTTGAAGGATTTTCATCCATTGTAGCACCGTTGACTAAGTTGACCAAAAGAAGGTCAAATTACTGTGGTCGAATGCCTGTGAGAAGAGTTTTCAAGAGTTAAAGACTCGATTCACTTCATCCCCGGTGTTGATCCTACCTTAGGGTATAGATGGATTTGTTGTGTATTGCGATGCCTATATGGTTGGTCTTGGCTATGTGTTGATGCAGCATGGTAAGGTCATAGCATATGCTTCTAGATAGCTTAAGACTCATGAGAAGAATTACGCGACACATGACCTAGAATTGGCAGCGGTAGTGTTCATATCAATGATTTGGAGACACTATTTGTATGGGGACCATGTGGCTGTGTTTACGGACCACAAGAGCCTACAATATGTTTTCTCATAGAAGGACCTGAAATTATGAAAAAGGAGATTGTTAGAGCTTCTCAAGGACTATGACACGAGTGTCCTTTATCAATCGGGCAAGGCTAATATAGTGGAAGATTCCCTCAGCAGACTGTCAATGGAGAGTGTTTCTCATGTGGAAGACGGAAGGAAAGAGCTGGTGAAGGTTGTGCATTGGCTTACATGATCAGGGGTTCGCCTTGTTGATTCGATGAATGGTGGTGTCGTTATTCAGAATGGTTCCAAGGTCTTTGGTAACTGAGGTCAAGGCTAAATAAGATGAGGATCCTATTTTGGTAAACTTGAAGGAAATAGTTCAGAATCAGAATGTAGAGGTCTTCTTTCAAGGGGGAGATGAAGTACTTCGATATCAGGGTCGTTTTTGTGTTCCAGGCATTGTTAATTTGAGGGAGCGGATGTTGCATGAGGCTAATGGGTCCTGATATTCTATACATCCAGGTGCCACCAAGATGTACCGTGACCTACGGAAGTCTATTTGTGGAATGATATGAAGGACATTGGGGAGTTTGTGGCTAAGTTTCCAAATTGTCAACAAGTGAAAGTGGAGCATCAAAGACCATGAGGTGTGCTACAGGACATCAGTATCCCCACTTGGATGTGGGATGAGATCAATATGGATTTCATCTCATAAACGTCGATAGTATGACTCTGTTTGAGTGATTGCAGATAGGTTGACTAAAGCAACCCATTTTTTTATCAATCAAAACTATCGATCTAGCTGAGGATTATGCTAGATTGTACATTCAAGAGTTAGCTTATTTGCATGGAGTTCCCTTGTCCATCATATTAGATAGAGGTACTCAATTCACCTCATAGTTTTGGAAGTCATTTCAAAAGGGACTTGGTACTCAGGTCAAGCTTAGTACAGCTTTTCACCGTAGATAGATGGTTAGGCCGAGCGGACCATTCATCCCCTAAAGAATATGTCGAGAGAATGTGTGATTGACTTAAAAGGTAGTTTGGAGAATCAATTGTTTCTTATCGAGTTTTCATATAACAACAACTATCACTCCAACATTTAGATGGCCCCGTTTGAGGAACTTTATGGGCGGAGGTACAGGTTGCCTATTCGTTGGTTTGAAGTAGGTAAAGCTATGTTGATAGAGCCAGATTAAGTTCATGAGACTATGGAGAAAGTTCAACTTTTAAGGTAAAGGTTGAAAATAGCTCAGAGTTGTAAAAAGTCCTATGCGGATGTGCAGAGGAGGGAACTTGAATTTGAAGTTGATGACTGGGTGTTTCTAAAAGTGTCTCCAATGAACGGAGTGATGAGATTCGAAAAAAAAGGAATCTAAGTCCCTAATTTGTTAGCCCGTATAGGATTGTAAGACTTGTAAACAAGGTGGCCTATGAGTTGGAGTTTCCTGCGGAGTTAGCGTCAGTGTATCAAGTTTTCCATATATCGCTGTTAAAGAAGTGTGATGGTGATCTGCTTTGGTAGTTCTGGTGGAGAGCATAGGTGTGAAGGATAATATTAGCTATGAGGAGGTGGTAGTTGAGATTCTTGATCATCATGTTTGGATGTTGATAAACAAAGAAGTAGCTTAAGTAAAGCTTCAGTGGAGAAATCCGCTTGTTGAGAGAACTATATGGGAAGCCGAAGCAGATATGATGGCTAATAACCATGATGTCACCCAAGCACACATAAGTGCAAGTGGTCATCAAGTAATATAGGATTTTAAAATCCAGATATCATACCCAAGGGACTTGTCAATTTAATCATTATAAGGTTGTAGTTTGATTTCACTATTCTACAAAACAAGTAAAATGAAGATTGGTTTTGAAAATTAAAATTATCAAAACTTCAAATATAAAATTAACTAAAACAAATGCAAGCTTGAGTGTATTTGGATAATGATGAAAGTCTAGGGAAATGGCAGTTGGTTGGTTTCAGGTTGAGTTTTTCAGATGTAATTAAACTAACATGATTCTTCCTATGGTTGCTAACAGCAAGTTACTATCCTATTTCTTGCCACAATCCCTAGCATCCAAGAATTATTCATGAACCCTAACTCCTATATGCCTATGGTCATATGAGAATAATGAAACGACGATTATGCCTACTTGTCTTTCAGCTAAACGGGGTTGAAGGGTATATCCTTATCCTCAACAACAACTTCTATCCTATCACCAATGGATTCAAGAGTCTTTGATTTCCCGTTCTCTATTTATTTTTAACCCTTTCAATTCCATTTCCCAAGTTCAATCAAAAGCCAATATATTACTTAAAGGTGATCAATATCATAAATAATAAATTAACACAAATAAATATAAACAACCAAAATTGAAGAATCAAAACTAACTTTAATTAGTCTTTCAAACAATCAATTATTCACCGTGGTCACAATACTAGAATATGAGTTTAGCCACTCATAGACAAGTGGAAAAACAAATACTTATTCATCATCATACAAAAATATAAAGTAAATAAGAGAAGACCTAGTTGTAGAACTCTATCTTCCTTGCAAACGGCTTACAAGAATAAAAAAATGAGTAAAGACTTCTCCAAGAAGTCCAAAACTACTTAACAAACGACCTAAGGATACTGTTTATAGATGAGCCATAAAATGACGCTTCTTCCCTTCAAGACTTGTCTTTATAATCAGCATTTTCTACCCCAGAATGACCCTGGCGCACCGCCCCAACTATCTCGCCATGGACTTAGCCAAATTTCCAGCAATTTCATCTTCGGAGAGGGTCTAGCATGCCGCCCCCTCTATCTCGCAAAGGTGTTCATTAAATTTATCTGAATCTGGACATCTCTGGCACGAGGCGCCACTCATCTTGCCAAATTTTTGTAGGCTATTTCTCTGAAGTTTGAGCCGCGCCAGCCACAACACCAAATAGAAGTTCTTGTTCTCTAAAGTTTGGGGCTTGGTGCGGGGTGCCAGCCATAGCATCAAACCCTTCAGCTTCTCAAATCTTTATTTCTTGCATCATTTTGAGCCCATTCTACTTAGTTTCTTGCTCAAATCAACTCAAATTGTTTGTTAGCACATAAAACACACACATATATGAATTTAAGCATAAATTAAGGATTATGAACTTGAACATGATCAAATATGTGTAACAACATGGCAAATTGGCATTAAAACATGCCCAACATCACCACCCCATAGTTAAACCATTGTTCGTCCTCGAAAAATCCTTAAAACACACCTAAACTCATGTTTCACCATCACACTTGACACATCTATCAACTCATAGTCAACCAACTGGCATGGATCACACATAAAGTGGTTTATCATGATAAAACCAATTCTCACAAAGCACATAAAAATATTTCACAATCAAGAACACACAACCTCTATAAATGACACATCTTTTCAACACAAAGGGCCAACATGATTATATGTGACACATGCAACAAGTAGTACACCGAATTACACATCTTGTGCCCCTCACTTTTAGTGATGTTCCTGTTACACCCCATAAGTTGCTACTGATTAGTGGACGAGTGTGTGCACTTATTATAGTATCGGTAGCAGGGCATGTGCGGGATAAGGACCAAAGGAGGGAGTGCACGAGCACATCATCGAGCAAGCAGGAGGCCAAAGCAGAGGTAGAGCGCAAGGAGCGGCGCATCGCGCCCCTGCCCGATGCCTTGAGCGGCACATCGCGACCCTATATTGGCACTATGGGCGGCGCGCCGCACCGTCACCACCACCTCAACAACTAAATAAAGCTCCTTCATGTGTGATTAATTTATTTTCTAATATTTCCCTTAATAGCAAATAGAGCATGACCGATGATTTCATTTGTTTTTCGTCAAATTACGCTGCTAAACTCCATCCCAATGCAAATTTGTTCTGGATAGCGAGTTATAGGCCTACAAGGAACACCCCTACGAAGTTATTTCTTGAAATTTCACTCAGAGTACCGGAACCGCATCGAGTAAGAATTGTAGAAATCACATCTAATTGTGTCCTAAGCGGCTAGAAGTGATAGGTAAGCATTTCTACCTTCTAAACTCTTGGGAATTTGTGGGTTTTTGGCTGAATTGAACGAAGTTGAGTTATACTTAACATTATTGAAAGATATATTTATATGCCGAGTCTTGGAATTGAAAATAGCCTTGTTCTCTCAGCGTAGAGGCTACAATTGAGTGGAATTATTGGCTACAGGTTGGAACTATTTTGATAAACGAGAATCGGCATTTGAGGTATGTTAAGGCTAACCTCTTTCGACAAGTATTCTCATTGTACAGTGATACGACCCATACCTCTATAAGTTAGTTGAGCGTATATATGTTATGATTAGCTGCTGCAAGTAGATAATAATTATATATATTATGGTTAGCTGCTATAAGATGAATTAAGATTGCATGGTAATATCCCTCGTTGGGAAAGTGTAAATATAGTATGATTAATGCGGGGAGCATCATAGAGATTTCCTTGATCACACGTTTACTATTTAGAGAGGTTTTGATATCTTGTTGTTGTACCATGGCCTTATAAGCTTGTAGTGAGTTGTTAGGCCTAAACTTGGTAATGTTGGATAGTAGAGGGCGTGATCGGGTGATATAACCATTAGTTTGATGCCTATAGTGACGGTAAAGCTCGTCTAGAAGTTGTTGGCGTATCTTGACGCCCCCAGGGCCAGAATCTTGATATGATGGTCTTATCTTCAAGTTGATGGAACCAGGGTTGCCTAATGAATGGAGTGACAACTTACCATATGATTGGCTATTGTTAGTAACCATTAGCCTTATCCAACTCATTACTTGTTATATAGTTCACTCAGGAAACCACCCCAACTATTAGAAATTTGATAGAATAAGTAACGTACTAAGGGGGAAACCTTTTCATGGATTAGACATGGGGCCAATGCCCCAGGATACTCTTATAGGTGCCCATGTACATGTTGCCGCAAAGGGCTAGGTCTAGATATACCTGCCTATGAGGCTATGAACCGCCTAGAGGATCCATCTGAAATCTGGAGAGACCAAGTTAGTGTCTAAAGGACCAGAACCTTAGTATTATAGTGTTACCGCCAGGATAAGAGTTATAGTAAGTTGCTTGTGGAGAGTTCGGGATGACTGCTTAGGAATGTATCCGATTGGTAGCAGCCCTGTAGTCGTCCGAAGCAAACAAATCATATAGAAAGTTGCCTATGATCTTGTTGTTCGCTTATGAACTACCGATTTCCTAGCATGACCTTCAAAGTATCACTTAGGCCACTCCAGTCCTCGTTAGGCCGTTAGAGATTATAATCACTGTCAGTACCCTTTGGTCAAGTGTTGGCAGACGGGGTGTGCCTATTGGCAGCTATATAGACTATTCTAGGAGCGAGTGATGATCATGTTAAACCTGAGGGACCAGATACGCCTTTTGAATGACTAGATTTATAGATTGTAACATAGTGTACCTAGTTGGGGTAGATCGTATTTCATACTGCCTCTCTTCAGAAATAACTAAGAGGCTACTAGTTGTATGAATGCTTATGGAGCCATAAATTACTTACGGATCTACGATGCTGCTAATGCTTATGGAGATGTTATTCTGTATTGCTTATGGATCCACTGAATCGCTTAAGGAGCCATATATTGTATGTAAGGACTAAAGTGGAGCCTACGGGCCATATTCAAGTATATTCACTTACGGACTTCTTCCATGCCGCAACGGCATTACAGACCCTTCATAGAGCCTCGTGTTCTCAGGGTACCGTCATAGGAGAGAAAAGGGCCAAACTCAATTACAGGAGCCTAGACGGCTCATATACAATCACAGGAGCCTAGATGACCCAGGTGCAGTTACAGTTATTTACAGGGCCTCAAGGGTACTAATAGAGGTATATAGACTGATTGGCGCCTGCCGGGGCTTATGGGGGCCTAGGTAGGTTATCGCCGTGTTGATTGCACCTTCCAGGCTTACGGGGGCCATGTTAGGTTCTTGTTTGGGCACTTACTTGCTAGCTGTAGCTTATGAATGTATAGTCGTACAACTTTAGGTCATATTCAGGTAGTGATTTACTAGATGCAGATTAAGGATAAGATAGCCTACAGGTTAATTTCTTCCCTTCTTGCTGATGACTTTCAGTTCTTTATCAGCTTTTATTCATCTTCTATTATTGCCTTACATATCGGTACATATTATACTGATGCCCAACTATGGGGCGCTGCATACTTGCCTGCAGGTTTGGACAGATAGGTTTTGAGACCTCCTAGCAGCTATTAAGAGTTAGCAGATTGGCCAGCTCCTTTCATTTGGAGTTACCAGGTTGTAGAGGTTTACCTATCTTTTTTATATATAGCATTTGGGTAGGTCGGGACAGGTTTAACTCTTAGAGGTTTGTAGACTACAGTTTTTAGTTGTCGGTTGTTGTTGGTTGTGTAGGGCCTAGTTTAGCTACTAATTTGCAGCCTTGTCAGCCACAATTCATATATGACCACCTGTTTTCCATTCGGTTATGACTAGACAGCATGGTGGTCTTGTTGGCCTGCATAGGATCCCTTTTATTATTATGTTGAATGGGTTGGGAATTTTCTTTTATAGGTGTTGCATGGCCTTGTTGGCCTGAGGCTATGTTTACAGATGAGATATAGCATTTTGTTTTATTGATTTTGAGTTGCCGGCAGGCACCAGAAGTGCATATGCCTAGCCAGGTAAGCCCAGGTCCCAGTATGGCATTAGGTGTCAATCATGCCTCCCAAGGTGGGGCGTGGCAGTTCCTCTCTCAAATTCATCAATATAAAGACATGAAACAAAATAAGTAAGGCACACTCACACTCACAAATGGTGTAATGCAAGTATGCACCCATACCATAGGCTTTCCCTTCATGTACATCAAGACTACCTAATTGCTTCAAGAGATTAATATCGCACGGACTTTTCTTGGTTGTAATGTCGGCTAAGGGACGAGTAGGATTGATATTACACTTTATAGTGACTACCACCCTAAGCACTTTTAAGACATATTTCACTTTTCTTGTCCACCACTTTTCTCCTTGCTTGTTCACCCTTCACCTACTCACCTTTGTCTTTTCTTTTTGATGCTTCATTTTTGCAGTCACACTTTTAAGACATATTTCACTTTTCTTTTCCACCACTTTTCTCCTTGCTTGTTCACCCTTCACCTACTCACCCTTGTCTTTTCTTTTCATGCTTCATTTTATCACTACTTGACTGCTAGTTTTCAAATAATAGAATCACTAAGAATTTTGCAATTAAAGCTCTCTTTTTCAATTCCCTAGCAGCAAGTAAATAACACAATTTTTATGGGTACCCCTTTTTCTCATTTTTCTTTCCTTACCACAACTTTTTCTTCTTCCCTTACATTATACTTCGCCGGAGTTTTCCTTTAGAGTCTCAAAGTGCCTAAGACTACTTTGGATCAATAACCGTGAGGTCTCACAAAAAGAAGGATTAAGCTATTATTAAGGCTAAGAAAGAATAAGACTTTTAGGCTCAAATGGGTTAACTAGGGATAATGACCGGGAAGGTAAAACAAATGTGGGAAAAAATGAATTTTAAAAGAAATGCATTGATCATCTCTCAACTCCCTAACATCTAATTATCATACATATATTGAGGCAAGTTATAAATGCTAAAATATGTATATACAAAGCAATTCAGCTCACCTCACATGGCAACGAGAATCTAATCAGTTTCTACAGCTATACATTCGCACAATCATATTGAATGACAAGTTTATGCATAGTGAAACCCTAAGGATATGTTGAGTCAAATTAAAGAAATATGTGTATCTCTCATGGATCATTACTAATGAAATCAAGATGACCACTCTACTCACTCCAGCATAATAACTAAGCAGAATATCAACAAGCATACAAGTTAATGACCCACGACTCTATCCTAAAAATAAAAAAAATGTGATGAAACATCACTTAAGAAGGTCGTCATCTATCTATCATAGGAAAATGTTATTACTTTATGACTACGACGACTCAAACAGAACAAAGGAATTGACTCTAAGCAACCAAATATAACATAGTCAAGATGAACAAAAAGTCAGAATATCCCAGGCATCCAAGTCAACATCACCATAATAGCTATTACAACCCATGACCTACAAATCATCAAGCTACTACTACGAGGAATGACATAATAAGTATACGACCTAATACAAATATAGCAATCAAAAAACAACAAGAATCTATCTTTCCTCCACCCACACTTAAAAAGGTGCACTGTCCTCAGTGCACCTACAATGACATCATGAAGGGGCAGAAAATGAACTTCCTAAGTCGCTAAGCATCATCATCGGGATTGTACTCCTCATCCTCATCATCATCTTCTCCATCAACTAGCATGACGCCCGTAGTATCATCCTCCTTCTCATCGATATTTAGGTCATCAACACCATTAGTAAGGACTATGGCCTCATCATCATCAAGCGGCTCCTCAAAAGATGGGCCCACTAGGCACATCAACATAGCACTCTCCATGAGCGGGTACCACACCTCTAAAACTGTCATCTCCTCTACAGTGGCTGGTCGACCTCATATCTTCAATTATAATTCTAGAATCCCAAACATATGACTTTTCCAACTCTTATCCCAGGCTTGTGATCAGCTATAGTAAGAAGAGGGCCTACGGAAGGGACAATCTCCTTCACCGTTTTGACGACTATCATCATTCCAGCCAGGTGTCCTGCCAAAGGTAAGACAAGGTCTGCATCCTCCTTCTCAATACCTTCGTCCCTCAAGAACATGGTAAAGAGACTGTCGTGACAATATTTCCATCTATAATTGTCTTATGATCATCTCATATTCTCATGAATCACAGTACCAAAGTTGATTGGTAATCCCTTTATCAGCATGTCTACCAAGACAATCCGTTGTCGAGTCACCTTTGTCGTATGTGTCCCAGCATCCACTTCACCCACACATTTGCCTCCTTATTCAAATTAGCAAATGCCAATGTGGAATGAGTTCCATTATGATCCCTTGCCCAATGGGCGGATGAGTGCTTACCACATAAAGTGTGACAAATGTCTCTGTATGGAGGCTTCTCCAACAAAATGAAATACTCTGAAGGGTCTACTACAAGTGTCGCTAGTAAGGTATTGAACCCTTTAGCTGTGAATCCCACCACTTGACCTCTGATCTCGACCTTGGTTCTCTCTCTGAATGAAGTATCCCAATTTGCATAGAATTCCCTCACCAAAGTGAGGTTTCACCTTTCCGGCTCATTGAAGATATAACCCGCTCCTAACTAACGTATCTTCTACCAAATGACCGGGAACGTAAGGGTCCAAATGGCCCTCATCTATCCAATTCTCAGGGGCATACATGGCTTCTTTTTGAGTGTTAAACTAAGTAAGCCCATGAGGCTCTACCTCTTTGTCTCTGAATCTCCTTGCAGGGCCTACTTTGGAAGCCGAAGAACTAGCCCAAAATTTTACTTTCCTAGCCCTCTTGACACATGGATCCTCAACAACCACATCCTTTCCTTTTGATGCCATGGTACCTAACAAGAAAAAATCACGAACTTCACAAAATTAGCTTATGAACAAAATGGCTAACTAACTAAGTGTTGAAGGTGCAAAATCTACCCCACACTTAATTTGCTAGTGTGCTTGTGAGAATTTGTCAAATGGAGTACTCAAGAATTTCCTCATCATCACCAAATATTAATTATTCAATTTAATTCACTACTCCATACTACACCAAGGTCATGAATTTTTCTTTCTTCTGCACTTTCCTATAACTTCAACTTTTTTCAGGAATGCCTCAACTAAGTCATACCTCACACTTTCCTCCTCCAATTCATAATTCAAGTACTTCATATAATGGAGTAACAATATTCAATCCAACAAACAATAAGCAATTTAGTACCATCCAACATGAATTAATCAAGAATCTCACCAACTCAAGGCTTTATCACATTCAGGAATCATGTACTTTCTCTCTCTACAATTAATACATCTATCCACCAACATTCAAGAATTCAATTCACCAACCCCTATCATCCCCAGAAGTTCAAATCACTATATTCAACCAAGAATCAAGCTACCCAACAAATATAAAATATAATCACAAAAGAATTTAAGACATTAAGCTCATAAAACGAAAAACATGAAATTCAACTTTTTTTTCTTTTGTTTTTCACCAAAAATGGTGATTTTGGGTTCTAAATCTTGGGGAAGAATGGTGTAGGAGCATGCTTTCATGATTAATCAAATAAAAGAGAAGAAACATACTTACTTGAGTTGAAGATTAGAGCTTCACCAAAGCTTTGGAGAAGACACAATGGAGGGGAAAGAGAATGGGAGAGTTACGACTTTAAGGGAGGAGAGAGAGGATTTTTCATTTTTTTCTTTTTCAACTTTTTGAGGGAAAATGATGAATGGGACTTTAAATAAATAAGTGGGCATGGGATTTTATGTAATTTAAGGTATTTTAAGTTAAAATTGACTCAAATTGACCGAAAATTTTCATCCAGATAGCCCCTAGCGCGCCACCCCCTCTATCTCACCACAGACTTAGAAAAAAAATTTCTCTGGTAATTCACCTTCTCATTGTCTATTAATAGTATGTCATCCACATATACTGCCACAACAGAAATAGAGTTGGCAGAGTTCTTAAAAAAAGAGAATAACCATTAAAAGAATGACTAAATCCTTTAAAATTGAGAGAAGAAATGAGTTTAGCATTCCATTGTCTAGATGCTTGATTATGTCCATGAATGAATTTTTTGAGAAGAAAGACATTGTTAGGAGAAGGTGGTGCAGGGCTAGGAACAAATTTCATATAAACTTCTTCATTTAAATCACCATAAAGAAAAGCATTATTAACATCTTATTGAAAAACACCACTTTTTTTTTTAGTGCAATATCTAGTATACATCTAATTGTAGTAATCCTGACTACTAGGGAAAAAGTTTCATTATACTCAACTTCTTTTCTTTGCACATCACCTCTAATTACCAACCTAACCTTGAGTGTCTCAATGCTTCCTTCATAGTATTGTTTCACCTTATAAACCCATTAGATGGTAGTGCTTTCTTTTTAATAGGAAACACAACAACATCCCATGTGTTGAGGTTTAAAGCTGCAAGTTCTTTATCCAAGGTTTCTTGCCAACCTAGATGATGTGCTTCCTAAATATACCAAACAAGTTCCTGTATACTAGTAATAGAGTTGAGCATGACTTAATTGTTAGAAGATAATTCACTAAAAGATAAGGAATCAAGAGTAACAGGACTTAGAAAACATGTAGAAGTCACATCTGTAAAGTGAAGAGCACTACAAATGTAATCTTCCAAATAATCAGGTTTCTTACGATTCTTTGAACAATAGGTACCTAAGAAAAAGAGCTAGCAGATATATCAGAAGTGGAAGAAATAGGTGAAGTATCATTAGAAGTAGATGGAGATTGAGGCAGGATAGTAGGCATAGAAATATTATCAGAAACATGCACATAGTAAGAAGGAGAATCCGATAAAGGAAAAGAATATTTTGAGAGAGAATCACAAGAAGTAGATGTACTAGAAGGGATGAAGATAGGTTGTAATAAAGATTGTGAAAGAAAAGGAATGTATCTCTCATGAAAAAACACATCCCTAGAAATTTAAATGTTCTTTGTTTGTAGATCTAAGACCTTATAACCTTTTTTCTATAAGGATATCCCATAAACACACAAGGTGAAGCTTTAGGATCAAATTTAGTTCTATTCAAAGGAGGAGTAGAAATAAAATACAGACATCCAAAACACTTTAAATGAGTATAAGATGGTTTAACTTTGAACATAATCTCAAAGGATGGCTTGAAATACGATACACTAGAAGGAAATCTGTTTATGTGGTAAGTAGCAGTTAATAAGCATTCCCTCCAATACCTAATAGGAAGATGACATTAAAATAAAAGAGCTCTTTATGTTTTCAATAAATTCTTAAGTTTTCTCTCCACTACTCTAATCTATTGTAGATTGTAAACCCAAGTCGTTTGATGGATAATTCCTTTAGAAAGGAAAAATCAGATTGAACTTTCCTATTTTACAATTCAAAAACATTATCAGTTCATATAATTTTAACTTTGGAATTGAACTGCCTGAATTGAACTGTCTCTTTATAATAGAAAGAAAAGAATGAAGGATAGGAAAAACGTTTGATTTAGTACTAGGTAGGTGAGTCCAAATAGCTATACTAAAATCATCAATAATTGTAAGAAAATATATAAATACATCATATGTAGTACATTTATAAGGACCCCAAGTATCTATATGTGTTAGATCAAATATACCTTTAGTGAAAATAACACTAGAAGGAAAAGATAACTTTGAGTGCTTTTTTTCACGATCTAAACATAGGCCCCAATCAAGACATGGGACAAAGAACCCCGAGAGGCTCCAAGTTGACTCATGACATGAACATGACATCTGAATTCAATGTAAACAAATGAAAGTCTAACATATATATAATAAAGCAGAAGTATGAAACTATCGTAACATCTGAATATATAGACATGATTGAATCTGAATACATGCTATGTCTGAAAAGCCTCTACTACTGATGAGTTATTGGGACAAGACCCCAACTAACTCACTATAGTCTGAAATTTAAAATATGCAGTACAACTGATAAAGGGCCCTTGGAAGATGAGGATTGACCAATTGAGACTGGAAGATGCTAATACTAAGGGTCTGACTACTGGCGGGACTGAGCCTGAATATCAAAGACTGTATCATGAAATGATATAGCATAGAGTATGTAGTTAGTACGTGGAATGTACCGATTATGTAAGGCAAGTAAAAGCGCTAAGCAAGTGAAATCTTAAATCATGCATATCATAAGACATAATAAAGATATGATTCTGAGTGTAAGGCTTGCATGCTATTTTTTGAAATCATGATCTGAACATAACTGAATATCATAAGTGAATCGGATGACCTAAAGCTGAAAAATAGATAGTTATAAGTAAAACCGAACATTGGGTCAAACCTGCTGAAAATACAATAACATGACTAATGAATATGCATAACTGAAATCGTAAGGAACAATGGGAGACTCGTCTTATAACCGTCATTACCATAATAGAGCTTACGTGGTCCCAACTATTACACTCAAGTGGGCAGAGGCGTCCCAAGCCTTGCCAGGCTAAGGATGCTACCATGATATCGATATCAAGCTGAAGGCCCCTTGGGGGAAGGGAAAGCTCACAATGAAGGTCCCAAATAATCTGAACATACCTACATCAGCACATAGTTAAAAGGCATAAGGTTGACTGACCCTTAGCGAACTCGTTGCTCGATACTACTCCCAAAAACATACATTTTCTCTCCATCATTTTTCAACAAAGCTGATCCGTCGTGTAGTGACGAAGCTGACTCATGACATACATGCATAAATCTAAAATTATAAAATAAGGAGCCTTGGGATCAAACCATACTACAAGCTGAAAATAGTGGGATTCTAGACTCCAAAATCCATGAGGTAAGCTAATACATGAAGTTTAGATAAATCATGAAATATACTTGATCATATGGGCTTGCCCACTCCTTAAACATGCTTGACATAGTCTTGGTCATTCGAAAACATGAACATGGACATGGTTAATTGAAAATCATACTTTTCATAATATACATCTCATCATACTAGAATACATATATCAAAGATCTCATCTTTCATAAACTTTTATGGATGGGCATTATAATTTGCAAAACTTGGGAACATGATTTGTAATTGAAAACATTGTAAAATATGCCCATTAATCATAATTCAACATTAGAAACATGCTTAGATCATACCCATGATTGATACTTAGAGAATTCACATATTGGCTTAAAACCCTATAGATTCATCAACAACATTTCATGAATTGAAGAGGGTTTGGGCATGAGTGTGGATGATTACACCCATTCATAACCCTACATACAAGGAAGAATCTGATTTCACCAACCCTCTTGAAAGCCCAATGAATTTTGGGGAAGAACTTGATGAATCCTATGCTTGATCACCCTTAGACCCTCTAGGTTGCATGCATGGATGAGAATAGGATTAGAACGAACTTGCCCCTCTTAAAAAACACTATTTTGAGCTTAAAACGATGCAGTATAGGCCTTAGGAACTTAGAAATTATGGAAAAGCCCTTAATAAATTCACAGGAAAAATACTTACTTCCGGTCCCAATGAGGGACTAGATGACTCGTGCCCTTCACCATGACTCATGGTTTTCTTCTCGTTGCCTGCACTGGAATTTGTCAACAATGGTCACCACAAGGGACACCACAACTCGTGGTGTGCCCGACGACTTGTGGTGACTGGTCGTTAGATGCATTGCCCAAATTCTTCATCCTCCAGTCAACCCTTGACCATGAACCACCTGACGACTCGTGGTGGTGACCACAACTCGTGGTCTCACCCGTGGTCAGACCCAAATCCCAAAATCCAACCAAGTCTGCCCTTGTCCCCATGAGTCACTTAATGACTCATAGCCCATCCAACAGGTCACCAGACGACTCTTCGTATGACTTGGTGCAGCAAATCCTATTTTATCTATTTCAACCCTCGGGTATGTTCATAGGGCTTTTGAGGTATTACAATATCTCCCTCTGGGGAACATTCAACCTCGAATGTCGGAAATCATACTGAAAAATTGATAAATGCAATCATCATACTCAAATACTGAACATTTAAGCTTAAAACTGATGGAGCGACTGTCTCCGAACTGAACTACATGACTAAACTTAATTCTTGAATCGTACATACATACATTGTCATGAAAGATATTGGGGCACATGAACTGAACATGAAACTGAATAGAGTACTAGGGAGGAAACTAATACCTCAAGTTGAAACTAAGTCAGGAGGAAATAAATGTGGGGATTTAACCATCATATCTACTTTTGCTTCCCATGTAGCTCCCTCGACATGCTGGTTGCTCCACAGAACATTGAATGAGGTTACTTCTTTATTTCTTAGCTTTCGAATCTAACGATCAAGTATTTCCACTGGAACCTCCTCATAGCTAAGGCTATCCTTCACACCTAAACTCTCTACCGGAACAACCAGATCTTGATGACCCAAACACTTCTTTAAGAGAAATACATGGAAAAATGGAGGAACTGAGCTAATTCTGAGGCAACTCAAACTCATATCCTACCTTGCCAACCCATTTCACAATCTGGTATGGACCAACATAACAGGGACTGAGTCTCCCTTTATTTTCGAACCTAATCACTCCCTTCATGGGATACGCCTTCAGGAATACCCAATCATCAACCTCAAACTCGAGCTCCCTTCTCCTCACTTTTGCATAGGACATTTGGCGACTCGAACTATCTTAAATATTTCCCTTATAAGTTGAACCTTCTCCATAGCCTCATGAACCGAATCTGGGCCTATCAATGTAGCTTCACTGACCTCGAACAAACCAATAGGTGACCTACACCTTCACCCATAAAGAGCCTCAAATGGAGCCATCTAAATGTTGGAACGGTAGTTGTTATTATATGCAAACCAATGAGAGGCAAATGATCATCCCATCTACCTTTGAAATCAATCACACACGCTCTCAACATATACTCGAGTGTTTGAATGGTCTGCTCAGCCTGGCCATCTATCTGTGGGTGAAAGGCTTTGCTAAGCTTGACCTGAGTACCAAGTACCTTCTAAAATGATATCCAAAACTGGGAGGTAAACTAAGTACCTCTATCTGATAAGATGGAAAAGGGCACTCCATTAAACTTAACTAACTTTGAAATGTACAATATTAGTATAATCCTCCACTGAATTGGTAGTTTTGACTGGTAGGAAATGAGCTTCCTTAGTCGACCTGTTTACAACCACCCAAATAGAGTCATATTGTCGACAAGTATGAGGCAACCCTATAATGAAGTCCATATTGATTTCCTCCCACTTCCAAGTAGGGTACTAATATCTTGAAGCACACCCCAGGTATTTAATGCTCAACCTTCACCTTTGACAGTTCAGACACTTAGCCACAAACTCTACTATGTCCTTCTTCATGTCATTCCACCAATGGACTTCTCATAGGTCATGGTACATCTTGGTGGCACCTGGATGTATAGAATATGTGGAACCATGAGCCACATGCAACATTCGATCTCTCTAATCATCATCACTCAGAACACACAAGCCACCCTGATATCGAAGCACATCATCTCCCCCTTTAGAGAAGACTTCTACCTTCTGATTCTGAATGGCTTCCTTCAACCTTATTGAGATTGGATCCTTGTCTTTCCTAGCCTTGACCTCAGTCACTAAAGAGGATTCCGATCCATTCAGAACAATGACACCACCATAAGTCGAGTCAACTGAACTCCTTATTGTGCAAGCCGATGCACATCCTTTACTAGCTCTTTCCTCTCCTAATCTACATGGGACACACTCTACATAGAAATCCTGCTAAGAGCGTCTGCCACCACATTAGCCTTGCTTGGATGATAATGGACACTTATATCATAACCTTTCAGTAGCTCCAACCACCTTCTCTGGCGTAGAATCAGATCCTTTTGGGTAAACATGTATTGTAGGCTTTTGTGGTCTATAAACATATCCATATGGACCCCGTATAGATAGTTTCTCCAAATCTTCAAGGAAAATACTACCGCTACCAATTCGAGATCATGAATCGGTAATTCTTTTCATGGACCTTGAGTTGCCTGGAAGCATAGGCTACAACTCCATCGTTCTGCATGAGTACACAATCGAGACCGATCGTCGAAGCGTAACAATATACCACAAACGCATCGATACCCTTTGGTAGGGTCAACACCGGTGCTGAGGTGAGTCGAGTCTTCAACTCCTGGAAGCTCACTAGCCTCTGACCATTGAAACTTCACTTTCTTCTGGGTCAATCTAGTCAACAATGTTGCAATGGATGAAAATCCTTCAGCAAACCTCCAATAGTAACACACTAAAGCCAAGAAACTTCCGATATCCAAAGGATTCACTGGTCTAGCCCAGTTTTTCACCTTTACTATCTTTTGATAGTTCAATAAAACCTCACATTTACTGAATTTAGCATACAGCTGGCAATCCTTCAAGGTTTGTAGCACCACCCTCAAATAAGTGGCATGCTCCTCCTCGCTCAAAAAGTATATGAGAAAATCATGTATGAACACAATAACAAACATATCCAAATACGGCTTGAACACCCTATTCATCAAATCTATAAAAGATCCAGGAGCATTCATTAGTCCAAAAGACATAAGTGCAAACTCATAGTGACCGTACTGAGTCCTGAAGGTTGTCTTCGGAATGTCACTCTCCCGAATCATGAGCTGATGGTATTCGGACCTGAGGCCTATCTTTGTAAAGCACTTAGTGCCCTGAAGCTGGTCAAACAAATAATCAATCCTAAGGAGAGGATACCTATTCTTGATTTTAACCTTTTTTAGTTACCAATAATCAATATACATCTGGAGAGAACCATCCTACTTGTGGACAAAGAGAACTAGTGCACCCCATGGGGATTTGCTAGGTCGGATGAAACCCTTGTCTAAGAGGTCTTTCAACTGCCGCTTCAACTCTTTTTACTTGGTTGGCGCCATTCTGCATGGAGGAATAGATATAGGTTGCATATCTGGAAGAAGGTTGTCAAGACCCAAACGGGGGCTCGAATCGTGACACGGGACAAGGAACCCCAGGAGACCCTAAGTCGACCCATGGAATAAGCATACATCTAATCTCAATCAAGAAACTAAATAATCAATAAGCTACTCATAGCGGAAGTATAACTTAAACACAACATCAGAATATGAAATCCGAAGCTAAATACATACATATGTATGAAAAGCCTCTAAACATGACAAGTTAATGGGACAAGACCTTAACTAACTCAACAAAACTGAAACTAAAATAAATAAAGGAAAGCTGAATAGTCTAGTCCTTAGGAAATGAGGACTCACCCACAATAAGAATGCTAACTCTGATAAGATGACTACGAGCGGAGCCGAACCTGAGAGTCGCGTCTTGTATCATGAAACGATACAGCATTACATATGCGATCAGTAGGTGGAATGTACTGAGTATGAAAGGTAAGTAAAACCGCTAAAGTAAACAAAATAATTTAAAGATAATGGATAACATAACATAAACATTAAGAGTCTAAGTATAGAAATTGCATGCATTCTTTCTAAAATCATGATCTCTTCATAACATAACATAACATAACATAACTTCATAATATCATAACTGAATTGATTCACTCAGAGCAAATTCTGACATTTATAAGAAAAGCTAAACATTGAGTCAAACCTACTTAAGTACATGCATATATATATATATATATAAATCTCATGAGTAATGAATATGCATATCATAAATCATGAGGAACAATGGGAGACTTGTCTTTTAACCGACAGACCACGATAGAGCTTAGATGGTCCCAACTATCACGCTCAAGTGGGTAGAGCCGTCCAAAGCCTTGCCAGGGCTAGGGACGATACCATGATATCGATATCGAGTTGAAGGCCTATTCTGGTAGAGGAAGCTCATGAGGAAGGTCCCAAAGTAATATATATTAGTGTAAACCGATGTTGGTGCATAATTCTGAGGCACAGGGTGATCGACCATTATCCTGTCGGTGCTAGACATTACTCCCAAAAACATGCATGTTCTCTACATCATTTTATAACGAAGCTCAACATCGTCTATTGACGAAGCTCAATGATCAAATACATCTCAAATATGAAATTATGCATATGAGAAGCTTTAGCTCAAAACATTCCACAAACTGAAAACATAATTGGGAGCCTTCGCTCCAAAACCATGTCATAAGCTATACATAGGAAAACTTGAACTCGAACATACCACAAGCTGAAAATATAATTGGGAGTCTTTGCTCCAAAACTATGTGGTAAGCTTAATTCAGGAAAATCATCATTCATACTTAACATATGGGCATTGCCCAAAGATATATTATACTTAGAAATACTCAATTCTTATCGAAAACATGATTGTAAACATGGATAGCTTAAAATCATGCTTTTCATCATAATATATCATCATCATATACTCATCACAAATCTCATCTTTCATGAACATTTAATCTATAGGCTTTTAATTCGTAGAACTAGAATCATGATTTTAAATTGAAAACACTATAAAATTTGCCCATGCTTTATAATTCAATAGTAGAATCATAATCAAATCATAGCCATGTATAGAAATAGAAGATTCATACATTTGGGTTGAAACCCATAGATTAGACATAGAATTTCATATTTTAGAGAGAGATTGAGCATTGGTGTGAAAGAAATCACCCATTCATAACCTTACATACCTATTGGTAGCTGATTCTAACACTTTTTTATATGCCTAATAGGAAATTGAAATGAAATTGATGAATCCTAAGCTTGATCATCCTCTCAAGTCTTCTACCTTGCATGCATGATTGAATGAGGCCTAAAATGAACTTAACCCCTTTAAAAGTTACTATTCATAACTCACAACGTCGTCTTTTAGGCCCTAGGAACTTTGGAATTATAGAAAAGCCCTTATTAAATTTGCAGAAATTAACTGTCAGGTGGTCTCAACGAGGGACCTAACGACTCATGGTCAAAGGTCAGGACTCGTGGAGCCGGTCGTGAGGTACACTGCCTGAGCTTCAACAAAAACCTTCCCTTCTTGGACCAAGACTCACGCCACAAATCATGGGGACTGACAATGACTCCTGGGGTCCTTCCGTCGAGTGCACTGCCTCCCTTCTTCTCTTTTCTCTCCTTACCCACCCCACGACTAATCTAACGACTCTTCGGGTCTGACCATGAGTTGTTGTCACGCCCTGGGGATCCTTTTCGTCAAAATTCCAAAATTACCTCACTGGCCTCCCCAAGAGTCACATCACTACTCATGGGTTGCACTAATGAGTCATCCCACGACTCGTTCTGTGCCTAGTGCCAGTTTTTACACTTTTCTCCATTTCAATGCCAAGTCTCATCTTTGGGCTTTTGGGGTATAACAATATCTCCCCCTTGGGAACATTCATCCTCGAATGTTAGAAAACACATAGAAACGCAGAGAAAATGCAATCATCATATTCAAACACTGATCGTTTAAATCGAAAACTGACCGAATGACTACCTCCAATTTGAATCACATAACTGAACTGATTTCATAAATCATACACACATCCATATACGTAAAAGAAACTTGTGCACATGAACTGAACATGAAAATTCAATAAAGTCTGAGGGCAAAACTGATACCTCAAGCTAAAACTATACCGGTAGAGAACAAATGTGGGTATCTATCCATCATATTCGCTTCGGCTTCCCACGTAGCTTATTCAACATGATGATTCCTCCATAAAACTTTAACTGAAGATACTTTTTCCTTAGCTTTCAGACGTGATCATCTAATATTTCCACCGGAACCTCTTTATAGCTAAGGCTGTCTCTTACTCCAACATTATCCACCGGGAAAACTATAGTTGGATCACCCAAACACTTTTCCAAAAGAGATAAGAGAAACACAGGATGCACAAAAGTTAGTTCTGAAGGCAACTCCAACCCATAAGCCACCTTGCCAACACATCTCACTATCTGATACGGGCAAACATAGCGGGGACTAAGTTTCCCTTTCTTTCTAAATTGCATCACTCCCTTCATGGGAGACACCCTAAGGAATACCCAATCATCAACTTCAAATTCTAACTCTCTTTTTCTCATGTCCGCATAAGACTTTTGGCAACTCTGGGTAGTTTTCAACCTGCCTCTTATCAATTGAACCTTCTCTATTATGAACCAAATCCGGCCCTATCATTGCCGCCTCATCAACCTCAAACCATCTGATGGGTGATCTATGATCTTGGGCAAATTTATATGCCCAAGTGATACTCAAATGTGTCATTTTAGCCTTGTTTATCTATCAATGTTTATACATTCTCATGTGATTGGTAATAAAATGTGAATTTATACTAACCAACATGATTAGCATTGTTTTGCAGGTAAAATGTAATTTTTGGAAGTTAAAATGCATGTTGGAATAGATCGGGGTTGGACTCGGATGTGAGCAAAGGACAAGGCATTGGAAGGCACAAAATAAAGAGGCTCAGCGATGGAGCCGTGTCACGCTGCCATCGCGGAGGCCTTCTGCCTGGATATGGAATTTTTGCCCAATTTCCAGTGAGGGTTCGCGTTGGGTCCGTGGAACGATGACCTAGCTCCGCGTTGCACGCCGTGCCACGTTGAGCCTTATTACCTAGACTGCCAACTTCCAGTGAGGGTCCGTGACAGTGGCGTGTCACGGAGGCAGTGCTCCGCGATGCACTCTGTGACACGTTGCTTGTTATTCCGGGAAAATTTCCCACCAGTATAAATAGAACACTTAGGTTTATTTTTCAAGATTCTGACTTGGTGGAGCAAGAACGTGGGTTACAAGCAGTTGAGGGGACGAAATTATCAGGGTTTTTCTCTCTTTCCTTCTCCTTGAATTCAATTGCTTGTATGTTTAACACTCATTTAATGATGTTTAATCCACAAATGAGTGGCTAATTCCTCTTCTTGCTGAGGTTAAGAACAATTGTATTGAAATGTGATTATTGATTCTTTGGTTTTTCATCTTTTCTTCCATGGTTGTTCTATTGATTCTTGTTCTTATGGCATTAATGTGTGGCCTACATTAATGTACATCTAAAAAGTCCGGTTTCACTCGAGAGAGCAAGAAATTGGAAAGTTGTGAATCAATAGGATATGATCTTTTCTTGGTTTGGGAAAATTGAGAATTGATTTACCTTCAGGATAGAAATATACCTGAAGGTCGTATTAGTCAATTAAGGAACCGGGTTTGTATGGCTAGAACATGAATTTTGTTTAATCACAGAAATGTAGGTGGACGGTTCATGATTCTTAAGTTGGGTTAAATATGAGAGTTTTAATCCATTGGAAGTAGTTCTTGACTAGCAGCCGGAGGAAAAGTTAACCAAATTATATCGATAATTTATTTCTTTACATGTTCATTTAACCTTATCATGCTCACATTCATAGTTCAGACTCACATTAGATAATCGTTTTAGACTTAGCATAAAAATTAGAGTCCAAAAATATCAAACTCTTGGTTACACTGTTGTCTTCATTGTTAAACTAAAAATATAGTAACACTTGATTAATTGTTACCTTATCCCAGTCCCTGTGGGATCGATACTTGGTTTACTTGAGCCACTTTACTACTTGTTCGACCACGTGCACTTGCGTGTAGTTATACACCCATATAACAAACAGGCCGAACAAGTGTTTGGCGCCGTTGCCGGGGACTGGCAATTGGTGAAATTTTCTTAAGTGTTAATTTACTATATTTTTATTTTTCTTAGTGTTGACAACTTGGTCTTAGCCCGTATTTTGCAGATTTAATCTCTGGTGAACACTGGCAAGAGACAAGGAGCTGGTGGACTCGTATTCAGAGCCAGAAAGATTATTTCATCGTCAGCAGAGAGAAGCTCTAGAAAGAAAGCTGTAGTTGTTCAGACAAACATTCATGGAGCAACAACAGAATCCACCAGTAGTACGGGCAATGTTAGTGCCCGAGGAAGTAGCAGCTCGGCCGGTTCGCGAGGTGGCAATCCCACATGCTAATAATGTCACATCTAGAATCTGCAAACCTGAGCCAGGAGGGAGGTTCGAGCTCAAACAAAATATGGTGCAATTGCTGCACACTAGCGGGCAGTTTACAGGTCTCCCTCATGAAGATCCACAACAGCATCTCCAAAATTTTTTGGAGATAAGTGACACTTACATCCCCGCTGGAGTGTCATTAGATTATGTCAGGCTTACATTGTTCCCATTTTCACTATTGGGAGAAGCCAAGAGGTGGTTGAAAGCTCAGCCACCTAATTCTATTTCTACGTGGGATGATCTTGCAAGGAAATTCTTGATACGATTTTTTCCCTCCGGTAAAACAGCAAGACTTAGAAGTCAAATTCTAAGTTTCAAATAGAGAGAGGGAGAGAATCTATATCAGGCTTGGGAGAGATTCAAGTCCATGTTGCGGGATTGTCCTCATCATCATCAATCAAATGATGTGCTGGTGCACACTTTTATAGAGGGTTTGGAATCCCATACAAAAATATTGCTAGACTCAGCAGCTGGGGGACAAGCGCTGGAGAAAACTTATGAGGAGCTGTATACCTTGTTGAATCGTATTTCGCAGGGCAATCCGGAGTGGAATGCTGATTCATCAAGAGGAGGGACAAGGAAAGCAGCAGGAGTTCTAGAAGTGGATGGTTTTACTGCTATTGCTGCACAGATAGCTGCCTTACATAATCAACTCAACACCCACTTCAGTAACATGACAATGAACCAGCCTCAAGCCCCAGTGAATGTAGTGCAGCAGATTTGGTGTGAAGTGTGCGGGAGAAGTGAGCACTCAGCTGAGTGTTGTGGAGCAAATCCTGACTCGGTGAACTTTGTGGGAAATGAACAAAGGAACAACCACCAACAGTATAGCAACAACTACAATTTCAATTGGAGGAATCACCCTAATTTCTCCTGGGGTAGCAACAACCATCAGGGGCAAAGTTCGAGTCAGGGTGTGCAAAGGAACCAAGGAGGGCAGCAGAATTATCAAGCACAATTTAGAAACAACAATGCACCTCCTCCACCACCATCACCCAGCATTGAGGAGATGTTCAAGACGATGATAGCTAACCGAGCTCAATTGCAGGCTGACTATGTGAAATTGGCAGCCGAGGTGAAAAACAACCAGTTAGCTACTAAGGCACTTGAATATCAATTTGGGCAATTTGTTGGAGCCCAAAACACCAGGCCTAGAGGAGGACTTCCGAGTGACACAGATCCCAACCCCAAGCAGGTGAATGCGGTGACCACAAGGAGTGGTTTGCAGCTGAAAGAGGTGGAACCCGAAAGATCACCTCAACAATCGGGAGCAGCAGAAGTTGAGAGGGAGAAAAGTGATGAGAGGGGGAAGACAAAGGAAGTTGAATCAGAAAGACCACCACCCCCGTTCCCTCAACGATTAAAGAAACACAAGGAGGAGACGTGTTTCAAGAAATTCATGGAGGTGCTAAAATAGGTACATATTAACTTACCTCTTGTTGATGTTTTGCAGGGAGTGCTGAAGTATGCCAAGTATATAAAGGACATCATGGCAAACAAAAGTCGGTTGACTGAGTATGCTACAGTGGCTGTTACGGAGGAGTGCACTTCCCGGATACAAAACCGACTGCCCACAAAGCTCAAAGATCCTGGGAGCTTTACTATAGAGATTACTATTAGGCAAAGTATCTGAGCTCGTGGATTATGTGATCTGGGAGCGAGCATTAATTTGATGCCTTCATCGGTATTCAAAAAGCTGGATCTAGGAAGTCCTAGACCCACAACAGTGATCTTGCAATTGGCGGATCGATCCTTAGACATACCTGATGGCATTGTGGAGGACGTTCTGGTGCAAGTTGGCTCCCTGATCTTCCCGGTAGATTTCGTCGTGCTGGATTTTGAACCAGACGCGGAAGTCCCATTTATTTTGGGACGTCCTTTCTTGGCAACCGGGAAAGCGCTGATTGATGCAGCTGCGGGGCAGCTAACCATGCGAGCACACAACAAGATTGAGGTATTTGATGTGTTTAAAGCCATGAAGCTGCCAGCAATACATGAGGAGCTTTCACCAATCAGTGTGGTTGAACATGAAGAAATTCGTCAGATTGTTGAATCTCAAGACCCACTGGAAAGAGTGTTGATGCACTCCGATCATTTTGGAGATAGAGACGCCTATGAGGTGGTCCAAATGTTGAATGAGGAACAGAGGCAACCGAGGAAACAGGAATTTCAATCATTGATGAGGTCCTTAGAACCGTTGCCGAAACCATCCGTTGAGGAGGCACCAAAGCTGGAATTGAAAGAATTACCTCCCCATTTAAAATATGTCTTTTTGGGGGAAAATGAGACATTACCAGTCATCATCTCCACAGAATTGACAGAGGCACAGGAGAAAGAAGCATTGGGTGTCCTCAGAAAAAGAAAGAAGGCAATGGGTTGGCGAATGTCAGATATTCAGGGTATCAATCCAGCTTTTTGCACACACAGGATTTTCATGGAGACAGGAGCAAAACCAACCGTTCAGCCGCAACGAAGGATAAATCCAGCAATGAAGGATGTGGTGAGGAAAGAAATAATCAAGTGGCTTGATGCAGGTGTGGTCTACCCGATTTCAAACAGTGAATGGGTCGGCCCCGTTCAGTGTGTTCCAAAGAAAGGAGGGATGACCGTGGTCACCAATGAGAAAAATGAGTTGATTCCTGCACGAACCGTCACAGGCTGGCGGATTTGCATGGACTACAGAAAGCTTAATGAAGCCAAAAGGAAAGATCATTACCCTATCCCGTTCATTGATCAAATATTAGATAGGTTTGCTGGACAGAAATATTATTGTTTCCTTGATGGGTACTCTGGTTATAACCAAATAGCCATAGCTCCGGAGGACCAAGAGAAGACTACTTTTACCTGTCCTTATGGGACATATGCTTTCAGGAGAATGCCATTTGGGTTATGGAATGCACCCACCACATTCCAGAGATGCATGATGGCTATTTTCCACGACACGGTGGAGGATTTTGTTGAGGTATTTATGGATGAGTTTTCTATTTTTGGTAATTCACTTGCTACTTGTTTGCAGAATCTTGACAGGGTGCTGGCTCGCTGCGAGGAATCCAACCTTGTACTAAACTAGGAGAAATGCCACTTCTTAGTGAAGGAGGGTATTGTCCTTGGCCACAAAGTGTCTCGAAAGGGGTTGGAAGTCGATCGTGCTAAGATCAAGGTTATTGAAAAGTTGCCACCACCTGTGTCAGTGAAAGGTGTTCGCAGTTTTCTTGGGCATGCAGGATTCTACAGACGGTTCATCAGAAACTTTTCCAAAATTTCTAGACCACTATGCAGATTGCTAGAAAAAGAGGTAAAGTTTGAGTTAAATGATGAGTGTGTGAAAGCATTTGAGGAGTTGAAGTAGAAATTGATAAAAGCACCTTTCCTTACTTCTCCAGATTGGGGACAACCATTTGAGTTGATGTGTGATGCTAGTGATGTGGCTGTGGGAGCTGTATTGGGGCAAAGGAAAAATAAAATTCTTCATTCTATTTATTATGCAAGCAAAACGCTGAATACGGCCCAAAGCAATTACACAGTCACAGAGAAAGAAATGCTAGAGTTGGTGTTTGCATTTGACAAATTCAGGTCCTATTTGGTGGGTTCAAAATTAGTGGTGTACACCGATCATGCAGCGATTCGATACCTATTTAACAAGAAGGACGCTAAGCCTAGACTAATCAGATGGATCCTGTTGTTGCAAGAGTTCAATCTTGAGATTAAGGACAGAAAGGGGAGCGAGAATCAGGTGGCAGATCACTTATCGCGATTGGAGAGCCGGTCGCATGTGATGGAAAGTGATACCATCAATGAGGAGTTCCCGGATGAGCAGCTCTTGTCAGTAGGGGAAGCTGAAGTTCCTTGGTATGCAGATATAGTCAATTTGCTAGTGAGTGGAGTCTACCCACCTGAGGCAACAGACCAACAGAGAAGGAAATTGAGGCATGATTGTCGGCATTTTGTTTGGGATGAACAATACTTATTTAAACAGGGACCGGATCAGGTGATGAGAAGATGCATCCCGAAGAGTCAGATTGCAGAGGTGTTGAGGAGCTGTCACTCTTCCTTGTATGGGGGTCACCATGGAGGCGAGCGAACAGCACACAAGGTTCTACAGTCAGGATTCTTTTTGCCTACACTGTTCAGAGACTCTGGCATACGTCAAAATGTGTGACAGATGTCAGCGTACAAGAACAATTAGTAGAAGACAAGAGATGCCGCTGCAGAATATACTGGAAGTAGAGACCTTTGATGTATGGGGCATTGATTTTATGGGTCCGTTCCCACCGTCATTTGGTAATCGTTACATCTTGGTGGCTGTAGACTATGTATCAAAATGGGTGGAAGCAATAGCTTGCCCCAGGAATGACAACAAGGTGGTAACAAAATTTGTGAAAAAACATATTCTTACTAGGTTCGGGACACCCCGAGCTATTATTAGTGATGGAGGGGCTCATTTTGTCAATGCAAGTTTCAAGAAACTACTAGCCAAGTATGGGGTGCGCCACAAGGTGGCAACAGCATACCACCCCCAAACTAGTGGGCAAGTAGAGGTGTCAAATAGAGAAGTGAAGCAGATTCTCCAGAAAACAGTAAATACACAACGGAACGATTGGTCAAGCAAACGTGATGATGCGTTGTGGGCGTACAGAATTGCTTACAAGACATCGATAGGAACCTCACCATACCGATTGGTCTATGGGAAAGCGTGTCATCTACCGGTGGAGCTAGAGCACCGAGCCTTCTGGGCCGTGAGGAAATTAAATATGGACTTGGAGCTAGCTGGCAAGAAGAGATTAATGCAACTCAGTGAACTTGAAGAGTTTCGCTGGCATGCTTATGAGAGTGCTAAGTACTATAAGGAAAGAACAAAACGGTGGCATGACAAGCATGAGGTGCACCGCATTTTTGAACCAGGGCAGAAGGTATTGCTCTTCAATTCAAGATTGAAGTTGTATCCGGGAAAGCTGAGGTCCAAATGGTCAGGGCCATTTGAAGTGGTGAGAATGACCCCGCATGGGGCAGTAGAGTTGTGGCAAGAAGATCGGAGTGCCACGTTCTTAGTCAATGGGCAGAGATGTAAGCACTATTGGGTCGAGGACGGTGGTCGAGAGAAAACGTCCATCACCCTAGAGGACAACTGAGCTGAATGACGTCGAGCCGCGACGGTAAACCAGGCGCTGCACGGGAGGCAACCCGTGGAAATTTTTTCTTTGTAAATTGTGAATAGATTTCTTTTTATTTTTCTTGATTAACAACAAAGTTTTTAGTTTTTATTTTTGTTTTTATTTTTATTTTGAGTGAAACCTATAATTCTAACCAATTTCTTGTAGTAGAATGAATTTTAGGTCGAACGGAGGGAAAATATGCAAGGAATCGCAAAGGAAAATTTGAGGTATGAAAATCAAGAAAAAGTGGCAAAACAGTGAGCTAGGGCGATAGCTCCGTGTCACGGAGGAGGGCCTCTGCGTTACCCTCCGTGACACGTTGAGGTGTAAGTTCGAAATTTTAAAAGAATTCTAGAACACCCTCGCGATAGCTCCGTGTCACGGAGGTAGTGCTCCGCGATGCACTCCGTGACACGTTGCTGTGTATATCGCAACGGGTCACACCGGGTCGCCAGGTGACCCGCACGATTTTTCCACTTTTAAACCCCGAATACCCCTCAATTTTCCTTATTTCTCAGGCACTCCGCGACCAATCCCCCTAAAACCCCTCCCCCTTCAACGTGACACGGAATAGGCCAAGGATTTCTTTGAGTTTTGTTCAATTCTTCAAACTCAAGGTATGTTCTTCAATTCCATCTCATTTCTTGTAGATTTTCTTTGACGTTGAGCATATGATGTGAGCTAAACTTGCCCTAAGTAGAAATTAAGCATAAATTCAATTGAATTATTGTTGATGGATGTTCGGAGTGTCATTGTGATTGCTTGAACTCGTTAATTGCATAATTTAATCGAATTTTTTGTTACAATCATAGCTAGGGTTTGTTTTTGAATTTGAAGTGGGAAAGTGTAGTGAACTAGTGAAATTCATGCTGGGTTGTACATGTTGAGTGAGATGAGTCGATGTGCTAATTGTTATTATGCTAAAAGACCGACGGATTCTCGGGGGGAATATTGAAATTTGCAAGAATTGGGTGAGTTGTATAGATTCATGTAGATAAATTCTTGTTGTTTCATTTCTTTGTTTCTCCTTGCTAAGTGCGATGGGACAAAATGTTATCGATGGTAATGATTGTGGTTAGCTGTACGTAGTCTGAGTAGTACATAAAATATATACCATCGAATTCTTCGAATGCACTAAGCATGTTTGTTATATTTGGCTGTTTGTTTGTGTAAATAGGTATGATCTTGCCGTAATGTTGTCACTGTATCTAAGGACTAAGTGTGGGGTAGCCTAGCTTAACCCAACCTTAGTCGAAGCAAATTTTCATGGGCTTAACATTGAACTTGTCTGTTTGGTTTTACAGGAACAATGGCAAGCAGGCAAGAAAAAGGGAAAGGCGCATCAACATCTGGCACCAGAAGAAAGAGAATCAGACTAGGCACAGCAGTTCCAGCAGCACCAGCGGTTCCACATGGCCAACACAGCCAATACGGAACCAGGTGGGTGACAGAAGAGGGGAAGAAGTGGTATGCCAAGCACAAGGAGAGCAAGTACTTCCCTGAGGAACACATAGCACGGGAACCATTGGCACAGGAGTTCCCTAGGATTGTCCACAGGATCGAGGCAGCTGGGCTCAATTTCATCTTTGAAGAGCCCAAGGAATGCAACTTGCACCTGATTTGGGAATTCTATGCTAATTGGAACCCGACTCTCAGAAGTCACACCATCAAAATCAGAGGGCAATTAGTCACCTTTGAGCCCCACCACCTCAATGCTATCCTAGGGGCGCAGGACATAGATGCCCACATGCTTCGATAGCTGAACATCACTCCACCATATGCGGACATTAGAAGCACCTTGTGTGGAACCCGATGAACAGCTAGATGGAGCAGACACAAGGAGAGGGGCTACCATCAGACTTTGACCTATTCACAGATGAACAGGGAAGCCAGGATATGGCTTAAGATCATTTGTTCCTGCCTAATCCCGGGGGTACATATGACATATGTAACCCGGGATCATGTATGCCTAGTGTAGGCCCTAATGAAAGGGCTGGAGATCAACGTGGGGGCGGTGATTATTTCCTCCATGAAGAGAGCCCGGTTGCATCAGGGGCACAGATACGGATTTGGTGGACTACTCACCACATTCCTGAGGGGCTTAGATGTTGAGGAAGAGGCCCTTGACTTCATCCCGTAGATGGAGCGGCGGGCCTTAGATGTCACCAAAACTAAGGCTCCCGACACCACCCATGGGCCAGTGCTTACACTAGGCGAGCGACATGATCATGATGATTAGTATATGGCTCACATGTACGGGATGCAGATGCTCCAGCTGAAGATAGGTGGGAGGCCGGCAACAGAGGAGGAGTTATGGCAGCTCGAGCTAGACTACCCTTTTGGCAAAAATGCCAAGGCTCTATACCGAGTGGGGCCAACTTTTGTGGAGCCCACGGATGATGATGTCCCCACAGACGAGGAGACACGTCGAGAGGACTCGGATGTGGAATCCGATGATGACGATGGGGGTGATTTGATCTTGGGCAGATTTATATGCCCAAGTGATACTCAAACGTATTATTTTCGCCTTGTTTGTGTGCAATATGTATATATTCTCATGTAATTGGTAATAAAATGTGAATTTATACTAACCAACATGATTAGCATTTGTTTTGCAGGAAAATGTGATTTTTAGGAGCTAAAATGCATGTTGGAACTATATCGGAGTTGGACTTGGATACAAGCATGGAAAAGACATTGGAAGGCACAAATTGTAGGGGCTCCGCGATGGAGCCGTGCCACGCTACCATCGCGGAGGCACACTGCCTGGCTTGGAAATTAAATGGCAATTTCCAGTGAGGCCTCGCGACAGCTCCGTGGCATGGAGATAGGCCTCCGTGTTGGCCTCCGTGCCACGTTGAGGCTAATTTACCGGACCCTGGATTTCCAGTGAAGGTCCGCGTCCACGCCGTGTCACGGAGGCAGTGCTCCGCGTTGACCTCCGTGAGACGTTGCTTGTTATTCCGGGAAAAATTTCCCTCTAGTATAAATAGCACACTTAGGTTTATTTTAATGAGTTGAGTTTTAGTTCAGTTTTAGTTCAGACTTGGTGGAGCTAGGACGTGGGTTAGCAGCAGTTGAGAAACGAAAAAGCTAAGAGATTTCTTCTCTTCCTTTCTTCTTTCAATCAATTGTATGTATGATTTACACTTGTTTTAGGATGATCAATCCACAGATGAGTGGCTAATTCTCTTCCTTGCTAAGGTTTTGAACATGTGTAGTGGATTTTGATTGTAAATGATATGGTTTTCTTCTTCTTCTTTCATGTTGTTCTATTAATTCTTGTTCTTACTGCATTAGTGCTTGGCCGACATTAATGTACATCTAAAAAGTCCAATTTCACTCGAGAGAGCAAGAAATTGGAAAGTTGTGAATTAATAGGGTATTGTTCTTAACTTAATTTGGGAAAATTGGGTTTTGATGTGCTTTCCTGATAGAAATATACTTGAAAGCCGTATTAGTCAATTTAGGAACCGGAATTGTATTGCTAGGTCGTAAATTGCATTTAATCACAGAAATGTAGACGAATGGTTTATGATTCTTAAGTGAAATTAAATACGAGAGTTTTAATTTCTAGGCTAATGTTCTTGGCTAGCAACATGAAGAAGATATTAACCGAATTATTATTACAATCGAATTCATTACTTGTTCTTAACCTTGGCATGCTCATATCCATAGTTTAAATTCATAGTAAATAATTGTTAATAGTTTTAGTATATATATTTTATAAACAAAAACTAAATTAACTGTTGGTTACGTTGTTGTTAGCATAGTTAGAAGTAAAATAAGAATATAGTATACTTAGGCAATTTTTACATACCCTGAGCCTCCTTGGATCGATACTTGTCTTACTTAGCCACTTTATTACTTGTTTGACCACGTGCACTTGCGTGTCGGTTTTATAACCTCAGCAACCCACCAAACATGATTCAGACATGGGAGATGAAGCAGCAGCACCTGATGAAGAAGTGGAGTATTTTGATTGATCAGGGAGTTCCACCACCCAATTTTCTTGTGCTATTTTAATTTTTGTGAACACTGAGGACAGTGTTCAAGATAAGTGTGGGGTGGGAGTAGTTAGGTGCTGGTTGTGCTTGTATGTATGTTCTAATCTGTTGTTGTGCCTGTGAACAACATTTTTTGACCTTGTGATTTGTGAATGCTAAGTGTTGTTCTGTATTGTAATTATATGTGAAACTATTGTATGTTGCTGAATGTTGCTAGCTGATATTGTACATATTTTTGCTTATCGAAATGATCGATATTTTTTAAATTTTTTTTGTTTTTCTCAATTCTTGGGTTTCTCGATGTTTGTTTTCGGTTCTTTTACCGAGAATGGTCCCATTGAACCGAAGTCTTAGTTAGTACCGTTCCCTATGATGGATGGATGACGACCGTCTTAAGGGAAATGTAGTCATTAGGAGTAGATTCTTTTACATTTGCATTTCTTTTAGTTGTTTTTCTTTTGTGGGTTGCATCCCAAAAATTATAGTAACTTTATGGTTGCGGAATTCTGGTTGCATGTTGTACATGATATTTGAAATGCAAAGGTCATTCGTATGAAAGCATGCAACTTTGTAAATACGTTGAGATACCTAGGCCATAGAGTCGATTCAGTGTGATTGAGGCTTAATTTTGAATTCCTGTAATTAGCTGATCGAAGAGTCCGTGAATACGTCTTGAATTAAGCATGTGCAACAAGTGTGAAGTGAGGTATTGTTATTCCATGCTATTGTGAAGCATCTAGAACTTTCCTGGTGTGTGTACAAAATGAAATGAAGGAGGTGTATTGTAGGAAAGGATGTAGGCATTTCTTTGGTTTAACCGAAAGTTTCTATTTCTCATTATCGTACCCACTTTGATTGTATACCCTAGTCAGCCCGTTGAGCCTTTAGCCTATTATTTTTTTCTTTTGTCAAAAAGTGTAAACTGAGCTTAATCCCTTCTTTTCATTAGCCGTAAATTCGATCGAAAACTCTTAAGCGCTTAAGAAGAGAAAATAATTTTCCCAAAGTGTCGAAGAGTGATAATGGTGAAAAGAAAAAAAAAGCAGAGTGATAAAGGGAAAGAAAAGGTTGAAGGTGCACTTGTTAAAAACAAACTATAATGAAGGTGTATGATTAATCTTTGTTGTTGTGTCAAGTGTGCTCAATAAGATGGGCCAAACTAAAGAAAAACTTCAAGAATGGGAGGATGAAGGAAGAAACACTGCCCATGAGTTTGATGGGATGTATTGAAAAGGCGCTTAAGGATGCTAGTGGCTATTATTGGCTAGCCCAATATTTACTAGTCCCGTAGCTTACATTACAATCAGTTAAAGTCGTACGTGATTTTACATCACATTTCTTTATATTAGTGGAGTAATACACTAAAGGCAAGCTTATGGGTCGTGACATGATGCATGTGAATTCTTTTGGGAGAGAGAGCGAAATTGTGTTTGTATGCCCCTGCTTGAAATTTTATGAGTTCATATGATCAAAAAGGGGAAAATTCTCTTGTGTTGTGAGTGCACATGCTTGAGGAGAGATTAATTTTCGTGTCGGATGTCTTGATCAGCTAATTTGTGTGAGTTTGCCAATATCGAGAGTCGATTCTTAAGTCTAGGAGGTCTTGATGTATTGAAGGTCATTGCACTGATTGGACCATGCGTGTTTTCTTGATGATTTGCTGTATTGAATAATCGGTATAACCGTAGCCTAAATTGTCGAACCAAAGTAGTGAGGTTTGGGTGTAAATTGCATGAGGTGTAAGATTGTTGTTTGAGGACGAACAAGGATTTAAGTGTGGGGTAAGTGATCTTGGGCAAATTTATATGCTCAAGTGATACTCAAATGTGTCATTTTAGCCTTGTTTATCTATCAATGTTTATACTTTCTCGTGTGATTGGTAATAAAATGTGAATTTATACTAACCAACATGATTAGCATTGTTTTGCAGGTAAAATGTAATTTTGGGAAGCTAAAATCATGTTGGAATAGGTCGGGGTTGGACTCGGATGTAAGCAAAGGACAAGGCATTGGAAGGCACAAAATAAAGAGGCTCCGTGATGGAGTCGTGTCACGCTGCCATCGTGGAGGCCTTCTGCCTGGATAGGGAATTTTTGTCCAATTTCCAGTGAGGGTTCACGTTGGGTTCGTGGCACGTTGGCCTAGCTCCGCGTTGCACGCTGTGCCACGTTGAGCCTTATTACCTAGACCCCCAACTTCCAGTAAGGGTCCGCGTCAGTGGCGTGTCACGGAGGCAGTGCTCCGCGATGCACTTCGTGACACGTTGCTTGTTATTCCGGGAAAAATTCCCACCAGTATAAATAGAACACTTAGGTTCATTTTTCAAGATTCTGACTTGGTGGAGCAAGAACGTGGGTTACAGGCAGTTGAGGGGACGAAATTATCAGGGTTTTTCTCTCTTTCCTTCTCCTTGAATTCAATTGCTTGTATGTTTAACACTCATTTAACGATGTTTAATCCACAAATGAGTGGCTAATTCCTCTTCTTGCTGAGGTTAAGAAGAATTGTATTGAAATGTGATTATTGATTCTTCGTTTTTTCATCTTTTCTTCCATGGTTGTTCTATTGATTCTTGTTCTTACTGCATTAATGTGTGGCCTACGTTAATGTACATCTAAAAAGTCCGGTTTCACTCGAGAGAGCAAGAAATTGGAAAGTTGTGAATCAATAGGATATGATCTTTTCTTGGTTTGGGAAAATTGAGAATTGATTTACCTTCAGGATAGAAATATACCTAAAGGTCATTTTAGTCAATTAAGGAACCGGGTTTGTATGGCTAGAACATGAATTTTGTTTAATCACAGAAATGTAGGTGGACGGTTCATGATTCTTAAGTTGGGTTAAATACGAAAGTTTTAATCCATTGGCAGTAGTTCTTGACTAGCAACCGGAGGAAAAGTTAACCAAATTATATCGACAATTTATTTCTTTACATGTTCAATTAACCTCAGCATGCTCACATTCATAGTTCAGACTCACATTAGATAATCGTTTTAGACTTAGCATAAAAATTAGAGTCCAAAAATATCAAACTCTTGGTTACACTGTTGTCTTCATTGTTAAACTGAAAATATAGTAACACTTAAGTAATTTGTTACCTCATCCCAGTCCCTGTGGAATCGGTACTTGGTTTACTTGAGCCACTTTACTACTTGTTCGACCACGTGCACTTGCGTGTAGTTTTATACCCATATAACAAACGCCGAACAATCTACATATCTGCCAGTAGAGAGCCTCAAATGGCGCCATCTGAGTACTAGAGTGATAGTTATTATTGTAGGCAGACTCGATAAGTGGCAAGTGCTCATCCCAACTACCTCTGAAGTCAATTACACATGCTCTCAACATGTCCTCGAGGGTCTGGATTGTACGCTCTACTTGACCATCCATTTGCAGGTGAAATACTCTACTGAGTTTTACCATGTACCAAGCTTCTTTTTAAATGACTTCAAAAACTGAGAGGTGAATTGAATACCTCTATCAGAAATGACGGATAAGGGCACTCCATGCAATCAGATTAGATCCCATATATATAGTTTGGCATAATCCTCTACTTAATCCATGGTTTTAATTGATATAAAATATGCAGCCTTTGTCAACCTGTCCACCACAGCCCAAATGGAATCATATTATCGACATGTACGAGACAAACCTGTTATACAATCCCTATTAATCTCTTCCCACTTCTAAGTAGGAGTGTTGATATCCTGAAGCACACCTCTTGGTCTCTAATGCTCAACCTTTACTTGCTGATGGTTTAGACACTTGGCTACGAATTCCACAATAACCTTCTTCATGCCATTCCACCAATAGATTTTCTGTAAGTCACGATACATCTTGGTGGGACCCGTATGGATAGAAAACTTGGATCCATGAACCTTATGCAACATTCGGCTCCTCAAATCCTCTACGTCTGGTACACAGAAGCGGCCCTGGTACCAAAGAACACCATCTCCCCCTTGGGAGAAGACCTTCACCTTCTGACTTTGAATGGCTTCCTTTAACTTTACCAAAATCGGATCCTCATCTTGTCTAGCTTTCACATCAGTCACCAAGGATGACTTTGATCCGTTCTGGAAAACAGCATCGCCATTAGTCGAGTCGGCTAATCTAACTCCCAACATTGCGAGTCGATGCACATCCTTCACCAACTCCTTTTTCCCTTCATCCACATGGGACATACTCTCTATAGAAAGTCTACTAAGTGCATCCGATACCACATTAGCTTTACCCGGATGGTAAAGGACACTCATATCATAGTCCTTAAGTAGCTCCAACCACCTCCTTTGATGAAGATTGAGTTCTTTATGCGTGAACACATATTGCAAGCTCTTATGATCCGTCAACACATCCACGTGGACCCCATACAAGTAATTTTACCATATCTTCAATGCGAACACCACGACGCCAATTCAAGATCATGGCTCGGGTAATTCTTCTCGTGGACTTTCAACTCTCTAGAGGCATATGCTATCACTTTCCCATGCTGCATCAACACACACCCAAGTCCGATCCTAGAAGCATCACAGTACACCACAAATCCATCGGTACCCTCGGGTAGGGTCAACACCGGTGCTGAGGTAAGTCAAGTCTTCAACTCTTGGAAGCTATTTTCACAAGCCTCCAACCATTGGAAATTCACCTTCTTTTGGGTCAATTTGGTAGAAGGTGCTATAGTAGATGAGAAACCCTCAACAAATCTTCGATAGTAGCCGGCTAAACATGAAACTCCGAATATCTGAAGGATTCACCGGTCTAGGCCAATTCTTCGCCGCCTTGATTTTATGAGAATCTACCCTTATGCCTTAACTTGATGCTACATGGCCCAAAAAGTCTACGGAGTTCAACTAGCACTTGCAGTTGCTGAATTTGGCATATAATTGACGATCCTTGAGGGTTCGAAGTAACACTCTCAAATGAGCAGCATGCTTCTCCTTGCTGTGAGAGTATATCAAGATGTCACCAATGAACACGATCACGAACATGTACAGGTACGGCTTGAACACCCTATTCATCAAACCCACAAAAGTTGAAGGAGAATTCGTTAGTCCAAAAGACATAACTACAAACTCATATTGACCATACCGCGTCCTGAGCTGATGATATCCGGATCTAAGATCTATCTTCGAGAAACACTTGGCACCCTGAAGTTGGTAAAATAAATTATCAATCCTAGGTAGAGGTTATTTGTTCTTGACAGTTACTTTGTTCAATTGTCGATAATCAATACACATACGAAGAGAACCATCTTTCATCCGGACAAAGAGAAACTGGTGCACCCCATAGGCACTTGCTTGGTCTAATGAAACCATTGTCTAACAAGTCCTTCAACTGTTCTTTAAACTTTTTTAGCTCTGCTGGAGCCATCCTGTAGGGAGGAATAGATATAGGTTGCATGTCGGGAAGAAGGTCAATACCAAAGTCAATCTCGCGCTCAGGAGGAACACCTGGCAAATCATCAGGAAAGACCTCTGGATACTCACATACTACTGGAACTGATTGGATAGTCATGTTCTTGGACTCAACATCCTTAACCCAAACTAGATGGTACACACAACCCTAAGAAATCATCTTTTTGGGCTTAAGGTAGGAAATGAAACAACCTACAGGCACAGCTAAACTACCCTAGCTGTAGTTTAAACTCGTAGGCCCCGGATCAAGCAAAGCATAAACATCAATATGGAAAACTCATACCATACCAGTGACCACATCCGAGGAGACCTCCTTCTTCTGGAAGGATGCTAAAGCATGGAATCTATTCTAGAGTTTACCGCCAGTTGTGCTAGTCGATGCCCCCTGATGGACTGAGCGTGCGGGAGGGGCTGCTGAACTAGAAGCTGGGCCTCGGCCCCCAACCTGATCCTATCTTGCTGTTGGGCAATCTCTAAGAATGTGTTCGGGCTTCCCACACCCGAAACAAGCCCCTGAACCTGCCAAGCACTGGCCAGTGTGCCCCCAACCACATCTGCGACAAGCTAGGATGCTAGAATCTGCAGGTCTACTGCTCTGACCCCTTGATCCTGATGCTTACTCTCTCTAATCATGTCTAGGCCTGGAGGGCACACTCAATGCAGAAGATGGCAGAGCTAAAGATCTAAGGTGAGCCGGCTATTGGTGCCCACCACCAGTCTTTGGCTAGGAAAACCTGTGGTCATCCGTCCTGGCCCTCTGGCCTCCTTCTCTCTCAAATGTACTGTCTCCATCTGTTAGGCATACAAGTGACAGGACCTGCTCCGGCAGCCCTGCTATCCTTTCATTGGAAAAACCAGATATATGCGACCCCTTTCAACTTGTATGAGGCTAAATCTGCAGACTTAACCCTATTCACCCCCATGACCTGGGTGATCTCAAAAATCTCATCTATGAAATCATGCAGGTCCTCATCAACCTTAGACCTAAGGAACTCCAGCGGGTTCATCCTCAAGAAGTCTCTGACTCGAGTTGCCGTTGCATTGCCATTTAGCAGAATATGTGCAATGGCCTGCTGATTGACTTGAGCGGTCAAGGCCTGCGCAAGCATCTGATAGCGGCCCGGAACTCAACATGAGCGACTAGCCCCAGTGCTTGGTGCTCCTAAACTGGTGGGGCTTGCTGGTGCTCATTCTCATTGCCATCCTCGTGGCCTTCACCATTTCCATTTCTTCTACCATTAACTCTTCCAGGAGCCATGATTTCGCAATTGCAAATAGCACAAATTAGAAGGATAGAAAGAATTTTCATTGCACGACATATATCATGAAAGAAGGGAATATTTCCTAATCGTCTCGTAGCCTCTTTGTCATAAGTGTGACACTTCACACCCATAAAAAAGACTCTACTTAACATGGATTTCAGACACCCTAGGACACTTCAAACCTATTTCTCTGATACCAAGTTTGTCACGACCCAAATGGGGTCCCGGATCGTAACACGGGACAAGGAGCTCTGAGAGATCCCAAGTCTTCCCATGGAATAAGCATACATCTAATCTCAATCAAGAAGCTGAATAATCAATAAGATACTCATAGCGGAAGTCTAACTTGAAGACAACATCAGAATATGAAATCCGAAGCTGAATACGTAGATATGTCTGAAAAGCCTCTAAACATGATGAGTTGATGGGAAAAAACCCCAACTAACTCAACAAAACTAAAACTGAAATACATACAGGAAAGTTGAATAGTCTAGTCCTCGGGAAATAAGGACTCACCCACAATAAGAATGCTAACTCTGATAAGCTGACTACGAGCGGGACTGAACCTGAGAGCCGGGTCCTATATCATGAAATGATACACCATAGAGTATGCGGTCAGTACGTGGAATGTACCGAGTATGAAAGGTAAGTAAAACTTCTAAAGTAAACAAAATCATTTAAAGACAATGCATAATATAACATAAACATTAAGAGTCTGAGAGTAGAGCTTGCATGCATTATTTCTTAAATCATGATCTCTGCATAACATAACATAACATAACATACGTACACAAGGATGAACCTTACTGCATGCTATATCTTAAAAGCCTCTACTACTGAAAAGTTGTTTGGACAAGACCCCAACTAACTCACTATAGTCTGAAACTGAAACTACGCAGTATAACTAATAAAGGGCCCTCGAAAGATGAGGACTCACCTACTGAGTCTGGAAGATGCTAATACTGAGGGTATGACTACTGGGGGGACTAAGCCTTAATATCCAAGACTGTGTTATGAAACGATATAGCATAGAGTATGCAGTCAGTACGAGGAATGTACCAAGTATGTAAGGTATATAAAATCGCTTAGTAAGTAAAATCATAAATCATGCATATTATAAGACATAATCAAGATAAGATTCTGAGAGTAAGGCTTGCATGCTATTTTCTAAAATCAAGATCTAAACATAACTGAATATCATAACTGAATCGGATGTCCCAAAGCTTAAAAATTGATACTCATAAGTAAAACTAAACATTGCATCAAACCTGCTGAAAACATAATAACATGACCGATGAACATGCATAACTGAAATCATGAGGAACAATGGGAGAGTCGTATTATAACCGACATTACCATGATAGAGCTTACATGGTCCCGACTATTACAATCGAGTGAGCAGAGCCGTCCAAAGCCTTGCCAGTGCTAAGGATGCTACCATGATATCAATATCAACTTGAAGGCCCCTTGGGGGCAGGGGAGGCTCACAAGGGAGGTCCCAAATAATCTGAACGTACCTATGTTGGCATGTAGTTCTGAGGAATAGGGTTGACTGACCCTTAGCCAAGTCGGTGCTAGACACTACTCCCAAAAATATGCATATGCTCTCCATCATTTTTTAACGAAGCTGATCCATAGTCTAGTGAGGAAGCTAACTCATGACATACATGTATAAATATGAAATTATAACATGAGGAGCCCTGGGCTCAAACCATACCACAAGGTAAAAATAGTAGGAGTCTAGAGTCCAAAATCCATGTGGTAAGCTAATACATGAAGTTTAGATAAATCCAGAAAAATACTTGATCATATAGGCTTTCCCACTACTTAAACATGCTTGACATAGTGTTGATCATTTGAAAACATGAACATGGAAATGGATGATTTGAAGTCATACTTTCATAATATACATCTCATCATCATAGAATACATATATCATTGATCTCATATTTCATAAACTTTCATGAATGGGCATTATAATTTGCAACACTTGAAAACATGATTTGTAATTAAAAAAATTGTAAAATATGCCTATGAATCACAATTCAACATTAGAAGCATACTTAAATCATACCCATGGTTGATACATAGAGAATTTACATGTTGGGTTAAAACCCCATATTTTATCAACAGAATTTCATGAATTGAAGAGGGATTGGGCATGGGTGTAGATGATTACACCCATTCATAACCCTACCTACCTGGAAGAATCTGATTTCACCAACCCTCTTGAAAGCCCAATGAATTTTGGGGAAGAACTTGATGAATCCTAAGCTTCATTACCCTTAGAACCCTCTAGGTTACATGCATGGAAGAGAATAGATTTAGAATGAACTTGCCCCTCTTAAAACACACTACTCTGAGCTAAAAACGATGTAATATAGGCCTTAGAAACTTAGGAATTATGAAAAAGCACATAATAAATTTGCAAGAAAAATACTCACTCCTATCCCAATGAGGGATTGGACGACTCGTGCCCTTCACCATGACTCATGGTCTTTTTTTCATTGCATGCACTGGAATTTGTCAACACTGGTCACCACGACTCGTGGTGTGTTCTAGGACTCATGGTGACTGGTAATTCAATGCACTGCCTAGATTCTTCATCCTTCAGTCAACCCTTGATCTCGGACCACCTAATTACTCGTGGTGGTAGCCACCACTCATGGTCTCGCCCATGGTAAGCCCCAAATCCAAAAATCCAACCAAGTCTGCCCTTCTCCCTAAGAGTCACTTAACGACTCGTGGTGTAGCTGATGTGCTATGATTTTACAGAACTTTTGACGCTTAAAATCAAGAAATTATTCACATTTCAGGTATGTTTATATGGGTATATGGTATTTTTTGTTTAATGTGCAGGAAAACAGGTTTGGAAGTGAATTTGGACAAATTAATGCTGAAAACAACTGAAAGGTGACTGCCAGTCACTTAACGAGTTGTTAGCAAGAGGCACGACCCATCACTTGAGGCATGGGCAAGAAGATGGATTTTTGAAGAAGTAAAACATTGTACTTGACGAGTTGGAGGAATGACTCATTACACCTAGTAACGAGTCGTAAGGTCAATCATTGGGCACCAAAGAGAAAATTCCAACAAAGTGGCCAGTGAAGTTGACGACAGAAATCACGAGTCGTCACATAAAGGAATGACTCATTGGCAGGACACTGGAACTATCCCTGAAGTGCACTGAATTTATGTAGGAGTCAATCCACAAGGGACCTAACGACTCGTGCTCAGGCAAGACGAGTCATTAGGTGACCATTGCCAAACCTGGGTGTGATGCTAAGGACAACTAATGAAATCAAGGAACAACTCGTTAGAAGGCCTAACAACCTGTCACCTAGACTGTTGCCTCTTCCGACCTAGTTTCCAGTTTTATTTAGGAAAACGATTTCTTGGAACTATAATACCAAATTTAGGTTTATTTTTAGGAGACGTTTTAGAGAGGATCTGGAATGATTTTTGAGGCTATTCTTGAGAGAATTTTCATACAATTGTTCTTGATTCAAGAAACGAAAGCAATATTGGAGTTTTATTCAATTTACATGGTTTTATTCTACAATAATTTGTAAGTTGCAATTATGATTTCTTCTATATTTTGTTATTGTGATAACACAAACATGAGTAGCTAAACCCATAAACTAGGTTTGTGGGAACCAAGATGAATTAATGCACATAGGTAAAAATACTTAGTGATTCTTGAAAGGGGTTTTATGCCTGTATTGTTTTTCCTTTATTTTGATTGATTCTTGACGGTTGCAAACGTTAGGACTTGCCTTATTATTACTTACAGTACCAAGGATGTAATGAATGGGAAAAGGGATTAACAACGGGGATTTGAGTCTATCAACCCTCATCTAATAGCTCAAACTTGTCCGAGGATAGCTAATTCGATATTAAGGGTAAGGGTCAACTAAAGTACACTCGTATACGAACCAAGTTGCGTGGTGAAAATCATCTAGATAGGGGACCAACCATTTAGGTGAACCAAACTTACCAATATTGCATGTTAAACATCAGAATAGATCACTAGTGTATAAGCATTGTGGTTATGAAATCTTGGGGAACACAATCCTAGTCAAATCATTAATTGAATACAAACAAAATTTGATTTCAATATTTACAATTTTATTTTGTTTATTATTCTATATTTTCCCCCTTTGGAAATAAGTTAATCAATAGTAATAGTTATTTGCATTAACCTAAATTCTTACCATATTCCCTATGGGATCGACCTTATCTTTCGTTGGGTTCTATATTTGACAATCGACCGCTTATATCTCAATTGTGAGGTGTAATTTGGGCGACATCAAATTTTGACACCGTTGCCGGGGAATACCCCTAAGGCTTTTGTTAAGTGTGTTAACTTTGCTATTGGTTCTTATTTCTTTTTTATTTTTTCTTTTATGTTTTGGTTGCTTAATAGGTCTTAGGTTTGTGCATGCCTGATACTAGAAGCCAAGGAAATCCCCTAGTTCCAATTGATCACGAACTTGAGCTAACATTAAGAAACCTGAGAAGAATGTCCAACATACAAGAGTAAGAAACCGTGGACAAAGCCACAACAAGAATGTTGGCTGTAGAGCAAGCTCGGTCTAGAGATCGTGAGTTATCTAGAGTTGCTGAAGAGCAGCATCTAGCTATAGAAGCTGAATGAGCTAGGCGAGCAAGAGGTCCAGAACACTAACGACACCGATATTTTTATGAGGAAGATGATGCGGATATAGATGAAGCTGGTGCCACTTGAGCGATAGTCCCTTCTCCTTTTCCTGTTGGGGCAAAGTTTGATATTACAAGTGCAATGATTCAACTGCTGAATATGAAGGAAATATTTGCAGGTCATGCATCTAATGACGCCCACACTCACTTGACAAATTTCGTGGGTATATGATAGTCATACAAGAAGCGGGGGGTCAGCTAGGATGCAATCAGATTGAGGTTATTTCCATTCTCTCTTGGGAGTGAGGCAACTATGTGGCTGGCTGAGTTGCCGAATGATTCCATTACTACTTGGGGATAGCTTAAGAGAGCTTTTCATGAAAGGTTCTTCCCTACATCCAAAGCATTGTAGTTGAAGGATGAGATTTATAAGTTTAGATAACTAAATTCTGAGGCACTCCATGAGACCTGGCTGCATTTCAACAAAAAGCTCAAGAAGGTGCCAAATCATAGAATTCTGGATGGCGCATTGTTGGAGATTTTTATAGGTCCCTGAATGCCAACACTAAGGTAGTGGCTGATACCATCTTCGGAGGAACTTTTATGAGTCACATCTATGCAGAGGCTACAAAGCTGCTAGACAGGATCACAAAAACCAATCGAGCTTGGCATACGAGAGAGTCAGAAGTTTCGGTTGGTTCTTATGCGGTTTGTATGTCTGCCGAACAACGGAGAAGAGATGAAGAGCATGATAAAGATATAGTAGAGATAAAGAGTACCATGGGGTTTCTTGCCCAACACCTGATGGGAGTCGGAGCAGAAAAGGTGAATTTGTTGGTACTAAGGGCAAGGCCCCGAGAAATGATGCTTGCAAGTCTGAGTTTGAAGAAGAGGTCAATTATTTGAATGATCAAAGGATGGGTTTCCGGACCAACACCCAAGGGTCTAGTCATGACTTTTGGCGTCAAGGTCAAGGGAACCAAGGTCGGAACTTCTACAAGGATAATAATTTCAACCTGGGGTAATACCAAGACAACTGGGATTGGAAGAAGCGTGAGGAGTTCAAAAATGATAGGAGCGGTCTGTATGTTCCTCTAAGAAACCGAGAGCCAGAGTCGAGCGGTTCAAGGTTCAAAGATATGCTTTCCAAAGTTCTTAAGCAGATGGAGGCAGTAGAAAACAATTTTAAGAAGCTCCGCGCTGATATTTCTGGCTAAAATCAAAAGGTGGAGTCAAATGCCGTGGCAATCAGGAAAATTGAGGAGTAGATAAGTCAGATGTCTGTTGCAGTGAATCAAAGACAGAAAGGCACTCTTCCCAGCAATACAGTGCAAAATCCAAAAAACGGCGATCATTGCATAGCGGTCACTACTAGGAGCGGGAAGGCCACAGTTGATCCACCGAGGCCAGTTGTAATTAAAGAGTCAAAAAGGCCCATGTCGATAAATGATGATGATGTAACGGTTGTTGACAACCCAACTTTGGTTGGGGACTCAGATGTGCAAACTACTCCGAGTAGTTAAAAGGAGCAAGGAGATGCCCATGGGAAGGAGAAGGAGGCACAACAAAAACTCACAACAATCCCTAGACCTCCTCCTCCTAACCCCTAGTGCTTGAAGAAGAAAGCTGAAGATGGAAAATATTAAAAGTTTATCTCTACGCTTAAGTAGCTGTCGGTGAATACCCCATTGGTGGAGGCACTTGAGCAAATGTCCGGATATGCCAAATTTATGAAGGACCTCATCACGAAAAAAAGAACCGTAAGTTTGAAACCTGCTGATAATTTGCACAACTGCGGTGCCATCATTACCAGGGTCCTAGCACAGAAGAAGGAAGACCTAGGTGCGTTTACTATACCTTGCACCATTGGGGAGGTTGAGTTTGCAAGGGCGCTTTGTGACTTGGGAGCTAGCATAAATCTGATGCCACTAGCAGTATTTAAAAGGTTAGGCTTTGAAACCCCCACACCAACTTCAATGCGGCTACTGATGGCTGACCGAATAGTTAAAAAGCCGGTGGGGATTTTGTTTTATGTGCTAGTCAAAGTGGACAAATTCATAATTCCAGCAGACTTCATGATTCTAGACTGCGAAGTCTATTCAGAGGTCCCCATTATTTTGGGGCGACCATTCCTTGCAACAGTGAGGGCCCTAGTTGATGTGGAAGCAGGGCAGATTAAATTCAGCTGAACAAAGAAGAGGTTACCTTCAACATTACCCGAACCATGAAACAGCCCAAGGAATTCAACATAATTTCAGCATTGGAGGATGGAGAAGAGTCTCTTGAAAAATTCTGAGTAGTCAAGTGACTTGCATCGTGCCGCTACGTTAAATCAGGCGTTGCATGGGAGGCAACCCATAGAGGCGTTTTGGTGAATTATGAGTAGCCAAAACACCCACGTCATGCCGCAACGTTAAATCAACCACTTCTTGGGAGGCAAACCAAGTTGTAGATGTAAGAAAAAGTCAGTGTTAATGTTTGTTGATGGGTGCAGGTGAATAAGATGGAAAATCTGAAGTTGGAACCGAAAACTCGAACTTCAGTTCTAGTGCAGAAAAATCAGAGAACGAGTCGCTGAATGACTTGACGACTCGTTTAGCCAATTCGTGAAGAGAACTACAGAAAACAGGGGAGCAACGGGTGACTTCACGAGTCGTTTCTCTAAGGAATGAGTCGTTAGGTCCCCTGTCAAGTATACTGGATCTAAGATTGAATTAAAAGAAAATGGGTTATAACGGTTCACTCAACGAATCGTTCGGAAACCAAACGAGTCATTAAGTGACCCGTCCTAAAGATACAACAGGCCACGGACCACGACTCAGGAAATGACTCGTTGGGTGACACCATGAGTCGTTACTTGAGTCGTTAGGTCCCAGGTATGTTAACCTAACCCGACCCACAAATGGAATTGGGTGAATTTTTAAATTAAAATAACCATCACCCCATTAAATTTAAACTTCCATCTTCTTCTCTTCTTCTTCTTCTTTACTCAACATCATCGAGAACACAATTGATAAATCATCATTGCACACAGACTCATTGAAGCACACCCACAAGTTGATATTGCACTCCATCTCGGATAACTCAAAAATGTAGGTAATCTTCCCCATACAAACATTTCGAATATTTTTGCATTCAATCAAGAAATTCAAAGACCCATGTGCGGATAGGTTTGAAATTATTTCAAATAAAATTGTGTTGTGTTTATATGTTCCTTGTGATGTAAATAAACTCTAGGAGGAGTTAAACATTCATTTTCAATCATATATTCAGTCGGGTAAATTTTAAATTGAGTTTTTGTGTCTGTGGGATTGAAACTGAAAAGAGAAGGAAGATGAACAGGAAATCTTGAGCACGAGCCACATCACGAGTTGTTGGGTCACCAAACGACTCGTTATGTAGCTCGTCCTGAGTGGTAAAAATAAGGTAATAGACAGTGTACCTAACGACCGACCTAACGACTCATTGCTTTTGGCAAAGAATCATTGGGACCAGTTGTCAAGTACACTAGAACAACTTTAAGAAAGGACAGTCTGAGACGATGAGTGACCTCACGAGTAGTTTCTAGTGGAAACAACTTGTTTAGTCACCCGTCAGGACCACTGGGCACCAGCTTATAAATGTTTTCTATTTCATCTCCTCTTGTGGACTAACATTGTTTACACAGGTACAATGGCTCCACGAGGTACATCAAAGAAGGGTCAAACCAAAAAGCAGGTACTTGAGCGCAGTCAACCATCATACTGAAGGTTGTGAGATGATCCATCCTCCTCTGAAGAGTAGAGGGGCTCTGAAGAGGAATATGAGGTATAGGAGGAGCAGATGGTGAGTAGGATGACGAGGGCTAGGGCTCAACAAACTTCAAATTCGACAGCCCTAGTCGATATTCCAACTACACTTACAAGAGATTCGTCCAGCGGCACTAATGAAAGCACTAGGGTTGTTGCTGCATTTGTTCCTAAAGCTCCCACAGATGGGCATAATACAAAGAGAGTTGATGAATCGCATGCTCAACGAAGGGACTTTGAAAATGACCTAACAGAGACATCAGGCACATCAAATGAGCAACCGAGAAATGTGAAAATATGGTTTGTCCATGGGATGCGGGCTATATACAACTGAGATATCACTCCCAATGACAAAGGAAATCTGAAACGAAGCATTTACAAGGAGCCAAGGCTGATCACCACCGGGTTGAAAGACCTTCCTAAGCTATAAGTGATCTTTGATAAGTACAAGTTTGGGTGGTTGGCCGAGCCATTAGGTAGTTACAACCCATGCCTGGTCCGAGAGTTTTATGCAGCATATGCAGCCACATTACAGCGGTTGGCATTAGGTGGTCAGGATTGGAGGAAGCGGCCTGCCTTAAATCAGGTGTTGGTGCATGAGACTTCAGTTGATATATCTGAGGAGACGATTTCCAGGATGATGTATGGGCCAGGTTATCGTGCTCTGATGAACATGGAAGAGTTTGATCATAGGCTATTTGAGCTGAGGAAAGTCAAAAAAATGAAGTTGAATAGCATGGAGCGGATACAAAATTACACTTGGCTTTCCCGAATCATTGCAACTAAGGGTCCGCTAGTTGAATGGTTGCATGGTACAGAGTCTCAGATAAAGAAGGCAAGATTGAACTTTCAGGCAAAATTTCGGTGGCCACTGGTGAGACATAGGCAGGTAGGAACAAGTAATGACAATATACTCTCACCAGACAGAGCAGCACTGGTAGCCAGCATAATTGAGGGGTATGCAATCAACTTCCTGCGATTCATTGTTGAGGAGATTCTAGAGCATGCTATTAATGATGGTACAATGATCCCCTTCCCCTTCTTGATTGATAGACTTTGTCGGGAGTATCGAGCGCCAAAATTGCCATCAGATGATAAGAGAATGGTTTTCCAGAAGATCACCAATACTGGGATGATTCGAGATGATACAAACCTGGTATCGAGGGCAAGGACTCAGGCAGCTGCATCTACTGGAGTGACCATAATAGCAAAGGCATTTGGCAGCGGGATGCAGACTGATGCAGCACAGTTTGTTGAGTTAGCGGCCGAGCCTACTTAGGGCAGAGAGACAGGTAGCAAGGCTGAAGCTACAGATGCAGTGGATACCTCCACATCTGCCGATGTTCTTGAGTCATCATCTACGGCAGCAGCATCCAGACCATCAGTCGCACCTCCACGATCCACCACAGCTGGCCTAGTCACGGTTTCATAAGAATTTTTAGTCGATATGGCTAGGCGGCTAACTAAAGCAAAGAATAAGTAGGCACACACGACTTTATAGGTCAAAGTCTTGATGAAGCAAGTTAAGTCGCGGGTGTCAAAAGAGTTGGAGACATTGTCCAGTTCGGTGCATAGGCGACTGGATACTTTTGAGAGAAGGATGGATGACCGCCTTTCACAGTTACAAGCGCCAAAGTTATCTCGATTGTACGCAGAGCTGGGAGCGCTATGATCCAAGGTGCGGGACTTCTCTGCGCGGCAAGTAGCTGCGGTACCTCTATCGGTACTTCCTGTGATCGATGATGAGTTTGAAGAGGAGCTACCACCTATTTTTGATTTCATCATGGAGGAGCCGGTGGCACATGTCAAGGGGAAGAGGCCTCGTGAGGAGGCAAGTGTTGATGATGATGTCCCTCTGCTCCGTCAGCAAAAATGGGAGATGAGTGAGATGGAGATAGCGCTGCATGAATCGAGAGAGGAGGCTCGACTGAGAGCCGAGACTGAGGCAGCGAGAGCTCGTGGAGAAGGAACGAGCTCAGTTGGATCTGAAAATGAGCCGGGTCAAGCCAGCAATATTGGAGCTGATGTTGGAGGCGTATCTACTCCCTCCACCAACCAGGTAGCTGACACCTAGGTCGCAAAGCTATGTTCCCTATTCCCTTAGATTTTGTATTGTACATATATGCGTCGAGGACGACACATGCTTTTTTTGATAGGGGTAGGGAGGGATACCTGTGCATTCTTTTGCTGAACATAACCCGAGGGATATTTTTGCTTGATATCTTTTCCCTCGAGTGTTCCATATCAAGTAGAATGGGCATGTTTAGGATTTTATTTTGTATTTTTTTTTGTGTCAATTTGAAGAAAGTAGGAAAAAATGAAAGCTGTCAAGAGTTAAAATTGTCTGATATTTTGATATTTGATGATTTGATACCCCTCCGAAAAATTTGTATATATGTATGTGAAAATTGACAAATATGACCTTTGTGAATCTTTACATGGCATTGAAACTGTGAACTTGTTTATCATTGTACGGCTATACCTAAACTAGCAATTAGTAGAAGTGATGATGTTGACCTATGCTATGTGTGAATTGAGGTTAAATAGCTGGATTCAATTGTGTGTGTCAATCTAGAAATTTCCTGGTCAGTCATATAGAGATAGGGGATAAGAAACTAGGAAAGGATCATAGGCCATTTTTGATTTATAAGTCCACTTTTGCCTTAAATGACCTACCAAAGAAAATAAAAATCCCTTGATCCAAATGTTTGAGCTTAAATTGACCTTTCTTTTCATTCACACTAATTCACCTACTTGATTTTATTAAGAATGAACCTGGTCCCTCCTTGAAAATTGTGAACTTCAACTCAGGAAAATCGCCTAAGTTGAGGGTGGCTACTATAGGGGTGATTAAGAAGAGTGGGGTGGAATGAGAATTGGGTAATGAAAAAGAAAATAATAGTTGGGTATGCGTAGAAAAAGAGTCAATACTGCTGTCAATGAGCAAATAAAAAAGTGCAAAGTGCAAAAGAGCAAATAAAAAAAAATTGCAACAGCAAGTGCAGTTGAAATAAAAGAAAAACCGCATCCATATTTGCAAAAGAAGAGAGAAGAGCAGTTACAAGGAAAAAAGGAGAAAAAATAAAAATAAAAGGCGAAAAGTCGAAGTCAAAAAGTGTGTAGTGCAAAGGAGGGTTGAGCTACTAAAATTCATATGTATCATACTCGAGCGCAAGACTACGTTACAAGCAAAAAAAGTCCTATAGCGATCCTAGTTAGTTGTCTGAAAATTAAGGTATTGAAAGTAAAGGCAAGCCTATAGTATTGTATGCACACAATTCAAATTTCTTTTTGAGAATGAGGGATCTTACCTAGTACCAAGAGAAATATATTGAGATAATAATATACACATGTGTGAGTGTGGGACTTCTTTGAGGTGAGAGCACTTGGTCATCAAAATCTTCTACAATTGTCTAGGGCAGTGTTAGAGATTTATGTGCGTGGTTGCAGGTGACAGTATTTAGCCACGCTTTGATTCCTCTATGTTATGGTTACGCATAGTCTTTTAAAGTTGATACGATGAGGGAGGGGTTAGAAAATTTGATTTTGATGTATAAAAATGACTGTTGTATGTTTCCTAGAGTTCTTCCGATTGAAGTGTCAAAGTAGTATAGTTTGTTTTCTTTTATTTTGTTTTTGCCTGAGGACATGCAAAAGTTCTAAGTTGAGGGTGTTGATGTGCCGTGATTTTACGACACTTTCGACGCTTAAAACCAAGAAATTATGCACATTCTAGGTATGTTTATATGGATATAAGGTATTTTGTGTTTAATGTGCAGGAAAACAGGTTTGGAAGTGAATTTAAATAAATTAATGCTGAAAACAACTTAAAGGTGACTGCCAGGCACTTAACGAGTCGTTGGCAGGAGGCACGACCCTTCACTTGAGGCGTGGACCAGAAGATGGATTTTTGAAGAAGTAAAACAGTGTACTTGACGAATTGGAGGAACGACTCATTACACTGGTAACAAGTCGTTAGGTCAATCGTTGGGCACCAAAGAGAAAATTCCACCAAAGTGGCCAGCGAAGTTGACGATAGACATCACGAGTCGTCACATGAAGGAATGACTCATTGGCAGGACACTTAAATTATCCGTGAAGTGCACCGGACTTTTGTAGGAGTCAGTCCACAAAGGACCTAATGACTCGTTCTTAGGCACGACGAGTCATTAGGTGACCTGTTGCCAAGCCTGGGTGCAATGCTAAGGATGACTAATGAAAGCAAGGAACGACTCGTCAGAAGGCCTAATGACCCGTCACCTAGCCCGTTACCACTGCCGACCTGGTTTCTAGTTTTATTTAGGAAAATGATTTCTTTGAACTATAAATATCCAATTTAGGTTTATTTTTAGGAGACGATTTTAGAGAGGATCTAGAACGATTTTTGAGGCTATTCTTGAGAGAATTTTCGTAAAATTGTTCTTGATTCGAGAAACGAAAGCAATATTGGAGTTTTGTTCAATTTACGTGGTTTTATTCTACAATAATTTATAAGTTGCAATTATGATTTCTTCTATATTTTGTGATTGTGATAACAAAAACATGAGTAGCTAAACCAATAAACTAGGTTTGTGGGAACCAAGATGAATTAATGCACATCGGTAAAAATACTTAGAGATTCTTGAATAGGGTTTTATGCATGTATTGTTTTTCCCTTCATTTTGGTTGATTCTTGACGGTTTCAAATGTTAGGACTTGCCTTATTCTTACTTACCAGACCAAAGAGGTAATGAATGGGAAAAGGGATTAACAACAGAGATTTCAGGCTATCAACCCTCATGTAATATCTTGAACTTGTCCGAGGATAGCTAATTTGATATTAATGGTAAGGGTCAACTAAAGTACACCCGTATACGGACCAAGTTGCGTGGTCAAAATCATCTAGATAAGGGACCAACCATTTAGGTGAACCTAACATACCAATATTGCATGATAAACACCAGAATAGATCACTAGTATATAAGCCTTGTGGTTATGAAATCTTGGGGAACACAATCCTAGTCAAATCGTTAATTGAATACAAACCAAATTTGATTTCAACATTTAGCAATTTTACTTTGTTTATTATTCTACATTTTCCCCCTTTGGAAATAAGAAAATCAATAGTAATAGTTATTCACATTACCCTAAGTTCTTACCACATTCCATGTGGGATCGATCTCAACCTTTGTTGGGTTCTATATTTGACAATCGACCGCTTATATCTCAATTGCGAGGTGTAATTTGGGCGGCATCATCACCCAATGGATCATTAGATGACTCGTCCTGTGACCTGGTGCAGAATATCCTATTTTCTCCATTTCAATGCTCGAGTCTGATCTTAGGGCTGTCGGGGTATTACACCTTCCCATATAACAAATAACACTAGGAGAAAAGAAATTTGAACAAGACGTAGAAGCTGAAACTTTTTTCTTTATATTACTAATTGACATATGGCCCAATCTATAGTGCCATAGTTTTTCTTTTACTTTGGAATCAAAATAACTTGAACAAGAAGTAAACACATCTCCTAAATAACTATAAAAAGATAGACTACAGTGACTGAAACAAGATAAACTCTTTGTAGAAACTGTTGGCTGACTTTACTTGATAATATATAAACTTTCTTGCTCTTTACCAAGCACCTGAGGGCTCTTCAGTGAAGGGCCTGCAACATGAAACAAATATTAGGAGTGAAGAGGACATATTTCTAAAGTTGTTTACACAATTTGTGAATGAAAATAAGATTGAACCTAAAAGAAGTAATATATAGAACGTTTTGGAGAGTTAGATAGAGAGAAATAGATCCTGAATAAGTAACTTTCGCTTTATGAGAATTAGAAAGTGTTACTGTAACAGGCTTAGGAAGAAGATTTAAATCTGTGAAGAATGTTTTGTCAAAAGTCATATGCTCAAACGCTTTACTATCCAATATCCAAGAATCACTGTCAACTTTAACTAAGTAAACGTAAGAATTAAAGAACATAGTCATACTAGCACATGTTATATTTGTAGATGCATAGACATTCCCTACATTCTTCTGATTTAGCTTCTACAAAGGTTGCAACAGCTGTACAATATTTTCCTGACTCAAAGAGTTTAGATCAAAGGCATTCTCTATACCTTGTTGCGATCATTCTAATGTGCTAAAAACATTACCAACAACAGGTCCCTTTTGGTAATTTTTAGATTTAGTGAATTTGAAATCTGGGGAAAATCCATGGATCTTATAGCAGTGGTCAATATCATGGTCTATCTTCTTGCAATAATTACACATCAGAGAATTTTTCTTAATGTTATTTTCATGTTGAGATTTATAGTTATTGAACCTCTTCTCTCTAGAATTAGCAACAAGAAAAGAAGCTAATTCTCATAGATAAGCAGGAGCGGCATGAATTTCCCTCTGTTTTCATCTGGGATAACATGGGAATAACATGACCAATAATAAGAAGAGGGGGGGATAGAAAAATATTACTCCTAGCCCCCATGAAAATGTCATTTAAACTCATAAAAGAAATTGAAGCAGTCTTTCATCTTGGTGAGCTTTAATAATTTTTTTATTTGCTCCGCAAACACACTCACAATTGCAAGCAGAAAATGTATTTAGTGCATCTAGCTCATCCCATAGACTCTTCATCTTTGTGAAATAAGTAGAAATACTGGAATTTCCTTGAAGTACAATATTTGAATCTTGTTGTAGTTGAAGTAATTTTGTACAATTGGCCTGACCAAATCTATCTTCCAGGTTAGACTATAAAATTTTGGCACACTCGGAGTATAGAATACATTCAGCCATCTCATTGGAAAGGGAATTGATCAACCATGAGAAGACCATGTCATTACATCTAGACCTGGCTTTTGAAGATTTATATCAGCAGGAACAACTAGGAATCCATCAATGAATCCTAGTTTGTTTTTAGCTAAAAGATCAATAATAACAATCCTTCTCCATCCACCATATCCCCTACCATCAAAGATAGTGGAGACAAGGTTCATACCGGAATAATCAGAATGGTGAATGTAGAAATCATGTGATGAATCCACTTAATTAGTTGCAGAAATTGCATAACTCTTTTCGGTGGTTTTAACTTAAACTTGTAAACAACATACATTTTATAATATTAAGAAAAAGGAGACTAGAATGAAAAAATTTAATACTGCTCTAATATCATAAAAAATAACTAAAGTAGTATAGAAAATTTTTCTTCTTATATTTCTAAATGAATGAACCTGTACAATGGACCCTTATTTATACAAGTAAATGAGAGAAAAAGAATATTACATAATTAATAAGAAAAAAGGAATTCTATAATAAAAGAAAAATAAATAAATGTGTAAGAATAAATAAAGGAAAGAAATTCTATAATAAAGGAAAAAAATTATGTGTGAACATAAAAATAAAAAGAAAAGGAATCCTATAGTAAAATAAAAATAATTATATGTATAAATTGATTTTCCAACCATACGAATAAATGAACAAAAATATAAGAAAGAATAAATAAGCAATAAGCACATAAGTAAAAGATAATTTTTTTTAAAAAATTGTTTCTTTATTTGCACATCTTTTTAAGAAAATAAAATATAATCTTGGAAATATACATCAAGTATCTTGGCATATCTAAGAGTGTAGAAATATAGTTATTTTTATACTTATTTTTTAAAAATTTTATGCTTTTATTTTATTCTATTTTAAAAAAACATACGAGGGTCATGACTTTTCAAGTTCATAATACACAATTGTTTAATATGTTATAAATTACATTAATAATTCAATGTTTTTATATGATTCTATTTTTGAATTCTGAATGACATACATGTAATTTTATGAAATTTCGATAAGCACAAATAGATTAACTAATCTATACATTTATATATAGTAAAGATAGGTATAGATAAGATAATGTGACATCTCTTTATCGCTTAGAAATTAACTTTTATCTATTTTTTTTTGAATTTTTTTCTTTATTCTTTTCATTAATCAAATTTTTAATAATTAAATAAATTATCATATTTATAACATCTAATCGAGTATATCTCATAAGTTATAAAAAATCTCCATCTATTTTCACTCTCTACCTAAATACATGTCTCCTCAACTCCCTTATAGCTAATTCTTATAACTTAATCAATCTATGAATAAATCATCTATGGAGTTGTTGAATATTTATTTTCACTTTTTCCTTCTTTTTTATTAGTATATATTTTTCTCCTTTTTTTTTTCTTCATTTTTTAGCATCATGTGTTTAATAACTAAAAGAGAGGAAATAGAAAAAGTGATATAGTAATATGATTGATGAAGATCAAAGATATATTTTCTAACACCCTAGAAATTCCTGTGACTAGCCTTTGGATTTAAAACTTGATCATGTAGAATACTGAAAAAAGGCCTCAGTACAAGTAAAAGTAAGACTCGTAGAATTGAGGTACGTGTCGTACCTGGACTCGTAGTAGAGGGATCAAGGAAATCAGTAGGGGTAACTTAGAGAAACCACAATTACATGTTATGACTCATACCACCATGGTATGAATCATACTAACCTAGTCGTGAGTTGAATCAGAGGCATGGTCAGGGGGGAATTATGGATTGTAGTATGACCCATAGGATCCTAGTGCAAATTGTAGGAGGATTTCGTGGAAAACATAAGAGGATGGTGTTCAGCAAGACCATTAACCATAGGTTAAGGTATTATTCGTATGATCATGGTATGACTTGTAGGTCGAGTCATACCACCTGACCGACAAAGTTTTTAAAATCGTTTTCCAGGGGAATTTTTATGAGACCCTACAATTCTAACTCCTTAAATATGTTGTATTGGGATTATTTAGAAGGATTTTAGAGGATTAGTCGACCCTCTCCCATCATTCTTTCAAAAAAGGTAACTCAGAATTTTATCAAAGAACTGAGACAAATCCCTCCAGGCAAGAACTAGGATTTCTTCTTCTTCTCAAGATTTTCAAGTGCTTTATCAAGGAATTTCTACTCCAGGTATGTGGAACTCCAACAAAGAAATTCCTTTCACCCTTATTGTCCTAAAAATCTTAGGGAAATCTTACTAATCCAGTCCTATAGAAGATCAAAACTAGGGTTGTTCTTCTAACAGATCATGAATTCCTTCATTGTTACAATTCTTGATGTTTTCCAAGATTATTACCAGTTGTAATTCATGTTTTTGCATCTTTCATACAACATGTATGTTAGCCCTAATCTTTAATGTGACTTAAAATGAGACTTCCATGATTTAGAGTCCAGGTATGAATAATGCTTTTTCAAGATAATTTTTCTTTAAATTATGAATGTTAGCACAAATATATGAACAGAAGTTAATCTTTTTTTACATATTCAGTCTCATAGTCTCAGTCAATACTCGGTATACCTAGTGTTCTACAGAAATGTCAGCTGATAAGTTTTACTACTTTAAGTGTTGAGAAACTCAGTAAACTCAGTAGTACCAACTATCAACTTATCAGTTGTTCTTTAGACCATTACAACGCTTTCAGATTTAGCGGCTCTGACGAGTCTCAAAATATAGTTGATTTCAGGTCCTTAGACTCTCAGAACACTTCCAGATTAGTAATTCTGACTTATGTCTTAGGGCATCAGTTTCGAGCTATCAGCTTAGTTAGACATAATTAGTATTTCCAGTGGGAGTAGCACTTAGAACTGAGCGGGACCAGGGTTCAGTGCACCCAGTTCCCATAACTACGTTTTCATTGTAGGTTATTAGCCCGAATAGGCCCCAGACAGTGATCACCTAGCTCAGCCACTATACCCTGGCAAAGTACAATGGGCTTTCTGCGATGGGGTGTTTACATTAGACTCCACGTTTAGCTCACGTGGTTACATATTAATTATAGTCACTCGCTCAGTACAACTTAGTCTAGTATAAAAGTCTTTAGTTCAGTTCAGCCAATCAGTTTCCAGGATCTACTTATGACCTTCAAACAGTTATTCGTACTTACAGTATTATCAGATTTTCAGATGTTTTTAGTATTTATGATTCCGGTTATGGTCATTGCATGTCATGTCAGTATAGTTTACAGATTTTCAGTATCTTTATTTTTATTTAAATCTCACTTACTTAGTACATTCAAAGTACTGACGCAAACTCTCTATGTTGTATCATATTATGATATAGGTACAGGTTTTCAGTCTCAGAAATGTTTGTAGTCTTCCTACGGTGTTAATCAGCCGTGTTTAGTGGAGAGTCCTCATATTTCGAGGGCCAGGGAGATTGTTCGAGTTATTTTTATTCTTAGAGTTTTACTTAGAGTTAGCTGGGGGGGCTTGTCTTAGCAACTCATCAGTTTTTTAGATGGCTTATAAACAGAGTTTGTAGTTAAGCTATTTTTGCAACAATTGTATACATTTAAGTATCTTGTCAGATATCTTGTTTACTTGAAAGTATTTGTTCATTTATACATTTTGAAGCTTCCACATATAGATTTCTTACAGCACTCTGAGTACCAGTACTAAGCTATGCCATGGGTTATCTTAGGGTCACTTGTGAGTCTAAGTATCATGTCACATTCAGGGTGCCGACTCGAATCATGACAAACTTTGTATCATAGCCTTAGGTTTATAGTATCCTAGAATGTCTGAAATCTGCATAACGTAGAGTCCGTTTCATGGGTGTGAAGCGCGCCACACTTATGAAGGGGAGTCTACATGACGTTATTAGGAAAATTTCCTTTATTCATTATTCTTATCATGTGTAGTGTGTTAGACTCTAATACGTCCTCCTAACTCATGCTCTCCCCTTTTAAGATAACGATGCCTCCCAAAAGAGAAAAAGGAATGAGGACCAAAAATACTAACCAGCCAGCCCCACCAGCTCCTACTGCTCCTCTGGACGATCAAGTGTCCCACGTTGAATTTTAGTCTTCTATTCAGATGCTATACCAGGCAATGACAACAAGGTCAACTAGCAAGTTGTTGTATCAATTAACACTAATGGGTCAGCAGCTACTGCCAGAGTCTGGGATTTCATGCGGATTAATCCCTACCATTTCATGGGTCTAAGGTAGAAAAGGGCCCGCAGAAGTTCATGGATGAGGTACAAAAGATCACCCAAATCATGGGTGTCACCTCTATAGAGAGTGTTGACCTTGCTACCTACTAGTTGAAAGGTGTAGCTCAGATTTGGTACAAACAATGGAAGGAGGGAAGATAGAATGGTGCGGGTCACGTGGAATGGGATAAATTCCATACAACATTCTTGGATAGGTTCTTCCCTCGGGAGTTAAGGGAAGCTAAGGCCATGGAGTTTATGAACTTGAAGTAGAACAACATGATATTAGAGGAGTATGCACTGAAGTTCACTCAGCCATCGAGATATGCTCCAAAAATGGTTGTTGAGCCGAGGCTCGCATTCTCAAGTTTGTTAATGGAGTCTCATTTGGTACTCAAGGAATGCAAGGCCTCCATGCTCATCAAAGATATAGACCTCTATAGTCTTATCATTCATGCCTAGAAGATGGAGGAAGAAAAGTTGAAGGAGATAGATAGGGATAGTAAATGGGCTAGAATTGGTTAGTTTGAGTATTCTTAGCAGAGGTCGGGTGGTGGTATTCGCCCTTAGCAATAGCAGAGGCCTCCAGCACCTTCCTCGGCCAGTGCTCCATCTGTTAAAGCCCCATAAGGATAGGAGGGTTGGGACATTAGGCTCCCAGTCCCAGAGCCGTGTCTTTAGCAGCAACACTTTTCCAGCATATCCTAAGTGTGGCAAGAATCATTCAGGTGAGTTTCACGTGGGCAAAGAGGGTTGTTTTGCGTATGGTCAGTTGGGTTACAGATTGAGAGAGTTCTCTCAGCAGGACGGGGAAAAGCCTAGTCTACTACATTAGCAGCCCACACAGGTCGTCCAGCTTAGTAGGGCACTGCTTCAAGTGTAGGTGGTGGTCAGTTCCAGAATTAGTTATACGCTCTATCCTCCCGACAGGATTAAGAGAACTCATCTGATATGGTTACTAGTATGTTACATCTTTTCCACACCAATTTATATGCTTTATTAGTTCTAGGATCCACACTTTCCTTTGTGACTCCATACATTAATGTTCCATTTGATATAAGTCCAGAAATCCTCATAGAGTTGTTTTCAATTTCTTCTCTGCTTGGTGAGTTAGTTAGAGGTTTCTGAGTGTATATAAAATGTCTAGTCACAATGTTGAGTAATGTCACCTCAGTTGATCTAGTAGAGCTAGACATGGTCGACTCTAACCTTATCCTTGGCGCAGACTGGTTGCACACTTATTATGCTTCAGTCGACTGCAAAACCTGGGTTGTTAGATTTTAATTTCCTAACGAGCTAGTCTTAGAGTGGAAGGGTAGTACTTCAGCACCTAAGGGTGATTTTCATTTCATAACTTAACGCTAGGAAGATGATCGCTAAGAGGTACATCTACCACCCGGTTTAGGTGTTGCGCCCCAATGCACGCGCAAGCGTACGTCGTCGTACAAGTAATATAGATTCTCTGAAGAGCCAGATGTCGAACCCACGAGGACTGGAGTAATTCAGTGAATATTCAAGTTCAAGTGTTATATTAGATTTCACAAGCGTTGATATTTGAGATTTGAAGTTGACATTAATTGTACGGTGATCTCAAATAATTCAGAACAACAATAATAAGAAGGATCTAGAGTTAAGGCCCGACAATCTTGCAATGCTATTCATAATGGTTCAAGTATATGAAATTCAGTTGTTGTCTCATAGAACAAATATGCAGTGTTCATGGTCTCTCGAGCCTCTAAACACAACGAAGCAGTCTCACACCTATATTGTTGCGCGGAGATGTGACGTCTTAATTAATGAGCAATTTAACACTATGGATGTGGTTTATGGGTTTATGCCCTTGATTATGGACTTTCGTACCTCTAATCATTTAACCAAACTTAGCTTCACAAATACTTCTATGAGCGGTGATGTGATAATTCTAAATAAATGTCTAGCTATCATCCTGTTTAATTAACCAAGCAAGGCGAATTAAGTATAATTCCTATCCTAACCGCGAGAACTTGCTCCCTACATTCTTTCATTCTAACCTAGGGTTACTCTTTCAAGCTTTTGCCTAAGCTTAACAAGTTTGTTTTCATGGTGATCAAGCATAAAAACAACAATAAATTAAGAATGCAAGATAAAACCACAACTAAAAGTCAAACCAAAGATGAAAATCAAGAAATTACATTCATGCCATGTTGTCTCAACCTTAGAAGAAGGGTTTTAGCCACTTATGTTCATAAAATTACTCACATAGCATTAGCAAGACAACAACTAATAGAATCATAATTCAATGGAAGCTAACCGAAAGAGTCTAATTAAAATCCATAAGAACGAATGCAGCAAAACTCTGATATCAAACTGAATCTATCTATACAAGTGTGAAAGCCTCTACTAATTGATGAGTTGCTGGGATAAGCCCCCCGCTAACTCCTAAAATCTATAAACCGAAGATAATGAAATAGAAAACATAGATCATGTCCTCGAGAGATGAGGACTCACATAAGCAGCTGAGATGGAAAAGGAGCGTATTGAACCATGTGGTTGAGTTTGGAAACCTGAATCTACATCATGAAATGATATAGCACATAAAGTATGTAGTCAGTACTTGGAATGTACTGGGTATGTGGGAAACATGAGTAAAGTAAACATGCAGGTATACAAGACGGAAGTAAAATGAATGCATCACTTAACATATAACTAAGCTGAAATACATTGATCCTATCTGGGATATACATATTTATTGCCATGAAGCTTTTATTTCATAATATTTTATAAAGTATACTCAAACTGATGCATAAGGGTCATATGCTACACATATACTAAACAGTGAAGTTGTAACTGCTATCATAACTATACTGACCATCTGATGATAATTTAGTCTGAATTTTGCTAAATCTGATTTAAACTAAAGACTGAATTTATACAGCGCTGAATTGAACTGATATCCTGGATTGAGTTAAGGGAGATGTTCTCTACTATGGAATTTCCCTGACTGACTAAGTGAGACTTTCTTTACTATGGAGTGTCCCGGATTGACTAAGGGAAAATTTCTTTGCTATTAAGACTCCCTAACTGAACTAAGGGAAACATTCTCTACTAATGAGAATCCCTTAATGAGCTAAGGGAGACATTCTCTGCTAATGAGTGTTCGTGACTGAGCTAAGGGAGACATTCTATGCTAATGAGTGTCAATGATTGAGCTAAGGGAGACATTCTCTGCTAATGAGTGTCCCTGACTGAGCTAAGGGAGACATTCTCTACGAATGAGAATCCCTGACTGAGCTAAGGGAGACATTCTCTGCTAATGAGAATCCATCACTGAGCTAAGGGAAACCTTCTCTGCTAATGAGGATCCCTGACTAAGCTAAGGGAGACATTCTCTGCTAATGAGAATCCCTAATTGAGCTAAGGGAGACATTCTCAGCTATGGGGAATCCTAACTAGACTGAGGGGAAACTTTCTGACTGACTGAGGGAAACATTCTCTGCAGTGGATAGTCCCCATAATCTACAACATGGAGGACACTAGTTTGACGTCATTCTTCTAGTCTAAGTTACTTCAGCTAATCAGAGACATACGCGTTCAACTAATTACGTCACATTGAATTAATTTAGAGTTGATTAAGGCTACTTTATACTAACAACAAGCCCAAAAGTCTGAAGGATCATTCTCATGCTTTATCATCATAATTCGTATCATCACAGTCCCGAATAATCATTTATATCATACATTCTACATTCATTAGACATCGATAGGATCAGATCATACTTTAAACATATCAACAACATTTAAATCCCATGTTCATAGCACATGGCGTATACCCTAAAATCATATAAGATCCATAGGTCAAATTCATACTTTAACACATACCCGAAATCATAGTGAAAACATGTACATACTTCAATTCATCAAAGCCCATGAGCTCTGTTCATGCTTCAACACATATATTGATACATTTATTCTAAATTTACGAAAAACCCATATGATCGACTCATGTTTTGAACATAACAATGAGATCACGGTAAAAGCATGTGAATGTTGCATGAAATCCCATTTCATAATTTACACTAAATCATGATGAATATCCTATAATCTTGCTATTTTCGTATCATGAACATAATTCGAGAACTTGAAAATAACTTCGTAAGCATACATAGTTGTTAATCATGATGGGTCTTAAAATTCATAGAAGACATGAAAATCCATCCATAAATCGAACCCTAGAATGTGCTTTTATAGAGAATCAAGGAATTAGGGCTTTAGTATAAAAATTTGGGACGCAAGGACGGAAGGAGATCCTTATTGAAGTCCACATACTTGGCTTGAAGAATACCCCCACTAGAACCTTAGATCTTGATTCCCTTGAAGGAACCCTAGGGGATCCTTGAACTTGAGAGAAGAAGAAGGAGAAACCTCATGGATGACTTTTGAGAGGATGAGGGGCTTATGCTACTGAAAACCCTTAAAAACATCCCCTTTGGTACTCAAAATGGCTTAATTTATGAGTTAGAAGCATACGATTTTATGAAAACACCCTTGGAAATTCATAGGAAAAATCCATCTACCAGTTCCCACGAGACACTCAACGAGTCATGGGGTTGACAATGACTCGTGCCAAATCGTGGAGTGCACTGGAACTTTTCTCAAAAATTGCTCGACTATGCCAATGACTGACTTCACGAGTTGTTACCTTACTCAACGACTCGTGACTTCTTCTGTTATCACTAAAGACCCAAAATCCTTCTCTTTCTTCCCACTACTGAAATGACAAGTCGTTACTTCATACAGCGACTCATCCTGTCCTTTCATTGTCACCACTACCCAGGACCCTCTTTAATTCTTGTATTTCTTCAGATGACTGACATAATGAGTCGTTGTCTACATAACGACTCGTCGGAACATCCATTGCCACTATACTCCATCTGTACCTCTTGACTAATTAACATGAGACTGACCACGACTCGTTGGGTCACCTTACATATCGTACCATGACTCATTTTGAGGTGAAATTCCCACTTTCCTTCTGAATTCTTTCTTTAAGTCTGGGGTCTGATCTTAGAAACTTTTGGGGTGTTACTATATCTCCCCCTTGGGAACATTCATCCTCAAATGTAGGCTAAAACTGCTGGAAAATCGTGAAAAGAGCTGCAATTCCCAGACTGAGACTATGAATTGATTTTTGAAGGAGTAATCGACTCCGAACTGACTTAACCGTGCTAACAGAGTTTGTGCAACTAGAATGCACATTGAAAATTTGAATTGAGCTGATGAGTATGGAACTCAATAGTGTATTGAGGAGGAATTTAGTACCTAATGCTAGAACTGAACTGATATCCCAAATACCGAGATTTTGCAACTGAAACTGATGGAGCATCTGACTTTGGACTGATCTTACATATCTGAATTGAATATTTAAATCGTACTTGCATGCTAAGGTGTGAGAAGGACTGAAAATCATGAAACTAACATGCAACTAGATAAAACACTAAGAATAATTCTTTTCCTCTAGCTGGCACTGAGCTGATACGGACTGAGCTATCATTCTCAAATCGCTTTTTGATACTAAGCTAGAATTCATGATATCTGGTCTAACTAAAAGTAAAGGATTCATGAGCACGAATCATTCTTGACATCTAAAACTAAGCACATACATGAGGTAGCCATATCTATTGAGCTACTAAAGCAACTTCTATAGACTAAACTAGAGCTGAACATACTAGACGACATGAGTCAACACACATAGCTAGTTTATAACAAGAAGATGAGCCTTAAGGATTCATAGAGTAAGACTAGCATCGCGGTCTGAAGCGGCTATCTAAATATTCTAGGAGTCTAAACCTAAGAATTCATAGAGCATAGCTTCAACTGAAATACAAGAGGGATTATTTGGATATGAAGGGATTTACATACCGCAACTGTTAGGGATTGAACTCCCTTACTAGCATACTCAAGATTTGACTTGTCTCACAGAGTTACTATCTCCCCTTTAGCTTTAAGCCATCATTCTATGTCTCCTGAATCTTTCTTAAGTTGGGGCCACACCACTAACTCTTGATGTCTCCTCCACCTCTAACATTCACCACAAACCTTATACTCACATCTATTCACACCATGCATCGACAATCTCTTCTCAAAAACATCATAGAGCTTCTTAGTCAATTCTAGGGATCTGGGGCTAGAAATATGCAAAGAATAACACGAGAAGTCATAACATACTTGCGACTACTCCTGGAGACTTGCCCTTATCCTGATGTTCTACCAAGGCGTAGGAACAATTTTGATGTTGTCCGCCACCTGCGCCGAATGATGCACCCTGCTGAAGTGGGCGGTTCACATGAGCTACTGAAGAGGTGGCTGAGGCTCTACTCTCACCTAGCTTAGCTTCTGCGCAATCTTGGTGCTTATGACCCAACTTTCTGCACCAAAAACAAGCATCTGAGCCGGCCATGCATTCTCGCAAATGGTGCTTCCCACAACTCTTACAAGATGGATAGGTAATTTCTCTTACCTGGGTCTATGGGGAACATTGGCTGTCGAATGTGCTGTGGCTGATGATCTCTTTTGGGGGCATGAGCAGTGTCCACCACTCAGCGTCTAAAGGGGAAACTCTGCATCTCCTGTCCTAGCCCTCTTAGCCTCTCTCTATTTTTTCCTTCACCTGTTCCGCTTCTATTTGTTGAGGGAATATAACCAAACGTGGAAAGTCTATGTCCTTGAGAAACTTGATGGTCCTGCACTATTTGATCAAGGAGTTTGACACTCCATTCACAAATTTACTCAGATGAGCCCCTCTAGTCGGCTACCATCTCCGGTGTGTACTTGGAAAACCAGGTAAACTCCAATGCATACTCCTGGAAAGTCATGCTGTTTTGTCTTAAGTTAATGAACATTGCCGCCTTTACCTCCCTCAACAACCTAGGGAAAAACCTATACAGGAACGCATTCCTAAACTCACCCCAACATACGGGGGCTGCTCCAACTCCCCGACTATCTCTCCACTAACAAAAGCATATGTGAGCGACTCCTTTTAGCTGGTAGGAGGATAAGTCTACGCTCTCCGTTCCCATCACTCCCATGATATGGGTGATCTTCTGGATCTCCCCTAAGAACTTATATGGGTCTTCATCCACCTTTAACCCTAAGAATTCGGGTGGATTCATTCTGAGGAAGTCTCTTACCCTAGCCACTTCTAAGCTCCCATTCTGGGGAGCATGAGTCGTCACCTGCTATTTAATCTAGACGGTCATGGCCTGCACCAATATGTGAAAGGCTGCCCTGTACTGGACATGAGTAACATGATCGTCCATCAGGTTCGCTGGGGCTGGTGGGGCTTGCTGGTCTGGGAGGCATTATTTGCGAGCGCGTAAAGCACGAGTCAGGAGAGGAGCTGCTAGAGTTTCATACTTTACGCACAATAAGAATCATGAAGAAAAGGGAACATTATAACGTCTCGTAGCCTCTTCATCATAAGTGTGACACGCTTCACACCCATGACAAAGACTCTACTTAACGTGGCTTTCAGACACCCTAGGACACTCTAAACCTTTGCTCTGATACCAAGTTTGTCATGACCTGGACATAGGCCAGGATCGAGACGCGGGATAAGAAACCCCGAGAGGCTCCAAGTCAACCCATGGCATAATCATAGCTAACATTAGCAAGACAATAACTAATAGAATCATAACTGAGCGGAAGCTAACTGAAAGAGTAATAACAATTCATAAGAACGAATGTAGAAAAACTCTAATACAAAGCTGAATCTATCAATACAAGTCTGATAGCCTCTACTACACCGATGAGTTGTTGGGACAAGCCCCCAACTAACTCCTAAAGTCTGAAAACTGAAACATAACAAAATAGAAAACATAGATCGCATTCTTGAGATATGAGGACTCAACATAAGCAGCCGAGATGGAAAAGGAGCATATCTAACCACGCGGATAAGTCTGAAAACCTGAATCTATATCATGAAACGATATAGCACATAAAGTATGCGGTAAGTACTTTGAATGTACTGATTATGCAGGAAGTGTAAGTGAACTAAATAGGCAAGTATACAAGAGGGAAGTAAACTGAATGCATCACTGAACATATAGTGAGCTAAAATACATTGACCCTGTCTGAGATATACATATGTATTGACATGAAGCTTTTATTTCAAAACATTTTCTGAAGTATAATAAAATTGATGCATAAGCGCCATATGCTGCACGTATACTGAAAACTAAAGCTGTAACTGCTATCATACACTGTACTGACCATCTGCTGATAATTTAGTCTGAATTCTGCTAAATCTGATTTAAGCTAAAGACTGAATCTATACATAGCTGAACTGAACTAATATCATGAACTGAGTTAAGGGAGACGTTCTCTGCTATGGTGTGCCCCTAATTGACTAAGGAAGGCTTTCTCTACTATGGAGTGTCCCTAACTGACTAAGGGAGACATTCTCTGCTATTGAGACTCCCTAACTGAACTAAGGAAAACATTCTCTGCTAATGAGAATCCTTGACTGAGCTAAGGAGACATTCTCTGCTAATGAGTATCCAAGACTGAGGTAAGGAGACATTCTTTGCTAATGAGTGTTCTTGACGGTCATGACCCAAATGTACACCCGGATTGTAGACACAGGACAAGGAGCCTCAAGAGACCCCAAGTCGACCTATGGCATGAGCATACGTCTAATCAATCATATGAGCGGAAGACATAGCATAGGGAACATGATCATAACATTACATAAGGGTAAATCGTACACTACTTATACAATACGGCGGAATACAACTTCTGGTCTGATAAGCCTCTAAACATGAAAGGTAGATTGATGGACAACTCCCCAACTAATCCAAAATCTAGAAACTGAAGGAATAACATAGAGTTTGAATATATAGCCAACGAAACATGAGGACTCATCAAGTGCGCTAAGAGCAAGTCCAAATCTATCTATGGGTGAGGATGAGTCTAAGAACTGGGACCTGTATCATGAGACGATACAGGATAGAATGTATGCGGTCAGTACATGGAATGTACTGAGTATACAAGTTAAGTAAAATGGAAATTTTAAACCATATATGAAACTCATAAATCATCATAAGAGTAGGATGTCATGCTCATATCCTAAATATTAATAACATATCATATGGTTCAAGGTTTTCAAAAGTTCGTAACCTAACATAATTGTAATCATAATGGAAGAGGTTTACTTAACATGACTTGAGCCAACATACATAATCATAACATGCATAAATCATGAGGAACAGTGGGAGATTCTTTTAACAGACATACCCCATATGAGCACACGTGAAGCCCGACTTGTAACCCTAGTTGGGAGGGTGTTCGTACCTTGCCAAGTGTAGGAACCATGAAGGGCATGATCACGCATGAAAAAGGGCCATTTGGGCCAGGGACAAAAATGAAAGGGTCCCAACATACCTACGACAGCATGTAACTCATGATATCCGGGGCTTAACCTGAGCCCCGAACCTAGTCGGTGTTCGATACTACTCCCAAAACATATATAGTGCTCATAATATAATATGCATGAATTCATGGGCTAGATAAATCATGATAATCATAAACATAATTGTACATACATTAGCTAGCCTTGACATAAGGCCCGTGAGTTGGCTAGAAACATAATTCATGCTTAACAAAATACATACATACTTGTAGAGCATGCATATAGTTAAAATTTCCATACGATCATAATAGATAACAAAACATATTCATGATTTAATTCATAATACCTGTTGGGCGTATCAAAACATTAATGGTTTAATGGATCAGAAATTGGTTTATCATGGGCATGCATAATCAAGCTTAATTTATTAGAAATTTGAATCAGCCATATTAATACCAATTTAGAACTCGAAAGATGATCAAACTCAGTAGATAATGATAGGGTTTCAAAATTACAAGGCCCATAGTTAAATCATTAAATTTTTATACAAACCGAATATGAAACACCGTGAGTTTTTAAATAAATTTTTGAGTAAAATCATAGAGTAGGAGCATGGGTGTGGAAGAATCCACCCATTGAAGACCTTACATACCTAAAACACTGATTCTTAATCTCCCTTGAAAGCCCAAGATGGAGTTGTGAGGAATTGGGGAAAACACCTTGAATCACCTTCTATCGTTCTCCTTAAACTCTTGCATGCATGAATGAGGCATAACATGATATAATACCCCTTAGCAAACCCCATTTAGAACGTAAAACAACGTATTTTAGGCCTTAGGAATTACGAAAACATCCATATTAAAATGCAGGAAAAAGACTGCCAGGGCCCCCTAACGAGGGACCTCACGAGTCGTTGCCAAGGAGCACGACTCGTTACTAGGATCCGTCATGCTCACTGCCCAAAACTCCCTAGGGGAGCCCACGAGGGACCCGATGAATTGTGGTGGCTGACCACGACTCGTGGTCACCACCTGTGGCCTTCACTGCCGCTTCCCATTTTGCCAACTAGTCACCCAGGCCACGAGAGACCTAACGAGTCGTGTGGCCTGACCACGACTGGTGGTCATGCCCTTTGTCTCACCCCAAAACTTAGTCGTGCCCTGCTTTACCACGAGTCACTGCACGACTCGTGGACACCTCTCACGACCCACCTCATGGGTCGTGTTGTGACCTGGTGCGAAATTTCAGTTTTTCTCCGTTTTAACTCCTTGTTCTAATCCTTGGGTTCTCGGGGTATAACAATGTATCCCCCTCGGGAACAATTGTCCTCGAATTTTAGGAACATGCAGAAAACTCATAAATAAGCAATCATCACATGCAATTACTAATCATTTAAGCTGAAAACTGACGGATTGACTGTCTCCGAAAAGAACTACATAACTGAACTGAATTCAGACATCACATAGATTTACCACATCATAAAACAAACTTGTATGCATGAACGGAACATGAAAACTGATTAGAGGTTTAGGGCAAAAACTTATGCCTAAAATTGAAAATGAGCCGATAAAGAACAGGTGTGGGTATTTAGCCATCATATCTGCTTCGGCTTCCCATGTAGCTCCTTCAATATGATGATTTCTCCAAAATACTTTAACTGAAGCTACTTCTTTGTTCCTTAACGTACGGACTTGACAATCTAAGATTTTCACCGAAATTTCTTCATAGCTGAGGCTATCCTTTACGCAAACGCTGTCCATCGGGACTACTAAAGCTGGATCACCCAAGCACTTTTTCAGGAGTGACACACGAAACACAGGATGAACCGAAGATAACTCCGAGGGCAAGTCCAACTCATACACCACCTTACCAACTCTCCTCACAACCTGGTAGGGGACGACATAGCGGGGACTGATTTTCCCCTTCTTCCCAAACCGCATGACTCCCTTCATGGGAGATACCTTTAGAAATACCCAGTCGTCCACATCAAACTCCAAATCTCTTCTCCTCATAGTAGCATACGCTCTCTAATTACTCTGAGCTGTTTTTAACTAGTCCCTTATCAACTGGACCTTTACCATGGCCTCATGAATTGAATCGTGTTCTAGCATGGCTGCCTCACAAACTCAAACCATCCGATGGGCAATCTGCACCTTCGTCCGTAAAGAACCTCAAACGGTGCCATCTGGATACTAGAGTGATAATTGTTATTATAGGCAAATTCAATCAAGGGAAAATAATCATCCCAAATACCTTGGAAATCCATGACACGTGCCCTCAACATATCCTCAAGAGTCTGAATCATTCGTTCCGCCTAGCAGTCCGTTTGCGGATGAAATGCTGTGCTGAGCTTAATCTGAGTCCCAAGTCCCTTCTAAAAGGATCGCCAGAACTAGGAGGTAAACAGAGTTCCTCGGTCTGAAATAATAGACTAGGGCATTCCATTAAGTTGAACCAACTCTCGAATATACAATTTTTCATAATCATCTGTTGAATCCATGGTCTTGACCAGTAGAAAATGGGCAGCCTTAGTTAACCTGTCTACCACCACCCAAGTGGAATCATAGTGCCATCGAGTATGAGGTAGGCCTGTAATGAAGTCCATATTAATCTCTTCCCACTTCCAAGTGGGGATGCTAATATCCTAAAGTACGCCTCCTGGTCTTTGATGCTCGACCTTCACTTGCTGACAGCAAGGACATTTGGCTACGAACTCTGCGATATCCTTCTTCATACCATCCCACCAATAGATTTCTCGCAAGTCTCGGTACATCTTCATGGATCCCAAATAGATAGAATATATGGTACCACGTGCTTCATGCAATATTCGAACTCTCAAATTATCAACGTCCAAAACACATAGGTGACCTTGGTATCGTTGCACCCCATCTCCCTCTTGGGAGAAAATATCCACCTTTTGACTCTTCACTTCTTCCTTCAACTTCCATAAAATCGGATCTTCATCTTGCTTAGATTTGACATCAACCACCAAGGACGATTCTAACCCATTCTGCACAATGATACCGCCATCGGCCGAGTCAATCAATCTAACTCCCAATCTTGTGAGCCATTGGAAATCCTTCATAAACTCCTTCTTTCCCTCCTCCACATGGGACACGCTATCCATAGAGATCCAACTAAGTGCATCCGTTACCACATTAGCCTTGCTCGGGTGGTAAAGAACACTCATATCATAGTCCTTTAATAACTCCAACCACCTCCTTCATCGAAGATTGAGATCTTTATGTGTGAACACATATTGGAAGCTCTTGTGATCTGTGAAAAAGTCCATGTGAACCCCATACAAGTAATGTCGCCATATCTTCAATGCAAACACCACTGCGACCAACTAAAGGTCATGGATTAGGTAATTCTCTTTGTGAACCTTTAACTGTCGAGAGGCATATGCTATCACCTTCCCATGCTGCATCGACACACATCCCAGTCTAACTCTCGAAGTATCACAATATACAACAAAGCCATCAGTACCCTCGGGTAAAGTCAACACTGGTGCTGAAGTTTGTCAGTTCTTCAATTCCGGGAAGCTTTTCTCACAATCCTCTGATCATTCGAACTTCAACTATTTCTGAGTCATCCTAGTCACAGGTGCCGCAATAGATGAGAAACCCTTAATAGATCTCTGGTAGTAACCGACTAGGCCTAAGAAACTCCAAATTTCTGAAGGATTCACCGATCTGGGCCAGTCCTTCACCGCCTCGATCTTATGGGAATCTACCCTTCTGCTTTCTCTTGATACCATATGACCCAGAAATGCCACCGAGTCTAGAAAAAATTCGCACTTGCTAAACTTTGCATACAGTTGACGATCCTTGAGTGTCTGCAACACTATTCTCAAATGAGCGGCATGCTCCTCCTCGCTTCGGGAGTATATAAGAATATCATCGATGAACACAATCGTGAAAATGTCCAGATATTGCTTGAGGAGCCTGTTCATCAGGTCCATAAAAGCTGCAGTAGCATTGGTTAGTCTAAATGACATAACCAAAAACTCATAATGGCCATACCTTGTCCTGAAGGCTGTCTTCGGGATATCGCTCTCCCAAACTTGGAGCTGATGGTACCCGGACCTGAGGTCTATCTTCGAGAAACATTTTGCACCCTGAAGCTAGTCAAACAAATCATTAATCCTAGGTAAGGGGTACCTGTTCTTGACGGTGACCTCGTTCAATTGCCTATAGTCAATGCACATGCGAAGGGAACCATCCTTCTTCTGAACAAATAGATCTGGTGCATCCTATGGAGATTGGATCGGTCTAATGAAGCCCTTATCCAACAGATACATTAACGAATCCTTCAATTCCTTTAGTTTGGCTGGAGCCATCCTGTAGGGAGGAATAGAGATAGGGTGTGTATCGGGTAATAAATCAATATCGAAATTGATTTCCCTCTCTGGAGGAACATATGGAAAATCATCAGGGAAAACTACCAGATACTCACATACCACTGGAACTGACTAAATAGTCACGGTCTCGGACTCTATATCCTTAACCCTAACTATGTGGTACATGCAACCCTTAGAGATCATTTTTCGGGCCTTAAGGTATGAAATAAACCGATCGGCTGGTATGGATGAGTTACCCCTCCATTCCAAGACTGACTCACCTGAATATCGAAATTCCACCGCACGGGTCCTACAATTAATCAAAGCTTAACATGCAAAAAAACAATCCATACCCAAAATGATGTCAAAGTCAGTCATGGACAATTCCACTAAGTCTGCAGAGGTAACCTTATGCAACACCGTAATGGGGAAACCCCTATACACCCGCCTAGCTACCACTGATTCACCGACTAGAGTAGATATGGAGACCAGTTCTGAAAAAATTTAAGGACTCAGTCCAAAACTACTAGCATTATAAGGGGTCACAAATGACAAGGTAGCTCCTGGATCTAAGAAAGCATAAGCACCAATATGAAATACTTGCAACATACCCGTGACCACATCTAGCGACATCTCCTGCTCCTGTCGGGGTACTAGGGCATAAAATTGGTTTTGGCACTGACCATCTGCTACACTAGTGGAAGCACCCTGCTGTGGGGGTTGTGTTGTTGGAGTAGTAGAACTGCTTTACGGCAATCTTTGATCCTGTGTCCGGGTTTGCCACACCTGAAACAAGCAATTGTACTGACCAGGAACCTCCCGAGATGATTTTTACTGCATCTCACACAACTTGGGAAAGTGCACTCTACCTGCACGCTACCATGATCCCTCGATCTTGTATCCCTGCTCCTCTGGTCTCCCCTAAACCTAGAGGGCATGTTGGATGATGATAGAGCTAGAGCAACGAACCTGTGTTGTGTCTACTGACGTGGTCCACCTCCTGACCTAGCTTGAGAAACCCCGTAGATGTCGGTCCTAGCCCTCCTGGCCTCTCTCTGCCTCCTGTAGACCAACTCCAACTGCTGCGCGTACAATACAATATGGGAAAAATTGATGACCCAATGAAGCATGTCGATCCGGAAATCTTTGTCCAAGTAATCTGCTACTCCATGCACAAAGAGGCTCACTTGATCCCGTTGATCCGCCACCAACTCCGAAGCATACTTAGATAGCCAAGTGAACTCCAAGGAATACTCCTAGACCGACATGTTGCCCTATTTCAAATTAACAAACTCGGCCGCCTTAAGCTCCTTCATCTCCCGAGGGAAGAACCGATCCATGAACGCAGTGTGGAGCTCATCCCATCCTATTGGGCCTGCACCCACTGTCCTAGCACCTCTCCATTGCTTGAACCATATATGTGCTACCCACTTGAGCTGATAGGAGGTCAAATCAATACATTCCCCATTATTCACCCCATAGCCTGGGGGATCTTCAAATTTTCCTCAATAAATTCATGTGGGTCCTCGTCTACCTTCGATCCTGTGAACTTCGGAGGGATCATCCTCAAAAATTCCCTCACCCTAGAAACTTCCGTGTTCCTATTTTGCGGATAATGTGCCATAGTCTAATTCTAGACTTATGTTGTCATAGCTTGTTCCAGCATCTAAATCGCCGCCCTAAACTTAGTATGGGCGGCTGGCTCTGGTGCATACTCCTCATGAACGGGTGGGGCTGGCTGGTGCTCACCATAATGGGAACCCTCATGATCATTACCATTTCTGTTTCTCCTAGCATTTACCCGATGCAAAGGCATGATTCTGCAAACGTGAATAGCACAAATCAGAGGAGTAAGGACGTTCATCACATGACATATATCATGAAAGAAGGGAACATTTCGTAAACGTATAGTAGCCTCTTCGTCATAAGTGTGGCGTGCTTCATACCCATGAAAAGGACTCTACTTAACGCAGCCTTCACACTCCCTAGGACACAAAACCTATGGCTCTAATACCAAGTTTGTCATGACCCAAACGTACACCTGGATCGTAGACATGGGACAAGGAGCCCCAAGAGAACCCAATTCGACCCATGGCATGAGCATATGTCTAATCAATCATATGAGCTGAAGACTTAGCTTCATGATCATAACATAGCATAAGGGTAAATAGTACACTACTTATACAATACGGTGGAACAAAACTTTTAGTCTAATAAGCCTCTAAACATGAAAGGCGGATTGATGGGACAAGTCCCCAACTAATCCAACATCCAGAAATTGAAGGAATAACATAGAGTGTGAATATATAGCCCTCGGAACATGAGGACTCACCAAGTGCACTGAGAGAAAGTCTGAATCTATCTACGTGTAAGGATGATCCTGAAAACTGGGACCTGTATCATGAGATGATACAACATAGAAAGTATGTGGTCAGTACGTAGAATGTACTGAGTATGCAAGGTAAGTAAAATAGACATTTTAAACCATATTTGAAATTCATAAATCATCATAAGAGTAGGACGGCATGCTCGTAACCTAAATCATGATAACATATAATATGGCTCAAGGTTTTCAAAACGTTAGTAACATAACATAATAGTAATCATAATGGAAGAGGTTTACTTAACATGACTTGAGCCAACATACAAATCATAACATGCATAAATCATGAGGAACAATGTAAGTTTCTCTTAACCGACATACCCCATATGAGCACACATGAAGCCCTACTTGTAACTCGAGTCGGGAGGGTGCTCGTACCTTTCCAAGGGTAGCAACCATAAATGGCATGATCACACATGAAAAATGGCCATTTGGGCCAGGGTAAAACATGAAAGGGTCTCAACATACCTACGGTGGAACATAGTTCAAGAGATCCGGGGCTTAACCTGAACCCCGAACCTACTCGGTGTTCAATACTTCTCCCAAAACATTTATAGTGCTCATAGTATAATATGAATGAATTCATGGGCTAGTTAAATCATGATAATCATAAACATAATTGTACATACGTGAAATAGCCATGACATAAGGCCCGTGAGTCGGCCAAAAACATAATTCATGCTTAACAAAATACATACATACTTGTAGATCATGCATATAATTTAAATTTCCATAAGATCATAAATGATAACATAATATATTCATGATTTAATCCATAATATCTGCTGGGCATATAAAAACGTCAATGGTTCAATGGATTAGAAATCAGTTTATTATGGGCATGCATAATCATGCTTAATTGATTTGAAAATTGAATCAGCCGTATTAATACCAATTTAGAATTCGAATGATGATCTAAATCAGTAGATAATGATAGGATTTTAAAATTATAAGGCCCATAATTAAATTATTAAACTTTTATACAAACCGAATATGAAACCCCATGAGTTTTTAAACATATTTTTGAGTAAAATCATAGAGTAGGATCATGGGTTTGGAAGAATCCACCCATTGAAGACCTTACATACCTGAAAACACTGATTCTTAATCTCCCATGAAAGCCCACGATGGGGTTGTGAGGAATTGGGGAAAACACCTAGAATCACCTTCTATCCTTCTTTCTAAACTCTTTCATGCATGAATGAGGCCTAATATGAGCTAATCCCCCTTATTGGACCCCATTTAGAGCTTAAAACGACCCAGTTTAGGCCTTAGGAATTACGAAAATACCCTTATTAAAATGCAAGAAAAACACTGCCAGGGCCCCCTAACGAGGGACCTCACGAGTCGTTGCCAAGGGGCACTACTCATGACTAGGATCCATCATGATCACTGCCCCAAACTCCCCAAGGGCCCCTATGAAGGACCCCATGAATCGGCGATGGCTGACCACGACTCGTGGTCATCTCCCGTGGCCTTCACTGCCCCTTCCCATTTTGCAAACGTGTCCACCTGGGCCACGGGAGACCTAAGGAGTCATGTGGCCTGACCACGACTCGTGGTCATGCCTGTGGTCTCACGCCAAAACTTAGTCGTGCCCTACTTGACCATGAGTCACTCCACGACTCGTGGTCACCTCTCACGACCCACCTCATGGGTCGTTCTGTGACCGGGTGCAAATTTCAAGTTTTTCTCCATTTTGACTCCCGAGTATAATCCTTTGGTACCCAGGGTATAACACTGACTGAGCTAAGGGAGACATTTTCTACTAATGAGAATCCCTGACTGAGCTAAGGGAGACCTTCTCTTCTAATGAGAATCCCTGACTGAGCTAAGGGAGACATTCTCTGCTAATAAGAATCCCTGAATGAGCTAAGGGACACATTCTCTACTATGGATAATACCTGACTAGACTGAGGGGAAACATTCTAACTGACTGAGGGAAACATTCTCAGCTGTTGAGAGTCCCAATAAACTAGAACATAGAGGACACTAGTCTAACGTCATTCGTCAAGTCTAAGTTACTTTAGCTAATCAGAGAAATACTCGTTCAACTAATTATGTCACACTAAATTCATTTAGAGTTGATTAAGGCTACTTTATACTAATAACAAGACCCAAAGTCTAAAGGATCATTCTTATTTTAGTTTATGTGTATTCATGTTTTCATATATCAGCATACAACTTTTACTCTCAGAATCTTATGATGTTACAGTTTAAGATATGCATGATTTTAGTTTTACATACTCAGCCTGTTTTACTTACCTTTCATACTCAGTACATTTCATGTACTAACTGCACACTCTATGTTGTATCATTTCATGATACAGGGTAAGACGCTCAGATTCAGTCCCCCTCTAGCCAGTCTACAGAGTTTATCCCGAATTGCTTTATTACTGAGACCTCATCCTTCGAGGACCTTCCATTAGTCGAGTGTTTTTAGTTTAAGTTTTAGGCTTCTAGTGAGCTAGTTGGGGTGTTGTCCAATTAACTCGTCAGTATGTTAGAGGTTTTTCAGACATAGAGATGTACATTTAGCTTCGGATTTAGTGTTTTGATATTTCCATTAGTAGATGCTTTACTATTTAGACTTCCACTATTTTAGAATTTAGTTCTTTCATTTGGCTTATGTTGAGCTTTAGTTATGACATTCATGTCATGGGTCGACTTGGAGCCATTTATGATTCAAGGTTTCTGTAACACCCCGGATAATTTGAGCGATCAAATCGTTCTTTTGAGGTAGAAATAAGAGTATTTAATTGGCTAAGAAGGAATTTTTATGAGTTATTTGAGTCACTCTATGATCATATTTAATGTTGGACGTCGATAGAGTTGTGGAACAAAATTCGCAAAAAGTTATCGCAAAATATTCTTCTTGAGATTCCTTGAAATTTAGAGCAAATGTCTGGAGGCTTTTCTTTAAATCTATAAGGAGTTAGGGGGTGTGAGACCTGTCAAATTAAATACCTATGAGTCTAGTTTCCTTTGCATCAATCTTTTTGTCAATCTGACTTCGAACTAGAGAGATATTCGCGTTTTTGCGAGACCACGCAAGCATGCACCTCCCAAGGTATTAAGGCAGTGGAGAATTATTTAATCCCCTTTGGTCAGCTGTTGGTCAACGAAAATTCATTTTACAGCATATATTTCGTATGAAACCTCTCTCAAGTTCTCTCCATGGTTTCCTTTGGGTTTTGGGGCTAGAAGCCATGGCTCAACATGATTTTTGTGTCGGAAAGTCAGGAGTCGCATGTAGTCTGTAGTTTCGTGTCTTTTTCTTGATGTTGGTGGCTGTTTCGTGGTGATGCTGTTTGTAAGCCTTCTTTCTTTTATTCTCCTTATTTTTTCAGGTGGTTTATTGGTGTTTTAATGCAGATAGGTTTTTGTCTCAGAGTTTCTACCGTCGAATTCCTATGAATCTTATGGGGTAAGCTTCAATTGTCTCAAAATTTTGGACTACCTTTAGGCAGTAGATTCATGGTTTTGAAGTTCAAGTTCGTCTAGACTTGAAGCTAAGATACGTTAGGCTTGTCCCTCCCTTTGTCGGCATGTATTTCATAGTCGTTGTCGTCCGTGTTGATGTGTGTGTTGGCAGTTTTTGTGATAGCTCGTGTTATTACTATTATTGAAATCTTGTTCTGGTATTTATACGCTGATAATGGTGTGTTTAAGGTTCTGGTTTTGTTGGTGGCTCGGGCTTAAGTGCGGAGAGTCGTAGTTATGGTTAATTATTAGACTCATATCAAGAGGTCATCTGTGAAGCCTGTGGTTCATGTAGAAAGCTATGAGCTATTAATGGGAATAATATTAGGTGATGATATTGACAAGTGACTAAGGGATTATAGTGGTTAAGGTCGAAGATTGCAATGATCTTTTGTTACATTCGAATTGGCAATCTTGTCGACCGTGTCGATGGCACATGACGGCTATGGCGACACTTGGGATAATTTGGCCATGTCCCTTGATGTTAGTGGTAAGTAGAGTGGTTTGTGGGCAGTTTTTGATGCTTGGAGATAGACTGGCTGGGATGGTTACCCTTAACTCGATTAGTGGCTCATCAGTGGATGAATAGACATGAAAGAATAACTGTGTTGTGATAATCGATTGGTGGGGTTCGAGAGCCAGTTATGGGTTGTTTTAATATGTATTATTATTGTTGTTGGTTGTGATTATTGTGTTTGTGTGTGTGTTGTATTTGAGGCCTTGTGTCTTGTGGATACTCGATGCACGAGAGTTGTTCCGGCTAGGGGTTGAGCCCAAGGAGTGATATCACATATGCGGTTGAGGATGATTTCCTCCGCAGTGTCGAGTTAAGACATGATTCGAGTGGTCCGATATGTATGAGACTTCTTTGGATTGTGATTTGGTTCTCCTAGATGGATTGAGCTCCGCTAACTTTGCGCAGTTTAGAGAGAGTCCGACAGTGCTTGATTGATGATGTTCAATGACTGGTGTTTACTTTTGATATACTTGGCATTATATTGTAATTGCGGCTTTTGTTATATGTTATTTGATAGCAGTGGATGTTAGACGTTGGCTGGTGTTAGCTGGAGGCCGTCGAGAGATCCAGAGACGATGACAGGTGAGTTATGTTGGCTAGAGGCCGCTGTGTTATTGTTTACTTTTGGACTTGTCAGGCTTATGGGGGCCAGGTAGGTTTTGTTTGAATGTTAGTTTGTAATTTCCAGGCTTATGGGGGCCAGGTAGGTTTTATGTGTTTGCTTAAGTTCAGTTCTCCTTCTATGATATTTGGTATATCTGTTGATCTCTAATCTTAGTCTTCCAGTTGTTTCTGCCTTTCATGCTCAGTACATTATTGTACTGACGCCCTAGTCGGGGAACTGCATTCATGCCTGCAGGTGATGGTGGGCTGTTAGATCAGGTTCTTGGTTGCTGAGTGGAGTTCCAACTGAGTCGGTGTGCTCGAGTTCTTTCAGAGTTGCCAGAGGTTTAGTTATGGGTAATTCTGGGCCCTATCCCGGGTACTTGATTTCTATTATATTCTTTTAGAGGCTCGTAGACATTTATTATAGGTGTAGTGTCATTGTTATTGGCCAGGCAGGCCATGTTGTATAGTTTTTCTTCCATTTTGTGGCCTTGACGGCATATTGTATTTATTTTCTTGGTTGCCTGACCTAGCTTCCATTATAGCCTATCATCTCATTCTGGTTGTATAGTTGTTGTGTTGTTGAACCTCATCGATTTTGGCCTTTTTTATGTTTTGGGCATCGACTATGCTCATATCAGGGGTGGCACTGGGTGCTAGTCACACCTCCCCGGGTTTGAGGTGTGATAGACTTGGTACCAAAGCAGTTCATCCTAGGGAGTCTATGAGTCGTGTCTAGTAAAGTCTTGTTTATGTATGCATTGGAAAGTGTACTTTTAAACTGGAGGCTACAAGACATTTAGGATTGTTACCCTTCTTTCAAGATCGAAATCGTGTGAGAAGCTAGATATCATAGGAGTCGAGTTTAGCTCATATTTTTGGGCTTGTGCAGGGATGCTTGTAACATGATGAATTAAAGCCAGCCAGTGGCCAAACATGGCGGCAGGTAAGATTCTTATTTGGATTATGGTTATAGTTGTGTCGCTCCTCGGCATGGTGTAAGGTTTTGTTGTTTGGAGTTGTTTGTGGTAGGCTTTTCATGTGAGTCTATGTTGTGCGATGTCATGTTATGTCAGTCCTTGAGTTGGAGTGGTGCGTGTCATCCAACATTCAAGGACGAATGTTTCTAAGGGGGGAATGATGTAACACCCCAAATAATTTGAGCGATAAAATCGTGCTTTTAAGGTATGACTAAGAGTACTTAATTGGATAAGTAAGAATTTTTATGAGCTATTTGAGTCACTCTATGATCATATTTAAGATTGGACGTCGTTCAAGTTGTGGAAAAAAAATCGGAAAAAGTTATTTCAAAATTTCCTTCTAAAGATTTCTTGAAATTTAGGTCAAATGTCTCGAGGTTTTTCTCCCAATCTATCAGGAGCTAGTGGGTGTGCGACCTATCAAATTAAAGATCTACGAGTCTAGATTCAAGAGCATCAAATTGTTTGTCAATCTGACTTCGGAGGAGAGAGATATTCACATTTTTACGAGACTGCGCAAGCAGGAACCTCACAAGGTCTTAAGGCGGTGGAGGATTATTTAATCCCCTTTGGGGTCGGATGTTGGTCATCAAAAACTCATTTTCCAGCATATATCTCATATGAAACCTCTCTCAAGTTCTCCCCATGGTTTCCTTTTGGTTTTGGGGCTAGAAGCCATGGCTCAACATGATCTTTGTGTCAGGAAGTTGGAAAATGCGGGTAGTCCGTGGTTTGGCATCTTTTTGGGGCCGTTGGTGGCTGCTTCTCGATGAAGCTGTTGGTAAGCCTTCTTTAATTTGTTTTCCTTTGTTTTAATGTTGTTTATAGGTGTTGTAATGCCGATAGGTTGTTGTCTCAGAGTTTCTACTGTCGAATTCCTATGAATCTTATCGGGTAAGCTTCATTTGTCTTGTTTTGTTGTTGAGTCATGTTGGCTGCGTTTTGCAAGTATTTTGGACTTCCTTTAGGGGGTAGGTTCATTGTTTTGAAGGCTCAAGTTTTTCTAGGCTTGAAGCTAAGGTATATTAGGCTTGTCCCTCCCTTTGTCAGTATGAATTCCATAGTCATTGTCGTCCGTGTTGACGTGTGTGTTGGATGTTTTTTGATGGCTTGTGTTTTTGCTTTTATTGAACTCTTGTTTTGCTTTTTATATGGTGATAATGGTGTGTTTAAGGTTCTGATTTGGTTGGTGGCTCGGGCTTGAGTGCGGAGAATCGTAGTTCTGGTAAATTATTAGACTCGTATCGAGAGGTCGTGTGTGAAGCGTGTGGTTCTTGTAGAAAGTTATGGGATATTAGTGTGAATAATATTAGGTGATGATATTGACAAGTGACTGAGGGATTATAGTGGTTAAGGTCGATGAATGCGATGATTTGTTGTTATATTCGAATTGAGATCATGTCGACCATGTCGATGGCACATGACGGTTGTGGTGACACTTGGGCTGATTTGTCCATGTCCCTTGATGTTAGTGGTAAGTAGAGTGGTTGGTGGTATGTTTGTAATTCTTGGGGATAGACTTGTTGGGATTGTAACCCTTAGCTCGATTAGCGGCTCGTCGGTAGATGAATAGACATGAAAGAATAGTACTGTGTTGTTATTATCGATTGGTGGAGTTTGAGAGCTAGTTATGGGCAGTTTTAGCATGTATTACCATTTTAGTTGATTTATATTGTTGTGATTGTGTGTGTGTTGAATTTGAGGCCTTGTGTCTTGTGGATAACCGATGTACAAGAGTTGTTCCGGCTAGGGGTCGAGCCCAATGAGTGATATGACCTATGGGGTTAAGGATGATGTCCTTCGTAGTGTCGAGTTGATACATGATTCGAGAGTGATTTGACATGTCTGAGCATTCCTAGGATTGCGATTTGGTTCTCCCAGATGCATTGAGCTCCGCTAACTGTGCGCAACCGAGAGAGAGTCTGGTAGTGCTTGATTGATGATGTTCACTGATTGGTGTTTACATTTGATATACTTGGCATTATATTGTAATTGCTGCTAGTGTTATATGTTATCTGATAGAAGTGGATTCTAGATGTTGGCTGGTTCGAGAGGTCTAGAGGCGATAACAGGTAAGCTACGTTGGCTTGGTGCCGCTGTGTTATTGTTTAATTTTGGACTTGCTACGCTTATGGGGGCCAGGTAGGTTTTGTTTGTATGTTTTTTATACTTTCTAGGCTTATGGGGTCCAGGTAGGTTTTATGTGTTTACTTAAGTTCAGTTCTCCTTCTGCGATATTTGGTACATCTTTTGATCTCTAATCTTAGTCTTCTAGTTGTTTCTGCCTTTCATGCTCGGTACATTATTGTATAGATGCCCTAGTTTGGGTGTTGCATTCATGCCTGCAGGTGATGGTGGGCTGTTAGATCAGGTTCTTGGTTGCTGAGTGGAGTTCCAGCTGAGTCGGTGTGCTCGAGTTCTTCCGGAGTTGCCAGAGGTTGAGTTATGGGTAGTCCGGGGTAAGGGACCGAGTAGTTGATTTCTATTATATTCTTTTAGAGGCTCGTCGACATTTATTATGGGTGTAGTGTCATTGTTATTGGCCAAGTGGGCCATGTGGTATACTTTTTCTTCCATTTTGTGGCCTTGACGGCATATTGTATTTATTTTTCTTGGTTGGTTAGGTGACCCAGCTTCCTCTATAGCCTATCGTCTAATTCTGATTGTATATTTGTTGTGTTGTTGAACCTCATCGGTTCTGGTTTTTGTTTTATATTTTGGGCATCGACTATGTTCATATCAGGGGTGGCACCAGGTGCCTGTCACGCCTCCCCGAGTTTGGGGTGTGACAGTTTCGTGTCTGGATCCAGACCTATGTTCAGGTCATGACAAACTTGCTATTAGAGCAAAGGTTTAGTGTGTCCTAGGGTGTATAAAAGTCGCGTTAAGTAGAGTCTTTTTCATAGGTGTGAAGTGCGCCACACTTATGAAAAAGAGGCTACGAAGATGAAGTATCTCTCTATTCTTCTATCCCGTGCTTATGCATTTGTAGAAATCATGCCTCCACACTGTATGAATGGAATAAGGAATGGAAATTGAAATGGCCATAAGGATGGCAATGGCGCTCTAGCAGGCCCCACCAGCCCCAGTGGACCCCTGTGCCTGAGTAGGTTGCCCATGATGATTTTAGGGAAGCTATTAAGATATTGGCACAAGCATTGACCACTCAGGTCAATCAGCAGGAAGTGGCTCATGTTTCCTAGGATGGGAACGCAGCAGCGGCTATAGTTCGGGATTTTCTCAGGATAAATCCCCCTGAGTTCCTTAGGCCGAGAGTGGAGGAGGACCCATACGAGTTCATAGAGGAGATCCAGAAGATCACCCAGATTATGGGGGTGATGGGAGGGAGTGTGCAGACTTAGCTCCCTATCACTTGAAAGGAGTCATCCATATATGGTATAGGCAGTAGAAGAATAGCCGGGGAGTTAAAGTCGGCCTCGTTGGTTAGGATGAGTTTCTCACTATATTCTTAGACCAATTCTTTCCCTAGGAGATAAGGGAAATCAAAGCAGCTGGGTTCGTAAATTTGAGACAGAACAACATAAAGATCTAGGGTATGCTCTTGGGTTCACCCGGTTTTTGAAATATGCGATGGAGATGGTGGTCGATCAGAGGGCTCGGTTGAGCAGATTTGTGAATGGAGTAGTGGACTATTTAGTCAAAGACAGCAGGATCGCTATGCTCCATCAGCACATTGATTTCTCCCAATTGGTCTTGTTTTTCCAACAGATTGAGGTGGCGAAGATGAGGGAGAGGGAGAGAGAGGCCAAGAGGGATAGGATAGAGAGTTTTGGATTTTTCCAGCAGAGGTCTGGAGGCAGACATCGTCAATAGTCCCACCATCGATCGTTAGTCCTAGTACTGTCAGCATCCAGTGTGCCATCCCGGACTAGGCGCAATCAAAGGCTGTGGGCATCAGGTTCTCGAGGTCAGGGGAGCAGGTCTGGAGAGAATAACATTCAAATTTGCAGCAAGTGGGGCAGAAGCAACCCGGAGAGTGCTTAGCAGGTTCAGGGGCATGTTTTGGGTGCGAGAAGCCCGAACACATGCTCAGAGACTGTCCAACAACCAGGCAAGGCCATGGTAGAGGTCGTGACCCAGCTTCCAATTCAGTATCTCCACTAGTATGCGCAGCTCAGCATGGTCCATCCACTAGTGCAGGTGGTGGTCAGCATCAAAACAGATTTTATGCCCTCTATCTCGCAAAGGTGTTCATTAAATTTCTATGAATCTGGACATCTCTGGCACGGGGTGCCACTCATCTTGCCAAATTTTTGAAGTGCAATTTCTCTTATGTTTTGAGCCACGCTAGGCACAACACCCGACTTAAGTTCTTGTTCTCTAAAGTTTGGGGCTTGGTGCGGGGTGCCAACCATAGCATCAAACCGTTTAGCTTCTCAAATCATCATTTGTTGCATCATTTTGAGCCTATTTTGCTAATCATTTGTTACCTCATAAAACACACACATATATGAATTTAAGTATATATTAAGGATTATGAACTCGAAACATGATCAAATATGGGTAAAATCATGGAAAATTGGCATTAAAACATTTCCAACATCACAAAACCATAGTTAAACCATTTTTCGTCCTCGAAAAATCCTTAAAACACACCTAAACTCATGTTTCACCATCACACTTGACACATCTATCAAGTCATACTCAACCAACTAGCATGGATCACACGTAAAGTGGTTTATCATGATAAAACCAATTCTCACAAAGCATATAGAAAGATTTCACAATCAAGAACATACAACCTCTATAAATGGAACATCTTTTAAAAACAAAGGGACAACATGATTAAATGTGACACATGCAACAAGTAGTACACCGAATTAGACATCTTGTGCCCCTCACTTGTAGTGATGTTCCTATTACACCCCGTAAGTTGCTATTAAATAGTGGAAGAGTGTGTGCACTTGTTATAGTATCGGGAGCACGTCATGCGCGGGAAAAGGCCCAAATAAGGGAGCGCACGAGCACATCAACGAGCAAGAAGGAGGATGAAGCAGAGGCAGAGCGCAAGGAGCAGCGTGTCGCGCCCCTGCCCGGTGTCTTGAGTGGCGCATCGCGACCCTGTATTGGCACTATGGGCGGCGTGGCGCACCCCCACCACCACCTCAACATCTATATAAAGCTCCTTCATGTGTGATTAATTTATTTTCTAATATTTCCCTCAACAGCAAATAGAGCATGAGCGACGATTTCATTTGTTTTCGTCAAATTACGCTGCTAAACTCCATCCAAATACAAATTTATTCTGGATAACGAGTTATAGGCCTACGAGGAATGTCCCTACAGAGTTATTTCTTGAAAATTCACTCATTAGTACTAGAACCCCGCCGAGTAAGAATTGTAGAAATCACATCTAATCGAGTCCTAAGCAGTTACAAGTTATAGGTAAGCATTTCTACCTTCTAAACACTCGGGAATTTGTGAGTTTTCAATTGAATTAAATGAAGTTGAATTATAGTTAATATTATTGAAGATATAGTTATTTTCCCAGTCTTGGCATTGAAAATAGCCTTGTTCTCTCAGCGTAGAGGCTACAATTGAGTGGAATTATCGGCTACAGGTTGGAAATATTTGGATAAATGAGAATCGACATTTGAGTTATGTTAAGGCTAACCTCTTTTGACAAGTATTCTCATCGTATAGTGATACGACCCATGCCTCTATAAGTAAGTTGAACGTATATATGTTATGATTAGCTGCTGCAAGTAGATAAAAATTATATATATCATGGTTAGCTGCTATAAGATGAATTAAGATTGAGTGGTGATATCCCTCATTAGGAAAGAGTATGTTAAGTATGACTAACGTCGGGAGCGTTGTAGAGATTTCCTTGCTCACTCGTTTACTATTTAGAGAGGTTCTGATATCTTGTTGTGGTACCATGGCCTTAGAAGCTTGTAGTTAGTTTTTGGGCCTAAACTCGGTAATGTTGGATAGCATAGGGCGTGACCGGATGAAACCATTAGTTTGATGCCTATAGTGACAGTAAAGCTCATCTAGAAGCCCTTGGCATATCTTGAAACCCCCAGAGCCAGAATCTTGATAGGGTGGTCTTATCTTCAAGTTGATGGAACTAGGGTTTCCTAATAAATGGAGTGACAACTTACCATATGGTTGGTTATTTTCAGTAACCATTAGCCTTAGCTGACTCATTGCTTGTCATATAGGTCACTCAGGAAACCACCCCAGCTGTTAGAAATTTGATAGACTAAGTAATCGCTAAGGAGTGAATCCGATTGGTAGCAGCCCTGTAGTCGTCCCAAGCAAAGAAATCATATAGACAGTCGCCTATGACCTTGTTGTTCGCTTATGAACTACTGTTGTCCTAGCATGACCTTCAAAGTATCACTTAGGCCACTCCGGATCTCGCTAGGCCGTTAGAGATTATAATAACTGTTAGTACCCTCTGGTCAGGTGTTGGCATACGGGGTATGCCTATTGGCAGCTATATAGAATATTCTAAGGGCACGTTATGATCACGTTAAACCTGAGGGACCAGATACGCCTTTTGAGTGACTAGATTTATAGATTTTAACATAGTGTCCCAAGTTGGGGTAGATCGTATTTCGTACTTCCTCTCTTCATGAATAGCTAAGAGGCTGATAGTTGTACGAGCTACTTATGGAGCTATAAATTACTTACAGAGATACGATGTTGCTAATGCTTATGGAGATATGATTCTGTATTGCTTACGGAGCTACTGAATCGTTTATGGAGCCATATATTGTCTGTAAGGACAAAAGTGGAGCCTACGTGCCATATTCAAGTATATTCACTTACGAACTTCTTCTATGCCGCAGCGGCATTACAGACCCTTCATAGAGCCTCGTATGCTCGGGGTACAATCACAGGGGCGAAAAGGGCCGAACTCAATTATAGGAGCCCAGACAGCTCATATACAATCACAGGAGCCCCGATGACTCAGGTGCAGTTACAGTTATTTACAGGGCCTTAGGGGTACTAATAGCGGTATATAGACTGATTGGCACCCATCGGGGCTTATGGGAGCCCAGGTAGGTTATATCTGTATAGATTACACCTTCCAAGCTTACAGGGGCCAGGTTAGGTTCTTGTTTGGGTACTTGCTTGCTAGTTATAGCTTATGAATGTATAGTCGTACAGCTTTAGCTCATATTCAGGTAGTGATCTACTAGATGCAGATTAAGGATAAGAGAGCCTACAAGTTAATTTCTGCCCTTCTTGATGATTACTTTCAGTTCTTTATCAGCTCTTATTCATCTTTTATTATTGCCTTACATATTCGATACATATTGTACTAATGCCCAACTATGGGGCGCAGCATACTTGCCTGCAGGTTTGGACAGATAGGTTTCGGGACCTCCTAGCAGCTATTCAGAGTTAGCAGATTGGCAGCTCCTTTCATTCAGAGTTACCAGGTTGTAGAGGTTTACCTGTTTTTTATTTATATGGCATTTTGGTAAGCCGGGACCCTATCCCGGCCAATATTTTCACTCTTAGAGGCTTGTAGACTTTTCAGTTGTCGGTTGTTGTTGGCTGTGTAGGGCCTAATTTAGCTATTAGTTGACAGCCTTGTCAGCCATAGTTCATATATGACAGCTTGTTTTCCATTCTGTTATGATTAGACAACATGGTGGTCTTGTCGGCCTTCATAGGATCCCTTTATTATTATGTTGATTAGGTTAGCAATTTTCTTTTATAGGTGTTGCGTGGCCTTGTTGGCCCAAGGCTATGTTTGCAACCGAGATATAGCATTTTGTTTTCTTAATTTTGAGTTGCCGACAGGCACCAAAAGTGCATATGCCTAGCCAGGTCAGCCCAGGTTCCAATATGGCATCAGGTGCCAGTCATACCTCCCAAGGTGGGGCATGAAAGTTCCTCTGTCAAATTCATCAATGTAAAGACATGGAACACAATAAGTAAGGAACACTCACTCACAAATGATGTAATGCATGCACCCATACCATAGGCTTGCCCTTCATGTACGTCAAGACTACCTAATTTCTTAAAGAGATTAAGATCACACAGACTTTTCTTGGTTGTAATGTCGGCTAAGGGACGAGTAGGATTGATATTTCATTTTATAGTGACTACAACCCTAAGCACTTTTAAGATATATTTCACTTTTCTTGTCCACCACTTTTCTCGTTGCTTGTTCACCCTTCACCTACTTGTCTTTTCTTTTCATGCTCCATTTTTTTCTACTTGACTGCTAGTTTTCTAATCATAGAATCACTAAGAATTTTGCAATTAATGCTCTCTTTTTCAATTCCCTAGCAGCAAGTAAACAACACAATTTTTATGGGTAACCCTTCTTCTCATTTTTCTTTCCTTAGCACAACTTTTTCTTCTTCCCTTAACATTATACATCGCCAGACTTTTCCTTTAGAGTCTCAAAGGTCCTAAGACTACTTTGGAGCAATAAGAGTGAAGTATCATAACAAGAAGGATTAAGCTATTATCAAGGCTAAGAAAGAATAAGACTTTTAGGCTCAAATGGGTTAACTAGGGATAATGACTGGGAAGGTAAAACAAATATGGGAAAACATGGATTTTCAAAGAAATGTCTTGATCATCTCTCAACTCCCTACCAACTAATTATCCTAAATATGTTGAGGCAAGTTCTAAATGCTACAATATATATATACACAAAGCAATTCAGCTCACCTCGCATGGCAACAAGAATCTAATCAGTTTCTACAGCTGCACATTCACACAATCATATTGAATGACAAGTTTATGCATAATTAAACCCTGAGAATATGTTGAGTCAAATCAAAGAGATGTGTGCATCTCTCATGGATCCTCGCTAATGCAATCAAGATGACCACGCTACTCACTCCAGCATAACAACTAAGAAGAATATCAACAAGCATACAAGTGAATGACCCACGACTCAATCCTAAAAATAAAAAAAATGTGATGAAACATCGCTTAAGAAGGTCGTCATCTATCTATCATAGGAAAATGTAATTACTTTACGACTATGGCGACTCAAAAAACAAAACAATTGACTCCAAGCAACCAAACATAACATAGTCAAGACGATCAAAAAGTCAGAATATCCCAGGCATCCAAGTCAACATCACCATACTAGCTATTACAACCCATGACCTACGAATCATCAAGCTACTACTACGAGGAATGACATAATAATTCTATGACCTACTACAAATATAGCTATCTAAAAATAACAGGAATCTATCTTTCCTCCACCCACACTTAAAAAGGTGCACTGTCCTCAGTGCACACACAATCACATCATAAAGGGAGAGAAATTGAACTTCCTGGGTCGCTAAGTATCATCCTCGGGATTGTACTCCTCATCCTCCTCATCATCTTCTCCATCAACTTGCAGGACGTCCGTAGCATCATCCTCCTCCTCATAGATATCTAGGTCATCAACACCATTAGTAAGGACTGTGACCTCATCATCATCAAGCGGCTCCTCAAAAGCTGGGCCCACTAGGCACATCAATATAGCACTCTCCATGAGCGAGTACTGCACCTCTAAAACAATCATCTCCTCTGCAGTGGTTGGCCGACCTCCTATCTTCAACTATAATTCTAGTATCCCAAACATATGACCTTGCCAACTCTTATCCCAAGCTTGTGGATCAGCTATAGTAAGAAGAGGGCCTATGGAAGGGACAGTCTCCTTCACCTTTGTGACGACTATCATTTTTCCAGCCAGGTGTCCTGCCAAAGGTAAGACAAGGTCTGCATCCTCCTCCTCAATACCTCCCTCCCTCAAGAACATGGTAAAGAGACTACCATGACAATATTTCCATCTACAATTATCTTATGATCTTCTCATATTCTCATGAATCATAGCACCAAAGTTGATCAATATTCCCTTTATCAGCATGTATACCAAGACAATCCGTTATCGAGTCACCTGTCATATGTGTCCCAGGGAGAAAGACAGCACACATCAACTTCATTCACACCTTTGTGTCCTTATTTAAATAAGAAAATGCCAATGTGGAATGAGTGCCATTATGATCCCGTGCCCAATGGGTGGATGAGTGCTTCCCACATAGAGTGTGATGAATGTCTCTATATGGAGGCTTCTCCACCAAAATGAAATACTCCGAAGGGTCTACTACAAGTGTCGCTAGTAAGGCATTGAACCTTTTAGCTGTGAATCCCACCACTTGACCTCTGATCTTGACCTTGGTGCTCTCTCTGAATGAAGTATCCCAATTTGCATAGAATTCCCTCACCAAAGTGAGGTTGCACCTTTCCGGCTCATTGAAGATATAACCAGCTCCTAACTCACGTATCTTCTATCAAATGACAAGGAACTCAAGTGCCAAGTGGCCCTCATCAATCCAATTCTCAGTGGCATACATGACTTCTTTTTGAGTGTTAAACTAAGTAAGCCCATAAGGCTCTACCGCTTTTTCTATGAATCTCCTTATAGGGCCTACTTTGGAAGCCAAAGAACTAGCCCCCATTTTTACTTTCCTAGCCCTATTGACACTTGGATCCTCAACAACCACCTCCTTTCCTTTTGATGCCATGGTACCTAACAAGAAAAAGTCACAAACTTCACAAAATTAGCTTATGAACAAAATGGCTAACTAATTAAGTGTTGAAGGTGCAAAATCCACCCCACACTTAATTTGCTAGTGTGCTTGTGAGAATTTGTCAAAGGAGTACTCAAGAATTCCCTCATCATCACCCATTATCAATAATTCATTTTAGTTCACTACTCCATACTACACCAAAGTCATGAAATTTTCTTTTTTTTCCACTATCCTATTACTTCAACTTTTTTCAGGAATGCGTCAACTAAGTCATCCCTCTATCTTTCCTCCTCCAATTAATAATTCAAGTACTTCATATAATGGAGTAACAATATTCAATCCAAAAAACAATAAGCAATTTAGTACCATCCAACATGAATTAATTAATAATCTCACCAACTCAAGCCTTTATCACATTCAAGAATCATATACTTTTTCTCTCTACAATTAATACATTTACCCACAAACATTCAAGAATTCAATTCACCAACCCCCATCATCCCCAGAAGTTCAAATCACTATATTCAACCAAGAATCAAGCTACCCAACAAATATAACATATAATTATAGAAGAATTTAAGACATTAAGCTCATAAAATCGAAAACATGAAATTCAAGTTTTTTTATCTTTTTCTTTTTTCACCAAAAATGGTAATTTTGGGTTCTAAATCTTGGGGGAAAATGGTGTAGGAGCATGCTTTCATCATTAATCAAATAAAAGATAAGAAACATACTTACTTGAGTTGAAGATGAGAGCTTCACCAAAGCTTTGGAGAAGACACAACGGAGGGGAAAGAGAATGGGAGAGTTACCACTTTAAGGCAGGAGAGAGGATTTTTTGTTTTTTTTGTTTTTCAATTTTTTGAGGGAAAAAGATTAATGGGACTTTAAATAAATAAGTGGGAATGGGCTTTTATGTAATTTTATGGTCTTTTAAGTTAAATTTGACTCAAATTGACTAACATTTTTCGTCTAGATAGCCCCTAGTGCGCCGCCCCCTCTATCTCACCACAGACTTAAAAAGAAATTTCTCTAGAGATAGGGGGCTCGCGTGGCGCGCCACCTATACCCTAACATGAAAAAAGAATTTTCTACTAGTTTTTAATTCCTGGCCCCTAATGTCAGGGATCTCACCCATGAATTACATTTTTTAGCTCAATGACCCAGCTTGTTCGTGCCTCTTATGCCCTGTTCATCTCTACAAAACAAAGGAAAACATACAAAATGTTAAAAGTATGGGTTTCCTCCCACCAAGCGCCTTAGTTAAAGTTTTGGGATGACATTCATGGGTTGCCTCCCATGAAGCGCCTGATTTAACGTCGCGACATGACTCTGGTCCCTGTCCTCCTTCATCCAAGTGGACTTATGACCATACCAAGGATCTGCTAAACCCTCATGCAACACTTGCTGCTCCACTAACTTATTACAACCTCTAGGTTCTCTCGCCGGCTTCACTTTGAAGTCCCCATTGTGAGGTGGCATTTGTGCTGCTCTGAACACTTTAAACACTACCTCCTGACCATCTACTCTCATAGACATCTTGCCCTACTGAACATGTATAACCACGTCGGCGGTGGCTAAAAATCCTCTACCCAGAATGAGGAGAACTGCTGCATCTGCCTCATAGTCCAAGATTATAAAGTCCACCGGCAAGATGAAAGGTCTTACCTTAATCAAGACATCTTCAATGATTCTCTCAGGATAGGACAGAGACCGATCCGCGACCTGCAATGTCACAATGGTAGGCCATGGTTCACCTAAACTCAGAGTTCTGAACAGGGATGTAGGCATCAAGTTGATGCTCGCACCCAGATCACATAAGGCTAAACCAACTTTCTTGCTTCCAATAGTGAAGGGATAGTGAAGCTCCCCGGGGTCCTTTAGCGTTTTAGGAATTTTATTCTTGATTTGGGAACTGCACTCTTCCTTAAGTGCCATGGTTTCAAACACTGTATGCCTCCTCTTATTAGCCACGATATCCTTGAGATATCTGCGTACTTTGGAACTTCCTGCAAAAGCTCCACCAATGGAATATGATCATGAACCTGCTTTAACAACTCAAGAAACTTACTACAGGCTATGTCCTCTATCTTCTTCTTAAACCTTTGAGGAAATGGAGGAGGTTGTCTAGATACTATAATTTTCAGTTGCGGGTTGCTAGACTCCCCCACCTAAGTCTTGGAGCTCACGTCCTGTTCCTCATCAACTCTTTCTTTTCTGGGGAAAACCTCTCCCAGCTACTTACCACTGTTCAATGAAAGCATTTACATTTTCCTTGGGGTTCTACTCAGTGTTACCCAGGAGTGCCCTTGTGGTATGTTGTTCTATTGTACGACTAATTGTCCTGTTTGGCTTTCGAGCTCATGGATGGACTTTTTCATTGGATTGACCACTTGCCTCTGCTGCACCATCTATTGTTTCATTATCTCCTCAAGAGAACTGTTCTACTGCTGGCCCTGTGGCCTTCGATAAGTGTTCTGGAATCTTTGGAAGTTTTGATTCCCTCCTCTTTGGGGATTTGCTACATTTCGGTACCCCTGATTGTAGCCATTACCTGAAAAACCTCCCCCATGACCTTGTTGTCCCATAAAATATACAAATATAGGATTAAGAGGATAACCTGAATAGGCATGGCTTTCTCCACAAGCCTCACATGATGGTGGTAGTATTTGTACCTACTACACTTGGCCTCCTGCTGGTGTGGTCACCAACTTACTGATCGCATTCAAAAACTTGCTAATTTCTTCCCTGATTGGCACTAAACCATCCACTTTAAGCTTTCCCAGCACCTTTTCTGCAACAAATCCTCTGCCGGAGTCTTGATAATCCCGACTTCCCGTAGACATGAGGTTCAAAAGAGCTTCAATTTCATCATAACTTTTGGACTAAATCTGTCTCTGTGCGGTAGCGTCAAGGAGTATCTCAAACTCAGGATTCAGGCCGTCAATGAAGTTGTGCCCAATTATCTCCTTAGGTTGCATGTGGTGTGCACAATCCCTCAAGTAACCTTTGTAACATTCCCATGCTTGAGCTAGCGTTTCTCCATCTTTTTGTATGAATTTGGAGATCTTTCCCCTTAGTTATTAAGTTCTTCTCGAAGAGAAAAACCAGTTCATGAACTTATTAGAGAGGATCTCCAAGTGGTGATAGATCGTGCAAGCTCAATCTGAAGCCACTCCTTGGCCTCTCTGATCAGTGAGAACGGAAACAAAGTTAACTTGACATATTCACCTTACACGTTCTAGTAGTGGAAGTTCTCACTCAGCTCTACAAACATCATCAGATGGCTGAGGGGATCGTCATGTGGCTTTCCTTGAAATCAGCAAGTGTATTGGACCAACCGGACAGTCCCTTCTTTTAGCTCAAAGTTCCCAATGATGGTCGATATGACGATAACTTTAGAAGCGTTCTCCAAATAAGGCCTAGAAAAAAAATGCATCACTGGAGCTCTCTCATTCTCTTCATCTGCTGCTTTCCCAATGTTTTTCATAGCTAACCTTTAAAAAGTTCTCTCTATTTCAGGATCAAGAGAAGCCAAAGGTGGTCTGTGATTTCTCATGCTTTGCATACACTAAGGTAAACAACGCTGTAATCTTCAGTAAAAACAAGAAACAAACGTATGATACAGACTAGCAAAATAAAATTCTAAACTGGGAATGATTAAACATATTGAAGTCCCCGACAGCAGCGCCAAAAACTTAATGTCGCCTAAGCACACACAATCGCACGTGGTCGTCAAGTAATATAGGATTTTGAAGTCCAAATAGCATACCTAAGGGACTTGTCATTTTATTCGTTATAAGGTTGTATTTTGATTTCACTAATCTATAGAACAAGTCAAATGAAGATTGGTTTGGAAAATTTTAGAGAAAACTAAAACTACTAGAGCTTCAAATATAAAATTTACTAAAACAAATGCAAGCTTTATTGTATTTCGATAATGATGAAAGACTAGGGAAACAACTCTTGGTTGGTTTCAAGTTGAGTTTTCCAGACGTAATTAAACTAGCATGAATTTTCCTATGGTTGCTAGCTGCAAGTTACTATCCCATTTCTTGCCACTATCCCTAGAATCCAAGAACTATGTCATAAACCCTAACGCTTATATCCCTACGGTCGCAGGAGAATAATGAAACGATAACTATGCCTACTTGTGTTTCAACTAATTGAGGTTGAAGGGTATATCCTTATCCTCAATAATAACTTTTGTTCTATCACAAATGGGTTCAAGGGTCTTTGAATTCCCGTTCTATATTTATTTTTAACCCTTTCGATTCCCTTTCCCAGGTTCAATCGAAAGCCAATAGATTACTTATAAGGTGATGAATCTTGTAAATAATAAATTAACACAAATAAATACTAACAACCATAATTGAAAAATCAAACAAACTTTAATTAGTCTTTCAAACAATCAACTATTCACCATGGCCACAACCTTAGAATATGAGTTTAGCCACTCATAGAAAAGCGGGATAACAGATACTTATTCATCATCATACAAAGATGAGAAGTAAAGAAGACAAAACCTAGTTGTAGAACTTTGTCTTCCTTCCAAACGACTTACAAGCTTTCATAAACGAAACACAAATGACATTTCTTCCCTAAGGCCACTATTTATAGATGAGCCTTCAAATGACACTTCTGCCCTTCAATACTTGACTTTAAAATCAGCATTTTCTTCCCTAAAATGAACCTGGCATGCCGCCCCATCTATCTCTCCATAGACTTAGTTAAATTTCTAGTAATTTTAGCTCCAGATAGGGTCTGGCGCACTGCCCCCTCTATCTCGCCAAGGTGTTCATCAATTTTCTGTAAGTCTGGACATCTCGGGCGCAGGGTGCCACTCATCTCATCAAATTTTTGAAGTGCAATTTCTCTGAAGTTTGAGCACACCATCCATAACACCAGACTTAAGTTGTTGTTCTCTAATGTTTGGGACTTGGTGGGGGGGGTGCCAACCATAGCACCAAACTCTTCAGCCTCTGAAATCTTCATTTCTTGCACCATTTTGAGCCCATTCTACATAGTTTCCTGCTCAAATCAACTCAAATCGTTTGTTAGCACATAAAACACACACATACTTAAATTTAAGAATAAATTAATGATTATAAACTAAAAAAATGATCAAATATGTGTAAAATCTTGGAAAATGGGCATAAAAATATACCTAACATCAACCCGCATTTTTTTTGTTCCAGCTCAGTTCCAACTTGAGGTACCAGTTTCCTCCTTAGTACTCTATTCAGTTTCATATCTAGATCATGTCTCTCAGTTTCTTTTTTTTATCAGTGCATGCATGTGTGATTCATGAATAGTTCAGTCATGTATTACTGTCTAGAGATAGTCACTCCAATAGTTTTCAACTTTAGATATTTTGTATATGGGATAGAAATTCCTTTCACCAGTTACTCAATATGTTTACCTACATTCGAAGACAAATGTTCCCAAGGGGGAGATATTGTAATACTACAAAAGTTTCTAAGATCATATCCGAGGATTGAAGTGGAGAAATTAGGGAAAAAATTGCACAATTCACAGAATGACTCTTCTGCTGACTCGTAAGGTCACCCAATGAGTCATGGAGTGACTCGTGAAGGGAAAGGTAGGCCAGTGAGGTGTCATGGCCGGGGGTAACCACAGATGGAGTCACGAGTCGTGGTGTCACTTTACTACTCATGAAATGAGTCGTGGTTAGGATGGTTGAGTTTAAGGTTGGTTTCTAGTGGTCATGAGTGAGGGCCACGAGTTGTGACTCCCCTAACAACTCGTGATGTCCCTCATGAGGACTGGCAGAGTCATTTTTCCTGCAAAATTAGTAAGGTTATTTTCATAATTCCTAAATTCCTAAACCCTAAACTATATCGTTTTAAACTATGTAAAGAATATTTTAAGAAGGTTAGCCTATTCTAAATCATTCTCTCCCATGCATTCAAGTTTGGAGAATTTCATTGAAGATCAGGTCTAAGAATTCTCTAAGTTCTTCTCCAAATCTCTTGGGCTTATAAGAAAGGGTGTAGAATCATCTTACCCAGGTATGTAGGATCATGAATGAGAGTTTCCCTTTATTCTCATGCTCAACCCCTTCTCAAGTTCATGAATTCAAGTGTATGATTCTATGAGGTTTTAACTCAAATTTATGAAATTCTCTATGTTTAATTCATGGGTCAATTCTCTTCATGTTTCAAATGATGTTTTAAGATTCATGGATAGGTTCTATACCTATTTTGATTACAATTCATGATTTCAAGTTTAATGAACATGATGCCCAGTTATGAAAGTTTCATGAAAAGTCGAGTTTATGATCTATGTTTCCAAGTATGATAAGATGTTTAGCATGAAAGAATGCTTATGACTTATCCATGAATGTAACTATGATTTTACTTGTGATGTCTATCACATGCAAGCATTATGTTAAGATTTAGGCAAGCCCGCTCAAGTGAAACATGATTTCATGATTAGCCAAGGCTAATAAGTTCAATTATTTCAACTTTTGGAGTCAAGACTCTCCATATGTTAAGATTTAAATAATGTTTTGATATATGATTAAATAAGCTTTATATATTTCTTTGGGAGTAGTGTCTAGCACCGAATTAGCTAGGGGTTCAAACGTTTCCTAGTCTCATAAACTATGCGCAAATATAGGTATACTTTGGGGCCTCTCAAGAGAGCGTTTCCCCGACCCAAGGGCATACTGTGATACCATACCTTACTTAATCCTTTGCCCCAGCAAGTCTTAGGATGACCCTACTCCACATGGGCAAGACGTGGGATCATCATACGCTCACACATGGTGGTTGTCGATTAATATGAGTCTCCCATTTTTTCTCATGATTTCAGTAATGCACATACTATGAGATATTATATCATGTTTTCAGTTGGTTTAATCCAAGGATTAGTTTATGATCTTTTACCTATAATTTCAGATATGGCAAGCCATATGGACATACTTTAGTTTATGTTTGTTCTTGTTTTAAGATATCAGCATATAGCCTTTACTCTCAGAATCCTATGATGTTATGATTTAAGATATGCATGATTTCAGTTTTACCCACTCTGCCTATTTTACTTAACTTGCATACTTAGTACATTCCAAGTACTGACCGCATACTCTATGTTGTATCATTTTACAATACAGGCTCAGACGCTCAGACTCTGTCTTGCCGCTAGCCAGTCTCTAGAGTTTATCCAAGACAGCTTTGTTGGTAAGTCCTCATCCTTCAAGGACCTTCAGTTAGTCGAGTGTTGCTATTTTCAATTTCATACATCTAGTGAGCTAGTTGGGGTGTTGTCCCATCAGTTCATCAGTATGTTAGAAGCTTTTCAGACATAGATTGTATATTCTACTTCAGATTCAGTGTTTTGATATTTTTGTTGGTTAGATGCTTTACTATTCAGACTTCTTCTATTTTAGAATTCTATTTTTTTGCTTTTCTTATATTAAGCTTTAGTGATCATATTCATTCTATGGGTCGACTTAGAGCCATTTGTGATTCTAGATTTCGTGCCTAGATCCGGACTTATGTTCGGGTTGTGACAACCCTTAATTTTAAATTCATTGTCTTGGAAGAGTTTTAAAGTTTGTAATTCACATTTATCATTGTCTGTTAATAATATGTCATCCACATATACTGCCGCAACAGAAATTGAGTTGGAAGACTTCTTAAAAAAAGAGAATAACCATTAAAAGAATGACTAAATCCTTTAAAATTGAGAGAAAAAGTAAGTTGAGCATACTATTGTCTAGATGCTTCTTTAGGTCCATAAATGACTTTTTTGAGTAGACAGACATTGTTAGGAGAAGGTGATGCAATGCTAGGAGAAAATTTCCTATAAACTTCTTCATTTAAATCACCATGAATAAAAGCATTATTAACATCTAATTGAAAAACACCACATCTATTTTTAGTGCAATAGCTAGTATACATCTGATTGAGTAATCCTGACTACTAGGGAAAAAGTTTCATTATACTCAACTTCTTTTCTTTGCACATCACCTCTAATTACCAACCTAACCTTGTGTGTCTCAATGCTTCCTTCAGAGTATTGTTTCACCTTATAAACCCATTAGATGGTAGTGCTTTCTATTTAATAGGCAACACAACAACATCCCATGTGTTGTTGAGGTTTAAAGCTGCAAGTTCTTTATCCAAGGTTTCTTGCCAACCTAGATGATGTGCTTCCTAAATATAGCTAACTAGTTCCTGTATACTAGTAATAGAGTTGAGAATGACTTAATTGTTAGAAGATAATTCACTAAAAGATAAGGAATCAAGAGTAACAGGACTTAGAAAACCTGTAGAAGTCACGTCTGTAAAGTGACGAGCACTATAAATGTAATCTTCCAAATAATCTGGTTTCTTATGATTCTTTGAACAATAGGCAACGAAGAAGAAGAGCTATAGATATATCGAAAGTGGAAGAAATAGGTTAAGTATCATTAGAAGTAGATGGAGATTGAGGCAGGATAGTAGGCTTGGAAATATTATCAGAAACATACACATAATAAGAAGGAGAATCTAATAAAGGAAAAGAATATTTTGAGAGCGAATCACAAGAAGTAGATGTACTAGAAAGGAAGAAGGTAGGTTGTAAAAAAGAATGTGAAAGAAAAGGAATGTATCTCTCATGAAAAATCACATCCCTTAAAATTGAAATGTTCTTTATTTGTAGATCCAAGACCTTATAACTATTTTTTCCATAAGGATATCCCATAAACACACGAGGTGAAGCTTTAGGATCAAATTTAGTTCTATTTAAAGGAGGAGTAGAAATAAAATACAGACATCCAAAACACTTTAAATGAGTATAAGATGGTTTAACTTTGAACATAATCTCAAAGGGAGTCTTGAAATACTATACACTAGAAGGAAATCTGTTTGAGGTTAGTAGGACTTAATAAGCATTCCCTCCAATAGCTAATAGGAAGATGCGATTGAAATAAAAGAGCTCTTGATGTTTTCAATAAATTCTTATGTTTTCTCTCCACTACTCTAATCTATTGTAAAGTGTAAACCCAAGTCATTTGATGGATAATTCCTTTGGAAAGGAAAAAATCAGATTGAACTTTCCTATTTTACAATTCAAAAACATTATCAGTTCTTATAATTTTAACTTTGAAATTGAACTATCTCTTTATAATAGAAAGAAAAGAATGAAGGACAGGAAAAACGTTTGATTTAGTACTAGGAAGATGAGTACAAGTAGCTTTACTAAAATCATCAATAATTGTAAGAAAATATCTAAATCCATAATATGTAGTACATTTATAAGGACACCAAGTATCTACATGTGTTAGATCAAATATACCTTTAGTGAAAATAGCGCTAGAAGGAAAAGATAACTTTGAGTGCCTTTTGTCACGATGTGAACATAGGACCCGATCAAGAACCCCGAGAGGCTCCAAGTTGACCCATGACATGAACATGACATCTGAATTCAACATAAACAAACAAAAGTCTAACATATATATAATAAAGCAAAAGTATGAAAACATCATAACATCTGAATATATACACATGACTGAATCTGAATACATGCTATGTCTGAGAAGCCTCTACTACTGATGAGTTGTTGGGACAAGACCCCAACTAACTCACTATAGTCTGAAACTGAAAATATGCAGTACAACTAACTCACTATAGTCTTATAACCGACGTTACTACAAAAGAGCTTATGGTCCCCACTATTACACTCAAGTGGGCAGAGGCATCCAAAGCCTTTCCAAGGTTAAGGATGCTACCTGATAACGATATCAAGTTGAACGCTCCTTGGGGGAAAGGGAACTCACAATGAAGGTCTCAAATAATCTGAACATACTTACGTCGGCAAATAGTTCTATGGCATAGGGTTGACTAACCCTTAACCTATTCGGTGCAAGATACTACTCCTAAAAACATACATTTTCTCTCCATCATTTTTAAACAAAGCTAATCCATCGTGTAGTGACGAAGCTGACTCATGACATACATGTATAAATCTGAAATCACATAAGGAGCCTTGGGCTCAAACCATACTACAAGCTGAAAATAGAGGGATTCTAGACTCCAAAATCCATGTGGTAAGCTAATACATGAAGTTTAGATAAATCATGAAATATACTTGATCATATAGGCTTGCCAACTCCTTAAACATGCTTGACATAGTCTTGATCATTCGAAAACATGAACATGGACATGGATAATTCAAAATAATACTTTCATAATATACATCTATCATACTAGAATACATATATCATAGATCTTATCTTTTATAAACTTTTACGGATGGGCATTATAATTTGCAAAACTTGGAAACATGATTTGTAATTGGAAACATTGTAAAATATGCCCATTAATCATAATTCGACATTAGAAACATGCTTAGATCATACCCATGATTGATACTTAGAGAATTCACACATTGGGTTAAAACCCTATAGATTCATCAACTATAATTTCATGAATTGAAGAGGGTTTCGGCATGAGTGTGGATGATTACACCCATTCATAACCCTACATACCTGGAAGAATATGATTTCCCTAACCCTCTTGAAAGCCCAATGAATTTTTGGTAAGAACTTGATGAATCCTAAGTTTGATCACCCATAGACCCTCTAGGTTGCATGCATGGAAGAGAATAGGCTTACAATGAACTCGCCCCTCTTAAAACACACTATTCTGAGCTTAAAATGATGCAATATAGGCCTTAGGAACTTAGGAATTATGGAAAAACCCTTAATAAATTCACAGGAAAAATACTCACTGCCAGTCCCAACGAGGGACTGGACGACTCATTCCCTTTACCATCAATCATGGTCTTTTTCACATTGCCTGCACTGGAATTTTTCAACACTGGTCACCACGAGGGATACCACAGCTCATGGTGTGCCCGACGACTCGTGGTGACTGGTCGTTAGATGCACTGCCCAAATTCTTCATCCTCCAGTCAACCCTTAACCATGAACCACTTGACGACTCGTGGTCTCACCCGTGGTCAGACCTAAATCCCAAATCCAACCAAGTCTCCCATTCTCCCCATAAGTCACTTAATGACTCGTGGAGCACCCAATGAGTCACTGGACAACTCTTCCTGTGACCTGGTGCAGAAAATCCTATTTTCTCCATTTCAACCCTCGGGTCTCATCTTAAGGATTTCGAGGTATTACATTATCTCCCCCTTGGGAACATTCATCCTCGAATGTTGGAAATCATACTGAAAAACAGAGAAATCCATTCATCGTACTCAAATACTGAACGATTAAGCTGAAAACTGATGGAGTGACTATCTCCGAACTAAACTACATGACTAAATTGAATTCTTGAATCATACATACATACATTGTCATGAAAGAAATTGGGGCACATGAACGGAACATGAAATTGAATAGAGTACTAGGGAGGAAACTAATACCTCAAGCTGAAACTAAGTCAGGAGGAAATAAATACGGGGATATAGCCATCATATCTGCTTCAACTTCCCATGTAGCTCCCTCGATATGCTGCTCCTCCACAGAACCTTGACTGAGGCTACTTCTTTGTTTCTTAGCTTTCGAACCTAATGATCAAGTATTTCCACCGGAACCTCCTCATAGCTAAGGCTATGCTTCACACCTACACTTCCACTGGAACAACTAGAGTTGGATTACCCAAACACTTCTTTAAGAGCGATACATGGAAAACTGGAGGAACTGAGCTAATTCTGAGGTAACACCAACTCATATCCTACCTTGCCAACCCGTTTCACAATTTGGTATGGACCAACATAATAGGGGTTGAAAATCCCTTTATTTTCGAACCTAATCACTCCCTTCATGGGAGATACCTTCAGATATACCCAATCATCAACCTCAAACTCGAGCTCCCTTCTCCTCACATTTGCATAGGACATTTGGCGACTCTGAGTTATCTTAAATCTTTCCCTTATAAGTTGAACCTTCTCCTTATCCTCATGAACCGAATCTGGGCCTATCAATGTAGCTTCACCAACCTCGAACCAACCAATAGGTGACCTACACCTTTGCCCATTAAGAGCCTCAAGTGGAGCCATCTAAATGTTGGAACGGTAGTTGTTATTATGTGCAAACCAATGAGAGGCAAATGATCATACCATTTACCTTTGAAATCAATCACACACGCTCTCAACATATCCTCGTGAGTCTGAATGTTTTGCTCGGCCTGATCATCTGTCTGTGGGTGAAAGGCTTTGCTAAGCTTGACCTGAGTACCAAGTCCCTTCTAAAATGATCTCCAAAATTGGGAGGTAAACTGAGTACGTCTATCTTATATGATGGAAAAGGGCACTCGATTCAACTTAACTAACTCTAAAATGTACAATATAGTATAATCCTCCACTGAATCAGTAGTTTTGACCGGTAGGAAATGAGCTTCCTTAGTCAACCTGTTTACAACCACCCAAATAGAGTCATATTGTCAATGAGTACGAGGAAACCCTATAATGAAGTCCATATTGATTTCATCCCACTTCCAAGTAGGGATACTAATATCTTGAAGCACACCCCAGGTCCTTGATGGTCAACCTTCACCTGTTGACAGTTCAGACACTTAGCCACAAACTCTACTATGTCCTTCTTCATGTCATTCCACCAATGGACTTCTCATAGGTCATGGTACATCTTGGTGGCACCTAGATGTATAGAATATCTGGAACCATAAGCCTCATGCAACATTCGATCTCTCAAATCATCAACACTCGAAACACACAAGCAGCCCTGATATCGAAGCACATCATTTTCCCCTTTGGAGAAGACTTCTACCTTCTGATTCTGAATGGCTTCATTCAACCTTACCAAGATAGGATCCTTTTCTTTCCTAGCCTTGACCTCAGTCACTAAAGAGGATTCTGATCGATTCTAAACAATGACACCACCATTTGTCGAGTCAACTAGATGAACTCCTTGTTGTGCAAGCTGATGCACATCCTTTACTAGCTCTTTCCTCTCCTCACATACATGGGACACACTCTCCATAGAAAGCCTGCTAAGAGCATCTGCCACCACAATAGCCTTGCTCGGATAATAAAGGACATTCATATCATAACCCTTCACTAGCTCTAACCACCTCATCTAGCGTAGATTCAGATCCTTTTGGGTAAACACATATTGTAGGCTTTTATGGTCTGTAAACACATCCACATGGACCCCGTACAGATAGTGTCTCCAAATCTTCAAGGAAAATACTACCGTTGCCAATTCGAGATCATGAATCGGATAATTCTTTTCATGGACCTTCAGTTGTCTGGAAGAATAGGATACAACTCCATCGTGCTACATGAGTACACAATCAAGACCGATCGTCAATGTGTCACAATATACGACAAATCCATCGGTACCCTATGGTAGGGTCAACATCGGTGCTGAGGTGAGTCGAGTCTTCAACTCCTATAAGCTCACTAGCCTCCGACCATTGAAACATCACTTTCTTCTGGGTCAATCTAGTCAATGGTGTTTCAATGTGTGAAAACCCTTTAGCAAACCTCCGATAGTAACCAACAAAACCCAAGAAACTTCGGATATCCAAAGGATTCACTAGTCTAGGCCAATTCTTCACCGCTTCTATCTTTTGAGAGTTCAATAAAAACTCACATTTACTGAATTTAGCATGCAACTGGAAATCCTTCAAGCTTTGTAGCACCACCCTCAAATAAGCGGCATGCTCCTCCTCGCTCAAAGAATATATGAGAATATCATCTATGAACACAATCAACAACATATCCAAATACAGCTTGAACACCGTATTCATCAAACCTATAGAAGCTGCAGGAGCATTCATTAGTCCAAAAGACATAACTACAAACTCATAGTGACCGTACCGAGTCCTGAAGGTTGTCTTCGGAATGTCACTCTCCAGAATCCTGAAGTGATGGTACTCGGACTTGAGGTCTATCTTTGGAAAGCACTTAGTGCCCTAAAGCTGGTCAAACAATAATCAATCCTAGGGAGAGGATACCTGTTCTTGATTGTAACCTTGTTTAGTTCTAGAGAGAACCATCCTTCTCGCGAACAAAGAGAACTAGTGCACCCCATGGGGATTTGCTAGGTAAGATGAAACCCTTGTCTAATTGGACTTTCAACTCCCTCTTCAACTCTTTTTACTCAGCTGGGGCCATTCTGTATGGATTAATAGATATAGGTTGCATATCTAGAAGAAGTTTGTCACGACCCGAACGGTGGCTCGGATCCTAACACGGGACAAGAAACCCCGGGAAACCCCAAGTCAACCCATGGAATAAGCATACATCTAATATAAATCAAGAAACTAAATAATCAATAGGATACTCATAGCGGAAGTCTAACTTAAACAAAACATCAGAATACGAAATCTAAAGCTAAATACATACATGTGTCTGAAAAGCCTCCAAACATGACAAGTTGATGGGACAAGACCCTAACTAACTCAACAAAACTGAAATTGAAATACATAAAGGAAAGCTGAATAGTCTAGTCCTTGGGAAATGAAGACTCACCCACAATAAAAATGCTAACTCTGATAAGCTGACTACGAGCGGGGCTGAACCTGAGAGTCGTGTCCTGTATCATGAAACGTACAACATAGCATATGCGGTCAGTATGTGGAATGTACCGAGTATGCAAGGTAAGTAAAACTGCTAAAGTAAACAAAATTATTTAAATACAATGCATAATATAACATAAACATTAAGAGTCTAAGAATAGCAATTGCATGCATTCTTTCTGAAATCATGATCTCTTCATAACATAACATAACATAACTTCATAATAACTGAATTGATTGACTCAAAGCTGAATTCTAACATTTATAAGAAAAGATAAGGCATAATCCTTACTACATGCTATATCTGAAAAGCCTCTACTACTAACGAGTTGTTTGGACAAGACCACAACTAACTAACAATAGTTTGAAACTAAAAATATGCAATATGACTGATAAAGGGCCCTCGAAAGATGAGGACTCACCAATTGATACTGGAAGATGCTAATACTGAGGGTTTGACTACTATGGGGACTGATCCTTAATACCCAAGCCTGTGTTATGAAACGATATAGCATAGAGTATGCAGTCAGTATGAGAAATGTACCGAGTATGTAAGGTAAATAAAACCTCTAAGTAAGTAAAATCATAAATCATGCATATTATAAGACATAATCAAGATAAGATTCTGAGAGTAAGGCTTCCATGCTATTTTCTGAAATCATGGTCTAAACATAACTGAATATCATAAGTGAATGGATGTCTCAAAGCTGAAAAACTGATAATCATAAGTAGAATTAAACATTGGGTCAAACCTGCTGAAAACATAATAACATGACTGATGAACATGCATAACTAAAATCATGAGGAACAATGGGAGACTCGTCTTATAACTGACATTACCATGATAGAGCTTACATGGTCCCAACTATTACACTCAAGTGGGCAAAGCCGTCCAAATCCTTGCAAGGGCTAAGGACTCTACCATAATATCGATATCAACCTAAAGGCCCATTAGAGGCAGGGGAGGCTCACAAGAGAGGTCCCAAAAGATGTGAAAGTACCTATGTTGGCCGTAGTTCTGAGGCATAGGGTTGACTGACCCTTAGCCTAGTTGGTGCTAGACACTAAACCCAAATACATGCATATGCTCTCCATCATTTTTCAAAGAAGCTGATCCATAGTCTAGTGATGAAGCTGACTCATGACATACATGTATAAATATGAAATTATAACATGAGGATCCCTAGGCTCAAACCGTACCACAAGATAAAAATAGTGGGAGTCTAGACTCCAAAATCCATGTGGTATGGTAAGCTAATACATAAAGTTTAGATAAATCCTGAAACATACTTGATCATATAGGCTTGCCCACTACTTAAACATGCTTGACATAGTCTTGATCATTTGAAAACATGAACATGGAAATGGATAATTCGAAATCATACTTTCATAATATACATCTCATCATAACAGAATACATATATCATAGATCTCATATTTCATAAACATTCGTGGATGGGCATTATAGTTTGTAGAACTTGGAAACATGATTTTTAATTGAATAAATTGTAAAATATGCCCATGAATCACAATTCAACATTAGAAGCATACTTAAATCATACCCATGATTGATACATACAGAATTTATATGTTGGGTTAAAACCCCATAGTTTATCAACTAGAATTTCATGAATTGAAGAGGAATTGGGCATGGGTGTGGATGATTACACCCATTCATAACCCTACATACCTGGAAGAATCTTATTTCACCAACCCTCTTGAAAGCCCAATGAATTTTTGGGAAGAACTTGATGAATCCTAAGCTTGATTACCCTTAGAAACCTCTGGTTTGCATGCATGGAAGAGAATAGGGTTAGAATGAACTTACCCCTCTTAAAACACACTTCTCTAAGCTTAAAATGATGTAATATAGGCCTTAGAAACTTAGGAATTATGAAAAAACACTTCATAAATTCACAAGAAAAATACTCAACTCCAATCCCAATGAGGGATTGGACGACTCGTGCCCTTCACCACGACTCGTGGTCTTTTTTTCATTTCCTGCACTGCAATTTGTCAACGTTAGTCACCACGACTTGTGGTGTGCCCGAGGACTCATGGTGACTGGTCGTTAGATGCATTGCCTAGATTCTTCATCCTTTAGTCAACCCTTGACCTCGGACCACCTGATGACTCGTGGTGGTGACCACCACTCGGTGGTCTCACCCATGGTAAGCCCCAAATACCAAAATCCAACCAAGTTTGCCCTTCTCCCCACGAGTCATGTAACGACTCGTGGTGCACCTGATATGTCATGATTTTACGGCACTTTCGACTCTTAAAACTAAGAAATTATACACATTCCAGGTATGTTTATATGGATATAAGGTATTTTGTGCCTAATGTGCAAAAAAACAAGTTTGGAAGTTAATTTGAATAAATTAATGCTGAAAACAACTAAAAGGTGACTGCTAGCCACTTAAAGAGTCGTTGGCAGGAGGCACGACCAGTCACTTGAGGCGTGGGCAAGAAGATGGATTTTCGAAGAAGTAAAATAGTGTACTTGACGAGTTGGAGGAATGACTCGTTACACCTGGTAACGAGTCGTGAGGTCAATCGTTGGGCACCAAAGAGAAAATTCCAACAAAGTGTCCAGTGAAGTTGACAACAGAAATCACAAGTCGTCACGTGAAGGAATGACTCGTTGGCAGGCCACTGGAACTGTTTGTGAAATGCATTGGATTTTTGTAGGAGTCAGTCCACGAGGGACCTAACGACTCGTTCTCAGGCACGACGAGTCGTTAGGTGACCCATTGCCAAGCCTGGGTGCAATGCTAAGGACGACTAATGAAAGCAAGGAATGACTCGTCAGAAGGCCTACGACCCGTCACCTAGTACGTTGCCACTGCCGACCTAGATTCCAGTTTTATTTAGGAAAAGGATTTCTTGTAACTATAAATACCCAATTTAGGTTTATTTTTAGGAGAGGATTTTAGAGAGGATCTAAAATGATTTTTGAGGCTATCCTTGAGAGAATTTTTGTACAATTGTTCTTGATTCAAGAAACGAAAGCAATAATGGAGTTTTATTCAATTTACGCGGTTTATATTCTACTATAATTTGTAAGTTGCAATTAATATTTCTTCTATATTTTGTGATTGTGATAGCACAAACATGAGTAGCTAAAACCATAATCTAGGTTTGTTGGAACCAAGATGAATTAACGTACATAGGTAAAAATACTTAGTGATTCTTGAACAGGGTTTTACGCATGTATTGTTTTTCCCTTTATTTTGATTGATTCTTGACGGTTGCAAAAGTTAGGACTTGCCTTATTCTCATTTACCGGAATAAGGAGGTAATGAATGGGAAAAGAGATTAACAACGGAGATTTGAGGCTATCAACCCTCATCTAATAGCCTTAACTTGTCTGGGGATAGCTAATTCGATATTAAGGGTAAGGGTCAACTAAAGTATACCCGTAAACGGACCAAGTTGCGTGGTGAAAATCCTCTAGATAGGGGACCAACCATTTAGGTGAACCTAACTTACCAATATTGCATGTCAAAGATCGGAATAAATCACTAGTGTATAGGCCTTGTGGTTATGAAATCTCGGGGAACATAATCCTAGTCAAATAGTTAATTGAATACAAACCAAATTTGATTTCAATATTTAGCAATTTTACTTTGTTTATTATTCTATATTTTGCCCCTTTGGAAATAAGTAAATCAATGGTAACAGTTATTCGCATTAACCTAAGTTCTTACCATATTCCCTGTGGGATAAACCTCAACCTTTGTTGGGTTGTATATTTGACAATCGACCGCTTATATCTCAATTGTGAGATGTAATTTGGGTGACATCAAATTTTGGCGTTGTTGTCGGGGAATACGGCTAAGGCTTTTGTTAATTGTGTTAACTTTTCTATTGGTTGTTATTTCTTTTTTATTTTTTCTTTTTTGTTTTGGTTGCTTAACAGGTCTTAGGTTTGTGCATGCCCGATACTAGAAGCCAAGGAAACCCCCTGGTTCTAATTGATCACGAACTTGAGCTAACGTTAAGAAACTTGAGAATAATGGCCAACATAAAAGAGCAAGAAACCGTGGACCAAGCCACAGCAAGAATGTTGGCCAAAGAGAAAGCTCGGGCTAGAGATCGTGATTTAGCCAGAGTTGCTGAAGAGCAGCGTCTAGTTGCAGAAGCTGAATGAGCTAGACGACACAGAGGTCCTAAACACTAGCGACACCGATATTTTGATGAGGAAGATGATGCGGATATAGATGAAGCCGGTGCCACTGGAGAGATAGTCCCTTCTCCTTTTCCTGCTTGGGAAAAGTTTTATATTACAAGCACAATGATTCAAATGCTGAATGCGAAGGGAATATTTGCAGGTCATGCATCTGATAACGCCCACGCTCAATTGACAAATTTCATGGGTATATGCAAGGCATAAGAGTAGCCGGGGGTCAGCTAGGACGCAATCAGATTGAGGTTATTTCCATTCTCTCTTGGGAGTGAGGCAACTATGTGGTTGGCTGAGTTGCCGAATGATTCCATCACTACTTGGGGAGAGCTTAAGAGAGCTTTTCTTGAAAGGTTCTTCCTTCAATCAAAAGCATTGCAGTTGAAGGATAAGGTTTATAACTTTAGACAACTAAATTCTGAGGCACTCCACGATACCTGGCTGCGTTTCAACAAAAAGCTCAAGAGGGTGCCAAATCACAGAATTCTGGATGGCACATTGTTGGAGATTTTTATAGGTCCCTGAATGCAAACACTACGGCGGTGGCTGATACCGTCTTCGGAGGAAATTTTATGAGTCACATCTATGCAGAGGCTACAAAGCTTCTAGACAGGATCACAAAAACCAATCGAGCTTGGCATACTAGAGAGTCGGAAGTTCCGGCTGGTTCTTATGCGATTGGTATGTCTGCCGAACAACAGAGAAGAGATGAAGAGCGTGATCAAGATATAGTAGAGATAAAGAGTACCATGGGGTTTGTTGCCCAACACCTGATAGGAGTCGGAGCAGAAAAGGTGAATGTTAGTTGTTCTAAGGGCAACGCCCCGAGAAATGATGGTTGCGAGTCTAAGTTTGAAGAAGAGGTCAATTATTTGAATGATCAGAGGATGGGTTTCCGGACCAACACCCAAGGTTCTAGCCATGACTTTTGGCATCAAGGTCAAGGGAACAAAGGTCGGAACTTCTACAAGGATAATAATTTCAACCTAGGGAAATACCGAGACAATGGGTACTGGAAGAAGCGTGAGGAGTTCAAAAATGCTAGGAGCGGTATGTATGTTCCTCTAAGAAATTGAGAGCCAGAGTCGAGCGGTTCAAGGTTAAAAGATATGCTTTCCAAAGTGCTTAAGAAGATGGAGGCCATAGAAAACCATTTTAAGGAGCTCCATGTTGATATTTCTGGCTTAAATCAAAAGGTAGAGTTAAATGCCGTGGCAATTAGGAAAATTGAGCAGCAGATAAGTCAGATGTCTGTTGCAGTGAATCGAAGAAAGAAAGGCACTCTTCCCAGTAATACAGTGCAAAATCCAAAAAACGGTGATCTTTGTGTGGCGGTCACTACTAGGAGCAGGAAGGCCACAGTTGATCCACCGAGGCCAGGTGTAGTTAAAGAGTCAAAAAGGCCCACGTTGATAAATGATGATGATGTGACGGTTGTTGACAACCCAACTTTGGTTGGGGACTCAGATGTGCAAACTGCTCCGAGTAGTAAAAAGGAGCAAGGAGATGCCCATGGGAAGGAGAAGGAGGCACAACAAAACTCACAACAATCCCTAGACCTCCTCCTCCTTACCCCTAGTTCTTGAAGAAGAAAGTTGAAGATGGAAAATATCAAAAGTTTATCTCTATGCTTAAGTAGCTGTCGGTGAATATCCCATTGGTGGAGGCACTTGAGTAAATGCCCGGATATGCCAAATTTATGAAGGACCTCATCACCAAAAAAAGAACCGTAACTTTGAAACCTGCTGATAATTTGCACCACTGCGGTGCCATCACTACCAGGGTCCTAGCATAGAAGAAGGAAGACCTAGGTGCGTTTACTATACCTTGCACCATTGGGGAGGTTGAGTTTGCAAGGGCGCTTTGTGACGTGGGAGCTAGCATAAATCTGATGTCGCTAGCAGTATTTAAAAGGTTAGGATTGGAAACCCCCACACAGACTTCGATGCGGCTACTGATGGCTGACTGAATAGTTAAAAAGATGGTGGGGATTTTATTTTATGTGCTAGTCAAAGTGGACAAATTCATAATTCCAACAGACTTCATGATTCTAGACTGCAAAGTTGATTCAGAGGTCCCCATTATTTTGGGGCGACCATTCCTTGCAACAGTTAGGGCCCTAGTTAATGTGGAAGCAGGGCAGCTGACATTTTAGCTAAACAAAGAAGAGGTTACCTTCAACATTAGCCAAACCATGAAACAGCCCAAGGGATTCAACATAATTTCAGCATTGGAGGATGGAGAAGAGTCTCTTGACAAATTCTGAGTAGTCAAGTGATTTGCCTCGTGCCGCTACGTTAAATCAGACGCTGCATGGGAGGCAACCCATAGAGGCGTTTTGGTGAAGTCTGAGTAGCCAAAACACCCACGTCGTGTCGCGACGTTAAATCAAGCACTTCTTGGGAGGCAAAGCATGTTGTAAATGTAAGAAAAAGTTAGTTTTAACGTTTTTTGATGGGTGCAGGTGAATAAGATGGAAAATCTAAAGTTGGAACCGAAAAGGAACTTCAGTTCTGGTGAAGAAAAATCAAAGAACGAGTCATCATCTGACTTGACGACTCATTTAGCCAATTCGTGAAGAGAACTACAGAAAACAGGGGAGCAACGGGTGACTTCACGAGTCCTTTCTCTAAGGAACGAGTCGTTAGGTCCCCTATCAGGTACACTGGATCTAAGATTGAATTAAAAGAAAATGGGTGATAACGGTTCACTCAATGAATTGTTGGGAAACTAAACGAGTCATTAAGTGACCCGTCCTAAAGCTACAACAGGCCACAGACCATGAATCAAGAAATGACTCGTTGGGTGACACCACGATTCGTTACTTGAGTCGTTAGGTCCCAGGTAAGTTAACCTAACCCGACCCACAACTGGAATTGGGTTAATTTTTAAATTAAAATAACCATCACCCCATTGAACTTAAACTTAAATCTTCTTCTCTTCTTCTTCTTCTTCACTCAACATCATCGAGAACACAATTGATAAATCATCACTGCACACACACTCATTGAAGCACACCCACAACTGATATTGCACTCCATCTTGGATAACTCAAAATTGTAAGTAATCTTCCCCATACAAACATTTCGAATATTTTTGCATTCAATCAAGAAATTCGAAGACCCATGTGCGGATAAGTTTGACATTATTTCAAATAAAATTGTGTTGTGTTTATATGTGCCTTGTGATGTAAATAAACTCTAGGATGAGTTAAACTTTCATTTTCAATCATATATTCAGTCGGGTAAATTTTAAATTGAGTTTTTGTGTTTGTGGGAATGAAACTGAAAAGAGAAGGAAGATGAACAGGAACTCTTGAGCACGAGCCACATCACAAGTTGTTGGGTCACCAAACGACTCGTTATGTAGCTCGTCCTGAGTGGTAAAAATAAGGTAATAGACAGTGTACCTAACGACCGACCTAACAACTCATTGCCTTTGGCAACGAATCATTGGGACCAGTCGTCAAGTACACTAGAACAACTTTAAGAAAGGACAGTCTGAGACGGCGAGTGACCTCACGAGTCGTTGCCAGTGGCAACAACTCGTTTAGTCACCCGTCAGGACCACTGGGCACCAGCTTATAAATGTTTTCTGTTTCATTTCCTCTTGTGTACTAACATTGTTTCCACAGGTACAATGACTCCATGAGGTACACCAAAAAAGGTTGAAACCAAAAATCAGGTACCTGAGCGCAGTCAACCATCATACCGAAGGTTGTGAGATGATCCATCCTCCTCTGAAGTGTAGAGTGGCTCTAAAGTGGAATATGAGGTATAGGAGGAGTAGCTGGTGAGCAGGATGACAAGGGCTAGGGCTCAATAAACTTCAAATTCGGCAGCCCTAGTCGATATTCCAACTCCACTTACAAGAGATCCGTCCAACGGCACTAATGAAAGGACTAGGGTTGTTGCTGCACTTGTTCTTGGGGCTCCCACAGCTGGGCACAATACAAAGAGAGTTGATAAATTGCATGCTCAGCGAGGGGAATCTGGCAATGAGCTAACTGACACATCAGGCACATCAAATGAGCAACCGAGAAATGTGAGAAGATGGTGTGTCCATGGCATGCGGGCTATATACAACCGAGATATCACTCCCAATGACAAAGGCAATCTGAAACGAAGCATTTACAAGGAGCCAAGGCTGATCACCACCAGGTTGAAAGACCTTCCTGAGCTACAAGCAATCTTTGATAAGTACAAGTTTGGGTGGTTGGCCGAGCCATTAGGTAGTTACAGCCCATGCCTGGTCTGAGAGTTCTATGCAACATATGCAGCCACATTGCAGCGGTTGCCATGAGGAGGTCAGGATTGGAGGAAGTGACCTACCTTAAATCAGGTGTTGGTGCATGAGACATCAGTTAATATATCCGAGGAGACGATTTCCAGGATGATGTATGGGCCAGGTTATCGTACTCCGATGAACATGGCAGAGTTTGATCACAGGCTATCTGAGCTAAGGAAAGTAAAAAATACGAAGTTGAATAGCATGGAGCAGATACAACAATACACTTGGCTTTCCCGAATCATTGCATCTAAGGGTCCGCTAGTTGAATGGCTGCATGGTACAGAGTCACAGATAAAGAAGGCGACATTGAACTTTCAGGCAAAATTTTGGTGGCCACTGGTGAGACACAGGCAGGCACGAACAAGTAATGACAATATACTCTCACCCGACAGAGCAGCACTGGTAGCCAGCATAATTGAGGGGTATGCAAACAACTTCCTGCAATTCATTCTTGAGGAGATTCGAGAGCGGGCTATAAATGATGGTACAATGATCCCCTTCCCCTTCTTGATTGATAGACTTTGTCGCGAGTATCGAGCACCAAAATTTCAATCAGATGATAAGAGAATGGTTGTCCAGAAGATCACAAATACTGGGATGATTTGAGATGATACAAACCCGGTATCGAGGGCAAGGACTCAGGAAGCTGCATCCGGTGGAGTGACCATAATAGCATAGGCATTTGGCAGCGGGATGCAGAATAATACAACACAGTTCGCTGAGTTAGCGGCCGAGCCTACTGAGGTTAGAGAGACAGGTAGCCTGGCTGAGGCTGCAGATGTAGTGGATACCTCCACATCTGCCAATGTTCCTGAGTCATCATCTACGTCAGCAGCATCCAGACCATCAGTCGCACCTCCACGATCCACCATAGCCGACCTAGTCTCGGTTTCACAAAACTTTTTAGTTGATATGGCTAGGAGGCTAGATAAAGCAAAGAAGAAGAAGGCACACACGACTTTATAGGTCAAAGTCTTGATGAAGCAAGTTAAGTCGTGGGTGTCAAAGGAGTTAGATACATTGTCCAGTTCGGTGCATAGGTGACTGGATGCTTTTGAGAGAAGGATGGATGAGCACCTTTCACAGTTACAGGCGCCTGAGTTATCTTGATGGTACGCAAAGCTGGGAGCGCTATGATCCAAGGTGCGGGACTTCGCTGCACGGCAAGTAGCTGCGGTACCTCCATCGGTACTTCCCGTGATCGATGATGAGTTTAAAGAGGAGCAACCATCTATTTTTTATTTCATCATAGAGGAGCCGGTGGCACATGTCAAGGGGAAGAGGCCTCGTGAGGAGGCAAGTGTTGATGATGATGCCCCTCTGCTCCGTCAGCAAAAATGGGAGAGGAGTGAGATGGAGAGAGTGCTGCATTAATTGAGAGAGGAGGCTCGACTGAGAGCCGAGAATGAGGCAGCGAGAGCTCGTGGAGAAGGAACGAGCTTAGTTGGATGAAAATGAGCCGGGTCAAGCCAGCAATATGGAGCTGATGTTGGAGGCGTATCTACTCCCTCCACCGACCAGGTAGCTGACACCTAGGTCGCACAGGTATGTTCCCTATTCCCTTAGATTTTGTCTTGTACAAATATGCGTCGAGGACGACGCATGCTTTTTTTGATAGGGGTAGGGAGGGATACATGTGCATTCTTTTGCTGAACATAACCCGAGGGATTTTTGTACCGGAAATCTTTTCCCTCGAGTGTTCCATATCAAGTAGAACGGGAATTTTTAGGATTTTATTTTGTGTTTTTGTTTTTTGTGTCAATTGGAAGAAAGTAGGAAAAATTAAAGCTGTCAAGAAGATTTGATACCCCTCCAAAAAAATTGTATATATGTATGTGAAAATTGAAAAATATCACCTTTGTGAATCCTTACATGGTATTGAAACTGTGAACTTGTTTATCATTGTATGGATGTACCTACACTAGCAATTAGTAGAAGTGATGATGTTGACCTATGCTATGTGTGAATTGAGGTTAAATAGTTGAATTCAATTGTGTGTGTCAATCTAGAACTTTCCTGGTCAGTCGTATCGAGATAGAGGATAAGAAACTAGGAAAGGATCATAGGCCATTTTTGATTTATAAGTCCACTTTAGCCTTAAATGACCTACCAAAGAAAATAAAAATCCCTTGATCTAAATGTTTGAGCTTAAATTGACCTTTCTTTTCATTCACACTAATTCACCTACTTGATTTTATTAAGAATGAACCTGGTCCCTCCTTGGACATTGTGAACTTCAACTCAGGAAAATCTCCTAAGTTGAGGGGGGCTACTATAGGGGTGATTAAAAAGAGTGGGGTGGAATGAGAATTCAGTAATGAAAAAGAAAATAATAGGTACGGTACGCATAGAAAAAGAGTCAATAATGCTGTCAATGAGCAAATAAAAAAGTGCAAAGTGGAAAAGAGAAAATAAAAAAAATTGCAACAGCAAGTACAGTTGAAATAAAAGAAAAACCGCATCCATATTTGCAAAATAAGAAAAGAAGAGCAGTTACAAGGAAAAAGGCAGAAAAATCAAAATAAAGGCGAAAAGTGGAAGTCAAGAAGTGTGTAGTGCAAAGGAGGGTTGAGCTACTAAAATTCATATGTACCATACTTGAGCGCGAGCCTACGTTAAAAGCAAAAAAAGGCCTATAGTGATCCTAGTTAATTGTTTGAAAATCAAGGTATTGAAAGTAAAGGCAAGCCTACAGTATTGTATGCACACAATTCGAATTTCTTTTTTAGAATGAGGGATCTTACCTAGTACCAAGAGAAATATATTGAGATAATCATATACACATGTGTGAGTGTGGGACTTCTTTGAGGTGAGAGCACTTGGTCATCAAAATCATCTGCAATTGTCTAGGGCAGTGTTAGAGATTTATGTGCATGGTTGCAGGTGACAGTATTTTGCATGTTTTGATTCCTCTATGTTATGGTTGGAAATTTTGCATATGCATAGTCTTTTGAAGTTGATACGATTAGGGAGGGGTTAGAAAATTTTATTTTGATGTATAAAAATGACTGTTGTATGTTTCTTAGAGTTCTTCCGATTGAAGCGTCAAAGTAGCATAGTTTGATTTCTTTTATTTTGTTTTTGCTTGAGGGCATGCAAAAGTTCTAAGTTGAGGGTGTTGATGTGTCGTGATTTTACAGCACTTTCGACGCTTATAACCAAGAAATTATGCACATTCTAGGAATGTTTATATCGATATAAGTTATTTTGTGTTTAATGTGCAGGAAAATAGGTTTGGAAGTAAATTTGAATAAATTAATGCTGAAAACAACTGAAAGGTGACCTCCAGGCACTTAACGAGTCGTTGGCAGGAGGCACGACCCTTCACTCGAGGCGTGGACAAGAATATGGATTTTTGAAGAAGTAAAATAGTGTACTTGACGAGTTTGAGGAACGACTCATTACACTGGTAACAAGTCGTTAGGTCAATCATTGGGCACCAAAGAGAAAATTCCACCAAAGTGGCTAGCAAAGTTGATGACAGACATCACGAGTCGTCACATGAAGGAATGACTCATTGGCAGGACATTTAAACTATCTATAAAGTGCACTGGATTTTTCTAGGAGTCAGTCCACGAGGGACATAATGACTCGTGCTTAGGCACGACGAGTCGTTAGGTGACCCATTGCCAAGCCTGGGTGCAATGCTAAGGATGACTAATGAAAGCAAGGAATGACTCGTCAGAAGGCCTAATGACCCGTCACCTAGCCCGTTACCACTGCCGACCTGGTTTTCAATTTTATTTAGGAAAATGATTTCTTGGAACTATAAATATCCAATTTAGGTTTATTTTTAGGAGACGATTTTAGAGAGGATCTGGAATGATTTTTGAGGCTATTCTTGAGAGAATTTTCGTAAAATTATTCTTGATTCAAGAAACGAAAGCAATATTGGAGTTTTATTCAATTTACGTGGTTTTATTCTACAATAATTTATAAGTTGCAATTATGATTTCTTCTATATTTTGTGATTATGATAACAAAAACATGAGTATTTAAACCCATAAACTAGGTTTGTGGGAACCAAGATGAATTAACGTACATCGGTAAAAATACTTAGTGATTCTTGAACGGGGTTTTATGCATGTATTGTTTTTCCCTTCATTTTGATTGATTCTTGACGGTTGAAAACATTAGGACTTGCCTTATTCTTACTTATCGGACCAAGGAGGTAATGAATGAGAAAAGGGATTAACAACAGAGATTTGAGGCTATCAACCCTCATGTAATATCTTGAACTTGTCCGGGGATAGCTAATCTGATATTAAGGGTAAGGGTCAACTAAAGTACACCCGTATACAGACCAAGTTGCGTGGTGAAAATCCTCTAGATAGGGGACCAACCATTTAGGTGAACCTAACATACCAATATTGCATGTTAAACACCGGAATAGATCACTAGTATATAAGCCTTGTGGTTATGAAATCTTGGGGAACACAATCCTAGTCAAATCGTTAATTGAATACAAACCAAATTTGATTTCAACATTTAGCAATTTTACTTTGTTTATTATTCTACATTTTCCCCCCTTTGGAAATAAGCAAATCAATAGTAATAGTTATTCACATTACCCTAAGTTCTTACCATATTCCATGTGGGATCGATCTCAACCTTTTTTGGGCTATATATTTGACAATCGACCGCTTATATCTCAATTGTGAGGTGTAATTTGGGCGACATCAGCACCCAATGGATCATTAGACGACTCGTCCTATGACCTAGTGCAGAATATCCTATTTTCACCACTTCAATGCTCGAGTCTGATCTTAGGGTTGTCGGGGTATTACACCTTTCCATAGAACAAATAACACTAGGAGAAAAGAAATTTGAACAAGACATAGAAGCTGAAAAAAATTTCTTTATATTACTAATTGACATATGGCCCAATCTATAGTGCCAAAGTTTTACTTTTACTTTGGAATCACAATAACTTGAACAAGAAGTAAACACATCTCCTAAAGAACTAGAAAAAGACAGACTACAATGACTGAAACAAGATAAACTCTTTGTAGAAACTGCTGGCTGACTTTACTTGATAATGTATAGACTTTTTTGCTCTTTACCAAGCACCTGAGGGCTCTTCAGTGAAGGGCCTGCAACATGAAACAAATATTACGAGTGAAGAGGACATATTTCTAAAGTTGTTTACACAATTTGTGAATGAAAATAAGATTGAACCTAAAAGAAGGAATATATAGAACATTTTGGTGAGTTAGATAGAGAGAAATAGATCCTGAATAAGTAACTTTCACTTTGTGAGAATTAGAAAGTGTTACTATAACAGGCTTAGGAAGAAGATTTAAATCTGTGAAGAATGATTTATCAAAAGTCATATGCTCAAACACTTTACTATCCAATATCCAAGAATCACTGTCAACTTTAAACAAGTAAACATAAGAATTAAAGAACATGGTCATACTAGCACATGTTATATTTGCAGATGCACAGACATTCCCTTCATTCTTCTGATTTAGCTTCTGCAAAGGTTGCAACAGCCGTACAACATTTTCCTGACTCAAAGACTTTATATCAAAGGCATTCTCTATACCTTGTTGCGATCATTCTCCTATGCTAAAAACATTACAAACAACAGGTCCCTTTTGGTAATTTTTAGATTTAGTGAATTTGAAATCTGGGGAAAATCCATGGATCTTATAGCAGTGGTCAATATCATGGCCTATCTTCTTGCAATAATTACACACCAAAGAATTTTTCTTAACATGATTTTCATGTTGAGATTTATAGTCATTGAACCTCTTCTCTCCAGAATTGGCAACAAGAAAAGAAGCAAATTCTCATAGATAAGCAGGAGTTGCATGAATTTTTCTCTGTTTTCATCTTGGATAACAAGGGAATAAGCCTGACCAATAATAAGAAGAGGGCAGGATAGCAAAATATTACTCCTAGCCCCCATGAAAATGTCATTTAGACCCATAAAAGAAATTGAAGCAGTCTTTCATCTTGGTGAGCTTTAACAATTTTTTGCTTTGCTCCGCAAACACATTCACAATTGCAAGCAGAAAAAGTATTTAGTGCATCTAGCTCATCCCATAGACTCTTCATCTTTGTGAAATAAGTAGAAATATTGGAATTTCCTTGAAGTACAATATTTGAATCTTCTTGTAGTTGAAGTAATTTTGTACAATTGGCCTGACCAAATCTATCTTCCAGGTTAGACCATAAAATTTTGGCACACTCGGAGTATAAAACAGATTCAGCAATCTCCTTAGAAAGGGAATTGATCAACCATGAGAAGACCATGTCATTACATCTAGACCTGGCTTTTGAAGATTTATATCAGTAGGAACAACTAGGAATCCATCAATGAATCCTAGTTTGTTTTTAGCTAAAAGATCAATAATAACAATCCTTCTCCATCCACCATATACCTTACCATCAAAGATAGTGGAGACAAGGCTCATGCCGGGATAATCAGAATGATGAATGTAGAAAGCATGTGATGAATCCACTTCATTTGTTGCAGAAATTGCATAACTCTTTTCGGTGGTTTTAACTTGAACTTGTCAACAACATATATTTCATAATATTAAGAAAAAGCAGACTAGAATGAAAAAATTTAACACTGCTCTAATATCATAAAAAATAACTAAAGTAGTATAGAAAATTTTTCTTCTTGTATTTCTGAATGAATGAACTTGTACAATGGACCCCTATTTATACAAGTAAATAAGAGAAAAAGAATATTACATAATTAATAAGAAAAAAGGAATTCTATAATAAAAGAAAAATAAATAAATGTGTAAGAATAAAAAAGGAAAGAAATTCTATAATAAAGGAAAAAAATTATGTGTGAACATAAAAATCAAAAGAAAAGGAATCCTATAATAAAAAAATAATAATTATATGTATAAATTGATTTTCCAACCATACGAATAAACGAACAAAAATATAAGAAATATTAATAAGCAATAAGCACATAAGTAAGAGAAAAATTTTTAAAATTTTTTTTTTCTTTATTTGGACGTCTTTTTAAGAAAATAAAGTATAATCTTGGAAATATACATCAAGTATCTTGGCATATCTAAGAGTGTAGAAATATAATTATTTTTCTACTTATTTTTTAAAAATTTTATGCTTTTATTTTATTCTATTTTAAAAAAATATACTGAGGGTCATTACTTTTCAAGTTCATAATACACAATTGTTTAATATGTTATAAATTACATTAATAATTCAATGTTGTTTTGCGATTCCATTTTTGAATTCTGAATGACATACATGTAATTTTATGAAATTTTGATAAGCACAAATAAATTAACTAATCTATACATTTATACATAGTAAAGATATGTATAGATAAGATAATGTGGCACATTTATACATAGTAAAGATATGTATAGATAAGATAATGTGGCACCTCTTTATTGCTTAGAAATTATCTTTTATCTTTTTTTTTTGAATTTTTTTCTTTATTCTTTTCATTAATCAAATTTTTAATAATTAAATAAATTATCATATTTATTACATCTAATCGAGTATATCTCATAAGTTATAAAAAGATCTCCATCTATTTGCACTCTCTACCTAAATACATGTCTCCTCAACTCCCTTATAGCTAATTCTTATAACTTAATCAATCTATCAATAAATCATCTATGGAGTTGTTGAATATTTATTTTCACTTTTTCCTTCTTTTTTATTAGTATATATTTTTCTCCTTTTTTTTTGATTTTTTTCTTCATTTTTTAGCATCATGTGTTTAATAACTAAAAGAGAGGAAATAGAAAAAGTGATATGGTAATATGATTGATGAAGATCAAAGATATATTTTCTAATACCCTAGAAATTCTTGGGACTAGCCTTTGGATTTAAAACTTGATCATGTAGAAAACTGAAAAAAGGCCTCAATACAAGTAAAAGTAAGACTCGTAGAATAGAGGTACGAGTCGTACCTGGACTCGTAGTAGAGGGATCAAGGAAATCAGTAGGGGTAACTGAGAGAAACCATGATTACATGTTATGACTCATACCACCATGGTATGAATCATACTAACCTAGTCGTGAGTTGAATCAGAGGCATGATCAGGAGGGAATTATGGATTGTAGTATGACCCATAGGATCCTGGTACAAATCGTAGGAGGATTTCGTGGAAAACATAAGAGGATGGTGTTCAGCAAGACCCTTAACCATAGGTTAAGGTATTATTCGTATGATCATGGTATGACTTGTAGGTTGAGTCATACCACCTAATGGACAGAGTTTTTAAAATCGTTTTCCAGGGGAATTTTTACAAGACCCTACAATTCCAACTCCTAAAATATGTTGTATTGGGATTATTTAGAAGGATTATACAGTATTAGTCGACCCTCTCCCATCATTCTTTCGAAAAAGGTAACTCAGAATTTCATCAAAGAACTCAGACAAATCCCTCCAGGCAAGAACTAGGATTTCTTCTTCTTCTCAAGATTTTCAGGTGCTTTATTAAGGAATTTCTACTCCAGGTATGTGGAACTCCAACAAAGGAATTCCTTTCACCCTTATTGTCCTAAAATTCTTATGGAAATCTTATTAATCCAGTCCTGTAGAAGATCAAAACTAGGGTTGTTCTTCTAACGGATTATGAATTCCTTCATTGTTACAATTCTTGATGTTTTCCAAGATTATTACCAGTTGTAGTTCATGCTTTGGTATCTTTCATACAACATGTATGTTAGCCCTAATCTTTAGTGTGATTTTAAATGAGACTTGCATGATTTAGAGTCCAGGTATGAATAATGCTTTTTCAAGATAATTTTTCTTTAAATTATGAATGTTAGCACAAATATATGAATAGAAGTTAACCTTTTTTATATATTCAGTCTCATAGTCTCAGTCAATACTCGGTATACCTAGTGTTCTACAAAAATGTCAGCTGATAAGTTTTACTACTTTAAGTGTTGAGAAACTCAGTAAACTCAGTAGTACCAACTATCAGCTTATCAGTTGTTCTTTAGACCATTACAACGCTTTCAAATGAAGCAGCTCTGGCGAGTCTAAAAATATAGTTAATTTCAGGTCCTTAGACTCTCAGAACACTTCCAGATCAGTAATTTTGACTTATGTCTTAGGGAATCAGTTTCGAGCTATCAGCTTAGTTAGACATAAGTAGTATTTCCAGTGGGAGTAGCACTTAGAACTGAGCGGGACCAGGGTTCAGTGCACCCAAGTTCCCAGAACTACATTTTCATTGTAGGTTATTAGCTCGAATAGGCCCTAGATAGTGATCACCCAGCTCAGCCACTATACCCTAGCAAGGTACAATGGGCTTTCTGCAATGGGGTGTTTACATCAGACTCCACGTTTAGCTCACGTGGTTACATATTAATTATAGTCACTCCCTCAGTACAACTTAGTCTAGTATAGATAGTCTTCAGTTTAGTTCAACCAATCAGTTTTCAGGATCTACTTATGACCTTCAAACAGTTATTCGTACTTACAGTTTTATCAGATTTTCAGATGCTTTTAGTATTTATGATTCCGGTTATGGTCATTACATGTCATGTCATTATAGTTTACAGATTTTTAGTATCTTTATTTTTATTTAAATCTCACTTACTTGGTACATTCAAAGTACTGACGCAAACTCTCTATGTTGTATCATATTATGATATAGGTATAGGTTTTCAGTCTCAGAAATGTTAGTAGTCTTCCTACGGTGTTAATCAGCCGTGTTTAGTGGAGAGTCCTCATATTTCGAGGGCCAGGGAGATTGTTCGAGTTATTTTTATTCTCATTGTTTTACTTAGAGTTAGCTGGGGAGGCTTGTCTTAGCAATTCATCAGTTTTTTAGATGGCTTATAAACAGAGTTTGTAGTTAAGCTATTTTTGCAACAATTGTATACATTAAAGTATCTTGTCAGATATCTTGTTTACTTGAAATTATTTGTTCATTTATATATTTTGAAGCTTCCACATATAGATTTCTTACAGCACTCTGAGTATCAGTACTACACTATGCCATGGGTTATCTTAGGGTCACTTGTGAGTCTAAGTATCGTGTCACATTCAGGGTGCCGACTCGGATCATGACAAACTTGGTATCATAGCCTTAGGTTTATAGTATCCTAGAATGTCTGAAATTTGCAAAACGTAGAGTCCGTTTCATGGGTGTGAAGCGCGCCACACTTATGAAGGGGAGGCTACATGACATTATTAGGAAAATTTCCTTTATTCATTATTCTTATCATGTGTAGTGTGTTAGACTCTAATACGTCCTCCTAACTCATACTCTCCCCTTTTCAGATAACGATGCCTCCCAAAAGAGAAAAAGGAATGAGGACCGAAAATGCTAACCAGCCAGCCCCACCAGCTCCTACTGCTCCTCTGGATGATCAAGTGTCCCACGTTGAATTTTAGGCTTCTATTCAGATGCTGGCCCAGGCAATGACAAGTCATGGTATCAATTAACACTAATGGGTCTACAGCTGCTGCCAGAGTCTGGGACTTCATGTGGATTGATCCCCTAGCATTTCATGGGTCTAAGGTAGAAAAGGGCCCGTAGAAGTACATGGATGAGGTACAAAAGATCACCCAAATCATGGGTGTCACCTTTATAGAGAGTGCTGACCTTGCTACCTACCAGTTGAAAGGTGTAGCTCAGATTTGCTACAAACAATGGAAAGAGGGAAGATAGAATGGTGCGGGTCACGTGGAATGGGATAAATTCCATACAACATTCTTGGATAGGTTCTTACCTTGGGAGTTAAGAGAAGCTAAGGCCATGGAGTTTATGAACCTGAAGCAGAACAACATGATATTAGAGGAGTATGCACTGAAGTTCACTCAGCCATCGAGATATGCTCCAAAAGTGGTTGTTGAGCCGATGCTCACATTCTCAAGTTTGTTAACGGAGTCTCATTTGATACTCAAGGAATGCAAGGCCTCCATTCTCATCAAAGATATAGACCTCTATAGTCTCATCATTCATGCCTAGCAGATGGAGGTAGAAAAGTTGAAGGAGATAGATAGGGATAGTAAATGGGCCAAAATTGGTCAGTTTGAGTATTCCTAGCAGAGGTCAGGTAGTGGTTTTCGTCCTTAGCAACAGTAGAGGCCTCCATTACCTTCCTCAGCCAGTGCTCCATTTGTTAAAGCCCCAAGGATAAGAGGGTTGGGACATTAGGCTCCCAGTCCCAGAGCCGTGTCTTTAGCAGCAACACTTTTCCAGCATATCCTAAGTGTGGCAAGAATCATTCAGGTGAGTTTTGCATGGGCAAAGAGGGTTATTTGGGGTATGGTCAGTTGGGTCACAGATTGAGAGAGTTCTCATCAGCAGGACGGGGAAAAGCCTAGTCTACTATATTAGCAGCCCACACAGGTCGTCTAGCTTAGTAGGGCACTACTTCAAGTGCAGGTGGTGGTCAGCGCCAGAATTAGTTCTACGCTCTATCTTCCCGACACGATTAAGAGAACTCACCTGATGTGGTTACTGGTATGTTATGTATTTTCCACACCAATTTGTATGCTTTATTAGATCTAGGATCCACACTTTCCTTTGTGACTCCATACATTACTGTTCCATTTGATATAAGTCCAGAAATCCTCCTAGAGCCGTTTTCAGTTTCTTCTCCGCTTAGTGAGTTAATTAGAGGTTGTCGAGTGTATAGATATTGTCTAGTCACAATGTTGAGTAAAGTCACCTCAGTTGATCTAGTAGAGCTAGACATGGTCGACTCTCACCTTATCCTTGGCACAGACTGGCTGCACAATTATTATGCTTCAGTTGACTGCAAAACTTGTCTTGTTAGATTTTATTTTCCTAAGGAGCCAGTCCTAGAATGGAAGGGTAGTACTTCAGCACCTAAGGGTGATTTCATTTCATAACTTAAGCTTAGGAAGATAATCGCTAAGAGGTACATCTACCACCCGGTTAGGTGTTGCGCCCCAACGCACGCGCCAAGCGTACGCGGTCCTACAAGTAATATAAATACTCTGAAGAGCCAGATGTCGAACCCACGAGGACTAGAGTAATTCAATGAATATTCAAGTTCAAGTGTTATATTAGATTTCAAAAGTGTTGATTTTTGAGATTTGAAGTAGAAACTAATTCTACGGTGATCTCAAAATAATTCAGAAAAATAATAATAAATAGGATCTATAGTTAAGGCCTGACAATCTTGCAATGCTACAATTCATAATGGTTCAAGTATATGAAATTCAGTAGTTGTCTCATAGAACTAATATGCAGTGTTCATGGTCCCTCACCCTATAAACACAACGAACTAGTCTCACACCTATATCGTTGCACGGAGATGTGACGTCTTAATTAGTGAGAAATTTAACTCTATGGATGTGGTTTACGAGTTTATGTCCTTGATTATGGATTTTCGTACCTCTAATCATTTAATCTAACTTAGCTTCACAACTACTTCTACAAGCGGTGATGTGAAAATTCTAAATGAATGTCTAGCTATCATCCCATTTAATTAACCAAGTAAGGCGAATTAATTATAATTCCTATCCTAACCGCGAATCCTATTATAAAGACAAGAACTTGCTCCCTACATTCTTTCATTCAAACCTAGGGTTACTCTTTTGAGCTTTTGCCTAAGCTTAACAAGTTTGTTTTCATGGTGATCAAGCATAAAAATAACAATAATTAAGAATGCAAGACAAAACCACAACTAAAACTCAAACCAAAGATGAAAATCAAGAAGTTACATTCATGTCATGTTGTCTCAACCTTAGAAGAAGTGTTTTGGCCACTCATACTCACAAAATTACTCACAAACATGTTTGAAGTATAGTACTTACAAGAATGGTAAAAGAGAATGAATGTTTTTGAACCCTAGGTAGAGTTTCTTTCGATCTCCCTTTGCTCCTTTCAGTTGTTCCAAAAATATTTCGTGATAATGAATTTAGAAGCTAAGGGTCCTATTTATACTCAATGAGAAATTGCAAAATATGGTTGTTGTTGAAATGCCATGTCAAAGACCTAGTCGAATCAACTTGCCTCCATGACACGGAGCAAACGCGGAGGCACACTGGAATTCGGGCATTGGCATGTCATGGCCGAGATGCCATTGGCATGGCACGGGCGATACCACACCATGCGCTTGTCGTGGCATGGGCTGGAGGCACAGATTGCCTGGTGTGGCATTTTGCCATCGCACAGCGCATCTACCTGGCAGACATTGCACGCACACACCTGTGGCAAGGCACGACGCTGGGCGCGGCACACGCATAGCATGGCAATATGCCTAGCGCGGCCAGCCTCCTTCTTATGCTGTATCATGCGACTCTTTTGCATTTGTTCCGAGCATCCTCCTTAAGCCTTAAGCATCATATTTAGTCCCTCCTTAATATTTTACACCTACAAAAAAAGGGCTAATCATATTGGTTAGTTCGACACGCAATTAAACATAAATACATGAGAATGTAATCACACACATTAACAAACATGACTAAATTAAGATATAAAATAGCATTTGTGCATGTAATTATGCACAAGATCACTAACCCACACTTAAAGCCTTGTTCATCATCGAATAACTCTACTACATCTCATGCACATAGAGGACTCACCAATAACTAATTGAAGCAAGAAAACTCGAGCTAAGGCTACATCTATTGTCTCAAATAGCAAGTTTAAGATAGTGCATTCAATATATACCCATTGAAATCACATTCAACTAAATCAAGATTTCATAACCTCAAGAATCAACGCTCAAACTTAGAAATTAATTCAAATTAACCAGTCAAGAAATTTGACATGAATTTTATCCTTTACCGAACATGTGCCCTCAGAATAAGAGAGATACCCATTTTTAACTAACAAGTTTTAAAATTATAGCATGTATGGGTAAACGAATAAGAATTCAGCTCACTCTCACAAATAATTCACATTTAACATGTAATGACCAATAAGCTTGCCTTTAGTGTTTTACTTCACTAATTTAGGAATGTTTGAAGGTAAGATCATGTAGGACTTATTGGGTAATAATGTAAGCTATGGGACGGGTAGGTACTAATTTTTCCATTAATAGTGACTATCTTCCCTAAGCACTTTTAGTACATCACACTCTCATTACGGATGTCTCTTCGTTTTACTGCACCTCTATTCTATTCACTTATCAATTTTCTCTTTTGTTTCCGCATTTCTTTAAACACACTTAGCTTATTAGTAAGGAGTACTTTAGCAACTTTTTCCTTCTTTTTTTCTCTTACTCCCTACCAATACTTATGCATTTTCAAACAAGTGCACCTCTAATCTTTTCTTTAACTCCCACAACCACTACTTTTCTTGTTTTTCTACCTTCTCACTCCTTAGATCTTTTGCATTTTGCACTTAAGGCTTAGGAGGTTGGATCAACTTCAACACTTATAGAAAGAAGGGGATTAGCTTATATTGTGTCTAGCAGAGAATAGTTTAAAGGCTCAACAAGGCTAACCAAGATCAGATATTCAAGGTAGGTAAAGCATGGGATTAGAATTAGGCTCATTCAAATAAATGCCTCAATCATCTCTTATAATTAACATGCCTCATTTCATTTTGTGTACACACCAGGCAAGTTCTAAACACTACACAATAGTATGGAATATTCAAAAACCTTATCCTCAGTGCATATGCTCAATTCAAGACAAATTCAGTAGACTCTTAACTCAGCTAATCACCAGACTTCAAAATTAAGCTTTAAGCACATATAAAGTCACATTCGGGAGACTAGGAGTCTCAACAATGTTATACAACTGCTTAACATGCTTCTCAATTAAAACCACTTCCATCTCACTATCATGTACAACACATAACAAGAACATCAAGCTACCAATCAGCTCAGGGTTCAAACACATCACCTATTGACAAATTTTCCATCAATCGTTGGAAAAATTCCCTAACTATGACTAACACCATTATGTAAAAGTAAACACAAATTTTATTTCTTGGTTCAATGTTCCCCCCTTAAAAAGAAACGCAAAGAAAAACCAAAGGGTGGGTGAATTGTGCTAAATTCAAACTTTTTAAACAAAAACATTATACCCAGCATCACATTCACCCGAAATAACTTAGCACAAAATTCTAAAATTTTCCTCACCCCACAGTTAAATTATGTTATGTCCCCAAAGCATCAATTGCAATTAAAATAAGGGTGAGAGATACTTCCTGAGGCCTCTAAGCCTAGCTAACAACATGTGTTTTTCAATTTTTGTTCATGTGGGTCAACGACCCCACACTCATCTTTTTGTCATGCTCCTTAGCTTTCACTTTCATGGGTACTCAGATTTCCCTTGAATTTGTACTTAAAGACCACAACAAAAGAAAAAAAGTGAACAATAAACAAAATTACACACACACTGAAAAGAAAGTGTTCCTGTGGTACTCTTGGGTTGCCTCCGAAGCAGCACCTAATTTTACGTCGTGGAACGATGTGAACTATCCTTTTCAGGATATCTTCAAACACATTTTACATTTTGGTAGCCATATACTCCTCGTTTTATTAGAGGGAACATCCTCCACCCTGTCCCTCTTGTCTTCCATTATCTTCTTCAATTTCTGCCCTCTATCAGACTCGGGCTAAAGTGTCAACACGTCCTGCAACAGTGGACCCAGGGAATCTACAATCCTACACTTAACATCTAAGAGCATATTGATCTTACAAAGATCTCTATAGTGTGTGGGTGGATTGATCTCCTGATAGACTCTGAAGAGCTCCTCTTCATCATTGACCCTCATTTTAAGGATACCCGCTATTACATTAATGATAACTCCTCCAGTTGCCAAGAATGGTCGTCGCAGGATCAGGGCTACCTTATCATCAAATTTATAATCAAGAATGATAAAGTAAGTAGGTATAATGAATTTACCTACTTTGATGAGATGGTCTTCAATAATTCCATCCAGTGCCATTGTTAACTTGTCTGCCAACTGCAGCATTTCTTGTGGGCCTCGACTTTCCCAATCCCAGGGTGTTAAATAATGATAAGGGCATTAAATTTACTACTACCCCTAAGTAACATAGAGCGCTTATGATTTAAGCTTCACTAATTTGCACGGGGAGGGAAAACTCCCTGGGTCCTTGAGCTTTTTCGGCATCTTGCTCATTACCCAGTAGCTACACTCCTCAGTGAGTTCCACTGTCTGGAGATCCACCAGCCTCACTTTGTTTTCCACCACATCTTTAAAGTACTTTGCGTACTTTGGCATACCCTGCAAGACATCAAGTAAAGGCAGATTGATGTGAAGTTCTTTGAAAATATCAAAGAACTTCTTAAAGTACTCTTCCTCCTTGCTCTTCTTAAGCCTTTGTGGGAATGGTGGTGGTGGTATCTGTACAGGATACAATGATAATTGTGCATTGTTTTTTGTAGCACTTTGATTATCTCCTCTGTCAGTTGATGGACCCTGTCTAACTAGATCTAGTTGCGCCTCATTTCTCTTTTCATTCGGTGGTGCATTAGCCAACTTTTCACGACCAGAACATAGGCCCGAATCGAGACACGGGATAAGGAATTCTGAGAGGCTCCAAGTCAACCCATGGCATGATCATAACATAACATTAGCAAGACAATAACTAACAAAAATCAAAATTGAGCGGAAGCTAACTGAAAGAGTCTAATTAAAATCCATAAGAACGAATGCATAACTCTGATACAAAGTTGAATCTATCTATACAAGTTTGAAAGCCTCTACTACACTGATCAGCTGCTTGGACAAGCCCCCAGTTAACTCCTAAAATCTAAAATCTGAAGCATAATGAAATGGAAAACATAGATCACGTCCTCGAGAGATGAGGACTCACACAAGCAGCTGAGATGGAAAACGAGCGTATTGAACCATGCGGTTGAGTTTGGAAACCTGAATCTATATCATGAAATGATATAGCACATAAAGTATGCAGTTAGTACTTGGAATGTACTGAGTATGAGGGAAAGATAAGTAAAGTAAACATGCAAGTATACAAGAGGGAATTAAAATGAATGCATCACCTGACATATAACTGAACTGAAATACATTGACCCTGTTTGAGATATACATATGTTATGACATGAAGCTTTTATTTGAAAATATTTTCTGAAGTATAATCAAACTGATGGATAAGGTTCATATGCTACACATATACTGAACACTGAAGTTGTAACTGCTATCATAACTATACTGACCATCTGCTGATAATTTAGTCTGAATTTTGCTAAAACTGATTTAAACTAATGACTGAGTCTATACAGCGCTGAACTGAACTGATATCATGGACTGAGTTAAGGGAGATGTTCTCTACTATGGAGTGCCCCTGAATGACTAAGGGAGACTTTCTATACTATGGAGTGTCCCTGACTAACTAAGGGAAAATTTCTTTGCTATTGAGACTCCCTAACTGAAATAAAGGAAACATTCTCTTCCAATGAGAATACCTAACTGAGCTAAGGGAGATATTCTCTGCTAATGAGTGTCCGTGACTGAGCTAAGGGAGACATTCTTTGCTAATGAGTGTCCCTGACTGAGCTAAGGGAGACATTCTCTGCTAACAAGAATCCCTGACTGAGCTAAGGGAGACATTCTCTGCTAATGAGAATCCATGACTGAGCTAAGGGAAACCTTCTCTGCTAATGAGAATCCATGACTGAGCTAAGGAATACATTCTCTACTAACGAGAATCCCTAACTGAGTTAAGGGAGACATTCTCTGATATGGAGAATCCCTGACTAGACTGAGAGGAAACATTCTCACTGACTGAGGGAAATATTCTCTACTGTGGAGAGTCCCGATAATCTACAACATTGAGGACACTAGTCTGACGTCATTCTTCTAGTCTAAGTTACTTCAGCTAATCAGAGACATATGCGTTCAACTAATTACGTCACACTGAATTCATTCAGAGTTGATTAAGGCTACTTTCTACTAACAACAAGCCCAAAAGTCTGAAGGATCATTCTCATTCTTTATCATCATAATTCATATCATCATAGTCCCGAATTATCGTTTACATCATACATTCTACATTCATGAGACATCGATAGGATCAGATTATACTTTAAACATATCCACAACATTTAAATCCCATGTTCATAGCACATGGCGTAGACCCTAAAATCATGTAAGATCCATAGGTCAATTTCATACTTTAACACATATCTGAAATCATAGTGAAAACATGTACATACTTCACATTCATCAAAGCCCACGAGTTATGTTCATGCTTCAACACATATATTGATACATTTATTCTAAATTTATGAAAAACCCATATGATCGACTCATGTTTTGAACATATACAATGAGATCACGGTAAAAGCATGTGAATATTGCATGAAACCTCATTTCATAATTTACACTAAATCATGATGAAAATCCTATAATCATGTTATTCCATATAATGAACATAATTCGAGAACTTGAAAATAACTTCGTAATCATACGTGGTTGTTAATCATGATGGGTCTTAGAATTCATAGAAAACATGAAAATCCATCCATAAATCGAACCCTAGAACATGCTTTTACAGAGAATCAAGGAATTAGGGCTTTAGTATAAAAATTTGAGACGCAAGGACGGAAGGAGATCCTTATTGAAGTCCCACATACCTGGCTTGAAGAAGACTCCTACTATAACCTTAGAACTTGATGCCCTTGGAGGAACCCTAGGGGATCCTTGAACTTGAGAGAAGAAGAAGGAAAAACCTAATGGATGACTTTTGAGAGAATGAGGGGCTTGTGCTACTGAAAACCCTTAAAAACGTCCCCTTTAGTACTCAAAATGGCGTAATTTATTAGTTAGAAGCATAAGATTTTACGAAAACACCCTTGGCAATTCATAGGAAAAATCCATCTACCAGTTCCCACGAGGCACTCAAAGAGTCGTGGGGTTGACAATGCCTCGTGGTGCCAAGTTGTGGAGTGCACTGGAACTTTTCTAAAAAATTCCTCGAATCTGCTGATGACTAACTTCACAAGTTATTAGCTGACTTAACGACTCGTGACTCCTTCCGTTGTCACTGAAGCCAAAAAATCCTTCTCTTCCTTCCCATGATTGACATAACGAGTCATTACTTGGTACAATGACTCGTCATGTCCTTACATTGTCACCATTGCCTGGACCCCCTTTAATTTTGGCATTTCTTCAAACGACTGACGTAACGAGTCTTACCACTGTACTCCACCTGTACGTCTTGACTAATTTTGTCTACCTAATGACTCCTCGGGTCATCCATTGCCACTGTACTCCACCTGTACTTCTTGACTAATTTCCATGAGTCTTACCACGACTCGTTGGTCACCTAACAAATCATATCATGACTCGTTTTGAGGTGAAATTCCAACTTTCCTTTTGAAATCTTTCTTTATGTCTGGGGTCTGATCTTCGAAACTTTCAGAGTGTTACTATGTCTCCCCCTTAGGAACATTCATCCTCGAACGTAGGCTAAAACTGTTGGAAAATCGGGAAAAGAGCTGCAATTCCCAAACTGAGACTATGAACAGATTTTTTAAGGAGTAACTGACTCCGAACTGACTTAACCATGCTAACAGAGTTGGTGCAACTAGAATGCACATTGAAAATTTGAATAGAGATAATGAGTATGGAACTCAACAGAGTATTGAGGAGGAATTTAGTACCTAATGCTAGAACTAAACTGATATCCCAAATACCGAGTATTTGCAACTGAAACTGATGGAGCATCTGACTCTGGACTAATCTTACATATCTGAATTAAATATTTAAATTGTACTTGCATGCTAAGGTGTGACAGGGATTGAAAATCATGAAATTGACATGAAACTAGATAGAACACTGAGAATGATTCTTTTCCTCTAACTAGCACTGAGTTGATACGGAGTGAGCTATCATTCTCAAATCGCTTTCTGATACTGATCTAGAATTCATGATATCTTGTCTAACTAAAAGTAAAGGACTCATAAGCACGAATCATTCATGACATCTAAAACTAAGCACATACATGAGGTAGCCGTATCTATTGAGCTACTAAAGAAACTTCTATAGACTAAACTAGAGCTAAACATACTGGACAACATGAGTCAACACACATAGCTGGTTTATAACATGAAGATGAGCCTTAAGGATTCATAGAGTAAGACTAGCATCACTGTCTGAAGCGGCTATCTAAATATTCTGGGAGTCTACACATAAAAATGGGCAGAGCATAGCTTCAAATGAAATACAAGAGGGATTATCTGGACATGAAGGGATTTACATACTGCAACTGTTAGGGATGGAACTCCCTTACTAGCATACTCAAGATTCGACTTGTCTCACAGAGTTACCATCTCCCCCTTAGCTTTAAACCATCATTATAAGGCTCCTGAATCTTTCTTATGGTAGGGGCCACACTACTAACTCTTGACGTCTCCTCTACCTCTAACATTCACTAAAAACCTTATACTCACATCTATTGACACCACACATTGCAATCTCTTCTCAATAACATCATAGAGCTTCTTAGTCAATACTGGGTTCTGGGCTAGAAATATGCAAAGAATAACACTAGACATTCATAACATACCTGTGACTACTCATGGAGACTTTCCCTTATCCTGATGTTCTACCAAGGCGTAGCAACGATTTTGATGTTGTCTGCCAACTGCGCTAAATGATGCACCCTGCTGAAATGGGCGGTTCATATGACCTACTGAATAGGTGGCTGAGGCTCTACTCTCACCTCACTTAGTTGCGGCGCAATCTTGGTGCTTATGACCCAACTTTCCACACCAAAAACAAGCATCTGAGCCAGCCATGCAGTCTCCCAAATAGTGCTTCACACAACTCTTACAAGCTGGATAGGTAATCTCCCTTACCCTGGGTCTGTAGGGAACATTGGTTGTCGAAGGTGCTGAGGCTGATGATCTCTGCTGGGGCATGAGCACTGTCCACTACTTAGCCTCTAGGGGAAAACTCTTCATCTCCTGTCCTAGCCCTCTTGGCCTCTCTCTCTTTTTCCTTTACCTGTTACGCTTTTATTTTTTGAGAGAATATAACCAAATGTGGAAAGTCTATGTCCTTGAGCAACATGATGGTCCTTCACTCTTTGATCAAGGAGTTTGACACTCTGTTCACAAATTTACTCACATGAGCCCTCTAGTCGGCCACTATCTCCGGTGCATACTTGGACAACCAGGTAAACTCCAATGCATACTCTTGGATAGTCATGTCGTTTTTTCTCAAGTTAATGAACTCTGACGCTTTTTCCTCCTCAACAACCTAGGGAAAAACATATACAAGAATGCCGTCATAAACACATCCCAACTTACGGGGGCTGCTCCAACTCCCCGACTATCTCTCCACTAACAAAAGCATATGTGAGCGACTCCTTTTAGCTGGTAAGAGGATAAGTCTGCGCTATCCGTTCCCATCACCCCCATGATATGGGTGATCTTTTGTATCTCCTCTAAGAACTTATACGGGTCCTCGTCCACCTTTAACCCTAAGAATTCGGGTGGATTCATTCTGAGGAAGTCTCTTACCCTAGCCACTGCTACGCTCCCATTCTAGGGAGCATGAGTCGTCACCTGCTATTTAATCTGGACGGTCATGGCCTGTACCAATATGTGAAAGGCTGCCCTGTACTGGACATGAGTAACATGATCGTCCATCAGGTTCGCTGGGGATGGTGGGGCTTGCTGGTCTGGGAGGCATTATTTGCGAGCGCGTAAAACACGAGTCAGGAGAGGAGCTGCTAGAGTTTCATACTCTACGCATAATAAGAATCATGAAGAAAAGGAACATTCCTAAAACGTCCCATAGCCTCTTCATCATAAGTGTGGAACGCTTCACACCCATCAGAAAGACTCCACTTAACGTGGCTTTCGGACACCCTAGGACACTCTAAACCTTTGCTTTAATGCCAAGTTTGTCACGACCCGGACATAGGCCCGGATTGAGACACGAGACAACAAACCCCGAGAGGCTCCAAGTCAACCCATGACATAATTATAGCTAACAATAGCAAGACAATAAATAATAGAATCATAACTGAGCAGAAGCTAACTGAAAGAGTCTAATTAAAATTCATAAGAACAAATGTAGAAAAACTCTGATACAAAGCTGAATCTATCTATACAATTCTGAAATCCTCTATTACACTGATGAGTTGCTGGGACAAGCCCCCAGCTAACTACTAAATTCTGAAAATTGAAACATAATGAAATAGAAAACATAGATCGCGTTCTCGAGAGATGATGACTCACCATAAGCAGCCGAGATGGAAAAGGAGAGTATCTAACTACGCGGCTAAGTCTGGAAACCTGAATCTATATCATGAAATGATATAGCACATAAAGTACGCGGTTAGTACTTTTAATGTACTGATTATGCGGGAAGTGTAAGTAAACTAAACAAGCAAGTATACAAGAGGTAAGTAAACTGAATGCATCACTGAACATATCACCGAGCTAAAATACATTGACCCTGTCTGAGATATACATATGTATTGACATGAAGCTTTTATTTGAAAACATTTTCAGATGTATAATCAAATTGATGCTTAAGGGTCATATGCTGCACATATACTGAAAACTAAAGTTGTAACTGCTATCATACACTGTACTAACCATCTGCTGATAATTTAGTCTGAATTTTGCTAAATCTGATTTAGACTAAAGACTGAATCTATACATAGTTGAACTAAACTGATATAATGGACTGAGTTAAGGGAAATTTTCTCTGCTATGGTGTGTCCTTAATTGAATAAGGAAGGATTTATCTACTACGGAGTGTCCTTGACTGACTAAGGGAGACTTTCTCTGCTATTTGGACTCCCTAACTGAACTAATATTCTCTGCTAATGAGAATCCCTGACTGAGCTAAGGAGACATTCTCTGCTAATGAGTGTCCAAGACTGAGCTAAGGGAGACATTCTCTACTAATGAGAATCTCTAATTGAGCTAGGGGAGATATTCTCTGCTAATGAGTGTCCCTGACTGTCCTGACCCAAACGTACACCTGGATCATAGACACGGGACAAGGAGCCCTGAGAGACCTCAAGTCGACCCATGGCACGAGAATACGTCTAATCAATCATATGAGCAGAAGACTTAGCATAGAGAACATGATCATAACATAACATAAGGGTAAACAGTACACTACTTATACAATACGGCGGAATACAACTTTTAGTCTGATAAGCCTCTAAACATGAAAGGCGGATTGATGGGACAACTCCCCAACTAATCCAACATCCAGAATTTGAAGGAATAATACAGAGTGTGAATATATAGCCCGCGGAACATGAGGACTCATCAAGTGCGCTGAGAGCAAGTCCGAATCTATCTACGGGTGAGGATGAGCCTGAGAACTTGGACTTGTATCAAGAGACGATACACCATAGACTGTATGCAGTCGATATGTGGAATGTACTAAGTATGCAACATAAGTAAAACGGACATTTTAAACCATATATGAAATTAATAAATCATCATAAGAGTATGACATCATGCTCATATCCTAAATCATAATAACATATCATATGGCTCAAGGTTTTCAAAACGTTCGCAACATAACATAATCGTAATCATAATGGAAGAGGTTTACTTAACATGACTTGAGCCAACATACATAATCATAACATGCATAAATCATGAGGAACAGTGAGAGATTCTCTTAACAGACATACCCCATATGAGCACACATGAAGCCCAACTTGTAACCCTAGTCGGGAGGGTGTTCGTACCTTGCCAAGGGTAGGAACCAAGAAGGGCCTGATCACACATGGAAAAGGGCCATTTGGGCTAGGGACAAACATGGAAGGGTCCCAACATACCTACGGTGGCACGTAGCTCATGAGATCCGGGGCTTAACCTGAGCCCCGAACCTATTTGGTGTTCGATACTACTCCCAAAACATATATAGTGCTCATAGTATAATATGCATGACTTCATGAGCTAGTTAAATCATGATAATCATAAACATAATTGTACATACTTGAACTAGCCATGACATAAGGCCCGTGAGTTGGCAAGAAACATAATTCATGCTTAACAAAATACATATATACTTGTACATCATGCATATAATTAAAATTTCCATAAGAGCATAATAGATAACATAATATATTCATGATTTAATCCATAATACCTGTTGGGCGTATCAAAACATCAATGGTTCAATGGATCAGAAATTGGTATATCATGGGCATGCATAATCAAGCTTAATTGATTAGAAATTTGAATCAGCCATATTAATACCAATTTAGAACTCAAACGATGATCAAAATCAGTAGATAATGATAGGGTTTCAAAATCACAAGGCCTATAATTAAATCATTACGTTTTTATACAAACCGAATATAAAACCCCATGAGTTTTAAATAAATTTTTGAGTAAAATCATAGAGTAGGAGCATGGCTGTGGAAGAATCCACCCATTGAAGACTTTACATACCTAAAAACACTAATTCTTAATCTCCCTTGAATGCCCAAGATGGTGTTGTGAGGAACAGGGGAAAACACCTTGAATCACTTTCTATCCTTCTTCCTAAACTCTTGCATGCATGAATGAGGCCTAACATGAGCTAATCCCCCTTAACAGACCCCATTTAGAGCTTAAAACAACGTAGTTTAGGCCTTAAAAATTACGAAAACACCTTTATTAAAATACAGGAAAGACACTGACAGGTCCCCCTAACGAGGGACCTTACGAGTCGTTGCCACGGGGTACGACTCGTGACTAGGGTCCGTCATGCTCATTACCCCAAAATCCCTAGGGGACGCCACGAATCATGGTGGCTGACCACGACTCATGGTCACCACCTGTGCCTTCACTGCCCTTTTCCATTTTGCCAACTGGTCACCTGGGTCATGGGAGACCTAATGGGTCGTGTGGCCTGACGACGACTGGTGGTCGTACCCGTGGTCTCACCCCAAAACTTAGCCCTTCCCTTCTTGACCAAGAGTCACTCCACGACTTGTGGTCACCTCTGACGACCCACCTCACGGGTCGTTTGTGACCTAGTGCAAATTTCCAATTTTTCTCTGTTTTGACTCCCGGGTCTAATCCTTGGGTTTCCTAGGGTATAACAATATCTCCCTCTTAGGAACAATTGTCCTCAAATGTTAGGAACATGCAAAAAACTCAGAAACAAGCAATCATCATATGCAATTTCTGATCATTTAAGCTGAAAACTGATGGATTGACTGCCTCCGAAAAGAACTACGTAACAGAATTGAATTCAACATCACATAGATTTACCACATCATAAAACAAACTTGTATGCATGAACGGATCACTAAAACTTATTAGAGGTTTAGGGAAAAAACTGACACCTAAAATTGAAAATGAGCCGATAGAGAACAAGTGTGGATATTTAGCCATCATATCCGCTTCTGCTTCCCATGTAGCTCCTTCAACATGTTGATTTCTCTATAATACTTTAACTGAAGCTGCTTCTTTTTTCCTTAGCTTACGGACTTGGCGATCTAAGATTTTCACCGGAATTTCTTAATAGCTGAGGCTATCCTTTACACAACGTTGTCCACCGGGACTACTAAAGATGGATCACCCAAGAACTTTTTCAAGTGACACATGAAACACAGGGCAAACCGAAGATAACTCCGAGGGAAAGTCCAACTCATACGCCACCTTACCAACTCTCCTCACAACTCGGTTGGGACCAATATAGCGGGGACTGAGTTTCCCCTTCTTCCCAAACCGCATGACTCCCTTCATGAGAGATACCTTTATAAATACCCAGTCGTCCACATCAAACTCCAAATCGCTTCTCCTCACATCAGCATACGTTTTCTAACGACTCTGAGTGGTTTTTAACCTGTCCCTTATCAACTAGACCTTTACCATGGCCTCAGGAATTGAATCGGTTCCTAACATGGCTGCCTCACCAACCTCAAACCATCTGATGGGCGATATGCACCTTCGTATGCAAAGAGCATCAAACGGTGCCATCTGGATACTGGAGTGATAACTGTTATTATAGGCGAATTCGATCAAGGGAAAATGATCATCCCAACTACCTTCGAAATCCATGACACATGTCCTCAACATATCCTCAAAAGTTCAAATCATTCATTCCGCCTGGCCATCCGTCTGCGGATGAAATACTATGTTGAGCTTAATCTAAGTCCCAACTCCCTTCTAAAAGGATCGCCGAAACTAGGAGGTATACTGAAATAATAGACAAGGGAACTCTATGAAGTTGAACCAACTCCCAAGTATATAGTTTGGCATAGTCATCTGCTGAATCTTTGGTCTTGACTGGTAGAAAATGTGCATCCTTAGTTAACCTGTCTACCACTACCCAAATGAAATCATAGTGTTCTCAAGTACGAGGTAGGCCTGTAATGAAGTCCATATTAATCTCTTCCCACTTCCAAGTGGGGATGCTAATATCCTGAAGTACGCCTCCCAGTCTTTGATTCTCGACCTTCACTTCCTGACAGTTTGGACATTTGGCTATGAACTCTGCGATATCCTTCCTTATACCATCCCACCAATAGATTTCTCGCAAGTCCCTGTACATCTTCGTGGATCCTGGATGGATAGAATATCTGGTACCATGTGCTTCAATATCCGAACCCTCAAATTATCAATGTCCAGGACACATAGGTGACCCTGGTATCGTAGCACCCATCTCCCCCTTGGGAGAAAATCTCCATCTCTTGACTCCGCACTGCTTCCTTCAGCTTCCTTAAAATCGGATCTTAATCTTGCTTAGATTTGACATCAACCACCAAGGACGATTCTTACCCATTATGCACAACGACACCGCCATCGATCGAGTCGATCAATCTAACTCCCAATCTTGCAAGCTGGTGGACATCCTTCACCAACTCCTTCTTTCCCTCCTCCACGTGGGACACGCTATCCATAGAGAGCCAACTAAGTGCATCCTCCACCACATTAGCCTTGCTCGGGTTGTAAAGAACACTCATATCGTAGTCCTTTAATAACTCCAACCATCTCTTTTGTCAAAGATTGAGATCCTTCTGCGTTAACACATATTGGAAGCTCTTATGATCCATGAAAATGTCCACGTGAACCCTATACAAGTAATGCCGCCATATCTTCAATGCAAACACCACCGCGACCAACTCAAGGTTGTGGGTTAGATAATTCTTTTATTGAACCTTTAACTGTCGAGAGGAATATGCTATCACCTTCCCATGCTGCATCAACACACATCCCAGTCTGACTCTCAAATCATTACAATATACAACAAAGCCATCAGTACCCTCGGGTAAAGTCAACACTGGTGCTAAAGTTTGTCGGGTCTTCAATTCCTAGAAGCTTTTCTCACAATCCTCTAACCATTGGAACTTCAACTTTTTATGAGTCATCCTAGTCAAAGGTTCCGCAATAGATGAGAAACCCTCAACAAATCTCCGGTAGTAACTGGCTAGGCCCAAGAAACTCTAAATTTCTGAAGGATTCACTGGTCTAGGCCAGTCCGTCACCACCTCGATCTTTTGGGAATCTACCCTTATGCCTTCGCTTGATACCACATGACCCAGAAATGCCACCGAGTCTAGACAAAATTCGCACTTGACAAACTTTGCATACAGATGATGATCCTTGAGGGTCTGCAACACTATTCTCAAATGAGCAGCATGCTCCTCCTCGCTTCGGTAGTATATAAGAATATCATCGATGAACATGATCATGAAAATGTCCAGATATTGCTTGAACACCCTATTCATTAGGTCCATAAAAGCTGTAGGAGCATTGGTTAGTCCAAATGACATAACCACAAATTCATTATGGCCATACATATTCCTGAAGGTTTTCTTCGGGATATCGCTCTCCCAAACTCGAAGCTGATGTTACCCGGACCTGAGGTCTATCTTCGAAAAACATTTGGCATCCTGAAGCTGGTCAAACAAATCATCAATCCAGGGTGAGGAGTACCTATTCTTAATGGTGACCTTGTTCAATTGCGGATAGTCAATGCACATGAGAAGGGAACCATCCTTCTTTCGAACAAATAGAACTGGTGCACCCCATGGAGACTGGCTCGGTCTAATGAAGCCGTTATCCAATAGATCCTTTAACTGATCCTTCAATTCCTTTAGTTCGGCCTGAGCCATCATGTAGGGAGGAGTAGAGATAGGTTGCGTATCGGGTAATACATCAATACCGAAATCGATTTTCCTCTCTGGAGGAACACATGGAAAATCACTAGGGAAAATTATCAGATACTCATACACCACTGGAGCTGACTGAATAGTCGGGGTCTTGGACTCTATATCCTTAACCCTAACCATGTGGTACATGCAACGTTTAGAGATCATTTTTTGGGCCTTAAGGTATGAAATAAACCAACCGACTGGTATAGTTGAGTTACCCCTCCATTCCAAAACTCACTCACCCGGAAATCAGAATTCCACCACACGGGTCCTACAATTAATCAAAGGGTAACATGCAAACAACCAATCCATAGCCAAAATAATGTCAAAGTCAGTCATGGCCAATTCTACTAAGTCTGCGGAGGTAACCTTATGCAATACCGTAATGGGGAAACCCCTATACACCCGCCTAGCTACCATTGATTCACCGACCGGAGTAGATACGGAGAACTATTTTGACAAAATTTCAAGGATAACTCCAAAACTACTAGCAATATAAGGGGTCACAAAAGACAAGGTAGCTCCTGGATATAACAAAGCATAAGCACCAATATGAAATACTTGCAACATACCCGTGACCACATTTGGCGACGTCTCCTGCTCCTGTCGGGGTACTAGGGCACAATATCAGTTTTGGCGCTAACCGTCTGCTGCACTAGTGGAAGCACCTTGTTGTGGGGGTCATGCTGCAGGAGTAGTACAACTGGCTGTAGGGAAATATCTAATCCTGTGTCCGGGTTTTCCACACCTGAAACAAGCAACTGCACCGACCAGGCACCTCCTGGGATTAGTTTTACTGTATCTCACACAAACTGGGAAAGTGCGCTCTACTTGCATGCTACCATGATCCCTCGAGCATGTAGCACTGCTCCTCTGGTCTCCCCTGAACCTGGATGGCATGTTGGATGATGATAGAGCTGGAGCAATGAACTTGTGCTGAGTTTGCTGACGTGGTCCACCTCCTGACCTTGCTTGAAAAACCCTATAGCTGTCAGTCCTATCCCTCTTAGCCTCTTTGTGCCTCCTATAGACCGATCCATCTGCTCCGTGTACAATACAATATGGGGAAAATCCATGTCCCGGTGAAGCATGGCGATCCGACAATCTTTGTCCAAGTAATATGCTACTCCATGCACAAAGCGGCTCATCGGAGCCCGCTGATCTGCCATCAACTCTGGAGCATACTTAGATAGCCAAGTGAACTCCAAGGCATACTCCTGGACCGACATGTTTCCCTATTTCAAAATAACAAACTCGACCGCCTTAAGCTCCCTCATCTCCCGAGGGAAGAACTGATCCATGAACGGCGTGTGGAACTCATCGGGCCTGCACCCACTATCCTAGCACCTCTCCATTGCTTGAAGCATATATGTGCTACCCACTTGAGCGGATAAGAGGTCAAATCAACACATTCCCCATTATTCATCCCCATAACCTGGGTGATCTTCCTAATTTCCTTAATAAAGTCATGTGGGTCCTCGTCTACCTTCGATCTTGTGAACTCCGAGGGCTCATCCTCAAAAAGGCCCTCACTCTAGAAGCTTTAGTGTTCACATTTTGCAGATAATTCACCACAGTCTGATTCTCGACTTGAGATGTCATAGCCTCAGCATCTGAATCGCCTCCCTAAACTCAGCGTGGGCGCCTGGCTCTGGTGCATGCTCCTCATGAATGGGTGGGGCTAGTTGATGCTCACCATCATGGCCACCCTCATGATCATTACCGTTTTTGTTTCTCCTAGAATTTACCCGGCATGAAGTCATGATTCCCCAAACGTGAATAGCATGAATTAGAGGAGTAAAGGACGTTCATCGCACTACATAGATCATGAAAGAAGGGAACATTTCCTAAACATCTAGTAGCTTCTTCGTCATAAGTGTGGCGCGCTTCACACCCATGAAAAAGACTCTACTTAACGCGGCTTTCAGACTCCCTAGGACACAAAACCTATGTCCCTGATACCAAGTTTGTCACGAACCAAACGTGCACCCGGATCATAGACACAGGACAAGGAGCCCCGAGAGACCCCAAGTCGACCATGGCATGAGCATATGTCTAATCAATCATATGAGTGGAAGACTTAGCACAGAGAACACGATCATAACATAGCATAAGGATAAAAAGTACACTACTTATATAATACAGCGGAATACAACTTTTAGTTTGATAAGCCTCTAAACATGAAAGGTGGATTGATGGGACAACTCCCCAACTAATACAACATCCAAAAACTGAAGGAATAACATAGAGTGTGAATATATATCCCTCGAAACATGAGGACTCACCAAGTGCACTGAGAGCAAGTCCAAATCTATCTACGGGTGAGGATGAGCCTGAGAACTGGGACCTATATCATGAGACGATACAACATAAAAAGTATATGGTCAGTATGTGGAATGTACTGAGTATGCAAGGTAAGTAAAATGGACATTTTAAACCATATTTGAAATTCATAAATCATCATAAGAGTAGGACGTCCTGCTCGTATCCTAACTCATAATAACATATCATATGGTTCAAGGTTTTCAAAACGTTCGTAACATAACATAATCGTAATCATAATGGAAAAAAGTTTTACTTAACATGACTTTAGCCAACATACATAATCATAACATGCATAAATCATGAGGAACAGTGGAAGATTCTCTTAACCGACATACCCTATATGAGCACACATGAAGCCCTACTTGTAACCCTAGACGGGAGGGTATTCATACCTTGCCAAGGGTAGGAACCATGAAGGGCATGATCACACATGAAAAATGGCCATTTGGGCAAGGGAAAAACATGAAAGGGTCTCAACGTACCTACGGTGGCACATAGTTCAAGAGATCCGGGGCTTAACTTGAGCCCCAAACCTACTCGATGTTTGGTACTACTCCCAAAACATATATAGTGCTCATAGTATAATATGCATGAATTCATGGGCTAGTTAAATCATGATAATCATAAACATAATTGTACATACATGAACTAGCCATGACCTAGGGCCCATGAGTCAGCCAAAAACATAATTCATGCTTAACAAAATACATACATACTTGTAGATCATGCATAGTTTAAATTTCCATATGAAAATAATAGATAAAGTAATATATTCATGATTTAATCCATAATACCTGTTGGGCGTATCAAAATATGAATGGTTCAATGGATCAGAAATCGGATTATCATGGGCATGCGTAATCAAGATTAATTGATTTGAAATTTTAATCAGCCATATTAATACAAATTTAGAACTCGAAAGATGATCAAAATCAGTAGATAATGATAGGGTTTCAAAATCACAAGGCTCATAATTAAATCATTAAATTTTTATACAAACTGAATATAAAACACCATGAGTTTTTAAATAAATTTTTGAGTAAAATCATAGAGTAGGATCATGGGTGTGGAAGAATTCACCCATTGAATACCTTACATACCTGAAAATACTGATTCTTAATCTCCCTTAAAAGCCCACGATGGAGTTGTGAGGAAGTTGGGAAAACACCTTGAATCACCTTCTATCCTTCTTCCTAAACTCTTGTATTTATGAATGAGGCCTAACGTGAGCTAATCCCCCTTAACAAACCCCATTTAGAGCTTAAAAACACGAATTTTATACCTTAGGAACTTAGGAATTACAAAAACACCCTTATTAAAATGCAGGAAAAACACTACTAGGGCCCCCTAACAAGGGACCTCACGAGTTATTTCCAAGGGGCACTACTCGTGACTAGGATCCGTAATGCTCACTGCCCCAAACTCCCCAGGGACCCCACAAATTGTTTTGGCTGACCATGACTTGTGGTCACCACTCGTGGCCTTCACTGCCCCTTCCCATTTGGCCAACTGGTCCACCTGGGCCACGGGAGACCTAAAGAGTCGTGTGGCCTCACCACGAATCATGGTCATGCCCGTGGTCTCACCCCAAAACTTAGTCGTGCGTTGCTTGACCACGAGTCACTCCATGACTCGTGGTCACCTCTCACGACCCACCTCACGGGTCGTTCTGTGACCTGGTGCAAATTTTCAATTTTCTCCTTTTTGACTTCCGGGTCTAATGCTTTGGTTCCCGAGGTATAACACTAACTGAGCTAAGGAAAACATTCTCTGCTAATGAGAATCCCTGACTGAGCTAAGGGAGACATTCTCTGCTAATGAGAATCCCTGACTGAGCTAAGGGAACCTTCTCCGCTAATGAGAATCCCTGAGTGAGCTAATGGAGACATTCTCTGCTATTGAGAATCCCTGACTGATCTAAGGGAGACATTCTTTGCTATGAAGAATCCCTAACTGGACTGAGGGGAAACATTCTAACTGACTGAGGGTAACATTCTCAACTGTGGACAGTCCCGATAAACTAGAACATGGAGGACACTAGTCTAATGTCATTCATCTCGTCTAAGTTACTTTAGCTAATTAGAGACATACGCGTTCAGCTAATTATGTCACACTGAATTCATTCAGAGTTTATTAAGGATACTTTCTACTAATAAAAAGACCAAAATTCTAAAGGATCATCATAATTCATATCATCATATCATAGTCTCGAATCATTGTTTACATCATACATTCTAAATTCATGAGACATCGATAGGATCAAATAATACTTTAAACATATCCGCAACATTTAAATATCGTATTCATAGCACATAGTGTATACCTTAGATTCATGTAAGATCCATAGGTCAAATTCATACTTTAACACATATCCGAAATCATAGTGAAAATATGTACATACTTCACATTCATCAAAGCTCATGAGTTCTGTTCATGATTCAACACATATATTGATACATTTATTCTAAATTTACAGAAAACCTATATGATCGACTCATTCCTTGAACATATACAATGAGATCATGGTAAAAGCATGTGAATATTTTATGAAACCCCATTTCGCAATTTACACTAAATAATGATGCAAATGCTGTAATCATGCTTTTTTCATATAATGAACATAATTCAAGAACTTGAAAATAACTTCGTAAACATACATGGCTGTTAATCATGATAGCTCTTAGAATTCATAGAAGACATATGAAAATCCATCCATAAATTGAACCCTAGAACATGCTTTTCTACAAAATCAAGGTACTAGGGCTTTAGCATAAATATTTGGGACATAGGGACTAAAGGAGGTCCTTGTTGAAGTCCTACATACATGACTTGAAGTAAACCCCCATTAGAACCTTGGATCATAATGCCCTTGAACGAAACCTAGGTGATCCTTGAATTTGAGAGAAGAAGAAGGAGAGACCTCATGGATGATTTTTGATAGGATGAGGGGCTTATGCTAATGAAAACCCCTTAAAATGTCCCATCTGGTACCGAAGATGGCGTAGTTTAGGAGTTAGAAGCATAGGATTTTATAAAAGCACCCTTTAGAATACGTAGGAAAAATCCATCTACCAGTCCCCACGAGGCACTCCATGAGTCGTGAGGTTGACAACGACTCGTGTCGCCAAGTCATGGAGTGCACCTAGAACTTTTCTCAAAAATTCCTCAAATCTCCCAACAACTGACTTCACGAGTCATTAGCTGACTTAATGACGCATGACTCCTTCCATTATCACTGAAGCCTAAAAATCCTGCTCTTCCTTCCCACGGCTGACATGACGAGTCGTTACTTGGTACAACAGTAAAACCCCAAAAGTTTCCAAGATTTAAATCAAGAATTTGAAATGAGCTCAGTAGAAAATCTACAAAAGTACCTCAGAACAACTCACCAAATGAGTCGTTATAGCTACTAATGGGTCGTTGAAGCAATTATCAGAAATGCTAAAGGAAAGTTGCCAGGTGATACCATGAGGGGAGGTACGAGTCTTTGTGGGTAGGCGTTGTAAGAGTCCAGTCTTGGCTACTTGGAAGGAATGGGTAAGGTGATGACTTGTTGGTGGCTTTAACGAGTTGTTGTGAGGAGTCATGGGAAGGAATTTAAGGGTTTGTCCAATGGGGATGATGGAAGGTGTTGACAATTCTGGATCAAGTAATGACTTGTCATGTCAGTCATTGGGTGGATTACCAGTTGAGGAACCAGTGTATTTAACGAATAGTTTTGACGAGTCGTTATTGCTTCTAACGACTCGTCACATTGGTCGTGGGTTGAGGAAGCAGGAGCCATGCAAGCAGACTAGTGTACTTAGAGGATGGTCACCACGAGCCATGGTGAGGACCAACGCCTCGTGGTGAGGGTCGTGGTCCAGATCGGTAGATTTTTAAAGTTTTTCCCAGGGGTATTTTGGTAAAGACTGATGTTTCTAGATTTAAAGTGATGTTGTGTTGGGCTTCTAAGGGGCATTTTTAGGGCATTTTCAAGCCTAAACCCTCATTCTCTTAACTTTCCTTCCTTTCATCTCAATACCAAGGATCCCCCTAAGGTTTTCATCAAGGCTTCAAGCTGTAATTTCGAGTGGAATCTCTCCTACAAGGTATGTGGGTCTTTCAACAAGGATACTCTTCCATCCTTGTGCCCCAAAATGTTTTGTCAAAAACTCGATTTCAAATATTTTATAGAAGCATGACTTAGGGTTTTGATCGATGAGTGATTTCTTCTATATCGTATATGAATTCTAAAACACATTACGAATATAATTTAATTATAATTGTAGAATTAGTCGGTTATCTTCAATTATGTGCTAGACGGTGAAAATTCATGATTATAGGATGTTGTTCATGAGATGGCTCAATATTTATTGGGATTCTATTATTGGTTACTCAATTTTGTCAATAACTCGTATCCACGTATAAAATATGTGAAGATTGTAAGAATTTCCCTAATATTTAGAATATGTTATTTGATAACTATGTTTAGATGAGGTTCAAGTTTATGGATTTGATCAATTGAAAGTAAATATGTATTTCCATTATGTTTTCGATGGAGATGGTTTGAGTACGAGGTAAATCTATGATAATGGCCTTATTATAGCATCTTTCTCACGAGTTGGAGTTAGTTATGAAATGGGTCCTATCAAATGAAAATCTTGGCTTCTCCCATCAATTCGGTGTGAATGTTAAGGTATAAGTTAAGTGTTTGGGCTTTTGTAAATCTAAGTATGTGAAACAATATAATTATGCTAAAGTGTAAATGGGACCTATGGAACTTACATGACCCTATGCTACATGTTGAATGATATAAATTCGAAACTTGAATGCTGTGGAAATGTAATGCATGATGTGAATCTATAGATGCTCGATAATGTAAGATGTTTGAAGAAAATATTGATTTGGCACCATGACAATATGGATGATGATGATAAATCTAGAGAATGATGTTTCAGACTGTTGGGCTTGTTGTTAGTAGAAAGCAGTCCTAATCCTTTCTAACTGAATGTCATATGATGGAACCAGTAAATGTTTGTGTTTTTGATTAGCTGTAGTAAGAATAGACCAGATGTATAATATAAGAGCAGTACTCCCTATGTTCTAGTCAGCTAGGGACTCTCCATAGCCGAGAATGTTTCCCTTGGTCATCTTGGGACTCTCCATAGCAGAGAATGACTCCCTAGCTTAGTCGGGATTCTACATAGAAGAGAATGACTCCCTAGCTTAGTCGGGATTCTCCATAGAAAAGAATGACTCCCTGTATTAGTCGGGATTGTCCATAGCATAGAATGACTCCCTAGCTTAGTCGGGACTCTCCACAGCAGAGAATGACTCCCTAGTTCGGTCAGGACTCTCCATAGCTGAGAATGACTCCCTTAGTTTAGTTGGGACTCTCCATAGTAGAGAATGACTTCCTTAGTTATGTTATCAGCATGATTTAGTTTCTTATGATTCAGACTTCAATTTAGACCAGACATAAGATGATGAAATGCAGACTCAGTTACCCGCAGTTACCCGGTATAGTGTACGGTGCTAGTTTCAGCTTAGGCTCTCATTAAATGTTCAGTACTTGACACCTATGCATGAGTTCGATGATGTTTCAGAATATGAGATCCAAAAGAAAGTTCATGTATCTATGTGTATGTGACTCATAAGAGTATTGTTGCATGTTAAATCAGTTATGTCGATGTACTTTGTTATTTCCTTATCATATACTTTCATATTTAGTAGTTTACATTTTTCCCCGCATGCTCAGTACATTCCAAGTACTGACTGCATGCCTTTATGTGATATACCATTTCATGATATAGATTCAGGTATCCAGACTCAACGGATTGTGGTGAGTCCTCATATATGGGGGACGAGGTTTGTTCTTGTTCAGTTGTATTTCAATTTTCAGACTTTAGGAGTTAGCTGGGGACCTGTCCCAGCAACTCATCAGTTAGTAGAGACTTTCGGACATGTGTAATCAGATTCAGACTATGTGTTGTGTTTTTCTCAGATTATGTCTTTAAATGTTAATCTTGGCTTTTAAAGTTAGCTTCCGCTCAGTTATGTTTTGGTAGATGTTTATATCATTAAGTGTTATGCTATGATTATGCCATGGGTCGACTTGGAACCTTTCGGGGTTCCTTGTCTGATGTTATTGTCAGGGTGTAAACTCGGGTCATGAAAACGACGACTCATCCTGTCCTTTCATTGTCACTACTGCTTGGGACCCCCTTTGAATTATGGTATTTCTTCTAATGATCGACGTAATGAGTCATTGTCTACCTAATGACTCTTTATGGTCATCTGTTGCCACTATACTCCACCTGCACCTCTTGACTGCTTTCCATGAGTCTGACCATGACTCATTGGGTCACCTAACTATCATGACCCGGATCGTAGACATGGGACAAGGGACCTCAAGAGACCCAAAGTCGACCCATGGTATAAGCATACAACTAACTCACTCATTAAACTGAAGAAAACATGAATGTAATCTCAGTGGAACTCTAATTCAACATCATATCACAATAACATCTGAAGCTGCACATACATAAGTCTGAAAGCCTCTAATCTGGACGAGTTAATGAGACAAGACCCCAACTAACTCAACAATACTGAAACTGGAAATACATAAAGGAAATGATAGTCTAGTCCTCGAAGGATGAGGACTCATCAATTCGAGCAGATACTAACTCCGGAAAGCTATCTAAGAATGGGGCTGAAGCTGCGAGCCGGTTCCTGTATCATGAAATGATACAGCATGAAAAGTATGCGGTTAGTACGTGGAATGTACCGAGTATGCAAGGTAAGTAAAACCGCTCAAGTAAATTAAATCATTTAAAACATTTCATAACATATCATAAACATTCAAGAACAAGTAGATGGGTTACATGCATTCATTCTAAAATTGCAATCTTATCATAACATGATAGTGCATAGCTTTATAACTTCATGACTGACTCAAATGACTCAAAGCTGAAAAAAACATTTATATTGAAAAGATGAACAATGAGTCAAACCTTGCATTTAGAACATGCATGCATAAAGTAATCATCATGAGTAATAAACATGCAAATCTGAATGATATAGATAGTGGGAGACTCGTCACTTAATTGACATAACACGATAGAGTTTATGTCGTCCCGACTATTACACTCGATTGGCAGAGCCTTCCAAAACCTTGCTAGGGCTAAGGACGCTACCATGATATCGATATCAAGCTGAAGGGCCATTCGGGCTGGGGATAGCTCACAAGGGAGGTGCCAATACTATAATAGTATCAGGCTACATTGGCGCGTAGTTCTAGTGCATAGGGTGATCGACCCTTAACCCTCTCGATGCGAGACTCTTCTCCCAAAACCATACAATGCTCTACATCGTCTATTGACGAAGCTCAAGATGAAATCATGTATAACTCAACATCGTACGAAATGAAGCTCAACATTGTCTATTGACAAAGCTCATTAATAAGATCATGCATAGACTCGACATCATATAAGAATGAAGCTAAACAATGTCCTTCAACAAAGCTCAATAATGACATACATCTCAATTATGAATTTATGCATATGAGAAGCTTTATTTTGAAATATACCACAAACTCAAGTATAAGTAGGAGCATCTACTCAAAATCATGCGGTAAGCTATATGTAGGAATATTTAACTCAACATACCACAAGCTAGAAATTATGAAATTTGGGGGATCTCGCTCCAAACCATATGGTAAGCCTATTTTTGGAAAATCATCATTTTAAATCAACATGTGGGCATTGACAAGGCTTTATCATACTTGGATCTACTCAATTAAATTTGAAAACAACTTCATAATCATGGGTAACTTTATAAACATGCCTTTCATCATCAAATCTCATCATCATCATACATTCCTCATCATTCACCTCTTTTATAAATTTTTCATCCATGGGCATTAAAATTTCATAACCTAGAAAATATGATTTGTATTGAGAACTATTTAATATCTTCTCAAGCTTCACAATACATCAATATAAATAGAATCTAATCATGCCCATGTATATAGATTGAAGAATTATGCAATTGGGTGAAAACCCCATACTTGATCAAAGGTGATTTATCATAATTTGATAGAAATTGGACATCGATGTGGAAGGAGACACCCATTAATAGCTTTACATACCTGGGAGGGATGATTTTAACACTTCTCTAACTGCCTAAGATAAGATTCCAATGGAAACCTTCAAAACTTGCTCTAAATCCTCCCTTCAAGCTCTCAAGTTTGCATGAATGGGATGAACTAGCTTAGAATAGGTTTTCCCTTCTTAAAACCCTATAAAACGAGCCTTAAACGACGTAGTATAGGCCCCTAGGATTTAGGAATTACGGAAAATCCCTTACTAAAATCACTGAAAATAACTATCATGGGGGTCCCAATGAGGGACCTAACGATTCTTCAAGAGAGGCAACGACTTGTCGAGTGGTCCATCAAGTACACTAGATAATAGATCTCTTAAGGCTCGTAACGGGTGACTTCACAACTCATTCCACGGGACCACGACTCATGGTCACCTTTCTTCATGTACACTGTCTCATTCTCAAATAAATTTCACCCTGCTTGCTCACGACTCACCCCATGAATCGTGGGGACTAACCACGACTCATGGGGTCCCTTCCTTATGTACACTGGTCGATTCTTTCATTTATTTCTCCACCTCATCCCACGGATAACTTGACGACTCATGGTGCCTAACCATGAGTTGTTCCCACGCCCGTGGGTACCTCTAACCTTTATTTCCTCTAGGCCTCCCCACGAGGTACCTGATGACTCATGGGGTCTCCTCACGAGCTGTCCAATGACTCGTCCTGCAACTGAAGCACCCATTTCTAGGTTTTCCCCATTTAAACTCCTGGGTTCGATCTTTGAATTCCCAGGGTATAACAATATCTGCCCCTTGGGAACATTCGTCCTCAAATGTTAGAAACACGTAGAAAACTCAAAAACAAGCAACCTCATATGCAAATACTAATTATTAAAACCAAAAACTGATGGAATGACTACCTCCAAAAACAACTACATTGCTGAACTGAATTCAGGCATCACATACATCTATCATAACATAGATCAAACTTGCGCACATGAATTGAACATGGAAACCGATTAGAGAATTAGGGCAAAACCTCATACCTCAAACTGACACTGAGCCGGTAGGGAACATATGGGGGTATTTAGCCATCATAGACACTTTGGCTTCCCACGTAGCTCCCTCAACATGCTGATTTCTCCACTACACCTTCACCGAAGCTACTTCTTTATTCCTCAGCCTCCGAACCTGACGATCCAAGATTGCAACTGGAATTTCCTCATAACTGAGGCTATCTCCCACACCAACACTTTCCATTGGGACAACCAAAGATGGATCACCCAATCACTTTTTCAAGAGTGTTACATGAAAGATGGGATGAACTGAAGATAACTCTGCTTGCAAGTCCAACTCATATGCCACCTTACCAACTCTTCTCACAACTCGTTAGGGACCAATATAGCGGCGATTGAGCTTTCCTTTCCTTCTGAACTGCATGACTCCCTTCATGGGAGATACCTTTAGAAACACCCAGTCGTCTACCTCAAACTCCAAATCTCTTCTTCTTACATCCGCATATGATTTTTGACGACTTTGAGCGGTTTTCAGCCAGTCCCTTATCATCTGAACTTTCACCATGGCCTTATGAACCGAATCAGGTCCTATCATAGCTACATCACCAACTTCACACCATCTGATCGGCGATCTACATCTTCGCCCATAAAGAGCCTCGAACGGTTCCATCTGGATGCTGGAGTGATAGTTGTTATTGTAAGCAAACTCGATCAAAGGCAAGTGATCATCCCAACTACCTTTAATGTCCATCATACAAGCTCTTAACATGTCCTCGAGAGTTTGAATTGTCTGCTCCGCCTGACCATCTGTTTGCGGATGGAATGCTGTGCGGAGCTTAACCTGAGTCCCAAGCCCTTTTTGGAAAGACTGCTAAAATTGAGAGGTAAAATGAGTACCTTGGTCTAAGATAATAGACAAGGGCACTCCATAAAGTCGAACCAACTCCCGAATATACAGTTTGGCATAATCATCCGTTGATTCTGTGGTTTTGACCGGTAGGAAGTATGCAACCTTGGTCAACCTATCTACTACCACCCAATAGAATCATAGTGTCGGCAAGTTCGAGGTAGGCCTATAATGAAGTCCGTATTAATCTCTTCCCACTTCAAAGTAGGAATTCTAAATCTTTCAATACGCCTCCCGGTCTTTGATGCTGGACCTTCACTTGCTGACAGTTCAGGCACTAGGCTACAAATTCGGCAGTATCCTTCTTAATGTCGTTTCACCAATATATATTCCGCAAGTCATGATACATCTTTGAGGTAGCTAGATTGATAGAATATCTGGACCCATATGCCTCATGCAATATCCCGTCCCTCAAATTATCAACATCCGGAACACATAGACGACCCTAGTACTGCAGTACACCATCTCCCCCTTGGGAGAAGACCTCCACCCTTTGACTTTGAACGACTTCCTTCAGCTTTACTAAAATCGAATCCTCATCTTGTCTGGCTTTCACATCCACCACCAAGGACGATTCTCATGTATTTTGCACAATAACGCCGCCATCGATAGAGTCGACCAATCTAACTCCCAACCTTGCAAGTCGATGGACATCTTTTACCAACTCTTTCTTTCCCTCATCCATGTGGGACACACTCTCTATAGAGAGCCTGCTAAGTGCATCCGCAACTACATTAGCCTTGCCCGGGTGGTAAAAGACACTCATGTCGTAGTCCTTTAGTAGCTCCAACCACCTCCTTTGCCACAGATTGAGATCTTTCTATGTGAACACATATTGCAAGCTCCTATGATCCGTGAATACATCCACGTGGACCCATACAACTAATGCTCCCATAACTTCAAGGCGAACACCACCGCAGCCAACTCAAGATCATGAGTCGGGTAATTCTTCTCATGGATTTTCAACTGTCTTGAGGTATATGCTATCACCTTCCCATGTTGCATCAGCACACACCCAAGTCTGATTCTCAAAGCATCACAATATACCAAGAAACCATCGGTGCCCTCGGGTAGAGTCAACACTAGTGCTGAAGTGATCGAGTCTTCAATTCTTGAATGCTTTTCTAACAAGCCTCCGACCATTGGAACCTTACCTTTTTCTGAGTCAACTTGGTCAATGGTGCTGCAATTGATGAAAATCCCTCAATAAATCTCCGCTAGTAACCTGCTAAGCCAAAGAAGCTCATGATATCTAATGGATTCACCAGTCTGGGCCAGTTCTTCACCGCCTCAATTTTCTGAGAATCCACCTTTATGCCCTCACTCGATACCACATGACCCAAAAATGCCACAGAGTCCAACCAAAACTCACCTTTGCTGAACTTTGCATACAACTGACGATTCTTGAGGGTCTGGAGCACTAATCTCAAGTGACTGGCATGCTCCTCCCCGCTCCGAGAATATATAAGGATTTCACCAATGAATACTATCACGAACATGTCCAAATATGCCTTGAACACCCTTTTCATTAGATCCATAAAAGCTACTGGGGCATTAGTTAGTACAAAAGACATAACAATAAATTCGTAGTGACCATACTGATTCCTAAAAGCAGTTTTTTGGAATGTCACTCCCCGAACTCAAAGATGGTGATACTTGGATCTACGATCAATAATGGAGAAACAATTGGCACCCTGAAGCTAGTCAAACAAATCATCGATCCTAGGTAAAGGACATCTATTCTTAACGATGACCTTGTTCAACTGTCTATAATTAATGCACATCCGAAGAGAACTATCCTTTTTCCGAACGAATAGGACTAGTGCACCCCATGGGGACTTACTCGACATAACAAAGCCTTTATCTAACAGGTCTTTCAACTGATCCTTCAACTCTTTTAGCTCCGCTGGAGCCATTCTGTAGGGTGGGATAAATATTGGCTTCGTGTCGGGAAGAAGATCTATACCAAAATTTATCTTCCTCTCGAAAGGGACACCAGGAAAATCATCAGGAAAGACCTATGGATACTCACATACTACTGGTACAAACTGGATGGTCGGGGTCTCGGACTCAACATGCTTAACCCTAACTAGATGGTACATGCAACCCTTAGAAATCATCTTCCTGGCCTTAAGGTAGCAAATGAATCGACCTACAGGCACAGCTGAACTACCTTTCCATTCTAAGACTGGTTCACCCAGAAATTTGAACACTACTACCCGAGTTATACAAGTAACTAAAGCATAGCATGCAAATCACCAATCCATGATGAGAATAACATCGAAATCAGTCATCGCTAACTCTATCAAGTCTGCTGAGGTGATCTTATGAAGAACTGAGACTGGGCAATCTCTATATACCCGTCTAGCTATAACTGAGTCACCTACTTGAGTAGAAATAGAGAAGGGCTCTGATAAAACATCGGGACTGACTCCAAAGCTACTGGCTACATATGGTGTGACAAAAGATAGGGTAGACCCCGGATCTAGCAAAGCATACACATCAACATGAAAAACTCTCAACATACTAGTGACCGTATCTAGTGAGGCCTCCTACTCCTGACGAGTGGCTAAGGCATAGAATCGGTTTTGGCGATGCCCGCCAGTTGTGCTAGTTGATGCCCCCTGATGTACTGTGCGTGGAGGAGGGGCTGCTGAACTAGAAGCTGGGCCTTGGCCCCCAACCTAGTCCTGTATTGTAGCTGGACAATCTCTAAGCATGTTTCCGGGCTGCCCACAACCAAATCAAGCTCCTGAACTTGCCAAACACTAGCCTGTGTGCCCCCGACCACATTTGTGACAAGCTGGGACACTGGAATCTGCGGGTCTGCTGCTCTAACCCCTCGAGCCTGATGCTCACATTCTCTGATCATGTTTGAGCCTAGATGGAACACTCAATGCCGAAGATGCTGGGGCTGATGACCTTTGATGAGTCTGCTGTCGGTGCCCATCTCCGGACCTCTGTTGAGAGAATCTATGACCCTCGGTCCTGTCTCTCTTGGACTCCTTCTCCCTCGAATGTGTTGCCTCCATCTGTTAGGCGTACAACACCATGTGAGGGAAATCCATATCCTGGTGAAGCATAGCACTCCAGCACTCCTTTTCCAAATACCCTGCTATATGATGCACAAATCTACTCACCCGCGCCCTCTGGTCATTCACTAACTCCCGGGCATATTTCGATAGGCGAGTGAACTCAAGGGAATACTCTAGCACTGTCATCCTTCCCTGCTTAAAGTTTCCAAACTCAACTGACTTGAGCTCCCTCATCTCACGAGGGAAGAACCGATCTAGGAATGCTACCTAAAACTCCTCCCACATGATCGAACCTGGTCCCGCGACCCTGCTATCCTTCCATTGGCGGAACTAGATGTGTGCAATACCCTTCAACTGGTAGGAGGCCAACTTTGTGCACTCAACACTACTCACCCCAATGACTTGGTGATATTGACAATCTCATAAATGAAATCATGTGGGTCCTCATCTACCTTAGACCCCAAGAAATCCGACGGGTTCATCCTCAAGAAGTCCCTGACTCGAGCCACTGCTGCATTGCCATTTTGTGGAACATGCCCAACAACCTTTTGGTTGACCTGAGCAGTCAAGGCCTGCGCAAGCATCTGAATAGCTGCCCAGAACTCAGCATGAGTGGCTAGCTCCGGTGCCTGAGGCTCCTAAACTGGTGGGGCTGGCTGATGCCCATAACCATTTCGATTCTCGTGGCCTTCACCACCTCCATTCCTCCTTCTTTTCATCCTTCTAGGAGCCATGATTCTGCAATCGCGATTAGCACAAATTAGAAGAATAGAAAGACTTCTCATCGCATGACATAGATCATGAAAGAAGGGAACATCTTCTAAACATCTTGTAGCCTCTTCATCATAAGTGTGGCGTGATTCAAACCCATGAAAAAGACTCTACAAAATGCACCTTTCAATCCCCTAGGACACTTCAAGACCTATGGCTCTGATACCATGTTTTTCACGACTCGAATGGAGGCCCAGATCATAGACAAGGGACAAGGGACCCCAAGAGACCCCAAGTCGACCCACGCCATAAGCATACAACTCACTCACTCATTAAACTAAATAAAACATGAATATAATCTCAACGGAAGTCTAATTCAACATCATGTCAAAATAACATCGGAAGCTGCACATACATAAGTCTGAAAGCCTCTAATCTGGACGAGTTGATGGGACAACACCCCAACTAACTCAATAATACTGAAACTAGAAATACATAAAGGAAATGATAGTCTAGTCCTCGAATGATGAGGATTCACCAATCCGAGCAGATACTAACTCCGGAAAGCTGTCTAAGAATGGGGCTGAAGCTGCGAGCCGGGTCCTGTATCATGAAATGATACAACAGAAAAAGTATGTGGTCAGTACGTGGAATGTACCGAGTATGCAAGGTAAGTAAAACCGCTCAAGTAAAGTAAATCATTTAAAATATTTTTTAAGATATCATAAGCTTTCAAGCACAAGTAGATGGGTTATATGCATTCATTCTGAAATCGCAATCTTGTCATAACATGACTGTGCATAGCTTTATAACATCATGACTAACTTGAATAACTCAAAGCTGAAACATAACATTTATATTGAAAAGATGAAAAATGAGTCAAACCTTGCTTTTAGAACATGCATGCGTAAAGTAATCATCATGAGTAATGAACATGCAAATCTGAATGATATAGACAGTGGGAGACTCATCACTTAACCGACATACTACGATAGAACTTACGTGGTCCCGACTATCACACTCAAGTGGGCAGAGCCGTCCAAAACCTTGCTAGGGCTAAGGAAGCTACCATGATACCGATGTAAAGATGAAGGGCCATTCGGGCCGGGGATAGCTCACAAGGGAGGTCCCAATAATATAATAGTATCAGCCTACGTTGGCGCGTAGTTTTGGGGCATAAGGTGGTCAACCCTCAACCCCCTCGGTGCTAGACTCTTCTCCCAAAAACATATAATGCTTTACATCATCTATTGACGAAGCTCATCATCGTCTATTGACGAAGCTCAAGATGAAATCATGAATAACTAAACATCATATGAAACAAAGCTCAACATTGTCTATTGACAATGCTCATTAATAAGATCATGCATAGACTCGACATCATATAAGAATGAAGCTCAACATTGTCCTTCGACAAAGCTCAATAATGACATACATCTCAATTATGAATTTATGCATATGAGAAGCTTTATTTTAAAACATACCACAAGCTCAAGTATAAGTAGGAGCTTCTACTCCAAATCATGCATTAAGATATAAGTATGAATATTTAACTCAACATACCATAAGCTAGAAAATATTAAATTTGGGGGATCTCGCTCCAAAACCATGTGGTAAGCTTATTTCAAGAAAATCATCATTTTGAATAAACATGTGGGCATTTTTCAAGGCTTTATCATACTTGGATCTACTCAATTCAATTTGAAAACAACTTCATAATCATGGGTAGCTTTAGAAATATGTCTTTCATCATCAAATCTCATCATCATCATACATTCATCATCATTCACCTCTTTTATGAAATTTTCATCCATGGGCATTTAAATTTCATAACTTAGAAAATATTATTTGTATTGAAAACTATTTAAAATCTGCCCAAGCTTCACAATCCATCAAAATAAATAGAATCTAAATTGGGTAATTGGGTGAAAACCCCATACTTGATCATAGGTGATTTATCATAATTTAATAGAAATTGGACATGGGTGTGGAAGGAGACACCCATTCATAGCCTTACATACCTGGGAGGGATGATTTTAACACTTCTCTAACTTCCCAAGATGAGATTTCAATGGAAACCTTCAAAACTTGCTCTAAATCCTTCCTTCAAGCTCTCAAGTTTGCATGCATGGGATGAACTAGATTAGAATAGGTTTTCCCCTCTAAAAACCCTGTAAAATGAGCCTTAAACAACGTAGTAGAGGCCCATAGGATTTAGGAATTAAGGAAAAGCCCTTACCAAAATCGATGAAAGTAACTGCTAGGGTGGGTCCCAATGTGGACCTAACAATTCGTCAAGAGAGGCAATGACTCATCGAGTCTTCTGTCAAGTACACTGGATAAGATCTCTTAGGGCTCATAACGGGTGACTTAACGACTCGTTCTATGGGACCACGACTCGTGGCCACCTTCCATCATGTACACTGTCTCATTCTCAAAAAAAGTTCACCCTGCTTGCTCACGACTCACTCCACGAATTGTGGGCACTAACAGCGACTCGTGGGGTTCCTTCAGTTAGGTATACTGGTGGATTCTTCCATTTATTTCTCCACCTCATCCCACGGCTAACTTGACGAGTCGTGTTGGCTGACCAGAAGTCATTCCCACGCCCATAGGGACCTATAACCTTCATTTCCTCCAAGCCTCCCCACGAGGCACCTAACGACTCGAAGGTCTCCTCACGAGCCGTCCAATGACTTGTCCTACAACTGAAGCACCCATTTATAGTTTTTCCCCCTTTAAACTCACGAGTATGATCTTTGAATTCCTGGGGCATAACACTAACGAATCGTTCCATGACTCGTTCTGCGGTGAAATTCCCACTTTCCCTTCTGAAGTCTTTTTTTCTGTCTGGAGTCTGATCTTAGAAAATTTCAGTGTGTTACACAACTGCTTGCCACTAATCAGACTGATGAAATTGACCTGTTGGGGATTTGTATCTATATCACTGGGTAACCCTCCCTGAGGTCTGGTATGTTGAGCAGGTGCCAACTGAACCATCTATTTTTCTAGATTTTTGGTCGCCATCTATTGATTTTTCAAGTCTGAGGCCATCGTTACCTAATTTTCTGCCAGCTGGGTCTGAGTAGCCATGATTTTCTGCATTATCTCCTAAATATTGCTATTACTGGATTGGCCATTGTTCTGCCTGTACTGTTGCTACTGAGGATACATGTAGCTCTGACATTGATTGCCACCCCAGGAGAAATTTGGGTGACTGCCAATTTTTATTATAGGTGTTCCGATAATTCTAACTTCCCCTTTGAACATTTCCTACAAAGTTGACTGATTCTGGATTGGCCCCGCAAGAGTCCGCACTATGCGCATTATTCCCTTAAATTTCATATCAGCTTGGAGCTTGCTGAATTACATTAACCTGTCCCTGTGACTGGTTTATACATAGTTCGTTGAACTGAGTCATCATCTGATGCTACAGTAACACTAACTGTGTTGCTAAGGCATTGACACTATCCACCTCAATCAGCCTTGCTGCTATGTTTCCTGCCCTTCTGGATGATTCGCTAGGCCACTCCGGATTCCCTTGAGCAATTCTTTTTAGTAGAGTGTACATCTCATCATATGTCCTCTCAAGTGCTTGCCAACACGATGCAGTGTCCAGCACGATCTTCGTATATGGGTCTAGACTCTCCACAACGGTGTGGGCTAACACCTCATTGGACTGCTGGTGATGAGAGCAGTCTCTCAGTAATGACTTGAACCTCTCCCAATCCAAGTATAAATTCTCCTCAGGCCGTTGCTTGAATCATAAGATTTCCCTTCTAAGCTTGGTTTTCTTGCCTGAAGGGAATAATTTGATGAGGAACTTCCTTTCTAGGTAGTCCCAAGAAGTAATGGATTTCGATGTCTCATCCTTCATCCACCTTTTTGACTCTCACAATAGTAAAAATGGGAAGAGGGTGAGTCAGACATAATTAGTTGACACTCCAGTGGGGACAAAAGTGTAACTGATCTCCAAAAAGTTCTGTAAGTGTTGTGGTGGGTCCTCATGTGTCATTTAAGTGAACTAACCACTAGAATGTAGCAACTGCACCATGTTTTGTTTAAGCTCAGAGTTTCCTCCAGACTCCGATTTGTGGATACTGGAGATCACATTTGTCGCTAGTGGAATTGCCACTTCACGAACTGGTCGGCTGCCATTTGCTCAGGCAACAACTCTATTTGCCCAACTGGTGGATTCTGTCCTAGTTGTTCCTGTAACCACTTCAACTTAAGCTCTAGAGATTCTCTCCAGAGCAAATGTAATTGGCGTTCAAGCTCCAACAAAGGTTCCACTAGCTCTCTATGCCTTGCTAGGTCTGCAAGGACAACCTATTACCTGGAATAGAACAGACTAAGACCAAGTTTTTCAATACTTAAGAAAATAAAGTTCACAAAAAAACTAGAGATTCACCAATTTTGCTAGTCCACGGCAACAGCGCTAAAAACTTATTGCGCCCTATCGCACGCATAAGCGTACGCGGTCGTACAAGTAATATAGTTACTCTAAAGAGCGGGATGTCTAACCCAGAGGGACTGAACTAATTCATGGAATATTCAAGTTTAAGTGTTATATTAAATTTCACAAGTGTTTATTTTTTACATTTGAAGTTGAAACTAATTCTATGGTGATCACAAATAATTCAGAAAAACAATAATAAGAAGCATCTAGAGTTAAGGCCTGACAATCATGCAATGCTAAAATTCATAATGGTTCAAGTATATGAAATTCAGTTGTTATCTCACAGAGCTAATATGCAGTGTTGATGGTCCCTTGAACCTCAAAACAATACAAACTAGTCTCACACCTACATCGTAGAGCGGGGATGTGACGTCCTTATGCGTGAGCAATTTAACACTATGGGTGTGGTTTACGGGGTTTATGAACTTGATTATGGACTTTTGTACATCTAATCATTTAACCTAAATTAGCTAAAAACAACTACTTCTACGAGCAGTGATGTTACAATTCTAAATCGGTGTCTGTCTATCGTACCGTTTAATTAACCAAGCAAGGCAAATTAGGTATAATTTCTATCCTAACTGTGAATCCTGTTGTAAAGAAAAGAACTTACTCCCTACATTCTTTCATTCTAACCTAGGGCTACACTTTCGGGCTTTTGCCTAAGCTTAACAAGTTCGTTTTCATGGTGATCAAGCATAAAAACAACAATAATTAAGAATGCAAGAAAAAATAACAACTAAACCTCAAATCGAAGATGAAAATCAAGCAGTTGCATTCATGTCATGTGGTCTCAACCCTAGAAGAAGGGTTTTAGCTACTCATGTTCATACAATTACTTGCAAACGTGTTTGAAGTAAAGTACTTACAAGAATGGCAAAAGAGAATGAAAATTTTTAAACCCTAGGTAGAGTTTCTTTCATTCTCCCTTCGCTCCTTTCCGTTGTTCCAAAAATATTTTGTGATAATGAATTTAGAAGCTAAGGGTCCTATTTATACTTAACGAGAAATTGAAAAATTTGGTCGTGGTTGAAATGGCTCCATGTCACAGACTTGGTCACGCTAAATTGCCTCATTAACATGGAGCAAATGCAGAGGCACACTTGAATTCCGGCATTGGCATGTTATGGCCGAGATTCCATTGGTGTGGCAGGGCGCTAGGCGCGGCACACACATAGCATGGCACGCTACCTAGCACAGCCAGCCTCCTTCTTGTGCTACATCAAGCGACTCTTTTGCATTTTTTTCTGAGCTTCCTCCATAAGACTTAACCATCATATTTATTTCCTCCTAAGCATTTTACACCTACAAAAAAGGTCTAATCATATTGGTTAGTTCTGGAACACAATTAAACATAAATAAAGGAGAATCTAATCACATACATTAATAAACATGACTAAATTAAGATATAAAATAGCACTTGGGCATATAATTATGCCCAAGATCATTAGGGTCAATGATTCTAGTTGCGAGACCCCGAGACTCTAGTCAGTCCCAGATGTGAATAAGTTTCCCCATGTGTTTCCTAATGATCTGCCCGGAGTCCCTCCTAAGAGGGAAATAGACCTCGGCATAAGTCTTCTTCTAGATGCCCAACCTATCTCTATTCCTCCTTATAGAATGGCTCCAGTTGAGCATAAGGAGTTGAAGAAACAACTGAAAGACTTTCTAGATAAGGGCTTCATCAGGCATAATATCTCTCCATAGGGTGCTCCAATCCTATTCGTGTGAAAGAAAGACGGAACACTTAGAATGTGCATCGACTACCATTAACTGAACAAAGTCACGATCAAGAACATGTATCCTCTACCTAGGATTGGTTACTTGTTCGACCAACTGCAAGGAGCTAGTTGTTTCTCCAACATATATCTCAAATAAGAATACCTTCTGCGTAGAGTCAAAGAATATAATATTCCAAAAACAACCTTCAGAACTCGGTATGGTCACTATGAATTTTTTGTTATGTCTTTTGGACTAATCAATGCTCCTGCAGCTTTTATGAACCTGATAAATAGGGTATTCAAGAAATACCTGGACATGTTCTTCATTGTCTTTATATATGACATTCTGGTTTACTCTAGAACAGAGGAGTAGCATGTAGACCATTTGAGAATAGTTTTACAAACTCTTTGGGAGCGTTAGTTATTTGCCAAACTCAGAAAGTGTGAGTTCTAGCTAAAATTAGTTTCCTTCCTCGGGCATATGGTCTATATAGAGGGTATTCAAGTGGATCCTCAAAAGATCGCGGCGGTCAAGGACTAGCCAAGCCACACATCTCCGGCAGACGTCAAGGGTTTCTTAGGTGTAGCCCGACTATGACAGATGATTTGTTGAAGGTTTCTCCTCCATTGCCTCCCCTTTGACCAAACTAACTTAGAAAAAGGTGAAATTTCAATGGTCTGACGAATGTGAGAAGAGTTTCCAAGAGCTGAAGAATTGACTCACTACAGCCCTAGTCCTAACTTTGCTAGAAGGTTCAGATGGGCTTGTGGTCTACTGTGATGCTCCAGAGTTGACCTTGGTTGTGTTATGATGTAGCATGGTAAAGTTATAGCTTACTCTTCCATACAGCTCAAGGTTCATGAGAGGAATTATTTGACTCATAATCTTGAACTCGCAGCAGTAGTGTTTGCTTTGAAGATTTTGGAGACATTATCTCTATGGGGTTTATATGGATGTTTCTACTGATCACAAGAGTCTTCAGTATGTGTTCAGTTAGAAGGATTTGAATCTTCGTGATAGGATATGGTTAGAGTTGTTGAAACACTACGACATGAGTATTTTGTGTCACTCGTGTAAGGCTAACATAGTGGTTGATGCCCACAGTAGATTATCCATGGGGAGTGTTGCTCATGTTGAGGATGGTAAGAAAAAGGTGGTTAGAGATGTTCATAGACTGGCTCGGTTAGGGGCCCAGTTGGTTGACTCAGTAGAAGGTGAAGTTGTGATCCAGAATAGGTCAGAATCCTAACTGGTAGTAGAGGTTAGGTCAAAGCAGGATGAAGACCCCATTCTTGTCAAGCTGAAGGAAGCAGTTCTAAGAAAAGAGGTGGAAGTATTCTCCAAAGGGGGATATGGTGTTCTCCATTACAAGGGCAGGTTATGTGTTCTAGATGTAGATAACATAAGGCAGTTGGTACTAATGGAAGCTCATAGCACTAGGTACTCTATCCACCCAGGTGCCACCAGGATGTACCATGATCTTCAGAAAATCTATTGGTGGAATGGCATGAAGAAGGACATTATAGAATTTGTGTCTAAGTGTCCAAAATGTCAGCAGGTCATGGTTGATCATTAGAGACCTAGGTTTATTTAAGATATTAGTATTCCTACTTGGAAGTGGGAAGAAGTGAATGTGGACTTTATCACAGGCCTACCTCATATTCATCAACAACTCGACTGAATTTCAGTGATTATAGAAAGGATGAGTAAGTCAACATATTTCCTACCAATTAAGACCATAAATTCAGTAGAGAATTATGCTAGACTGTATATCTGGGAGTTAGTCAGACTGCATGGAGTGCCCTTGTCCATTATTTCAGATAGAAGTACTCAGTTCACCTTGTATTTTTGGAGGTCATTTCAGAAAGCCCTTGGTACTCAGGTCAAGCTCAGCACAGTTTTTCGCCCACAAATAGATGGGCAGCTTGAGCGGACAATTCATACCATGGAGGATATGTCTAGGGATTGAGTGATCAACTTCAAGGGCATTTGGGATGGTCACCTACCTCTTACTGAGTTTGCATATAAAAACAACTACCACTCTAGTATTCAGATGGCCCCCTTCGAGGCATTATATAGTAGGAGGTACAGATCTCCTATAGCGTAGTTTGAGGTTGGTGAAGCTACCTTTATAGGGCCTGATTCAATAGAGCCATGCAAAAGGTTCAACTTATCAGAACGATTGAGAACAACTCAAAGATGGTAGAAATCATATGCACATTTAAGAAGAAGGGAGTTGGATTTTGTTGTGGATGATTGGGTATACTTAAAAATTTCACCTATTAAAGGGGTAATGATATTCGAAAAGAAAGGAAAGCTCAGTCCTAGGTATATTGGCCCCTACAGAATCATGAGACGTATTGGCGATGTGGCTTATGAGTTGGAGTTGCCTGCAGAGTTAGCATCGGTGCACCTAGTCATCCATGTGTACATGTTGAAGAAATGAGTCAAATACCTGACCTCAATAGTTCCACAAGAGGGAGTTAGTGGAAAGGACAACCTCTCATATCAAGAAGTTCTAGTTCAGATCCTAGACCGTTAGGTTCGTAAGCTGAGAAATAAAGAGGTCACTTCAGTAAAGGTATTATAGAGGAACCAAATAGTGGAGGGAGCTACATGGGAAGAAGAAGCAAATATGATGGCTAAATAACCTCACCTATTCCCTTCCGGCTCAACTATAGCATCTGGTACTAAATTCCTCCTCAGTACCCAATTCAATCTTGTACGTATCATCTCTATTCTTTTTTAAATATTCACCCTAGTTGCATAAGTTTAGTTAGCACATCTATCTCAGTTCGGAGTTAGTCACTCATCTTGTAATCAGTTTATAGCTTTTAGTATGGGATTGCTGCTCTTTCCCACAGTCTTTCAGCTTACTTAGCCTTCATTCGAAGATGAATGTTCCCAAGGAGGAGATATTGTAACACCCCAGAAATCCCTGGGACTAGACTTTGGATTTAAAACTTGATCATGTAGAGAACTGGGAAAAAAGCCTCGGTACGAGTCACAGTACAACTTGTAGAGTGGAAGTAGGAGTTGTACCTGGACCCATAGTAGGGGGGTCAAGGAAATCAATAGGGGTGACTGAGAGAAACTACGATCACATGTTATGACTCGTACCACCACGGTATGAATCATACTTACCCAGTCATGAGTGGAATTAGAGGGATGTTCAGGGGAAAAATATGGATCGTAGTATGATCCGTAAGATTCTGGTATGGATTGTAGGAGGTTTCCATGGAAAACATCAGAGAATAGTGTTGAGTAGACCCTTAACGACGGGTGAATGTATGGTTTGTATGATCCTGGTATGACTCGTAGGTTGAGTCATACCATCTGACGGGTAGAGTTTTTAAAATCATTTTTGAGGGGTGTTTTTGTAAAATTTTATACTCCTAACTCATAAACTATGTTGTTTTAGGATTATTTAGAACGGTTTTAGAGGATTAGACAACCCTCTCCCCTCATTCTTTCGAAAAAGGTAACTCAAAAATTCATCGAAGAACTCAGACAAATCCCTCCAGGCAAGAACTAGGATTTCTTCTATTTCTTAGGATTTCTAGGTGCTTTCTCAAGAAATTTCTACTCCAGGTATGTGGGGTTCCAACAAGGGAATTCCCTTCAACCTTTTGTCCCAAAATTCTTATAGAAATCTTAATACTTCCAGTCTGTAGAAGATCAAAACTAGGGTTGTTCTTGAAAAAGATTATGAATTCTTTCATTGTTACAATTCTTGATATTTTCCAAGATTATTACTAGTTGTAATTCATTCATTGGTATCATTCATACAATATGTATTTTAGCGCTAATATTTAATGTGATTTTGAATAAAACATGCATGATTTAGAGTCCAAGTATGAATATTGCTTTATTAGGATAATTTCTTTTAAATTACAAATATTAGCATAGATACATGAACAGAAGTTACCCCTTTTGGTATATTTAGTCAGAGTCTCAGTAAATACTCAGTATACCTAGTGTTCTATATAAATGTCAGCTGATTAGTTTGACTATTTTTAGACTTGAGAAACTCAATAATCTCAATAGTACCAGCTATCGGCTTATCAGTTGTTCTTTAGACCATTGCGACGCTTTCAGATAAAGCATCTCTGACGAGTCATAGAACATAGTTGAGTTTAGGTCCTTAGACTCTCAAAACACTTCAAGATCAGTAGTTCTAACTTATGTCTTAGGACATTAGTTTCGAGCAATCAGCCTAGTTAGACAAAATTAGAATTTCCAGTGGGAGTAGGACTTCGCACCAGGCCGGGCTAGGGTTCATCACACTCAAGTTCCCAGAACTAGGTTGCCATCGTAGGTTATTAGCCTAAATAGGCCCTAGACAATGATCACCAGCTCAGCCAGTATACCCTGGCAAGTTACAGTGGACTTTCTTCGATGGGGTGTACACATCGAACTTCTCATTTAGCTCACATGGTTAAATGTCGGTTATAGTCCCTCCAGCACTGCAGCTTAGTCCAGTACAATCACAGTCTTTAGTTCAATTCAACCTATAAGTTTTCAGGATCTTCTCATGACCTTCAGACAGTTATTAGTACTTACAGTACTATTAGATTTCCAGATGTTTTCAGTATTTATGATTCCAATTATGGTCATTACATGTCATGTCAATACAGTTTATAAATTTTTAGTATCTTTATGTTTTATTTATATCTCACTTACTTAGTGCATTCAAAGTACTGACATATACTCTCTATGTTGTATCATCTTATGATACATGCACAGATTCTCAGTCTTAGCAACGTCCGTAGTCTTCCTCCGACGTTAATTAGAAGTGTTTAGTGGTGAGTCCTCATTTTCTGAGGGCTGGGGTGATTATTCGAGTTATTTTTATTCCTAGTTTTTTAGGCTTAGAGTTAGCTGGGGGTTTGTCCTAGATACTCATTAGTTATTTAGATGGCTTTCAGACAGAGTTTGTAGTTCAGTTGTTTTTGCAAAGTTGCATATATCTCAGTATCTTATCAAATATCTTTTTAACTTGAAAAAGTTTGTTCATTTATGTATTTGTGAAGCTTCCTCATATAAATTTCTTACAGTACTTTGATTATCGGTATTAAGCTATGCCATGGGTTAGCTTGGGGTCACTCGTGACTCTAAGTACCATGTCGCGTCCAGGGTGCAGACCTAGGTCATGACATATTTTTAAAAATTTCTTCCTGTATCATATTATCTAAACATAAGTTAATCAAGATGAAAAAGGATGTTTAATGGCGCTGGAAGATTCATAAATAGATGACACTTATTATTGTTTATTTTAGTATTTTCTATTAATTATTTCTCCAAATACAAGATATGTATCCTCAAAGAATAAGACGCCATTACAAAATTTACACTTAATGTATTAAGGGCAATAGAAAATGGTCTTCAACTAATTAATTTGTTGCTAACATAAAACATAATGGTATTTTATTATATAATGTTTTACCATTTAATATACAATTGATATATTATATAATTAAGGTCTATGCTCTATAGTCTGTTGATGTGACAGTTCTACCGACAATAGTACCTCTTTTTTTGACTTCTTCTCATATAATTTAGTTTAATTTTTCATTCTCCCCTTTTGAATAATTTATTATCATTTTTCTCATTATTGTTCCATATATGTCATTATAAGTATCAATAATTGTCTAGCTAAATTACTTAATTAAAGGTTCAGATATTTAAGAAAATAAAAGATGAAATGACTTCAGTTTATATGACTATTCATTTTTCCGATCTCTTACCTTATAGGAAGAATTTATTCCATCATATTTTATATTTTATATTTTTTTGTTATATTTTTATTTTAAATCTTTTTATTATTAAGTTAATATGTACTAAGTTAAAATTGTTATTCTTTATCTAATTTGGAATGTTTCTCACAATTTCTTTGTTCAAGAACTTGTTATATAGAATACTAAAAGAATCATAATTAAAAAAATAATAGAATCACAACTAAATATTCAATTAATAAAAAATAATTTTGTTTGGTGAAAATTATACAATTAATATTCAATTATATTTTGATTATTTTAATAATCGTGCGAAGCACAATCAAGCCCACTAGTTGTAATAAAACTAAGATCATGAAAGTTGCTAAATATTATCAAAATGAATTCAATGCTTACAAGCTTGAAAATTTTAGTTTTGAGCTTGACAACTATGTTGACTCAAAAATAAGATGACTTTCTCAAACTTTAAAGGACTCGGAGATCTTTCGAAGACATTTGTTAAAACAAATATGCAGAAGTTAACTTTGATATTATGTGTCGCTATTGAAGAGTTTTTTCTTCAATTAAGTTTATGAAGCAGTAGAGAAGGTAAACTCCATTCTTCAAGAGCTTGCTTAAGTTTCTTATACAAAGAATCAAGTATTTGAAAGTGTACCTTAAGATACGATCATTGATCATTTTGAAAATAAGACAAGTCATCGAGTGGAATTGTAATAACAATATTTATATTCATATATTATGTTTAAATGATTCATTAATTATTTTAAGAATATATATAAATATCGATACTCATTTCGTAATCGGGTTATTATTATTTATTAGCTTGAGGCACTATTTGTATCTTATATTCAGAATCTGTACACTTTAAATATTAGCTCCGCCTCTATTTCCAATCACCTTATTTTGTATTGAAACGCACACAGTTAAAAAGCATACTAAGTCTGCTTTGCAAACAGATGTGGAGGTAAGATTTAAAGTATGTGTCTTATAAATTTATGGTACAACTAGTACCTCAAGCTAATAAATAATAATAACCCGATTAGGAAATGAGTATTGATATTATATGTGTAATAAAAAAATAATTAACGAATCATTTAAACATAATATATGAATATAAATATTATTATTACAATTTCACTTGATGCTTTTTCATGTTTTGAAAATGATCAATGATCGTATCATAAGGTACACTTTCAAATACTTGATTCTCTATATAATAAACTTAAGTAAGCTCTTGACAAGTGATATTTACCTTCCCTACTGCTTAATAAATATCATTAAAGAAAAAACTCTTTTTACCAGTGCAGTAGCGAAAAGTAATATCAAAGTTAACTTATGCATATTTGTTTAATAAATGTCTTCAAAAGATCTCGAAGTCCTTTCAAGTCAGAGAAAGTCATTATCGTATTTTTGAGTCGATAGTTGTCAAACTAAAGACTATAATTTTTAAGCTTGTAAACATTGAATTTATTTTGCTAATATTTAACAAAATTCATGATCTTGTTTTTATTATAATTTGCAAAAGAATTGCAAGATTCAACACTAGCCATAATCTTCTTTATTTTTGGCGCTTTAATTTTCTAATAAACAAATCATATTCAAATGACAATGGTGAAAAAAACTAAGACGTGGGTCTAAAATTTTATGAAAAACACAACATTATAATTATACAAATTATATTTTTAAAAAAATAAAAAAGAATGATTGAACTATTGAAATAAAAAAATTAAAATTAAAATAACATCTACTTGAATAATCAAAAGACAAAAGAATGATAAAAGAATTAATAAAAAAAAAAAAGGAGAAGGAGAAGGAATAAAGAGGGACCTTGGTTTATGAAGCAAAACCATAACCAACTACTGAGACCTTTTGGTTTTGAATAATCATTTTATCAATTTATTTTAAAATTTTTGATTCGGAAGTAACTTTCACAAATAAGTGGAGCTAGCTAAGCCGGTGGGGCTACATTTTAGGAGCTTTTGTCCTTTTCTTAAAAATGTCCTAATTATTTAGTTATTTTTTTTAATTAATACTCTTTAAATGAAGAAAAACTTAATAAAAACCAAAAAATGCACTTCCCTGAAAAATCGAACTCACGTTGAGCGCAAAGGTGAACTCGAAGTTGCCCACTCGCCGTTAAGTAAAGAGCTCTTTTACTAACTGAGTTCATCTTTATAATTTTATACAAGTTCAGTGAATTTTCAAGACATATACATGGAAGAGAAAAAGTGACAGGGTTCGCCCGAAATCACATCTAGTACTGTAGCTCCGTCCTTATTTGCAATGATTTAGCATATCTCCAAATTAATCATATTTCAAACAAAACTACATTATACAAATAAACACATAGAGTATTTCACATGTGACTGATAGTTTAAAAGTGTAATTGGAGTTCAAAATCAATTCCTGCTCTCAAAATATTCTTTAAACAAGAATAAAAAGAAGGTTCAACATGCTAGCAGTGGCATAGCCATGTATAGAAAAGGATGGCCAGTCGGACACTCTTTATCAAAAAAATATGTTACGTATAATTGGAATATGATCAACATGTATGTGTACTAATGAGTAAAGGGATATTATAGTCTTAGTCTTTGTAGGGGTATTTCTATTAATAAGTTGTAGTTGCACGTGGGGTAGTGGCGAGACGGTTATATTTCTATAAGAATAATGTAATGGTGTTCATTCTTCAAGTTGAATAAGAAACAGAATTCCCTATCTTCTTCTACACATTTGATGTTGGGAATATTCTTATGTCTATTTTCTATATTTTTGTTCATATTTTGCATTTTTTGAGTTCATAATCCCTGTGAAATGTATGAATTCATGTTTTCATGTGTCTTGTGCGCTACTGAATATTTCTAGATATTTTTTGCAGGAAACCAATGAAAAAGGACCCAAAAATAACTCAAGGTGTGAACAAGAAGAGTTCATGAAAGTCGGCCTGGCTATGGATGGCACGGCGCGCCCAACACTTGTGTTTCAAAGAAATAAGCACCAAAATTGGTGCTATGGATGTCGTGGGATGCCAGGTCCCTTGGCTTTGGAAATGAGAATTTGACTAACACCTTGGCAAGATGGATGCCATGGAGTCACAGAAGAATTCAAAACTTAGAAATTTTTGTCACATTCAAGGGCTATGGATGATGTGGGGCCCCAGAAGGGTTCTAAAGCTTAAGAATTTGACTAAGACACCGGTGTTACGGATGGAGTGGGGGGCTAGAGGTCTCAGAAGTATAGAAATTTGGCTAAGTCCTTGGTGCAATGGTAGGAGTGAGGCGCCTGAGCCATTCTTCATAGGAAATTTGACTAACTCCTTGGGGCTATGCATGGGGCGGCGCACCAGACCCTCCTGGATGAGATTTTGCTGATTTTTTAGCTAAATACTTGAGAGCAAAAGCATCATTTGGAGGATCGCCTATAAATACAACATCTAGGGCTTTTTTAGCATATCTTACATCATTTTGTTTGATCGTACAAGGTTGTAAATGCAACTTTTGGAGGAGAGAAAAGTTCTACTTAGGTTTCTTCTTTTCTTTATCATTTCACTTTGAAAGATGATTATTTCTTTGTTTTTCTGCTTGTTTATGAGTGGCTAAACGCCTATTCAAAGGTTTTGGCCATAACTGATGTTTGATATTTGAAAGACTGATTAATGCTAGTTTTGATTCTTCATTAAAGGTTATTTATATGTACTTTCTTAAATTACTTATTCACTAGAATGATCACCTTGTGAGTAAATCTGTTGGCTTTTGGTTGAACTTGAAAAAAGGAACTGAAAGGGTTAAAAGTAAATGTAAAATAGGAATTCGAAGATCCTTTGGCCCATTGGTTGAATGTTAGAATTTGTCGTTGAGGATAGGGATATACCCTTTAACCCTGTTTAGTTGAAATGCAAGTAGGCATAACCGTTGTTTTATGTTTCTCCTATGACCATAAGGATATAGGCGTTAGGGTTCATTAGATAATTCTTGGATGCTCGAGAGAGTGGCCAGAAATAGGATAGTAACTTGCAACTAGAGACCTTAGGAAGAATTAATCTATCATAATCACATCTTGAAAACTCAACCTGAAATGAAAGTGTCAATTCCCTATATTTTTAATCATCATTTGAAGTACAAACATGCTTGCAACAATCTTTAGCTAATTTTACATTTAAATCTTTTAGTAGTTTAATTCTCCAAAAAAGTTCCCCATTTTTATCTGTTTTGTTGGAATAGCGAAATAAAGAAGTAACCTTAAACAATTGATTTAACAAGTATCCGAGAGATCGATAATTGGGACTTTACTGTCCTATATTACTTGACAACCATGTGCACTTGTGTACGCTTGGGCAACATCAATTCTTTTGCACCGTTGTCGGGGACTTGAAGAATTGATTGATCATTTGTAGGTTAGGATTTTTACTGTGCTATTCTATATTTCACATTTTTATTTGTTTGTTTGTACAGTTACAAGTGTTGTGTACTCAGTGTATGCCAAATACGAGAAGTCAAGGACCACTTTTGGCTTCTTTGGATCCTGAAATTGAGAGAACCTTTTGAAGGTTAACTATGGAGAATAAGGAGCAAGAACAGGGCAACAACTAGGAGAGGGTTCCAGTGTTGAATTTTGCTAGGCTGAACTTGGAGAAAGCTTCTAAAGCGATCATCAAGACGGCCATCACTGAAAACTTTGAGTTGAAAGAAGGGATTGTGCAGTTGATCCAAGACACTTGCCAATATCATGGTAAGCCGCACGACGACCCTAACAGACATCTAGTGACATCAGTGGAGTTGAGTGAGAACTTCCACTATCAGAATGTGCCACATGAGTATGTAAAACTCACGTTGTTTCCAATTTCATTGATTGGTGAGGCCAAGGAGTGGCTTCAAAATGAGCCAGCAGGTTCCATCACCACTTGGGAGGTTCTTTCCAAAAACGTCATCAACATGTTTTTCTCTTCAAGGACGATGAAAGAGTTCAGAGGGAAGATCTTTGGTTTTGTGCAGAGAGGTGGTGAAGCCTTGGCTCATGCTTGGAAATGATACAAGGGCTACTTGAGAGATTGTCCGCACCACATGCAGCCGAAGGAGATTATTAGGCACAACTTTATAAAAGGGCTAAAGCTAGACTCCAAAATTTTGCTTGATACTACTGCACAGGGAAAATTTTTTCTAAGAGCTATGATGAAATTGAAGTTCTTTTGAACCTCATGTTAGCGGGGAGTCAAGACTATCAGGACTCTAGTAGAGGATTCAGAGCAGCCACGATGCCTGGGAAGCTCGAAGTAGATGGTGAGGCGACATTCTGAGTAGACATGAGTTAGCTGGTGAATGTGATTAGCAAGCTTGTGACCATACCAGCAGGAAGTCAGGTTCTACAGGTCCATCAGGTCCAAACTCCACCACCATCATGTGAGGTGTGTGGAGAAGGCCACGCTTATTCAGGTTGTCCACTAAACACAGAATCTGTATATTTTATGGGACTACATGGTCATGGTAGAGGTTTTGCATATAACAGCTATAACCAAGGATACAGGACACAACCAATCTCTCATGGAGAGGAAATCAGAATTTCCAAAGGCCCCAGAACACCTATCCAAGACCTTAGGGCCAAAAGCTAAGCAATTCACCAGAGGAAACAATGAAGCAATGGATTGTGCAGCAGACTCAGGTGGTTAATGAAATGCAGAAATTCATCCATGATTTTGAGAGACAGATGGGGAAATTATCCCTGCAGCAGATTAATAGATCGCAAGGGGCACTTCTGAGTAACAACGAGAAGAACCCCAAGGAAAATATGAGCACAATATCTTTGCACAGTAGTAAAGAGTTGGGTGAGGTGATTCCCAGAGAAAAGAAAGCAATGAGCAGGTTGTGATGTACAGACAGGAGGTTGGTGAGTCAAGTAACTCAAAGCCGAAGTTGGTAGAAACCAGACCACCCTCTCCATTTCCTCAAAGATTTAAGAAGCAGAAGAAGGACTCAACCTGGTAAAAATCTCTTGAGATGTTGAAGCAGGTACATGTTAACTTAACATTAGTAGAGCTTTTGCAGGAAGTTCCAAAGTATGTCAAGTATTTGAAGAACATTATGGCTAATATGAGAAGGTTAAGGGAGTTTGATACTATGGCTATCATGGAAGAGTGCAGTTCTTGGGTTTAAAACTAAATTACTAAGAAGCTAAAGAACCCCGGGAGCTTCACCCTTCCAATGGTGATTGGAAATAAGGAAGTAGGTTCTGCATTATGTGACTTGGGTGCAAGAATAATTTGATGCCTACATCCTTATTCAGAACCTTGAGCTCAGGTGAACCACATCCGACCACAGTAACCTTGCAGCTTACTTACAGGTCTCTTGCCTATCTTGATGGAATCATAGAGGATGTCTTGATTAAGGTTGGACCTTTCATCTTTCCAGTGGACTTCATAATCCTGGATTTCAAAGAAGATACGACAGTTTTCCTCATTTTTGGAAGAGGATTATTAGTCACTGCAAACAAGATCATAAAGGTGAAGTCAGGTAAGAGGTCGATGATTGTGGATGGTCAGGGGGCAATCTTCGATGTGTTTAGAGCGGTAAGGTGGCCATCTCATTAGGAGAACCTCACAGTGAAGCCAACAGTAGAGCCCGGAGGGTGTAAATAGGCAGTGGAGCACCACGTGCTGCATGAGAATTTAGTAAGTGGAACGGAGGATCCTATTCATCTCACTCGGTTGCATGCCACGACATTAAATCATTTACGGCACAGGAGACAACTCGAGAATGTCATGCCACGACTATAACTAAAGCACTTGGTGGGAGGCCACCCATCTTTCAAACATCTTTGTTTTTGCATGAGATGAATAAGGATTTAGAGGCACAAAGATCGGGAAAGATGAGCTAAAAATGGTTAAGTCTGGGGTGAGATACCTAGTGTAGGGATGACATGACCCGAACATAGGCTCGGATAGAGACACAGGACAAGAAACCCTGAGGATTCCAAGTTGACCCATGTCATGAACATAACAACTAAGAGAAAACTATTAGCAAATACTGATATAATATAATGTGCTTAAACGGAAGTCTGCATCCATATCAATCTAAAATAGAGTCAACAATGACAAGATGATTTGTACATAATGTCTAAAAAGCCTCTAACATAACTGATGAGGTGATGGGATAGCATCCCTAACTAGCTCGACAAAAGAAAGTCTGTAACTAAAACAAATTGACTATAGATAACTGAATGTCCTCGAAGGATGAGGACTCACCCATCCCGGCTATCATAGGTCAAAGAGGAAAGCAAGACTAATGGTGCAGCTAAGACTGATCTCTCGGTCTTGTATCATGAAATGATACAACATAGAGTATGTGGTCAATACTTGGAATGTACTAAGTATGCAAGGTAAATAAAATGGACAGTTAAAATACATAAGAGTTCATAAGAGTACGACAGCGTGATTATAAAGTAAATATCATAATGTAAACATAAGGGCTCAAGGCTTTAAGACCATTCGTAAACCAATCATAATCATAACCGTAAGAGAAAACATTATAAAACATAACTTGAGCCAAAGTAACATAAACATAGCCATGCATAAATCATGAGAAACAATGGGAGGACTTGTCTTAACCGACACCATCATAATAGAGCCTTACATGATACCCCACTATTTCGCCCAAGTGATCAGGACCATCCCCGGCTTGCCAGGTAGGGGGGATGTGCATGCGTGATGATATCACAAGGATCCATTAATAAATATACATATAACTATGGTGGCACATAGTTCTGAGACCACGGGGTTTACCTGAACACTGGGTCTACTCGGTGCTAGATACTACATCCAAAAACATGCACGTGAGGGCTCGTATAGTAACCGTAAAATCATTCATGAAATTCATGGCCAAATAAATAATAACATGATGGATCCAACATGAAATACATGATTAACCATGAATAAGGGTCCATGAGTTGGCCAAGACTCATAAATCCATAACTCATAAAAACCATGCATACTTGTAAAATATTTACATACTTGATATTCATAAATCCATGATGAGTACTTGAGGAGAAATCATAACATAAATCGTAAATCATAACTTAGGGATTATGAAGATCAAGATCACAATGGAATCATAACTTGACTTTTCATGAAACACACATAATTGGGCATAATTTAATTAAAATTTAAAAGTATCAATTAATGATCAAAATAGTTATAAAATCTGCTCATAGATCATAAAACATGATTTGATTCATAAAGGGAATTGACCCATAGATAGATCATAGAGAATTTCACATGAATTGGAATAGATCCCATAAGATCATGAAAATTGAATCTAGAATTGAAATCCATGGATTGAGGAGGAGTTAGAGCGTGGGAGTGAAAGGAACTCTCATTCATAGCCTCACATGCCTGATTTACATGTCGTCTTGAAAGCCAAAAGGAAATTGAAAAGAAATTAGGGAAATTCTTCAAGCTTGATCTCCAAGGAAGAGTTCTAATTTGAATGCATAGAGTGGTAAGGCTTAGAATATGTTTAAAACCCTTAAAACCCTGCTAACTAAGCTTAAAACAATGTAGTTTAGTACCTTAGGTCTTAGAAATTATGAAAATACCAATAAAGAAGAGTCTGGAATTTTTGCACTATTAGTGACGACGAGGGATACCACGAGTCGTACCTTGATACAACAACTTGTGGTATCTGTCCATTACTTCTCTTCCCTCATTCTTTAGTTCTTAGGTCCTGATACCAAGACTCGATAGGACGAGTTGGTAAACCAACCAATGATGCATTGTATCCTCCCGTTATAGCCTCTGATGAAACTGCATCTGGACTTCCCACGAGTCACACCACGACTCATACCTTCATCCAATGAGTCGTGGGTTCCATACGTTACTGGGGAAATTTTCCTCCTCTTACTACGGACCCTTACAACGACTTGTTGATCCTCACAACAAGTCATAGCATGACTCGTACTACCCATCCCTGACTATTCCCGAATAAACCCACGACTCCTGCCTACGAGTCGTACCTTCAACCAACGGGTCATTACAAGGCGTGTTGTTCCAACTCCTTCCCACATAACTACTAACCACAGGTGGTTCCTAAGGGTCGTGAGTCTTTCCTACGACTCGTACCATCAGTCGTCCTAAGGCAAAATTTTAGATTTTCTGTTGCTTCTAATTTCAAATTTGAGTCTTGTCTTAGGCACTTCCGGGGCATTACAATATCTCCCCCTTGGGAACGTTCATCCTCGAATGTGAATGAACATTCTGAAAGCTTGGGAAAAAGGATTGAAATCTCAAATACTGAACATCTAAGCTGAAAACTAACGGAGTGACTGACTTCGGACTAGAATATATAACTGAACTGAATTCATGAATCACACATACATGCATTGTCATGAAAGAAAATGGAACATGTAAACTGAACATGAAACTGAATATAGTACTAGGGAGGAAACTGGTACCTAAAGCTGGAACTAAACTGGAAGGGAATAGATGCGGGTATTTAACCATCATATCTTCTTTGGCTTCCCACATAGCTCACTCAACATGCTGATTTCGCCAAAAAACCTTTATAAAAGCTACTTCCTTATTCCTTATCTTCCAAACCTGACGATCAAGTATTTCCACTAGGACCTCTTCATAGTTGAGGCTATCCTTCACACCTACGCTCTCCACCATGACAACCAAAGCTGGATCACCCATGCACTTCTTTAAAAGCGACACATGAAACACCAGATGCACTAAAGCCAGTTCTAAGGGCAACTCCAACTCATATGCTACCTTTCCAACCCGTTTCACAACCAGGTACAGGCCAACATAACGGGGACTGAGTTTCCCTTTCTTTCCTAATCTCATTACCCCTTTATGAGAGATACCTCCAGAAACACCAAATCATCAACTTAGAACTCAAGTTCTTTTCTCCTCACTTTCGTGTAGGACTTTTGACGACTCTAGGTTGTCCTTAACCTTACCCTTATAAGTTTAACTTTATCCATAGCCTCATGGACTAAATCCGGTCCTATCATCATAGCTTCACCGACTTCGAACAAACTAATAGGCGATCTACATCTCCGCCCATAAAGAGCCTCAAACGGAGCCATCTGGATGCTGGAATGGTAGCTGTTGTTATATGTAAACTCGATGAGAGGAAAATTATCCTCCCAACTTCCTTGAAATCAATCACACACGCCTTCAACATATCCTCAAGAGTCTGAATGGTCCGCTGGGCTTAACAATCTGTTTGCTGGTGGAATGCTATGCTAAGCTTGACTTGAGTACCAAGTCCCTTCTAAAATGATCTCCAAAACTGAGAGTTGGACTGAGTACCTCTATCTGATATGATGGAGAAGGGCACTCCATGAAACCGAACTAACTCTTAAATATACAACCTGGAATAATCCTCCACTGAATTGGTAGTTTTGACCTGTAGAAAATGAGCTGCTTTAGTCAACCAGTCGACCACCACCCAAATAGAGTTATACTTTCGACAAGTACAAGGCAACCCCATAATGAATTCCATATTTATTTCCTCCCTCTTTCAAGTAGGAATACTAATGTCTTGAAGCATACCCCTGGGTCTTTGATGCTTGACCTTCACCTGTTGACAATTCGGACACATAGCCACAAATTCTGCTCTATCCTTCTTCATGCCATTCCATCAATAAACTTCTCGTAGGTCACGGTACATTTTAGTGGCATCTAGATGTACAATATATCTGGAACCATGAGCCTCATGCAACATCCGATCTCTCAAATCATCAACACTCGGAACATACAAATGACCCTGATATTGTAGCATACCATCTCCCGCTTGGGAGAAGATCTCCACCTTATGATTTAGAATGGCTTCCTTCAACTTTACTAAGATAGGATCCTCGTCTTTTCTAGCTTTGACCTTGGTCACCAAGGAAGATTCTGATCCATTTTGAACAATGACACCACCATTCTTTGACTTAACAAGACGAACTCCTAGCCATGCAAGCCTATGTGAATCCTTCACTAACTCCTTCCTCTCCTCATCTATATGGGTCACACTCTCCAAAGAAAGCCTTCTAAGAGCATCTACCACAACATTATCCTTGCCCGAATGATAGAGGACACTCATATCATAATCCTTAAGAAGCTCCAACCACTTTCTTTGGCGTAGATTCAGATCCTTTTAGGTAAACATGTACTGTAGACTTTTGTGGTCCATAAACACATCCACGTGGACCCTGTATAGATAGTGTCTTCAAATATTCAAGGAAAATACTATTTCTGCTAACTCGAGGGTCAGGTAGTTTTTTATGGACTTTTCACTGCTTGGAAGTGTAGGCTATAACCTTACCGTGCTACATTAATACACAACCAAGGCTGATCCTTGAGGCATCATAATATACCACAAACCAATCAGTACCCTTAGGTAGGGTCAACACTGGTACTGAGGTGAGTCGAGTCTTTAACTCTTGGAAGCTCTTCTCACAAGCCTCCAACCAATGAAACTTCACTTCTTCTAGGCCAACTTAGTCAATGGTGCTACGTTGGATGGAAACCCTTCAAAAGACCTTCGGTAGTGACGAGCTAAGCCTAAGAAACTCCTAATATCCGAAGGACTCACAGTTCTAGGCCAATTCTTCATAGCTTCTATCTTTTGAGAGTCCACCTATACACCGTCACTTGATACCACATGACCCAAAAAATCTACTGAGTCTAGCCAAAACTTGCACTTGGTGAACTTAGTATATAATTGGCGATCCTTAAGAGTCTATAGTACCACCCTCAAATGAGTAGCATGCTCCTCCTCGCTCCGAGAGTATATGAGAATGTCATCTATGAACATGATCACGAACATGTCCAGATACGGCTTAAACACCATGTTCATCAAATCCATCAAAGCACCAAGAGCATTCATTAGTCCAAATGATATAATTACAAACTCATAGTTTACATACTGAATCCTGAAGGCTGTGTTCGGAATGTCATTCTCCCAACCACTAAGCTGATGATACTCGAATTTAAGGTCTATCTTTTAAAAACACTTAGCACCCTGAAGCTGGTCAAACAAATCATCAATCCTAGGGAGGGGATACCTTTTCTTGATGGTGACCTTGTTAAGTTGTTGGTAGTCAATGCATATTTGAAGGGAACCATCCTTCTTTTGGACAAAGAGAACTGGTGCACCCCACGGGAATTTGCTTGGTCTGATGAAACCCTTGTCTAAGAAATCTTTCAACTGCTCCTTCAAATCTTTAGCTTAGATGGAGCCATTCTATAAGAAGGAATAGGTATACACTGTGTATCAGGAAAAAGGTAAATACCAAAATCAATCTCCCTCTCAGGAGGAATTCCCGGTAAATCATCTAGAAACACTTTTGGATATTCACACACTACAGGGACTAACTGGATAGTCGGGGTTTTGGATGTAGCATTGTTAACCCTAGCTAGATGGTAGACGCAACACTTAAAAATCATCTTTTTGGCCTTAAGGTAGGAAATGAAGCAACCTACATGCACAATTGAACTACCCTTGCACTCTGGGATTGGCTCAGCCAGAAATCGAAACTCTACCGCACGGGTTCTACAACTTACTGAGGCATAACATGTGTGTAGACAATCCATACCAAAGATAACATAAAAATCTATCATGGCTGGCTCTAGAAATCTGCCAAGGTGACTTTTTGAAGGATTTTGATAGGGAAATTTCTATGTACCCGTTGAGCTATAAGTGAATCACCAATTGGAGTAGAGACTGAGAAGGGTTCTGATAGGATTTTGGGACAGACTTCGAAACTATTAGCAACATAGTGTATCACAAAAGATAAAGTAGCCCCCATATCTAACAAAGCGTATACATCAAGGGGGAATACTCATAACATATCGGTGTAAATATCTGGCGAAAGTCTCATGTTCCTGTCGAGATGCAAGGGCATAAAACCTATTCTGGTGCTGGCCACCAAATGCACTGGTGAACGCTGATCTTGGGCAGAACTGCATGCCCAAGTGATACTCGAATGCTTCATTTCGACTTGTTTACCTATCGTTATGTGTAAATTTTCATGTGATTCTTAGTTAAATGTGAATTTATACTAACCAACATGATTAGTGTGACTTTACAGGTAAAAGAAAATTTTGGAAGCTAATATACATGTTGGTGAAGATCGGGAATGAACTTGGAAACAAGGAGTGGAAAATGACAAGGGAGAGCAGCAAAAATAGGGGCTCCGCGATGGAGCCATGTCACGCTGCCATCACGGAGGTGTTCTACCTTGGAGGAATTAATTTTGTCAATTTCTAGTGGAGGCTCGCGTTACCTCCGTGACACGGAGGCTGGGCTCCATGATGCACTCCGTGTGACGTTGAGTACAACTATTTGGAACCTCAAGTTCTAGTGAAGATGCGCGATAGCACCGTGGCACGGAGGCAAGGCTCCGTGATGCAAGCCGTGCCAGGTTGAGGTGCAATTGCTGGGGAGCTGACTTCCAGTGAGGGTTCGCGATACCCACGTGGCACGGAGGGAGTGCTCCACGATACACTCCGTGCCACGTTGCTTGTTATTCCGGAAAAAATTCTCAAGAGTATAAATAGCACACTTAGGTTTTATTTTAAATATTCTAACTTGGTTGAGCAAGAACGTGGGTTACAGGCAGTTGAGAGGACGAAAATTCTAGGGTTCTTCTCTTTCTCTTTCTCTTTAATCTCAATTGTTTGTATGAATTCTACTTATTTGATGATGTTTAATCCACAAATGAGTGGCTAAATTCACTTCTTGCTGAGGTTAAGAACAATTGTAGTGGAATGTAATTGTTGTTCATTTCAGTTTTCATCTTTTCTTCAATGGTTGTTCTATCAATCCTTGTTAACTGCATTAATGTTTGGCTAATGTTAATGTATATCTAGAAATCCAATTTTGATTTTGAAATTGGAAAGATGTGAATTGGTAGGATATGATCTCTTCTTAGTTTAGAAAATTGAGAATTGATTTACATTAAGAATAGAAATATATCTTAAAGTCTTATTAGTCAATTAAGGAATCAGTATTGTATGGCTAGAGCATGAAATTCTTTTATCACAGAAATGTAGATTAAGGTTTCATGATTCTTAATTGGATAGGAGTCGAAAGATCCAATCCATAGACAATAATTCTTGACTAGCAATCGAAGAAAAGATTAGCTGAATTGAATTGATAAATTACTTCCTTTCATGTTTGTCTTAACCTCAGCTTGCTCATTACTATTGTTCAGACTCAAATTATAATCTTAACTAAGATTTTTATTACTTAGCAAACTTAACTCTCAAAATATTGTTTAATTGGCTGTCTGCATTCATAAAGACATAGTTCACTGACGCTTAAGTTAATTAGTACCGTAGTTCAGTCCCTGTGGGATCGATACTTGGCTTTAATTAAGCCACTTTACTACTTGTTCGACCACGTGCACTTGCGTGTAGTAACTACAGCACCTAACAAGTTTTTGTCGCCATTGCCGGGGACTGGCAATTGGTAAAATTATTTTCTTAGTGTTAGTTTACAAATTCTATATAAGTGCTGACAACTTGATCTTAGCCTATCTCTTGCAGATATTGAATTCTTCTAAACGCTGGCAAGAGATAAGGAGTTGGTGGATTCATATATAGGGCCGGAAAGACAATTTCATCGTCAAAGAAGGGAAGCTCTAGAGAAGAAGCTACAGTTTCTAAGACAGGCAATTCTGGAGCAACAACAGAATTCACCATTTGTGAGGATAGTTTTAGTGCCCGAGGAAATCGCAGCAAGGCCGGTTCGCGAAGTGGCAATCCCACATGCTAACATGATAAAATTATACAAACTCATACAAAATTGATATAATATCAATTAATCCACTATGAATAACTAGTTTAGACTTTTTTATGCAATACTATTTCAAATCAACAAAATAAAAGGATCAATAAATTAAAGAAGCAACACTTAATTCTTCATCAAATTTTAACAATAACTTCAAAATGACACCACCAACGAATCACAATCATCAATTTGTTAAAATTTTTAACAAATTTAAAACCTACTTGTGAATTTTTAGCTTTTAAGAACTCCAACAATAGAGTTTTAAATTTTTCAATTTAATTCACCTAACAATTAATGTTTAAATTTGTAATGATAAATATGAATATCAGTCTCAATCAGTTTTTAAGTATCAAAATATAAAATTCATAATCACATCAAATATATTAGATAGCAACAATTTAATATGCGAATATATTTTTGTAGTAATGTATCTATAAAAATTTACACACATCCTTTTAAAAAAATCAAATCTACACATAATCTCTACAAAGTTGATTACAAAAATTATGAAAGAAGAAGCAAAAAAATTTTTAAAAATAAAGTAGCTGCAGAAACAGAAACAAAAAAGAAGTAGAAAAACTAAAAAGAAAGAAAAATGAAAAAGCAGAAAAGAAAACAAGGAAGAAGCACCAAAAAGAAATTTAAAAAAAGAAAGAAAGAAAGAAAAAGAAAAAAAAAGAAGCAAACAGAAATTGGAAGATGAAAAATGAAATTGAAGGGAGAGATTAGTATTTTGAATTGTAGGGCTAAGAAATGAAAAGTAAGATTCAATTTATATAGACATTGGGTTAAATTAGGTAAGAAGATAAAAAGTGGGCTAAATTTGATAATATTATTGTATTAGATGATATACAATGTAACTCTCTCTATATATATGATAGATATGTAGACTGCACTTGAGTTAAATATTAGAAAGATAATTGACTAAGGTAATCAAATATTTATAAAATAAATTGAATATATATTAAATAATTATTAATTTAATGAGAATGACTTTTGGGCTTTTTAAACCGAAAAAGAGATTGATAAGTAAGAAAATATAATTAAGAAATACTTAAATAATTTTGGGTTTTTATAAATAGGAAAAATGTCAAAAAATTGATAAAAAAGATAAATAGAAATGGTAGCTTTAGAAGTATGCCATATCATCACATCCATATTCTTCCTTTATATATATATATATATATATATATATATATATATATATATATATATATATAAGACTAAATCAAAACACTCAATCCATTCTAAACCTCAATCATGCAGCATACTCCTAGCAATTAAATTAGCTACTCATAGATGAAGTTAAAGAGAAGATATCCATGGGTGGTTCATTAATATTCATCATGTTTAGCTCAAAAGTGGCAAAGAAGAAGAAAAAGAACAATGTACTCTCCTAGTTCTCTCTACTTCTCTCTACAATTTCTTAGCTAAGATGTACAAGTTATGGCATGTATGAGTATAATTGGATAATTCTGCATATTCTCTTTTTGTACAGCTTTCCTCAAATACCCTTGAAAGCTTCCACATTGAATTTGTGTCAGAGTTTGGACAATTTTGTCCTATCAGCGAACTGGTCACTTGCGTGACACCTATGGCAGGTGCCCATCCGTGAGTTGTAAGTCTTGCGCAGGTCTATGTAGACTTTCTTGGACTTCGTCTGCGGATGCGCAGGTGCTATTCAGCTTGAGACCAATGCTCTCTATGAGGCACTTGCGTTTCGTAGGTGCCAAAGTGTAGAATACAAGTTCTTGCTTCCAGCAGCCTTTTTTTTTGTTCAATTTCTTTATTTTTCTTGTCTCAATTCAATACCTGCAAAATTAAAAAGAAAAGGCATAAACCTTCCTAATTGATGTGAAAATCACGTAAAAACTCATGCATAAGAATCTAATGAGCTGGTAAGTTACCGGCTCATCACTGGCTAATAGCTATTTTCAGTGGAAGAAATCAGAATATCATGAAGGTGATGCTCATTTCTTAGGGCCACCTTTCTCTCACTACTAAAACTTAAAACCCACAGTTGAAGAACCTCAAAGATGATAGAATTCTAGGTCTCATTTGAATGGCCGTCAAGTTGTAGATATTCCACACCCAAATCTCCCGGTGCTTCTTTTCTATACAACATACTCTGCAAGTCTAACAAATATCAACACAAAACCAAGTTATTCTTATTTTGAGTTCTTAATATAGCCCAGACTCAGCACCTCCTCGTCATTCTATAAAATTCTGCCACTAAAACATCTTGCTTTTATTTTAAGCAGTATTGGTTTTCTTCTAGTTTGTTTCATTTGATTTGTCCATTTTGGTGGAAGGAGCAAGACTATTTATCTGATCAGATACAAAGATTAAAGACTGTCAATGCACCGACATCAAACACGTTCTCTGTATCTAAACAAGCTTGAACCAAGAGTTAAGAATTAATGGAATGCATTCCCTTTTTAGAAATTCAACTTCCTTAATTCTTCATGAGTAACCTAATATACATTTGGACTACAATTTACAGATTATCTGCAGTCCACTTCTACAGAATAAAGTAGCACCAACTAGACTCTTTTTTATATTATAAGTAATTAAAGTTCTTATAGATCTGTGCACTAAGTCAGTGCAATAGGCATAATTACAGGTTGTGCAATACACCTACTGTGTCTAACATTCCATCTACATCTTGTACAATTACCAGATTGAACCAAAAAGCTACCCAATAAAGACATCTCTGTTTAAGTCTCTGTGCATGTTACTCTTTTTGTCTTCAAAGATTATATTTGTTTCTTTCAAGCACCAACTAGACTCTATCTTGGACCCGAGATCTGTTGGGAAGAAATATAAGAGAAATAAGCATTAGAGACGCTTCGAGAGGTTGTCTGAGGAGTATATGCTTGTGGATATAACATGACATCAATCTGACCACCAGCTTCTTCCATGGTTGATGCCTCTGAAAAACGTCGGCCATAGAAGCGTAAAAAGTTTAGAGATTCCATTCTTGGCTCAGTCGGTGGTATCTCGCCCTCCAACATGCTAACAACACTAACCATAGTTGGCCTGAGAGATGGCTCCTCATGTACACAGCACAATGCTACCCGCACAAACTTCTCAATATCTCCAGCACTGACCCGACCTTCAAGTTTTGGGTCAGCAAGTTCAAGGTATCTTCCTTGCTCATGCATCTCTAATGCAAATAAAGGGAAATAACTAAGTCCGTGTGCAGATAAAGATGATGAGTGATCTCTAGTGGCAGTATCATCAAGGCTGTGACTTTGTGTTCTTAAAGAGCAGTTTTTCCTTCCACTTACAATTTCAAGGAGTACCATTCCGAAGCTATAGACATCAGTTTTGTCTGAGATTGCAGAACTTGTGAGCCATTCAGGAGCAAGGTAGCCACGAGTCCCCCTCATTGTTGTGATTAGACTGGACTGTTCGCGATTCAGCAGCTTGGAGAGGCCAAAATCAGATATTTTTGCCTGAAAATTATCATGCAATAGAATGTTCTCTGGCTTCACATCACAGTGGACAATCTTTTGTTCACAGCCACTGTGCAAGTATGCAAGCCCGCGGGCAGAACCAAGAGCTATCTCAACCCGTTCTTGCCATTCCAGGACAGGTACATTACCAAAAAGAGTGCGATCAAGTGATCCACGGTTCATATATTCATAAACCAATAGGCGTTGTCTCTCTTGGGCACAGAAACCTTTTAACTTGACCAAGTTTATGTGGTGAATATTACCAATGATCGCAATCTCAGTACAAAAGTCTCTCTGTCCTTGAATGCCTAAATTTATTATCTTCTTTACTGCTACCAGTGTGTTGTCAGGGAGCACACCCTTATATACAGCACCAAAGCCTCCCGTGCCAATCTGAGTCTTGAAATTATCAGTTGCAGCCTCAAGCTGTTTGTACTCAAACCTTACAGGTAATCCTGGGATGGAGAAGACATCCAGATCTTCTGAAGAAAAACTGGGTTGGCTTTTTTTCGATCTTATCTTTCCCATTCTTTGGGGTCTCGATCTTCTCCACAAAATGAAACCCAGCGCCATCAGTAGGAAGATTCCTGTGATAGGTAAAATCACTATTCCAACCAAAGGAAAGTCTGCAGATTCCTGATCAAAATTGTCATTGTCCCCTAAGGTTGTTGAAACTCCAACCCGGATCTTAACAAATCCCAACAGGTCATTATTTCTACTTGTCCTTAACATAATTGACCCTATTTCATCTTCAAGTTTGTAACAAGAACCAGACGAGTTTGCATAAAATATGGCCAAGCATGAACAGTCTACTAAGCAAAGATTTTGACACACGGATAAATTTACCGCAAACCTGAAGGGCTTGGTAAAATCAGTAGTGAAATAATCCATACCAAAGCCAAGTCTTATGTACGACATGGAGGAAGAATTCGACAGATTGCTGTAGCTGGTGGAATTACAAGAAACTGGCAAAGAATAGGAACTGTCACTAGGTACACAGCTGCTTGAATTATGTGATCTGAGATTGAAGTTAGCAGGACAGGAGCATTTAGGATTACCGGATAGCACATTGGAGGTGCACACACCAAGCCCTCCGCAAACATAAGGTACTCTACATCCATCCTCTGGCCCAACAAAATCTCGTTTGATGTCAGAGCCCACGAAACTCACAACGATCAACTGACCTGAATCATCCAATTTGGCAATTCGAAAAGTGGATTGTAACAAGTTCACCATTATCACAACTACCGAACCACTTTGACCAAAAAGATACAGACCTGTTTGATTGACAGACATGTATTCCACTGCATAATTTGAATTAGTATAAGCTTTGGCTTCCATGGACAATTTCCAGTATGTCAGACCTTGCCACTGTAACATAGCATCGGAAGATGTCAAAGAAAGCCTGTAATGACCCTTTGACAAGTTATCACCTGCTATTGCACTAGAAAGCATCATGCCAACATGCAACTTCTGTCCAATTACAATTGTATCTGTCGGATGATTAAAGCTTTGCCAAAGTGTCCCATTAAACTGATCAAGGAGAAGGAGATTTCCAGCCTCGGTAAGCTGCATCGCGTGTACTGCTAACTTTAACGGTGGAGTTGACCACTTAAAACTGCCATCTTCTGCAGTAATACTCATACCATTCTTAGTCAACCTCATAATTCCTGAATTAGAAACAGGTGCATCACCATTTGCAGACCAGATAATGGTATTAGATTCAACATGGATAACACATAAATAGAAATTAACTTGTTCAGAACCGGGATTGAAGATAGCCGCTTTGAATGTTCCATTGCGAGAAACCAAGAAACTTCCAGTGCTATCGACAAATTGGAGATTGGAAGCGGTAAAGTTGGGATAGACAAATTCTGTCAACGTAAAACTAAAGACAGGAATAGTACTGGACAAAGATAAAATGAGAAGGAATAAGACGAACTCCATATAGAGTAATGATGAAAGAAAGAACTAAAACAGCTTGGCTGGAAATTCTATAGATGAGGCTGGAATTAGTCTGCATTTGCTTTTTCATGCTTTCCTCTAGTGCTTATAGTTGACTACTGAATTAACTCTGTTTACACCAACTTGATAATTGATTGGTGACCAAGTAGAGATATACCGTCACACCAACTTGATTTGCAGCGTCTATCTGGCATGACCGCCTGCATTCATGGTTATTAATAGTAACAATATTGAACACTCATGAACCAAGATCTCATAATATATTCTCCAAAGTAATTATTCAATTAAAAGGTATCGTTTACTTTGAATTTTATATTAACTTGAGGTGACATTACCAATATTCTTTTTAGATTGATAAACAAGAGTGGCGGTTTTCCTACAACTCTAAAGATATAGCACAAAATGTGACATGCAATCCTTCTGACGAAAGACCACTTGTATTATCCATGGGTTTATGGTTCAATATTTATTTTATTGAAGATAATTGTCCTGACAGCAACTGTTACCTAAATTAAGTCTTTATTGAGACTCATCATACACCTTGCCACATTTCTAGCTTTTCTGGTCAACTGACAGCCCATTTCTTGTCTAAAATATCATACCATAAACAGATCCTCTACTTCTAAACTTAGCATATGGAGCCTTAATAATACACCCCCCCTCTCCCCCCCCCCCCCCCCCCCCCCCCACACACACTAAATTATCTTAATCTATAAAAGAACCATCCCCATGATAAAAGTAAATTTTAAAAAGAAAATAAAAGGAAATGAGTTTAACTGCTGGATTAATTTTTCAGCTTTAACTACCCTATGCTGGGAAACGTGGAGCAACAGCAAACAATAGCTACAATCAAATAATAGGAACAAAATAAAAAATAATAATATGAAAAATTTTACGTGAAAATCCTTTTATATAAAGAAAAAAAACACAAGACAAGAGGAGGAACTGATATTCCTATAGCAAGAAATTTTACACTGTGTAGGCTTGAGCAAAATGCTTTAAAGACCACTACACACTCAAAAGAAATAACCCTCTTTTGATTTCCCACCTCACTAAAATATTGCTCTCACTCTATTTTTCTTCATAGACTATTTTCTTATACAATCTATGATATACCTCACTCTCTTTCTAATATTTAGATATATTTATCTGAGATTGGATGATTTTACAAATAAGCTGAAGAGCTCTATTTATAGGAGGTGAATGACTCCTTCTTTCTTCCTACATTAGTTGGCCATGCCAATTTCAACAAAAATGTGCCAAGAAAAGTTTGCTGCATATCTTGCATAAAAGGAAGGAAGATTTTTCTTCCTCAACTCAAGGGTATGGAGATGGACCCTGCAAATCTCCCCATCCAGTCCCACGTATTCGAAGGAGCTATCTCCGTTTTCTCAGAGAGTGCTCATGCCTACAAGTTCTTTGTAGAGGTCGAACTTGTCTCTCGATATTGCCTTAGTCAGCATATTCATAAGATTTTCACTTGTGTGAATCTTTTTGACATGAAATGATTCACTCTCTACTTGATCACGAATCCAATGATATCTGACGTTGATGTGTCTTGTTCTTGCATGGTACATGGAGTTCTTACTCAAGTCTCTTGCACTTTGACAGTTGATGAAAGACGTATTTACGCACTTCTTAGCCATATTTTTCTCATACTTTACTATATTTTGAGAACAAATTGTGTGTGTTTGCATGTGTTTTATGTTATATATTGGTGAAAAGAGCTAATACACATGATTAGATGCTTTCAGGTCTTAAAATGATGGATTTTGGTGTATTTGAGGCCTTTGAAAATGAAGATAAAGAAGTCTAGTTGAACAAAGCAGGCCTTGACACTTAGTACCGCACTGGTCACACCTGCGCGACCAACAAACTGGCGCGCGGCCAAAGCAGTGCGACCAGAGGCGCGAGGCCCAGGCCATGCTACGCAACCAGCAACATGACGCGACCCTACTTCGCAATGCCATATGCGATGCGGCACTCAGCCTACGCGATGCCCGGTGCGACACGCTAAGCTTGTCCAGCGGCCAGCAAGTGAATCCTACTTCAACTAGGAAAAGGACCTACAAATCCCAAATCAAATCAATAAAGGAACAAAGATGGCATAAATCTACTATTAAAAATACCCTTTATTTTTATGTAATAATGGGGGAGCTTAGAACTTAGAGAGAAGTGGAGAAGTTTCATTTCACGAAATACATTGAGATATTTTTTGTTGAATTGTTCTTTCTTATTTCTTGCAATAATCAAATGAGTTTTCTTTCAATCATCATTGTAAGTATTAAATCATGTGTTTGTCTATGAATGCTACTAATTTTCTTATAATTATGAGAGGCTAAAACCTCCACAACTAGGGTTATGGGAACCATAGTGAAAAACAAACTAGGGTTTGCACAACGTGATTCTAAACCATTACTAAACGCTTGTATTGTATTCTCTTCATCTTTAATGTTTCTTAATGATGCGCAACGTTAGGACTTGCCCGAATTCTTTATTTGCTTGAACCTAGAAAAATAGAGATTAGAAAAAGAGAATTACAACAAAGCCTTGATTCTTTATGATCTTTGTATAACTTGAGTTGTGGTCGCAGGATAGTTAATTTTGAAATAAATTGATAACAGTTGAATTGGAATCACTTATGAGACCTAACCCAGTGATTGAGTACTGTGATCTAATAGTGACAAACTAGTTGTTTGGATGAACCCCAGTTATCAGTTCTACAACTAAAGTATTGGGATGGATCACAACTGTATAACCCGAAGTAGTTATGAATCCATGGGGAACACTCACCCTATTAATCGCATTAATTTGGAATCAACATTCAAATTCTCAACAGTGTTAGTTGATACTTTTATAATTTTCCCCCCTTTCAGAAATAATTGACTCAAAAGCTTAAATACTAGCGTTATTCTATATTCTGACCATATTTCCTATGGGATCAACCCCAACCTTTGTTGGGTTCTTTATTGACAACGTCCTCTTCATACTTTATCAGGAGTGTGAGTTTGAGCATTATCAAAAAGTGGCGCCGTTTTCGGGGAATACGACTTAGGATTAGATTAATTACTTGTGTTTAACTTTTAGTCTTTAGTTCTTATTTTACGTTTTTGTTTCTTTTTCCTGACGTGTCACAAGTTAGCGTTGTAAAATATGCGGCCAAAATGTGATCACGGTCTCAGCAGGTATCTTGATGAAGTCTGAGTAATCAAGATACCTGCGTCGTGCCGCAACATTAAATCAGACACTACTTAGGAGGAAACTCAACATAATTTTTAATTCTTTTTAGAGTTGATGTATTTATTCAAATGTGCAGAAATTAAGTCATAAATTGTGAAAGAAATTTGGAGCCAAAACGAATTAAAAATAAAAAAAATCGTATAAGAAAATTAAAAAGCCAGCTCAATATTATTATAAAAGATTCAAAAGATTCAAAGGTAGAGGAATTACCTGAAGCAGCCGCCAGCAACATACCAGCAATTAACGCACCCAAGCATTTACAAATTCGGTAGCAAGCTTAGTGTCGCGGTAGTTTTGCGGCGCGTTGTTCCGCGCGACGCGACAACAATTCTAGATCTGAAATTATTTTCTAACTAGTTAATTTGTCTGCGCGCTTCGCACGGTAAGTCAGTTTGCTTAGTTGATCATATAATATAAATTAATCTATAGAAATAGATGAAACATGAAAAATACTTTAACTAATTTTCACCAATAAAAGACATGTCTAAAATCTAAACTAATCAAATCTTTTTTAAAGTAAAACTTGAATGTATTATAAAGTAATATAACCGCAATGAAAGACTTTCTAAAATTATAGTAAATCAACATAAAATAGACACTTTTTCCATCATTGCTCCCTCATCAAAATTTTTTTCAAAATAATCTTAATAAATAAAAAGATACCACAACTCTTAATCGCAAATCCATAAGCATAATATAACCGTTTTTCTTCTCGTTAGGGTGGAAAGTATCTAGGGTATATAAGTAGCAACCTTTTCCTTAATATTTATAATTTTTTTTGATAATTGCATTGTCTTTGTACTGCCATCATGCACCAAATTTAAAAAATATTAATATATATTATCAATACGAGAAAGCCAACTAAACCAGCAGACACATAAAAAATAAATATAAATGACAATGCTGCTAGAATTTTCAAATTCTCTAGTCACTTCAACTAAAGAGGAATTTTCTATGAAAGATGGCACCATGGAAAAAAAATTTTCTCCAATAAATGACGCAAAAAAAAATGCTTCACATATCACAAAATAAAATACATGTTATATTTTCACTTCCCAGATATATGCTGCCCTAAATGATTAGATCTCATAATTTGAATGGATTGCATAACCTTATGTATGAATCCTTAGGTCCATTTTGATGAGTGAGATGTTCCTGCAAGTATCTTTTACCCATTTAGGCATAAAAAATGACACCATCAAATACAATTAAATAAGTGTGTGGAGTTACCAATAAAAGTATATAGTTGACACCTTAGTTAGATACATGTCACATTTATTGTTTTCAAAGCTAAACTTTGGAAGTGCATCATTGATCACGTAACAGACTTGACCACCGACACTGCAGAAGGATAAAGAATTCAACTTCACACAACTATCAGATTGATTGCCGAAGGATGAAATTTATAGAAAGTTTAAAACTACAAAATGATCTGTTTAGTGTAAAGTAGTCATGTGAAGTAGTTCGATATTCACTTAGGACGCTAAGATAATTCTCATAACCCATGACAAATTATAGATACAACTCTAGACTAATCAATTAGTGAAGAGATTATACTTAACTATTAAATTTTGTGTTAGCAAAAAAGTAAAGTTGTTGTACGACGTAATGAAAAAGTATGCACATAAAGTCATAAAAAATTTGCTTCTTTATTAATTACAAAGAAAAAGAGCATGCTTGGCCAGATGACTATTAACTATTACACAAAAGAACTCAACTACTGGATAAATATTTTATCAGGACTTGCATAGGTTTGTAATATACAATTACTGAACCAACAAATCTAACAATATTCTTTTATCTTGACAATATTCTCCTTCAAAAGCAATTTTTTTTTAAAAAAAAATTCAACACAGTTGTAACAGTATTTTATAAGGGTCTAAGCAATATAGATTATAATCATAAATAAAAAGCGATGGACACAGTGGTGATTCGTATAACTATCTTAAGTTTGTTTAGGATAAGGGCTTTTAGTTGTTGTAATAAGACTTCATTGATTGAGCTAAAATAATTTATCCTAATATTATTAAGTTAAATAGGGAAGATACAACTCATATATTTAATACTTTTGCACAAAACAGAAAATAAAAAATTGTGATGGCCTTTTTTGGTATCCCAGTTCTTTCAATTTGGACTTAAAAAATGACTCTTGATTTTATTATGTCTATCCAAGTTGAGGAAAGAAACTATTTTTTCTTTAAAAATCAATTTTTAGAAATGACATAAGTTGAAATATTTTAATCATTGTCTAATTTAAGGCACATGGCAATTGAAAGACCCACACCACCTATACAAGAGTCATCCTTGTTCCTTTTTTTGTACTCCTTCTTCTGCTTGTATTAGTATAAGTTCAAATCTTATTTATCACCTTAAATATCATATTTAATGAGTATATATATCATATGACCCCTAAATGTTTTACCAAAAAAAAAGAAAGGTAGTGAGTAGATAACCCTAAGTTGGTTATAAAATAGTACTATCAAGTATTTACATCAAATATTTTCAAGCATATACATGCTAAGAATATTTTAAAAAAGACGAAAAGGAAAAGCAATGGATGAGATCAATGGTCATAGTTAAAGTTATTGGTCATCTACAACAACTGAAAAATCACAAGAATAACAAACAAAAAGCAAAAGAAGAGAGTGATATATATTGTCATGATGCTAAAAAGTGGATACAAAAAGGTCATTACCTTATTCAAATTTTATGACAATTTATTAATTTTTGTGGGACTAATTCTCTCCTTTTGTCCTTTCATGTTCCTAATAAAATATTCAACACAACCATCAAAAATAAAAGTGTCACAATATAAATAATAAAAACTTTAGAAACTTTCCAGTAAGAACACATACGCTTCTTCGAATAAGGAATAATATTACCAATAAATAAGTAACCATAATTCTAGTCCATCAATCACGGATGCATCACAAAATTAAAAAATAATCTATTATAATATAAAAAGACAACAATAATTCAACAACTACATCTAATTTTTTAAATAAAATGGACAATATGTTACAACTCTAGTTTTACTATATAGTTAATATGCTACCAAATCAAACATATTCTCTTATAGGGTAATTATTTTATTGTAATTAAGCAAATCTTTAAATCAATTACAACATATGTTGAGAAATAATGTTACAATAGTTTTTTTTCCTACTTATGAGAAAAATATTTAAAAAATAATTAAAAACATGTAACTTGAGTAAAGGTGAATATTGCTCATAACAAAATCACAAATCTCCAACCTGTTTATGTTTTTTGGGCCCTATTATGAAGCTTCTTGTAGAGACACAAAGTTGGATGACAACATTATGCAGCTATACTCTCTTTTCCCATCTTCAAGTCATTCTCAATCTTAAAATTCATTTTAAGATCCTCAAGTTGTCGTTAATTCATGATAAAACTTGAAAATAAAACAGTCTAATAAGGTATGAATAATCTCCCAACTTTTATTATAAACTGACTTACACGGTTAAAAGTATCTTTTTGGTCAGGTAAAAGCATAAAATATGGATCATATGTAATAGATGAAAAGGAAAAAAAATTGATGGTAAATCATTTTAAAACTCCCATTGAAAACAGAAGATGTGTGTACTTCCAGAGAGAAGAGAAACAACCTCTCAGCGTGTTGAAAAAATTAAGGAAAATAAAAGACCATTATTATGATTGGAGAAGTGCAAAGTTGGGGATGCGAAAGGGTGTAACGAAAAGGGGTTAATAAAAGTGACTTTTGGCTTTTTCATAAAGCACCTAAAAATCTCAAAAATCTAAGAAGAAAATGCAAAAAAAGAAAAAAGAAAAAATAATTTTTCTGATAAATGAAGCATGTCACATCATCAAATTAAGGTCTCTATTTTACATAGATGCGTTACCTATTTCCATTGTTCCTTTATTGAAATAGTTTGAAGTTTGAACATTAGGTTTTTTATTTTTCTTTTGATGAGATAATAACTAATTAAGTTTTTGTTGATTTTTTAGGTGTTTTAGAGTTTTTAAAATAGTTAAAAGTTTTGAACTTTATATTCTTGATGTTTGAAATGTAATACAACAAAATTATCCATTCAGAGGTATAAAAATATAAGTCGATAAGAACGACAACGGTCATTGCCTCCTCTTTTTTGCTCAAGAAATATTTTTATCTACTTTGTTTCCCCTTTCTCTTTTCCTCCTCATATAGAACTTTTTATTTTCTGCCTTTTTTTGGTCTGAAAGAATCTAAGGGTATGTCCAATATGGAGTACAAGAATGTCATTTTACTAAAATATTTTAAACGATAACAAAATTCAACAACACCACATAAATTTTGATTATAGTTTAGTTCCACGGAGTTTATACTAAATTAGATTTATATTGTAGGTTCAGATATTGGTACTGAATAGCGCGATTCATTTTTCTGTTACTTCTTATTTTATTTTGACTCTACATAATTTATTATATTAGTATTATAATACTATAATATTTTTTCAAAGGTGTAGAATATCAGTGACTTACCTGCAAAAACCACAAGTTTTTACAGTGAGAATTTTATTTTCAAGCGAATATTAAATAATTTTAATTTGAAGAGGCTTGAATATACTACAGTACCAAAACTTTTTATTCCAATTGAGAATTTCGAGTTACAATAAAGATAAGAAAAGAAGAAAAAAAGATATTATAATATAGGTTGTTTCAATTTTCTTTCACTGAATTATTAACGACTAAACCCCGATTATATACTTCAGAATATACTTTTTTCCCACCAAATCATGAACGACTATCTCCTATTACATTGTTGACGGTTAATGTTTTGTCAGTTATTTTACAAGATGTATACAAAATTCTTCTATATTCATTCGTTCACTCACGATAGCCATCACTTCCTGATTCTCCAACTATTCAAATGAAAATTACATTAAAATTTGAATTAGGATCTCCAAGTGAGATCAAAATTTATTATGACACCTTTATGGGTATTTAGGGACCATGTCATTTAAGAGCTAGCATTTTAAGCGGAATTTGTTGCATTCGAGGCTTTGATGATGTTCCATGGATTATTTTTGAAGTATTTTTAGTAGTACGTTGGAAAGATGAAAAATCATATAAATAAAATACAAACTTATTTATTTGAAAGCATTAGGAAGATACTCTTCTTGCCCTTGTGACACAAAGTTTTAAAATTTTGGTGTTGTGTTTTTTAATGCATTACTTTAGTAATCTAAAAATGCTTTTTAAGATATACATTTAATTCATAATAACTGTAACATTACGTTTGAGATAATAACACCAGTTAAGAAATAAAAATTACCATGCATTAACTTCATAAAATAAAATAATTTATAACAATTACTTTAAAGAACAAAGTTATTATTGAAAAGACAGATAAAATATATAAAGAATAAATCACTTTTGTAATCCAAAAAATGTAAGCAAGGTTAAAGTGTCATAAAACTTATTGTTGGAGAAGTCGACTATGTCGCAAGACATTAGGTACCACATGCAGTAAATTATTTAATAAATTGAAGGTAAAAATCAAAAGATAAGAAAAATAATACTGCAAGAAATATTAGATATAGATTTGTTGTATTTGAATTACTGGTCAAATAAATAATTTTTGAAAAATACCGTTATTGATTGTATTAGTATCATACTAAAGAGTAATTGAGAAACTTAAACCAAATTAAAACATACCGGGGAAAGAGGGGTGAAACCACAAAATTTCAAATTAATATATTCCATGAGATTACTGAAAAACATATTCAATTGAAACTTCCATTTAAAAAGATTTGCTAAAAATGATAAAATAATACTTTGACAGAGTTTCTTCAATATTTTCTTATTCTTGTTCAATTGAGGAGCCACCGTCGTTTTATTATATGCACCTTCATCTAACCATAGCAATGCATAAAGATCACATTCTCATTTTTCAACATAGGCTAGAGAGGTACATTGTCCATCCAGAACTAAAAAATAAACAATATTACTTTTCAGAAATAATGTAGGAATAGAAAAATTACTGATAATAATAGGCATAAGTATAATAATACAATATGCAATTAATTTACTGTAAAAGACGCGCATTTCAACTTTAAAAAAGGTTTTCTACTTTACCTTTCCTTTTCCAATCAGTCACATCCCTTGTTTTTCTCTTCTATTTCTTTAGGCGAAATTCTCATGCTTCTGCAAAATCAAGAAATTATAAAAAATATTTTTTTGTTCTTGATTAGTTCATCGTATCATTTATATAAATAAATAAATAATAAAATTTTTAAAAGAGAGAAAGAAAATGCTGAAATGAGATCATACATGTAAACTAAAAGATAATTTTGAAAACTCATAATCATACCCAAAAACGGAAGTCAAAGTTCATCTTATCATTTGTATAAATAAATAAATAAGAAGAAGTTAAAGAGAGGAAGAGACTGCTGAAGTAAGATCATACATGGACACTGAAAGATATTTTTAAAAATGCAATACTGAAGTGAGATCATACATGAAAATAGAAGAATATTTTTAAAAACACAGAATCATACTCAAAAATCAAACTCAAAGTAGTGATAAAAATCCAAACATAAATTACTAATTAGATTTAATAAAGATCAAGAAACTTTTTGTTGATATCCCAGTAAATGACAAAGAAAAAGGGAGAATAAAAGGTAATTGAACTCCTCAGTATTGGACATAATTGAAATGAATGAATACAAAAGTAATCAAGAAATGACATAAAATGGAGAAAGGAATGTGGAATTCCTATGAAAATTAATTCAGTTACTTTTTAGGAGAGAGAAAATTAAAATTAAGACACAACAGACACAATGTTTAAGACTTTTTAAACAACTATTTGGAACAAATATATTAATTTATTTTTTATTAATTAATTAGATACAATTTAAACACAAGATAAATTAAAAATTTGAGAATAAAGATAATTAGAGATTCTGGTCTAAGAGAATGCCACATCACCAGGTCTAGGTTCCTTCTTTATATCAATATATATAGATTTATTTTGGACTCAATTTATTTTATATGATATTTTTTTCTACACTTATAAATAGTCCTTAAATATATTTTGGAATACAATTGCTAATGACGGAGATGACTCGAAGATGGGAAAAGCTGCTCTTGCCCCTAATGATGACGAGGATTAGAGGCTCAGGGAGTTCTTCTTTCACTCTTTCACTTTTTGCTTTATTGTTTTAGCACTGGGGATGATGCTACTGATTAAGTGTGGGGTGGGAGACGTGAACTTCATATTACCATGCATTCTTTTAATTGCTAAATTTATACATGGTTGGCCTAGTTTTATTTGAAATTTATGACTTATCTTGCATACTTGTTGATTTGTAGTAGTTTTTTTTTTAATTTTGTTTTGTTTTGGGTTCCTTCGATTTTTGTTTTTGATACTTTTCTAGTGGATAGTCCCTTAGAACCGACTACAGAGTCTAGATTTTTATTTTTTTAGTCATTGAGTCAAGACTTTGCCCAATGATGGATGAATGACGACCATCTTAAGGGTAAATTAGTTATTAGGAAGAACAAGAACTTGGACCATACGAATGCTAGGTGCTTTTATTGAGACTTTATAAAATTTACTAAAAAATGCATGAGAAAGGTAGAAATACTTAGTCTTTTGGAACTTAACTCTTGTAATTGAAAAAGTTGGCTTAATTATGCTATGCATGCGATATGGATATATGTGTTTATGTGATCTTGATTTCCATTGTTAAACCGTTTGCCAATGTGCGAGAAATTTTTGATATACTCCATGCTTATAAATTGATATGTAGAACTTTCCTGGTGTGTGTGGGAAACAAAATAAGAATGATGGATTTAGAAAGTGATATAGGCGTTTCTTTGGTAGCCTTGTTTTTATCCTATTTTACCTGCCTTTATGTAATTGTCCTAGTTAGCCAGTTTGACCCTTAGCGTATACTTTTGATAGCCATATCATAAGCTTAACCTTTTTGTTGTATTGACTTTTATTTGATCCAAATAACTCTTAGAGCACTTTAAGTGAAAATTTTTGTATTGAAGGAGCATAATTGGAGAAGTGAAGGAACAAGCTAAAAAGTGTGGTGAATTAGAAAAAAAGAAAAGAGTGAAATTTGCTAAACAAGGGAAGTGATATTAGTGGAAAAACAAAAAGAAAAAAGAGCTTTGAAAAAAATGATTAAAAAATTTGAGCTTAATTGTTGGAAAATTCCCACAAGTCACCTAAGTTGTAAAATTGAGAAATAAAAGAAGGTAAAAGGAGAAAAATAAAAAATTGAAGAATATGCTAAAAATCAAAGTATTGTGGAGTATTAAAGTGCTTAGGGAGATTAGTCACTATCTTGGCCAAATAGCCTCTACCCATCCTTTAGCCTACCTTACAACCATCTTAAGTCCTAATTAATCCTTGATTCAAAGTTCTATATTAGTGGAGTATTTACACTAAGGACAAGCCTATGAGTCATTTTTTGCATGCATATTGACTTCTTTGGGAGAGTGAGTTGAGATTGTTTTATTATCTTGTGTGAGAAAGGGCATCTCTCCAAATTGTGAGGGGCACAATGGTAAGACTTTTGGTAAATCTTGATTGCCAAATTACATATGATTCATGTTGGCCCAAAATATGTCTTGATGAGTTAGTTTTCAAAAAGCTAAGTGATTTCGAACTTTGACATTTTAATGTTGATCCTATATGCATGTGAATGAATTGTTGGAGATTTATTGATTTGTCTCAGGATCCTAAGTGCAAGTACACCTGTTCATATGATGAATTTTTGGTTAATTTGAAAAGGGGAGTAGTAGATTGTTCGGGAACAAAACAATAGTTTAAGTGTGGGGTGGTGATGAAGGGCGTATTTACGCATTTCTTAGCCATATTTTACCCATACTTTACTATATTTGAGAATAAATTGCGTGTGTTTGCATGTGTTTTATGATATATATTGGTGAAAAAAACTAACACACATGATTAGATGCTTTCAGGGCTTAAAGTGATGGATTTGGGTGTATTTGAGGCCTTTGGAAACGAAGATGAAGAAATCAGGTTGAAAAAAGCAGGCCTTGACACTTAATACCACACTGGCCACACCTGTGCGACCAGAGGTGCAGCGCGAACAGAGGTGCGAGGCGCAGGCCATCTACGCGACCAGCAGTGCGACACGACAGCCTCCTGCGCAATGCAATGTGCGATGCGGCACTCAGCCTGCGATGCCAGGTACGGCGCGCCAAGCCTGTCTAGCGGCCAGCAAGTGAATCCTACTTCAACTAGGAAAAAGAGCTACAAATCCCAAATCAAATCAATAAAGGAACAAAGAAGGCATAGATGTACTATTATGAATAGCACTTATTTTTATGTCACAAGGGGGGATCTTGGAACTTAGAGAAAAGTGGGAGAAGTTTTATTTCACAAAATACATTGAGATACATTTTGTTGAATTGTTCTTCCTTATTTCTTGAAATAATCAAGTGATTTTCCTTCCAATCATCATTGTAAGTTTTAAATTAAGTGTTTGTCTATGAATGCTATTAATTTACTTATAATTATGAGAGGCTAAAACCTCCACAACAAAGGTTTTGGGAACCATAATTAATTAACAAACTAGAGTTTGCACAACGTGATTCTAAACCAATACTAAATGCTTGTATTGTATTTTCTTTGTCTTCAATGTTTCTTAACGGTGCACAACATTAGGACTTGCCCGAATTTTTTACTTGCTTGAACCTAGAGAAGTAGAGATTAGGAAAAAAAATTACAACAAAGCCTTGATTATTTATGATCATTGTATAACTTGAGCTACGGTAGCAGGATAGTTAATTTTTGAACAAATTGATAACGGTTGAATTTAAATCGCTCATGAGACCTAACCCAATGATTGAGTATTGTCATCCAATAGGGACGAACTAGTCGTTTGGATGACCTAGTTATCAGTTCTACAACTAAAGTATTGGGATGGATCACAACTGTATAACCCAAAGTAGTTATGAATCCATGGGAAACACTCACCCTAGTTAATTGCATTAATTTGGAATCAACATTCAAATTCTCAACAGTGTTAGTTGATACTTTTATAATTTTCCCCCCTTTCAAAAATAATTGACTCAAAAGCTTAAATACTAGCATTATTTTATATTCTAACTATATTCCCTCTGGAATCGACCCCAACGTTTATTGGATTCTTTATTGACAATGTTCGCTTCATTCTTTATTAGGAGTGTGAGTTTGAGCATTATCAACAGCCACAATAAACAATGTATTCCATTTGGTACAATCCAAATTCTTGAATAAATTGCTTGAGCCATATCATCTTTTTGCCAGTTGTAACAACCCTCAAAAGTCCCTAAGATTAGATCCTACAAAAACCAGCAGAAAACAAACCAGTTCACAGAATGACTCAAGAAATGAGTCGTTGTGAGGAAAAACCTTGTTAGTTCTAGTCGTTATTACCCAAAACTAGTTGTCTTCCCCAGAACTCATGAGTCGTATGACGAGTTGTTGGATATAGTAATGATTCATCTTGATGGATCATTAAATGGAGTTCGAAAAGTGCCCAAAATTAATCTAGTGACCATGAGTCATAGGACGACTCGTGGTATCATATAACCTACCATTCTGTCTGTCCGTTGGTTGAAGAATCAGAAAACGAGCAAAGTTGGTTTAGTGACCACGATTCATGGGATGAATCATGGCACAAAACAATAGAACGTCCTATCCGTCCATCAGTTGAAGATCAGAAAGTTAGCAAAATGCTACAGATATAATGAGTCATTAATTCGACAATGACTCGTTAGATGAGTCATTGTCACTGACGGGTAGAAACCGTTGACAAGTTCCTAGAGGCAATTTAGTAAAATATTTTTATCTCCTAAATCAGAATGTTTTTGAATTCCTAAAGAGTATATTTAAAGGCTTGTTTAGTCTAAACCCCTATTCTTTCCATTAAAATGTTAGAATTCAAGATCATTAACTCTCAAGTTCATTAAGAAAGCTACAAAATTCATCTTCTCTAATTAGGGTTCTTCAAGCTTGAGTCTAAGCTCTTTATTCCAGGTATGTAATGCCAACCTAAGTAAGGATTCCTATTCAGCTTTATGCCCTACATCTATGCAAAAATTCATTGAGATTAAAGTTACATTTTTGGCTAAATTCTTGAATTGGCTTCTACCCTAACCATAATATTGAATTGCCATTGTTGAATTCTTCATATTGAGTTGATTAGTGATATCTCTTGGTTAATAATGGTAATTATATTCTTTTGATTCTTGATCATTATTCTGTTGATGATATTGATGTTATTCTCTTAAATTCTTGAGTTCTTGAATTGCTTGATTATGGTTGATGTCTCTTATCCCATGAACCCAATTGCATAAAGTTAGGATTTTGAAAGGCATTATTTTGAAAGCTTTGTGTTTTAAAGTAAATGCATTGTTTTCATCATGTTGAGAAAAGTTTAAAGAGATTTTGAGATAGAGGCTCCAAAGATGATTTTAAACACTCATTATATTTATAACTAAAGTGCTTTATAATGATGTTTTGATGTTTCCTCAAGAAAGGCATAAGGATATGAGCATAATGTTTTGGAAAGATTATTTAGGACCGAGCTGGGTGAAAGGGTTCAAACAACCCGTAAGCTCAAGAATGACGTAGCCAACGTAGGATATAATAGTGCAGTTGGTTTGGGCGACTCCTCAAAGATAGTCCTCGATAAGGACTTTGATGTGATGGATCCAAGATTGTGAGTGTCCTCTGCCCTGGAAAGTCTTTGGATAGCTCTGTCAACTTGACCGAGATAGTTAGGCATCATGTACTTAATCGTAATGATGTCAGTTATGAAAAACTCCCAACCTACTATTATATACATTACTTGTACATGTACTTACAAAGATGATAGGTTTTATTGCATAAGTTTTATTGCATAAATTGTTTTACACATTAATTATATTATCATATTGTGTCATGTGCATCATTCAGAGTTTAGTTTTAGTCATGTTTATTCAGTCAAGTTTATTGTACTCAATTATTCCCTTCAGTTGAGATATTCGTGCTAACCTTATTTTATTTGGACTTATACATACCGTACATTCCACGTATTGATGCCATTTGGTGCTGCATCTTACTATAATACAAACTAAGGTAGACAGGATCAACAGCAGCAGCACTAGAACTTCATTATCATTTAGCTTTTGGTAAGGCCTCCTACTATCGGGGAATGTCAGTCATTGAGTTATTTTATTTTATAGAGCTTGAAGTAGTTGTGGGAGCTTTGTCCCAGTACCTATCTTCAGTTATTAGAGGCTTCATAGATAGAGTTAGAGTTGAGTCAATAATGTTGCTTTACAACATTGATTTTTGTTTTAGTTAATAAATCTTAGTTATTTATTTAGCCCAATGCAGGTATTACTTCTGCTATGTTTTATTGACATCTAAACTAATAGTAAGCCAGGACAAAGGGTCGCTTGAATCACTATGTGGTCTGAGTATCGGTCAACATCTAAGGTCAATACTTGGGGCTTGACAAACTTGGTATCAAAGCTTTAGATTTTCAAGAGTCTTAGGGTGTCCATGAAGCCGCGTTTAGTAGTGTCCGTTTTGTTGATGTGAAGCGCACCACATCTATAATAGTGAGACTATGAAGCATTAGGAAATACTTTCCTTCTTTTATGCTCTAGTTTGTCCGGAAGAGTTTGACTCTATAAAGACTTCCCTCTAACTCGTGCATTCACGTCTTTCAGATGATGCCTCCTAAATGTACTGCCAGTCAGAGAAATGTAGTCAACATGCCTTCACAAACTAGGATGCAAACCCAACATAGGCCACATACTCTAGTACAGGGATCTAGTGGTTGGAACCAAGAATGACCAACTACTAGTGGAAGGATCCTAGAGACACCAGCTCCTTAGCCTCCAAGCACTGGTACTTTAGAGGTAGAGTCCAGAGGAGCTATTCAGATGCTCACTCAGTTGGTGGTTGCTCAGTCAGGCCATCAAAACTCAGCACCAGCTAGTTTCAGTTCACATGAATCAGAAGCATCACGTATTAGAGAGTTCCTGAGGATGAACCTACCAGTCTTCACAAGGTAAAAAGTTGATGAGGACCCTCAGAACTTCATTATTGAGGTATGAAAGATTCTAAGGGCAATGCGTGCCACTAAGACAGAAGGAGTTGAGTTTGCTTCCTACTAGCTTAAGGACGTTGCTAACGTATGCTATGGCCAATGAGAGGAAGGTAGAGGTGAGAATGCATCTCCATTAACTTGGGACAGTTTTGAGGAAGCTTTCCAAAACCACTTCTTCCCCCAAGAGCTAAGAGAGGCAAAAGCAGAAGAGTTTGTGAACTTACGGCAGGGAACTATGAGTGTCAAAGAATACAGCCTGCAGTTCATCTAACTATCCAGATATGCTCTGGAAATTGTACCAGACATGAGGGCCAGAATGAGAAAGTTTGTATTTGGTTTGGTTAAGCATGTGAAGAAGGAATGCATGAGCTCATTGTTGATTAGTGATATGGATAGTTATAGACTTATGGTCTATGTCCAACAACTAGAGAAAGATAAACAAAAGGACAGAGAGGAACTACTAGAGCAAAAGGGCTAATTAGTAGGTAATGAGACCACGCAATAGAGGAACAAGAATGAAAATAGGTGCTTCTTTAAGAAGAGGTCCTCTGGACCTACACAATCAGCTAATGCTCTAGCTTCAAGTAACATGAATGATCAGAGGCCCCAAGGGCAAGGTAATGCAGTTCAGGGAACCCTGTGACACCCACTTTATGTGAAGTGTGGTAAGATCCACTTAGATGAGTGTCTTTTTGTTATACCCCGTAAATTTTAAATAAATAAATATCCTAAGGGCATGTTGGTTAAGGGATTTAGAAGGAAAAAAAAAGGATTAATAAAAGGGTCGACCCCTTCATCAAAGAGCAGCAAATTTCTAGCAAAAAACAGGGGGTCTTCATATGAGAAGAAAACCCACGACAAACATAGATAATTTTCTTCCAATTACGCGACGAAACGCGGTCTAAACTCCGTTCCGGCTTAGGTACAGGTGTATAAAGCTGCAGAGAGCAATCCTACGGAGTTGGTTTCGTGAAATTTGGCCGACGAAATGTCGTGCTACGGAGGTAAAGTAAATAGAATTACTTTAAATTAGTACCAATGTGTTCCTAGCGTTGCAGTGAGCATTTATCCCTTCTGGACTATCGAGAAATAACGAGTTTTTGATCGTTTTCCGAAAGGTTGAAGTTGGGATAAATATATATATCAAAAGTGATAATTTCTCCCGAATATTAATGTATTTAGTTCTAATTGACGTGTATATGAATGTAGTTGGGAGAAACAGCAGAAGTACCGACGGAAATCACACCGGTCAGTCGGGTACTCAGAAACCAGGTATGTAAAGTTATTCGTTCGGCAAGCCAGGAAGTATAGCTTAGAAAGTAAATAGAATAAAGGCTATTAACCGATACCCAGCGTACAGGAACGATTTTAGTATAATTTCCAGCAAGCATGCTAGTATATTAATTACGTATCATGCGATAATCAGAATAGTAGATAATCAGGCAATACGTATTACATCTGTTGAGATTGTATCCAGTAGTAGGAGGTACATTTTATATCATTGAGCTATATCCAGATATAATCAGATAGACAGATAAAGGCTAGATAGCAGTTAGTCCAGCAATCAGGAATAGTGTAAAACAGAATATAGTTTCAGTTATTTAATACAAACTGGCCTTGAGATACAAGAAGAGAATATGATTAGTATTTTTCATTTGAGCATGCTTGCTGTGTATGTGTTTTGTATGTTGAGACTTGTTGTGGCATGTGGGCACCCTTTAGCATCCCCACCGCCCCTGGGTTATAGTTGTGTCGATACCAGATTCAGATACCGCCACCAGCTGGGCGATGCCGTCCGACTAAAGGACGATGATGGCCGACCACCATGATAATACGGTCCAGACCACCCTGCTTGCAGGGGTAGTTCAGTTTACTCTGCGCAGAGCTAGCACACCCTGTTTACAGGGGCAGACCACTCTGTGTGCACACCTGTGCCCAGAGGCAGGAGTCTTCGGACTCAGACACAGTTTATTGTCAGAGGCCAAGGCCTGAGCTACGTACCCAAGGGGGCCGGTAGGAGGAGCTCACAGTTATCAGATGAGTGGAGTGACTTGTTTTTGGTTGGTTTAGACCCGGGTAGGGGTAAATAGATTGCTTGCTTGGTTGGCACCTTCCGGCTTATGGGGGTCGGTCAGATATTGTGTGTATTATTATGTATATTGATATGTGCTAGTAGATACTGATAGACAGAAGGACGACACGTCTTCAGGTACACTCAGTTAGTTACAGAATGTATAAACTCTCCCCAGTTATCCTCAGCTAGATAGACTCAGCTACTTCTTGCTTAAATGTCATATTATTGTGCTATTCGTTTCAGTTGCATATTTCAGTTTGCTTTACATGCTCAGTACCTGTGGTACTGACGCCCAGCGGGGCGCTGTATTGCTTGCCTACAGGTACTCACGGACGAGGAGCCAATCCCTCGTGATTCCAGCCAGCTAATGAGTCATCAGCTCCTGTCATCCGGAGTCTGATTCCCAGAGGTGTAGCTCCTTTTCTTTTGTTGTGCAGTATGGGTAGGTCGGGGCCCTGTCCCGATCATTTCTATTAGTTTCTTACAGTATTCGTAGAGGCTTGCAGTATGTATATATTCCCTGTGGTTATTTAAGCCGGTCGTGTGGGGCCGTGCAGTCTGCTGTAGCTGTTTTGTATTCCAGTTATGTTGGCCGTGTGGGGCCTTAGTTTGACAGTAGTGGTGACCTTGCCGGTCACGTAGTTTTACAGCAGTCTTGTGTTGAGTTACAGATAACTAGACAGCATGGTGGCCTTGTCGGCCCGCATAGGTTCCTTGTTACAAGTCTGTTTCTGGTTAGCTGTTGTTACAGGTACAGATGGCTACAGGCCAGTTGGCTGGAGGCTGTAGTTACAGCCGTTATATAGCTAATTTGTTTCTTGAAATAGAGCCAAAGCCAGCCAAAGCACCAGATGTACTCAGGCTGGACCAGTTAGCAGTTCAGAGTCTAGCAGGCACCAGGTGCCCGTCATACCCCCCAAGGTGGGGTGTGACAAACTTGGTATCAGAGCAGTTCGTGTCCCAGGGAGTCTGCAAGCCGTGCTAAGTAGAGTCTTGTCTATGGATGTGTTGTGCACCACATACTATAGGCAGGAGGCTGCGAGGCATGTTAGGATTGTCACTCTTCTTTCTTATTCAATCGTGCTATAGAGCGGTACAATATAGAGTTGACTTTTGAAACTCACCACCCTCTTTGCTTACAGATATTATGGCAGACCAGTGGCACCCAGCTACAGGTAGGAGATTGGATACAGCAGCGGGCGAAGGCACCAGTAGGATGCCTCAGTTACAGCTAGATTCCGCCCAGTCTGAGAGCAATACGGAGGCGTCATCTCGGCCCTCCCAGCAGTCTCCACCTCGCCAGACACCATTTGAGGCAGCACCGCCTCCCACAACTCCTGCACCCATTTCGTCTGATCAGGAACTACGTAGTGCGGTGGTTATGTTGACTCAGATGCTAGCTGCTCAGCGTCAGCCAGCACCACCTACAGCAGCAGAATCCCTAAGGGGGCCAGGTAGTTCCAGGGTTAGAGAATTCTTGGCGTTGGGACCCCCTCAGTTTACTGGATCGGATTCAGCGGAGGACCCTCAGGACTTTTTGGACCAGATGCAGAGGATCTTTAGAGTCATGCACGTAACCCCAGCAGAATCAGTTGAGTTAGCAGTGTTCCGGTTATGGGATATTTCTGTTTTGTGGTACGAAAGTTGGGAGAGGTCTCGGGGAAGAGATGCAGCCCCTCTTACTTGGTCCAGCTTTTCAAAGGCCTTCCTGGACCACTACTTACCCTGGGAGGTCAGACAGGCTCGAGTGGACCAGTTCTTACATTTAGAGCAGGGGGCTAGGAGCGTCCGTGAATATTCCTTGCAATTCGACTCCTTAGCTCGCTATGCTCCAGCATTTGTGGACACCATGTCGTCCAGAGTCCACCGCTTTATTATGGGCCTGAATCCAGAATACATATAGACGTGCATGACAGCTACTTTGAGAGAGGACATGGACATAGCCAGGGTGCAGGCCTTCGCACAGACAATTGAGGGCCTGAGGCAGCGACAGCGGGGTGACAGACAGGCGACTTCAGTGCAGCGCCGTAGGAGCAGACCCGCTGAGATTCAGAGGGAAATTCCTAGGGGGCCGAGACCACGGTTTTCAGATAGGCCACCCAGATCTCTACCATCGCTACAACAGCAGAGGGGCAGGTTCATTCGCCGGAGTCAGTCGGAGTCCGGTAGCAGTCCACGGACAGTAGCCTCACCTCAGCAGCGGAGGGTAGAACAGAGTAGATTTACATCCACCCCTTGTCATATATGTCACCGACTACATTCTGGAGCCTGCAGGCAGGGCTTCCCAGGGTGTTATTACTGCGGACAGGAAGGGCATTTAATGAGAGATTGTCCAGCCAGGGGACAGGGTAGTCAGGATGATCTGGATAGAGCGTCAGCAGGGCCACGAGTTCCAGCAACCTCAGCAGGGCACAGACCCTCAGGTTCAGGGAATAGGGGCCGAGGTAGACCAGGAGCCTCTGGCTCAGGTGCAAGCCCCAGCCGTACCTATGCATTACCGGGGAGGCAGGATTCAGAGGCATCTCCCGACGTGGTCACAGGTACATTGATTATCTGTTCATATCCTGTTTATGTATTGATTGATCCAGGGTCTACATTGTCATATATCACACCATTTGTGGCCCGAAAGTTGGGTATCGAACCAGAATTGCTTCAGCAGCCCTTTTCAGTGCTTACACCGGTTGGTGACTCGATTATAGCTAAAAGAGTTTACCGAGGGTGTACGGTAGAGGTTGCTGATCGCCAGACCACGGTAGACTAAATAGAACTTGAGATGGTCGACTTCGATGCCATTATGGGTATGGACTGGTTAGTGCCATGCTACGCCGACTTAGAATGCTGGACCAAGACGGTCCGATTCCACTTTCCGGGTGAAGCAGTGCGAGAGTGGAAAGGGAGTACACCTACGCCGAAAGGTAGGTTTATTTCCTACCTTAAGGCAAGAAAATTAATAGCAAAGGGATGTATTTGCCACCTAGTTAGAGTCCAGGACGTTCGGGTGGAACCTCCGACTCTTCAGTCTGTTCCAGTGGTCAATGAATTCCCTGACGTATTCCCGGATGAGTTGCCTGGGGTCCCTCCCGAAAGGGAGATAGATTTTGCGATTGACTTGTTACCAGGTACTCAGCCGATATCGATTCCTCCTTATCGTATGGCTCCTGCAGAACTCAGAGAATTAAAGGAGCAGTTGAAAGATTTGTTAGATAAAGGTTTTATCAGGCCGAGTACTTCACCGTGGGGTGCACCAGTTCTGTTTGTAAGAAAGAAAGATGGCTCACTCCGTATGTGTGTGGACTATCGGCAACTAAACAAAGTTACAGTGAAGAACAAATACCCGCTCCCGAGAATAGATGATTTGTTTGACCAGTTGCAGGGAACCAAATGTTTTTCTAAGATAGATCTGAGGTCCGGATACCACCAGGTCCGAGTTCGGGAGAGGGATATTCCAAAGACTGCTTTCAGGACCAGGTATGGTCACTTTGAATTTCTAGTTATGTCTTTTGGACTGACGAATGCTCCCGCAGTGTTTATGGACCTGATGAACAACATATTCAGACCGTACTTGGATCTGTTCGTGATAGTATTTATCGATGATATTCTGGTATATTCTCGTTCAGAGACAGATCACCAGAACCATTTACGAATGGTACTCCAGATCCTTAGAGAACGTCAGTTGTACGCCAAGTTTTCTAAGTGTGAGTTCTGGCTGAACTCAGTTGCCTTTTTGGGGCACATCGTGTCGGATGCTGGTATACAGGTAGACACACAGAAAATAGAGGCGGTCAAGACATGGCCCAGACCTACCACTCCGACCGAGGTCCGCAGTTTCTTGGGTTTAGCAGGATATTATCGGAGATTTGTTGAAGGATTCTCCACTATAGCAGCACCTCTGACAAAGCTGACACAGAAAGCAGCAAAATTTCAGTGGACGGAGGCATGTGAGCAGAGTTTTCAAGAGTTGAAAGACCGATTGACCTCTGCCCCAATACTAGCATTGCCAGAGGGAACAAATGGGTATGTGGTGTATTGCGACGCTTCAGGTTTGGGACTGGGTTGTGTGTTGATGCAGCATGGTAAGATGATTGCTTATGCTTCAAGACAGCTGAGGAAACACGAAAAGAACTATCCGACCCATGACCTGGAACTGGCCGCAGTGATCCACGCTTTAAAAATTTGGAGGCATTATCTGTATGGCGTCCATGTAGACATTTTCACAGATCATAAAAGTCTGCAATACATTTTCACACAGAGGGAGTTAAATCTACGGCAACGTCGCTGGTTAGAATTGTTGAAAGACTATGATGTAAATATTCTCTATCACCCAGGAAAAGCTAATGTAGTAGCAGATGCTCTGAGCCGTAAGTCAATGGGGAGTTTGGCGTATTTGCGGCCCGAGAAGCGGGAATTAGCCAAGGAAATTCATCAACTAGCTGGGTTAGCCGTTCAAGTAGTGGAGACAGAAAATAACAGAGCGGTAATTTAGAATTCTGCCAAGTCATCACTAGTTACAGAGGTAAAAGAACGGCAGTACGAGGACCCTGACCTAGTCCAGCTCAGGGATAGAATTCAGAAAGGTAAAGAGTCAGATTTCCAAGTGACTGAAAATGAAGTACTACGTTGTGGGGGCCGTTTATGTGTCCCGAATATTTCAGGGCTTCGCCAGCAGATCATGCATGAGGTACATTACGCTCGTTATTCTCTCCATCCAGGAGCAACGAAAATGTACCACGATATCAGAGACATCTACTGGTGGCCAGGTATGAAATCTGAAATAGCTGAATTTGTATCTAGATGTCCTAACTGCCAGCAGGTGAAAGCGGAGCACCAGAAACCGGGCGGTTTGACGCAGGATATAACTGTGCCTATGTGGAAATGGGAAGCGATAAATATGGATTTTGTAACAGGATTACCCCGTACCAAACGCAGAAATGATTCTATTTGGGTAATAATTGACAGGCTGACAAAATCAGCTCATTTCCTGCCAGTGAAGGCTACCTTCTCAGCCGAGGATTATGCTGAGTTATATATCAGAGAAATAGTTAGACTACATGGAGTGCCGGTATCTATTATTTCAGACAGGGGAGCACAATTCACAGCTAGATTTTGGCAGTCGTTCCAGAGGGGTCTGGGAATGCAGATTAATTTGAGCACAGCATTCCACCCTCAGACAGATGGACAGGCTGAGCGAACTATCCAAACGCTCGAAGATATGCTACGAGCGTGCGTACTAGATTTTGGGGGTAGCTGGGATGAACATCTGTCGCTGATTGAATTTGCCTATAATAACAGTTATAATTCAGCTATCCAGATGGCGCCCTTTGAAGCATTATATGGGCGAAAAATGTAGATCGCCGGTGGGCTGGTTTTGCAGTGGGGGAATCAACGTTGATTGGGCCAGACATCATTCAACAGTCAGAGGAGAAGGTAAAGCTTATCAGAGAACGCCTGCTGACTGCTCAGAGCCGCCAGAAGTCGTATGCAGATATGCGGCGTAGAAATTTAGAATTTGCGGTAAATGACTGGGTATACCTGAAGGTGTCTCCGATGAAAGGGGTGATGAGATTTGGTAAGAAAGGCAAGCTTAGCCCGAGATTCATTGGGCCATATCAAATTCGGCGGAGAATAGGCCGAGTTGCATACGAATTGAACTTGCCTCCGGAGTTAGCATCTGTTCACCCAGTATTCCATGTATCTATGTTGAGGAAGTTCGTAGGAGACCCTTCCACAGTTGTTCCAGTTCAGGATGTCCAGGTCACCGAAGAGTTAGTATATGAGGAGGTTCCAGTAGCTATCTTAGACAGACAGATACGTAGATTGAGAACTAAAGATATTGCGTCTGTCAAAGTATTGTGGCGTAACAAGAACCGAGAAGAAATAACCTGGGAAGCCGAGGAGGACATGAAAGCCAGATATCCCCACTTATTCCGAGCATAGGCAAACGAGAGGTATGTTAGAACTGTTTTTCCTTATTAATGCTTATACTTCATATATGAAAGCAGGTGATTGATTATAGATAGTTTTATACATGAATGTTATTATATCGTGTAGAATACCTGTATTGGGCTTTTCCTGCTTTTCAGGAATTATGAGATAGTCCATAATACAAGGGAAACTCTGCCAAAATTTTTTGTTCTAGAAACAAGTTGGGTAAGTTGAGGATGTCCTCTAGACAAAAGGTCATTCGAGGACGAATGTTCTTAAGGGGGGGAGAATGTTATACCCCATAAATTTTAAATAAATAAATATCCTAAGGGCATGTTGGTTAAGGGATTTAGAAGGAAAAAAAATGGATTAATAAAAGGGTCGACCCCTTCATCAAAGAGCAGCAAATTTCCAGCAAAAAATAGGGGGTCTTCATATGAGAAGAAAACCCACGATAAACATAGATAATTTCCTTCCAATTACGCGACGAAATGCGGTCTAAACTCCATTCCGGCTTAGGTACAGGTGTATAAAGCTGCAGAGAGCAATCCTACGGAGTTGGTTTCATGAAATTTGGCCGACAAAATGTCGTGCTACGGAGGTAAAGTAAATAGAATTACTTTAAATTAGTACCAATGTGTTCCTAGCGTTGCAGTGAGCATTTATCCCTTCTGGACTATCGAGAAATAACGAGTTTTTGATCGTTTTCCGAAAGGTTGAAGTTGGGATAAATATATATATCAAAAGTGATAATTTCTCCCGAATATTAATGTATTTAGTTCTAATTGACGTGTATATGAATGTAGTTGGGAGAAACAGCAGAAGTACCGACGGAAATCACACCGGTCAGTCGGGTACTCAGAAACCAGGTATGTAAAGTTATTCTTTCGGCAAGCCAGGAAGTATAGCTTAGAAAGTAAATAGAATAAAGGCTATTAACCGATACCCAGCGTACAGGAACGATTTTAGTATAATTTCCAGCAAGCATGCTAGTATATTAATTACGTATCATGCGATAATCAGAATAGTAGATAATCAGGCAATACGTATTACATCTGTTGAGATTGTATCCAGTAGTAGGAGGTACATTTTAGACCCGGGTAGGGGTAAATAGATTGCTTGCTTGGTTGGCACCTTCCGGCTTATGGGGGTCGGTCAGGTGTTGTGTGTATTATTATGTATATTGATATGTGCTAGTAGATACTAATAGACAGAAGGACGACACGTCTTCAGGTACGCTCAGTTAGTTACAGAATGTATAAACTCTCCCCAGTTATCCTCAGCTAGATAGACTCAGCTACTTCTCGCTTAAATGTCATGTTATTGTGCTATTCGTTTCAGTTGCATATTTCAGTTTGCTTTACATGCTCAGTACCTGTGGTACTGACGCCCAGCGGGGCGCTGTATTGCTTGCCTACAGGTACTCACGGATGAGGAGCCGATCCCTCGTGATTCCAGCCAGCCAATGAGTCATCAGCTCCTGTCATCCGGAGTCTGATTCCCAGAGGTGTAGCTCCTTTTCTTTTGTTGTGCAGTATGGGTAGGTCGGGGCCCTGTCCCGATCATTTCTATTAGTTTCTTACAGTATTCGTAGAGGCTTGCAGTATGTATATATTCCCTGTGGTTATTTGAGCTGGTCGTGTGGGGCCGTGCAGTCTGCTGTAGCTGTTTTGTATTCCAGTTATGTTGGCCGTGTGGGGCCTTAGTTTGACAGTAGTGGTGACCTTGCCGGTCACGTAGTTTTACAGCAGTCTTGTGTTGAGTTACAGATAACTAGACAGCATGGTGGCCTTGTCGGCCCGCATAGGTTCCTTGTTACAAGTCTGTTTCTGGTTAGCTGTTGTTACAGGTACAGATGGCTACAGGCCAGTTGGTCGGAGGCTGTAGTTACAGCCGTTATATAGCCGATTTGTTTCTTGAAATAGAGCCAAAGCCAGCCAAAGCACCAGATGTGCTCAGGCTGGACCAGTTAGCAGTTCAGAGTCTAGCAGGCACCAGGTGCCCGTCATACCCCCCAAGGTGGGGTGTGACACTTTTGGGTAAAGATGGATGTTATGGGTGCGACTAATCAGACATTACTTGAGAGATTGTCCATCCTGATAGAGCAATGGAGGGAATAGAGCCCAGCCTACTCCATCAGCAAGCAAAGCTTCCCAAAGGGACACTACTTCTGGGATAGGCGGAGACCAAAATCGTCTATATGCTATGTCCAGCTGAAAGGATTTGGAGAAATCCCCAGACTTTATTATTGGTCTATTAAAAGTCTTCTCCATTGATGTTTATTCCTTACTTAATCCAGACACTATTTTATCTTTTGTGACTCCTTATGTAGCTATTAAGTTTGCAAAGTGTCTGAAACAACTCTTAGAGCCTTACAATGTTCTACTCTGATCAGCGAGTCAGTTTTAGCTAAGAGAATATATAGAGATTGTACAGTTTCAGTTCATTATAGAGACACCACTTGATTGAGCTAGAGATGGTGAACTTTTATATTATCCTAGGCATGGATTGGTTAGATTCCTATTATGCCATAATTGATTGTAGGACCTGAGTAGTAGAGTTCCAATTCGCAGATGAGTCAGTCCTAGTTTGGGAGGGTAGTCAAGTTATTAAGGGTTGTTTCATTTCATACCTTAAGGTCTGGAAGTTCATCTCTAATGGGTGTGTCTACCATCTAGTGAGAGTGAGAGATTTTGATGTTGAGACTTCATCCCTTCAGTTAGTTCCAATTGTTAATGAGTTTTCTAAGGTCTTTCCAGATGATCTTCCAAGAGTCCCTCCAGATAGGGAAATAGATTTCAAAATTGATATTCTTCCTAATACTCAGCCTATCTCTATTTCGCCATATAAAATGGCTCCAGCCGAGTTGAGAGAGTTAAAGGAGTAGAGTAGTAAAAGGACTTGCTTAATGAGGGTTTAATTCGCCCTAGTGTTTTGCCTTGGGGTGCCCTAGTTCTCTTCGCGCGAAAGAAAGACGGTACCGTTAGAATGTGTAAAGATTACAGATAGTTGAGCAAGGTCACTATTAAGAATAAGCATCCTCTTTCTAGGATTGATGACTTGTTCGATCAACTTCAGGGTGTCAAGTGTTTCTCAAAGATAGATCTCAGGTCAGGATATCAGCAGTTGAATGTGAGAGAATGCGACATTCCCAAGAAAGCTTTCAGGACCCGCTATGGTCATTTTGAGTTTATTGTTGTATCCTTTCATTTGACTAATGCTCCTGCAACATCTATGGACCTCATGAGAGTATTTAAGCCATATTTGGATATGTTTGTTATTGTGTTCATTGATGACATCTTGGTTTACTCCAAGAGTGAGGAAAAGCATTCCAGTCAACCCAAAATAGTCTTTCGGCTCTTAAGGACAAGGAGCTATTTGCCAAGTTTTTCAAGTGGGAATTTTGGTTGATGTATGTGGCATTCTTAGGCCACATATTTTCCAGTGAAGGTATTAAAGTTGACTCTCGGAAGATTGAGGCAGTTAAGAATTGGCCTAGACCCACAACCCCAATGGACATCAAGAGTTTCTTGGGTTTAGCTAGTTACTACAGAAGGTTTGTAGAAGGCTAATCTACTATTGATTCCCATTGACTATGTTGACCCAGAAGAAGGTCAGATTTCAATCGTCTGAAACTTATGAGAAAAGCTTTCGGGAATTGAAGACCCATTTGACTAATGCTCCTATATTGACCCTACCAGAGGGTACATATGGATTTATTGTATATTGTGATGCATCTATGGTAGGAATTGGATGTGTATTGATGCAAAATGGTAAGGTTATTTCTTATTCCTCCAGACAACTTAAAATCCATGAGAAGTATTATCTGACTCATGATCTAGAGTTTGCAGAGATTGTGTTCGCATTGAACATTTGGCGCCACTATCTCTATAGTGCTCATGTTGATGTGTTCACAAACCACAAAAGTTTGCAATTTATGTTCAGTTAGAATGAGCTAAATTTGAGACAAAGAATATGGCTTGAATTGCTCTAGGATTATGACATGAATATTCTCTACCACCTAGATAAAGCTAATGTGGTTGTTGATTCTCTTAGTAGATAATCTATGGGATGTACAACTCATATAGAGGAGGAGAAGAGAGAGTTGGACAAGGATATGCATAGACTCTCACGCTTGGGAGAGCCTATTAAACTCCAAAGAAGGCAGCGTACTTGTTCAAAATGGGGCTGAATTATCTCTAGTGGTAGAATTTAAGGAAAAGCAAGACAAAGATCCCCTCCTACTTCAGTTAAAGAAGGATGTTCACAAACAGAAGGTGTTGATGGTGTCCTGAGGTGTTAAGGTAGATTATGTGTCCCAAATATAGATGGTGTCAAAAAAAGGATCATCGCAGAAACAAACAACTTCAGATATTCTGTTAACCCAAGTTCGACTAAGATGTATCATGTCTTGAGAGAAGTCTATTGGTTGAATGGTATGAAGAGGAACATATAAAATTTTGTGGCTAAGTATGCAAATTTTCAACCACTTAAGGTTGAAAATCAAAGACTATGTGGTGTAGCTCAGAATATAGAAATACCCGAATGGAAATGGGAGATGATCAATACGGACTTTATTACTGATCTACCAAAGTCACAAAGGCAATATGACTCTATTTGGGTTATTGTAGATTGAATGACCAAGTCAGCACATTTCTTACCAATTAAGACTATGGACTCAGATGAGGACTACTCCATATTATATATTCATGAGATAGTCAGACTTCATTGAGTTCCATTATCTATCATATCAGATAGAGGCACATAACTCACCACCCAGTTTTGGAAGTCCTTTAAGAAAGGTTTGGGTTCGAAGGTGAAACTTAGTACCACTTTTCACCTGCAGATAGATGGTTAGGCAGAGTGTACTATTCAGACCTTAGAGTATATGTTAAGGGAATGTTTAATTGATTTAAAGGGGAATTGGGATGACCATTTACCTCTTATTGAATTTTCCTATAGTAACAATTATCATTCTAGTATTCAAATGGCTCCTTATGAGGCTCTGTATTGGCGGAGATGTAGATCTCCTATTGCTTGGTTTGGAGTTAGTGAAGCAAAGTTGATAGGGCCAAACCTAGTGCAACAAGCTATAGAAAAGGGTAAGATCATCTAACAAAGGCTAGAGACTGCATAGAGCCACCTAAAGTCTTATACAGAAGTTAGGCAGAGAGACTTAGAGTTTGAGGTTGATGATTGGATTTACGTGAAGGTTTCATGCATGAAGGATGTTATGAGGTTTGGGAATAAAGGGAAGCTTAGTCCCTGCTATATTGCTCCATATTAAATTTCGAGGAGAGTTGGCAAGGTAGCCTATGAGTTGGAGTTGTCGGTCGAATTAGCATTAGTCCATCTAGTTTTCCACATCTCTAAGCTTCAGAAGTGTATGTGAGACCCCTCACTCATTGTCCCTTTGGAGAGTATAGGAGTTAAGGACAACCTATCATATGAGGAAGTTACAGTTGAAATTCTAGATTGTCAGGTTCATAAGCTAAGGAAAAAAGAAGTTGCTTTTGTGAAAGTGCTATGGAGGAATCAGCTTGTTTAGGGAGCTACTTGGCAACGTGAAGCAGATATGATGGCCAAGTACCCTCATCTATTCCCTCCTACTCCAAAATCATCTTGAGGTAATAGTTTCCTCTTGTAGTACTCTTATTAGTTTCATGTTCCATCTAGCTAGTATTGAGTTCCTAAGTATACTTGTATGTTGCATGAGTTGAGTTGGGTATCCTCAGTTGGATCAGCTGTTCAAGCCTAGTATCAACCTTCATTCGAGGACGAACGATCTCAAGAGGGAGATAATGTAACAACCCTCAAAAGTCTCTAATATTAGATCCTAGACATGAAGTACAAAAACCAATAGAAAAGAAAGCGGATCACAGAATGACTCAAGGAATGAGCTGCTGTGAGGAACAATAACCCATTATTTCCAGTTGTTATTACCCCAAACTATCTATCTTTCCCAGAGTCCACGTTGGATAAAGTAATGATTTGTCCTGATGGGTTGTTAAGTGGAGTTCAAAGTGTGCCCAAAATTGATCCAGTTACCACGAGTCATGGGATAACTCGTATCATATAATGGACTGTTGTATCCATTCGTTGGTTGAATGATCAGAAACAGAGCAAAGTTGGTTTAGGTGATCACGAGTCATGTAATGACTCATGGCACAAAACAATGGACCATCCTGTCCGTCTGTCAGTTGAAGATCAAAAAGTTAGCAAAACTCTCTAGATATAACGAGTGGATCTAATGAGTCGTTAAGTTGGACAATGATTTATTAGATGGGTCATTGTCACTGACGGGCAGAAATCGTAGGCAAGTTCCTAGGGGAAATTTAGTAAATTCCTATATTTTTATCTCCTAAATCAGAATGTTTTGTGACGTCCCAAACTAGGGGAGGGCGCGACTGACTCTCAATACCTGATTGACTGAGAAGCTGACTATATAGCATTTGTAATTGTAACACTTAGGCCTTTTAGGCCACCTGTCACAATCAACTGGAGTAATCATCTGGACCCATAAGGTCTCAACTACCACAAATAAATAACTAAAATGTCGATAAGGCCATGACTATGCTAAACCAAGTAACGAAAAGCCGACAAGGCCACAAAATGAATAAATTCTATACATACTAAGTCCACAAAGCCTCTAATGAGTAAACTGAACTGATGCTCGGAACAGGGCTCCGACTTACCCGTAACTATAACTCAAAACGCAAGATGAAATAACTAAGCCCTATATCTAGGAAGAAAGGAGCATACCAACACATATGTTGGTCTCACGAACCATTACTGCAATTGGTAATCTCAGCCTCTACCTGCACCTGCGGCACGAACACAGGTCCCTAGGCGAAGGGACGTAAGTACGAATGAAATGTGTTGGTTGTAAGGCTGAAATTGTAAATTTGAGATAACAATCCTGTAATAACTAAATTAACACATAAACTTATAAAGCATAGAGATAACCTGGAATCCTGAAAACTGAAACCTGATAATAACTATATAATGAAATGAAAATGCAATTAAGTAATGCACCAGAAAGAAACTATAACTATAATGCTGGAAACCAGCCAACCATAAATCCATATACAAAATTTATTCAGCCGGTGTACTACATCAAGGTAAAATAAAAATATCTTCTGCTGGTATACAACACCGGAGTAAAATAAAAATATCTCCAGCCGGTGTATCATACCGGGGTAAAATAAAAATATCTCCAGCCAGTGTACCATACCGGGGTAAAATAATAATATCTCTAGCCAATGTACCATATCAGTGTAAGATAAAAATATCTCCAGCCGGTGTATCATACTGGGGTAAAATAAAAGTAAATCTCAATCACATTCATAAATGGAGCCGATAGGGCTCATACAGAGTCTATCTGTATACGGACAACCATGAAATAAGCTGACTCAGTAACTATAACATGTGTACGATCCTACCACGACCCCAAATACTACAATTATGCCATACACATATAGGTCTTTCATTTAGCATTTAAATAAATACATATGTTGTGAATGAATTCTAGGGAAGTTCCTAGGACTGGAATATCATAAAGAATGTGTACACACATGTTCATGATTTTAAACATCTCCTAGCAACTCTAACACGAGGAGTTGGGAGGAATAGCTTAACTTAACATTCTCTATTAACAATCTTAACATTTATTTTGTGCTTATATGATAACATCCAACATGTATTCTTAGTTCAAAGAACATACACGGTCGAAGTATCAAAACAAGTAACCCAACGAGTGCCGGGTCAAATCCCACGAGGACTAGGAAATGATAAATTCAAGCATCGATTGAGAAATTAATATTAGCTTGCACCATATAGATTTAATATAAAAGCAAGGAAAATTGGGGGAGTTAAACTTTGCAGAGAATTAAAAAATTGATTTAGTGAACTAAAAATAACAAGATCATCTAAGTTGTTGACAATAGCGTGAAATACTAAAGGTACGGTATAGATGAAATACTAACTAGATCGAGATAGGAGAGGTCATCTAATAAGTTCAACAAGTGTAAATAATCTCTGGAAGTAGGTAGTCTCAGCTTCTCAGCCTATTGACTACCCCTTGCTAGAGTTTTTTCAAACTCTAGCTACAATTTAGCTTAACCTGAATTGATTTGGATTAGCAACTGCACTATTCCAAGCTATTAGCTGCCAATTAGGAAGGAGGAAGTAATTTCAGCTATTTCTAGCTTAATTGTACAATCTCTTATCCATGCCCACTACTAGATTCCCTTCCAATACTTACTCATTCTCCCCCGAGCAACAACCAAGCAAGGATAGATAGACCTATATCATCATCAATGGATCTTCATTAATAGATTGAAGAGAATCTAAGAGATTTACACTTAATTGAACATTATGAAGATGAATCTAAAAATACCCAATCCAATTAAGTATTTATTATCACACACCTCTAGCTAATGAGTTTAGCTATTCATAGTTAAGAAATTTAAAAACACATTCATCAATAGCATCATTGAATTTAATAATAAGAGTAGATAAATCAAATACACAATTATCTTTCAACTACAGCTGAAACTCACTAATACCAAAGAAGAAAATAGAGCAGAGTATTTTCACAAGTTTCAATCAAAATCCCCTTCTCTCAACTGAAAGAACGTCTTCAGCTAAATGAGGAAATAATGATGTGATGTGTACATGGATTTTCTTCTCAATCTGTCTATATCTATATCTTCTTCTTCTCTCTTTTTCTCCTCCTTTGTATAGAGTACTTCTTTTTCTATTTGTACCATGAAAAGTAGGGTACTTTTCATCTCCTTTTCAATGATGGATGATTATACCCTTAATAGCACCATTCTGGAACCGGCAAAGGTACAGGAGGTTCGCCGATGAAATTCGTGAACTGCCGGGTATCTGCTCTTCTTCTGCACTCATTTCCATTGAACTTCGGCGGTTCACCCGGCGTTTCGCCGATGCCAATCCGTGAACTGCCAGATCTTCAATTCCAATTCCAGAATTCCTGAGCGTCATTAGGCGACTGAATCGGCGACTTTCCGCTGGAAAGTCGTGAACCGCTGGTGGCATTCAACCTCTGAGGCGGTGACATTCGGCTTTTAGCAGGCGTTTTGCCGGTTAACACCTATGCCTCGCCGCTAATGCTCACTTCCTCCTTTTTGTGCCATGTTTGCTCTTTTCTTCAAACTTAGACATCTGAACACAATAAAAGAAAAAAGGGCATAAAATCCAAATAATCAACTCGGGAATGAGACAAAAACTCAAGTTTCAAAGTCTAATGAGTTGGTAAATTACCAACTCATCAAACTCCCAAACTTGAATCATTTCTTGTCCTCAAGTAATGCGATACTTCAATTATTGAGGAAAATGTCACATCTCTTCACAATTAGACCTCGCCAATCACCTAGACTATGGCAACCCAAAAATACTCACCACGCTCACCGAAAAGAGAAGAAAATACCCCAAAAGACCAAAACAATGAATATGTTTCAAGCAAGCAACAACTTTTATCAAGTAAAGCTTTTTGAAAGGAGTCATTAATCACACAAGGGCATTTTTCAACCAAGTAACACACATAGCATCTCAAGTTATAACCAATAAAAATTCAAAGCTTGCCTTAGAGTTTGCACTCCTTGCTTTATGTCCACATTAACTCTAAATGCTCTTACATCCATAAAAGAAATGATGCCACTCACCCAATATAAGGATTCCTATTCTCTTGGTTCTTTGATCATTTGAATTCATACAAGGGATTAATTGGAAGAGACACTCAACTCCCAAAAGATATCTTCATGCATACACTTGACCCATAGACTTTCCCTTCATGTAGTTCGCCACTAATGTAGAGTAGCTGCACCTAGAATCATTTTGGACATGAAGGCTGTGATATAGGCTTAAGGTAAGGGTAGGATGAGCATTGGGCTATAGTGATTAGATCCTCCCTAATGCTTTTTGTAACATGCCTTACATCAATTTTACACACTCAACCTTCTTCTCCCTTCTTTCCTTGTTGATGCCTTTCATTTTTTAACACTCCCCCTTATAACCCCTATTTTGCTTCCACCCTTAGCCTTATTACTTCAGGAGGGAAAACCAATTCACACAAATAGTCTTTTTCTTTTTTTTTTGATTCATCTTTTGGTGCACTTTGACAAAAGGTGATGCTCCCTTCACACTATGATTCTTGTCTTCCCCCTTTGCTTCACATACCCCCAAACTTAGGCTCTTGCCCCATTTCTCACACTTGTTTTTCTCACTCTCTTTCTTAGGCCTTGAGCCTTACTTCAGTACTTATCTTGTCATTAGCATTTAGGGAGAATGGGGGCCAAAACAAGTTTAAGAATGGTCTTAAGGCTTGTAATGTGGTTGCCAAGGAAATGTTTGAAGTCTCAAAATTGGATAATAAGGATTAATGTTCATGGAGGGTGTATGATTGAAGTGGCTAGACAATTGAGGGCCTAAACTCATTTTCTTGGTGCAACCACATCTAGGATTTCACCTTGAATCACATTTGGGGCAAGTTCTAGACAAGATGTAATGCACGAGATTCATAAGAAATATCCTTTCCACACAAAGAATCACCCTTAGAGGGTCTACAAGAGTCATTTTCCCAAACAAAACATGACATTCGGACATTAAGAAAGGAAACGTCATAAGTCAAGCAGGGAATTTACAATGTACGACCAAGATTACTATGCTACGGTGTCAACACTTGCTCATTATCTTCATCCTCATGCCCTTGTTTTCACATTTCCATTTCAACACAAGAAAAAAAAATTTAGCTGGTGCCTCTTAAAACAACTTCACAAAAGACTCAAAGTGACATCGCATTTCCCTAAAGAATGTCGCCACTCAATCAATCATCGAAAAAGCCAACCTGGTTCGACAACAAAATAACTAAAATAAAAGACTGCTCCTTGGAAAAGAACCGTGGTAAAAAGAAAACCCTTGGAGTTTTAATTTCTACCCTACTTTTTACAATGGCGAAAAAGAAAAGAAACAAGGTTTTGGGGTCATATCATGCAAGCTTTTTAAAGTCAAAATAAATATTCAATTCCCCAAGGACAATAATCAATCCCCCCCAAACTTAAGTCAGACATTGCCCCCAATGGAATCCACAAGAAAGAGAAGAAGGTAAAAGAGATTTTCTGATCATATTAGCGATTGGGCCTTGGCTTCCACGTATAAGTGACAGCATCAAAAACCCAGGAAGCTGTGTTTCTGCTGTGGGTTGCATAGGATCTAGAGGAAGTGTGACAGGTAGACCAAGGCTTGGTGCTACCCATCTATCCGAGAGGGTTCGAAGCTCATGGTAAGATGGTGTTTCCACTCCCCTTGGGGCCCATGAAAGATTGACATCATACACCGAGCGCATTGGAGGCGGAGGAGGTGGACTGTGGTAGTCCTCCTCATCAGACATACTATCTGAATCACTATGGTAGACCACCCACCAATCATCTGCGGGACTTTTTGGTGCTTCAACTTGTGGTGGCACTACCTCAGGGCCACAAGGCGTTTGTTGGCTGGTCGGTGTGATAAGTGTGGCCACCACATGTTACAATTAGATGTCATGACCCGAACGGAGGCTCGGATTGTAGACACGGGACAAGGGACCCCGAGAGACCCCAAGTCTACCCATGGCACATGCATACAACTATTCTCAATTAAACAAGCGGGACATTAAACATAAAACATAGCAAAAACATAACCATAGCATAACACAAAAAAATACTGGACGTATACAAGAGCTGAGTACTACATACTAGTCTGTAAGCCTCTAGTACATACGATGGCATGATAGGACAACATCCCCAACTAACCCGAACAATACTGAAACTGAAGATAACATAAAAGATTGTCAAACAGCCATTAGAACATGAGGACTCACCAATGAACTGATAGCGTAAGCTGAGATGGACTAAGGATGAGGACGAGCTTGAGATCCGGACCCTGTATCATGAAATGATACAACATAGAAATTATGTGGTCAGTATGTGAAATGTACCGAGTATGTAAGGTAAGTAAAATCGTGAAGTAATATAAATCCGTTTAAGCAAGTTATACATATATCATAAGCTTATAAGGATGAGAAGAAGACTATATGCATTCATTATGATATCATACTCATATTATACATGATCATGCATGGCTTTAGAACATCATGACTGACTCGAATGACTCAAGATGAAACATGACAATTATATCAAAAGTGAAACCATGAGTCAAACCTAACTTCTTGTACATGCATGCATAACTGATCATCATGAATAGTGAATATGCAATCTGAATGATATGGACAGTGGGAGACTCACCACTTAACCGACATACCACGATACAGCTTACATGGTCTCAACTATCACAATCAAGTGGAAAGAGCCGTCCATAACCTTGCCACGACGATGGACGCTACCAAGATATCGATATAAAGCTCAAGGGCCAATTGAGCCGGGGATAGCTCACAAGGGAGGTCCCAATAATGTAAAAGTATCAACCTACATTGGCGCGTAGTTCTGGGGCATAGGATAGTCTACCCTTAACCCGCTCGGCGCTAGACTCTTCTCCTAAAGACATGCAATGCTTTAAATCGTATATAACGAAGCTCAACATTGAAATCATGCATAACTCAACATTGTATGAAATGAAGCTCAACATTATCTATTGACAAAGCTCATAATAACATCATGCATAGACTCAAAATCATATATAAATGAAGCTTAACATTGTCTATCGACAAAGGTTTTAGTGACACACATCTCAACCACGATTTCATGCATTTAAGAGGCTTTACTTCGAAACATACCACAAGCTAGAATTTACAACAAGAGTTGAGGAAAATTCACTTCAAACCATGTGGTAAGCTTATGTCGGGGAAATCATTACCTTAAAACATCATGTGGGCATCAACCAAAGCTCTATCATACTTGGATTTATTCAATTCACATTGAAAGCATTAATACAATCATGGGTAGGTTTAGAAACATTCTTTTAGTATTTTATTTCATCATCACTACACACGTATCACAAATCACCTCTTCTATGTACTATTCATCCATGACGTTTCAGATTCAATTTTAGGAAAATAATTTTTATAAGAGAAACAAGTTAGAATCCGCCCAAGCTTCGTAAATCATCAATATCAACTCAATCTAATCATACCCATGAATAGATATATAAGAATCATGCAATTGATCAAAATCCCATAATTGGTCATTCACAATTTAACACTAATTGATAGGAATTGAGCATGGGTGTGGAAGGAAGACACCCATTAAAACCATACATACCTTGAAATGGATTTACTCAAAGTTCCTTGAATACCCACAAGGGAATTGATGGAAACTTGGGGAAGAAGACCTTGGATCTCCTAAAAAAATCTCTCTAAAGTTCTTGCATGAGAATAGGCATACATAAAGGACTTAACTCATCTTATCATACATAAAGGACTTAACTCATCTTATCATACTCAGAAAATATCCAAAACGATGTAGTTTAGGGTCTAAAAGTGTGGAAAAGCCAAAAATTCCCTTAATGAACCTGCCCTAAAAACTGGTCTGGTAGAACCTACGGGTGGTATCAACAGGTCATGGAAAAAACCCATGGCTTGTACTGTCTCTTTGTTGAAGACACTGCTAAAAGCCCATTCTCGGAATCGTACCACAGACACACAGGATGGATCATCCTAAGCTTCAACGGACTGTTCCTTTGGTCGTTGTTTCCTTCTTTTGAAACTCTGCACTCCCATTCCACGAGTCTCACCATGGCTCGTTGTAAGCTTCAACAGGTCGTGGTTTCCACCCAATGTCTCCACTGCGATAGTCCACAACCCTACCACGACTGCTAACAATGGACCGTTGTTCCTCACAACGGGCCATTGTAACACCCATTGTTTCTTCAACCATCTGGGCTAACTCCTTACCATGACCACCACGATGGCTCGTTGTTTCTTACAACATGTCATCAAATCAATCGTTTTTTCCCCCTGACATCTGAACTCTTGAGCCCATGACTACAAAAGACGGCCCGTGGTTACTTACCACGGGTCGTGGTACCTGTCATTCTGCAACCTTTTTCCCAACTTTCAGCAGTTTATCATTTTAGCTACCCGGGTCTACTCCTAAGAACTTTCGGGGTATTACAATATCACCCCCTTGGGAACATTCGTCCTCAAATGTTTGAAACAAGCAACAAACATAACCATATAATTTATCATAATCATACACTGATCATTTTAACCAAAATTTTCACAGAATAGCTACCTCCGAATAAAACCATATAGCTGAACTTATCTCATACTTCACATACATATTCATACACATAGAAGAAACTTGCACACATGAACTAAACATGAAAACTAGATAGATTCATAGGCCAAAACTGATACCTCAAGTCGGAACTTAGCCGGTAGAAAATAAATGTGGATATTTGGCCATTATATCTGCTTCATCTTTCCACGTAGCTCCCTCAACCTGCTGATTTCTCCATAAGACCTTAACTGACGCTATTTGTTCCTCAACTTCCGAACCTAACGATCCAAGATTTCAATGGGAATTTCTTCATAACTGAGTCTGTCTTTCACCCAAATACTGTCTACCGGGACTACCAAGGCTGGATCACCCAAACACTTCTTCAAAAGTGACACATGAAAGACAGGGTAAACTGACGACAACTCTAATGGAAAGTCCAACTCATAAGCTACTTTACCAACTCTTCTCACAACCCGATAGGGACCAACATATCGGGGACTGAGTTTCCCTTTCTTTCTGAATCGCATGACTCCCTTCATGGGATATACCTTTTCAAAGACCTAGTCGTCCTCATCAAACTCCAAATCCCTCCTCCTTACATCAACATACGATTTTTGATGACTCTGAGCGGTTTTCAACTGGTCCCTTATGAACTGGACCTTTACCATGGCCTCATGAATCGAATCAGGTCCTATCATGGCTGCCTCACCTACCTCTAACTAACCGATAGGTGATCTACACCTTCACCCATACAGAGCCTCGAACGGTGCCATCTGGATACTAGAGTGATAACTATTACTATAGAAAAACTCAATCAAGGGCAAATGATCATCCCCACTACCTTTGAAATCCATAATACATGCCCTCAACATATCCTCAAGGGTCTGAATGGTTGTTCTGCTTGGCCGTCTGTTTGCGGATGGAAGGCTATACTGAGCTTAACTTGTGTCCCAAGTCCCTTTTGAAAAGAACGCCAGAATTAAGAGGTAAACTGAGTACCTTGGTATGAGATAATAGACAAGGGAACTCCGTGAAGACGAACCAACTCCCGAATATACAACTTAGCATAATCATCCGCTAAATCCGTGGTCTTGACCGGTAGAAAGTGTGCATCCTTGGTTAACCTGTCGACCACCACCCAAATGGAATCATAAAGTCGTTGAGTGCAAGGTAGGCCTGTAATGAAATCCATATTAATCTCTTCCCACTACCAAGTGGGATTGCTGATATTCTGAAGTACGCCTCCTGGCCTTTGATGCTCAACTTTCACTTGATGGCAGTTCGAACATTTTGCTACGAACTCTACAATATCCCTCCTCATACCATCCCACCAATAGATTTCACGAAAGTCCCGATACATCTTCGTGGATCCTGGATGGATAGAGTATCTGGTACCATATGCCTCATGCAATATTCGGACTCTCAAATCATCAACGTCTAGGACACATAGTCGACCCTGGTATCGTAGCACACCATCTCCCCCTTGGGAGAAAACCTCCACCTTTTGACTCCGCACCGCTTCCTTCAGCTTTCTGAAAATCAGATCCTCATCTTGCCTAGACTTGACATCAACCACCAAAGACGATTCTGACCCATTTTGCACAACAATGCTGCCATCAGTTGAATCAATCAATCTAACTCCTATCCTGGCAAGTCGGTGGACATATTTCACAAACTCCTTCTTTCCCTCATCCTCATTGGACACACTCTCCATAGAGAGCCTACTAAGTGCATCCGCAACCACATTAGCCTTGCCCGGGTGGTAGAGAACACTCATGTCGTAGTCCTTCAATAATTTCAACCACCTCCTTTATTGAAGATTTAGATCTTTCTATGAGAACACATATTGCAAACTCTTGTGATCGGTGAATACATCCACCTGGACCCCATACAAGTAATGCCGCAATATCTTTAATGCAAACACCACCACGACCAACTCAAGATCATGGGTTGGGTAATTCTTTTCATGAACTTTCAGCAATCTTGAGGCATATGCTATTACTTTCCCATGATGCATTAACACACACCTGAGTCCAACTTGCGAAGCATCAAAATACACCACAAAGCAATCCGTACCCTCGGGTAGAGTCAACACTGGTGCTGAAGTGAGTCGGGTCTTCAACTCCTGGAAGCTTTTCTCACAAGCCTATGACCATTGGAACTTTACCTTTTTTTGAGCCAATCTAGTCAATGCGGCTGCAATGGATGAGAAGCCTTCAATGAACCTCCGATAATAACCTGCTAAGCCTAAAAAGCTCTTGATTTCTGATGGGTTCACCGGTCTGGGCCAATTCTTTACCGCCTTGATCTTTTGAGAATCTACTTTTATACCCTCACTTGACACCACATGGCCTAGGAATGCCACAGAATCTAACCAGAACTCGCATTTGCTGAACTTTGCATACAGTTGCTGATCCTTCAGGGTTTGAAGCACTACTCTCAAGTGCACGGCATGCTCCTCCTCGCTCCGAGAATATATGAGAATATCATCAATAAATACAATCACGAACATGTCTAGATATTCTTTGAATACCCTGTTCATCAGATCTATAAAAGCTACAGGGGCATTGGTTAGTCCAAAAGACATAACTACAAACTCATAGTGGCCATACCAGGTTCTAAAGGCCGTCTTTGGAATGTCACACTCCCGAACTCTGAGCTGGTGATATATGGACCTGAGATCTATCTTTGAGAAACACCTAGCACCCTGGAGTTGGTCAAACAAAACATGAATCCTAGGCAAGGGGTACCTGTTCTTGACAGTGACCTTATTCAACTACCGATAATCAATGCACATGTGAAGGAAACCGTCCTTCGTTTGAACAAATAATACTGGTGCACCCCATGGAGACTTACTCAGCCTGATGAAGCCTTTATCCAACAAGTGTTTCAACTAATATTTCAACTCTTTTAGCTTGGCTAGGGCCATTCTTTAGGGTGAGATAGAAATGGGATGCATGTCAGGAAGAAGGTCTAAACTGAAATCAATCTCCCGCTCAGGAGGTACACCTGGAAAATCATCAGGAAAGACCTTCGGGTACTCAGATACGACTGGAACTAATTGAATGGTTGATGTCTCAGACTCCACGTCCTTAACCCTAACTAGATGGTACATGCAAGTCTTGGAAATCATCTTCCTAGCCTTAAGATAAGAAATGAATCAACATATAGGCACAACTGAACTACCCCTCCACTCTAAAACTGACTCACACGGATATCTGAACTCTATAAACCAGGTTCTACAATTAACTGAAGCATAGCATGCATATAGACAATCCATGCTGAGAATAACATCGAAATTTGTCATGGCAAACTCTATCAAGTCTGCTGAGGTGACCTTATGAAGAACCAAGACTGGGCAATCTCTATATACTCGTCTAGCTATAACTGAGTCACCAACTGGAATAGAAACTAAGAAGGGCTATGATAATACATCGGGACTGACTCCGAAGCTACTGGCTATGTAAGGCGTCATAAAAGATAGGGTAGCCCCTGAATCTAGAGAAGCATACACATCAACATGAAAGACTCTCAACATACTGGTGACTACATCTGGTGAGGGCTCCTACTCCTGGCGAGTGGCTAAGGCATATAATCTATTTTGAGGTTGCTCGCCAGTTGTGCTAGTAGATGCCCCCTAATGTGCTGTGCGTGGGGGAGGAGCTGCTGAACTAGAAGCCGGGCCTCAGCCCCCAATCTGATCTGCCTCGCAGTCGGATAATCTCTGAGCATATGTCCAGGCTGCCCACATCCAAAACAAGATCCTGATCCTACTAAGCACTGTCCCGTGTGCCCTCGGCCACATCTACAGCAAGATGGAATGCTGGAAGTCTGCTTCTATGACCCCTCGAGCCTGGCGCTCATCCCCTATGATCATGTCAGTGCATAGATGGCACACTCACGACTGATGATATAGGGGATAATGATCTCTGGTGGGTCTGATGTCGATGCCCATTGTTGGACCTCTGTTGAGAGAATCTGTGGTCCTCAGTTCGGGCCCTCTTGGTCTCCCTTTCCCTCGAGTGTGCTGCCTCCATCTGCTGAGCATACAACACTATGCGAGAGAAGTCCATGTCCTGGTGGAGCATAGCTGTCCTGCAGTCCTTGTCCAAATATACTACAATACTATGCACAAATCTACTCACCCGAGCCCGCTAGTCAGCCAACAACTCAAGGGCCTATTTAGATAAATGGGTGAACTCAATGGCGTACTCATGGACAGTCATCCTCCCTTTCTTTAGATTCACAAATTCAGCTGCTTTCAACTCCCTCCTTTCTCGAGGGAAGAACCGATCGAGGAATGCATCCTGAAACTCCTCCCATGTTACCAGACCTGCTCCAGCAACCCTGCTATCCTTCCACTGGCAGAACCAAATATGCGCAACCCCCTTCAATTGGTATACGACCAACTTTGTGCACTCTACACTGCTCACCCCCATAACCTGGGTGATCTTGACAATCTCATCAATGAAGTTGTGCGGGTGCTCATCTACCTTGGACCCCAAGAACTCCGGCAGGTTCATTCTCAAAAAGTCTTGGACTATAGCCGCCGCCGCATTATCATTCTGAGGAACATGCGCAACAACTTGCTGATTGACCTGGGCGGTCAAGGCCTGCGCCAACATCTGGATGGTAGCTCGGAACTCAGCATGAGTGGCTGGCTTCGGTGCCTGGGGCTCCTGAACTGGTAGGGCTGGCTGATGCCCATAATCGTTTCTCTTATCGTGGCCTTCACCACCTCCATTCCTCCATCCATTCATCCTCCTAGGATCCATGATTCTACAATTGCGAATAGCACGACTTAGAAGGATAGAAAGGCTTTTCATTGCACGACATAGATCATGAAAGAAGGGAACATTTCCTAAAACATTTAGTAGCCTCTTCATCATAAGTATGGCGCGCTTCACACCCATGAAAAAGATTCTACCTAGCGTGTATTTCATACTCCCTAGGACACATCAAACCTATTGCTCTTATATCATGTTTTTCATGACCCGAATGGAGCCCCGAATCGTAGACATAGGACAAGGGACCCCGAGAAACCCCAAGTCGACCCATGGCACATGCATACAACTATTCTCAATTAAACAAGTGGGACATTAAATATAAAATATAGCGGAAACATAACCATAACATAACACCAAGAAATACTGGAAATATACAAGAGCTGAGTACAACATACTAGTCAGAAAGCCTCTACTACATACGATGGGTTGATGGGACTACATCCCCAACTAAACCGAACAATATTGAATCTCAAGATAACATAAAAGTCTATCAAACAACCCTCAGAAAATGAGGACTCACTAATGAATTGATAGCGTAAGATGAGATGGAATAAGGATAAGGACGAGCCTGAGATCTGGACCCTGTATCATGAAATGATACAACATAGAAAGTATGTGGTCAGTATGTGAAATGTACCGAGTATGTAAGGTAAGTAAAATCGTGAAGTAATATAAATCCGTTTAAGCAAGTTATACATATATCATAAGCTTATAAGGATGAGAAGAAGACTATATGCATTCATTATGAAATCATACTCATATTATACATGATCATGCATGGCTTTAGAACATCATGAATTACTCGAATGACTCAAGTTGAAACATGACATTTATATCAAAAGCGAAACCATGAGTCAAACCTTACTTCTTGTACATGCATACATAACTGATCATCATGAATAGTGAATATGCAATCTGAATGATATGGACAGTGGGAGACTCATCACTTAATCGACATACCATGATTGAATGATATGGACAGTAGGAGACTTATCACTTAACCGACATACCATGATAGAGCTTATGTGGTCCCAACTATCACACTCAAGTGGGAAGAGCTGCCCATAACATTGCCAGTGCGATGAACGCTACCAAGATATCGATATCAAGCTCAAGGGCCAATAGGGCCGGGGATAGCTCACAGGGGAGGTCCCAATAATGTAAAGGTATCAACCTATGTTGGTGCGTAGTTCTGGGGCAAAGGGTAGTCGACCCTTAACCCACTCAGTGCTAGACTCTTCTCCAAAAGACATGCAATGCTCTACATCGTATATAATGATGCTCAACATCATCTATTGACGAAGCTCGACATGGAAATCATGCATAACTCAACATCGTATAAAATGAAGCTCAGCATTGTCTATTGACAAAGCTCATAATAACATCGTGCATAGACTCAACATCATATATAAATGAATTTTAACATTGTCTATTGACAAAGCTTATAGTGACACACATCTCAACCACAATTTCATGCATATAGGAGACTTTACTTCGAAACATACCACAAGCTAGAATTTATAACAAGAGTTGAGGAAAATTCACTTCAAACTATGTGGTAAGCTTATGTCGGGGAAAATCATTACCTTAAAACATCATGTGGGCATCACCCAAAGCTCTATCATACTTGGATTTATTCAATTCACTTTGAAGGCATCAATACAGTCATGGGTGGGTTAAGAAACATGCTTTTCATCATTTATTTCATCATCACTACACACGTATCACAAATCACCTCTTCAATGAACTATTCATCCATGGCGTTTTAGATTCAATTTTAGGAAAACAATTTTTATAAGAGAAACAAGTTAGAGTCATCCCAAGCTTCATAAATCTTTAATATCAACTCAATCTAATCATACCCATGAATAGAGATATAAGAATCATGCAATTGATCAAAACCCCATAATTGGTCATTCATAATTTAACACTAATTAATAGGAATTGGGCATGGGTGTGGAAGGAAGACACCCATTATATCCCTAAATACCTAGAAATGGATTTACTCAAAGTTCCTTGAATACCCACAAGGGAATTGATGGAAACTTGGGGAAGAAGACCTTGGATCTCCTAAAAATAATCTATCTAAAGTTCTTGCATGAGAATGGGCATGCACAAAGGACTTAACTCATCTTATCACATTCAGAAAATATCCAAAACAATGTAGTTTAGGGTCTAAAAGCGTGGAAAAGCCAAAAATTCCCTTAATGAACCTTCCCTGAGAACTGGCCGGGTATAACCCACGGGTGGTATCAATGGGTCGAGGAAACAACCATACGACCCGTCTTGTCTCTTAATTGAAGACACTGCTGAAAGCCCATTCTAGGAATTGTACCATGGACGCATAGGATGGATCATCCTAAGCTTCAACGAACTATTCCTTTGGTCGTTATTTCCTTCTTTAGAAACTCTGTACTCCCATTCCAGGAGACTCGCCATGGCTCATTGTAAGCTTCAACAAGTCATTGTTTCCACCTGCTGTCTCCACTATGATAGTCCATAGCCCCACCATGACTACTAACAATGGACCATCGTTCCTCACAACGGGCCGTTGTAACACCAGTTGTTACTTCAGCCATCTGGGCTAACTCCTTACCACAACCACCACGATGGCTCGTTGTTTCTTACAACAGGTCATCAAATCAACCATTGTTTCCCCCTAACATTAGAACTCTTGAACCCAGGACCACAAAAGACATCTTGTGGTTACTTACCACGGGTCATGGTACCTGTCGTTCTACAACATTTTTCCCAAGTTTCAACAGTTTTGCATTTTAGCTTCCTGGGTCTACTCCTAAGCACTTTCGGGGTATTATAATAGATGTGTCAAATTGTCATTAGCAGGATGCAAGGCTTTATTAAAGACACTTTATATCATGGATGGGATAGCCTTCTGCACAAGTTGATTCTCATTCATCTTTCAATGTTGAGTAAATCTGTGGGCGGAGAGTTCTGGGACTCATCTGAATTGGCTGGGATGGAAGCTATGTGAGAAGATGCCAATGGTGATGGTTGGGTCACGTTCCCTGTATACCTTTCTTGCTTTAACATTGGGTACTCTTTGTCGGTTTTGGTGGACAAGGTACTCACCCCGTGGACTCGTATAGTCTTATCCAATGAGCACAAAAAATGACAAGAAACCCTCACACACAACATACTTACAAAGGTAGGGAAAGGCAATGCTGTGGGTTTTTTCTTAGCTTTTCGTCTGAATTGATCAACAATAATCTCTCAAACATTGATATGCACATGCTCCATTATGAAAGCAAGGAGAATAGCCACTTCAATGGGAACTTCTAATGTATTCCGAGAAGGTATCAACCTTGAACAAACCAAATCTAACCACATGCGGGCGTCAAATTTTAAATCACATCGATAAATTAGGCCTTTGGAAACAGCCCATCGTGGTTGACCTTGTGCAATCATGCTGGCTACCTATTGGAATCGATGTGGTGGGATTGGCTCATCCTAATACAATGAGTTGATTTCTTCTGGCGTTACGTGAACCTCCTGCCTTCGCACCCAAACTAATGTTAGGAATGGGAATGTTTCAGTGCCGTCTTTTTGCTTCATCAGTTGTTGCCTAGCTCTATATGATGCATAGAATTCCCACACCAGTTACAAGAAGCATGGGTCAACTGGTATGGTAAATGGGCCCCAATCATGCATCCCAATCTAGTGCTAGATATTTGGGCATGCAGTTTTGAATGATTCTGCAACAAATTGGGCTTTTGCATGGATGACGCATTTTTCCTTGAAAATTATGTAAAACTCCTCCATTCCTTCCAGCCCAAATCTCTCTTGAGGGGTATTTGTGGGCTATGATGCTTGGACTGTATGATAATGCTGGTAGGTAGACATGATGCTGCAAAAGTAAGTATTGGGCCATAATGTGGGATTCAAAACTAAACTAACAAAAGAAACTTAGTAAAAAAATTTCACACGCTCAGGTGTCATCAGCGACTCGTCGGCGAGAGGCAGTTGCATTACATGAGTCATCGATGAATTGCCGATTAACTTAATGAAGAATCAAAAGCTGGGCACAACGGCTTTTCACCGCTGAACCACCAGTGGTGATTCGCTAGCCGCTAATCTGCATCTAATCACCCTCCAAATCACCTCCATATGACAGGTAACCAATCACACCTATATTTTCATAACAAAAGACAAGTTTTCCCTTAAGAAAGGTGTCAATCAATCCATCATTGGGCAACTCACTTGGGTACATAGAATATACCCAGGTACGAGTGACCACAGCAAAGCAACATTCACACACATACAATAAGAAAACAAAACCAAAAATGAGAAGCATGGGTAGAGCAAAACATTACCAATGTGATTATGACCTTTCTAGTATGGGTGAGAAAATTCTTACCTTTAATGAAATGTGCTTGTGAAGATTTGTGAAGGAATGAACAGGATGCAAGCAATTGAGGAAGGTGAATGGGTGCTTGGGGTGGTGAATATTAAGAGGTGTTAGGTGGGAAGTAAAGGGTCAGTTTGGGGAAAAAAATAGAAAGAATTTTGGGAATTTGCAACATTTTGTGGAGATCTACAGTCTGTGGTTATTCATTGGGAGTTGCATCGGCGATCCCCGAATCGAGCTGGTGACTCGCGGCTGTGGCTGCCGCTTGTATTACCTGAAGCATGATTCTGAATGCAAGTTCGGTAGGTGACCGGTGCTTCCCAGATCCCTTTTGGTGTGTCGCCATAGGAGGAGCCGACACCTCAGCCTTTCCCAGGTAATCTGGTTAAGGGCGACGTCCGGCCGGCGGTTCGCGTATTGGCATGGCATTTTGCCGCTTATACAATTGGGTTCACCTTGAAACATTTAGTTCACCGGATGGGATCGGCTGCCTAGCAGTGCCTCACAAATTATAACCGGAGATTCGCCAGTTGAAACGCCTCTCTACCTTGAATCCTTAAGTGCACTGGGTCTGTCGGCACTTGAATTGCGCTCCATGAAATGTTAGTGGCAGTTTGCCGGTAGCACGCCGGTTTGGTATTCATTCTGTACTGCACCCTTCTTAACCTAAAAAAATCAACAAAAAAACAACAAAACTTGTAAGAAGGAAAAATGCTTAGGTTGCCTCCCAAGAAGCGCCTTATTTAACATCGTGGCACGACGAAATTCCAGGTCTATGGTTCTTCTAGATGCACCACCTCTGTTCGACCCACTTCTTCCAATACTCCCAGATATCATTTGACCCACTGGCCATTTACTTTGAACTTGCTCCCATTTTTATTATGAAGTTCAATGGCTCCATTTTCATACACCTGAGACACCTTAAAAGAGCCTGACCATTTAGACTTTAACTTCACAGGGAATAGCTTTAGTCGAGAACTGAATAATAGCAGCCACTCCCCTAGAACAAAATTATGCTGCAACACTTTTTTTATCATGATAATGTTTTATTCTGGCTTTGTAAATTGTTGTATTTTCATATGCCTTCATTCTAAACTCTTCCATCTTATGTAAATTGTGGATTCGACCTTCGATAGCTTTTTCCCATTCTAGGTTTTAACTTTTCAATACCGATAAGGCTTTGTGTTCTAGCTCCACCGGGAGGTCTCATGCTTTACCATAGACCAACTGAGAAGGGGACATTCCAATTGGTGTTTGAAAATGCAGTCCTATAGGCCCACAATGCATCATCTAACTTTTTTGCCCAATTGGTTCTGTTCAAATTGACTGTTTTAGTCAAGATGGACTTTATTTCCCGATTTGAAACTTCCACTTGTCCCTGGTCTGTGGGTGATATGGAGTGGACACTTTATGGTTCACACCATATTTAGCTAGTAGTGTGCTGAACACCCGATTGCAAAAATGAGACCCTCCATCATTAATGATAGCTCTAGGGATACCGAACCGTGAGAAGATATGTTTCTTTAGAGAAGCTTTGACACTCCTTGCTTGATTGTTTGGTTATGCTACAGCTTCCACCCATTTGGAAACATAATCTATCTCCACCAAGATGTATTTATTCCCATAATAACTTACAAAAGGACCCATGAAGTCTTTCCCCCACACATCAAACAATTCAACCTCTAGGATCGGTGATCATGCCGCCGCGAAATAATCCCTGTCCTTTGGCATCGATCGCATTTCTTCACAAAGTCATGGGCATCCTGATGTAAGGTATGCCAATAAAATCCGCATTGCAACACCTTGGCTGCGGTTCGCACACTTCCATAATGACCTCCCACAAGGGAAGAGTGACAAGCCTTTAGAATTGGAATTATCTCCACTTCTGGGACACACCTTTGTACTAACCCATCTGCACAACTTCAAAAGAGGTAAGGCTCATCCCAAAATAATTTCCAAACATCATGCATGAATTTCTTCTTTTGCTGATAATCCAAACCTTCGGGCACAATGTTGCTGGCTAAGTAATTAGCAACATCAGCAAACCATGGTGTCAAGTCTTGGGTTGCAGCTAAGATTTGCTCATCCGGAAAGGAGTCATTGATCTCTTCTTGCGCTCCTGGCTTCCCATTTGTTTCTAGGCATGACAAATGGTCGGCCACTTGATTCTAATAGTCCTTATGGTATTTCACTTCAAAATTGAATTCCTACAACAAAAACACCCACCTGATCAATCTTGGTTTAGCATCCTTCTTGTCCATTACGTACCTGAGTGTTGCGTGGTCCATGTGCACCACCACTTTGGTTTCGAGCAAGTACGCCAGGAATTTTTCAAATGCAAAACACATTACCTAAGAGATCTTGTTCAGTCACTGTGTAGTTTTTTGTGCATTTTTCAGAGCTTTACTAGCATAGTAGATTGGGTGGAAGATCTTGTCTCTTTGTTGACCAAGGTCTGCTCCTAATGCGACCCCATTTGCATCGCACAGAAGCTCAAAGGGGTTTGACCAATTAGGTGCCACAATGATTGGAGAGGCGATTAATCTCTCCTTTAACTCCACAAAAGCCTTCAAACATTCCTCATCAAAATTGAATTTTGCCTCTTTTTCCAATAGTCAGAATAAGGGATGAGCTATTTTGGAGAAATCTTTAATGAAACGATGGTAAAATCCTGCATGCCTGAGGAATCTCCTAACACCCTTTATGGTACATGGTGGGGGTAGCTAAGCAATAGCATCCACTTTGGCTTGATCTACTTTAATCCCTTTATTAGAAATTTTGTGTCCCAATACAATCCCTTCTTTGACCATGAAGTGACACTTTTACCAATTTAGGACCAAATTCGTCTTCGTACATCTCTTTAATACCTCATCTAAATGTGATACGAAGTCATCTAATGAGTTCCCCATAACTGAAAAGTCATGCATAAAGACTTCCATCGTATCTTCCACCATGTTAGAAAATATGGACATCATGCATCTCTGAAATGTGGCCGGGGCATTATAGAGACCAAAAGGCATCCGCTTAAATGCAAACGTACCATAAGGTCATGTAAACGTGGTTTTCTCTTGATCCTCGGGTATGATTGAGATTTGATTGTATCCCAAGTATCCATCCAAGAAACAATAGTACTCTTTTCTAGCTAGACGATCCAACATTTGGTCAATGAATGGCACCGAAAAATGATCCTTATTTGTCCAAGAGTTTAATTTACTATAATCCATAAAAAATCTCCACCCCTTGACCGGACGAGTAGCTATCAGTTCATCCTTTTCATTTGGAACAATAGTAATTCCCTCTTTTTTGGGAACACACTGCACCGGGCTAACCCAACTACTGTCTGCAATGGGATACACTACCCCTGCATCCAGCTATTTAATAAACTCTTTCTTGACCACCTCTTGCATAGGTGGATTCAACCTTCTTTGATGTTCAACTGATGGGCTGCAATTTTCTTGGAGGTTGATCTTATGGGTGCAAATCCACGGAGGGATACCAATGATATCGGCTATTGACCATCCGATGGTTCGAATATGCCTTTTCAACACCTCAATAAGTTTGTCTACCTACAACGGAGTAAGTTTTGCTGAGATGATAATTGGGAACGCTTCATTCTCCCCCAGGTATGCATATTTGAGGTGAATGGGCAAGGGTTTTAGCTCCAACTTTTGTGGTGACACAATCGAAAGCTGTGACTGAGGGGTTGTACAATTCTTCAAATCAAGGTCCAGCTTTCTTGGTGGGATGGATACTTTCTTACTTCCTTATGCACATGATGAATCTCCTCGAGTTCTTCACCTTTCAAAAAAACATCAACGATTAGTTCTTGAATAGCCTGTTGGTCAATTTCCCACTCTAAGACATCATTATCCACAATGTCCTTCCTTGGAGCCGTGTTATTTGATGCTGTTGGAGAAGCCATATGTGATGGTAACTCATTCATCCGCTCCTCCAATTGTTGAATAATAACATCATGACTCCTTACCGTGGTTGTTAAGTCCAAAAGTTTACTCCGTAGATCTTGAACCCCCTTTTCAGTCGCAAGCACCTTTTCAAGCACCACTTCAAGAGTACTCTCCATGTGAGGTTGAAGTACCTCAATGCGATCCTGACAACTGGTATCGACAAACTGGACATTGTTCCAACCTTGGTTCCCATGATAGCCATCATCATAATCATGGATGGCGTGGCTATTCTTAGCATGGAAACCCTTCACATAGTTCGTCAACAGCTCTATTTGCTTCATCCTGGCTAGCAACATTGCATTCTTCTTTCCCTCTCGACGCCATATTCTGTCCCCTAGCTTGATGGTCTCCACACAAGGTACTCCTTCTTGTTAATGTGACCATCCTCCAACAGTAGTCATAACCCACACACAATAATTTAGCAGCAACCACTATGGTGTATACTGATTCAACTTAACAATCAATCACAAGATTATCAAGTGCTAGTCCCCGACAACAGCACCATTTTTCATAACGTCAAAAGTATATTCCTAATTCCAAAAATATACACGGTCGAAGTATCAAAACAAGTAACCCGATGAGTGCTGGGGTCGAATCCCATGAGGACTAGGGAATGATAAATTCAAGCAACAATTGAGAAATTGATATTAGCTTGCGCTATATAGATTTAATATAAAAGCAAGGAAAATTGGGTGAGTTAAACTTTGCAGAGAATTACAAAAATTGATTTAGTGAACTAAAAATAACAAGATCAACTAAGTTGTTGACAATAGTGTGAAATACTAGAGGTGCGGTGTAGATCAAATACTAACTAGATCAACATAGGTGAGGTCATCTCATAAGTTCAACAAGTATAAATAATCTCAGGCAGTAGGTAGCCTCACCTTCACAGCCTATTGACTACCCCTTGCTAGAGTTTTCTCAAACTCTAGCTACAATTTAGCTCAGTATGAATTGATTTGGATTAGCAGCTGCACTATTCCTAGCTATTAGCTGCCAATTAGGAAGGAGTAACAAAATTTACAAACTATTACATTTGGCCTTTACTGTTCATGAACGACCTTTACTGTTCATGAATAGCGACTGGTGGCCGACAACTTTTACTATTTACTTTGCGACTTTCTTGCTAAACTAGCCGCCCTCTACTGTATACTTTATGACTTTTACAAAAACAAACAAAAATTTTACTTTACAGCTGTCCTTTACTTTCGGACTTTTTTACATAATAAAATAAAAAACTTTTTAAAAGAAAAATCATATCTGACTCCTTCTTATTGCTTCTTTTGATCTGATCATTCGTCGTTTTCTTTTTACAATCTCTTATCCATGCTCACTACTAGATTCCCTTCCAATACTTAATCATTCTCTCCCGAGCAACAATCAAGCAAGGATAGATAGACCCGTATCATCATCAATGGGTCTTCATTAATAGATTGAATAGAATCTAATAGATTTACACTTAATTGAGCATTATGAAGATGACTCTACAAATACCCAATCCAATTAAGTATTCATTATCACACACCTCTAGATAATGAGTTTAGCTACTCATAGTTAAGAAATTCAAAAACACATTCATCAATAGCATTATTGAATTTAATAATAAGATTAGATAAATCAAATGCAAAATTATCTTTCAACTATAGCTGAAACTTACTAATACCAAAGAAGAAAATAGAGTAGAGTATTTTCTACAAGTTTCAATCAAAATCCTCTTCTCTTAACTAAAAGAGGAAAAAATGATGTGATGTGTACTTGGATTTTCTCTCAATCTTTCTATATCTATATCTTCTTCTTCTCTCTTTTTCTCCTCCTTTGTACAGAGTACTTCTTTTTCTATTTATTCCCTAAAAAGTAGGGTACTTTTCATCTCATTTTTAATGATGGATACCCTTAATAACACTGTTCTAGAATCGGCGAAGGTACCGACGGTTTGCCGATGAAATTCGTGAACCGCCCGGGTATCTGTTCTTCTTCTGCACTCATTTCCAGTGAACTTCGGCAGTTCACCCGGTATTTCACCGATGGCAATCTGTGAACCGCCGGATCTTCAATGCCAATTCTAGAATTCCTGAGTGTCATTCGGCAACTGAACCGGCAACTTGCCGGTGGTGAGTCATGAACCGCCGGTGGCATTCAACCTCTGTGGCAATGATATTCGGGTTTTAGTCAGCATTTTCACCGATTAACACCTGCGCCTCGCCGTTGATGCTCACTTCCTCCTTTTTGCTCCATTTTTCTCTTTTCTTCAAACTTAGGCATTTGCACATAATAAAAGCAAAAAGGGCATAAAATCCAAATATTCAACTCGGGAACGAGACAAAAACTTAAGTTTTAGAGTCTAATGAGTTGGTAAATTACCAACACATCAAACCCCCAAACTTGAATCATTGCTTTTCCTCAAGTAATGTGATACTTCAATTATTGAGTAAAATGTCACATCTTTTTACAACTAGACCTCGCCAATCACCTGGCCTATGACAACCCAAAAATACTCACCACACTCAACGAAAAGAGAAGAAAATACCGAAAAAGACCAAAACAATGAAGATGTTTTAAGAAGGCAACCACTTTTTATGAAGTAAAGCATTTTGAAAGGAGTCATTAATCACACAAGGACATTTTTCAACCAAGTAACACACATAGCATTGTTCGGCTGCTTTTTGGGTATATAGCTACACGCAAGTGCACGTGGTCGAACAAGTAGTAAAGTGGCTCAAGTAAGCCAAGTATCGATCCCACAGAGACTGGACTAAAGTAACAATCTACTCAAGCGCCAATAAACTTAAACTCTAAAATGCAGACAACAGTGTGAAGAGAAATTTGATACTTTGTTTCCTAATTTTATACTAAGTCTAAAAAAAATATACAAATTGAGTTTGATCTATAAGTATGAGCATGCTGAGGTTAAATGAACATGTAGAGAAATAAATTATCGATACAATTTGATTAATCTTTCCTCCGGTTGCTAGTCAAGAATTATTGCCTATGGATTAAAACTGTCGTATTTAACCCAACTTAAGAATCATGAACCTTCCACCTACATTTCTTTGATAAAACGAAATTCATGTTCTAGCCATACAAAATCGATTCCTTAATTGACTAATATGACTTTCAGGTATATTTCTATCCTGAAGGTAAATCAATTCTCAATTTTCCCAAACTAAGAAAAGATCATATCCTATCAATTCACAACTTTCCAATTTCTTGCTCTCTCGAGTGAAACCGGACTTTTTAGATGTACATTAACGTTGGCCACACATTAATGCAGTAAGAACAAGAATCAATAGAACAACCATGGAAGAAAAGATGAAAAACCAATTTATCAATAATTACATTTCAATACAATTGTTCTTAACCTCAGCAAGAAGAGGATTTAGCCACTCATTTGTGGATTAAACATTGTTAAATGAGTATTAATCATACAAGCAATTGAAATAAAGAAGAAGGAGATAGAGAAAAACCCTGAGATTTTCGTCCCCTCAACTGCCTGTAACCCACGTTCTTGCTCCACCAAATCAGAATAATCAAAAAATGAACCTAAGTGTTCTATTTATACTAGTGGGAATTTTTCCCAGAATAACAAGCAATGTGTCACGGAGTGCATCGCGGAGCACTACCTCCGTGACACGCCACCAACGCGGACCCTTACTGGAATCCGGACGTCCAGGTATTTAGGCCCAACGTGGCACGGCGTGCAACGCGGGGCTAGGCCAGCGTGCCACGGCCCCAACGAGCACCTCCACTGGAAATAGGCGTAATTTCACCATCCAGGCAGAATGCATCCGCGATGGCAGCGTGACACGGCTCCATCGCGGAGCCCCTTTAATTCGTGCCTTCAAGTGTTTTTCTTCCTTGCTAGCTTCCGAGTCCAATTCCGATTTCTCCCAACATGCATCTTAGCTTCGTACAATTATATTTTTCCGGAAAAATCATGCTAATCATGTTGGTTAGTATAAATTCACATTTTATTACAATTCACATGATAATGTATAAACATCAATAGATAAACAAGGCAAAATGACACATTTGAGTATCACTTGGGCATATAAATTTTCCCAAGATCACTTACCCCACACTTAAATCCTTGTTCGTCCCCGAACAACAATCTTACACCTCATGCAATTGACACCCCATCCTGGCTACTTTGGCTTGATAATTCAAGCTACGGTTATACCGATTATTTAACATAGCAAATCATCAAGAAAACATGCATAGTCTTATCAATAGAATGACCTTCAACACATAAATACCTCCTAGACTCAAGAATCGACTCTCGATATCGGCAAACTCCTGCAAATCAGCTGATCAAGATATCCGACACGAAATTTAATCTCTCGTCAAGCATGTGCCCTCACAACACAAGAGAATTTTTCCCCCTTTTTAATTACATAAACTCAAAGACATTACATGCAGGGGCATATAAACACAATTTCACTCTCTCTCCCAAAAGAATTCACATGCATCATGTCATGAACCATAGGCTTGCCTTTAGTGTATTACTCCACTAATATAAGGACGTGTGTTGTAAGATCATGTAGGACTTAACGGGTTGTAATGTAAGCTACGAAACTAGTAAATACTGGGCTGACCAATAATAACAACTAGCATCCTTAAGCGCTTCTTTTCAGTACCTCCCATCAACCTTATGGGCATTGTTTCTTCCTTCATCTTCCCATTCTTGAAGTCTGTCTGTATTTTTGACCCCATATCTTTAAGCACACTTGACTCAATAATAAAGATAATTTATACATCTTCATTATATTTAATTTATAATGAGTGCACCTTCCACCTTTTCTTTCCTTTCATCACTCTGCTTTTTCTTTTCTTTTCACCATTCTCACTCCTTGACACTATGGGAAAATTATTTTCTTTTCCTGAGCGCTTAAGAATTTTGGATCAAATTCACGGATAATGAAAAGAAGGGGTTAAGCTCGGTTTTCACCTTTTTGACAAAAGAAAAATAATAGGCTAAAGGCTCAATGGGCTAACTAGGATGTACATTCAAGGTGGGTACGATAAGAGAAACAAACTTTCGGTTAAAGCAAAAAAATGCCTACATCCTTACCTACAATACACCTCCTTCATTTCGTTTTGTACACACACCAGGCAAGTTCTAGACACTTCACAATAGCATGGAAGACACAAAACCTCACTATACACTCATTTCACATGCTCAACTCAAGACATATTCATAGACTCTTCAATCAGCTCATTACAAGAATTCAAACATTAAGCCTCAATCACACTGAGTCGAACTCAACGGCCTAGGTATCTCAATATATTTACAAAGTTGCATGCTTTCATATGAATCACCTTTGCATTTCAACATCATGTACAACACGCAACCAAAATTTCGCAATCATCAAGTAACTACAGGTTTTGTGATGCAAACCAATAAAAGAAAAAAACTAAAAAGGATAAAATGAACAAAGAAATCTACTCCTAACGACTACATTTCCCTTAAGACGGTGGTCATCCATCCATCATAGAGAACAGTCACTAATTACGACTTCGGTTCAATGGGACTATTCTCAGTAAAAGAACCGAAAACAAATGCCGAGAAACCCAAAAATTTAAAAATTCATGAAAAATTTTTAAAAGTATCGATTATTTTGATAAAACAAAAATATGTACAAAACCAGCTAACAACATTCACAGCACACAACAGCTTCACCTTAATTACAATACAGACATACACAAAAATCACAGGGCCACAAGTTTATCCAAGAACAACAATAGACAGAGGCATTTATAATAACAACAGCAACAAAAACCTAACTACTCCCCACCCCACACTTAGATCGAACACTGTCCCTAGTGTTCATAAAATTCAGCATAACACAAAAATGGGTGGTGAAACTCCCTAATCAATCAAAATATGCCACTTCTTTGTCAGGTGCTGCTGCCTCGTCTCCCATGTCTGAATCGCCCCCATCGTCATCATCTAACTCCACATCGGAGTCATCACAACGTGTCTCCTCGTCTGTGGGGACATCATCATCGGTGGGCTCCACAAAAGCTGGCCCCACTCGGCATAGAGCCCTGGCATTTTCACCAAAAGGGTAGTCTAGCTCGAGCTGCCATAGCTCCTCTTCTATAGCCGGCCTCCCGCCTATGCGTAGCTGGATCATCTGCATCCCAAACATGCGAGCCATGTACTGATCATCCCGAGCATGTCGCTCGGCTAGTGTAAGAACTGGCCCGTGAGTGGTGTCGGGTGCCTTAGTTTTGGTGACATCTAAGGCCCGCCTCTCCATCTGTGGGATGTAGTCAAGGGCCTCCTACTCTATATCCAGGCCCCTCAGGAACGTGATCAGTAATCCACCGAACCTGTACCTGTGCCCTTGATGCAAACGGGCTCTCTTCATGGCGGAGATAATCACCGCCCCCACATTGATCTCCAGCCCTTTCATCAATGCGTAGACCAAGCATACACGATCCTGGGTGACATCTATCATGTGCACCCCTGGGATTAAGCAGGAACAAACAATCTTCAACCATATCCTGGCTTCCCTGTTCATCTGTGAGTAGGGTAAGGTCTGATGGTATCCCCTCTCCTTATGCCTGCTCCAACGTGCTGTAGACCGAGTTCCACACAAAGTGCGTCTAGTATCCGCGTATGGTGGAGTGATATTCAGTTGCCGAAGCACATGGGCGTCTGTGTCCCGCACCCCCAAGATGGCATTAAGGTGATGAGGCTCAAAAGTGACTATTTGCCCCCGTATCTTGATGGTGTGACTTCTGAGTGTCGGGTTCCAGTTGGCGTAGAATTCCTGAATCAGGTGCAGGTTGCACTCCTTGGGCTTTTCAAAGATGAAGTTCAGCCCGACTGCCTCAATTCTGTGGACAATCCAGTGGAACTCCTGTGCTAACGGTTCCCTAGCAATGTGTTCTTCGGGAAAGTATTTTCTTTCCTTATGTTTAGCGTACCATTTCTTCCCCTCCTCTGTCACCCATCTGGTTCCATATTGACGGTGTTGGCTACGTGGAACTACTGGTGCTGCTGGGACTGCTGTTCCCAGTCTAATTCTTTTCCTTCCGGCGCCTGATGTTGATGCGCCCTTCCCTTTATCTTGGCTACTTGCCATTGTTCCTGTCAAACCAAACCGACAGTCCCAATGTTATTCCAATTAAAATTAGCTTCGACTAAGGTTGGGTTAAGCTAGGCTACCCCACACTTAGTTTGTAGCCACAATCACAACATTACGGCAAGATCATACTTATTTCCAAAAAAAAAAACAAAACACAACAAATATGCCTCGTACATTCAAAGAATTCGACGGTATAAATTCTCTTGTACTACTCAGACTTCGTAGAACTAACCACAACATTACCATCGATCACATTTTATCACATAGCACGCAACAAACATTTCTATCAACAAAATCGATACAATTCCCCCAATTTCTATGCAATTTCAACAATTTCACTAACCCGAAAATCAGTTGCGCCTTAATCATCTTAATGTTAAGCACAACCTCATGTTCCTCACCCAACATGCACACACCAAGAAGAATTACACATTTCAACTCGATTTTAACATCTTCCTATTCGAATTCTAACCCTAGCTACCATTTCACAAGAATTTCAATCAAACATGTATTTATCGAGTTCATACCATTACATCGATACTATGAACATCAAACAACAATAATTTACATGAATTCATGCTCAATTTACACTTAGGGAAAGTTTTCCTCAATTAATATGCTAAAAATCGGAAAAATAAGGTAAGAAATGAGATGAAGTTAACAAACATACCTTAAATTTGATGATATCGAAGAAAAGTTGATAAAATTGAGCTCCTAGTCCGTGTCACGTTGGGGAAGGGGGGATTTTAGGGTGTTTGTCACGGAGGAGATGAAAAAATGGGAAAAATGAGGGAAAAACGGGGTTAAAAAGAAAGTTTTTCGCGCAGGTCACCCGGTGACCCGGTGTGACCCGTCGCGAAATACATTGCAACGTATCACGGAGGGTAACGCGGAGCATGCCCTCCATGACACGGAGCCATCGCGCAGGTGCTCTTGAATTTAAAAAAAATTCCAGAATTACCTTCAATGTGTCATGGAGGGTAACGCGGAGGCCCTCCTCCATGACATGGAGCCATTGCGTGGGCTCACTGTTTTGCCACTTTTTATTAATGTTCTTACCTTGATTTTTCCTTTGCAATCCTTTGCACATTTATCCTCCGTTCAACCTGAAATTCATCTTACAACAAGAAATTGGTTAGAATTATAGGTTTCAATTAAAATACAAATTTTGTTTTTATTTTTATTTTTCTATTCTTTTTTCATTTTTTTTCATTTTTTCATTTTTTTCTACGAAATCTATTCACATTTTACAAAAATTTCATGGGTTGCCTCCCGTGCAGCGCCTGGTTTACCGTCGCGGCTCGACGTCATTAAGCTCAGTCATCTCCTAGGGGGACGGATGTTTTCTCTCGACCACCATCCTCTCCCCTGTAGTGCTTACATCGCTTCGGTGGTTTCCCCAATAACTCCCGCGACTCAATTCTCTGGAAAACATCAGCTCGATTAATCACATTGATCACCGAGAGTTCCTCATACACAGCCGGGAGCTTGGTGGCCTTGTATACATCAAACACCTCCACCTTGTCGTGTGCTCGCATGGTTAGCTTCCCTACAGCTACATCAATAAGTGCTTTCCCGGTATCCAAGAAAGGACATCCCCAAATAAATGGGACTTCCGCATCTGGCTCAAAATCCAGCACGACGAAATCTTCTGGGAAGATAAGGGAGCCCACTTGCACCAGAACGTCTTCCACAATGCCATTAGGTCTGGCTAAGGAACGATCCACTAGTTGCAAGATCACTGTTGTTGGTCTAGGACTCCCTAGACCCAACTTCTTGAATACCGATGATGGCATCAAGTTAATGCTCGCTCCCAAATCACATAATTCGCGAGCTCGGATACTCTGCCCAATTGTAATTTGTATTGTAAAGCTCCCAGGGTCCTTGAGCTTTGTGGGCAACCTGTTTTGTATCCGGGAAGTGCACTCCTCCGTAAGAGCCACAGTAGCATACTCAGTCAACCTGCTTTTGTTCGCCACGATGTCCTTAATATACTTTGCGTACTGCGGCACTCCCTGCAAAACATCAACAAGAGGTAAGTTAATGTGTACCTGTTTAAGCACCTCCATGAACTTTTTGAAACACACCTCCTCCTTGTGTTTCTTTAATGGTTGAGGGAACGGGGGTGGTGGTCTTTCTATTTCAGCCTCCTTTTTCTTCCCCCTCTCATCACTTTGCTCCCTCTCAATTTCTGCTGCTTCCGATTGTTGAGGTGGTCTTTCTGGTTCCACCTCTTTAAGCTGCAAAATACTCCTTGTGGTTACTGCATTCACTTTCTTGGGGTTGGGATCCGTGTCACTCAGAAGTCCTCCTCTAGGCCTGGTGTTTTGGGCTCCAGCAAATTGCCCAAACTGGTACTCCAGCGCCTTTGTAGCTAACTGATTGTTCTTTACCTCGGCTGCCAATTTCACGTAGTCAGCCTGCAATTGAGCTTGGTTAGCTATCATTGTCTTGAACATTTCCTCGATGCTGGGTGATGGTGGTGGAGGAGGTGCATTGTTGCTTCTATATTGTGCCTGATAGTTCAAATGCCCTCCTTGAGTTCTCTGCGCCCCCTGACTCAAACCTTTCCCTTGATGGTTGTTTCTACCCCAAGAGAAATTCGGGTGATTCCTCCAGTTGGAACTGTAGCTGTTGCCATACTGTAGGTGGTTGTTTCTTTGTACATTTCCAACAAAGTTCACCGAATAAGGATTTGCTCCACAACACTCAGCTGAGTGTTCACTACTCCCGCACACTTCACACCAAATCTGCAGCACTACATTCACTGGGGCTTGAGTCTGGTTCATGCTCATGTTGCTGAAGTGGGTGTTGACTTGATTCTGTAAAGCAGCTATCTGTGCAGCAATAGCTGTAAAACCATCCACTTCTAGGACTCCTGCTGCTTTCCTTGTTCCTCCTCTTGACGAGTGCGCATTCCACTCCGAATTTCCCTGTGAAATACGATTTAACAAGGTATACAACTCCTTATAAGTTTTCTCCAATGCTTGACCCCCAGCTGCTGAGTCTAGCAAGATTTTTGTGTGGGGTTCCAAACCCTCTATGAAAGTATGCACCAGCACGTCATTGGAATGGTGATGATGAGGACAATCCCGCAACATAGATTTGAATCTCTCCCAGGCTTGATACAGATTCTCTCCCTCTCTCTGTTTAAAACTTAGAATTTGACTTCTAAGTCTTGCTGTTTTACAGGATGGGAAGAACCGAATCAAGAATTTCCTTGCAAGATCATCCCACGTGGTGATGGAATTAGGTGGCTCAGCTTTCAACCACCTCTTGGCTTCTCCCAAAAGTGAAAATGGGAACAATGTAAGCCTGACATAATCTGATGACACTCCAGTGGGGATGTAAGTGTCACTTACCTCCAAAAATTTTTGGAGATGTTGCTGTGGATCCTCATGAGGGAGACCTGTGAACTGCCCGCTGGTGTGCAACAATTGCACTATATTCTGTTTAAGCTCGAACCTCCCTCCTGGCTCAGGTTTGCGGATGCTAGATGTGACATTATTAGCATGTGAGATTGCCACCTCGCGAACCGACCTAGCTGCCATTTCCTCGGGCACTAACATTGCCCTTACAACCGGTGGATTCTGTTGTTGCTCCATAATTGTTTGTCTGAGCAACTGCAGCTTTTTCTCTAGAGCTTCTATCCTTTGACGATGAAGTTTTCTTTCCGGCTCTAAATGTGAGTCCACCAGCTCCTTGTCTCTTGCCAGTGTTCAACAGAAATTAGTATCTGCAAAATACAGGCTAAGACCAAGTTGTCAACAATAAGAAGAAATAGTAAACTAACACTTAAGAAAAATTTACCAATTGCCAGTCCACGACAACGACGCTAAAAACTTGATCGGCTGCTTTTTTGGGTATATAGCTACATGCAAGTGCACGTGGTCGAACAAGTAGTAAAGTGGCTCAAGTAAGCCAAGTATCGATCCCACAGAGACTGGACTAAAGTAACAATCTACTCAAGTGCCAATAAACTTAAACTCTAAAATGCAGACAACAGTGTGAAGAGAAATTTGATACTTTGTTTCCTAATTTTATACTAAGTCTAAAACGAATATACAAATTGAGTCTGATCTATAAGTATGAGCATGCTGAGGTTAAACGAACATGTAGAGAAATAAATTATCGATACAAATTGATTAATCTTTCCTCCGTTTGCTAGTCAAGAATTATTGCCTATGGATTAAAACTCTCGTATTTAACCCAACTTAAGAATCATGAACCTTCCACCTAAATTTCTGTGATAAAACGAAATTCATGTTCTATCCATACAAAACCGATTCCTTAATTGACTAATACGACTTTCAGGTATATTTCTATCCTAAAGGTAAATCAATTCTCAATTTTCCCAAACTAAGAAAAGATCATATCCTATCAATTCACAACTTTCCAATTTCTTGCTCTCTCGAGTGAAACTGGACTTTTTAGATGTACATTAACGTTGGCCACACATTAATGCAGTAAGAACAAGAACCAATAGAACAACTATGGAAGAAAAGACGAAAAACCAATTTATCAATAATTACATTTCAATACAATTGTTCTTAACCTCAGCAAGAAGAGGATTTAGCCACTCATTTGTGGATTAAACATCGTTAAATGAGTGTTAATCATACAAGCAATTGAAATAAAGAAGAAGGAGATAGAGAAAAACCCTGAGATTTTCGTCCCCTCAACTGCCTATAACCCACGTTCTTGCTCCACCAAATCAGAATAATCAAAAAATGAACCTAAGTGTTCTATTTATACTAGTGGGAATTTTTCCTAGAATAACAAGCAATGTGTCACGTAGTGCATCGTAGAGCACTGCCTCCGTGACACGCCACCAACACGGACCCTTACTGGAATCCGGACGTCGAGGTATTTAGGCCCAACGTGGCACGACGTGCAACGCGGGGCTAGGCCAACGTGCCACGGGCCCAACGCGCACCTCCACTGGAAATAGGCGTAATTTCACCATCCAGGCAGAATGCATCCGCGATGGCAGCGTGACACGGCTCCATCGCGGAGCCCCTTTAATTCGTGCCTTCAAGTGTTTTTCTTCCTTGCTAGCTTCTGAGTCCAATTCCGATTTCTCCCAACATGCATCTTAGCTTCGTACAATTATATTTTTCCTAAAAAGTCATGCTAATCATGTTGGTTAGTATAAATTCACATTTTATTACAATTCACATGATAATGTATAAACATCGATAGATAAACAAGGCAAAATAACACATTTGAGTATCACTTGGGCATATAAATTTGCCCAAGATCAAGCATCTCAAGTTATAACCACTGAAAATTCAAAGCTTGCCTTAGAGTTTGCACTCCTTGCTTTATGTCCACATTAACTTTAAATGCTCTTGCATCCCTAAAAGGAATAATGCCACTCACCTAATATAATGATCCCTATTCTCTTGGTTCTTTGATCATTTGAATGCATAAAAGGGATTAATTGGAAGATACACTCACACTCACTCTCCCAAAAGTTATCTTCATGCATACACTTGACCCATAGGCTTGCCCTTCATGTAGTTCACCACTAATGTGGAGTAGCTGCACCTAGAATCATTTAGGACTTGCGGGATGTGATGTAGGCTCAAGGTAAGGGTAGGATGAGCATTTGTCTATAGTGACTAGATCCTCCCTAATGCTTTTTGTAACATGCCTCACATGAATTTTACTCACTTAACCTTCTTATCAATTCTTTCATTGTTGATGCCTTTTATTTCTTTAACACTCCCCCTTATAACCCCTCTTTTTCTTCCACCCTTAGCCTTATTACCTTAAGAGGGAACACCAATTCACACAAATAGTCTTTTTCATTTTTTTGATTAATCTTTTGGTGCACTTTGAAAAAAGGTGATGCTCCCTTCACACTATGATTCATGTTGTCCACTTTTACTTCACATACCCCAAAAATTAGGCTCTTGCCTCATTTCTCACACTTGTTTTTCTCACTCTCTATTTCTTAGGCATTGAGCCTTATTTCAGAACTTATCTTGTCATTAGCATTTAGGGAGAATGGGGGCCAAATAAGGTATTAAGAATGGTCTTAAGGCTTGTAATGTGGTTGCCAAGGAAAGGTTTTAAGTCTCAAAATTGGCTAACAAGGGTAATGTTCATGGAGGGTGTATGGTTGAAGTGGCTAGACAACTAAGGGCCTAAACTAATTTTCTTGGTGCAACTACATCTAGGATTTCGCCTTGAATCTCATTTGGGGAAAGTTCTAGACAAGATGTAATACACGAGATTCATAAGAAATATCCTCGCCATACAAAGAATCACCCTTGGAGGGTCTACATGAGTAACTTTCCCAAACAAAACATCACATTCGGACATTAAGCAAGAAAATGTCATAAGTCAAGCAAGGAATTTACAATGTACAACCAAGATTACTATGCTACGGTGTCAACATTTGCTCATTATTTTCATCTCAAGCCCTTGTTTTCACATTTCCATTTCAACAGAAGAAAAAAAAATTTAGTTGGTGTCTCTTAAAACAACTTCACAAAAGACTCAAAGTGACATGGCATTTCCCTTAAGAATGTCGCCGCTCAATCCATCATCGGAAAAATCCAACTGGTTCGACAACAAAAATAACTAAAATAAAAGACTGCTCCTTGGGAAAGAACCGTGGTCAAAAGAAAACCCTTGGAGTTTTAATTTCTACCCTACTATTTACAATGGGGAAAAAAAAGAAACAAGGTTTTGGGGTCATATGCAAGCTTTTTAAAGTCAAAATAAATATTCAATTCCCCAAGGACAATAATCAATCCCCCCAAACTTAAGTCAGACATTGCCCCCAATTGAAACCACAAGAAAGACAAGAAGGTAAAAGAGATTTCCTCATCATATTGGTGATTGGACCTTGACTTCCATGTATAAGTGATAGCATCAAAAACCCAGGAAGCTATGTCTTCTGCTGTGGGTTGCATGGGATCTGGAGGAAGTGTGACAGGTAGACAAGGGCTTGGTGCGACGCATCTATCCGGGAGGGTTCAAAGCTCATGGTAAGATGGTGTTGCCACTCCCCACGAGGCTGACAAAGGATTGAAATCATACACTGAATGCATTGGAGGCACAGGAGGTGGGCTGTGGTAGGCCTCCTCATCAAACATACTATCTGAATAACTGTGGTAGCCCACCCACCTATCATCTGGGGGACTTCTAGGTGCTTCGACCTGTGGTGGCACTGCCTCAAGGCCTCAAGGCTTCGATTGGCTGGTAGGTGCGGTAAGTTTTGCCACCTCCTGTTGCAATGTAGTCACATCACTTTCAAGAACATCCACTTTCGAGCATAGGTGTGTCAACTAGTCTTTAGCCGGATGCAAGGCTTTCTTAAAGGAACTTTGGGATCATGCAAGGGATAGCCTTGGCTAACCATACTAGCTGATTCTCATTCATCTTTCAATGTTGAGTAAATCTAGGGGCGGAGAGTTCTGGGACTTGTCTGCATTGACTGGGATGGTAGCAATGTGAGAAGATGCCAACGGTGATAGTGGGGTCATATTCCCTGTATACCTTGCCCGCTTAATAATTGGGGCCTCTTTTTCGGTTTTGGTAGCCAAGGTAATCACCCCATGGACTCATATAGTCTTACCCAATGAGCACAATAAAGGACAAGCAGCCCTCACACACAACATACTTACCAAGTAGGAAAAGGCAATGTTGTGGCTTGTTGCTTAGCTTTCCGTCTGAACTGAGCAACAATAATCTCTCCAATATTGACGTGCACATGATTCATTATGCAAGCAAGGAGAATAGCCACTTCAACGGGCACATCTGATGTATTGCGAGAAGGTATCAACCTTGAACAGACCAAATCTAACCACATGCCGGTGTCAAATTTTAAATCATGCCAATGAATTAGGCCTTTGGAAATAGCCCATTGTGGTTGATCTTGTGCAATCACGCTGGCTACCCATTGGAATTGGTTTGCCTTGTCTTCTACCTTCTAACAGAGGAATGGATGTGGTGGGATTGGCTCATCCCAATACAACGAGTTGATTGCTTTTGGCGTTACGTGAACCTCCTGCCCTTACACCCAAACTGATGTTAGGCATGGGAATGTTTCAGTGCGGTCTTTCTGCTTCATCAATTGTTGCCTCGCTCTATATGATTCATAGAATTCCCACACCAGTTCCAGGAATATGGGTCAACTAGTATGGTAAATAGGCCCCAATCATGCATCCCAATTTGATGGTAGATACCTGGGAATGTAGTTTTGAATGACTCTGCATCAAATTGAGCTTCTACATGGATGACACGTTTTTCCTTGAAAGTTATGTAAAACTCCTCCATTCCTTCCAGCCCAAATCTCTCTTGAGGGGTATTTGTGGGCACTGATGCTTGGCCTATATGAGAATGCTGGTAGGTAGACATGATGCTGCAGAAGTAAGTTAGTATTGGGCCATAATGTGCGATTCAAAACTAAAGTAACAGAAGAAACTCAGTAAAAAAAATTTCACACGCTCAGGAGTCATTAGCGACTCGTCAGCGAGAGGTATTTTTATTTGGCGAGTCGCCGATGAATCACCGATTGACTCAGTGAAGAGTCAAAAGATGGGCACAACAGCTTTTTGCCAGTGAACCACCAGTGGTGATTCGCTAGCCGCTAATCTGCATCTAATCACCCTCCAAATCACCTCCATATGACAGCTAACCAATCACACTCATATTTCCATAACAAAAGAAACGTTTGCCCTTAAGAAAGGTTTCAATAAAACTATCATTGGGAAACTCACTTGGGTACGTAGAATACACTCGGGTATGAGTGACCACAGCAAAGCAACATTCACACGCATATAATAAGAAAACAAAACCAAACATTAGAAGCATGGGTAGAGCAAACCATTACCAATGTGATTATGACCTTTCTAGCATGGGTGAGAAAATTCTTACCTTTAATGAAATGTGCTTGTGAAGATTTGTGAAGAATTGAACAGGATGCAAGGAATTGAGGAAGGTGAATGGGTGCTTGGGGTTCTGAGTATTAAGAGGTGTTAGGTGGGAAGTAAAGAGCCAGTTTAGGAAAAAAAGAAAGAATGTTGGGAATTTGCAGCATTTTGTGGAGATCTACAATCTGTGGCTATTCATTGGGAGTTTCATTGTCGATCGCCAAATTGAGCTGGTGATTCACCGCGGTGGCCGCCGCTTGTTTTACCTGAAGCACAATTCTGAATGCAAGTTTGACGGGTAACCGACGCTTCACGGATCCGTTTCGGTGTGTCACCAGAAGAGGAGCTGACACCTCAGCCTTTTCCAAGTAATCTAGTTAAGGGCGGCATACAGCTGGCGGTTCGCGTATTGGCTTGGCATTTCGCCTCTTGTACCGCCGGTTCACCTTGAAACATTCAGTTCACTGGATGGGATCGGCGCCCCAATGGCGCCTCATGAATTATCACTGGTGATTCTCTAGTTTAAACACCTCTCTATCTTGAATCCTTCAGTGCACTGAGTTTGTCGGTGCTTGAACTACGCTCTACGAAATGTGAGTGGCGGTTCGCCGGTAGCATGCCGGTTTGGTATTCATCCTGTAGTGCACCCTTCTTAACCTAAAAAAAATCAACAAAAAATAATAAAAACTTGTAAAAATGAAAAATGCTTGGGTTGTCTCTCAAGAAGCGGCTTATTTAACATCGTGGCATGACGAAATTTCAGGTCTATGGTTCTTCCAGATGCACCACCTCTATTTGACCGACATCTTCCAACACTCCCAGATATCTTCTTACCCAGTGGAAATTTACTTTGAACTTTCTCCCATTTTTATTGTGAAGTTCAATGGATCCATTTTCATACACCTGAGACACCTTAAAAGGGCCTGACCATTTAGACTTTAACTTCCCAGGGAATAGCTTTAGTCGAGAATTGAATAATAGCACCCACTCCCCTAGAACAAAATTATGCTGCAACACTTTTTTATTATGATAATGTTTCATTCTGGCTTTGTAAATTGCTGCATTTTCTTATGCCTTCATTCTAAACTCTTCCATCTCATGTAAATTGTGGATTCGACCTTGGATAGCTTTTCCTCCTTTCAGATTTAAACTTTTCAATGTCCACAAGGTTTTGTGTTCTAGCTCCACCGGGAGGTGGCATGCTTTACCATAGACCAGCTGATAAGAGGACATTCCAATTGGTGTTTTAAATGCAGTCCTATAGGCCCACAATGCATCATCTAACTTTTGTGCCCAATCGGTTCTTCAAATTGTCAGTTTTAGTCAAGATGGACTTTATTTTTTTGTTTGAAACTTCCACTTGTTCGCTGGTCTGTGGGTGATACGGAGTGGCCACTTTATGGTTCACACCATATTTAGCTAGTAGTGTGCTGAACACCGGATTGCAAAAAATGAGACCCTCCATTACTAATGATAGCTCTAGGGGTACCGAACTATGAGAAGATATGTTTCTTTAGAAAAGCTTTGACACTCCTTGCTTGATTGTTTGGTAATGCTACAGCTTCCACCCATTTGGAAACATAATCTATCGCCACCAAGATGCATTTTTTCCCATAAGAACTTACAAAAGGACCCATGAGGTCGATCCCCACACATCAAACAATTCGACCTCTAGGATCAGTGTTAGCGGAAGTTCATGCCGCCGCAAAATACTCCCTGAACTTTGGCATCGATCGCATTGCTTCACAAAGTCATGTGCATCCTGAAGTAAGGTAGGCCAATAAAATCTGCATTGCAACACCTTGGCCACAATTCACACACTTCCATAATGGCTATCCGATCTGTTTCGCAACTACATGCAAGTGCACGTGGTCGAACAAGTAGTAAAATGGCTAAAGTAAGCCAAGTATCGATCCCACAGGGACTGAACCAAGGTAATAATCGAATTGTGTTAATGAACTCTAACTCTAAAAATGCAGACAACAATTTAAAGAAGATTTTGAGAGTTGGTTTCCTATTTATACTAATCTAAAACAAAATTATAAAGTGAGTCTGAACTATAGTAATGAGCAGGTTGAGGCCAAAACGAACATGCAGGGAAGTAATATATCGATACAATTCGGTTAATCTTTCCTTCGGTTGCTAGTCAAGAATTATTGCCTATGGAGAGAAACTTTCGTATTCTACCCAACTTAAGAATCATGAACCTTCAACCAACATTTCTGTGATAAAAGAATTTCATGTTCTAGCCATAGAAACCGATTCCTTAATTGACTAATACGACTTTTAGATATATTTCTATTCTGAAGGTAAATCAATTCTCAATTTTCCCAAACTAAGAAGAGTTCATATCCTACCAATTCACAACTTTCCAATTTCTTTCCTTTTCAAGATAAAATTGGATTTTTTTACATATACATTAACATTGGCCAGACATTAATGCAGTAAGAACAAGAATTGATAGAACAACCATGGAAGAAAAGATGAAAAACCAAAATGATCAACAATTACATTCCACTACAAATGTTTTTAACCTCAGCAAGAAGTGAATTTAGCCACTCATTTGGGGGTTAAACATCATCAAATGAGTATAAATCATACAAACAATTGAAAAAGGAGAAAGAGTTAGAGAAGAACCCTAAGAGTTTTGTCCCCTCAACTGTATGTAACCCACGTTCTTCCTCAACCAAGTCAGAATAATTAAAAATAAACCTAAGTGTGCTATTTATACTAGTGGGAATTTTTCCCGGAATAACAAGCAACGTGTCATAGAGTGCATCGCGGAGCACTGCCTCCGTGACACGATGAAAACGCGGACCCTTACTAGAATTTTATGTTCTAGGTAAATATGAGCAATGTGCCACGGCATGTTACAAGGGGCTTGGCCAACGTGCCACGGCACTGACGCGGATCTTCACTGGAATTTGTCCAAGTAACTCATCCGAGGCAGACTGCCTCCGCGATGGCAGCGTGACACGGCTCCATCGCGGAGCCCCTTTGTTTGCCACTTTTATTTGACCTTTTCCACTGCTCGCTTCCGAGTCCATTCCCGATTTTCACCAACATGCAACTTAGCTTCCTAAAATTATATTTTTCCTGCAAAACAACACTAATCATGTTGGTTAGTATAAATTCACAATTTAACTACAAATCACATGAATGTATAACGATAGATAAACAAGATGAAATAGAGCATTTGAGCATTACTTGGGCATATAATTCTTCCCAAGATCACTTACCCCATACTTAAAAACTTGTTCGTCCTCAAACAATACTCTCATATCTCATGCAATTGACACCCACGTATAGCTACTTTGGCTCGACAATTCAAGCTACAGTTACACCGATTATTTAATATAGCAAATCATCAAGAAAACATGCATAGTCTCATAAACACACTTACATTCACCACATTAAGACTTTCTAGACTCAAGAATCGACTCTCGATCTCGGCAAACTCATGCAAATCAGCTGATCAAGACATCCGACATGAAATTCAATCTCTCGTCAAGCATGTGCCCTCACAACACAAGAGAATTACCCCTTTTCCAATCATATGATTTCCAAAACATTACATGTAGGGGTATATGAACACGATTTCGCTCTCTCTCCCAAAGAATTCACATGCATCATGTCATGAACCATAGGCTTGCCTCTAGTGTATTACTCCACTAATATAAGGAAGCGTGACGTAAGATCACATAGGACTTAATGGGTTGTAATGTAAGCTAAGGAATTAGTAAATACTGGGCTAAGCAATAATAGCAACTAGCCTCCTTAAGCGCTTTTCAATACATCCCACCATCATTATGGGCATTGCTTCTTCCTTCATCCTCCCATTCTTGAAGTCTTTCTTTATTTTTGTTCCCATTTCTTTAAGCACACTCGACTTAATAACAAAGATTAGTTATACATCTTCATTTTATTTATATTCGGCAAGTGCACCTTTGACCTTATCCTTACTTTCACCACTTCTGCTTTTCCTTTCTTTTCACACTTTTCACTCCTTGACACTGTGGGAAAATTATTTTTTCTTGAGTGCTTAAGAGTTTTGGATCAAATTCACGGCTAATGAAAAAAGGATTAAGCTCGGTTTCTACCTCTTCAGTGAAAGAAAAAAATAGGCTAAAGGCTCAATGGGGTTAACTAGGATGTACATTCAAGGTAGGTATGATAAAGAAAAAAACTTTCCGTTTAATCAAAGAAATGCCTACATCCTTTCCTACACTACACATCCTTCATTTCGTTTCGTACACACACCAGGAAAGTTCTAGACACTTTACAATAGCATGGAAGAATCAAAACCTCACCTCACACTCATTGCACATGCTCAACTCAAGACTTAATCACAGACTCTTCAATCAGCTAATTACAAGAATTTAATATTAAGCCTCAATCACACCAAATCGAACTCTACGACCTAGGTATCTCAACATGTTTCACATTTGCATGATTTCATACAAATCATCTTTGCATCTCAATATCATGTACAACACGCAACATGAATTTTGCACCATGAAGTAGCGACACGTTTGGGAAACAACCAAAAGAAAGAAAATAAAAGAAAGAAAAAAAACTACTCCTATCGACTACAATTCCCTTAAGATGGTCGTCATCCATCCATCATAGGGAACGATCACTATTTACGACATCGGTTCAATGGGACTATTCTCGGTAAAAGCACCGAAAAAAAAGGCCAAGAAACCCAATCATAAAAAATTCAACAATTTTTTTTTAAAAATATCGATAATTTCGGTAGGGAAAAAAAAATTTACACAACCAGCTAACAACAACTCAACACAACACACAACAACTTAACATTCATTACACACCGAATTACAATACAAAACAAACTCACAAAATCACAGGGTCACAATTTTTTTTTCACAGGCACAACAACACAAGAGATAAAAAAACAAAAAAACCACAATGAAACATACAACACCTAACTACTCCCACCGCACACTTAAATCGAACACTGTCCCCAATGTTCATCAAATTCAACATAGCAAAAAAGTAGGTGGTGAAACTCCCTGATCAATCGAAGTATTCAACTTCTTCGTCAGGTGCCGTTGCCTCGTCCCCCATATCTGAATCGCCCCTGCTATCCTCAGCTGACTCAACATCTGAGTCATCGCGGCGTGTCTCCTCATCAGTGGGGACATCATCATCTACAGGCTCCACAAAACCTGGCCCCACTCGGTATAGAGCCATGGCATTTTCGCCAAAGGGGTAATCTACCTCGAGCTGCCATAGCTCATCTTCTGTTGCTAGCCTCCGGCCTATGCGCAACTGCAGCATCTGCATCCCGTACATGCGGGCCATATACTGATCATCCCGAGCATGTCGCTCGGCTAGTGTAAGAACTGGCCCGTGAGTGGTGTCGGGTGCCTTGGTTTTGGTGACGTCCAAGGAACGCCTATCCATTTGTGGGATGTAGTCTAGGGCCTCCTCCTCGATGTTGAGGCCCCTCAGAAATGTGGTCAGCAAACCACCAAACCCGTACCTATGCCCTTGATGCAAACGGGCTCTCTTCATGGCGGAGATGATCACCGCCCCAACACTAATCTCCAGCCCTTTCATCAGGGCATAAACCAAGCACACACAATCCCGAGTGACATCTGTCACGTGCACCCCTGGGATCAGGCAGGAACACACTATTTTAAGCCAAATCCTGGCTTCCCTGTTCATTTGAGAGTAAGGCAGCATCTGATGGTAGCCCCTCTCCTTGTGCTTTGCATACCATTTCTTCCCTTTGTCCGTTACCCATTGGGTTCTGTATTGACGGCGTTGGCCGCGTGGAACCGCTGGTGCTGCTGGGACTGCTGTTCCCAATCTAATCCTTTTTCTCCCGGCGCCTGATGTAGATGCGCCCTTTCCTTTGTCTTGCCTGCTTGACATCGTTCCTGTCAAATCAAATTGACAGTCCCAATGTTATTCAAGTCAAAAATTTGCTTCGATTAAGGTTGGGTTGAGTTAGGCCACCCCACACTTAATCTTTAGCCACAATGAAAACAATTCGGCAAGACAATCATTCTATTCCAATTTTTATCAACCAACATGCCTCGTGCATTCAGATAAGTCGATGGAATAATGACTAAGTACTACTCAGACTTCGTACAACTAATCACAATTTCACCATCGATTCCATTACATCACATAGCACTTAGCCAAAATTTTTTTCAACAATAATAACCTATGCAATTCACCAATTTCATTTTCCCGAAAATTCCCTTGTTTATTTAGCATATTCATCCACATTCACAACATCATTTACATCACCCAAAATACAAAACCCAATCATTTTAAAATTTTAAACCAAATTTAGTTTCTTCGTATTCAAATTCCAACCCTAGCTACCAATTTCGCACAAATTCGATCAAACATGTATTTATCGAGTTCATATAATCATAACGATACTACGAACATCAATAAACAAATAACTTAAATGAATTCATGCTCAATTTACACTTAGGGCAAGCTTTAGTCACCTTACATCATCAAAAATTGAAGAACATACCTTTAATTCGATGAACTTGAAGAAAAGTTGAAGAAAATTTGCTCCTAGGTCCGTGTCACGTCGGGGAAGGGGGGATTTTAGGGAGTTTGTCATGGAGGGGAGTGAGAAATGGGAAAAAATGAGGTGTTTTCGGGGTTAAGAAGGGTATTTTTTCGCGCGGGTCACCCGGAGACCCGGTATGACCCGTCGCGAATAACACTTCAACGTGTCACGGAGGGTAACGTGGAGCACCCCCTTCGTGACACGGAGCCATCACGCAGGGGTTCTGGAATTTGTAAAAATTCCAAAACACCTTCAACGTGTCACAGAGGGTAACGCGGAGGCCCTCCTCCGTGACACGGAGGCATCGCGCAGGCTCACTGTTTTGCCACTTTTTAATTTTTTCTCACCTCAATTTTTTCCTTTGCAATCCTTTGCATTTTTGCCCTCCGTTCAACCTGAAAATCATCTCATAACAAGAAATTGGTTAGAATTTATAGGTTTCAAACACGAACACAATTTTTTTTTATTATTTTCTTTTTCTTTTTAACTAATTCTACTCATCTATTACAACAATTTCACGGATTTCCTCTCGTGCAGCACCTGGTTTACCGTCGCGGCTCAACGTCATTAAAGCTCAATCATCCACTAGAGTGACGGATGTTTTCTCTCGAATAACATCCTCACCCCAATAATGCTTACACCGCTGCCCATTAACCCAGAACATGACACTTCGATCTTCTTGCCAGAACTCCACTGCCCCGTGCGGGGTCATTCTCACTACCTCAAATGGCCCTGACTATTTGGACCGCAATTTCCCTGGAAACAACTTCAATCATGAATTGAAAAGCAACAGGTTCTGCCTCGGCTTGAAAATACGATGTACCATATGCTTATCGTGCCACCTCTTTGTTTTCTCTTTGTAGCCCTTGGTACTTTTATAAGCATGCTAATGGAACTCACCAAGTTCCCTGAGTTGCATCAGCCTCTTCTTGCCCGCTAGCTCTAGGTCCATATTCAATTTCCTCACGGCCTAGAAAGCTCAGTGTTCTAGCTCCACCGGAAGATGACACGCTTTTCCATAGACCAACCGGTATGGAGAAGTCCTAATTGGTGTTTTGTAAGCAGTTCTATATGCCAACAACGCATCATCGAGTTTGCTTGACTAATCACTACGTTGTGCATTCACTGTTTTCTGGAGAATCTGCTTCACTTCTCTGTTCGACACCTCCACTTGCCCACTAGTTTGGGGATGATATGTTGTTGCCACCTTGTGGCACACCCCATACTTAGTCAGCAACTTTATGAAACTTGCATTGACAAAATGAGCCCTTCCATTACTGATAATGGCTCGGGGTGTCCTGAACCTGGTGAAAATGTGTTTCTTCACAAATTTTGTTACCACCTTATTGTCATTCCTGGGGTAAACTAGCACTTCAACCCACTTTTATACATAATCAACGACCACCAAGATGTAACAATTACGAAATGACAGTGGGAACGGGTCCATGAAATCAATACCCCATACATCAAAGATCTCCACTTCTAGTATATGCTGCAGCGGCATCTCTTGCCTCCTACCAATTGTGCCTATCCTTTGACATCTATCACACATTTTGACGTATCCCATTGAGTCTCTGAACTGTGTAGGCCAATAGAAACCTGACTGTAGCACTTTGTGCGCCGTCCGCTCGCCTCCATGGTGCCCTCCATACAATGAAGAGTGACAACTCCTCAAAACTTCTGCAATTTGGATCTCCGGGATGCATCTTCTCATAACCTGATCCGGTCCCTATTTAAATAAGTACGGCTCATCCCAAATAAAATACATGCAATCATGCTTCAATTTTTTTCTCCGCTGAGCCGTAGCCTCCTGTGGATAGACTCCACTCACTAGCAAATTCACTATGTCTGCATACCACGGGATCTCAACTTCCCCTATTGCCAAGAGCTGCTCATCCGAGAACTCCTCTTTGATGCCGTCACCTTCCTTTACATGCGACTGGCTTTCCAATCGCGATAGGTGATCTGCCACTTGATTCTCGCTCCCCTTTCTATCTTTAATATCTAGGTCAAACTCTTGCAACAACAAGATCCATTTGATCAACCTGGGCTTTGCATCCTTCTTGTAAAATAGATACCGAATCACTGCATGATCGGTATACACCACTACTCTCGAACCCACCAAATAGGACCTGAATTTATCAAACGCAAACACCAATGCTAGCATCTCCTTTTCTGTGACTATATAATTACTTTGGGCAGTGTTTAGTGTTTTGCTTGCATAGTGAATAGAATGAAAGATTCTATTCCTCCGCTGCCCCAATATAGCTCCCACAGCCATATCGCTTGCATCACACATCAGTTCAAATAGTTGTTCCCAATCCGGAGAAATAAGGATATGTGCTTCTATCAATTTCTACTTCAACTCCTCGAATGCTTTGACACACTCATCATCCAACTCAAACTTCACCTCTTTTTCTAGCAATCTGCATAATGGTCTAGAAATTTTGGAGAAGTTTTTGATGAACCGTCTGTAGAACCCTGCATGCCCGAGAAAACTGCGAACACCCTTCACCGACACAGGTGGTGGTAGCTTCTTAATAACTCCGATCTTAGCACAATCGACCTCCAACCCCTTGCAAGACACATTATGTCCAAGGAAGATACCCTCCTTTACTAAGAAATGACATTTCTCCCAATTGAGTACAAGGTTGGATTCTTCACAGCGAGCTAGCACCATGTCAAGATTCTGCAAACAAGTAGCAAATAAATTACTAAAAATAGAAAAATCATCCATAAATACCTCGACAAAATCCTCCACCATGTCGTGAAAGATAGCTATCATGCATCTCTGGAATGTGGCGGGTGCATTGCATAACCCAAATGGCATCCGCCTAAAAGCATATGTCCCATAAGGACATGTGAAGGTAGTCTTCTCCTGATCCTCCGGGGCTATGGCTATTTGGTTATAGCCAGAGTACCCATCAAGGAAACAATAATATTCTTGTCCTGCCAATCTGTCCAATATCTGATCAATGAACGGGATAGGATAGTGATCTTTCCTTGTGGCTTCATTGAGCTTTCTATAGTCCATGCAAATCCGTCAGCCTGTGACGGTGCGAGTAGGGATCAGCTCATTCATCTCATTAGTGACCACGGTCATCCCTCCTTTCTTTGGGACACACTGAACGGGGCTGACCCATTTGCTGTCCAAAATAGGATAGACCACACCTGCATCAAGCCACATAATTACTTCTTTCCTAACTACATCTTTCATTGCCGGATTCAACCTTCACTGAGGCTGAACAATTGGCTTTGCTCCTATCGCCATGAAAATTCTGTGTGTGCAAAAAGCTGGGTTGATACCCTGAATATCTGACATTTGCCAACCCATTGCTTTCTTCCTTCTACTGAGGACCACCAATGCTTCCTTTTCCTGTGCCTCTGTCAATTCTGCGGAGAGGATAACTGGCAAAGTATCCTCTTCCCCCCAAAAGACATATTTTAAATTGGGAGGCAATGTTTTCAATTCCAGCTTTGGTGCTTCCTCAATAGATGGTTTCGGCAATAGTTCTAGGGACCTCATTAAAGGCTGAAAGTCCTGCTTCCTTGGATACCTTTGTGGTTCATTCAGCATTTGCACCACCTCATAAGTATCTCTATTTCTGAAATGATCGGAGCTCAGCAATGCTCTTTCCAATGAATCTCGGGATTCAACAATCTGAAGAATTTCTGCTTGATCAAGCACACTGATTGCTGAAAGCTCCTCATGTATGGCCGGAAGCTTTGTGGCCTTGTACACGTCAAATACCTCCACCTTGTCATGCGCCCGCATGGTTAGCTGCCCTGCGGCTACATTAATCAAAGCTTTCCCGATTGCCAAGAAAGGAGTCCCAAAATAAATGGGACTTCTGCATCCGGCTCAAAAGCCAGCTCAACAAAATCTACCAGGATGATAAGCGAGCACACTTGCACCAGCACGTTCTCCATAATGCTATCTGGTCTGGCCAAAGAACGATCCGCTAACTGCAAGATCACTGTAGTTGGTCTAGGACTGCCCAACCCCAACTTCTTGAATACCGATGTCGGCATCAAGTAAATGCTTGCTCCCAAATCGCATAGTCCACGAGCTTGGATACTTTGCCCAATTGTGATTTGAATTGTAAAGCTCCCAGGGTCCTTGAGCTATGTTGGCAACCTGTTCTGTATTCGGGAAGTGCACTCCTCCGTAAGCGCCACCGTAGCATACTCCGTTAATCTGCTTTTGTTCGCCACGATGTCCTTGATATATTTTGCATACTTCGGCACTCCCTGCAAAACATCAATAAGAGGTAAATTAATGTGTACCTGTTTAAGCACCTCCATGAACTTTTTGAAACACGCTTCCTCCTTGTGTTTCTTTAATCTTTCAGGGAACGGGGGTGGTGGTCTTTCTGGTTTAGCTTCCTACTTCTTCCCCCTCTCATCATCGTGTTCCTTTTATTTCTCCACTACTCCTGACTGCTGAGGTGGTCTTTCTGGTTCCACCTCCTTGAGTGGTAAACCAATCCTTATGGTCACTGCATTTACTTGCTTGGGATTCGGGTCAGTGTCACTCGGTAGTCCTCCTCTTGGCCTGGTGTTTTGAGCTCCAGCTAGTTGCCCAAACTGGTACTCCAATGCCTTTGTAGCTAACTAATTATTCTTTACATCTGCCGCCAACTTCACATAGTCAGCCTGCAATTGAGCTTGGTTAGCTATCATTGTTTTAAACATTTCCTCAATGCTGGGTGGTGGTGGTGGAGGAGGTGCATTGTTGCTTCTGTATTAAGTCTGATAGTTCTGTTGTCCTCCTTTTTTCTCTGTGCACCCTAATTCGAACTCTACCCTTGATGGCTGTTACTACCCCAGGAGAAATTCGGATGATTCCTCGAATTAGAGTTGTAGTTGTTGCCATACTGTTGGTGATTATTTATTTGTACATTACCAACAAAGTTCACTGAATCTGGATTTGCACCACAACACTCAGTTGAGTGTTAATTAATACCGCATACTTCACACGAAATCTGCTGCACTACATTTACTGGGGATTGAGATTGATTTAAGCTCATGTTGCTGAAGTGGGTGTTAAGTTGATTTTGCAACGCAGCTATCTGTGCAGCGATTGTAAACCCATCCACTTCCAAGACTCCTGCCGCTTTCCTTGTTCCTCCTCTAGAAGAGTCTGCATTCCACTCTGGATTTCCCTGCGAAATATGATTTAACAAAGTATACAGCTCCTCATAAGTCTTTTCTAATGCTTGTCCCCCAACTGCTATGTCTAGCAAAATTTTTGTGTGGGGTTCCAAACCCTCTATGAACATATGCACCAGCACATCATTGGACTGGTGATGCTGAGGACAATCCCGTAACATGGATTTGAATCTTTCCCAAGCTTGATACAGATTCTCCCCCTCTCTTTGTTTAAAACTTAGAATCTGACTTCTAAGTCTTGCTGTTTTCCTGGATAGAAAGAACCGTATCAAAAATTTTCTTGCAATATCATCCCAAGTGGTGATGGAATTAGGTGGCTCAGCTTTCAACCACCTCTTTTCTTCTCCCAATAGTGAAAATGGAAACAGTGTAAGCCTTACGTAATCAGATGATACTCCAGGGGGGATGTAAGTGTCACTTATCTCCAAAAGGTTTTGGAGATGTTGTTGTGGATCCTCGTGAGGGAGACCTGTGAATTGCCCGCTGGTGTGCAGTAATTGCACCATATTCTATTTTAGCTCAAACCTTTCTCCTGGCTCGGGTTTGCGAATGCTTGATGTAACATTGTTAGCATGTGGGATTGCAACTTCGTGAACCGGCCTAGCTGCCATTTCCTCGGGCACTAACACTGCTCTTACAAGTGGTGGATTCTGTTGTTGCACCATTATTGTTTGTCTGAGCAATTGCAACTTTTTCTCTAGAGCTTCTCTCCTTTGACGATGAAATTGTCTTTCTGGCTCTAAGTATGAGTCCACCAGCTCCTTGTCTCTTGCTAATGTTCAACAAAATTAAATATCTTGAAAAGACAGGATAAGATCAAGTTGTCAGCACTATATAGAAATCGTAAACTAACACTTAAGAAAACAATTTTACCAATTGCCAGTCCCCGGCAACGGCGCCAAAAACTTGTTCGGTCTGTTTCGCAACTACACGCAAGTGCACCAGGTCGAACAAGTAGTAAAATGGCTAAAGTAAGCCAAGTATCGATCTCACAGGGACTGAACCAAGGTAATAATCGAATTAAGTGTTAATGAACTCTAACTCTAAGAATGCAGACAACAATTTAAAGAAGATTTTGAGAGTTGGTTTCCTAATTTATACAAATCTAAAACAAAATTATAAAGTGAGTCTGAACTATAGTAATGAGCAGGCTGAGGCCAAAACGAACCTGCAGGGAAGTTATTTATCAATACAATTCGGTTAATCTTTCCTTCGGTTGCTAGTCAAGAATTATTGCCTATGGAGAAAAACTTTCATATTCTACCCAACTTAAGAATCATGAACCTTCAACCTACATTTCTGTGATAAAAGAATTTCATGTTCTAGCCATACGAAACTGATTCCTTAATTGACTAATACGACTTTCAGATATATTTCTATTCTGAAGGTAAATCAATTCTCAATTTTCCCAAACTAAGAAGAGATCATATCCTACCAATTCACAACTTTCCAATTTCTTTCCGTTTCAAGATAAAATTGGATTTTTTAGATATACATTAACATTGGCCAGACATTAATGCAGTAAGAACAAGAATTGATAGAACAACCATGGAAGAAAAGATGAAAAACCAAAATAATCAACAATTACATTCCACTACAAATGTTCTTAACCTCAGCAAGAAGTGAATTTAGCCACTCATTTGGGGATTAAACACCATCAAATGAGTATAAATCATACAAACAATTGAAATAAAGGAGAAAGAGTTAGAGAAGAACCCTAAGATTTTCGTCCCCTCAACTTCCTATAACCCACGTTCTTTCTCAACCAAGTCAGAATAATTAAAAATAAACCTAAGTGTGCTATTTATACTAGTGGGAATGTTTTCCGGAATAACAAGCAACGTGTCACGGAGTGCATCACGGAGAACTGCCTTCGTGACACGGTGCAAACGCGGACCCTCACTGGAATTTTATGTTCCAGGTAAATATGGGAAACGTGCCACGACATGTAACGCGGGGCTTGGCCAACGTGCCACGGCACCGATGCGGACCTTCACTGGAATTTGTCCAAGTAACTCATCCGAGGTAGACTGCCTCCGCGATGGAAGCGTGACACGGCTCCATCACGGAGTCCCTTTGTTTGCTGCTTTTCCTTGACCTCTTCCACTGATCGCTTCCGAGTCCATTCCCGATTTTCACCAACATGCAACTTAGCTTCCTAAAATTACATTCTTCCTGCAAAACAACACTAATCATGTTGGTTAGTATAAATTCACAATTTAACTACAAATCACATGAGAATGTACAAATAACGATGGATAAACAAGACGAAATAGAGCATTTGAGCATTACTTGGGCATATAATTCTGCCCAAGATCAATGACCTCCCACAGGGGAAGAGTGACAAGCCTTTAGAATTGGAATTATCTCCACTTCTAGGACACACCTTCGTACTAACCCATCTGCACAACTTCGGAATAGGTAAGGCTCATCCCAAAAGAATTTCCAAACATCATGCATGAATTTCTTCTTTTACTGATAATCCAAACCTTTGGGCACAATGTTGTTGGCTAAGTAATTAGCAACATCAGCAAACCATGGTGTCAAGTCGTGGGTTGCAGCTAATATTTTCTCATCCAAAGAGGCGTCATTGATCTCCTGTTGTGCTCCTGGCTTCCCATTTGTTTCTAGGTGCGACAAATGGTTGACCACTTGATTCTCACATCCCTTACGATCTTTCATTTCAAAATCAAATTCCTACAACAACAACACCCACCTGATCAATCTTGGTTTAGCATCCTTCTTGGCCATTAAGTACATGAGTGTTGCGTGGTCCCTGTGCACCACCACTTTGGTTCCAAGCAAGTACTCCTGGAATTTTTCAAATGCAAACACAATAGCTAAGAGCTCCTGTTCAGTCACTGTGTTGTTTGTTTGTGCATTGTTCAGAGCTTTACTAGCATAGTAGATTGGGTGGAAGATCTTGTCTCTTCATTGACCAAGGAATGCTCCTAATGCAACCCCACTTGCATCGTATATAAAATCAAAGGGTTTTGACCAATCAAATGCTACAATGATTGGAGAGAAGATTAATCTCTCCGTTAACTCCACAAAAGCCTTCAAACACTCATCATCAAAATTGAATTTCGCCTCTTTTACAACAGTTAGAATAAGGGATGAGCTATTTTGGAAAAATCTTTAATGAAATGGCGGTAAAATCCCGCATATCCTAGGAAACTCCTAACACCTTTTACGGTACATGGTAGGGGTAGCTGAGCAATGGCATCCACTTTGGCTTGATCTACTTCAATCCCTTTTTCAGAAATTTTGTGTCCCAATACAATCCCTTCTTTGACCATGAAGTGACACTTTTCAAAATTTAGGACCAAATTCATCTCCATACATCTCATTAATACATCATCCAAATGTGATAAGCAGTCATCAAATGAGTTCCCTACAGCTGAAAAAACATCCATAAAGACTTCCATCATATCTTCCACCATGTAAGAAAATATGGACATCATGCATCTCTGAAATGTGGTGTAAAATCCCCGGAAACTCAAAATCTAATTTAGGACTTAAAACTGGAAATCTAGAAAAGCTGCAGCAAAGCTACTGGAAGACCCACCTAGTGAGTCGTTAAGTGACCTCACGACTCATTAGGTGAGCCGTGAGAAGCAGGTTTGAGGTTTCTGAGAAGGGAGGCAGTCTACCCAACAAGGGACTTCACGAGTCGTGGTCACTGACCATGACCTGTTGCGTTGTCAGGTTTAGGTTGAGGATATTATCAATGGAGTAGTGTACTTGACGGGTGGGGGCAATGAGTCGTGGTCCCTAGTAACGACTCGTTATGTCCCCCGTTACCAGCCCTGGTGAGTTTTTAGCTAGTGCACCTAACGAGTGCCACAACGAGTCGTCGTCAGTGGTAACGAATTGGTAGGTGAAACGTTACCAAGCTTAGCATTTAATGTTCAGAAGTGCGACAGTGTGGTCCACGACTGGTGACCATGAGTCGTGGTCAGCGACCACGACTCGTTAGGTCTCTCGTGGTGACCTACTGGGGAGCTTAGGCAGTGTACCTGATGGGAGTGACCATGAGTCGTGGTTAGCCACCATGACCCGTTAGGTCACCTGTTAGGGTCACCTGACAGTTTTTCCCAGCAATTTTCTAAGGACTATTTAGTAATTATCTATTCTCCTAAGATTTAAACTACGTCGTTTTGGACGTAAATTCAAACTTATTAGAGGGTTTGGACGGTTCCTTCCCTCATTCTCATGTCTACACTTAAAAAATTTATTGAAACTCCTCTCAAGAAACTCTCTATAAGACTTAAGGTGTGCCTTCATCGCAGTAGTTCAGGTCTTCTTCTTTGGGAAACTTTCAGCTAGGTATTTGGGAATCAACAAGGGAATTGTCCTTCCCTTGTGTCCCTCAAAATCTTCCCATAATTTCCCTATTAGTTTAGCCCTGAGATTTTCGAATATGCAGAGATTTTCATGTTGGTTCTCGTTAATTTCAATTGGGTTATTATCCATGTTTATTACTCATATGATTTTAAACAATTCATAAGTAAATAGTTGTTGTTATTCCCAAGATGATTTATAGCCCTAAATTTTCGAGTAAAGATTATTGCATATTAAATTTCGTCAATTTTGCAAAGTATGTTTTGGGCTGAATATCCTAGAAATTCTTATTATATATATATATATGTGTGTGTGTGTGTGTGTGTGTGTGAGCAATGATTCCATTAAGGAGAATAATTTTACCCTTGTTGGATGAAACCCCTTTAAATTCTTGAAATTTCATCATATCATGAAATTCCCATATTGTTGGAATGAGTTGAGTTCTCTATTAGCTGCTTAGTAATTCAGTCCAGTTAAAATGTAGAATCTCTTAAGAATCATTCAGAGAATTGTCAACTGATCAGTTTGATTACAGTCTTTTCCCGAGGTGTCAGTGGTGCTTCTCAGTTATCAAAACCATACTCTGAATATAATTTATTTTGTCCATTAGACGGTCATGACATTCTAGTTTAATCACTCTGACCACCCCCATGACCCCCGTTCAGTTATTATTTTGTTCTTTAAACGGTTACGACGCTTCCAGATTAGCAGCTCTTACCAGTCTTAGAACTCAGTTTCCAAATCCGGTCCTATAAGATGCTTGGGGAACTTTCAGATAGTATCCCTGAGTAAGTTATAGTCTTGGGCCCCAGTATCGAGCTATCCATTTGTCAATAGTAGTCCTGATAGGATTATCCAGTTGGAGTAGGACTTAACACCGAAAGGGCCGGGTTTCCAACGCACCCAGGTTCCAGAACTACGTTGCCACTGTAGGTTATATTTACTTGGCCTCATGGCCCCCTCTTATAGTGATTCTCACAGTCCATGCCTTTATACCCTGGAAAGGTATATTGGGTCCTACTGGTGGGGTGTATACATTGGACTCCACGTCTAGCTCACATGGTTAAGTGTCAGTTATAGACTCTCCCACTAGTCAGTACAGTTCAGTCTCAATTTTGACAGTTCAGTTTAGTTCAGATCAGATCAGATCAGCGTGGTCTCTTAGACTTAGTATTTCAAACTTAGGGCATGTCTTTGACAATCAGACAGGGTCATCTTGACTATTTTTGTTTACATCAGTAGTTTAGTTCAGCTTATCAGTTGGTCATTCCATGTCATTTCAGTTTAGTCACCTATATATTTATCATTATGCTTCTCTCACTTACTCAATACATTCAAAGTACTGATGCATACTTTTATGCTGTATAAATTTATGATACAGCCTCATGTTCTCAAACGCATCGTCGTTAGCTAATTTTGTCTGAATCTCTCTATCAGTAGCAGAAATGTGAGTCCTCATATTCCGAGGGAGTTATTTCCTTCATTTCAGTTTTATCTACTATTTTTAGTTAGACTTAGAGTTAGGTAGGGGCTTTTCCCAGCAACTCCTCAGTTAAATGGCTTTTAGACACAGACTTGATTTTAGATTCTCAGATATATTAAATCTCTATGTTTGATTTATAATTTTCATAAACTCTATTATGTATTATTTCAAAGCTTCCGCTATGCATGTTTTACTCAAAATACCAGTGTATGATAGACAAAGGGTTGACTTGGGGTTACTTGTGACTCCAAGTACCGTGTTTCATCCAGGGTGTAGACTCGGGGAATGACAAACTCGATTCAGGGAACTAAGTTTAGAGTATCCTCAGAAAGTCTGAAAGCCGCATCAAGTAGAGTCCTTTTCATGGGTGTGAAATTCGCCACACTTATCACTAGGAGGCTATAAGATGTTATTAGGAAAACTCCCTTTTGTTCATACTCCTTATCGTGCGTTAAAGTTGAATTCAAGAAATACCCTTCTAATTCGTACTCTATTTCATTTCAGTGAATCATGCCTCCCAGACGTGGTAACAGAAGAAGGGCCGTTAACACCGACAGACCTGCCCCACCAGCCCCGGCAGCTCCTCAAGATGATTCAGTGTCTACTGCCAAATTAAGGCGACCATTCAACTGCTGGCCCAAACAGTCACCAACCAGGTGAACCAACAGGTGGTGCCGATGAACACCAATGGGTCTGCAGGAGCTACAAGGGTGCGGGTCTTCACTCGTATGAACCTCCATCTTTTCAGGGATCCAAAGTAGGGGAGGATCCCTAGGAGTTCATGGATGAGGTCAGGAAGATCACCCGCATTATGGGTGTTAGCTCCTCTTAAAGTGCTGACCTAGCTGCCTACTAGTTAAAAGGGGTGGCTCAGGTCTGGCATGACCAATGGAAAGAGGGGCGCCAACAGGAGAAAGACCATTTGAGTGGGAAGAGTTGCACACAACTTTCTTGGACAGGTTTTTTTTCCCTCGGGAGTTGAGGGAGGCAAAAATGGAGGATTTTATGAATTTGAGATAGGGCAACAGAACTATGAAGGAGTATGCTCTGGAGTTTACTAGGCTATCTAAGTATGCTCCAGAGATGGTAGCCGAGCCTAGGGCTCGCATGATGAAGTTTGTAAATAGAGTGTCAAATCCGATCCTCAAGGAGTGCAGGTCCACGATGATGATTAAGGACATGGACCTTTCTAGCTTGATTGTCTACGCCTAGCAGATTGAGGTTGAAAAATTGAAGGATATGGAACGTAAGAACAAACGGACAAGGACTGGCCATTCAGATTTTGGCCATCAAAGGTCTAGCGGTGGTAACCGGCCATAGCAACAACAGCAGCAGCAGCAATAGCAGCAGAGAGCCCTAGCACCCAACTAAGCTAGCGCCCCAACCTTCTGATCCTGCCAGGATCAACAGGGTGGGTTATTTGGAACTCAGGCTCAAACTCACAATACAGGGAACAAGTATCCAGCTTGCCCCAAGTGTGGTAGGAACCACCCGGGAGAATGCCTTCAGGGACGAGAGGGCTATTTTGGGTGTGGATAGGCTTAGGGAGTGCCTGTCAGCAGGGCGAGGGAGATCACAATCTACCACCTCATTAGCTCCAACAGGTCAATCAGCTCAGCAGGCCAACACATCAAGTACAAATGGCTGTCAGCGCCAAAATCGCTTCTATGCTCTATCTTCCCACCAGGATCAGGAAAGCTCACCTGACGTAGTTACTGGTATGTTACATCTCTTCCATCTAGACGTGTATGCCTTCTTAGATCCAGGAGGCACTCTTTTGTTCATGACTCCCTATATAGAAGTCTAGTTCAACATCAGTCCATAGGTCCTCCTAGAACCATTTTCAGTCTCCACCCTAGTTGGCTAGTCAGCTAGAGCCAGCTGGGTGTATAGAAACTGCCCAGTCTCAGTCCTGAGTAAAGTTATTCTAGCTGATCTTGTAGAGCTAGACATGGTCCACTTTGACCTTATTCTCGGCATGAATTGGTTACACTCCTGTTGTGCCTCAGTCGATTGCAGAACTAGAGTTTTCAAGTTTCAGTTTCCCACTAAGCCAGTGTTAGAATGGACGGGCAGCAGTTCAGCGCCTAAGGAAAGGTTTATTTCCTACCTTAAGGCCCAGAAACTCATCTCCAAAGGATGTATATATCATCTGTTTCGGGTCAAGGATTCCAACTCTGAGACCCCAACCATCCAGTCAGTTCCAGTAGTTAGTAGTTCCCAGATGTTTTTCTTGAGGATCTTCCCGGAGTTCCCCCTAAGTAGGAAATAGACTTCGAAATAGACCTCCTCCCAGATACTCAGCCAATCTCTATCCCTCCTTACAGAATGGCTCCAACTGAGCTTAAGGAGTTGAAGGAGAAGCTAAAAGATCTTCTAGACAAGGGTTTTATCAGACCCAATATATTTTCCTGTGGTGCTCCAGTGCTATTCGTGCGTAGCTAAGACAGTGCCCTCAGAATGTGCATAGATTACCCTCAGCTGAACAAGGTCACAGTTAAGAACAAGTACCCTCTACCCAGAATTGACAATCTGTTCAACCAACTTCAGGGAGCTAGTTGTTTCTCCAAGATCGATCTCAGGTTAGGGTACCATCAGTTAAGGGTTAGAGAGTGTGACATACTGAAAACAACATTCAAAACTCGGTATGGTCACTATGAGTTTGTGGTGATGTCCTTCGGGCTAACAAACTGCCCAACAGTCTTCATGGATTTGATGAGTAAGGTCTTCAAGTTGTACCTGGATATGTTCGTCATTGTATTTATCGATGACATTCTAGTATAGTCTAAAAATGAAGAAGAGCATGCAAATAACCTAAGATTAGCATTACAGACACTCAGGGACTGCCAGTTATTTGCCAAGTTTAGCAAGTGCAAATTTTGGTTAAAGTATGTGACTTTCTTAGGTCATGTGGTCTCGGGTGAAGGAATACAAGTAGAGCCTCATAAGATAGCAACAGCGAAGGATTGGCCTAGACCTACCTCTCTTACTGAAATCAGGAGTTTCCTAAGCTTAGCGGGTTATTATTGACAGTTTGTGGAAAGCTTCTCCTCCATAGCATATCCTCTGACTAAGCTAACTCAGAAGAAAGTGAAATTTCAGTGGTCGGATGAGTGTGAGAAGAGTTTTCAGGAGTTGAAGACTCGACTCACTATCTCTCCAGCGTTAACCTTGCCGAAAGGATCAGATGGGTTGGTTGTGTATTGTGACGCTTCCAGAGTTGGACTCGGTTTCGTTCTGATGTAGCAGGGCAAAGTGATAGCCTATGCCTCCAGACAGCTCAAAGTTCATGAGAAGAATTATCTAACTCATGACTTGGAGTTGGTAGCGGTGGTATTCACGCTAAAAATATAGAGACATTACCTTTATGGAGCTCACGTGGATGTGTTCACAGATCACAAGAGCCTTTAGTATGTGTTCAACCAGAAGAACCTAAACCTGCGTCAGAGATGGTGGTTGAAGTTGCTAAAAGAATATGACATTAGTGTACTTTATTACCCAGGAAAAGCCAATGAGGTGGCTAACGCCCTAAGCAGACGGTCTATAGGGAGTGTGACTCATATTGAGGAAGACAAAAAGGAGTTATCAAGGGATGTCCACAGACTAGCCCGGTTAGGGGTGCAGCTGGTTGGTTCAGCCGAAGGTGGGGGTGGTAGTGCAAAATTGGGTCGGATTCATCCTTGGTAGTTGAAGTTAAGTCCAGAAAAGATGAAGATCCAGTCTTACTTAAACTTAAAGAAGCAATTTTCAGAAAAGAGGTTGAGGCTTTCTCCAAAGGGGGAGATGGTGTACTCCGTTACTAGGGAAGGTTGTGTGTACCGGATGTTGGCGAGTTGAGACAACATATACTGGATGAGGCACACAGCTCGAGATACTCCATTCACCATGGTGCTACTAAAATGTATCGTGACTTGTGGGATATTTACTGGTGGAATGGTATGAAGAGAGACATTCTGAATTCGTGGCCAAGTGCCCGAACTGCCAGCAAGTCAAGGTGGAACATCAAAGACCAGGAGGCATGACTTAAGACATCAGCATACCCACATGGAAGTGGGAAGAAGTAAATATGGACTTCATTACAGGTCTACCTCAGACTCGCCGACAGCATGACCTAATCTAGGTGGTAGTAGATCGGATGACTAAGTCAGCACACTTCCTCCCAGTTAAAACCACAGACTCAGCTGAGGACTATGCCAAACTTTACATCCGACAGTTAGTCAAACTCCATGGGGTGCCCTTGGCTATCATTTCAGATAGGGGAACACAATTCACCTCACACTTCTGGAAATCCTTTCAAAAGGGACTAGGCACTCAGGTCAAGCTCAACACAGCTTTCCACCCGCAGACCGATGGGCAAGCTGAGTGGACTATTCAGACTCTATAAGATATGCTGAGAGCGTGTGTGATTGATTTTAAGGGGAATTAGGATGACCATTTGCCTCTTATCGAGTTTGCATACAACAACAGTTACCACTCTAGCATTCAGATGGCCCCATTTAAAGCATTATATGGGAGAGGTGTAGATTGCCTATAGGGTGGTTCGAGGTTGGTGAAGATACCCTGATAGGGCCATACTCAGTACATGAGGCAATGCAGAAAGTTTAGCTCATCTGAGATCGGTTGAAAGCAGCTTAGAGCTGTCTGAAATCTTATGCCGATGTGCGGAGAAGAGAGTTGGAGTTTGCAGTTGATGACTGGGTATACCTGAAAATTTTGCCCATAAAAGGGGTGATGAGGTTTGGAAAGAAAGGAAAGCTCAGTCCGAGATATGTGGGACCTTATAGAATTTTGAGGCGTATCGGCAATGTAGCCTATGAGCTAGAGTTACCTTCAGAACTAATAGTTGTCAACCTAGTTTTTCATGTGTCACTTTTGAAGAAGTGCATCGGAGATCCAACCTCAGTTGTGCCATTAGACAGCATGGGAGCAATGGATAGTCTCTCATATGAGGAAGTACCAGACAAGATCCTTGACCGTCAGGTTTGTAAGTTGAGGAATAAGGAAATAGCTTCATTCAAGGTCCTACGAAGAAATCAGCAGGTTGATAGAGCTACGTGGGAGGCCGAAGCAGATATGATGGCCAAATACCCTCATTTGTTCCCTACCGGCTCTAGCACAACTTGAGATATTAGTTTTGACCCTAGAACTCAATTTAGTTTTCATGACTCCGTTAAGATGTTCAAGTCTCTTTTACGTTTTTGATTGTATGTATGAAAAGTAATTTCAGATATGTATTTTGGAATGGAGGTAGTCATTTGGGAGTTTTAGACTTAAATGAGCAGTATTTAAAAATTTTGATTGCTATATTCTGCTTCCTATGTATTTTCCAACATTCAAGGATGAATGCTTACAAGGGGGAGATATTGTAATGCCCCAGAAACTCAAAATCTAATTCCGGGACTTAAATCTGAAATTCTGGAAAAGCTGCAAAAAAGCTACAGGACGACCCACCTAACGAGTCGTTAAGTGACCTCACGACTCGTTAGGTGAGCCGTGAGACGGAGGTTTGAGGTTTTTGAGAAGCGAGGCAATTTACCCAGCGAGGGATTTCACAAGTCATGGTCACTAACCACGACCCTTTGAGTCACTCGTGGTCAGGTTTGGGTTGAGGATATTATTAGTGGAGCAGTGTACTTGATGGGTGGGGGCAACGAGTCGTGGTCCCTAGTAATGACTTGTTATGTCCCCCGTTACTATCCCTAGTGAGTTTTTAGCCAGTGCACCTAACGAGTATCACAACGAATCGTCGTCAGTGCTAACGACTTGTTAGGTGACCCGTTTCCAAGCTTAGCATTTAATCTTCAGAAGCGCAACGACTGGTGACCACGAGTTGTGGTCACCAACCACGACTCATCAGGTCCCTCATGGTGACCTACTGGGGAGCTTATACAGTGAACTTGACGGGAGTGACCACGAGTCGTGGTCAGTCACTATGACTCGTTAGGTCACTCATTGGGGTCACCTAGAAGTTTTTCCCAATGATTTTCTAAGGACTATTTAGTAATTCCTATTCTCCTAAGCTTTAAACTAAGTCGTTTTTGACAAAAATTCAAACTTATTAGAGGGTTTTGATGGTTCCTCCCCTCATTTTCACATTTACACTCAAAAAATTTATCGAAACTCCTCTTAAGAACTCTCTAGCAGACTTAAGGTGTGCCTTCATCGCAGCAATTCAGGTCTTCTTCTTCGGGAAACTTTCAGCCAGATATGTGGAAATTCAATAAGGGAATTGTCCTTCCCTTGTGTCCCCCAAAATCTTCCCATACTTTTCCTATCAGTTTAGCCCTGAGATTTCCAAATATGCAGAGATTTTCATGTTGGTTCTCGTTAATTTAAATTGGGTTATTATCCATATATATTACTCATATGATTTTCATCAATTCATAAGTAAATAGTTGTTATTGCCAAGATGATTTACAGCCCTAAATTTTCGAGTAAAGATTATTGTGTACTAAATTTCGTCTATTTTGCAAAGTATGTTTTGGGCTAAATATCCTAGAAATTCTTATTTTATATATATGTGCGCAATTATTCCATTGAGGAGAATGATTTTACCCTAGTTGGATGAAACCCCTTTAAATTCTTGAAATGTCGTCATATTATGAAATTCCCGTGTTGTTGAAATAAGTTGAGTTCTCTATTAGCTGCTTAGTAATTCAGTAAACTCAGAACGTAGAATCTATTCAAAATCATTCAGAAAATTGTGAACTGATCAGTTTGACTACAGTCTTTTACCGAGGTGTCAGTGGTGCCTCTCAGTTATCAGAACCAGACTAAGAATATAATTTATTTGGTCCATTAGGAGGTCATGACATTCTAGTTTTATAGCTCTGACCACCTCCTGGGACCCCAGTTCAGTTATCAGTTTGTTCTTTAGATTGTTATGATGTTTCCAAATTAGCAGCTCTGACCAGTCTTAGAACTCAGTTTCAAAATCCGGTCCTATAAGACGCTTAGGAAACTCTCAGAAAGTATCCCTGAGTTAGTTATAGTCCTGGGCCCCAGTATTGAGCTATCCGCTTGTCAGTAGTAGTTGTGATAGGATTATCCAGTGGGAATAGGACTTCGTACCGAAAGGGCTGGGGTTCCAGCGCACCCAGGTTCCAGAACTACGTTGCCACCGTAGGTTCTATTTACTTGGCCTCATGGCCCCCTTTAACAGTGATTCTCAGAGTCCTTGCCTTTATACCCTGGAAAGGTATATTAGGTCCTACCGGTGGGATGTATACATCTGACTCCACGTCTAGCTCACGTGGTTAAATGTCGGTTATAACTCTCCCACTAGTCAGTTCAATTCAGTCTCAGTTTTGACAATTCAATTCAATTTAGATCAGATCAGTGTGGTCTCTTAGACTCAGTGTTTCAGACTTAGGGCATGTCTTTGACCATGAGACAGGGTCATCTTGACCATTTTAGTTTACATCAGTAGTTCAGTTCAGCTTATCAGTTGGTCATTGCATGTCATTTCACTTCAGTCATCTATATATTTTTATTCTCTCACTTACTCAATACATTCAAAGTACTACTGCATACTTTTATGTTGTATCGTAAATTGATACAGCCACAGGTTCTCAGACCCAGCGCCTTTAGCTGATTTCGTCTGGATCTCTATATCAGTAGCAGAAATGTGAGCCTCATATTCCGAGGGCGTTATTTCCTTCATTTCAGTTTTCTCTACTATTTTTAGTTAGACTTAGAGTTAGCTGGGGGCTTTTCCCAGCAACTCCTCAGTTAGATGGATTTTAGACCCAGACTTGATTTCAGATACTCAGATATATTAAATCTCTATGTTCGGTTTATAATTTTCATTAATGCTATTGTGTATTATTTCAAATCTTTCACTATGCATGTTTTACTCAGAATACAAGTGTATAATAGACCAAGGGTTGACTTGGGGTTACTAGTGATGCCAAGTACCGTGTTCCATCTAGGGTGTAGACTCGGGGCATGACATGTGGCCGAGGCATTATAGAGACCAAAAGGCATCCGTTTAAATGCAAATGTACCATAAGGTAATGTAAATGTAGTTTTCTCTTGATCCTCGGGTGCTATTGAGATTTGATTGTATCCCGAGTATCCATCAAAGAAATAATAGTACTCTTGCAAGCTAGATGATCCAACATTTGGTCAATGAATTGCACCAGAAAATGATCCTTCTTTGTCCAAGAGTTTAATTTACGATAATCCATACAAACTCTCCACCCCGTGACCGAACGAGTAGCTATTAATTCATTCTTTTCATTTGGAACAAAAGTAATTCCCCCTTTTTTGGGCACACACTGCACCAGACTAACCCAATTACTGTCCGCAATGGGATACACTACCCCTGCATCCAACTATTAAATAATCTCTTTCTTGACCACCTCTTGCATAGGTGGATTCAACCTTCATTGATGTTCAACTGACGAGCTGCAATTTTCTTGGAGGTTGATCTTGTGGGTGCAAATCCACGGAGGGATACAAATGATATCGGCTATTGAACATCCAATGGCTCTAATATTCTTTTTCAACACCTCAATAAGTTTGTCTACCTGCAGCGGAGTATGTTTTGCTGAGATGATAACCGGGAACGTTTCATTCTCCCCCAGGTATGCATATTTTAGGGGAATGGGCAAGGGTTTGAGTTCCAACTTTGGTGGTGACACAATACAAGGCTGTGACGGAGGGGTTGTATGATTCTTCAAATCAAGGTCCAGCTTTCTTGGTGGGAATGGATAATTTTTTACTTCCTTATGCACATGATAAATCTCCTCAAGTTCTTCACCTTTCCAAAAAACATCAATGATCAGTTCTTCAATAGCCTCTTCCTTAATTTCCCACTATAAACCATCATTATCCATAATGTCCTTCCTTGGAACCGTGTTATTTTCTGCTGTTGGAGCTGCCATATGCGATGCTAACTCATTCATCCGCTCCTCCAATTGTCGAATAATAACATCATGACTCCTTACCATAGTTGTTAGGTCCAAAAGTTTACTCCGTAGATCGTGAACCCCCTCTTCAGTCGCAAGAACCTTTTCAAGCATCACTTCAAGAGTACTGTCCATGTGAGGTGGAAGTACCCCAGCGCTCTCCTAACTACTGGTATCGACAAACCGAAATTGTTCCAACCTTGGTTCCCATAATAGCCATCATCATAATCATGGATGGCGTGGCTATTCTTAGCATGGAAACCCTTAACATAGTTCGTCAACAACTCCATTTGCTTCATCATGACTAGTAGCATTGCGTCCTTCTTTCCCTCTCGACACCATATTTTTTCCACTAGCTTCATGGTCTCCACACAAGGTACCCCTTCTGGGTAATGTGACCATCCTCCGACACTGGTCATAACCCACACACAATAAATTAGCAATAACCACTATGGTGTATAGTAATTCAACTTAACAATAAATCACAAGATTATCAAGTGCTAGTCCCCGACAACGGTGCCATTTTTGATGACGTCCAAAACATGTTCTTAATTCAAAGAATATACACGATCGAAGTATCAAAACAAGTAACCCGACAAGTTTCGGGGTCAAATCCCACGAGGACTAGGAAATGATGAATTCAAGCATCGATTGAGAAATTAATATTAGCTTGCACCATATAGATTTAATATAAAAGCAAGGAAAATTGGGGGAGTTAAACTTTGCAGAGAATTAAAAATTGATTTAGTGAACTAAAAATAACAAGATCATCTAAGTTGTTGACAATAGCGTGAAATACTAGAGGTGCGGTGTAGATGAAATACTAACTAGATCGAGATAGGAGAGGTCATCTCATAAGTTCAACAAGTGTAAATAATCTCTGGAAGTAGGTAGCCTCAGCTTCTCAGCCTATTGACTACCTCTTGCTAGAGTTTTTTCAAACTCTAGCTACAATTTAGCTTAACCTGAATTGATTTGGATTAGCAGCTGCACTATTCCAAGCTATTAGCTGCCAATTAGGAAGGAGGAAGTAATTTCAGCTATTTCTAGCTTAATTGTACAATCTCTTATCCATGCCCACTACTAGATTCCCTTCCAATACTTAATCATTCTCCCCCGAGCAACAACCAAGCAAGGATAGATAGACCTATATCATCATCAATGGATCTTCATTAATAGATTGAAGAGAATCTAAGAGATATACACTTAATTGAACATTATGAAGATGAATCTAACAATACCCAATCCAATTAAGTATTTATCATCACACACCTCTAGCTAATGAGTTTAGCTATTCATAGTTAAGAAATTTGAAAACACATTCATCAATAGCATCATTGAGTTTAATAATAAGAGTACATAAATCAAATGTATAATTATCTTTCAACTACAGCTGAAACTTACTAATACCAAAGAAGAAAATAGAGCAGAGTATTTTCTACTAGTTTCAATCAAAATCCCCTTCTCTCAGCTAAAAGAATGTCTTCAGCTAAAAGAGGAAATAATGATGTGATGTGTACTTGGATTTTTTCTCAGTCTCTCTCTCTATATATATCTTCTTCTTCTCTATTTTTCTCCTTTGTATAGAGTACTTCTTTTTCTATTTATACCCTAAAAAGCAGGGTACTTTTCATCTCCTTTTTAGTGATGGACGATTATACCCTTAATTGCACCGTTATGGAACTGGTGGAGGTACCGGCGGTTCGCCGATGAAATCCGTGAACCTCCGGGTATCTTCTCTTCTTCTGCACTCATTTCCAATGAACTTCGGCAGTTCACTCAACATTTCATCGATACCAATTCGTGAACCGCCGGATCTTCAATGCTAATTTCAAAATTCTTGAGTGTCATTCGGTGACTGAATCAGCGACTCACCGCTGGCGAGTCGTGAACTGCTAGTGGCATTCAACCTCTGAGGCAGTGACATTCGTCTTTTAGTCGGCGTTTCGCCGGTTAACACCTGCACCTCACCGCTGATGCTCAGTTCCTCCTTTTTGCTCCATTTTTTCTCTTTTCTTCAAACTTAGGCATCTGCACACAACAAAATCAAAGAGCGCATAAAATCAAAAAAATCAACTCGGGAACGAGATAAAAACTCAAGGTTTAGAGTTTAATAAATTGGTAAATTACCAACTCATCATTATACTAGTTTGACTTTCATACTTTCATATCAAGAATTGTGAGCATACCTTATTCGTTGCACATCATATCACATCTCAACATAACTTATGAACACGAAGACATAGCTCGCGTATCTCAAACTTGGAGCTCCTTAACATGAAAAAGCTAGGCAACCTGTCTAGGGGCTGACTTAAGATAAATAAAGACTTATAGTCGTGCTTTAGAAAACATAGAAATGGCTCGTGTGGAACTTTACAATAATGAGGAGCTTAGGAAATCTTAGCATCATTACAAATAGTTTAGAAACTTCTAGGAAAAATCCTTTGAAACTTGATAAAAATTTATCCAATACTTAGGATAAATAACCAAGGATAATTGTTTAAAAGGTACGACGAAGAAGTTACTATCTCAAAAATATTTGATTCTAATCATTTCATAAGAAGTTAACACTTTACTGGCCTTTTATCAACTTAACACAAACTGAACATAAAAACTTTATTTATAACTCTTTCGATAAACGTCTTTAGAACGGGGTAAATCTTGCTATCCATTTGTGTAACTTATTCACAATCGTAACCCTTATAATCTAACATAACAACCTTTAGCTCTACTTCCCTATTCATCTTAACTTCTTTTCCAAATAGGATTAGTCATTCCCTACATAATTATTTACTCTCGCGATCACTATTCGAGCAATTCATGTACGCACTCACCTTTTTACCTAATTACCGATCTTATCTATTACACCTCTTCTTGCTCATATTTTAACATCGTTCAAAGGTTCTTGAAATCAACTACGGATATATATCATATAACTCACATATTACTTCAAACGGTCTAACATTTACTCTTATCTTTCTTTGCTACTAGTACCTCAACCTTTACACGTGGGTTAACTTCCTTACACATATACAACTTTCAAAGAACATGCAACTTGTCTACTTAAAGCCTTAAATAATTTTCAAGAGGTCTAGATAACTCAAGAGCTCTAATAAACATATAGCGACTTTCTAAAGGCAATCCTTGCTGCCTTAGCGTGTAACTTGAATGTAAGCATAACTGTGTATATACATATATGTTATGATTTTCGTATATCCTTCTAACATCAAGATACTGTGTATAACCTGCCCATAAATATGGTTCCATAGAAATATCAATAGTTTACACATTCGAGTTCTATTTTCCAAGTTTAACATAATGGTTAATTAAAAAATGCTTTAATTAGTCTCTTAGCTTAAGGGAGAGGGATTGAGGGACCTTTTCATGGCCCCAGGAACCTTAAAACATGAATATAAAAGTTTAGGAAAATATTATAAGGCAATTTCATTTTGTCACCCTTGTTATCCCTTATTGAGTTAAAACCGATTTCAAATATTAGGTTCGTCCGCGCATCATCGTCTTTTCATGTTTACCGATTTCCTTAAAACCATGATGTGAAACACCTTTGACACCAAAAATACATAATATAATGTAAAGGACCAGCTCACAGTGCCCATGCTGAAGGGACTTCAGACTCAATTTACAACTATGACCATAATCAAAGGCAATTGCGCTCTTTGCTTTACATTTATGTGTTCCAACTCTTTAGCAAATACATAACTTAATACTAAGTAATTATAACAATTGGGAAGAACCATAATATGCTACAATATAATCTTAAGTACAGGTGAATGCCGGATTCATCCTCGGTACGAATTCGTGCTTGAAAATCAAGAGACAAAGAGCTCCTTACATACCTTATTTCGACGAGTTTTCCTTAATCGCTTCTTTCCTCAAAAAAACATGTTTAGTATTCTATAATTCCCTGAAGTTATACTCATGTAACAAGTCTGGTTTGAGCCAATTTTTTAACCAAAACGTCATCCCAACAGTAGCTGTAACAACAATACAGAACAACATTTCAATAATTTGTTTTAACTTGTTTCCACAACCTTTAAGGGGAAAAATGAAAGGGTGAACTTAAATAGATTTTTTTAGATCACTCCCCAGAATAAAAAGAGTATAGTCAATGGAAAAAACAGCTGTATCAACCTCCAAAAATGGGCAGAAACTTCACCCAAAAACACACCAAAAATGAGCCACAAAACCAACTTCAACTTCCAGCTTTAGCTGAGGAAATACTTGCAAATTTAATAACTAGAAATGGTTTCCATTTTCTTGATTTCTGCTCCTACTAAGATGTAGTATCTAGGAAGCGTAACATGGTTGCAAATACAACAGCTTCACTTCCCAAAGCATGGAAGAAACTTTAGCTAAACACACTTAAAAAAACAACCTAGTCTAGCTTTTAATTTTTCAGCTTTTAATCCAACCATTAACAAATGGGAGTATATATGCAGGTTAGTAATGCTCCAAAAACGAATAAAAAACATCATAAACATGCTGCAAAACGCAGCAACAAGACTCACCGATGCCTCTCTTCCACTTTGCAATGATCTTCTTCACTTGGATTGAATTTTTGATTGATGATTTGCCTTGATTTATCTTGGTTCTTGGCTGTATAATACAGATATAACTGTCCCCTAAGAAGGCAGCTCAAATTTGGATACGAATGATATGATTTAAGCAGCAAACAACTTAAATAAATAGGGGTAAGACGGTGGAGGCGCTGCTTACATCACTGCTTAACGGGGCTTCAGTAAAATGCCCATAACCTTTTACTACGAACTCCGATTTATGAGCAGTTTGATATTATGAAATCGAGACTCAAATACCTTTAATTTGATAGGTTTTAGGACTTCTAACTCATTGTAGATTGGGATATATAGTCGTTTAAACTTGACCCATACTTGTGAACTTCACATACTCTTCGCTCTTCCTTTCGTAAATGTTTACCACCTCACCTACAATCAATTCGTAGCCCATACTTCCCTTAACACGACATAAAAACATCAAACAATCACAAAAAAAATTTCTGGAGTGTAACATCCTCCCCCCCCTAAAATCATTCGTCCTCGAATGAGGGTTATACTTGATAGACGTAGCTTGGACATAATACCTTTAACTTTTCCTTGCCTTTTATCGTAAATTTACATTTCATATATTCATAAAAACCTCATTTTCTCAACTCAATATGTTTATCTAACATAAGGTAGACATTCCTTGACACCACATAATCGGTGAACTTTTCTAACCGTAAGAAAAACTATACACTGCCACGGGAGTGATGATTAACTCCAATGACACCTTTCCATTCACCACTTAAGATATAGGATCAGTGTAAAGCATGTCTCAAACCTGAAGGTGCTCTCTTACCCTTTCCTTTACCATGGCCTATTACTACTGGTCTTGAAAACGAGGGCTAAAAAAAACTAAATTCTCATCTAGGGAAAACAGTAGAAATTAAATATCGGTACTTGGGAGACGTTGAATCAAATCTTTCGTCTAAGCAATACTCGTATCTCTCCAAGTAGTCACCTCCAAATATTTTAGGACCAGATGGCGTCCTAAACCTGATACAATTCGATGGACATTATCGCTCATATTTCACACCATGTATGGAGCATATAGAGCCAAGGAATTGAACTTGAGGCTATATTCGTGAACACTCATGCTTCCTTGTTCTAGGTGCAAAAAACTAGTTATCTCGAATCTGTGGATGTTCCTATGCCAAGTACTAATCCATGAAAACCTTTAAGAATTCCTCCCATTCAGTTGGAGGTGCATTAGCTCCCCTGGATTGCTCCTAACCTTCAAACCATAGGATAACCACATTTCATACACTAAATGATGCAAACTCCACTACCTCTATTCCCGTAGCCCGCATAATACACAGTATTATGTAAATCTGATCAATGAAAACTAGTGGGTCCTCATCTAGACCTGATCCAGTAAAGATTGGAGGACTTAAGCTTAAAAACTTAGGGGCTTTGAACTCTCAGGAGTGCTTCCCCTAGATCCTGTTATCGACTCCAACTGCTGATTTTATTCGCCACCACTTGGGTTAACATCTGAAATGCTTTCTCAAAATATCTCCCCTCTTATACACCTGAAGTTACAACAGGTGTTGGAGGATCAACAACTCTATGCCCTCCTGGATCCACCAAAACTAGGAAAACAGGAAGGGCTGAATCCCTTTTTACACAGCGGCTCCAACTAAAACTTGAAAGAACTATGGTACGGGGAGTGAGAAACTCACTTTGACCCTCTAATCTATTTCTTTGATAGATAAGATGACAACTAGAACCCTTTACAATATCAGTGCTGATATATATCATAGCCATCTGCCTTACAGAAGGTGAATTCTAAAACATAGGCATGAATTAGATTTCAAACATTGCCTACATCTTTGCTCTAAGTATAATCTATTAACGAACAAAGTGAATCAACTCCTAAATGCCCTTTTGCCTCCTAATTATAAGTATGGTGCGCAATATACCCATAAGCAAGAATCTACTAGACACGACTTGTGGACTCCCTAGGATACGACTTCACTTTGATACCATGTATGTCACGCCCCATAACTGAGGAGGACAAAGGGCTCGACGGGCTCTCGTTACCTGGCTGACCGGGAAGCTGACAATATAGCATCTGTAACTGTTACACTTAAGCCTTCCAAGCCACCTGTCACAATCAACTAGAGAAATCATCTGGACCTATAAGGTCTCAACTACCACAAATAAATAGCTAAAATGCCGATAAGGCCATGACTATACTAAACCAAGCAACGGAAAGCCAAAAAGTCCACAAACTGAATAATACTATACAAAATAAGTCCACAAAGCCTCTAATTAGTAAACTAAAGTAATGGTCGGAACAGGGCTCCGACCTACCGGTAACTATAACTCAAAACTCAAGTTGAAATTACTAAGCCTTAGCTCCAGGAAGAAAGGAGCATACTGACACATTCACTAATCTCACGAACCGTTATTGCAACTGGCAATCCCAGCCTCTACCTGCACATGTGGCACAAACACAGGTCCTAGGTGAAAAGACGTCATTACGAATGAAATGTACTGGTATGTAAGGCTGAAACTATAAACATGAGATAACAATCCTGTAATAACTGAATCAACACATAAACATATAAAGCATAGAGATAACCTAGAATCATTTAAACTGAAACCTGATAATAACTCTATAATGAAATGAAAAAGCAATTAAGTAATGCACCTTAAAGAAACTATAACTATAATGCTGGCAACCAGCCAACCATAAATCTATATATAAAATTCGTCTAGACGGTATACCATACTGGGGTAAAATTAAAATATCTTCAGCTGGTGTACAACACCGGGATAAAATAAAAATATCTCTAGCAGGTGTATCATACCCGGGTAAAATAAAAATATCTCCAGTCGGTGACCATACCGAGGTAAAATAAAATATCTCCAGCCAGTGTACCATACCAGGGCAAAATAAAATATTTTCAGCCGGTCTACCATACCAGTGTAAAATAAAAATATATCTCAATCACAATCACAAACGGAGTCGATAAGGATCATACAGAGTCTATCTGTATACTGACAACCATGAAATATGCTGACTTAGTAACAATTACATGTGTAGGATCTTATCACGATCCCAAATACTACAATTATGTCATACACATATCGGTCTTTCATTTAGCATTAAATACATACATATGCTGTGAATGAATTCTAGGGAAGTTTCTAGGATTTGAATATCATAAAGACTGTGTAGACACACGTTCATTAATTTAAACATCTCCTAGCAACTCTAACAGGAGGTATAGGGAGTACTAACTTTACTTAACATTTTCTATTAACAATCTTCATATTTATTTCGTGCTTATATTCATTTGACTTTCATACTTTAATATCAATAATTGTGAGAATACCTCATTTTTTGCACATCATATCACATCTCAACGTAATTTATGAATAGGAAGACATAGCTCGCGTATCTCAAACTTGGAGCTCTTTAACACGAAAATGCTAGGCAACTGTCTTGGGGCTGCCTTAAGATAAATAAAGACTTATAATACGTTAGATAACACATGAATTGCTCTTGTGAAACATTAAAATATAATAGGATCTTAGGAAAGCTTAGTGGCATTACAAACAGTTTAGAAACTTCCAGGAAAAATTCTTTAAAACTTGACAAAAAGAATCCAATACTTAGGATAGATAATCAAGAATAATTGTTTAAAAAGTACAATGAAGAGATTTTCTTTAACTTGAGTTACTATCTCAAAAATATTCAATTCTAATCATTTTATAAGAATTTAACACTTTACTGGTCTTTCATCAACTTAACACAAACTGAACATAAGCAACTTTATTTATAACTCTTTCGCTAAAAGTCTTTAAAATAGGGTAAATCTTGCTATCCATTTTCGTAACTCATTCAAAATCATAACCCTTATCATCTAAGTTAACAACCTTTAGCTCTACTTTGCGTATTCATCTTAACTTCTTTTCCAAACAGGATTCGTCATTCCCTACATAATTATTTACTCTCGTGTTCACTATTTCAGCAATTCTTATATGCACTCACCTTTTACCTAATTACCAACCTTATCTCTTAAACCTCGTCTTTCTCATATTTTAACTTCGTTCAAAGGTTCTTGAAATCAACTACGACAGAGAGCATATAACTCACATATTACTTTAAAAGGTCTGACATTTACTCTTATCTTTTTTTTGCTACTAGCGCCTAAACCTTTACACGTAGGTTAACTTCTTTACACATATACAACTTCAAAGAATATGCAATGTGTCTACTTAAATCCTTAAACAATTCTTAGGATGTCTAGATATCTCAAGAGCTCTAATAAACATACAACAACTTTCTAAATGCAATTCTTGTTGCCGTAGCTTGTAACTTTAATATAAGCATAAGTGTATATATGTATTATGGTTTTCGTATAACCTGCTAACATCAAGATACTATGTATAACCTGTCCATAAATATGGTTCCATAGAAATATCAATAGTTTTACACATTCGAGTTCTATTTTTCAAGTTTAACATATTGACTAATCAAGAAATGCATTAATTAGTCGTTTAGCTTAAGGGAGAGGGATTAGGGGACCTTCTCATGGACCCAGAAACCTTAAAACATGAATATAAGAGGGTAGGCAACTATTGTAAGGAAATTCCATTTCGTCACCCTCGTTAGCTCTTATTGAGTTAAAACCGATTTCAAATATTAGATTCGTTCGCGCGTCATTGTCTTGCCATGTTTACCAAATTTCCTTAGCAACCATGATGTGAAACACCTTTGACACCACAAATACATAAAATAATGTAAATGAACAGCTCACAGTGCCCACACTTAGGGAATTTCAGACTCAATTTACAACTATGACCATAATTGAAGGCAATTGCCCTCTTCACTTTACATTCATGTGTTCAAACTCTTTAGCAAATACATAACTTAATACCAAGTAATTATAACAACTAGAAAGAACCATAATATTCCACTACATAAGCTTAAGTACAGGGGAATGCTGGATTCATCCTCAGCATGAATTCGTGCTTGAAAATCAAGAGACAAAGAGCGCCTTACACACCTTGTTCCGACGAGTTTTCCTTAATCGCTTCTATCCTCCAACAACCATGTTTAGTCTTCTTCAATTCCCTTAAGTTGTACTGATGTAACAAGTCTGGTTTGAGCCAATTTCCTAGCAAAAAAGTCATCCCCACAACAGCCATAACAACAATACAAAACAACATTTCAATACATTGTTTTTAACTTGTTTCCACAAACTTTAAGGGGAAAAATGAAAGGGTGAACTTACCTAGATTCTTTTTCTGATCAATCCCCAGAATAAAAGGAGTATATTCCAAGAAAAACACAGCTGTATCAACCTCCAAAAATGGGCAGAAACTTCACCCAAGAACACACCAAAAATGAGCCACTAAACCAACTTCAACTTCTAGCTTTAGCTAAGGAAATTCTTGCAAGTTTAATAGCTAAAAATGGTTACCATTTTATTGTATTATACTCCTACTAAGATGGAGTATCTAGGAAGCTTAGCATGGTTGCAAACACAGTAGCTTCACTGCCCAATGCAAGGAAGAAACTTCAGCTAAACACACATAAAAAAAAAACAACCTAGTGTAGCTTTCAATTTTCCAGCTTTTAGCTAAGATTTTTGGTAAGTTTAAAGGGTAGAATCCTTACCTCCTTCATTGAATCCAACCATTAACATAAGGGAGTATATATGCAGCTTAGGACTGCTCCAAAAACGAAGAAAAAACATCATAAACATGCTGCCAAATGCAGCAACAAGACTCACCTATGCCTCTCGTCAATATTGCAATGATCTTCTTCACTTCGCTTGAATTTTTTGTTGATGATTTGCCTTGATTTATCATGGTTCTTGGCTGTATAATACAAAGAGAAGTTTACCCTAAGTAGGCAGCTCGAATTTTAATAGGAATGATATGATTTGAGCAGTAAACAACTTAAATAAATAGGGGTAGGGCAGTGGAGGCGGTGCTTACGTTACTGTTTAACTGGGCTCCAGTAAAATGCCCTTAAATTTTTACTCTGAACCTCGATTGATGAGAGGTGTGATTTTCTGAAAATTAGACTCAAATATCTTTAATTGGATGGGTTGTAGGACTTCTAACTCATTGTAGATCGGGAGATGTAGTTGTTTAAGTTTGACCCTTACTTGTGAACTTCACTTACTCTTCGCTCTTCCTTTCGTAAATGTTTACCTCCTAAGCTACAGTCAATCTACAGCCCATACTTCCCTTAACACGACATACAAACATCAAATAATCACTAACAAAATTTCTGGGGTGTAACATCCTCCCCCTTTAGAATCATTCGTCCTCGAATGAGAGTTATACTTGGTAGACGTAGCTTGTACATAATACCTTTAACTTTTCCTTGCCTTTTATAGTAAATGTATATTCCATATATTCATAAAAACCTAATTTTTTCATCTCAATCTATTTATCTAACATAAGGTAGGCAATCCTTGACGCCACATAATCGGTGAACATTTCTAACAGTAAGAAAATTAATACACTGCCATGGGAGTGATGATTAACTCCAATGTCACCTTTCCATTCACAACTTAAGATATACGATCAGTGTGAAGAATTTCTCAAACATGAAGTTCCTCTCTTACCCTTTCCTTTACCGTAACCTGTTACTAGCGGTCTTGAAGACGAGGGCTAAAAAAAACTAAATTCTGATCTAGGGAAATATGTAGAAGTTGAATATCGGTACTTTGGCGACATTGAATCAAATCTTCCATCTAAGATATAGTCATATCTCTCTAGGTAGTCACTCCAAAAATTTTCAAACCAGATGGGTCCTAAACCTGATACAATTCAATGGACATTATCGCTCATATTTCACACCATATGTCGAGCATATCGGGCCAAGGAATTGAACTTGAGGCTATATTCGTGAACACTCATGCTTCCCTGTTCTAGGTGCAAAAACTAGTTAGCTCGAATCTGTCGAAGTTCCCATGGCAAGTAATAATACATGAAAACCTTTAAGAATTCCTCCCTTTCAGTTATAGGTGCATTAGCTCCCCTGGATTGCTCCCAATCTTCAAACCATTGGATAACCACATTTTGTACACTAAATGATGCCAACTCCACTACTTCTGTTCTCGTAGCCCTCACAATACACAGTGTTCTATATATCTAATCAATGAAAACCAGCGGGTCCTCGTTCGGACCTGATCCAGTAAAGATTGGAGGACTTAAGCTTAAAAACTTAGGGGCCCTCGAACTCTCAGAAGTGCTTGCCCTGGATCTTGTTATCGACTCAAAATTTTGATTTTGAATCGCCACCACTGGGGTTAACATTTGAAATGCTTTCTCAAAATATCCCCCCTCTCATACACCTGAAGTTACAATGAGCTGGAGGATCAACAACTCTATGCCCTCCTATATACACAAAAACTGGGACAATAGGAAGCGCTGAATCCCTTTTTTACACAGTGACTCTGACCAAAACTTGAAAGAACTATGGCACGGGAAGTGGGAAACTCACTTCGACCCTCTAATCTATTTCTTTGACAGAAAAGAGGACAACTGTAACCCTTTACAATATCATTTCTTATAAATCTCGTAGCCATCTTCCTTACTGAAGGTGAATTATAATATATAGGCACGATTTAGATTTCAAACATCGCCTACATCTTTGATCTATAACACGATCTATTAATGAAAAAAGTGAAACAACTCCTAAATGTCCTATAGCCTCCTGATTACACAACTTGTGGACTCCCTAGGATACGACTTCACTCTGATACCAATTCTGTCATGCCCCAAAACTGGGGGAGGGCGCGCCTGGCTCCTGTTACCTGACTGACCGGGAAGCCGACTATATAGCATCTGTAATTGTAACACTTAGGCCTTCTAGGCTACCTGTCACAATCAACTGGAGTAATCATCTAGACCCATAAGGTATCAATTACCACAAATAAATAGTTTCAACTACCAAAAATAAATATCTACAATGCCGATAAGGCCATGACTATGCTAAACCAAGCATTAGAAAGCCGACAAGGCCACAAACTAAATAATGCTATACATACTAAGTCCACAAAGACTCTAATGATTAAACTGAATTGATGGTCGGAACAGGGCTCCGACCTACCCGTAAGTATAACTCAAAACTCAAACTGAAATAACTAAGCCCTAGCTCTAGGAAGAAAGGAGCATACCAACACATCCGCTGATCTCACGAACCGCTAGTGGAACTGGTAATCCCAGCCTCTACCTGCACCTTCGGCATGAACACAGGTCCCCAGGTGAAGGGACGTTAGTACAAATGAAATGTACTAGTATGTAAGAATGAAACTATAACCAAGAGATAACAATCCTGTAATAACTGAATCAACACATAATCATATAAAGCATAGAGATAACTTGGAATCCTAGAAACTGAAACCTGATAATAACTCTATAATGAAATGAAAATGCAATTAAGTAATGCACCAAAAAGAAACTATAACTATAATGCTGGCAACGAGCCAACCATAAATCTATATCTAAAATTCGTCCAGTCGGTGTACCACATCGGGGTAAAAAAAATATCTTCACCCGGTGTACAACACCAGGGTAAAATAAAAATATCTCCAGCCAGTGTATCATACTAGGATAAAATAAAAATATCTCCAGTCAGTGTACCATTCTAGGGTAAAATAAAAAAATCTCCAACTGGTGTATCATATCAGGGTAAAATAAAATATCTCTTGCCGGTGTACCATATTGGGGTAAAATAAAAATAAATCTCAATCACAATCACAAATGGAGTCGATAGGGCTCATACAGAGTCTATCTATATACTAACAACCATGAAATATGCTGACTCAGTAACTATAACATGAGTAGGATCTTACCACGACCCTAAATACTACAATTATTCCATACATATATAGGTCTTTCATTTAGCATTTAAATACATACATATGTTGTGAATGAATTCTAGGGAAGTTCCTAGGACTGGAATAACATAAAGACTTTGTAGACACATGTTCATGATTTTTAACATCTTTAGCAACTCTAACATGAGGAGCAGGGATAAATAGCTTAAATTAACATTTTCTAGCACCAATCTTAACATTTATTTCATGCTTATACTAGTTTGACTTTCATACTTTCCTATCAAGAATTGTGAGCATACCTCATTCGTTGCACATCATATCACATCGCAATGTAACTTATTATCAGGAGCTCGCGCATCTCAAACTTGGAGCTCTTTAGAAAATGCTAGACAACTGTGTAGGGCTTCCTTTAGATAAATAAAGACTTATAGTCGTGCTTTAGACAACATAGGAATGGCTCGTGTGAAAATGTCATGGCTTGAGTCTATACCCTGGACGAGGCACGGTACTTGGAGTCACAAGTACTGCAAGCCAACCCATGTTCTATCATAACACTGGTAATCGGAGTAAACATATGAAACTTTAAATAATAAACTCATTCAAGAAAGCTAATCTTATAAAAAATTCATACATCTGAAAAAACAATACTGAATGTTTGAGTCTATGTTTGAAAGCTATCTACAAATGATGAGTTACTGGGACATGCCCCCAACTAACTCTAAAGTATAACTGAAAGAAATAATTGAAAAATAAAATATCATCCTCGAAAGATGAGAGTCACCACTACTGCTGCTGCTGAAAGAATCTACGAATGGTGCTGAGACTGAGAACCTGCGCTTGTATCTTAATACGATACAACATAGAAGGTACGCGTCAGTACTTTGAATACACTGAGTAAGTGAGAGAAAATGTAAACATGAAGAATGACTAATTGAACTGTAATGACATGTAATGACCAACTAAAACACTGAAAACTGAACAACTAAACCATAACTGAGATGGTCAATAATGACCCTGACTGATGTCATAGACATGCCCTGAATCTGAGATACTGATCTGAGTTAACTGTACTGAACTGAGTAGATCTGAAACTGTACTGAGCTGAGCTAAACTGAAACAGTACTGACAAGTGGGAGAGTCTATAACCGACATATAACCACGTGAGCTAAACGTGGAGTCTGATGTATACCCCATCGGTAGGACCCAATATACCTTTTTAGGGTATAAAGACATAAGCTGGGTGATCACAAGTCTTGGGCCATTGGGCCAATAAAATAACCTACGGTAGAAACGTAGTTCTTGGGAACCTGGGTGCACTAGAACCCCGGTCCACTCGCTGCTAAGTCCTACTCCCACTGGCTACTAAGCTGATAGTTCGAAACTAGGGTCTAAGACTAAGTTATGGATACCTATATGGAAGTACCCTGAGAGTCTTATCGAATTGGATTTTGTAACTGGTGTTATAAGACTGGTAGAGCTGCTTATCTAGAAGTGTCGTAACCGTCTAAAGAATAAATTGAAACTGAGCTGGTGGTTCTAACACTTGTCAGAGATGCTTATTTGGAAGCATCATAATCGTCTAAAGAACTAACTAATATCTTATAATTGATATCTGGGAGGTACCACTGACTCCTCAAGAAAAGACATGTAGTCAAACTGATCAGCTGACATTTTTGAAAATACTAAACATGCAAACATTCTGATTGAAACTGGACTAGCATGCAACTAACTGAGATTTCAACTAATATTGATAATATGGGAATCCTAACACTGATAGAATCAAGAAATATGAATAACTACTCAATTATTCAAGACTCTAATTTACTGCATTTATAAAAGCTAGGGATAAATCATTTTACAAGAAGCTAGTTCACATGATTTCTAAGAATTGGGTAAATATAGCAGCTAATAACATGGATAATATTCCACTTTAAATTTGTCGAATTCTGTCTGTAAACATTCTAAATTTCGAAATATCAGGGCTATAACTAATAGAAGATTATGGATGGGTTTTGGAGACACAAGGGAAGAACAATTCCCTTGTTGAATTCCCACATACCTAGGGAAGAAATTCCGGAGAAAAATCTCTTGAGAATATGAGAAGAAAATCGATTTCCCTAGGTTCTGCTCTGAGTTTTTTTGAGAAAGTTTTATCATCTGACTCCTACGGGAATGAGAGGAATGAAGTATATCATCAATTATCCCTCTAAATTCCCTGAATATAACCCAAAATGATGTAGTTTAGGGATTAAAAAGGTGGAAAGTTACAAAATATCCCTAGGAGAAAATTTGGAAAAACTGCCGACAGTGACCAACGGGTCACTTAACGAGTCGTTGGTTGAGACCACGACTCATTGGGACCAGTCATTGGTATTGGGCCTGGATTTTTGGCTCACTGGAACTGGCAACGAGAGGGACCACAACTGGTTGGATGAACCAATGGGTCGTTGGTACCTCCCGTGACCACTGGCAAGAAATCAAACAAAAACACTGAACCCTATCTCTGACGGTGACACAAAGACTCGTTGGTTGGGACAACGAGTCATTCACACCTTTCATTCTGTCCACTAGAAATCCTAAAGGATTCTTGAGTTTGACACCACGTGTGGTGACAACGAATCATTGTGTGATACAACTGGTCGTTGTTGCCACTCGTTGTCACTGAAGGGGATACCTGGGAGCCCAACTAACGACTCACACCATGAGTCATTGTATTATACGATGACTCATTGGTTGACTCGTGGGTTCCTAGAAAAGGGATCACTGGGTTCTTAACTGGGATGCAACGAGTGACAGGACAACTTGTTGTTCCTCCCAACGGGTCGTTCCATGTCCCATTCGTTCCTAAAGGACAAATAGGCTGACCACAACTCAGACAACGGGTTGTTAGAGCTGACCATGACTCTTTGTCTCGATCGTTTTGAGGAAAAAAAAATTTCTGGTTTCTTCTGGATTTTTCTTGCAAGGTCTGAGTTTGGTATATAAAAGTTTTGAGGTGTTACAATATCTCCCCCTTGGGATCATTCGTTCTCGAATGAAGGCTAAAACTGTTGGAAAACCAGGAAAAGAGCTGCAATTTCCTAAACTGAGACTATGAACAGATTTCTAAAGGAATGACTGACTCAAAACATATTTAATCATGCTAACAGAGTTGATTCAACTAGAATGCACATTAAAAATCTAAATAGAGCTGATGAGTAAGGAGCTGAATAGAATATTGAGGAGGAATTTAGTACCTGATGCTGGAACTGAACTAGAAGAGAATAAATGAGTTATTTGGCCATCATGTCTACTTATGCCTCCCATGTGGCTCCCTCAACTAGCTGGTTCCTCCATAAGACTTTCATCGAAGCGACTTCCTTGTTTCTCAGCTTATGAACCTGACGGTCTAGGATCTGAACTGGGACCTCTTTGTAAGAGAGACTATCTTTCACTCCCACACTGTCCAGTGTCACTATTGAAGTCGGATCATCTATGCACTTCTTCAATTGTGACACATGGAAAACTGGGTGCACAGATGCTAACTATGGAGTTAATTCTAACTCATATGCCACACTGCCAATTTGTCTCAAAATCCTGTAGGGTCCCATATATCTCGGACTGAGTTTTCATTTCATTCCAAACCTCATCACTCCTTTCATGGGTGAAACTTTTAGGTAAACCCAATCATCCACAGTGAATTCTAACTCTCTTCTCCTTGCATCAGCATTGGATTTCTGTCGGCTTTGCGCTATTTTTAACCTTTCCCTGATAAGTTGCACCTTCTGCATAGCTTCATGAACTGAGTCTGGACCTATCAAGGTAGCTTCACCAACGTCAAACCACCCTATAGGAGATCTATACCTCCTACCATATAATGCCTTAAACGGGGCCATCTGAATATTGGAGTCATAGCTATTGTTATACCCAAACTTAATAAGAGGTAGGTGATCATCCCAACTGTCCTTGAAATCGATCACACAAGCTCTCAGCATATATTTTAAGGTCTAAATAGTTCTCTTACATTGTCCATCTGTCTGAGGGTGAAAAGTTGTGCTGAGCTTGACCTTAGTACCGAGTACTCTCTGAAATGACTTCCAGAAGTGCGAGGTGAACTGGTACCTCTATTTGAAATAATGGACAAAGGCACTCCATGTAGTCTGACTAACTCCCGAATATATAGCCTAGCATAATCCTTAGGTGAGTATGTATTGTTAACTGGGAGGAAATGTGTTGACTTGGTCATCTAGTCTACTATCACCCAAATTGAGTCATGCTACCGGCGAGTACGAGGTGGACCTGTAATAAAGTCTATATTCACTTCTTCCCACTTCCATGTGGGTATGTTGATATCCTGAGTCATACCTCCTGGTCTCTGGTGTTCCACCTTAACCTGCTGGCAGTTTGGGCACTTAGCCACAAATTCTGCTATGCTCTATTCATGTCGTTCCACCAGTAGATATCCCATAGAGAATGGTACATCTTAGTGGTACCTGGGTGGATAGAATATCTCAAATTGTGTGCTTCTGCCAGTATTTGTTGTCTTAAGTCACCTACATCCGGTACATAGTCTGCCTTGGTAACGGAGCACACCATCTCCCTCTTTGGAGAAAGCCTCCACTTCTTTTCTGAGAACTACTTCTTTCAGCTTATGCAGTATGGGATATTCATCCTGCCTTGACTTAACTTCAACAACTAACGAGGAATTTTACCCACTTTTCATTACTACTCGGCCCTCAGCTGAATCAACCAACTGCACTCCCAATCGAGCTAACCTGTGAATATCTTTGGTCAGTTCCTTTCTTCTCTCTTCAACACGAGCAACGCTCCCCATGGAAATCCTACTTAGGGCATCAACCACCACATTGGCCTTACCCGGGTGGTATAGCACACTCATATCGTAATTCTTTAATAGCTCCAACCACCTTCTTTAGTGAAGATTCAAGTCTTTCTGACTGAACACATATTGAAGGCTCTTGTGATTGGTGAAAACATCCACGTGAGCTCCATAAAGGTATTGGCTCCATATTTTCAACGCAAACACCACTTCTGCCAACTCAAGGTCATGAGAGGGATAATTCTTTTCATGAACCTTGAGTTGTCTAGAGGCGTAAGCTATCACCTTACCCCGCTGCATTAGAACACAACCGAGTCCTACTCTAGAAGTGTCACAATATACTACTAACCCATCTGTTCCTTCCGGTAAGGTTAAAACTAGAGCGGTAGTGAGTCGAGTCTTCAACTCCTGAAAACTGTTCTCACACGTATCTGAACACTGAAACTTCACCTTTTTCTAAGTCAACTTAGTCAGAGGAGATGCAATAGAGGAAAATCCTTCTACAAATCATCGGTAATAACCATCTAGACCCAAGAAACTTCTGATTTTGATTGGGGATGTAGGTCTTGGCCAGTCTTTCACCGCTGCTATCTTTTGAGGATCTACCTGAATGCCCTCACCTGAGACCATCTAACCAAGAAAAGTCACAGATATCAACTAGAATTCACATTTACTAAATTTAGCAAAAATTGGCAGTCTCTGAGCGTCTGTAGCACTATCCTCATATGGTTAGCATGTTCTTCCTCATTTTTGGAGTATACCAAAATGTCATCAATGAATACAATGAAAAACATATCTAGATACTACTTGAAAACCCTATTGATCAGGTCCATGAAAGTTACAGGGGCATTAGTTAGTCCGATGGACATAACCACAAATTCCTAGAGACCATACCGAGTTCTGAAGGCTGTTTTCAGTATGTCACATTCTCTGACTCTAAGCTGAAGATACCCCAGCCTGAGATCTACCATGGAGAAAATATTGGCTCCCTGAAGCTGATTAAATAAGTCGTCAACCTGGGTAGGGGATACCTATTCTTAACTGTGACTTTGTTTAGTTGACGGTAATCGATACACATTCTAAGAGTACCATCTTTTTTTCGCATGAATAATACACGAGCACCCCATGGAGAGATGTTGGGCCTGATGAAACCTTTATCAAGAAGGTCTTTTAGCTGCTCCTTCAACTCCTTAAGCTCAGCTGGAGCCATTCTTTAAGGAGGGATGGAGATGGGCTGAGTGTTTGGAAGAAGCTCTATGCCAAAGTCTAGTTCCCACTCGGGAGGGACTCCAGGAAGATCTTCGAGAAACATGTCAGGGAACTCGCTGACAACTGGAACTAACTGGATAGTTAGGGTCTCATAGATGAAATAGTTCACTCGAACTAGATGATAAATTCACCCTTTCGTAATGAGCTTCCTTGTCTTAAGGTAGGAAATAAATCGACCATTAGGCCCTGAACTACTGCCCATCCACTCTAAAACTGGCTCATTAGGAAACTGAAATCTGATGACTCTAGTTCTGTAGTCGACTGAGGCATAACCGGAGTGTAACAAAACCATGCTAAGAATGAGATCAAAATCGACCATGTCCAACTCTACTATATCAGCTAGAATGACCTTATTCAATACTAGGACTGGGCAGTTTTTATACACCCGTCTGGCTTTAACTGACTCACCAACTGGGGTTGAGAATGAAAATGGTTCTGAGAGGACTTCTAGACTGATTTCGAACTAGATAGATATATAGGGAGTCACGAATGATAGGTTGCCTCCCAGATCTAGTAGGGTATACACATATAGATAGAAGAGACGTAACATACCCATGACCACGTTAGGTAAGCTCTCCTAATCTTGACGATCGGACAAGGCATAAAAGAGGTTTTGGCGCTGACCGCCATCCTTGGCTTGCTGAGTTGTTCGGCCTACTGGAGCTGCTAATTTAGTAGACTGTAATCTCCCCCACCCTGCTGACGGGCATTCTCTGTGATGGTGACCTAGCTGTCCACACCCAAAGGAACCCTATTTTCCCTAGAGGCATTAACCTTGATGGTTCTTTCCACACTTAGCCAAAGCTGTGTAGCAGTTGCTGGCACTGTGACTCTGGAATTGAGGGCCATATGCTCCACCCATCAGATTCTTGTAGGACCAAAAAGTAGGGGCACTGGATGAACTGGGTATTGGAGCCCTCTGTTGCTACTGTTTCTATGGGCGGTTACTACTGCCAGACCTATGGTGGCCATAATCTGATTGGCCAGTCCTAGCCCACTTAGTCTCCCGCTCTATGTCTTTCAACTTTTCTCCCTCAATCTGCTGAGCATGAACGATGAGGCTAGAGAGGTCAATGTCTTTTATGAGCATCAAAGTCTTGCACTCCTTAAGGACCAGTTTTGATACTCCGTTGAAGAACTTAAACATGCGAGCCCTTAGCTCGGCTACCATCTACGGAGTATATCTTGACAACCGCATGAACTCTAGTGCATATTCCTCCACCGTCTTGTTGCGCTGCTTTCATGAACTCTGCCAACCATAGCCTCCTTAACTACCGGGGGAAGAATCTATCTAAGAATGCTGTGGTGAACTCTTCCCACTCTGTCGGTTCTTCCCCTGTTGGTCTTCCTTCTTTCCACTGATCGTACCAGATCTGTGACACCCCTTTCAACTGGTAGGTGGCTGATAACATCCAAGATATACTCCTCATAAGAAGGGTATACACAACAAAAGTATCAAAACAAGGAACTCTATGGGTGTTGGGGTCAAATCCCACAGGACTAGTAAGTGATAATTACAAGTGTCAATTGAGAAATTAAAGTTAGGCACCACTTAGAATTAACCTAAAAACAAATAAGATGGGGGAGATTGGAATTTATAGTAGATTATAATTGGTAAATTTGGTTGTATATAATAGCAAAATCAGCAAGGTTGTCGACAAGAATGTGAAAGACTAGAGGTGTGGTGTAGATGTATACTAACTAGATAGAGACATGCTAAGTCATCTTATAAGTTCAATTAGTGCAAATAACTTCGGGGAAATGGGTAATTACAACTTTTAAGCTTTATAATTGCATCTTACTAGAGTTTTATCAAACCTCTAGCCACTATTAGCTCAACCCGATCAGATTTGGATTAGTAGTTGCACTAATTTCTAACCATTAGCTACTAATTAGGCATGAGAATGCAATTTTGGCTATTTCTAACCCAATTTTACAATCTCTCATCCACACCCACCATTAAATTCTCCTCCAATACTTAATTATTCTTTTACAAACAATAATCAAGTAAGAACAAATAGACCCACATCATAATAAATGGATCTTTCATTATAGATGAGGAGAATCTAATAGATTTACACTTATTTAAATAATATAAAGATGACTCTAGCAATACCCTCTCTAATTAAGTATTCATCATCACACACCTCTAGTTAATGATTTAGCTACTCATTACTAAGAAATTCGAAAGCACATTCAAGATAAACTCATTGAATTTAATAACAAGAGTAGTAAAATCAAATTCACAAATAGTCTCCAGCAACGGCTGTACCTTACTATTAAGAAGAAGTAGTAGAGAATAGTACTTTCCAAAGTCTACCAATCAAAATCTCCTTTTCTCTGCTAAAGGAATGTTCTAAAGCTAAGAAAGGAAAAATATGATGTGATATGCTCTATGCTCAGTACACAGTACTTACTCTAGAATTTATATCCAAGAAAATAGGGCATCTTCTCTCTCTTTTTTCATGTTGGACAATTTTTCCCTTGAGCAATGTTCTGGAACCGGTGGTGGTACCGGCGATTCGCTGATTCAAATCCGTGAACCACCGAGTCTTTGTTCTTCACTATAGAAAATCGAATGCCATTCGGTGACTGGACCGGCGAGTAGTCGTTGGCAACTCGCGTTTCGCCGGTGGCATTCTTCCTTAGAGGCAGTGATAATCGGCCTTTGACCGGCATTTTGCCGGTTTTCATCGGTGGACCGCCAATTTGATCTCATTTCCTTCTCTTTCTTAGAGGCAGTGGTAGTCGGCCTTTGACCGGTGTTTCGCCGGTTTTCATCGGTGGACCGCTGATTTGATCTCATTTCCTTCTTTTGATCCATTTTTACTCTTTTCTACACATTTAGGTATCTGCATACAACAAAGGCAAAAAGGGTATAAAATCCATATAATCAACTCAAAAACTAAGCAAAAACTCAAGCCAAGAGCCTAGTGAGTTGGTAAATTACAAACTCATCAAACCCCCAAACTTGAACCATTACTTGTCCTCAAGTAATGTAATTCTCATTCATTGAAAAACATGCCACTCTACACAAATTTAAACGTCACCAATCATCTGATCTATGACAACCCAAAAATGCTCACCAATCTCATTTAAAGAGAAGCAAATTCCCTGAAAGACCAAAACAACGAAGATATTTCAAGAGGCTACCACTTTTCACCAACATGGTTCATGAAATGGTTTATTTTGAAAAACAAGGGCGTTGCTCAACCAAGAAATACACATAGCATCTCAAGTAATAATTAGTGTACATTAAAAACTTACCTTAGAGTTTACACTTCTCATGCCCTATCCACACATTAATTCTAAATGCTCTTATGTCCTCAAAAAGGGATGATGGTACTCACAGAAATATGAATCCCTATTCTTTTGTCATGTAATCATTAAATTCACACAAGGGATTATTTGGAAGAGATAATCATGATCACTCTCCCAAAAGAAGTGTTCATGCACACACTTGACCCATATGCTTGCCCTTCATGTAATTTGCCACTAATATAGAGTGGCTGCACTTAGAATTATTTAGGGCTTAGGGGTTATGATGTAAGCTTGAGTTAAGGGTAGGATGAGAATTTGGTTGTAGTGAATATATCCTCCCTAACGCTTTTTGTGAACATAGCTTCCATCAACTCCTTCCAATCACTTCACTTTGTTTCTCTTCTTTCATTGTTTCTGACTTTCATTTCTCAATGACCCTCGTTATAACCCCTTTGGCTTGCACAATTAGCCTTATCACCTCAAGAGGAAGCACCAACTCACACAAATTATTTTTCTCTTTTCAATTTATTATTTTATGCATTTTGTCACAATGTGGTGCTACCTAAAACTGAAATTCTTATGTTCCCCTTGCACACCCCCAAATTTGGGCTTTTGCCTCCTTATTCATTTTTTATCACTCCCTTTTTCTTAGGCTTAAAGCCTTATTTCATCACTATCTTATCACTAGCACTTAGGAAGGATGGGTGCCAAAGAGAGGTATTAAGAATGGTATTTAGGCTTGTAATGTGGTTGCCAAAGAAAGGGTCTAAGGCTCAACGTTGACTAACACGGATCAATGTTCAAGGAGGGTATATGGGTGAAGTGGGTAGACAAAGGAAATCCTAAAATCATGTTCTAAGTGTAACTACTTCTAGGATTTCGCTTGAGTCACATTTGGGGAAAGTTCTAGACAAGAAGTCATGCATGAGACTCATCAAAAATTTCTCACCACAAAAGGCATCACCTTTAAAGGGTCCACAAGAGTCATTTTCATCATCAAAATCTAAAGTTAGGACCTCAAAGTAGGCAAACTCATAAGTCAAGTAAAGAATTTACATTGTATGACAAAGAATGCTATGCCCAAGCTTCCAACATCTACTCATTATCTTCATTTTCATGCCCTCATTTTAAAATTTCATTTCAATTTTTTTTGGGTAGTGCCTCTCAAAAAAACTTCATAAGAGACTCAAAAACAACATGGAATTTTCCTTTAAGAATATCACCACTCAATCTATCATTGAGAAATGCCAACCCGGTTCAACAATGAAAAGGAAAAGACACAAAAGAGTGCTCCTCGAAAAAGAACCATGGTTTAAAGAAAACCCTCGGAGTTTTGATTATTACTCTATTATATACAAAGGCAAAAAAAAAGAGATCAAGACAACTTGGACATTTCCTACAAAATTTCGCAATAGCAAGCCCCTCCTTCTATCACTAACCATCACTTCATCAAGAACTAAATCAAATCATTCATTCTTTTTTTTCCAAGATAAGCCTAGCAAGGGCAATTATCAATCAACATAAACAACAGTCCGTTAAGGGCTCTATCCAATCAATTCAAACAACAAGAAAACCTCAATGACCCCAACATCAACTAAGCTCATCCCTCCACCACTTAAAAGAGTACATTTCCCCCAATGTATGCATGCAAAATGGAAAGGACAAGAAACTCCATAAGCAGGTCATTCTTCCTCATCATCAGCCATTGTTTCACCTGCACCATCACCACTGGCCTAACCTAGCCTAGAAAAATCATCCCCCAAGCCCTCGAAGAGATCATAAATGGGGCCTCGAACTGAGGAGGGAGCAGCCATTGAAGCATCTAGGGAGCTCATGTTAGGCACCTCCGTTGAGGTCCAATTCTTCCATTCTTGCACCTCACTTCGGAGGGAGGTGACAACCCCTTCAACCATATCCACCCTCTTGCATAGTGTAGTGACTTTCACGACCCGAACGTAGACCCGAATCGTAACACGGGACAAGGAACACCGAGAGGCCCCAAGTCAACCAATGGCATAAGCATACATTTAACTTCATTCATTATAAGCGAAAGACTAATCACAAGGCATAGCGGAAACGTAAACATTATCATAGCATAAGGAAATCTCTGGACATATACGCAAGCTGAGTACTACATACTGTCTGAAAGCCTCTACTACATACAATGGGTTGATGGGACATCACCCCAACTAACCCGGACAAGTACTGAAACATAAAAATAGCATGAATTAAGCCCTTGGAACATGAGGACTCACTAATAAGCTGAATGTGCACTCTGATATGATCTAGATATGAGGATGAGCCTGAGAGCGGGAACCTCTATCATAAGACGATACATCATAGGAAGTATACGATCAGTACGTGGAATGTACCGAGTATTCAAGGTAAGTAAAACAGACATTTAAAATGTGTGAAAGCTCATAAAACAGCATAAGAGTAGGACACCATGCTCATATCATAATTATCATAACATAACATATCATGGGGCTCAAGGTTTTCAAAGCATTTGTAAAACAATCAAAATCTTATTCATGAGCGGAAATCCGTATTGAACATAACTTGATCCAATATACATAATCATAGACATGCATAAATCATGAGGAACAGTGGGAGATTCTCTTAACCGAATACCCCATATGAGCACACATGAAGCTGTACTTGTGACCCTAGTTGGGAGGGTGTTTGTACCTTTACAAGGGTAGGACTATGAAAGTGTGATATCACCACAAAAGGGCCAATTAGGCCGGGGATAGTCGCAAAAGGAGGTCCCAACATACCTACGGTGGCACGTAGTTTATGAGATCTGGGGTAGAACCTAGGCCTCGAACCTACTCGGTGTTTGATACTACTCCCAAAACATATATAGTGCTCATAGTATAACATGCATGAACTCATGGGCTAGTTAAATCATGATAATCATAAACATAATTGTACATACGTGAACTAGCCATGACATAAGGCCCATGAGTCAGTCAAAAACATAATTCATGAATCAGAGGCTTCATGCATACTTGTAAATCATCAAATCATGATGGGTAATTGAAAAAATATATATTTAAATCATAATTCATGCTTGGCTTGTAAATATCATCGATTGAAGAGAAAATCATAAATCGATTCCTCAGGGTTCATACTTAAATAGGCTTATTTTGGTAGAAATCGAAATCACTAGTTTTATAAGTAAGATTCAATGTAAAATCTGATCCAAATCCATAAAATATGAAGTAGTTCATAAATCACAAAGCCCGTTAGCAAATCATTCGAATTTCACAAAAAAATTGAATTAAAATCCCATGTGGTTTTTGAATAGATTTTCATAAGTCAATGGGGAATGGGCATGGGTGTGAACGGAAACTCCCATTTGTGACCCTGCATACCTGAAAAGGCTTGATTCTATCACTTCTCTAATTTTCCAAGAAGGATTTGAATGAGAACCTTGAGAACTTACTCTAGATCACCTCCTCAACCTCTCAAGTTTGCATGAATGGAAGGAAATAACTTAGAATAGGTTTTCCTCCCTCCTAAAACCCACTAAAGTGAGCCTTAAACAACGTAGTATACACTTTAGGAACTTAGAATTTATGAAAAATTCCTTACTAATTCATAGAAAATTAACTTTCAGGAGGTCCCAACGACGGACATAACAACTCGTCCTTACTGGTCACGACTCGTCATGTTGATCGTTAAGTACACTGCCTTGCCTGATCTCCTGGGCTCGTAACGGGTCACATCATGACTTGTCAAGGTTGGCCACGACTCGTGGTTACCACTAGTTAAGTGTACCGTCTCATCCTTTCTCTCCCACTATTTTTCTTTCCCCACGGCTGACCCAACGACTTGTGGGTCCTGACCATGAGTCGTGGCCTCGCCCGTGGGGTCTCAAACCACAAGTCAGCCGTGGGGTCTCAACTTTTCCAGGACCTTTTTCTCAACACTCAATCCTTCCCCATGAGTCACCTGATGGCTCGTGGGCTGTCCTCACGAGTGTTGGGACGACTTGTCCTGAGACTGCAATAACAATTTCCACTTTTCCCCGTTTCAACTCCTGGGTTCGATCTTTGAGCTCCTGGGGTATAATAATATCTCCCCCTTGGGAACATTCGTCCTTGAATATAGGAAACAAGAAGAAAATAGAAACATGCAATTGTCATATTCAAATACTGATCATTTAATCCAAAAATTAACGGAATAACTACCTCCGATTTATATCACATAAACTGACCTTATGCTTCACATACACATCCATACACATAAAAAAAACTTGGACACATGAACCGAACATGAAAACTAAATAGAGTCATAGAGTAAATCTGATACCTCAAGTCAAAACTGAGCCGATAGAGAATAAGTGTAGGTAATTATCCATCATATCCGCTTTGGCTTCCCACGTAGCTCCCTCAACATGCTAATTTCTCCATAGCACCTTTACTGAAGCTACTTCCTTGTTCCTCAGCCTCCGAACCTGACGATCGAATATTTCAACTGGAACTTACTCATAGTTAAGGCTATCCTTTACTCCAATGCTATCCACCGGGACTACTAGTGCGGAATCTCCAAAACATTTCTTCAAAAGCAATACGTGAAACACAGGATGCACGAAAGATAACCCTGAGGGTAAGTCCAACTCATATGCTACCTTACCAACTCTTCTCATAATCAGGTAGGGACCAACATAATGGGGACTAAGTTTTCCCTACTTCCCAAACTGCATGACTCCTTCATGGGAGATACCTTCAGAAATACTCAATCATCCACCTCGAACTCCAATTCTCTCCTCCTCACATCAGCATATGACTTTTGACGAGTCTGAGCAGTTTTCAACCTATCCTTTATCAACTGAACCTTTACCATAGCCTCATGAACCGAATCTGGCCCTATCATAGCTGCCTCACCAACCTCAAACCATCCGATGGGCGATCTATATCTCCGCCCATAAAGAGCCTCGAATGGTGCCATTTGGATGCTCGAGTGATAGCTTTTATTATAAACGAACTCGATTAGGGGCAAGTGATTATCCCAACTACCTTTGAAGTCTATCACACATGCTCTCAAAATGTCCTCGAGGGTTTGGATTGTCCGCTCCGCTTGACCATCGGTCTGCGGATGAAATGCTGTGTTGAGCTTAACCTGAGTCCCAAGCCCCTTCTGAAAAGACCGCCAAAACTAGGAGGTAAACTGAGTACTTCGGTCTGACATGATGGACAAGGGCACTCCATGTAGCCGAACCAACTCACGGATATACAATTTGGCATAATCATCCACTGAGTCTGTGGTTTTCATCGGTAGGAAATGTGCAGCCTTGGTCAACCTGTCTACCACCACCCAAATAGAATCATAGCATCAACGAGTACGAGGTAGGCCTGTAATGAAATCCATATTAATCTATTCCCACTTCCAGGTGGGAATGCTAATGTCCTGAAGTACGCCTCCCGGCCTTTGATGCTCGACCTTTACTTGCTGACAGTTCAGGCGTCTGGCTATGAATTCTGCAATATTCTTCTTCATGCCATCCCACCAATAGATTTCTCGTAAGTCACGATATATCTTGGTGGAACCTGGATGGATCGAATACCTAGATCATAGGCCTCATGCAATATCCAGCTCCTCAATCATCAACATGGGGAACACATAGGCGAACCTGGAATCGAAGCACACCATTTCCCCCTTGGGAGAAGACCTCCACCTTCTGACTTCGAATGGCTTCCTTCAGCTTTACCAAAATTGGATCCTTATCTTGTCTAGCTTTCACGTCAGTCACCAAGGAAGATTCTGATCTGTTCTAGAAAACAACACCGCAATTGATTGGCTCAACCAACCTAACTCCCAACCTTGCGAGTCGATGGACATCTTTCACCATCTCCTTCTTTCCCTCATCCACGTAGGACACACTCTCTATAGAGAGCCTACTAAGTGCATCTGCTACCACATTAGCCTTATCCAGATGGTAAAGGACACTCATGTCATAGTCCTTGAGTAACTCCAACCACCTTCTTTGCCGAAGATTGAGATCTTTCTGTGTGAACACATATTGTAAGATCTTGTGGTCCGTAAACCCATCCACATGGACCCCATATAAGTAATGTCTCCATATCCTCAATGTGAATACCACCGCTGCCAACTCTAGATCATGGGTTGGGTAATTCGTCTCATGGATCTTTAACTATCTAGAGGCATATACTATTACCTTCACTCATTGCATCAATACACACCCGAGTCCGATTCTTGAAGCATCAAAATACACCATAAAACCATCTGTACCCTCGGGTAGGGTTAACATCGCTACAATAGTAAGTCAAGTCTTCAACTCTTGGAAACTGTTCTCACAAGCCTCCGACCATTGGAACTTTACCTTTTTCTGATTCAACTTGGTCAATGATGCCGCAATAGATGAGAAACCCTCAACAAATCTCCGATAGTAGCCAGCTAAACCCAAGAAACTCTGAATATCCGAGCGATTCACCAGTCTAGGCCAATTCTTCACTGCCTCAATTTTCTGAGAATCTACCCGTATGCCCTCGCCTAATACTACATGGCCCAGGAATGCTACCGAGTTCAACCAGAACTCGAACTTATTGAACTTGGCATACAACAAATGATCCTTGAGGATCTGAAGCACTACTCTCAAATGAGCGGCATGGTCCTCCTTGCTCCGGGAGTATATAAGGATGTCATTAATGAACACAATCATGAAGATGTCTAGATACAGCTTGAACACCCTTTTCATCAGGTCTATAAAGCTGTAGCAGCATTTGTTAGTCCAAAAGACATAACTAAAAACTCATAATGTCCATACCGCACCGTGAAGGCTATCTTCGAGATATCGCCCTCCCAAACCCTGAGCTGATGATACCAGGACCTAAGATCTATCTTTGAGAAACAGTTGGCACCCTGAAGCTAATCCAACATATCATCAATCCTGGGTAAATGATACCTGTTCTTAACGGTGACCTTGTTCAATTACCGATAGTCGATGCACATTCGAAGAGAACCATCCTTCTTTCAGATAAATAACACTGGTGCACCCCACAGAGACTTACTCAGTCTGATGAAACCCTTATCTAATAGGTCCTTTAACTGATCCTTCAACTCTTTTAGCTCAGTTGGAGCCATCTTGTAAGGAGGAATAGATATAGGTTGTGTATTGGATAGAAGGTCAATACCAAAATCAATCTCTCGCTCGGGAGGAACACCTTGCAAATCATCGGGAAAGACCTCTGGATACTCACGCACTGTCAAAACTAACTAGATAGTTAGGGTCTCGGACTAAACATCCTTAACCCTGACCAGATGGTACATGCAACCCTTAGAAATCATCTTCCGAGCCTTAAGATATGAAATAAATAATCCTGCTAGTGCAACCGAACTACCCTTCCACTCCAAAACTGATTCGCCCGGAAAACAAAATTCCACCGCATGGATTCTACAATTTACAGAAGCATAACACACATACAACGAATCCATGCCAAGAATAATATCAAAATCAGTCATGGATAACTCTACAAAGTCTGTGGAAGTGACTTTATGCAATATAGTGACCGGGCATCCTCTATACACCCGCCTAGCTACAATCGTATCACCAGTAGGAGTAGAAATCAAAAATGGTTCTGACAGATTCTCGGGACTAACTCCAAATCCACTAGAAATGTAAGGGGTCACAAAAGATAAGGTAGCTCCCAGATCTAGCAAAGAATAAACATCAATATGAAAAACACGCAACATACTAGTGACCACATCCGAGGAAAGCTTCTGCTCCTGATGAGGTGCTAAAGCATATAACCTATTTTGACACTGACCTCCGGCCGAACTAGTAGAGGCACCCTGCTGAGGGGGACGTGTTGCTGGAATGGCAGAATTGGATGCTAGCATATGGGCTCCACAGACCCCTAATCTGGCTGAAGGGCAATCCCTAAGTCTATGTCTGGGTTTTCCACACTCGAAACAAGCATCAGAGATGACTAGGCACCTCCCGAGATGATTCCTGCCGCACCTCACACAAGCCGAGAAAGTGCGCTCTATCTGCATGATGCCCTAGCCTCTAAAATATGGAGCCCTGCTCCTCTGATCCCCTCAAAAACTAGATGGCGTACTAGCCAGTGATGGTCCTGGAGCAATAGACCTATGCTGAGGCTGCTGACGCTGTCCACCCCCTAATATGAACTGAGAAGTCCCGTAATTTTTGATCCTTGCCCTCTTGGACTCTTGATAATGCTCAAACCACACATCTTACTGAATTATGAAGCGAATGTTGTCAATAAAGAACCCAACTAGAGGTTGGGGTCGAACCTGCAGGGAATATGGAAAGACTAGATTATAGCCGGTAAGTGAACTTGTGAGGTAGTTACTTCAAAAATTAGGGGTTATAAAGAAAATCAATAATAAAAAAAGTATTAAAAGTATGGTGTTGAGTCAATATCAAAAGATAACTAGGGTTTGTGTTCCCCATGGATTCATAACTGCTTTGGGTTACACTCGTGATTATCACCAATACGTACTTATAGAACAGATAACTTAGGTTCATTCAAATGACCTGCCAGTCCCTATTGAATGACTATACTCAATCATTCGATCAAGTCTCATGAGCAGTTTCAAACTTTCCGTTATCACTAAGTTCCAGATTTAACTATCCCGCGACCACAACTCAAGTTAATACAATGATTATCAAAATCAAGGCTCTGTTATATTGCTCTTTCTTATTTGTACCTCTTAGTCCTAAGCAAGTAAAGAATTTGGGAACTTCCTAATGTTTCAAAACGTTAACAAACATTTAATCATGAAGAGAATACAATATAAGTATTTTGTATTAGTTTTAAAGTCAATTTGTGCAACCCTAGCTTGTTAATCCACCCATAGTTCCCACGACCCTTGCTATGGAGGTTTTAGCTTCTCATAGTTGTAAGACTATGAATTGCATTCATGATTAAGAACATAAATCAATACTTACAAGAATGAATGAAAAGAAAACACTTCCTTTAATTTATCACCAAAATCTTGAAGAACAAATAACAAGAATAAGAAGAATTTAAGAAAAGGTTGATCACAAGTTGAATCAACTCAATTCTCTCTTTCTCTCCTCAAAATCTCTTCTCTTTTTGATTCTCATCTGTTCCCCTAAAAAATAAAACCTAAAAAGTATTTATACAGTCACAAGAATCCTTTTCGTAGGCTGACAGGGTAAATTTCAATATCTGGTTCCGCCTTCATCACGAGTCAACCTACGACCCATAGTAGCATCCTACGGCCCATACCATCCTTTTGTACCTTGCATGACTGGCTGGATTTCTGCTAAGTGTTGGATCTTGGTAAAACTCGTACCTCCATCCTACGTTCCGTACTGAGCTCCCGTGGCTTGACTTTGAAATTTTGATATTCTTCTGAAGTTTATCACGATCACCATGGTACGACTTGTACCTTCTTCCCATAGTTCGTACTTTCTTTCCTTAGCAGGAGTCATCCTCTTATGCAAATTTTCTGATTCTTTTCACGACTTCATCACCAAGACTCTTACAAGCTTGGTACGACTCATATTGAAACTCGTATATTGCATCTCTTCAACACTAGCCTTATGCAACTTTTCACGACCATCAGTATGAGTCGTAGGACCTTCCTATAGCTCGTTCTGTGGACTTTGAGCATATTTTGCATACTTCAGGCTTTCTTTTGCAATTTTTAGGTCCAACACCAATTTATCCTATAAACAAATGAAAAATTCCTTATATCCACATAAACACACCTAAGTCCATGCTATTTTCGTGGTTTTGAGTGTCAAAAGTGTTGTAAATCCACAACACATCACCCTCAACTTAAGACTTTTGCATGTCCTCGGGCAAAGAAAAGAAAAACTAAACACGACGCTCAACTAGAAAATAGACCTAACATACTACTGCCAATATCCAAACAAACTTGCACTTTCTATACAAACTCTATTAACCCTTTCTCATAGAACAACATCAGCTAATGCATTGCAAGCAACCTCAAAACATCATAAATAGGGACCAAAACATGTCATCCAGCTATCAACAGGAATTCAAGTCATCACCAATATTTTCCACATAGACCAATGGTAAAAGCAAACATAATTCATGTACCCTCACACAAATTAAGTCCCAACTCAGATATGAGATGTCAAACATAACATGGACTAGACAAGTAAGGCTCTCACTCTCACAAGAAAGTTACAAGTATTATGTGTCAAATACCATAGGCTTGCCCTTATTTTCTCTTCTTTTGTTCATCAGATGGTCGAGTTAGGATAACTATTGGACTTGATATAACTTGTACTGTAGGATTAGGGCTTGACATTATAAAGATTGAAGATTTTATAAATGACTATCCCTTCCTTGGCACTGCATACATCAGCTACACCGTTCACCTATTTCACCCTTTTACTCTTTCATTCCCTTTTCTTCCTTTTTCACCCCTTTTTACACATTTGCATGGGTGTGGTGAATTTTCAACTTTTTCATCATTTTGATTTTCTTTTGAAACTTCTTTTTCAATATTCTCAACATTTTTCATCTTTTTCCTTTTTTCTTTTCACCATACCTCATTTTTCACCATTTCTTTTCAATTTTCTTTTTCTTTCTTCCGTTCCTACCATTTACGCACCCCTACTCTAGTCACCCTCAACTTAAAAATTTTTGTATGTTGAGGTTCACAATATCCAAGGAAGGACCAGGGCCAAAATAGGTTCATTGAAAAATAGGTACGGTTAATCGGTAAATCAATGAAACATGGTCATTTAAGGCTCAAACTTGGGATTAAGGGATTCATGCAACTTTGGTAGTGTAATATAGGATAAAAGTGAGCTAAAAATGGCCTATGATCATATCCTAACCAACCATCCTTAGCCTATGCAAAGACTAGCCAGGCAAGTTCTAGATCTTCAACACAATACCGAACTGCATACTATGCCTCACTCGTATATGATACATGAACTATTTTCACTTCACCTGCCTGGTTTATACATGGATTAAAAGACTACTCATGATGAAAAACTAAATTACATCAAAAGATCCACAACAATCATGCATGTTGTCACAAATACATAACTAATGCTTCAAAATTTTTTAAACAGGGTCAATTTTTTTCAAAAACCAAAACTACTTCATTTTTTATTGGCTGAGTAATCCTAAGCTACTTTCTAATTAAACAAAAATCATAAACTAAAATTAAAAATCCTACAAATGCAGGTTCTACTAGATAGCATGCCTGAGGGAAAAGAAACACGGCAAGAGAAACCCTCAGACAAATCAAAAATCCCAAAAATCACAAGTACATCCCCTCCCCTTTTTGAAAAGTAAGCTTTGTCCCCGAAGCATCAACTTCAAGAACATAGGGAAGAGAACATACCTTTGGCTACTCAGAGTTCACATTACTACCACTTGGGTTGCCTCCCAAGAAGCGCTTGATTTAACATTGCGGCACGATGCAAATCTCTTGACTACTCAAAATTTGTCAAATGATTCATACTCATCCTCTAGTGCTGAGATCACACTAAATTCCTTGGGTTGCTTAATTAACCTGCCGATATTGAATGTGACCTCTTCTTGATTTAATCTAAACTTCAGCAGGCCAACCTCGACATCTAGTAGAGCTCTCCTGGTTGCAAGGAATGGTCACCCCAAAATGATGGTCTCATCATCAACCTCATAATACAAGATCAATAAGTCTACTGGGAATATAAATTTTTTACCTTGACAAGAACATCGATTAGGATGACCACCGTCTTCTTCACTATTCTGTCGGCCATCAGTAGCCGCATATTGTTCATGTGGGGCTCCCAATACTAATTTCTTTAATACGGCCAAGGGCATCAAACTAATGATAGCTCCCAAATCATAGAGTGCCCTTTAGAACTCAACATTGCCAATCATACATGGTATAGTGAAGGCACCTGGGTCTTCCTTTTTCTGCGCTAGGACCATTGTAGCTATGGCACTACAGTGACGCACATTGTCAACAGGCTCATAGCTCACAGATCTCTTCTTAGTCACCAGGTCCTTCATAAACTTTGCATATCCTGGCATCTGCTCTAATGCTTCAACCAATGGTATGTTCACAGATAGTTGCTTAAGCATTGAAAGGAATTTATGGAACTTACCATTCTCCGCCTTCTTCTTCATCCTTTGAGGGAATGGTGGTGGTGGTCGTGGGATAGCTTTAGGAACTTGGGTTGCCCATTGATCCATTTCTGGTCCCTTATCACCTCTGGGGGCCTCTTGCAACTCATTCTCTCTCTCAGCACTTGTATCATCTTCTTCAATTATTCTCTCTTTCTTCCACTTAACTTCAACTAGAAACGGGGGGTCAACTGTGGTTTTACCACTCCTGGTCATCACCGCCATAAAATGTTCATTGTTCTTTAGATTTTGGACAGTGTTGCTAGGTAGTGTACCTTTTTGTTTGGGGTTCATTGATGCTGACAGTTGCCCATGTTGGTGTTCGATCTGCTTGATGGCGGTATCATGAGATTCCACTTTTTGACCCATACTTGATATGTTACCTCGGATCTCCTTTAGCTGATCTTCAGTGGATCTCACCTTCTTCAACATCTCATCCATCATGCTCTCCAACTTTGATTGCCCAACCTCCCCTTCTCATGCATTGGGAGGCACATAACTCCAGCCCGGTCATTGCCGTATCCATCATTTCGTCTCCAATCTCCTTCATGCTTATGACCTCGGCTCCTGTCTCTGAACTCGTTTCTGTTGTAGTTTTCTCTATACTGGTTCCGACCTTGATTTCAAGAACGTTGGTGCCAATTGTCTTGTCCAGACGCTTGGGCATTGGTTTGGAAACCCACCACCTGGCTATTAAGAAGTTTGCCTCTTCCTCGTAATCAGAGTGATTAGCTCCTTTCTCCCTTCCATGAGTTCCCACTGCATTGACCTATTTGGTTCCAGCTCCTATAATGTGCTTTGTCAGCAGGTCTAATGATGTGCGCATATGATCCAACTCCTAGTCGCACTCTTCTTCTTTTCTTCGTTGGTCTATAGTCAAACCAACAACATATGTTCGTACCACTGCATCAGCCTCCCTCGTATGCCAAGCCCGATTTATCTTAGTCACCCTCTCCAGAATGGTGGCAACTTGCTCCCAGGTGTGACTTATCAATGCTCCTCCAGCCATCGTGTCTGCTACAACTTTAGTGCTATTGTTCAGAGACCTATAAAAAATTTCCAACAAACTATCATTTGTGATTTTGTGGTTAGGGAACTTTGTCAACTTATTTTTGAATCTCAACCAAGTTTAATGAAGTGCCTCAGTCTTAACCTGTCGAAAAATATAGATCTCATCCTTTAGCTGCAACATCCTGGATGGAGAAAAGAATCTCTCCAAAAAGGCCTATTTGAATTCCCTCTAGTTGGTTATGGAGTCATTAGGCAACTCCGATAACCATAAGGTATCTTCCCCTGATAGAGAGAAAGGGAAGAGTCTGAGTAGTATTGCATCCTGGCTTACTCTGGGCAACCTGTATGCCTTGAATATTCCTACGAAGTTCATTATGTGCAGGTTGGCGTCATCTGCTGTGTGACCACTTAACAACCCTTTCATTTTAAACCATTTAATCATGGTGCTCGTAATGTCAAATGTGACCCCAGCGGGAAATGGTGGTGGCACAATTGCTCCACTCGACCTAACATCATCAATGTCTGTGTCATCATCTTCAATGAACTGAGGGATAATTCTATGAGCTCTGTTGCCCCTCCCTTATCGACCAACATTCAATACCTCATCTCTATCATCTTCCGCATGTTGTAGTGCAGCTTGCTGAACTAGCTCAACTTGCCTAGCTTCTTCAGCTATACGGGCTTGTCTTTGCTCATGGTTTTCCATTCTATGTTGTGCTCTCTCGATTTCTGGATTTAGTGGAACAAGGGGATCTCCTCTACTCCAAGTGCTTGACATTCACCGGAGAACAACCTGTGGGTATCAAAAACACAAAAATAAATGTAATTAAGGAAATAACTATCAAAAAGTCAAATACAAGCTAATAACCTAGTTTCACCCGTATTCCCCGGCAATGGCGCCACTTTTTGATAACGCTCAAACCACACCTCTTACTAAAGTACGAAGCAGAAATGGTCAATAAAGAACTGAACTAAAGGTTGGGGTTGAACCCACAGGAAATATAGGAAGACTAGATTACATCCGATAAGTGAACTTATGAGGTAGTTACTTCAAAAACTGGGGGGTTCCAAAGAAAATCAATAATAAAAACAAGTATCAAAAGTCTGGTGTTGAGTCAATATCAAAAGGTAACTAGGGTTTGTGTTACCCATGAATTCATAACTGCTTTGGGTATACACTCGTGATTATCACCAATACTTACTTATAGAACAGATAACTTAGGTTCATTCAAATGATCGACCAGTTCCTATTGAATGACTATTGTTCGGGTTGTTCTGCTCGTTGGTAATTTATATTAAAAACCGACACGCAAGTGCACGTGGTCAAACAAGTAATAAAGTGGCTAAGTAGCCAAGTATCGATCCAAGGAGGCTCAAAATACGTAAAATTGCCTAGTTTATTATATTCCTATTTCACTTCTAATTATGCTAACAATAATGTAACCAAGAGTTACTTTGAGTTTTTGTTTCTAAACTATATATACTACAATTAATAACAACTATTTACTAGTGAATTTAGACAATGGATATGAACATGCCAAGGTTATGAACAAGTAATGAACTTGATAATCATGATAATTTGGTTAATCTCTTCTTCATGTTGCTAGCCAAGAACATTCGCCTAGAAATTAAAACTCTCGTATTTAATTTCACTTTAGAATCATAAACCATCCATCTACATTTCTGTGATCAAATGCAATTTATGACCTAGCACTACAATTCCGGTTCCTAAATTGACTAATACGGCTTTCAAGTATATTTCTATCAGGAAAGCACATCAAAACCCAATTTTCCCAAATCAAGTAAGAACAATATCCTATTAATTCACAACTTTCCAATTTCTTGCTCTTTCGAGTGAAATTGGACTTTTTAGATATACATTAATGTTGGCCAAGCACTAATGCAGTAAGAACAAGAATTAATAGAACAACATTAAAGAAGAAGAAGAAAACCATATCATTTACAATCAAAATTCATTACACATGTTCAAAACCTCAGCAAGGAAGAGAATTAGCCACTCATTCTTGGATTGATCATCCTAAAATGAGTGTAAATCATACGTACAATTGATAGAAAGAAGAAAGGAAGAGAAGAAATCCCTTAGCTTTTTCGTTCTTCAACTGCTACTAACCCACGTTCCTGCTCTCCACTTCTGAACTCAGTCTAAAAACTAAAAAAGTAATTAAAATAAACCTAAGTGTGCTATTTATACTAGTGGGAAATTTTTCCCGGAATAACAAGCAACGTGTCACGGAGGCCAACACGGAGCACTGCCTCCGTGACACGGCGTGGATGCGGACCTTCACTGGAATTTCCAGGGTCCGGTAAATTAACCTCAACGTGGCACGGAGGCCAACGCAGAGGCCTCTCTCCGTGCCACGGAGCTGACGCGAAGGCACACTGGAATTTACCATTTTAATTCATGTTCAAGCAGTGTGCTACCGCGATGGTAGCGTGGCACGGCTCCATCGCGGAGCCTCTATAAAATGTGCATTCCAAGGTCTTTTCCACGCTCGCATCCAAGTCCAACTCCGACATAATTCCAACATGCATTTTAGCTCCTAAAAATCACATTTACCTGCAAAACAAATGCTAATCATGTTGGTTAGTATAAATTCGCATTTTATTACTAATTACATGATATTATATACACATTGCACAACAAACAAGGTAAAAATGATACGTTTGAGTATCACTTGGGCATATAAATCTGCCCAAGATCACTTTCCCCACACTTAAATCCTTGTTCGTCCTCGAACAACACATACACAAATCATGCAAATTACATCCCAACCTTCGTCACTATGGTGCAACAATTTACGCTACGGTCATACCGATTATTTAATTTTTGCAAATCATCAAGAAAACATGCTTGGTCGTACAATACAACGACCTTTAATACATCAAGGCTTCCTAGACTTTAAAAATTGATTCTTGATATCGGCAAACTCATGCAATTCAGCTAATCAAGAAATCCGACACGAAAATCAATCTTTCATCAAGCATGTGCCCTCACAACTCGAGAGAAACTTCCCCTTTATGTTCATGCAGCACACAAACATGCAAGTAGGGGCATATAAAAATTAATTTCACTCTCTCTCCCAAAAGAATTCACATGCATCATGTCATGACCCATAGGCTTGCCCTTAGTGTATTACTCCACTAATATAAAGAAATGCAATATAGGATCACATAGGACTTTAATGGGTTGTAACGGGGCTATGGATCTAGTATATATATATTGGATTAGCCAATAATAGTCGCTAGCATGCTTAAGCGCCTTTTCAACTCATTCCCATCGACTCATGGACATTGTTCCTCTCTTTTCTCTTTTTCTCCCATTCATGCTGGTTTACTTTCATACAACCCATTTCATCAGACACACTTGATACAAAACAGAGGGTTTTCATGTACCCTCACTATCACTTAATTACAACAAGTGCCTCTTCAACATCATCTTTTCTTTCCTCACTTTGCTTTTCTTTTTCTTTTCACTCTTTTCACTCTTTAACACTCTGGGAAACATTTTCTTTGCTTTGTGAGCACTTAAGAGCTTCTTATAGACTTTAAGGCTAATGAAAAGAAGGAATAAAGCTTAGTTTATACAATTTTGGACAAAAGAAAGAAATCGGCTAAAGGCTCAACGGGCTGACTAGGGTATACAACATATAAAAAGGTAGAATTTGACAAGAAAAAGTGGAAACTATCGGTTAAAACAAAGAAATGCCTACATCCTTTCCAACACTACACCTCCTTCATTTCGTTTTGTATACACACCAGGCAAGTTCTAGACAATTCAAAATGACATGGAATAGCAAAACCTCACTTAACACTTCATGCACATGCTCGAATCAACATGCATTCACAGACTCTTTAATTAGTCAATTACATGAATTCAAGATTAAGCCTCAATCATACTGAACCAAATTCTATAGCCTAGGTACTCAACGTTTTTACAAAATTGCATGCTTTCAAACGAATCACATTCACATTTTGAACATCAATTACAACACGCAACGAAATTTTAGCAACCATAAGCAACTACAGTTAATTGATGCAATCCACCAAAGAAAACTAAAAACAAATAAAAATCCTACTCCTACCGACTACATTTCCCTTAAGACGGTCGTCATCCATCCATCATAGGGAACGGTCACTAACTATGACATTGGTTCAATGGGACTATTCTCGGTAAAAGAACCGAAAACAAACTCCGAAAAACCCAAAAAAAAAATAAAAATCGAAAAAATTTTGCAACACATCGATCATTTCGATAGAAAGATATTTACACAAGATTTTGATAATAGCAAAATATGTTCGCAAAAATTTTGAAAAATATCGATCATGTCGATAGAGAAAAAAAATATTTACAAAATTTACAAAATATTTACACTAGCAACCATAACTTTCAAAAACACACATCATCAGCCACAAAACAAATATATACACATACATCACAAATCAGTTCACAACAGGGAAAGCGCAAACATTCATAAACATCAAGGAAAAACATACGGCAAATTAGAGCCTTGACCCAGCACCTAGCTACTCCCCACCCCACACTTAAATCGAACACTGTCACCAGTGTTCACAACAATACAAAGCACAAACTTTTGGGTGGTGGAACTCCCTGCTCAGTCGAAATATTCGACTTCTTCATCCGGTGCTGCGGCCTCGTCGCCCATATCTGAATCAGCGCCATCGTCGTCATCGGACTCCACATCAGAGTCCTCACGATGTGTCTCCTCATCAGTAGGGACATCGTCATCTGTAGGCTCCACAAAGGCTGGCCCTACCCGACATAAGGCTCTGGCGTTCTCGCCAAAGGGGTAGTCCAGCTCCAGCTGCCATAATTCTTCCTCGGTGGCTGGTCTCCCACCAATTCGTAGTTGTAGCATCTGCATGCCGAACATACGGGCCATGTACTGATCGTCACGAGCATGTCGCTCGCCCAAAGTTAGCACCGGTCCGTGTGTAGTGTCGGGGGCCTTAGTCTTTGTCACGTCGAGGGCCCTCTGCTCCAACTGCGGAATATAATCCAAGGCTTCTTCCTCAATGTCGAGGCCTCGGAGGAAGGTGGTGATGAGTCCGCCAAACCCGTATCTGTGGCCCTGGTGCAGTCTGGCTCTCTTCATGGCGGATATTATTACCGCCCCAACATTAATCTCAAACCCTTTCATAAGGGCATACACCAAGCAGACACGGTCCTGGGTCACATCTGTCATATGGACTCCCGGGATCAAGCACGAACATACAATCTTCAGCCAGATTCTGGCCTCCCTGTTCATCTGCGAATAAGGCAGAGTCTGGTGGTAACCCCTCTCCTTATGTCTACTCCATCGGGCCGTGGATCGAGCCCCACACAACGTACGTCTGATGTCGGCGTACGGTGGGGTGATGTTTAGCTGGCGGAGAACGTGGGCGTCTGTGTCCCGCGCTCCAACGATGGCATTTAGCTGCTGGGGTTCCAGAGTGACAATCTGCCCTCTTATTTTTATAGTGTGGCTTCTGATGGCCGGGTTCCAGTTTGCATAAAATTCCCGGACCAAGTGAAGGTTGCACTCCTTGGGCTCCTGAAAAATAAAGCTGAGCCCAGCTGCCTCGATTCTCTGTACAATGCGAGGGAACTCCTGTGCAAGTGGTTCCCGATCAATATGTTCCTCGGGGAAGTACTTGTTTTCTTTGTGTTTCGCGTACCATTTCTTCCCTTCATCGGTGACCAGTCTCATCCTTTTCCTCCCTGTGCCTGAGGTAGAAGCACCCTTGCCTTTATCTTGTCTGCTAGCCATTGTACCTGTCAATTTACACAAACAAGCACAACGTTAAGCTAAAAACTTGTTAACTTCGGCTAAGGTCGGGTTACACAATATTTACCCCACACTTAGGCCTTAGCTACTTCTACAAAATTACGGCAAAGATAACTCTAATTACACTACAGACAACACTCTACACGTCATGCTTAGTGCGTTCACAACAAAATTTCGACAGCATAACGGTTAGCGTACTACTCAGACTTCATACAGCTAATCCCAATCCTACTATCGCTAACAATTCACACATCGCACTTCGCAACAAAACAACAACAAAATAAAAACAACAATCAAAACATTCTATATACAATCTAATCTAAACAATCTAACCAATGTACACACTTTATGCATTTTCCCGCAAAAATTCGAGAATTCGTCGTCTTTGACATTTACACAATATTTACCACAACTTATCTCAATTAACAAACACACCCCGGCATCGATTTCATCAAATTATCAAGTTCCCAAATCAAACTCAACAACCCAAGCCCTAGAATACAATTCTATGATCAATTTCAAATTATTTACGCAATCGATAAGTTCTAACGACAAATACAACAATCCAAACATGTATCAATCACAAATAATCCGACATTCATGTTTAATTTCTACCTAGGGTGGTATATCTCACCTCACGTGCCCAAATTTGACAAAAATCGCCAAAAAATTGAGTTAGACGATGACAACATACCTTTGAATTGAAGAACCGAAGAAAATTGATATTTTTCCTTGCCTTGGAACGTGGAACGGTGCTTGGGGAGGGGGAAATGGGTGTTTGGTCGCGGAGGGAATAGGGAAATGGGGAAAAATGGGCAAAAATCGGGGGTTAATTTATAGAAAACACGCGGGTCACCCGGCAACCCGGTGTGACCCGTCACTGAATAAGGGGCAACGTGTCACGGAGGGTAACGTGGAGCCCCTCCTCCATGACACGGAGCCAACGCGTTGGCTTACTGGATTTTTGAAAAATCCGGATTTTGCCTTCAACGTGTCACGGAGGCCAACGCGGAGCCTTACCTCCGTGACACGGCGCCAACGCGCCAGTGCACTGTTTCTTCGATAAATTTGATTTTTCATACCTTGCCTCATTTTCTCGATTCCATGTATATTTCCTCCGTTATACCTGAAAATCACCTCACTAAACAAAAATTGGTTAAATTAATAGATTTCCCTAACTAAAATAAAAAATACTAACTAAAATGAAAATCTAAACCTAATCAAGAAAAGAAAAAGAAAAATAAAAACTTGGAAATAGACAATAAAAACAAAAATAAAGATAAAAATTAACTACATTGTGCAAAAAGAAAAAAAAATAAAATATTTTTCTCACGGGTTGCCTCCCGTGCAGCGCCTGGTTTACCGTCGCGGCTCGACGTCCTTTACGCTCATTTGTCTACTAGGGAGATGGACGCTTTGTCCCGATCATGGTCATCCCCCCAGTAGTGCTTGCATCTCTGCCCATTTACTAAGAACGTGGCACTCCTATCTTCTTGCCACAGTTCTACCGCCCCGTGAGGGGTCATTCTCACCACTTCAAACGGTCCAGACCATTTAGACCTCAGCTTACCAGGAAACAATTTCAATCTTGAATTAAAAAGCAAAACTTTCTGTCCTGGTTCGAAAATGCGATGCACCACATGCTTGTCGTGCCATCTTTTGGTTCTTTCCTTGTAGTACTTCGCACTCTCATAGGCATGCCAGCGAAATTCATCAAGTTCGCTGAGCTGCATCAGTCTCTTTTTACCCGCTAGCTCTAAGTCCATATTTAGCTTTCTGACAGCCCAGAAAGCTCGATGCTCAAGTTCAACCGGGAGATGACATGCTTTGCCATAGACCAATCAGTAGGGTGATGTTCCAATCGGTGTCTTATAAGCAGTTCGGTAGGCCCACAACGCATCATCAAGTTTACCAGACCAATCATTCCGTTGTGTGTTCACCATTTTCTGAAGAATCTGTTTTACCTCCCTATTTGACACCTCTACTTGCCCACTAGTTTGTGGGTGGTATGCTGTGGCCACTTTATGGCGCACCCCATACTTAGCCAGTAATTTCTTAAAACTTGCATTGACAAAATGAGCCCCTCCGTCACTGATAATTGCTCGGGGTGTCCCAAACCTTGTGAGAATGTGTTTCTTCACAAACTTCGTTACTACCTTGTTATCATTCCTGGGGCAAGCTATTGCTTCCACCCATTTTGATACATAATCAACAGCCACCAAGATGTAACGATTTCCAAATGACGGTGGGAATGGACCCATGAAATCAATGCCCCATACATCAAAGGGCTCAACTTCCAGTATGTTCTGCAAAGGCATCTCTTGTCTTCTGCCAATTGATCCTATCCGCTGACATCTATCACACATTTTGACATACTCCATAGAATCTCTGAACAGGGTCGGCCAAAAGAAACCTGACTGAAGAACCTTGTGTGCTGTTCTCTCACCTCCGTGATGCCCTCCATACAACGAAGAATGGCAGCCCCTTAACACCTCTGCTATCTGACTCTCTGGGATGCATCTTCTCATCACCTGGTCTGGTCCCTGCTTGAACAAATATGGCTCGTCCCATACATAATATCGGCTGTCATGCCTCAATTTCCTTCTTTGCTGGTCTGTTGCTTCAGGTGGATAAACTCCGCTCACTAGCAAGTTGACTATGTCAGCATACCAGGGAACTTCAGCTTCTCCCACTGCCAAGAGTTGCTCATCTGGGAAGTCCTCATTAATGTCATCACTTTCCATCACATGCGACCGACTTTCCAGTCGTGATAGGTGATCTGCTACCTGATTTTCACTCCCCTTTCTGTCTCTAATCTCAAGGTCAAACTCTTGTAGCAATAAGATCCATCTGATCAATCTGGGCTTAGCATCTTTCTTGTTGAATAGGTATCGAATAGCTGCATGATCAGTGTACACCACCACTTTCGAACCCACCAAATAAGACCGGAACTTGTCAAATGCAAACACCAGAGCTAGCATTTCCTTTTCTGTGACTGTGTAATTGCACTGAGCCGTATTTAGTGTCTTGCTTGCATAATAAATAGAATGAAAAATTCTATTCTTCCTTTGTCCCAATACATCTCCCACAGCCACATCACTGGCATCACACATCAGCTCAAATGGTTGTTCCCAATCAGGAGAGGTAAGTATGGGTGCTTCTATCAATTTCTGCTTCAACTTTTCAAATGCTACAACACACTCATCGTTCAATTCAAACTTGACCTCCTTTTCTAGCAGCCTGCATAGCGGTCTAGAAATGTTGGAAAAGTTTTTAATGAACCGTTTGTAGAATCCTGCATGTCCCAGAAAACTGCGTACACCTTTCACTGATACTGGTGGTGGCAATTTCTCAATAACCTCAATTTTAGCACGATCGACTTCCAACCCCTTTTTAGACACTTTGTGGCCCAGGACAATCCCCTACTTCACTAAGAAGTGGCATTTCTCCCAGTTTAACACAAGGTTGGATTCTTCACATCGAGCCAGCACCCTGTCAAGATTCTGCAAACAAGTAGCAAACGAATTACCGAAAACAGAAAAATCATCCATAAATACCTCTACATAATCTTCAACCATGTCATGGAAAATAGCCATCATGCATCTCTGGAATGTGGCGGGTGCGTTGCATAACCCAAACGGCATCCGCCTAAAAGCATATGTCCCATAAGGACAGGTGAAAGTCGTCTTCTCTTGATCCTCAGGAGCGATGGCTATTTGGTTATAGCCAGAGTACCCATCAAGGAAGCAATAATACTCCTGCCCTGCCAATCTGTCAAGTATTTGGTCAATAAAAGGAATGGGGTAATGGTCTTTCCTCGTGGCTTCATTTAGTTTTCTGTAGTCCATACAAATTCGCCAGCCTGTGACGGTTCATGTAGGTATTAACTCATTTTTCTCATTAGTGATTACAGTCATCCCCCCTTTCTTAGGAACACATTGAACGGGACTGACCCACTCACTGTCTGAAATTGGGTAGACTACACCTGCATCAAGCCACTTGATTATTTCCTTCCTTACCACATCTTTCATTGCTGGATTAAGTCTCCTCTGCGGCTGAACAGTTGGCTTGGCTCCTGTCTCCATGAATATCCTGTGTGTGCAGAAAGCTGGATTAATACCCTGAATGTCAGACATTTGCCAACCCATTGCTTTCTTCCTCTTTCTTAAGACCCCCAAAGCTGCCTTTTCCTGTTCCTCTGTCAAGTCTACAGAAATAATAACTGGTAACGTCTCTCCCTCCCCCAAAAAGATATATTTTAAATGGGGAGGCAATTCTTTCAGCTCCAATTTCGGTGCCTCTTCAACAGACAGTTTCGGCAACGGCTCTAGTGATCTCATCAATGACTGAAATTCATGTCTCCTCGGATGATTAGGTGCTCCATCCAACAATTGAACCATTCCACAAGCTTCTCTATCCCCAAAATGATCAGAATGCGTCAACGCTCTTTCCAATGGGTCTTGAGATTCAACAACCTGCCTACTTTCTCCATGTTCAACCACACTGATTTCCGAAAGCTCCTCATGTATAGCCGGCAGCTTCATGGCTTTTAACACATCAAATACCTCTACCTTGTCTTGTGCTTGCATTGTAAGTTTACCCGCAGCTACATCAATTAATGCTTTTCTGGTTGCTAAAAAGGGTCGTCCCAAAATAAATGGGACTTCAGCATCTGGTTCAAAGTCCAGAACAATGAAATCGACCGGAAAAATGAGGGAGCCTACTTGCACTAACACATCCTCAACAATGCCATCCGGCTTAGCTAAAGACCTGTCTGCTAGCTGCAAGATTACCGTTGTAGGTCTAGGACTCCCTAGACCTAACTTTCTGAATACAGAAGATGGCATCAGATTTATGCTTGCCCCCAAGTCGCATAATCCACGCGCTCGGATACTTTGCCCAATCGTAAGCTGGATAGTAAAACTTCCAGGGTCTTTCAGTTTTGTGGGCAACCTATTCTAAATACGGGAAGTGCATTCCTCCGTTAAAGCTACCGTAGCATACTCAGTCAAACGACTTTTGTTAGCCACGATGTCTTTAATATATTTCGCATATTTTGGCACTCCCTGCAAGACATCAATAAGAGGTAAGTTAACATGTACCTGTTTAAGTACCTCCATGAATTTCTTGAAACACGCCTCCTCCTTGTGTTTCTTAAGTCATTGAGGGAACGGGGGTGGAGGCCTTTCTGGTTCAGCTTCTTTAGTCTTCCCCTTATCTGAGATTTGCTCTCCCTCAACATCTGTTGCTCCTGACTTTTGAGGCGGTCTTTCCGGTTCCACCTCCTTCAATTGTAAACCACTCCTCGTGGTCACTGCATTTACCTGCTTCGGATTAGGATCCGTGTCGCTAGGTAGTCCTCCTCTGGGTCTAGTATTTTGGGCACTAGCAAACTGCCCAAACTGATATTCAAGAGCCTTGGTCGCCAACTGATTGTTCTTCACTTCGGCTGCCAATTTAACATAGTCAGCCTGCAAATGCGCCTGATTAGCGATCATGGTTTTGAACATCTCCTCAATAGTCGGTGATGGTGGTGGAGGAGGGGCATTGTGATTTCTGAATTGAGCTTGATAATTTTGTTGCCCTCCTTGGTTCCTGTGCATACCCTACCCTGAACTTTGGCCTTGTTGATTGTTGCTACCCCACGAAAAATTCGGATGGTTCCTCCAATTTGAGTTGTAGCCACTACCAAACTGCTGTTGATTTCTCTGTGCATTGCCCACAAAGTTAACAGAATCAGGATTTGCACCACAACATTCAGCTGAACGCTCACTACTACCACACACTTCACAACACATCTGTTGAACTGCATTGACTGAAGCTGACGTCTGGTTCAAATTGATATTGCTGAAGTGAGTGTCTGACTGATTTCGCAAAGCATCTATCTGTGCAGCGATAGCTGTGAATCCATCCACTTCAAGCACTCCCGCTGATTTCCTTGCTCCACCCCTTGAAGAATCTGCATTCCATTCTGGATTGCCTTGTGAAATTCGGTTGAGCAAAGTGTACAGCTCCTCATAGGTCTTTTCTAGCGCTTGCCCTCCAGCTGCTGAATCTAACAAAATTTTAGTGTGGGGTTCCAAACCCTCAATGAATGTGTGTACCAACACCTCATTGGACTGATGATGATGAGGACAGTCCCGCAACATGGATTTAAATCTTTCCCAGGCTTGATATAGATTTTCCCCTTCCCTCTGTTTAAAACTTAGAATTTGACTTCTAAGTTTGGCTGTTTTACCAGAAGGGAAAAATCTGATCAAAAACTTCCGCGCAAGATCATCCCACGTTGATATAGAATTGGGTGGTTCAGCTTTTAACCACCTCTTGGCTTCACCAAGTAAGGAAAATGGAAATAAGGTGAGCCGAACATAATCAGGTGACACTCCAGCGGGTATATAAGTGTCACTTATCTCCAAAAAGTTCTGGAGATGTTGTTGTGGATCTTCATGAGGGAGTCCGGTAAATTGCCCGCTTGTGTGCAAAAGTTGCACCATATTCTTCTTTAATTCAAACCTCCCTCCAGGCTCTGGTTTGCGGATGCTAGAATGGACATTATTGGCTTGTGGGATTGCCACCTCATGAACCGGCCTTGCTGCTGCTTCATCGGGCACTAACACTGCCCGCACAACTGGTGGATTTTGTTGCTCCATCATAGACTGTTTAAGCAACTGTAGCTTCTTTCGAAGAGCTTCTCTACGTTGACTATGAAATTCACGTTCAAGCTCTACGTAAGATTCCACCAGCTCTTTGTCCCTTGCTAGTGTTCACAGAAACAAAATCTGCAAAATACAGGCTAAGACCAAGTTGTTAACACTTAAGAAAATAAAAATACAAATACAGTAAATTTACACTAAACACAATTTTACAAATCGCCTAGCCTCCCTGGCAACGGCGCCAAAAACTTGTGCGGGTTGTTCTGCTCGTTGGTAATTTATATTAAAAACCGACACGCAAGTGCACGTGGTCAAACAAGTAATAAAGTGGCTAAGTAGCCAAGTATCGATCCAAGGAGGCTCAAGATACGTAAAATTTCCTAGTTTACTATATTCCTATTTCACTTCTAATTATGCTAACAACAATGCAACCAAGAGTTACTTTGAGTTTTTGTTTCTAAACTATATATACTACAATTAATAACAACTATTTACTAGTGAATTTAGACAATGGATATGAACATGCGAAGGTTAAGAACAAGTAATGAACTTGATAATCATGATAATTTGGTTAATCTCTTCTTCATGTTGCTAGCCAAGAACATTCGCCTAGAAATTAAAACTCTCGTATTTAATTTCACTTTAGAATCATAAACCATCCATCTACATTTCTGTGATCAAATGCAATTTATGACCTAGCACTACAATTCCGGTTCCTAAATTGACTAATACGGCTTTCAAGTATATTTCTATCAGGAAAGCACATCAAAACCCAATTTTCCCAAATCAAGTAAGAACAATATCCTATTAATTCACAACTTTCCAATTTCTTGCTCTTTCGAGTGAAATTGGACTTTTTAGATATACATTAATGTTGGCCAAGCACTAATGCAGTAAGAACTAGAATTAATAGAACAACATTAAAGAAGAAGAAGAAAACCATATCATTTACAATCAAAATTCATTACACATGTTCAAAACCTCAGCAAGGAAGAGAATTAGCCACTCATTCTTGGATTGATCATCCTAAAATGAGTGTAAATCATACGTACAATTGATAGAAAGAAGAAAGGAAGAGAAGAAATCCCTTAGCTTTTTCGTTCTTCAACTGCTACTAACCCACCTTCCTGCTCTCCACTTCTGAACTCAGTCTAAAAACTAAACAACTAATTAAAATAAACCTAAGTGTGCTATTTATACTAGTGGGAAATTTTTCCCGGAATAACAAGCAACGTGTCACGGAGGCCAACGCGGAGCACTGCCTCCGTGACACGGCATGGACGCGGACCTTCACTGGAATTTCCAGGGTCCGGTAAATTAACCTCAACATGGCACGGAGGCCAACGCAGAGGCCTCTCTCCGTGCCACGGAGCTGACGCGAAGGCACACTGGAATTTGCCATTTTAATTCATGTTCAAGCAGTGTGCTACCGCGATGGTAGCGTGGCACGGCTCCATCGCGGAGCCTCTATAAAATGTGCATTCCAAGGTCTTTTCCACGCTCGCATCCAAGTCCAACTCAGACATAATTCCAATATGCATTTTAGCTCCTAAAAATCACATTTACCTGCAAAACAAATGCTAATCATGTTGGTTAGTATAAATTCGCATTTTATTACTAATTACATGATATTATATACACATTGCACAACAAACAAGGTAAAAATGATATGTTTGAGTATCACTTGGGCATATAAATCTGCCCAAGATCAACTATACTCAATCACTCGACCAAGTTTCATGAGCGGTTTCAAACTTTCCATTATCACTAAGTTCTAGATTTAACTATCCTTCGACCATAACTCAAGTTAATATAATGATTATCAAAATCAAGGCTTTGTTGTAATGTTCTTTTCGTAGTCTCTACCTCTTAGTCCTAAGCAAGTAAAGAATTCGGGCACTTCGTAATGTTGCGCCGTTAAGAAACATTTGAGCATGAAGAGAATACAATATAAGTATTTTGTATTGGTTTTAAAATCACTTTGTGCAATCCTAGCTTGTTAATCCACCATGGTTCCCACAACCCTAGCTATGGAGCTTTTAGCCTGTCATAGTTGTAAGACTGTGAATTGTATTCATGATTAAGAACACAAATCAATACTTAAAAGAATGAATGAAAACAAAAACACTTCCTTTAATTAATCACTAAAATGTTGAAGAACAAATAGCAAGAAAAAGGAGAATTCAAGATCACAAGTCGAATCAACTCAATTCTCTTTTTCTCTCCTCAAAATCTCTTCTCTTGTCGATTCTCATTCGTTCCCCTAAAATATAAATCCTAAAAAGTATTTATATAGACATAAGAATCCTTTTCCTAGGATGACATGATAAAGTTCCATATCTAGTTTCGCCTTCGTCACGAGTCAACCTATGACCCATAGCAGCATCCTACAGCCCGTACCATCCTTTCGTACCTTACATGACTGGCTGGATTTTGGCTAAGTGTTGGATCCTGGTATCACTCGTACCTCCATCCAACGATCCATACTGAGATCCTGTGGCTTGACTACAAAATTTTGAAATTCTTTTGAAGTTTATCATGACCGCCCTGGTACGACTCGTACCTTCTTCGCACAGTTTGTACATTCTTTCCGTAGAAGGAGTCAGCCTCCTATGCAAATTTTTTGATTCTTTTCACGACTTCATCACCATGACTTGTATAATCTTTGTACGACTCGTATTGAGACTCGTACATTGCATCACTTCAACACTAGCCTTTTGCAACTTTTCACGGCCATCAGTATGACTCGTACGACCATTCTACGGCTCGTATTATGGACTGCAGTTTGAGCATATTTTGCATACTTCAGGCTTTCTTTTGCAATTTTTAGGTCCAACACCAATTTATCCTACAACCAAAGGAAAAGTGCCTTATATCCACAAAAACACGCCTAAGTCCATGTTATTTTCTTGGTTTTGAGTGTCAAAAGTGCTGTAAATCCACAGCCTATACCTCTCTTTGCCTCCGATATACCAACTCCATCTGCTGAGCACGCAACACAATGCAGGGAAAGTCTATATCTTGATGCAACATGGAAATCCTGCATTCCTTATCCAGATAGTCCGCCACTCCATGTACAAAATGGCTCACTCGAGCCCTCTAGTCCGCCACCAACTCTTGCACAAACATGGATAAATGGGTTAACTCCAAAGCGTACTCCTAAAAGGACATGTAACCCTACTTCAAGTTAACAAACTTGACCTCCATTTGCTAGCTAATATCCCGAGGGAAGAATCGATCAAGGAATGTCATGTGGAACTCTTCCCAATCGATAGGGCTTGCACCCGCTTCCCTAGCATCTCTCCACTAATTGAACAATATGTGGGCCACCCCCTTTAGCTGATAGGAGGCCAAATCAACACAATATCCATTGGTCACCCCCATAACTTGGGTTATCTTTAAAATCTCCTCGATGAAATCATGCGGATCCTCTTCTACCTTGGAACGAAGGAACTCCGGAGGGTTCATCCTCAAGAAGTCTCTAATATGGGTCGCTGCTGCATTGCCATTCTGTGGGATATGCACAATAGCTTGCTGGTTGACCTGAGAGGTCAAGGCCTGCCGCCAACATTCGGATAGCCGCCCGAAACTTAGTATGGGCAACTGCCTCTGGTGCTTGGGGCTCCTGAATAGGTGGGGCCTACTGATGCCCATGATCATCGCCATCTCTATGGCCTTAACCGTTCCCATTTCTCCTTCCGTTCACTTTCCTTAGAGCCATGATTCTGCAATTGCGAATAGCATGAATTAGAGGGATAGAAGAATTTTTCATCGCACGACATAGATCATGAAAGAAGGGAATATTTCCTAAACGACTAGCAGCCTCTTCTTTATAAGTGTGGCGCGCTTAACACCTATGTAAAATACTCTACTTAACGTGGCTTTTAGACACCATAGAACACTTCAAAACTACGGCTCTGATACCAAGTTTGTCATGACCTGAACGTAGACCCATATCGTAACATGGGACAAGGAACCCTGAGAGGCCCCATATCGACCCATGCCATAAGCATACATCTAACTTCATTCATTATAAGTGGAAGACTAATCACAAGGCAAAGCAAAAACTTAAACTGCTACACCCCATAAGTTCTTGACACTTAGTTGGCATATTCGCATGTTGGTTAAGTGTTTTAGAATGCCATACGTGCGAGAAAATGGCGTGGGGAGAGATCAGACAAGCGCCAAGTCGTAGCGTCACAAGGCAAATGCGACTTATAAATCGCATTCGACAAATGCGACTAAAAGGCCCCAAGTATATAAGGCTCCCACTTCGTTTTAAATCATTTTCCCTCCATATAATTTCTAGTAAACAAACAAAAATAGAGGGGAATGAAGGGTTTGATTAAATTTCCTTCCTTTTACGCCGTCAGATACAGTCCAAACTCAAATTAACATCGGGCAGCGAAGTATAAAGCTGTAGGAAGCATTCCTGCGGAGTTAGTTTCGCGAAGTTCGACCGGCGAATCATCGTCATGCCGAGCCAAGGTAAGTTGAATTGCTCCAAACTAGTGTTAATATACTCCCAACAATAAAGTGAGTATTTCTCCCTTCTAGACTTCCGAGAAATAGTTAGTTTTCGGCCGTTTTTCAATAAGTCGAAGAATAGGCAGTAGGTATATCCATAAGTATGGTTTCTTTCCAAAATAATAGTATAATTAATTCTATTCTTTCATGAATATGAATACAGTTGGGAGAAATAGTTGAATACTAGCCGAGCTACGCCAGTTAATCAGAAAGTCAGCAGTTGAGGTATGTAAAGCCAGTTTCTTTCGGCAAGCAAGTAGTTCTAGTATAGAAAAATAGTATGAATTTCAGTAGCGTGTTTCAGAAGTCTTATATTATGTTCAGTATGAAATTTAGCAAGCATGTTAGAAATATAATACAGCGTTCAACATGAAATTTAGTAAAATAGTATAAGTCCCAGCAGAATATTCCAGAAATATTATTACAGATTCAGTATATTTCAGTATCAGATTTAGTACATTTCAGTATCAGATTTAGAACAGAATACTAGAACATAAATATTATTATCAGATCCAGTATATATATTACATGTGCCTATTGCTATCTGTGGAGACATGATTGTTCTATGTTGGGCACCCTTAGAGCTTCCCTGACCGCCATAGGGTTAATAGCTGCGTCGACTCGCCCGCTAGAGGGTGAGGATACGTAGCTCTATGGAGTGACATGCCGTCCTCCAGCGGACGAAGATGGGATGCATATTCCCCATAGCAGGCTGATCAACACTATACCACACCCCCTATTGAGCGCTTGAACCTGCGGTGAAAATTTCAGATTTCAGATTTCAGATTTCAGGAGTCCTCCGGACTCAGATACAGCTATAGTCAGGGGCCCAGGGAGCCCAAGTTTCATACCCAGGGGGCCGGCAGGATGCTCATAGTTACTAGGTGGATGGTATGACTTGGATAGGGGTATATAGATTGTGTGCTGGTTGGTATCTTACCTCTTATGAGGGCTGGTAAGGTTCTTGTATGCTATGTTGTGTTAGTTATTAATAGGTAGAAAGTATACCTCCATGTTATTAGGTATGACTCTTACTCTCTTCAGTAAAGGTACGCTCTTTTCAGTCAGTCTCAGCCCGTCTCCTATTACTTCAGTATCTATTAGTATTATTGTTTGCTTTCAGTTATTTTCAGTTATTGCTTTGCATACTCAGTACCAGTGGTACTAACGATCATTTTGGGGCGCTGCATTACTTTTCTGCAGGTACTCATGGATGAGGAGAAGATCCCTCGTAGTTCCAGCCAGTGTACAGAGTCTGCAGCTCCATTCATACGGAGCTTGATAGCTAAAGGTTTACTTCCTTTTTGTTTGTTCAGTATGGGTAGGCCGGGGCCCTGTCCCGACCATCTTATAATTCTTATAGGCTTGCGGATTGTATATTCCCTGTGGTTAGTGGAACAAGTCATGTGGGGCTGTGTGTATGTTTTTAGTCTGCATGTGATGGCCGTGTGGGGCCTTGTTCAGTTGTCAGTTGGTGACCTTGTCGGTCATAGATCAATTTAGCGCTTGATTCTACTTTTCGGTGATAACTAGTCAGCATGGTGGCCTTGTCGGCCTGCATAGGTTCCCTATGTTCAGTTTTCTGGGTAGCTGTTATATTCCTATAGGTGGCTACAGGCCTTGTCGGCCGGAGGCTGTATTTACAACCATTATATAGCCCGTTGTTTTCATAAATGCAGAATTAGAGCCAGCCTGGCACCAGAACTGCTTAGGCTCAGTAGTCCAGCAGACTAGGTCCTAGTAGGGCATCAGGTGCCAGTCATGCTTCCCAAGGCGGGGCGTGACATAAACTTAATCATAACGTGGCATAGGTAGAAATCCATTCTAAAATTCTTCTCATTACCTCTCTTGGGAAAAAGATGATTGTATTCACCTGACAAAATCTAAATAGGATTAGAAAGAGAACTTATTTTTATTATTCGAACGTACCAATGTTTCTACTTCTCGAGGTGTAATGACAGACCGAGAGGATCGACTAGAAGGAATAGGTGGAGAAATTTTGTGTTATATCTGGTAATCCTTTATAATATCCAAATTGGATTCAAAAATTCCTAAATGGAAATGTAAACATAATCATAACCTAAGGAATCTCTAAATATACACGCAAGCTGAGTACTACATACTGTCTGAAAGCCTCTACTACATACAATGGGTTGATGGGACATCACCCCAACTAACCCAGACAAGTACTGAAACATAAAAATAACATGAATTTCTGTCAAATGGCCCTCCGAACATGAGGACTCAGTGATAAGCTGAATGTGCACTCTGATATGATCTAGATATGAGGATGAGCCTGAGAGCCGGAGCCTGTATCATAAGACGATACAACATAGGAAGTATGTGGTTAGTACATGGAATGTACCGAGTATGCAAGGTAAGTAAAGCGGACATTTAAAATGTGTGAAAACTCATAAAACACCATAAGAGTAGGACACCATGCTCATATCATAATTATCATAACATAACATATCATAGGGCTCAAGGTTTTCAAAGCATTCATAATACAATCGAAATCTTAATCATTAGAGGAAATCCATATTGAACATAACTTGAGCCAATATACATAATCATAGATATGCATAAATCATGAGGAACAGTGGGAGATTTTCTTAATCGACATACCTTGCCAAGGGTAGGACCATGAAAGTGTGATATCACCATGAAAGGGACAATTAAGCCGGGGACAGTCGCAAAGGAGGTCCCAGCATACCTATGGTGGCACGTAGTTTATGAGATCGGGGGTAGAACCTAGGCCCCGGACCTACTCAGTGTTCGATACTACTCTCAAAACATATATAGTGCTCATAGTATTACATGCATGAATTCATGGGACAGTTAAATCATGATAATTATAAACATAATTGTACATACGTGAACTAGCCATCACATAAGGCCCGTGAGTCGGCCAAAAACATAATTCATGAGTCATAAGGTTCATGCATATTTGTAAATCATGAAATCACGATGGGTAATTAAATAAATCTATATTTAAATCATAATTCATGCTGTGCTTATAAATATCATCGATTGAAGCGAAAATCATAAGTTGATTCCTCATAGTTCATACTTAAATATGCTTATTTTAGTAGAAATCGAAATCACTAGTTTTATAAGCAAGATTCAATGTAAAATCTGATCCAAATCCATAATATATGAAGTAGATCATAAATTGCGAAGCCCGTTAGCAAATCATTCGAATTTCACAAAAAAAAAATAAATTCAAACCCAATGTGGTTTTTGAATAGATTTTCATAAGTCAATAGGGAATGGACATGGGTATAATTGGAAAAACCCATTTGTGACCCTACATACCTGAAATGTCTTGATTCTACCACTTCTCTAATTTCCCAAGAATGATTTGAATGAGAACCTTGAGATCTTGCTCTAGATCACCTCCTCAACCTCCCAAGTTTGCATGCATGGAAGGAAATAATTTAGAATAGGTTTTCCACCTTATAAAACCCACTAAAACGAGCTTTAAATGACGTAGTATATGCTTTAGAAACATAGAATTTACAAAAATACCCTTACTAATTCATAGAAAATTAACTGCCAGGAGGTCCCAACGAGGGACTTAACGACTCGTCCTTACTGGTCACGACTTGTCATGTTGATCGTCAAGTACACTGCCTTGCCTTGTCTCCTAGGTTCATAATGAGTCACATCATGATTCTTCAAGGTTGTCCGCGACTTGTGGTCACCATTCGTTAAGTGTACTATCTCATCCTTTCTTTCCCGCCATTTTTCTTTCCCCACGGCTGACCCAACGACTCGTGAGGTTGTCTGCGACTTGTGGTCACCATTCGTTAAGTGTACTATCTCATCCTTTCTTTCCCACCATTTTTATTTCCCCACGGCTGACCCAACGACTCGTGGGTCCTGACCACGACTCGTTTCCTCGCCCGTGGGGTCTCAACTTTTCCAGGACATTTTTGTCAACACTCAGGCCTTCCCCACAAGTCACCTAACAACTCATGGGCTTTCCTCACGAGTCGTGGGATGACTCATCCTGAGACTGCAATAACAACTTCCACTTTTTCCCGTTTCAACTCCTGAGTCCAATCTTTGAGCTCCAGGGGTATAACAGTGACACTCTTATATAAATATTTTAGTTCCTTTTTAATTGTTTGAGCAATTAGTGCAGGGAGGCTCTTGGCCAATCTCTGAAGTGGACTTTCGTGAGAGTTGGTCACCCACAAGTCTGTGGAGACCACTTGGTTGAGAGGATTAAGGAGGGGGAGATGCTCCCCGATGAGGCATGTCGCCCGAAGCTTGGATTGACATTTTGTGCTGAGGCACATTCAACTACGGGGATTGTGGTGAGTGGTCCGACCCATAGGAAAGGGATCCCTCAGTGACCCTTAAGTCTTGCAGTCTTTTCCTTTTCATTGCAGGTGCCTCGATATCTCTCTTCTGGTCAATGGCAACCACTCCTAAAGCAGCAAAATGGGTTTCATATGAGAACAACAGCACCCCAGCTTGTGAGCAAAGCTGAGAAATGACGACGACATAGGGAATGGAAGTGCTAGACTGTCGTGCCTTCCTATTTATTTATTGGGCAATAATCTCCCCAAAGTTGATGGTGACTCCAGTCATAATATAGGCGATAAGGATTGCAGTTTCCAAACTGACCCTTTGCTCGTTCATGGATGGGATGATGTGGCCACAAATAAAGTCCAACTACAATTTAGCCTCAAACTTCAAGTCATGGCGAGAGATCTCGCAACCCATAGAGGCCCATAGAGGTGTATTAGAAGCAATAATTGTTATACCCCGGAAACTCAAAGATCGGACCCGGGAGTTGAAACGAGAAAATTTTGGGATTTATTTTGCAGGCACAGGACGAGTCATAGGACAACACGTGAGGAGACCCCACGAGTCGTCAAGTGACTCGTGGGCATTCCTGGAATAAAGGAAGGATTGAGGTCCCCACGAGGGAGATAACGACTTGTGGTCAGTCCCCATAAGTCATCATGTCACTCGTGGGGTGAGGATGGGGTTAAGTTAGAAGAAGCTCCTAGTGTACCTAACGGATGGGACCCCACAAGTCGTGGCCTATCCCGATGTCTCTTAAGGTGGGTGGTGAGCAAGCCTGTGGACTTTTAATAAAGGACGAGGAAGTGTACTTGAGGGGCCACACGACGAGTCATTGCCCATCTTGATGAGTCGTTCGGTAACCCGTTACGGTCACCTCACAGTTATTTTCGGTGAATAAGTAAGGGCCTTCTCATAATTTCCCAAAATCTTAAGGCCTAAACTATGTCGTTTTAAGATCGGAATAAGGTGGGTTAAGTCCCTAACGCACACCCATTCCCATTCAAGAGCTTTTATAGAGGTTTTAGGGAGATTCAAGGTCTTTTACTTCACATTTCCATGAATTTCATTGTGGGTTTTCAAGGAACTTAAAAATCAATCCATCCCCAGGTATGTAGGATTTTAGAATGGGTTAAATCATTCCACACCCATGCCCAAAATTCGATTTAAATCATGAATTCTCCTATTTAAGTTTTATGGGTTTTACCTAAATGCATAAAAATGTGATTTCTCTTTATGGGTTTGATTTAATTGAGTTTTAATTTTTGAACTATGAATGATGGACAGGTTTTAAATTAATTTCTTTAAAAATCATGTTTCAATCTTTTAAATCGAAAATGCCCATTTGATGAAGGTTCATGAAAGTTATGATTTACGATGAATATGAAATATTTTGTATTTATTAATGATGGAAAAGCATGAATTCTAGCTACCCATGTTTATGCGCATATTTTGAAAGAATTGGATACGATGAGGTATTGGGCAATGCCCACATGTTGAAGAATGATTTATGATTTATGAAGTGAATTACATGATTTATCGATTTATGATATTGGACGATGAAAAGGGACTATGATTCTTGGCTAAGCATGTTCTAAAGGGGATCAATGATGATAAATGTTATTTTTTAGCCAATGAATCTTAATGCATGATGTTATTGATTACGTTTGAGCCTGTATGCATATTTTTGGGAGCCGTGTTTAGCATCGAGCAGCCCGACATTCACGCCGGTGTCTCATAACCATGTGCCATCATGGGTTTCTAAAGGATATCATGTATTGATAATGATCCCCTCAAATGTGATATCATGCCTAATGCATGACCCTCGCCTGACAAGCTAGGGTCGGCTTTGCCCACTTGAGCGAGACAGTGGGCATCATGAAAGGCTCTACCATGATAGTGTCGGTTATGACGAGTCCTCCCATTGTTCTGCATTACTTGTGCATTGTTATGTTTATGTTATTGGCTCAAGTTATGTTTTGATAATGTTTACTTATGATTATGATAATGAATGATTTATGAATAATTTGAAAGTCTTGAGCCTTATGTTTTCTTATGAAATTTATGATACAAGCATGATGTCCTTCTCCTATGTTTATTTATGAGTTTATTATACTTTTAACCTCTGTTTTACTTACCTTGCATACTCAGTACATTCCACGTATTGATTGTATACTTTCTATGTTGTATCGTTTCATGATAGAGGGTCCGGATCTCAGGCTCATCCCCTTCCTTAGTCCACCTCAGCTTATTGGTGAGTCCTCATGTTCCGAGGGCTATTTGACAGACTCTTATGTTATCTTATGTTTCAGTATTGTTCGGGTTAGTTGGGGATATTGTCCCATTAACCCATCTTATCTAGTTGAGGCTTTTAGATAGGATGTAGAACTCAGCTTATGTATATGCCCAGTACTTCCGGTTATTAGGCTATCTATATGTTTCCGCTATGTTTTATGCTAAGTATTCCTCTTTATTTAATGAGATTGGATGTATGCATGTGCCATGGGTTGACTTGGGGCCTCTCGGGGTCCCTTATCTCATGTCTACGATCTGAGTGTATGTTCGGGTCATGAAAAACTTAGTATCAGAGAAATAGGATTGAAGTATCCTAGGGTGTCTGATAGCCGCGGTAAGTAGAGTCTTTTTCATGGGTGTGAAGCGCGCCACACATATGACGAAGAGGCTACTAGACGTTTAGGAAGTTGCCTTCTTTCATGTTCTATGACATGCGATGAAAAGTCTCTCCATCCTTCTAATTTGCGCGATTCGCGATTGCAGAATTATGGCTCTTAGAAGAATGAATGGAAGAAGGAACAGAAATGATGAAGGCCAAGGAGGTGGAAATAACTATGGGGATCAGCAAGCCCCACCTGTTCAGGAGCCCCAGGCACAAGAGACAGCTGTCCACGCTGAGTTTCGAACGGCTATTCAGATGTTGGCATAGGCCTTGACTGCTCAAGTCAACCAGCAGGCTGTGGCGCAGGTCCCATCGAATGGCAATGCAGCGGCGGCTCGGATTAGAGACTTCTTGAGGATGAACCATCTTGAGTTCACGGGGTCAAAAGTGGATGAGGATCCACACGAGTTCATTGAAGGGATCTTGAAGGACACTCAGGTTATGGGGAAAAAAATGGGGAGTGTGTTGACTTGGCCTCTTATCAGCTAAAAGAGGTCGCTCATATTTGGTACAAGTAATGGAAGGAGGCAGGGCAGCGGGAGCGGGCCCTATCAGCTAGGATGAGTTCCACATGGCTTTTCTCGATAGGTTCTTTGCTCAGGAGATGAGGGGGTGGAAAGAAGCAGAGTATGTGAACCTCATGCAGGGAAGATGATAGTGATTGAGTATTTTCTTGAGTTCACTAATTTGTCAAAGTACGCCCCAAAGTCAGTAATGGATTTGAGGGCATGGGTGAGCCGATTCGTTCATGGTGGGGCTGGTTATTAGACAAGGATTGTAGGACTGTCATGCTTCACCAGGATATGGACTTTCCTCGCATAGTGTTGTATGCCCAGCAGATAGAGGCGGCTCATGCCAGGGAGAGGGAGGCAAAGAGGGCTTAGACGGATAGCCGTGGGTTTTCGCATCAGAGGTCCAGCGGTGGTTACTGTCCACAGTTTCAACAGAAATCACTAGCCCCAGCACCATCATTAGCTAGTGGTCAATACAAACCTAGGGGTGATCAGAGGAGCAGGGCGTTAGGGTCGAGGGATCGTAGTGGCCCCCAGTTAGAGTATGCCTCTCTAGCCTGTGGGAAGTGCGACAAGAGTCATGTCGGGGAGTGCTTTCTCGGTTCAGGTATTTGCTATGGGTGTGGTAAATCTAGGCACATGCACCGAGAGTGCCCATATGCAAGACAGGGTGATGATAGGGGTCATGCACAGGCCACTAGGACAGTAGCATCTCCAACCCATTCCGCTCCATAGGGAGCATCAACTAGTGGAGGTGGCGGATAACGACAAAACTAATTCTGTTCCCATGCCTTGCGTCAGGAGCAGGAGACTTCACCAGACGTGGTCACTGGTATGTCGCGTGCCTTTCATATTGATGTTTATGCCTTGCTAGATTCGGGAGCTACCTTGTCTTTTGTGACTCCTAACATTTCTAGTAGCCTTGGAGTTAGTCCTAGGACCTTGTCAGAACCGTTTTCAGTTTTAACCCTTGTTGGTGATTTGGTCATAGCTAGACGAATATATAGAGAATGCCCGATCATTGTGTTGCATAAGGTTACCTACGCAAACCTTGTAGAGTTAGCCTTGACTGACTTTGATGTTATTCTTGGCATGGATTTGTTGTTCGCATGTTATGCTTCGATTAATTGTAAGACCCGTACAGTGGAATTTCATTTTCCGGGTGAGTTAGTGTTGGAGTGGAAGGGTAGTTTGGCAGTACCAGTAGGTCAGTTTATTTCATATCTTAAGGCCAGGAAGTTGATCTCTAAAGGTTTCATGTACCACCTAGTTAGGGTTAAGGATGTGGAGTCTGAGACCCTGACTATTTAGTTAGTTCCGGTGGTGTGCGAATATCCAGAGGTGTTTCCTGATGATTTTCCCAGTGTTCCTCTAGAGAGGGAAATTGATTTCGATATTGATCTAGTACCCGATACGCAACCTATCTCTATTCCTCCCTACAGGATGGCTCCGGCCGAACTAAAAGAATTGAAGGATCAGTTAAAAGATCAATTGGATAAGGGTTTAATTCGACCGAGCCAGTCTTCATAGGGTGCACCATTTCTATTTGTTCGAAAGAAGGACGGTACCCTTTGCATGTGTATTGACTATCGACAGATGAACAAGGTTACCGTCAAGAATAGATACCCCTTAGCCAGGATCAATGATTTGCTTGACCAGCTTCAGGGTGCCAAGTGCTTCTCCAATATTGATCTCATGTCCGGATATCACCAGCTCAGAGTTCGGGAGAGTGACATCCCAAAGACCTCTTTCAGGACTCAGTATGGTCACTACGAATTTGTTGTTATGTCTTTTGGAATAACCAATGCCCCTGCAACTTTTATGAATCTAATGAACAGGGTGTTCAAGGCATATTTGGACATGTTCGTGATTGTGTTCATTGACGACGTCTTGATTACTCATAGAGCGAGGAGGAGCATGTCGCTCACCTGGGAGTAGTACTTCAGATCCTCAAGGATCGTCAACTATATGCAAAGTTCAGTAAGTGTGGATTTTGGTTGGACTCGGTGGCATTTTTAGGTCATGTGGTGTCAAGCGAAGGCATAAAGGTGGATTCGCGGAAAACTAAAGCGGTGAAGAATTGTCCCAGGCCGGTGAGCCCTTCAGAAATTCGGAGTTTCTTGGGTCTAGCTGGCTACTACCGGAGGTTTGTTGAGGGTTACTCATCTATTGTGGCAACTTTGACTAAGATGACTTAGAAAAAGGTGAAGTTCCAATGGTCGGAAGCTTGTGGGAGAAGCTTCCAAGAGTTGAAGACCCGACTCACTTCAGCACCAGTGTTGACTTTGCTCGAGGGTACTGATTGCTTTGTTGTATATTGTGATGCTTCGAGAGTCAGACTGGGATGTGTGTTGATGAAGCGTGGGAAGGTAATAGCATATGCCTCGAGACAGGTGAAAGTTCATAAAAAGAATTACCCGACCCCTGATCTCGAGTTGGCTGCGATGGTGTTAGCATTGAAGATATGGAGGAATTACTTGTATGGGGTCCACATTGATGTATTTACGGATCACTAGAGCTTGCAATATGTGTTCACACAGAAAGATCTAAATCTTCGACAAAGGAGGTGGTTGGAGTAACTTAAGGACTATGACATGAGTGTCCTTTACTACCTGGGCAAGGCCAATGTGGCTGCGGACGCACTTAGTAGGCTCTCTATGGAGAGTGTGTCCCATGTGGATGAGGGAAAGATGGAGTTGGTGAAGGATGTTCACCGACTTACAAGACTGAGAGTTAGATTGATCGACTCGACTGATGGCGGCGTTATTGTGCAGAATGGGTCCGAATCGTCATTAGTGGTCGATGTCAAATCTAAGCAATATAAGGATTCGACTTTGAGGAAGTTGAAGGAAGTAGTGCGGAGTCAAAAGGTGGAGGTTTTCTCCTATGGGGGAGATGGTGTGCTACAATACCAAGGTCGACTATGTGTTCCGAACATTGATAATTTGAGGGTTCGGATATTGCATGAGACACATGGTATAGATATTCTATCCATCCGGGATCCACGAAGATGTATTGAGACTTGTGAGAAATATATTAGTGGGATGGTATGAATAATAATATCGTGGAGTTCGTTCAACTTCATGGAGTGCCCTTGTCTATTATTTCAGACTGAGATACTCAGTTTGCCTCTCAGTTTTGGCGGTCTTTTGAGAAGGGACTTGAGACTCAAGTCAAGCTTAGCACGGCCTTTTATCCGCAAATGGATGGCCAAGACGAGCGAACAATCCAGACTCTTGAGGACTTGTTGAGGGCACGTTTATGGATTTTAAAGGTTGTTAGGATGATCATTTTCCCTTAATCAAGTTTCCTTATAATAACATTTATCACTTCAGTATCCAAATGGCACAGTTAGAGGATCTTTATGGGCAAAGGTGTAGATCTCCCATCGGATGGTTTGAGTTTAGCGAGGCAGCTATGATAGGGCAAGATTCGGTTCACGAGGCGATGGTGATGGTTTAGTTGATAAGGGACAGGAAAAAAATCTCTTAGAGTCATCAGAAATCATATGCCGATGTGAGGAGAAGAGATTTGGAGTTTGAGGTGGACGATTGGGTATATCTAAAGGTATCTCCCATGAAGGAAGTCATGCGGTTTGGGAAAAAAGGAAAACTCAGTCCCCAATATGTTGGTCCTTACCGGGGTATGAGGAGAGTTGGTAAGGTGGTGTATTAGTTGGACTTGCCTTCAGAGTTAGCTTCAGTTCATCACGTGTTTCATGTATCGCTCTTGAAAAAGTGCTTGGGTGATCTGACTTTAGTAGTCCCAGTAAACAACATTGCTGTAAAGGATAGCCTCAGCTATGAGGAAATTCTGGTGGAGATCTTGGATTGTCAGGTTCGGAGGCTGAGGAACAAAAAAGTAGCTTCAATTAAGGTATTATGAGGAAACCCGCATGTTTAAGGAGCTACGTGAGAAGCCGAAGCGGATATGATGGCTAAATACCTGCACCTGTTCCCTACCGACTAAGTTTTAGTTTGAGGTACCAGTTTTCCCTAAGCCTCTAATCAGTTTTCATGTTCCGTTCATATGTACAAGTTTGTTTTATGATGAGGTAAATGTATGAGACGTCTGAATTCAGTTCAGTTATGTAGTTCATTTTAGAGGCAGTGATTTCGTCAGTTTTAAATTTTAATAATCATTATTTGCATATGATGATTACATGTTTCTGCGTTTTGTATGTGTTTCTAACATTCGAGGATGAATGTTCCCAAGGGGGAGATATTGTTATACCCTGAAAACTCAAAGATCGGACCCGGGAGTTGAAACGGGAAAATTCTGGGATTTATGTTGCAGGCACATGACGAGTCATGGGATGACTCGTGAGGAGAACCCACGAGTCATGGGACAATTCGTGAGGAGAACCCACGAGTCATCAAGTGACTCGTGGACAGGTCTGGAATAAAGGAAGGATCGAGGTCCCCACGAGGGAGATAACGACTCGTGGTTAGTCCCTAGGAGTCGTCATGTCACTCGAGGGTGAGGTTGGGGTTAAGTTAGAAGAAGCTCCCAGTGTATCTAATCGATGGGACCCCACGAGTTGTGGCCTGTCCCAATGACTCGTGAGGTGGGTCGTGAGCAAGACTATGGACTTTTAATGGAGGACGAGGCAGTGTACTTGACAGGCCACACGATGAGTCATTACCCGTCCTGACGAATCGTCAGGTCACCCGTTAGGGTTACCTGGCAGTTATTTTCTGCGAATTAGTAAGGGCCTTCTCGTAATTTCTTAAAACCTTAAGACCTAAACTATGTCATTTTAAGGTCGGTATAGGGTCTTTAAGGTGGGTTAAGTCCCTCACGCTCACCCATTCCCATGCAAGAGCTTTTAGAGAAGTTTTAGGGAGATTAAAGGTCTTTTCCTCCAAGTTTCCATCAATTTCTTTGTGGGTTTTAAAGGAAATTCAAAATCAGTCCATCCCCAGGTAGGTAGGGTTTTAGAATGGGTTAAATCCTTCCACACTCATGCCCAAATTTCAATTTAAATCATGAATTCTCCTATTCAAATTCTATGGAATTTTACCCAAATGCATGAAAATGTGATTTCTCTTTATGGATTTGATTTAATTGAGTTTTAATTATTGAATTATGAATTATGGGCAGGTTTTATATTATTTTCTTTAAAAATAATGTTTCAATCTTTTAAATCGAAAAAGCCCATTTGATGAAGGTTCATGAAAGTTATGATTTACGATGAATATGCAATATTTTGAATTTATTGATGATGGAAAAGCATGAATTTAAGTTACCCATGTTTATGAGCATATTTTGGAAGAATTGGATATGATGAGGTATTCAACAATGCCCACATGTTGAAGAATGATTTATGATTTATGAAGCGAATTACATGATTTATCGATTTATGATGTTTGCCGATGAAAAGGGACTATGATTCTTTGCTAAGCATGTTCTAAAGGTGATCAATGATGATAAATGTTATATTTTAGCCAATGAATCTTAATGCATGATGTTATTGATTATGTATAAGCCTGTATGCATGTTTTTGGGAGCCGTGTCTAGCATCAAGCAGCCCGGCATTCAAAGGACTACGTCGGTGTCTCATAACCATGTGCCATCATAGGTTTCTAAATGATATGATGTATTGATAATGATCCCTTCAAATGTGATATCACGCCTAATGCACGACCCTCGCCTGGTAAGCCAGGGTCGGCTCTGCCCACTTGAGTGAGATAGTGGGGCATCATGAAAGGCTCTACCATGATGGTGTTATGACGAGTCCTCCCATTGTTCGCATGTCTTGTGAATTGTTATGTTTATGTTATTAGCTCAAGTTATGTTCTGATAAAGTTTACTTACTATTATGATAATGAATGATTTGAAAGTCTTGAGCCTTATGTTTTCTTACGAAATGTATGATACAAGCATGATGTCCTTCTCCGATGTTTATTTATGAGTTTATTATACTTTTAATGTCCGTTTTACTTACCTTGCATACTCGGTATATTCCACGTAGTGATCGCATACTTTCTATGCTGTATCGTTTCTTGATACAGGGTCCGGATCTCAGGCTCATCCCCTTCCTTAGTCCACCTCAACATTCGTCCTCAGCTTATTAGTGAGTCCTCATGTTCCAAGGGCTGTTTGACATACTCTTATGTTATCTTATGTTTTAGTATTGTTCGGGTTAGTTAGGGATGTTGTCCCATCAACCCATCTTATGTAGTAGAGGCTTTCTGACATGATGTAGAACTTAGCTTACGTATATGCCCAGTACTTCTTGTTATTACTCTATGTTTATATTTCCTCTATGTTTTATGCTAAGTATTCCACTTTATTTAATGAGATTAGATGTATTCATGTTCCATGGGTCGGCTTGGGACCTCTCGGGGTCCGTTGTCCCGTGTCTATGATTCGGGTGTACGTTCAGATCGTGACAATAATTGGGCCTATCCAAGAAAATTGGGCTTTCATGTCAGCTACCCGAGCCATGTACTCCGTATTGGAGTCGATCTCATCTTTCAAAAATAGAGAGTTAATGGCAGCCGAGATGATGTCGACCTTCACTCCCCTTAGCATAACCGATGGTAGGCATGGAAAGTTATCGACATTTCCCTGTGCTACATTTTATCTTGTCGAGCTTTGTAGGAAGCATAAAACTATGACACCAGGCTGGGGTAGTAAGCGCGAGAGGATTGGCAAATGCATGTCATTGTAAGGCCATGAATTGGGCGTTGATGTTAGGGAGATCACCCTGCAAGCCTGCCAAGTCAAAGCGCTTTTCCACAGTTATGGACCGACCTGGCACATGACATAATGTTCCTTCATGTTTGGGACACAGAGAATAATGGCCTCTTTGGAGTTCGTAGGTGGTGCGGAGGCCTTAGATTTGCCTTTTCCTTTTCCGGTGCTCCTAGAAGAAGTCATGATTTTTCTTCAAACATAGAGTTAGTGACAGCCACAATGTACTTGAATTTAAATAACAAAAGTTAATTATAGAATGAAAGGAGAAGCAACAGAAGGAGAACATTCTCAAAAAATCTTTGCTAGTGTACTGCCTCTCAGTCGGCTATCGATCGACGGTTCCCGAACTGGATCAGCGATCCACCAATGGGACGCCGCTACGCTTCAATACTTCAGTAATCTATTTTGCATCGGCGACCTACCGTCAATTCACAGTTTCATATTGGCGGTTCACCGGAGTAATCGCCGATTGAATTCTTAAAGTCCCAGCCTTCTTCCTTTTTGTGCCCTGAAGCGGTGGTTTATGTTTCTAGACTGGCGACTTGCTGATACACCCCAGTTCCCGCATGGTTATGGTTTTTTCCCTCTTTGCTGCTTGCTTCATTGATTTTACAAAGACAAAAATGACAAAGACATAACATAAATCAAATAAAACACTTGGGTTGCCTCCCAAGAAGCGCCTTAGTTAACGTCGTGGCACGACGTGGCTCTCATTTAACAATTCTTCTTTGACGGATCATCCTCCCACTCCGTTTCCTCCATCTTAATTCCACTATCTTCATCCTCTTTCAGAAACACGCCATTACATTACATTCGGCGGGCGTTTCAACTGACTGGCAAACCATGAAAGTGACTTCTTCATATCCTACTCTAAATTTGAGCTCCCCAAGCTCCACATCTACCAAAGATCTCCCCATAGCTAGAAATGGTCTCCTCAAAATAATAGGTACCTCCACATCCATCTCACAATCAAGGACTACAAAATCAGCAGGTAGGATGAACTTATCCACCCTTACCAATACATCTTCTAACACCCCCACCAATTTTTTTATGGACCGATCCGCCATGAGAAACCTCATCGACGTAGGCTTTATGCTTCCAACTCCCAACTCTTGAAAATGAGTAGGGGCATTAAATTTATGTTGGCACCAAGATCACATAGAGCTTTTCTAAACATAAATATTCCAATTGTACAGGGGATTGTGAAAGCTCCCGAGTCTTCCTGCTTGGGGGCAAGGTTACTCATCATCATTGCGCTACAATTGTGCATTTTCTCCCTAATACCTGCATCAACCACCTTCTTCTTCTTCAACAATTCTTTCATAGTTTGCATATCCTGTCATTTGGAGAAGAGCATCCACTAATGGTATATTGATGGACAACTTGCTAAAGGTATTAACAAATTTGCTGAAGTAGTCGTCCTTCTTTTTCTTTGCCAACCATTGTGGATACGGAGGTGGGGCTATTGCTCAACCCCGTCATCATTTGGGGCCTTCATGCCCACATTATCTTCATCAGCATGTGAGGGGATTTCATCATCCTTCCCCCCGCCTTCCTCTTCATTCTTTTCCTTACTCCTTAGATTCTTTGGAATCTCGTCGATTCCACTTTCCTTATTTTATTTTGGGTCATTAACCTCTTTGGGCTTCACTTGTGCATCTCCGATCACTTTGCCACTCCTAGTGACAATAGTCATAAAGTGACTATCTTTCTTTGGATTCAGCATTGTGTCACTAGGAAGTCTTCCCTTCATTCGGGGATTCATTTAAGAGGACAAGTGATTCATTTGGTCTTACGAATGATTGATGGAGGCTGAATGTAAGCTCACTATTTGGGCAAGGTTAGACACCTCCCCTCTTAACTCTTTGACCCCGCTCTCTTTTGACTCTACTTTCTTTAGGACTCTTGATAGCATTTTCTCAATTCTTGAACTACCCGCATCACTCACACCTGGCTGATTGTGAGAGTTTCCATCTTTTGGAGGGGGAACATATGGATTTTGAACTTCGATGATAGCGGTATCCCTCTTGATTCTGCTCTTAATTTCCCCATCTTTCATTTCTTTGGGGCCACCCTTGTGGATCATGATTTCTCCAGCCTTGATTTTCGTCCCTTGGGCTACAAGGGCCTTGATTAGTTTCTTAAAATCCAGGTCGAGGACCTCCCATTTGGTGTCCCATGTATTGACATTCTTTCTCGTACCTTGGGGGTGATGATTCCCCATCATATTGCAAAGGACCATGCATACCTACAAAATTTACCAGCTTGGGCCCTGCCCCCATTACGTGCTTTGTCAATAATTCCAGCTGTGTCATCATCTTAGAAAGATTCTCATTCGACACTTCATCCCTTATTCACAATTCAGCCGCCAATGCACTTGAGCTGATGTCATGTGTAGATACATTTGTCTCTGTCGTGTGCCAAGCCCTATTGGTTTTTGTCATTCTGTCTAGAAGGGCTTAGGCTAACCCATATATTTGATCCATAATAAACCCTCCAGCTACATTGTAGGCCATGGACTTGTTGATGGAATCAAGGGCTCTATAGAAGCTTTGGAGAAGCACTCCTTCGGAAGTCCATGATTGGGACAAAGAGCAACCTTCTTTTTGAACCTTAGTCATGCTTCATGCAAAGACTCTCCCGACTATTGCTCGAAATTCGTGATGTCATTCGTTAGATGCAGCATCTTTGATGGAGAGAAAAACCAATCCAAGAAGTCCTCGGTTAACTCTTGCCAAGATAGAATACAACCAGGGGGCAATTCTTCCAACCACATCATTGCTTCTCCCGTTAGAGAGAATGGAAAAAGCCTTAGTCTGATAGACTCTTGACTTATGTTTGTGATGTTGAAAGGCTGTCATATCTTAAAGAAATTTCTCAAATTCCGATTTGTGTCCTCACTTCGCTTACTGCCAAAGAGTCCCTTCATTTGCAGCAAATGCCTCATGGTGCTTGTGACATGAAATACATCATTCCCTACCGTATGTGGTAGGCGAATGTCATGCTGTGACATGAAATACAACATTCCCTACCGTAGGTGGTTGGCGAATGGCTCCTGCAATCTCCGGCATCACCGAGTTATCCTCGTCATGCTCCATGTTACCTTCCACTGAGCTATCCCCTGCTTCGGAGTGATGACTCATGTGGTTGTAAGATCCTAACAATCACAACAAAATTATGTCAAGTAACTATGATGCAAAACTAGTTCAACTTACCAGTCAACACAAGAATATCAAGCACTAGTCCCCGGCAACGACGCCATTTTTGATAACATCCAAAATATACTCCTCATAAGAAGGATATACACGGACGAAGTATAAAAATAGGTAACCCGACGGGTGTCAGGGTCGAATCCCACAAGGATAGTGAGTGATAATTACAAGTGTCGGTTGAGAAATTTAAGTTATCTTGCACCACTTAGAATTAACCTAAAAACAAATAAGTTGGGGGAGATTGAAATTTATAGCAGATTAGAATTGGTAAATTTAGTTGTATATAACAACAAAATCAGTAAGGTTGTCGACAAGAACGTGAAAGACTAGAGGTGTGGTGTAGATGATATACTAACTAGATAGGGACATGCTAGGTCATCTTATAAGTTCAATTAGTTTAAATAATCTCGGGGAAATGGGTAATTACATCTTTTCAGCTTCATAATTACCTCTTACTAGGTTTTATCAAACATCTAGCCACTATTAGCTCAAACCGATTAGATTTGGATTAATAGCTACACTAATTTCTAGCTATTAGCTACTAATTAGGAGTGAGAATGCAATTTTGGCTATTTCTAGTCCAATTTCACAATCTCTCATCCATACCCACTATTAAATTCACCTCCAATACTTTATTATTCTTTTACAAGAAATAATCAAGTAAGAACAAATAGATCCACATCATAATCAATGGATCTTCCATTATAGATTGAGGAGAATCTAACAGAGTTACACTTATTTAAACAATATACAGATGCCTCTGGAAATACCCACTCTAATTAAGTATTAATAATCACACACCTCTAGTTAATGATTTAGCTACTCATGATTAACAAATTTGAAAGCACATTCAACAATAAACTCATTGAATTTAATAACAAGAGTAGTAAAATCAAATTCACAAATAGTCTCCAACAATGGTTGTAACTTAATATAAGAAGAAGAAGTAGAGAATAGGACTTTCCAAAGTCTACCAAACCAAAATCTCTTTTTCTTTGCTAAAGGAATGTTCTAAAGCTAAGAAAGAAAAAAGATGATGTGATATGCTCTGCTATGATATGCTCAATACATAGTACATTCTCTAAAATTTATAACCAAGAAAATAGGGCATCTTCTTTCTCTTTTTTCGTGATGGATAATTTTTCCCTTGAGCAGCATTCTGGAATCGGCGGAGGTACCGACGGTTCGCCGGTTCAAATCCGTGAACCGTTGAGTCTTTGTTCTTCATTCCCATAAATTGGATGCCATTCGGTGACTGGACCGGCAAGTCACCATTGGCAACTCGCATTTCACCGGTTAAATTCTCCCTCAGAGGCAGTGATAATCGTCCTTTGACCGGTGTTTTGCCGATTTTCATCGGTAGACCGCCGATTTGATCTCATTTCCTTCTTTTTGCTCCATTTTTTTTCTTTTCTACACATTTAGGTATCTGCAAACAATAAAGGCAAAAATGGCATAAAGACCATATAATAAACTCAAAAATTAAGTAAAAAATCAAGCTTAAAAGACTAATGAGTTGGTAAATTACCAACTCATCAACAGACAGATCAACATTCTCAGTGGAACTAACACGCATAATCCAGGTGATCTTCCGTACTTCATCAATGAACTCGTATGGGTCCCATCCTACCTTTGATCCCTGAAAGGCTAGAGCGTTTATTTAGGTGAAGTCCCGAACTCTAGCAGTTGCTGTAGACCCATTTGGGTTAACCGGAACCACCTTCTGGTTCACCTAGTTTGTGACTATCTTAACCAGCAGCTGGGTTACCGCTCTAAATTCCACTGAGGACACTTGGTTGTCCTGAGGGGCTGCTGGAGCTGGTGGGGCAGGTTGGTTAGCGTTGCTAACCCTTCTTCCATCTCTGCGTCTTGGAGGCATAGTTTCATTTAAACAAAATATTAAACGAGTGAGGAGAACGTTTCTGGAATCGAACGTTAACGCACGATAAGGAGTATGAACAAAAGGGAGCTTTCCTAATAATGTCTCGCAGCCGCTCCATCATAAGTGTGGCGGGCTTCACACCCATGAAAAGGACTCTACTTGAAGCTGCTTTCAGACATCCTAGGATACTCTAAACCTAGTGCTATGATAACAAGTTTGTCACAACTTGAGTCTATACCCTAGACGAGACACGGTACTTGGAGTCACAAGTACCCAAGCCAAACCATGGTCTATCATAACACTAGTAATCTGAGTAAACATATGAGGAAGCTTTAAATAATAAACTCATTTGAGAAAGCTAATCTGATAAAAATTGGTACAACTGAAAAAAATAATACTGAATGTGTGAGTCTATTTCTGAAAGCCATCTACAAATGATGAGTTGCTGGGACAAGCCTCTAGCTAACTCTAAAGTCTAACTGAAAGATATAACTTAAAAATGAAATATCATCCTCGAAAGATGAGGACTCACCACTACTGATACTGATATCACCTGAAGGAATCTACTAAAGGTGCTGAGGCTGAGAACCTGCGTGTGTACCATAATACGATACAACATAGAAGGTATACGTCAGTACTTTGAATGTACTAAGTAAGTGAGAGAAAAATATAAACATGATGAATGAGTAACTAAACTGTAATGACATGTAATGACCAACTGAAATACTAAAAACTGAACAAGTGAAACATAACTGAGATGGTTAATAATGACCCTGACTGATGGTCATAGACATGCCCTATATCTGAGATACTAATATGTGTTAATTGTACTGAACTGAGTAAATCTGAAACTGTACTGAGCTCAGCTAGATTGAAATGGTACTGACTAGTGGGAGAGTCTATAACCAACATATAACCTATTGAGCTAAACGTGGAGTCCAATGTATAGACCCCATTGATAGGACCCAATATACCTTGCCAGGGTATAAAGGCATGAGCTGCATGATCACAAGTCTGGGGCCATAGGGCCAATAAAATAACCTACGGTGGTAACATCGATTTGGGAACCTGGGTGTGCTGGAACCCCGGTCCGCTCGGTGCTAACTTCTACTCCCACTTGATAGTATTAGGCTGACTACTAAGTTGATAGCTCGAAACTGGGGTCAAAGACTAAGTTAGGGATACCTATCTGGAAGTACCCTAAGAGTCTTATCAGACCAGATTCTTTAATTGGTGTTCTAAGACTAGCAGAGCTGCTTATCTGGAAGCATCATAACTATCTAAAGAACAAATTAAAACTTAAGCTGGTGGTTCTAAGACTGGTCAGAGCTGCTTATCTGAAAGCATCTTAACCATCTAAAGAGCCAACTAAAATTTGATAACTGATATCTGAGTCTAATAACTGATATCTGGGAGGAACCACTAACACCTTAAGAAAAGACTGTTGTCAAACTGATCAGTTCACATTTCTGAAAATACTAAACATGTTAACATTCTGACTGAAACTGGACTAGCATGCAACTGACCGAGATTTCAACTAATATTAATAATATGGGAATCCCAACACTGATAGACTAAAGCAACATGAATAACTACTCAATTATGCAATACTCTAATTTACTGCATTCAAAAGCTGGGGATATATCATTTTACAAGAAGCTAGTTTCCACATGATTTCTAAGAATTGGGAAAATATAGTAGCTAATAACATGGATAATATTCTACCTGAAATTTATCGAATTATGTCTGAAAACTTTTTAAATTTAAACCTTAGGGCTATAACTAATAGAAGATTATGGAAGGGTTTAGGGGACACAAGGGAAGAATAATTCCCTTGTTGAATTCTTACATACCTAATTAAGAAATCCTGGAGAAAAATTTCTTGACAATTTGAGAAGAAAATCGATTGCCTTAGCTTCTGCTCTGTGTTTTTCTGAGAAAGTTTTACGATCTGGCTCCTAAGGGAATGAGAGGAATGAAGTATACAATCTATTACCCCACTAAATTCCCTGAATATAATCCAAAATAACGTAATTTAGGGATTAAAAAGGCGAGAAGTTACAAAATATCTCTGGGAAAAAATCTGGAAAAACTACCGATAGGGACCAACGGGTCAGTCAATAAGTTATTGGTTGAGACCACGACTCGTTGGGACCAGTTGTTGGTCCTGGGTCTAGATTTCTTCTGGATTTTTCTTGCAAGGTCTAAGTTAGTCTAGAAAAGTTTTGGAGTGTTACAGAAACTTTACAATATATGAGGAGCTGAGGAAAGTTTAGCGGCATTATAAACAATTTAGAAACTTCAAGGAAAAATCCTTTAAAACTTTAAAAAAATAATCCGATACTTAGGACAAATAATCAAGGATAATTGTTTAAAAAGTATGATGAAGAACTTCTCTTTAACTTGAATTACTATCTCAAAATATTCAATTCTAATTAATTCTTAAGAAGTTAACACTTTACTGGTCTTTCATTAACTTAACACAAACTGAACATAAACAATTTTATCTATAACTCTTTTGCTAAACGTCTTTAAAACAGGGTAAATCTTGCTAGCAATTTGCATTACTCATTCACAATCGTAACCCTTATCATCTAAGTTAACAACCTTTAGCTCTACTTTTGTATTAATTTTAACTTTTTTTCCAAACAGGATTCGTCTATCCCTACATAATTATTTACTCTCGTATTCACTATTCCAGCAATTCTTATATGCACTCACCTTTTTACCTAATTACCAACCTTATCTCTTAATCCTCGTCTTGCTCATATTTTAACTTCATTAAAAGGTTCTTGAAATCAACTACAGACAGAGAGCATATAACTCACATATTACTTTAAAAGGGCTAACATTTATTCTTATCTTTCCTTTGCTATTAGCGCCACAACCTTTACACATGGGTTAACTTCCTTAAATATATACAACTTTCAAAGAACATGCAAGGTGTGTACTTAAAGTCTTAAATAATTCTCAGGAGTTCTAGATATCTCAAGAGCTCTAATAAACATATAGCCACTTTCTAGAGGCAATCCTTGCTGCCTTAGCGTGTAACTTGAATGTAAGCATAAGAATATATATATATATATATATATATATATATATATATTATGGTTTTTGTATAACTTGAAAACATCAAGATACTGTGTATAACCTGCCCATAAACATGGTTCTATAGAAATATCAATAGTTTACACATTTGAGTTCTATTTTCCAAGTTTAATGTATCAGTTAATCAAGAAACAGGTTAATTAGTTCCTTAGCTATAGGGAGAGGTATCGGGGGACCTTCTCATGGACCAGGTACGTTTTAACTATTGTAATGCAATTCCATTTTGTCACCCTCGATAGCTCTTATTTAGTTAAAACTGATTTCAAATATTAGGTTCGTCCGCACGTCATTATCTTTCCATGTTTACAAATTTCATTAGAAATCATGAAGTGAAACACCTTTGACACTACAAATACATAAAAAAATTTAAAGGACCATCTCACAGGGCCCACGTTGAGGGGACTTCAGACCTAATTTACAACTATGACCATAATCAAAGGCAATTTCCCTCTTCACTTTACCTTCATGTGTTCCAACTCCTTAGAAAATACATAAATTAATACCAAGTAATTCTAACAACTGGAAAGAATCATAATATGCTATTATATAAGCTTAAGTACAGGCGAATGCTGGATTCATCCTCAGCACGAATTCACGAATTCATGCTTGAAAATCAAGCTTAAGATTTTTGGTAAGTTTAAAGGGTAGAATCCTTACCTCCTTCCTTGAAACCAACCAATAAAAAAATGTAGTATATATGAAACCTAGTAATGCTCCTAAAACGAAGAAAAAACATCATAAACATGCTGCCAAATACAGCAACAAGACTCACCTATGCCTCTCTTCAAGTTCATGATGATCTTTTTCACTTAGTTTGAATTATTGGTTGATTATTTGCCTTGATTTATCTTGGTTCTTGGCTGTAAAATTCAGAGAGAAGTGTCCCGTAAGCAGGCAGCTCAAATTTGGATAGGAATGAAATGATTTGAGAAGCAAACAACTTAAATAAATAGGGGTAGGGCGGTGCTTACGTTACTGCTTAATGGGGCTTCAGTAAAATGCCCATAACATTTTACTCCGAACTCTGATTGACGAGCGGTTTATTGCTCTTAAAACTAGAATAGAATATCTTTAATTTGATAAGTTGTGAGACTTCTAGCTTATTTTAAATCTAGAGATATAGTCATTTAAATTTGACCCTTACTTGTGAATTTCACACTCTCTTCGCTCTTCCTTTTGTACATGTTTACCTCATCACCTACAATCATATACAACCCATACATCCCTTAGCACGACATACAATATCAAATAATCACTGAAAAAATTTCTGGGGTGTAACAGTTTTGGGATTCTTAAAGAGTATATTTAAAGTTTTATTTAGTCTAAACCCCTATTCTTTCCATTGAAATGTAAGAATTCAGGATCATTAGCTCTCAAGATCATCAAGAAAGCTAGGGAATTCATATTTTTCAATTAGGGTTCATCAAGTTTGAGTCTAAGTTTTTGATTTCAAGTATGTAAATCCAACCTAAGTAAGGATTCCTATTCATCCTTATGCCTTACATCTATGCAAGAATTCATTGAGAGTAAATCTAGGGTTTTGGCTAAATTCTTGAATTGTCTTCTACCCTATCTATATTTGTTGAATTGCCAATATTGAATTCTTTATATTAAGTTGATTAGTGATATCTTTTTGTTATTGATGGTAACCCTATTCTCTTGACTGTTGATAATTATTCTCTTCCATATTATTGATGTTATTCTCTCGAATTCTTGAGTTCTTAAATTGGTCGATTATGATTCATGTCTTTTACGTCATGAACCCAATTACATAAACTCATGATTTAGGAAGGTATTATTCTGATAGCATTTTGTTTTGAACTAAATGCATTATTTTCATCATGTTGAGCAAAGGTTAAAGAGATTTTGAGCGAAAGGATCCAAAGATGATTTTAAATATTCATTATATACATAGCTAAAGTGCTTTATAATAATGTTTTGATGTTTCCTCAAGAATGACATAAGGACATAAGTATAATGTTTTGGGAAGATTACTTAGCACCGAGTTGGGTGAAAGAGTTCAGACAACCTATAAGCTCTAGAACTATATATTAAACGTAGGATAGGATCATGTTGTTGGTTTGGGAGACTTCACAAAGATAGTCCCTGGTATGGACTTTGATATTATGGATACAAGATTGTTATTGTCCTCTGCCCTGACAAGGCTTTGGGCGGCTCTTCCAACTTGAGCGAGATAGTTAGGCATCATGTGCTTATTCATGATGGTGTCGGGTATGAAAAATTCCCAACCTACTTTGATATTCATTACTTGTACATGTATTTGCAGAGATGATGTTGATGCATAAGTTTTATTGCATAAATTATTTACACATGGATCATATTATCATATTATCATATTATGTCCTATGCATCATTTAGAGTTCAGTTTCAGTCATGTTATTCAGTCAAGTTTATTATACTTAGTTATTTCCATCTGTTTAGATATTTGTGCTAACTTTTTTTAATTTGGCATCAATACATTCCGTACATTCCACGTACTGACGTCATTTAGTTCTACATTTTATTATGATGTAGACTCAAGTAGACAGGATGAGAAGAAGGCACAGTGCTAGGACTTCATATCATTCAACTTATGGTAGGTTTTCTACTATCGGAGTGTCCTATTGAGTTATTTTATTTTATAGAGCTTGAGATAGCCATGGGAGCTTTGTCCCGGCACATGTCTTCATTTATTAGAGGCTTCATAAATAAAATTATAGTTTAGTTAATAATGTTACTTTATAACATTTATTTTTGTTTCAGTTAATTAATCTTAGTTATTTATTTAGCCCATTGAAAGTATTACTTCCGCTATATTTTATTGAGTTCTAAACTAATAGTAAGCTAGGCCAAGGGTTCGCTTGTATCACTGTGTGGTTTTAGTGTCGATCGACATCTAGGGTCTAGACGCGGGACGTGACACCATCTTTAGTAGCGTCAATGTACTCTTCCTCAATTGTAGATACTGCAACACACCTTTTCAACTTCGATTTCCATAATATAGCTCCCCTTGAAAATGTAAACAAATATCCAGTAGTGGATTTTGTATTACCAAGTTTACTTTCCATATAGGCATCCGTATAGCCTTTTAAGATTGGATTTAATCCCCCAAAACAAAACATTTATTGGAGCTTCTTCTTAGATACCTAAGTATCCACTTCACAGATTCCAAATGCTCTTTTCCTAGATTTTCAAGAAATCTACTTACAACACCGACTGCATGAGCAATATCAGGTCTGATACATACCATTGCGTATATTAAGCTTTCAATGACGGAGGAATATGGAACTCTATTCATGCTTTCTTTCTCCTCCCTTATTGTAGGACACATCTTCCTACTCAACTTCATATGGCCAGCAAGAAGTGTTCTGTCAAGCTTGGCATTCTTCATATTGAAGAGCTTCAGTACACTTTAAATATACTTCTCTTATGACCAATAAATCTTTCTTTTATCTCTAAGATGAGTAATCCTCATGCCGAAAATCTGCTTAGCATGACCCATGTCCTCAATTGCAAAAGACTTGCACAACTATTTCTTCAACTCGTTAATCTTGGAAGTATTCTTTCCCACAATCAATATATCATCCACATATAACAAGAGAATGATAAAATCATTGTCAGAAAATCTCTAAACAAACACACAATGATTTGAAGAAGTCTTCTTATAGCCTTGCTCCCCATAACCGATTCAAATTTCTTATACCACTGTCTAGGAGCTTACTTTAAGCCATAGATACTCTTTTTAAGCTTACACACATAATTTTCTTTACCTTTTACCTTGAATCCCCCACGTTTTTCATATAAATATCTTTTTCTAGGTCACAATGAATCAAGGAAGTCTTTACATCTATCTACTCAACCTCTAAATCAAGACTAGAAGTCAAACCAAGAACTATATGAATGGAGGACGTTTTCATAATAGGAGAAAATATTTTATCAAAGTCAATGCCCTTCTTTTGACCAAATACCTTAACGATCAATCCAGCTTTGTACCTGGGCTTCAAGCTGTGTTCTTCAGCTTTAACTTTGAACACCCACTTGTTCTTCAAAGCTCTCATGCCCTTTGGCAATTTCACCAACTCATAAGTGTGGTCTCATGTAGAGATTTGATCTCATATTGCATGGCTTCATGAGTAGGAGTATCCTTCTCTTCAATTGTAGCATCATTGTCATTATCAATAACAACATGCTAATCTGGACATGATTCTGGCCATCACCATGATCATCAAGACCACCAACATCATGCACACTTATGAGAGGGGATTGATCAAGATTAACTATACCATCAAGACTAGAAGATTCTATATTTTTTTGTCAATATCTTCAATGATTTGATTCTCACAAAGACAATATATCGAATCCTCACAATCTTCTTCTCAACTGGATCAGATTGCCTGTAGCCAAACTCATCAAGGCCATAACCGATAAAGATGCATTACCTTGTCTTTACATCTAACTTTGACCTCTCATCTTTAGGCACATGTACAAAAGCTTTGCAACCAAACACTCTCAAATGATCATAGGAGACATTCTTTCCATACCAAACACTATTTGGAACATCACTTTACAAAGTAACAGTAGGAGATTGGTTAATAACATGTGTAGCAATCAATAAAGCCTCACCTCAAAAGGAGTTTGACAATATTACTTCAAAAATAAAACATCTAACTATTTCAATCAAGGTTCTATTCATCCTCTCTTCCAACCCATTAAGTTGAGGAGTCCTACGGTGTTTAATACCTTATTGCTTGTAGTATTCGTCAAGTGGTCCACAATATTCACGGTCATTATCAACGGGAATATACTTCAGCTTGTTTCTTATTTCTCTCTCAATTGAAGCTTGAAACTGCTTAAAGACACCTAACAATTGGTCCTTAGTCTTCAAGACATAGGCCCAAAGTTTCCATGAGCAGTCATTAGTGAAAGTAACAAAGTAGAGTGCACCACTCAAAGACCTTGTCTTCATTGGACCACATAAATATGAATACACCAGCTCAAGTAGCTCTGTCTTTCTTGAAGAAAGATGAAAATTGAATGGAACTCTATTTTATTTTTTCAGCCGAGTAGTGCTCACATTTTCTAATTTAGCACTTTCAAAATCTGACAACAATTTCTTCTTGGCGAGAATGTTAAGTCCTTTATCACTAATGTAGCTCAGCCCCTTATGCCACAGTGCTGAAGCGTTATCACTCTTAACTATATTCACTATATCAGCACAAGCAAAAGTCGTAATCCGGTACAAACCACAACACTTATTACTATGAGCCACAATCAAGGAACTATTAATGAGTTTCCATTTTTCATCACCATTGGTACTGATATACCCCTCATCATCTAGAACACTAATAGAAATCAAGTGCAAACGAATGTTAGGTGGTTTTTTTACATTGTTCAAAATTAGTTAAGTTTTAATACTAGTTTCCAAACAAATTATATCAATATCAGCCACTCTAGATACTATCTCATTACTCATACTCAAGGTTCCAAAATCACCTGGAGTATCGGATGAGAAAAAATCCTTTCTTGATGTCACGTGATATGTGCACCAGTTTCCACAACCCAACTTGTCTCATCACAAGTAATATTGTCATATTTGCATTAAGGATAGTAACAAGATGTTACGACCCAAGTGGCCATGATTGGCACCTACACTAATCCCTCCTGGTGGGTGAACTAATGCATCCTCAACAAATTCACTCAAGTATAATAGCTATACCATAAAATAAGTACTCCTAATTAAAGTGCGGAATGGAATATCTAATGATGAAAAGTATTAGAAACACTTATCTATCACATCATATGAAACTGAAAGTCATTGTACATGAGGACATCAACTTAGTCATAGTCTATGAGGAATAAAATAAAGTTCATATCTGAATCAAAAACATCTTCTTTTAGGAGGATTTATAGAAACTCGAAAAGGCAACTAGCTCACCCTTGAATATCTCGTAGTTCCTCCTACAGATGAGGTGGAGTGGAACTTCCTGGGTCACAGTCAGAAAATAAGTGCAAGAGTAGCATCAATACGACAAAATATACTGGTAGGCATCATCGTCGACCTTAACTAATAATGTATGTGAAAATAAAACAACAACATATATTTACTAAAGCAGATAATCATCAAATAAAACTAATTCTAGAAATGTTCAGAGTAAGGTTCAATTATGGCCTGCTCACTGGATAGGTCTTACTACAGCGGGGTTAAGGCTGTGACAGCGATCTCGCTATAGTAGTAAGCTTACCGCTACAGCGGTACTACATAGGTAGTAACTTGACCAAGATGACAACCATAGATTACTCACTTAGCAATTCCTCACAATTAGTTCCTCAACTATGAAAAGGTTTATGCATAGCTAAAATTCAACAATCAACTCATCAACTTATCACATAAGATATACAACTGAATCCTCAATAATCAATTCATCAACTCTTCAAAGATGCACAAATAATCTTTGAAAATTTAAAGCAAGTCATAACCAATACATCAACATTAAATCCACAATTAACTCGCATTCAAACAACTCAGTTTCACATAGTTCTTATATCTTTGAACCAATCCTCTCTCTCATTAGCTCTTTTTCGATATCATACCATCGACAATGTGCCAGGCACACACCTCTATCACGTCACCATACACACTCGCACAAAATATTACTCTATACACATGCTAGACGGTCCTATTTCTGCCCTTCTAGTCATGACTTGCAGGGAACTCTAGAAATCCATGTACTATATCGGCTCGATACTCATTCTAACTCATCTTCTCATTGATGTGTTGTGGTCTTACAACACTTTCATACTTAAAACATTGAAAATATGTTGTGACTTAGGTGTGTTCATATTAATATGAGGTGCTTTTATCTTGTTTTCAGGGAAATTAGATTCAGAAGTTGGATTGTGAAAAAGGAGCAGAAAAGTGTAGAAAAGTAGCTTACTACGAGTCTAATACGAGCCATACCATTTTTATATGAGCCATACCTAGAAATCATGGCAAAATTCAGAGAAAAATGCACAAGTGTTGGGCCAACATATGAATCCTAGCACGAGCCATACCATCCTGGTACGAGCCGTACCTAGAAGTCCTGAAAAACTTCAAAGAAGTTGCAGTTAAAGGAAGCTTCTGTTATGATTGGATGCCACCGACTGTAATATCAACAAATGATTCATACCATGGAGTCATGGAAAAGATCAGATAAATTGTCAACTGGTAGATCCCAAAGTATGAGTAGATCATATACGTCAGAACATCAAGGTATGAACCGCACCAATCACTCGTGAAAAGATTCAGAGAATGTAAGATTTGCAAAAGTACAAACCACAACTAGAACATAGACTCATATCAACATTGTACGAGTCATACCACTTAATCGTACCTGAGAAGGCTAAACATGCATTTCACACTACGGATAGAATCCACGACTCATAGTTTTATGCTACAACTAGTAGGGGCAGCAGATTCCCTATTATTTTAGAAAAGGTTTTCATTAATTGTATAAATAATTTTTAGTTATTTTCCTTAGAGAGGAGAGAAAGATTTAATACTTTTGACTTTGTATTCATAATTTTTGGGTTTCCCACATCTTGGAGATCAACTGCTCCAATACTTAGATAAATTCACCATTGTTCTTGAGTTTTTGACAATTAATGATGGAATCAATTATTAGGTTCTTTCTTTCATCATCATTATATGTTGTTAATTATGTTTTCTTCAATGGAATACAATATCTTTCTTGCAATCATGAATAGCTAAATCCTCCACAACTAGGGATGTGGAAACCATGGTGGAATAACAAACTAGGGTTAAGAGAAAGTCATTCTAAACCAATACGAATGCTTGTATTGTTCTTTTCTTCAAGATTGACATTTCTTAACGATGCGCAATATTAAGACTAGCCCAAATTATCTTCTTGCTTGAACCTAGAGAAGTAGAGTTTAGGAAAAGAAACGAACAACAAAGCCTTGAAATTGATTTTCATTGAATAGCTTGAGTCGTGGTCATAAGATAGTTAATTCAAAACTATTGATAGAGGTTAAATTGAAATCACTCATGAAACCTAACCAGATGATTGAGTAGAGTCATCTAATAGGGATGAATCAGTTATTCAGATAAACATAATTTATCAATTCTTCAGGCTAAGTATTGGGATAAATCATGAGTGTAATAATCTGACCTAGTTAGTAAGTCATAGGGAACACCTCCCTAGTTGATTGCATAACTATTGGTTACAACTCTATCTCAAAATACTATTACTTCTTTACAAACCCCCCTTTAGGAAATAATTGAACTAAAAGTGTGTATATTAGCATTTGTCTGTATCTTTACCGTACTCCCTGTGGGATCGACCCCAACTTTAGTTGGATTCTTTATTGATAACATCCACGTAATACTTTTTAGGGGTGTAATTTGAGAATTATCAAAAATGGCGCCATTGCCGAAGAATAAGGATTAGGATTAGATTAATTTCTTTTATTTAACTTTTAATCATTATTTCCTCATTTACATTTTTTTCTTTTTATTTTTACACAGGTGACCTCCTGGTGAATGCCAAGTACACAGAGTAGCGGAAACCCTCTAGTTCTAATTGATCAAGAGCTTGAACGAACACTTTGAAAAATGGTCAGTTTGGAAACCCCAAAATAGATGTATCCTGGGTTAACCTTTGAAGCACACCAAACTAATGAGGCCCATCAAGCCGAGTCAGCCCGACAAGCTGCTCTTCAAGAGGACGATGATGCCAAAGAAGAAGTGGACAATATTGACTAGAACAGAAGGGGGAATAAAAGGCCGTGATCCACACTAGTGCCATAGATATGCTCCTCAATTTGGTGACAATGAGAACCAGGATATTGATGAAGCTGGGTCAACCTTTGCCTGCTAGGGCACATTTTGATAACACGAGCACAATGATCCAGTTCCTTAACATGAACGGTGTGTTCTCTGGTAACGCAACTGATGTTGCAAATCTCCACTTGATGAAATTTGTGGGTATTTTCAAGGCTTACATGTCACCAAGAGTGAGTCAGGTAGCTATAAGGCTAAGGCTCTTTCCATTCTCCCTATCTGGTGAGGCTACCCTTTGGTTGTCGGAGTTTCCAAATGACTCCATCACCAACTAGAGGGAGCTAAAACATACTTTTCTATAAAGGTTCTTTTCACCTTCTAGGATGTTGCAACTTAAAGACGAGACCTATAATTTTCGATAGCTTAAAATAGAGGCAGTTCATGAGACAGGTGAGGTGGCTGGCTGGAGTAATAGCTTAGGAGAAAGAGATGGTAGACTGGATGACCAGTGGATGGAAGGTCACCAAAGCCTCGTTAACTTCATAGCGAAGGCCTACTAGACACTGGTTCACCAAATGCTGGCACCGACGGCAAACGATAATACATTGAGTGACGGCAAAACAGCTTTAGTGGCATGCATCAGTCTAGATATGCCATCACCATTCCGAGGGTCATAGTAGAGGAGATTCGGGATTGAGCTCTAGCCTTGAGCATGGCGATTCCATTCCCGCGTCTCATATATAGGCTCTATAGAGAGTTTAGATTTCGGGTGATTGCAGAGATAAATGTCAGAACCGGAGGGAATCGAACTGCTGACATTGGGTTGATTCGAGATGAGATAAACCTGGTGAGCCGAGTTAGATTACCAATAGTAGTCCCAACACCACAGCCAGTAAGGGCGAGTAGGCAGATGCCCCCACCACAATTGAGCAGATTGAGATGCCGACCACTGAAGCTGACCACACAGCAACTGCCCCCAGCACTTCCTCTGCACCTCCACTAGCCATATTAGGCTAGGTTCTATCCAGATGTGTTCTTGTGCCCCATGAGTTCCTACAGAAGCTGGCTAAAAGGCTGACCTTGACCTAGAAAAAAGTCAATGTGATGATGGAACAAGTCAAGCCTTGGGTCAAGGATATGCTTGAGGAGGCAGCTAGAGGGCTACACAATAGACTAGACAGTTTTGAGCTATAGATCAATGAGCTTCTAGCTAAGTAGCCGGATCTGAGGAGTTTAAAAGAGGTGATGGGGTTGCTGTGAAGTCAGGTAGTCAACCCGTCATCTTGAGAGCTGGTCATATTATGAGCCCCAACTATTCCCTTTTTTGAGGATGAGCGGGAGGAGGAGCTTGATCTAGGGGCATTCTGGATTCATGAGCCAGCTGGAGGAGAGAAAGGAAAGAGAAAGTCAGCAGAGGTGATTGATAAGGAGGCCGCTAGCAAGGGAAGTAAAATAGAGAGAAAAGAGCACAAATGAGTGACAACATCTAGCCTGTAAACTCATGACCAGCATATGTCTAAGCTACAGGAGAGAGCTAGAGGAGCAGGCACTTCTGCTGCTAAGCATAGGGAGCTTGCGAGTGATGAGGACCCTTCGGGTGAGCCACATTCATACCAAAGAGGGCAACCACATCCCACACCATTACACCACTGAGTGTACCGGCCACTGCTGGTGCCACGATTGCTGAGGCGAAGAGTGTTCCTTCAAACCCTCCTCCACAGGAAGAAAGGAGTACTTATAGTGCCACTGGTATTTCCCTCTCCTAGTTCTTATTTATCTACTTTGGGGACAAAACATGTTTTTCAAGGGGGGTGTATCTGTTTGTTTTTTGTTCATCTGAGTGTTTTTATTGTCGTATTTATTTTCCCTTGGGCATTCTATCTAGTAGAACCGGTATGTTTAAGATGTTTTTTTCTGTTTAACTAGAAGTAGCTTAGAAGTACTTAATATCCAATCTCACAACCCGAACATAGGACCCGATAGAGTCACAGAACAAGGAACCCTGAGAGGCTCCAACTCGACCCATGACATGAACATAGCGGCTAAGAGCATACAACAAACGGAAACTGATAAAAATAAAACATGCTTAAGTAGAAGATTGCATATATATCAATCTAAAATAGAATCAACACTGACAAGCTTATTTTCTATATATTGTTTGAAAGGCCTCTAACATAATTGATGAGCTGATGGGACAGCATCCCTGTCGCGACCCGAACATAGGCCCGGATCGAGACACGAGATAAGGAACCCCAAGAGGATCCAAGTCGACCATGGCATAAACATAATATCTAATCTCAACATTTTAAATGTGGAAACCTAACATATAACATAGCGGAATTCTGAAAATGTCATAACATCTGAATAGCTGAATACATAACATAATCTAAAATTGAATACAACTATGTCTGATAAGCCTCTACTACTGACGAGTTGATGGGACAAGACCCCAACTAACTCACTAAACTATGAAACTAAAAATACTAAATATAACTGATAAGAAGGGCCCTCGAAAGATGAGAACTCACCAACTCTCACTAGGAGATGCTAACACTGAAGATCTAGCAAGCGGCGGGACAGATCCTGATTGTCTGAGCCTATATCATGGAACAATAGATCATAGAGTATGCGGTCAGTACGTGGAATATCCCAAGTATGCAAGGTAAATAAAACTTCTAAGTAAAAGCGTAACATCATGCACATCATAAAACATGTTATTTAAGATTCTGAGAGTAGTGCTTGCATGCTATAATCTGAAAACATGATTTAAACATAACTGAATCGAATGACCCAAAGCTGAAATTGAGTATTCATAAGCAAAACTGAACATTGGATCAAATCTCCTAAAAACATAATATCATGACTGATGACATGCATAACTAAAATCATGAGGAACAATAGGAGACTTGTCATATAACCCACATTACCATGATAGAGCTTTCGTGATCCCTACTAATACACTTAAGTAGGCAGAGCTATCCCAAGCCTTGTCAGGGCTAAGAAAGCTACCATGATATCGATATCAAGCTCAAGGCACCTTTAAGCAGGGGAAGCTCACAAGGGAGGTCCCAAATATTTTGAACATACCTACATTAGCACGTAGTTCTGAGGCATATGACTGAATGACCCTTAGCCTACTCAGTGCAAGACACTACTCCCAAAAACATACATATGCTCTCAATTATTTTTCAATGAAGCTGAACCATCGTCTTTCAATGAAGCTAAATCATGACATGAAATACATATTCTTAATATATAACATGATGAGCCTTGGCTCAAACCATACCACAAGCTGAATAAGAGTGGGAGTCTAGACTCCAAAATCGTATGGTAAGCTTATAACATGAAATTTAAATAATCCTGAAACATACATGGTCATATGGGCTTGCCCAATACTTAAACATACTTGAAATAGACTTTGATTACTCAAAACATGAACATACACATGGGTAATTCAAAATCATACTTTCATCATGAACATCTCATCATTACTAGAAGCATAGATCTTAATCTCATCTTTTCTTGAACTTTCATAGATATGCATCTTATTTGTAAAATTTTGAAATCATAATTTATAATTGAAAACATTATAAAACATGCACATGAATCATAATTCAACTTTAGAAACATGCATAGAGAATGCCCATGATAGATACTTAGAGAATTCACAAGTTGGGTTAAAACCCCATAGATTCATCAATTTTGAAATCACATGAAATTGAAGAGGGATTAGGCATGGGAGTGGATGGATACACCCATTTATAACCCTACATACCTGGGAAAATTTGATTACACAACCCTCTTGAATGCGCAAAGGAATTTGGGGAAGAACATGATGAATCCTAAGCTTGATCACCTTTAGGAACTTCTAGGCTTGCATGCATGGAGGGGAATAGGCATAGAATGAGCTAAACCCTCTTAAAACACACTTGTCTGAGCTTAAAACGATGTAGTTTAGGTCTTAGGAACTAAGAAATTATGGAAAAGCCCTTAATAAATTCGCAAGAAAAAACACACTACCACTCCCAACGAGGGATTGGACAACTCGTCCTCAAGAACCACAACTCGTGGTCTACTCTCGTTTCAAGCACTACAAACTCATCATCCCTAGTCACCATAAGGGACACCAAGACTCGTGGTGTACCACCCGACGAGTCGTGGTGACTAGTCATTGGGAGAACTACTAAACCTTCAACATCCAAGTCAAACTCTTGACCACAGCCAACTTAATGACTCGTGGTGCTGACCACGACTCATGGCTTCATCCATGGTCAACCCCCAACTGAAAAATCCAACCAAACCTTCCCTCCTCCCCACGACTCACCTAACGATTCGTGGTGCATCTCATGGGTCACTAGAAGACTCGTCCTGTGACCTGGTGCAGAAAAATCTATTTTCTCTATTTCAACCCTCGGGTCTGATTGTGGGGCTTTCGGGATATTACAATATCTCCTCCTTGGGAACATTCATCCTCGAATGTGGATCAACATGCTGGAAATCTTAGAAATTCAACTGCCATATCAAATACTAAACATTTAAAGCTAATAAATGACGGAGTAACTGACTCCGGACTGAACTACATGACTGAACTGAATTCATGAATCACACAAACATACATTGACATGAAAGGAACTGGGCACATGAACTGAACATGAAACTGATTAGAGTGCTAGAGAGGAAACTGATACTTCAAGATAAAACTTAGTCGGGAGGGAAAAGATGTTGATATCTATCCATCATATCTTCTTTGGCTACCCACATAGCTCCCTCAACATGCTGGTCCCTCCACAAAACCTTGACTAATGCTAATTCCTTATTTCTTATATTTCGAACATGACAATCAAGTATTTCCACCAGAACCTGCTCATAGCTAAGGCTATCCTTCACACCTACGCTCTCCGCTGGAACAACCATAGTTGGATCACCCAAACACTTCTTTAAGAGATATACACAGAAAACTGGATGAACTAAAGCTAATTCAGACGGCAACTCCAACGCATAGGCCACATTGCCAATATGTCTCACAATCCGGCACGGGCCAACAAAATGGGGACTAAGTTTCCCCTACTTTCCGAATCTCACCTCTCCCTTCATGGGAGATACCTTCAGAAACACCCAATCATCAACTTCAAACTCAAGTTCTCTCCTCCTCACATCTGCATAAGACTTTTGATGACTCTGAGCTATTTTCAACCTTTCCCTTATAAGTTAAACCTTCTCCATAGCCTTATGAACCGAATCTAGACCTATCAATGCAGCTTCACCGACCTCAAACCAACTAATAGGTGATCTACACCTCCGCCCATAAAGAGCCTCAAACGGACCCATCTGAATGCTAGAATAGTAGTTGTTGTTATATGAAAACTCAATGAGAGGCAAATGAGCATCCCAACTACCCTTGAAATCAATCACACACACTCTCAACATATTCTCCATCATCTGAATGGTCTGCTTTGCCTGGCCATCCGTTTGTGTGTGAAAGGCTATACTGAGCTTAACCTGGGTACCAAGCCCCTTCTGAAATGATCTCCAAAACTTGGAGGTAAATTGAGTACCTCTATCAGATATGATGGCCAAAGGAACTCCATGCAACCAAACTAACTACCGAATGTACAACTTGGCATAATCCTCCACTTAATATATAGTTTTGACTGGTAGTAAATGAGTTCCTTTAGTCAAGCTGTCTATAACCACCAAAATAGAGTCATATTGTCGACGAGAATGAGGCAACACTATAATGAAGTCCACATCAATTTCCTCTCACTTCCAAGTAGGGATACTAATATCTTTAAGCACACCTCCAGGTCTTTGATGCTCAACCTTCACCTGCTGACAATTTGGACACTTAGCCACAAACTCTGCTATGTCCTTCTTCACGCCATTCCACCAGTATACTTCCCATAGGTCGCGATACATCATGGTGGCACCTATATGTAGAGAATATCTTGAACCATGAGCCTCATGCAACATCTGATCTCTCAAATCATCAACACACGAAACACACAAATAACCTTGATATTAAAGCACACCATCTCCCCCTTGGGAGAAGACTTCCACTTTATGATTCTTAATGGCTTCCTTTAACTTTACCAAAATAGGATCCTCATCTTGTCTAGCATTGACTTTTCTCACCAAGGAAGATTCTTACCCATTTTGAATAATGACACCTCCATCCATCGAGTTAACGAGACGAAATCCTAGTCGAGCAAGCCGATGCACCTCCTTCCCTAACTCTTTCCTCTCCTCATCTATATGGGTCACAGTCTCCATAGAAAGCCTGCTAAGAGCGTCTGCCACAACATTGGCGTTTCCTTGATGATAAAGGACACTCATATCATAATCTTTAAAAAGCTCCAATCACCTCCTCTGACGCAGATTCAGATCCTTTTGGGTAAACACGTACTGTAGGATTTTGTGGTCCATAAACACATCCACATGGACTCTGCACAGATAATGTCTCCAAATCTTCAAGGCAAATACTACTGCTGCCAACTCGAGGTCATGTGTCGGATAGTTCTTTTCACGGACTTTCAGCTGCCTGGAAGCATAGGCTATAACTTTACCATGCTGCATTAATACACAACCAAGGTTGATCCTTGAGGCGTCGCAATACACCACAAACCCATCGGTACTTCAGGTAGGGTCAACACCGGTGTTGAGGTGCTGTAATGGATCAAAACCCTTCAAAAAACCTTTGGTAGTAACCAACTAAGCCCAAGAAACTCCTGATATCTGAAGGACTAACAGGTCTAGGACAATTCTTCACTGCTTCTATCTTTTGAGAGTCCACCTTTACACACTCACGCGACACCACATGGCCTAAAAATGCTACTGAGTCTAGCCAAAACTCGCACTTGTTGAACTTAGCATACAACTACGATCCTTAAGAGTCTTTAGAACCACCCTCAAATGAGCGGCATGCTCCTCCTCACTCCTGATATCTGATGGACTAACTGGTCTAGGCCAATTCTTCACTGCTTCTATCTTTTGAGAGTCCACCTTTACACAATCACTCGACACCACATGGCCTAAAAATGCTACTGAGTCTAGCCAAAACTCGCACTTGTTGAACTTAGCATACAAATAAGATCCTTAAGAGTATTTAGAACCACCCTCAAATGAGCGGCATGCTCCTCCTCACTCTGAGAGTATATGAGAATATTATCTTTGAACACAATCATGAATATATCCAAATATGGCTTGAACACCCAATTCATCAAATCCATAAAAGCTGCAGGAGCATTCATTAGTCCAAAAGATATAACTACAAACACATAGTGACCATACCGAGTCCTGAAGGCTATCTTCAGAATGTCACTCTGCCAAACCCTAAGCTAATGGTATATAGATCTGAGGTCGATCTTTGAAAAGAACCTAGCATCCTGAAGCTGGTAAAAAAAATCATCAATCCAGGGAAGAGTATACCTGTTCTTTATTGTATCCTTGTTCAATTACTGATAATCAATGCACATCCGAAGGGAACCATCCTTCTTTCAAAGAAAGAGTACTGGTGCACCCCATGGGGATTTGCTCGGTCTGATGAAACCCTTCTCTAAAAGATCTTGCAACTGCTCCTTCAACTCCTTTAGCTCAGTTGGAGCCATTCTGTAAGGTAGAATAGATATAGGATGCGTATCGGGAAGAATGTCAATAGCAAAATCGATCTCCCGCTCGGGAGGAATTCCCGATAAATCATTTGGAAACACTTCTGGATATTTACACAGTACAGGAATTGACTGGATAGTCGGAGTTTGGGGTGTAGCATCCTTATCCCTAACTAGATGGTACACACAACCTTTAAAGATCATCTTTCTTTCCTTAAGGTAGGAAATTAAATGACCTACATGCATAACTGAACCACCCTTCCACTATAGAACTAGCTCACCTGGAAATCGAAACTCAACTGCACGGGTTTTACAATTTACTGAAGCATAACATGCATGTAACCAATCCATGTCAAAGATAACATCAAAATCTATCATGGCTAGCTCTACTAAATCTGCTAAGGTGATTTTCTAAAGGACCGTGATAGGGAAATTTCTTAACCGTCGAGCTATAACTGAATCACCCACTAGAGTAGAGACTTAGAAGGGTTCTAATAGGATTTCGGGACTGACTCTGAAACTACTAGAAACATAGGGCGTCACAAAACATAAAGTAGCCCCTGGATCTAACAATGCATATACATCAAGGTGGAATACTCGTAACATACCAATGAGTACATCTTGAGAGGCCTCCTGATCCTTGCGAAATGCAAGGGCACATAATCTGTTTTGATGTTGACCACCACCTGCACTAGTGGAGAATCCCTGCTGAACTGAGCATTTTGGAGAGGCTACTAAACTAGTTGCTGGGTCTCGGCCTTTACCATGACCCTATCTAGCTACTGGACAATCTCTGAGCATATGTACGGGCTTCCCGCACTCAAAACAAGAACCTAAACCTGCTAAGAACTGACCCATGTGCCTCCAGCCATACCTATCACAAGCTGGAATACTGGGCTCCATAGATCTGCTCCCCTAACCTCGAGAGCATGATGATCGTCTGCTCTGGTTGCGCCTAGATCTGGATGGCACACTCGCTGCTGACGGCTCTAGGGCTGATGATCTCTGGTGGGACTACTGATGATGCCCTCCACTAAGTCTCTACTGGGAGAATCCAAAGCTATCAGTCCTGGCCCTCTTGGCCTCTATTTCCTGCTCACTCACCTTTATCGCCTCTATCTGCTGGGTGTACAGAACTATCCAAGGAAAATCAATGTCTTGATGAAGCATCACAGTCCAGCAATCTTTTACTAAATTTTTTGCTATCCCATGCACGAACCGATTCACTCGGGCTCTCTAATCTGGAACCATCTTAGGTGCATACTTGGACAAGTGAGTGAACTCCAAAGCATACTCCTGAACCATCATGTTACCCTGTCTTAGGTTCACAAACTCAGCTTCTTTAATCTCCCTCATCTCAAGAGGGAAGAATCGATCCAGAAATGAGGTCTGGAACACATCCTAACCAATGACGCCTGCTTCTACTATGCTTCTATCCTTCCATTGCCTAAACCAGATGTGCACAACCCCTTTCAACTGATACGAGGCTAGATCTGCAAACTCCTCCCCTGTCACCCCCTAGATTTGGGTGACCTTATAACTTCATCAATAAACTCATATGGATCCTCGTCCACCTTTGATCCAAGGAACCTCGGAGGGTTCATCCTCAGAAAATCTCTGACTCTCGCCACTATCGCATTCCCATTCTAAGGGACATACGCTACCACCTGTTGGTTGACCTGGGCGGTCAAAGCCTGAGCTAGCATTTGAATGGCAGCCCTAAAATCCACATGGGCCACCTGCTCGGGCACATGATCCATGGGGGCTGGTGGGGCCTGCTGGTGCCCATCTCCGTTGCCATTCTCATGGCCATTTCCATTTCCATTTATTCTTCTATTAACTTGGTGAAGAGGCATGATTCTGCAAATGTGTATAGCACGAGTTAGAAGGATAGAAAGACACTTCATCACACGACATAGATCATGAAAGAATGGAACATTTCCTAAAACATTTCTTCGCCTCTTCTTCATAAGTGTGGCGTGCTTCACACCCATGAAAAAGACTCTACTTAACATGGCTCTCAAACACCCTAAGACAGTTCAAAACCTAATGCTCTCATACCAAGTTTACCACAACCCAAACATAGGCCCAGATCAATACATGGGACAAAGGACCCCAAGAGGCTCCATGTCGATCTATGACATGAACATAACATCTAAGCTCAACATTTTAAATGCGAAAATCTAACATATAACATAGCGGAAGTCTGAAAATCTCATAACATCTGAATATCTGAATACACAATGTTGATCTGAAACTAAATACATATTATTTCTGATAAGCCTCAACTATAGACAAGTTGATGGGACAAGACCCCAACTAACTCAGTAAAGTTTGAAACTGAAAATACTGAATAAAATTGATAAGAAGGGCCCTCGAAAGATGAGGACTCACCAACTCTAACTGGTATATGCTAACACTAAAGATCCGGCTAGTAGCGGGACAGAGCCTGTATCATGAAATGATACAACATAGAGTATGCGGCCAGTACGTGGAATATACTGAATATGCAAGGTAAGTAAAATAGCTAAGTAAGTAAAAAAGTAAGATCATGCACATCATAAAACATGTCATCATAAGATTCTAAGAGTAAGGCTTGCATGCTATAATCTGAAAATATGATTTAAACATAATTGAATCGAATGACCCAAAGCTGAAACTATGTAAAAGTAAAACTGAATATTGGGTCAAACCCGCTAAAAACATAATATCATGACTGATGAACATGCATAACTGAAATTATGAGGAATAATAGGAGACTCGTCATATAACCAACATTACCACGATAAATCTTACGTGGTCCCAACTATTACACTCAAGTAGCAGAGTTGTCCAAAGCCTTACCAGGGCAAAGGAAGCTACCATGATATCGATATCAAGCTGAAGGCCCCTTGGAGCAAGGGAATCTCACAAGGGAGGTCGTAAATAATCTTTACATACCTACGTTGGCTTGTAGTGCTGAGGCATAGGATTGACTGACCCTTAGCCTACTCGGTGCTAGACATTTCTTCGAAAAACATGCATATGCTCTCCATCATTTTTTCAATGAAGCTGAACCATCGTCTTTCAATGAAGATGAATCATGACATGACATACATATTCTGAAAGAGCCTTGGCTCAAACCATACCACAAGCTGAACAAGAGTGGGAGTCTAGACTCAAAAACCATGGGGTAAGCTAATACCATGAAATTTAGATAAATCCTGAAACATACATGGTCATATGGACTTGCCCAATACTTAAACATGATTTAAATAGACTTTGATTACTCAAACTATGAATACAGAAATGGGTAATTCAAATTCATACTTTCATCATGAACATCTCATCATTACTAGAAGCATAGATCATAATCTCATCTTTTCATGAACTTCCACAGATGGGCATCTTATTTGTAAAACTTTGAAATCATAATTTGTAATTGAAAACACTATAAAATATGCCCATGAATCATAATTCAAAATTAGAAACATGCATAGAGAATACCCAAGAAAGATACTTAGAGAATTCACAAGTTGGGTTAAAACCCCATAGATTCGTCATCTTAGAAATTCACCTATGATAGTCATGCAAACCGATGCACATCCTTCACTAACTCTTTCCTCTCCTCATCTACATGGGAAAAACTCTGCATAGAAGCCCTTCTAAGAGTGTCTGCCACCACATTAGCCTTTCTTGGATGATAAAGGACACTCATATCGTAATCCTTAAGAAGCTTCAACCGCCTTATTTTTCATAAATTTAGATCATTTTGGGTAAACACGTATGTAGGATCTTATGGACAATAAACACATGCACATGGACCCCATACTTATAGTGTCTCCAAATCTTCAAGGAAAATGCTACCGCTGCCAACTTGAGATCATGAGTCAGATAGTTCTTTTCATGGACCTTAAGCTTCCTGGAAGCATAGACTATAACCTTACCGCACTGCATGAATACATAACCAAGGCTGATCTTTGAGTCATCACAGTAAACCACAAACCGATCGGTACCCTTAGGTAGAGTCAACACTGGTGCTGAGTTGAGTCGAGTATTCAACTCTTGGAAGCTCTTCTCACAAGCCTCCGACCATTGAAACATTACTTTCTTCTGGGTCAATTTAGTCGACGATGCAGCAATAGATAAAAACCCTTCAACAAACCTTTGGTAGTAACCAAGTAAGCCAAAGAAAATCCTGATATTTGAAGGACTAACTGGTCTAGGCCAATTCTTTATGGCTTCTATATTTTGAGAGTCCACCTGTACACCCTTACTTGACACTACATGACCCAAAAAAGCTATCGAGTTTAACAAAAACTCACACTTGCTGAATTTATTTTACAGCTGGTGATCATTAAGAGCCTGTAGCACCACCCTCAAATAAGCAGCATGCTCCTCCTCGCTCCGAGAGTATATGAAAAATGTCATCTATGAACACAATCACAGACATGTTCAAATACGATTTGAACACCCTGTTCATCAAATCCATAAAAGCTATAGGAGCATTGATTAGTCCAAAAGAAATAACTACAAACTCATAGTGACCATTCTGAGTCCTGAAGGCTGTCTTCGGGATGTCACTCTCTCTAACCCTCAGCTGATGATATCCGGATCTGAGGTCTATTTTTAAAAAACACTTGGCTTCCTGAAGTTGATCAAACAAGTAATCAATCCTACGGAGGAGATGCCTATTCTTGGTGATGACCTTGTTCAACTGCCGATAGTCAATGCACATCCGAAGGGAACCATCCTTCTTCCGAAAAAAGAGTATGTGTACCCCACGGGGATTTGCTAGGTCTGATGAAACCCTTGTGTAAGAGATCCTTCAACTCCTTTAGCTTAGAAAAAGCCATTCAGCAAGGAGGAATAGATATAGGCTGCGTATTGGGAAAAAGGTCAATGCTAAATTCAATCTCCCACTCAGGAGGAATTCCCGGTAGATCATCTAGAAACACTCATGGATATTTGCACACGATAGGAACTGACTGGATAGTCAAGGTTTCAGAGGTAGCATCCTCAACCCTAACTAGATTGTACACACAACCTTTAGAGATTCTTTTTCTGGCCTTATGGTAGGAAATGAAGTGACCTACAGGCGCAGTTGAACTACCCTTTCACTCTAAGACTAACTCACCCGAAAACTAGAACACTACTGCATGGGTTCTAGAATTCACTAAGGCATAACATGCATGTAGCCAATCCATGCCAAAGATAACATAAAAATCTATCGTGGCTAGCTCTATTAAATTTGTTGAGGTGACTTTCTGAAGGACTGTGATAGGGCAATTTCTGTACACCCATCGAGCTATAAGGAAATCACCAATTGGAGTACAGATTGAGAAGGGTTCTGATAGGATTTCCGGACTGGCTCCAAAACTACTAGAAATATAGGGTGTCACAAAAGATAAAGTAGCCCCTGAGTCTAACAATGAATATACATCAAAGTGAATACTCATAACATACTAGTAACCATATCTGGTGAAGTCTCCTACTCTTGACGAGATGCGAGGGCGTAAAACCTGTTCTGGCGCTGTCCACCACCTACACTACTGGACGCACCCTGCTGAGTTGGGTGTGTTGGTGGTGCTGCTAAACTGGTAGCCTGAGTACGACCCCTATCATCACCCTGCCTGGCCAACGGGCATTCCCGACTCATATGTCTGGATCTACCACACCAAAAGCAACTATCTGATCCAATCAAGCACTCCCCTATGTGATTCTTGCCACACTTCTCGCAGACTGGAAAGGTACACTCTACCTACATGCTCCTCTATCCCCTCGAAGTTGATGCTCTATTCCTCTAATCACCTCGCGGTCTAGATGGAGCATTGGCAGAGGATGGAGCTGGTGCTAATGACATCTGAGGGAATTGCTAATGATGTCCACCTCTTGACCTCCGCTGGGAGAACCCAAAACTATCTGTCCTGGCCCTCTTGGCCTCCGGCTCCCTCAAATGTGCTACCTGCATCAACTGGGCATAAAAAAACAATCGAGAAAAGTCGATGCCCTTATGAACCATAGCGGTCCTACAACCCTTCACCAGGAGATCCGCTATTCCATGCACAAATGTCGTGACTGCGCCCAAGCACACACGCAAGTGTATGTGGTCTTACAAATAATACAGTTGCCCTTTTTAAGAGCTGGATGTCGAACGCACAGGGACTGGACCAATTTAGCCAATTATCAAGTTCAAGTGTGATATTAACTTTCACAAGTGTTGATTATAAAAGTTTTTGATAAATTCTATTTAAATCTAGGGGTCGTCACAGAAATACTCTGAAACAATATAAGAAGCAACTAGAGCCAAGGCCGGATAATCATGCAATCCTACCCTTTGTAATGGTTCAAGTATGAAATTATCAATTTTTGTCTCACATAGTTGAAAATGTGATGTTCATGGTCTCTCGAGCCTCTAAACACGACAAACTAGCCTCACAACTACATCATTGAGCGGGGATGTGACATTCTAGTTCGTGGGCAATTCAACTACATGGATGTGGTTTATGGGGTTTATGCTCTTAATTATGGACTTTCGTACCTCTAATCATTTAACTCAGCTTAGCTTCACAACTACTTCTACGAGTGGTGGAGTGACAATTCTAAGTCGGTGTCTTGCTATCATCCTGTTTTATCAACCAAGCAAGGCAAATTAGGTATAATTTCTATCCTAACTGCGAATCATATCGAATGATAAGAACTTGCTCCCTACATTCTCTTGTTCTTGCCTAGGTTTGCTCTTACGAGCTTTTTCCTAAGTTTAATGCAATTGTTTTCATGGTTATTAAGCGTAAAAACAACCATAATGTAGAATGTAAGACAAAACAACAATTAACAACTCAAACCAAAACAAATTCATGCAATTACAATCATATCACGTAGCCTCAACCCTAGAGGAAGGGTTTTAGCCACTCATGTTCGTACAAATACTCAAAAACATAATTAAAGTGATGTACTTACAAGAATAGATAAACGAGAAGGCAAATTTGGTGAACCCTAGGTGAGTTCTTCACTTCTCCCTTCGCTCCTTTACAGTTATTAGAAAATATTTCGTAACAATTGATTTTAGAAGCTAAGGGTCCTATTTATAGTAAATAGGGAATGCACAATTTTTGCCCTTCATGGAATGGCTCCGTGGCACGGAGGTGATTGCGCTGATTTACCTCTGTGACACGGAGGTATCGCGACAATACACTATAAATCACTTAAAAATTTGAGCCACGACAGAAGCTTGCCGCGATGGCTGCGTGGCACGCTTCTTCTGCAGCGCGATGGTTGGCGTGCCATGGCCCCTGTCGCGCAGCTGTGCCGGACGTGACACGGTGCTATCGCGCAGGTGGCCTGTTTTTCACGTTTCCTTGCCGACTTTTGTGTTTTGCTTACGATTCCATTCCTCCAATTCACCCATCATAAATTAGTTCCTCAAATGCATTTTTAACCTACAAAAACAAGGTCTAATCATGTTGGTTAGTGTATATCCAAATTTAAATAAAATCACATAAGAAATTAAATGCATAAATAGAAAAACATGACTAAACTAAGTTATAAAATAGCACTTGGGCATGGAATTATGCCCAAGATCAACAAACCTACTCACTCGAGCTCTCTGATCAGCCACCATCTTTGGTGCACATTTGGACAAGTGGGTGAACTCCAAAGCATACTCCTGGACTGTCATATTATTCTGCCTCAGGTTCACAAAATCAGCTGCCTTGATCTCCCTCATCTCATGGGGAAAGAACCTATCCAAGAATGAGGTGAGGAACTCATCCCAAACAATAGGACCCACTCCAATCGCTCTTCTATCTTTCAACTGTCTGAACCAGATATGTGCAATCGCTTTCAGCTGATAAGAGGCTAGGTATGCACACTCCTCCCCTATCACCCCCATAATCTGGCTGATCTTCTAGATCTCACTAGTAAACTTGTGTGGTTCCTCGTCCACTCTCGAATTAAGGAACTCTGGAGGGTTCTGATAACATTTAAAATATCCTTCATGCAAAGAATATACACAGCTGAAGTATAAAAAAAAGTAACCCGATGGGTGTCGGGATTGAATCCCACAAGGACTAATGAATGATAGTCATAAGTGTCGATTGAGAGATTGAAGTTAGCTTGCTCCACATAGTATTAATATAAGAACAAATAAATTGGGGAGATTGGCTTTTGTAGTGAATTATGTTTGGTAATTTAGGGAAACAAAATAGCAACATCAACAAGGTTGTCAACAAGAATGTGAAAGACTAGAGGTGTGGTGTAGATGATATACTAACAAAATAGGGACATGCTAGGTCATCTTATAAGTTCAATTAGTGTAGATAATCTCGGAAAGTGGGTAATTACAACTTTTCAGCCTTATAACTACCTCTTACTAGAGTTTTGTCAAACCTCTAGCCAGAATTTAGCTCAACCCGATTATATTTGGATTACAGCTGCACTATTTTCTAGCTATTAGCTACTAATGAGGAATGAGACTGGAATTTTAGCTATTTCTAGCCCAATTTCACAATTTTTCATCCATGTCCACTATTAAATTCTCTTCCAATACTTAATTATTCTTTTACAAGCAACAAGCAAGAAAGAAGAAATAGACCCATATCATAATTAATGGATCTTCCTTGAAAGATTGAAGAGAATCTAACAAATTTACACTTGTTTAAACAATATGAAGATAACTCTAGCAATACCCACCCAAATTAAGTATTCATCACCACACACCTCTAGTTAATGAATTAGCTACCCATGATTAAGAAATTCAAAAGCACATTCATCAATAAACTCATTGAATGTAATAACTAGAGTAGTAAAATCAAATTCACAAATATAGTCTCCAACAATGGTTGTAACTTACCATTAAGAAGAAGAAGTAGAGAAGAGTACTTTTTCCAAGTTTACTAATCAAAATCTCCTTTTCTCTGCTAAGAGAATGTTCTAATGCCAAGAAAGGAAACAATGATGTGATATGCTCTACTCTCCCTCCCCCCTTTAATACACACTACTTTATCTAATATTTATATCCCGATAAATAGGGCATCTTCTATCTCTTTTTATGTGGTGGATAATTTTACCCCTGAGCATCATTCTAGAATGAGCGGAGACATCAGCGATTCACCGGTTCAAATCCATGAACCACTGGGTATCTTATCCTCAACTCCAGTGAGCATCGGCAGTTCATCGGGTGTTTATTTGATCTCAATCCATGAATAACCGGGTCTTTGTTCTTCTTTTCGGAAAATCGGGTGTCTTTCGGCGACTGGACCAACGGGTCACCGTTGGCTACTCACGGCTGGCCGGAGGCATTTTTTCTTCAAAGGCAAAGATAATCGGCCTTTGATCGACATTTTACCACTTTTTATCGGTGAACCACCAGTTTGTTCTCACTTCTTTCTTTTTGCTCCATTTTTGCTCTTTTCTACACATTTAGGCACCAGCATACAACAAAAGCTGAAAGGGCATAAAATCCATATAATCAACTCAAAAACTAAGCAAAAACTCAAGCTTAAGAGCCTATGGAGTTGGTAAATTACTAACTCATTAGGTTCATCCTAAGAAAGTCCCTAACTTTTGCCACTACTGCATTCCCATTCCGGGAAACATGCGCTACCGCCTACTAGTTTACCTAGGCAGTCAATGCCTGTGCCAACATCTGGATGGTTTCCCTAAACACCGCGTAGGAAACCTCCTCGGGCACATGATCCTCGAGAGCTGGTGGGGCCTGCTGGTTCCCGTCCCCATCGCCATTCTCGTGGACATTTCAATTTTCATTTCTGTTTCTCCTTCCATTAACTGGTTGAGGAGGCATGATTCTGCAAATGCGTTTAGCACGATTTAGAAGAATAGAGAGACATTTCATCGTATGTCATATATCATGAAAGAAGGAAAGTTTCCTAAAACATTTCGTAGCCTCTTAATCATAAATGTGATGCGCTTCACACCCATGAAAAAGACTCTACTTAATGCGGCTTTTAGACACCCTAGATTAATTCAAAACCTAATGCTCTGATACTAAGTTTTTCATGGCCCGAACATAGACTCAGATAGAGACACGGGATAAGGAACCCCGAGAGGCTCCAAGTCGACCCATGACATGCACATCGAGACTAAGATCATACAACAAATGAAAACTGATAAAAATAAAACATGCTTAAGCGGAATTCTGCATACATATCAATCTAAAATAAAATCAACACTGACAAGCTTATTTTCTACATATTGTTTGAAAAGCCTCTAATATAACAGATGATCTAATGGGACAACATCCACAAATAGCTCGACAAAAGTCTGTAACTGAAATAACATAACAACGGATAAGCAGGTCTGAGGGGAAAGCAGGACTAATGGTGCGGCTGAGTCTAATCCCTCGGACCTGTATCATGAAATGATATAGTATAGAGTATGTGGTCAGCACTTGTAATGTACTAAGTATGAAAGGTAAGTAAAAATGAACAAAAGTACATAAGAGTTCATAAGAGTAGCACAGCATGAATATGAAGTAAATAACATAATGTAAACATGAGGGCTCAAGGTTTTCCAACCATTTATAATCTAGTCGTAATAATAACCATAAGAGAGACCTTATAAAATATAACTTAAGCCAAAGTGATAAAAACATAACCATACATATATCATCAGGAACAATAGGAGAACTCACCTTAACTCACACCATCATTATAGAGCTTACATAATGCCCCAACTATCTTGCTCAAGTGGGCTGAGCTGTCCCAGGATTTCCAGGAAAGTGATGTTCATGATGTGATATTACAAGAGGGAAATCCATGAATACATATACCTACAGCGGCACAAAGTTCTGAGACTATAGGGTTTACTTGAATGCCGGTCTACTCAGTTCAAGACACTACTCCGAAAAACATGCACATGAGGCTCATATAGTAATCGTGGAATCATTCATGAAGTTCGTGGCCATTAAATCATAACATACTTGATCATACTTGAAATACATAATTAGCCATGAATAAGACCCGTGAGTCTATCAAAAGTCATAAATTCATAAATCATGAAGAACATGCGTATTCGTGAAAATTCCTATACTTGACATTCGTAAATCCATGAAGAATACTTGAAAAAAAATCATATCATAATTTAGGCTTAGAATAATCAAAACCATAATAAAATCATAACATGATTTCTCATGAAACTTTACATAATTGGGCATAGATTGACTTGGATTTGAGATCATAAAATTTATAATCAATTTAAATATAAAATCTTCCTGTATATCTTAAAACAACATTTAGAACATAAAGAGAACTGACCCATAATCAAATCAAAGAGAATTCTATAAAATTGGTGTTAAAACCCTATAAGATCATCAAATTTACTTTAATACATGAATTCATGAACATAGAGGGAAATTCGGGCATGAGAGTGAAGAGCAACTCTCATTCACAACCCTATATACCTGGGTAATCAGATCTTACACTCTCCCTTCAAAGCCCAAAGGAATTGGAGAGTTCTAGGATTAATTTTCAAGGAAAGACCCCTACTCTTGCATGGACAAGAGTTGAATGAATTAGGATAGGTTTACCCCTCTTAAAATCCTCCTAACAGAGCTTCAAACAACGTAGTTTAGGATCTTAGAGCTTAGGATTTACGAAATACCCTTACTGAAAAATCTAGAAATTGAACACTGCTAGTCATCACGGGCCTCACCACATGTCGTACCCTGAAGTAACGACTCGTGGTCGCCAATCGTGATCACCACTAGCCACCTGGCAAACTTGCTGCACTCTCACCACGACTTAATCCCACGACTCGTGGTTTCCTAGCACAGGTCGTAACATCACTCATTACTTTACCTCCCCCACGACCCTGACCACGAGTGATACCCATATAGAGTGACTCATGGTGTGACTTGTGGTTTGGACCCTAGACTCTAGGTCTTCTTCATGACTCCTCCTATGACTTGTCCTTCCTTCCCATGACTCATACCATGAGTCGTTCTGAGTCATTTTTCAAGCATTTTCTGTTGATAACATTCCCAAATCTCGAGTCTACTCATAAGCACTTCCGAATTGTTAAACCAATAAAAATGCACATGTGTTTGATGTTTTGAGATTTTTTAAAAAATAACCCTTTTAAATTTTTTTTGTGATTAGTTGTGTTAGTTTACTACAAAGCATGACTATTTGTGGATCTTTTCGTGGCATTTGAGTGATTAGCATGAGTAACTATAGCACAAGTTGTGCATGAACCGGATAGGTAGTATATGATGCAAACATGTACCTTGTGTTAGTGAGTTCTTACTTAGTTCAATAATGTGTATGCTATCTAGAACTTTCCTGGTTAGTCTTTGCTTAGCTTGTAGGACATTTGGTTAGGAAAGGATCATAGTATTACACCCTATAAGTTCCTATCATTTAACCGATGTGTTCATACATATGTCGAGAGTTTTAGAGTACGACGCATATAGAAAAAGGGCTCGATGAAGGAATGCATGAGCACAGTACCGAGCTAGCGGGTGGGAGATGGCCGGAGGCAAGCTACAGCGGGCACCACATCGCAGAACCCCTCCCTCTCGTTGGGTGGTGCATCGTGCCCATGAAGCTGCGCGATGGGGGTGTGCCGTGGACCTCCCCAACCTCCCCCCCCCCCTCTCTCTCTCTCTCTATATATATATGTTTAAGTGAGGCAATTTGATTAATTTTAAAACATTCTATAAAATAGACCCTCGGCCTACGATGAGGTTCTCTTAACTTTTCTTCGATTTTTCATTAGATTACACCTTTAAACTCTATCCAAATGCAAATTCATCTTGGATGACGATTTCCAGGACTATGAGGAATATCCATGCGGAGTTATTTCTTTGAAATTCGTTCGGAGTATTGGAACTCCGCCAAGTGAAAGTTGTCGGAATCACTACTAATTGGCTACTATGTGACTACAAGAAATAGGTAAGAATTTCTACCTTCTAAACTCTCGAGAAATTTTGAGTTTTTGGTTGGATTAAATGAAGTTGAAGTTATAGTTAACCCTACTGAAAGATATTGTAATTTGAAGATTCCCACTATTGAGATAGCCTTATTCCTTCAGTGTAAAGACCACAATTGAGTGGGATTACTGGCTTCAGATTGGAAACTATTTGGTGAACAAAAGTCGGCATTTGAGGTATGTGAAGGCTTACCTCTTTGGAAAGTTATTCTCGTCATATAGTGATACGACCTATGCCTTCGAAAGTAGATAATGATCCTGTATATTGTGATTAGCTGCTGCCAGTAGATAATGAGCTTATATGTTGCAGTTAGCTACTGCTAGTAGATAAGGATCATGTATGTTTTCATCACCTACTGTCAGCAGATTATGATTATATATGTTGTGGTTAGCTACTAGAAAACGTATTAAGAGTATATTGTAGTATCCCTTTTCGAGAAAGAGTATGTTAACTGTGACTCACGCTAGAAGCGTCATAGAAACTCCGCTTTCTTCTATCCACTGTATTAATAGGATTCTGATGCTTTTCTCTCATGCCAAGGCCTTAGAAGTTTATGGTTGGCTACTGGGCCTGATTTTCTAAGTTGTACAGCATCTGGCGCAGTCAAGTGATATAACTTTCAGTTCGATGCCTGTATTATTAGTACATCTCACCCCGAGGCCGTTGGCATACCTTAACACCTCCAGGGCCATGAATTTGTATAGGACGGTCACACCTTAGAGTCAGTGGCACCAAGGTTGTCTACTAAATTGAGTGACAACCTGACATCTAGTTAACTACTGCCAGTGGCTGTTAGTTTTAATCGACTTAGTGCTTGCCATACAGGTCACCTAGGAAGTCATTCCAGTTCTACAAGTCAGATAGAACCGTGGGTACCCTAAGGAGGGAGCCTTATCAGTAGTTCAATACGGGGCCAACGCCCCAGCCTGCTCTTATAAGATACTCAGGTACAAGTTGCCGTGAGTGGCTAAGTCCAAATAAACTTACCTGCAACATTAGAAATAGCCAGAGATGATATATGAAATAGGAATAGAACAAGTAAAGGTCTAAGGGACTAGAACCACATAAGTATAATATTACCTTCTGGCTAAGAACTATAATAAACCGCCTGGGGAAAGTTAAGGGCTGACTGCTCAGGAGCATGTCCGGTTAAGTAACAGCCCTACAATTGTTCTAAATGAAGGAACTAAATATTTGGTCGTCCGCGACCTTAAGGTTTTCTTGTGAGCTATCACAGTCCTAGCATTACGTTCAGAGTATCATTAGGCCACTCCAGATCTCACCCTATCCAATCTAGACCATTAGAGATTATGATCACTATCAAGATCCTCTTATCAAATATAGGTACTTGGGATGTGCCTGCTAGTAGCTATACAGATAATTCAAGGGGCGAGTAGCGGTCGCGTTAGGCCTTTGAGCCAGATACACCTTTTGAGTGGTTAGATTGAGACTAAGATACAGTATATCGGTTGGGATTGACCCCACCTGGGAGATCCTTTCGTTGACCAACTTCAGGGTTGCTAACTGTGTCATCTCCTACGGGGCTATTAATTGATCAAACAAGGTATATGATAATATCATCGCCTACAGGGCTACTGATTGCTCCAAGGAGCCATATGATATCCCAAGGGATTATATTTAGGCCCAAGGGCCATATTACAATCCATCCATGAATAGGCTTCTACAATTATGCCATATCGGCCTCACTAACCCTCCATCGAGCCTTGTGTGGCCAGGGTGCAGTTATAGGAGCCCAACGGGCTCAAAACACAGTTACAGAAGTCCTGTGGACTCAGATGGGGACCAGAAGCCAGGTAGGTTGTCTATAGCACCAGTAGAATCATAAGAACTTTGATAGGGGTATATAGATTGAATTGTACTTTCCAGGGCTTATGGGGGCCCAAGTAGGTTATTTCTGTGTTTCTTGCACCTTCTAGGCTTATGGGGGGCAGGTTAGGTTCTTGTTTTTATACTTTCTTACTAGCTATAGCTCACAAAGGTATAGTTGTGCAGCTTCAGCTCTTACTTGTGTAGTGATTTAGTAGATGCAGGATATGAGTATGAAAGCTTACATGTTAACTTCTGTCCCTTCTTGATATTCACTTTCAGTTCTTTTTCAGCTTATGTTCAGCTTTGTATTACTGCCTTACTTATTCGGTACATACTGTACTGACGCCTGATGTGTTGTGGATTTACAGCACTTTCGACGCTCAAAACTAAGAAAATAGCATGGACTTAGGTATAGTTATGTAGATATAAGGAACTTTTCCTTTGGTTGTAGGATAAATTAGTGTTGGAGCTAAAATGTGCAAAAGAGACAGTACAAGCCGTAGGAAGGTCTTACAAGTCATACTGCTGGCCATGAGAAGTTGTAGAAGGCTAAGGATGAAGAGGTGCATTATACGAGTTTTAGTACGAGTCGTGGTGAAGAAGTCATGAAAGATTCAGAAGATTTTCACAAGAGGCTGACTCTTGCTATGGATAGACAGTATGGGTCGTGGAATGAAGATATGATTCGTGCCATAGCACTCATGATGGACATCAGAAAAAATCTCAAAGTCTCAGGGTCAAGCCACCGAAGCAAAGCACGACTCATAGGATGTAGGCACGAGTCATACCAGGGTCCGCCACATAGCCTAAATCCAGCCAGTCAATAATGTATGAGAGGAAGGTACGGCTCTTAGGTTCATGGTATGGGTCGTGGGATCGGTTGTGGCACTGGCGACACTAGATATGGAAATTTACCTTGTTAGTCTAGGAAAAGGAGTTTTATGTCTATACAAATATGTTTTATGATTTCTTTTCAAAAGAACGTTAGTGGAGGTTAGAGGATAGTTAGAAAACATTGAGAAAGGAGATAATTGTGTTGATTTGACTTGTGATCAACCTTTTCTTGAATTCTTCTTATTCTTACTACTTGTTCTTGAAGATTTTGCTGATTTATTAAAAGAAGTTTTTTCTTTCATCAATAATTGTAAGTTTTGATTCATGTTTGTAATCATGAATGCAAAACACAACCTTGCAATAATAAGAGGCTAAAACCTCCATTGCTAGGGTTGCGGGAACCATGGTGTATTAACAAGCTAGGGTTGCACAAATTGCTTCTAAACCAATACTGAATGCTTGTATTGTATTCTCTTGATGCTTAAATGTCTCTTAATGGTGTACAACGTTAGGACTTGCCCAAATTCTTTACTTGTATAGGTCTAAGAGGTAGGGATTAGGAAAAAAGAATTACAACGGAGCCTTGATCTTGATGATCATTGTATTAACTTGAGATATGGTCAGATGATAGGTAAATTTGGAACTTAGTGATAACGGATAGTTTTAAACTGCTCATGAGACTTGGTCGAGTGATTGAGTATAGTCATTTAATAGGGACTGGTTCGTCATTTGAATGAACCTATATTATCAGTTCTATAAGTAATTATTGGTGATGATCACAAGCATATACCTAAAGAAGTTATGAATCCATGGGGAACACAAACCTTAGTTATCCTTTAATATTAATTCAAAACCAAACTTTTGATTACTTTTATTATTATTGCTTTTCTTTAGAATCCCCCAATTTTGGAGTAACTACCTAACAAGTTCACTTACCCATTGTAATCTAGCTCTTTCTTATTCCCTGTTGGATCAAACTCAATCTTTGTTGGGTTCTTTATTGACAACGTCCTCTTCATACTTCGTAGGAGGTATGGTTTGAGAGTTATCAAAAAGTGGCACCATTGTCGGGGAGTATAGCTAGGACTAGATTATTTGCTTGTATTTGACTTGTTGGTAGTTATGTTCCTTTTTACGCTTTTCTTTGTTTTTATTTTGTGACTCTCTTAGGATACATCAAGGGAACAACTGTTCACTCGAACACTCAGATGGAATATGATAAGCTGCCAACACTTGTGGAAGAGATGATGACTAATGATACATTGGCAGTTGTGATAATGAATCATGAGGGAGACGAGAGCCCAGAATACACAAAGACGGTGAATGCTTTAAATGGAGTAGGGTCACATAACTTCAGCCCAAAGAAGTTAGACCTAAAGAATTGTTCAAAACCGCAGGCCAAGCCATCCGTGGAGGTACCACCAATCCTTGAGCTGAAAGCCCTACCTCCTCATCTCAAGTATGCATTCCATGGAGAAGAAAATACTTTACCGTTCATAATTGCAGCAGGCTTGTTAGATTAGCAAGTGGAAGATTTGGTAAAAATATTGAAATGATACAAAAAGGCAATTGGCTGGACTATAGCTGATATCATCAGAATCATACTAGGCATATGTACCCACAAGATTTAACTGGAGCCAGACTACAAGCCAAGTATAGAACATCAGCACCGCCTGAACCCTCCAATTCAAGAAGTCGTAAAAAAGGAGATCATAAAGTGGCTGGATGCTGGAGTGATATATCGCATAGCAAGCAATAAGGTCGTAAGTCCAGTTTACTGTGTACCAAAGAAAGGAGGGATTACTGTGGTTCCCAATGAAAAGAATGAGTTGATACTGACATGACCAGTCACTGCATGGCGTGTACACATGGATTATAGGAAACTCAACCACTGGACCCAAAAGGATGACTTTCCAATGCCATTCTTGGATTAGATGCTTGCTAGACTGGCAGGTAGAGGATGGTACTATTTCCTTGATGAATATTCAGGATATAATCAGATTACTGTTGGTCCAGAAGATCAGGAGAAGACAACCTTTACCTATCCGTATGGAACTTTTTCCATCATAAGAGTGCCATTCGGATTGTGTAATGCACCAGCCATATTCCAGCGCTGCATGATGTCCATATTCTCAGACATGGTGGAGGACGCCATTGAAGTATACATGGATGACTTTTTAGTTGTTGGTGACTCATTTGAATGTTTCCTCGATCATTTGAGCAGAGTACTGAAAAGATGTGAAGAAACCAATCAGGTCCTAAACTGGGAAAAATGTCATTTCATGGTTAAGGAGGGCATAGTGTTGGGTCATAAATTCTCGGGAAAGGGGATTGAGGTGGACAAGGAAAAAATAGAGGTTATAGAAGGATTGACACCCCCTATTTCCATAAAAAGGGTCAGAAGCTTTTTAGGGAATGCAGGATTCTATAAGCGCTTTATCAAGGATTTTTCAAAAATTGCATAGCCATTGTGCAAATTAATAGAGAAAGAGGTAAATTTCGTGTTAGATGAGGCATGTCTATAGGCTTTTGAGGATTTAAAAGAAAAACACACCACTGCACCTATCATCATAGCTCTAAATTGGTCTCTTCCATTCGAGGTAATGTGTGATGCTAGCAGTGTTGCTCTTGGTACTGTTTTAGGCCAAAGAAGATCAAGGATCTTTCATCCAATCTGTTATGCTAGTAAGACACTCAATACAGCCCAGAAGAATTATACAGTCACAAAGAAGGAGTTACTAGTAGTGGTCTTTGCATTTGAAAAATTCCGAGACCATATTGATTTGTTGCGTACTCTTTCTCCAAGAATTTGAGTTTGAGGTGAAGGATTGGAAGGGAACAGAAAATTAGGTGGTAGATCATCTATCAAGGATTGAGTCTGAAGTGAGGGAAAGGGTGGAGATTGATATTACTGATGCCTTCCCGGACGAACAGGTACTAGCTGCATCACAAGATCTTATTCCCTAGTTTGCCGACTTTGCAAATTACTTGGTTTGTGATATGACGCCGGCAAACCTAACTCGTCAGCAGAAGAAGAAGTTCTTATTCGATGCCCGATGATATTACTAGGATGAGCCATATGTATTTTGCATTTGTGCATATGGGATCATTCATAGGTGTGTTCCAGAAGTAGAGATGCTGAGCATTCTAGAGGCCTATCACTCATCTCCTGTTGGGGGTCATCGTAGTGGTATCAGAACAACATATAAGATCTTAACAATATGGATATTACTGGCCATCTATTCACCAAGATGCATACGACTTTGCCAAGTCTTGTGATCAATGCCAAAGGCAGGGCAATATTACTCATAAACACGAGTTGCCACTAAACCCCATCCTTGAAGTAGAGTTGTTTGATGTGTGGGGGATCGATTTCATGGGCCTATTTATTAGCTCATATGGAATGAAGTACATTTTTGTGGCAGTGGATTATGTCTCCAAACGTGTGGAGGCAATTGCACTACTAAACAATGAAGGCAAGAGTGTTACAACATTTTTTCGACAGCATATCTTCGCCATGTTTGGCACTCCTAGAGCGATTAACAGTGATGGTGGATTTCACTTCTTCAATTGCCTCTTCAAGACCTTGTTGGAAAAGTATGGTGTCAAGCATAAGGTGGCCACACCTTACCACCCTCAGTCAAGTGGGCAAGTGGAAGTTTCAAACAGGGAAATCAAGACCACCTGGCCAAGATAGTGAATACTCGTCGGACAAATTGGTCTAGGAAGCTCGATGATGCTTCATACGCTTACCAAACAACTTATAAGACTCCCATTGGATCATCTCTGTACCAACTAGTTTATAGAAAAGCATTCCACTTACCAGTTGAACTAGAGCATAAGGCATTATGGGCTCTGAAAAAGATGAATATGAACTGGAACGAAGCAGCCAAGCTGAGACTTAACAAGCTTAATGAGTTGGATGAATTCCGACTTAAGGCTTATGAGAGTGCGACCATTTATAAAGAAAGGATGAAGATCTACCATGACAAGAAGATTGCGAAAGGGAGTTTAGCACAGGTTTGTTGGTCCTTCTACTTAACTCAAGACTTCGGTTGCATCCTAGGAAGTTGAAATCTAGATGGATGGGACCTTACAGAGTAGTACAAGTGTCTCCGTATGGTGCAGTGGAACTTGAGAACAAAGAAGGAAAAAGGTTTAACGTAAATGGGAAAAGAATAAAATTGTATCTGGGAGATGAGGAAGAATTAAAAAGAAAAGAGGAAGTATATCTTGATGATGGTTGATGAATCACAAAAGCCACGTTGTTCTACGATGTTAAATCAGGCGATGCATGGGAGGCAATCCATAGAAGGTGATTCTGAGTAGCATCAGGTATGATCTCTTCCCTATGTTCTTGTAGTTTATGCTTCAGGGACGAAGCTACCTTTCAAAAAAGGAAGGGGTGTACTTGTGATTTTTTGGGAATTTTTTATTCGTCTGAGGGTTTTTCTTATCGTGTTTCTTTTCCCTCAGGCATGCTATATAGTAGAACCGACATGTTTAGGATTTTATTTTTTTATTTCATGATTTTTCTTTAATTAGGAAATAACTTAGGAGTACTCAGCCAATGAAAATGCACTAGTTTTGATTTTTGAAAAAATTGACCCTGTTTAAATTTTTTTTGATGCATTAGCTATGTATTTGTGACTGCATGCATGATATATGTGGATCTTTTGATGTCATTTAGTTTATTAACCTGAGTAGTATTGTTAAGACATGTATAAACCAGATAGGTGAGGTGAATATAATTCATGTACCATGAGTGAGTGAGGTATAGTACTTAGTTAGGTATTGTGTTGAAAATCTAGAACTTTCTTGGTTGGTCTTCACATGGGTTAAGGATGGTTGGTTAGGATATGATCATACGCCATTTTTGTTTAGCTCACTTTTAGCCTATATGACCCTACCAAAATTACATGAATCCCTTGATCCCATGTTTGAGGCTTGATTGACCCATATTTTTTCTTTCATTAACCAATGAATTGTAACCATTTGTTAATAATGAACCTATTTTGGCCTGGTCCTTCCTTGGATATTGTGAACCTCAACATAGGCAAAATGCTTAAGCTTAGGGTGGCTAGAGTAGGGGTGCGTAAATGGTGGGAACAAAAAAAAGGGAAAGAAAAGAGAAAAAAAGTTAAATATGAGGTGTACTGTGGTGAAAAGAAAAGAGATGAGAGATACTGAGAATCTTGAAAAAGAAATTTCAAAAGAAAATGAAAATGCTGAAAAAGTTGAAAATACACTACCTATGCAAATGTATATAAAAGAGGTGAAAAGGGAAGAAAAGGGAATGAAAGAATAAAGGATGAAGTAGGTGAAAGGTGAAGCTGATGTATATAGTTCCAAGGAAGGGATAGTCACTTGAAAATCTCTCATCTTTATCATGTCCATCCCTAAGCCTACATTACAAGCCATATCAAGCCCTATAGTGATCCTAATTTGACCATCTGACAAATCGAAGCAGGGAAAATAAGGGCAAGCTTATTGTATCTGATACATGGTATTTGGAACTTCCTTGTGAGACTGAGTGTTTCATTTTTCTAGTCCCATACATATTTGATATTACATCTATGAGTGGGGACTTCATTTGGTTGTGAGAGTGCATAGACTATGTTTACTTTTGCCATTGGTCTATGTGAAAAATATTGGTGATGACTTGACTGCCCGTTGATAGCTAGATGACATATTTTGATCCCTGTTTATTATGTTTTGGGGTCGCTTGTAATACATTAGCTGATGTTGGTCCATGGAAAAGGATCAGAAGAGGTTGTATGGAAAGTGCAAGTGTTGTTTAAGTATTGGCTGTAGTATCTTAGGTTTATTTTCTAGTTGAGCGACATGTTTAGTTTTTCTTTTCTTTCCCTGAGAACATGCAAAAGTCTTAAGTTGAGCATGTTGATGTGCTGTGGATTTACAACACTTTCGATGCTCAAAAGTGAGAAAATAACATGGACATAGGTATATTTATGTGGATATAGGGATCTTTTCCTTTGGTTGCAGGATAAATTGGTGTTGGAGCTAAAATGTGCAAATGATAGCCTAAAAGTGTACAAAATAAGCTCAACTCACAATTCACAATACGAGCCGTAGGAATGTCTTACGAGTCGTATTGCTGGCCGTGAGAAGTTGCAGAAGGCTAAGGATGAATAGGTGCATTATATGAGTCTCAGTACGAGTCGTATAAGCTTGTATGAGCCATGGTGAAGAAGTCGTGAAAAGATTCAGAAGGTTTGCACAAGAGGCTGACTCCTGCTATGGATAGACACTACGAATCATGGAACGAAGGTATGAGTCGTACCGTAGCACTTGTGATGGACGACAAAAATATTTCAAAGTCTCAGAGTCAAGCCAAGGAAGCACAGTATGACTCATAGGATGCAGGTACGATTCGTACCAGGGTCCAACACTTAGCCAAAATTCAGCCAGTCAATAATGTACGAGAGGAAGGTACGGCTCATAGGTTCATGGTACGGGTCATAGGATCGGTTGTGGTATTGGCAGCACTAGATATGAAAATTCATCTCGTTAGCACAGAAAAAGGATTTTTATGTCTGTAAAAATATGTTTTATGTTTTATTTTTGAAAGAACGTTAGTGGAGGTTAGAGAATATTTAGAAAACATTGAGAAAGGAGAAAATTGGGTTTATTTGACTTGTGATCAAGCTTTTCTTGAACTCTTCTTGTACTTGTTACTTGTTCTTGAAGATTTTGTCAATTTATGAAAAGAAGTTTTTTCTCTCATCTATAATTGTAAGTATTGATTTATGTTTGTAATCATGAATGCAAAACACAACCTTGCAACTTGAGAGGCTAAAACCTCCATAGCTAGGTTGCGGGAACCATGGTGGATTAACAAGCTAGGTTTTCACAAAGTGCTTCTAAACCAGCACTTAACGCTTGTATTGTATCCTCTTCATGCTTAAACGTCTCTTAACAGTTTACAATGTTATGACTTGCTCGAATTCTTTACTTTCTTAGTTCTAAGAGTTAGAGATTAGGAAAAGAGAATTACAACGGAGCCTTGATCTTGATGATCATTGTATTAACTTGAGATGTGGTCACAGGATTGTTAAATCTGGAACTTAGTTATAATGGATAGTTTGAAACCGCTCATGAGACTTGGTAGAGTGATTGAGTATAGTTATTCAATAGGGACTGATCGGTCGTTTGAATGAACCTTTATTATCAGTTCTGTAAGTAAGTATTAGTGATGATCACGAGTATATACCTAAAGCAGTTATGAATCCATGGGGAACACAAACCCTAGTTATCCTTTAATATTGATTCAGAACCGAACTTTGATAATTGTTTTTAATATTGATTTTCTTTAGAATCTCCCAATTTTTGAGTAACTACCTAACAAGTTCACTTACCGGCTGTAATCTAGCTCTTTATTATTCCCTGTGGGATCGACCTCAACCCTTGTTGGGTTCTTTATTGACAAAGTACGATTCATACTTCGGTAGGAGGTATTGTTTGAGCATTATCAATGCCCAACTATGGGGCACTGCATACTTTCCTGCAGGTATAGATAGACAGATTGTGAGATCTCCTAGCATCTATTCAGAGTCAGCAGATTGGCTAGCTCCTTTCATTCGGAGTTGTCAGATTGTAGAGGTTTATTTTTATTTTATTTGTATAGCATGTGGGTAGGCCGGGGCCTTGTCCCGACCAATATTTAACTCCTAGAAGCTTGCAGACAATCGTCTTCTGTTAGTTGTTCGTGTTGGTCGTGTGGGGCCCATATATGTTTAGTTTTATTTGTTGGTCGTATGGGGCCTACTATAGCTTTTTGTTGGAGGCCTTGTCGGCTTTAGTGTTTATATGACTGCCTGTTTTTCATTTTCTTATAACTAGACAACATGTTGGTCTTGCCGGTCCACATAGGATCCTTTTTATTGTTATGTTGGCTGGAATAGCTGTTTTCTTTTACAAGTGTTACGTGGCCTTATCGACCCGAGGATATGTTTATAGCCGAGATATAGCTGTTTGTTTTCTTAATTTTTGAATCGCTGGTAGGCACCAAAGGTGCATTATGTGCAGCCAGGTCATCCCAGATCCCAGTGCGGCATTAGGTGTCAGTCATGCCTCTCAAAGTGGGGTGTGACAAACTTGGTATCAGAGCCAATTGTATCCTAGGGAGTCTGCAAGCTGTGTCTAGTAGTGTCTTACTTATAAATGTGTTGTGCACCCCATTTTGTAAGCAGGAGGCTATGATGCATGATAATATGGTTACCCCTCCTCTTTCTCAAATCGTGCTATAGAGCCGAGTGGTATAGGGATGAGTCCCTAAGCGTTCATTGTTATGTCTGTCTAGAGTAATGCTTGATATGGGAAAAACTACAGCCAGCCGCAAGTTAGCTACAACAGTAGGAGAGGGTACCAGTGAGGTGCCACAGTTAGGGGACAGTCGCCTAAGGGTGGAAGCAGACGTCTTTTGATCTCCCCATCATTCTCCTGTGGCACCAGGAACCTCATAAGGTAATAGATATGCCAGCATCATCCCCCAGCTCTTTCTATAGCCTTAGAGTAGAAGGTTAGGAATACAATATATATGTCAGTTGGCTTACTTAGTAGATATTTAGGGTTAGATAGGGTGGCCGTTACTGTTGGGTTATCTGTAATATGGGAAGGATTGTGTGAGGGTTGTGCCTCCAGCTTTTAGAGTTTGTTGGATTTTGCACCTTAGCCCTACATTGAGTAATGGGGTAATTTTCCACCCACCCACTTGTTCTTTCAGTACAACAGAAAGCATAAGTATCAATGCCATGTTTCCTGGAGTAAATAGTAAAGCAAGGCTAGAACTGTTGATTCCGAGGAAGTGTTTGAAAGTGGTTAAGACCCTTAGTGCTTAAATCAGTCATCTAGACCCTCACGATAGTAAATCAAGAGGGCAGTTAAGATTGCTAGTAACAGTCAAGTACGTGTGAGAATATGTAAGCAACGAAGTCCCAGTAATAGCAAGGTTTAAGTCAGAAACAGGCTAACCCCCAGAGTGTGCTAGTGATTAAAGAATAATAGCCATGACCCTAGTTTGTTATGTCGCAGGACAGAGAGAGACTACATGAAGGAAATTGGCTGAGTACGGGTTAGGATGATACAAGTGGGTAGATTTGGCCAGTAACATCTTTGCCATTACGGTGCATAGAGCACGAACCTTAGATCTCATCCTATAACAGTAAGGGGAAAACACGAGTATCTAGCTTTGGAGGAAAACAAAATCACCTCCAGGCTATGGTAGGTTGATAGAGCTTGGAATCCCCACAGAATGTCGAGACATAAGCATCAGACTAGTATTTAAAGGGTAGTGACATTATGCCTAGAATGTTGCGGTACCACCTTTAGTTGTGGAGGTAAGGGAGTGACGGTACGGAGACCCTATTCTAGTGCAGCCTCGAGACAACGCCCAGCGGGGAGTCGTTGGCCTGTGAAATAGTAGGGGACAGAGTCTTGAGACCCAGAGGTCGACTTTGCATCCTAAATGTTGTCAGGCTTTGTCACTTGACTATAGCAAAGTACACCATGTTCATTATTCCCTCCGGTAGGGTTTGACGAAAATGCATCAGGTTGTCAAGGAGATCTACTGATGGTATTAGGAAGAAGAAAGAGGCTGTAGAGTTGTAGCACAGAACTCTAATGGCCAACAAGGAAAGGTAATCTCGGAAACCAGGCAGACCAATTCAGGAAATAGCCATGCCTGCGTAAAAATGGAAAGTAGACAATGTGAATATAACTACAGGGTTACCTCATACCATACATAAACATGACCCCATTCTGGTCATTGTTGAAAGTTAAGGAGATCAACGCATCTCTTGCTAGTCGGAATTATGTTTCGGCTAAAGATTACAGTGAATTAGATACTAAAGAAATATGTCATCTATGTGGTGTATCAGTGTCTATTAACTTCTGACAAAGGGGCACAACTCACAGCTAGCATTTGGAAACACTTCCAAAACAGATTGGGATGCATGTCAATTTGAGTTCGACTTATCATCCTCAAACAAATGGCCAAGCAGAGCACACAGCTCAGATGCTGGAAAGGTGTTACGGGTTGAAATGCATGATAACTGTATAATGGTGCTATACATTGAGAAGTAAAAGATCGGACCCAAGAGTTTAAACGGGGAAAAATTGAAAATCTCGGTTGCAGGCACAAGAGGAGTCGTCAGGTGACTCGTGGGGGGACTTATATGAAAGGATGGTTGAAGGTCCCTACGGGCGAGGGAAAGACTCGTGGTCAGCCACCATGAGTCGTCAAGTCAGCCGTAGGGTGAAGTTGGAAAATAAAATGGAAGGATTAACTAGTGTACTTAACGAAAGGAGACCACGACTCATCATGTTACGAAACGAGTCATGGTGTCAGTCATTGGGAGGAATTTTAATAAAATGGTTTTAAGGAGGTAGTGCACTTGATGAGTGGTGGCCACGACTCGTGGCCACCGGTAACGAATTTTTATGTCATCCATTAGAGGTTCCAGTGACCAGTTCAGACAGTGTACTTAACCGGAAAGGTGACGGATCGTGAGGACTGGCATCGAGTAGTCAGGTCACTCGTTGGGACCCCTGACAGTTATTTTTTTGCGAGTTAGTAAGGGTTTTTATGCAAATTACTAAGATCCTAAGGCCTAAACTGCGACGTTTTGGGTTATGAATAGGGAAATTTAAAGGGGTTAAGTTCAGATTTCACTCCATTCTTTCATGCATGCAAGGTAGAGGAAATTAGGGAGTGAATCAAGTCTAGAATTCATCAAATCCATTGCAATTTCTTCTTGGGTCATAAAGTGAGATTTAGAATCTGGTAATCCTAGGAATGTAAGGCTATCAATGGGTGAATTCTTCAAAACCCATGCCCCTAATCTATTATTTTACTTATAATTTCTCAAAAACTCATGGGGATTTGTAAATTTATTGATAAAAATCAAATGATTTAATTATAGGTTTTGTGAATTTGAAATATTATCATAATCTATTGATTTTGATCATCTTGTGGAGATTTAAATTGATTATAATATTGTTGATTTTGATTTCCAGGAAATTAATCTTAATTATGCATGCCCCATGATGAATCGATCTATCATAATCTTTTCATGTCGTATCATTTTATGATACAGGACCTGGTTCTCAGGTTCATCCTCGCTCTAGTTTGCTTCCAGCTATTGCTCTCAGTATGTATTAGTGAGTCCTTATTATTCGAGGGCCTTATGTTCAGATTCTATCTTCTTTCAGTTTCAGCACTTAGGGTTAGTTTGGGTATTGTCCCATCAACCCATCTATTATGACTAGAGGCTTTTCAGACTATATGTAGAATGCATCTGCTATGTATGAATCATGTACCGTCATATTTCCTATTTCACGTCATGATTTCTTCTATATCATGTTATCATGTTAAGTATTACACTCCACGTGAATGGTTTATATGTATACTCATGCCACGCGTCGACTTGGGGTCTCTCGGGACTCCTTGTCCCATGTTTATGATCCAGAGGTACTCTTGGGTCGTGACAAACTTGGTATCAGAGTCATAGATTTTGAAGTGTCCTAGGGAGTCTAAAAGCCACATTAAGTAGAGTCTTTTTCATGGGTGTGAAGCGCGCCACACTTATGACAAAGAGGCTATTAGACGTTTAGGAAATGTTCCCTTCTTTCATGATTTATGTCGGGCGATGAATGTCCTTTACTCCTCTAATTCATTCTATTCGCGTTTTTAGAATCATGCCTCCACGTCGAGTAAATGCCGGGAGAAACGGTAATGGCAATGATCATGAGGGTTCCCATGATGGTAAGCATCAGCCAGCTCCACCAATTATGAGGTGCACGTACATGAGCCAGCTTCCCACGCCGAGTTTAGGGCAGCGATTTAGATGCTGGCACAGGCCATGACTGCCCAGGTCGAGAACCAGCCGGTGGAGCATTTCCCTCATAATGGGAATGCAGCAGCAGCTGAGGTGAGGGATTTCTTGAGGATAAGCCCTCCGGAGTTCACGGGGTTGAAGGTGGACGAGGATCCACATGATTTCATTGAGGAGATTTTGAGGATCACCCAGGTTATGGGGGTGAACAATGGGGAGTGCGTTGATTTGACCTCCTATCAGCTAAAGGGGGTAGCACATATATGGTTTAAGCAATGGAGAGATGCCAGGGTGGTGGGTGCCATCCCGATAGGTTGGGATGAGTTTCACACTGCATTCATGGATCGGTTCTTCCCTTGGGAGATGACTGGAGCTTAATGTGGTCAAGTTTGTTAATCTGAAGCAAGGTAGCATGTCTGTCCAGGAGTATGCATTAGAATTCACCCGGTTATCGGAATATGCTCCGAAGTTGGTGGTGGATCAATGAGCTTGGGTGAGCCATTTTGTGCATGGAGTAGTAGATTACTTGGACAAGGATTACCGAATTGCCATGCTTCATCGGGATATTGATTTTCCCTATATTGTATTGCATGCGTAGCAAATGGAGTCAGTCTACATGAGGCAGAGGGAGGATAAGAGGGCTAGGACTGACAAGTACGGGGTTCTAAGGCCAGGTCAGGGGGTGGACCACGTCAGCAAACCCAGCACAGGTCCATTGCTCCAACTCCATCATCGGCCAGCACGCCATCCAGGTTTAGGGGAGATTAGAGGAGTAGGGCTACAAGCTCGAGGGATCACGATAAGATGCAGGTGGAGCGCACTTTCCCAGTTTGTGTGAAGTGCAGCAAGAATCATCCCGGGAGGTTCCTGGTCGGAGTGGATGCTTGCTTCGGGTGTGAAAAACCCAGACACAGGATCAGAAATTTCCCTGCAGCCTATTCTACCGCTCCAGCAGCACGACCCCCTCAGCATGGTGCCTCCACTTGTTCAGCAAGTGGTCAGCGCCAAAATAGGTTTTATGCCCTACTGCCTCGTCAGGAGTAGGAGGCTTCGCCATATGTGGTCACGGGTATGTTGCAAGTCTTCCATATTAATGCTTATGCTTTGTTAGATCCAGGAGCTACTTTTTATTTTGTGACCTCTTATATTGCTAGTAGTTTTTGAGTTAGTGCTGAAATTCTGTCAGAACCGTTCTCCGTATCTACTCTAGTCGGCGAATCAGTGGTACCTAGGCGGGTATATAGAGGGTGTCCCATCATAGTATTGCATAAGGTTACCTCCACAAACTTAGTAGAGTTGGCCATGATGGACTTTGATATCATCTTGGGTATGTATTGGTTGTTTGCATGTTATGCTTTAATTAATTTTAGGTCTTGTGCGGTGGAGTCCCGATTTTCGGGTGAGTCAGTTCTGGAATGAAAGGGAGATTCCATTCTACCAACCAATCGGTTTGTTTCATATCTTAAGGGTAGTAAAATGATCTATAAGGTTTGCATGTACCACTTAGTTAGGATTAAGGATGTAGAGTCCAAGACCTCGACTATTCAGTCAGTTCCAATGCTGTGTGAGTATCTAGAGGTTTTCCCCGATGATTTGCCAGGTGTTCCTCCAGAGAGGGAAATTGATTTCGATATTGATCTATTGCTCGATATGCAACCTATCTCCATTCCTCCTTACAGGATGGCTCTAGCCGAGCTAAAAGAGTTAAAAGAATAGTTGAAGGACTTGCTGGATAAGGGTTTAATTAGACAGAGCAAACTCCATGGGGTGCACCGGTTCTCTTTGTTCGAAAGAAGGATGGGTCCCTTCGAATGTGTATTGATTATCGAAAGCTTAATAAGGTCATTGTCAAGAACAGGTACCCCTTGACAAGGATTAATGATTTATTCGACAAGCTCCAGGGTGCCAGGTTTTTCTCGAAGATAGATCTCAGGTCTGGGTATCACTAGCTCAGAGGGAACGACTTGTGGTCAGCCACCACGATTCATCAAGTCAACCGTTGGGTGAAGTCGGAAAATAAAATGGAAGGATCGACCAGTGTACTTAATAGAAGGAGACCACGACTTGTCATGCCAGGAAACGAGTCGTGGTGTGAATCGTTGGGAGGAATTTTAATAAAATAGTTTTAAGGAGGTAGTGAACTTGACGAGTTTTGATCATCTTTTGGATATTTAAATTGATTATAATATTGTTGATTTTGATCTAGAAAATTAAGCTTAATTATGCATGCCCCGTGATGAATCGATTTATGAACTATTTTCCCATTGATGTTCTTTGCAAGTCCAACATGAATTACATTTTAAATTATGAACTTATTATTTTACCTATTATGATTTTATGAAATTCAAGCTATATGCATGAACTACAAGTATGTATGAATCTTATTAATCATGAATTATGTTTTTGGCCAACCCATGGGCCTCATGTCATGGCTAATTCACATATGTTCAAGCATGTTTATGATTATGATGATTTAACTAGCCCATGAACTCATGCATGTATTATTATGAGCACTATATATGTTTTGGGAGTAGTATCGAACATCGAGTAGGTTCGGGGCTCAGTTTAAGCCCCGGATCACATGAACTACGTGCCGCCGTAGGTATGTTGGGACCCCTTCATGTTAGTCCCTGGCCCAAATGGCCCTCTTCACGATGATATCATATTTTCATGGTTCTACCCTTTGCAAGGTACGAACACCCTCCCGACTAGGGTCGGGCTTCATGTGTGCTTATATGGGGTATATCAATTAACAGAATCTCCCACTATTCTTCACGATTTATGCATGTTATGATTATGTATGTGGGCTCAAGTCATGTCAAGTAAATATCTTCTATTATGATTATGATTATGATTAATTACTAATGTTTTGAAAATCTTGAGCCGTATGATATGTTATTATGAGTTACGGTATGAGAAACATGTCCTACTTATTATCATTTATGAATTTTTTATATGTTTTAAATTTCCATTTATCTTACCTTGCATACTCGATACATTCTATGTACTGACCTGTATACTTTTCATGTTGTATCGTTTTATGATACAGGACCCAGTTCTCAGGTTCAGCCTCGCTCTTAGCTTGCTTCCGGCTTTTGCTCTCAGTTTGTATTAGTCAGTCATCATGTTTCGAGGGCCTTATGTTTAGATTCTATCTTCTTTCAGTTTTAGTACTTAGGGTTAGTTGGGGTATTGTCCCATCAACCCATCTATTATGACTAGAGGATTCTCAAACTATATGTAGAATGCAGCTGCTACGTATGAATCATGTATCGTCGTATTTCCTATTTCATGTCATGATATCCTCTATATCATGTTATCATGTTAAGTCTTTCGCTCCATGTGAATTGTTTAGATGTATGCTCATGCCATGGGTCGACTTCGGGTCTCTTGGGGCTCCTTGTCCCTTGTTTTTGATCCGGGTGTACTCTCAGGTCATGACAAATGGCCTAAAGTAGGTAAGTTAGGGATAACTGAACCGGGCATACCACATTAGTCAGGGGAAAAAAGTTAAACTCACTAGAAGATATGTGCTGGCAGCCCAAGGTTTTCAGAAGCCTTATTCTAGCGTATGGTGTAAGGATTTAGAGATTTAAGCAACGACTAAATATTCCTAAAACTTTCGCCAATGAAGGGCATTATGAGATGTAATAAGAAGGTCCATCCCAGCCCTAGATTCACTAATCTATACCAGATCCTACGGAAGAACGACCAAGTGGCATATGAGAAAGAGTTTCCTTCTGGGATAAGATCTATTTATCAACACCACGCAAGTGCGTAGGAGACCTTTTCTGTTTAACCGAGATGAATTGAGGAGCTATGTATGAACTTAGTTGTTCCAGGCTCTACGCCAATAGTATATAAACTTAGACAATTGCAATCAAGGCAAGGTAGTTCAGGTGTTATAAAGTTACTTTTATTGCCATTAATATCAAATATTTATATATCTGTGGTGGACCAATGTTTTAGTTGCGGGTAGCGGCCTGTAAGACACCTGTTGGACTTTTCTGTGTTTTAGGTTTTCAGATAGTCCATATTACAGAGGACACTCTGCCAGAATTTTTCTGGCGATAGGTAAAGGAATCGAGTCTCTTAAGCTTAAGATTATATTCGAGGATGAATGTTCTTAAGGGGGAGATGATGTTACACCCCATAAGTTCCTATCATTTAACCGATACGTTCGTATGTACGTCGATAGGTTTAAAGTACGAGACATATGGAAAAAGGGCTCGGGGAAGGAACGCATGAGCACGGTACTGAGCTAGAGGGTAGGAGAAGGCTGGAGGCAGGCCGCAGCGGGCACCATGTCGCGTACCCCTCCCCCGCATTAGGTGGCATTTCGCGCCCGTGAAGTGGCGCGATGGGGGGCACAACACAGACCTCCCCCACTGCCTATATATATATATATAAGTGAGACAATTTGATTCATTTTAAAACATTCTATAAAATAGACCCTCAACCTACGACGAAGTTCTCTATCCAAATGCAAATTCATCTTGGATAAAAAATTCCAATCCTACGAGGAATGTCCCTGCGGAGTTATTTCATGGAAATTCACTTGGATTATGGGAACTCTGTCGAGTGAAAGTTGTCGGAATCACTTCAAATTTGCTTCTATGTGATTGCCAACAATAGGTAAGCATTTCTACCTTATAAACTCATGAGAAATTATGAGTTTTTAGTTGAATTAAACGAAGTTTAAGTTATAGTTAACCCTATTGAAAGATATTTTCATTTGTTGATTCCCACTATTGAAATAGCCTTATTCCTTCAGTGTAAAGGCCGCAATTGGGTGGGATTACTGGCTTCAGATTGGAAACTGTTTGGTGAATGAAAGTTGGCATTCGAGGTAAGTTAAGGCTTACCTCTTCAGCAAGTTATTCTCGTCGTATAGTGATACGACCTATACCTTCAAAACTAGATAATGATCTTGTATATTGTGATTAGCTGCTACCAGTAGATAATGAGCTTATATGTTCTAATTAGCTGCTGCTAGTATATAACCATCATGTATGTTGTCATTAGCTACTATTAGTAGATTATGAATATATATGCTGTGGTTAGCTGCTAGAAAACATATTAAGAGTATATTGTAGTATCCCTTGTCGGGAAAGAGTATGCCAAGTGTGACTCACGCTAGAAGCATCATAGAAACTCCTCTGTTCTTCTATCCACTATATTAGTAGGATTCTAATGTTTTTCTCTCATTAAAAGGCCTTAGAAGTTTATGGTTGGCTATTCGGCCTGATTTGGTACGTTGAACAGCATCAAGTGCAGCCGGGTGATATAACTTTCAGTTCGACGATTGTATTGTCAATAAAGCTCACCCCAAGGATGTTGGCGTAACTTAACGCCTCCAGGGCTAGGAATTTGGATCGGATAGTCACACCATAGGGTCAGTAGCACCTGGTTGTCTACTAAACTGAGTGATAGTCTGCCATCTAATTAGGCTATTAGTTTAAGCCGACTTAGTGCTTGTCATACGGGTCACTCAGGAAGTCATCCTAGCTGTACAAGTAAGATAGACCCATGGGAACCCTAAGGAGGGAACCTTATCAGTAGTTGAATACGAGACCAATGCCCTATCCTTCTCTTATAAGATACTCGGGTACAGGTTTTCGTGAGTAGCTAAGTCCACATAAACTTACCTACAAGGTTAGAAATAGCCAGAGAAGATATATGAAATATAAACAGACCAAGTTAAAATCTAAGGGACTAGAACCACAGTAGTACAATATTACCTTCTGGCTAAGAACTATAGTAAACCGCCTGGGGAAGGTTAGGGGCTGACTGCTCAGGAGCATGTCCAATTAAGTAGCACCCCTACAGTTGTTCTAAGCGAAGGAACTAAATAGTTGGTCGTTCGTGACCTTACAGTTCGCTTATGAGCTATCACTGTCCTAGCATGACATTCAGAGTATCGTTAGGCCACTCCAAATCTCGCCCTATCCGGTCTAGACCATTAGAGATTATGATCACTATTAGGATTCTATGAACAGATATAGGCACACGGGGTGTGCCTGTTAGCAGCTATACAAACTATTCTAGGGTTGAGTAGTGATCGCGTTAGGCCTTAGGATCCAGATATGCCTTCTGAGCGGCTAGATTTAGACTAAGGTGCAGTATATCAGTTGGTATTGATCCCACCTAGGATAGCCTTCTGTTGATCAACTTCAGGGTCGCTAATTATGTCATCGCCTATGAGGCTATTGATCGCTCTGAGGAGCTATATGATAATATCATCACCTACGGGGCTACTGGTCACTCCAAGGATCCATATGATGTCCCAGGATAATATATTCATGACCAAGGGCCATATTATAGTCCATCCACGAATGGGCTTCTACTGTTATTTCGTATTGGCATCACTAACCCTTCGTCGAGCTTTGTGTGCCCAGGGTGCATTTAGAGGAGCCTAATGGGCTTAGACACAGTTACAAGAGTCTAGCAGGCTCTGATGCATACCCAAAAGCCATCTAGGTTGGCTATAGCACCAGTAGAATCATACGAACCTGAATAGGGGTATATAGATTGAATTGTACTTGTCAGGGCTTAAGAGGGCCCAGGTATGTTATTTTTGTATTGCTTGCACCTTCCAGGATTATGAGGGCCAGGTTATTTTCTTGTTTTTATACTTGCTTGCTATCTATAGTTTATAAAGGTATAGTTGTGCAGCTTCAGCTCTTACTTGTGTAGTGATTTAGTAGATGCAGGATCTTAGTACGAAATCTTACAGGTTAACTTCTGCCCCTTCTTGCTATTCATTTTCAGTTCTTTATCAGCTTATATACAACTTTGTATTACTGCCTTACATATTCGGTACATATTGTATTGACGCCCAACTATGGGACGCTGCATTCTTACCTGCAGGTTTAGACAGACAAATAGTGAGATCTTCTAGCAGCTATTCAGAGTCAGATGATTGGCTAGCTCCTTTCATTCAGAGTTGCTAGGTTGTAGAGGTTTATCTGTCTTTTATTTGTATAGCATTTGGGTAGGCCGGTGCCCTATATCGACAAATATTTTCACTCCTAGAGGCTTACAGGATACAATCTTCAGTTAGTTGTCCGTGTTTGATGTGTGGGGCCTATATACGTTCAGTTCTTTATGTTGGTTGTGTGGGGCCTAGTATAGATTTCAGTTAGAAGCCTTGTCGACTGTAGTATTTAGATGACTGCCTTTTTTGATTTTTTTTATAACTAGACAACATGGTGGTCTTGTTGGCCCGGATAGGATCTCTTTTATTGCTACATTGGCTGGATTAGTTGTTTTCTTATACAGGTGTTGCGTGGCCTTGTCGGCCCAAGGCTGTATTTACAATAGAGATATAACAGTTTGTTTTCTTGATTTTTGAGTCGCTGGTAGGCACTAGAGGTGCTTATGCCCAGCCAAGTCAGCCCAGATCCCAGTGTGACATTAGGTGCCAGTCATGCCTCCCAAGGTGGGGCGTGACACATAGGCTGTTTTTAATTTAGCCAACATTAGCTTAAATTGCCCTGCCAAAATGAAATTAATTCCTTTATCCCATGTTTGAGCCTAAAATTGACATTTTATTAATTAGCCTATGCACCTTTCCCATGTTATTTATAATGAACATGTTATGGCCCTGGTCCCTCTTTGGATATTGTGAATTTTAACTCAGGCAAAATGCCTAAGTTGAGGGTTGCTATTGTAGGGGTGCATAGATAATATGGGGGGTGGGAAGGAAAAATGCTAGTCAGTAAAAGGTGAGGTGTGGTGTGGGAGAAAAGGAAAAAAAGAGAGAAGAAATTTGAAAGTCAAAAAGATAAAATAAATAAATAACTGTAAAGTGAGAAATACACTACATCTACCAAGTGGGAGCTTAATAAAAGAAGAAAGGGAGGAAAAGAAGAAAAGAGGGAAGAAAAATTAAAAGTGGAGCCAAAAGTTGTGTAGCACCAAGGATGGTTAGTCATTATTATTCATATGTAACACACCCGTCCTTAAGCCTACATTACAATCCAATGAAAGTCACATAGTGATCCTAACCTAACTGTTCAAAAAGCCAGAGTAGAGAAAATAAGGGCAAGCCTATGGTATCACTTGTGCAGTATTTGAAACTTCTTTTTGAGAGTGAGAGCTTTGCTTGATATACCATTTTTCCTATATATACATCATTGTGAGTGGTTGGGACTTCATTTTTGTAAAGGTACATGGGTTGCATTGCATTCTGCCAATATTAGGTGTAAAAGCATTATTGATAGCTCAGTTGTCTATTAATGATTGAATGCTATCTTTAGATCCCTTTGTGTAATGACCTATAGTTGCATGTAGGCGTAGCTAGCTTTGTTATAAATGAAAAAGGGGTTAGTACTTGATAGTACTCATGTGTGCAAATTTTGGTGTTGTTGGCTATACATCTTCTATTTTACTTTCTTGTTAAGCGTCATTGTTGTAGTAGTGTTTTTGTTTCAAGTTGAGTTTTGCAGACGTAATTAAACTATCATGATTCTTCCCACAGTTGTTAGTTGCAAGTTACTATCCTATTTCTTGCCACTATCCTTAGCATCCAAGAAGTATTCATGAAACCTAATGCCTATATCCCTATGGTCGTGGGAGAATAATGAAACAATGATTATGCCTACTTGTATTTCAACTAAGCGGAGCTGAAGGGTATATCCCTATCCTCAACAACAACTTCTATCCTATCACCAATGGGGTCTTTGAATTTTGTCCTGTATTTATATTTAACCCTTTCGATTCCCTTTCTCACGTTAAATCAAAAGCCAACAGATTACTTTCAAGGTAATCAATCTCATAAATAATAAATTAAAAATAAATAAATACAAATAACCACAAAATAAGAATCAAAACCAAGTTTATTTAGTCTATGAAACAATCAACCATTCACCATGGCCACAACCCTAGAATATGAGTTTAGTCGCTCAGAGACAATTAGAAAAACAAATACTTAGTCATCATCATGTGAAGATACGAAGTAACGAAGAGAAAACCTAGTTGTAGAAACTTGTCTTTCTTCCAAACGGCTTACAAGATTTCATGAATGAACTACAGAATAAAAATGAGTAACGACCGCTTCAAGAAGTCAAAAACTAATCCAAGTAGTCAAAAACTACATAACAAACAACCTAAGGCTTATATTTATAGATAAGCCTTCAAATGACGCTTCTGCCCTTCAAGACTTGGCTTTAAAATAAGCATTTTTTTCCTCAGATTGATGTTGGCGTGCCGCCCCCTCTATCTCACCACAGACTTAGTCAAATTTCCAACAGTTTCATCTCCAGATAGGGCCTGGCACGCCACCCTAGCCATAGCACCAGATTGAGATTTTTTCCTCTGAAGTTCTGGACCTAGTGTGGGGCGCCAGCCATAGCACCAGCCTGAAATTTTTTTTCTCTGAAGTTTGGGACTTGATGCTGGGCACCAGCCATAGAACCAAACCTGTCAAATCCTCAAATCTTCATTTCTTGCATCATTTTGAGCCCATAATACCTAGTTTCCTGCTCAAATCTACTCAATTTGTTTGTTAGCGCATAAAATACACATACATGAATTTAAGCATAAATTAAGGATTATTAACTTAAAAAATAATCAAATCTGGGTAAAGATATGGCAAATTGGCATGAAAATATGCCCAACATTAGTCACATATGAGAATAGTACCTATGATGACTCCGTCTGAAGCCTCTGCCTCAAGTCAATCGAGGAATGCATAGAAATGAGCCTCACTACCTGTTTGAGACCCGTCCATGTTGGGCTGTGTACCCCCTCTGTCAGACTGAGTACCACCCCTTCCTATCTAAACACCCCCTCTGCCAGGCTGGTCTCCACCTCTATAACTGAGTGACCGCCCTACCCAAGCTGAGGGCGTTCCTTACTGAATTACCTCCCCTCCCTACTGTAGTTGGGGCTCGAGGAGCTGGATATAAAACAATCTACCTACCATATCAAAACTTGGGACACCATCTTCGAATGTGTCCATACTCACTGCACTCATGACATGCCTTATCAAGCACTAGCCTCTAGGCAAAAACGGAGGTCATAGGGCAATCCTCGAAATTTGAGCAAACCATTTGTGTACTCCCTATTGTACCTAAAGGGCACTGACTGGTCCCTGGGGGACTCCTGACTGATACCAACCTAGCCGACTGACAGGGTGCCCAGAGTATCCCTGGGGAGTCGGAGTCCTAGAAAAAGAACAACTAATGTTACCCGCTTTTTGAGCCTTCTTCTTGGCGTTCTTTGCATAGCCATCCTGCTCAACCCTCTAAAAATTCTTCACAAAATCCACCACCTCCTGGAATGTCTTACCTAATGAGACCATCTGTAGAGCTGACAATTGAAGCCCCATAATCAGGCCCTTCACAAACTGCCTGATCCTCTCCTCCATGGGTAGTAATGGTAGGGCATACCTATACAATAAGGCTGTAACTGAGGAGGTGCCCTACTCAATATTGGTGAAATCATTGTGCCTCTAATCCCGCAAGGTACGAGGCATATACTTCTCCAGAAAAGTAAAGTAGAACTGATTCCATGTCATTGGCGGTGACCCTGCCGGCCTGCACTACACAAACACCCTCCACCAGAGCTTGGCATATCCCATCAACTGGTAAATAACAAATTCTACCCCATATTTCTCCACTGCCCCCATCTTATGGAGTCTCTCATGACAGTCTATGATGAGCTCAAAGGCATCCTCCACCTCAATGCCATAGAAGATGAGAGGCTTCATCTTTGTGAACCTCCAAAATAGATCATGCTCCTCTCCAATCATCACCGGTCCAGTCACCAATCTCAAAAATATGATTGCCTCAGAAATGTCGTCTATGCGGGGGAGCTACAGATACTACATATTGTACCCCCGAGTGTTGTCCTGCTGTAGTTGCTGGTGCCACTCCATAACCCACTAAACCGCTTAGAAGATTCAACATCTGAGCCAGGACCTAGAAGGAAGCCAGAGCAGCTGTAGCACCTCCTTGTACCGATACGTCTATCTCTGTTGCCACCCCATCCTGAACTTATGGAGATACTAGGATTCGACCTCTCCCAAGCGGGACCAGCAACTTAGGCCCTGCCTATAGCTGCAGTAGGCCTCCACCCATGGCCTCAGCCTTTAGCCCATCCTATGCCGCTAGCTACAGCTGCTACCATTGCTTTTGAGGCCTCTTCTCGGACTCGTCCTACACGTGTCCTCACCATCTGTGAGAGAAAGAGAAAAGTTGCTAGATACCAGTTTGGATCACCAGATACCAATTGCAATCAAGTAATAGCATGAAAGAGTGGAAAGAAGAGAGTTTTCCTAAAGTCCTGTAGCCTCCCGAAGATACGTAACAGATGTTTTCGCACCGATCCGAGAGACTCTACTAAACTCGTGCTCATACAATGAGATCAACGAACCTAAAGCGTTGATATCATAATTGTCATGTTAAAAGTGGTCATGATTGGAACCTATACTAATTCCCCCGGTGGGCTAGCCAATGCATCCCATGTAATTCACTAAATAAGTACCCTCAATCGAAGTGCGGAATCCTTCGAATATTTAATGAAGAAAAATACTAGCAACATCTGTCTATCATATCCCAAAAATTTGAAAGTCATTTCACATGAGGACATCTACTTAGTCATAGTGTACGAGGAATAAGACAAAATAAATAATGTTCATCTCTACATCAAAGACATCAACTTTTAGGAGGATTTGCAGCAGCTGGAAAAGATACCAACAAAACCTCGAATATCTCACAGTTGATCATGTAGATGAGGTTCAGTGGAACTTCTTGGGTCACATTCTGTACTTACAAAATTAGTGCAGGAGTAGTATCAATACAACACAATGTACTGGTAAGCATCATCGGCCGACCTTAAATAATAATATAAATGCATGTACAATAACAACATACATTCACCGAAGCAGATTATCACCAAATAACACTAATTCTAGAATCGGTTAGGGTGAGGACACTGCAGCAGAGGTAACATAGCGGCAAGGATCTCACTGCATCGATACGGTTACCTCTGCAGTGGTATTGCGTAGGTAGTAACTCAACCAAGCTGACAACCTTAGCACTCACTTAGTAATTCCTCAAAATCAGTTCATCAACTCTAAATAGGTCTATGCATAACTAAATTCATTAATCAACTCATCAACTTATCACATGAGATATACAATTGAATCCTCCACAATCAATTCATCAACTCTTCACAGATCCACAAATAATCTTTGCAAATATAGAGCAAGTCATAACCAATACATCAACATTAAATCCACAATTAACTATGCATTCAAACATCTCATTTTCATGCGGTTCTTATATCTTCAAACCAATCCTCTCTCTCTCTCTCTCTTCAGCTCTTTTTCGATATCATACAATCGATAATATGTTGGGCACACCTCCGTTACATCGCCATACATAATCACGTGGAATATCACTATACACACATACCAGAGGGTCTTATTTTTGCACTTTCAGTCATGAATTATAGGGGACTCTAGAAATTAAGCGGTCATGAGTCTCCCACTCAGGAAAATTTTTTTATCAACTCTTATCTTCTTGTTCTATATTTATTCAAGCGGTCCATTCACATCACCCTTCAGGGCATCAATCTACCCTTACCTTCTCGAGTTTGCTCATTTCCAATTAACCGGTCATGGGATAATTCAAGGAGAAACACATTAAATATAGCAAGTACCATATATTTATACAAATAGTTTTCAAATATTAACATCTCATGTTTTGAGATATAAATAAAAGAATTATATCATAATCTAGAAGCAATTAGTATCCAAATACCAACCAAGCATATTAGACATTCCATATACCTACAATTCATTATTTAACGTCTAACTCCTTATAAAATCATAACCTACCTCAATTGTCTGAAGAGAGAATTCAGCTACTCCGTAGGAGCTTTACCTTTCTGTAAGGCCTCCGAACTTTCAAAATCTAAATAGAAGAAAATAAACAATATTAAATCATCTAAATCTTAATTCGAGGGCTATACCCCATTATACTCAATATCACGGTCAAATTCAATATTCCTAAGGTCAATTTATCATGTTCTATCCCCATATACACTATTACAACTTTTTTCGAAAGTTTTTACTCCAAAACCCCTTTTTATTAAGTTATTATTCAAAAAAGTCCAATCTTTGTCAAATTCTAGCTCTCAACTCATTGTAAAATCGGCGTTCTATAGTCGCATTCCTCCTAGAGAGTGCTACTTACCCACTTTTAGGCCTAAGATTCAACAAACAACTATTCTCATTCAAATCCCCTAGTTTTCACAACCTAGGGTGTTTAACTTAGAGAACACCATCTAAGATAATTGTCACGACCCATACATAGGCCTGGATCGAGACATTGGACAAAGAACCCCGAGAGGCTCCAAGTTGACTCATAGCATGAACATAACATCTAACTCAAACATAGATAAGCGGAAGATCAAATAAATAACATAGAGGAAGTCTGAACATAACATAACTTCTGAGTACATACAAAAGTCTGAAGCTGAACACAAACTATGTCCGAAAAACCTCTAATACTAACGAGTTGATGGGACAAGACCCCAAGTAACTCGCTATAGTCTGAAAACTGAAAATATAGAACATATCTTAATAGAAAGGCCCTCAAAAGATGAGGACTCACCAACTCTAATCAAGAAGTAGTAATTTTGGAAATCTGGCTAGCAGGGGGATTGAGTCTGGATATCGGAGCCTGTACCATGAAACGATACAACATAGAGTATGCGATCAACACGTGAAATGTACCGATTATGCAAGGTAAGTAAAACCACTAAGTATGTAAAATCTTAAATCATGCATATCATAAAATATATCAAGATAAGATTCTGAGAGTAGGGCTTGCATGCTATTTTCTGAAATCATGATCTGAACATAACTAAATATCATAACTAAATCGAATGACCCAAAGCTGAAAACTGATAATCATATGTAAAACTGAACATTGGGTCAAACCTGCTGAAGACATAATATCATGACTGATGAACATGCATAATTGAAATCATAAGGAATATTGGGAGACTCATCATATAACCGGCATTACCACAATAGAGCTTACGTGGTCTCGAATATCACACTCATGTTGGCAGAGCAGTCCAAAGCTTTGCCAGGGCTAAGGATACTATCATGACATCGATATCAAGCTGAAGGCCCCTTGGGGGTAGGGGGAAGCTCAAAAGGGAGGTCCCAAATAATCTGAACATAGCTAAGTGGGCGCGTAGTTCTGAGGCATAGGGTTGACTGACCCATAGCCTACTCGGTGCTAGACAAGCTCCCTAAAACATGCATATACTCTCCATCATTTTCAGGGAAGCTAAATCATCATCTAGTGACGAAGCTGACTCATAACATACACACATAAATCTGAAATCATAACATGAGGAGCCTTGGCTCAAATCATACCACAAACTGAACATAATTGGGAGTCTGGACTCCAAAACAATGTGGTCAACTAATTAACATGAAATCGTGAACATACTTGATCATATGGGCTTTCCCAATACCTAAACATGCTTGACATTGAATTAATCTTATGAAAACATGAACATAAACATGGGTATTTCGAAATCATACTTTCTTCATAAACATCTCATCATGCTAGTACACATACTTCATAGATCTCAACTTTCATGTACTTTCATGGATGGGCATTATAATTTAGAAAAATTGAAAACATAGTTTATAATTTAAAACATTATAAACTATGCCCATTAATCATAATTCAACATTGAAAACATGCTTAGATCATACCCATGATTGATACTTAGAAAATTCACACATTGAGTAAAAACTCCATAGATTCATCCATTAGAATTTTCACGAATTAAGAGAGGATTGGGCATGGGTGAGGATTATTGCACCCATTCATAGCCTTGCATACCTGAAGATTCACAACTTCCTTGACTGCCCAATATGAATTGAGTAAGAACTTTGAAGAAGCTACGCTTGATCACCTCTTAAACCTCTAAGCTTGCATGCATGAATTGGAATAGACTTAGGATGGCCTAACCCTTGTTAAAACATACTATTCTGAGCTTAAAATGACGTAGTATAGCTGTTAGGAACATAGAAATTATGGAAAAGCCCTTAATAAATTCTCAGGAAATTGCCCACTGCCAGTCCTAATGAGGGACTGGACGAGTTTTAGTCAAGGACGATGACTCGTGGTCTACCTTTTGTCGCCTTCACGGGAGAAAACTCAACACTGGTCGCCACAAGGGACACCACAACTCGTGGTGTACCTGACTATTCGTGGTGATGAGTCGTTAGGTACACTGCCATCTTTCTTCATCCTTCAAACCACCTTTAACCATGGTTGACATAACGAATCATTGGCCTGACCATGACTCGTGGCCACCCTTAATTTGAAATTTCTAGTCATGGTCAAATCCCTACCTATGAGTCACTTAACGACTCGTGGTGTTCTTGACGGGTAACTGGAAGACTCGTCCACTGACCTGGTGTAGAAATTTCTATTTTCTCCATTTCAACTCCTAGGTCTGATCTTAGAGTTTTCGAGATATTACCATATCTTCCCCTTCAGAACATTCTTCCACGAATGTTGCAAATCATACTGAAAAGCAGAGAAACGCAATCATCATACTCAAATAATACATGCTGAAAACTGATGGAGTGACTGACTCCAATTTGAACTACATGACTGAATTGTCCTGAATCACGCATACATTCATTAACATGAAAGAAACTGGGGTACATGAGTTGAACATGAAATGAATAGAGTACTAAGGAGGAAACTGATACCTCAAGCTGAAACTGAGCAGGAAGAGAATAGATGTGGGTATTTAGCCATTATATCTACTTCGGTTTCCCACATAGCTCCCTCAACATGCTGATTCCTCCACAAAACCTTGACTGAAGCTACTTCTTTGTTTCTTAGCTTTTGAACCTGACGATCCAGTATTTCCACCGGAACCTCCTCAAAGCTAAGGTTGTTCTTCACACTTACGCTCTCCACCGAAACAACTAGAGTCGGGTCACCCAAGCACTTCTTTAAGAGCGATACATGGAAAACTGGATGAACTAAAACTAATTCTGAGGGCAACTTCAACTCATATGCCACCTTGCCAACCCATTTCACTATCCGGTATGGACAACATAGCGGGAACTGTGCTTTCCTTTCTTTCCGAATCTCATCACTCCCTTCATGGGGGAAACATTTAGAAATACCCAATCATCAACTTTAAACTAAAGATCCCTCCTCCTCACATCCGCATAGGACTTTTGGCGACTCTGAGTTGTTTTCAACCGACCCTTATAATATGAACTTTCTCCAAGCTTCATGGACTGAATCCGGTCCAATCGTTGCAGCTTCACTAATCTCGAGCCAACCAATAGGCGATCTATACCTCCGCCCATAAAGAGCCTTAAATGGAGCCATCTGAATGCTGGAATGGTAGTTGTTGTTATATGCAAACTCAATGATAGGCAAATGATCAGCCCAACTACCCTTAAAATCAATCGCACATGCTCTCAACATGTCCTCAAGAGTCTGAATTGTCCGCTATGCCTGACCATCTATTTACGGGTGAAATGCTTTACTAAGCTTGACCTGATTACCGAGTCGCTTTTGAAATGACTTCCAAAATTGGGAGGTAAACTGAGTACCCTTATCTGATATGACGGAAAATAGCACTCCATGCAACCGAACTAACTCCCGAATGTACAACTTAGCATAATCCTTCGCTGAATCGATAGTCTTGATTAATGAGAAATGAGCGGCCGCAATCAACCTATCCACAACCACCCAAATAGAGTCATATTGTTGGCGAGTACAAGGAAACCCTGTGATGAAGTACATATTGATCTCCTCCCACTTCCAAGTAGGGATACTAATATCGTGAAGCATACCTCTAGGTCTTTCATGCTCAACCTTCACCTCTTGACAATTCGAACACTTAGCCAATAAATTCTACTATGTCCTTCTTCATGCCATTCCACCAATAGACTTCCCATAGGTCATGGTACATCATGGTGGAACCTGGATAGATAGAGTATTAGGAACCATGAGCCGCGTGTGACATACAATCTCTCAAATCATCAACATTCGGAGCACACAAATTACCCTAATATCGAAGCACACCATCTCCCCCTTTGGAGAAGACCTCCACCTTTTGATTCTGAATAGCTTCCTTTAACTTTACCAAAATAGGATCCTCGTCTTGTCTAGCTTTAACATCGGTTACTAAAGATGATTCTTATCCATTCTAAACAATAACTTCACCATCGGTTGAGTTAACCAGATGAATTCCCAATCATGCAATCCGATGTACATCCTTCACCAACTCCTTCGTCCCCTCATCTACATGGGACACAATCTCTATAGAAATCCTACTAAGAGTGTCTACTACCACATTAGCCTTATCCGAATGGTAAAGACACTCATATCATAATCTTTGAGAGTCTACCTGTACACCCTCACTTGACACCATATGACCCAAAAATGCCACCAAGTTCAACTAAAACTCACATTTACTGAATTTAGCATACAACTGGCAATCCTAAAGTGTCTGTAGCACCACCCTCAAATGAGCGGCATGCTCCTCCTCTCTCTGAGAGTATATAAGGATGTCATCTATGAACACAATCAGGAACATATCCAAATATAGCTTGAACACCTTGTTCATCAAATCCATGAAAGCTGCAGGAGGATTTGTTAGTCCAAAAGACATAACTGCAAACTCGTATTGACCATAACGAGTCCTAAAAGCTATCTTCGGGATTTCACACTCCCGAACATTGAGCTGATGGTATCCGGATCTAAGATCTATCTTTGAAAAGAACTTAGCACCCAGAAGAGTCAAACAAATCATCAATACTGGGAAGAGGATACCTATTTTTGATGGAAACTTTGTTCAATTGCTGATAATCAATGCACATTCGAAGAGAACCATCCTTCCTGCGGACAAAGAGAACTGGTGCACCTCATGGGGATTTGCTCGGTCTAATGAAACCCTTGTCTAAAAGGTCTTTCAACTTCTCCTTCAACTTCTCTAATTAAGTTTGATCCATTCTGTAAGGAGGAATAGATATACTTTGCGTATCGGGAAGGAGGCTAATACCAAAATCAACCTCCCGCTCAGGAGGGATGCCCAGTAGATCATCTGGGAACACTTCTGGGTACTCACACACTATAGGGAGTGACTAGATTGTTGGAGTTTTAGACATATCATCCTTAACCCTAACTGGATAATACATACAACCCTTAGAAATCATTTTTCTGGCATTAAGGTAAGAAAAAAAGCGACCTACAGGCACAACTGAACTACCCTTCCACTCTAGGACTAGCTCACCCAAGAATCTGAACTCTACTGCACGGGTTCAACAATTGACTGAAGCGTACCATGCATATAACTAATCCATGCTGAGGATATCATCAAAATCGATCATAGCTAACTCTACTAAATCTACTGAGGTAACTTTCTAAAGGACTGTAACAGGGCATTTCCTATATACTCATCTAGCTATAACTGAATCACCAACTGGAGTAGAGAGTAAGAATGGTTCTGATAAGATATCGGGACTGACTCAGAAACTACTAGCAACATAGGGCATCACAAAAGACAAGATAGCCCATGGATCTAACAATGCATATACATCAAGGTGAAATACTCGTAACATATCAGTGACTACGTCTGGGGAGACCTCCTGCTCCTGACAGGATGCTAGGGCATAGAATCTGTTTTAGCTCTACCGCCACCTGTACAAGTAGACGCCCCCTACTATGCTGGGCGTGCTGGTGGATCTGCTGAACTAGAAGCTTGGCCTCAACCCCTATCATGGCCCTGTCTAGTGGCTGGGCTATCTGTGAGCATATTTCTGGGCTTCCCGCACTCGAAACAAGCACCTGAACTTGCTAAACACTGACCCACGTGTCACCGGCCATATCTCCTACACTCAGGAGTGCTGGTCTCTACAAAATCTGCTACTCTGACCTCTCAAGCCTAATGGTCGTCCGCTATGATCACACCTGGATATGGATGGCACACTCATAGTCAAAGGCACTGGAGCTGAAGATCTCTGATGGGACTGCTGGCGGTGACCACTAGGTCTCTGCTGGGAAAAATCCAATGCTATCAGTCCTAGACCTCTTGGCCTCTCTCTATTGCTTATTATCTTGTCACGACCCGAACGGAGGCCCGAATTGCACCATGGGACAAGGAGCCCTGAGAGACTCCAAGTCGACCGATGGCATGAACACACATCTAGCTCAACCAATAAGATGAAGAATTAACGTAATATTCTTAGCAGAAGTCTAAAATAAACATAATATCATAATATACAATCTAAAGCTAAATACATTCTTTTGTTTGAAAAGCCTTTACACATGATGAGTTGATGGGAAAAGAACCCAACTAACAAGCGTAAGATGCTATCTCTAAAGACTGGCTATGAACGGGGCTGAGTTTGAGTTTCGGGTCTTGTATCATGAAATGATACATCATGGAGTATGCGGTCAGTACGTTGAATGTACCGAATATGCAAGGTAAGTAAAACTGCTAAAATAATTAAAATCATTTAAGAACATGCACAATGTAAGCCATAAATAATAAGAATCTGAAAGTAGGGCTTGCATGCATTCTTTCTGAAATCATGATATCATCATAACATAGCATAACATCATAACTGAATCAATTGACTCAAAGCTGAAAATATGATAGTCATGGGTAAAACTAAACATTGAGTGGAACCTGCTATAGAACATATATAGATGTATAAATCTCATAAATGGTCAACATGCATAACTAAAATCATGAGGAATAATGGGGACTTGTCTTTTAACCGACATACCATGATAGAGCTTACGTAGTCCCAACTATCACACTTAAATGGGAAGAGCCGTCCCAAGCCTTGCCAGGGATAGGGATGATACCATGATATCGATATCAAGCTCGTGGACCAATGGGGTAAGGGATAGCTCAGAAGGGATGTCCCAAAGAAATATATATATATAATTACAAACCTACATTGGCGCATAGTTCTAGGCATAGGGTCATCGACCCTTAGCCTACTCGGTGCTAGACACTACTTCCAAAAACATGCATATGCTCTCCATGGTTTTTCTCAACGAAACTCAACATCATCTATTGACGAAGCTCAATAATCAAATACATCTCAAGGCTAAAATTATGCATATGAGAAGCTTTAACTCTAATCATACCACAAGTTGAAAAATAATTGGGAGTCTTCGCTTCGAAACCATCTGGTAAGCTTAATTCGGGAAATCATAAATTATACGTGAACATGTGGGCATTTCCCAATACTTTATCATGCTTGAAAATACTCAATTCACATCGAAAACATGATTATAAATATGGGTAGCTTGAAAACATGTTTTTCATCATAATATCTCATCATAAGCAAACTTTCATCACAAATCTCATCTTTCATGAACTTCTTACCAATGGCTTTTTCATTCATAAAACTTGAAACATGATTTTAATTGAAAACAAGATAAAACTTTCACATGAATCGTAGTTCCATTGTAGAAACATATTTAGACCATACCCATGTAGAGAATTCGGAATTTCATGCATTGGGTTAAAACCCCATAGATTTGACATAGGAAATTCATGATTTAGAGAGGGATTGGACATGGGTGTGAAAGGATTCACCCATTCATATCCCTTCATACCTGATTATAGCTGATTCTTCCACTTCTTTGATTGCGCAAAAAGAATTGAAGAGAATTTGAGGAAGAACAAGCTTGATCACCCCCTCTAACTTTCTATCTTTGCATGCATGAATGAGAATGGCCTAAAATGAACTTAACCCTCTTTAAAAACATCATTTATAACTTAAAACGACTTAGTTTAGGCCTTAGGATCTTAGGAATTATGAAAAATCCCACTAAATTCGCAGAAATTAACTACCAGTCAGTCCCCACGAGGGACATGACGGCTCATCACCACTGGCCACGACTCGTGGCGGCGTCCGTCAAGTACACTACTTATCAAGTCATCTGGGCTCGTCACAGGTGACTCAATGATTCAATAGTGGTGACCACGACATGTGGTCACCACTCGTCATGCACACTACCTTAATCTCAATCAAACCTTTCCCTACTAGCCACGACTCATCCTAGGAATCGTGGTGACTGACCACGACCCATGGTCATGTCCGTGGGGATCCAAATTCCCAAATTTCAAATCACCTTCTGAGCCTCACCACGAGTCACATCACAACTCGTGGGATACTCTCACGGGTCACCTCATGACCCATTTTGTGTCCTGATTCCAGTTTTAAATTATTCTCCATTCTAACGCCCAGGTGTGATCTTTGGGCTTCCGAGGTATAACAATATCTCCCCCTAGGGAACATTCATCCTTGAATATTGAAAAACATACAAAAAAGTAGAGAAATGCAATCATCATATTCAAATACGGATCATTTAATCTTACCATTGAAGGAATGACTACTTCCGATTCAAACTACATGGCTGAACTGAATTCATGAATCTTAAACACATCTAAACACATAAAAGAAACTTAGACACATGAACTAAACATGAAAACTAAATAGATTTTTAGGTGAAAATGATACCTCAAGCTAGCACTGAGCTGATACAGAATAAATGTGGGTATCTAGCCATCGTATCCGCTTCGGCTTACAACATAGCTCCCTCAACATGATGATTTCTCCATAAAACTCTAACTGAAGCTACTTCTTGTTTCTTAGCCTTTGAACCTCACGATCCAGTATTTCCACCGAAACCTCCTTGTAACTAAGGCTGTCTCACACCCCGACACTATCCACCGGGACAACTACAGTTGGATCATCCAAACATTTATTTAAGAGCAATACATGGAATACAGGATGAACAGAAGATAATTCTTAGGGCATGTCTAATTCATATGCCACCTTGCCAATCTGTTTCACAATTCGATAGGGTCCAACATAACGACGGCTAAGTTTTCCTTTCTTTCCAAACCGCATCATCCCCTTCATGGGAGATACCTTCAGAAACACCTAATCATTCACCTCAAATTCAAACTCTCTCCTTCTCACATCGACATAGGACTTTTGGCGACTTTGTGCTATTTTCAACCTATCCCGTATGAGCTGAACCTTCTCCATAGCCTCATGGAATGAATCTGGTCCTATCATTGCAGCTTCACAACTTTGAACCAACCAATAGGCGATCTACATCTCTTCACATAGAGAGCCTCAAATAGAGCCATCTGAATGCTGGAATGGTAGCTGTTATCTTATGCAGACTCGCTAAGAGGCAAATGATCATCCCAACTACCTTTGAAGTCAACCACACATGCTCTCAGCATATCCTCGAGAGTCTGAATTTTACACTCCGCTTGACCATCCGTTTGCGGGTGAAATGCTATGTTAAGCTTAATTTAGTACCAAGTCCTTTTTGAAACGACCTCAAAAATAGAGAGGTAAATTGGTACCTTTGTATGATATAATAGATAAGGGCACTCCATGCAATCGAACTAGCTCCTAGATATATAGTTTGGCATAGTCCTGTTATACCCTGAAAGCCCAAAGATCAGACATGGGTGTTGAAACGGAGAAAAAATTAAAATTCTGCACCAGATCACAAAATGGGTCATTAGGTGACCCTTGAGGATGGACCACGAGTCGTGGGTTGACTCGTGGTAAAGGAAATAGGAGTGTGGTCTGGAAAGTCACCACGTGCATGACCACGAGTCATGGTCAGGCCACACGACTCATGGAGTCACTCGTGGTCTGTACTGGAGATTTGGCAAGGAAATCATGGGTAGTAGGGATCAAGGGTGGAATGGTCAGCCACCATGATTTGTGGGGTCCCTCGTGGGGTCCCCTAATGGATTTTGGTAGTGGACTTGATGATTTGTAGCAATGAGTCATGGCATCTGGGGACGAGTCATCTAGTCCCTCATGGGGATTGGAAATTATCAAAACCCTACGATTTAAGTAAGGGTCTTTTCATAATTCCTGTGCTCTAGGGTCATAAACTATGTCGTTTTAAGCTATGAAAGGTGAGTTTAAGAGGGGAAAACTATCCTAAAGTCTTCATTCATACATGTAAAGGAATAGAAGAGTGATAGAGAGGTGATCAAGGGTCATTCAAAGTTTTCTCCTTCAATTTTCTTTTCGGCATTCAAGGAAGAGTAAGATTCAGCCTCCAACAGGTATGTAGTATTATGAATGGGTGGTTTCTTCTGCACCCATGCCCAATCCTTCTCTAAAAAGTATGAAGTTCCATGATTTATCTTTGGGGTCTTTACCCAAATGCATGAATTATCTATTTCTACACATGGGTATGAATTGATTATGATTCTATTATCGAATTATGAAGTATGGGAAATTTTTACAATGATTTCCATTAAAAATCATGTTTCTAGTCTTATGAATTTTAAAGTCCATTGATGAGATGTTCATGAGAAGTGAGATTTGTGATGTATATGTGATAGTGACGAGATATTATGATGAAAAGAATGATTTGAAGCTACCCATATTTACAATTATGTTTTCGATTAGAATTGAGTACTTCTAAGTATGATAAAGCTATAGGCAATACCCACATGTTAAGTATGAATGATGATTTTCCTGAATTAAGCTTATAACATTGTTTTGGAATGAAGACTCCCATTTTATATTCTTGCTTGTGGTATGTTTTGAGTTAAGTCTTCCTATGCATAGCTTAAAACATGGTTTTGGAGCAATGGCTCTCCATTATGCTTTCAGCTTGTGGTATGTTTTGAACTAAAAGCTTATCATATGCATGATTTCATACTTGAGATGTATTTGATCATTGAGCTTTGTCAATAGATGATCTTAAGCTTAAATTTAAAATATATAAAGCATATGAATGTTTTTTTGGAAGTATGGCCTAGCACGAGTAGGCTATGGGTCGATTACCCTATGCCTCAGAACTACGCGCCAACATAGGTCTATACTATTATATGATTTGGGACCTCCCTTGTAAGCTTCCCTTGCCCGAATGGGCCTTCAGTTTGATATTGATATCATGGTAGCATCCTTAGTCCTGGCAAGGCTTTGGACGGCTCTTCCCTCTTGAGTGTAATAGTCGGGACCACGTAAGCTCTATCATGGTATGTCGGTTAAAAGACGAGTCTCCCATTGTTCCTCTTGATCTTAGATATGCATATTCAGTACTTATGAGATTTATGTAAATGCATATTCTACAGTAGGGTTGACTCAATGTTCAACTTTTACTTATAAATGTCATAATTGACCTTTGAGTCAATCGATTCAGTTATGATATATGAAGTTATGTTATGTCATGTTATGAAAAGATCATGATTGCAGAAAGAATGCATGCAATCCCTACTCTCAATTTACTGATATTTATGTTTTAATTAATGTATTGTCTTTAAATGATTTTTACTCACTTAGTAGTTTTACTTACCTTGCGTACTCGGTACATTCCACATACTTAATGAATACTTCTATTTTGTATCATTTCATGATACATGACCCGACTCTTAACTTTAGCCCCGCTCTTAGTCAGCTTGTCAGAGTTAGCGTTGCCTTGTTGGTGAGTCCTAATCTTTCGAGGATTAGACTATTCAACTTTTCTTTATGTATATCAGTTTCAATTTGTTGAGTTAGTTGGGGTCTTGTCCCATCAACTTTTCATGTTAGAGGCTATTAAGAGATATGTATGTATTCACCTTCAAATTTTTTATTCAAGTTAGACTTCCTCTATGATTATATTGTTGGTTATGCCGTTCTTGATTGAATTAGATGTATGCTTTGCTTATGCCATAGGTTGATTTGGGGTCCCTCAGGGCTGCTTGTCCCGTGTTACGATCTGAACCCTCATTCAGGTCATGACAAACTTTGTATCAGAGCCTTAGGTTTTGAAGTGTCCTATGATGTCTGAAAGCCGCGTTAAGTAGAGTCTTTTTCATGGGTGTGAAGCACGCCACATTTATGATGAAGAGGCTACGAGACATTTAGGAAATGTTCCCTTCTTTCATGACCTATGTCGTGCGATGAAAAGTCTTTCTATCCTTCTAATTCATGCTATTCGCGATTGCAGAATCATGGCTCCTCGAAGAGTGAGTGGAAGGAGGAATGGAGATGGTGAAGGCCACGAGGAAGGCAATGGTCATGGGCATCAGCAAGCCCCACCAGTTCAGGAGCCCCAAGAACCGGAGCCAGCTGCCCATGCTGAGTTCCGGGTTGCTATGCAAGTGCTTGCGCAGGACTTGACCGCTCAGGTCAATCAGCAGGCGGTTGCGCATGTTCCGAAAAATGGCAACACAATGGCTGCTTGAGTCAGAGACTTCTTAAGGATGAACCCGCTAAAGTTCCTTGAGTCAAAGGTAGGTGAGGACCAACATGAGTTCGTAGATGAGATTTTCAAGATCACCCAAGTCATGGGGGTGAATGGGGTTGAGTGCATCAAGTTGGCTTCTTATTAATTTAAAGGAGTCGTGCATATCTAGTTCCTCCAATGGAAGGATAACAGGGTCGCAGGAGTAGGTTCGGAAACTTGGGAAGAGTTCCATGTTGCATTTCTAGACCGGTTCTTCCCTCGTGAGATGATGGAGCTAAAGGCGGCTGAGTTCGAAAATTTGAAGCAAGGGAGAATGACTATACAAGAGTATGCCCTTGAGTTCACCCGCCTATTGAAATACGCCCTAGAGTTGGTAGCCGATCAGTAGATGCGGGTGAGTAGATTCGTCCATGGAGTAGCGGACTATTTGGACAAGGATTGTAGGACTGCTATGCTCCATCAGGATATGGATTTCCCACGAATAGTGTTGTACACCCAGCAGATGGAGGCGGCACATTCAAGAGAGAGGGAGGCCAAGAGGGCCAGGACCAAGGCCACAGATTCTCTTAGCAAAGGTCCGGTGGTGGGCATCGACAACAGACTCACCAGAGATCATCAGCCCCGGCATCTTCAGCATTGAGTGTGCCATCCTTGACTAGGCATGATTAGAGAGGACGAGCGTCAGGCTCGAGGGGTCATAGCAGCAGACCCATAGATTCTAGCATCCCATCTTTCCGCAGATATGGTCTAGGGTACACAGGCCAGTTCTTGGCACGTTCAGGTGCTTGTTTGAGGTGTGGGAAGCCCGGACACATTCTTAGAGATTGTCCAAGAGTGAGACAGGATCAGGTTGGGGCCCGAGGTCCAGATTCTAGTTCAGCAGCCCTTCCTGTATGCACAACACATCAGGGGGCATCTACTAGCACAGCTGGCGGTCAGTGCCAGAATAGATTCTATGCTTTAGAATCTGGTTAGGAGTAGGAGGTCTCCCCAGATGTGGTCACTAGTATGTTGCGAGTTTTCCATATTGATGTTTATGCTTAGCTAGATCCGAGGGCTACGTTTTCTTTTGTGACGCCTTATGTGGCCAATAGCTTTGAAGTTAGTCCTGAAGTCTTGTGAGAACCCTTCCCAATTTCTACTCTAGTAGGTTACTCAGTCATAGCTAGACGGGTGTATAGAGGTTGCCCAATCTCAGTTCTTCATAAGTTCATCTCAACAGATTTGATAGAGTTAGTCATGACCTATTTTGATGTCATTCTCAACATGGATTGGCTATTTTCATGCTATGCTTCAGTTAATTGTATAACCCGGGTAGTAGAGTTCAGATTTTGGGGTGAGCCAGTCTTAGAATGAAAGGGTAGTTTAGTTGTTCTGTAGGTCATTTCATTTCCTTCCTTAAGGCAAAGACGATGATTTCTAAGGGTTGCATATATCATCTAGTTAGGGTTAACGATGTTGAGTCCAAGGCCCGGACTATCCAGTCAGTTCCCGTAGTACGTGAGTATCTAGAGATCTTTCCTAATGATTTGCCAAGTGTTCCTCCCAAGCGGGAGATTGAGTTTGGTATTGACCTTATTCTCGACACACAGCCTGCATCTATTCCTCCCTACATGATGGCTCCAGCCGAGCTAAAGAAGTTGAAAGAGCAGTTGAAGGACTTGTAAGATAAGAGTTTCATTAGACTGAGCAAGTCTCCATGGGGTGTACTAATTCTCTTTATGAAAGAAGGATGGTTATCTTCGCATGTGTATTGATTATCAAAAATTGAAGAAAGTCACCGTCAAGAAAAGGTATCCTTTACCCAAGATCGATGACTTGTTTCACAAGCTTCAAGGTGCCAGGTGTTTCACAAAGATAGATCTCAGGTCCGGGTATCATCAACTCAGAGTTCGGGAGAGTGATATCTTGAAGACAGCCTTCAGGATGCGGTATGTCCATTATGAGTTTTTAGTCATGTACTTTAGTCTAATGAATGCTTTTGCATCTTTCATGGACATGATGAATAGGGTGTTCAAGCAATATCTGGACATGTTCGTGATCGTGTTCATTGATTAAATCCTTATATACTCTCGGAGCGAGGAGGAGCATGTCGCTCATTTGAGAGTAGTGCTTCAGACTCTCAAGGATCACCAATTGTATGCCAAGTTTAACAAGTGCTGAATTTTGGTTGGACTCTGTGGTATTTCTGGGCCATGTGGTATCAAGTGAGGGCATAAAGTTAGATTTCCAGAAAATCTAGGCGGTGAAGAATTGGCCCAGACTGGTGAATCCTTCAAATATTCAGAGTTTTTTGGGTTTAGCTGGCTACTATTTGAGGTTTTGAGGGCTTCTTATCTATTGTAGCACCTTTGACCAAGTTGACTCAGAAGAAGGTGAAATTCCAATGGTCGGAGGCTTGCGAGAGGAGCTTCCAAGAGTTGAAAACTCGACTAACTTTAGCACTAGTGTTGACCCTACTCGAGGGTACCAATGGATTCATGGTGTATTGTGATGCTTCAAGGATCGTACTTGGGTGTGTGTTGATGTAGCATGGGATAGTGATAGCATATGCCTCAAGACAGTAGTCCACGAGAAGAATTACCCAACCCATGATCTTGAATTGGCCGTTGTGGTATTTGCCTTGAAGATATGGAAAAATTATTTGTATGGGGTCCACGTGGATATGTTTACGGACCACAAGAGCTTACAATATTTGTTCACATAGAAATATCTCAATATTCGACAAAGGAGGTGGTTGGAGATACTCAAGGACTACGATATGAGTGTCCTTTACCATCGGGTTAAGGCTAATATGATAGCAGACGCACCTAGTAGGATCTCAATGGATAGTGCGTCCTATGTGGATGAAGGAAAGAAAGAGTTGGTAAAAGATGTACATTGACTCGCAAGGTTGGGAGTTAGGTAGGTGGACTCGACCGATGGCGGTGTTGTTGTCAAGAACGGGTCAGAATCGTCCTCTGTGACTGATGTTAAATCTAGACAAGATGAGGATCCGATTTCGGTAAAGTTGAAAGGAGCCGTTAGAAGTCAGAAGGTGGAGGTATTCTCCCAAGGGGGAGATGGTGTGCTTCGGTACCAGGTTGCCTATGTATTCCAGATGTTGATGATTTGAGAAGCCAGATGTTGCATGAGGCTCATGGACTACTCATCTAGGTTCCACCAAGATGTGTCATGATTTGCGGGATATATATTGGTAGAATGGCATGAAGAAGGATATTGCAGAATTCGTAGCCAAGTGCCCAAATTGTCAGCAAGTAAAGGTTGAGCATCAAAGGTCGGGAGGCATACTTCTGGATATTAACATTCGCACTTGGATGTGGGAAGATATTAATATGGATTTCATCATAGGTCTGCCTCGTACTCGTCAACACTATGATTTTATTTGGGTTGTGGTAGAGATTGACCAAGGCTGCACATTTTTATCAGTCAAAACTATGGATTCGGCTGAGGATTATGCCAAACTGTATATCTGATAGTTAGTTCGATTTCATGTATTGCACTTGTCCATCACTTCAGACAAAGGGACTCAATTTACCTCTCAGTTTTGGAGGTCATTTCAGAAAGGGCTTGGTACACAGGATAAACTCAACACAGCATTTCACCACCAAACAGATGGTCAAGCAGAGTGGACAATTCATACCCTCGAGGACATGTTGAGGGCATGTGTGATTGACTTCAAAGGTTGCTGGCATGATCACTTGACACTGATCGAGTTTGCTTACAATAACAGCTATCACTCTATAATTCAAACGGCACCATTTGAGGCTCTTTATGGGAGGAGATGTAGATTGCCCATCGGATGGTTTGAGGTTTGTGAAGCAGCTATGACAGGGCCCAATTTGGTTCGTGAGGCTATGGTGATGGTTCAATTGATAAGAGATAGGCTAAAAACCGCTCAAAGTCGCCAAAGTTCCTATGCGTATATATGAAGGAGAGAATTGGAGTTTGAAGTGGACGATTGGGTGTTTCTTAAGGTATCTCCCATGAAGGAAGTGATGTGGTTTGGGAAGAAAGGAAAACTTAGCCCCCGCTATGTTGGCCCCTACCGGATTGTGAGGAGATTTGGCGAGGTGGCGTATGAGTTGGAGTTACCCTCAGAGTTATCTTCCATGCATCATGTGTTTCATGTATCATTTTGGAAGAATTATTTGGGAGATCCAGCTTTAGTATTCCCAGTGGATAGTGTTGGTGTGAAGGATAGCCTTAACTATTAGGAGGTTCCAGTGGAAATATTAGATCGTCAGGTTCAGAGGCTAAGGAATAAGGAAGTAGCTTCAGTTAAAGTGTTATAGAGAAATCAACATGTTGAAGGAGCTACATGTGAAGTTGAAGCGGATATGAAGGCTAAATACCCACAATTAATGTCTACTGGCTCAATTCCGACCGAGGTATCTATTTTTCCCTATGACTCTATTTAGTTTCATGTTCAGTTCATGTACCCAAGTTTGTTTTATGTATGTGGGTGTATCTATGATTCATGAATTCAGTTCAGTGGTGTTGTTTGAATCGGAGATAGTTATTCTATTAGTTTTCAGTTTAAATAATCAGTATCTGAATGTGATAATTGCATATCTCTGCTTTTCTGTCTGTTTTACAACATTTGAGGATAAATGTTCCCAAGGGGGAGATATTGTTATACCCCAGAAGCCCAAAGATAAGACCTGGGAGTTGAAATGGAGAAAAAACTTAAATTCTGCACCAGATCACAGAATGGGTTGTTAGGTGACCCGTGAGGAGGGACCATGATTCGTGGGTGACTTGTGGTCAAGGAAAGAGGAGTGTGGTCTAGAGGGCTCACCATGGGGATGACCACAAGTCATGGTCAGGCCACACGACTCGTGGAGTCACCCATGGTTTGGACTGGAGATTTGGCAAGGAAATCATGGGTAGTGGGGATCACGGGTGGAGACCACGAGTCGTGCTCCGCCACCATGATTCGTTGGGTCCCCTGATGGATTTTGGCAGTGGACTTGACTGTTTGTGGCCATGAGTCGTGGCATCTGGGGATGAGTCGTCCAGTCCCTCGTGGGGACTGGCAGTCAGCAAAACCCTGCTTTTTAAGTAATGATCTTTTCGTAATTCCTATGCTCTAGGGTCCTAAACAATGTCATTTTAAGCTATGAAAGGTGGGTTTAAGAGGGGGAAACTATCCTAAAGTCTTCATTCATGCACGTAAAGGAATAGAAGAGTGATAGAGAGGTGATTAAGGGTGATTCAAGATTTTCTCCTTCAATTTTCTTTTCGGCATTCAAGGGAGAGTAAGATTCAGCCTCCAACAGGTATGAAGGGTTATGAATGGGTGGTTTCTTTCACACCCATGCCCAATCCTTCTCTAGAAAGTATGAAGTTCCATGATTTATCCATGGGGTATTTACCCAAATGCATGAATTATCTATTTCTACGCATAGGTAAGAAATTATTATGATTCTATTATCGAATTATGAAGCATGGGCAATTTTTACAATGATTTCCATTAAAAATCATATTTTTAGTGTTATGAGTTTTAAAGCCAATTGATAAGATGTTCATGAAAAGTGAGATTTGTTGATGTATATGTGATAATGATGAGATATTATGATAAAAGCACAATTTAAAGCTACCCAAGTTTACAATTATGTTTTCGATGAGAATTGAGTACTTCTAAGTATGATAAAGCTTTGGGCAATGCCCACATGCTAAGTATGAATGATGATTTTCCTGAATTAAGCTTATCACATTGATTTGGAATGAAGACTCCCAATTTTATATTTTTAGCTTCTGGTATGTTTTGAGTTAAGTCTTCCTATACATAGCTTACCACATGGTTTTTGAGAAAAGGCTCTCCATTATTCTTTCAGCTTGTGGTATGTTTTGAACTAAAAGCTTATCATATGCATGATTCAATATTTGAAATGTATTTGATCATTAAGATTCATCAATAGACGATGTTGAGCTTCGTTATAAACAATGTGTAGCATATGCATGTTTTTTTGGGACTATGGTCTAGCTCCAAGTAGGCTATGGGTCGATCACCCTATGGCTCAAAACTACGCGCCAATGTAGGTTTGTAATATTATATGATTTGGGACCTCTCTCTTGAGCTTTCCTTTCCCGAATGGGCCTTAATATTGATACCGATATCATGGTACATCCTTAGTGCAAGAAAGGCTTTGGACGACTCTGCCCACTTTAGTGTAATAGTGGGGACCACGTAAGCTCTATCGTGGTATGTCGGTTAAAAGAAGAGTCTCCCATTGTTCCTCATGATTTTAGATATGCATATTCATTACTGAGATTTATGTAAATGCATGTTCTAATGTAGGGTTGACTCAATGTTCAGCTTTTACTTATAAATGTCAGAATTCATCTTTGAGTCAATCGATTCAGTTATGATATATGAAGTTATGTTATGTCATGTCATGTTATGAAAAGATCATGATTCCATAAAGAATGCATGCAAGCCCTACTCTCAGTTTACTGATGTTTATGTTTTAATTAATGCATTGTCTTTAAATGATTTATACTCACTTAGCAGTTTTACTTACCTTGCATACTCGGTACATTCCACGTACTGACCGCATACTTTCTATGTTGTATCGTATCATGATACAAGACCCGGCTCTCAGCTTCAACCCCGCTCTTAGTCATCCTATCAGAGTTAGCGTTGCCTTGTTGGTGAGTCCTTATCTTTAGAGGACTAGACTATTCTTTCTTTATGCATTTCAGTTTCAGCTCTTAGAGTTAGTTGGGGTCTTGTCCCATCAACTTGTCATGTTAGAGGCTATTCAGACATATGTATGTATTCAGCTTCAGATTTTATATTCTAATGTTATATTCAAGTTAGACTTCCGCTGTGATTGTATTATAGGTCACGCGGTTCTTGATTGAGTCAAATGTATGCTTATGTTATGGTTTGACTTAGGGTCTCTCGGGGCTCCTTGTGCCGTGTTACGATCCGAGCCTCCGTTCGGGTCGTGAAAAGTTCTCTGCCGAATCCATAGTTTTGACCGGTAGAAAATGGCGGCCTTGGTCAACCTGTCTACCACAACCCAAATAGAGACATATTGTCGACAAGTGCGAGGCAATCTTGTGACGAAGTCCATGTTGAATTCTTACCATTTTCAAGTAGGAATACTGATATCCTGAAGCACCCCTCCTGGTATCTGATGCTTGACCTTCACTCGCTGACAGTTCGGACACTTAGCCACAAATTTTGCTATGTCCATCGTCATTCCATCCACCAATAGACTTCCCATAAGTCACGGTACATCTTGGTTGCACCTGGATGGATAGAATACCTGGATCTATGAGCCTCGTGCAACATTTGGCTCCTCAAATTACCAATATTTGGAAAACATAAGCGGCCCTGGTATCGAAGTACACCATCTCCCCCTTTGGAGAAGACCTCTACCTTTTGATTCCGAATGGCTTCCTTTAACTTTACCAAAATCGGGTCCTCATCTTGCCTAGCTTTTACACATTCACCAAAGATGATTCTGATCCATTCTGAACAATAACACCGCCATCGGTCAAGTCAACCAACCAAACTCCCAACCTTGCGAGTCGGTGCACATCCCTGACCAGTTCCTTCTTTCCCTCATCCACATGGGACACATGCTCTATAGAGAGTCTGCTAACTGCGTCTGCCACTACATTTTCCTTACCCGGATGGTAATGGACACTCATATCATAGTCCTTGAGTAGCTCCAACCACCTCCTTTGCCGAAGAATGACATACTTTAGGGTAAACACATATTGTAAACTCTTATGGTCCGTAAACACATCCACATGGACCCCGTACAAATAATGTCTCCAAATCTTCAAGGTGAATACCACCGCTGCCAATTCAAGATCATGGGTCGAGTAATTCTTCTCATGAACCTTTAGTTGTATGGAGGCATATGCTATAACCTTTTCGTGCTGCATCAATGCACACCCATGTCGATCCTTGAAGCATCAGAATACACCACGAACCCATCGGTACCCTCTGATAGAGTTAACACTAGTGTTGAAGTAAGTCGAGTATTCAACTCTTGGAAGCTCTTCTCACAAGCCTCCGACCATTGGAATTTCACATTCTTCTAGGTCAATTTTGTCAAAGGTACTGCAATAGATAACAAACCTTCAACAAATTTTTGATAGTAGACAGCTAAACCCAAGAATCTCTGAATATCCGAAGGATTCACCAATCTAGGCCAATTCTTCACCGCTTATATTTTCTGAGAGTCCATCTTTATGCCTTCCCTTGATACCACATGGCCCAAAACTCCACTGAGTTTAACGAAAACTCACACTTGATGAATTTGGCATATAATTGGCGATCCTTGAGAGTCTGCAGCACTACTCTCAAATGAGCAGCATGCTCCTCCTCGCTCCGAGAGTATATCAGGATGTTATCAATAAACACAATCAAGAACATATCCAAGTATGGATTGAATGCCCTGTTCATCAAGTCCTTAAAAACTGCAGGAGCATTAGTTAGTCCAAAAGACATAACTACAAACTCATAATGTCCATACCACGTCCTGAAGGCTATCGTCGGGATATCATTCTCCCGAACTCTGAGTTGATGGTACCCAGATATGAGATCTATCTTCTATAATACTTGGCACCCTGAAGCTGGTTGAAAAAATCAACAATCCTAGGTAAAGGATACATGTTCTTAATGGTAACATTGTTCAATTGCCGATAATCAATACACATGCGAAGCGAACCATCTTTCTTTCGGACAAAAAGAACTGGGGCACCCCATGGAGACTTTATCAGTCTAATGAAACCCTTATCTAATAGGTTCTTCAACTCCTTTAGCTTATCCATTCTGTAGGGAGGAATATATATAGGCTGCGTGTTGGGGCGAAGGTCATACCAAAATCAATCTCCCGCTTTGGAGGGATTCCCGGTAAATCATCTAGGAAGACTTTTGGATACTCACATACTACTGGACTGACTGGATAGTCGGGGTCTCGTACTCAACATCCTTAACCCTATCTAGATGGTTCACACAACCCTTAGCAATCATGTTTCTGGCCTTAAGGTAGGAAATGAAACGATCTACAGGCACAACTGAACTACTCTTCCATTCTAAGACTGGCTCACTTGGAAATCTGAACTCTATTGCTCGTGTTCTACAATTAATTGAGGCATAATATGCAAATAGCCAATCCATGTTGAGGATAACATAAAAATTAGTCATGGCTTACTCTATCAAATCTGCTGAGGTGACTTTCTGAAGGACTGAGACCGGGCAACCTCTATTATCCCGTCTAACTACAACTAAATTACCTACTAGAGTAGAGACTGAGAAGGGTTCTGACAAAACTTTGGGACTGACTTCGAAGTTACCGGCCACATAAGGTCTCACAGAATAAAAGGTATCCCCAGGATCTATCAAAGAATACACATCAAGATGGAAAACTCGCAGCATACCAGTGACCACATCGGGGGAAACCTCTTGCTCCTGGTGGGATGCTAATGCGTAGAATCAGTTTTGGTATTGACCGCCACTTGTGCTACTAGATGCCCCTGTTGTGTTGAGCACGTGGGAGGGGCCGCTGAATTCGAAATTGGGCCTCTGCCCTATCATGATCCCTCTCACTATCGTGAAATCACTGAGCATGTTTTTGGGCTTCTCACACCCGAAGCAAGCACCTGAACCTTCCAAGCACTGGCCCTTGTGCCCCCGACCACATCTACAACAAGATAAGATACTAGAATTTGCGGGTCTGCTGCTTTGACCCCTCGAGCCTGATGCTTACCCCTTTTGATCATGCCTAGCCTGGATGGCACACTCAGTGCTGAATATGCTAGGATTGATGACTTCTGGTGGGTTTGGTGTCGGTTTCCACTACCTAACCTCGGCTGTTAGAATCTGTGGCTATCAGTCCTGGCCCTCTTGGCCTCCCTCTCTCTTATATGTGCCGCCTCCATCAGCTAGGCGTACAAAACTATCCGAGGCAAATCAATATCCAAGTGTAGCATAGGGGTCCTGCAATCTTTGTCCAAATAGTCTACCACACAATGAACAAACCTACTCACCCGTGCCCTCTTATCAACCACTAACTTCGGGGCATACTTTGATAGGCGAGTGAACTCAAGGGCATACTCCTGCACCGTCCCCTTGCTTATGATTCGCGAACTTAGTTGGCTTCATCTCACGAGGGAAGAACCGATCTAAGAATGCAACATGGAACTTTTCCCAAGTTACAGGACCTGCTCCAGTGGTTCTACTATCTTTCCATTGATGAAACCAGATGTGTGCGACCCCTTTTAGCTTATATGAGGCCAACTCCGGACACTCGACTCCATTTACCCCCATGACTTGGGTGATCTTCACAATCTCATTTATGAATTCATGCGGGTCCTTATATACTTTTGACCTGAGGAACTATGGAGGGTTCATTCTCAAGAAATCCCTAACTCGAGCCGCCATCGCATTACTATTTTGCGGATCATGTGCAACTGCCTATTGACTGACCTGAGCGGTCAAGGCCTTCGCGAGCATCTGAATAGCTGCCCGAAACTCAGCACAGGCAATCGACTCTAATGCATGGTGCTCCTGGACTGGCGGGGCTTGTTGGTGCCCATTTCCGTTGCCATCCTTGTGGTTGTCTGCATTTCCATTCCTCCTACCATTTACTCTGTGGGGAGCCATGATTCTTCAATGGCAAATAGCATGAATTAGAAGGATAAAGTGACATCTCATTGCACGACATAGATCATGAAAGAATGGAACATTTCCTAAACGTCTGGTAGCCTCTTCGTCATAAGTGTGGCGTGCTTCACACCCATGAAATAGACTATACTTAACGCGGATTTCAGACACCCTATGACACTTCAAAACTATTTCTCTGATACCATGTTTGTCAAGACATGAATGGAGGCCCGAATAGCAACACAGGACAAGAAGCCCCGAGAGACTCCAAGTCGACCCATGGCATGAACATACATCTAACTCAACCAATAAGACTGAAGAATCAACATGATAATCTTAGCGGAAGTATAAAATAAACATATCATCAGAATACAAAATGTAAAGCTAAATACATCCTTTTGTCTGAAAAGCCTCTAAACATGATGAGTTGATGAGACAAGACCCCAAGTAACTCGATAAAGCTGAAACTGAAAATACATAGAGAAATCTGAGTAAGCATGGTCCTTGGGAGAAGAGGACTCGCCAACAAGCGTAAAATGCTATCTCTGAAGGCTGGCTATGAACGGGGTTGGGTATGAGTGTCGGGTCCTGTATCATGAAACGATACAATATAGAGCATGTAGTCGGTACGTGGAATATACTGAGTATGAAGGGTAAGTAAAACTGCTCAAATAAGTAAAATCATTTAAGAAATTACACAATGTAAATCATAAACAATAATAATATGAGAGTAGGGATTGCATGCATTCTTTTTGAAATTATGATCTCATCATAACATAACATAACATCATAACTGAATCGATTGACTCAAAGCTGAAAATCTGATAGTCATGAGTAAAACTGAACATTGAGGAAAACCTGCTTTAGAAAATATATAGATGTATAATTCTCATGAATAGTGAACATGTATAACTAAAATCATGAGGAACAACGGGAGGCTCATCTTTTAACCGACATACAATGATAGAGCTTACGTGGTCCCAACTATCACACTCAAGTGGGAAGAGTCGTCCCAAGCCTTGCCAGGGCTTGGGATGATACCATGATATCGACATCAAGCTCGTGGTGCAATAGGGAAGGGGATAGCTCACAAGGGAGGTATCGAAGTAATATATATATACACATATATATAAGTATAAACCTACGTTGGTGCGTAGTTCTGAGGCATAGGGTGATCACCCATAGCCTATTCGGTGCTAGACACTACTCCTAAAAACATGCATATGCTCTCCATGATTTTTTTCAACGAAGCTCAACATCGTCTATTGACGAAGATCAATAAACAAATACATCTCAAGGCTGAAATTATGCATATGAGAAGCTTTAACGCAAATCATACCACTAGATGAAAAATAATTGGGACATTTCACTCCAAAACCATGAGGCAAGCTTAATTCAGGAAATCATAACTCATACTTGAACATCTGGGCGTTGTCCAATACTTTATCATGCTTGAAAATACTGAATTCACAATGAAAACATGATTATAAACATGGGTATCTTGAAACATGTTTTTCATCATAATATCTCATCATAATCATACTTTTATCACAAATCTCATCTTTCATGAACTTCTCATCAATGGGCTTTTTAATTCATAAAACTTGAAACATGATTTTAATTGAAAATAATATAAAACTTGCCCATGAATCGTAATTCTATAATAGAAACATATTTAGATCATAACCATGTAGAGAATTAGGAAATTTATGCGTTGGGTTAAAACCCCATAGATTTGACATAGAAAATTCATGATATTGGGAATGGGTGAAAGTATTCACCCATTCATCACCCTACATACTTGGTTATAGCGGATTCTTACACTTCTTTGATTGCCCAAGCGGAATTGAAGAGAATTTAAGAAGAACAAGCTTGATTGCCCCCTCTAACTTTCTATCTTTACATGAATGAATGAGAATGGCCTAAAATGAATTTAACCCTCTTAAAAGGCATCATTCATAACTTAAAATGACGTAGTTTTAGGCCTTAGGATCTCAGGAATTACGGAAAAGCCCTTACTAAATTTGCAGAAAATAACTGCAAGTCAGTCCCCACGAGGGACATGATGACTCGTCACCACTGGCCAGGACTCATGGTGTCGTCCATCAAGTACACTGCTTATCAAGTCATCTGGGATCATCATGGGAGACTCAATGATTCGTTACTTGTGACCATGACTCGTGGTCACCACTCGTCATATGCACTTCCTTAATCTCAATCAAACCTTTCCCTGGTGGCCACGACTCATACCATTAATCGTGGTGACTGACCATGACTCGTGATCACGTCCATGGGGATCCAAATTCCCAAATTTCAACTCACCTCTGATCCTCACCACGAGTCACGTCACGACTCATGCGTTGCTCTCACGGTCACCTGACAACCTGTTTTGTGTCCTAATGCCAGTTTTAAATTATTCTATGTTTCAACTCCTAGGTCTGATCTTTGGGCTTTTGAGGTATAACAATATCTCCCCCTTGAAAAACATACAAAAAACCAGAGAAATGCAACATAACTAACATAGCAGAAGTCTGAACATAACATAACATCTGAGTGCATACATAAGTCTGAAGCTGAATACAATCTATGTCCGAAAAGCCTGTAATACTGACGAGTTGATGGACAAGACCCCAACTAAGTCACTATAGTCTGAAAACTTAAAATATGGAACATAGCTGAATAGAAAGTCCCTCGAAAGATGAGGCCTCACCAACTCTTATTGGGAAGTACAAATGTTGGAAATCTGGCTAGTGTCGGGACTAAGTCTAGATATCGAAACCTGTATCATCAAAATGATACAACATAGAGTATGTAATTAGTACACGGAATGTATTGAGTATGCAAAGTAAGAAAAACCGCTAAGTAAAATCATACATAATGCATATCATAAATCATATCAAGATAAGATTCTGAGAGTAGGGCTTGCATGCTATTTTCTGAAATCATGATCTGAACATAACTGAATATTATAACTGTGAATGACAAAGCTGAAAACTGCTAATCATAAGTAAAACTAAACATTGGGTCAAACCTGTTGAAAACATAATATCATGACTGATGAACATGCATAACTGAAATCATGAGGAATAATGGGAGACTCGTTATATAATCAACATTACCATGATAGAGCTTACATGGTCCCGACTATCACACTCAAGCAGGCAGAATCGCCAAAGCTTTGCCAGGGCGAAGGATGCTACCATGATATCGATATCAAGCTGAAGGCCCCTTGGGGGTAGGGGAAGCTCACGAGGGAGGTCCCAAATAATCTGAATATACCTATGTTGGCGCGTAGTTCTAAGGATTAGTGTTGACTGACCCTTACCCTAAACGGTGCTAGACATACTCCCAAAAATATGCACATGCTCTCGATCATTTTTCAACGAAGATAAACCATTAATTAGTGATGAACCTGACTCATAACATACACACATAAATCTTAAATCATAACATGAGGAGCCTTAGCTCAAACCATACCACAAGCTGAACATATTTGGGAGTCTAGACTCCAAAATCATGTGGCAAGCTAATTAACATGAAATCATGAACATATTTGATCATATGGGCTTGTTTAATACTTAAACATGCTTGACATTGAATTGATCTTATGAAAACATGAACATAAACATGGGTATTTCAAAATCATACTTTCTTCATAAACATCTCACCATGCTTGTATACATACTTCATATATCTCAACTTTCATGGACTTTCATGGATGGGCATTATAAATTAGAAAACTTGAAAACATAATTAATAATTTAAAACATTATAAAATATGCCCATTAATCATAATTCAACATTGAAAACATGCTTAGATCATACCCATGATTGATACTTAGGAAATTCACACATTGAGTAAAACCCCCATAGATTCATCAATTAGCATTTCATGAATTTACAGATGATTAGACATGGGTGAGGACTATTGCACCCATTCATAGCCTTGCATACCTGAAGAGATCTGATTTCACATCTTCCTTGATTGCCCAATGAGAATTGAGGAAGAACTTTGAAGAAGCTAGTCTTGATCACCTCTTAAACCTCTAAGCTTGCATGTATAAATTAGATTACGCTTAGAATGGCCTAACCCTTCTTAAAACATACTATTCTAAGCTTAAGATGACATAGTATAGGCCTTAGCAACTTAGGAATTATGGAAAAACCCTTAATAAATTCGCAGGAAATTTCCCACTACTAGTCCCAATGAGTGACTGGACGAGTCGTCGTCAAGGACCACAACTCGTGGTTTTCCTTTCATCGCCTTCACTAGAGAAAACTCAACATTGGTCACCATGGGGGACACCACGACCCGTGGTGTACCCGATGATTTGTGGTGATGAACCATTAGGTATACTGCCTACTGCCATCTTCCATACTGCCTACTGCCATCTTCCTTCATCCTTCAAACCACCTTTGACCATAGTTGACCTAATGAATCGTGGGGCTGACCACAGCTCATGGTCACATTCGTGATCACCCCAAATCTAAAATTGCTAGTCATGGTCAAACCCCTCCCCACAAGTCACTTAATGACTTGTGGTGTTCCTGATGGGTCATTGGACGACTCATCCTATGATCTGGTGCAGAAATTTCTATTTTCTTTGTTTCAACTCCCGGGGTCTGATCTTAGGATTTTTAAGGTATTACAACCACCCATCAAATCTAGGGTGTTAGGAAACTGAAAGTGAAGAAACCTAGTTAGTAAACTCACCTTTGGGAGAAAAAATGCCTCAACTTCTGGAAAATTAACCTAACTCTTCTCAATTTTCGTGCCTTAGAATAATAGGGTTAAAACATCAAAATTCTAACTTAAATCTTCACACTACCTCCCGTTATCTGCTGCAGTAGACCCACTATGGCGGCCAAGCCCTCGCGAAAACGGACACAATGGTTAGTCCTCCTTTCTCGCTATGGAGCACCTCTGACCGTTGTGACGGTCTCGCAGCAGTGGAACTCCTACTACAGCAGCAGAACTCCCACTGCAGCAGCGAGACTGTAGTTGCGGTCCCCGTTAACCAGTGGCTCAGAAATTCTTGCACATTTTCTATTCCTCAAACTCAAGTCTTAAATACAACTTCCTCAACACTTTCCACCGTGCATATAGGCAAAAATTAGGTTGTTCTAGACTTTCTCCCACCATAACGATGGATGGGTCGTTACATAAAATTTTCAGTGGTGATGGTGGCTACCGAATTTTCATGCCATCACATTTCTTTTCCTCCTTGTCTCTCTTCTCCTTCTTCAACTTTTGGTACAACTCTTTTATGTATCCTTTCAACCCACAACGATAGCACTCAATATCCTTGAGTCTGTCTCTAGATTTACTTATATTATATTGTTTATTATGAAAACTACGATTCTTGCTTCTCCCCTTAGAGCCAATCACCAAAACATCCGATGATGAGGAACCTTGACACTTTCTTTTGATCTCTTCACTCAAAATGCTACTTTTGGAAAGATCCATAGAGATCATACTATCTGGGTAGATTTTGACAATGAAGTTCTAAAAGTTTCCCAAGTGTCTGGTAGAGATCCAAGTAGAAATAAGACTTAAATTTCTTCATCAAACCTAATACTCATAGAAAATAACTGATTCGTGATTCACTGAAAGTTATTCGAATGATTTGTCATCAGAGAACCATCATGGTATTTTAAACTCAACATCTGCTTTATAAACAACATCTTATTATTTCCAGTCTTCCGAGCATACAAACTTTTAAGATGCTCTTATCAGGTCTGAGAATGTGTCTCCCTGGAAATGTGCTTCAACACATTATCTTCAACCCACCGCCTAATAAAGCCATAGACATGTCTGTGCAACAGATTCCACTCTTCATTATTTTTATCATCGGGCTTTATAGTGGCAAAAACTGATTGATAAAAATTTATTGACATAGAGCAGATCATCCAGTTTTCCCTTCCAAATGACGTAATTAATTCCATTTGGAGTAACCATTTACTTGTGTTTGCTTAACCATTCTAAAAAAAATATTTCAAACCAAGGCTCTGATACTAGTTTGTTGGGAAACACGGAGCAACAACAAACTACAGTTATAATCAAATAATAGGAAAAAAAATGAAAAATAATGTCACGAACAATTTTACATGAAAACCATTTTAAATAAGAGAAAAAACCACCGGCCAAGAGAAGTAACTGATATTACTATAGCCAGAAATTTTATACTATGTAGGCCTGAGCAAAATGCTACCATCACGACCCAAAAGGACGGACCATGCAGGCACCTACATTGATTCTACTTTATAGGAGAACTCTTACGAAACATTACAGTTAATATACAAATATCCCTTTAGTTCTCATCAATCAATGATAATCCCAACAAAATACAAAATTCTCCAAACATAACTCTCCCAACATCTAGTCTAGACAGGTATAAGAGCTCAGATGAAATACTTGACAAGAAAAAGAAAAGGACCCAGCTTCATCTGAGAAAAAGAAAATGGAAGCTAAGGTTGAGTACTCCACGCCAATCAAGGAACTTCAAACCTTCCACAACTTATACAAAAAAGGTTCATGAAGGTAGTATCTGTACACCACACATATCGGTAGGCATCATCAACCGACTAAGGTTAGTTAACACAACAGCATAATAATCAACATGAAATCAATGTTATTAAATTTAATGATTACTTCACTCCAAAAACATTACACTAGGTATAACTACTAAATTCTCATTCTTAAGTCTCACCAAAGTTTATGCCATTACTTTACGAACCAATTCATTATTAAATCCTTCAATCTATCTCCCTCTGTTTTTGCTGCAGCGTGGACGCCGACCCTGCTATCACGGTGATGTGTCCGCTGCCGCGCTATTCTATTCACTCAGCAGTCAATTTTTCTAGTCCAGTTCTGTTCTATTCCGCCATATAATTTTGTAACACATTTACTTCCTTTACCACTTTCCTGTGGTCGACTAAGTCCATCCATTATCATTTGTTACTTAATTAGGAATAGGATTTCCAACTCTTCCTAGTGAGGTACATAAGATACATAAATCTACTCACTATCCTTGATAACTTACTATCTTTGTTTAAACCAATCATACCATTTCCTGTAACGCGCCAAACTATTTAAAACAACATACAATTCACAAACACGGATTAAGGGATTCAAGAACACATAAGAAATCATCAACAACTGCCAAGAAAATAAAATTTTCAAATATTAAAATACATGCTCATACTTGTCTTCATACCACAAAATCCCATGAAGTATCTTACCTAGACCATATAGTCATATACAGTATCCAAACATGTCCCTTGTCTCAAACCTGAATTATGTCAGCATATTATGTATCACACTTATAATCTTATACCTTTCTTTATCTCCAGCCGTATGTATATCAAACCATACCTAAACAATCTTTGTCTCATGATGCCATCAGTGATATGCCCGGCACACACCTCCGTCATATCACTATACACACTTGCCAGAGTGTCTTATGCTTGTGTTATACCCCGGAAGCCCAAAGATCAGATCCGCGAGTTGAAACAAAGAAAAATTTTAAATTGGCATCAGGACACAGAACAGGTCATGAGGTAACCTTTGGGAGAAGTCCACGAGTCTTGATGTAACTCATGGTGAGGCTCAGAAGGTAAGTTGAAATTTATGAATTTGGATCCCTACGGACGTGACCATTAGTCGTTGTCAGGCCCTACGACTTGATAGGTAAGTCGTGGAAAGTGGTGATTGAGGAAAGAAAAGAAGAAGGCAGTGTACCTAATAGAAGAACCCAACGAGTCGTGGTCAGTTATCACGATTCATAGGAGGAGTCGTGGTTAGCCGATGGAAGTTATTTGAAATCACAGGCAGTGTTCGTGACGAGTGGTGACCACGAGTCATGGTCACTAGTAATGAATCATGAGGTCACCTGTGATGATCCCAGATGACTTGATAAGTAGTGCCTTGATGGATGATACCACAAGTCGTGGACAGGGGTGATGAGTCATCATTTCCCTCATGGGGATTGACTGGCAGTTATTTTCTGCGAATTTAGTAAGGATTTTTTATAATTCCAAAGATCCTAAGTCCTAAAATATATTGTTTTGAGTTATGAATGATGACTTTTAAGAGGCTTAAGTTCATTTTAGACCACTCTCATTCATGCATGCAAAGATAGAAAGTTAGAGGTGGTGATCAAGCTTTTTCTTCTTCAAATTCTCTTTAATTCCTCTTGGCAATCAAAGAAGTATAAGAATCAGCTATAATCAGGTATGTAGGGTTATGAATTGGTGAATCCTTTCACACCTATTCCCAATCCCTCTCTAAATCATGAATTAACTATGTCAAATCTATGGGGTTTTAACACAATCAAGAATTTTCTAGTTCTCTACATGGGTATGATTTAAATATGTTTCTACTATTGAATTATGATTCATGGGCAAGTTTTATATTCTTTTCAATTAAAATCATATTTCAAGTTCTATGAATTAAAAAGCCCATTATTGAGAAGTTCATGAAAGATGAAATTTGTGATGAAAGTATGATTATGATGAGATATTATGATGTAAAGCATGTTTTCAAGCTACCCATGTTTATAATCATGTTTCAATGTGAATTGAGTATTTTCAATCATGTTAAAGTATTGGGACATTCCCACATGTTCAAGTATGATTTATGATTTCCCGAATTAAGCTTACCACATAGTTTTGGAGCGAAGACTCCCAATTATATTTCATCTTATGGTATGGTTTGAGTTAAAGCTTCTCATATGCATAATTTTAACCTTTAGATGTTTTTGATTACTAAGATTGATCAATAGACGATTTTAAGCTTCGTTGAAAAATGATGGAGAGCATATGCATATTTTTGGGAGTAGTATCTAGCACCGAGTAGGCTAAGGGTCGATCACTCTATGCCTCAGAACTATGCGCCAACGTAGGTTTATACTTATATATATATATTACTTCGGGACCTCCCTTATGAGCTATCCCTGCTCTATCGGGCCACGAACTTGATATTGATATCATGGTATCGTCTTTAGCCCTGGAAAGGCTTTGGAAGGCTCTACCCACTTGAGTGTGATAGTTGGGATCACGTAAGCACTATCGTGGTATGTCGGTTAAAAGATGAATCTCCCATTTTTCCTCATGATTTCAGTTATGCATGTTCACCTTTCATGAGATTTATACATCTATATATGTTCTAAAGCATGTTTGACTTAATGATCTGTTTTACTCATGATTATCATATTTAAGCTTTGAGTCAATCGATTCAGTCATGATGTTATGCTATGTTATTATGAGATCATGATTTTAGAAAGAATGCATGTAAGCCCTACTCTCAGATTCTTATTATTATTGTCTTACATTATGCATGTTTTAACGGATTTTACTTATTCAAGTGGTTATACTTACCTTGCATACTCGGTACATTCCACGTACTAACCACATACTCTATGTTGTATCATGTCATGATACAGCACCCGACACTCACACTCAGCCCCGTTCATAGCCAGTCTTTAGAGATAGCATCTTACGCTTGTTAGTGAGTCCTCATCTCCAGAGGACCATGCTTATTTAGATTTCCCTATGTATTTTCAATTTCCAGCTTTATCAAGTTAGTTAGGGTCTTGGCTGACAACTAATCATGTTTTGTGGCTTTTCAATCAAAAGTGATGTATTTAGATTCAGATTGTGTATTTTGATCTTATGTTTATTTTAGACTCCTGCTAACATTATCATGGTGATTCTTCAGTCTTATTGGTTGAGTTAGATGTATGATCATGCCATGGGTCGACATGGAGTCTCTCGGGGCTCCTTGCCCCGTGGTGCGTCCGGGTCTCCGTTGGTGTCTTGAAAAACTTGGTATCAGAGAGTAATAGGTTTGAAGTGTCCTAGGGTGTCTGAAAGCCTCGTTGAGTCTTTTTTATGGGTGTGAAGCGCTCCACACTTATAAAGAAGAGGCTATGAGACTTTTAGGAAATGTTCCCTTCTTTTATGATCTATGTCGTGCAATGAAATTTCTCCCTATCCTTCTAATTCATGCTATTCGTGATTGCAGAATCATGGCTCCCCGTAGAGTAAATGCTAGGAGGAGCAGAAATGGAGAGGACCACGAGGATGGAAACGAAAATGGGCACCAGCAGGCCTTACCAATATAGGAGCACCATGCACCGGAGTCGGTTGCCCATGTCAGTTTGGGGCAGCTATTCAAATGCTCGTGCAGGCCTTGACCGCTCAATTCAATTAGCAGGAAGTTGTGCATGTTCTGCAAAATGGCAATGCAGTGGTGGCTCAATCAGAGATTTCTTGAGAATGAACCAGCTAGAGTTCCTCGTGTAAAAAGTAGATGAGCACCCGCATGAGTTCATAGATGAGATTGTGAAGATCACCAAAGTCATGGGGGTAAATGGAGTTGAGTGTGTAGAGTGGGCCTCGTAGCAGGTAAAAAGGGTCGCAAACATTTGGTTTTGTCAATGGAAATATAGTAGGACCACTGGAGCAGGCCCTGTCACTTGGGAGGAGTTCCATGTTGCATTCTTAGATCGGTTCTTCCCCCGTGAGATGAGAGAGATGAAAGCAGCTGAGTCGTGAATCTTAAGCAGGGAAGGATGATGGCGCAGGAGTATGCCCTTGAGTTCACTTGCCTATCAAAGTACACCCCAGAGTTAGTGGCTGATTAGAGGGCATGGGTGAGCAGGTTCGTTCATGGAGTGGCGGTCTATTTGGACAAGGATTGTAGGACCGCTATGCTCCACTAGGATATGGATTTCCCTCGGATAGTATTCTATGCCCAGCAGATGGAGGCGGGGCATATGAGAGAGAGGGAGTCCAAGAGGGCTAGGACTGATGGTCAAAGATTCTCACAACTGAGGTTAGGTGGTAGGCACCGACAGCAAACCCACCGGAGATCTTCATCCCTAGCATCTTCAGTGTTGAGTGTGCCATCCAGGCCTATACATGATTATAGGGGGTGAGCATCAGGATAGAGGGGTCAGAGCAGCAGACCCGCTGATTCTAGTATCCCAGCTTGTCACAGATGTGGTCGGGGGCACACGAGCCAGTGCTTAGGAGGTTCAGGTGCTTGCTTCGGGTGTGGAAATCCCAGACACATGCTCAGATATTTCCCAAAAGAGAGACAGGACCATAATGGGGGCCGAGGCCCATCTTCTTGTTCAACTACCCCACCGCTCGCTCAACACATTTTGGGGCATCTACCAGCACAGGTGGCGGTCAGTGCCTAAATAGATTCTACGAATTAGCATCCCACCAGGAGCAGGCGGTCTCCCTGGCTGTGGTCACTTGTATGTTACGATTTTTCCATCTTGATGTATATGCTTTGTTAGATCCTGAGGCTATCTGTCGTTTGTGACACCTTGTGTGGCCAGTAGCTTCAGAGTCAGTCCCGAAGTCTTGTTAGAACCCTTAACAATTTCTACTCCAGTAGGTGAGTCAGTTGTAGCTACACGGGTGTACAGAAGTTTCCCGGTCTCAGTCCTCCAGAAAGTCACCTCTGCAGATTTGATAGAGTTATCCATGACCGATTTTGATGTTATCCTCGACATGGATTGCTATTTTCATGTTATGCCTTAGTTAATTGTAAAACCCGAGCAGTAGAATTTAGATTTCCGAGTGATCCAGTCTTAGAATGGAAGGGTAGTCCAGTTGTTCCTCTAGGTTGTTTCATTTCCTACCTTAAGGCCAGAGAGATTATCTCCAAAGGTTGTGTGTGCTACTTGTTTAGGGTTAAGGATGCGATGTTTGAGACCCCGACTATCTAGTCTATCCCAGTAGTATGTGAGTAACCAGAGGTCTTTCCTGATGATCTACTGGAACCCCTCCTGAGCGGGAGATTGATTTTGGTATTGACCTTCTTCCCGACACGCAACCTATATCTACTCCTCCTTAAAGAATGGCTCCAGCTGAGCTAAAGAAGTTGATGGATCAGTTGAAGGACCTGTTAGATAAGGGTTTCAATAGACCGAGCAAGCCCCCATGGGGTGCACCGGTTCTCTTTGCCCGAAAGAATTATGGTTCTCTTTTCATGTGCATTGATTATCGACAATTGAATAAGGTCACCATCAAGAACAGGTATCCTCTACCTAGGATTGATGATTTATTCGACTAGATTTATGGTGCCAAGTGATTTTTGAAGATAGATCCCAAATTCAGTTACCATCAGCTCAGGGTTCAGGAGAGTGACATCCCGAAGACAGCCTTCAGGAAGCGGTATGGACATTATTAGTTAGTAGTTATGTCTTTTGGGCTAAAGAATTCGCCTGCGGCTTTGATGGACTTGATGAATAGGGTGTTCAAGCCATACCTGGATATATCCGTGATTGTGTTTATTGATGACATCTTGATATACTCTTGGAGTGAGGAGGAGTATGCCGCTCATTTGAGGGTGGTACTATAGACTCTTAGGTTTTGCCAATTATATGCCAAATTCAGCAAGTGCAAGTTTTGGTTTAACTCAGTGGCCTTTTTGGGCCATGTGGTATCAAGTGAGGGTATAAAGGTGGACTCTCAGAAAATAGAAGCGGTGAAGAATTGGCCTAGACCAGTGAATCCTTCAGATATTCAGAGCCTTTTGGGTTTAGCCCGCTACTACCGAGGATCTGTGGAAGGTTTCTCATCTATTCCAGCACCCTTGACAAAATTGACCCAAAAGAAGTGAAATTCCAATGGTCGGAGGCTTGTGAGAAGAGCTTTCAAGAGTTGAAGACTCGACTTACTTCAGCACCAGTGTTAACTCTATCGGAGGGTACCGATTGGTTCGTGGCGCATTGTTATGCTTCAAGGATCGAACTTGGGTGTGTATTGATGCAATAGGAAAAGGTTATAGCATATGGCTCTAGATAACTAAAGGTTCACGAGAAGAATTACCCAACCCATGATCTTGAATTGGCCGCGGTGGTATTCGCCTTGAAGATTTGGAGACATTATTTGTACAGGATCCATGTGGATGTGTTTACGGACCATAAGAGTTTATAATATGTGTTCACACAGAAGGATCTCAATATTCGGAAAAGGAGGTGGTTGGAGCTACTCAAGGACTATGATATGAGTGTGCTTTACCATATGGGTGAGGCCAATGAAGTGGCAGACACACTTAGTAGACTCTCTAGGGAGAGTGTGTCTCATGTGAGTGAGGGGAAGAAGGAGCTGGTGAAGGAAGTGCATCGACTCACAAGGTTGGGAGTTAGGCTGGTTGACTTTATGAAAGGTGGTGGTGTCGCTCAGAATGGATCAGAATCAACATTGGTGACTAATGTAAAAGCTAGGCGTGATGAGGACCCGATTTTGGTAAAGATAAAGGAAGTCATTCAGAATCAGAAGGTAGAGGTCTTCCCCAAAGGGGGAGATGGTGTGCTTCGGTACTAGGGTCACTTATGTGTTCCAGATGTGGATGAATTGAGGAGTCAGATGTTGCACGAGGCTCATGGATCCAGGTATTCTATCCATCCAGGTGCTACCAAGATGTACCGTGACTTATGGGAAGTATATTGGTGGAATGGCATGAAAAAGGACAAAGCAGAATTTGTAGCTAAGTGTCCAAATTGTCAGCAAGTGAAGGTCGAGCACCAGAGACGGGAGGTGTGCTTCAGGATATCAATATTCCTACTTAGAAGTGGGAAAAAATTAATATGGACTTCATCACTGATTTACCTCGTACTCATCGACAATATTACTCCATTTGGGTTGTGGTAGATAGATTGACCAAGGTTGCTCATTTTCTACCGGTCAAAACCACGGATTCAACGAAGGATTATGCCAAACTATATATCCAGGAGCTAGTTCGATTGCATAGAGTTCCCTTGTCCATCATATCAAACAGAGGTGCTCAATTCACCTCTCAGTTTTGGAGGTCATTTTAAAAAAGACTTGTTACTCAGGTTAAGCTCAGCACACCATTTCACCCGCAAATGGATGGTCAAGCGGAGCGGACAATAAAGACTCTTGAGGACATGCTGAGAGCATGCGTGATTGACTTCAAGGGTAGTTGGGATGATCATTTGCCTCTTATCAAGTTTGCATACAATAACAAATATCATTCCAGCATTCGGATGGCTCCGTTTGAGGCTCTCTATGGGCAGAGATGTAGATCGCTTATTGGCTGGTTTCAAGTTGATGAAGCGGCGATGATAGGACACAATTCAGTCCATGAGGCTATGGAGAATGTGCAGCTCATACGAGACAGGTTGAAAACAACTCAACATTTCCAAAAGTCCTATGCCGATGTGAGAAGAAGAGAATTAGAATCAAGGTGGACGATTGGGTGTTTCTGAAGGTATATCCCATGAAGGGAGTGATGTGGTTTGGAAGGTAAGGAAAACTCAGCCCTCGTTATATTGGCCCTTACTGAATTGTCAAACTGGTTGGTAAGGTGGCATATGAATTGGAGTTGCCCTCAGAATTGGCTTCCGTGCATCCTGTTTTCCATGTATCACTCTTAAAGAAGTGTTTGGGTGATCCAACTCTAGTTGTCCCGGTGGACATTGTTGGTGTGAAAAACAGCCTCAGATATGAGGAGGTTCTGGTGGAAATATTGGATCGTCAAGTTTGAAGGCTAAGAAACAAGGAAATAACTTCAGTGAAAGTTTTATGGAGGAATCAACATGTTGAGGGAGCTAATTGGGAATTCAAAGCGGATATGATTGCTAGATACCCGCATTTACTCTCTACTAGCTCAATTCCAGCTTGAGGTATCAGTTTTGCTCTAAAACTCTATTTAGTTTTCATGTACAGTTCATGTGCCCAAGATTCTTTTATGTATATAAGATGTATGTATGATTCGTGAATTCAGTTCAGCTGCGTAGTTTGAATCGGAGATAGTCAGTTCGTCAGTTTTCAACTTAAATGATCAATATTTTAATATGATGATTGCATTTCTCTGCTTTCTGTATCTTTTCTAACATTTGAGGATGAATGTTCCCAAGGGGGAGATATTGTTATACCCCGAAAGCCCAAAGATTAGACTCGGGAGTTGAAATGGAGAAAAATTTAAAACTAGTATAAAGACATAGAACAGGTCGTGAGGTGACCCATGGGAGCACCACGAGTTGTGATGTGACTCGTTGTGAGGCTCAGAAGGTGAGTTGAAATTTGGGAATTTGGATCCCTATAGATGTAACACGAGTTTTGGTCAGGCCCCACGACTCATTAGGTCAGTCGTGGGAAGTGGTGATTGAGAAAGGAAAAGAAGAAGGGAGTGTACCTAACGGAAGGACCCCACAAGTCGTGGTTAGTTATAACGATTCGTGGTAGGGGTCATGGTCAGCCAATGGAAGTTATTTGAAATGACAGGTAGTGTTCATGACAAGTGGTGACCACGAGTCGTGGTCATGAGTAATGAATCATGAGGTCACTCGTGACGATCCTAGATGACTTGATAAGCAGTGTACTTGACGAATGATGCCACGAGTCGTGGCCAGGCATCACGAGTTGTCATATCCCTTGTGGGGACTTACTGCAATTATTTTCTGCAAATTTAGTAAGGAATTTCCGTAATTCCTAAGATCTAAATTACGTCATTTTGAGTTATGAATGATGACTTTTAAGAGGTTAAGTTCATTTTAGACCATTCTCATTTATGCATGCAAAGATAGAAAGTTAGAGGGGGTGATCAAGCTTGTTCTTATTCAAATTCTCTTCAATTTGTCTTGGGAAACAAGGAAGTGTAAGAATCAGCTATAACCAGGTATATTGGGTTATGAACGGGTGAATCCTCTCACACCCATGCCCAATCCCTCTCTAAATCATGAATTTCCTATGTCAAACCTTTGGTGGTTTTAACCTAATGCATGAATTTCCTAATCCTCTACATGGGTATGATTTAAATATATTTCTACTATTGAATTGTTATTCATGGGTATGCTTTATATCATTTTCAATTAAGATCATGTTTTATGTTTTATGAATTAATAAGCCAATTGATGAGAAGTTCATGAAAGAAGAGATTTGTAGTGAAAGTGTGATTATGATGAGATATTATGATGAAAAGTATGTTTTAAAGCTACCCATATTTATAATCATGTTTTAATGTGAATTGAGTATTTTAAAGCATGTTAAAGTATGGGGAAATGCCCACATGTTCAAGTATGATTTATCATTTCCCGAATTAAGCTTACCACATGGTTTTGGTGCGAAGACTCCCAATTATTTTTCAGCTTGTGGTATGGTTTGAGTTAAAGCTTCTCATATGCATAATTTCAGCCTTGAGATGTATTTGGTTATTGAGCTTCGTCAATAGACGAAGTTGAGCTTCGTTGAAAAATGATGGAGAGCATATGCATATTTTTGGGAGTAGTGTCTAGCATCAAGTAGGCTAAGGTTCAATCATCTTATGCCTTAGAATTATGTTCGGGATGTTTCGCAACTACACGCAAGTTCACGTGGTCAAATAAGTAGTAAAATGGCTAAAGTAAGCCAAGTATCGATCCCACAGGGACTGAACCAAGGTAATAATCGAATTAAGTATTAATGAACTCTAACTCTAAAAATGCAGAAAACAATTTAAAGAAGATTTGGAGAGTTTGTTTCCTAACTTATACTAATCTAAGACGAAATTATAAAGTGAGTCTGAACTATAGTAATGAGCAAGCTGAGGCTAAAATGAACATGCACGGAAGTAATTTATCGATACAATTCGGTTAATCATTCCTTCGGTTGCTAGTCAAGAATTATTGCCTATGGAGAGAAACTCTCGTATTCTACCCAACTTAAGAATCATGAACCTTCAACCTATTTTTCTGTGATAAAAGAATTTCATGTTCTAGCTATACGAAACCGATTCCTTAATTGACTAATATGACTTTCAGATATATTTCTATTCTGAAGGTAAATCAATTCTCAATTTTCCCAAACTAAAAAGAGATCATATCCTACCATTCAGAACTTTCCAATTTCTTTCCTTTCAAGATAAAATTGGATTTTTTAGATATACATTAACATTGGCCAGACATTAATGCAGTAAGAACAAGAATTGATAGAACAACCATGGATGAAAAGATGAAAAACCAAAATGATTAACAATTACATTCCAGTACAAATGTTCTTAACCTTAGCAAGAAGTGAATTTAGCCACTCATTTGTGGATTAAACATCATCAACTGAGTATGAATCATACAAACAATTGAAATAAAGGAGAAAGAGTTAGAGAAGAACCCTAAGAATTTCGTCCCCTCAACTGTCTGTAAGCCACGTTCTTGCTCAACTAAGTTAGAATAATTAAAAATAAACCTAAGTGTGCTATTTATACTAGTGGGAATTTTTCCCGGAATAACAAGCAACGTGTCACGGAGTGCATCGCGGAGCACTACCTTTGTGACACGGTGCAAACGCGGACCCTCACTGGAAATTTATGTTCTAGGTAAATATAGGCAACGTGACACGGCATGTAATGCGGGGCTTAGCCAACGTGCCACGGCGCCGTCGCGAACCTTCACTGGAAATTTGCCAAAATAAATCATCCGATGCAGACTGCCTCCGCGATGGCAGCGTGACACGGCTCTATCGTGGAGCCCCTATATTTGCTGCTTTTCCTTGACCTTTTCCACTGCTCGCTTCTGAGTCCATTCCCGATTTTCACCAACATGCAACTTAGCTTCCTAAAATTATATTTTTCCTACAAAACAACACTAATCATGTTGGTTAGTATAAATTCACATTTTAACTACAAATCACATGAGAATGTACAAATAACAATAGATAAACAAGATGAAATAGAACATTTGAGCATCACTTGGGCATATAATTCTGCCCAAGATCACTTACCCCACACTTAAAACCTTGTTCGTCCTCGAGCAATACTCTCACATCTCAGGCAATTGACACCCACTTATAGATACTTTGGCTCGACAATTCAAACTACAGTTATACTGATTATTTAATATAGCAAATCATCAAGAAAACATGCATAGTCTCATCAACACAATGACATTCCCCACATTAAGACTTCCTAGACTCAAGAATCGACTCTCGATCACGGCAAACTCATGCAAATCAATTGATCAAGACATCCGACACAAAATTCAATCTCTCATCAAGCATGTGCCCTCACAACACAAGAGAATTACCCCTTTTCCAATCATATGATTTCCAAAGCATTACATGCAGGGGTATATGAGCACGATTTCGGTCTCTCTCCCAAGGAATTCACATGCATCACGTCATGAACCATTGGCTTTCCTCTAGTGTATTACTGCACTAATATAAGGAAGCATGATGTAAGATCACGTAGGACTTAACGGGTTGTAATGTAAGTTAAGGAACTAGTAAATACTGGGCTAACCAATAATATCATCTAGCCTCCTTAAGCGCTTTTCAATACATACCACCATCATTATAGGCATTGTTTCTTCCTTCATTCTCCCATTCTTGAAGTCTTTCTTTATTTTTGTTCCCATTTCTTTAAGCACACTCGACTTAATAACAAAGATTAGTTATACATCTTCATTTTATTTAAATTCGGCAAGTGCACCCTTGACCTTATCTTTACTTTCACCGCTTCCACTTTTCCTTTCTTTTCACACTTTTCACTCCTTGACACTGTGGGAAAATTATTTTTCTTGAGCGCTTAAGAGTTTTTGATCAAATTCACGGATAATGAAAAGAAGGGATGAAGCTCCATTTCTACCTCTTCACGAAAGAAAAAAAATAGGCTAAAGGCTCAATGGGGCTAACTAGGATGTACATTCAAGGTAGGTATGATAAGAAAAAACTTTTGATTAAATCAAAGAAATGCCTACATCCTTTCCTACACTAGACATCCTTCATTTCGTTTCGTACACACACCAGGCAAGTTCAAGTAACTTCACAATAGCATGGAAGAATCGAAACCTCACCTCACACTCATTGCACATGCTCAACTCAAGACATATTCACAAACTCTTCAATCATCTAATTACAAGAATTCAATATTAAGCCTCAATCACACCCAATCGAACTCTATGGCCTAGGTATCTCAACATGTTTCACATTTGCATGCTTCCATACGAATCATCTTTGCATCTCAATATCATGTACAACACATAACAAGAATTCCGAATCATGAAGTAGCGACACGTTTTGGAAACAAACAAAAGAAAGAAAATAAAAGAAAGAACAAGACTACTCCTATCGACTACATTTCCCTTAAGACGGTCGTCATCCATCCATCATAGGGAACGATCACTATTTACGACTTTGGTTCAATGGGACTATTCTCGGTAAAAGCATTGAAAACAAAGGCTGAGAAACCCAATCATAAAAAAATTCAACAAAAATTTTAAAAATATCAATAATTTCGATAGAAAACAAAGAATAATATTTACACAACCAGCTAACACAACCGGCTAACAACAAATCAACACAGCACACAACAGCTTACCATTCATTACAACACTGAATTACAATACAATACATACGCACAAAATCACAAGGTCACAATTTTTTTTCACAACAGGCACCACAACACAAGACATAAACAGAAACAAAAACCACAACGAACCATACAACACCTAACTACTCCCACCCAACACTTAAACCGAACACTGTCCCCAGTGTTCATCAAATTCAACATAGCACAGAAGTAGGTGGTGAAACTCCCTGATCAATCGAAGTGTTCAACTTCTTCGTCATGTGTAGTTGCCTCATCCCCCATATCTGAATCGGCCCCGCTGTGCTCATCTGACTCAACATCTGAGTCATCACAGCGTGTCTCCTCATCAGTAGGGGCATCATCATCTACAGGCTCCACAAAAGCTGGCCCACTCAGCATAGAGCTCGGGCATTTTCGCCAAAGGGGTAATCTAGCTCGAGCTGTCATAGCTCATCTTCTGTTGCTGGCCTCCCGCCTATGCGTAACTGCAGCATCTGCATCCCGTACATGCGGGCCATATATTGATCATCCCGAGCATATCGCTCGGCTAGTGTGAGAATTGTCCCGTGAGTGGTGTTGAGTGCCTCGGTTTTGGTGACGTCCAAGGCACGCCTATCCATTTGCAGGATGTAGTCTAGGGCCTACTCCTCGATGTCAAGGCCCCTCAGAAACATGGTCAGCAAACCAGCAAACCGTACCTGTGCCTTTGATGCAAACGGGCCCTCTTCATGGTGGAGATGATCACCGCCCCCACATTAATCTCCAGCCCTTTCATTAGGGCATAAACCATGCACACACGATCTTGGGTGACATCCATCATGTGCACCCCAGGGATCAGGCAGGAACACACAATTTTAAGCCAAATCCTGTCTTCCCTATTCATTTGAGAGTAAGGCAGTGTCTAATGGTAGCCCCTCTCCTTGTGCCTGCTCCACCGTGGTGTCAAACGGGCTCCACATAGAGTGTGTCTGATATCCGCATAGTGTGGAGATATATTCAACTGCTGAAGTACATGGGCGTCTGTGTCCCGCGCCCCCAATATGGCATTCAGGTGATGGGGCTCAAAGGTGACAACCTGCCCCCTTATCTTGATAGTGTGACTGCGGAGTGTCGGGTTCCATTTTGCGTAGAACTCCCAGATCAGATGGAGATTGCACTCCTTGGGATCTTCGAAGATGAAGTTTAGCCCGGAAGTGTCAATCCGGTGTACTATTCTAGGGAATTCCTGTGCAAGTGGCTCCCTTGCAATGTGCTCCTCAGGGAAGTATTTGGTCTCCTTGTGCTTTGCATACCATTTCTTCCCTTCATCCGTCACCCATCGGGTTCTGTATTGATGGCGTTGGCCGCGTGGAACCGCTGGTGCTTCTTGAACTGCTGTTCCCAGTCTAATCCTCTTTCTCCCGGCGCCTGATGTAGATGCGCCCTTTACTTTGTCTTGCTTGCTTGACATCATTCCTATCAAATCAAACAGACAGTCCCAATGTTATTCAAGTTAAAAATTAGCTTCTACTAAGGTTAGGTTGAGTTAGGCCACCCCACACTTAGTCTTCAGCCACAATGAAAACAATTCGGCAAGACAAATATTCTTTTCCAATTTTTATCAATCAACATGCCTCGTGCATTTAGATATGTCGATGGAATAATTACTAGGTACTACTCATACTTCATAAAACTAATCACAATTTCACCATCGATTCCATTACATCACCTAGCACTTAGCCAAAAATTTTCTCAACAACAACAACCTATGCAATTCACTAATTTCATTTTCCCAAAAATTCCCTTGTTTATTTAGCGTATTCATCCATATTCACAACATCATTTACATCACCCAACATGCACAACCCAATTATTTTCACATTTTCAACCAAATTTAGTTTCTTCCTACTCAAATTCCAACCCTAGCTACCAATTTCACAAAAATTCAATCAAACATGTATTCATCGAGTTCATATACTCACAACGATACTACGAACATCAATAAATAATAACTTAAATGAATTAACGCTCATTTTACACATAGGGAAAGGTTTACTCACCTCACATGCTCAAAAATTGAAAATTTCGGCAAACAGTGAGGTTAAGTTCAAGAACATACATTTAATTCGATGAACTCGAAGAGAAGTTGAAGAAAATTCGATCCTAGGTTCGTGTCGCGTTGGGGGAGGAGGGATTTTAGGGGGTTTGTCGCGGAGGGGAGTGAGAAATGGGGAAAATGAGGGGTTTTCAGGGTTAAAAGGAGGTTTTTTCGCGCGGGTCATGCGGTGACCCGGTGTGACCCGACGCGAATAACACCTCAACATGTCACAGAGGGTAACACGGAGCACCCCCTCCGTGACACGGAGCCATCAAGTAGGTGTTCTGGAATTTGTGAAAATTCCAGAGTACCTTCAACGTGTCACGGAGGGTAATGCGGAGGCCCTCCTCCTTGACACGGAGCCATCGCGCAGGCTCACTGTCTTGCCACTTTTTAATTTTTTCTCACCTCGATTTTTTTCCTTTGCGATTCTTTGCATTTTTGCCCTCCATTCCACTTGAAAATCATCTCACAACAAGAAATTGGTTAGAATTCATAGGTTTCAAACACAACCACAATTTTTTTGTTTTTATCTTTTTTTTTTTCTTTTTTTTCTTTTTAACTAATTCTACTCATCTATTACAACAATTTCACGGGTTGCCTCGCGTGCAGTGCCTGGTTTACCATCACGGCTCGACGTCATTAAAGCTCAATCATCCTCTAGAGTGACAGACGTTTTCTCTCGAATAACGTCCTCACCCCAGTAATGCTTACACCATTGCCCATTAACCAAGAACGTGGCACTTTGATCTTCTTGCCACAACTCCAATTTTGGGGTGTCCTCAATCGGTGGTTTTCCCACTAGATCTTGAGAATCAACAATCTGACCAATATCTACTTGATTTAGCACGTTGATTGCTGAAAGCTCCTCATATATGGCCGAAAGCTTCGTGGCCTTGTATACATTGAATACCTCCACTTTGTCATGCGCCCGCATAGTTAGCTACCCTGCAGCTACATCAATCAATGATTTCCCGGTTGCCAAGAAAGGACGTCCCAAAATAAATGGGACTTCCGCATCCGGCTCAAAATCCAGCACAATAAAATCTACCGGGAAGATAAGGGAGCCCACTTGCACCAGTACGTCCTCCACAATGCCATCTGGTCTGGCCAAAGAACGATCCACTAACTACAAGATCACTGTGGTTGGTCTAGGACTACCCATCCCCAACTTCTTGAACACCAATGTCGGTTTCAAGTTAATGCTTGCTCCCAAATCGCATAATCCACGAGCTCGGATCCTTTGCCCAGTTGTGATTTGGATTGTATAGCTCCCAGGGTCCTTGAGCTTTGTTGGTAACCTATCCTGTATCCAGGAAGTGCACTCCTCAGTCAGCGCCACCGTAGCATACTCCGTCAATCTGCTTTTGTTCGCCACAATGTCCTTGATATACTTTGCATACTTTGGCACTCCCTGCAAAACATCAACAAGAGGTAAATTAATGTGTACTTGTTTAAGCACCTCCATGAACTTTTTGAAACATGCTTCCTCCTTGTGTTTCTTAAATCTTTGAGGGAACGGGGGTGGTGGTCTTTCTGGTTCAGCTGCCTTCTCCTTCCCCCTCTCATCATCATGTTCCCTTTCTTTCTCCACTGCTCCTGGTTGCTGAGGTGGTCTTTCTGGTTCCACCTCCTTGAGTTGTAAACCACTCCTTGTGGTCACTGCATTTACTTGCTTGGGATAACTGATTGTTCTTTACATCTGCCGCCAATTTTACATAGTCAGCCTGCAATTGAGCTTGGTTAGCTATCATTGTTTTAAACATTTCCTCAATGCTAGGTGGTGGTGGTAGAGGAGGTGCATTGTTGCTTCTGTATTGAGTCTGATAGTTCTGCTGCCCTCCTTGATTTCTCTGCGCACCCTGATTCGAACTCTGCCCTTGATGGATGTTACTATCCCAGGAGAAATTCGGATGATTCCTCCAATTAGAGTTGTAGTTGTTGCCATACTGTTGGTGATTATTTCTTTGTATATTACTAACAAAGTTCACTAAATCTGGATTTGCACCACAACACTCAGCTGAGTGTTCATTACTACCGCATACTTCACACCAAATCTGTTGCACTACATTAACTGGGGCTTGAGGTTGATTCAAGCTCATATTGCTGAAGTGGGTGTTGAGTTGATTTTGTAACGCAGCGATCTGTGCAGCGATAGCTGTAAAACCATCAACTTCCAAGACTCCTGTTGCTTTCCTTGTTCCTCCTCTAGAAAAGTCCGTATTCCACTCTAGATTTCCCTGCGAAATACGATTTAACAAAGTATACAGCTCCTCATAAGTCTTTTCTAATGCTTGTCCCCCAGCTGCTGAGTCTAGAAAAATTTTTGTGTGGGGTTCCAAACCTTCTATGAAAGTATGCACCATCACATCATTGGACTGGTGATGGTGAGGACAATCTCGTAACATGGATTGAATCTTTCCCAAGCTTGATACAGATTCTCCCCCTCTCTTTGTTTAAAACATAGAATCTGACTTCTTAGTCTTGCTATTTCCCCGGATGGAAAGAACCGTATCAAAAATTTTCTTGCAAGATCATCCTAAGTGGTGATGGAATTAGGTGGCTCAGCTTTCAACCACCTCTTTGCTTCTCCCAATAGTGAAAATGGGAACAATGTAAGCCTTATGTAATCAAATGATACTCCAGCGGGGATGTAAGTGTCACTTATCTCCAAAAAGTTTTGGAGATGTTGTTGTGGATCTTCGTGAGGGAGACCTGTGAATTGCCCGCTGGTGTGCAGCAATTGCACCATATTCTGTTTCAGCTCAAACCTCCCTCCTGGCTCAGGTTTGCGAATGCTTGATGTAACATTGTTAGCATGTGGGATTGCCACTCCGCGAACCGGCCTAGCTGCCATTTCCTCAGGCACTAACACTGCTCTTACGAGTGGTGGATTTTGTTGTTGCTCCAGGATTGTTTGTCTGAGCAACTACAGCTTTCTCTCTAGAGTTTCTCTCCTTTGACGATGGAATTGTCTTTCCGGCTCTAAGTATGAATCCACCAGCTCCTTGTCTCTTGCCAATGTTCAACAGAATTCAATATCTGCAAAAGACAAGCTAAGATTAAGCTGTTAGCACTAATAAGAAATCGTGGACTAACACTTAAGAAAACAATTTTACCAATTGCCAGTCCCCGGCAACGGCGCCAAAAACTTGTTTGGGCTGTTTCGCAACTACTCACAAGTGCATGTGGTCAAATAAGTAGTAAAATGGCTAAAGTAATCCAAGTATCGATCCCACAGGGACTAAACCAAGGTAATAATCGAATTAAGTATTAATGAACTCTAACTCTAAAAATGTCGACAACAATTTAAAGAAGATTTGGAGAGTTTGTTTCCTAACTTATACTAATCTAAGAAAAAATTATAAAGTGAGTCTGAACTATAGTAATGAGCAAGTTGAGGCTAAAACGAACATGCAGGGAAGTAATTTATCGATACAATTCGGTTAATCTTTCCTTCGGTTGCTAGTCAAGAATTATTGCCTATGGAGAGAAACTCTCGTATTCTACCCAACTTAAGAATCATGAACCTTCAATCTACATTTCTGTGATAAAAGAATTTCATGTTTTAGCTATACGAAACTGATTCCTTAATTGACTAATACGACTTTCAGATATATTTCTATTTTGAAGGTAAATCAATTCTCAATTTTCCCAAACTAAGAAGAGATCATATCCTACCAATTCACAACTTTCCAATTTCTTTCCCTTTCAAGATAAAATTGGATTTTTTAGATATACATTCACATTGGCCAGACATTAATGCAGTAAGAACCAGAATTGATAGAACAACCATGGATGAAAAGATGAAAAACCAAAATGATTAACAATTACATTCCACTACAAATGTTCTTTACCTCAGCAAGAAGTGAATTTAGCCACTCATATGTGGATTAAACATCATCAAATGAGTATGAATCATACAAACAATTGAAATAAAGGAGAAAGAGTTAGAGAAGAACCCTAAGAATTTTGTCCCCTCAACTGCCAGTAACCCATGTTCTTGCTCAACTAAGTCAGAATAATTAAAAATAAACCTAAGTGTGCTATTTATACTATTGGGAATTTTTCCCGGAATGACAAGCAACGTGTCACGGAGTGCATCGCAGAGCACTGCCTTCGTGACATGGTGCAAACGCAGACCCTCACTGGAAATTTATGTTCCAGGTAAATATAAGCAATGTGCCACGGCATGTAACGCGGGGCTTGGCCAACATGCCACGGCGCCGTCGTGAACCTTCAACTGAAATTTGCCAAAATAAATCATCCGATGCAGACTGCCTCCGCGATGGCAGCGTGACACGGCTCTATCGCGGAGCCCCTATATTTGCTGCTTTTCCTTGACCTTTTCCACAGCTCGCTTCCGAGTCCATTCCCGATTTTCACCAACATGCAACTTAGCTTCCTAAAATTACATTTTTCCTGCAAAACAACACTAATCATGTTGGTTAGTATAAATTCGCATTTTAACTATAAATCACATCAAAATGTACAGATAACGATAGATAAACAATAGGAAATAGAGCATTTGAGCATCACTTAGGCATATAATTCTTCCCAAGATCAAATTACACACCAACTTAGGTTTGTACTTATATATATATTAATTCGGGAACTCCCTTGTGAGCTATCCCCTTCCCTATCGGGCTACCAGCTTGATATCGATATCATGGTATTGTCCTTATCCCTGGCAAGGCTTGGACGACTCTACCCACTTGAGTGTGATAGTTGGGACCACGTAAGCTCTATTGTGGTATGTCGGTTAAAATACGAATCTCCCATTGTTCCTCATGATTTTAGTTATGCATGTTCACCATTCATGAGATTTATACATCTATATATGTTCTAAAGTATGTTTGACTCAATGTTCAGTTTTACTCATGATTATCTAATTTCAGCTTTGAGTCAATCGATTCAGTTATGATGTAATGTTATGTTATTATGATATCATGATTTCAGAAAGAATGCATGCAAGCCTACTCTCAGATTCTTATTGTTATTGTCTTACATTATGCATGTTTTAAAAAGATTTTACTTATTCAAGAGGTTTTACTTACCTTGTATATTTAGTACATTCCCCATACTGACCGCATACTCTATGTTGTATCTTTTATGATACAGCACCCGACACTCAGACTCAGCCCCGTTCATAGCCAGTCTTCAGAGATACCATATTACGCTTGTTGGTGAGTCCTCATCTCCCCGAGGACCATGCTTATTTAGATTTCTGTATGAATTTTTAGTTTCTAGCTTTATCGAATTAGTTGGGGTCTTATCCCATCAACTCATCATGTTTAGAGGCTTTTCAAAAAAAAGGGATGCATTAAGCTTCAGATTGTGTATTCTGATGGTATGTTTATTTTAGACTTCCGCTAATATTATCATGGTGATTCTTCAGTCTTATTGGTTGAGATAGATGTAGTTTCATTCCATGGGTCGACTTGGAGTCTCTCGGGGCTCCTTATCCCGTGTTGCGATCAGGGCCTCCGTTCGGGTCATGACAACTTGTCCTCCTATCATGGCTTGCAGGAGACTCTAGAAATCCATGTACTATACACCTAGTCGTATGAAACATTCATCATACCTATCTGTGTACTCAAATCGTACACCCAGCCACATGGTCTTTTAGTCATACGTGTCTATGTATCACTCATATCACTTGCCCGGATGCTCACCTCTTACACGAGCCACTCGTGTATCCAATCCTTATTCAGAACGTATCGTATTAACCTGTTCATCTGAATCCCTTGCCTCTGACCTTGGATCTCTCATTCACCATCATATCATTGAATTTCCTTTCATACTATCCATACGTTCGTTCGATACCCACTCACCCCTTAATTTCGGTGCGCACATCATATCATCACACAATATAAATCACACACGATAAGAGTTAAACATTCATATCAACAAGCAAGATCACATGCATGATTTCGAACCCAATCTCTTATTCAACAATAATAATCACAGTTACATTAGCACTTACACGAAATTATGACTTGGCCTGCTTACTGGTTTGGGCTTCGCTGCAGCGACATTACTACCGTTACAAGAATCTTGCTACAGTGGTATAATACCCGCTGCAGCTGTACTGCTTGCAGTACTGTGACCAGTCTTCATTCCAGTTTCTTCCCCGTATAGGGTCTTGTTCTTTATTGTACCCTCCATAATGTAAACAATATCATATTAAGCTTATTTCAATAATTAACTTTCCATGTGCCACCATTAATGCGAATAACACAATCACTCTAGATAATACAATACCAACCACAGTACATTCAAGCCATTATGCAAGGTATAGCTATCCAAATTTACTATTTCTGCTCATGCGCTATTATAGTTATAATTTATTAATCATTCAGCTAATTGCATCTCCTAAATACGATCTACATGATTAATTGTCTGAGATTTTAAATTCAGAAAGGATGATTCCATAATTTATACACCGACGACCACACCCGAAGGCTAATCTATATACTATTTGTTTGGTTTAGCATACGCCCTTAAACATGGATCTATTATTCTATTGTAATCTCTCCCCTAGGGGTTTTCTCATTAAGGTATATTACTACCCCTTTTCTAATCCACTTGGTCTTAGACTCTCACTGATTTCACTTAACAGACAATAACATAATCAAGTTAAAATACTACCTATGGAATGCATATCAACCATACGCACGTATATGTTTATCTAATCAAATTCTAAAGCAAGAGAGAGTAAAGCATAGCCTACCTGGGCACAAATCAATTGTCCAGACATTTCCAATTGCGAGGCTGCATCATTTTCTTTATTTCTTTCGAGCGTTCCTAGTTGTGGAGGTTGAATCTCCTCCTCATGGACCTTTTTATTGTTCCCCGAAAAATCTATTTTTTGTTTTGAGCATTTTTATTAATCCCTATTTAGAGACTAGGTTTTCAAAATCCTAATCGGAATAGGATTGCAGATTTTTTGTCTGCGTCATATGCTGCAGCGGATACCCTTTCTGCTGCAGCTGTTCCGCTATGGCGGAAGACGTCACGCCACGACGGACACCCGCTTGGGTCTACCAATTTGTGAATAATACCATTCAAAATTACTCATCGTGTTCCTTTCTTCTCTCGAGGATTTATTTTGTATTCCTAAAAATTTAAATTTTCCCGTTTTTAGGTGGTTGGAATGCCATAACAGCCGGACGGGTCGTTACATTAGATACCAATCAAAAATTCATTCATTCCCGAACTGCACTATGATAACGAGGCGGAGTTTTTATTCATCCCAGGTTTATACTTAACAACGGTTATAATTTTCTCTCACTTCTATCTAACGTCGGGACTTGTTGACTTTTGTGTCCCGGACTCCAAATCGGTTATTTCGGAGTACCTTTATTACACCTTTCTCTTAATTTTTCCATGCATATTAGTTAATTCTAGCAGAGTCATAATTATTCATTTGGGGTTTAACCAAGAACCAAGATTTAAATTAGGTCGTTGCCCCTCCTTTGGTGTTACAGATTTCCAGCTCTACTCGAAAGTACTAGGTACTATCGATTTTGTCGGATGGCTGGAACCAGTCATTTTTGAAAGTGTGGGGTCTGGCGGTGGAATCCTAACCGTCACTATTTTTAACCATCCGCTGCAGCAGGTGGGCTTCCCGTTACAACGGTTTCAATGCAGCAAAAACACGGTCCACTGCAGTGGATGACAGGGTCAGTTAAAGGCAGATTCGAGGGTTTGAAGTTTTTTATTATTCACCCTTTCCACTTCTATTTTGAGCAAATCCTCTCAACCTTCTTGGAAATTTCTCTTGATTTCTCAGGTAATTCTTACCCTCATGCCTTTTTTACCTCATTTTTTAGTTAATGATTTTCATGTATTGCCTATTTGCTTCTTTTTCGAGTAATTATAGGGCGATATAGGTAAGTTCTCTCATTTTGAGTTCATGACTACATTATCATAGCAAGCTAGTTGTATTTATGTTCCCAAGTGTTCCCTACTATTCTCTGCATAATTCTGGTCGGGGTTTTGGAGTTGTGGGGTCGAAAATGAGAGAGTTTGGGTGGGGTGGTGGTTGGATTTTGTTAAAGCTTTCGGGCTCTAACACGTGCCCCATTGAGGTGGAAAATAGTCATTAGGGCTTGGGCAAGTTCTCCCCTTGCTCGATCTGTAGTAAACTCAAAGAAATACAGAGGTTGAAATTTCAACCTCTATTGATGGGGTTTGAAGGTCTGGGGAAGACGATGTCCACTACAGTGGAACGATGATTGCTGCAGATGTATCATTACAACAGACCTTCTTCTGCTATGATGAACTCACTACAGAGGAGAGCAGTTTACTTGGACAGTGGCTCCCCTATGAGCTTCGATTGTTCTTTTTCTCCCATATTCCATTGCCCTAATATTTTAGTTCCCTTTCTAATGTCCATTATTAATGCAGGCTTATTACTATGGCTTCTTCTAGCAGCAACATCCACATTGAAGACTACATCCATTTTGCGAACGACCAGTGTCAGTTCTAACACAATGAATATGCCATGAAAGACTTGCTTCATGAGAGGGGCTTTGTCATGCAGGATGTACACGAGAAAGCACCGAAGTTCTATGCCCTCCTTAATGAGATTGGCTAGGGCCCATTGGTGGAGGACCTGGAAAAGGATAATGAGGCCTGGGTGAGGGAGTTTTATGCCAACCTCCCCATAGTTGCTTGGAGTCGGGACAGGACAATTGCTTATGTCAGGGGCATGCAGATCACCTTGACCCCTGCCTATCAACGATGCTCTGGGTCTGCCAAACCCTTCCGAGACTAAACTAAAGGCTTGTGATGTAACTGGGAATTGGCAATGGCTAGTGGATACCCTAGTAGTGGAGGAACGAAGGGCTACAACCAATTGGGATATTACAAGGACGGGTATCCAGAGTACCCATTTTTATAGGTGGAGGCCAGGAGGTGGCTCAATCTAGTGTCTCGAAGGATCCACCCATCTTCCAATGTCACGGACGTGGCCTATCCTCGGACATTGGTGGTGGCCGCAATTTTGAGTGGGGTGAGGGAAAATGTGGGGGTCCAGATTATTGAGGAGTAGAGGTACTTCCATACGAAGACCATTACTATCCTGCCATTTCCTTCACTTATTACCAGACTATACAAGAGGGTCAACATCCATATGGAGTCTTGGGATGTCATTGTCGACTGCGACAGACCTTTTGACACTCTGAGGGTGAAGGGGGCTCCGGGAAAGGGCAGGAAGAAGAGGAAGTCCGCCTCATCTAAAGGTGACAGTGGGGATAGCACTTCCAGGCCCGCAGGGCTATTCGAGAGGATAGAGGTCGTGATGGCATCCATGAAGGAACTCCTCGGAGGGTTGCCCAGACCTCCTTCCCCCAACAGTCCTGCTAGCCGACCCTCCACCACCCAACCCTCTACCAGTCTACCCTCAGGTGCAGCTGCTGCCAATTTAGGAGAGATGCAGGGGGCGACTTCCACTCAATCCCAGGCCCATATTAAGCTCCGAGAGGACTTGGAGAAGGAGAGAAGGAGACGGTGCTCTCAGGATAAGCTATTTGTACGCATGTGGAAAGGGATCAAGAAGATCATGTAGACCTTAGCTCCTAAGGAAAGGCCACCCCAGGTGATCCGAAAGATCTTGTCGAGTTCTACTTCTTCAGTGGATTTAAGGAGGGAGTAGAGGATGAGGTGGGCAGTGGCAGTGATGTGGCCTCCATTTAGATGAGTCCTACTGTCCCCCCCGCCCCCTATTTTGGCTGTTATAACTGCTTTTCATTAGCCCCCATTTGAGGCTTGTAAGACAATTTAATTTTCTTTTCTAGTTTTTGTTGCTGAATAATAATAATAGTAGTTCTATCCTAATGTACGGATGCCCATTTGGCATCCTCAGAGATTTGTTGTGTTGGCCCTTTTTATAATATCATAGTAGTTTACCTATATTTGCATTGTTTATCCGTTATCACTAGGTTCTATTTGTTATTAGATGTTCATAACAGGGAATATGAAATTCTCAATCCTGCCATTTTGCCTGACCACATCCGTTGCAGCAGCTATCTTACCACGACAGTGGAGCCATGACAACGGTACCTCTTCTGCTATAGCGAGTCTGTTGTAGATAAATAGCCTTCACTACAGCCAAACTCGCTAAGCAGAACAAGTTTTATAACAAGAATTCTTTCGTCTCTCTGGTAAACTGAAGTCAATCCCACGCACCAGCATTATTGCGAGTTTTCACTAATCACTCCTAGGTAGATACCAATTGGAATCTTCTAGATAGCAATTGGACTTAATTCGGGTGATCAACACAATCGGACAACACGATGGGAAAGAAATAAGTGTATCTTCCTAGATGCCTTACAGCTTCTCGAGGATTAGATGTGTACATCTACACACCAATCTCCAGGAGTCTACTCGATATTGCTCTTGTACTTGTAGACCGGTAACCTAAACGCTCTAATACCAGCTTGTCACGACCTAAATGGACAGGCCATGCGGGCACCTACATCGATTCTACTCGATAGGAGAACTCGTACGAAACATTACAGTTAATATACAAAAATCACTTCAGCTCTCATCAATCAATGATAATCCAAAAACAAAATACAAAAGTATTCCAAACATAACTCTTCCAAGATATAGTTTAGATAGGTACAAGAGGTCTAATGGAATACTTGACAAGACAAAAAAAACCCACCTTCATCTGATAAGAAGAACACGGAAGCTAGTGTTAAGTACTCCATGCCAATGAAGGAACTTCAAACCTACCACAACCTACACCAAAAAGGTGCAGCAAGGTAGTATCAGTACACCACATGTACCGAGAGGCATCATCGGTCGACTAAGGTTAGTTAACATAACAACATAATAATCAACATGCAATCAATGTCATTAAATTTAACGATTACTTCATTCCGAAAACATCACACTAGGTGTAACTACTATATTATCATTCTTAAGCCTCTCAAAAGTTTATGCAATTACTTAACATACCTATTCATTGTTAAATCCTTCAATCTATCTCCCTCTGTTTCCGCTGTAGTGCACGCTTCGACTGCTACAGTGATCCCGCTGCAGCGCTATTCTATTCATTCAGTTGTCAGTTTTCCTAGTCCGGCTCTGTTATATTCTAACATATAATTTTGTAACATATTTACCTCCTTTACCACTTCCTTATGGTTAACTATGTCAATCCATTATCATTTTTTACTTACTTAATTAGGCATAGGATTTCTGACTCTTCCTAGTGAGGTACATAAGATATATAAATCTACTCACTATCCCCGATAACTCACTATCTTTGTTTAAACCCGTCATACAATTTCCTGTAACCCACCAAATAATTTAAAACAACATACAATTCACAAACACAGATTAAGGGATTCAAGAACACACAAGAAATCATCAACATCTACCAAGAAAATCAACTTTTCAAATATTAAAATACATGCTCATACATGTATTCATACCACAAAATGTCAGGAAGTATCATACCTGGACCATATAGTCATATATAGTATCCTAACATGTCCCTCATCTTAAACCCGAATCACGTCGGTGTATTCTGTATCACACTTGTATAATTTGACCTTTTTGTATCTGTAGCTGTATGTGTATCAAACCATACCCGCACAATCTTTGTCCCACAATCATGCCATTGGAGATATGCCAGGCACATGCCTCCGTCATATCACTGTACACACATGCCAGAGGGTCTTATGCTTTTCATTCTAGTCATGACCTGTAGGGGACTCTAGAAATTCCTGTACTGTACACCCAGTTGTATGAAACATTCATCATACCTGTCTGTGTACTCAACTCGTACTCCTAGCCGCATGGTCTTTTAGCCATACCTGTCTATGTACTCACTCATACCGCTCATCCGGATGCCCGCCTCGGGCTTGAGCCACACGTGTATCCAATACTTATTCATAATCTGATCGTATTAACTTGTTCATATGAATTCCTTACCTTTGACCCTAGGCCTCTCATTCACCATCATATCATTGAATTTCCTTTCGTATCAACTATCTCAATCACATATTTGTTCAATACCCACTCGCCCCTCAATTTGGGGTACACATTATAGAAACACATATAATAAATCACACATGACAAGAGTTACACATTCATATCGACAAGTAAGATCACATGCATGATACCGAATGTAATCTCTTACTCAAAAATAATAATCATAGTTACTTTAGTACATACACGAAATTATGACTTGGCTCACTTGCTAGTTTGGGCTCTGTTGTAGCGACATTATTGTCATTACAGTTGTCTCACTACAGTAATATAATACCCGCTGCAGTGGTACTGCTTATAGTACTGTGACCAGTCTTCATTCATGTTTCTTCCCTGTTTTGTTTCTTCCCCACCAAGGGTCATGTTCTCTATCGTAACCACCATAGTGAAAACAACATCATATCAAACTCATTTCAATCATTAACTTTCCACTGTTTCACCATTAATGCGAACAACACAATCATCAATTCAGACAATACAATATCAACCACAGCACATTCAAGCCATTACGCAGGGTATAGCTTTCCTAATTTACTATTTCCGGTCATGCTCTATCATAGTTATAATTTATCTATCATTCAGCTAATTACATCTCCTAAACACGATCTACATGATTAATTATTCAATATTTTAAATTTAGAAAGGATGATTCCATAATTTTTACACTGGGACTATTTTTAACGACTACACTAGAAGGCTAATCTACACATCGTTGGTTTGGTTCTGCATACGCCCTTAAACATAGACCTATTATTCTATTACAATCTCATTATGAGATATCACTACCCCTTTTCTAATCCATCCGATCTTATACTCTCACTGATTTCAAATTAACAAACAATAATGTAATCAAGTTAAAATACTACTTATCGAAAGTGTATCAACCATATGCACACATATGTTAAGCTAATCAAAGTCTAATGCAAGAGTGAGTAAACTATAGCCTACTTGGGCGCCAAGCTATAATTCAGACATTCTCAACTACGGGGATGCATCATTTTCTTGATTTCTTGCGAGTGTTCCTAGCTATGGAGGTTGAATCTCCTCCTCTTGGACCTTCTTATTTTTCTCCGAAAAATCTACTTTTTGTTTTTGGGCATTTTTATTAAGCGCTCCTTAGAGACTAGGTTTTAAAAATACTAATCGAAACAGGATTGCATATTTTTGGTCCACATCATCCGAAGCAGTGAACGTCCTTTCCGCTACAGTAGTTCCGCTATGGCGGAGGACGTCCCGCCACGGCGGACACCCACTTGGGTGCATCGATTTGTGACTAAGCCCATTCAAATTTACTCGTTGTGTGACCTTTGTCTCTTAGGGATTTATTTTGAATTCCTAAAAATTTAAATTCACCCATTTTTAGCTGATTGGAATGCCATAACGGCGAGACGGATTGTTACAACTACAAAGACTACTACACACTCAAAAGAAATAACACTATTTTTATTTCCTACCTAACCAAAATATTGCTCACACTCTATTTTTTCTTCACAGATTAATTTCTTACACAGTCTATGGTATACCTCACTCTCTCTCTAATACTTAAATATATTTAGCTGAGATTTGATGATTTTACAAATAAGCTAAAGAGCTCTATGTATATGAGGTGAATGACTCCTTTTTTCTTCCTGCATTAATTGGCCAATGCCAAATTTAACAAAAGTGTGCCAAGAAAAGTATGTTGCAGATCTTGCATAAAAAGAAGGAGAATTTTTCTTCCTCAAATCAAGGGTATGGAACTGGACGCCACACCCTAGCCTTAATTCCATTAAAAGTTAAAAAAAATAAAAGAAGAGAGAGAAAGAGAGAACTCCTTTTCTTCTCTGAAGACGGGGGTACTCTACAACTTAATTTTAACTTAAAATGGCCAAAAATGTATTTATGTAGAGAGCTTATCTATTTCTATCTATACTATATTAAAATTGTAAAAGTCTTTTAAAGATATCTATTTATTTTTTTATCCTTTATTAAAAGACATCACAATGGACAAAATTGTTATACTATTTTTTAAAAATAATTATTATTTAAATACTACCTAATATTTAGGATTTTAAAATTGACAAAAGGTATAACTATTAAATCTTTACTTATTTGAAAAATATAAGAATTCTTAATATTTAGTATTTTAAAATTGATTAAGGTTTTGCTTCACAAATCTTTCGTTACTTGAACAATATTAAAAGTCCTAAAAGTTAAGACATAAATATTAATTACAATTCTGTTAACTAATATCAATCATTTATTTATCAAATTAACTAAGGGCCTGTTTGGTCATGCGAGATGAAATCATGACTTGAAAGTATATGAGTTGGAGATGAAGTTTTTTTTGGACGTGCGATTTGAAATTCTTAAGTTGTATTTTTTTCTCATGACGGTGGAGTCTAAAATGAATATGTTTGGAGATATGCTCTTTCAAAATCACACCGTATGCTATATCATTAGAAGTAACTCTCCATGATTCATTATCAACCCCTTCTCCTTCTCCTTCACTGTCAACCTCCCCTCCCCTTTGTATGACCTGCCCAATCGTTATAGCACTATGATGACATAGACGTGAAAATTTTAAATTTTCACGAATTGGGTTTATGTTCTCAATTTAAGTTATTATTTGATCGATAGATTTAAAATGGATAAAAATTAAAATTAGACAGGCCCAAGCGTAGGGCTGACGCAGCAGAGAGGCCTCCGCCATAACGGGAGCACTGTAGTAGGCGATGTCGACCAAAACCCCATAATTCTATCTATGTTTGGATTTAAATCTTATTTTCATAAGGGTTGGTATTCAAAAATGCCCAAGGACAAAAGTTTGGTTTTCCAACTAAGAAAAAGGGTAAGGTGGCTATAGAGATCAAGGATTCCACCATCCTCCTAGACAACGCTTTGTAAAAAACCTAGGACTTGAGGCAAGAACATAGTCCCGCAAACCTTTTTACAGCAGTTTGGCACCCAGGTAGGTTATGTCTTACACTGAGTTAGACTTCGATAGTGATGCGTATATGTGTGTATGATTGATAAGTTCTTAGTCGGTTAAAAAAAAGGAAAAGATTATAATACTGATGAAAACCATTTTAGAATCTATCCAGTAAATAGTAAGGGTGAGAGGAAGGTAGAGGAAACCCATGGTATTAAGTAAACATGGAAGTACAAATTGAATTTATACTAGATTGGAAATTTCCTGCTCTAGGTTGAAGGTCCTATGGTTACTTCCACGATATGCTGCCAAATGAGGGGGCTAGATTATAATTATATGTATGTATGTAGTTAATATTTTCATAGGTACGTACGTTCATGTGTAGTTAGGAGAACAGAGGGCGATTAATGGTGAAGGATGAGTAGGGAATCATTGATTTAGTAATCACAATATAAATAGAAAATCATTGTGAGGAGTTGTATTTGGAAATAGGGAGAGATGTGATAAGAGGAAAAACTTCATTAAAAATATTGTCCTGAGTAGCGAGAATTTCGTGAGGATGAACCAATAAATATCGAAAATCGATATATGATGCAGGACTTCGTAAAATACTAGAATAGATATTTAAAACCCATATGGGTCTAGAGAGGTGAACTAAGTTTTCACACTTTTACTTGTCAGTAAAATCAAAACATAGGAAATAGGATTATGACTAGCGTCTTGAGTATCGATGAATTGATCTATATCATTGAATAGTCTTTAGACAATGATTGTGTTAGAAAATACAATGATTCAGTCCTGCTAACGAATGTATTATGTTAAGTAGATTGAACTATGATACATTATTTCAAAACAAGTGGAGTCTATGGCAACTGATTGAGGGCATGATGAAACGTGTTGGGATAGAAGGATATTACAACCTTATACTAAGATGAGAGGCTCGTGCACGAGATGAGCATTCAAGCGAGTAGTATAGTATGAGTACACAGAGAGGTATGATATGATATTCATACAGATGGGTGTACAAGTAAGAGTACACAGACAGGAACGATATGGTATTCATATGGCTAGGTGTACAATACATGAATTTTTAGAGTCCCCTGCTGGTCAGGACTGAAACGGCAGAAATAAGACCATCTAACATGTGTGTACAGGTATACAGATGTGTGACAAACATACTGATATACAGATGTGATACGTGATATTCCAACATGATTGGGTCATGATGTGAGAGACACAAACGTGAGATAATGTACAAGGATATGTATATGGTGCAGAGATGTACAAAGAGGGATCCGAGAGGTGCAGATATATTCTTATATCCATATTCTCGTGGGAACATAACTCTATTAGTATGATTGAATGCTTTTTTTAATTATGTACTTAATTATTACTTGATAATTGTGGATAAATATATAATTGACGTGGTTACAAATGATTCATGGGTGAATGCGTGATATGGTAGTGTTTAATATAGTTGCGCTAAGTTGATTTTGGGTTATTAATGCTTGTATTGGAGGAATCCTGACTGTGAGGGTGGTTCCATTAATAAGTGTAGAGTTGAGAGTTATAAAAGATAATATAGCTTATTAAATGTTAGCAATGGCTAAATAAAAGATAACCGACATAGGTAAAATATCGCGGAGTAGTTGAATGAATAGGGAATGAATAAAAAAGGTTTTAGCTAAAAATTGTTGAATTTGGTTATGTGTAATGGAATTCTAGACATTATAAGGGGAATTGAAGAAAAGAAGTCCAATAATGTCGAGACGCTATTTAAGAGGGTTACCACTACAGTGGACATGCCTCTACCGCCACGGAACTGTGGTAGTGGGAAATTCACTACTGCAGCAACATGAAAAAGTACCAATGTAGGAATTAGGAGTGGAGGAACTGATTTTTAAATCCCCGGTGCATTCATGCTTGTGTTGGTGTACTTAATTTATGTATAAATCAAGAAACAGACATAGCCTAGGTGTGCATGTTATTGTGATTCATAAAGGTTAATCAATTTCATGTTAATTATATACTGTTGTGGTGAACTAATCCTAGTCGACTGGTGATGCCTATTGATACATGTGGTATATTGATACAACCTTGCTACACCTTTTTGGGTGTAAGTTGTTGCAGGTGATTTGCAGTTTCATTGTTGACGAGGCGACACTCAGCATCAGCATTCGCATTCTCTCAACACGCGAAACTGTGTCATTTTTTTGGTCAGTACTCCAAGTAGAGCTCTTGTACTTTTATAGACTAGATCTTGGGAGAGTAAAGGTTTTCGGGAAGCATTTTATTGATATTTCAAAACATTGTTGATTTGTACTTATTAATAAGGATTGTAAATAACTTATTACGTTATTCAAAGGGGTTCTTATATCATGTTAGACTCGATGTAGTTGTCTTCACAACCCACCCATTTGGGTTGTGTCAAGTTGGTATCAAAGTGTCTAGGTTACCGGTCTCACAAATACAAGAGCAATGTCAAGTAGACTCCTCCAGATTAGCGTGTAGACATCGACATCTAATCATCAGAAGGCTACAAGGCATCTACGAAGCTCTCACTTTTATTCTTTGCTATCGTGTCATCTGAGCATGTTTGTCGCTTGGGTTGAGTCCAATTGGTATCTAGAGGATTCCAATTAGCATCTTGATGGCCTCAATTGGTATCTGGTGATTTGTATTCTAGAAGGATAACACATGATCTGGTGGGTGGAATTGGCTTAAGTTGACCAGAGGGACAAACATCCTTGTAGGTGTTCTACTTAGAGAATTTCACTACAGTGAGGTGTGTCTCGCTCTAGCGGACTCGCTATACCGAGGAATGAACTTCCGCAATGAGTCTAAGGTAGCGGGAGGATGATCGTTGCAGCAGATAGCTTCCAGGAAGAATCCCAAAATACCCTATCTTTGAGTGCAATAAAAGATATGGTGACTACGATACAAACAAGCAATGTGAATACATGAGAAACAACTATAGGATATAATAGAAAGGGAAAAACAACATGGCCACTCTCTGCGAATGCCAAACGAGCATTTGTACAAAAATAGAAAGTAAGTAGCAACATCAAAAATTAACTAAAGAAAAAGGAATGAGAATTGTCTTACGTACCCCAAATGGGGACAACCCAAAGCAAGTATCTAAAAAGGGAAGTAGGAGAGGGAGAAACATTGCGTTCGTGGCTAAATAGAGGCCTCATCGCTGCCACTGCCAAGGTCACTAGCCACCTCATCCTCAAATTGACTAAGGAAGGAGAATTCTAGCAGATCCTCTCTGGTCACTTGGGGCGTCCTGGATCCGGGGGAGAGGGTGTTCACGATCTTCTTAATCCCCTCCTACATGAGAATGAAGAGCTTTTCCCGGCAGTGTCGCTTCCTTTTCTCTCTCCAAATCCTCCCTGAGCTCCACATGGGCTTGGGCTAAGAAGGAAATCACCCTATGCAGCTCCTCTAGATCTGCAGTAGCTGTGCTAGATGGCCTACTACCTGACGAAGGTCTGGGAACCCTTCCAACAGCTCCCATATGGCGGTCATCTCTATCTCAATCCGCTCAAAGGACACACTAGCCGGGAAGTGTTGGCCCTACCATCCCTATTACGAGAAGCAGTCTTCCTCTTCTTCCTACCCCTCCCTACTGCACCCTTCACCCTTCAGGGATCAAAGGGCATGTTGCAGGCCACAATGATGTCCTCGACCTCCCCATATATCTTCATTCATTTACAAAGAAGAATAATGAGAGAGGGAAAAGGTAGGCCAATAATGGTCGTGGATGAAAAGTATCTCCACTCCTTCAATATCTACACCCCTAAATTTACCTGCACTCTACTCAAGATACAGGCCACCATCAAAGCTCGAGCATAGGTCACGTTGATGACATTTATAGATGGGCAAATCCTCCAGGACAGCAAATTTAGCCACCTCAAAGCATCAATAGTGAAGTGGGTACCCTAAATACCAATTCGGGTGATGCCCAGTGGGACTAGGCCATATGCTCCTCTACAATCAATGTATCTATAAGCCAACGCCAGTTCCCATCCACATCCCAGGCCTTCAGCTTATCCTCAGAAGGATTTGGCAAATAGAAAGCCTCATTAATGGCAGTTGCATTTAATCGAATTTGCCTCCATCTAACGTAGGTGACCGATTCTGAGCAATTCCAAGCAACAGTGATGAGGTTGGCATAGAACTTTCTCACCCACGCCTCATTAGGCTTGGAGGGCTCCTTAACTAGTGGACCCCACCCTACTAATAGGGGCGAGCATAGAACTCCATCACCTTTTTTGACACGTCTTGCATGATAAAGCCCCTCTCATGTATCAGACCCTTGGTTGTCTACTCGTTGTGCTAAAACTGGCATTGGTTGGTCATGAACCGAATATAGTCAAAAGTTTGTTTTTGTCGCTGCTAAAGGACACGATGGTAATAAGGCCCTATGGAAAACAAGTGCGTTAGAAAGTGATCAAAAGAAAAAAGAAGATCAAGCTTAAATTAGAAATAAAGGATGGGGGACATAGCTCACTTCCTAAGGTGTGACTGCTGCAGCGAGTGAGTTGCCGCTGCAGCCGGTTCGTTGCCATGGAATCACACCTACCATAATGTGCCCGGTACGACAAATGTGGACTACAATGATGAGTCCACTACAGTGGTAAGGACTTGCTGCAACTAACGTCGTCTTTCCCAGCAGATCTCCGACCCCAACAATGGAGGTCAGATTCCCAACCTCCATTTCCTCCAAAATTAGGCATAGATCGGGCAAGGGGTAGACTTACCTATTCCCCATCAACCATTTTCCACCCTGATAGTGTCCGGATGCGAGCTTGAAAGGTTCAAGAAAGCCAACCCATAAACCTATCCAAACCCAATTATTACTCAAGCAAGAACTACATAAATCATCTAGGAGCATTAAAGGAGCAATATAGGATACATGAGAACGTAACTGCAAGCAGCATGCTTCAAAAATCTACCCCAGTAGTTCAAAAATAAAAACCCATCCAATCAACCCATTATCATCCCAAACTCAAGCATATAGATATGGATTTAGTAGCCACGAAGTATAAATAATACTATAAAGTGATGAGAGCACAGATTACCTGAGCAAAGTCGAGAAAATCAGTGGATGGTTAAGAGGATTTGAAAAACTATCGATGTTGAAAAGCTAGAAAATGAGGTTGAACCGTCCTAAAAAATCTTTAAAATAGCTCAATATTCCACTGCAACGGATAGTTATCCCATGCGGCGAGACCACTACAACGGGGAATGTAACGTTGCAGTGGAAGAACCTAAGTCAGTTCCGTTTCAAATTCTAATAATATCAACGGCAACCCGAGTTCCGAAAAAAAGGGACATAATGTAAGATATGGGGGTTGACACAGGCAATAGGTGAAGAATGTGAGCTACGAGATGGGAGTTTGGGAAACTCAGGATTAGACCGGTTAAGCCTATAATAAAGATAGCAAGTAGAAATTGAGTATCCAAAAATCCCATCTGGCTAAAAATAGAGGGAACAAGATAATAATGATATTTGTGCATTGGGTAAACCCACCTATTGGCATCTTAGGACTTCGAAATAGGGGTCTAAAAGGGACACCAATCTAAAAACTTAGAAGCAACATTGGTGAAACCACGATGTCGATTAGGAGCATCAGGATTATGACCCAGTGTCAACTTAGACATGGGGTGACTAAAAAACTCTAGCCTATTTCATGGGGTAGTTCAGGGATGAACGAATTTTTAATTGGTGTCTAATGTAATGATTCATCCGACCATTACAACACTATGATGACATAGACATGAATATTTTAAATTTTCACGAGTCGAGGTTATGTTCTCGAATTAAGTGATTATTTGATCGATAGATTTAAAATGGACTAAATTAAAATTTGGTAGGCCCAGGCATAGGGATACTGCAGTGAAGAGACCTCCGCCATGGCGGGACCACTGCAGTGGGAGAGTCCTCGTTGCAGTAGGTGATACGGACTAAAACCCCATAATTCTGTCCAGGTTTGGATTTAAATCCTATTTTCATAAGGGTTGGTAGTCAAAAACGCCCAAGGACAAAAGTTTCATTTTCCAACTAAGAAAAAGGGTAATATGGCTTTAGAGAGAAAGGATTCCACCATCCTCCCCGACAACTCTCTGCAAGAACCCCAGGACTCGAGGTAAGAATGCAGCCCCGCAAGCCTTTTTACAACAGCTTGGGGCCAAGGTATGTTATAGCTTACTTTGAGTTAGACTTCGACTTGCGATGTTTATATGTGTGTATGATTGATATGTTATTAGCAGGTAGCTAAAAGAAAGATTATAATATTGATGACAACCAGTTTAGAATCAAGCTAATAAATAGTAAGGGTGAGAATAAATAGTTGGAATAATACGTGAAGAGAGAGGAAACCCATGGTATATAGTGATCATGGGAATAAGAATATATTATACTAGATTAGCAATTTCCCACTCTAGGTTGAAGGTCCTATGGTTAATTCCACAGTATACTCCCCAATAAGGGGGATAGATTATAATTATATGTATGTATGTATTTTTATATTTTCATGGGTGTGTACATTCAATTTATTGTGGTAAGAAGAGAGGGAGATTAATGTGGAAGGATGAGTAGTGAATCATTGAATTAATAATTACAATATAAATGTTTCTGGAAATAGGGGAGACGTGATAAGACGAAAAGCTTCATAAAAAAATATTGTCCTGAGTAGCGAGAGTTTCATGATGATCAACCAATAAACAATGAAAATCAGTATATGATGTAGGACTTTGTAAAATATTAGAATAGATTTTTGAAACCCGTATGGGACTTGATATGTTAACTACGTTTTCACACTTTTACTTGTCGATAAAATCCGAATGTGGGAAATAAGATTATGACTAGCGTCTTAAGTTTCGATAAATTGATCTATATCATTCATTGATCTTTGGACAATGATTGTGTTAGAAAATGCAATAAATCATTCCTACTGATGAACGTATTCTGTTAAGTAGATTGAACTGTGATGTATTATTCAGGAACTGCGAGTGGAGTTTATGGCAATTGAGTGAGGGCATGATGACATGTGTTGGGATAGAAGGGTTGTACAGCCTTACCCTAAGACGTGAGCCTCGCGCCTGAGGTGAGCACCTGGGCGAGTAGTATGGTATGAGTACCCAGACATGTATGATATGATGTTCATACAGATGGGTGTACATGTAAGAGTACAAAGACAGGTATGATATGGTATTCATAATGCTTGGTGTACAGTACATGGATTTCTAGAGTCCCCTGTAGGTCATTACTAAAAAGGAAGAAATAAGACCCTCTGGCATGTGTGGATATGTATACAGATGTGTGATAGATGTACTGATATATATATGAGATACGTGATATATCAATATGATTCGGTCATAGTGTGAGAGACACATATGTTAGATAATATACAAGTATTAGAATGATTGAATGTTTTCTTTTTTGAGTACTTAATTATGTTACTTGACGATTATGGATAAATGTATGATTGATGTGGTTACCCACAATTTGTGGGTGAATTCCTAATTTTGCAAAGTTTAATATAGTTGTGCTAAGTTGATTTTGGGTTATTAATGCTTTAATTGGGGAATCCTGACTATGAGGGTGGTTCAACTAATAAATGTAGAGTTGAGACTTTCAAAAGATAATATAGCTTATTGAATGTTAACAATGGCTAAATAAAAAATAACTAACATAGGTAAAATATCATGAAATAGTTGAATGAATAGGGAATGAATAAAAAGGGTTTTAGCTAATAATTGTTGAATTAGGTCATTTTTAATGGAATTCTAGACTTAAAAAGGGGAGTTGAAAAAAAGAAGTGCCAGTAAAATTGAGACACTGTTTAAACGGGTTACTACTGCAGTGGACATGCCTCCGTGGACACAGAACTATGGTAGCAGGCAAGTCACCACTGCAGTGAGATGATGGTTCTAGTGTAGGAATTAGGAGTGGAGGAACTGATTTTTAAATTCCAAAAGCATTCATGCTTGTGTTGGTGTACTTAATTGAGGTATAAATCAAGAAATGGATATAGCCTGGGAGGGGGGGGGGGGTGTTTTTGTGATTCATAAAGGTTAATGAATTTCATGTTGATTATATATTGTTGCGGTGAACTAATTCTAGTGGGTTGATGATTCCTATTGGTACGTGTGGTGTACTGATACTACCTTGCTATAACTTTTTGGGTGTAGGTTGTGGCAGGTGATTTACAGTTTCATGGTTGACAAGGAGACACTCCGCATCAGCTTTCGCATTCTCTCTGCACGCGAAGCTGTCATTTTTATTTGTCACTACTTCACATAGAGCTCTAGTAAATGTCTAGACTAGATCTTGGGAGAGTAAACATTTTCAAAAAGCATTTTATTGATATTAGAAAAACATTGTTGATGTGCTCATTAATGAGGATTGTAAATAATTTATTACGTTATTCAAAGTGGTTCTCCTATCGAGTTAGAATCGATGTAGGTGGCTATATAACTCACCCATTTGGGTAGTGCCACCCTTCCTTCTAGTATGATTCTCTAGCTAAAACATGTCTCCTCCTGGCATCTTGGCTTTTTTAAAGCATATATAAAAGGGGTAGAGGTGTTGAAGGCAGGCTGACTGTCCCTAGCTGACACTGGCACCCATGGGCCGTGTCAGCGTGCATCGGTGGACACGACTATCTACTTGTGACGGTCCCTTAGCCCATAGTTCTGACACAAAGTCAGAATTTGAATGATTATGATCTTAAATTTTTGTTCAATTATCTTTAAAATGTAGTAAAATTGACTCTTCTGTATAACATATGAACTCCCATTTCGTTAGACAGTATTTATTGATCGAACTTTAGTTCAATGAAAGTAAAAATAAACATGAGTTGTAGTATACTAATCTTTAATATAATCCAACCACATGATTGACAAAGGTTGGTAAGAGTAATAATACTAATAATAAATTTTATTTACATATGAAATAAATGATTGGTAAATATTGTTGGTATATATAAAGTGGTGGATTTTATTTTTATAAAATATATACTTGTGGGTCAAATTTTATATCTAAAAAAGTTCATCTCATGATTTCAAATTTCAAATTTCAAATCAAGGTTTTTTGAGAATTTGGAATCCTACTAAGTGTCCATCACAGTATTTCAACTCATGGTATGAGAAAATAATTTAAAGACTATAATTTTATTATGCATTAATACGTTGAATTTCTCCTCCTCCTACCCCTCCTTTTTTTAAAAAACATAAAATTAAAAAAATATAGAAATACAACATACTTTAAGTTGTTTCAATTAATCGAGTGATCTTGTTATTCACTCTCTTTAGTTAAATCAACACTATTTCTTCCATTTTAATATATGTGAAGGTGTTTGACTAGACACATAGATTCAGAGAGAGAGAGAGAGAGAGTGAGAGAGAATTGAGCTAAAATTATCTAATAAAGGGAAAAATGAAAGTTTAAAATTAAGTTATTACTACATATTTAAAATACGAAGCCTCATAGCAAAATATCATTCACCTTTTTTATCTTTTTAAAGTTAGAGTTCATACTTGATAAAATAATCATTTAATTATTTTTTAAATATTTAGAATTTTAAAATTAACTAAATTTTATGTATTAATCTTTTCTTATTTGAAATATATATAAAATATTAATATTTAGAAATTTAAAAGAGATTAAGATTTCTTCTAGAAAATAATTTCAAGTTGAATAAAATTATACTTTAAATAAAAATCAATCTTATATTTAGGACTTTTAAAAATACAATTTGAAAAAAGGTAACCTGAAGCACAAAGCATCCCGCTAGAGATCGGACAAGGATCACACCCTAAGGAGTGTGATATAGACAGTCTATCCTAATGCAAGCATAAGTGTTGTCTTCACTAATTTTGATGAGTGTTTCTTAGTTTGGATGATCAATTATATACAAATAAATAAATATGTTTGTTATATGATACCAATTTTCTTGTGCCAAAATAAGCCAGTAATAAGTCACAATATGATTTTGTAAGTGCTAATTATTTAAGCTAATAATTTATACTATATTTTCTATTGTACTATACAACTTTGTATTACACAATTCGTATTTGTATTAAATTAATCTGCTACAAGTATAGTAATATAAATTTTGTGATAATTAACATGAAATATACATATAATGCACATTTAAATACTCTTGTAAAAGTGAGTTATTTTTTTATCCTTTCAATCAAACTTTGTTTATACGACTCTTTTGTTTATTAAAATAAGTAGAAGAACAAACCGAAGAAAGAACTACTAGATTTAGCCAAACTCTTAAATATAATCATTTATCAATTTGAATTTCATAATTTTTTTCTAAATTCTTATGCTGTTAAAAAACTACTTCTTTTAGATATTATTTTTGTTATTTTAAAAAAGATTATTCTTATTAATATGAGGGGCATGTGGGAGGCGCGTACGCTAAAACTAGTTATGTTAAAAGCATAAAGTTTCTTAGAAATATTGATTGAATTTCTTACCCTTTATTAAAAGACTTTACAATAGAAAAAATTGTATTTGATATTTTTTTTGAAAATTATGATTTAATTTGCTTAACAAATTAGGGTGCTAGTTTCCTCAAAAAATATTATTTAATTTTCCTTAAAAAAAATTTCCTAAAAGTTTTTGTAAATTTCCATTAAAGAATTGCCTAAAATTTTCCCTTGCTATTTTAAATTATTATTTAATTTTCCCAAAAAATTGTCAAAAAAATTCGTCGCTAAAATTTTCCTTCTATAAAACCCTAAAAAAGATTTTCCTAAAAATCCTCGTATACTCAAAAAATTTTCTTTTCTTGGTTTATGAGATTGGTATCTTGATATTTTGTTACTATCTCTAGAATCTAGGAGAAAATAGACAGAGAATCCTAAAGAGCAAATAGCCAAATTACCCTTGAATAGATATCTCAGTGTACACAATGATCTAGAAGAGAAGAGGGAGAGGATATTATTGATTCCAATTTCTATCTGAATGATTATTATAATCAACTGTAAGAGTCCCTTATATGGCTAAAGCTACTAGGAAGAAGTTAGTTGTAACTAACTTCTGGACAGCTCATGTGCCTATCACGTGCCCCAACTAGTCCTAACAAAATTCTAATAGAATTAAGGAAAGAGAGAATATTATTGATTCCAATTTCTATCTGAATGAATATTATAATCAATTGTAAGAGTCCCTTATATGGTTTAAGCTACTAGGAAGAACTTAGTTGTAACTATCTTCTAGACAGCTCATGTTCCTATCACATGCCCCAACTATTACTAATAAATCCTAACAAAATTAAGGAAATACAGAATAAGGAAAAAATGAATACAATTTGGATCACTTGTCCTCAAGAATGGAAAGAAGGAAATATGAGTTGAAATTCTTGAATATCCTCCCAAGTGCTATCATCAGGACTTGTACGGAACCGTTTGACAAAGACTTGTGTGATAGTCCCACCCTTCTTCTGAGCTAACCTCTTGTCCAAAATAGCTTCAGGGGACAACAAGATATGTCCATATTCAGAATGAACAAAAGGAAAGATGGGAGCAACTGGCTGTGAGCCAATCTTTCTTTTAAATTGGGAGATGTGGAAAGTAGGGCGAATTTTGGAACGATCAGGTAAAGCTAAGGTGTAAGCAACTGATCTCACCATTCTAAGGATGTTAAAAGGACCATATAACTTAGTAGAGAGATTCTAAAAGGAATAGTTTTCATAGAAAGTTACCTACAAGGCTGCAACTTAACATAAACCCAATCACCAACTATATAACTTCTGTCAGTTCAACCCTTGTCCACCTGAGATTTCATCCTATTCTAAGCCTTGAGAAGATTAGCCTTCACAGTTCTTAGAGTAGCCTCACTGACTTGTAGACTTCTATCAACCAAGTCTAAGTATGAGTGAAAAGCCATATAGGGTAGCAAGAGGGGTGGCTTCTGCCTATAGACCACCTCATAAAGGATCATTTGGATAGTAGAATGGTAAGTTTTGTTGTACAACCATTCAGCCAAAGCAAGCCACTGAAGCCAATTCTTTGGTCTATCAGATATTATACACCTCAAATGGCATTCCAAACACCTGTTAACCACCTCAGTCTGACCATCAGTCTTCGGATGGTAAGTAGTAGAAGTTAATAAGAAAATCATCTAAAATTGGATGACTTCCCTCCAAAAACTAATGTTGAATACCACATCTCTGTCAGAAACCACTAATTTGGGCATGCCATGAAGCTTAAAGACATCATCCATAAAGAGTTGAGCTACATCCATGACTGCATAGGGATGTTTCAGTGCCAAGAAGTGAGCAGCCTTGCTAGATCTGTCCACCACCACCTGAATGACCTCCTTAGCATGTGCCTTAGGTAAGCCCTCAATAAAGTCCATTGAGATATCTTGCCATACCTTAGTAGGGATAGGTAAAAGTTACAACAACCAAGGATAGGCAATATTCTCAAGCTTACACCTTTTGACATACCACATGCTCTAACCACACCATAAACCATTTGTTTCATTTTCTTCTAGTAAAAGTATTATTTAAGACTTTGAAGGGTAGCTGAGATCCCTGAATGTCCTCTAATAAAACTCGTGTGGTAAAATTCTACGAATTTTACCTTAATTCAACATTATTATCCTTCCTGCTCAACACACCAACTTGGTAGCTCTAATGAGGATTGACAGGTGCAATAGCTTGCAACTTAAGAAGATCTTTAAGATGAGGGTTTTGTTCCCAAGAGACTTTGATCTCATCCATCAGGTGCACCTGGTACTAGAGATGTTGCATAATTAAATTAGATCTATCCTCCTAGATAAAGTATCAGCAAAAATGTTGTCCTTCCCCTCCTTATAGACTAGTAACTTGACCAACCATTTCTGCTAACTAGGAGTGGTTATTCTGCTCAAGCAGGTATTTAAGACTGTGGTGATTAGTCTTAATAAAAAATTGCCTACATAATAAATAGGGTCTCCATTTTTGAACTGCACTAACCAATGCTAGAAATTCCCTTTCATAGACGAAAAGGGCTTTATTTCTAGCAGACAACCCTTTACTAAAAATGTAGTAGGTATACCCTTCTAAGCCAATACAGCTCCAATACCATCACCAAAAGCATCAATCTCTACCAAGAAAACCTTGGAAAATCAGGGAGAGCTAAGATAGGAGTTGAGGTAATAATCTTCCTTAGTTTCTCAAAAGCCTATGTAGCCGCTTCATTCCACCCAAAATTTCCCTTCTTTAAGAGGTTAGTGAGAGTCCTAGGAATAGAGGCATAACCCCTATTAAATCTCCTATAATATCATATTAATCCTAAGAATCTGCTAAGAGATTTAGGAGTGGTAGGCAGTGGCCATTCCAAACTGTAGCAACCTTATCTTTATCCATAGAAAACCCTTCAGCACATATCACCTGACCTAATTAGTCAATTTGAGTTTCCCCAAAAGCACACTTGCTTTTCATAACTAATAACACGGTAGCTCTTAGAACCTCAAATGCATGCCCCAAGTATCTTAGGCGGTTAGTCCAACTAACATTATAAACTAAAGTATCATCAAAGAAAACAAGAATGAACTTCCTCAAGTAGGGTCTAAATATCTGATTCATCAAGCGTTCAAACATAGGTGGTGCCTTGTTTAATTCAAAAGGTATTACTAAAAACTCAAACTGGCCATGATGAGTTCTAAATGCAGTTTTGGGGATATCATCCTCCCACATTCTAATCTGGTGGTACCCAGACCTAAGGTCTGGCTTAGAAAAGAACCTTTCACCATGTAGTTCATCCAAAATTTCCTTAGTCACTAAAATTGGAAATTTATCTTTGACAATGTGGCTATTTAGTTCTCTATAGTCCACACACATTCTCTAACTTCATCCTTCTTCACCATCACAATTGGTGAAAAATATGGATGGTACTGGCCCTTATTACTCCAAAGGTGAGAATGTCATAACCCGAGTATAGACCCCGAATGCGACAGGGGACCTAGAACCATGAATGACTCCAAGCTAACCCATTGTACATGCATAACATAAGAATAGGCATATAATTATGCAAAAATAAATCATAAGAGATGACATAAGTGGAAGTGTAAGATATCATAAAGAATTAATGGAAACAATAAGTCAAAACCATTGAACATCTATACATCATAGTTTGAAAGCCTCTAAACATAAGATGAACTGATGGGACAAACCCCTACTAGCTGTGCTAAGTCTGTAACTAAAAAGACATAAAAGGGACATAAACCAAAACTGACATTAGATGATGAGGACTCAACCAAAAGTTGAGACTGAATCTGAAGCAGGAGCATACTAGCACTAGGGCTGAGACTAGACACTCGAACCTATATCATGAGATAATATCACACAAAAGTATGTGGTCAGTACTTTGAACATACTAAGTATGTAGGATAAGTGAAACATAATAGTAGGGACCACATGCTATAAATCATGAGGATGGTATAGTCATAAAACATGATGCTTCCATCACAATCTAAAGTATAGTGGCCTAAGATTTTAAAAAAAAAATAAGGCTTAACAAGTTTGAAATCATAAGTAAAAGTCATGAATTGATCATTGGGCCAAAAATACCATAAGTCATAACATTATAAAGCATAAACATGAAACATGTGTAGAAATTATAGAGCAGTGGGAGATTCTTATAACTGACATACTCCAAGTGAGCATATATGGAGCCCAACTTGTAAATATAGTTGGGAGTTGTGTTCATACCTTTACAAGGATAAGAACCATGAGGTCATGTGCTACGCCTCTGGAGCACATGGTCGTATAAGTAATGTAGTGACTCTTCAAGAGCCAGATGTGGAATCCACAAGGACTAGGTTATAGTGAATTATCAAGTTCAGGTGTTAATTCAAAATTCAAAAGTGCAAGTTTTCAAGATTTAAATGTTTAGTTTCTAAATCTAAAGACGATCACAAATTTAGTTGAAAAACGATAATGAGAAGAATCCAGGGTTAAGGCCAAACAATCACTTATAGCTACATTCGTATTGGTTCAAATATGCTTCTTCATTTGTTGTCTTACTAGATAATTGTCATTTCATGGTCTTTCGATCCTCTAAAAATTATCTAATTTTCCTCAAAACTAAATCATTGAACAGGAATGTGACAACCTAATTCATATGCAATTATCTATGTGGAGTGGTTTACGGGGTTAATGCCCTTGGTTACGGACTTTCAAACCTCTAATCATTTAACCTAAACTTGACTTCACAGCTACATCAAAGAGCGGTGATGTGACATATCATATTCAAGTGTCTAGCTATCTTCTCATTTTATAACCAAGCGAGGTAACTTAAGTATATTTCTATCCTAAATGCGGATCAGCCTTAAAGACTTGAACTCACTTCTTGCATCCCTAGTTCTATCCTAGGTTTTTCTCTTTCATGTTTGCTGAAGAATAACATATGCATTTCAAATGTGATTGAGCATCAAAATGATAAAATAAGAATACAAGATAAACAATCAACAAAGAACTTGAACAAATATAAATTATGCAACAACGATCATGTTGTGTGGCTTCAACCCTAGAAGAAGGGTTTTAGCCACTCATGCTAATACACGAATTGATAATATAATTACAATACATATAGAAACAAAAGTAAAAAATGAATTAATTTCGAACCCTAGGTAGAGTCTTCTTTTTCTCTCCTTCACTCCTCTGCGTTTTCCAAAATAATACCGTGATGTTTCTAAAATAAAACCAAGTGTTCTATTTATACTAACCAACCTTTTACCATGTGCATGCTACCTCAATGCCACATTTCCTATCACGCAGTATGCCCTCTGTGGCACGAACTGGACGTGGATGCTCACTGGTTGATTGCGCTAGTGGCATGTCATGTCGGGCGTGGCATGCTGTGTGTCATGCAGACCGGCTGGTGTGGCATGGGCCTATCACACACATATGCTGCCTTGTGTTACTCATCGTGCAGCACTTCGCATTGCATGGAATGGCACCTATCGGCATGGCACTACGCTGAACGCAAAACATGCCCAATGTAGCACGGAGCCAACATGTAGGCACATTGGTTGCCCAATCCATGCGCACACCTGCTGGTGTGACACGCTGCCTGGCGCGCCTATGTGCCGGCATGGCACGCTGGTGGCATTGGCAGCCCTCATTTCTTGCATTATCATTTTTTCTCTTTGGCAATCACTCCATGCTTTCTTCTTGCTCATGCATCACAATATTAATCCCCATCCTTAGCATACTATACTTACAAAATATGGGCTAATCACATTGGTTAGTTCATGCACACAAACATATACAAAACACGTGAGATTATTCGTAATTTAATCAATAAACACGACCCAAACTAAGTTTTAGAATAGCACTTGGGCATGTAAATATGCCCACAATCATTGTGATATCACTCATGAGCCCATGTGGAGAGGGAGAAACTCTCTAGCGAGGACCCCTTCATACTTATGGTGGCACGTAATTTATGAGACCTTGGTGCGCTGGAACCCCGACCTACTCAGTGTTAGATACTACTCCCAAAATATACACAATGCTCATATCATAACATGAAATATACTTGGTTCTACATCAGCTAGTTAAAAATCATGAAATTCATAAATTGCTTGACATACGTGAACTAGCCGTGAATATAATGCTAAGAATTCAGCCATGATACATAAGATTGAGATTCATGAAATTCATGCATTGGGTAAATCACCATAACTTAAAAATAGAGATTCATGAAAGTTTTTTTCATAGAAATCATGTGATCATAATCATAAAACATAATTAGAATCATGAGAGAACCAATTTCATAAGAGATCATTGATTTTTTCATCAAAAAGGGCCTAACCCGTCGAAATTTATGAAAATCATAATTGGAGATTTGAAGGAATTGAAATTATGCAATTGTACTTGAGATTGGGCATGAGGGTGGAATAAATCTCCCATTCATGTCCCACATACTTGGTCTTTGATGAATTCTTTCCTAGACTGAGACCCAAGAGAATTGAGAAGAAGAAGAACCCTAACAGCTTGAGGGCATTGAGAGATTTGATCTTCAATATATGGTATTTGAGAGGAATAAAAGTTTAGGCTAAGTAAAACCCTCTAATACACCCTTTAGGAAACCCAAAATGACCTAGTTTAGGAGTTAAAAGTATAGAAAGTTACAAAAATATCTTTAGAAAATCACACCTAAAAACTGCCAGCCAGTAGTCACGACTCACACCACGAGTCGTTGGTTGTCACCAGGATTGGTGGTGACCATCCGTCACATGCTGGGTGTATTTTCACTTCTATGATCTTCTTCCTATGACTCCATACCATGTCCTATCACTTGATACCATGAACAGTCATGTTGCACACTTTCTAAAGTTCATCCAACAACTCCTCACCATGACTTGTTACATGGATCAATGACTCATCCTATGACTCGTTAGTTCTAGGGGAAATTCAATAAATTCTAGACTTTCTCAGGATTAGTGACATAACAACTAGTCACTCCATCCAACAATTTGTACCATGAGTTGTTACACATGGGACTTAAAGGATTGTTGCCTTACCACGACTCACATGACAGGTCATTGGTTCATGCCACGACTCGTCACATGAGTTGTTTTGTAACATTTTGCTGATTTTTCTATTTGTCTCAACTCCAAGAAGGGTATGATCTTAGGGACTTTTGGGGTGTTACATTATCTCCCCCTTGGGAACATTCATCATCGAATGAACACTACATAAGCTAAAAAGATAGGGAAAGAGCTGCAAACCAAAACTGACTGCTATACTCTGTATATTGAGGGAGTGACTGACTTCGAGCTAACATACATAGCTGAACTAAATTCATGAAACATGCATACATGCTAAAACATGATAGTAACTAATAGACATGAAACTCAATAACATACAAAGGAGGAAACTAGTACCTCAAACTGGAACTGAACTGGAAGGGAAAAGATGCGGGTATTTAGTCATCATATCTACTTCATCTTCCCAAGTAGGTCCCTCAACTAGTGATTTCTCCATAATAGCTTCACCAAATCTATCTTATTGTTCCTCAACTTGCGAACCTGACGGTTAAGAATCTAAACCGGAACCTTCTCAAAAGTCAGACTATCCTTCACACTAATACTATCTACCAGCAGAGCTAGATCTGGATCACCAATGCACTTCTTTAATAGGGACGCATAAAAGACTGGATGCACCAAAGTTAACTCCGTAGGCAACTCAAATTGATAGGCCACATTGCTAATACGCCTTAAAATTCTATAAGGACCAACATATTAGGGACTAAGTTTCCCTTTCTTTCCAAACGGCATAACCCCCTTCACGGGTGATACCTTGAGAAATACCCAATCATCAATGAAGAAGCTCTCTCCTCCTAACATACACATATGATTTCTGACGACTCAGAGCTATCTACAGCCTATCTCTACTAAGCTGAACTTTCTCCATGGCCTCATGAACTGAATCAGGCCCTATCAACATAGCATCACCTAACTCAAACCATCCAATAGGTGATCTACACCTCCACCCATAAATAGCCTCAAACGGAGCTATCTGAATATAGAAGTTGTTGTTGTAGAAAAACTCAATGAGAGGCAAATGATTATCTCAACTACCTTTGAAATCAGTTACACATGCCTTTAACATGTATTCTAAAGTCTAAATAGTTCACTCGGCCTGATCATCTGTCTGCGGGTGAAAAGTTATGCAAAGCTTGACTTGAGTAGCGAGGCCCTTCTGAAATGACTTCTAAAACTGTGAAGTGAACTGAGTACCCCTATCAGAAATGATGGAAAAAGGGACTCCATGCAACTTGACTAACTCCCAAATGTAAAATCTAGCATAATCCTTGACTGAATTTGTAGTCTTAACTAGTAAGAACTATGTTGACTTAGAGCCCGTTTTGTTTAGTTGAAAAAAGTGGCTTTTAAATATAAGTGCTTAAAGCACTTTTATAAATAAGTAGTTATGTGTTTGGATAAAAGTGCTGAAGTTAAAAAAAATTATTGATGTGTTTGGTATATAAGTGTTGTTAAGCACTTATTTTGGGTTAAATGACTGAAATGCCTTTAAAGTTGTTAACACTATAAAAAGCAAATTACTATAATATTTTTATTTTTAAAATAATTAAAATTTAAATTAATTTATATTCTTATTTATTTTTAATATAAACTAATTCTTTAAGTTATTTTTAATTTTTAAAATATAAAATTTTTAAAAAATAAAGCAAATCTCCCCTTTACTTTTTATTAGGAGTATAGCTCTATTTCTTATTTATAAAATTGAATATAATAATTTAAATAAATTAATACTACCTAAATTTTTTTCTTTTTAGATTTTTAATTATTATTTTATAATATGCACAAAAAATAAAATTTTGTCAAAAATTTGGGTGAGGGTATTGTTGGAATTAGAAAAATATTATGGGATAGAAAGATAAATAGTTTGGTCAAACTTAAATGATATATAAGCCAAAAAAATAAAAAGTTGGTACCAACTTTTGGCTTTTGGATTTTCTAAAGAACATTTTAACTTCTTTTAAGCACTTTTTGGTAAAACCAAACACCCTCTTAGTCATCGATCTACGATCACCCATATAGAATCATGTTGTCAGAGCGTATGAGGTAAACCTGTGATAAAGTCCATATTTATCTCTCCCCACTTTTAAATAGGAATACTAATATCTTGTAGCATATCTCCTAATCTGTGATGCTCAACTTTCATATGTTGGCAATTTTGACACTTTGCCACAAATTCTGTAATGTCCTTCTTCATGCCATTCCATTAATAGAGTTTCCATAGATCACAACACATCTTACTGGCACCTGGATGGATAAAATACCGAGAGATGTGAGCCTCTCTCAAGATCCACTCTTTCAAGTCATCCACATCTTGAACACATAATCGTCCTTGATATCGGAGTACACCATCTCCCCCTTGGGAGAAAACCTCCACTTTTTATTTTTGAACTGCTTCCTTTAACTTAACAAAGATAGGATCCTCTTCTTATTTAACCTTAAATTCTGCCACCATATAACACCTCGGACCTCGAAATAGGTTAATGAAGGAAAATAACTTATATTGCAGGTCTGGTGCAGGGAGTGACGGCTTCACTGACGGCCCGTCATGCCACTGACGGCGCAGGTGACGGTCATCAAGAAGGCAATGGACCATCACGGGTGATGTTCAGGTTTGTGATTGTGTATGATGGCCCATCATGAACCTAATGGTGCTAGTGATAGCTGTTAGAGTAGCGATAGACCATTGGTTAAACCGTCAAAGGGAAATTTTTTGGATAAGGTGGTGATGGCAGACCCGAAGGACCATCGGAGTAGTGAAAGACTATTACTTGTACCACCAAAAGGAGATTATGGCTGACTTCTCTGGTTTTGGGAGAAAGATTGACAGACCATCGAGAGTGTGACAGCACATCACGGGTATCATCGGGGTGCCCAGTTGTGGAAATTCTACCTGATTCGCAGGGGCAATTTTTTAATCTCCCGTACATTTAAATCCTATAGTATGTCATTTTAAGCTTTGTAAGATGTGTAGTAAGGTAGGTTAACCTATTCTAATACAGTCAACTAACATGCATGCAATTTTAAAGATTTTCCATTGAAAGCCAAGCTTGAACTTCCCCAATTCCTCTTCAAATTTTTCAGGCTTTCAAAGACAAAGTGAGAATCAATTTACCTAGGTATGTAGGGTCATGAATGAGAGTTTCCTTTCACTACCATGCCCATGTTTATCCTCAAATTCATGAATACTAGTTTTAATTAAAGTTTATGATCTTATTGTGTTTTAGCCCAATTTCATGAGATTTTATATGATTTGTTTATGGGTCAATTCCCTTCATGTCTCAAAGAATGTTTTAAGATTTATGGTCAGATTTTCATATACCAAATGATTATAAATTCTATCTTTTCAAGTTTTAAAGAATTATGCCCTATTAAGCAAGTTCATGAAAAGTCAAGTTTATGATTTATGATTTCAAGTATGAAGAGATGTCTAGCATGATTGAATATCTACAAATTATTCATGTTTGAATATATCATTTTGACTTATGAAGTCTATCTCAAGTATGCATGATTTTAAGATTTGGGAAAGCCCATACTTCTTAAGTATGTTTTCATGATTCTGTTTAGTTTTATAATATCAGCTTACAATATGGTTTGGAGTGGTACTCCCTATTTTCAGCTTATGGTATTCTTGGAGCTAGGACTTCCCTTATTCAGATTTTGAAATATGCATGTAATTATTATCAACTTCATTGAAAAATGATGGTTTCAGCTTCATTGAAAAATAATGGAGAGTACCTTGCATGTTTTGGGAGTAGTGTCTAACCGAGTATGCTAGGGTTTCATGAAAACCCCAGGTTTCAAAATTACATGCCAACATAGGATTTCACATTTTACTTTGAGACATACCTTGTGAGCTTCCCCTACCCTAAATGGGCCATCAGCTTTATATTGATATCATGGTAGCGCCCTTAGCCCTGGAAAGACTTTGGACGACTCTGCCCACTTGAGTGTAATAGTTAGGATCACTTAAGCTCTATGGTGATAGTTTCGGTTATATGACGAGTCTCCCATTGTTCCTCATAATCCAAGTTATGCATGTTTATCAGTCATTATATTATTTTTTTCAGCAGGTTTGACCCAATGATCAGGTTATCAGTTTTACTTATGAATTCAGTTTCATCTTTGGATAATTCCATTTAGTTATGAGATCCAGTTTATGTCTTGTCACTTTATTGTTTCACATATTAGCATGAGTCTTTACTCTCAGAATCTTATGATGTTATGATTTATGATGTATATGAAGCCCGTTTATACTTACTCAATCTATTTTACTTACCTTGCATACATAGTAGATTTCAAGTACTGACCGTATACTCTATGTTGTATCGTTTCATGATACAAGTCCTAACAATCAGACTCAAACGTGTCGTTATTGCTGCTCTCATTCCAGCTCAAACCCTACCTTGGATGAGTCCTAATCCTCCGAGAACGTCTATCTTTCAGTATTGTTATGTTAGTATGTTTTAGACTTAGAGATAGTTGGGCACTTGTCCCAGCATCTCATCAGTTAGTAGAGGCTTTTCAGATATAGATTTTTGTAGTCAACTTCGAATTCAGAGTTATGATATTACCATTGGCTAGACATTTTGTTATTCAAACGTTCACTATTTTAGAATTCAGTTATCCGTTTTGCTTAAGTTGAGTTCTTTCTTATCATGTACTTGTCATGGGTTGACTTGGAGCCATTTATGGTTCTAGGTTCTGTGTCTATACCCGGGCCTGTGTTTGGGTCATGAAAAACTTTGTATCAGAGTGTTAGGTTTTCAAGTGTCCTAGGGTGTCTGAAAGTCATGTTAAGTAGAGTCTTTTTCATGGGTGTGAAGCGCGCCACATTTATGATGAGGAGGATACAAAACATTTTAGGAAACTTCCTTCCTTTCATGATTCTATTTCGTGCTATGAGTTCAACTCTCTTTATTCCTCTAACTCTAGCTTTACGGATTTGCAGAATCATGCCTCCGCGTCGAGTTAATTGAAGAAGGAATGGTAATGGGAATGGAAATGGCCATGAGGATGGAAATGTAGATTGGCACCAGCAAGCCCCACCAGCCCTAGCGGATCCCATGCCCGAGGAGGTTGCCCATGCTGAGTTTAGGGTAGTCATTTAGATGTTGGCATAACTTTTGACCACTTAGCTCATTTAGCATGCAGTAGCTCATGTTCCCCAGAATGGGAATATAACGGTGGCTAGAGTCTGGGACTTTCTCAAGATAAACCCACCAGAGTTCCTTGGGTCGAGGGTGGATGAGGACCCACATGAGTTCAATAAGGAGATCAAGAAGATCACCCAGATTATGGGGGTGAACGGAGAGGAGTGTGCACACTTAGCCTCCTATCAGTTGAATGGGGTCGCTCATATATGGTATAGGCAGTGGAAGGATAGCCAGGGAGTCAGAGCGGGTCCCATTGATTGGGATGAATTTCTCACTGTATTCTTAGACCGATTCTTTCCTATGGAGATTAGGGAAATCAAGGCTGCCAAGTTTGTGAATTTGAAATAGAATAATATAATCATCTAGAAGTATGCTCTAGAGTTCACTCGGTTCTCCAAATATGCACTGAAGATGATGGCCTATCAGAGGGCTCGGGTGAGTATATTTGTGAATGGAGTAGCGGACTATATGGTCAAGGATTGCAGGTTTACCCTGCTACATCAGGAAATTGACTTCTCCCGATTGGTCTTGAATGCCCAACAGATGGAGGTGGTACAGATGAGGGAGAGGGAGAGAGAGGCCAAGAGGTCCAAGACAGACAATTTTGGGTTTTTCTAGTAAAGGTCTGGTAGCGGACATAATCAACAGTCCAACCAGAGATCATCAGCCCCAGCGCTGGCATCAGCCAGTGTACCATCCAGGTCTAGGCGCAATCAGAGGGGAAAGACCTCAGGCTCTCGAGGTTAGGGGAGCAGGTCAGTAGAGCCCAGCATTCCAGTTTGTGGTAGGTGTGGTAGGAGGCATACCAATTAGTTCTTAGTAGGTTCAAGGGCATGTTTTGTGTGTAGAAAGCCCAGTCACATGCTCAAAGATTTTTTGACGGCCAGACAGGGCCATGGTAAAGATCCTGACCCAGTTATCCATTTAGCTTCTCCACCAACACACTCAGCTCAGTAGGGTGCATCCACTAGTGCAGGTGGTGGTTAGCACTAGAATTGGTTCTATGCCCTCTTATCATGTCAGGAGTAGGAGGTCTCCCCAGATGTGGTAACTGGTATGTTATGAGTATTCCATCTTGATGTTTATGCATTGTTATATTCAGGGGATACTTTATCTTTTGTGATACCCTATGTTGCTATTAGTTTCATAGTTAGTCCCAAAATTCTATCAGAACCCTTTCAGTCTCTACTCCAGTTGCTGACCCAATTATAGCTCGAAGGGTATACAAAAATTACCCTATCATATTCTTTCAGAAAGTCATCTCAGCCAATTTAGTAGAGTTAGACATGAATGATTTTGATGTTATCTTTGGTATGGATGGGTTGCATGCATGTTATGACTCAATGAATTGTAGAACCCGTATGGTAGAGTTCCAGTTTCTTGGTGAGCCTGTCCTAGAATGGAAGGGTAGTTCAGTTGTGCCTATAGGTCATTTCATTTCCTACCTTAAAGCTAGAGAGATGATTTCCAAGGGCTTTGTTTACCATCTAGTTTGGGTTAAGGGCGCAACATCTGAAACCCCGACTCTCCAGTCAGTTCCTATAGTGTGTGAGTATGATAAAACTCAAACTCACACTTTCTGGCAAAGTATGAAGAAGACGTTGTCAATAAAGAACCCAACAAAGTGGTTGGGGTCGAACCCACAGGGAATAAGGTAAGAACTTGACTAACGCCGGTACATAAACTTGTTGGTAAGTTATCTCCAAATTGGGGGGTTTAAAGAAAAACCAATAATAAAACAAGACTGAAATTGTGGTTGTTATCAAGATTTGCAAATAACTAGGGTAAGTGTTCCCCATGGGTTCATAACTACTTCGGGTATACACATGTGATCACTCCCAATGCTTACTTGTAGAACTAATAACTAGAGTTCATCCAAACGACTGGTTCATTCCTATTGGATGACTATACTCAATCACTAGGTCAGGTCTCATGAGTGATCTCAAACTAACCATTATAAATATGTTCCAAATTAACTTTCCTGCGACCGCAGCTCAAGTCATACAATGATCATAAAAATCAAGGGCATTGTTGTAATTCTTTTTTCCTAATCTCTACTTCTCTAAGTTCAAGAAAGTAAAGAATTCAGGAAAGTCCTAAAGTTGCGCGCCACTAAGAAACATTTAATGATGAAGAGAAACATTTAAAGATTAAGAGAATACAATGCAAACGTTTAGCATTGGATTCAAATCACTTTGTATAACCCTATTTCATTAATCCACCATGGTTCCCACAACCCTAGTTGTGGATGTTTCAGCCTCTCATGAGTATAAGATTGTAATTAATATTCATAGACAAACACATAATTAAATACTTACACCAATAATTGAAAGAAAACCTGCTTTGAATATTGATGAACAAAATCAAGAACAATTGAGAAAACCAAGTGTTGATCTCAAGAATTCCTCTCCAAAATTTGATAATAATTCACAAATAATTAACTAAAAAACTTCTTTCAATGTAGTCACATGTCTATTGACCTATACTTCTACTAAACAAAACAAAAAAGGTATTTATACAGACATCAGAAACATTTTCCTAAGTTTACAGGAAAATTTCCATATATGGCACCCACTCATCCTACGAATGGTCATATGACTCGTAACAGGATTGTACGGGTCATACCTTGCTCTCGTATGTTTCTTGGATACTTAAAAATTGACTAACTATTGGCTACTGGTACGCCTCGTACCTTGGTCTTATGACTCGTAATTTCTTGTTGCATCTTGAGTTCTACCACGTCTTTAAGAATCACTGAAGCTCCCGCGGCTCCTAGTACGGGTCATATTTAGATGCTACGATCCGTGGGTTCCACCTGTACTAGGAGACTGCTTGTGCAAATTTTCTCTAAAGTTTTCCATGACACTAGTTACGGCTCATACCATCTTGGTGTGGTTCGTACTGAGAATCGTACTTTACCTTTGCATTGTTTCAGGCTTCTGAGTTTTTCCACGAGTCTCAGTACAGTTCGTACAATCTAGGTACGGCTCGTACTGAGATTGGTACTTCGTTGATTTTTCGCACTTTTATGCATCTTTTGCACATTTTTGGTCCAACACCTATTTTCCCTGAAAACAAAGTAAAAACACCTCATGTCCGTAAAAACATACCTAAGTACATGCTATTTTCTCACTTTTAAGCATAGAAAGTGTTGTAAATTCACAGCACATCAACACCCTCAACTTAATATTTTTTCATATCCTCAAGCAATGAAAATAAAAAACTAAAAGTGACGCTTAACTAGAAAATAAACCTAGGATATTACAACCAACATCAATCAAAATTTGCACCGTAAACTCAAACAACTTTTGACCCTTTTTTCGATAAAACCAAATTAGCATATGCACATCAAGTAACCACAAACGATGATAAAAATGGATAAAAATATTTCATCTAGTTATTAGCAGATAGTCAACTCATCACCCATGCTTTTCACATGGACAATGACAGAATAAAACACAAACCATATACCCTTACAACACATGAATTCCCCCACTCACAGATATGTAAAAATATGAAACCTGGGACTGAACAAGTAAGACTCTCACTCTCACAAGAAAGTTCCAAATACTGCACATCGGATGGTCAGGCTAGGATCACTGTAGAACTTGATTCGGCTCGTAATGTAGGCTTTTGGGCTGGGTATGGTAAATATGGGCTTTTAGTGACTAAACCCTCCTTGGCAGTAAATACACGTGGCTCCACTTTTCACCCATGCAATTGTATGGGAGTAGTGTGTTTTCAACTTTTCATTCATTTTTCTCTTCTTATATCTTCTTTTCAATTTTTCTTTTTCTTCTTTTTTTTCTTTTTTTTTCTTTTGTCACACAACACCTCATTTTTAACCCATTTTCTTTTCTTTTCCTTTTTCACCTCCCCAAGATCTATGCACCCTTACACTAGTCACCCTCAACTTACGCATTTTTCCTAGGTTGAGGTTCACAATGTCTAAGAAGGGACCAGGTCTAAAACAGGTTCATTATAAAAAATGGGTAAGGTTTATCAGTTAATCAAAGAAAAATGGTTCAATTAAGGCTAATCGGGATCAAAGGAATCATATTATTTTGGTAGGGTAATTTAAGGTAAAATGGGCTAAATTAAAACGGCCTATGATCTTTTACTAACCATCCATCCTAAAACATGTGAAAAGACCAACCGAGCAAGTTCTAGATCTTCTATACAATATTAAACTATGTATAGACCACACTTACTCATGTTACATATTTTGAAGTCATTCTACATGTCCGCTGTATACATGGCTAATTATAACTACTCATGCTAATACACTAAATGACACAAAAAGATACTACAAAAATCATGTTTTGCAATCAACAAATACAGAGCTAACCATCAAAAATTATTAAACAGGGTCAAACAAATTTTCAAAAGTCAAAAATAGTAATCCTAAGAAACTTTCTATTTAAACAAAAACATCCTAAACATGCCGGTTCTACTTGATAACATGCCCGAGAAAAAGAAAAGCACGACAAGAAAAACCCTCGGATGAATCCAAAAATACAAGTACACCCCCTCCCTTTTTAAAAAGCATGCTTCATCCCTGAAGCATAGAATATAAATAGAAGGAAGGGAAAATAAATGTGGCGCACTAAGCACTCCTGTCATCCTACGGAGGTGGTACCTCCGCTGCAGTTGTAGTGTTGGCGGTGACCGGCACACTCAATGGTGTATCAATAGGGGAAATGGTCGCCCCTTCAGTAGTAGCAGTCACTTCTATGACCTTTAGAATCACTACAGCTGAATGTGGCTCGCACGAAGGGTCCTTGCCACCCACAAGCTCGACATGGGCAGTGGTGAAGCTACCTGCTCCTCTCACTCTCTCAAGAAGCTCCGACCTATGCTCGTCGTGAGTCTGTTGGCTCTCCAATCTCTCCCTATTGTGCTCTTTCTTTTCTTTCTTTCTCTTCTTCTTTAGTGTCTCGTCTCGAACATCCTCAGAGACCCTCTTTTTCACTTTTTCTCTCTATCACACCCCGAATCTACACCCTAGACGGGACACGGTACTTGAAGCCATAAGTGACACCAAGTCAACCCCTAGTCTATCATACATTGGTATTCTGAGTTAATAAATATAACGGAAGCTTTGAAATAATAGCATAAAATCATTTATGAAAATAAAACTGAAAATATAAGGTTTAAGAACATCTGAAGTCTGGAATTAATTCTGTTTCTGAAAGCCATCTAACTGATGAGTTGTTGGGACAAGCCCCCAGCTAACCCTACGTCTAGAAAAAAATAATAAACTAACTGAAAGAAATACAATAAGGCGCTCGAATGATGAGGACTCACACTTCTACTACTGAGGAGGAGGATCTGAACCGCTGCGACTAACGGTGCTGAGTCTAAGAACATGCAACTGTATCATGAAATGATACAACATAAAAGTATGCGTCAGTACTTTGAATGTACTGAGTAAGTGAGAGAAAACATAAAAGAATATAATGCCTGAACTGATATGACATGCAATGACCAACAAGTAAATTGAACTGAACTACTAAAGTAAACTGAAATGGTCAAGATGACCCGGTCTGATGGTCAAAGACATGTCCTAAGTCTGAAAGTTATGAGTTTGAAATACTGTACTGAACTGGGCTAAACTGATAGAACTGGAACTGAACTGAGCTGCTTATTCTGAAACTGGATAACACTGACTAGTGGAGGGTCTATAACCGTTATATAACCACGCGAGCTAGAACTGCACTTTGATGTATACACCCTACCGGTAGGACCCAATATACCATGCCAAGGTATAAATGCATGAACTGGGTGATCACGAAAGTCTGGGGCCAATCAGGACATGTAATACTATAACCTACGCTAGCAACGTAGTTCTGGGAACCTGGGTGCGCTAGAACCCCGACCCGCTCGGTGCTAAGTCCTACTCCCACTGGAAAACCTAAACTGAACTACTAGGATGATAGCTCTAAACTGGGGTCCAAGACTAGTTAGGGACATACAACTGAAAGTACCATGAGAGTCTTATCGGACCAGATTCTCAGAGTGGGTTCTAGACTGATCAGAGCTGCTTATCTAGAAGAGTCGTAACCATCTATGATCAAACTATAATCTGAATTGGGGTCTTGAGGCTAGTCAGAGCTATATATCTAAATTGTCATGACCGCCTAATGGACCAATAAACTGGATTCTAAATCTGATTCTGATGACTGGGAGGCACCACTAACACCTAGAGAAAAGATTGAAGTCAAACTTATCAGTTGACAAGTTCTGAATAGTTTTGAAAAGGTTCTACGTTCTAAATGAACTGAACTACTATGCAGCTAATAGAGAACTCAACTCATTCCAACAACACAGAAATTCCATAATAATGGCAAAATTTCAAGAATTAGAGAAATCTTATCCGGCAAGGCTAAAGTCATTCTTATCAATGGACTATTTACACAACATATAAACAATAAGAAATACAAGAAAATTCAGCACAAATCACACTTCACAAACTAGATGAAATTTAATACACAAATAGTCTTTATTCGAAAATTTAGGGCTTAAATTCACTTTGGCAAGAACATCCACAATTCAGGTAAACATTGATGGAGATCATATCAATAATAAGAAAGTACATCATTCTATGTGAAATTAACAAATAATAAAATGTAATTTCTTCGCATTCGAAAAACTAAGGGCTAAAACTGATAGAGAAACTATGGGAGGGTTTTGGGAGATACAAGGCAAGGACAATTCCCTTGTTAAATTCCCACATACCTGAGTTGAAGTTTCTTGAAGGAGAAAACTTGGACTGCTGCAATGGAGGAAAACCCTAGACTTTCTTGAAGGTTTCTTGAGAGGAGAGCTTACGGTGACTTTTCTAAAAACTTAGAGTGGGAATGCGGAATGAAACATTTTTCTCCAATAATAGGTCTTAAAATATGACTAAAATGATGTAGTTCGAAGTTTAGGAGAATAGGAAATTACTAAATAGCCCTTAGAAAGTCGCAGGGAAAAACTATCAGGTGACCCTAACGGGTGACCTAACGGGTCGTGGTCAGTGACTATGACTCGTGGTGACACTCGTTAGGTGCACTGCCTAACAATTGACTGGGGCTGGTAACAGGGGCCAAACGAGTTGTTTCTGGTGACCATGACTCGTGGTCGCCATCCATCAAGTACACTGCGCAACTATTTAAATTTCCTGACCCGGCCTACTCACGAATGACCTAACAGGTCGTGATGACTGACCACAACTCATGAGGTCTTCCGTTGGGTACACTGCCTGTCCCTTATCCTATCCCTATCCTCCTTCCCACGACTGACCTAATGAGTCGTTAGGTCTCTCAATGACCCATTAGGTGAGTCGTTCTGTGACATTTTCTATAGATTTCCAGATTTTTCTTATTTAAGTCCCAGATCTAGTCTTTGAGTTTCTGGGGCATCACAATACCTCCCCCTTGGAAACATTCGTGCTCAAATGTTGGAAAACACACAGGAAAGAAGAAAAATACAATCATAACTTTCAAATACTCTTCATTTGACTTTAAAACAGTCAAAATGACTACCTCCATTTCAAAATACATGACTGACCTGAATTTACCTTTCATACATACATCAAAAAATATAAAAGAGACTTGAACACCTGAACTGAATCATGAAAGATAAATTGAGTTCTAGGGCCAAAACTAATATCTCAAGCTATGATAGAGACGGTAGAGAACAAATGCGGGTATTTGGCTATCATATCTGCTTTGGCCTCCCACATAGCTCCATCAACCTGTTGATTTATCCATAAGACTTTGACTGAAGCTATTTCCTTGTTCCTCGGCTTACGAACTTGACTTCAAGGATCCGTAATGGTACTTCCTCATATGAGAGACTATCTTTTATTCCTACACTATCCAACGACACAATTGAGGTTGGATCTCTAATGCACTTCTTCAAAAGTGACACATGGAAAACTGGGTGTACAACTGCTAGTTCTGAAGGTAATTCTAGCTTATAGGCTACATTGCGAGATGCCTCAAAATTCAATAGGGTCGCACATATCTCGGACTGAGTTTTTCGTTCTTTCCGAACCTCATCACCCCTTTCATGGGAGAATTTTTTTGGTAAACCCAGTCATCAACTGCAAACTCCAACTCTCTCCTCCGCACATCGGCATAAGGCTTCTGACAGCTCTGAGTTGTTTTTAATCTTTCTGGGATAAATTGAACCTTCTGCATTGCCTTGTGAACTGATTCTGGGCCTATCAAGGTAGCTTCACCAACCTCGAACCACCCTATTGGAGATTTACACCTCCTATCATATAATGCTTCAAATGGTGCCATCTGAATGCTAGAGCGGTAGTTGTTGTTGTATGCAAACTCGATAAGGGGAAAATGGTCATCCCAATTACCCTTAAAATCGATCATGCATGCTCTCAAAATGTCTTCTAGGGTTTGAATAGACCGATCAGCTTGCCCATCTATCTGCGGGTGAAAAGTTGTGTTGAGCTTGACCTGACTGCCAAGTCCCTTCTGAAAAGACCTCCAAAAATGGGAGTGAACTGGGTACCCCTGTCTGAAATAATGGCCAATGGAACCCAATGAACGTCTAACCAACTCCCAGATATGAAGTTTAGTATATTCCTCAGCTGAATCAATGGTTTTGACTAGGAGGAAATGTGCTTACTTAGTCATCCGATCTACTACTACCTAGATTGAGTTGTGCTGCCAACGAGTTCGAGGTAGAACCATAATGAAGTCTAATGTTTACTTCTTCCCACTTCCATGTGGGTATGCTGATATCTCGGGTCATACCTCCTGGTGTCTGGTGTTCTACCTTGACTTGCTAGTAGTTCGGGCACTTGTCTACATATTCAGCAATGTCTTTTTTCATGTTGTTCCACCAGTAAATATCCCGCAGATCGTAGTACATTTTCGTAGCACCAGGGTGGATGGAATATCTAGAACTGTGCGATTCAGCCAATATCTATTGTCTCAACTCACCGACATCCGGTACACACAACCTGCCCCGGTAACGGAGCGCCCTATCTCCTCCTTAGGAGAAAGCTTCTATTTCTTTTCTAAGAACTGTTCCCTTAAGATTATGTAAGATTGGATCCTCATCCTGTCTGGACTTGACTTCAACTACCAAGGATGAATCTGTCCCTCTTTGCATTATCATACCACCTTCGGCTGAATCCACAAACTGCACCCTAACCGAGCTAGTCTGTGAACATCCTTCGCTAACTCCTTGCCTTCCTCAATGTGAGCCACACTCCCCATAGGCCGTCTACTTAGAGCGTCAGCCACCACATATGCTTTACCCGGGTGATACAACACGCTCATGTCATAGTCCTTTAGCAACTCCAACCACCTTCTCTAACGCAGATTTTGATCCTTCTGACTCAGCATGTACTCAAGATTCTTATGATCTATAAACACATCTACGCGAGCTCCATATAAGTAATTCCTCAAAATTTTTAGCGCAAACACCACTGCTCCTAACTCCAAGTCATGAGTTGGATAGTTCTCCTCATGAACTTTGAGCTATCTGGAGGCGTAGGCTATCACTTTGTCCTGCTGCATCAGAACGCATCCGAGTCCAACTCTGGAAGCATCACAATAAACAACCAATCCATCTGTACCTTCTGGTAGGGGCAGAACTAGAGCAGTAGTGAGTCGAGTCTTCAACTCCTGGAAAATCTTCTCACACTCATCCGACCACGGAAATTTCACCTTCTTCTGAGTTAACATATTCAGAGGAGATGCTATAGAGGAGAAACCTGCCACAAACCATCGGTAATAACACCTAGGAAATTCCTAATTTTAGTAGGAGAGGTAGGTTTGGACCAATCTTTCACGGCTGCTTTCTTGTGAGGGTCTACTTCTATTCCTTCACCTGAGACCACATGACCTAAGATGGTCACGAACTTTAATAAGAATTCGTATTTGCTAAACTTGGAAAACAACTAGTGGTCTTTGAGTGTCTGCAATGCTAATCTTAGGTGACTTGCATGCTCTTCCTCATTTCTGGAGTATACTAGAATGTCGTCGATAAATACAATGACGAATATATCTCGATACTACTTGTAGACCCTGTTCATCAAATCCATGAAAGCTTCTGGGGAGTTTGTTAGCCCGAAGGACATCACCACAAACTCGAAGTGACCATACCGAGATGTGAATGCTGTTTTTGGTATGTCACACTCTCTAACCCTTAACTGATGATACCCTGACCTGAGATTGATTTTTGAGAAATAGCTGGCTCCCTAAAATTGGTCAAGGTCATCAATTCTTGGTAGGAGATACTTGTTCTTGACTGTGACTTTGTTCAGCTGACGTTAATTTATGAACATTCTGAGGGTGTCGTCTTTCTTATGCACAAATAGCATTGGAGCACCCCAAGGAGAGATATTGGGTCTGATAAAACCCTCGTCAAGAAGATTTTTTAACTTCTCTTTCAACTCCTTAAGCTCACCTGGAGCCATTCTGTAAGGAGGGATGGAGATGGGCTGAGTATCTGGGAGAAGGTCTATCCTAAAGTCTCGTTCATGCTCAGAGGGAACTTCGGGAAGATCCTCCGAAAATACATTTGGGAACTCACTAACTACTGGAACTAACTAGATAGTTGGGGTCTCAGAGTTGGAATCCTTGACCCGAACTAGCTGATAGATACATCCCTTGGAGATGAGTTTCTGGGCCTTAAGGTAGGAAATAAACCTACACTTAGGCACTGAACTGCTGCCCGTCCACTCTAACACTTGTTCATTTGGAAACTGGAACTTGTCAACTCTAGTTCTGTAATCAACTGAGGCATAGCAGGTGTGTAACAAATCCATGCCAAGGATAAGGTCAAAATCGACCATATCTAACTCTACGAGGTCAAATGGGATGAATTTATTTAGGACTGAGACTAGGCAATTTCTATACACCCGACTAGCTCTAACTGACAAGCCAACTGGGGTGGAGACTGAGAGCGGTTCTGAGAGGACCTCTGTACTGATATTGAAGTGGACTACTATGTAGGGAGTTATGAATGAAAGAGTGGCTCCTGGATCTAGAAGGGAATACACATCCAGATGAAAGAGACGTAACATACTCGTGACCACGTCAGGTGAGCTCTCTAGATCCTAACAGGAAGATAGAGCATAGAAACGATTTTGACACTGACCGTCATCTGTATTAGATGTGTTAGCCTGCTCGATTAGTCGACCTTCTAGAGATGATGATGTGGTGGATTGGGATCTCCCTCGCTCGGCTAATGGGCACCCCCTGAGCCGATGTCCAACCTGTCCACAACCAAAACAGCCCTCTCGACCCTGAAGGTACTCTCTGGGTGATTCTTGACACACTTGGGGCGACCTAAATACCTGTTCCCAGTGTTGTGAGTTTGAGACTGAGTGCTAGATGACCCACCCGTCCGATCCTGGAAGGACCGAAAGGTTGGGGCGCTGGCTGAACTGGGTGCTGAGGCTCTCTGCTGTTGTTGTTGCTGCTGTGGGTGGATACTACTGCTGGACGTCCGATGGTAATAATCTAACTGGCCAGTCCTTTCCCATTTGTTCTTTCGCTCCATATTCTTCAGCTTTTCGGCCTCAATCTGCTCGGCATAGACAATCAAATTGAAGAGGTCCATATCTTTAATCAATATTCCTATCCTACACACCTTGAGGACCAGATTTGACACCCCATTCACAAATTTCAATATGTGAGCCCTTGGTTCGGCTACCATCTCTAGAGCGTACTTAGACAGCCTAGTAAACTCCAGTGCTTACTCCTCCATAGTTCTGTTGCCCTGTCTCAAATTCATAAACTGACCATCTTTGCCTACCTCAGCTCCCGAGGGAAAAACCTATCCAAGAAAGCTGTGTCGAACTCCTCCCACTCTACTAGTCTTGCTCCCACTGGACGCCCCTCCTTCCACTATTCATACCAGACCCGAGATACCCCTTTTAGCTGGTAGGCAGCCAAATCAGCACTCTCAGAGGAGCTGACGCCCATAATACGGGTAATCTTCTTGATCTCGTCCACAAACTCTTGAGGATCCTCCCCTACTTTGGATCTTTAAAAGGATGGAGGGTTCACACGAGTGAAGTCCCGCACCCTCGCAGCTATTGTAGACCAGTTCATGGCTACCGGAACCACCTGTTGGTTCACCTGGTTGGTGACTGTTTCGTCTAAAAGTTGAATGACCGCCCTAAACTCAACAGTAAATACAAAATCATCTTGAGGAGTTGTCGGGGCTGGTGGGGCTGGTCTATTTGCGTCACCAGCCCCCTTCTTCTGTTACCGCGTCTAGGAGGCATGATTCACTGAAACGAAGCCTAGCACGAGTTAGAATGACGTTTCTGGAATTGAGCTTTAACGCACGATAATGAGTATGAACAAAAGAGAGCTTTCCTAATAACATCTATTGGCCTCCTCGTCATAAGTGTGGCAAGTTTCACACCCATGAAAAGGACTCTACTTGATGCGGCTTTCAGACATTCTAAGGATACTCTAAACCTAGTGCTCTGATACCAAGTTTGTCATGCCCTGAGCCTACACCCTGGACAAGACACGGCACTTGAAGCCAGAAGTGACCCAATTCAATCCCTGGTCTATCATACATTGGTATTCTGAGTTAAATACATATTTTTTGAAGCCTTGAAATAATAGCATAAAAGCATTTATGAAAATAAAACTAAAAATAGAAGTTTGAAGAACATCTGAAGTTTGTAATTAATTTTGTGTCTAAAAGTCCTCTAACTTATGAGTTGCTGGGACAAGCCCCCAACTAACTCTAAGTCTAGCTAAAAATAATTAACTAACTAAAAGAAATAAAATAAGGCCCTAAAATGATGAGGACTCACACTTCAACTGCTAAGGAGGAGCATTTGAATCGCGGCGATTAACGGTGCTGAGTCTAAGAACCTGTAACTATATCATGAAATGATACAACATAAAAGTATGCGTTAGTACTTTGAATGTACTGAGTAAGTGAGAGAAAACATAACTGAACATAATGCCTGAACTAATATGACCTACAATGACCAACAAGTAAATTGAACTGAACTACTGAAGTAAACTGAAATAGTTAAAATGACCCTGTCTTATGGTCAAAGACATGTCCTATGTCTGACAGTTCTGAGTCTGAAATATTGTACTGAACTGGGCTAAACTGATAGAACTGGAACCGAACTAAGATACTTATTCTGAAACTGGACTAGACTGACTAGTGGGAGAGTGTAAAACCGACATATAACCACGTGAGCTAGACATGGAGTCTGATGTATACACCCCACCGGTAGGACCCAATATAACTTGCCAGGGTATAAAGGCATGAACAAGGTGATCATGAAAGTCTGGTGCCAATCAGGCCAAGTAATACTATAACCTATGCTGGCAATGTAGTTTTGGGAACCTGAGTGTGTTGGAACCCCGACCCTCTCGGTGCTAAGTCCTACTCCCACTGGAAAACCTAAACTGAACTACTAGGCTGATAGCTGGAAACTAGGGTCCAAGACTAGTCAGGGACATATAACTGAAAGTACTCTGAGAGTCTTGTCAGACCAGATTCTAAAACTGAGTTCTCGACTGGTTAGAGATGCTTATCCAGAAGCGCGGTAACCGTCTAAGAACAAACTGTAATTTGAACTGGGGTTCTGAGGCTAGTCAGATCTACATATCTAAAATGTAAAGACCACCTAATGGACCAATAAATTGGATTCCAAATTTGATTCTGATAACTGGGAGGCACCAGTTACACCTCGAGAAAAGACTAAAGTCAAACTGATCAGTTGACAAGTTTTGAATAGTTCTGAAGAGTTTCTACATTCTAACGGAACTGAACTACTAAGCAACTAATAGAGAACTCAACTCATTCCAACAACACGGGAATTCCATAATAATGGCAAAATTTCAAGAATTAAAGGAATCTTATCCGGCAAGGCTAAAGTCATTCTTATAAATGGAGTATTTACTCAACATATAAAAAATAATAAATAATAGAAAATTCAGCCAAAATCACACTTCACAAACTAGACGAAATTTAATGCACAAATAGTCTTTACTCGAAAATTTAGGGCTTAAATTCACTTTGGAAAGAACATCAATAATTCAGGTAAGAATTGATGTAGATCATATCAATAATAAGCAAGGACATCATTCTAGGCGAAATCAACAAATAATAACATGTAATTTCTTCGCATTCGAAAAACTAAGGGCTAAAACTGATAGAGAAACTATGGGAACATTTTTAGGAGACAGAAGGAAAGGACAATTCCCTTGTCAAATTTTCCCACATACCTGAGTTGAAGTTTCTTGATGGAGAAAACTTGGACTGCTGCAATGGAGGAAAACCCTAGACTTTCTTGAAGGGTTCTTGAGAGGAGAGCAGACGATGACTTTTTTGAAAACTTAGAGTGGGAATGAGGAATGAACCATTTTTCGAATAGGTCTTAAATTATGACCAAAATGACGTAGTTCGAAGTTTAGGAGAATAGGAATTTACTAAATATCCCATAGAAAGTCGTAGAGAAAAACTGTTAGGTGAACCTAACGGGTGACATAACGGGTCGTGGTCAGTGACCACGAGTCATGGTGACACTCATTAGGTGCATTTCCTAACAATTGACTGGGGCTGGTAATGGGGTACTTAACGAGTCGTTACTGGTGACCACGACTCATGGTCACCATCCATCAAGTACACTGTCCAACTATTTAAATTCCTTACCTGAATTGCTCACGAATAACCTAATGGGTCGTGGTGACTGACCATGACTATTGAGGTCTTCCGTTGGGTACACTGCCTCTCCCTAATCCTATCTCAATCCTCCTTCCCACGACTGACCTAATGATTAGGTCTCTCAACGACCCATTAGGTGAGTTATTCTATGACATTTTCTACAGATTTTCAGATTTTCTTATATAAGTCCCGGATCTAGTCTTTGCGTTTCCAGCGCATCACACTCTCTCAGCTCCTGTCAGCTCCTAATATTCCACCAAATCAATATCCTCGTCTATACCAATGTCAAGGTAAGGAAGAGTGGGGCCTACTACAATTACCGGCTGTCGAGATGATATCTTGGCCACTTAGCTCCGAAGAGTCCCCAACTCCTCATGGGGGCTGCCAATGTCAGTCTACTCAGCATTATGCTCATTGAAATGGCTCTCAAAGCTATCTAGTTTAGAGTGTAGGACCCGTCCAGCTAAGGTCAGCATCTTGGCCATCTTCTGGAGAAATTCCTGAGGCACTAGCATATATTCGACTAGAGTCTGGCTTGGAAGGCCCATAGGTGGTGCGGCGGATATGCTAGGAGCTTCCTCTGAATGACCAGCGTCTGTAGCCAGTGTCTCATCCTGCTCCTGTGAGGTGGGGGCATTCACTTGTTTGCTCACAATTGCCTGTGGTATCGGGCCTACGATAGAAAATCGTGCTCGGCTTATCGGGTTCATTTCATCCCAGATTAAGCCAATATATATTGTTTGTTGTCCTCCAATAAACCACTCCTCACCATAACACACCTTGATACCTGCCTCTGTACATAGCTTGAAAACGAGACTCGAGAATGAGATGGTAGTGCTCACTCCTATAGCCCGATCCTAGGTCTCATTCGCAATGACCCTCAGTATGTTGATTGGGTATCTGTACATGATACATACCACCAATGCTACTTTGTCTACACTGAGGGTATTTTTATTCACGATCGGGGCTAACTGGTGGCGAATTTTCACACCCCGTTGTTCGGATGGTGGAGTGACTACACGCAAGTGCACGTGGTCGAACAAGTAGTAAAGTGGCTTAAGTAAAGCCAAGTATCGATCCCACAGGGACTGAACTACGGTACTAATTAACTTAAGCGTTAGTGAACTCTATCTTTACGAATGCAGAAAACCAAATAAACAATATTTTGAGAGTTTAAGTTTACTAAGTAATAAAAATCTAAGGCAAAATTGTAAAGTGAGTCTGAACAATAGTAATGAGCAAGCTGAGGTTAAAACGAACATGCATGGAAGTTATTTATCAATACAATTCAGCTAATTTTTTCATCGGTTGCTAGTCAAGAATTATTGCCCATGAATTGGATCTTTCAACTCCTATCCAATTTAAAAATCATGAACCTTAATCTACATTTCTGTGATAAAAGAATTTCATGCTCTATCCATACATAACCGATTCCTTAATTGACTAATAAGACTTTTAGATATATTTCTATTCTGAATGTAAATCAATTCTTAATTTTGTAAACTAAGAAGAGATCATATCCTACAAATTCACATCTTTCCAATTTCTTTCCTTTTCAAATTCATGGCAAATGAAAAGAAGGGATTAATCTCGGTTTGTACCTCTTTAAAGAAAGAAAAAAATAGGCTAAAGGCTCAATGGGGCTAACTAGGATGCACATTCAAGGTAGGTATGATAATGGAGAAACTTTCGGTTTATTCAAAGAAATGCCTACATCCTTTCCTACAATACACATCCTTCATTTTGTTTAGTACATACACCAGGCAAGTTCTAGTCACTTCACAATAGCATGGAATAATCGAAACCTCACCTCACACTCATTGCACATGCTCAACTCAAGACATATTCACAGACTCTTCAATCAGCTAATTACAAGAATTCCCTATTAAGCCTCGACCACACCGAATCGAACTCTATGGCCTAGGTATCTCAACATGTTTCCACATTTGCATGCTTTCATAAAAATCACTTTTGCATCTTAATATCATGTACAACACGTAACAAGAATTTCGAACCATGAAGTAGCGACACGTTTGGGACACAAACAAAAAAAAGAAAAGAAAGAAAAAAACTACTCCTATCGACTACATTTCCCTTAAGACGGTCATCATCCATCCATCATAGGGAACGGTCACTATCTACGACTTCGGTTCAATGGGACTATTCTCGATAAAAGCACCGAAAACAAAGGCCGAGAAACCCAACATAAAAAATTCAAAAAAATGCGATAGAAAAAGATTAAAAAAAATTAATTTGAACAATATTTACACCACACAACACAACCAAAAACAGCTCAACACAACACATAGCAGCTTCATCATTCATCACAACACCAATTTAATTACAGAACACACAACACATAGTCACAAGGTCACATTTTTCACAGGCACAACAACAAAACATAAACATAAACATAAACAATGCAGCTGGCACCTAACTACTCCCACCCCATACTTAAACCGAACACTGTCCCCAGTGTTCACAAAATTTCAACATATCACAAAGGTAGGTGGTGAAACTCCCGAATCAATCGAAGTATTCAAATTCTTCATTAGGTGTCGTTGCTTCATCTCCCATATCAGAATCGCCCCCGCTGTTCTCATCTGACTCAACATCTGAGACCTCCCGACGTGTCTCCTCATCGGTGGGGACATCATCATCTACGGGCTCCACAAACGCTGGCCCCACTCTGCATAGAGCTCGGGCATTCTTACCGAATGGGTAATCCCGCTCGAGCTGCCACAGCTTATCCTCCGTTGCCGGCCTCCCGCTAATGCGCAGCTGCAACATCTGCATGCCATACATGCAAGCCATATACTGGTCATCCCGAGCATGTCGCTCGGCTAGTGTGAGCACCGTCCCATGAGTAGTGTCTGGTGCCTTGGTTTTGGTGATATCAAAGGCACGCCTGTCAATTTGTGGGATATAATCCAGGGCCTCCTCCTCGATATCATGGCCCCACAGGAACGTGGTAAGCAAACCACTGAACCCCTATCTATGCCCCAGATGTAGTCGGGCTCTCTTCATGGCAGAGATGATCACCGCCCCAACATTGATCTCCAGCGCCTTCATCAGGGCATACACCAAGCACACTCGATCTCGGGTGACATCTTTCATGTGCACCCCAGGGATCAAGCAGGAACACTCAATTTTTAGCCAAATCCTGGCTTCCCTGTTCATCTGAGAGTAGGGCAGTGTCTGATGGTAGCCCCTCTCCTTGTGCCTGCTCCACCTTGCTATCGATCGGGTTCCACATAAGGTGCGTTTGATGTCCGCATAGGGTGGAGTGATGTTCAGCTGCCTAAGGACATGAGCGTCTGTGTCCCGCACCCCTAGGATTGCATTCAAGTGATGGGGCTCAAAAGTGACAACCTGCCTCCTGATTTTGACGGTGTGATTGCGGAGGGTCGGGTTCCAGTTGGCATAGAACTCCCGGATAAGAGGGAGATTGCACTCCCCGGGCTCTTCGAAGATGAAATTCAGCCCAGCGGTGTCAATCCGGTGTAAAATCCGCAGGAATTCCCGTGCCAGCAGCTCTCGTGCTATTTGCTCCTCTGGGAAGTATTTGGTTTCTTTATGTTTTGCATACCACTTCTTCCCCTCATCAGTCACCCATCGGGTTCCGTATTGTCAGCGTTAGCCTCGCGGAACTGCTGGTGCTATTTGGAACTGCTGTTCCCAATCTTATCCTTTTTCTGCCGGCGCCTGATATGGATGCGCCCTTCCCTTTGTCTTGTCTGCCTGACATTGTTCCTGCACATTTAACATACAATCCCAATGTCATTCAAGTCATAACTAGCTACAACTAAGGTTGGGTTTAATTAGGTCACCCTACACATAGTCTTTAGCCACAATCAAAACAATTCGACAAGACATTCATGATTTTCCTCATTCTTAACATTCAACCGGCTTAGTGCATTCATATAAATGGATGAAACAATTACTATGTACTACTCAGACTTCGTACAATGAATACAAATATCGCCATCGATTCCCTTACATCATCATAGCAGTTAGCCAAATTTTTTTTCAACAACCTATGCAATTCACCAATTTCATTCTCCCGAAAATCCCTTGCCTACTTAGCATATTCAACATAAATCACACTATATTTTGCTTCACCCAACATACACAACCCAATGTTTTTTCAACATTTCAAAGAATTTAGTCTTCTTCCTATTCAATTTTCAACCCTAGCTATCAATTTCGCAAGAATTCAATAAAACATACAATCATCGAATTAATATACTCAAAATGATACTATGAACATCAATCCATCATAACTCAATTGAATTCAAGCTTAATTTTCACATATGGAAAGATTCAACCACCACACATGTTCAAGAGCCGAAAATTTAAGCAAAAACAAGGAAAAATTCAAGAACATACCTTTAATTTGATGACTTCGAAGAAAACTCGAAGAAACATGATGCCTAGGTCCGTGGCACGTTGGGGGAGAAGGGAATTTGAGGTTTGTGTCGCAGAGGGAATGGAAAAATAGGAAAGAAATGAGGAAAATTGGGGTTTTAAAGTGATTTTTCACGCAGGCTACCCGGTGATCCGGTGTGACCCGACGCGAAATAACACTTAATGTGTCACGGAGGGTAACGCGGAGTACCCCCTCTGTGATACGGAGCCATCGCGCCAGTGTTCTGGAATTTTTAAAAAATTCGGAACACTCTTCAACGTGCCACGGAGGGTAACACGGAGCACCTCCTCCGTGACACGCAGCCATCGTGTAGGCTCACTGTAATGTGTCAATTTTTATTTTTTTCACCTCGATTTTTTCCTTTGCGTTTCTTTGCATTTTTGCCCTCCGTTCCACCTGAAAATGACTTCACCACAAGAAATTGCTTAGAATTCATAGGTTTCAACACAAACAAAATTTTTGTTTTTTTTCTTTTTCTCTCTTTGTTTTTCAAATAGTTCTACTCATCTATTGTAACAATTTCACGGGTTGCCTCCTGTGCAGCGCCTGATTTACCATCGTGGCTCGACGTCATTCACGTTCAATCATCCTCTAGAGTGATGGATGTCTTCTCTCGAATAACGTCCTCACCCCAATAATGCTTACATCGCTGCCCATTTACTAAGAACGTGGCACTTCTATCTTCTTGCCACAACTCCACTGCCCCGTGTGGGGTCATTCTCACCACTTCAAACGGCCCTGATCATTTGGACCGCAATTTTCCTGGAAAAAGCTTTAGTCTCGAATTAAATAGCAATACTTTCTTCCCTGGCTCAAAGATTCAATGCACTATATGCCTATCGTGCCACCTCTTCGTTTTCTCCTTATAGCATTTGGCACTTTCATAAGCATGCCAATGAAACTCATCAAGTTCGCTGAGTTGCATCAGCCTCTTATTCCCTGCTAGCTCCGGGTCCATGTTCAATTTTCTCATGGCCCAAAAAGCTCGGTGTTCTAGCTCCACAGGCAGATGACACGCCTTTCCATAGACTAATCTGTATGGAGAAGTCCCAATTGGTGTCTTATACGCAGTTCTATAAGCCCACAACGCATCATCGAGTTTGCTTGACCAATCAGCTCATTGTGCATTCACTGTCTTCTGTAGAATCTGCTTTATTTCTCTGTTCGACACCTCCACTTGCCCACTAGTTTGGGGATGATATGTTGTTGCTACCTTGTGGCGCACCCCATACTTAGCTAGCAAATTCTTGAAACTTGCATTTGCAAAATGAGCCCCTCCATCACTGATAATGGCTCGGGGTGTCCCGAACCTGGTGAAAATATGCTTTTTCAGGAATTTTGTTACCACCTTGTTGTCATTTCTAGGGCAAGTTGTTGCTTCGACCCACTTTGATACATAATCAACGACTACAAAGATGTAACGATTACCAAATGACGCTGGGAATGGGCCCATGAAATCTATACCCCATACATCAAACATCTCCACATCTAATATCTGCTGCAGCGGCATCTCCTGCCTTCTACCAATTGTGCCTGTTCTTTGACATCTATCAGACATTTTTACGTATGTCATAGAGTCTCTAAATAGTGTAGGCCAAAAGAAACCTGACTATAGCACCTTGTGCGCTGTTCGCTCGCCTCTATGGTGCCCTCCATACAATGATGAGTGTCAACTCCTCAATACTTCTGCAATCTGGCTCTCCGGAATGCATCTTCTCATCACCTGATCCGGTCCCTGCTTAAAAATGTATATCTCATCCCAGATGTAATACCTGCAATCATATCTCAACTTCTTTCGTTGCTCAGCCGTAGCCTCCGGTGGATAGACTCCACTCACTAGCAAATTCAAAATGTCTGCATACCAAGGGATTTCAGCTTCCCTTATTGCCAAGAGCTGCTCCTCCGGGAACTCTTCTTTGATGTTGTCACCTTCCTTCACATGCGACCGACTTTCCAATCGTGATAGGTGATCTGCCACTTGATTCTCGCTCCCATTTCTGTCCCGAATCTCTAGGTCAAACTCTTGTAACAACAAGATCCATATGATCATCCTGGGTTTTGCATCCTTCTTGTTAAACAGATACCGAATTGCTGCTTGATCGGTATACACCACTACTTTAGAACTCACCAAGTAGGACCTGAATTTATCAAACGCGAACACCAATGCTAGCATCTCTTTTTTTGTGTCTGTATAATTGACTTGGGTTGCATCAAGTGTTTTGCTTGCATAATAAATGGAATGAAAAATTCTATTCCTTCACTGCCCCAATACAGCTCCTACAGCCACATCGCCTGCATCACACATTAATTCAAACGATTGCTCCCAATACGGAGAAATGAGAATAGGTGCTTCTATCAACTTCTGTTTCAACTCCTCGAATGCTTTAACACAATCCTCATCAAACTTGAACTTCACCTCTTTTTCTAGCAACCTGCATATTGGTCTAGAAATTTTAGAGAAGTTCTGGATGAACCGTCTGTAGAACCCTGCATGTCTGAGAAAACTGCGAACACCCTTCACTGACACAGGTGGTGGTACCTTTCAATCACTTCGATCTTTGCACGATCAACTTCCAACCCCTTGCAAGACACCTTATTACCAAGGATGATACCCTCCTTGACTAAAAAATGACATTTCTCCCAGTTGAGTACAAGGTTGGAGTCCTCACATTGAGCTAGCACCCTATCAATATTCTGAAATCAAGTAGCAAACGAATTACCGAAAACAGAAAAATCATCCATAAATACCTAGATGAAATCTTCCACCATATCGTGAAAGATCGCTATCATGCATCTCTGGAATGTGGCGGGTGCATTGCATAACCCAAATGGCATTTGCTGAAAAGCATATGTCCCATAAGGACATGTGAAAGTAGTCTTCTCCTGGTCCTCCGGTGCTATGGCTATCTAGTTATAGCCAGAATAGTCATCAAGGAAACAATAATATTCTTGACCAGCCAACCTTTCCAATATCTGATCAATAAATTGGATAGGATAATGATCTTTCCTTGTGGCCTCATTGAGCTTTCTGTAGTCCATGCAAATTCGCCAGCCTATGACTATGCGTGTAGGGATCAACTCATTCTTCTCGTTGGTGACCACAATCATCATTTGGAACACATTGAACAGGACTGACCCATTTGTTGTCTGAAATAGGATACACCACACCTGCATCAAGCCACTTCATCACTTCCTTCCTAACCACATCCTTCATCACCGAATTCAACCTCCGTTGATATTGTACAGTTGGCTTTGCTCCTTCCTCCATAAAAGTTCTGTGTGTGCAAAAAGCTGGATTGATTCCCCTAATATCTGACATTTGCCAGCCCATTACTTTCTTCCTCCTCTTGAGAACCACCAATGCATCCTTTACCTGTACCTCCGTCAATTCTGTGGAGATTATGACTTGCAAGATGTCATCTTCCATCAAAAAGACGTATTTCAGATGTGGAGGCAATGTCTTCAACTCCAGTTTTGGTGCTTCCTCAATAGATGGTTTTGGCAATGGTTCAAGGGACCTCATCAATGGCTGAAAGTCTTGCTTTCTGAGATACCATTTTGATACGTACAATATTTGCACTATCTCATGAGTATCTCTATTTCTGAAATGATCGGAGCTGATCAACGCGCTCTCCAATGGATCTCGAGAATCAACAATCTGAAGAATTTCTTCCTGGTTTAGCACATTGATTGCTGATAGATCCTCATAAATGGTTGGAAGCTTCATGGCCTTATACACATCAAATACTTCCACTTTGTCATGCGCTCGCGTGGTTAGCTTCCTCGCAGCTACATCAATCAACGCTCTCCCAGTTGCCAAGAAAGGACTTCCCAAAATAAATCGGACTTCCGCATCTGGCTCAAAATCCAAGATATAAAATCTACTGGGAAGATGAGGGAGCCCACTTGCTCTAGCACGTCCTCCACAGTACCATCTGGTCTGGCCAAAGAACGGTCTGCTAGCTGCAAGATCACTATAGCTGGTCTAGGACTGCCCAGCCCCAACTTCTTGTACACCGATGTCGGCATCAAGTTTATGCTCTCTCCCAAATCACATAGTCCACGAGCTCGGATACTTTGCCCAATTGTGATCTGAATTATAAAGCTCCCAGGGTCCTTGAGCTTTGTTGGCAACCTATTCTATATCCGGGAAGTGCACTCCTCAGTAAGCACCACCGTAGCATACTCCATTAATCTGCTTTTGTTTGCTACGATGTCCTTGATATACTTTGCATATTTTGGCACTCCTTGCAAAACATCAACCAAAGGTAAATTAATGTGTACCTGTTTCAACACCTCCATGAACTTTTTAAAGCAAGCTTCCTCCTTGTGTTTCTTTAATCTTTGATGGAACGGGGGTGGTGGTCTTTCTGCCTTGGTTGCCTTCTCCTTCCCCCTCTCATCATCATGCTCCCTATCTTTTTCCACTGCTCCTGATTGCTGAGGTGGTCTTTCTAGCTCCACCTCCTTGAGTTGTAGTCCACTCCTTGTGGTCACTGCATTGACCTACTTGGGATTCGAGTCAGTGTCACTCAGTAGTCCTCCTCTGGGCCTAGTGTTTTGAGCTCCAGCTAGTTGTCCAAACTGGTACTCCAACGCCTTTGTAGCTAACTGCTGATTTTTCATGTCTGCCGCTAATTTCACATAGTCAGCCTACATTTGTGCTTGGCTAGCTATCATTATTTTGAACATTCCCTCAATGTTGTTGGTTGGTGGAGGAGGTGCATTGTTTCCTCTGTAATGAGACTGATAATTCTGAGGGCCCCCTTGATTTCTCTGGACACCCTGATTCGAACTTTGCCTTGATGGCTATTACTACCCCAAGAGAAATTCGGATGATTCCACCAATTTGAGTTGTAATTGTTGCCATACTGTTGGTTATTATTCCTCTGGATGTTCCCAACAAAGTTTATTGAATCTGGATTTGCACCACAACACTCAGCTGAGTGTTCATTACTCCCACATACTTCACACCAAAACTGTTGCACTACATTGACTGGGGCTTGCGCTTGATTCAAGCTCATATTGCTGAAGTGGGTGTTGAGTTGATTTTGCAATGCAGCTATCTGTGTAGCGATAGTTGTAAAACCATTAACCTCAAAGACTCCTGCCGCTTTCCTTGTTCCTCCTCATGATGCATCTACTTTCCACTCTGGATTTTCCTGTGAAATACGATTTAACAAAGTATAAAGCTCCTCATAAGTCTTTTCTAATGCCTGTCCCCCAGCTGCTGAGTCTAGCAAAATTTTTGTATATGGCTCCAAACCCTCTGTGAAAGTATGCAATAACACCTCATTGGACTGGTGATGGTGAGGACAATCCCTTAACAATGATTTGAACCTTTCCCAAGCTTGATACAGATTCTCCCACTCTCTTTGTTTAAAACTTAGAATCTGACTTCTAAGTCTTGCTGTTTTCCCGAATGGAAAGAATCTTATCAAAAACTTTCTTGCAAGATCATCCCATGTGGTGATAGAGTTAGGTGGTTCAACTTTCAACCACCTTTTTGCTTCCCCCAATAGTGAAAATGGGAATAATGTAAGCCTCACAGTACGATGATACTCCAGCGGGAATGTAAGTATAACTTATCTCCAAAAAGGTTGGGAGATGTTGTTGCGGATCTTCATGAGGGAGACATGTGAATTGCCCGCTGGTGTGCAACAATTGCACCATGTTCTGTTTAAGCTCAAACCTCCCTCCTTGCTCTGGTCTGCGAACACTAGATGTAATATTGTTAGCGTGTGGGATTTCCACTTCGCGAACCGGCCTTGCTGCCATTTCCTCGGGCACTAAAACTGCCCTCATAGGTGGTGGATTCTGTTGTTGCTCCAGAATTTCTTGCCTTAGCAACTGTAGCTTCTTCTCTAGAGCTTCCCTTCTTTGACGATGAAATTTTCTTTCTGGAGCTATATATGAATCCACCAACTTCTTATCTCTTGCCAGCGCTCAGAAGAATTCAATATCTGCAAGAGATAGGCTAAGATCAAGTTGTCAACACTTATATAGAATTTGTAAATTAACACTAAGAAATTAAATTTACCAATTGCCAGTCCCCAAAAACGGCGCCAAAAACTTGTTCGGAAGGTGGTGTGACTACACGCAAGTGCATGTGGTCGATCAAGTAGTAAAGTGGCTTAACTAAAGCCATGTATCGATCCCACAGGAACTGAACTACGGTACTAATTAACTTAAGCGTTAGTGAACTCTATCTTTACGAATGCAGACAACCAAATAAATAATATTTTGAGAGTTTAAGTTTACTAAGTAATAAAAATCTAAGGCAAAATTATAAAGTGAGTCTGAACAATAGTAATGAGCAAGCTGAGGTTAAAACGAACATGCAAGGAAGTAATTTATCAATACAATTCAGCTAATCTTTTCTTCGATTGCTAGTCAAGAATTATTGCCCATGGATTTGATCTTTCGACTCCTATATAATTTAAGAATCATGAACCTTAATCTACATTTCTGTGATAAAAGAATTTCATGCTCTATCCATACATAACCGATTCCTTAATTGACTAATAAGACATTCATATATATTTCTATTCTGAATGTAAATCAATTCTCAATTTTCTAAACTAAGAAGAGATCATATCCTACCAATTCACATCTTTCCAATTTCTTTCCTTTTCAAAATCAAAATTGGATTTTTAGATATACATTAACATTGGCCAAACATTAATGCAGTAAAAACAAGAATTGATAGAACAACCATGGAAGAAAAGATGAAAACTGAAATGATTAACAATTACATTCCACTATAATTGTTCTTAAACTCAACAAGAAGTGAATTAGCCACTCATTCGTGTATTTAACATCATCAAATAAGTAGAATTCATACAAATAATTGAGATAAAAGAGAAAGAGATAGAGAAGAACCCTAGAATGTTTGTCTCCTCAACTACCTGTAACCCACGTTCTTGCTCAACCAAGTGAGAATGTTTAAAATAAAACCTAAGTGTTCTATTTATAGTCTTAAGAATTTTTCCCGGAATAACAAGCAACGTGGCACGGAGTGTATCGCGGAGCACTCCCTCCGTGCCACGGAGGTCTCGGGGACCCTCACTGGAAGTCGGCTCCCCAGGCAATTTCACCTCAATGTGGAACGACTTGCATCGCGGATCCTGGCCAACGTGCCACGGTGCTATCGTGCACCTTCACTGGAAATTGCCAAAATTATTTCATCTGAGGCAGAGTGCCTCCGCGATGGCAACGTGACACGGCTCCATCGCGGAGCCTCTATTTTTGTTGCTCTCCCTTGTCATTTTCCACTCCTTGTTTCCAAGTTCATTCCCAATCTTCACCAATATGTATATTAGCTTCCAAAATTTTCTTTTACCTGCAAAACACACTAATCATGTTGGTTAGTATAAATTCACATTTTTACTAAAAATCACATGAGAATGTACACATAACAATCAATAAACTAGACGAAATGAAGCATTTGAGTATCACTTGGGCATGCAATTCTTCCCAAGATCACCCGCCTTGGGGGGTATGACTGCCACCTGGTGCCCTACTAGGACCTGAACTGCTAGACTGCTGAGCCTAAGCACTCTTGGTGCTTGGCTGGCTCTAACTCTGATTTTTGAAATCAACGGGCTATATACTGACTGTAAATACAGCCCCCGTCCAGTTAGGCCTATAGCCACCTGTACAACCGCAACAGCTAACCAGAACCACATCAAAATAAGGGAACCTATGCGGGCCGACAAGGCCACCACGCTGTCTAGTTACTTCTGAATCAAGAAAATAGGAGCTAAACTGCTACGTGACCAACAAGGTCACCACTACTAACTGAATAAAGCCCCACACGACAATTAAAAACAAGCTAAGACATACACACAGCCTCACACGACCGGTATAACTAACCACAGGGAACACACAATCTAAAAGCCTCTAAGAATACTGATAAGATGGTTGGGACAGGGCCCTGGCCTACCCATACTGTACAACAAAAGAAAAGAAATAAACCTCTAGGTGTCTAGCTCCAGATGACAGGAGCTAATGACTCTTTGTGCTGGCTGGAATCACGAGGTATCGGCTCCTCGTCTATGAGTAACTGCAGGCAAGTAATGCAGCCCCCCAAACGGGCGTCAGTACCACGAGTACCAAGTATGTAAAGCAAACTGAACATAACTGAATAAAAGTAATAATACTGGTAGTTCTGAATATCAGAAAATAGCTAAGACTGTCGGGGATGGCGAAATATGGAAGGAGCTTACTTGTACTGAAAAGTAGATGGAAGTCATACCTGTCACTGAAGCGCGCTATCTATCAATTTAATAAGTAATATATATACACATATATAGCATACAAGAACCTATACCAGCCCCCATAAGCCGGAAGGTGCCAACCAACACATAATCTATATACCCCCTACCCGGGTCAAAACCATCCAAAAGTAAATCGCTCCACTCACCTACTAGCTATGAGCACCTCTACCGGCCCCCTTGGGTCTGCAGCTCGGGCTATGGCCTCTGAACATAACTGTGTCTGAGTCCGTAGGACTCCTGTAACTGTAAACTATGATCTGTATCTGTATCTGTATCTGTAATCTGCCCCCTGGGCGCAAGCGCTTGACAGGGTAAGCTATAATGCTATGCTGATCAGCCTGTTATGAGGAATACTATATCCCATCTTCGTCCTACTGCAAATGGCATTTCACTCCTTGGAGTGATGAATCCTCACCCTCCGGCAAGCGAGTCAACACATCTATCAACCCAGGGGCGGTGAGGACGCTCTAAGGGTGCCCTCATAGCACAAATAGGTCTCAGCAAACAATATTCACATACAGCAAGCGTGTTCGATCTGAAAATACAATCCATGTCTTGATATTCTATTCTGAATCTGTTTTCTACATTAAACTAATTATGTTACTGAGCTAACTGTTTCTGAAATAATATCTGGCCGTCTGATACTGATTTACTAATTTTTATTCTAAATATAACATAATAACATAAAACATGCTTGCTAGATTCATACTGGACTCAATACTCAACTTCTGGATTCTTTCTTTTAAAATTCACTCTATTTTCTATACTAGGATTACTAACTTGTCGAAGGAACTGGCTTTACATATCTTTTTTTCTAATTTCCCGGCTAATTGGCATAATTCAATCAATATTCCGCTATTTCTCCCAATTGTATATATATATACCAATTAGGACTAAATACATTAATATTCTGGAAGAAAATATCACTTTTAATATATATATAGCCCAAACTTTGACTTATCGAAAAACAGTCGAAAACTCGCTATTTCTCGAAAGTCCAAAAGGGAGAAATACTCACTTTAAGGCTAGGAGTATATTGACACTAATTTGGAGCAATTCCACTTACCTTAGCTCAGTAGCACGACGATTCGCTGGCCGAATTTTATGAAACTAAATCCGTAGGAATGCTCCTTGCTGCTTAATACCTCACTACCCACGTTTATTTTGAGTTTGGACCACGTATAATGGCATAATCTGAAGGACATTTCTATAAAACCTTCATGCCCTCTGTTTTCTTATGTACTCTTTGTTATTCTCTGGAAATTTTATGAATTTATCACATAAAAGCGAAGTTTGGGGGCTTTTATACTTGGGGCTGCACCTCACGTCCGTGGCACGTTGGCCATCACGGAGGTGAGCCTCCATGACACGCTGGCCATCGCGGAGGTGAGCCTCCATGACACTCTGGCCATCGCGGAGGAGGTTTGCTAGCCTCCTCTTGCGATGGTTCAATGTGTCACTTATCTGGTCTTTCCCCGGGCCTCTTCTTAGCATGTATGGAATTCTAAAACTCTTAACCAACATGCGAATAGGCCATTTACATGTCAAGAATTTATGGGGTGTAACATCCTCCCCCCCTTAAGAACATTGCTTCTCGAATGTAAACTTCTACTTATTACTCGACTTACTTTTTAGAAAAATTTCGGCAGAGTTTCCCCTGTAATATGGACTATCTCAAAAACTTGAAATGCAAAAAAGTCCAATACAGGTACTCCACACAATACTATAGCATTCATCACGTAAAAGACTAGAGTCGACTATCTCATTTATACATATAATATAGGGCATTTCATATGATAACAATACCAACATACCTCTTGACTGACTAGGCTTGAAACAAGTGAGGATATCTGATTTTCATATATTCCTCTACTTCCCAAGTCATCTCTTCTCTTTTCCTATTATGACACAGTACCTTGACAGAAGCAATATCTTTAGTTCTCAGTCTATGAATCTGTCCGACTAGTAAGACTACTGGAACCTCTTCATAGGCCAGCTCTTCCGTAACCTGGACATCCTTGACTGGGACAACTCTGGAGGGGTCTCCTATGTACTTCCTTAGCATAGATACATCGAAAACTGGATGAACGGACTCTAATTCTGGAGGAAAGTTCAACTCGTATGCCACTTGGCCTACTCTCCGCCGAATCTGATAAGGCCCAATGAATCTCAGACTGAGCTTACCTTTCTTGCTGAATCTCATCACCCCTTTCATTGGAGATACTTTCAAAAATACCCAGTCATTCACATTAAATTCTAGGTTTTTGTGCCATACATCAGCATACGATTTGTGGCGGCTCTAAGCAGTCAGTAGGCGTTCTTTGATAAGCTTCACCTTCTCCTCTTACTGATGAATAATATTTGGCCCAATCAGCGCTGATTCTCCTACTTCAAACTAGCCAACTGGCGATCTACATTTTCATCCATACAATGCCTCAAAGGGTGCCATCTGGATAGCTGAGTGGTAACTATTGTTATAATAAAACTCAATCAGTGGTAAATGCTCATCCCAACTACGTCCAAAGTCCAGCACACACGCCCGTAGCATATCCTCGAGCGTCTGAATAGTGCGTTCCGCCTATCCATCCGTCTGAGGGTGGAATGCTGTGCTCAAATTAATTTTGCGTTCCCAGAACTCTCTGAAATGACTGCAAAAATCTAGCTGTAAATTATGCTCCTCTATCAAAGATAGTAGATACTGGAACACCGTGTAATCTGACTATTTCTCTGATATACAATTCGACGTAGTCTTTGGCAGAGAAAGTAGCTTTTACTGGCAGGAAATGGGCTGATTTCGTCAGTCTGTCAACAATTACCCAAATTGAGTCATGTCTATGCCTGGTACAGGGTAATCCTACTACAAAGTCCATGTTTACTGCTTCCCACTTCTAAAGAGGCACAACTATTTCCTGAGTCAATCCGCCTGGTTTCAAGTATTCTGCTTTTATTTGCTGGCAATTAGGACACTAGGCTACAAATTTTGCTATTTTCCTCTTCATACCTGGCCACCAGTAGATTACTTTGATATCGGGGTACATTTTCATCGCGCTTGGGTGGAGGGAATAGCGAGCGTAATGTACCTCACTCATAATCTGCTGGCGAAGCCCTGAGACATCTGGAACACAAAGACGACCTTTACATCGCAACACTTCATCCTCAGTTACCTAAAAATCTGGCGCTTTCCCTTGCTGAACTCTATCTTTAAGCTGAACTAGGTCAGGATCTTCATACTGTCGTTCCTTTACCTCCACAACTAATGACGACACTGCGGTGTTCTGAATTACCACTCTATTGTCCTCTGTTTTTGCTACACGAACGGCTAAACAGGCTAATTGGTGTATTTCTCTGGTCAACTCCGCCGCTCAGGCTGCAAGTACGCCAAACTCCCCATAGATTTGCGGCTGAGGGCATCTGCTACTACGTTGGTCTTTCCCGGATGATACAGAATGTTCACATCATAATCTTTCAATAACTCCAACCAGCGACGCTGCCGCAAATTCAACTCCCTCTGAGTGAAGATATACTGTAGGCTTTTATGGTCAGTGAAAATATCCACGTGGACGCCATACAAGTAATGTCTCCATATCTTTAGGGCGTGGATTACCGCGGCTAGTTCTAGGTCATGGGTAGGATTATTCTTTTCATGTTTCCTCAGCTGTCTGGAAGCATAAGAAATTACCTTACCATGCTGCATCAACACACATCCTAACCCAATACACGAAGCATCACAATAAACTACATAACCCTCTATACCTTCTTGTAATGCTAACACTGGGGCGGAGGTTAATCTGTCTTTCAATTCTTGGAGACTCTGCTCACATGCCTCTGTCCACTGAAACTTTACAGCTTTCTGCGTAATCTTAGTCAGAGGTGCCGCTATGGTGGAGAATCCTTCAACAAATCTTCTATAGTACCCTGCTAATCCCAGAAAACTTCGGACTTCGGTCGGAGTGGTAGGTCTGGGCCATGCTTTTACTGCTTCTATTTTCTGCATGTCTACCTGTATACCAGCATCCAACACAATATGCCCCAAGAAAGTTACTGAGTTCAGTCAGAATTCACATTTGGAGAACTTGGCATACAACTGACGGTCCCTGAGAATCTGAAGCACGGTCCGCAAATGATCCTGGTGATCTGCCTCTAAGTGAGAATATACCAGAAAAACATCAATAAACACTATCACGACAGGTCTAGGTACGGTCTGAAGATGCTCTTCATCAGGTCCATGAATACTGTTGGGGCATTCGTCAGCCCAAAGGACATGACTAGGAATTCAAAATGGTCGTATCTAGTCTTGAAGGCAGTCTTTGGAATGTCCTTTTCAGGAACTCGAACCTGGTGATATCCGGACCGTATGACAATCTTGGAGAAATATCTGGCCCCCTGTAAGTGATCAAACAAATCATCTATTCTGGGAAGCAGATACTTATTCTTGACTGTAACCTTATTCAACTGCCGATAATCTATACACATGCGGAGTGAGCCATCCTTCTTTCTCACAAATAGAATTGGTGCACCCCAAGGTAAAGTACTTGGCCTGATAAAGCCCTTATCTAACAGATCTTTCAGATGCTCCTTTAATTCTCTGAGTTCAGTAGGAGCCATATGATATGGGGGAATTCATATGGGCTGAGTGCCTGGTAGCAAATCAATTGCAAAATCTATCTCTCTTTCTGGAGGAATACCAGGTAGCTCATCTGGGAACACATCAGGGAATTCATTAACCACTGGAATAGATTGGAGAGTCGGAGGATCCATCCGAACATCCTGGACTCTAACTATGTGGTAAATACACCCCTTAGCTATCAACTTCCTCACCTGAAGGTAGGAAATAAACCTACCTTTTGGCGTAGCTGTGCTGCCCTTCCACTCTCGTACTACCTCCCCTGGAAAGTGGAATCAGACCGTCTTGGTCCAGCATTCTTCGTTGGCCTAGCACGACACTAACCAATCCATACCCATAATGGCATCAAAATCAATCATCGGTAGTTCTACCTGATCTACTGTAGTTTGATGATCATAAACCTCTACTGTACACCCTCGATAAACTCTTCTGGCTATAATTGAGTCACCGACAGGTGTAGATACTGAAAAGGGTTGCTGAAGCAACTCTGGTACAACACTAAACTTCCGAGCCACAAATGGGGTAACGTAGGACAAAGTAGACCCTGGATCAATCAACACATAAGCAAGGTATGAGAAAATAGTCATCATACCTGTTACCACATCTGGAGATGCCTCTGAGTCCTGCCTCCCTGGTAATGCATAGGTACGGCTTGGGCCCGTACCTAAACTAGAGGCTCCTGATCTACCTCGGCCTCTACCTGCTAGACCTGAGGGCCTACACCCCGCCGAGGCTGCTGTAGCCCGCGGCCCTGTTGATGCCCTATTCTGGCTATCTCGGCTACCTTGTCCCCTAGCTAGACAGTCTTTCATCATGTGCCCCTCCTGCCCGCATATGTAACACCATGTGGAGAAATATATGCAAGCTCCAGTGTGAGGTTGGCTGCAAATAGGGCAGGGTGGGGGTGTGTATCTTCTCTGCTCTACCCTCCTCTGCTGAGAAGAATCTACCGTTCGGGAACTACCGCCAGACTCTGACTATCCCCAGCTGATGAATCTACCCCTGTACTGCTGTGATGGAGGTGGGGGTCTAGGTGGCCTGTCTGATAACCGTGGCCTAGGCCCTCTCTGGATCGCCCCCTAAATCTCATATGATCTATCTCTGCGGCATTGTTCCTGGTTTACTTGTCTGCTATCCTATTTCCACTGTCTAAGGCCCTCAATAGTCTGGGCAAAGGCCTGCACCCGAGCGATATCCATATCTTCCTGCAGTGTAGCTATCATGCATGCCTCAATATATTCGGTGTTTAGACCCATAATAAATCGGTTGACTCTAGATGACATGGTGTCCACAAAAGATGGAGCATAGCGGGATAAGGAATCAAACTGTAGGTCATATTCTCATATGCTTCTCGCCCCCTGCTCCAAGTGCAAGAACTAGTCCATCCGGGCCTGCCGGATCTCCCATGGAAAATAACGGTCCACGAAAGCCTCTGAAAAGCTGGACCAGGTCGGAGGGGCAACATCCCTCCCTCGAGACCTTTCCCAGCTCTCGTACCACAACACAACAATATCTCTCAACTGGAATACTGCTAACTCAACTAATTCTCTAGATGTCACATACATGACCCAGAAGATTCTCTCCATCTAGTCCAGGAAATCCTGGGGGTCCTCTGCCTGATCTGACCCTGTGAACTACGGGGGACCTAGTGCAAAAAATTCCCTGACCGTCGAACTACTAGGTCCACCTGATGGCTCTGCTGTTATGGGTGGCACTGGCTGGCGTTGAGTGGCCATCATTTGCGCGAACATAACTACTGCGCTTTGAATTTCCTGGTCGGACGGCATAGGTACAGGAACTGTCGCAGGCGGTGTCACCTCGAATGGCTCCTGGTGGGCGGGGATTGCTGAGAAGGTTGAGATGACGCCTATGTATCGCCCTCAGATCAGGCTAATTCTAAGTAAGGCTGAGGCACCTTGCTGGTGCCTTCTCCTGCTGCAGTATCCAGTCTTCTACCTGTGAAAGGATGTCGTTGGTCTGCCATTCTATCTGTAAACAAAGAGTGTGGTAAGTTTTAGAGACTCAACCCTATACTATACTGCTCTATGGAACGACCAAATATGAAGAAAGAGTAACCATCCTATTATGCCTTGCAGCCTCCTGCCTATAGAATATGGTGCACAACACATCCATAGACAAGACTCTACTTAGCACGGTTTGCAGACTCCCTCGGATACGACTTGCTCTGATACCAAGTTTGTCACACCCCGCCTTGGGGGGTATGACTGGCACCTGGTGCCCTACTAGGACTTGAACTGCTAGACTGTTGAGCCTAGCACTCCTGGTGCCTGGCTAGCTCTAACTCTGATTTATGAAATCAATGAACTATATAACGGTTGTAAATACAGCCCCCGGCTGGCTAGGCCTATAGCCACCTGTACAACCGCAACAGCTAACCAGACCACATCAACATAAGGGAGCTTATGTGGGTAGACAAGGCCACCATGCTATCTAGTTACTTTCGGATCAAGAAAATAGGAGCTAAACTGCTACGTGACCGACAAGGTCACCACTACCAACTGAATAAGGCCCCACAAGACCATTAAAAACTAGCTAAGACATACACACAGCCTCACATGACCGGTATAACTAACCACAGGGAATGCACAATCTGCAAGCATTCTAAGAATTCTGATAGGATAGTCGGGACAAGCTGTACAACAAAAGAAAAGAAATAAACCTCTAGCTTTCTAGCTCCGGTTGACAGGAGCTGATGACTCTATGTGCAGGCTGGAATCACGAGGTATCGGCTCCTCGTCTATGAGTACCTGCAGGCAAGTAATGCAGCGCCCCAAATGGGCGTCAGTACCACGGGTACCGAGTATGTAAAGCAAACTGAACATAACTGAATAAAAGCAATAATACTGGTAGTTCTTAATATTAGAAAATAGCTAAGACTGTCGAGGATGGCAAAATCTGGAAGGAGTTTACTTGTACTAAAAAGCAGATGGAAGTCATACTTGTAGCTGCGGCGTCATGCTATCTATCAATTTAATAAGTAATATATGTACACATATATAGCATACAAGAACCTATACCAGCCCCCATAATCTTGAAGGTGCCAACCAACACATAATCTATATACCCCTACCCGGGTCAAAACCATCCAAAAGTAAATCGCTCCACTCGCCTACTAACTACGAGCACCTCTATCGGCTCCCTTGGGTCTGTAGCTCAGGCTATGGCCTTTGACTATAATTGTGTCTGACTCCGAAGGACTCCTGTAACTATAAACTATGATCTGTATCTGTATCTGTAATCTGCCCCCTGGGCGCAAGCGCTCGACATGGTAAGCTATAATGCTATGTTAATCAGCCTGTTATGGGGAATACTGCATCCCATCTTCGTCCTACTGCGGATGGCATATCACTCCTTGAAGTGACGAATCCTCACCCTTTGGCGGCCAAGCCGACACAGCTATCAACCCAGGGGCGACGAGGACGCTCTAAGTGTGCCCTCATAGCACAAACAGGTCTCAACAAACAATATTCACATATAGCAAGCATGTTCGATCTGAAAATACTATCTATGTTTTGATATTTTATTCTGAATCTCTTTTCTACATTAAACTGATTATGTTACTGAGCTAACTATATTTGAAATAATATCTGGCTGTCTGATATTGATTTACTAATTTTTATTCTGAATATATCACAATAACATAAAAGATGCTTGCTAGATTCATACTAGACTCAATACTCAACATCTGGATTCTTTCTTTTAGAATTCACTCTATTTGCTATACTAGGATTACTAACTTGCCGAAGGGATTGGCTTTACATACCTTTTTTCTTATTTCCCGGCTAACTAGCATAATTCAGTCAATATTCCGCTATTTCTCCCAACTGCATCCATAGATATACCAATTAGGACTAAATACATTAATATTCTAGAAGAAAATATCACTTTTAATATATATATATAGCCCAAACTTTGACTTATCAAAAAACGGTCGAAAACTCGCTATTTCTCGGAAGTCCAGAAGGGAGAAATACTCACTTTAGGGCTAGGAGTATATTGACACTAATTTGGAGCAATTCCACTTACCTTAGCTTGGTAGCATGAAGATTCGCCAGCCGAATTTTATGAAACTAAATCTGTAGGAATGCTCCTTGCTGCTTAATACCTCACTACCCACGTTTATTTCATGTTTGGACCGCATATAATGGCGTAATCTGAAGGAAATTTCTATAAAACCTTCGTGCCCTCTTTTTTCTTATGTACTCTCTATTATTCTCTAGAAAGTTTATGAATTTATCACTTAAAATCGATGTTTGGGAGCTTTTATACTTGGGGCTGCAACTCACCTCCGTGGCACGTTGGCCATCGCGGAGGTGAGCCTCCGTGACACGCTGGCCATCGCGGAGGTGAGCCTCCATGACACTCTGGCCATCGAGGAGGAGGTCTGACAGCCTCCTCTTGTGATGGTTCAACGTGTCACTTATCCGGTCTTTCCCCGGGCCTCTTCCCAACATGTATGGCATTCTAAAACTCTTAACCAACATGCGAATAAGGCCATCTCCATGTCGAGAATTTATGGGGTGTAACACGAACTAATGTCCAGCAGGATTTTTCTATGAAGTTTAATGAATTATTTATGACCTGATTTCTTCTAGTGACCCATTCGGCTTCCTCTTTATCCTCAGCAATTTCCCCGAACAACCACTGAATCTGCATCTACCTCTCGTCAATGCCTAACTGCTTGATCTTTTTCATGGATTCCACCCGGTAGTCATACTCCGGTGTAGTGTGTGGTGGTATGAATTAGGGCCAATATAAAATCAGAGCAATAGTGTGCTCGGATATAACAACAGTGTGGCCTCGTAACACGACGCTCTTCAATTTGGGCTGATCTTTAAACTTTTTCCCTTCATTTTCTTTCTTCTCCATGGTCATCAAATAATTGGCATAGAACTCACAGACGATCTCTGAAGTTTATCGATCCTGGGTTCTAGCCGTCCAATTGAACCCATAGTAGCTGACTATCTGCTTCATCTCCTCCAACTCATTTAGTGCATTGATGTGAATCTACGACTCTTCTGAATACTCCGTCTAGGTTTGTTCTTGGCAAATGAGAGAAAGACCCTGTTTATAGAACTCCTGTGCTCCTAGTACTCTCTACCTAACAGTACGATTCTCCCTAGGGGGAGTCTTCTCTTGCTCGGCACTGGCTGACTCCTCCTCAGATCTGGACTCACCGTATCCATCACCGGATTGGGCCTCCTCGGACCCCTCATCATCATTAGAGCCACTTCCAGACTCTTGGAATCTTTCCTCAACTCCCTCCACAGACTGGGGAGCACTAGCAGATATGGCAATGGCCGCCTCGACCTGGGCATTAGCTTTTGCCTTGTGGTTTAGTTCCCATCAGTGTCAGATGTATCAACCCTGTATTCCTCCAATGAACCACTAGGTGTGCTGCCAGCATGTTCAGATTTGGAGGTTTCATTTATCAATACCATCAGAGCAGTTGCTTTGGATGCCTTCCTCTTCTGAGTCATTGTAACTGTGGAGAAAAAGGGTTAGAATTCCAAATCTGAGAAAAAGAAAGTAAGAAAAAATTCCTCTGTAATTTTTTATGGGTCTATAGTATGAGTCATACCTTAGAGGTATGATCCCTACTGAGACTCATAATGTCTCAGATCAAAGTCATGATCTGAGGTACGACTCGAACCATGAAGGTACAATCCATACCACGAGTTGTATGAGGGTGCCTCTTGCAAACCCATGTTCTGTATTTTTCCACAACTCATGGTACGACCCATAAGTCAATTCTATGAGTCGTAGGAAGGAACATATTATCTCTTTGGAGTTAACCCTTTTCAGACTCCTGGTACGATTACCGGTATGACTCATAGCAGGATACTACGGGCTGTACTAGGTTTTGTACCTCTTACATTTTACACATTTGGCTTGGGACAATCCCAATGAGCCATCCTATGAGTCACAGTGTGAAACCATGAGTTGTAAGAAGTTTTGTGAAGCCTGTCCTTGCCTTATTTTCATGTCAGTTTGCAGGTGAATTCATTTTTTTGTTGGGTACTCAGAATTCCCCATGCCTAGGCATGTATTCTTCAAGTTTTTACAACTACCCAGTCCTCCCTTTTTTATTCACAACCCGTAATTCAATTTATAGCAGTTCACATTAAACTTTTAGCATGTTCATATCCTACCCAATAGCACATTTATTTTGCATATTCCCTAATCATTATCCTCCTATATTTTCATGCTTTTTGAGGACTCCCAGTTAGTAAACAAGTTTGCACAAACACAGAGGTCTCTTAAACCTATTGGAATCATAATAACTTACTTGAATGATGCAAAATCTTGCCTACTTCGTGCGTGTTTAGAAACTAGGGTTTGGAACCAACTTTAGCAGTCTTAATAGAGCAAAAAAATCTTGCTCAATTGATTTTGTTCTTGAGTTATGAGTGTGAGGAAAGTTTTGGGAGTGCTTTTGGGTTCAAGTTTTAGTGCATGGGAGAAGGGTCCGACAATTTTGAAGTTTAAATAGATTTATGGAAGATTTGAAAACTCTAGGCCGAGTAAGATTATTTTAAGAAATTTGGCAAGGAAGGACCTACGACTCGTCCCTAGGACTTGTAATAGAGATGTTAAGAAAACTTACCTATAGACCCATGAGAACATCCTACGACTCGTACCATGAAGGTAAGACCCATACCATGACTCTTAGGTCACTCTTAATTGGAGGTCCATGTTTTTCATAGTTCATAGCTATAGTGAGTACTATGACCCGTACAATGAAGTTGTGAGTCGTAGGACGAACCGTACCCTGAACTTATGCGTTAAGATACATCTCTGCTTCTCACCATGACTCGTAATATGGCCCGTGAAATCCTCTTATGAGTCATACTGAGATATGTAGCACCGGTCTGTTCTGTAATTCTTCTACCACCTATTTTTGTTTCTCCTGCACAATGAATACACATAAGTCAATAAACTTGGGTTGCCTCCTAAGAAGCACTTGATTTAAAATCATGGCATGATGCAGGTGGTTCGGTTACTTAGAATTCACCAAACCACCTCATTGGTTGCCCCCCAAGAAGAGCGTAATTTAACATCGTGGCACGATGCAAGTCATTTAACTACTCAAACTTCGCCAAGGAACTCAGACTCATCCTCGATTTCTGAGACCACACTATACTCCTTTGGTTGCTTTATTGACCGGCATACATTGAAGGTGACCTCCTCTTTATTGAGTCTGAATTTTAGATGACAAGCCTCTATATCTACGAAAGCCCTCCCAATGGCAACGAATGGTCGCCCTAGAATGATTGGGACCTAAAAATCAACCTCGCACTCAAGGATCACGAAGTCTACTGGGAATATGAATCTATCCACTTTAACAAGCAAATCAAACAGGATCCCCACAAGCTTTTGCACAGTTCAGTCAGCCATCAGTAGCTGAGCTGCTTAACACAGCTAAAGGCATCAGATTGATGCTTGCTCCCAAGTCATAGAGTGCCCTACTGAACTCAACATCACCAATAGTACATGGAATGTTGAAGGCACCTGGATCTTCCTTTTTTTGAAGAAGGACCGGTGAGGCTATAGCGCTGCAATGATGCACGTTACCCATAGGGTCATAGCTCAGGTACCTTTTCTTAGTAACAAAGCCCTTCATAAACTTCGTTGTATCCCGGCATATACTCTAATGCATCGACCAATGGTTTGTTAAACTTACCATTCTCCACCTTCTTCTTCATTCTTTGAGGGAACGATGGTGATGGTCGTGGGAATAGACTTATACATCTGTGTGGCCCCTTGTTTCTCTCCTTGTTCAGGCTTAGGATCCTTCTCAACAACTGGAGCCTCGGTCAACTCAGCACCCTCCTCTTGCTCATGCTCAACAACCTCTTTCTCATCATCAATTATGCTTTCTTTCTTCCTTTGAAGCTCAACTACAACCGGCAAAGGGGGATCAACTGTGGTCTTTCCACTTCTAGTCATCACAGCCATGCAGTGACCATCATTCTTTGGATTTTGGATTATGTTGCTAGGTAGTGTACCCTTTTGCCTAGGGTTCATGGATGATGACAGTTGACCCACCTGTTGTTCAATCTGCTTGATAGCCATGGCATGTGACTCAACTCTCTGACCCAAGCTAGATATATCTTCACGGATGTCTTTCAACTGCTCATCTGTGGATCTAACCTTCTTTAGCATCTCAGCCATCATGCTATCCAACTTTGACTGTCTAGCCTCCCCCTCACATGCATTAGGAGACATGTACAATCCTTCTCGGTTATCACAACCCGAACATAGGCCCAAATCGAGACACGGGACAAAGAACCTCGAGGGACTCTGAGTCAACCCATGGCATGAACATTCAACTAACTCAATTAATAAAAGCAGAAGATTCAACACACACAATATAGCAGAAGTCTAAACATGCATAAGATCTGAAATACACCACACGGGTCTAAAACTAAATATACACTATGTCCTAGAAAGCCTTTATCAGAAAAGAGTTGATGGGTGAAGATCCCAACTAACTCTCTAAACTGAAATGAAAAATACACCAACATAACTGAAATAAGGAGGGGCCCTCGAAAAATGAGGACTCACCAACAGAGACTAATGCTACTCCGAAGGCTGGCTAGTGTCGAGGCTAAAACTAAGCACCGGAGCCTGTATCATGAAACGATATAGCATAGAGTATGCGATCAGTATGTGGATTGTACTGAGTATGCAAGGTAAGTAAAATGGGCATTAAAAATACATAAAAGTGCATAAGAGCAGGACAATATGTTATTAACATAAAAATCATAATGTAACATAAGGCTCAAGGTTTCAAAACATTGGTAAATCATTCATAATCATACTCTTGAGAGAAAAGCTCTATAAAGCATGACTTGAGCCAAAGTATATAATCATAATCATATATAAATCATGAGGAACAGTGGGAGATTCTTATAACCGACATACCCTATATGATCACACATGGAACCGAACCTGTAAATCCCTAGTCGGGAGGATGTTCGTACCTTTCCAAGGGTAGAACCATGAAAGGCGTGATATCAGTCACGAAAAGCCCATTTGGGGAAAAAGGGGACAATCTCAAGGGAGGTCCCATCATGACATATGGTGGCATGTAGTTTTGAGATTCGGGAAAAGACCTAAACCCCGAACCTACTCGATGTTAAATACTAATACTGAAACATATATAGTGCTCATAGGGTAATATACATGAGATTCATAGGCTAGTTAAATAATGATAATCATAAGCATGCTTGTAAATACGTGAACTAGACAGGAAATAAGACCCGTGACTCGGCCATAATCATAAATCATAAATCATGAGGTTCATACATACTTGTAAAACATATATATACTTAGTAATCATAAATTCATGATGGGCATTTGAGTAAACCCATATCGTAAATCATAAATCATGATGGGTTAAAGAACATCAAAATTAAGGTAAAATCATAACTCGATTTATCATAGAACATGCATGATTGGGCATAATTTAATAGAAATTTAAATCAATAAATTTATAATCGAATTAGTTGTAAAATCTACTCATGATTCGTAAAATATGACGTAAAACATGAGAGGTAGTAACCCATAGATAGAACATTAGGATTTCATAAGATTTAAGATAAAACCCCATAAGATTTTCAAATAAAAATTCATGAATTAGGAGAGATTGGGCATGGGTTTGAACGAATTCACCCACTCATAATCCTACATACCTAAGAGACTTGGATTCTATCACTTACTTACTTGCCCAAGAGGTATTGAAGAATAATTGATGAAGAACCTTGGGGTTTTATGCTTGATCACCCTCTACACTCTTGAACTTTGCATGCATGAGTCTTGAATGGGCTATCTTAATACACCCTGAAAATAGCTTAAAATTTTGTAGTATAGGATCCTAAGGCTTATGAATGACGATAATACCCTTAACGAGATCGTAGTTAAAAACTGGCTTTCAGTCCCAACGAGGGACTGGATGAGTCGTTGCCCAAGGTCACGAGTCGTGGCATCAGTATGCACTGCCCATTTTCCTCAAAGGGTCCCTATGAGGGACCTAATGGATCATGGTTGTTGACCACGACTCGTCACATCTCGTGGTCTCCACTGCCCAAAATAATTATCCCTTGTCCAATCTTGACCACGACCATCCCAATAAATCGTGGTGTCTTACCACGACTCATAGGGTCCAACCATAGGGTACACTGCTAGTCAAACTTCTCCTTTCAATCTCCCTTGGCCACGACTGACTCAATGAGTCATTGGGTCTGACCACAATTTGTGGTCATGCTTGTGGTGTCTTCAAAACACAAGTTTCAGAACATAAGCCAACTCCTCACCACGAGTCACCTAACGACTCGTGGTCACCCCCACAGGTCACAGAACGACTCGTTCTGTGACTTGGTGCAGATTTTCTAGTTTTCTCTGTTTCAACTCCCGGGTCTGATCTTAGGGTTTCCGAGGCATTACAATATCTCCCCCTTGGGAACATTTTGTTGAATGTTGAAAAGCATATAGAAAAGCAGAGAAATGCAATCATCATATTAAAATACTAATCATTTAAGTTAAAGACCAACGAAATGACTACCTCCGAATTGAACTACATGGCTGAACTGAATTCACAAACCATACGTACATACTTTGACATAAAGAAACTTGGGCACATGAACTGAACATGAAAACTAAATAGAGTACTAGGTCTAAAATTGATACCTCAAACTGAAACTGAGCTGGAAGGGAATAGGTGCGGGTATCTAGCAATCATATCCGCTTCGGCTTCCCACATAGGTCCCTCAACATGTTGGTTCTTCCATAACATCTTGACTGAACCTACCTCCTTGTTCCTTAGCCTCCGAACCTGACGATCCAATATCTCCACCGGAATCACCTCATAGCTAAGGTTGTCCCTCACACCCACACACTCCACCGGAACCATCAAAGCTGGATCACCCAAACACTTCTTCAAGAGAGATACATGAAAAACAGGGTGAATGGAAGTTAATTCTGAGGGCAACTCCAATTCATATGCTACCTTGCCCACCCGTTTCACAACCCGGTAGGGGCCAACATAACGAGGGCTGAGTTTTCCTTTCTTTCCAAACCTCATCACTCCTTTCATGAGAGACACCTTCAGAAACATCCGATTATCCACTTCGAACTCAAGTTCTCTCCTCATTACATCGCCATAGGAATTTTGGCGACTTTGGGCTATTTTCAACCTGTCCCATATGAGTTGAACCTTCTCTATAGCCTCATGGATCGAATCTGGTCCTATCATCACAGCTTTACCAACTTCAGACCACCTAATAGGTGATCTACATCTCCTCCCATAGAGAGCCTAAAACAGAGCCATCTGGATACTGGAATGGTAGTTATTATTGTATGCAAAATCGATAAGAGGCAAATGATCATCCCAACTACCTTTGAAGTCAATCACACATGCTCTAAACATGTAGTTGAGAGTCTAAATTATTTGTTCCGCTCGACCATCCATTTGCGAGTGAAATGTTGTACTGAGCTTAACTTAAGTACCCAGTCCTTTTTGAAACGACCTCCAAAACTAAGAGGCAAACTGAGTACCTCTGTCCGATATGATGGACAAGGTTAATCCATGCAATCGAACCAACTCCCGAATATATAGTTTGGCATAATCCTCAGTAGAATCAATTGTTCTGACCAGTAGAAAATGAGCAGCTTTTGTCAATCTGTCTTCAACAACCCAGATGGAGTCATATTATCGATGAGTGCGATGCAACACTGTGATGAAGTCCACATTGATTTCCTCCCACTTCCAAGTTGGAATACTGATATCCTAAATAACACCTACCGGTCTCTGATGCTCCACCTTCACTTACTGACAGTTCGGACACTTAGCCACAAATTCTGCTATGTCCTTCTTCTTGCCATTCTAACAATAAACTTCCCATAGATCACGGTACATCTTGGTGACACCTGAATGTATAGAATACCTGGATCCATGAGCCTCATCGGTTCCTCAAATCATCAACATCTAGAACACATATGCGACCTTGATATCGAAGCACACTATCTCCCTCTTTAGAGAAAACCTCTACGTTCTGATGATGAATGACCCCCTTTAACTTTACCAAAATAGGTTCCTCATCTTGTTTAGATTTTATATCAATCACTAAGGATGATTCTGATCCATTCTGAACTATAATACCGCCATCGGTCGAGTTAACCGGACGAACTCCCAACCTTGCAAGTCGATGCACGTCTTTCAGCAGCTTCTTCTTCCTCTTATCTACATGGGACACACTTTACATGGAGAGTCTGCTAAGTTCATCTGCTACTACATTAGCCTTTCCCGGATGGTAAACGACACTCATGTCATAATTCTTAAGTAGCTCCAACCATCTCCTTTGCCGTAGATTGAGATCCTTCTGGGTAAACATATATTGTAGACTCTTATGGTCCATAAACACATCTACATGGACCATATCCATATTTTCAAGGTGAATACCACCGCTTCTAACTCGAGATCATGAGTAGGGTAGTTCATTTCATGCACTTTCAGCTGTCTGGAGGCATATACTATAACTTTTCTGTGCTGCATCAATACACACCAAAGTCCGATCCTCAAAGCATCACTATACACCATGAACTCATTGGTACCCTTGGGTAGGGTCAACACTGGTGCTGAGGTGAGTCGAGCCTTCAACTCTTGAAAGCTCTTCTCACAAGCCTCCGACCGTTGGAACTTTACCTTCTTCTGGGTCGGTTTAGTCAACGGTTCTGCAATAGATGAAATGCCCTCAACAAACCTCCGATAGTAGCCAGCTAAGCCTAATAAACTTCTAATATCTAAAGGATTCACAGGTCTGGGCCAATTCCTTACCGCCTCTATCTTCTGTGAGTCTACCTGCACACCCTCACTAGACACCCCATGACCCAAGAACGCCATAGTATTTAACCAAAATTCACACTTGCAGAATTTTGCATGCAATTGATGATTCTTCTAAGTCTGCAACACCACCCTCAAATGAGCGGCAGGCTCCTCCTCGCTCCGAGAGTATATAAGGATGTCATCTATGAACACAATCACGAACATGTCTAGATGTTTCTTGAACACCCTGTTCATCAGGTCCATAAAAGCAATAGGAGCATTCGTTAGTCCAAAAGACATTACTACAAACTCATAATGACCATACCTCATCCTAAAGGCTGCCTTCGGGATGTTGCTCTCCCGAACTCTGATTTGATGGTACCCGAATCTGAGATCTATCTTTAAAAACACTTGGCACCTTGAAGCTGGTCAAACAAATCCTCAATCATGGGGAGGGGATACCTGTTCTTGATGGTGACTTTGTTCAATTGCCGATAGTTAGTGCACATCCGAAGGGAACCATCCTTCTTTCGGACAAATTGGTCTGATGAAACCCTTATACAAAATATCCTTCAACTATTCCTTCAACTCTTTTAGCTCGGCTGAAGCCATTCTACAGGGAGGAATAGATATAGGCTACGTATCCGGAAGAAGGTCAATACAAAAATCAATCTCCCACTCAGGAGGGATTCCCGTGAGATCATCTGGAAAGACTTCAGGATACTCACATACTACTAGGACTGACTGGATAGTCGGGATCTCGAACGTTGCATCCTTAACCCTAACAAGATGGTACACACAACCTTCGGAGATCACCTTTCTAGCCTTAAGGTAGGAAATGAAATGACCTACAGGCACAACTGAACTACCCTTCCACTCTATGATTGGCTCACCTGTAAATTTGAATTCTACTGCTCGAGTTCTACAATTAGCTAAGGCAAAACATGCAAATAGCCAATTCATGCCGAGGATAAAATCAAAATCGGTCATTACTAACTCTATAAATCTGCTGAGGTGACTTTTTGAAAGACTATGACCGGGAAACTTCTATACACCCGTCTAGCTACAACTGAATCACCCACTTGAGTAGAGACTGAGAAGGGATCTGACAAGATCTCGGGACTGACTCCAAAACTACCAGCCATGTATGGTGTTACAAAAGACATAGCCCTTGGATCTAACAAAGCGTAAACATCAAGGTGAAAAACTTGTAACATACATTAACCACATCAGGGGAAGTCTTCTACTCCTGACGGGATGTAAGGGCATAAAATCTATTCTGACGCTGACCGCCAGTTGAACTAGTTGAAGCACCCTGTTGGGAGGGACGTGCTACTGGAGCTGCTGAACTAGCAGCTAGTATACGGGCTCCACCACCCCCTGATCTGGTAGAAGGGAAATCCCTGAGTCTGTGTCCAGGTTTTCCACACCCGAAACAAGTGTCTGAGCCAACTAAACACCTCCCTGGGTGATTCTTGCCGCACTTTGCACAAGCTGGAAAGGTGAGCTCTATCTGCATGCTGCCCTGGCCCCTCAAATCGGAGGCCCTGCTCCTCTGGTCACCTCATGGTCTAGAGGATGCACTAGTTGATGATGGCGTTAGAGAAAAAGACCTATAAGGAGACTTCTGGTGATGTTCGCCCCTCTCCCCCCCTCCATCTAGGCTGAGAAGTCCCATAATTATCTGTCCTGGCCCTCTTGGCCTCTCTCTCCCTATGATACACCACCTCCATCTACTGGACGTGTAAAACTATGCGAGAAAAATCCATGTCCTAATGCAACATGGAGATCCTACAATCCTTATCCAGGTGGTTCGCCACTCCATGTACAAATTTGCTCACCCGAGCCCTCTAGTCTTCCACTAACTCTGGCGCATACTTGGATAAGCGGGTGAAATCCAGAGCATACTCCTGAATCGACATGACACCCTGATTCAAATTTACAAACTTGGCCGCCTTCAGTTCCCTCATCTCACGAGGGAAGAACCGATGTAGAAAGGCGGTATGAAACTCTTCCCAACTGATAGGGCCTGCTTCCACTGCCCTACTATCTTTCCACTGGTTAAACCAAATATGCGCAACCCTTTTTAGCTGATAAGAGGCCAAGTCAACGCACTCCCTATTTTCCACCCTCATGACCTGGATGATCTTCAGAATCTCATCCATGAATTCACGCGTGTCCTCATCTACCTTCGACCCAAGAAACTCTGGTGGGTTCATTCTCAGAAAATTTCTGACCCGGGCCACTGACACATTCCCATTCTGAGGGAGATGCACCACCCCCTGTTGATTGACCTGGCTAGCCAAGGCTTGTGCTAGCATCTATATGGATGCCCTGTATTCAGTGCGGACAACCGGCTTTGGTGCATGCTCCTCATGGGCTGGTGGGGCCTGGTGGTTCCCCTCTCCGTTGATGTTCTCGTGGACATTTCTATTTCTCCTTTCATTTACTCGACGTGGAGGCATGATTCTACAAAAGTGTATAACATGAGTTAGAAGGATAGATAGGCATTTCATCGCATGACATGAGATCTTGAAAGAAGGGAACATTTCCTAAACATTCGTAGCCTCTTCGTCAGAAGTGTGGCGCGCTTCACACCCATGACAAAGACTCTACTTGATACGACTTTCAGAAACCCTAGGACACTTCAAACCTATTGCTCTAAAACCAAGTTTGTCATGACCCGAATGGAGGCCCGGATCCTAACATGGGACAAGAAACCCCGAGGGACTCGAGTCGACACATGGCATAAATATTCAACTAACTCAATCAATAACAACGGAAAATTCAAAACAGATAATATAGAGAAAGTCTAATCATGGAATAAGATCTGAAATACACCACATGCATCTAAAACTAAATATACACTATGCTCGAGAAAGCCTCTATCACAAAAGAGTTGATGGGAAAAGACCCCAACTAACTCTCTAAATTAAAACTGAAAATACACAAATATAACTAAAATAAAGATGGGCCCTTGACAGATGAGGACTCACCAACAGAGACTGATGCTACTATGAAGGCTGGCTAGGGTTGAGGTTGAAACTAAGCACCGGAGCCTGTATCATGAAATGATACATCATAGAGTGTGCAATCAGTATGTGGAATATACCGAGTATGCAAGGTAAATAAAACAGGCATTTAAAATACATAAAAGTGCATAAAAGTAGGACAACATGATCATAACATAAAAATCATAATGTAGCATAAGGCTCAAGGTTTCAAAACATTCATATATCATTCATAATCATACTCTTGATTGAAAAGATTTATTAAGCATGACTTGAGCCAAAGTATATAATCAAATCATACATAAATCATGAGAATAGTGGGAGATTCTTATAACCAACATACCCCATATGAGCACACATGGAGCCCGACCTATGAACCCCTAGTCAGGAGGGTGTTTATACCTTGCCAAGGGTAGAACCATGAAAGGAGTGATATCACTCATGAATGGCCCATTTGGGGAAAAAATGGGGACAGTCTCAAGGGAGGTCCCATCATGACCTACGGTGGCATGTAGTTCTGAGATTCGGGGCAAAACCTGAGCCCTGAACATACTCAGTGATAAATACTACTCCCAAAACATATATAATGCTCATTGGATAATATATATGAGATTCATAGGCAAGCTAAATCATGATAATCATAAGCATGCTTGTAAATAGAAGAACTAGCCAGGAAATAAGACATGTGAGTCAGCCATAATCATAAATCGTAAATCATGAGGTTCATGCATACTTGTAAAACTTGTATATACTTAGTAATCATAAATTCATGATGGGCATTTGAGTAAATCAATATCGTACATCATAAATCATGATGTGTTAAAATAAATAAAAATCATGGTAAAATCATAACTTGATTTATCATAGAACATGCATGATTGGGTATAATTTAATAGAAATTTAAATCAATAAATTTATAATTGAATTAGTTGTAAATCTGTTCATGATTTGTAAAATATGATGTAAAACATGAGAGGCGGTAACCCATAGATAAATCATTATGATTTCACAAGATTTATGATAAAACCCCATAAGATTTTCAAATAAAATTTCATGAATTAGGAGAGATTGGGCATGGCTTTGAACGGAGTCACCCACTCATAATCCTACATAACTAAGAGACTTGGATTCTATCAGTTACATAATTTCCCAAGAGGTATTGAAGAAAAATTGATGAAGAACCTTGGGGTTTTATGCTTGATCACCCTCTACACTCTTGAACTTTGAATGGATGAGTTTTGAATGGGCTTGAAGGACTTAACCTATTTTAATACACCCTGAAAATAGCTTAAAATGACATATTATAGGACCCTAGGGCTTAGGAATGAAGATAATTCCCTTAATAAATTCACTATTAATAAATGACTGCAAGTCCCAACGAGGGACTGGACGAGTAGTCACCCAAGGACACGAGTCATGGAATTAGTCGTTGTGTGCACTTTCCATTTTACTCAAAGAGTCCCCACGAGGGACCTAGATAATCGTGGTTGGTGACCACGACTCGTGGTCACCTCTCGTGGTCTGCACCGCCCAAAATCATAATACCTTGTCCAATCTTGACCACGACCATCCCAATGAATTGTGGTGTCTGACCATGACTCGTGGGGTCCAACCATAGGGTACACTTCCACTCAAACTTCTCCTTTCAATCTACCTTGGCCACAGCTGATTCAACGAGTCGTGGGGTCTGACCATAAGTCGTAGCCATGCCCGTGTTGTCTTCAAAACACGAGTTTTAGAACTTAAGCCAACTCCTCACCACGAGACACCTAACGACTTGTGGTCACCGCACGGGTCACAAAACAACTTGTTCTGTGACCTGGTGTAGATTTTTCAGTTTTCTTCGTTTCAACTCCCGGGTCTCATCTTAGGGCTTCTGGGGCATTACATTGGTCATTGCGGTAACCATCATACCTTCTCCATTCTCCCTCTCACTCAGGACCTTGGCTTCTGTCTCTGTAGCCATTCGATTGTAATTGTCTCTTTATTGATTCCAACCTTGGTTTCTTGAACCTTGGTGCCAAGTGTCTTGTCGATACCCTTGGGCGTTGGCTTGAAAACTCGCCCCCTGGTTGTCCAAAAAGTTTGCCTCCTCGAAATATGAGTGCTCTAGCCTTGGTTCCTGTCCTTGTGTTCCCACTGCATTGACTTTTCTAGATCTAGTTCCCATGATATGCTTCATGAGAAGGTCTAATGATGTGCGCATATGGGCCAATTCTGGTCACGTTCTTCCTCCTTCCTTTGTTGGTCTGCAGTCAAACCAACAGCATATGTACCAGCAGCTACTTCCTCTTCTCGAGTGTGACATGCCGTGTTCATTTTCATCACTCTATCTAGAATAGTGGCAGCTTGCTCCCAGGTGTGGCTCATCAGTGCTCCTCCTTCAACTGTGTCTGCTACAACTTTAGTACTGCTATTCACTGATCTGAAGAAAATCTCCAATAAACTATCATTTGGAATTTTGTGGTTTGGGCACTTGGTCAGCTTCTTCTTGAATCTAAACCAGGTTTCATGAAGTGCCTCTATCTTTAGTTGTCGGAAATTATATATTTCATCCTTAAGATGCATCATCCAGAGGGTGGAAAGAATCTCTCTAGAAAATCTTGTTTGAGCTCCCTCCAGTTGGTAATGAAATCATTAGGCAACATCGATAACCATAAAGTGGCTTGCCCAGTCAGAGAAAATGGGAAGAGTCTTAGCCTTATTGCGTCCTGGCTGACTCCGGGAAACCTGTACGCCTTTCATATTCTAACAAAGTTCATTAAGTGCAGGTTATCATCATCAGCTGCGTGACCACTAAACACCCCATTCACGTTTAACAATTGAATCATGTTTCTAGTGATGTCAAATTTTTCCCCAGCAGGAAAAGGTGGTGGTATAGTAGCTCTGATTGACTCGACTTCATCAATGTCCTGGTCATCCTTATCAAAGAATTGAGGGGCATATCTCTGGTCTCTGTTGCCCCTTCCATGGCCACCAGCGTTGACAACCTCATCTCATGCATCATCAGCTTCCTGAAGGGCAGCTTGCAGAGCTAGCTCGGCTTGCCTAGCTTCTTCACAAGATGGGAATCTCCCTGCTCTTGGTTCTCATCCTTCAAAGTGTTCTTTCAAGTTCAATATCCAAAGGAATTAGGGGGTTTCCCCTCCGTCGAGTACTTGGCATTCACCAAGCAACAATATGTGGATGTCCAAAAAAAAAAGAAAACATAATTAAGGAAATAGTAACCAAAAGTAAAGAATAAGAAATTAATCTAATCTTAGTTGTATTCCCTGGCAATGACACCACTTTTTGATAACACTCAAACTCACACTTACTGGCAAAGTATGAAGCAGATGTTGTCAATAAAGAACCCGAAAAAGAGGTCGGGGTCGAACCCACAGGGAATAAGGTAAGAACTAGACTAATGCCGATACTTAAACTTGTTGGTAAGTTATCTCCAAATTTGGGGGTTTAAAGAAAGAACAATAATAAAACAAGACTGCAATTGTGGTTGTTATCAAGATTTGCAAATAACTAAGGTAAGTGTTCCCCATGGGTTCATAACTACTTCGGGTATACACATGTGATCAATTTCAATGCTCACTTGTAGAACTGATCACTAGAGTTCATCCAAATGACTAGTTTATCCTTATTGGATGACTATACTCAATCACTGGGTCAGGTCTCATGAGCGATCTCAATCTAACCATTATCAAATGTTCCAAATTAACTTTCCTGTGACAACAGCTCAAGTCATAAAATGATCATAAAAATCAAGGCTTTGTTGTAATTCTCTTTTCCTAATCTCTACTTCTCTAGGTTCAAGCAAGTAAATAATTCGAGCAAGTCCTAACACTGTGCACCGTTAAGAAACGTTTAAAGATGAAGAGAATACAATACAAGCATTTAGCATTGTTTCGAATCACTTTGTGTAAACCTATTTTTTTAATCCACCATGTTTCCCACAACCCTAGTTTTGGGGGTTTTAGCCTCTCATGATTATAAGATTGTAACTAGTATTCATAGACAAACACATAATTAAATATTTACAACAATAATTGGAAGAAAACCTGCTTTGAATATTGATTAACAAAATCAAGAACAATTGAGAAAACCAAGTATTGATCTCAAGAATTTCTCTCCAAAACTTGATAATGATTCACAGATAATTAACTAAAAACCTTCTTTCAATGTAGTCACATGTCTACTGATCTATTCTTCTACTTAAAATATATAAAAGGTATTTATACGGACATCAGAAACCTTTTCCTAAGCTAATAGGGAAATTTCCATATCAGACGCCGACTCGTCCTACGACTGGTTATACGACTCATAACAGAATTGCATGGGTCGTACCTTGCTCTCATATATTCCTTGGCTACTCCAGAATTGACTAAGTTTTGGCAACTGGTATGACTCGTACCATGGTCCTACGAGTTGTACAATCCATCCGTGGCTTGGCTTTGAGAACTTTGACATCTTTTGAAGTTTCCTACGAGTGTTGTGGTACACCTCGTACCTTGCTCCTACAACACATAATTGCTTTTTGCATCTTAAGTTCTACCAAGTCTTTAAGAATCACTGAAGCTCCCCATGGTTCCTAGTATGGGTCGTAGCTAGATGCTACGATCTATGGGTTCCACCCGTACTAGGAGACTGCTTGTGCAAATTTTCTCTGAAGTTTTTCATGACTCTAGTTACGGCTCGTGCCATCCTGTTATGGCTCATACTGAGAGTCATACTTTACCTTTGCAATGTTTCAGACTTTTAAGTTATTCCACGAGTCTTAGTACGGTTTGTAAAATCTAGTTGCGGCTCGTACTAAGATTGGTACTTCGCTAATTTTCTGCACTTTTATGCATGTTTTGCACATTTTTGGTCCGACACCTATTTTCTTTAAAAATAAAATAAAAACACCTCATATCCGTGTAAACATACCTAATTCCATGTTATTTTCTCAGTTTAGGCATCGAAAGTGTTGTATACTCACAATATATCAGAGTATCCGAAGGTTTTCCCAGATGATCTATCAAGAGTCCCTCCTGAGTGTGAGATTGACTTTGGTATTGACCTTCTTCCCGATACGCAACCTATATCTATTCCTCCTTACAGAATAGCTCCATTTGAGCTGAAGGAGTTGAAAGAATAGTTGAAGGATCTCTTGGATAAGGGTTTCATCAGGCCTAGAAAGTCCCCGTAGGGTGCACCAGTTCTCCTTTTTTGAAAGAAGAATGGGTCTCTTCGTATGTGTATTGATTATTGGCAGTTGAACAAGGTTACAATCAAGAGCAAGTATCCCCTCACCAGAATTGATGACTTGTTTGACCAACTTCAGGGTGCTAAGTGCTTCTCAAAGATAGACCTCAGATCTGGGTATCATCAGCTTAGAGTCAGGGAGAGTGACATTCCGAAGATAGCCTTCAAGACTCGGTATGGTCACTATGATTTTGTGGTTATGTATTTTGGACTAATAAATGCTCCTACAACTTTTATTGATTTAATGAATAGGTTGTTCAAGCCACATTTTGACAGGTTCATGATTGTCTTCATAGACGACATCCTCATGTACTCTCGCAATGATGAGGAGCATGCCACTCATGTGAGGATTTTGCTACAAACTCTCAAGATCACCAGTTATTTGCTAAATACAGCAAGTGTGAGTTTTGGTTGGATTCGGTAGCATTTTTGGGCCATGTAGTGTCAAGTGAGGGTGTGCGGGTGGACTCTCAAAAGATAAAAGCTATAAAAGAGTTGGCCTAGACCAGTTAGTCCGTTGGATATTAGGAGTTTATTGGGTTTAACTGGCTATTATAGGAGGTTTGTTGAAGGATTTTCATCCATTGTAACACCATTGACTAAGTTGGCCCAGAAGAAAGTCAAATTTCAGTCGTTGGATGCCTGAGAAGAATTTTCAAGAGTTAAAGACTCGACTCACTTCAGCTCCAATGTTGACCCTACCTGAAGGTACGGATAGAATCGTTGTGTATTGTGATGTCATTAGGGTTGGTCTTGGTTGTGTGTTGATGCAGCATGGTAAGGTTATTGCATATACCTCTAGACAGCTTAAGATTCATGAGAAGAATTACCTAACGCATGACCTAAAATTGGTAGCTACGGTGTTCACATTGAGTATTTGGAGGCACTATTTGAATGGGTCCATGTGGATGTGTTTACGAATCACAAGAGCCTGAAGTATGTGTTCACTCAGAAGGACCTAAATTTGCAATAGTGCAGGTGGCTAGAGCTTCTCAAGGACTATGATATGAGTGTCCTTTACCATCTGAGCAAGGCCAATGTAGTGGCGGATGCCCTTACTAGACTTTCTATAGAGAGTGTTTCTCATGTAGAAGAGGGAAGGAGGAGTTAGTAAAGGATGTGCATTCACTTGCACGATTAGGAGTTCACCTTGTAGATTCGATAGATTGTGGTGTCATTGTTCAGAATGGTTTAGAATATTCTTTGGTAACCGAGGTCAAGGCTAGGCAAGATCAGGATCCTACCCTTATAAAGTTGAAGGAAGCGGTTCAGAATCATAAGGTAGAGGTCTTCTCCTAAGGGGGAGATGGTGTACTTCGGTTCAGAATCAGAAGGTAGAGGTATTCTCCTATGGGGAGATGGTGTACTTCATTATCAGGGTCGTTTATGAGTTATGGGTGTTGATGCTTGAGAGAACGGATGTTCATGAGGCTCATGGATTGCAGTATTCTACCCACTCTGGTGCCACCAAGATATACCGAGACCTACGGGAAGTCTATAGTGGAATAACACGAAGAAAGACATAGCAGAGTTTGTGGCTAAGTATCCGAATTGTCAGCAAGTGAAAGTGGAGCATCAAATACCAGGAGGTGTGCTACAAGACAACAGTATCCTAACCTAGAAATGGGAAGAGATTCATATAAATTTCATCATAGGGTTACCTCATACTCGCCAATAGTATGACTCTATTTGGGTGGTTGTAGATAGGTTAACTAGAGCATCCCATTTTCTACAAGTCAAAACTACCGACTCAGTAGAGGACTATGCTAAATTGTACATTTGGGAGTTAGTTCAATTGCATGGAGTTCCCTTGTCAATCATTTCAGATAGAGATACTCAGTTCACCTCTTAGTTTTGGAGATCATTTCATAAAGGACTCGATATTAAGGTCAAGCTTAGAATAGCTTTTCACCTGCAGATGGATGATCAAGCCGAGCAGACCATTCAGACCCTTGAGGATATGTTCAGGGCATGTGTTATTGATTTCAAAGGTATTTGGGATGATTATTTACCTCTCATCGAGTTCTCTTATAATAACAGTCCAGCATCCAGATGGCTCCATTTGAGGCTCTTTATGGGCGTAGATGTAGATCGCCTATTGGTTTGTTTTAGGTATGTAAAGCTGCATTGATAGGGAAAGAGTTAGTCTATAAGGCTATGGAGAAAGTTCAGCTTATAAGGGAGAGGATGAAAACAACTTAGAGTCGTCAAGAGTCCTATTCCGATGTGAGGAGGAGAGAACTCGAGTTTGAAGTTGATGATTGGGTATTCTTGAAGGTGTCTACTATGAAGGGAGTGATAAGGTTTGGAAAGAAAGGGAAGCTTAGTCCTCGATACGTTGGCCAATACAGGATTGTGAGATGTGTTGGCAAGGTGGCCTATGAGTTGGAGTTTCCCTTGGAATTAGATTCAGTGCATTCAGTTTTTCATGTATCTAAATTAAAGAAGTGCCTCGGTGACCTGGCCTTAGTTGTTGTAGTGGAGAATATAGGCGTGAAGGACAGTCTTACTGATGAGGAGGTTTTGGTTGAGATCCTAGATCGTTAGGTTTGGAAGTTTAGGAACAAAGAAGTAGCTTTAGTAAAGGTTATATGGAGAAATTAGCTTGTTAACGGAGCTATATAGGAAGCCGAAGCAGATATGATTGCTAAATACCCGTATCTTTTGCCTTCCAACTCAGTTCCAGCTTGAGGTATCAGTTTCTTCCCTAGAACTCTATTCAGTTTCATGTTTGGTTCATGTCTCTCAGTTCCTCTTATGTTAGTGCATGTACGTGTGTTTCGTGATCTCAGTTCAGTCATGTATTTTGATGAGTTGGTAATTTACAAACTTATTTGGCTCTAAAACTTGAGTTTTTGTTTTGTTCTTGAGTTGATTATTTGGATTTTAAGCCCTTTTTGCTTTCGTTGCGTGCAGATGACTAAAAGTGAAGAAAAGAGCAAAATGAAGGAAAAAGAAAGGAGTGAGAGTAAATCAGCGATTCACAGATGAAAACCGGCGAAACGCCGGCCAAAGGCCGAATAGCACTGCCTCAAAGGATTAACTCCATTGGTGGTTCGCGACATTCCAACGGCGAGTCACCGGTCCAGTCACTGAATGATATCCAAAAGTTCTGGAAAATGGCTTTAAGACACGGTGGCTCATGGATTGGCATCGGCGAAATGCCTAGTGAATCATCGTGTTCACTGGAATTCAGTGAAGATGCAGAAAAGACACCCGGCGGTTCACGAATTATAACCTGAAAATTGCCGGTGCTTCCGCCTGTTCCAGAACACTGCTCATGGGGGTATAATCGTCCAACACTGAAAATGAGATAAAAAAGGGCCCTACTTTTTAGGATATAAATAGAGAAAAAGCACTTTGTACCCAGAGATGCAGAGGGAGCGATAGAAATAGAGACATTGAGAAAGAAGAAAGCTTACATCACATCATTGTTTCCCCTTTTAGCTGAAGAACATTCTCTTAATTGAGAGAAGGAAATTATAATTGAAAATTGTAGAAAGTACTGATCTTGGGTAGAATTACATGCCCAAGTGATACTCAAATGCTTAATTTCGACTTGTTTATCTATTGTTATGTGTACATTCTCATGTGATTTTTAGTTAAATATGAATTTATACTAACCAACATGATTAGTGTTGTTTTGCAGGTAAAAGGAAATTTTGGAAGCTAATATACATGTTGGTGAAAATCGGGAATGGACTTCGAAACAAGGAGTGGAAAATGACAAGGGAGAGCAGCAAAAATAAGGGCTCCGCGATGGAGCCGTGTCACGCTGCCATCATGGAGGCATTCTGCCTCGGATGAAATATTTTTGGCTATTTCCAGTGGAGGCTCGCGTTACCTCCGTAACACGGAGGCTGGGCTCCGTGATGCACTCCGTGTCACGTTGAGTACAACTATCTGGTACCTTAAGTTCCAGTGAAGGTGCACGATAGTACCGTGGCACAGAGGTGAGGCTCCACGATGAAAGTCGTTCCACGTTTAGGTACATTTGCTGGGGAGCCGACTTCCAGTGAGGGTCCGCGATGCCCCCATGGCACGGAGGGAGTGCTCCACGATACACTCGGTGTCGCGTTGCTTGTTATTCTGGGAAAAATTCTCAAGAGTATAAATAGCACAGTTAGGTTTTATTTTAAACATTCTGACTGGGTTGAGCAAGAACGTGGGTTACAGGAAGTTGAGAGGACGAAAATTCTAGGGTTCTTCTCTTTATGTTTCTCTTTAATCTCAATTGTTTGTATGAATTCTACTTATTTGATGATGTTTAATCCAAAAATGAGTGGATAAATTCACTTCTTGCTGAGGTTAAGAACAATTGTAGTGGAATGTAATTGTTGTTCATTTTAGTTTTCATCTTTTCTTCAATGGTTGTTCTATCAATTCTTGTTTTTACTGCATTAATGTCAATGTTAATGTATATCTAGAAATCTAATTTTGATTTTAAAAAGGAAATAAATTGGAAAGATGTGAATTGGTAGGATATGATCTCTTCTTAGTTTAGAAAATTGAGAATTGATTTACATTCAAAATAGAAATATATCTGAAAGTCTTATTAGTCAATTAAGGAATCGGTATTGTATGGATAGAGCATGAAATTTTTTTATCACATAAATGTAGATTAAGGTTTCATGATTCATAATTGGATAGGAGTCAAAAGATCCAATCCATAGGCAATAATTCTTGACAAGCAACCAAAGAAAAGATTAGCTGAATTAAATTGATAGATTACTTCCTTCCATGTTTGTCTTAACCTCAGCTTGCTCATTACTATTGTTCAGACTCAAATTATAATCTTAACTTAGATTTTTATTACTTAGAAAACTTAACTCTCAAAATATTGTTTAATTGGTTGTCTGCATTCATAAAGACATAGTTCACTGACGCTTAAGTTAATAAGTACCGTAGTTCAGTCCCTGTGGGATCGATACTTGGCTTTAATTAAGCCACTTTACTACTTTTTCGCCCACGTGCACTTGCGTGTACTCACTACAACACCGAACAAGTTTTTGGCGTCGTTGTCGGGGACTGGCAATTGGTAAAATTATTTTCTTAGTGTTAGTTTACAAATTCTATATAAGTGCTGACAACTTGATCTTAGCCTTTGTCTTGCAGATATTGAATTCTTCTGAACGCTGGCAAGAGATAAGGAGTTGGTGGATTCATATATAGAGCCGGAAAGACAATTTCATCATCAAAGAAGGGAAGCTCTAGAGAAGAAGCTACGGTTGCTAAGACAGGCAATTCTGGAGCAACAACAGAATCCACCACTTGTGAGGGCAGTTTTAGTGCCCGAGGAAATGGCAGCAAGGCCGGTTCGCGAAGTGGCAATCCCACATGCTAACAATGTTACATCTAGTATTCGTAGACCAGAGCTAGGAGGGATGTTTGAGCTTAAATAGAACATGGTGTAGTTGTTGTACACCAGCGGGCAATTCACAGGTCTCCCTCATGAAGACCACAACAACATGTCCAAAACTTTTTGGAGATAAATGACACTTACATTCCCGCTGGAGTATCATCCAGCTACGTGAAGCTTACATTATTCCCATTTTCATTATTGGGGGAAGAAAAGAGGTGGTTTAAAGCTGAACCACCTAACTCTATCACCACTTGGGATGATCTTGCAAGAAAGTTTTTGATACGATTCTTTCCATCCGGGAAAACAGCAAGACTTAGAAGTCAGATTCTAAGTTTTAAACAAAGAGAGGGTGAGAATATGTATCAAGCTTGGGAAAGGTTCAAATCGATGTTAAGGGATTGTCCTTACTATCACCAGTCCAATGATGTGTTGGTGCATACTTTCATTGAGGTTTTGGAACCACATACAAAAATTTTGCTAGACTCAGCAGCTTTATACTTTGTTAAATCGTATTTCACAGGGAAATCCAGAGTGGAATGCAGACTCATCACGAGGAGGAACAAGGAAAGCGGCAGGAGTCTTTGAGGTGGATGGTTTTATAACTATCGCTACACAGATAGCTGCGTTGCAAAATCAACTCAACACCCACTTCAGCAGTATGAGCTTGAATCAAGCACAAGCCCCAGTCAATGTAGTGCAGCAGGTATGGTGGGAAGTATGTGGGAGTAATGAACACTCAGCTGAGTGTTGTGGTGCAAATCCAGATTCAGTAAACTTTGTTGGGAACGTCCAGAGAAATAATTACCGACAGTATGGCAACAATTACAACTCAAATTGGAGGAATCATCCGAATTTCTCTTTTGGTAGTAATAGCCATCAAGGGCAAAGTTCGAATCAGGGTGTGTAGAGAAATCAAGGGGGGCATCAGAATTTTCAGGCGCAATATAGAGGAAACGATTCACCTCCTCCACCACCCAATAGCATTGAGGACATGTTTAAAACACTTATAGCTAACCAAGCGCAAACGTAGGCAGATTATGTGAAATTGGTGGCAGACATGAAAAATCAGCAGTTAGCTACAAAGGCGTTGGAGTACCAGTTTGGACAACTAGCTGGAGCTCAAAACACCAGGCCTAGAGGAGGACTACCGAGTGACACTGACCCAAATCCCAAGCAGGTTAATGCAGTGACCACAAGGAGTGGATTACAACTCAAGGAGGTGGAACCAAAAAGACCACCTCAGCAATCAGGAGAAGTGGAAAAAGATGGGGAACATGATGATGAGAGGGGGAAGGAGAAGGCAGCTGAGGCAGAAAGACCACCACCCCCGTTCCCTCAAATATTAAAGAAGCACAAGGAGGAAGCTTGCTTTAAGAAGTTCATGGAGGTGCTGAAACAGGTACACATTAATTTACCTTTGGTTGATGTTTTGCAGGGAGTGCCGAAATATGCAAAGTATATCAAGGACATCGTAGCAAACAAAAGTAGATTGACGGAGTATCCTACAGTGGCGCTTACTGAGGAGTGCACTTCCCGGATACAGAACAGGGTACCAACAAAGCTCAAGGACCCTAGGAGCTTTACCATTCAGATCACAATCGGGCAAAGTATCCGAGCTCGCGGACTATGTGATTTGGGAGCGAGCATAAACTTGATGCCGACATCGGTGTTCAAAAAGTTGGGGCTGGGCAGTCCTAGACAAACTATAGGGATTTTGCAGCTAGCAGACCATTCTTTGGCCAGAACATATGGTATTGTGGAGAATGTGCTAGTGCAAGTGGGCTCCCTCAGTTTCCTGGTAGATTTTATTATATTGGATTTTGAGCTGGATGCGGAAGTCCCATTTATTTTGGGACATCCTTTCTTGGCAACCGGGAGAGCGTTGATTGATATAGCTGCGGGGCAACTAACCATGCGAGCGCATGATAAAGTGGAGGTGTTTGATGTGTATAAGGCCATGAAGCTTCCGGCCATCTATGAGGAGCTATTAGCAATCAATGTGCTAAACAAGGAAGCAATTCGTCAGATTATTGATTCTCAAGATCCATTAGAGAGAGCTTTGATGAGCTTCGATCATTTCGAAGACAGGGATACTTATGAGATGGTGCAAATGTTGAACGAACCAAAATGGTTTCTCAGGAAGCAAGAATTTCAGCCATTGATTAGGTCCTTGGAACCATTGCAAAAACCATCTATTGAGGAAGCACCAAAACTGGAGTTGAAGACATTGCCTCCACATTTGAAATATGTATTTTTGGGGGAAGATGACACCTTGCCAGTCATCATCTTCGCAGAACTGACAGAGGCACAGGTAAAGGATGCATTAGTGGTTCTCAAGAGGTGGAAGAAAGCAATGGGCTGGCAAATGTAAGACATTAGGGGAATAAATCCAGCCTTTTGCACACAAAGAATTTTTATGGAGGAGGGAGCAAAGCCAACTGTACAACATCAGCGGAGGCTAAATCCGGTGATGAAGGAGGTGGTTAGGAAGGAAATGATCAAGTGGCTTTATGCAGGTGTGGTCTATCCTATTTCAGACAGTGAATGGGTCAGTCCCGTTCAGTGTGTCCCAAAGAAAGGAGGGATAACCGTGGTCACCAACGAGAATAATGAGTTGATTTCTACACCCACAGTCACAGGCTGGCGAATTTGCATGGACTACAGAAAGCTCAATCAGGCCACGAGGAAAGATCATTATCCTATCCCATTTATTGATCAGATATTGGACAGGTTGGCAGGTCAAGAATACTATTGTTTCCTTGATGTATATTCTGGCTATAACCAAATAGCCATAGCACCAGAGGACCAGGAGAAGACCACTTTCACATGTCCTTATGGGACATATGCTTTCAGGCGGATGCCATTTTGTCTATGCAATGCACCCGCCACATTCCAGAGATGCATGATAGCGATCTTTCACGATATGGTGGAAGATTTCGTCAAGGTATTTATGGATGATTTTTCTGTTTTCGGTAATTCATTTTCTACATGTTTGTAGAATCTTGACAGGGTGCTAGCTCGATGTGAAGACTCCAACCTTGCACTCAGCTGGGAGAAATGTTATTTTTTAGTCAAGGAGGGTATCGTCCTTGGCCATAAGGTGTATTGCAAGGGGTTGGAAGTCGATCATGCAAAGATCAAAGTGATTGAAAAGCTACCACCACCTGTGTTAGTGAAGGGTGTTCGCAGTTTTCTCGTACATACAGGGTTCTACAGATGGTTCATCAAGAACTTCTCTAAAATTTTTAGACCAATATGCCGGTTTCTAGAAAAAGAGGTGAAGTTTGAGTTTGATGAGGATTGTGTTAAAGCTTTTGAGAAGTTGAAATAGAAATTGATAGAAGCACTTATTCTCATTTCTCCGTATTAGGAGCAACAGTTTGAATTAATGTGTGATGCAAGCGATGTGGCTGTAGGAGCTATATTGGGGCAGCAGAGGAATAGAATTTTTCATTCCATTCAGTATGTAAGCAAAACACTGGACACAACCCAAGTTAATTATACAGTCACTAAAAAGGAGATGTTAGCATTGGTGTTCACGTTTGATAAATTCAGGTCCTACTTGGTGGGATCTAAAGTAGTGGTGTATACCGATCATGTAGCGATTCGGTATCTGTTTAACAAGAAGGATGCAAAGCCCAGGATGATTAGATGGATCTTGTTGTTACAAGAGTTTGACCTAGAGATTCCGGACAGAAAGGGGAGCGAGAATCAAGTGGCAGATCACCTATCGCGGCTGGAAAGCCGGTTGAATGTGAAGGAAGGTGACAATATCAAGGAAGAGTTCCCTGATGAGCAGCTCTTGGCAATAAGGGAAGATGAAATCCATTGGTATGTAGACGTTGTGAATTTGTTGGTGAGTGGAGTCTATCCACCAGAGGCTATGGCTCAACAAAGAAAGAAGTTAAGACATGATTGCAGGTATTACATTTTGGATGAGCCGTACTTGTTTAAGCAGGGACCGGATCAGGTGATGAGAAGATGCATTCTAGAGAGCCAGATTGCAGAAGTGTTGAGGAGTTGTCACTCATCATTGTATGGAGGGCACCACGGAGGTGAGCAGACAGCGCACAAGGTGCTACAGTCAGGTTTCTTTTGGCCTACACTATTTAGAGACTGTATGGAATATGTAAAAATATGTGATAGATGTCAAAGAACAGGCATAATTGGTAGAAGGCAGGAGATGCCACTGCAGCAAATATTAGAAGTGGAGATCTTTGATGTATGGGGAATAGATTTCATGGTCCCGTTCCCACTGTCATTTGGTAATCGTTACATCTTGGTAGCCATTGATTATGTGTCAAAGTGGGTTGAAGCAATAGCTTGCCCCAGGAATAACAACAAGGTGGTAACAAAATTTGTGAAAAAGCATATTTTCACCAGGTTCGGGACACCCCGAGCCATCATTAGTGATGGAGGGGCTCATTTTGTAAATAAAAGTTTCAAGAATTTGCTAGCTAAGTATGGGGTGCGCCACAAGGTAGCAACAGCGTATCATCCCCAAACTAGTGGGCAATTGCAGGTGTCGAACAGAGAGATAAAGCAGATTCTACAGAAGACAGTGAATGCACAACGAATTTATTGATCAAGCAAACTCGATGATGCATTGTGGGCTTATAGAACTGCGTACAAGACACCCATTGGGACTTCTCCGTATAGATTGGTCTATGGAAAGGCGTGTCATCTGCTTGTAGAGCTAGAACATCGAGCTTTTTGGGCTGTGAGAAAGTTGAACATGGACCCAGAGCTAGCAGGGAAGAAGAGGCTGATGCAACTCAGCGAACTTGATGAGTTTCGATGGCATGCTTATGAAAGTGCCAAATGCTACAAGGAGAAAATGAAGAAGTGGCACGATAGGCATATGGTGCATCGGATCTTTGAGTCGGGGCAAAAGGTGTTACTATTTAATTCAAGACTAAAGCTTTTTCCAGGCAAATTGCGGTCCAAATGTTCAGGGCCATTTGAAGTGGTGAGAATGACCCCGCACGGGGCAGTGGAGTTGTGGCAAGAAGATAGAAGTGCCACATTTTTGGTGAATGGGCAATGATGTAAGCATTACTAGGGTGAGGACGTCATTCGAGAGAAGACGTCCATCACTCTAAAGGATGATTGAGCATGAATGACGTCAAGCCGTGATGGTAAATCAGGCGCTGCACGGGAGGCAACCCGTGAATGTGTTGTAATAGACGAGTAGAACTATTTGAAAAAAAATAAATAAAATATAAAAGAGAAAAACAAAGAAAAAGAAAAATAAAAATTTTTGTGTTGAAACCTATGAAACCAATTTCTTGTGGTGAAATGATTTTCAGGTGGAACGGAGGGCAAAAATGCAAAGAAATGCAAAAGGAAAAAATTGAGGTGAGAAAATAAAAATTGGCACATTACAGTGAGCCTGCGCGATGGCTCCATGTCACGGAGGAGGTGCTCCGCGTTGCCCTCCGTGACACGTTGAGGCTTGTTCTGGATTTTTTAAAAAATCCAGAACACTGGCGCGATGGCTCCGTGTCACGGAGGCAGTGCTCTGCGTTGCACTCCGTGACATGTTGAGTGTTATTTCACGTCGGGTCACACCGGGTCACCGGGTAACCCGCGCGAAAAACACTTTTAAAACCCCAAATTTCCTCATTTTCTTCCTATTTATTCATTCCCTCCGCGACCCACACCCAAAATTTCCTTGTCCCCCAATGTGACATGGACCTAGGCATCAATTTTATTCAAGTTTTCTTTGATTTCATCAAATCAAAGGTATGTTCTTGAATTCTTCCTTGTTTTTGCTCAAGTTTTCGATTCTTGAACATGTGTAGTGATTAAACCTTTCCCTAAGTGAGAAATGAGCTTGAATTTACTTGAGTTATGATTGAATGATGTTCATAATATCGTTTTGAATATATGAACTCAATGATTGCATGTTTTATTGAATTCCTGCGAAATTGATAGCTAGGGTTGAAAATTGAATAGGAAGAAGACTAAATTCTTTGAAATGTGTAAAAATTGGGTTGTGCATGTTGGGTGAAGTGAAATATACTGTGATTGATGTTGAATATGCTAAGTCAGAAGAAGGATTTTTGGGAGAATGCAATTGAAGAATTACATAGGTTATTGAAAAATTGCTAAGTGCTATGATGATGTAATTGAATCGATGGAGAAATTTGTATTCATTGTACGAAGTCTGAGTAGTACATAGTATTTGTTCCATCGACTTATATGAATGCACTAAGCATGTTGAATGTTAACAATTGGAAAATCATGAATGTCTTGTCGAATTGTTGGGATTGTGGCTTAAGACTAAGTGTGGGGTGACCCAACTAAACCCAACCTTAGTTGAAGCTAATTATGACTTGAATAACATTGGGACTGTCTGTTTGAATGTACAGGAACAATGTCAGGCCGACAAGACAAGGGCAAGGGCACATCCACATCGGGCGTCAGCAGAAAAGGGTGAGATTGGGAACAGCAGTTGCAGCAGCACCAGCAGTTCCGCGAGGCCAACACCGATAATACGGAACCCGATGGGTGACGGATGAGGGGAAGAAGTGGTATGCTAAACACAAAGAAACCAAATACTTCCCGGAAGAGCAGATAGCACGGGAGCCGCTGGCATAGGAATTCCTACGGATTGTACACCGGATTGACACCGCTGGGCTGAACTTCATCTTCAAAGAGCCCAGGGAGTGCAATCTCCATCTTATCCGGGAGTTCTATGCCAACTGGAACCCGACCCTACACAGTCACACCGTCAAAATTAGGGGGCAGGTTGTCGCTTTAGAGCCCCATCACTTGAATGCAATCCTGGGGGCGCGGGGCATAGACGCTCATGTCCTCCGCCAACTGAACTTCATTCCACCCTATGCGGACATCAGACGAACTTTATATGGAGCCCGATTGATAGCTAGGTGGGGCAGGCACAAGGAGAAGTGCTACCATCAGACATTTCCCTACTCGCAGATAAACAGGGAGGCCCGAATTTGGATGAAAATTGTGTGTTCCTGCTTGCTCCCGGGGGTGCACATGACAGATGTCACCCGGGATATAGTGTGCTTTGTGTATGCCCTAATGAAGGGGCTGGAAATTAATGTTGGGGCGGTAATCATCTCGACCATGAAGAGAGCACGACTGCATCAGGGGCATAGATACAGGTTCGGTGGTTTTCTTACCACGTTCCTGAGGGGCCATGATATTGAGGAGGAGGCCTAGATTACATCCCACAGATCGACAAGCGTTCCTTGGATGTCACTAAAACCAAGGCACCTGACACTACCTATGGGCCGGTGCTCACACTAGCCGAGCGTCATGATCGGGATGACCAATATATGGCCTGCATGTACGGGATGTAGATGCTACAGTTGCGCATAGGCAGGAGGCCGGCAACAGAGGATGAGCTTTGGCAGCTCGACTTGGATTACCCTTTCAGCGAGAATGCCCGGGCTATATGCAGAGTGGGGCCCGCATTTGTGGAGCCCGTAGATGATGATGTCCCTACCTATGAGGAGACACGCCGGGTGGACTCAGATGTTGAGTCAGACAAGGACTGTGTGGGCGATTCTAATATGGGAGACGAGGCAACGACACCTGATGAAGAAGTTGAATACTTCGATTGATCAGGGAGTTTCACCACCCAACCTTTGTGCTATGTTGAAATTGTGTGAACACTGGGGACTGTGTTCGGTTTAAGTGTGGGGTGGGAGTAGTTAGGTGCCAGCTGCTTTGTTTATGTATATGTTTTATTTCTTGTGCTTGTGAAAAATGTGACCTTGTGACTCTGTGTTGTGTGTTTTGTAATTAATTTGGTCTTGTAATGAATGTTGAGCTGCTGTGTGTTGTGTTGATCTGTTGTTGGTTGTGTTGTGTAAATAATTGTTATCTTTTTCTATCGAAATATTTTGTTGAATTTTTTTTTTTGGGTTTCTCGGCCTTTGTTTTTGGTGCTTTTATCGAGAATAGTACCATTGAGCCTTTAGCCTATTTTTTTTCTTTCTTTGAAGAGGTACAAACCGAGCTTAATCCTTTCTTTTCATTAGCCGTGAATTTGATCCAAAACTCTTAAGCGGTCAAGAAAAATAATTTTCCCACAGTGTAAAGGAGTGAGAATTGTGAAACGGAAGGAAAAGCGGAAGTTGTGAAAGTTAAAGAAAGGTCAAAGGTGCACTTGCTGAAATTAAATAAAATAAAGATGTATAACTAATTTTTGCTAGTAAGTCGAGTGTGCTTAAAGAAATGGGAAAAAAAACAAAGAAAAAAAAATTTCAAGAATGAGAGGATGAAGGAAGAATCAATTCCCATAATGATGGTGGGATGTATTGAAAAGCGCTTAAGGAAGCTAGTTGCTATTATTGATTAGCCCAGTATTTACTAGTTCCTTAGCTTACATTACAACCCGTTAAGTCCTACATGATCTTACATCACGCGTCCTTATATTAGTGGAGTAATACACTAGAGGCAAGCCTATGGTTCATGACATGATGCATGTGAATTCTTTGGGAGAGAGAGCGAAATCATATTCATATACCCCTACATATAGTGCTTTGGAAATCATATGATGGCAAATGGGGTGATTCTCTTGTGTTGTGAAGGCACATGCTTGACGAGAGATTAAATTTCGTGTCGGGTGTCTTGATCAGTTGATTTGCACGAGTTTACCAAGATCGAGAATTGATTCTTGATCTTAGGAGATCTTAAAGTGATGTACTTCATTGTATTGATGAGACCATGCATGTTTTCTTGATGATTTGCTATATTAAATAATTGGTATAGCCGTAGCTTGAATGGTCGAGCCAAAGTAGCTATGCGTGGGTGTCAATTGCATGATATGTGAGAGTATTGTTTGAGGACGAACAAGGTTCTAAGTGTGGGGAAAGTGATCTTGGGCAGAATTGCATGCCCAAGTGATACTCAAATGCTTCATTTCGACTTGTTTATCTATCGTTATGTGTACATTATCATGTGATTTTTAGTTAAATGTGAATTTATACTAACCAATATGATTAGTGTTGTTTTGTAGGTAAAAGGAAATTTTGGAAGCTAATATACATGTTGGTGAAAATCGGGAATGGACTTCGAAACAAGGAGTGGAAAATGACAAGGGAGAGCAGCAAAAATAAGGGCTCCGCGATGGAGCCGTGTCACGCTGCCATCGCTGAGGCATTCTGCCTCGGATGAAATAATTTTGTCAATTTCCAGTGGAGACTCGCGTTACCTCCGTGAAACGGTGGCTGGGCTCCGCGATGCACTCCGTGTCACGTTGAGTACAATTATCTAGAACCTCAAGTTCCAGTGAAGGTGCGCGATAGCACCGTGGCATGAAGGCTAGGCTCCGCGATGCAAGCTGTGCCACGTTGAGGTACATTTCCTGGGGAGCCGACTTCAAGTGTGGGTCCACGATACCCCCGTGGCACGGAGGGAGTGCTCCACGATACACTCCGTGCCGCGTTGCTTATTATTCTGGGAAAAATTCTCAAGAGTATAAATAGCACACTTAGGTTTTATTTTAAACATTCTGACTGGGTTGAGCAAGAACGTGGGTTACAGGAAGTTGAGAGGACGAAAATTCTAGGGTTCTTCTCTTTATCTTTCTCTTTAATCTCAATTGTTTGTATGAATTCTACTTATTTGATGATGTTTAATCCAAAAATGAGTGGCTAAATTCACTTCTTGCTGAGGTTAAGAACAATTGTAGTGGAATGTAATTGTTGTTCATTTCAGTTTTCATCTTTTCTTCAATGGTTGTTCTATCAATTCTTGTTTTTACTGCATTAATGTTTGGCCAATGTTAATGTCTATCTAGAAATCCAATTTTGATTTTAAAAAGGAAATAAATTGGAAAGATGTGAATTGGTAGGATATGATCTCTTCTTAGTTTAGAAAATTCAGAATTGATTTACATTCAGAATAGAAATATATCTGAAAGTCTTATTAGTCAATTAAGGAATTGGTATTGTATGGATAGAGCATGAAATTCTTTTATCACAGAAATGTAGATTAAGGTTTCATGATTCTTAATTGGATAGGAGTCAAAAGATCCAATCCATAGGCAATAATTCTTGACAAGCAACCAAAGAAAAGATTAGCTGAATTAAATTGATAAATTACTTCCTTGCATGTTTGTCTTAACCTCAGCTTGCTCTTTACTATTGTTCAGACTCAAATTATAATCTTAACTTAGATTTTTATTACTTAGCAAACTTAACTCTCAAAATATTGTTTAATTGGTTGTCTGCATTCATAAAGGCATAGTTCACCGACGCTTAAGTTAATAAGTACCGTAGTTCAGTCCCTGTGGGATCGATACTTGGCTTTAATTAAGCCGCTTTACTACTTTTTCGCCCACGTGCACTTGCGTGTACTCACTACAACACAGAACAAGTACTCTATTCTACTTTCTTTTGTACTAGTAAGTTTCAGCTATTGTTTAAGAATATTTTATGAATTTGATTTATCTACTCTTGATATAAAATTCAATGATGCTCTTGATGAATGTGTTTCTGAATTTCTTAACTATGAGTAGCTAAAATCATTAACTAGAGGTGTGTGATGATGAATACTTAACTGGATTAGGTATTGCCAGAGTCATCTTCATATTGTTCATGCAAGTGTAAATCTATTAGATTCTCTTCGGTCTATAAAGGTAGATCCATTGATTATTATATGGGTCTATCTATTATTGCTTGATTGTTTCATTAAAAAGAATAATTAAGTATTGGAAGAGAATTTAGTAGTGGATGTGGAGAAGAGAGTGTGAAATTAGTCTAGAAATAGATGATATTGCATTCTCTTTCCTTATTGGCAACTAATAGCTAGGAATAGTACAGTTGCTAATCCAAATCAAATCGGGTTGAGCTAAGTTATGGCTAGTGTTTTGATAAAACTCTATCAAGAGTTAGTCAATAGGCTGAGAAGTTGAGATTACCCACTTTCCGAGACACCTGGCATATCACGATCTAGTTAGTCTTTCATCTACACCACACCTCTAGTCTTTCACACCCTTGTTGACAACTTAGCTGATCTTGTTATTTTATTTCACTAAATCAACCAACACAATTATCTAAAAATTTCAACTCCACCAATTTTATTTGTTTTTATGTTAAATCTATATGGTGCAAGCTAACATCAATTTCTAAATTGACACTTGAATTTATCATTTCCAAGTCCTCTTGGGATTTGACCCCGGCACTTGTGGATTACTTATTTTGATAATTCGGTCGTATATAATTTTTTCATTAAGGATATATTTTGGACGTTATCAAAAATTGCGCCGTTGCTGGGGACTAGCGCTTGATGATCTTTTGTTGATTATTAGGTTGAAATAGTTTTGCATTATATCTACTTAATGTGAGTTTGATGTATTATTAGGATCTCATAACCACATGAGTCATCACTCCCAAGCATGGGATAGCTTGGTGGAGGGTAACATGGAACTCGAGGAAGATAATCTGGTGATGCCGAAAGTTACAGGAGCTATTCGCCTACCACCAATGGTAGGGAATGCAGTGTTTCATGTCACCAGCACCATGCTTCACTTGTTGCAAATGAAGGGGCTCTTTGGCGGAAAATCAAGTAAGGATGTGAATCGTTATTTGATGAATTTCTTGGAAATATGCCAGCCCTTCAATGTAACAAATATCAGTCAAGAGTCAATCAGGCTGAGACTCTTTCCTTTTTCATTGACTGGGGAAGCAACAATGTGGCTAGAGGAACTCCCTCCGAGATGTATTACTTCATGGAAGGAGCTAACCGAGGCCTTCTTAGACCATTTTTCCCTCCATCAAAGATGCTTCAATTGAGGGATGATATTACAAATTTCAGGCAAGAACCGGGAGAGCCTTTGTACGAGGCATGGTTAAGGTTTGTAAAAAAGATTGCTCTCTGCCCAAATCATGAATTGAAGGATGGAGTGCTTCTCCAAAGCTTCTATAGGGACCTTGATTCAAGCAACAAGTCTGTGGCCAACAACCTAGCTGGTGGTTCTATTATGGACCAAACATACGGGTTGGCCAAAGCTCTCCTAGACCAAATGACGAAGACCAACAGGGCTTGGCGTACAACAAAAACAAGTGTGTCCACTCATGAGATTAGTTCAAGTGCATTGGTGGCGGAGTTGAGAAAATGGGATGAAGAGCGGGATGAAAATCTCACCAAGATAATGACACAATTAGAATTGATGACCAAGCACGTGATGGGAGCAAGGCCAAAGGTAGTAAATGTCGTGAGAATGCAAGGTCCCTTACAATATGAAGGAGAGTCATCACTATAGAGATATGACGAAGAATGCCAATATATGGGCAACCAAATGGGAGGTCCTCAACCTAGCTTCCAAGGAGCAAACCAAGACCCATGGCGCCCAAGGGATGACAACCAAGTTTCGAGAAATCGTGAGCCACAAGGACTGCCTGAAAGGAATGAAAGGTGGGGTAATAGAGATCCAAACTAAGAGAGTGATCGATATCATAGGAGTTCAAACCGATATATTCCACCTCCTAAGGTTGGGAATCCTCAAAATTAGTCGGGCATGAGTGATGCGGGCAATTAGAAAATTGATGAAATGCTATCCAGAGTTCTGAAGAAGGTGGAGTCAACCGAGAGTGGGGTGAAGAAATTAAGAGGGAAGGTGTCTAACCTCACTCAAACAGTGAGTTCACACTCGGCTTATATCAAGCATTTGGAATCCCAAATGATTCACCTATCGGCTCAAATGAATCCTCAGATGAAGGGATCAATACCTAGTGACACAATGCCTAATCCTAAGACAGATGGTCAATGCATGGCCATTTTCACTAGGAGTGGCAAGGTGATTGGAGATGCCCCGGTGAAGCCTAGTGAGGCGGAAAGCCTGAAATCAGTTGAAGAGATGAAGTCAATCAAATGCCAATGACTTCGAAGAATGAAGAAAAGATTGAGGAGGAAAAAGAGGGAAAGGATGATGAAATCCTCCTTTTGTTGATGATGATGAGGCGGGCACGAAGGCCCCAAATGATGATAGGGTTGAATCAAGAATCCCACCCCCTTATCCGCAACGGCTGGCCAAGAAAAAGAAGGATGACCAGTTTAGGAAGTTTGTTGACATGTTTAGCAAGTTGTTCATAAATTTACCGTTAGTGGATGCTTTACTCCAAATGCCCGGTTATGCAAATTTTATGAAGGACTTGCTAAAGAAGAAAAATGTAGTTGATGCAGGCAATGAAGAAAAAACGCACCATTGTAGTGTGGTTATGATGAGTAATCTTGCCCCCAAAAGGGAGGATCCCGGAGCTTTTACAATTCCATGCACTATTGGGATATGTGTGTTTAAAAAGGCCCTATGTGATCTCAGCGCTGGCATAAATTTGATGCCCCTGCTAATTTTTAAGAAATTGGGACTCAGAAGCATGAAACCAACGTCAATGAGGGTGCTAATGATAGACAGGTCAATAAAAAGACCAGTGGGGTGCTAGAAGATATGTCGGTGAGAGTGGACAATTTTATTCTACGGCTGGTTTTGTTATTTTGGCTTGTGAGATGGATGCAGAGGTTCCTATTATTTTGGGAAGACCATTGTTGGCTACGAGGAGAACTATGGTGGACGTGGATCTTGGAGAGCTAAAATTTTGGGTTGGGAGTGAGGAAGTCACCTTCAAAGTGTGTCCATCAGCTGAAACGCCCCCCGAATGCAAGGTGGTTGGAGTATTGAAAATGATAATGAGGACAAGGAATTGGAGCTGAAGGAGATAGAGTCAGGTGATGACTCATCGGAAAAGAGTTGCTAAAAAAATGGGCCTACGTCGTGCCACGACATTAACTAAGGCGCTTCTTGGGAGGCAACCCAAATTTTTAGGGAGCTATTTGATGTTTTTTTTGTTTTTGTTTGTGTAGGAGCTGTGAAATGAGGAACAAAGGGAGAAACGGACCATGAAAGAAGAAATAATGAAGGACCGACGAGCAGTCGGTCCAGAAATGCTAACCGCCTATGAGGGTGAGCTCAAAGCAGAAGGTTGAGATTTGGATTGAAGCACCAGCGGGCCCATCAGCGAATCGCTGAATCGCTGAATCACATCTGTGGGACGTTGGTGGATATCCTATAAAGAACAGGAAACCTGAAGCTCGGCCATAGAAGCAGTGGGTAACCAGCGGATCGCCAATGCAATTCGCGAACCACCGGTGGATCGCCGGCAAGAAACATATCATTGGGCAAAATAAATGGAAAAATAAACCACAACGGAGAATCATCAATGACACGCCGGTCAAGGTGCAAAGTTATCACAAAATGGAATTAAAGAAATTGGCCTACAAAATTCCAAATACCTGACCAGCCACCCTATTCTGCAAATATTCCCATAGTTCCCCTTTTCCCAACACTTTTTCATTTCATTTTTGTCTTTCCATTACCCAACATTACCAATTCGCCATATTCATCCATGTTCAACCTTTCCACTTCCCCACCTTTCAACCTTCCCACTTCCCACCAACACACCCACATTAAACTCTCCACCTTCCCCTCAACCTATCACACTTCCATTCTTCACATATAAAACCCCCTCCATATTTTACTAACACACTGCACTCAAACTCTCAACATTACATCTCTTTTAAGGTGCCATTTCAAGATTTAGTTAAGCCCTTTTTGAAGTTCAAGTGTGTGCAAGCACTCTTCCAATTCGGTGACAATTTTCTTGCCATTGTCTTTATTTTATCATTGGAGCTTAATTCTTATGGAGTAATACTTTGTTACCCTTCATTGTTGAATATTCGAATGATACATTCTTGTTGAATGGGATGGGGATGTGTTTTTGTGTGTGAAATTATGGAAAGGGTGAATTTTGAGTAACCCATTTGCATAAAGCACGACGTTTTGCCCGATGATAGACCGAGTGACGCCATTCTTAAGGGTTAAACGTCATGAAAATGTGTTTGAATGGAAAAGTGATGCTTTTATTATGTTTGATATGAGTGTGTGTTAATGGGTGTCTATGAATAGTGAGTTAAAATTTGGGGACAACAGGGTCCCGTGATACACCGGTCAAATTCGGCGAATTGCCGATGGAGCGCCGATTCACTTTCAAAATTTGCTCTGGCCACTGAGTGGATCCCACTCTACATCAGAGGTATGTGAAACTAGACCAGCGATTTGCCGCTTAAACCGTTGAAACCTTCTCACTTGCCTAATTTTCTATAAGGCACCGGCGAGCAATCGGCGGTCCGCGAAATACCTCCCGTGAACCATCGGTCCTCCGCCGATGCTATTAGGTGTTTAAATGATTGTTTGGTTTTCCCCTATTTCTCAATTCTTCCTTAGACTAGTTTTCTTTTCTTTTAATTTCTACTTCAAATTCTTGTCATTAACATAATTCTTGCAAAAAAACAAACCATGTCTTCAACAAGAAACACAAGACAAGGAAAGGCCCATGCTTCTTTTGATAGCAAAGGCAAGGGCAAGGAAAAAGCTGCCCCACCTAAGGCCAACACAAAGGAGGCAATAATCTTTTGTATCCCCAATATGCAAGAGCACTACGTCATTTTCATCACTGTGGAGAAGCGGTTCGACTTAGCAGGGCTAAAAGGTGATTTTTCCAACATCACCGCACAGTTCACCGATAGGCAGTGGCATGAATTTGCAAACCCACTTCCACCATACTACCCAATCTTGGTAGCTGAATTCTACACCTCATATCAAGCCAGACAGGAGAGTATGCAGCACAGGGGAAAGTGGATGATTTCCCATGCTTGCCATCAGTGGTTATCCGAGGAGTGGAGGTTGATATAACCCTGGCGCCCATAAACTACCTGTTCTGGGAGGACAAAGTTGACTCCGCTATGGAGTACATGGAAAGGGTGGCTGATATGAAGGATCAGTTCTCTTAGGTAGGCCACATCATACATGCTGATAATCCTTTTTGGGCCTCTATAGGTGGTGAAATCTGTCGCCACGACTTGAAGTTCGAGGCCAAGCTATGGCTCGATTTTGTTTGTGCTCAGATCATTCCCTCTAAAAATGAGCATAGGGTCAGCCTTGAAACCTCCATCCTTATTGCTTGCATAATGACGGGAGTCCCCATTAACTTTGGGGAAACTGTCTCTCAACAAATGAAGAAAAAGCCCGACAGTCCAGTACCTCAATGCCCTACGTTGTCTTAATTTCCCAGCTTTGCACAGCAATGAGGGTGCCTCTATTCCCAGATGAAACTCCTTTTGTTTCTTTGATTGTGATAGATATTGAGCGGAAGACAGATGTCGAGGCACTGACAGTGAAAAGAAAGTGACTATAGCCCTTTGGAGTGCAATAATAATCCCTCTCCCACGGGTTAGCCCAATCACCAATCGCCTTAGAGTTTAATGTGCCCCAGCTTAAATTATCGAGCCAAGAATCGGGTGACATGCCTCAACATGGAGCTTCTCCCACTCCACAATCCTCTCAGCCAAATGGTCTCCAACAACTTGTGAAGATGACAAACTCGCATGGAAGCCAACGTCAATGTTTAGCTAAGAGCCTCCCAACACTCATTACTTAAACAATCAAAAAGGAGCTCAATTCACTGTACGAGAATATCGCCACTCTATGCAAGAGGGTGGATTCAGTAGAAGGGGCAGTCACTTCCCTCCGAAATGAGGCACACGAGTGGAAGATTTAGACTTCGGTGGAAGTGCCCGACATGAGCGCCTTAGATGCTGCAATGGCTGCTCCTTCCTAAGTTCAGGGGCCAATTGATGATTTGTTTGAAGGGATAGGAGATGATTTCACTAGGCTAGGTGAGGCCAGCAGCGGTGATTGTTGTGAGGCAGAGGCTGACGATGAAGAGGAGTAACCCACTCAGGGTGTTCCTTGTCCCTTTCCCTTTTGCATATTTACATTGGGGATAATGTATGCTCTTAAATGGGGGATGGATGAGCGAAATTGATGAAGGGGCCAGGGATGAATGTTTCTTTTTATGTTCTAATGTTTTGTTTGACTTTGAGTAAGTCCGGCCTTTGTTGGGCTGTTAGGTTTTATTTCAATGATTGATGATTTCTCTTATCGGGTATGTCCTGTTTTCAAATGAATGAACGAACGATGTGGTTCAAGTTTTTTTATGATGAATTATTAGTGACTAAATGGGGCCTTTGCTTTGAATTGCAAAATATTAAAAATCTTGAATGTAATAACCCCAAAGTCTTGTTCCTTTTTCGCCACTATGAATAGTAGTGTAGAAACTAACACTCCGAGGGTTTTCTTTTGACCACGGTTCTTTCCAAAGGAGAATTCTCTTTTATGTTTGTTATTTTTGTTGTCGAACTGGGTTGGTTTTTCTCGATGATGGATTGAGTGGCGACATTCTTAAGGGAAAACGCCATGTTGCTTTGAGTCTTTTGTGAAGTTGTTTTGAGAGGAACCACTGGAAATATTTTTGGTTGAAATGGAATTGTAAAACAAAGGGCATGATAATGAAGATAATGAGCAAGTGTTAACACCGTAGCATAACATTCTTTTTCATACATTGTAAATTCCCTATTTGGCTTATGATGTTTGCTTGCTTTGATGTCATTTGGTGTTTTGTGTTGAGAATGACTCTTGTAGACCCTTTAAGGGTGATGCCTTGTGTGGTGAGGACATTTTTGATGAATCTCATGCATTACATCTTGTCTAGAACTTGCCGCAAATGTGATTCAAGGCAAAATCCTAGATGTAATTGCGCCAATAACATGAGTTTAGGCTTTCCTTTGTCTAGTCACTTCACCCATATGCCCTCCATGAGCATTGATCCTTGTTAGCCAATATTGAGCCTTAAACCCTTTTCTTAGCAACCACATTACAAGCCTTAACACTATTCTTAATACCTCTTTTTGGCCCCCATTCTCCCTAAATGCTAGTAACAAGATGAGTGATGCAATGAGGCTTAAGGCCTAAGAAAGAGGAAGCGATAAAAATATTTTTGAAAAATGAGGCAAAAGCCTAAGTTTGGGGGTATGCAAAACAAATGGGAAAGATAAGATTATAGTGTCAAGGGAACACCTCCTTTTGTCAAAGCGCACCAAAGGATAAATCAAAAAGAAAAAAGACAATTTGTGTGAATTGGTGTTTCCTCTTAATGTAATAAGGCTAGTTGTGAAAGCAAAAGGGGTTATTGTCACAATCCAAACGGAGGCCCGGATTGCAACATGGGACAAGGAGCCCCGAGAAACCTCAAGTGGACCCATGGTATAAGCATATAGAGACTGAATAATTTACTATACAATCATAGCGGAAGTGTAGCTTGAATATAACACCAGAATATAAAATCCGAAGCTGAATATATACATATGTCTTAATAGCCTCTAAACATGACGAGTTGATGGGACAAGACCCTAACTAACTCAACAAGTTGAAAACTGAAATACATAAAGAAAATATACATTGTCGGGTCCTCGAAAGATGAGGACACACCAATAAGCAGGCGCTAACTCTGATAAGTTGTCTAAGAGCGGGGCTAAACCTGAGAGACGGTTCTTGTATCATGAAATAATACAGCATAGAAAATATGCGGTCAGTACGTGAAATGTATCGAGTATGCAAGGTAAGTAAACCCGCTAAAGTAAGTAAAATCTTGTAAACACAATGCGTTAATTAAAACATAACATCAGTATACATAGAGTAGGGCTTTCAGGAATTCTTTATGAAATCATGATCTTTTTCATAACATGATATAATAGGCTTCATAACATCATAACTGAATTGATTGACTCAAAGCTGAATTCTGAAATTTATAAGTAAAAAATGAACATTGAGTCAAACCTGCTTTAGAACATGCATTTACATATATCTCATAATTAATGAATATGCATATCTAAAATCATGAGGAACGATGGGAGACTTGTACTTTAACTGACATACCACGATAGAACTTACGTGGTCCCGACTATTACACTTAAGTGGACAGAGCCGTCCAAAATCTTGTTAGGGCTAAGGACGCTATCATGATATCGATATCAAGTTGAAGTGCCATTAGGGCCGGGGATAGCTCACAAGGGAGGTCCTAATAATATAATACTATCAACCTACGTTGGCGCGTAGTTCTGGGGTATAGGTTGATCGACCCTTAGCCCGCTCGGTGCTAGACTCTTCTCCCAAAAACATGAAATGCTCTATATTGTATATAATGAAGCTCAACATCATCTATTGATGAAGCTCAATAATCAAATACATCTCAAATATGAAATCATGCATATGAGAAACTTTAGTTCAAAACATACCACAAGATGAAAACATACTTCAGAGCCTTGCTCCAAAACCATCTGGAAAGCTTTGCATAGGAAGACTTAACTAAAAACTTACCACAAGATAGAATATAAAAAAAAATTGGGAGTCTTCGCTCCAAAACAATGTGGTAAGCTTAGTTCGGGAAAATCCTCATTTAAACTTAACATATGGGCATTGCCCAAAGCTTTCTCATATTTAGAAATACTCAATTCTCATTGAAAACATAACTATAAACATGGGTAGCTTCAAACCATGTTTTTCATCATAATATCTCATCATTATCACATTTACTTCAGAAATCTCACTTTTCATGATCAAATCATCAATTGGCTTCAACATTGATGAGGCTAGAAGCATAATTTTAATCTGAAATTATTATAAACTAAGCCCATGCTTCATAATTCGATGATAAAATCATAATCGATTCATACCCATAAAACGAAATTGAAGATTCATGCATTTGGGTAAAAACCTCATAACTTGATCATAGGAAATTCTCATATTTAGATAGAAGTTGGGCATGGGTGTGGAAGGAAATACCCACTTATAATCCTACATACCTGGAAGGGATTGATTCTACCACTTCTCTGATTGCCCAAGAAGGAGTTGAATTAAAACCTTGAAGACTTGCTCTAGATCATCTCCTCAACCTATCAAGTTTGCATTCATGGAAGGAAATAACTTTGAATAGGTTTTACCCTGCTAAAACCCACTAAAACGAGCCTTAAACAACCTAGTTTAGGCTTTAGGAACTTAGGAATTATAAAAAGGCCCTTACTAAATTGGCAGGAAATTACTGCCTGGTGGTCCTAATGGACGACCTGACTACTCGTGGTCCAGGGCAACGACTCGTCACCCTGCTCGTCAAGTACACTGCCTTACCTTTTCTCGTGGGCTCGTAATAGTTGACATCACTACTCGTTATGGTGACCATGACTCGTGGTCACCAGATGTTGGGTACACTGCATTACTTCCTTCTCTCCCACCCCACGGCTGACCTAACGACTCGTGGGGTATGACCACAAGTCATTGCCACACCTGTGAGGACCCTTTTCTTCAAACTTCCCAAACTCCTCAGTGGCCAACCCACGAGTCACCTAACGACTCGTGGGCTGTCCTCACGAGTCGTCTCACAACTCGTCCTGTGTCTGAAACATTAACTTTACATTCTCCCCATTTCAACTCCCGGATCTAATCTTTGAGCTCCCGAGGTATAACAATATCTTCCCTTTGGGAACATTCATCCTTGAATGTTGGAAAACACACAGAAAATAGCAACATGCAATTATCATAATCAAATACTGACCATTTAAACTGAAAACTAACGAAATGACTACCTCTGATTCATTTCACATAGCTGAACTGATCTCATGCTTCACATACATATCCATACACATAAAAGAAACTTTAACACATGAACTGAACATCAAAATTAAATGCAGTCATAGAGCAAAACTGATACCCTAAGTCAGATTGAGCCGGTAGAGAATAAGTGTTGGTATTTAGCCATCATATCCACTTCGGCATCCCACGTAGCTCCCTCAAAATGTTGATTTCTCCATAGTACTTTAACTGAAGCTACTTCTTTGTTCCTCATCCTCCGAACCTGATGATCCAATATTTCAACTGGAACTTCCTCATAGCTAAGGCTATCCTTTACTCCAACACTGTCCACGAGACTACTAGGGTTGTGTCTCCTAAACATTTCTTCAAAAGCGACACATGAAACACAGCATGCACAAAAGACAACTCTTAGGGTAAGTCTAACTCATATGCTACCTTACCAACTATTCTCATAACCCAGTAGGGACCAACATAGCGGGGACTAAGTTTTTCTTTCTTCCCAAACCGCATGACTCCCTTCATGGGAGATACCTTCAGAAATACCCAATCGTCCACCTCAGACTCCAACTCTCTCCTCCTCACATCAGCATATGACTTTTGATGACTCTGAGAGGTTTTTAGCCTATCCCTTATCAACTGAACCTTCACCACAGCCTCATGAATTGAATTAGGCCCTATCATAGCTGCCTTCCCAACCTCAAACCATCTGATGGGCGATCTACATCTTTGCCCATAAAGAGCCTCAAACGACACCATCTAGATACTAGAGTGATAGCTGTTATTATAAGCAAACTCAATCAGCAGTAAGTGATCATCCCAACTAACTTTGAATTCCATCACACATGCTCTCAACATGTCCTCGAGGGTTTTGATTTTTTGCTCTGCTTTACCATCGATCTGCGGATGAAATGTCGTGTTGAGCTTAACCTGAGTCCCAAGCCCCTTCTGAAAAGACCGCCAAAACTAGGAGGTAAACTGAGTACCTCGGTCTGAAATAAAGGACAAGGGCACTCCATGTAACCAAACCAACTCTCGGATATATAGCTTGGAATAATCATCCGCCAAATCTGTGTTTTTCACCAGCAAGAAATGTGCAGCCTTGGTCAACCTGTGTACCACCACCCAAAATAGAATCGTAGTATCGACAAGTACGAGGTAGGCCTGTAATGAAATCCATGTTAATCTCTTCCCACTTCCAAGTAGGAATCCTGATATTCTAAAGTATGCCTCCCGGCCTTTTATGCTCAACCTTCATTTGCTGACAATTCGGGCACTTGCTTATGAATTCTACAATATCCTTCTTCATGCCATTCACCATTATATTTCCCACAAGTCATGATACATATTGGTGGCACCCGAATGAATAAAGTATCGGGATCCATGAGCCTCATGCAGCATCCAACTCCTTAAATCATCGGCATCCGAAACACATAGGCGACCATGGTACCACACCATACCATCTCCCCCTTGAGAGAAGACCTCCACCTTATGACTTCAAACGTCTTCTTTCAACTTTACCAACATCGGATTCTCATCTTGCCTAGATTTCACATCAGTCACCAAGGACGATTCTGATCCGTTTTGCATAACAACACCGCCATCGGTTGAGTCGACCAACCTAACTCCCAATCTTGCAAGTCGATGGACATCTTTCACTAGCTCCTTATTTCCCTCATCCACATGGGACACACTTGTTCGGTGTATTTTAAATGACTACACGCAAGTGCACATGGTCGAACAAGTAGTAAAATGGCCAAAGTAAGCCAAGTATCGATCCCACAGGGACTGGACCGAGGTAATAATCGAATCAAGCGTTAATGAACTCTTACTCTAAGAATGCAGACAACAGTTTCAAGAAGATTTCAGGAGTTTGTTTCCTAATTTATACTTATCTAAAACAAATGTACAAATTGAATCTAAACTATAGTAATGAGCATGTTGAAGCTAAAACGAACATGTAGGGAAGCAATTTATTAATACAAGTCAGTTAATCCTTCTTCGGTTTCTAGTCAAGAATTATTGCCTATGGATTAAAACTCTCGTATTTAACCCAACTTAAGAATCATGAACCTTCCACCTACATTTCTGTGATAAAAAGAAATTCATGTAATAGCCATACGAAACCGATTCCTTAATTGACTAATACGACTTTAATATATATTTCTATTCTGAAGGTAAATCAATTCTCAATTTTCCCAAACCAAGAAGAGATTATATCCTACCAATTCACAACTTTCCAATTTCTTTTTCTTTCGAGTGCAAACCAGATTTTTTAGATGTACATTAACATTGGCCAAAAATTAATGCAGTAAGAACAATAATTGATAGAACAACCATGGAAGAAAAGATGAAAAACCAAGATGATCAATAATTACATTCCACTATAAATGTTCTTAACCTCAGCAAGAATTGAATTTATCCACTCATTTGTGGATTAAACATCATCAAATGAGTATAAATCATACAAACAATTAAAATAAAGGAGAAAGAGATAGAGAAGAACCCTAAGATTTTCGTCCCCTCAACTGCCTGTAACCCACGTCCTTGCTCAACTAAGTCAGAATAATTAAAAATAAACCTAAGTGTGTTATTTATAATAGTGGGAATTTTTTCCGGAATAACAAGAAACGTGTAACAGCGTGCATCGCGAAGCACTGCCTCCGTGACATGGCACAAACGCGGACCCTTACTGGAATTCGGTCCTCCAGGTAATTATGCCCAACGTGCCACGGCGTGCAACGCGGGGCTTGGCCAACGTGCCACGGAGGCAACGCGGACCTCCACTGGAACTTGGCTAATTTTAATCATCCGGGTTAGAATGCCTCCGCGATGGCAGCGTGACACGGCTCCATCGCGGAGCCCCTTAATTTGCTGCATTTCCTTGGCCTTTTCCACTGCTCGCTTCCGAGTCCATTCCCAATTTCTCCCAACATGCATCTTAGCTTCCTAAAATTATATTTTTCCTGCAAAACAACACTAATCATGTTGGTTAGTATAAATTCACCTTTTAACAACAAAAACACATGAGAATGTACAAATATCGATGGATAAACAAGATGAAATGAAGCATTTGAGTATCGCTTGGGCATATAATTCTGCCCAAGATCACTTACCCCACACTTAAAACCTTGTTCGTCCTCAAACAATAATCTCACATCTCATGCAATTGACACCCAATCATAGCTACTTTGGCTCGACAATTCAAGCTACGGTTATACCGATTATTTAACATAGCAAATCATCAAGAAAACATGCATAGTCTCATCAAGACAATGACATTCAACACATTAAGACCTCCTAGACTCAAGGATCGACTCTCGATCTCGGCAAACTCATGCAAATCAGCTGATCAAGATATCCGACACAAAATTCAATCTCTCGTCGAGCATGTGCCCTCACAACACAAGAGAATTTCCCCCTTTTCAATCATATGATCTCAAAAACATTACATGGAGGGGCATATGAACACGATTTCGCTCTCTCTCCCAAAGAATTCACATGCATCATGTCATGACCCATAAGCTTGTCTCTAGTGTATTACTCCACTAATATAAGGACGAGTGATGTAAGATCGCGTAGGACTTAACAGGTTGTAATGTAAGCTAAGGAACTAGTAAATACTGGGATAACCAATAATAGCAACTAGCATCCTTAAGCGCTTTTCAACATATCCCACCAACATTATGGGCATTGTTTCTTCCTTCATCCTCCCATTCTTGAAGTCTTTATTTATTTTCATTCCCATATCTTTAAGCACACTTGACTTAATAACAAAGATTAGTTATACATCTTCATTTTATTAAATTCGGCCAGTGCACCCTTGACCTTTTCTTTACTTTCACAACTTCCGCTTTTCCTTTCTTTTCACAATTACCACTCCTTGACACTGTGGGAAAATTATTTTTCTTGAGCTCTTAAGAGTTTTGGATCAAATTCACGTATAATGAAAAGAAGGGGTTAAGCTCGGTTTGTACCTTTTCGACGAAAGAAAAAAAAATAGGCTAAAGGCTCAATGGGGCTAACTAGGATGTACATTCAAGGTAGGTATGGTAATGGAAAAACTTTCGATTAAATCAAAGAAATGCCCACATCCTTTCACAATAGCATGGAAGAATAGAAACCTCACCTCACACTCATTGCACATGCTCAACTCAAGATTTATTCACAAACTCTTCAATCAGCTAATTACAAGAATTCAATATTAAGCCTCAATCACACCGGATCGAACTCTATGGCCTAGGTATCTCAACATGTTTCACATTTGCATGCTTTCATACGAATCATCTTTGCATCTTTAATATCATGTACAACACGCAACAAGAATTCCGAACCATGAAATAGCAACACATTTGGGAAACAGCCAAATGAAAGAAAATAAAAGAAAGAAAAAACTACTCCTATCGACTACATTTCCCTGAAGACGATCGTCATCCATCCATCATAGGGAACGGTCACTATTTACGACTTCGGTTCAGTGGAACTATTCTCGGTAAAATCACAAAAAACAAAGGTCGAGAAACCCAATCATAAAAAATTCAACAAAAATAAATTCAAAAAAATTTAAAAATATCGATAATTTCGATAGAAAATAAAAATATTTACACAACCAGCTAACAACAGCTCAACATAGCACACAACAGATTAACATTCATTACACACCGAATTACAATACACAACATACTCACAAAATCACAGGGTCACAATTTGTTTCACAGGCACAACAACAGAACATGAACATGAACATGAACATAAATAACCACAAAACAACCGGCACCTAACTACTCCCACCCCACACTTAAATCGAACACTGTCCCCAGTGTTCATCAAATTCAACATAGTACAGAAGTAGGTGGTGAAACTCCCTGATTAATCGAAGTATTCAACTTCTTCGTCAGGTGCTATTGACGCGTCTCCCCATATCTGAATCGCCCCCGCTATCCTCATCTGACTCAACATCTGAGTCATCGCGGCGTGTTTCCTCATTTGTGGGGACATTATCATCAATGGGCTCCACAAAAGCTGGCCCCACTCAGCATAGAGCCCTGGCATTTTCGCCAAAGGGGCAATCTAGCATGAGCTGCCATAGCTCATCTTCTGTTGCTGGCCTCCCACCTATTCTCAACTGCAACATCTGCATCCCGAACATGCAGGCCATATATTGGTCATCCCGAGCATGTCGCTCGGCTAATGTGAGAACTAGCCTGTGAGTGGTGTCGGGTGCCTTAGTTTTGGTGACGTCCAAGGCACGCCTATCCATCTGCGGGATGTAGTCTAGGGCCTCCTCCTCGATGTCAAGGCCCCTCAGAAATGTGGTCAGCAAACCACCAAACTCGTACTTGTGCCCTTGATACAAACGGGCTCTCTTCATGGCAGAGATGATCACCGCCCCAACATTAATCTCCAGCCCTTTCATCAAGGCATAAACCAAGCACACACGATCCCGAGTGGCATTTGTCATGTGCACCCCCGAGATCAGGCAGGAACACACGATCTTAAGCCAAATCCTAGCTTCCCTGTTCATTTGAGAGTAGGGCAATGTCTGATGGTAGACCCTCTCCTTATGCTTGCTCCACCGCGCTGTCGAACGGGCTCCACACATTGTGTGTCTGATATCTGCATATGGTGGAGTTATGTTCAGCTGCCAGAGTACATGGGCGTCTGTGTCCCGCACCCCCAAAATGGCATTCAGGTGATGGGGCTCAAAGGTGACAACTTGCCCCCTTATCTTGACGGTGTGACTGCAGAGTGTTGGGTTCCAGTTTGCGTAGAACTCCCGAATCAAGTGGATATTGCACTCCTTGGGCTCTTCGAAGATGAAGTTTAGCCCGGCAGCGTCAATCCTGAGTACGATTCTGGGGAATTCCTGTGCAAGTGGATCCCTTGCAATGTGCTCCTCAGGGAAGTATTTGGTCTCCTTGTGCTTTGTGTACCATTTCTTCCCTTCGTCCGTCACCCATCGGGTTCCGTATTGGCGGTGTTGGCCACGTTGAACCGCTGGTGCTGCTGGGACTGCCGTTCCCACTGTAATTCTTTTTCTCCCGGCGCCTGATGTAGATGCGCCCTTTTCTTTGTCTTGCCTGCTTGCCATTGTTCCTATCAAATCAAACGGATAGTCCCAATATTATTCAAATTGGAATTTAGCTTCGACCAAGGTTGGGTTGAGTTAGGCCACCCCACACTTAGTCTTCAGCCACAACTACAATAGTTCGGCAAGACAATCCTCTTTTTTTTTCAATTTTTTTTTAAAAAAATCAACATGCCTTGTGCATTCAGATAATTCGATCAAATAAATTCTATGTACTACTCAGACTTCATACAGCTAATCACAATATCACCATCGATACCATTACATCACATAGCACTTAGCAAAAATTTTCTCAACAACCACAGCCTATGCAATTCACCAATTCCTATGCAATTCATCAATTTCATTCTCTCGAAAATCCATTGTTTATTTAGCATGTTCACATTAAGCACAACACAATTCACCTCAGTCAACATGTACAACCCCAAAATTTTTCACATTTCAACTACATTTGGTTCCTTCATATTCAAATTCTAACCCTAGCTACAAATATCACAAAAATTCGATCAAGAATGTATTTATCGAGTTCAAATAATCACAATGATACTACGAACATCAATGAACAATAACTTAAATGAATTCAAGCTCAATTTACACTTAGGGCAAGGTTTACTCACCTCACATGCTCAAAATTGAAAAATTAGTCAAGAATTGAGATGAAGTTAAAGAACATACCTTTAATTTGATGAAATCAAAGAAAAGTTGAAGAAAACTTGTGCCTAAGTCCGTGTCACATTGGGGAAGGGGGGGATTTTTTGGTGTTTGTCGTGGAGGGGATGAAAAATGAGGAAAAAATGAGGGAAAATGGGGTTAAAAAGGAGGATTTTCGCGCGGGTCACCTGGTGACCCGGTGTGACCCGACGCGAATATCACCTCAACGTGTCACGGAGGGTAACGCGGAGCCCCCCCTCCGTGACTAAGAGCCAACGCGGAGGTGTTCTGGAATTTTAAAAATTCCAAAATTACACCTCAACTTGTCACGGAGGTCAACGCGGAGGCCCTCCTCCGTGACACGGAGCCATCGGGCAGGCTTACTGTTTTGCCACTTTTTATTATTTTTCGCACCTCAATTTTTCCTTTGCGATCCTTTGCATTTTTTCCCTCCGTTCAACCTGAAATTCATCTCGCAACAAGAAATTGGTTAGAATTCATAAGTTTCAACATAAAACACATTTTTTGTTTTTATTTTTATTTTTCTATTATTCTCTTTTCTTTTTTTTTCTACGTAATTCCACTCAAGTATTACAGCAATTTCATGGGTTTCCTCCCGTGCAGCGCCTGGTTTATCATCGCTGCTCGATGTCATTGAAGCTTAGTCATCCTCTAGGGTGACAGACATCTTCTCTCGACTATCGTCCTCACCCCCGTCATGCTTACACCGATGCCCATCAACTGCGACAGTGGCACTTTGATCTTCTTGCCACAACTCCCGTTTTGGGGGGTCCTCCATCGGTGGTTTTCCCATTAGATCTTACAAATCAACCATCTTAGCAGTATCTGCTTGATCAAGCACGTTGATCACTGAAAGTTCCTCATACACGGCCGAAAGCTTCGTGGCCTTGTACACGTCAAATACCTCTACCTTATTGTGTGCCCGCATAGTTAGCTTCCCTGCAGCTACATCTATCAGCGCTTTCCCGGTCTCCAAGAAAGGACGTCCCAAAATAAATGGGACTTCCGCATCTGGCTCAAAATCCAGCACGACAAAGTCTACCGGGAAGATCAGGGAGCCCACTTGCACCAACACATCCTCCATAATGCTATCTGGTCTGGCCAAAGAACGATCTGCTAGTTGCAAGATCACTGTCATTGGTCTAGGACTGCCTAGCCCGAGTTTCTTGAATACCGATGTCGGCATCAAGTTAATGCTCGCTCCCAAATTGCATAATCCGCGAGCTCGGATACTCTACCCGATTGTAAGTTGAATTGTAAAGCTCCCAGGGTCTTTGAGCTTTGTGGGCAACCTATTTTGTATCCGGGAAGTGCACTCCTCCGTAAGCGACACCGTAGCGTACTCCGTCAACCTGCTTTTGTTCGCAACGATGTCCTTGATATATTTTTTGTACTTCGTCACTCCCTGCAAAACATCAACAAGAGGTAAATTAATGTGTACCTGTTTAAGCACCTCCATGAACTTTTTGAAACACGCATCCTCTTTGTGTTTCTTTAATCTTTGAGGGAACGGGGGTGGTGGTCTTTCTGGTTCAGCTTCCTTCTCCTTCCCCCTATCATCATTGTGTTCCCTCTCATTCTCCACTACTCCTGACTGCTGCGGTGGTCTTTCTGGTTCCACCTCCTTGAGTTGTAAAACACTCCTTATGGTCACTGCATTCACTTGCTTGGGGTTGGGGTTGGGGTCAGTGTCACTCGGGAGTCCTCCTCTCATCCTGGTGTTTTGAGCTCTAGCTAGTTGCCCAAATTGGTACTCCAGCGCCTTTGTAGCTCACTGATTGTTCTTTACATCGGCTGTCAATTTCACATAGTCAGCCTGCAATTGATCTTGGTTAGCTATCATCGTTTTGAACATTTCCTCAATGTTGAGTGATGGTGGTGGTGGAGGTGCATTGTTGCTTCTATATTGAGTCTGATAGTTCTGCTGCCCTCCTTGATTTCTCTGTGCACCCTGATTCGAACTCTGCCCTTGATGGCTGTTACTACCCCAGGAAAAATTCGGATGATTCCTCCAATTATAGTTGTAGTTGTTGCCATACTGTTGGTGATTATTTCTTTGGACATTACCAACAAAGTTCACTGAATCCGGATTCGCACCACAACACTCAGTTGAGTGTTCATTGCTGTCGCACACTTCACACCAAATCTGTTGCACTACATGCACTGGGGCTTGAGACTGATTCATGCTCATATTGCTGAAATGGGTGTTGAGTTGATTTTGTAATGCATCTATCTGTACAGCGATAGCTGTAAAACCATCCACTTCCAAGACTCCTGCTGCTTTCCTTGTTCCCCCTCTTGAAGAGTCTGCATTCCACTCTGGATTTCCCTACGAAATATGGTTTAACAAAGTATACAGCTCCTCATAAGTCTTTTCTAGTTCTTGTCCCCCAGCTGCTGAGTCTAGCAAAATTTTGGTGTGGGGTTCTAAACCCTCTATGAAAGTATGCACCAGCACATCATTGGATTGGTGATGGTGAGGACAATCCCGCAACATAGATTTGAATCGTTCCCAAGCTTGATATAGATTCTCCCCTTCTCTTTGTTTAAAACATAGAATTTTACTTCTAAGTCTTGCTTTTTTACTGGATGGAAAGAACCGTATCAACAATTTTCTTGCAAGATCATCCCAAGTGGTGATAGAGTTAGGTGGCTCAACTTTCAACCACCTCTTTGCTTCTCCCAATAGTGAAAATGGGAATAATGTAAGCCTTACATAATCAGATAATACTCCAGCGGGGATGTAAGTGTCACTTATCTCCAAAAAGTTTTGGAGATGTTGTTGTGGATCCTCGTGAGGGAGACCTGTGAATTGCCCGCTGGTGTGCAGCAATTGCACCTAGGGTCAACACTATTGCGGTAGTGACTCAAGTCTTCAATTCTTGGAAGCTCTTCTCACAAGCCTCTGACCATTGAAACTTTACCTTCTTCTGGGTTAATTTGGTCAAAGGTGCTGCAATAAATGAGAAGCCCTCAACAAACCTCTGGTAGTATCCAGCTAAACCCAAGAAAATCTGAATATCCAAAGGATTCACCAGTCTGGGTCAATTCTTCACCGCCTCAATTTTCTGAGAATCCACCTTTATGCCATCTTTCGATACCACATGGCCCAAAACTTCCACAAAGTCCAACCAAAACTCACACTTGTTGAACTTAGCATACAATTGGTGATCCTTGAGAGTCTGAAGTACCACTCTCAAGTGAGCGGCATGCTCCTCCTCGCTCCTAGAGTATATAAGGATGTCGTCAATGTACACAATCACGAACATGTCTAGATACGGCTAGAACACCCTGTTCATCAATTCCATGAAAGTTGAATGAGAATTTGTTAGACCAAAAGATATAACTACAAACTCATAATGGCCATATCGCGTCCTAAAGGCTGTCTTCGGGATATCACTCTCCCGAACCCTGAGTTGATGATACCCGGACCTGAGATCTATCTTTGAGAAACACTTGGCACCTTGAAGCTGGTCAAACAAATCATTAATCGTGGGTAAAGGATATATGTTCTTGATGGTGAGCTTGTTCAATTGCCGATAGTCAATGCACATCTGAAGTGAACCATCATTCTTTCAAACAAATAACACTGGTGCACCCCATGGAGACTTGCTCGGTCTAATGAAGCCCTTATCTATCAGGTCCATCAACTGTTCTTTCGACTCTTTTAGTTCGGCTGGAGCCATTCTGTAGGGACGAATAGATATAGGCTGCATGTCGGGAAGAAGGTCAATACCAAAATCAATCTCCCGCTTGGGAGGAACACCTGGAAAATAATCAGGAAAGACCTCGGGGTACTCACGTACTACTAGAACTGACTAGATAGTCAGGGTTTCAAACTCAACATTCTTAACCGTAAATATATGGTACATCTAACCGTTAGAAATCATCTTTCTGGCCTTAAGGTAGGAAATGACTCGACCTACAGGCACAACAGAACTACCCTTCCATTCTAAGACTGGCTAACCCAGAAATCTGAACTCTACTGCCCAGGTTCTACAATTAACTGAAGCATAGCAACCAAATAGCCAATCCATGCCGAGAATAACATTGAAATTGGTCATGGCTAACTCTATCAGATCTACTAAGGTGACCTTATGAAGGATTGAGACTCAACAACCTTTATACACCCGTCTAGTATTACTGAGTAACCTACTGGAGTAGAAACTGAGAAGGGTTATGACAAGACTTCGAGACTGACTCCAAAGCTATGGGCCATATAAGGTGTCACAAAAGACAAGGTAAACCCCAGCTCTAGCAAAGCATAAACATCAATATGGAAAACTCGCAACATACCAGTAACCACATCTGGGGAGACCTCCTACTCCTTAAGGGATGCTAAAGCATAGAATTTGTTCTGGAGCTGATTGCCCAAACCTGAAACAAGCACCTGAACCTACCAAACATTGCCCTGTGTGCCCCCGACCACACCTGTGACAAGCTGGGATGCTAAAATCTGCGGGTCTATTGCTCTGACCCCTCGAGCCTAATGCCCATCCTCTCTGATCATGTCTGCTCCTAGATGGCAAACTTAATGTTGAAGATTCTAGGGTTGATGATCTCTGGTGGGTCTGCTTTCGGTTCCCACCACCGGACCTCTACTGAAAGAATCTGTGGTCCTCGGTCCTGGCCCTTTTGGCCTCCCTCTCTCTCGAATGTGCCACCTCCATCTGTTGAGCGTACAACACTATCTGAGGAAATTCCATATCCTGGTGAAGCATGGTAGTCCTACAACCCTTGTCCAAATAGCCCGCTACTCCATGGACAAATCTACTCACCCGTATCCTCTGATCAGCTACCAACTCTAGGGCATATTTTGATAGAAAAGTGAACGGAAGGGCATACTCTTGTACAGTCATTCTCCCTTGCTTCAAATTCACGAACTCAGCTGCCTTCAGCTCCCTCATCTCCCGAGGGAAGAAATGGTCTAGAAATGCCACATGGAACTTTTCCCAAGTGACCGGACCTGCTCCTGCAACCCTGCTATCCTTCCATTGGCGAAACCAAATGTGCACAAGCCCTTTTATCTAATAAGAGGCCAACTCAGCACATTCAACCCCATTCAACCCTATGACTTGGGTGATCTTTACAATCTCATCCACGAACTCATGTGGGTCCTCATCCACCTTTGACCCAAGGAACTCCGGCGGGTTCATGTAAGAAGTCTCTGACTCGAGCCGCCGCTGTGTAGCTATTTTGCAGAACATGCACAACGGCCTGCAAATTGTCCTGAGCAGTCAAGGCCTGCGCAAGCATCTGAATAGTGGCTCGGAACTCAGCATGGGCAGCTGGCTCCGGTGCCTGGGGCTCCTGAACTGGTGGGGCTTGCTGATGCCTATGACCATTGCCATCCTCATGGCCTTCACCATCTCCATTCCTCCTTCCGTTCATTCTTCGAGGAGCCATGATTCTGCAATCATGAATAGCACGAATTAGGAGGATAGAAAGACTTTTCATCGCACGACATAGATTATGAAAGAAAGGAACATTTCCTAAACGTCTCATAGCCTCTTCGTCATTAGTATGGCGCGCTTCACACCCATGAAAAAGACTCTACTTAACATGGCTTTCAGACACCCTAGGACACTTAAAACCTATGGCTCCGATACCAAGATGGTCACAACCCAAAAGGAGGCCCGAATCGCGACACGAGACAAGGAGCCCCGAGAGACCCCAAGTCTACCCATGGCATAAGCATACATCCAAATCAAACAAGAGACTGAATAATCGACAATACAATCATAGCGGAAGTATAGCTTAAATATAACTGCTGAATACATACATATGTCTGAATAACCCCTAAACATGACAATTGATGGGACAGGACCCCAACTAACTCAACAAGCTGAAAACTAAAATACATAAAGAAAAGATAGATAGTTAGGTCCTCGGAAGATGAGGATTCACCAATAAGCAGATGCTAACTTCGATAAGCCATCTAAGGACGGGGCTGAACCTGGGAGCCAGGTCCTGTATCATGAAATGATACAACATGGAAAGTATACGGTCAGTACGTGGAATGTACCGAGTACGCAAAATAAGTAAAACCGCTAAAGTAAGTAAAACCTTTTAAACACAATGCATTAATTAAAACATAACATCAGTAAACTGAGAGTAGGGCTTGCATGCATTCTTTACGAAATCATGATCTTTTTCATAACATGATATAATAGGTTTCATAACATCATAACTGAATCAATTGACTTAAAGTTGAATTCTAACATTTATAAGTAAAAGTTGAACATTGAGTCAAACCTGCTTTAGAACATGCATTTACATAAATCTCATAAGTAATGAATATACATATATGAAATCATGAGGAGCAGCGGGAGACTCGTACTTTAACTGACATAACACGATAAAGCCTACATGGTTCAGACTATTACACTCAAGTGGGCAGACGTCCAAAACCTTTCCAGGGCTAAGGACACTACCATGATATTGATATCAAGCTGAAGAGCCATTAGGGTAAGGGATAGCTCACAAAGGAGGTCCCAATAATATAATAGTACAAACCTACGTTGACGTGTAGTTCTGGGGAATAGGGTGATCGACCCTTATCCCGCTCGGTGCTAGACTCTTCTCCCAAAAACATGCAATGCTCTACATCATATATAATGAAGCTCAACATCATCTATTGACGAAGCTCAAGAATCAAATGCATCTCAAACATGAAATCATGCATATGAGAAGATTTAGTTCAAAACATACAACAAGATGAAAACATACTTGGGAGACTTGGTCCAAAACCATGTGGGAAGCAACGCATAGGAAGACTTAACTCAAAACATACCACAAGCTAGAATATAAAAAAAAAGTCAGAGTCTTCACTCAAAAATAATGTGGTAAGCTTAGATCGGGAAAATCCTCATCTAAACTTAACATATGGGCATTGTCAAAAGCTTTATCATACTTAGAAATACTCAATTCTCATTGAAAACATAACTATAAACATGGGTAGCTTCAAATCATGCTTTTAATCATATTCTCACATTTACTTCACAAATCTCACTTTTCATGATCATATCATCAATGGGCTTCAACATTCATGAGGATGGAAACATAATTTTAATTTGAAATCATTATAAACATAGCTCATACTTCACAATTTGATAATAAAATCATAATTGATTCATACCCATATAACAAAATTGAAGTTTCATGCGTTTGGGTAAAAACCCCATAACTTGATCATAGTAAATTTTCATATTTAGATAGAAGTTGGGCATGGGTGTGGAAGGAAAAACCCACTCATAATCCTACATACCTGGAAGGGATTGATTCTACCACTTCTCTGATTCCCCAAGAAGGATTTGAATTAAAACCTTGAAGACTTGCTCTAGATCACCTCCTCAACCTCTCAAGTTTGCATTCATTGAACGAAATAACTTAGAATAGGTTTTCCCCTCCTAAAACCCACTAAAACGAGCCTTAAACAACGTAGTTTAGGCTTTAAAAACTAAGGAATTACAAAAAGGCCCTTACTAAATTGGCAGGAAATTACTGCCTGGTGGTCCTAATGGACAACCTGATGACTCGTGGCCTAGGGCAACGACTCTTCACCCTGCTCATCAAGTACACTGTCTTACCTTGTCTTCTGGGCTCGTAAAGGTTGACATCACAACTCGTTAGGGGTGACCACAACTAGGGTCACTAGTCGTCGGGTACACTGCCTTACTTCCTTCTCTCCCACCCCACAGCTAACCTAACGACTTGTGGGGTATGACCACAAGTCATTGCCATGCCCGTAAGACACTTTTCTTCAAAACATCCCAAAATCCTCACTAGCATCCATACGAGTCACCTGACGACTCGTTGGTTGTCCTCACGAGTCATCTCACGACTCGTCCTGTGTCTGCAACATCAACTTTACATTCTCCCGTTTCAACTCCCGGGTCTAATCTTTGAGCTCCAGAGGTATAACAATTATAAGGGGGAGTGTTAAAGAAATGAAAGTCATTAATAAGGAATGAAGGGAAAGAAGGTTAATTGACGGGAATTGATGTAAGGTATGTCACAAAAAGCATTAGGGGGGATCTAGTCACTATAGCTAAATGTTCATCCTACCCTTATCCCGAGCCTACATCACAACCCGCAAGTCCTAAAAGATTCTAGGTGCAACTACTCTACATTAGTGATGAATTACATGAAGGGCATTCCTATGGGTTAAGTGTATGCATGAAGATATCTTTTGGGAGAGTGAGTGTGAGTCTCTTCCAATGAATCCCTTGTGAGCATTCAAATAATCACATGAAAAAAAGAATAGGAATCCTTATTTTGGTGAGTGGCATCATTCCGTTTTTGGGATGCAAGAGCATTCAGAGTTGGAAATAGGGCAAGGAGTGTAAACTCTAAGGCAAGCTTTGTATTTTTAGTGATTATAACTTGAGATGCTATGTGTGTTACTTGGTTGAGCAATGCATTTGTTTTGTCAAATGATTCCTTTCAAATGCTTTGGTTGATAGAAAGTGGTTTCCTATTTGAAACATCTTCATTGTGTTGGTCTTTTGGGGTATTTTCTTCTCTTTTTTGGTGAGCGTGGTGAGTATTTTTAGGTTCTCATAGTACAGGAGATCGGCGAGGTCTAATTATGAAGAGAGGCGGCATATTCCTCAATAGTTGAGTAGCATTACTTGAGGACAAGCTATGATTTATGTTTGGGGGTTTGATGAGTTGGTAATTTACCAACTCATTAGGCTCTAAAACTTGAGTTTTTGATTCGTTCTTGAGTTGATTATTTGGATTTTATGCCTTTTTTTCTTTCGTTGTATGTAGATGGCTAAAAGTGAAGAAAAGAGCAAAAATGAAGCAAAAAGAAGGGAGTGAGAGTAAATCGACAATTCGCAGATGAAAATCGGTGAGACGTCGACCAAAGTCCGAATATCACTACCTTAGAGGATTAATGCCATCAGCGTCGTGACATGCCAATGGTGAGTCGCCGGTCTAGTCGCCAAATGATACCCAAAAGTTCTGAAAAATGGCTTGAAGACCCGGCCATTCACGGATTGGCATCGGCGCAACGCTGAGTGAAACCGCCGATGTTAACTGGAATTTAGTGAAGATGCAGAAAAGACACCTAGAGGTTCACGGATTGTAATCGACGAACCGCCGATTCTAGAACAATGCTAATGGGGGTATAATCGTCCAACACTGGAAAAGAGATAAAAAGTGTCCTATTTTTCAAGATATAAATAGAGAAAAAGTACTTTGTACTCAAAGATGCAGAAGGAGAGATAGAAATAGAGACATTGAGAGAGAAGAAAGCTTACATCACATCATCGTTTCCCCTTTTAGCTGAAGAACATTCTCTTAACTGAGAGAGGGAAATTCTGATTGAAAATTGTTGAAAGTACTCTGTTCTATTTCCTTTTGTACTAGTAAGTTTCAGCTATTCTTGAAGAATATTTTGTGAATTTGATTTATCTACTCTTGCTATTAAATTCAATGATGGTCTTGATGAATGTGTTTTTGAATTTCTTAACTATGAGTAGCCAAAATCATTAACTAGAGGTGTGTGATGATGAATACTTAATTGAATTGGGTATTACTAGAGTCATCTTCATATTGTTCATGCAAGTGTAAATCTATTAGATTCTCTTCAGTCTATAAAGATGTATTGATTATGATATGAGTCTATCTATTCTTACTTGACTGTTGCTTGAGAAAGAATAATTAATTATTGGAAGAGAATTTAGTAGTGGGTGCAGAGAAGAAAGTATGAAATTAGTTAAGAAATAGATGAAATTGCATTCTCTTTCCTTATTGGCGACTAATAGCTAGGAATAGTGCAGTTGCTAATCAAAATCAAATCGGGTTGAGCTAAGTTGTGGCTAGAGTTTTAATAAAACTCTAGCAAGAGGTAGTCAATGGGCTGAGAAGCTGAGATTACCCACTTCCCGAGATTATTTACACTTGTTGAACATATAAGATGACCTGGCATATCCTGATCTAGTTAGTATTTCATCTACACCGCACCTCTAGTATTTCACACCCTTGTTAAAAACTTAGCTGATCTTGCTATTTTATTTCACGAAATCAACCAATACAATTCTCCCAAAATTTCAACTCCCCAAATTTCATTTGTTTTTATATTATATCTACGTGGTGCAAGCTAACATCAATTTCTCAATCGACACTTGAAATTATCATTCCCTAGTCCTCGTGGGATTCGACCCCAGCACTCGTCTGGTTACTTGTTTTGATACTTCTGTCGTGTATATTCTTTGCATTAAGGATATATTTTGGACGTTATCATATTTCAATCCGGAGTCAGTTACTCCCTCAGTTTCCAGTTAGAATTTCTCAGTTTTGGAGTTGTAGTTCTCTAACTTAGCCCTACATCAGGTTTAAATCAACATTCAAGAACGAATGTTCCCGAGGAGGAGATATTGTAACACCTTAAACCTCGGAATAACTTAATGAAGGAAACTAAGTGAAATTACAGGTTTAGGGCAGGGAGTGACAGCGTGACTGATGGTGCAGGTGATGGTTTTCATGAAGATAAATGACCGTCATTGGTGATGTTCAAGATTGACAGCATGTTTGATGGCCCATCACAGACCTAACAGTGCTAGTGGCAGCCATCGAAGCAACAACGGACCATCGGTTGAACAGTCGAAGGGAAATTTTACAGACTAGGGGGTGACGACAGACCTGACGGACCATCAGAGTAGTGACGGCCTGTCACTTGTACCATCAGAAGGAGATTATGGCTGACTTTTCTAGTTTAGGGTGACGGCCCAAATGACGGACAGTCGATGTGCCCAGTTGTGGAAATTCTTGCAGATTCTCAGGGGTAATTTTGTAATCTCACATACTTTTAACTCCTATACTACATTGTTTTATGCTCTAAAAGAGGTGTATTAAGGGAGTTTGACCTATTCTAATTCATTCAACTCCCATGCATGAATGTTTAAAGGTTTTCCAGTGAGGATTAATCTTGAACTTCCCCAATTTCTCTCCAAATCTCTTGATCTTTTAAAGACAAGTTGAGAATCAGTTTACCCAGGTATGTAGGTCCATGAATGAGAGTTTTCTTTCACTCTCATGCCCATATTGCTCCTCAAGTTCATGAATTCTAGTATTAATTCAATTTTATGATTTTAATGGGGTTTTGGCCCAATTTCATGAAATTTTCTATGATTTGTTTATGGATCAATTCCCTTCATGTCTCAAAGCATGTGTTAAGATTTATGGGCATATTTTTATATACCAAATGATTATAAATTTATGTTTTCAAGTTTTAGAAAATTATGCCAAATTATGGAAGTTCATGTAAAGTCAAGTTTATGATTTATGATTTCAAGTATGAAAAGATGTCTAGCATGATTGAATGTCTATAAATTATCCATGTATGAATCTATGATTTTGACTTATGAAGTCTATCTCAAGTATGTATTATTTAAAGGTATGGGCAAGCCCATACTTGTTAAGTATATTTTTATTATTCAGTTTAGTTTTATAATAGCAGCTTACCATATGGTTTGGAGTGATACTCCCTATTTTCAGCTTATGGTATGTTTGTAGCTAGGACTCCCCATATTCAGATTTCAAACTATTCGTGTAATTATATTATCAGCTTTGTTGAAAACTGATGTTTTTAGCTTCGTTGAAAAATGATGAAGAGCACCTTGCATGTTTTGGGAGTAGTGTCTAGCAGTGAATAGGCTAGGGGTTCATGAAAATACCGGGTCTCAAAACTACGTGCCAACATAGGATTTCACTTTTTACTTTAGGACCTCCCTTGTGATTTCCCCTAGCCTGAATGGGCTATTAGCTTGATATCGATATCATGGTAGCGCCCTTAGCCTTGGCAAGGCTTTGGACAGCTCTGCCCACTAGAGTGTAATAGTTTGGATCACATAAGCTCTATCGTGATAGTGTCGATTATATGATGAGTCTCCCATTGTTCCTCATGATCTTAGTTATGCATGTTTATCAGTCATGACATTATATTTTTAGCATGTTTGACCCAATGATCAGATTATCATTTTTTTATGAATTCAATTTCAGCTTTGGGTCATTCGATTCAGTTATGAGATCCAGTTTATCTCTATTCATGTTTCCAGATATCAGCATGCTGTCTTTACTCTTCGAATATTATGATGTTTTGATTTATGATGTATATGAAGCCAGTTTATACTTACTCAACCTGTTTTACTTACCTTGCATACTCAGTACATTCCAAGTACTGACCGCATACTCTATGTTGTATTGTTTTATGATACATCTCCTGGCGATCAAACTCAGACAAGCCGTTAGTGCTACTCTTGTTCCAGCTTAGACCCTGCCTTAGGTGAGTCCTCATCCTCCGAGGACATCTATCATTCATTATTGTTATGTTAGTATGTTTCAGACTTAGAGATAGTTGGGGGCTTCTCCCAGTATTTCATCAGTTAGTAGAGGCTTTTCAGACATATATTTGTGTATTAAGCTTCAAATTCAGAGTTATGATATTACCGTTAGCTAGACGTTTTGTTATTCAGACTTCCTCTATTTCAAAATTCAGTTATGCATTTTTCTTATGTTGATTTATTTGTTATCATGTTCATTCCATGGATTGACTTGGAGCCATTTATGGTTCTAGGTTCCATGTCTGTACCCGGTCCTATGTTCGGGTCATGACAAGCCATCTCCTTTGTTCCAAATTCAAGTCCTACTAAGTAAATACATACTAAATACTCTCATGGTCCTTGAACACATCCACATTCACCCCATACAAATAGTTCTTTCAAATCTTCAAGGCAAACACTACTGCTGCTAGCTCAAGGTCGTGTGTCGGGTAATTCTTCTCATGAGTATTAAGTTTTCTAAAGGCATAAGAAATAACTTTTCCATGATGCATCAAAGCACCCCCGAGGCCAATCCTTGAGGCATCACAATACACCACAAAGCCATATGTTCCCTCTAGCAGGGTCAAGATTGGAGAAAAAATGAGTCGGGTTTTTAACTCTTGAAAGCTCTACTCACACGCATCAGACCACTGAAATTTGACCTTATTTTGAGTCAACCTAGTTAATGGGGAGTAAATGGATGAAAATCCCTCTATGAACCTTTGGCACTAACCCTCTAAACCCAAAGAGCTTCTAATGTCGATGGGAGTGACAAGTCTAGGCCAGTTCTTCACCGTCTCAATCTTTTGAGAGTCTACTTAAACATCCTCACTAGATACCACATTTCTAAGAAATGCAACTAACTTCAACCAAAACCCACACTTGCTAAATTTAACAAACAGCTGACGGCCCTTAAGACTCTACAACACAATCCTCAAATGAGTCGCATGCTCCTTCTCACTCCAAGAATACACAAAGATATCATCTATGAAGACAATGATGAGTATATACAAATACTACTTGAACACCATATTCATCAAATCCATAAAAGTTTTAGGAGCATTCTTTAGTCTTTTAGACATAACTACTAAGTCATCATCGAGTCTTGAAGGCTGTTTTCAGAATGTCACACTCACTAACTCTGAACTGGTGATAGCCGGATCTGAGGTCTATCTTTGAAAAGCAACTAGCACCCTGAAGCTGCTCAAATAAGTCATTAATCCTAGGGAGGGGATACTTATTCTTGATTGTAACTTTGTTCAATTGGCAGTAGTCAATGCACATTCTGAGAGAACCAGCTTTCTTCTGTACAAAGAGGACTGGAGCACCCATGGGGACTTACTAGGCCTGATGAAACCCTTACCTGCGAGGTCTTTCAACCATTCCTTCAATTCCTTAAGTTCAATTGGAGCTATTCTATAAGGAGGAATGGATATGGGTTACGTATCAGGAAGAAGGTCTATCCCAAAGTCAGTATCTCACTCGGGAGGGACTCCTAGTAGATCATCCGGGATATCTCTGGATACTCATAAACAATAGGGACTGACTTAAGAGTCGGGGTTTCAGATGTAGGATCCTAAACTCGAACTAAATGATATACACAACCTTCAAAAATCATCTTCCTGGCCTGAAGATAGGAGATAGAGCGACATATAGGCATCGTTGAACTACCCTTCCACTCTAAGACTGGCTCACCCAAAAATCAAAATTCCACCATTCGGGTTCAAAAATTGATTGAAGCATAACAAGAATACAACTTGTCCATGTGGAGGATAACATCAAAGTCAGTCATGTCTAACTTTACTAGATCAGTTGAGGTAACTGTCTAGAGGACGGTAACTGATAAGTTGGTACCTTGACCAACTTATCTGGTCTATAAGCTTAGATTTTTATGATAATTTGATATGAAAAGAAGCACTTATCATGATTTCTCTTTATTTGTATATGAAATTACCATTTAGAAAAGGTTGAGAAGGAATCAAGTGAAAATACTTCAAAGATCAAGCCAAGAAGCTTAAAACTATGCAAGAATCTCTCATGCATGGACCGCAGATGACCAAATGTGAACCGCAGATCTGTCGCATCTAAAACCAGAATAGTTCTCAGCAATGAGATTAGTTTTCAAACCGCTGATCGCAAAGCGTGGGACGTGAATGGGCCATGGTTCAAGCCAGAGTTTCATGTTCACGGACAGTGAAAATGTTGCACAAGCGTAGACCGTGGATCGCAAAATGTGCGGTACGAATGGGCCACGGTTCAAGGCAGAAAGTTGGCCATATTTTGTTTCTTGGAATATAGTCAAAGTGTAGACCACAGATGGCTAACCGTGGTTCGGATGCCCAGTAGATGCTGTGATAGTGGAATTTTTATAATTATTAAGTTCATCTTTTATTTCCTATTTTGGGAAATTTGTAGGGTTTTTATAAAGATATCTTGCTAAAAAAAGGAGGGATCATTGATATTATTTTTGAAATACTTGAGAGATGGAAAAGAAAGAAACGTATATTCTTGAGTTTTAGTGAAGAAGTCTGAATCATCTTTCCTCTTCCCAAGATTCTTATTATATTTGTTATGAGTATCTAAGCTCTAGACCTAAGGTTGTGTGAACCTTGATCTATTAACGTCGATGGGTCTATGAATGTAAATGTTTAGGTGAGCAAGCCACTTGTATTATCAATTCTTCCATTTTGATTGTCGTTTAACGGTTGCAAACATTAAATCTTTCCTAAGATCTAATTTGTTTGACCAAAGAGTTTATGATTAGGAAGAAAAATTGATAAAAGTGATTTGAAGCTTTCAGCCCTCGTCTAATGACTTGAGCTATTATAAGGATAGTCAACCCGGAACTTATGAAAGCAGTTAAATCAAGAATAACCCAAAGGCCAAAAGGATTTCAGGTTATATTTCTCTAAGTGGGTCAAAAGACTTCAGAGATCTTTTAGAATTGTCTTTTCTGCATATGTAATATTAACCTAGATTTGAATACAAGATAGACTTGTCACAGTTGAGAAATCTTGGGAAACATAGCCCTAGTTTAGTTTAGCTATTGCAGCAAATACAAAAAATTCTCTCTAACCGTTATTAAAAGAATCTTTGATTCTAAGTATGACTTTTATTTTCCTGTTTAGAAATATCAACTAAACAACTTTGAGTATTCACTTTTGGCTAATTTTACACCTTATTCCCTATGGGATTCGGCCCCAACCTTGTTAGGTTCTATATTTGATACAACGACTGCTTTATACCTATTTAACAGGTATAATTTGGGCTTATCAGTAACCAGGAAATTTTTGTATACCCATCATGCTAAAACTGACTCACCGATGGGAGTAGAGACTGAGAAGGGTTCTAAGAGGATTTCAGAACTGACATAGAAACTAATAGAAATATAGGGAGTCACGAATGATAATGTGGCCTCAGGATCTAGAAATGAATAAAAATTAAGATGGAAAACTCATAACATACCCATGACCACATCTGGTAAGCACTTCTGATCCTGGCGGGATGAAATTGCACAGAAGCAGTTTTGGCATTGTCCACCACCGACACTAGAAGATGCGCCCTACTGAGATGAGCGAGCTATTGAAGCTACTGAAGAGGTGGCTGGGGCACAACCTCTACCGTCACTCTTTTTGGTTGAAAGACCACCCTTGAGTTTGTGTCTGGGCTTACCACACCTAAAACAAGCATTCTTGCGATCAGACACTCTCTTGAGTGGTTCTTACCACACCTCCTGCAGCTGGGGATGTGCGCTCCTCGGACATGCTCCCCTGAACCTTAGAGCCTAATGCTCTACCTCTTTGATCACCTCTAGTCCTAGATGGAACATTAGCTTATGATGGAGCTGGGGCTGATGACCTTTGATGTGACTAGAAACGGTACCTACCACTTGTCCTCTACTAGGAATACTCAAAGTTTCCTATCCTATCTCTCTGTGCCTCCCTCTCCTTCTCTTTCAACTTCTTCTCTTCAATCGATTAAGCATATATCATCAGTTGAGATATTTCCATATCGGTGATAAGCATGCGGTCCTAGACTCATTGACTACCAAATCTTAGACTCCCGACTTGCTTATTCAAGCCCTTGGTTCGGCAATCATCTCCGAAGAATATTTTGACAGGTGTGTGAACTTCAAAGCATACTCCTAAACTAACATATTTTTCCACATCAGGTTGATGAATTCTGCAACCTATGCTTCCCTCATTTCCTGAGGAAAGAACTTGTTCAAAAACGCAGTCACAAACTCATCCTAGTCGATAGGAACTACGCTTGGCCTACAACCTTTCTTCCTCTATCTGAACCATACATGAGCTACCTCACTCCGCTAATAGGAGGTCAAATATCCACTCTCCTCTCTGGAAATCCCCATAATCTAGGTGATCTTCTAGATCTGATCAATGAACTGTTGTGGATCCTCATCCACGTTAGAACCATGAAACTCTGGTGGGTTCATCCTGGTGAAGTATCAAACCCTAGCCGTTGTTGCACTCCCATTAAGGTTCACAGGTGCAATCACCTGCTAGTTGACCTGGGTCTTCATAGCCTATGCCAACATCTGAAAGGCAGCCCTAAACTCAGCATGAGTCACTTGCTTATTCAAAGGATCCACTAAAGCATGTGGAGCCAGTTGATTCCCATTGCCATTTCCCCTTCTATTATCTCTTCGAGGAGGCCTTTTCTACAAATGTGTATACCACAAGTTAGAAGAGAAAGAGAGTTGGACTCTATCGCCAGATACAAAACATGAAAGAGAGGAAGTTTCCTAAAACATCTCCTAGCTTCTTCCTCATAAGTGTGTCACGCTTCATACCCATTTAAAATACTTTATTTAATGTGGCTTTAAAATACCCTAGGACACACCTAAACTAGATGCTCTGATACCAAGTTTGTCACGATCCCAAGTATAGACACCGAACGCGACACGGGACCTAGAACCATGAATGGCTCCAAGATAACCCATGGTACATGCATAACATAAAAATAGGTATACAACTAAATGGAAATAAATCATAAAAGATAACAAAAGTGGAAGTCTAAGATATCTAAAGTATTAATGGAGACAACAAGTCAAAACCACTAAGCATCTATACATCGTTGTTTGAAAGCCTCTAAACATAAGATGAGCTAATGGGACGAGCCCCAAACTAGCTCTGCTAAGTTTGTAACTGAAAATACATAAAAGGGATGTAAGCCAAAACTGACATCCTCGGATGATGAGGACTTACCCAAAAGCTGGGACTGAATCTGAAGCGGGAGCATACTAGCAATAGGTTTGAGACTGGATACCCGAACCTATATCATGAGATGATACAGCACAAAAGTAAGTTGTTAGTACTTTGAATATACTGAGTATGTAGGATAACTAAAACATAATTGTAGGGATAACATGTTGTAAATCATGAGTGTGGTATAGTCATAAAACAAGAGGTTTCCATCGTATTCTAGAGTATAGTGGCCTAAGGTTCTTAAAACAATGTCATAAGTCCTAAGAAGTTCAAAATCATTAGTAAAACTCATGAATTGTTCATTAGGAAAAAAGTACCATAAGTCATAACATCATAAAGCATGAACGTGTAACATATGTAGAACTCATGGAATAGTGGGAGATTCTTATAACCAACATGCTCTAAGTAAGTATACATAGAGCCCAGCTTGTAATTGTGGCAGGGAGGTGTATTCATTCCTTGCCAAGGGTAAAAATCATGAAGGCGTGATATCACTCATGAGCCTATTAGGGTGAGGGAAACACTCTCTTGCAAGGACTCCTTCATATCTATGGTGGCATGTAGTTTATGAGACCTGGGTGCGCTGGAACCCCAGCCTACTCAGTGTTAAATACTACTTCCAAAACATACATAATGCTCATATCATAAGATGAAGCATAATTGGTTTTGCGTGGACTAGTTAAAAATCATGAAATTCATAAATTGCTTGATATATGTTAACTAGCCATGAAAATCATACTGAGCATTCAACCATATACATAAGCTTGAGATTCATGAAATTCATGCATAATTGGGTATATCACCATAACTTGAAATAGAGATCCATGAAAAGTTTTTTTCATAGAAATCGTGTAATCATAATCATAAGACATAAGTAGAATCATAAGAGAACCAATTTCATAAGAGATCATGGATTTTTTCATTAAAAAGGGCCTAACCCTAGAAATTTCATGAAAATCATAATTGGAGACATGAACGAATTGAAATAATGTCATTAGACTTATATTGAGCATGAGGGTGGAAGAAATTCCACATTCATGTCTCCACATACATGGGTTTTGATGAATTTTTTCCTAGACTTGGGACCCAAAAGAATTGAGAAGAAGAAGAACCCTAATAGCTTGACAGCCTTGAGAGATTTGATCTTCAATCTACGGTGTTTAAGAGAAATAAGAGTTTAGACTAAGTAAAACCCTCTAATACACCCTTTGAAAAATCCAAAACGACCTAGTTTAGGAGTTAAAAGCATAGGAAGTTAGAAAAATACCCTAAAGAATCGCCCCTAAAAACTGTCTGCCAGTTGTCACGACTCACACCATGAGTCATTGGTTGTCACCACGAATCGTGGTGTCCATTCGTCACATACCAGAGCTAATCTCACTTCTCTGATCTTCATCCCATGACTCTTCACTAGATACCATGAGTCTTCCTATGACTCATGGTCACAACAGTCATGTTGCACACTTTTTGAAGTTCCTCCAATGGCTCCTCATCATGACTCATTATACAAACAATGACTCATCCTGTGACTCTTAGTTCTGGGGAAAAATTTAACAAGTTCTAGACTTTCTCAAGATGAGTGACGTAACGACTCGTCACCTCATCCAACAAATCGTACCATGAGTGATTACAACTGGGACTAAAAAGACTGCTAGCTTATCACAACTCACATGACGGGTCATTGGTTCATACCACGACTCTTCACATGAGTCATTCTGTGATATTTTGAAAATTTTTCTATTAGTCTCAACTCCAAGTTTGAGGTCTGATCTTAGGAACTTTTGAGGTGCTATAGAGAAGCTCTTCTACCATCTTCTCAACTTCCTCTTTTTGAATAGTGGGTTACTTAATGGCTTGATGTTGATGGTGTAAGTGCCCTTTGTTAACTCTATCATATGATCTTATTGTCTAGGAGGTGGCAATTCCTTAGGAATTTCAAATAAGTTATTATAGTTGTCTATCAAGCCTTTCATATTAGACTGATCAGTGGAGGTTATTCCTTGGATTTCTAGACTCCAAAGACATAGTTCCTCACTATGATCTACTGAGAACATCCCTATAGACATCATAGCTAGCTCAACAAGTTTTGCTAATAATTTCTCCATCTATCCTTATTCTATCAACTTCATAGTAGGGGTTGAACTCCATCTTCAATTTCTCAAAGTTCTACAAAATATCACCCAAAGTAATGAGCCATTGTATAGCCAAAACCATGTTACACCCCCCAAGAGGCAAGGTTAGCAGATCTGACAAGAACTAAACACCTTGCATCCTTCACCCAAACCCTTTACACATAGAAGTGCTACTCATTTTGTTCTCATCAGCCACAACAATTGCAAGGGGATGAATTCTGGTCATGTATCAACCTAATCTCTTTGCAGTGCCAAGATCAATGGAATTATGGGTGCTACTAGTGTAAATGTTACGTGTTGATTTTTGAACCGGAGCTTGAAAAATTTCTCATAACTAGGCATTATTTTTCGACAAAAATAGAGTCATCACTTAACTTTTAGAAAATTAAGAAAATCATTAAAAAAGATAATTAATAGAAAAAATCTTTTATTTTGAAAATCAGAATCGGGTAAGGATTCAAGTAATCTTCTAAGGAAGGTGTTAAGCACCTTAAAGAATCTGCAAATGTAGGCTAACCGACGGATTAAAAAATATTCATCCAACTTATTCAAAGTAGTTTTTTCTTAAAATAAATAAAGAAAAGAAATATTTCATGTTTATAGAAATTTATAAAATAAGAACTTAACTAAGAACTTGATATTTACCTTTTTAAAAAAGAGAGAGAAAGAAAAAGTTATCAAAATTTACTTAAACTTTGTTAAAGAAAGTATGATAAGTCTTAAATTTTTCAAAAATAGAAGACCATTTGACCAACTCAAAATGTTACTTGGGGAAATAAAATAACGAGAATGTCTTATACCCATTTCCCCATGATTTAAAATCATAGTAGAATGAAATAGTAGAGAAAATAACGATACAAAATAACCATGTTTGAGATTCATCTAAATTATAAAGTGAAAACAATATTAGTCAACATAAAAATAAACTAAATAAAATAATAATAATATCCTATTCAAAATTGAGCAAAATGTGAAAAATAAATATTTGGGCCCAACCAATCTCTCTGTTCAATAGGTTGAAGATTGGGCCTGCAAACACAAGTGGTAGTGTGATTTTTGTGTGAATCTCTTTTTATTTTGAGTGAATTTTGCGAGATTAATTCACTTGATATTTTGTACTCTCTTTTATATGGTGGATTTCTCATCTCCTCTTGTGGGCGTAGGTCGATTGATCGAACCACGTTAAATTATTGTGTCTCTTTTAGTATATTTCTCGCTTGCCTTCTTATTTAGCGTCTTTTGTGGTTTGCTATGCTAGCTTCCGCATGACACTAGATTATTTTTATCTTAACAAGTGGTATCAGAGCAAGGTCCATAGTGGGTGTTCATCTTGGGAAATTTAGTTCTATCCGCCACAACGTATTTGACGATAATGAAGATTTTTATTTAAAAAAATTTATCGGAGTGTTACTCTATGTAGAGACAAAGATTTAATGGAAAAGATTTGAAGATGAAGATTCAACCTGCTTAATATAACGTGAAGAAGGTGGAGCAAATTTATTTTGTCCAAAAATCAAGCCAAGGGGGAGAATTATTGAGTGTTAGTCTTGTCTTTCTTACAATAATTGGGTTTTTCTTTTTTAAAAGGCAAATACAAATTTTTCGTATTTGGCTAATTCTTTCTCCTATAGAAAAAAGCGTTGGACTCTATAAATTGAAGTTCCTTCTTTCTAACTTGAGAACCTCCACAAAATAGTCCCAAAAGCTTTGAGAGTCTTATTTAGGGGGAGAATTTGTGAGACATAAGTGGTAGTGTAATTCTTGTGTGAACTGTTTATTCTAAATAAATTTTGTGAGGTTACTTCTCTTGATATTTTGTACTGTCTTTATATAGCGGATTGTTCATATCCTCTTATGGATGTAGGATTGACAAAATCACGTTAAATTATTATCTCTCTTTTGGTATATTTCTTATTTGTCTTCTTATTTAGCATCTTTCGAGGTTTGCTATTTTAACTTCCATGTTACACCAGATTATTTCGGTCTTAACAACTGGTATCAGAACGAGGTCCAAAGTGGGTGTTCATCTTGGCGGATTTAGTTCTAGCCTCAACGTATTTGACAATAATGAAGATCTTTTATTGATAATTTTATCGGAATGTTACTTTTTGTAGAGACAGATTTGATGGAGGAGATTTGAAGAAGAAGATTCAGCCTATTGAATATTACGTGAAGAAGATAGAGCAAATTTATTTTGTCAAAAATTCAAGCCAAGGGGAGAATTATTAGGTGTTTGTCTTGACTTTCTTACCATACTTGGATTTATCTTTTCCTAAAAGAAAAATATAAATTTTTCATATTTGGCTACTTCTTTCTCCTGTAGAAAAAGGTGTTAGACTATAATGACCCCTCCAGTCGTTATGGGACAGTTAGGGTCTTAACACCCTTTAGCGTCCCTATAGTAGAAGTGAATTAGTAAAAACTCAAAATGGGGTGGTTTGAAACTGAAATGTGATTAGCCTTGATTAAAATATTCATATGTTGTGTTCCATTAGGGATGACCTAGTGAACCAGATCCCCATAGGGAATTCTGACACTACAAGTTTATTCATAGCATCGTTTTACAGCTAGGTGCATATTTTGAGAGTATTATGAAGCCGAGATGAAAGAATTGTGTTTTGAAAATAGAAAAGTATCAGCATTACTGAGCTACTGGTTAGTAGAGCACCACTGCAGCAGTGAAAATTTTGTTGTAGGGAGACCATCGCAGCGGTCGGAATGCTCGTTGTAGCGGTCATGGAAAGATCATTGGAGTCCACCGTAGCGAGACCCTGATTTCTATAGTGGATCCACTGCAGCAAGAAAGTGTTTGTTGCAATGGATGACGTGAGGCAGAATGCATATTTAAGTCAGAATTTTGGGGTTTTCACCCTATTATTCTAAGGTACAAAGTTTAAGAGCTTAAGGGCAATTTTCCAAAGACAGAGTGGTTTCTTCTCCGCAAGATAATATTTCTTAGTTAATATTTTCATCATTTGATCCTCTAAAGATGAGGAATCAATAGGTGATCTTTAATGGTAAAATTCTAGGTAAGAACCCTAGAACTAAGAAAGTTAGGGGAAATTGATGGAGTGTTGATAGTTCTTTATTCCTACGCTTCTACATGAGTAATTAGCATTCCTAGAATGGAATTAATTGTTATAGGTCATAATGTTGATAATTTGAGACCTAGAACATCATAAAATTTGGACCTTTAGCATTAAAAATTGCTTGAAAGGGTTTAAGGAGTGGAAACTCCATGAATTAGATTGGAATGATCGTTGTGGGAGTAGAGCATGATAACTTAACTCATGGGTAATGAATTGAACCATGATAATAGGTAGAATGGGTAAGGTTTGAATTCTCAAGCCCTTAATAAATGAAGTAGATTATTGAACGTTCTTTACTTGCTTGTTTATTTTAGACTTTGAATGTTCTGAAGCATTGAGGAAAAGCAATGCTCATGAGGAGTAGCTTGACATTTGAATCCTTTATTTGAGGTAGGTTACAATTTTATATGGAGTTAGACTTTATTTAATGCCTTGTATGTTTTATGATTTGATGAGCTTGTTTGGTTGGTATTCGAACTTTGATGTGATAGATACTATTGTGACTTAGCTGTGCTATCTGAATGAGTCTTGAATTTGTCTATATTCATGAACAATATTTATGATTTTAAAGTTCAAATATGATAATAAAAATGTACATATGATTTCTCTTGTTTGATGACTAGTTTGAGAACGTATTAATATATGCTGGTGATGTTGGGTAATACACTATTATCACCCGAGGTGAGCATCCGGGTGGGCGGTTGAGATATGAGTGGCTCGTGTCTGAGGAAAGCATTCAGATGAGCAGATGAGTGGGAGAGGGTACCACGTCAGTACATTACATAGATTTCTATAGTCCCTTGCACTTCATGACTGAAAAAGAAACATAAGACCCTCTGGCATGTGTGTACAAATATGAGACTGATGAGTGACTGATATGAGATCAAATTTGGTACAGATGTATAATTGATGAGATACAGAGCTAAATAGTTGCATGTTCACTATGGACATGATTCGATTGTATTTATTGTGACTTGCTTATATTATAATCTTGTGATGTTTGATGTCTAATTTTGGGGATCATTTATATACATTCATGTTGATTGGTAATGTTAGGCATGATGATTTGAACATGACTGCTTAATATTAGTGATTAACTAGATCAATGAGTTGGATGATTTTCATGTCTAATTATTGGTGTCTCCTGCTTGCTTATTGAGTTTTATTATATACTTATTATTATTCAAGGTCGGCCTATAATGTCTATTAGTATGTAGTATTTATACTGATGCTACTTTTGCACTTCTTTTCTGAGTGTAAACTGTGATCTAGGGAGCTCGTCGAGACTACACCTTTAGATTCGTCTGCCACTTGATCTGATGGTCAGCTGAATTCTATCCAGGCTACCGTAAATCGTCTTATAGAAGATGTCTATTATCCCAGACACTGATTTACAATTTCTGTCATTTTTACTACTCTTAGAAAATTATAGTTACTGTACAGTACAATGACTTTCGAATTTTGCGAATTGTATTAGATAGCTTCCGCATATTTTTTGGTTTCTAAATTTTGAATTATTGTTTATATTACTAGTTATTTTATTTTGAGTAAAATGAATGCATAAATGGCAAGGTTAGTTGAAAAATATTGGTTCGCCTACCGAGGAGTTAGCGTGGGTATCAATCATGACCACTTGGGTTGTGACATGGACTCTATAAATTGAAGTTCCTTCTTTCTAACTTAGTAACATTCACAACATAGTCTCAAAAGCTTTGAGAGTCTTATTTAGGGGGAGAATTTGTTAGACACGAGTGGTAATGTAATTCTTGTGTGAACCTCTTTTTATTCTAAGTGAATTTTATGAGGTCACTTCTCTCGATATTTGGTACTCTTTTTTATATAGTGGATTACCCATCTCCTCTTATGGATGTAAGTTGATTGATCAAACCACGTTAAATTATTATGTCTCTCTTGGTAATTTCTCATTTTTCTTCTTATTTAGCGTCTTTCAAAGTTTGTTGTGTTAGTTTCCGCATGACACCAAATCATTCCGATCCTAAAAGTAAGTCGGGTCCATCTTTGAGAAAACTCAGAAAGAAGAATTGTGGAAACAACGTGAAGGGAAATAAGGGAAAGAAGGGCGGAAGAGAATGTTATAAGAATGAAACCTTTTATCACAAAAGAATGCGGCTTTACGGAGACAGGACCCGTGAGTTTGTACGGAAAGCTGTGAGAAGTGAAGGTGGAAATATGAGTGATGGTTGTAAAGAGATATTTTTGGAAATAAAAGATATAGGAGAAGTGGATTAATGGGTTGATTTTGTTGAATACTCTCACAAAGTGTGCATCGGCGGTGAGTAGTTGGTTTTGGTTCACGATGACTGTCGCTTGATTAGCGAATGCCAATGAAAGTCATCTTCTGACAGAGAGTCAAAAGTCTCATTTCATCAAGCAATGGAAAACTACTCTTGTGAAGTCTTGAATACAATTTTCACCTAGGTGGCCTAAGACTTTAAAATAGCATCACTTCTGTGATTTTGTTTTCTCCATTCTTTACCTTTTATTTTATTTTTTTCTTCTTTCTAGAATAAATTTCCAAACAGTTATTTAATCATGTGAAATTATGTATTAAAATTACTTAACTTAGTTTTGTATAAATAAAATCACTGAACTTTTGAATTTTCTCTTACAAAGTCACCTTAAAAATTTGACCTGACAAAATAAGCTATTTGTTTATATCATCTAAATTTGAACCCCACACTAAATAACATAATATCTAATGACCCAATAATCAAAATGAGTCTTGAGCATCTAGCTAAATATGGATATGATATTATTTTCACTTCTCCAACTTGAATTTGTCGAAGAATACGCCAACTGGGTTATGATATATGCAGAATGTGAGATGGTTTCTTGACACTCTATCTTTAAGAAACATCAACAAACATATAGATATGCTTTTGAATAGGAAAAATAGAGCTAGACATGCATTATTCTACCACCCTTGCACCCTCCTTTTTTGAATTAGTCTTTTTATCATTAGTTTGGCCCGCTATATTCTCGGGATCGCAACTTTAGTAAACTTTAAATTTATTTTTTTAACATCACTAATTATTTATACGTTAGTACGTGGCCACCATGACATTATGTTCTTCCTTGTGCTGGTTCTTTAAATGTGTAATAACTTATTCGATTGTTATAGAGCCTTAATGACATTAACGTGACGATTCAGATTTTGCGGGCAGCAGGACCTCCGCAATATATGATGATTCTCCATAGCGGGACCACTGCAGGGGTACATTTTCGCTGCAGTGGACGATGCGAGGCAGAAAGTTAGTTTAAGTCAGAATTTTGGGGTTTTTCACCCCATTATTCAGAGGCACGAACTTGAGTGCAAAAGGGTAATTTGCTAAGGGTTTAGCAGTTTCTCCTTCCCCAAGGTATAAGTTCTAACTCTTTCTTTCCCTTATTCGATTCCCCAACCCCCAGAATCATAGACAGTCTCTAATGGTGAATTTCTAGCTAAAAACCCTTGTGAAAACTAGGGTCAGAGCTATGGAAATGATTTGGTGTTGATTCTTAGGCCTAAAAGTAGTAAATTAACACTTACTAGGGTGAATTTAATTATAGAAAATTATTTTCGTGATAGTTTGAGACCTAGAATTCAGTGAATTTGGAACCCTGAACCTTAAAAGCTTCTTTAAGAGGGTTAGAGGAGTGAAAAATCTATGAAGTAGGCTGGAATGATCATTATAGATTTTGGTTATGATAATTTGGCCTGTGATTATCGAATCAGACCATAAGCAAACAGGTAGAATGGAGTAGGTTGAGTTTTCAAACCCTTGAATCGAAGAAGTAGCCTATTGATTGATTCTTTAATGTCTTATTTATAGACTTTGAAAGTTCGGATGCATCGAAAAAGGAAAAGCTCCCGTGGAATTGCTTCTAGTTCCAGTTCTGTGATCTAGGTAGGTATGGCTTACCTTTGTGTTAGAATAAATTAGTGAATTGTATACGTGTGTACTATTGATGTACAATTGACGAGGGTAGAGGGTCATAAAATGTGATGACTTGATGAAATATTTACAGTGACATAACTATGAATTGGAGAATTAATCCTAAGTATGAGAACATGTGGGAAAGTAAAACCTAATTGATGACTAATAATGGGGGGTGCACTCTTAGTGAAATGTTCTTGACAAGTACTCTTGATTAGATATTCTTGATAATGTGTTCTTGATGTTATGACCTTGGTAGTGGAGTTTCGAGGTGATATTCTTGATTCCAGGTTTTGATGACATATGATTATAGTTGTTCTTGATTGTATACTTTGATGGTGTATCTGATGGTATAAATTATGAATATATCTAGTGCATATGTTGTATAAAAGTAGAGAAACAAGAAAGAAGCAAGGTGAATAAACCTAATGGGGTTATGTGAACTTATTGGTGCCCTTTTATATGCCATGAATGAGAAGGTGAATCGATTATGTAAATTAACTAGCTTAGAATGAATTTGAGGTAAGAAAAGAACAAGTAACTGTAAGAATTCGTGGTTAATCAAGTTGAGTGATTTAGACTCGATTATATCTAATTAGTTTTATGTGTTGATGAATCGACTTAAAAAATTAGAAATACTAATGGGGTGAAATTTGACTCGAATGGACTGCTTTAAAATGGAAAGTCACAGAACTAAGATGATACAATAAGATTGAAAGAACTCGAATGAATGATGGATCCCTAGGTAATAAGAGGGCAGGTAAATTTAGCCTAAGGAATTGTGAATAATATCTTTACAATAGCTTGGTTATGAATTTTTATTGATGCAGGACTAGTTATTTAATAGTTGATATCTAATAAATTAATGAGTAATGATATAGGAAGAATCACTTTTTAAACTAGATAACTGGTAAATGTGATGAGTTGTTGGTATAGCCAATGGGTCTTCATGCCTTGATCGTGTAGAATAATGTTGATATTTTATATGATTGTAGATGAGGTTTGAGTAGCTCAATGCGATAATTGTCATGGTGAAAGTTAGGGGTAATTTAGATAAACAATGTGTGCTTATGTGGTGCCATATGTGTTGACCTAATGAAATACTTGATGAACTGCTGATGATTGTTGACTTATATACCTTGTTGAGTGGTCACCTAAGTTTACTAAGTAAAATTGCATGATAAATATGTTGCTTATTGTTGATTCAATACTTCTTTCTAAATGGTTACATGAGTTGATGAAGTATAATGTATGAACATTATGCGGAGGCTCCGTGGTTGGTAAATGAATTTTCCCGAGTTGTCATATGAGTTGATTGGTTGATATCATATTGCATCTGCTGATGAGTGAGGGATAATAGATCCTTATCCTATGGTGGACGTGAATGAGATTGCTGGTATACCTTACCCTGAGAATGAGAGGCTCGTGTCCAAGGTGAGCATCCGAACGAGCAGAATTGTATGTGTATGAGTACTTGGATATGAATGGCTCTTGCTCGAGGTGAGTATCCGGGCGAGCAGTATGAGTGAGTGCACAAACATATATGACTAAATATTCATATTGCTGGGTGTAAGAATATGAGTACATAGATAGGTATGATGAAGTAAGAATATGAGTACATAGATAGGCATGAGTTCATACGGCTAGGTGTGTAGTACATGTATTTCTAGAGCCCCTTGCAAGTCATGACTAAAAGGGCAGAAATAAGACCCTCTGGCATGAGTGTATAGTGATGTGATGGAGGTGTGTGTCTGGCACATCACCAATGATATGATTGTGAAAGAAAGTAGTACAGGTATGTCAGGATATACATATGACTATGAGACAGAGATCGGTACATGTATATTATGATATACATATGGCTGTGTGACAGAGTTCAATGGCAGGTATAACATTGATGTGTGTATAGATATTTGATGAGATGAAATTAATAATGAAAGGTTTATTTATCGTGTGTTCGGTGTGAATGTCATCTGATGTATAATTGTGTATTACTTGTATTGTAAGTCTCGGTGTTTAATGAAATTGATTATGAATGAGTTAATATTTGCCTGCACAATCGTGCGGTAAATGTGATTTACACATTGTTTCTAGGTTACTCCTAATCGTGAGAATGTTTGTTGTAAGTTTTGTGTGATGTTAGGCCTTCTGTAATTGATGAAGTGTTGAAAGAAGTAAGGTTGCCAGCGAAGTTGAGTTACTGCCTAGAGTAGTACCACTGCAGTGATAGAATTCTCGTTGCGGTGAGACTATAGCAGCGGTCCAATTACCTTGCAGCGAGGCCTAAAAAGTGTGTAGGCCAGCCTTTGTGGCTAAGCTAGATAGAGAAATAAGAGTAAAGAAATTGTGTTGGTAAATTGTTGAGTGGTTATTTAAACTGAATTATTGATTGCATATTAATTTTATGTTGTTGCATAAACTAATTGTAGTCAGTCGATAATGCCTAACAGTATGTGTGGTGTACTGATACTACTCTTGCTACATCTTTTTGGATGTAGGTTGTGGCAGGTGAATTGCAGTTTCATGATTGACGAGCCAATACTCAACATCAGCTTCTACATTTCCTTTGTAGGTGAAGTTGTGTCCTTTTACTTGTCAATATTCTAAATAAAGCTCTTATACCTGTCTAGACTAGATCTTGGGAGAGTCAAAGGTTCTTGGAGAGGATTTTATTAAACTTTAAAAATGATATTGATTTGTGCAATTAGATGAGTCTTGTAAATATTTTTATAAGTTGTTCAAAAAGGAGTTCTCCAATTGAGTTAAAGTCAATGTAGGTGCCCACACACCTACCTATTTGGATCGTGACAGAATGTATGCAAGTATGAGTAGAGGTGGGCATAATATCAAAAAACAAAACCGAACTGAATTAATTCTGTTTTTCAATTTTTGATTTGGTTATGATTTATTTTCTAAAAAAAATTCGGTATTCAATTTTCAATTTTAGAATCTCAATTTTTCGATTTAACCAAAAAATCAAACTCATACTTGCATATATTCAAAGAACCAGCACAAGCAAGAACATAATGTCATGGTGGCCACGTACTAATGTATAACTAATTGGTGATGTTATGAAAATAAATTCAAAGTTTACTAAAGTTGTGATCCCTAGAATATAGCAGGCCAATCTACGATAAAGAGACGAATTCAAAAATGGAGGGGGAAAGGGAGGCAATATATATATATATATATATATATATATATATACACACACCATTCCCATGGGCCACAACCCAGACCCTAATGTTTAAAGCGTTGAGCGCACTGCAGCCCCAACACATGATCCATTCCTAAATCCTAATTCCCAAAGAGTTTAGTTATCTTCTCCGTCTCTCTCTCTCTCTCTCTCTCTCTCTCTCTCTCTCTCTCTCTCTCTCTCTCTCTCTCTGATATTTCACACCGCAGCCTGCACCCCGCAGTGGCAGTCGACACTCCATATTTGAGACTTGACACTCAAGAGTTAACACTCGACAATCGACAGGTGCTTAACGGCTCAATGTTTCCTCAGTTTCTCTTCGCCTCTTTGTTCACTTCCTCAATTGCTCTTCGTCTTTTGTGACTTCGCCTGCTGTTCCTCAGTTCCTCTTCGCATCACTCAGCGTTTCAGCCCAACAACTGAAAAAATTGAATTAGAAAAACTGAACCGAACTAGAAAAAGCGAAATCGAACTGAACTAATTCAGTTTGGTATTCGGTACACCCATCTCCATAATCGAAAAATCGAACGTCTACCCTAGTATGAGTGTTAACATGAAGACATATTGCAAAAATAAAAGTATTAATCCTGCACTTTAGGGTGAAGCTTTAGTAATTAATCAAGGCTCATTTTGATTATTGGGTTGACTCTTTTAATATGGATCTTTTGACATTGTACTTCCTTTGTTAATTTATGTGACACTATTTTATCTGATATAAAATTTAAGAAAAAAAATAAGATTTTTGAAATTTGAGATTTAAAACAAATATTAAATATTTGTGATCGTTTCATTAAGGATAAATTGAAAATTTTAAAGTTAAATTATTTCTAATTATAGATAGGTGACATATTTTTTGAATGGAGTAAAAAGAAAAATATTCCACATAAATTGAGTCAAAGAAAGTATTATTCAATATGCAGTCCATATCTACATGACATACAAAATCATCTTATTTTTTTAAGTCAAATTTTTGAAGTGACAAATCCAACTAAAATGATTTTGTAAGGAAAAAAATCAAAATTAAATGACTTTATTGATACAAAACTAAATTAAATGACTTTACTACGTAATTCCATATAGTTGAGTCACCATTTAAAAAATTTACCCCCTAAATTTCCTAGTAATTCACTTTTTCAAAAAATGTCAAATATCTTTTTTCTTTTTTATACTCTTAACTCTCAATAATCTATATCTATATTTATATCCATCAATCTATCATATCATCGTCATTATACTAATATATAAATGGGGAGAAGTAGTTGTCCAAGAGAAAGGAATGAGCGAGAAAGTCTTGCTTCTCTCTGCATTTCCCCAATCTCAATATCATGAATAAACTAAAAACGACCGACCTACTTCGCCTCCATAAGTTCACTTAACATAGATGAATAACTATGCTGTAGCAGTTTTCGCAAGCATGATATCATGTATCGTTTTTATTTTAATGTCAATAATATAGTCATACAAAACAATAAATGTTACAATCAAATAAGTGATCAATTAATATATTGGCTATAAAATTATTTTTGTATACGGAAAAAAATGGAAAAATAGGTTAAGGAAAAATATATATGAAAAATTATTAAGAACTTGAAGCATATTATCGTGTTAGATTGGTATATTTCAATCATAAGTGTTTCTTCTCAATCCACAACTTCTAAATCAGCAAACAAAAGCATGTTAATCAAGAAATGACAAAATAGGCAATGTAATTGTACAAAATGCTCTTAAATCTCACCATATTAGAAGATGCAAACAGTGAAACGACACTACTCAATATCTATAAAACAACAGTGAAGCTAACACATTAGGTATTGTCGCCTTTTAAGTTTCTAATACATTACCATTGAAAGGGAAAAACTGAAAAAAAAAAAAAAAAAAAAGTGGATTGAACGTTTTCTTTGAAACAATAAACAAAAATTAAAAAATTTAAAATGAAACCAAAACATTACCAGACCAGGGATTGAACAAAAGTACAGCCCTGATATTTTCACTTGATCAAATTAAATAATACAAAAAAGAAACACCTTAAAGTTTGGGTAGCTCATTGTTTTGGTCTCATTAAAAGCTTAATACCTACTCAAAAACTCAACGTAATAATAATGTGCTTCTTCTTGTATCTGCAACAATTTCAATAAATTTACACGAAATTTGTAAAAGATCCACTTAATTATTGATTTGAGAGAAAAACTATCAAACAAATAAAAATATAACATACCTGTTGAGTTTATTTCATCTAATGGTTAGAATTAGCCATATGCATGATGTCCATTTATATAAGATGTTTAATGATCAAAATTCATACAAATTTTGATATTTAATTAATGATGAAAAACAGTGAACCAATAATATTTACAAAAGCATACGTTTTTGTTAGTAATTTAACAGAAATTACTTTTTGTAGCAATTACTTGACATTCAAAAGGATTTCACTAAACCACATACTCACTACTAATTTTAAATTACTTATAATTTCTCCAGAAATATGTAAAATTTTGCATTATTAAAGAGGCAATATAAAAAATAGAAGCTTTTTTTTTTCATTTATTATAGATATTATTGGCGTTTAATATGATAATATTAAATAAGGCAGCCCTTTAATATCCATCAGACTTATACTAAGGCAGCTAAGAATAGGGTCTGTTTTTGTTTATTTAAGTATGTATAAATTTAGAAGAAGTTGAATGGACAATGCAAGAAAATTAAAAAGATTTAGGGATAAAACTGTTAACATGTCTTTATTAGTTTAATTTGATGCCATAGTTATTGTGTTAAATACATTTAATAAGAGAAGAGAAAACACACATAAATATCATTATAATATTATAAAATTAATTATGGGGAAGAGTAAAGTTCATTAATGAAATTAGAGATTTTACATTTATAGATATGTATTATTTGTAGGAAGTAAATTTTTTTTTTTTTTTTGTATAAAATTATCGCAGGAGCAATATTTAAGTGAAGGGTAAAAAGGTCATTCAATATTTGATAAATATTTCAATAATTCAACTTTTTAAATTTTTTTACTTTCCACTTTTAGAATAATACTAGTCTTAGTATACCTGCCTTGCGCGTATCCTTTATATTAGTAAGAACAATTTTTTAAAAATAGCATAATGTCATAAAGTAATAAGACTAAGAACAAGAAGAATAAAGGAGAGAAAGAGAGAAGTTCTTATTTCTCTTGAGGGATGAAATACAATGAGGGAATATCCCTTTATTTATAGAGGAAGACTAATCCTAACTTAGACATTCACTATAATACAAATATATATTAAAAACTTATATGATTGCAAGCTTATCTAATCACAAGTTTATCCAGTTGCAAGCTTATCCAATGAAAATTCATAATATAATATATTTATAACACTCCCCTTTGGATGTTTATTAATAAACAATGTACCTCGTTAAAACCTTACTAGAATAAAATAACCTAGTGAGAAAAAATCTAATGAAGGAAAAAGAGTATATGTATCTACTAATACACATTTTGGCTGCCTCATTAGAAATCTTACAAGAAAAACCCAGTGGTACAAAACCTCATAAGAAAAAAAGAGTACAACGTGTATTAACTCCCTTTTAATGAGAACGTCCTTGAATCTTTGCATCCCGATCTTTTGCACCATCTTCTTGAAAGTTGCATGTCACGATCTGAACATAGGCCCGGATCTAGACATGGAACCTAAAACCATAAATGGCTCCAAGTCAACCCATGGCATGAACATAATAGCTAAAGCTCAACATAAGCAAAGCGGAAAACTGAATTTTGATATAGCAGAAGTCTGAATACTAAAACATCTAACCAACTGAAATATCAAAACACTGAATCCAAAGCTGAATATACAACTCCATGTCTGAAAAGCCTCTAACATACTAACGAGCTAATGGAAAAATACCCCATCTACCTCACTAGAAGTTTGAAACTGAAAATAACAACAGTCAAATAACTAAAGGTCCTCGAAGGATGAGGACTCACCAATAAAGATGTCTGGGATAAACTCTGGAGACTGGCTAGCGGCGGGATTGAGTCTGAACATCTGAACCTATATCATGAAATGATACAACATAGAGTATGCGATCAGTACTTGGAATATGCTGAGTATGTAAGGTAAGTAAAAATAGACAGTTAAAATACATAAGAGTTCATAACAGTAGGACTGCATGATCATAAAGTAAATATCATAATGTAAACATAAGGGCTCAAGGTTTTCAAACCATACGTAATCCAATCATAATCATAGTCATAAGAGAAAACTTTATAAAACATAACTTGAGCCAAAGTAACATAAACATAACCATGCATAAATCATGAGGCACAATGGGAGAACTCGTCTTAACTGATACTATCATGATAGAGCTTACATAATGCCCCACTATTTTTCCCCAAGTGGTCAGGACCGTCCCAGGTTTTCCAAGAAAGGGACGTGCAATATGGTGATATCACAAGGACCCATTAATATATATGTATATATCTAGAGTGGCACATAGTTCTGAGACCATGAAGTTTACCTAAACATCGGTTCTATTCGGTGCTAGACACTTCCCAAAAACATGCACATTAGGCTCAAGTGTCTAGCATCAGTAGACCCGGTATTTAAACCCCTTGATCTCAGAACTATGTTCCACTGTAGGTATATACATATATATTAATGGGTCCCTGTGATATCTCCATACTACACGTCCCTTTCCTGGCAAGCCTGGGACGGTCCTGACCACTTGGGCAAAATAGTGGGGCATCATGTAAGCTCTATCATGATGGTGTCGGTTAAGATGAGTTCTCCCATTGTTCCTCATGATTTATGCTTGGTTATGTTCATGTTACTTTGGCTCAAATTTATGTTTTATAAAGTTTTCTCTTATGACTATGATAATGATTCGATTACAAATGGATTGAAAACCTTGAGCCCTTATGTTTACGTTATGATATTTACTTTATGATCATATGGTCCTACTCTTATGAACTCTTATGTATTTTAACTGTCCATGTTTACTTACCTTGCATACTCATCATATTTCAAGTACTGACCGCATACTCTATGTTGTATCGTTTCATGATACAGGTCTGAAGGATCAGTCTCCGCCACATCACTAGTCTTGTTTTCTCTTCTGGCTTGTCTAACCTATGTTGGTGAGTTCTCATCCTTCGAAGACATTTAGTTATCCATTGTTATGTTCTTTCTGTTACAGAATTTGTCGAGCTAGTTGGGGATGCTGTCCCGTCAGCTCATCAATTATGTTATAGGCTTTTTCAAACATTATGTAGAAATCAACTTGTCATTGTTGACTCTATTTTAGATTGATATGTATGCAGACTTCCTCTTAAGAATGTTTGATTTTATCATTTTCCACTTGTTGTATGCTCTTAACTTCTATGTTCATACCATGGTCGACTTGGAGTCTCTCATAATTCCTTATCCTGTGTCTCTATCCGTGCCTATATTTGAATCGTGGCATCCCTCTTGGGAGAAGACCTCTACCTTATGATTCTAAACCACTTCCTTCAACTTTACTAAAAGAGGATTCTCGTCCTACCTAGCCTTGACCTCATTCACCAAGGAAGATTCTGAGTCATTCTGAACAACGACACCACCATCCGTCGAATCAACAAGGTGAACCCTTAATCGTGCAAGTCGATGCACATCCTTCACCAGTTCTTTCCTTCCATCTTCCACATGAGAAATACTCTTTATAGACTGTCTGCTGAGGGAATCCGCCACTGCATTGGTCTTACCCGGATGATAAAGGACACTCATGTCATACTTCTTGAGCAGCTCTAACCATCTCTTTTACGGCATGTTCAGGTCCTTCTGGGTGAACACATACTGTAGGCTCTTGTGGTCCGTAAACATCCACATGAACCCCATACAAAAAGTGTCTCCAAATCTTCAATGCGAACACTATCACTGCCAATTCTAAGTCATACCTCGGGTAATTCTTCTCATGAGTCTTAAGTTGTCTAGAGGCATATGCAATGACCTTACCATGTTGCATCAACACACAACCAAGACCATCCTTAGAGGCATCGCAATTCACAAGAAATCCATCTGTAACCTTAGATAGGGTCATCACTAGGGATGAAGTGAGTCGAGTCTTTAATTCCTAAAAACTCTTCTCACAAGCGTCCGACTGCTAAAATTTAACTTTCTTCAGGGTCAATTTAGTCAATGGTGCCGCAATGGATGAAAATCCTTCAACAACCTTATGTATTAGCCAGCTAAACCCAAGAAACTCCTAATATCTGAAGGACTAACTAGTCTAGGCAAATTATTTGCAGCTTCTATCTTTACGGAGTCCACTTGTACACCCTCACTTGACACCACATGGCCCAAAAATGCTACTGAGTTCATCCAAAACTCACACTTGCAGAATTTAGCGAAAAGTTGGCGATCCTTAAGAGTCTGTAGCACAATCCTCAAATGAGAGGCATGCTCCTCCTCGCTCCAAAAATATATAAGAATGTCATCTATGAACAAAATCACGAACTTCCACAACTCGAACGGAGGCCTGAATCGAGACATGGGACAAGGAGTCCCGAGAGACTCCAAGTCGACCCAAGGCATGAATATACATCTAACTCAATATCAATAAAGCGAAATACTTAGCATAACGACATAGAGGAATCATAAACATGACATAACATGGAAAGCGGAACGTACTACATTTATAACAGCTGAATACTACATTTAGTCTGAAAGCCTTTAACATGTCTGATTGGTTGATGGGACAAAACCCCCCAACTAACTCGATAAGTCTAGAAAATTGAACATGAAAAAAAATTGATATCAATTGGTCCTCGGAGAATGAGGACTCACCAAGAGCTGGATGCAAATATCGAAAACAAGCTAATGACGGTGCTGGTCTGAAGATTGGAGCCTGTCATAAAATGATACAACATAGAGTATGCGGTCAGTACTTGGAATGTATCGAGTATGTAAGGTAAGTAAAACCGCTTAGAAAAGTAAAATTATTTAATACATGCATAATATAAACATAAACAAAATAAGAGTCAGAGAGTAGGGCTTGCATGCATTCTTTCTGAAAACATGATCTCAATATAACATAACATCATAACTGAATCGATTGACCCAAGGCTGAAATCTGATAATCATATATAAAACAGAACATTAGGTCAAACCTGCTTTAAAACATATATAGACATGTATATCATGAATGATCAAAATGCATGACTGAAATCATGAGGAATAATGGGAGACTCATCTTTTAATCGACATACCACGATAAAGCTTACGTGGTCCCAACTATCACACGCAAGTAGGTAGAGCTTTCTAGAGCCTTGCCTAGGCTAAGGACGATACCATGATATCAAAATCAAGCTCGTAGCCTAATAGGGTAGATGATAGCTCACAAGGGAGGTCCCGAAGTTATATATATATATATATATATATATATATATATATAAGTATAAACCTACGTTGGGGCGTAGTTCTGAGGCATAGGGTGTTCGACCCTTAGTCTACTCGGTGATAGACACTACTCTCAAAAATATGCATATGCTCTCCATCATTTTTCAATGAAGCTTACCATCATTAATTGATGAAGCTCAATAATCAATACATCTCAAATCTAAAATCATGCATATGAGAAGCTTTATCTCAAACCTTACCACAAGCTGAAAGATAACTGGGAGTCTTCGCTCTAAAACTACATGGTAAGCTTAATTCGGGGAAATCGTGAGTCATACTTGAACATGTGATCATTGTCCAATACCTTAACATGCTTGAAAATACTCAATTCATGTTGAAAACATGATTATAAACATGGGAAGCTTGAAAACATGTTTTTCATCATAATATCTCGTTATAATCATACATTCATCATAAATCTCATCTTTCATGAACTTTCTCGTTATTAAATCATAAATTTGATTTAATAACTTACAACATAATTTTTCATTGAAAATAACATAAAAAATTGCCCATAAATCATAATTCAATAGTAGAAACTTATTTAAATTATACCAATGTAGAGAATTAGGAAATTCATGCAATGGGCTAAAACTCCATAGATTAGACATAGGAAATCCATGATTTAGAGAGTGATTGGGCATGGGTGTGAAAGGATTCACCCACTAATAACCCTACATACCTGGGGAAGATCAAATTTCACCATTCCTTGAAATCCCAATGTAAAATTGAAGGAGAACTTGAAGAAGAACAAGCTTGATCACCTCCCTAATTTTCTAACTTTGCATGCATGGATATAGATATTCCTAGGATAGGTTTTACTCTCATAAAACACTGCATTTCAAGCCTCAAATGACATAGTTTAGGACCCTAAGACTTAGAACTGATAAAAATGCCCTTAATGAAATTCCTGAAATTTCTGCACTAGTAGTGACAACGACCGTCCTAACGGGTCATTTTTGGATACCATGACTCCTGGTATACATCTGTCGTCTCCACTGCCAGAATTCACATTCTCAGGTTTGGTACCACGACTTGACAGGATGAGTCATCCCTTCAGACAATGGTTCGTTATATCTCCGGTTGTTTCCTCTTATACGACCTGTACCAAAACTTCCCACGAGTCACACCACGACTCATTCTTCCTTCTAACGAGTCGTTGTTTCCTTCCGTTACCTCAACTGGAGGTTTCAATACTCCTTCCCACGGCTGATGACCACGTCCCATTGTTATCTGCAACGGGTCATTCCACGACTCATCACTTCATCCTTGACCAAGGGTCAGCCTTACCACGACCATAAATAATGACTCGTTACACCTGGAAACAGTTCGTTCCTAGAACCATTACTCCCAACTGTTACCAGGTCATACCTCCCCTCAGATACTACCCATGGGTCATTGGTTGGACAAACGATCCGTTAGGTGACCCGTTCTATGGGATTTTCCCTGATTTTACCAACTTCTATTTTTAAATCCCAGGTCTAACCTTAGGCACTTCCGGGGTATTATAATATCTCCACCTTGGGAACATTCATCCTCGAATGTGGGAAAATATACAGAAAACAGAAAAGGCAATCATTACACTCAAATACTGATCATTTAAGCCGAAAACTGACTGAATGACTATCTCTAATTCAAACTACATAGCTGAACGGAATTCATGAATCATACATACATCCATATACATAAAAGAAACTTGGACATATGAACTGAACATGAAAACTAAAAAGAGTCTTAGAGAAAAACTAATACCTCAAGCTAGAATTGAGCCGGTAGAGAATAAATGTGGGTATCTAGCCATCATGTCTGCTTCGGCTTCCCACGTAACTCCTTCAACGTGCTAATTCCTCCATAAAACTTTGACTGAAGCTACTTCCTTGTTTCTTAACCTTCGAACCTAACGATCCAGTATTTCCACCGGAACCTCCTCATAACTAAGGTTGTCCTTCACACCAACACTGCCCACTGGAACCACTAGAGCTGGATCACCCAAACACTTCTTTATGAGCGACACACATAATACAGGATTCACAAAAGCTAATTTTGAGGGCAACTCCAATTCATATGCCACCTTGCCAACCCGTTCAACAATTCGGTAAGGGCCAATATAACGAGGGTTGAGTTTTCCTTTCTTTCCACACCGCGTCACTCCCTTCATAGGCGATACCTTCAAAAACACCCAATCATCCACACCGAACTCAAGTTCTCTCCTTCTTACATCGGCATAGGACTTCTGGCGAATCTAAGCAACTTTCAACCTCTCCCCTATGAGATGAACCTTCTCCATAGCCTCATGGAATAAATCTGGTATTATCATTGCAACTTAACCAACTTCAAACCAACCAATAGGCGATCTACATCTCCGCCCATAGAGAGCCTCGAATGGAGCCATCTGAATACTAGAATGGTAGTTGTTATTCTATGCAAACTCGATAAGAGGCGAATGATCATCCCAACTACCTTTGAAGTCAATCATGCATGATCTCAACATGTCCTCGAGAGTCTAAAATGACCGCTCCACTTGACCATTCGTTTGCGGGTCAAATATTGTGTTAAGCTTAAGCTGAGTACCAAGTCCTTTTTGAAACGACCTCCAAACCTGAGAGTTAAATTGGGTACGTCTGTCTGCTATGATGGACAAGGGCACTCCATGCCATCGAACTAGCTCCCTGATATATAGTTTGGCATAGTCCTCCGCCAAATCCGTGGTTTTGATCGGTAGAAAATGAGTGGCCTTCGTCAACCTGCCTACCACAACCCAAATGGAGTCATATTATTGACGAGTGCGAGGCAATGCTATGATGAAGTCCATGATGATTTCTTCCCATTTCCAAGTAGGAATACTAATATCCTGAAGCACACCTCCCAATCTCTGAGCTCGACCTTCACTTGCTGACAATTTGGCTACAAATTCTGCTATGTCCTTCTTCATGTCATTCCACCAATAGACTTCCTGTAAGTCACGGTACATCTTGGTGGCACCTAGATGGATAGAATATTGAATCCATGAGTCTCGTGCAATATTTGGTTCCTCAAATCATCAATATCTGGAACACATAAGCGACCCTGGTACCGAAGCACTCCGTCTCCCCCTTTGGAGAAGACCTCTACCTTCTGATTCTGAATGACTTCCTTTAACTTTACCAAAGTTGGGTCCTCATATTGCCTAACTTTTACATCAGTCACCAAAGACAATTTTGATCCGTTCTGAACAATAACACCACCATCGCTTGAGTTAACCAACCAAACTCCCAACCTTGCGAGTCAGTGCACATCCTTCACCAACTCCTTCTTTCCCTAATCCACATGGGACACACTCTCGATGGAGAGTCTACTAAGTGCGTCTGCCACTACATTGGCCTTACCTAGATGGTAAAGGACACTCATATCGTAGTACTTGAGTAGCTCCAACCAACTCCTTTGCTGAATATTGAGATCTTTTTAGGTAAACACATATTGTAAAATCTTATGGTCCATAAACACATCCACTTGGACCCCGTACAAATAAGTCTCCATATCTTCAAGGCGAATACCACCGCGGCCAACTCAAGATCATGGGTCGGGTAATTCTTCTCATGAGCCTTTAGCTGTCTGGAGGCATATGCTATAACTTTTTCATGCTGCATCAATGCACACCCAAGTTCGATCCTTGAAGCATCACAATACACCATGAACCCATTGGTACCCTCGGGCATAGTCAACACCGGTGCTGAGGTAAGTCGAGCCTTCAACTCTTGAAAGCTCCTCTTACAAGTCTCCGACCATTGGAATTTCACCTTCTTTTGGGTCAATTTGGTCAATGGTGCTTCTTGAACACCTTGTTCATCAAGTCCATAAAAATTTCAAGAGCATTCGTTAGTCCAAAAGACATAACTACAAATGCATAATGACCATACCGCATCCTGAAGGCTGTCTTCGGGATATCACTCTCCCGAACTCTGAGCTAATGGTACCCAGATTTGAGAACTATTTTTGAGAAGCACTTGGCACCTTGAATCTGGTCGAACAAATCATCAATCATGGGTAGAGGATACATATTCTTGATGGTAACCTTGTTCAATTGCCGATAAACAATACACGTAAGAAGGAAACCATCTTTCTTTTGGAAAAATAGAACTGGTACACCCCATGGGGACTTGCTCAGTCTAATGAAACCCTTATCTAACAGGTCATTCAACTTCTCCTTCAACACTTTTAGCTCAGTTGGAGCCATTCTGTAGGGAGGAATAGATATAGGTTGCGTATCGGGAAGAAGGTCAATACAAAAATCAATCTCCCACTCGGGAGGGATTCCCGGTAGATCATCAGGAAAGACCTCTGGATACTTACATACTACTGGGATAGACTGGATAGTCGGGGTCTTGAACGTCGTGTCCTTAACACTAACTAGATGGTATACACAACCTTTATAGATCATCTTTCTGGCCTTAAGGTAGGAAATGAAATGACCTACATGCAAAACTGAACTACCCTTCCACTCTAAGAATGGCTCTCCAAGAAAACTAAACTCTACTGCCCGGGTCCTACAATTAACTGAGGCATAACATGCAAATAGCGAGGATAACATCAAAATCGGTCAGGGATAACTCTATCAAATCTGCTGAGGTGATTTTATGAAGGAATGAGACTGGGAAACTTCTATACACCCATCTAGCTACAACTAAATCACCTACTGGAGTAGAGACTGAGAAAGGTTCTGACAAGACTTTGGGACTGACTTCAAAGCTACCGGCCACATAAGGTGTGCCAAAAGACAAGATAGCCCCTGGATATAACAAAGCATAAACATCAAGATGGAAGACTCGCAACATACCAATGACCACATCCGGGGAGACTTCCTACTCTTGGCGGGATACTAATGCATAGAATATGTTTTTGGCACCGACCGCCACCTGTGCTGGTAAGATGCCCCCTGATGTGCTGAGTGTATAGATGGGACTGCTGAACTAGAAGCTTGGCCTCAACTACAATCATAGTCATATCTCGGTGTTGGGAAAAAATCTCTAAGCATGTGTCTAGGCTTCCCACAGCCGAAGCAAGCATCTGAACCTACCAAGCACTGGCCAGTGTGCCCCCGACCACATCCACGACAAGTTGGGATACTAGAATCCATGGGTATTCTACTCTGACCCCTCGAGCCTTATCTTTGCCCCCTCTGATTATGCCTAGGCCTGGATGACACACTCAACGTTGAAGATGTTTGGGATGAAGATCTATGGTGGGTCAGCGGTTAGTGCCAACCACCTGACCTCAGCTGTGAGAATTTGTGACTATCAGTCCTGGCCCTCTTGGCCTCCCTCTCTCTCATATGTGCCGCCTCCATCTGTTGGGTGTACAAAACTATTCGAGGGAAGTCTATATCCTGGTGGAGCATAGCGGTCCTACAATCGTTGTCCAAATAGCCCACTACGCCATAAACAAACCTGCTCACCTGCGCCCTCTAATCAGCCACTAACTCCGGTGCTTACTTCGACATGAGAGGTAACTCAAGGGCATACTCCTGCACCTTTATTCTCCCTTGCTTAAGATTCACGAACTCGGCTGCCTTCAGCTCCCACATCTTACAAGGGAAGAGCTGATCTAAGAACACAACATGGAACTCCTCCCAAGTGACAGGACCTACTCCGGCGGCCCTACTATCTTTTCGTTGTTGAAACCAGATCTGTGCGACCCCTTTTAGTTGGTATGAGGCTAACTCTGCACATTCAACCTCATTCACCCCCATGGCTTGCGGGATCTTCACAATCTCATCAATGAACTCATGCGGGTCCTCATCTACTTTTGACCCGAGGAACTCTGACGGGTTCATTCTCAAGAAATCCCTGACTCGAGTTGCCGACGCATTGCCATTTTGCGGGACATGCGTAACTACCTGCTGATTTACCTGAGCGGTCAAGGCAAGTGCGAGCTTCTGAATAACTGCCCTAAATTCAACATGGGCAACCGGCTCCGGTGCATGGTGCTCTTGGACAGGTGGACCTGTTGGTGCCTGTGTCCGTTGCCATCCTCGTGGACATCTCTATTCCCATTCCTTCTACCATTTAATCTTCAGGGATCCATGATTCTGCAATTGCGAATAGCATGAATAAGGAGGATAGAAAAACATTTCATCGCATGACATAGATCATGAATGAAGGGAGCATTTCCTAGACATTTCATTGCATCTTCACATAAGTGTGGCGCGCTTCACACCCATAAAAAAAATACTAAACTTAACGCAGCTTTTAGACACCCTAGGACACTTCAAACCTGGCTCTGATACCAGGTTAGTCACGACTCGAACAGAGGCTTGAATCGAGACACGGGACTAGGAGCCCCGAGAGACTCCAAGTCGACCCATGAAATGAACATACATCTAACTCAGTATCAATAAATAAGAATACTTAGCATGACGACATAGCGGAATCTTAAACATGACATATCATGGAAAGTGGAATGTACTACATTTATAATAGTTGAATACTACATTTAGTCTGAATGCCTCTAACATGTCTGATGGGTTGATGGGACAAAACCCCCAACTAACCCGACAAGTCTAGAAAACCAAACATGAAGATATAATTGATATCAACTGGTCCTCGGAGAATGAGGACTCACCAAGAGCTGGATGCAAATCTCCAAAACAAGCTAATAACTTTTTTGGGTATGAACATCGAAGAATGTACCATAAAACGATACAAAATAGAGTATGCGGTCAGTACTTAGAATGTACCTAGTATGTAAGGTAAGTAAAACCGCTTAGAAAAGTAAAATTATTTAAAACATAAACAAAATAAGAGTTGGAGAGTAGGGCTTGCATGCATTCTTTCTGAAAACATGATCTCAGCATAACACATCATCATATCTAAATCAATTGACCCAAGGCTGAAATTTGATAATCATACATAAAACTAAACATTGGGTTAAACCTGCCCTAGAACATATATAGACATGTATATCATGAATGATGAAAATGCATGACTGAAATAATGAGGAACAATGGGAGACTCGTCTTTTAACCGACATACCACGATAAAGCTTATGTGGTCCCAACTATCACATTTAAGTGGATAGAGCCGTCCAGAGCCTTGTCAGGGCTAAGGACAATACCATGATGTCGAAATCAAGATCGTGGCCCAATAGGGCAGCGGATAACTCACAAGGGAGGTCCCGAAGTAATATATATATATATATATATATATATATATATATATATATATATATATATATATATATATATATATATATATATATATATAAGTATAAACCTACGTTTGCGCTTGTTCTAAGGCATAGGGTGTTCGACGCTTAACCTACTCGGTGCTAGACACTACTCCCAAAAACATGCATATGCTCTCCATTATTTTTCAACGAAGTTTACCATCGTCAATTGACGAATCTCAATAATCAATACATCTCAAATCTGAAAGCAGGCATATGAGAAGCTTTATCTCAAACCATACCACAAGCTGAAAGATAATTGGGAGTCTTTGCTCCAAAACAGTGGTGACCTTAATTCAGGAAAATAATGAATCATACTTGAACATGTGGGCATTGCCCAATACCTTAACATGCTTGAAAAATACTCAATTCATGTTGAAAACATGATTATAAACACGGGTAGCTTGAAAACATGCTTTTCATCATAATTTCTCATTATAATCATATATTCATCACAAATCTCATCTTTCATGAACTTTCCATAATTGGGTATTTTGATTTAATAACTCCGAACATGATTTTTCATTGAAAATATCGCAAAAATTGCTCATGAATCAAAATTCAATAGTAGAAACATATTTAAATCATACCCATGTGTGGAATTAGAAAATTTATGCATTGGGTTAAAACCCCATATATTATACATAGGAAATTCATGATTCAGAGAGGGATTGGGCATAGGTGTGAAAGGATTCACCTACTCATAACCCTACATACCTGGGGAAGATTAAATTTCACCACTCCTTGAAAGCCCAATGGAAAATTGAATAAGAACAAGCTTGATCACCTCCCTAATTTTCTAACTTTGCATGCATGGATATGAATATTCCTAGGATAGGTTTTACCCTCATAAAACACTGCCTTTTGAGCCTTAAACGAAGTAGTTTAGGACAGTAGGACTTAAAAATGATGAAAATTCCCTTAATGAAATTCCTAAAAGTTTTGCACTAGTAGTGACAACGACCGTCCTAACAGGTCGTTCATTGATACCACAAATCGTGGTATCTATCCGTCGTCTCCACTACCTGACTTCACATTCTCAGGTTCAATCCCACGACTTGACAAGATGAGTCTTCCCTTCAGACAACTGTTCGTTATATCGCCCGTTGTTTCCTCTTAGACTTCATGCACCAATACTTCCCACGAGTCACACCACGACTCGTTCTTCCTTCCAACAAATCGTGGTTTCCTTCCTTTACATCGACTGGAGGTTTTGATACTCCTTACCATGGCTGATGACCAAAACCCGTTGTTACCTACAACGGGTCATTCCATGACTCGTCACTTCATCCTTGACCAAGGGTCAGCCTTACCACGACCACAAACAATGACTCATTACACTTGGCAATGGGTCATTCATGGACCCGTTACTCCCAACTGTTACTAGGCCAGACCTCCCCATGGGTCATTGGTTGGACCAACGATACGTTAGGTGACCCGTTCTGTGGGATTTTCCCAAATTTTGCCAACTTCCATTTTTAAATCTCGGGTCTAACCTTAGGCACTTCGGGGTATTACAAGAACATATCCAAATATAGATTGAACACCCTGTTCATCAAATCAATAAAAGCTTTAGGAGCATTTGTTAGTCTAAAAGGCATAATTACAGACTCATAGTGACCATACCTAGTTCTGAAGGATGTCTTCGGGATGTCACTCTCCCTAACTCTGAGCTGGTGATAACAGGACCTGAGGTCTATCTTTGAAAAATACTTAGAACCCTGAAGTTGGTCAAATAAGTCATCAATTCTGGTAAGGGGATACTTGTTCTTGATTGTAACCTTGTTCAACTGTCGGTAATCAATGCCTATACAAAGAGATCCATCCTTCTTCTCAACAAAGAGAACTGGTGCACCCCACGGGGACTTTCTAGGTCTGATGAAGCCCTTATCTAAGAGATGAACTGCTTTTTCAACTCCTTTAGCTCAGCTAGAGCCATTCTATAAGGAGGAGTAGATATAGGTTGTGTATAGGGAAGAAGGTCAATACCAAAGTTAATCTCTCGCTCAGGAGGGACTCCTGATAAATCATCTGGGAAAACCTCTGGATACTCACACACTATAGGAACTGACTGGAGAGTCAGAATTTCTTACATAGCATCCTAACCTAAACTTGATGGTAAACACAATCCTTGAAAATGATATTCCTGGCCTTAGGGTAGGAAACAAAGTGACCTACAGGAACAACTAAACTACCCTTCCATTCTAGGACTGGATCACCTAGAAACCGAAACTCTACCGTGCGAGTTCTATAATTCGTTGAGGCATAACATGCATGCAATAAATCCATACCAAAGATAACATCAAAATCAGTCATCTCTAACTCTACTAGGCTGAGGTGACATTCTGAAGAACTATGACAAGGCAATTTTTGTATACTCACCGAGCTATAATTGAGTCTGGAGTAGAGACTGAGAAGGGCTATAATAGGACTTCAGGACTATCTTTGAAACTAATAGCAACATAAGGAGTCACAAAAGATAGGGTATCCCCTGGATCTAACAATGCATAAACATCAAGATGAAATACTTGTGATATACCAGTGACCATATCTGGGGAGGTCTCTTGCTCCTAACTTTGATGATAGGGCATAAAACATGTTCTGAAACTGACCACCACCTACATTGGTGGATGCACCCTATTGAACTGAGCATGCTGGTGGAGCTGCTGAACTGGAAGTTGGGTCATGGCCTCTTTCATTACCCTGTCTGGCTGCTGGACAATCTTTGAGCATGTGGTTGAGCTACCCGTACCCAAAACACACCCATGAACCTTCTACACACTTTCCAGGGTGCTTCTTGCCACACTTGCCACAAATTGGAATGCTAAGCTCTCCAGACCTCGAGAGCCCGATTTCCTTCCCCTCTGATCGCGCCTAGACCTGGGTGGCACACTGGCCAATGATGGTGCTAGGGCTGATGATTGTTGGGGGGATTGCTGGTGATGTCCACCACCAGATCTCTACTGAGTAAACCTAAAACTGTCTGTCTTGGCCTTCTTGGCCTCTCTCTCCTTATCCTTCATCTGATCCATCTCCATCTGTTGGGCGTATATGACCAATCGAAAGAAGTCTAAGTCACTTTTCAGCATCACCGTCCTAAACTCATTGACCAACATGTCAGACACTCCATACATAAATCTGTTCATATGGGCCCTCTGGTCTGCCTCCATCTCCGGTGCATACTTGGATAGCCGGATAAACTCCAAGGCGTACTCTTGAACCGTCATGTCATTTTCTTTCAAATTAACGAACTCCGCCGCCTTTGCCTCCCTTTATTCCCTAGGGAAGAATCTGTTTAACAAAGCTTTCGTGAAATCATCCCACCGTACGGGAACTATGTCCACTACTCTGCCATCTCTCCACTGATGGTAACAAATATAAGCAATCCCCTTCAGCTGATAGGAGGCTAAGTATGCGCTCTCTTCTCCCATCACCCCATAATCTGGGTGATCTTCTGTATCTCCTTTAGAAACTCATGTGGGTACTCATCCATTCTCGACTCGAGGAACTAAGGGGGATTCATCCTGAGGAAGTCCCAAACTCGAGTTGTCGCTCGCTCCCATTCTGCGGGACATGGGCCACCGCCTGCTGGTTGAACTGAGCAGTCAAAGCTTGGGCCAACATCTTAAAAGCTACCCTAAACTCAGCATGAGAGACCTTCTTAGGCAATGGACCTGCTAGGGCTGGTGGAGCTTGCTGGTGCCCATCTCCATTGCCATTCCCATAGCCATTTCCATTTTTGTTCCTTCTTTCATTAACTCGGCGTGGAGGCATGATTTTGTTAACGTGTAAAGCTGGAGTTAGAGGAATAGAGAGAGTCAAACTTTTAGCATGAGATAGAATCATGAAAGACGGGAAGTTTCCTAAAATGTTTCGCAGCCTCTTCATCATAAGTGTGGTGCACTTCACACCCATAAAAAAGACTCTACTTAATGCGACTTTCAGACATCCTAGGATACACTGAACCTTTGCTCTGATACCAGGTTTGTCACGATTCGAACATAGGTCCGGATCTAAACATGGAATCTGGGACCATAAATGCCTCAAAGTTAACCAATGGCATGAACATGATAGCTAAAACTCAACATAAGCAAAGTGGAAAACAGAATTCTAAAATAGCAGAAGTCTGAATAGTAAAACATCTAGCCAATGGAAATATTAAAACACTAAATCTAGAGCCGAATATATAACTTTATGTCTGGAAATCCTCTAACAAAATGACAAGCTGATGGGAAAAAACTACAACTAGTTCACTAGAAGTATGAAGCTGAAAATAACAACACTCGACTAACTGAAGGTCCTCGAAGGATGAGGAATCACAATGAAGCTGTCTGGAATAAACTCTGGAGACTGGCTAGCGGCGGGACTGAGTATGAACATCTGAACATGTATCATGAAATGATACATTATAGAGTATGTGGTCAGTACTTGGAATGTACTAAGTATGCAAGGTAAGTAAAATAGGATGAATAAGTAAAAACTTAAATCATGCATATCATAAATCATAACATCATAAGATTCTGATAGTAAAGGTTGCATGCCAATATCTGAAAAGATGAATAGATATAAACTGAAATAAGTGAATATGGATTGCCATACCTGAAATCATAGGTAAAAGCTCATAAACTAATCCTTTGATCAAACCTGCTGAAAACATGATATAATATCTTATAGTATATGCAGTACTGATATCATGAGGAACAATGGGAGACTCGTCTTAACCGAAAACCACCATGTATGAGCGCATGATGGTCCCACGTGGAGGAGGGCCATCCTAAGCCTTTCTAGGGTGAAGGATTAAGTAAGGTGTGATATCACGGTGTGCCCTTGGGCTAGGGAAACACTCTCTTGAGAGGCACGAAAGTATACCTACGTTGGCACATAGTTTATGAGACTAGGGAATCTTGGAACCCCTAGCCTACTCAGTGCTAGACACTACTCCCAAAACATATATAATGCTCATATAATCATATATCAAAACATAACTTAAATCTTAACATATTGGGAGTCTTGACTCCAAAACTAGAGATAATCGGACTTATTAGCTTGGCTAAATGATGAAATCATGCTTAACTTGAGTGGGTTTTCCCAAATCTTAACATCATGCTTTCATGTGGTAAAAATCATATGCAAAATCATAATTACATTTATGGGTAAATCATAAACCTTTTTTCATGCTAAACATCTTACCATACTTGGAAGCATAGATCATAAACTCAACTTTTCATGAAACTTGCATAATTAGGCATCATGTTCTTAAAACTTGAAATAATGAATTATAATCAAAATAGGTATAAAACCTGGCCATAAATCTTAAAATATCATTTGAAACATGAAGGGAATAGACTCATGAATTAAACATAGAGAATTTCATAAACTTGGGTTAAAACCCTATTGAATCATACCTTGAATTCATGAACTTAAGAAGAGATTTGGGCATGTGAGTGAAGGGAAACTCTCATTCATGACCCTACATACCTGGGTAAGCTGATTCTACACCCTTCCTTGAAAGTCCAAGAGATTTGGGGAAGAACTAGGAGAATTCTTAGACTTGATCTTCAATGAAAACCTAAACTTGCATGCATGGGAGAGAATGATTTAGAATAGGATAACCCTTCTTAAAGCCTTCCTAACAGGTATTAAAACAACGTAACTTAGAGCTTTGGAGCTTAGAAATTATGAAAACACCCTTACTAATTTCACAGTAAAAAATGAGTCTACCAGTCCTTTGAGGGACATCACGAGTTGTTAGGAGAGTTATGACTCATGGCCCTCACTCATGACCTTCACTGGAAACCAACCTCCAACTCAATCATCCTGACCATGACTCACTTCACGAGTCATGAAGTGACACCATGACTCATGACTCTATCCGTGGTCACCCTCTAACCACGACTATTCACTGGTCTGCATTCCCTTCTCGGGTCACTCCATGACTCGCTGGGTGATCTGACGAGTCATTCTGTGATTTGTGCAAATTTTTTTCTATTTTCTCCGCTTCAACACTCAGGTCTAATCTTAGGGACTTTTGGAGTATTACATTGCAGTTGGTATAGATTTGGTGAATAAATAAGCCACATTGTCACTTGAATAAATCTGTTGCACGTTGATATCACCATTTTTCTAGAGCTCGTGTGTGTAGAAAACCTTTGGTGAAATGTGCTTCGTTCAATCTACTTTTATGAATCCTCCCTTTAGTTGTGCTATATATGCTGCATTATCTTCATATAAAATTGTGAGAACTTTGTCACATTTTAAATCATATTTTTAACTAATGAGATGTATCATGAACCTCAACCACACACATTCTCAACTTGCTTCATGAATAACTATTATCTCAGCATGATTTGATTAAGTGGCCACGGGAGACTACTTTGTATATCTCTAAGATATGGCACTACATCCATATATGAACACATAGCCAGTTTGAGATTGAGCTTTATGTGGGTCAGATAAATACCCTGCATCAGCATAACCAACAAAATGGGGACTGTAATTGTTAGAATAAAATAAGCCCACATCGGTAGTCTCTTTTAGATACCACATTATGTTTTTAATCCCAATCTAGTGCCTTTTATATGAGCAGAAAGTTAAGCCAGATTTCTCATGACTATCCAAGAATTTTCAATGTTTGAATCGATGTTCCAAACAGTAAAGCTTATCTGATTTTATTTATTTTCAATTTTTTTCTCAAATAAATCATGAATTTTCTAGGATATTATTAAGGATCGCATCGAAAACTTACAACATCTTTCCACGTAATGACTTTCTAACAAATTAACCGAAAAGGCTACATTAGAGGTTGTAGTGTTAGCAAGATACACTAGTGAACCTATCACGCCCCGAGTCTACACCTTGGATGAGACACTGTACTTAGGATCACAAGTAACCCCAAGTCAACCCATGGTATATCATAACACTGGAAATACTGAGTAAAACATAGAGGAAGCTTTAAATAATGGAATCATTAAGAAACTGATTTAATAATAAGTTCATACATCTGAAAGAACAACAATACTGAACATCTGAAATTCTTTCTAAAAGTCATCAACTAATGATGAGTTGTTGGGACAAGCCCCCAACTAACTCTAAAGTCTGACTGAAAGAAAATGAACTAAAGCAAATCAAATATCGTCCTCAAAAGATGAGGACTCACCACTGTTGTTGCTGATATCACCGGAGTAAATCTATTAACGGCGCTGAGTCTGAGAACCTGCGACTGTTCATAAAATGATACAGCATAAAAGGTATGCGTCAGTACATTTAATGTACTGAGTAAGTAGGAGAAAACATAATACTGGATAAATAACTGAAATGAGATGACATGCAATGACCAACTGATATACTGAACTAAAATAATTGAAATATACTGAGATGGTCAAGATGACCCTTTCTGATGGTCAAAGACATGCCCTAAATCTGAGATTTCTGAGTCTGAACTAACTGTGTTGAATTGAACAAACTAAAACTGAACTGACTAATATGAGACTGAACTGACCAATCTGATACTAAACTAAGCTGACTAGTGGGAGAGTCTATAACTGATATATAACCACGTGAGCTAGACGTGGAGTTTGATGTATACACTCCATCGATAGGACCCAATACACCTATCTAGGGTATAGAGACATGAACTGAGTGATCACAAGTCTGGGGCCATCCGGCCAATAAAATATAACCTATGGTGGCAACGTAGTTCTAGGAACCTGGGTGCGCTGGAACCCCGGTCCCCTCGGTGCTAAGTCCTACTCCCATTGGATATTTTTTAACTGACTAATAAGCTGATAGATCGAAACTGGGGCCTAAGACTAAGTCAGGAATACCTATCTAGAAGCACCCTAAGAGTCTTGTCAAATCGAATTCTGTAACTGGGTTCCAAAACTGGTCATAGCTACTTATCTAGAAGCATCATAACCGTCTGAAGAACAAACTATAATCAGAGACTGGGGTCCTAAGGCTAGTCAGAGTTGCTTATCTGAAAGTGCCATGACCGCCTAAAGAACCACTAAAATCTGATACTAAGTCAAATTTTGATAACTGGGAGGCACCACTAACACCTCACTAAATACTGTAGTCAAACTGATCAGCTGACATTCCTGAAATTACTGAGTCTGCTAATAATTATCTGAGACTAGACTAACAAACATTTGTCTAAGATCTCAACATAGTCTAGCAATATGGAAAACCCAAACTGATAGGACCAAGCCACAAGGAAGACTAATCCAACAAGCAAAATTCTAGTTGATTTCATTCAACACTAGGGCTAAAACCATCCTTACAAGAATGAGCATTTAAACGATGAATGGTTAATCGAAATATGCAACAATCAACATAGACCATATTCCACAATCTATAAACGGAGTCTGACATATAATTAATTCACATTCGAAAGTTTAAGGCTAAAATTCACTTTATGGGAACAAGCTTCAAAGTAATCATAATCTGGTGGAAACATATCTACAATTAACATGAATAATGTCCCACATGAATTAGATGATATCTAACTAACAATTGAATTCACATTCGATAACTTAGGGACTAAAACTGATAGAGAACTAGAAGAAGATTTTGGGGACACAAGGGAAGAACTATTCCCTTATTGAATTTCCACATACCTAACTAATAATTCCCTGGAGAAGGAAGCTTGAATTGCTATAGTGGATGAGGAACCCTAGTCTTGCTTGAAAGCTCTTGAGTGAAAACTTACGTTACTTTTCTAAAAAACAGAGTTGGAATGAGGGAAAAAACCGTTTAGCCCCTCTAAATCCCCTAAAAATAACCCAAAATGACGTAGTTTAGAGTCTAAGAGGTTTGGAAATTACTGAAAGACCCATAGGAAATTTGGAGGAAAAAGGACCCTGCCAATCCTCACGAGGCACTCCACGAGTTGTGATGTCAGGAATGACTCGTGCCAATCCTTATGTGCACTGGAAGTTTTTACAATTTCTTCAATCCTACCAATGACTAACTTCACGAGTCGTCCGGAGACCCAACGACTCGTGGTCGCCTCCTATCACCCTCACTGCCAAGAACCTCCTGGGGTCACCAAAGGCGACACCATGACTTGTGGTGTCCTAAACGAGTCATGGTGAGGACCCATTAAGTACACTGCCTGAACTTTTCCAACTTTCAATCAACCCTTGACCACGATTCACTTGACGGCTCATGATGTAGACCACGACTCGTGGTCACACCCGTGGTCATTAAATTTTTTCCCAAATTTTCAACCAAGTACGGACCCTTCCCTACGAGTTAGTTCACAACTCGTTGCCTAACCCACTGGTCACAGTGCGACGTATTCTGTGATCTGGTGTAGAAAATTTTATTTTCTCCATTTCAACTCCTGGGTTTGGTCTTAGGGTTTTCTGGGCATTACAATATCTCCCTCTTTGGAACATTCATCCTCTAATGTTGAAAAACACACAAGAAAGCAGGGAATAGAAATCATTATACTCAAATACTGATCATGAAAGCTGAAAACTAATGGAATGACTACCTCCAAACTGAACTACATGGCTGAACTAAATTCACTAATCATACACACATTCATTGACATGAAAGAAACTAGGACACATGAACTGGACATGCAACTTAATAGAGTTGTAGGGAGAAAATTGATACCTTAAACTAAAACTGAGCCGGTAGAGAACAAACGTAGGTATCTAGCCATCATATCTGCTTTGGCTTCCCACGTAGCTCCCTCAACCTATTGATTCCTCAACAAGACTTTAACTGAAGATACTTCTTTGATCCTCAGCTTACGAACCTAACGGTCAAGGATCTGGACTGGGACCACTTTGTAAGAGAGACTATCTTTCACTCCCACACTGTCTAGTGGCACAACAGTAGTTGGGTCATCGATGCACTTCTTTAATAGTGACACATGGAAGATTAGGTGCACAGATGCCAACTCTGAAGGTAATTCAAGCTCATAGGATACATTGTCCAATCGTCTCAGAATTTTATAAGGTCCCACATATCTGGGACTGTGTTTTCCTTTCTTCCCAAATCTCATCACTCCTTTCATGGGTGAAATTTTTAGATAAACCCAATCATCTACTGCAAACTCTAACTCTCTTCTCCTCACATCAGTATATGATTTCTGATGACTTTGTGCTATTTTCAACCTCTCTCGGATGAGTTGCACTTTCTGCATTTCCTCGTGAACCAAGTCTGGCCCTATTAAGGTAGCTTCACCAAACTCAAACCACCCTATAAGAGACCTACACCTCCTATCATACAATGCCTCGAATGGGGACATATGAATATTGGAATGGTAGTTGTTGTTGTACGCAAGCTTGATGAGAGGCAAGTGATCATCCCAACTGCCCTTGAAATTGATCACACATGCTCTTAACATGTCTTCTAAGGTCTGAATAGTCCGCTCATCCTATCCATCAGTTTGTGGGTGGAAACCTTTACTGAGCTTGACCTGGGTACCGAGTCCCTTTTGAAATGACTTCCAGAAGTGCAAGGTGAACTGGGTACCTCTATCTGAAATAATGGACAAGGGCACCCCATGAAGTCTGACCAACTCCCGGATATAAAGCCTAGCATAGTCCTCAGCTGATTCTGTGGTTTTAACTGGGAGGAAGTGTGCTGACTTAGTCATTCGGTCTACTATCAACCAGATTGAGTCATGCTGCTGGTGAGTACGGGGTAGACCTGTAATAAATTCCATATTTACCTCTTCCCATTTCCATGTGGGCATACTGATATCCTGTGTCATACCTCCCCGTCTCTAGTGTTTAACATTGACCTGCTGATAGTTTGGGCACTTGGCCACGAATTCTGCAATGTCTTTTTTCATTCCATTTCACCAATAAATATATCATAGATCACGATATATCTTAGTAGCACCTAGGTGGATAGAGTATCTTGAAATGTGTGCTTCTGCTAGTATCTGTTGTCTCAAATCACCCACATCTGGTACACATAGCCTGCCCTAGTAACAGAGCATACCATCTCCCCCTTTGGAGAAAGCCTCAACTTCTTTTCTGAGAACCACTTCCTTTAGCTTAAGTATTATGGGATCTTCATCCTGTCTGGACTTAACTTCAACAACCAAAGAAGAATCCGACCCACTTTGAATTACTACTCTGCCCTCAACTGAATTGACCAACTGTACCCCTAAACGAGCTAGTTGGTGAATATCTTTCCATAGTTCCTTTTTTCCCTTCAACATGGGCCATCTCCCCATAGAAAACCTGCTTAGGGCATCAGCCACCACATTGGCTTTGCCCTGGTGGTAGAGCACCTCTCATGTCATAGTCCTTCAACAGCTCCAACCATCTTCTTTGACAGAGATTTAAATCCTTCTGACTGAATACATATTGAAAGCTCTTGTGATTAGTGAAAATACCCATGTGAGCCCCGTAAAGGTACTGCCTCCATATTTTCAATGAAAACACCACTACTGCCAACTCCAAGTCATGAGTCGGGTAATTCTTTTCATGAATCTTGAGTTGTTTGGATGCATAAGCTATCACTTTACCCTGTTGCATTAGAACGCAACCAATCCCAACTCTGGAAGCGTCACAATAAACAACTAATCCCTCTGTTCCTTTTGGTCAGGTAAAAACTGGAGTGGTAGTGAGTCAAGTTTTTAACTCCTGGAAACTCTTCTCACATGCATCTAACAATTGAAATTTCACCTTCTTCTGAGTCAGCCTAGTCAGAGGAGAAGCAATAAAGGAAAAGCCTTCTACAAATCGTCTGTAATAACTGGCTAGACCTAAGAAACTCCTAATTTCGATTGGGGAAGTAGGTCTTGGATAGTCTTTCACCGTTGCTATCTTTTGAGGATCTACCTGAATACCCTCACCTGAGACCACGCGACCAAGGAAAGTCACTGACTTCAACCAGAATTCGCATTTGCTGAACTTAGCAAATAACTGGCGGTCTCTGAGCGTCTAAAGCACTATTTTTAGATGGTTAGCATGTTCTTCCTCATTCCTGGAGTATACCAGAATGTTGTTAATAAATACAACAACAAACATATCCAGATACTGCTTGACGACATTATTCATCAAGTCTATGAAAGCTACGAGGGAATTAGTTAGTGCGAAGGGCATAACCACAAACTCGTAGTGACCATATCGAGTTCAAAAAGTTGTTTTCGGTATGTCACATTCTCTAACTCTTAGCTGATGATACCCTAACCTGAGATCTATTTTGAAGAAACAACTGGCTCCCTGAAGCTAATCAAACAAGTCTTCAATCCTAGGTAAGGGATACCTATTCTTGACTGTGACTTTGTTCAACTGATGGTAATCAATACATATCATGAGGGTACCGTATTTCTTTCGCACAAATAGTACTTGAGCACCCCAGGGAGAGATGTTGGGTATGATAAAACCTTTATCAAGAAGGTCCTTTAGCTACTCCTTCAACTCCTTAAGCTCAGCTGGAGCCATTCTATAAGGAGGGATGGAGATGGGCTGAGTTGTCTGGAAGAAGGTCTATGTCGAAGTCTATTTCTCGTTCAGGAGGGACTCTAGGAAGATCTTTAGGAAACACGTCAGGGAACTCACTGACAATAGGAACTGACTGGATAGTTGGGGTCTCAGAGTTTGAATCTTTGACCCAAACTGGATGATAAATACACCCCTTTGAGATAAGCTTTCTGGAACCCCGGTCTGCTCGGTGCTAAGTCCTACTCCCACTGGATATTTTTATACTGACTAATAAGTGTATAACTAGAAACTGGGGCCCAAGACTAAGTCAGGAATACCTATCTAGAAGCACCCTGAGAGTCTTATCGGACCAGATTTTGTAACTGGGTTCTAAGAGTGGTCAGAGCTGCTTATTTAGAAGCATCGTAAATCGTCTAAAGAACAAACTGTAATATGAGACTGGGGTCCTAAGGCTGGTCAGAGCTGCTTATATTAAAGTTTCATAACCGCCTAAAGAACTACTAAAATCTGATACTAAGTCCAATTTTGATAACTGGGAGGCACTACTAACACCTCACTAAATACTGTAGTCAAACTGATTAGCTGACATTGCTGAAATTACTAAGTCTGCTAATAATTGTCTATGAACTGACTAACAAGAATATGTCTAAGATCTCAACATAGTCTATCAATATGGGAAACCCAAACTGATAGGACCAAGCCACAAGGACGACTAATCTAATAGGAAAAATTCTAGTTGATTTCATTCAACACTAGGGATAAAACCATCCTTACAAGAATGAGCATTTATACGATGACTGGGTAATTAAAATATGCAACAATCAACATAGACCATATTCCACAAGATATAAATGAAGTCTGACATATAATTTATTTGCATTTGGAAGTTCAGGGTTGGAATTCACTTTATGGAAACAAGCTTCAAAGTAGTCATAATCTGGTGGAAACATATCTACAATTAACATGAATAATATCCCACATGAATTAGAGGATATCTATGTAATACCCTGGAAATGCCTAGGAGTAGACCCGAGAAGCTAAAATTCAATACTGCTGAAAAATAGGGAAAACGTTGTAGAACGAGAGGTACAACAACTTGTGGTAGGTAACCACGAGCCATTGTTGGCAGTCGTAGGTTCATGTGTTCAGGTGGCAGTGGAAGCAACGATTGATGTACCGACTCATTGTAAGGAACAACGAGTCGTCGTTAGTAGTCATGGTAAGAGATGGACTTAGTAGTTGGGGAGTATAACCGGTCATCGAACGACCCATTGTGGCTTGAAAAAATCCGTTATGATGAGTCACGGTAAAGGAACCCAGATCTCCAGTAGACTCGACAGAAGGATACCATGATCCGCTGGAGCCCACAACGAGTTGTGGTGAGACTCGTTGTGGGGAATTTCAGAAGGTTCAGGAGGGAAAACAAATGGTCGATGTAACGATCCATTGTCTCAAAGGATGAGTCATCCTGTTCACTGTTTTTCAGATCCATAGGCCAGTCTCAGCAGTGCTTAGCACGAACAGATACCAAGGGTCGTGGTATCCTCCAACGACCCGTTGGGTCATCCATTGTTTGGCCCAGTGAACAATTTTCTGCGAATTCAGTAAGGTTATTTCCATTATTTCCTAGTCCTAAATCCCTATACTACGTTGTTTAAGGCTTGTTTTAGTTTTTTTAAGGAGGGGAGAAAGCCTACTCTAAGTTACTCTTCCCATACATGCAAGTTTGAAGGATTGAAGAGGTGATTCAAGGCCAAATTTCAAGGTTTCCATTGGGATATTACCTTGGTCAATTGGAGAGTATTAGAACCCGCTAATCCCAGGTATGTAAGGCTATGAGTGGGTGCTTCCTTCCACACCCATGCCCAATTTCTATCGAAACATGATGAATCGCCTATGATTAAGTATGGGTTTCTTCCCAATTGCATAATTCTCCAATCTCTATACATGGGTATGATTAGATTATATTTATATTGATGAAATTATGAAGCTTGGGCAGATTTTATATTGTTTTCAATCCAAATTGTGATTTCATAATTATGAAATTGAATGCCCATGGATGAGAAGTTCATGAAAGAAGAGAATGATGTTGAATGTATGATGATGATGAGATTTGATGATAAAGAGAATGTTTCTAAATATACCCATGATTTTGATGTTGTTTTCAAAATGAAATGAGTAGATCCTAGTATGGTAAACCTTTGGGCAACGCCTACATGTTGATTTAATGTGATGATTTTCCCGACATATGCTTACCACATTTTTTGAAGTGAAGTTTCCCAATTTTTCATAAATTCTAGCTTGTGGTATGTTGTGTTAAATATTTCTACAAGTAGCTTACCTCATGATTTGGAGTAGATGCTCCCACCTATGATTGAGCTTGTGGTATGTTTCGAAATGAAGCTTCTCATATGCATGAATTCACAATTGAGATGTGTGTCATTATTGAGCTTTGTCAAAGGACAATATTGAGCTTCATTTTCATATGATGTCGAGTCCATGCATGATTTCATTAATGAGCTTTGTCAATAGACAATGTTGAGCTTTGTTTTATATAGATGTTGAGTTATTCCTGACTTCATATTGAGCTTCATCATTAGACGATGTTGAGCTTCGTTATACATGATGTAGAGCATTGCACGTTTTTGGGAGAAGAGTCTAGCACTAAGCTGGTTAGGGGTCAATCACCCTATACCCCAGAACTATACGCCAACGTAGGTTGATACTGTTATATTATTGGGACCTCCCTTGTGAGTTATCCTCGGCCCAATTGGCCCTTAAGCTTGATATCGATATCATGGACGGCTTTACCCACTTGAGTGAGATAGTTGGGACCATGTAAGCTCTATCGTGGTATGTCGATTAAGAGACGATTCTCCCACTGTCTATATTTCCAGATTTGCATTTTCATTACTCATGATTACCTTATGCATTCATGTTCTAAAAGTAAGTTTTGACTCAATGTTCAACTTTTGATATAAATGCTATGTTCATATTTGAGTCATTCGAGTTAGTCATGATGTTATGAAGCTATGCGTGGTCATGTCATGATAAGATTTTGATTTTAAAATGAATGCATGTAGTGCTTCTACTTATACTTGAAAGCTTATGATATGGAATGAATGTTTTAAAAGATTTACTTTGCTTAAGCGGTTTTACTTACCTTGCATACTCAGTATATTTCACATACTGACTGTATACTTTCTATGCTGCATCATTTCATGATGCAGGATCCGGTTCTCAAGTTCAGCCCCACTCATAGTCGCTTATCAGAGTCAGCACCTGTGTGATTGGTGAGTCCTTATCTTTCGAGGACTATACTTTTAGCTTCATGTCATATTTCAGTTTCAGGTTTTGTGGAGTTAGTTGGGGTCTTGTCCCATCAACTCGTCTAGACTAAAGGCTTTCAGTCTTATGTATGTATAGCTTCAGATATTATTCTGATGCGCCATTGTATGAGACTTCCGCTAATTTTATAATTATGCTTTCTTCATGTTTATTAAATGAGTTTGTTAAATACTTATTCCATGGGTCGACTTGGGGTCTCTCGAGGTCCCTTGTCCCGTGTCTACAATCCGGGTCCATGCTCGGGTCATGACAAACTCGGTATCAGAGCAATAGATTTGATGTGTCTTATGGAGTCTAAAAGTCGCGTTAAGTAGAGTCTTTTTTATAGGTGTGAAGCGCGCCACACTTATGATGAAGAGGCTACTAGACGTTTTAGGAAATGTTCCCTTCTTTCATGATCTATGTTGAGAGATGAGGGAGTTAAATGCAGTTGAATTCGTGAATTTAAAGCTAGGAAGGATTACTATTCAAGAGTGTGCCCTTGAGTTCACCTACTTATCTATGTAGGTCCTGGAGTTAGTGGCCGACCAGTGGGCGCGGGTGAGCAGATTTGTGCATGGTATAGCAGGATATTTGGACAAGGAATGCAGGACAGCTATGCTCCATCAGGACATGGACTTCCCTCACACTGTGTTGTACGCTCAACAGATGGAGGTGGCACATTCAAGGGAGAGGGAGTCCAAGAGGGTCAGTACTGAGGACCAAACTGAGTGTGCCATCTAGTCCTAGACATGATCAGAGAGGGTAAGCGTCAGGCTCGAGGGGTTATAACAGTAGACGCGCAGAATCCAGCATTCCCGCTTGTCGGAGGTGCAGCCGAGTACACACATGCTAGTGTTTGGAAGAATAAGGAGCTTGTTTTGGATGTGGGCAGCCTAGACATTTGCTCAAAGATTGTCCCGCTATGAGACAGGATCAGGTTGGGGGTCGAGGCCCCGCTTCTAGTTCAGCAGCCCCACCCCCACACAGAGCATATCAAGGGGCATCTACTAGCACAGCTAGTGGGCAGTGCCAGAACAGATTCTATGCCTTAGCCACTCATCAGGAGTAGGAGGCCTCACCAGATGTAGTCACCGATTTGTTAAGAGTCTTTCATGTTGATGTATATGCATTGCTAGATCTGGGGGCTACCCTATCTTTTGTGACACCATACGAAGCTAGTAGCTTCGGAGTTAGTCCTGATGTTCTTTTAGGGACCTTCTTAGTTTCTACTCTAGTAGGTGACTCAATTATATCTAGACGGGTGTATAGAGGTTGTCGGGTCTCAGTTCTTCATAAGGTCACCTCAGTAGATTTTATAAAGTTAGCCATGACCGATTTTAATGTTATTCTCGGCATGGATTGGCTATTCACATGCTATGATTCAGTTAATTATAGGAATCGGTCAGTAGAGTTCAGATTTTCAGGTGAGCCAGTCTTAGAATGGAAGGGTAGTTCGTGCCTGTAGGTAGATTCATTTCCTACCTTAAGGCCAGAAAGATGATTTCTAAGGGTTACATGTACCATCTAGTTAGGGTTAAGGATGTGGAGTCTGATACCCTGACTATCCAGTCCGTACCAGTAGTATGTGAGTATCTAGAGGTCTTTCCTGATGATTTGCCAAGTGTCCCTCCCAAGCGGGAGATTGATTTTGGTATAGATCTTCTTCCCGACACGCAGCCTATATCTATTCTGACTTACAAAATGGCTCCAGTTGAGCTAAAAGAGTTGAAGGATTAGTTGAAGGACCTGTTAGATAAGGGCTTGATTAGGCCAAGTCTCTATGGGGTGCACCAGTATTATTTGTTCGAAAGAAGGACGGTTGCCTTCACATGTGTATTGACTATCGGCAGTTGAATAAGGTTACCGTCAAGAACAGGTACCCCTTACCAGGATCAATGATTTTTTTGAACTGCTTCAGGGTTCCAAGTGTTTCTCCAAGATTGATCTCAGATCCTATTATGACCAGCTCAGGGTTCGGGAGAGTGACATCCCAAAAACCTCTTTCAAGACTCGGTATGGTCATTACAAATTTGTTCTTATGTCTTTTGGACTAACCAATAGCCCTACAACTTTTATGGACCTAATGAACAGGGTGTTCAAGTCATATTTGGACATGTTCATGATTGTATTCATTGATGACGTCCTTATATACTCTCGGAGCGAGGAGGAGCATGCCGCTCACTTGAGAATAGTGCTTCAGACCCTCAAGGATCATCAGCTATATGCAAAGTTCAAAAAATGTATGTTTTTATTGGACTCAGTGGCATTTCTAGGCCATGTGGTATCAGGTGAGGGCATAAAAGTAGACTCTTAGAAGATCGAGGCGGTAAAGAATTGGCCCACACCAATGAGCCCATCAGATATCATAAGCTTTTGGGGCTTAGCGTGTTACTATTAGAGATATGTGGAGGGTTTTTCATCTAGCCGCACCATTGACCAAGTTGACTTAGAAAAAGGTGAAGTTTCAATTGTCGGAGGCTTGTGAGAAAAGCTTCCTACTCACTTCAGCACCAGTGTTGACCCTACCTGAGGGTACCGATGGTTTTGTGGTGTATTTTGATGCTTCGCGAGTCGGACTCGGGTGTGTGTTGATGCAGCATGGGAAAGTGATATCTTATGCCTCAAGACAGTTAAACATTCACGAAAAGAACTACCCGACCCATGATCTTGAATTGGCAACGTTGGTGTTTGCATTGAAGATATGGCGGCATTACTTGTATGGGGTCTATGTGGATGTATTCACAGATCACAAGAGCTTGCAATATGTGTTCACGCAGAAAGATCTCAATCTTCGGCAAAAAAGGTGGTTGGAGTTACTAAAGGACTATAAGATAAGTGTCCTTTACCACCCGAGCAAGGATAATGTGGTTGCGGATGCACTTAGTAGGCTCTCTATGGAGAGTGTGACCCACGTGGATGAGGGAAAGAAGGAGTTGGTGAGGGAGGTCCATCAACTCGCAAGGTTGGGAGTTAGATTGGTCGACTCGACCGATGGCGGTGTTGTCGTGCAAAATAGATTAGAATCATCCTTGGTGGTTGATGTCAAGTCTAGGCAAGATAAGGATTCGATTTTGAGGAAGCTGAAGGATGCTGTGCGGAGTCAAAAGGTGGAGGTTTTCTCCCAAGGGGGAGATGGTGTGCTACGGTACCAAGGTCTTCTATGTGTCCCGGATGTTGATGATTTGAGAGTGTAGATATTGCATGAGGCACATGGTACCAGATATTCTATCCATCCGGGATCCATGAAGATGTAATGGGACTTGCCAGAAATCTATTGGTGGGATGGTATGAAGAAGGATATTGCAGAGTTTGTAGCCAAATGTCCAAACTATCAGCAAGTGAAAGCCGAACATCAAAGGCTGGGAGGCGTACTGCAGGATATCAGCATTCCCACTTGGAAGTGGGAAGAGATTAATATGGATTTTATTACCAGTCTACCTCATAGTCACCGACAATATGACTTCATTTGGGTGGTAGTAGACAGGTTTACCAAGGCTACAGACTTTCTACAGGTCAAAACCACAGATTCAACGGATGATTATGCCAAATTATATATTCGGGAGTTGGTTCGACTTCATGGGGTTCCCTTGTCTATTATCTCGGACAAAGGTACTCAGTTTACCTCTCAGTTTTGTTGGTCTTTCTATAAAGGGATTGGGACTCAGGTTACGCTCAGCACGACATTCCATCCGCAAACGGATGGCCAGGCGGAGCGGACAATTCAAACTCTCGAGGACATGTTCAGAGCTTGTGTGATGGACTTTAAAGGTAGTTGGGATGATCACTTTCCTTTAATCGAGTTTGCTTACAATAATAGCTACCACTCCTGTATCAAAATGGCGCCGTTCGAGGCTTTTTACGGGCGGAGGTGTAGATCGCTGGTCGGATGGTTTAAGGTTGGTGAGGTAGCCATGATAGGACCTGATTCGGTTCATGAGCCATGGTAAAGGTTCAGTTGATAAGGGACAGGCTGAAGGCCACTCAGAGTCTTCAAAAATCATATGCTAATGTGAGAAGAAGAGATCTGGAGTTTGAGGTGGACGATTGGGTATTTCTAAAGGTATCTCCCATGAAGGGAGTGGTGCGGTTCAGAAATAAAGGGAAACTCAGTCCCCGCTATGTTGGTCCCTACTGGGTTGTGAGGAGAGTTGGTAAGGTGGCGTATGAGTTGGACTTGCCATTGGAGTTATCTTCAGTTCATCCTGTGTTTCATGTGTCACTTTTGAAGAAGTGTTTGGGTGATCCAGCTTTTGTAGTTCCAGTGGACAATGTTGGTGTAAAAGACAGTCTCAGTTATGAAGAAATTCCCATTGAAATCTTGGATCTTTAGGTTCGGAAGCTAAGAAGTAAGGAAGTAGGCTCAGTTAAGGTATTGTGGAGAAATCAGCATGTTGAAGGAGCTACGTGGGAAGCTGAAGCGAATATGATGGCTAGATACCCACATTTGTTCTCTAGCGGCTCAGTTTTAGCTTGAGGTATCAGTTTTGCACTCAGACTCTATTTAGTATCCATGTTTAAACTATGTGTACAAGTTTCTTTTATGTATGTGGATGTGTGAATGATTGGTGAATTCAGTTCAGCTATGTGTTTTGAATCGGAGGTAGTCATTCCGTCAGTTTTCAGTTAAAAGTGATCAGTTTTGAATATGATAATTTGTATGTTTCTGTTTTCTGCTTGTTTTCAAAATTCGAGGACAAATGTTTCCAAGGGGGATATATTATAATACCCCAGAAGTGCCTAGGAGTAGACCGAGGAAGCTAAAATGCAAAACTGCTGAAAGTTGGGGGAAAGTTGCAGAATGAGACGTACAATGACTCGTGATAGGTAACCACGAGTCGTTGCTGGCAGTTGTGGGTTCAGGTGTTCAGGTGGCAGTGGAAGAAACGGTTGATGTAACGACTCATAGTTCCTAACAATGAGTCTTCGTTAGTGGTCATGGTAAGAGATGGACTTAGTAGTTGGGGAGTATAACGGGTCATCCAACGGCCCCTCGTGGCTTGCAACGATCCATTCTGAGGAGTCGTGGTAAGGGAACCCAGAACTCCAGTATACTCGATGGACGGATACAACGATCCATTGGAGCCCCCAATGAGTCGTGTGAGACTCGTCGTAGGGAATTTCAAAAGGTTCAGGAGGGAAAACAACGGTCGATGTAAGGATCCATTGTCTAAGAGGACGAGTCATCCTGTTCGCCCATTGTTTGAATCCGAAGGCTAGTCTTAGTAGTGCTTAGCACGCACAGATACCACTGGTCGTGGTATCCTCCAACGACCCGTTGGGTCATCCATTATTTGGCCAAGTGAACAATTTTCTGCGAATTTAGTAAGGTTATTTCTATCATTTCCTAGTCCTAAGGCCCTATACTACATCATTTAAGGCTCGTTTCAGTGGGTTTAAGGAGGGGAGAAAGCCTACTCTAAGTTATTCTTCCCATGCATGCAAGCTTGAAGGATTGAACAGGTGATTCAAGGCCAAATTTCAAGGTTTCCATTTGGAACTTACTTTAGGCAATTGAAGAGTGTTAGAACCCGCTAATCCTAGGTATGTAAGGCTATGAGTGGGTGCTTCCTTCCACACCCATGCCCAATTTCTATCGAAACATGATGAATCACCTATGATTAAGTATGGGGTTTCTTTCCAATTTCATAATTCTTCAATCTCTATACATGGGTAAGATTAGATTATATTTATATTGATGAATTGTGAAGCTTGGGTAGATTTTAAATTATTTTCAATCCAAATTGTGATTTCTAAATTATGAAATTGAATGCCCATGGATGAGAAGTTCATGAAAGAAGAGAATGATGTTGAATGTATGATGATGATGAGATTTGATGATGAAGAGCATGTTTCTAAAGATACCCATGATTTTGATGTTGTTTTCAAAATGAAATGAGTAGATCCTAGTATGATAAAACTTTGGGCAATGCCAACATGTTGATTTAAAGTGATGATTTTCCCGACATAAGCTTACCACATTGTTTGCAGTGAAGTTTCCCAATTTTTCATAAATTCTAGCTTGTGGTATGTTGAGTTAAATATTTCTACATGTATCTTACAACATGATTTGAAGTAGATACTCCCGCCTATGATTGAGCTTGTGGTATGTTTCGAAATGTAGCTTCTCATATGCATGAATTCATAATTGAGATGTGTGTCATTATTGAGCTTTGTCAACGGACAATGTTGGGCTTCATTTTCATATAATGTCGAGTCCATGCATGATTTGATTAATGAGCTTTGTCAATAGACAATGTTAAGCTTTGTTTCATACGACGTTGGGTTATGCTTGACTTAATACTATTATATTATTGGGACTTCCCTTATGAGCTATCCTCGGCCTGATTGGCCCTTAAGCTTGATATCAATATCATGGTATCGTCCATCGCCCTGGCAAGGTTATGGACGGCTCTACCCACTTGAGTACGATAGTTGGGACCACGTAAGCTCTATCGTGGTATGTCCGTTAAGTGACGAGTCTCCAACTATCTAAATCTTCCAGATTTGCGTTTTCATTACTCATGATGATTACCTTATGCATGCATGCTCTAAAAGTAAGGTTTGACTCAATATTCAGCTTTTGATATAAATGCTATGTTCAGCTTTAATTCATTCGAGTGAGTCATGATGTTGTAAAGCTAAGCATGGTCATGTCATGATAAAATTTCGATTCCAAAATCAATGCATGTAGCCCTTCTACTTATATTTGAAAGCTTATGATATCGCATGAATGTTTTAAAAGATTTACTTTGCTTAAGCGGTTTTACTTACCTTGCATAGTCGGTACATTCCACGTACTGATCGTATGCAACGAAGCTCAACATTGTCTATTGACAAAGCTTACTAATGAAATCATGCATAGACTGGACATCATATGAAAATGAAGCTAAACATTGTCCTTCGACAAAGCTCAATGGTGCCATACATCTCAATTATAAGTTCATGCACATGAGAAGCTTTATTTTGAAACATACCACAAGCTAGAATTTATAATAAGAATTGGGAAATTTCTCTTTAAACAATGTGGTAAGTATATGTTGGGAAAATCATCACTTTAATCAACAAGTGGGTATTACCCAAAGCTCTATCATTCTAGAATCTAATCGATTCATTTAGGAAACAACATCAAAATCATGGGTAGTTTTAGAAACATGCTTTTCATCATCAACTTCATCACCACCACACATTTACCATAAATTACCCCTTTTATGAACTCTTCACCCATGGACGTTTTAGATTCAATTTTTTAGAAAAAAACAAATTTTATAAGAGAAACAAGTTAGAATACGCCCAAGCTTCATAAATCATCAATATAAACTCAATCTAATCATATCCATGAATAGAGATATAAAAATCATGCAATTAATCAAAACCCCATAATTGATTATTCATAATTTAACACTAATTGATAAGAATTGGGCATGGGTGTGGAAGGAAGACACCCATTAAAATCCTACATACCTAGAAATGAGGAATTCTATCACCCTTCAATTGCCCAAGATCAGATTCCAAAGGAAACATTGAATTTTTCCTTGAATCACCTCCTTCAAGCCTTCAACCTTGCATGCATGCGGAGTATGCACTTAGAATAGGTCTTCCCCTACTAAAACCCTTCAAAACGAGCCCTAAACGACGTAGTATAGAGCCTTAGGACCAGGAAATGACGGAAATGCCTTTACTGAATTCGTTGAAAACTGATCACTAGGCCAAACAACGGATGGACCAATGGGTCGTTTGAGGATAACATGACCCATGGTATCTACCCGTGCTATGCACTGTCCCAGTCATATCTCGGAATAAAACCACAGACGAAAAGGACGAATCCTTCTAGGCTCCAATGGGTCGTTGAACTACTCGTTGATTGCTCCCCCTGAACCTTCTAAACTTCTCTCCAACGAGCCTCACCACAGCTCATCGTACGCTTCAACGGGTCGTGGTTACTATCCGCCCTTTCTAACTGAGATCTGGGCTCCCTTACCACGGCTCCCACAACGTGTCACTGCAAGCCACAAAAGGTCATTGCACGACCCATCCTACCTTCCTACTGCCAAGTCCACTTCCTATCATGACAACAAAAGACGGCTCATGGTTACTTACCACGGGTCGAGGTACCTGTTGTCCTACAACCTCTTTTCCAACTTACAGCAGTTTTGTCTTTTAGCTTCCCGAGTCTACTCCTAAGCACTTATGGGGTATTACATCTATGAGGATCAAAAATAAATAACAAGTTCATGTCTGAAATAAAGACATCTTCTTCAAGAGCATTGCAGCAACCTAAAAAAGTAAACCAGCTCACCCTCAAATTTCTCGCAGCGACTTCTACAAGTGAGGTTGAGTCGAACTCTCTAGATCATAGTCTACACTCAAAAAAATATGCATGTGTAGTACTAGTATGATACAATGTACTGGTAGACATTATCAGCTGACCTTATATAATAATGAATATACATATAAAATAGCAACATACATTCAATGGAGCAGATAATGATCACATAACCCTATCTCTAAAAACATTCAGGGTAAGGTTGAAAAATGGCCTGCTCGGCAAATTAGGCCTTGCTGCAGCAGGGGTTAAACCACGGTAGCAATCTCGCTGCAATGGTAACTTAACCGTAGAAGCGGTACTGAGTAGGCAGTAACTCTACCATGTAGTCAACCTTAAGTTCCTCACCTAGCACTTTCTCACAATCAGTTCACCAGCTCCAAACAGATTTTTACACTTAAGAAACTCAACAAATCAAATTGTCAACTTATTACAATGAATAAACACATGAATCCTCAATAATTAATTCATCAACTCTCCACTTATTCACATATAACTTTGTAAAGATACAACAATTCATAACAAATACATCAACATCGAATTCAGAAGTAACTACGCATTCAAGCATCACAGTTTCAGACAGTTCATATATCTTCAAACCAATCCTCACTCTTCAGCTCTCTTTTGATATCGTGCCATCGATAATATATTGGAACACACCTCTGTCACATCATCGAACACACTCACACGGAATATTACTTTACATATATGCTAGAGGGTCTTATTTCTTCTCTTCCAATCATGACCTGTAGGGGACTCTTGTAATGATCCACCCGATCATTATAGCATTCCGACCCAAAAAAACTGAGCAAATTAAAATTTTTTAGAAATTCATGATAAATCCCCGACAAACAAAGGACATGCAGAGAATAAAATCAAACGGGCGTAGCCGAGATCGGATGGACCCAAGCGGGTATCCGCCGCGGCGAGATATTCTCTGCCAAAGTGGAGCCACTGTAGCAGAAGGTATGACCGCTATAGCAGATGAAGAAGACCAAAAATTAGAAATCCCATTCTGATTTGGATATTAAAAACCTAGTCCTTGAAGAGGACTTATTAAAAACATCTAAAAATAGAAAATAGACTTTTTGGAGGAAAAACGGAGGAACCAAGGGGGGATTTGACATCCATGGCTAGGAACTTTTGCAAGGGAATCAAGAATGGGATAGCTATAGACGAAGACGATCGGGACGATAGCTTGGCGCCCAGCTAGGCTATGGTTACTCACTTTTGTGATAGACTATGATTAGCTAAACATATACATGCATGGATTTATGCGCGTCACACGTAGTTAAAAATTAACCCTAAAAATAAAGATGTGGGGATGTGAAATTTTGTGTGTGAGGAATTAAAGGAGAGAATCTAGTGTAGATATAATTTACTTCTCCTGAAGATTAGGGGAGTGAATTTGAGTGGTGCATGTAATTCCTGTGTTTAATAGAATTGATTTGATTGACTAAAACGAGTTAGATAACCATGATTACTATGTGATTTGGGAGGAGATCTTACGAGAAACACGTAGCATGTGCTAAAGATCCTGAGTTAGGAAATCGAAATCGGATTTACAAAATTGTAGGAGAATAAATGGTAATATGCTAATTAATTATAGATGATAGAATTTATGATGAATTTCTTGTCTGAAATTTAAACTATATCCTTGAAATTGTTGAACTCACATAAATTGGTGTTAACCTGATGTTAACGAGGAAGGAAGATGGTCGTGTTAGGTCAATGCGATACGAGGTCTGATACGATAAAATATTAAGGCGAGATGTACTAATGGTGTGAATCACGATATTTCTGATGAAATTATCCATAAAAAACGATGGAAGGGGACTGGTCAGAGTACTGCTAATATAGTAGCGCTATACTGAGAGTGGTAACGCTATAGCGAGACCGCTACAGCGGCAGTAATACCGCTGCAGTGGAGCCCAATCTACTGAGCCAACCAGGTTGCGACTCTTCATGATCTACAGGGAATAATTAGTGTTTAACCTCTAGAAATATAAAATAGAAGATGGTAAGTAGAAAATGCATGTGTGGTTTGAAAGTTTGCGACATGTAAGTCTTTCTATGCGTATGGAGATTGGTGATGGTACTTCTCACCATTATGTTAATTTCTCAACTGTGATCTACGTGTGAATTTCGACTGCAAAGCTATAAGTGTTATTATCTACATTCTTATGTGAATGAACCTATAGATATGATGTGTGATGAGTGTGTTTCAAGGGTGTGAATGTGGTTCTTTATAAACGGTATCAGTGGTCCGAGATGTTATGTAATAAAGAGAGGAAGAATGGTGTAATATCAATGAGAGAGGTACAACATAGGGCCGGGAGGAGGTACTCTGTACATTATTATATCAGTATGATTAGATCCTGATTGAGGTTTCTAGATATGAGAGGCTCATCCCGAAGGTGAGCATCCAGGTGAGCGTTATGAGAGAGTGGATTGACAGGTATGGTGAAATCTTCATACAGCTAGATGTATGAAATGAATACACTGACGGGTATAATAAAGGACTCATGCGGCCGGGTGTACACTACATGGATTTCTAGAGTCACCTGTAGTTCATAACCGGAACGGCAAAAGCCTCTGGTATGTGTGTACAGTGATATCATGGAGGCGTGTGCCTACACATTACTGGTGGTATAATCGAGTTCAGATTGATTTGAGTAAGGCATGACACCTATGTTTATTGGTGGTGATGATACCGAGAAAGTGACGATATACTTGTGTAATCCAAGGGATGTACGTTGTGATGTGAGACCGCATCGATGTGAGGTATGATTATGATATATAAGATAGCTATGTCTGTGTGGTAAATTTCTGAATTAAGATACAATGTATGATTTGCATAATATATGATACTTGTTTGATGATATTCTCAAGATTTTAACGTGATATATGTGCATGCAGATTGAATGTATGTCGCACTTATTGTTATGTGTTATATGAAAGGGCATGACTATCATAAATGATAATTGTATGGACAAATTATATTACATTAGAACCTCATGAGAAAATTATTTTGATGATGAATCACAGGATAAATTTGGCTATAAAACACTTAATGAATGAAAGACATGATAGGAAAATTTAAAGGATCGAGTTTCTAGGTTACTCTGTAGTGACTACCGCTGCAGCGGACATATTGTCGCGTCAATGGGACCGCGGCAATGGGACCGCAGCCGCGGGACTGAGGTAGTAGTAGCACCTGCGCTGCAACGGAAATGGAGAGATAGAATAGTAGGCTAACAGTGCGCCAAGATAATAATATGGGTAATTATATTTGTGAATTTTCATAACTTAATTGGTTATGGTAATTTATAAAAATGTGAGTTTAGAGAAATTGAGAAGTGGGAATTAGTTTTATTTTGTGTCAATGCTTATTAATTATTTTACTTTTATGTGAACAAACTATAGTCAGCCGATGATGCATACCAATATGTGTGGTGTACTGATACTACTCTTGCTACGCCTTTTTGGTGTAGGTCGTGTAGGTTGAAGTTCTTTATAGAGTGGCCGTCATTTAGTTACAACTTCTACATTCTTCTGCAGATGAAGTTGTGTCTTTTATTTGTCGGTACTCAGTCGTAGAACTCTTGCACCTATTTAGATTAGATATTTGGAAGAATTGTGTTAGTTTGGAGGTTCTTTTATGTTTATCTTGGTTGAGTTGTAAAAACTGAAAAAAATAAAGAAAGATTTGACTTATTAATCACAAGATGACTATGTTTTTTTGATACGTTGTTGTCTAGGGAAAAAAGTGTTCTCCTATCGAGTAGAATCGACCAGGTGCCCGCATGGCCTATTTAGTTGGGTTGTGACAAGTTCATATCATAGCGTCTAGGTTATCTATCTACTAGTACAAGAGAAATATCGAGTAGACTCCTGCGGATTGGTGTGTAGACATCCACATCTAATCTTCAAGAATCTATATGTCATATAGGAAGTCCCACTTATTTCTTTCCTATCGTGCCATCCGGTTGTGTTGATCGTCCGAGTTGAGTCCAATTGGTATTTGGAAGATTTCAATTGGTACCTTGATAGGACTAATTGGTATCTACTTAAGTGTGATTAATAAAAATCTGTGATAAGACTGGTGGATGGGATTAACTTGAGTTAACCATAGAAACAAAAGAAATCTTATTATATAATTGTTGTTTTTCTTAGCAAGTGTCGCTACAGTGAAGGCTGTGTCACTGTAGCGGACGAGCTATCGCAAAAGAATTACTGTTGCCGTGATGGAGCGACTACTGCAGCGGACGTTTCAGGCACAATGCCAGATTCCAAAAATTTTCAAGTTCCCCTATTTTAAAATGGCAACCACAAGTATCAATCAACCAAACCATTCGAGCAATGCAAGAATAGTAAAATCACAGTGATAGATAATAAAGGGCCAACACTGCCAAAGTCTTAAGATGCCAAATGGGCATCCACAAGCCAGGAGGGAAACAAGTACCAACATCAAAAAGCAGGAAATAGAATTCTCTTACAAGCCCCAAATGGGGACTGCCCAAAACAATAGAAAAAACATAATATGTAGGGTACAGGGGGAGGGGAAACATGGCAACCCATCTAGCTGGAGGCCTCATCCCTGTCACTGTCGGCCTTATTACTGTCACTGCCAGCCACATCATCCTCTCCCTCCTCGAACCCGCTGAGGAAGGACAACTCGGGAAGATCATGTTGGGTCGCCTGAGGTGTCCTAGTACCGCGAGTGAGGGTCTTCAGAATTTTTTTAATTCCCTTCCACATGCACACGATTAGTTTGTCACGGGAGCACCTCTTCCTCCTCTCCTTCTCCAGATCCGCCTGGAGCTCAACATGGGCTTGGGCCAGGGCAACAATCACCCTCTGTATCTCTCCCAAATCAGCAACAGTTGCACTAGAGGGTCGGCTGTTGGAAGGTCGGCTAGTGGAAGATCGGCTGGCAGAAGGCCTGCTGGGGGAAGGAGGTCTAGGCAAACCCCTGAGGAGCTCACACACATCTGCCATCTGGGCCTCTAACCTCCTGAATGGTCCCGAGGGTCTAGAAGTGTCATCTCTTCCCTTGCCCTCAGCTGATGCAGACTTCCTCTTCTTTCTTCCCCTCCCTGGAGCACCCTTCACCCTCAAGGGATCGAAGGGCCCACTGCAATCCACAATGATATCTCGGGACTCTAGATGGACACCAGCCCACTTGCATAGCCTGTAATGAGACAGCAGGCTAGTGATAGTCTTCATGTGGAAATACCTCCACTCCTTGATGATTTGGGCCTCTACATTGACCCTCACCCCACTCAGATAGCGGATGCCACCAAAGCCTAAGGGTAAGTCACGTTTTTGACATTAGAGGATGGGTGGATCCTCTGAGACACTAGATTGAGCCACCTGTTGGCCTCCACTATAAAGTGGGTACTCTGAAGGCCCATCCTGGTAACCCCAGTTGGTAGTAGCCCTTCGCTCTTCCACCACTTAAAGTGTTCACTAGCCACTACCCGTTCCCGTGCACATCACAGTTCTTCAACTCAGCCTCGAGCGGGTTTGGCAAACCCAAGGCATCATTGATAGTAGCAGGGGTCAGGATAATCTACATGCCTCTAATGTAGGCCACTGGCTCATCTCGACCCCAAGCGATGATGTAGAGGTTAACATAAAATTCCCAAACCCAGGCCACATTGGCCTTGCCCAGATCCTCCACCAAAGGGCTCCACCCGATCTCATGGAGGAGATTACAGAACTCTGAGGCTTTTTCCTCCACGACCTACATGAAGAAACCCCTCTTGTGCAGTAGATCCTTCATGGCCTGTTCGTTGTACCAGAATTGACATTGGTCATTGACGAAGCAGATGTAGTCCTTGGTGTGAATGTTGCTGTTGGAAGAGGCCATGATAGAAAACCTGAAATGAAAGAAAAAGGTTAGAAGTGAAAAAAGTGGGATAAGGATAAAAAACACATTGACTATTTTTAAACCTAGGCATTGTCCCGAGGACCGCTGCAGTGGTTTCGTATCCACTATAGCGGGTTCACTTCAGCAGAAACTTAATCGCTGTGATGATACTGCTACATCGGACATCGTCATACCCAAACCTTTAGACCCCTTCAATGAAGGTTGAAAATTCAACATCCATAGTTCTCCAAATTAACAAAAAATTTGGGCAAGGAGGAGACTTGCCCAAGCCCTAGCAACTATTACCCGCCCAATATGGTCCAATTTCAAACCTAAAAGGGTCAAAACCATTACCCCATCCAAACTACCTCATTTTTGACCTTACAACCCCATGAAAATTATCAAGATCATGTAGAGAACAGTAGGAAACACATAAAGACGTAAAAATTACGAGCATACTTCGGGATTATAGCCTAACAAGCAAAAAGGAAAAACCCACCTCTCCACTTCGAGAACTACTCAAAAACAAGGGTAATAGAAATGACATCAAGAGAAAATGAAGCATGGTAATAGGCATGATATCGCGAGAAAAGGAAGCAAATGAAGCCTAGGATCACAAGAGTAGAGCATTACCTGAGAAAATGTCAAATTCTTGTCGGAGGAGGTTGAGAGAAATTGTGCAAATGGAATTGGAAAAGTTGGAAAAAGAACTTGGAAACCCTCTATTTTGCCTTTAAACTAACCCCAATTGTCCGCTGCAGCGGACCATGTTTTTGTTGCGGCGAGACCGCTATAGTGGAGATTCCACATACGGCAGCAGACTATCAAGAATAGTGACTGTTGAAATTCTATGACCGAACCTCGCCTTTTCAAAAAATAATTGGTCTAAAGATGTCCGACGAATCAGTAATACTTATGATGATGGGGTGGAGAGGAAAATATCTGTAACGCCGAAGGAAGGGTAATGACTTGAGTTGGCCTTTGGGTCTAGGTGAAAACCTAGGAAAGTAATCATGACCCTGCTAGAAACTAATCGATGGTACATGGAAAAAGATTAAGAATGAGGCCTAGCATAAGGGCCCTGAAAATAAGCGGCTCAAAGACTGGAACACAGGAATTAAAATGAGTCCTGACACTAACTAGGAGTAAGAGGAAATTGGTGGTAGTTATTTAACCACGCCTCATAATCGTAGTGCCATTTGGGAACAAACAAATTTTTAATTAGTATTTGTTGTAACGACTCCCCTGGCCGTTATAGCATTTCGACCCCAAAAAACTGGCCAAGTTAAAAATTTTCGAAATTCGCGATAAATCCCCAAAGAAAGAAGGGGACATGGAGAATAAAATTGAACGGGCGTAGTCGAGATCGAGTGAACCCAAGCGGGTATTCACCGCGCAGGGAAGTTTTCCTCCACAGCAGTGGAAGATATGACCACTGCGGATGACGTGGACCAGAAATCCGCAATTCCGAGGAGGACTTATTAAAAACATCTAAAAGTAGAAAATAGAATTTTTGGAGGAAAACCAGAGGATCCAAGAGGGGATTTGACAACCATGGCTAGGAACTTTCGCAAGGGAATCAAGAATGGGATAGCCGCAGACGAAGATGATGGGGACGATAGCTTGGCGCCTAGGTAGGATATGCCTTACTCACTTCTGTGATAGACTACGATTAGCTAAACATATACGTGCATATGATTGATGCGCTTCACACATCCTTACAAATTAACCCTAAAAATAAAGAAGTGGGAATGTGAAATTGTGTGTCTTGCATGTGAGGAATTGAATGAGAGAATTTAGTGTAGATATAATGACTCGTCAGAAGATTAGGGGAGTGAATTTGAGTGATACATGTAAGTCTTGTGTTTTAATAGAATTGATTTCATTGACTAAAACGAGCAAGATAACCGTGATTACTATGTGATTTGGGAGGGGGGTTCAGGAGAAACACATAGCATGTGCTGAAGATCTTGAGTTAGGAAATCGAAATAGGATTTACGAAATTGTAGGATAATAAATTGTAATATGCTAATTCATTATAGATGATAGAATTTATGATGAATTTCTTGTTTGAAACATAAGCTATCCTTGAAATTGTTGAACTCACATAAACTAGTGTTAACTTGATGTTAACAAGGAGGGTGGATGGTCGTGTTAGGTTAATGCACTACGAGGTCTAATACGATGAAATCTTACAGCAAGATGTACTAATGATGTGAATCACGATATTCATATTGAAAAGATCCATAACAAAAGGCTAGAAGGGGTCTGGTCAGAGTACTGCTAACATAGTACCATTGCAGCGAGACCGCTATAGCATAGTAATACCGCTACAGCGGAGCCCAATCTACTAAGCGGGCCAGGTTGCGACTCGTCATGATCTACAAGGAATTATTAGTATTTAACCTCTTAAAATATAATATAGAAGATGGTAAGTAGAAAATGCATGTGTGGTTTGAAAGTTTGCGACATGTAAGTCTTTCTATGCGTATGGAGATTGGTGATGGTATTTCTCACCACTATGTTAATTTCTCAACTTTGATCTATGTATGAATTTCAGCTACAAAACTGTAAGTGTTATTATCTGCATTTTTATGTGAATGAACCTATGAATATGATGTGTGATGAATGTCTTTCAAGGTGTGAATGTTGTTCTTGATAAACGGTATATGTGGTCTGAGGTGTTATGTAATAAAGAGAGAAAGAATGGTGTAATATCGATAAGAGAGGTACATCTTGGGGCCTGGAGGAGGTACTGTATGTTATTGGATTAGTGTGACCAAATCCTGATTGAGGTTTTTAAATATAAGAGGTTTGTGCTCGAGGTGAGCATTTGGTTGAGGGTTATGAGAGAGTGCATTGACAGGTATGGTAAAATCTTCATGCGGCTAAATGTACGAAATGAATACACTGGCAGGTATGATAAAGGACTCATATGGCCTGGGGTACACTACATGAATTTCTAGAGTCCCTTGTAGTTCATGACCGGAACGACAAAAGTAAGACCCTTTGGCAAGTGTATACAGTGATGTGACGGAGGTGTGTGCCCAACACATTACCGTTGGTATGATCGAGTTCAAATTGATTTTTGTAAGGCATGACACCTATGTTTATTAGGGTGATAGCTCTGAGAAAGTGACGATATACCTGTGTAATCTAAGGGATGTACGTTGTGATGTGAGATCAGATTGAGGTGAGGTATGATTACAATATGTACGTCAGGTATGTGTGCATGGTAGATTTTCGGAATTAAGATACAATGTATGATTTGCATGATATATGATACTTATTTGATGATATTCTCGAGATAATTGATGTGATATATGTGCATGCAGATTGAATATATGTCGCACTTATTGTTATGTGTTATACGAGAGGGCATGACTTTCATAAATGATAATTGTATGGACAAATTATATTACGTTAGAAATCTCATGAGAAAATTACTGGGATGACGAATCGCTAGATAAATTTGGCTAGAAAACACTTAATGAATGAAAGATGTGATGGAAAAATTAAAAGGACCGAGTTTCTGGTTTACTATGTAGTGACTACCGCTATAGCATACATATTGCCGTGACAACAGGACCAAGGCAGCGGTAGCACCTACGTTGCAGCGAAAATGGAAAGGCAGAATGGTAGGTTAACAGTGCACCAAGATGATAATATGGGTAATTGTATTTTTGATTTGCATAACTTAATTGGTTATGGTAATTTATAACAATGTGAGTTTAGAACAATAGAGAAGTGGGAATTACTTTTATTTTGTGTCGATGCTTATTAATTATTTTGTTGTTATGTGAACTAACTCTCGCTGGCCGATGATTCCTACCAATATGTGTGGTGTACTGATACTACTCTTGCTATGCCTTTTTGGTGTAGGTCGTGGCAGGTTGAAGTTTGTCTTGGAGTGGCTTTCATTCAGCGACAACTTCTGCATTCTTCCGCGGATGAAGTTATTTCTTTTATTTGCCAGTCATCAGTTGTAGAGATCTTGTACCTGTTTAGATTAGATCTTGGAAAGAGTTATGTTAGTTTGAAGGTTCTTTTATATTTATCTTGGTTGAATTGTAAAAACTAATGTAAATAAAGAAATATTTGACTTATGAATCATAAAATGACTTTGTTTTATTGATGTGTTGTTGTCTAGGGAAAAAGGAATTCTCCTATCAAGTAGAGTCGAGTAGGTGCTCGCACGGCCTATTTAGTTGGGTTGTGACAACTCTAAAAATCCATGTACTGTACTGGCGTGGTACCCCCTCCCACTCGTCTGCCCATCCGAATGCTCCTCTCAGACATGAGCCACTCAATCATATATGCTCGCCCGGATGCTCCCTTTGGGCACGAACCGCTTATCTCAGGATAAAACATGTTATCTACTTTCATTCTCATATTCTGTATGCTATCACTCAGTCAAATTGTATGAATTTTCGGAGACATGATATTACCTTCATCAACTTATATATACTTACCAACATTTAACCACTTAATGGAAATTCGAAAGAACACACTACATCTCAATACACTTAATTTCACACAACATTATTAACGACCATCATCTCAAGTTCACTTCACCAATAAAATTAATTCGTCATATTATTAACAACAATACTATTTGAGGACTAAATAAGCACATTGTCATTCCATACATATACACATAATTATATAAAGTCTAACTCTAACTCCTTATAAAATCATAACCTACCTGGATTTCCTGAAGAGAGAACTCAACTATTCCGCAGGAGCTTTGCCCTTTCGTAAGGCCTCCTAAAATTCAAAATCTAACACAAACAATATAAAATCACATTTAATCATCTATACTCTATTCGGGCCTAGAAATTCCATTCCACCCCCGTTCTACCTGATGTCCCAATCAAATTCACTGGTCACGTTCTACCCCTACACCGATTATCTCAATTTGTTTTCAAGAAGTTTTTATTCCTAAAACCCTTTAAAATCAGTTCTAACTCAACAAAGTCCCACCTTTATCAAATTCTAGGTCTCAACCCATGGTGAAATAGGCATTTTATAATCATATTACTCCTAAGAAGTGTTAATTACTTACTTTTAGGCCTAGGAATCAACATCCAACCCTTTTTCTTCACATCTCCCTAGTTTCTATAACCTAGGGTTTTCATCTTAGAGAACACCACCTAAGATGATCCATTGATTCTAGGGTGTTAGGAAATCATAAGGGAAGAAAGCTAGTTAAGATTCTTACCTTGGGATGAACAATCGCTTCAACTTCTGAAAAATTACCTTCACCCTTCTCAAAAATCATGCCTTAGTGTTATGGGTGACAAGCCCCAAAATCCTAACTTAAAATCGTCTTACTGCCTCCTATTGTTTATTGCAGCGATTGCATTTTCATTGCAGGGGACCCGCTATGGCGGTCAGGACCCTGCCACAGTAGACCTAATGGCTAGTCCTCCCTTTCTATTTCAGAAAACCTCCAACTGTCATGACGGTTTCGCTACAACAACAATTCCACCATTACAGTGTTCTCTGCTAACCAGTAGCTCAAGATTTTGTTGCACATTTTCTATTCCTCAAACCCAAGTCTAAATATAAATCCCACAACATTTTCCACCATGCATTTAGGCAAAATAGGGTGTTATGGACTTACTTTTTCATAATGACAAACAAATTTTTACAGCTTTAAACCATACAATGATCTTTGCAATCTAATTAAATACATTTTTTGATACTTTGAATGATATGGTTCGAGCATCTTTAATCCTTCAGGAATTTTCATGTATATATCATTATCAAGTGATCTATATAGATAGGCCATAACCACATCCATCAAATGCATCTCAAGCCTCTAATAAATAGTGAAACTAATAAGATAATGCAACGTTATTGCATCCATAACAGGTGAGTATGTATCTTCCTAATAGATACCAGGCCTTTGTGAAAATTCTTGTGCAACAAGGCGTGCCTTATATCTTTGTATTTTATTTTTCTCATTCTTTTGGCACAAAAACCCATTTATAGCCAACATATTTAAACCATTAGGTGTTTGAGCTATAGGTCCAAAACCTTCACGCTTGACAAGTGAATTCAACTCTGATTGAATTGCTTCTTTCCATTTTGACCAATCATTTCTTTGTCGACATTTAGTAACAGATTAAGGATCAAAATCCTCACTGTCTTGCATAATTTTTGTTGTAACATTATATGCAAATACATAATCCACCACTATTCTTAATTGATTAATTCCAGCATCACTTGAATTTATGGATAGTTCCTCATTTTCTTGAGTCTTCGAGCTCATTGATTCCTTCATGGATATCAAAATTGCTCAAATCTTGAACTTTCATATCTGGTTCTTTCATAGTGTCATCTTGACCATTTTTTTCTTGAATTTTGATCCTTAGAATCCAATAGTCTACGACGCTTTACGCGTACTTTGGACTCATTAGCTATGACACTAGTAGATAGTCCTACAGGGACATCAATTTGAATTAGGATATTCTCTGCAGGAATATGTGATTTAGTAACCTTTAATCTTTTTCAAATCTGTAAATGCGCTTGGCATTTGATTTGCAATTTTCTGCAGGTGAATAATCTTTTATACTTCTTGCTCACAAATAGAAGCACATGGATCAAAATGAGACAGTGATGGATTCCACAAAATTTCTCTTATGATTTCACTATTTTCTGCCCCTAATTTTGAAAAAACTATCTCACTAAATTGACAATCCACAAATCGAGCAATGAACATATCTCCAGTTAATGGTTCAAGGTAGTGAATAATAGAGGGTGATTCAAACTGAACATAAATTCCTAACCTTTTTTAGGGACTCATCTTTGAATAATATGGTGGTGCTATGGCACATATACAACCCATCCAAAAATTCTAATGAGATATATTAGGATCTTGACCCAAAATCAATTTCAATGGAGAAAAATTATAATAATTTGGTCGGCCTGAGACAAAAAAGTGTTGCAGCATGTAGAATCGCATGACCCCAAACAGAAGTAGGAAAAAATCAAATTCGTCGTCGAGAATTGAATAGTATAAAATAGGAAGTTCTTTTATCGATATCACCCCCTAGTTTTCATAAGCAATGGTCTTTCTATCAACTGCAAATGTATAATTAATGACTCATCAAGGCCATTTTGAGTGTGAACCTGAGCTACAGGATGTTCAACTTTTATCCCAATTGATAAGCAATAATCATTAAATGCTTGAGATGAAAACTCTGCAGTATTATCAAGGCGAACAAATTTAATTTTATTATTAGAAAACTGTGCCCGCAATCATATTATTTGTGCCAATTATTTAGCAAGCGCCAAATTGCAAGATGACAATAAGCACACATGAGACTATTTAGAAAAAGTATCTATTAGGACCATAAAGTATCAACACGACCCACTAGGTGGGTGGATAGGTCCATAATATCACTATGTATACATTCCAAGAATGTAGGGGACTCAATCTCAACCTTTATTGGTGATGGTCTCACAATTAACTTGCCTTGATAACAAGCAGCACAAGAAAATTCACCATTTTAAAGAACCTTTAAGTTATTTAATGGATGCCCAGTTGACTTTTCTATAATTTGTCTCATCTTTATAGATTTAGGATGTCCTAGATGATCATGCCAAAGTACGAAAGTATTGGAAATAGTAAATTTCTGTCCTAATAAATCAAAGACATTCTTGTTGATATGATGTACGGTATCACCAAGAATGTTTCTATACTTTCGTAATGCCAAAGTACGGTATCACCAAGAATGTTTCTATAGCACATGTCTGCCCAGAGATATTCTTGGTGATACCAAAATATCTAAGATTCATCTCATCCATTGTATCGATATGATAACCATTTTCGCATATATCTTTAAAACTCAACAAGTTTCTTCAAGACTTAGGAGAAAATATAGCATTATTTATCATGAGTTTAGCTCCCTTAGGCAAGACTATAATGGCTTTTTTTTAAAGCCTTAATCAAATTGGTACTATCAGAAATTGTAGTAACATTTATCTTGTTCATGTTTAATTGAAAAAAATATTTCTCGTTTTGAATGTTGTATGTCTTGAACTAGAATCAATCAAACAAATATTTTTATAATTGGACGACTTGCTTTGAGAATTATCTATATTTTCAAATACAATGACATATATAAAATAAAGCATATATTAAAACTTTGTACAAAATTAAAAATAATTAAAAAAAATTATTCAGCCTAGCTTGATAGGCATACACCTAATTCACTTCAGGAAATAGTGTTGATCTAGTAGGTCGATTCTTGTAATTTTTAATTAACAAATCATTATTTTTTTCAACCATGAGAAGATGAGAAATCAGTTCAAAATACTTCTTGAAATCTTTCTCTCGATATTGTTGTTGCAAGAGCACATTTGAGGCATGAAAAGTGGAGAGCATATTTTTCATCATATCAACATCATTAATAGTCTCTCCACATAATTTTAACTAAGAAATAATTCTTAACATGGAGGAGTTGTACTCATGAATAGACTTATAGTCTTGAAACCTCATATGCATCCAATCATATCGTGTCTTTCTGTAGATGAGATGGTCATCCCTTTTTTATGTTATTCCGCAAAACAAGTGGATCCTTAACCGTGAGATATTTAATTTTTGGAATTTCGTCAAGATGATGATGCAAGAATATCATAATCTTAGCATGATCTTGGTTAAATACTTTATTTTTATTTTTAGTGGCGTCTCCAAGACCCATTGCAGCTAAATTGATTTTAGTACCCAACAACCATGAAAGGTAGTTCTTCTCTGAACTTTGAAGGGAAACGAACTAAAATTTTGTAATATTAGCCATATTAAAAGGAAAAGGAGGAAAAAATATAATACCTAAGCCTTCATAATTTTGAGATGGTAGAGTCTCGTTTTGATAACGTATTATAAAATAATAAGACTAAGAACAAGAAAAAAGGAGATAAGAAGAGAAGTTGTTTGTAAAACCCCAAAACTTTCCTAGACCAGGCTCAGATCTTGCAAGAAAAATCCAAAAGAAAAACTAGAAAAAATCCCTCTGAACGACTGAGACAACTAGTCATGGTCAGCTCCAACGACTAATTGTGTCAGTCGTGGTCAGCCCTGCTTGACCGGTCGAGAAACCACGAGTCAATGAATGACCCTTTGTGAGAAACAACGAGTCGTCCTGTCACTTGTCATTTCCCCAGTGCAGAAGTCTTTTCCAGGATCCCACGACTCAACCAATGAGTCGTTGTCAGAAACAATGACCCATTTTATGAGTCATTGGGTGAGAACCCCAGAAACCTATTCCATTGATGATGAGTGGAAACAACGAATTGTTTTCCACGACGAGTCATTGTCATCACCCCTTGTGTCAACTTTGAGAATTTTCAGATATCCTTCCAGTGAACATAACGATAGGACACAACAACCGTTAGGTCCACCAATGAGTTGTTGTGTCACCCATTGTCAAGCTTTCCAAGTTTCCTTGTTCAGAGACCACGGGACGAACCAACAACTCATTGTCAATGAGTCGTGGTGACTCCCATTTCCAGATCCAATGTTTTCAACCCTCAAGAAGTAGGACCAACGAGAGGTCCCAACGAGTCGTGGTCACAACTGACAACTCGTTGAGTGACCCTTTGGGTCCCTGCTGGTCAATTTTCAAATTTTTATTCTAGGGATATTCTTGTAATTGCCCACCTATTTAGTCCCTAAGATACATCATTTTAAGTATTATTTTAGAGATTATTAGAGGGATTGAACGTTTTTCCCCCTCATTCCCCATGTACACTTTCAGAAATCAATCGTAGAACCCAGGTCACTTCTCTCAAGCAGAATCTAGGGCTCCTCATCAGTTGCAGAGATTCAAGATTTCTTCTTTAGGGATTTCTAAGGAAGTTATGTGGGAATTCAACAAGGGAATAGATCTTCCCTTGTCCCCAAAATCTCCTCTATTTTTCTCTATCAATTCATCCCTGTAGATTCGAAATATAGAAAAATTCTCAGACTAGTTTCTTTGAGATTTCAAGTGGAGTATTTCACATGATTTTTAACTATTTTTCTATTACCTATTTCTAGAAATTTGTGAGTGTATCTAGTGGAATGATTTAGCCCTAGTTCTCAGTTTAGTAGAATTTAGAACCTTCTATGTAGGATTAGTTTTCCTATAGCTTGATTCTATCAGATTGAGATTCCCATATTGTGTATTTGAAAATTTTAGTCATATATATACATGTCCAGTCTCAGTCAGATTATTACACTCAGTGTTGTCCAGAAATATCAGTTGATCAGTCTGACTACAGTTAATCCTTGAGGTATCAGTAGTGCCTCCCAGTTATCAGAATTAGTCTAAGTATTAGATTTTAGTGGTTCATTAGGCGGTCATGACACTTCTAGATAAGCGGCTCTGACAAGATTTAGGACCCCATCTTTAGATTACAGATGGCTCTTTAGACGGTTATGACGCTTCTAGATAAGCAACTCTGACCAATTTAAAACACCAATTACAGAATCCGGTCTGATAAGACTCTCAGGGTACTTCCAGATAGGTATTCATGACTTAGTCTTGGGCCTCAGTTTTGAGCTATCAGCTTAGTAGTCATTCTAGGACTATCCAATGGGAATAGGACTTAGCACTGAACGAACCAGGGTTCCGGTGCACCCAGGTTCCTAGAACTACGTTGCCATGGTAGGTTATTTTTATTGGCCTTATGGTCCCAGACTTGTGATCACCCAGTTCATGCCTTTATACCCTGGCAAAGTATATTAGGTCCTACCGATGGGGTGTATACATCAGACTCCATTTCTAGTTCACGTGGTTATATGTCGGTTATACACTCTCCCACTAGTCAGTTCAGTTCAGTCTCAAATTAGCTCAGTTTAGAATAGTTTCAGATTACTCAGTCCAAATCAGTTCAGTACAGTATTTCAAATCAGCATCTCAAATTTAGGTCATGTCTTTGACCATCAGACAGGGTCATTTTGACAATCTCAATCTATTGTAGTTTATTTAGTTTCAGCATTTCAGTTGGTCATTGCATTTCTTTACAATCTAGTTATTTATTTTTCATATTATGGTTTCTCCTACTTACTCAGTACATTCAAAGTACTAACGCATACCCTTTATGTTGTATCATTTAATGATATAGCTGCAGGTTCTCAGTCTCAACACCATTAGCAGATCGTATTCAGGAGTTTTCAGCCGCACTAGTGGTGAGTCCTCATCTTTCGAGAACAATGATTATTTATTTTCAGTTATATTTCTTCCAGTTAGGCTTAAAGATAGTTGGGGGCTTATCCCAATAACTCATCAGATACATGTCTTTCAGACACAAACACAAATCTAGATTTTCAGTTTGTTTTCAGTTGTATTAAAACATTATGATTTAGTCCAAGGTAGAACAGTTTTAGTATTCACTCGAGGACGAATGATCCCAAGGAGGAGATATTGTAACACCCCAAAACTTTCCTAGACCAGGCTCAGACCTTGCAAGAAAAATCCAAAAGAAAAACCAGAAAAATGCCTCAGAACGACTGAGACAATGAGTCGTGGTCAGCTCCAACGACTCGTTGTGTCAACCGTGGTCAGCCTGCTTGACCAGTCGAGAACCAACAGTCAAGGAAGGACCTGTTGTAAGGAACAACAAGTCGTCCTGTCACTCGTTGTTTCCCCAACACAGAAATCCTTTCTAGGATCCCACAACTCTACCAACGAGTCGTTGTTAGAAACAATGACCCATTGTGTGAATCATTGGGTGAGAACCTTAGAAACCTATTCTAGTGACGACGAGTGGAATCAACGACCCCTTTTTTCCCCCAATGAGTCGTTGTCAGCACCCGTCGTGTCAACTTTGAGGATTTTCAGAAATCCTTCCAGTGAATATAATGACTAGACACAATGACCTGTTAGGTCCACCAATGAGTCATTGTGTCAGCCGTTGTCAAGCTTTCGAGGTTTCCTCATTCAGTGACCACGGAAGGGACCAACGACTAGTTGGTTCACCCAACGAGCCATGGTGTCCCCCGTTTCCATATTTAGTTTTTTCAACCCTCAGGAAGTAGGACCAACGAGAGGTCCCAACGAGTCATGGTCATAACCAATGACTTGTTGTGTGACCCATTAGGTCCCTATCAGTCAGTTTCTAGATTTTTATTCCAGGGATTTTTTTGAAATTTCTCACTTATTTATTCCCTAATCTACGTCGTTTTAAGTATTATTTCAGAAATTATTAGAGGGATTGAACAGTTTTCCCCCTCATTCCCCACGTACACTTTCAGAAATCAATTGTAGAACCCAGGTCACTTCTCTCAAGCAGAATCTAGGGCTCCTCATCAGTTGTAGAGATTCAAGATTTCTTCTTCAGGGATTTCTAAGGCAGGTATGTGGGAATTCAAAAGGGAATAGTTCTTCCCTTGTGTCCCAAAAATCTCCTCTATTTTTCTCTATCAGTTCGGCCCTGTGTATTTGAAATATAGAACAATTGTAAGACTAGTTTCTTTGAGATTTCAAGTAGAGTATTTCTCATGATTTTTAACTGTTTTTCTATTCCCTATTTCTAGAAATTTGTGAGAATTATATCTAGTGGAATGATTTAACCCTAGTTCTCAGTTCAGTAGAATTTAGAATCTTACATGTCGAATTAGTTTTCATGTAGCTTGATTCTATCAGATTAAGATTCCTATATTGTTAGTCTATGTGAAAATTTTAGTTAGATATATACATGTCCAGGTCTCAGTTAGATTATTACACTCAGTGTTGTCCAGAAATGTCAGCTAATCAGTCTAACTACAGTTAATCCTTGAGGTATTAGTAGTGCCTCCCAGTTATCAGAATTAGATTCAGTATCAGATTTTAGTGGTTCGTTAAGTGGTCATGACACTTATAAATAAGAAGCTCTGACCAGCCTTAGAACCCCAGCTTCATATTACAGATTTTTCTTTAGACGGTTATGACGCTTCAGATAAGCAGCTCTGGCCAGTCTTAGAACACCAGTTATAGAATCTAGTCCAATAAAACTCTCAGGGTACTTCCAGATAGGTATTCCTTTTAGTCTTGGGCCCCAATTTTGAGTTATCTGCTTAGTAGTCAATCTAGGACTATCCAGTGGGAGTAGGACTTAGCACCGAGTGAACTGGGATTCCAGCGCACCTAGGTTCCCAGAACTATGTTTCCACCATAGTTTATTTTTACTAGCCTTATGGCCCCAGACTTGTGATCATCTTGTTCATTCCTTTATACCTAGCAAGGTATATTGAGTCCTACTGATGGGGTGTATACATCGAACTCCATGTCTAGCTTACGTGGTTATATGTCGGTTATAAACTCTCCCACTAGTCAGTTCAATTCAGTCTCAAATTAGCTCAGTTTAGAACAGTTTCAGATTACTCACTCCAGATCAGTTTAATATAGTATTTCAGATCAACATCTCATATTTAGGGCATGTCTTTGACCATCAGATAGGGTCATTTTGACCATCTTAGTATATTGCAGTTTATTTAGTTTCAGCATTTTAGTTGGTCATTGCATGTCTTTACAGTCCAGTTACTTATTTTCGTGTTATGGTTTCTCCTACTTACTTATTACATTCAAAGTATTGACGCATACCTTTTATGTTGTATCGTTTAATGATACTGCTGCAGGTCTCAGTCTCATCACCGTTAGCAGATCGCATTCAGGAGTTTTCAGCCGCACCAGTGGTGAGTCCTCATTTTCGAGGACGATGATTATTTTTTTCAGTTATATTTCTTCCAGTTAGGCTTAGAGTTATCTAGGGGCTTGTCCCAACAATTCATCAGATAGATAGCTTTCAGACACAGACACAGATCCATATTTTCAGTTTGTTTTCAGTTGTATTAAAACTTTATGATTTAGTTCCTCTTCATAAATGTTTTATTTTATTATTTTAAAGCTTCCGCTATGTTTTTACTCAGAATGCTAGTGTTATGATAGACCATGGGTTGACTTGGGGTTACTTGTGACTTCAAGTACTGTGTCTTGCTCAGGTTATAGATTCGGGGCATGACTTTCTTTTTTCTCTTGAGGGATAAAATACAATGAGGTTGCATCCCTTTTAACGGGAAGAATAACCCTAACTTAACATTCACTATAATATAAATACACGTTAAAAGCTTATTTGATTGCAAGTTTATCCAGTTGCAAGCTTATCCAATAAATATCCGTGATATAATATATTTATAACACATAAATAACATTTAAAAGATGTGATTGTATAACAATATAAGAATGTAGATAGAAAAATATAAATTTTAAATTGATAAATAATTATTTTTAAGAGTTTGATTCAATCTATTAGTTCTTTCTTCAATTTGTTCTAATACTTGTTTAAATGGAAAAAAAAGGTCATAAAAACAGCATTTGATTGAAAGGTAAAAAAATCATTCATTTTTACATAAGCACTTAATGCATGAATTATATGTAGGTTTCATGTTAATTATTATAAAATTTGTATTACTATCCTATTAACATATTAACACTTAATATAAACATTAGCGTTATGAAGACGCATTATACAATAAAGTTGTATAGTAGAATAGAACATATAGTATAAATTATTCGTTTATACAATTAACACTTGCAAAATCATATTGTGAGTTATTAATGACTTGTTTGGTCACTAATAAACTGATGTCATATCACAAACACATTTATTTATTTGTACTTAATCGTCCAAACTAAGAAAGACTCATCAAAATTAGTAGAAACAACCACTAATGCTTGCATTAGGATAGACTATCTATATCGCACTCCTTGGAGTGCTATCCTTTTTCAGACCCTATTAATGTGGGAGACTTTGTGCATTGCACTGCCCTTTTTTCAAATTGTATTTTCAAAAGTCCTAAGCATAAAAATGATTTGCATTATAAGTATAATTTTATTAGATGTGTAATTATTTTTAAAAGATAAAATCTTAATCGCTTTTAAATTTCTAAATATTAATATCTTTTACATATTTCAATAAGGAAGGATTTGATACATAAAATTTAATTAATTTTAAAATTTTAGATATTAAAAAAATAGTAAAATAACTATTTAGTTAAGTGTAACTCTATTTTTAAAAAGGTGGAAAGTTGAATGATATTTTGTTATGAGGCTTTCTACTTTAAACGTTTAGTAATAACTTAATTTTTAATTTTTAATTTTAACTTTTATGAGATGATTTCAGCTGAATTTTCTCTCTCTCTCTCTATCTCTTAATCTATTTGTCTAGTCAAACGCCTTCACATAAATTAAAAACAGAAGACATAGTATAGATTTAACTAAAGAGAATGAATAATAAAAGCACTTAATTAATTGAAACAACTTAAAATATATTACATTTCTATATTTTCTTTTCTTTTTTCGATTATACATTTTTTTTAATTTAAAAGGAAAAAGAAGAATTCAACATATTGATGAATAATAAAATTACACTCCTTAAATTATTTTCTCGCACCGTGAATTGAAAAATTATGATGGATATTTAGTTAATTTAATAAATAGAGAATCGATATAAGTTAATAAAATTATAATTTATTTTAAAGTCTTAAATGAAAGGACTTTTAATATTAGTTCAAACAACGTAAGATATAAGAACTAAAATTTTAGTCAATTTTAAAGTACTAAATACTAGGAGTTCTTACCTTTTACAAATAAGTAAATATTTAATAACTACAATTTTAATTAATTTCAAAGTCCTAAATATTAGGATAATAATTAAATAACAATTATTTAAGAAAAATAATAAATGACAATTTTGTCTATTGCAAAGTCTTTAAATGAAGGGCAAAAAGTTCAATAACATTTCTAAGGGCCTTCACACTTTTAATATAGTACTAGTTTTAGTGTACGCACCTCACTCGTGTCCCTCATATTAATAAGAATAAATTATAAAAATAGCATACATATATTTAAGAGATGAATTTGTGTAATAATATAAATTTAGAAAGAAAACTATAAATTTCAAATTGATACATGATTATGTTTAAGAGTTTCATCTAACCCTTAATTCTTTCTTCAGTTAGTTCTAATACTTGTTTCAATGAACAAAAATGTCATAAAAATAGCGTTTGATTGAATGATTAAAAAATCATTCACTTTTACATTAGTATTAAATGCATATATATATATATATATATATATATATATATATCATATTAATTATTACAAATTTTTATTACTACACTACTTTAATAGCCTGGAAGTCCTTGAGATCAGACCGCGGAGTTAGATGAAGCTCACCAGAAAAATCAGCAGAGACTTGCCTCAAAACGAGTCAGGGAATGACTCGTTAGGAGATATAACGGGTCGTGGTCTGACCCGTGAGGATCTGTAAGGAAAGGATGGCAAGCCCAGTGGCCACGGACGACCTATCGGGTTATCATACTTGGCAACGACTCATCAGATTTGTCGTTAGATAGAGGAAAAGGACCCTGGGTTAAGTCTCAGGCAGTGTGGTTAATGGAAGGAGGTGACGAGTCGTTAGGTGTGACAACAACTGGTCATGTCAGTGATTGGATGGGAGAAGTTGTAGTCATAAGGTAGATCCAGTGCAGTTGACAGATGGATGTAACGAGTCGTTAGAAGGGGCAACGACTCGTCATGTCAGCCGTTGGGTGGTGAAGAGCTGAAGCCGTGAAGTGTTATCCAGTGTACTTGACGAGTGGGCGTAATGAGTCATTGGGGCAAGTAATGACTCGTTATGTCAGTCGTGGTTTAAAGAATGATGAATTTGTGTAAATTTTCCAGTATACTTAACGGACGAGACGACGAGTCGTTCGAGGGGATGACGACTTGTCATGTGAGTCATGGCCCCAATTCGGGAAGTTTTTCCAGTTTTCTCCAGGAGCATTTTTGTAAACTCCAATGCTTCTAACTCTGAAGTGACATCGTTTTGGGTACCGAGATGGGAAGTTTTAAGGGGAATATCAAGCCTAACCCTCATTCAATCCGGAGACACTCACAAATCCTTCTTCCTCTTCTCTTCCAAAACTCAAGAACACCTAGGGTTTCTTCCATGATTTCAAGATCCAAGTTATAGTGGGATATTTCGTCAAGCCATGTATGTGGGACTTCAACAAGAATTCCCTTTCGTCCTTGTGTCCGGAGATTTACGTAAAAACCCTAGTCATTTAATTTTAACAAGAATTTATGTCTTAAAGTCTCAATCTAGCATGATTTCTCTTATGTTTTCATAAATTTTCAAACCCTCATGATAGTAGTAATGTAGGTATGAAATTACTACTAAATTCATGATTTTTGACATGAGAAATGACAGTAGCATGTTTTCTAAAATTTTCCAATGCGTTAGTATTATTTTTAAGCCATGGTTCTTGTGAAGTATGCTCATGTTTTTACCATGATGTCACTATACATGTTTAAAGAATGATTTGAGGTTATTAGTTGGAATGAAGATAGAACCCATGATTTATATTGTGATCTTGGCTCATGATTCCATGAAGTGAGTAAGAAGAAAATATGTCTAAGATTTCCCTAGACTCTCAGGCCTCTGTTTAGCTGAAAGCTAGTCGTGGTCCTTATGATAGATTAGGGTGGAACTTGCATGATTTGGATTCCAACAGAAATGTTATGTTTGAAATTTCATGTGAGTGATGATTGATTGACATAAATCCTTAAGTAGGAGTTAATGTCTTCGTATATCCTGTCTCAGAGTCTCAGTCCATACTCAAAACACGTAGGGTCCAACAAAAAGGTCGGTTATCAGTGTTGGGATTTTTCCACGTTATTATTAGTTGTTTTTCATAGTTAGATTATGCTAGTCTAGTTCTAGTCAAAGTACTAGCCTACTCAGTAACTTCAGAAATGTCAGCTGATCAGTTTGACTTCAGTCTTTTCCCGAGGTGTCAGTGGTGCCTCTCAGTTATCAGAATCAGACTCAGAATATAGTTTATTTGGTTCATTAGGTAGTCATGCCATTCTAGTTATGCAGCTTTGACCAACCCAGGACCCCAGTTCAGTTATCAGTTTGTTCTTTAGACGGTTACGACGCTTCTTGATATGTAGTTCTGACTAGTCTTAGAACTCAGTTTCCAAATCCTATCCTATAAGATGCTCAGGGAACTCTCAGACAGTATCCCTAAGTCAGTTATAGTCTTGGACCCCAGTATCGATCTATCCGCTTGGTAGTAGTAGTCGTGATAGGATTTTCCAGTGGGACTAGGACTTAGAACCAAAAGGGCTGGGGTTCCAGCACACCCAGGTTCCAGAACTACGTTGCCACCGTAGGTTATTTTTACTTGGCCTCATGGCCCCTTGACAGTGATTCTCACAGTCCATGCCTTTATACCCTGGAAAAGTATATTGGGTCCTACTGGTGGTATGTATACATTGGACTCTACGTCTAGCTCACGTGGTTATATGTCAGTTATAGCCTCTCCCACTAGTCAGTTCAATCACTCTCAGATTTCTCAGTTCAGTTCTGGTTCTAGCAGATTAGTTCTATTCGGTACAGTATCTCAGACTTAGTGTTTCATATTTAAGGCATGCCTTTGACCATTAGACAGGGTCACCTCAACCATCTCAGCTTACTTCAGTTTATTCAGTTTCAGTATGTCCGTTGGTCATTGCATGTCATTACAGTTCATTTATGCATTACTTTATATTACTACAGTTCAGTTATATATTACTTTATGTTACATTTTTCCCACTTACTTAGTACATTCAAAGTACTGACGCACACCTTCTATGTTGTATCGTATTATGATACAGCTGCGGGTTCTCAATCTCTGTACCGTTAGTAGACCTACTCTAGGAGTTACCAACTGGTGATTCCTCTTCTTTCGAGGACAATGTTGTTTTTCTGCGGTTTCTTTCATTCAGTTAGACCTTAGAGTTAGCAGGGGGCTTGTCCCAGCAACTCATCAAATCTAGATGGCTTTCAGATGTAGACTCAAACTTTTAGATTTATTTTCAGATGGGTGAATTATTATTATTATTATTCAGCCTTCTTTAAATGACTTTACTATTTAAACTTCCGCTATGTTTTACTCGGAATACTAGTGTGTGATAGACCAGTGGTTGACTTGGGGTTACTTGTGACTCCAAGTACAGTGTCCCGTCTAGGGTGTAGACTCCGGGAGTGACAAACTTGGTATCAGAGCACTAGATTTAGAGTATCCTCGGATGTTTGAAAGCCGCATAGAGTAAAATCCTTTTCATGGGTGTGAAGTACGCCACACTTATGATGAGGAGGCTACAAGATGTTTTAGGAAAATTCCCTTTTCTCATTATTCCTATCATGCAATAGAGTGTAAACTTTAAGGTCTCTCTTCTAATTCGTGCTTTACGTGTTCGCAAAAAATGTATCCCAAAAGGGGTGTTGGAAAAGGGACAAATAGCGAGAATCCACCAGTCCCACCAACCCCAGTAGGCCCCCTTAGTGCAAGTGATGGAAGCAAAGCTTGGGCTGCCCTATAAGCATTAATACGGGTTGCGACCACTCAGATCAACTAGCAGGCAATCAAAACTACAAATCCTACTAAAGAGATAATAGCTACCAGGGATCGAAACTTCTTAAAAAGGAATCCATCTAAGTTTTATGGTCCGAAAGCATATGGGAGGATCAAGGGAGAAGAAAAGGGAAGCGAGAGAGCAAGGAAAAGGGACATAGGGTATTCCCAACAGAGGATGGGTGGTAGACCTCATTTCTAGTCTCATAGGAGATCATCAGCCCCAGCACCATCTATAGCCAGTGCTCCTACAAACCCAGAATAAGGGAGATTACATACCCATCTTGCAAGAACTGTGAGAAGAAACATTTGGGAGAATGCAGGTCTGGCTTAGGTGGTTGCTTTTAGTGCGGAAAGTCAGGCCATAAACTCAGAGAGTCCCCAGCAGCCAAACGGGGTGAAGGTAGAGCTCCAACTAACTCTTCTACAGCCCTGTCAAGTCACCCAGTTTGCGAGAAATCTGGAAGGAGCCACCCTGAAAAATGTTTGTTTGGTAGAGGAAGGGTGTTTTGGATGTGGTCAGTTGGGCCATAGAATAAAGAATTGCCTTATAACTGAACATGGGAGAACTCCACCTACCATCCTAGTAACTCCAGCAGCTTGCCCATCTCAGCAGGGCACAACATCCAGTACAGATGGCCGAAGCTCCATATATAGTAGCAGGCATGTTAAGGTGCTTCTCATTCTGACCCTTGTAGGTGGTAGGCCTAGGAGCCACAGTATAAGGTATGAGATGCCTGTTCGGGCTATTTTTGTTATATGGGTATATAACTACACGCAAGTGCACGTGGTCGAACAAGTAGTAAAGTGGCTTAAGTAAGCCAAGTATCGATCCCACAGGGACTGGGATGAAGTGCAATCTGCTCAGGTGTACTATATTTCAATTCTAAAAATGCAGACAACAGTGTAACCAAGAGTTTGATATTTTTGGGTTCTAATTTTTATGCTAAGTCTAAAATGATTATCTAATGTGAGTCTGAACTATGAATGTGAGCATGCTGAGGTTAAATGAACATGTAATGAAATTAATTATCGATATAATTTGGTTAACCTTTCATCCGGTTGCTAGTCAAGAACTACCGCCAATGGATTAAAACTCTCGTATTTAACCCAACTTAAGAATCATGAACCGTCCACCGACATTTCTGTGATTAAACGAAATTCATGTTCTAGCCATACAAACCCGGTTCCTAAATTGACTAATACAACTTTCAGGTATATTTCTATCCTGAAGGTAAATCAATTCTCAATTTTCCCAACCTAAGAAAAGATCATATCCTATTAATTCACAACTTTCCAATTTCTTGCTCTCTCGAGTGAAACCGGACTTTTTAGATGTACATTAACGTAGGCCACACATTAATGCAGTAAGAACAAGAATCAATAGAACAACCATGGAAGAAAAGATGAAAAACCAATTTAATCAACAATCACATTTCAATACAATTGTTCTTAACCTCAGCAAGAAGAGGAATTAGCCACTCATTTGTGGATTAAACATCGTTAAATGAGTGTTAAACATACAAGCAATTGAATACAAGAAGAAGGAAAGAGAGAAAAACCCTGATAATTTCGTCCCCTCAACTGCCTATAACCCACGTTCTTGCTCCACCAATTCAGAATATTGAAAAATGAACCTAAGTGTTCTATTTATACTAGTGGGAATTTTTCCCGGAATAACAAGCAACGTGTCACGGAGTGCATCGCGGAGCATTGCCTCCGTGACACGCTACCGACGCAGACCCTCACTGGAAACTGGGGGTCCAGGTAATAAGGCCCAACATGGCACGGCGTGCAACGCGGAGCCAGGCCACTGTGCCACGGACCCATGGTGAACCCTCTCTGGAAATTGGGCAAAAATTCCTCATCCAGGCAGAAGGCCTCTGCGATGGCAGCGTGACACGGCTCCATCGCGGAGCCCCTTTATTTTGTGCTTTCCAATGCCTTGTCCCTTGCTCACATCCGAGTCCAACCCCGATATCTTCCAACATGCATTTTAGTTTCCCGAAATTACATTTTTCCTGCAAAACAATGCTAATCATGTTGGTTAGTATAAATTCACATTTTATTACCAATTACATGAGAATGTATAAACTTTGATAGATAAACAAGGCTAAAATGACACCTTTGAGTATCACTTGGGCATATAAATTTGCCCAAGATCACTTACCCCACACTTAAATCCTTGTTCGTCCTCGAACAACAATCTTACACCTCATGCAATTTACATCCCAACCTCGCTACTTTGGTTCGACAATTTAGGTTACGGTCATACCGATTATTCAATACAGCAAATCATCAAGAAAACACGCATGGTCCTATCAATTCGATGACCTTCAATAGATCAAGACCTCCTAGACTTAAGAATCGACTCTTCATATTGGCAAACTCCTGCAAATTAGCTGATCAAGACATCCGACACGAAGATTAATCTCTCATCAAGCATGTGCCCTCACAATACAAGAGAATTTTCCCCTTTTTGATCATATGAACTCACAAAATTTCAAGCAGGGGCATATAAACACAATTTTGCTCTCTCTCCCAAAAGAATTCACATGCATCATGTCATGACCCATAAGCTTGCCGTTAGTGTACTACTTCAATAATATAAAGAAATGTGATGTAAGATCACGTAGGACTTTAACGGGTTGTAATGGAAGCTACGGAACTAGTAAATATTGGGCTAGCCAATAATAGCCACTAGCATCCTTAAGCGCTTTTTCAACACATCCCATCAAACTCATGGACATTGTTTCTTTCTTCATCCTCCCATTTTTGAAGTTTTTCTTTAGTTTGGCCCATCTTATTAAGCACACTTTTCACTACAACAAAGATTATTCATGCTCCTTCATTATAGTTTATTTATAACAATTGCACCTTCAACCTTTTCTTTCCTTCCATCTCTCTGCTTTACTTTTCTTTTCACCATTCTCACTCTTTTGACACTTTGGGAAAATTATTTTCTCTTCTTAAGTGCTTAAGAGTTTTGGATCGGCTTTACGGCTAATGAAAAGAAGGGATTAAGCTCGGTTTACACTTTTTGACAAAATAAAAAATAATAGGCTAAAGGCTCAACGGGCTGACTAGGGTACACAATCAAGGTGGGTATGATCATGAAAAATAGAAATTTTCGGTTAAAAACAAAGAAATGCCTACATCCTTTCCTACAACACACCTCCTTCATTTCATTTTGTACACACACCAGGCAAGTTCTAGACACTTCACAATAGCATGGAATAACAAAACCTCACTTCGCACTTATTGCACATGCTCAATTCAAGATGTATTCACAGACTCTTCAATCAGCTAATTACAGGAATTCAAACATTAAGCCTCAATCACACTGAATCGAACTCTATGGCCTAGGTATCTCAACACATTTACAAAGTTGCATGCTTTCATACGAATCACATTTGCATTTTAGATATCATGTACAACACGCAACCATAATTCCGCAACCATAAAGTAACTACAAGTTTTGGGATGCAACCCACAAAAGAAAAACAACTGAAAAATAATTGAAAAATCTACTCCTAACGACTACATTTCCCTTAAGACGGTCGTCATCCATCCATCATAGGGAACGGTCACTAACTAGGACTTCGGTTCAATGGGACCCTTCTCGGTAAAAGAACCGAAAACAAACGCCGAGAAACCCAAGAAGTAAAAAAGAATTTAAAAATATCGATCATTTCGATTTTCAAAATATCGATCACTTTGATAAACAAACATATGTACAAACTCAGCTAGCAACATTCAGCAACACACAACAGTTTCACATATATTTACAATACAGAACAATAACTTACAATCACAAATCACAGGTCAGAAGATTTTGTTCACAACACAACAACAGATTAGGACATACAAAACAACATAACCAGCACCTAACTACTCCCACCCCACACTTATCTCGAACACTGTCCCCAGTGTTCACAAAAAATTAAAATAGCACAAAAATCTGGTGGTGGAACTCCCTGATCAATCAAAGTACTCCACTTCTTCATCAGGTGCTGCTGCTTCATCTCCCATGTCTGAATCACCCCCATCATCATCCTCGGACTCCACATCGGAGTCCTCTCGATGTGTCTCCTCGTCCGTGGGGACATCATCATCCGTGGGCTCTATAAATGCTGGCCCCACTCGGCATAGAGCCTTGGCGTTTTCGCCAAAAGGGTAGTCTAGCTTGAGCTACCATAACTCCTCCTCTGTTACTGGCCTCCCGCCTATCCTCAGCTGGAGCATCTGCATCCCATACATGCGAGCCATGTACTGATCATCACGAGCATGTCGCTCGCCTAGTGTAAGCACTGGCCCATGGGTGGTGTCGGGAGCCTTAGTTTTAGTGACATCTAAGGCCCGCCGCTCCATCTGCGGGATATAATCAAGGGCCTCTTCCTCGACATCCAGGCCCCTCAGGAAGGTGGTGAGTAGCCCACAAAATCCGTATCTGTGCCCCTGATGCAACCGGGCTCTCTTCATGGCGGAGATAATCACCGCCCCCACGTTGATCTCCAACCCTTTCATCAGGGTGTACACCATGCATACACGATCCCGGGTTACATCTGTCATATGTACCCCAGGGATTAGGCAGGAACAGATGATCTTTAGCCATATTCTGGCTTCCCTGTTCATCTGTGAATAAGGAAAAGTCTGATGGTAGCCCCTCTCTTTGGGTCTGCTCCATCTAGCTGTCGATCGGGTTCCACACAAAGTGCGTCTGATGTCCGCATATGGTGGAGTGATGTTCAGCTGTCGAAGCACGTGGGCGTCTGTGTCCCGCGCCCCTAGGATAACATTGAGGTGGTGGGGCTCGAAGGTGACTATTTGCCCTCTGATTTTGATGGTGTGACTTCTGAGAGTCGGGTCCCAATTTGCATAGAACTCCCGAATCAGGTGCAATTTGCATTCCTTGGGCTCTTCAAAAATGAATTTGAGCCGAGCTACCTCGATCCGGTGTACAATCCTAGGGAACTCTTGTGCCAATTGTTCCCATGCTATGTGTTCCTCGGGGAAGTACTTACTCTCCTTGTGCTTGGCATACCACTTCTTCCCCTCTTCTGTCACCCACCTGGTTCCGTATTGGCGGCATTGGCTACGTGGAACCGCTGGTGCTGCTGGGACTGCTGTGCCCAGTCTGATTCGCTTTCTTCCGGCGCCCGATGTTGATGCGCCTTTCCCTTTTTCTTGCCTGCTTGCCATTTTACCTGTCAATCCAAGTAGACAAGATTAATGTTAAGCCAATGAATATTTACTCCGACTAAGGTCGGGTTAAGCTAGGGTACCCCACACTTAGTCCTTACACAAAATTACAACATTCCGGCAAGATCATGCTTATTTACACAAACCAACAACCAACTATACAACCATACTTAGTGCATTCGAAGAATTCGACGGTATATATTCTATGTACTACTCAGACTTCGTACAGCTAACAACAATCATTACCCTAGATAACATTTTATTCCATAGCACTTAGCACGAAAAAACAAAGAAACGAAACAACAAGAATTTATCTACACGAACCTATACAACTCACCTAATTCTTGCAAATTTCACTATTCCCCTAACCCGAGAATTCGTCGGTTTTTGTTTTTTTTAACATCATAACAATTATCACATCGACTAATATCACTCAACATGTACAACCCGGCATGAATTTCACAAGTTCACTACATTTTCCACTTCAAGTTCAAAAACAAGCCCTAAATATGAATGTATCAACAAAATTCGATTAAATTATGCAATTAACGAGTTCAAGCAATCACAATGATACTCCGAACATTCGTCAACACTAATTCAATAGAATTCATGCTTAATTTCTGCTTAAGGCGAACCTAGCTCACATCACATGCTCAATATCAAAGAAAATTGATACGAAATGAGATGGAATCGAAGAACATACCTTGAGATTGAAGAATTGAAGGAAACTCGTTGAATTTCTTGGCCTATTCGGTGTCACGTTGAAGGGGGAGGGGTTTTAGGGGGTTTGGTCACGGAGAGTGTGAGGAATAAAGAAAATTTGAGGGGGATTCGGGGTTTAAAAGTGGAAAAATCGCGCGGGTCACCCGGCGACCCGGTGTGACCCGTCGCGATATACACAGCAACGTGTCACGGAGTGCATCGCGGAGCACTGCCTCCGTGACACGGAGCTGTCGCGAGGGAACTCTGGAATTTTTTAGAATTTCGGATTTATACCTCAACGTGTCACGGAGGGTAACGCGGAGGTCCTCCTCCGTGACACGGAGCTATCGCCCTAGCTCACTGTTTTGCCACTTTTTCTTAATTTTCATACCTCGAATTTTTCTTTGCGATTCCTTGTATATTTTCCTCCTCCCTTCGACCTGAAATTCATTCTACTACAAGAAATTGGTTAGAATTATAGGTTTCACCCTAAATAAAAATAAAAACAAAAATTAAAACTAAACATTTTGTTGTTAATTAAGAAAAAGAAAAAGAAAAATCTATTCACAATTTACAATGAAAAATTTTCACTGGTTGCCTCCCGTGCAGCGCCTGGTTTACCGTCGCGGCTCGACGTCGTTCAGCTCAGTTGTCCCCTAGGGTGATGGACATTTTCTCTCGAAAATCGTCCTCCCCCCAGTAGTGCTTACACCATTCCGGTGGTTTTCCCAATAACTCTCGTGAATCCTTAATCTGCTCATCATCGATTTGATCAATCACATTGATCACTGAGAGTTCTTCGTACACATTCGGGAGCTTGGGTGCCTTGTACACATCAAACACTTCCACCTTGTCATGTGCTCGCATTGTTCGCTGCCCCGCAGCTGCATCAATCAGCGCTTTCCCGGTCGCCAAGAAAGGACGTCCCAAAATAAATGGGACTTCCGCGTCTGGTTCAAAATCTGGCACGACGAAATCTACCGGGAAGATCAGGGATCCCACTTGCACCAGAACGTCCTCCACAATGCCATCAGGTTTGGCTAAGGATCGATCTGCCAATTACAAGATCACGGTTGTGGGTCTAGGACTCCCTAGACCCAGCTTTTTGAATACCGATGACGGCATCAAATTAATGCTTGCTCCCAAATCACACAATCCATGAGCTCGGATACTCTGCCTAATAGTAATCTGTATAGTAAAGCTCCCAGGGTCTTTGAGCTTTGTGGGCAGTCGGTTTTGTATCCGGGAAGTGCACTCCTCCGTGAGAGCCACCGTAGCATACTCAGTCAACCGACTTTTATTTTCCATGATGTCCTTTATATACTTAGCATATTTCGGCACTCCCTGCAAAACATCAACAAGAGGTAAGTTAATATGTACCTGTTTTAGCACCTCCATGAATTTCTTGAAACACGCCTCCTCCTTGTGTTTCTTTAATCGTTGAGGGAACGGGGGTGGTGGTCTTTCTAATTCCGCTTCCTTAGTCTTCCCCCTCTCATCACTTTGCTCTCTCTCGACTTCTGCTGCTCCCGATTGTTGAGGTGGTCTTTCTGGTTCCACCTCTTTCAGCTGCAAACCACTCCTTGTGGTCACCGCAATTTACCTGCTTGGGGTTGGGATCAGTGTCGCTCGGAATTCCTCCTCTAGGTCTGGTGTTTTGGGCTCCAGCAAATTGCCCAAATTGATATTCAAGTGCCTTGGTAGCTAACTAGTTGTTTTTCACCTCGGCTGCCAATTTCACATAGTCAGCCTACAATTGATCTTGATTAGCTATCATAGTCTTAAACATCTCCTCAATGTTGGGTGATGGTGGTGGAGGAGGTGCATTGTTGTTTCTGAATTATGCTTGATAATTTCGCTGCCCTCCTTGGTTCCTTTGCCCACCCTGACTCGAACTCTGCCCCTGATGGTTGTTGCTACCCCAGGAGAAACTTGGGTGATTCCTCCAATTGGAATTGTAGCTGTTGCCATACTGTTGGTGGTTGTTCCTTTGTATATTTTCCACAAAGTTTACCGAGTCAGGATTTGCTCCACAACACTCAGCTGAGTGCTCACTGCTTCCGCACACTTCACACCAAATCTGCTACACAGCATTCACTGGGGCTTAAGGCTGGTTCATTGTCATGTTACTGAAGTGGGTATTGAGTTGATTATGCAAAGCAGCTATTTGTGAAGCAATAGCTGTAAAACCATCCACTTCTAGAACTCCTGCTACTTTCCTTGTCCCACCTCTTGACGAATCAGCATTCCATTCCGGATTGCCCTGCGAAATACGGTTCAACAAGGTATACAGCTCCTCATAAGTTTTCTCCAGCGCTTGTCCCCCAGCTGCTGAGTCTAGCAATATTTTTGTATGGGGTTCCAAATCCTCTATAAAAGTGTGTACCAACACATGATTGGATTGATGATGATGAGGACAATTCCGCAACATGGACTTGAATCTCTCCCAAGCCTGATATAGATTCTCTCCCTCTCTCTGTTTGAAACTTAGAATTTGACTTCTAAGTCTTGCTGTTTTACCAGAGGGAAAAAATCGTATCAAGAACTTCCTTGCAAGATCATCCCACGTAGAAATAGAATTAGGTGGCTCAGCTTTCAACCACCTCTTGGCTTCTCCCAATAGTGAAAATGGGAATAGTGTAAGCCGGACGTAATCTGATGACACTCCAGCGGGGATATAAGTGTCACTTATCTCCAAAAAATTTTGGAGATGCTGATGTGGATCTTCATGAGGGAGACCTGTAAACTGCCCGCTAGTGTGCAGCAATTGCACCATATTCTGCTTAAGTTCGAACCTCCCTCCCGGCTCAGGTTTGCGGATGCTAGATGTGACATTATTAGCATGTGGGATTGCCACCTCGTGAACCGGCCGAGCTGCTACTTCTTCGGGCACTAACATTGCCCGTACTACCGGTGGATTCTGTTGTTGCTCCATGATTGTCTGTCTGAGTAACTGCAGCTTTCTTTCTAGAGCTTCTCTCCGCTGACGATGAAATAATCTTTCTGGCTCCAAATACGAGTCCACCAGCTCCTTGTCTTTTGCCAGTGTTCAACCGAGACTAAATCTGCAAAATACAGGCTAAGACCAAGTTGTCAACACTAAGAAAATAAATATATAGTAAATTAACACTTAAGACAAATTCACCAATTGCCAAGTCCCCGGCACGGCGCCAAAAACTTGTTCGGGCTGTTTTCGTTATATGGGTATATAACTACACGCAAGTGCACGTGGTCGAACAAGTAGTAAAGTGGCTTAAGTAAGACAAGTATCGATCCCACAGGGACTGGAATGAAGTGCAATCTGCCCAGGTGTACTATATTTCAATTCTAAAAATGCAGACAACAGTGTAACCAAGAGTTTGATATTTTTGGGTTCTAATTTTTAAGCTAAGTCTAAAACGATTATCTAATGTGAGTCTGAACTATGAATGTGAGCATGCTGAGGTTAAATGAACATGTAGAGAAATAAATTATCAATACAATTTGATTAATCTTTCCTCCGGTTGCTAGTCAAGAATTATTGCCTATGGATTAAAACTCTCGTATTTAACCCAACTTAAGAATCATGAACCTTCCACCTACATCTCTGTGATAAAAAGAAATTCACGTTCTAGCTATACAAAACCGATTCCTTAATTGACTAATATGACTTTCAGGTATATCTCTATCCTGAAGGTAAATCAATTATCAATTTTCCCAAACTAAGAAAATATCATATCCTATCAATTCACAACTTTCCAATTTCTTGCTCTCTCGAGTGAAACCGGACTTTTTAGATATACATTAACGTTGGCCACACATTAATGCAGTAAGAACAAGAATCAATAGAACAACCATGGAAGAAAAGATGAAAACCAATTTATCGATAATCACATTTCAATACAATTGTTCTTAACCTCGGCAAGAAGGGAATTTAGCCACTCATTTTTGGATTAAACATCATTAAATGAGTGTTAATCATACAAGCAATTGAAATAAAGAAGAAGGAGATAGAGAAAAACCCTGAGATTTTCGTCCCCTCAACTGCCTGTAACCCACGTTCTTGCTCCACCAAGTCAGAGATATTAAAAATGAACCTAAGTGTTCTATTTATACTAGTGGGAATTTTTCCCGGAATAACAAGCAACGTGTCACGGAGTGCATCGTGAAGCACTGCCTCCGTGACATGCTACTGACGCGGACCCTCACTGAAAACTGGGGGTCCAGGAAATAAGGCCCAACGTGGCACGGCGTGCAACGCGGAGCCAGGCCACCGTGCCACGGACCCATCGCGAACCCTCTCTGGAAATTGGGCGAAAATTCCCTATCCAGGCAGAAGGCCTCCATGATGGCAGTGTGACACGGCTCCATCGCGGAGCCCCTTTATTTTGTGCTTTCCAATGCCTTGTTCCTTGCTCACATCCGAGTCCAACCCCGATATCTTCCAACATGCATTTTAGCTTCCCGAAATTACATTTTTCCTGCAAAACAATGCTAATCATGTTGGTTAGTATAAATTCACATTTTATTACCAATTACATGAGAATGTATAAACATTGATAGATAAACAAGGCTAAAATGACACCTTTGAGTATCACTTGGGCATATAAATTTGCCCAAGATCAATGCCGTTTAGCATGTTAGTATGAGAATTATCCCATGACTGGTATGAAATGGTTGTAAGTACGAAGACTTCAGTGATAGCTTATCGAGGCGAATGAGAAGTCAAGAGTTAGTGATGTTATCCTTTCCTTAAGAAAGGATCTAAAAGCCTGAGAATGATGACTTTAAACTAAGGGGGAGATGGTAAGTTAAAGAGGCTAAGTCAATTCATAAGTGTTCTAGTGGAAGGGCTCAAGAAATAGTAGCTATAGGATGTCAATCCTTCCCATTCGAATGTTATCTCTTGCATTTCAGTTAACAATACATCCTACTCATGCTTACGTTCAGACTCCTAGAAGTATAGATAATCGCTTCAGATAGTGATCCCATTCTTACTCCATGATTTCAAAAATCTCAACTTCATGCCGTGAAACTCACTATGTACAGACTCATGTCTCACAATATGCTCAGCTTCAGGAACCTAGTCCCCTATTCTCCTTAACGATTCGGTAGATCATGCTACATCATGTGTAGGCTCAAACTAAGCTCCTTGAATGATTTGTGCTGGAGATTTCCTTACTCTAAGCCAGGTATATGTTCACCAACAATAGGAATGATTGTTGTAACAAATATATTCAGAATGACTATCTATTTAGACCTGAGATGCTCCATATGTAGAAGTTCACGAGATGCAGTTACTAGTCCTACTAGGGAGACGGAGGAATTCTTGGATAGAACAAGCTGCAGAGGAGTCGTAAGATGATTTTAGCGATAGGATTGAATGGTAAGGTAGTATTCAGGAAGTTAGTGTATCTAGCAAAGTGTCTCTGAAGACTTTGCACAGAAAAGGGGTGATGAGGTGCTGGTGAGGATGGCAGTCTCTTTTAAAACGAGGTTCAAGATGAGACCACCAAGGTTGTGAGTTGGGGGAATAAGGAAGTTGTTTCAGTGAAGGTTTTAAGGAACAATCGGCTAGTAGGAGTAGCTACTAGGGAAACTGAATTCATATAAGGCCACCTATTCAAATATCAAAAGTAGTTATGGATTTACAACTCCGTCCCTAACCGCTCAGTTCCAGCTTGAGAAGAACAATTTCTCCTTAGTACCGTCCTTAGTTCCATGTCAGCTTCATGCGCTTTAGTTTCCTCATATCATAGCATACATGTATGATTCAGAAACTCAGTTCATATATGTAGTTCAGCTCAGAGTCAGATACTCTATTGGCGTTCAGCTTTAGCATTCAATCCTTGAGGTGGCAACTCTTTCCCTAGACTTTTTCTCAGTCATTTTTTCAGTTCTCAAATCCCGGTACAAAATATTTGAAATTTCAGTTCAGTCCCTATCCCTTCAGTGTGTTCAACCAATATTGGAGGACGAATGTTCCCAAGGGGGAGATACTGTAACACCTCGAAAGTCCTTGAGATCATACCCCGGAGTTAGATGAAGCTCAGTAGAAAAATCAGTAGAAACTTTCCTCAGAACGAGTCAGGGAACGACTCTTAAGGAGACATAACAGGTCGTGGTCTAACCCGTGAGAATCTGTAAGGAAAGGATGGCAAGCCAGTGTCCATGGACGACCTGACAAGTCATCATACTTGGCAGCGACTCGTCAGATTGGTCGTTAGATGGAGGACAGGGACCTTGGGTTAAGTCTTAGGCAGTGTGGTTAATGGAAGGGGGTGACGAGTCGTTAGGTGAGACAACGATTCGTCATGTCAGTCGTTGGTTGGGAGAATCTATAGCCATGAGGTAGATCCAATGCAGTTGACGGATGGACGTAATGAGTCGTTAGAAGGGGCAATGACTCTTCATGTCAGTCGTTGGGTGGTGAAGAGCTTAAGCCATGAAGTGTTATCCAGAGTACCTGACGAGTGGGCCTAATGAGTTGTTGGGGCAAGTAACAACTCGTTATGTTAGTCGTGGTTTAAAGAATGATGAATCTGTGTAAATTTTATAGTATACTTAACGGCTGAGACTATGAGTCGTTAGAGGGGACGACGACTCGTCACGTGAGTCGTGGCCCCAGTTTGGGAAGTTTTACCTATTTTCTCCAGGGGCATTTTTGTAAACTCCTATGCTTCTAACTCCAAAGTAACGTCGTTTAGGATACCAAGAAGGGCGGTTTTAAGGGGAATATCAAGCCTAACCCACGTTCAATCCAGAGACACTCACAAATCCTTCTTCCTCTTCTCTACCAAAACTCAAGAACACCTAGGGTTTCTTCCATGACTTCAAGATCCAAGTTCTAGGGGGATATTTCATCAAACCAGGTATGCGAGACGTCAACAAGGATTCCCTTTACGTAAAAACCCTAGTCATTTAATTTTAACAAGAATTTTTATTTCTTAAGGTCTCAATCTAGCATGATTTCTCTTATGTTTTCATAAATTTTCAGACCCTCATGATAGTAGCAATGTAGGTTATGAAATTACTACTAAATTCATGATTTTTGACATGCGAAATGACGGTAACATGTTTTCTAAAATTCTCCTATGCGTTAGCATTATTTTTAAGCCATGGTTCTTGTGAAGTATGCTCAAGCTTTTTACCATGATTTCACTATACATGTTTAAAGAATGATTTGAGCCTATTAGTTGGCATGAAGATAGAACCCATGATTTATATTGTGATCTTGGCTCATGATTCCATGAATTGAATAAGAAGAAAAAAATTCTATGATTTCCCTAGACTCTCAGGCCTCTGATTATCTGAAAATTAGTCGTGGTCCTTATCATAGATTAGGGTGGAACTTCCATGATTTGGATTCCAACAAAAATGTTATGTTCATGTATGAAATTTCGTGTGAATGATGATTGATTGACATAAATCCTTGAGTAGGAGTTAATGTCTTGGTATATCCAGTCTCAGAGTCTCAATCCACACTCAAAATACGTAGGGTCCAACAAAAAGGTCAGTTATCAGTGTTGGGATTTTTCCACGTTGTTATTATCAATTGTTTTTCATAGTCAGATTATGCTAGTCTAGTTCCAGTCAAAGTACTAGCCTACTCAGTAACTTCAGAAATGTCAGCTGATTAGTTTGACTTTAGTCTTTTTCTGAGGTGTCAGTGGTGCCTCTCAGTTATAAGATGAGACTCAAAATATAGTTTATTTGGTCCATTAGGCAGTCATGACATTCTAATTATATATCTTTTACCAGCCCCTGGACCCCATTTCAATTATCAGTTTGTTCTTTAGACGGTTACGATGCTTCCTGATAAGTAGCTCTGACCAGTCTTAGAACTCTGTTTCTAAATCCGGTCCTATAAGACGCTCAGGGAACTCTCAGACTGTATCCCTGAATCAATTATAGTCTTGGACCCCAGTATCGAGCTATCCGCTTGACAGTAGTAGTCGTTATAGGATTATCCAGTGGGAGTAAGTCTTAGCACCGAAAGAGCAGGGTTTCCAATGCAGCTAGGTTCTAGAACTACGTTGCAACCGCAGGTTATTTTTACTTGGCCTCATGGCCCCCTGACAGTGATTCTCAAATTCCATGCCTTTATACCCTGGCAAGGTATATTGGGTCCTACCAGTGGGGTGTATACATCGGACTCTACGTCTAGCTCACGTGGTTATGTATCGATTATAGCCTCTCCCACTAGTCAGTTCAGTCACTCTCAGATTTCTCAGTTCAGTTTCGGTTCTAGCAATTTAGCTCTATTTGGTACAGTATCTCAGAATTAGTGTTTCAGATTTAGGGCATGCCTTTAACCATTAGAAAGGGTCACCTCGACCATCTCAACTTACTTCTGTTTATTCAGTTTCAGTATTTCCATTGGTCATTGCATGTCATTACAGTTCATTTATGCATTACTTTATATTACTACAATTCAGTTATGTACTACTTTATGTTATATTTTTTCCCACTTACTCAGTACATTCAAAGTATTATCGCATACCTTCTATGTTGTATCGTATTATGATACAGCTGCGGGTTCTCAGTCTCAGTACAGTTAGTAGACCTACTCCAGGAGTTACCAGCTGGTGAGTCCTCCTTTTTCGAGGACGATGTTGTTTTTCTGTAGTTTCTTTCATTTAGTTAGAACTTAGAGTTAGCTGGGGCTTGTCCCAGCAACTCATCAGATCTAAATGGCTTTCAGATGTAGACTCAGACTTTCAAATTTATTTTCAGATGGGTGAATTATTATTATTCAACCTTCCTTAAATGACTTTACAATTTAAACTTCCGCTATGTTTTACTCAGAATACTAGTGTGTAATAGACCAGTGGTTGACTTGGGGTTACTTGTGACTCCAAGTACCGTGTCCCGTCCAGGATTTAGACTCGCGACGTGACAACTACGGACGGATTAACATATAATATGAATATTATCATTATAAAGACACAATGTAATACAAAGTTGTATTGTAGAATAGAACATATGGTATAATTTATTATTTTGAACAATTAGCATTTATAAAATTATACTATGAGTTACTACTATCTTGTTTTGATATGATATCACAAACGCATTTAATTATTTGTATTTGGTTGTTCAAATTAAGAAAGACTCATCAAAATTAGTGAAAAGTAGCCAATAATGTTTGCATTAAGGTACACTGTCTATATCACACATCTTGGGGTGTGATCCTTCTCCGGACTCTGTTAACACGAGATGCTTTGTGCATGGGGCTACCCTTTTTTCAAATTGTATTTTCAAAAGTCCTAGACATAAGATTGATACACACTATAAATACAATTTTATTCAACATTTAATTATTTCTTAAAAGATAAAATCTTAATCGATTTTATATCTCTAACTATTATTATTTTTTATATAGTTCAAATAAGGAATGATTTAATATATAAAATTTAGTAAATTTAGAATCATACATATTTAAAAAAATTAAATAACTATTTTTTCAAGTGTGATTTTTATTTTTAAAAGAGTAAAAAGATGAATTACATTTTTCTATGAAGTTTCATACTTTAAATACTTGGTAATAATATAATTTTAAATATTTTGTTTTACTCTTTCTGAGATGATTTCAGCTCATACCTTTTTTCTCTCCTTTAATCTATGTGTCTAGTCAAACATATTTAGATAAATTGAAACGGAAGAAATAGTATCAATTTAACCAAAGAGAATGAATGACAGGCGCATTTGATTAATTGAAACAACTTAAAGTATGTTGTGTTTCTTCTTTTTTCTTTTTTTTAAAAAATTATATAATTTTTCTAAAAAAAGTAGAAGAAAAAAAGAATCAATGTACTAATGAATAACAAAATTACACTCTTTAATTTATTTTCTTGTACCGTGAATTAAAAAATTATGATAGGTCATGATTAAATTTAATAAATAAAGGATTTGATATAAGTTAATAGAATTATAACTGATTTTAAATGTTAGGACTTTTAATTTAATATAGTTCAAATAAGTAAAGATTCAAGAAGTAAAATTTTAGTCAATTTTAAAATACTAAATATTAGGAGTTTTTACCTTTTACGAATAAGTAAAAATTTAATAGCTATAATTTTAATTAATTTCAAACTCTTAAATATTATGATAATAATTAAATGAAAATTATTGAATAGAAATAATAAATGACAATTTTGTATGATATAGAGTATTTTAATAAAGGGCAAAAAGTTTAATCAATTTTTTTAAGGACCTTCATACTTTTAATATAGTATTAGTCTATGTATACTCGCCTCGCGTGTGTCCCTCGTATTAATAAGAACAAATTTATAAAAATAGCATAAGTAATATTTAAAAGATGTGTTTGTGTAACAATATAAGAATTTAAAAAGAAAAATATGAATTTCAAATTGATAAATGATTATGTTTAAGAGTTTGATCCAAGCTAGTAGTTCTTTCTTCTTTTTGTTCTAATATTTGTTTCAATGGAAAAAAAGGTCATAAAAATATCTTTTTATTGAAAGATAAAAAAATTATTCAATTTTACATCAGCACTTAAATGCAGGCATTATATATATATATATATATATATATATATAATAAGAAAGAATTTAATACATAAAATTTAGTTAATTTTAATTGAAATAACATAAAGTATATTATGCTTCTGTAATTTCTTTTTATGATTATATGACCTTTTTAGAAGAAGAATGAATTCAAGTATTAATACATAATAAAATTACAGATTTTAATTTATTTTTTTCGTATTGAAATATTCTGATAGATAATTAGTTAGTTTAATAAATAATGGATTGATATATAAGTTAATAGAATTGTAATTGAAAGTCTTAAATGTTAGGACTTTAAAAAAAGGAAAGATTTAAGAAGTAAAATTTTAGTCAATTTTAAAATACTAAATATTAGGAGTTTTTACCTTTTATAAATTAGTAAAGATCTATAATAATTAAATAATAACTAAATAATAAAAATAAAAAAATTACAATTTTATCTATTGTACAATCTTTTAATGGAGAACAAAAAGTTTAATTAACATTTATAAGGACCTTCGTGCTTATATCTCCAAAGAATATTTTGTTAAGTAAATAGGAGTAAAATATTATGCATATATTGAATATTATAACATGTTTAGACAAACTTCTCAAATCAGCTTATTTTGAGAAGTGCTTATCAAAAAAGTACTTTTAGTGAGAAACAGTTTATGTTTGGCAATAAATTTAAAAAATACTTTTGAGTAACAATTAGTTTTGGTCAAGCTTCTTAAAAGTGCTTCTAAGTGTATTTTTCACAAAAGTGGTTTTCAAATAAGTGTTTTTGATGAAATGCTACTTTTTTAGCTTCCAAAAACAAGTTTTGTTACTTCCTAAAAGCACTTACTTTCTCTCAAAAGCTTGGCCAAACACCTCATTTTTTTTAAAACAAGTGGTTTTTAGAAAAAATATCACTTTTGGCCTCCCAAAAGCTTTGCTAAATAAGCTATTAAATTAATTGATGAAATCTAAACAAATTACCAAAGATTGTCCCATCGAAAGCTTGTATTGCATCTTCAAATGAAACAAAAAATATTTAAAAAACGTAACAGTAGAAAAGAAACTATTGCGTTCTTGAATTGTAGTTTTGTCATTGAACCCAACATTAATCTCCTTGTTTATTGATACAAAATTAGGATTAACGCTATTAATGTATTCGTTTATGATATAACAGATCTTGTCTTGTTGTAAATATTTTGTTCACTTTTCAATATATAATTATTTAAAAATATAGCATGAACTTTTGTGTCCTACATAAATTTAAACTTTAATGGTTAAAAAGTATAAAAATATAAAATATAGAATAATGTACGAAAAAGAATTACTATCTTTTCGTCAACTAATGTGTAGTCATTCTTGTGCTTTCCTTTGCTCCCTTTTTATACTCTTTTACTAATCCAACTCCAATTATTAAGACTTTTATTATTCAATGAGAATCATATCGCCTTAAGTTGTTGATTGACACAATTTTATTCACGAAATTCTTTTCAGATTTTATTGCAATATTATTTAAAATAAATTGTGCACAAGAGTTATAGTTATAATAATTTATAATTTATAATTTTATTTAAAAATTTATTTTATGAGATGAAGAGATTACTTTACCTAAATAGATGAAACTTATGAATATATGAGTAGATGAAGAATGTCAATTATGAATAACATTAAATCTAAATCACATAATATCAGTATAAGACTCAATAAGGGAGATAGCATAGCATCAATTTAGAACCAATTAAAGGAGACAATCTAAGGTAAATTATTTTGAATAAAAACAACTTAAGTTGACATAACAATTACTATTGTGTTTTTTTAAATTAACATGAAAAAAGAAGAAGATGGATTAACACGACAATATACAAGGTTGGACATTGAATCAAAGGTGTTGATGAATTAAATTATGCAATTATAAATCCTTTCATAGAAGTGGAAGAATATGTAAAAAAAAATTAAAAGTATAAGAATATTAAGATATTATTAAAAAGGAAATTTCTTTTTAAAAAAGAGAAAAAAAAGACCTTTTATACAAAAGGGAAAAGACAAAGACTTTCGTGGAAGTTGTTTCTTTTTTTTTTTTACATATAATAAATAGAGTTATATCACAAATAGAAAATCTAATATAATAAAATAAAATAAAAATAAATTGTTTTACAATCAAAAAGGAAAAAGAACTTGGTGGATTTTCTTTTAAAGATTTACATCACAAATAGAGTTACATCATAAATAAAAAACCTAGTATGATAAAATAAAGTGATGAAATTATAATTTAGTATACGTGCTTTGCATGTGTGTATCACGTCAGTATAAAAAAATGTATGCAAAAATAATAAAATATATAATATTACAATTGAAATTACAGTATATATGAAAAAAATGTATGTTCTCCCAATTTAAATATATGTGTGTTGCACGTGTAAGTCGCATCAATTAATTAGGATAAAATATACAAAAAAGATATTATTTAAAAAATAGCAATTAACACTAAAAAAAATATAGTATTTATCTAAAATGATTAAAATGAGAGTTATAAATTAATATAATATATGAATATGTTTAATATATATTGTACCTGAAAAATGATAAATTTAATTATATTAGTTATTAATATTTATAATTGTAGATATTATATGATGTTTATAAAATTGGATAAATATAATATCAAATTTATTTTTGAGTAATTTGAGACTCTTTAAGCCAAATTACAAGTACTGTACGCATCAAGCGCGTGTCCCTCATACTAATAAGAACAAATTTATAAAAATAGTACAAATAATATTTAGAAAATGTATTGTGCAACAATATAAAAGTTTAGAAAGAAAATTTTGAATTTTAAATTGATAAATGATTATGTCAAGAGTTTGATTCAGTCTAGTAGTTTTTCTTCAGTTTGTTTTAAATTCTTATATTGTTATACAAACACATCTTTTAAATATTATTTATGTTTTTAAAATTTTATTCTTATTAATACGAGAGACACACGCGAGGGGCATATATATATATATATATATATATATATATATATATATATATATATATATATATATATATATATATATATAGAGAGAGAGAGAGAGAGAGAGAGAGAGACAAATAGGCGAAATACACGTGGGAAGAAAGTTCCATTAGAAAATGATGAAAAAGTTAACTCAGGGATGTTTTAGGTCAATATTAAGAAACTTAAGAGACCCTGTTAACGCGGGATGCTTTATGCACCGAACTGCTCATTTTTTTATAATATTTTTAAAAATCTTAAATATAAGATTGTTTTGTATTTTGGTACAATTTTATCCAACATGTAATTATTTAGTGAAATTATCATGACCCAAATGGCCATGATTAGCATCCACATTAATTCTCCGATGGACGAACCAATGAATCTCGATACTACCCCCAAAATGAGACATGCAAAAAGGTAAACGCTATCTTTAATTATTGAAATAACTTCACATCATGAATCAATCACTTAAACCAATATTACAAAAAAAAAAGTACCCAAGACCTGAAAGTCATTGCACAGGACGCCAGTTTTCAAAACTAAGGGACTAAGACTAAAAATGAAATAAATTGTTTGAATGTCCGAAAGAAGGACATCTGCAGTGAAGGAGTGATCTGGGTCCTCATTTGTTCACCTTCTCAATCCACAAAAGCTGCTGGTTTACAGATGAGGGCGTGAAGAACTATCGGGCTCGAACTCTACACTTAGAAAAGAATGCAGGGTAGGGTCATTACATGACACAATATTGGTAGACATCATCGACCAACCTTACATAATAACAGATAATTACAGCAATAGAGATAGAAAAAGAATCCTCGGCTTTATACAGAAATACAAGCCATTTTATGAACACTAGCACTACTCAGGAATCAGCCGGGCTACTCACTGGATTAGGCCTCTCGCTGCAGTGGTCACTTCTCCCCTATAGCGGTCTCACCACAACGGAAATAGTTTCACTGCAGCGGCACTGCGTAGGCAGTAACTCGACGTGTTGTACCCTTCTCAGTTCATCCATCCCACAGTTTATTAGATCAACAGTTATCATTTCACATACTCCATAAATCCATCAAACAACCATAATAAAACAACAATCACAATAGCTATTAAGAGCTACAAATCCTAAGTTACTCATGACAACTACTCAATAACCATACAGGGTAACAAAGTCGCACTTAGCATTAACACCGTGCTCATTGTTATCAATTTGCATCATATACACAATAATTTTGCACATTTAGCATGTTTCACATCCACCTCATGAACATAAATGAAATCACAAATAATATGCAAACAACACAGCCAAGGGTAACATGACGGGCAGACGCCTCCGCCATCTTCCCTTAATACTCAACCACTCGAATCATATACACACATGCCAGAGGGTCTTATTTGTGTCCATCCAATCATGACTTGTAGGGGACTCTAGAAATCCATGTACTGTACTAGCGTGGCACCTGCTCCCACTTATAAGCTTGTCTGGATGTTCCCCTCACACATGAGCCACTCAAATATTGTTATTCGCTCGCCCAGATAGTTTCATCGGGCTCAAGCCTCTTATTTTAGGATGTTAAATCTTTTCATTCATCATTCTGATAAAAGGCATGTCAAGTGCATCATTGCATCTTACAGAAGTTACAATTTACTTCTCAAATAAGTCATCATCAATTAACAATTCTCTCATTAATGGAGTGTGATCATTTTACTAACCATTCATCACAGGTAATTACATTAACATATATACACAATCTTTTAAACAATTCATCATAATGCAATATCACGTCTTAGTCACATTCTTAATATAAATTAACAACAATAGACTCACATAGCACGTAAACATTCGAAGAGCAATCGTATATCAATATTGCATATTATACATGCCATTATATAGGTCTATCCCTATAAACCATAACCTACCTTGATTACTCAAAATTATTGGCTTCACTACTCTGCAGGAGCTTTTGCCCTTCCTTAATACTTCAGATTGTTCGAAATCAACACACGTATAATCATTGGTTAATCATTCCTCAAAATAGGGCCTAATTCAATCAAACCCTTCTCTTTTTAGGGAAATTTAACATAAAACCTTTCCCTTCCACCTAGTTCTAGGTCCTCACCTTGTCTAACCTATAAACATTAACGAGAGGGACCCTAGGAAGTAAACATTACTCAAATTCTCAATAATCAACCCTCTCATTACTTCCGTACAATCTCAGCCCTAGTTCATCAACGTAAGATTTTTCTCTATATAATTTCCACCATTAAAGGTCCACAAGTAATCTAGGATCAACACTAATCGAAGTAGAGATAGGAGGATTGAGATTCTTAACTTCGGTGAGTAGTTCATTTCTCAGGAGAATTTTTCCGTCCCTTAGCCCTTCTGGATGAGTTTTTGAGAATGATGGGGTAAAACCCCATAATTCCCACTTAAAATCCACTTTCTGAATCCCGTTGTCTGCTACAGCGGTCCCGTTACAGCAGCCATAGCGCTGCGACGGTTGCCATGGTTACTCCCTCATTTCACCATGGCGGGACTCCGACCGTTAGCACAGTCTCGCTGCAGCGGGAATCCCACTGCTGCAGCAGTCCCCCCCCCCCCCAATAGCTACCCAAAAATGTACAGTTCTATACTTAGTTTATTTCACCTCATCCCTATGTCCTCCTTAATAGGTTTTCGATGTTCTGTGCCCTTAACCATACCGTAATAATGTCTGAATCATTACATAAGATACCAATTAAAATATCGTTCATCCCCGAACGGTCTATATAAAAGTAGGAAGAATACGTACTAGATTCTATAAACAACTGGGGATATTTGATCCGATTATCAACCTCAGTCTCCCAAGTGGCTTCTTCCACCGAACGGTCCTTCCACTGACTTTTACTGTCGGAATCTCCTTAGACCTCAGCTTCTGAACCTCGCTGGCCAATATCGCTACAAGTTCCTCCTCATAAGACAAATTCTCATTCAACAACACAAAGTCCTAATTGATGATATACGTTTCATCCCCATGGTACTTTTTCAGCATAAACACATGAAATGTCGAATGCACTCCAGACAATCCTGGCAGCAATGCCAGCTCATAAACCACTTCTTCCATACGTCGAAGTATTTCAAATGGCCCAATATACCTCGGGCTAAGCTTGCCCCGCTTTCCGAACCTCATAACCCCCTTCATGGGGACACCTTGAGAAGCACTTGCTCTCCTTCCATGAATTCCATGTCCCTGACTTTCTTGTCCGTGTATTGCTTCTGCCTACTCTGAGCAGCTATCAGACGGTCCTGAATTATTCGAACCTTTTTCAAGGACTCCTTTAACAAATCCGTCCCCCATGGCCTCACCTCAAACACATCAAACCACCTAATGGGAGACCTGTACTTTCTCCAATACAAGGCTTTGAAAGGTGCCATATCAATGCTCGAGTGGTAGCTATTATTATAGGCGAACTCTGCCAAGGGTAAGAATTTGTCCCAATGACCCCTGAAGCCTATTACACATGCCCGGAGCATGTCCTCCAACACTTGAATAGTTCACTCTGATTTCCCATCTGTCTGAGGATGGAAGGCTGTGCCCAAGTCCAACCTCATACCCAACTCGGCCTGCAAAGTCCTCCAAAAATGGAAGTAAACTGAGTGCCCTTGTCCGATACAATGGAAATAGGTACCCAATGTAACCGAATCGCCTCCTTCACGTATAGCTTGGCTAATTTCTCCACGTTGTAAGTCACCTGGACCAGCAAGAAATGAGCAGACTTGGTCAACCTGTCCACTATGACCCAAATTGAGTCAAACTTCCCCAAAGTCTTAGGAAGACCAACCAAAAAGTCCATAGTTATCCTCTCCCATTTCCACTTGGGGATAGGAATTCGCTGAAGTACTCCTCCAGACTTTTGGTGCTCGTACTTCACCTGTTGACAATTTAAACACTGAGTCACATAGTCCATAATGTCTCGCATCATCCTACCCCACCAATAATGTTGTTTTAGATCATGGTACATCTTCGTGACTCCGGGTTGAATGGAGTACCTCAAGTTGTGAGCTTCTGCCAAGAGAGTTTTAATTAGCTCACCAACTCGGGGAACTCATACCCGCCCCTTTATTCTCAAGAGCCCTTCATCATCTACCACTACTTCCTTGGCTTCTCCCCACAGGACTTTATCTCTGATCTTACACAACTTTTTATCTTCAAACTGTTGATTTTGATTTCCTCTAATAGCGAGGATTTAGCCTCCAGGTTGGCTAACACTCCACCGGTTTCAGTCAGCGACAATCTCATTAAGTTGCTTGCCAAGGTTTGGACTTCCCTGGCCATTGGCAGTTGAGTAGCCTCCAAGCTAGCCAGACTACCCATGCTCACCGTCTTCTTGCTCAATGCGTCTGCCAACACATAGGCCTTTCCTGGGTGGTACAAGATAGCGATGTCGTAATCCTTAAGCAACTCCATCCATCTCCTCTGACTCAAATTGAGATCTTTCTAGGAGAATGCATATTGTAAGTTGTGATGATCTGTGAACACCTAACATCATGTTCCATATAGATAGTGCCTCCAAATTTTCAGTGCGAACACCACCATTGCTAACTCTAGATCTGTCACGACCCGAGAGTACACTCAAATCGTAAACACGGGACAAGGAGCCTCGAGGGACCCCAAGTCAACCCATGGCATGAGCATGTAACTAAACCATTCATGTAAGGTGGAAGAATTAGCTTAATGATCATGAACTAAAAGAAACCCAAGGCAAGAAATATAAGAAACAACAATACATGATCCAAGCATAAATAGCTGAATACTACAAATAGGTTTGAAAGCCTCTAATCATAAGTGATGGGTTGAAAGGACAAGACCCCAACTAACCCCAACTCTGAAACAAAAGATAGCCAAGGTTTGAACATAAAGCCCTCGAATCATGAGGAGTCACTACTGAGAACTGAGAGCAGAATTGAGAGCAAGCTAGGAGCGATGCTGAACCTGAGATCCGGATCCTGTATCATGAAATGATACAACATAGGAAATATGTGGGTCAGTACTTGGAACGTACCGAGTATGCAAGGTGTGTAAAACAATACTTAAAAACATAAGATAAATAGGAGTGGGACATCATGATCATAAAAACTGAAATCATAAATATATCGTAATGCTCAAGGTTTCCCAAAAGAATTCTTAAACCTGTCATAGTCACTACATGAGAGAAAAACATTTCATAAAACATGACTTGAGCTAAAAGAACATAATCATACATGCATTAAAACAATGAGGAACAGTGAAAGATTTCTATAACCGAAATATCCCATATGAGCACACATGGAGCCCGACCTGTAAGCCTAGTCGGGAGGTCGTTCATACCTTGCCAAGGGCATGAACCATGAAAGGCGTGATATCACTCGGGAAGGCCTCGTAGGGCAAAGCGGACAGTCACTGAGGAGGTCCCAAACTTAACCGACGGTGGCACGTAGTTTTGAGATTCAGGGTGTAACCTAGGCCCCGAACCTACTTGGTGTTAAGTACTACTCCCAAAACATGAAACGTGCTCATAGAAATTCATACATGACATGCATGGCTAGTTAAATCGTGATAATCATAACATGCTTGAGAATTCGTAATACTAGCCATGGAATTAGGCTCGTGGATCGGCCAAAATGATAGTTCATAAATCATAAGCGACATGTGGGCATTGCCCATAATTTCAATCATACTTGAAATGCTTAATTTATAGGAGACATGATCATAATAACATGAGTAATTGAAAACATGCTTAAAATTCAAAAGTTCATATCATGCTTGAGAAATCACCCTAACCATGAATTTCACTAAAATCCTCATGATTTGGGCACATATGCTTTGAGAGATTAAATCACCCAATATTTAATAGAACAAGTGACAACAACCCAATAATTCAAAACCCATGATTTTGGACATGCTACAACAAGCTCATATCGAGGTTTGAGGAAACATGCATTTGGGTTATGACCCATCAAGAATTGTAGCCTAAACATAGAATTAGGGAGAAATTAGGCCTGGGTAGGGACTAAACCACCCATTCAAAACCCCACATACCTGGAACTCCTTGATTCTTAACTCCCTTGAAGATCCCTAGATGGAAACTTGGAGAATTTGAAGAAGACACTTGAATCCCTTTCCTTTTTCCTCTCTACTCTTACATGTATCAAATAAGGTTTATCGTGAATGATTTCCCCTTAAAAGACCCTGTCTCGACCTTAAAATGTCGTAATTTAGGTCTTAGAAGTGTAGGAAATTATGAGAAGGCCCTGACTAATTCGCAGAAAATAACCGTCGGGAGACCCCAATGGGCGACCTGATGACTCGTCAGGACAGGCAACGACTCGTCGTGTCGCCCGTCAAGTACACTGGATACTAGGTTGACTGGGCTCATAACGAGTGACTCAATGACTCGTCACAAGAGACCACGAGTCGTGGTCACCTTCCATCAAGTACACTGCCTGATCCTTAATTAAATTTCCACAGGCTTGCTCATGATCCACCTCATGATTCGTTAGGACTGGCCACGACTCGTGGGGTCCCATCCGTTAGGTACACTGGTCAAACCTCTAAGGTAACCCATAACCTCACCCCACGGGAGACCTGACGACTCGTGGTAGCTGACCACGAGTCGTTACCATGCCCATGGGGACCTCAGCTCCTCATTGTATTCTAGCCTCCCCACGAACCACCTGACGACTCATGGGGTCTCCTCACGAGTCGTCTAGTGACTCATCCTGCACTATTGCAACATTTACCCAAATTTTCCCTGTTTGACTCCCAAGTCTGATCCGTGGGTTCCCGGGGTATAACAATATCTCCCCCTTGGGAACATTCGTCCTCAAATGTTAGAAATATGTAGAAAACTCAGGAACAACCAATCACCATATGCAAATACTGATCATTTAAGCCGAAAACTAATGGAACGACTACCCCCAAAAAGAACTACATAGCTGGACTAAATTACGACATCACATACATATATCATATCATAAAACAAACTTGTACGCATGAATAGAACATGAAAACCTAAATAGAGGTTTAGGGCAAAAACTGATACCTCAACCTGAAACTGAGCTGGTATGAAACAAATGGGGTATTTAGCCATCATATCCACTTTGGCTTCCCACGTAGCTCCCTCCACATGTTGATTTCTCTATAACACCTTTATCGAAGCCACTTCCTTGTTCCTCAGCCTCCAAACTTGACGATCCAAGATTGCAACAGGAATTTCCTCATAACTAAGGCTATCTTTCACACAAACACTTTCCACCGGAACAATTAAGGTCGGATCTCCCAAGCACTATTTCAAGAGCAATACGTGAAATATGGGATGAACTAAAGTTAACTCTGAAGGTACCTCTAACTCATAGGCTGCTTTACCCACTCGTCTTACAATCCTATATGGCCCAATATATAGGGGGACGAATTTTTCTTTCCTTCGGAATCTCATTACTCCCTTTATGGGAGATACCTTCAAAAACACCCAATCATTGATCTCGAACTCAAGCTCTCTTCTCCTCACATCCGCATAAGACTTTTGGTGACTTTGAGCCATTTTCACCCTTTCTCTTATTAACTGAACTTTCTCCATAGCCTCGTGGACTAAATCTGGACCCACTAAGGAAGCCTCACTGACCTCAAACCAACCAATGGGCGATCTACACCTTCGCCCATAAAGAGCCTCAAACGGTGCCATTTGGATGCTAGAGTGATTGTTGTTGTTGTTGGCAAACTCAATGAGAGGCAAATGCTCATCCCAACTACCCTTGAAATCAATAACACAAGCTCTCAACATGTCCTTGAGAGTCTGGATAGTCCACTCCGCATGACAATCTATTTGCGGATGAAATATCATGCTACGCTTGATCTGGGTACCAAGTCCCTTTTGAAAAGACCTCCAAAACTGAGAGGTGAACTGAGTACCTCTATCCAATATGATGGACAAGGGCACTCCATACAACCTAACCAGCTCTCGGATGTATAATTTAGCATAATCTTCCGTTGAATTGGTGGTTTTGATCGGTAGAAAATGAGCAACCTTGGTTAAGCTGTCCACCACAACCCAAATGGAGTCGTACTGCCTACAAGTGCGGGGTAAACCTGTTATGAAGTCCATGTTGATTTCTTCCCACTTCCAAGTAGGAATGCTGATATCCTGAAGTACACCTCCCAATCTCTGATGCTCAAACACTACTGGGCGGGGCTTCCTAAATCACAGCTTCTCGCTTAGCTAACTGCCAGACAAGGATGCAAATCAACTCCTTAAGTCCTCTGTCTTACTACAGGTGCTGCCAACTGGATAGCTGACTCGGAATTATAGTGCCAATTTCGTTCCCTCGGGGAAGAGAAAGCACGAATCAATTACAATCTTAGTAGAGAATAGAGGAGGAATAAAAACGTTGATTCTTCATTCCGTCCTTGACCTATGATATGATCAATACTTTCACTTGGCTACAAATTCCACAATATCCCTCTTCATGCCATTCCACCAGTAGATTTCCTGCAAGGCATGATACATCTTGGTGGCTCTTGGATGGATAGAATATCTGGATCCGTGAGCCTCATGCAATATCTAGCTCCTCAAATCACCCACGTTCAGAACACATAAGCAACCCTGATACTGAAGTACACCATCTCCCCCTTTTGAGAAGACTTCTACCTTCTAATTTTGAATAGCTTCCTTTAACTTTACCGATGTTGGATCTTCATCTTACTTAGCCTTCACCTCCGTTACCAAGGACTACTCTGACCCATCTTAAACAACGACACCCCCATCGATCGAGCCAACTAATCTAACTCCCAACCGTGCAAGTCGATGTACCTCCTTCACCAGCTCCTTCTTTTCTTCACTCACGTGTGACACACTCTCCACAGAGAGTCTACTAAGGGCATCCGCTACCAAGTTGGCCTTACCCGGGTGGTAAAGGACACTCATGTCATAGTCCTTAAGTAGCTCCAACCACCTCCGTTGCCGAAGATTGAGATCCTTTTGAGTGAACACATATTGTAAGCTCTTGTGGTCAGTGAATACATCTACATGAACCCCATACAAGTAGTGTCACCATATATTCAAAGCAAACACCACTGCGGCCAACTCAAGATCATGGGTCGGGTAATTCTTCTCGTGAATTTTCAGCTGTCTGGAAGCATATGCTATGACTTTCCCATGCTGCATCAATACACATCCCAGTCCGACCCTCGAAGCATCACAGTATACAACAAAGCCATCGGTGCCCTTCGGTAAAGTCAAAATCGATGCTGAAGTGAATCGGCCTTCAATTCTTGGAAGCTCTTCTCACAAGCCTCCAACCATTGGAACATTACCTTTTTCTGAGTCAATCTAGTCAATAGGGATGCAATGGATGAGAAACCTTCCATGAACCTCCGATAATAACCCGCTAAGCCCGAAAAGCTCCTGATCTCCGAAGGGTTTACGGGTCTAGGCCAGTCCTTTACCGCCTCTATTTTTCGGGAATCTACCCTTATACCTTCGCCTAACACTACATGTCCCAAGAATGAAACTGAATTCATCCAGAACTCGCATTTACTGAACTTGGCGTATAACTGGCTGTCCTTGAGGGTCTGGAGTACCACTATCAAGTGTGCGACATGCTCCTTCTCGCTCCTGGAGTATATCAATATGTCGTCAATGAACACTATCACGAACATGTCCAGATATGCCTTGAATACCCTATTCATCAGATCCATAAAAGTTTTAAGGGCATTGGTTAGTCCAAAAGACATAACAAGGAATTCATAAAGGCCATACCGGGTCCTAAAAGTAGTCTTCGGGATGTCACTCTCCCAAACCCTGAGCTGGTGATACCCGGACCTGAGGTCTATCTTGTAGAAACATTTGGCACCCTGAAGCTGATCAATAGGTCATTAATCCTGGGTAAAGGGTATTTATTCTTGATGGTGACCTTGTTCAACTGCCTATAGTCAATACACATCCAAAGAGAACCATCTTTCTTTCGGACGAACAATACCGGGGCACCCCATGGAGACTTACTCGGTCTAATGAAACCTTATCCAGCAAATCCTTCAATTGCTCCTTTAACTCTTTTAGCTCAGCTGGGGCCATTCAATAGGGAGGAATCGATATGGGCTACGCTTCGGTAAAAGATCAATCTCAAAATCAATCTCCCTCTCGGGAGGAGCACCTGATAGGTCATCTGGAAATACCTCAGGATACTCACATACCATGGGGACTGACTGAATGGTCAGGGTCTCAGATGTGGCATCTTTAACCCTAACCAAATGGTAAACAAAACCCTTAGAGATCATTTTCCTGGCCTTGAGATAGGAGATAAAGTGACCTACAGGTACCGTTGAACTACCCTTCTATTCTAAAACTGGTTCACCTGGAAACCAGAACTCCACCGCTCGGGTTCCACAGTTAATAGAAGAATAACATACAAACAACCAATCCATGCACAAAATAATGTCAAAATCAGTTATAGCCAATTCTACTAAGTCTGCGGAGGTAACCTTATGCAATACTGTAAGGGAGCAGCCTTTATATACCCGCATCACTACGACAGGATCACCAACCAGGGTAGACACAGAGAACGGTTCTGAAAAAATTTTAGGACTGACTCCAAAGTTACTAGCAATGTATGGTGTCACAAAAGATAGTGTAGCTCCTGGATCTAATATAGCATAAGCATCAATATGAAAATCTTGTAACATACCCGTAACTACATCGGGAGAAGTCTTCTTCTCCTGTCGACATCCAAGTGCATAAAACCGGTTCTGGCGCTGGCCGCCAGCTGGACCAGTCGAAGCACACTGCTGAGTGGGACATGCCACTAGAGCTGCTGAATTAGCTGCTGGAGTGCAAGCTCCACCACCCCCTAACCTGGTTGCAGGGCAATTCCTGAGCCTGTGTCCGGGTTTTCCACACTTGAAACAAGCATCTAAGCCCACCAAACACCTTTCTGAGTAGTTCTTGCCACAACTAGCACAAGATGGGAATGTGCGCTCTATGCGTATGCTACTCTGACCCCTCAATCCTGAGGCCTTGCTCCCCTGATCGTCCCAAGGCCTGGATGGGGTACTAGCTGAAGATGGTGCTGGTGTAATAAACCTATGCTGGGACTGCTGGTAAGGCCCACGTCTTGGCCTCGACTGGGAGAACCTGTAGCTATCAGTTCTGGCCCTCTTGGCCTCTCTCTGCCTCATATGAGATACCTCCATCTACTGGGCATAAAGGACTATCCATGGGTAGTCTATATCCTGATGAAGCATGGCTGTTCTGCAGTCCTTGTCCAGATACTCAGCTACTCCCTGCATAAATCTGCTCACCCGCGCCCTCTGGTCCATCACTAATTCCGGGGCATACTTTGACAGGGGATGAACTCAAGTGAATATTCTAAAACTGTCATCTTTCCCTGTTTGAGGTTAACAAACTCAGCTGCCTTCGATTCCCTCATCTCTCGAGGGAAGAACCTGTCGAGAAAGGCCATGTGGAACTCATCCCAGTTGATAGGGCCTGCTTTTGCTGCCCTGCTGTCCTTCCATTACTTATACCAAATATAAGCGACCTCTTTTAGTTGATAAGAGGCCAAATCAACACACTCCTCATTTGTCACCCTCATAACCTGGGTGACCTTCAAGATTTGTTCAATGAACTCGTGTGGATCCTCGTCCACCTTTGATCCCGTGAACTCGGGAGGGTTCATCCTCAAAAAGTCTCTAATCTGAGTTGCTGCTGCATTGCCATTCTGTGGTACATACGCAACGCATGTTGATTGTCCTAAGTGGTCAAGGCCTGTGCAAATATCTCAATAGCCGCCTGAAACTCAACGTGGGAAACTAGCTTGGTGCTTGGGGCTCTCAGACAGGTGGAGATTGTTGACGCCTATGATCATTGCCACCTCTGTGGCCTTCATCATTTCTATTTCTCCTCCCGTTCGTTCTTCTAGGAGCCATAATTTTCTGCAATCACGAATAGCACAAATTAGAAGGATGGAGAGACTTTTCATCGCATGACATGGATCATGAAAGAAGGGGACATTTCCTAAAACATTTAGTAGCCTCTTCATCATAAGTGTGGCGCACTTCACACCCATGGAAAAAACTCTACCTAATGCGTCTTTCAGACTACCTAGGACACATCTGAACCTGTGGCTCTGATACCAAGTTTGTCATGACCCGAGAGTACACCTGAATCGTAAACACGGGACAAAGAGCCCTAAGGGACCCCAAGTCAACCCATGGCATGAGCATGTAACTAAACCATTCACATAAGGCAGAAGAGTTAGCTTAATGATCATGAACTAAAAGAAAACCGAGGCATGAAATATAAGAAACAACAATACGTGATCCAAGCATAAACAGCTGAATACTACAAATAGGTCTGAAAGCCTCTAATCATAAGTAAAGGGTTGAAGGGACAAGACCCAACTAACCCCAACATTCTAAAACAAAAGATAGCCAAGGTCTGAACATAAAGCCCTCGAATCATGAGGAGTCACTACTGAGAACTGAGAGCAAAATTGAGAGCAAGCTAGGAGCGATGCTGAACCTGAGATCCAGATCCTGTATCATGAAATGATATAACATAGGAAATATGTGGGTCAGTTTTTGGAATGTACCGAGTATGCAAGGTGTGTAAAACAATACTTAAAAACATAAGATAAATAGGAGTGGGACATCATGATCATAAAGACTGAAATCATAAATATATTGTAAGGCTCAAGGTTTCCCAAAAGAATTCTTAAACCTGTCATAATAACTACATGAGAGAAAAACATTTCATAAAATATGACTTGAGCCAAAAGAACATAATCATACATGCATTAAAACAATGAGGAACAGCGGGAGATTTCACTTTACACTCATGTGTTCCAACTCCTTAGCAAATACATAATGTAATACTAAGTAATTCTAAGAACAAGGAAGAACCATAATATTCTACTACATAAATTAAGTACAAGGGAATGTCGGATTCATCCTCGGCACGAGTTCGTGCTTCAAATCAAGAGACGAAGATTGCCTTATATACCTTGTTTCGACGAGTTTTCCTTAATCTCTTCTTTCCTCCAACAACCATGTTTAGTATTATTCAATTCCTTAAAGTTATACTCATGTAACAAGTCTGGTTTGAGGCAATTTCCTAGACAAAATGTCATCCCAACAGAAGTCATAACAACAACACAAAACAACATTTCATTGCTTTGTTTTAACTTGTTTCCACAACCATTAAGGGAAAAAATAAAAGGGTGAACTTACCTTGATTTTCTTGTGATTACTTCCCAGAATAAAAGGAGTATATTCCCAGAAAAACACAGTTGTATCAACCTTTGAAAATGGGCAAAAAATTCACCCAGAAACACACCAAAAATGAGCCACAAAACCAACTTCAACTTCTAGCTTTAGCTAAGGAAATTCTTGCACTTTTAATAGCTAGAAATGGTTACCCTTTTCTTGTTTTCCACTCCTACTAAGATGGAGTATCTAGGAATCTTAACATGGTTGCAAACACAGCAGCTTCACTGCCCAAAGAATGCCAGAAACTTCAGCTAAACACACATGGAAAAAAAAACCTAGCCTAGCTTCCAATTTTCAAGCTTTTACCTAAGCTTTTTGGTAAGTTTAAAGGATAGAATCCTTAACTCCTCCCTTGAATCCAACCATTAACAAAAGGGAGTATATATGAAGCTTAGTAATGCTCCAAAGACGAAGAAAAAATATCATAAACATGCTTCCAAAACGCAGCAACAAGACTCACTGATGCCTCTCTTCAACTTTGCAATGATCTTCTTCACTTGGCTTGAATTTTTGGTTGATGATTTTCCTTGATTTATCTTAGTTTTTGGCTGTAAAATAAAGATAGAAGTGTACCCTAAGAAGGCAGCTCAAATTTGTATAGGAATGATATGATTTGAGCAGCAAACAACTTAAATAAATAGGGGTAGGGCGGTGGAGGCGGTGATTACGTCACTGCTTAATGGGGCTCCAGTAAATTACCCATAACTTTTTACTACAAACTTCGATTGATGAGCGGTTTGATGTTATGAAATGTAGACTCAAATACCTTTAATTTGATAGGTTGTGGGGCTTCTAGTTCATTATATATTGGGAGGTCATTTAAAATTGACCCTAACTTATAAACTTTACATACTCTTTGCTTTTCTATTCGTACACATTTCCCTTGTCATCTACGATCAATATACAACCCGTACTTCCATTAACATAGCATACAAACATCAAATAATCACCAACAAATTTTTGGGGTGTAACATCCTCCCCCCTTAGAAACATTCATCCTCGAATATCATAACACCTTTAACGCATCCTTGTCTTCCGTCATAAACATACATTCCATATATTTGCAAACATATCCTTACCAGTAGTTGCTTCATATCAAACTATACTTATTCAACTCAATCTATTTATCTAACATAAGACAGGCGTGCCTTAATACCACATAATCGATGAACTTTTCTAACCCTAAGCAAATTCATTCGCCTCCATAATAGATGATTAACTCCAATACCACTTTCCATTCACTACTTATGATACAAGATCAATGTTAAATCTGAAGATGCACTTTTACCCTTGCTTTTACCAGAGCCCAGTATTGACGGTCCTGATAAAAGAAACTAAAGCCTGATCTAGGGACAATGAAGGAACTAAATCTCCAAGAGAAACTGAATGTTTGTCACCCGGGGCCTTGAAACACTACATAGAGCCTTAAATAATCCTGTTGACTTGGTCTCCCCACTTTATTCTACTTCTTTGTCAGTACTTGGAGACGGTGAATCAGATTCCTTTATCTTCTGATAAAATGCTTGTATCCGAGCAATAGTCATATCTGTCTGGGTAGACATTCCCAAACACTCTCAAACCATATGGGGTCCCAAACCTAATACAATTGATATACTCTATCCCTCATATTTCGCACCCTATCTGAAGCATATTGGGCCAAAGAATTAAACTTGAGACTACATTCGTGAATACTCATGCTTCCCTACTTCAGGTACCAAAACTGATTAGCTCGAACCCATCGAAGTTCTCATGGTAAGTACTGATTCGTGAAGGCTAGGAGATTTAGGCTCAAAACTCCCTGGCACTAGAGCTCTCAAAAGCATTTCTCCTGGACCCTCCCATTAATTTCAACTATTGATTTTGAAACTTCACTACTAGGGTTAACATCTGAAATACTTTCTCAAAATCTCATCCCTTTGATATACCGGAAGGTGTTGGAGGATCAACAACTGTACCTCCTCTTGGCTCTACTGAAACTAGGACAACATGAGGGGTGAATCCCTTCCCACGATAGCTCTGACTAAAACTAGAGAAATGTAACATGGGGAGTAAAACAAAACTCACTTCGAGCATATAATCTATTTCTCGGATCGACAAGAGGATGACTGGGACCCTTTCAAGCATCAGTGCCAATAAAACTCGTAGCCATCTGCCTTACTCCAGGTGAATTCTAAAACATAAGAACGATTTAGATTTCAAACAACCCTTATATCATTGCTCTATAGCACGATCTATTAATGAACAAAGTGAAACAGCTCCTAAATTCCCTGTAGCCTTCTGATTATAAGTATGGTGCACAGTATACCCATAGGTAAGACTCTACTAGACATGGCTTGTAGAATCCCTAGGATACGACTTTGCTCTAATACCAAGTCTGTCACACTCCAAAATCGAGGAAGGGTGCAACTGGCACTCAATTCATGATTGATCGAGAAGCTGGTTATATGACATTTGTAACTGTAACACTTACGCCATCCAAGCCACTTGTCACAATCAACTGGAGTAAAAACTGGACCCATAAGGTCTCAACAATACAGGGTAAACAACTAAAATGCAACCAAGACAATGAGTATGCTAAACAAAGCAACAATAATCCAACGAGGCCTCAAACTAAATAACATTGTACACACTAAGTCCACAAAGCCTCTAAAGAGTAAACTGGCTGATGCTCAGAACAGGGCTCCGACCTACCCATAACTGCATCTCAAAACTCAAGCATAAATAACTAAGCCCTAGCTCCAGGAAGAAAGGAGCATGCCAATACATCCATTGATCTCATGAACTGTTACTGCAATCGGCAATCCTGACCTTTACCTGCATCTGCGGCATGAACACAGGTCCCCAAGCGAAGGGATTTCAATACGAATGAAATGTACTGGTATGTAAGAATGAAACTGTAAACATGAGATAACGATCTTGTAATAACTGACTAAGCACATAACATATAAAAGATAGATATAATCCGGTACTCTGCAACCTGTAATTGATAACAACTCACCGTAACATACGTTAACTCAAGATAACTGAACCAAGAATAAGGAATAGTAACAACCCAGAATCCTGGTAACCAAACCCTGATAATAACTCAATAACAAGGTGAAAATGCAATTCAGAAATGCACAAGAAAGAAACTATAATTGTAATTCCAGCGACTAGGCAACTATAAATCCATATATAAAATTCGTCCAACTGGTGTAACATACTGGGGTAAAATAAAAATATCTCCAGCTGATGTACCACACTGGGAATAAAATAAAAATATCTTCATTCGGTGTACCACACTGGGGTAAAATAAAAATATCTCCAGTCAGTGTACCATACCGGGGTAAAATAAGGATATCTCCAGCCGGTGTATCATACCAGGGTAAAATAAAAATAAATCTCAATCGCAATCATAAATGGAGCTAATGGGGCTCATACAGACTATCTGTATACTGACAACCATGAAATATGCTGACTTAGTAACTATAACATGTGTAGGATCTTACCACGACCCCAAATACTACAATTATGTCATACACATATAGGTCTTTCATTTAGCATTTAAATACATACATATGTTGTGAATGAATTCTAGGGAAGTTCCTAGGACTGGAATATCATAAAGACTATGTAGACACATGTTCATGATTTTAAACATCTCCTAGCAATACTAACACAAGGAGCAGAGAGGAATAGCTTAACTTAACATTTTTCATTAACAATGTTAACATTCATTTCGTGCTTATACTCGTTTGACTTTCATACTTTTATATCAAGAATAGTGAGCATACCTCATTCATTGTACATCATATAACATCTCAATATAACTTATAAATAGGAAGACATAACTCGTGTATTTCAAACTTGGAGCTCTCTAACATAAAAATGTTAGGCAACTGACTAGGGGCTGCCTTGAGATAAATAAAGACTTATAGTCATGCTTTAGACAATACAGGAATGGCTCATGTGAAACTTTACAATATATGAGGAGCTTAGAAAGCTTAGCAGCATTATAAACAGTTGAGAAACTTCCAAGAAAAAAATCCTTTAAAATTTGAAAAAGTTAATCCAACTCTTAGAACAAATAATCAAAGATAATTGTTTAAAAAGTACGATGAAGAACTTATCTTTAACTTGAGTTACTATCTCAAAATATTCGATTCTAATCATTTCATAAGAAGTTAACACTTTACTGGCCTTTCATCAACTTAACACAAACTGAACATAAACAACTTTATTTATAATTCTTTCGCTAAACGTCTTTGGAACAGGGTAAATCTTGCTAAGAATTTTTGTAACTCATTCACAATTGTGACCCTTATCATCTAAGTTAACAACCTTTAGCTCTACTTTTCATATTAATCTTAACTTCTTTTTCAAACAGGATTCGTCATTCCCTACTTAATTATTTACTCTCGTGTTCACTATTCCAGCAATTCTTATACGCACTTATCTTTTTACCTAATTACCAACCTTATCTCTTAAACCTAGTCTTTCTCATATTTTAACATAGTTCAAAGGTTTTCTAAAATCAACTATAGGCAGAGAGCATATAACTCACATATTACCTTAAAAGGTCTAACAGTTACTCTTATCTTTCCTTTGCTACTAGCACCTCAGCTTTTACACTTGGGTTAACCTCCTTACACATATACAACTTTTAAAGAACGTGCGACGTGTCTACTTAAAGCCTTAAACAATTCTCAGGAGGTCTAGATAACTCAAGAGCTCTAATAAACATATAGCGACTTTCTAATGGCAATCCTTGCCGCCTTAATGTGTAACTTGAACATAAGCATAAAAATATACATATATTATGGTTCTCGTATAACCTGTTAACATCAAGATATTGTGCATAACCTGCTCATAAGTATGGTTCTATAAAAATATCAATAGTTTACACATTCGAGTTTTATTTTCTAAGTTTAACATATCGGTTAATGTAGAAACGTGTTAATTAGTCGCTTAGCTTAAGGGAGAGGGATCGGGGGACCCTGTCATGGAACTAGGCACCTTGAAACATACATATAAGAGGGTAGGTAACTATTTTAAAGGGAATTCCATTTCGTCACCCTCGTTAGCCCTTATTGAGTTAAAACCAATTTCAAATGTTAGGTCTGCCCGCATGTCATCGTCTTGTCATGTTTATCAATTTCCTTAGATACCCTGATCTAAACACATTTGACACCACAAATACATAACATAATGTAAAGGACCAGCTCACGGTGCTGACTCTAAGGGGACTTCAGACTCAATTTACAACTATGACCACAATTGAAGGCAATTACCCTCTTCACTTTACACTCATGTGTTCCAACTCTTTAGCAAATACATAACATAATACCATGTAATTCTAAGAACAGGGAAAAACCATAATATGCTACTACATAAATTAAGTACAGGGGAATGTCGGATTCATCCTCGGCACGAGTTCGTTCTTCAAATCAAGAGACAAAGAGCGCCTTACATACCTTGTTCCGATGAGTTTTCCTTAATTGCTTCTTTCCTCCAACAATCATGTTTAGTATTCTTCAATTCCTTTAAGTTATACTCATGTAACTAGTCTGGTTTGAACCAATTTCCTAGAAAAAATGTCATCGCAACAGAAGCCATAACAACAATACAAAACAACATTTCATTACTTTGTTTTAACTTGTTTCCACAACCTTTAAGGGGAAAAATGAAAGGGTGAATTTACCTAGATTTTCTTATGATTACTCCCCAGCATAAAAGGAGTATATTCCCAGCAAAACACAGATGTATCAACCTCTAAAAACGGGCAGAAACTTTACCTAGAAACAAACCAAAATGAGCCAAAAAACCAACTTCAACTTCTAGCTTTAGCTAAGGAAATTCTTGCAAGTTTAATAGATAGAAATGGTTACCCTTTTCTTGTTTCTCACTCCTACTAAGATGGTGTATCTAGGAATCTTAACATGGTTGCAAATACAGTAGCCAGAAACATTAGCTAAACATACATGAAAAAAGAAAATCTAGCCTAGCTTCCAATTTTCAAGCTTTTAGCTAAGATTTTTGGTAAGTTTAAAGGATAGAATTCTTACCTCCTCCCTTGAATCCAACCATTAGAAAAAAGGAGTATACATGCATCTTAGTACTACTCCAAAAACGAAGAAAAAAACATCATAAATATGCTTCCAAAATGCAGCAACAAGACTCATCGATGCCTCTCTTCAACTTTACAATGATCTTCTTCACTTGGCTTGAATTTTTGGTTGATGATTTTCCTTGATTTATCTTGGTCTTTGGCAGTAAAATATAGAGAGAAGTTTCCCATAAGCAGGCAGCTTGAATTTGGATAGGAATGTTATGATTTGAGCAGCAAACAACTTAAATAAATAGGGGTAGGGCGGTAGACGCGGTGCTTACGTCACTGCTGAATGGGAATTCAGTAAAATGCCCATAACTTCTTACTCCAAACTCTGATTGATGAGTGGTTTGATGTTATGAAAAGTAGACTCAAATATCTTTAATTTGATAGGTTGTAGAGCTTCTAGTTCATATATATTGGGAGATATGGTCATTTAAAGTTGACCCTAAATTATAAACTTCACATACTCTTTGTTTTTTCATTCGTACACATTTTCCTTGTCATCTATGATCAATATACACCCGCAATTCCCTCAACGTAGCATATAAACATTAAATAATCAGCAAAAAATTTTTTGGGGTGTAACACTTCTATTCAATTCTAATAAACAAAACCTGTAATTTATGCAACCACTTAGCACATTCTTCATTCAGTCTTACATATGAGTACACGCATAACATAAAAAAAGTAAACAAAAGGTAACATGACGGGCACACGCCTCCACCATATCACCATAACCAATCAATCCACAAATTCAGTGTCCACACATGTCAGAGGGTCTTATGTTTGCTCTTTCAGTCATGACTTGCAGGAGACTCTAGAAATCCATATACTGTACTGGCGTGATACCCACTGCCACTCATATATTCATCTGGTGCTCCCCTCGAACACGAGACACTCAATAATAACGCTCGTCTGGATGCTCCTCATAGGTACGAACCACTTAACTCAGGATTCCCTTACTATTCAAAATATTTTTATCACAAAATGTAACAAGTTACAATCGACATATATATATATATATATATTCCAACACTCAGGAGTCTACATTCAACCCCATCCCTTGCACAAATATAGATCATTGATTCACATTGAAGCATCTAAAAAGAATTTCACTTTACAATTCCATAAGATTTTCACAATAGTTCATGATCAACTCATATTAACATGCTTTCTACTATTTAATCCAAATAGATAATCTCATATCACATAATGTCCGAAGAACAATCACATACCATAATCACACATGTATACAAGCCATTATTCAAAGTCTAACCCTCTAACCATAACCTGCCTCAATATTTGAAGATAATGATTCGGCTACTCTGCGGGTGCCATGCCCTTCCTCAAAGCTTCGGATCATTCAAAATATACACAACAAGAGTAATCCAGTACTTACTCTTAAATCATGGGTCTAATTAGATCAAAACCTTCCCCTTCAGGGTATTTTTGAAAGTAAAACCCCAATTCTACTCAATTCTAGTTTCAATTTCCTGTGTAACCCTTGTTCCTAACACGTAATTCTAGGAAAGTAATCAAAACTCTTCAAACATCAACCCAAATCACCCTTATTCATCCCACAATACATCCCTAGTTTAACTATCTAGAGTTCTTTTCTACAAAACTTCCACCATTAAAGGTCCACAAGCAATTTAGGATCAACACTAATCATAATAGAGATAGGAAAATCAAAATTCTTACCTTAGGAGAATGGTTCATTGCTCTGGAGAGATTTTCCATTCTCTAGCCCTTCTGATTGAGCTTTTAGAAATAATGAGGTAAAACCCCATAATTCCTACTTAAACCCACTTTCTGACTCCCGTCGTCCATTGCAGCGGTCATATTTCTGCTGCAACGGACCTACTACAGTGATCAAAGTGTCATTGTGGAGGTTTCAGCAGTTATTTTCCATATTCATCATGGCGGGACTCCGGCTGCTACCATGGTCTCGCTGCAGCGGAAATTCCACCACTACAGTGGTCCCCCAAACCAATAGCCACCTAAAATCAATCAGTTTCATACTTAGAATATTTCACAGCACATTCTATTCCTTCATTAGCCCGTTTCCAATGTTCTAGGCCCCTAACCATCCCATAACGACATTCGGGTCATTACACAAGTAGACTGACTTTATGACTGACCTCTTGTCGTTGATAATAGTAGGCACATAACCTCTAACCTAAAAGACCTTTCGAACCATTCAGCATGCTTGTTGTGAGATAGGCATAGCAGTCAACATCTGATTTTTTTATATAGTAGTAGTGGATCCACCTAATCCAGGGTTTATCCTTTTGTTTACTAGTTCCCAACACAATTTAGTTATAGCAGCCTTGTTCCACAACTTCAATCTCACCAAATTGAGTCGTCCGGCAGCCTTAGGAGTGCAGACCTTATCCCAAGTGATTAGAGCTCTCCTGGTGATATTGTTAGTCCCTGACTAGATATAGCTTCTACAATATGCATTTATCATCTTCAAGATTTTAGTAGGTATAACAAATACTTCGGACTAATAAGACTGGATTCCAAAGACAATAGTTTGAACTATTTGCAACCTGCCAGCATAAGAAAGCTTCTATGCAGTCCAAGCTGATATTCTGGCTACTACCTTATCCACAAAAGGATGTCATTGCAGTATACTCAACTTCTTTGTAGTCAATGGAATACCTATATATGTGAAAGGAAGTACACCACGACTATATCCAAGGATTCCCTGAATTTGCTACTGAGCATACATATCCACACCATATAATAGACTGCAGTTTTAGACAGGTTTGCCTACAAGCTAGAAGCCTTGGAAAAAATACAAAACTGATCATGCAATTGAGAGATAGACATACTGTCCCCTCTAGAGAACAACAAGAGGTCATTAGCAAAGCTCAAATGTGTTATTTCCAACTTAGCACACATATAATGACACTTAAAATTCTTGTTATGCTTCAAAGTTTTGAGACTTCTACTCAAATACTCCATCCCTATGGCAAATAGGTAGGGAGACATAGGATCACCTTATCTCAATTCCCTGGATGCATCAAAAGGTTTTGTATATTTTTCATTCACTAAGATAGAATAGTTGGCAGTGGAAATGCACTCCATAACCAAATCAGTGAATCCTTATGGAAATCATAGCCCCTCCATAATTTGTTTGAGAAATTGCCAGTCAATAGTTTCATAAGCCTTTTGTATATCTACTTTGATAACACACCTTGGTGATATAGTCTTTACTAGCTCATGAGCTAATATGACATTATCCACCCCTCTTCTTCATGGAATAAAACTTACTTGGGTGTTTGAAATGATGGTTGGCATCACCTTTTGCATTCTATTAGCCATGATCTTTGCAATCACTTTATACAAGATTGTGGAACAAGCAATTGGTCTATAATATTTAATGTTTCTAAGACTATATACTTTGGGAAGTAGAGTGATTGTTGTACAATTGATACCTTTAAACAGCTTCCTTGAAATAAAGAATTCCCCAACTGTTGCTTTGATTTCATTACTATTGATAGGCCATGCTTTCTTAAAACATTTAGCATTATAACCATATAATCCTTGTTCTTTATTATCACCAATGGACCATAACCTATCCTATATCTCCTTATCAGTAATATCCACACACAGATCAATTTGTTGGCTATGAGATAGAACTGGACCAAGTTTCATGACTTACATATTGACTGTTGACAAGCTGTACCCATAAGAGACTGATAAAAGCTGATGATTTCCTACTAAATCTATTCATTTTCAGTAAGTAGCACTCCAAAAATTGCCTTTAGCTCATAAATATTCTCCATGTGGCTTCTCTCCTTCATAACTGTATAGAAGTATTTGTTGTTTTCATCCACTAGTCTCAGCCAATCTTCTCTTGACTTCTTCTTGAGAATACTCTTTTCAATCATGGACCTTTTTCTAAACTGGAAAATGTAACACTTTCTTCAGCTAGCATACCATCTTCACATTGGACATTAAGCTTCCCTTAAATATCTTGCAAAGCACTTCTAGCTTGAATGACTCTATCTGCTATCCCTTATATTTCATTCACATTTAGCTGTCTGAATTCCCTTCTCATGACCTTCAACTTTAGCCAGATATTCTTCATTTGTATCTGAATGTAACTTGGAACCCCAATGCTTGTCAATGAGATAGCTAAACTGGGCATGGCCAGCCCAAATAATAAAAAACTTGAAAGGGATTTTGTTTCCACTAACCTTCACAGCCAACTTCAGTAACATAAGAGCATGATCAAATATATGAGGTAGACCATATTCAATTCCCATGTGGCCATATGTCTGCATCCAATTAAAGTTTTCAAGAGCTCTATCTAGCTTACTATGAATTCTAGCAGCAGTCTGTTGTTTGTTTGTCCAAGTAAAATACTCTTCTCTTCAATGAAATTTAGATAAGTTCATAGCTTGAACACAAATAGTAAAATCTTGTATTTCACGCGAGTGATAGGTGCGCCATTGAGTCTATCAGCAGCGGACAAAACAACATTAAAATCAACCCATACAAACCATGGCTTAATATTGGAAAATGCCTGCAGTGCATTCCAAAGAGGCTTCCTTAGTTCAACAGTATTGAATCCATAGACCACAGTCATCAAACAATCCATATCATTTACTTTACCAACTACATGACAATGTAAGAATTATGCATCTTTATGCGAGACTACAATCTCATATTCAGTAGTATCCCATAATAACCATATTCTTCCATTCACAGCATCTGCATAGTTATTCTCAACTTTCCAGTATAGAGAAATTCTAGCAGTAATCAAACTGGCATTATTCTCTTTAACTCTAGTTTCTAATAGTCCCAGGAGTTTAACATTAAACTCCTTCATGTAAAAGACCAACTCTTTCTATTTGTACCTCTTGTTGGTCCCTCTAATATCCAAGTCAACCAGGACATTGTTGTAATCCTCCTTCAACAGGAGGAGAAGTAAGACCTCCTAAATACTAGCCAGGCTGATAAAGCCATTTCTCACTGGAAGTGTAGCCACATTCACAACCCTTCTAGGTGTCTCACTAGGAAAGGTTCTCCCTCTTACCACTTGCCAAGGAACTTCCTTCTAGGGCAAATCCTCCTCCTTTGTGTTATCTTTGCTAGCATGTAAGTCTTCAGCCTCCTGTACCACCTCAGCAGGTGGCACTACTCCTTAGGCTGTCATATTTGCTTCATCATTTTCCTCCTCTTAGGCTCTTTTTGTGGTAACGGGATAGAATTTGCACAATCATATCCTATCTTGAGACATTTAACACAAAATAAAGGTTTTCGATCATACTCTACTACCTGGTGAAAATTTTTCCCTGATCATCCATAACCGTTATTTCAGTAGTTAGTTTCTTAGTAATATTAAAATCAATAAGCATTCTAGCATAAGAAATTTTAGTCTGCTTAGCCGTACATTCATCAGCATGTATAGGGATGTCAATACCACTAGCAATACGACTAAGAGAATTACAGCTCCAACAATGCATAGGCAGTTTGGGAAATCGGACCCATAAAGGAACTTTTGTGAGAACTCGATACTAAAATTAAATTGCGGAGTCCATTGCTTAATTATAAAGGGTCTATCATTTATTGTATATGGACATGAATATTGATCTTGGGCAGATTTATATGCCCAAGTGATACTCAAATGCGTCATTTTGTCTTGTTTATCTATCGATGTTTGTACATTCTCATGTGAATTGTAGTCAAATGTGAATTTATACTAACCAACATGGTTAGCGTTGTTTGGCAGGAAAAATATAATTTTATGAAGCTAAGATGCATGTTGGGAGAAATCGGGATTGGACTCGGAAGCGAGCAAGGAAAAGGCCAAGGAAAGCATGAATTAAAGGGGCTCCGCGATGGAGCCGTGTCACGCTGCCATCGCGGATGCATTCTGCCTGGATGCTGAAGACGAGCCAAATTCCAGTGAAGGTGCACATTGGGGCCGTGGCACGTTGGCCTAGCCCCGCGTTGCACGCCGTGCCACGTTGGGCTTAAATATCTGGACGACCAAATTCTAGTAAGGGTCAGCATTGGTGGCGTGTCATGTAAGCAGTGCTCCGCGATGCACTCCGTGACACGTTGCTTGTTATTCCGGAAAAAATTTCCACTAGTATAAATAGCACACTTAGGTTTATTTTTAAGTATTCTGACTTAGTTGAGCAAGAACGTGGGTTACAAGCAGTTGAGGGAACGAAAATCCTAGGGTTCTTCTCTATCTCTTTCTCCTTTATTTCATTTGTTTGTATGATTTACACTCATTGGATGATGTTTAATCCATAAATGCGTGGCTAAATTCACTTCTTGCTGAGGTTAAGAACATTTGTATTGAAATGTAATTATTGATCAATTGGTTTTTCATCTGATCTTCCATGGTTGTTCTATTGATTCTTGTTCTTACTACATTAATGTGTGGCCAATGTTAATGCATATCTAAAAAGTCCGGTTTCACTCGAGAGAGCAAGAAAATGGAAAGTTGTGAATTGATAGGATATGATCTTTTCTTAGTTTGGGAAAATTGAGAATTGATTTACCTTCAGAATAGAGATATACCTGAAAGTCGTATTAGTCAATTAAGGAATCGGTTTTGTATGGCTAGAACATGAATTTCTTTTTATCACAGAGATGTAGGTGGAAGGTTCATGATTCTTAAGTTGGGTTAAATATGAGAGTTTTAATCCATAGGTAATAATTCTTGACTAGCAACCTAAATCAAATTGTATCGATAATTTATTTCTCTGCATGTTTATTTTAGCCTCAGCATGCTCATACTTATAGTTCAGACTCAATTTATACATTTGTTTTAGTTTAGTATAAATTAGGAAACAAACTCCCAAAATCTTCTTGAAACTATTGTCTGTATTTTAGAGTTAAAGTTTGTTAACACTTGATTAGATTGATACCTTAGTCTAGTCCCTGTGGGATCGATATTTGGCTTGCTTGAGACACTTTACTACTTGTTCGCCACGTGCACTTGCGTGTAGTTGCGAAACAGACCGAACAAGTTTTTGGCGCCGTTGTCGGGGCCTAGCAATTGGTAAAATTTTTCTTAAGTGTTAGTTTACTATTTCCTCTTAGTGTTGACAACTTGGTCTTAGCCTGTATTTTGTAGATATTAATTTCTGTTGAACACTGGCAAGAGACAAGGAGCTGGTGGACTCATATTTAGAGCCGGAAAGATAATTCCATCGTCAAAGGGGAGAAGCTCTAGAGAAAAAGCTGCAGTTGCTCAGACAGACAATCCTGGAGCAACAACAGAATCCACCAGTTGTAAGGGCAGTGTTAGTGCCCGAGGAAATGGCAGCTAGACCGGTTCGCGAGGTGGCAATCCCACATGCTAACAATGTCACATCTAGCATCCACAAAACTGAGCCAAGAGGGAGGTTCGAGCTTAAACAGAACATGGTGCAATTGCTACACACCAGGGGGCAATTCACAAGTCTCCCTCATGAGGATCCATAACAACATCTCCAAAATTTCTTAGAGATAAGTGACACTTACATCCCCGCTGGAGTGTCATCAGATTATGTCAGGCTTACATTACTCCCATTTTCACTTTTGGGAGAAGCTAAGAGGTGGTTGAAAGCTGAGCCACCTAATTCCATCACCACGTGGGATGATCTTGCAAAGAAATTCTTGAAACGGTTCTTTCCATCTGGTAAAACAGAAAGACTTAGAAGTCAAATTCTAAGTTTTAAATAGAGAGAGGGAGAGAATCTGTATCAAGCTTGGGAGAGATTCAAATCTATGTTGCAGGATTGTCCTCATCATCACCAATCCAATGATGTGCTGGTGCATACTTTCATAGAGGGTTTGGAACCCCACACAAAAATCTTGATAGACTCAGCAACTGGGGGACAAGCATTAGAGAAGACTTATGAGGAGCTGTATACTTTGTTAAATCGTATTTCGCAGGGGAATCCGGAGTGGAATGCAGACTCTTCAAGAGGAGGAACAAGGAAAGCAGCAGGAGTCTTAGAAGTGGATGGTTTTACAGCTATTGCTGCACAGATAGCTGCGATACAGAATCAACTCAACACCCACTTCAGTAACATGAGCATGAACCAGTCTCAAGCCCCAGTGAATGTAGTGCAACAGATTTGGTGTGAAGTGTGCGGGAGTAATGAACACTCAGCTGAGTGTTGTGGAGAAAATCCTGATTCGGTGAACTTTGTTGGTAATGTACAGAGAAATAACCACCTACAGTACGGCAACAGCTACAATTCCAACTGGAAGAATCACCCGAATTTCTCTTGGGGTAGCAACAACCATTAAGGGAAGAGTTTGAGTCAGGGGGCGTAGAAAAATCAAGGAGGGCAGCAGAACTATCAGTCGCAATACAGAAGCAACAATGCACCTCCTCCACCACCCTCACCCAGCATTGAGGAGATGTTCAAGACAATGATAGCTAACCAAGCTCAATTGCAGGCTGACTACGTGAAATTGGCAGCCGATGTAAAGAACAATCAGCTAGCTACAAAGGTGCTGGAGTACCAGTTTGGGCAATTTGCTGGAGCTCAAAACACCAGGCTGAGAGGAGGACTTCCGAGAGACACTAATTTGAACCCCAAGCAAGTAAATGCAGTGACCACAAGGAGTGGTTTGCAACTCAAGAAGGTGGAACCAGAAAGACCACCACAGCAGTCGGAAGCAGGTGATATTGAGAGGGATCACAATGATGATAGGGGGAAGGAGAAGGAAGCTGAACTAGAAAGACCACCACCCCCGTTCCCTCAAAGACTAAGGAAACACAAGGAGGAAGCGTGTTTCAAAAAGTTCATGGAGGTGCTTAAACAGGTACACATTAATTTACCTCTTGTTGATGTTCTACAGGGAGTGCCGAAGTACGCAAAATATATCAAGGACATCGTGGCGAACAAAAGCAGGTTGACTGAGTACGCTACGGTGGTGCTTATGGAGGAGTGCACTTCACGGATACAAAATAGGTTGCCCACAAAGCTCAAGGACCCTGGGAGCTTTACAATTCAAATTACAATTGGGTAGAGTATCCGACCTCGTGGATTATGTGATTTGGGAGCGAACATTAACTTGATACCGACATTGGTATTCAAGAAGTTGGGGCTAGGGAGTCCGAGACCAACAACAGTGATCTTGCAACTAGTGGATTGTTCCTTAGCCAGACCTGATGGCATTGTGGAAGACGTGCTGGTGCAAGTGGGCTCCCTTATCTTCCCGGTAGACTTCGTTGTGCTGGATTTTGAGCCAGACGCAGAAGTCCCATTTATTTTGGGACGTCCTTTCTTGGCGACCGGGAAAGCGCTAATTGGTGTAGCTGCAGGGCAGCTAACTATGCGGGCGCATGACAAGGTGGAGGTGTTTGAGGTGTACAAGGCTACAAAGCTTCCGGCCGTGTACGATGAACTCTCAGTGATCAACGTGCTTGATCGAGCGAATATTGCTCAGAGCGTTGAGTCACGGGAGCCATTGGGGAAACCACAGGAGAAGTGTAAGCATGACATGGTTGGGGACGGTAGTTAGGAGAAGACATCCGTCACCCTAGAGGATGACTGAGCTTAATGACGTCGAGCCGCGACGGTAAACCAGGTGCTGCACGGGAGGCAACCCGTGAACTTGTTGTAAGAGATAAGTAGAAGTAGTTAGCTAAATAAAAAGAAAATAAATAAATAAATAGAAAGAAAATATATATATATATATATATATGTATATATAACTAAAAAAAATTAATTATCGGGTTGTGTTTGAAACCTTTGAATTCTAACAAATTTCTTGTGGTGAGATGAATTTCAGGTTGAATGGAGGGCAAAAATGCAAAAGATCGCAAAGGAAAAATCGAGGTGAGAAAAATAATAAAAAGTGGAAAAACAGTGAGCCTGCGCGATGGCTCCGTGTCACGGAGGGAGTGCTCCGCGTTGCCCTCCGTGACAGGTTGAAGTGTAACCTGGAATTTTTGAAAATAATTCCAAAGTACTGGCGCGATGGCTCCGTTTCACGGAGGGCATGCTCCGCGTTACCCTCTGTGACACGTTGAAGGCAATTTCGCGTCGGGTCATATCGGGTTGCCGGGTGACCCGCGCAAAAATACCCCTTTTAACCCCTTTTTCCCTCATTGTTTTCCCTATTTTTCATCTCCTCCGTGACAAACACCCAAGAATCCCCCCTTCCCCAACGTGACACAGACCTAGGAGCTAAAATTCTTCAACTTTTCTTCGATATCATCGAATTAAAAGGTATGTTCGTTAACTTCATCTCATTTCTTGACTAATTTTTCTGATTTTGAGCATGGGAGGTGAGAAAAACTTGCCCTAATTGTAAATTAAGCTTGAATTCATGTAAGTTATTGTTGATTGATGTTCGTAGTATCGTTGTGATTATATGAACTCGATGAATACATGGGTGATCGAAATTCTTGTGAAATTTGTAGCTAGGGTTAGAATTTGAATATGAAGAAGTTAAATTGAGTTGAAATGTGAAATTCTTGTTGGTTTGTGCATGTTGAGTTAGGTAAATTATGTTGTGCTTAAGGTTAATATTCTAAAGGCACGATGGATTTGCGGGATAATGAAATTGTTGAAATTGCATAGAAATTGGGGGAATTGCATCGGTTTTGTTGATAGAAATTTTCGCTAAGTGCTATGTGATGAAATTTTATCGATGGTAACAGTGGATTAGCTGTACGAAGTATGAGTAGTACATAGAATTTATACCGTTGAACCCTCTGAATGCACGAGGTATTTCTTTTATTGTCTTTTTTTATTTGAAAGTTAGAAAAAGAGGATTGTCTTGTTGTAATGCTGTGATTGTGGCAAAAGACTAAGTATGGGGTGGCCTAGCTTAACCCAACCTTAGTTGATGCAAATTTTAATTTGACTAACATTTGGGACTGTCTGTTTGATGTGACAGGAACAATGGCAAGCAGACAAGACAAAGGGAAAGGCGCATCTACATCGGGCGCCGGAAGAAAAAGAATCAGACTGGGAGCAGCAGTCCCAGCAGTACCAGCGGTTCCGCGCGGCCAATGCCGTCAATACGGAACCCGATGGGTGACAGAGGAAGAGAATAAATGGTACACCAAGCATAAGAAAAGCAAATACTTCCCCGAGGAGCACATTGCTAGGGAACCGTTGGCACAAGAATTCCCCAGGATTGTCCACAGGATTGATGCAGTCGGGCTGAACTTCATCTTTGAAGAGCCCAAGGAGTGCAATCTTCACCTGATTCGGGAGTTCTACGCCAACTGGAACCTGACACTCAGAAGTCACACCATAAAGATAAGGAGGCAGGTAGTCACTTTTGAGCCCCATCACCTTAATGCCATCCTGGGGGCGCGGGACACAGACGCCATGTACTCCGGCAGCTGAATATCACTCCACCATATGCGGACATCAGACGCACTCTGTGTGGAGCTCGGTCTACAGCACGGTGGAGCAGGCATAATGATAGGGGCTACCATCAGACATTGCCCTACTCGCAGATGAACAGGGAAGCCAGGATATGGCTTAATGTTGTTTGTTCCTGCCTAATCCTGGGGGTGCATATGACAGATGTCACCCGAGATCGTGTATGCTTGGTCTATGCCTTGATGAAAGGGCTGGAGATCAATGTTGGGGCGGTGATTATCTCCGCCATGAAGAGAGCTCGTTTGCATCAAGGGCACAGGTACGGGTTTGGTGGCTTACTGACCACGTTCCTGAGGGGCCTGGATATTGAGGAAGAGGCCCTGGATTACATCCTGCAGATGGATAGGCGTGCCGTGGACATCAACAAAACCAAGGCACCCGACACCACTCACGGGCCAGTTCTTACACTAGCCGAGCGACATGCTCGGGATGATCAGTACATGGCCCGCGGGATGCAGATGCTCTAGTTGCGCATAGGCGGGAGGCCGGCAACAGAAGATGAGCTGTGGCAGCTCGAGCTAGACTACCCTTTTGGCAAAAATGCCAGGGCTCTATGCCTAGTGGGGCCAGCTTTTGTGGAGCCCATTGATGATGATGTCCCCACCGATGAGGAGACACGTCGTGAGGACTCAAATATTGAGTCAGATGATGATGACGGGGGCGATTCAGACATGGGTGACGAGGCAGCGGCACCTGACGAAGAAGTGGAATACTTCGATTGATCAGGGAGTTTCACCACCCACTTTTGTGCTATGCTAAATTTTGTGAACACTGGGGACAGTGTTCGATTTAAGTGTAGGGTGGGAGTAGTTAGGTGCTGGTTGTTGTTGTCATTAATGTCTTTGTTCTGTTGTTGTGCTTGGTAAAAATTGTGACCCTGTGATTTTTGTGTGTATGTATGTATTGTAATTAATGTGAAGTTGTTGTGTGCTGTATGGAGTTGTTGTTAGCTGGTTGTCTAAATATTTTTGTTTTATCAAAATTATCGATATTTTTTAAAAATTTTCGTGAAATCTTTTATGTTTATGATTGGGTTTCTCGGCGTTTGTTTTCGGTTCTTTTACCGAGAATAGTCCCATTGAACGAAGTCGTAAATAGTGATCGTTCCCTATGATGGATGGATGACGACCGTCTTAAGGGAAATGTAGTCGATAGGAGTAGTTTTCTTTTGTTCTTTTTAAATTTTTTTTTTCTTTTGTTTGTTGTATCCCAAACGTGTTGTTACTTTATGGTTCGGAATTCTAGTTGCGTGTTGTACATGATATTTGGAATGCAAAGGTGATTCGTATGAAAGCATGCAACTTTGTAAATATGTTGAGATACCTAGACCATAGAGTTTGATTCGCTGTGATTGAGGCTTAATGTTTGAATTCTTGTAATTAATGATTGAAGAGTCTGTGAATATGTCTTGAGTTGAGCATGTGCAAAGAGTGTATGGAGAGGTTTCGATTATTACATGCTATTGTGAATTGTCTAGAACTTGCCTGGTGTGTGTACGAAACAAAATGAAGGATGTGTATTGTAGGAAAGGATGTAGGCATTTCTTTGATTTAACCGAAAGTTTTTTTACTCATTATCGTACCTACCTTGAATGTACATCCTAGTTAGCCCATTGAGCCTTTAGCCTATTTTTTTCTTTGGTCGAAAAGGTGTAAATCAACCAAGCAAGGCAAATTAGGTATAATTTCTATCCTAACTGTGAATCATATCAAAAGATAAGAACTTGCTCCCTACATTCTCTTGTTCTTGCCTAGGGTTGCTCTTTTGAGCTTTTGCCTAAGCTTAACGCATTTGTTTCATGGTGATCAAGTGTGAAAACAACCATAATGTAGAATGTAAGACAAAACAACAATTAACAACTCAAACCAAAACAAATTCATGCAATTACAATCATATCACGTAGCCTCAACCCTAGAGGAAGGGTTTTAGCCACTCATGTTCGTACAAATACTCAAAAACATAATTAAAGTGATGTACTTACAAGAATAGATAAAAGAGAAGGTAAATTTGGTGAACCCTAGGTGAGTTCTTCACTTCTCCCTTTGCTCCTTTACGGTTTTCAGAAAATATTTCGTGACTCAATGATTTTAGAAGCTAAGGGTTTAATTTATAGTAAATCGAGAATTTACAAATTTTGGCCGGTCATGGAATGGCTCCGTGGCACGGAGGTCGTCACGCCAATTTACCTCCGTGACACGGAGATATCGCGACAACACACTAGAAATCACCTACAAATTGAGCCTCGGCAGAAGCTTGCCGCGATGGCAGCGTGGCACATTGCTTGTGCAACGCGATGGCTGGCGTGACACAGCCACTGTCGCGCCTCTGTGCCAGGCGGGCACGTTTGCTTCTTCTTCTTGCGGACTTTTGTAATTTGCTCCCGATTCCATTCCTCTACTTCAACCATCATAAATTGGTTCCTCAAATGCATTTTTAACCTACAAAAAAAAAAGAACTAATCATGTTGGTTAGTATATATCCAAATTTACATAAAATCACATGAGAATGTAAGTGCATAAATAGACAAACAAGACTAAACTAAGTTATAAAATAGTACTTGGGCACACAATTATGCCCAAGATCAGCACCCCACACTTAAAGCCTTGTTCGTCCTCAAACAAACCTTTTACATCTCATGCACATGAAGACTCCCACATAGCTAATTTAGCAAGACAATTCAAGCTACAGCTATAATGACTATTTAAGATAGCAAGTTAAAAATAGAGCATGCAAGATTTAACCATTAAAATCAAATTAAAACTATGTTAAAAAGACTTCCTAACCTCAAGAATCGACTCTCAATCTTAGCAAACTCATGAAAATCAACCGATCAAGAAATCCGACATGAATTTTTATCTTTCATTAAACATGTGCCCTCACAACACAAGAGAGTTACCCATTTTTACTCACAAAATTTCAAATCACACCATGTATGGGTATATAAATGGAAATTAAGCTCGCTCTCACAAAGAATTCACATGCATCATATAGTGACCCATAAGCTTGCCTTTAGTGTATTACTCCACTAATTTAAGGATGTGTGAACATAAGATCAAGTAGGAATTATTGTGTTGTAATGTAAGCTAAGGGACGGGTAGGTACTATTATGGATAATAACAGTGGCTATCTTTCTTAAGCGCTTTTAATACATCGCACCTTCATTATGGACATCTCTTCTCTTACTTCACCCTCGTGCTTTTCACTCTTGAATTTCCTCTTCTTGTTCCCACTTCTTTAAGCATACTTAGCTTATTAGTAAGGAGTACTTAAGCAACTTTTTCATTCATTTATTTTCTTACTCCCTACCAATACCCAAGCATTTTCAAACAAGTGCACCTTTCACCTTTCTCAACTTCCACAACTGTTATTTTTCCTTCTTTTTCCCGATTCTCACTCCTTTACTCTTTTGGATTTTTCACTTAACCGCTTAGGAGTTTAGGATCAAATTCAAGGCTAATGAAAGAAAAATGATTAATCTTATGTTGCAGCTATCAAAGAATTGGCTTAAGGCTCAATGGGGCTAACTAGGATTCAATATTCAAGGTAGGTAAGGCAAGGGTTAGAAATTTGGCTCATTCAAAGAAATGCCTAAGTCATCTCCTACACTCTACATCCTTCATTTCATTTTGTATACACACCAAAAAAGTTCTAGACACTACACAATAGCATGGAATATTCAAAAACCTTACACTCATAGCACATGCTCGATTCAAGACACATTCAGCAGACTCTTAACTCAGCTAATCACATAAATTCAGAATTAAGCTTAGAATCACATCGAGTCACATTCACGAGCTTAGGTGTCTCACACAAAGTTATACACTTCTTACATGCTTCAACACTAACCACACTTGCATCTTACAATCATGTATAGCACATAGCAAGAACATCAAACAATTCAATTATCTACGGGTTTAAAACCAAAACCTATGGACTAATTTTCCCTCAAGACGGTCGTCATCCATCCATCGTCTAAAATAGTCTCTAACTATGACTAAAAACACTATATACAGACAAAGAAAATTTTTATTCTTCGGGTCAAACACTATATACCGGCATATTACCTTGCTTTAGATTCACAAACTCGGTTGCCTTGAGCTCCCTCATCTCCCGAGGGAAGAATCAATCCATGAATGTAGTGTGAAACTCATCCTAACCTATCGGGCATGCACCCGCTGCCCTAGCATCCCTCCATTTCTTAAACCATATATGTGCTACCCCCTTTAGTTGGTACGAGGTCAAGTCAATGCATTCCCCATTGTTCACCCCTATAACCTGGGTGATTTTCATAATCTCTTCTATAAAATCGTGTGGATCCTCGTCCACCTTTGACCCCGTGAACTCCGAAGGGCTCATCCTCAAGAAATCCCTCACCCTAGCTGTCGCTGCATTCCCATTCTGAGGGAAATGCACCACTGTCTGATTCTGGACCTGGCAGTCATGGCCTGTACTAGCATCTGAATCGTTGCCCTAAACTTAGCGTGGGCAGCTGGCTCTGGTACGTGCTCCTCATGAACGGGTGGAGCTTGCTGATGCTCACCATCATGAGAACCCTCATGATCATTTCCATTACTGTTTCTCCTGGAATTTACTTGATGTGGAGGTTGGAAAAGAACCGACAAAAACAACGGGTGGTGAAGTCATGCTCAACTCAAAAAAAATTTCCAATATGTATCAAGCACTACATTCACCAAAATCACTAAGCACAAAATTTTTGAAATTTCCCTCACCCCACACTTGAATCATGCTATGTCCTCAAAGCATCTAATTAAAATTCAAAAGGGTGAGAAGTACTCCCTGAGGCCTCTAGGCGTTGCTAACAGCATGTTTTTCTTCAAATTTGCACAAGTGGGTGTTTGACCCCGCACTTTCCCTCTTCCATGCTTCTTAGCTTCCTCCTCCAAGGGTACTCAGATTTCCCCTCCATCTGTGCTTAAATTTCCACAAAAAACAACACAAGTTGAAAATAAACAAAATCAACACAAACAACAATTAAAAATTATACCTATGGTAACCTTGGGTTGCCTCCCAAGCAGCACCTAATTTTACGTCGCAGCATGACGTGAACTAACCTTTTTAGGACATCCTCATACCTAGGTTCCCTTTCTAGAACCATCTTCTTCTCTTTTGATTTTTAGAGGGAACAGCCTCCACTCTGTCCCTCTCTTCCTTCAACTTCTTCTCACACTGAAGCCCTTCATCAAACTCGGGCTAAAAACTAATCAGTTCCTTTGACCGTGGACCTGTGGAATCTGCCACCCCACACTTATCCTCTGACAACACACTAACCTTACACAGGTTTCTGTAGTGTGTGGGTGGGTTAATCTCTTGGTAGACTCGGAAGAGTTTTTCTTCATCCTCGACCCTCATTTTCAGGGTCCCTGCTCTCACATCGATAATGGCTCCTCCAGTGGCCAAGAATGGCCGTCCCAAGATTAAGGGTACCTGACCATCCAGCTGAAAATCCAATATGATAAAATCAGCGGGTATAATGAATTTACCCACTTTGATGAGAAGGTCCTCTATAATTCCATCCGGTTCCACTCGCAACTTATCTGCCAGCTGCAGCATCAATCTTGTTGGTCTCGGTTGACCCAACCCTAAGGTGTTAAATAAAGATAGGGGCATTAGATTAACTGCTACCCCTAAATCACACAAAGATCTTATAACCTCAGCTTTACCAATTTGTATGGGGAGGGTAAACCTCCCTGGGTCTTTGAGGTTTTTAGGTATCTTTCTCATCACCCTGTGACTGCACTCCTCAATCAGTGCTACCGTCTGGACATCCACCAATATGACTTTGTATGGGGAGGGTAAACCTCCCTGGGTCTTTGAGGTTTTTAGGTATCTTTCTCATCACCCTGTGACTGCACTCCTTAATCAGTGCTACCGTCTGGACATCCACCAATATGACTTTGTTGGTCATCACATCTTTCAAGTATTTAGCATACTTGGGCATTCCCTGCAAAACATCAAGCAAAGGCAAATTTATGTGAAGTTCTTTGAAAATCTCGAAGAACTTTTTGAGGCATTCCTCCTCCTTGCTCTTTCTGAATCTCTGCGGAAATGGTGGTGGTGGTCTCTGTGCTGGCTGCAATGATGATTGTGCATTTTGTTGCACAGCACTCTGATTCTCTCCTTTGTCAGTGGATGGTCCTTTCCTAACCAACTCTGGCTGCACCTCATTTCTCTTCTCTTTAGGTATTGCATCAGCTAATTGCTTGCCACTCCTCAGACTGATGGCATTTACCTGGTGGGGGTTAGGATCTGTGTTAGTGGGTAGTCCTCCCTGCAGTCTCATGTGGTGAGAAGCTGCTATTTGACCCATCTGCTTCTCCAGATTGCGGGTGGCCAACTACTGATTTTTCAAATCTGAGCCATCCTCGCCTGATTCTCTGCTAGTTGAGTCTGGGTCTCCATAATTTTCTGCAACATCTCCTCAATGTTGCTACTCAACTGGCCATCAATCTGCCTATTCTGCTGATACTGCTACTGCTGAGGTTGTTGGTAACTTTACCTTTGATTTCCCCCCCAAGAAAAATTTGGGTGGCTTTGCCAATTCTTGTTGTAATTGTTCCCAAAATTCTGATTGTTCCTTTGAACATTCCCAACAAAATTTACTGATTCCAGATTGGCCCCGTATGATTCTGCATTATGCCCATTATTCCCGCAAATTTCACACCAACTCGGAGCTTGCTGAATTGCATTTACCTGACCCTGTTGTTGGTTCATATTCAGTTTATTGAACTGAGTCATAATCTGATGCTGGAATGATGCTAGTTGTGCCTCTAAGGCATTCATACCATCTACCTCTATCAGCCCTACTCTCTTTCCTGCCCTTCTTGATGCCTCGCTGTTCCACTCTGGATTTCCCTGAGCAATTCTGTTCAACAGAGTGTACAGTTCATCATAAGTCTTCTCTAAGGCTTGCCCACCCGATGCAGAGTCTAGTAAAAATTTTGTGTGTGGGTCTAGACTTTCTACAAAGGTGTGTGCTAGCACTTCATTGGACTGCTGGTGATAAGGACAGTCTCTTAGTAATAACTTGAATCTCTCCCATGCCAAATACAAGTTCTCATCAGGCCTCTGCTTGAAACTTATTATCTCACTTTTGAGTTTGGCAGTCTTGCCTGAAGGGAAGAATCTGATAAGGAACTTCTTTGCCAAATCATCCCAAAAAGTTATGGAGTTCGGTGGCTCAGATTTCAACCACCTCTTTGCCTCTCCCAACAATGAGAATGGGAAGAGGGTAAGTCAGGCATAATCTGTGGACACGCCAGTTGGGACGAACGTGTCACTAATCTCAAGAAAGTTCTGTAAGTGTTGTTGTGGGTCCTCATGTGTCATCCCAGTGAACTGGCCACTAGAATATAACAGCTGCACCATATTCTGCTTCAATTCAAAGTTCCCTCCAGGTTCCGATTTACGGATACTAGAGTTCACGTTTGTCGCTAGTGGGATTGCCACTTCGCAAACTGGTCTGGCTGCCATGATTTTAGGTGACAACTTTGCTTGTCTTGCCAGTTGTTGTTGTTATACCCTCTCTTGAAGTCTCTTTAGCTTTTGCTCTAGAGCTTCCCTCCTTCGTAAATGAATTTGACGTTTCGGTTCAAGCAACGGTTCCACGCACTCTCTATTCCTTGCAATCTCTGCAAGAACAACCTGTCACCTGCAATATATCAGACTAAGACCAAGTTTCTCAACACTTAAGGAAATTAAAAATCACACAAAAATAGAAAAATTCACTAAACTTCGCCAGTCCCCGGCAACGGCGCCAAAAACTTGTTTTGACTGCCCCCAAGCGCACACGCAAGCGTACGTGGTCTTACAAGTAATACAGTGGCCCTTTTTAAGAGCCAGATGTCGAACCCACAGGGACTGGACCAATTCAGCTAATTATCAAGTTCAAGTGTGATATTAACTTTCACAAGTGTTGATTATAAAAATTTTTGATAAATTCTATTTAAATCTAGGGGTGGTCAAAGAAATACTCTGAAACAATATAAGAAACAACTAGAGCCAAGGCCGGATAATCATGCAATGCTACCCTTTGTAATGGTTAAAGTATGAAATTATCAATTGTTGTCTCACATAGTTGAAAATGTGATGTTCATGGTCTCTCAAGCCTCTAAACACGACAAACTAGCCTCACAACTACATCGTTGAGCGGGGATGTGACGTTCTAGTTCGTGGGCAATTCAACTACATGGATGTGGTTTACGGGATTTATTCTCTTGATTACGAACTTTCGTACCTCTAATCATTTAACTCAGCTTAGCTTCACAACTACTTCTATGAGTGGTGGAGTGACAATTCTAAGCTGGTGTCTCGCTATCATCCCGTTTTATCAACCAAGCAAGGCAAATTAGGTATAATTTCTACCCTAACTGCGAATCATATCAAAAGATAAGAACTTGCTCCCTACATTCTATTGTTCTTGCCTAGGGTTGCTCTTTCGAGCTTTTGCCTAAGCTTAACGAATTTGTTTTCATGGTGATCAAGCGTGAAAACAACCATAATGTAGAATGTAAGACAAAACAACAATTAACAACTCAAACCAAAACAAATTCATGCAATTACAATCATATCACGTAGCCTCAACCCTAGAGGAAGGGTTTAAGCCACTCATGTTCGTACAAATACTCAAAAACGTAATTAAAGTGATATACTTACAAGAATAGATCAAAGAGAAGGTAAATTTGGTGAACCCTAGGTGAGTTCTTCACTTCTCCCTTTGCTCCTTTACGATTTTCAGAAAATATTTCATGACTCAATGATTTTAGAAGCTAAGGGTTTAATTTATAGTAAATCGAGAATTTACAAATTTTGGCCGGTCATGGAATGGCTCCATGGCACGGAGGTGGTCGCGCCAATTTACCTCCGTGACACGGAGATATCGCGATAACACACTGGAAATCACCTAAAATTTGAGCCTTGGCAAAAGCTTGCCGCGATGGCAGCGTGGCATGCTGCTTGTGCAGCGCGATGGCTGGCGTGACACGGCCACTGTCGCACCTCGATGCCAGGCGTGGCACGGTGTTGTCGTGCAGGTGGCCTGTTTGCTGCCTTCTTCTTGCCAACTTTTGCAATTTGCTCCCGATTCCATTCCTCCACTTCAACCATCATAAATTGGTTCCTCAAATGTATTTTTAACCTACAAAAACAAGAACTAATCATGTTGGTTAGTATATATCCAAATTTACATAAAATCACATGAGAATGTAAGTACATAAATAGACAAACAAGACTAAACTAAGTTATAAAATAGCACTTGGGCACACAATTATGCCCAAGATCACCTACTATCATCCTTCTTCTTTACAAACAAAATCCGGGCACCCCATAATGATACACTCGGTCTGATGAATCCTTTACTAAGAAACTCCTACAACTTCTCCTTGAGTTCTCTCAATTCAGCAGGTGCCATTCGATATGGAGGAATAGAAATGGGTCGGATACCTTGTTCCAAGTCTATACAAAAATCTGTGTCACTGTCCGGCGGCATGCCGGGCAAATCTATAGGGAACACCTCTAAGAATTCATAAACAACTTGGACCAACTCTATGGAAGGACCCTCTGAACTAGTGTCCTGAATATGTGTCAGATATGCTGAACAACCCCGCTCTATCAACTTATGGGCACAAATATAAGAAATAAGTTTCTTAAGAGTAGGGCTACAATTCCCTTTCAACTCCAACCTAGACGACTCTAGACCCGATATAGTGATGGTCTTAGCATAGCAATCTAGAATGGCATAGTAAGGGGACAACCAGCGCATTCCCAAAATTATATCAAAATCCACCATGTCTAAGATCACTAAGTCTGCCAGAGTGTCAAACCCCATTAAATCAATAATGCAATCACGAACAATCCTATCCACCAACACAGAATCCCCGATAGGAGTAGACACACAGATAAGAGTATTTAGCACATCATAAATAAGATTCAAACCCAAAGCAAAATAAGTGGACACATAAAACAAAGTTGAGCCCGGGTCAAATAATGTGATATCCATTCTATCGGCCACGAAGATCATACGTGTAATAACAGCATCTGAAGCCTCTACCTCTGATCTACTAGGAAAAGCATAGAAATGGGCCTGATTACCCACTTGAGAACCGCCCCAGTTGGGCTGTGCCACCCCTCTGCTTGCCTGGGTGGGCATCCCTACGCACCTAATCACGTCCTCTACCTTGTTGAACACCACCCCTAACAGCTGGCTGACCACCTCATCCCAATTGTGGAAAATCCAGACTAAATGCACTACCTCCTCTCTCGGCTAGGGCCGGAGCTCGAGGAGCTGGCTGAGGAATAATCTGCCCGCCCTATCTGAACCTGGGGCACTATCTGCGGATGTGGCCATACAAACCACAATCATGATAGACCTTCTAAATAACTGATCTCTGAGACGGAATAGAAGAAATAGGACGAGCCCCAAAATCAGAACGAACCATCTATGTACCCCTAACTGCACCTAACGGTCGCTGTCACGACCCGAAGATAGACTAGGATTGAGATACGGGAAAAGAACCCCGAGAGGCTTCAAGTCGACCCATGGCATGAACATAACATCTAAACTCAACATAATATGTGAAAGTCTAACATATATAGTAGCGGAAGTATGAAAATCTGATAAAATCGAATATCTTAATATATAACAACGATCTGAAACTGAATACATGTTATGCCTAATAAGCCTCTACATACTGATGAGTTGATTGGAAAAGACCCCAAATAACTCAATAAAATTAAAACTAAATATACTAGAACACAAGCTGAATAAAAGGGTCCTCGAAGGATGAGGACTCATCAACTCTGGCTGAGACGCTAACTTTGAGGATCTGGCTAATGCGGGACTGAACCTGAATGTCTGAGCCTTTATCATGAAACGATACAGCATAGAGTATGTTGTCAGTACGTGGAATGTACTGAGTATTCAAGGTAAGTAAAACCGCTAAGTAAGTAAAATCGGAGATCATGCATATCACAAAATATTTCATTATAAGAGTCTGAGAGTAGGGATTGCATGATATTATCTGAATAAATAATTTAAACATACTAAATATCATAACTGAATCGAATGACCCAAAGCTGAAACTGATTATTCATAAGTAAAACTAAACATTGGGTCAAACCTGCTGAAAACATAATATCATGACTGATGAACATGCATAACTGAAATCATAAGGAACAATAAGAGACTCATCATATAACCGATATTACCACGATAGAGTTTACGTGGTCCCGACTATTACAATCAAGTGGGAAGAGTCGTCCAAAGCCTTTCTAGGGCTAAGAGCTCTACCATGATATCGATATCAAGTTGAAGGCCCCTTGGGGCAGGGAAAGCTCACAAGGGAGGTCCCAAATAATCTAAGCATGCCTAACTTGGCATGTATAGTTTTGAGGCACAGGGTTGACTGACCCTCAGCCTACTCAGTGCTAGACACTACTCCAAAAATATGCATATGCTCTCCATCATTTTTCAATGAAGCTGAACCATCGTCTTGCAATGAAGCTGAATCATTACAATACATGTAAAATCCAAAATCATAACATGAGGAGCCTTGTCTCAAAGCATAACGCTAAGCTGAAAAGAGTGGGAGTCTAGACTCCAAAATCCATGTGGTAAGCTAATAACATGAAATTGAGATAAATCATAAAACATACTTGATCATATGGGCTTGCCCAAACTTAAACATACTTGAAATAGACTTTGATAGTCAAAAACATAAATATAAACATGGGTAATTCAAAATCTTACTTTCATCATCTTAACCTTTCATCATACTTTCATCATCATTTCAACCTTTCATGAACTTTCATAATTGGCCATTATAATTGTAATACTTTGAAAACACGAATTTGTAATTGAAAAAATTATAAAACATGCCCATGAATCATAATTCATCATTAGAAACAAGAATAGATTATATCCATGATAGATACTTCGAAAATTCACAAGTTAGATTAGAACCCTATAGACTCATCAATTAGAATTTTCATGAATTTGAGAAGGGATTGGGCATAGGAGTGGATGAATACACCCTTCATAGACCTGCATACCTGGGTACTTCTGATTTCTCAACCTTCTTGAATTCCCAAAGGAAATTAGAGAAGACTTGATGAATTTCTAAGCTTGATCACCCTTAGGAACTTCTAGGCTTGCATGCATGGAGAGAGATAGGTTTAGAATGAGTTAAACCCTCTTAAAACACACTTATATGAGCTTAAAATGATGTAGTGTAGGTCTTAGGAACTTAGAAATTATGGAAAAGCCCTTACTAAATTTGTAGGAAAAAGCATACTGCCAGTCCAACGAGGGACTGGACGACTCGTCCCCCATGACCATGACTCGTGGCTTGCTCCCGTTGCTAACGCTGGAAACTATGCTTTTGTTGGTCACCACGAGGGACACCACGACTCATGGTATACCCAATGACTCGTGGTGACCAAGTCGTGATGAACACTACTAAAAATTCACACCTTCATGCCAGCTCCTGATCACGACTGACCCCACGACTCGTTGCCAGGACCAAGAGTCTTGGCTTGTCTCGTGGTCAACCCCCAATCCATAAAATCCAACCATCTTTCCCTCCACTACATGAGTCACCTAATGACTCGTGGTGTACCTCACAGGTCACTGGATGACTCGTCCTATGACCTGGTGCAAAAATTTTTGTTTTCTCTATTTTAACCCTCGGGTATGATCTTAGGGCTTTCGGGATATTACAATATCTCCTTCTTGGGAAAATTCATCCTCGAATGTGGATAAACATACTGAAAAGCTAAGAAATGCAATTGTCATACCAAATACTAAACATTTAAAGCTGAAAACTGACAGAGTGACTGGCTTCGGACTGAATTACGTAAACTAAATTCATGAATCACACATACATACATTGACATGAAAGAAACTAGTGCATATCAACTGAACATGAAACTGGATGGAGTAATAGGGAGGAAACTAATAACTCAAGCTGAAACTGAGTCGGAAGGGAATAAATGTGGGTATCTTGCCATCATATCTACTTCAGCTTCCCATGTAGCTCCCTCAACATGTTGATTCCTCCACAAAACCTTCACTAAAGCTACTTCCTTATTTCCTAGCTTCCAAATCTGACGATCAAGTAGTTCCACCGGAATCTCCTCATAGCTAAGACTATCCTTCACACCTACACTCTCCACCAGGACAGCCAAAGCTGGATCACCCATGCACTTCTTTAAGAGAGATACATAGAAAACTGGATGCATTGAATTCAATTCTGAGGGCAATTCCAACTCATACGCTACCTTGCCAACAGATTTCATAATCCTGTACGAACCAACATAACGGGGACTATGTTTCCCTTTCTTTCCGAATCTCACCACTTCCTTCATGGGCGATACCTTCAGAAACACCCAATCATCAACCTCAAACTCAAGTTCTCTCCTCCTCACATCCGCATAGGACTTTTGATGAATCTGGACTGTTTTCAACCTTTATCTTATAAGTTGAACCTTCTCCATGGCCTCATGAACTGAATCTGGTCCTATCAATGCAGCTTCACCGACTTCGAACCAAGCAAGAGGTGATCTACACCTCTTCCCATAAAGAGCCTCAAACAGAGCCATCTGAATGTTGGAATGGTAGTTGTTGTTATATGTAAATTCAATGAGAGGCAAATTATCATCCCAACTACCTTTGAAATCAATCATACACACTCTTAACATGTCCTCAAGAGTCTGAATGGTCCGCTCAGTCTGACTATCTGCTTGCGGGTGAAATGTTGTGCTAAGATTAACTCGAGTACCAAGTCCCTCCTGAAACAATCTCCAAAATTGGGAGGTAAATCGAGTACCTCTATTTGATATGATGGACAAGGTATTCCATGCAACCGAACTAGCTCCCCAATATACAACTTAGCATAATCCTCCACTGAATTGGTAGTTTTGACAGGTAGAAAATGGGCTGCTTTAGTCAACCTATCTATGATAACCCAAATAGAGTCATACCATCGACAAGTATGAGCAAACCTCGTAATGAAGTCTATATTGATTTCCTACCACTTCCAATTAGGAACGCTAATGTCTTCAAGCACACCTCTAGGTCTTTGATGCTCAACCTTCACTTGTTGACAATTCGGACACTTAGCCACAAACTCTGCTATGTCATTCTTTATGTCATTCCACCAATAGCCTTCCCGTAGGTCACGGTACATCTTGATGGCACCTGAATATATACAATATATGGAATCATGAGCCTCATGCAACATTCGCTCCCTCAAGTCATCAATATCTTGTGCATATAAACGACCCTGATATTGTAGTACACCATCTCCCCCTTGGGAGAAGACCTCTACCTTTTGATTCTGAATAGCTTCCTTCAACTTTACCAAAATAGGATCCTCATCTTGTCTTGCTTTGACCTCGGTCACCAAGGAAAATTATGATCCATTTTGAATAATGACACCCCATCCGTCGAGTCAACAAGATAAACTCCTAGCCATGCAAGCCGATGCACATCCTTCACTAACTCTTTCTTCTCCTCATTTGCATGGATCACACTTTCCATTGAAAGCCTGCTAAGAGCGTCTTCCACCATATTAGCCTTGCCTAGATGATAAAGGACACTCATATCATAATCTTTAAAAAGCTCCAACCACCTTCTTTGACGTAGATTTAGATCCTTTTGGGTAAACACGTACTGTAGGCTTTTGTGGTTCGTAAACATATCTACATGGACCCCGTGCAGATAGTGTCTCCAAATCTTTAAGGAAAATACTGCTACTGCCAACTCGAGGTCATGAGTCCAATAGTTCTTCTCATCAACTTTTAGCTGCCTGAAAGCATAAGCTATAACTTTACCATGCTAAATTAATACACAACCAAGGCTGATCCTTGAGGCGTCACAATATACCATAAACACCTCGATACCCTCAGGTAGAGTCAACACTAGTGCTGAAGTGAGTCGAGTCTTCAACTCTTGGAAGCTCTTCTCACAAGCCTCCGACCATTGGAACTTCACTTTATTCTGGGTCAACTTAGTCAATAGTGCTGAATGGATGAAAACCCTTCAAAAAGACCTCCAGTAGTAGCCAGCTAAACCCAAGAAACTCCTGATAGCCGAAGGACTCACTGGTCTAGGCAAGTTCTTCACTGTTTCCATCTTTTGAGAGTCCACCTGTATACCCTCACTCGACACCACATGACCCAAAAATGCTACTGAGTCTAGCCAAAACTCACACTTGCTAAACTTACCTTATAATTGGCGATCCCTAAGAATCTATAGTACCACCCTCAAATGAGCGGCGTGCTCCTCCTCACTTCGAGAGTATATGAGAATGTCATCTATGAACACGATCATGAACATATTCAAATATGTCTTGAACACCCTGCTCATCAAATCCATAAAAGTTGTAGGAGTACTCGTTAGTCCAAAAGACATAACTATAAACTCATAGAGACCATACCGAGTCCTGAAGGCTGTTTTTGGGATGTCACTCACCCGAACCCTAAGATGATGATACCCTTATCTAAGGTCTATATTTGAGAAACACTTGGCACCCTGAAGTTGATCAAACAAGTCATGAATCCTGGGGAGAGGATACCTATTCTTGATTGTCACCTTGTTTAATTGCCGATAGTCAATGCACATTCAAAGGGGACCATCCTTCTTCCAGATAAAGAGGATGGGTGCACCCCACGGGGATTTTCTTGGTCTAATGAAACTCTTGTCTAAAAGGTCCTTCAACTAGTTCTTCAATTCCTTTAGCGTAGCTGGAGCCATTCTGTAAGGAGGAATAGATATAGGTTGCATATCGGGAAGAAGGTAAATACCAAAATTGATCTCCCACTCGGGAGGAATTCCCGGTAAATCATCTGGAAACACTTCTGGATATTCGCACACTACAGGAACTGACTGGATAGTTGGGGTTTCGAACGTCCCTAACTAGATGGTACACGCAACCCTTAGAAATCATCTTTCTGGCCTTAAGGTAGGAAATGAAGTGCCCTATAGGACCAGCTAAACTACCCTTCCATTCTAGGACTGGCTCACCCAAAAACCGAAACTCTACCGCACGGGTTCTATAATTTACTAAGGCATAACATGCATGTTGCCAATCCATGCCAAAGATCACAAAAATTTGTCATGACTAGCTCTACTAAATCTATTGATGTGATTTTCTGAAGGACTGTGATAGGGCAATTTCTATATATCCTTTGAGTTATAACTGAATCACCGACTGGAGTAGAGATGAGAAGGGTTCTGATAGGATTTTGAGACTGACTCTGAAACTACTAGCAACACAGGGCGTCACAAAAGATAGCATAGCCCCTGGATCTAACAAATCATATACATCAAGGTGGAATACTCGTAACATACCAGTGACTACATTTGGAGCCTGCTTCTGATGAGATGTGGGGGCATAGAATCTGTTCTGACGCTGACCACCACCTACACTAGTGACGGCTCCTTGCTGAGTTGAGCGTGCTGGTGGGGCTGCTGAACTAGTGACTAGGTCTCGACCTCTACCATGGCCCTGTCTAGCTGTTGGGCAATCTCTAAGCATATGTACAGGCTTCCCACACCCGAAACAATCACATGTACCGGCCAATCACTGATCAATGTGTCTCTGGCCACACCTGTCACAAGCTAAAATACTGGGCTCCACAGATCTGCTCCCCTGACCTTGAGAGCCTGATGCTCATCCCCTCTGGTCGGGCTTAGATCTGGATGGCACACTTGTTGCTGACGACGCTAGGGCTAATACTCTCTGGTGTAACTATTGATAGTGCCCACCACTAGGTCTCTGCTAGGAGAATCCAAAGTTATCAGTCTTGGCCCTCTTGGCCTTTCTCTCACTCTCACTCACCTGTACCGCCTCTATCTGCTGAGCATACAGACTATCCATGAGAAGTCAATGTCTTGATGAAGAATCGCAGTTCGGCAATCTTTGACAAAGTAGTCTGCATCCCATGCACAAACTGACTCACTCGAGCCCTCTGGTCCGCCACCATCTCAGGTGCATACTTGGATAAGTGGGTGAATTCTAGAGCATACTCCTAGACCATCATGCTATTTTGTCTCAAATTCACAAATTCAGCTGCTTTGATCTCCCTCATCTCACGGGGGAAGAACTGATCCAAAAATGCGATATAGAACTCATGCCAACCTATAGGTCTTGCTCCAACTGCTCTACCATCCTTCCACTGTCTAAACCAAATATGTGCAACCCCTTTTAACTGATAATAGGCTAAGTCTACACATTCCTCTCCTGTTACCCCCATGATTTGGTTGATTTTCTGAATCTCATCGATAAACTCATGTGGATCCTCATCCACCTTCAATCCGAGAAACTCTGGAGGGTTCATCCTAAGAAAGTCCCTGATTCTTGTCGTTGCCACATTCCCATTCTGAGGGACATGCGCTACCACCTGTTGGTTGACTTGGGCGGTCAAAGCCTAAGCTAGCATCTGAATGGCAGCCCTAAACTCTGCATGGGCCACCTGCTCGGGCACATGATCCTCGGAGGCTGGTGGGCCTACTGGTGCCCATCTCCGTTGCCATTCTCATGGACATTTCCATTTCTGTTCCTTCTTCCGTTAACTCGAAGAGGAGGCATAATTATGCAAATGCATGTAGCATGAGTTAGAAGGATAGAGAGACATTTCATCGCACGATATAGATCATGAAAGAAGGGAATATTTCCTAAAACGTTTTGTAGCCTCTTCATCATACGTGTGGCGCGCTTCACACCCATGAAAAACACCCTACGTAACGTGGCTTTCAGACACCATAGGAAACTTTAAAACCTAATGCTCTAATATCAAGTTTGTCATGACTTGAACATAAGCCCGGATCGAGACACGGGACAAAGAACCCCGAGAGGCTCCAAGTCGACCCATGGCATGAACATGACATCTAAACTCAACATAATAATGCGAAAGTCTAACATATATAGTAGCGGAAGTCTAAAAATTTGATAACATCAAATATCTGAATATATAACAATGATCTGAAAGCGAATACATGTTATGCTTGATAAGCCTCTACATACTAACGAGTTGATGGGACAAGACCCCAACTAACTCACTAAAACTAAAACTGAACATACTGAAACACAAGTTGAATAAAACAGTTCTCGAAGGATCACCAACTCTGGCTGAGAGACACTAACTCTGAGGATCTGGCTAATGGCAGGACTAGACCTGAATGTCTGAGCCTGTATCATGAAATGATACAGCATAGAGTATGCGGTCAGTACATGAAATGTACCGAGTATGCAAGGTAAGTAAAACCGCTAAGTAAGTAAAATCAAAGATCATGCATATCATAAAACATTTCATCATAAGAGTCTGAGAGTAGGTCTTGCATGTTATTATCTTAAAACATGATTTAAACATACTAAATATTATAACTGAATCGAATGACCCAAAGCTGAAACTGATTATTCATAAGTAAAATTGAACATTAGGTCAAACCTACTGAAAACATAATATCATGACTGATGAACATGCATAACTAAAATCATAAGGAATAATAGGAGACTCGTCATATAACCGATATTACCACGATAGAGTTTACGTGGTCCCGACTATTACACTTAAGTGGGAAGAGTCATCCAAAGCCTTGCTAGGGCTAAAAGCGCTACCATGATATCGATATCAAGCTGAAGGCCCCTTAGGGAAGGGAAAGCTCACAAGGGAGGTCTCAAATAATTCGAACATACCTATGTTGACACGTAGTTCTGAGGCACAGGATTGACTGACCCTTAGCCTACTCAGTGCTAGAAACTACTTCCAAAAACATGCATATGCTCTCCATTGTTTTTCAATGAAGCTGAACCATCGTCTTGTGACGAAGCTGAATCACAAAAATACATGTAAAATCTAAAATCATAACATGAGGAGTCTTGGCTCAAACCATAACGCCAAGCTGAAAAGAGTGGGAGTCTAGAATCCAAAATCCATGTGGTAAGCTAATAGCATAAAATTAAAATAAATCATGAAACATACTTAATCATATGGGCTTGCCCAAACTTAAACATACTTGAAATAGACTTTGATAGTGAAAAATATGAATATAGATATGGGTAATTCGAAATCATACTTTCATCATATATATCTCATCATGCTTGAAAATTATGTCATAATCTCAACCTTTCATGAACTTTCATAATTGGGCGTTATAATTGCAAGACTTTGGAAACACAAATTTGTTATTCAAACATTATAAAAACATGTCCATGAATCATAATTCACCCTTAGAAACATGAATAGGTTATACCCATGATAGATACTGTTATACCCCGTAAAATGTCAACGGTTCGTGGGCATACGCATGGATTTGTGATGGGTAAAAAGAGCTTGACATGTGTGCAAAGAGTCTCAGAAGTAGGGTCAGGTAAGGCTAGGCCGTGAAGGGCCAGCGCGACGTGCTAGCCTGTAGTGCCCTAGGCAGCGCAGTGCGCCAAGCCTGTTGTCGCTATGGGAGGCACGGCGTGGGGGTAGTGTGGCGCTTTGGACAGCGCAGCCCCCCCCCCCACCCCCAAGGATATATATATAAGCCTCTCATTCAATTTAAAACATTTCTAAGTAAACCCACGGCTGGAAAAGAGAAGAGCATGCAAGTTTCATTGGTTTTTCGCCTAATTATGCTATCACACACTGTCCAAACGCAAATTAACTTTAATGAGTTCTAGGCCTATGGAAAGCATTACTGCGGAGTTATTTCTCAAAAATTTTCTCAGAAAATTGGAACTCCGATGAGTGAAAGTTGTCAGAATTGCTCCAAATTGATTCCTACCCGGCCACAGGCATTAGGTAAGCACTTCTCCCTTCTGAACGCTCGAGAAATTATAGATTTTCGGTCGAGTTATTAGATGTTGGATTATAGTTAATTCTATTATCAAAAGTTATCAATATTTGCCTAGTTAATATTGAAATTGGTTATATTCTCTCAGCATAGAGGTTACAGGTGGAAAGAACTGCCGATTGCAAGTTAAACCTCACCAATTAAATCAGAAATCGGCATTCGAGGTATGTTAAGGCAAATTTATTCAGCAAGTTATTCCTATCATGTTGTAATGCGACCTAGACTCTCGTAAAAATGCCAGAAGTATGATTGTTGTGCTTAGCTTCTATTATTAGTCTGAGATTAGCATTTTTTGTTTAGATTGGGATTGACCTTGCCCTGTATAGCCTTCCATGACCAACCCCGGGTTACTAGATGTGTCGTTGCCTACGAGGCTATATAGATCTCTCCAAGGAGCTAGATGTTGTGCCATGGGACTACACAGAGGCCCAAGGGCCATATTACAGTCCATTCCATGGCTGGACTATTATTTTTATGTCGTATCGGCATCATTGACCCTCGTCGAGCCTAGTTCCCAGGGTGTAGTTATTAGGAGTCCACCGTACTCAAACACAGCTACAGATCAGGAGCCTAGCGGGCTCAGTTGCAGACCCAGGGACCAGTAGATTGGCTATAGTTACCTGTTGACTCGTTTTAACCTTGTTAGGGGTATATAGATTGGAGTGTGCTCGCCAAGGCTTATGGGGGCCCCAGGCGAGTTATTCTGTGTTGGTTGTATCTTCCCGGCTTATGGGGGCCAGATAAGATTCTTGTTTGCATTATTTACTGTTAGTTATACAGCAGGTTTTAAGGTTATTCAGGTTAACTCTTTGTCCCTCCTATTGAAATGTTTCAATTTCGTTACCAGTATTATTCAGTCATTTCCATTTACTGCCTTACATATTCGGTACATGTTGTACTGATGCCCATCCTTGGGGTGCTACATTACTTGCCTGCAGGTACGACTAGACGCAGTTTGAGACCTCCCTAGTCATCAGCCGAGTCAATAGTATGATCAGCTCCTTTTGCCTCATAGTTGTTAGTTAGAAGGTTTGTTCTTTTGTTGTACAATTTATGGGTAGGCTAGGGACCTGTCTCGACCATTATTTCACTCTTAGAGGCTTGCAGGCTATAGATTTCCAGCAGTTAGCTTTTGTTGCCAGTCGTGTGGGGCTTAGTTTAGCTATTAGTAGCAGCCTTGTCGGCTATAGTATAATTCTAGTTGCTTGGTTTCAGTATGACATAACTAGACAGCATGGTGATCTTTTCGGCCCGCATAGGATCCCCTTTACTGCGTGTTGTTGGTCAGATGTTTTCTTTTTACAGGTAGCTCTTGTCGGCCAGAGGCTGTGTTTACAGCCGAGATAGAGCTCGTCGGTTTTTTGATTTGAAAAGCAGGCGTGCACCAGAAGTGCATAAGCCCAGTCAATCAGTTCAAATCCTAGTATTGCACCAGATGCCAATCATGCCTCCCAAGGTGGGGCATGACAGATAGTTAGAAAATTCACAAGTTGGATTAAAACCCCATAGATTCATCAACTAGAATTTTCACTAATTTGAGAAGGGATTGGACATGGGAGTGGATGAATACACTCATTCATAACCCTACATACCTGGGTACTTCTGATTTCTCAACCTTCTTGAATGCCCAAAGGAAATTGAAGAACACTTGATGAATTTCTAAGCTTGACCACCCTTAGAAAATTCTAGGCTTACATGCATGGAGAAGGATAGGTTTAGAATGAGCTAAACCCTCTTAAAACACACTTATCTGAGCTTAAAACAATGTATTTTAGGTCTTAGAAATTTAAGAATTACGGAAAAACCCTTACTAAATTCGCAGAAAAAAGCATACTGCCAGTTCCAATGAGGGACTGGACGACTCGTCCCCCATGACCATGACTTGTGGCCTACTCTCGTTGCCAACACTGGAAACTATTCCTCTACTGGTCACCACGACTTGTGGTATACCCAATGACTCATGGTGACCAAGTCGTGATGAACATTGCCAAAAATTCACACCTTCATGCCGGCTCCTGACCATGACTGAGCCCACGACTCGTTGCCCTGACCACGAGTCGTGGCTTATCTCGTGGTCAACCCCCAATCCATAAAATCCAAACATCTTTCCCTCCACTCCATGAGTAACCTAACGACTCGTGGTGTACCTCACAGGTCACTGGATGACTCGTCCTGTGACCTGGTGCAGAAATTCCTATTTCTCTGTTTCAACCCTCGGGTCTGATCTTAGGGCTTTCGGGGTATTACAATCGCAGAGCCATCCCTCGCGGACCTTCGGCTGGTACCTGCATGGCGAACTGAATAGGGCACCCAGAGAAACCCTGTGGTGCCAGAATCTTCACATAAGAACCACTGAAAGAACCCACTCTCTGAGCCTTCTTCTCGGCATTCCTTGCATAACCCTCCTGTCTCATACCTTCAATTGACTTCACATACTCAACCACCTCCTGAAAGGTCCTACCAAATGAGACCATTTGCAGAGCTAATACCTAGAGACCTACGTTCAGGCCTTTAACAAACCGCCTAATCCTCTCCTCCTCTGTAGGCAGTAAGGTAGAGCATATCGAGGTAGTGAGTGAAATCGAGCCTCGTATGCAGCAATAGATGAGCTCCCCTGCTCAATGGTGGTGAACGCATCCCATCTCCTATTCCTCAGAGTGCGGGGAACATATTTCTCTAAAAACATGGAGTAGAACTAGGTCCGAGTCAACGGGGGTGACCCTACTAGTCTACACTCCACCAAAGCTCTCCACCAGAGCTTAGCATCCCCCATCAACTGAAAGGTCACAAACTCCACTCTGTACTTTTCTACCGCCCACATCTTGTGGAGTCTCTCATGGCAGACGACAATGAACTCGTAGGCATCCTCTGCCTCTATGCCATAGAAAGTAGGCAGTTTCATCTTTGTAAACCTCCAAAACAGGTCATGCTCCTCCCCTATCATCACCGGCCCCACTACCGGCCTCAATAACATGATAGCTTCAGACATATCATCGATCCACGGAGCCACAGCAGTTGCATGTTGTATCTCTGACTGCTGCCCCGCTGGAGTTGCTGGTGCCGCCCAGTGCCCATAAGGCCGCTCAGAAGGTTGAGAACCTGAGCTAGGACCTCCAAAGAAGCTAGTGCGATAGGAGCTTCTCCCTGCGTCAGAACCTCAACCTCAACAGCCACCCACTCCAGCACTGTTGGTGGCACGAGAGATGCAGACTTCTCTCTGACTGGAGCAGGAGCATGAGCCCCTCCTCTAGCCGCAACAGGTCTCCGTCCATGACCTCTGCCCCAAACTGCGGTTTCCACTGCTAGCTCGGGTGCTGCGTCTCTATTGTCGTTGGCTCGTATTCTCACCATCTGAGTAGGAAAGAAAGAAAAGTTATTAGATATCAATTTGGATCACCATATACCAATTGAAATCAAGTAATCGCATGAAGGAAAGAAGAAGGGAGTTTTCCTAAAGTCCTGCAGCCTCTCGAAGATAAGTTGCAGACGTATTCGCACTGATCCACGAGACTCTACTAGACCCGTCTTATGCAATGAGATCAACGAACCTAGAGCTCTGATACCAACTTTGTCATGACCCAAATGATCGTGATTAGCACCCACACTAACCGCTTTCCCCTCCCCCCCTCCCCTGGTGGGTGAACTAACGATTCTCAAAGAGTTACCTAAATCGATCATTCATAATGAAAATTTCTACTAAAATAAACCGAACTGAATTAATTAACAAGAGCAAAAGATTTAAAACAGACTTCAATATTAAACCCAAGACCTGATTGTCATTGCACCAGACGTCTTCTTACAACTTTAAGAATTGCTAAGTCTAAAATAGGAAAAGAAATCAAATGTTTGGGAAAAAAAGACATCCTCAAGGGGAGAGTGGTGTTTCCTCCTTGATCAACTCACCTCTCAAACTCCGCTGCTGCTTTATAGGTGAGGACATGAGGAACTACCGAGTTCGAACTCTGCACTCAGAAAAAAAGTGCAGGGGTAGGGTCGATACATAACACAATACTGGTAGGCATCATTGACCGACCCTAAATAATAATAAGTATACACAGTAATAACTATACAAGACCAATCTCCAGCATAAAAAGAACATACAGAACATTTTCAGACACACTAGCTCTACTCAGAAAACAGTCGGCCTGCTCACTGGATTGGGTTATTCGCTGCAGTGGTCACTTGATCACTATAGCGGTCTTGCCGCAGCGGAAAGAGTTCCACTGCAACGGTACTTCCTTAGGCAGTAGCTCGACTATGCTACAATTTTCTAGTTCTTCGGCTCATCAGTTTCATTTTTCACCTATTTCACCAAATCTCTCAGATAACACACGCTTAGGGACAACAATTAACATCACCAAGTATCACTTATGAGTTCAACTGAAAATCAAAGTAAAATTCCCTCATCAAGTTCCGATATTGTGACAAGTCACACTTAGAACTAGAGACATGTTCTTCATTATCAACATCACATAACATAACCATAATTAACACAACTCTTAGCACATTATTCATACATTTTATTTGCATATAATGACACACAACATAACATAACGTAACATACATAACATGAAAATCAAAGATGATATGACAGGTACACGCCTCCGCCATCTCACCTTAAACACTCAACCACACAATCAGTGTACACACATGCCAGAGGGTCTTATTTCTGCCCATTCATTCATGACCTGCAAGAGACTCTAGAAATCTATGTACTGTATAAGCGTGGTACCCGCTCCCACTCTTATGCTCATTCGGATGCTCCCCTCAGATATGAGCCACTCAATAATTAATATTCACTTGCCCGAATACTCTCTTCAGGCTTAAATATCTCATTTCAGAAACAATACCTTTTTAGCCATTTGCATTCGTTAACAGCAACAATGTGCATTTTATAATATAAATATAGATACATATCAAATCATCAGAGTCTACTCTCCATTTGTACACTTTCTCAAATATAGAACACAATGCAGGATAAATACATAAAACGAAGTTCATTACACACTTCCACATGATCTCTACAACGGATTATATTCATCTCATATCAACATGATATTTCCCATTTATGCTCATAAAATACTCGTAACAAACAATGCCCAAAGATTAATCAAATACGATCATTACATAAGCATACAAGACATTATGCAGGGTTCAATCCTCTAACCATAACCTACCTCGATTTTAGACACGAAGAGTCAATTACTCCACCGGAGCCTTGCCCTTTCTCACAGCTTCGAAATTCTCATAATATACAATAAAACAAAGAGTAATTCATTACTCACTCTTCAAATTAAGGGTTTTAGAAGATCAAACCCTCCCCTTTAGGGCACTTTCGAAAATGACCTTTAATTCTACTAAGTTCTTGGTCCCAATTCCCGCACAATCCTTGTTCTAACAATAATCCGAGGGGAGTGATCAATACTCCTAATTATCAAGTCTAAAATACCATAATCTTTTCATAATTCAGCCCTACTCCACCATTAAAGGTCTACAAAGAATCTAGGATCAACATTACTTATTATAGAGATAAACAATCAAAAATCTTACCTTGGGTGAAGAGTTCACTGTTCTGGAGGGTTTTCCCATTCTCTAGACCTTCTGATCATGGTAAAACCCCGTAATTCTCACTTAAAATTCACTTTCTGATTTCCGTCGTCCGCTGCAGCGATCACATTTCCGGTTCAGCGGACCTGCTACAGCGGCCAAGGTGTCGCTGCAGTGATTTCAGCGGACCTGCTACAGCGGCCAAGGTGTCGCTGCAGTGATTTCAACAGTTACTCCCCAAATTCACCATGGTGGGACTCCAACCGCTATCACGGTTTCGTTGCAGAAATCCTTCGAACCACTTAGAAAAATGCACAACACATTCTATTCCTTTCCTAGCCTGTTTCCAGTGTTCTAAGTCCTTAACCATCCCGTAACAATGTCCGGGCCGTTATACCATATCCTTGAGAACTCTTTTCAAGATTAGTTTTGCTTAGCTTGTAATTTTTACATGTGATTGTTAAACAAATAAATTGTGAAGCAAAAAAATTTAAAAATATGTTAAAATAGATTATATTAATAATAAATAATTTAATGAAATTGAAGATTTATAAGAGAATTACACAATAGTCGATGCATGGTTATAAATAATATTAATCTTTAGAATTACATAACCAATACTCAAAAAACAGAGTAACAATACTATATATGAAAAAGAGAATTTTTCATTTTTACATATTACATAACCCACCACTACAGATGGGAAATAAATTAATCATGTAAAGTGAATTTCTTAAAGCTACACAATGATCTCTTGTTCACCTCCTATTTTTTTTAAGTACATTCTTGTTCATCTCTTTTGAATTCCAAAATGAAGCATAATGAAGTTCACATGAATTGCATCATCCAGTGAGTTCAAGCTCTTAATGTACCTTTAGAATACAATTGAACTCCAATTATGAGCATGTTGATAAGATTATAATAGCGGGGCATCATGCGGAAGCTTACAAGAAAAATCTTGAACGATGATAACAAAGAGAAATTATAAAGACTCGTAATATATTAAAGGGAAAAGGGTCAAATATACCCCTCTACTTTAGTTTAAAAGCTAATTTTACCCTTCTTTATACTATAAGGTCAAATATACCGATGTTGTTACCAAAGTATTTAAAAATACCCCTCATTTGGTGGAATCCCCAAATAAGGGGTATTTTAAATGAGATTTGGAATGTGACACTTAAAATCGAGTTTGAAGGACTTGTATTAATTGAAGTGTCATATTGACCAATGCGGTTTGGCAAAGCAACACATGATATATTTGTTAAAAATTTGACTTTTTGAAGTTGTGATTTTTTTTAATATTTAAATATATTATAGAAAAAAATATGAAATTTTATGAGTGAAATTTTTAAAAATTCAACAATTGATTTGATGTAAATTTTTAAAAATTTAAAATATTTAAAAGTTAAATTTTTATTATTAAATAAAGATTTAAAGGTAAATTTTTAAAATTTATCTTGGTAAATTGAACTTCAACTTTTGTTCATAAAAATCAATTTTATGAGCTCCATTTTTTAAAGATAAATGTTAAAAATTTACCTTTAAATATTTATTTAATAATAAAAATTTTAATTTTAAATATTTTAAATAATTATATCAAATCAATTTTTGAATTTTTAAAATTTTCAATCATAAAATTTCATATATTTTCTATAACATATTTAAATATAATTTTAAATATTAAAAAAAGCACAACTTCAAAAAGTCAATTTTTTTAACAAATATATCATGCATTGCTTTGCTAAACCGGATTGGTCAATCTGACACACTTTGATTGATATAAGTCATTCAAACTCGATTTTAGGTGTCATATTCCAAATCCCGTTTAAAATAACCCTTATTTGGGGATTCCATCCAAATGAGGGGTACTTTTAATATTTTGATAACAGCAGGGGTAATTTGACGCTATAATATGACGAAGGGTAAAATTAGCTATTAAACTAAAGTAGAGGGGTAACTTTGACCCTTTTTTCTATATTAAATTAATTTGGTTAATTGACCTACATATTATAAATATATATATATAAAAAGGATTATTGAAAGAATAATCCCCCTTAAACAAGACTTTTAGGACTACATTATTATTATTGCATTATCGTCTAAAGTAGATTCCCAATTTATAGAAATTCAAAAAAAAATTCTTCAAGAAAAAAGTTACTAAATATGAAAGATTTTTTTAATTTTCTTCTATAAATTATTTATCAGTATTAAAATAGCATGAGATTCAAATAAACTAAAACCACGTGAATGATTCTAAATATTAGGAATTTAGGACATTATTTAATAGCAAAATTTTTTTGTTAATTTCAATTTTTTTAAATTAGGAAAAGATTTTTATACTTCTCCCATACATTATTTACTAATTATTTACAACAACATGGGTTCCAAAAATAAAACAACCCACACGAACTATTCCCAAATAAATGATTCAATTATTAAAATATTTAATAGCCATTATCAAATTTTTAAAAATTAAAAAAATAGTAAATGATAGTTTTGTCTATTGCAATGTCTTTTAATGAAAGGCAAAAAGTTTAATCAATATTTCTAAAGACCTTCACACTTTTAATATAGTACAAGTCTATGTGTATGCGCCTCGCACATGTCCCTCATATTAATAAGAATAAATTTATAAAAATAGCATAAATCATATTTAAAAGATGTCTTTGTGTAACAATATAAGAATTTAGAAAGAAAATTATGAATTTCAAATTGATAAATGATTATATTTAAGAGTGATACAATCTATAGTTTGTTCTTCAGTTTGTTCTAATACTTGTTTCAATGAATAAAAACGTCATAGAAATAGCTTTTGATAGAAATATAAAAAGAATTATTCGCATTTACATGAATACTTAAATGCATGTATTGTGTGTGTGTGTGTGTGTGTATATATATATATATATATATATTAGTATTTTCTATATATTTAAAAGAAAAAGGAAGAATTTATTACATAAAATTAGTTAATTTTAAAATTTTAAATATTAAAAAAATAATTAAATAACTATTTTGTCGACTATGAATCTATTTTTGAAAAGGCGAATGATATTTTATTACGAGGCTTCGTACTTTAAATATTTAATAACAACTTAATTTTAAACTTTTAATTTTACACTTTATGAGATTATTTCAACTCATTTTTTTCTCTTTCTTTTAATCTATGTGTTTAGTCAAACACTTCACATAAATTAAAATAAAAAAAATAGTGCAGATTTAATTAAAGAGAGTATATACAAGAGTAATCGATTAATTGACACAACTTAATATACTTTATATTTCAATTATTTTTTTTATTATCATTTTTTTTAAAAAAAAAGAAGAAGAAGGAATTCACGTATTAATATATAGTAAAATTACACTCTTTAATTTATATTTTTCGTATTGAAATATTATGATGGATAATTAGTTAGTTTGATAAATAATGAATTGATATATAAGTTAACAGAATTGTAATTGAAAGTCTTAAATATTAGGACTTTTGATATAGTTCAAAATAAGAAAAGATTTAAGAAGCAAAATTTTAGTCAATTTTAAAATACTAAATATTAGGAGTTTTACCTTTTATAAATTAGTAAAGATTTATAATAATTAAATAACAACTAATTGAGAAAAATAGTGAATGACAATTTTATCTATTATAGAATCTTTTAATGAAGGGCAAAAAGTTCAATGAACATTTATAAGGACTATCATGTTTATATCTACAACGGATATTCTATTAAGTAAATAGGAGTAAAATATTATGCATACATTGAATATTATATTAGTTGATGAAATCTAAAAACATTACCAAAGATTATTCCACCGAAAGATTATATTGCATCTTCAAATGAAATAAAATTTTTTGAAAAAGTAACAGTAAAAAAAGTGATTGTTGCATTTCTGAACTGTAGTGTTTTCATTGAAGCCAATATCAATCTCCTTGATTACTGATAGAAAACTACAATTAACACTATTAATGCATTCGTTTATGATGTAACATATCTTGTCTTGTTGTAAATATTTTTTCCACTTTTTAATATATAGTTATAGAAAAGAGAATAAACTTTTGTACCCTGAAAAAAAAAAATTTAATAGTCAATATATATATGATGTAACAGATCTTGTCTTGTTGTAAATATTTTTTTCATTTTTCAATATATAGTTATTGAAAAGTATAGCATAAACTTTTGTGCTCTGCAAAAAATTAAAATTTATTGGTCAATATATATATATATATATATATATATATATATATATATATATATATATATATATATATATATAAATATAATAAAAATAGATAAAAACTCAAACATATATCTAAAAATATAAATATAAATATAGAATATGACACGAAAAAGAATTATTACATCTTTGTCAACTAAGTTATAGTCATTCATATGTCTTCCCTTGTTCACTTTTTATACTCTTTCACTAATTATCCAATGAGAATTATATCTCCTTAAATTGTTAATTTGCACAATTTTGTTCACAAAATCCTTTTAAGATTCCATTGTAATATTACCTAAAATAAATTGAGCACAAGAGTTATAATTATAATAATTTAAAATTTTATAAAAAAAATTATTTTATGAGATGAAGAGATTACTTGACCTAAATAGATGATACTTGTGATGTATGAGTACATGAAGAATGTCAATTATAAATAACACAAAATTGTAAAGCATATAATATCAATATAAGACTCAATTACAGGAGATAATACAATATCAATATTGGACTCAACTAAAGGAGACAAACTCAGTTAAATTATTTTGAATACAAACAAGCTGGCACCCCTAACTAGCTAACTCGACGGGATGTCAAAAATGGTAATGCCAAAAGCAAGACTTGGACTTGGTTCACGCAGTCAAGCAACATAAGAATTACTATTATTTTTTTCAAGTCCACAACATTAAAAAAAAAATTCTTACATGAAAAAAAGAAGAAGTTAAATTAACACGAAAATATACAAGGTTAGAGATTGAATCAAATATGCTGATGTAGAAAAGTTGATGAATTAAATTATGCAATTATAAGTTCTTTTATAAAAGTCGAAGAATTTATAAATCAAAAAGAATTTGAGAATATATATAATATAAAATAAAAAAAATTCGTGACTATCAAAAAGAAAAAAAAATTCGCTGATTTTTTTTAAAGATTTTCACTACAAATAGAGTTATGCCATAAATAGAATATCCAATATAATAAAATAAAGTGATGAAAATAATTTAAAATAATAATTAAATAATAACTATATAAAAATAGTAAATGACAATTATGTCTATTGCGATATCTTTTATTGAAGGGAAAAAAGTTCAATCAATATTTTTAAGCACTTTCACACTTTTAATATAACTAGTCTAAGCGTACGCCTCTCGCGCATGTCTCTTATATTAGTAAAAATTAATTTATAAAAATAACATAAATAATTTAAAAGATGTGTTTGTGTAACAATATAAGAATTTAGAAAGAAAATTATGAATTTCTAACTGATAAATGATTATATTTAATAGTTAGATTAATTTAGTAATTCTTTCTTCAGTTGTTCTAATACTTATTTCAATTAACAAAAACGTCCTAGAAATATCATTTGATTTAAAGATAAAAATACTTCGGCTTTTACATAAGCACTTAAATGCATGATTTATATGTATATATAATATGTTTTTACATGTTTTAAATAAGAAAGAATTTAATACATAAAATTTAGTTAATTTTAAAATCTCAAATATTAGAAATAATAATTAAATAACTATTTTGTCTAGTGTGAATCCTATTTTCAAAAAGGTAAAAAAATAAATTATTTTTTGCTATGAAGCTTCATACTTTAAATATTTAATAAAAACTTAATCTTAAACTTTTCCTTTTACCCTTTATAAGATGAGATCAGCTCAACTTTTTTTCTCTCTCTATTTATGTGTCTAGTCAAACTCCTTCACATAAATTGAAACGAAAGAAATAATATAGATTTAACTAAAAAGAGTGAATAGTAATAACACTCAATTAATTGAAACAACTTAAAGTATGTCGTGTTTTTATATTTAAAAAAAGGAGGAGGATGACGAATTCAACGTATTAATGCATCATCAAATTACGCTCTTTAATTTATTTTCTCGTACTGTAAATTAAAATATTATGATGGATAATTAGTTAGTTTAATAAATAACGAATTGACATAAGTTAATAAAATTGTAATTGATTTTAAAGTCTTACATGTTAGACTTTTAATATAGTTTAAATATGGAAAGATTTAAGAAGCAAAATTTAGTCTAATTTTAAATACTAAATATTAGGAATTCTTAGATTTTACAAATTAGTAAAAATTTAATAGTTATAACTTTAATTAATTTCAAAGTCCTAAATATTATGATAATAATTAAGTAATAATTATTTTTAAAAAATAGTAAATAACAATTTTGTCTATTATAGAGTCTTTTAATGAAGGATAAAAAATTCAATCAACATTTCTAAAAAACTGTATTATATTAAGTTAATAGGAGTAAAATATTATGCATATATTGAATGTTAGATTAGGTGATCAAATCTAAAGAAATTACCAAAGAATGTTCCGTCGAAAGATTGTATTGCCCTCTTCAAACGAAATAAAATTATTTGAAAAAGTAACAGCAGAAAAGTGACTATTGCATTCTTGAACTATAGTGTTGTCATTGAATCCAACTTCAATCTCTTTGTTTACTGATACAAAATTAGGATTAACACTATTAATGCGTCCATTTATGATGTAACAGATCTTGTCTTGTTGTAAATATCTTTTTCACTTTTTAATATAATTATTGAAAAGTATAACATAAATTTTTGTGTCCTGCAAAAAAATTAAACTTTAATGATAAAAAAATATATATATAAAAATATAAAATATAATAAAAATAGATAAGAACTCAAACATATATGTGAAAATATAAAATATAATACGAAAAAGAATTATTATAATTATATAAAAGAAATTATTTTGTGAGATGGAGAGATTACGTTACTTGAATAGATGAAACTTGTGAATGTATGGTAGACTAAGAATGCCACTTACAAATAGCACAAATATTAAATCATATAATATCAATATAAGACAAATAAAGGAGATAATATAGTATCAATATTAGACTCAATGAAAAAAGACAATCTAAGTTAAATTATTTTGAATATAAATAGTTTGAGCTGATATAACAATTATTATTATCTTTTTCAAATCCACAATAAAAAAATCACAATATGTAAAAAGGAAGAAGAAGATAGATTAACACAAAAACATATAAGGTTGGAGATTGAATCAGAAGTGTTGATGTAGAAGAGTATATAGAAGTAGAAGAATTTATAAATTAAAAAGAATTTGAAACTATAAGCATATTAGGATATTACTATTAAAAAGAAAAAGAAAAAAAATAACAAAAGCAGAAAAAAATCTTACGTGATTATGAAAAAAGGGGAAAAAAACTTTTGCAAAAAAAAGGGAAGAAAAAATTCCTTTTTCTTATAATCAAATAGGAGAAATTTTTTTTCAAATTTTAAATAATAATTGTGTAAAAATAGTAAATGACAATTTTGTCTATGGTAAGGTTTTTTAATAAAGGGAAAAAAGTTCAATCAACATTTCTAAAGGCCTTCACACTTTTAATATAACTTGTTTTAGTGTACGCGCCTTGCGCATCCCTTATATTAATAAGAACAAAAATTTTAAAAATAACATAACTAGTATTTAAAAGATGTGTTTGTATAATAATATAAGAATTTAGAAATAAAATTATAATATTTTAAGTTAATAAATAATTATATTTAAGAGTTTGATCCAATCCAATAGTTCTTTCCTCAGTTTGTTCTAATATTTATTTCAGTGAACAAAAATATCATAGAAATAATATTTGCTTGAAAGGTAAAATATCTTTCATTTTCCATGAGCACTTAAATACACACATTATATGCATATTTAATGTTAAGTATTATAAAAAAAATTGTATTACTATTCTATTAATATATTAACATTTAATAAAAATATTAGCATTATGAAGACGCATTGTAATACAAAGTTGTATAGTAAAATAGAACATATAGCATAAGTTATTCGTTAAACGATTAGTTGCAATTTCAATCTCAATCTCCTTGTTTACTAATAAAAAACTAGGATTAACGTTATTAATGCATCCATTTATGAAGTAGCAAATCTTGTCTTGTTATAAATATTTTTTTCATTTCCCAATTAATTACTGCAAAGTAAAGTATGAACTTTGTGTCCTGCAAAAAATTAAACTTTAATGGTCAAAATATATATATATATATATATATATATATATATATATATATATATATATAATAAAAATAGATTAGAATATATAACTAAAACATATAATATATAATATAAAATATAAATATTAAATAGAATACTTGCCTCTTCGTCAACTAACGTTACACTCATTCAAGTGTCTTCCTTTGTTCCCTTTTTATACTATTTTATAATTAATCCAGCTCTAATTACTAAGATTTTTGTTATCCAATAAGAACCATATTGCCTCAAATTGTTAATTGGCACAATTTCGTTCATGAAATCCTTTTCAAGTTTTATTACAAGATTATCTAAAATAAATTATGAAACAGAGTTATAATTATAATAATATATAATTTTATTTTAAAAAATTATTTATGAGATGAAGAGATTACTTTACCTGAATAAATAAAACTTGTGAATGTATGAGTAGATGAAGAATGCCAGTTACAAATAACATAAATTTTAAATCGCATAATAATAATAATAATATAAGACTCAATAAAGGAGATAACATTGTATTAATATTAGACTCAACTAAAAGAGACAATCTAAGTTAAATCATTTTGAATATAAACAACTTGAGTTGACATAACAATTATTATTTTCTTTTTCAAATTCACTATAAAAATCACAATATGAAAAAAATAAAGAAGAAGAAAATAGATTAACACGAAAACACACAAGATTGAAGATTAAGTCAAAGGTGTTGATATACGTAGAAGCGTTGATGAATTACATTATACAATTATAATTTTTTTTATAAAAGTAAAGAATTTATAAATTAAAAAAGATTTAAAAGTATAAACATATTAAGACATTATTATCAAAAAAGGAAAAGAAATTATCGAAAAGAAAAGGAAAAAAGAAAACCTTTTATGAAAAAGGAAAAAGGGAAAAAAAAACAAAAAATTTTCAAATAAAAAAGGGAATAACTTTCGGTGGAATTTCTTTTTTAGTTTTATAAATGTTGGGTTTACTTTGTAAATAGAGTCATGCCATAAATAGAAAACCTAATATAATAAAATAAGATATATAAAATTTGTGACTACCAAAAAAAAAAAAAAATGGGAAGAATTTTTTTTTAGGTTTACATCATAAATAGAGTTATGCCACAAATAGAAAACCTAATATGATAAAATAAGATGATGGAATAACTAAAAATAATAATTTTTAATAATAATTGTATAAAAATAATAAATAACAATTTTATTTATTATGATGTTTTTAATAAAGAATAAAAAATTTAATTAATATATTTAAAATCCTTCATATAGTTAATGTAGTATAAATATAAATATAGATATAAATAAATAGATTGATAGATAGATATAAATATAAAACACTTTCCATCCTCGTGAATAGACCCTTCATCAGCTCCCTCTACTATCGGGACAACTAATTTCCCATCTAATGGGCCGATTACTCGAACCCTCAGCACTAACATTAATATTAGTTTGAGAAAATTACATAAAATATTATTATAAGATTTTTAGTTAGAAGCGAAATTTCACACTTCACATCAGTAACTTTGATTACACACATATATGTATCTCCCTGTTAATTGTAACATTGTACCTCAACTAATAATCACGTTCTCATGTCCACTACATCACCCCCACCCCTTATTGCAATCAATCAGAATTTGCTAGAATTCAACATTTATAATCCAAATCATATACCTATAGTTGTAACACAAGATACGCTATGCTACGAGGAAAATCATATACCTATAGTCGCAATCACACGACCAGCTCCCAAAACATGTTAGCTACCAGCACCAAGCTCCACTGCCTTACCTTATAGTGTACAACTCTCCGACTTTCAATAAATACCAATCTACCTTAGTCATAGTTGAAAGCAACCCTTTGAAATCATGCTCTGATTATCACTATGATGATGGACAACAGAAAATGACATTGAAAATATGAAATTTTGTGGATATATACATATATAGGAATCACTGTTTTAAAAAAATTATAAGGTAGTTAATTTTTTATTTTGGTATTATTAATGTATATTCTGTTTTATTTTAAAATTAAGACATTAGTTTATAAGTTTTGTTTTTCTTTTTGTAATTCTGATGTATATATTTTAATATTTTTGTATTTCTGATTTTACAAGGTTTATATATTGATGTTAGAGAATAATTGGAGAGTAATTTTAGTATAATTGTAATTTTGAAAAAAAAAGTGCAAATTTATTAAGTGACCAAATTTAATTAAAATTTATTATACAATTATTCATACTTATCAGGATTAAGTGATCAAATTTAATTAAAATTTATTATACAATTATTTATACTTATCAAATAAATTAGATAATTAAAAGTTAATAATTTTGATAAATATAAAATTAAAGGTAATATTGGTAATTAATTTGAAATTGTATGCCCATATAATTTGCCCCTATGCCATTACAGGGCCCAATAATCCCATTTTCTTAGGAGAAAGTACAAAAAATACCTTATAAAGTTAAACTATTTATTCTGATTTGCCATCTTTCATATTAGTTTTATTAATATTTATTTGGGGCAAAATATTTATTCAAAATGCCCTTTACTTTGCACGCTCGAGCAGTGCTTCTATTTCTCTTTTTTTGTTCTTTTATTTATTAATTTTGTTCTTTTTTCATTTATTATTTTTATCCTTTTGTCTTCGTTTATCCTTTATTAGAGATATTATTTGGTAATATTTTTATTATTTTTTTCTTATTTTTTATTTTGTTTTCTGTTCTTTATTTTTTATTTTTTTAATCTAGATTGTTTTTAATCTTTTTTGTTAGATTATCTTTTTTTATAGTTTTTATCTTTTAGCTTTTTTTCTTTTCTTAGCTTATTTTTTCTATATTTTTATATTTTTTTAAAAATAAAACAAAAAATAAAAAAATGAACTAACTATTCTATATTAATAAAAATAAAAAAATAAAAAATTAGACTACAATAAAAATTAATTAAAAGAAATACTAAAGGCCACTAGTTTATTTATTAAAATATGAAGAAATAAAAAAACATATTTTTATAATGTTTTTTGCTTTTGAAAAAGAAAATAAAAATTATATCTAAAATATGACTCTATTTTTGTAATTATTTTTACAAAAATTAACTTGCTAAAATTGATATAAAAATTAAAATATTAAAATTAAACGTAAATTCTGTGATACCCTGTCAATAATTGATATATATGTTAGGGTATATACCATTAACCATGCGTTTAGATATGGTATATTCTAACAATTATAATGGTTATAAAGTACATAATTTAGTGTATAGAGTTTAACTTATACACAGAAGATTAAATCATCGGTTTCTTACAAGTATAAAGTTTATTAACTTCACAATCTAAGATGAGAATTGGATAAATTCATAGGTACGATTGTAGCACAAGATTAAATATAATTTATCTTGATTACGAGAATGGTATATTCCAACTTCTTGTGCTAGTACATTTGGTATGTATTAAACGGACCAAGTAGAGATAAGTATTTTATCTGACTTAATAAAATAAATTCTCTAGATCATTAAATGTACTTATACTCTTAATCTTGATATAATTATTATGATCAATATAATTTGTTTGTTGTTTTGATCTATCAAAGTGTGAAACTCGATCTTTTGTGAGTTAAAATATTTTTGGATGATGACAAACGATACTTGTGAAATAATAATTAGTTGATGGAATCCATGTCTAGGCCTTGAGATTGACAATACCCCTTTATGATTGCTTATGAGTTTTCATGTGAAAATCCTACAGGTGGATTTAGTATCCGTCACATGAAAAAGTGTTTGAATGAAGGATTAAATTAATCAATGAATTAAATGGTCAGAAATTTAATTCAATTGATTGGTATCTGTAATCTTAACATGGCGAGTTAAATAAGATTTAATGAATAATTTTAAAATTATACCGAGGAGTGCAATTACGGATTTTTAGTAGAATAATCTGTAATTTATTATGGTAGGTTAATTCATTCATTTTGAGAATTAATACCATAATTGAAAGCCTCACTAATTAAATTTTTGGTCCATGCTATGCCTGATTAATTAATGAACTTGGAAAGGAAGAAACCAGTTTTCTAGAAGAAGTAAAATCTTATAAGATTTTGGTTAAAAATAAACTGGTCTTCTAGAAGGAAAGTTTTACTATTACTTTGAGAGAAAGATTCCTATACATTTTGGGACTAGGGTTTTATACCCTAAAATGTGGTTATAAATAGGATTCTCTTCCTCCATGAAATATGAGGAAAAACTTTTGACCTTTCTGAGAAGCAGTACTTGCCCACACAAGTATTCCCTACTCGGAGATTTTTGAGGCTATAGCAGAAGATAATAGACCTGGAGAACGAGTTTGATGATTTGTGCAAAAGCTTCAAAAGGATTGATTCGCAGTCACGCTTCAAGAGATAAGTATTTATTTTATGTTTGATTAAAATCTGTTTTATGTGTTGTCTATATTACATGCAAGTTTGATCCTGAATTGTTTGCTTCCGCTGCATGTGCCTCTATTCCAACAATAGGTATCAGAGCTTGCTTGCATCTAAATAGATAATAAAAAAGATGTATATATGTGTGATGATATGTACGATTCATGTGTTAAAAGAAAGGGGTTTTGCTTATCGTGTTCGTACCTTGACAATGAAGGAGCCCAGAAATTCTGCTAATGAGTGTTGAAGTCGTTGACCTACTGGCTGTGCAAAATTAATTAATTTTGTGATTTAAAAGCAAAAAGATGAAGCTACTGCGTTTTCTCAATTTTGAGAATGAGCAGCGCTAAACGTTAGTCTTCAACGTGAACTTTAGTGGATTGTAAGGACAATTTTTATTAGAATTAAAAATGAAAGGGGAAGAACCAAGAGAAATTAGTAGGTTATAATCTATGGCGGCAGAAACCTTTTCTTTCCAAGTGTGATTGAAGTTTTTCTTTTCTCTTGATTTCTGATTGGCTGAATTAGCTGTGACCTAGACACAATATTCTATTGAAAACAATCTGACGACATGGTTTGTAAGGAATTGATTTAGACCACTAGGAAAGACATAGACTGCCATGTTACGTTTACTGGGTATTGGTGGTTTTGTTTACTATGTTAAAAAATCTTCCTTGCACTCCATGTTTGTGGCAGAGATGTTTTCCTTTAATTGCTAGTAAGATATGTCTGATTGGGTACAAACATAGTCCTTAGTATTGCGGGTATAATTAATTATATGGGCAGTCTTTCTTTTTCTCACGGTATATAATCTTGCATAAATTATGAATTTTGTGATTAATAAATAGTAATCTTTAAAAGTGATTTGTTTATTTGAATTCATTGAAAATTCTTAAATCTTTATACATGTAGAAATATATTAAAATATGAATTGAGAATTATGATTAATAAATAGGATCCATTAATGTGGTCTATTTATTTGAGTCATTAAAATATGCTCAATGTATCATGTTTGAATTGTCCAGAATATGTGTACATATTAGTGATGATGTTATTATAGAAGATGTACCATTAGCTACTAGTAACACTTAATTAATTCATGAGAAGAGATATTGAGATTTTCACTCAAAAGAGAGAAAATAATATCTTGGATGCTCATGTGTATTAATCGAGAGGATAATTTGTTGTAAAGTGATATTGTGTATCTTGCTAGAAGAACACACATTGTATACCTTGTGCTCATGGATAATTAGGAGAATGTAAACTTAAATCAAACTATTTTAATCCTTAACTTTTCCTAAAATGATTATTTCAGATTTGGTCATAGTTTAGTGGTGATAAATTTCATGATCTCCGATTTTTGACCTGAAATTTGATAAGAACATCGAAAATGACCTGGTGAATGATGCTCACAACTTTATAGTATCGATGTCGTATTCTTCATCCTGAGATCGTACGTTTATATAGGTTTTAGGCAGTTTGTTGGATTAAAATTTGATGAAGTCTGAAAATACTATTCTTTATATCGGTTTTATTTATGTTAAATCTGACACATTCTTACACATGATGATTTAACATGAATTGATATAAAATAAAAATATATATCATATTATTTTTTCCCTTAAATCTCTTGAATCGGCTGTTTTCCGAATTTGGTCATAGATTTGGAGATCGAAAATTTTACGAGCTCTGATTGATCTGAAATTTGGTAGGTTCATCGGAAATGATCCACTTAACAATACTCACTACTTTGTAGAGATTAACGTTATTTTTTATCCATTTAGAGTCATTTTGATGGGTTTTTGGACATTTTTCTATTTTTTGAAAGATTAAAAAATTAAGAAAAATTATTTTCTTTCAAGCAGTGGTGGTAGGGTTCAATCTCTATGGTCTCCATTGACATATAACAGTAATGTAATGAGTTTACATATTGACATTGGTCTTCTTTCCCCATCGGATAGACTCATTACGGTCAATTACAATGTTTTTCGTCACTAGTTATTGATAACTTGTATTAACTCTCCAACTGAGTTACATGTTGGATCGATGGAACTAGAGATGATAATAATGATAGTCACTCGGCTTAAATTAATAATATACTCTTAATATGAGTTAACCTTAATTTTAATTTATTAGAATGAATAATCTAACATCACATATGTGTGTTGCATGAGTCGTTCTTTTCCCATCAAATTTACCATTCAAGATGCATGGATATATATGTGGTGTGTTATGAATTTTAATATTTTGATGATACATTACTTTGATTTATTTTATTTGCATATTATATTACTTTAAATAAGAATGCATGATTAATAAATAGTTTCTGCTAAAGTGGTCTATTTATTAGGGGTCATTGAAGATTCTTATTTTATTTTTCATGTGAAATTATATTATGCATGGATTGAGAATTATGATTAACAAAGAGCTTCCATCAAGCAGATTATTTGATTAAGTCATTGATATTCTCAATGTACCATGTATAAATTATTCGTGTTCAAGTGGTGATATGAATTAATTTCTATGGTCTCCGTTGTTAATTACAAGTGAGATAATAAATTTATGTGTTGACTTTAGGTCTTCCTTCATAATGGATAAATTTATTACAAGTTCACTGGGTAAAATTTCTAGTAATTGATAACATGTATTAACTCTCCATTTTAGTTTATATGTTGAATCAGTTTTAAAATTTTAAGACGGACATGTAAAGTAGTAATCGATATTAATTTATGTGGCAAGTTAGATAATAAATTTTCGTGTTGACTTTAGGTCCTCCATATCGGATAAATTTATTATGGATTGTCACTAGGTAAAATCACTAGTTATTGATGACAATAATGAGTTTACATGTTGACATTGGTCTTCTTTCCCCATCAGATAGACTCATTACGGTCAATTACTGTGATTTTCGTCACTAGTTATTGATAACATTTATTAACTCTCAAACTGAGTTACATATTGGACCAATGGAACTAGTGTTCAATAATTATATACAATTGACTAAAAGTAACAATTTACTCTCCAACTGAGTTGGTTTTGTTTCTTTTTGAATTGTATTGATCTTGCATAATATATATACATTGCATGAATAGTATTTTTTCCATCAAAATTTATTATTCAAATGCATGTATGTATATATATTGATGAATGCGGTCTGAATTTAATAATTCAATTTATCGACTTATTATGATCTATTTAATATGTTATATCTCATATTCACAACATACTTTATCCGGTCCACTTACTACTATTCAAGAATATGTTTTTCTCAAAGATATGACATTAATTTAAAGAATTCATTGTATATATACCTTTTGTTAGGAAGAATTTAATTTCAGTTTCTAAACAATTAAGAGATGGATGTTCAGTTTATTCTTCTTATAACTTTTGTGTTATTGAGCTTGATAAACTTTTTATCTCTTGTGGTACATAAATGCGTGAATTCTTTATTATTAATATTTCTCTTGAGCTGAGTAATATTAATCTGTCCCATAAAAAAAAAATTCTTTAATATTGAATGAAACTTATCTGATCCACTAGCTTTTAAGTCATTTATTCTGGATAGGACTTCGAGGTTGGTTAACTGATGGACTTAAAAGGTTCATTGAAAGTGAAGACACTACCAACTTTTAAATCTTGTTTAAAAAAATGAACTAAAATATATTTTTTAAAAAAGAAAATAAAGCTAGTGATAAGTTTGAATTAATCCGTTCCGATTAGTGTGGTTAAATGAGCATCTAGGCAAGAGATGATTTTGAGTATTCTGTATCACTCACAGAAGATTACTCAGGATATGAATATATTTATTTGATGCTCCATAAGTCTAAATGCTTTGAATAGTCAAGGTATTTAAGGTGGATGAAAAAGCATCATGAAAATTATATTAAGTCACTGCGATCTAATATAGCAGCGAGTACCTCTTGATAGAGTTCATTAATCACTTATCAAATAGAGGGATTGCAATCAATTGTCTACATTAGGTACTCTACAATAGATTGATGTAGAAGAGAAAAGAAATAAGGCTCTTATGTTAATGATAAGATTAATGATTGACTTATTTATTTTTATTGTTTTTCGTCTTGGGATATTCTTTTTAAAAACTCAAATTACATTCTTAGTTTAATTTCTTCTAAGTCGGTACCTTTGACACTTAAAGAATTGTGGTTTTGACGTAAGTCTAGTCTGTGACATGTTCATATATGGAGTTTTCCAGCACATGTATTGAAAGGGAAAACAGATAAGTTGAAATTAAGAACGAATGTGTGAGTGTTTATTGGATATCCAAAGAAAATGAAAGGAGGTTTATTTTATTGTCCTACAGAAAATAAAGTAATTGTTACCGGATTTCTAGAAAAGGACTATTTAATAAACCATGTTCCCAAAAGTAAACTAGTTTCACAAGAACTAAGCAAAGAAATAACAAATGAGTCATCTGAAAATTTAGAAGTTCAAGACATCTAACTGAGAAGTCAGAATTGACATTCCATTGCATTTATGTAGTGGGAGAAACGTTAATAGACGCAAGGAAATTCACTACCTCAAAGTAGTGGGAGTGATCTTGAGCAAATAACACTATATGAAGTCATTAATATTTCAATACTGAAAGGTAATGAAGAAAATATTAAGACACAAGAACATTATAGTGTGACAACAATAGTGATAGTACTTAGTCGTAGTGGGAGAATAATATCCTAGATTGGTTCGGTGTATACTCTTAGGAGAGCTTCATGATAGAATCCATGAAGATATTAATAAAAGAACCAGTCAGTTACGACGAATTACTATTAGACAAAGTTGCATTAGAAAATAACTTGGCAAGTTCCTTTTGCAAAGATCTTATTGGCTAAAATTTTAAAAGTCGTGTAAAAAGAATTCCTGTAAAAGTTAGATGCATGGCTAAGAGTCTAAGTGGGAGATTGTTGGGGTATATACCAGTAACCATGCATTTAGATATGGTATATTCTAACAATTATAATGGTAATAAAGTACATGATTTAGTGTATACAGTTTAGCTTATACACAGAAGATTAAATCATTGGTTCTTATAAGTATAAAGTTTATATATGTTCACAATCTAAGATGAAAATTGGATAAATTTATTGATACGATTGTAGCACAAGATTAAATATAATTTATCTTGATTATAGGAATGGTATATTCCAACTTCTTGTGCTAGTACATTTTGTATGTATTGAACGGACCAAGTAGAGATAAGTATTTTATCTAACTTAATAAAATAAATTCTCTAGATCATTAAATGTACTTATACTCTTAATCTTGATATAATTATTATGATCAATATAATTTGTTTGTTGTTTTGATCTATCAAAGGGTGAAATCGATCTTTTGTGAGTTAAAATATTTCCGATAGGTTGAATGATGACAAATGACATTTGTGAAATAATAATTAGCTAATGGAATTCATGTCTTGACCTTGAGATTGATAATACCCCTTTGTGATTGCTTATAAGTTTTTATGTGAAAACCCTGCAAGTGAATTTAGTATCTGTCACATGAAATAAGTTAAGCGTTTGGGTAAATAATTAAATTAATCAATGAATTAAATGGTCAAAAATTTAATTCAATTGATTGATATCTGTAATCTTAACATGGAGAGTTAAATAAGATTTAATGAACGATTTTGAAATTATACCGAGGAGTGCAATTACGAATTTTTAGTGAAATAATCTGTAATTTATTATGGTAGGTTAATTCATTCATTTTGAGAATTAATACCATAATTAAAAGCCTCACTAATTAAATATGTGGTCCCTACTATACCTGATTAATTAATGAACTTAGAAAGGAAGAAACCAGTTTTTAGAAGAAGTAAAATCCTATAAGATTTTGGTTAAAAATAAACTGGTCTTCTAGAAGGAAAGTTTTACTATTACTTGGAGAGAAAGATTCCTATACATTTTGGGACTAGGGTTTTATACCCTAAAATATGGTTATAAGTAGGATTCTGTTCCTCCATTAAATATGAGGGAAAACTTTTGACCTTTCTTAGAAGCAGTACTTGCCCACACAAGTATTTCCTACTCGGAGATTTTTGAGACTATAGGAGAAGATAATAGACCTGGAGTATGAGTTTGACGATTTGTGCAAAAGTTTCAAGAGGATTGATTCGCGATCACGCTTCAAGAGATAAGTATCGATTTTATGTTTGATTAATCTGTTTTATGTGTGGTCTATATTACATGCAAGTTTGATCCTGAATTATTTGCTTCCGCTGCATGTGCATCTATTCCAGCAATATACCATGTGGGTGTCACAACAGACTGAGAAGTGCCTCATTAATGGATCGAAGAAGACCTGAATGATACCATGCCAGTATATAGATATACTATAATGGTATCATGGAGGACTAACAAGTGTCTCATTGAAGGGCGGAAGCATACCTCGATGATAATGTTGCTATATAGATATATTGTGATGATATCTTGGAGGATTGGGGAGTTTCATTGAAGGACTAAAGTATACCTCAATGATACTATGTCAGGATATAAATATACTATGATGGTATCATTGAGGATTGAAATAGACCTCAATGATACCATGACAGTATATAGATATAGTATTGTGATGGTATCATTGAGAACTGAGAATTTTCTTACTAAAGAACTAAAGTAGACCTTAATGATTTCATGTTAGTATATAAATATACTATCATGGCATCATAGATGACAAATTAAAGGACTGAACTAGTCCTCCATAATACCATGCTAGTATATAAATATACTATGATGGTATCATGGAGTACTGAAGAGTGTCTCATTAAAAGACTGACGCAGTCCTTCATGATACCATGCCAGTATATAGATATATTGTGATGATATCATGAATTACTAAGGAGTATCTTATTGAAGTACTCAAATAGTCCTCACGATACCGTGCAGTAGATAGATACACTAGCATGGTATCATGGAGGACTAAAAAGTGTTCCCCAGAGAATTGAAGGAGACCTCAATGATACCATGACGGTATATAGATATACTGTGATGGCATCGTTGAGAACTGAAGATTTTCTCACTAAAGGACTAAACAAGACCTTAATGATTTCATGTTAGTATATAGATATACTATGATGGCATCATGGAGGATTGAAAAGTGTCTCATTGAAGGACTGAACCAGTCCTCCATGATACCATGCTAGTATATAGATTTACTGTGATGGTGTCATGGAGTATTAAAGAGTGTCTTATTGAAAAAGTTATGCAGTTCTCCATTATACCATGCCAGTATATAGATATGTTGTGATGGTATCATGGAGCATTGAGTTGTGTCTCATTGAAGTACTAAAATAGTCCTCCATGATACCATGCCAGTAGATAGATATACTAGCATGGTATCATAGAGGACTAAAGAGTGTTCCTTGGAGAATTGAAGGAGACTTCAATGATACCATGACAGTATATAGATATACTGTGATGGCGTCATTGAGGACTGAAGATTTTCTCACTAAAGGATTAAAACATATCTTAATGATTTCATGTTAGTATATAGATATTCTATAATTGATCATGGAGGACTGAAGAGTGTCTTATTGAAGGACTGAACCAGTCCTCCATGATACCATGCTAATATATAGATGTACTGTGATGGTTTCATGGAGTAGTGAAGAGTGTTTCATTGAAAAACTGACGCAGTCCTCCATGATACCATGCAGTATATAGATATATTGTGATGGTATCATGGAGCACTAAGGAGTGTCTCATTGAAGTATCGAAACAGTCCTCCATGATACCATGCCAGTAGATAAATATACTAGTATGGTATCATAGAGAGCTGAAGAGTATTCACAGGAGAACTGAAAGAGACCTCAATGAAAAAAAAATTAAAAAAGAAGAATAAAGAAAAAGAACCAAAAAAATGAAATTAGATTATGGACAAAAAATAAAAACAAGAATTAGACAAAATTTTTAAAAAATAAGAAATAAATAAAATGAAAAAGAAAAAACAGAAAAAAGATAAAAAAGAAAGGAATCAAATTTGAGAGTGAAATGAGATTATGGTTAAAAAATAAGAAATAATATAATTTGAGGAAAAAATATATAAATTAAGAATAAAAAAAGATTAAGAATAAAGAAAAACTAAAAAAAAAGAAAGAAAAGGAGTAGATAAATAAAAAATTGAACAAGGAAAAAAAATTAAAAAAATTTAAAAAAAAGGAGTCAAATTTGAGCATGAAATTAGATTATGGTGAAAAAATAAAAAATAATGATTTGAAAAAAATAATCTTTTAAAAAATATACTTTTTATTAATTTTAGTTTTAATAAATAATCTAGTGATTTTAGTATTTCTTTTTGTAAATTACTTGTTGTAATCAAATCATTTTTTTTTATTTTCATTAGTCCAAATAAAGTTAGCTATTATATATATTTTTTATTTAGAAATTGAAACAAAAAAACAAAAAGAAAAGATTGAAAAACAGTAACAAAAACTTAAATTAACTTAAAAAGGAATAAAGAAATTAAGAAAAAAAAAGCAAAAGAAATAAAGTAATATCATTATAGTGACAACTAAGAGATTAGAAAGAAAAATGTGCAGGGCATTAGCTCCAAAAAGAAACAAACAAGATGAGACATTTATGCAATTATTTTTGAGGCATCAAAATAAAAAGACATTCTCATATAAATACTTTACTTTTTATAGGCAACTATGTTATTTTCCAAATTTCTTACCCTATTAATACTACCTCCTAGCCCACATGAAATCCAAGATCAAGATTTAGCCCAGTAACATTTGTCCATCAACCGACTCCAAGAGCCAATTAAAATTTAAAACTAGTACTTCATCATTACCTTCTATCTCATCTGAGCCCGTAGAAAATTCAATAAAATCCAATCAACTATAAGTACAAAATTACTACACTACACCTAATGATTCACCTTATCCTAATAAAAATATTTTTCCGCAATCACATGACCAACTCCCAAAACATGTTGAGCTACTAGCACCAAGCTCCATTGCCTTACCTTATAGTGTACGACTCTCAGGCTCCCAATAAATACCAATCTACCTTAGTCATAGTTGGAAGCAACCCTTTGAAATCATGCTCTGATTATCACTATGATGATGGACAACAGAAAATGACATTGAAAATACGAAATTTTGTGGATATATATATATATATATATATATATATATATATATATATATATCAAATCATTATGGAAGGAGTAAGAATTTCCACAAACCACTTAGAACCAGAACATGTGGATGAACCCACAAACTTCATTTGAAACCCAACCCGATCTCCAACCATGCACCCACCAGTTCCACACAACTCACCAATGAGCCAATTCAAAAATTTTGAAACCATCCACAACCTCCCTGGATGTTCACCCCTCCAGTCTTGATGCACAAGAATTTTTTTTCCCCAAGACATACAATAGTTATGGCTTAACTAAAGAAAACACGAACGTATCCACTTTGATTGGGGGTTTGCACATTTGCATTCTCAAAGAGGACTACAAAAAAGTTACTTTTAAATTACCCATCGAAATTGAAAATATTTGATCAAATTGAGGTGAATAATAAATTTAGAAGTAGAAAAATTTGATGGTAATACCCGACTCTAAATAACCAACAAAGGAAATAATGAGGCCTAGGAAGTGATCAATGAGACGCGGGTAATACAAACTATTGAACCTCTCCTAACCCCTGACAAATACTTTGATACATTTAATGCTTAATGAAATACTAAACCGCTTAATGCAATACTAAACCACTTAATGCAAATTAGTCATATCCCAAAAGAGATTACCAATAAGAGTGAAAGCTATCAATGTAGATTCATGTGGAGTTCAAATGCATATAAAAAATTATTTAGTACGATGAGATATAGATATCAAACTAGAAAGGGGCCTTGGCATCTAAAACCTTAGGTTAAAGAATAATGTTGATAGACAGTGCAACTTGTCTGTTCTTTCATAACCGAAAATTCACTTGGTATCTGTCCTTACTACCACATACATTCTAAGTAAAGTAAGCTACATCCAAACTATCTCTCGCACATGAAAATATATTGTTACAATTTTCTTTTAAATTCGCGTTAAAAGAGTTTCATAATGTCATGCTCCGACCTAGGGCCTGGGTGTGGCCAACATCTAATACCTTTGCTGACCCGAGCGAACCTCATAACATGACATCGAACATGGTACATTTATCTAACATGAGCAGAATCATGATCAATTTAGAGATTGAGAGAGAAAGAAATATCATTATAAAGGGAGTTTAAATATTTTTCATAAAAATCACCACTTGAATACATAAGTGACACTGAGGTCAAAACAGAATATATGACACGAGAACATTTTAGACTGACAAATCTGAAGCCTCTAAGATGATATGAATACTATCTTGTTGGAAAAAGGCACCTGTCATACCTTTAACAAATCTAGGAGAGCTGAATACAAGAGCTCACTCAAAAGTAAGTGGGGCTCACTAATAGTTGAAGGTGAAAGGACCTAATGTGCTGCTCAATCATCCAACTGAATACCTGAGTTTGCATTATAAAATAATACCGCGTCCTCGGCAAAAGAGATATAAGTACATATGAAATTATATTGTATGTAAAATGGCAGAATGAAAGATGAAACATAATTGACATAGGAGTATAAATCAAGAATCATAGTCAAATAATGAGAAAGTCAAAATGGTTTTAAAATCATGCAAAAGACAAGATGATTTGAAAATCATGTTACGTTGCCCGTAAAGTGCATATTTCATCATAAAATTATTCATTCTGGAAAACATAAGTAAACCTTGATAATAAATTGTGTTTAGGTAATAAAGTATAAATGACTCAAGCGCACATGAAAATATCAGTGTGAATGTAATTACATAAATTTTGCGATAAAATATTTAATTTTTTTAGTGGGAGATTCTCGTCATTGACATACATGAATACATGATAAGTCACCATATATATGACATGATGTTCGATAAAAGCCCAATCAGCTAAGCTCACAATTTCCATGTGGATTGATTATATCTGTACATAACAACATGAAAATATAGTCCCAACCAAGGGAGTCCCCACGTGGGGATAAATAACAAACTATCATTTCTTTGAAGTAATTGTAGTCCTACACCGACAATGTGTAGTTTTAGGTAATCGGCCCTTGCGACTCATACCTTCTTAGTTTCTAGAGTACTCCCAAAATATTTTAAATTATAATTGTGGCACCTGTTGACCTTTTATAAATTTGGCACCTAATGGCATTTCATAAAATAGACGGAAGGCTCATAATCGCAAAACATGCTTTATTTGAAAAACTCATAATCACAAGTCATGCTTTAATTTGAAAAGCTCATAAATCATAAGTCATGCTTTTATCTTAAAATTTCATAAATCATTTGTCTTGGGAGCCCACAAGACATAGTAAAAATCATGTATATGGAGTATGGTGCAACTCCTATAAAATCACTTATCAAAATCCATGAAAAAATTATGATAACATAAGGTTCGTAATTTGGACATAAGGTTCATAGGAATCCATTAGGATTCGAGATATTCATAAAAATTCTTAAGAGGAATCATCAAACTTGAATTTCAAAGAAAAATCATATCTTTCATGCTTTCGTGAATTTCATGTAGAAATTCATAGAATTTATGGAAAAGGGTGTAATGACCCATATTTCAATACGTGGGGAATTTGACGTAGAACACTTTAAGTGGGGTTAGACAACATTACAAAAGTGCTGTGGAGTGAGCTAGTGAAGATTGATGATTTTGGAGGAGCTACTGGTTTCGGGGACCACTGTAGTGGTAGAAATTTCACTACAGTGAGACCGTGGTGACGGTCGGAGTCCCCCCATAATGGATCGAGAAAATAACATCCAGATCCATCGTAGCGATTTCCTAATCGCCACAACGAGTCCACTGCAGTGGAAAGGTGACCGTTGCAGCGGATGATGGGAACCAAAAAGTGGGTTTAAGTGGGGTTTGGGGTTATACCCCATTATTTTTAACACGAAGGTTGAAGGGCTGAAGGCTATTTTCTCCCCCAGAGCAGTTGAATTTCTTTCCAGTCTCTTTAATTCCTACCCCTAAGATTAATTATATAACACCTAGGATTCAAGGAGAACCTCTAATGGTGATTTTCTAGCAAAGAAACCCAGGTCGATAAACTAGGGTTGTGTCATGGGGAACTATGGAATGATTTGATTATGCGTTTATAGGGGGTAATGATCATTCCCCAAGGTTTAGTTGTTAAAGAATGTGATTTATGCGGGAATTGAGACCTATAACTAGGTGGAATTGGGGTTTTACTCTTAAAATTGCCATGAAGGGAAGGGTTTGAGTTTTTAATACCCTTGTATGGGTGGTAGGTTATTGAATTCTGTTATGTTCTTGTTAGATTTTGCGAATTTAGAAGCACTAAGGAAGGGCAAGGCTCCAGCAGAGTGATTTCCATCCGAACCCTCCCAGTTTGAATTAGGTTATGATTTAGAGGAGTTAGAACTTATATAATGGCCTCTATGTATGTGCAATGATACTGTGTTGATTCGGTCTATGGACATTGCTTGTTATGATGATGTGCCGGTCAAATTAAACTATTAAAGTAAATTTGATATGATTTGGTCAACGAACTGATGTGAAATTGTGTTGAACAATTAAATGTGTTTCTTTTGCATTATTATTAAAGTTCTTTATGATTTATTTATTATTCAAGTGAGGTAGGTAGATTGTAACTCCTGAATATCTTAGTAACGAACTTTGCTATGTTACAATTGCCTTGAGAATGGTTAAGGATAGTAAAAATATCCTGAAATAAGAGGTGATGTTGGCATATTTTGATGCCCAATTGCCATGTTTTTACCCATATCTGATCATATTTTGAGTTCATAATCCTTAATTTATGCTTAAATTCATGTATGTGTGTGTTTTATGTGCTAATAAACGATTTTAGTTGATTTGAGCAGAAAACTAAGTAAAAAGAGCTAAAAATGATGCAAGGAATAAAGATTTGAGAATTTAACGGGTCTGGTGCAATGGCTGGCGCCTCGCATCAAGACCCAAACTTTAGAGAAATAAATTCACAATCTGGTGCTATGGCTGGCGCCCTGCACCGGTCCTTAAACTTCAGAGAAAAAAATTCTTAGGCTGGTGCTATGGCTAGCACAGCGCGCTAGGTCTATTTTAGAGCTGAAAATTGCTGAAAAATTGACTAAATCTGTGGTGAGATAGGAGGGGCGGCGCGCCAGGCCCATTCCGAATTGCAAAATGTTGATTTTAAAGCCAAGTCTTGAAGGGAAGAAGTGTCATTTGAAGGATTATATATATATATATATATATAGGAGGACTAGGTCATTTGTTACACATCTAGAATCATCTTTTATCAATTTTTAGACAGAGTTCGACATTGAGAAGAGGCTGAGATATGGAGAGGAGTCTCAACTCATTTTGTTTTTCGTATTTCGTTCATGAAAACTTGTAAGTCATTTGAAGGAAGACAAAGTTCTACAACTAGGTTTTCTCTTCTTTACTTCATATTTTTGTATAATGATGACTACTTATTCATATATCTACTTTTCTATGAGTGGCTAAATTTATAATCTAGGGTTATGGCCACGGTGGATGGTTGATTGTTTGAAAGCGTAAGAAACTTGGTTTTGATCTTCTCTATGGTTGTTTGTATTTATTTATTTTAATTTATTATTTATGAAATTGATCACCTTATAAGTAATCTGCTGGCTTTTGACTGAACTTGGGAAAGGGAATCGAAAGGGTTAAAAATAAATACAGAACGGGAATTCAAAGACCCTTGAACCTATTGGTGATAGGATAGAAGTTGTTGTTGAGGATAGGGATATACCCTTCTACCCCGTTTAGTTGAAATACAAGTTGGCATAATCGTCGTTTCATGTTCTCCTGCGACCATAGGGATATAGGTATTAGGGTGCATGAGATAGTTCTTGGATGCTAGGGATAGTGGCAAGAAATGAGATAGTAAGTTGCAACTAACAACCGTATGAGAATCATGAGAATTTAATTACGTCTGAAAAGCTCAACCTGAAACCAACCAAGTGCCATTGCCCTAGTTTGTCATCATTATCAAAATACAATCAAGCTTGCATTCGTTTGTAGTTAATCTTTACATTTGAAGTTTATTAGTTTAATTTTTCAAACCAATCTCCAATTTACATTGTTTTGCAGATTAGTGAAATCAAAGTGACAGCCTTATAATGATAGAATTGACAAGTCCCTGTGTATACGATATTTGGACTTAGCAATGCTATATTACTTGATGACCATGTGCGCTTGCGTGTGCTAGGGCGACATCAAGTTTTTGGCTCCTTTGCCGGGGACTTGAATATTATTTACTCATTTGTAGGTTAGAATTTTGTTTTGCTAGTCTGTATTTTATGTTTGTTTCTTTTTTTGTTGAAGTTCACATGGCTGTTTGCCTTAGTGTATGCCAAGCACGAGAAGTCAAGGACCATCCTTAGCTTCTCTTGATCCTGAAATAGAGAGAACCTTTTGAAGGTTAACTATGGAGAACAACAGGTAAGAAACAAGTGAAGAGAATGAGAGAGTTCCAGTGGTGCAGTTTTCTAGGCTGAATGTGGAGAATGCTTCCAAAGCAATTGTTAAACCGGCCATCACTGGGAACTTTGAGCTAAAAGAAGGGACTGTGTGGTTGGTCCAAAACACTTGTCAATTTTAGGGCAAGCCGCACGAGGATCCCCACAGGCATCTGATGACGTTTGTAGAGCTGAGTGAAAACTTCTACTAACAGAACGTGTTAGATGAATATGTCAAGTTGACTCTGTTTCCGTTCTCATTGATCGGAGAGGCCAAGGAGTGGCTTCAAAATGAGCCTACAGGATCCATCACAACTTGGGAGATTTTCTCCAACAAGTTCATCAATCGTTTTTTCTCTTCGATAAGAACTAAAGAATTAAGGGGAAAGATCTCTGGATTCATACAGAGAGATAGAGAAACACTAGCTCAGGCATGGGAACGTTACAAGGGTTACTTGAGGGATTGTCCACACCACATGCAACCTAAGGAGATAATCAGGCACAATTTCATTGAGGGTCTGAAGCCCGATCTAAGATACTTCTTGATGCTATAGGACAGGGATAGATTTTGTCCAAAAGTTATTATGAAATTGAGGCTCCCTTGAACCTCATGTCTGCAGGGAGTCAGGATTATCAGGATTCAGGTAGAGGATTTACAGTAGCAAAGGTGCCAGAAAGGTTGAGGTGGATGGTGTAGCGGCAATCAGAGCAGATATTAGACAGTTGGTGAATGTGATTAGTAAGTTAGTAACCACACCAGCAGAAAGCCGAGTGTAGCAGGTACAATAGGTACAAATCCCACCACTATCATGTGAGGCGTGTGGTGAAACCCACGCTTATTCAGGTTGTCCTCTTAATTGTTAGTCTATATATTCTGTGGGATAACAAGGTTGTGGTGGAGGTTTTGCAGGTAATGACTATAATCAGGGGTACCAGAATGGAGCAAATCTCCCATGGAGAGGAAACCAAAATTTCCATAGACCCGAAAACACTTATCAAAGGCCACAGGGCCAACAACATAACAGTTCTCTTGAGGAGAATATGAAGCAATGGATGGTGCAGCAAATGCAAGTGGTAAATGAAATGCAGAAATCCATCCATGAGCTTGTAAGGCAAATGGGACAATTGGCTCTGCAGCAGAACAATAGACCACGGGGGCACTCCCGGGTAATACCAAGAAGAACACCAAGGAAAATGTAAATACTATTTCTTTGTGCAGTGGTAAGGAGTTAGGTGAAATGATCCCTAGAGAGGAAAAGACTAATGAGGAGTAGACTGTGATGGGTAGAAAGGAAGTGGTTGAATCGTGCCAACAGAAACCAAAAATTATAGTAGCTAGACTGCCTCCCCTGTTTCCTTAGAGATTTAAGAAGCAAAAAGAAGACAGAGCTTGTCAGAGATTACTTGAAATTATAAAACACGTTCATGTTAACTTACCTTTGGTGGAGATTTTGTTGGATGTTCTAAAATATGCCAAGTATTTGAAAGATATTGTGGCAAATAAGAAGAGTCTAATGGAGTTTGAGACTGTATCATTGACAGAAGAGTGTAGTTCGCTGGTGCAGAATAAAATTCCCAAGAAACTGAAAGACCCAGGGAGTTTTACAATTCCTGTAACCATCGAAAGTAGAGAAATTGGGTCAGCTTTGTGTGATTTAGGATCTAGCATCAATTTGATGCCCGCATCCCTATCAGAACATCGGGACTAGGCAAACCAATGCCTACCACAATGACCTTATAGCTGGCAGATAGATCTATTGTTCACCCTGAAGGAATCATTGAAGATGTCTTGATTAAGGTAGGACCTTTCATCCTGCCGGTGGACTTTATAATCTTGGACTGTGAAGAAGAAGCATTAATTTCCCTCATTCTGGGTAGAGGATTTTATCCACTGCTGACACAGTTATACATGTTCAGTCGGGAAATATGTCTATGAAAGTAGATGGTGAGAAGGCAGTGTTCGAAGTATTTAGAGCAGTACGAATTCTATCTCATTACGAGGACTTCAAAATGAAACTGGCGAGAGAACCTAGAGGGCGTAATCAGTTGATGGAGCAACGAGTGCTACATGATAGTTATTCAGATACATGGTATGGCCACAAGTCCACTCGAATGAAGGAGTGACGTGGACCATAGTCGTGCCGCAACGTTAAATTAAGCGCTTATTGGGAGGCAACCTAATTTGTAATAATATCTTTATTATTATTATTATTTTTATATAGTGTCACTTTTGTGTGTGCAGAGAGGGGAAGTCTGAGTACCCGAAATCAACGCTAAGGAGCATGGTCTGAGCTTAAGTGTGGGGTCGTGCAACCCGTGAATCCAAGAGACATGCTGCTAGCTAGGCCCTAGAGGGCCTCAGAGAGTAATTTCTCACTCTAATTTAATTTTTAATTTTAGTTTCTCTAAGGATAGAGAAAAGCTTAAGTGTGGGGTGAGGGTATGTCTCCCCGAATTTTGAGGTTAAGGGCAAGTATGCCATCAAGTGTTGATTGAATTTTTTTTAAAAAATGGCATGTCTCACCCATCCTTCGGTTTTTCTTATGGCCTTGGTTCTTTTCTGAAGGGGAGCCCTTTGAACCGGGTAAATTTTTTATTTTTAGGAGTCGTGTTGTCGTGGAGTAATGACGTTTTCCTATGATAGATGGATGATGACCGTCTTAAGGGAAGCTTCTCCATAGTTTTATTTTTTTTAGGATTGAGTCGTAGATCATCCACTTATATGCTTGTTGATATTCTGCTTAGCCGCTATGTTAGAGCAAAAAGAGTGGTGTTTTGATTGCACAAGTTAGAATCCTTGAGAGACGCACATATCTCTTTAATTTGACTTAACACATTCTTGGGGCTTAATTATGAAATTAATTTGTCATTCAATATGGTTGTGTGAATGTGTAGCTGTAGAAACTGATTAGATTCTTGTTGCCATGAGAGGTGAGCTGTATTGCTTTGTATATATATATTGTAGCATCTAGAACTTGCCTTACTGTATGTAGGATAACTACTTGGTAGGGAGTTGAGAGATGATCAAGACATTTCTTTGAAAAGCCATGTTTTTCCATAATTGTTTTACCTACCTAATCATTCTTCCTAGTTAACCCCTTTGAGCCTAAAAGCCTTATTCTTTCTTAGCCTCAATAGTAGCTTAATCCCTCTTGTTGTGATACCTCAGACTTATTGATCCAAAATAGTCTTAAGCACTTTGAGACTTGAAAGTAAGGTCCACCGAAGTATAATGTTAAGGGAAAAAGAAAAAGTTTTGGTAAGAAAAGAAAAGTGAGAAGAAGGGGTGCCCATAAAAATGGTGTTGTCTACTTGCTGCTAGGGAATTGAAAATGAGAGATATATTGCGAAACCCTTAGCAATTCTATGATTAGAAAACTGGCAGCCAAGTAGTGAAAAAATAGGGCATGAAAAGAAAAGACAAGGGTGAGTGGAGGAAAAGTGAACAAGCAAGGAAACAGGTGGTGTACAAGAAAAGTGAAATATGTCTTAAAAGTGCTTAGGGTGGTAGTCACTATAAAATAAAATATCATTCCTACCTATCCCTTAGCCGACATTACAACCAAGAAAAGTCCTTGTGATCTTAATCTCTTGAAACAATTAGGTAGTCTAAACGTGTATGAAGGGAAAGCCTATGGTATGTTGCATATGTGCATTACATCATTTGTGAGAGTGAGTGTTCCTTACTATTCATGTTCCATGTCTTATATTGATGAAGTTGAGAGAGGAGTGTCTAATTCAGTGTACTACGTGTTGCACGCGTTACACTTAATCATGTTGGCCCTTTGTGTTGAAAATATGAGCCATTTATAGAGGTTGTGTGTTCTTAACTGTGAACTCTTTCTATGTGCTTTGTGGAGATTAGTAGTATGATGATAAACTGCTCTACATTATGTCCATGCTAGTTGGTTGAGTATGAGTTGATGGAGGTGTCAAGTGTGATGGTGAAACATGATTTTAAGTGTGTTTTAAGGATTGTTCGAGGACGAATAATGGTTTAAGTGTGGGATGGTGATGTTGGACATATTTTGATACCTAATTGCTATATTTTTATCCATATTTGATCATGTTTTAAGTTTATAATCCTTAATTTATGCTTAAACTCATGTATGTGTGTGTTTTATGTTCTAACAAATGATTTTAGTTGATTTGAGCAGAAAACTAAGCAAAAGGAGCTCAAAATGATGCAAGAAATGAAGATTTGAGAATTTGACAGGTCCGGTGCTATGGTTGGCGCCCCGCACCAAGTCCCAAACTTCAAAGAAATAAATTTCACAGTCTCGTGGGCACTAGCCCTCAAACTTCAGAGAAAAAATTCTCAGGTTGGTGCTACGGTTGGGGTGGTGCGGTAGGCCTGTTATGGAGCTGAAAATTGCTGAAAATTTAACTAAGTCTGTGGCGAGGTAGGAGGAGCGGTGTGCCAGGCCCATTTCGGGGCAAAAAATATTGGTTTCAAAATCCAAGTCTTGAAGGACAGAAGTGTCATTTGAAGGCTCATCTATATATGTGAGGACTAGGTCATTTGTTATACATCTAGAATCATTTTTTTATCGATTTTTAGATAGAGTTCGACATTGAGAAGAGGCTGAGACGCTAGAGAGGAGTCTCAACTCATTTTCTTTTTTGTATTTCATTCGTGACAGCTTGTAAGTCATTTGGAAGGAAGACAAAGTTCTACAACTATGTTTTCTCTTCTTTACTTCGTATTTTTGTATAATGATGACTACTTATTCGTTTCTCCACTAGTCTATGAGTGGCTAAATTTATAATATAGGATTATGGCCATGGTGGATGGTTGATTGTTTGAAAGCGTAATAAACTTGGTTTTGATTCTTCTCTATGGTTATTTGTATTTATTTGTTTTAATTTATTATTTATGAGATTGATCACCTTTTAAGTAATCTATTGTCTTTTGATTGAACTTAGGAAAGGGAATCAAAAGGGTTAAAAATAAATATAGAACGAAAATTCAAAGACCCTTGAACCCATTAGTGATAGGATAGAAGTTGTTGTTGAGGATAGGAATATACTCTTCAACTCTGTTTAGTTGAAATATAAGTTGGCATAATCGTCGTTTCATGTACTCCTGCAACCATAGGGATATAGGCATTAGGGTGCATGAGATAGTTCTTGGATGCTAGGGATAGTGGCAAGAAATGGGATAGTAACTTGAAACTAACAACCATAGGAAGAATCATGCTAGTTTAATTACGTCTGGAAAACTCAGCCTGAAACCAACCAAGTTTCATTGCCCTAGTTTGTCATCATTATCGAAATACAATCAAGCTTGCATTCGTTTGTAGTTAATCTTTACACTTGAAGTTTAGTAGTTTAATTTTTCAAACCAATCTCCAATTTACATTGTTTCGTAGATTAGTGAAATCAAAGTGACAACCTTATAATGATTAAATTGACAAGTCCCTGTGGGTACGATATCTGAACTTAAAAAACCTATATTACTTGACGACCATGTGTGCTTGGGTGCACTTAGGAGACATCAAGAGGCTCGTGCCTGAGGGGAGCATCCGGGCGAGCAATATTGATTGAGTGGCTCGTGTCCGAAGGGAGCATTCAGACGAGCATATGAGTGGGAGCGAGTACCATGCCGATACAATACATGAATTTCTAGAGTCCCTTGCAGGTTATGACAAAAAGGGTAGAAATAAGACCCTCTAGCATGTGTGTGCATTGATATTAGTGACAGAGTGTTTATGGTGATATGGTGGAGGCGTGTGCCCGACATGTCACCATTCATTCTATTTTATAATATAGTTGTAAATGTGTTAAAGACTTGGAATGAGTAAATGCTATGTGGTTGAATTGAGCTTGTGGTCATGTGATTGTTATTTGAATGTGAAAAAGTGGAAAAGCTTGATGTGTGACATGGTTAAATGAATATTGATGTTGAATTGTTCTATCTTGTTTTGATTTGCTTTATATTGCATGTGGTTATGTAATAGTTTGTGTATCAATGTCAATAACTTATATTTATATCTGAATAAGCACGAGAATGTATGAATGGCTAAAAGTTGGTGAAATGGTGAATGTGCAGCTAAGTCAAGCTACTGCCCAGGGTAGTACCGCTGCAACGGGACTTATTTTCGGTACGGCGAGAGCACAACAACAGTCCTGCTGTAGCGAAAGGCCTTATCCAGTGAGCAGGCCGGTTGTCACCTGTGCAGAGCTAAAGTTCTTGAAATGTGTACTGTACATATGTATGATGCTCTGGATTGATTTTACATTTTTGTTACATTGCTTATATGTTATTATATAAGGTCGGCCGATTATGCTTACCAGTAACATATTTTGTACTGAAGCTGCTCCTACACTTCTTTTTTGAGTGCAAAATTTGATCAAGGAAGCTCCTCTCACCCTCAACTATAAAGCTGCAGCAATTTCATTTGAAAGGTAAGAGATTGCAAGACGTGAAATCCCAGTTCTCCATTAAAGATGTCTCTCCTTCAGATATTTGATCTTGGGCAAATTTATATGCCCAAGTGATACTCAAAAGTACCATTTTAGCCTTGTTTATCTACCAATGTGTATACATTCTCATGTAATTGGTAATAAAATGTGAATTTATACTAACCAACATGATTAGCATTGTTTTGCAGGTAAAATGTGATTTTGGGAAGCTTAAATGCATGTTGGATGATATCGGAGTTGGACTTGGATGCGAGCAAGGGAAAAGGCATTGGACAACATGAATTAAAGGGGCTCCGCGATGGAGCCGTGTCACGCTGCCATCGCGGAGGCATTCTGCCTAGATAGGGAAAATTCGCCCAAATTCCAGAGAGGGTCCGCGTTTGCTCCGTGGCACGGAGGCCTGGCTCCGCGATGCACGCCGTGCCACATTGAGCCTTAATTCCCGGACCCCCAATTCCAGTGAGGGTCCGCGTTCGTAGCGTGTCACGGAGGCAGTGCTTCGCGATGCACTCCGTGACACGTTGCTCGTTATTCCGGGAAATATTTCCAGCAGTATAAATAGAACACTTAGGTTTATTTTTTCAATATTCTGACTTGGTGGAGCAAGGACGTGGGTTACAGGCAGTTGAGGGACGAAAATATCAGGGTTTTTTCTCTCTTTCTTTCTTCTTTAATTCAATTACTTGTATGATTAACACTCATTTTAAGATGTTTAATCCACAAATGAGTGGCTAATTCCTCTCCTTGCTGAGGTTATGAACAATTGTGATGAAATTTGATCATTAATTATTTGGTTTTTCATCTTTTCTTCCATGTTGTTCTATTAATTCTTGTTTTTACTGCATTAATGTGTGGCCTATGTTAATGTACATCTAAAAAGTCCGGTTTCACTCGAGAGAGCAAGAAATTGGAAAGTTGTGAATTAATAGGATATATTCTTTACTTGGTTTGGGAAAATTGAGTCTTGATTTGCTTTCAGGATAGAAATATACCTGAAAGTCGTATTAGTCAATTTAGGAATCGGAATTGTATGGCTAGAACATGAATTGCATTTGATCACAGAAATGTAGACGGATGGTTCATGATTCTTAAGTGAGGTTAAATACGAAAGTTTTAATCTCTTGGCAAATGTTTTTGGCTAGCAACTGGAGGAAAAGATTAACCAAATTATGATGATAATTAATTTCATTACATGTTCGTTTAACCTCAGCATGCTCTCATTCATAGTTCAGATTCAAAGTAGATAATTGTTCTTAGCTTTAGTATAAAAATTATAAAACAAACTATCAAACTTTTAGTTACACTGTTGTCTGCATTTTTAGAAGTAAAATATAGTACACTTGAGCAAATTGTACTTCATCCAAGTCTCTGAGGGATCGATACTTGGCTTACTAAAGCCACTTACTACTTGTTCGACCACGTGCACTTGCGTGTCATTTTATATACCCACAATCACGCGAACAAGTTTTTGGCGTCGTTGCCGGGGACTTGGAAATTGGTGAATTTGTTTTAAGTGTTAATTTACTGTATTTTTATTTTCTTAGTGTTGACAACTTGGTCTTAGCCTGCATTTTGCAGACTTAATTGCTGTTGAACACTGGCAAAAGACAAGGAGCTGGTGGAATCGTATATAGAGCCAGAAAGGATATTTCACAGTAAACGAAGAGAAGCTCTACAAAGAAAGCTGCAGTTGCTCAGACAGACGATCATGGAGCAACAACAGAATCCACCGGTAGTACGGGCAGTGTTAGTGCCCGAAGAAGCAGCAGCTCGGCCGGTTCGCGAGGTGGCAATCCCACATGCCAATAATGTTACATCTAGTATCCGCAAACCTGAGCCGGGAGGGAGATTTGAACTTAAACAGAATATGGTGCAGTTATTGCACACGAGCGGGCAGTTTACCAGTCTCCCTCATGAGGATCCACAGCAGCATCTCCAAAATTTTTTGGAGATAAGTGACACTTACATCCCCACTGGAGTGTCATCAGACTATGTCCGGCTTACATTGTTCCCATTCTCATTATTGGGAGAAGCCAAGAGGTGGTTGAAAGTTGACCCACCGAATTCTATTTCTACGTGGGATGATCTTGCACGGAAGTTTTTGATACGGTTTTTTCTCTCTGGTAAAACAGCAAGACTTAGAAGTCAGATTCTAAGTTTCAAACAGAGAGAGGGAGAAAATTTATATCAGGCCTGGGAGAGATTTAAATCCATGTTGCGGGATTGTCCTCACCATCATCAGTCCAATGATGTGCTGGTGCACACATTTATAGAGGGTTTGGAACCCCACACCAAAATATTGCTAGACTCAGCAGCTGGAGGGCAAGCGCTGGAGAAAACTTATGAGGAGCTGTATACCTTGTTGAACCGTATTTCTTAGGGCAATCCAGAATGGAATGCTGATTCATCAAGAGGTGGGACAAGGAAAGCAGCAGGAGTGCTAGAAGTGGATGGGTACAGCTATCGCTGCACAGATAGCTGCATTGCAAAATCAACTTAACACCCACTTCAGCAACATGACATTGAACCAGCCTCAAGCCCCAGTTAATGCAGTACAATAGATGTGGTGTGAAGTGTGTGGAAGTAGTGAACACTCAGCTGAGTGTTGTGGAGCCAATCCAGACTCGGTAAGCTTTGTGGGTAATGCACAAAGGAACCACCAGTAGTATGGTAGTAGCTACAACTCCAATTGGAGGAATCACCCTAATTTCTCATGGGGTAGCAACAACCATCAGGGCCAAAGTTCGGGTCAGGGTGTGCAAAGGAACCAAGGAGGGCAGCAGAATTATCAAGCTCAATTCAGAAACAACAATGCACCTCCTCCACCACCATCACCCAGCATTGAGGAGATGTTCAAGACCATGAAAGCTAACCAAGCTCAATTGCAGGCTGACTATGTGAAATTGGCAGCCGAAGTGAAAAACAACCAGTTAGCTACCAAGGCACTTGAATATCAGTTTGGGCAATTTGCTAGTGCCCAAAACACAAGGCCTAGAGGAGGACTGCCGAGCGACACGGATCCCAATCCCAAGCAGGTAAATGCAGTGACCACAAGGAGTGGTTTGCAGCTGAAAGAGGTAGAACCAGAAAGACCACCTCAGCAGTCGGGAGCAGCTGAAGTTGAGAGGGAGCACAGTACTGAAAGGGGGAAGACTAAGGATGCTGAATTAGAAAGACCTCCACCCCCGTTCCCTCAACGACTAAAGAAACACAAGGAGGAGGCGTGTTTCAAGAAATTCATGGAGGTGCTGAAACAGGTACATGTTAACTTACCTCTTGTTGATGTCTTGCAGGGAGTGCCGAAATATGCTAAGTATATAAAGGACATCGTGGAAAACAAAAGTCGGTTGACTGAGTATGCTACGGTGGCTCTAACGGAGGAGTGCACTTCCCGGATCCAAAATAGACTGCCCACAAAGCTAAAAGACCCTGGGAGTTTTACTATCCAGATTACTATTGGGCAGAGCATCCGAGCTCGTGGATTGTGTGACTTGGGAGCGAGCATAAATTTGATGCCGTCTTCGGTATTCAGAAAGTTGGGCCTAGAGAGTCCTAGACCCACAACGGTAATCTTGCAGTTGGCAGATCGATCCTTAGCCAGGCCGGATGGCATTGTTGAGGACGTTCTGGTGCAAGTTGGCTCCCTAATTTTCCCGGTAGATTTTGTCGTGCTGGACTTTGAACCAGACGCGGAAGTCCCATTTATTTTGGGACGTCCTTTCTTGGCAACCGGGAAAGCACTAATTGATGTAGCTGCGGGGCAGCTAACAATGCGAGCACATGACAAGGTGGAGGTGTTCGATGTGTACAAGGCACCCAAGCTCCCAACGGTGCATGAAGAACTCTCGGTGATCAATGTGATTGATCAAGGTGATGATAAGCAGATGAAGGATTCCCGAGAGTTAATGGGAAAACCACTGGAAAGGTGTAAGCACTACTGGGGGAGGACGATGATCGAGAGAAATCGTCCATCACCCTAGAGGACAATTGAGCTTAACGACGTCGAGCCACGACGGTAAACCAGGCGCTGCATGGGAGGCAACCCGTGAAATTTTTTTTTTCTTTCATTTTGTAAAATGTAAATAGATTTTTCTTTTCTTTTATTTTTTTCTTGATTTACTAAAAAAATTTTCGTTTTAGTTTTTGTTTATTTGTATTTAGAATGAAACCTATAATTCTAACCAATTTTGTATAGTGAGATGAATTTCAGGTCAAACGGAGAAAAATATGCACAGAATAGCGAAGGAAAAGTCGAGGTATGAAAAATTAATAAAAAGTGGCAGACAGTGAGCTGAGGCGACAGCTCCGTGTCACGGAGGTGGACCTACGCGTTACCTTCGTGACACGTTGAGGTACAATCTGGAATTTTAAAAATTTCCAGAACAGTCTCGCGATGGCTCCGTGTCACAGAGGCAGTGCACCGCGATGCACTCCGTGACACGTTGCCTTGTATATCGCGACGGGTCACACCGGGTCGCCGGGTGACCCGCGCGATTTCCTTACTTTTTAACCCCGAAAACCTTCCCTTTTCCCTCATTTTTTAATCCCTCCGCGACCAAACCCCCCAAAACCCATCCCCCATCAACGTGACATGGAGTAAGGCAAGAAATTCAACGATTCTTCTTCGATTCTTCAAAGACAAGGTATGTTCTTCGATTCCCTCTCAAATTCTTGTCGATTTTCTTCGATTTTGAGCATGGGAGGTGAGCTAAATTGCCCTACGTAGTAATTAATCATGAATTCAAGTTAATTGTTGTTGATGAATGTTCGGAATGTCGTTATGATTGCTTGAACTTGTCGATTGCATAACTTAATCGAATTTGATTGATAATATTAATTCTAGGGCTTGTATGTTGAATTTGAAGTTGAATATGTATTGAAATTGTGAATTTTATGCCGGGATGGACGTGTTGAATGAGATGAGTCGATGTACAAATTGTTAGGATGTTAATAGAACGACTGATTCTCGGGTTGGGGGAAATGTTGAAATTTATAAGAATTGGTTGGTTGTATAGGTTCATGTAGATAAATTTTTGTTGTGGTTTTTGTTTCTTTGTTTTTCGTTGCTAAGTGTGATGGGTAAAATGTTAGCGATGGTAGTGATTGTGATTAGCTGTACGAAGTCTGAGTAGTACGCAGAAGTTATACCGTCGAATTTTTCGAACGCACTAAGCATGATTGTATAGTTGTTTATTGTGTGTAAATAAAGATAATCTTGCCGTAGTGTTGTAACTGTAGCTAAGGACTAAGTGTGGGGTAACCTAGCATAACCCGACCTTAGACGAAGTTAATATCCGTTAGCTTAACATTGATCTTGTTTACTTGGGTTGACAGGTGAAATGGCAAGCCGGCAAGATAAAGGAAAAGGCGCATCAACTTCAGGCGCTGGAAGGAAATGAATCAGACTGGGCACAGCAGTCCCAGCTGCACCAGTAGTTCCACGCGGCCAGCGCCGCCAATACGGAACGAGATGGGTGACCGATGAGGGGAAAAAGTGGTACGCGAAGCACAAAGAAAACAAATATTTCCTCGAGGAGCACATAACACGGGAACCATTAGCACAGGAGTTCCCTAGAATGGTCCACCGGATCGAGGCAGCTGGGCTCAAGTTCATCTTTGAAGAGCCCAAGGAATGCAATTTGCACCTGGTTCGGGAGTTCTATGCCAATTGGAACCCGATGATCAGAAGTCACACCATCAAGATCAGAGGGCAAATAGTCACTCTGGAGCCCCACCACCTCAATGCCATCATAGGAGCGCGGGACACAGACGCCCACGTACTGCGACAGCTGAACATTACCCCACCGTGTGCGGACATCAGACGCACATTGTGTGGGACCCGATCAACAGCTAGATGGAGCAGACATAAAGAGAGGGGTTACCACCAGACTTTTCCCTATTCGCAGATGAACAGGGAAGCCCGAATTTGGCTGAAGATAGTCTGCTCATGCCTAATCCCGGGGGTACATATGACAGATGTAACCCGGGATCGTGTATGCCTGGTGTACGCCCTGATGAAAGGGCTGGAGATCAATGTTGGGGCGGTAATTATCTCCGCCATGAAGAGAGCCCGGTTGCACCAGGGGCACAGGTATGGCTTTGGTGGACTACTGACCACCTTCCTCAGGGGCCTCGATGTTGAGGAGGAGGCCCTTGACTATATCCCGCAGTTGGAGCGGCGGGCCTTAGACGTTACTAAAACTAAGGCTCCCGACACCACCCACGGGCCAGTGCTTACACTTGGCGAGCGACATGCTCGTGATGACCAATATATGGCTCGGATGTATGGGATGTAGATGCTCCAGCTGAGGATAGGTGGGAGGCCGGCGACAGAGGAGGAGCTATGGCAACTCGAGCTAGATTACCCCTTCGGCGAAAACGCCAGGGCTCAATGCCGAGTGGGGCCAGCATTTGTAGAGCCCACAGACGATGATGTCCCCAAAGACGAGGAGACACATCGGGAGGACTCCGATGTGGAGTCCGATGATGACGATGGAGGCGACTCGGACATGGGAGATGAAGCAGCAGCACCCGACGAAGAAGTGGAATACTTTGACTGATCAGGGAGTTCCACCACCCGATTTTGTGCTATTTTAATTTTTCTGAACACTGGGGACAGTGTTCGAACTAAGTGTGGGGTGGGAGTATTTAGGTGCTGGGCTGGGCTGTTTTGTTTGTATGCTTCTGTTGTCATGTATGTTGTTTGTCCCTGTGAGTGTGAATTGTTAAGTTATTCTGTATTTGTAAATGTTTATTAAATTGATGTGTGTTGCTGAATGTTGCTAGTTGACTCTGATTCTGTACATATTTTTGTTATCGAAATGATCGATATTTTTAAATTTTTGTAAATAATTTTTCTATCGAAATGATCGATATTTTCAACATTTTTTAATTCTTCGATTTCTCGGCGTTTGTTTTCGGTTCTTTTACCGAGAATGGTCCCATTGAACCGAAGTCATAGTTAGTGACCGTTCCCTATGATGGATGGATGATGACCGTCTTAAGGGAAATGTAGTCGTTAGGAGTAGATTTTTTTCAATTATTTTTCAATTTTCAGTTTTTTCTTTGGTGGATTGCATCCCGGAACCTGTAGTTACTGGATGGTTTCGAAATTCTGGTTGTGTGTTGTACATGATATTTAAAATGCAAAGGTGACTCATATGAAAGCATGCAACTTTGTAATTATGTTGAGATACCTAGGCTGTAGAGTTCGATTCAGTGTGATTGAGGCTTAATTTTGAATTCATGTAATTAGCTGATTGAAGAGTCTGTGAATACATCTTGAATTGAGCATGTGCAAAAAGTGTGAAGTGAGGTGTTGATATTCCATGCTATTGTGAAGTGTCTAGAACACTGGCGCGATGGCTCCGTGTCACGGAGGGGGTGCTCCGCGTCACGTTGAGTGTTATTTCGCGTCGGGTCAAGCCGGGTCGCCGGGTAACCCGCGTGAAATATCACTTTAAAACCCCAATTTTCCTCATTTCTTTCCTTATTTTCCCTTCCCTCCGCGACCAACACCCCAAATTCCCTTCTCCCTCAACGTGACACGGACCTAGGCATCAATTTTCTTCAAGTTTTCTTCAATTTCATCAGATTAAAGGTATGTTCTTGAACTTTACCTTATTTTTGCTTGAATTTTCCATTCTTGAACATGTGTAGTGATTGAACCTTGCCCTAAGTGAGAATTAATCTTGAATTCATTTAAGTTATGATTGATTAATGTCGATAGTGTCGTTGTTAGTATAAGAACTCGATGAATGCATGCTTTATTGAATTTTTGCGAAATTGCTAGCTAGGGTTGGAAATTGAATAGGAAGAAGACTAAAATTGTTTGAAATGTTGAACAAAATTGGGTTGTGCATGTTGGGTGAATTGAATTATGTTGTGATTAATGTTGAATATGCTAAGTAGATAAGGGATTTTCAGGAGAATGAAATTGGTGAATTGCGTAGGTTGTTGAGAACAAAAAATTGGCTAAGTGCTATGATGTTGAAAGTGAATCGATGGAGATAATTTTATTCATTGTACGAAGTCTGAGTAATATCTAGTAATTGTTTCATCGATTTATATGAATGCACTAAGCCAGTTGAATGTTAAGAATGAGGAAAATCATGAATGTCTTGTCGAATTGTTTTGATTGTGGCTAAAGACTAAGTGTGGGGTGACCTAATTAAACCCAACCTTAGTGAAGTTACTTGTGATTTGAATAACATTGGGACTGTCTATTTGATTATACAGGAACAATGTCAGGCAGGCAAGACAAGGGAAAGGGCGCATCCACATCGGGCACCGGTAAGAAAAGGATAAGATTGGGAACAGCAGTTCCAGCAGCACCAGCGGTTCCGCGAGGCCAACGCCGACAATACGGAACCCGATGGGTGACTGATGAAGGGAAGAAATGGTAGCAAAACACAAAGAAACTAAGTATTTCCTGGAGGAGTAAATATCAAGGGAGCTGCTGGCACAGGAATTCCCGCGGATCGTACACCAGATTGACACCGCTTGGCTGATCTTCATCTTCGAAGAGCCCAGGGAGTGCAATCTCCATCTCATTCGGGAGTTCTATGCCAACTGGAACCCGACCCTCCGCACTCACACCGTCAAAATCAGGAGGCAGGTTGTCACTTTTGAGCCCCATCACTTGAATGCTATATTGGGGGCGCGGGACACAAATGCCCATGTCATTCGACAACTGAACATCACTCCACCTTATGCGGACATCAGACGCACTCAATATGGAGCCCGTTCGACAGAACGGTGGGGTAGGCACAAGGAGAGGAGCTACCGTTAGACACTGCCCTACTCTCAGATGAACAGGGATGCCAGGATTTGGCTAAAAATTGTGTGTTCCTGCCTTATCCCGGGGGTGCACATGACAGGTGTCACCTGGGACCGAGTCTTCTTGGTGTATGCCCTGATGAAGGGGCTTGAAATAAATGTTGGGGCGGTGATCATCTCCGCCATGAAGAGAGCCTGACTGCATCAGGGGCACAGATACGGGTTCAGTGGTTTGCTTACCACATTCCCAAGGGGCCATGATATCGAGGAGGAGGCCCTGGATTACATCCCACAGATTGACAGGCGTGCCTTGGATGTCACCAAAACCAAGGCACCACACTACTCATGGGCCTGTGCTAACACTAGCCGAGCAACATGCTCGGGATGAACAGTATATGGCCCGCATGTACGGGATGCAGATGCTGCAGTTGCGCATTGGCGGGAGGCCGGCAACAGAGGATGAGCTGTGGCAGCTCGAGCTGGATTACCCATTCGGCAAGAATGCCTGAGCTCTACGCAGAGTGGGGCCCGCATTTGTGGAGCCTGTAGATGATGATGTCCCCACCGATGAGGAGACACACCGGGAGGACTCAGATGTTAAGTCAAATGAAGACAGCGGGGGCGATTCTGATATGGGAGATGAAGCAACGACACTTGATGAAGAAGTTGAATACTTCGATTGATTAGGGAGTTTCACCACCTACCTTTGTGATATGTTGAAATTTTGTGAACACTGGGGACAGTGTTTGGTTTAAGTGTGGGGTGGGAGTAGTTAGGTGCCAGCTGCTTTGTTTATGTTTATATTTATGTTGTGTTGTTGTGCCTGTGAAAAATGTCACCTTGTGACTTTGTGTTCTTTGTGTTATGTGTTCTGTAATTAAATTTGGTGTTGAAATGAATGTTAAGCTGCTTTGTGTTGTTGGTAGGTTGTTGGTTGGTTATTGTGTAATTATTTTTGTTTTCTATCGAAATTTTCAAAATTTTTAAAATTTTTGTGGAATTTCTTTTATGTTGGGTTTCTCGGCATTTGGTTTTGGTGCTTTTACCGAGAATAGTCCCATTGAAATGAAGTCGTAGATAGTGACCGTTCCCTATGATGGATGGATGACAACTGTCTTAAGGGATATGTAGTCGATAGGAGTAGTTTTTTTTCTTTTCTTTTTTTGTTTGTGTCCCAAACGTGTTGTTACTTTATGGTTCAGAATTCTTGTTACGTGTTGTACATGATATTAAGTTGCAAAGGTGATTCGTATGAAAGCGTGCAAATGTGTAAACATGTTGAGATACCTAGGCCATAGAGTTCGATTCGGTGTGATCGAGGCTTAATAGTGAATTCTTGCAATTAGCTAATTAAAGAGTCTGTGAATATGTCTTGAATTGAGCATGTGCAATGAGTGTGAGGTGAGGTTTCGATTATTCCATGCTATTGTGAAGTGTCTAGAACTTGCCTGGTATGTGTACGAAACGAAATGAAGGATGTGTATTGTGGGAAAGGATGTAGGCATTTCTTTGATTAAACAGAAAGTTTCTCCATTATCATACCTACCTTGAATGTACATCCTAGTTAGCCCCATTGAGCCTTTAGCCTAATTTTTTTCTTTCTTTGAAGAGGTACAAACCGAGCTTAATCCCTTCTTTTCATTAGCCGTGAATTTGATCCAAAACTCTTAAGCGCTAAAAAAAAACAATTTTCCCACAGTGTAAAGGAGTGAGAATTGTGAAAAGGAAGGAAAAGCGGAAGTGGTGAAAGTTAAAGAAAAGGTCAAAGGTGCACTTGCTGAAATTAAATAAAATAAAGATGTATAACTAATCTTTGCTAGTAAGTCGAGTGTGCTTAAAGAAATGGGAACAAAAACAAAAAAAATTTCTTCAAGAATGGGAGGATGAAGGAAGAAAAAAAATGGTCGTAATGATGGTGCAATGTATTGAAAAACGCTTAAGGAAGCTAGTTGCTATTATTGGTTAGCCCAGTATTTGCTAGTTCCTTAGCTTACATTACAACCCGTTAAGTCCTACGTGATCTTACATCACTCATCCTTATATTAGTGGAGTAATACACTAGAGGCAAGCCTATGGTTCATGACATGATGCATGTGAATTCCTTGGGAGAGAGAGCAAAATTGTATTCATATACCCCTACATGTAGTGCTTTGGAAATCATATGATAGCAAATGGGGTATTTCTCTTGTGTTGTGAGGGCACATGCTTGATGAGAGATTAATTTTGTGTCGGATGTCTTGATCAGTTGATTTGCACGAGTTTGCCAAGATCGAGAATTGATTCTTGAGTTTAGGAAATCTTAATGTGATGTACTTCATTGTATTGATGATACCATGCATGTTTTCTTGATGATTTGCTATATTAAATAATCGGTATAGTCGTAGCTTGAATTGTCGAGCCAAAGTAGCTATGCGTGAGGGTCAATTGCATGAGATGTGAGAGTATTGTTCGAGGACGAACAAGAGTTTAAGTGTGGGGTAAGTGATCTTGGGCAGAATTGCATGCCCAAGTGATACTCAAACGCTTCATTTCGTCTTGTTTATCGATTGTTATGTGTACATTCTCAAGTGATTTGTAGTTAAATGTGAATTTATACTAACCAACATGATTAGTGTTGTTTTGCAGGTAAAATGGAATTTTGAGAAGCTAAGATATATGTTGGTAAAATCGGGAATGGACTTGAAAACAAGGAGTGGAAAAGGACATGGAAGATCAGCAAAAACAAGGGCTCTGTGATGGAGCCGTGTCATGTTGCCATCGCGGAGGCACTCTGCCTCAGATGAAGTAAATTTGGCAATTTCCAGTGTAGGTGCATGATAGCACCGTGGCACGTTGGCCAGGCTTTGCGATGCAGGTCGTGGCACATTGAGGTGAAATTGCCTGGGAGCCGACTTCCAGTGAAGGTCCGCGATACCTCCGTGGCACGGAGGGAGTGCTCCGCGATACACTCCGTGCCATGTTGCTTGTTATTCCAGAAAAAATTCACAACGGTATAAATAGCACACTTAGGTTTTATTTTAAACATTCTGACTTGGTTGAGCAAGAACGTGGGTTACAGGCAGTTGAGGGGACGAAAATTCTAGGGTTCTTCTCTATCTCTTTCTCTCTGATCTAAATTGTTTTTATGAATTATACTTATTTGATGATGTTTAATCCACAAATAAGGGGCTAAATTCACTTCTTGCTGAGGTTAAGAACAAGTGTAGTGGAATGTAATTATTGATCATTTCAGTTTTCATCTTTTCTTCAATGGTTGTTATATCAATTCTTGTTCTTACTGCATTAATGTTTGGCCAATGTTAATGTATATCTAAAAATTCCAATTTTGATTTTGAAAAGGAAAGAAATTGGAAAGATGTGAATTGGTAGGATATGATCTCTTCTTAGTTTTGAAAATTGAGAATTGATTTACATTCAGAGTAGAAATATATCTGAAAGTCTTATTAGTCAATTAAGGAATCGGGAATGTATGGCTAGAACATGAAATTCTTTTATCACAGAAATGTAGATTAAGGCTCATGATTCTTAAGTTGGATAGGAGTCGAAAGTTCCAATCCATAGGCAATAATTCTTGACTAGCAATCGAAGGAAATATTAACTAAATTTTATTGATAAATTAATTCCCTGCATGTTCGTTTTAACCTTAGCTTGCTCATTACTAGTGTTCAGACTCACTTTATACTTTTGCCTTAGATTCTTATTAATTAGTAAACTCAAACTCTCAAAATATTATTTATTTGGTTGTCTGCATTCTTAAAGATATAGTTCATTGACACTTAAGTTAATTAGTAGTGTAGCTCAGTCCCTGTGGGATCGATACTTGGCTTTACTTAAGCCACTTTACTACTTGTTCGACCATGTGCACTTGCGTGTAGTCACCACAGCCCCAACACTAGCGACCCCTGCAGGACAACAATTAGGGATACAACATGCAGCTGCAGTGGCTCCTCACATTGATGACATGTCTGAGGTGTTTATGTGTCCGAGGTCGGTGGTTGGACTTGTGATGATGGGGAGGAGTCTAATTTATTCTGGAGGGTCACCAAGATGAAACCTCCTTTTTATGGCACTGAGGTGGAGGACACTTATGAATTCATTATAGATTATCACGAAAGGATCCATAAGATGGGGTCTGTGGAGAAGTACGGTGTGAGGTTTGTCACCTTCTAGCTGATGGGTGATGCTAAGCTCTGGTGGAGGGCTTTGATGGAGTGCAGACCAGTAGGGTCACTATCATTGACCTGGGTGCAGTTTTACTCCACGTTTCTGGAAAAATATATAACCTATACCTTGAGGGATAGGAGGCAAAATGAGTTCACTTCCATCGAGCAGGGAAGCTCTTTTATTGCAGCCTATGAGGCCCGGTTCCATTCACTATCTAGGTATGCTTTACCTTTACAGCCCACAGAGGAAGAAAAGCAGGCGATTTCTTAAAGGTTTGAATGTGGGTCTTCAGTTATCAGCTCTTCAGATGGTCTCCTCAAGTAAGACCTTTTAGGAGGTAGTGGAATATGTGAAGAACATAGAGGAGGTGAAACAGGAAGGGTATGCAAAGAATGCTGAGACGAAGGCTCGGAGGGTGAGTTCTTACAGTGGTTTTATTACTAGGACTCTGGTATCGCAGAGTTTCTCTGGGCGTCCTATTCAATAGGCTATGCATGTGTTAGCCAGAAGTCGTCAGGAAACGCTCCCCGACCTATAGGTACAGTTGGGGGTACTCAGTTTGTTTGCTCAGACTTTGGGGCTCACCCTATTTCTTCTGTTCTGGCTCAGAGGATACTGATTGAGAAAGTATTCCACGAGTATGGGGAGTATGGCCACATTCACAGATGGTGTCTTAGGTTTGGCTACGGCGGACAGATAATCCCGCACCCAGCTCCTCGAGCACCAGCCTTTACCGGAAGAGGAGGTAGTGCATTTAGCAGGGATCGTCCACAACTTGGGCCAGGTAGTCAGCTAGCTGTCAGAGGCAGTACTCAGCCAAGTAGAGGAGGTGCTCAGATGGGTAGGGGTGGCACCCAGTTTGGTAGAGGGGTGGCACAGCCCAACTGGGCTAGTTCGCAAGCGAGTAACCAGGCTCACTTTTATGCTTTTTTTGGTAGGCTCGAGGTAGAGGCTTCAAATGCTGTTATTATAGGTACAATCTTTGTGTTGACAAAATGGCTATAGCTTTGTTTGATTCAGGTTCTACTTTTTTCTATGTGTCTGCTTATTTTATTGGATCTTTCTTGTGAGATACTTGATACTCCTATCCATGTGTCTACTCCTACTGGGGATTCTATATTGGTGGATAGGGTTTTTTGAGATTGCATTATTGATTTTATGGGGTTTGACACTCTGGTAGACTTAGTGATCTTAGACATAGTGGATTTTGATGTAATTCCGGGATTAAGCTAGTTATCTCCTTACAATGCCATTCTGGACTGCCATGTTAAGACTGTCATTATATTAGGCCCAGGGTCGTTTAGGTTGGAGTGGAAAGGCAATTGTAGCCTCCTCCTAAGAAATTTATTTCTTATATTCATGCTCGTAAGTTGATAGAGTGAGGGTGTTCAACGTATCTAGCTCATACTCGGGATACTAGTTCAGAGGATCCTTCTATAGAGTTAGTTTTGATAGTTTGTTTGTTCTTAGAGGTGTTCCTTGTAGATCTACCCGACAAGCCACCGAACCATGATATTGATTTCTGCATTGATTTAGAACCAGGGACTCAACCTATTTCTATTCCACCGTATCAAATAGCACTAGCTGAGTTGAGAGAAATCAAGGAGTAGTTGCAAGAACTGCTTAATAAGGGGTTTATCAGGCTGAGTGTCTCTCCATTGGTTGCCCGGTCTTGTTTGTGAAGAATAAAGAGGGTAGCATGCAGATGTGCAATGATTACCGTCAGTTGAACAAGGTAACTATTTGAAACAAGTACCCTCTTCCTCAAATATATGATTTGTTTGATCAGTTATAAGGGGAAACTGTGTTCTTAAAGATTGACTTGAGGTCGGATTATCACCAACTGAAGATTCAGGCTGAGGATATTCCCAAAAGAGCCTTCGGACTAGGTATGAGCATTATAAGTTTCTGGTCATTTCGTTTGACTCACTAAATGCCCCAACTGCGTTTATGTGCTTGATGAATGGTATCTTTAAACCCTATTTAGATTCCTTTGTGATTTTCTTTATTGATGATATCTTGGTGTACTCTAAGACCAAGCAGGAGCATGAGAATCATTTGAGAATCGTGTTGGGGTTGCTGAAGGAGAAGCAGTTGTATGCCAAATTCACTAAGTGTGAGTTTTGGTTGGACTTGATGTCTTTTCTGGGGCATGTGATCTCTAAAGAGGGAATCAAAGTTGACCAACAAAAGGTGGAGGTTGTCAGAAACTGGGGGAGGCCAACTACCATGATAGAGATTTAGAATTTTGTGGGGATGGCCAGCTACTATCGCCGGTTTGTGAAGGGGTTTTCATCCATTACCTCAGTACTGACCAGGTTGACTCAAAAGGATGTACCTTTCCAGTGGTCTGAGGAATGTGAAGCCAGTTTTTAGAAGCTCAAGACCCTGCTGACCACGACAGCTATCCTGGCATTTCCAGTGGAAGGTAGAGATTTTGTTGTTTATTGTGATGCCTCACAGTCTGGGTCAAGTATTGTGTTAATGTAGGAAGGACAGGTCATTTCTTATGCTTGAGACAGTTGAAGGTGCACGAGAAGAATTATCCCATGCATAACCTGGAGCTAGTAGCGGTGGTGTTTACCATAAAATTTGGAGGCACTACTCATACGGGGCTCATTGCAAGGTATTCACAGATCATCACAACCTACAATATATGTTCTTAGAAGGATCTCAATTTGAGGCATAGGAGGTGGATGGAACTGCTTAAGGATTATGACATCATCATCTTGTATCACCTAGTAAAGGCTAATGTGGTGGCAGATGTGTTGAATCAGAAAGCAGTAAGTATGAGCAGTCTAGCTTGCTTAGAAGCCACTCGATGACCGATGGCAGGGAAGTTCAGACACTGACAAACAGTTTGATGAGGCTCTTATTGACAAAAACAGGTGGGATACTAGCTAGCATGGAGTCTAAGTCATCGCTGTTAGATGAAATAAAGACAAGACAGTTTGAGGATGAGAAGTTGGATAAAAGGGGTCCTGACAATAAAGGGACGCATGTGTGTTCCTCGAGTTGGTGAGCTAATTATGACTCTCCTTCCAGTAGCTCACAACTCGAGATACTCTATTCATCCTGGAATTACCAAAATGTACCATGAATTGAAGCTACACTATCGATGGGGCAGAATGAAGAGAGATATTGTTGACTATGTCTCCCAGTGTTTGAACTGTCAGCAGGTGAAATACGAGCACCAAAAGCCTGGGGGAGTACTTTAGAGGATGACTATCCGCGAGTGGAAATGGGAGAGAATAGAGATGGACTTCATAGTTGGTCTTTTAAAGAAATTTGCGAAGTTTGACTCCATCTGGTCATTATGGATAGATTGATCAAGTCTGGTCACTTTTTGCTGGTCTAGGTGACCTACAATGCTGAGAGGTTGGCCAAGCTGTATGTGAAGGAAGTGATTCAATTGCATGGGGTGTCGGTGTCGATTGTGACTGATAGGGGTACTTAATTCACCTTTCATTTCTAGAGGATATTGCAGGCAGAGTTAGGCACAAGGTTGGATTTGAGCACAACCTTCCATTTTCAGATAGACGGACAGTCAGATAGGACCATCTAGATACTAGAGGACATGCTCTGGGCCTGTGTTATAGATTTTGGGGCCAATTGGGATAAATTTCTACGCTTGGCAGAGTTCGCTTGCAACAATAGCTATCACTCGAGCATTGGCATGGCGCCATTTGAAGCTCTGTACGGGAGGAAATGCAGGTCTCCAATTGGGTGATTTTGATGCATTTGAGGTGAGACCCTGAGGAATCGATTTGCTGAAGGAATCCTTGAAAAAAGTTCAGGTAATCTAACATCATCTGATGGCTACTCAAAGTAGACAAAAATAGTATGTAGACAAGAAGGTGAGAGATATGGATATGGAGGGAGAGCAAGTCTTGCTCAAGGTATCCCTAATGAAGGGGGTAATGAAGTTCAGTAAGCGGAACAATCTTAGCCTGAGGTATATTGGGTCATTTGAAATCCTTCGACGTATGGGTGAAGTAGATTATGAGCTGGCCTTATCTCCAGGGCTGTCATGGGTGCATCCAACATTCCATGTTTCTATATTGAAGAAATACCATGGGGATGGATCAGACATCATTAAATGGGACTTTGTATTGCTAGATGAGAACTTGTCCTATGAGGATGAGCCAGTGGAGATATTGGCTAGGGAGGTCCATAAGCTGAGAGCAAAAGATATTGCGATGGTAAAGGTCCAGCGGAAGAATCATCCCATATAGGAAGCCACTTGTCAGATCGAGGCCGATATGTAGATCAAATATCCTTAACTATTCATGGAATATGGTATGTCCTCTTCCTTGCCTTTGTTGACCATTTGGGGACAAATAATATTTTAATTGGTATCTGATGTAACAATCCATATGTCAATACGTGGAGAAACTCACTTAGAACACTCTAAGCAGCGCTAGAGAGTAGTTAGAAAAGTGTTGTGGAGTGAGCTAGTGAAGATTGATGATTTTAGAGGAGCTAATGATTTCGGGGGACTACTGTAATGGTGGAATTCCTGCCGTAGCGAGACCGTGGTGACGGTTGGAGTCCCGCGATTATGAATCGGGGAAATAACTGCCAGATCCACCGTAGTGGTTTCCTAACTACAACAGTGGGTCCGCTGCAGTGGATGACGGGAATTAGAAAAAGGGGTTTAAGTGGGATTTCTAGGGTTATATCCCATTATTTCCAAAACACAAAGGTTCAAGGGCTGAAGGCTATTTTCTCCCTTAGAGCAGTTAAATATCTTTCCTAAGGTAAGTCTCTTGAATTCCTACCCCTAAGATTAATTATGTAACACCTGGAATTCAAGGAGAACCTTTAATGGTGATTTTTCTAGCAAAGAAACCCTAAAATGATAGACCAGGGCTGGATCATGAGGAACTATGGGCTGGTTTGATTATGAGTTCATAAGGGGTAATGATATTCCCCAAGGATTAGTTGTTAAAAAATGTGTTTATGAAGGAATTGAGACCTAGAACTTGGTGGAATTGGGGTTTTACTCTTAAAATTACCCTGAAGGAAGGGTTTGAGTTTCTAAGACCCTTGTGTGAGTGGTAGGTTACTGAATTCTATTATGTTCTTATTAGACTTTGTGCATTCGAAAGCACTAAGGAAGGGCAAGGCTCCTGCAGATTCATTTCCATCTGAATCCTCCCAGCTTGAGGTAGGTTATGATTTAGAAGAGTTAGACCTTATATAATTGCTATATGTATATGCAATGATACTGTATTGATTTGATTTATGGACATTGCTTGTTATGATGATTGCTGGTTAACTTAAACTATTGAAGTAAATTTGATATGATGTGGTCACTGAACTGATGTGGAACTATGTTGAACAGTTAAATGTGTTTCTTCTGCATTGTTATTGAAGTGCTTGATGATTTGTTAATTATTCGAGTGAGGGAGTTAGATTATAACTCTTGAATGTCTTAGTAATGAACTCTACTATGTTACAATTGCCTTGAGAATGGTTAAGGATAGTAAGAATATCCTGGGATGAGAGGCTCGTGCCCAAGGAGAGAATTCGGGTGAGAAATATTGACTGAGTGGCTCGTGTTCGAGGGGATCACCCGAACAAGCATATGAGTGGGAAGGGGTACCACACCAGTACAGTACATGGATTTCTAGAGTCCCCTGCAGATCATGACTGAAATGATGGAAATAAAACCCTTTAACATGTATGCACATTGATGTTGGTGATAGAGTATGTATGGTGATATGGCGGAGGCGTGTGCCCGACATGTCACAATTCGTTCTATTTTATGATGTAGTTGTAAATGTGTTAAAGACTTGGAATGAGTAACTGCTATGTGGTTAAGTTGAACTTGTGGTCATATAATTGTTACCTGAACATGGAAAAGTGGAAAAGACTTGACGTGTGACATGGTTAAATGAATATTGATGTTGAATTATTCTATCTTGTTCTGATTTGCTTTATATCACATGTGTTTATGTAGTAGTTTGTGTATCAATGTCAATAACTTACATTTATACCTGAATAAATACGAGAATATGTGAATGGCTAAAAGCTGGTGAAATGGTGAAGGTGCAGCTAAGTTGAGCTACTGCCTAGGGTAGTATCGCTATAGCGGGACTTATTTCTGCTATAGCAAGACCACAGTTGAGGTCAAGTGACTGCTGCGGTGAAAGGCCTAATCCAGTTAGCAGGCCGGTTGTCACCTGTGTAGAGTTAAAGTTCTTGAAATGTGTACTGTACATATGTATGATGTTTTGGATTGGTTTTACATTTTCATTGCATTGCTTATTATGTAGGTCGGCGGATGATGCCTACTAGTACCATATTTTGTACTGATGCTACTCCTGCACTTCTTTTCTGAGTGTAGAATTCTATCTAGGAAGTTCCTCTCGCCCTCACCAATAATTGCAACATAAGTTTCATTTGAAAGGTGAGCAATCGCAAGATGGGAAGTCTCACTTCTCTGTTAAAGATGTCTCTCCTTGGACATTTTAGTTCTGTTTATTTTCTAGACTAATCCTTCCTAGCTTTGTACGTAGACGTCTTTTACAATGACATTCAGATCTTGGGAATATTGTTTGTTTTAGATGCTTGTTATCGTTTGGAATATTTCATTTCATTTCATTATAAAAGTGCTATTTCTTTCTGAATGATTGATATCAGGATAATTGTTGATAATCGTTCGTTCGCCTACTAGGGGGTTAGTGTGGGTACCAATCACGACCATTTGGGATGAGACAAAGGGATACCTGGAGTATGAGAAATATCATAAAAAATCTTGAATTTCATAAAAATAAATAAGACCAAGGAATAGGATTTTCATCGTAACTCTAACTCATACATGGAGAAAAAGCTTATAGATTTTCATCGTAACTCTAACAATGATGTTCCCACACATAGAGATAACCTTACATATCTTAATCTCCCCAAAATATCCAAAGAAAAATTCAAAACATTGGGGAAGAATACCAAAAATCTATTCTTGAAATCTTGATATGGGTTTTCTTGAAAATCCTAAGATTATAGTGTAGAATTTCATTATGAATCCATATTCGGATGTTAGAATTACTTTCAAACACTTAGAATTACATATGAGGGACTTATCTTGGTGTAGGATTGATCATGCCCAAATTACACTTCGCAATTGAAGTATAAAGCGGTCACTATCAAATATAGTAACCCAATATAGGTTGGAGCCGATCCTACTGGGAACATGGAAGAAACAATAGGTTAATGATGATTAAACTAACTTGTAGTCAATATTTCGAAAGGGGGTTGGAAATCAAAAGAAGAAAATAATTCTAATGACGATTGAGTTGTGTATCAAATTATCAAGACAAAACTAGGATAGTGTTCCCCATGATTTTATAACTTAGTAGGCTTTTATTAATGATCTATCCTAGTGAATTTTGTGTAAGACTGACGATTAAGTTCATAAATGTCTCTCGACCTACATAGAGAAATTTAACTTAAATCCTCTCAGACTTTAAATGTGTATATTGTGCCCTCACCATAAGTCTTAACTTAACTATCTCTGGATAGAGCTCAAGTAAATTTAGATGAGGGTTTTAGCCTCAAATTACTATTATTATTCTCTTTTCCTAACTTCAACCTCCTTGGTCAGACAAGTTGAAGATACAAGCAATTAAGCATTAAGATGAAGAGAATAACAATCCAATCAATTAACCATTCAAGAATCACTATTTTATTTTGCCTACTTTCATTAATCTATCATGGTTCCCACAACCCTAGCTTGAGAGATTTAGTCGTTCATATTTATGAGAAGAAAAATAAAAGATGTAGAAAAAATCTTAATGAAAGACTTAAGATAATATAAAATTATTTAACAAAATCTCCAAGCTAAGTAGAATCACAAGAACTTGATGAATCTCCAAATATTCGACTAAGCTATTAAACAAATTCGTAAAGTATGAATTGTGAAAAGTTGACTCTAATCACATTAATGGTACAATGGAAGCACCTAAAACATGTTAAGAGAGGGTAATTATAATAATAGATTAAGCCTTCATTATTCCTTCTTAGATTGAAATTAGATTTTGCAGCTTTTGTTTATAGTAAACTTGAGATTTGACTTCTGGCCAGCTGGACACTGGGGTGCCTCACGCTGCCGATAGTACCAGTTACCTTGGCTTGTCGCGCCTCTCCATGCACTGCATTGGCCTGTGCTGCACACAGGTCATAGCATAGTTATGCATGTGCGCTGCCAAATTTCCATCACACTGTTTCATCAACTCGTTTTGCCATTCTTGCTCTTTTTAGCCACAATGAAGCCCAATTCCATCATTTAAGACTTGAAAATATCTAATCATGTGCATTAGCTCTTTTTCACATAAATCATATAAGATACAAGAAAACACACACAATTTGTTTTCAAAATATAGCTAAGTATGGGAAAAATATGGTAAATAAATGCGTAAATACGCCCTTCATCAGCACGCCACACTTAAACTATTGTTCATCTTCGAACAATCTGCTACTTCACTTCTCAAATTCAATCACAAAATTCACCCTATGAATAGGTCTACTTAGACTTAGGATCACCCGAAAAATCAATCAAGCTCCAACAACTCACTCAACATGCATATAAGATCAACATCCAAATGTCAAAGTTTGAAATCACTTAGCTTCTAGAACTAACTCAAAAAGATATATTTGGGCTAACATGAATTATATGTAATTTAGCAATCAAGATATACCAAAATCTTATCATTACATCCCCTTACCATTTCGAGAGATGCCCTTTCACACACAAGATATATATCAATATGAACTTGGGCATAGATAAATAATTTTCGCTCAATCTCCCATAGAAGTCAACTTGCACATAAAAGACGACCCATAGGCTTACCCTTAGTATAATACTCCACTAATATAGAACATCAAATCTAAGATCAATTGGGACTTAAATTGGTTGTAATGTAGGCTAACGGATGGGTAGGAACTATTTGGACAAGATAGTGACTAATCTCCCTAAGCACTTTAATACATCCCAACAATTTGACTTTTTAGCACATCCTTCAATCTCCCATTTTTCTTCTTATACCTCCTTTTATTCTCAATTTTCCACTTAGGTGACTAGTAGGAATTTTTCAATATTAAGCTCATTCACTATATTTTCTTTTCATTTTTTCATTCTTTCATTTTTAATACTTTTTCTTCTTTTTCTTTCCCCACTAGCATCACTTTCCTTATTTAGCAATTTTCACCCTTTTCATTTCTTCTAATTTCCACACTTTTAGCTTTTTCCTTCTTTTCTCCACTTATATTGCTTTTATCCAAAATTTTTAATTAAAGTGCTCTAGGAGTCACTGGATCAAATAAAAGTTAATATTAAAAAAGAGATTAAGCTTGTAATATAGCTATCAAAAGAATAAGCTAAGGCTCAAAATGGCTAAATAGGATAATCACAATCAAGGTAGGTAAAAATTGGAATACAAATAGGCTACCAAACAAATGACTATATCACTTCCTAGATTATCACGGACCAAGTGGCCGTGATTGGTACCCACACTAACTCCCCCTCCCCCCGCTCGTTGGGTGAACTAACGATTCACAACTAATTACTCAAATCGTTTAACAATTATCAAAAATAGAACATATTATGAAAATGAGAGACAGAACATCACTAAAATAAAAAGAACCCAATAACAATCTGCTATTTAAAACACTCCCAGAACCTGATAGCTATTGTACACGAGGACATCTACCTATCCTTATCTAAGAGTAATCCAAAAGAAAAAGAAAACGACAAGAGACAATAAGTGTTTGAACTAGAGAAATCAACCATGGGAGAGTAAATTAGCACATCTTGAGTCGCTCACCTTCCTATAAGTCCACTGCCACTTTAGAGATGAGGGTGAGATTGGCTTCCGGGATCGAGGTCTGCACTCAGAAAAGAAGTGAGGAGTAACGTCAGTACAAAACACAGTACTGGTAGGCATCATCGAACTACCTTAAATAATAACATATATATATATATATATATGAAACGACAATATGCAATTACCTCAGGAAACAATTTCAGTAATTAATACTCATTCAGAAATTCAATTCGTGTAGGGTGCTAGCCGGCCCGCTCACTAGATTGCGCCTTGATGTAGTGGTCACTTGATCGCTGCCACGGTCTCGTTGCAACGGAATATGTTCCACTGTAGTGGAACTACCTTATCAGTAGCTCGACTTAGCTGCACTCCCACCATTCTTCTAACTCTTTTAAACATTCTATTCGTTATGTTTACCTAAGCTATTCATAGTCGTCAATAAACAATCGACCCATCATAACCACATTAAATATAAAATGAACCATTCACGAAAGGTTTCACGACTCATCAAAAGTCCTCATTTAACTTCACATAAACCATCAAATCATTATAAACACATCAACCATTCTAATGCACAAAATACACGACCATAAGTTCAGTTCATTCATATTCTCATATTCTCGGGCCGATCTTACTTCTTACACTCAGTCAATTAATACAATGATTGGTGATATTCTGGGCACACGCCTCTGTCATATCATAATGAATACTCCAACACTGAACATTGATGTACGCACATGCCAGAGGGTCTTATTTTTGCCTTTCTAGTCATGACCTGCAGAGGAATCTAGAAATTCATATACTGTATCAGGATGGTTTCCGCTCCTACTCATCTGCTCGTCCAGGTGCTCCCCTTGGACATGAGGCACTCAGCTATCATTGCTCGCCTGGATGCTCCCTTCAGGTACAAGTCACTTAATCATCATTGCTCACCCTGATGCTTCCCTCGGGCACGAGCCACTCATCTCTGAACAATCATGTTATCCACTTGCATACTCACATCTCATTGTTTTACCAGTCAATCAATTATTTGACCCTTGGGAGGGCTCACCTTACCTCCCTCAACTTAAATGTTCACATAATTTAGTGATCATGTTCAAATAATACAAACGAACAAGAACAATCTCCCAACATCCACTATCCACATAATATAAATAACGAATCCATAACAAAAACCATTTAATATTAAAATTCAATAGAAAATTATGACAACAAGCAATATCCAAATACCAAATTAACACATAGTCATTCCACACAATACATACTATTATTCAGGTCTAATTCCTTCTAAACCATAATCTACCTCGATTGAAGATGGGAAATCTCAAGTTACTCCACTAGAGCCTTGACTTTCCTTAGTGCTTTCGAACGTTCAAAATCCAGAACAAATTACTAACAGAGATTCAATAGAACAGAGATTCAATAGACTATTTCAGGAAATAAGGTTTTTGAAAATTCAACCCCGCCCCATTTTAGGTTTTAATCACTACGTGCGAGCAGGTCAACCACTCTAATCCTAACATGATCATTCAACCCTAGTTCATGGGGTTTCTACTCTCCAAACCCTCTTTCAGGCAGTTTTTACACTAAATTCCCCACTTCTACCAAACTCTAGGTCTCCAATTTTTGGAATGATGAACTAGCGCCATCTCATTCATCCTAAGGAGTAATAACTACATGCCCACAGACCTAGGAATTAACAATCTTCACCACCAAACCAATTTCCCCTACTCACATAATTCTAGGGTTTTTCAACCTAGAATTTCCACCATTGCAGGTTCCCCTAATGATTCTACGGGGTTAGGGAATCAAAGTAAAGAGAATAGACTAAGGTTCTAACCTTTGAGAATGGAAAATTGCTCAGCACTTGGGGGGGTTTGCTTTGAGTTCTCACATTATGTGTTTGAAATAATGGGGTAAACCCCCTGAAATCCCATTTAAAATCCACTTATTGATTCCCATTGTCTACTGTAATGATCACATTTCTGCTTCAGTGGACCCACTATAGTGCCCAAGGCACCGTCATTGCGGATCTGTTGGTATATTTACCGATCCGTTATAGCAGGCCTCCGATGTGGTGACAGTCTCACTGCAGTGGTTATCCCTCTGCTACAACGATTTCTTGTAACCAGTTTCTCCCATTTTTTGCACGAAGACCATTTCCTAGCTTCAAAATTCCACCAATATCTACTCAACACCTTCCCACCAACATTTAGGCTAGAGAGGGGTGTACGGTCTCATTTTTCCCCCATAACTATAAATGGGTCATTACATAGACTCAACATCCTCATTTTATTTTGCACACACATCGGAAAAGTTCTATACATCAAATTGCAAGCATGGAGTATACTACAATTCCCTACTCATACAATGGCACAAATGGTTCAACAATGGAAATCAAGATTACATAAACACATATATCCATATTGTATGCATAACATAATTAAGCGTACTTTTTAAAGTATAGGAGTCAAGTTCCAAGAGTCTAAATGTTTCAACCTTTTCATGCATTTTTGAGTGAATTTCACAAAGTCTCAATAATATCTAAGTGAAGCACCTAACATTCGTAAGGTTTCAAGTTCTTATTCTCCTAATAACTAATTTTTTTTAATACGGTCATCTTCCATCCATCATCGGGAATAGTCATGACTATGACTTAAAAAAATTCTAGACACTCTAATTGTTCTAAGGGACTATCCAACAAAAAAGCACCAAAAATAAAAGCTGGGGAAACCCAAATAAAAAAAAACATCACACAAAACAAAAAAATTTCAACAAGCCAGCAGGATAAATCATGAATCATAAAAAAACTAGGCCCACAATGAACAAATTTAGTAATTAAAGCATTCATGGTATAGAGAAGTTTACTTCTCCAACCCCACGCTTAATCGGTAGCACTGTTCTCAGTGCTAAAACAATAAAGCATAAGTTAAAGAGTGAAAGAAGAACTCCTTACGCCTAATCCGCATCATCTTTGGGGTAAAAATTTGCCTAAAAATCTACTCTGTGTAGTGGACCTTGGTGCAGAGGTTTTGCTCCGCGTCATGAAGTCCCTTGCTAAATCTGATATTTTCTTCCTGCACACTTGAGAACATAAATCAAATTTAAAAATTAACATAGTTAAGACAAAAACTAAGTTACCTAGGTTGCCTCCCAAGCAGCGCATGGGTTAAAGTCGCGGCACGACGTGAGTATCTTGATTACTCAGACGTCATCAAGATACCCCTTGGATTGCCTCCCAAAAAGCACCTTATTTAATATTGTGGAACGACTCTCCCCAGCAATGATGCCAAAATTTGATCACACCCAAATTACACCTCACAATTAAAGTATAAAACAATCGTTGTCAAATATAGTACCCAACATAGATTGGGGGCAATCCAACAAGGAATAAGGAAGAAAAAATATCTTAATGATGATTAAACTAACTTGTAGTCAATATTTTCGAAGGCGGTTACAAATAAAAAGAAGAAAATAATGCTAACAATGTTTGAGTTGTGTATCAAATTATCAAGACAAAACTAGGATTGTGTTCCCCATGATTTCATAAATTAGTAGGATTTTATTAGTGATCTATACTGGTGAATTTTGTGTAAGACTGAAGATTAAGTTTATCTAATGTCTCTCTACCTACATATATGAATTTCACTTACATCCTCTTAGATTTTAAATTTGTATATTGTGCCCTCGCCATAAGTCTTGACTTAACTATCCTCAGTTAGAGCTCAAGTTAATTTAGATGAGGATTAGCCTCAAATTGCCATTGTTATACTCTTTTCCTAACTTCAACCTCCTTGTTCGGGCAAGTTGAAGATATTGGCAATTAAGCATTAAGATGAAGAGAATAACAATCCACTCAATTCACCATTGAAGAATCTCTATTTTATTTTGCCTACTTTCTTTAATCCATCATGGTCCTCACAACCCTAGCTTGATAGATTTAGCTTCTCAAGTTTATGAGAATAAAAACAAAAGATGTAGAAGAAATCATAATGAAATACTTACAATAATATAAAATTGTTTAACAAAATATCCAAGCTAAGTAGAATTACAAGAACTTGATGAATCTCTAAATATTCGACTAAGCTATTACACAAATTCGTAAAGTATGTATTGTGCAAACTTGACTCCAATCACACTAATGGGACAATAGTAGCACCTAAAACATTTTAAGAGAGGGTATTTATAGTAGTAGATTAATCCTTCATTATTCCTTCTTAGATTGGAATTGAGTTTTGCAGCTTTTGTTCCTAGTAGAACTAGGATTTCACTTCTGGCCAGCTGGACACTCACTTCCCTGCCCATAGCACCAATTCCCTTGGTGTGGTGCGCCTCTTCGTGCACTGCATTGGCCTGTATGATGTGTAGGCCATAGCAGAGCTATGCCTGTGCGCTGCCGACATCCATCACACTTGTTTCGTCAACCCATTTTGCCATTCTTCCTCTTTTTAGACACAATGAAGCTCAATTCCATCACTTTAAGACCTGAAAATATCTAATCATGTGTGTTAGCTCTTTTTCACATAAATCATATAAAAAATAAGAAAACAAACACAATTTATTCTCAAAACATAGCTAAGTATAGGTAAAATATGACAAATAAATACGTAACTACGCCCTTCATTAGCACCCCACACTTAAACTATTATTCGTCCTCGAACAATCTACTACTTCCTTTGTCAAATTCAATCACAAAATTTACCCTACAAATAGGTTTACTTGTAGTTAGGATCATTAGACAAATCAATCAAGCTCCAACAACTCAATCAACATGTATATAAGCTCAACATTCAAAGGTCAAAGTTTGAAATAACTTAGCTTCTAGAACTAACTCAACAAGATATATTTGGGCAGACATGAATTACATGTAATTTAGCAATCAAGATATATCAAAATCTTACCATTATGTTCCCTCACCATTTTGAGAGATGCCCTTTCACACACAAGATATATATTAATATGAACTTGGGCATAGATAAATAAGTTTTGCTCACTCTCCCAAAGAACTCAATATGCATGCTAAAGACGACCTATAGGATTGACCTTAGTGTAATACTCCACTAATAACATTGAATCTAGGATTCTTTAACTTTTTCCTTCCTTTATCCACTTATTCTCCTTTTGTGAATTTTTTTGATTAAAGTGCTCTAGGAGTCATTTGGATAAAATAAAAGCTAATAGAACAAAAGGGATTAAGCTTGTAATATGGATATTAAAAGAATAAGCTAAGGCTCAAAATGGATAACTAGGATAATCGCAATCAAGGTAGGTAAAAATCGAGATACAAATAGGCTACCAAAAAATGCCTATATCACTTTCTGGATTCAACATTCTCATTTTGTTTTGCACACACACCGGGTAAGTTCTAGACATTAAAATGCAAGCATGGAGTATACTACAATTGCTTACTCACACAATAGCATACTTTTTCAATCATAGCGGTCAAGTTCAAAAAGTCTAAATGTTTCTACCTTTTCATGCGTTTTGAGAGAATTTATAACACCCTGAAATTTTCTAAGATTTGACCTGACAACTGAAATGGAGAAAATAGAAAAACCTACACCAGGTCACAGAACCAGTCATCAAGTGACCTGTTAAGTCAATTGACGGGTTGTTACGTGGCCCATTAGTTCTGCAATGTTTGAGTTTTGAGGGTCTTGACAATTGGTTAAGTGATCCATTAAGTGTTCTGACGAATCGTTAAGTGGAGGCGCCAAGAAAAGACCATAGATTTGGAATTCCTTTCTAGTGGTAATGAATGGTCTTAACGACCAGTGAAGTGGAGTAATGTATCATGAGGGTGGTCTGTTAAGTCTGGCAGAATCTAATTTTCAACCGAGTCATTAAGGGCATTTTCATAATTTCTAGGTTCCTAACTCCTAAACAAAGTCGTTTGAACTCCTAAAAAGGTGTTTTATTCATTATAAACCCTCATTCTACTCCTAAACACCTCTAAGTAAAGACCAAGTCCCCTCAAGAAAAGCTAGGTTTCTTCATCGTCTTCTCCTCAATTTCCCTTGAGTCTCAAAATCAAGTTAAAAATTTTTCAAGCCCAAGTATGTAGGATCATGAATGGGGGAAATCCTTCCACCCTCATTCCATATTTCATCTCTATCTCATGATTTCAAGTCTCCAAGCATGATCTATTGAAATTCTAGGGTCAGGTCCAATTCTCATAAAATCTCTTATGATCTCTTCTGAATTCAAGTCTCTTATGATTTAATCCATGAATTAGGATTATGATTGCACATTTTCTACTAAAATCTCTCATGAATTTTTATGTTTATGATGATTTTTCTCAATTATGTATGATCTCATGAATCTCAAGCTTATGTACTACGGCTAAAGTAACGACATTATTTTTCATGGCTAGTTCACATATGTCAAGTATGATTATAATTTCCTTTTTTAACTAGTCCATGAAAAACCATTTATGTTTCATGATTATGACTATGAGAAATATGCATGTTTTGGGAGTAGTATCTAGCATCGAGTAGGCCAGGGTTCAGCGCACCCATGTGTATGTACATATATAGCATATATAAGTATATACATACATATATATATATATATGTGTGTGTGTGTGTGTGTCTATATATATGTGTGTGTGTGTGAAAACTAAACTTGGAGAGGATAAACCTGATACGCCACCGTGGTTTGGCATCCATGGACCGCGATTCACATGCTACTTTTAAAGTTTGAAGACCCTAGATGGGCAGAGCTCTGGAAGAAAATGCAGAGAGAATGTGGCTGCGTTTCCTTTTTCTCATCCCAAGGATGTGATTCGAATTCCATCAATTTGTCATCAATTTCTAGAATGAAATGCAGTCGATTTGCATTCCGCACTTGACCATTCGCGGTCTGCGGTTCTTTTCGCGTTTCCTTCCAGCTTCTCACTATACTCATTCATTCCTAATTAATCTAAAAAATGAACAATCAATTTTAATTAAAATTTTTGTTTTCCTCCTAAAGAACGCCTGATTTAACGTTGCAGCATGACGCTATTTCCTTGACTACTCAGACTTCGTCAAGGTAAATTGTTTCCACCCATTTCACCTCATCTTGCACTCCAAAATATTCCTTGACCCTTTGTCCATTCACCTTGAACCTAGTGCCATCTTGATTTTCAAGTTCCACCACTCCATATGGAGAAACATGGGTCACCTTGAAAGGTCCCCACCACTTTGACTTCAATTTTCCCAGAAACAATAGAAGTCTGGAGTTAAACAATAATAATAAATCCCTGGGGAAAATATCTCTCTTCAACAACCTCGTATATGGTACAAATTCATCCTCTCTTTATATAAGGCTGCACTCTCATATGTCTTGAGTCGGAACTCATCAATTTTATTCAACTGCTCAACCTCAAATTTGCAGCTTCTCTCTAATTAAGGTTTAGCTTTTTCAATGCCCAAAGAGCCTTGTGTTCAGCTCTACGGGCATGTGATATGCCTTACCAAACACCATCTGATAAGGGGACATCCCAATGGGTGTCTTATAGGTTGTTTTGTATGCCCATAAAGCATCATCTAACTTGCGAGACTAATCCTTTCTATTTGCATTGACAGTTTTTGACAAGATGGTCTTGATCTCGTGGTTTAAAACCTTCACCTGACCGCTAGCTTGGGATGATATGGGGTAGCCACCTTATACTTACCCCATATTTCTCTAGTAGACCACTGAATAGCTTGTTGCAGAAATATGACCCCCGTCACGTATGGTTGCTCGTGGTCTGCCAAAACTAGAGAAATATTCCATTTTAGGAATACAGTCACACTCTTTTCTTTTTTGTTGGGTAGAGCCACCGCTTCTACCCATTTGGACACATAGTCCACAACCACAAGGATGTACTTCAATCGATAGGAACGTACAAATGATCCGATGAAATCGATACCCCATACATCAAATAGCTCCACCTCTAAAATCAGGGTCAGCGACAATTCATGCTTCTTTGAGATGCTGCTATGTTGTTGGCACTAATCACAAGCTTTGACATAATTGTGGTAGTCTTGATAGATTATTGGCTAATAGTATCCACTCTGCAGAATTTTCTGAGCTATTCTTACTCCACTGTGATGTCCTTTAACAGGAGAAGAGTGACAAGCTTCAAGGATATGCATCATCTCTACTTTCGGTACACATCTCCTGATTATGTTGTCGGTACATACTTTGAACAAATAAGGTTCATCCTAATAGAACTTCTTCACATCATAAAAAAAACTTCTTTCTTTGGTAGAAACTTATGCCATCCGACATCATATCACTAACTAGAAAATTAGCTTAATCAGCAAATCATGGGATCAAGTCTTGGGAGGTTGCCAACACCTGTTCATCTGGGAATGCTTCATTTATCTCTAATTCATGCTTTGGTCTCCCCTCATCTTCAAGACTTGAAAGATTATCATCCACTTTGTTTTCAGACCTCTTTCGATCCTTAACTTTAAAATCAAACTCTTGCAAACGCAAGACCCATCAGATTAGCCTTGGCTTTGAATCCTTCTTGGCTATCAAGTATCAAATGGCTGCATGATCTATATGGATGATGACATTGGTGCCCAACAAATATTCTCTGAACTTCTCAAAAGCATACACCACTACTAGCAACTCTCGCTCAGTAACAGTATAATTCTTTTGGGCCCCATTGAAAGACTTGCTATCATAGTACGTTGAGTGAAACAGCTTCTCACTTCTCTATCCCAGAATAACTCTTAATGCAACTCCGCTTGCATCACACATGACTTCAAATGGTTTGGTCCAATCAGGTGCAATAATGATCGAAGCTGTGGTGAGATTTTTCTTCAGGAATTCAAATGCCTTCAAACATGCCTCATCAAATTCAAATTTTTTTTCCTTCTCCAACATCCTACACAGTGGCTTAGCTATTTTGGAGAAGCCTTTGATGAATCTCCTGTAGAATCGATCATGAACCAAAAAACTTCTGACCCCTTTCATTGATGTAGGAGGTGGCAATCTGGATATGAGATCGATCTTCTCCTTGTCGACTTCAATGCCTTTAATTGATATTCGATGTCCCAACATAATTCCTTCATTTATCATAAAGTGACACTTTTCCCATTTCAATACCAAGTTTGTTTCCTCACAATGCTTCCATACCAAATCCAAGTGAGAAAAACAATCTTCAAATGTATCACCTACTATAGAGAAGTCATCCATAAAGATTCCATCGTGTCCTCCACCGTATCTGAAAATATTGACATAATGCACCTCTAGAATATGGCAGGTACATTACACAGCCCAAACGGCATTTGCTTAGAAGCAAATATCCCGTAAGGATATGCGAATGTGGCCTTCTCTTGGTTCTCATGAGCTATGGAAATCTTGTTATAACCATTGTATCCATCCGAGAAATAGTAATAGGCCCTCCCTGTTAGTTTATCTAACATTTGATCAATAAAGGGAAAGGGAAAATGATACTTCTGCCCTCGGTTCAGCTTCTGGTAATCTGGGCATACCCTCCAGCCTGTCACTATTTGAGTTGGAACTAGTTCATTCTTCTCATTGGGGACCACAGTCATTCCCCCTTTCTTCATGTAATGCCCCCGAAACTCAAAAACCAGACTTGGGAGTAGAAACGGACAAAATAGAACTTTTACACTAGGTGGCAAAATGAGTTGTTCTGTGACTCGTGGGGAATGATCACGAGTCATTAAGTGACTCATGGTGAAGACTGGAAGCTTATTTGGAAAATTAGATTTTTGGGTGACCACGGGTGAGACCATGAGTCATGGTCAGCACCCACGAGTCGTGATACGACCCACGGCCGGGAATAATTGAAGACCAGGAAGAAATTGGAAGTGTACTCCATGATTACTCACCACAAGTCATGGTAAGTCACCACGATTCGTGGGATGAATCGTGGTCAGAGACTTATCAAAATGGGTGAACTTGGACAGTGCACTCAACGAGTGCTCACCACGACTTGTTAAGGAACACCATGAGTCGTGGTGTTGTCCGTGGCTTGGAATAGATGGGAGAGTAGGAATTTTTGGCAGTGTACTCAATGGGAGTTACCACGAGTCGTGGTCACCGACCACGACCTGTTAGGTCACTCGTGAGGACTGACGACCAGTTTTTCCCTGCGATTTTCTAAGAGTCGTTTAGTAATTTTATACTCTCCTAAACTTTGAACTACGTCGTATTAGTCATAAATTCAGACTTATTAGTGGGGGAAAATGGTTCCTTTCCTCATTCCCCACTCAAACCTTCAAGAAGCAGAACGTAGAATTTTCTCTCAAAGCATTTCAGAGCAAGAATTAGGGCAGGCCTTTCCTCCTCGATTCTCAAGGAATTGTTTTTGGGGTTTCTTCATCAAGTATGTGGGAATTCAACAAGGGGATCGTTCTTCCCTTGTCTCCCCTAAAACTCTTCCTCAATTCACTATCAGTTCTAGCCTTTAATTTTCGATTGTGAAGATATTGCTATCAGACCTTGATTAATTCTTGAGGAATATTATTTTTTTTGCTAATTTTTGATGTTTTCCACCAATTTGTAATTAGAATGATGTCTGTTCCATTGAATATGAATTTTAGTCCTAACTCTTGAAAATAGAAACTAGAATCCTGCATGAGTATTGAATTCTCGAAATTTCTTGAATCTTTTAGAGTTAGGAGTTTCTATAATAGTTATATGTGTTAGGAACTCAGTCATATATATGTTAGACACTTTTAGTCATAAAATTTATATACTCAGAAATGTCAGCCTAGTCTCAGTCAAATTTTTAGCAACCTTCGGGTTGACTAGAATAATGTCAGTTGATCAGTTTGACTACATAAATTTCCGAGGTATCAATATCACCTCCCAGTTATCAGAATCAGATTGATAACTCAGTATATAGGTCCACAAGGTGGTCATGACACTTAAACAGATAACTCTTACTAGCTCTAGGACCCCAGTCAGATTACAGTTTGTTCTTAGACGGTTACGACGCTTATACATAAGCAGCTCTGACCAGTTTAGAACCCAGTTTCAGAATCTGGCACGATAAGAATCTCAGGGTACCTTCAGTTATATATCCCTGACTAGTCTTGGACCCCATTTTCGAGGTATCAGCTCAGTATTCAGTTTAGGTATTCCAATGGGAGCAAGGCTTAGCACCGAGTAGACCAGGGTTCCAGCGCACCCAGGTTCCCAGAACTACGTTGCTAGCGTAGGTTACAGTATTTATCGGCCTGATTGGCCCCAAACTTTTATGATCACCTAGTTCATGCCTCTATTCCCTGGCAAGGTATATTGGGTCCTACTGGTGGGGGGTATACATCAGACTCCACGTTTAGCTCACGTGGTTATATGTCGGTTATAGACTCTCCCACTAGTCAATTCAGTCTAGTTTCAGTTCAGTTCAGATCCGTATTCCAGACTTAGAACATGCTTTGACCATCAGACGGGGTCTTTTACACCGCCTTAATAGTTCAACTATTCACTTTAGTAGCTTTAGTTGGTTCTTGCATGCCTTTTCAGTTCAACATTTTCTTTTATTTATGCCAGGGTGTTATGTTTCTATCACATGCTCAGAACATTCAATGTACTAATGCATACTTTTATGCTGTATCATTTCATGATACAGCCACAGGTTCTCAGACCCAGCGCCGCTAGCTGATTTTGATCAGATCTCCCTCTCTCAGCAGTAGAAGTGTGAGTCCTCATTTTTCGAGGACATTATTTCATTATCTCAATTATGTTTATTACATTTAGTCGGACTTAGAGTTAGTTGGCGGCTTGTCCCAGCAACTCATCTGTTAGATGGCTTTTAGACATAGACTTGGTTTTGTTTTTCAAACTATCAGTGTAGCTCAAACTATTTTGATGTTTATGATTCAATTTTAAACTCTCTCATAAATGCTTTATGTTATTATTTGAAGCTTCCCCTATGTGTGTTTTACTCAATATACCAGTGTATGATAGACCAGGGGTTGACTTGGGGTTACTCGTAACTCCAAGTACCGTGTTCCATCCAGGGTGTAGACTCGGAGCATGACAAACTTGGTATCAGAGCACTAGGTTTAGAGTATCCTCAGAATGTCTGAAAGCCACATCAAGTAGAGTCCTTTTCATGGGTGTGAAGCACGCCAGACTTATGACGAGAAGGCTACGAGATGTTATTAGGAAAACTCTCTTTTGTTCATACTCTTTATCGTGCGTTAAAGTTTGATTCCAAAAGCATCCTTATAACTTGTGCTCTGTTTCATTTAAGTGAATTATGCCTCCTAGATGCGTTAATGGAAGAAGGGCTGGCAACGCCAACAGACCTGCCCCACCAGCCCTAGTAGCCCCTCAGGATGACACGGTGTCCACCGCAGAGTTCAGGGCGGCTATCGAGATGCTCACTCAAACAGTCACCAATCAGGTGACCCAGAAGGTGGTTCTGGTTAACACAAACGGGTCTGCAGCAGCTGCTAGGGTGCGGGACTTCACCCGAATGAACCCCCCATCATTTCAGGGATCTAAGGTGGGGGAGGACCCCTAAGAGTTCGTGGACGAGATCAAAAAGATTACCCGCATTATGGGTGTCAGCTCCTCTAAGAGTGCTGATCTGGCTACCTACCAGCTAAAAGGGGAGCCCAGGTCTGGTATGAACAGTGGAAAGAGTGGCGGCCAATGGGAGCAGGATCGGTGGAGTGGGACGAGTTCAACACATCCTTCTTGGACAAAGTTTTTCCTTGGGAGCTGAGGGAGGCAAAAGTGGCTGAGTTTATGAACTTAAGACAGGGCAACAGGAACATAGAAGAATACAAATTGGAGTTTACCAGGCTGTTAGTAGAGAGCCAAGGGCTTGCATGTTGAAGTTTGTGAATGGAGTGTTGAACCTGGTTCTCAAATAGTGCAGGACAATGATGCTGATTAGGGATATGGACCTCTCCAGCCTGATTGTCTACGCCCAGCAGATTGAGGCTGAAAAACTGAAGGAGATGGAGTGAAAGAATAAACGGGCGAGGACTAGTCAGTCAGATTAAGACTATTAAAGGTCTAGCTGTAGTAGCCGCCACAGCAGTAGCAGCAACAACAGCAACAACAGCAGCAAAGAGACCCAACACCCAGCTCAGCCAACGTCCCAGCCTTCTAGTCCCGTGGGGATCAGAGGGGTAGAGCATCTGTCTCTCAGTCTCAGAGATACAGTGCCAGGAATAGATATCCATCTTTCCCCAAGTGAGGCAAGAACCACCCGAGAGAGTGTCTTCAGGGTCGAGAGGGCTGTTTTGGTTGTGGACAACTTGATCACCGGCTTAAAGATTGCCCGTCAGCAAGATGGGGGAGAGCACAATCCACCACATCATCAGCTCTAGCAGGCCGACCAGCTTTGCAGGCCAACACATCAGGTACGGATGACAGTCAGCGCAAAAACCATTTTTATGCATTGTCTTCCTGTCAGGATCGGGAGAGCTCACCTAACATAGTCACGGGTATGTTACACCTCTTTCATCTAGACGTGTATGCCCTCCTAGATATAGAAGACACCCTCTCATTCGTGTCTCCCTACGTAGCAATCCAGAGGTCCTCTCAGAACCATTCTTAGTCTTCACCCCTGTTGACGAGTCAGTCAGAGCCAGCCCGATGTATAGAAACTGTCCAGTCTCGATTTTGAATAAAGTTATTCCAGCTGACTTCATAGAGTTAGACATGGTCGATTTTCACCTTATTCTCAGCATGGATTGGTTACACTCTGGTTATGCCTCAGTTGACTATAGAACTAGAGTTGTCAAGTTTTAGTTTCCAAGTGAACCAGTGTTAGAATGGACGGGCAGTAGTTCAGCACCTAAGCGTCGGTTTATTTCCTACCTTAAGGCCCAGAAGCTTATTTCCAAGGGATGTATTTATCATCTAGTTGAGGTCAAGGATTCCAACTCTGAGACCCCAACTATCCAGTCAGTTCCGGTGGTCAGCGAGTTCCCAGATGTATTTCCTGAGTATCTCCCCCAAGTCCCCCCTAAACGGGAAATAGACCTCCTCCCAGATACTCAGCCCGTCTCATCATTCCTTACAGAATGGCTCTAGCTGAGCTTAAGGATTTGAAGGAGCAACTAAAATATCTTCTTGACAAAGGTTTTATTAGACCCAACATCTCTCCCTAGGGTGCTCCAGTACTATTTGTGTGTAAGAAAGAAGGTACCCTCAGAATGTGTATAGATTACTGCAGCTGAAAAAAGTCACAGTCAAGAGCAGGTATCCCCTGCCCAAAATTAACCACTTGTTTGACCAACTTCAGGGAGCCAGTTGTTTCTCAAAAATTGATCTTAGGTTAGGGTATCATCAGTTAAGGGTTAGGGAGTGTGAAATACCGAAAACAACATTCAGAACTCAGTATGGTCACTTCAATTTTGTTGTTATGTCCTTCGGGCTAACAAATGCCCCTGCAACCTTTATAGGCTTGATGAATAGAGTCGTCAAGCAGTATTTGGATATGTTCATCATTGTATTTATCAACGACATTCTGGTATACTCTAGAAATGAGGAAAAGCATGCAAATCACCTGAGCATAGTGCTTCAGATGCTTAGAGACCGCCAGCTATTTGCCAAGTTCAACAAGTGTGATTTGGTTGAAGTCCGTGACTTTCTTGGGTCACATGATCTCGAGTAAAGGTATTTTGGTTGATCCTCAAAAGATAGCAGCAGTGAAAGATTGGCCTAGACCTACCTCTACGATGGAAATCAGGAGTTCTTTGGGCTTGGCTGGTTATTACCGACGGTTTGTGCAAGGCTTCTCCTCTATAGCATCTCCTCTGAATAAGTTAACTCAAAAGAAAGTGAAATTCCAGTGGTCAGATGCATGTGAGAAGAGTTTCCAGGAGTTGAAGACTCGACTCACTACCGCTCCAGTTTTGACCTTGCCAGAAGGAACAGAGGGGTTGGTTGTCTATTGTGACACTTCTAAAGTTGGGTTCAGTTGCATTCTGATGCGGTGGGGAAAAATAATAGCCTACGCCTCCTGACAACTCAAGGTTCATGAGAAGAATTATCCAACCCATGACTTAGAGTTGGGAGCGGTGGTGTTTGTGTTGAAAATATGGAGACATTACTTGTACGGGGTTCATGTGGATGTGTTCACAGATCACAAGAGCCTTTAGTATGTGTTCAGTCAGAAGGACCTAAATCTTCGACGGAGAAGGTGGTTGGAGCTACTGAAAGACTACGACATGAGTGTGCTGTATCACCCGGGCAAACCCAACGTAATATAGCTATAAAATGGGTTAAGCTTGTAATATAGCTATCAAAAGAATAAGCTAAGACTCAAAATGGCTAAATAGGATAATCACAATCACGGTAGGTAAAAAATGAGATATAAATAGGCTACCAAACAAATGACTATATCACTTCCTAGATTATCATGACCCAAGTGGCCGTGATTGGTACCCACACTAACCCCCCTCCCCCCTCTCGTTAGGCAAACTAATGATTCACAACTAATTACCAAAATCATTAACAATTATCGAAAATAGAATATTCTGAAAACGAGAGATAGAACATCACTAAAATAAAAAGAACCCAATAGCAATCCGCTATTTAAAACACTCCCAGAACCTGATAGTCATTGTACACGAGGATATCTACCTATCATTATCTAAGACTAATTCAAAAGAAAAAGAAAATGACAAGAGACAATTAGTGTCTGAACTAGAGACATCAACTGTGCGAGAGTCAATCAGCACGTCTTGAGCCACTCACCTTCCTATAAGTCCACTGCTACTTTAGAGATGAGGGCGAGATTGGCTACCGGGATCGAGGTCTGCACTCAAAAAAAAAGTGCAGGAGTAGCGTCGGTACAAAATATAGTACTGGTAGGCATCATCGGCTAACCTTAAATAATAACATATATATGTGAAACAACAAAATGCAATTACCTCAGCACATAATTTCATTAATTAATACTCATTTAGAAATTTATCCATGTAGGATGCTAGCTGATCTTCTCACTGGATTGGTTTCGCTGCATCAGTTACTTGACCGCTGCCACGTTCTCACCGCAGCAGAATATGTTTTGCTGCAGTGACACTTCTTTGGAAATAGCTTGACTTAGCTGCACGTCCTCCATTCTCTTAACTCTTTTCAACATTCTATTCATTATGTTCATCCAATCTATTCATAGTATTCGACACAACATAAACACAAAGAATATAAAATGAACCATTCACGAAAGGTTTCACAACTCATCATAAGTCCTCATTTAACTTCAAATAAACCATCAAATCATTATAAACACATAAATCATTCCAATGCGCAAAATACGTGACCATAAGTTTAGTTCATTTAGGTTCTCACATTCTCAGACCAATCTGAATTCTTACACTCAGTCTATTAATACAATGATTAGTGATATGCCAGACACACGCCTCCATCATATCACCAGGAACACTTCAACACTAAACATCAATGTACACACATGCCAGAGGGTCTTATTTCTACCCTTCCAGTCATGACCTGCAGGGGACTCTAGAAATTCATGTATTGTACTGGCATGGTACCCGATTCTACTTATCTACTCGTTCAGATGCTCCCCTCGGACATGAGCCACTCAGCCATTATTGCTCGCCCGGATGCTCCCCTCGGGCATGAGTCACTCAGCCATCATTGCACGCCCAGATGCTCATCTTGGGCATGAGCCACTCATCTTAGGACGATCATGTTATCCAATTCCATTCTCATATCTCAGTGTTTTACCACTCAGTCAATTATTTGAACCTTGGTAGGGCTCATCTACCTCCCTCAACTTACATGCTCACACAATTTAGTGATCATGTTCGGACAATACAAACTAACAAGAACAATCTCTCAGCATCCACTATCCACATCACATAAATAATGATTCCATAGCAAAAACCATTCAATATTGAAATTCAACATAAAATTATGACGAAAAGCAATGTATGAAAACCAAATCCACACATAGTCATTCCACACAATACATACTATTATTCAAAGTCTAACTCTTTCTAAAGCATAACCTACTGCGATTGAAGATGGGAAATCTCAAGTTACTTTGCTGGAGCCTTTGCCTTTTCTCAATGCTTCTAAATGTTCAAGAACTATAATAAAAGATTAACGCATAATTAATAGATTATTTTGGGAAACAAGGATTTTGAAATTCAACCCCTCCCTCATTCTACCCATCTTATCAGGTCTTAATCATTACCTGTGAGCAAGTCAACCCACTCTAATCCTACCATGATCATTCAACCTCGGTTCATGGGATTTCTACTCCCAAACTGTCTTTCAGACAGTTTTAACACTAAATTACCCACTTCTACCAAACTCTAGGTCTCCAATTATAGAAATGATGAACTAGCATCATCTCATTCACCCTAGGGAGTAATAATTACATGACCAAAAGACTTAGGGATCAACAATCTTCACCATCTAACCAATTTCCCCTACTCTCATAGTTTTAGGATTTTCAACCTAGAATTTCCACCATTGCATGTCCCCCTAATGATTCTACGGGGTTAGGGCATTAGAGTAAAAGAATAGACTAAGGTTCTTACCTTTGAGAAGGAAAAACTACTCTGTACTTGGAGGATTCGCTCTGAGTTCTCACAGTACGTGTTTCAAATGGGGCAAACCGCCTGAAATCCCACTTCAAACCCACTTACTGGTTCCCATTGTCCACTGCAACTATCACATTTTCGCTGCAGCAGACCTGTTATAGCACTCAAGGAACCATCATAGAAGATCCATTGGTATATTTCTCAAATCATTACAGCAGGCCTTCGACCGTGGTAACAGTCTCGCTACAATGGTTATCCCTCCGTTGCAGCGGTCTCCCATAACCAGTAGCTCCCAAATCTTGTACAAAGACCATTTCCTAACTTCAAAATTCCGCCAACATCTACTTAGAACCTTCACACCAACACTTAGGCTATAGAGGGGTGTTCGCTCTCATTTTTCTCCCCATAATGATAGACGAGTCATTACATTAGATACCAATTAAAATACCGCTGTCCCAAAATGGCCTACCAAAGCAGGGAAGAGGACATACCAAATTCTACAAACAGTTGTGGATATTTGTTCCGCATGTCGGCCTCGGTCTCCCAAGTGGCTTCCTCTACGGATGATTCTTCCACTAGACCTTTACCGTTGCAATTCCTTTGATCTCAACTTGAGAACTTCTCTATCTACTATAGCCACGGGTTGCTCCTCATAGGACAAGTTCTCATCTAGCAACATTGAGTCCCATTTGATTATGTATGATACATCCCTATGGTATTTCTTCAACATGGAGACAGGGAAGGTTGGATGTATCCTTGACAGTCCTGATGGCAAAGCTAAATCATAAGCTACTTCCCTCATACGTTGAAGGATCTCAAATGGCCCAATGGTATCTCGGGTTAAGTTTGCCCTGCTTTCCAAACCTTATCACCCCTTCATGGGTGATACCTTAAGCAACACTTGCTCTCCCACCATGAACTCCATGTCTCTCACTTTTCTATCCATATATAGCTTGTGCCTTCTTTGAGTAATGACCAGATATTTCTGAATTATTTGAACCTTTTCCAAGAACATATTAAGAAAGTTAGTACCTTAAGGCCTCACCTCAAATGCATTGAACCATCCGATTAGAGACTTGCATTTACTCCCATATAGAGCTTCAAATGGCACCCTGCAAATACTTGAATTATATCTATTATTGTAAGCAAACTCTGCCAAAGGTAAAAATTTATCCCAATGGCCACCAAAACAATAACTCAATCTTGGAGCATGTCTTCTAACACCTGAATGGTCCTCTCCAATTGCCCGTCCCTCTGCTAATGGAAGGATTTGCTCAAGTCCAACCTGATACCTAGCTCTACCTATAAGGTCCTCTAGAAATGGAAGGTGAATTGGGTACCCCTATTTGAAATAATCGAAACTGGCACCCTATTCAATCGTATCACCTCTTTCATATATAGCTTGGCCAGTCTCTCAGCATTATAAGTCACTTGAATAGGTAAGAAATGGGTAGACTTAGTCAGTCTGTCAATAATGACCCAAATGGAGTCAAACTTCCCCAATGTCTTTGGAAGACCAACCACGAAGTCCATCTCTATCCGCTCCCACTTCTACTCTGGGATGGGCATCCTCTGATGTACTCCCCCAGGCTTCTGATGCTTGTACTTCACCTGCTAACAATTTAAACATTGGACAATATGATCAACAATGTCCCTCTTCATTCTGCCCCAGGTCATGATATATTTTAGTAACCCCAGGATGGATGGAGTACCTCGAATTGTGAGCTTCCAGTAGGATGGTTTTATCAGCTCATCAACCTGAGGAACGCATACCACATATCTTTATTTTCAAGACCCCTTCATCATCTAGCACTGTTTCTTTAGCATTCCCTCGTAAGACCTTATCCCGAATCTTACTAAGTTTTGCATCCACAAACTACCTAACTTTCACTTTCTCTAGCAATGATGACTTAGCCTCTTCACTGGCTAACATTCCACCTATTTCTATTAGTGAGAGTCTAATTAGACTATTCTCCAGTGTCTGGACTTCTCTGGAAATTGGCTGTCGAGTAGCTTTCAAGCAAGTTAGATTGCCCATACTCACAGCTTTCCGACTTAAGACATCTTCCACCATATTGGCCTTCCCTGGGTTATACATGATTGTGTCTCAGATTAAGGTATTTTTGGGAGAATACATACTGCAGTTTGCGATGGTCCATGAACACCTCACAACGGACCCCGTACAAGTAATGCCTCCAAATTTTTAGGGCAAACACCACCGTGGCCAACTCCAGGTCATGTGTGGGGTAATTATTCTCATGTAACTTCAATTGTCTCGAAGCATGAGCATGAACCGTCCTTCCTGCATTAGCACAACATCCTACCCAGACCGTGAGGCATTATAATAAACTACAAAATCTTTACCTTCCACCGGTAGTTCCAGGATATGTGTCATGGTTAGCAGGGTTTTGAGCTCCTGAAAACTCTCTTTACACTCCTCGAACCATTGGAAAGGCACATCCTTCTAATTCAGCCTTTTCAACACCGAGGCAATAGATGTAAATCCCTTCACAAACTGGCGGTAATAGCTGGCCAGCCCCAAAAAACTCTGAATCTCTATTACTGTAGCGGTATTAGCCTAGTTTCGGCTTGCCTCCACCTTCTGTAGATCCACCTTAATCCCTTCCTTGAAGACAACATGTCCTAGAAAAGATACAGAATCTAGCCAAAATTCACATTTAGTGAACTTTGCATGCAACTGTTTCTCCTTCAGCAACCTCAGCATAATTCTCAGATGATTCTCATGCTCTTTCTTAGTCTTAGAATATACTAAGATATCATCAATGAACATGATTATAAATGAGCCTAGATAGGGTTTCAAGATACCATTCATCAAGCTTATAGATGCTGCTTGAGCATTAGTGAGTCCGGAGAACATGACTAGGCACTCATAATGTCCATACCTGGTCCGAAAATCTATTTTGAGAATATCCTTAGCACAAATCTTTAGCTGATGATAGCCCGATCTCAGGTCATTCTTTGAGAAGATTGCTGCCCTTTGTAACTGATCAAACAGGTCATCTATTTGAGAAAGAGGATATTTATTCCAGATGGTTACTTATTCAGCTGACATGCACATCCACATACTATCGTCCTTCTTTTCACAAACAAGACCAAAGCACCACATGGAGAGACACTCGGCCTGATAAACCCTTTATTAAGTAGCTCATGCAATTACTCCTTGAGTTCTCTCAACTCAGCCAGTGTTATTCTATATGGAGATATAGAAATAGGTTGGGTCATTAGCTCTAAATCTATGTAGAAGTCAATATCACGGTCTGGTGGCATGCTAGGAAGATTCGTAGAAAATACCTCTAAGAATTCACAAACTATCGGGACCGACTCTATGAAAGGACCCTCTGAACTGGTATCCCAAATGTGGTCTAGATATGCTGAAAAACTAGCTCATTCCTAGAATGAAAATCTACCATGTCTAAGATCACCAAATCTACCCTAGTATCACAACTCATGAAGTCAACAATACAAACACAATAGACCCTATCTACCACCATAGAATCCCCAATAGGAGTAGACACATGGATAGGAATATCAAGTACATCACAAGCAAGATCCAATTCCTATAGAAAAATAAGCAAACATGTAGGAAAAAGTAGAACCAGGATCAAATAAAGTTGTAGCCATTTTGTCGCATACAAAAATTTTACCTGTGATAATGGTGTCTGAAGCCTATGCCTTGAGCCGACCTAGAAATACATAGAAGTGGGCCTGATTACCTGCCTGACACCTGCCCTTGTTGGTGGTGCAACCCCTCTATCAGACTGATTACCACCCCTTCCAGCCTGGGAACCTCCTCCACCCAACTGGGTACCACCTTTAACCGCTAGCTGATTGCCCCTCCCTAAGGGGGGCAAGGGAACCGGGTCCGACTCGGTCTAGTCCAGTTTCGGTAACGGACCCGATACTAGTAAGATTCGATTTTGGTAGGTCTGGTGGGAAACAGGAAAAGGGATACCTAGTAGGGGGTCTGGTGTAGAAAGGGGGATTTGGACCGGTGGATCCGGTTTCATTTTGGTTCTAGTCCGGTTAATGATTAGAAATTTAATTTTTTTTATTGTTACCGTTAAGAGCCGTTTAGAAACGGGCAGTGATGCCCACCAACGGTTCCTAATAGCTTGTTTCCCCCCCCCCCCCAAACACCCCTACCCCCTTAACACCTCTACGCATTAAATATATTCCATTTTCATCCTATTTTTCTCACATAATCAAAAACTCTCTTTACTATTCTCTCAAACTTAAAAATTCTCTCTGCTAATCTATAAGCTTTTAATTTTATATTTTGTGGTATTGGCTAATTGGAGTTAGGGGATTTTTTTGAATCCATTTTCAAGCTTCAATTTTCATCTCTCAATTCTGACTTTTAACATTTACGTAAAACACAAACATTTGGTACATTCGTTCCAACTTTAATCTCTTTATTTGTTTACTTATAAAATTTTTTTTCTATATTTATATTGCTTGTTAATTTGTTATTCATATTTTATTTATTTAATATCTCTATTTTCTTATTTTATATTTTAAATATGAATGTTGGTAAATAAAGTAGAGGTAAAAAAAGTTATGGGTGCTAGTACTAGTAGGGGACGTGGAAATAGTTCTAGATCATTGCCGCCACCACCTAGATTTACTAATGTAGATGAAACTTATTTACCATGTCAAAAACCTTATGATGTTAATTTTGCTACTCAATTAGTCCATGAGACCATAGATAGAGTTTATATTAATTTTGAAGAAGACTTTGAGGATTCTCAAGATGTAGAAGAAGAAGAGTTAGAGGAGACCCCTACCCCTACTAGTCCGGTTACAGAATTACCTACGTTTACTAGGGACACTAGGGCCGAACGTCCTAAAAGATCTTTAGTTTGGCAATTTATGGTGCAAAATAGTGAAAAAACTACTGCTTAATTGTTTAAAATGTAAGAAAGTAATGAAACATTTGACTGGGGGAGCAAAAGGAGCGACGGGGTTATTAACTATATATTTGAGGCAATGTAATAAAGATTTTGCTCACCTAAAAGCTATTGCTAAGGCTAAAAAAAGGGTACACCATTACCTGAAGGATCTATAGGAGTAGGAGGGTCTAACATGGTTCAAACTATTTTAAATAGGACTAACCCGGCTGGCCCAAGCACACACATCACATATAGTCACAAAAAAGATCGTGAAGAATTAGCTAAAATGGTAGCTGTTTGTGGTTTTCCTTTCAGGTTTTCTTCACATCTAGATTTTATTCATTGTATTCGGGAGATTTATAATCCTTCTTTTCAAGGTTTTTCTAGAAACACAATTAAAAATGATATTTTTAAATATCAAGCTGAACACTGTCATTTTCTTCGCTGTCTCTTTATATATTGTGATGGTAGAATATCTATTACTTCTGATATGGGTCGTGGTATTAGTGGTAGTGATTATTTTACTATTACTGTTCACTAGATTGATTATGAATGGAATATGCAAAAAAGAATAATAGGATATAAATATGTAGAAGAGAGTAAAATCGGTTCTTACATGGCTATAACAATAGGAGGTATTTTACTATATTTTGATCTTTGTGATAGAATAATGGGTGTCACTTTAGACAATGCTTCTAATAATTTGAAAGTAGTTGATTTTTGAAAATCTAGACTTTGTCCAATTGATGATGATGCCTTTCATGTTAAATGTGCTGCACATATTTTTAATTTAATTGTCAAAGATGGTCTTGATACTTTTGGACTTGTGCTTGGATTTTTAAACTGAAAATAAAGGCTAGACTTGTTGAATATAAAAATCATTGTGTAGAATGTCAACTTGAATATAGAAAAGTTCCAAAAGTAGTGTCGACTAGATGGAACTCTTTATATGAAATGCTTGAAGTAGCTTATGTTTATTGCATGCCTATACAATTTGTTTATAATGCTCACAATGTGGATCCTTATTCAAGACTTTGTGATGATGATTGGAATCAAGTTTATGAAATTATTAATTTTTTGAAAACTTTTTATAAAGTTACAAATTCAATATCTAGTCAATATTATCCGACCATTTCTTTAGTGTTAGTAAATATTACTGCTATTTCAATTGAATTTGCAAAATTTAAATAAATTGAAATATTTTAAGAGCCTATTGGGTAAATGATTGAAAAATTCAAAAAATAGTTTTTCCCTATTCATCAAATTTATTTGACTGCTACTTTATTCAACCCTTTTTATAAGTTCAAGGTGTTGAAAAAATGGTTGAAAAAATTCGTACAAATTTAGAAATTCAATCGGACGAATTGCCAACTTTTGATATATGTAAGAGTAGTATAATAGCTAAATCTAGAAACTTATATAATGTATATAGAACCATCGAACAAAATGTTTCACTGACGCGAACTGTTAGTTCTAGGCTTAGGGTAGAAGATCTTGATGACTTGATGGGTGATTATCTTGGTCTAGAATCATCTAACAGTAATGACTTTAATTCATATATTTTGTAGGCACGAGATAGTATTGAGATGAAAATGGAGAGCCACAACTTTTGGCGTGGTGGAAGAACCACAGAAAACAATATCCAAGGCCTTAAAGGATGGTTCAAGATGTCCTAGCCATTCAGGTGTCTTCAGTAGCTTCGGAGCAAGCTTTCAGCATTGGGAGATTTATTATTAGAGACCATAGGTATTCTCTGGAAAAAGACAATTCGGAAATATCGGTGTTATTCAGAGATTGAAATGCTGAACGAAGAAACTATGTCCTGCCAAACTTATCGGCCCAAATTGAAGATGAAATAGATGAAGTATTTGGGGCAAATAACAATGACGACATGGAGGCAATGGAGGAACAAGAACGAGTACAAATTCCAAAAAATATTTAAGAGGAAATGATAATTAAGCTACAAAAATAGTATTTTGGAGATTATAGATATTAGTATAATAATAGAAACCTAATTGAAATAGAATCCTTCATAGAAGGTGGCTGCGTAGATTAGATACTCTTCCAGTCTTCTAATAGTTTCTAATACATGTACAATTTTATTTATTCGAATAAATTTATAGGCTATTCACCTTAACTTTTTTAATAATTGTCTTTTATTTAATGCAAATCATTTTATAGATACTTACTTAAAATTTAATTTATACTTGATTTACTAACTTACTTCATAAATTTGTTACTATTTAATATTTTACAAACCTTTAATAAGTTAAAAATTTAATAAGTTTTGACTTTTGTAAAAATTAGTTAGTTTTGTAAAAAATTTCATAAGTTATTAACTTTAAAGTTAGAAATTTAAGAATATTAACTTATTAACTTTAACATTTTTACATTTTTTTTAAAAAACTTTAAATAAGTTATATACTTCTATTAACTTTTAAATAGTTTTATAAAAATGTTAAACTAATTTTTAACTTAATAAAAAATTTTATCAAAAAATATCCGAGAAAATGTTTATCTTAGTATACTAATGATTAATAAATTATATAAACTATTTTTAAAAATATAATATAAAGAAATTAATTAAAATTACAAAAAACTAATGGTTGGACCTGGTCCGACCCAATTTCACACTGGTAATACACGAACCGGACCGAACAAGGGAAAACATTTGATAGACTCGATACTGGTAGACCCGATTTCAGTCAATGTATCAGTCAAACGGGTCCCATACCCTATCCATTTACGTGAAAAATCGAACCGATAGTTTCGATTTCAATCTGCAGCTAGTCTTACTTCTCTCTAGCTGTGGGAGATCCTTGCTGAATGCACTCCCTCCTCTTTCGGTAGGGGCCAGAGCTGGATGCGGAATAATCTGCCCGCCTTGATGTCATGATACGAACATAAACCCGGATTGTGACACGAGACAAGGAGCCCCGAGAGACTCTAAGTCGACCTATGGCATGAACATTCGTCTAACTTCATATCATTTAAGGCAGAATACTAAACATATGATATAGCGGCAACATAAACGTAATATAACATAGCATGATAAGCGGAACGTACTAGAAATACATATCAGCTAAGTTCTACAATTAGTCTGAAAGCCTTTATCATACCAGATGGGTTGATGGGACAATACACCCAACTAACCCGGCAAAAATGAAACAAAAGAAACATCACCGTCTGAACATATGGCCCTCGGATAATGAGGACTTACCAAAAGGGTTGATAGCTAACTCTGAAAGGGACTACTGACGGGGATGAGCCTGAGAGCAGGGTCCTGTATCATGAAATGATACATCATAGAAAGTATGCGGTCAGTACGTGGAATGTACCGAGTATGCAAGGTAAGTAAAACAGACACTCAAAATATATAAAAACTCATAAACGATCATAAGAGTAGGATCACATGCTCATAACATAAATAGCATATGATAACATAAGGCTCAAGGTTTTCAAAACATTCGTACTTCAGTCGTAATCATAATCATAAGACAAAAGCTTTATTGAACATGTCTTGAGCCAATGTACATAATCATAAACATTCATAAATCATGAGGAACAATGGGAGATTCTCATAACCGACATACCCCATACGAGCATACATAGAGCCCGACCTGTAACACTAGTCGAGAGCGCGTTCGTACCTTGTCAAGGGTAGAACCATGAAAGGCGTGATATCACCATGAAAAGGGACCATTAGGGCAAGAGGACAGTCACAAGGGAGGTCCCATCATGTCCAACGGTGGCATGTAGTTCTGAGATTCGGGGCGGAACCTAGACGCCGAACCTACTCGGTGTTAAATACTACTCCCAAAACATATATAGTGCTCATAGTATAATATGCATGAGAATCATGGGCTAGTTAAATCATGATAATCATAAACATGCTTGTAAATTTGTGAACTAGCCATGAGGTTAAGGCCCGTGAGTTGGCCAAAAATATAATTCATAAATCATGGGATTCATGCATACTTGTAGATCATGCATATACTTTCCAAATCCTCAAATCATAATAGGTATTTGAATAAATCCATATTTCAAATCATAAATCATGATGGGTTTATGAATATTAATAATTTAAATAAAGATCTTAACTCAATTCATCATAAAACATGCATAATTAGACTTAGTTTAGGAAAAATCGAAATCAGTAATTTTAATATCAAAATACTTGTAGAATCTGATCATAATTTAGAAAATATAATATAAATCACAAAATAAAATAACCTATTAATAGATCATTATAATTCCACAAGATATAAGTTAAAACCCTATAATATTTTTGATCAAATTTCATGAATTAGGAGGGATTGGGCATGGGTATAAACGAAAACACCCATTCATAACCCTACATACCTAGAAAGAATCAAATGTCAACACTCCTTGAAAGCCCAAACAGAAATTGTTGAAGAACACCTTGAAGACTAGCTTCATCACCCCTAAATTTTCTAACTTTTGCATGCATGAGAATGAATAGGCTAGGAGGGATTAACCTATCTTAATACATTCAGAAAATAACTTAAAATGACGTACTTTAGGACCTTAGAGCGTAGAAATGAAGAAAATACGCTTAATGAAAAACCCTAAAAAATCTGCTCTGGGTGAACTAACGGGCGTACCAGTGAGTCGTTGGAGGATACCATGACTCATGGTATCCGTTTGTCATTTTCTCTGTCAAAACCCTGATCTCAAATTCAACCCACGACTCTACAGGATGAGTCATCCATTCATCCAACGGGTTGTTGATTCGATCATTGTTTCCTCCTACAGATCCTATATTTCTCCTCACAACAAGCCTCACCACAACTCGTTACTTCATCCAACAAGTCGTGGTTGCCTTCCGTTAGGTCCTCTGAAAAATATTGACATCCCATACAACGACTCATGACCACGACTCGTTACATCTCACAATGGGTCGTGGGAGTACCTACCATGGTTGCGAACATTTAGTCATTGTTCCCAACAATGAGTCGTTACATCACTCGTTGCTTCCACTGTCACCAGACCTACACTTCCCATGACTATTTCCAATGGGTCATTGGTTGGACCAACGATCCGTTGGGTCATCCGTCCTGCAACATTTTTTTTCAGTTTTCAGCCAACTTTCATTTTTTGATCCTGGGTGTAATCTTAGGAACTTTAGGGGTATTACAATATCTCCCCCTTGGGAACATTTCTCCTCGAATGTCGGAAACAAGCAGAAAATAGAGACATGCAATCATTACACCCAAATACTGATCATTTAAACCGAAAACTAACGGAATGACTATCTCTGATTCAAACCATATAGTTGAACTAATTTTATGATTCACATACACATCCATATACATAAAAGAAACTTGAACACATGAATTGAACACGAAAACTAATTAGAGTTTTAGGGAAAAACTGATACCTCAAGTTAGAACTGAGCTGGTAGAGAATAAGTGTGGGTATCTAGCTATCATATTCGCTTTGGCTTCCCACGTAGCTCCTTCAACATGCTAATTCCTCCATAGCACTTTTTTTTGAAGCTACTTCCTTGTTCCTTAGACTTCAAACTTGATGATCCAATATTTTCACCGGAACCTCCTCATAGCTAAGGCTATCTCTTATACCAACACTGTCCACCAGGACAACTAGAGCTAGATCACCCAAACACTTCTTCAACAGCGATACATGAAACACAGGATGCATGGAAGATAACTCTGAGGGTAACTCCAATTCATACGCCACCTTGCTAACTCTTCTCACAATCTGGTAGGGGCAAACATAGAGGGGATTAAGTTTCCCTTACTTTCCAAACCGCATGACTCCCCTCATGGGAGACACCATAAGAAATTCCCAATAATCGACTTCAAATTCTAATTCTCTTCTTCTCATGTCCACATAAGACTTTTGGTGACTCTAGGCAGTTTTTAACCTGTCTCTTAACAACTAAACCTTCTCCATTGCCTCGTGAATCGAGTCCGCCCTATCATTGATGCCTCACCAACCTCAAACCATCCGCTGGGTGACCTACATCTCCGCCCGTAGAGAGCCTCGAACAACGCCATTTGAATACTAGAGTGATAGATGTTATTGTAGGCAAACTCGATCAAGGTCAAGTGATCATCCCAACTGCCTTTGAAGTTCATCACACATGCTCTCAACATGTCTTCGAGAGTCTAGATTATCCGCTCCGCTTGCCCATATGTTTGCGGGTGAAATGCTGTGCTGAGTTTAATCTGAGTACCAAGTCCTTTTTGAAATGACCTCCAAAACTAAGAGGTAAATTGAGTACCTCGATCTAAAATGATGGATAAGGTCACTCCATGCAATCGAACCAACTCCTGGATATATAGTTTGGCATAATCCTCCACCGAGTCTGTGGTTTTAATTGGTAGAAAATGAGCAGCCTTGGTCAACCTGTCTACCACAACCCAAATGGAGTCATGTTGTCGATGAGTACGAGGCAGACCTGTGATGAAATCTATAATAATTTCTTCCCACTTCCAAGTAGGAATGTTGATATCCTGAAGAACACCTCGCGATCTCTTATGCTCAACCTTTACTTGCTGGCAATTCAGACACTTGGCTACGAATTCTGTGATATCCTTCTTCATGCCATTCCACCAATAGATTTACTGTAAGTCACGGTACATCTTGGTGGCACCCGGATGGATAGAATACCTGGATCCATGAGCCTCATGCAACATCTGGCTCCTCAAATCATCAACATCTAGAACACATAGGCGACCCTGGTACCGAGGAACACCATCTCCCCCTTGGGATAAGACCTCCACCTTCTGACTTTGAACGACTTCCTTCAACTTTACCAAAATTAGGTCCTCATCTTGTCTAGCTTTCACATCAGTCACCAAGGACGAATCTGATCTGTTCTGGACAACAACACCGCCATCAGTCGAGTCAACCAACCTCACTCCCAACCTGGCGAGTTGATACACATCTTTCACTAGCTTTCTCTTCCCCTCATCCACATGGGACACACTCTTCATAGAGAGTCTGCTAAGTGTGTTCGCTACCACATTAGCCTTACCCGAATGATAAAGGACACTCATATTGTAGTCCTTGAGTAGTTCCAACCACCTCCTTTGTCGAAAATTGCAATCCTTTTGAGTGAACACATGTCGTAAGCTCTTATAATTCGTGAACACATCCACATGGACCCCATACAAATAATGTTGCCATATCTTCAATGCGAACACCACCGCAGCCAATTCAAGATCATGGGTCGGGTAATTCTTCTCATGGACTTTCTTCTGTCTAGAGTCATATGCTATCACTTTCCCACGTTGCATCAATACACACCCGAGTCCGATTCTCTAAGAATCACAATACACCAAAAAACCATCAGTACCCTCTGGGAGAGTTAACATTAGTGCTGAAGTAAGTCGAGTCTTCTACTCTAGGAAGCTCTTCTCACAAGCCTTCGACCATTGGAACTTCACCTTCTTCTGGGTCAATTTGGTCAAAGGTGCCGCAATGGATGAGAGACCTTCAACAAACCTCCGATAGTAGACAGCTAAACCCAAGAAACTCTAAATATATGAAGGATTCACCGGTCTAGACCAATTCTTCACCGCCTCTACTTTCTGAGAATCCATCTTGACGCCCTCACTTAATACCACATGGTCCAAAAATGCTACGAAGTTCAACCAAAACTCGCACTTGCTGAACTTAGAATACAATTGGCGATCCTTGAGAGTTTGAAGCACTATTCTCAAATGAGCAGCATGTTTCTCCTTGCTCCGAGAGTATATCATGATGTCATCGATAAATACAATCATGAACATATCCAAATATGGTTTGAACACCCTGTTCATCAGGTCCATAAAAGCTGCAGGAACATTCGTTAGTCCAAAAGACATAACTACAAAATCATAATGACCATACCGCATCCTAAAGACTGTCTTCGGGATATCGCACTCCCGAACTCTGAGCTGATGATACCCGGATCTGAGATCTATCTTTGAAAAACACTTGACACCCCGGAGCTGGTCAAATAAATAATGAATCTTGGGTAGAGGATACCTTTTCTTGACGGTCACTTTTTTCAATTGCCGATAGTCAATGCACATCCGAAGGGAACCATCCTTCTTTCGGACAAATAAGATCGGTGCACCCCATAGAGACTTGCTCGGTCTAATGAAACCCTTATCTAACAGGTCCTTCAAATGATCCTTCAACTCCTTTAGCTCAGTTGGAGCCATCCTGTAAGGAGGGGTAGATATAGGCTGCATGTTGGGAAGAAGGTCAATACAAAATTTGATTTCCCTCTTGGGAGGAACACCTAGTAAATCATCTGGAAATACTTTTGGGTATTCACGCACCACCGGAACTGACTGGATAGTCGGGGTCTCGGACTCAAATAATAAGCATCAAGATGAAACACTCGTAACATACCAATAACCACATCCAGCGAAGTCTCCTACTCCGGACGGGTTGCAAGGGCATAGAACCTGCTCTGGCGCTGACCACCAGTTAAACTAGTCGAGGCACCCTGCTGAGGGGGATGTTCTACTGGAGTAGCTGAACTAGTAGTTGGCATATGGGCTCCTCCGCCCCCCTAATCTGGACGAAGGGCAATCACTGAGTCTGTGTCCAGGTTTGCCATGTCAGGCCCCACCTTGGGAGGCATGACTGGCACCTAGTGCCCTACTAGAACCTGGACTGCTGAGCTTATTGAGCCTAAGAACTTCTGGTGCAGGGCTGACTCTAACTCTAGAATCGAGGAAAAAACAGGCTATATAGCGGCTGTAAATACAACCCCCGGGCGAAAAGGCCTATAGCCACCTTTGAAAATAAACAGCTAACCAGAGAAAAACAAACATAGAGAGTCCTATACGGGCCGACAAGGCCACCATGATATCTAGTTATAACTTGAAAGTAAAAGTTGATGCTAAACTGAGCTATGACTGACAATGCCACCAATCAACAGCTAAATAGGGCCCCACGCAGCCAAAACACATAGTCTAAAACACATATGGGCCCTACACGGCCGATATCATCTAACCACAGGGAAGAAATGCAATCTGCAAGCCTCTAGGAGTAATAAGTTGGTCGGGACAGGGCCCCAGCCTACCCATACTGTACAAACAAAAGAAATAAACCTCTATCATACAAGCTCCGGAAGAAAGGAGCTGATGACTCTGTGCGGCTGACTGAAACTACGAGGAATCTGTTCCTAGTCTATGCGTACCTGCAGGCAAGTAATGCAGCGTTCCAAAGAGGGCGTCAGTACCAAATGTACTGACTATGTAAAGCAGTAACTTTAAATAACTGAGAGTAAGGAAATAGAACTGACAATAACTGAAGTAAAGGGAACGGACTGAAAATGACTGAAGTAGTGAAATCAGTACTAAACATAACTGTGATAAGGAGGGTAGGGGTTATACCTGACAAACGAGGCACCTACTATCTGACAATAAGTAACTAAAGCAACATAAACCTTACCTGGCCCCCATAAGCCAGAAGGTACAATCAGCACAGAATAACCTACCTGGGCCCCCATTAGCCCTAGTGAGTACACCTCAATCTATATACCTCTATCTAGGTCATACTGAGTCAACTACCACTATAAGCATCCTGCCGATTGCCTGGATCTGCAACTGGGCCCGCTCGGCCCCTGACTATAGCTGTGCCTGAGTTCGGAGGACTCCTAATATCTACACCCCAGGCGTAAGCGCTCGACGGGGGTGCGTATAGGCCAACCATGACAAATATGAGGATCTGGCTACCCATCTTCATCCCTTGCGGACGGCATGCCGCTCCGTAGAGTGACGTATCCACGCCCTTGGCGGGCGAGTCGACACAACTGTTAACCTTGGGGCGATCACGAAAGCTATACATGTATAATCCAGCCCAAAACAACACGATTACAAGTATTAACTAACAATGACAACTAAACATAATAACCTACTCCTGACATGCTTTACTGAGATTCATACTGTATTACTAAGCTGAAAAAGCTAACTTTCCGAAAGAGAATGCCTTAACATACCTCGTTCGCTGTTTACCAATTAAACTGGCGAGTTCAAATTAGTATTCAGTAGCTCTTCCCAACTGAAATTGTGTTACTGGAAAGATAGGACTAGTTTTAACACTAAATTCGGCAAAAAGGAAAACTTTACATATAAATATTAACTTTAATTCTAATTAAACAGAACACGGTTGAAACCTCGTTATTTCTCGAAAGTCTAGAAGGGAGAAATACTTACTTTAAGCCTAGGATCATATTGACACTATTTTGGAGCAATTCCAACAACTTTGGCTCGGTGAGACGACGATTCGCCGGGCGAATTTCATGAAACTAACTCCGTTGAAATGCTCCCTGCAACCTTATACTTCGATACCCAAAGTTAATTTGAATTTGGACGGTGTTTAGTGGTGTAATCGGATGAAAATTATATATTCCCTTTGTCTCTATCCACTACTAGTCGAGTATATAGGAAAATTATCAAGAATTCTAAGGGTGAGGCCTATATATACTTGAAGCCGGATGCAAGGCAACGTGGCACGTTGGCCAACGCGCCGTTTCAGCTCCGTGCCACGTTGTCTAACGCGGAGGACCAGGCTCTGTGCCACTTTTCCCCTCTAGCAGCTTGGTTCGGCCGCCTCTCACGAAATCCTAACTTGGCACTCGTTTGGTCTTTCCCCAGGCCCTTTCCTTGTACGTATGGCACTCTAAAACTCTCAACCAACATGCGAATAGGCCGACTAAATATTAGAAACTTATAGGGTGTAACATCCTCCCCCCTTAAGAATATTCATCCTCAAATGTTAACTTCTGCTTGCAAGAAACTTAATCTTGCAATTACTTATTCTAGAAAAATTTCGGCAGAGTCTCCCCTGTAATATGGACTATCCAAAAACCCTGAAACATAGAAAAGTCCAATATAGGTACTACACACAATACTATGGCATTCATTTCACAATAGACTAAAGTCAACTACTCCACATATACATGTATATAATGCAACTTATGAAACAACAATAACAACATACCTCTGGCTGCACAATCTGACTAAGTCTGAAATAACTGAGGATATCTGGTTTTCATGTCGTCCTCAGCCTCCCAGGCCATCTCCTCTCAATTCTTATCTCGCCATAATACTTTAACAGAACCGACATATTTAGTTCTCAGTCTATGGATCTGCCGGTCTAGTATGGCTAATTGGGCTTCTTCATAAGCTAACTCCTCAGTGACTTGGACGTCTTGGACTGGAACAATCTGGGAGGGATCTCCTATGCACTTCCTCAACATTGATACATGAAAAACTGGGTGAACGGATTCTAATTCTGGAGGTAAATCCAATTCATATGCCACCTGGCCTATCCTTCGGCGAATCTGATAAGGCCCAATAAACCTCGGGCTAAGCTTTCCTTTCTTACCAAATCTCATCACACCCTTCATCGGTGAAACCTTCAGAAATACCAAGTCATCGACATTAAATTCTAAGTTCCTTCGCCGCACATCAGCATAAGATTTCTGGCGGCTCTGAGCAGTCAGCAGACGTTCCCTGATAAGCTTTACTTTCTCTTCTGACTGACGAATAATGTCTGGACCAATCAATGCTGATTCTCCTACCTCAAACCAACGAGCTGGAGATCTGCACTTCCGCCCATACAACGCTTCATAAGGTTTCATCTGAATTGCTGAATGATAACTGTTATTATAGGCAAATTCAATAAGCGGTAGATGTTCATCCCAGCTGCCTCCAAAATCTAACATATCCTCGAGCGTCTGGATTGTACGTTCTGCCTGCCCGTCTTTCTGAGGATGGAAGGCGGTGCTCAGGTTAACCTGCATCCCCAGGCCCTTCTAAAAGGATTGCCAAAAAATTAGCTGTAAACTACGCTTCTTTGTAAGAGATGATTGACAATGGAACACCATGCAATCTGACTATTTATCTAATATACATCTCAGCATAATCTTCGGCTGAAAAGGTAGCCCTTATTGGCAGGAAGTGAGCTGATTTTGTCAACCTGTCGACAATTACCCAGATAGAATCATATTTACGCCTGATACAAGGTAACCCTACTACAAAATCCATATTAACTGCCTCCCATTTTCATAAAGGCACGGCTATATCCTATGTCAGTCCGCCTTGTTTCTGATGTTCAGCTTTCACCTGTTGGCAATTGGGACATTGAGCTACAAATTCTGCTATCCCCTTTTTCATTCCCGGCCACTAGTAAATCTCTTTTACGTCATGGTACATCTTTGTCGAACCTGGATGGAGAGAATAATGGGCATAATGTACCTCACCCATAATTTGCTGGCGAAGCCCTGCCACGTCTGGAATACAGAGGAGATCCCTATATCTCAAAACTCTGTCCTCGGTTACCTGGAAATCTGTCACTTCCCCTTGGTGGACCCTATTTCTGAACTGAACCAGGCCAGGATCTTCATACTGCCGTTCTTTCACTTCCACAACCAATGATGACACTGCGATATTCTGGATTACCGCTCCATTGTCTCCTGATTCTACTATACGAACGGCTAAACTGGCTAGCTGATGCAATTCTCAGGCCAATTCCTGCTGCTCGGGCTATATATATGCCAGGCTTCCCATGGATTTGCGGCTAAGGGAATCTGCTACAACATTGGCCCTTCCTGGGTGATATAAAATATTCACATCATAATCCTTTAACAGATCCAACCAGCGACGCTGCCGCAAATTCAACTCTTTCTAGTTGAAAATATACTACAGGCTTTTGTGATCAGTGAAAATATCTACATGGATGCCATACAGGTAGTGTCTCCATATTTTCAAGGCATGAATCACTGCGGCTAATTCCAGGTCATGGGTAGGGTAGTTCTTCTAATGTTTCCTCAGCTGCCTGGAAGCATAGGCAATCACCTTACCATGCTGCATCAAAACACATCCTAACCCAACACCTAAAGCGTCACAATAGACTGCATAACCCTCTGTTCCTTCTGGCAACGCTAACACCAGTGCCGATGTTAATTTGTCTTTCAATTCCTGAAAGCTCTGCTCACATGCCTCCGTCCAATGGAATTTTGCTTCCTTTTGCGTCAATTTGGTTAAAGGTGCTGCTAAAGTGGAAAATCCTTTCACGAACCTACTGTAATACCCGGCTAACCCCAAAAAACTACGTACCTCAGTCAGAGTGGTAGGTCTAGGCCATGTTTTCACTACCTCTATCTTCTATGTATCTACCTATATACCAGTATTTGACACAATATGGACCAAGAAGGCTACTAAATTCATCCAAAATTCACATTTAGAAAATTTCGCATATAGGTGGCGGTCTATGAGATCTGGAGCACTGTCCGTAGATGATCCTGGTGATCTGCCTCTGAGCGGGAATACACCAAAATATTGTTCATAAATACTATCAAGAACAAGTCCAGGTATTGTCTGAAAACATTGTTCATCAGGTCCATAAACACTGCAGGGGCGTTTGTCAGTCCGAAGGACATGACTACAAATTCAAAGGGGCCATATCTAGTCCTGAAGGCAGTCTTTGGAATATCTCTTTCATGAACTCGGACCTGATGATATCCTGACCTTAAGTCAATCTTTGAAAAATACCTCACCCCCTATAGCTGATCAAACAAATTGTCTATTCTGGGAAGCAGGTACTTATTTTTGATAGTGACTTTATTCAACTGCCGATAATCTATACACATATGGAGGGAGCCGTCCTTCTTCCTCAAGAACAGAACTGGCGCACCCTATGGTGAGGTATTCGACCTGATAAAGCCTTTGTCTAGCAAATCTTTCAATTTTTCCTTTAGTTCTCTGAGTTCAGCAGAAGCCATCCGATATGGAGGAATAGATATAGGTTGAGTGCCTGGTAATAGATCGATTGTAAAATCAATTTCCCTTTTTGGGGGAATACCAGGAAGCTCATATGGAAATATGTTGGGAAATTCATTAACAATTGGAATAGACTGAAGGGTCGGAGGCTCTGCTCGAACATCCTGAACTCTGACAATATGATAAATGCACCCTTTTGCTATCAATTTTCTCGCCCGAAGATAGGAAATAAACCTACCATTTGGCGTGGCTGTTCTACCTTTCCAATCCCGTACTGCCTCCTTTGGAAAGTGGAATCGGACAATCTTGGTCCAACATTCGACATTGGCATAACATGGAGCTATCCAATCCATACCCATAATAGAATCAAAATCAACCATTTCTAGTTCTATCAAGTCTGCCGTAGTTTGACGACTGGCAACCTCTACTGTACACCCCCGATAGACCTTTCTAGCTATAATAGAGTGACCAACGCGTGTATATACTGAGAAAGATTGTCGAAGCAATTTTGGCATAATACTAAACTTCCGAGCCACCAATGGTGTAACATAGGACAAGGTGGATCCTGGATCTATCAACACATAAGCAGGATGAGAGAAAATGTTCACCATACCTGTCACAACATCTGGTGATGACTCTGACTCCTGTCACCGCGGTAGTGCATAAGTACGGTCTACGCCGGCACATGAACTGGAGGCCCCTAATCTGCCTCGACCTCTGCCAACTGAAACTGAGAGCCTACACCTTGCCGGGGATGCTGGAGCTCGTGATCCTGCTGAGGACCTATCCTGTCGATCCCGGTCACCCTAACCCCTAGCTAGACAATTCCTCATCTGATGACCCTCCTGTCCACAAATATAGCATGCTGTAGAGCCATACCTGCATGCTCTAAAGTGGCGTCGACTGCAAATGGGGCAAAGTGGTATTGTAAACCTACTTTGCTCCACTCCCCTTGGCTGCTGTGAACCTACTGCCCGCAAACCTTCGCCGGGTTCGTGCTGCCCTCGGCGACTAAACCTGCTCCTTTGCCACTGTGGTGGAGGCGGGGGTCTAGGCGGCCTATCTGATAATCGTGGCCTAGGTCCTCCCCGAGACTCCTCCTGTAATTCATCCGGTCTGTCCCTACGGCGCTGCTTCTGACCTGTCCTCCTAATCTCCCGTTGCTGCTGTCTGATACCCTCAATATTTTGAGCAAAAGCCTGCACATGGGCGATATACATATGCTCTCGTAGTGTGGCTGTGATGCAAGTCTCAACATATTCTGGGTTTAACCCCATAATAAAGCGGTGTACCCTAGCTGGCATTCTGTCCACAAAGGCTGGCACATAACGAGCTAAGGAATCAAATCGCAGGACATATTCCCGAACACTCATCGACCCCTGCTCCAAGTGTAGGAACTGAACAACCCGGGCCTGTCGAATCTCCCATGGTAGGTAATGATCCAAGAAAGCCTCTGAGAAGATGGACCAGGTCGAAGGGGGAACATCTCTCCCTCGGGACCTCTCCTAACTTTCATACCACTGTACAACGATGTCCCACAGCCGGAATACCACCAACTAAACTAACTCTATGGGCGTAGCATGCATCACCCTAAAAATCCTTTGCATCTGGTCTAATAAGTCCTAAGGGTCCTCGGTCCGATCTGTCCCTATGATTCGGGGGGACTTAGTGCTAGGCACTCTCAGACCCTCGAACTACAGGCCCTCCTAAAGATTCTGCAACTGTAGGTGGCACTGGCTGGCACTAAGCAGCCATCATTTGTGCTAGCATAACCACCGCGCTTCTGACCTCCTGGTCAGATGGTACAGGTATAGAAACTGCCGAAGGCGGCGACGTCACACTGGTCGTCCCAAGCAGCTCTTGACGTGGTGGAGACTGCTGGGGAGGTCGAGATGATGCCTCCGTATTGTCCTTAGAGTGGGCCAATTCTGACAGAGGCTGAGGCACCCTGCTGGTGCCCTCTCCTGCTGCTACATCTAACCTCCTGCCTATCGTAGGTGTCGCTGATCCGACATTCCTCTATAAACAAAAGAATATAATGAGCTTAGGGACTTAAACTTATACTGTACTGCTCTATAGCACGACTGAATGAGAAGAATGAGTAAACATCCTATCATGCCTTGCAGCCTCCTGCCTATAGTATGTGGTGCACAACACATCCATAGACAAGACTTTACTTAGCATGGCTTGTAGACTCCCTGGGATACGACCTGCTCTGATACCAGGTTTCTCACGCCCCACCTTGGGAGGCATGACTGGCACCTGGTTCCCTACTAGGACCTGGACTGCTGAGCTGATTGAGCCTAAGAACTTTTGGTGCAGTGCTGACTCTTACTCTAGAATTGAGGAAACAATGGGCTATATAGCGGCTGTAAATACAACCCCCGGCTGATAAGGCCTATAGCCACCTGTGAAAATAAATAGCTAACTAGAGACAAACAAACATAGGGAGTCCTATGCGGGCCGACAAGGCCACCATGATATCTAGTTATAACTGGAAAGTAAAAGCCGATGCTAAACTGAGCTATGACCGACAAGGCCACCAATCAACAGCTAAACAGGGCCCCACACAGCCAACACACATAGTCTAAAACACATATGGGCCCCACACGGCCGATATCATCTAACCACAGTGAAGAAATGCAATCTGCAAGCCTCTAGAAGTAATAAGATGGTCGAGACAGGGCCCCGGCCTACCCATACTGTACAAACAAATGAAATAAACTTCTATCATACAAGCTCCGGAAGAAAGGAGCTGATGGCTTTGTGCAGCTGACTGAAACAAGGGATCTGCTCCTCGTCTATACGTACCTGCAGGCAAGTAATGCAGTGTTCTAAAGAGGGCGTCAGTACCACATGTACTGAGTATGTAAAGCAGTAACTTTAAATAACTGAGAGTAAGGAAATAAAACTGACAATAACTGAAGTAAAGGGAACGGACTGAAAATGACTGAAGTAGTGAAATCAGGACTAAACATAACTATGATAAGGAGGGTAGGGGTCATACCTGACAAATGAGGCGTCCTACTGTCTAACTATCAATAACTAAAGCAACATAAACCTTACCTGGCCCCCATAAGTTGGAAGGTACAATCAGCACAGAACAACCCACCTGGGCCCCCATTAGCCCTAGTGAGTACACCTCAATCTATATACCCCTATCAAGGTCATACTGAGTCAACTACCAACTATAAGCGTCCTGCCGATCCCCTGGGTCTGCAACTGGTCCTGCTCAGCCCCTGACTATAGCTGTGCCTGAGTCTGGAGGACTCCTGATATCTACACCCCCGGCGTAAGCGCTCGGCGGGGGTATGTATAGGACAACCACGGAAAATATGAGGATCTGGCTCCCATCTTCATCCCTTGCGGACGGCATGCCGCTCCGTAGAGCGACGTATCCTCACCCCTAGCGGGCGAGTCGACACAGCTATTAACCCTAGGCGGTCATGGAAGTTATACAGGTATAATCCAGCCCAAAACAATACAATTACAAGTATCAACTAACAATGACAACTAAACATGATAACCTACTCCTAACATGCTTTACTGAGATTCATACTGGATTACTATGCTGAAAATGCTAACTTGCCGAAAGAGAATGCCTTAAGATACCTCGTTCGCTATTTACCAATTAACTGGCGAGTTCCAATTAGTATTCAGTAGCTCTTCCCAACTGAAATCGTGTTACTGGAAAGATAGGACTAGTTTTAACACTGAATTCGGCAAAAATGAAAACTTTACATATAAATATTAACTATATTTCTAATTAAACAGAAAATGGTCGAAACCTCATTATTTCTCGAAAGTCTAGAAGGGAGAAATACTTACTTTAATCCTGGGATGATATTGACACTAGTTTGGTGCAATTCCAACAACTTTGGTTCGGCGGCGACAACGATTCGCCGGGCAAATTTCACGAAACTAACTCCATAGAAATGCTCCCTGCAGCCTTATACTTCGATACCCAAAGTTAATTTGAATTTGGACGGCGTTTAGCGGCGTAATCGGATGAAAATTATATATTCCCTTCCTTTCTATCCACTGCTGGTCGAGTATATATGAAAATTATCAAGAATTCTAAGGGTGAGGCCTATATATACTTGAAGCCGGATGCAAGGAAACATGGCACATTGACCAACGCATCGTTTTAGCTCCGTGCCACATTGGTTAACGCGGAGGACCAGTCTCCGTCCCACTTTGCCCCTCTGGCAGCTTGGTTCGGCCTCCTCTCGCGAAATCCCAACTTGGCACTCATTCGGCTTTTCCCCGGGCCCTTTCCTCGTACGTATGACACTCTAAAACTCTCAACCAACATATGAATGGGCCGACTAAACGTTAGAAACTTATGGGGTGTAACATGCCACACCCGAAACAAGCATCTATGCAAACTCGGCACCTTCCTGGGTGATTCTTGCTACACCCTCCACAAGCTGGGAAAGTGCACTCAATCTGCATGCCACCCGGGCCTCTCGAATTTGAAGCCCTGCTCCTCCAATCCCCTCCTGATCCAAATGGTGTACTAGATGATGATGGTGCTAGAGCAAAAGACCCGTGCTGAGACTGCTGGCGCTATCCACCCCCCGATCTAGCCTGAGAAGTACCATAATTGTCTGTCCTGGCCCTCTTGGCCTCTGTCTGCCTTCGATACACTAACTCCATCTGCTGGGCATGCAATACTATACTGGGAAAATCTATATCTCGATGCAGCATGGCGATCCTACAATCCTTATCCAGGTAGTCGGCCACTCCATGCACAAATCAGCTCACTCAAGTCCTCTGGTCTGCCACCAACTCTGGCGCATACTTGGATAAATGGGTGAACTCCAAAGAATACTCTTGAATTGACATATCACCCTGCTTCAGATTTACAAACTTGGCCGCCTTCAGTTCCCTCATCTAATGAGGGAAGAACTAATCTAGAAAGGCCGCATGAAACTCTTCCCAACCTATAATTCCTGCCCACACTGCCCTAGTATCTCACCATTGCTTAAACCATATATGCGCCACCCCGTTCAACTGATAAGAGTCCAAATTAACACACTCTCCATTCGTCACCCCCATGACCTGGGTGATCTTTAAATCTCATCAATGAATTCATGCGTGTCCTTATCTACCTTGTACCTAAGGAACTTCGGAGGGTTCATCCTCAAGAAATCTCTGACTCGAGCCGCCGCCACATTGCCATTTTGTGGAATATGCGCAACAACTTGCTGATTGATCTGAGCGGTCAAGGCCTACACAAGCATCTGGATAGCTGCTCGAAACTCAGATGGGCAACTGACTCTGGTGCCTGGTGCTCCTGAACTGGTGGGGCTTGCTGGTGCCCATTACCGTTGCCATCCTCGTGGCCTTCACCATTCCCATTTCTCCTACCATTCATTCTTCGAGGAGCCATGATTCTGCAATTGATAATAACATGAATTAGAAGGATAGAAATACTTTTCATTGCACGACATAGATCATGAAAGAAGGAAACATTTCCTAAACTTCTCGTAGCCTCTTCGTCATAACGCGACTTTCAGACACCCTAGGACACTTGAAACCTGTTGCTCTGATACCAAGTTTGTCATGACCTAAACATAGGCCCGGATCAGGACACAGGACAAGTAGCTCCGAGAGACTTCAAGTCGACCCATGGCATGAAAATTCGTCTAACTTCATATCACTTAAGGAGGAATAATGAACATATGATATAGCGGCAACATAAATGTAACATAACATAGCATGATAAGCGGAACGTACTAGAATTACATATCAGTTGAGTACTACAATTAGTCTGAAAGCCTCTACCATACCAGATGGGTTGATGGGACAACCCCCAACTAACTCAGCAAAACTGAAACAAAAGAAACATCACTGTCTGAAAATATAGCCCTTGAATCATGAGGACTCACCAAAAGGGCTGATAGCTAACTCTGAAAGGGACTACTGATAGGGATGAGCCTTAGAGCAAGGTCCTGTATCATGAAATGATACAACATAAAAAATATGCGATAAGTACGTGGAATGTACCGAGTATGATAGGTAAGTAAAATGGACATTTAAAATATATAAAAACTCATAAATTATCATAAGAGTAGGACCACATGCTAATAACATAAATAGCATATGATAACATAAGGCTCAAGGTTTTCAAAATATCCGTACTTCAGTCATAATCATAATCATAACAGAAAAGATTTATTGAACATGTGTTGAGCCAATATACATAATCATAAACATGAATAAATCATGAGAAATAGTGGGGTATTCTCATAACCGACATACCCCATACGAGCACACATAGAGCTTGATTTGTAATCCTAGTTGGGAGGGCGTTCGTACCTTGCCAAGGGTAGAACCATGAAAGGCATGATATCACACCCATTAGGGCAAGGGGAAAGTCAAAAGGGAGGTCCCATCATGTCCTACGGTGGCACATAGTTTTGAGATTCGGGGCAGAACCTAGGCTTCAAACCTACTTGGTGTTAAATACTACTCCCAAAACTTATATAGTGCTCATAGTGTAATATGCGTGAGATTCATGGGCTAGTTAAATCATGATAATCATAAACATGCTTGTAAAATCGTGAATTAGCCATGGGGTTAAGGCCCGTGAGTCAGACAAAAACATAATTCGTAAATCATGGTATTCATGCATACTTGTAGATTATACATATACTTTGAAAATTCTTAAATCATAATAGGTATTTGAATAAATCCATATTTCAAATCATAAACCATGATGGGTATATGAATATCAACAATTTAAATAAAGATATTAACTCGATTAATTATCGAACATGCATAATTAGGCTTAGTTCAGGAGAAATCAAAATCAATAATTTTAATATCAAAATAGTTGTAGAATCCGATCATAATTCAGAAAATATAATATAAATCACAAAAGAAAATAACCCATTAATAGATCATTAGAATTCCACAAGATTTAAGTTAAAACCGCATAAGATTTTTGATCAAATTTCATGAATTAGGAGAGATTGGGCAAGGGTGTGAATGAAAACACCTATTCATAACCCTACATACCTGGAAAGAATCAAATTTCAAAACTCCTTGAAAGCCCAAAGTGAAATTGATGAAGAACACCTTGAAGACTAGCTTGATCACCTCTAAATTTTCTAACTTTTGCATGCATGAGTATGAATAATCTAGGAGGGATTAACCTATCTTAATACATTCAGAAAATAACTTAAAACAACATAGTTTAGGACCTTAGAGCGTAGAAATGATGAAAATACCCTTAATGAAAAACCCTAAAAAATCTGCACTGAGTGAACTAACGGGTGTACCAACGAGTTGTTGGAGGATACCATGACTCTCGGTATCTATTCGTCATTTGCACTATCAAAACCCTGATCTCAGATTCAAACCACAACTGTACAAGATGATTCATACTTTCAACCAATGGGTCGTTGATTTGATCGTTGTTTCCTCCTGTAGATCCTATACTTCTTCTCATAACGGGCCGCACCACGACTCGTTACTTCATCCAAAGAGTCGTGGTTGCCTTCCGTTAGGTCCTCTAGAAAATATTGACATCCCATACAATGACTTGTGACCACGACTCGTTACATCTCATGACTTGTCGTGGGATGACCCATTACATCCCCAAATACTGAAGTCCAGTACCCACCACTATTGCAAACGATGACTCATTGTTCCCAACGAGTCATTACATAACTCGTTTCTTTCACTGTCACCATACCTAGACTTCCCATGAATGCTTCCAACGGGTCGTTGGTTGGACCAACGATCCGTTGGGCCATCCGTCCTGCAATATGTTTTTTCAATTTTTAGCCAACTTCCATTTTTTGATCCTGGGTCTAATCTTAGGCACTTTCGGGGTATTACACTTGACCAAACCTGGGACACCATATGCGGATATGGCCATACTCCACGCACTTATGGAATACCTTCTCAATCTCTGGTCTCTGAGTCAGAACAAAATAAATAGGGCGAGCCCTAAAATCTAAATGAACTATCTGAGTAGCCCCGACTGGACCTGATAGTCAGGGAGTTGTCCCTTGCATGGGTTACTGAATAGGGCATCTTAAATTATAACACCCTAAAAGTCCCAAAGATCAGACCCGATAGTTGAAACAGAGAAAATAGGAAAATCTGCACTAGGTCACAGAACTAATCCTCAAATAACTCGTTGTTTGACCTAATGAGTCATCAAATGACTCGTCATTTGAGAAGATCTAAATGCCTCCCAATGAGTCGTCGGATGACTAGTCATTTTCCTAACGAGTCATCAATGACTAATTATTTTCCTAACAAGTCATCAAATGACATGTTGTTTGAAATGATTAGAATGTATTCCAACGAATCGTCAAGTGAATTATCATTTGACCCAAAGGGTCGTCAAATGACTCGTCATTTGGGGAAATGCTATTGTTCAGACAATCATGATGGATTAAGAAAATGACTCGTCATTTGACCTAACGAGTCGTCAAGTGACCCGTCATTTGACCAGCAATGGGAAAAATGTGGGAAATTCGAGTGTACTTCACGAATTAAGGAAATAACTCATCATTTATTTAACGACTCATCAAATGACTCGTCATTTGCCTAACGAGTCGTCAAAGGACTTGTCATTTCTAGCAGTATGAAAATTTCTATCGAATCATTAAGGGTATTTTTATAAATTCTAAACTCCTAATTCCTAAACTACATCTCTGTAAGCCTTGAAAAAAGTGTTTTAAGGGAGTTTAACCTATTCTAATTCATTCAGATCCCATGCATGTAAAGTTTAGAAGTTCCTTTTTGAAGGTCAAGCTTGAATCCTATCGATTCTTTCCTAAGTCTCTTGGGCTTCCAAATTCAAATCGAGATTTAGTTTACCCAGGTATGTAAGGCTATGAATGAGATTTTTCTTCTACTCTCATGTCTAAATTTTTCCTCAAGTTCATGAATTCAAGTCTTAATTCAAGTTTATGGCCTTATGGGGTTTTTTCCCAATTTCATGAAATTCTCTATGATTTATTTATGGGTCAATTTCCTTCATGTTTCAAGGAATATTTTAAGATTCATGGGCAGATTTTATACCTATTTTGATTAGAAATTCATGATTTCAAGTTTTAGAGAATTTTGTCCAATTATGCAAGTTTCATGAAAAGTCAAGTTTATGATTTATAATTTCAAGTATGATGATATCTAACATGAATGAATATTAACTAATTTCCCATGTATGGATATATGATTTTGACTTATGAAGTCTATTTCAAGTATGCATGCTTTTAAGGTTTTGGGCGTGCCTACATAGGTTAAGCATATTTTCATGTTTCAACTCAATTCCATAAAAAATTTGCTTACTATATGGTTTTAGAGTCTATACTCCCACTTTGAGCTTATGGTATGTTTTCAGCTTCATCGAAAAACGATGGTGAGCACCTTGAATATTTTTGGGAGTAGTGTCTAGTACCAAGTAAGCCAGGGGTTTAGGTAAATCCCAGATCTCATAATTACGTGCCAATGCAAGTTTATATATATACATTGGTACCTCCCTTCTTGGCATCCCCTATCCCCATAGGGGCCTTCAACTTAATATCCATATCATCGTAGCACCCTTAGCCCTGGCAAGGTTTTGGACGGCTCTACCCACTTGAGTGTCATAGTTAGGGCATCAAGTAAGCTCTATCGTGGTGTTAGTTATGACGAGTCTCCCATTATTACTCATGATTTCAGTTATTTATGTTCATGACTTATGATATTATGTTTTACAACAAGTTTGACCCAAATAACTAGTTTATGAGCTTTTACTTGTGATTTTAGCTATGAAAAGTCATATGAGTTCTATTTTTATCTTTGGTCATTCTACTCAGATATGATACTCAGTTTATGACTATATATATGCCTCAAATTTAGATTTCAGCATGCAGTCCCTACTCTTCTGATCTAATGATTTATGTTTATATGCATGATTTCAGTTAATATTTACTCAACATTTTTTACTTACCTTTCATACTTAGTACATTCCAAGTACTGACTGCATATTCTATGCTGTATCATTTCATGACACAAGTCCAAGTGATCAGATTCAGTTCCACCATTAGTCTAGCTATTCCCCGCAGTCTAGCACAATTCTTATTGTTAGTGAGTCCTCATATTCCGAGGAAATTCAGTTTAGTGTTTGATTGTGTTGTTTCAGTTTCAAACTCTAGCTAGCTAGTTGGGGCTGTTGTCCTATCATCTCATTAGATAGTTTAGAGGCTTATCAGATATTATATAGATTTTTAGCTTTGTCGAGTGTTGACTCTATTTATGATTGTTATGTTATTCAGACTTCCTCTTATTCATGTTTCAGTTATCAAATTCTGCTTTAATATATGCTCTTAGTTGTTATGTTCATCATGGGTGAACTTGGAGCCATTCGTGGTTCTAGGTCCTGTGTCTCAGTCCAGGGTCCCTAGTAGGGTCGTGACAAACTTTGTATAAGAGTATTAGATTTTGAAGTGTCCTAGGGTATCTAAAAGCCACGTAAGTAGAATCTTTTTCATGGGTGTGAAACGCGCCACACTTATGAAGAAGTGGCTACAAAATGTTTTAGGAAACTTCCCTTCTTTCATGATTCTACCTCGTGCTACAAAGTTCAACTCTTCTACTCTCCTAATGTGTGTTACACACGTTTGCAGAAGTATGTCTCCCCGAAGAACCAATGAATGTCAGCCAGCCCCCTATTCGGGTAGGTTACGGATGCTGAGCTCAAGGCTACCTTCAGAGTGTTGGTATGAGCCATGACCACTCAGCTTAACCAGCAGATAATCGCATCCGCGGTCTCTACTGGAGAGACAACAATTACTAGGGTTCAACACCTCATGGGAAAGAGTCCACCTAAGTTTGTTGGTTTCAATGTGAATAGGGAGTCAAGGGGAGAGGAAAGGGAAAATATAGGGCCAGGATGGCAAACATTGAGTTTTCCCAGCAAGGGTCAGGTGGTGGAAATCACCCTTAGCTTCAGCGGGAATCTTTGGCTTCCACTCGGGGAAGCAAGTCTAGGGTGAGGGAGATTACATATCCTGTGTGAAAGAGTTGTGGGAAGAACCAACCAGGGAAGTTCTTGGTAGGTTCAGGCATTTTATTTTGGTGTGGCCAGCCTGGTCATAAACTCAGAGACTGCCCATTAACAAAGCAGAGTGGCCAGAGAGGCCATGCCCCAGCCACCCTTCCAACAGCCCTGTCTAGGTGGCCAGCGTGCCTGAAGTATGGTAGGAAACACTTGAGGGAGTGTTTATCTGGCAGACATGGTTGTTTCGAGTGTGGTAAGCTTGAACATATGCTTAGAGATTGCCCGTCGGCTAGACAGGGTCAGGATAGAGCCAACGCTCCAGCCACCAGAACAACAACTTTAGTTGCTCGCCCATCTCAATAGGTTGGGCTACCTAGTGCAGGTGGCGGCCAACTCTAGATATAGTCATAGGTATTTCATAACCCTTTTAGCTTGATCCTCGCATGTTGTTAGACTTGGGATTCATGGTATAAGGTTTACGATTCCTTTTGTATCCTAGCTTGGAATTTGTCCATAGATGGTATGAAATGCTTCTAAGTATGAAACCTTCAGTGATAACTATAGAGGCAAATGGAAAGTCAGTGATTAGTGAGGTAGCCCAGCCTTAAGAAAGATCCAAGAGCCCTAGAATGATGGCCTTAAGCTGAGGGGGGATGGTAAGTTGAAGAGTCAAGTCAAGTCTTGAGTGTTTTAGTAGGGAAGAACTGGGTATGATAGCTTTGGGATGTCAATCCTTCCTATTCGGATGTTTCCTTTACGTTTCAGTCAACGTTACATTCTACTTATGCTTATATTCAGGCTCCTAGAATTTATAAATAATCACTTCAAATGGTGATCCTAGTCTTCTTCCATGATTCCATAAATCTCAACTTCATTTCATGACCCTCATTATATATGTAAACTCATGTCTCTCAGCATGCTAAGCTCTATGAACTCAGTCCTTAAGATTTTCCTTAACAGCTCATAAGATCATGCTATATTAGGTATATGCCCAACTTAGATTTCTTGAACAATTTGTGCTCACAATTTACTTACTCTAAACCCGATGTATGTTTCCCCATGATGGAAATGATGGTTAAAATGTGTACATTTAGGATGACTCTCTTTCATGCCGTAGGTGCTAGGCATGGAGAAGTGCATGAAGCATAGTTATTAGTAGCCAAGCCGGGAAGATAGGGAAATTCTTGTATAACGTTAGCTACAAGCAACCATGGGATAACCATAACTGATAGGCTCGAATGAGGTGGTGACATACAGGTAGATCATATTATCGTGTGACCGTGACTCTTGAGTAGCGCTCGAACTTGTATGACTTTCTTATTTAAGGGAAGTAATGTTCTTCGTGGATAACTCTAGGTTACCGAAGAACATGAATGGTTTTGTTCCATATTGTGATTTCTTTAGGGTTGGTCTCGATTGTGTATTGATGCAACATGGTAAGGTCATTGTGTATGACTCTAGACAGCTTAAGACTCATGAGAAGAAATACCCGACACATGACCTAGAGTTGGCAGCCGTGGTGTCCTCTTGAATATTTGAAGGCACTACTTGTATGGGGTACCTGTGGATGTGTTCACGGACCACAAGGGCCTTTAGTATGTGTTCATGTAGAAGGACCTGAATTTACGACAAAGGAGATGGCTAGAGCTTCTAAAGGACTATGACATGAGTGTCCTTTATCATTCGAGCAAGGCCAATGTAGTGGCAGATGCTCTTAGAGGCTGTCCATGGAGAGTGTGTCTTATGTTGAGGATGGAAGGAAGGAGTTGATGAAGGATGTGCATCAACTTGCTCGTTTAGGAGTTCTCCTTATTAACTCGATAGATGGTGGTGTCATTGTTTAGGATAGGTCAGAACCTTCATTGGTGATCGAGGTTAAGACTAGGCAAGATGAGGATTATATCTTGGTAAGGCTAAATGAAGCTATCCAGAATCAGAAGGTAGAGGTCTTCTCCCAAGAGGGAGATGGTGTACTTCGATATCAGGGTTGTTTATGTGTTTGGGGTGTTGATGACTTAAGAGAGCAAACATTGGGCGAGGCTCATGGCTCTTGGTATTTTATCCACCCAGGTGCCACAAAGATATATTGTGACTTACGGAAAGTTATTGGTGGAATGGCATGAAGAAGGACATAGCGGGGTTCATGGCGAAGTGTTCGAATTTCCAAAAGGTGAAGGTTGAGCATCAGAGACTTGGGGGTATGCTTCAAGATATTAGTATCCCTATTTGAAAGTGGGAAGATATCAATATGGAATTCATCACAGGGTTGCCTCGTACACGCCGATAGTATGACTCTATATGGGTGGTTGTAGATAGGTTGACCAAAGCAGCTCATTTCTTACCGATTAGAACTATCGATTCAGTTGAGGATTATGTTAGATTGTACATTTGGGAGTTATTTCAGGTGCATGGAGTTCCCTTATCCATCATCTCAGATAGAGGTACTCATTTTACCTCACAGTTTTGGAGATCTTTTCAGAAAGGACTTGGTTCTCAAGTTAAGCTTAGCATGACTTTTCACTTGCAAACAGATGGTCAGGCCGAGCGGACCATTTAGACTCTTGAAGATATGTTGAGTGCGTGTGTGATTGACTTTAAGGGTATTTAGGATGATCATTTTCCTCTCATTAAGTTTGCTTACAATAACAGTTACCACTCCAGCATTCTGATGGATCCATTTGAAGCTCTTTATGGGTAAAGGTGTAGATCACCTATCATATAGTTTGAAGAAGGCGAGGCTATATTGATAGGGCTAGATTCCGTTCATGAGGCCATGGAGAAAGTCCAGCTTATTAGGGCAAGGCGAAAAACAACTCAAATTCGTCAAAAGTCTTATACGGATGTTAGATGGAGAGAGCTTGAGTTTGAAGTTAATGATTGAGTGTTTTTGAAGGTGTCTCCCATGAAGGGAGTAATAATCTTTGAAAATAAAGGGAAGCTTAGTACCTAATATGTTGGTCGTTATCGGATTTTTAGGTGAGTTGGCAAAGTGGCATATGAGTTGGAGCTACCAACAGAGTTAGCCTCGGTAAATCCAGTTTTCCATGTATCTCTATTGAAGAAGTGTATTAGTGACCCAACCTTAATTATCTCGATGGAGAGCATAGGTGTGAAGGAAAACCTTAGTAATGAGGGGTTCCGGTTGAGATCCTTGATCGTCAGGTTCGGAAGTTGAGAAACAAATAAGTAGCTTCAGTGAAGGTTTTGTGGAGGAATCATCTTGTTGAGGGAGCTATGTGGAAAGCCAAAGTAGATATAATGGCTAGGTACCCACATTTTTTCCTTTCGGCTCAGTTTCAGCATGAGGTATCAGTTTCCTCCTTAGTACTCTATTTAGTTTCATGTCAAGCTCATGTCTCTAAGTTCCTTTCATGCCATTGCATGTATGTATGTTTCATGAATTCAGTTCTGTCATGTATTTCAGTCCGAAGTCAGTTACTCCGTTAGTTTTTAGCTTTAGTTGTCAAGTTTCGGGATTGCAGTTCCTTCCCTGGCCCTTCAATATGCTTAATCTACATTTGAGGATGAATGTTTCCAAGGGGAGATAATGTAACACCCCAAAAGTCCCTAAGATCAGACCCGAGAATTCAAATAGAGAAAATAGAAAAATCTGTACCAAGTCACAGAACGAGTTGTCAAATGACTTGTCATTTTACCTAACGAGTCATCAAGTGACTCATCATTTGAGAAGATTAGAATTCCTCCTAATGAGTTGTCAGATGACTCGTCATTTGCTTAACGAGTCTTCAAGTGACTCATCATTTGCCTAGCAAGTCGTCAAGTGATTCGTCGTTTGAAAAGATCATAATGTATTCTAACGAGTCATCAAGTGACTCATCATTTGACCCAATGGGTCGTCAAATGACTCATCATTTTGGGGGAAATGCTATTTTTCAGACAGTCATGATTGATTAAGAAAACAAATCGTCATTTGACCTAATAAGTCGTTAAGTGACCTGTCATTTGAGCAGCAGTGGGGAAAAGTGGGAAATTCCAGTGTACTTCACTGATTAAGGAAGTTACTAGTCATTTGTGTCACGCCCCAAAACTGGGGTAGGGCGCAACTGGTATTCGATTCATGATTGATTGAGAAGCCGGCTATATTACATTTGTAACTATAACACTTAGGCCATCCAGGTCACCTGTCATAATACACTGAAGAATAAACTGGACCCATAAGGTCTCAACAAATACGGGGTAAACAATCGAAATGCACCAAGGCAATTAGTGTGCTAAACCAAGCAACAACAAGCCGACGAGGCCACAAACTGAATAACACTGTACACACTAAGTCCACAAAGCCTCTAAAGAGTAAACTGACTGATGGTCGGAACAGGGCTCCGATCTACCCATAACTGCATCTCAAAACTCAAGCATAAATAACTAAGCCCTAGCTCTAGAAAGAAAGGAGCATACCAACCATCTGTTGATCTCACGAACTGCTACTCAACTGGCCATTCTGACCTCTACCTGCACCTGCGGCACGAACGAAAGTCCCCAAGCAAGGGGACGTCAGTATAATGAAATGTACTGGTATGTAAGGCCGGAACTGTAACCATGAGATAACAATCCTGTAATAACTAACTTAGCACATAAACATATAAAGGATAAATATAACCTGGAACTCTGCAACTTGTAATTGATAACAGCTTACTATAACATAACTGAACTCAAGATAACTGAACCAAGAATAAGGAATGGTAACAACCTAGAATCTTGGAAACTGAAAACTTATAATAACTCTATAATGAAATGAAATTACAACTAAGAAATGCACAATCGGGGTAAACAATCGAAATGCAACCAAGGCAATTAGTGTGCTAAACCAAGCAATAACAAGCTGACGAGGCCACAAACTGAATAACACTGTACACACTAAGTCCACAAAGCCTCTAAAGAGTAAACTGACTGATGGTCAGAACAGGGCTCCGATCTACCCATAACTGCATCTCAAAACTCAAGCATAAATAACTAAGCCCTAGCTCTAGGAAGAAAGGAGTATACCGACCATCTGTTGATCTCACGAACTGCTACTCAACTGGCCATTCTGACCTCTACCTGCACCTACGGCACGAATGAAGGTCCCCAAGTAAGGGGATGTTAGTATAATGAAATGTACTGGTATGTAAGGCCGGAACTATCACCATGAGATAATAATACTATAATAACTAACTTAGAACATAAACATATAAAGGATAAATATAACCTGGAACTCTGCAACCAGTAATTGATAACAACATAATATAACATAACTAAACTCAAGATAACTGAACCAAGAATAAGGAATGGTAACAACCTAGAATCCTAGAAACTGAAACCTTATAAAAACTCTATAATGAGATGAAATTGCAACTAAGAAATGCACAAGAAAGAAACTATAACTGTAATGCCAGCGACCAGCCAACCGTAAATCCACATATAAAATTCGTCCAGCCGGTGTACAACACTGGGGTAAAATAAAATATCTCTAGCTAATGTACCACACCGAGGTAAAATAAAAATAAATCTTAATCACCATGATAAATGGAGCTGATAGAGCTCATATAAATTATCTGAATACTGAAAACCATAAAATATGCTGATCAGTAACTATAACATGTGTAGTATCTTACCATGACCCCTATTACTACAATTATACCATACACATATAGGTCTTTCATTTAGCACTTAAATACATACATATGCTGTGAATGAATTCTAGGGAAGTTCGTAGAACTTGAATATCATAAAGAAATGTGTAGACTCACTCATGATTTTAAATATCTCATAGAAATTCTAACAGGAGGAGTAGAGAGGAATCACTTAACCTAATATTTTCTATTAACAATCTTAGCATTCATTTCGTGCTTATAGTCGTTTGACTTTCATACTTTCATATCAAGAATTGTGAGCATACCTCATTCATTGCACATCATATCACATCTCGAGGTAACTTATGAACAGGAAGACATAACTTGTGTATCTCAACCTGGAGCTATTTAATATACAAATGCTAGGCAACTGTCTAGGGGCTGCATTAAGATAAACAAAGACTTATAGTCGTGCTTCAGACAATGTAGGAAAAGCTTACATGGAACATTGCAATATATGTGGAGCTTAGAAAAGCTTAGCAGCATTATAAACAGTTTATAATCTTCTAAGAAAAATAAAATCCTTTAAAACTTGAAAAAGTTAATCCAGCTCTTAGAACAAATAATCAAAGATAATTGTTTAAAAGTACAATGAAGAACTTCTCTTTAACTTGAGTCACTATCTCAAAATATTCAATTCTAATTATTTCTTCAGGAGTTAACACTTTATTGGCCTTTCATTGGCTTAACACAACTGAACAAAAACAACTTTATTTATAACTCTTTTGTTAAACGTCTTTAGAATAGGGTAAACCTTGCTAGCTATTTGCCTAATTCATTAACAATAGTAACACTTATCATCAAATTTAACAACCTTTAGCTCTACTTTTTGTATTCATTTTGAATTCTTTTCCAAACAGGATTCTTCATTCCCTACCTAATTATTTACTCTCGTGTTCACTATTCCAACAATTCTTGTACGCACTTACCTTCTTACCTAATTGCCAACCTTGTCTCTTAAACTCATCTTGCTCAAATTTTAACGTCACTCAAAGGTTCTTGAAATCAACTATGGACAGAAGGCATATATCTCACATATTACCTTAAAAGGTCTAACATTTACTCTTATCTCTCCTTTGCTACTAGCGTCTCAACTTTTACACTTAGGTTAATTTCCTTACACATCTACAACTTTCAAAGAACATGCGACGTGTCTAATTAAAGCCTGCAATTCTTAGGAGGTCTAGATAGCTCAAGAGCTCTAATAAACATATAGCGACTTTCTAAAGGAAATCCTTGCCGCTTTAGCACATAATTTGAATGTAAGCATAAACATATATATTATGATTTTTGTCTAACATGTTAACATCAAGATATTGTGCATAACCTGCCAATAATGATTGTCCCATAGAAATATCAACAGTTTACCGATTCGGGTTCTATCTTCCAAGTTTAATGTATCAGTTAATTAAGAAACATATTAATTAGTCTCTTAGCTTGAGGGAGAGAGATCTAGGAAGCTTCTCATGGCCCTAGTCACCTTGAAACATGAATATAAGAGGGTAGGTAACTTTTGTAGGGAAATTCCATTTTGTTACCCTCATTAACCCTTATTGAGTTAAAAATGATTTCAACTATTAGGTTTGCCCGCGTGTCGTCATCTTGCCATGTTTACCAATTTCCTTAGCAACCATAATGTGAAACAACTTTGAAACCACAAACACATTATAAATGTAAAGGACCAGCTCACAGTGCCCACGCCGAGGGGACTTCAGAATCAATTTACAACTACAACCATAATCGAATGCAATTGTCCTCTCCGTTTTACATTTCTGTGTTCCAAAATGCAATGGGAAATAGATAATCATAGGTGCAAATATTGTCTGATATCAAAAATATGGTGGATATGATATTTAAGAAAAGTAAAGTTTCATGAGAGATAGAGACTATTTGTGAAGATATTTGCATGCTTATGAGTTTCATTGATGACATATATGTTGTACATATTCCTAGATCATGGAATATACTAGCACACAATAGCTAAATTTTCTATGTCGTCGTTACATAAAATTATTTGGTTTTATGGTTTTTATAATTGAATAGTAAATGTTGTTGCTGCATCATTTAACTCTTTATGATCATTTATGCATGAATATGGTAAAGGTGTTGAAAAAACAAAAGTTGGACCAATTTTAGAATTTTTTTTAAGGCCCAAATACATCTAGTTCAAAGATAGATTTTCAATTGAGACTCCAAAGCTCTAAAGTTTATTAAATAGCTTAAGAGACTACTTCATGTCTTTATAAGTTGTGAAATAAATTCTATCTATATATTTAGGATTGAATTAATACATTTAATTCAACGACTAAAGTTACATTAGGATTACAAATCTTTCAAGAAAATAATTATGTTAGCTAAATTATGATGTTAATTCATTAATTAAATTAATAAAATAGTTAAATGCTAAATATTATTTCAAGCAAAACCACTTCTCTAAAGACCTTATTTTACAAAACTAGGTATTTTTTTAGCTACAAATTATTTAAATTCGTCGGTTAACTATATTTGGAGATTTTTCAACGTACCTCATTGTTATACCCCAAAAGCTCAAAGATCAGACCTGAGAATGGAAATAGAGAAAACTGAAAATTCTGCACCAGATCACAGAACAAGTCGTTCTATGACCTGTGGGTGTAGACCACGAGCCGTGAAGTGATTCGTGGTGAAGTGCTCGACTTGAGTTGGAGGCTTGCCATTTGGGGTCACCACGGGCATGACCACGAGTTGTGGTCAGGCCCCACGACTCGTTGAGTCAGCCTTGGCCAAGGGAAATTGAAAGGAGAAGTTTTAGTGGCAGTGCACTCTACGGTTGGATCCTACGAGTCATGGTCATGCACCACGATTCGTTGGAATGGTCGTGGTCCGTAGATTTATTTAAGGTTGGGCAGCTGGGCAGTAAGGACCACGAGTGGTGACCACGTATCGTGGTCACCAATAACGACTCGTGCAGTGGCCCATGATGAGTCCCAGGGAATGTTAACAGTGTACTCGACGATTGGTGGCTAGGAGTCGTGACCTTGGATGATGACTCTTCCATTCCCTCATTGGGACTGGCATTCAGTTTTTAACTATGAATTTATTAAGGGTATTATCATCATTTCTAAGCCCTAGGGTCCTATACTATGTCGTTTTTCAGGGTGTATTAAGATAATTTAAGTTATTCTAGCCTATTCAAAACTCATGCATGCAAAGTTCAGGGGTGTAGAGCGTGATCAAGCATAAAACCCAAAGGTTCTTCACCAATTGTTCTTCAATTCTTGGGCAAGTAAGAGAGTGATAGAATCCAAGTCTCTCAGGTACGTAGGGTTATGAATGTGTAGATTCATTCAGACTCATGCCCAATATCTCCTAATTCATTAAATTCTATTCGAAAATCTTATGGGATTTTATTTCAAATTCCTAGGAAATCCTAATGATCTATCTATGGGTTAATATCTCTCATGTTTCACATCATATTTTTACGAATCATGGTAGATTTTACAACTAATTCGTTTATAAATTTATTGATTTAAATTTCTATAAAATTATGCTCAATCATGCATGTTCTATGATAAATCGAGTTATGATTTTACATTGATTTTGATGTTCTCTAACCCGTCATGATTTAATGACTTATGATATGGATTTACTCAAATGCGCATTATGAATTTATGATTACTAAGTATATACATATTTTACAAGTATGCATGAAACTCATGATTTATGATTTATGATTATGGCCGACTCACGGACCTTATTTCATTGCTAGTTCACATATTTCAAGCATGTTTATGATTATCATGATTTAACTAGCCCATGAATTCCATGTATATTATCCTATGAGAACTGTATATATTTTGGGAGTATTATTTGACACCGAGTAGGTTCGGGGCCCAGGTTTTGCCTCGAATCTCAGAACTACGTGCCACCATAGGTCATGCTGGGACCTCCCTTGAGACTATCCCCCTTGCCCCAAATGGCCTTTCATGAGTGATATCACGTCTTTCATGGATCTACCCTTGGCAAGGTACGAATACCCTCCTGACTAGGGGTTTACCGGTTGGGCTCCATGTGTTCTCATATGGGGTATGACGGTTATAAGAATCTCCTATTGTTCCTCATGATTTATGTATGATTATGGTTATATACTTTGGCTCAAGTCATGTTTAATAAAGCTTTTCTCTCATGAGCATAATTATGAATGAATTACGAATGTTTTGAAAACCTTGAGACTTATGTGTCATTATGATATATAAGTTATATTCATGTTGTCCTACGCTTATGAACTTTTATGTATTTTAAAATATCCATTTTACTTACCTTACATAATTGGTACATTCACGTACTGACTGCATACTCTATGTTGTATCGTTTCATGATACAGGCTCTAGTACTTAGATTCAGCCTTGGCCCTAGTCAGCTTTTGGAATAGCATCAGTCTTTGTTGGTGAGTCTTCATCCTCGGGGTTTCTTTTCCCATGTATCGATTCGGGCCTATGTTCGAATTGTGACAAACTTGGTATCAGAGCCATAGGTTTGAAGTGTCCTAGGGTGTCCAAAAGCAGCATTAAGTAGAGTCTTTTCATGGGTGTGAAGCGTGTCACAAGACAAAGAGGCTACGAAATATTTAGGAAATGTTTCCTTCTTTCATGATCTCATGTCGTGCAATGAAATGCCTATCTATCCTTCTAACTCGTGCGCTATACGTTTGCAGAATCACGCCTCCATGTCGAGTGAACAGAAGGAGAAACGGAAATGGCAACGAAGAGGGGCACCATCAGGCCCTACCTGCCCATGAGGAGCATGCACCAGACCCGGCTGCCGACACTGAATTCAAGGCAACCATACAAATGCTAGCACATGCCTTGACCTCCCAGGTCAATCAACAGGCGGTGGCGCATCTCCCTCAGAATGGGAATGCGGCGGTGGCTCGGGTCAGGGATTTTTTGAGGATGAACCCACCAGAGTTCCTTGGGTCAAAAGTAGATAAGGACCCACGTGAGTTTATTGATGAGATTCTGAAGATCACCCAGGTCATGGAGTGGCAAATGGGGAGTGCATTGACTTGGCCTATTATTAGCTGTAAGGGGTTGCGCATATCTGGTTCAAACAGTAGAAAGATAGTAGGGCAGTGGGAACAAGCCCTATCAATTGGGAGGAGTTTCATGCTGCCTTTCTAGATTGGTTCTTCTCTCGTGAGATCAGGGAACTGAAGGCGGCCAAGTTTGTGAATCTGAAGCAGGGTAATATGTTAGTTTAGGAGTATGCTTTGGAGTTCACCCGTTTATCCAAGTGTGCGCCAGAGTTAGTGACAGATCAGAGAGCTCGGGTGAGCAGATTTGTACATGGAGCGGTGGACTACCTAGATAAGGATTGTAGGATCGTTATGCTACATTAGGAAATGGATTTTCCTTGACATAGTTTTACATGCCCAGCAGATGGAGGCGATGCATCGGAGGGAGAGAGAGGCCAAGAGGGTTAGTACAAACAATTATGGGACTTCTCATCCTAGATCGGGGGGCGGGCATCACCAGCAGTCTTAGCACAGGTCTTTTTCTCTAGCACCATCATCAGCTAGTGCATCATCTAGGCCACGAGGTGATCAGAGGGGCAGGGCTTTAGATTCGAGGGGCTAGGGTAGCATGAAAATATAGCGCACCTTCCCAACTTGTGCAAAGTGTGGTAAAAATCACCCAGGGAGGTGTTTAGTTGGCTCAGACGCTTGTTTCAGGTATGGCAAACCCGTACATAGACTCAAGGATTTCCCTTCAGCCAGATCAGGGGGTGGTGGAGCCCGTATGTCAGCTGTTAGCTTAGAAACTCCAGCAGCACGTCCCTCCTAGCATGGTGCTTCGACTAGTACAGTTGGCACTCAGCGCCAGAATAGGTTTTATGCCCTTGCAACTCGACAGGAGCAGGAGACTTCTTCAGACGTGGTTACGGGTATGTTACCAGTTTTCCATCTTGACGTATATGCTTTGTTAGATCCAGGGGCTACCTTGTCTTTTGTGACACCTTATGTGGCTAGTAGTTTCGGAGTCATTCCTAAAATCTTGTCGGAACCCTTCTCAGTCTCTACTCTAGTGAGTGATTCAGTTGTAGCTAGATGAGTGTATAGAAGCTGCCCGGTCACAGTCCTTCAGAAAGTCACCTTAGCAAATTTAGTAGAGTTAGCCATGACCAATTTTGATGTTATCCTCAACATGGACTGGCTATTTTCATGTTATGCCTCCGTTAGAACCCGTCCGATAGAGTTCAGATTTTCGGGTAAGCCAGTCTTAAAATGGAAGGGTAGTTCAACAGTGCCTGTAGGTCATTTGATTTCCTATCTTAAGGCCGGAAAGATGATTTCTAAAGGTTGTGTGTACCATTTAGTTACGGTTAAGGATGCTACGTCCAGCACCCCAACTATCCAGTAAGTTCCAGTGGTATGTGAGTATCCAAAAGTGTTTCTAGATGATCTACCAGGTATTCCTCCCAAGAGGAAAATCAATTTTGGTATTGACCTCCTACCCGACACACAGCCTATATCTATTCCTCCTTACAGAATGACCCAATCCTAGTTAAAAGAGTTGAAGGAGCAATTGAAGGACCTTCTAGAAAAGGGTTTCATCAGACCTAGCAAGTCTCCATAGGATGCACCAGTTCTATTTGTTCGAAAGAAGGATGGTTTTCTTCGGATGTGCGTTGACTATCGGCAACTGAACAAAGTCACCATGAAGAAAAGGTATCCTCTGCCAAGGATTGATGATTTGTTTTACCAGCTTCAAGGTGCCAAGTTCTTTTTGAAGATAGATCTCATATCCATATACCATCAGCTTAGGGTTTGGGAGAGTGACATTCCAAAAACAGCCTTCAGAACTCGGTATGGTCATTATGAGTTTGTAGTTATGTCTTTTGGACTAACGAATGCTCCTACAACTTTTATGGACTTGATGAATATGGTGTTCAAGCCATATTTGTACATGTTCATGATTGTGTTTATAGATGACATTCTCATATACTCTCAGAGCAAGGAGGAGCATGGCGCTTATTTGAGGGTGGTGTTGTAGACTTTGAAGGATCATCAACTATATGCAAAAGTCAGCAAATGTGAGCTTTGGTTAAATTCTATGGTGTTCTTGGGTCATGTGGTGTCTAGAGAGTATGTGCAATTAGACTTGCAAAAGATAGAGGCGGTGAAGAATTGGCCCAGACCGGTGAATCCTTCAGATATCAGGAGTTTCTTTGGCTTAGCTAGTTACTATCAAGGATTTGTTGAGGGGTTTTCATCTATTGCAGCACCATTGACTAAATTGACCCAAAACAAAGTGAAATTCAAATGGTCAAATGCTTGTGAGAGGAGCTTTCGGGAGTTAAAGACTCGACTTACCTCGGCACCAGTGTTGACCCTACCCGAGGGTACCGATGGGTTCATGGTGTATTGTGATGATTTAAGGATCTAATTTGGGAGTGTATTGATGCAGCATGGAAAAGTTATAGCTTACACTTCTAGACAACTGAAAGTACATGAAAAGAACTACTCGACTCATGATCTCGAATTGGCGGCGGTGGTATTTGCCTTGAAAATATGGAGACACTACTTGTACGGGGTCCACGTGGATGTGCTTACGGACCATAAGAGTTTTCAATATGTGTTTACCCAGAAGGATCTCAAGCTGCATCAAAGAAGGTGGTTGAAACTACATAAGGATTCTGTCATGAGTGTCCTTTACCACCCGGTCAAGGATAATGTAGTAGCAGATGCACTTAGTAGACTCTCTATGGAGAGTGTGTCCTATGTGGATGAGGGCAGAAAGGATCTAGTGAAGGATATGCATCGACTTGCAAGGTTGGGAGTTCGTTTGGTTGACTCAACTTATGGCGGTGTTATAGTTCAGAAAGGATCAGAATAGTCCTTGGTGACTGATGTAAAAGCTAGACAAGATGAGGACCCTATTTTGTTAAAGTTAGAGGAGGTCATGCAGAATCAGAAGGTAGAGGTCTTCTCAAAAGGGGGAGATGGCGTGCTTCGATACCTCTCTCTAAATCATGAATGATCTATGACTAATCTATGGAGTTTTAACCCAATGCATGAATTTCCTAATTCTTTACATGGGTATGATTTAAATATGTTTTTATTATTGAATTATGAAGCATGGGCAAGTTTTATAATGTTTTCAATTAAAAATCATGTTTCTAGCTTTATGACATAAAAAATGCATAGTTGAAAAGTTCATGAAAGATGAGGTTTGTGATGAATGCATGATGATGATGAGATATTATGATGAAAAGTATGTTTCCAAGCTACCCATGTGTATAATCATGTTTTCGATATGAATTGAGTATTTTCAAGTATGATAAAGCTATGGGCAATGCCCACATGTTTAAATACAATTGATGATTTCCCGAATTAAGCTTACCAAATGATTTTGGAGCGAAGACTCCCAATATTCTTTTAGCTTGTGGCATATTTTGAGCTAAAGCTTCTCATATGCATGATTTCACAAATGATATGTATTTGATGATTGAGCTTTGCCAATAGACGATGTTGAGCTTTGGTAAATAATGATGTAGAGCATATGCATGTTTTTGGGAGTAGTGTCTAGCACCGAGCAGGCTAAGGGTTGATCATCCTATGCCTTAGAACTATGCGCCGATGTAGGTTTATGCATTATGACTTTGGGACCTCCCTTGTGAGCTATCCCCTGCCTTATTAGGCCACAAGGTTGATATCGATATTATGATATTGTCCTTAGCCCTGGCAAGGTTTTGGACGACTCTACCCACTTGAATGTGATAATTGGGACCACCTAAGCTCTATCGTGGTATGTCTGTTAAAAGATGAGTCTCTCATTATTCCTTATGATTTCAGTTATGCATGTTCATTACTCATAAGATTTCCATATGTCAGCATGTTCTAAAGCAAGTTTGACTCAATGTTCAACTATACTTATAAATATCATATTTCAGCTTTGAGTCAATCGATTATGTTGTATTATGTTATGATGATATGTTATGTTATGATGAGATTATGATTTCATAAAGAATGCATGCAAGCCCTACTATCAGATTCTTAATGTTTTTGTTTTACGTTATGTATTTCTTTAAATGATTTCTTACCTTAGCGGTTTTACTTACCCCGCATACTCAATACATTTCACGCATTCATCACATACTCTATGTTGTACCGTTTCATGATACAGGATCCGGCTCTCAGGTTCAGCCCCTTTCGTAGTCAGCTTATCAGAGTTAGCCTTTGTGTTATTGGTGAGTCCTTATCTCCCGAGGACTAGACTATTCTGATTTTCTTCATGTGTTTTTAGTTTCAGCTTGTTGAGTTATTTGGGGTCTTGTGCCATCAACTCGTCATGTTTAGAGGCTTTTCAGAAATATGTATGTAATCAGCTTCAGATTGCGTATTATGATGTTATCTTTAAGTTTAGACTTCCACTATAATTATATTGTTGATTATTAAGTTTCATTGATGATTTAGATGTATGCTTATGCCATGGGTCGACTTGGGGTCTCTTAGGGCTCATTGTCCTGTGTTGCGATCCGGGCCTCTATTCGGGTCGTGGCACATACCTTAGTATCACGTCAGCATCGTGAATAGGTAAGGATATTTCTTCTTCATTTCATCCTCAGCCTGCCAAGTTACTTCCTCGATGTTATTACTTTGCCACAATACTTTACTCAAGGCGACTTCTTTGGTCTGATGTTTTCTAACTTGCTATTCAAAAATTGCAACTGGGACCTCAGTGTAGGTCTTCTCTTCAGAAATTTGGATATCATCAACAGGTATAACATGGGCTGGGTCTCTAATATATTTTTGCAACATTGATACATGAAATACTAGGTGGACTGCCGCTAGCTCTAGTGGCAACTCCAACTCATAGGCCACTTTGCCTATCCCGCGGATATCTCTGTAAGGCCCAACATATCTAAGGATCAGCTTGCCCTTTCAGTCAAATCACATGACGCCTTTCATAGGCGATACTTTCATAAAGACCCATATCAACAGTAAAATCCAGCGCTCGACGACGTATATCTGCATAAGACTGTTGCCTTCTCTGGGCTATCTGAAGTTGATCTCTAATAAGTTTCATCTAGTCAATAGCCTGCTGCACTAAGTCTGGCCCCACTAACTCTGCCTCACTGAGTTCAAACCAGCCTACTGGTGACCTGCACTTTTGCCCATATAAAGCTTTATATGGGGCCATCTTAAATACTCACATGGTAGCTGTTATTATAGGCAAACTCAATGAAGGAAACATGATCATCCCAGCTTCTGCCAAAATCTAAAACACAGGCATGCAGCATATCTTCAATCATCTGAATAGTGTGTTCAGCCTGCCCGTCTATCTGAGGATGAAATGAGGTACTGAGGCTTACCTAAGTGCCCAGGCCTTTCTAGAAAGACTTCCAGAAATTTGTTGTGAACTGAGCTCCTCTATCAGAAATAATGGATAAGGGGACGCCATATAGGCAAAGTATATCTCATATATAAAGCCTAGCATAATCCTATGTAGCATATGTTGTCTTACTGGAAAGAAGTGAGCTGATTTAGTTAATCTATCAACTATTACCCAGATAGAATCATGCTTCCTGCTCATTCGAGGCAATCCTATAATAAAATCCATATTAATCACCTCCCATTTCTAGGCTGGAATTTTTATATCCTTCACTAGACCTCTAAGCCTCTAGTGCTTGACCTTCACCTGCTAGCAATTGGGACACTGAGTCTCAAAACCTATGATTTCCTTTTTCATGCCATTGCACCAATATAGTTGCCTCAGGTCATGATACATCTTCGTGGCACCTGAGTGTACTGAATATCGAGAGTAATGAGCTTCATTCATAATTTGTTCCCGTGGCTCACCCACATTAGGTATACATAGACAACCCTGATATCTAAGAACTCAATCGGGTCCACAATCAAATAGGCTCTGCTTCTGCTGCAGTATACTGTCTCTTAGTAAGACTAACTCTGAATCATCATATTGTCATTGATTAACTTCCACTACCAAGGACGATTCTACTGTATTTTGGACAATAACACCCTTATCTTCGACATCTAGTAGCCGAATCTGTAAGTTAGCAACTGTTGTAGAGTCTTCGTCATTTCAATCCTGTCAACCTGAATATGACTCAAGCTACCCATAGACTTGTGACTTAGCACATCAGCTACAATATTTGCCTTTCCCGAATGATACAGGTTGCTAACATTATGACCTTTTAGGAATTCTAACCACCTTCTCTGGCGTAAATTCAACTCTCCTACTGGAATAGGTACTGAATGCTCTTATGATCTGTAAAAATATCAACATGTACCCCATACATGTAGTGACACCAGATATTCAGCGCGAACACCACCGCTGCCAATTCTAGATTATGGGTAGGGTAATTCTACTCATGCTTTCTCAGCTGCCTCGAAGCATAGGCAATGACTTTGCCATGTTGCATCAAAACACAACCTAAGTTGATCCTGGAGACATCACAATAAACCATATAACCCTCTGTACATTCTGGAAGAGTCAACACAGGTGCTGAGGTCAACCTATCTTTCAACTTCTAAAAACTGGGTTCACACACCTTTGACCGCTGAAACTTAGTTGCTTTATGAGTCAACTTTGTAAATGGGGCGGAGATAGTAGAAAAACCTTCTACAAATCTGCGATAGCAACCTGCCAATCCCAAAAAACTACGAACCTCTATACGATTCAAGGGTCTGGGCAAACTCTTTACTATCTCTATCTTCTGACTATCCACTCTTATACCTTCAGTTATAATTACATGACCAAGGAAAGCCATAGATGTTAGCCCAAATTCACACTTAGAAACTTTAGCATACAACTTGTGCTCCTGGAGAGTCTGTAACGCAGCTCTTAGGTGATCTGCACGCTCAACCTCTGATCGTGAATAAATTAGGATGTCATCGATAAAGATAATCACGAATACATCAAGGAAGGGCCTAAACACCCTATTTATCAAATCCATTAAATTTTTTGGGGAATTAGTAAGCCAAAATGACATCACTAAGAACTCATAATGGCCATGTCTAGATTTGAAGGCAGTCTTAGGGATATCAACATCCCTAACCCGTAACTGATGGTACTCGGGTCTCAAATCAATCTTTGAGAAGCATCTAAAACCCTATAACTGATCAAACAGGTCATCAATCCTGGGAAGTGGGTACATGTTGTTAATCGTAACCCTATTTTGTTGTTTGTAGTCAATACACATTCTTAACAACCCATCTTTCTTTTGCACAGAGAGCACGGGTGCATCCCAAGACGATACAGTAAGTCGAATGAATCCTTTCTCAAGTAGATCTCTCAACTGCTCCTTTAATTCCCTTAGCTCTACTGGAGCCATTCTATAAGGAGGGATCGATATAGGGCTAAGTACTTGGGAGTAGATTAATAGCAAAATCTATCTCCCTTTCAGGAGGAATTCCAGGCAAATCCTCTGGAAAGACCTCGGGGAACTCATTTACAACAAAAATTGACTGGAGAGTCGCAGGCTCATATTCCAAGTTTCTTACCTGAACCAAGTGAGAAATACAAACTTTGGATATCAACTTCTGAGGCTTAAGGTATGAAACAAACTTACCTTTAGGCGTAGCGGCATTACGTCGCCATTCCCGGATTGGCTCGTCGGGAAAATGGAATGTAACAACCTTGGCTCTACAATCAACATTAGCATTACATGCCGCCAACCAATCTATACCCATAATTACATCAAAATCAACCATTTCAAGCTCAACTAAATCAGCTAAGGTTGATCTATCACATACCAATACTACACAGTTTCAGTAAACTCATCTAGCTAACATAGATTCGCCAACTGCATAGAAACATCAAATGGCATAGATAATACCTCAGGGACTGTCTCAAACCAACTAGAAATCAATGGTGTAACATAAGAGAGTGTAGAACTAGGATCAAGCAAGACATATACTGCATGAGAGTAAATAATCAAATTACTTGTAACAATATCAGGTGAGGCCTCCTGGTCCTATCGACCGCCCAAAGCATAAAATCGATTCTGTGTTGCCCCGGAACTAGAAGTCTCTCTCCCTCTGCCTCTTCTACGACCTACTTCCAACTGAGGATCAGGTCTGGGAGGTCAAACAGAGGATGGAAAAGCAACCGCTGATTGCTCTAATCCTGCCTAGTCCCCCTCGATCCTATCTAAACAATCGTTCATAAAGTTCCCTGGCTGTCCACAACGATAACATACATTTTTCCCTTGACAGCACTGACCTGAATGAGATCTCCCACACTGGGAACAAGGCGACAATGGTAGTCTCCTCTGCCATGCCCACTCCTGTCGTCGAGAGCTAGACGGAGCGGGGCCCTGGTCTCTTCTCTATCCCTGATACTGAGGTGGGGCTCCCCAAAGGCCTAACTGACTTCCTAGATGACTGAGCCCCTGGGTCACCCTACGACCCTCTATAAGGAGCCACGGTCCTAACTCTCTTTCTTTGCTTTTGCTGTCTCCGAGTATCCCGTAATTGATGAACCAAATCCTTCGCCCTCTGAGCGAAAGCCTGAATTCATGCAGTATCCATGTTCTCCTGATTAGATAACCCCAAACAATCTCGAGCTATATGAAGCCCAAACACCAACACGAATCGATGAACTCTATCCTCTATCATCGGAACCATGTGTGGAGCATACCTGGAAAGAGAATTAAATCAAAGACAATACTCATGCACACTCATACTGCTCTACTCTAGGTGCAAAAATTTCTCAACTCGAGCCTGTCGAAGCTCCCCAGGTGGATAGTGGTGCGTAAAGGCCTCGAAGAACTCTTCCCACTCAACTGGCAGTGCATCAGCTCCTCTGGATCGAGCCCAAGCCTCATACCACAATATAGCCACATCATGTAGTCTAAAGGCTGAAATCTACTTCCTCAGTCACTATAGCTCGCATCATCTTCGACACCCTATATGTCTGATCAATAAAGTCCCGAGGATCCTTGCTCGGGTCTGATCTGGTGAATATGGTAGGGCTTAAACTTAAGAACTCGAGGGCCGTGGAACTCTCAGTTCCCTAGCCTCTATGTCTCTCTATCACCTTCAATCATTGCTCCTGACTAGTGGTTAAATGATCCATCATCTAAGAAGCTCCCTCAAGACCCTACCCTTCTGGAACAACCAGAGGTACCATAGGCGCGGGAGGGTCTGCCACTCTACTACCCTTAAGTACTGCTGGTGCAAGAGGAGTTGGAGGTCTATCTGCCACTACTCTAACCAGTTTTGGAGAAACTATAATCCTCAAGCAGGAGACTCACGCTGAGCCTCTGACCTGTCTCCCTAATCCACTACATGGCAACTAGTACCCTCTTCAATGGTTGTTCCAATCAACCTCATAGTCATCTTTCTTGTCACAGGCATATCTAAAACAATAATAGGATTTAGATATCGCTGTACTTATGACTTAGCTCTATAGAATGAACTATTAGTAAAAGAAGTGAACCAATTCCAAGATGCCCTATAGCCTCCTGATTATAAGTATGGTGCACAACATACCCATAAGCTAGACTCTACTAGACATGGCTTTATGGACTCCCTAGGACACGACTTCGCTCTGATACCAAGTCTGTCATGCCCCAAAACAGGGGTAGGATGCAACTGGCACTCAATTCATGATTGATTGCGGAGCCGACTATATAACATCTGAAAATGTAACAATAAGGCCGACCAAGCCACCTGTCACAACAACCCAAGATAAGTACTGGACCCATAAGGTCTCGATAATGATAAATAAGCAATCTAGATAGCCGACAAGGTTGCAATAAAGCTAAACATAGCAATGGAAAACCAACACGACTACATAACCAAAACTACTACTCAAACTAGTCCACATCAGCCTCTACAGTGTAAACAAATTGAAATGCACGGGATAAGGCCCCACCTACCCATGTTGTACAAAAAACTCAAAATAGTTAAAACTAGGGCATGGATCCTAGAAGAGAGGAGCATACCATTATTCTGTTGAAATCTAGCTCCTATAGCATCTGATGATCTAAGCCTCGACCTATACCTACAATACATTGTAGGATGGTCCCCAGATAAAGGGACATCAATACGAATAAAATGTACTGGAAGGATAAACATTTTAAATATATAATATAATAATGGTAACTGAGCTAGAAATAAGGAATAGTAACAACCTGGAAAACTGAAAATCAAAACCTAACATTAACTAAATATTGAAGTGTAAATGTAGCTATCTAATGCTCAATAAATACTATAACTAAAAAGCCAGTGGTAAGCCGACCATAAAATCCATATAAAATTCGTCCATCCAGTGTACCACACCGGGTAACAATAAAAATGCCTCCAGCTAGTGTACCACACCAGCGTAAAATCTATCTACCTGGTGTACCACACTAGGATAAAATAAAAATACCTCTAGCTGGTGTACCACACCGGGGTAAAATCTATAAATCTTAATTATAATCATATACGGAGCCGATATGGCTTATACTGGGTCAATTTAACACATAGAGCATAGAAATGATGAATTCTACATCTATGGCCTGCATAGGCCTCCTTCGTAATGCATAACTACAAGTGAGAACATATAACATGTAAAGCTAGATAATAGAACCTAAAATTCATGTATTCAAAACATTTATAAATTATAAGGAACTGCGGATAACCTGAGAGTGTCAACAAGATTTATAGATCATGTTCAAAGGGACATTAGAGCTTGAAGACTCACTAGCTTGTCTTTCGACTTAAGGGAAAGGGATTATGAGATCTCCCCTTGGCCTGGCATATTTCATAACATACATATAAGATGAAGGACAACCATCACAAGGAAATCCTAATTCAATAAGCTCATTTACCCTTAATAGCTTGGAACGTGTTTACTTGGCTTAAAATCATTTACACGTCATCATCTTGGCTCCTACACCAGTTTCAGTTAGGAAACACACCTTTAAACACATTTAACATTACACACAGACACACACACACACACACACATATAACATATAGTAATGACCGTCTAACAGTGCCCACACTAAGGGGTCTCCAACTCGATGTACAACTACGACAACAATCAACACGATATCCCACTTTAATGCCTTACTTGGGCTAGACATAATCTCAATATTTAACCTCAATAAAACATGAAAATTTAAATTCTTAAATGAATCTTAACATACTACCTCAAAACTTGTAAAGAGGACGTGCTTAGAAGAACGAAAGACGGGGCGCCTTACATACCATTTTTTCGGCGAGCTTTCTTATGTTGTTTCTTTCTATCAACAATCAGTACTTATTCCCTAAAATTACTTGAGTTTATAACCAAGTGAAAAGTCCATTTCAATCCAATATATCCATCCAAAACATCACACCGATAGCAGCAACAACGACAACACACAAGACAACATTTTAGCATAATGCTACAACTTGTTCTACACACTTTTAAGGAAAGAACGGAAGTAGGCAATTACCTAACCTCCTTTGTAACCAGCTCCCATAAAAATGGAGTATATTTCCAGTTACACACAGCTACAACAACCTTCAAAAATGAGCAAACCTTCAGCAAAATTGCACCAAAAATGTCAGCCAAACTTGGCGTCCAACCTCTAGTTTCAAGCTAGGATTCTTGCATGTTTGAATACTAAAGAAGCTTAAATTTTTATGGGGGTTATTCCTGGTTAAAATAGAAGTATTTTAATTCAACTTATTGTCCAAAAACGCAGCAACCTTTCTGTCCAAAATGCAGTAGAAGCAATTCACAAACACACTAAATACACCTCTAACTTCTAGCATTTTACTCATGAATTTAAGAAAGTTTAGTAGTAGAATTCTCACCTTTATACTTGTATCTTGTTCCTAACAAAAGGAAGCATATATGTAGCTTACAACAGCTTCAAAAATGCAGAAAATTCATCACAACAACACTGCCCATATGCAGCAAAAACAGCCACCAAGACACCACCTTCACCTTGTGCTTGATCCCGTTCACTTAGCTTTAGTTTTAATGGAGTTTAGATTGGTGTTTTACTTAGTTGTATACTGGAAATTTGAGAGGATTTCAGAGGATAAGGAAGCACCTCAAATTTAGAAAAGTTGAAAATGATCTCATAGCACAAAACATAAAATATAAAGGTATTTGGGTGGTGGCCGTTTTAAGGCGGTGGCCACATCACTGCTTGATAGTACCACCATAAAATGCCTATAACTTTTTATTACGAGCTCCAATATATGAGTGGTTTGATGTTCTGAAAACTGGACTCAAAGACTTTTAATTGGATAGGTCTTGGGGTTTCTAATTAATTATATATTGGGAGATATGATCATTTAAAGTTGACCTTTATTTATGAACTTCACATACTCTTTGCTTTTCCGTTCCAACATATTTCCCTTGTCATCCACGATCAATATACAACCCATACTTTCCTTAAAATAGCATACAAACATCAAATACTCATAAATAAAATTTGGGGTGTAACATTCTCCTCTCCTTAGGAACATTCGTCCCCAAATGGAAATTAATTTCACTTAATATGCTTCAAAATAGATACTCAGTAGCTCAGGTATCAAACACATACCTTAATATCACATCGACGTCGTGAATAGGTGAGGATATTTCTTTCTTATTTCCTCCTCAGCCTCCAAAGTTACTTCCTTGATGTTATTACTTTGCCACAATACTTTAACCGAGGCGACTTCTTTGGTCTGAAGTTTCCTAACTTGCGGTTCAAGAATAGCAACTAGGACCTCAGTGTAGGTCATCTCCTCAGAAATTCGGACATCATCGACAGTCATAACATGGGTTGGGTCTCCTATATACTTCAAGAACATCAATACATGAAATACTGTGTGGACTTCTGCTAGCTCTAGTGGCAAATCCAACTCATAGTCTACTTTGCCTATCCCATGAATAACTCTATAAGGCCCAACATATCTAGGGCTCAACTAGCCCTTTCGGCCAAATCACATGATGCCTTTCATAGGAGATACTTTTGGGAAGACACAATCATCAATAGCAAACTCCAACGCTCAATGGCGTACATCCGCATAAGACTTTTGCCCGCTCTGAGACGTCTAAAGTTGATCTCCCATAAGTTTCACCTTGTAAATAACCTACTGCACTAAGTTTATCCCCAAATAAAAGTTGGGATATTGACAAGGAAATAAAGTAAAGAGGCTAGAGAGGAAAGGACTTCACCATCCACCACGACAATTACCTACAAACACCCAAAACTCGAGGCAAGCACGCAACCCGTGGTTTTCTTAGCAACAACTTGGCACCCAGGTAGGCTATGGCTTACCTTCGTGTTAGACTTTTGATTAGTGATTGTATATGTCTGTATGAATGATGTGTTGTATATAAGTAAAATAGAAGTTATCATTGTAATCACAACTAGTCATATTATAATTAGTAATTAGTAAGCGAGGGAAGTAATTCAGAAAAATGATATAAGGAAGAGATGGAGTTATTGTATTATGTAATCACGTAGGTACAAATAGGCTTGGCCCTAGACTATTAGATATCCATTTTAGGTGGAAGGTCTTAAGGGATACTTCTAAGATATGCTCCTAAATAAGGTGATTAGAGTATGGTCATGGGTGTAGGCATTCGGATGGCTCGTGCATTCATGTTGGTCGATGAGTTAATAGCTCATTTGCGATGGTCTATGTGTCTGTAATTCTTGTGTTACGTAATGAATTGGTTGTTGCTCCATTGAAAGAAGGATAAATTGATAGTAGAGTTTGGTTAATATGAATTTGTTGAATAGATAAGCTGACCGCGAAAATCGCTATACGGGATATCTAAGTAGGAAAGCTTGGTCAAAGTACTTCTTGTGCAGTACCACTGTAGTGGTACTATACCCATCATAGTGAGACCGTCATTGCGGCAGTAACCATGCCACAGTGAGGCCTAATCCAATGATCAGGATAGCTTATATTTTTCTCTAAATAATTTAGGGAATAGGGTGAAGCAACGAATAGTTGTTTTCGTGACCTGGTCCTTTAACAATGATTGTGTTAGAATTTGTATCAATTAATTCTCATTGTTGAATGTGTTTTGTTAAATGATTGAACTGTGATTTACCATTCCTGAACTATGGGTGGAGTCTGTGGTAATAGATTGAGGGAATGAGGAAACATGTTGAGACAAAAGAATGAGAAATCCATAGTCTGAGATGATAGGCTCGAGTCTGAGGTAAGCATCCGGATGAGCGAATTAGTACGATCGAGCATGTGTGTGAGTACTTGGATATGAGTGTTTCATGCCCAAGGTGAGCATTCGGGTGAGTAGTATGGAATCACTACATCGACAGGTATGGCTCGATGTCCATACAACTAGGTGTATGGATATGAGTACATAGACATGTATGATGAGATGTTCATACGGTCAAGTGTACAGTACATGAATTTCTAGAGTCCCCTGGAGGCTCATGACTGGAAGGGCAGAAAAACACCCTATGGCATGTATGTATAGGTATGCATATGAGTGACAGAGTATGGATATATAGATGTGATACATGATATACGGATTCGATTCATATGATATGGGAGACACAGAGGTGAGATAATATATGGTGATATGATATAGGTATAGTACTGCATGATGTAGTCTTCGTATCAAATTGTACAATATGAAATTATGGAGGTGTAGGTATACACTTGTGCTCATACTTTTGGAGAACGTAACTCTAGTTGTATGGTGTGATGTTTTCCTTGTTGAGTACTTAAATTTATTACTTGACGTTTGTGGTTAAATATTTGTTTTGACATGGTTATCATGAGTTGTGAGAAACTATCCAATTGGGTAGGGCTTACGATAGATTAGTTAAGCTACTTATGGGTTATTAGTGCTGGTATAGGGGTGGTCCCATTAAGGAAAGTAGAGTTAGGAGTGGTAAGAGGTAACTTGACTAAGTAATGATTGTAGGGGCTAACTAAGAGATAGTTGGTATAGGCATAATATTGGGGAGTGGTTAAATGAGTAGGAAAAGAATTGGAAAGGGTTAGTTAATTATTATTGACTCAAATGGTGTGTAAGGAATTATAGACTTAAAGAGAAGTGTTGAAGAGGACAATTGCCAGGAAGGTCACAGTACTGGCGTAAGCGAGTTACCGCTGCTGCGGGTATATTTCTGCGGCCATGGGGTCGTGGTAGCGGGCAAGAGGTCACTACAGCGGAACCACGGTTCCAATGTAGTAATGGTGTAGTGAGGAAGTAATTGATAGTTAAAATAGGGAAAATGATAGTGTATGAAAGCGTGTGGGCACACAGAGGTTTAATTATTTGCTTAAATGGGAACTAATCGACAAATTAGACATTATCCTAGTATGTGTTATTGAAACATTGTAGAAGTTAATCAATTTCATGTTAATTATATACTATTGCATAAACTAATCCTAGTCACCTGATGATGCCTACCAGTACGTGTAGTGTACTGATACTACCTTGATACACCTTTTTGGGTGTAGGTTGTAGCAGGTTTGAAGTTTCATGATTGGCGAGGCGATACTTAGCATCATCTCCCGCATCTCATTCACCGGTAAAGTCTTTTATTTGTCAGTATTCCATATAGATGTCTAGACTAGATCTTGGAAGAGTTAAGGTTTTGGGGAAGCACATTATTGATATTTAAAAATAATATTGATTTGTGCAAGTTAATGAGAATGGTAAATATTTTATTTCATTGTATTAAAAGAGGTTCTCTATCGATTCAGAGTCAATGTAGGTGCCCGCACGACTCACCCATTTGGATCATGTCAAGTTGGTATAAGAGTGCCTAGGTTACCGGTCTCACAAATACAAAAGCGATGTCAAGTTGACTCCTATGGATTGGCGTGTAGACGTCCACATCTAGTCTTCGAGAAGATAAGAGACATTTAGGAAGTCTTTCCTTTATTTCTTTCCTATCGTGCTGTTCACCCTAGGTTGAGCTAAATTGGTATCTGGAGGATTCTAATTGGTATCTCGACGGGCTTAATTAGTATCTACTGATAGTGAATTGGCTTATGTTGATCAGAGGGACCAAAATCCCTGTAAGTGTCCTTCCTAGCGGGTTTCGCCACAGAGAAGTGTGTCTCGCCATAGCGGACTCGCTACATTAAGGATGGAACCGCCGCAATGGGTTCGATGCAACGGAAGGGTGATCGCTGCAGTGGACACCTACTAGGTAGAACCCAAAATTTCCTATGTTGAAGGCAAGAACAGATATATTGGTTATTATACAAACCAGCAATGCGAATACAAGAAAACAATGACAAATATAATAGAAAAAGGACCAAATAGGACCATTGTAATTTGGATGCCAAACGGGCACACATACAACAAACAGGAAATAAGAGGAGTATTCAAAAAAATAGAAAAGGAAAAGTGATATTATCTTACAAGCCCCAAATGGAGGCAGCCTAAATTAGTAAATTAAAAGGGAAGTAGGGAAGGGCAGTACACTACGTCCATGCCTAACTAGAGGCCTCTTCACTGCCATTGCTGAGATCACTAGCCGCCTCCTCCTCGAACCCGCTAAGGAAGGAAAACTCGCCCTAGTCTCCTGGAGTGCCCTGGTGCCAGGAGAGAGGTGCTTTAGGATAACCTTGACCCCCCACCCTCCTTATGAGGACAAAGAGTCTATCTCGGGAGTGCCACTTCTTCTTCTCCTCCTCCTTCTCCAGGTCCTCCCGGAGCTCTACATAGGCCTGGGCCAAGACAATAATTTCTCCCTCCATTTGGGTCCACAGCAGCTGTGCTGGATGGCCTACTACTATATGGAGGTCTGGGCAACCCTTATAATAACTTCTGCATGGTAGCCATCTCTGTCTGATTCCGCTCCAAAGGTCCCAGGTCTGGAAGGATCGAATCCACTGTCATCGAAAGAAGTCTACCTCTTCTTCCTGCCCCTCCTTGAGGCCCCCTTCACCCTCAAAGGATCAAAGGGCGTGTCACAGGCCACAATGAAATTCTTGGCCTCCCGGTGCAACTTAGCCCATTTATAAAGCAAGGTAATGAGAGAGAAAAGGCAGGCCAATGATGGCCTTGGATGCAAAGTACCTCCCACTCCTCCAAAATTTGCAACCCAACATTGACCTGCACCTCACTCAAAATATAGGGCACCACTAGTGCGCAGGAATAGGTCACGTCAATGACATTGGTGGACGGGCGGATTGTTATACCCCGTAGAATCCACGGCACCTAGATGACCTATTCGCATGTTGGTTAAGCGTATTTGAAGGCCATACGTGCTGGAGAAAGGCTCGGGAAAAGATCGGACGAGAAACCTGTCGAACCATCGCGGAAGGAGCCGAGGCAGAGCCCCTCCGCGATGGCAGCGTGTCACGGAGGGGAGGCCTCCCCATTGGCTCCGTGACACGTTGGCCTTGTCCAGGCCCAAGTATATAAAGCCCCACTTCGGTTTTAAATGATAAAAACATATTATAACTTCCAGAGAACAGAGAGCAAACGCAGAGAAAGAAAAAGGAACGAAGAAATTATATAATTTTCGTCCGATTACGCTGCTAAACGTTGTCCAAATTCAAATTAACTCCAGATACTGAGGTATTTAGCAACAGAGAGCATTCCTACGGATTCAGTTTCGTAAAATACGGCCGACGAATCGTCGAGCCACCGAGCTAAGGTAAGTGGAATTGCTCTAAATTAGTGTCTATGTGTTCCTAACTGTGAAGTGAATATTTCTCCCTTCTGGACCTCTAAAAAATAGCGAGTTTTCGACCGTCTTTCGATAAGCCTAAGTTTAGGCTATAAACTATATCGAAAGTGACGTTGCTCTTTACAATAAAGCTGTATTTAGTATTAATTGACATATTTATGAATGCAGTTTGGAGAAAAGAGTTGAAGTGCCGGCCGAGTCTCGTCCAATAGACGAATAATTCAAGGATAAGGTATGTAAAGCTAGTTCCCTCGGCAAGTTAAGTAATATCGGTACAGTGTAGTAATTTACAGACCAGTAGAATGTTCAGAAGTTGAGTGTTACATTTATTGTGAATGTTGATACGGTATTAGAAGCATCGAGGTGTAACTTGCATGAAACTTACTAGTACGACCTAGATTCTAACACAAGTGTCAGAAACTGCCCAGCACGCTTAGTATGTGACGTAATACGAAATGTTAAGATATTATTGTATTCAGTTAAAACCCCGTAAAGCGATGCAATATCTGTAAAGCACCTCTGAAATAGAATGGCAGGCTAAAATAAAGTTTAGAACACATGTTAGGAATAGTAAATCACGATAATACAGAAACTCAGTATACAGCATAGGTTGCAGCAAAAATACTATATTTCGTATAGCATTTGCCCCAGTATAGTTTGGCAGGAGACTATATTCATATATACATATTTACCAGCCTCAGCACGTATTAAATACGTACAAATTGCTATCACTAGTTCAGCATGTAGTATATACGATATTTACCCCTATTAGCCTCAGCATGTGAGATATGCAGACAGTATTACTAGTTGAGACTGTTGTATTGCTTGGGGTTGGATTACCTAGCATCCATGACCGCCCAGGGTTAATAGCTATATCGACTCGTCTACCAGAGGACGAGGATACGTCGCTCTACGTAGTGGCATGCCGTCCCGCAAGGGGACGAAGATGGGATGCCAGTTTTCCCCATATTGTGCCTTGGTCGGCCCTTATACAGCCCCGTCGAGCGGATACGCCCGGGGTGTTGACTCAGGAGTCCTCCGGACTCAGGTACAGTTATAGTCAGGAGCTCAGCGAGCCCAAGTGCATACCTAGGGGACCGGCAGGATGCTTATTGCTATTATAGGAGATGGGATGACCGGGGTAGGGGTGTAGATTCTGTGCTAGTTGTACCTCCCGGCTTATGGGGGCCGGGTAAGGTTTATGTGTGCCATGTTATGTTATTTCATGTTATGCCATGTTACGATAAATACGAGTAGAACAGCAGTAGAGGGATACGTCTCAAGGTACGACCCCTATTTCCCTTCCAGTATGATTAAGAGAAGGTATGGCTTATATTATCAGACAAGTTAATCTGTTTCTTCCTACTTCAGTTTCATCAGTTACGTTGTTGTTTTTAGATTTTGCTTTCAGTTATTGCTTTACATACTTAGTACCAGCAGTACTGACACCCGGTGGGGCGCTGCATTACTTGCCTGCAGATACTCATAGACGAGCAGGCGATACTACGTGATTCCTGTCAGCGATCGAGTATTCAGCTCCTGTCATCCGGAGACTGAATTTTAGAGGTGTATTTCAGTTCCTTTTGTTGTATAGTACGGGTAGGTCGGGGCCCTGTCCCGATCATTTCTATTGCTATTCCTAGAGGCTTGCAGTCTGTATATATCTCCCTGTGGTCAGATGAGCCGGTCGTGTGAGGCCGTGCAGTTGTATAGCTGTTAGTACTCTTTCTTTCTTTTATGATGGCCGTGTGGGGCCATAGTTTGCTAGTAGTGGTGACCTTGCCGGTCACGTAGCTTTTTAGTACTTCATGATTGAGTTGCAGATAACTAGACAGCATGGTGGCCTTGTCGGCCCGCATAGGTTTCCCTGAATTGATATGCTTCTGGTCAGCTGTTAGTACAAGTACAGGAGGCTATAAGCCAATGGGCCGGGGGCTGTGTTTACAGCCGTTATATAGCCCTTTGTTTCCAGAAATATGAGTTAGAGCCAGCCAGGCACCAGATGTGCCCAGGCTTAGCAGTCCAGCAGTTCAGGTCCCAGTAGGGCACCAGGTGCCAGTCATACCCCCCAAGGCGGGGTGTGACAAACTTGGTATCAGAGCAGGTTGTATCCCAAGGAGTCTGCAAGCCGTGCTAAGTAGAGTCCTGTCCATGGATGTGTTGTGCACCACATCCTATGGATAGGAGGCTGCAAGGCATGATAGGATGGTTGTCTTTTATTCTAATTCAGTCGTGCTGTAGAGCGGTGCAATATAGGGTTGAGTCCCTGAAAGCTTACTATATTCTTTGGTTACAGATAATGTCAGACCAGCAACATCCTATCACAGGTCGAAGCTTAGTTATTGCAGCATGGGAAGGCACCAGTAGGATGCCTCCCCCTCGTTTAGAAATAGCTCGATCAGAGGGCACTATAGAGGCATCGTCCCAGCCTCCTCAGCAGTCTCCACCACGCCAGGAGCCACTTGGGGCGACATTACCTTCAGCAGTCCCTATACCGACACCTTCCGACCAGGAGGTTAGGAGTGCTGTAGTTATGTTAGCACAGATGATGGCTGCTCAGCATCAGCCAATGCCGTCTACAGTTGCGGAATCATCAGGAGGGCCCGGTAGTTCGAGGGTCCGAGAGTTCTTGGCTTTGAATCCCCCACAGTTTACAGGTACGGATCGGACAGAGGACCCTCAGGATTTTCTAGATCAAATGTAGAGAATCTTCAGGGTTATGCATGCCACGCCTACCGAATCAGTTGAGTTGGCAGCATTCCGGTTACGGGATATCGCCGTGTTGTGGTATGAAAGCTGGGAAAGGTCCCGAGGGAGAGATGTTTCCCCTCCCATCTGGTCCAGCTTTTCAGGAGACTTTCTGGATCACTATTTGCCGCTGGAGATTCAACAGGCTCGGGTAGATCAGTTCCTACATCTAGAGTAGGGGGCCATGAGTGTTCGGGAATATTCCTTGCGGTTTGATTCTTTGGCTCGATATGCACCGGCCTTTGTTGATACCATGGCATCTAGAGTGCACCTTTTTATTATGGGGTTGAATCCAGAATATGTTGAGACTTGTATTACGGCCACATTGCGAGAGGACATGGACATTGCTCGAGTTCAGGCATTTGCCCAGAATATTGAGGGCAACAGACAGTGGCATCGGGAGATCAGAAGGGTCAATCAGGAACAGCGTCGCCGGGACAGGCCAGTTGAGTTACAGAGGGAGGCCCGGGGAGGACCCAGGCCACGATTGTCAGACAGGCCGCCCAGGCCCCCGCCTCCGCCACAATCACAGGGGGGTAGATTCAGTCGTAGGGGCAGTCAGAGACTGGTAGAGGCTCGCAGATAGCAGATTCACCATTGTAGAGGAGGGCGGAGCAGGGCAGGTATACCCTACCACTTTGCCCTATATGCAGTCGACGCCATCTTGGAGCATGCAGGTATGGTTCCACCGCATGCTATATTTGTGGCCAAGAAGGCCATTTGATGAGAGATTGCCTAGCCAGAGGCCGAGAGGACCGAGATAGACAAGATAGGGCATCTGCAGGGTCACGAGCCACAGCATCCTCGACTGGGCGCAGGCCCTCAGTTTCAGCAGGCGGGGGTCGGGGCAGATCAGGGGCCTCCAGTACAGGTGCGGGCCCAAGCCGCACATATGCTTTACCAGGGAGGCAAGATTCGGAAGCGTCGCCTGATGTTGTGACAGGTATGCTAACTATCTGTTCACACCCTGCTTATGTGTTGATTGATCCAGGGTCTACTTTGTCCTACATTACTCCATTTATGGCACGAAAGTTTAGTATTGTACCAGAATCATTACAGCAGCCCTTCTTAGTATCCACGCCCATCGGTGACTCCATCACAGCTAGCCGAATCTACCGCGAGTGTACAGTAGAGGTTGCTGACCGTCCGACCACAGTAGATCTGGTCGAGTTAGATATGATAGACTTCGATGCCATAATGGGTATGGATTGGTTAGTACCGTGCTTTGCCAACGTTGAATGTTGGACCAAAACGGTCCGATTCCACTTCCCAGGAGAAGCAGTGCAGGAGTGGAAGGGAAGCATCGCTACGCCAAAAGGTAGGTTTATTTCCTACCTTCAGGCGAGGAAGTTGATATCTAAGGGATGTATTTACCATCTGGTCAGAGTCCAGGATGTCCAAACAGAATCTCCGACAGTCCAGTCTGTTCCAGTGGTGAATGAATTCCCTGATGTGTTTCCTGATGAGTTACCTGGTATTCCCCCAGAAAGGGAAATAGACTTTGCTATCGACTTGTTACCAGGCACTCAGCCAATATCAATACCTCCCTATCGTATGGCTCCTGCAGAACTCAGAGAATTAAAGGAGCAGTTGAAGGATTTATTGGATAAAGGTTTTATCAGGCCGAGTACTTCACCGTGGGGTGCGCCAGTCTTGTTTGTGAGGAAGAAAGATGGCTCGCTCCAAATGTGTATAGATTACCGGCAACTAAACAAAGTTACAGTAAAGAACAAGTACCCGCTCCCCATAATTGACGACTTATTTGATCAGTTGCAGGGAGCCAGATACTTTTCTAAGATTGACTTGCGGTCCGGATATCACCAGGTCCGAGTACGTGAGAGAGATATTCCTAAGATAGCGTTCAGGACCCGATATGGACATTTTGAATTTCTAGTTATGTCCTTCGGGTTAACGAATGCCCCGGCAGTCTTCATGGACCTGATGAACAGTATTTTCAGACCTTTCCTGGACTTGTTCGTGATAGTATTCATTGATGACATTCTGGTGTATTCTCGCTCTGAAGCAGATCACCGGACTCATTTGCGGACAGTGCTCCAGATTCTCAGGGACCGCTAGTTATATGCTAAATTTTCTAAGTGTGAATTCTGGCTTAACTCAGTGGCCTTTTTAGGGCATATCGTCTCAGACGCTGGTATACAGGTAGACAAGCAGAAAATAGAAGCAGTTAAGTCATGGCCTAGGCCTACCACTCCGACTGAAGTTCGTAGCTTCCTGGGGTTGGCAGAATATTACAGAAGGTTCGTTGAAGGGTTCTCGACCATTGCAGCACCTCTGACCAAATTGACACAGAAAGCAGCAAAGTTTCAATGGACAGAGGCATGTGAGCAGAGCTTCCAGGAATTAAAAGACAGATTAAACTCTGCTCCAGTGTTAGCATTGCCGGAAGGCACAGAAGGTTATTCGGTCTATTACGACGCGTCAGGTGTTGGGTTAGGTTGTGTGTTATTGCAGCATGGTAGAGTAATTGCATATGCTTCCAGACAGCTGAGGAAACACGAAAAGAATTACCCTACCCACGACCTGGAATTGGCCGCAGTAATCGACGCCTTAAAGATATGGAGGCATTACCTGTACGGCGTCCATGTTGATATTTACACAGATCATAAGAGCTTACAGTACATTTTCACTCAGAAGGAGTTGAATCTACGGCAACGCCACTGGTTGGAGCTGTTAAAAGATTATGATGTGAATATTCTATATCACCCCGGAAAAGCTAATGTTGTAGCAGATGCCCTGAGCTGTAAGTCAATGGGGAGTTTGGTGTATTTGCAACCTGAGAAGCAGAAGTTAGCCAAAGAAATTTATCAGTTAGCTGGTTTAGCCGTTCGAGTAATGGAAACAGGAAGTAATAGAGCAGTAATTCAGAATCCTGTTGTGTCATCATTAGTTACAGAAGTAAAAGGACGGCAGTACGAAGATCCTGATTTAGTCCAACTCAGAGATAGAATTCAGAGAGGTAAGGAGTCAGATTTTCAGATAACCGAGGATGATGTGCTACGTTGTAAGGGCCGCCTCTGTGTCCCGAATGTTTCAAGGCTTCATGGGCGGATCATGCATGAGGTACACTACGCTCGCTATTCCCTTCATCCAGGGGCGACGAAAATGTACCACGACATCAGAGACATCTACTGGTGGCCAGGTATGAAAGCTGAGATAGCTGAATTTGTATCTAGATGTTCTAATTGTCAGCAGGTGAAAGCAGAGCACCAGAAGCCGGGCGGTTTGACGCAAGATATAAAGGTACCTATGTGGAAATGGGAAGTGATAAACATGGATTTTGTAACAGGGTTACCCCGTACTAGACGCAGAAATGATTCCATTTGGGTAATAGTTGACAGGCTAACAAAATCAGCTCATTTCCTACCAGTGAGGGCTACCTTCTCAGCTGAGGATTATGCTGAGTTATATATCATAGAAATAGTTAGATTGCATGGAGTGCCGGTATCCATCATTTCAGATAGGGGAGCACAATTCACAGCTAGATTCTGGCAGTCGTTTCAGAAAGGTTTGGGAAGGCAGATTAACTTGAGCACATCATTCCATCCTCAAACAGATGGGCAGGCTGAACGTACAATTCAGACGCTCGAAGATATGCTACGAGCGTGTGTGCTAGATTTTGGGGGTAGCTGGGATGAGCATCTTTCGTTAATTGAATTTGCTTATAATAACAGCTACCATTTAGCTATTTAGATGGCGCCTTTCGAGGCATTATACGGGCGAAAATGCAGGTCGCCGATTGGTTGGTTTGAAATAGGAGAATCAGCATTGGTTGGCCCAGATATTGTTCGGCAGTCAGAGGAGAAAATAAAGCTTATCCGAGAACGTTTACTGACTGCTCAGAGCCGCCAGAAGTCTTATGCAGATATGCGGCGCATAAATCTAGAATTTGCGGTAAATGACTGGGTATATCTGAAAGTGTCCCCGATGAAAGGGGTAATGAGGTTTGGCAAGAAAGGCAAGCTTAGCCCGAGATTCATTGGGCCATATGAGATTCGGCGAAGAATAGGCTGAGTTGCATACGAATTGAACTTGCCTCCAGAGTTAGCATCTGTTCACCCAGTCTTCCATGTCTCTATGTTAAGGAAGTTCGTAGGGGACCCTTCTACAGTAGTTCCAATTCAAGATGTCCAGGTCACAGAAGAGTTAGCATATGAAGAGGTTCCCGTAGCTATCTTAGATAGACAGATTCCCAGGCTGAGGACTAAAGATGTTGCATCTGTCAAAGTATTGTGGCGTAACAGGAACCGGGAAGAAATGACGTGGGAAGCTGAAGAAGATATGAAAGTCAGATACCCTCACCTATTTCAGGCCTAGTCAGGCGACAGGTATGTCCGTATTATTACTTATGCAGTACCTTATGGTTGTATGTTTGTGAATCAGAAAGATTGATACTTAGATATCCAGTGGGTCCTAGAATATTATGTGCAGTGCCTGTATTGGACTTTTCTGCATTTCAGGTTTTTGCTATAGTCCATATTACAGGGGAAACTCTGCCGAAATTTTTCTAGAAAGTAAGTAAGTAGTCCTCTAGATAACAGTGTACATTCGAGGACGAATGTTCTTAAAGGGGGGAGAATGTTATACCCCGTAGAATCCACGACACCTAGATGACCTATTCGCACGTTGGTTAAGCGTATTTGAAGGTCGTACATGCTGGAGAAAGGCCCGGGAAAAGATCGGACGAGAAACCTATCGAACCATCACGGAAGGAGCCGAGGCAGAGCCCCTCCGCGATGGCAGTGTGTCAGGGAGGGGAGGCCTCCGCGTTGGCACCGTGACACGTTGGCCTTGTCCAGGCCCAAGTATATAAAGCCCCACTTCGGTTTTAAATGATAAAAACATATTATAACTTCCAGAGAACAGAGAGCAAACGCAGAGAAAGAAAAAGGAACGAAGAAATTATATAATTTTCGTCCGATTACGCTGCTAAACGTTGTCCAAATTCAAATTAACTCCAGATACTGAGGTATTTAGTAGCAGAGAGCATTCCTACAGATTCAGTTTCGTAAAATAAGGCCGACGAATCATCGAGCCACCGGATAAGGTAAGTGGAATTGCTCTAAATTAGTGTCTGTGTTCCTAACTGTGAAGTGAATATTTCTCCCTTCTGGACCTCTGAAAAATAGCGAGTTTTCGACCGTCTTTTGATAAGCCTAAGTTTAGGCTATAAACTATATCGAAAGTGACGTTGCTCTTTACAATAAAGCTGTATTTAGTATTAATTGACATATTTATGAATGCAGTTGGGAGAAAAGAGTTGAAGTGCCGGCCGAGTCTCGTCCAACGGACGAATAATTCAAGGATAAGGTATGTAAAGCTAGTTCCCTCGGCAAGTTAAGTAATATCGGTACAGTGTAGTAATTTACAGACCAGTAGAATGTTCAGAGTGTTACGTTTATTGTGAATGTTGATACGGTATTAGAAGCATCGAGGTGTAACTTGCGTGAAACTTGCTAGTACGACCTAGATTCTAACACAAGTGTCAGAAACTGCCCAGCACGCTTAGTATGTGACGTAATACGAAATGTTAAGATATTATTGTATTCAGTTAAAACCCCGTAAAGCGATGCAATATCTGTAAAGCACCTCAGAAATAGAATGGCAGGCTAAAATAAAGTTTAGAATGCATGTTAGGAATAGTAAATCATGATAATACAGAAACTCAGTATACAGCATAGGTTGCAGCAGAAATACTATATTTCATATAGCATTTGCCCCAGTACAGTTTGGCAGGAGACTATATTCATATATACATATTTACCAGCCTCAGCACGTATTAAATACGTATAGATTGCTATCACTAGTTCAGCATGTAGTATATATGATACTTTACCCCTATTAGCCTCAGCATGTGAGATATGCAGACAGTATTACTAGTTGAGACCGTTGTATTGCATGGGGTTGGGTTACCTAGCATCCATGACCACCCAGGGTTAATAGCTGTATCGACTCGTCTGCCAGAGGACGAGGATACGTCGCTCTACGTAGTGGCATGCCGTCCCGCAAGGGGACGAAGATGGGATGCCAGTTTTCCCCATATTGTGCCTTGGTCGGCCCTTATACACCCCCGTCGAGCGGATACGCCCGGGGTGTTGACTCAGGAGTCCTCTGGACTCAGGTACAATTATAGTCAGGGGCTCAGCGAGCCCAAGTGCATACCTAGGGGACCGGCAGGATGCTTATAGCTATTATAGGAGATGGGATGACCAGGGTAGGGGTGTAGATTCTGTGCTGGTTGTACCTCCCGGCTTATGGGGGTCGGGTAAGGTTTATGTGTTCCATGTTATGTTATTTCATGTTATGCCATGTTACAATAAATATGAGTAGAAAAGCAGTAGAGGGATACGTCTCCAGGTATGACCCCTATTTCCCTTCCAGTATGATTAAGAGAAGGTATGGCTTATATTATCAGACAAGTTAATATGTTTCTTCTTACTTCAGTTTCATCAGTTACGTTGTTGTTTTCAGATTTTGCTTTCAGTTATTGCTTTACATACTCAGTACCAGCAGTACTGACGCCCGGTGGGGCGCTGCATTACTTGCCTGCAGGTACTCATAGACGAGCAGGCGATACTACGTGATTCCTGTCAGCGATCGAGTATTCAGCTCCTATCATCCGGAGACTGAATTTCAGAGGTGTATTTCAGTTCCTTTTGTTGTATAGTACGGGTAGGTCGGGGCCCTGTCCCGATCATTTCTATTGCTATTCCTAGAGGCTTGCAGTCTATATATATCTCCCTATGGTCAGATGAGCCGGTCGTGTGAGGTCGTGCAGTTGTATAGCTGTTAGTACTCTTTCTTTCTTTTATGATTGCCGTGTGGGGCCATAGTTTGCTAGTAGTGGTGATCTTGCCGGTCACGTAGCTTTTTAGTACTTCATGATTGAGTTGTAGATAACTAGACAGCATGGTGGCCTTGTCAGCCCGCATAGGTTTCCCTGAATTGATATGCTTCTGGTCAGCTGTTAGTACAGGTACAGGAGGCTATAGGCCAATGGGCCGGGGGCTGTGTTTACAGCCGTTATATAGCCCTTTGATTCCAGAAATATGAGTTAGAGCCAGCCAGGCACCAGATGTGCCCAGGCTTAGCAGTCCAGCAGTTCAGGTCCTAGTAGGGCACCAGGTGCCAGTCATACCCCCCAAAGCGAGGTATGACACGGATCCTCTAGAACACCAAATTTAGCCACCTCCTATTCTCCATCATAAATTGAGTACCCTGAATCCCAGTCCGGGTGATGCCCCAATTAGACGAGGCCTTGTGTCCTCCACCACCAAGGTGTCCACAAGCCACTACCTGTTTCCATCCACGTCCTAGGCCCTTAGTTCATCCTTCAAAGGGTTTGGCATACCCAAAGCCTCATTAATGGCAACTGCAATCCACAGAATTTGCCTCCGTCGAACATAGGCAACCGGCTCCGAGCGATTCCAGACCATGGTAGGAAGGTTGGATTAGAAATCCCTTACCCAAAAATCATTGACTTTGTAAGACTCCTTAACCAGAGGGCCCCACTCTAAGTCCTGGAAGCGAGTGTAAAACTCTGATGCCTTCTTGGCCACATCTTACATAATAAAACCTCGCTCGTATATCAGACCTTTGGCTGCCTGCTCATTGTGCCGGAATTGGCATTGGTTAGTCATGAACCAAATATAGTCAGAAGTATGGCTACTGCCCCTGCTAGAAGACATAGTGATAAGACTTGTAGGAAACAAGTGAGTTAGGAAGTGATCAAAACAAATAAGGGAAGGAAACTTGGGAGCATAAAATAGGGAAAAGGAGAGGGCTCACTACCTAAGTGCATCGCTGCAGCGAGTATGCAATAGTAAAGTAGAACTGCTATGGCAGTCCTACTATAGTGGTCAAGGCCGGCTGCAGTGGAAATTTTCTTCCCGAGTAGACCTCTGACCACAAAAATGGAGGTCGGGATTCCAACCTCCATTTTTGTCCAATTTAATCATAGATCGGGCAAGCAATAGACTTACCTACGCCCTACCAACTATTTCTCCACCCCGATAAAGTCCGGATTAGAGCTCGAAGGGCTCAAAGAAGATGAACCACCACCCTACTCAAATCCCATCATCTCTAGCGTGAAACCCCCCCATAAAAACAGTCTATAGTATGCAAGGAACGATTCAGGTGACTTAAGGATGCAAAAGCTAGAAGCATGCTTCGTGAATTTTCCCTCATAATACCAAAAAAAGTCAGGTCTTTTACATCCCAAAAAAAAACTCAAATCAATCAAAATGACACGGGATAGGCAACCAACATGAGGAGAATAGTATAATAAAGTGGCAGGAATGAAGATTACCTTGGCAAAGTCGAGAAAATAGCCAGAGAGTTGAGAAGATCTGTATAAATTTGAAGTGAAAAAGTGAGAATGGACTCAAAACTATCATTTTGGCCTTAAACTAATTTTTATTCTGCTGCAGTGGATCGATTTCCGCTATGGAGAGACCGCTGTAGTGCAAAATGAATTGCTGCTGCGGAATGGCTTAAAATAGTAAAGTTTCAAATTCCCTCATAGGTCCCTCATATTTTAAGTCCCCTCTAAAGGAAGTTCTATGAGAATTGGTGATGCCTTGGGAGGCATAGGCCTCGAGTAACTGTCATAAGTCACAAAACATAAAGTCAAAAGACTGAGGCTCAGGCGGATCGAGCCAACACGGAGCTAGCAAGTAGGGTGGAAGTGTGCAAAAATTTCTTCCAGCAATAATATTAGGGGAAGCGAAATGGAGAAAAATATATTTTCACCATACAATATGCCTTAGGACCTCAAAATAAGGGTCTATTTGAAATATCAGTCCAAAAATCTAAGAGTCATATTGGTGAGACCATAGTGTCATTTGGAAGCATCACGACTATGACCCGGTGTCAAGGTGAACATGGGATAACTAGAAACCCTAGCTGGTTTCATGGGGTCGTTCAGGGATGAACGGATTTTCAATTGGTAACAACCCATTCAATCGTTATAGCACCTTGACAATATAAACATGGGAAAATTTAAAACTTTTGCAAGTTTGGGTTATGTCCTCAGATTAAGTGATTATATTATTTACAAATTTAGAATAGACTAAGTTAAAATCAAGTGGGACCAAGCATAGGGCCACCGCGATGGAGTGATTTTGCTATAACGAGACCACTGTAGCAAAAGACCCCTCGTAGCATCGGGAAACGCAGACCAGAACTCAATAATTTTGTCTAGATTAAGATTTAAAAACCTATTTCCATAAGGTTTGGTGAATAAAAAAGCCCACAAACAAAAGTGGGAATTTCTAAAAAGGAAAGAAAGTAAGGAGGCTAGAGAGGGCAAGGACTTCACCATTTGCCATGAAAATTCCCTACAAGAACCCAGAAGTTGAGGCAAGCACGCAACCCGCGGTTTTATTGATGACAACTTGGCGCCCAGGTAAGCTATGGTTTACCTTCATATTAGACTTTGATTAGTGATTCTTATATGTTTGTATGGATGATGTGTTGTTGATAAGTAAAATAGAAGTTATCATGCTAATCACAACTAGTTAGATTATAATTAGTAATTAGTGAGAGAGGGGAGTAATTGAGAAAAAAGATAGAAGGAAGATATGGAGTTACTGTTATGCAATCACGTGGCTACGAATAGGCTTGAACCTAGACTGTTAGATTTCCATTTTAGGTGGAATATTTAAGGGTTACTTCTAAGATATGCTCCCGAATAAGGTGATTAAGTATGGTCATGGGTGTAGGAATTCGGATGGTTTGTGCTTTCATATTGGTCGATGAGTTAATAGTTCACTTGCGATGGTTTATGTGTCTGTAATTCTTGTGTTACGTGTCGAATTGATTGTTGCTCTATGTGAAAGAAGGGTAAATTGATAGTAGAGTTTGGTTAATATGCATTTTTTGAGTAGATAAGATAACTACAAAAACCACTATTAGGTAAATCTAAGGGGGAAATCTTGGTTGAAGTACTGCTTACATAGTACCGCTGCAGCAATACTATATCCGCCGTAGCAAGTGATACACCGAGTGTTTATTTGTTGTGCAGGCATGCTGCCCGTTAGGTTATGACGGACTATTTTATGGGCCCTATATTATTATTAGTTGCTAGAAATATGTTTATTATGTATTTAAATTGTGACTATAATAATGAAAAGAAAGAATAAAGAAGTATGTGTATATAAAGTGTCTGATGAGTAAGTTGCTCACCTAATAACCGACATGTTGCTGATATGTTAAGCTATAGTTATCCCTTGTTGAATTTCTTACAACTGCACCCACCACAACGACTTTCATATGGCGTCTTTTAAAATCTTGCATATTGTGCACCGGATGCTCCTCTTAAATGAACTTGAAATCTCATTATCATTAGTTGAAAAAATCAGAATGTAATTATCTTAGAAATAGCCTTCGGGGTTTATTTTATTATGTGATATTGCTGATAGAGCTTGATCTCAAGAATAATAGCATGCTCGAGTGATGCTTTATAACTTAGTTTCGTCTTGTTTATCAACTTAATTATATGCATTCTCATGTATTTCTATGTAAATGTGAATATATATACCAACCAACATGATTAGTTCTTGGTGAAGTGGAGGCATGGAATCGGAAGTAAAACGCGAATGTCGGAGAGGAGGATACACGAAATAGCCCACCTGCGCGTTGGCAACATGCCAAGGTAGGCAGGCTGCATGACTAGGCTGTCACACGCCATCAAACGCGCTTCACAAGCAGCGTGACATGCTGCCATTGCGGCCAGCTTCTGCTTGGTGATTGTTTTGATTTCCAGTATGCCTGCGCGATTCCTCCGTGTCACAAAGGCATATTGGCGCGATGTCCTCCGTGACACGGAGCTATTCCATGCCGGGCATAATTTTATACATCTCTCATTTACTATAAATAGGTCCCTTAGCTCCTAAAATCAGGAAGTCATGATCTTATTCTGAAAAACCACCTAGGAGTGAAGGGAGAAATGGGAGAACTCGCGATGGATGGATGACGGCCGTCTTGAGGAAAAATTAGTCAATAGGTTTGGTTTTTGAACCCGTAGCTAATTGATGGCTTGATGTTCTTGTTATGTGCTATACATGATTGTAAGATACAAGTGTGGTTAGTGTTGAAGCATGTAAGAAGTGTATAACTATGTTTGAGACACTTAGGCTCGTGAACATGACTCAATGTGATTGAAGCTTAATTCTGAATTCTTGTGATTAGCTGAGTAAGAGTCTACTGAATGTGTCTTGAATTGAGCATGTGCTGTGAGTGTGAGGTTTTTGAATATTCCATGCTATTGTGTAGTGTCTAGAACTTGCCCGGTGTGTATACAAAGTGAAATGAAGGATGTAGATTGTAGGAGATGATATAGGCATTTCGTTGCATGAGCCTAATTTTTTATCCCTTGTTTTACCTACCTTGAATGTTTAATACTAGTTAACCCTATTGACCTTAATCCTATTCTTTGATAGCTGCAACATAAGCTTAATCCTTTTCTTTCATTAACCTTGAATTTGATCCAAAACAACTAAGCGCTTAAGTGAAAAATCCGAAAGAGTAAAGGAGTGAAAATCGTGAAAAAAAAGGAAAAAGAATAGTTGTGGGAGTTGAGAAAAGGGCAGAGGTGCACTTGTCTGAAAAGGATGGAATATTGGTAGGGAGCAAGAGAACAAATTAATGAAAAAGTTATATAACTCCTTACTAATAAGCTAAGAGTGCCTAAAGAAATAGGGAAACAAAAGAGGAAAAGGAAAGCTGAAATAAGATAAAGGTGAAGTAAGAGAAGGGAAGTTCGTAATGAGTGCGTGATGTATTAAAAGCGCTTGGGGAAGATAGTCACTATTACTGGCCAGAATAATACCTACCCGTCCCTTAACTTACATTACAACCCATTAAGTCCTACTTGATGGTACGTTCATACATCCTTAAATTAGTGGAGTAAAACACTAAGGGCAAGCTTATGGTTCATTACATGATGCATGTGAATTTTGAGAGAGCGAGCGTAATCTTATTCATATACCCATACATGTTGTGATTTGAAAATTTGTGAGTAAAAATGGGTAACTCTCTTGTTGTGAGATCACATGTTTAATGAGAGATAACATTCATGTCGGATTTCTTGATCGGTTGATTTGCATGAGTTTGCTAAGATTGAGAGTCGATTCTTGAGGTTAGGAAGTCTTAACAGAGTTGTATATCATTTCATTCATTAAATCGTTCATGCTCTATTTTTAACTTGCTATCGTAAATAATCATTATAGCCTAACTTGAATTATCTTGTTAAATTTGTTATGTGTGAGTCTTCATTTACATGAGACGTAAAAAGGGTTGTTCGAGGACGAACAAGGCTTTAAGTGTGGGGTAGGTGATCTCGGGCAAAATAGCATGCTCGAGTGATGCTTTATAACTTAGTTTTGCCTTGTTTATCAACTTAATTATATTCATTCTCATGTATTTCTATGTAAATGTGAATATATATACTAACCAACATGATTAGTTCTTATTTTTGCAGCTTTAAAATGAATTTGAAGAACTAATCCATGAGTTGGTGAAGTGGAGGCATGGAATTGGAAGTAAAACGTGAACATCGGCGAGGAGGATGCGTGAAACAGCCCACCTGTACGTTGGCAACATGCCACGGCAGGCAAGCTGCGCGACTAAGCCGTGACACGCCATCAAACGCGCTACACAAGCAGCGTGACACGCTGCCATCGCGGCCAGCTTCTGCTTGGCGACTGTTTTGATTTCCAGTATGCCTACGCGATGCCTCCGTGTCACCGAGGCATGTTGCCGCGATGACCTCCATGACATGGAGCTATTCCATTCCGGGCATAATTTTATACATCTCTCGTTTACTATAAATATGTCCCTTTGCTCCTAAAATCAGGAAGTCACAATCTTATTCTGAAAAACCATATAGGAGTGAAGGGAGATGTGGGAGAACTCACCTAGGGTTCATCAATTTCATCTTCTCTACTACCAATTCTTGTAAGTACGTTAGTTTAACAATGTTTTCTTGTAATTTTACCAACATGAGTGGCTAGACCCCCTCCTCTATTGTTGAAGCCACAAGATATGATTGTGATTTTGCGATTTTGTTTTGGTTTTAAGTTATTGATTGTTGTTTTGTCTTGCATTCTGAATTATGGTTGTTTTTATGACTGATCACCATAAAAGCAAGTGGGTTAAGCTTAGGTACATGCTTGAGAAAGATAACCTATGCAAGAACAAGAGAATGTAGGGAGCAAGATTGTATCTCACAGTATAATTTGTGGTTAGGATAGGAATATACCTAATACCTTGCTTGGTTGATAAAATGGGAAGATAAAAATACACCAACTTAGAATTATTACATCACCACTCATCGAAGTAGTTGTGAAGCTAAGTTCGGTTATGATTTGAGGTACGAAAGTCCTTAATCAAGAGCATAATCCTCGTACACCACATCCACGTAAATGAATTGCCCATGAACTAGAATGTCACATCCCCGCTCAATGATGTAGTTGTGAGTCTAGTTTGTCGTGTTTAGAGGCTCGAAATACCATTAACATGCAATTCTAATTATGTGAGATGACAATTGATAGTTTCATACTTAAACCATTGCAAATCATAGTATCGCATGATTATCCGGCTTTAACTCTAGTTGCTCTTTGAATTAATTCAGAGTATTTCGTTGACCACCCCTAGACTTAATTAACTCTATCAAAAACTTCTATAATCAACACTTGTGGCATTTAATATCACACTTGAAATTGATAGTTAGCTAAATTGGTCCAGTCCCTGTGGGTTCGACATCCGACTCTTAAGGGCCACTATATTACTTGTACGACCCGTACACTTGCGGGTTCATCAGAGCTCACTTGTGTACTGCCCTTAGAAGGATGGCCATATGCGCATAATCACTTGTTTATAGTCTGCCTCAAGGATCATATGATCACTTGCTTACTTGAAGCTACTTAAGATCATAAGGGTTTATTCAAGAAAAGAGATAAAACCTAAAGTAAGAGGTAACCAGGGATTTTCACTAACTAACCAACTTGGGGGTATGACTCTTGGACTCAGAATATCGCGGGATAATTTTTCGAAATGCTATTCGTAGTAAGAATAGTAAATGATAACTAACATGATGAACCCTCATTGCTTAAGTGCATATAGGGGATCCACCAGAACAAATTCACAAAAATTGAACTAGTAGGTGATGGAACCCTAAAGTTCCAAGGAAGTTTATGTGTTCCCAATGTTGAAAAGCTCTAGGAAAATGATAAGAATCTTGTTCATAGCGGTATTCTATTTGGATGAGATTTAGAGGAAATTGGGAGTGATGTATTCTTCTGAGATAAAGGCTATTAAATTTAATTTATACCAATTAAAAGCTATACGACAGGATCGTATGAGATGTTGGAGGAGTCCTGAAGTGTTGATACACCCCAGCGGTATGAGAAGATTACACAAAGGGCTCTCTTGATTACTTTCTATACATTGAACATAAGGAGGCCAAGGCTCATGAGTTTGTAGCCCTCAGGTAGGGGAACATGCATGTGAGAAAGTATAGTCATAAATTTGGTTAGCTATCTATGCATACTGCCGAGCTAGTTTTCACTATGCGGGCGAGGATACAAGTATTTGTGTCAGGTCTTGGGTCCCTAGTATTTTATGAGTGCTTTGGAGTACTATCAAATAAGGATAGAATATTTTGAGGTTGATGGTATGTCATGACTCGAGTCTACACCCTAGACAAGACACGGTCCTAGATCAACAAGTGACCCAAAGCTAACATGAATAGCATATTACTAACCTAACACAAACTATTAAGGAAAATGAGCAGAAGCTATTCAAAAATAAGACAAAACATTCTTTTATATATAAAGATACAATATGATAAAATATTGAAATTTTTATAACAACGCTGAGTAAAAAATTGAAACTAATACAACTATGTCTGAAAGTCTATAATAACTAATGAGCTACTGGGACATGTCCCCAGCTAACTCTAAATTATGAAACAAATCTGAAGACAAATACTAAAACAAGAAAGATAACTCTGGACCTCAGAAGATGACTCACCACTGTTAACTGCTGGATATCACTAGAATAAGCCTAACTGCGTTGCTGGGCCTGAATACCTGAATCTAAATCATAAAATAATATAACATAGAGAATATGTGGTTAGTACTTTGAATGTACTGAGTATGTGAGATATAAAACTAAAATATAAAGCATGCTGGAAAAATCTGAAAGTATAACTAAGTTGATGTACAATGACCCTATCTAAATGCATAAATAGTAAAAGTAACATGAAAAATCTGAAAGTACTGTAAATATTGAGAAAACTAATTTTAGGTCCATGTACATGTAACGAAAACAAAACCTGAGACTAAGAATAAATACCATAAGTGGACTATGGAAGAGCCTGTTAATCGACATAACCACATGAGCTAGAAGTGGAGTTTTATGTATACGCCTTGTCGATAAGACCCAATATACCTTGTCAAGATATAAAGGAATGGTTGTATGATCACTAAATTGAGGCTCATTCAGGCTAATAAGTATGGTGGCACATAGTTCTGAGAACCTAGGTGCGCTGAACCCCGAACCACTCAGTGCTAAGTATGTAAGCCACGTACTTTCGGGTATGGTTGGGAACATTAGACGTGTGAATTAGACCCTAAAAATATGAAAATAGTTTTACTTAGTTGTTGGGGTCAATTATTAAGTGTGAAAAGTGTGTTGGATTAGAATTAATACCTTAAGGAAACTCTAGAGCAAAGTTGGGTTGAAAGCCCCCACAGATGAAGTTTATCAGAATATCTAGTGTAAGGTCCAAATTCAAACGATTATATCTACCAATTAATAAAGTATTTTTGGTTTCACTAACCTATCAAATTAAATTTCTATGAATCTAGTTTTCAACGCATTCAAGTATGCCTAAATCGGAGTTTGGAGTAAAAGGTTATGGGCATTTTACTGAAGCATTGTCAAGCTGTTGCGAACTGTGGACCGAGACACGACCAGTGCTATAAAATTGCGGCTCCACAGATGGAAAATTCTGGCTATGAATCACAAAACAGTTACTGGTCAGTAGAGGGTCTAAACATGGCCCATTCCTTGGAAAGTGCGACCCATGGATTGGCTGCGAAATGCATATTTTTTTCGTAAAACATGATTTCAGCACCTATTTAAAAGTGTGATTTTGGATTCACTTCCATATTTATTCACCTAAAATCGACCCTAAAAAAGCCCCAAAAGCTCTCCAAAACCCTTCTAAATGTGAACAAACATCTCCCATGATCTTACAACATAAATCACAAATATGTCAAGGTTTTGACATCAAATCATCTCTCTCTCCTCTAGCAAGGTCAAGAACAACTTTTCAGTGTCAAGGCTTGGAATCTTGAGTAACTTCTCCTTCCTTCAAGGTAAGTTAATATCCTAAAACCATACATGAGCATTGTTTTCTACTCCTTCAGGATGTTCTAAGGTCAAGAGTCATGGCATGGTGCTAGGAATCCATGAGTTTATGTGATGACCTAGGGTTAAGGTTATGGGACTATTTACCGCATACTCTATGCTATATCATTTCATAATACAGGCTCGGATATTCAGGCTCAGTCCCTTCATTAGCCAGATCTGCAGTATTAACACTTTCCAGCTAGAGTTAGTGAGTTCTCATCTTTCAAGGGCCCTTCTTTTCAGTTGTAATTAGTACTTTCAGTTTCATACTATAATGAGTTAGTTGGGGTCTTCTCTCGTAAACTCTTCAGTAGTAGAGGCTTTTTAGACATAGTATGTAGTCAGTATTCAACCTTGCGTTATGTATTTAGATGTTGTGATATTTCTAAATTTCCACTTTATTATATATGTTAGACTTCCGCTTGATTATGTTGGATTTAGTTGTCATGTTCATGCCATGGGTCAACTTACCTCTCGGGGTTTTTTGTCCCGTGTCTCGATCCGGGCCTATGTTCGAGTCATGAAAAACATGGTATTAGAGCCTTAGGTTTTTAAGTGTCCTAGGGTGTCTGAAAGTTGTGTTAAGTAGAGTCTTTTTCATGGGTATGAAGCGTGCCACGCTTATGACAAAGAGGCTACGAAATGTTTTAGGAAATGTTCCCTTCTTTCATGATCTAAGTCTTACGATGAAATGTCTCTCCATCCTTCTAACTCGTGCTATATGCATTTGAAGAATCATGCCTCCTCACTAAGTTAACGGAAGAAGAAATCGAAAGGGAAATGTCCATGAGAATGGCAATGGGGATGGGCACCAACAGGCCCCACCATCCCATGAGGATCAAGTACCCGAATAGGTTTCCCAGGCTGACTTCAGGGAGACTATTCAGATACTAGCACAGGCTTTGATCGCCCAATTCAATCAACAGGAGGTAGCACATGCCCCTCAAAATGGGAATGCGGAGGCAGCAAGAGTAAAGATTTTCTGAGGATGAACCCTCTGGAGTTTCTTGGGCCAAAGGTGGACGAGGATCCACATGAGTTTACTAATGAGGTTCTGAAGATCATCCAGATTATGGGGGTGATTGGGGAGGAGTGCGTCTATCTAGCATCGTATTAGTTGAAAGGGCTTTTCCACATTTGGTTCAAGTAACGGAGGGATAGTAGGGCAGTTGGAGCAGGCCCTATTGGTTTGGATGAGTTTCATGCCGCATTTCTAGATTAGTTTTCATTGTGAGATGAGGGATATTAAGGCAGCCGAGTTTGTAAATCTGAAGTAAGGAAAGATGATAGTTCAGGAGTATGCTTTGGAGTTCACTCGCCTGTCCAAGTATGTACCTAAGATGGTGTCAGATCAAAGAGCCCGAGTGAGTCGGATAGTGCATAGCATAGCAGACTACTTGGTCAAGGATTGTCGAATCGCGATGCTTCATCAAGACATTGACCTTCCTCAGATAGTTCTATACACCCAGTAGATGGAGGCGATACAAGTGAGTGAGCGGGAGATAGAGGCCAAGAGGGCCAGGACTGATAGCTTCAGAATCTCCTAGTAGAGACCTAGTGAGCACCGTCAGTAGTCGCACTAGAGATCTTCAGCCCCAATGTCGTCGGCTATGATTGCACCATCCAGATCCAAGCATGATCAGAAGGGACAGACATCAAGCTCTAGAGGTCAGGGTAGCAGACCCATGGAGTCCAGCATTGCAGAGTGTAGCAAATGTGGTCGGAGACACGTGGGTCAGTGCTTAGCAGGTTCATGTGCTTGTTTCGGGTGTGGGAAGCCCAAACACATGCTTAGGGATTGCCAAACATCCAAACAAGGTCATGATAGGGGTCGAGGCCCAGCCTCTATTTCAGCAGCTCCACTAGCACACCTAGCCTAACAGGGGGCATCTACTAGTGCGGGTGATGGTCATTGCTAAAGAAGATTTTATGCCCTAGCATCTCGTCAGGAGCAAGAGGTCTCCCCAGATATAGTCACTAGTATGTTATGAGTACTCCACCTTGATATATATGCATTATTAGATCAAGGGGCTACGTTATCTTTTGTGACACCCTATGTTGCTAGTAGTTTCGGATTCAATCCCAAAATCTTATCAGAACCTTTCTTAGTCTCCACTCTAGTCGGTGATTAAGTTATAGCTCGACGGGTATATAGAAATTGCCCTATCAAAGCTCTTAAAAAAGTTACCTCAGCGAATTTAGTAGAGTTAGTCATGATCGATTTTGACGTTATCTTCGACATGGATTGGCTATATGCATGTTATGCCTCAGTCAATTGTAGAACCCATGTAGTAGAGTTCAGATTTTCGGGTGAGCTAGTCCTAGAGTGGAATGGTAGTTCAATAGTGCTTGTAGGTCGCTTCAGTTCCTACCTTAAGGCCAGAAAGATAATTTCTAAAGGTTGGGTGTACCATCTAGTTAGGGTTAAGGATGCTACATTTGAAACCTCGACTATCAAGTTAGTTCCAGTAGTGTGTGTGTGAGTATCCAGAAGTATTTCCAGATGATTTAGCGGGAATCCCTCCCGAGCAGGAGATTGATTTTGGTGTGGACTTACTTCCCGGTACGCAGCCTATATTTATTCCTCCTTATAGAATGGCTCCAGCTGAGCTAAAGGAGTTGAAGGAGCAGTTGAAATACCTCTTATACAAGGGTTTCATCAAACTCAGAAAATCCCCGTGGGGTGCACTAGTTCTCTTTATCCGTAAGAAGGGTGGTTCTCTTCATATGTGTATTGATTATCAGTAATTGAACAAAGTTACAATCAAGAATAGGTATCCTCTCCCTAGGATTGATGATTTGTTTGACTAGCTTCAGGGTGCTAAGTTTTTCGAAGATAGACCTCAGATTCGAATACTATCAGCTCAGGGTTTGGGAGAGTGACATCATGAAGACAGCTTTCAAGACTCGATATGGTCACTATGAGCTTATAGTTATGTCTTTTGGACTAATGAATGCTCCTGCAGCTTTTATGGATCTAATGAACATGGTTTTCAAGCCATACTTGGATATGTTCGTGATTGTGTTCATAGATGATATTCTTATATACTTTCGGAGCGAGGAGGAGCATGTTGCTCATTTGAGGGTGGTGCTATAGACCTTGAAGGATTGTCAGTTGTATGCTTAATTCAGCAAATGCGAGTTTTGGTTGAATCAGTAGCATTCTTAGGTCATGTGGTGTCAAGTGAGGGTGTTCAGGTGGACTCTCAAAATATAGAAGCGGTAAAGAATTGGACCGAACCAATTAGACCTTCGAATATCAGGAATTTCTTGGGATTAGCTAGTTACTATCGAAGGTTTGTTGAGGGCTTTTAATCTATTTCAGCCTCGTTGACTAATCGACCCAGAAGAAAGTGAAATTTCAATGGTGAAAGGATTGTGAGAAAAGCTTCCAGGAGTTGAAGGCTCGACACACCTCAGCACCAGTGTTGACCTTACCTGAGGGTACCGATGGGTTTGTGGTATATTCTGAATCTTAAAGAATCATCCTTGGTTTTGTATTGATGCAGCATGGTAAAGTTATAGCCTATGCTTCCAAGCAACTGAAAGTCCATGAAAAGAATTACCCGACTCACAACCTCAAGTTGGTGGCGGTAGTATTTTCCTTGAAGATTTGGAGACACTATCTGTACGAGGTCCATATAGATGTGTTCATAAACCACAAAATCCTATAGTATATGCTTACCCAAAGAATCTGAATCTACGTCAAAGGAGGTGGTTGGAGCTATTGAATGATTATGACATGAGCATCCTCTATCATTCGAGCAAGGCCAATGTGGTGGCAGATGCTCTTAACGAGCTTTTTATGGAGAGTGTGTCCCATGTAGATGAGGAAAGGAAGGAATTAGTGAAATATGTACATCGGCTTGCACGTCTAGGAGTTCACCTTGTTAACTTCATAGATGATGGTGTCATTATTTAGAATGGGTCAGAATCATCCTTAGTGACCGAAGTTAAAGTTAGGCAAGACAAGGATCCTATTTTGGTAAAATTGAAGGAGGCTGTTTAGAATCAGAAGATAGAAGTCTTCTCCAAAGGGGGAGATGGTGTGCTTTGATATTAGGGTCATCTGTGTGTTCCGAATGTTGATCATTTTAGAAATCAGATGTTGCATGAAGCTCATGGTTCTATATATTCTATACAACCAGGTGCCACCAAGATGTACCGTGCCCTACGGGAAGTCTATTGGTGGAGTGGCATGAATAAGGACATAGCATAGTTTGTGGCTAAGTGTCTAAATTCTCAACAGGTGAAAGTAGAACATCAAAGACCTAGAGGTGTGCTTCAAGATATTAGTATTCCTACTTGGAAGTGGGAGGATATCAATATGGGCTTCATTACAGGGTTTCCTTGCACTCATCAATAGTACGACTCTATTTGGGTGGTGGTAAATAGGTTGACTAAGGCAACTCATTTCCTACCAGTCAAAACTACTGATTCAGCGGAGGATTATGCTAAGTTTTACATTTAGGAGTTAGTTCGGTTGCATGGAGTGCCATTGTCCATCATATCAGATAGAGGTACTCAGTTTACCTCCTAATTTTGGAGATCATTTCAGAATGGACTTGGTACTAGGTCAAGCTTAGCACATCCTTTCACCCACAGAAAGATGGTCAGGCCAAGTGGACCATTTAGACCCTAGAGGATATGTTGAGAGCGTGTGCGACTGATTTCAAAGGTGTTGGGATGATAATTTGCCTCTCATTGAGTTTTCATATAGCAACAACTACCATTCCAACATTTAGATGTCTCCGTTTGAGGCTCTCTATGGGTGAAGGTGTAGATTACATATTGGTTGGTTTAAAGTCGGTGAAGCTATGATGATAAGTCTAGATTTAGTCCATGAGTCTATGAAGAAGGTTCAGCTTATAAGGGAAAGGTTGAAAATAGCTCAGAGTCACCAAAAGTCCTATGCGGATATGAGGAGGAGGGAGCTTGAGTTTAAAGTTGATGATTGGGTGTCTCTGAAGGTATCACCCATGAAGGGAGTGATGAGATTTGGAAAGAAAGGGAGACTTAGTCCCCGTTACATTGGTCCATATCAGATTGTGAAACGAGTTGGCAAGGTATCATATGAGTTGGAGTTGCCCTCAAAATTAGCTTTAGTTCATCCAATTTTCCATGTATCACTCTTAAAGAAGTGTTTGGGTAGCTCTAGTAGTTCTGGTGGAGAGTGTAGGTGTGAAGGATAGCCTTAGTTATGAGGAGGTTCCGGTGGAAATACTTGAGCATCGGGTTCAGAAGCTAAGGAAAAAAGAAGTAGCTTCAGTCAAGGTTTTATGGAGTAACCAGAATGTCGAAGGAGCTTAGTGAAAGCCAAAGCAGATATATTGGCTAAATACCTACATTTATTCCCTTCTGGCTCAGTTTCAGCTTGAGGTATCAGTTTCCTCCTTAGTACTCTATTCAGTTTCATGTTCAGCTCATGCGCCCCAGTTTCTTTCATGTCAATGTTTGCATGTGTGATTCGTGAATTCAGTTTGGAGTCAATCACTCCGTCAGTTTTCAGCTTGTATATTCAATATTTAAGTATGAGGATTGCATTTCTCAACTTTTCAGTATGATTTTCCACATTCGAGGATGAATGTTCCCAAGGGAGAGATATTGTAATACCCCGAAAGCCCTAAGATTAGACCCAAGAGTTGACATGGAGAAAATAGGATTTTCTGCACTAGGTCACAGAATGAGTCGTCCAATGACCCGTTGGGTGCACCACGAGTCATTAAAACTCATGGGGAGAAGGTTGTACTTGGTTGAGTTTTGAGATTTAAGGCTGACCACAGGTGGGACCACGTGTCATGGTCACCCCCATGAGTCGTCCAGGTGGTCTGTGGTCAAGAGTTGAATGAAGGATGAAGAATTTGGCAATGCAACTAACAACCAGACACCACGAGTTGTCGGGCACACCACGAGTCGTGGTGTCCCTCTTGGTGACCATTATTGACAAGTTCTGGTGTAGGCGATGGGAAGAAGACCATGAGTTGTAGTGTGGGGCACGAGTCGTCCAGTCCCTCCTCAGGACTGGCATTGAGTATTTTCCTGCGAATTTATTAAAGGCTTTTCCATAATTCCTAAGTTCCTAAGGCCTAAACTACATCGTTTGTAGCTCAGAATAGTGTGTTTTAAGAAGGATAAATTCATTCTAAGCCTATTCACTTCCAAGAATGAAAGTCTAGAAGCTCCTAAGGATTATCAAGCCTAAATTCCTCAGGTTCTTCCCCAAATTTCCATTAGGCAATTAAGAAAGTTGTCAAATCAGATCTCTACAGGTATGTAAGGCTATGAATGGGTGTATCCATCCACACCCATCCCTAATCCCTCTTTAATTCATGAAAATCTAGTTGATGAATCTATGGGGTTTTAACCCAACATATGAATTCTCTAAGTATCAATCATGGGTAGTATTTAAGCATGTTTCTAATGTTGAATTTTAATTAATGGGCATATTTTACAATGTTTTCAATTATAAATTATGTTTTCAAGTTTTATAAATTATGATGCCCATCCATGAAGGTTCATGAAAGTTGAGATCTATGATATGTGTATTCAAGCATGATGAGATGTATATGAAGAAAGTATGATTTCGAATTACCCATGTCTATGTTCATGTTTTCGAATGATCAAGTCTATGTCAATCATGTTTAAGTATTGGGCAAGGCCATATGATCAAGTATGTTTCATGATTTATCTAAACTTCATGTATTAGCTTACCACATGGATTTTGGAGTCTAGACTCCCATTATTTTCAACTTATGGTATGGTTTGAGCCAAAGTCTCCTCACATTATGATTTCAGATTTATGCATGTATGTTATGAGTAAGCTTCGTCACTAGACAATAGTTCAGCTTCATTGAAAAACGATGGAGAACATATGCATGTTTTTGGGAGTATTGTCTAGCATCAAGTATGCTAAGGGTCAGTCAACCCTATGCCTCAAACTACGCACCAACTTAGGTATGTTCAAATTATTTAGGACCTCCTTTGTGAGCTTCCCTTGCCCCCAAGGGGCCTTCAGCTTGATATCAATATCATGGTAGTTTCCTTAGCCCTGGAAAGTCTTTAAACGACTCTTCCCACTTGAGTGTAATAGTCGGGACCATGTAAGCTCTATCGTGGTAATGTCGGTTATATGATAAGTCTCCCATTTTTCCTCATGATTTCAGTTATGCGTGTTCATCAGTCATGATATTATTTTTTTAGCAGGTTTGGCCAATGTTCAGTTTTACTTATGATTATTAGTTTTCAGCTTTGGGTCACTCTATTCAGTTATGATATTCAATTACGTTCAGATCATTATTTTAGAGAATAACATGCAATCCCTACTCTCAGAATCTTATATTAATTGTGTTTTATGATATGCATGATTTATAATTTTACTTACTTAGCGGTTTTACTTACCTTACATACTCGGTACATTCCACGTACTGACCGCATACTCTATGTTGTATTGTTTCATGATATAGGATCGGATATTCAGGCTCAGTCCCGTCATTAGCCAGATCTACTGTATTAGCACTTTCCAGCCAGAGTTGGTGAGTCCTCATCTTTCGAGGGCCCTTCTTTCCAGTTGTAATTAGTACTTTCAGTTTCAGACTATAGTGAGTTAGTTGGGGTCTTGTCCCATTAACTTGTCAGTAATAGAGGCATTTCAGATATAGTATGTAGTCAGTATTCAGCCTTGCGTTATGTATTCACATGTTGTGATATTTCCAGATTTTCGCTTTATTATATATGTTAGACTTCCGCTTGATTATGCTGGATTTAGTTGTCATGTTCATGCCATGGGTCGACTTGGAGCCTCTTGGGTTTCTTTATCCCGTGTCTTGATCTGGGCCTATGCTCGGGCCTTGACAATGTCAAACTATGATTTATGATTTTTCTTTCCTCTCAAAGAAAAGTTTCAATGATTTTATACACAATTACTACGATATGATGACTTATGAATTTAATGGTCTTATGATGATAAAGAACTATGATTTAGATACGATAATGACTGATGATGACAATCTTGGGTTCTTAATGATGATTTTAAGTAAATCACAATATGTAATGGAAAGGGAGTAGTATTAATAACCGAGAAGGCTTCACGCCTGAAACTACGTGTGCCATTGTAGGATAATGGATCAGTTTCATTGGTTCGATTAACTCCTATATGCCTTTGGTATGGGTTGTTATGGATCCTAGCTAGCACTATGATATGTATGTGTTATACCCTGGCAAGATATGAGAAGATTTAGTTGATCAGGAAGAGATCAGAATCCATGTTTACATGGTCGTTTATGTCGCTTAAGAAAAGAACCTCCCATAGCGAATTTAATGAATGACTATGAAAGCATGATTTTTTAAGGGGTCTATTTACTTATTTGCTTTATACCCTTGATTTCCTTTATACTATTTCATTATCTCTATTGCCTTTTTATGGTTTAGCTATGTTATGTTTCTTTCAGCCGCTTTATATACAGTACGATCCTATGTCCTTACATCCATTTGGCTGGGGCGCTGCATTTTTTATAATGCAGATTCAGGTACTCATACCGACGAACGAGCTGCTCACTAGGATTTCACTTCATTAAGTTGTTGGTTAGATCCACTTGTTTTGGTCTTAGACTTTTATCTATAATTATTAGATGTTGATTTAGAGGTATGCCAGGTGCCTCTTTTCGGTAAACAGTTAATCCAGTATGTTAGAGGTTTCATAGATTATTTTTCATGTTATTTAAACTTGGCAGGTCTTCTTTTAAAATTGAGTATTTTAACCTTTAAAGTTTAAGTTTATCTATTTTCCACTTAGTATTAGATGCATGCTCATGATGTACATTATGTATGTGGTTCGCTTGAGTCAGAAATGACTTTTAGTGTCAGTCATGCCTAAGCTCTGATTCAGGGCGTGAAAAACTTGGTATCAGAGCCCTAGGTTCAAGTGTCTTAGGGAGTCTATGAAGTCATGTCCAGTTGAGTCTGACTTATAAGTGTGAAGCGCGCCACATTTATAAGTTAGAAGCTACCAGACATATAAGAATGTTACTCTTCTTTCCTACTCTAGATCATGCTATAGATTTGAACTCTAAGTAAATATTCTAATGTTTGCATTGTTGTGTTTCTTATAGAAAATGTCAGTTACGAGAAAGACAACCTGAAGCCAAAGGGCCAGTGCCACCAACAAGGGAAACTCTAGTGAACCTCAGGGTGCTCAGATGAGGTCCTGGGTTGTTCTGCAGGCCAGACCACTCATACCTCTCCACCACTGATAGAGGGTCCTATGGGGAACCCTACAGCATATATGCAACCCCCTAGTACAAAAGATGCTGATATGAGAGGAGCTATTCAGATGCATACCTAATTTGTTGCAACACAAAATCAATGTCAAGGGAACACCATCTCAGAGTATGGGATGTTATCAAAGCTCAGCTACATCGAGGATTAGAGAATTCCTTATGATGAATCCACCAGTTTTTATGGGATCCAAGATAGAGGAGGATCCTTAGATTTTATTGAAGAGGTGTAGATAATTTTACGAGTCATGCATGCTAGTGAGACTGAGGTAGTGGAATTTTCCTCCTATTAGCTTAACGATGTAGCTATCACTTGGTACAAGTAGTGGGAATTATCCCGAGGGGAAGATGCAATCCCAGATGTGTGGGATGACTTTATAAACGCCTTCATTGATCACTTTCTACCTATAGAGCTAAGGGAAGCCAGAGCAGAAGAGTTTACATCTCTTAGACAAGGCTCTATGAGTTTGGGAGAGTATAGCCTTAAGTTCACACAATTGTCACGGGATGCTTCGGAGATGGTTTCTACTATGAGGGCAAGGATGCGTCATTTTGTATATTGTTTGGGAACTCACTTGGCTGGTGATTGCACCTCAGCCTTTCTGAACAAGGAGATGAATATTTGAAGTTTAATGGCTTATGCTCGAGAAATGGAGGACTTGAAAAAGAGGATTAGAGCAAACAAAGACAGCAATCAGCACAAGAGGGCCAAGTCAGATGGCTATAATGACCGTAATGTGGCAAGAACTTCTTTAATGGGAGATCATCAGACAGGGCACCATCTACCACAAGTGCACCACCTACCAGATACTGAAATGATTACCGAGGTCAAAATGGCCAAAGCCAGAACTCTAGAGCACCAAGCTCTCAAACACAGGGTAGTGTTGCACAGAGTATGTCGTAGCAACTCTCTTGTAATAGATGTGGTAAGAGGCACCCAAGGGAGTGTTGCATGGGTACAGATGTATGTTATGGGTGTGGTCTTAGAGTAAATATTCAGAGATATTGTCCATCAGCTAGATGGGGTAATGGTGGAAATACCGCTTCATCCCAAAATGTAGTAACCACTCAGACAACTCCTCCATGTGATTCTTAGAATCTAACAGGACGGGGTAATAACAGTGGAAGAGGACAAAATTGCCTATATGCTTTATCGGGTCGACAGGATTTAGAGGCATCTCTAGACATTCCAATAGGTATATTAAAAGTTTATACTTATAATGTTTATGTACTAATGAATCCTGGATCCACATTGTCTTATCTGACCCCTTATGTTGCTAAGAAGTTTGGGCTAAAACCTGAATGACTATGTGAACCATTCTCTATATTCACTCTGGTCAGTAAGTCAGTTGTTGCCAAACGAGTCTATAAGGGTTGTACGATTACGGTGGGTCAAAGAGCCATGATGACAAATCTTGTTGAATTATAGATGGTCGATTTCGATGTCATTATAGGGATGGATTAGTTGTCATCTTGTTATACTACCCTCAATAGAAGGAGCAAAGTGGTTACGTTCCAATTTCCTAATGAGTCAACCTTAAAATGGAAAGGTAATGATGTTATGCCAAAGGCGAGGTTCAATTCCTATCTTAGAGCTAGAAAGATAATTTTCAAGGGATGCTTGTATCATCTGGTTCATGTGGTGGACATCGATGTTGAAGCACAAACTCTTTAGTCTATACCCATAGTTAATGAATATCCAGAGGTGTTTCTAGATGAACTTCCAGGGATTCCCCTGGATAGGGAGATTAATTTTGGAATTAATGTTCTTCCCCGTACCAAACCAATATCTATTCCTCCATATAGAATGGCACCAGCAGAACTGAAAGAATTGAAGGAACAGTTGAACGACCTACTTGACAAGGGGTTCATTTGACTTAGTGTCTCACAATGGGGAGTACTAGTCTTGTTTGTCCGAAAGAAGGATGGGTTGTTAAGTATGTGCATTGACTATCGACAGTTGAATAAGGTAACTATAAAGAACGATTACCCACTTCCAAGGATAGATGGATTTTTTTTACCAACTATAGGGTTCCAAGTGTTTCTCTAAGATTGACCTCCGACCGGGTTATCACCAATTGAAGGTTAGAGAAGAAGATGTTTTTAAAATAACTTTCAAGATTTGATACAGACATTTTGAGTTACTTATAATGGCTTTTGGGTGGACGAATGCCCCTGCTGCTTTTATGGACCTCATGAATAGAGTGTTTAAACCTTATCTCGGCTTGTTTGTCGTTATCTTTATTGACAACATATTAGTGTACTCCCAGAATGAGGTTGAACATGCAGACCATCTCAGGTTAGTACTACATTCTCTTTGAGATCATAAGTTATATGAAAAATTTTCAAAATGTGAGTTTTGGTTGAACTTAGTATCATTCCTAGGCCATATAGTATTCGGTGAGGTTATCAGGGTTGATTCCCAGAAAATAGAAACAGTAAAGAATTGGCCTAAACCCAAAACTCGTACAGAGCTCAAATGCTTTTTGGGTTTGGTAGGCTATTACAAGCGATTTGTAGAGGGGTTCTCATCTGTATCTGCCCCATTGACTAAATTGACATAAAAAAAGGCAAAGTTCCAATGGTCAAATGCATGCGAAAAGAGTTTTCAAGAGTTAAAGACCAAATTAACTACCGCTCCAGTCCTAACTTTACTAGAGGGAACCAATGGGTACGTGGTTTATTGTGATGATTCAGGGACTGGTCTTGGTTGTTTTTTGATGCAACATGGGAAGGTTGTAGCCTATGCTTCTTGTCAGTTAAAGATCCATGAAAAGAACTATCCCACACATGATTTGGAATTAGCTGTTGTAGTGTTTGCACTTAAGATGTGGCATCACTATTTGTATGGAGTTTGCATGGATATCTTCGAAAATCACAAAATTTTTCAATACATTTTCAAACATAAAGAGTTGAAACTCAAACAGTGAATATGGCTTAAATTGCTTAGGGACTATGATGTTGAGATCCTCTATCATCCATAAAAGGCTAATGTAGTGGCTGATTCTCTCAGCCGACTATTCATGGGAAGCCTGAGTCATGTTGAAGAAGGCGAGAGCAAATTGGCTAGAGACATTCACAAATGGGCAAGCCTAGGGGTCCATTTGTAGACTTCGAGGATGGGAACGTGGCTGTTCAAAATAGGGCAAAATCATCCCTAGTAGTAGAAGTGAAGGAGAAGCAATACGAAGATCTGATCTTCTTCAAGTTGAAAGAGGGAATTCACAAGAAAAATACTATGGCTTTTAAGCTAGGGGGAGATGGTACTTTAAGGTTTCAAGGAAGATTATGTGTCCTAGAGGTGGACAATCTACGTGAGAGAGTCATGGCTGAAGCACACAGCTCCGGTATTCTATCCATCCAGGTTCAACTAAGATGTACCATGATCAAAAAGAGATTTATTGGTAGAACGATATGAAAGAGAACATAGAAGACCACGTGGCCAAGTGTCCAAATTGCCTACAGGTTAAACTGGAGCACCAGAGGCCCAGTGGCCTAGCACAAGATATTGAACTTCCCATATGTAAATAAGAAATGATCAACATGGAATTCATAACAGGTTTACCTCACTCCTTTCGAAAACATGACTAAATTTGGATGATTATGGACCGGCTTACCAAGTCAATGCACTTTTTGTCTGTCAAGACGATTCATTCCATAGAGGATTATGTCAAGCTATATATTTGTGAGATTTTTAGGCTGCATGAGACCCCAATCTCCATCATCTCTGATATAGGTGCTTAATTCACAACCCACTTTTGGAAGTCTTTTTAGAAAGGGTTGGGTACACGCGTGAGCCTTAGTACTGCTTTTCACCTACAGACAAACAAACAAGTTGAGCGAACTATTCAGATGCTAGAAGATATGTAGAGAGCATGCACTTTGGATTTTAAGGGAAATTAGGATAATCACCTACCATTGGTTGAGTTAATATATAATAATAGTTACCATTGCAGTATTAGGATGGCATCCTATGAGGCTCTGTATGGGCGAAGATGCAGATCACCCATTGGTTATTTTGAGGTAGGTGAAACAAATCTGTTGGGACCAGACTTGGTCCATAAAGTTGTGGATAAGGTCAAACTAATTCAAGAACAGTTACATACTACTCAAAGCCATCAGAAATCCTATTAGAATGAGCGGCACAAAGATCTAGAATTTAATGTGACGATTGGATATGCATGAAAGTTTCACGTATGAAGGATGTTATGCGCTTTGGAAAGAAAGGAAAGCTTAGTCCTAGATATATTGGTCCATATAAGATATTACAAAGAATTGGGATAGTAGCCTATGAGCTAGAATTGCCTACAGAGCTGGAATGCATTCAGTATTCCATGTTTCTATATTGAAGAAATGAGTGGGGAATCCATTCCTTATGGTCCCTATTAAGAATAGTAGTGTCAAAGAAGGTCCGACTTATGAAGAAACTCCTTTGGCCATTCTTTATTGCCAAGTTCCTAAATTAAGAACCAAAGAAGTGGTATCTGTAAAAGTACAATGGAGAAACCACAATGTTGAAGAGGCTACCTGGAAAGCTAAAAATGACATAAAGGCTAAATATCCTCACTTATTCGTCAAACAAGAAGAAGATGTGGGAGGTACTGATCCTAATCCTACTCTATGAATTTTATGTCCTCCATGTCTAATTGAACTCGTGTTATGTTACGTCCATGCAAAAATCTACATTTCTTGTATGACTCATGTCTACGATCCTTTCCTCTAAAAGGTTATGAAATTCCTAGCAAGAATGATGAGTAATGATAATGAATGAAAGAAAAGGTAAGCTTTGAGAAAATAACTATGTTTATGCTTCTTATGTATTCCTTCATGTCTATGCGCTTTTGATGCCCTGTGAGGCTTACGATAATGTTTCTGGTTAGCTATCACATTTTGAGAATTTGGGATAGATCTATTTACAAAGAAAACTCTTTCGAAAATTTTGGAAAATTCTAGAGTTAGATTCTATTCATGCCCATACCATCATTCGTAATGATTTCAAGGGGAATATAATATAACACCTCGTACTTTCGGCTATGGTTGGGACCATTAGACGTCTGAATTAGACCCTAAACAAATGAACATGGTTTTACTTAGGTGTAAGGTTCAATTTTTGAGTGTGTAAAGTGTGTTGTATTTAAATTAAGACCTTAAGGAATCTCTAGATCAAAGTTGGGTTGAAAGCCCCCACCGATGAAGTTTTTCAAATAATCTAGTATAAGATCCAATTTCAAACGATCATATCTCCCAATTTATAAAGTATTTTTTGGTGTTCTACCTATAAAATTAAATTTCTATGAATCTAGTTTCAAACAGATCCAAGTATGCCTAAATAGGATTTTGAGTAAAAAGTTATGGGCATTTTTACTAAAGCACAGTTAAGCTTTTGTGAACCGCACACCAAGATACGGCCAACATTTTGAAAGTGAGGCCTGCGAATGGAAAATTCTGGCCGCGGATCAAAAAACATTGACTGGTGAGTAAAAGGTCAAAACATGGACTAAAACGTGGCCCGTTCCTTGGAAAGTGCAGCCTGCGGATTGGTCGTGAAATGCATATTTTTTCCGTAAAACATGATTTCAACCTCTATTTAAAAAAGGTGATTTCGGATTCACTTCCTTATTTCTTTACCTCAACTAGACCCCAATAGCCTCAAAATCTCTCAAAAACCCTTCTACGTGTGAAAAAACATCTCCCATAATCTTACAACATAAAATCACGAATCTCTCAAGGTTTTGACATCAAATCATCTCTCTCTACTCTAGTAAGGTCAAGAGCAACTTTTGAGTGTTAGGACTTAGAATCTTGAGCACTTCTCCTTCCTTCAAGGTAAGTAAATATATGAAAACCATACATGAGTGTTGTTTTCTACTCCTTCAGGATATTCTAAGGTCGGGACCCATGGGACGGTGCTAGGAAGTCATGAGTTCATGTGATGACCTAGGCTTAAGGTTATGGGACTGTTTTGGCATTAAGGATGGAGGTGGTTGTTTGGTTGGACTTGTAATTGGTATATATGCTATTAAGAGGCTATAGAAAGAGGCGGGTGTTAGTACACCCCACCCATATAAGGCTCGAATTTCCTATGCACTTTAAATGTTCGATGAAATGCCTCTATGACTTGAATTTTGTTATTAAGATACTGATTGTAGTTCCTATCTATGTAAGTATTGCAAATTGATTTTATAAATGGATTTTTGCTTCATGGTGATAGTTTTGAGTCCAAGAATAAGGTATATAAGGCTAACCCTTGTGCGGGAACACCTTGTTTCATTCCCCATATAATGTTTCATGAAATTTCCACATAAAATCCTTCTTTTGGAATTGTTACGGTTAAGGTCAAGAACGTTATGTCCATAATAAATAATTTTCAAAATCCTTGAGTTCCTACACATGTATTGTGATTATCCTTGACTTTTCATGAATTCTATGAATCCTTTTGTTGAAAAGAGTCAAACTCTATGATTATGATTTTTCTTTTCCTCTCAAAAAAAAGGTTTAAATGATTTTATACACAATAACTACGACATGATGACTTATGAATATAACGGTCTTATGATGATGAAGAACTATGATTTAGATACAATAATGACTGATGATGACAAGCTTGGGTTCTTAGTGATGATTTTAAGCAAATAACATTACATAATGAAAAGGTACTAGTATTAATAACCGAGAAAGCTTCATACCTGAAACTACGTATGCCAACGTAGGATGATGGATCATTTTCGTTGGTTTGGATGACTCCTATATGCTCCTGGTACAGGCTATATGGATCCTTGCTAGCACTACGATATGTATGTCTCATACCCCGGCAAGGTATGAGATGGCTTAGCTTATTGAGTAGAGATCAAACTCCATGTTTACATGGTGGTTTATGTCGGTTAAGAAAAGAACCTCCCATAACGAATTTAATGAATGATGATGAAAAGCATGATTTTTAAGGGGTGTATTTTGTTTATTTGTTTTATATCCTTGATTTCCTTTATACTATGTCATTATCTTGATTTCCCTTTTATGGTTCAGCTATGTTATGTTTCTTTCAGCTACTTTACATACAGTATGATCCTATGTACTTATGTCCCTTTAGCCGAGGGCGTTGCATTGTTTTATAATACATATCCAGGTACTCATACTGACGACCGAGCTGCTCGCTGGGATTCCACTTCATTTAGCTGTTGGTGAGCCCAACTAGTTTTGGGCTTAGACTTTTATCCATAATTATTAGATGTTGATTTAGAGGTATGTCGGATGCTTTATCCTGGTAAATAGTTAATCCAGGATGTTAGAGGCTTCATAGATTGTTTCTTATGTTATGTAAACTTGGCAAGTCTTTGCTTTAAATTGAGTATCTTAACCTTTAAAGTTTAAGTTAGCTATTTTCCACTTATGATTACATGCATGCTCATGATGTACACTATGTATGCGGTTCGCTTGACTCAACAATGGCTTTGAGTGCCAATCACACCTAGGCCCTGATTTGGGGCGTGACAAAGTACTACTCCCAAGTCCCAACTGGATACTTATATATTACATATATATTGATAGCTCAAAATCTGATGCCCTAAAAGATTAAGTCAGAACTACTTATTTGGAAGTGTCCTGAGACTCTATAGGACCTGATAAACTTATAATACTGAGATTATTGAGATTTCTGATAATGCTGATGATGTTAACTATACTTAGAATGCTAAAAATACTGTAAAGCATAAATGCATAATTCTTGAGAAAATCATGTGTACTTTGATAAATCAAGCCAACTGAAGATAATACTAGTTCATGAAGTAAAATTCTCAAAAATCATGCCAAAATTAAGATTTATGGGATACATTCTACAAGCTAAAAATAATATCATGAATGTTGTATAATACTATTCATGGAAACATTAGAGCATAGAGGAGGTAAGGGAAATTCAATAGTTAGAAGAAAACCCTAAGTCATGATTTTCTAGAAAAACTTTATAACTAAGATTTTACTGAAAATCTTAGGACACAAGGGTGGAAGAAGACCCTTATTGAAGTCCCACATGCCTGGAGAAGAAAAACCCTTGAACAGAACTTGAATTCTGATGATCTAAGGAAAAAGCCTAGCTTAGCTTGAGAGAGAGATTTCCTGAACTTGTTACAGTCTGTTCTTGAGAGATTAGGAGAGAATGAGGAGAGAGGATCAGCTATGTCCCTTTAATTATCCTCCCAATTATCCTAGTACAACGTAGTTTAGGAATTAAAAGAGTAGGAGTTGCAAAAATGCTCTTGGAAAATTGTACTGAAGACTGCCTGCCTAGTACCAACGAGTCACACTAGTCGTTCGTTGTCACCATGACTCATTGGGACCAGTCATTGTTCCTGGGCCTGAAATTTAAGTTTCTGAACATTTCCCAATGGGCAGGCACAATGACTCTTTAGGTGACATAACAGGTTATCACATCCAGTCTTTGTCACTAGAACCAATTTGAACACTTTCTGAACTCCAACTAATGGCTGATCAGGATGGGTCATCACTTCCTCCAATGACTCGTCAAGTGGCTCGTTGGTTTGGGGGAAATTTTTAAAACTTTCTGATCTAGGTTAGGACAGAAGACTTAATGACTCGTTGCTTCCTTTGACAGGTCATTCTATGACTCGTTAAGTTTGAGGGAGGAAACTTGTTGAAGCTGACAATGACTCTTCTATGGGTTGTTGGTTCTGACAGTGGCTCGTTTGATGAGTCATTCTGAGGTTAAATTGCTGGATTCTTGCTGGTTCTGGCTCCAAGTTTGGGGTCTGATCTTAATGACTTTTGGGTGTTACATTATCTCCCCATTGGGAACATTCATCATCGAACGGAGACTAACTAAGCTTAAAGAGTAGGGAAAGAGATGCAATTGCAAAACTAAATGTCGTGGACTGAATACTGATGGAGTGATTGACTCTGATCTGAGATATATAAACTAAAATGAATTCATGAACATGCATGTGTACTAATACATAAAAGAAACTAAAAGACATGAAACTGACATGAGACTGAGTAGAGAACTAAGGAAGAATTTAGCACCTGATGTTGAAGTTGAGCTAGAAGGGAAAAGATTAGGGTACTTAGCCATCATATATGCTTTGGCTTTCCAAGTATCTCCCTCTACAAGCTAAATCCTCCAGAGTACATTCATTGAAGCGACCTTTTTGTTCCTCAACTTACGAACCTGAGGGTAGCTACTTTCAGTATTTATGCATTCAGACAGGGTCATTGCATGTAAGTTTAGCTATATCTTAAGATTTTACTAGCATGCCTATGTTTTAGTTGCATATCTCACATTCTCAGTACATTCAAAGTACTAACTACATAATCTCTATGATATATCTTTTTAAGATATAGGCTTAGGTACCTAGACTCAACATGGCAGCTAGACTTTCTTCAGCGTGAACAGCAGCTGTCAGTGGTGAGTCTTAATCTTTCAAGGATTGGAGTATCTTTCTTATTTTAGTTGTGTTGTCATTTCCAACTTTTAAATTTTGGATTAGCTAGGGACTTTTCCCAGCAGCTTATCAGTTTTAGAAGGCTTTCAGATAGAGTGTATTTGATTCAACTTTATTTCTAGTAGTGTTTAAAACTTTAGTATTTTTATCAAATTGCCTCTCCTTTATACAGTAACAAATAACTTACACATAGAATTTCTTATAATTTGTAGTATTTTAGAATTATTCTTCCATAGGTTAGCTTGGGGTCACTTGTGGCTCTAGGCACCATATCACATCTAGGGTGTAGACTGGGGTCATGATAGATAATTTTAAAATGGAAGAAAGATGTGGTGTGCCTATAGGTAGGTTTATTTTCTACCTTAAGGCAAGGAAATTGATCTCAAAAGGATGAATATATCACCTTGTTAGAGTTAGAGATATGAATGCTAAGGTAACTCTTTAGTCTGTCCAATTACGAATGAATATCCAAAAGTCTTTCCCGAGGAACTTTCCAAAATCCCTATAGACTGAGATATTGCCTTTGATATCGATGTGCTTCCGGATACCCAGTCGATATCTATTCTACAATATAGAATGTCCCTAGATGAAAGATCTTCTTGATAAGGGATTCATTAGGCCAAGAATCTCACCTTCAGGCATGCCAGTCTTATTTGTCCATAAGAAAGATGGATCTTTGAGAATGTGCATTAATTGTCGCTAACTGAATAAGGTAACCATAAAGAACAAATATCCTCTTCTCATGATTGATGTCTTGTTTGACCAACATCAGGGTGCTAAATGTTTCTCCAAGATCGACTTGACCTCAGGGTGCCATCGGTTAAAGATGAGAGAAGCAGACATTTCAAAGAAAACTTTCTTAACACAGTATAGCTGCTTTGAGTTTCTTATAATGTCATTTGGGTTGACTCTCAGTGGATTTGATTGGTCTTATGAACAGAGTCTTTAAGCCTTTCCTTGACATGTTTGTAATTTTGTAGATAAAAAAAACAACTTGGTGTATTCGCGGTGAAAGGTATAATACAAGTTATCTCCAGGCAATGTTATAGATACTTAGATATCATCAGTTGTATGCAGAGTTCTCCAAATATGAGTTCTAGTTGAACTACGTAAAATGCTTAGGTCATGTAATATCTAATAAAGGCATTGAAGTTGATTATTAGAAAAAAGAGATTGTGAAGATTTGGGAAAGGCCCTACAAATTCCATAGAGATTCTATATACCATAGGCTTGGCTAGTTATTACTAGAGGTATGTTGATGGTTTCTTCTCTATATATTCTCCATTAATGAAGCCAACTCAGAAGGCGACCAAATTCCAATGGTCGGACACTTATGAGAAAAAGTTTTCAGGAGCTAAAAGACAAGTTGACTTCAACACCAAGATTGACTCTATTAGAGGATTTGGAAGGGTTTGTGGTGTATTTAAAGCGATACTTCAAGAGTTGGCTTGGGTTGTGTCTTGATGCAATATAATAAAGTTGTGGCCTATGTTTCAATCCAACTTAAGTACCATGAGAGGAATTATTTGACACATTATCTTAAATTGGCAGATGTAATGTTTGAAATAAAGATATGGCATCACTATTTGTACAGGGTTCATATGGAATGTTCACTGATCATAAAGTTTTCAATATATTCTTATCATAGGGATTTAAATCTGAGGCAATGCAAGTGACCTGAATTAATCAGGGATTACTCTACTTATATTCTCTGTCACCTGGGTAAGGTAAATAATGTAACCGACACCCTCAATCGATGATCTAAGGGAAGTGTTTCCTATCTTGAGAAATGCAAGACGGATTTAGATAGAAATAGTCTTAACTTGGCAATACTAGGGTCCCGACTCTAAGATTCCAAGGATGGTGGTGTTGTTCTTTAGGAAATGGTTGAATCGTCCTCGATAGCAGAAGTAAAAGAGAAGCAGCACGACGATGCATCCTTTTCCAACTAAAAGATGGATTTCATTGACATAAAACTTTGATTTTTGAACAAGGCTAAGATGGCACCCTGAGGTGCAAAGGCAGGCTATTTGTTCTTCATATTGACAGGCTACGAGATAGAATATTGGCAGAGACTCATTATTCACGGTGCTGGTTTATTCCAATCCAACAAAGATGTATCATGACCTTAAAGGGATCTATTGATGAACTGCCATGAAGAGGAGTGTAACAGATTTTGTGTCTAAATGCCCAAATTGTCAGCAGGTCAAAGATGAGCATTAGAGGCCCGACGAGTTGGCCCAGAATATTAAGATCTTAGAGTGGAAATGAAAGATGATTAATATGGATTTTGCGACTGATTTTCCTTGCTCATTTTGGAAGCACGATTCAATTAGGTGACCAATGACCAACTCAAACTTCAAATAAGTGTATATCCTAATCTACTTAGAGGGTGTGCTACCTACTAAATTAAATCTCGTTGAGTCTAGTTTCCATCGAAACAAATAATTCATTAATTTGAATTATGTACAAAAAGTTATGTATATTTTAGTAAAGTTTTTAGGCTAGAAACCTAGAGAAACTCAGAGAAAAAAACTCTACGCCCATGTCATCATCTTGCGATACCTGTGGCACTGAAACCAGAATGTCACCAAAGAGAAAAAGATCCAGCATTCAGGTCATCATCTGGTGCCTGTATCCCTGAATTTGAAAAATCTTATAAAAGTCTCATAACCCCTACAAACCCTCATTTTTCATTCTAGCTCCTTCCTACTCTTTGAAGTATCTCACGGACTCTCTCTCTCTCTCTCAAGATTTGTCCTCCCAATTCGGGTAAGTAATTCACCATTTTTTTTAGGTTAAAACCAATTATCTTAACACTTGGATTAACATCTTCCACCCATTGAATCCATGGAATTTCAAGATTTTCTTAAAGGCTCAAATGAACGATTTTGCTAGGGTTTCTTCCTAGAGGTAAGATTCTGATCATTGCTCAAATCCACCCCACTTTTGAAAATTTAAACGGTCAATGAAAATATAATATCCAACTAAGAGTCGGGGTCAAATCCATAGAGACTTTGGTAGATCCAAGCTATCTAGCACTTTTACAATTTAAATTTGAGAGTTTAGAGACTATTCGAATTAGGGTTAGGAGAAATGTAGCTATAACTAAAGAATGTAAATGCTTGAGATTGTATCAAATAATGAGAAATACTAAGAAAGTGACCCCAACTTTGGATCGATCCCCCTAAATCATTCAATATGGGTAAATTGAGAATAGGCTATTGATGAACATGCAAGCAATCACTTAGGCAACCAATGGGTATATTTCAATAACAGCAATGGTGTCAATCTACCTTATCAAATTAAAGAAAATTCCCTTCTACCTAATTGCATTTTGCCAATCAAATTTTAACCTATGTCTAGGTGAATCCATTGAACAAGGATTAGAGCCTTGAGTTATTGTTGATTGATGCTAACCCAACCTAAATTGGCTTTTTACAGAATAAAGGTAAAGCATTTGCTTGTCCTCAAGAAACTAAAATGAGAAAAACTAACCTAAACCTAATCTAATGTGCCGACATCACAAAATGCAACAACTAGGGTGGCTTCGAAAAATAACTACAAACACTCAAATTTTAATCCAGCCACCCCCTTCATCCAATAAAATCAGTTTTCTCGCAACTTTCTGAACTAAGCATGCAATCTCCATTAATAACATCATAGCAACATGCACACACCTAGATTTGAGAAGTAAACATGTTAGCCATTCACATTCATATGCCCTCACAATCAGACCAAGGAAAGTGTCCATCTTCTGAAGCAATAATAACACACATTTCAAGGATACACAAGATCAAGAGAAAAGAGAAAAGCACTCAACTCTCACAAAGAAGTTCACAAGATAAGTTAAACTACCATATGCTTGCCTATTTACTCCAATGTCTTTTCTTTGGGATATCCAGGTTGAAATCACACAAGGACTTCTCTAAGCTTATAATGATGACCAAAGGGCTGGTGGGATGCAAATATGGTCTTTAGTGACTCATTTACCATCTTTGAATATTTCATCACTTTTTCACTACCTTTTTCACTTTTAAGATCCCTTCTTTTTTCATCCTTTCTTTTCTTAGAAACTTTTCACACTGCAAGGTATTTTTGTGAGCTCAATTTCATTTTCTCTTATTCTCTTTTTCTCTTTTGTTTTCTTTTCTTATGCTTCGTTTTAGCACTTTGCTCAATACACCTTAGGATATGATCAAACATTCATATTTTCCCTATTTCTTTTTTTTCCACCTTATCACTAACAACTTACACCTTTTTGCTCATTTTCATCATAATTCATAGTGTCAAGGAGGTTGGGTTCAAAAGAGGGTTAACTTGAAAATTAGTTTTGGCATTCACTTTGATTGATCAAGAAAAAGGGCCAAAGGCTCAAAAAGGGAGACTAGAGATACATTCATCTTTTAGTAGGTCTATTTAGACAAGTGTGTCTTGTATATAAAAAAAGAAGGCCTAAGTTCATCTCTACAACCCATAGTCAATCTTAAGTTCAAGCAAAAGTAGCGAGGCAAGTTTTAAAGTATGACCAAATCAAGTGAACTAACAAAATTCCTCACCACACAATGGCACATGAACATCAAATGGACCAAACATTACTCTCAACTAGGGAATTATTTCCAAATTTAGTATAATCAAATGTCAAAAGCCAAGGTACACATGTCAATACCAAATAACTGCGGCAAAAATTTTGAGGGTGGGCATTTTTTTTCAAAAATCGGTACAAGTATGTTAGAAAATCAGTTTCCACCACCACCTAAGTTAGAAATATTTTGTTCAACTAAAAATGACTCAACTAGTAGGTTGGACCCCTTAAGAATGTCGCCTAGTAATCTAACATTAGGGACACACTATGACACTTTAACTATATTATTTTGCCAGATTCAATAGAAACTAAGTCTCTTGGGAAAGAACCATGGCTAAGAAAACTCGAAAAGGACCCTAAGCTAAGAAAGCAAAAAACATAACTAAAAAAGCAATAACAAAAATAAATGAAAAATCTATACTAAGAGAGCAATAAAATGGACCATCACACGTACATCATTTATCTAAAATATACATAATTCCATACAAAACATGAATTGAAATATCAAACATCAAACAATACAAGCAAATATGTAACAAAAGGCCAAATAGCATCCACCTACCAGGGGAGGGGGAAGGAATTGTGCAGTGTCCCCAATGCACATACAAAAGAAAATGAAAGAATAAGAGTGGTAGAAGCTCCCTGTAGCGCTTAGATTAAACCACCAAATACCATTATAGGGTTCCACTGAAGAGCTCATCTTTGTGTCATGAGGTCAGCCTTGGATGTGGAGAAGTGACGCCTCCTTTGCTATATTGAGTGCATCGACCTCGGCTAGGTCTAGGTCTAGGTCATCCTCCTCCTGGAGGTCTCTCTTACATGCTTAATATGCTCCTCTTGTAGCCGCCCCTTGCCCTTGTCAAGTGGAGGGGTAGGAATGGATGTTGTGCTGGAACTAAAGGAAGACCCTACTCATATGTACCTTTATCGGTGGTGGTCTTGGGAGCTAGAGCTGGTGGAAGTGAGGATTGGGCTTGAGCCAAGCAAACTGGAATTGTATGTGGAAGAAACTCCATCAAGCTAATTAAGGGTGGTGTTCGATCAACTATTGGTACTCGTACATCCTCAAGTTGTCGCTCTCGTATCTGCAAGTCTAGCGCCACAGCTCTAGTCTCAATTAGGTCGGCATAGAGTCTTAGAATGTCAAATGAACTAGAACCTTGCTCTAGTTAGACAAATCTGGCATCCAACATCCCCAGATGGAAACCAATGCCTCATGAGAGCCTGATAGCATCCTGGAGCAACTATAGTACATGCACAGCTATAATGGCCATAAAGGCTAGTAGATCCTCAATCAGTTTGGCCAGCTGCCTTTCCTCCCGATCAAGCCTAGTAGCCAAGCTGGGCAGTGAATCTCTGGATCTTAGGAGAGGTCTGGATAAAGAAACTAGCACTGGTGTAATGGTGATGGAAGAAGGATGGGCTCCATGGGGAGCAAAATCTTATGGTGTTGTGTCTAATATTGGCGGAGGCTATGAAACAAGCTTCTTAGCCTAGATACCCTCACTCTCTATAGTGGGTCCAACTGATAATATTGAGCTAGGGCAGCAGGAAACTATGACCAATATGTCATCTCTTATTTTGGTGATGTTAGTCACCAGATGAGCCTTTGTGAATAAGTCCTCTCTGTGTTGGATAGGAACACCTGCTCTCTGGCAAAGTGTTGTCACCAAGCACGAAAAAGGAAGAAAAGTCAGCGGCTGTAGAGCTCGCTCCTTGAGGTCCAAACACAGCATCTGTCTAATATCAATTTTCTTCTTTTCCACTATAGCGACCATAACTAGAGCATGTCTAAAAGAAAGTTTGTTATTGCTATTACTCAAACAAATCCTGGTACATACAACATTCCATAAAAACTTAGCTCGGAGTTACAGCTCTCTCTTGTAATTATTGGTCATCGCAAGAGCAATCCATGTGGGAGTCCTCCCTAGCAATGGCTCCGGCTATCCATCCCTTGTTCGGTGTCCCCAAGCCACCAACTCATCATAGTCGTCAGTTTCTACAAACCTCATAGTCCTCCCTAATGTAGTATCGGTTGATTACCTTAGGGCTGATATCAACCAATACCCCTCTAATCACCACAAACATGAGTGGCTCAACCTGTGATCACAACACCAGGTTGGTCCGCAGAAGAATCGCCCTGTATATAACACAGAATTCATGGATCAATTTTTGTATGTACTGGCCTGCGGGATGGAAGAGGAAGTCCTAATGCTGAAAATATAACAGCTCCAAGATGTCTGGGTATTGGTCTAGCCCAGTGGTGCTGATGGTATGCTCCTTTGTAATACTGCAATGGGGCTTTCCATTATAAGTCATGCGCCCCTCTAAGTATCTCTCTTGGGCACCCAGTACTGCCTATCTCCTCCTAAACATGTCTTCCCCTGTTTGCACCGCAACTCGACTGTGTATTCTACCTGGGGAGAGGGGGTCTGACTGATGAAGTCCTCTCTGCTGGACTCCCTTGATGATATCTCGATCTATGACCCACCTGACTGGGCCTGTGGCTGATCCTCACTGAACTGGGATGAAGATCCTAGAGATGATATCTCTATCAATGCCACCCGTGGTAAGTCAGCAGGTGACACTGTTGTGGTCTTTCTCGTGGCTGGAGGCTGATACTCATCCTCATCTTTGTCCTTGAGCGGGGACCTTTTTGGTGTACCAACCTTTCCTCCTCTGTGTTGCTCGTTTAGTTGTCATTATTTGTGATGATGCAACAACTGGTCAATACATGGACATGGGAAAATTTAAAACTAGAGAAATAAATGCAAGCAACGGAGGAGAGGATGGTCTGTACTTTAAAGAGATGGACCGTAACTTATACCGTCCCTTGAATTCAAAATACCCAATGTTCTAATTCAAAGGACGGAGCATAATGTAGATCATCTTCTCAAAAGGTGGTCCGTCCCCTGAGTCATCCCTTGACTCAGTACATCTGGTGCATTTGGTTCAAAAGACAGAATGAAGGACGGGCCATCTTTCATAAAGACGGTCCGTCACCTTCTTTGTCAATTGGGGAAATCACAAAGTTCATTCTTTTCAGGCAACTTTTTCTCAAAATGTTCTAGCATGGGATGAGGGATTATCAATTTTTACAATCTCATGGACAATATCAACACAAAATATGCAAGTAAGTACACAAGTATGCCCTATCCAATTTTCTGGAAATAAATCACAAGTTCTTCCCCTCAATATCAATATCAATATCCAAGCAAAGGTTCCGATTCCTCCAAGTCAAATAGATATAAAAAATCACTGGTAATATTCAATATAGATGCTGAGCAAGAAGTAAAATACCTATATTAATCAATTACTGCTCGTGTTCTCACTGAAGAAGTGCGAAAATTGGCCGAGTTTGAACCCTACTTAGCTACATGACTGATGCTTGAAATAGCAGGAAAGTGTATGTGTACGAGTGTGAGAGAGTAGTAGGTGTCTGCATGGTGAAGCTTGCAATTATGGGCAATAATGGAGATTGTCATTTACAAAGAGAAAAATGGTATAAGGAAAGGGAACGAAGGGAGTACGATTAGATACGACTCCTATTCAAAACCCTTATATTTTAAAAAAGAAAAGTGGGTCGGGTCAGTTCCATCTGCAGGTGCTTTTTTAATAGCTGACCAGATTTGCTAAAATAATCTAACCTGGAATACACTAAAAAAAGACCCATTTACCCTAAATTTTTAAGCACAAAAGATGATCCAATGGACAGACCATTTGTCCAGAGTACAGTCCACACATCGGACCATCTCTTGACTTAGTTGAAATTCAAACCTGATTCCAATTGATGATAGGATGGATGGTCCACCATTTGAAAAGCTAGTTCTTCTTTCCCTTTGTCTCTTTGATGTTGTATTTTTCCTTTTCTGTTTGAATCAAATTTCTCTATCCTTCTAAGTTCACCTGCATACATCAACACACATTAGTTCAAAAATACTTGGGTTGCCTCCCAAGAAGTGCTTGATTTTACGTCGCGGCATTATGTGGATACTACACATAGTGTAGCATCCTTTGGGTTGCCTCTCAATGAGTGCTTAATTTAGTGTTGCGGCACAACACAAAGTACCTGAATCATGCAAACAGTGAGTTGTCCTTAGGACGAGACTTCCTCACCCATTTTCTACCTTTTGAGCCATAGAGATACTGCTTCACCCATTTGGTTTTGGCCTTCTTTTTTTGGGTGATGGCCTTGGATATATGCTCAGCTCCTCCTACTTCATTTTCAGCAATACTAGCCACACAAATATCCTAACTTCTATGGCAATAAGTGGCATTTCCCTACTTTGAAGGTGATGCTTTCATTCTTGACCCTAAACATAATCTCATGTTTCTTAAAGTCCATAAATGCCCTTCCGGTAGCCAAAAAAGGTCTCCCAAGGATAATTGGATATCACTATCCACATTGCAATCCAACACCACAAAATCAGCTGAAAGCACAAATTTTTTGACTTTTACCAACACATCCTGCACCACCCCTACCTGCGTTTAGATAGACTTGTTGGTCATTTGGAGTGGATATAGGTGGGCATTAGCATGGACGATCTGGATTGCTTGTATATAGCTAGGGGCGTCAAATTTATACTAGCCCCATTGTAACACAAGGCATGCAAGCAATCATATCTTCCAATTCTGCAAGGAATGGTGAATTCACTTGGACCACCCTTCTTCTTAACACTAGTGCCGACAATGATGACACTCACATGATGTGTCACAGGAACCACCTCTTCTTTATCACATGGAAACCTCCTAGTTGATAACGTCCAAACTATACCTTTCTTTATGAAAGAGCGTAAATGGTCATTGTATCAAAATAAATAACCAAATGGGTGTCGAGATCGAATCCCATAAGGAATGTCATCTGATCACACAATAGTCATCTATTAAATTAAACTAATTCACATCAATGTTGAAAGAAAAATAAGAGAAAATTGAGTTAATCAAGATTTGTAAAATAAAATATGGAATTGCACACTAAAAACAGGGGCAAAGTATAGAAAAGACCAATGGAGAGACTACTAGGGGTATAATATTGACAAAGGCTTCAATGGGTTGGAATTGTTCATTGCTCCTATCATTACTCAATAATATGATTAGTTTTGGATGAGTCGACATCTTAAGTTTCTCAACCAATTAGATGTCTTATACCTCGGGCTTTCTCAAATCCCAAGGTTCCTCTTCACAACAACCATATCACATTGGGTATGGATTCACTATTATGAGCTCCAATCCTTAATGGATGTGTAATAATAGGTTTTGGCTATGTCTAGCCCAACCCCATATAACTACCACCAAAATACCCATTAGTGTTTCCTCACCCATACCTTAATTTCCTTTTTCAAGCAAAATCAAAGTAAGGAAATGCAACCCACATTTGCAACTATGAGTTTTCAACTTAAAATTCAGAGGAATCACTAAAATCATACTAATTGAGTAAATCTAAGATCAAATACACAATACACAATACCCAACCAAATTAACCCCAATCATTCACATACCCCTAGCAAAGAATTTAGCTACTCATGTAAGTAATGTAAGACATTGCATTAAACAAAAAATCAATATCCGTTCACAAACTTGAGTAAGAGAAATTCAAGCAAGGTTTGAACTCCAATGGAGTTTTTTAGCTTCTCAATGAAGAAGATGACTATTTCTCTTTCTACTTCTCTCTACTTTCTATACAAGCCAAAAGCAATAGAATACTAAATCCTTCTAGAATGGAATAGTTAGTTCTTTTATGAGAGATACAAAAATAGGGTATAGATTAGCTCCTCCTTTTTCGTACTTGACATTTTCATCCCTGGCTAACGGGCCTCACTTCAGATTCACCGGCAGTTCACTGGTGCAAGTTTGCAAAACATTGGTCAGCTCTAGCTGAAGGACAGTGAGATTTTGACTCTTCGGCACTGGCATCGGCGGTTCACCAGAGCTAATCTGCAAACCGCTGGTTGGGCCCAGCTCCTGGTGATCTTGGGAAAATTTATATGCCCAAGTGATACTCAAATGAGTCATTTTAGCCTTGTTTATCTATCAATGTTGATACATTCTCATGTGATTGATAATAAAATGTGAATTTATACTAACCAACATGATTAGCGTTGTTTTGCAGGTGAAATATAATTTTGTGAAGCTAAAATGTGTGTTGGGAAAGTTCGGGGTTGGACTCAGATGTTAGCAAAGGACAAAGCATTGGACGGCACAAATTAAAGGGGCTCCGCGATGGAGTCGTGTCGCGCTGCCATCGCGGAGGCCTTCTGCCTGGATAGGGAATTGTTGGCCAAATTCCAGTGTGGGTGCGCATTGGGGCCGTGGCACGTTGGCCTAGCCTCGTGTTGCATGTCGTGCCACGTTGGGCCTTATTACTGGACAGTCAATTTCCAGTGAGGCTCCGCGTCAGTGGCATGTCACGGAGGCAGTGCTCCGCGATGCCCTCCGTGACACGTTGCTTGTTATTCCGGGAAAAATTCCCACTAGTATAAATAGAGCACTTAGGTTCATTTTTCAATATTCTGACTTGGTTGAGCAAGAACGTGGGTTACAGGCAGTTGAGGGGACGAAAATCTCGGGGTCTCTATCTCCTTCTTCTTTATTTCAATTGCTTGTATAATTAACACTCATTTGACGATGTTTAATCCACAAATGAGTGGCTAATTTCTCTTCTTGCTGAGGTTAAGAACAATTGTATTGAAATGTAATTATTGATAAATTGTTTTTCATCTTTTCTTCCATGGTTGTTCTATTGATTCTTGTTCTTACTGCATTAATGTGTGGCCAACGTTAATGTATATCTAAAAAGTCCGGTTTCACTCGAGAGAGCAAGAAATTGGAAAGTTGTGAATTGATAGGATATGATCTTTTCTTAGTTTGGGAAAATTGAGAATTGATTTACCTTCAGGATAGAGATATACCTGAAAGTCGTATTATTCAATTAAGGAATCGGTTTTGTACGGCTAGAACATGAATTTCTTTTTATCACAGAGATGTAGGTGGAAGGTTCATGATTCTTAAGTTGGGTTAAATACGAGAGTTTTAATCCATAGGCAATAATTCATGACTAGCAACCGGAGGAAAGATTAACCAAATTGTATCGATAATTTATTTCTCTACATGTTCATTTAACCTCAGCATGCTCATACTTATAGTTCAGACTCAAATTGTATATTCGTTTTAGACTTAGTATAGAATTAGAAACCAAAATATCAAACTCTTCTTCACATTGTTGTCTGCATTTTTAGAGTTAAAGTTTATTGACACTTGATTAGATTGCTACCTTAGCCCAGTCCCTGTGGGATCGATACTTGGCTTACTTGAGCCACTTTACTACTTGTTCGACCACGTGCACTTGTGTGTAGCTTTATACCTAAAAGCACCCGAACAAGTTTTCGGCGCCGTTGCCGGGGACTGGCAATTGGTGAATTTTTCTTAAGTGTTAATTTACTATATTTTTTTCTTAGTGTTGACAACTTGGTCTTAGCCTGTATTTTGCGGATATAATCTCTGTTGAACACTGGCAAGAGACAAGGATCTGGTGGACTCATATTTAGAGCCTGAAAGACAATTCCATCGTCAGCGGAGATAAGCTCTAGAGAAAAAGCTGTAGTTGCTCAGACAAACAATCATGGAGCAACAACAGAATCCACCAGTAGTAAGGGCAATGTTAGTGCCCAAGGAAGTAGCAGCTCGGCTGGTTCGCGAGGTGGCAATCCCACATGATAACAAAGTCACATCTAGCATCCGCAAACCTGAGCCGGGAGGGAGGTTCGAGCTCAAGCAAAACATGGTGCAATTGCTGCACACCAGCGGGCAGTTCACAGGTCTCCCTCATGAGGATCCATAGCAGCATCTCCAAAATTTTTTGGAGATAAGTGACACTTACATCCCCGCTGGAGTGTCATCAGATTATGTCAGGCTTACATTGTTCCCATTTTCACTATTAGGAGAAGCCAAGAGGTGGTTGAAAGCTGAGCCACCAAATTCTATTACTACTTGGGATGATCTTGCAAGGAAATTCTTGATACGATTTTTTCCATCCGGTAAAACAGTGAGACTTAGAAGTCAAATTCTAAGTTTTAAACAGAGAGAGGGAGAGAATCTATATCAAGCTTGGGAGAGATTCAAGTCCATGTTGCGGGATTGTCCTCATCATCATCAATCCAATGATGTGCTGGTGCACACTTTTATAGAGGGTTTGGAACCCCACACAAAAATCTTGCTAGACTCAGCAGCTGGGGGATAAGCATTGGAGAAAACTTATGAGGAGCTGTATACCTTGTTAAACCGTATTTCGCAGGGCAATCCAGAGTGGAATGCTGATTCGTCAAGAGGAGGAACAAGGAAAGCAGCAGGAGTTTTAGAAGTGGATGGTTTTACAGCTATTGCTGCACAGATAGCTGCTTTATAGATTCAACTCAACACCCACTTCAGTAACATGACAATGAACCAGCCTCAAGCCCCAGTGAATGCAGTGCAGCGGATTTGGTGTGAAGTGTGCGGGAGAAGCGAGCACTCAGCTGAGTGTTGTGGAGCAAATCCTGACTCGGTGAACTTTGTGGGAAATGTACAGAGGAACAACCACCAACAGTATGGCAATAGCTACAACTCCAACTGGAGGAATCATCCGAATTTCTCTTGGGGTAGCAACAACCATCAAGGGCAAAGTTCGAGTCAGGGGGCGCAGAGGAATCAAAGAGGGCAGCAGAACTATCAGGAACAATGTAGAAACAACAATGCACCTCCTCTACCACCATCACCCAGCATTAAGGAGATGTTCAAGACAATGATAGCTAACCAAGCTCAATTGCAGGCTGACTATGTGAAATTGGCAGCCGAGGTGTAGAACAACCAGTTAGCTACTAAGGCACTTGAATATCAATTTGGGCAATTTGCTGGAGCCCAAAATACCAGGCCTAGAGGAGGACTTCCGAGCGACACAGATCCCAATCCCAAGCAGGTGAATGCGGTGACCACAAGGAGTGGTTTGCAGCTTAAAGAGGTGGAACCAGAAAGACCACCTCAACAATCGGGAGCAGCAGAAGTTGAGAGGGAGCAAAGTGATGAGAGGGGGAAGAAAAAGGAAGATGAATCAGAAAGACCACCACCCCCGTTCCCTCAAAGATTAAAGAAACACAAGGAGGAGGCGTGTTTTAATAAATTCATGGAGGTGCTGAAACAGGTACATATTAACTTACCTCTTGTTGATGTTTTGCTGGGAGTGCCGAAATATGCAAAGTACATAAAGGACATCGTGGAAAACAAAAGTCGTTTGACTGAGTATGCTACGGTAGCTCTCATGGAGGAGTGCACTTCCCGGATACAAAACCGTTTGCCCACAAAGCTCAAAGATCCTGGGAGCTTTACTATACAAATCCCAATTGGGCAGAGTATCCGAGCTCGCGGATTATGTGATTTGGGAGCGAGCATTAATTTGATGCCGTCATCGGTATTCAAGAAGTTGGGTTTAGGGAGTCCTAGACCAACAACAGTGATCTTGCAACTAGCGAATCGGTCCTTAGCTAGACCTGATGGCGTTGTGGAGGATGTGCTGGTGCAAGTGGGCTCCCTTATCTTCCCGGTAGATTTCGTCATGCAGGATTTTGAGCCAGACGCGGAAGTCCCATTTATTTTGGGACGTCCTTTCTTGGCGACCGGGAAAACGCTAATTGATATAGCTGCAAGGCAGCTAACCATGCGGGCACATGACAAGGTGGAAGTGTTCGATGTATATAAGGCCCCCAAGCTCCCGATAGTGTACGAGGAACTCTCGGTGATCAATGTGATTGATCGAGGTGATGATGATCAGATAGTTGAATCACGAGAGTTAATGGGAAAACCACCGGAGCGACGTAAGCACTACTTGGGTGAGGACGGTGGTCGAGAGAAAATGTCTGTCACCCTAGAAGAGGACCGAGCTGAATGACGTCGAGCCGCGATGGTAAACCAGGCGCTGCACGGGAGGCAACCCGTGAAATTTTTCTTTGTAAATTGTGAATAGATTTCTTTTTTCCTTTTTCTTGATTAACAACAAAATTTTTAGTTTTTATTTTTGTTTTTATTTTTATTTTGAGTGAAACCTATAATTCTAACCAATTTCTTGCCGTAAGATGAATTTCAGGTTGAACGGAGGATAAATGTGCAAGGGATCGCAAAGGAAAATTTGAGGTATGAAAAATAATAAAAAGTGGCAAAACAGTGAGCTAGGGCGATGGCTCCGTGTCACGGAGGAGGGCCTCCGCGTTACCCTCGTGACATGTTCAGGTGTAAATCTGGAATTTCTAAAAATTCCAGAACACCCACGCGATAGCTCCGTGTCACGGAGGGCATGCTCCGCGTTACCCTCCTTGACACATTGAAGTGTATATCGCAACGGGTCACACCAGGTCGCCGGGTGACCCACGCGAATTTCCCACTTTTAAACCCCGATTCCCCCTCCATTTTCCTCATTTTTCATATCCTCCGCGACCAACCTCCCAAAAAACCCCTTCCCCCTCAACGTGACACGAACTTAGGCCAAGAATTTCATCGCGTTTTCATCAATTCTTCGAATTCAAGGTATGTTCTTCAATTCTATCTCATTTCTTGTCGATTTTCATCGAGATTGAACATGTGATATGATCTAAACTTGCCCAAAGTAAAAATTAAGCTTAAATTCAATTGAATTATTGTTGATTGATGTTCGGAGTATCATTGTTATTGCTTGAACTCGTTAATTACATAGTTTAATCGAATGTTTGATAAAATCATAACTAGGGCTTACCTTTGAGTTTGAAATGGAAAAATTTAGTTGAACTAGTGAAATTCATGTTGGGTTGTACATGTTGAGTGAGATGAGTCGATGTGCTAACTGTTACTATGCTAAAAGATCGACGGATTCTCGGGTGAAGGAAATATTGGAATTTGCAAGAATTGGGTGAATTGTAGAGGATCATGTAGTTAAATTTTTCTTTTGTTTTTCCTTGCTAAGTGCTATGGGATAAAATGTTATCGATGGTAATGATTGTGGCTAGTTGTACGAAGTCTGAGTAGTACATAGAATATATACCGTCGAATTCTCCAAATGCACTAAGCATATTTGTTATGTTTTGTTGTTTGTTTGTGTAAGTAAGCAAGATCTTGCCTTAATGTTGTAAGTTTGGCTAAGGACTAAGTGTGGGGTAGCCTAGCTTAACCCAACCTTAGTCGAAGCAAATTTTAATTGGCTTAACATTGATCTTGTCTATGTGGGTTGACAGAAAAAATGGCAAGCAGGCATTGTTCGCGTGATTGTGGGTATATAAAACGACACGCAAGTGCACGTGGTCGAACAAGTAGTAAGTGGCTTTAGTAAGCCAAGTATCAATCCCACATAGACTTGGATGAAGTGCAATTTGCTCAAGTGTACTATATTTTACTTCTAAAAATGCAGACAACAGTACAACCAAAAGTTTGATATTTTGTTTTATAATTTTTATACTAAAGCTAAGAAGAATTATCTACTTTGAATCTAAACTATGAATGAGAGCATGCTGAGGTTAAACGAACATGTAATGAAATTAATTGTCATCATACTTTGGTTAATCTTTTCCTCCAGTTGCTAGCCAAGAACAATTGCCAAGAGATTAAAACTCTCGTATTTAACCTCACTTAAGAATCTGAACCATCCGTCTACATTTCTGTGATCAAATGCAATTCATGTTCTAGCCATACAATTCCGGTTCCTAAATTGACTAATACGACTTTCAGGTATATTTCTATCCTGAAAGTAAATCAAAACTCAATTTTCCCAAACCAAGTAAAGAACATATCCTATTAATTCACAACTTTACAATTTCTTGCTCTCTCGAGTGAAACCGGACTTTTTAGATTTACATTAACGTAGGCCACACATTAATGCAGTAAGAACAAGAATTAATAGAACAACATGGAAGAAAAGATGAAAAACCAAAGAATCAATGATCAAATTTCATCACAATTGTTCATAACCTCAGCAAGGAGAGGAATTAGCCACTCATTTGTGGATTAAACGTCTTAAAATAAGTGTTAATCATACAAGCAGTTGAATTAAAGAAGAAAGAAAGAGAGAAAAAACCCTGATATTTTCGTCCCTCAACTGCCTGTAACCTACGTCCTTGCTCCACCAAGTCAGAATATTGAAAAATGAACCTAAGTGTTCTATTTATACTGCTGGAAATTTTTCCCGGAATAACGAGCAACGTGTCACGGAGTGCATCGCGGAGCACTGCCTCCGTGACACGCTACGAACGCGGACCCTCACTGGAATTGGGGGTCTGGGAATTAAGGCTCAACGTGGCACGGTGTGCAACGCGGAGCCAGGCCACCGTGCCACGGAGCAAATGCGGACCCTCTCTGGAATTTGGTTGAATTTTCCCTATCCAGGCAGAATGCCTCTGCGATGGCAGCGTGACACAGCTCCATCACGGAGCCCCTTTAATTCATGTTGTCCAATGCCTTTTCCCTTGCTCGCATCCAAGTCCAACTCCGATATCATCCAGCATGCATTTAAGCTTCCTGAAATCACATTTTACCTGCAAAACAATGCTAATCATGTTGGTTAGTATAAATTCACATTTTATTACCAATTACATGAGAATGTATACACATTGGTAGATAAACAAGGCTAAAATGGTACTTTTGAGTATCACTTAGGCATATAAATTTTCCCAAGATCAGGCATGACAAGGGAAAAGGCGCATCAACATCTGGCGCCGGAAGAAAAAGAATCAAACTGGGCACAGCGGTGCCAGCAGCACCAGCGGTTCCACGCGGCCAACGCCGCCAATATGGAACCAGGTGGGTGACAGAGGAGGGGAAGAAGTGGTATGCGAAGCACAAAGAGAGCAAGTACTCCCCCGAGGAACACATAGCAAGGGAACGGTTGGCACAGGAGTTCCCCAGGATTGTCCATAGGATCGAGGCAGCTGGGCTGAACTTCATTTTTGAAGAGCCCAAGGAATGCAACTTGCACTTGATTCGGGAATTCTAGGCCAATTGGAACCCGACTCTCAGAAGTCACACCATCAAAATAAGGGGGAAAATAGTCACTTTTGAGCCCCACCACCTCAATGCTATCTTAGGGGCGCGGGATACAAATGCCCACGTGCTTCGACAGCTGAACATCACTCCACCATATGCGGACATCAGATGTACTTTGTGTGGAACCCGATCGACGGCTAGGTGGAGCAGACATAAGGAGAGGGGCTACCATTACCTTGCCCTACTCACAGATGAACAGGGAAGCCAGGATATGGCTTAAGATCGTGTGTTCCTGCCTAATCCCGGGGGTGCATATGACGGATGTGACCCGGGATTGTGTATGCTTGGTGTACGCCCTGATGAAAGGGTTGGAGATCAATGTGGGGGCGGTGATTATCTCTGCCATGAAGAGAGCCCGTTCGCATCAGGGGAACAGATACGGATTTGGTGGATTACTCACCACATTCCTGAGGGGCTTGGATTATTGAGGAAGAGGCCCTTGACTACATCCCGCAGGTGGAGCGGCGGGCCTTAGATGTCACCAAAACTAAGGCTCCCGACACCACCCACGGGCCCATGCTTACACTTGCCGAGCGACATGCTCGGGATGATCAGTACATGGCTCACATGTACGGGATGCAGATGCTCCAGCTACGAATAGGCGGGAGGCCGGCGACAGAAGAGGAGCTATGGCAGCTCGAGCTAGACTACCCTTTTGGTAAAAATGCCAGGGCTCTATGCCGAGTGGGGCCAGCTTTTGTAGAGCCCACGGATGATGATGTCCCCACAGATGAGGAGACACGTCGCGAGGACTCTGATGTGGAGTCCGAAGATGATGATGGGGGTGATTCAGACATGGGAGACGAAGCAGCAGCACCTGATGAAGAAGTGGAGTATTTTGATTGATCAGGGAGTTCCACCACCCAATTTTTATGCTATGTTAATTTTTATGAACACTGGAGACAGTGTTCGAGATAAGTGTGGGGTGGGAGTAGTTAGGTGTTGGTTGTGTTGTTGTGTATGTTCTATTCTGTTGTTGTGCCTGTGGAAAAATTTTGTGACCGTGTGATTGTGATGTTGTTGTTCTGTATTGTAATTAAATGTGAAACTGTTGTATGCTGCTGAATATTTTGCTAGCTGATCTTGTACATATCTTTTTGTTTATCGAAATGATCGATATGTTTAAAAAAAAATTCAATTCTTGGGTTTCTCGGCGTTTGTTTTCGGTTCTTTTACCGAGAATGGTCCCATTGAACCGAAGTCCTAGTTAGTGACCGTTCCCTATGATGGATGGATGATGACCGTCTTAAGGGAAATGTAGTCGTTAGGAGTAGATTTTTCATTTATTTTTCAGTTGTTTTCTTTTGTGGGTTGCATCCCAAAACCTGTAGTTACTTTATGGTTGCATGTCGTACATGATATTTGAAATGAAAAGGTGATTCGTAAGAAAGCATGCAACTTTGTAAATATGTTGAGATACCTAGGCCATAGAGTCGATTCAGTGTGATTGAGGCTTAATGTTTGAATTCTTGTAATTAGCTGATTGAAGAGTCTGTGAATACGTCTTGAATTGAGCATGTGCAATAAGTGTGAAGTGAGGTTTTGTTTATTCCATGCCATTGTGAAGTGTCTAGAACTTGCCTGGTGTGTGTACAAAACGAAATGAAGGATGTGTATTGTAGGAAAGGATGTAGGCATTTCTTTGTGTTAACCAAAAGTTTCTCTTTTTCATTATTGTACCCACCTTGAATGTATACCCTAGTTAGCCCGTTGAGCCTTTAGCCTATTATTTTTTTCTTGTGTCAAAATGTGTAAACCGAGCTTTGCCCCTTCTTTTCATTAGCCGTAAATTTGATCCAAAACTCTTAAGCGCTTAAGAAGAGAAAATAATTTTCCCAAAGTGTCAAAGAGTGAGAATGGTGAAAAGAAAAGAAAAGCAGAGTGATGAAAGGAAAGAAAAGGTTGAAGGTGCACTTGTTATAAATAAAATATAATGAAGGTGTCTGAATAATCTTTGTTATCGAGTCAAGTGTGCTTAATAAGATGGGTCAACTAAAGACAGACTTCAAGAATGGGAGGATGAAGGAAGAAATAATGCCCATGAGTTTGATGGGATGTATTGAAAAGGCGCTTAAGGATGCTAGTGGCTATTATTGGCTAGCCCAATATTTACTAGTTCCATAGCTTACATTACAACCCGTTAAAGTCCTACGTGATCCTACATCACATTTCCTTATATTAGTGGAGTAATACACTAAAGGCAAGCCTATGGTTCATGACATGATGCATGTGAATTCTTTTGGGAGAGAGAGTGAAATTGTGTCTATATGCCCCTGCATGTAACCGTTAGAGTTCATGTGATTAAAAAGGGGAAACTTCTCTTGCATTGTGAGGGCACATGCTTGATGAGAGATTAATTTTCGTGTCGGATATCTTGATCAGCTGATTTGAATGAGTTTGCCAATATCGAGAGTCGATTCTCAAGTCTAGGAGGTCTTGATGTGTTGAAGGTCATTGCATTGATAGGACCATGCATGTTTTCTTGATGATTTGCTGTATTAAATAATCGGTATGACCGTAGCCTGAATTGTCGAACCAAAGTAGCCAGGATGGGGTGTAAAGTGCATGATGTGTAAGATTGTTGTTCGGGGACGAACAAGGATTTAAGTGTGGGGTAAGTGATCTTGGGCAAATTTATATGCCCAAGTGATACTCAAATGTGTCATTTTAGCCTTGTTTATCTATCAATGTTGATACATTCTCATGTGATTGATAATAAAATGTGAATTTATACTAACCAACATGATTAGCATTGTTTTGCAGGTGAAATATAATTTTGTGAAGCTAAAATGCGTGTTGGGAAAGTTCGGGGTTGGACTCGGATGTTAGCAAAGGACAAAGCATTGGACGGCACAAATTAAAGGGGCTCCGTGATGGAGCCGTGTCAGGCTGCCATCGCGGAGGCCTTCTGCCTGGATAGGGAATTTTTGGCCAAATTCCAGTGTGGGTGCGCGATGGGGCCGTGGCACGTTGGCCTAGCCCAGCGTTGCATGCCGTGCCTCGTTGGGCCTTATTACCTGGACAGTCAATTTCCAGTGAGGCTCCGCGTCAGTGACGTGTCACGGAGGCAGTGCTCCGCGATGCACTCTGTGACACATTTCTTGTTATTCCGGGAAAAATTCCCACTAGTATAAATAGAGCACTTAGGTTCATTTTTCAATATTCTGACTTGGTTGAGCGAGAACGTGGGTTACAGGCAGTTGAGGGGACGAAAATCTCAGGGTTTTTCTCTATCTCCTTCTTCTTTATTTCAATTTCTTGTATGATTAACACTCATTTAATGATGTTTAATTCACAAATGAGTGGCTAATTTCTCTTCTTGCTGAGGTTAAGAACAATTGTATTGAAATGTAATTATTGATAAATTGGTTTTTCATCTTTTCTTCCATGGTTGTTCTATTGATTCTTGTTCTTACTGCGTTAATGTGTGGCCAACGTTAATGTATATCTAAAAATTCCGGTTTCACTCGAGAGAGCAAGAAATTGGAAAGTTGTGAATTGATAGGATATGATCTTTTCTTAGTTTGGGAAAATTGAGAATTGATTTACCTTCAGGATAGAGATATACCTGAAAGTCTATTAGTCAATTAAGGAATCGGTTTTGTATGGCTAGAACATGAATTTCTTTTTATCACAGAGATGTAGGTGGAAGGTTCATGATTCTTAAGTTGGGTTAAATACGAGAGTTTTAATCCATAGGCAATAATTCTTGACTAGCAACCGGAGGAAAGATTAACCAAATTGTATCGATAATTTATTTCTCTACATGTTCATTTAACCTCAGCATGCTCATACTTATAGTTCAGACTCAAATTGTATATTCGTTTTAGACTTAGTATAGAATTAGAAACCAAAATATCAAACTCTTCTTCACACTGTTGTCTGCATTTTAAGAGTTAAAGTTTATTGACACTTGATTAGATTGCTACCTTGGTCCAGTCCCTGTGGGATCGATACTTGGCTTACTTGAGCCACTTTACTACTTTTTCGACCACGTGCACTTGCGTGTAGCTTTATACCCAAAAGCACTCGAACACCTGGCAGTATGTTCCTTAGCACTTCAGTGTTCCACCAACACTCATTTGCAGTCCACCGGTCTTCGACCTTCTTCTAGAAGTAGGCAACTGCGGTCAATCTGGCGTTTCGCCGATGTCCTCCGATAGAGTGCCGGTCATCAACTTTATTTCCATGCTTTTTGCTTAATTTCATGATTTTCTCCATTCAGGTTAAGTACCTGCAAGGATCAAGGAGAAAAGGCATAAAATCCACCTAATTGACTTAAAAACTAAGCAAAACTCATGTTTAAGAGCTTAGTGAGTTGGTAAATTACCAACTCATCACACCCCCAAACTTGAATTATTACTTGTCGTCAAGTAATGCAATTCCTTTCAATTGAGCAAATGGACAGCTTGCTAAACATGAAGTTATGCATCAGGGACCAATGAGCCTAAGACAACCCAAAAATACTCACCAACTTAAGGAAAAAGAGAAACGACTCCCCCAAAATGTGAGAAAATTTCAAGAGGTAACCACAATGAATAGGAATGATTCACAATTGCTTTCATTTTTCAAAACAAGGGCATGATTTATCCAATAAAGCATACATATCATCTCAAATCATAATCACTTGACATTCAAAGCTTGCCTTGAAGCTCACACTGCTCATGCCTCAATCGCATCTTTACATCAATGCAAGCATGTCCTCAAAGGAAGTGATGCTACTCACTACAAGAGAGAATCCCCTTTCTTTGTTATAAAACAATGCACACACAAGGGATTATAGAATTAAATGATCACACTCACTCTCATAAAAGAATTCTCCGTGCACACAACTTGACCGATAGGCTTGGCCTTATGTAGCTCCCCACTAATTCAGAGCAACTACACTCAGAATCAATTAGGACTTGCGGGTCATGATGAAGGCTAGGGGTAAGGGTAGGACAACTATTTAATCCTAGTGACTAGAAAATCTCTAATGCATTTTTTGTGAACACTTTTAACCTCCCATCAAACTCTTTAGATCACTCCATCTTATTCCTCCTTTTTCATTCATCTTCATCTTTTATTTCTCAAAAACCCTCCTTGTAACTCCTTTTGCTCTCACATTAAGCCTCATCTAAGAAAGAGGTAACACCATTTCACTATTCTTTTTCTCTTTTGATGATTCAAGGTTTCTCAACCGATCATTTCATTCATTTTAATCACAATTTGGTGCTACATCACATTTGTCCCTTTCTTGTAAACCCCCAAACTTAGGCTTTTTGCCTCTTTTCCATTAATTTCCTTATCTATACCTATGTCTTAGGCTTCAAGCCCCCATTATTTTCGTTCATTCATCACTAGCAATTAGGAAGGATGAGTTCCAAAGAAGACGATTACAAAGGGGCATTGGGTTTGTAATGTGGTTTCTAAGAATAAATAGTCCAAAGGCTCAACATTGGCTAGCAAGGGAAGATGTTTTTCGAGGTCATTTTGAGTGAAGTGACTAATCAATGGAAAGCCTAAAATCATGTTCTAAGTGAAGCTACATCTAAGATTTCACCTTGAGTCACACTTAGGGAAAATTCTAGACAAACAGAGATGCATAAGACTCATTCAAATGACCTTACCACACAAGGCATCACACCCAAAGAGTTCACACAAGTCATTATTATCACAAGATTTTGATTCAAGACACTAGAGAATGCATATCCTCAAGCCAAACAGGGAATATGCAATGTACGACAAGAGAGTGCTATATTTCCCATTTCAAATACCCATTTTTCTTTCAAATTCATTTTTCATGCCATATAAAAATTTTAGTGGTACCTCTCAAAAACAGTTTCACAAAAGACTCATAGAAAAATATGGCCTTTCCCTTAATAAAGTTGCCTTACAATCTATCATTGGAAAATGCCACCCGGTTTGATAACAAAAAGAAAAGGAAACAAAATTGCTCCTTGGGAAAGAACCGTGGTATAAAGAAAACCGTTGGAGTTTATTTACTATCTACTATTTACAAAGGTGAAAATCAAACTTTGGGTCACAAACTACGAACTTTTGGCAATAAAAAAAAAGAACCATTCAAAAACACTAACAATCCAAATAGAGTTTTTCTATTCTTCTATTTCGAGCCCAACAAAGGCTCCACAACCATTCCAGCAAGGGCAATCCTCAAACATTGTTAAAATGAGCCTGAAAAAGGTTCACAAATTCTCACAAGTCAAAAGCAAAAGCCTGACAAGGGCCACATCAAATCATAAATAAAACAAATGACCACCATAACAGGAACGTCAATACCACCCCTAACTCAAACACTACATTGTCTCCAATGTAAGCATGCAAAATAAGAGGGCGAGAAATCCTTGAAGTGGTCACTTGTCATCTTCCTCATCATCTTCCCTATCTTGGCCTTCGTTACCCCAATCCTCCGCCTCATTCCCTAATCCCTCAAACAATTCATCAATGGGGCCTCGGACTATAGAAGGGGCAACCATCATTGCATTGAGGGTGCTCATATCGTGCACCTCCATGGACGTACAACTCTTCCATTCCCTTACTTCAGTCTGGAGAGAGGTGACATCTCCCTCCACGACATCCACCCATGAGCATAGCTTGGTTAGACTCTCATACATGGACTTCATTTTCTTTTCACTATTTGGGCAATAAGGGCAGGGAGACTTTTAGCCAACTTCTGAAGTTGGCTCTCATGAGAGTTAGTCATCTCCGCAAGTTTGTGAGACTGCTTGGTTGGGAAGATGTTGGAGGGGGTGAGGCTCTCCTAGGAGGGGCTTTGCCTGAAGGTTGTCCCGATGTCTCTGGCTGTAGAATATTAAGATCGAGAGCTAGTTGGATTTTCTTAGAACCATGAGAGAAAGACCCTTCTAGAACATCAAAAGCTTGCAGCCGCTTCCTCTTGATCTTGGGAAAATTCGCGTCCCGTTTGCGATCTACCATAATGACACCAATAGCGAAACTTGAGGCTTTATTTGGAAACAGTGGCACTCCATCTTGCAGGCATAGTTGAGATATGAGCATAGCATATGGAATTGAGGTACCAACTTGCCTAGCTTTTCTCTTTATTTGAATAGCAATAATTTTCTCAAAATTTATGGGGACCCCTGTCATGATGCAGGTGATGAGGATAGTTGCTTCCAAACAGACCCGCTTCTTATTCTTTAAAGGTATGATATGGCCACAAGTGAAGTCTATCCATTGATTGGCCTCAAACTTAAGATCATGGTGAGAAATTTTGCTGCCCATGGTGGCCTAGAAGGGTGTGTTTGCAGCAATAATTAGAGCTATCCAGCTAAACTAGTTCTCCTCATCAGCAATTCGGGTTGTATATTCAGAGCCGTTGTCAAGCTCATCCTCCCAGAATAGAGAATTAATGGCCGCTGGAATGATGTCAACCTCCACACCTCTCACCATAACTGAAGGCAGGTAGGAAAATTCGTCTACCTTGCCCTTGTAATGCATACTCTCCTGCCTAGCTTTGTAAGTGGCATAAAATTCTTGGATGAGGCTGGGGTAGTAATCTGAGAGTGTATTGATAAAGCTGCCATTGGTGGTCATTGAACTGAGCGGTGAGGTTGGGAGTCACCTTCCAGCCCACCAAGTCAAACCACTTCTCAATAGTGATTTATAAGCCTTTGAAAATCGCATAATACCCCTTCATGTCAGGCACACTGAATATTATGGCTTCTCGAGAGTTAGTGGATGTTGCGGATGCCTTTGCTTTCCCCTTCCTTTTTTTGGAAGAGGAGGTTGGGGCCTTGCCCTTGCTCTGTTCCTCGATGAAGACTTTCTTTTTGTATTTTCATTTAAGATTAAATAAAATAAAATAATAAAAACTAACATCTATCCTAAACTAAGGCAAGGAATTATAACAATTAGATGACAAACAAGTAGAATTCCTAATATGTGAAGCACTGATAGTGCTAGCAAGACACCGACAAAACACAGAGGAAGATCCGCAAATTGCCGATTAACCACCTGACCATAACAGAACACTGGGAATAACGTCGTGTCTGCCCTATTCTTCTTCTCCATTTTTTGTGCATCCAAGCTACCTACAACATCAAAACCAACAAAATATCAAAATATTCAAGATAAAAATTCTTGGGTTGCCTCCCAAGAAGCACCTTAGTTAATGTCATTGCACGATTGATACCTTCCCAATCTCTATCACTCTGAAGGTTCATCCTCCGATTCACTTTCATCATCCATAGATGCATAATGCTCTTCTTCACCATCAAGCATTTCCATGACCTTACACTCATCCAAGGGCTTGATAGGCTAACATACATTGAAGGTGACCTCATCACCACCTACGCGAAACTTAAGATCCATATCAATTAAAGCCCTTCCCGTTGCTATTAGAGGTTACCCCAAGATAATCGGCACCTCGATGTCCATCTCACAATCCAGCACAACAAAATAAGTTGGGAGTATGAATTTATCCACTTTCACAAGAACATCAACTAGAACTCCAATGGATCTTTTATTTTACCTATCCGTCATCAACAACCTCATAGAGGTAGGTTTGAGACTCCCTAACCCGAGTTTCTTGAATATCATGAGAGGCATGAGATTGATTCTAGCACTGAGGTCATACAGAACCTTATTGACATACACAAGCCAATTGTGCAAGGAATGGTGAATTCCCCAAGGTCTTCATGTTTTGGAGCAAGGTTGCTAGTCATGACAGCACTATAATGATGAGTCACCTCATCGGTGCCCGATCCACCACCTTCTTTTTCTTCAAGAGTTCCTTCCTAAATTTTGCATATCCTAACATTTGAGTCAAAGCATCTACCAACGGTATATTGATAGATAATTTGCTGAACATATCTACGAATTTTCAGAATTGATTATCCTCCTTCCAACCACTGTGGATATGGAGGGGGAACTCTTACTTTACGGTCCTTGTCATTAGGGGCCTTCATGCCCGCCTTCATATGAACATTATCCGAGGGTGTCATATCAACATCTCCCTCATCTTTTCCTTCCTCATCATCACCAACACTTGGGGCTTTTGGCACCACATCCAACACATCATCATCAATTGCCTTTGGGGCATCAATATTTTTGGGCTTCATGCCCATATTGTTCAATATCTTACCACTCCTAGTCATGATTGTCATGCAATGGCCATCTTTCTTAAGGTTTGGGACAGTGTCACTAGAAAGTGCACTCTTCATGCGGGGGTTCATTTGTTCTTCGAGGTGTTGGATTGAATCTAAGTGGGAGCTTATGATTTGATTGAGGTTAGACACCTCCCCTTTCAACTCTATAACCCTACTGTCAGTGGATTCTACCTTTCTCAACACTCGAGACAGCATGTTCTTCAATCTTTGAGCTTCCTACATCACTTACCCTGAGTTATCCTTGAGGTTTTTCTTCTTTAAGAGGAGGTATGTAAGGGTTAGAACTTTGGTTATATTTCTCTCCTTCGTAATTTGGCTCTCTATTTCCCCATCGATCATTTCTCTCCCCCCATCCAACGTTATCACAGTTTCTCCAACCTTGATTCTCCTCTCTTGGGCGCCAAGGGCCTTGATTTACACCTTGATACCAAGGGCGAGAACCCCCCAATTGGCCTGACATGTATTGACACTCCTCCTTATATCTCAGGGGTGAAGTATTATCATCAAACTGAGCATGGGGTTGAGCAACCACAACATTTACACTTTTTGTACTAGCTCCCATTACATGTTTTGTCATCAACTCTAGTTGGGTTAGCATTTTGGTAAGAGTTTCATCTCTAGCCTGATCTCTCTTCCTCAATTCCTCAATCAAAATGTTTGGGGCAATACCACTAGAAGATACCTTCGCTTCTCTAGTATTCCATGCTCGATTTGTCTTCGTCATCCTATCAAGTAATTCCTTGGCTACTCCATAGTGTTGATCCATGATTGATTCCCCCATCCAAATTATTTGCCAAAGACTTATTGATAGAATCCAATGATCTGTAGAAGTTTTGAAGTGGTTTGGACAAATGGCTACCTTTTTCTTAAACCTCAACCATTCTTCATGGAGTTGTTCTACCCCAAGCTGTCGAAAGTTAGTAATGTCATCCTCAGCTGCAACATCCTCAAGGGAGGAAAGAACCTATCCAAAAATGCCTCCGTGAGTTCATTCAAGAAGGTAATAGATCCGGGAGGCAACTCCTCCAACCACGTGGTTACTTCCCCTATGAGTGAAGATGGGAAGAGTCTTAATCTGATTGACTCTTGAGTGATATTTGTAATGTTAAAGGATTGAAAAATCTCCAAGAAGTTGCAGAGATTCCTGTTTGCATCCTCATTGGGAATTCCTCCAAAGAGTCCCTTCATTTGAAGTACGTGCAGCATTGTACTCGTCACATGGAAAATTGCATTCGCTACCGTAGGAGGTAGGCGAATTGCACCTGCTACATCGGGCATCACGGGGTCATCACCCTCATGATCCATATGCCCATCCATTGAACCCTCTCCTTCTAGTAAGTGCTAGCTCATATCAAATTCAACCTAGAAAGCACCAACAATGATTGTAAAGTCAAACTAATTAAGGATCAAGATCAATTCAAAATCACAACTATAGGCTATCAAACTACACTCCCCGGGGAGGGCACCATTTTTGATAACATCCAAACTATACCCTTCTTTACGAAAGAGCATAAATGGTTGTTGTATCAAAAAAATAACTCGGCGGGTGCAGGGACGAATCCCACAAGGAATATTAGCTTATCACACAATAGTCATCTATTAAATTGAACTAATTCGCATCAATGTTGCAAGACAAATAAGAGAAAATTGGGGGAATCACGATTTAGAAAATAAAATATTGAATTGCACACAAAAAATAGGGCAAAGTATAGAAATGACCAATGGAGAGACTACTAGGGGAGTGATATTGACAAGGGCTTTAATGGTTTGGAATTTTTAATTACTCCTATCTTTACTCAACTCTGTGATTAGTTGTGGATTAGGCAAAATCTTAAGTTTCTCAACCAATTAGATGTCTTATACCTCGGGTTTTCTCAAATCCCAAGGTTCCTCTTCACAACAACCACATCAGCTTGGGTATGGATTTACTATTTCTAGCTCCAATCCTTAATGAATATGTAATAATGGGTTTTGACTATGTCTAGCCCAAACCCACATAATTACCACTCAAATACCCATTAGTGTTCCCTCACCCATACCTTAATTTCCTTTTTCAAGAAAAATTAAAGTAAGAAAATGCGACCCACATTTGCAACTATGAGTTTTCAACTTAAAATTTAGATAAAATACTAAAATCATACTAATTGAGTAAATCTAAAATCAAATACACAATACCCAACCCAAATCAATCATAATCATTCACACACCCCTAGAAAAGAATTTTGCTACTCATGTAAGTAAAGTAAGACAGTGCATTAAACAAAAATTTAATATCAGTTCACAAACTTAAGTAAGAGAAATTCAAGCAACGTATGAAGTCCAATAGAGTTTTCTATCTTCTCAATGAAAAAGATGACTCTTTCTATTTCTACTTTTCTCTACTTTCCATATAAGCCAAAAGAAATAGAATAATTAGTCCTTCTAGAATGGAATATTTAGTTCTTTTATGAGAGGTACAAAAATAAGGTACAGATTTTCTTCACTTTTTTCGTGCTTCATATTTTTACTCCTGGCTTACGGGCCTCACTTGTGATTCACTGACAGTTCGCCGATTCAGGTTTTTGAAATGTCGGTCAGCTCTATCTGAAGGATAGTGAGATTTTTGGCACTTCGGCGCTGGCACCGGTAGTTCGCCGGTGCTGATCTGCGGACCACCGATTGGTCACAACTCCTGGAAATACGTTCCTTAGCACTTCGGTGCTCATCTGCGTTCCACCTGTCTCCAACCTTCTTCCAAACAGTAGGTGACTGAAGTCAATCTAGCGTTTCACCGATGTCCCCAGGTAAAGCGCCAGTCACCAACTTTATTTCCATATTTTTTGCTCAGTTTTATGCTTTCTCCATTGAAGTTAATTACCTGCAAGGATCAAGGAGAAAAGGCATAAAATCCACCTAATTGACTTGAAAACTAAGCAAAAACTCATGTTTAAGAGCCTAGTGAGTTGGTAAATTACCAACTCATCACTAGTCAGCAACATCTTTAGGTACTTTGCAAAACCTGGCATATCTTTGATAATATCAATAAATGAAACCCGAAGTATGGTTTCTTTCAGTTGCTCAATGTGTTTCTCAATCTTTGCATCAAGATCTTATTGGGCCAGCCTTTGTAGAAATGGGGAACAGGTGGAGGACAGTATTTAGCAATGTCATCCATGCCTCTCTTTGCCTTTCCCTTCCTTTTAGAGGCAACTGTAGCATCTTCAACAACTGCCTCTACTGGTGGCTTCTTTACTGCATCATCAACACTCCCACCAACATTCAATTTCATCAACCCCTCATTTTGATCAACACCCTCATGCACATTTTAAGCTTCTTTACCAACCATACCATCCATAATCTTACCACCCATAGGTTGCACAATCTTACCACTCCTAGTGACAATGGTTATACACTGAGCATTAGATGTTCACAGATGTCCATTAGGATTAGCCACCATGTCGCTCGGAAGGTGTCCCTTTTGTTTGGGGTTGTGTTCATGTGAAAGGTCCCTTACTTGTTGTACCAACTTTTGATTGGATGCGGTATTGGGATCCAACAATCTCTGTCAGGCTCTTTAAGTATGCGTCCGTCTCTTCTTGATTTACAAGTACCTTTTCTAACATTCCCTCAAGCTTGGAACTCCCTTATTCTTGAGAAGGTCTATCGTTTCAGTTTTAAGAGCTAGAGGAAGGACCCTTTGGTGGGACATAAGGATTTGAGCTCCTATTTTGATAATTTCCATTGTTGTGCCAACCTTGGCTTGTGCCACCATAATCATTCCTCGGATAGTATTGACCTTGACCTTGTGGTTGAGGCCGCCATTGTCCTTGATATGAGGAAGGAGGATGGCCTTGATATTATTGCGGGTAGTGTGGTCTATAACCTCCAAATGTATTGCCAACATAGTTGGCATTTTCTACTTACATGGGAGGTAGCTCTTGGTATGGATGATATTGATAAGGAGGAGGGGGACATTCATGCCCATATTGATAACTATTTGAGGCTTCATCAACAACATGCACCTTTTTAACCTCGGCCTTGGTCAACTTTTTGGTAAGTAGGGCTATGTTGATGGCTATGGCTACCATCATTTGATCACGATCCTAGTTCTCCTTCATCAGGTGATATAATGAAGGAGTACCCATATTTAGCCCTCCACTCTAATCTCCCCCATGTCATGTATGGTTATGCTTCAAATTCAATAAAAGATAATGGTAATCCTTTTGAAAGTCTTATCTATGAAGCATACCCAGTAGTATTATTTGTAACATACTACATCAACCGGTCTAAACCTGTCTAGAACTTCTCAAGAAAAATATGCTCAGGGACCCGTGGTTGTGTTCCCTAAGTATATACTGCTTGAAATGTTCTCAAGCTTCAAACAAATGCTCCCTTGGGAGCTCAAAAATAAAATATCTTCTCTGCTACTCCGCCTTCTTACTTGGTGGGAACCATTTTTTGAGAAATACATTTACAAGCTCTTGCCATGTATGGGATGAATTCGGAAGTAACCTGTGCAACCACTCTTTAGCTTTCTCAGGTAATGAGTATTTGAAAACCCTTAGTAGAATGGAAGAATTGAAGATGTTGTTCTATTTGTGGTGGTTGAACACCTCCATAAAGTTCTTCTAATGTTAGTGAGGGTCATTGCCAGTGGAGTTGAAAAATTGGCTCTTCGCTTTGAGCATTGTGTATATGCTACCCTCTATCTTGAAAGAAGTAGTATTAACCCTAGAAAGAACAATTGTGTTTGCATAGTCAACCTCATCGTTGACTTCCATAAACACATTCTCTAGCTCTCCTGGTGATAGAGCCATACTCCCATTTCAAACAACAAATTAAAGCAAAAGAGAAAGAATAGGTCAAACAAAACAAATTAAATCGATAATGCTAGATAGGGCCTATGCAAAAATCCTTGGTAACGGCGCCATAAAATTTGATCATAGCTCAAATCCACTCTAATTTTGGAAGTGTAAATAGTCGATGTAAGTATAATACCTAACTAAGAGCGGGGATCGAATCCACAGGGTCTTTGGTAGACCCAAACTATCTAGCACTTTTTCAATTCAGATTTGAGAGTTTAGAGACTATTCTAATTAGGGTTTGGAGAAATATAGCTATAACTATGGAATATAAATGCTTAAGATTGTATTCAATAATGAGAAATACTAGAGGTGACCCTAATTTTGGATCAATCCCCCTAAATCACTTAATATGGGCAAATTGAGAATGGACTATTGATGTACATACAAGCGATCACTTAGGCAACCAATGGATATCTTTCAATAACATCAATGGTTTCAATCAACCTCATTTATCAAATTAAAGAGAACTCCCTTCTACCCAATTGAATTTCAACCTATATCTAGGTGAATCCATTAAACAAGGTGTCAGGACTCAAACATAGGCCCGAATCGAGACATGGAACAAGGAGCCCTGAGAGACTCCAAGTCGACCCATGGCATGAAAATATATCTAACTCAATCAAGTAAAGAAGAAGACTTAACACAATAAGTATAGCAGAAGTCTAATCATAACATATAATCCAAAAATACAACCTGAGCCTAAAGTTGAATACAATCTATTGTCTGAAAAGCCTCTAAGTCTAATGAGTTGATGGGAAAAGACCCCAACTAAATCTCTAAGTCTGAAACTGAAAATACGCCAACATAACTAAATAAAAGAGGGGCCCTCGACTAATGAGGACTCACCAACAGAGACTGATGCTAACTCCGAAAGCTGGCTAGTGGCGGGGCTCAGTCTGAAGATCGGAGCTTGTATCTTTAAACGATAAGCATAGAGTATGCAGTCAGTACGTGGAATGTACGAGTATGCAAGGTAAGTAATGGACATTAATATACATAAATGTTCATGAGAGTGGGACAACATGATCATAACATAAATATCATAATGCAACATAAAGGTCAAGATTTTTAAAGCATTCATAAATCATTCATAATGATACTCACCAGAGAAAAGCTTTATTAATTAAACATGGCTTGAACCAAAGTATATAATCATAATCATACATTAATCATGAGGAACAATGGAAGATTCTTATAACCGACATACCCCATATGAGCACACATGGAGCCCGACCTGTAAACCCCTAGTTAGGAGGGTGTTCGTACCTTGCCAAGGGTGTGATATCACTCATGAAAGGCCCATTCAAGAAAAGGGGACAGTCTCAACGGAGGTCCCATCATGACCTACGGTGGCACGTAGTTCTGAGATTAGGGGCAAAACCTGGGCCATGAACCTACTCGGTGTTAAATACTACTCCCAAAACATATGTAGTGCTCATAGGATAATATACATGAAATTCATGGACTAGATAAATGATGACAATCATAAGCATGCTTGAAAATATGTGAACTATCCATGAAATAAAGCTCGTGAGTCGGCCATAATCATAAATCATAAATCATGAGGTTCATGCATACTTGTAAAACGTATATACTTGATATTCATAAATTCATGATGAGCATTTGAGAGAAATCATATCATAAGTCATAAATCATAATGGGTTAATAAACATCAACATCAAAGTAGAATCATAACTTAAACTTCCATAAAACATGCATAATTGGGCATAGTTTTGTAGAGATTTAAATCCATAAGTTTTTAATTAAAAGTTGTAAAATCTGCCCATGATTCGTAAAATTTGAATTTATACATGAGAGGAATTAACCCATAGGTAGATCATAAGGATTTCATAAGAATTGAAATAAAACCCCATAGAATTATAAATAGAATTTCATGAATTAGGGAGAGATTGTGCATGGGTGTGAACAAATTAACCCATTCATAACCCTACATACCTGAGATGGACTGATTCACCACTCCCTTGATTGCCCAATGAAGAATTGAGGAAAAACTTAAAGGAATTAAGCTTGATCACCTCCTCAGCTCTCTAAGTTTGCATGCATGAACAAGAATAGCCTAGAATAAATTTTCCCCTCTTAATACTCATTATTCATAGCTTAAAACGATGTAGTTTAGGCCTTAGGATCATAGGAATTATGGAAAAACCCTTAATAAACTCGTAGGGAAAAACAGACTGTCAGTCCTCACGAGAGTGTGGACGAGTCGTTACTACTGGGCACGAGTGCACTGCCAATTTTCCTCAAAGGGTCCCCACGAGGGACCTAACAGATCATCATTGGTGACCATGACTCGTGCTCACCTCTCGTGATCTTCACTGCACAAAAGTCCCTGATTTTTCTCCAACCCTGACTATTGCTGACTAAACGAGTTGTGGGGTCTGACCATGACTCATGGTCATGCCCGTGGTGACTTCAAATAAAAAATTCCAAATATTAAGGCAAGTAATTCACCACGAGTCACCTAATGACTTGTGGTCAACCCCACGGGTCCAGTAATGACCTGTTCTATGATCTGGTGCAGAATTTCTAGTTTTCTCCGTTTCAACCCTCGGGTCGATCTTAGGGCTTCCGGGGCATTACAATATCTCCCCAGTGGGAACATTCATCCTCGAACTTCGGAAAACATATAGAAAAGTAGAGAAATCCAATTACCATATTCAAGTACTGATCATTTAAGCTAAAAACTAATGAAATGACTATCTCCGAACTGAACTACATGGCTGAACTAAATTCACAAACCGTACACACCTACCTTGACATAAAAGAAACTTGGCCACATGAACTGAACATGAAAACTGAATAGAATTTTAGGAAAAAAACTGATACCTCAAGCTGAAACTGAGTCAAAAGGGAATAAATGCCGATATCTATCCATTATATCTGCTTCGGTTTCCCACATAGCTCCCTCAACATGTTGATTCCTCCATAACACCTTTACTAAAGCTACTCCCATGATCCTTAGCTTCCGAACCTAATGATCCAATATCTCCACTAAAATCTCCTCATAGCTAAAGTTGTCTTTCACACCCACGCTCTCCAACGGAACCACTAAAGTTGGATAACCCAAACACTTTTTCAAGAGAGATATATGGAAGACGGGATGAATTGAATCTAACTCTGAGGGTAACTCTAACTCATAACCACTTTTTCCATACGCCTCACAATCCGATACGGGCCAACATAGTGGGGACTGAGTTTCTCTTTCTTTCCGAACCTCATCACTCCCTTCATGGGAGACACCTTCAGAAACACCCAATCATCAACTTCAAACTCAATCGTCCTCCTTCTCACATCCGCATAGGACTTTTCACGACTCTGGGATGTTTTCAACCTTTCCCTTATCAACTGAACTTTCTCCATAGCCTTATGGACTTATCTGGACCTACCAGTGTAGCCTCACCAACTTCAAACCAACCAATAGCCGATCTACATCTCCGCCCATAAAGAGCCTCAAACAGAGCCATCTGAATGCTAGAATGGTAGCTGTTGTATGTAAACTCAATAAGAGGCAAACAATCATCCCAACTCTCCTTGAAATCAATAACATAGGCTCTCAATATATCCTCAAGAGTCTAATTGATTTGCTCCGCCTGACCATCTGTTTGTGGGTGAAATGTTGTGCTAAGCTTGACCTGAGTCCCAAGCCCCTTTTGAAACGATCTCCGAAACTGAGAGGTAAACTGAGTACCTCTATCTGATATGATGGACAAGGGCACTCCATGCAACTGAACCAACTCCCGAATGTATAACTTAGCATAATCCTCAGCTGAATCGGTAGTTTTAACCGGTAAGAAATGAGCTACTTTGGTCAACTTGTCCACAACAACCCAAATGGAGTCATACTATCTGCGAGCGCGAGGTGAACCTATAATAAATTCCATATTGATCTATTCCCACTTCCAAGTAGGGATGCTAATATCTTGGAGCACACCTCCGAGTCTTTGATGCTCAACCTTTATCTGTTGACAGTTTGGACACTTAGCCACAAATTTTGCTATGTCCTTCTTCATGTCATTCCACTAATAGACTTCCCGTAGGCCATGGTACATATTAGTGACACCTGCATGTATAGAATATCTGGATCTGTGGGCCTCGTGGAAAATCTTGTCTCTCAAATCATCAACATCCGGAACACATAAGTGACCCTGGTATCGAAGCACACCATCTCCCCCTTTGGAGAAGACTTCCACCTTCTCTTTCTGAATGGCTTCCTTCAATTTCACCAAGATAGGGTCCTCGTCTTGTCTAGATTTTACATCAGTCACCAAGGATGATTCTGATCCATTCTGAACAATAATACCACCATCGGTCGAGTCAACCAAATGAACTCCCAACCTCGCAAGTCGATGCACATCCTTCACCAAATCCTTCTTTCCCTCATCTACATGGGACACACTCTCCATTGAGAGTCTACTAAATGCATCTACTACCACATTAGCCTTACCTGGATGGTAAAGGACACTCACATCATAATCCTTGAGTAACTCCAACCACCTTCTTTTCCGCAGATTTAAGTCCTTCGGGGTAAACAAATATTGTGGGCTCTTCTGGTCCGTAAACACATTTACATGGACCCCGTACAAATAATGTCTCCATATCTTCAAAGAGAATACCACTGCCACCAGTTCAACATCATGGGTCGGGTAATTCTTCTCATGAACTTTCAGCTGTCAGGAAGCGTATGCTATAACCTTGTCGTGCTACATCAATACACAACCAAGGCCGATTCTAGAAGCATCACAATACACCACAAACCCAATGGTACCCTCGGGTAGGGTTAACACCGGTGCTGAGGTAAGCCGAGTCTTCAACTCTTGAAAACTCCTTTCATAGGCATTCGACCATTGGAATTTCACTTTCTTTTAGGTCAATTTGGCCAATGTCGCTGCAATGGATGAAAAAACTTCCACAAATCTCCGATAATAACCTGTTAAGTCTAAGAAACTCCTGATGTCTGAAGAATTCACCGATCTAGGCAAATTCTTCACTGCTTCTATTTTCTAAGAGTCCACCTTTATGCCCTCACTTGACACCACATAGCCCAAAAATTCCACTGAGTCCAACCAAAACCGCATTTACTAAACATGGCATATAATTGGCGATCCTTGAGGGTTTGTAGTACCACTCTCAAATGAGCGGCATTCTCCTCCTTGCTCCGAGAGTATATCAAGATGCCATTAATAAACACGATCATGAACATATCCAAGTATGGCTTGAACACCCTGTTCATCAAGTCCATAAAAGTTGCAGGAGCATTCATTAGTCCAAAATACATAACTACGAACTCATAATGACCATACTGTGTCCTGAAGGCTATTTTCGGGATGCCACTCTCTCGAACACTGAGTTGATGGTATTTGGACCTGAGGTCTATCTTTGAAAAGCACTTGGCACCCTGAAGCAGGTCAAACAAATCATCAATCTTGAGTAGAGGGTACCTGTTCTTGATGGTTACCTTGTTCAATTGTCGATAATCAATACACATACGAAGTGAACCATCCTTTTTTTAGACAAAGAGAATTGGTGCAGCCCATGAGGATTTACTCGATCTAATGAAACCCTTGTCTAACAGGCCCTTCAACTGCTCCGTCTACTCCTTTAGCTTGGTTGGATCCATTTTGTAAGGAGGAATAGATATAGGTTGCGTGTTGGGAAGAAGGTCAATACCAAAATTGATTTCCCTCTCGGGAGGAATACCCGGTCGATCGATCATCAAGGAACACTTTTGGATACTCACGTACTACTGGAACTGACTAGATAGTCGGGATCTCGAACGTAACATCCTTAACCCTAAATAGATAGTACACACAACCTCTGGAAATCATCTTTCTGGCCTTAAGGTAGGAAATGAAACGACCTACAAGCACGGTTGAACTACCCTTCCATTCTATGACTGACTCACCCGAAAATCTGAACTCTATTGCCCGGGTTCTACAATTAACTGAGGCATAACATGCAAATAGCCAATCTATGTTGAGAATAACATCAAAATGTGTCATGGATAACTCTACTAGATCTGCTAAGGTGATTTTTTGAAGGACTAAGATCGGGCAATTTCCATACACCTGTCTAGTTATAACTGATTTACCAACTGGAGTAGAGACTAAGAAGGGTTCTGATAAGATTTCAGGACTGACTCTGAAGCTACTAGAAACATAGGGTGTAACGAAAGACAAAGTTGCCCCTGGGTCTAACAAAGAATAAACATCAAGGTGGAAAACTCATAATATGCCAGTAACCACGTCTGGGGAGTCCTCCTGCTCCTAGCGGGATGATAAGGCATAGAATCTGTTCTGGCTCTATCTGCCACCTGCACTAGTAGATGCACCCTGCTGAGATGGACGTGCTGGTGGAGCTACTGAACTAGAAGCTAGGACTTGTCCCCTATCGTGGCCCTGTCTAACTACTAGGCAGTCTCTAAGAATGTGCGAACGGGCTTCCCGCACCCGATGCAAGCACCTATGCCTGTCAAACATTGACCCGTGTGCCTCCAGCCATACCGGTCACAAATTAGAATACTAGAATCTACAGGCCTACTTCTCTTACCCATGGAGCCTAATGCACGTCCCCTCTGATCATGCCTAGGTCTGGATGGCATACTCATGGCTAAAGATGCTAGGGTGGATGATCTCGAGTGGGACTTCTGACGCTGCCCACCATCTATGTTCTACTGTGAGAACCTATAGTTATTTATCCTGGCCTTCTTGACCTCTCTCCCTCGCTGATACACCGCCGCTATCTGTTGCACGTACAACATTATCGTAGGGTAATCCATATCGTGATGATGCATGGTGGTCCTGCAATCCTTATCCAGTTAGTCCGCCACTCCATGTACAAACCGGCTCACTCGAGCCCTCTGATCCACCATAAGCTCTGGTGCATACTTAGACAAACGGGTGAACTCTAAGGAATACTCATGAACTATCATATTACCCTACATTAGATTCACAAACTCGGCCAATTTTAGCTCCCTCAACTCACGGGGAAGAACCGATCTAGAAAAGCAACATGAAACTCATCCCAACTGATAGGGCCTACTCTCGTGGCCCTACTATCTTTTCACTGCTTGAACCAGATATGTGCAACCCCTTTCAACTGATAAGAGGCTAAGTCAATGCACTCCCCATTAGTCACCCAATGACCTGGGTGACCTTCAGAATCTCTTCGATGAACTCATGTGGATCCTCATCCACCCTTGACCCTGTGAACTCTAGAGGGTTCATCCTCAAGAAGTCTCTGACTCTAGCCGCTGCCGCATTCCCATAATGAGGGAGATGTGCCACTACCTATTGGTTGACCTGAGTGGTCAAGGCCTGCGCTAACATCTTAATGGCCTCCCTGAATTCAGTGGAGGCAGCTGTCTCTGGTGCATGCTCCTCATGAACTGGTGGGGCTTGTTTGTCCTCGTCCCCGTTGCCATCCTCATGGCCATTTCTGTTTCCATTCCTTCTGTCATTAACTCTTTGGGAAGGCATGATTCTACAATCGCAAATAGCATGAGTTAGGAGGATAGAGAGGAATTTCACCGCACGACATAGATCATAAAAGAAGGGAACATTTCCTAAATGTTTCATAGCCTCTTCATTAGAAGGGTGGAGTGTTTCACACCCGTGGAAAAGACTCTATTTAATGTGGCTTTCAGACACCCTAGAACACTTCAAAACCTAATGCTCTAATACCAAGTTTATCACGACCCGAACATAGGCCCGGATCGAGACATGAGACAGCCTCGAGAGACTCCAAGTCGACCCATGGCATGAACGTACATCTAACTAAATCGAGTAAAGCAGAAAACGTAACACAATAAGTATAGTGGAAGTCTAAAAATAACATATAATCCAAAAATACAACTTGAGCCTGAAGCTGAATACAATCTATTGTCTAAAAAAGCCCTTTAAGTCTGATGAGTTGATAGGACAAGACCCCAACCTGTAAGTCTGAAACTGAAAATATGCCAACATAACTGAATAAAAGAGGAGCCCTTGATAGATAAGGACTCACCAACAGAGACTGATGCTAACTCCAAAAGCTGGCTAGTGGCAGGGCTGTGTCTGAAGATCGGAGCCTGTATCATAAAACGATACATCATAGAGTATGCGGTCAGTACGTGGAATGTACCTAGTATGCAAGGTAAGTAAAACAAACATTTAAAATACAAAAATGTTCATGAGAGTAGGACAACATTATCATAACATAAATATCATAATGCAACATAAGACTCAAGATTTTCAAAACATTCGTAAATCATTCATAATCATACTTACGAGAGAAAAGCTTTATTAAACATGGCTTGAGCCAAAGTATATATTCATAATCATACATTAATCATGAGGAACAGTGGGAGATTCTTATAACCAACATACCCCATATGAGCACACATGGAGCCCGACCTGTAAACCCTAGTCGGGAGGGTGTTCATACCTTGCCAAGGGTAGAACCATAAAAAAGGTGTGGTATCACTCATGAAAGTCCCATTTGGGCAAAGGGGACAGCCTCAAGGGAGGTCCCAATATGACCTACTAAATCACAAAGTTCTGAGATTCGGGGCAAAAACTGGGCCCGGAACCTACTCGGTGTTAAATACTACTCCCAAAACATATGTAGTGCTTATAGGATAATATACATGAAATTTATGGACTAGTTAAATCATGAAAATCATAAGCATGCTTGAAAATACATGAACTAGCCATGAAATAAGGCTCGTGAGTCGGCCATAATTATAAATCATAAATCATGAGGTTCATGCATACTTGTAAAGCATATATACTCGATATTCATAAATTCATGATGAGAATTTGAGAGAAATCATATCATAAGTAATAAATCATAATAGGTTAATGAACATCAACATCAAAGTAGAATCATAACTTGAACTTCCATAAAACATGCAGAATTTAGCATAGTTTTGTTGGGATTTAAATCCATAAGTTTTTAATTAAAATAGTTGAAAAATCTACCCATGATTCTTAAAATGTAAATTTATACATGAGAGAAATTAACCCATAGGTAAATCATAAGGATTTCATAAGAATTAAGATAAAACCCCATAGAATTATCAATAGAATTTCATGAATTAGGGAGAAATTGGGCATGGGTGTGAACAAATTCACCCATTCATAACCCTACATACGTGAGATGGACTGATTTCACCACTCCCTTGATTGCCCAATGAAGAATTGAGAAAAAACTTGGAGGAATTAAGCTCGATCACCTCTTCAGCTCTCTAAGTTTGCATGCGTGAGTAAGAATAGCCTAGAATGAACTTTCCCCTCTTAATACTCACTATTCATAGCTTAAAACGACGTAGTTTGGGACTTAGGATCATAGAAATTATAGAAAAGCCCTTAATAAACTCGCAGGGAAAAACATACTACCAGTCCTCACGATGGACTAGATGAGTTGTTACTACTGGGCATGAGTCATTACCTCCATTTGTTGAGTGCACTGCCAATTTTCCTTAAAGGGTCCCCACGAGGGACCTAATGGATTGTCATTGGTGATCATGACTCGTGGTTACCTCTCGTGATCTTCACTGCCCAAAAGTCCCTGATTCTTCTCCAACCCTGACCACAGCTGACTCAACGAGTCATGGGGTCTGACCACGTCTCATGGCCATGCCCGTGGTGACTTCAAATCACAAATTCCAAAACTTAAGGCAAGTACTTCACCATAACTCACCTAAGGACTCGTGGTCAACCCCAAGGGTCCAGTAATGACCTGTTTTGTGATCTGGTATAGAATTTTTAGTTTTCTTCATTTCAACTCCCGAGGCTGATCTTAGGGCTTCCGAGGCATTACACAAGGTTAGAGTATTGAGTTATTGTTGAGTGATGCTAACCCAACCTAAATTGGCTTTTTCGAGCAAAATAAAGGTAATTAGGCAGGATTGATTGACTTTCATCATTAATCACACTTTACAAATTGTAATACCCTAAAAGCCCTAAGATCAGAACTGAGGATTGAAATGGAGAAAGCAGGATTTTCTACGCCAGGTCACAGGAGGAGTCGTCCAGTGACCCGTGAGGTGCACCACAAGTCATTCAGTGACTCGTGCAGTGAAGGGTGAACTTGGTCGGATTTTTGGTTAGGGGGCTGACCACGAGTGAGGCCACGAGTCATGGTCAGCACCATGAGTCGTCAAGTAGGACATGGTCAAGAATTGACTTGAAGATTGAAGATTTAGGCAGTGTTGGTCACGACTTGGTCACCATGAGTCGTTGGGTACACCACGAGTCATGGTGACCCTCAGAGGTACGATTTAAGTGTTGGCCACGAGAAGCAGACCACGAGTCGTGGTGTTGAGGATGAATTGTCCAATCCCTCATTGGGACTAGCAGTGTAATTTTTTCCCTGTGATTTTATTAAGGGCTTTTCCATAATTTCTAAGTTCCTAAGACCTAAACTATGTCTTAAGCTCCGATAAGTGTGTTTTAAGAGGGTTTAGCTCATTTTACGCTTATTCTCCTCCACTCATGCAATCCTAGAAGCTCCTAAAGGTGATCAAGCTTAGATTCATCGAGTTCTTCCCCAAATTCCTTTGAGCTCTAAAGAGGGTTGTAAAATTAGATTTCCCCAGGTATGTAGGGTTATGAATGGGTGTACCCATCCACTCTCATGCCCAATCCCTCTTAAATTTCATGTGATTTCTAAGTTGATGAATCTATGGGGTTTTAACCCAACTTGTGAATTCTTTAAGTATCTATCATGCGTATTCTCTATGTATATTTCTAATGTTGAATAGTGATTTATGGGCATATTTTACAATGTTTTCAATTACAAATTATGTTTTGAAGTTTTACAAATTTAGATGCCCATCCATGGAAGTTCATGAAAAGTCTAGATTGTGATATATGTATCCAAGCATGATGTGATGTATATGATGAAAGTAAGATTTTGAATTAACCATGTACATGCTCATGTTTTCGAATAAATCAAGTATATTTCAAGCATGTTTAAGTATTGGGCAAGCCCAAATGATCAAGTATGTCTTATGATTTATCTAGATTTCATGTTATTAGCTTATCACAGAGATTTTGGAGTCTAGACTCCCACTCTTCTCAGCTTGTGGTATGGTTTGAGCCCAAGGCTCTTCATGTTATGATTTCAGACTATGCATGTATGTTATGATTCTGCTTCATCACTAGACGATGGTCAACTTCGTTGAAAAATAATGGAGAGCATATGTATGTTTTTGGGAGTAGTGTCTAGCACCGAGTAGGCTAAGGGTCAGTCAACCCTATGCCTCAGAACTACGTGCCAACGTAGGTATGTTTAGATTATTTGGGACCTCCCTCGTGCATTCCCCTTCCCCCAAGGGGCCTCCAGCTTGATATCGATATCATGGTAGCGCCTTTAGCCCTAGCAAGGCTTTGGATGGCTCTACCCACTTTAGTGCAATAGTCGGGACAACGTAAGCTCTATCATGGAAATGTCGGTTAAAAGACAAGTCTCCCATTATTCCTCATGATTTTAGTTATGAAAGTTCATCATTCATGATATTATGTTTTCAGCAGGTTTGACCTAATGTTCCGTTTAACTTATGAATATCAGTTTTCAGCTTTGGGTCATTTGAATTAGTTATGAAATTCAGTTATATTAAAGACATATTTTCAGATAATAGCATGCAAGCCCTATTCTCAGACTCTTATTATGAATGTCTTATGTTGTATATGATCTCTGATTTTACTTACTTATCTGTTTTACTTACCTTGCATACTCAGTACATTTCACGTACTGACCGCATACTTTTTGTTGTATTATTTCATGATACAGGCTCAGACATTCAGGCTCAGTCCTGCCGCTAGCCAGATCTTCAGTGTTAGCATATCCATGTATGAGTTGGTGAGTCCTCATCTTTCAAGGGCCCTTCTTATTAGTTATATTCAGTATTTTCAATTTCATACTTTTGTGAGTTAGTTGGGGTCTCCTCCCATCAACTCGTCAGTCGTAGAGACTTATCAAACATAGTATATTTTCAGTTTCAGATTGTGTTATGTATTCAGATATTCGATGTTATCAGATTTTCAGACTTCAGCTATGTTATATATGTTAGTCTTCCGCTTTTACCTATGTTGAGATTTAGATGTCATGTTCATGCCATGGGTCGACTTGGAGCCTCTCGGGTTTCCTTATCTCGTGTCTCAATCTGGGCCTATGTTCGGGTTGTGACAAACTTGGTATCAGAGCATTAGGTTTTGAAGTGTCCTAGGGCGTCTGAAAGCCACATTAAGTAGAGTATTTTTCATGGGTCTGAAGTGTGCCACACTTATGAAGAAGAGGCTATGAAACGTTTAGGAAATATTTCCTTCTTTCATGATCTATGTCATGTGATGAAATGTCTCTCTATCCTTCTAACTCATGTTATATGTGTTTGCAGATTCATGTCTCATTGCCGAGTTAATGGAAGAAGAAATGAAAATGGAAATGGCCATGAGAATGACAATGGGGATGGACACTAGTAGGCCCCACCAGCCCCTGAGGATCATGTGCCCGAGCAGGTGGCCCACGCTGAGTTTAGGGTTGCCATTTAAATCCTAGATCAAGCCTTGACCGTCCAGTTCAACCAACAGGTGATAGCACCGCCCAGATCAACCAACAGGCGGTAGTGCATGTCCCTTAAAATGGGAATGCGGTAGCGGCGAGAGTCAGAGATTTTTTGAGGATGAATCCTCCGGAGTTCCTTGGGTCAAAGATGGACGAGGATCTACATGAGTTTATTGATGAGGTTCTAAAGGTCACCCAGATCATGGGGGTGACTGGGGAGGAGTGCGCAGATTTAGCCTCGTATTAGTTGAAAGGGGTTGCACACATCTAGTTCAAACAATGGAAGGATAAAAAGATAGTTAGAGCAGGCCCCATTGGTTGGGATGAGTTCCATACCGTATTTCTGGATTGGTTCTTCCCTCGTAAGATGAGGGAGATTAAAGCAGCCGAGTTTGTGAACCTAAAGCAAGGTAAGATGATAGTCCAGGAGTATGCTTTAGAGTTCACTCGCTTGTCCAAGTATGCACTAGAGATGGTGGCAGATCAGAGAGCCCGAGTAAGTCAGTTCGTGCATAGGATAGTAGATTATTTGATCAAAGATTTTCGGACCGCAAATGCTTCATTAGGATATTGACTTCCCCCGGATAGTTCTATATGCCCAACAGATAGAGGAGGTAAAGGTAAGTGAGCGGGAGAGAGAGGCCAAGAGAGCCAGGACCAATAGCTTTGGATTCTCCCAGCAGAGACCTAGTGGTAGGCACCGTCAGCATTCCCACCAGAGATCATCATCCCCAGTTCCATCGTCTATGAGTGTGCCATCCAGATCTAGGCGCGACCAGAGGGGATGAGCATCAGGCTCTAGAGGTCAGCGTAGCAGACCCGTAGAGACCAGCATCCCAGAGTGTGGCAGGTATGGCCAAAGACACACGGGTTAGTGTTTGGCAGGTTCAGGTGCTTGCTTCAGGTGAGGGAATCCCAGACATATTCTCATAGATTGTTCAGCCGCTAAATAGTGCCATGATAGGGGCCGAGGTCCAGCCACTAGCTCAGTATCTCCACCAGCATGCCCAGCTCAGTAGGGTGCATCCACTAGTGCGGGTGGTGGTCAGCGCCAGAACAGATTCTATGCCCTCTCATCTCATCAGGAGCAGGAGGTCTCCCCAGATGTAGTCACTAATATGTTACGAGTCTTCCACCTTGATGTTTATACATTATTAGATTCAGGGGCTACTTTGTCTTTTCTAAGGCCCTATGTTGCTAGTAGTTTTGGAGTCATTCTTGAAATCCTATCAGAACCTTTCATAGTCTCTACTCTAGTCGGTGATTCAATTATAACTCGATGGGTATATAGAAATTTCTCTATCACATTCCTTCAGAAAATCACCTCAGCAGATTTAGTAGAGTTAGCCATGACCGATTTTGATGTTATCTTCAGCATGGATTGTTACACTTCAGTAAATTGTAGAACCCATGCAATAGAGTTACGATTTTCGAGTCAGCTAGTCTTATAGTGGAAGGGTAGTTCAGCTGTGCCTATAGGTTGATTCATTTTTACCTTAAGGCCAGAAAGATGATTTCTAAGGGTTTTGTGTACCATCTAGTTAGGTTTAAGGATTCTATGTACGAAACCCCAACTATCCAATCAGTTCCTGTAGTGCGTGACTATCCAGAAGTGTTTCTAGATGATTTACCGAGACAAACGGGAGATTGATTTTGGCATTGACCTTCTTCCCCATACGTAGCCTATATCTATTCCTCCTTACAGAATGGCCCCAATGGAGCTAAAGGAGTTGAAGGAGCAGTTGAAGGATCTTCTAGACTAGGGTTTCATCAGACCTAGCAAATCTCCATGGGGTGCATCAGTTCTCTTTGTTCGAAAGAAGGATGGCTCCCTTCGGATATGCATCGATTATCGGCAATTGAACAAGGTTACAATAAAGAACAGGTATCCTCTCCTAGGATTAATGATTTGTTTGACCAGCTTCAAGGTGCTAAGTGCTTTTCAAAGATAGACCTTAGATCCGAATATCATCAGCTCAGGGTTAGAGAGAGTGACATCCTGAAGACAGCCTTCAGGACTCAGTATGGTCACTATGAGTTTGTAGTTATGTCTTTTCGACTAACGAATACTCCTGCAGCTTTTATGGATTTGATGAACAGGGTGTTCAAGCAATATTTGGATATGTTCGTGATTATGTTCATAGATGATATTCTCATATACTCTCAGAGCGAGGAGGAGCATACCACTCATTTGAGGGTGCTGCTGCAGACTCTTAAGGATCGCCCATTATATGCTAAGTTCAGCAAGTGCAAGTTTTGTCTAGACTTAGTAGCATTTTTGGGTCATGTGGTGTCAAGTGAGGGTGTGCAGGTGGACTCCCAAAAGATAGAAGCGATGAAGAATTATCCTAGACAAGTGAATCCTTCAGATATCAGGAGTTTCTTAGGTTTGGCTGGTTATTATCGAAGGTTTGTTGAAGGGTTTACATCCATTGCAGCACCACTAACTAAGTTGACCCAGAAGAAAGTGAAGTTTCAACGGTCGGAGGCTTGTGAGAAGAGCTTCCAAGAGTTGAAGACTCAACTCACTTTAACACTAGTTTTGACTCTACTTGTGGGTGTCGAGGGATTTGTGGTATATTGTGACACCTCAAGGATTGTCCTTGGTTGTGTATTAATGTAGCACGGTAAAGTTATAGCTTATGCTTCCAGGCAGCTGAAAGTTCATGAGAATAACTATGCAACTCATGACCTCAAGTTGGCAGTGGTAGTATTTGCCTTGAAGATTTGAAGATACTATTTGTACTGGGTCCATGTAGATGTGTTTATAGACTACAAAAGCCTACAGTACGTGTTTACCCAAAAGGATCTGAATCTACATCAGAGAAGGTGGTTGGAGCTTTTGAAAGATTATGATATTAGTGTCATTTATCATCCAGGCAAGGCTAATGTGGTGGCAGACACTCTTAGCAGGCTCTCTATAGAGAGTGTGACCCATGTAGGTGAGGAAAGGAAAGAGTTAGTGAAGGATGTGCATTAGCTTGCATGACTAGGAGTTCATCTTGTTAACTCGACGGATGGTGGTGTCATTCTTTAGAATGGGTCAGAATCTTCCTTGGTGACCGAAGTCAAAGCTAGACAAAATGAGAATTCTATTTTGATCAAGCTAAAGGAAGTCGTTCAGAATCAGAAGGTAGAGGTCTTCTCCCAAGGGGGAGATGGTGTGCTTCGATATCAAGGTCAGCTATGTATTTCGGGTGTTGATGACTTGAGGGAGCAGATGCTGCATGAGGATCATGGTTCCAGGTATTCTATACATCCAAGTTCCACCAAAATGTATCGTGACCTACGGGAAGTATAATGGTGGAGTGGCATGAAGAAGGACATAGCAGAGTTTGTGGCTAAGTGTCCGAATTGTCAACAAGTGAGAGTTGAGCATCAAAGACCAGAGGTGTGCTCCAAGATATCAGTATCCCTACTTGGAACTGGGAAGGAATCAATGTGGACTTCCTCGTACTCGCCGACAGTATGACTCTATTTGGGTGGTCATAGACAGGTTGACTAAAGCAGCTCATTTCCTACCAGTCAAAACTACCGATTCAGTAGAGGATTATGCTAAATTGTACATTTGGGAGTTAGTTCAGTTGCATGGAGTTCCCTTGTCCATCATATCAGATAGAGGTACTCAGTTTACCTCACAATTTGGGAGATTGTTTCAGAAGGGACTCGGTACTCAGGTCAAGCTTAGCATAACATTTCACCCGCAAACAGATGGTCAGGCTGGGCGATCCATTCAAACTCTTGAGGACATGTTAAGAGCGTGTGTGATTGACTTCAAGGGTAGTTGGGATGATCATTTGCCTCTCATTGAGTTTGCATATAAAAACAGCTACCGTTTCAGCATTCAGATGGCTCCGTTTGAGGCTCTCTATGGATGAAGATATAGATCGCCTATTGGTTGGTTCAAAGTCAGTGAAGCTACGACGATAGGACCAGATTCAGTCCATGAAGCTATGGTTAAGTTCAGCTTATAAAGGAAAGGTTGAAAATAGCTCAGAGTCGTCAAAAGTCTTATGCATATATGAGAAGGAGAGAACTTGAGTTTGAAGTTGATGATTGGATGTTTCTGAAGGTATATCCTATGAAGGGAGTGATGAGGTTCGGAAAGAAGGGGAAACTCAATCCCCATTATGTTCGGCTGTACCAGATTGTAATATGGGTTTACAAGGTAGCATATGAGTTGGAGTTGCCCTCAGAATTGCTTCAGTACATCTGATGTTTCATGTGTCACTTTTGAAGAAATGTATGAGTTGATTAAGCTTTGGTTGTCTAGTGGAAAGCGTAGGTGTGAAGGATAGCCTCAACTACAAGGAATTTCCAGTGAAAATACTTGATCATCAGGTTTGGAAGCTAAGAAATAAAGAAGTAGTCTCAGTAAAGGTTTATGGCGGAATCATCATGTTGAATGAGCTATGTGGGAAGCCGAAGCAGATATGATGGCTAAATACCCGCATCTATTCCCTTCCAGCACAGTTCCAGCTTGAGGTATCAGTTTCCCTAGTACTTTATTCAGATTCATGTTCAGTTCATGCTCCCCAGTTTCTTTCATGTCAATGTATGTATGTGTGATTCATGAATTCAGTGTGGTCATGTACTCATTCCAGAGTCAGTCACTCTGTCAGTTTTCAGCTTTGAATGTTCAATATTTGATATGGAAGTTGCATTTCTTAGCTTTTCAGTATGATTACTCACATTCAAGGATGAATGTTCCTAAGGGGGAGATATTGTAATACCCTGAAAGCCCTAAGATCAGACCCAAGGGTTGAAACAGAGAAAATAAAATTTTCTACCCAAGGACGAGGGGTCCAGTGAAACCACGAGTCGTTCGGTGACTCGTGGAGTGAAAGGTGGACTTGGTTGGATTTTTGGTTTGGGGGCTGACCACGGGTGAGGCCGCAAGTCGTGGTTAGCACCACGAGTTCTCAAGATGGACATGGTCAAGAGGTTACTTGAAGGTTGAAGATTTGGGTAGTGTTGGTCACGACTTGGTCACCACGAGTCATCAAGCTGGACGTGGTCAAGAATTGACTAAAAGGCTAAAGATTTGGGTAGTGTTGGTCACGACTTGGTCGCCACGAGTCGTTGGGTACACCATGAGTTGTGGTGACCCTAAAAGGTATGATTTAAGTGCTGGCCATGAGAAGCAGACCACATGTCGTGGTGTTGAGGATGAATTGTCCAGTCCCTCGTTAGGACTGGCAGTGTATTTTTCCCTGCGAATTTATAAAGGGCTTTTCTGTAATTCTTAAGTTTCTAAGACCTAAACTACGTCATTTTAAGCTCAGATAAGCATTTTTTAAGAGTGTTTATCTTATTCTAAGTCAATTCTCCTCCATGCATGCAATCCTAGAAGCTCCTATTGATCAATCTTAGATTCATCAAGTTCTTCCCCAAATTCCTTTGGTCTCTCAAGAGGGTTGTGAAATAAGATTTCCCCAGGTATGTAGGGTTATGAATGGGTATACCCATTCACTCCCATGCCCAATCCCTCTTCAATTTCATGTGATTTCTAAGTTGATGAGTCTATGGGGTTATAATCCAACTTGTAAATTCTCTAAGTATCTGTCAAGGGTATTCTCTATATATGTTTCTAATGTTGAATTCTGATTCATGGGCATATTTTACAATGTTTTCAATTACAAATTATCTTTTCAAGTTTTACAAATTTATATACCCATCCATGGAAGTTCATGTAAAGTCTAGATTATGATATATGTATCCAAGCATGATGAGATGTATATGATGAAAGTATGATTTCAAATTACCCATGTCCATGCTCATGTTTTCAAATAAATAAAGTATATTTCAAGCATGTTCAAGTACTGGGCAAGCCCAAATGATCAAGTATGTTTCATGATTTATTTAGATTTCATGTTATTAGCTTACCACATGGATTATGGAGTCTAGGCTCCTACTCTTCTCAGCTTGTGGTAGGGTTTGAGCCCAGGGCTCTTCATGTTATGATTTCAGACTATGCATGTATGTTATGATTCAACTTCGTCACTAGACGATGGTCAGCTTCGTTGAAAAACGATGAAGAGAATATGCATTTTTTGGGAGTAGTGTCTAGCCCCGAGTAGGCTAAGGGTCAGTCAACCCTATGCCTCAGAACTACGTGCCAATGTAGGTATGTTTAGATTATTTGGGACCTCCCTCGTGAGTTTCTCCTGCACCCAAGGGGCCTCCAGCTTGATATCGATATCATGGTAGCGTCCTTAGCCCTGGAAAGGCTTTGGGCGGCTTTGCCCACTTAAGTGTAATAGTCGGGACCACATAAGCTCTATCATGGTAATGTCGGTTAAAAGACGAGTCTCCTATTGTTCCCCATGATTTCAGTTATGCATGTTCATCTCATGATATTATATTTTCAGTAGGTTTGACCGAATGTTCCATTTTACTTTTGAATATCAGTTTTTAGCTTTGGGTCATTCGAATCAGTTATGATATTCAGTTATGTTAAAGATATGTTTTCAGATAATAGCATGCAAGAACTATTCTCAGACTCTTATGATGAAATGTTTTTGTTATATATGATCTTTGATTTTACTTACTTAGCGGTTTTACTTACCTTGCATACTCGGTACATTCCACGTACTGACTGCATACTCTATGTTGTATCATTTCATGATACAGGCTCAGACACTCAGGCTCAGTCGCGCTGCTGGCCAGATCTTCAGTGTTAGCATCTCCTAGTCTGAGTTGGTGAGTCCTCATTTTTTGAGTGCCCTTCTTATCAGTTATATTTAGTATTTTCATTTTTAGACTTTAGTGATTTAGTTGAGATCTTGTCCCATCAACTCGTCAGTAGTAAAGGCTTATCAAACATAGTATGTTTTAAGTTTCAAATTGTGCTATGTATTCAGATATTCGATGTTATCAGATTTTCAAACTTCCGCTATACTATATATGTTAGACTTCCGCTTTTATCTATGTTGAGATTTAGATTTCACGTTCATTTCATGGGTCGACTTGGAGCTTCTCGGGTTCCTTTTCCCGTGTCTCGATCCGGGCCTATGTTCGGGTCATGACATAAATGATCTTGGGCATATTTAAATGCCCAAGTACTATTTTATACCTATGTTTGTTCCTTAATTTAAGAATAATCTCATGTATTTTTTGTAATTTTTGTCCATGGACTAATAAATATGATTAGCTCTCTTTATAGGTTCAAAGTGTCAATTTATGGAGCTCAATATAAAGATAATGGTCCTAATCTTGAAGAAAAATATTAAGGGACAGATTATGGGTGGTGAGATAAGCTAAAAAGGACATTTGGAGTCCCTCCGTGCCACGTAGAAGCATTGGGGAGTTCAACAACATGCCACAGAGCAAAGAATTAATATATATGAGCAGGGACTACAAAATAGTGAGCATCCACGAATGTAGAGTGTCAGGGAGGCAAATCTCGCGATAGCCAGCGTGTCACGGAGGCAAATCTCTGTGATAGCCAGCGTGACATGGAGGCAGTCCACCACAAGCTAAATTATAACAATTATAAAAGGAACACTTAGCAGTTTAATTGGATATCACGATTTATTTTTGGGAAAGCAGAGAGAAGCGAAGGGAGAAAGAAGGAAACTCACGTAGGTTCGTTTTTCTTTAATTCTTCTTTTCTTCTCTTGTAATTACTGGAATTAAAACATTTTTTTTGATTTGTTGTATGAATATGAGTGGCTAAGACCCTTCTTCTAGGGTTGAGGCCACAAGACATGAATGTTTTAGCTTAATTTCATCATCGGTTCAAGTCTTCATTGTTGTTTGTCTGGCATTATTGATTTTATTCATTTTAATGATTGATGACCATTGAAATGTATGCGTTAAGCTTAGGAAAAAATTCAAAAAACCAAACTAGGTTACAACTAAGAATGCAAGAAGCAAGTTCAAAGTCTTCAAAACTTGATTCACGATTAGGATAAAAATATACCTAATTCGCCTTGTTTGGTTATAAGACGTGAAGATAGCTAGACACCACTTGAAATTGTCACATCACCACTCATAGAATTAGTTGTTAAACCAAGTTAGGTTAAATGGTTAGAGGTTTGAAAGTCCATAACCAAGGGCATTAACCCCGTGAATCACTCCACACAGATAATTGCTTATGAATTAGGTTGTCACATCCCGCTCAATGATGTAGTTGTGAGGCTAGTTCGTCTGTATTTATAGGCTCAAAAGACCATGAACGTGGCAATTAACTTTGTGAGACACCAAATGAAATTCCATAACTGAACCAGTTGAATGTAGCATTGCATGATTGTCAAGCCTTAACTCTAGATGTTCCTTATTATCGTTTTCTAGTTAATTTATGATTACCTCTAGATTTAAAAACAAAAATCTTAAATCTTAAAAACTAAACACTTGTAAAATTTGAATTAACACTTGAACTTGAATATTTGATAAAAAGACTAGTCCCTGTGGGTTCGACATCCGGCTCTTAAGAGTTACTATATTACTTGTACGACCGCGTGCACTTGCGTGCGCTAAAAACCAAACCACAAATCAATCAAATATTCTCAAGACCATAATTAATTTTAATAAATTAAAATTATTAGACACAACCTATTGGGTTCACAACCTTAGATCTAGGTTAGCTACCCATAGCAAGAAGATAAGAAAAAAGCAAGTAATTGAACATTCATACAAATGAAATTGCAATTTGGAGAAGAAAACTTGAATTGATGATTTTAAATCTTTAAATTAAAAGATTGATCTACTCTCTATGTTATCTACTATGAACTATGAACTATTCAATCTAGGATATGAGATTACCTGAATTCTCTTTGAGAAAGAAGCGAAAAATACTATTTATACTAAGCCTAAAAAATTCCTAATTCATTTAAAATCAGAGGGCCCCAAGTGTGTAGGGGTAGACCGTTCTTTGGAAGGACGAACATTCCTTTGCTTCACTGATTAAAAATGGATCCTGCCTAGTTGTTGTCCGTCTACTGATTGCCGGCCCGTCTTCTAGAAAGATGGTCCGTCCTTTAGTTCCTCCTTTGATTCTACAGATTTCTTGTCGAGTGATCTGTTCTTTGACTGACAGCAGTCTATCCTTCACCTTGTCAACTGCAGACCACTTGGAAGTGGTTTCTAAATCAAGCAGGACCTATTTGATATTTAAAGGTTTGGATCGTCCTTCTTAGAGGCGGTCCGTCCTTTTCTTTGTCTTTTGGACGTAATTGTGATTTTGACTCCTCCTTTCTTCATTTCACTTGGGTTCCTGAAACATAGCATAATAAGATCAGTTTTGACTTCAATTAGTACTTAAAGATATCTAAAACTCAATGAAATAAAGCAAAGATATGCCGCAAACTCCCGACACATAAGATACACCTCCAAGATCTCATGCATCACAAATGGATGATAATGTGATTAAGATCTTAGTTTTGAACTTACGGAATGGTAATCAAAAGTCACAAGTCCTTGTTATAAATATTGTAGAGAATGAAAAAAGGGTTTCAATGGTGGAATGGTTAGTTAACATTATGTTGTTAACCTTATGGGTGGTGAGGGGATATTTTACATACTTATGGGTGATTTTTGTATCCTTTTTGGCAAGAGGAGGGATGTGAAATGAAGAAACACCATTAATAAAGGTTGTGGAGCTTTACGCCCATTAGTTGTTCGATAAAACATAGCGAATCCATGAATGTTCTAATCAATAATTTTTCCAGTTGATATATATTGTCGTATATTAAATTCATAAGGGTGACCATACATTGTAGTACGCTCGAAGGACAAAATTGAGGTATGTAATGTTATCACCTGTTCTATTTGATATAGAATGACCTTCGGTATATGAACTTCCTCCTCTACGAGGGTTTGACCATCTATGATATATGAAATGTTATGAATACCCAATATGATGATTATTCATCGATATGTAATTCCTAATGTATTTCCTCCATCACATGACTATTATCCCTACAATGTTAAGGTCTTGAAGCTCATGATAACATGTAAATAGCCATATAGGTTCATGAAACACTTAGCTGTTGTATCCATTATTATTGAGGTCCAATATTTCTTGTTAAGATTTCTGTCTATTATATGGCTATGTCTAATGCCTAAATGGTACCTTATACTTCACCAAAGATGTTTATTACTAAGAAATACATAATGTTCCTAAAATATCAAAAATATTATGAATCTCAAATAATAGAAGTACCACACAAATGATCAATTCTTGATAAGATTAAGATAATAAAATGTTTGTGCCAAGCATGATGGCCCCGTGCATGGTAGATAACAACCCATAATGATATCATAATCGCCCAAAGGTCTAGATATGATAGATCACATCCTAAAACAATGATATGATTGTGTCAAGCGTGATAACCAAGATATATGATAGATAGTATCACCAAATGCTAAAAAATATAAGATATGATGATATTTCCAAAAGACTAAGAAACATATAGTATTTTCTAATATAAGGTGCATACATGGATCTCGTGAGTTCTCTATGGATCCCATCTATCTGATAGAAGAAGTGGGTGTATACAGGTTATTGGATAGTTCATATGCATTTGCATTCCATTTCATCCTCATTATATGTTGATACTGAGTGGTGAAGTAATGTATAAAAGTGGTTTATTTCCCTCCTAGTTGATTGAGATGATTGAAAGAGCTATGATTTATTCTTGAGATAAATTGTGATTCATACTTTTACTTAACGGAACTTAGATATATCATTTGCCTTGATTATATTTTTCATTGACTATTGAACTTTCTTAATTGATGTTTTATTATAATATTTCTGTTAAGTTTTACGGAAAGCGATAGTAGAACCAATCTCGTCATCACTTCAAAAATGATTGAATTATGATGTTTTTGAGTACATGTATTTTTTAAAATTCACTCTATACTTGTTGAACCTTTTGTGTGCAGGTTCTGTACCATATTCGAGTGGCATTTGAGCTATACTGGACAATGAGAAAACTTACCAGAGTCTAGAGTGAAATGTTTGACTGTCACATAATACTAAATTTTGGATCTATCTTTATTTACTGTCTTCTTCATTCTGGATAGATTATGTATTAACTTCAGACTTGTATTTATGAATATTAGTCACTCTTGTACTTGTGTCACCAATCTTGGGGGTTATTTCCATTTTCACGCATGTTATAACTTTGGATTGCAAATTTCACATTTAGTGATGCTTTACTTAAATTCTACTTATTTCATGTTTACTCGTCTTAATTGGTTAATCATGAATAGGGTTTTCCCAGGGGAAAAGGCAGGTGCCTTCACGACCTAATAGGATTTTGGGTTTTGATATCTTTAGTTCTGCAATTCAGGTAGATTAGTTTAGCTTCAATTTTGTTTGAGTTAGATGTTTATTTTTTTTTCTACAGTTTTGTTTATTCCACATTTTTGTGTGATTAATCTTAGTTTCAATATTGTTAGATGCTTAGTTTCTTTTTGCTAAGTTTTTCATCTAATGGAAGCACAAATCAATATTCCATTATGTTTCTTATTTGCTCAAATCGACTGAATTCTGAATGTAGATTAATTTGTTAGTAGCTTTCCTATATTGTTTTCGATTACATAAGTTTTGAACTTGATTACTCGCAAATTAATGAGCTTAGTTGAAATTGGTGTAACGAAATCATCATGGGCCTATTTTCTTATAACAAAGGTTTGTATGTATCTTAGTTCATTGTTTGAGAAGACAATAATTAATTGTTGAGTTCAAGAATTCCATAATTTCCTTAGCCCTTTCGTTATTCCTTTCTTAATTACTTATCTTCAGAGTAAAAATGAACATTGTGAATTTGTTCTAATATGAATTTGCAGTAGTGTAATTATAATTTTTTTGTCTCTATGCCTTTTTCTAAAAATGACATGACCCAAATGGGCGAGCAGTGTGGGTACCTACATCAACTCTGACTCAATAAGAGAATCCCTTTTTAATACAACGAAATAAAATATTTTCCATTCTCGTTAACTTGCACAAATCCCAACATTGTTTTTGAAATATCAATAAAGTGATTCCTCAAAACCTTAACTCTTTCGAGATCTATTCTAGACAGGTACAAGAGCTCTATGTGGAATAATGACATTTTTCGCGAGCTTCGCCGGCGAATGAGATGTGGGAGCTAATGCTGAGTATCGCCTCACTAATCATGAAACTTCAAATCTGGCACAAGTTACACCCAAAGAGGTGTAACAAGGTAGTATCAGTACACCACACGTACTAGTAGGCATCATCAACCGACTAGGATTAGTTCATGCAACAGTATGTAATTAACATGAAATCGATTAACTTCTACAATTTTGCAATAACCCACACCAGGCTCATGTCTAATTTCTTGATTTGTTCCCATTTAAGCACATAATTAAACATCCATGCACACACGCTCTTTCATACACTACCATTTTCCCTATTTTAACTATCAATTACTTCCTCACTACTCCATTACTACACTAGAATCGTGGTCCTGCTGTAGCAACCTCTTGCTCGTACTACGACCTAATTGCCTCGAAAACATATCCGTAGCAGCGGTAACTCACTTACGCCAGTAGCGCAACCTACTTGGCAGCTCTCCTCTTCAAATCTTCTCTTTAAGTCTATAATTCCTTACACACCATCCGACTCAATAATAATTAACTAACCTTTTCCAATTATTTCCTACCTGTTTAACCATTTCCTGATATTATGCCTATACCAGCTATCTCATAGTTAGCGATTTGTTGTGCCTCATTTTCCTCGCGGAAAATGAAATTCGACATGTGACAACTCTTGAAGGATTGTTTGAAGAGAAAGAGTTGCCACCTAACGATTTGAGGTGCGTTAGGGCACTATACTAACCTAAGGGACTTTTTTACTAGCCTAGGTCACCAGAGTCAGGCAAGGGTTCAAGTTACCTCAAAAGGAAGGTGTTAGGCACCTTTCGAGGTCCACAACTGTGGTTCCCTTCCAGATTCATTATTATGTGGGGGTATTTACTAGGCGAGCAAATAAAATTGATTTTTAAGCATTTTATGTAAAACAATTTAAATAAACGAAGTGATAAAAGATTTTAGTTTTGCAATTAGAATAAAAGGAAGTCAAACAAGTAAGAAGGAAGAAGATTGTGACAATATAATGAAAGGAATAAATTTAGCAATTTATGCAAATAAGGATTGACAAATAAAGGAAAACAATAATAAATAAATGATAAATTAAGAGGAAACAATAACAAAATAAAGAAATAAAAATTTTAAGGATTGGATCAAACCTCAAATAGGCGCCTACGTATCCCAAAGGGAATCAGGTCAAACGTATGCTGTCGCGCCCCATCTTTCTCACAAAAAGCGAAACTCGAAACGTGACAACTCTGATAGGATTAAAAGAAGAAGAGTCGCCACCTAACGAATTTTGGTGCATTAGGGCACCGATCTATACTAATTACAGATAACTCCATTTATTAGTCTATGTTACCAGATTCTGGTAAGGGTTCAAATTACCTCGAAAGGAAGGTGTTAAGCACCTTTTGAGATCCACAACTGTGGGTCTCGATTGAATTCCTTAATTATGTGGGAGAACTACTAAGTGATCAAAACAAGTCTATTAATTTATTAAAGCTAACTTAACTATCTAATTAGGTGAATGAAATCTTATTGTTTAAAATAAATGAGTTAAATATAAATTAAGTCATCACTAATTAATTTGAAAACTAGGCAAACGCATAAGACTTATTCCAACCCAATTACATACTCAAGCATGAATTAATTCATAGCGAAACACAAAACTAAGAGATTTTAGGCATGCAAACTTATTAAAACGAACAAATGACATTCAAGATTTAGACAATTAAATCGATTGTTTATTATAACACAAATAAACTTAACATTAATTAAGTCGTGCACCACATGATGAAATAGTAATTAAGCTATTTTTTAAATTAGACGTATAAGAATTTATTTTTTTCATAAAACAAATAAATATCTCAAGATAAATCATATTAAAAGCACTGATTAGTACAAGATATAAGTAGTACAGCAATTTGACTCACAACTTATTGTCACGCCCCGCCTTGAGAGGCATGACTGGTACCTGGAGCCCTACTAGGACCTGAACTGCTGAGCTGACTAAGCCTAAGCACCTCTGGTACAGGGCTGACTCTAACTCTAGAATCAAGAAAACAACGGACTATATAGCGGTTGTAAATACAACCCCCGGCCGACAAGGCCTATAGCCACAACCAGCTAACCAGAGACAAACAATCATAGGGAGTCCTATGCGGGACGACAAGGCCACCATGATATCTAGTTATAATTGGAAAGTAAAATCAAACGCTAAACTGAACTATGACCGACAAGGCTAGCAACCAATAGCTAAATAGGGCCCCACATGCCAACACACATAATCTAAAACATATATGGGCCCTACACGGCCGATATTATATAACCACAAGGAAGTAACACAATCTGCAAGCCTCTAGGAGTAATAATATGGTCGGGATAGGGCCCCGACCTACCCATACTGCACAAACAGAAGAAGTAAACATCTATCACACAAGCTCCAGAAGAAAGGAGCTGACGGCTCTGTACGACTGACTGGAACTATGAAGCACCTGCTCCTCGTCTATCTGTACCTGCAGGCAAGTAATGCAGCACCCCAGAAGAGGGCGTCAGTACCACAGGTACTGAATATGTAAAGTAGTAACTTTAAATAACTGAAAGTAAGAAATAAAACTGACAATAACTGAAGTAAAGAAAATGGACTGAATATGACTGAGGTAGTGATATCAGGACTAAAAATAACTGTAATAAGGAAGGTAGGGTTCATACCTGACAAATGAGGCGTCTTACTGTCTAACCATCAGTAACTAAAGCAAGCATAAACCTTACCTGACCCCCATAAGCCGGAAGGTACAATCAGCACAGAATCACCCACCTGGGCCCCCATTAGTCCTAGTGAGTACACCTCAATCTATATACCCCTATTCAGGTCATACTGAGTCAACTACCAGCTATCAGCGTCCTGCCGATTCCCTGGGTCTACAACTGGGCCCGTTCGGCCCTTGACTATAGTTATGTCTAAGTCTAGAAGACTCCTGATATCTACACCCAGGGTGTAAACGCTCGGTGGGGGTTTGTATAAGGTCAACCACGGCAAATGAGGATCTGGAACCCCATCTTCGTCCCTTGCAGACGGCATGCCACTCCATAGAGAGACGTATCCTTGCCCCTGGTGGGCGGCGACACAGCTATTAACCCTGGGGTGGTCACGGAAGCTATACAGGTGTAATCCAGCCCAAAATAATACAAATTACGATCCTCAACTGACAACAACAACTAGACATGATAACATACTCCTAACATGCTTTACTAGGATTCATACTGGACTACTATGCTGAAGAAACTAACTTGCCGAAAGAAAATGCCTTAACATACCTCATTCGATGTTTACCAATTAACTGGCGAGTTTCGGCTCGTATTCAACTTCCCTTCTCAACTATAATCATATTAACGAAAGAATGGGCTACTTTATTACTATATTCGAAGAAAACAATGACTTATATGTATATTTACTGACTATACTTCAATTTATAAAGACGATCAAAAACTCATGATTTCTCGGGAATCTAGATAGGAGAAATACTTACTTTAGGCATGCGATTGTATTGACACTAGTTTGGAACAATTCCATCAACTTAAGCTCGGCGGGAGGACGATTTTTCGGGCGTATTTTATGAAAATAACTCCGTAGCGATGCTCTCTATAGCTTTATACTTCAATACCCAGAGTTAATTTGGATTTGGATGGTGTTTAGCAGCGTAATCGGATGATTATTAAATGTTTTCCTCGGTCTCCCTCTGTTCTGGCCGATATTTGTGAATTATAATCTAACTTCCAAGTGTGAGGCCCTTATATACTTGAGGCAGTAGACAAGGCAACGTGGCACTTTGCCCATCGCATTGATTCTGCTCTGTGCCATGTTGGCTAACGCAGAGGAGCTGCTCCATGCCACTTTGGCCCTCTTGGCAGCTTGGTTCAGCCTCCTCCAGTGAAATCCCAACTTTACACTCGCTCGGCCTTTCCCCGGGCCCTTTCCTCATACGTATGGAACTCTAAAACTCTTAACTAATGTACGAATAGGTCGACTAAACATTAGAAACTTATGGGGTATAACATCCTCCCCCCCTTAAGAATATTCGTCCTCGAATGCTAACTTCTGCTTGCAAGAACCTTAACCTTGCAATTACTTATTTTGGAAAATTTTCGGCAGAGTCTCCCCTGTAATATGGACTATCCAAAAGCCCTGAAATGCAGAAAATTCCAATACAGATACTTCACATAATACTATAGCGATCACTTCACAATAGACTGAAGTCAGTTATCTCACATATACATGTATATAATGCAACTTATGAAACAACAACAATAATAATATACCTCTAGCTGCACAATCTGACTAATTCTGAAATAACTGAGGATATCTGGTTTTCATATCATCTTCTGCTTCCCAGGTCATCTCCTCTCGATTCTTACTCCGCCATAACACTTTAACAGAAGTAACATCTTTAGTTCTTAGTCTACGGATCTGTCGATCTAGTATTGCTACTGGAGCCTCTTCATAAGCTAACTCCTCAGTAATTTGGACGTCTTTGACTGGGACCATCCGGGAGGGATCTCCTATGCACTTCCTCAGTATGGATACATGAAAAACTGGGTGAATGGATTCTATTATGGAGGTAAATCCAATTCATAAACCACCTGGCCTATCCTTCGGTGAATCTGATAAGGCCCAATAAACCTCAGGCTGAGCTTACCTTTCTTACCAAATCTCATTACACCCTTCATTGGTGAAACCTTCAGGAATACCCAATCACCCACATTAAACTCTAGGTTTCTCCGCCGCACATCAGCATAAGATTTCTGGCGACTCTGAGCAGTCAGCAGACGTTCCCTGATAAGCTTTACTTTCTCTTCTGACTGATGAATAATATTTGGCCCAATCAATGCTGATTCTCCTACCTCAAACCAACCAGCTAGAGACCTACACTTCTGCCCATATAATGCTTCATAAGGCACCATCTGAATTGTTGAATGATAACTGTTATTATAGGCAAATTCAATAAGCGGTAGATGTTCATCCCAGTTGCCTCCAAAATCTAGCACACATGCCCGTAACATATCCTCGAGCGTCTGGATGATACGTTCTGCCTGCCTATCTTTTTAAGGATGGAAGGTTGTTCTCAGGTTAACCTGTGTCTCCAGGCCCCTCAGAAAAGATTGCCAAAATTTAGCTATAAATTGCGCCCCTCTGTCAGAGATAATTGACAATGGAAGACCATGTAATCGGACTATTTCTCTAATATACAACTCAGTATAATCTTCGGCTGAAAAGGTAGCCCTTACTGGCAGAAAGTGAGCTGATTTTGTCAACCTGTCAACAATTACCCAGATAGAATCATATTTACGCCTGGTACGAGGTAACCTACTACGAAATCCATATTAACTGCTTCCCATTTCCATAAAGGCACAGCTATATCCTGTGTCAGTCCGCCTGGTTTCTGATGTTCAGCTTTCACCTGTTGGCAATTGGGACATTGAGCTACGAATTCTGCTATCCCCTTTTTCATTTCTGGCCACCAGTAAATCTCTTTTACGTCATGGTACATTTTTGCCAAACCTAGATGGAGAGAGTAATGGGCATAGTGTACCTCGCCCATAATTTGCTGGCAAAGCCCTGCCACGTCTGGAACACAGAGGCGATCCCTATATCTCAAAACTCTATCCTCGGTTACCTAGAAATCTGTCACTTCCCCTTACTAGACCCTATTTTTGAGCTGAACCATGCTAGGATCTTCACACTGCCATTCTTTCACTTACACAACCAATGATGACATTGTGGTATTCTGCATTACCGCTCCATTGTCTCCAGATTCTACTATACGAATAGCTAAACTGGCTAGCTGATGCAATTCTTGAGCCAATTCCTACTGCTCGGGCTGTAAATATGCCAGGCTTCCCATGGATTTGCGGCTAAGGTCATATGCTACAACATTGGCTCTTCCTAGGTGATATAAAATATTCACATCATAATCCTTTAACAGCTCCGACCAGAGATACTGTTGCAGATTCAACTCTTTTTGGGTGAAAATATATTGCAGGCTTTTGTGATCAGTGAAAATATCTACGTAGACGCCATATAGGTAGTGTCTCCATATTTTCAAGGCATGAATCACTGCGGCTAACTCCAGGTCATGGGTAGGGTAGTTCTTCTCATGCTTCCTCAGCTGCGTGGAAGCATAGGTAATCACCTTACCATGCTGCATCAAAACACATCCTAACCCAACACCCGAAGCATTACAATAGACTGCATAACCCTCTATTCCTTCTTGGAACACTAACACCGGTGCTGATGTCAATCTGTATTTCAGTTCCTGAAAGCTCTGCTCACATGCCTCATTCCAATGGAATTGTACTGCCTTCTACGTCAATTTGGTTAGAGGTGCTGCTAAAGTGGAAAATCCTTCCACGAACCTTCTGTGATACCCTGCTAACCCCAGGAAACTACATACCTCGGTCGGAGTGGTAGGTCTAGGCCATGTTTTCACTGCCTCTATCTTCTACGTATCTACCTGTATACCAGCATCTGACACAATATGGCCTAAGAAGGCTACTGAATTCAGCCAAAATTCACATTTAAAAAATTTTGCATATAGCTAGCAATCTTTGAGAATTCGGAGCACTGTCCGTAGGTAATCCCGGTGATCTGCCTCTGAGCGGGAATACACCAGAATATCATCGATAAATACTATCACGAACAAGTCCGGTATGGTCTGAAAACATTGTTCATCAGGTCCATGAACACTGCTGGGGTATTTGTCATTCCGAAGGACATGACTAGAAATTCAAAGTGGCCATATCTGGTCTTGAAGGTAGTCTTTGGAATATCTCTTTCACGAACCCGGACCTGATGATATCCTGACCTTAAGTCAATCTTTGAAAAATACCTCGCTCCCTGTAACTGATCAAATAGGTCGTCTATTATGGGAAGCGGGTACTTATTCTTGATAGTGACTTTATTCAGCTGCCGATAATCTACACACATACTGAAGGAGCCGTCCTTCTTCCTCACGAACAGAACTGGTGCACCCCATGGTGAGGTACTCGGCCTGATAAAGCCCTTGTCTAGCAAATCCTTTCCTTTAGTTCTCTAAGTTCAGCATGAGCCATCTGATATGGAGGAATAGATATGGGTTGAGTGCCTGGTAATAGATCGATTGCAAAATCAACATATTCTATGTTCAGCCCCATAATAAAGCGGTGTACCCTGGCTAGCATTGTGTCCAGCAAAGCTGGCGCATATCGAGCCAAGGAATCAAACCGCATGGCATATTCCCAAACACTCATCGACCCCTGCTCCAAGTGTAGGAACTGATCAACCCAAGCATGTCGAATCTCCCGCAGTAGGTAATGATCCAAGAAAGCCTCTGAGAAGCTGGGCCAGGTCGGAGGGGAAACATCTCTCCCTCGGGACCTCTCCCAACTCTCATACCACAGTACGGCGATGTCCCATAGCTGGAATACTGCCAACTCAATTGACTCTATGGGTGTAGCATGCATCACCCTAAAAATCCTCCGCATCTGGTCTAAGAAGTCCTGAGGGTCCTCGGTCCAATCTGTCCCTGTGAATTGCGGGGGACTTAGTGCTAGGAACTCTCGAACCCTCGAGCTACCAGGCCATCCTAAGGATTCTGAAACTGTAGGTAGCACTAGCTGGCGCTGAGCAGCCATTATCTGGGCTAGCATAACCACCGCGCTCCTGACCTCCTGGTTGGATGGTACGGGTATAGAAACTGTCGAAGGCGGTGCCGTCACACCGGCTGTCCCAAGCGGCTCCTGACGTGGTGAAGACTGTTGGGGAGGTCGAGATGATACCTCTGTATCGTCCTCTAATCGGGCCGATTCTGACCGAGGCTGAGGCACCCTACTGGTGCCCTCTCCCGCTGCTACATCTAGCTTCCTACCTGTCGTAGGGTGTCGCTGGTCCGACATTTCTCTGTAAGCAAAAGAGTATAATGAGCTTAGGGACTCAACCCTATACTGTACCGCTCTATAGCACGACTAAATAAGAAGAAAGAATAACTATCCTATCATGCCTTGCAGCCTCCTGCCTATAGTATGTGGTGCATAACACATCCATAGACAAGACTCTACTTAGCATGGCTTGCAAACTCCCTGGGATACGACCTACTCTGATACCAAGTTTGTCACGCCCCGTCTTGGGAGGCGTGACTTGCACCTGGCGCCCTACTAGGACCTGAACTGCTGAGCTGACTGAGCATAAGCACCCTGGTACAGGGCTGACTCTAACTCTAGAATCAAGAAAACAACGGGCTATATAGCGGCTGTAAATACAACTCCCAGCCGACAAGGCCTATAGCCAGCTGTGAAAATAAACAGCTAACCAGAGATAGACAAACATAGGGAGTCCTATGTGGGCCGACAAGGCCACCATGATATCTAGTTATAACTGGAAAGTAAAATCACATGTTAAACTGAACTATGACCGACAAGGACAGCAACCAACAGCTAAACAGGGCCCAAACGTCCAACACACATAATCTAAAACACATATGGGCTCCACACGGCCGATATTATCTAACCACAGGGAAGTAACACAATCTACAAGCCTCTAGGAGTAATAAGATGGTCGGGACAGGGCCCCGACCTACCCATACTGCACAAAAAAAAGAAGTAAACCTCTATCACACAAGCTCCGGAAGAAAGGAGCTGACGGCTCTGTATGGCTGACTGGAACTACGAGGGACCTGCTCCTCGTCTATCTGTACCTGCAAGCAAGTAATGCAGTGGCCCAGAAGAGGGTGTCAGTACCACAGGTATTGAATATGTAAAGCAGTAACTTTAAATGAGTGAAAGTAAGAAATAAAACTGACAATAACTGAAGTAAAGAAAATGGATTGAAGATGACTGAGGTAGTGAAATCAGGACTAAACATAACTATAATAAGGAAGGTAGGGTTCATACCTGACAAATGAGGCGTCTTACTGTCTAACTATCAGTAACTAAAGCAAGCATAAACCTTACCTGACCCCCATAAGCCGGAAGGTACAATCAGAACAGAATCGCCCACCTGGACCCCTATTAGCACTAGTGAGTACACCTTAATCTATATACCCCTATCAAGGTCATACTGAGTCAACTACCAGCTATCAGCGTCCTGTCGATCCCCTAGGTCTGCAACTGAGCCTGCTCGGCCCCTGACTGTAGTTGTGTCTGAGTCTAGAGGACTCCTAATATCTACACCCTGGGTGTAAACACTCGGCGGGGTTGTGTATAAGGCCAACCACGGCATATGAGGATCTGGATCCCCATTTTCATCCCTTGCAGATGACATGTCGCTCCGTAGAGCAACGTATCCTCGCCCTTGGCTGGCGGCGACACAGCTATTAACCCTGGGGTGGTCACGGAAGCTATACAGGTGTAATCTAGCCCAAAAACTACAAATTACAAGCCTCAACTGACAACAACAACTGGACATGATAACATACTCCTAACATGCTTTACTGGGATTCATACTGGACTACTATGCTGAAGAAACTAACTTGCTGAAAGAAAATGTCTTAACATACCTCGTTTGTTGTTTACCAATTAACTGGCGAGTTTCGGCTCGTGTTCAACTTCCCTTCTCAACTGTAATCATATTAACGAAAGAATAGGGCTACTTTATTACTATATTCGAATAAAACAATGACTTATATGTATATTTACTGACTATACTTCAACTTATCGAAAGACGATCAAAAACTCATGATTTCTCAGGAATCTAGAAGGGAGAAATACTTACTTTAGGCACGTGATTGTATTGACACTAGTTTGGAACAATTCCATCAGCTTAATCTTGGTGGGACGATGATTTGCCGGGCGTATTTTATGAAAATAACTTCGTAGCGATGCTTCCTACAACTTTATACTTCAATACCCAGAGTTAATTTGGATTTGGACGGCATTTAGCAGCATAATCGGACGATTATTAAATGTTTTCCTAGGTCTCCCTCTATTCTGGCCGAGATTTGTGAATTATAATCTAACTTATAAGTGTGAGGCCCTTATATACTTGAGGCGGCAGACAGGGCAACGTGGCATTCTGCCCATCGTGCTGATTCTGCTCTGTGACACGTTGGCTAACGCGGAGGAGCTTCTCCGTGCCACTTTGCCCCTCTGGGAAGCTTAGTTCGGCCTCCTCCCGTGAAATTCTGACTTTGCACTCGTTCGGCCTTTCTCCGGGCTCTTCCCTCGTACGTATGACACTCGAAAACTCTTAATTAACGTACGAATAGGTCGACTAAACGTTAGAAACTTATGGGGTGTAACACTTATTTATTAATTAGAGAAGCCAAAATGTTTAGACATGCAAGTAGAAGAAAAAGAGACATTAAAACAATATTAACAAATATACCACATTTTTTTTTATTTTCTTTTTTGCAACTAAAAATTATATAAAAATTCTAATAGCCTAAAATTAAAATTAATCGTCAAAAAAAACCTAGAACTATGTAGAATGTTAAACAAATATGAGAATTTTTTAAATATAAAAATGTTTGTTGCTTTATCGGAATGACAACACGATATTTTGAATCGTGATCTTCAACCTTAGCAACAAACTGATTGGAGGTCAGTTTTAAGTTTAAAAAATAATAATATATTCAATATATAAATAAATATTTAAAATTTTAAAATATAAACACATAAATATCTACATATAAATACACTTAATCCCTCTGAAAAACTTAGGTTGATGTTATGTCCGGGAATGGGTCGGCTTTGTTTAAAAATTTAGAATTAGACCTCATAATTCCTTTTACTTTCCCAATAACTATATATTAAGGGATAGTATTTCTATATAGTTCAAAAAAATTAACAAATACACTGCCTATTTTTAGTTAAAAGAAGGGAAACTAGGCAGTGATTTTGATTTAAAAGAAAATGCATAGTTTGAAAGTGAATTAAAGAAAAGAAACATTCTAACAGGCAACATATAATTCCAAGCCCCCCTTAAGCATCCCCTTTTCACTATATCAACGAGTTTATACAATAGATACAATGCTTTAACAATAGTAAAAAGAATAAAATAAATAAAATAAAATAAAAGTTTTTCATTTCCATCCCAAACTCGGACAAACTCCTCCATATGATTCAAAAGAACCTGCTGAACAAAACCAAGTACCACAACAGAAATATACATAGAAATATATTCTAATCTTATAAAGTCATAATTTATTTAAATCTAGACTAATAGCTCAATAAAATATACGTTGCTCGGCAAGATATCACATAAAAGACCATGCTAAAAATGCTAAAAGAATCACAATTAATGGCATAATGCAAATAGAAAAACTTAATAAATAGCATATGGTGAAGTAAACTAACCAGTTGAAATTAGCGAAGCAATGAAAAGTAGATAGACAAACTAGAGGAAAATTTCGAATACCGAATAGTATTTTTTGACTGCTAAGAGAGAATTATCTCAGTAGAGGGGATGAAAGTTCGAATATTATGTCATTAAGGTAATAGAAATATTCTAGTTATATTACTAGGGGATAATATTATCTGGATGCTAAAGAGAGATAAAATAAAATTGGTAAACAACAAATCCGTTTCCCCCCAAACTCGAACGAACTCCTCCATATGATTCAAAAGAACCTACTGAAAAAAATCAAGTACCATAGCAGAAATATACATAGAAATATATTCTAATCTTATGAAGTCATAATTTATTTAAATCTAGAAAAATAACTCAATAAAATATATGCTACTCGGCAAGATATCACATAAAAGACCATGCTAAAAATACTAAAAGAATCACAATTAATGGCATAATGAAAATATTAAAACTTAATGAATATCATATGGTGAAGTAAACTAACCAGTTGAAATTAGCAAACCAATGAAAAGTAGATAGACAAACTAGAGGAAGATCTCGAATACCGAATAGTACTTTTTGAGTGCTAAGAGAGAATTATCTCACTAGAGGGGATGAAAGTTAGAATGTTATGTCGCTAAGGTAATAGCAATATTCTAGTTATATTACTAGGCGATAATATTATCTAGATGCTAAAGAGAGATAAAATAAAATTGCTAAACAACAAGTCCGTTCTCCCCACCCCACCCCCCCCCCCCCCGTTGAAAGAAGGGAGGACATGCTTATATAGTTGGGAAATAAAGGGTTAAGGGGAAGGAAATATTCAGAAATCAAAGAAATTCTAATTCCTTAGTTAACCAAGGTGAAATCATATAAAATATTTACCCTAAATAGATAATCTATTAAAGTTGACCTAATTAGAAAAGGGAGGATATTAAAGAATCAATCAAAGGGAGATTTTCCTTAAACAGCCTAATCAAATCAGAATATGCAAAACTAATCATGATTTACCATAAATATCACACACTAAAGTTGTCCAAACAAAAGGAGAGCAATTGATTAGGATTATATTTTCTCAGTTCAAGCAGAGAATCAATTATGCCCGGGGTTGGTCAGATTTTACCAAGATTGATCAAATGCTAAAATTATCATATTAACCACAGAGATAATGAAAGTTTGAATATTATGTCGTTAAGGTAATATCAATATTCTATTTATATTACTAGGTAAAATAAAATTGCTAAACAACAAGTCTGTTTTCCCCCTTTTGAAAAAAGGGAGGACATGCTTATATAGTTGGGAAATAAAGGGTTAAGGGGAAGGAAATATTCGAAAATCAAAGAAATTCTAATTCCTTAATTAACCAAGTTGAAATCATATAAAATATTTACCCTAAATAGATAATCTATTAAAGTTGACCTAATTAGGAATGGGAGGATATTAAAAAATCAATCAAAGAGATATTTTCCTTAAACAGCCTAATCAAATAAGAATATGCAAAACTAATCAAAATTTACCATAAATATCACACACTAAAGTTTTCCAAACAAAAGGAGAGCAATTGATAAGGACTATATTTCCTTAATACAAGCAGAGAATCAATTATGCCCAGGGTTGATCAGATTTTACCAAGATTGATCAAATACTAAAATTATCATATTAACCACATAAAATTGAAAATTATAGGCTACCATAATTAGTAATTTGCCAAAATAGTCAAGTAAGCAAAGTTGTCCCTTAGTTGAAGCATGTGATGAACGAGTAGAGATTACCATAAATACACTAATGCAAAAAGCTATCAAATAATTAAAGGGACGAGGGAGAAAGAAAACTGATCAATTAGAAAAAATCAAAATTCCCCCTAAATACATGAGTGAAATATGAAAGAATATGGATTATAAAAGATTTCCCATAAATGAAGTAATCGATCCAGCATGAAATCAATCAGACTTTTACCAAAGAGTGAATAAGTATGTTTCAAGGAAAGGAAATTGTTAATAAGCCTCCATCAAAGGTTGCATACCAGTTTTAATAGAGGAATCCAGCATTAAATCAGTTCAAACAAAAGGGAAAGGAAACAAATTACGTCAATCTTACTATACAAATTGTTACAAATTCATTCCAAGAAAGCAAGGCTCATATACAATAAAATAAACGAATATATCAGGTAACTAATATTGGAGAGTTAAACAGAGCGCAAGGAAACAGTATTCCGAGCTCAATATATGCATGTGTATAAGACATATAGGAACAAATAACAGTTGGTAAGAACATTTGACCAGAGTAAGATTGTCATAAACTAACATAGATAATTGTTATTAAACAGAAAACAGTGAAATTTAGATAAAAAATTAATATGCTACTTGGCACAAATTTCATATTTGTAAATATGTCTAGGGAGAAAACAACAAATGTAAAAGAAATAAATCAGAGACGGATTTGTGTATGGTTTGTGGAGAGGGGAAAGAAAATAAAGGAGGGGCACGGCGATTGTGGAGATGCAAACACGAAGAGGGAGAAAATGAAGGGAGGTCGAACAATTTTGTTGTTGGGCAAGTGGTGCTGCGGAGGTGGTCTGCCGACGGAGATGAGAGGAGAGGACGGAGAGAAGAAATAGAGGGAGATCTAGTGGCTGTTGGTGAGGCAGTTCCGGTTGTTTGAGTGAGAAAAGGGAGAATAGAGGGGTTTTCCGATCGTAGTAGTGGGGGTGCAGCATTTTGTGGTTAGTTTCACGGCGGATCTGGGTAGTTTTCGGCGGTTGTTCTCCGTGGTGTTTGGAGTTTATCTGGCGTCTGTTGTTTTCTTAGTGGCCGGCTGAAAAGAGGAGAGGATGGAGAAGGTGTTCTCCGGCCAAAAATGGTTGGAAATAATGGAAGGGGAAGGGAGGAAGATAGAGGAAAGGCGGCGGCAGTAATGGTGGGTGTTTGGGTTAGGTAGATCTCCGGTAGTTCACTGGCCGGAGTTGGTTTCTGGTCACGGCAGAGAGGAGAAGAGAAACAGAGGGAGGTGGCGGCTGGAAAGGAGAAGGAGAATGAAATTTTTTTTAGGGTTTTGGGGTAATAAAGATGAATATGGAAAGGGTGTAGGGTTTAATTAGGGCCATAGGATTAAGAGATATGAACGTCTAGGATTAAATTGGGACTAGCCAATGGGTCAATGGGTTGGTCCAGTGGGTCACGGGTTAAATTAATGGGTTGTGGATTAAATTAGATAAAAATGGGCTAGAATTAATATGAATTGAATTAAAATGGCTAAAATTGGTATAAATTGAATAGAAATATGGCTAGAATTTAAATAAATTAGATGTAATTGAAATTAGCTGCTATGAAATTAATAAAAATATTATATTTATAAATAATTTAATAAATAGATAATATAATAGTTTAATTTATGATAAAATAATATAAATATTATTATTATGAAATTAAATATAAATAAATTATAAAATAAGTAAATTATATTTTGTAGATAAACATCATTTAATTGAAATTATGTATGTATGTATATTATTAAGTAATTTATTATATTTAACGTAATTACATAATATTGGAAAATTAAAAACTTTAAAATTAATATAATAAAATATTTTAGAAGTGTAATTTAAAGTAACTATGCAAAAAATTCAAATATGTAGGCTAATGAATGTTAGAATGTTACGAATGTAAATTAAATAATTTTGTTAAAAAGGTAATTAATAAAATATGCTTACATATATTAATACGCAGCTTAGAGGGGGCATAAGGAGGTCAAAATTAGGTGTCAACAGCCACTACAATGGTTAATTTGTCAGGTTACCTTTTACAAGTCCCAACTCTACTTTCTTAATGATACCACCCTATACCCGCGTTAATAATCTAGAAATAGCTCAAGTAATCTATTTTAGACCCTGCCCAATTGGGAATTTCCTCACAACTCATGGTGACCACGTCAAACAAATATTTAACCATAAATGTAAAGTAATAAATTTAAGTACTCAACAAGGAAAAAATCACATCATACAACTAGAGTTACATTCTCCAAAAATACAGGCACAAGCATATACGTGCAACTCCATAATTCCACAGTATAAAATTTGATACCAAGACTGCATTGTGCAGTACTATACCTGTATCATATCACTGTATATTATCTCATCTCTGTGTCTCCCAAATCATGTGAATCGTATCGGTATATCATATACCAATATGTATATCTGTAGTCTGTGACTCATATACATACCTATACACACATGCCAAAGGGTCTTATTTCTGCCTTTCTAGTCATGACTTGTAGGGGACTCTAGAAATCCATGTATTGTACACCCAGCCGTATGAACATCCCATCATACCTGTCTATGTATTCATATCCGTACACCAAGCTGTATGAACATCAAGCCATACCTATTGGCGTAGTAATTCCATACTGCTCGCTCGGATGCTCACCTCAGGCATGGTCCACTCATATCCAAGTACTCACGCACATGCTCGATCGTACTAATCCGCTCGTCCGGATTCTCACCTCGTACACGAGCCTCTCATCTAAGAGTTATAAGGATGTCTCTTTCTTCTGTCTCAACATGTTTCCTCATTCCCTTAATTGGTTACCACAGACTCCACCTATAGTTCAGGAATGGTAAATCACAGTTCAATTCACTTAATAAAACACATTCAACAACAAGAATTAATCAATAAAAATTTTAACACAATCATTATCTGAGGACTAGTTCACGAAAACAACTATTCGTTGCGTCACCCTATTCCCAAAATTATTTAGAGTGCGTTGTAAGCTACCCTACTTGCTATATTAGGCCTTGTTGCGGCAGGGTTACTGCCACGGCGACGGTCTCACTCTCCAATTTCAACCCAAAACAACCACAATCAACCCCTCTCTTGAGGCTTCAACCTTTACAACCAGCAATACATATAATATATCCCTAAGACATCTCAACTAAATAAGAAAAAATTGAATTTATGACTTTATTGTGGATAGTTTCTCTTCTATTGTATCTCTATTGACGAAGTTGACTTAAAAGAATATGGATTTTTAGTGGTTTGATGATTGTGAGGTGAGTTTCCAAATGCTCAAGACTTTATTGACTTCAACTCTTATTTTGACCTTACCTGTGGAAGGTGAAGAATTTGTAGTCTATTATGATATTTCTAGAGTTGGTCTTAAATGTATGTTGATGCATAAATACAAAGTGGTAGTCGGTTCTTCGAGATAGTTAAAGGTTCACGAGAAGAACTACCCTACTCATAATTTAGAGTTGGCAGTGGTAGTATTTTCCTTGAAGATTTAGAGGCATTACCTCTATGGCGTGCATTGTGAGGTTTTCACAGATCATTGCAGCCTTCAGTATATTTTCAGCTAGAGGGATCTTAATTTGAGATAGCAATGGTGGTTGGAGTTGCTTAAGGATTATGATATGATCATTTTTTATCATCCAGACAAGGCTAATATGGTGTTGAATTCCTTGAATTAAAAGGCGATCAACATGGGTAGCTTGGATATGTTATAGGTAGAGGAATGACTTTTGTCTATGGATGTCTAGGCTTTGGCCAATAGCTTTACGAAGACTTAATATTTTGAAGCCTAGCAGGACTTTAGTTTGTGTGAGGAACAATCACATTTGATGGAGAAGATTAATGCTCGACTTATTGAAGATGACAAATTGTGCATGATTCGAGCTAAGGATTGAGAGGTGAGACCGAGGCAATTTTGGATCAGAAAGGTGTTTTGCATATCAAGGGTCGGATTTGTGTTCCTATAGTGGATGACTTGACTAGATTGATCATGGGGAGGAGGCGCACAGTTCCATATATTTTATTCATCTAGGAGTAGTGAAAATGTATCATGACTTAAAGCAATACTATTGGTGATTTTAGATGAAAATAGACATTGGGGAGTATGTAGTTAGATGCTTGAATTATCAGTAGGTGAAGTATGAGCACAGAGATAGGTTGGTATGACTTAGAGGATGTCTATAGCAGGTGTGGAAGTGGAAGCGTATTATTATGGACTTTGTGGTAGGGATACCATAGACCTTGAGCAAATTAGATGTTATTTGGATCATTGCGCATAGATTGACCAAATCTTTTTATTTTGTTCCAGTCAAGACTACCTACACCTTTAGAGAGATTGACCAGAATCTACATTTAGGAGATAGTCTATTTGCACGGGCACCTATTTCTATTGTTTTAGATATGATACCCAATTCACATCTAAATAATGGAGGTCTTTCTAGAAGGACTTGGGTACTTGGGTTGAGCTTATGTAACACCCCAAAAGTCCCCAAGGTCATACCTGGGAACTAAAATGAAGAAAACAGAAAAACCTGCACCAGGTCACAGAATGAGTCGTGGAGTAACTCATTGTGTGAATCGAGGGATCGTTAAGTGACCCATCGTATGTGACTTAATTGGTAAATGTTGGGACTTGCTTGGAACTTAACGAGTTAGGGGGATGAGTCATGGTACCACTTCACGAATCATCAAGTGAATCATCATCTGGAAAGTGTGGAAAGAAGAGGAGATTCCAGTGATGACGACAAGTGGGGGCGACGAGTCGTTGTCACACCTAACAATTCATTAGGTGTCCCGTGAGGTAAGAAGGATGGCTAAAAACTTAAGTTTCAGAGTGTCGTAACGTATGGTGAAACGATCAGTTAGGAGACTTGATGAATCGTTTGGTGGATTATTTGAATAAGCTCTGAAAAGGGGAAAGTTGCTAGTGGCAACGAGGGGAGGCCACGAGTCGTCCAGTGATCTAACGACTCGTTAGATCCCTTGTGGAGACTAGCAATGAGATGTTAACAGTCCAAATTCTAGGGGCATTTTTGTAACTTCCCGCATTTTTAATCCCTAAACTATGTCGTTTTGGGCAAGTTCAAGGGGAAGTTAAAGGAGTTGATCGACATATCCCTCTCATTCCTTCTCTCAACTCTCAAACTCAATGCATAGAGGTTCTAGACCAACATCTCAAAGCTAAGCTAGGACTAATCTTCCTTCAGATTTCTTCATACTTTTCTCATGGATTCTACTCCAGATATGTGGGAATTCAACAAGGGAATTTCCCTTCCTTGTGCCCCAAAACCCTTTTATAATTCCTTATTAGTCTTAGCCTTAAATGTCAGAAATAGGGTTAGTTTCAATTAGATTATGAATATTTTTGTGGATTGTAATTCCTATGGATTCTTGCAAAGTTTTCACAGTATAGCAAGCATGTTGTCTTTCCCTCATGAAATATTGTTGTAGCCCTAATTCTATGAACTCAGTAAACTCGGTCTTGCATAATGGTCTAGATACTAATGTTGCTTGACTATGTTAGCTCTTGAATTTCTATGTTATTACCATCATGTGAATTCACAGTCAGTTTGTATTCTAGTTTAGTCTTAGTCAGTAAATACCATTTTCAGTATCTCTCAGTAAGTCAGCTAATCAGTTTGACGATAGTTCTTGAGGAGTTCAGTTCCCTTAACTTCAGTTATCACTTAGTTCTCTAGACGATTATGACACTTCATAATAAGCAGCTCTGGCCAGTCTTAGAACACCAGTTTCAGTTATCTGGTCCTATAGACTCTCAGGTTACTTCCAGATAAGTATTCCTAACTTAGTCTAGGACCCCAGTTTTGAGCTATCAGTTTAGTAGTCAAGTTAGGACTATCCAGTGGGAGTACTACTTAGCACCGAGTGGATCGGAGTTCCAGTGCACCTAGGTTCACAAAACTACATTTCCACCGTAGATTTAAACCCGAATGGGCCCCAGACTTGTGATCACCCAGCTTAGCCACTATATCCTAGCAAGGTATAGTGGGCTTTCTCTGATGGGGTGTGTACATTAGACTCCACATCTAATTCACGTGGTTATATATTGATTATAGACTCTCCCACTTGTTTATACAGTTTCACTATAGTTCAGTTCAGTCACTCAGTTCTAAGACATGTTCATGATCATCAGTTAGGGTCTATTTGGACCTCATTACAATTATAGCTCAGCTTCTATCAATATACAATATTCAGTTGGTCATTTCATGTAATTTCAGTTCAATTGTTTAATTCTATGCCTTAAGTATTTCTCACTTACTCAGTACATTCAATGTACTGATGCATACTTTCTATTCTATATCATATTATGACACAGGCGCTAGTTCCCAATCTTAGCATCGTTAGTAGCTCCTCCTGACGATTCCAGCAATAGTCCTATTAGTGAGTCCTCATCTTCTGAGGATGATGTTTTCTTGTTAGTTAGTTTAGTACTTAGTCAGATTTTAGAGTTAGTTGGGGGGGTGTCCCAGCAACTCGTCAGTTAATAGTTGACTTTTAGACATAGATGCTCCGTATTCATTTCAGTTATGTGTACTCTTTCAAAATAGTATTAATTACATAATGATTTTTTTCGTGGCTTACACTTATGTTTATTTAGTTTACCAGTGTGATGTTAGACCATGGGTTAGCTTTGGGTCACTTGTGACACCAAGACTGTGTCTAGTCCGGGGTGTAGACTCGGGTTATGACAAACTTAGTATCAGAGCCAAGTTTAGAGTATCCTAGAATGTCTAAAAGGCACGTAAAGTAGAGTTCTTTTCATGGGTGTGAAGCGTACCACACTTATGACAGGGAGGCTACATGATGTTATTAGGAAAGCTCCCTTTTGTTCATGCTCCTTATTGTGCATTGAAGTTGAATTCCAAAAATGTCCTCCTAACTCATGCTCTATTTGTTTGAATGAAAATATGACTCCAAAACGAGGAAATGAAAGGAGGGTTGGCAATGCCAACCGACCTGCCCCACCAGCTCCAGCAGCCCTTCAGGACGATCAAGTGTCCTCAATGAAATTTTGAGCGACGATTCAGCTATTGGCTCAGACAGTGACCAACCAAGTGAACCAGGAGGTGGTTCCAATGAACGTAAATGGGTCTGCAGCAACTATTAGTGTTCGGGACTTCACCCAAATGAAGCCTCCAGTTTTCCATGAATCCAAGGTGGGAGAGGACCCGTAGGAGTTTATAGATGAGGTATGGAAGATAACCCGGATTATGGGTGTTAGTTCCGTGGTAAGTGTTGATCTGGCTGCCTACCAGTTTAAAGGGGTGGCTCATATTTGGTACAATCAGTGGAAGGAAGGGAGGCCAGCAAAAGCAGGATCAGTAGAGTGGGATGAGTTTGCTACAACATTTCTAGACAGATTCTTTCCTCGAGAATTGAGGGAGGCTAAGGTTGTAGAATTCATGAATCTGAGACAAGGTAATAGAATAGTGGAGGAATATGCGTTGGAGTTCACTCGGTTGTTGAGGTATGCTCCAGAGCTGGTTGCTAAGTTAAGGGCTCGCATGCTCAAATTTGTCAATGAAGTGTCATATTTTGTACTTAAGAAGTGTAGGACTACAATTCTCATCAAGGACATCGACCTCTCTAGCCTCATCATTCATGCCCAGCAGATTGGGGCAGAGAAGTTGAAGGATATGGAGTGAGAGAATAAACGGGATAGAACAGGTCAGTCGGATTATGGCCACTAGAGGTCCAGTGGTAGTAGTCTCCCACAGCAACAACAACAGAGAACTCCAGCACCCACATCAGCCAGCGCCCCTTCTTTTCGGTCCTGCAAGGATCGGAAGGGCGGACGATCTGGCTCTCAGTCCCAGAGTTACAGTTCCAGCAACCATTACCCAGTTTGTACAAAGTGTGGCAAGACCATCTAGGTGAATGTCGCATAGGCAAAGAGGGTTTCTTTGGATGTGGGAAGTTAGGTCACAAGTTAAAGGAGTGTCCATCAGCAGGACAGGGGAGAACTCAGTCTACTTCAGCAGCCCCAACAGGTTGTCCAGCTCGGCAAGGGATTACTTCAAGTATGGATGGTGGTCAGCACCAAAACCGTTTTTGTGCTTTGTCCTCCAGTCAGGATCAGGAGAGCTCACCTGACATGTTCACGGGTATGTTACGTCTTTTCCATCTAGATGTATATTCCCTACTAGATCCAAGAGCCATACTATCATTCGTGACTCCTTATGTAGATTTTCAGTTTGAAATTAGTCCATAAGTCCTCTCAGAACCATTCTCAGTTTCTACTCCAGCTGGTGAATCAATTAGAGCCAGTCGGGTATATAGAAATTGCCCAGTCTCATTGTTGAGTAAAGTTACTCTAGTTGATCTAGTAGAGATAGGCATGGTCGATTTCGACCTCATTCTTGGCATGGATTGGTTACATTCCGGTTATGCCTCAGTCAACTACAGAACTAGAGTCGTCATTCAGTTTCCCAATGAGCCAGTCTTAAAATAGATGGGTAGTATTTCAGCGCCTAAGGGTCAGTTTATTTCCTACCTTAAGGAAAGGAAGCTTATTTTGAAAGGGTGAATCTATCATCTAGTTCGGGTCAAAGATTCTAGCTCTGAGATCCCAACTATTCATTCAGTTCCAGTTGTTAGCGACTTCCCTTATGTGTTTCCCGAAGATCTTCCCCGAGTCCCTTCCGAGCGGGAAATAAACTTCAGCATAGACCTTCTTCTAGAAACTCAACCCATCAATATTCCTCCTTATAGAATTGCTCCATCTGAGCTTAAGGAGTTGAAGGAATAGCCGAAGGACCTTCCAGATAAGGGTTTCGTCAGGCCCAGCATCTCTCCATGTGGTTCTCCAGTGTTGTTCGTGCGAAAGAAAGACGATACTCTTAGAATTGTGTATCGACTACCATCAACTGAACAAAGTTACAGTTAAGAACAGGTATCCCCTACCCAAGATTAACGACTTGTTCAATCAACTTCAGGGAGCCAGTTGTTTTTACAAGGTAGATCTCAAGTCGGGATATCATCATCTTAGGGTCAGGGAATGTGATATATCAAAAACAGCCTTCAGAACTCAGTATGGTCACACTGAATTTGTGGTTATGTCATTTGTACTAACCAATGCCCCAGCAGCTTTCATGGACCTGATGAACAAGTTATTCAAATAGAATTTGGACATGTTCGTCATTATGTTCATAGATGATATCTTGGTATACTCCAGAAATGAGAAAGATCATGCTAACCATTTGAGGATAGTGTTGCAGACTCTCAGAGATTGTCAGTTGTTCGCTAAATTTTATAAGTGTGAATTCTAGCTGAATCAGTTATCTTCCTCGGTCATGTGGTCTCAGGTGAGGGGATTCAAGTAGATCCTCAAAAGATAGCAGTAGCAAAAGACTGGCCAAGACCCACTTCCCCAATAGATATCAAGAGTTTCCTAGGTCTAGCCAATTATTATCGACAGTTTGTAGAAGGGTTTTCTTCTATTGTGTCTCCTCTGACTAAATTAACTCAGAAAAAGGTTAATTTTCAGTGGTCAGATGCATGTGAGAAGAGTTTCCAAGAGTTGAAGACTTGACTCACTACAACTTTAGTTTTGACCTTACCCAAAGGAAAAGATGGGTCTGTAGTCTATTGTGATGCTTCCCAAGTTGGCCTCAGTTACGTTCTGATGCAGCGGGGTAAGGTGATTGCTTATGCCTCCAAACAGCTCAAGGTTCATGAGAAGAACTATTCGACTCATCATCTTAAATTAGAAGCGGTGGTGTTTTCTTTGAAAATCTGGAGACACTACCTTTATGGGGTTCACGTGGATGTTTTCACTGACCACAAGAGCCTTCAGTATGTGTTCAGTCAGAAGGATTTGAACCTTCATTAGAGAAGGTGGTTGGAGTTATTGAAGGATTATGACATGATGGTGCTATATCACCCAGGCAAGGACAATGTGATGGCTAACTCCCTAAGTAGGATGTCCATGGGGAGCATTGCTCATGTTGAAGAAGGCAGAAAAGAACTAGAAAAGGATATTCATAGGTTAACTCGGTTGGGAGTGCAGTTGGTGGAATCAGCTGAGGGTGGAGTAGTACTGCAGAGTGGGTCAGAATCTTCGTTAGTTGTTGAGGTTAAGTCAAAGCAGATTCCATACTGCTCAAGCTAAAAGAAGCAGTGCTAAGGAAAAAGGTAGAGGCCTTCTCCAAAGCATAAGATGGTGTACTTCTCTACCAGGGCAGACTATGTGTTCCAGACATAGACAACTTGAGGCAGCGAATAATGGCAGAAGCACAAAGCTCCAGATATTCTATCCACCCAGGTTCCACTAAGATGTACCGTGACCAATGGAAAAATCTACTGGTGGAAGGCATGAAGAGGGACATTGCAGATTTTGTGGCTAAGTGCCCGAACTGCCAGAAGGTCAAGGTAGAACACCAGAGACCTGGGGGTATGACTCAGGATATCACATACCCATATGGAAGTGGGAATAAGTGAATATGGACTTTGTTATAGGTCTACCTCATACTTGTCGGTAGCATGATTCCATTTGGGTGGTAGAAGATCGGATAACTAAGTCAGTACTTTTCCTACCGGTAAAGACTACAGACTAAGATGAGGATTATGCTAGGCTATACATTCAGGAGTTATTTAGATTGCATAGGGTTCCCTTATCCATCATTTCAGATAGAGATACCTAGTTCACCTCGTATTTCTGGAGGTCATTTCAAAAAAGACTTGGTACTCAGGTCAAGCTCAGCACAGCTTTTCACCCTTAGACTTATGGACAAGCTGAGCGGACCATTTAGACCATAGAAGATATGTTGAGAGCTAGTGATTGACTTTAAGGGCAGTTGAGATGATCACCTACCTCTCATCGAGATTGCATACAACAACATCTACCACTCCAGCATTTAGATGGCCCCGTTTGAGGCATTATATGGTAGAAGGTGTAGGTCTCATATAGGGTGGGTTGAAGTTGGTGAAACTACTTTGATAGGACCAGATTCAGTTCATGAGGCTATGCAGAAAGTGTAGCTTATCAAAGAAAGGTTGAAGACAGCTCAGAGTCATCAGAAATCATATGCGGATGTGAGGAGAAGAGAACTAGAATTTGTTGTAGATGCTTGGGTTTATCTAAAAATTTCACCTATGAAAGGGGTGATGAAGTTTGGAAAGAAAGGGAAACTCAGCCCGAGGTATGTAGGACCCTACAGGATTCTGAGGCGGATTGGCAATGTGGCCTATGAGTTAGAGTTACCTTCGAAGTTAGCATCAAGGCATCCAGTCTTCCACATGTCACTGTTGAAGAAGTGCATTGGTGACCCGACCTCAGTTATGCCACTAGGTAGTGTGGATGTGAAAGATAGTCTCTCATATGAAGAAGTCCCAGTTCAGATCCTAGATCGTCAGGTTCGTAAGCTGAGAAACAAGGACGTCGCTTCAGTAAAGGTTTTGTGGAGGAACCAGCTAGTTGAGGGAGCCACATAGGAAGCAAAAGCGGACATGATGACTAAATATCCTCATTTATTCCCTTCCAGTTTAGTTTCAGCATCAGGTATTAAATTCCTCCTCAGTACTCTATTATGTTCCATACTCATTAGCTCTATTCATGTTTTCAGTGTGCACACCAATTGTGTCAACTCAGTTAGTATACCTAATTCAGTTCGGAGTCAGTCACTCCTTTAGAAATCAGTTTATAGTTTTAGTTTGGAAATTTCACTTCTTTTCCTAGTTTTCCTGAAGTTTTAGCCTTCATTCGAGGACGAATGAGTCCAAGGGGGAGATATTGTAGCACCCCAAAAGTTCCTAAGATCAAACTTGGAAACTGAAATGAAAAAAACAGGAAAACCCGCACCAGGTCACAGAACGGGTCGTGGAGTGACTCATTGAGTGACTCGACAGGTCGTTAAGTGACCCATTGTGTGTGCCTCAGTTGGTAAATTATGGGACTTCCTAGGAACTTAACAAGTTGGGGGATGAGTCATGGTACCACTTCACGAATCGTCAAGTGAGTCATCATCTCGAAGGAGTGGAAAGAAGAGAAAATTCCAGTGATTATGATGACTGGGGGGCGACGAGTCATTGTTACACCTAACTAGTCGTTAGGTGTCACGTGAGGTGAGAAGGATGGCTAAAAACTTGAGTTTCAGAGTGTCATAACGTGTGGTGAAACGATCCATTAGGAAATTTGATGAATCGTTAGATGGAGTATTCAAGTAAGCTCTGAGAAGGGGAGAGTTACCAGTGGCAACAAGGGGATGATGACGTTCAAACCATACCCTCTTTTTCAAAGAATATGCACGGTCGAAGTACCAAAACAAGTAACCCGGACGAGTGCTGGGGTCGAATCCCACGAGGATTGGGGGATGATAGTGACTAGTGTCGATTATAAAGATGACTTTAGATTGCACCACTCAAAACAAACATAAATGAGAACTAATTGGGGGAAGCATCAATATCTAAGAGATTATCAAGTCTAAAGTGTTTTAGTTCAAATAGCAAGGTTTACCAAAGTTGTCAACAATGATGTGAAAATACTAGAGGTGGGGTGTAGATGATGGATTAATTAGATAACGTCTTGCTAAATCATCTCACAAGTTCAACTAATGTGAATAACCTTAGGCGAACAGAGGTATTCCATGTTTTTCAGCCAATTTCATACCTCTAGCTAGAGTTCTTTCGAATCTCTAGACTCAATCAACCCAGCCCGATGTGATTTGGATTAATAGCTGCACTATTTCTAGCTATTAGCCATTAATTTAGGAGTGAGGGCATGAATTTGACTATTTCTAGCCCAAATTCACTATCTCCTAACCATACTCACTATTAGATTCTCTTCCAATACTTAATTCTTCTTTTTCAAGCAACAATCAAGTAAGGAAATATAGACCCATAAGAAAATCAATGGATCTTCAATTAATGATTGGAGAGAATCTAATAGATTCACAATTAGCTGAACATTGTTAAGATAATTCTAGCAATTCCTACTCTAATCAACAATCATCATCTTCACCCACCTCTTGCTAATGATTTAGCTACTCATGATTAAGAATTTCACAAGCATATTTAACAATAGACACATCAAATTCAATAACAAAAGTAGGAAAATCAATTTCACAATAATGGTCTTCAACAATGGTAGTCACTTACTATGGAGAAGAAGAAGAAGTAAAGGAATAAATCTCAAGTCACCAATTACAATCTTCTACTTTTCTCTGCAAAACGAATGTTCTAAAAAGTGGAAAATTACAATGAAAGCTGACTACTCTTTTGTACTTCTCATAGACTATATGTAGAAAGTAGGGTCTCTCTTTCCTCTTTTTTCGTGTTGACTCATTTACCCCTGAGCATCGTCTCTTCATCGGCGGGACACCAGCGATTCGCCAGTTTATACTCGTGAACTGCCAGATGCATTTTGTTGTGTCATTACCAAATTCCAATTAGCATTGCCGGCACGTCTGACATTTCTCCATCTCATTCCGCGAACCGCCAAGGTTTTGTCCTTATTCCAGAAACTTGGCCAATGATTTGGTGATTGATCCGGTGACTCGCCATTTGCAATTCGTGTTTCACCGATGGTAGTTTTTTTCCTTTGAAGCAGTGTTGATCGGCCTCTGTCCAGCGTTTCACTGGTTTTCAAAGGTGATACGCCGCTTTGCTCTCATTTCCTTCTTTTTGCTCCAATTTTACTCTTTTTTACACATCTGGGCATCTACATGCAACAAAGACAAAAAGAGCATAAAATCCATATAATTTACTCAAGAACTAACCAAAAGCACAAGTTTTAGAGTCTAATGAGGTTGTAAATTACCAACTCATCAAACCCCCAAATTTGAATCATTGCTTGTCCTAAAGTAATGCAATTTTTTATCATTGAAAAACATGCCATTTCTGCACAACATTGAACATCACCAATCACCTGCACTATGACACCCAAAGATGCTCACTAAACTCACCAAAAAGAGAGGTAAATACCCCAAAAGACTAAGACAATAAAGATATTTCAATCAGCTATCACTTTCCATCAACAAGGCTCAAGTGAGGGAAACCTTTTAGCAAAACAAAGGCATTACTCATTCATGAAACACATATAGCATCTCCCATCATAATCAGTGCACATTCAAAGCTTGCCTTAGAGTTTATACTGCCAATGCCCTATTCTCAAATTAGTGTTCAAATGCACTTGTGTCCTCAAAAAGGGATGATGCCATTCACCGAAATAATAATCCCTATTCTTTTTGTCATGAAATCATTACACACTCACAAGGAATTGTATTGGGGAAATCAGTACACTCACTCTCCCAAAAGAAGTCTTCATACAAACTCTTGACCCATAGGCTTGCCCTTCTTGTAATTCGCCACTAATGTAGAGCAGTTGCATTTAAGATCATTTAGGACATTTAGGTTCTAATGTAGGCTCGAGTTAAGGGTAGGATAAGAATTTGGTTGTAGTGACTAGATCCTCCCTAATGCTTTTGGTGGACATACCTTCCATCAAACCATTCCATCTACTTCACCTTGTATCACTTGTTTTTCATTGTTTCTGACTTTTGTTTCTCAATAACCCTCCTTATAACCGCTTTTCTTTCACAACTAGCCTCACCACCTCAAGAGCAAGAACCAACTCACACAATTTTGAGTTTCTCATTTCGATTTGTATTTTGACAATAATATGGTGCTACTTCAAACTGAAAATCTTATTTTCCCCAGCAAACCCCCAAACTTAGGCTTTTGCCTCATTTTTTTTTCATTTCTTGTCTCACTCCCTTTTTCTTAGGCTTTCAGCCTCATTTCATCACTATCTTATCACCAGCATTTAGGGAGAATGGGTGCGAAAGAGGGGTATCAAGAATGGTCTTAAGGCTTGTAATGTGGTTGCCAAAGAAAGGTTCCAAAGCTCAACGTTGGTCGACAAAGGTTAATGCTAAAGGAGGGTATATGGATGGAGTGGCTAAACAAAGGAAGGCCTAAGATTATATCCTTAATACAACTACGTCTAGAATTTCACCTTAAATCACAATTGGGGCAAGTTCTAGACAAGAAGGCATACATGTTACTCAGCAACAATTTCTCACCACACAAGGCATCACCCTTAAAGGGTCCACAAGAGTCATTCTCACCAAAATACTTTTAATTTCAGGACATCAAAGAAGGCAAACATCATAAGTCAAGCAAAGAATTTACAATATATAACAAAGAAGCTATGCTATGGTATCACCCTTACTCATTATCTTCCATTTTCATGCCTTCATTTAAAGGTCCCATAAAAAAATTTGGTGGTGCCTCTCAAAACATCTTCACACAAGACTCAAAACAACATGAAATTTTCCCTTAAGAATGTCGCCTCTACTTGAATCCATTTAATTTTTTTTACCGACAAACCTATGCTCGAAAATCAAAATTTTTTGAGCACGGGTATTTTTGGTCCAAGTGTATCTTGTCTTTACTAAAAATGATTTTCCTTGGTTAACAATAATTGTAGGCACACTTGGAGAGCGCAGTACAACGGAGAGTTGTATGCTGCATTTGGGAAGGATGAATACTCAATCTATCATCGGGAAATACCAACCATCTACAAATAAAAGAATGCTCCTTGAGAAAGAACCGTGGTCAAAAGAAAACCCTTGGAGTTTTAATTTCTACACTAATATTTACCATGGTGAAAAAGAAAAGAAACAAGGTTTTGGGGTCATTTCGTTCAAAATTTTCAACATGAAGACCCCCATAGGTCACTATTCATCAATCACAAGAAGAAAACTTAACCAAATCATTCATTTCATTTCAAACAAAACAAGATATGCCCGACAAAGGCTGGACTCACTCAATCCCAACTACAATTCACAAGAACATAAAAAAACACCGAGCTCATCCCTCCCCCACTTAAGAGAATACATTGTCCCCAATGTAGATATGCATAAAGGGAAAGGGACAAGAAATTCCCTGAGTAGGTCAGTTCTCTTAATCATCTGCATCTGCCTCACCACCGCCACCGCTGGCTTCACCTAGCCCAGCAAAATCATCACCCAGCCCCTCAAAGAGGTCATCAATTGGCCCCCAAACTGAGGAAGGAGCAGCCATTTCAGCATCCAATGCACTCATGTCTGATACTTTAACCGAAGTATGACTCTTCCACTCATGTACCTCTGTTTGGAGGGAAGTGATTGCCCCTTCCACTGCATACACCCTCTTGCACAGCATGGTCACAATATCGTATAATGACTTGAGCTCCTTTTTGACCGTGTTGGCAATGATTGCGGAGAGGCTCTTAGCCAATCTTTGGAGTTGGCTTTCATGTGAGTTCATCATCTCCACAAGTTGATGGAGACCACTTGGCTGAGAGGATTATGGAGAGGGAGAAGCTCCCCGCTGAGGCAAGTCACCTGATGCTTGGCCTGACATATCTGACTAGGGCATAGTGGTTTCTAGGGAAAGTGGTGATTGATCTAACCCATGGGGGAGGGGTCCTTCCTATACTCCAAAGGCCTGCGTTCTCTTCCTTTTCATTGTCGGTGCCTCAGCATCTCTCTTCCTATCAATATCAATCACTCCTAGAGCATAGGAAGGAGTCTCATCAGGAAAAAGGGGCACTCCAGCTAATTCGCAAAGTTAGGAAATCAAAACAACATATGTCATGGTAGTACTGGACTGTCGGGCCTTCTTCTTCATCTGCGGAAATACAACTTCCCCGAAGTTGATGAGGACCCCCGACATTATGCAAGCAATCAGCATGGTCCTTTCCATGGTGACCTATTGCTCATTTTTAGATAGGATGATGCGAGAACAAATAAAGTCCAGCCACATCTTGGCCTCAAACTTCAAATTGTGGTGAGAGAGTTCACCGTCCATTGAGGCTCAGAGAGGAGTATCAACAACAATAATGCAGGCGACCCGCGCAAACTGGTCCTTCATATCGGCCACCCGTGCCATATACTCCGTAGCGGAGTCGATTTCATCCTCCCAGTAGTTTATAGAAGCTGGGGTGATATCAACTTCCACTCCCCGGATCATCACTAATGGCAAGAAGGGGAAATCATCCATTTTCCCCCCGTGTTGCATACTCTATTGGCGGGCCTAATAAGAGGCATAGAACTCTATTGCCAGGCTGGGGTAGTAGGATGTGAGAGGGTTGGAAAACACGTGCCACTTTCTGACGGTGGACTGCACGGTGATGTTAGGAAAATCACTTTTCAACCCGGCCAAGTCAAACCTCTTCTCCACTGTGATGGAGCGTCCCTGGCAGATGACATAGTGTTCCTTCATGTTCGGAGCACAAAGAATGATGGCTTCTTTTGTGTTGGCCTATGGTTGTGCAACCTTCGCCTTGCCTTTGCCCTTGATAGCAGAAGAAGTAGGGGCTTTTCCTTTGGCGGTGTTCCTGGAAGATGACATGATTTGTTTTGCTGCAAGAATGATGTTAGTGCTAGCTAGCGAAAGAGAAAATTAAAAACAAAATAAAATGAGAAACAAATCTAATTGCAGGGAGAACTAAGGAACAAGGGGAATCAACCAATCAATTAATAGAACCACTAACAGTGGCGAAAGACTGGCGGTTTGTCGAAGTGATTTCTTGGACCACCGTTTCTCGTCGATGCTTGACAGACAACTGGGTAAGGGATAGTTGTTTCGGCAGTACATCGACATACCATCGGTCAGCATTCGTGAATCACCGATGTAACGCGGGATCCACTCAGTGGCCTGAAGCCAAGTTGCAGAGTGAGCCGGTGTGTCATAGGTGATTCGCCGAATCCGACCGGCGAAACACCGGACCCCGTCGTCCCTAAATTTTTTGAACTATCACATATATGCGCTCACTAACACACTCACTTCTAATCATACTAAAATCAACATGACACTCTTAAAACCCTTGTTCATGACATTTATCCCTTAAGAATGGGGTCACCCAGTCTACCATCGAGCAAAACATCGTGCTTTAAACAAATGGGTTACTCAGACTTCACCCCTTTCAAAATGCCAAAAAAAAAAAGAACAACCCCATTCCATTCAATCAGGTATACCACAATCAAGAGTTTTACTAGGAAGGGGAACAAAGTATTACCCTTAAAACATCAATGAGAAAATTAAAATAAGGGCAAGAGAATGTTTACCGGATTGAAGGAATGCCTCCACACTTGGACGTCCAAAAAGCTCAAAGACTTGCAATAGCACCTTAAAATATAAGTAGTAGAGGAAGAAAGTGTGATTGAAGTGAGGGGATTAGTGGACTATGGAGGGGGTTTTATAGGTGAAAGAGGGAAGTGTAATAGGTTGAGGAGAAGGTGGAGAGTTTAATGGGTGTGTGTTGGTAGGAAGGTGGGAAAGTGGAAAGATTTAGAATAGATGAGTATGGGGAAATGGGGATGTTGGGTAATGGAAAGAGAAAAAGGGAGTGGAAAAATGGTGGAAAAATGGAAGCTAGGAGAATATTTGTAGAAATAGGTCCGCTGACTAGGTTATTGGGATTTTGTGGGCCGTATCTTATAAATTCACATTGTAATAGCCTCATACCTCGATCGGCGGTCCATCGGTGGTTCACCGCATCACACCGGTGGTCCGCCGAACTATTATCTAGTGCCCTGCAAGTTGCCCAATGATTTGTTTCATTATCGGAGGTTTAAGGATTGAAGCGGCAATCCACATATTACCCTCCGCTTATATGCCTGAGCTTCAGGTGTTTTGTTGTCCATTGGCCATCAACCAATGAAACATTGATTCTATTTGGCGGTTCGCCGATGTAGCAGCCAGTATTTCAATTCAACCCTCAGCCTTCTGTTTAATGCTTGCCTTCACCGGCGGCTTGCGCTTTTGAACTGGAGACTTGCCGGTCTCTCACCATTCCTTCCCTCATGGTTTGGTACCCTCTTTTCTCCTCATTTCTCAGAACCTACAAAGACACAAACAATAAAAACATGAATTAATTTACTAAAAACTTGGGTTGCCTCCCAAGAAGCGCCTTAGTTAACGTCGTGGAACGACTGAGACCTTCTCTCATCAACTCTAGTCCGATGGGTAATCCTCCAACACTTCCTCCTTCAGATCTAAATCTTTTTCTTCCTCATCAATTTGCAAAACTCCGACCACCTTGCATTCGGGAGGCGTCTTAACTGATGGACACACTGTAAAAGTGAATTCTTCACTTCTGACTAAAAATTTCAACTCGCCAAGCTCCACGTCCACCACAGCTCTTCCCGTAGCCAACAATGGTCTACCCAAAATAATGTGAACCTCTTTATCCATGCCACAATCCAAGATAACAAAGTCAGTTGGTAAGATAAACTTGTCGACTCTCACTAACACATCTTCTAACACCCCTACTGGTCATTTTATTAACCTATCTTCCATGAGCAGCCTCATTGGCGTCAGCTTAGTGTTTTTGAGTCCCAATGTCTTGAAAATCAGTAGGGGCATCAAATTTATGCTAGTGCCCAGATAACATAAAGCTTTCTGAAACACACCTCTCCCAATTGTGCATGGTATTGTAAATGCTCCGGGGTCCTCCCTTTTTGGAGCAAGATTACTCATCATTAACGCACTACAATGGTGAGTTTTCTCTTCATTCCCTGCATCCACCACTTTTTTATTCTTTAATAAATCTTTCATAACTGGGCATCTAGAGTAAAGCATCCACTAACGGAATATTTATGGACAACTTACTGAACATGTCAACAAACTTTTTAAACTGGACATCCTTATTTTTCTTGGTCGGCTGTTGTGGATATGGAGGGGGAATTTTTGAATCAACCTCGTCATTCATTGGGGCGTGCAGGCTTGTCTCCTTATCATCATCGGGAGATAGGACGTTATCATCCTTTCCCTCTTTTTCCTCATCAAGCTTGTCTTCATTTTCTGGAATCATTGGTGTTTTGTCACCTTCATCTTCTTTACTTGGTTTTTGGTTATCAATCTTACTCGACTTCACCGGGGCATCTCCAATCACCTTGCCACTCCTAGTGACAATGGCCATGCATTGACCATCCTTATTGGGATTTGGCATTGTGTCACTAGGTAGTGTTCCCTTCATCTGGGAATTCATTTGAGCTGATAAGTGATTGATTTCGGCCTCCAAATTCTTGATGGAGGCGGAATGTGAACTCACTATTTGGGCGAGGTTATACACCTCCCCACTTAACTCTGTCACCCTCCTGTCGATTGACTCGACCTTTTTCAAAACTCTTGAGAGCATCTCTTCAATTTTGGAGTTGCCCGAGTCACTCACACCCGATTGATTATGGGAGTTTCTGGACTTTGGAGGGGGAATGTATGGGTTCGAACTCTTATGATAGCGATCAGTATCTTGGTTTTTCTCTCTATTTCCCCATCGGTCATTCCTTTCCGGCCATCCCTGTGGATCACGATTTCTCCACCCTTGGTTGTCATCCCTTGGCGTCCATGGGCCTTGATTTTCTCCTTGGAACCTGGTACCTCCCATCTGATTACCCATATATTGGCATTCCTCTTCATATCTTAGTGGTGACGTCTCACTTTCATATTGCGACCTTGTATTCCTACGACATTAACCACCTTTGGCCCTGCTCTCATTATATGCTTTGTCATCAATTCAAGTTGTGTCATCATTTTAGCAAGAGTCTCATCTCGCTCTTCATCCTTTTTCCTCAACTCAGCTACCAATGCACTTGAGCTAACTTCATAAGTGGACACATTTGTTTCTCTTGTGTGCCAAGCCCTATTGGTCTTTGTCATTCTGTCTAGGAGTGCTTTGTACAACCCATAAGTTTTGTCCATGATAGAACCACCAGCTAAATTATTGGCAACCGATTTGTTAATTGAATCAAGGGCCCTATAGAAGCTTTATAGAAGTGCTCCATCCAGAAATCCATGGTTTGGGCAAAAAGCAACTTTCTTCTTAAACCTCAACCATGCCTCGTGTAAAGGCTCTGTGAGTTCTTGTCTGAAATTTGTAATATCATCCCTCAGCTGAAGCATCTTTGATGGAGGGAAAAAACGGTCCAAAAAGACTTTCGTTAACTCTTACCATGAAGTAATATATCCCAGAGGGAGTTCTTATAGCCAAATCATCGCCTCCCTTGTCAATGAAAAGGGAAAGAGTCTCAACCTGATGGACTCTTGACTGATATTGGTGATATTGAATGGTTGGAAAATTGCCAAGAAGTTTCGCAGATGTTGATTCGCATCTTCACTTGGATTTCCACCAAAGAGCCCCTTTATTTGTAATAAGTGCAACATAGGGCTTGTGACATGAAAAACAGCATTCCCTATCGTAGGTGGTAGGCGAATAGATGCTGCCACTTCTGTCATTACTAGGTTGTCTTCCTCAAGTTCCATATTACCTTCGACCGAGCTATCCCCTTCTTAGGAGTGATGGCTCATGAGGTTATGAAATCCTAACAACACAGTAAACACACTTAAGTAGCTACGATGCAAAACTGCTTCAACTTAACAATCAATCACGAGATTATCATACGTCAGTCCCCTGCAACGACGCCATTTTTAATGACATTCAAACCATACCCTCTTTTTCAAAGAATATGCACAATCGAAGTATCAAAACAAGTAACCTAGACGAATGCCAAGGTCAAATCCACGAGGACTGGGGGATGATAGTGACTAGTGTCGGTTATAAAGTTGACTTTAGATTGCACCACTCAAAATAAACATAAATGAGAACCAATTAGGGGAAGTATCAATATGTAAGAGATTATCAAGTCTAAAGTGGTTTAGTTCAAATAGCAAGGTTTACCAAAGTTGTCAACTATGATGTGAAAATTCTAGAGGTGGGGTGTAGATGATGGATTAATTAGATAACGTCTTGCTAGATCATCTTACAAGTTCAACTAATGTGAATAACCTTAGGCGAACGGAGGTATTCCATGCTTTTCAGCCAATTTCATACCTCTAGCTAGAGTTCTTTCGAATCTCTAGACTCAATCAACTCAGCCTAATGTGCTTTGGATTAATAGTTGCACTATTTCTAGCTATTAGCCATTAATTTAGATGTGAGAGCATGAATTTTACTATTTCTAGCCCAAATTCACTATCTCCTAACCATACTCACTATGAGATTCTCTTCCAATACTTAATTCTTCTTTTTCAAGCAACAATCAAGTAAGGAAACATAGACCCATAAGAAAATCAATGGATCTTCAATTAATGATTGGAGAGAATCTAATAGATTCACAATTAGCTGAACATTGTTAAGATAATTCTAGCAATTCCTACTCTAATCAACAATCATCATCTTCACCCACCTCTTGCTAATGATTTAGCTACTCATGATTAAGAATTTCACAAGCATATTTAACAATAGACACATCAAATTCAATAACAAAAGTAGGAAAATCAATTTCACAATAATGGTCTTCAACAATGGTAGTCACTTACTATGGAGAAGAAGAAGAAGTAAAGGAATAAATCTCAAGTCACCAATTACAATCTTCTACTCTTCTCTGCAAAACGAATGTTCTAAAAAGTGGAAAATTACAATGAAAGCTGACTACTCTTTTGTACTTCTCTTAGACTATATGTAGAAAGTAAGGTCTCTCTTTCCTCTTTTTTCGTGTTGACTCTTTTACCCCTGAGCACCGTCTCTTCATCGGCGGGACACCGGCGATTTGCCAGTTTATACTCGTGAACCACCGGATGCATTTTGTTGTGTCATTACAAAATTCCAGTCAGCTTCAGCGGCACGTCCGGCGTTTCGCCCATCTCATTCTGCGAATCACCGAGGTTTTGTCCCTCATTCCAGAAACTTGGCCAATGATTCGATGATTGATCCAGCGACTCGCCATTTGCGGTTCGTGTTTCGCCGATGGTAGTTTTTTTCCTTTGAAGCAGTGTTGATCGGCCTCTGTCTAGCGTTTCACTGATTTTCATTGGTGAAACGTCACTTTTCTCTCATTTCCTTCTTTCGGCTCCAATTTTGCTTGTTTTTACACATTTGGGCATCTGCATGCAACAAAGACAAAAAGAGCATAAAATCCATATAATTTACTCAAGAACTAAGCAAAATTACATGTTTTAGAGTCTAATGAGTTGGTAAATTACCAACTCATCAACCACGAGTCGTCCAGTCACCTAACGACTTGTTCGGTCCCTCGTGGCGACTAGCAGTGAGATTTTAACAGTCTGAATTCTAGGGGCATTTTTGCAACTTCTCACCTTTTAAATCCCTAAACTACGTCATTTTTTTGGGCAAGTTCAATGGGAAGTTAAAGGGGTTGATCGACATATCCCTCTCATTCCTTCTCTCAACTCTCAAACTCAGTACGTAGAAGTTCCAGACCGACATCTCAAAGCTAAGCTAGGGCTTTCAATCTTCCTTCAAATTTCTTCAAACTTCTCTCAAGGATTCTACTCTAGGTATGTGGGAATTCAACAAGGGAATTTCCCTTCCCTTATGCCCCAAAGCCCTTCTATAATTCCTTATCAGTCATAGCCCTGAATGTCAGAAATAGAGTTAGCGTCAATTAGATTATGAATATTCTTATGGATTGTAATTCTTATGGATTCTTGCAAAGTTTTCACTATTTAGCAAGCATGTTGTTCTTCCCTGATGAAATATTGTTGTAGCCCTAATTCTATGAACTTAGTAAACTGGGTCTTGCATTATGGTCTAGATACTAATGTTGTTTGACTCTGTTAGCTCTTGAATTTCTATGTTATTACCATCATTTGAATCCATATTCAGTTTGTATTCTAGTTTAGTCTCAGCCAGTAAATAGCCTTTTCAGTATCTCTCACTAAGTTAGCTGATCAGTATGACGATAATTAGTTCTTGAGGAGTTCAATTCAGTAATACTCCCTAGCTTCAGTTATCAGTTAGTTCTCTAGACGGTTACGACGCTTCTAGATAAGCAGCTCTAGCCAGTCTTAGAGCACCAGTTTCAACTATCCGAAGCTATAGACTCTCAAGTTACTTCCAGATAAGTATTCCTGACTTAGTCCAGGACCCCATCTTTGAGCTATCAGTTTATTAGTCAAGTTAGGACTATCCAGTGGGAGTAGTACTTAGCACTGGCGGACCGGGGTTTCAGCGCACCCAGGTTCCTAAAACTACGTTGTCACTGTAGGTTTTAGCCCGAATAGGCCCCAGACTTGTGATCACCCAGCTCAGCCACTATATCCTGGCAAGGTACAGTGTGCTTTCTCTGATGGAGTGTATACATTGGACTTCATGTATAGCTCACATGGTTATATATGGGTTATAGACTCTCCCACTTGTCAGTACAGTTTAGTTCAGCTTAGTTTGGTTCAGTCACTCAGTTCCAGGACATGTTTATGACTGTCAATTAGGGTATATTTGGACCTTATTATAGTTATAGCTCAGCTTGTATCAGTATTCAGTTGGTCATTTCATGTTATTTCAATTCAGTTGTTTATTTCTATGCCTTATATATTTCTCACTTACTCAGTACATTCAATGTACTGACGCATACTTTCTATGTTGTATCGTATTATGATACAGGCGTAGCTTCCCAGTCTTAGCATTGTCAATAGCTTTTCCCAACGATACCAGCAGTAGTCCTATTGGTGAGTTCTCATCTTTCGAGGATGATGTTTTCTTTTTAGTTAGTTCAGTACTTAGTCATATTTTAGAGTTAGTTGGGGGCTTTTCCCAGCAACTCATCAGTTAGTAGTTGGCTTTCAAAAACAGATGCTCCGTATTCATTTCAGTTATGTTTACTCTTTCAAAATAGTATTAATTACATAATGGTTTTTTCTGCACAGCTTCCGCTTATGTTTATTTAGTTTACCAATGTGATATTAGACCATGGGTTAGCTTAGGGTCACTTGTGGCACCAAGTATCGTGTCTCACCCGAGGTGTAGACTCGGGTCCTAACAGCTTAGTACTGTATTTCACCCATAGATAAATGGTCAGTCTGAATAGACCATTCAGGTTCTCAAGGATATGCTATGGGCATGTTTTATTGATTTTGGAGGTCATTGGAATCAGTTATTACCTTTAGCAGAGTTTGCATATAATAAGAATTACTATTCCAATAATATTTAGATGGCTCCGTTTGAGGCTTTATTTAGTAAGAGATGCAGGTTTTCAATGAGTTGGTATGATTATTTTGAGGTCACGTCATGGTTTACAAACTTGTTGAGAGATCTCATGGATAAGGTGAAGTTGTTTCAGGAATGGCTTCTCGAGATTCAGAGTAGACAGAAGAGTTATGTGGATGGAAGGCTAAAGATTTGGAGTTCATGGCTGGAGAGAAGGTATTGCTAAAGGTATCACTCATGAAGAGTGTTATGAGGTTTGGGAAGAAGGACAAGCTTAACCCTAGGTTTATTGACTCATTTGAGGTGTTTTAGTGTATTAGCGAGGTGGTCTATGAGTTGGATGTACCTCAAGGTTTATCAGGTGTTCATCAGGTATTCCATGTTTTGATGTTGAAGATATAGCTTTTGATGCTTCTCATGTGATTCAATGGGACTCAGTGTAGTTAGATCAGAATTTGACTTTGAAGAGGAGCCTATAACTATTTTAAATAGGAAGATTCTGATTTTGAGATCCAAAGATATAACATTTTGTGAAGTTTTCATGGAGGAATCATTCAGTAGAAGAAGTCACCTAAGAGATTGAGTTAGAATTGCGGAGCAGATATTCTCAATTTTTTTACTGTTCAGGTACTTTCGTTCTCTTTATGTTCGAGGACAAACACGAGTTCTCGTGGTGGATGATGTAATGACCTTCATGATCATTTTGTGATTCTACTTTTCTTCCCCTATTTGACCCTTCTCATAGTGTTCTTTAACTATTTATGACTTGAGGGGATGTGTGTCACAATTCTCGAGGTGATCAGATGTGTTTCGGGGAAGATTTTAAATTTTAAAAGTTTGGCATTTAAGAAGTTTGACCAAAGTAAATATTTGGGATTAACAAGGTCAGATTTGAGTTTTGACAGCTTTATTAGGTCGGAGGATGATTTATGACGTAATTGGATTCTTTGCACGCATCTTGAGGTGTTTAGAAGCGATTTGGTCCATTGAACTAATTTCTAGCTTTTAGAAAGTTTGATTTGACCATGGTCAATATTTGGTCAAGGTATCCTTAGATTGGTGATTTGATGATTCTAACATATTTAGGACATATTTTATGATCGATTTGCACTATTGATTTGTGTTCAGGGGTTTTGGATGATTTTTTAGGGGTAGTTGGAAAGTTTGTTGTTGGCTGATGCAATAGCTGCTATATCCTTATTCGCATTTACAAAAAGGGACCATGTTTACGAAGGGTTAAGTTTGTGGTCACCACATTTGTGAAAAGGATTTTTTGGTCCTGGTTAGGTTCATTCTTCATGTTTTTGAGGTAGGTGTCACATTTACAAAGAGATGGGTCAGGTTGAAGTGTCGCATTTGCGAGGGGTCATTGTGTTCGTATAGAACAAAAGCAACCTGGATAGAATTAAATCCCCAATTTGAACTTAGACTTCATTTCTATTTTGGCAGTTTTGGACCTCAGTTTTGGTAGATCTTTTGAGGTACTTCGAGATTTCATTGCGGGGTAAGATTCTAATCTTGATTTTAGTAATTTCTCCACTATTTCATTATTTGTTTCATAATTTAATTTGTGTCTGGGTGTTGACAATTGGGGCTTTTGAGCCTAAAGTTGAAAATTATATTTTTATAGTTTGGAGTCTGATTCGGACTCAGTTTTTGATGAAATTTCATATTTGAGACTCTTGTGTTATGGGTAAACTGATTCTGAAATAAAATTCAAGTTTTGACTTTGAGGGCTGGGGTTTGACTTTTTTATTCAGTTTTTTAACCGAAGATTTATATAGCAATATAGATGTCTATGAACTTGTATAGTCACATAGAGTATGATTTGGATATATTGAGAGCATTATGAAGTTGTTTTAAAAGGAAAGGCATGTGAAGGTTTGTGGCTCCTTTTTTTGATTTTTGAGGTAGGTTATGGTTTACTCTCTCAAACCTTTTTAAGCAATGATTTATCGTATCAAGTATATTATGGGTTGGGTGTACTAGTGGATTCAATGACTAGGAAAAATGACTTATCTATATGCATGACTTAAATTGCATATCTGTTATTGCACCATCCCATTTTATGTGTTATATTATACCTTGATGATTTAGTGGTCTAGAAGCACTGTGTTGAATCAACCAGCTTAAAAGAGAAGGTTATTCGCCTAAGGGTGATATTTCGAAATTAATCTACTTAACTGAGAAGGTTATCGACCCACAACCACTATATTGAAAAATAGTCGCTTATCTGAGAAAGTTATTGGCCTAAGGGCACTCTTTGGAAATATATATATATATATATATATATGTTATTGCACATGAACTTCTTATATTATTATGATCAGGCATACATATTTATTGTCATGGATCAAGAATTGGGTAGATGGATATAAAAAATTAATGGAAACATTAGGTCAATTTTGGGTACTTGATATTTTTATTATTTCAAGGCTTGTTTTGGCTAAAGCGAGGTCAATTATTGCTAACCCAAGGTCTCATTCAGGTGGTATATGGGCCTCTAGAGCCCCCCCCCCCCATGGATCTTGGATTGTAGCGTGCCATAGTGGAGCAGGTGTATATTGGTAGGATCATTTGAGCATTGCATTGCCTTGCCCATATTTATCTTCCTTTCTTGTTTGATATTAATGTATTTACTTATTGGATGATTTTGGTCAACTGTCTTCCCCCCCGTTTCTCCTTAATTAGTGAACTTGAGATGTATTGTTAGCTATGTTACATTTCACACTTGCAATGATATGACTGTCTAACTCTTGCTCAAACAGTGTATGATACCTACTGAGTACACGTATTAGTGTACTCATACTACTCTTATTATATCTTTTTGATGTAGATCGTAATACTAGTAGGCCCTGCTGATTCTCTGTCCAAGGCGAAGTCCTTCAGAAGTTGTGTTGAGCTACTTAGCATTCAGAGAAATGCATGGTTTCTTCTATTTTATCATTCTGTGTTTATTATTTCTAGACAATTTGTAGCTTGAGACATTTGTATTAAAACTTTAGTAGCTCTTGTACTAATGACACTAGGTTCTGGATGTATTTTGTTACTTTTCGCACTTCTATTCTATCTACGAAAGCTTGGGTTGAGACTTTACTTCTATTATATTTATTTACTTCCTTTTATTATTTGGATTTCATTTTGGGTGTAGGAGTTGCTTACCTACCAGTGGGATTAGGGTAGGTGTCATCATGACCTTAAATTTTGGATCATGACAGCACATTGGGCGTCATCAGTAAACCACAAGGACTACTGGATAGTAACATACATAAAGGATCCATTGGTACATTAGCATACTTAGGATAAATTACATTAGATTGGAATTCGTTATACATTATTCATTATATTTGTGATACTTTGAAAATGATCCATTTAGAATACATGATGATAGACATCTCAAAATAGAAGAACTACAAATCATATACGGTAATCATGGAAGCTCACATAATAAGAGTGACAACAACTAATCATGAAGCACATAACATTGAAACTTATATCATTTCATAGTCTAGGACTTCGTGGATCCATAGAAGAAGATGAACAACATATAACTAGGAGGTCATTCCATAACATTTCATTTTGACACTCATGGTACTAGACATCTCACTAAGAGGAATTACAAACTCAACGAGGAGACATAGAGAACATATAACAATGGGGATACCACTAAAACATAATTATGGAAGTACATAGCATGAAAATTCATAACTATACATGACCAATAGAGCTCATATAGAGAAACTTCAGAAAGGAAGTAATACCATAAAGGTAAAAAGGAAATGAGGGGGGGTAGCCTTACATACCTCAATTTCTAAATTTATAACTAATACGGATAATCAATACTTCCATTAAGCCATTAATATACAATAACGGTGAATAATAAAGCTAGTATTAACAACTAAACAACAAGGTTGGGTTATATAAGCAATACATTAAACAATTAATGAGCATCGATTTTGAAATACCCTCAATCAATGGTGTTTTTCCACACCGTTTCTTTCTGCTATACTACGACATTATTAAAGCCTCTTACGAGGTCAAAAAATACTCCCCAAGCTTCACATCACACAAAACAACCCTCAACCTATCTCATATAATCACTAAAACTTGGACTTACGACTTTTAACCACCATACCGTGAGTCCTTATCGAAAATACACTTTAGAACGCTCATATGAACTCATAGATGAAGAGGGGAAAGAAGCCTTACCTTGACTATCCAAAATCTTAAAGTTCCTTAACTTATACTCTTTTGGAAGTTGCCTTCAATTATGTCACGGCCCGAGCATAGGCCCGGATCGAGACACAGGACATGAAACCCCGAGAGGCTCCAAGACAACCCATGGCATGAACATACATCTAACTCAATCATAGATAGATGGAAGATCATCATAATTAATATAGCGGAATTCTAATCAACATAACATCTTAATACATACATGAGTCTAGAGTTGAATACAACTATGTCCGAAAAATAACCTCTAATACTGATGAGTTAATGGGACAAGACCCCAACTAACTCTCTATGGTCGAAAAACTAAAAATATGAAATACAACTTATAAGAAGAGCCCTCGCAAGATGAGGACTCACCAACTGACGCTGAGGAAAGCTAACTCTGGGAACTTGACTATCGACGGGATTGAGCCTAGATGTCGGAGCCTGTATCATAAATTGATACATCATTGTGTATGCAGTCAGTACTTGGAATGTACTGAGTATACAAGGTAAGTAAAAATGGACAGTTAAAATATATAAAAGTTCATAAGAGTAGGACAACATGATCATAACATAAATACCGTAATGTAAACATAAGGGCTCAAGGTTTTCAAAACATTTATAAATCAAACATGTTCATAATCATAAGAGAAAAGCTTTATTAAACATGACATGATCTAAAGTACATAATCATAACCATGCATAAATCATGAGGAACAGTGGGAGATTCTTATAATCGACATACCCCACATGAGCATGAGCATACATGGAGCCCGACCTGTAAACCCCTAGTCAGGAGGGTGTTCGTACCTTGCCAAGGATAAAACCATGAGAAGAGGTGTGATATCACAACGCGAGGCCATTCGGGCAAAGGGGGGGATAGTCTCAAGGGAGGTCCCAACATGGCTACGTTGGCGCGTAATTCTGAAACTCGTGGTATGCTTGGACCCTAGGTCTACTCAGTGTTAAATACTACTCCCAAAACATATATATAGTGATCCAATGATAATAGGGAAAACATACATGAGATGCATGGGCTAGTTAAATCGTAATAATTATAACATGCTTGAAATACGTGAACTAGCCATGAAATAAGGCCAGTGAGTCAGCCATAATCATAAGTCCATAAATCATGAACATGCATACTTTTAAAACATGTATATACTTGATATTTCATAAATCCATGATGAGTACTTAAGAGAAATCAAATCATAAAGTATAAATCAAAATTGGTCTAATTAAGATCAAAATCATAGTGAAATAGTTAACTTGACTTTTCATAAGAACAATACATAGTTAGGCATAGTTTAATTAAAATATGAAACTATAATTAATAATGAAAATAGTTATAGATTCTTCTCATAGATCATAAAATATGATTTAATACATGAAAGAGATTGACTCATCGATAGATCATGTCGAATTTCACATGAATTGGCTTAAACCTCATGGATCATGAAACTTGACTTTTAGAATTGGAATTCATGAAATTTGAGAAGAGTTTAGGGAATGAGAGTGAAAGGGACTCTCATTAATAGCCTCACATACCTAGGTAAGTTGATTCTACCCTCTTCTTTGAACACCGAAAGGAAATTGAAGAAGAATTGAGGAGGAACCTTGAAGACCTATGCTTGATCACTCTCTAAACCCTTAAACTTGCATGCATGAGTTTTGAATAGCCTAGAATGACTTAACCCATCTTAATACACTCTACTCTGGGCTTAAAATGATGTAGTTTAGGCCTTAGTAACTTAGGAATTACTGAAAATCCCTTAATAAACTCGCACGAAAAACAGACTGCCAGACCCAACGAGGGACTGGACAAGTCGTCCCCTTGGCCACGACTCGTGGTATTTCATCCATCAAGTATACTACCAAAAATCACCTTAGAGTTATCACGGGGGACACCACGACTCATGGTGCACCCAACGAGTTGTGGTGATGACCCGTCGCCAACACTGCCAACTTCTCTTCTTCCTTTGACCATCCTTGACCACGGGTGACCTACGGATCGTGGGGTTGACCATGACTCGTGGACACACCCATGGTCACCCCAAACTTGAAAATTTTCAATGAAGTCAAACTCCTTACCTCGAGTCACTTAACGACTCATGGTCATCCTGACGGGTCACTGGACGACTCGTCTTGTGACCTGGTGCAGAAAATCCTATTTTCTCTATTTCAACTTCCAGGTCTGATCTTAGGGTTTTTAGGGCATTACAATATCTCCCCCTTGGGAAAATTCATCCTCAAATGTTAGAAAACATACTGAAACACAGAGAAATGCAATCATCATACTCAAATACTGATCATATAAGCTGAAAACTGATGGAATGGCTTTCTTCAAACTGAACTACATGACTGAACTTAATTCCCGAACCACACATACAACCATTTACATGAAAGAAACTGAGATAAAAGAGCTGAACATGAAACTAAATAAAGTACTAAAGAGGAAACTGCTACCTCAAGCCGAAACTGAGCCGGAAGGGAATAAATGCGGGTATTTAGCCATTATATTTTCTTCGACTTCCCACATAGCTCCCTCAACATGTTGATTCTTCCATAAAACCTTAACTGAAGCTACTTCTTTGTTCCTTAGCTTACGAACCTGCCGATCCAATATCTCCACCGGAACCTATTCATAACTGAGGCTGTCTTTCACACTGACACGGTCCACCGGAACAACTAGATTTGGATCACCCAAACACTTCTTTAAGAGCGATACATGCAAAACTGGATAGATTGAGACTTGTTCTGAGGGAAACCCCAATTCATATGCCACCTACCAACCCGTTTCATAATCTGGTATGGGACAACATAACGGGGATTGAGTTTCCCTTTCTTTCCAAATCTCATCACTCCTTTCATGGGAGATACTTTCAGAAACATCCAATCATTGACTTCAAACTCAAGTTTTCTCCTTCTCACATCCGCATAGGACTTTTGGCGACTCTGAGTTGTTTCTAACTTGTCCCTTATAAGCTGAACTTTCTCCATGGCCTCATAGACTTAATCTGGTCATATTATTGCAGCTTCACCGACTTCAAACCAACCAATAGGCGATCTACATCTTCTCCCATAGAGATCCTAGAACGAAGCCATCTGAATGCTGAAATGGTAGTTGTTGTTATATGCAAGCTCAATGAGAGGAAAATGTTCATCCCAACTACCCTTGAAGTCATCACACACGCTCTCAACATATCCTCAAGAGTCTGAATAGTCTGCTCCGCCTGACCATCTGTTTGCAGATGAAACGTTGTGCTAAGCTTGACCTGAGTACCAAGTCCCTTTTGAAATGATCTCCAAAACTAGGAGGTAAATTGAGTACCTCTATATGATATGATGGAAAAGGGTACTCCATGCAATCGAACTAGCTCCCAAATGTATAATTTAGCATAATCCTCCACTGAATCGATAGTTTTGATAGGTAAGAAATGAGTTGCTTTGGTCAACCTGTCCACAACCACCCAAATGGAGTCATATTGTCAACGAGTGTGAGGCAACCCTATGATAAAGTCCATATTAATCTCCTCCCATTTCCAAGTAGGAATACTGATGTCTTGAAGCACACCTCCTAGTCGTTGATGCTCCACTTTCACTTGTTGACAATTCGGGCACTTAACTACAAACTTCACTATGTTCTTCTTCATGCCATTCCACCAATAGACTTCCCACAGGTCACGGTACATCTTGGTAGCACCCGAATGTATGGAATATCTGGAACCATGAGCCTCGTGCAACATCCGATCTCTCAAATCATCAACATCTAGAACGCACAAATGACCTTAATATCGAAGCACACTATCTCCCCCTTTGGAGAAGACCTCGACCTTATGATTCTGAACGGCTTCCTTCAACCTCACCAAGATAGGATCCTCGTCTTGTCTAGCCTTTACATTAGTCACCAAGGATGATTTTGATCCATTCTGAACAATAACACCACCATCGGTCGAGTCAACTAAACAAAGTCTCAACAGTGCAAACCGATGCACATCCTTCACCAGATCTTTTCTCCCCTCATCTACATGAGACACACTCTCCATAGAAAGCCTGCTAAGAGCTTCTGCTACCATATTAGCCTTGCCCGGATGGTAAAGGAAACTTATATCATAATCTTTGAGCAACTCCAACCACCTCCTTTGGCGTAAATTTAGATCCTTCTGGATAAACACATATTGTAGGATCTTATGGGCCGTAAACACATCCACATGGACCCCGTACAAAAAGTGTCTCCAAATCTTCAAGGCAAATACACCGCTGCCAATTCGAGATCATGAGTTAGGTAATTCTTTTCATGAACCTTTAGTTGCCTGGAAGCATATGCTATAACCTTACCATACTGCATCAATACACAACCAAGGACAATCCTTGAAGCATCACAATATACCACAAACCCATTAGTACCCTCAGGTAGGGTTAACACTGATGCTGAGGTAAGTCAAGTCTTCAACTCTTGGAAGCTCTTTTCACAAGCCTCTGACCATTGAAACTTCACTTTCTTTTGGGTCAGCTTAGTCAATGGGGATGCAATAGATGAAAACCCCTTAACAAATCTCCGATTATACCCAGCTAAATCCAAGAAACTCTTGATATCCGAAGGATTCACCGGTCTAGGCATATTCCTCACCACTTCTATCTTTTGAGAGTCTACCTGAACACCCTCACTTGACACCACATGACCCAAGAATGTCACCGAGTTTAACCAGAACTCACATTTACTGAATTTAGCATACAATTGATGATCCTTTAAGGTCTGTAGCACCACCCTCGAATGAGCGGCATGCTCCTCCTCGCTCCTAGAGTATATAAGGATATCATCTATGAACACAATCACGAACATGTCAAGATATGGATTGAACACCCTATTCATAAAATCCGTAAAAGTTGTAGGAGCATTTATTAGTACAAAAGACATAACTACAAACTCATAATGACCATACCTTGTCCTGAAGACTGTCTTCGGGATGTCACTCTCCCGAACCCTAAGCTGATGGTATCTGGACCTGAGATATATCTTCTAAAAACACTTACCACCCTGAAGCTGGTCAAACAAATCATCAATCCTGGAGAGAGGATACCTGGTGTTGATGGTGACCTTTTTTAATTGTCGGTAATCAATACACATATAAAGAGAACCATCTTTCTTTCGGACAAAGAGAACTGGTGCACCCCATGAGGATTTTCTAGGTCTGATGAATCCCTTTTCTAGAAGGTCTTTCAACTGCTCCTTCAACTCCTTTAGCTTAGCTGGAGCCATTCTATAAGGAGGAATATATATAGGTTGCATATCGGGAAGAAAGTCAATACCAAAATCGATCTCCCACTTGGGAGGAATACCTGGTAGATCATCTAGGAAAACTTTTGGATACTCACATACTACCGAAACTGATTGGACAGTCGGAGTCTCAGACATAGCATCCTTATCCTAACTAAATGGTATATACAGCCTTTAGAGATCATCTTTCTGGCCTTAAGGTAGGAAATGAAATGACCTACAGGCATAGCCGAACTACCCTTCCACTCTAGGACTGGCTCAACCAAAAATTAGAGCTCTACCGCACAGGTTATACAATTTACTGAAGCATAACATGCATGTAGCCAATCCATGCCAAAGATAATGTCAAAATCCATCATGGAGAGCTCTACTAAATATGCCGAGGTGACTTTATGAAGAACTATAATAGGGTAATTTATATATATTCATTGAGGTATAACTGAATCATCGACTGGAGTAGAGACTGAGAAGGATTCTGATAAGATCTCGAGACTGACTTCGAAACTACTAGCAACATAGGGTGTCACAAAAGATAAAGTATCCCCTAGATCTAACAATGCATAAACATCAATGTGAAATACTCGTAATGTACTAGTGACCGCATCTAGTGAAGTCTCATGCTCCTATCGAGGTGCAAAGGCATAGAACCTGTTCTAACGCTAGCTGCCAGCTGAACTAGTAGAAGCGCCTTGTTGGAATGGACGTGCTACCAGAGCTGCTGAACTAGCGGCTAGGGTACGGGCTCCGCCATCGCCTGACCTGGCTGAAGGGCAATCCCTGAGCCTGTGTCTGGATTTTCCACAGTAAAATCAAGTGTTTGAGCCAACTAAACACCTCCCTGGGTGGTTGTTGCCACACTTCGCACAGGATGGAAATGTGCGATCTCCTAAAATGCTCCCCTGGCCCATCGAGATTGATGCTCTACCCCTCTGATCACGTCTGAGTCGGGATGGGACACTAGCTGATGATAGTGCTGGGGCTAATGACCTTTGCTAAAACTGAGGGAGGTAACCACCACCGGATCTCTGCTGAGTGAACCCAACACTATCCATCTTGGCCCTCTTAGCCTCTGTCTCTCTCAGATACACTGCCTCCATCTGTTGGGCATGCAAAACTATCCGGGGAAAATCAATATCTTGATGAAGCATGGAGATCCTACAATCCTTGTCCAAGTAGTCCGCCACTCCATGCACAAACCTGCTCACTTGATCTCTCTGATAAGCCACTAGCTCTAGGGCATACTTAGAAAAATGAGTGAACTCCAAAGCATACTCTTGGACTGTCATGTTACCTTACTTCAGGTTCATGAACTTCGTCACTTTAAACTCCCTCATCTCACGAGGGAAGAACTGCTCTAGAAATGCGGTATGAAGCTCCTCCTAATTGATGGGACCTGCTCCCACTGTCCGACTATCCTTCCATTATTTGAACCAGATGTGTGCGACCCCCTTCAACTAATACAAGGACAAATTGGCGCACTCCTCCCCAATCACCCCCATAATCTGGGTGATCTTGAGAATCTCATCGATAAACCCATGTGGATCCTCATCAACCTTCGAGCCAAGGAACTCGGGAGGGTTCATCCTCAGAAAATCTCTAACTCTCACCGACGCTGCAGTCCCGTTCTTAGGGAAATGCGCTACCGCCTTCTGGTTGACTTGGGCAGTCAAGGCCTATGCTAGCATCTAATGGCTGCCCTGAACTCCGCGTGGGCAATCGGCTCGGGTATATACTCCTCATGGACTGGTGGGGCCTGTTGATTCCCGTCTCCATTTCCACCCTCATGGACATTTCCATTTCCATTTCTCCTTCCGTTAACTCTATGGGGAGGCATGATTCTACAAACGCATATAGCATGAGTTAGAAGGATAGAGAGACATTTCACCCCACGACATAGATCATGAAAGAAGGGAACATTTCCTAAATGTCTTGTAGACTCTTCATCATAAGTGTGGCGTGCTTCACACCCATGAAAAAGAATCTACTTAAAGCGGCTTTCGGACACCCTAGGACACTTCATAACCTAATGCTCTGATACCAAGTTTGTCACGACTCGAACATAGGCCCAGATCGAGAAACGGGACATGAAACCCCGAGAGGCTCCATGTCAACCCATGGCATGAACATACATCTAACTCAATCATAGATAAGCAGAAGATCATCATAATTAACATAACGGAATTCTAATCAACATAACATCTGAATACGTACATGAGTCAAGAGCTAAATACAACTACGTCCAAAAAAAGCCTCTAATATTTATGAGTTGATGGGACAAGACCCCAACTAACTCTCCATGGTATGAAAACTGAAAAGATGAAATACATCTGATAAGAAGGGCCCTCGGAAGATGATGACTCACCAGCTGAGGCTAAGGAAAGCTAACTCTGGGAACCTGACTAAGGCTAGGAAATTTTACTTAGTTATATAGGGTTTTAATGGTGAGATATTGCATGCTCTATTTTAGACTTGCTATCTACAACAATCGGTGTAGCCGTAGCTTCACCTTGTTTCAATTAGCTATGTGTGAGTTCTTCATGTGCATGAGATGTAATGGAGTTGTTCAACGACGAACAAGGCTTTAAGTGTGGGGTAGTGATCTAGGGAATAATTACGTGCCCAAGTACTATTTTATATCTTAATTTAGTCATGTTTGTCAATTTAAATTGATTGTATTCTAATGTGATTTTGTATATTCATAAGCATAAACTAACCAATGTGCTTAGCCCTTGGTTGAATGTGAAAAATACAAAGGATGAGCTTAATATGAGGATGCATGAAGATAAAGGAAGCTCGGGATTGAGTGCAAAGAAAGAGACTTGAAGAAAACATGGAAGTGCCATGATCACACCTTCCAGCGTGCCACGGCAAGATATTGTCGCGATAGGCACCGTGTTATGCAGGCAGGAGCGTGCGTAAGATGCTTGCCAGGAAGTGTGCCTACGCGTTGGCTCCGTGCCATGCCAGGCCCTCCTGTGCACCAGTGCCCATGCCACGCCTTGCCCTTTCCACGATGAGGGTCGTGTCACGCCAAACGCCCTCGCCCATTCCTTGGCCGATGCTGCATTCCAGTGAGCTACCGCGACAGGCCCGTGCTATGCTGCTTCAGCTGCGCAATGGCAGTGTGTCATGGAGCCATTTTGGGCATGGCTAAATTTTGCATTTTTTTTCACTTAATATAAATAGGACCCTTAGCTTCTAAAATCAATTATCACGGAAATATTTTGGGAAAGCGGAGAGGAGCGAAGGGAGAAGCGAAGAACTTCACCTAGGGTTCAAGGTTTTAATTCTCTTTGAATTATTCTTGTAAGTACATTACTTTAATCATGTTTTGGAGTAATTGTACGAACATGAGTGGCTAAAACCCTTCTTCTAGGGTTAAGGCTACATGATATGAATGAAAATGCATGAATTCATCTCTGGTTTGAGTTTTTAGTTGTTGTTTTGTCTTGCATTCTTAATCATTGTTGTTTTATGCTTGATCACCATGAAAACAAACTCGTTAAGCTTAGGTAAAAGCTCAAAAGAATAACCCTAGGTTAGAACACAAGAAGGCAGGGAGCAAGTTCTTGTCTTTACGATAGGATTCACGGTTAGGATAGAAATTATACCTAATTTTCCTTGCTTGGTTAATAAAACAGGATGATAGTTATACACCGGCTTAGAATTGTTACATCACCGCTTATAGAAGTAGTTGTGAAGCTAAGTCAGGTTAGATGATTAGAGGTATGAAAGTCCATAATCAAGGGCATAAACCTCGTCAACCACATCCATAGTGTTGAATTTCTCACGAATTAGGACGTCACATCCCCGCTCAATGATGTAGGTGTGAGACTAGTTTGTTGTGTTTAGAGGCTGGAAAGACAATGAACATTGCATTTTAGCTCTATGAGACAACAACTGAAGTTTTAATACTCAAACCATCGTGAAATGTAGCATTGCATGATTTTCAGGCCTTAACTTTAGTTGCTTCTTGTATTGTTTCCCGATTATTTTATGATCATCCCTAAATTTAGTTTAAACAACCGAAATCTCTTAAATAAACACTTGTGAAATTTAATATAACACTTGAACTTGATAATTCACTGAAATAGTCCAATCCCTGTAGGTTCAAGATTCAGCTCTTACAAGAGCCACTGTATTACTTCTACGACCGCGTACGCTTGCACGTGCGCTAGGGCGCAATAAGATTTTGGCGTCATTGCTAGGGACTGGAAGCATTTACTGAATTTTTAGTTTTTGTGTGATTTTTTATTTTCTTAAGTGTTGAAAAACTTGGTCTTAGTCTGTTCTATTGCAAGTAACAGGTTTTCCTTGCAGAACTGGCAAGGAATAGAGAGTTGGTGGAACCTTCATTGGAGCTGGAATGAAAATTACATTTGCTCCAGAGAGAAGCTCTAGAGCGGAAGCTAAAAAGGTTACAGGAGTAGTTACAACAACATCCACCAGCAGAGCAAGAAGAGTTGTTGCCTGAATCAATGGCAGCCCGACCAGTTCACGAAGTGGCAATCCCACTAGCGATAAATGTGACCTCTAGTATCCGCAAATTGGAGCCAGGAGGAAACTTTGAGCTTAAGCAGAATATGGTGCAACTGTTACATTCTAGTGGCCAGTTTACTAGAATGAAACATTAGGACCCACAACAACACTTACAGAATTTCCTGGAGATCAGTGGAACTTTTGTCCCCACCGGAGTGTCAACTGACTATGTCCGACTCACCCTCTTCCTATTTTCATTATTGGGAGAGGCAAAGAGGTGGTTGAAGGCTGAGCCACCGAATTCCATTACTTCTTGGGAAGACCTAGCAAGGGAGTTCCTCATCAAATTCTTCCCTTCAGGCAAGACTGCCAAAGCTTAGAAGTGAGATATTAAGTTTCACGCAAAGGCTGGAGGAGAACCTATATTTGGCTTGGAAGAGATTCAAGTCATTGCTGAGAGACTGCCCCCATCACCAGCAGTCCAATGAGGTGTTAGCTCACACCTTTGTAGAAAGTCTAGACCCACATACAAAAATATTTTTAGACTCAGCATTGGGTGGTCAAGCATTGGAGAAGACATATGATGAGCTTTATACTCTGTGAACAGGATTGCTCAAGAAAATCTAGAGTGGCATAGCGAATCATCAAGAGGGGTAGGAAAGAGAGAAGCAGGGCTGATAGAAGTGGACAATGTCAACGCCTTAGCAGCACAACTAGCGTAAATGCAGCATCAGATGATGACTCAGTTTAGCCAACTGAGTATGAACCATCCGTAGGGTCGGGTGAATGCAATTCAGCAGGCTCTGAGTTGGTGCGAAATTTGTGGTAATAATGGGCATAATGCAGACTCTTAGGGACAATTCTGAATCAGTTAACTTTGTAGGGAATGTTTCGAGAAATAATCAAAATTATGGGAGCACCTACAACAAAAGTTGGCATAGTCACCCAAATCTCTCTTGGGGTGGCAATCAGAGTCAGAGCTACCAGCAGCCTCAACAGTAGCAGTATCAGAAACATAACAGGCAGAATAGTGTCCAGTCAAGCAGCAGCAACATTGAGGAGATGTTGTAGAAAATTATGGCTACTCATACCCAATTGGCAGAGAATCAGGCACAAATGGTTTAAGATTTGAAAAATCAGCAGATGGCCACTCGAAATCTAGAGAAGCAGATGGGTCAATTAGCAGGTGCTCAGCACAATAGACCTTAGGGAGGGTTACCCAGTGACACAAATACAATCCCCCGACAGGTCAATGCCATCAGTCTAAGGAGTGGCAAGCAATTGGCTGATGCACCACCTAAGGAAAAGAGAAATAAGGTGCAGACGGAGTTGGTTAGACAAGGTCCACCCACTGACAGAGGAGATAATTAGAGTGCTGCAAAAATGCACAATCATCATTGCAGCAAGCACAAAGACCGCCACCACCATTCCCGCAAAGGCTCAAGAAGAGCAAAGAGGAAGAATGCTTTAAAAAGTTCTTTGATATTTTCAAAGAACTTCACATCGATTTGCCTTTACTTGATGTTTTGCAGGGAATGCCAAAGTACGCTAAGTACTTGAAAGATGTGGTGGCCAACAAAATTAGGTTGGTGGATGTCCAAACGATGGCACTGACTGAGGAGGTGCAGCTACAGGGTGATGAGCAAGATGCCGAAAAAGCTCAAGGACCCAGGGAATTTCACCCTCCCTGTACAAATTGGTGAAGCTGAATTATAAGGGCTCTTTGTGACTTAAGGGTAATAGTAAATCTAATGCCCCTATCTCTGCTTAAACAGGGTTGGGTAAGCCAAGGCCCACAGAAGTAATGTTACAGTTGGCAGACAAGTCCATAGTGGTACCAGATGGAATAATTGAGGACCTTCTCATCAAAGTGGGTAAGTTCATCATACCTACCGATTTCTTCATTCTTGACTTTAAAGTAGATGATAAGGTACCCCTGATCTTGGGACGGCCATTCTTGGCAACTGGAGGAGCAATCATAAATGTAAGAGCAGGTATCCTTAAAATGAGGGTCGATGACGAAGAGAAGCTCTTCAGAGTCTACCGAAAGATCAACCCACCCAAAAACTATAGAGATATTTGAAAGATCAGTGTGTTGTCAGATGCTAAGGGTGGGGTGGTAGATTCCATGGGTCCAGTGCTTCAGGACATGACGACATTTCAGCCCGAGATTGATGGAGGGTAAAAATTAAAAAAGAAGATGGAAGAAAATAGGGACAGAGTAAAGGTTGTTCCCTCTAAAAACAAAAAGAGAAGAAGATGGTTCTCTAAAGTGAACACTTGTTTGAGGATATCCTGAAAAGGATAGTCCACATCATGCCACGGCGTAAAATTAGGCACTATTTGGGAGGCAACCCAAGAGTACCATATGTACCTTTTCTTTTTCAGTTTATGTTGTATTTTGTTATTTTTCACGTGTGTTATGTGTTTTGGTTATTAAGCACAGCTTTAGGGGAAGTCCGAGTACTCGAGGAAGTAAGAGCTAAGGAGCATGACAAAAAGATGAGTGTGGGCTTGATGACCCACATGTTCAACAATGTAGAAGAACATGCTGTTAGCTAGGCCTAGAGGCCTCAGGGAGTATCTCTCACCCTTGTATTAATTTTATTTGATTTTTTGGGGACATAGCATAATTCAAGTGTGGGGTGAGGAAAATTTAAAAAATTTTGTGCTTAGTGAATTTGGGAGAAGTTGGTGCTTGGTATAATATTGTTTGATGAAAAGGTTTGAGTTGAGCATATTCTACTCACCCTTTGATTTTTTTTTTGGTTCTTTTCCGAATGGAAGCACTTTGAACGGATGAATAAAAATTTTCTTAGTATGTACGTAATGGTGTTAGTCATAGTTAGGGACTTTTCCCGACGATGGATGGATGATGACCGTCTTGAGAGAAAATTAGTCAATAGGTTTTTGTTGTGAACCTTTAGCTGATTGACAGTTTGATGTTCTTGTTATGTACTATACATGATTGTGAGATGCAAGTGGTGTAAATTTTGAAGCATGTTTAGCAATTGTATAACTCTGTTTGAGACACCTAGGCTCTTGAATATGACTCTTTGTGTTTAAAGCTTAATTCTGAATTCATGTGATTAGCTGAGTTAAGAGTTCACTGAATTTGTCTTGAATTGAGAATGTGCTGTGGGTGTAAGGCTTTTTGAATATTCCATGCTTTTGTATAGTGCGTAGAACTTGCCTGGTGTGTATACAAAACGAAATGAGGGATGTCAATTGTAGGAGATGATTTAGACACTTCTTTGAATGAGCCAAATTTTTATCCATCGCTTTACCTACCTATAATATATGATCCTAGTTAGCCCCATAGAGCCATTAGCCTATTCTTTGCTAGCTACAAAATGAGCTTAATCCTTTCTTTTCAATAGCCTTGAATGTGATCTAAAACTCCTAAGCACTTGAGTGAAAATGCAAAAGAAGTTAAGGAGTGAGAAGTTGGAAGAAGAAGGAAAATAGTAGTTGTGGGTGTTGAAGAAAAGACTAGAGGTGCATTTGTTTAAAAAATGCATAAGTGTTGGTAGGGAGTAAAAGAAGAAAATAGGAAGAAATTGCTTAAGTACTCCTTACTAATAGCCTAAGTATGCCTAATGAAATGGGGGAACAAAGAGATAAATGTGAGTTGAAAAGAATAAAGGTGAAGTAAGAGGATAGATTGTCGTAATGAAAGTGTGATATATTAAAAGAGCTTAGGAAAGATAGTCACTATTACTGGCTAGAATAGTACCTACCCATCCCTTAGCCTGCATTACTACCCACTAAGTCCTACCTGATCTTACTTTTAAACATTCCTAAATAAGTGAAGTAAAACACTAAAGACAAGCTTATGGGTCAATATATGTTGCATGTCAATTGTTTGTGAGAGTGAGCTTACTTCTTATTCATATACCCATACATATTATAATATGAAAACTTATGAGTGAAAAATTGGGTAACTCTCTTGTTGCGAGGGAATATGTTTAACGAGGGATAAAATTCATGTCGGATATCTTACTTGGTTGATTTGCATGAATTTGCTGAGTTTAATAGTCAATATTTGAGGCTAGAAAGTTTTAACTTAGTTATATGGGGTTTTAATGGTAAGATATTGCATGATCTATTTTAAACTTGCTATCTACAACAATTGGTGTAGCCGTAGCTTGAATCATCTTGTTTCAATTAGCTATGTGTTAGTTCTTCATGTGCATGAGATGTAATAGAGTTGTTCGAGGATGAACAAGCCTTTAAGCGTGGGGTAGTGATCTGGGGCATAATTACGTGCCCAAGTACTATTTTATATCTTAATTTAGTCATGTTTATCATTTTAAATTGATTATATTCTCATGTGATTTTGTATATTCATAAGCATAAACTAACCAATGTGATTAGCCCTTGGTTGTAGGTGAAAAAAGCAAAGGATGAGCTTAATATGAGGATGCATGAAGATAAAGGAAGCTCGGGATTGAGTGCAAAGAAAGAGACTTGAAGAAAACATGAAAGTGCCATGATCACACCTTGCAGCGTGCCACGACAAGATATTGTCGCGATGGGCGTCGTGTCACGCAGGCAGGAGCACATGCGAGATGCTTGCCAGGCAGTGTGCTTGCACGTTGGCTCCATGCCACGCTAGGCCCTCCTGCGTGCTAGCGCTCGTGCCACGCCTTGCCCTTGCCACGATGAGGGTCGTGTCACGCCTGACGCCCTCGCCCATGCCTTGGCCGATGCCGCATTCCAGTGAGCTGCCGCGACAAGCCCGTTGTCACGCCCCGCCTTGGGGGGTATGACTGGCACCTGGTGCCCTACTAGGACCTGAACTACTGGACTGCTAAGCCTAGGTACATCTGGTGCCTGGCTGGCTCTAATTCACATTTCTGGAAACAAAGGGCTATATAACGGCTGTAAACACAGCCCCCGGCCCATTGGCCTATAGCCTCCTGTACCTGTAATAACAGCTGACCAGAACAAGCAACTATAGGGAAGCCTATGCGGGCCGACAAGGCCACCATGCTGTCTAGTTATCTGCATTCAGCAATAAAATACTAGAAGGCTACGTGACCGGCAAGGTCACCACTACTGTCAAACTTATGGTCCCACACTGCCAACATACAAGAAGCAAGAGTACTAACAGCTAACAACTGCACGGCCTCACACGACCGGCTCAACTGACCACAGGGAAATATACAGACTGCAAGCCTCTAGGAATAGCAATAGAAATGATCGGGACAGGGCCCCGACCTACCCGTACTATACACCAAAAAGGAACTGAAATACACCTCTGGAATTCAGTCTTCGGATGACAGGAGCTGAATACTCGATCGCTGACAGGAATCACGTAGCATCGCCTGATCGTCTATGAGTACCTGCAGGCAAGTAATGCAGCGCACCACCGGGCGTCAGTACCGCTGGTACTGAGTATGTAAAGCAATAACTGAAAGCAAAATCTGAAAGCAATAATATAACTGATGAAACTGAAGTAGAAGGAATAACTTAACTGTCTGATAATGTAAGTCATACCTTCTCTTAATCATACTGGAAGGAGTAGGAGTCATACCTGAGGATTGATCGTTCTAATGTCGATCTACTCGTATCTACTGTAACACAGTGTAACATATCATAACATACATAACATACACAAACCTTACCCGGCCCCCATAAGCCGGGAGGTACAATCAGCACAGAATCTACACCCCTACCCTGGTCATCCCATCTCCTATAATGGCTGTAAGCATCCTATCGGTCCCCTGGGTATGCACTTGGGCTCGCTGAGCCCCTGACTATAACTGTATCTGAGTCCGAAGGACTCCTGAATCAACACCCCGGGCGTACCCGCTCGACGGGGGTGTATAAGGGCCGACCAAGGCACAATATGGGGAAACTGGCATCCCATCTTCGTCCCCTTGCGGGACGGCATACCACTCCGTAGAGTGACGTATCCTCATCCTCTGGCGGACGAGTGGATACAGCTATTAACCCTGGGGCGGTCATGGATGCTAGGTAATCCAACCCCAAACAATACAACGGTCTCAACTAGTAATAATGTCTGAATATCTCACAAGCTGAGGCTAATAGAGGTAAAGTATCGTATACATTACATGCTGAACTGATGATAGTAATCTGTATGTATTTAATACGTGCTGAGGCAGGTAAAGATGTATAAATATGAATATAGTCTCCTGCCGGGCTGTACTGGGGCAAATGCTATATAAGATAATGTTTCTGCTGAAAACTCTGTTGTTTACTCAGTTTCTGTATACACTATATGCTGGACTAGTGATAGAAATATGTACATACTTAATACATGCTGAGGCTGGAAATAATATATATGTATGTACAAATATGGTCTTCTGCCAGACTGTACTAAGGCTAATGCTGAACATGATATAGTCCTTTTGCTGAAACTATGATGTATACTGATTTTCTACAGTAACATGATTTACTATTCCTAACATGCTTTCTAACTTTGTTTCAACTTATCATTCTATTTCTGAGCTGTCTTACAGGTACTACTTGCTCTACTGAGTTTCGATTGAGCACAATGATATACTAACATCCTGTGTAACATCGCATACTGAGCATACTGTGCAGTTTCTAATGCTTATATTAGAATCTCTATCATACTAGCAAATTTCACGCAAGTTGTAACTCGATACTTTCAATATCGTACCAACAGTCGTAACAAACGTAACACATGGCTTCTGGACAATCTACTGGCCTTTAAATTACTGAACTGTATCAAGATTTCTTAACTTGCCGAGGAAACTAACTTTACATACCTTATCCTTGAACTATTCGTCTGTCGGACGAAGCTCGGCCGGTACTTTAACTGTTTTCTCCCAACTGCATTCATAAACATATCAATCAATACTAAATACAACTTTATTTCAAAAGGCAACGTCACTTTCGATATAGTTTATAGCCTAAACTTAGGCTTATCGAAAGACGGCCAGAAACTCGCTATTTTTCAGAGGTCCAGAAGGGAGAAATATTCACTTCACAGCTAGGAACGCATAGACACTAATTTAGAGCAATTCCACTTACCTTAGCTCGGTGGCTCGATGATTTGTCGGCCGTATTTTACGAAACTGAATCCGTAGGAATGCTCTCTGCTGCTAAATACCTCGGTATCTGGGATTAATTTGAGTTTGGGCAGCGTTTAGCAGCGTAATCGGACGAAAATTATATAATTTCTTCGTTTCTCCTTTCTCTCTGTGTTTGCCCTCTGTTTTCTGGAATTTCCTTTGATTTAAAATGAAATTAAACCGAAGTGGGGCTTATATACTTGAGCCTGAACCTGGGCAACGTGTCACGGAGCCATCGCGGAGGCCTCACCTCCGTGACACGCTGCCATCGCGGAGGGGCTCTGCCTCGGCTCCTCCCGCGATGGTTCGACGGGTTTCTCATCCGATCTTTTTCCCGAGCCTTTCTACAGCACGTATGGCCTTCAGATGTGCTTAACCAACGTGCGAATAGGTCGTCTAGGTGCCGGGAATTCTACGGGGTATAACATTCTCCCCCCCTTAAGAACATTCGTCCTCGAATGTACACTGTTATCTAGAGGACTACTTGTTTACTTTCTGGAAAAAAATTTCGGCAGAGTTTCCCCTGTAACATGGACTATAGCAAAAACCTGAAATGCAGAAAAGTCCAACACAGGAACTGCGCATAATATTCTAGGATTCACTAGATAACTAAATATCAATCTTTCTTTATCATTTACAGACATATAACCATAAGATACTGCATAAGTAATAATACGGACATACCTGTCGCCTGACTAGGCCTGAAATAGGTGAGGATATCTGGTCCTTATATCTTCCTCCGCTTCTCAAGTCATCTCCTCTTGGTTCCTGTTACGTCTCAATACCTTGATAGACGCAATATCTTTAGTCCTCAATCTGCGAATCTGTCTGTTTAAGATAGTTATTGGAGCCTCTTCATAGGCCAGCTTTTTGTAACCTGGATATTCTGGACTGGGACTGCTCTGGACGGGTCTCCTATGCATTTCCTCAGCATAGTTACATAGAAGACCGGATGAATGGATTCTAATTCTGGAGGCAAATTCAATTAATGGTAAATGCTCATTTTGGCTATTACTGAAATTTAGCACACACGCTCGCAACATGTCTTCGAGCGTCTGAATTGTGCGCTCAGCCTGCTCATCTGTCTGAGGATAGAACACTGTGCTTAAATTAATCCGCGTTCCCAAACCCTTCTGAAATGACTGCCAGAATCTAGCTGTGAATTGTGCTCCTCTGTCTGAAATAATGGATACTGGTATTCCATGTAATCTGACTATCTTTCTGATATGCAACTCAGCATAATCTTCGGCCGAGAAAGTAGTTCTTACTGGAAAGAAATGAGCTGATTTTTGTCAATCTGTCACTTATCACTCATATAGAGTCATGTCTGTGTTTAGTACGGGGTAATCTTGCTACAAAATTCATATTCACCGCTTCTCATTTCCGGAGAGGCACAGCTGTGTCCTGGGTCAAACCCACATGGTTTCTGATGTTCTGCTTTCGCCTGTTGGCAGTTAGGACACTGGCTACCAGTAGTTCTTTTTAATGTCATGGTACCTCTTTGTCGTATCGGGATGAAGAGAATAGCGGGTGTAATGCGCCTCGCTCATAAACTGCTGGCGATGCCCCAAAATATCTGGAGCACAAATGCGGCCTTTATATCGCCACACTTCATCCCCGGGTATCTAAAAATATGTCACCTCTCCTTACTGAACCTCGTGCTTAAGTTGAACCCAGCTAGGGTCTCCATACTGTCGTTCTTTTACTTTCACCACTAACGACAACACTGCGACATTCTGTATTATCGTTCTGTTATCCTTTATTTCTACTATGTGAACGGCTAAACCGGCTAACTAGTGAAATTATCGGGTCTATTCCCGCTGTTCGGGCGGCAAGTATGCCAACTCCCCATAGATCTACGGCTAAGGGCATCTACTACCGTATTAGCCCTTCCCGGGTGACACAAAATTCTCGCTTTTTCAAGCATAAACTACTGCAACTACCTCCAGGTCATGGGTAAGACAATTCTTTTCACGTTTCTTCAATTGCCTGAAAGCATAAACTGTTACTTTACCATGCTGCACCAACCCTCTGTACCTTCTGGCGATGCTAACACTGGGGCTGAGGTTAACCTGGCTGTTAACTCTTGGAAGTTCTGCTCACACGCCTCAGTCTACTGGAACTTTTGCTGCCTTCTGTGTCAACTTAGCCAGAGGTGCTGCTAAGGTGGAAAATCCTTCCACAGACCCTCTGCAGTACCCGGCTAACCGCAGGGACTGCGTACTTCGATCGGAGTGGTAGGTCTAGGCTATGTTTTCACTACTTCAATTTTCTGTGTATCTATCTGTACACCAGCCTCCGACACAATGTGACCAAAAAGGCTACTAAACTCAACCAAAATTCACATTTACAAAATTTGACATATAACTGACGGTCATACTGGTTTATTATACCGGAGAATCCGATAAGTAGTCTACCGGTATAACTAGAGCTTATCTGGCCTTCTGGCCGCATGCTAAAGCTGCTTGTTGCTAAGGTAACCTTGAACGACTATCTGCACACCATGTGCCTGTATCTGATCTGGGGGTCCTGATATTGACCATGACCTCTAATGATCTGGCTGCATAACCTTAAATGACTGAATAGTCGGGTTGAATGACCCGAATGTGGCAGTAGTCTAGCAATGCTCTAACTGTTCTGTTTGAGTACTTGTAATTCATGCATAACTGCAAACTCGTGGGCATCTAATTGCTTTGTTATTTTCTTGAACCACTGTAAGGCTGGGCTTAGTCAAACTTACTTCCAGGCGATCAATTTCTGGATCTTCACGGGGAGTCTACTGATCCCCTGGTCTTAATAAACACTGTTCTAGCAGGGTACTATCAATCCCTTACGCCTTGTGTGTATCCACTTGGATCTATACTGCTGTTCTGGGGAATTCTCGGTCTTATAGGCTATTCTGTAACTACTGGCCTTCCGCTAGGGCTCTGTATCTGAATATCTTACGAAACCCAGCTGAAGTACTAGTCTGTCACTGACTACTGATGTGGACCCTTCCTTGGGGTACCCACGGGTATTCTGACTGGGACGACCGGCTGACTTATGGGGTGTTCTACATAACAACTGCTAGGTTGACTAAGGCCGACTATCGCCCACAAGGCTGGGAAGACGACGTATGAACACTTAACATGCTAGAACAATTCTAGTACTGCTAATCTCTGAAATTTGCCTACTCGGTCTCTAATCCTGGTTCTGGCACATGCACTACTGTTACCGATCTTCAGGGATGCCTCCCTGCTAATGCAGGCGCCAGCTGGTCGGTAGACTGTCTAACTGTGCCCTTATCCTCTAGCCATCTGTCTTAGGCCAATAACTCTGGTAAGCTCCTAGAGCCTAAATCTGACAACAACACATAAGTCTGTTAATCTAATAACTGAGAACTGAGATAGTTTCTATGACTTCATACGTAACTTACACTTAATCCGCCCTTTCTCTTCTTCTTTTCTTTCTTTCTTCTCTCTCTTTCTTCTCTTTTTTTTTGTCCTGCAATGCAATTTGTATAGGCTTTCTATTACTAATCAGCATCTGTGATTGTAGCCCTTATAGGCAACCACTCACAACATATCTATGATCTGTATACATATATATCACTAGCTACGTACAGTATGTACTGATTTCTGCGGTAATTCATAACCTCTGACAGGTTCTGCTGAGTCTCACATCGTACATGATACATTTCTTCTACGGCCTAATAATATCTCCTGCCCTGACTTATCATTTCATTGCATTGTCACCCCATTTTGAAAGTAACAACATAAACATTCTAGTTATTGTCTGTTGTTTGAAATTCCGCCACTCTTGCGATGTGGGGGTCGACGTTCGAATCCTGTAGCCTTACTAGGCATATATTGAGAGCCCATAACTGTCTGCTGGGCCTTATCTCTAGGCTACACTAGATTAGAATTGTTGTATCGGTAACTTCTTAACTTTTCCATAGCGGACATGCTGCGGTATTCTGAACCGCAATCCTACTGTCAGCCCAGGGCTTAATCCTTAATACGGTATTTTATCAATCTGGGGTAATTCTAATTTCCCCACAGGATCTGACATTCCTGCTTCTTCCCCTTATCTTACTTTCTCTACTGGCTTATTGTCATAAGGGTCTGCACAACTTACGTAATCTTAGGGGCTCTTTACACTTTCTAATACTTACTAGGATCAATCAGCCCATCTTTACTTACCGCTGGATTCGGCAACCCCATCTCAAGTCTTATGCCCCTTTACTATACTGACATCAAAACCAAGAGGTGGGAATAGCCCTTTTCTTATTGCAACAAATAAAAGCATTTAACTGTACCATATCCAAAAAGATGTATTTGGGATTCCTGCATTTTTCTCTCTTTCTTATACTTACCTGGTGGTCTGACCTTATCTGTAATCATAATCAGATCTTATATAGCTAATAAGTAAATCAACTCATATGTACACTATACTTCTGACTTCCTATTCTGACGTTATCAACGTATACTGGGAATAATGCCAATAAAGGTATCACGCTGGGAGGTCTCTGATACCCCCTCCTGCTGCTGTAGTTATCATGTAACTGACTGATGTTCTCTTCTGTTGCTATCTCTGATCTTCTGCCTGTGATAGGGAAATGCTGATCTGCCTTTGTATCTGTAATCAAAGAATATGGTAAGTTTTTAGGGACTCAACCCTATACTGTAGCGCTCTAAAGCACGACTGACTGAGAAAGAAGGATAACCATCATATCATGCCTCGCAGCCTCCTGCCTATAGTATGTGGTGCACAACACATCCATAGACAAGACTCTACTTAGCACGGCTTGCAGACTCCCTAGGATACGACCTGCTCTGATACCAGGTTTGTCACGCCCCGCCTTAGGGGGTATGACTGGCACCTGGTGCCCTACTAGGACCTGAACTACTGGACTGCTAAGCCTAGGCACATCTGGTGCCTGGCTGGCTCTAATTCACATTTCTGGAAACAAAGGGCTATATAACGGTTGTAAACACAGCCCCCGGCCCATTGGCCTATAGCCTCCTGTACCTGTAATAACAGCTGACCAGAACAAGCAACTATAGGGAAGCCTATGCGGGCCGACAAGGCCACCATGCTGTCTAGTTATCTGCATTCAGCAATAAAATACTAGAAGGCTACGTGACCGGCAAGGTCACCACTACTGTCAAACTTATGGCCCCACACTGCCAACATACAAGAAGCAAGAGTACTAACAGCTAACAACTGCACGGCCTCACATGACCGGCTCAACTGACCACAGGGAAATATACAGACTGCAAGCCTCTAGGAATAGCAATAGAAATGATCGGGACAGGGCCCCGACCTACCCGTACTATACAACAAAAAGGAACTGAAATACACCTCTGGAATTCAGTCTCTGGATGACAGGAGCTGAATACTCGATCGCTGACAGGAATCACGTAGCATCGCCTGCTCGTCTATGAGTACCTGCAGGCAAGTAATGCAGCGCCCCACCGGGCGTCAGTACCGCTGGTACTGAGTATGTAAAGCAATAACTGAAAGCAATAATATAACTGATGAAACTGAAGTAGAAGGAATAACTTAACTGTCTGATAATGTAAGTCATACCTTCTCTTAATCATACTGGAAGGAGTAGGAGTCATACCTGAGGATTGATCGTTCTAATGTCGATCTACTCGTATCTACTGTAACACAGTGTAACATATCATAACATACATAACATACACAAACCTTACCCGGCCCCCATAAGCCGGGAGGTACAATCAGCACAGAATCTACACCCCTACCCCGGTCATCCCATCTCCTATAATGGCTGTAAGCATCCTGTCGGTCCCCTGGGTATGCACTTGGGCTCGCTGAGCCCCTGAATATAACTGTATCTGAGTCCGAAGGACTCCTGAATCAACACCCCGGGCGTACCCGCTCGACGGGGGTGTATAAGGGCCGACCAAGGCACAATATGGGGAAACTGGCATCCCATCTTCGTCCCCTTGCGGGACGGCATACCACTCCGTAGAGTGACGTATCCTCATCCTCTGGCGGACGAGTCGATACAGCTATTAACCCTGGGGCGGTCATGGATGCTAGGTAATCCAACCCCAAACAATACAACGGTCTCAACTAGTAATACTGTCTGAATATCTCACATGTTGAGGCTAATAGAGGTAAAGTATCGTATACATTACATGCTGAACTAATGATAGTAATCTGTACGTATTTAATACGTGCTGAGGCAGGTAAAGATGTATAAATATGAATATAGTCTCCTGCCGGGCTGTACTGGGGCAAATGCTATATAAGATAATGTTTCTGCTGAAAACTCTGCTGTTTACTCAGTTTCTGTATACACTATATGCTGGACTAGTGATAGAAATATGTACATACTTAATACATGCTGAGGCTGGAAATAATATATATGTATGTACGAATATGGTCTTCTGCCAGACTGTACTAAGGCTAACGCTGAACATGATATAGTCCTTTTGCTGAAACTATGTTGTATACTGATTTTCTACAGTAACATGATTTACTATTCCTAACATGCTTTCTAACTTCGTTTCAACTTATCATTCTATTTCTGAGCTGTCTTACAGGTACTACTTGCTCTACTGAGTTTCGATTGAGCACAATGATATACTAACATCCTGTGTAACATCGCATACTGAGCATACTATGCAGTTTCTAATGCTTATATTAGAATCTCTATCGTACTAGCAAATTTCACGCAAGTTGTAACTCGATACTTTCAATATCGTACCAACAGTCGTAACAAACGTAACACATGACTTCTGGACAATCTACTGGCCTTTAAATTACTGTATTGTATCAAGATTTCTTAACTTGCTGAGGAAACTAACTTTACATACCTTATCCTTGAACTATTCGTCTGTCGGACGAAGCTCGGCCGGTACTTTAACTGTTTTCTCCCAACTGCATTCATAAACATATCAATCAATACTAAATACAACTTTATTTCAAAAGGCAACGTCACTTTCGATATAGTTTATAGCCTAAACTTAGGCTTATCGAAAGACGGCCAAAAACTCGCTATTTTTTAGAGGTCCAGAAGGGAGAAATATTCACTTCACAGCTAGGAACGCATAGACACTAATTTAGAGCAATTCCACTTACCTTAGCTCGGTGGCTCGACGATTCGTCGGCCGTATTTTACGAAACTGAATCCATAGGAATGCTCTCTGCTGCTAAATACCTCGGTATCTAGGATTAATTTGAGTTTGGGCAGCGTTTAGCAGCGTAATCGGACGAAAATTATATAATTTCTTCGCTTCTCCTTTCTCTCTGCGTTTGCCCTCTGTTTTCTGGAATTTCCTTTGATTTAAAATAAAATTAAACCGAAGTGGAGATTATATACTTGAGCCTGAACCTGGGCAACGTGTCACGGAGCCATCGCGGAGGCCTCACCTCCGTGACACGCTGCCATCGCGGAGGGGCTCTGCCTCGGCTCCTCCCGCGATGGTTCGACGGGTTTCTCGTCCGATCTTTTTCCCGGGCCTTTCTACAGCACGTATGGCCTTCAGATGTGCTTAACCAACGTGCGAATAGGTCGTCTAGGTGCCGAAAATTCTACGGGGTATAACACCCGTGCCATGCTGCTTGAGTTGCGCGATGGGCAGCTTGTCATGGAGCCATTTTTGGCACGAACAAATTTTGCATTTTTTTTCACTTAATATAAATAGGACCCTTAGCTTCTAAAATCAATTATCACGGAAATATTTTGGGAAAGCGGAGAGGAGCGAAGAACTTCACCCAGAGTTCAAGGTTTTTAATTCTCTTTAAATTATTCTTGTAAGTACATTAATTTAATCATGTTTTGGAGTAATTGTACGAACATGAGTGTCTAAAACCCTTCCTCTAGGGTTGAGGCTACATGATATGAATGAAAATGCATGAATTCATCTTGGTTTGAGTTTTTAGTTGTTGTTTTGTCTTGCATTCTTAATCATTGTTGTTTTTATGCTTGATCACCATAAAAACAAACTCGTTAAGCTTAGGTAAAAGCTCAAAAGAATAACCCTAGGTTAGAATACAAGAAGGCAGGGAGCAAGTTCTTGTCTTTATGATAAGATTCGCGGTTAGGATAGAAATTATACCTAATTTACCTTTCTTGGTTAATAAAACGGGATGATAGTTAGACATCGGCTTAGATTGTCACAGCACCACTCTTAGAAGTAGTTGTGAAGCTAAGTTAGGTTAGATGATTAGAGGTACGAAAGTCCATAATCAAGGGCACAAACCCCGTCAACCACATCAATAGTGTTGAATTGCTCACGAATTAGGACGTCACATCCCCGCTCAATGATGAAGGTGTGAGACTAGTTTGTTGTGTTTAGAGGCTCGAAAGACCATAAACCTTGCATTTTAACTCTCTGAGACAACAACTGAAGTTTTAATACTCAAACCATCGTGAAATATAGCATTGTATGATTGTCAGGTCTTAACTCTAGTTGCTTCTTGTATTGTTTCCCAATTATTTTGTGATCACCCCTAGATTTAGTTTAAACAACCGAAATCTCTTAAATCAACACTTGTGAAATTTAATATAACACTTGAACTTGATAATTCGCTGAAATAGTCCAGTCTCTGTGGGTTCGACATCTGACTCTTAAAAGAGTCGTTGTATTATTTGTATGACCGCGTACGCTTGCATGTGCGCAGGGGCACAACAATTAGAATCACGTGATTAATCGAGGGATAACCATGATTAAGCTTATGATTAGCTTATCTTGAGTTTACAGGAGAGAAAAATGAGTTTAGGGGCTATGGAGATCAAGTTCATGGTGAGAGAGATGAGAAAAATTATTTAGAAATCAAGTTGGGTATTTATAGTCATCTATCGCCTTTGACATACACTATCACATATGATCACATGTCACCATGTACAGACCGTATTAGCATTTCAATTTTCAAAGTACGAAGTTTTAGGGGCTTCCACCTGCATTTGACATATGGTTCATATGTATACGAACTGTATATCATTCTGTATGTGAAATACTTTGCTCAAAATTCAATTTTTCTAAGCCTATGCACTTCAACATTTGTTTATCACCTTAGTACATTTGGATCCTTGGTCGTTAGGATTAAATATGAACTCGTTCTCCTGAGTTTGGTTAGATTTATTAATGTCGAAGTAGTGACACCGTAGTTCGGAGGTATGGGTTATTACAGAGCAGTTTTGACTAAATATATTTTTTATTAAGAGAGACAGACCTAACACCATAATATGACTTTTAGTATAGATAATTAACATGGTTAAAGGCTAATCAACATAACAAATAATTGCATCTTACGATAACCCCCAATTTTGGACCCACAAATTGTAGGTTTCCATATAAGTATATTGCTTAAATATATCAAGGGCCATCAATACCATTGAGTGCGCAGAAGAGCTTAGAAAAATTGCCCATAGAGCATTCATGAAATAATTGACCAAATTATTTTAGAAATTCCTCAATATTTCCACCTATAATTAGCTTAGTAAGTGAATCCACAACTAAGGGTAAACCAACTTATAGTGACCCTTACACTAAATTTAGCATCGCCACCTGTTAAACAACAATCAAAATGCATTGTATGAGATAATGAAGGGACATTTCAACATTAGCTAAAACCATATATAAGAAGCATACCTTGATTGTGTCTAGAGAATGACATTTCATCGTAAAAGTTTTATACTATAGAATTTCATCTTTTTTTTTTAATAAAGCGAGATTTACATAAAGAAAGGGTTTGAGAGATAATGGAGAAAAATTCATGAAATGAAGAAGGATAAGGGGACAATGTTCTAATCGTTAGTAAAGATATTTCTGTCTTGAAACAATTTTACTTCTACTATTAAGAAGAATCACAAATTTTAGTTTCCCTAACAATAGAAGATTGTATTATGTTGTTATTGAAAAGTACTTTTCATTTTTGAATAAACACGTCTAATCTCTAAAATAAGTAATTTTATAATTAAAAAATACTTTTATTTTTCACAAAATTGTCCAAGCTGACTGTATAGTAACTAATAATTAATACTAGTGATTTCAACTTTACTTTATCAAGTATCAACTATCCTACAATTGAAAAGCATAGCTCAAATGCACCAAAATCTAGGAAAAATACATAGATAGCCACTTTGAGAACCTATATGCAAGGTATAGTCAACATTTTGTTTATATTTATAATTCTAGCAGCTTAAAAATCACTTTCAAACTCGTGAATCAAAAGTTTCAAAGAACATCAAATATATACGTCTGAAGTTTTTGTCTGAAGTCTCACACTTTCACTTTGTATACTTGAAATTTTTTCTTCTAAAGTTTCATCCAAATGTCTGAGTTTTTTTTTTACTGATGTTTCACCCAAATATTTGAAATTGGTTGCAACTCCTTTTTCGTTCTTTAACTTTAAGTTTTAATCCAACCCTCCTCAAATCAACGCCAAATTAAAAGCTTTCAAACTTCAGATTTAACCTAGCATCACCCAACTAATTTCAACAAATTTTAGCAATATCTAAACAATATTACTCAATAGTTTTCTTCCACATCTTTTTGCAAGAGAGAGTTTACATCGATATTACAAGTGATGAATCTTCACAACATGTTGCCCGATCTAATTAGACATCTCAATTTGAGCTTATTTCATAAGATTATACCATTTTATCCCGTTATCCTTTTCAAAGAAGAATAACTTTTCTCAAAGTCTTGTTATTTCTCATACTTTGTGCATTGAAGGTTTCAAAAGGAAATAAAGCTAAATCATCACGTTCATTTTCATCTAAAGAAACCCATTAAATGTTTTTTTTCCTCCGTGCAAATTAAATAATTCCATCAATGGTGCTTTAAACATTCAAAATTTGATTTTAGATAACCCTAATTACGATGAGTTCGTCAACATGGTTTTTATAGCTGATCCTAACTGTTGTAGATTTTGCATAGAATTTTATAGTTCTTTCTTCAAGTATTTTTCTTTCAATGCGATCAAATATCAATTCTTCCATCAGTGTTTAAAAGCTTCAATTCAGTACAATAAATAAGGAATTGTACCATAACTAATAAGAAGAAGAAGAACAAAGTAAGCATACATGCTTAATTTGAAGTTTGCCAATATTATTGCCAACAAGTTGAAACATAATAATTTAAATAATAATTTTACCTAAAACCTTCGAAGAGGAGAAAAGGAAAGAAGAGTCCCCACGTGTCCTCACATCCCACCCAATGCTCTTTTCAATCCCTTTCCCTCAAAGCAAAAGGAAAAAGCATATAATAATCTACCTAATGTGGAAAAGAAAAAAAATATTTAAAAAATAAGAAAGCTTACAAAAGAAAATAGAAATGAAAAATAGAAAGTAAAGAAAGGAACAGAAAGGAGAAGAGAAGACAAAGGAATCAATAGTCGGCGCCCTTGTCCACGCCGACCAATCACCACGTTCCTTTCACCCTCCTAACCCCATCCACAAAGCTCAATATAAAAACCGTAATAGTCCCTCACTCCATCTGGTTTCTTTTTTTTTTCCTCTTCCGTTTTCTTCTTCCGTCAATTTTTATACATCGGAAGATGCTTGATTCTTGATTTCTAGTTGGGTTTTCTCCCTTTTTTCTTTCCTGATTAGTTCGGAGATCCTTTTTAGTTTTTTTTTTCAGTTTTAGGTTTAAATTTTAGAATATGGGTTTACTGGTTGCGGAGTCTGCGCAAACCCAGAATCACTCTGCTCTAGTTGTTGATAATAATATTAAGGATAAGAAGAAAAACCGTCGATCTAGACGATCTAAGCAAAACTCTCCTCCAACAGGTACGTGTTGAACAATATATCTTTAGTATGTTCTATGTAATTATATTGGTATTTGCAAGTTTCACCCGTGGGAATCAAATGTTAAGCAGTTCTTTGAGTTCTTATTGGTTTATTGGATTTGGCCCCGGGGGAGGGGGTTACTATGTAAATGGTGAAGGCAATTATATGTTGTTTCTTGATTTTATTAATTAAACTTTTTGCTTTGTTTTGTTTTTCTTGCTCTAAGTGGTTTTAACTTTCTATGTATAATTATTGCAAGACTTAAAACATAGTTGAATTAATCATAGTCCTCTATTTACGGGCTTGTACCCAAATCAATTGCCGAAGTAAAGTAGAGGCGATATCAGCATTTGAAGTTTTTATGGGTTTATATAATGACGGAGCCACCTTGCTCCTAGGGGTGTTCAATTGACACCCCTGTGCTAGAAATTCACACTATCTAGATAGGTAAAAAATTTGTGTATATATACTGTATGCTGAATTGATTTTCTCAATGTGTTTACGTTTTTTTTTCTTTCCATATTTTAACTCTCTTTGGTGAAAATTAGGACTCCATCACTGTTCCTGTATCAATCTCATGTTAATATATAATAATAACCGGACTAAGGAACGAGTAACCGATATTTAATATATATATTTAAAAAGCAATTAAGCATAACATATGAATATATTAACGTTATCATTACAATTGTATTCGTGACTTTTCATGTTTTAGAAACAATCAATGATCGCATCATTAAGTACATATGAAATACCTTTCCATCAATGTAGTAAAATAACAAAATTATAGAGACCCAACCCCTTCTTCATTCTTACTTCTTACTTTTTCTTGTTTCAGAGTTGATTTTAGAAATTAGAATTTAGGCAGAAGTGATACTTTAGCAAGTTTTTGCTCACCCATTAAAAAAGCCACTTAATAAAATTAATTAACCTTTAATATATGCATAGAAAATGTAAAAAAGTTATTGAGCCGAAAATTTATTGGGAACAACCTCTCTAAACCCACAAAAGGTAGGGTTAAGGGTTGCATACACCCACCCTCCCCAGACCCCACTCATGGGACTATATTGGGCATGTTGTAAAAATGTAAAGAAGTTTTGATAGACTTATTAGAAATTTGTTCAACACTTGTTAAACAAGGGAAGTTTTGAAAATTTTTGTTATACTTTTTTGGTTTCTTAAAAAATCACATATTCAGGAATGCATTAAAGAGGTTAAAAAGTCACTTAAAAGGGAATGGAAAGAGTATATAACTGGTCTTTCTTAGTTTGACTTTTTATTTGTCGTGTTCTGTTTTTTAAAGAAAAAAAGAGAAGCAGAAGAAGTATTACTCGTCGCCTCGTCGGGGGTGGTGGATTTCAAATAGCAACGGAAGTAAAGGGCAGCCCGGTCCACTAAAGCTCCCGCTATGCGCGGGTTCTTGGAAAGGACTGGACCACAAGGGTATATTGTACGCAGCCTTACCTTGCATTTCTGCAAGAGGTTGTTTCCACTCAAATAGCAACGGAAGTAAAAGTTCAAAAATGCAATGTATGGAAGTAAAAGCTAAAGTGCAATGGATGGAATTAGATGTTAAAGTATGCAACGAATGGAAGTAAAAGTTAAAGCATGCAACGGATGGAAGTTAAAATTTAGCATATGCGATGAATATAAGTAAAAGTTAAAATATGCTTAATGGGAATCGATCCCACGTTGTTTGCACGAGCAAAGTCGTAGTTGGTTCCTCCCTTGCCTCGAAACCAATAGACTATTTTAGTACTGGGTTTATTGCTAAATATACTCAAGTATTTACTATTTTCTTAATATAAATACAGGGTTTAGGCAAAAGCAGTTGAGTTCTCATGAAGCCCATACACTATTCTATAGATCAGCCTCCGAAGGGAATGAAATGTGTACAGCCATTAGTGTGCGCGTGTGGATGTGTATGCATATATTCATAGATGTATGCTTGCTTGTGGATTTGTTTAGAAAATATACGAGCTTCACTTTTATTCATCAAAATAAAAAGAATTATGGATAATTTCAGAGAAACACCTTCAGGTTTGACTTTGTAACAATAACCTCCCTGTAATTTGAGATATTTATACCCACCTCACTTGTTTTCATTTTCTTGTGATAAAACATATTTAAATGATAAACTTTATATTATATTCCACAAATACCCTCTTTGGTTAAACAAGAGGAATATTAGTTTTTAGATTGAAGAATACTCTTCAATTCATGTGAATTGAAAGCTATGATTTCAGGAAATAGCAAAACAAGAAACCAAAGATGAACAAAAAAAATCATTCTATTAGAAAGTTTGTATCATCTTAAGGCGCCGAAACTATCGAAGCATTGTTCATTGTAAATCAAGAAAATGATACTATTTAACTATATGAGTTGATAATTGGTGGGAAATATGTAATACCAACTTAGAGGAAGAAATGATGGCGTCATGAATAGGTTTAGAGAGAGGAGATGAGAGGGGAATCCTTTGAGAGGGTTTAATGTCATAAAAGGGTAGATTTGGAGATTATAGAAAATTTACCATTTAAACATGTTTAGTTACAAAAATACCAAAATAAGGAGGTGAATGTAATGTCATAAATCACAAGGAAGGTTAGTTTACAAACGTGGAGGAGGTCTGTGATTAGAGTAGCTACTCTCCTCGGACCACATTAGTTTGGTGAAAACTAGAGCTTGATGCTAGAGTTGAAATGCATTTATCTTCTTGTGTGTTATTTTATGTTAATTGTGTTTCCACTTTATTTTTCTTGCAAGTTATTATACTTCCTCTTTGGTTTTTTCTATAATGAATGTAACAAGCTTAACCAATTTTTAATTATAGTGGTTGCCTTCTAGAGTTGTTTTGAGTCTTTTTCTCGAGTGGGGAAAACATTGAACTTTTCCTGCATTACAGTACGGATTGTGGTTTGAAACAGTCTGTAGTTTGTATTTTCCTCACTTATTTGAGCTTGTACTTGCAACAGCAAGTAGTATGTTGACTGGCTGTCTTGGGGAATCGAATTTCAAGGGAGGTGTTCCCATCTTGGATCATGAAGGATCTAAAGAGCTTTCATTGCCTAGAGCATCAAACATTGCTTTTACTTCATTGCCCACAATGCATTTAAATGAACAGGCAACAGAGACTCTTCCGGTGCAGCTAACATTTTCACCTGGTGTTGATGGACAAATACATTCAGGTTCATGCCCAGACCCCATTGTTTATTGTGATCCGCCAATTACTTCTTACCCACAGAGGAAATATTTTTCTTCACACTGGCCAGCAGAAGCTGTTCATAAAGCGCTAGAGGTCAGCCTCATAACGTGCCTCAAAACTTGCATAGTGATAGATAAAGTAATGAAAAGAATGTGTGGGTGTTGAATGGTAGTTTGATCATACGTTTTTGTTGTTCTGCAGAAGGGTCATGTCTTTAAAGCATTGTTTCGTGTCAATGCCCACAATAGACTTGAGGTAATCTGTAGTAACGGATTCAATTATCTCTTTGCTTCTCCATTTTAGTTATACATCAATTTAATAATCCTCCTGATGCTTTCATGAGAAGCTTATTAATATAACCCCTGCTTCTCAGGCCTATTGCAAAGTTGATGGTGTGCCAACGGATGTTCTTATTAGTGGAGCTGCAGCTCAAAACAGAGCCGTAAGTCTGGTGTATCTTTTGTCCTCGATTAGTTATTTCTGGTGTATCTTTTGTCCTTGATTAGTTATTTATAGTTGTCAGTTTATTTGTTGGTTGCGGAGTGTGCCATCTGTAGGATTACATTTTCTTTCTACAATTTATTGTAGTTTGAAGGAGACATTGTTGCTGTTGAAGTTGATCCTCCTTCTCTTTGGACTAGAATGAAAGGATATACAGTTGGTGTTGAGAATTCCGCTTTGGTAGATGATTGTATGTCGGAGTCTGACAATTCAGACTTTGTCAGAGAGAATTGCAAAGGGAAGAACAAGGTAGACAGAGATTATGAGTTCAGTAGCTGCGGAAATTGTTCTAGCCCCTTACAAAATGTGTTAGGTTATAGAAGTGGGCAGTCCTTTGGAGAAATTTCAGATCCTGAAGAAAAGGTACCAGCGGAGAATGATTATGTGAATAGACATAATTTGACTGCTCCGAAACCTTCCATAGTTGGGTGCTATGGTGAAATAAATGATGCTATGTGTGCGACTGAGAGATTGTCAGCTGCTGTGAATTCATTCCCATCTAAACGACCAACAGGTAGGGTTGTGGCTATCCTTGAGGGGTCACCTCGTCGGGACACTATCGTCGGTTTTCTCAGTGTCAAGAAGTGGATGTGGAGTAGAGAAGGTAACAAAAAGGATTTGAAGAAGAATAAACATGTATCGACTGCCTCGAACTGTCAATATCTCTTGTTAACACCAAATGATCCTCGGTTTCCGAAAATGATGGTGCCGTTTAAGAGTCTGCCAGACTTTATTTTTAAAAGATTGGAAGCTGGTGATGTGGCAGTGGAGATGGACCTAGTAGCCGCACGGATTGCAGACTGGGCAGAAGAGAACTATATTCCAGAAGCTCATGTCACCGACATATTTGGACGAGGTGGAGAAGTGGAGCCACAGCTTGCTGCAATCTTATACGAAAATGCAATTGATTCTTCAAAATTCGGTCGAGAGACTCTATCATGTCTTCCAAGTATCCCATGGGAAATACCCAAAGAGGAGCTTCAGAGTAGAAGAGACGTCAGAAATTTGTGTGTTCTTACAATTGACCCTGCTACTGCCACTGATCTTGATGATGCACTCTCTGTTGAAAGGTTGCCTGATGGTAATTTTAGAGTTGGGGTCCATATTGCTGATGTCTCATACTTTGTTCTACCAGACTCCGCTTTAGATGAAAATGCCCAAGCGAGGTCAACAAGTGTGTATTTGTTGCAAAATAAATTGCCAATGTTGCCCCCATTGCTCTCTGAGAATCTGGGTTCACTTAATCCTGGGATGGACAGACTTGCTTTTTCTATTTTTTGGGACATCAATCAATCTGGAGAATTTATTCAGCGCTGGATTGGCCGCACTATAATTCAATCTTGTTGTAAGCTCTCTTATGAGCATGCACAGGATATTATTGATGGGTTGCTTGATGATCAAAGTTCTTATGAAGGAGACCATTCTAGGCCAGTGTTACATGGCCTTTTTAAATGGTCTGATGTCGTTACGTCTGTCAAGAACCTTTATGAAATCTCTAAAGTCTTGAAGAAAAAGAGGTTTGAAGATGGTGCTTTATCACTCGAAAATCCCAAAATAGTTTTCTTATTTGATGAAGAAGGGATACCTTGTGATAGTGTGCTCAGTGGAAGGAAGGAGTCGAACATGCTTGTCGAGGAGTTTATGCTTTTGGCCAACAGGACAGCTGCTGAAGTTATAACTAGAGCTTATCCTTCTAGTGCACTATTGCGAAGGCATCCTGAACCCAACCCACGGAAGCTCAGAGAGTTTGAGTCCTTCTGCTCTAAACATGGTCTGAGATTGGACACTACTACTTCCGGCCAGCTTCATATTTCGTTGGAGTGCATTAGACGAGAGCTCGCGGATGATTCTGTGTTATTAGATATTCTAATGTCTTACGCCTCAAGACCCATGCAATTGGCAGCTTACTTCTGCAGTGGAGATGTAGAAGATGAAAATGATAGGGGTCATTATGCCCTTGCTGTTCCTTTATACACACACTTTACTTCTCCGCTCCGGCGCTATCCGGATATTCTGGTGCATCGGATGCTTGCTGCAGCTGTAGAAGCTGAAGAGGTGTATCTGAAGCTCAAGTTGTTGCAAAATCCATATGGGGGAGAAATGAGACACCAAAGATGTTTGACCGATGTACACTTTGATAAAGATGCAATTGGATCACCTGAAGCTCAAGAAGCATTATCTGCAGCAGCATCAAAACATAAGGTTCCTTGTGCAGAAACTGTTGCTGGTATTGCTTCCCATTGCAATGAAAGAAAGTTGGCTTGCAGGCGCGTGAATGATGCTATGGAGAAACTCTACATGTGGGTACTTCTAAAAAGAAAGGAGGTACGTAGAGTATGTTTAAAGCATTCTACTCTTTTACAGCGAATGGTTGGAGGTGGCAATTGATGTTGTGTGATGGCCTCTAATTAATGTGCATGTTAAAGATAAATGCTGGTTTAGAATTGACAAGATAAAGGGATATCTTGCACTAATATCAGGTCTTCTGCCCTCTTTTTCTTTCCTTTCTTTCTTTCTCTTTTTTTTTCGGCCGGGGGGGGGGGGGGGGGGGGGGGGCACAAAAAGTCAGATCTTCTGCCTTTTGTTTTCATGCTTGATCATCTGCGTTTCCCTGATGGTTCAAGCTATCAGTTCACCTGAGGTTTTGCACCCAAATTGCTTTATTTTGGTGCCTGAAATGCTATCAGGTCTTAGCTGAATGTTTGTAAGTGGCAAATCTTGAAGCTGAATTTCAGCTATTGACAAGAGAGTAGGTATGGCCTGAACTTGGCAGGTTCTTCTTCTTCCTCTTTTTTTTTTTTTTTTGAGAATTTAGCAAACACATGAGGCTTGTTTTATTTTGAGTGAAGAACTTTGGATTTTTTTGGAAGTACAGCAAGGTAGGGTGCAACAAAGACAGTTTAGGGGGGCTAAAGTTACAGCCCAAAGAGCACAAGAAAGCTAGAGAAACTTAAAAATATGTCTTTAAGCTACTAATTCATTAGCATACTGTTTGTACATCTCAGATCTTGAAGCTGATTTCAGCCATTGCAAGGAACTAATGAAATTTGGCTTGTTATACGTTGAGTAAAGAACAAGAAGAAATTTAGAAGTTAGAGAGATAGTCTGGGGGCTGAATTTACAGCTCAAAGAGCAAGGGAATGCTAGAGATCCTTGTACTTCATGCTTTGCTGCAAGTCTTTTTGTGTAGAAAGTTCCAATAGCTTTACATGGGAAAGATATGGAGATCTTCCTTCTACTGTATAAACATTTCTAGGATCACAGTAGTCCTCTAATAACTTGTGTCAATCACGTTTTGAATACGAAAAGGGCTGAATGGCAAGATAATAATAATATTTTGTACTCTTAACCGAAAAAAAGAAAGAAGATATTTTGTACTGTTAGATGTTCTGCAAGCTATGTTGCTCAGATATGGGTGTCGGCACCCAACACAGGTGCAGATCTAGGAGTCGGATTCGTCATCCCCTAAATCTTAGAATTCAGGGATACATATAGGAATGGGCACGGGTGTTAATACAGACAATATATATAGATAGTATAGCACCCAAGTTAGGTTATTCAAATCAAGTATGGATCTCACACCCAAATCGCGTCAGATCAGGTGCACCATGGATTTTGAAGGATCTGAGCAGCATAGGCTGCAAGTTTATCTATAAAAGGTTGCAATAGCTACACATGGGAGGATTACAGAACCTGATTATTTGTATAACCTTTTCCCTTGTTCCTTTTTAAAATTTTCATGATGAATATAGTCCTTTCACCTGTGGTCACTTATCTTACTTCGTCCTTGTACATTATCGAATTTGCAAGGACAAGAATAGTCCTTTGATTATTCGTGTGTTATCCTCCGTGCAGATATTGTTCTCAGAAGCAAGAGTAATGGGTTTGGGACCACGATTCATGTCATTATACATTCACAAGCTTGCTGTAAGTTTGTTACCTTGATCAATTGATCATATTAAGTATTTACAATCCAGAAGTTCCCTTTAGGACCAGTTTCTCCATTGGATTCCAGCAAGTTGTTCATGCCTTCTTCTCTAAATATCTTGTTTACACTTGTTATGTGTATGTGACATGTCTCTGAATGTCTTGTTTGTATTGTTTTATACATACTTTCAGACTGAACTGCGCATATACTATGATGAAGTTGAGGGACTGACTGTGGAGTGGCTCGAGGCTACTTCGACATTGGTACTTAGTCAGTCTACAAATAAGCGCTTTAACAAGAGGGGTAGTCCAGGGAAGTGCAGGTCACTTGAAGAAGTAGCACTCATTCTTAGCCCATGTGAGCTGAACCAAGAACTGGATTTGTGTGGACCAAATAATAGGGAAGGGAGCGGTGCGTTACAAATTGGAAATGCTTCAAAATCATGTCTCTCTGGTATACCAAAGATTGAACCTGCTGTTTTCCCTGTGACTCTGCGACTCCTTTCAACGATCACTGTTGCTGTTCATGCTATTGGAGGAGGGTATGGACCCCTTGATATTGGGGCAAGGCTTTTTATTAGTTCATATTTCAAGTAACTTGGCGTTTATATGTGAATATCACTGGTTAAACTGAAGTTGAAAGTGTGATATCTTGGAAGTATGCGCAACTCTGGTGTATAGATACCAAGGTAGTTTATAGGTCGAGTAGAATTCAGATCTTCCGTCTATAGCAAGGGCTCAATGCCGGACTGACATCTAATAGGAGGTGTAGATAAATGGGGTCTTTATAGTGGCTGTTTTTAGTGGAAGCTACCTTTAGGATATGGTACTTGTTTTTGTTGGCCATCTCCTTCCTATGTAAGTTAGCTGACTGTGTTGTATCGGCATTCTGATGTTCTGATGCCAATTTCAGAGACAAAGTTCTGTTTAATGTTTTCTCCTTCAAGTTTCTGCTGGACTAGGACCCATTATTTTTGAAGTTTGGGGATCCTTGACAGTTTTACTTTTGTATGGTTACTGATTTTGGGCTTTAATTCGTGGCTATATAAGTGGTATTATCTGGGGTAAAATGTCAATATTTTCTGTTTTTCCTTTGTAATCTAAATGTGAGATTCTGAAATGGAAACGAATGCGAAAAATGTTGAGACATCTGATGCTTAGAGGCCATAGGCTAGGTGTTCTGCCTTGGTAACCTTTTTTATTTTCCCATTGTTTCTTCAATTAACAAATTTTAGCTCAGTAGTCGGAGGGATCTCGGGGTTCCAAACAACAATCAATACTCCAAATATTCCAAATCCAACGTTTTGCCAACTCATAGCATGTTTTATACAACAAGCTACTACTCCAGCTAAGTTTGAGAAGAGTAAGTCGTAACTTGCCTTGAACTTCTAGCAACGCACCACGAGTTCTCACAAAATGGCCTTTTTTTTTTTGCGTAATGTCTTGGAACTCTCCCAATTTATCAAAATAATGATCCACGTGTGAATACGAGTTTATCGATATCCATATTGTAATAAAAATAGTTCGGGTAAAAATAAAGTCAAAAAGTCAACTGCAAGCTTTGAGGGGCGAACCTGGAACTTTTTTTAATAATTGGTTGACTCAGATGTAAAAAGCTTATGCGTCAAGAATCAGCGAAAACCAAGCATTCTCTCAAATCATCAAAATTTCAATTTCGAAACTCAGGGTAAAAACCCTCCAATTCTTCATCCCTAAACTCTGATCAAAGCTCAGAATCAAAGGTATAAGCGGGAAAATTACCAAAATCGAGATTAGAAACTTACCCCCTTTTAAAAATGAAGAAATCACACCAATAATCATCCCAATTCAAGCTTTAAAAGTCCAAAAATAGTGAAATAAAGTGAAAGATCGTGAAAACCCTTTATTTTAATTGTTGCAATGCGCTACGCGCGATCGTGCTCAACGCCGGGCCAAGTGCTCTGTGCAATGGCACGCGTTGCCCGCGCCGATAGCGCTAAGCCGACTCCCTCCAGTGCGATTGTGCGCATCAGATGACAATAAATTGTTATGTCCTAAATTTGATTTCAACACCCAAAATTTATCCGAGACTATTTGGACATAAATAAATGGTGCAAATCAATCATAAAACACATTTCAAAAATGTTGGAATCATCAAATCACTATTCCTTGATCTTTTTGATAATGTTGGTCGTGGGCAACTTCAAATTTAAGAAAAAAGAGAAATTCATCCAAAAGATTCAAATCATTCCCGAGTCTTCGGGTCTTTGCAAATGATCTAATTAAGTCACAAATCACTCTCTAAGCCTAGTGGAATTGTTAAAACTCAATTTCGTGAATCCTAAATATTTTTATAAAAAAAAAATTTAAAAAATTTTAAAAAAAGAAACATTGCAAAACGACCTTTAAGGGCCGGTACATTATGTCCAAATTACATAGGTTTTCGGGAGAGGTTAAGCATGATACAACCTTAGGAGAACCACACCCCAAAAGCTAGCTATTAAGGTGGAAGAGCCCAAGGTTATATAAGCCCCACATCAATTCCCCATTTAATCGATGTGGGACTCAAGTCCCATACCTTGCAATAGGGATCATAACAAATCACCACGCTCCACATCTATCGTCCTTGATGACTTCACTCTAGGTAGCTTTCAATCTACTATAAGTAGGTAGCTCTTTTCCAGGTAGCCCTTTTCGAGTCAGGTGCCCAGGAACCTCCGTGACACGGTGAACACAAAGGGTGGTGGGTGGCTCTGATACCATTGATACAATCTTAGGAGAACCACACCCCAAACACTAGCTATTAAGGTGGGAGAGCCTAAGGTTATTGATACAAGTTGAAGATATCAGATGAGGAAGTACTGATGAAAAGAAGTTGAATTGATGTGAAGCTGATGTGGAAGAGAGACAATTCTAGAAAATAGTTAGGCTAAGTTGTATTTATGAAATTCCGTTATAGGTTAGTTAAGCAGTTAGTTCAGTTAGTTTTCGGAAATTAGTTAAGATTTTATTGTATTATGTATTCCCTATTTTTCCTTACTGTATTGTATAAATAGGGACTGGATGTACAGAATGGATCATTCATGAATAATATCAATCTCTTATTCCTTCTTATTCTTTTAGCTACCTTCTCGGTTCTTACCCTGAATTAGCCTTCATCTTCTTCGAGTACTTACTCCTAGACTAACAAATTCCACTCGAATTATTCAAGTTGTATCAATTGGTATCATAGCTATCAATTCTTGCAATGGATGTGACGCACAGTAAACATCAAGATTGACCTGCAGATAATATGGAGGACAAGTTATTACTGGTCCAAGAACAATTACAAAAGTTAATGGACAACATGAACGATCAAAATGTGAGAACTGATAAGGAATTGTTGGAGAACAAACACGCCCTTAATGTTATGAAGCAGAAGGAAGGAGAGTTCGAGCCTGGAAGAGCAGAATCTTCTGCTGGAGGTGATCTTCTGGACGTGTTAGACAGATGAACCCAGGGAGAGATCTCCAGGCTGGGGTAAATGGTAACTTTTTTACTCGAATGCTCTAGGGTAGATTTTCCTAGATTTTCTGGCCAAGATCTTAAAACTTGGCTGTATAAGTTGGAGCAATTATTTTCTATGGATGAAATCCCTTATAACCATAGGGTGAAGATCACTTCTATTCACTTTGACGGGGAAGCCATAGCTTGGCACAATTCTTATATCAAAGTTAGAAATTCTGCTGCAGATCCTACTTAGACTGAGTATATTTTGGCTTTAAATGAGAGGTTTGGGGAAGGATTTGAAGATTCGATGGAGGTTATCAATAACTTCAACAAACCAGTGATGTTAAGACTTACCGGGCTGAATTTGATAGGTTATTGACTGGGGTAAACCTATCTAATGAGAATGCCATTAGTTGTTTCTTAGGGGGTCTTAGACTTGAATTGAACAAGTCAGTTAAGATTCAAGCTCCAAGGACTCTAATTTAAGCTTACAGAATTGCTGGATTGCAGGAGGAAGTTTTTGAGGCACAGGCTCAGTCCTGAGGAGTTAGACCTTCTCAAAAATTCAGAATCCCATCTTGCCAAATCCAAATTTCCCTAGATACCAAAACTTCCAAAGAACAACACCACCTAACAATACCTTCAAGAAACCTTTTGAAGCCCCTCCTAATAGAACCAATGGGTTCCAGAACAATGCAAATGGAAGGAGGTTATTTACTGCTGCAGATATGGAATGAGAGCCAAAGGCCTGTGTTTCCTTTGTGATAAAAAGTATGTAAGGGGCCATGTATGTAAAGCCAAGAAACAATTGTTTTTGGTGGAAGTAGATGAAGAGGGAGACCTAGTCATTGAGGAGGAACATGATCAGCTGAAGGTTCAAGAAGAGAAAAATCACACTGATTGTTAAGAGGAGTGCATGACCATATCACTACAAGCATTTACTGGTGTCATGGGGTATCAAACTATTAGAGTCACTAGGTACCATGAGAAGCAGCCTTTACAGGTACTCATTGACACAGGCAGTACCCATAACTTCATTGATGAGGAAGTTGCAAGGAAGTTGGGATGCAAGGCCAGTGCAATCATGCAACAATCTATTAGTGTGGCTGATGGGAGAAAGGTGCAAACTACTTCTATTTGTAGGAAAATGCAGTGGTTGCTACAAGGAACCACATTCTCTTCCGATTTTCTTTTGTTTCATTTAAGGAATGTTGATATAGTTATGGGGGTTCAATGGTTAAATACATTGGGTAGAATTCTTTTTGATTTTAGTAATAGAACCATTGAGTTCATGCACCAAGGGAAGGAGCATGTTTTGAGAGGAGCAACCAATCAGGTCAAGACTGCTAATGCTAGAATATTAAACAAGATGTCTGATGAGCAGGTGCAGTTTTATATGCTATCCTTGGTCTCAGATACAGATGTACAGTGCAATTCTATCTAGGCTGCCCGAGGTATTAATATTCCCTCTGTTCTAATTTCTTTAATGGAACAATACAAGTACATTTTTGTTACTCCTATTACATTACCCCTTCACAGAGGGCCATATGATCACAAAATTCCCCTTGTAGACTCTTCTGTACCTGTTAGTAAGACACCTTACAGGCACCTTGGAGTAAAGAAGGACATTATTGAAAAATTGGTACAAGAGATGTTAGATCAAGGAGTAATCCACCACAGTACTAGCCCCTATGCTTCCCTAGTTGTGCTAGTGAGTAAGAATGATGGTAGTTGGAGACTTTGCATTGACTATAGGGATTTGAATCACTTAACAGTAAAGGATAAGTTTCCCAGCCCTATTATTGAAGATCTGTTGGATGAATTAGGAGGAGCTGAGATTTTTTCTAAGATTGATCTTAGAGCTGGTTATCATAAACTCAGAATGGCACAAGTTGATGTGCATAAGACAACTTTTAAAACTCATGAAGGAAACTATGAGTTTCTGCTAATGCCTTTTGGGCTAACCAATGAACCATCCTCATTCCAAAGTCTCATGAATGCAGTTTCTAAACCTTTACTCAGGAAGTTAGTACTAGTTTTTTAATGACATATTGATTTACAGCAGGACTATGTCTGCTCATCTGGAGCATTTGAAGGTTGTATTTGAGTTGATGAAACATCACAGGTTATATTCCAAGGCATCCAAATGTGCTTTTGGAGTATTGGAAGTTGAGTACTTAGGCCATCTTATTAATGCTAAAGGTGTAGCGACTGATTCTAAGAAGGACTCAGCTGTCCAGGCTTGGCAACTGCCTACCACTATTAAACAACTCAGAGGCTTCCTTAGGTTGGCTGGCTAATATAGAAGGTTCATTCAAGGTCTTGGATTTATTTGCAGACCTTTACATGATTTGCTTAAAAAGGACAACTTTGTTTGGAATGAAGAGGCTACTGCCACCTTCAACACTCTTAAGGAAGCATTAGTAACTGCTCATGTCCTAGCTAAGCCAAACTATGATTTACCTTTTATTATCAAAACTGATGCTAGTGGTACTAGTATTGGTGCTGTCCTAATGCAGCAAGGGCGTCCTATTACTTATATCAACGAGTCATTGGCACCTAGACATCAAGCTATGTGTGTCTATGATAGAAAACTATTAGCTCTCATTTTTGCTGTGACCAAGTGGTCCTGTTATTTGCTAAGTAGACCCTTTATAGTCAGAACTGACCAAAAGGCCCTGAAGCATTTGCTTGAGCAGAATATACATATTGATTTCTAGGTGTCTAGTATTTCCAAACTCATGGCTTTTGATTTTTCTATTGAATACAAAAAGGGGTTGGATAACAAAGATGCTGATGCTCTGTATAGAAATCAAGGATCTGAGATATTATCTTTTTCCTTACTTACTTCTCATGACACACTTTTGAGTTAGATTCAGCACTTTTGAATTACTGATGCTGCTTTGCAAGCAGTGATCACCAAATTGTAGGTGCATCCTTACAAATCCTTTACTTGGATTGATTCCCAGCTTAGGTGGAAGGGTAGATTGGTGGTAGGATCTGACCCTCAGCTTAAGAAGCACCTTATTCAATTATGGAACTATATTCCTCAAGGTGGTCACTCTAGCGTGGATGCTACCACCAAGAGATTGCAATCCCTCTTCTACTGGAATTCTATGTCTCAAGACATCAGGAGTTTTATTAGTAGGTGTCATGTATGTCAAAGGCACAAGTATGATGCAACAGCTTCTCCTGGTCTTTTGTAGCCTCTCCCTATTCCTAATGGGGTCTGGACTGACACTAGTTTGGATTTTATTGACGGTTGCCTAAATCCAAGGGGAAGAATGTTATTTTGGTGGTAGTTGATAGATTGAGAAAATATGGACATTTTATTTCCTTACAACACCCTTACACTGCTCAGGTTGTAGCCCAGAAATTCTTGGATAACATCTTCAGGTTGCATGGCATGCCAACTACTATGGTTAGTGATATGAACCCTGTATTTTTGAGCTCCTTTTGGCAGGAACTGTTTACTCTTTAGGGTGTTCAATTGCATCATTCCACTGCTTGCCATCCCCAAACTGATGGTCAGATAGAGGTCCTGAAAAGAACACTAAAGACTTACCTCAAGTGTTTCTTTTCTGAATGGTATCAACATCCATGAATGGTACACCAACAAACTCTGCTGCTTATGCTGCTAGGGATAATTCTGGACCAAAAGGAAGAGGCGCTGGGAACAAAAGTACTAGTGATAGAGGGTCAGAAGCGGTGGGTAGAGGCCAATCCCGAGTGTTTGCTCTGACTAGGAAGGACTTGGAAGCATCAAATGCAGTTGTCATAGGTACACTTTTAGTATGCTTACTTGATGAAAATTTTTAATTAAACTTGAACTTGGCCCATATACTTGTACTCTCTATTCTGTTGTAAGATTTGACATATAATCCAATAATCACAGGAATACTTTTGGTGTGTTCATTTGATACTATTGCTTTAATTGATCCTAGATCCACTTATTCCTATGTGTCCGTATATTCTGCAATGAGTTTTATTAGATTGCCAAAGTTGTTGAAAAATTCATTTTTGGTCGCTACACCAATTTGAGAATCTTTACTGGTTAAGCGAGTGTATCACTCTTTTCAACTCAGTGTTCAGAGGAAAGACACGTTAGTAGACTTGTTTGAGATGGATATGGTGGATTTTGATGTAATCATGGGCAACGATTGACTAGCACCATGCCACGCATCCCTTGATTGCTATTCTAAAATGGTTCGCTTTAACATACTGGGTGTGCTAAGTTTCATCTTACAAGGCGACCAAGGATCACCTTCGAATAATTTGATATCGTTCATGGGTGCAAAATGAATGCTAAGCAAAGGTTGCCAAGGCTTCTTGGATTTTATCAAGGATACAAAGATTACCACACCAAAATTATAAGTTGTCTATGTGGTTGTAGAATTCCCTAATGTATTCCTAGAAGATCATCCGGATTACCTCCTGTTAGAGAAATCGATTTCAGCATTGATTTAATACCAAGGACACAACCCATATCGATACCTCCATATCGAATGGCACCTACAGAGTTGAAGGAACTAAAAGAACAACTATAAGACCTATTAAACAAGGGATTTATTAGACCAAACACTTCTCCATGGGATGCACTAGTCTTGTTTGTAAAGAAGAAAGATGGAACCATGAGATTATGCATAGATTACCGACAATTAAATAAGGTCACTGTGCGGAACAAATACTCGCTGCCACGTATCGATGATCTATTTGACCAGCTTCAAGGTGGAAGGAGGTTCTCAAATATTGACTTGAGATCGAGATACCATCAGTTACATATTAGAGGTGAAGACATCTCCATGATCGCTTTTCGGATAATATATGGGCACTAAGAATTCTTAGTAATCCTCTTGGGCTAATAAATGCGCCCACAACATTTATGGACATGTTGAATAGAGTGTTCAAGTCGTATTTGGACAAATTTGTGATCGTGTTTATCGATGATATCCTTGTGTACTCCAAAACATATGAAGGTCACGAACAACACTTGCGGATAGTATTACAGGCAGTTCAAGATCATAAATCATATGGTAAATTCTCCAAGTGTGAATTTTGTTTGAACCAAGTTACCTTCCTAGGTCATATTGTATCTGATGAAGGAATCTTAGTTGATCCAAAGAAAGTGGAAGCAATATAGAAATGGCCAAGGCCAACTACCGTGACTGAGATATGAAGCATCTTGGGTCTCATGGGCTATTATAGGTGCTTCGTGTAGGATTTATCCAAGATAGCTGCTCCTTTGACAAAACTAACACAAAAAAATGTCAAGTTTCAATGGTCAGCATGCGAACAAAGTTTCCAAAAGCTCAAGAAAAGTCTGACAACAGACCCAGTATTAGCACTTTTGCCGGAGACTATAGGATTTGTGATTTATTGTGATGCCTCTCGAGTAGAACTTGCATGTAAGCCATAGCTTATGCTTCGAGGTAGTTGAAAAAAGCACGAACAGAATTACCTTACATATGACCTAGGGATGGCCGCAGTGGTTTTTGCTCTCAAGATTTGGCGACATTATTTATATGGAGAGAAATGTGAGATTTATACAGATCAAAAGAGAATGCAATATATCTTTTAGCAAAAAGATTTGAACCTTTGACAATGAAGATGGGTAGAGCTATTGAAGGACTATGACTGTTCAATTGTGTACCATCCAGTCAAAGATAATGTAGTGGCAAACGCATTAAGCTGAAAGTCTATGGGCAGTTTGGCCAACCTGACTGTAATACCCCAAAAGTGCGCAGTAGTAGACCCAAAAGTGAAAAGTTGAAAACTACAGAAATCTGGGAAAAAGGTTGTAGGACGAGAGGAAAAATGACTCGTGGCATGTAACCACAAGCCGTTGTAAGCAGCCGTGGTAAGAGGCTAGTTCTGGTGACAATGTAGACAATGGGCATCACAAAGACCCATTGTGAGAAGGGATGATCCGTTGTCAAGAGTCGTGGCAGGGCAGTGGGATTTAGTAGTGCAGACAACGGGCGACATGACGACTCATTGTGGGAAACAATGAGTCGTTGTTAGCAGTCATCAGAAGAAGCTGGGTTTTTTAGGTGGGCTGTAACGGGTCTCCCAATGACCCATCAGGAGATGCAACGGGTAGTTGGTTGTGGTCGTTGTTGGAGGATAGGGTTTCCAGTGGGCTTGACGAAAGAGAAACAATGACTCGTTGTTGATTGTGACGAGTCATGGTGTGGCCCGTTAGAAGATAAGATGCCGAGGTCCATGAGCAAACCACGGACTAAGTAATGGACCGTTGGTTGGTAGGATGAGTCATCCTATCTGTCCGTTGGTTGATTCCGGAAGTAGGCCTTCAGCAGTGCATACGACGAGGGACATGATGGGTCGTCGTTTATTCCAACACCAGTTAGTGCGTCCGTTGGTTCCATCCAGCCAGATTTTAGGGCAGGTTTATTGAGGGTAATTTTGAATTTTTCACGATATGAGGCCCTAAACTATGTCGTTTTGTCTTGGGAAAGTTGGATTTTTAAGAAAATGACCTATTCTAAACTCTCATTCATGCATGCAAGAATATTGAAAGGTGATCTAAGGAGATTTTAAGTTCTTCTCTTCAGTTCTTCCAATTTCATTCTTGGGGCTTCTAAGGAGAGTTAGAATTTGATAATCCCAGGTATGTAAGGTCATCAATGGGTGAATTCTTCCACACCCATGCTCCTATTCTATGAATTTACTTAAAATTTATCAAAAACTCATGGGGTTTTGTAATTTTATTTATAAAAATCAAATGATTTGATTATGGGTTCTGTGATTTTGAAATATTATCATAATCTATGGATTTTGATCATCTTTTGAGATTTAAATTGATTATAATATTGTTGATTTTGATTTCTAAGAAATTAAGATTAATTATGCATGCCCAATGATGAATCGATTTATGATCTATTTTCCCATTGATGCTCTTTACAAGCCCAACATGAATTACGTTTTAAATTATCAATTTATTATGTTACCCATTATAATTTTATGAAATTCAAGCTATATGCATGATCTACAAGTATGTATGAATATTATTAATCATGAATTATGTTTTTAGCCGACTCACAGGCCTCATGTCATGGCTAGAACACATATGTTCAAGCATGTGTATGATTATCATGATTTAACTAGTCCATGAACTCATATATGTATTATTATGAGCACTATATATGTTTTGGGAGTAGTATCGACTACCGAGTAGGTTCAGAGCTCAGGTTAAGCCCCGAATCTCATGAACTACATGCCACAATAGGTATGTTGGGACCCCTTTCATGTTAGTCCCTGCCAAAACGACTCTTTTCATGGTTATATCACACTTTCATGATCCTATCCTTGGCAAGGTACGGACACCCTCCCGACTAGGGTTACAAGTTGGGCTTCATGTGTGCTCAATGGGGTATGTCGGTTAAGAGAATCTCCCACTGTTCCTCATGATTTATGCATGTTATGATTATGAATATTGGCTCAAGTCATGTTAAGTAAATATCTTCTATTATGATTATGATTATGTTTATGTTACAAATGTTTTGAAAACCTTGAGCCGTATGATATGTTATTATGATTTACTATACGAGCATGATGTCCTACTCTTATGATTACTTATGAATTTCATATATGTTTTAAATGTCCGTTTTACTTACCTTGCATATTCATTGCATTCCATGTACTGACCACATACTTTCTATGCTATATCATTTCATGATACAGGTCCCAGTTCTCAGGCTCATCCTCACCCATAGATAGTTTCAGATTGCTCTCAGCGCTCTTGGTGAGTCCTTATGTTTCGAGGGCTGTATGTTCATACTCTATTGTTTTTCAGCTTCTGGATGTTGGATTAGTTGGGGAGTTGTCCCATCAATCCGTCCTTCATCTTCAGAGGCTTATCATACTGCAAGTTGTATTCAGCCGTATTATATCAGTCTTGTACTGATCTTCCCCTTTGGCTATGTTATGATTACATTCTTATATGTTAAGTCTTCCGCTCATGTGATTTGATTAGATGTATGCTCATGCCATGGATCAACATGGAGTCTCTCTAGGCTCCTTGTCTCGTGCCTACGATCTGGGTGTATGTTTGGGTCGTGACAAACTTGGTATCAGAGCCATAGGTTTGATGTGTCCTAGGAAGTCTTAAAGCCATGTCAGGTAGAGTCTTTTTCATGGGTGTGACGCGCACCACACTTATGACAAAGAGGCTACTAGACATTTAGGAAATGTTCCCTTCTTTCATGAACTATGTCGTGCGATGAACGTCCTTTACTCTTCTAATTCATGCTATTCGCATTTGCAGAATCATGCCTCCATGTTGAGTAAATGCCAGGAGAAACGAAAATGGAAATGATCATGAGGGTGCCCATGATGGTGAGCATCAGCCAACTCCACCCGTTCATGAGGAGCACGTACTAGAGCCAGCCACCCACGCTGAGTTTAGGGCAGCGATTCAGATGATGGCGTAGGCCATGACTACCTAGGTTCAAAATCAGACAATGGCGCATATTCCTTAGAATGGGAATTCATCGGCGGCTAGGGTGAAGGAATTCTTGAGGATGAGCCCTCTGGAGTTCACGGGGTCAAAAGTGGACGAGGATCCACATGATTTCATTGAGGAGATTCTGAAGATCACCCAGGTTATGGGGTGAACAATGGGGAATGCATTGAATTGACCTCCTATCAGCTAAAAGGGGTAGCACATATATGGTTTAAGCAATGGATAGATGTCAAGGCGTAGGGTGCAGGCCCGATAGGTTGGGATGAGTTTCACACTACATTCATGGATCGATTCTTCCCTCGGGAGATGAGGGAGCTCAAGGCGGCCGAGTTTGTTAATCTGAAGCAGGGTAACATGTCTGTCTAGGAGTATGCATTGGAGTTCACCCAATTATCTAAATATGCTCCGGAGTTGGTGGTGGATCAGCGGGCTCGGGTTAGCCGTTTTGTGCATGGAGTAGCAGATTATCTGGACAAGGATTGCCGGATCGCCATGCTTCACTGGGACATTGATTTTCCCTGTATTTTATTGCATGAGCAACAGATGGAGTCAGTCTACAGGAGGTAGAGAGAGGCCAAGAGGGCCAGGAGATAGCTACGGGGTTTCTCAAGCCAGGTCAGGGGGTGGACCACGTCTGTAGACCCAGCATAGGTCCATTGCTCCAACTTTATCATAGGCCAACACGCCATCCAGGTTCAGGGGAGATAGAGGAGCAGGGCTACAGGCTCGAGGGATCATGGTAGCATGCAGGTGGAGGGCACTTTTCCAGTTTGTGCTAAGTGTTGCAACAATCATCCCAGGAAGTGCTTGGTCGGCGCGAATGCTTGTTTCGTGTGTGGCAAACCTGGGCACAGGATCAAAGATTTCCTGCAGCCAGTTCTATCGCTGCAGCAGCACGACCCCCTCAGCAAGGCACCTCCACTAGTTTAGCAAGTGGTCAAGGACAAAATAGGTTTTATGCCCTAGTGCATCAACAGGAGTAGGAGGCTTCGCCAGATATGGTCACGGGTATGTTGCAAGTCTTCCATATTGATGCTTATGCTTTGTTAGATCCAGGAGCTACTTTGTCTTTTGTGACCCCTTACATTGCTAGTAGTTTTGGATTTAGTCCTGAAATTCTGTCAGAACCGTTCTCCGTAGTCAGTGAATCAGTGGTAGCTAGGTGGGTATATAGAGGTTTCCCCATTACAGTGTTGCATAAGGTTACCTCTGTTGACTTTGTGGAGTTTTCCATGGCCGACTTTATATCATCTTGGGTATGGACTGGTTGTTTGCATGTTATGCTTCAATTAATTGTAGGACCCGTGCGGTGAAATTCCAATTTTCGGGTGAGTCAGTTCTGGAATGGAAGGGTAATTCTGCTGTACCAGCCGATCGATTTATTTCATATCTTAAGGACAGGAAAATGATCTCTAAGGGTTTCATGTATGACCTAGTTAGGGTTAAGGATGTAGAGTTCGAGACCCCGACTGTTCAGTCATTTCCAGTGGTATGTGAGTATCCGGAGATTTTCCCTGATGATTTGCCAGGTGTTCCTCCAGAAAGGGAAATTGATTTCAGTATTGATCTATTGCTAGATGCGCAGCCTATCTCCATTCCTCCTTACAAGATGGCTCCAGCGGAGCTAAAAAAGATAAAAGAATAGTTGAAGGACTTGTTGGATAAGGGTTTCATTAGACCGAGTGTCTCCATGGGTGCATTGGTTCTCTTTGTTCGAAAGAAGGATGGATCACTTTGGATGTGTATTGATTATCGGCAGTTGAATAAGGTCACTATCAAGAAAAAGTACCCCTTGCCCAGGATTGATGATTTATTTGACCAGCTCCAGGGTGCCAGGTGTTTCTTGAAGATAGATCTCAGGTCCGGGTATCACCAACTCAGAGTTTGGAAGAGTGATATCCCAAAGAAAGCCTTCAGAACCCGTTATGGCCATTATGAGTTTGTAGTTATGTCATTTGGACTAACCAATGCTCCTGAAGCTTTTATGGACCTGATGAACAGGGTGTTCAAGAAATATTTGGACATGTTCGTGATCGTGTTCAACGATGATATCCTTATATACTCCTGGAGTGAGGAGGAGCATGCCGCTCATTTGAGGATAGTACTGCAGACTCTCAAGGATTGTCAGATGTATGCATAGTTTAGCAAGTCTGAATTTTGACTAGACTCGATGGCATTTATGGGTCATGTGGTGTCAAGTGAGGGCATAAAGGTAGATTCGTAGAAGATCGAAGTGGTGAAGGATTGGACCAGACCAGTGAATCCTTTAGAAATTTGGAGTTTCTTGGGCCTAGCAGGCTACTATCGAAGATTTGTTGAGGGCTTTTCATCAATTGTAGCCCCATTGATCAGGTTGACACAGAAAAAGATAAAGTTCCAATGGTCGGAGGCTTGTGAGAAAAGCTTCCAGGATTGAAACCCCGACTCACTTCAGCACCAGTGTTGACTTTACCCGAGGGTATGGATGGCTTTGTTGTATATTGTGATTCTTCGAGAGTCAGAATGGGATGTGTGTTGATTCATCATGTGAAAGTAATAGCATATGCCTCTTGACAACTGAAAGTTCACGAAAATAATTACCCGACCCTGATCTCGAGTTGGCCGCGGTGGTGTTTGCATTGAAGATATGGCGGCATTACTTGTATGGGGTTCACGTGGACATGTTCACAGATCACAAGAGCCTGCAATATTTTTTCACGCAAAAAGATATCAATATTCGGCAAAGGAGGTGGTTGGAGTTATTAAAGGACTACGATATGAGTGTTCCTTACCACCTGGGCAAGGCTAACGTGGTGGTGGATGAACTTAGTAGGCTCTCTATGGAGAGTGTGTTCCACGTTGATGAGGGAAGGAAGGAGTTGGTGAAAGATGTCCACCAGCTTGCAAGGTTGGGAGATAGATTGATCGACTCGACCAATGGCGACGTTGTTGTGCAGAATGGGTCAGAATCGTCCTTGGTGGTTGATGTCAAATCTAAGTAAGATGAGGACCCAATTTTTAGGAAGCTGAAGGAAGTGGTGCAGAGTCTAAAGGTAGAGGTTTTCTCCTAAGAGCGAGATGGTGTGCTACGGTACCAGGGTCGACTATGTGTCCTGGACGTTGATAATTTGAGAGTTCGAATATTGCATGAGGCACATGGTACCAAATACTCTATCTATCTAGGATCCACAAAGATGTATTAGGACTTGCGAGAAATCTATTGGTGGGATGGTATGAAGAAGGATATTGCATAGTTCGTAGCCAAATGTCCAAACTATCAGTAAGTGAAACTAGAGCATCAAAGGCCGGGAGGTGTACTTTAGGATATTAGCATTCCTACATCGAAGTGGGAAGAGATTAATATGGATTTCATTATAGTCCTACCTCTTACTTGACGACACTATGATTCCATCTGGGTGATGCTAGACAGGCTAACCAAGGTTGCACACGTTCTACCGGTTAAGACCAAGGATTCAGCGCATGACTATGCCAAATTGTATATTCAGGAGTTGGTTCGACTTCATAGAGTTCCTTTTTCTATTATTTCAGACTGAGGTACTCAGTTTACCTCCCAGTTCTGGCGGTCTTTTCAGAAGGGATTTGGGACTCAAGTCAAGCTCAACACAGCCTTTCATCCGCAAATGGATGGCCAAGTCGAATGAACAATACAAAATCTTGAGGACATGTTGAGGGAATGTGTTATGGATTTTAAAGGTAGTTGGGATGATCATTTTCCCTTGATCGAGTTTTCTTATAATAACAATTGTCCCTCTAGCATCCAGATGGCACCGTTTGAGGCTCTTTACGGGCAAAGGTGTAGATCGCCCATTAGATGGTGTGAGATTGGTGAGGCAGCCATGATAGGACTTGATTCAGTTTATGAGGCCATGGTAAAGGTTCAGTTGATAAGGGACTGGTTGAAAACTGCTCAGAGTTGTCAGAAATCATATGCCAATGTGAGGAGAAGGGCTGGAGTTTGATATGGACGATTGGGTATTTCTCAAGGTATCTCCCATGAAGAGAGTCATGCGGTTCGAAAAGAAAGGGAAACTTAGTCCTCGATATGTTGGCCCCTATCGAGTGGTGAGAAGAGTTGGTAAGGTGGCGTATGAGTTGGATTTGCCATCAGAGTTATCTGCAATACATCCCGTGTTTCATGTGTCCCTTTTGAAGAAATGTTTGGGAGATCCAACTCTAGTAGTTCTGGTGGACAACATCAGTGCGAAAGACAGCCTCAACTATGAAGAAGTTTCGGTGAAAATATTAGATCGTCAAGTCCGTAAGATAAGGAACAAGGAAGTAGCCTCAGTTAAGGTTTTAAGGAGAAATCAGCATGTTGAGGGAGCTCCGTGGGAAGCTGAAGCAGATATGATGGCAAAATGCCCACATTTATTCTCTATCGGCTCAGCTCCGACCTGAGGTATCAGTTTTACTCTATGATTCTATTTAGTTTTCATGTTCAGTTCATGTGTTCAAGTTTCTTTTATGTGTATGTGTGTATGTGAACCATGAGATCAGTTCAGCTATGTGTTATCAATCGGAGATAGTCATTCCATAAGAATTTCGGTTAAAATGATCAGTGTTTGCATATGATAATTGCATGTCTCTATTTCCTGCTTGTTTCTAATATTCAAGGATGAATGTTCCCAAGGGGGAGATATTGTAATATCCCGAAAGTGCATAGGAGTAGTCTCGGAAGTGAAAAATTAAAAACTGCAGAAATTTGGGAAAAAGGTTGCAGGACGAGAGGAACAACAACTCGTGGCATGTAACCATGAGCCGTTATATGCAGCCGCGGTAAGAGGCTAGGCCTGGTGACACTGTAGGAAATGAGCATCACGACGACCCATTGTGAGAAGGGATAATCCGTTGTCAGGAGTCGTGGTAGGGCAGTAGGATTTAGCAGTGCAGACAACGGGTGACATGACGACTCGTTGCGGGAAACAAAAAGTCGTTGTTAGCAGTCATCAGAAGAAGCTGGGTTCTTCATGTGGGCTGTAACGGGTCTCCCAATGACCCGTCAGGAGATGCAACGAGTCGTTGGTTGTGGTCGTTGTTGGAGAATAGGGTTTCTAGTAGGCTTGACAGAAGAGAAACAACGACTCGTCGTTGGTTGTGACGAGTCGTGGCGTGGCCCGTTAGGAGATAAGATGCTGAGGTCCATGAGAAAACTACGGACGAAGTAACGGACCGTTTGTTGGTTGGACGAGTCGTCCTATCCGTCCGTTGGTTGATTCTGGAAGTAGGCCTTCAGCAGTGCATACGACGAGGGACATAACGGGTCGTCCTTTGTTCCAACGATCTGTTAGTGCTGTCCGTTGGTTCCATCCGTCCAGATTCCAGGGCAGGTTCATTAAGGGTAATTTCAACTTTTTCACGATATGAGGCCCTAAACTACGTCATTTTGGCTTGGGAAAGCTGGTTTTTAAGAAAATGACTTATTCTAAACTCTTATTCATGCATGCAAAAATATTGAAAGGTGATCTAAGGAGATTTTAAGTTCTTCTCTTCGATTCTTCCAGTTTCATTCTTGGGGCTTCTAAGGAGAGTTAGAATATGATAATCCCAGGTATGTACGATCATCAATGGGTGAATTCTTCCACACCCATTCTCTTATTCTATGAATTTACTTAAAATTTATCAAAAATTCATGGAGTTTGTAATTGTTTTTGTAAAAATCAAGTGATTTAATTATGGGTTTTGTGATTTTGAAATATTATCATAATCTATGGATTTTGATCATCTTTTGAGATTTAAATTGATTATAATGTTGTTGATTTTGATTTCTAAGCAATTAAGCTTAATTATGCATGCCCCATGATGAATCGATTTATGATCTATTTTTCCATTGATGCTCTTTATAAGCCCAACATGAATTATGTTTTAAATTATGAATTTATTATGTTACCCATTATGATTTTATGAAATTCAAGCTATAAATATGATCTACAAGTACGTATGAATCTTATTAATCATGAATTATGTTTTTGGCCGACTCGTGGGCCTCATGTCATGGCTAGAACATATATGTTCAAGCATGTTTATGATTATCATGATTTAACTAGTCCATGAACTCATGTATGTATTATTATGAGCACTATATATGTTTTGGGAGTAGTATTGAACACCGAGTAGGTTCCAGGCTCAGGTTAGGCCTCGGATCTCATGAACTATGTGCCACCGTAGGTATGTTGGGACCCCTTTCATGTTAGTCCCTGGCCCAAATGGCCCTTTTCATGGTGATATCACACTTTCATGGTCCTACCTTTGGTAAGGTACGAACACCCTCCCGACTAAGGTTACAAGTCAGGCTTCATGTGTGCTCATATGGGGTATGTCGGTTAAGAGAATCTCCCACTGTTCCTCATGATTTATGCATGTTATGATTGTGAATGTTGGCTCAAGTCATGTTAAGTAAATCTCTTCTATTATGATTATGATTATGTTTATGTTACGAATGTTTTGAAAACCTTGAGCTTATGATATTTTATTATGATTTACGATACGAGCATGATGTCCTACTCTTATGATTACTAATGAATTTCATATATCTTTTAAATGTCCTTTTACCTTACCTTGCATACTTAGTACATCCACGTACTGACCACATACTTTCTATGCTGTATTGTTTTATGATATAGGTCCCAGTTCTTAGGCTCATCCTCACCCGTAGATAGTTTCAGATTTGCTCTCAGCGCTTTTGGTGAGTCCTCATGTTTCGAGGGTTGTATGTTCATACTCTATGTTGTTCTTTCAGTTTCTTGATGTTGGATTAGTTGGGGAGTTGTCCCATCAATCCGTCCTACATGTTTAGAGGCTTATCGGACTGCAAGTTGTGTTCAGCCGTATTGTATAAGTCTTGTACTGATCTTCCCCTTTGGAAATGTTATGATTACGTTCTTATATGTTAAGTCTTTCGCTCATGTGATTGGATTAGATGTATGCCTATTACATGAGTCGACATGGAGTCTCTTGGGGCTCCTTGTCCTGTGTCTATGATCCGGGTGTATGTTTCGGTCGTGACACTGACCCCGTTAAGGAGACCTCTAGAAAGATAAATTCACAAATTGAAAGAGAATGGAGTAACCTTTAGCTTGGACCACGTTGGTTCATTATTGGCATGTGTCCAGGATAATTCATCGCTAATGGAAGATTAAAAGGAAAAATAATACTTGGATTCTCGGTTATGCACAATTAGAGATGAAAGTGGCGATTGCATTTGCGTATCGGATGTTGATGGTTTAAGAAAAACGTTGCTCTTAGAAGCACATGGCTCCAAGTACTCAATTCATCTGACATCCACAAAGATGTATCAGGACCTTCGCCAGTTGTACTGGTGGGAGGGTATGAAGCAAGATGTTGTGAATCATGTCACTCAATGTTTGACTTGCCAACAAGTTAAGGCTGAGCATCAGAGACTCACAAGGTTAATGCAACAACTCAAGATACTATCGTGGAAGTGGGAGCGAATCACCATGGATTTTGTGACTGGTTTACCGCGTACTCTCAAGGGATATGATTCCATATGGGTAGTCGTAGATCGATTGACGAAGTTAGCACACTTATTGCCAGTTAAAACTACCTATAATGGTTCATGTTATGCACAAATTTATATGGACGAGATTGTCAGGCTTCATGGGGTTCCAATTTTTATTATATTGGATAGGGGTTCCCAGTTCACCTCGCACTTATGGAAAGCATTCCAAGGAGCATTGGGAGCACTAGTGGATCTGAGTTCTGCATTTCACCCGCAGACTGATGGACAATCAGAGCGAACCATACATACATTGGAAGATATATTGAGATCTTGTTTTCTTGATTTTGGTGGTAGCTGGGATAAATACCTACCTCTAGTTGAGTTTGCTTACAATAACAACTTCCAAGCTAGTATACAAATGGCTCCTTATGAGGCTTTACATGAAAGACGATGTCGATCTCCCATTGGGTGGTTTGAGGCTGGTGAGGCAAAGATATTGGGCCCGGATCTGGTAAAATCAGCATTGGATAAGGTTTAAATGATTAAACAGAGATTGCTAATAGCTCAGAGTAGGAAAAAGCTTATGCGGATAAACGACATCGAGAGTTAGAGTTTTTAGTTAGAGATCATGTATTCCTATGAGTATCACTAATGAAAGGCGTCTTGAGATTTGGGAAGAAGAGAAAATTGAGTCCAAGATACATCGGGCCATACAAGATACTTGACTGAATTGGTGTTGTTGCATATTAGTTAGCGCTTCCACCTGAGTTGTCATCTATACATTCAGTATTTCATGTGTCTATATTGCAGAAGTACATACCAGACTCCAGTCATGTGCTCGAAGCATCAAATATTCAGTTAGATGAACATCTAACCTACGAAGAGGAACCAGTGATTATAATAGAAAGATAAGTAAGAAAGTTGCAATCGAAAGAGATTGCAACAGTAAAAGTAGTATGGAAAAATCATACTAAGGAGGAAGCATGATGTGCTGTGCGCTTTCGACACTTAAAACTGAGAAAATAGCATGGACTTAGGTATGTTCATATGGATATGAGGTACTTTTACTTTGATTTCAGGGAAAATAGGTGTTGAAGCAAGAATGTGCAAAAGAGGCATAAAAGTGCAGAAAATCAGCCAAGTATAAGTCTCAGTACGAGCCGTATTAAGAATCATGGTGAAAGTCAGAAGGTTGGAATAAGAGGAATGTACGACTCTCAGTACGAGTCATAACTGCAGTCGTGGTAATCTTTAGAGAAATTTGCATAAGGCAGTCTCTTGGTATGGGTGGACTCATGGATTCTAGCACTCACTTACGACCCGTACCATGAGCCATGGTGAGTTTCAAGTGATTCTTCAAGACTTGGCAGAACTTCAGATACAACAAGAAGTACGAATCGTAGGAGGAAGGTACTAGGTGTACCACAATACTAGTGGAAAACCTCAGAAGATGTTAGAGTTCTCAGGGCCAAACCATAGATGCATTGTACGACTCGTAGGACTATGGTACGAGTCGTACCAGCCCACTAACACTTAGTCAAATCTGCAGCAGCTAAGGATGTACGAGAAGCATGTACGACTAGTATAATCCTGCTGTGGGTCGTAGGTTTAGTCGTGATATAGTCGACCCCAGATACGAAAAACTCCCTATTAGCTTAGGAAAAAGTTTCTAATGTGTCATGACCCGAACATAGGCTCAGATCGAGACACGAGACAAGGAACCCCGAGAGGCTCCAAGTTGATCCATGGCATTAACATAACCTCTAACTCAATCAATAAAAGCGGAAGATCAACATAATAATCACAGCGGAAGTCTGAACACAACATAGCATTAGAATACATACACAAATCCGAAGCTGATTATACACTATGTCTGAAAAGCCTCTAATTCTTATGAGTTGATGGGACAAGACCCCAACCAACTCTCTAAGTTTGAAATTGAAAATACAAATATAATTGATAAGGAATGGTCCTCAGGAGATGAGGACTCACCACTGAAGCTGGATGCTAACTCCAAAATTGGCTAATGACGGGGCTGAATCTGAAGATCGGAGCCTGTATCATAAAATGATACAACATAGAGTATGCAGGCAGTACATGGAATGTACTGAGTATGCAAGGTAAGTAAAACCACATAAGTAATTTAAGTCATTGAAACATGCATAATATAAAACATTATCAAGATAAGAATATGAGAGTATGGCTTGCATGCTATTTTCTGAAATCATTATATGAACATAACTGAACATCAAAACTGAATTGAATGACCCAAAGCTAAAATCTGATAATCATCAATAAAACTAAACATTGGGTCATACCTTCTTTAAAACATAAATACATATATCATGAGTGAAAACATGCATAACTGAAATCATGAGGAACAATGGGAAACTCGTCATATAACCGACATTACAACGATAGAGATTATGTGGTCCCGACTATCACACTCAAGTGGGCAAAGCCGTCTAAAGCATTTCCAAGGATAAAGACGCTACCATGATATCAATATCAAGATAAAGGCCCCTTGGGGCAAGGGAAAGCTCACAAAGGAGGTCCCAAATAATCTGATCATACTTACGTTGGCTTGTAGTTCTAAGGCATAGGGTTGACTGACCCTTAGTCTACTCGGTGCTAGACACTACTCCCAAAAACATGCATATGCTCTCCATCATTTTTCAACGAAGCTGACCATCATCTAGTGACGAAGATGAATAGTCATATACATATAAAATCTGAAATCATACATGAGGAGCCTTGGGTCAAACCACACCACAAGCTGAACATAATTGGGAGTCTTGACTCCAAAACTATGTGGTGAGCTAATTCGTGAAATCATAAATCATACTTAAACATATGGGCTTGCCCAATACTTAAACATTCTTGAAAATACTTAATTCACTTGAAAACATGATTATAGACATGGGTAACTTGAAAACATACTTTTCATCACAAATATCTCATCATACTTGAACATACATCATAAATCTCAATTTTCATGAACTTTCATGGATGGGCATCATAATTTATAGAACTTGAAAACATGATTCATAATTGAAAACATTATAAAATTTGCCCATGAATCATAATTCAATAATAAAAACATGCTTAGATCATACCCGTGGTAGAAACTTAGGAAATTCATTGTCACGCCCCACCTTGGGAGGCATGACTGGAACCTGGTGACCTACTAGGATCTGGAGTGCTGAGCTGACTGAGCCTAAGCACCTCTGGTGCAGGGCTAACTCTAACTCTAGAATCAAGAAATCAACGGGCTATATAGCGGATGTAAATATAACCCCCGACTGAGAAGGCCTATAGCCACCTGTGAAAATAAACAGCTAACCAAAGACAAACAATCATAGAGAGTCCTATGTGGGCCGACAAGGCCACCATGATATCTAGTTATAACTAGAAAGTAAAATCAGATGCTAAACTGAACTATGACCGACAAGGCCTCCAATCAACAGCTAAATAGGGCCCCACATTGCCAACACACATAATCTAAAAAACATATGGGCCCCACACAACCAATTTCATCTAACCACAGGGAAATAATACAATCTGCAAGCCTCTGGAGTAATAAGATGGTCGGGACAGGGCCCCGGCCTACCCATACTGTACAAAAAAAGAAATAAACCTCTAAAACACAAGCTCCAGAAGAAGGGAGCTGACGGATCTGTACAGCTGACTGGAATTACGAGGGACCTGCTCCTCGTCTATCTGTACCTGCAGGCAAGTATTGCAACGCCCCAGAAGAGGGAAGTCAGTACCACAGGTACTGAATATGTAAAGCAGTAACTTTAAATAACTGAAAGTAAGGAAATAGAACTGACGATAATTGAAGTAAAGAAAACGGACTGAAGATGACTGAAGTAGTGAAATCAGGGCTAAACATAACTGTAATAAGGAGGATAGAGGTCATACTTGACAAGAGAGGCGTCTTACTGTCTAACTATCAGTAACTAAAGTAAACATAAACCTTACCTGGCTCCCATAAGCCGGAAGGTACAATCAGCACAGAATAACCCACCTAGGACCCCATTAGCCTAGTGAGTACACCTCAATCTATATACCCCTATTCAGGTCATACTGAGTCAACTACAAGCTTTAAGCATCCTGCCGATCCCCTGGGTCTGCAACTGTGCCCGCTCGGCCCCTGATTGTAGCTGTATCTGAGTCCAGAGGACTCTTAATATCTACACCCTGGGCGTAGGCGCTCAGCGGGGGTGTGTACAAGGCCAACCACGGCATATGAGGATCTGGATCGCCATTTTCATCCCTTGCAGATGGCATGAAGCTCCATAGAGCGACATATCCTCGCCCCTGGGGGGCGGTGACACAGCTATTAACCCTAGGGTGGTCACAAAAGCTATACAAGTGTAATTTAGCCCAAAATAATACAATTTATGAGTCTTGACTGACAACAACAACTAGACATGATAACATACTCTTGACATGCTTTACTTGGATTCATACTGAAGAAACTAACTTGCCGAATGAAAATTCCTTAACATACCTCATTCGCTGTTTATCGATTAATTGGCGAGTTTTGGATCGTATTCAACTTCCCTTCTCAACTATAATCATATTAACGGAAGAATAGGGCTACTTTATTACTATATTCGAAGTAAACGATAACTTACATATATATATATATACTGACTATACTTAAGATTATCGAAAGACGATCAAAAACTCATAATTTCTCGAGAATCTAGAAGGGAGAAATACTTACTTTAGGCACGTGATCGTATTTACACTAGTTTGGAACAATTCCATCAACTTACGCTCGGCAGGATGATAATTTTCCAGGTGTATTTTATGAAAATAACTCCACAGCGATGCTCCTTGCAACTTTATACTTCAATACCCGGAGTTAATTTGGATTTGGACGGTGTTTAGTGGCGTAATTGGATGATTTCCAAAGGTTTTCCTTCAGTCTCCCTCTGTTCTGGCTGTGATTATTTGGATATGATCCAACTTCTAAGTGTGAGACCTTAATATACTTCAGGCAGCAGACAAGGCAACGTGGCACTCTGCCCATCGCGCTGATTCTGCTCCATGCCACGTTAGCTAATGTGGAGGAGCTGCTCCGTGCCACTTTTCCCCTCTGGGCAGCTTGATTTGGCCTCCTTACGTGAAATCCCGACTTTGCACTCGTTCGGCCTTTCCCCGGGCCCTTTCCTTGTAGTATGACACTCTAAAACTCTCAACCAACATACAAATAGGCTGACTAAATGTTAGAAACTTACGGGGTGTAACATTCTCCCCCCCTTAAAAACATTCGTCCTTGAATGTTAACTTCTACTTGCAAGAACCTTAACCTTGCAATTATTTATCCTGGAAAAGTTTCGGCAGAGTCTCCCCTGTAATATGGACTATCCAAAAAACCTCTAGCTGCACAATTTGACTAAGTCTGAAATAACTTAGGATATCTGGTTTTCATACCGTCTTCGGCCTCCTAGGTCATCTCCTCTCGGTTCTTATTTCACCATAACACTTTAACGGAAGCAACATCTTTAGTTCTTAGTCTACGGATCTGCCGATTTAGTATGGCTACTGAAGCTTCTTCATAAGCTAACTCCTCAGTGATTTGGACGTATTTAACTGTGACAATCCGGGAGGGATCTCCTATGCACTTCCTCAGCATTGATACATGAAAAACTGGGTGAATGGATTCTAATTCTTGAGGTAAATCCAATTCATAAGCCACCTGGCCTATCCTTCGGTGAATCTGATAAGGCCCAATAAACCTCGGGTTGAGCTTGACTTTCTTACGAAATCTCATCACACCCTTCATCAGTGAAACCTTCAGGAATACCCAGTCATCCACATTAAACTCTAGGTTTCTCTGCTGCACATCAGCATAAGATTTCTGGTGGCTCTGAGCCGTCAGCAGACGTTCCCTGATAAGCTTTACTTTCTCTTCTGACTGATGGATAATATCTGGCCCAATTGATGCCGATTCTCCTACCTCAAACCAACCAGCTGGAGACCTGCACTTCTGCCCATATAGCGCTTCATAAGGCGCCATCTGAATTGCTGAATGATAACTGTTATTATAGGCAAATTCGATAAGCGGTAGATGTTCATCCTAGCTGCCTCCAAAATCTAGCACACACGCCCGTAACATATCCTCGAGCGTCTGGATTGTACGTTCTGCCTGCCCGTCTGTCTGAGGATGGAAGGCTATTCTTAGGTTAACCTACGTCCCCAGGCCCCTTTGAAAAGATTGCAAAAATTTAGCTGTAAACTGCGCCCCTCTGTCAGAGATAATTGACAACGGAACACTATGCAATCGAACTATTTCTCTAATATACAACTCAACATAATCTTCGGCTGAAAAGGTAGCCCTTATTGGCAGAAAGTGAGCTGATTTTGTCAACCTATCCACAATTACCCAGATAGAATCATATTTATGCCTGGTACGAGGTAACCCTACTACGAAATCCATATTAACTACCTCCCATTTCCATAAAGGCATGGCTATATCCTGTGTTAGTCCGCCTGGTTTCTAATGTTCAGCTTTCACCTGTTGGCAATTGGGACATTGAGCTATGAATTATGCTATCCCCTTTTTCATTCCCGGCCACGAGTAAATCTCTTTTACGTCATGGTACATTTTTGTTGAACCTGGATAGAGAGAGTAACGACATAGTGTACCTCGCCCATAATTTGCTGGCAAAGCCCTGCCATGTCTGGAACGCAGAGGTGATCCCTATATCTCAAAACTCCGTCCTCAGTTACCTGGAAATCTATCACTTCCCCTCGCTGCACCCTATTTCTAAGCTGAACCAGGCTAGGATCTTCATATTGCCATTCATTCACTTCCACAACCAATGATGACCCTGCAGTATTCTGGATTACCGCTCCATTGTCTCCTTATTCTACTATATGAATGGCTAAACTGGCTAGCTGATGCAATTCTTGGGCCAATTCCCGCCGCTCGGGCTGTAAATATGCCAGGCTTCCCATGGATTTGCGACTAAGTGCATCTGCTACATCATTGGCCCTTCCTGGGTGATATAAAATATTCACATCATAATCCTTTAATAGCTCCAACCAGCGACGCTGCCGAAGATTCAACTCTTTCTAGGTAGAAATATACTGCAGGCTTTTGTGATCAGTGAAAATATCTACGTGGACGCCATACAAGTAGTGTCTCCATATTTTCAAGGCATGAATCACCGCGGCTAACTCTAGGTCATGGGTAGGGTAGTTCTTCTCATGCTTCCTCAGCTGCCTGGAAGCATATGCAATCACCTTACCTTGCTTCATCAAAACACATCCTAACCCAACACCCGAAGCATCACAATAGACTGCATAACCCTCTGTTCCTTCTTCCAATGCTAGTACCGATGCTCATGTCAATCTATCTTTCAGTTCCTGAAAGCTCTGCTCACATGCCTTAGTCCAATGGAATTTTGCTGCCTTTTGTGTCAATTTGGTTAAAGGTGTTGTTAAAGTGAAAAATCCTTCCACGAATCATCTATAATACCCGCCTAACCCCAGGAAACTACGTACCTCGGTCGGAGTGGTAGGTCTAGGCCATGTTTTCACTGCCTCTATCTTCTACGTATCTACTTGTATACCAGCATCTGACACAATATGGCCTAAGAAGGCTACTGAAATCAGCCAAAATCATATTTAAAAATTTTTGCATATAGCTAGCGATCTTTGAGAATTCGGAGCACTGTCCGTAGGTAATCCCGGTGATCTGCCTCTGAGCGGGAATACACCAGAATATCATCGATAAATACTATCACGAACAAGTCCGGTATGGTCTGAAAACATTGTTCATCAGGTCCATGAGCACTGTTGGGGCATTTGTCAGTCCGAAGGACATGACTAGAAATTCAAAGTGGCCATATCTGGTCCTGAAGGTAGTCTTTGGAATATCTCTTTCACGAACCCGGACCTGATGATAGCCTGACCTTAAGTCAATCTTTGAAAAATACCTCGCTCCCTGTAACTGATCAAATAGGTCTTCTATTATGGGATGAAGGTACTTATTCTTGATAGTGACTTTGTTCAGCTGCCGATAATCTACACACATACTGAGGGAGCCGTCCTTCTTCCTCACGAACAGAACTGGTGCACCCCATGGTGAGGTACTCGTCCTGATAAAGCCCTTGTCTAGAAAATCCTTCAATTGTTCCATTAGTTCCTTGAGTTCAGCAGGAGCCATCCGATATGGAGGAATAGATATAGGCTGAGTGCCTGGTAATAGGTCGATTCCAAAATCAATTTCCCTTTCTAGGGGAATACCCGGAAGCTCATCTGGAAATACGTTGGGAAATTCATTAACCACTAGAATAGACTGAAGGGTCGGAGGCTCTGCCCGAACATCCTGAACTCTGACAATATGATAAATGCACCCTTTTGCTATCAATTTTCTCTCCCGAAGATAGGAAATAAACCTACCTTTTGGCTTGGCTGTACTACCTTTCCACTCCTGTACTGCCTCCCCTGGAAAGTGGAATTGGACAATCTTGGTCCAACATTCAACAATGGCATAGCATGGAGCTAGCCAATCCATACCCATAATGGCATCAAAATCAACCATTTCTAGTTCTATCAAGTCTGTCATAGTCTGACGACTGGCAACCTCTACTATACACCCCCGATAGACCCTTCTGGCTATGATAGAGTCACCAACGAGTGTAGATATTGAGAAAGGTCGCCGAAGAAATTCTGACATAATACTAAACTTTTGAGCCACTAACGGTGTAACATAGGACAAGTTGGATCCTGGATCTATCAACACATAAGCAGGATGAGAGAAAATGTTCAGCATACCTGTCACAACATCGGGTGACGACTCTGACTCCTGTCGCCCCCGTAGTGCATAAGTACGGTCTAGGCCGGCAACTGAATTGGAGGCCCCTGATCTGCCTCGGCCTCTACCGGCTAAAACTGAGGGCCTACGCCCTGCCGGGGATGCTGGAGCTCGTGATCCTGCCGATCCCGATCACCCTGACCCCTAGTTGGACAATTCCTTATCTGGTGACCCTCCTGTCCACAAATGTAGCATACTGTGGAAGTATACTTGCATGATCTAGAGTGGCGTCGATTGCAAATAGGTAAAAGTTGTATTGTAAACCCACTCTGCTCCACTCCCCTCTGCTGCTGTGAACCTACTGCTCGTGAACCTTCGCTGGGCTCTGGCTGCCCTTGGTGACTAGACCTGCTCCTCTACCACTGCGGTGGAGGCGGGGGTCTAGGAGGCCTATCTGATAACCGTGGCCTAGGTCCTCCCCGGGAATCCTCCTGTAATTCACCCAATCTGTCCCTGCGGCGCTGCTCCTGACTTGTCCTCCTAATCTCCCGTTGCTGCTGTCCGATACCCTCAATATTTTGAGCACAAGCCTGCACACAGGCGATATCCATATCCTCTCGCAGTGTGGCTGTGATGCAGGTCTCAACATATTCTGGGTTCAGCCCCATAATAAAGCAGTGTACCTTGGATGCTTGTGTCCACAAAAGCTGGCGCATAACGAGCCAAGGAATCAAACCGCATGGCATATTCCCGAACACTCATCGATCCCTGCTCCAAATGTAGGAACTGATCAACCCGGGCCTGTCGAATCTCCCGCGGTAGGTAATGATCCAAGAAAGCCTCTGAGAAGCTGGGCCAGGTAGGAGGGGAAACATCTCTTCCCCGAGACCTTTCCCAACTCTCATACCAGAGCACGACGATGTCCCGTAACAGGAATACCTCTAACTCAACTAACTCTGTAGGTGTAGCATGCATCACCCTAAAAATCCTCTGCATCTGGTCTAAGAAGTCTAGAGGGTCCTCGGTCCGATCTGTCCCTGTGAATTGCGGGGGACTTAGTGCTAGGTGTTCGGTGTTCTGCTCAGATTGGTATTATATATTATAAACCAACACGCAAGTGCACGTGGTCAAACAAGTAATAAAGTGGCTAAGTAGCCAAGTATCGATCCAAGGAGGCTCAAGATACATAAAATTGCCTAGTTTACTATATTCCTATTTCACTTCTAATTATGCTAACAACAATGTAACCAATAGTTACTTGAGTTTTTGTTTCTAAACTATATATACTACAATTAATAACAACTATTTACTTGTGAATTTAGACAATGGATATGAACATGCCAAGGTTAAGAACAAGTAATGAACTTGATAATCATGATAATTTGGTTAATCTCTTCTTCATGTTGCTAGCCAAGAACATTAGCCTAGAAATTAAAACTCTCGTATTTAATTTCACTTTAGAATCATAAACCATCCGTCTACATTTCTGTGATCAAATACAATTTATGACCTAGCACTACAATTCCGGTTCCTAAATTGACTAATACGGCTTTCAAGTATATTTCTATCAGGAAAGCACATCAAAACCCAATTTTTCCAAATCAAGTTAAGAACAATACCCTATTAATTCACAACTTTCCAATTTCTTGCTCTTTCGAGTGAAATTGGACTTTTTAGATATACATTAATGTTGGCCATGCACTAATGCAGTAAGAACAAGAATTAATAGAACAACATTAAAGAAGAAGAAGAAAACCATATCAATTATAATCAAAATTCATTACACATGTTCAAAACCTCAGCAAGGAAGAGAATTAGCCACTCATTTGTGGATTGATCATCCTAAAATGAGTGTAAATCATACGTACAATTGATAGAAAGAAGAAAGGAAGAGAAGAAATCCCTTAGCTTTTTCGTTCTTCAACTGCTACTAACCCACGTCCTTGCTCTCCACTTCTGAACTCAGTCTAAAAACTAAAAAACTAATTAAAATAAACCTAAGTGTGCTATTTATACTAGTGGGAAATTTTTCCCGGAATAACAAGCAACGTGTCACGGAGGCCAACGCGGAGCACTGCCTCCGTGACACGGCGTGGACGCGGACCTTCACTGGAATTTCCAGGGTCCGATAAATTAACCTCAACGTGGCACGGAGGCCAATGCGGAGGCCTCTCTCCGTGCCACGGAGCTGACGCGAAGGCACACTGGAATTTGCCATTTTAATTCATGTTCAGGCAGTGTGCTACCGCGATGGTAGCGTGGCACGGCTCCATCGCGGAGCCTCTATAAAATGTGCATTCCAAGGTCTTTTCCACTCTCGCATCCAAGTCCAACTCCGACATAATTCCAACATGCATTTTAGCTCCTAAAAATCACATTTACCTGCAAAACAAATGCTAATCATGTTGGTTAGTATAAATTCGCATTTTATTACTAATTACATGATATTATATACACATTGCACAACAAACAAGGTAAAAATGATACGTTTGAGTATCACTTGGGCATATAAATCTGCCCAAGATCACTTACCCCACACTTAAATCCTTGTTCGTCCTTGAACAACACATACACAAATCATGCAAATTACATCCCAACCTTCGTCACTATGGTGCAACAATTTACGCTACGGTCATACTGATTATTCAATTTTTGCAAATCATCAAGAAAACATGCTTGGTCGTACAATACAATGACCTTTAATACATCAAGGCTTCCTAGACTTTAAGAATTGATTCTTGACCGGCAAACTCATGCAAATCAGCTAATCAAGAAATCTGACACGAAAATCAATCTTTCATCAAGCATGTGCCCTCGCAACTCGAGAGAAACTTCCCCTTTATGTTCATGCAGCACACAAACATGCCAGTAGGGGCATATAAAAATTAATTTCACTCTCTCTCCCAAAAGAATTCACATGCATTATGTCATGACCCATAGGCTTGCCCTTAGTATATTACTCCACTAATATAAAGAAATGCAATATAGGATCACGTAGGACTTTAATGGGTTGTAACGGGGCTATGGATCTAGTATATATATATTGGATTAGCCAATAATAGTCGCTAGCATCCTTAAGCGCCTTTTCAACTCATTCCCATCGACTCATGGACATTGTTCCTCTCTTTTCTCTTTTTCTCCCATTCATGCTGGTTTACTTTCATACAGCCCATTTCATCAACCACACTTGACACAAAACAAAGGGTTTTCATGTACCCTCACTATCAATTAATTACAACAAGTGCCTCTTCAACATCATCTTTTCTTTCTTCACTTTGCTTTTCTTTTTCTTTTCACTCTTTTCACTCTTTAACACTTTGGGAAACATTTTCTTTTCTTTGCGAGCGCTTAAGAGCTTCTTATAGACTTTAAGGCTAATGAAAAGAAGGAATAAAGCTTAGTTCATACAATTTTGGACAAAATAAAGAAATCGGCTAAAGGCTCAACGGGCTGACTAGGGTATACAACATATAAAAAGGTAGAATTTGACAAGAAAAAATGGAAACTATCGGTTAAAACAAAGAAATGCCTACATCCTTTTCAACACTACACCTCCTTCATTTCGTTTTGTATACACACCAGGAAAGTTCTAGACAATTCACAATGACATGGAATAGAAAAACCTCACTTCACACTTCATGCACATGCTCGAATCAAGATGCATTCACAGACTCTTTAATTAGTCAATTACATGAATTCAAGATTAAGCCTCAATCATACTGAACCAAATTCTATAGCCTAGGTAACTCTACGTATTTACAGAATTGCATGCTTTCAAACGAATCACTTTCACATTTTGAACATCAATTACAACACGTAACGAAATTTTAGCAACCATAAGCAACTACAGTTCATTGATGCAATCCACCAAAGAAAACTAAAAAAAAAAAAAAACAAATAAAAATCCTACTCCTACCGACTACATTTCCCTTAAGACGGTCGTCATCCATTCATCATAGGGAACGGTCACTAACTATGACATCGGTTCAATGGGACTATTCTCGGTAAAAGAACCGAAAACAAACTCCGAGAAACCCAAAAAATAAAAATCGAAAAAATTTTGCAACACATCGATCATTTCGATAGAAACATATTTACAAAAGATTTTGATAATTGCAAAATATGTTCGCAAAAATTTTGAAAAATATCGATCATGTCGATAGAGAAAAAAAAATTATTTACAAAATTTATAAAATATTTACAATGGAAACCATACTTTCAAAAACACACATCATTAACCACACACAAGTATATACACATACATCACTAATCAGTTCGCCACAGGGAAAGCACAAACATACATACAAACCAAGGAAAAAAAACATACAGCAATTTAGAGCTTATGTCCCCAGCACCTAGCTACTCCCCACCCCACACTTAAATCGAACACTGTCCCTAGTGTTCACAAAAATACAAAGCACAAAATTTTGGGTGGTGGAACTCCCTGCTCAGTCGAAATATTCGACTTCTTCATCCAGTGCTGCGGCCTCGTCGCCCATATCTGAATCAGCGCCATCGTCGTCATCGGACTCCACATCAGAGTCCTCATGACGTGTCTCCTCATCAGTAGGGACATCGTCATCTGTCGGCTCCACAAAGGCTGGCCCTTCCCGACATAAGGCTCTGGCGTTCTCACCAAAGGGGTAGTCCAGCTCCAGCTGCCATAATTCTTCCTCGGTGGCTGGTCTCCCACTAATCCGTAGCTGCAGCATCTGCATGCCAAACATACGGGCCATGTACTGATCGTCACGAGCATGTCGCTCGCCCAAAGTCAATACTGGTCCGTGTGTAGTGTCGGGGGCCTTAGTCTTTGTCACGTCGAGGGCCCTCCGCTCCAACTGCAGAATAAAATCCAAGGCTTCTTCCTCAATGTCGAGGCCTCGGAGGAAGGTGGTGATGAGTCCGCCAAACCCGTATCTGTGGCCCTGGTGCAGTCTGGCTCTCTTCATGGCAGATATTATGACCGCCCCCATATTAATCTCAAGCCCTTTCATAAGGGCATACACCAAGCAGACACGATCCCGGGTCACATCTGTCATATGGACTCCCGGGATCAAACACGAACATACAATCTTCAGCCAGATTCTGGCCTCCCTGTTCATCTGCGAATAGGGCAGAGTCTGGTGGTACCCCCTCTCCTTATGTCTACTCCATCGGGCTGTGGATCGAGCCCCACACAATGTACGTCTGATGTCGGCGTACGGTGGGGTGATGTTTAGCTGGCGGAGAACGTGGCGTCTGTGTCCCGCGCTCCAACGATGGCATTTAGCTGCTGGGGTTCCAGAGTGACAATCTGCCCTCTGATTTTTATAGTGTGGCTTCTGATGGCCGGGTTCCAATTTGCATAAAATTCCCGGACCAAGTGAAGGTTGCACTCCTTGGGCTCCTGAAAAATAAAGCTGAGCCCAGCTGCCTCGATTCTCTGTACAATGCGAGGGAACTCCTGTGCAAGTGGTTCCCTTGCAATATGTTCCTCGGGGAAGTACTTGTTTTCTTTGTGTTTCGCGTACCATTTCTTCCCTTCATCGGTGACCCATCGTGTTCCGTATTGGCGGCGTTGGCCGCGCGGAACAGCGGGTGCAGCTGGGACTGCGGTGCCCAGTCTCATCCTTTTCCTCCCTGTGCCTGAGGTAGAAGCACCCTTGCCTTTATCTTGTCTGCTAGCCATTGTACCTGTCAATTTACACAAACAAGCACAACGTTAAGCTAAAAACTTGTTAACTTCGGCTAAGGTCGGGTTACACAACATTTACCCCACACTTAGGCCTTAGCTACTTCTACAAAATTATGGCAAGAATAACTCTAATTACACTACAGACAACACCATAACTTCATGCTTAGTGCGTTCACAACAAAATTTCGACAGCATAACGGTTAGCGTACTACTCAGACTTCATACAGCTAATCCCAATCCTACTATTGCTAACAATTCACACATCGCACTTCGCAACCAAAAACAACAACAAAATAAAAACTACAATAAAAACATGTTATATACAATCTAATCTAAACAATCTAACCAATTTACACATTTTATGCATTTTCCCACAAAAGTTCGAGAATTAGTCGTCTCTTAACATTTACACAATATTTTCCACGACTTCTCTCAAATAATAAACACACCCCGACATCGAATTCATCAAATTATCAAGGGCCCAAGGCAAATTAAACAACCCAAACCCTAGAATACAATTCTACAATCAATTTCGAATTATTTACGCAATCGATAAGTTCAAACGCTAATTACGACAATCCGAACATAATCAATCACCAAATAATTCAACATCATGTTTAATTTCTACCTAGGGTGATATATCTCACCTCACGTGCCCAAATTTGACAAAAATCGCAAAAAAAATTGAGTTAGACGATGAAAACATACCTTTGAATTGAAGAACCGAAGAAAATTGATGTTTTTCCTTGCCTTGGAACGTGGCACGGTGCTTGGGGAGGGGGAAATGGGTGTTTGGTCGCGGAGGGAAGAGGGAAATGGGGAAAAAATGGGCAAAATCGGGGGTATATTTAAAGAAAACACGCAGGTCACCCGGCAACCCGGTGTGACCCGGCACTGAATAAGGGGCAACGTGTCACGGAGGGTAACGCGGAGCCCCTCCTCCGTGACAAGGAGCCAACGCGTTGGCTTACTGGATTTTTGAAAAATCCGGATTTTGCCTTCAACGTGTCACGGAGGCCAACGCGGAGCCTTACCTCCGTGACACGGCGCCAACGCGCCAGTGCACTGTTTCTTCAATTAATTTGATTTTTCATACCTTGCCTCATTTTCTCAATTCCATGTATATTTCCTCCGTTATACCTGAAAATCACCTCACTAAACAAAAATTGGTTAAATTAATAGATTTCCCTAACTAAAAATAAAAAAATATTAACTAAAATGAAAATCTAAACCTAATCAAGAAAAGGAAAAGAAAAATAAAACTTGGAAATAGAAAATAAAAACAAAAATAAAGATAAAAGTTAACTACACTGTGCAAAAAGGAAAAAAATAAAATATTTTTCTCACGGGTTGCCTCCCGTGCAGCGCCTGGTTTACCGTCGCGGCTCGACGTCCTTTACGCTCACTTGTCTACTAGGGAGATGGACGATTTGTCCCGATCATGGTCATCCCTCCAGTAGTTCTCAACCTTATCCGGTGGCCTTCCTAGTAACTCTCGGGAATCACTCATTCCATTAGCATTCCCATGATAAATCACGTTGATCACCGAGAGTTCCTTATACACAGTCGGGAGCTTAGGTACCTTGTACACATCGAACACTTCGACCTTGTCATGTGCTCGCATCGTGAGTTGACCCGCAGCTACATCAATTAATGCTTTTTCGGTTGCCAAAAAGGGTCGTCCCAAAATAAATGGGACTTCAGCATCTGGTTCAAAGTCCAGAACAATGAAATCGACCGGAAAAATGAGGGAGCCTAATTGCACTAACACATCCTCAACAATGCCATCCGGCTTAGCTAAAGACCTGTCTGCTAGCTACAAGATTACCGTTGTAGGTCTAGGACTCCCTAGACCTAACTTTCTGAATACCGAAGATGGCATCAGATTTATGCTTGCCCCCAAGTCGCATAATCCACGAGCTCGGATACTTTGCCCAATCGTAAGCTGGATAGTAAAACGTCCAGGGTCTTTCAATTTTGTGGGCAACCTATTCTGAATACGGGAAGTGCATTCCTCCGTTAAAGCTACCGTGGCATACTCAGTCAAACGACTTTTGTTAGCCACGATGTCTTTAATATATTTCGCATATTTTGGCACTCCCTGCAAGACATCAACAAAAGGTAAGTTAACATGTACCTGTTTAAGTACCTCCATGAATTTCTGGAAACACGCCTCCTCCTTGTGTTTCTTAAGTCGTTGAGGGAACGGGGGTGGAGGCCTTTCTGGTTCAGCTTCTTTAGTCTTCCCCTTATCTGAGATTTGCTCTCCCTCAACATCTGCTGCTCCTGACTTTTGAGGCGGTCTTTCCGGTTCCACCTCCTTCAACTGTAAACCACTCCTCGTGGTCACTGCATTTACCTGCTCCGGATTAGGATCCGTGTCGCTAGGTAGTCCTCCTCTGGGTATAGTATTTTGGGCACTAGCAAATTGCCCAAACTGATATTCAAGAGCCTTGGTCGCCAACTGATTATTCTTCACTTCGGCTGCCAATTTGACATAGTCAGCCTGCAAATGTGCCTGATTAGCGATCATGGTTTTGAACATCTCCTCAATAGTCGGTGATGGTGGTGGAGGAGGGGCATTGTGATTTCTGAACTGAGCTTGATAATTTTGTTGCCCTCCTTGGTTTCTGTGCATACCCTGCCCTGAACTTTGGCCTTGTTGATTGTTGCTACCCCACGAAAAATTCGGATGGTTCCTCCAATTTGAGTTGTAGCCACTACCAAACTGCTGCTGATTTCTCTGTGCATTGCCCACAAAGTTAACAGAATCAGGATTTGCACCACAGCATTCAGCTGAATGCTCACTACTACCACACACTTCACACCACATCTGTTGAACTGCATTGACTGACGCTGAAGGCTGGTTCAAATTGATATTGCTGAAGTGAGTGTTTAACTGATTTTGCAAAGCAGCTATCTGTGCAGCGATAGCTGTGAATCCATCCACTTCAAGCACTCCGGCTGCTTTCCTTGCTCCACCTCTTGAAGAATCTGCATTCCATTCTGGATTGCCTTGTGAAATTCGGTTGAGCAAAGTGTACAGCTCCTCATAGGTATTTTCCAGCGCTTGCCCTCCAGCTACTGAATCTAACAGAATTTTAGTGTGGGGTTCCAAACCCTCAATAAATGTGTGTACCAACACCTCATTGGACTGATGATGATGAGGACAGTCCCGCAACATGGATTTAAATCTTTCCCAGGCTTGATATAGATTTTCTCCTTCCCTCTGTTTAAAACTTAGGATTTGACTCCTAAGTCTGGCTGTTTTACCAGAAGGGAAAAATCTGATAAGAAACTTCCGTGCAAGATCATCCCACGTTGATATAGAATTGGGTGGTGCAGCTTTTAACCACCTCTTGGCTTCACCAAGTAAGGAAAATGGAAATAAGGTGAGCCGAACATAATCAGGTGACACTCCAGCGGGTATATAAGTGTCACTTATCTCCAAAAAGTTTTGGAGATGTTGTTGTGGATCTTCATGAGGGAGACCGGTAAATTGCCCCCTTGTGTGCAAAAGTTGCACCATATTCTGCTTTAATTCAAACCTCCCTCCAGGCTCTGGTTTGCGGATGCTAGAATGTACATTATTAGCGTGTGGGATTGCCACCTCGCCAATCGGCCTTGCTGCTGCTTCCTCGGGCACTAACACTGCCCGCACAACTGGTGGATTTTGTTGCTCCATCATAGACTGTTTAAGCAACTGCAGCTTCTTTCGTAGAGCTTCTCTACGTTGACTATGAAATTCACGTTCAGGCTCTAAGTAAGATTCCACCAGCTCTTTGTCCCTTGCCAGTGTTCACAGAAACAAAATCTGCAAAATACAGGCTAAGACCAAGTTGTTAACACTTAAGAAAATAAAAATAAAAATACAGTAAATTTACACTAAACACAATTTCACAAATCGCCTAGCCTCCCCGGCAACGGCGCCAAAAACTTGTTCGGTGTTCTGCTCAGGTTGGTATTATATATTATAAACCGACACGCAAGTGCACGTGGTCAAACAAGTAATAAAGTGGCTAAGTAGCCAAGTATCGATCCAAGGAGGCTCAAGATATGTAAAATTGCCTAGTTTACTATATTCCTATTTCACTTCTAATTATGCTAACAACAATGTAACCAATAGTTACTTGAGTTTTTGTTTCTAAACTATATATACTACAATTAATAACAACTATTTACTTGTGAATTTAGACAATGGATATGAACATGCCAAGGTTAAGAACAAGTAATGAACTTGATAATCATGATAATTTGGTTAATCTCTTCTTCATGTTGCTAGCCAAGAACATTAGCCTAGAAATTAAAACTCTCGTATTTAATTTCACTTTAGAATCATAAACCATCCGTCTACATTTCTGTGATCAAATGCAATTTATGACCTTGCACTACAATTCCGGTTCCTAAATTGACTAATACGGCTTTCAAGTATATTTCTATCAGGAAAGCACATCAAAACCCAATTTTCCCAAATCAAGTTAAGAACAATACCCTATTAATTCACAACTTTCCAATTTCTTGCTCTTTCGAGTGAAATTGGACTTTTTAGATATACATTAATGTTGGCCATGCACTAATGCAGTAAGAACAAAAATTAATAGAACAACATTAAAGAAGAAGAAGAAAACCATATCAATTATAATCAAAATTACACATGTTCAAAACCTCAGCAAGGAAGAGAATTAGCCACTCATTTGTGGATTGATCATCCTAAAATGAGTGTAAATCATACGTACAATTGATAGAAAGAAGAAAGGAAGAGAAGAAATCCCTTAGCTTTTTCGTTCTTCAACTGCTACTAACCCACGTCCTTGCTCTCCACTTCTGAACTCAGTCTAAAAACTAAAAAACTAATTAAAATAAACCTAAGTGTGCTATTTATACTAGTGGGAAATTTTTCCCGGAATAACAAGCAACGTGTCACGGAGGCCAACGCGGAGCACTGCCTCCGTGACACGGCGTGGACGCGGACCTTCACTGGAATTTCCAGGGTCCGGTAAATTAACCTCAACGTGGCACGGAGGCCAACGCGGAGGCCTCTCTCCGTTCCACGGAGCTGACGCGAAGGCACACTGGAATTTGCCATTTTAATTCATGTTCAGGCAGTGTGCTACCGCGATGGTAGCGTGGCACGGCTCCATCGCGGAGCCCCTATAAAATGTGCATTCCAAGGTCTTTTCCACGCTCGCATCCAAGTCCAACTCCGACATAATTCCAACATGCATTTTAGCTCCTAAAAATCACATTTACCTGCAAAACAAATGCTAATCATGTTGGTTAGTATAAATTCGCATTTTATTACTAATTACATGATATTATATACACATTGCACAACAAACAAGGTAAAAATGATACGTTTGAGTATCACTTGGGCATATAAATCTGCCCAAGATCACTAGGAACTCTCAGACCCTCGAGCTACTAGGCCCTCCTAAGGATTCTGCAACTGTAGATGGCACTGGCTGGTGCTGAGCAACCATCATCTGGGCTAGCATAACCACTGCTCTCCTGACCTCCTAGCCAGATGGTACAGGTATAAAAACTACCGGAGGTGGTGCCGTCACACTGGCCGTCCCAAGAGGCTCCTGACGTGGTGGAGACTGTTGGGGAGGTCGAGATGATACCTCCGTATCATCGTCAGATCGGGCCAATTCTAACCGAGGCTGAGGCACACTGCTGGTGCCCTCTCCCGCTGTTACATCTAGTCTCCTGCCTGTCGTAGGGTGTCATTGGTCCGACATTTCTCTGTAAGCAAAAAAGTATAATGAGCTTAGGTACTCAACCCTATACTGTACCGCTTTATGGCACGACTTAATAAGAAGAAAGAGTAGCCATCCTATCATGCCTTGCAGCCTCCTGCCTATAGTACATGGTGCACAACACATCCGTAGATAAGACTCTACTTAGCACGGCTTGCAGACACCCTGGTGTACGACCTGCTCTGATACCTAGTTTGTCACGCCCCACCTTGGGAGGCATAACTAGAACCTAGTGCCCTACTAGGACCTGGACTGCTGAGCTGACTAAGCCTAAGCACCTATGGTGCAGGGCTGACTCTAACTCTAGAATCAAGAAAACAACGGGCTATATAGCGGCTGTAAATACAACCCCCGGCCGACAAGGCCTGTAGCCACCTGTGAAAATAAACAGCTAACCAGAGACAAACAATCATAGAGAGTCCTATGCAGGTCGACAAGGCCACCATGATATCTAGTTATAACTGAAAAGTAAAATCAGATGCTAAACTGAACTATGACAAACAAGGCCGCTAATCAACAGCTAAACAGGGCCCCACACGGCCAACACACATAATCTAAAAAACATATGGGCCCCACAAGGCCAATTTCATCTAGCCACAGAGAAATAATACAATCTGCAAGCCTATAGGAGTAATAAGATGGTCGGGACAGGGCCCCGGCCTACCCATACTGTACAAACAAAAGAAGTAAACCTCTAACACACAAGCTCCGGAAGAAGGGAGCTGACGGATCTGTACGGCTGACTGGAATTGCAAGGGACCTGCTCCTCGTCTATCTGTACCTGTAGGCAAGTAATGCAGCGCCCCAAAAGAGGGTGTCAGTACCACAGGTATTGAATATGTAAAGTAGTAACTTTAAATAACTGAAAGTAAGGAAATAGAACTGACGATATCTGAAGTAAAGAAAACGGACTGAAGATGACTGAAGTAGAGAAATCAGGGCTAAACATAACTGTAATAAGGAGGGTAGGGTCATACCTAACAAGAGAGGTGTCTTACTGTCTAACTATCAGTAACTAAAGCAAACATAAACCTTACCTAGCTCGCATAAGCCGGAAGGTACGATCAACACATAATAACCCACCTGGGACCTCATTTGCCCTAGTGAGTACACCTCTATCTATATACCCCTATCCAGGTCATACTAAGTCAACTACCAGTTATAAGCATCCTGCCGATCCCTTGGGTCTGCAATTGGGCCCACTCGGCCCCTAACTATAGCTGTATCTAAGTCTGAACGACTCCTGATATCTACACCCCGGGCGTAGGCGCTCGACGGGGGTGTGTATAAGGCCAACCACGACATATGAGGATCTGGATCCCCATCTTTGTCCCTTGCGGATGGCATGGTGCTCCGTAGAGTGACGTATCCTCGCCCCTAGCAGGCGGCGATATAGCTATTAACCCTGGGGTGGTCACGAAAGCTATATAGGTGTAATCTAGCCCAAAAACATACAATTTATGAGTCTCAACTGACAACGACAACTAGACATGATAACATACTCCTGACATGCTTTACTGGGATTCATACTGGATTACTATGCTGAAGAAACTAACTTGCTGAAAGAAAATGCCTTAACATACCTCGTTCGCTGTTTATCGATTAACTGGCGAGTTTCGGCTCGTGTTCAACTACCCTTCTCAACTGTAATCATATTAACGGAAGAATAGGGCTACTTTATTACTATATTTGAAGAAAATGATAACTTATCTATATATATATATATATATGTTGACTATACTTCAACTTATCGAAAGACGATCAAAAACTCGTAATTTCTTGAGAATCTAGAATGGAGAAATAGTTACTTTAGGCATGTGATAGTATTGACGCTTGTTTGGAACAATTCCATCAACTTAAGCTCATGGGATGACGATTTGCTGGGCGTATTTTACGAAAATAACTCCACAGCGATGCTCCCTGCAACTTTATACTTCAATACCTAGAGTTAATTTGGATTTGGACAACATTTAGTGGTGTAATTGGATGATTTCCAAAGGTTTTCCTTCGGTCTCCCTCTGTTCTGGCTGTGATTATTTGGATAATGATCTCACTTCTAAGTGTGAGACCTTTATATACTTGAGGTAGCAGACAAGGCAACGTGGCACTCTACCCATCGTGCCGATTCTGCTCCGTGCCACGTTGGCTAACGCGGAGGAGCTGCTCCGTGCCACTTTGCCCCTTTGGGAAGCTTGGTTCGGCCTCCTCCCGTGAAATCCCGACTTTGCACTCATTCGGCCTTTCCCCGGGCCCTTTCCTCGTACGTATGACAACTCTAAACTCTCAACCAACATACCAATAGGCCGACTAAACATTAGAAACTTACGGGGTGTAACATTCATGCTTTGGGTAAAACCCGTATCAACATGTAGATGTTCATGAATTAGAGAGGGAGTGGGCATGGGTGTGAATAAATTCACCCATTCATAAACCTACATACCTGAGAGAATCTGATTCTTCAACTTCTCTAATTTCTCAAGGAAGAATTGAGGTAAAACTTGTAGAAAACTAGACTTAATCACCTCCCAAAACCTCTATGCTTGCATGCATGAATTAGGAATGGCTTAGAATGACATAACCCCTCTTAAAACACTCTATTTCGAGCTTAAAACGATGTAGTTTAGGACCCTAGGGCTTATGAATGATGAAAATACCCTTAATGAATTTCCTGGAAAAACTGTTTTGCCAGTGACCACGAGCATCACAACGGACCGTTACTGACTCCAATTGTCCGTTACACTCCTGAATCAGGTCTCAAATACCCAACCACGACTGGACAGAATGAGTCATCACAAGATCCAACAACTCATTGCTACCAGTCATTGTCACCACTGCCTTAACCTGGAATTCTTTCCAATGGGTGCTGATAACGGCCCGTTTCTGTTGCGCTCTAGCACACGCACAAGCGCACGCAGTCGTACAAGTAATGCAGTGGCTCTTTTAAGAGCCGGATGTCGAACCCACAGGGACTGGACTATTTCAGCGAATTATCAAGTTCAAATTTTATATTAAATTTCGCAAGTATTGATTTAAGAGATTTAAGTTATTTCAACTAAATCTTGGGATGATAAGAAAATAATCGGGAAACAACAATAAGAAGCATCTAGAGTTAAGGCCTGACAATCATGTAATGCTACAATTCATGATGGTTCAAGTATTAAAACTTCAGTTATTGTCTCACAGAGTCAAAATGCAGTATTCATGGTCTTTCGAGCCTCTAAACACAAAAAACTAGTCTTACACCTACATCATTGAGTGAGGATGTTACATCCTAATTCATGAGCAATTAACAATTTGGATGTGGTTTATGGGGTTTATTCCCTTGATTTTGGACTTTCGTACCTCTAATCATTTAACTTGACTTAGCTTCACAACTAATTCTATGAGCGGTGATATGACAATCTAAGTTGGCGTCTAGCTATCTTTCCGTTTTATTAACCAAGCAAGGCAAAATAGGTATATTTCTATCCTAATCGCGAATCTTATCGTAAAGACAAGAACTTGCTCCCTACATTCTTCCATTCTAACCTAGGGATACTTTTTTGAGCTTTTACCTAAGTTTAACAAGTTTGTTTACATGGTGATCAAGCATAAAAACAACAATAATTAAAAACACAAGACAAAATAATAACCAAACACTCAAACCAAAGATAAAAATCAAGCAATTACATTCATATCATGTGGCCTCAACCCTAGAGGAAGGTTTTAGCCACTCATATTCGTAAAATTACTCAAAAACATAATCAAAGTAATGTACTTACAAGAATGATGAAAAGAGAATGAAAAACCTTGCACCCTAGGTGAAGTTCTTTGCTTCTCCCTTCGCTCCTCTCTGCTTTCCCAAAATATTTACGTGATAAATGATTTTGGAAGCTAAGGATTTAATTTATACTAAATGAGAAAATGAAAAATTTGGCCGTTCCCAAAATAGCTCCGTGACACGCTGCCTATTGCGCATCTCAAGAAGCATGGCACGGGCCTGTTGCGGAAGCTCACTGGATCATGGATGTTGGAATTTCATGGCATTGTGCCATCGGCCGTGACACGACCTTTATCGCGGCACAGGCAAGGCGTGACACGGATGCTGGCACGCAGGAGGGCCTGGCATGGCATGGAGCCAATGCGCAGGCACACTGCCTGGCATGCATCTCGCACGGGCACCTGTTTGCATGAAACGACGCCCAGCACGACTGTCTCTTGCCGTGGCATGTTGCAAGGCAATATCATGGAATTTCCATGTTTTCTTCATGTTCTCTTTCTTTGCACTCAATTGCGAGCTTCCTTTATCTTCACGCATCATCATATTAAGCTCATCCTCTTCATTTTTCACCTACAACCAAGGGTTAATCACATTGGTTAGTTTATGTACATAAATATACAAAATCACATGAGAATGTAATTAATTAAATTAACAAACATGGCTAAAACTAAGTTATAAAATAGCACTTGGGCACATAATTATGCCCAAGATCACTACCCCACACTTAAAGTCTTGTTCGTCCTCAAACAACTCTATTACATCCCATGCACACAAAGGATTCACACATAACTAATTGAAACAAGATGACTCAAGATAAGGATGCATCGATTGTTTCAGATAGCAAGTTTAAAAAAGAGCATGTAATATCTCACTATTAACACCCCATATAACTAAGTTAAAACTTCCTAGCCTCAAGAATCAACTCTTAAACTCAACAAATTCATGCAAATCAACCATTAAGACATCTGACATGAATTTATCCTTCATCAAACATGTGCTCTCACAACAAGAGAGAATACCCATCTTTCACTCACAAGTTTTCAAATTATAACATGTGTATATGACTAAGAAATAATCTCACTCTCACAAAGAATTCACATGCAACATGTATTGATCCATAAGCTTGCCTTTAGTGTTTTACTCCACTAATTTAGGAATGTTTTAGAGTAAGATCAAGTAGGACTTATTAAGTTGTAATGTAAGTTAAGGAACGGCTAGGTACTACTCTGGCCATTAAAAGTGAATATCTTCCTTAAGCACTTTTAATACATTACACATTTAATGCAGAGATCTATCCTCTTACTTCACCTTTATTCTTTTCAACTCCCAATTTCCTCTTTGTTTCCCCATTTCATTAGGCACATTTAGGATATTAGTAAGGAGTACTTAAGCAATCTTTTTGCTCTTTTCTTCTTCTACTCCCTACCAAAACTTATGCATTTTTAAACAAGTGCACCTTTAGTCTTTTCTTCAACTCCCACAACTACTATTTTCCTTCTTCTTCCAACTTCTCATTCCTAAACTTCTTTTGGATTTTCACTTAAGCGCTTAGGAGTTTTGGATCAAATTCAAGACTATTTAAAAGAAAGGATTAAGCTCATACTGTGGCTGGCAAATAATAGGCTAAAGACGTTACACTCACAGCACATGCTTCTATACACTACACAATAACATGAAATATTCAAAAACGTTACACTCACAGCACATGCTCAATTCAAGACAAATTCAGTAGACTTCTTAACTTAGCTAATCACAAGAATTCAAAATTAAGCTTTGAGCACATAGAGTCACATTCAAGAGCCTAGGTGTCTCAAACAGAGTTATTCAATTGCTAGCATTCTTAAAAATTAACTTAACTTGCATCTCACAATCATGCACAACACATAACAAGAACATCAAACGATCAATTAGCTAAGGGTTAACAACAAAAACCTATTGACTAATTTTTCCTCAAGATGGTCGTCATCCATCCATCGTCGGGAAAAGTCCCTAAATAAGACTAACACCATTATGTACAGACAAATAAAAAATTTATTTCTCGATTCAAGGTACTCCCCTTCGAAAAAGAAAAACCATAAAGGGTGGGTGAATTGTGCTCAACTTTAACTTTATCAATACACCCTATTCAGACCAACACCAACTTCACCCGAATTCATTAAGCACAAAATTTTTGAAATTTTCCTCACTCCACACTTGAATTATGCTTAGGGCTGGCCGGCGGGACGGGACATTTCTGTACCGTAGTCCCGGTCATGGCTAGCTCGGCTAACACAGTAGGATAGGGGGGATGAGATATGGGATGGGACGGAAATTTTACTGGTAGTCCTGGCCCGGTTCCTCCCGGTACCGGCCCGGTTCGGACCGTTATTTTTAAAATTTTTTTATAATATAGTTGTTTCCAGTCGTTAGGGTGGGGCCCCCCAACGCCTATATTCCCTTAATCAGCGCCCCCCCAACCCCCAACCCCCTTTACTTTTTTTTTAAATTTTTTACACCCCTTAGTTTTAGAAATTACACTTTGGTCCTTTTTTAAAAACTATAAATACCCCCACATTTTTACAATTTATTCACAATTCATCTCTTCTCTTCGCTAATCTGCACTACACACTCATTCTCTCAAATATTATTAATTATAAAATTTTCTCAAATCTCCCTACAATCTACATTCTCTAATTCTCCAAATTCCAAAATTTATAATTTTCAAATTCAAGTTGTGTTAGTTATTTTAGTTTCAAGTTTCAAGTTTCAAGTCTCAAGTTGCTACTTGCTAGTTTTGCTACGTCACTTTTTGAATTCCGACAATTGGTTATAATCGTCTATTTTTTACACAGACATTTGGTATATTCGTTCCATACTTATTTGTGTTATTTATTTATTTTACGAATTTCAAAATTTAATTTTTTTTGATTTTATTTATTTAAATATACTTGTGCTATATTTATTTAGTCATAATTTTAGTTGTATTTTATTTATTTATTCATAAATTATAATATGGATTCTGGAAAAAAAATTCTGTAAAAGGAAAGGGTGTTATGGCCAAGGTTGCAGGTGCGTTGGGTATTAGTACTGGTAAAAAAAGTACAGCTTCTACTTCTACTGGTAAAAAAATTGGTGGTTCTTCTTCAGTGCCTAGAGTTAGAATTAACGATGATTTTATGCAATTTGGTAGTACTCCTATTAATATTAATTTGGATACTTCATTAGATAATGAAGTTATGGAAAGGCTTTATGGTAATTTAGTAGACGAAGAATTAGATGAAGAAGTAGAAGTAGAAGTAGAAGAAGAAAAATTAGATAATACACCTACTAGTTCCGTTACCGAAGCTCCAACTCAGGATACTCCTCAGTGTGAAGCTCAACTTCCCCCTTTGCATCCTAGTAGGGGTAAGACTAGGGTTCAAAGGGCTAAAACTTCAGCTGTTTGGAAATTTAAGCATCAAACGCTAGCTGTAATAAGTGTAAAAAGGTATTTAAGCATGAAAGTGGCGGAAGCAAAGGTGGAACTGGGGGGTTACATAGACATTTATTACAATATTTTAAACTTGAATATTTGGCGGCTAAAGAAGTCTCTAAAGCCGTCGGATGTGATGTCCCTATTAGATTAGAAGGGGGTTCCAATATGGTTTAGGGCCAGTTAAACCCTTCAAACCCAAGTGGCCCTGTTATACAACAGAAATATGACAGGGATAGAGACCGTGAAAACATCACAAAAATGATTGCAGTCTATGGTTTGACTTTTAGTTTTCCTCCATTCCCGAATTTATTATGTATATTCAAAAAACATATAATCCTTCTTTTGAAGGTTTTCCACGAAGCATGGTTAAACGTGAAATTTTTGAATTTCAAGAAAAACATGCTCATTATCTTCATTGTTTATTTAGTTATTTTGATGGTAGATTTTCTATTATATCTGATATGGGTCGTAGTGTCAATTTCGTTGATTAATTAACTGTTACTGCATATTGGATTGATCATAATTGGAATTTACAAAAAAGAATAACAGGTTATTAAATTTGTGAGCAGAGAAAAACTGCTATATATATAGCTGCTACTATACTTGAAGTTTTACAATCTTTTGGCATTTGTGATAAAATATTGAGTGTTACACTAGATAATGTTTCTTTTAAATTCTAGTGTTGTTAGTATGTTAAGAAATCGATTATGTTCAATTAATAATGCTTCTTTCTATGTTAGATGTGCTGCTCATATATTTAATTTGGTTGTACAGGATGAGATTAACTTATTTGATACTGGGTGTTCTAAAGTTGAATTAGCATGTTTTCAGATTTTTCGAATGAATAAAAGTTCTAGAATTCGTGAATTTAAAGAACTTTGTAGAATATGTGAACTTCCATATAGAAAAGTTCCAAAACATGTAAAACTAGATGTAATTCATTATACGAAATGTTAGAAGTTAAATATACTTATAGAAGGCCTATCACTATGTTGTATAATGCTCATAATTCTGAGCCTGATTTGAAACTTGATGATAATGATTGGGAGGAAATAAATGAACTTAATAAATTTTTGAAATTATTTTATCAAGCAGCAATATTTTTTTCTGGCGTGTATTTTCCAACTATTTGTGAAGTTTTAATAAATGTATGTGCTGTTACTACTAAATTTGCTGAATATAAAAACAATGAAAAGTTTGCACCGACTACTGAGGTCATGATTTAAAAGTTTAAAAAATATTTTTTTTTCTATCCCTCAAATTTATTTAAATGCTATGCTTTTTAACCTAGAATATAAAGAACGAGGTACAAGAGGAGTCATTCAAAAAATTTATGAAAATTTAGAAATAGAAGATAATGAAACTCCAAGTTTAGAATCTTGTAAAAATAGTATTAGAGTGCCTGCTAAAATGATGTATGAGACATATTGCCAGTTGCATAGTGGTAATTTCGTTAATGCTTCTGGAACTTCTAGGGTCCGAGTAGATAGTACCCATGGATATGTGCAAAGTACTATTGGTCTTGATGACTATCTTTCTTCAGCTAGGGAAAATGCTACAATTTTCGCTGACGGCACGTCGGACATTCTGAGTTGGTGGAGGGCTCGTGGTAGTATATTTTCAATGCTTATAAAGATGGTTCGGGATGTGCTAGCTATTCAAGCATCATCTGTTGCTTTGGAGGCCGCTTTCAGTGCGACAAGATTTCAACTTGGAGATCATCGATATTTTCGTCTCAATAAATAGAAGAATTAGAAAGAGATTTTATAAAAATGTATAGATATTAGTAGTATATTCAACACTTAATCCAAATAGAACCCTTTCTAGAAGGTGGCTGTATAGATTAGGTGCTCTACTAATATTTGAAAATTGTAAGACAAATTTTTATGATATTATTTTAATTTTTATATGAATAAATTTAAAGGCTTTTAGCTTTTAGCCTTAATTTTTAATTTCATTATCTGTTGTATTATATCTTAATTATTTATAAATATTTAAATAAACTTATAAATACAAATAAATATTCAATAGTTACTTCATATTTCAAAAATCAAAATTTAAATTTGAAATTTCAAAAATTAAAATTTCAAACTTTAAGCCTTTAAGAGTTAAGACTTAAGACTTTAAGTCTTTAACAAACTTTATAAATTATTTTAGCCTTAAAATATTAAATTCTTAATTTCAATTTTTAATTTTCAATTTTCAAATAAATAACTAAATATTTACTTCATATTTCAAATTTCAAACTTTAAGTTTTTAGACTTTAAGTCTTTAACAAACTTTAGAGTTTAGAGTTTAGACTTTAATTGAATTTTTAGCCTTAAATTTGTATTTCAAATTTAAAATTTAAAATTTCAAGTTCAACTTTGAACTTCGAAGTTCTTTTTTATTTATAAATTCTAACTAATAGCCTTAAAATTGAAATTTTTATTTATAAATATAAGACTTTAAAGTATAAGACTATAAAAATTTTAAAAATATTTAAATTATAATATTAAAAAAATTTAAAAAATCATTTTTCGTCCCGTTTGTCCCATTTATCCTGCCCAGTCCCATTCCAACCCATTAATATAGTGGGACGGGACTGGACTATAGGTCCATCCCGGTTCGTCCTGGCCCAGCTACCTATCTCGGTTCCCCCCGTCCCGTCCCGTCCCGTCTCGTTTGTCCCGTCCTGACCCAATGCCTAGCCCTAATTATGCTATGTCTCTAAAGAATCAAATACAATCAACACAAGGGTGAGAAATACTTCCTGAGGCTTCTAGGCCTCGCTAACAACATATTTTTCTGCATTGTTGAACATGTGGGTCACCGACCCCATACTCATCTTTTGTCATGCTACTAGTTTTTTCTTCCCTGGGTACTCAGACTTCCCCAGAATCTGTGCTTAACAACCAAAACAAACAACACAAGTGAAAAATAACAAAATACAACACAAACTAACAAGAAAAGGTACCTTGGTACTCTTGGGTTGCCTCCCAAGTAACACCTAATTTTACGTCGCGGCATGACGTGAACTATCCTTTTTAGGATATTCTCAAACAAGTGTTCCCTTTCGGAAACCATCTTCTTCTATTTTTGTTTTTAGAGGGAACAACCTCCACTCTGTCCTTCTTTTCTTGCATCTTCTTTTTGACTTTTAGCCCTCCATCAGACTCGACTAAAGTGTCAACATATCCTGTAGCAATGGACCCGTGGAATCTACCATCCCACACTTAGCATCTAGCAATACACTAATCTTACACAGATCTCTGTAGTGTGTGGGTGGGTTGATCTCCTGATAGACTCTGAAGAGCTCTTCTTCCTCATTGATCCTTATTTGGAGAGTACCTGCTCTCACATTTATGATAGCTCCTCCAGTTGCCATTCTCAAGATCAGGGGGTACCTTATCATCAACCTTAAAATCAAGAATGATGAAGTCAGCAGGTATAATGAGTTTACCTACTTTGATGAGAAGGTCCTCAATGATTCCCTCGGGTTCCACTGTAGACTTATTTGCCAACTGTAGCATTACTCTTGTGGGCCACGACTTACCCAATCCCAGGGTGTTAAATAGAGATAGGGGCATTAAGTTGACTGCTGCCCCTAAATCACACAAAGCTCTTATAATATCATCTTCACCAATTTGTATGAGGAGGGTGAAACTCCCTAGGTCCTTGAGCTTTTCTGGCATCTTGCTCATCACCCTATAGCTGCACTCCTCAGTCAGTGCCACTGTCTGGACATCCACCAACCTCACTTTGTTGGCCACCATATCTTTTAAGTTCTTGGCATACTTTGGCATTCCCTGCAAAACATCAAGTAAAGGCAAATTGATGTGAAGTTCTTTGAAAATATCAAAGAACTTCTTGAAACATTCTTCCTCCTTACTCTTCCTAAGCCTTTGTGGTAATAGTGGTGGTAGTCTCTGTGCTAGCTGCAATGATGATTGTGCATTATGTTTTGCAACACTCTTGTTATCTCCTCTGTTAGTGGATGGACCCTGTCTAACTAGCTCCGGTTGCACCTCATTTTTCTTTTCTTTCAGTGGTGCATCAACCAACTGCCTTCCACTCCTCAAATTGATAGCATTGACCTATCGAGGGTTTGTATCTATATCACTGGGTAACCCTCCCCGAGGTCTGGTATGCTCAGAAGCTGCCAACTGACCCATCTGCTTCTCTAGATTTCAGGGGGCCATCTACTGGTTTTTCAAATTTGAATCCATCTTTGCCTGATTCTCTGCCAGTTGGGTTTGAGTAGCCATGATTTTCTGCCACATCTCCTCAACGTTGCTACTACTTGACTGGCCACTTTTTGTCTGTTCTGCTGCTGATACTGCTGCTGCTGAGGCTACTTGTAGCTTTGACTCTGATTGCCACCCCATGAGAAATTTGGGTGACTCTACTAATTTTTATTGTAAGTGTTCCCATAGTTCTGATTGTTTCTATGAATATTCCCCAACAATTGATAGATTCTAGTTTGTCCTCTTAAGAGTTTGCATCATGCCCATTATTACTGCAAATTTCGCACCAGCTAGGAGCCTGCTGAATTGCATTCTCCTATCCCTGTGGTTTGTTCATACTTAGTTTGCTAAACTGAGTCATCATCTGGTGCTGCAATGACGCTAGCTGTGCTGCCAAGGCATTGACACTGTCCACTTCTATCAGCCCTGCTGCTCTCTTTCCTGCCACTCAGGGTTTCCTTGAGCAATTCTATTTAGAAGAGTGTACAACTCATCATATGTCTTCTCCAATGCTTGCCCACCAGATGCAGAGTCTAATAAGATTTTCGTGTGTGGGTCTAGACTCTCTACAAAGGTGTGGTCTAACACCTCATTAGACTGCTGGTGATGGGGATAGTCTCTCAGTAATGACTTGAATCTCTCCCTAGCCAAATATAAATTCTCCTTCGGCCTCTACTTGAAACTTAAAATTTCTCTTCTGAGCTTGGCAGTCTTGCCTGAGGGAAAGAATCTGATGAGGAACTTCCTTTCTAGGTCATCCCAAAAAGTAATGGAATTCGGTGGCTCAGCCTTCAACCACCTCTTTGCCTCTCCCAACAGTGAAAATGGGAAGAGGGTGAGATGGACATAGTCAGTTGACACTCCCGTGGGGACAAAAGTTCATTGATCTCCAAAAAGTTTTGTAAGTGCTGCTATGGGTCTTATGTGTCATTCTAGTGAATTGGCCACTAGAATGTAGCAGCTGCATCATGTTCTGTTTTATCTCAAAGTCCCCTCCTGGCTCCAGTTTGCGGATACCGAAGGTCACATTTATTGCTAGTGTGATTGCCACTTGGCGAATTGGTCGGGCAACCATTGGTTCAAGCAACAACTCTTCTTGCTCTACTGGTGGATGTTGTTGTAACTGCACCTGTAACCTTTTTAGCTTCCGCTCTAGAGCTTCTCTCTGGAGAAAATGTAATTGGCATTCCGGCTCCAACAAAGGTTCCACCAACTCTTTATTCCTTGTCAGTATTGCAAGGACAACCTGTTACCTGCAATAGAACACACTAAGACTATGTTTTTCAACACTTTAAGAAAAATAAGAATCATGCAAAAACTAAAAATTCACTAAATGCTGCTAGTCCCTGGCAACGACACCAAAAACTTGTTGCGCCCCAGCGCACGTGGTCGTACAAGTAATGCGGTGGCTCTTTTAAGAGCTGGATGTCAAACCCACAGGGACTGGACTATTTCAGCGAATTATCAAGTTCAAATTCTATATTAAATTTTGCAAGTATTGATTTAAGAGATTTAAGTTGTTTCAACTAAATCTTGGGGTGATAAGAAAATAATCGGGAAACAACAATAAGAAGCATCTAGAGTTAAGGCCTGGCAATCATGTAATGCTACAATTCATGATGGTTCAAGTATTAAAACTTCAGTTATTGTCTCACAGAGTTAAAATGCAGTATTCATGGTCTTTCGAGCCTCTAAACACAAAAAACTAGTCTTACACCTACATCATTGAGTGAGGATGTTACGTCCTAATTCATGAGCAATTAACAATTTGGATGTGGTTTATGGGGATTATTCCCTTGATTTTGGACTTTCGTACCTCTAATCATTTAACTTGACTTAGCTTCACAACTAATTCTATGAGCGGTGATATGACAATCTAAGTTGGTGTCTAGTTATCTTCCCGTTTTATTAATCAAGCAAGGCAAATTAGGTATAATTTCTATCCTAACCGCAAATATTATCATAAAGACAAGAACTTGCTCCCTACATTCTTCCGTTCTAACCTAGGGTTACTCTTTCGAGCTTTTACCTAAGTTTAACAAGTTTGTTTTCATGGTGATCAGGCATAAAAACAACAATAATTAAGAATGCAAGATAAAACAACAACCAAACACTCAAACCAAAGATGAAAATCGAGCATTTACATTCATATCCTGTGGCATCAACCCTAGAGGAAGAGTTTAAGCCACTCATGTTCGTACAACTACTCAAAAATATAATTAAAGTGATGTACTTACAAGAATAATTAAAAGAGAATGAAAAACCTTGAACCCTAGGTGAAGTTCTTCGCTTCTCCCTTCGCTCCTCTCTGCTTTCCCAAAATATTTACGTGATAAATGATTTTAGAAGCTAAGGGTTTAATTTATACTAAATGAAAAAATGCAAAATTTGGCCGTTCCCAAAATGGCTCCGTGACACGCTGCCCATTGCGCAGCTCAAGCAGCGTGGCACGGTCCTGTCGTGGCAGCTCACTGGATCATTGGCGTTGGCATGTCATGGCATTGTGCCATCGGGCATGACACGACCTTCATCGCAGCACAGGCAAGGCATGACACGGACGCTGGCGTGCAAGAGGGCCTGGCGTGGCATGGAGCCTAAACGCAGGCACACTGCTTGGCATGCATCTCGTCCGCACACTAGTCTGCATGACACGGTGCCCAGTGCGATAGTCTCTTGCTGTGGCACATTGCAAGGTATTATCATGGCATTTCCATGTTTTCTTCATGTCTCTTTCTTTGCACTTAATCCTGAGCTTCCTTTATCTTCATGAATCATCATATTAAGCTCATTCTTTGCCATTTTCTCCTACAACCAAGGGCTAATCACATTGGCTAGTTTATGCACATAAATATACAAAATCACATGAGAATGTAATTAATTAAATTAACAAACATTGATAAAACTAGGTTATAAAATGGCACTTGGGCACGTAATTATGCCCAAGATCACTAGCCCACACTTAAAGCCTTCTTCGTACTCGAACAACTCTGTTACATCCCATGTAGACTAAGGATTCACACATAACTAATTGAAACAAGATGACTCAAGCTAAGGCTGCACCAATTGTTTCAGATAGCAAGTTTAAAATAGAGCATGCAATATATCACCATTAGCACCCCATATAACTAAGTTAAACCTTTCTAGCCTCAAGAATCAACTCTTAAGCTCAACAAATTCATGCAAATCAACCAATTAAGACATCCGACATGAATTTTATCCTTCATCAAACATGTGGCCTCACAACAAGAGAGATACCCATCTTTCACTCACAAGTTTTCAACTTATAACATGTGTGTGTATATGACTAAGAAATAAGCTCACTCTCACAAAGAATTCACATGCAACATGTATTGATCTATAAGCTTTCATTTAGTGTTTTAATCTACTAATTTAGGAATATTTTAAAGTAAGATCAAGTAGGACTTATTGGGTTGTAATGTAAGCTAAGGGACGGGTAGGTACTATTTTGGCCAGTAATAGTGACTATCTTCCGTAAGCGCTTTTAATACACTACACATTTATTCTCGGAGATCTATCCTCTTACTTCACCTTTATTCTTTTCAACTCCCAATTTCCTCTTTGTTTTCCCATTTCATTAGGGACACTTAGGTTATTAGTTAGGAGTACTTAAGCAATCTTTTTTCTCTTTTCTTCTTTACTCCCTACCAACACTTATGCATTTTTAAAAAAGTGCACCTCTAGTCTTTTCTTCAACTCCCACAACTACTATTTTCCTTCTTCTTCCAACTTCTCATTCCTTAACTTCTGTTGCATTTTCAGTTAAGCACTTAGGAGTTTTGGATCAAATTCAAGGCTATTGAAAAGAAAGGATTAAGGTCATATTGTGGCTGGCAAAGAATAGGCTAAAGGCTCAACGGGGCTAACTTGGATTATATATTAGGGTAGGTAAAGAGATGGATAAAAATTAAGATCGGTCAAAGAAATGCCTAAATCATTTCCTACTATTCACATCCCTTATTTCGTTTTATATACACTCCATACAAGTTCTAGGCACTACAAAATAGCATGAAATATTCAAAAACGTTACATTCACAGCACATGCTCAATTCAAGATAAATTCAGTAGACTTCTTAACTCAGCTAATCACAAGAATTCAAAATTAAGCTTTGAGCACATAGAGTCACATTCAAGAGATTAGGTGTCTCAAACAAAGTTACTCAATTACTAGCATTCTTCAAAATTAAATTAACTTGCATCTCACAATCATGCACAACACATAACAAGAACATCAAACAATTAATCAGCTAAGGGTTCACAACAAAAACCTATTGACTAATTTTTCCTCAAGACGGTCGTCATCCATTCATCATCGGAAAAAGTCCCTAACTAAGACTAACATCATTATGTACAGACAAAAAAATTTTTTATTTCTCGATTCAAGGTGCCCTCCTTTGGAAAAGAACCGAAAATGAAAACCAAAAAGGATGGGTGAATTGTGCTCTACTTCAACTTTATCAATACACCTAATTCAGACCAAGCACCAACTTTACCCGAATTCATTAAGCACAAATTTTTTGAAATTTCCCTCACCCCACACTTGAATTATGCTTAGGGCTGGTTGGCGGGACGGGACGTCTCGGTACCGTAGTCCCGGTCCCGACTGGCCCGGCTAACATAGTGGGATGGGGGGTGCGGCATATGGGAAGGGACAGGACGTGAATTTTTACCAGTAGTCCCGACCTAGTTCGTCCCAGTACCGTCCAGGTTCAAACTGTAATTCTTTTAAATTTTTTTATAATATTGCCATTTCTAGCTGTTGTGGTGGGGCCCGCAACAACTATATTCCCTTAATCAACCCCAGCCCCCCCTGCCCCCAACGCCGCAACCCCCTTTACTTTTTAAATATTTTTTTACACCCCTTAATTTTATAAATTACACTTTGGTCCTTTTTTTAAAAACTATATATACCCCCATATTTTCACAATTTATTCACAATTCATCTCTTCTCTTCTCTAATATCTACTACACACTCATTCTCTCAAATATTATCAATTATAAATTTCTCTCAAATCCTCCTACAATCTACATTCTCTAATTCTCCAAATTCCAAATTTATAATTTTCAAATTCAAATTGTGTTAGTTATTTTAGTTTCAAGTTTCAATTTTCAAGTTTCAAGTCTCAAGTTGCTACTTGCTAGTTTTGCTACATCAATTTTTAAATTTCGACAATTAGTTATAATCGTTTGTGTTTTGTACAGACATTTGATACATTCGTTCCATACTTATTTCTGTTATTTATTTAGTTTACGGATTTACGCATTTAATTTATCTATCTTATTTATTTAAATATACTTGCGTTATATTTATTTAGTCATAATTTTAGTTGTGTTTTATTTATTTATTTATTCATAAATGATAATATGGATTTTGGAAAAAAATTCTGGAAATGGAAAGGGTGTTGTGGCCAAGGTTACAGGTATGTTGGGTATTAGTACTGGTAAACGGGTTCTAGTTCTACTGCTAAAAAAATTGGTGGTTCTTCTTCAGTCCCTAGAGTTAGAATTAATAACGAAGATTTTGCGCAATTTGGTAGTACTCCTATTAATATTAATTCGAATACTCCATTAGATAATGAAGTTATGGAAAGGCTTTATGGTAATTTAGTAGATGAAGAATTAGATGAAGAAGAAGTAGTAGTAGAAGAAGAAGAATTAGATAATACACCTATTAGTCCCGTTACCGAAGCTCCAACTCAGGAGACTCCTCAGTGTGAAGCTCAACTTCCCCCTTTTAATCCTACTAGGGGTAAGACTAGGGTTCAACAGGCTAAAACTTTAGCTGTTTGGAAATTTATGCATCAAAATAAGGATCGAACGAAAGCTATTTGTAATAAGTGTAAAAAGGTATTTAAGCACGAATCTGGCGGAAACAAAGGTGGAACTGGTGGTTACATAGACATTTATTACAATGTTCTAAACTTGAATATTTAGCGGCTAAAGAAGTCTCTAAAGCCGTCGGTTGTGATATCCCTATTGGATCGGAAGGGGGTTCTAATATGGTTCAGGGCCAGTTAAACCCTTCAAACCCAAGTGTCCCTATTGCACAATAGAAATATTATAGGGACAGAGATCGTGAAAACATCACAAAAATAGTTGCGGTCTATTGTTTGTGTCACAACTTGAATGGGGGCCCGGATCGCGACACGGGACAAGGAGCCTCGTGAGACCCCAAGTTGACCCATGGCATAAGCATTCTTCTAACTAAATCAATAAAACAGAAGGATTAACATAATAATCATAATGGAAGTCTGAAATAATCATAACATCAGAAACACACGAATTTGAAGCTAAATACATTTTATTGTCTGAAAAGCCTCTAAGTCTGATGAGATGATGGAACAAGACCGCCAACTAACTCGATAAAGCCGAAAACTGAAAATACATGGAGAAATCTGATAAACATGGTCCTCGGGAGATGAGGACTCACCACAAGCATAGGATGCTAACTCTGATAGGCTGGCTAAGAATGGGGCAGAGTCTATGTGTCGGGGCCCATATCATGAAATGATACATCATAGAGTATGCGGCCAGTACGTGGAATGTACCGAGTATGCAAGATAAATAAAACCGCTTAAATAAATAAAATCATTAAAAACATGCATAATGTAAAACATAAAAAAATAAGAATATGAGAGTAAGACTTGCATGCTATCTTTCTAAAAACATGATCCCAACATAATATAACATCATAACTGAATTGATTGACCCAAAACTGAAATCTGATAGTCATAAATAAAACTGAACATTGGGTCAAACCTGCTTCTGAACATATACATATATATATATATATATATATATATATATATATATATATATATATATATATATATATATATATATAAATCATGGATGATAAACATGCATAACTGAAATCATGAGGAATAATGGGAGATTCGTCTTTTAACCTGCATACCATGATAGAGCTTACATGGTCCCAACTATCACACTCAAGTGGGTAGAGCCGTCCAAAGCCTTGCTAGGGCTAGGGACGATACCATGATATCGATATCAAGATCAAGGCCCATTTGGGGAAGGGGATAGCTCACAAGGGAGGTCCAAAAGTATAAATGTATAAACCTATGTTGGCGCGTAGTTCTGAAGCATAGGGTTGACCAACCCTTAGCCTACTTGGTGCTAGACACTACTCCCAATTACATGCATATGCTCTACATCATTTTTCAACGAAGATGAACATCATCTATTGATGAAGTTGAATAATCATATACATATCAAATCAAAAAATCATACATGAGGAGATTTAGCTCAAACCATACCACAAGCTGAATATAATTGGGAGTCTTAACTCCAAAACCATGTGGTAAGCTTAATTCCGGAAATCATAAATCATACTTGAACATGTAGGCATTGCCCAATACTTTAACATGCTTGAAAATACTCAATTCACATTGAAAACATGATTACAAACATGGGTAACTTGATAATATGCTTTTAATCAATAACATCTCATCATACTTGAACATTCATCATAAATCTCAAGTTTCATGAACTTTCCATATTTGGGCTTTTGATTTATAAAACTTGAAACATGATTTTTAATTGAAAGTAATATAAAACTTGCCCACGATTCATGATTCAATAGTAGGAATATATTTAAATCATACCCATATAGAACATTAGGAATTTCATGCATTGGGTTAAGACCCCCATTGAAATTGACATAGGAAATTCATGATTTAGAGAGGAATTGGGCATGGATGTGAAAGGATTCACCCACTCAACCCTGCATACCTGATTATAGTTGATTCTTATACTTCTTTGATTACCCAAGAGGAATTGAAGAGAACTTGAAGGAAAACAAACTTAATCACCTCTCTAACTCTCTATCTTTGCATGAATGAGTAAGAATGATCTAAAATGAACTTATCCCCTTAAAAATTCATCATTCATAACTTAAAATGACGTAGTTTAGGACTTAGGATCTTAGGAATTACAGAAAAGCCCTTACTAAATCCGCAGGAATTAACTGGCTGTCAGTCCCCATGAGGGACTGGACGACTCGTTACTCAGGCCACGACTCGTGGTATCCGTCATATACACTGCTTGAAGTTCGTCTGGGGATCATCACGTGAGATATTATGAATCGTTACAGGTGACCACGACTCATGGTCAGCACTCGTAATATACATTGCTTGGGATTTTTACTTTGCTCCATCATGCTGCTCACGACCCACCCCATGAATCATGGTGCTTTACCACGACCCATGGGGACCTTCCGTGGGGTTCACTTCCTTATTCCTTCTCCTTCCCAGTCATCACTTCCCACGACTGGCTCAATGAGTCGTGGGGTCTGACCACGACCCGTGGTCATGTCCGCGGGGACCCTAAATCCCAATGTCAAACTCATCTCCTGAGCCTCACCATGAGTCACCTCAAGACTCGTGGCTGCTCCCACGGGTCACATCACGACCCGTTCTGTGACCTGATGCCAGATTTTAAATTTTCTCTATTTCAACTCCTGGGTCTGATCTTTTGGCTTCTGGGGTATAACAATATCTCCTCATTGGGAACATTCATCCTCGAATGTTGGTAGAGCATATAGAAAAGTAGAGAATGCAATCATCATATTCAAATACTGATCATTTAAGCTGAAAACCGACGGAATGACTATCTCTGATTCAAACTATATAGCTGAACTGAATTCACGAACCATACATACATTCGTATACATAAATGAAACTTGGGCACATGAACTGAACTTGAAAACTAAATAGAGTTTTAGGGCAAAAATTAATACCTTAAGCTGGAACTGAGACAGTAGAGAATAAATGTGGGTATCTAGCCATCATGTCTACTTCGGCTTCCCACGTAGCTCCTTCAACATGCTGATTCGTCCATAAAATCTTGACTGATGCTACTTCCTTGTTCCTTAGCCTTTGAACTTGACGATCCAGTATTTCCATCGGAACCTCCTCATAACTAAGACTATCTTTCACACAAACACTGTCCACTAGGAAAACTAGAGGTGGGTCACCTAAACACATCTTTAATAGCGATACATGGAATACAGGATGCACAGAAGCTAATTCTGAGGGAAACTCCAATTCATATGCCACTTTGCCAACCCGTTTCACAATCCTGTAGGGGCCAACATAACGAGGGTTGAGTTCTCCTTTATTTTCGAATCTCACCACTCCCTTCATGGGAGACTCCTTCAAAAACACCCAATCATCAACTTCAAACTCAAGTTCCCTCCTCCTCACATCCGCATATGACTTCTGACAATTTTGAGTTGTTTTCAACCTTTTCCTTATCAACTGAACTTTCTCCATAGCCTCATGGATTGAATCTGGACCTATCAAGGTAGCCTCACCTACTTCAAACCAACCGATAGGCGATTTACATCTCCGCCCATAAAGAGCTTCAAAGGAGCCATATGAATACTAGAATGGTAGCTGTTATTGTATACGAACTCGATGAGAGGAAAATGATCATCCCAACTACCTTTGAAGTCAATCACACATGCTCTCAATATGTCCTTGAGAGTTTGAATTGTCTGCTCCGCTTGACCATCAGTTTTCGGGTGAAATGTTGTGCTGAGCTTAACCTGAGTACCAAGTCCCTTTTGAAATGACCACCAAAATTGAGAGGTAAATTGGGTACCTTTATCTGATATGATGGACAAGGGCACTCCATGCAATCGAACTAGCTCCTGGATATATAGTTTGGCATAATCCTCCACCAAATCCATGATTTTGACAGGTAGAAAATGAGAGGCCTTGGTTAACCTGTGTATCACAACCCAAATGGAGTCATATTGCCGTCGAGTGAGAGGCAACCCTGTGATGAAGTCCATATTGATTTCTTCCCACATCCAAGTAGGAATACTGATATCCTGAAGCACACCTCCTGATCGCTGATGCTCAACCTTTACTTTCTGATAGTTTGGACACTTAGCTACAAACTCTGCGATGTCCTTCTTCATGCCATTCCACCAATAGACTTCCTGTAAATCACGGTACATCTTTGTGGCACCTGGATGGATAGAGTACCTAGATTCATGAGCCTCATGCAACATCCAGCTCCTCAAATCATCAACATTCAAAACACATAAGCGACCCTGGTACCGAAGCACACCATCTCTCCCTTTGGAGAAGACCTCCACCCTCTGATTCTGAATGAATTCCTTTAACTTTACCAAAATTGGGTCCTCGTCCTATCTATCATTTACATCAGTCACCAAAGACGATTATGATCTTTTCTGAACAATAACACCGCCATCGGCCAAATCAACCAACCGAACTCCAAACCTTGCAAGTCGATGCACATCCTTCACCAGCTCATTCTTCCCCTCATCCACATGGGACAAAATTTCCATAGAGAGTCTATTGAGTGCATTCGCTACTACATTGGCCTTATCGGATGGTAAAGGACACTTATATCATAGTCCTTGAGTAGCTCCAATCACCTTCTTTGCCGAAGATTGAGATCCTTATGAGAAAACACATACTGTAGACTCTTATGGTCCGTAAACACATCCACGTGGACCCCGTATAAATAATATCTCCATATCTTCAAAGCAAATAACACCGCGGTCAATTTGAGATCATGGGTCGGGTAATTCTTCTCATGAACTTTCAGCTGTCTAGAAGTGTAAGCTATAACTCTTCTGTGTTGCATCAATACACATCTAAGTCCGATCCTTAAAGCATCACAATATACCATGAACCCATCGGTACCCTCCGTTAGGGCCAACACCTATGCTGAAGTGAGTTGAGTCTTCAACTTCTGAAAGCTCCTCTCATAAGCCCCCAACCATTGGAATTTCACTTTCTTTTGGGTTAATTTGTCAATGGTGCTGCAATAGATGAAAAAGCTTCAACAAATCTCCGACAGTAGTCGACTAAACCCAAGAAGCTCCGAATATCTGAAGGATTCACCGGTCTAGGCCAATTCTTCACCGCTTATATCTTCTGAGAGTCCATCTTTATACCCTAACTTTATGGCCCAAAAACACCCTGGAGTTCAACCAAAACTCGCACTTGCAAAATTTAGCATATAATTGGCGATACTTGAGAGTATATAACACCACCCTCAAATGAGCAGAATGCTCCTCCTCGCCCTGAGAGTATATCAATATGTCATCAATAAACACAATCACGAACATATCTAGGTATGGATTGAACGTCTTGTTCATCAAGTCCATAAAAGTTACAGGAGAATCCTTTAGTACAAAAGACATAACTACAAACTCATAGTGACCATATCACGTCCTGAAGGCTATCTTCGGGATGTTGCTCTCTCGAACTCTTAGCTGATGGTACCCGGATCTGAGATCTATCATTGAAAAGTACTTGGCACCCTGAAGCTGGTTAAACAAATATCAATCCTAGGTAGAGGATACCTATTCTTGAAGGTGACCTTGTTTAATTGCCGATAATCGATACACATACAGAGAGAACCATCTTTCTTCCGGAAAAAGAGAATGGGTGCACCCCATGGGGACTTCCTTGGTCTAATGAAACCTTTATCTAATCGGTCCTTCAATTATTCCTTCAACTCTTTTAGCTGGGCTGGAACCATTCTATAGGGAGGAATAGATATAGGCTGCGTATTAGGAAGAAGGTCAATGCCAAAATCAATTTCTCGCTGGGGAGGGATTCCCGGTAGATCGTCAAGAAAGACTACTGAATACTCACATACTACTTGGACTGACTAGATGGTCGGGGTACCAGACGTCGCATCCTTAATCCTAACTAGATGGTACACACAACCTTTAAAGATCATCTTTCTGGCCTTAAGGTAGGAAATGAAATGACCTACAGGCACAACTGAACTAACCTTCCGCTCTATGACTGGCTCACTTGGAAATCTGAATTCTACTGCCTGGGTTCTACAATTAACTGAGGCATAACATGCAAATAGCCAATCCATGCTGAGAATAACATCAAAATCGTTCATGGATAACTCTACCAAATATGCTGAGGTAACTTTCTGAAGGATCGTGACCGGGCAACTTCTATACACCCGTGTAGCTACAACTGAATCACCTACTGGATTAGAGACTGAGAAAGGTTCTGAAAAGACTTCGAGACTGACTATGAAGCTACTGGCCGCATGAGGTGTCACAAAAGACAAAGTAGCCTCCAGATCTAACAAAGCATAAACATCAAGATGGAAAACTCATAACATACCAGTGACCACATCCAGGGAGACCTCCTGCTCCTAGCGGGATGCTAAGGCATAGAATCTGTTCTGGAGCTGACCGCCACCTGTGCTAGTATATGCTCCCTGCTGTGCTGAACGTGCGAGTGGAGCTGCTGAACTGGAAGCTGGTCCTCGACCCCCATCATGGACCCGTCTCTCTACTGGGCAATCTCTAAGAATATGTCCGAGCTTCCCATACCCGAAAAAAGCACCTGTACCTGCCAAGCACTGGCCGTGTGCCCCTGACCACATCTGTGGCAAGCTGGGATGCTAGAATCTGTGGGCCTACTACTTTGACCCCTAGAGCTTGATGCTCACCTGATGTGCTATGGATATACAACACTTTTGATGCTCAAAACCAAGAAAATAGCATGGACTTAGGTGTGTTTATATGGATATAAGGAACTTTTCCTTTGGTTGCAGGATAAATTGGTGTTGGACTTAAAAATTGCAAAATAAATCCTGAAATATGCAAAGTGTGCTCAAATTGCATTCCACAGTACGAGCCATAGGAAGGTCCTATGAGTCGTACCGATGGTCGTGAAAAATTGCAGAAGGCTAGAGTTAAAGAGATGCAATGTACAAGTCTTAGTACGAGTCGTACCAAGCTGGTACGATTCGTGGTGATATAGTCATGAAAAGAATTAGAAAAGATTTGCATAAGAGGCTGACTCCTGCTACAAAAAGAAAGTATGAACCGTGGGAAGAAGGTACGAGTCGTACCATGATGGTCGTGATGAACTTCAGAAGAATTCCAACGTTTCAAACCATAGGAGCTTAGTATGGATTGTAGGACGGAGGTACGAATCGTACCAGGATCTAGCACTTAGCCAAAATTCAGTCAACCATGCATGGTATGAAAGGAAGCTACAGGTCGTAGGATGCTTCTACGGATCGTAGGTTGGATCATGATGAATGCGGAGCCAGATATGGAAATTCATCCTGTTAGCCTAGGAAAATGATTCTTGTGTCTGTATAAATACGATTTAGTTTTATTTTTCTAGAGAACGAATTAGAATCGACAAGAGAAGAGATTTTTAGGAGATAAAGAGAGAATTGAGTTGATTCGACTTGTGATCAACCTTTTCTTGAATTCTTCTTGTTCTTGATACTTGTTCTTAAAGATTTTGGTGATTAATTAAAGGAAGTGTTTTTCTCATTCATTCTTGTAAGTGTTGATTTATGTTCTTAATCATGAAGGCAATTCACAATCTTACAACTATGAGATGCTAAAACCTCCATAGCTAGGGTTGTGGGAACCATGGTGGATTAATAAGCTAGGGTTGCACAAAGTGATTTTAAAACCAATACAAAATACTTATATTGTATTCTCTTCATGCTTAAAAGTTTATTAACGGTGCCAAATGTTAGGAAGTGGCAAAATTCTTTACTTACTTAGGACTAAGAGGTAGAGATTAGGAAAAGAGAATTACAATAGAGCCTTGATTTTGATAATCATTGTATTAACTTGAGCTGTGGTCTCAAGATAGTTAAATCTGGAACTTAGTGATAACGGATAGTTTGAAACTGCTCATGAGACTTGGTCGAGTTATTGAGTATAGTCATTCAATAGGGACTAGTTGATCGTTCGAATGAACCTAAGTTATCTATTCTATAAGTAAGTATTGGTGATAATCACGAGTGTATACCCAAAGCAGTTATGAATCCATGGGGAATACAAACCCTGATTATCTTTTGATATTGACTCAACACCAGACTTTTAATACTTGTTTTCATTATTGATTTTCTATAGAACCCCCCAATTTTTGAAGTAACTACCTTACAAGTTCACTTACCGGCTATAATCTAGTCTTCCCATATTCCCTGTAGGTTCGACCCCAACCTCTAGTTGGGTTCTTTATTGACAATGTCCGCTTTATACTTCAGTAAGAGGTGTGGTTTGAGCATTATCATCACCCCTCCTGATCGTGCCTAGGCCTGGATTGCACACTCAACGCTGAAGATGCTGAGACTGAACATATCTGGTGGGTCTGCTGTCGGTGCCCACCACCTGACCTCGGTTGAGAGAATCCATAACTATCTGTCCTGGCCCTCTTGCCCCCTCTCTCTCCCTCATATGCGCTTCATCCATCTGCTGGGTGTACAAGATTATCTGAGGGAAATCCATATCCTAGGGAAGCATAGCGGTCCTACAATCCTTGTCCAAATAGCCCGCCACACCATGAACAAACCTGCTCACCCGTGCCCTCTGATCAGCCACTAACTCTGCGGAGTACTTCGATAGGAGAGTGAACTCAAGGGAATACTCCTGCAATGTCATTCTCCCTTGCTTAAGATTCACGAACTCGGCTGCCTTCAACTCCCTCATCTCATGAGGTAAGAACCGATCCAAGAACGTAACATGGAACTCCTCACAGGTGACAGGGCTTGCTTTCGTAGTCGTGCTATCTTTCCATAGTTGAAACCAGATGTGTGTGACCCCTTTCAACTGGTATGAGGCCAACTCCACACACTCAAATCCATTCACCCCCATGACTTGGGTGATCTTCACAATTTCATTAATGAACTCGTGCGGGTCCTCAGCTACTTTTGACCCAAGGGACTCTGGCGGGTTCATTCTCAAGAAATCAATGACTCGAGCGGCCGCTGCATTGCTATTTTGCGGGACGTGCGCCACTTCCTGCTGGTTAACCTGAGCGGTCAAGACCTGCGAGCATCTGAATAGCTACCCTAAATTCAATATGGGCAACCAGCTCCGATGCATGGTGCTCCTGGACTGGTGGGGCCTGCTGGTGCCTATTTCTGTTTTCATCCTCGTGTCCATCTCCATTTTCATTCCTCCTACCATTTACTCTGTGGGGACCCATGATTCTTCAATTGCGAATAGCACGAATTAGAAGGATAGGGAGACATTTCATAGCACGACATAGATAATGAAAGAAGGGAACATTTCCTAAACATTTGTATCCCTTCATCATAAGTGTTGCGCGCTTCACACCCATGAAAAACACTTTAGTTAATGCAACTTTCAGATACCCTAGGACACTTCAAACTTATTTCTCTGATACCAAGTTTGTCACGACCTTAATGGAGGCCCAGATCGCGACATGGGAAAAGGAGCCTCCAGAGACCCCAAGTCGACCCATGTCATAAACATTCTTCTAACTCAATCAATAAAATAGAAGGATTGACATAATAATCTTAGCGGAAATCTGAAATAATCATAACATCAGAAACACACGAATATGAAGCTAAATACATTCTATTTTCTGAAAAGCCTCTAAGTCTAATGAGTTGATGGGACAAGACCCCCAACTAACTCGATAAAGCTAAAAATTGAAAATACATAGAGATTTGATAAACATGGTCCTCAGGAGATGAGGACTCACCACAAGCATAGGATGCTAACTCTGACAGGCTGGCTAAGAATGAGGCAGAGTCTGTGTGCCGGGGCCTATATCATAAAATGATACAATAGATTATGCGGTCAGTACGTGAAATGTACCGAGTATGCAAGGTAAGTAAAACTACTAAAATAAGTAAAATCATTAAAAACATGCATAATGTAAAACATAAACAAAACAAGAATATGAGAGTAGGGCTTGCATGCTATCTTTCTGCAAACATGATCTCAACATAATATAAAATCATAACTGAATTGATTGACCCAAAATATGATAGTCATAAATAAAACTGAACATTGGGTTAAACCTGTTTTCGAACATATATATATATATAAATCATGGATGATAAACATGCATAACTAAAATCATGAGGAACAATGGGAGATTTTTCTTTTAACTGATATACCACGATAGAGCTTACATGGTCCCAACTATCATACTCAAGTTGGTAGAGTTGTCTAAAGCCTTTCCAGGGCTAGGGACAATACCATGATATCGATATCAAGCTCAAGGACCATTCGGGGCATGGGATGGCTCATAAGTGAGGTCCTAAAGTATAAATGTATAAACCTACGTTGGTGTGTAGTTCTGAGGCATAGGGATGATCGACCCTTACCCTACTCGGTGCTAGACACTACTCCCAAAAACATGCGTATGCTCTCCATCATTTTTTAATGAAGCTGACCATCATCTATTTAAGAAGCTAAATAATCATATACATATCAAATCCGAAATCATACATGAGGAGCTTTCGCTCAAACCATACCACAAGATGAACATAATTGGGAGTCTTAACTCCAAAACCATATGGTAAGCTTAATTCGGGAAATCATATATCATACTTGAACATGTGGGCATTTCCAAATACTTTAACATGCTTGAAAATACTCAATTCATATTAAAAACATTATTACAAACATGGGTAAATTGATAACATTCTTTTCATCAATAACATCTCATTATACTTGAACATTCATCATAAATCTCAACTTTCATGAACTTTCCATATTTGGGCATTTTGATTTATAAAACTTGAAACATGATTTTTAATTGAAAACAGTATAAAACTTTCCCATGATTCATAATTCAATAGTAGGAACATATTTAAATTATACCCATGTATAAAATTAGGAATTTCATGCATTGCGTTAAAAACCCCATATAAATTGACATAGGAAATTCATGATTTAGAGAGGAATTGGGCATGGGTGTGAAAGGATTCACCCACTCATAACCCTACATACCTGATTATAGCTGATTCTTACACTTCATTGATTGGCCAAGAGGAATTGAAGAGAACCTGAAGGAAAACAAGATTGATCACCTCTCTAACTCTCTATCTTTGCATGCATGAGTAAGAATGACCTAAAATGAACTTAACCCCTTAAAAATTCATCATTCATAACTTAAAACATTGTAGTTTAGGCCTTAGGATAGTAGGAATTACGGAAAAACCCTTACTAAATTCGCAGGAATTAACGTTGCAAGACACAATCATGGCATTTCCATGTTTTCTTCATGTCTCTTTCTTTGCACTCAGTCTTGAGCTTCCTTTATCTTCACACATCATCATATTAAGCTCATCCTTTGCATTTTTCACCTACAACCAAGGGCTAATCACATTGGTGTGTTTATGCACATAAATATACAAAATCATATAAGAATGTAATTAATTAAATTAACAAACATGGCTAAAAATAAGTTATAAAATAGCACTTGGGCATGCAATTCTGCCAAAGATCAGTTTTCTCGAACAACGAGTCATACCACAACTCGTTACTTCCCCCTTGATCCAGAACTAACCTTACCATGACTACCTTCAGCGACTTGTTGTAACATCTCGCGGGTCATTCTGATACCCATCACTTCCAACTCCAGACCTGCAATATCTCTTCACGGGCATATCCAACAAGTCGTTTCTCCCTCCAACGACTCATGCAATGACTCGTTCTGAGAAATTTTTTTAGATTTCTGCTACTTTTCATTTTTAAATCCCGGGTCTAGTCTTAGGAACTTATGGGGTATTACAATATCTCCCCCTTAGGAACACACCTCGGTGAATGTGGGAAAACATACAGAAAATAGAGAAATGAAATCACAATATTCAAATACTGAGCATAGATGCTGAAAACCGATGGAGTGACTTTCTCCGAATTGAACTACATGACTGAATTGAATTCCCAAGTCACATATACATCCATCCACATGAAAGAAATTGAGGTACATGAGCTGAACATGAAACTGAATAGAGTATTAAGGAGGAAACCGATACCTCAAGCTGAAATCGAGCTGGAAGGCAATAAATATTGGTACTTAGCCATCATATCTGCTTCAGCTACCCACATAGCTCTCTCAACATGTTGATTCCTTCACAACACCTTGACTGAAGCTACTTCTTTATTCATTATCTTTCGAACCTTCTGATCCAATATCTCCACCAGAACCTCTTTATAATTAAGGCTGTCTTTTGGCAATGTCACTGTCCACCGAAACAACTAGAGTTGGATCACCCAAACACTTCTTTAAGAGCGATACATGGAAAACTGGATGGACTGAAGCTAATTCTGAGGGAAACTCCAACTCATCTACTACCTTGCCAACCCGTTTCACAATCCGGTATGGGCTAACATAGCGGAGACTGAGTTTCCCCTTCTTTCCAAATCTCATCACTCCTTTCATGGGAGATACCTTTAGAAACACCCAATTATCGACTTCAAACTCAAGTTCTCTCCTTTTCACATCCGCATAGGACTTTTGGCTACTTTGAGCTATTTTCAACCTGTCTCGTATGAGCTGAACTTTCTCCATAGCCTCATAGAATGAATCTGGTCTTATCATCGAAGCTTCACTGACTTCAAACCAACCAATAGGCAATCTACATCTCCGCCCAAAGAGAGCCTCAAACAGAGCCATATGAATGATGGAATAGTAGTTGTTGTTACATGCAAACTCAATGAGAGGTAAATGATCATCCCAACTACCCTTGAAGTCAATCACACATGCTCTCAACATGTCCTTGAGAGTCTGAATAGTCCGTTCCGCCTGACCATTTATTTGCGAGTGAAATGCTATACTGAGCTTGACCTGAGTACCAGGTCCTTATTGAAACAACCTCCAAAACTGGGAGGTAAACCGAGTACCTCTGTCTGATATGACGGACAAGGGCACCCCATGCAACCGAACTAGCTATCGAATGTATAATTTGTCATAATCCTCCACTAAATCAGTAGTTTTGACCGATAGAAAATGAGCGGCTTTGGTCAACTTGTCCACAACTATCCAGATGGAGACGTACTATCGACGATTGCGAGGCAACCCTATGATGAAGTCCATATAATATCCTCCCACTTCCAAGTACGGATACTAATTTTGAACGGCTTCCTTTAACTTTACCAAAATAGGGTCCTGATCTTTTCTAGCTTGCACATCAGCCACCAAGGATGATTCTGAACCATTTTGAACTATAACGCCTCCATCAGTCGAGTCAACCAAACTAACTCCCAACCATGCAAGCCAATGCACATCCTTCACCAGCTTCTTCCTCCCCTCATCTACATGGGACACACTCTCCATGGAAAGCCTACTAAGAGCGTCGCCACCACGTTAGCTTTGCCCTGATGGTAAAGGACACTCATATCATAATGTTATACCCCGGAAGCTCAAAGATCGAACCCGGGAGTTGAAATGGGAAAATTGTGAAATTGATGTTGTAGGCACAGGATGAGTAGTGGGACGACTCATGAGGAGACCCCACGAGTCGTCAGGTGGCTCGTAGGGAGGCCTGGGGAAAATAAAGGATTGAGGTCCCCACGAGTGAGGGAATGACTCGTGGCCAGCCACCACGAGTCGTCACGTCAATCATAGGGTCGTGTGGGAAGAAAAATGGAGGACCTATCCAGTGTACCTAACGAATGGGACCCCATGAGTTGTGGTCAGTCCCAATGACTCGTGAGGTAAGTCATGAGCAAGAAAAGTGAATTTTCGTTGATGTTAAGGCAGTGTACTTGATGGGAGGTGACCACGAGTCGTGTTCACTAGGGATGAGTTATTAAGTTCTCCATTACGAGCCCCAGTAGTTCAGTTAACCAGTGCAAATGACGGGCAACTTGATGAGCCATTGCCCGTCCTGACGAATCTTCAGGTCACCCGTTAGGTTCACCTGGCAGTGTTTTCCTGCAAATTCAGTAAGGGTCTTTTCATAATTACTAAGTTCCTAAGACCTATACTACATAGTTTAAGGCTCGTTTTAGTGGGTTTTTAGCAGGGGAAAACCTATTCTAAGTCATTCTTCCCATGCATGCATGTTTGAAGGTTTCAAGAGGAGATTCAAGGCAAAATCTCAATATTTCCATTGGAATATTAGCTTGGGCAATAAGAGGGTGTTAGAATTCACCATTCCTAGGTATGTAAGGCTATGAATGGGCGTCTTCTTCCACACGCATGCCCAATTTCTATCAAAATATGATAAATTGTCTATGATCAAGCATGGGGTTTTAACCAATTGCATGATTCTTCAATCTCTATACATAGGTATGATTAGATTGCATTTATATTGATGGATTATGAAGCATGGGAGGATTCTAAGTTGTTTTTCCTTATAAAAATTATTTTCCATATTTTGAATCTAAAACGCCCATGATGATGAGTTTATAAAAGAAGTGATTATGACAAGTGTATGATGATTATGAAGTTGATGATGAAAAACATGTTTCTAAAACTACCTATGATTATGTTGTTGTTTTTGAAATGAATTGATTAGATCCAAGTATAATAAGGCTTTGGGTGATGCCCACATGTTGATTAAAGAGATGATTTTCCCGACATAAGCTTACCACATTGTTTGAAGTGAAATTTTCCAATTTTAATTATAAAATCTAGCTTGTAGTGTGTTGAGTAAATATTTCTACATGTAGCTTACCACATGATTTGGAATAGATGCTCCCACCTATGATTGAGCTTGTGGTGTGTTTCGGAATAAAGCCTTCCATATGCATAAATTCATAATTGAGATTTATGTCATTATTGAGCTTTGTCAAAGGACAATGTTGAGCTTTGTTTCGTACGATGTTGATTCATGCATGATTTCATATTGAGCTTCATCAATAGACGATGTTGAGCAATCCATGTTTTTGGGACAGGAGTCTAGCACCGAGCGGGTTAAGGGTCGATTACCCTATGCCCCAGAACCACGTGCCAACATAGGTTTATACTATTATATTATTAGGACCTCCCTTGTGAGCTATCCCAGGACCAAATGGCCCATGAGCTTGATATCGATATCATGGTATCGTCCATCGCCCTGACAAGGTTATGGATGGCTCTACCCACTTGAGTGTGATAGTTGGGACCACTTAAGCTCTATCGTGGTATGTCAGTTAAGTGACTAGTCTCCCACTGTTTATAACATTCAGATTTTCATATTCATTACTCATGATGACTACCATATGCATGCATGTTCTAAAAGTAAGTTTTAACTCAATGTTAAACTTTTGATATAAATGTTATGTTCAGGTTTGAGTCATTCAAGTCATCTATGATGTTGTAAAGCTAAGCATGGTCATGTCATGATGAGATTATGATTTCAGAAAGAATGCATGTATGCCTTCCTCTCATGTTGAAAGCTTATGATATGTTATAAAATGTTTTTAAATGATTTATTTTACTTAAGTGGTCTTACTGACCTTGCATACTCAGTACATTCCACGTACTGATTGCATATTTTCTATGCTGCATCATTTCTTGATGTAGGATCTGGTTCTCAGGTTCAGCCCCACTCGTAGTCGCCTATCAGAGTTAGCACCTGCATGATTGGTGAGTCCTCATCTTTCGAGGACTAGACTTTCAGATTCATGTCATATTTCAATTTCTGTTTTGTTGAGTTAGTTGGGGGTTTGTCCCATAAACTCGTCTAGACTAGAGGCTTTATATATTAGCTTCAAATGTTATTCTGATGATATGTTGAACTAGACTTCTGCTGAGTTTTATTGATGATTTTCTTCATGTTTATCGAATGAGTTAGTTGTACGCTTATGCCATGGGTCGACTTGGGATCTCTCAAGGTCCCTTGTCCCGTGTCTATGATCTAGGTCTATGCTTGGGTCGTTACAGTAAACACATATCGTAGGCTCTTGTGGTCCGTAAAAACATCTACATGGACCCCGTACAAATAGTGTCTCCAAATCTTTAAGGAGAATACCACTATTGCCAATTCAAGATCATGGGTTGGATAATTCTTCTCATGAACCTTCAACTTCATGGAATTGTATGCTATAACCTTGCCATGCTACATAAATACACAACCAAGGTCGATCCTTGAAGCATCAAAATACACCACAAACCCGTCGGTACCCTCGGATACGGTTAACACCAGTGTTGAGGTGAGTCGAGTCTTCAACTCCTGAAAGCTCCTCTCATAAACATCGGACAATTGGAATTTCACTTTCTTTTTGGTCAATTTGGTCAATGGAGCTGCAATAGATGAAAACTCCTAAAAAACCTCCAATAATAACCAACTAAGCCTAAAAAGCTCCTGATATCCGAAGGATTCACCAGTCTAGGCCAATTCTTCATCGCTTCTATCTTCTGAGAGTCCACCTTTATACCCTCACTTGGCACCACATGGCCCAAAAATGCCACTGAGTTCAACCAAAACTCACACTTGTTAAATTTGGCATATAATTGGTGATCCTTGAGAGTCTGTAGCACCACCCTCACCTGAGCGGCATGCTTCTCTTCGCTCTGAAAGTATATCAGGATGTCATCGATAAACATTATCACGAGCATATCCAAATATGTCTTGAACACCATGTTCATCAAATCCATAAAAGCTGCAGGAGCTTTCGTTAGTCCAAAACACATAACTACAAACTCATAATGATCATACCGCATCCTAAAGGTATCTTCGGGATATTACTCTCCCGAACCCTGAGCTGATGATTTCCGGATCTGAGATCTATCTTCGAAAAGCTCTTAGCACCCTGTAGCTGCTTAAACAAATCATCAATCCTAGGAAAAGGATACATGTTCTTAATGGTGACCATGTTCAATTAGCGATAATCAATACACATATAAAGAGAACCATCTTTCTTTCGAACAAAGAGAACTGGTGCACCCCATAGGGATTTGCTTGGTCTGATGAATCGCTTATCTAAAAGGTCTTTCAACTGCTCCTTCAACTCCTCTAACTCGGCTTGGGCCATTCTATAAGGAGGAGATATAGGCTGGGTATTAGGAAGAAGGTCAATACCAAAATCAATCTCCCACTCGGGAGGAATTTCCGGTAAATTATCTAGGAAGACTTTTGGATACTCACATACTACTAGAACGGATTGGATAGACGGGTCTCGGACGTAGCAACCTTAACCCTAACTAAATGGTACACTCAATCCTTGGAGATCATCTTTCTGGCCATAAGGTAGAAAATGAAACGACCTACAGGAACAGTTGAACTACCCTTCCATTCTAGGATTGGCTCACTCGGAAATTTAAACTTTACTACCCGGTTCTATAATTAACTGAGGCATAGCATGCAAACAACCAATCTATGATGAGAATAATATCAAAATTTTTCATGGCCAACTCTACCAGATCTGCTGAGGCAACTTTCTGAGGGACTGTGACCGGGTAATATCTATACACATGTCTAGCTACAATTGAATCACCCACCAGAGTAGAGACTAAGAAGGGTTCTGATAAGATTTCGGGACTGACTCCAAAACTACTAGCCACATAGGGTGTCACAAAAGACAAAGTAGGCCCCTGGATCTAACAAAGCATATACATTAAGGTCAAAAACTCATAACATACTAGTGATTACATTCGGGGATACCTCCTGCTCCTAGCGAGATGCTAGAGCATAGAATCTATTTTGGCGTTGTCCGCCACCTATTCTAGTGGATGCACCCCTCTAAGTTGGGCATGCTGCTGGAGCTGCTGAACTGGAAGCTGGGCCTCAGCCCCTATCATGGCCCTATCTAGCTGCTGTGCAATCTCTGCGCATTTGCCCGGGCTTCCCGCACCCGAAGCAAGCACCTGTACCCGCCAAACACTGCCCTATGTGTCTCGGGCCACACCTGTCACAAACTGAGATACTAGAATCTATGGGCCTACTGCTCTGGCCTCTAGAGCCTGATGCTCGTCCTCTCTAATTATGCCTAGATCTGGATGGCACACTCGTAGCCAATGATGTCGGGGCTGACGATCTCTGGTGGGACTGCTAACGGTGTCCACCACCTGGTCTCTGCTGAGAGAACCCATAACTATCTGTCCTAGCCCTCTTGGCCTCTCTCTCCCTCACATGCATCGCCTCCATCTGTTGGGCGTACAAGACTATCCATGGAAAATCCATATCCTGATGAAGCATCGCAGTCCGGCAATCCTTGTCTAGATAGTCTGCCACCCCATGAACAAACCTGCTCACTCGATCCCTTTGATCCACCACTAATTGTAGGGTGTACTTGGACAGAGGAGTGAACTTTAACGCATACTCCTAGACCGTCATCTTTCCCTTCTTTTGATTCACAAACTCAGACGCCTTCAGCTCCCTTATCTCACAAGGGAAGAACCGATCTAAGAAAGTGGCATGAAAATCTTCATAACTGATAAGGCCTACTCCGGTTCCCCTATTGTCCTTCCACTATTTGAACCAAATGTGTGGGACCCCCTTAACTGATATGAGGCCAAATCAGCACACTTCTCTCCAGTTACCCCCATGACCTGGGTGATCTTCAGAATCTCGTCAATAAATTCATGTGGATCCTCATCCACCTTTGACCCAAGAAACTTGGGAGGGTTCATCCTTAGAAAGTCTCTAACCCTTGCTTCCGCCATAATCCCGTTTGACAGTACATTCACTACTGCCTTCTGGTTGACCTAGGCAGTCAAGGCTTATGCTAGCATCTGAATGGCTGCCCCAAACTCTGCATGGGCAACCAGCTCCGGTCATGGTGCACTCAAGGGCTGGTGGGGCCTGTTGGTGCCCATCCTCATGGCCATGTCCATTTCCATTTCTTCTGTTGTTAACTCTGTAGGGAGACATGATTCTGCAATCGCGAATAGCACGAGTAAGAAGGATAGAGAGACATTTTACAGCACAACATAAATCATGAAAGAAGGGAACATTTCCTAAACATCTTGTTGCCTCTCCGTCATATGTGTGGTACGCTTGACACCCATGAAAAAGACTCTACTTAACGTGGCTTTCGGACACCCTAGGACACTTCAAACCTATTGCTCTGATACCAAGTTTGTCATAATCCAAACATAGGCCCAGGTCGAGACACGGGACAAGGAACCCCGAGAGGCTCCAAGTCGACCCAAGGCATGAACATAACCTCTAACTCAATCAATAAAAGAGGAATATCAACATAATAATCATAGCAGAAGTCTGAACACAACATAGCATTAGAATACATACACAAATCTGAGCTGATTATACACTATGTCTGAAAAGCCTCTAATTCGGATGAGTTGATAGGATAAGACCCCAACTAACTCTCTAAGTCTGAAACTGAAAATACAAAGATAATTGATAAGGAATGGTACTCAGGAGATGAGAACTCACCACTGAAGCTGGATGCTAACTCCGAAAATTGGGTAGTGACGGGGCTAAGTTTGAAGATTGGAGCTTGTATCATAAAATGATACAACATAGAGTATGCAGTTAGTAAGTGAAATGTAACGAGTATGCAAGGTAAGTAAAACCGCCTAACTAAGTTAAGTCATTAAAACATGCATAATATAAAACATAATCAAGATAAGAATCTGAGAGTAGGCTTGCATGCTATTTTCTGAAATCATGATCTGAACATAACTGAACATCAAAAAAGAATCAAACGACCTAAAGCTGAAATATGATAATCATAAGTAAAATTGAACATTGGGTCAAACCTGCTTTATAGTATACATACGTATATCACGAGTGATAAACATGCATAACTGAAATCATGAGGAACAATGGGAGAATATTCATATAACCGACATTAGCACGATAGAGCTTACGTGGTCCCGACTATCACACTCAAGTGGGCAGAGCTGTATAAAGCCTTGCCAGGACTAAAGACGCTATCATGATATCAATATTAAGATGAAGGCCCCTTGGGGAAGGGGAAAGCTCACAAAGGAGGTCCCAAATAATCTGATCATACCTACGTTGGCTCATAGTTCTAAGGCATAGGGTTGACTGACTACTCGGTGCTAGACACTACTCCCAAAAACATGCATATGCTCTCCATCATTTTTAACTGAAGCTGACCATCATCTAGTGATGAAGCTGAATAGTCATATACATATAAAATCTGAAATCATATATGAGGAGCCTTTGCTCAAACCATATCACAAGCTGAACATAATTGGTAGTCTTGACTCCAAAATCATGTGGTAAGCTAATTCATGAAATCATAAATTATACTTGAACATATGGGCTTGCCCAATACTTAAACATGCTTGAAAGTACTTAATTCACTTGAAAACATGATTATAGACATGGGTAACTTGAAAGCATGCTTTTCATCATAAATATCTCATCATACTTGAACATACATCATAGATCTCAATTTTCATGAACTTTCCTGAATGGGCATCATAATTTATAGAACTTGAAAACATGATTCATAATTGAAAATATTGTAAAACTTGCCCATGAATCATAATTCAATAATAAAAACATGCTTAGATCATACCGATGGTTGAAACTTAGGAAATTCATGCTTTGGGTAAAACCCCATAGAATCAACATGTAGATTTTCATGAATTAGAGAGGGAGTGGGCATGGGTGTGAACAAACACCAAATCATAACCCTACATACCTGAGATAATCTGATTCTTCAACTCCTCTGATTGCTCAAGGAAGAATTGAGGAAGAACTTGTAGAAAACTAGACTTTCTCACCTTCCAAAACCCGTAATCTTGCATGCATGATTAGGAATGTCTTAGAATGACATAACCCCTCTTAAAACACTCTATTTCGAGCTTAAAACAATGTATTTTAGGACCCTAGGGCTTTGGAATGACAAAAATACCCTAAATGAATTTTCTGAAAAAACTGCTCTGCTAGTGACCACGGGCATCACAATGGACAGTTACTGACTCCAACAGTCTGTTATACCCCTCATTATTAAACCCCTGAATCAGGTCTTAGATCCCGTACCACGACTGGACAGAACGAGTCGTTACAAGCTCCAACGAATCGTTGCTGCCAGTCGTTGTCACCACAGCCTTAACCTGGAATTCTTTCCAACGGGGCTGACAACGACCCGTTTCCCTGAACAACGGGTTGTACCATGACTCGTTACTTCCCCTTTGATCCAGAACTAACCTCACCACAACTACCTTAAACAACTCATTGTAACATATCACAGGTCGTCCTGAGACCTGTCACTTCCAACTCCAGACCTGCAGTATCTCTTCACGGGCACATCCAACGAGTTGTTTGTCCCTAAAACAACTCGTGCAATGACCCGTTCGGAGAAACTTTTCCAGATTTCTGCTACTTTTCATTTTTAAATCTCGGGTCTAGTCTTAGGCACTTCCGGGGTATTAGATAATGTCTATATAAATACCTTTTATGTTTTATTTTAGTTAGAGAACATAAAAAGGAAGTAGTAGAGATGTGTGAAGAGGAATTTTGTGAATTTTTATCATGTTTTGGAGAGCAATTCTTAGGATCAAACTCTTGATTTCATCCATTGTTCTTGAGATTGTTCTTGAGATTGTTCTTTGAAATTTAGATAAGGTTTTCTTCCAATTATTGTTGTAAGTATTTAATTATTTGTTTTTCTATAAATTCTAATTATAATCTTACAATCATGAGAGGCTAAAACTTCCATAATTAGGGGTTATAGGAACCATGGTGGATTAAGAAAATAGGGTTACACAAAAGTGATTCAAAACTAATGCTAAAAGTTTGTATTTTATTCTCTTCATCTTTAAAGGTTTCTTAACGGTGTACAACATTAGGACTTGCCTGAATTCTTTACTTGCTTGAACATAGAGAAGTAGAGATTAGGAAAAGAGAATTACAACAAAGCCTTGGTCTTTATGATCATTGTATTAACATGAGCTTTGGTTGCAGGAGAGTTAAATTTGGAATATATTGGTAATAGTTAGTTTGAAATCGCTCATGAGACCTGACTCGGTGGTTGAGTATAATCATCCAATAGTGATGAATCAGTCGTTTGGATGAACCCTAGTTATCAGTTCTACAAGTAAGCATTGGGATTGATCACGTGTGTAAACCCGAAGTAGTTATGAACCCATGGGGAACACTTACCCTAGTTATTTGAAAATCTTGATATTAATCACAATTATAGTCTTGCTTTTAATATTGTTTATCTTTGAAACCCCCTAATTTGGAAATAACTCACCAACAAGTTCAAGTACCGGCATCAGTATAGATCTTACCCTATTCCCTGTAGGTTCGACCCCAACCTCTTTGTTGGGTTATTTATTGACAACAAACACTTCATAATTTTCCAAGAAGTGTGAGTTTGAGCTTTATCAAAAAGTGGTGGCATTGTCGGGAAATACAATTAAGATTAGATTAATTGCTTGTATTTGACTTTTGGTTGTTATTTTCTAAATAACATTTTCTTTTTGTTTTTGGATATCCACAGGTTGTCTCTTGATAAATGCCACGTATCCTCCAGAGTGGAAATCTCCTAATTCCTTTTGATCTCAAACTCGAAAGAGCATGCAAAGAATGGAGAACCAAGAGTAGAGACATGCCCGTATTGATGAAGAAGCTAGGAAAGTCGAGCTAGCTCGGCAAGCTGCACTTTAGGATGCGGAGGATGCTCAAGATCAGGTTGTCAACACTGGTCACCATGGAAGGGGAAACAGATGTCAAATATATTCCCCTCAATTCTTTGATGAGGATGACCCGAACATTGATGAAATCGGGTCAACTGGAGCTATTGTACCACCACCATTGCCAGCTGGGGTATAATTTGACATCACTAGCACCATGATCCAATTATTGAACATGAAAGGGGTGTTTAGTTGTTCACATAGCTGATGATGCCAATCTGTACCAGATGAACTTTGTGGGAATATGCAAGTCGTATAGGTTGCGCGGAGTTAGCTAGGATGCTATAAGGCTAAGAATCTTCCCCTTCTCTCTGTCTGGGGAGGCCACTTTATTGTTATCGGAGTTTCCCAATGACTCCATTACCAACTAGAGGGAGCTCAACTGAGCTTTTTTAGAGAGATTCTGTCCATCCTCTAGGATTCTACAGCTTAAGGTTGAAATCTATAATTTTTCGACAACTGAAGATTGAGGAACTTCATGAAACCTAGTTGAGGTTCAAGAAGAAGTTGATCAAGTGCCCGAACCACGAAATTCCTGATGACAATTTGTTGGAGATTTTTATAGATCATTGAACAACAGTACAAAAACTATATTGGACACAGTGGTGGGAGGAGCATTGATGAGCCACACCTAGGAGCAAGCTGCCACAATTTTAGGCAGATTGACCAAAACAAATAGAGCATGGAACACCCGGGAGCAGAAGCAGCAGTTGCTACATATACTGTTGGTTTGACTGCAGATCAATGAAGGAAGGAAGAAGAATGTGACCAGGGATTGGCTCATATGTGCACATTGTTGGACTTTCTCACTAAGAATATCATAGGAGCTGGAGCCAGAAAAGTTTATGCAGTGGGGACATAGGGACAGAACCAGGGCCTGACCATTCATATTTCGAGGAGGAGGCAAACTTCTTGGACAACCAGGTGGCAGGTTTCTAAGCCAACGCCCAAGTGTTTGGATAAGACACTTGGTGCCAAGGTTCTGGAAACCAAGGTTAGAACAAATATAGAGACAATTACAACCAGAATGGGTATAGAGACAGAAGCCGAGGTCGTGAGCGCAAGGAAAATTGGAGAAGGAATGAAAGTTATCAAAATGACTGAGCATTGTATGTGCCTCCGAATGCACGTAAGGGGGAGGCTTGACAATTAAAGTTGGAGAGCATGATGGCTAAGATGCTAAAGAAGGTGAGATCCATAGATGATCAGCTAAAAGACGCCGTAATGAACTATTGAGCATAGGTTAGAGAGTTGAGTCACATGCTACTACTATCAAGTAGATCGAACAATATCTATGACAACTGTCAGCATCCATGAACCCTAGGCAAAAGGGTACACTACCTAGCAACACATTCCAGAATCTAAAGAATGATGGTCACTTCATGGTTATGATGACTAGGAGCAAAAAGACCACGGTTGATCCCCCTCTGTCGGTTGTAGTTAAAAGAAAGAAAGAAAGTATGATCAAAGATGAGGAAGATGTTGCTGAGAATGAGCATAATGAGGATTCTGAGTTGACTGAGACTCCAGTTGTTGAAAAGGGGCCTGAAGCTGAACAAGGAGAGAAGCAAGGAGCCACACACATTTACAAGGCTATTCCACGACCACTGCCACCGTTCCCTCAAAGAATGAAGAAGAAGGCAGAGAATGGTAAGTTTTAGAAATTCCTGTCAATACTAAAACAATTATCTATAAACATACCATTGGTTGAGGCTTTGGAATAGATGCCAGGATATGCCAAGTTTATGAAGGACCTTGTGACAAAGAAAAGGTCCATGAGCTATGAGCCTGTGGATAATGTGCATCATTGTAGTGTCATAGCTTCACGGTCCTTCCCCAGAAGAAGAATGATCTAGGTGTCTTCACCATTCTATGTACAATCAACGACGTTGAGTTCGCGAGGCACTCTGTGATTTGGGAGCAAGCATCAATCTGATGCCGTTAGCGTTGTTTAAGTAGCTGGGCTTGGGAGCCCCTACACCGACTATTATGTGGCTACTAATGGCCGTCTAACTGTGAAGAAGCCTGTGTGGGTCCTATTCGATGTGCTTGTTAAAATGGATAGACTCATATTCCTAGAGGACTTCGTGATCCTTGATTACAAGGTTGATTTTGAGGTCCGCATCATTTTGGGGCAACCATTCCTTGCCACAGAGAGAGCTTTAGTAGTTATGGAGGCTGGCTAGTTGAAATTCAGACTCAATAAAGAAGAGGTCACCTTCAATGTCTGCCGGTCAATGAAGCAACCAAAGGAGTACAGGGTTGTCTCATAAATAGAGGATAAATCTAAGTTCCTTGACGAAGCCTGAGTAGTCAAGTGACTTGCATCGTGCCATGACGTTAAATCAGGCAATCTTGGGAGGCAACCCAAGTGGTGGTTTGGTGAATTCTGAGTAACTAAACCACCTGCGTCGTTCTGCGACGTTAAATCAAGCGCTTCTTGGGAGGCAACCCAAGTTGATAAACTTATATGTGTTCAGTGTGTAGGGGAAACAAAAACAGGTGGCAGAAGAATTGATGAACAAGCAGGTGCTATAGGTCTTAGTACAACTTGTAAGAGGATTGTACGGGCCATAGTACAAGTCGTGGTTAGAAGCAGAGAGGTATTTCAGTGCATGAGTTCAAGGTACGATTAGTCCTATGACTCATAACTTCATTATACGGGTTGTAGTACTCACTATGGTTATGACATATGCAAGGCATGGACCTCAAAGTAAGAAAGACCTACGAGTCATAGTACGGGTCGTACCTTCATAGTACGAGTTGTAAGATGTGCTCATAGGTCCACAAGTAAGTTTCTCAACCTTTCTGTTACGAGTCCAAGGGACGAGTCATAGGGCCTTCCACGACTCATGGTACGAGTCATGATGGGTCAAAAAGTTTAAAATCACCCGACTCGGCCTAGATTTTTCAAATCTGCCCTATAACCTATTTAAACTTCAAACACACCGTACCCTCCTCCCACAAACTCAAAACCCAATTCATGAATAAAACTCACAACTCCATCACACCCGTAACTCAAACACAAGATAGATTAAGCAAGTTCTTTGCTCAGATAACACCGTGAATCCTAATCCCAACCCTAGTCCTAATTGCAAGCCGAAGTAAGCAGCATTCAAGTAAGTGTATTTGTTGAATTTGATAATAATGACCTGTTGTGTTTGAAGCAAGCCTGCTTAATCCCTGAGAGTCCTATCAATGCTTGAAAAATTAAAAAGGACAATGACTAGGGATGTGAACAAGTTGGTATGCGACTGGGTAGGCAATGTAACTTGTAAAAATCGTGCAATGAACTGTTAAACTTGAGTTATGGGTTGTGATTAAAAATGGAAGGAATGGATAACTATAAAACATGATAAATTCATGCCTAGACTTGGGAAATTCTGAGTACCCAACACTAAATTAAAATCTCCTATAAACTAAATAAAAAATAAGGCAGGAGCAGGCTTCACAAGCCTTTCTACGACTCATGGTTTTATACTACGACTCATAGGATGGCTCGTCGGGACTATCCCAAGCTAAATTTTTAATAATCATGAGGTACGAATATTAGTACGGCTCGTGGTATCCTGCTACGAGTCGTACCTGGCAATCGTATCAAGAATTTGAAAAGGGTCAAGTTCACAAGTGATAGTACGATCCTTCCTACAACTCGTGGAATTGACTTACGGGTCGTACCATGAGTCATGGAAAAATATAGAATATTTGTTTTCAAGGGGGGCATCCTTATACGACTTATGGTACGGACCATACTTTCATGGTACGAGTCATACCTCAGAGGAATAACATTGACCTGAGATATTACGAGTCTCAGTATGAATCGTACCTCCAAAGTACGACCCATATTGTAGACCCATGATAAATTACAGAGGACCTTTTTCTTGATTTCTTTTTCTCAAATTTGGAATTCTAACCATTTTTCTCCGTAGGTACAACGACGTAAAAATGAAAAGCATCCAAGGCAACTGCTCGGAGGGCATTGATTGATGAGACCTCTAAATCCAAACAAGTGGGCAAATTCTCTAGTGGTTCAGTAGAGAAATATCGGGTCGATACATCTGATACTGATGGAACCCAAACCACTAGGGCGAAGGCTAAAGCCCAGGTCGTGGCGGCCACTGCCACGTCTGCTGGTGCTCCCCAGTTTGAGGAGGGAGCGGAGGAAAGAGCCCAAGAGTATAGAAGTGGCTCTAATGAAGAAAAGGGGTCAGGGGTCCTAGGAGGCCCAATCTGGAGATGCAAGCAGTGAGTCCGGATCATAGGAGGAGGCACCTAATGCCGCGCAGGAGCAGACTCCGCCTAGGGAGAACAACACCATTCGACGGAGAGTACAAGGAGATGAGGAAATATATGTATAGGGCATTGTTCTCACCGCCAAGAACAAACCTAGGCAGAGCATTCAGGAAGATTCATAGATCCTCACCAATTCACTGAATGAGGTGGAGGAGATGGAGCGAATATTTAGTTTTTATGGATTCAATTGGATGGGTAGGGCCCCAGATCGATACACTTCAAAAATCATCCAAGAGTTCTACGCTAATTGGCAACCATGGAGCAGAAAGAGAAAGAGGGGAAAAAGTTGAAAGATCAGCCCAAGCTAGAGAGCGTCATGGTTAGAGGCCAAGAGGTTGACATATCCGAGCGCACTATTGCTCGAGTGTTATATGGGCCCCAATTGATACCACCACATGCTACACCAAAATATGACTATTGGGTGGAGGCCTTGAAATAGATCAAGAAGCTGGGTTTTGATGAGAGGCGGAGGCAAATTTAGTGGTTGTTCGGAGTTATTGCTGAGGACAAAGAAGAGGCAAAATAGGTCACTAGCGGCAAGCAGGTCACAAAGAACTCTCTAAACTACTCTCTAAACTTCATAGAAAAAGCCTGCTGGATGTTAGTGCACCACCGGTTAGCTCCGAAAGTAAATGATAATACCCTCAGCGCAGACAGAGAAACTTTGGTGGCTTGTACCATGTCCAGATACCCTATCAATATCCCGAGGGTCATTGTAGAGGAGATGCGGGTTTGGGATATAGGATTGAGCACTACCATCCCATTCTTGAGTCTTGTATTCAGATTGTGCATAGAGACGGGCATCAAGGTGCATCGTGGTGAGGAGAACCTAATCCGAGAATAGCGGATCACTGATATTGGCGTAATTTGGGATGAGATGAACCCAGTAAGTCGGGCAAGACTTTCCGTCGCAGTCCCATTATCACAGACAGTTGGGGCGATTAGGTGAATTCCCCAACTTCACAGGAGTAGGGTGAGACACCAAATACAGATGTCGGTCATTCAGATGCAGCACTTAGAACCTCCTCCGCACCACCCATGAGACTCCCAAGCTAGACTCCAGCTGGGTACATGCTAGTGCCTCAGGAATTTCTTCAGAAGCTGGCCAAGAGACTGACCGTAGCTGAGAAGTAGGTTCAGTCAATGATGGAGAGCGTTAAGCCTTGGGTAAAGGCTGATATTGAGACAGCTGCATAAGCCCTACACGCTAGGCTCAATGGTTTTTAGAGTAGATTCCACATGCGTATAGCCGAGCAGACTAACATGGGAAACCTCCATGAGGAGTTGGGGGATCTTTGGATTCAAGTGTCGAGCTATCATCACGGCAGCCAACAATCGTAGCAGCCCTCACTCTTCCTGACCTCGATGTTGATGTTGACGAGGAGCTTGATCTGGCGGCTTATTGGAAGCCTACAGGAGTTGACAAGGAGAAAGGAAAAAAGAGGGCCTCTGAGGATGTTGGAGATGAGACCCCAAAGAAGAAGAGAAAGAGAGAGAAGAGAGAGAGCAAGCGGGCAAGATAGGAGAGCCAGCAGACTCACGACGAGCATCAGTCAGAGCTGCTTGAGAGAGCTAGAGGAGCAAGTAGCTCTACCATGGACCAGGCAAAGCTTTCGGGTGGTAAGGACCCTTTGGGCGAGCCACATTCAGCCCTGATGATTCCAGAGGTTGTGGAGGCGACCATTATTATTGAGGGGGTTGCCACTCACCCTACTGACACACCAGTGAGTGCGCCGTCCACCACCAGTGCCATGATTGCAGTGGAGGTACCTCCTCATCAGGATGACAGGAGCGCTTAGTGCTCTGCAGGTATGTTCCCTTCCTTCTGCTTTACATTTTATTATTCAAGGACGATGCATGCCTTTTAAAAAGGGGAGGGAGTGTACTTGTATTTTTGAGATTTTGATTCGTCCAAGGGTTTTTCTTGCCGTGTTATTTTCCCTCGAGCATGCTATCTAGTAGAATGGATATGTTTAGGATTTTATTTTTGTGATTTTTGTTTAATTGGAAAGTAGCTTAGGAGTACCCAGCCAATAAATTTCACTAGTTTTGAATTCGTAAAAATTGACCCTGTTTTAAAATATTTTGATGATTAGCTATGTACTTGTGATTGCAAAGCATTATTGCTGTGGATCTTTTTATGTCATTTAGTATATTAGCATGAAAAATTTTTGTTAGCCATGTATAAACCGGACAGGTAGAGTGAATGCATGACATGTGCCATGAGCGAGTGAGGTCTAATACCTAGTTCAGTACTAGGTAGAGGATCTAGAACTTGCCCCGTCTTTACATAGGTTTTAGGATGGTTGGTTAGGGAAGGATCATAAGCCATTTTTATTTAGCCCATTTTTAGCTTAAATGGCCCTACCAAAATTATATGATTTCTTTAATCCCTATTTTGAGCCTTAAATGAACCATTTTTCTTTGATTAACTAATTAACTGTACCCATTTTTATAATGAACCTGTTTTGACCCTGGTCCCTCCTTGGATATTGTGAACCTCAACATAGGCAAAATGCCTAAGTTGAAGGTGGCTAGAGTAGGGGTGCATAAATATTGGGAAGATGAAAAAGGAAGAGAAAAGAAAAAGGTAAAAAATGAGGTGTAGTGTGACAAAAGAAAAAGAAAAAGAAAGAAAAAAATTGAAAAAGAAAATACAAAAAGAGAATGATGAATGAAAATTCGTGAAAATACACCACACTCATATAAGTGCATAAAAAGGGTGGAAAGGGAGGAAAAAGCAAAAAGGGTGAAAAAGTGAAAAAATGGAGCCACATGTATGTAATGCCAAGGAGAGGTTTAGTCACTAAAAAGATTTCATCTCTACCATACCCTGCCCGAAAGCCTACATACAAGCCGAAGAAAGTCCTATGGTGATCCTAGCCTGACCATCTGACAAACCAAAGTAGAGAAAATAAGTGCAAGCCTATGGTATCCAACATGCAATATTTGGAACTTCTTTGTGAGAGTGAAAATCTTACTTGTTTTGTCCCATGTTTCATATTTTACTATATTTGTGAGTGGGAGACTTTATTTTTTGTGAGGGTACATTGTCTATGTTTAACTCTACCATTTGTCTGTGTGAAAAGCATTGGTGATGACTTGGCTATCTGTTAATAGCTAGATGACATATCTTGATCCCTATTTATCATGTTTTGTGGTTGCTTGATTTGCATGTGCTGATTTGGTTCATGGGAAAAAGGATCAAAAGTTGTTTGAGTTTAGTGCATGTTTTGTTGATTGTTGGCTGTAGTGTCCTAGGTTTATTTTCTGGTTAAGCCTCGTGTTTAGTTTTTTTGTTTTCTTTGCCTAAGGACATACAAAAATCTTAAGTTTAGGGTGTTTATGTGTTGTGGGTTTACAACACTTTCGATGCTTAAAACTGAGAAAATAGCATGGACTTAGGTATGTTTATATGGATATGAGGTACTTTTACTTTTGTTTCAGAAAAAATAAGTGTTGGAGCAAAAATGTGCAAAAGAGGCATAAAAATGCAAAAAATCAGCCAAGTACAAGTCTCAGTACGAGCCGTACCTTGATTTACAAGCCGTACTAAGAATCATGGTGAAAGTTAGAAGGCTGGCATAAGAGGAAGGCAACGTACGACTCTCAGTACGAGCCATACCAAGATGGTAAGAGACGTAACTGGAGTCATGGTAATCTTCAGAGAAATTTGCACAAGGAAGTCTCTTTGTACGGGTGGACTCATGGATCGTAGCACTCACTTATGACCCATACCATGAGCCGTGGTGAGTTTCAAGTGATTCTTCAAGACTTGGCAGAACTTCAGATATAACAAGCAGTACGAGTCATAGGAGGAAGGTACAAGGCATACCACAACACTCGTGGAAAACATCAGAAGATGTCAGGGTTCTCAGGGCCAAACCACGGATGCATTGTACGACTCGTACGACTATGGTATGAGGTGTACCAGCCTGCCAACACTTAGACAAATCTACAGCAGCTGAGGATGTACGATAAGCAGGGACGAGCCATACAATCCTATTATCGGTCATAGGTTCAGTCGTGATACAGTCGGCGCCGGATATGAAAACTCCCTATTAACTAAGGAAAAGGTTTCTAATGTTTGTATAAATACCTTTTATGTTTTATTTTAGTTAGAGAACATAGAAAGGAAGTAGTAGAGATGTGTGAAAAAGAATTTTTATGGATTTTTATCAAGTTTTGGAGAGCAATTCTTAGGATCAAACTCTTGATTTTATCCATTGTTCTTGAGATTGTTCTTTGATATTAATATCACGTTTTCTTCCAATTATTGTTGTAAGTATTTAATTATGTGTTTGTCTATGAATGCTAATTATAATCTTACAATCATGAGAGGCTAAAACCTCCACAACTAGGGGTTGTGGGAACCATGGTGGATTAACAAAATAGGATTACACAAAAGCGATTCAAAACCAATGCTAAAAGCTTGTATTGTATTCTGTTCATATTTAAAGGTTTTTTAGCAGTGTACAATGTTAGGACTTGCCCGAATTCTTTACTTGCTTGAACCTAGAGAAGTAAAGATTAGGAAAAGAGAATTACAACAAAGCCTTGGTCGTTATGATCATTGTATTAACTTGAGTTGTGGTCATAGGATAGTTAAATTTGGAACATATTGATAACGATTAGTTTGAAACCGCTCATGAGACCTGACCCGGTGATTGAGTATAATTATCCAATAGGGACGAACTAGTCATTTGGATTAACCCTAGTATCAGTTCTACAAGTAAGCATGGGGATTGATCACGTGTGCACACGCAAAGTAATTATGAAACCATGGGGAACATTTACCCTAGTTATTTGCAAATCTTGATATTAATCACAATTACAATCTTTCTTTTAATATTTTTTTTCTTTGAAACCCCCAATTTGGATATAATTGACCAACAAGTTCAAGTACCGAGATTAGTCTAGATATTACCTTATTCCTTGTGGGTTTGACCCCAACCTCTTTGTTGGGTTCTTTATTGACAATGTCTGCTTCATACATTGCTAGCAAGTGTGAGTTTGAGCATTATCAAAGTGACATGGGAAGATGAGGAGGTGATGCGATCCAAGTGCCCTCGATTGTTTGATTCTGCAGGTAAGTTTATGTTCAAAATCCGGGGACCGAATTTTCATAAGGGGGAGAGAATCTAATGACTAAAAGAATTGGGCCTGGCCCATTAATAAGCTTGCTGCTAAGTACTTTGGCCCTTATTTGATTATTGCTAAATTTGGGGCAGTTGCTTATAAGCTCTTGTTACTTGCTTATGTCCTCATCCACCGTACTTTTCATGTTTCTCAGTTGAAGTTTTGCCATGAACTTCCTGCTGTCATTAACCATCCTCTGTTTCTGAACATCTCCAGCCCTTACTACCTATTACCTAAAGCAATTTTGGAAAGAAGGATTATTAAGAGAGGTAACAAGGTTGTTTGTTAGGTGCTAGTTAAATGGCTTGATCTTGATGCTGCTCAAGCTACTTGGGAACTCCTTTCTGAGCTTCTTCATAGATTTCCTTCCTTCCAGGCTTGAGGTCAAGGTTGTTTCTCACTACGGGGGTATTGATACAAGTTGAAGATATTCATATGAGGAAGTATCGATGAAAAGAAGTTGAATTAATGTGAAGCTGATGTAGAAGAGAGCCAATTCTAGAAGACATATAGGCTAAGCTGTATTTCTGGAATTCTGTTAAAAGTTAGTTAAGTAGTTAGTTTAGTTAGTTTTCGAAAATTAGTTAAGATTTGATTGTATTGTGAATTCCTATTTTCCCTTACTGCATTGTATAAATAGGGTCTAGATTACATAATGGATCATTCATGAATAATATCAATCTCTTATTCTCTCTTACCTTCTTATTCTTTTAACCTAACCTTCTCGGTTCTTACCCTGAATTAACCTTCATCTTCTTCGAGTATTTACTCCTAGACTAACAAATTCCACTCGAATTATACAAGTTGTATCATTAAGCATTACGTGCCCCTGCTTCATGTATTTACCTTTTAAATTTTAATTTGGCTAAAGTCATAAGCAGTGTCTGCATCTTTTACTTTAATATTGTTATTTAAACTTACTCCTGTTATAAATATTTATACAAGATTTTTCTTAGATTTAAACAAAGATATTGAATTTACAAGGTAAAAATCCTTTATGATTTTTCTCCTATGATATTGCCACCTAAACCTAAATTAGAATAGAGAATATGTTTATCTCTTGTTTTTAATTTTAGGAAATAAAAAGAAAAAGTTAAGTAGGGTGTTTTCAAGTGGTTACGGGTTTTGATGCTTTTTCAATTGGTGTTATGGTGGTGTGTGATTAATGGAGGTCAATGACGATGTCCACATGATGGAGTTATGATCGATTTTCATGGTGACTTGGGAGGAAAAGGTGGATGGCTGGCGGGTTTCAATGTGGGGCTCCAAGGAATTATTTTGTTGTTATGGTGTGTGTGTGTGTGTGTGTGTATATAGACACACAAACAATATGGGCTAATTTTGATAATAATATTTTAAAATAAGGGTAAGTTACATGCAAAATAATTATATTCATTAGCTAAATATAAAAAAAAATATACTCTATTTTGTATAAAAAATATATATTTTATATATAACCTTTTAATATATATAGATATTTATATAATATTTATTGACTATTGTTTTAGCAAATGGTTATTTATGTCAATTTTTCTTTACAAATATGACTCAATTTTAATATAATGGTGTTGTACCACCCCGCCTTGGGGGGTATGACTAGCACCTGGTGCCCTACTGGGACCTGAACTGCTAGACTGCTAGGCTTGGGCACCTCTGGTGCCTGGCTGGCTCTAACTCATATTTCTGGAAACAAAGGGCTATATAACGGCTGTAAACACAGCCCCCGGCCCATTGGCCTATAGCCTCCTGTACCTGTACCAACAGCTGACCAGAAACATATCAACTCAGGGAAACCTATGCGGGCCGACAAGGCCACCATGCTGTCTAGTTATCTGCAACTCAATCATAAAGCACAAAAAAAAAACTACGTGACCGGCAAGGTCACCACTACTAGCAAACTATGGTCCCACACGACCAACATAATCAAAAGAAAGAGTTCTAACAGCTATACAACTGCACGGCCTCACACGACCGGCTCATCTGACCATAGGGAGTATATATACAGACTGCAAGCCTCTAAGAATAGCAATAGAACTGATCGGGACAGGGCCCCAACCTACCCGTACTATACAACAAAAAGGAACATGAAATACACCTCTGAAATTCAGCCTCCGGAGGATAGGAGCTGAATACCCGACCGCTGACAGGAATCACGTAGTATCGCCTGCTCGTCTATGAGTACCTGCAGGCAAGTAATACAGAGCCCCACCGGGCGTCAGTACCGCTGGTACTGAGTATGTAAAGTAATAACTGAAATCAATAACATAACTGATAAAACTGAAACAGGAAGAACTAGATTAACTGTCTGATGGTGTAAATCGTACCTGTTCTTAATCATGCTGGAGGGAGTAGGAGTCATATCTGGAGACGTATCATTCTACTACTAATATACCAGTATCTAATGCGATATGACATAACAAACATAATATAACATGGCATACACAACCCTTACCCGGCCCCCATAAGCCGGGAGGTACAACCAGCACATAATCTATACCCCTACCCCGGTCATCCCATCTCCTATAATGGCTGTAAGCATCCTGCCGATCCCCTGGGTATGCACTTGGGCTTGCTGAGCCCCTGACTATAACTGTACCTGAGTCCGAAGGACTCCTAATCAACACCCCGAGCGTACCCGCTCGACGGGGGTGTATAAGGGCCGACCAAGGCACAATATGGGGAAACTGGCATCCCATCTTCGTCCCCTTGTGGGACGGCATACCACTCCGTAGAGTGACGTGTCCTCGTTCTCTAGCGGATGAGTCGATACAGCTATTAACCCTGGGGCGGTCATGGATGCTGGGTAATCCAACCCCAAACAATACAACAGTCTCAACTAGTCATGCTATCTGCGTATCTCACATGCTGAGGCTAACAGGGGTAAGGTATCGTATATATTACATGCTGGACTAGTAATAGCAATCTGTACGTATTTAATACATGCTGAGGCTGGTAAATGTATATATAAATATGGCCTGTTGCCAATCTATACTGGGGCAAATGCTATACAAAATAGTGTTTCGGCTAAAACTAGGCTGTTTACTGAGTTTCTGTATTAACATGATTTCCTATTCCTAACATGCTTTCTAAACTTCATTTTAGCCTACTGTTCTGTTTCTGAAGTGCCTTACGGATACCGCATTGCTTTGCGGGGTTTCAACTGAATACAACAATATCTTAACATTTCGTATTACATCACATACTGAGCATGCTGTGCAGTTTCTAACACTTATGCTGAAATCTATATCGTACTAGTAAGTCTTACACAAGTTGTAATTTAATACTTCTAATACTGTATCAACATTCATAATAATTCAATACTTAACTTCTAAACATTCTACTGACCTGTGAATTACTATACTGTCTCAATATTACTTAACTTGCCGAGGGAACGAGCTTTACATACCTTATTCTTGAACTATTCGTCCGTCGGACGAGGCTCGACTGGTACTTCAACTATTTTCTTCCAACTGCATTCATAAATACGTCGATTAATACTAAATACAGCTTTATTGTAAAGAGCAACGTTAGTTTCGATATAATTTATAGCCTAAACTTAGGCTTATCGAAAGACGATCGAAAATTTACTATTTTTCAGCGGGCCAGAAGGGAGAAACATTCACTTCACAGCTAGGAACAGATAGACACTAATTTAGAGCAATTCCACTTACCTTAGATCGGTGGCTCGACGATTCGTCGGCCGTATTTTACGAAACTGAATCCGTAGGAATGCTCTCTGCTGCTAAATACTTCGGTACCTGGGATTAATTTGAGTTAGTGCAGCGTTTAGCAGCGTAATCGGATGAAAATTATATAATTTCCTTCGTCCTTACTTCTCTCTACCGAAGCCTCAGTTTTTTTTTCTGAAATTTCCTTTGGTTAAATGAAATTAAACCAAAGTGGGGCTTATATACTTGGGCCTGAACCTGGGCAATGTGTCACGGAGCCATCACGGAGGCCTCACCTCCGTGACACGCTGCCATCGCGGAGGGGCTCTGCCTCGGCTCCTCCCGCGATGGTTCGGCGGGTTTCTCGTCCGATCTTTTTCCCGACCTTTCTCTAGCACGTATGGCCTTCTAATATGCTTAACTAACATGCGAATAGGTCGTCTAGGTGCCGGGAATTCCACGAGGTATAACATTCTCCCCCCTTAAGAACATTCGTCCTCGAATGTACACTGTTATCTAGAGTACTACTTACTTTATTTTCTAGAAAAATTTCGGCAGAGTTTCCCCTGTAATATGGACTATCGCAAAAACCTGAAATGCAGAAAAGTCCAACACAGGCACTGCACACAATATTCTAAGATTCACTGGATAACTAGATATCAATATTCCTCTATCATTTACCAACATATAACCATAAAGTACTGCATAAGTAATAGTACGGACATACCTGTCGCCTGACTAGGCCTGAAATAGGTGAGGGTATCTGGTTTTCATATCTTCTTCTGCCTCCTACGTCATTTCCTCACGATTTATGTTACGCCATAACACTTTAACAGATGCAACATCTTTAGTCCTTAACCTGCGAATCTGCCTGTCTAAGATAGCTACGGGAACCTCTTCGTATGCTAACTCTTCTGTGACCTGGACATCTTGAACTGGAGTTACTGTAGAAGGGTCCCCTACGAACTTCCTTAACATAGAAACATGGAATACTGGGTGAACAGATGCTAATTCTGGAGGCAAGTTCAACTCGTATGCAACTCGGCCTATTCTTCGCCGAATCTGATATGGCCCAATGAATCTTGGGCTAAGCTTGCCTTTTTTGCCAAACCTCATTACCTCTTTCATCGGGGACACTTTCAGATATACCCAGTCATTTACCGAAAATTCTAGATTTCTACGCCGCATATCTGCATAAGACTTCTGGCGGCTCTGAGCAGTTAGTAAACGTTCTCGGATAAGCTTTATCATTTCCTTGGACTGCCGAACAAGGTCTAGGCCGACTAATGCTGATTCTTCTATTTCAAACCAGCCCACCGACGATCTACATTTTCGCCCGTATAATGCCTCGAAAGGCGCCATCTGAATAGTTGAATGGTAGCTGTTATTATAAGCAAATTCAATTAACGAAAGATGTTCATCCCAGCTACCTCCAAAATCTAGCACACACGCTTGTAGCATATCTTCGAGCGTCTGAATTGTACGTTCCGCCTGCCCATCTGTTTGAGGATGGAATGTTGTACTCAAGTTAATCTGCGTCCCCAAACCTTTCTGAAACGACTGCCAGAATCTAGCTGTAAACTGTGCTCCCCTATCTGAAATGATAGATACCGGCACTCCATGCAATCTAACTATTTCTCTGATATATAATTCGGCATAATCCTCAGCTGAGAAGGTAGCCCTCACTGGCAGGAAATGAGCTGATTTTGTCAGCCTGTCAACTATTACCCAAACGGAATCATTTCTGCATCTAGTACGGGGTAACCCTGTTACAAAATCCATGTTTATCGCTTCCCATTTCCACATAGGTATCATTATCTCTTGCGTCAAACCGCCCGGTTTCTGGTGCTCTGCTTTCACCTGCTGACAATTAGAACATCTAGATACAAATTCAGCTATCTCAGCTTTCATACCTGGCCACCAGTAGATGTCTCTGATGTCGTGGTACATTTTCGTCGCCCCTGGGTGAAGGGAATAGCGAGCGTAGTGTACCTCATGCATAATCTGCCCACGAAGTCCTGAAATATTCGGGACACAGAGGCGGCCCTTACAGTGTAGCACATCATCCCCGGTTATCTGAAAATCTGGCTCCTTACCTTTCTGAATTCTATCTCTGAGCTGGACTAAATCGGGATCCTCGTACTGTCGTTCTTTTACCTCTGTAACTAATGATGACACGGCAGAATTCTGAATTACTGCTTTATTATTTTCTGTTTCCATTACTCGAACGGCTAGACCAGCTAACTGATGAATTTCTTTAGCTAACTGCTGCTTCTCAGGTCGCAAATACGCTAAACTCCCCATTGACTTTCGGCTCAGGGCATCTGCTACAACATTAGCTTTTCCGGGGTGGTATAGAATATTCACATCATAGTCTTTTAACAGTTCTAACCAGCGGCGTTGCCGCAGATTCAACTCCCTCTGAGTGAAAATGTACTGTAAGCTCTTATGATCTATGTAAATATCAACATGGATGCCGTACAGGTAATGCCTCCACATCTTCAAGGCATGAATTACTGCGGCCAATTCCAGGTCATGGGTAGGGTAATTCTTTTCGTGCTTCTTCAGCTGTCTGGAAGCATATGCAATTACTCTACCATGCTGCATCAACACACAGCCCAACCCGACACCTGAAGCGTTGCAATAGACTGAGTAACCTTCCGTGCCTTCCGGCAATGCTAATACTGGGGCGGAGGTTAATCTGTCTTTCAGTTCCTGGAAGCTCTACTCGCATGCCTCCGTCCACTGAAACTTTGCTGCTTTCTGTGTCAATTTAGTTAGAGGTGCTGCAATGGTCGAGAACCCCTCAACGAACCTCCTATAATATCCTGCCAACCCCAGAAAGCTACGAACTTCCGTCGGAGTGGTAGGCCTAGGCCATGACTTAACTGCTGCTATCTTCTGCTTGTCTACCTATATACCAGCGTCTGAGACAATATGCCCTAAAAGGCCACTGAGTTAAGCCAGAATTCACACTTCGAAAATTTAGCATACAACTGGCGGTCCCTGAGAATCTGGAGCACTGTCTGCAAATGAGTCCGGTGATCTGCTTCAGAGCGAGAATACACCAGAATATCATCAATGAATACTATCACGAACAAGTCCAGGAAAGGTCTGAAAATACTGTTCATCAGGTCCATAAAGACTGCTGGGGCATTCGTTAACCCGAAGGACATAACTAGAAATTCAAAATGTCCATATCGGGTCCTAAACACTGTCTTAGGGATATCTCTCTCACGTACTCGGACCTGGTGATATCCGGACCGCAAGTCAATCTTAGAGAAGTATCTGGCTCCCTGTAACTGATCAAATAGGTCATCAATTCTGGGAAGTGGGTACTTGTTCTTTACTATAACTTTATTTAGCTGCCGATAGTCTATGCACATTCGGAGCGAGCCATCTTTCTTCCTCACAAACAAGACTGGCGCACCCCACGGTGAATTACTCGGCCTGATGAAATCTTTATCTAACAAATCTTTCAACTGCTCCTTTAATTCTCTGAGTTCTGCAGGAGCCATACGATAGGGAGGTATTGATATTGGCTGAGTGCCTGGTAACAAGTCGATAGCAAAGTCTATCTCCCTTTCTGGGGGAATACCACGTAACTCATCAGGAAATACATCTGGGAATTCATTCACCACTGAGACAGACTGGAGTGTTGGAAATTCTGCTTGGACATCCTGAACTCTGACCAGATGGTAAATACACCCCTTAGATATCAACTTTCTCGCCTGAAGGTAGGAAATAAACCTACCTTTTGGCGTAGCGGTGCTGCCCTTCCACTCCCGTACTGCTTCTCCCGGGAAGTGGAACCGAACCGTTTTGGTCCAACATTCAACATTAGCAAAACATGGTACTAACCAATCCATACCCATTATGGCATCGAAGTCTATCATTTCTAACTCGACCAGATCTACTGTGGTCTGACGATCAGCAACCTCTACTGTACACCCACGGTAGATTCGGCTAGCTGTGATAGAGTCACTGACGGGTGTGGATACTAAGAAAGGCTGCTGTAATGATTCTGGTGTAATACTAAACTTTCATGCCACAAATGGAGTAATGTAGGACAAAGTAGACCCTGGATCAATCAATACATAAGCAGGGTGTGAGCAGATGGTTAACATACTTGTCACAACATCAGGCGACGCTTCTGAATCCTGCCTCCCTGGTAAGGCATATGTGCGACTCGGACCCGCACCTGTACTGGAGGTCCCTGATCTGCCCCGACCCCTGCCTGCTGATGCCCTATCCTGTCTATCCCGGTCCTCTCGACCTCTGGCTGGGCAATCTCTCATCAAATGGCCTTCTTGGCAACAAATATAACATGCGGAGGAACCATACCTGCATGCTCCAGAATGGCGTCGACTGCATATAGGGCAAAGTGGTAGGGTATACCTACTCTGCTCCACCCTCCTCTGTAATGGTGAGTCTGCCATCTGTGAGCCTCTACCAGTCTCTGACTGCCCCCTGCGGCTGAATCTACCCCCCATTGCAACTGTGGCAGAGGCGGGGGCCTGGGCGGCCTGTCTGACAATCGTGGCCTGGGTCCTCCCCGGGCCTCTCTCTGTGACTCAGCTGGCCTGTCCCGGCGATGCTGTTCCTGATTGACCCTACTGATCTCCCGATGTCGCTGTCTGATGCCCTCAATATTTTGGGCAAATGCCTGAATTCGAGAAATGTCCATGTCCTCTCGCAGTGTGGCCATAATACAAGTCTTGACATATTCTGGATTCAGTCCCATAATAAAATGGTGTACTCTGGATGCCATGGTATCAACAAAGGCTGGTGCATATCGAGCCAAAGAATCAAACCGCAAGGAATATTCCCGAACACTCATGGCCCCCTGTTCTAGATGTAGGAACTGGTCTACCCAGGCCTGTCGAATCTCCCGCGGCAAATAGTGATCCAGAAAGGCTCCAGAAAAGCTGGACCAGGTGGGAGGGGAAACATCTCTCCCTCGGGACCTCTCCCAGCTTTCATACCATAACACCGCAATATCCCGTAACCGGAATGCTGCCAATTCAACTGATTCAGTAGGCGTAGCATGCATAACCCTGAAGATTCTCTGCATCTGATCCAGAAAATCTTGGGGGTCCTCTGTTCGGTCCGTGCCTGTAAACTGTGGGGGGTTCAGGGCTAAGAACTCTCGGACCCTCGAACTACCGGGCCCTCCTGATAATTCTGCAACTGTAGACGACATTGGCTGACACTGCACAACCATCATCTGTGCTAACATAACTACAGCACTCCTAACCTCCTGGTCGGAAGGTGTCGGTATAGGGACTGCTGAAGGTGCTGTCGCCCCAAGTGGCTCCTGACGTGGTGGAGACTGCTGAGGAGGCTGGGACGATGCCTCTGTAGTGCCCTCTGATCGGGCTGTTTCCAAATGAGGGGGAGGCATCCTGCTGGTGCCTTCCCCTGCTGCAATGTCTAAACTCCGACCTGTGATAGGATGTCGCTGGTCTGACATTATCTGTAACCAAAGAATATAGTAAGCTTTTAGGGACTCAACCCTATGTTGCATCGCTCTATGGCACGACTGAATAAGAACAAAAGACAACCATCCTATCATGCCTTGCAGCCTCCTATCCATAGTATGTGGTGCACAACACATCCATGGACAGGACTCTACTTAGCACGGCTTGCAGACTCCCTGGGATACAACCTGCTCTGATACCAAGTTTGTCACACCCCGCCTTGGGGGGTATGACTGGCACCTGGTGCCCTACTGGGACCTGAACTGCTAGACTGCTAGGCTTGGGCACCTCTGGTGCCTGGCTGGCTCTAACTCATATTTCTGGAAACAAAGGGCTATATAACGGCTGTAAACACAGCCCCCGGCCCATTGGCCTATAGCCTCCTGTACCTGTACCAACAGCTGACTAGAAACATATCAACTCAGGGAAACCTATGCCGGCCGACAAGGCCACCATGCTGTCTTGTTATCTGCAACTCAATCATAAAGCAGAAAAAAAAACTACGTGACCGGCAAGGTCACCACTACTGGCAAACTAGGGCCCCACATGGCCAACATAATAAAAAGAAAGAGTTCTAACAGCTATAAAACTGCACGGCCTCACACGACCGACTCATCTGACCACAGGGAGTATATATATAGACTGCAAGCCTCTAAGAATAGCAATAGAACTGATCGGGACAGGGCCCTGACCTACCCGTACTATACAACAAAAAGGAACATGTAATACACCTCTGAAATTCAGCCTCGGGAGGACAGGAGCTGAATACCCGACCGCTGACAGGAATCACGTAGTATCGCCTGCTCGTCTACGAGTACCTGCAGGCAAGTAATGAAGCGCCCCACCGGGCGTCAGTACCGTTGGTACTGAGTATGTAAAGCAATAACTGAAATCAATAACATAACTGATGAAACTGAAACAGGAAGAACTAGATTAACTGTCTGATGGTGTAAATCGTACCTGTTCTTAATCATGCTGGAGGGAGTAGGAGTCATATCTGGAGACGTATCATTCTACTACTAATCTACCAGTATCTAATGTGATATGACATAACAAACATAATATAACATGGCATACACAACCCTTACACGGCCCCCATAAACCAGGAGGTACAACCAGCACAGAATCTATACCCCTACCCCGGTCATCCCATCTCCTATAATGGCTGTAAGCATCCTGCCGGTCCCCTGGGTATGCACTTGGGCTCGCTGAGCCCCTGACTATAACTGTACCTGAGTCCGAAGGACTCCTAATCAACACCCCGGGCGTACCCGCTCGACGGGGGTGTAGAAGGGCCGACCAAGGCACAATATGGGGAAACTGGCATCCCATCTTCGTCCCCTTGCGGGACGACATACCACTTCGTAGAGTGACGTGTCCTTGTCCTCTGGCGGACGAGTCGATACAGCTATTAAGGGCAGTCATGGATGCTGGGTAATCCAACCCCAAACAATACAACAGTCTCAACTAGTCATGCTATCTGCGTATCTCACATGTTGAGGCTAACAGGGGTAAGGTATTGTATATATTACATGCTGGACTAGTAATAGCAATCTGTACGTATTTAATATATGTTGAGGCTGGTAAATGTATATATATAAATATGGCCTGTTGCCAAACTGTACTGGGGCAAATGCTATACAAAATAGTGTTTCGGCTAAAACTAGGCTGTTTACTGAGTTTCTGTATTAACATGATTTCCTATTCCTAACATGCTTTCTAAACTTCATTTTAGCCTACTGTTCTGTTTCTGAAGTGCCTTACGGATACCGCTTTGCTTTGCGGGGTTTCAACTGAATACAACAATATCTTAACATTTCGTATTACATCACATACTGAGCATGCTGTGCAGTTTCTAACACTTATGCTGAAATCTATATTGTACTAGTAAGTCTTACACAAGTTGTAATTTAATACTTCTAATACTGTATCAACATTCACAATAACGCAATACTTAACTTCTAAACATTCTACTGACCTGTGAATTACTATACTGTCTCAATATTACTTAACTTGCCGAGGGAACGAGCTTTACGTACCTTATTCTTGAACTATTCGTCCTTCGGACGAGGCTCGACTGGTACTTCAACTATTTTCTTCCAACTGCATTCATAAATACGTCGATTAATACTAAATACAGCTTTGTAAAGAGCAACGTTACTTTCGATATAATTTATAGCCTAAACTTAGGCTTATCGAAAGACGGTCGAAAACTTGCTATTTTTCAGTGGGCAAGAAGGGAGAAACATTCACTTCACAGCTAGGAACACATAGACACTAATTTAGAGCAATTCCACTTACCTTAGCTCGGTGGCTCGACGATTCGTCGGGCGTATTTTACGAAACTGAATCCGTAGGAATGCTCTCTGCTGCTAAATACTTCGGTACCTGGGATTAATTTGAGTTTGGGCATTGTTTAGCAGCGTAATCGGATGAAAATTATATAATTTCCTTCATCCTTACTTCTCTCTGCCGAAGCCTCTGTTTTTTTTTCCTGAAATTTCCTTTGGTTAAATGAAATTAAACCAAAGTGGGGCTTATATACTTGGGCCTGAACCTGGGCAACGTGTCACGGAGCCATCGCGGAGGCCTCACCTCCGTGACACGCTGCCATCGCGGAGGGGCTCTGCCTCGGCTCCTCCCGCGATGGTTCGGCGGGTTTCTCGTCCGATCTTTTTCTCGGCCTTTCTCTAGAACGTATGGCCTTCTAATATGCTTAACTAACATGCGAATAGGTCGTCTAGGTGCCGGGAATTCCACGGGGTATAACAGTTGTTTCAGCGGTTCTCAACAACAAATACCGACCCCTCTATTGGGATAAAAATTAGATTTGTGCATGACCAGCTCGACTGTTATAACACCCTAATTACCTAAGAATGGGCGAATTTAAAATTTTTGCAAGCTGGAATGAAGTTTCAGAAAATAAAAGATTATGAGACGAACAATTTTGAATGGGCTAAAGCCAAAATTAGGTGGGCACAGGTGCAGGACCGCTACAGTGGACCATTTCCGCTATAGCGGCACCGTTGCAGCGGATGTGCCCTCGATGCAGCAGACGACATAGACCAAAATTCCATAAATCCTGTCCCCATTAGGATTTAAATACCTATTCCCATAAGGGGGTTGAATAAAGGCGCCCAAAAAACAGAAAGTAGGATTTTGGGACAAGGAGAGAAACAAGAAGGCTAGAAATGCAAGACTTCACCTACGTAGCTATAATTCCCCACAAGAACTCGTAACTTGATGCAAATATGCATGCGGGAACGTCTCGACAGAAGCTTGGTGACCAGGTAGGCTATGGCTGACTCACCTTCTTGTTAGACCTTGAATCGCGAAACATATATATGCATATATTTGATGTGCTATTGATGCGTTGGGGAGAAATTTGAGTAAATTGTCATTGAATGGTTATAATTAGTAAGTGTATGGGGGGGAAGGAAATAGGGAAGGGATGGTTATATCCACATGACGTGAAATTCCATAAATTATGATTTAAATGGGAATAGACTTTGGATAATGAGGTATATAGGAGTGGATTGATTTCCTGTGTAATGGTCTTTAGACATTGCTTGGTCATATATAGGTATAGTCCTTCTTTACCAAATACAATATTGAATGGTCAGTCCTAAATCTTTACTTATTTATTGTGGGAATTGACCGTTGAGGGGTAGGCCATAATTGTTGTATGGCTAGAATAGTGACTCATGAATTATGGAAGGAAGCGAATTATGGGGCTAGTAAGCTCTCTTGTTATATTGTATCGTATGATTGTTTGTTTCAAGTCAATTTGATTGATATTTGTTGAGGGAGAAGGTAAGGGGATTGTGAGGATGAATTACTATAGTTTTTGGCATGAGGGGTGAGAGATTTCAAATAAAAGTTTTGTGGGAAATCTTGGAGAAAATCTTATCAAAGTACTGTTTGAGCAGTACCGCTGCAGCGAGGCTGCCATAGAGATAGTGATGCCACTGCAGCGGAGCCCAATCTCGCGAGCAGGCCAGGTTGTACCTCATCATGGAATTTTTGAATATAAATGATATAATAAATAACTAGTCATGAAATTGCCTTGAACTAGGTTTGTGTTATGCTTGGCGATGCGTAATTCTTATTTTGTGTGATTTGTTGATATTTGAACTGTGATATATGGCTCTTGAATTGATGAGTGGAGTTATGATAAGCGAGTGCGTAAAACAAAGTGGCATGTAATATGGGAAGGTAAATCATTGGCATGTTGAGAATGAGAGACCTGGGGGCGAAGTGAGAACCTGGATGAGCAAATTGTATGATCAAGTCGTGAGTGAGGATCCAATATATGTGGCTCATGCCCGAGGTGAGCATCCGGGCGATGGTATGAGTAAGTACACAGAAAGGTATGACAAAATGTTCATGCAGCTAGGCGTACGGACATGAGTACACAGATAGGTATGATGAAGATCTCATATAGGTAGGTGTACGGTACATGGATTTCTACAGTTCCCTGTAGGTCATGACTGGAAGGGAAAATATAAGAACCTCTAGCATGTATGTAGAGTGATGTGACGGAGGTGTGTGCTTAGTATGTCATCGATGGTATAATTGCAAGATAGAGATTGTGCAGGTATGGTATGATATACATACGGCTGCAATGACAAGGAGATACAGGTATACAAGTGCGATAAAAGATATACCAACGTGATTCGGGTATGATGTGAGAGACACGATTTTGATGCAATACATGATGATATGATACAGGTATGGTACTATATGACATGATTGTGTTGTGGAAATTGCCTTGAACTAGGTTTGTGTTATGCTTGGCGATGCGTAATTCTTATTTTGTGTGATTTGTTGATATTTGAACTGTGATATATGGCTCTTGAATTGATGAGTGGAGTTGTAATAAGCGAGTGCGTAAAACAAAGTGGCATGTAATATGGGAAGGTAAATCATTGGCATGTTGAGAATGAGAGACCTGGGGGCGAAGTGAGAACCTGGATGAGCAAATTGTATGATCAAGTCGTGAGTGAGGATCCAATATGTGTGGCTCGTGCCCGAGGTGAGCATCCGGGCGACGGTATGAGTAAGTACACAGAAAGGTATGACAAAATGTTCATACAGCTAGGTGTACGGACATGAGTACACAGATAGGTATGATGAAGATCTCATATGGGTAGGTGTACGGTACATGGATTTCTACAGTTCCCTGTAGGTCATGACTGGAAGGGAAAATATAAGAACCTCTAGCATGTATGTAGAGTGATGTGACGGAGGTGTGTGCTTAGTATGTCATCGATGGTATAATTGCAAGATAGAGATTGTGCAGGTATGGTATGATATACATACGGCTGCAATGACAAGGAGATACAGGTATACAAGTGCGATAAAAGATATACCAACGTGATTCAGGTATGATGTGAGAGACACGATTGTGATGCAATACATGATGATACAATACAGGTATGGTACTATATGACATGATTGTGATGTGGAAAAACTGGTATATACATATATTTGATCGTGGAGGATTTGACTCCATTGGTATGGTTTGATGCTTTCCTTGTCTGTACTTGACATATTTAATTTGTATTTTTGATCGAATGTTTGATCAAAATTATTTATGTGGGTTATAGAAGGTAGCATGACAGGTTAAATAAAAGGTAGTGAATTACAGGGAGACTGCCGGTTTAACTTTATTGATAATTTACTAAATTAAAGAGGGTCGGGAAATCCTATAAGTAATTAAATAGGTCAATAAATGGTAGAAACGGACTTGGTTAATGATAGTGAAATGGTAAATTAGGTAGACGTGCTCTAATTTTTATATGGATTAATAAAAAAGAGTTGGATTAGTGAAATCGGGCTACTGCCTACCTTGGGTACCGCTGCAGCAGGCAAATCACCGCTGTTGCGGGACCACTGTAGCGATCTAAGCACTCTCTACAGCAGGGTGAGAGAGAGACAAATTGAATAATTAATTGATGTCTGGAGTTGTAGGGTGAATGCATGAACCATGATGAGTCTAAGAGGCAATAATATGACTAATAAACTGAAAAATTATTGTATAAGTGGAGTAGTTGTTGCATTTATTAATGTCGATTGTATGTTAATATGTCCTTATGTGAACTAATCTTAGTCAGCCGATATAATATCCCGAAAGTCCCTAAGACTAGACTTGATATTTGAAATGTAATCAGCAAAAAAGTTGATAAAATTGCCTCAGTACGACTCAACCTAAGAGTCGTAGGATGGTAGTGCAGGTCGTAGGCAGACATGTGGTTCAGAGAAGAGATTTTGATTCTCCATACCACGAGTCCCCACTATGAATCATAGTATGTGGGTATGACCCGTGGTCAAGAGTCTTAGCTTGCTATGGGTTTTCAAATGTTTGTTGTACGAGTCATGGTATAGCTCATAGCAGGGAATGAGGGGTCGTGGTATGCATCCATGAAAATATTCAGAGAGTTGGGGAAATAGGGCTCATTAGTCATGGGAGGAAACCAGGAGTAGTAGGTTAGTGGTACGACTCATGGTACGGGACATAATATGATGGCACAAGTCGTCGTTTCAGTCGTGAGTTGGTATATCGTAATGCCTCGAACTTTCAAGCTAAGTTTGGAACCCTTCTAGGTATGTGGATAGGCTCAAACCTGATGAATCTTATGGAAACTATATGTTAGACCAATTCATATGTGTGAGAAGTGCATTGGATACAAATTAAGGTCATAAGGAACATCTAGCACAAAGTTGAGTTGAGAGCCTTCTTACCGATTAGTTTTTCGTATTAGTTCTTACAAGGGCCAATTTCAAGAGACTATAGATATCTTTTTACAAAGTGTTTTTGGTTAATTAAACATATCAAGTAGAAGCTCTTTTATTCTTCTTTCCAACTCATCTTACCTTGCATCAATCAAAGTTCGGAGTAAAAAGTTATGAGTGGTTTAGTGAACAAGCACCAGACATTGTACGAACCTCAGTATGGGTTGTACAATCAAACCATGACCCATACTGTGGTCGTAGTAACTGCCAGTTGCAGGATTTAATTTGATGGTTTAGGGGCATTTTAGTGAACTCTTATACTTCTAACTCCTAAATGACGTTGTTTTGGGCTTCCTAAAGGTCAGATTGAGGGGATTAACCTAACCTAAATCCTCACCCTCTCCAAAAGAACGATAGTTTGATTTTCTCTCAAGAAAGGAGCTAGGGTTCTTCTTAAATCCTCTTCAAATCTTATTGGGCTCGTCAAGACAAGTCAAGGGATCATCAACCCCGGTATGTAGGGTTATGAATAGGGGACATTCTTCCACCCTCATACCCTTTCAAGTGCAAATTCATGATCTCTACTTCTCAAGTTCAAAATTTGAAAAATTCTAGTGTTTAACCCAATTCAATGCAATCTTCCATGCTATCTCTATGAGTTTAATTCTCTCATGTTTAAATTGATGATTTATGGCTATTAGGCTGTTCTGACTCTCAATTTACTTACTAATTCATGATTTAGATTTTATGAAGATTGTGCCCTATTATGCATGTTTTATGAATTTCAAGCTTGTGAGCTCAAAATTTCAAGTATGATGAGTTATCAAGTATGCACGAATACTTATGAATTCTTAAATTTATGAATCTATTGTTTTGCATTATGAAGCTTATTCTAAGTATGAATAATTTCATGATTTGAGAAATCCCATGTAAAGTAAAGTATACTTTGTCATGATTTAGCCAAGGTGTACAAAATTAGCTTTAAAGAGATATTTGGAGTCAAGACTCCCCACTATTCAGATTTAAGCTATATTTGGAGATGTTTTGTAGTCAAGAATCTCAAGATATCTTCATGAGCTATATATATGTTTTTGGGAGTAGTGTCCAGCACCAAGTAGGCTCTGGGTTCCACAGTTCCCTGGTCTCATAAACTACGTGCCACTGTAGGTATATATTTTGGAACCTCTCAAGAGAGCGTTTCCTCACCCAAGGGCACACCCGTGATATCATACCTCCATCGTTCTTGCCATGGCAAGACTTAGGACGGCTCTTTCCACTTGAGCAAGTTAGTGGGCATCACATAAGCTCTATTGTGGTAGTGTCAGTTAGGACGAGTCTCTCATGGTTCCTCATGTTTTCAGTTACTTATTTTCATGACTTATGATATTATGTTTTGCAGCAAATTTGACCCGATGATCAGTTTTTGAGCTTTTATTTGTGATTTTATCTATGAAAATTTATGATTTCTACTTTTAAATATTGAGATATTATGTTCACTTATGATAACCAGCTTGTGATTATGTATATCCCCGATACAACTTTTAGAATGTAGTCCTTACTCTCATGATCTTTTGATTTTATATGCATGATTTCAACTAACATTTAATAAGCATGTTTTACTTGCTTTACATACTCAGTAAATTCAACATACTGACCGCACACTCTATATTGTATCATTTCATGACACAGGTCTGAGAACTTAAATTTAGTTCCACTGTTTGCCTAGTTTCTACAGCTTAGTCCAGTTTTCTTGTTGGGGAGTCCTTATCCTTCGAGGACCTTTAGATTGTTGAGTTATATTACTTTCAGTTTCAGTATTTTAGTAAACCAGTTGGGGATGTTTTCCCATTAACTCTTCATTTATGTTAGAGGCTTTTTTTCAGACAATATGTAGAATCTCAGCTTGTCAGTGTTGACTCTGCATGGTTGTTATGTGTTTTAGACTTCCTCTTATTCATATTTCAATTATCAGATTCTGATTAATATATGTTCTTTAGTTTTTATGTTCATGTCATGGGTTAACTTGGAGCCATTAGTGGTTCTGCGTTTCGTATCTTGGTCCAGGCGTATGTTTAGATGGTGACAAACATGATATCAGAGCCAAGGTTTAGGTGTGTCCTAGGGTGTCTAAAGGCCGCATTACGTAGAGTCTTTTCCATGGGTCTGAAGGGAGCCACACTTATGGGGAAGAGGCTATAAGATGTTTTAGGAAACTTCCCTTCTTTCATGATTATATCTCATGCTTTAAAGTTCAACTCTTCTACTCGCATAACTCGTAGTTTACGAGTTTGCAGACAATGCCTCCAAGAAGAGATAGTGGAAGAGGAAATGTTAACGGGAGCCCACCAGCCCCACCAACTCCAGTAGGCCCCCTTAGTGGGCTAGTGACTGATCAGGAGCTCGGGACTGCCTTCAAAACAATGATGCATGTCCTAGCTACTGAGCTTAACCAGTAGGCAGTCATACCCATTAACACTTTCAGAGGGATGAAAGAACTAGGGTTCAAGAATTTAATAAGAAACGCCAGTTTACGTTCCATCATCCAAAGGCAGATGGAAAATTTAGGGGAAGAGAAAAGGGGAACAAGAGAGCCAGGGTAGGCAAACTTGAAGTTTCATAGGAGAGGGAAAGTGGCAGATACCAATCATAGTCTCATCATAGGTTGTTGACCCTAGCCCCATCCTTGACTAGTCTCCCATCTAGACCTCAAGGTGGTCAGAGAGGTAGAGCATCAGGCTCTGTGGTTTAGAGGGGTATGTCAGGAGAGCGCATTTTCCCTACTTGCAGGAAGTGTGGTAGGTACCACCCGGGAGAGTGTTTAGTTGGCTCAAATATTTATTTTGAGTGTGAAAGGCTCGGACATGTGTGCAGGGATTGTCCTTCGGATAGATAGGGTAACGGTAGAGGCCGTGTCCTAGCCCCCACTTCAACAGCTCTAGCAGCTCGCCCATCTCAGCTGGGCGCATCTTCTAGTGCAGGTGGCAACCAGCGCCGGAATAAATGCACTTTCATCTCATTGGGAGTAGGAGTGCTCATTGGAAATAGTCACAATTATGTCATGATCCTTTCAAGTTGATCCTCACATGATGTTAGGCCCAGGAGCCACAGAGTAAAGTATAAAAACCCCTTCTAGTATTCTAGTATGAGACTTGCATGGTAGATGGTGTAAAATGATTATAAGTATGAAGCCTTCAGCGATAGCTTTAGAGACGAATGGGAAGTCAGGAGCTAGTGATGTTAGCCTAGCCTTAAAAAAATGATCCAAGAGCCTTAGAATAATGGCTTTAAACTAAAGGGGAGATGGCAAGTGAAGGGGTAAGCCAAGTCTTGAGTTTTTTCTAGTAAGGATGTTCTATAAATAGTATCTAAGGAATGTTGAACCATTCCTATTAAGATGTTTGCCCTTATGTTCTGGTTGACATTACACTCTATTCATGCTTATGTTTAGATTCTAGAATGATAAGTAACCACTTCCATCAGCGGTCCCAGTCTTACTCCATAATTCCATAAAACTCATCTTCATGTCAGGGAACTCGTTATGTATGTAAACTCATGTCTCTCAGTATGCTCAGCTCTACAAACTCAGTCCTTAACATTTGTCTTGTCGACTCATAAGATTGTGCTATATTAGGTATATGTGCAGCTTAGATTTCCTAAATGATTCGTGCTCACGATTTCCTTACTCTACTAATCCCGATGTATGTTTCCCATAATGGAAATGATGGTTACAATGTGTACATTCAGGATAACTCCCTATTCGTTCCATAGCTGCCAGGTATGCAGAAGTTCATGAAGCGTAGTTATTAACCAAGCTTGGAAGATAGGGAATTCTTGAATGATGTTAGCTACAAGGAGCCACAAGATGATCGTAAGTGATAGGTTTGAATAAGGTGGTGATGTACAGGTAAACCATAGTATGGTGTGACTAGTGACTCTTGATTGGAGCTCAAACTTGTGCGACTTTCTTATTTGGGGGGGGGGGTTAATGTTCTTAGTGGATAACTTTTGATTTCAAGAGGTGTAGTCGAGCTAGGTCTGAAAGAAAAGGAAAGTGTGTTGTGGGACTCAGACTTTATTATGGATAGGAGCTTGAGAGAAATATAGGCTGAGGAGGTGGATCATGAGAGCTCGGGAGGCATGCTACAGGGTATCAATATTTCTACTTGGGTGGGAGGAGGTTAAGGTAGATTTCATTACAAGGTTGCCTCGAATGCACCGACAACGTGATTCTATATGGATAATAGTGGATCGGATAACCCAGTCAGCACAAGGACTATGCTAGATTTTTAGTTGAGAGTTAGTCCAATTGCATGGAGTTCTTTTGTCTATCATCTCGGATAGCGGTACTCAGTTCACCTTTCAGTTTTGAGGTCAGTTCAAAAGGGTCTTAGTACTTAGGTGAAGCTTCACACAGTGTTTCACCCATAGATGGATGGTCAGGTCAAGCAGACTATTTAAACACTTGAGGACCCCTCATTGAGTTTGCCTATAACGACACTACTATTGCAGCATTTAGATGGATCTATTTTAGGCTCTTTATGGCCAGAAGTATAATCCACCTATTGGATGATTTAAGGTAGGTGACGCTACATAATAGGGCCAAATTAAGTTCATGAGGTTGTGGATAAAGTTCAACTTATTAGAGACAGGCTGAAAATAGCTCGGAGTCAGCAGAAATCTTATGCGGATGTTAGGAGGAGGGATCTTGAGTTTGCCGTTGGTGATTGGGTATTGCTAGAGGTTTCCCCATGAAGGGAGTTATGAGGTTTGGAAAGAAAGGGAATCTTAGTCCCGGGTATGTTGGTCTATACAGGATTGTGAGACGTGTTGGCAAACTGGCCTATAAGTTGGTGCTACCAGCGAAGTTAGCTTCGGTGCATCTAGTGTTTCATATGTCCTTGTTGAAGACATGCATCAGAGATCCATCTCTAGTTGTTCCGATAGAGGACATTGGGGGTGAAGGATAGCCTTACCTATGAGGAGGTACCGGTTGAGATCCTTGATCATTAGGTTCGTAAGTTGATGAACAAGGAAGTAGCCTCGGCGAAGGTTTTGTGTAGGAGTTAGCTTGTTGAGGGAGCTACGTGGGAAGCCAAAGCAGATATGTTGGCTAGATACCTGCACCTATTCTCTTCCAGTTCTGATCTAGCTTGAGGTATAAATTTCATCCTTAGAACTCTATCCATTTTCATGTAAAGTTCATGTCTCTTAGTTCCTTTCATGTTCTAGCATGTATGTATGATTCATGAATTTAGTTTAGTCATTGAATCAGTCCGGAGTTAGTCACTCTATCAGTTTTCAACTTTAGATATTCAATATTTAGGATTGCAGTTCTTTCCCCAATTCTTCAATATGCTTAACTCACATTCGAGGAAGAATGTTCCCAAGGGGGAGATATCGTAATACCCCGGAAGTCCCTAAGACTAGACTTGAGATTTGAAATGTGAACAGCAAAAAAGTTGAGAATATTACCTCAGTACGACTCAACATACGAGTCGTACGATGGTAGTATGGGTCATAGGAAGACCCATGGTTCAGAGCAGAGATTTTGGTTCTCCAAACCACTAGTCCCCACTATGAGTCGTAGTATGTGGATACAACCCATGGTCAAGAGTCATAGCTTGACTATAGGTTTTAAAGTGTTGGTTGTATGAGTCATGGTACGACTCGTAGCAGGAATGACGGGTCGTGTTATACATCCATGGAAATATTCAGAGAGTTAGGGAAAAGGGGCTCATTAGTCACGAGAGGAAACCATGAGTCATAGTTTGGTAGTATGACTCATGGTACGAGTCATAATATGATGGTACGAATTGTTGTTTCAGTCGTGAGTTGGTACATCATAATGCTTCAGACTTTTAGGCAAAGTTTGGAACCCTTCTAGGTATGTGGATAGACTCAAACCCAATGAATCTTATGGAAACTATGTGTTAGACCGATTCATAAGTTTGAGAAGTTCATTGGATACAATTTAAGGTCATAAGGAATGTCTAGCACAAAGTTGAGTTGAGAGCCTTCTTACTGATTCGATTTTCATATAAGTTCTTACATGGGTCAACTTTAGGAGACCATAGATCTCCTTTTACAAAGTGTTTTTGGGTAATCCAACATATCAAATATAAGAACTTTAAGTCTTCTTTCGAACGCATCTGACCTTGCATCAATCCGAGTTCGGAGTAAAAAGTTATGAATGGTTTAGCGAAGCAGCACAGGCATTGTACGAATCTCAGTACGGGTTGTACAATCAAACCACGACTCATGCTGTTGGTCGTAGCAACTGCCAATTGAAGGACTTAATTCGATGGTTTGGGGGCATTTTAGTAAACTCCTATGCTTCCAACTCCTAAATGAAGTCATTTTGGGCTTCCTAAAGGTCAAATCAAGGAGATTAACCTTGCCTAAATCCTCACCTCTCCAAAAGAACGATAGTTGGATTTTCTCACAAGAAAGGAGCTAGGGTTCTTCTTCAATCCTCTTCAAATCTTCTTGGGATCTTCAAGAAATGTCAAGGAATAATCAACCCAGGTATGTAGGGTTACGAATGGGGGACATTCTTCCACCCTTATGCCCTTTCAATTCAATATTTTTGATTTCTACTTCTTAAGTTCTAAATTTGTAAAATTCTAGTGGTTAACCAAATTCAATGCAATCTTCTATGCTATCTCTATGGGTTCAATTCTCTCATGTTTCAGTTGATGATTTATGGCTATTAGGGAAGCTTTGACTCTCAATTTACTTGCTAATTCATGATTTCAAGTTTATGAAGATTGTGCCCTATTATGCATGTTTTATGAATTTCAAGCTTATGAGCCCAAGATTTCAAGTATCATGAATTATCAAGTATGTATGGATATTTATGAATTCTTAAACTTATGAATCCCCAGTTTTTCATTATGAAGCTTATTCTAAATATGAATGACTTCATGATTTAGGAAAGCCCATGTAAAGTTAAGTATATTTTATCATAACTTAGCCAAGACGTACAAAATCAGTTTTAAAGAGATGTTTGGAGTAAGGACTCCCCACTATTCAGATTTATGCTATATTTTGAGATTCTTTGAAGTCAAGACTTCCAAGATATCTTTACGAGCTATATTGTGTGTGTGTGTGTGTGTGTGTGTGTTTGGGAGTAGTCTCTAGCACCAAGTAGGCTTGGGGTTCCAAGGTTCCCCGGTCTCATAAACTACGCGCCACCATAGGTATATATTTTAGGACCTTTTAAGAGAGTGTTTCCCCACCTAAGGGTACACCCATGATATCACACCTCTATCTTTCTTTCCCTAGCAAGGCTTAGGATGACTCTGCCCACTTGAGAAAGTTAGTAGGGCATCACATAAGCTCTATCGTGATGCTGTCGGTTAGGACGAGTCTCCCATTGTTCCTCATGTTTTCAGTTACTTATGTTCATGACATAAGATATTATGTTTTGCAGCAAATTTGACCCGATAATTAGTTTATGAGCTTTTATTTGCGATTTCAGCTATGACAAGTTATATGATTTCTATTTTTAAATCTTGAGTCATTATGTTCACTTATGATAACTAGCTTATGATTATGTATATCTCAAATGCAGCTTTTAGCATGCAGTCCTTACTGTCATGATCTTTTGATTTTATATACATGATTTTAACTAACAATTTACTAAGAATGTTTTACATACCTTACATACTCAGTACATTCAAAGTACTGACGGCATACTCTATGCAGCATCATTTCATGATACAGGTCCGAGCGCTCAGATTCAATTCCGCCGTTAGCACAGTTTCCATAGCTTAGTCCAATTCTCTTGTTGGGGAGTGCTCATCCTTCGAGGACCTTTATATTGTTGAGTTGAGTTACTTTCAGTGTCACTCTTTTAGTAAGCTAGTTCGGGATGTTGTTCCATCAGCTCTTTAGTTATGTTAGAGGCTTTTTCAGACAATATGTAGAATCTCTATTTGTCAATGTTGACTCTACATTGTTATTACGTGTTTCAAACTTTCGCTTATTCATATTTCAGTTATCAGATTCCGCTTAATATATGTTCTTCTGTTGTTATGTTCATGTCATGGGTCAACTTGGAGTCATTTGTGGTTCTAAGTTTCGTGTCTTGGTCCGGGCATATGTTCGGATTGTGACAGCCGATGATGCCTACTAGTATATGTGGTGTACTGATACTACATTTCTACACCTTTTTGGGTGTAGGTTATGGAAGGTTTGAAGTCTCATGATTTACGTGGAGTACTCAGCATCAGCTTCCACGTTCTTCTCCGCAGATGAAGCTCTGTCATTTTATTTTATCAAGTATTCTGTTAGAGCTCTTGTACCTGCCTAGACTAGATTGTGGGGGAGCCGTGGTTCTAAATAAAAGGGGTTTATCTTTAAATATTAGAAACATTTTGTAATATTCGAGTTAATGAGCGTTTAATTTCCTTTGCATGTTGTTTGAATAAACAGTACTCCTATCAAATTAAAGTCGATGTAGGTGCCTGCACGACTCATCCTTTTTGTGTTGTGACAAGAGGTAGTAGAGCATCTTGATAATGCTCAAACTCACACTCCTGACAAAGTATGAAGCAGACATTGTCAATAAAAAACCCAACAATGAGGTTGGGGTTGAACACATAGAGAATATGGTAAGACCTAGACCAATGCCGTATTTAAACTTTTTGGTAGGTTATCTCCAAAATTGGGGGGTTTATAGAGAAATAATTATAAAACAAGCGTAAAAACCAAGTGTTGTTAATCAAGATTTGCAATTAACTAGGGTAAGTGTTCCACATGGGTTCATAACTACTTCGGGTTTACCCTCGTGATCGATCCCAATGCTTACTTGTAGAACTGATAACTAGGGTTCATCCAAATGAATGTTCGTCCCTATTGGATGACTATACTCAATCACAGGGTTAGATCTCATGAGCCATTTCAAATTAACCATTATCACTATGTTCCAAATTGACTATCCTGCGACTGCAATGCTCGGCTTGCTCTGCTCGTGGTAATTTATATTAAAAACCGACACGCAAGTGCACGTGGTCAAACAAGTAATAAAGTGGCTAAGTAGCCAAGTATCGATCCAAGGAGGCTCAAGATACGTAAAATTGCCTAGTTTACTATATTCCTATTTCACTTCTAATTATGCTAACAACAACGTAACCAAGAGTTACTTGAGTTTTTGGTTTCTAAACTATATATACTACAACTAACAATAACTATTTACTTGTGAATTTAGACAATGGATATGAACATGCCAAGGTTAAGAACAAGTAATGAACTTGATAATCATGATAATTTGGTTAATCTCTTCTTCATGTTGCTAGCGAAGAACATCCGCCTAGAAATTAAAACTCTCGTATTTAATTTCACTTTAGAATCATAAACCATCCGTCTACATTTCTATGATCAAATGCAATTTATGACCTAGCACTACAATTCCGGTTCCTAAATTGACTAATACGGCTTTCAAGTATATTTCTATCAGGAAAGCACATCAAAACCCAATTTTCCCAAATCAAGTTAAGAACAATACCCTATTAATTCACAACTTTCCAATTTCTTGCTCTTTCGAGTGAAATTGGACTTTTTAGATATACATTAATGTTGGCCAATCACTAATGCAGTAAAAACAAGAATTAAAAGAACAACATTAAAGAAGAAGAATAAAACCATATCAATTACAATCAAAATTCATTACACATGTTCAAAACCTCAGCAAGGAAGAGAATTAGCCACTCATTCTTGGATTGATCATCCTAAAATGAGTGTAAATCATACGTACAATTGATAGAAAGAAGAAAGGAAGAGAAGAATTCCCTTAGCTTTTTCGTTCTTCAACTGCTACTAACCCACGTTCCTGCTCTCCACTTCTGAACTCAGTCAAAAAACTAAAAACTAATTAAAATAAACCTAAGTGTGCTATTTATACTAGTGGGAAATTTTTCCCGGAATAACAAGCAACGTGTCACGGAGGCCAACGCGGAGCACTGCCTCCGTGACACGGTGTGGACGCGGACCTTTACTATAATTTCCAGGGTCCGGTAATTTAGCCTCAACGTGGCACAGAGGCCATCGCGGAGCCTTCTCTCCGTGCCACGGAGCTGACGCGAAGGCACACTGGAAATTGCCATTTTAATTCCTTTTCAGGCAGTGTGCTACCGCGATTGTAGCGTGGCACGGCTCCATCGCGAAGCCCCTATAAAATGTGCATTCCAAGGTCTTTTCCACGCTCGCATCCAAGTCCAACTCCGACATAGTTCCAACATGCATTTTAGCTCCTAAAAATCACATTTACCTGCAAAACAAATGCTAATCATGTTGGTTAATATAAATTCGCATTTTATTACTAATTACATGATATTATATACACATTGCACAACAAACAAGGTAAAAATGATACGATTGAGTATCACTTGGGCATATAAATCTGCCCAAGATCACTTACCCCACACTTAAATCCTTGTTCGTCCTCGAACAACATATACACAAATCATGCAAATTACATCCCAACCTTCGTCACTATGGTGCAACAGTTTACGCTACGGTCATACCGATTATTCAATTTTTGCAAATCATCAAGAAAACATGCTTGGTCGTACAATACAATGACCTTTAATACATCAAGGCTTCCTAGACTTTTAAGAATTGATTCTTGATATCGGCAAACTCATGCAAATCAGCTAATCAAGAAATCCGACACAAAAATCAATCTTTCATCAAGCATGTGCCCTCACAACTCGAGAGAACTTCCCCTTTATGTTCATGCAGCACACAAACATGCAAGTAGGGGCATATAAAAATTAATTTCACTCTCTCTCCCAAAAGAATTCACATGCATCATGTCATGACCCATAGGCTTGCCCTTAGTGTATTACTCCACTAATATAAAGAAATGCAATATAGGATCACGTAGGACTTTAATGGGTTGTAACGGGGCTATGGATCTAGTATATATATATTGGATTAGCCAATAATAGTCGCTAGCATCCTTAAGCGCCTTTTCAACTCATTCCCATCGACTTATGGACATTGTTCCTCTCTTTCCTCTTTTTCTCCCATTCATGCTGGTTTCCTTTCATACAGCCCATTTCATCAAACACACTTGACACAAAACAGAGGGTTTTCATGTATCCCCACTATCAATTAATTACAACAAGTGCCTTTTCAACATCATCTTTTCTTTCTCCACTTTGCTTTTCTTTTTCTTTTCACTCTTTTCACTCTTTAACACTTTGGGAAACATTTTCTTTTCTTTGCAAGCGCTTAAGAGCTTCTTATAGACTTTAAGGCTAATGAAAAGAAGGAATAAAGCTTAGTTCATACAATTTTGGACAAAAGAAAGAAATCGGCTAAAGGCTCAACGGGCTGACTAGGGTATACAACATATAAAAAGGTAGAATTTGACAAGAAAAAAAAATGGAAACTATCGGTTAAAACAAAGAAATGCCTACATCCTTTCCAACACTACACCTCCTTCATTTCATTTTGTATACACACCAGGCAAGTTCTAGACAATTCACAATGACATGGAATAGCAAAACCTCACTTCCCACATCATGCACATGCTCGAATCAAGATGCATTCACAGACTCTTTGATTAGGCAATTACATGAATTCAAGATTAAGCCTCAATCATAATGAACCAAATTCTATAGCCTAGGTAACTCAACATATTTACAGAATTGCATGCTTTCAAACGAATCACTTTCACACTTTGAACATCAATTACAACACGCAACAAAATTTAGCAGCCATAAGCAACTACAGTTCATTGATGCAATCCCCCAAAGAAAAACTAAAAACAAATAAAAATCCTACTTCTGCCGACTACATTTCCCTTAAGACGGTCGTCATCCATCCATCATAGGGAATGGTCACTAACTATGACATCGGTTCAATGGGACTATTCTCGGTAAAAGAACCGAAAACAAACTCCGAGAAACCCAAAAATAAAAATCGAAAAAAAAATTTTGCAACACATCGATCATTTCGATAGAAAGAAAATATTTACAAGTGCAAAATATTTTCGCAAAAATTTTGAAAAATATCGATCATGTCGATAGAAAAAAAAATATTTACAAAATTTACAAAATATTTACACTAGCAACCATAACATTCAAAACACACATCATCAGCCACAAAACAAATATATGCAGATACATCACAAAACAGTTCACAACAGGGAAAACGCAAACATTCATAAATATCAAGGAAAAATATACAGCAAATTAGAGCCTTGACCCAGCACCTAACTACTCCCCACCCCACACTTAAATCGAACACTGTCCCCAGTGTTCACAACAATACAAAGCACAAAATTTTGGGTGGTGGAACTCCCTGCTCAGTCGAAATATTCGACTTCTTCATCCGGTGCTGCAGCCTCGTCGCCCATATCTGAATCGGCTCCATCGTCGTCATCGGACTCCACATCGGAGTCCTCACGACGTGTCTCCTCATCAGTAGGGACATCGTCATCTGTCGGCTCCACAAAGGCTGGCCCCACCTTACATAAGGCTCTGGCGTTCTCGCCAAAGGGGTAGTCCAGCTCCAGCTGCCATAATTCTTCCTCGGTGGCTGGTCTCCCACCTATCCGTAGCTGCAGCATCTGCATGCCGAACATACGGGCCATGTACTGATCGTCACGAGCATGTCGCTCGCCCAAAGTCAGCACAGGTCCGTGTGTAGTGTCGGGAGCCTTCGTCTTTGTCACGTCGAGGGCCCTCCCCTCCAACTGCGGAATATAACCTAAAGCTTCTTCCTCAATGTCGAGGCCTCAGAGGAAGGTGGTGATGAGTCTGCCAAACCCGTATCTGTGGCCCTGGTGTAGTCTGGCTCTCTTCATGGCGGATATTATGACCGCCCCCACATTAATCTCAAGCCCTTTCATAAGGGCATACACCAAGCAGACACGGTCCCGGGTCACATCTGTCATATGGACTCCCGGGATCAAGCACGAACATACAATCTTCAGCCAGATTCTGGCCTCCCTATTCATCTGCGAATAAGGCAGAGTCTGGTGGTAACCCCTCTCTTTATGTCTACTCCATCGGGCTGTGGATCGAGCCCCACACAACGTACGTCTGATGTCGGCATGCGGTGGGGTGATGTTTAGCTAGCGGAGAACGTGGGCGTCTGTGTCCCGCGCTCCAACGATGGCATTCAGCTGCTGGGGTTCCAGAGTGACAATCTGCCCTCTGATTTTTATAGTGTGGCTTCTGATGGCCGGGTTCCAGTTTGCATAAAATTCCCGGACCAAGTGAAGGTTGCACTCCTTGGGCTCCTGAAAAATAAAGCTGAGCCCAGCTGCCTCGATCCTCTGTACAATGCGAGGGAACTCCTGTGCAAGTGGTTCCCTTGCAATATGTTCCTCGGGGAAGTACTTGTTTTCTTTGTGCTTATTATACCATTTCTTCCCTTCATCGGTGACCCATCTTGTTCCGTATTGGCGGCGTTGGCCGCGCGGAAAAGCAGGTCCAGCTGGGACTACAATGCCCAGTCTCATCCTTTTCCGTCTGGTGCCTGAGGTAGAAGCACCCTTGCCTTTATCTTGTCTGCTAGCCATTGTACCTGTCAATTTACACAAACAAGCACAACGTTAAGCTAAAAACTTGTTAGCTTCGGCTAAGGTCGGGTTACACAAAATTTACCCCACACTTAGTCCTTAACAATATTTACAAAATTATAGCAAGGATAGCTCTATTCACAACCCCAAACACAAACAACTATACACATATTGCTTAGTGCGTTCGCAACAAAATTTTGACAGCATAACGGTTAGCGTACTACTCAGACTTCATACAGCTAATCCCAATCCTACTATCGCTAACAATTCAACCATCGCACTTCGCAATAAAACAACAACAAAATAAAAACAACTATAAAAACATTTTTATACAAGCTAATCTAAACAATCTAACCAATTCACACTTTATGCATTTTCCCACAAAAATTCGAGAATTAGTCGTCTTTTAACATTTACGCAATATTTACCACGACTTATCTCAAATAATAAACACACCCCGGCATCGATTTCATCAAATTATCAAGTACCCAAGTCAACTTCAACAACCCAAGCCCTAGAATACAATTCGACAATCAATTTCGAATTATTCACATAATCGACAAGTTCAAACGCTAACTACAACAATCCGAACATAATCAATCACAAAATAATTCAACATCATGTTTAATTTCTACCTAGGGTGATATATCTCACCTTACATGCTCAAGTTTGACAAAAATCGCCAAAAAATTGAGATAGACGATGAAAACATACCTTAGAATTGAAGAACCGAAGAAACTTGACGTTTTTCCTTGCCTATTAACGTGGCACGTTGCTTGGGGAAGGGGAAACGGGTGTTTGGTCGCGGAGGGCAGAGGGAATGGGAAAAAATGGGCGAAAATCGAGGGTTTATTTATAGAAAACACGCGGGTCACCAGGAAACCCGGTGTGACCCGGCACTGAATAAGGGGCAACGTGTCACGGAGGGTAACGCGGAGCCCCTCCTCCGTGACACGGAGCCAACGCGTTGGCTTACTGGATTTTTGAAAAATCCGAATTTTGCCTTCAACGTGTCACGGAGGCCAACGCGGAGCACTGCCTCCGTGACACGGCGCCAACGCGCCAGTGCTCTGTTTGTCCAATAAATTTAATTTTTCATACCTCGCCTCATTTTCTCGATTCCATGTATATTTCCTCCGTTATACCTGAAAATCACCTCACTAAATAAAAATTGGTTAAATTAATAGATTTCCCTAACTATAAAATAAAAAATATTACTAAAATGAAAATCTAAACCTAATCAAGAAAAGGAAAAGAAAAATTAAAACTTGGAAATAGAAAATAAAAACAACAATAAAGATAAAAATTAACTACATTGTGCAAAAAGAAAAAAATAAAATAAAATATTTTTCTCACGGGTTGCCTCCCGTGCAGCGCCTGGTTTACCGTCGCGGCTCGACGTCTTTTAAGCTCACTTGTCTACTAGGGAGATGGACGATTTGTCCCGATCATGGTCATCCCCCCAGTAGTTCTCAACCTTATCCGGTGGCCTTCCTAGTAACTCTCGGGAATCACTCATTCCATTAGCATTCCCATGATCAATCACATTGATCACCGAGAGATCCTTATAAACAGTCGGGAGCTTAGGTACCTTGTACACGTCGAACACTTCGACCTTGTCATGTGCTCGCATCGTGAGTTGACCCGCAGCTACATCAATTAATGCTTTTTCGGTTGCCAAAAAGGGTCGTCCCAAAATAAATGGGACTTCAGCATCTGGTTCAAAGTCCAGAACAATAAAATCGACCGGAAAAATGAGGGAGCCTACTTGCACTAACACATCCTCAACAATGCCATCCGACTTAGCTAAAGACCTGTCTGCTAGCTGCAAGATTACCGTTGTAGGTCTAGGACTCCCTAGACCTAACTTTCTGAATACCGAAGATGGCATCAGATTTATGCTTGCCCCCAAGTCGCATAATCCACGAGCTCGGATACTTTGCCCAATAGTAAGCTGGATAGTGAAACTTCCAGGGTCTTTCAGTTTTGTGGGCAACCTATTCTGAATACGGGAAGTGCATTCCTCCGTTAAAGCTACCGTTTCATACTCAGTCAAACGACTTTTGTTAGCCACGATGTCTTTAATATACTTCGCATATTTTGGCACTCCCTGCAAGACATCAACAAGAGGTAAGTTAACATGTACCTGTTTAAGTACCTCCATGAATTTCTAGAAACACGCCTCCTCCTTGTGTTTCTTAAGTCGTTGAGGGAACGGGGGTGGAGGCCTTTCTGGTTCAGCTTCTTTAGTCTTCCCCTTATCTGAAATATGCTCTCCCTCAACATCTGCTGCTCCTGACTTTTGAGGCGGTCTTTCCGGTTCCACCTCCTTCAACTGTAAACCACTCCTCATGGTCACTGCATTTACCTGCTTTGGATTAGGATCCGTGTCGCTAGGTAGTACTCCTCTGGGTCTAGTATTTTGGGCACTAGCAAACTGACCAAACTGATATTCAAGAGCCTTGGTCGCCAATTGATTGTTCTTCACTTCGGCTGCCAATTTGACATAGTCAGCCTGCAATTGTGCCTGATTAGCGATCATGGTTTTGAACATCTCCTCAATAGTCGGTGATGGTGGTGGAGGAGGGGCATTGTGATTTCTGAATTGAGCTTGATAATTTTGTTGCCCTCCTTGGTTTCTGTGCATACCCTGCCCTGAACTTTGGCCTTGTTGATTGTTGCTACCCCACGAAAAATTCGAATGGTTCCTCCAATTTGAGTTGTAGCCACCACCAAACTGCTGCTGATTTCTCTGTGCATTGCCCACAAAGTTAACAGAATCAGGATTTGCACCACAACATTCGGCTGAATGCTCACTACTACCACACACTTCACACCACATCTGTTGAACTGCATTGACTGAAGCTGAAGGCTGGTTCAAATTTATATTGCTGAAGTGAGTGTTTAACTGATTTTGCAAAGCAGCTATCTGTGCAGCGATAGCTGTGAATCCATCCACTTCAAGCACTCCCGCTGCTTTCCTTGCTCCACCTCTTGAAGAATCTGCATTCCATTCTGGATTGCCTTGTGAAATGCGGTTGAGCAAAGTGTACAGCTCCTCATAGGTCTTTTCCAGAGCTTGCCCTCCAGCTGCTGAATCTAACAGAATTTTAGTGTGGGGTTCCAAACCCTCAATAAATGTGTGTACCAACACCTCATTGGTCTGATGATGGTGAGGACAGTCCCGCAACATGGATTTAAATCTTTCCCAGGCTTGATAAAGATTTTCTCCTTCCCTTTGTTTAAAACTTAGGATTTGACTCCTAAGTCTGGCTGTTTTACCAGAAGGGAAAAATCTGATAAGAAACTTCCATGCAAGATCATCCCACGTTGATATAGAGTTGGGTGGTTCAGCTTTTAACCACCTCTTGGCTTCACCAAGTAAGGAAAATGGAAATAAGGTGAGCCGAACATAATCAGGTGACACTCCAGCGGGTATATAAGTGTCACTTATCTCCAAAATGTTCTGGAGATGTTGTTGTGGATCTTCGTGAGGGAGACCGGTAAATTGCCCGCTTGTGTGCAAAAGTTGCACTATATTCTGCTTTAATTCAAACCTCCCTCCAGGCTCTGGTTTGCGGATGCTAGAATGTACATTATTAGCGTGTGGGATTGCCACCTCACGAACCGGCCTTGCTGCTGCTTCATCGGGCACTAAAACTGCCCGCACAACTGGTGGATTTTGTTGCTCCATCATAGACTGTTTAAGCAACTGCAGCTTCTTTCGAAGAGCTTCTCTACGTTGACTATGAAACTCACGTTCAGGCTCTAAGTAAGATTCCACCAGCTCTTTGTCCCTTGCCAGTGTTCACAGAAACAAAATCTGCAAAATACAGGCTAAGACCAAGTTGTTAACACTTAAGAAAATAAAAATACAAATACAGTAAATTAACACTAAACACAATTTTACAAATCGCCTAGCCTCCCCGGCAACTGCGCCAAAAACTTGCTCGGCTTGCTCTTCTCGTGGTAATTTATATTAAAAACCGACACGCAAGTGCACGTGGTCAAACAAGTAATAAAGTGGCTAAGTAGCCAAGTATCGATCCAAGGAGTCTCAAGATACGTAAAATTGCCTAGTTTACTATATTCCTATTTCACTTCTAATTATGCTAACAACAACGTAACCAGGAGTTACTTGAGTTTTTGGTTTCTAAACTATATATACTACAACTAACAATAACTATTTACTTGTGAATTTAGACAATGGATATGAACATGCCAAGGTTAAGAACAAGTAATGAACTTGATAATCATGATAATTTGGTTAATCTCTTCTTCATGTTGCTAGCCAAGAACATCCGCCTAGAAATTAAAACTCTCGTATTTAATTTCACTTTAGAATCATAAACCATCCGTCTACATTTCTGTGATCAAATGCAATTTATGACCTAGCACTACAATTCCGGTTCCTAAATTGACTAATACGGCTTTCAAGTATATTTCTATCAGGAAAGCACATCAAAACCCAATTTTCCCAAATCAAGTTAAGAACAATACCCTATTAATTCACAACTTTCCAATTTCTTGCTCTTTCGAGTGAAATTGGACTTTTTAGATATACATTAATGTTGGCCAATCACTAATGCAGTAAAAACAAGAATTAAAAGAACAACATTAAAGAAGAAGAATAAAACCATATCAATTACAATCAAAATTCATTACACATGTTCAAAACCTCAGCAAGGAAGAGAATTAGCCACTCATTCTTGGATTGATCATCCTAAAATGAGTGTAAATCATACGTACAATTGATAGAAAGAAGGAAGGAAGAGAAGAATTCCCTTAGCTTTTTCGTTCTTCAACTGCTACTAACCCACGTTCCTGCTCTCCACTTCTGAACTCAGTCTAAAACCTAAAAACTAATTAAAATAAACCTAAGTGTGCTATTTATACTAGTGGGAAATTTTTCCCGGAATAACAAGCAACGTGTCACGGAGGCCAACGCGGAGCACTGCCTCCGTGACACGGTGTGGACGCGGACCTTTACTGGAATTTCCAGGGTCCGGTAATTTAGCCTCAACGTGGCACGGAGGCCATCGCGGAGCCTTCTCTCCGTGCCACGGAGCTGACGTGAAGGCACACTGGAAATTACCATTTTAATTCCTTTTCAGGCAGTGTGCTACCGCGATGGTAGCGTGGCACGGCTCCATCGCGGAGCCCCTATAAAATGTGCATTCCAAGGTCTTTTCCACGCTCGCATCCAAGTCCAACTCCGACATAGTTCCAACATGCATTTTAGCTTCTAAAAATCACATTTACCTGCAAAACAAATGCTAATCATGTTGGTTAGTATAAATTCACATTTTATTACTAATTACATGATATTATATACACATTGCACAACAAACAAGGTAAAAATGATACGATTGAGTATCACTTGGGCATATAAATCTGCCCAAGATCATGCAACTCAAGTTATATAATGATCATAAAAATCAAGGCTTTGCTGTAATTATCTTTTCCTAATCTCTACCTCTATAGGTTCAAGAAAGTAGAGAATTCGGGCAAGTCCTAACATTGCTCTTCATTAAGAAATATTAAAGACGAAGAGAATATAATACAAGCATTTAACATTGGTTTCTAATCACTTTGTGTAACCCTAGTTCGTTAATCCACCATGGTTCCCACAACCCTAGATGTAGAGGTTTTAGCTTCTCATGATTGTAAGATTGTGATTAGTATTCATAGACAAACACATAATTAAATACTTACACTGATGATTGAAAGAAACCTGTTGCGAATATTGCAATAGAATATGCTGAACAAAACAAAGAACAATTAAGAAATCCAAGTTTTGATTCTCAAGAATTGCTCTCCGATGTTGTCAAAACTTAATTACAAACTTGAGAGAAATTGACAATCAACTAATTCTAACCCTCTCTCTCCTAAAAGAAACATAAAACGTATTTATACAGACAATGAAATCCTTTTCCTAAGTTAACTAGGAAATAATCAAATCTGGTGCTGACACATCCTACGACTCATCATAGACCCATAACAAGATTGTACGGGTTGTGTCTTGCTCTTGTACATTCCTTGAATTCTATAGAATTGTCTAAGTGTTTGCAGCTGGTACAACTCGTAACATGGTCCCACGAGTCGTACAATCCCATCGTAGTTTGGCTTTGAGAACTCTAACATCTTCTGAAGTTTTCTACGAGTGTCTTGGTATGCCTCATACCTTGCTCCTACGACTCGTAATAGCTTGTTGCATCATGAATTCTGCCAAGTCCTTAAGATCCTTGAAGCTTCCCACGGTTCCTGGTACGGGTCGCAGGTAGATGCTACGATCCGTATGTGCTACCCATACCAGGGGACTTCAGTTGTGCAACTTTTCTGAAATATTTCACGACTCCAGTTATAGCTCGTACTAGCTTGGTACGACTTGTACTGAGAGTTGTACTTTGCCTTTGTAGTGTTCCATCCTTCTGAGCTTTTCCACGAGTCTCAATACAACTTGTAAAATCGAGGTATGTCTTGTACTGAGATCAGTAGTTGGCTGGTTTTCTACACATTACTGCATCTTTTGCATAGTTTTGCTCCAACACCTATTTTCTCTGAAAACAAAGTAAAAACACCTCATATTCGTATAAACATACCTAAGTCCATGTTATTTTCCTAGTTTTAAGCGTCAATAGTGTTGTAAACTCACAACACATCAACACCCTTAATATTAAACTTTTGCATGTACTTAGGCAAAGAAAACAAAAACTAAAAACGGCAGATAACTAAAAAATAAACCTAGAATACTACAGCCAACAATAAACCAAAACTTGCACTATAACTCAAACAACTTTTGACCCTCTTTTTGTTAACCAAATCAGCATATGCACATCAAGTGACCATAAACAAGGATCAAGATATGGAATATAGCTATTAACAGATAGCCAAGTCATCACCAATGCTATTCACACAGACAACTGGTAGAGTTAAACACAAACAACATACGCTCACAACAAATGAAGTCCCCCACTCACAAATAAAGTAAAATATGAAACATGGGACTAAACAAGTAAGACTCTCACTTTCATAAAGAAGTTCCAAATACTGCATGTTGGATACCATAGGCTTGCCCTAATTTTCTCTACTTTGGTTTGTCATATGGTCAGGCTAGGATCACTATAGGACTTTCTTTGGCTTGTAATGTAGGCTTTTGGCTGGGTATGGTAGAGATGGAATCTTTTTAGTGATTAAATCCCTCCTTGGCATACATGTGGCTCCATTTTTTTCACTTTTTCACCTTTTTTGCTTTTTCCACTTTTTCCTCCCTTTTCACCCTTTTTTATGCACTTATATGAGTGTAGTGTGTTTTCACAAAATTTTCATTCATCATTCTCTTTTTGTATTTTCTTTTTCAATTTTTTCTTTCTTTTTCTTTCTCTTTGGTCACACCACACCTCATTTTTTACTTTTTTCTTTTCTCTTCCTTTTTCACCTTTCCAATATTTATGCACCCTTACTCTAGCCACCATCAACTTAGGCATTTTGCCTATGTTGACGTTCACAATGTCCAAGGAGGGACCAGGGCCAAAACAGTTTCATTATTAAAAAATGGGTAAGGTTAGTTGGTTAATAAAGAAAAATGGTTCATTTAAGGCTCAAAAACGGGATCAACGGAATCATATCATTTTGGTAGGGTAATTTAAACAAAAAAGGGCCTATGATCCTTTCTTAACCAACCATCCTAAAACCAATGTAATGACCAATTGGGCAAGTTCTAGCTCCTCTACGCGGTATTGAACTAGGTACATACCTCACTCACTCATGTTACATGTTTGGCATTCATTCTACCTGTCCGGTTAGTACATTGCAAACTATAACTACTCATGCTAATACACTAAATGACACAAAAAGATCTATAAAAATCATATTTTACAATCAACAAGTACACAACTAACCATCAAAAATTTTAAATAGGGTCAATTTTTTCAAAACTTCCAAACTAGTGCATTTTATTGGCTGAGTAATCCTAAGCTACATTCTAATTAAACAAAAACATTCTAAACATGCCGGTTCTACTAGATAGCATGCTCGAGGGAAAAGAAACACGATAAGAAAAACCATCAGACGAATCTAAAAATTCCAAAAAAGTATACAAGTACACCCCCTCCCCTTTTGAAAAACATGCTTCGTCCCCGAAGAATAGAATATAAAACATAAGGAAGGGAACATACCTGTGGTGCATTAAGAACTCTTTTCATCCTGCGGAGGTGGTACCTCTGTTGTAGTTGTGGCGCTGGCAATGGTTGGCGCACTCAATGATATATCAGTAGGGGGAATGGTCACCCCCTCAATAGTAGTGTCGCTTCTGTGACTTTTGGAATCAATGGGGCTGAATGTGGCTCTCCCAAAGTGTCCGTGCCACCTGCAAGCTCGTCATGAGCAGTGATGGAGCTACCCGCTCCTCTCGCTCTCTCAAGAAGCTCTGACTTATGCTCGTCAGGAGTCTGCTGACTCTCCAATCTCGTCGGCTTGCGCTCTTTCTTTTCCTTCTTTCTCTTGTTCTTTAGGGTCTCGTCTCCAACATCCTCTGAGAGCCTCTTTTTTTTTATTTTCCTCCCTCAGCTTGGTCGGATCCTTCTCAACAACTAGAGCCTCAATCAAGTCATGCTCAACAACCTCTACATCATCATCAATCACGCTCTCTTTCTTCCTTTGCAGTTCAACTACTACCGGCAGGGGGAGGTCAATTGTGTTCTTCCCACTCCTAGTCATCACAACCATACAGTAACTTTCATTCTTCATATATTGGACTATATTGCTAGGTGGTGTTCCTTTTTTCCTAGGGCTCAAGGGTGTCGGTAGTTGACCCAGATGCTTTTCTATTTGCTTGATGGCCGTGGAATATGACTCAACTCTCTGACCAATGCCAAATATATCTCCACGAATGTCTTTCAACTGTTCCTCCGTGTATCTCACCTTTTTGAGCATCTCACCCGTCATTCTCTCCAACTTTGATTGCCCAGCCTCCCTCTCACATGCATTAGGAGGCACGCACAATCCTACTTGATCATTGCAGTAACTATCATTCCTTTTTCATTCTCCCTCTTGCTCACGCCCTCAGCTTCTATCTCTGTACCCAATTCGGTTGTAGTTGTCTTGATATTGGTTCCGACCTTGATTTCCAAAACCTTGGCGCCAAGTGTCTTGTCCTAATGCTTGGGCGTTGGCCTGGAAACCCGCCACCTAGTTTTCCAAGAAGTTTGCCTCCTCCTCAAAATCTGAATGCTCTAGCCTTGGTTCCTGTCCCTGTGTTCCCACTATATTAACTTTTCTGGCTCCAATGCCAATGATATGCTTCATGAACACATCCAATTATGAAAGCATTTGGGCCAATTGATCACGTTCCTCCTCCTTTTTTCATTGGTCTTCAGTCATTCCAATAACATATATACCAGCAATTGCTTTCGCTTCTGGGGTGTTTCATTCACTGTTATTTTTGGTCACTCTGTCAAGAATAGTGGAAGCTTGCTCCCAGGTGTGACTCATGAGTGCTGCTCCCACCATAGTGTCTACCACAGCTTTCGTACTGCTGTTCAATGACCTATAGAAAATCTCTAACAAATTGTGATCGGAAATTTTGTGATTTGGGCACTTGGTCAACTTCTTCTTAAATTTTAATCAGGTTTCATGAAGTGCCTCTTTTTTCTGTTGTCGGAAATTGTAGGTCTCATCCTCAAGTTGTAGCATCCTGGAGGGTGGAAAGAATCTCTTTAGAAAAGCTTGTTTGAGATCCCTCCAAGTGGTAATGGAGTCGTTGGGCAACTCAGATAACCATAAAGTGGCTTCCCCAGACAGAGAGAATGGGAAGAGTCTGAGCCTTATTGCGTCCTGAATTCCAACAAAGTTCATTAAGTGCAGGTTGGCATCATCAGTTGCATTGCCACTAAACACTCTTTTCATATTGGGCAGTTGTATCATGGTGCTAGTGATGTCAAACTTTGCCCCAGCAGGCAAAGGTGGTGGTACCATAGCTCCAATTGTCCCGACTTCATCAATATCCGGTCATCCTCATCAAAGAATTGAGGGGCATATCTCTAGCCTTTGTTTCCCCTTCCATGGCGACCAGTGTTTACAACTTCATCTCGAGCATCATTGGCTTTCTGAAGTGCAGCTTACTGAGCTAGTTCGACTTGCCTATCTTCTTCAACAAGATGAGCATCTCTCTGCTCTTGGTTCTCCATCCTTCGCAGTGTTCTTTTAATTCAAAGATCCAAAGGAATCAGGGGTTTCCACTTCGTCGAGTACTTGGCATTCACCAAGAGACAACCTGTGAGTGTCAAAAACAAAAAGAAAATGTAAATGCAGAAATAACAACCAAACTTTAAATACAATAAATTAATATAATCTTAGCCATATTCCCCGAAAATGGTACCACTTTTTGATAATTCTCAAACTCGTGCTCCTGACAAAGTATGAAGCAGACGTTGTCAATAAAAAACCCAACAAAGAGGTTGGGGTCAAACCCATGGAGAATATTGTAAGATCTAGACTAATGTCGTATTTAAACTTTTTGGTGTGTTATCTCAAAAATTGGGGGTTTTATAGAGAAACAATTATAAAACAAGTGTAAAAACCAAGTGTTGTTAATCAAGATTTTCAATTAACTATGGTAAGTATTCTTCATGGGTTCATAACTACTTCGAGTTTCCACTCGTGATCGATCCCAATGCTTACTTGTAGAACTGATAACTAGGGTTCATCCAAACGACTGGTTTGTCCCTATTGGATGACTATACTTAATCACCGGGTTAGGTCTCATAAGCGATTTCAAATTAACCATTATCACTATGTACCAAATTAACTATCCTGCGACCGCAGCTCAAGTTATACAATGATCATAAAAATCAAGGCTTTGTTGTAATTCTCATTTCCTAATCTCTACCTCTCTAGGTTCAAGCAAGTAGAGAATTTGGGCAATTCCCAACATTGCTATTCATTAAGAAACATTAAAGATGAAGAAATATAGTACAAGCATTTAGCATTGGTTTCGAATCACTTTGTGTAACCCTAGTTTATTAATCCATCATGGTTCCTACAACCCTAATTGTGGAGGTTTTAGCCTCTCATGATTGCAAGATTGTGATTAATATTCATAGACAAACACAATTAAATACTTACTATGATGATTGAAAGAAAACCTATTGTGAATATTGCAATAGAATATGAAGAACAAAATCAAGAACAATTGAGAAATCTAAGTTTTGATTCTCAAGAATTGCTCTCCAATATTGTCAAAAACTAATTACAAACTTGATAGAAATTGACAATCAACTAATTCTGACCCTCTCTCTCATAAAAGAAACATAAAATGTATTTATACAGACAATGAAATCCTTTTTCTAAGTTAACTGGGAAATAACCAAATTTGGTGCTGACACATCTTACGACTCGTAACAGGATTTTATAGGTCATGCCTTGCTCTCGTACATTCCTTGACTTCTGTAGTATTGGCTAAGTGTTTGCAGCTGGTACAATCCTATCGTGGTTTGGCTCTGAGAACTCTCACATCTTCTGAAGTTTTCTACAAGTGTCTTGGTACGCCTCGTACCTTGCTCCTACGACTCGTAATATCTTGTCACATCTTGAATTCTGCGAAGTCCTTAAGATCCCTGAAGCTTCCCACGGCTCTGGTATGGGTGATAGGTAGATGCTACGATCCATAGGTGCTACCCATACCAGGGGACTTCAATTGTGCAACTTTTCTGAAATATTCCACTACTCCAGTTACGGCTCGTATCAGCTTAGTACAACTTGTACTAAGAGTCGTACTTTGCCTTTGCAGTTTTCTAGCCTTCTGAGCTTTTCCACGAGTCTCAGTTTGACTCGTATTATCTAGGTATGGCTAATACTGAGATCAGTACTTGGCTACTTTTTTGCACATTTCTGCATCTTTTTCATATGTTTCCTCCGTCACCTATTTTCCCTAATACAAAGTAAAAACACCTCATATCCATATAAACATACCTAAGTTGATGCTATTTTTCTAGTTTTAAGTGTCGAAAGTGCTGTAAACTCAGAGCACATCACGTCTAGGTTACCGGTCTCACAAGTACAAGAGTAATGTCGAGTAGACTCCTGTGGATTGTGGTGTGTAGACGTCCACATCTAATCTTCAGGAAGCTATAAGGCATCTAGAAAGTTTTCACTTTATTTCTTTTCCAATTGGTATCTGGATAGGCTCAATTGGTACCTGACTATGTGAGATTATTGGGTATATGAGATAAACTGGTGGGCGCGGTTGACTTGAATTGACCAGAGGGACAAGAACCCCATGGGTATTTATCTTAGCGAGTTTTGTTGCAGCGGGATATGCCTTGTTGCAGCGAGTGATGTACCGCCGTAGTGGGTTCTTTGCAGTGACAAGGCGATCGTTGTAGTGGATAGGTCAGGCAGAATGCTAGATTCCAGACTTCCAAATCCCCTGTTTTGAATGGAAACAACATATATAATGGATTTAAAATAGGCAAGCAACGCGAATATAAGGAAATAATAGCGATATGATAAAAGAGGGCCAAAACATGACCAATGTCTGTGAATGGAAAATGACATTCGTAAAAACAAGTATCAACATCCAAAATAAGAAAAGAGGAAGTAATATTGTCTTACAAGCCCCAAACAGGGGCTACCCAAATCATGATCATAAAAAAGGGGAAGTAGGGGAGAGGGGAACACCACAGCTCTATCTAGTAGGAGGCCTCATCAATGTCGCTATCGGCATCACTGTCCGCTCCCTTCTCGAACCCACTGAGGAAGGAGAACTATTATACCCAGAAAGCCGTAAGATCAGACCTGGGAGTTAAAATGGAGAAAATAGGATTTTCTGCACCAGGTTACAGAACGAGTCTTCCTGTGACCTGTCAGCATGACCATGAGTCGTTAAGTGACTCATGGTGAGGAATTTAACTTAAGTTGGAAATTCAAGTTTTTGGGTAACCATGGACTTGACCATGAGTCGTTGGTCAGCACCACAACTCATTGAGTCAGTCTTGGTCAATGTTTGTGGAAGGAAGAGGAATTTGGGCAGTAAAGGCAACGGGAAGTGACCATAAGTGGTGGTCACTAGTAAGGACCCGTTATATCCCTCGTGGTAACCTTCAACAGATCCTTGACGGTGTACATGATAAATCTAGACCACGAGTCGTGGTAACTTCCGACGACTCATCCAGTCCCTCGTTGGGACTGGTAGTTTTTTTTCCCTCCGAGTTTACTAAGGGCTTTTCCATAATTCATATGGTCCTAAGGCCTAAACTGCGTCGTTTTAAGGTCAGAATGAAGTGTTTTAAGAAGGGTAAGTTCATTCTAAGATATTCCTAATTCATGCATGCAATTTTAGAAGTCTAGAGGGGTGATCAAAGCTCAATCTCTCAAGGTTCTTCCTCAATTATTCCTTGGGCAATAAGAGAAGTTGTAGAATCAGATTCTCTCAGGTATGTAAGGTTATGAATGGGTGAAATTATTCACACCCATGCCCAATCCCTCTCTAATTCATGAAAATCTACATGTTGAGAATCTATGGGGTTTTAACTCAATATATGAATTCCCTAAGTTTCCACCATGGGTATGATCTAAGCATGTTTCTATTGTTAAATTATGATTTATGGGCATGTTTTACAATATTTTCCATTATAAATCATGTTTTCAAATTTTTATAAATTATGATGTCCATCCATAAAGGTTCATGAAAGTTGAGATCTATGATATATGTTCAAGTATGTTGAGATATTTAAGGAAAAGATGTTTTCAAGTTACTCATGTCTATGATCATGTTTTCAAGTGAACCAAGTATTTTCAAGCATGTGTAAGTATTGGGCAAGAACATGTGTTTAAGTATGATTCATGATTTTATGTCAATTATCTTACCACATGGTTTTGGAGTCTAGACTCTGAATTATGTTTAGCTTGTGGTATGGTTTGAGCCAAGGCTCCTCATGTATGATTTTAGATTTTATATGTACATGATTATTCAGCTTCATCACTAGACAATGGTTAGCTTCATTGAAAAAGAGCATATGCATATTTTGGGGAGTAGTGTCTAGCACCGACAATAAAGAATGATGGAGAGCATATGCTTGCTTTTGGGAGTAGTGTCTAGCACCGAGTAGGCTAAGGGTCAGCCAACCTTATGCCTCAGAACTACGCGCCAACGTAGGTATGATCAGATTATTTGGGACCTCCTTTGGAGCTTTCCCCTACCCCAAGGGACCTTCATCTTGATATCGATATCATGGTAGCGTCCTTAACCTTGGCAACGCTTTGGATGGCTCTGCCCACTTGAGTGTGATAGTCGGGACCACGTAAGCTCTATCGTGGTAATGTTAGTTATATGAAGAGTCTCCCATTGTTTCTCATGATTTTAGTTATGCATGTACATCAGTCATGATATTATGTTTTCAGCAGGTTTGACCCAATGTTCATTTTTACTTATGATTATCATATTTCAGCTTTGGGTCATTTGATTTAGTTATGTTGTTCAGTTATGTTCAGATCATGATTTCAGAAAATAACATGCAGGCCTTACTCTCAAATGCTCATCTTGATTATGTTTTACATTATGCATATTCAATGATTTCACTTACTTAAGCGGTTTTACTTACCTTGCATACTTGGTACATTTCATGCACTTACCGCATACTTTATGTTGTATCGTTTCATGATACAGGCTCTGATCTTTAGAGTTAGATCCGTCACTAGCCAGTTTTCGAAGTTAGCATCCAGTCTCAGTTGGTGAGTCCTCATCTCCCGAAGACCATTCCTTATCAATTATCTTTGTATTTTCAGTTTCAGACTTAGAGAGTTAGTTGGGGTCTTTTCCCATCAACTCATCAGAATTAGAGCCTTTTCAGACATAGTGTATAATCAGCTTCAGATTCGTGTATGTATTCTGATGTTATGTTATGTTTAGACTTTCGCTATATTTATTATGATAAATCTTCTACTTTTATTGATTGAGTTAGATGCCATGTTCATGCCATGGGTCGACTTGGAGCCTCTCGGGGTTTCTTGTCCTATGTTTGGGTGGTGACAAGAACTCTGGGAGGTTCCGCCTGGTCACCTGGGGTGTCCTAGAACCGAGAGAGAGTCTTCAATATCTTCTTGATCCCCTTCCATATGCAGATGATCACCTTGTCCCAATAATGCCTCCTTCTCCTCCTCTCTTTCTCCAAGTCCTCTCAGAGCTCCACGTGGGCCTGAGCCAGGGTGGCAATTTTCGCCTTCATCTCCCCTGAGTCGGCAGCTGCTACATTTGAGGGTATGCTATTGGAAGGGGATCTAGGCAACCCTCTCAATAGCTCCCGCATAATAGCCATATCGGTCTCTATCCGCTCAAACGACCCCATGGGTCTAGAAGTGTTGGCCCTACCATGTCCCTCAGCAGAGGCAATCTGTCACACCCCGCCTTGGGGGGTATGACTGGCACCTGGTGCCTTACTAGGACTTGAACTGCTAGACTACTGGGCCTAAGCACATCTGGTGCCTGGCTGGCTCTAACTCAGATTTAGGGAAACAACGGGCTATATAACGGCTGTAAACACAGCCTCCGGCCAACTGGCCTATAGCCACCTGTACCTGTAATGACAGCTAACCAAAACCATACTAGCAATGAGGAACCTATGCGGGCCGACAAGGCCACCATGCTGTCTAGTTATCTGTAACTCAACAATGAAATATTGGAAAGCTACGTGACCGGCAAGGTCACCACTACTGTCAAGCTATGGCCCCACACGGCCAACATAAAAGAAACAGAAGTACTAACAGCCTTACAACTGCACGACCTCACACGACCGGGTCATCTGACCACAGGGAAATATATACAGACTACAAGCCTCTAAGAATACTGATAAGATGGTCGGGACAGGGCCCCGGCCTACCCATACTGTACAACAAAAGAAAAGGGATAAACCTCTAGCTATCTAGCTCCGGGTGACTGGAGTTGATGACTCTGTAAGCTGGCTGGAATCACGAGGTATCGGCCCCTCGTCTATGAGTACCTGCAGGCAAGTAATGCAGCGCCCCCAAGGGGTGTCAGTACAACTGGAACTGAGTATGTAAAACAATAACTGAAAAAAATATCTGAAAACAACAACACAACTGATGGAATTAAAATAGGAAGGAATATATTAACTGACTGAAAATTAAAACTATGCCTACTCTTAATTATACTGGAAGGAGTAGGAGTCATACCTGGAGATGTATCGTTCTACAGTCGATCTACTCGTATCTCGTGTAACATGGCATAACATAATATAACATAACACACACAAACCTTGCCCGACCCCCATAAGCCGGGAGGTACAAACAACACGCAATCTATACCCCTACCCCGGTCGTCCCATCTCCTAATAATAACTATAAGCATCCTGCCGGTCCCCTGGGTATGCACTTAGGCTCGCTGAGCCCCTGACTATAACTGTACCTGAGTCCGGAGGACTCCTGAATCAACACCCGGGCGTATCCGCTCGACGGGGGTGTGTAAGGGCCGACCAAGGCACAATATGGGGAAAACTGGCATCCCATCTTCGTCCCCTGTGGGACGGTATGTCACTCCGTAGAGTGACGTATCCTCGTCCGCTGGCGGACGAGTCGATACAACTATTAACCCTGGGGCGGTCATGGATGCAAGGTAATCCAACCCCAAAACAATACAATAGTCTCAACTAGTAATACTATCTGCATATCCCACATACTGAAGTTAATAATAATAAAGTATTTGTACATACTGTATGCTGAACTAGTGATAGTAATATGTGCGTACTTAATACATGCTGAGACTGATAATAGTATATATGTATAAATATAATCTTCTGCCATACTGAGCTGAGTCTAATGCTGAACAAGATATAGTCTTTCTGCTGAAAACCATGTTGTATACTGAGTTTCTATAGTAACATGATTTACTATTTCTAATATGCTTTCTAAGCTTCATTTTAACCTATCATTCTACTTCTGAGATGTCTTACAGATACTTACATTGCTTTACTGGGTTTCAACTGAATACGATAATATCCTAACATTCTGTACTAAATCACATACTGGGCATGTTGTACAGTTCCTAACACTTATATTAGAATTTATATCGTGCTATCAAGTTTCGCGCTAAACATAACATGATGCTTCTAATATCGTACCAACATTCGTAATAAACACAACACGCGACTTCTGAACATTCTACTGGCCTTTCAACTATTTTACTATACCGAAACTACTAACTTGCCGAGGAAACTAGCTTTACATACCTTCGCTTCTGATTTCCCTACTAGCTGGCGTAGCTTGGTCAGTATTTCAGCTATTCCTCCCAACTGCATTCATATATATATCAATCAATACTAAATACAACTTTATTCTGAAAGACGACATCACTTTCGGTATAATTATAGACTAAACTTAGGCTTATCGAAAGACGGTCAAAAACTCGCTATTTTTCAGAAGTCCAGAAGAGAGAAATACTCACTTCACAGATAGAAACACATAGACACTAGTTTGGAGCAATTCAACTTACCTTAGTCCGGTAGCTCGATGATTCGTCGGCCGTATTTCACGAAACTAAATCCGTACGAATGCTCTCTACTGCTAAATACCTCGGTATCTGAGGTTAATTTGAGTTTGGACAATGTTTAGCAGCGTAATCGGACGAAATTATATTACCCTCTTCGTTCTTTTCTCTCCTCTGGTTTTTCCTCTCTGTTTCACTGGAAATTTATAAGAATAAATGATTTAAAACCGAAGTGGGGCTTTATATACTTGGGCCTGGACAAGGCCAACGTGTCACGGAGCCAACGCGGAGGCTCCACCTCAGTGACACGTTGCCATCACAGAGGGGCTCTGCCTTGGCTCCTTCCGCGATGGTTCAACAGGTTTCTCATCCGATCTTTTTCCCGGGCCTTTCTTTAGCACATATGGCCTTCAAATATGCTTAACCACCGTGCGAATAGGCCATATAGGTGTCGGAAATATTACGGGGTATAACATTCTCCCCCCCTTAAGAACTTTGGTCCTCGAATGGAACTGCTATCTAGAGGACTTCTTAACTTACCTGTTTAGAAATATTTCGGCAGAGTCTCCCCTGTAATATGAACTATACCAAAAACCTGAAACGCAGAAAAATTCAATACAGGTACTGCACACAATACTTTAGGATTCACTGGATAGCTAAACATCAATCTTTCTCATTTATTCATACCCAACTATAAGGTATTGCATAAATAATAATACGGACATACCTGTCGCCTGATTAGGCCTGGAATAAGTGAGGATATCTGGTCTTCATATCTTCCTCCGCCTCCCATGTAATCTCCTCTCGGTTCCTGTTATGCCACAATACCTTGACAGACGCAATATCTTTAGTCCTCAATCTGCGAATCTGTCTGTCTAGGATAGCTACTGGAACCTCTTCATAGGCCAACTTTTCTGTAACCTGGATATCCTGGATTGGGACTGCTCTGGATGGGTCTCCTATGCATTTCCTCAGCATAGATACATGGAAGACCGGATGAACGGATTCTAGTTCTGGAGGCAAGTTCAACTCATATGCTACTCGGCCTATCCTTCGACGAATCTGATAAGGCCCAACAAACCTCGAGCTGAGCTTACCTTTCTTGCCGAATCTCATCACCCCTTTCATCGGAGACACTTTCAAAAATACCCAGTCATTTACATCAAATTCCAAGTCTTTGCGCCGCACATTTGCATATGATTTCTGGCGGCTCTGTGCATTCAGTAAACGTTCTCGGATGAGCTTTACCTTTTCCTCTGATTGCTGAACAATGTCTGGGCCAACCAATGCTGATTCTCCTATTTCAAACCAACCAATCGGCTATCTGCATTTTCTCCCGTACAGTGCCTCGAAAGGCGCCATCTGGATGGCTGAGTGATAACTGTTATTGTAGGCAAATTCAATTAACGGCAAATGCTCATCCCAGCTACCACCGAAATCTAGCACACACGCTCGCAACATGTCTTCGAGCGTCTGAATTGTGTGTTCTGCCTGTCCATCTGTCTGAGGATGGAATGTTGTGCTTAAATTAATCTGCATTCCCAGACCTCTTTGAAACGACCGCCAAAACCTAGCCGTAAACTGTGCTCCTCTGTCTGAAATAATGGATATTGGCACTCCGTACAATCTGACTATCTCTCGGATATACAATTCCGCATAATCTTCAGCCGAGAAGGTAGTTCTTACCGGCAGGAAATGAGCTGATTTTGTCAGTCTGTCAACTATCACCCATATAGAGTCATATCTGTGCTTAGTACGGGGTAATCCTGCTACGAAATCCATATTCACTGCCTCCCATTTCCAGAGAGGTACCGCTATATCCTGAGTCAAACCGCCTGGTTTCTAATGTTCTGCTTTCACCTGTTGGCAGTTAGGACACTGGGCTACAAATTCAGCAATTTCTCTTTTCATACCTGGCCACCAGTAGTTTTCCTTGATATCATGGTACATTTTTTGTCGCACCGGGGTGAAGAGAATAACGGGCGTAATGTACCTCGTTCATAATCTGCTGGCGGAGCCCTGAAACATCTGGAACACATAGGCGACCTTTACATAACAGCACTCCTCCCTAAGTTACCTGAAAATCTGGCGCTTTACCCTGCTGGATTCTGTCTTTGAGCTGGATCAGGTCAGGATCCTCATATTGCCGTTCTTTCATTTCCACAACTAATGATGACACGACGGTGTTCTGTATTACTGCAGTACCGTCCTCTGTTTCTTCTATACGAACGGCTAGGCTAGCTAACTGATGTATCTCCCTGACCAATTCCCGCTGCTCGGGCTGCAAATGTGCCAAGCTCCCCATGGACTTACGACTGAGAGCATCTGCTACAACATTGGCTTTTTCGGGGTGGTATAGAATATTCACATCATAATCTTTTAACAGCTCCAACCAGCGACGTTGCCGCAGATTCAACTCCCTCTGAGTGAAGATGTACTGTAGGCTCTTGTGATCTGTGAAAATATCAACATGGACGCCATACAGGTAATGCCTCCACATCTTCAAGGCGTGAATCACTGCGGCTAGTTCCAGGTTGTGGGTAGGGTAATTCTTTTCGTGTTTCTTCAGCTGTCTGGAAGCATATGCAATTACTTTACCATGCTGCATTAACACACAACCTAACCCGACGCCTGATGCGTCGCAATACACCGAATAACCTTCTGTACCTTCCGGCAATGCTAACACTGGGACGAAGGTTAATCTGTCTTTCAGTTCCTGGAAGCTCTACTCGCATTCCTCTATCCACTGAAACTTTGCTTCTTTCTGTGTCAGTTTAGTCAGAGGTGCCGCAATGGTCGAGAACCCTTCAACGAACCTCCTGTAATATCCTGCTAATCCCAGAAAGCTACGGACTTCAGTCGGTGTGGTAGGCCTAGGTCATGATTTAACTGCTTTTATTTTCTGCTTGTCAACTTGTATACCAGCATCCGACACAATATGCCCTAAAAAGTCTACTGAATTAAGCCAGAATTCACACTTAGAAAATTTAGCATATAACTGGTGGTCCCTGAGGATCTGGAGCACTGTCCGCAAATGAGTCTGGTGATCTGCCTCAGAGCGAGAATACACCAGAATGTCATCAATGAATACTATTACGAACAAGTCCAGGAAGGGTCTGAAAATACTATTCATCAGGTCCATGAAGATTGTCGGGGCACTCGTTAACCCGAAGGACATGACTAGAAATTCAAAATGTCCATATCGTGTCCTGAACGCTATCTTGGGAATATCTCCTTTACGTACTCGAACCTGGTGGTATCCGGACCGCAAGTCAATCTTAGAAAAGTATCTGGCCCCCTGCAACTGACCAAATAAGTTGTCAATTCTGGGAAGCCGGTATTTGTTCTTCACTGTAACTTTGTTCAGTTGCCAATAATCTATGCACATACGGAGTGAGCCATCTTTCTTTCTCACAAACAGAACTGGCACACCCCATGGTGAAGTACTCGGTCTAATAAAACCTTTATCCAACAAGTCTTTCAGCTGCTCCTTTAATTCTCTGAGTTCTGCAGGAGCCATACGGTAGGGAGTAATTGATATTGGCTGAGTGCCTGGTAACAAGTCAATAGCAAAATCAATTTCCCTTTCTGGGGAAATACCAGGTAACTCATCGGGAAACACATCAGGGAACTCGTTCACCACTAGAACAAACTGGAGCGTCGGAGATTCTGCTCGGACATCCTGAACTCTGACCAGATGGTAAATACATCCCTTAGATATCAATTTCCTCACCTGAAGGTAGGAAATAAACCTACCTTTTGGCGTAGCGGTACTGCCCTTCCACTCCCGCACTGCTTCTCCTGGAAAGTGGAATCGGACCGTCTTGGTCCAACATTCAACATTGGCAAAGCATGGCACTAGCCAATCCATACCCATTATGGCATCGAAGTCTATCATTTTTAACTCGACCAGATCTACTGTGGTCTGACGGTCAGCAACCTCTACTGTACACCCTCGGTAAATTCTGTTAGCTACAATAGAGTCACCGACGGGCGTGGATACTAGAAAGGGCTGCTGCAATAATTCTGGTGCAATATTGAACTTTCGTGCCACAAATGGAGTAATGTAGGACAAGGTAGACCCTGGATCAATCAATACATAAGCAGGGTGTGAGCAGATAGTTAGCATACCTGTCACAACATCAGGTGACGCTTCTGAATCTTGCCTCCCTGGTAAAGCATATGTGCGGCTTGGACCCGCACCTGCACTGGTGGCCTCTGATCTGCCCCGACCCCTGCCTGCTGAAACTGAGGGCCTGCACCCTACCGAGGATGCTGTGGCTCGTGACCCTGTAGATGCCCTGTCCTGTCTATCCCGATCCTCTTGACCTCTGGCTGGGCAATCTTTCATCAAATGGCCTTCTTGGCCACAAATATAACATCCGGTGGAGCCATACCTGCATGCTCCCGGATGACGTCGGCTGCATATAGGGCAAAGTGGTAGGGTATACCTACTCTGCTCCGCCCTCCTCTATAATGGTGAATCTGCCATCTGCGAGCCTCTACCGGTCTTTGACTACACCCTGCGGCTAAATCTACCCTTCTGCGGCTGTGGTGGAGGCGGGGGCCTGGGCGGCCTGTCTAACAATCGTGGCCTGGGTCCTCCCCGAGCTTCCCTCTGTAACTCAACTAGCCTGTCCCGGCGGCGCTGTTCCTGATTGGTCCTCCTGATCTCCCGATGCCGCTGCCTGATGCCCTCAATATTCTGGACGAATGCCTGGACTCAGGCAATATCCATGTCCTCTCGCAGTGTGGCCGTGATACAAGTCTCAACATATTCTGGATTCAACCCCATGATAAAGCGGTGTACTCTGGATGCCATGGTATCAACAAAAGCTGGTGCATACCTGGGCAAAGAATCAAACCGCAAGGAATATTCCTGAACACTCATGGCCCCCTGCTCTAGATGTAGGAACTGGTCTACCCGAGCCTGTCAAATCTGCCGTGGCAAATAGTGATCCAGAAAAGCTCTTGAGAAGCTGGACCAGGTTGGAGGGGAAACATCTCTCCCTCGGGACCTTTCCCAGCTTTCATACCACAATACGGCGATGTCCTGTAACCGGAATGCTGCCAACTCAACTGATTCTGTAGGCGTGGCATGCATAACCCTGAAAATTCTCTACATTTGATCCAGAAAATCCTGAGGGTCCTCTGTTCGGTCCGTACCTGTAAACTGTGGGGGATTCAGAGCCAAGAACTCTCGGACCCTCGAACTACCGAGCCCTCCTGACGATTCCGCAACTGTAGACGGCATCGGCTGACGCTGAGCTGCCATCATCTGCGCTAACATAACAACCGCACTCCTAACCTCCTGGTCGGAAGGTGTCAGTATGGGGACTGCTGGAGGTAGTGTCGCCCCGAGTGGCTCATGACGTGGTGGAGACTGTTGAGAAGGCTGGGACGATGCCTTTGTAGTGCCCTCTGATCGGGCTATTTCTAATCGAGGGTGAGGCATCCTGCTGGTGCCTTACCCTGCTGCAATATCTAAGCTCCAGCCTGTGATAGGATGTCGCTGGTCTGACATTATCTGTAACCAAAGAATACGGTAAGCTTTAGGGACTCAACCCTATATTGTACCGCTCTACAACACGACTGAATAAGAATAAAAGACAACCATCCTATCATGCCTTGCAGCCCCCTACCCATAGTATATGGTGCACAACACATCCATGGGCAGGACTCTACTTAGCACGGCTTGCAGACTCCCTGGGATACGACCTGCTTTGATACCAAGTTTGTCACACCCCGCCTTGGGGGGTATGACTGGCACCTGGTGCCCTACTAGGACCTGAACTGCTAGACTAATGGGACTAAGCACATCTGGTGCCTGGCTGGCTCTAACTCAGATTCAGGGAAACAACGGGCTATATAACGACTGTAAACACAGCCTCCGGCCAACTAGCCTATAGACACCTGTACCTATAATGACAGCTAACCAGAACCATACTCGCAATGAGGAACCTATGCGGGCCGATAAGGCCACCATGCTGTCTAGTTATCTGTAACTCAACAATGAAATATTGGAAAGCTACGTGACCGGCAAGGTCACCACCACTGTCAAGCTATGGCCCCACACGGCCAACTTAAAAGAAACAGAAGTACTAACAGTTATACAACTGCACGGCCTCACACGACCGGGTCATCTGACCACAAGGAAATATATACAGACTACAACCCTCTAAGAATACTGATAAGATGGTCGGGACAGGGCCCCAGCCTACCCATACTGTACAACAAAAGAAAAGGGATAAACCTCTAGCTATCTAGCTCCGGGTGACTGGAGCTGATGACTCTGTAAGCTGGCTGGAATCACAAGGTATCGGCCCCTCGTCTATGAGTACCTGCAGGCAAGTAATGCAGCGCCCCAAAGGGGTGTCAGTACCACTGGTACTGAGTATGTAAAACAATAACTGAAAGAAATATCTGAAAACAACAACACAACTGATGGAACTAAAATAGGAAGGAATAGATTAACTGACTGAAAATGTAAAACTATGCCTACTATTAACATACTGGAAGGAGTAGGAGTCATACCTGGAGATGTATCGTTCTACTGTCGATCTACTCGTATCTCATGTAACATGGCATAACATAACATAACATAACACACACAAACCTTGCCCGACCCCCATAAGCCGGGAGGTACAAACAACACGCAATCTATACCCCTACCCCGGTCGTCCCATCTCCTAATAATAACTATAAACATCCTGCCGGTCCCCTGGGTATGCACTTAGGCTCGCTGAGCCCCTGACTATAACTGTACCTAAGACCGGAGGACTCCTGAATCAACACCCGAGCGTATCCACTCGACGGGGGTGTGTAAGGGCCGACCAAGGCACAATATGGGGAAAACTGGCATCCCATCTTCGTCCCCCATGGGACGGCATGCCACTCCGTAGAGCGACGTATCCTCATCCTCTGGCAGACCAGTCGATACAGCTATTAACCCTGGGGTGGTTATGGATGCTAGGTAATCCAACCCCAAAATAATACAATGGTCTCAACTAGTAATACTATCTGCATATCCCACATACTGAAGCTAATAATAATAAAGTATTTGTACATACTGTATGCTGAACTAGTGATAGTAATATGTGCGTACTTAATACATGTTGAGACTGATAATAGTATATATGTATAAATATAATCTTCTGCCAGTGCTGAGTCTAATGCTGAACAAGATATAGTCTTTCTGCTGAAAACCATGTTGTATACTGAGTTTCTATAATAACATGATTTACTATTTCTAATATGCTTTCTAAGCTTCATTTTAATCTATCATTCTACTTCTGAGATGTCTTACAGATACTTACATTGCTTTACTGGGTTTCAACTGAATACGATAATATCCTAACATTCTGTACTAAATCACATACTGGGCATGCTGTGCAGTTCCTAACACTTATATTAGAATTTATATCATTCTAGCAAGTTTCGCGCTAAACATAACATGATGCTTCTAATATCGTACCAACATTCGTAATAAACACAACACGCGACTTCTGAACATTCTACTGGCCTTTCAACTATTTTACTATACCGAAACTACTAACTTGCCGAGGAAACTAGCTTTACATACCTTCGCTTCTGATTTCCCTACTAACTGGCGTAGCTTGGTCAGTATTTTAGCTATTCCTCCCAACTGCATTCATACATATATCAATCAATACTAAATACAACTTTATTCTGAAAGACGACATCACTTTCGGTATAATTATAGCCTAAACTTAGGCTTATCGAAAGACGGTCAAAAACTCGCTATTTTTCAGAAGTCCAGAAGAGAGAAATACTCACTTCACAGATAGAAACACATAGACACTAGTTTGGAGCAATTCCACTTACCTTAGTCCGGTAGCTCGACGATTCGTCCGCCGTATTTGGAGAAACTAAATCCGTACGAATGCTCTCTACTGCTAAATACCTCGGTATTGGAGGTTAATTTGAGTTTGGACAACGTTTAGCAGCGTAATCAGATGAAATTATATTACCCTCTTCGTTCTTTACTCTCCTCTGGTTTTTCCTCTCTGTTTCACTGGAAATTTATAAGAATAAATGATTTAAAACCGAAGTGGGGCTTTATATACTTGGGCCTGGACAAGGCCAACGTGTCACGGAGCCAACGCGGAGGCTCCACCTCAGTGACACGTTGCCATCGCAGAGGGGCTCTGCCTTGGCTCCTTCCGCGATGGTTCGACAGGTTTCTCGTCCGATCTTTTTCCCGGGCCTTTCTTTAGCACATATTGCCTTCAAATATGCTTAACCACCATGCGAATAGGCCATCTAGGTGTCAGAAATCTTATGCGGTATATCACAATCTTTCTCTTCTTTCGGCCTCTCCCTGGTGCTCCCTTCACCCTCAAAGGACCGAAGGGAGTGTTACAACCCACAATGACATCTCTGGACTCTTGTTACACCCTAGACCACCTACAAAGTAGAGTAATGACAGAGGGAAAAGGCAGGCCGATGATGGGATTGGCTAAGAAGTACCTTCACTCCTCCAGTATATATGCCCCCACATTCACCCTCACCCCCCTCAGAATGCAGGCCACCATCAAGGCATAGGCGTACATCACGTCAGTGACATTGGAGGATAGGCGAATCCTCCGAAACACAAGATTCAGCCACCTCCTTGCCTCCACAAATGGATGCTGTAAATGCCCATCCTTGTAATGCCTCAACTAGCCACAAATGGGTGTTGTAAATGCCCATCCTTGTAATGCCCTAACTAGTTGAGGCATGTGTCCACCAGCCACTGCCCATTTCCATCCATGTCCCGAGCCTTTAACGCATTCTCTAGAGGGTTTGGCAGACCCAAAGCCTCATTAATAGAAGCAGGAGTTAGGATGATCTGCATTCCCCTAACATAGGCCACTGGCTCATCATGACTCCAAGCCACGGTGGAGAGGTTGGCATAGAACTCCTTTACCCAAGCCTCATTCACCTTACACGGGTCCTTCATCAATGGACCCCACCTTAGCTCCTAGAGGCGAGCATAAAACACAGGCGCCTTCTCCTCTACATCTTGCATGAGAACTCCTTCTCATGGAGCAGCTCCTTCGCAGCCTGCTCATTGTACCGATACTGGAACTGATCATTCACCAATTTGATGTACTCACCGGTGCGAATGCTGCCACTGGAGGAAGACATAATGTTGAACCCGCATTAATAAGAAACGTCACGGAATGAACGAAATGACAACGGGAAGAAGAAGGTTGAGAAAAAGAAAAACAGAACTAGAAGGAGCCACTGCTTGGATAGATCGCTGCAGCGGCTGAGTGTCCGTTGTAGCAAGTCTGCAATAGCAAGAGTGGACCACTATAATGAATATGCTACAACAGTCAAGTTCCGCTGCAGCAGACATCGCTGTCCCCAGTAGACCTTGAACCCTAACAATGGAGGTTGAAATTCCAACCACTATTTTTTTCCAAACAAACTACAGATCAGGCAAGGGGCACACTAACCCATACTCTACCAATGATTCTACACCCGATAATGGTTGGATTCGAGCCCGAAAAGCTCGAGGAAGCCAAAACACCACCCTACTCAAACCCTACCATTTCTAGCATGAAAACCCTTATAAATACCATCTATAGTACGAAGGGATAGATCCTAGTAACTTGGGGACTAAAAGCTAAAAGCATCCTTTTAAACATAACCTAAAAATGCAAGGGAGGAGATCTACCTCACTACCCCAATAACCACTTGAAAATAGTGCATGAAGGCATGATAATGCGAGTAATCTAAAGTAAAAGAAGTAAGAAAGTCATGGAGCTGAGTATTACCTGAGATATCGAGAGGATCGCTAGAAGAATTGAGAGGATTTGCACGAAAAGTGGAGAAAATTTGAGAATGAACTCAAAAAACATACATTCTGCCCTTTAACTTATCTAATTTTCCACTATAGTGGACCTTATTTTTGCTGCAGCGGAACCACTGTAGTAGGGAATGAACTACTGCATCGGATGGCTAAAAATAGTGACAATTCAAATTCCATTGCGGGATCCCTACCTTTTCAAAACACCCGCTCCCAAAGGTCCAACAAATCAAGGATACCTAGAGTACATGGGCCAACAGTAAATAACTGTAAGACCTGAAGATGGGGCAATTGCGTAATTCAAAATTTGAAAATGTTAGTCAAAACAAGCAAGTTTATCACCCCATGAGAAGTTATTAGATATATGTTAAAAGAATTTAAGGGTATTGAGTAATAGAAGGGTCCCACGAGGGTCAGTCCTAGGATCAAGGCACAAAACATCGATAAGGACTCAGGCTGGCTAAGAAAAGTTGGAACTATGATCGTTGTCGGGATCAACTTGAGAGGGGGGGGGGGGTAAAACCTCATGCCCCATATCATAGGGGGGTTCAAGGATGAATGGATTTTTAATTGGTATTTGATTTAACGACTCGCTCGACCGTTATAGCACCTTGACGGCCTAAGCATGGGCGAATTTAAACTTTTTGAAAGCTAGAATGAAGTACCTAAAAATAAAAAATTATGATATGAACAATTTCAAATGGGATAAATAAAAATCAGGTAGGCCCAGGTGCAGGATCGCTTGCGGTGGACCATTTCTACTATACTGGCACCGCTGCAGCAGATGTGCCCTCAATGTAGCGGATGACGCGGATTAGAATTTTGAAAATCCTATTCGAGTTAGAGTTTAAATACCTATTCTCATATGGGGGCTGAATAAAAATGCCCAGAAAACATGAAGTAGGATTTGGGACAAGGAGAGAAACAAGAAGGCTAGAGAAGGTAAGACTTCATCTCCATAGCTATGATTCCCCGTAAGAACTCGTAACTTGATGCAAACATGCACACGGGAACATCTTGACAATAGCTTGGCGCCCAGGTAGGCTATGGCTTACTCACCTTCATGTTAGACCTTGAGTAGAGAAACATATATGTACTTATATTTGATGTGCTATTGATGAGTAGGGGAGAAATTTGAGTAAATTGTCATCGAATGGTTATAATTAGTAAGTGTTTGGGGGGAGGAAATAAGGAAGTGGAGTGAGATCCCCATGACGTGAAATTCTGTAGATTATGATATAAATGGGAATAGAATTTAGATAATGGGGTGTATGGGAGTGGATTGATTTCCTACATAATGGTCTTCAGACATTGCTTGGTGATATATAGGTATAGTCATTCTTTTCCAAATTACAATATTGAACGGTCAGTCCTAAATCTGCACTATATAGTGCGAGAATTGAACATTGAGGGGTGGGTCATAATTGTTGTATAACCTGAATTGTGACCCATGAAATGTGGGAGGAAGCGTATTGCGGGGCTAGTAAGCTCTCTTATTATGTGATGTACTATGATTATTTGTTTCAAGTCAATTTGATTGTTATTGGTTGAGGGAGGAGGTAAGGGGATTATAAGGATGAATTAGTGTAGTTTTTGGCATGAGGGGAGAGAGATTGCGAAGAACATTTTTGTGGAAAATCTTGGAGAAAATCTGGTCGAAGTACTATTTGAGCAATACTGCTGCAGCGGTCTTGAAACCGCTGCAGTGTGACCGTCGTGGTGGTAGTGATGCCGTTGCAATGGATCCCAATCTCACAAGCGGGCTAGGTTGTAACTCATCATGGAATTTTCAGATATAAATGATGTAATAAATGACTAGTCATGAAATAGCCTCAAAAACTAGGTTTGTGCTATGCTTGGTGATGCATAATTCTTGTTTTTTGTGATTTGTTGATATTTGAACTATGATATGTGGCTCATGAATTGATGAGTGGAGTCTGTGATAAGCGAGTGAGTAACATGAAATGGCATATAATATGGAAAGGTAAATCATTGGCATGTTGAGAATGAGAGACCTGGGGCCAGAGTGAGAACCTTGATGAGCAAATTGTATGATCAAGTCATGAGTGAGGGCTCGGATATGAGTGACTCGTGCCTAAAGTGAGCATCCGGGCGAGTGGTATGAGTGAGTACACATATAGGTATTTCCTTAATGTTCATACGGCTGGGTGTACAAACATGAGTACACAGACAGGTACAACGAAGATCCCATACGGTTGGGTGTACAGTACATAGATTTCTAGAGTCTCCTGGAGGTCATGACTGAAAGGACAAACATATGACCCTCTGGCATGTGTTTACAGTGATGTGACAAAGGCGTGTTCCTAGCATATGACTATTGGTATGATTGCGAGACAAAGATTGGTGTGGGTATGGTATGATATACATACGTCTGCAATAATAAGGAAGTACAGGTATACAAGTGTGATACAAGATATACCGACATGATTCGAGTATGATATGAAAGACATGGTTGGGATGCAATACATGATGATACGATATAGGTATGACACTATATGACATGATTATGACGTGGAGAAATATGTATGTACATGTATTTGATCGTGGAGGATTTGACTCCATCGGTATGGTTTGATGTTTTTCTTGTATGTACTTGAGTTATTTAATTTGTATTTGTGATTGAATGTTTGATCAAAGTGGTTTTTGTGGGTTATAGAAGGTAGCATGACGGGTTTAATAAAAGGTAGTGAATTATAGTGAGACCGAGGTTTAACTTTATTGATAATGTACTAAATTAAGGAGGGTCAGGAAATCCTGTAAGTAATTAAATAGGTCAATAGATGATAGAAACGGACTTGGTTAATGATAGTGAAATGGTAAATGAGGTAGACATGCTATAATACTTATATGGTGAAATAAAAGAGAACCGGATCTGTGAAATCAGGCTACTGCCTGCCTTAGGTACTGCTACAGCGGGCAAATCACCGCTGTCGTGGGACCGCTGTAGTGGTCTAAGCACTCGTTGCAGCGAGGTGAGAGAGAAACAGATTTAAAGATTAATTGATGGCTAGAGTTATAGAGTGAATGCATGAACCTTGATGAGTCATAAGAGACGATAATGTAGATAATAAACTTAATGGATTATTGTATAAGTGGAGTAGTTGTTACATCTATTAATGTCGATTGTATGTTATTTTATATGCCGTTATGTGTACTAATATTAGTTGGTCGATGATGCCTACCGGTATGTGTTGTGTACTAATACTACTTTGTTACACCTTTTCGGATGTAGGTTGTGGCAGGTTTGAAGTTTCATGATTTACGTAGAGTACTCAGCATCAGCTTCCGTGTTCTTCTCCGTAGACGAAACTATATCATATTATCTTGTCAAGTATTCTGTTAGAGCTCTTGTATCTGTCTAGATTAGATCTTGGAGGAGTCATGGTTAGGAATAAAAGGGGTTTATCTTCAAACATTAGAAATATTTTGTAATATGTGAGTTAACATTTCATTTTCTTTGCATGTTGTTTTAATAAAGAGTTCTATTATCGAGTTAAAGTCAATGTAGGTACCCGCACGACTCGTCCTTTTGGGGTCGTGACAATTTGATTGTTGTATTTGTCCGTAATTAATTCTTAAAAGTTTCAATATTTCTATCTTATTTATTTATTTGAATGTTAAGTAGCTTAATTCATATTTATAGTTTAAATATTTAAATTCTAATATATATATATATATATATATATATATATATATATATATATATATATATATATATATATATATAACAAAATAATAATCGCAAAAAATAACAAATTTCAAAAAAAATAATAATGATAATAAAATGTTAGAATGATATACCCTAATTTTGAAAGTTCATAATTTGATAATTAATTTCAAAATTCCCATAAATTAATTTGAGAGAGTGTTTCACTACTTCGATTTGCTTGCTTCAATGCTTGAAAGCATGAAAATAAAAATAAAAAATATGTGTAAATCAAATTATTCAAAGTACTTTTACTTGACAGAATATATAGATACATAAGTACAAATAGAAATTATGAATACATGAGTAAAAAGGAGGTCTGACTTGAAGCCAATCACATATTATATTTCTTTACTTATACTTATTTAATATTTACTTGGCATATTTTTAAAAAATAATAAATAAAATAATAATTTTATTATATCACATTTTGAATGTAATAAATTTAATACTGAAAAAAATATTTTTAAAAATAACATAAATATAAATTAGAAATTAAATAATAAACTATATCTTGATTTTTAAATTAGAAAAATAATTTGATAACTTACACCTCTTCATTTTCATAATTTCTAGTCATAATTGATTAATATCATAGCTACATTAAAATGCCTTAATTAAATGTCCACAATTTTGTGGCCCAAACATGGCCACGAATGTAAAAAGACTACATTAGCTTTTTAAAATTTTTGCACGGAATGCCATTGAAATGTAGTGGTTTTAATTTTTACCCTTTATACATATAGTTTTTAGTTTTTGCTATTAATTTTTATTAAATAATAATTTATGAACAATATTACCTTTATCTTCTCATTAATTTTCTCATTCTTTTTCAGTTCATACTTCTCAATAAAAAAGTTGTACCTTGAGGCATAATTTTTTTCCTTGAGACATAATTCTTTTTTCTTGAGGCATAATTTTTTTTTTTTTGAGGCATAATTTTTTGTTCTTGAGGCATAATTTCTTTTTTCATGAGGCATAATTTTTTTTTCCTTGAGGCATAACTTGTGTTACTAACCTCATGCCTTGGGATATAAGTTGTGCCTTGAAACATAATTCTTTTTCTATGAGGAATAATTTCTTTTTCCTTGAGGCATAAGACATAATTTCTTTTTTTCTTGAGGCATAAGACATAATTTCTTTTTCCTTGAGGTATAATTTTTTTTTCTTGAGGCATATGCCGTAATTTCTTTTTACTTGAGACTTAATTTCTTTTTTCTTGAGACATAATGCATAATTTTTTTTCATGAAGCATAATTTTTATTTTCTTGAGACATATGACATAATATCTTTTTACTTGAGGCATAACTTTTTTTCATTGAGGCATAATTTCTTTTTTCTTGAGACATAATTTTTTTTTTCTTGAGGCATAAGACATTATTTTTTTTCCTTTGACTCATAATTATTGTTTCTTGAGGCATAATTTTTTTTTGAGGCATAATTTTTTTATCTTGAGGAATAATTTTTTTTCTTGAGACATAATTTTTTTTTTCTTGAGGCATAATTTGTGGCATTAAACTTATATCTTGGGACATAACTTGTGTTATTAAGCTCATGCCTTGTGACATAAGTTATGCCCTGAGGCATAATTTCTTTTTCTATGAGGAATTATTTCTTTTCTTGACGCATATTTTTTTCTTGAAGTATAATTTCTTTTTTCCTGAGGCATAAGACATAATTTCTATTTCCTTGAGGCATAACTTGTGTTACTAAGCTGATATCTTGGGACATAAGTTGTTCCTTGAGACGTAGTTTTTTTTCTTGAGACGTAATTTTTTTTCTTGAGGCATAATTTCTTTTTCTTGAGTCATAACTTGTGTTACTAAGCTCATGCCTTGGGACATAATTTGCGCCTTGAGGCATAATTTTTTTCCTTGAGACATACTTTCTTTTTTCTCTGAGGCATAATTCTTTTTCTTTGAGGCATAATTTTTTTTCCTTGAAACATAACTTGTGTTACTAAGCTCGTGCCTTGGGACATAAGTTGTGCCTTGTGGCATTGTTTTTTTCCTTTAGACATAATTTTTTTTCAAGAGGCATAATATCTTTTTTCCTTGAGGCGTAAGCCATAATTTCTTTTTTCTTGATGATGAAGAAATTATGCCTCAAAAAAGAAATTATGCTTCAGATTAAAAAAAGAAATTATGCCTTAAGGCATAACTTATGTCCCAAGGCACGAGCTTAATAGCACAAGTTATGCCCCAAGACATAAGTTTAATAATACAAGTTATGTTTCAAGGAAAAATAATCATGGCTCAAGAAAAAAATTATGCCTCAAAGGAAAAAAAATTATGCCTCAAGGAAAGAAAGTATGCCTCAAGAAAAAAAATTATGCCTCACGAAAAAAGAAATTATGCCTTAAGAAAAATAAATTATGTCTCAAGAAAAAAAAAGAAATTATGCCTCAAGTAAAAAGAAATTATGTCATATGCCTCAAGAAAAAAAATTATGCCTCAAGAAAAAAAGAAATTATACCTTATGCCTCAAGGAAAAAGAAATTATGCCTCAAGTAAAAAGAAATTATATCATATTCATCAAGAAAATAAAAATTATACCTCAAGGAAAAAGAAATTATGCCTAAAAAAAAGAGAGATTATGCCTCAAGGAAAAAAAATTCTACTCATCCCGACTCAAATCTTTCTCCAAACTTCAGGTTTCACAACCTAGGCTATCCACTCTAACTTAGGTATCCTTTCAACCTAACAAGGATCATTTTTGATCATTATTACTTTTTCAATACTTTTCTTAATATTTTCATGAAGTACTAACATTTCACCTTGCATTTTTCAGAAGTATTATCTTTATCTTTAAGGTTGGCTTGTACCGAGCAACGGGATCAATTGCGAACCTATGTTAAGGATGAAGTAATAATGATAGAAAATTTCTCCATAATCAATACGGGTCTACATTCTTTGCAAGCACAAGATGATAACACAAAAGGAAATGTGGTAGACAGAAGCATGTAGGTCAATATGGGAAACACTCTCAGTTACTTAATCTAAAATTTCATTCACAACTCAACCTGAAATTTTTCTTTCACCGTAACGCCTCACCCTAATTCTACCTATTGGATTTCTCCTCTAATACTGATAGAATACCACTAATGTTGGGCATATTCTCAATTCCATTTATCATACTTTTACCCATCTTGTATCATGTTTTGATATGATTATCCTTATATATTGCATCATTTCATGAATGTGTGTTAATGAGCTAACAAGTGCTTTTAGAGGATTTTAGCAGGTAATCAATGGAAAATGACTCAAAAATGGCCCAAGGTGTGAAGAAAGAAGAGTTCAAGAAAAGTTGGTCCGATGAGATAGCTGGCGTGGTGCGCCAATCATCAAACTTCAGAGAAAATTATACTCAAACTAGTGCAGCATGCAAGAGCCCAAACTTCAAAAGAATTTTGATCAACACCTTGGCCAACTGAGTCGCCAGAGGTATTCTGGACTTGAAAATTTTTCTTAACACTCTAGTGCAGTGAATGATGTGGTGCGCTAGGTCCTGAAAGTGCAGAATTTTGACTAGCACCTTAGCAAAGTGGCTGGTACGGCACGCCTGAGGCTAAACTTCAAAGGAAATTCAAGCCAAAGTCTGGTGAGATGGGAGGCGTCAGGTCCTGTCTGGGGCAGATTAAAAAGTTTAAAAAGCTGAACTTTTCAAGAGAAAAAGAGTCATTTGATATCTTGCTTATAAATATACCATCTAGGGCAATTTGTTAAGGGTCTTCGATTAGAAAGATCAATTTGTATGCAGTTCTTAAGGGAAGAGACAAGAAGTTTATTTTCTTCTAGGTTTTCTTCTTTACTTTATGCTTTTGATTAGAATGATGATTTCATTAATTTTCTTCTTTAACATGAGTGACTAAACTCTGTTCTAGGATTTTGTCCATAGCTGATGGTTGTAGTTTGAATACTCATTTGTGCTGACTCTAATTCTTCATTCAAGATTGTTTATGCGTACTTGCTTTCATTGATTGTTCGTTAGCTTGATCACCTTGTGAATATTATCTATTGGCTCTTTGTTGAACTCGGGAGAGGGAACTAAGTGGGTTAAAAGCAAGCATAGAAGAGGTTTCAATTATCTTGTTCAATTAGTTCAAAAGTTGATTTCGTTGTCGAGGATAGGGATATACCCTTCAACCTTGTTCAGTGGAACACAAGTGTCTTCAACCTTCATCTCATGTTTCTCCTGAAACCATTGGGATATAGATGTTAGGATTCATGAGATAGTTCTTGCATATTCGGGAGAATAGTAATAAATGGAATCGTAACTTACAAGTAGCAATCTTAGAAGAGTTTAGTCTAGTGTATTCGATTCCTAAAACTCAACCTGAAAGTAAAAGTTCCAAGACCCTAGATTCTCATCATTATTTGAATTACAAATAATTTAGAAATTATTTTTGTTCATTAGTTTAATTTACATTTCAAAGTAGTAGAATAATCTCCAAAATCATTTCTCATTTTATCTGTGTTTTTTTGAATAGTGAAATAAAATATTAACCTTAAGCAATTAATCCGACAAGTCTCTAAGGGATTGATATTGGGACTTCACCGTCTTATATTACTTGATGACCACGTGTGCTTGTGTTCCGTTGGTGACATCATGTTTTTAGCATCGTTGTTGGGGAATTGTCGAAGATTATTTTGCTAGTTTGAATTTTTATTTAGCTATTTAGTTTTTATTTGTTTTTCTAAATTAGAATTTTGTTTTCTTTATTTTTTCAAGTATAAATATTTTTAAGTATATTATATAGATTTTTCTTTTTCTTTTTTTTAGTATTTTACCACTCTTCTTAATATGACATCTTGGAATATAAATGGATCGAATGATGGGTATTTATATTTTGGTGATCCGTATCTGAATTGTGTAGGACCTCACTTATGGCAACACTGTCATACTTGTGGTGTATGTGATGGTCTGGATGGCCATTGAAGTTGTTGGCCAAATTCTTATTCCCCTTCCCCAAACTCCTATTATGATTCTCCTGTTGTTCTTGATGCTATAGAAATAATGAAGAGGAGGAACATCATGCTCAAAAAAGTAATATGATAAAACTGATCCTGGAGCATATAGAAGTAATAAGGGAGCAGTATACCGAACAAATAAAAGCCTTAGAAAGGATAAGCTCCAAGCTCATGGAGATGAAGGCTGAGGCTGAAACTTTTAACGATTTGTGATAACGCTAAAACCACACCTCTTACTGAAATGAGAAGCGGACGTTGTTAATAAAGAACCCAACTAGAGGTTGGAGTTGAACCCACAGGGAATAAGGAGACTGGATTATAGCCGGTAATTGAACTTGTGAGGTAGTTACTTCAAAATATGGGGATTCTAAAGAATATCAATTTCAAAAATAAATATTAAAATTTTGGTGTTAAATCAATGTCAAAGGATAACTAGGGTTTGTGTTCTCCATGGGTTCATAAATATTTTGGGTATACACTCGTGATTATAACCAATACTTACTTATAGAAATGATAACTTAGGTTCATTCAAACGACCGACCTGTCCCTGTTGAATGACAATACTCAATCTCTCGACCGAGTCTCATGAGCGGTTTCAAACTATCCATTATCATTAAGTTCCAGATATAACTATCCTGCGACCACAACTCAAGTTAATACAATGATCATCAAGATCAAGGCTCCATTGTAACTCTCTTTTCCTAATATCTACCTTTTCGACCAAAGCAAATAAAGAATTCGGGTACTTCCTAACGTTGCGCACCGTTATGAAGAGAATACAATATAAGTGTTTGGTATTGGTTTTAAAATCACTTTGTGTAACCCTAACTTGATAATCCACCATGGTTCTCACAACTCTAGCTATGGAGGTTTTAGCCTCTCATAGTTGTAAAGTTGTGATTTGCATTCATGATTAAGAATAAAAATCAATACTTACAAGAATTATTGAGAAAAATACTTTCTTTAATTACTCCACAAAATCTTGAAAAACAAATAGCAAGAACAAGATGAATTCAAGAAAAGATTGATCACAAGTTGAATCAACTCAATTCTCTCTCTCTCTTACTTGTTTCTCTTCTCTATGATTGTCTGATTGTCTCTAGAAAAATATAACCTAAAACGTATTTATACAGACACAAGAATCTTTTTCCTAGGCTAACTGGATGAATTTCCATATCTGGTGCCGCAGTCGTTACTAGCCAAGTTACGATCCATAGCAGCTTCCTACGACTCGTAGCTGCCTGTCGTACCTTGCATTGTTGGATGAATGTCGTTTAAGTGTTGGATCCAGGTACAATTCGTACCTCCTTCATACGACCCGTACTGAGCTCCCATAGTTTAATTCTGAAACTTTGGAATTCTTCTGAAGTTCAAAACGATCGTCATGGTACGATTCGTATCTTCTTCCCACGAGTCGTACATTCCTTCCGTAGTAGGAGTCAGCACTTTCATGCAAATCTTTCTAATTTTGTCATGATTTCTTCATCACGACTCTTACCAGCTTGGTACGATTCATACTAAAACTCATACATTGCCTCTCTACACCTTAAGCCTTCTGCAACTTTTCATAGCCCTCAGTACGACTCGTCGGTCCTTCCTATGGCTCATACTGTGGTCTGCACATTAAGCCTATTTTGCATCTTTCAGGATTTCTTTTGCCATTTTTAGGTCCAACATCAATTCATCCTACAATCAAAGAAAAAGTGTCTTATATCCACATAAACATACCTAAGTTCATGATATTTCCTTAGTTTTGAGTGTCGAAAGTGCTGTAAATCCACAGCACATCAACGCCCTCAACTTAAGACTTTTGCATGTCCTTAGACAAAGAAAAGAAAAGCTAAAACACAATGCTCAACTAGAAAATAGACTTAAGATACTATAGCCAATACTCAAACAAACTTGCACTTTCTATATAAACTCTATTAACGCTTTCTCATAGAACAACATCATCATCTAATGTATTACAAGCAATCTCAAAACATCATAAACAGGGATCAAAATATGTCATCCATCTGTCAACAGGTAATCAAGTCATCACCAACGTTTTCCACACAGACCAACGGTAAAAGAAAATATAATCCATGTACCCTCACACAAATGAAGTCCCCACTCAGATGTGAAATGTATCATATCAGTTTTTTTCTAGGACTAAGCAAGTAAGGCACTCACTCTCACAAAGAAGTTACAAGTATTATGTGTTAGATACCATAACTTGCCCTTATTTTCTCTGCTTTGGTTTTTCAGATGGTTGGCTTAGGATCACTATAGGAATTGATATGGCTTGTAATGTAGGCTCAGGGATGGAAATGATAAATATGGAAGATTTTATAATTGATTATTCCTTCCTTGGCACTACATACATTGGCTACACCATTCACCTAATTCACCCTTTTATTCTTTCATTCCCTTTTTCCACTTTTTCTCCTTTTTATTCATATTTTCATGAGTGTGGTGAGTTTTCAACTTTTTTCAACATTTTCAAAATTTCTTTAAGATTTATTTCTAAACATTTACAACATTTTTCATCCTTTTCTTTTCATGTCACCACACCTCACTTTTCACCATTTCTTTCCTTTTCTTTTCTTTTCCTTTCTTCCGTTCTCACCATTTACGTACCCATACTCTATCCACCCTCAACTTAAGCATTTTGCTTATGTTGAGGTTCATAATATCCAAGGAAGGATCAGGGCCAAAACAGATTCATTGTAAAAAACTGGGTACGGTTAATCGGTAAATCAAAGAAACATGGTCTATTAAGGCTCAAACATGGGATCAAGGGACTCATGCAACTTTTGGTAGGACAATATAGACTAAAAGTGAGCTAAACAAAAATGGCTTATGATCATATCCTAACCAACCATCCTTAGCCTATGCAGAGACCAACCAGGCAAGTTCTAGATCTACAACACAATATCGAACTGACTAATATACCTCACTCACACATGGTACATGAACTATTTTCACCTCACCTATCTGGCTTATACATGGTTTAACAAAACTACTCATGTTGACAAACTAAAAGACATCCAAAGATCCACAGCAATCATGCATGTTGTCACAAATACATAGCTAATGCTTCAAAAATTTTTAAATAGGGTCAATTTTTTTTAAAAAAACCAAAACTAGTGCATTTTTTTGTTAGCTGAGTACTCCTAAGATACTTTCTAGTTAAACAAAAATCACAAACTAAAATAATAATAATCCTACACATATCGGTTCTACTAGATAGCATGTCTGAGGGAAAAGAACCACGGCAAGAAAAACCCTCAGATGAACCAAAATTTTAAAAAATCACAAGTACACCCCTTCCCTTTTTGAAAAGTTGGCTTCATTCTTGAAGAATCATTTATGAGAACATGGGGAAGAGAACATACCTGTGGCGCACTAGGCGCTCCTGTCATCTCACAGAGGTGGTACCTCCACTGTAATAGTGGCGCTAGCAGTGGTCGGTGCGCTCAATTGTGTGTCAATAGGGGGAGTGGTCCCCCCCAGTAGTCGTGGCCTCTTGGACGACCTCTGAAAATATCTGGGCTAAATGTGGCTCTCCCAAAGGGTCATGGCCACGGGAAAGCTCGGGATGGGGTGCAATGGAGCTACCTGCTCCTCTAGCTCTCTCATACAGCTCAGTCATATATGTGTCACGAGTCTACATGCTCTATGCTCTAGCCCTCTTGCACTCTTTTCTCTCCTTCTTTCTTCTTTTTCTCAAACTCTCCTCACTAGCATCTTCAACAGCTCTTTTCTTGCCTTTATCACCAGCTGTGATCGGCTCCCAATATGCTGCCAAATCAATATCCTCATCAAGCTCGACATCTAGTTCTGAAAGAGTGGGGGCTGCTTAAACTATTGGTTGTCATGATAACAACTCAACTACTTGGCTCCGAAGAACCCCCAACTCCACACGGAGACTGCTGGTATTGGTCTGCTCCGCCATTCTCTCATTGAATCAACTCTCAAAACTATCTAGGCAAGCATGTAGAGCCTGAGCTGTTGCCTCTATCTCTGACTTGACCCATGGTTTAACATTATCCATCATGGTCTGAATCTTACTCTCTGCCATGGTCAATCTCTTAGCTAGCTTTTGGAGGAAGTCCTGTGGTACCAAGATGTACCCTGCTGGTGTTGAACCTACGTGCTGGGCAGTGGTGTAGCGGATGTGCTGGGAGCTGACTCTGAATGACCGGCGTCTGTAGCCGGTGTCTCGCTTTGCTCCTGTGTAGTGGGGACATTCACCTGTACGTCCCTTGCTGGCTGGGGTACTAGGATAGCTAGGGGAATCTTGATCTACTTACCGGGTTCATCTCATCCCCGATAAGACCTATATCTGCAATCCTTTGGCCTCCAATCAACTGCTCGTCACCCCGTGGAACTCTTGCCTCCATACATAATTTGAAAACAAGACTTGGGAATATGATAGTAGTACTTACTCCCACCGCCCAATCTCATATCTCATCCGCTATGATCCTCGGAATATTGATGGGGTAGTGAGACATGAGGCATGCAACCAAAGCTGCTCTGTCAACACTCATTGTGTTGTCATTGACTGTAGGTGCTAACCGATGGCACACTAGTGTCCAGTAGGCTTTTGCAATAAAGTTCAGTGAATTCCTGGTCACCTGCTTCCCACCTCAAACCCATTCAGCCTCATCTTTGTTCTCATCAATTACCCCTGCAAGCCATTGTATCTAACTTTGTCGCTCCTTCACACTTAGGGATCTAATCTTCTTCATAGCCTCCACCCGGTAATCATACTCTAGCATCATCCTTGTAGGCACGAACTGTGGTCCATACAACATTCGAGCAATAGTCTACTCGAATATATCAACTTCTCGACCTCGGACCAATACACTCTCCAAATGAGGCTGATCTTTTATCTTCTGCCCCTCTTTTGCCTTTACCTCCATGGTGGCCAAGTAGTAGGAATAAAACTCCCAAACTATCTCTTCTATGTACTGTGTTGGAGTCTTGGCCATCCACTCAAAATCGTAGAAGCTAAAAATCCACTTTATCTCCTAAACTTCATTCAATGTGGTTGTGAGGATCCGTGGTTCTTCTTGAATGCTCCTCCGTGGATTATTTTTGGCAGTGAGAGAGATTCCTTGTTCATAGATTTCTTTGGCTCCTGGCACTCTCCACTGGATGTGTTGTTTGCTCTGGGTGGGGTCTGCTCTTGTGCTTCATTAGGAGCCTCCTCCTCTGACTCATCACTATTGTTTTCCTCTTCAGGTTGGGTCTCCCCTGACCCTTCTTCAGCATTGGAGTCGCTCCCTGACTTTTGTTGTTCCTTTTAACTCCCTCTTCAGACTGGGGAGCTTTAGCGGATATGGCAGTGGTTGCTTCATCTTGGGCCTTTGCTTTTTCCCTAGTGGTTCTGGTTCCATCGTTGTCTGAGGTGTCTACTTGATACTCCTAAAGTGAACCACTAGGTGAATCTCCAGCCTTGTCAGACTCCGAGTCAGTTGGTTCATTGATTAGTCTCCTGCAGGCGTGTGTTTTGTTTGCCTTGTGTTTGTATGTTATTGTACCTATAAAGAAAGAGGTTAGCAATTTGTTTTTGAAAAAGAATAATTAGAAAGAAGATGTTATGAATTTCATCACGGGTCACCACTACGAGTCGTACCATGAAGGTATGACCCGTGAATAGTCCCAGAATTGTAACTAGTTTTTTGTACCATAAGGGTATGATCCGTACAACGAGTTGTCTGATGAAGCCCTACTTTTATGTTGTTCTGAATCTTTCCACGACTTATGGTATGACCCGTAGGTCAATTCCATGAGTCGCTGGAAGGAAATTTTCATGCAACTATGTTCAGATTGGTGGCACGAGTGCTCAATACGACTCGTAGTGGTAACCTATGGTCCGTACTGTGCCTCATCCCACTTCAAATTTTCTTTTCTCAGTTTGCAAGGATTCTTTTTCAATTTTTTTAGGGTACTCAGATTTTCCCCCGGGTATAGGCACATCAATGATTCAATTCAACTCAAGCCCAATCTTCCACTTTCTTAACCCACTACCCGTAACTCATTAATTTTTAAAATCTCAATTCATCTAGAATCTAGCATCCCTTTTGGTTGAAGAAGCACAGTAATAACACCCTCATCATTGTCTATTGTCAACATCAAATTTCAAGTCAAATGACTGACTCACAAGGGTTTTGACACCATCAATCTCAATATGTGACTCTTTAACAATTTTTTAAACACAACACACTTACTTGATTGATGCTTCATCAATGGTAAATGACAGTCGTAGGGTTTTCTGAGCTTGAGTAGAGCAAGAAATTTTCTTGATTCTTTGGGTGTTGTTGAGTTACGGGTAGGGGAAGTGAAGTGGAGTCGTGTGTTTGAATGCTTGAGCGTGGGAGAAGGGGTTTAAATAGGTAAGGGAAAATTTTTAAAAATTTGGGTCAAGTCGTGTATTAATGCCAATTTTAACCCATCACGACTCATACCACAAGTCGTAGCAAGATCCTAAGCTCGTCCCTTGAACTCGTGGGCAACGTATTAAAGAAAACTTACCTGACGACCTACGACTACATCCTACGACTCGTACCATCGAGATACGATCCGTAGGATGACTCATAGGTCGGGGCTTGGAATCTTTTTGTTCCGAATCTCACCAAGACTACTGCTACGGCTCGTAAGATCTCATTAAGGGTCGTATTGAGAGCTATAGCAGCTGATGTTTCAGCCTCCTATTTTCAATTTTCCCTGCACAATGAGCATACATTAGTTTAATAACTTGGGTCCCAAGAAGTGCTTGATTTGACGTCGCAGCACGATGTAGGTAGGATGGTTACTCAGACTTCACTAGTCCACCACTTGGGTTGCCTCCCAAGAAGCACCTGATTTAACATCTCAGTACGACACAAATCTCTTGACTACTCAGAATTTCTCAAGTGATTCATACTCATCCTCCAGTCTTGAGATCACACTAAATTCCTTAGGTTGCTTCATTGTCTTGCAGATGTTGAATGTGACCTCCTATTGATTCAGCCTAAAGATCAACAGGCCAGCTTCTACATCTACTAGATCTCTCCCGGTCGCAAGGAATGGTCACACCAAAATGATGGGGACCTCATAATCAACCTTGCAATCTAAAATCATGAAGCCTGTTGGGAACATAAATTTATCTACCTTGACAAGCATATCGATTAGGATCCCCACCAGCTTCTTAACTATTATGTCGGCCATCAGTAGCCGCATGTTGGTCGGTGAAGGAGTTCCCAATCCTAACTTCTTGAATACAGCCAAAGGCATCAAATTAATGCTAGCTCCCAGATCACAGAGTGCCCTTGCAAACTCAACATTACCAATCATACATGGTATAGTGAAGGCACCTGGGTCCTCCATTTTCTGTGCTAAGACCCTTGTAGCTATGGCACTGCAGTGATGCACATTGTCAATAGGCTCATAGCTCATAGATCTTTTCTTTGTCACCAGGTCCTTCATAAACTTTGCATATCCTGGCATCTGTCTTTAACGCTTCGACCAATGGTATGTTCACAGATAGTTTCTTAAGCATTGAAAGGAATTTATAGAACTTACCATTTTCCACCTTCTTGTTCATCCTTTGTGGGAATGGTGGTGGTGGTTGTGGGATAGCTTTTTGCATTTGCGTTTCCCCTTGATCCATGACAAGTTCCTTCTCACCTCTCGGGACCTCTTGCAACTCACCAGTCTCTTTCTCAGCACGTGTATCATCATCCACCATTATGTTCTCTTTCATCCACTCGACCTCAACTGAAAATGGGGGGTCAACTGTGGTTTTACCACTCCTAGTCATCACCACCATACATTGTGCATCGTTTTTCAGATATTGGACAGTGTTGCTAGGCAGTGTACCCTTTTGTCTAGGGTTCATTGATGCTGACATTTGCCCAAGTTGGTGTTCAATTTGCTTGATGCGGTAGCATGAGATTCCACCTTTTGACCCATACTTGACAAATCACCTCGGATCTCCTTAAACTAATCATTAGTGGACCTCACCTTCTTCAATATCTCGACCATCATGCTCTCCAACTTCGATTGCCCAGCCTCCCCTTCTCGAGCATTGGGAGGCACATAGAATCCAACCCGATCATTGCAATATCCATCATTGCGCCTCCAATCACCTTCGCGCTCATGACCTCAGCTCCTATCTCTTAAACCATTTCTATTTTAGTTGTCTCTATACTGCTTCCGAACACAATTTCCAAAACCTTGGTGCCAATTGTCTTTTCTAGTCACTTGGGCGTTGGTTCGAAAACCCGCCACCTGGCTATCCAAAAAGTTTGCCTCCTCCTCAAAATCAGCGTGATCAGCTCCTTGCTCCCTTCCTTGAGTACCCACTGCATTAACCTGTTTGGCTTCAGCTCCCATAATATACTTTGTCAGCAAGTCCAATGATGTGCGTATATGAGCGAACTCCTGGTCGAGCTCTTCTTCTTTTCTTTGTTGGTCTACAGTTAAGCCAACAACATATGTGCCTGCCACTGCATTATCCTCCCTGGTATGCCAGGCCCTATTTGTCTTAGTCACCCTGTCAAGAATGGTGGCAGCTTGCTCCCAGGTGTGACTCATCAATGCTTCTCCAGCTACCATGTCTGCTACAGCCTTGGTACTATTGTTCAGAGACCTGTAAAAAATTTCAAAAAAACTATCATCTGGAATTTTGTGGTTGGGACACTTAGTCTATTTCTTTTTGAATCTCAACCAAGTTTCATGAAGTGCCTCAGTCTTGATCTATTGAAAATTATAGATCTTATCTTTTAGCTGTAACATCCTGGACAGGGGAAAGAATCTCTCCAAGAAGGCTTGTTTAAGCTCCCTCCAGTTGGTTATGGAGTCATTGTGCAACCCTGATAACCACAAAGTAGCTTCCCCAGATAGAGAAAAAGGAAAGAGTCTGAGCCGTATTGCATCCTGGCTTACTCTGGGCAACCTATATGCCTTGCGTACACCTACGATGTTCATTAAGTGCAAGTTGGCGTCATCCGCTGCGTGGCCACTGAACACCCCTTTCATATTTACCAACAAAATCATGGTGCTTGTAATGTCAAATTTGGCCCCAGCGGGCGGTGGTGGTGGCGCAATTTCTCCAGTTGACCCGACTTCATCAATATCTGGGTCATCATCATCGTCAAAATACTGAGGGGCAAATCTATGAGCTCTGTTGCCCCTCCCTTGTCGACCAACATTTACCATTTCATCTCTTTCATGTTCCACATGTTGTAGTGCAGCTTGCCGAGCTAGCTCGGCTTTCCTAGCTTCTTTAGCTATGCGGGCCTCTCTTTGCTCGTGGTTTTCCATGTTATGCAGTGCTCTTTCGATTATTGGATTTAATGGAACAAGGGGATCTCCTCTACTCTGAGTGCTTGGCATTCACTAGAGAACAACCTGTGGGTATAAAAAACACAAAAATAAATGTAATTAATGAAATAACTACCAAAAAATTGATTACAAGCTAATAACCTAGTTTCATCCATATTCCCCGGCAATAGTGCCACTTTTTTATAACACTAAAACCACACCTTTTACTGAAGTGAGAAGCGGATGTTGTTAATAAAGAACCCAACTAGAGGTTGGGGTCTAACCCATAGGGAATAGGGAGACAGGATTATAGCCAGTAATTGAACTTGTGAGGTAGTTACTTCAAAATTGGGGGATTCTAAAGAAAATCAATAATAAAAATAAATATTAAAATTCTAGTGTTAAGTTAATATCAAAGGATAACAAGGCTTTGTGTTTCCCATGGGTTCATAACAGCTTTGGGTATATACTCATGATTATCATCAATACTTACTTATAGAACTAATAACTTAGGTTCATTCAAATGACCGACCAGTCCCTATTGAATGACTATACTCAATCACTCGATCAAGTCTCATAAGTGATTTCAAACTATCTGTTATCACTAAGTTCCACATATAACTATCTTGCGACCACAGCTCAAGTTAATACAATGATCATCAAGATCAAGGCTCCGTTGTAACTCTCTTTTCCTAATCTCTACCTCTTCGGCCAAAGCAAGTAAAGAATTCGGGCACTTCCTGACATTGCGCACCGTTAAGAAACGTTAAGCATGAAGAGAATACAATAAAAGTGTGGTATTGGTTCTAAAATCACTTTGTGTAACCCTAGCTTGTTAATCCACCATGGTTCCCACAACCCTAGCTATGGAGGTTTTAGCCTCTCATAGTTGTAAAGTTGTGATTCGCATTCATGATTAAGAATAAAAATCAATACTTACAAGAATTATTGAGAAAATCACTTCCTTTAATTACTCCACAAAATCTTGAAAAACAAGTAGCAAGAACAAGATTAATTCAAGAAAAGGTTGATCACAAGTTAAATCAACTCAATTCTCTCTCTCTCTCTTACATGTTTCTCTTCTCTATGATTGTCTGATTATCTCCAGAAAAATAAAACCTAAAACATATTTATATACATACAAGAATCCTTTTTCTAGGCTAACTAGATGAATTTCCATATCTGGTGCCGAAGTCATCACGAGCCAAGTTACGATCCTTAGCAGCTTCCTCGGATTCGTAGCTGCCTGTCGTACCATGCATTGTTGGATGAATTTCGACTAAGTGTTGGATCCAGGTATGATTCGTACCTCCTTCATATGACCCGTACTGAGCTCCCATAGTTTAATTCTGAAACTTTGGAATTCTTCTGAAGTTCAACACGACCGTCATGGTACGACTCGTACCTTCTACCCACAGGTTGTACATTCCTTCCGTACCACGAGTCAGCACTTTTATGCAAATTTTCTGAATTTTATCACGATTTCTTCATCACGACTTGTACCAGCTTGGTAAGATTCGTATTGAAACTCATACATTGCCTCTCTATACCATTAGCCTTCTGCAACTTTTCATAGCCCTCAGTACGACTCGTATTGTGGTCTACACATTAAGCCTATTTTGCATCATTCAGGCTTTATTTTGCCATTTTTAGGTCCAACATCAATTCATCCTGCAACCAAAGGAAAATGCCTTATATCCACATAAACATAACTAAGCTCATGCTATTTTCTTAGTTTTGAGTGTCGAAAGTGCTGTAAATCCACAACACATCAACCTACAAGTCACAGTCTTAGCCAATACTCAAGAGGAAGAAATGAGCGAGTTCTTGGAACAAGCTCAACAAATAAAATTTCATGGGTCTCTTTGTGATGTTCTTAGGTATGTGGCTAACCAATTCATGGAAGGGAAAATAGAGTGCAAATAAGAGATAGATATCCATGACTTACAGGCTCTTTTGAATGAAAAAGTTGAGGCGTCTGAGGCCCAAATACAAAGTGTTGCAGATACTAGCCAATGCATGAAACAAAAAAAAGAATTCCAACCATTAGAATATTCTTTGTTGGTTGATGTTGATGCTGAGGAGGTGAATAAAAGTGAGATGTCAATCATAATTCAATCTTGGAGTTAGGGTGTACTGGTCCTCATTCTAAACACTTCTTGACATTGTGTTTGATGGTCAACCTAGAAATGGAGCTTTCCAAGCCTATGGAGAGATGTGTAGGTTAGGAACAATGTCCCTATATTCTAAAATTTATTATGCTAAAGAGACATAACAACATCGCTCATTTAAGAGCCAAGAAGGGCAAGATGCAACATTTATTACTTGGTCCCTTCATGTTTACACCACCGCCTTTTCAGCATAACAGAAAATTGGAAAACAAATTAGGGGTGAAATATATAAGCTCAAAATGGAAGAAAAAAATGTGAAACATGATGGCGTCATTCCGCGATGTTAAATCAGGCGCTGATTGTAGGGCAACCTAATTTGAAATAGTGTAGTTTTTCCTATTTTCTATATTGTGTCACTTTTGTTTCTTGTTTTGTCTGCGGAGAAGGGGAAGACTGAGTACCCGAAATCAAAGCTAAGGAGCACATCTTGAGCCTAAGTATGGGGTTGTGCAACTCGCGAATCCAAGAGACATGCTTCTAGCTAGGCCCTAGAGAGTCTCAGGGAGTAATTCTCACCCATGTTTGATTTTAATTGTGTAAATGCTCCGAGGACAGAGCATAACTTTAAGTGTGGGGTGAGGCTATAGCTTCTGATATTTCGAAGTTAAGGGTGAGTATGCTATCATGTTCTTAATTGAAAAAATAATTTTGATATGGCATACCTCATCCACCCTTCATTTTTTTTCTTATGGCCTCGGTTCTTTTTCGAGGGGGAGATCTTTGAACCGGGTAATTTTTTTTACTTTTAGAAGTAGTTCTAATTTATTTTTTTAGTAGAAGAAAAGGCTTTTCCCAATGACAGATGGATAACAACCGTCTTAGGAGAAAATAAGTCACATTTTTTTCATTTCTTATGATGGAGTCAAAAACCACCAGTTATATACTCTTGACATTCCACTTAGAAGCTAAGCTAGAAGCAATGAAGTGGTTGTCTGTCACGACCCGAACGGAGGCCCAGATCGCAACATGGGACAATGAGCCCCGAGAGACTCCAAGTCGACCCATGGCATAAGCATACATTTAACTCGATCAATAAACAAAAGAATCAACAAGATAATTATAGCGGAAGTCTAGATTAAACATAACATCAGAATACACAATCTGAAGCTGAACACAACCATATGTCTGAAAAGCCTCTAAACATGACGAGTTGATGGGACAAGACCCCAACTAACTCAATAATCTGAAATTGAAAGTACATAAGAAAATCTGAATAGTCTAGTCCTCGGGAGATGAGGACTCACCAACAACGTACGATGCTATCTCAGAAGACTGACTATGATCGGGGCTGAGCCTGAGAGTCGAGTCCTGTATCATGAAATGATACAGTATAGAGTATGCTGTCAGTACGTAGAATGTACCGAGTATGCAAGGTAGGTAAAACCGCTTAATTAAGTAAAATCATTTAAACACAATGCATAATGTAAAACATAAACATTAAGAATCTGAGAGTAGGGCTTGTATGCATTCTTTCTGAAATCATGATCTCATCTTAACATAACTTAATATCATCACTGAATCGATTGACTCAAAGCTGAAATCTGATACTTATAAGTAAAACTGAACATTGAGTCAAACCTACTTTAGAACATGTAACAATGTATAAATCTCAAGAATGATGAACATGCATAACTGAAATCATGAGGAACAATGGGAGACTCGTCTTTTAACCGACATACCACGATAGAGCTTATGTGGTCAAAACTATCACACTCAAGTGGGTAGAGCCATCCCAAGCCTTGCCAGGACTAGGAACGACACCATGATATTAATATCAAGCTTGTGGGCCAATAGGATCGGGAATAGCTCACAAGGGAGGTCCCCAAGTAATATATATAAGTGTAAACCTACGTTGGTGCATAGTTCTGAGACATAGGGTGATCGACCCTTAGCCTACTCGGTGCTAGACACTACTCCCAAAAACATGCATATGCTCTACATTGTTATTCAATGAAGCTCAACATCGTCTATTGACGAAGCTCAATAATCAAATACATCTCAAATACAAAATCATGCATATGAGAAGCTTTAACTCAAACGACCACAAGCTGAAAGATAATTGGGAGTCTTCTCTCCAAAACCATGTGGTAAGTTTAATTCAAGAACTGTAAATCACACTTTGACATATGGGCATTTTCCAAAGCTTTATCATGCTTGATAATACTCAATTCACATAAAAAATATCATTATAAACTTGGGTAGCTTGAAAACATTCTCATCATAATCATACATTCATCTCAAATCTCTTCTTTCATGAACTTTTCATCAATGGGCTTTTTAATTCATAAGACTTGAAACATGATTTTAAATTGAAAACATTATAAAATTTGGCCATGCTTCATAATTCAATGGTAGAAATATATTTAAATTATACCCATGTAAGGAATTAGGAAATTCATGCATTAGGTTAAAACTCTATAGATTGGACATAGAACACTCATGATTTAGAGAGGGATTGGGCATGGGTGTGAGAGAATTCACCCATTCATAACCCTACATACCTGTTGGTAGCTGATTCTTACATTTCTTTGATAGCCCAAGAAGAAATTGAAGAGAAATTGAAGAACACTAAGCTTGATCACCCTCTCTCACCTTCTACCTTGCAAGCATGAATTTAAATGGCCTAATGTGAACATAACCCTTTTAAAAGTCATCATTCAAAACTCAAAGCTACGTAGTTTAGGCCTTAGATCTTAGGAATTACGGAAAATCCCTTGCTATATTCGTGGAAAATAACTGCCAGATGGTCCCAACGAGGGACCCAATGACTCGTCCTCTATAGCCACAACTCGGGGCATGACCCGTGAAGTACACTGCTTCTCAAATCTGCTAGGCTCGTAATGGAAGACTTAACGACTCGTTACCTGGTGATCACGACTCGTGGTCACCATCCATGATGTGCACTGCCTCAGTCACAATAACTTATTCCCTGCTTGGTCACGACTCACCCCATGAATCGTGGGGACTGACCATGACTCATGGGGTCCTCCTGTCAAGTACACTACCCCTCTTCCTTCTCTTTTCTTACTCACCCACCCCATGACTGACCTAACGAGTTGTGGGGCCTAACCACGACATGTGGTCACGTCCGTGGGATCCCTTTTCTTCAAATTTTCAAATTCATCACCTAGGCCTCCCAACGAGTCCCGTCATGACTCGTGGTCCGCTCTCATGGGTCTCCTCACGACTCTTTCTATGCTTAGTGTCAGATTTTTAATTTTTCTCCGTTTCAACTCCCGGGTCTGATCTTTGAGCTTCCGGGGTATAACAATATCTCCCCCTTGGGAACATTCATCCTCAAATAACGGAAAACATACAGAAAAGCAGAGAAATGCAATTATTATATTCAAACACTGATCACTTAAGCCAAAAACTGACGGAATGACTACCTCCGATTAAAACTACATAGCTGAACTGAATTCACTAATCATACATACATGCACATACATAAAAGAAACTTGGACACATGAATTGAACACGAAAACTAAATGGAGATTTAGGTCAAAACTGATACCTCAAGTTGGAGCTAAGCCGGTAGAGAATAAATGTGGGTATTTAGCCATCATATCCGCTTCGGCTTCCTACATAGCTCCTTCAACATGCTGATTCGTCCATAACACTTTAATTGAAGCTACTTTCTTGTTCCTTAGCCTTCGAACCTAATGAACCAGTATTTCTACCGGAACCTCCTCATAACCGAGGCAGTCTTTTACACCAACACTATCCACCGGGATGACTAGAGCTGGATCACCCAAACATTTCTTCAAGAGCGATACATGAAAACAGGATGCACGGAAGCTAATTCTTAGGACAACTCTAGCTCATAGGCCACCATGCCAACACGTCTTACGATCCGGTACAGGCCGACATAGTGGGGACTAAGTTTCCCCTTCTTCTTGAACCTCATCACTCCCTTCATGGGAGACACCTTCAGAAATACCCAATCATCAACCTTAAATTCTAATTCTCTCCTTCTCACATCGGCATAGGACTTTTGCCGACTCTGAGTTGTTTTCAACCTGTCCCTTATCAACTGAACCTTTTCCATTGCCTTATGAACCGAATTTGGTCCAATCATCACCGCTTCACCAACTTAGAATCAACCTATGGGAGACCTACATCTCTTCCCATAGAGAGCCTCGAACAGTGCCATCTAAATACTGGCATGGTAGCTATTATTGTAGGCAAACTTGATAAGAGGAAAATGCTCATCCCAGCTACCTTTGAAGTCAATTACGCATGCTCTCAACTTGTCCTCGAGAGTCTAAATTGTCCACTTCACTTGACCATCTATTTGCGAGTGAAATATCGTGCAGAGCTTAACCTGGGTACCTAGTCCTTTTTGGAATGACTTCCAAAACTGAGAGGTAAATTGAGTACCTCTGTCTAAAATGATGGATAAGGGAACTCCATCCAATCAGACTAGATCCCAAACATATAGTTTGGCATAGTCCTTCACTGAATCCGTGGTTTTGACCGGTAGAAAATGAGAAGCCTTGGTCAATCGGTCTACCACAACCCAAATGGAGTCATATTATCGACGAGTACGAGGTAAACTTGTGACAAAGTCCATATTGATTTCTTCCCACTTCCAAGTAGGAATGCTGACATCCTAAAGCACGCCTCCCAGTCTCTGATGCTCAACCTTTACTTGTTGACAGTTCAGATACTTAGCTATGAATTCTGCGATGTCTTTCTTCATGCCATTCCACCAATAGACTTCCCATAAGTCACGGTATATCTTGGTGGCACCTGGATGGATAGAATACTTGGATCCGTGAGCCTCGTGCAACATCTGGTTCCTCAAATCATCAACATCTGGAACATATAGGCGACCCTGGTACTGAAGCACGTCATCTCCCCCTTTTGAGAAGACCTCTACCTTCTGATTCTGAACAGATTCCTTTAACTTTACCAAAATTGGTTCCTCATCTTGTACAACTCTCACATCAGTTACCAAGGATGATTTTGATCCTTTCTAAACAATAACATCGCCATCTGTCGAGTCAACCAACTGAACCCTCAACCTTGCAATTCGATGCACATATTTCACCAGCTCCTTCTTCCCTTCATCCACATGAGACACACTCTCCATAAAGAGTCTACTAAGTGCATCTGCTACTATGTTAGCCTTACCCGAATGGTAAAGGACACTCATATCATAGTTGTTAAGTAGCTCCAACCACCTCCTTTACCGACGATTGAGATCCTTCTGCGTGAAGACATATTGTAAGCTCTTATGGTCTGCAAATACATCCACGTGGACCCTATACAAATAATGTCGCCATATCTTCAAGGCGAATACCACCGGGGATAATTCAAGATCATGGGTCGGGTAATTCTTCTCATGAACTTTCAACTGTCTAGAGGCATATGGTATCACTTTCCCATGCTGCATCAATACACACCCAAGTTCGATCCTTGAAGAATCACAATACACCACGAACCCATCGTACCCTCTGGTAGAGTTAACACTGGTGCTAAGGTAAGTCGAGTCGTCAACTCCTACAAGCTATTCTCACAAGCCTCTTAGGAACTTTACCTTCTTTTGGGTCAATTTGGTCAAGGATGCTGCAATCGATGAGAAACCTTCAACAAATCTCCGATAGTAGCTAGTTAAACCCAAGAAGATCCGACTATATGAAGGATTCACCGGTCTAGGCCAATTCTTCACCAACTTTATTTTCTAAGAGTCCATCGTTATGCCTTCGCTTGATACCACATGGCCCAAAAATGCCACAAAGTTTAACCAAAACTCACACTTGCTGAATTTGGCATATAATTGGCGATCCTTGAGAGTCTACAACACTACTCTCAAATGAGCGGCATGTTCCTTCTCGCTACGAGAGTATATGAAGATGTCATTGATAAACACAATCACGAACATATCCAGGTATGGCTTGAACACCCTGTTCATCAAGTCCATAAAATCTGCAGGAGCATTCGTTAGTCCAAAAGATATAACTACAAACCCGTAATGACCACACCGCGTCCTGAAGGCTGTTTTCGGGATGTCACTTTCCCGAACTCTAAGATGGGGTACCCGGATCTGAGATCTATCTTCTAGAAACACTTGGCACCCTAAAGCGGGTTGAATAAATCATCAGTCCTGGGTAGAGGATACCTAATTTTGATGGTGACTTTGTTCAATTACCGATAGTCAATACACATTCGAAGAGAACCATCTTTCTTTTGAACAAAGAGAACTGGTGCATCCCATGGGGACTTGGTCGGTCTGATGAAACCCTTATCTAACAGGTCCTTCAACTACTCTTTCAACTCCTTTAGCTCGGCTGGAGCCATTATATATGGAGGAATTGATATGTCGCTACGTGTCGAGAAGAAGGGCAATACTAATATCAATCTCCTACTAGGAAGGGATTCCCAGTTAATCATCTGGGAAGACTTCTGGATACTCATGTACTACTGGAACCGACTATTGGGATCTCAAATTCAACATCCTTAAACATAACTAAATTGTACACACAACCCTAAGAAATCATCTTTTTGGCCTTAAGGTAGGAAATGAAACGACCTATAGGCACAACTGAACTAACCTTCCATTCTAAGACTGGCTCACCTGGAAATCTTAATTTTACTGCCCTGGTTCTACCATTAACTAAGGAATAACATGCAAATAGCTAATGCATGATGAGGATAACATCAAAATCTATCATGGCTAACTCTATCCGATCTACTAAAGTGACTTTTTGAAGGACTGAGACTGGGAAACTTCTATACACTCGTCTAGCTATAACTGAGTCACCTAATGGAGTAGAAACTAAGAAGGCTTCTGACAAGACTTCGACACTAACTCTGAAGCTACTGGCCACATAAGGTGTCACAAAAGACAAGGTAGCCCCCGGATCTAACAAAGCATAAACATCAAGATGGAAAACTCGTAACATACCAGTGACCACATCCGGAGAGACCTCCTGCTCCTGGCAGGATGCTAAGCCATAAAATCTATTTTGGCGTTGACTGCCACCTGTGCTAGTAGATGCTCCTTGCTGTGTTGAGCGTGCGAGAGGGGTTGCTAAACTATAAACTGGGCCTCAGCCCCCATCCTGATCCTATCACACTGTTGGACAATTCCTAAGCATATGTCCGGGCTTCCTACACCTGAAACAAGCACATAAACCTGCCAATCACTGGCTCGTGTGCCCCCGACCACCCTTGCGGAAAAATGGGATGCTAGAATCTGCAGGTCTGCTGCTCTGACCCCTAGAGCCTGATGCTCGCCCCCTCTTATCGTGCCTTGGTCTGGATGACACACTCAATGCTGAAGATGCTAGGGCTGACGACCTCTAGTGAGTTTTCTATAGGTGCCCACCACCTGATCTCAGCTATGAGAATCCATGGTCATCGGTCCTGGCCCTCTTGGCCTCCCTCTCTCTTAGATGCGCAGCCTCCATCTGCTGGGCGTACAAAACTATCTGAGGGAAATTCATGTCCTAGTGGACAATAGCGGTCCTACAGTTCTTGTCCAAATAGCCCGCTACTCCATGACCGAACCTGCTCACCCGCGTCCTCTGATCATCCACTAACTCCAGAGCATACTTCGATAGGCTAGTGAACTCAAGAGAATACCCCTGCACCGGCATCCTCCCTTTCTTCAGATTTACGAACATAGTGTCCTCTAGCTCCCTCATCTCATGAGGGAAGAACCAATCTATGAATGCAACATGGAACTCCTCCCAAGTGATCGGGCCTGCTCCGGTGACCCTAGTATCTTTCCATTGGAGAAACCAGATGTGCGCGACCCCGTTAAAATAGTATAAGGAGAACTCCGCGCACTCAACTCCATTCACCCCCATGACTTGGATGATCTTCACCATTTCATCTATGAACTCATGCGGGTCCTTATCCACTTTTGACCCGAGGAGCTTTGGCGGGTTCATTCTCAAGAAATCCCTGATGTGCTATGATTTTACGGCACTTTCGACGCTTAAAACCAAGAAATTATGCACATTCCGGGTATGTTTATATAGGTACGATGTGTTTTGTGCTTAATATTGCAAGAAAATAGGTTTGGAAGTGAATTGGGCGAATTTATGTTGAAAATAACTGAAAAGGTGACTGCCAGGAACTTCACGAGTCGTTAGCAGAAGGCACAACTCATTGCTGAAGGCGTGGGTGAAAGATGGATTTTGAAAATGCAAGACAGTGTACTTGACGAGTTGATGGAATGACTCATTATATCTGGTAACGAGTCGTGAGGTCAGTCATGAATACTGAGAAAGAAAATCTTAACAAAGTGACCAGTGGAATTGACGACAGACATAACAAGTCATCACGTGATGAATCGACTCACTGGCAGATCACTGGAACCAACCGTAAGGTGCACTGGAACTTTTTAAGAGTTAGACCACGAGGGACCTAACGACTCGTGCAATGTCACAATGAGCCATTAGGTGACCCGTTGCTACAAATGGGTGCAAAGTTGAGGACGACTATTTTAAGCAAGGCATGACTCTTTAGAAGGCCAAACGAATCCTCACCAAGCCCGTTGCTACCGCCGACCTAGTTTCAGATTTAGTTAGGAAAAGGATTTCTTGGAATTATAAATGCACAGTTTAGGTTTATTTTTACAGAGACACTTAGAGAATAATTCAGAGAGCCGATTTTATTAGTTTTCATGTAGGATTTTGGTATTGTATGATTGTTCTTGAATCAAGAAATGAGATCTACAATTTTAATCTTGAATTTAAGGATCAAAAGCAACATTGGAATTTATTCATCAATTTTGGAGTCTTATTCAATCTACTTGGGTTTTATTCTACGATAATTTGTAAGTTGCAATTATGATTTATTCAATAATTTATGATTGTGATCATACAAATATGAGTAGCTAAACCCATAACTAGGTTTGTGGGAACCAAGATGAATTAACACACATAGGTAAAATACTTAGTGATTCTTGAACGGAGTTTTATGCATGTATTGTTTTTCCCTTCGTTTTAATTGATTCTTGACGGTTGCAAATGTTAGGACTTGCCTTATTCTTACTTACCAGACCAAGGAGGTAATGAATGGGAAAAGGGATTAGCAACGGAGAATTGAGGCTATCAACCCTTATCTAATAACTTGAACTTTTCCGAGGATAGCTAATCTGATATGAAGGGTAAGGGTCAATTAAAGTGCACCCGTATACGGACCAAGTTGCCTGGTGATAATCATTTAGATAGGGGAACAACCATTTATGTGAACCTAACTTACCAATATTGCATGTTAAACACCGGAGTAGATCACTAGTATAAGCCTTATGGTTATGAAGTCTTGGGGAACACAATCCTAGTTAAGTCATTAATTGAATACAAATGAATTTGATCTAAGAATTTAGTAGTTTACTTTTGGTTATTATTCTATTTGTTTCCCCCTTCGGAAATAAGCAACTCAATAGTAACAATTATTCACATTAACTTAAGTTCTTACCAAATTCCCTATGGGATCGACCTTAACCTTTATTGGGTTCTATATTTGACAATCGACCGCTTATATCTCAATTGCGAGGTGTAATTTGGGGGACATCAAATTTTGGCACCATTGCCGGGGAATACGGCTAAGGCTTTTGTTAATTATTTTTGTTTTGCTATTGGTTCTTATTTCTTTTTTTTATTTTTCTTTTGTTGTTTTGGTTTCTTAATAGGTCTTAGGTTTGTGCATGCCCGTTACGATGAGCCAAGGAAATTCCCTGGTTCTAATTGATCACGAACTTGAGCAGACGTTAAGAAACCTAAGAAGAATGGCAAACATCCAAGAGCAGGAAACCGTGGACCAAGCCACAACAAGAATGTTGGCTGAAGAGAAAGCTCGGGCTAGAGATCGTGAGTTAGCTAGAGTTGCTGAAGAGAAACGTCTAGCTGCAGAAGCAGAGCGAGCTAGATGACACAGAGGTACAGAACATCAGAGACACCGGTATTTTGATGAAGAGGATAATGTTGATATAGATAAATCGATGCCACTGGAGCTATAGTCCCTCCTCATTTTCCTGCTGGGGCAAAGTTTGACATTACTAGTGTGATGATCCAACTGCTCAATATGAAGGGAATATTTGTGGGTCATGCATCTAATGATGCCCACGCTCACTTGAAAAATTTCGTGGGTATATGTAAGGCATACAAGAAACCGGGGATAAGCCAGGACGCAATCAGACTGAAGTTATTCCCATTCTATCTGAGGAGTAAGGCAATGATGTGGTTGGCTGAGCTGTCAAATGATTCCATTACTACTTAGGGAGAGCTTAAGAGAGATTTTCTTGAAAGGTTCTTCCTACCATCCAAAGCATTGAAGTTGAAAGATGAAATATATAACTTCAGACAGCTAAATTCTGAGGCACTCCACAAAACCTAGCTGCATTTCAACAAAAAGCTCAAAAGGGTGCCAAATCACAGGATTCCGGATGATACATTATTGGAGATCTTTTATAGGTCTCTGAATGCCAACACCAAGGTGGTGGCTGATACCGGCCGCAGGAACTTTTTTGAACCACACTTATGCAGGGGCTGTAGAGTTGTTAGACAGAATCAGCAAACCAACCGAGCTTGGCATACTAGAGAGTCGAAGATTTTGGCTGGTTCTTATGTGGCTGGTATGTCTGTAGAACAGAGGAGAAAAGATGAGGAGCGTGATCAAGATATTGTGGAAATAAAGACCAGTATGGGGTTTCTTGCCAAGCACTTGATGGGGGTCAGAGCAGAAAAGGTAAATGTTGTGGGTTCTTAAGGCAAGGCCCCGAGAAATGATGGTTGTGAATCTGAGTCTGAAGAAGAAGTTAATTATTTGAATGATCAGAGGGCGGGTTTCCGAATTAACACCCAAGGGTATAACCAAGATTCTTGGCTTCAAGGTTAGGGGAACCAAGGTCGAAACTTTTATAAGGATAATAATTACAATCGGGGCCAATATCAAGACAATGGGGACTGGAAGAAGCGTGAGGAGTTCAAAAATGATAGGAGCGTTCTATATGTTCCTCCTCGAAACTGCAAGCCAGATCTAGTGGTTCAAGGGTTGAGGACATGCTCTCCAAAGTACTCAAGCAGATGGAGATAACAGATAGCCACTTTAAGGAGCTCTGTGCTGATATTTTTGGTTTAAATCAAAAGGTGGAGTAGCATGTCGTGGCGATCAGGTAGATTGAGCAACAGATGAGCCAGATGTCTATTGCAATGAAACAGAGGTAGAAAGGCACACTTCCCAGCAACACAGTGCAAAATCTAAAAAATGACAGTCATTGCATGGCGATCACTACTAGGAGCGGGAAGGCCACAGTTGATCCTCCTAGGCCAGTTGTAATTAAGGAGTTAGAGAAGCTCGTGTTGATAAATGATGATGGTGTAGTGGATTTCGAAAACCGAACTTTGGTTGGGGACTCAAATGTGCAAACTGCTCCAACTAATGCAAAGGAGCAAGGAGTTGTCCATGGAAAGGAGAAGGTGGCGCAACAAAAACTTACAGCAATCCCTAGACCTCCTCCTCCTTATCCACAACGTTTGAAGAAGAAAGATGAAGATAGGAAGTATCAAAAGTTTATCTCTATGCTTAAGCAGCTGTCCGTGAACATCCCATTGGTTGAGGCACTTGAGCAGATGCCCGGATATGCCAAATTCATGAAGTACCTCGTCACCATAAAAAGGACTATAAGTTTAAAACCTACCGATAATTTGCACCACTGTGGTTCCATCACTACACGGGTTCTAGATCAGAAGAAGGAAGACCAGGTGCATTTACTATACCTTGCACCATTGGGGAGGTTGAGTTTGCAAGGGCGCTATGTGACTTGGGAGCTAGCATAAATTTGATGCCGCCAGCAGTATTCAAAAAGTTAGGCTTGGGAACCCCCACACTGACTACTATGCGGCTACTGATGGCCGATAGAGCCGTCAAAAAGTCGGTGGGGATTTTATTTGATGTGCTTTTCAAGGTGGATAAATTTATATTCCCAGCAGACTTTGTGATTCTGGACTGCGAAGTCAATTCTGAGGTCCCCATCATTTTGGGGCGACCATTCCTTGCAACAGGTAGGGCCTTAGTAGATGTGGAGGCAGGCCAGTTGAAATTCAGGTTGAACAAAGAAGAGGTCACCTTCAACATTAGACGGACCATGAAACAGCCAAGGGAATTCAGCATAGTCTCAGCATTGGAGGATGGAGAAGAGTCACTTGATCAATTTTGAGTAGTCGAGAAAATTGAGTCGTGCCTCTATGTTAAATCAGGCGTTGCATGGGAGGCAACCAATGGAGGTGTTTCGATGAAGTATGAGTAGAAAAAACACTCACATCGTGCCGCGATGTTAAATCATGCGCTGCATGGGAAGCAACCGATGGAGGTGTTTTGGTGAAGTCTGAGTATCCTAAACACCCACGTTGTGCTGTGACGTTAAATCAAGCGCTTCTTGAGAGGCAACCCAAGTTGTAGATGTAAGAAATATATAGTGTTCATATTTGTTGATGGGTGCAGGTGATTAAGATGGAATATTTGAAGTTGGAACCAAAAACTGGAACTTCAGTTCTGGTGCAAAAAGTCACAGAACGAGTCATCGTCTGACCTGATGACTCGTTCAATCAACTCGTGAAGAGAATTGCAGAAAACAGGGGAGCAACGGGCAACTTAACAATTCTTTTCTTCAAGAAACGAATCGTCATGTACATTGGATCAAAGTCTGAATTAAAAGGTAAAGGGTGACAATGGCTCACTAACCGAATTGTTGGGAGACCAAACGAGTCAAGTGACCCGTCTTGAAGCTACATCAGGCCAAGGACCACGACTCAGGCCACGACTTGTTGGGTGACACCAAGAGTCATTGCTTTCTCGTTAGGTCCCAGGTAAGTTTGTTGGACTCAAGTAAAGAACGAAGGGTCAAAATGAGTCGTCTCTTCACTTAGCAACTCGTTTAATCAGTCGCCAGGTATTTCAGTTAATTAACATCCGATCTGATCCAGGACTAGAATTAGAGTAATTTTTAATTTAAACCCATAAAACCAGATTCATTTACTTCCTCACCACTACACTTAAACCCACACAACTTCAAATTTCCCTCTTCTTCTCCTTCTACTGAAACCCATCGAGAAAAAAATCTTCAACCTTACACGCCCAGTCACTCAAACGCACACATGATTGCACTTCATTATTGTTCAATCATATTGTGAGTAATCATTCCCATTTCATTTGAATATCTTTGTATTTAAACGAGAATTTTGAGGAACCTTGTTTTGAATGAGATTGAATTTATTTCGATTAATGTTGTGTTATGTCAATCTGTGCCTCTTGATGTAAATAAACCCTAGGAAGATTTAAACAAATGGATTTCGGTTGTATATAAACTGGGGTAGGTTTAAGAATGTGATGATTTTGTGTTTGTGGAGTTGAAGATTAGGAAGAAGATGAAGATGAACTATGGGTGAACTGGAACTATTGAGCATGAGTTACATCACGAGTTGTTGGATCACCAAACGACTCATTATGTAGCCCATCTTGAGTGGAAAAATTAAACCAATGAGGCAGTGTACCTAATGACTGACCTAACGACTCGTTGCCTTTGGTAATGAATAGTTGGGACCAGTCATCAAGTACACCGGCCCAACTTGAAGGAAGTCCAGTTTGAGACGACGAGCGACCTCACGAGTCGTTGCCAGTGGCAACGACTCATTTAGTCACCCCTCAGGATCACTGGGCACCAGCTCACAAATGTTTTCTATTTCATCTCATCTTGCCTACTAACAATGTCTCCACAGGTACAATGGCTCTAAGAGGTACACCAAAGAAGGGCCCAACAAAGAAACAAACACCTGAGTGCAGTCAACCTTCATACCGTAGACTGTGTGATGATCCGTCCTCCTCTGAAGAGTCAAGTGGATCTGAGGAAGAGTATGACATATCAGAGGAGCAATTAGTGAGGAGATCCACCAGGACAGGGCTCAACAAACTTCAAATTCGACAGCCCTGGTTGATGCTCCCACTCCACTGGTAAGGGATCCACCCAGCCCCACTGATGAGAATGCTAGTGCTATAGCTGCACTTGTTCCTGAGGCCCCCACAGTTGGGAAAAACATAGAGAGAGTTGATGAATCACTTGCTTAGTGAGGGGACTCTGATAATGAGCTGACTGAGACCTCGTACACATCAAATGAGCAATCAAGAAACGTGCAGAAATGGTGTGTGCATGGTATGCGGGCTATATACAACAGAGATATTGCTCCTAATGAGAAAGGAAATCTGAAGAGGAGCATATATGAGGACCCAAGGCTGATCACTATAGGTATGAAAAACCTTCTTGAGCTACAAGCGGTGTTCGATACATATAGGTTCGGGTGGTTGACTCAGCCATCAGGTAGCTACAGCCCGTGCTTAGTCCGAGAGTTCTATGAAGCTTATGCAGCCACATTGCAGCGGTTGGCATTAGGGGGCTAGGATTGGAAAAAGAGGCCCGCCTTAAATCAGGTGTTGGTGCGAGAAACTCCGGTTGATATATCTAAGCGGACAATCTCCAGGATGCTGTATGGGCTAGATTATCATGCTCCGATAAACACGGCTGAGTTCTGCCACAGGCTATATGAGCTGAAGAAAGTCAGAACCAAAAAGTTGAATAGCCAGGAGCGCATCCAACAATACACTTGGCTATCTCAGATCATTGCTATGAGAGGTCCGCTAGTTGAATGGTTGCACGGAACAGAGTCGTAAATAAAGAAGGCCATGCTGAACTTTCAGGCAAAATTTTGGTGGTCACTAGTGCGGCACAGGCTGGTACCAACTAGCAATAATAATATCCTCTCACCTGATACAGCAGCACTGGTAGCAAGTATAATGGAGGGGTATGCCATCAATTTCCCTTGATACATTGCTGAGGAGATTAGGGAGCGGGCAATCACTGTTGTACTACCATCCCTTTCCATGTTTGATCAATAGACTCTATCGAGAGTCAAAGGTGTCGAAGCTGCCATCAGTTGACCAAAGAGTAATGGTCTAGAAAATTACTGATTTCAGGTTGATTTGAGATGATACAAACCCGGTATTGAGGGCAAGGACTCAGGCAGCGGCATCCGCTGGAGCGACCATATTATTAGAGGCATTTGGCAGCGGGATGCAGACTGATGCAGCATAGTTCGCTGAGTTGGCAACTGAACCTATGGAGGGTAGAGAGACAGGTAGCCAGCTCGAGGCTACAGATGCAGCAGATACCTCCACACCTGCTAATGTTCCTAAGTCATCATCTACAGCAGCAACTCCCAAACCACTAGTTGCCACGAGCCACTACAGCTGGCCTATTGATGGTCTCTCATGATGTTTTTGATAGATATTGCTAGGTGGCTAGCTAACGCGGAAAAGTAGCAGGCACACACGACTCTATAGGTTAAAGTTCTGATGGATCAGGTAAATCCATGGGTGTCAAAGGAGTTGGATACATTGTCCAGTTTGGTGCATGGCCAATTGGATGCTTTTGAGAAGAGAATGGATGAGCACCTTGCACAGTTACAGGCGTCGGAGTTGTCTAGATGGTACTCAAAGCTAGGAGTGCTACGATCCGAGGTGCGGGACTTGGCCGCATGACAGGTAGCCGTAGTACCTCCATCGGTACTTCCCGTGATAGAGGATGAGTTTGAAGAGGAGTTACCACCAATTTTCGACTTTATCATGGAGGAGCTGGTGGCACATGATAAGGGGAAGAATCCTCGTGAGGAGGTAAGTTTTGATGATGATGCTTCTCTGCTACGTCAGCAAAAATGAGAGCGGAGTGAGATGGAGAGAGGAGGCTCGACAGAGAGCCAAGACTGAGGCAACGTGAGCTCGTGCAGAAGGAACGAGCTCTGTTGGATCTGAGAATGCACCGAGTCAAGCTAGTAATTTTGGAGATAACATTGGAGGCGTATCTACACCCACCACCGACCAGGTAGTTGACACACACAGGTATGTTCCCTATTTCCTTAGCTTTGTTTGATATATATATGCGTCGAGGACGACGCATGCTTTCTTGATGGGGGTGGGAGGGATACCTGTGCATTCTTTTGCTGAACATAACCCGAGGGTTTTTCTTGCTGGATATCTTTTCCCTCGGGTGTTCCATATCTAGTAGAACCAGCACGTTTAGGATTTTATTTTATGATTTTTGTGTTTTTTTGTGTCAGTCGGAAGAAAGTTAGGTGAACTGAAGGCAGTTAAGAGCTTAAATTGTGATTTTTTGTTGATTGATAATTTGATACCCCTCCGAATTTTGTTTGTATATGTTTATGTGAAAATTGACAAGTATGACCTTTGTGAATCTTTGCGTGGCATTGGAACTGTGAACGTGTTTACCATTGTATGGCTGTACCTAAACTAGCAATTAGTAGAAGTGATGATGTTGACCTGCGCTATGTGTGAGTGAGGTTTAATAGGTGAATTCGGTTATGTGTGTCAATCTAAAACTTGTCTGGTCAGTCATACCGAGATAGAGGATAAGAAACTAGGAAAGGATCATAGATCCTTTTTGATTTCTGAGCCCATTTTAGCCCTAAAAGACCTACCAAAAGTGAATAAGAATCCCTTGATCTAAATGTTTGAGCTTAAGTTGACCTTTCTTTTGTTTACACCAATTTACCTTCCTGTTTTTATTAAGAATGAACCTGTTTTGGCCCTGGTCCCTCCTTGGACATTGTGAAACACAACTCAAGCAAATCACCTAAGTTGAGGGTGGATACTATAAGGGTGATTAAGAAGAGTTGGGAGGATAAAAATTGGGTAATGAAAAATGAAAAGAGCAGGTGTGGTAGGCATAATGAAAAGAAAAGAAAAAAAATTGTTGTCAAAAAGAAAGAAAAGAAAAGAAAAGAAAAATGTGACGTCAATGAGTGTTTGAATAAAGAGAAACTGCATCGTAGTTGCAAAAGCAAAGGAAAGAAGAAGCAGTGAAAGGAAAAAGGGAGAAAATAAGAAAAAAGGTGAAAAGTGGAGCCAAGAGGTGTGTAGTACCAAGAAGGGTTGAGCTACTAAATCCATATGTACCATACCCGAGCTCGAGCCTACGCTACAAGCCTAGAAAGTCCTATAGTGATCCTGGTTACTTGTCCAAAAGTCTAGGTATTGAAAGTAAAGGCAAGCCTATGGTATTGTATTCATACAGTTCGAATTTATTTGTAAGAGTGAGTGAATCTTACCTAGTCCCAAGAGAAATATATCGACATAATCATATACATATGTGTAAGTGTGGGACTTCTTTGAGGTGAGAGCATTTGATCAACAAAATTGTCTGTAAATTGTCTGGGTTGGTGTTATAGATTTATGTGCGTGGTTGCAAGTGACAGTGGTTTTCCATGTTTTGATTCCTCTGTGTCATGGTTGGAAATTTTTTATATGCATAGTGATTTGAGTTGATACGATGAGGTAGGGGTTAGAAAATTTTGATGTATAAATGTGATTGCCGCAAGTTTCCTGGAGTTCTTTCGTTTGAAGCGTCGAAGTAGTTTGGTTTGTTTTATTTATTTTGTTTTTTTCTGAGGGCATTCAAAAGTTTTAAGTTGAAGGTGTTGATGTGTCGTGATTTTACGGCACTTTCAATGCTTAAAACCAAGAAATTATGCACATTCTGAGTATGTTTATATAGGTATGATGTATTTTCTGCTTAATGTTGCAGGAAAATAGTTTCGGAAATGAACTGGCGAATTTACATTGAAATTAACTGAAAAGGTGACTGTCAGGCACTTCACGAGTCATTAGCAGGAGGCACGACTCGTTGCTTAATGTGTGGGCGAAAGATGGATTTTGAAAATGCAAGACAGTGTACCTGAGAGTTGATGGAACGACTCGTTACATCTGGTAATGAGTCGTCAGGTCAATCGTGAAGGCTGAGAAAGTAAATCTTAACAAAGTGAGCAGTGGAGTTGACAACGGACATAACGAGTCGTCACCTGATGAAAAAACTCATTGGCAGATCAATGGAACCAACCGTAAGGTGCATTGGAACTTTTGAAGAGTTACACCATGAGGGACCTAACGACTCATGCTCAATCACGACGAGTCGTTAGTTGACCCGTTGCCACAACTGGGTGCGATGTTGAGGATGACTATTTTAAGCAAGGCATGACTCGTCAGAAGGCCAAACGAATCATCACCAAGCCCATTGCCACTGCCGACCTGGTTTCCAGTTTTAGTTAGGAAAAGGATTTCTTGGAACTATAAATGCAAAATTTAGGTTTATTATTTACAGAGACAGTTAGAGAATAATTCATAGAGCCAATTTTATTAGTTTTCAAGTAGGATTTTGGTGTTGTAAGATTGTTCTTGAATCAAGAAACGAGATTTTCAATTTTATTCTTGAATTTAAGGATCAAAAGAAACATTGGAATTTATTCACCAATTTTTGAGTTTTATTCAATCTACTTGGTTTTTCTTCTACGGTAATTTGTAAGTTACAAATTATGATTTATTCAATAATTTATGATTGTTATCATACAAACATAAGTAGCTAAACCTATAACTAGGTTTGTGGGAACCAAGATGAATTAACACACATAGGTAAAATACTTAGTGATTCTTGAACTGGGTTTTATGCATGTATTGTTTTTTCCTTCATTTTGATTGATTCTTGACGGTTGCAAATGTTAGGACTTGCCTTATTCTTACATACCAGACCAAGGAGGTAATGAATGGGAAAAGGGATTAACTACAGAGATTTGAGGCTATCAACCCTCATCTAATAGCTTGAACTTTTCGGGGGATAGCTAATCTGATATTAAGTGTAAGGGTCAATTAAAGTGCACCCGCATACAGACCAAGTTGCATGGTGATAATCATCTAGATAGGGGACCAACCCTTTAGGTGAACCTAACTTACCAATATTGCATGTTAAACACCGGAATAGATCACTAGTATAAGCCTTGTGGTTATGAAGTCTTGGCGAACACAATCCTAGTCAAGTCATTAATTGAATACAAACGAATTTGATATAAGCATTCAGTAGTTTTACTTTTGTTTATTATTCTATTTTTCCCCCTTCAGAAATAAGCAACTCAATAGTAACAGTTAGGGGTGGGCGTTCGGTGTTTCGGTTCGGTTTTTTCAAATTTCGGTTTGGTTTTTTCGGTTTTCGGTTATGAATAATGAACACCAAACACCGAACCGTTTTAATTCGGTTCAGTTCGTTTTTTTTTTAATTCGGTTCGGTTTATTTATTTCGGTTATTCGGTTTTTTTGGGCTTGGTTGATGGACTTTTTTCTGATTGTAAAATGGGCTGCATTTTAAATAAAATATAAATTATTTCAAGCTTTTTAATTCAAAATAATCTACTTTTAAGTTTTAACTATTGTGATTGTGAAACTTTCTTTTATTAATATCAATTATAAATTTATAAATAAAAATTAAAATTATATAAATCGAGTGCCTACCGCCTACACTTCACAATGGCATAACTTAGTAACTTACCATCTCAATTCTCAAATTCTCAATGACAATTGACAAGTTGACAACCCAAACAAACACAGACATAAATCATAATCACATAAAGCATCACTTGATGGCCGAATGCCGATGGACACTTGGGCATTCCCAAACCCACACAGCCACACCACACAGGCACAAAGCATACAAATTTAAAATTACAATACACGCACGAAATGACAAAAATCATAATCAACATTCAGCACTTCAGTAGTGCCAGCGCCTAACAGCCCAGCACACACACTGGTATGGACCGTATGGTACACACAAAGTCACAAACTACTTGGGACTTCAAAGTTAAAAATTAAAAGCACAAAAAAAAACACCAAATTCATTCAACCACTCCATAATATTAAATACGAATAACATTGAGATTACGCTCAAGAGTCAAGACACTTCTCAGTTCTCAACATGCTTCTTCATGATTGAACTTGAACCGTTGAACATTGAACCTAATAAATGGTAAGATAAAATAAAAAATTAGAATATAACTTTCAACTTTCAAGATAAAAAAATAATATTACAAAACAATATCATCAATGACAATGAGACTATGAGATGAGAGAGTATGAGACAAATGAGTAAATGACAATGACCAAATAAATAAAGTAATCAATAATTCAACTCACCGGTCACTAGTAGGCACCGCACTAGTAGCGAATTGCAGATTGCAATCATACATCAACAATGTAAGACTCTCTTCCATTTATTGCCATCTCTAAAGATAATTTAATCAAATATGTCATAAAACACAAATTAGTATACTACTAATTTATTATTGCATTAAAACTTAAAAGTCTAAATAAACAACTAAAAAATATAAAATATTACCAAGCTCAAGTTTCTCAAGATACTCCAAACTTTCCTCAACACAAATAGGCTTAGTCTCTTGTCTAAGCAAATCTTGGACACAAATAAGAGATTGCACACATTTAGGAGTCAATGAACTTCTAAATGGATAAAGAATACGGCCACTAGTACTAAATGCACATTCTGAAGCCACACTTGAAATTGGAATAGCCAACACATCACGAGCTAACTCTGAAAGAACAGGAAACCTGGGAGAATTAACCCTCCACCAATCTAATATATCAAAATCATCAGAATCAGGCTCTTGTTCTTCACTAATGTATCTATCCAACTCTGTTTTAGCACCTCCACTTCCACAATCTTCTTTTTGTTTTTTCAAGTAAAGCTTAGTTCTCAAGGCTTTTGTTTTCATACTTAGAGAAGCGCCAGAACTAGATGTATCAGATGTGTCCTGAGATGAAGTACTTCTAGATGGAGATGATTGATTAGATCCTTTTGAATATTGTTTTATATACACTTCAAACAAAGAAGTCATATAATCACGCACTCCTTCATTTACTTTCTTTCCTATTTCCTCCCCAAATAGTTCTTCAAGTGCAAAGCTAACATACACAAACTTATTTCGAGGATCCAACACAGAAGCAATAAAAATCATTTTGTTCATCTTTTCAGGACAACCCCAATATTTCTTAAACTTTTGTTTCATCCGTTGAGCCATGTTACTCAAATTAAGATCTTCACTTGCTAAACACACATTCAAATATGAATCAAGCTCACATATATCCTCAAAATGAACATTAGAAGTAACATAATGTGAACCTGAAACCTTTACAGTGAGCTCGTAGAATCTTTCAAGAAACTTAACCACATTCCTCACATTCGCCCAATCATCACATTCGAGCGGACCTGCAACACTTCCATCTTCACACACATTAGTTGAAAGACAAGTATTAAATTGGTCATCAAAAAGATCAAACCTATCAAAGGCCTTCTCAAACTTTTGTGCTGTATCCAACATCAAATAGGTGGAATTCCACCTAGTAGGAACATCTAGCGTCAATGTTTTATCACATTCTACCTTTTGGACTTCACAACATTTCTTAAAGTTTCTTGTTCTTGCAGGGGATGATTTAACATACTTCACCATTTGTCGAACCCTTTTGACAGAAGGATCAATTTCTTTCAAACCTTCTTGCACAATCAGATTAAGTATGTGAGCCATACATCTCACATGAAGATGTTTACCTTCCATTATATTAGTTCCCCACATATTCAACTGTTTAGACAATTCTTTAATTGTAACATCATTAGAAGACACATTGTCAACAGTGATAGAGAATACCTTGTCCAAATGCCAATCAAGTAAACAATTACTAATCGCCTCTGCCATTTGCTCACCCTTATGACTAGAGATTGGGCAAAAATTTAATATTCTTTTATGAAACACCCAACTTCTATCAATAAAATGAGCAGTCAAACACATATAATTAATTCTTTGCAATGATGTCCATGTGTCTGTGGTAAGACAAATCTTTGGTTGTACTTCTTTAAAAGACTTCTTCAAATCTTGTCTCAATTCACTATAAACTTCATAACAATCCTTGGTTATTGTTCTACGGGAAGAAATTCCAAATAGAGGTTGGGCTTTGCTCATAAACTTCTTGAAACCTTCACTCTCTACAAAGCTAAATGGTAGTTCATCGATAATTATCATTTCAACCAAAGCCCTTCTAACTACATCTTGTTCAAATTTCCAAAGTGGGGCATCTTGAGTTTGAAAAGATATTTTCATTTGAGAAGAAGTTTCAACGATAGTTTTATATGCCTTGCACCTATCCAAATGTTGTTTCAAACCCGTTGTTCCATTTTTACTTGTATGGGCAGCATAAGTATTGTTACAATACTTGCACTTCGCTCTAACAATACCATTTTCAACTACCTTATCAAAATGAGCCCAAACCTCAGATCTTGGTTGCATTTCTTTCCTTTTCTTTGTAATTGTATCCCCAGTTTCAGTTTGAGTATCTAGTGAGTTGTCAGTTGAACCAACTTCACTTACTCTACTTTCATCATCCATCTATACAAAATTAATAAGAACAATCATAAATAATTAACCAACAATCAACAAATCAACAACCAACAACAACAAATGATATATCAAAAAGACAAAGACTATTCAAAGAATCAAAGTATTAACTATTAAGTATGTATAGACTATAGTGAAAGTGATTCCAAAGACTATTCAAAATAAACAATATTAAGGTTTAAGTGCTCTATTAGTTAGTATTACATCTTACCAACAAACTAGGTGGCTTGTTTCTCTTATGTTCCACTTAGTCTTTGATCGCTATTCCATTTATGTTGAACTTTGAATAGAATGTTACACTATTAGGTGGAGAAGTCTTGATTATAGTGTAATACTACTATACTAGCTTGTTGGTATTTGGTAAGATGTCAAATAAAGTTTAAGTGCTATATAATCCCTGCTTATTTGACATCCTTTTTAGTTTTTATGTACTTCACTACTTTAGTCTTCAGTACTCACTTCACTACTTTAGTCTTCAGTACTTCACAGTTCACACTTCACAACATCACAATTCACAACAATCTGCCAACCTCACATTCTCAATATTACTTTCACTACGTTTGTTTTTTTCTTTCACTACATTTCTAACTTAAGCTCCTTGCAATGCATTATTAATTCTTCTTTCTCATTATACTAAAGCATCAATGTTGGGGTTACAACAGGTTATAAACAAATATTAACTCTCACTGTGGAAAGCAACAATAAAAGAATATGTCAGCCGGACAGCCCACAACATCACATATTCACATTCACACTTCACAGACCAAAGTCCAGAAACTCATCAAAAATAAGTGTAATTTTTGGCAATAATGTTGAATTGTTGATAATAATACACAGTGCATCAAAACTAGAATTAGGCGTGGGCAATGCATCACAATTCACAGTGAACTTCAACTAATGAGAACTTCAACACTTCCATCTTCACCACAGTCCAGAAAGGCAGAAACTCATCAAAAATTCAAAACTCACAAGTCACAACATCTCAATTTTCAGTGAACTTCACAGCATCAGTGCATCACAATTCACAAATTCACAATTCATAGGCTGCCAATCTCAAATTCTCAATATTTTGGGAATTGGGAATTTGGGATAATGTTAATGGGAATATCCGAATATGGGATTGTTATTTGTTAATTTGTTATTCCCTTAATCCCTTTTACAGTTTGCTACTTTGAGTCTTTGCTTACCTGTTGAATGTTGAGTGTTGAGGAATGAGGACTTGAGGTTCGAGTGGAGCCTACCGCTTGGAGGCTGGAGGTGGAGCCGGAGAGGACCGGAGGAGTGGAGTCAGTCACCTCTCACCTGGAGGCTGGAGGGCGGAGCGCGGAGGCTGGAGAGTGGAGAGGCAGAGAGGGCAGGCCGATTGGGAGTTGGCACTCGGCAGACGGCAGAGACGCAGGCCCGCAGCGGCGCAGCCAGTCTTGTCTCGCAGTCAGCAGTCGCAGAGATGAGAGAAAGAGACGAGTAGACTATTGACTCGTTGCTTAGCGGCGGCCGGCGAGAGGGATGGGCCGATGGCCGACGGTTGGTGAGGCAGAGAGGACGTGCCGACGGGATTCTCACTTCTCAGTTCTCTCTTCTCAGTTCTCAACTTCTCTCTTCGACTCGTTCTTTTCTGATTTCTGAATCGATTCGACAGAGTCTCTATGTCTCTGTCTAGTTCACACTGTGAAGTGTCTAGTAAGTAGTAACAGTTTAGGGTTTTTTATTTTTTTATTTAATTTAATTATTAATTATAAAAATAAAATAAAATAATTTTATTATAAATTCGCTTATTCGGTTTAACCGAAAACCGGTGAACCGTAACCAAAAAAACCGAAAACCGAATTACGTTATAAAAAAAACCGAAATCGAACCGAAAAACCGAAAAAACCGAAACCGAAAAACCGAATTAATTCGGTTCGGTCCGATTTTTCGGTTTTTGGTTTTTTTGCCCACCCCTAGTAACAGTTATTCACATTAACTTAACCTCTTACCATATTCCCTTTGGGATCGACCTCAACTTTTGTTGGGTTCTATATTTAACAATCGACCACTTATATCTCAATTGAGAGTTATAATTTGGGCGACATCAATCCCACACAAGAGTCGCCGCTGCATTGCCATTTTGCAGAACCTGTGCAATCGCCTGTTGATTGACCTGGGCGGTCAAGGTCTATGCAATCATCTTTATAGCTGGCCCGAAACTCAGCATGGGCAACCAACTCCAGTGCCTAGTGCTCCTAAACTGGTGGTGCCTGCTAGTGCCCATTCCCGGTACCATCCTCGTGGCCTTCTCCATTTCCATTCCTTCTACCATTTACTCTTCGGGGAGCCATAATTCTGCAATCGCAAATAGCGTGAATTAGAAGGATAGGGAGACATTTTATCGCATGACATAAATAATGAAAGAAGGGAACATTTCCACGTCTCGTAGCCACTTCGTCAGAAGTGTGGGACATTTCACACCCATGAAAAAGAGTCTACTGAGTAGCTTTCAGACACCCTAGGACACTTCAAACCTATTTCTATGATACCAAGTTTATCACGACCCGAATAGAGGCCAGGATCGCAACATGGGATAAGGAACACCAAGAGACTCCAAGTCGACCCATGGCATAAGCATAAATCTAACTTGATTAATAAATAGAAGAATCAACAAGATAATTATAGCGGAAGTCTAGATTAAACATAACATCAGAATACACAATTTGAACCTCACACAACCATATGTCAGAAAAGCCTCTAAACATGATGAGTTGATGGGAGAAGACCCCAACTAACTCAACATCTGAAACTGAAAGTACATAAGGAAATCTGAATAGTCTAGTCCTCGGGAGATGAGGATTGACCAACAACGTATGATGCGATCTCAGAAGACTGACTATGATCGGGGCTGAGCCTGAGAGTCGAGTCCTGTATCATGAAATGATACAACATGGAGCATGTGGTCAGTACGTGGAATGTTCCGAGTACGCAAGGTAAGCAAAACTGCTTAATTAAGTAAAATCATTTAAAGACAATGCATAATGTAAACCATAAACATTAAGAATCTGAGAGTAGGGCTTGCATGCATGCTTTCTGAAATCATGATCTTATCTTAACATAACATAACATAACATCATCGGTGAATCGATTGACTCAAAGCTAAAATTTGATATTTATAAGTAAAACTGAATATTGAGTCAAACCTTCTTTAGAACATGCATCAATGTATAAATCTCCAGAATGATGAACATGTCACAACTGAAAGCATGAAAAACAATGGGAGACTCATCTTTTAACCGACATACCACGATAGAGATTACATGGTCCTAACTATCACACTCAAGTGGGTAGAGTCGTCCCAAGCCTTTCCAGGGCTAGGAACAATACCATGACATCGATATCAAGCTCATGGGCCAATAGGGATGGGGATAGCTCACAAGGGAAGTACCGAAGTAATATATATAAGTATAAACCTACATTGGCGCATAGTTCTGAGGCATAGGGTGATCGACCCTTAGCCTACTCGGTGCTAGACAGTACTCCCAAAAACATGCATATGCTCTAATCATTATTCAACGAAGTTCAACATCGTCTATTAACGAAGCTCAATAATCAAATACATCTCAAATATGAAATCATGCATATGAGAAGCTTTAACTCAAAACATACCACAAGCTGAAAGATAATTGGGAGTCTTCACTCCAAAACCGTGTGGTAAGCTTAATTCGAGAATCGTAAATCAAACTTTGAACATGTGGGCATTGCCCAAAGCTTTATCATGCTTGATAGTACTCAATTCATATTGAAAATATCATTATAAACATGGGTAGCTTGAAAACATGCTTTTCTTCATGATATCTCATCATAATCGTACATTCATCTCAAATCTCTTCTTTCATAAACTTTTCATCAATGGGCTTTTTAATTCATAAGACTTGAAACATGAATTCTAATTGAAAATATTATAAAATTTTCCAATGCTTCATAATTCAATGATAGAAACATATTTAAATCATACCCATGTAAAGAATTAGGAAATTCATGCATTGGGTTAAAACCAAATAGATTAGACATAGAACACTCATGACTTAGAGAGGGATTGGACCTGGGTGTGAAAGAATTCACCCATTCATAACCCTACATACCTGTTGGTACCTGATTCTTACACTTCTTTGATAGCCCAAGAAGAAATTGAAGAGACATTGAAGAACACTAAGCTTGATCACCCTCTCTCACCTTCTACCTCGCATGCATGAATGTAAACAGCCTAAAATGAACTTAACCCCTTTAAAAAGTCATCATTCAAAACTCAAAACGATGTAGTTTAGGCCTTAGGATCTTAGGATAGGGAAAAACCCTTACTATATTCGCAGAAAATAACTACCAGATGGTCCCAACGATGGACCCAATGAATCGTCCTCTATGGTCACGACTCATGGTATGACCCGTGAAGTACACTGCTTCTCAAATCTGTTGGGCTCGTAACAGAAGACTTAACGACTCGTTACCTGGTGACCACGACTTGTGGTCACCATCCGTGATGTGCACTGCCTCAGTCTCAATAAATTATTCCCTGCTTGGTCACGACTCACCCCATGAATTGTAGGGACTAACCACGACTCATGGGGTCCTCCCGTCAAGTACCTGCCTCTCGTCCTTCTATTTTCTTACTCACCCACCCCACGACTGACCTAACGAGTCATGGGGCCTGACCATGACTCGTGGTCACGTCCATGGGATCCCTTTTCTTCAAAGTTTCAAACTCGTCACCTGGGCCTCCCCACGAGTCACCTCATGATTCGTGGGCCGCTCTCACAGGTCTCCTCACGACTCATTCTGTGCCTAGTGTCAGATTCTTAATTTTTCTCCATTTTAACTCCCGGGTCTGATCTTTGGGCTTCCGGCGTATAACAATATCTCCCCCTTGAAAATATTCATCCTCGATGTTGGAAAACTTACAGAAAAGCAGAGAACTGCAATTATTATATTCAAACACTGATCATTTAAGTCGAAAACCAACGGAATGACTACATCCGATTCAAACTACATAGCTAAACTGAATTCACTAATCATACATACATCCATATACATACAAGAAACTTGGACACATGAATTGAACACGAAAACTAAATGGAGTTTTAGGTCAAAACTGATACCTCAAGTTGGAATTGAGCCGGTAGAGAATAAATATGGATATTTAGCCATCATATCCACTTAGGCTTCCCACATAGCTCCTTCAACATGCTGATTCCTCCATAACACTTTAAGTGATGCTACTTTCTTATTCCTTAGCCTTCGAACCTAATGTTCCAGTATTTCTATCGGAACCTCCTTATAACTGAGGCAGTCTTTTACACCAACACTGTCCACAGGGATGACTAGAGCTGGATCACCCAAATATTTCTTCAAGAGGGATACATGAAAAACAAGATGCACGGAAGCTAATTCTGAGGGAAACTCTAGCTCATAGGCCACCTTGCCAACACGTCTCACGATCCGGTACGGGCTGACATAGTGGGGACTAAGTTTCCCTTTCTTTCCGAACCTCATCACTCCCTTCATGGAAGACAACTTCAGAAATACCCAATCATCAACCTCAAATTCTAATAATCTCCTTCTCATGTTGGCATATGACTTTTGGCGACTCTGAGCGGTTTTCTACCAATCCCTTATCAACTAAAACTTCTCCATTGCCTAATGAACCGAATTTGGTCCTATCATCACTGCTTCACCAACTTTGAACCAACCAATCGGAGACCTACATCTCCTCCCATAGAGAGCCTCGAGCGGTGCCATTTGAATACTGGCATGGCAGCTGTTATTGAAGGCAAACTCGATAAGAGGAAAATTCTCATCCCAGATACCTTTGAAGTCAAGTACGCATGCTCTCAACATGTCCTCGAGAGTCTGAATTGTCCGCTCTGCTTGACCATCTATTTTCGAGTGAAATGCCATGCCGAGCTTAACCTGGTTACTCAGTCCTTTTTAAAATGACTTCCAAAACTGAGAGGTAAATTGAGTACCTCTATCTTAAATAATGGATAAGGGCACTCCATGCAATCAGACTAGCTCCCGAACATATAGTTTGGCATGGTCCTCTGCTGAATCCATGGTTTTGACCGGTAGAAAATGAGCAGCCTTGGTCAACCGGTCTACCACAACCCAAATGGAGTCGTATTATCGACGAGTACGAGGTAAACCTGTGACGAAGTCCATATTGATTTCTTCCCACTTCCAAGTAGGAATGCTGATATGTTGAATCATGCCTCCCGGTCTCTGATGCTCAACCTTTACTTGTTGACAGTTCGGAGACTTAGCTATGAATTCTATGAAGTCTTTCTTCATGCCATTCCACCAATAGACTTCCCGTAAGTCATGGTACATCTTGGTGGCACCTGGATGGATAGGATACCTAGATCCATGATCCTCATGCAACATCCAGTTCCTCAAATCGTCAACATTTAAACCACATAGGTGACCCTAGAACCGAAGCATGCCATCTCCCCCTTTTGAGAAGACCTCCACCTTTTGATTCTGAACGACTTCCTTTAACTTTACCAAAATCGGGTCCTCATCTTGTCTAGTTTACATATCACTTGCCAAGGAAGATTCTGATCCATTCTGAACAATAACATCGCCATCGATCGAGTCAACCAAATGAACCCCCAAACTTGCTAGTCGATACGCATCTTTTATCAGCTCTTTCTGCCCCTCATCCACATGAGACACACTCCCCATAGAGAGTCAACTAAGTGCGTTCGCTACTACGTTAGCCTTACCCGGATGGTAAAGGAGACACATATCATAGTCGTTAAGTAGCTCCAACCACCTCCTTTGTTGAAGATTGAGATCCTTCTCCACGAACACATATTGTAAGCTCTTATGGTCCATAAATACATCCACGTGGACCCCATACAAATAATGTCGCCATATCTTAAAGGTGAATACCACCGCGGCCAATTCAAGATCATGGGTCAGATAATTCTTGTCATGAACTTTCAACTGTCTAGAGGCATATGCTCTGACTTTCCCATGCTACATCAACACGCACCAAATGCCGATCCTTGAAGCATCATAATACACCATGAACCCATCGATACCCTCCAGTAGAGTTAACAATAGTGCTAAGGTAAGTCGAGTCTTCAACTCTTAGAAGCTCTTCTCACAAACCTCCGACCATTGGAACTTCACCTTCTTCTGGGTCAATTTGGTTAAGGGTGATGCAATCAAAGAGAAACCTTAAAAAAAATCTCCGATAGTAGCCATCTAAACCCAAGAAGCTCCAAATATCTGAAGGATTCACCGGGCTAGGCCAATTCTTCACCCATCTACTTTCTAAGAGTCCACCGTTATGCCTTCACTTGATACCACTTGGCCCAAAAACACCACAAAGTTCAACCAAATCTCACACTTGTTGAATTTGGCATATAATTGGCGATCCTTGAGTCTGTAGCACTACTCTCAAATGAGCGGCATGCTCCTCCTCACTTTGAGAGTATATCAAGATGCCATCGATAAACACAATCATGAACATATTCAGGTATGGCTTGAACACCCTGTTCATCAAGTACATAAAATTTGTAGGAGCATTTGTTAGTCCAAAAGACATAACTACAAACTCATAATGATCATGCTGCATCCTGAAGGTTGTCTTCGGGATGTCACTTTCCCGAACTCTGACCTGATGGTACCCATATCTAAGATCTATCTTTGAGAAACACTTGGCACCCTTAAGCTGGTCGAATAAATCATCAATCCTAGGTAGAGGGTAAATGTTCTTGATGGTGACTTTGTTCAATTGCCGATAGTCAATACATATTCGAAGAGAACCATCTTTCTTTTGGACAAAGAGAACTGGTGTACCCCATGGGGACTTGCTCGATTTGATGAAACCCTTATCTAACAGGTCCTTCAACTGCTCTTTCAACTCTTTTAGCTTGGATGGAGCCATTCTGTAGGGAAGAATAGATGTAGGATGCGTCTCAGGAAGAAGGTCAATACCAAAATCAATCTCCCGCTCAGGAGGGATTCTCGGTAAATCATCTGGGAAGACTTCTGGATACTCACGTACTACTAGAACTGACTAAATAGTCGGGGTCTCAGATTCAACATCCTTAACCCTAACTAGATGGTACACACAACCCTTAGAAATCATCTTTCTTTCCTTAAGGTAGGAAATGAAATAACCTATAAGTACAACTGAACTACCCTTTCATTCTAAGGCTGTCTCAACCGAAAATCTGAACTCTACTGCCCGGGTTCTACAATTAATTGAGGCATAACATGCAAATAGCCAATCCATGGTGAGGATAACATCAAAATCGGTCATGTCTAACTTTATCAGATCTGCTGAAGTGACTTTCTGAAGGACTGAGACTGGGCAACTTCTGTACACCCGTCTAGCTATTACTGAGTCACCTACTAGAGTAGAAACTGAGAAGGGTTCTGACAAGTTTTTGGGACTGACTCCGAAGGTAATGGCCACATAAGGTGTAAGAAAAGACAAGGTAGCCCCTAGATATAACAAAGCATAAAAATCAAGATGGAAAACTCGTAACGTACTAGTGACCACATTTGGAGAGACATCTTGCTCCAGGCAGGATGCTAAGGCATAAAATCTGTTTGGCACTGATCGCCACCTATGCTAGTAGATGCTCCCTACTGTGATGAGCGTGTGGGAGGGGCTGCTGAAATAGAAACTAGGCCTCGGCCTCCATCCTGATCCTATCTTGCTGCTGGGTAATCCCTAAGCATGTGTTCAGGCTTCCCACACTCGAAACAAGCACCTGAACCTGCCAAGCACTGGCCCGTGTGCCCTCGACCACACCTGCAGCAAGCTGGGATACTAGAATCTGCGGGTCTACTGCTCTGACCCCTAGAGCCTGATGCTCGCCCTCTCTGATAGTGCCTCGGTCAGGATGGCACACTCAATATAGAAGATGTTAGGGATGACGACCTCTGGGGATGCTTTTATCCATGCCCACCACCTGATCTCGGTTGTGATAACCTGTGGTCATCGGTCCTGGCCCTCTTTGCCTCCCTCTCTCTCAGATGTGCCGCATTTATTTGCTGGGTGTACAAAACTATCCAAGGAAATCCATGTCCTAGTGGAGCTTAACGGTCCTATAGTCTTTTTCCAAATAGCCCGCTACTCCATGAATAAACCTGCTCACCCTGCGCCCTCTGATCAGCCACTAACTCCGAGGCGTACTTTGATAGGCGAGTGAACTCAAGAGCATACTCCTACACCATTATCCTCTCCTGCTTAAGATTTACGAACTCAGCTGCCTTTAGCTTCCTCATCTCACGAGGGAAGAACCGATCTAAGAATGCAACATGGAACTCCTTCCAAGTGATCGGGCCTACTCCGGCGACCCTACTATCTTTCCATTGGCGAAACCAGATGTGCGCGACCCCTTTCAACTGGTACGAGGCCAACTCCACGCACTCAACTCCATTCACCCCCATGACTTGGGTGATCTTCACTATTTCATCTATGAACTCATGCGGGTCCACATCCACTTTTGACCCAAGGAATCCTGGCGGGTTCATTCTCAAGAAATCCCTGACTCGAGTTGGCGCTGCATTGCCATTTTGAGGAACCTACTAAATTGCCTCCTGATTGACCTAGCGATCAAGGCCTGCGCAAGCATCTGAATATCTGCCCGAAACTTAGCATGGGCAACTGGCTCCGGTGCCTGATGCTCTTGAACTGGTGGGGTCTGCCGGTGCCCATTGTCGTTACCATCCTCGTGGCCTTATCCATTTCAATTACTTTTACCATTTACTCTTCGGCTTACCATAATTCTGCAATCGCGAATAGCACGAATTAGAAGGATAGGGAGACATTTCATTGCAAGATATAGATCATGAAAGAAGGTAACATTTCCTAAATGTCTCGTAGCCTCTTTGTCATATGTGTGGTGCGCTTCACACCCATAAAAAAGACTCTACTTAATGAGGCTTTCGGAATACCCTAGGACACTTCAAACCTATTTCTCTGATACCAAGTTTGTCACAACCCAAACGAAGGCCAGGGTCGCAACACAAGACAAGGATCCCCGAGAGACTCCAAGTCGACCCATGGAATAAACTTACATCTCGATTAATAAATAGAAGAATCAACAACATAATTATAGTGGAATTCTAGATTAAACATAACATCAAAATACACAATCTGAAGCTTAACAAAACCATATCTTCGGAAAGCCTCTAAACATGACGAGTTGATGGGACAATACCCCAACTAACTCAACAATCTGAAACTGAAAGTACATAAGAATATCTGCATAGTTTAGTCCTCAGGAGATGAGGACTCACCAACAATGTGTGATGCTATCTCAGAAGACTGACTATGATTAGGGCTGAGCCTGAGAGCTGAGTCCTGTATCATGAAATGGTGTAGCATAGAGTATGCGGTAAGTACGTGGAATGTACCGAGTATACAAGGTACACAAAATCGCTTAATTAAGTAAAACCATTTAAAGACAAAACATAATGTAAAACATAAACATTAGGAATCTGAGAGTAGGTCTTGCATGCATTCTTTCTGAAATCATGATCTCATCTTATCATAACATAACATAACATCATCACTGAATCGATTGACTCAAAGCTGAAATATGATATTTATAAGTAAAACTTAACATTGAATCAAACCTGCTTTAGAACATGTATCAATGTATAAATCTCAATAATGATGAACATGCGAAACTGAAATCATGAGGAACAATGGGAGACTCATCTTTTAACCGACATACCACGATATAGCTTACGTGGTCCCAACTATCACACTCAAGTGGGTAGAGCCGTCCCAAGCCTTGCCAGGGCTAGGGATGATACCATGATATTGATATCAAGCTCGTGGACCAATAGGGTCGGGGATAGCTCACAAGGTACGTCCTGAAGTAATATATATAAGTATAAACCTATGTTGGAACGTAGTTTTGAGGCATAGGGTGATTGACCCTTAGCCTACTCGATGCTAGACACTACTCCCAAAAATATGCATATGCTCTACATTGTTATTCAACGAAGTTCAACATCATCTATTGACGAAGCTCAAATACATCTCAAATATGAAATCATGCATATGAGAAGCTTTAACTCAAATCATACCACAAGCTAAAAGATAATTGGGAGTCTTCGCTCCTAAGCCTGTGGTAAGCTTAATTTGATAATTGTAAATCATACTTTGAACATGTGGGCATTGCCCAAAGCATTATCATACTAGATAATACTCAATTCACATCGAAAACATCATTATAAACTTGGGTAGCTGAAACCATGCTTTTCTTTGTAATATCTCATCATCATAATGCATTCATCACAATTTTTCATAAACTTTTCAACAATAGGCTTTTTAATTCCTAAAGCTAGAAACATGATTTTTAATTGAAAACATTATAAATTTTTCCCATGCTTCATAATTCAATGGTAGAAACATATTTAAATCATACATATGTAAAGAATTAGGAAATTCATGCATTGGGTTAAAACCCCATAGAATAGGCTTAGAAATTCCATGATTTAGAGAGGGATTAGGCATGGGTGTGAAAGAATTCACCCATTCATAACCCTACATACTGTTTGTAGCTGATTCTTACACTTCTTTGATAGCCCAAGAAGCAATTAAAGAGAAATTGAAGAACACTAAGCTTAATCACCCTCACTCACCTTCAACCTCGCATGCATGAATGTAAATGGCCTAAAATGAACTTAACCCCTTTAAAAGTCATCATTCAAAACTCAAAATGATGTAGTTTAGGCCTTAGGATCTTAGGAATTACGGAAAAGCCGTTACTACATTCACATAAAATAACTGCCAGATGGTCCCAATGAGGGACCCAATGACTTATCCTCTATGGCCACGACTCGTGGCATGACCCGTGAAGTACACAGCTTCTCAAATCTGTTGATCTCGTAACAGAAGACTTAACGACTCATTACCTGGTGACCACGACTCGTGGTCACCATCCGTAATGTACACTACCTCAGTCTCAATAAATTATTCCCTGCTTGGCCACGACTGTCACACCCCGCCTTGGGGGGTATGACTGGCACCTGGTGCCCTACTAGGAGCTGAACTACTGGACTGCTAAGCCTAGGCACATCTGGTGCCTGGCTGGCTCTAACTCACATTTCTGGAAATAAAGGGCTATATAACGGCTGTAAACACAGCCCCCGGCCCATTGGCCTATAGCCTCCTGTACCTGTAATAACAGCTGACCAGAACATGCAACTATAGGGAACCCTATGCGGGCCGACAAGGCCACCATGCTGTCTAGTTATCTGCAACTCAGCAATAACATACTAGAAGGCTACGTGACCGGCAAGGTCACCACTACTGTTAAACTTATAGCCCCACACGGCCAACATAAAAGAAGAAAAAGTACTAATAGCTAACAACTGCACGGCCTCACACGACCGACTCATCTGACCACAGGGAGATATATACAGACTGCAAGCCTCTAGGAATAGCAATAGAAATGATCGGGACAGGGCCCCGACCTACCCGTACAATACAACAAAAGAAACTGAAATACACCTCTGGAATTCAGTCTCCGGATGACAGGAGCTAAATACTCGATCGCTGATAGGAATCACGTGGTATCGCCTGCTCATCTACGAGTACCTGCAGGCAAGTAATGCAGTGCTCCACCGGGCGTCAGTACCGCTGGTATTGAGTATGTAAAGCAATAACTGAAAGAAACATCTGAAAATAATAATGCAACTGATAAAACTGAAGTAAGAAGAATTAGATTAACTGTCTGGCAATGTAAGTCATACCTTCTCTCATTTATACTGAAAGGAAATAGGGGTCGTACCTGGAGACGTATCACTCAACTGCTGATCTACTCGTATCTAACGTGATATGACATAACATAACATAACATAATATAGCACACAGAAACCTTACCCGGCCCCCATAAGCCGGGAGGTACAACCAGCACAGAATCTACACCCCTACCCCGGTCATCCCATCTCCTATACTAGCTATAAGCATCCCGCCAGTCCCCTGGGTATGCACTTGGGCTCGCTGAGCCCCTGACTATAACTGTACCTGAGTCCGAAGGACTCCTGAATCAATACCCGGGCGTATCCGCTCGACGGGGGTGTATAAAAGCCGACCAAGGCAAAATATGGGGAAAACTGGCATCCCATCTTCGTCCCCTAGGGGAAGGCATGCCACTCCGTAGAGCGACGTATCCTCGTCCTCTGGCGGACGAGTCGATACAGCTATTAACCCTGGGGCGGTCATGGATGCTAGGTAGTCCAACCCCAAACAATACAACAGTCTCAACTAGTAATACTGTCTGTATATCTCACATGCTGAGACTAATAGGGGTAAAGTATTGTATATACTACATGCTGAACTAGTGATAGCAATCTGTGCATATTTAATACGTGCTGAGGCTGGTAAATATTTATATATGAATATAGTCTCTGCCAAACTGTACTGGGGCAAATGCTATACGAAATATAGTATTTCTATTGCAACCTATGCTATATACTGAGTTTCTGTATTAACGTGATTTACTATTCCTAACATGCGTTCTAAACTTTATTTTAGCCTGCTATTCTGTTTCTGAGGTGCTTTACGGATATTGCATCACTTTACGGAGTTTCAACTGAATACAATAATATCTTAACATTTCGTATTACATCACATACTGAGCATGCCGGGCAGTTTCTAACACTTGTGTTAGAATCTATGTCGTACTAGTAAGTTTCACGCAAGTTACATCTTGATGCTTCTAATACCGTATCAACATTCATAATAAACGTAACACTCAACTTCTGAACATTCCATTGGCCTGTAAATTACTATACTGTACCGATATTACTTAACTTGCCGAGGGAACTAGCTTTACATACCTTATCCTTGAATTATTCGTCTATCGGACGAGGCTCGGCTGGTACTTCAACTGTTTTCTCCCAACTGCATGCATAAATATGTCAATCAATACTAAATACAACTTTACTTTAAAGAGTAACGTCGCTTTCGATATAGTTTATAGCCTAAACTTAGGCTTATCGAAAGACGGTCGAAAACTCACTATTTTTCAGCGGTCCAGAAGGGAGAAATATTCACTTCCCAGCTAGGAACACATAGAAACTAATTTAGAGCAATTCCACTTACCTTAGCTCGGTAGCTCGACAGTTCGTCGGCCGTATTTCACGAAACTAAATCCGTAGGAATGCTCTTTGCTGCTAAATACCTCGGTATCTGAGGTTAATTTGAGTTTGGGCAACGTTTAGCAGCGTAATCGGACGATAATATATTACCTTTCTTCGTCCCTCTCTGCCCTCTGCATTTTCTGGAAATTTTCATAAGTTTTAAATGAAATAAACCGAAGTGGGGCTTTATATACTTGAGCCTGGACAGGGCCAACGTGTCACGGAGCCAACGCGGAGGCTCCTCCTCCATGACACGCTGCCATCGCGGAGGGGTTCTGCCTCGGCTCCTTCCGCGATGGTTCGACAGGTTTCTCGTCCGATCTTTTCCTGGGCCTTTCTCTAGCACATATGGCCTTCAGATATGCTTAACCAACGTGCGAATAGGTCATCTAGGTGCTGGGAATCCTACGGGGTATAACATTCTCCCCCCCTTAAGAACATTCGTCCTCGAATGTATACTGCCATCTAGAGGACTATACTTACTTGTTTAGAAATATTTTGGCAGAGTTTCCCCTGTAATATGGACTATACCAAAAACCTGAAATGCAGAAAAGTCTAATACAGGTACTGTACACAATACTGTAGGATTCACTGGATGGTTACGTATCAATTTTCCTCATTTATACACATACAACCATAAGATACTACATAAGCAATAATACGGACATACCTGTCGCCTGACTAGGCCTGGAATAGGTGAGGATATCTGGTCCTCATATCTTCCTCCGCTTCCTAAGTCATCTCCTCTCGGTTCCTGTTACGCCTCTATACCTTGATAGACGTAATATCTTTAGTCCTCAATCTGCGAATCTGTCTGTTTAAGATAGTTATTGGAACCTCTTCATAGGCCAGCTTTTTCGTAACCTGGATATTCTGCACTGGGACTGCTCTGGACGGGTCTCCTATGCATTTCCTCAGCATAGATACATGAAAGACCAGATGAACGGATTCTAATTTTGGAGGCAAATTCAACTCATATGCTACTCGGCCTGTCCTTCGACGAATCCGATAAGTCCCAACAAACCTCGGCCTGAGCTTATCTTTCTTGCCGGACCTTATTACCTCTTTCATTAGGGATACTTCAGAAATACCCAGTCATACACATCAACTCCAATTTTCTGCGCCGCACATCTGCATATGATTTCTGGCGGCTCTGTGCAGTCAGTAAGCATTCTTTGGATAAGCTTTACCTTTTCCTTTGACTGCTGAACAATGTCTGGGCCAACCAACACTGACTCTCTGATTTCAAACACCATTCGGCAATCTGCATTTTCGCTCGCATAATGCCTCAAAAGGCGCCATCTGGATGGCTGAATGATAGCTATTATTGTATGCAAATTCAATTAACGGTAAATGCTCACTTTGGCTACTACCGAAATCTAGCACACACGCTCGCAACATTTCTTCGGGCGTCTAAATTGTGCGCTCAACCTGCTCATCTATCTAAGGGTGGGAAGCTGTGCTTAGATTAATCTACATCCCCAGCCCCTTCTGGAACAATTTCCAAAAACCTAGCCGTGAATTGCGCTCTTCTGTCTGAAATAACGGATACTGGCACTACATGCAATCTGACTATCTCTCGGATATACCACTCCGCATAATCTCCAGCCGAGAAAGTAGTTCTAACTTGCAAAGAATGAGCTGATTTAGTCAATCTTTCAACTATTACCCATATAGAGTCATGTCTGTGTCTGGCACGGGGTAGTCCTGCCACAAAATCCATATTCACCGCTTCCCATTTCCAGAGAGGCACAGCTATGTCCTGAGTTAACCCGCCTGGTTTCTGATGTTCTGCTTTCGCCTGATGGCAGTTAGGACACTGGACTACAAATTCAGCACTTTCTCTTTTCATATCTGGCCACCAGTAGTTTTCTTTGATATCATGGCACATTTTCGTCGCGCCTGGGTGAAGAGAATAGCGGGCGTAATGCGCCTCGCTCATAAGCTGCTGGCGATGCCCCAAATATCTGGAACACAAATGCGGCCTTTATATCGTAACACTTCATCCCCGGTTATCTGAAAATATGTCACCTCTCCTTACTGAACCTTGTGTTCAAGTTGAACCTGGCTAGGGTCTCCATACTGCCATTCCTTTACTTCCACCACTAACGACAACACTGCGACATTCTGTATTATCGCTCTTTAAGGCATAAACTACTGCAGCTAACTCCAGGTCATGGGTAAGATAATTCTTTTCATGTTTCTTCAACTTCCTGAAAGCATAAGCTATTACTTTATCATGCTGCATCAACCCTCTGTATCCCCTGGCGATACTAACACTGGAGTTGATGTTAACCTGGCTTTTAACTCTTGGAAGTTCTGCTCACACGCCTCAGTCTACTGGAACTTTGCTGCCTTCTGTGTCAATTTAGTCAGAGGTGCTACTAAGGTGGAAAATCCTTCCACAAACCCTCTGCAGTACCCGGCTAACCGCAGGGACTGTGTACTTCGATCGGAGTGGTAGGTCTAGGCTATGTCTTCACTACTTTGATTTTCTGTGTATCGATCTATACACCAGCCTCCGACACAATGTGACCAAAAAGGCTGCTAAACTCAACCAAAATTCACATTTACAAATATTGACGTATAACTGACGGTCATACTGGTTAATTATACCGGAGAATCTGACAAGTAATCTACCGGTATAGCTAGAGCTTATCTGGCCTTCTGGCCGCATGCTAAGGCTACTTGTTGCTAAGGTAACCTTGAACGGCTATGTTCACACCGTGTGGCCGTATCTGATCAGGGGGTCCTGATATTGACCATGACCTCTAATGATCTGGCTGCATAACCTTAAGTAACTGAATAGTCGGGTTGAATGACCCAAATGTGGCAGTAGTCTAACAATACTCTAACCGTTCTACTTGAGTGCTTATAGTTCATGCATAACCGCAGACTTATGGGCATCTAATTGCTCTGTTATTTTGCTTAAACCACTGTAAGGCTGGGCTTAATCAAACTTACTCCCAGGCGATCAATCTCTGGATCTTCACGGGGAGTCTACTGATCCCCTGGTCTTAATAAACACTATGCTAGCAGGGTACTATCAATTTCTTATGCCTTGTGTGTATCCACTTGGATTTATACTACTATTCTGGGGAATTCTCGGTCTTATGAGCTATTCTGTAAATACTGGCTTTCTGCTAGGGCTCTGTATCTAAATATCTTACGAAAACCAGCTGAATTACTAGTCTGTCGCTGACTACTGATGTGGACCCTTCCTTGGGGTACCCACGGGTATACTGACTGGGACGGCCGGCTGACTTATGGGGTGTTCCACATACTAACTGCTAGGTTGGTTAAGGCCGACTCTCACCTACAAGACTGGAAAAAAAATGACGTACGACCACTTAACATACTAGAACAATTCCGGTATTGCTAATTTCTAAAATTTTCCTATTCGGCCTCTAATCCTGGTTCTAGCACATGCACTACTGTTACCGATCTTCAGGGATGCCTCCCTGCTAATGCAGGCGCCAGCTAGTCATTAGACCATCTAACTGTGCTCTTATCATCTAGCCATCTGATTCAGGCCATTAACTCTAGTAAGCTTCCAGAGCCTAGATCTGGCAACAACATATAAGTCCATTAACTTATTAACTGAGAACTGAGACAGTTCCTATGACTTCATACGTAATTCACATTTAATCTGCCCCTTTCTCTTCTCCTTTCCCTCTCTCCTTTCTTCTCTCCTTTCTTTCTTTCTTCTCTCTTCTCTCTCTTTTTCTCCCATTTTTTTTTAGCAAGGGGACCCTGCAATGCAATTTGTACATGCTTTCTATTACTAATCAGTATCGGTGATTATACCCCTTAGGTAGCTACTCACAGCATACCTATTATCTGTATATATATATATCGCTAGCTACGTACAATATGTATTGAATTCTGCGGTAACACATAATCTCTGACATGCTCTGCTGAGTCTCACACCATACATGATACACCGCTTCTACGACCTAATAATATCTCTTGTCCTGACTTATCATTTCATTGCATTGTCACCCCATTCTGAAAGTAACAAACATAAACACTTTAGTTATTGTCTGCTGTTTCAAATTCTGCCACTCTTGCGATGTGGGGTCGACGTTCGAATCTGGTAGCGTTACTAGGCATATATTGAGAGCCCATGACTGTCTGCTGGGCCTTATCTCTAGGCTACACTAGATTAGAATTGCTGTATCGGTAACTTCTAAACTTTTCCATAGCGGACATACTACGGTATTCTGAACCGCAATCTTACTGTCAGCCCAAGGCTTAATCCTTAATACGATATTTTATCAATCCGGGGGTAATTCTAATTTCCCCACAAGATCTGACATTCCTGCTTCTTTCCCTCATCTTACTTAAGCTGAACTCTGGGGTTCAAGGTACCTGCTCTTCATTGTTAACAAGATTGTTGGTCCTGTATCAGTTCATACTTCCCCTGACTTGGAGTCAGACCTATCTGATTCACATGACCCCTCACCTCTTCGATATCACAACCGGATCATAACTACAATCTTACAGGTATGTCTTGCTATCCGTTAACATACGTGGCGGACTTGGCCCTTTTTCTGACTCGAACTTGACTATTACTAAGCATTCATTACTAACAGATCTTTTACCCCTGCTTCGGGTAAGCTAAATAGTCTTACTTTCTTTACTGGCTTATTACCATAAGGGTCTGCACAACTTACGGAATCATAGGGGCTCTTTATACTTTCTAATACATACTAGGATCAATCGCCCATCTTTACTTACCGCTGGATTTGGCAACCCCATCTCAAGTCTTATGCCCCTTTACTATACTGGCATCAAAATCAAGAGGTAGGAATAACCCTTTTCTTATTGCAACAAATAAAAGCATTTAACTGTACCATATCCAAAAAGATGTATTTGGGATTCCTGCATTTCCCTCTCTTTCTTATACTTACCTGGTGGCCTGACCTTGTCTGTAATCTTAATCAGATCTTATATAGCTAATAAATAAATCAACTCATATGTACATTACACTCCTGACTTCCTATTCTGACATTATTGACATATACTGGGGATAGTACCGATAAAGGTATCATGCTGGGAGGTTTCGAGTACCTCCTCCTGCTATTGTAGTTATCATTTAACTGGCTGATGCCCTCTTCTGTTGCTATATCTGATCTTCTGCCTGTGATATGATAATGCTGATCTGCCTTTGTATCTGTAATCAAAGAATACGGTAAGTTTATAGGGACTCAACCCTACGCTATACCTCTCTAAAGCACGACTGACTTAGAAGGAAGCGTAACCATCCTATCATGCCTCGCAGCCTCCTGCCTATAGTATGTGGTGCACAACACATCCATAGACAAGACTCTGCTTAGCACGGCTTGCAGATTCCCTAGGATACGACCTGCTCTGATACCAAGTTTGTCACACCCCACCTTGGGGGGTATGACTGGCACCTGGTGCCTTACTAGGACCTGAACTACTGGACTACTATGCCTAGGCACATCTGGTGCCTGGCTAGCTCTAACTCACATTTCTGGAAATAAAGGGCTATATAACGGCTGTAAACACAGCCCCCGGCCCATTGGCCTATAGCCTCCTGTACCTGTAATAACAGCTGACCAGAACATGCAACTATAGGGAACCCTATGCAGGCCGACAAGGCCACCATGCTGTCTAGTTATCTGCAACTCAGCAATAACATACTAGAAGGCTACGTGACCGGCAAGGTCACCACTACTGTCAAACTTATAGCCCCACACGGCCAACATAAAAGAAGCAAAAGTACTAATAGCTAACAACTGCACGGCCTCACACGACCGGCTCATCTGACCACAGGGAGATATATACAGACTGCAAGCCTCTAGGAATAGCAATAGAAATGATCGGGATGGCCCTGACCTACCCGTACTATACAACAAAAAAAACTGAAATACACCTCTGGAATTCAGTCTCCGGATGACAGGAGCTGAATACTCGATCGCTGATAGGAATCACGTGGTATCGCCTGCTCGTCTACGAGTACCTGCAGGCAAGTAATGCAGCGCCCCACCAGGCGTCAGTACCGCTGGTACTGAGTATGTAAAGCAATAACTGAAAGAAACATCTAAAAACAATAACGCAACTGATAAAACTGAAGAAGAATTAGATTAACTGTCTGGTAATGTAAGTCATACCTTCTCTCATTTATACTGAAAGGAAATAGGGGTCGTACCTGGAGACGTATCACTCAACTGCTGATCTACTCGTATCTAACGTGACATGACATAACATAACATAACATAATATAGCACACAGAAACCTTACCCGGCCCCCATAAGCCAGGAGGTACAACCAGCACAGAATCTACACCCCTACCCCGGTCATCCCATCTCCTATACTAGCTATAAGCATCCCGCCAGTCCCCTGGGTATGCACTTAGGCTCGCTGAGCCCCTGGCTATAACTGTACCTAAGTCCGAAGGACTCCTGAATCAACACCCGGGCGTATCCGCTCGACTGGGGTGTATTAAAGCCGACCAAGGCAAAATATGGGGAAAACTGGCATCCCATCTTCGTCCCCTGGGGGACGGCATGCCACTCCGTAGAGCGACGTATCCTCATCCTCTGGCGGACGAGTTGATACAGCTATTAACCCTGGGGCGGTCATGGATGCTAGGTAGTCCAACCCCAAACAATACAACAGTCTCAACTAGTAATACTGTCTGTATATCTCACATGCTGAGACTAATAGGGGTAAAGTATTATATATACTACATGCTGAACTAGTGATAGCAATCTGTGCGTATTTAATACGTGCTGAGGCTGGTAAATATGTATATATGAATATAGTCTCTGCCAAACTGTACCGGGGCAAATGCTATACGAAATATAGTATTTCTGTATTAACGTGATTTACTATTCCTAACATGCGTTCTAAACTTTATTTTAGCCTGCTATTCTGTTTCTGAGGTGCTTTACGGATATTGCATCACTTTACGGGGTTTAAACTGAATACAATAATATATTAACATTTCGTATTACATCACATACTGAGTATGCCGGGCAGTTTCTAACACTTGTGTTAGAATCTATGTCGTACTAGTAAGTTTCACGCAAGTTACATCTTGATGCTTCTTATACCGTATCAATGATCTTGGGCAGATTTATATGCCCAAGTGATACTCAAACGTATCATTTTTACCTTGTTTGTTGTGCAATGTGTATATAATATCATGTAATTAGTAATAAAATGCGAATTTATACTAACCAACATGATTAGCATTTGTTTTGCAGGTAAATGTGATTTTTAGGAGCTAAAATGCATGTTGGAATTATGTCGGAGTTGGACTTGGATGCGAGCGTGGAAAAGACCTTGGAATGCACATTTTATAGGGGCTCTGCGATGGAGCCGTGCCACGCTACCATCGCGGTAGCACACTGCCTGAACATGAATTAAAATGGCAAAATCCAGTGTCCCTTCACGTCAGCTCCGTGGCACGGAGAGAGGCCTCCGCGTTGGCCTCCGTGCCACGTTGAGGTTAATTTACCAGACCCTGGAAATTCCAGTGAAGGTCCGCGTCCACGCCGTGTCACGGAGGCAGTGCTCCGCGTTGGCCTCCGTGACACGTTGCTTGTTATTCCGGGAAAAATTTCCCACTAGTATAAATAGCACACTTAGGTTTATTTTAATTAGTTTTTTAGTTTTTAGACTGAGTTCAGAAGTGGAGAGCAAGGACGTGGGTTAGTAGCAGTTGAAGAACGAAAAAGCTAAGGGATTTCTTCTCTTCCTTTCTTCTTTCTATCAATTGTACGTATGATTTACACTAATTTTAGGATGATCAATCCACAAATGAGTGGCTAATTCTCTTACTTGCTGAGGTTTTGAACATGTGTAATGAATTTTGATTATAATTGATATGGTTTTCTTCTTCTTCTTTAATGTTGTTCTATTAATTCTTGTTCTTACTGCATTAGTGCATGACCAACATTAATGTATATCTAAAAAGTCCAATTTCACTCGAAAGAGCAAGAAATTGGAAAGTTGTGAATTAATAGGGTATTGTTCTTAACTTGATTTGGGAAAATTGGGTTTTGATGTGCTTTCCTGATAGAAATATACTTGAAAGCCGTATTAGTCAATTTAGGAACCGGAATTGTAGTGCTAGGTCATAATTTGCATTTGATCACAGAAATGTAGACGGATGGTTTATGATTCTAAAGTGAAATTAAATACGAGAGTTTTAATTTCTAGGCTAATGTTCTTGGCTAGCAACATGAAGAAGAGATTAACCAAATTATCATGATTATCAAGTTCATTACTTGTTCTTAACCTTGGCATGTTCATATCCATTGTCTAAATTCACAAGTAAATAGTTGTTATTAATTGTAGTATATATAGTTTAGAAACAAAAACTCAAGTAACTAGTGGTTACATTGTTGTTAGCATAATTAGAAGTGAAATAGGAATATAGTAAACTAGGCAATTTTACGTATCTTGAGCCTCCTTGGATCGATACTTGGCTACTTATCCACTTTATTATTTGTTTGACCACGTGCACTTGCGTGTCAGTTTATAATATATAATACCAACCTGAGCGGAACACCGAACAAGTTTTTGGCGCCGTTGCCGGGGAGGCTAGGCGATTTGTAAAATTGTGTTTAGTGTAAATTTACTGTATTTTTACTTTTATTTTCTTAAGTGTTAACAACTTGGTCTTAGCCTGTATTTTGCAGATTTTGTTTCTGTGAACACTGGCAAGGGACAAAGAGCTGGTGGGATCTTACTTAGAGCCTGAACGTGAATTTCATAGTCAATGTAGAGAAGCTCTACGAAAGAAGCTGCAGTTGCTTAATCAGTCTATGATGGAGCAACAAAATCCACCAGTTGTGCGGGCAGTTTTAGTGCCCGATGAAGCAGCAGCAAGGCTGGTTCGCGAGGTGGCAATCCCACACGCTAATAATGTACATTCTAGCATCCGCAAACCAGAGCCTGGAGGGAGGTTTGAATTAAAGCAGAATATGGTGCAACTTTTGCACACAAGCGGGCAGTTTACCGGTCTCCCTCATGAAGATCCACAACAACATCTCCAAAACTTTTTGGAGATAAGTGACACTTATATACCCGCTGGAGTGTCACCTGAGTATGTTCGGGTCACCTTATTTCCATTTTCCTTACTTGGTGAAGCCAAGAGGTGGTTAAAAGCTGAACCACCCAATTCTATATCAACGTGGGATGATCTTGCACGGAAGTTTTTGATCAGATTTTTCCCTTCTGGTAAAACAGCCAGACTTAGAAGTCAAATTCTAAGTTTTAAACAGAGGGAAGGAGAAAATCTCTATCAAGCCTGGGAAAGATTTAAATCCATGTTGCGGGACTGTCCTCATCATCATCAGTCCAATGAGGTGTTGGTACACACCTTTATTGAGGGTTTGGAACCCCACACTAAAATTCTGTTAGATTCAGCAGCTGGAGGGCAAGCGCTGGAAAAGACCTATGAGGAGCTGTACACTTTGCTCAACCGAATTTCACAAGGCAATCCAGAATGGAATGCAGATTCTTCAAGAGGTGGAGCAAGGAAAGCAGCGGGAGTGCTTGAAGTGGATGGATTCACAGCTATCGCTGCACAGATAGCTGCTTTGCAAAATCAGTTAAACACTCACTTCAGCAATATCAATTTGAACCAGCCTTCAGCGTCAGTCAATGCAGTTCAACAGATGTGGTGTGAAGTGTGTGGTAGTAGTGAGCATTCAGCTGAATGTTGTGGTGCAAATACTGATTCTGTTAACTTTGTGGGCAATGCACAGAGAAATCAGCAGCAGTTTGGTAGTGGCTACAACTCAAATTGGAGGAACCATCCGAATTTTTCGTGGGGTAGCAACAATCAACAATGCCAAAGTTCAGGGCAGGGTATGTACAGAAACCAAGGAGGGCAACAAAATTATCAAGCTCAGTTCAGAAATCACAATGCCCCTCCTCCACCACCATCACCGACAATTGAGGAGATGTTCAAAACCATGATCGCTAATCAGGCACAATTGCAGGCTGACTATGTCAAATTGGCAGCCGAAGTGAAGAATAATCAGTTGGAGACCAAGGCTCTTGAATATCAGTTTGGGCAATTTGCTAGTGCCCAAAATACTAGACCCAGAGGAGGACTACCTAGCGACACGGATCCTAATCCGAAACAGGTAAATGTAGTGACCACGAGGAGTGGTTTACAGTTGAAGGAGGTGGAACCGAAAAGACCGCCTCAAAAGTCAGGAGCAGCAGATGTTGAGGGAGAGCAAATCTTAGATAAGGGGAAGACTAAAGAAGCTGAACCAGAAAGGCCTCCACCCCCGTTCCCTCAACGACTTAAGAAACACAAGGAGGAGGCGTGTTTCCAGAAATTCATGGAGGTACTTAAACAGGTACATGTTAACTTACCTCTTGTTGATGTCTTGCAGGGAGTGCCAAAATATGTGAAATATATTAAAGACATCGTGGCTAACAAAAGTCGTTTGACTGAGTATGCCACGGTAGCTTTAATGGAGGAATGCACTTCCCGTATTCAGAATAGGTTGCCCACAAAATTGAAAGACCCTGGAAGTTTTACTATCCAGCTTACGATTGGGCAAAGTATCCGAGCTCATGGATTATGCGACTTGGGGGCAAGCATAAATCTGATGCCATCTTCGATATTCAGAAAGTTAGGTCTAGGGAGTCCTAGACCTACAACGGTAATCTTGCAGCTAGCAGACAGGTCTTTAGCTAAGACGGATGGCATTGTTGAGGATGTGTTAGTGCAAGTAGGCTCCCTCATTTTTCCGGTCGATTTCATTGTTCTGGACTTTGAACCGGATGCTGAAGTCCCATTTATTTTGGGACGACCCTTTTTGGCAACCGGAAAAGCATTAATTGATGTAGCTGCGGGTCAACTCACGATGCGAGCACATGACAAGGTCGAAGTGTTCGATGTGTACAAGGTACCTAAGCTCCCGACTGTTTATAAGGAACTCTCAGTGATCAACGTGAATTATCATGGGAATGCTAATGGAATGAGTGATTCCCCAGAGTTACTAGGAAGGCCACCGGATAAGGTTGAGAACTACTGGGGGGATGACCATGATCGGGAAAAATCGTCCATCTCCCCAGTAGACAAGCGAGCGTAAAGGACGTCGAGCCGCGACGGTAAACCAGGCGCTGCACGGGAGGCAACCCGTGAGAAAAATATTTTATTTTTTTTCCTTTTTGCACAGTGTAGTTAACTTTTATGTTTATTTTTGTTTTTATTTTCTATTTCCAAGTTTTATTTTTCTTTTCCTTTTCTTGATTAGGTTTAGATTTTCATTTTAGTTAATATTTTTTTATTTTTAGTTAGGGAAATCTATTAATTTAACCAATTTTTGTTTAGTGAGGTGATTTTCAGGTATAACGGAGGAAATATACATGGAATCGAGAAAATGAGGCAAGGTATGAAAAATCAAATTAATTGAAGAAACAGTGCACTGGCGCGTTGGCGCCGTGTCACGGAGGTAAGGCTCCGCGTTACCCTCCGTGACACGTTGAAGGCAAAATACGGATTTTTCAAAAATCCAGTAAGCCAACGCGTTGGCTCCGTGTCACGGAGGAGGGGCTCCGCGTTACCCTCCATGACACGTTGCCCCTTATTCAGTGCCGGGTCACACCAGGTTGCCAGGTGACCCGCGTGTTTTCTTTAAATATACCCCCAATTTCGCCCCATTTTTCCCCATTTCCCTCTTCCCTCCGCGACCAAACACCCATTTCCCCCTCCCCAAGCACCGTGCCACGTTCCTAGGCAAGGAAAAACATCAAGTTTCTTCGGTTTCTCAATTCAAAGGTATGTTTTCATCGTCTATCTCAATTTTTTGGCGATTTATGTCAAAGTTGGGCATGTGAGGTGAGATATATCACCCTAGGTAGAAATTTAACATGAATGTCGGATTATTTGTGATTGATACATGTTTGGATTGTTGTATTCAGCGTTTGAACTTGTCGATTGCGTAAATAATTCGAAATTGATCATAGAATTTTATTCTAGGGCTTGTGTTGTTGAATTTGCCTTGGGCAATTGATAATTTGATGAAATCGATGTCGGGGTGTCTTTGTTAATTGAGATAAGTCGTGGTAAATATTGTGTAAATGTCAAAGACGACAAATTCTCGAATTTTTGCGGGAAAATGCATAAAGTGTGTAAATTGGTTAGATTGTTTAGATTAGATTGTATATAGAATGTTTTGATTGTTGTTTTTATTTTGTTGTTGTTTTGTTGCGAAGTGCGATGGTTGAATTGTTAGCGATAGTAGGATTGGGATTAGCTGTATGAAGTCTGAGTAGTACGCTAACCGTTATGCTGTCGAAATTTTGTTGTGAACGCACTAAGCATGACGTGTAGAGTGTTGTCTGTAGTGTAATTAGAGTTATCTTTGCCGTAATTTTGTAGAAGTAGCTAAGGCCTAAGTGTGGGGTAAATGTTGTGTAACCCGACCTTAGCCGAAGTTAACAAGTTTTTAGCTTAACGTTGTGCTTGTTTGTGTAAATTGACAGGTACAATGGCTAGCAGACAAGATAAAGGCAAGGGTGCTTCTACCTCAGGCACAGGTAGGAAAAGGATGAGACTGGGCACCGCAGTCCTAGCTGCACCCACTGTTCCGCGCTGCCAACGCCGCCAATACGGAACAAGATGGGTCACCGATGAAGGGAAGAAATGGTACGCGAAACATAAAGAAAACAAGTACTTCCCCGAGGAACATATTGCAAGGGAACCACTCGCACAGGAGTTCCCTCGCATTGTACAGAGAATCGAGGCAGCTGGGCTTAGCTTTATCTTTCAGGAGCCCAAGGAGTGCAACCTTCACTTGGTCCAGGAATTTTATGCAAATTGGAACCCGGCCATCAGAAGCCACACAGTGAAAATCAGAGGGCAGATTGTCACTCTGGAACCTCAGCAGCTGAATGCCATTGTTGGAGCACGGGACACAGACGCCCATGTTCTCTGCCAGCTAAACATCACCCCACCGTACGCCGACATCAGACGTACGTTGTGTGGGGCTCGATCCACGGCCAGATGGAGTAGACATAAGGAGAGGGGTTACCACCAGACTCTGCCTTATTCGCAGATGAACAGGGAGGCTAGAATATGGCTGAAGATTGTATGTTCGTGTTTGATCCCGGGAGTTCATATGACGGACGTGACCCGGGACCGTGTCTTCTTGGTGTATGCCCTTATGAAAGGGCTTGAGATTAATGTGGGGGCGGTCAAAATATCCGCCATGAAGAGAGCCAGACTGCACCAGGGCCACAGATACGGGTTTGGCGGACTCATCACCACCTTCCTCTGAGGCCTCGACATTGAGGAAGAAGCCTTGGATTATATTCCGCAGTTGGAGCGGAGGGCCCTCGACGTGACAAAGACTAAGGCCCCCGACACTACACATGGACCAGTATTGACTTTGGGCGAGCGACATGCTCGTGACGATCAGTACATGGCCCGTATGTTTGGCATGCAGATGCTGCAGCTACGGATTGGTGGGAGACCAGCCACCGAGGAGGAATTATGGCAGTTGGAGCTGGACTACCACTTTGGCGAGAACGCTAGAGCCTTATGTCGGGTAGGGCCAGCCTTTGTGGAGCCTACAGATGACGATGTCTCTACTGATGAGGAGACACGTTGTGAGGACTCCGATGTGGAGTCCGATGACGACGATGGAGCTGATTCAGATATGGGCGACGAGGCCGCAGCACCGGATGAAGAAGTTGAATATTTTGACTGAGCAGGGAGTTCCACCACCCAAAATTTTGTGTTTTGTAATTTTTGTGAACACTGGGGACAGTGTTCGATTTAAGTGTGGGGTGGGGAGTAGCTAGGTGCTGGGTCAAGGCTCTAATTTGCTGTATGTTTTTCCTTGATATTTATGTATGTTTGTGCTTTCCCTGTGGCGAACTGATTTGCGATGTATGTGTATATATTTGTGTGTGGTTGATGATGTGTGTTTTTGAAAAGTATGGTTGCCATTGTAAATATTTTGTAAATATTTTTTTTTCCTCTATCGACATGATCGATATTTTTCAAAATTTTTGCGAAGATATTTTGCAATTATCAAAATCTTTTCTAAATATCTTTCTATCGAAATGATCGATGTGTTGCAAAATTTTTTCGATTTTTATTTTTTTGGGTTTCTCGGAGTTTGTTTTCGGTTCTTTTACCGAGAATAGTCCCATTGAACCGATGTCATAGTTAGTGACCGTTCCCTATGATGGATGGATGACGACCGTCTTAAGGGAAATGTAGTCGGTAGGAGTAGGATTTTTATTTGTTTTTAAATTTTTTTCTTTAGTGGATTGCATCAATGAACTGTAGTTGCTTATGGTTGCTAAAATTTCATTGCGTGTTGTAGCTGATGTTCAAAATGTGAAAGTGATTCGTTTGAAATCATGCAATTCTGTAAATACGTTGAGTTACCTAGGCTATAGAATTTGGTTCATTATGATTGAGGCTTAATCTTGAATTCATGTAATTGACTAATTAAAGAGTCTGTGAATGCATCTTGATTCGAGCATGTGCATGAAGTGTGAAGTGAGGTTTTGCTATTCCATGTCATTATGAATTGTCTAGAACTTGCCTGGTGTGTATACAAAACGAAATGAAGGAGGTGTAGTGTTGGAAAGGATGTAGGCATTTCTTTGTTTTAACCGATAGTTTCCATTTTTTTCTTGTCAAATTCTACCTTTTTATATGTTGTATACCCTTGTCAGCCCGTTGAGCCTTTAGCCAATTTCTTTCTTTTGTCCAAAATTGTATGAACTAAGCTTTATTCCTTCTTTTCATTTGCCATCAAGTCTATAAGAAGCTCTTAAGCGCTTACAAAGAAAAGAAAATGTTTCCCAAAGTGTTAAAGAGTGAAAAGAGAAAGAAAAGCAAAGTGAGGAAAGAAAAGATGATGTTGAAGAGCACTTGTTGTAATTAATTGATAGTGAGGGTACTTGAAAACCCTTTGTGTTGTGTCAAGTGTGTCTGATGAAATGGGTTGTATGAAAGTAAACCAGCATGAATGGGAGAAAAAGAGAAAAGAGAGGAACAATGTCCATGAGTCGATGGGAATGAGTTGAAAAGGCGCTTAAGGATGCTAGCGACTATTATTGGCTAATCCAATATATATATACTAGATCCATAGCCCCGTTACAACCTATTAAAGTCCTACGTGATCCTATATTGCATTTCTTTATATTAGTGGAGTAATACACTAAGGGCAAGCTTATGGGTCATGACATGAGGCATGTGAATTCTTTTGGGAGAGAGAGTGAAATTAATTTTTATATGCCCCTACTTGCATGTTTGTGTGCTGCATGAACATAAAGGGGAAGTTTCTCTCGAGTTGTGAGGGCACATGCTTGATGAAAGATTGATTTTCGTGTCGGATTTCTTGATTAGCTGATTTGCATGAGTTTGCCGATATCAAGAATCAATTCTTAAAGTCTAGGAAGCCTTGATGTATTAAAGGTCATTGTATTGTACGACCAAGCATGTTTTCTTGATGATTTGCAAAAATTGAATAATCGGTATGACCGTAGCGTAAATTGTTGCACCATAGTGACGAAGGTTGGGATGTAATTTGCATGATTTGTGTATGTGTTGTTCGAGGACGAACAAGGATTTAAGTGTGGGGTAAGTGATCTTGGGCAGATTTATATGCCCAAGTGATACTCAAACGTATCATTTTTACCTTGTTTGTTGTGCAATGTGTATATAATATCATGTAATTAGTAATAAAATGCGAATTTATACTAACCAACATGATTAGCATTTGTTTTGCAGGTAAATGTGATTTTTAGGAGCTAAAATGCATGTTGGAATTATGTCGGAGTTGGACTTGGATGCGAGCGTGGAAAAGACCTTGGAATGCACATTTTATAGGGGCTCCGCGATGGAGCCGTGCTACGCTACCATCGCGGTAGCACACTGCCTGAACATGAATTAAAATGGCAAATTCCAGTGTGCCTTCGCGTCAGCTCCGTGGCACGGAGAGAGGCCTCCGTGTTGGCCTCCGTGCCACGTTGAGGTTAATTTACCGGACCCTGGAAATTCTAGTGAAGGTCCGCGTCCATGCCGTGTCACGGAGGCAGTGCTCCGCGTTGGCCTCCGTGACACGTTGCTTGTTATTCCGGGAAAAATTTCCCACTAGTATAAATAGCACACTTAGGTTTAATTTAATTAGTTTTTTTGGTTTTAGACTGAGTTCAGAAGTGGAGAGCAAGGACGTGGGTTAGTAGCAGTTGAAGAACGAAAAAGCTAAGTGATTTCTTCTCTTCCTTTCTTCTTTCTATCAATTGTACATATGATTTACACTCATTTTAGGATGATCAATCCACAAATGAGTGGCTAATTCTCTTCCTTGCTGAGGTTTTGAACATGTGTAATGAATTTTGATTATAATTGATATGGTTTTCTTCTTCTTCTTTAATGTTGTTCTATTAATTCTTGTTCTTACTGCATTAGTGCATGGCCAACATTAATGTATATCTAAAAAGTCCAATTTCACTCGAAAGAGCAAGAAATTGGAAAGTTGTGAATTAATAGGGTATTGTTCTTAACTTGATTTGGGAAAATTGGGTTTTGATGTGCTTTCCTGATAGAAATATACTTGAAAGCCGTATTAGTCAATTTAGGAACCGGAATTGTAGTGCTAGGTCATAAATTGCATTTGATCACAGAAATTTAGACGGATGGTTTATGATTCTAAAGTGAAATTAAATACGAGAGTTTTAATTTCTAGGCTAATGTTCTTGGCTAGCAACATGAAGAAGAGATTAACCAAATTATCATGATTATCAAGTTCATTACTTGTTCTTAACCTTGGCATGTTCATATCCATTGTCTAAATTCACAAGTAAATAGTTGTTATTAATTGTAGTATATATAGTTTAGAAACAAAAACTCAAGTAACTATTGGTTACATTGTTGTTAGCATAATTAGAAGTGAAATAGGAATATAGTAAACTAGGCAATTTTACGTATCTTGAGCCTCCTTGGATCGATACTTGGCTACTTAGCCACTTTATTACTTGTTTGACCACGTGCACTTGCGTGTCGGTTTATAATATATAATACCAACCTGAGCAGAACACCGAACAATCAACATTCACAATAAACGTAACACTCGACTTCTGAACATTCCACTAGCCTGTAAATTACTATACTGTACCAATATTACTTAACTTGCGAGGGAACTAGCTTTACATACCTTATCCTTGAATTATTCGTCTGTCGGACGAGGCTCGGCCGGTACTTCAACTGTTTACTCCCAACTGCATGCATAAATATGTCAATCAATACTAAATACAACTTTACTTTAAAGAGTAACGTCGCTTTCGATATAGTTTATAGCCTAAACTTAGGCTTATCGAAAGACGGTCGAAAACTCGCTATTTTTCAGCGGTCCAGAAGGGAGAAATATTCACTTCCCAGCTAGGAACACATAGACACTAATTTAGAGCAATTCCACTTACCTTAGCTCGGTAGCTCGACGGTTCGTCGGTCGTATTTCACGAAACTAAATCCGTAGGAATGCTCTTTGTTGCTAAATACCTCGGTATCTGAGGTTAATTTGAGTTTGGGCAATGTTTGGCAGCGTAATTGGACGATAATATATTACCTTCCTTCGTCCCTCTCTACCCTCTGCGTTTTCTGGAAATTTTCATAAGTTTTAAATGAAATAAACCGAAGTGGGGCTTTATATACTTGAGCCTGGACAGGGCCAATGTGTCACGGAGCCAACGCGGAGGCTCCTCCTCCGTGACACGCTGCCATCGCGGAGGGGTTCTGCCTCGGCTCCTTCCGCGATGGTTCGACAGGTTTCTCGTCCGATCTTTTCCCGGGCCTTTCTCTAGCACGTATGGCCTTCAAATATGCTTAACCAACGTGCGAATAGGTCATCTAGGTGCCGGGAATCCTACGGGGTATAACAACGACTCACCCCACGAATCGTGGGGATGACCATGACTTGTGGGGTCCTCCCGTCAAGTACACTGCCCCTCTTCCTTCTCTTTTCTTACTCACCCACTCCACGACTGATCTAACGAGTCGTGGGGCCTAACCACGACTCGTGGTCACGTCCATGGGATCCCTTTTCCTCAAATTTTCAAACTCATCACCTGGGCCTCCCCATGAGTCACCTCGCGACTCATGGGCCACTCTCACAGGTCTTCTCACGACTCATTTTGTGCCTTGTATCAAATTTTTAATTTTTCTCTGTTTCAACTCCCAGCTCTGATCTTTTGGCTTCTGGGGTATAAAATTATTTTGAATGCATAAGAATTGAGAATTCTATGAGAAACACATAGGTTCTTTAACTTGGCTCAATAAAAAAATTCTTGGGGCTTAATAATGAAAGAATTCGTTCAATTTGATTGTGTGGATATGTGGACATAGGAAACTGACTCGGGTTATTATGCCATGAGAGGTGAGCTTGAATTGTTGTGTTTTGTACATAATGTAACATCCAGAACTTGCCTACGTGTGTATAGAATAGGTAGTTTCCAAAGAGGTATGATGTGATTAAGGCGTTTCTTTGAAAAGCCATGGTTGTCCATTACTGTTGTACCTTCCTTAACACTACCCCTTGTTAACCTCGTTGAGACATAAGCCTTAATTTTCTTCTTAACCACAAAAGAATTCTATTCCATTTGTTTTGTGACCTCCAAAATATTTGATCCAAAGATAGTCTGAGACATTTTGTGATTTAAAAATGAAGGTTCCACTGAAGTAGAACACTAAGGGAAAGAAACGAAAGAAAAAATATAGATAGCATGAGGAGATAATAGAAAGAGGGGTGCCCATAGAAAATAACATGTCTACTTGCTGCCAGAACACAAATGAAAGATCATTAATGGTTGATTATTCTTGTTGAACTTATAAACAAAAATTACCAGTCAAGAAGTATAAAGAGGGGCATGAGAAAGAAAATAGGATTAGTGAAGGAAAGGGTGAGCAGTGAGAAGAAGAAAAAGGTGGACAAGAAAGATGAAAGAATGTCTTAAAGTGCTTAGGACTGGTAGCCACTGGGAAAGAAAATCATTCCTATCCGTCCCTTAGCTGACATTATAACCAGAAAAATTCCTTATAATCTTACTCTCTTTAAAGTGATTAAGTAGTATGATTGTACATGAGAGGCCAGCCTATGGTATGTTGCATGTGTATGATACATCATTTGTGAGAGTGAATGTGTCTTGCTTATTATATTCCAAGTTTTGAATTGATAATATGAGGGAAGGAACATCGCCAGATAAGAGAGCGCATAAGATGGTTAGAGTCTGTGTGCTATGTGTTGCACTTTTATACTTTTTGTCCCTATTTTAAAAACATGAGTCAGCTATAGAAGTTATGTAGTTTCGAATGTGAAAACTTGTATGTGTGCTTAATGTGAATTGTATGATATTGATGAACCACTTAGTCATATGCTCTATGCTAGCTGCTTGAGTGGGAATTGATTGAGGTGACAAGTGGTGAAAAAAGATATTTATGTATATAAGTAAGCATTTTTCGATGAAAAACAAGGATTTAAGTGTGGGGTGGTGATGTTTTGCATATTCCTAAGCCCATTTTCCATACTTTTACCCATCGTTTATCATGTTTTGAGATGATTATCTTGTATAATGCATGATTTCATGAATGTGTGTGTTAAATGAGCTAACAAGTGCTTTTAGATAATTTTACAGGTAATCAATAGAAAAGGACTCAAAATGGCCCACGGTGTGAAGAAAGAAGAGTTCAAAAAAATTGGGAGTGAGATAGCTGGCGTGGCGCGCTAGCCACCAACTTCAGAGAAAATTATACTCAGGCTGGTGCATTAGGTGGTGCGGCGTGCCATAGCCCAAACTTCAGAAGAATTTTGATTAACACCTTGGCAAACTGAGTGGCGCGACGTGCCGGAGGTATTTCTGACTTGGAAATGTTTCTAACACTTTGGTGCAGTGAGAGGTGTAGCGCACCAGGTCCCAGAAGTGCAGAATTTTGACTAACACCTTGGTGAAATGGCTGGTGCGGTGTGCTAGAGGCTAAACTTTAGAAGAAATTCAAGACAATGTCTGGTGAGATAGGAGGTGTGGTGCTGCAGGGCCTGTCTGGAGCGAATTTCCAAGTTTAAAAGCTCAACTTCTCAAGGTCAAAAGAGTCATTTGATACCTTGCTTATAAATATATCATCTAGAGCATTTTGTTAAGGGTCTTCGATCAGAAAGATCAATTTGTACGCAGTTCTTAGGGGAAGAGACAAGAAGTTCATTTTCTTCTAGATTTTCTTCTTTACTTTATGCTTTTGATTCGAATGATGATTATTTTAGTTTTTTGATTGAGCATGAGTGGCTAAACTCCTACTCTAAGATTTTGGCCATAGCTGATGGTTGTAGTTTGAATACTCATTTGTGCTAGACTCTAATTCTTCATTCAAGATTCTTTATGCTTACTTATTTTCATTGATTATTCATTACCCTGATCACCTTGCGAATATTATCTGTTGGATCTTAGTTGAACTCGATAGAGGAAACTAAGTGGGTTAAAAGAAAGCATAGAATAGGTTTCAATTATCATGTTCAATTAGTTCAAGAGTTGATTTCATTGTCGAGGATAGGGATATACCCTTCAACCCTGTTCAGTTGAACACAAGTATCTTCAATTGTCATCTCATGTTTCTCCTGCAACCATAGAGATACAGGTGTTAGAGTTCATGAGATAGTTCTTGGATATTCGAGGGAATAGTATGAAATGGAATCATAACTTGCAACTAGCAATCTTAGAAGAGTTTAGTCTAGTGTATTCAAGTCCTAAAACTCAACTTGAATGTAAAAGTTACAAGACCCTAGATTCTCATCATCATTTGAATTACAAATACTTTGAAAATTATTTTTGTTCATTAGTTTAATTCACATTTCAAAGTAGTAGAATAATCTCCAAAACCATTTCCCCATTTTACTTATATTATATGTATAGTGAAATAAAATGTGAACCTTAAGTAATTAATTTGACAAGTCTCTGAGGGATCAATATCGGGAGTTCATCGTCCTAAATTACTTGATGACCACGTGAGCTTGCATGCGCTTGGCGACATCAGCCACCAACCCAAACAATTATAGAGTCGTGACGACATTCAATTTCCCACCATTTTTCATTGCTACATCCATCATAGAACGATAATCAGATTAGTTAACATTACGTCTGTATGGGTGGACCTAGAAAGAGATCCAAACAACAAAAAAAAAAAGACAACTCATACAGAGAGGTATCCAATCAAAGGAGGATCAGGGAAGAAGAAATGTTCTCAAGAATATTAAGAGTCTAAGCTACGAAGATTTGTGTTATGCACAGACCTTATACTCCTTCAAGGATTCAAGTTTTAGAGATAATCTTAAGAAATATTTAGAGTCTAAACTATGAAGACTTACGTGTAGGCACAGACCTCATATTCTAGCTAGGATTCAAGTTGCCAAAGTTCAATACTCTCAATGGGAAAGGAAATCCCATTTCCCACTTACAAAATTATTGTGGAAGGTTGATAAGGATCGGACAAAATAAAGCTATACGGATGAGGTTATCCATCCAAAGTCTGTCGGGATTAGCACTTGAGCGATATGTTGGACAAGACTTCAACGAGTGGGAAACTTGGGTAGATATGGCCAAAGAATTTATGAGATAATATGAGTTCAACATGGGATCTGATCCAACCCTACTTGACTTGTTCGACACAACGAAAATCCCACAAGAAAGTTTTTTCGGAATATGCCTTAAGATAGAGGCTTGAAGATTCAAGAATACGTCCTCTATAGCCCAAAACAGAGCTAATCTCAACCTTCACTAGGATTCAAGAAGGAATATATCTTGAGAAGTTTCTAAAAGCTCAGCAATGTACTTTATTTGAATTGGTTCTATATGTTTAGGCAATAGAAGATAATATTCAAGAAAGAGAGATCGTTGATAATGCAAACTTTCCAAACCAGTCTCAAGAGTTGCCATCTAGTTCTCGTCAGTAAAGAAAAGGAAATCTCATGACTAAACCCAATTGATGGAACCTTTGTCCAACATATTCTCTAGATTGCATGCAACTGGAATCATACAACTAAGAAAGGAGAAGGTATTTGACCTAATGCATCCACTATTTTTACCTCTCTAAGCGTTGTTTTTTTCACTCTAATGCTCAAGGCATGACACGGTGGAATGTGTAGCACGAAAGCATAAGGTTCAGAACATAACTGATGCCAACAAGCTATAAGAATATCAATCAAAGAAAAAAGGTACTCCAATAGCTGGCAATAAGGGAAAACAACCAAGTTTGTCAGATTTTTCGCAAAAGAGGGCCACTTCAACAAATATCTTACACGAGCCTCAAAATGCTAGTTATCAGCTTTCCCATTCTCTACCAGCCCACCCTTTCATCATATTGTACTTGCGCTCCTTCTTGTCTTCATATTACAAGTTTTCATAAGGAACAAGAGACATGTCATGCCTCAAACGTACAGCTCGAGCATGGCCGACACTCGAACCACTAATGGCCCGAGTGAACTCTTGGTCTGACTTACTACTAATTAAGATAAAAGTTTGCGGAAGCTATAACTATAATGCGTCGACAAGCTCTTTAAGAAAAGTAACTTCAATAACCAAAACTAGATAAATAAATATTAATCAGTAACAATAGAAAATATCAACTCTTTATATAGTCTATGAAGCCTCTACTAAAGAATGGGTGCCAAGACAAAATTCCCACGACTTCCTTAAAGATCTACTAATACTACTAAATAAGAAAGAGGAAACTAGATCCCTCCAAAAAGTAGGAGGACTCACCAAAGCTGAATAAAGAAGATCCTATTGATGCATCTGCTACCAATTTTGAGCACCTAAATCTGCATCACAATAGCGCCAAAGGGTGTCACTATGTGTGAATGTATGCTATGTAATATAGTTGAATGAAACAACAAGATAACTAAGTTACTGAACTGAAAATGTAAACTGAATAAAATAGAATACTCTGAATGATGTAATAAAACACAAGTATAAATATTGTGGAAAACAGTTATGCAACTGAAAACTATACATCAAAATAAGTTTTGAAAATACATCTTCAGTTGGGAGTTTCTCTTAAACAACACATACCATGAATGAGCGCATGATGTCTAACCTCTTGCCCGGTTGGGAGAGCTATCCAAAACCTTTCCAGGGCAGAGGACAAAACTAAACTGTGGATCCATCCTAAGCCATTACCATGGGTAATTTGAGAGTCTCCCGAACCAACAACTTGATCCTAACCTACACAGGCTACTTTGTTCTGGGACTTCGGGTTATTTAAATCCTTCACCCATCTTAGTGCTAAATAATTCTTCCAAAAACTGTGCTCATAAAAAAATATGCCTATCTGAGGCATCTAAAACATCTTTGTGGAGCCTTTCTAGCTCAAAATCAAAGTAGATGTATTAACTCCGGGGATTCTCCATGCTTAAAACTGAACTCTGATGGTGAGCCTCTGTGCTCAAAAACAATATTATGTTAATAAGCTTCTATGCTCAAAATCGCATAAAGTTGGTGAACTTTTATGCTTAAAACTGTATTTCAAAAATAAGTTTTTACTTTATTTTTGAAAATCATATCTTGAAGCTAAATCTAACTGATTGAAAATAATTTCTAAAAAATTCTCTGAAATTTGTTACTACCTTAATTATGAAAAAAATGCATATGTCTGATAATACAAGATTTTCAAAAGATCACTTTTGATGCAACTAGGGTCCATGGGATAAAATGACATGAACCGTAAATCAATAATCATGAGAGATACAAATACAACATGTGTAATAAGGAAACAAATAGGTATAACTCATATTAGAGAGTAAAAACCAAATTTATAGAATTGGGAAAAAGCCTTAACTCTTAACTTCTCTAAAAAGGAACTAGAAATTTAGGGCATGAGGAAGAACGGATTTCCTCACTATGAATAGCCTTCCATACCTCAAATGTGCCAATCTTCAATGGAGAAATATGGAAAACTAGCTCTGAGACCTTGCAAACTTGTTCCTTCAATGATTCCTAGGTTTTCGCACTAAAAGATGTGTTAGAACCCATAGCTTAGGGTTAGAATGCATTAATTCAACCTTAAGAATGAAGGAAAGGACTTACCTGGCCTTTTGGGGAAAGTTTCACGTCATCTAGGATTAAGAGAACAAGTCTGGACTTGGAAAAATACAAGAAAATGACTTAGGAACCTTTTATAATTGTCACGACCAGAGTATGGACTCTAGATCAAGACATGAGACTTAGAACCATGAATGGCTCCAAGCTAACCCATGGCACATACATAGCATGAAAAGAGCATCACTAAGTGGAAATAAAACATGAACATAATATAAGTGGAAGTTTGCATGCCATAAAAACATAAGCTTAGACATGAATCAACAACACTGAACCATTTATAGATGTCCTTCTAAAAAGCCTCTAAACATATGATAAGCTGATGGAACAACCCCAACTAGCTCGCTAAGTCTGAAACTAAAAGACATAAACAAAAGAGTCATAAACCAAAATTGTCTTCCTCGATCATGAGGATTCACCAAAATTGGGATGGAACTGGAATGAAGGGGGAGCGAACTAGCGTTGGGACTGAGTTTAGTCACCCGAACCTATATCATGAGACGATAGAGCATAGAGTATGTTGTCATTACTTGAAATGTACTGAGCATGTAAAGAACTTAAAACATGCTAGTAAAATGATAGTCTGAAATCATGAGTATAAAATAAGATAGAACATGAGAGTAAGGGTAATATGCTAAAAGCCATATTATTGAAATAATCATAATCATGAGATATTCATCGTAATCTGAAACACAACGACCCAAGGTTTGAACATAGAAAAATCATATCATGTACCATACTTGAAATGATAAGTGAAAATCATAAATTGATCAATGGATCAAATATGCTATAAAACATAATATCATAATACATGAACATGAGTAACATAAAACATGAGGAACAATGGGAGGCTTCATCATAACTGCACCATCATGATAGAGCTTACATGATGCCCCAACTATCTCGCTCAAGTGGGTAGAGTTGTCCTAAGCCTAGCCAAGGCAAAGAACAATTAAGGTGTGATATTACTGGCGTGCCTTCAGGCAGGGGAAGTACTCTCTTAAGATGTCCCAAATAAAAATATATACCTACTGTTACATTTATTTATGAGATTTGGGTCCTCGGAATCCCTGGCCTGCTCGATGATAAACACTACTGCCAAATCATGCATATTGCTCATAATCGTATTCTCAAAATATAGCTTAAGTTTGTTTCTTGGGAGTCTTGACTCCAAAATATCTCTGTAAACTTATTTTGAAGCCTTGGCTAGAAATCATGGTGAAACCTACTTGATTTTACATGGGCTTGCCCAAATCATGAAATTATACATACTTGAATAAGGCTTCATAATTCGAAATCATGGATTCATAAGTTTAAGAATTCATAAACATTTATGCATACTTTGATAATTCATCATACTAGAACTCATGGGTTCATACACTTGAAATTCATAATTCATGCATAATAGGGCAAAATTGTCATAAGCTTGAAATCATTCATTCATAGGAATTTGAGAGCTAAATCTGCCCTAGTAACCATAAATCATCAATTAGAACTTGATAAAATAGAATCCATAGACAGATCATGGATAATTGCATTAATTTGGGTCAAATCCTAGAATTTCACAATTTAGACTTGAGAATTAGATATAATGGAATTTAGCTTGAAAAGGGCATGAGGGTGGTAGGATTTCCCCCATTCATAACTCTACATACCTGGGTAAATTAATCCTTCGACTTGCCTTGAAAACTCAAGAAAAATTGAGATAAAGGGGATGATGAACCCTAGCTTGATTTAAGAGAGGACCTTCAATCTACGGTTGTTTTGAAAGAATGATGACTTAGGATAGGTTAAACACCTTAATACACCCTTTAAGAAATCCAAAACAATGTCACTTAGAGGTTAGAAGCCTAAGAAGTTAAGAAAACACCCCTAGGAAAATGTATTTAAAAACCTAACTGGCAGTCGTCACGACTTGTACCATAAGTCATACCACCCTACCACGACTCATGGTTTCCATCTGTTACATGCCAGCCTAATTGCTAGTTCTCTAATTCTCAAACCATGGGTGCCCACTACGATTTGTCATTGCATACGAAGACTCGTCCTTTGACTCTTGGTCAGTGGGCAGTCCTAACACTTCCTCTGATTTTCCACCCCAAGACTCCAAACCAAGACCCGTTATAAGGTCTCACGAGTTATTACTAGACTTGTTACTTTAAGGCCCCTTCTCTGTAGATGCTGACCATGACTCATACCCACGAGTCTTACCAACTCACCACGTCTCATGATGTGGAGTCTTGGTCTGGGAAGTAAAATCCAGAAGCTTACCACAATTCCTCCTGCGGTCCATTACATCACCCTACGACTCGTACCACGTCGTTCTGTGAAAATTTTGAAGATTTTTCTGTTGGTCAAATTCAAATCCCGAGTATACTCTTAGAAAATTTTTGGGTATTACATTATCTTTCCCTTGGGAATATTCATCCTCAAATGGAGACTAAGTAAGTTGGGAAGGTAGGGAAAGAGTTGCAATCCCAGAACTGAAAGCTATAGACTGAAAAATTGATGGAGTGACCAACTCTGGACTGAGATACATGACTGAACTGAATTCATAAAATGTACATGCATGCTATGACATGAAAGGAACTTAGAGCCATAAAATTGACATGAAACTAAATAGAGTACTAAGGAGAAATTGGTACCTCATGCTGGAACTAAGTCGGAAGGAAAAAGATGCGGGTATCTAGCCATCATATCTGCTTCGACTTCCCACATAGCTCCCTCAACAAGCTGATTTCTCCTCAAAACTTTCACTGAAGCTACTTTCTTGTTCCTCAACTTTCAAACCTGATGATCGAGGATCTCAATCAGAACTTCCTCATAGGTAAGGCTATCCTTCACCCCAATGCTTCCTATCGAAATAACTAAAGTTGGATCACCAATGCACTTTTTCAACAGAGATACATGGAATATTGGACGCTTTGAAGCTAATTTCACTGGTAACTCCAACTCATATCCGCCTTTCCAGCTCACCATAGAATTCTATAAGGACCAACATATTGGGGACTAAGCTTTCCTTTCTTGACGAACCTCATAACTCCCTTTATGGGGGGACACCTTCAGAAACACCCAATCGTCAACCACAAACTCAAGTTCCCTACTCCTAACATCCATATAAGATTTCTGATGACTTTGAGCTATTTTCAGCCTTTCTCTAATGAGCTAAACTTTCTCCATGGCATAATGAATTGAATCTGGCCCTATCAACGTAGCCTTACCTACCTCGAACCATCTGATAGGTGATCTATACCTCCGCCAATAAAGACCCTCAAATGGAGCCATCATAATGCTGGAGTGGTAACTATTATTGTAGGAAAACTCAATTAGAGGCAAGTAATTATCCCAACTACCCTTGAAATCAATGCACACGCTTTTAACATATCCTCAAGAGTCTGAATGGTCTACTCAACCTAACCATCCATCTACGGGTGAAAAGCTATAGCAAGCTTTACCTATGTACCAAGGCCCTTCTAAAACAATCTCCAGAACTAAGAGGTGAATTGAGTACCCCTATCTGAGATAATGGACAAAGGGACTCCATGTAATCGAACAAAATATTGAACGCAGAGTCTAGAATAATCCTCAGCTGAATCAGTAGTTTTGATGATAAGAAATATGTTGATTTGGTCAACCTGTCCACAGTCACCCATATAGAGTCATACTATCAGCGTGTATGAGGCAACCCTGTAATGAAGTCCATATTGATCTATTCCCACTTCAGAGTAGGAATGCTGATGTCCTGAAGCATACCTCCAGGTCTCTAATGCTCAACCTTCACCTATTGGCAATTCGGGCACTTAGCCATAAATTCCGCAATGTCGATCTTCATGTCATTCCACCAATAGATTTCCCTTAGATCATGGTACATCTTGGTGGTACCTGGAAGAATAGAGTACCGAAAGCCATGAGCCTCGCTCAACATCTACTCTCTCAAGTTATCCACAGCCAGAACACACAAACAACCCTGAAATTGGAGTACACTATTTCTCCCTTGGGAGAAAACTTCTACTATTTGATTTTGGACTACTTTCTTCAACTTCACTTAGATAGGATCCTCATTTTTCCTTGCCTTAACTTTCATCACCAATGAAGATTCTGACCCATTTTGAATAATAACTCCACCATCTGTCGAATCTATAACGTGAACTCCTAAATGAGCAAGCCTATGGACATCTTTCACCGGCTCCTTTCTCCCATTCTCAACGTGGGAAACACTCTCCATGGACAGCCTACTTAGAGCGTCCGCCACTACATTGCCAATGACCAAATGATAAAGGACACTCATGTTATAGTCCTTAAGAAGCTCTAGCCATCTACATTGTTGCAAATTCAAGTCCTTCTAAGTAAACACATATTGTAGGGTCTTGTGATCCATGAACACATCCACATGCACCCCATAAAAATAGTGCCTCCAAATCTTCAAGGCAAACACCACAACTGCCAACTTTAGGTCATGCGTAGGATAATTCTTTTATGAGTCTTAAGCTGTCTGGGGTCATACGCAATGACCTTAACATGCTGCATCAACAAAAAAACAAGGACAATTCTAGAAGCATCACAATACACCATGAAACCATCTGTGGCCTCCGGTAGGGTCAATCCAAGGCTAAAGTGAGTCGAGTGTTTAACTCTTAAAAACTCTCCTCACAAGCATCCGACCACTGAAATTGGACCTTCTTCTAGGTCAACTTAGCCAATGGTGCTGCAATGGATGAAAATCCCTCTATAAACCTCCTGTAGTAGCTAGCTAAACCCAAAAAAACTCCTAATATCTATAGGACTGATAGGTCTAGGCCAGTTCTTCACCGCCTCTATCTTCTAAGAGTCCACCTGCACACCCTCACTAGACACCACATGACCAAGACTACTAGTCATCCAGAACTCACACTTGCTAAATTTTGCAAACAATTGACGACCCTTGAGAGTCTGCAATACAATCCATAAATTAGCGGCATGATCATCCTCGCTCCAAGAGTATATGAGGATATCATCTATGAAGACAAAATGAAAATATCCAAATACTTCTTGAACGCGTTGTTCATCACATCCATAAAAGTTGCAGGAGCATTCGTTAGTCCGAAAGACATAACTACGAACTCATAGTGACATACCTAGTCCCGAAAGCTATCTTCGGAATGTCATTCTCCCTAACTTTAAGCTGATGATAGCCGGATTTGAGGTCTATAATTATAAAGCACCTTAGCACCTTGAAGTTGGTCAAACACATCACAAGTCCTGGGGAGGGGATACTTATTCTTGATTGTGACCTTATTCAACTGCCGATAATCAATGCATATCCTAAGGAAACCATCATCTTCCGAACAAAGAGAACTGGAGCAGCCCATGGGGACTTACTAGGCCTGATGAAACTCTTAGCTAGGAGATCTTTCAACTACTATTTCAACTCCTTTAGCTCGGCTGGAGCCATTTTGTAAGAAGGAATGAATATGGGTTGCGTATCAGGGAGAAGCTCAATACCAAAGTCAATCTTCCTCTCAGGAGGGACTCCTGGTAGATCATCTAGGAAAACCTCCGGATGCTCACATATAAGAGGAACTAACTGAAGAGTCAAGGTATCAGACTTAAAATCCTTGACTCAAACCAGATGGTACACAACCCTTGGAGATCATCTTCCTAGCCTCAAGATAGGAAATAAAGCGACCTACAGTCGCAACTGAATTACCCTTCCACTCTAGGACTGGTTCACCCGAAAATCAAAACTCAACTTTACGGGTTCTACAATTGACTGAGTCATAACAAGCATGTAACCAATCCATATCAAAGATAACATCAAAATAGGTCATATATAACTCCACTAAGTTGGATAAGGTGACATTTTGAAGAATCGTGACAGAGAAATTTCTATATACCCATCGAGCTAAAATAGACTCACCGATAGGAGTAGAGATTGAGAAGGGTTCTGATAGGATTTTGGGACAGACACTGAAACTAGTAGAAACATAAGGAGTCATGAAGGATAACATAGCTCCTGGGTCTAACAATGCATAAACATCAAGATAAAATACTCGTAACATACCAATGACCATATCGGGTGAGCACTCCTTCTCCTAATAGGAAGAAAGTGCATAGAACCTGTTTTGGTGCTACCTGCCTGTTGCACTATAAGAGGCGCCTTGCAGAGATAGGCGAGTTGCTGGAGAAGCTGAAGTGGTGGCTAGGGCACGACCTCTACTATCACCCTATTAGCTATAGGACAATTCGTACGCATGTGCCCGAACTTCTCACACCCGAAGCAAACATCAAAGCCAACCAAACACTCTCCGGGGTGCTTCCTACCACACTTTTTGCAAACTAGAAAAGTATGCTCCCCTATCATGCTCCTTTGACCCCTAGAGCCTGGCACTCTACCTCTCTGATCTCCTCATGGTCTGGATGGAATGCTCGCTGATGATGGAGCTGGGGATGATGACCTCTGGTGGGACTTAGTCTGATCTCCACCACCAAATATCTACTGGAAATTCACATAGCTCCCTGTCCTTGCCCTCTTGGCCTCTCTCTCCCTTTCCTTCATCTGCTCTGCCTCTATTTTCTGGGCATATATTATTAGTCACACGATATCTATTTTGTTAATCAATATGGCGGTCCTACACTCCTTGACCAATGAATCTTCCACCACATTCACGAACTTGCTCATATGAGCCCTCAGATCTGGAATCGTCTCCGAAGCATACTTGGATAACTGGGTAAACTTCAGGGCATACTCCTGAACAATCATATCATTCTGCTTTAGATTGACGAACTCTGCCGCCTTTGCCTCCCTCAACTCTCAGGGAAAGAATCTATCCTAGAACACCATAACAAACTTATATCAACTAATAGGGACAAAACCTACTCCACGGCCCTCCTTCCATTGTTGGAACCGAATGTGAGCCTCTTTCAGCTGATAGGGGGTCAAGTCTGCACTCTCCTCTCCTGAAACACCCATAATCTGAGTAATTTCTGAACCTCCTCTATGAACTCTAGTGGATCTTTGGGAACCTTTGACCCATGAAACTTAGGTGGGTTCATTCTGACAAAGTCTCGCATCCTGGCTACCACCGCATTCCCATTTTGGTGTACATGAGCTACAGCCTGCTGGTTGACCTAGGTGGTCATGGCCTGTGCTAACATTTTAAATGCAGCCCTGAACTCAGCATGAGTCACCTGCTCCGGCAAGAGTTCAGCTAGAATTGGTGGTGCTGGCTGATGCCCATCTCCATTGCCATTGCCATCACCATTTCTTTTCCATTAACTCCGCGAGGATGCATATTTCTACAAACACGTATAGCAAAGTTAGAGGAGTAGAGAGAGGTACTTCATCGCACGACATAGATTATGAAAGAAGGAAAATTACTAAAATGTTTCGTAGCCTCTTCCCCATAGTGTGGGCTGCTTCACACCCATGGAAAAGACTCTACTTAACGTGATTTTTTGACACCCTAGGCACACCTAAACCTTTGCTCAAATTACCAACTTTTTCATGACCCGAGCATGAACCCCAAATTGAGACATGGGACCTAGAACAATGAATGGATCCAAGCTAACCCATGGCACACACATATCATAAAAAGAGCATCACTAAGCGAAAAAAACATGAACATAATATAAGTGGAAGTCTACATGTCATAAAATTATAAGAATAGACATGAGTCAACAACATTGAACCATCTATATATAGCCATCTGAAAAGCCTATAAATATATAATGAGATGATGGGACAACAACAACTTTGGGGTGTTATAATAATCACTAGGATTTAAAGTTCACGATTGGAAGGATGTTTCGTCATTTTGGACTACGGGTCATCAATTGAATCATGAAAAGTTTTGGTGGGTAACTATTGGACTTTGACAGCTAGGTCGACGGGTTGTCCTTCTAGACGACGGGCCAGTTGCCCTGCATATGTGCAAATCTCTGGAGTCTTTCCATGATTAATAGGAGGAATCGCCAACTAAGGCAACAGTCAATGGACTCGTCTGTTGAATTCTTTAGGAATGGTGGGAAACACTTTGAGCATTTTTCATGGCTAATAAGAGGGACATCCTTATGGATAATGGTCCATCGACTGAGCTGTGGAACTTTCTCTAAAACAGGAAAAACTCATTAAATCTTTTCCACGACTAACAGGATAGTTCGTCCTTCCAGACGACGGACCATTGAATCACTTGTAGAAGGAACAGAATTCAAAATTAGACTCTCACGATTTGTTTGACGAGTCGTCTTTCTAATCAATGGTCTGTAGAATCGATCGTGAAGTCCTAATCAAACGTGAAACCTCTTTACTAACCAAATATCGATTCAAGATCTGAGGTGTTATAAGAATAATTTAGAGACCTGATTGTGTTTTTATGTACAAGTCAACCACCACCTTTAAACTAAGTATTTCTCTTTGAGATCAGGAACTAAAGTCCCAATGGAACAACACCACAATAAGGATGGTCTTTTGATCAAAGGCATCATCTGGCCCTCACGAACTTATTATGACAAGAAAAATGTCTAAACCTTATCTCTATCATTTTCTAATCATTGACATATACTAATTCTGTGATTATAATAAATTTCTTTGAATTCTGTAGAATTACATTGCGAAAGGGCTCCAATGAAAACTAGAGGGCACATATTAAGCACACTGCTAATGAACGAATCAAATACACTAATATTACATCCATAGACGGAGACAAGGTAACAAGTATCAATGCATTAGTACGCTTGTACAAAAATACCCAAGGTTATGTGCTTGTGCAGAAGGACAATAAGGTAATACTTAAGTATAAGAAAATTTACCTATATGACACAAGGCGATCAGTCAAGAAAATAACACACAAGGAAATATGCCTTTACAACATAAGGCTATCAGTCTATACAACACAAGGAAAATTTGCCCAGGCAACGAGCAATCCTCTTAGATAACACAAGGAAAATTCACCTAGAAAATAGGAAGTCTGCTTATATAATAAGATATCGGGTCATCCGCCCAAGCAACAGGACATGAGGTTATCTTCCTATCTAGTAGGACATAAGGTTCATCCACCAAATAATAATATTTTGAGGTTGTCAACTTACCTAATTGGACATAAGGCTATTTACATGAATGATACATGAGGCAGTCTGCATGAATATTAGGACACGAGGTAGTCTGCCTGTATAATAGGATATGAGGTAGTCTGCTTGTACAATAGGATACAAGGTCAACTTCTAAATAAAAAGGAAGTAAGGTCATACACCTGTACAATAGGACACATGATATAATACTTAAAATATAGTTGCCTGATGAGTTGGTAATTTACCAGCTTATCTAGCTCTTAAGCAGGAGTTATTGCCTCGTTTTAATGCAATTTAAAAGGATTTTATTCCTTTATTCTCTTATGTGAAAGCACTTCTTTGAAACAAAGATGATGGAGGAGTTCATCTTAAAGCAATCTATCTGAGGAACGACAATTATCGTGCGTGCCGCAAGTAAGCACCTATATTCACAGGTGCCACGCAAGAATAAACGGAGTTTACCAGAAATATACATCTGTGCTGCAAATCATCACCTACTGCCTACAAGTGCCACATAAGAAGAATTGAGAGAAGACTGCCTTGGACTGACATTGTACATGTGTGCCACAAGTCCCCACCTGCGGCAAAACAAGTAAGAAAACATCCTCCAAAGGGAAAAATCATCCAGAAGACAAGTACGTACTTGGGAAGCTTCCAAGGGTATTTTTGGATCCACGCAAGGAATAATATGTATATTTTTACCTTATTTGTAAAGAGTGTAGAGATATTGAAGAGGATAGAGAATATTATAGAGTATATAGTATAATTTTCTACTTTCTTCTTCTTCTTCCTAGTGAAAACACAATTGTTGGAGATACAAAGCATGGAAATTAATTTTAATTGCTTATATGAATTGTTTTAAGGAATTGCTCTTTGGTATAATTATTCTTTCCCTAATTATGAGTAGCTAATTTCTCTTCTAGGGGTGTGTGTAAACGATAAGTGTTTAGAATTAATTAGATATTGACTAATTGATCTTAGAATTGATTATAATGCATGGATCCATTGATTTCTTTGAGTTTTAATATGAATATTAATGGTTGAAAACTGTCATGACCCGAACATAACCCAGATCGTAGACACGGGACAAGGGACCCCGAGAGACCCCAAATCAACCCATGGCACATGTATTCAACAAATCTCATTTAAATAAACGAAATATTAAGCATAACACATCGCGGAAACGTAACCATGACATAGCATCAGAAAATACCAAACATTTAAATAAGTTGAGCACTACGCATTTGTCCGAAAGCCTCTAATACGTAAGATGGGTTAATGGGACAACATCCCCAAATAACCCAAGCAATACTAAAACATAATCAATAGGAAAATTCATCAAACGGCCCTCGGAACATGAGGACTCCCCAACAAGCTGATATCGTAGGCTGAGATGGACTAAGGATGAGGATGAGCCTGAGATCCGGACCCTGTATCATGAAATGATACAGCATAGAAAGTATGCGGTCAGTACGTGGAATGTCATGAGTATGCAAGGAAAGTAAAACGGACATTTTAACAGTAAAGTAAACTCATAAATAGACATAGGAGGACATCATGCTTGAATCAAAATCCTCATAAATAAAGCATAGGGCTCAAGACTTTCAAGTCATTCATAATCATTCGTTATCGTAATCGTAATTAACTTTATCAAAATACAACTTGAGCCAATAACATAAATATAACAATGCATAAAAGAAAAAAAACATGTGGAACAATGGGAGGACTCATCATAACCGACACCATCATAGTAGAGCCTTTCACGATACCCTACTGTCTCGCTCAAGTAGGCAGAGCCGACCTTGGCTTGCCAGGGGAGGGTCATGCATAAGGCGTGATATCACATTTGAGGGAATCATTATCAATACATCATATCATTTACAACCCACGGTGGCACGTGGTTATGAGACACCGGCGTAGTCCTTTGAACGTCGGGCTGCTCGGTGCTAGACACGGCTCCCAAAAATATGCATATAGGCTCATACGTAAATCATTAACATCATGCATTAAAATTCATTGGATAAGATATAACATTTATCATCATTGATCCCCTTTAAAACATGCTTAGCCAAGAATCAAGGCCCTTTTCATCGGTCAACATCATAAATCGATAAATCATGTAATTTACTTCATAAATGATAAATCATTCTTCTACATGTGGGCATTGCCCAATACTTCATCATATTCAATTCTTTCAAAACATGCTCGTAAACATGGGTGACTTGAAAATCATACTTTTCTATCATCAATAAACTCAAATTATAGAGTGTTCATCAAAAATCATAACTCCCATGAACTTTCATCAAATGGGCATTTGGATTTAAAAGCTAGAAACATTAATTAAAGAAAATTATAATAGAACCTGCCCATCATTCATAATTCAATAATTAAAACTCAATTAAAACATACTCATAAAGAAAATCACATTGTTATGTTTTGGGTAAAACCCCATGGAATTTGAGTAGGAGAATTCATGAATTAACTCGAAATTGGGCAAGGATGAGGAAGAATTCTATCCATTTTAAAACCCTACATACTTGGGAATAAATGGACTAAATGTTCCTTGAGCACCCATAAGGAAATTGATAAAAATTTGGGGAAGAAGGCCTTGAATCTCCTAAAAAGCTCTCTAAGCTTTTGCATGAGAATGGGCATGCATAAAGGGCTTAACCCATCTTATCTAACTCATAAACATATCCAAAATGACGTAGTTTAGGCCTTAGAGACTTAGGAAGTTATGAAAACACCCTTATTAAAATGCAGGAAATTCTGGTCGCCAGTCCCCATGAGGGACCTAACGGATCGTTGCCACAGGGCACGACTCGTTGCCTTGATGTGTTGAGTCCACTGCGCAAACCTCCAAGGGAACCGCACGGGTGATTTCACGAGTCGTGAGGTCAGACCACGACTCATGGTCACCTTCCGTGGCCTACATTGCTCATCCCATTTTGCAAATCCTCCAGGGTTGACCATGGGTGACCTCACGAGTCGTAAGGTCTGACCACGACTCGTGGTCAAGCCTGTGGCCTCCTCACTCAGGTCTTGCCACACCATGCTGACAACGAGTCGCCTCACGACTCATGGGAACTCCTCACGACTTACCTCACAGGTCGTTCTTAGACCTGGTGCGAATTTTCAGTTTTTCTCTATTTTCACTTCCGGATCTGATCGTTGGGTTCCTGGGGTGTATACAATATCTCCCCCTTGGGAAAATTCATCCTCGAATATTAGAAATATGCAGAAAACTCAGAAACAAGCTATCACCATATACAATTACAAGTCATTTAATTCGAAAACTGACAGAATGACTACCTCCAAAAGGAACTACATAGCTAAACTGAATTCAGACATCGCATACGTTTACCATATAATAAAACAAACTTGTACACATGCACTGAATGGAAAAAGTTGATTAAAGGTTTAGGGAAAAACTGATATTTCGAACCGAAACGAAGCCGGTAGGGAACAAATGAGGGTATTTAGCCATCATATTTGCTTCCGCTTCCTAGTAGCTCCCTCAACATGCTGATTCCTCCATAACACCTTTACTGATGCCACTTCTTTGTTTCTCAACTTACGAACCTGACGATCTAAGATTTCAATGGGGACTTCTTGATAGCTGAGGCTGTTCTTCACTCCAATGCTGGATCACCCAAGAACTTCATCAAAAGTGACACATGAAAGATGGGATGAACTGAGGACAACTCCAAGGGCAAGTCCAACTCATATGCTACCTTGCCAACTCTTCTCACAACTCAGTAAGGACCAATATAGCGAGGACTGAGTTTACCTTTCTTTCTGAACTGCATGACTCCCTTCATGGGAGATACCTTTAGAAATACCTAGTCGTCTACATCCAACTCCAAATCCCTCCTTCTCACATCAGCATACGATTTCTGATGACTCTGAGCGGTTTTCAACTGGTCCCTTATCAACTGAACCTTCACCATCGCCTCATAAACCGAGTCTAGTCCTATCATAACTGCCTCACCAACCTCGAACCATCCGATGGGAGATCTACACCTCCGCTCGTAAAGAGCCTTCAACGGTGCCATCTGGATACTAGCGTGGTAACTGTTATTATAAGCAAACTCGATCAAGGGCAAATGATCATCCCAACTACCTTTGAAATGCATAACACATGCCCTCAACATATCCTCGAGGGTCTCAATGGTTCATTCTTCCTAGCCGTCTGTTTGCAAATGGAAGGCTATACTGAGCTTAACTTGCATCCCAAGTCCCTTTTGAAAAGAACACCATAATTGAGAAGTAAACTGAGTACCTCGATCTGAAATAATAAACAAGGTCACTCCATGAAGTCGAACTAACTCCCGAATATACAACTTAGCATAATCATCCGCTGAATCCATGGTCTTGACCGGTAGAAAATGTGCAGCCTTAGTTAACCTGTCAACCACCACCCAAATGGAGTCGTATTGCCGGTGAGTACGAGGTAGGCCTGTGACAAAATCCATATTAATCTCTTCCCACTTCCAAGTGGGGATGCTGATATCCTAAAGTACGCCTCCCGGCCTTTGATATTCGACTTTCACTTGCTGGCAGTTTGGAAAAAACTCCGCAATATCCTTCTTCATACTATCCCACTAATAGATTTCTCACAAGTCCAGATACATCTTCGTGGATCCCGGATGGATAGAATATCTAGTACCATGTGCCTCGTGTAATATCCAAACTCTCAAATCGTCAATGTCCAGAACACATAGTTGACCCTGGTATCGTAGCACACCATCTCCCCCTTGGGAGAAGACCTCCACCTTCTGACATCGCACTGCCTCCTTCAGCTTCCTCAATGTTGGATCCTCATCTTGCCTGGATTTAACATCAACCACCAAGGACAATTCTGACCCGTTATGCACAACAATACCACCATCAGTCGAGTCGATCAATCTAACTCCCAATCTTGCAAGTCGGTGGACATCCTTAACCAACTCTTTCCTTCCCACATCCACATGGGACACACTCTCCATAGAGAGCCTACTAAGTGCGTCCGCAACTACATTAGCCTTGCCCGGGTGGTAGAGGACACTGTCGTAGTCCTTAAGTAATTCCAGCCACCTCTTTTTCCGAAGATTTAGATCCTTCTGTGTGAACACATATATCAAGCTCTTGTGATACATAAATACATCCATGTGGACCCCATACAAGTAGTGCCGCCATATCTTCAATGCAAATACCACCGCGGCCAACTCGAGATCATGGGTCGGGTAATTCTTTTTATGGACCTTCAACTGTCTTGAGGCATATCCTATTACCTTCCCACACTACATCAAAACACATCCCATTCTGACTCTCGAAGCATCACAATAGACGACGAAGCCATCAGTACCCTCGGGTAAGGTCCACTCTGAAGTTGAAGTGAGTCGGGTCTTCAACTCTTGGAAGCTTTTCTCACAAGAATCCGAACGTTGGAATTTTACCTTTTTCAGAGTCAACCTAGTCAATAGGGCCGCGATTGATGAAAAGCCCTCGACAAATCTTCGGTAGTAGCCTGCTAAGCCCAAGAAACTCTGAATTTCTGAAGGATTTACCGGTCTGGGCCAATTCTTCACTGCCTCTATCTTCTAGGAATCTACCCTTATGCCTTCGCTTGATACCATATGTCCTATAAATGCTACCGAGTTTAGCCAAAATTCACACTTACTAAACTTTGCATATAGCTGACGATCCTTGAGGGTTTGCAGCATGTCCTCAAATGAGTGGCATGCTCCTCCTCGCTCCGGGAGTATATAAGAATGTCGTCAATGAACACGATCACAAGCATATCTAAATGTTGCTTGAACACCCTGTTCATCAGGTCCATAAAAGCTGCAGGAGCATTGGTTAGCCCAAAATACATAACAACAAATTTGTAGTGACCATACTGAGTCCTAAAAGCGGTCTTCGGGATGTAACTCTCCCGAACTCTGAGCTGGTGATACCCGGACCTGAAATTGATCATGGAGAAGCACTTGGCATCGTGAAGATGGTCAAACAAATCATCAATCATGGGTAAGGGGTACGTATTCTTAATGGTAACCTTGTTCAACTGCTGATCGTCAATATACATGTGAAGGGAACCGTCCTTCTCTCGAACAAATAGAACGGGCGCACCCCATGGAGACTGGCTTGGCCTAATGAAGCCCTTATACAATAGATCCTTTAACTGATCCTTTAATTCCTTTAGCTCGGCTTGAGCCATCCTGTAAGGAGGGATAGAAATAGGCTGCGTATCTGGCAGTAGATCAATACCGAAATCAATTTCCTTTTCTGGAGGAGCACCTGGCAAATTCTCAGGAAACACCTCTGGATATTCACACACCACCGAAACTAACTAGATAGTCGGGGTTCAGACTCCACATCCTTAACCCTAACTAGGTGGTACATGCATCCCTTAGAGATCATCTTCCTAGCCTTAAGATAGGAAATAAACCAACCCATTGGCACTGCCGAACTACCCTTCCACTCCAAAACTGACTCACCCGAAAAATAAAACTCCGCGGTACGGGTCCTATAGTTAATCAAAGCATAACATGCAAACGACCAATCCATGCCAAGAATAATGTCAAAGTCAGTCATGGTTAACTCTACAAGGTATGTGGGAGTAACCTTATGCAACACAATGACCGGGCATCCTCTATATACGCGTCTAGCTATGACCGAATCACCAATAGGGGTCAAAACTGAAAAAAGATTTTTACAAGGTCTAAGGACTAACTCCAAGGCTACTAGCAATGTAAGGAGTCACGAAAGACAATGTGGCTCCCGGGTCTAACAAGGAATAAAAATCAATATGAAAGACATGCAACATACTAGTGACCACGTTCGGTGAAGTCTCTTGCTCCTGGCGCGAGGTAAGGGCATAGAATCGGTTTTGGCACTGACCGCCACCCCTACTAGCGAATGCTCCATGTGGAGCTAAACGGGTTGGAGCTACTGTTGTCCTAGTGGTTTGTGCTCAATCCCTATCATCACCATATCTGGCATATGGACATGCTCGACGCATGTGCCTAGATCTACCACACCCGAAGCATACATCTGAACCAAGTAGGCACTCCCTGGTTTGACTCTTGCTGCACTTCCCGCAGGATGGAGAGGTATACTCTAACTGGGTGCCCCTCTGATCCCTCGACCCGGAAGCCCTGCTCCGCTGATCATCCCTTGGTCTAGATGGGATGCTAGCTGATGATGGTGCTGGGGTTAGTGACCTCTGCTGGAACTGTGGATGGTAGCCACCGTCGGACCTCTGATGTGAAAACCTACGACTATCTGTCTGAGCTCTCTTTGCCTCCCTGTCCCTCGCATGAGCCGCCTCTATCTGCTAGGCGTACAACACTATGCGAGGAATGTCCATATCCTGATGAAGCATGGCAGTCCTACAATTCTTGTCTAAATAACCGGCCACGCCATGAACAAATAGGCTCACCGGCGCCCTATGATCCATCACCAACTCTGGGGTGTATTTTGACAACCAGATGAACTAAATCGAATACTCCAACACTATCATCTTTCCCTTCTTGAGGTTAAAAAACTCAGCTGCTTTCAATTCCCTCATCTCCCGAGGGAAGAACTTGTCAAGAAAGTCCATGTGGAACTCATCCCAGCTGATAGGGCCTGCGCCCGCTACCTTGCTGTCCTTCTATTGCTTGTACCAAATATGAGCGACCTCTTTTAGCTGATACGAGGCCAAGTCTACACACTCCCCATTTGTCACCCCCATAACCAGAGTGACCTTCAAGATCCCTTCAATGAACTCGTGTGGATCCTCATCCACCTTTGATCCCGTGAACTAGGGAGTGTTCATCCTCAAGAAGTCTCTAATCTGAGCCGCTGCTACATTTCCATTCTGTGGAACCTGTGCAACAGCTTGCTGATTGACCTGAAAGAAGGGAACATTTTCTAGACGTCTAGTAGTCTCTTCGTCATAGGTGTGGTGCTCTTCACACCCATGAAAAAGACTCTACCTAATGCGGCTTTCAGACACCCTAGGATACTTTAAACCTATTACTCTCATACCAAGTTTGTCACGACCCGAACGTACACCCGAATCGTAGACACGAGACAAGGGACCCCGAGAGACCCCAAGTCAACCCATGGCATATGCATTCAAAAAATCTCATTTAAATAAATGGAATATTAAGCATAACACATCGCGGAAATATAACCATGACATAGCATCAGAAAATACCAAATATTTACATAAGCTGAGTACTACGCATTTGTCCAAAAGCCTCTAATACGTAAGATGGGTTGATGGGAAAACATCCCCAACTAACCCGAGCAATACTAAAACATAATCAATAGGAAAATTCATCAAACGGCCCTCGAAACATGAGGACTCACCAACAAGCTGATATCGTAGGCTGAGATGGACTAAGGATGAGGATGAGCCTGAGGTCTGGACCTTGTATCATGAAACGATATAGCATAGAAAGTATGCGGTCAGTACATGGAATGTACTGAGTATGCAAGGTAAGTAAAACGGATACTTTAACAGTAAAGTAAACTCATAAATAGACATAGGAGAAGGACATCATGCTTGCATCAAAATCCTCGTAAATAAAACATAGGGCTCAAGACTTTCAAATCATTCATAATCATTCATTATCATTATTGTAATTAACTTTATCAAAATACAACTTGATCAAATAACATAAATATAACAATGCATAAAATAAAAAAATATGTGGAACAATGGGAGGACTCATCATAACCGACACCATCATAGTAGACCCTTTCATGATGCCCCACTGTCTCGCTCAAGGGGGCGGAGCCAACTGTTCGGTGGTTTGGTTGGGTTAAAAACCGACACGCAAGTGCACGTGGTCAAACAAGTAATAAAGTGGCTAAATAAGCCAAGTATCGAACCAAGGAGACTCTGGATAAGTAAAAATTGCTCAAGTATACTATATTCTATCTTACTTCTATATATGCTGACAACAACGTAACCAAAAGTTAAATAATTTTTGTTTATAAATTATATACTAAAACTATTAACAAATATCTACTTTGAATTGAAACTATGGATATGAGCATGCCAAGGTTAAGAACAAGTAATGAACTTGATTATACTCATAATTTGGTTAGTCTTCTCTTCCAGTTGCTAGCCAAGAACATTAGCCTAGAGATTAAAACTCTCGTATTTAATCTTACTTAAGAATCATAAACCATCCGTCTACATTTCTGTGATCAAATGCAATTTATGACCTAGCAATACAATTCCGGTTCCTAAATTGACTAATACGGCTTTCAAGTATATTTCTATCAGGAAAGCACATCAAAACCCAATTTTCCCAAATCAAGTTAAGAACAATACCCTATTAATTCACAACTTTCCAATTTCGTGCTCTCTTGAGTGAAATCGGACTTTTTAGATATACATTAATGTCGGCCACACACCAATGCAGTAGAAACAAGAATTAATAGAACAACATAGAAGAAGAAGATGAAAAACCATATAATTCAATAATCAAAATTCATCACCATTGTTCATAACCTCAGCAAGGAAGAGAATTAGCCACTCATTTGTGGATTAATCATCCTAAAACAAGTGTTAATCATACAAACAATTGATTGAAAGAAGAAAGAAAGAGGGAAAAACCCTAAGCTTTTTCGTCCCTCAACTGCCTGTAACCCACGTCCTTGCTCCACCAAGTCTGAATTATGAAAAATAAACCTAAGTGTGCTATTTATAGTAGTAGGACTCTTTCCCGGAATAACAAGCAACGTGTCACGGAGTGCATCGCGGAGCACGGCCTCCGTGACACGCTACGGACGCGGAAGCCTTCTGGAAAATCACCCGAAAATGGCCCGGGCAGCACCCTGCCGCGTTGGCAGCGTGTCACGCTGCTTGGGCAGCGCGTTGGCAGCCCTTGGTCGCGGAGGCCACCTGTCGTGGCTCGTTGCCAACGCGCAGGTGGGCTGTTGTGAGTGTCCTGCCTGCCGTGGCACCTTGTCGACGCGCCGGTGGGTTGTTTTGTGCCTCCTCTTTGCCGACGTTCGCGTGTTGATTCCTTTTCCAAGCCTCTACTTCACCAACTCATGGATTAGTTACTCAAAAGTCATCAAAACCTACAAAACAAAGGCTAATCATGTTGGTTAGCACATATCTTTACTTTATCTAAAATTTCATGAAAATGTATACAACAATCTTAGATAAACAAGACTAATTTAAGTTGTAAAGCGTATCTCGAGCATATATTTTTGCCCGTGATCACAACCCCACACTAAAAGCCTTGTTCGACCTCGAACAACCTTTTACATATCATGCATATGGAGACTCCCACATAACTAATTTAGCAAGAGAATTCAAGTTATGGCTATAATGATTACATAAGATACAAGCTAAAAATAGAGCATGCACAATTTAATCACATAAATGAAATAGAACGATGTTAAGACTTCTTAACCTCAAGAATTGACTCTCAATCTTAGCAAACTCATGCAAATCAGCTGATTAAGAAATCCCACATGAATTATATCCTTCATTCAACATGTGCCCCTCACGGAAAGAGAGTTACCCAATCACACACAAAAAACAATTTTTTTATATCACAACATGTGTGGGTACATGCATAGAATTACACTCACTCTCACAAAGAATTCACATGCATTATGTAATGACCCATAAGCTTGCCCTTAGTGTTTTATTCCACTACTTTAAGGATGTATGAATGTAAGATCAAGTAGGACTTTTTAGGTTGTAATGTAACTCAGGTGCGGGTAAGTACTATTATTGCCAGTAATAGTGACTATCTTTCCTCAGCGCTTTTAATACATCACGCCTTCATTACAAACTTCCCTTCCCTCACTTCACCTTTTTCTCTTTTCATCTTTCTTTTTCCTCTTTTGTTCCCCCTTTTCTTCAGGCACTTTTAGCTTATTAGTAAGGAGTTCTATAAGTAACTTTTCATTTATTTATTTTCTTACTCCTTACTAATACTCACCCATATTCAAACAAGTGCACCTTTGTCCTTTTCTCACTTCTCCAACTTGCTGCTTTTCCTTTCTTTTCATTCTTATCACTCCTTTACTCTTTCCGATTTTTCATTTAAGCGCTTAGGAGTTTTCGTTCAATTTCAAGGCTAATGAAAGAAAAAGGATTAAGATTATGTTGCAGCTGTCAAAGAATAGGCTCAAGGCTCAATGGGGTTAACTAGGATTAATTTTTCAAGGTAGGTATAATGAGGGATAAAAGTTTGGTTCATTCAAAGAAATGCCTCAATCATCTCCTACAATTCACATCCTTCATTTCATTTTATATACATACCAGGCAAGTTCTAGACATTTCATAATAGCACAGAATACTCAAAAACCTTACACTCATGGCACATGCTCAATTCAAGACACATTCAGCAGACTCTTACTCAGCTAATCACAAGAATTCAGAACTAAGCTTCAATCATATTGAGTCAAATGCAAGAGCCTAAGTGTCTCAAATAAAGTTATACACTTGCATGCTTCACACTGAACTTACTTGCATCTTACAACCATGTATAGCACATAAAAAGAACATCAAGCACCAATTAGCTACGGGTTCACAAACCCACAACTATCGACTAATTTTTCCTCAAGACGGTCGTCATCCATCCATCGTCGGAAACAGTCCCTAACTATGACTAAAAACACTATATTCAGACAAAGGAAAGAAAGAAAAAGAAAATTTTTATTGTTCGGTTCAAAGACCCCCCCGTCGGAAAAGAACCGACAAGAAAAACCAAAGGGTGATGAAGTCATGCTTAATTCACAAAAAATTTTCAAATTTTCTCACCAACTTTTGCACAAGCATTACATTCACCAAAATTGTTAAGCACAGAAAATTTTGAAATTTCCCTTGAAATTTCCCTCACCCAACACTTAAATCATGCTATGTCCTCATAGCATCAAATTAAAATTTACAAAGGGTGAAAAATACTCCCTGAGGCCTTTAGGCTTAGCTAACAGCATGCGTTTCTTCGACTTTGCACAAGTGGGTGTTCAACCCCACACTTTTTCTCTTCCATGCTTGTTAGCTTCCTCCTCCACGGGTACTCAGACTTCCCCTCCATCTGTGCTTAACTTTCCACCAAAACAACACAAGATGAAAAATAATTAAAATCAACTTAAATGCAAGAAATTAAAATGGTACGCATGGTACCCTTGGGTTGCCTCCCAAGCAGCGCCTAATTTTATGTCGCGGCACGACGTACCAAGTTTCACCACTTTTTCCTCCTCCTTGAGGATATGAATCTCACCCCTAATTTTTTCTCTAATTTCCTCTTATGCTCCAGGGGTGGTGGTGAAAAATTGTAAGGACCAAGCAGTAGATGTTGCCTTTTGCATTTATTGGTCCTTAAGTAAGCGAAGTCATTTTTTCTCTCCGCGTTGGCAAATTTCAAAATATATGGTGCTTGGTCCTCCTCTAGACATTTCTCTATAAGCTTGGAAGACTCTCTTTCTATGTTGTCAACCAAATTTAATGTCGAAAAATGCGTAGATTGTGGTCCAATACACCTCAACTCTGAAACTGCATTTTGCTTGACCTCCTTACTTGTATACTCCTTCTCAGCATCGACATCTATCTCGCCATTAATGTCAAATGGGGGATACTCTATATCTTCTTCCATGAATGACTTTTCCATGAGTGTGAGCCCATCACGGGGGCACTCAAGAGATTCTACTCGTTGTGCTTCATCCAAAAATTCACCCTTGTCTTCCTCTTGTATTTCCTCTTGAATATCGGCTAAAGTTGTTACCTACAATTTATCACAAGCTTCAGCTTCAGCGATCATCTCCGTGAATTTGATGCTCATCCTTTCTAGAGCCTCTGCAATCTCTTCTTGCTGAATTCTCAATACTGCCATCGCCTCCTTCATTGCTTCTGATTGCTCCAAGAGTTGTTTCAGCATTTCTTCTATTCGAGCTTGGCGCCCCAAGTCCTCATTTTCAGCATGCCTATATTCAGGAAAAACAACAGAAGGATCATAGTAGGGGCTTGGGGGAGGGGAATATGCATTCGGACAGCCATCCCAATGGCCATCTTGACCACCACATATATTGCACATGTTACAGTGTTGCCACGAGTGGTGTCCTCCGCAATTCAGACAAGATTCGCTAAAATATGAGTACCCACCATTTATACCATTTGTATTCCACGATGTCATGTCAATAAGGGTATCCGAAAAAGAAAAAAAATTGAAATGAAAAAGAAGTAAAACAAACACTAGGACCAAGTTGTCAGCACTAAGAAAATAAAAATACAGTAAATTAACACTTAAAACAAATTCACCAAATGCCAAGTCTCCCCGGCAACAACGCCAAAAACTTGTTCGGTGGTTTGGTTGGGTTAAAAACCGACATGCAAGTGCACGTGGTCAAACAAGTAATAAAGTGGCTAAGTAAGCCAAGTATCGAACCAAGGAGACTCTGGATAAATAAAAATTGCTCAAGTATACTATATTCTATCTTACTTCTATATACGCTGACAACAACGTAACCAAAAGTTAAATAATTTTTGTTTATAAATTATATACTAAAACTATTAACAAATATCTACTTTGAATTGAAACTATGGATATGAGCATGCCAAGGTTAAGAACAAGTAATGAACATGATTATACTCATAATTTGGTTAGTCTTCTCTTCCAGTTGCTAGCCAAGAACATTAGCCTAGAGATTAAAACTCTCGTATTTAATCTCACTTAAGAATCATAAACCATCCGTCTACATTTCTGTGATCAAATGCAATTTATGACCTAGCAATACAATTCCGGTTCCTAAATTGACTAATACGGCTTTCAAGTATATTTCTATCAGGAAAGCACATCAAAACCCAATTTTCCCAAATCAAGTTAAGAACAATACCCTATTAATTCACAACTTTCCAATTTCGTGCTCTCTCGAGTGAAATCGGACTTTTTAGATATACATTATTGTCGGCCACACACCAATGCAGTAGAAACAAGAATTAATAGAACAACATAGAAGAAGAAGATGAAAAACCATATAATTCAATAATCAAAATTCATCACCATTGTTCATAACCTCAGCAAGGAAGAGAATTAGCCACTCATTAGTGGATTAATCATCCTAAAACAAGTGTTAATCATACAAATAATTGATTGAAAGAAGAAAGAAAGAGAGAAAAACCCTGAGCTTTTTCGTCCCTCAACTGCCTGTAACCCACGTCCTTGCTCCACCAAGTCTGAATTATGAAAAATAAACCTAAGTGTGCTATTTATAGTAGTAGGACTCTTTCCCGGAATAACAAGCAACGTGTCACGGAGTGCATCGCGGAGCACGGCCTCCGTGACACGCTACGGACGCGGAAGCCTTCTGGAAAATCACCCGAAAATGGCCCAGGCAGTACCCTGTCGCGTTGGCAGCGTGTCACACTGCTTGGGCAGCGCGTTGGCAGCCCTTGGTCATGGAGGAGACCTGCCATGGCACGTTGCCAACGCGCAGGTGGGCTGTTGTGAGTGGCCCGCCTGCCGTGGCACCTTGTCGACGCGCCGGTGGGCTGTTTTGTGCCTCCTCTTTGCCGACGTTCACGTGTTGATTCCTTTTCCAAGCCTCTACTTCACCAACTCATGGATTAGTTACTCAAAAGTCATCAAAACCTACAAAACAAAGGCTAATCATGTTGGTTAGCACATATCTTTACTTTATCTAAAATTTCATGAAAATGTATACAACAATCTTAGATAAACAAGACTAATTTAAGTTGTAAAGCGTATCTCGAGCATATATTTTTGCCCGTGATCACCAACCATGGCTTGCCAGGCGAGGGTCGTGCAGAAGGCATGATATAAAATTTGAGGGGTTCATTATCAATACATCATATCATTTACAACCCACGGTGGCATGCAGTTATGAGACACCGCCGTAGTCCTTTGAACGCCGGACTGCTCGGTGCTAGACACGGCTCCCAAATATATGCATATAGGCTCATACATAAATCATTAACATAATGCATAAAAATTCATTGGATAAGATGTAAAATTTATCATCGTTGATCCCCTTTAAAATATGCTTGGCCAAGAATCAAGGCCCTTTTCATCGACCAACATCATAAATCGATAAATCATATAATTTACTTCATGAATCATAAATCATTCTTCTACATGTGGGCGTTTTCCAATACTTCATAATATTCAATTCTTTAAAAACATGCTCATAAACATGGGTGACTTGAAAATCATACTTTTCTATCATCAATAAACTCAAATTATAGAGTGTTCATCATAAATCATAACTCCCATGAGCATTCATCAAATGAGCATTTGGATTTAAAAGCTTGAAACATGAATTAAAGAAAATAATAATAGAACCTGCCCATCATTCATAATTCAATAGTTAAAACTCAATTAAAACATACCTAAAGAAAAATCACATTGCCATGTTTTGGGTAAAACACCGTGGAATTTGAGTAGGAGAATTCATGAATTAACTCAAAATTGGGCATGGATGAGGAAGAATTTCACCCATTTTAAAACCCTACATACCTGGGAATAGATGGACTTAAAGTTCCTTGAGCCCCACAAGGAAATTGATGAAAATTTGGGGAAGAAGGCCTTGATTCTCTCAAAAACCTCCCTAAGCTTTTGCATGAGAATGGACATGCATAAAGGGCTTAACCCATCTTATCTAACTCAGAAATATATCCATAATGACGTAGTTTTTTCCTTAGAGACTTAGGAAGTTATGAAAACACCCTTATTAAAATGCAGGAAATTCTGGTCTCCAATCCCCACGAGGGACCTAACGGATCATTGCCATAGGGCATGATTCATTGCCTTTCTTTGTTGAGTCCACTGCCCAAACCTCCAAGGGAACCCCACGGGTGACTTCATGAGTCGTAAGGTCAAACCACGACTCGTGGTCACCTTCCGTGGCCTACACTGTCCATCCCAATTTGCAAATCCTCCTGAGTTGACCATGGTGACCTCACAAGTCATTAGGTATGACCACGACTCATGGTCAAGCCCGTGGCCTCCTCACTCAAGCCTTACCACACCATGCTGACCATGAGTCACCTCACGACTCGTGGTCACTCCTCATGACTCACCTCACGGGTCGTTCTGTGACCTGGTGCGAATTTTCAGTTTTTCTCCATTTTCACTTCCGGATCTGATCCTTGGCTTCCCAAGGTATAACACAAACATTAATTGAATTCTCTAATATTTCTTCTGCTTGAGAAAGAGAAGTGAAGTTGGGTAAGACTTCAGTAGTGAGGATTTGGGGCTTTTATCTAAGGGTTAGAGCTGAAAATAGTCTATGCCTGATTCAACCTTCATTTAAGGGCTAGAGCTAGAAATAGTCTATGCCCACTGAAGTAATATTTGGTTTTTTATAGATCTTGGTTTTAGAGTTCGAGAAAACCCAAAATATACATACTCTTTTGGTTGAGAAACTTTGAGTGTAGCTAAAACCAAATCTATCCATGTGATAATTTATTCTAAGGCTTTTACTTAATATTTAACAAAATGATACCCCATTGAATGCACAGCCCTAGTCTTTCTACTATTATTAACAATAATTGTGTTACCTTTTTGTGATTACAAATTTCTGTTGATACTTATTCAAATCACTTCCCTCAATTTTACTTTACATTTGCGCATTATGCTTGCTCTTCTGAATTAATTCACAACTTTTGATAAATCTAGCCTCCAATCTCTGTGGAAAATCGACCCCAACTCATGTTGGGTGCTTGTTTTTCATACAATCGTAACCACCTCCTTAATTGGAGAGTTGTTTTGGATGTTATCAAAAATGATGCCGTTTCTAGGGATTGAAAATTGATTGCCATTTGTTTGTTTGTTGATTGACATTTGTATTCCGTCTTGTTTTTCTTTTACATTTTTTTGCTGCTCTTGTTGGTTGAACAAGAGAAAGGATGAGTCACGCTAGTAATAACGGTAGTATTGACGAGTCCATGGATGTTGATGATGAGTCGGAAGCTCAAGGTGTGGTTAGTGTTATTCGCCTATCTCCAATTGTAGGAAATGCGGTATTTCATGTTACTAGCACCATGATACACCTCATCCAAATAAAAGGATTGTTTGCTTGCCTTGCTGGTGAAGATGCCAATAGGAATATAAGGAATTTTGTTGACTATGTCAGCCATTCAATATCACGAACATTAGCCAAGAATCCATTCGTCTAAGATTGTTCCCATTCTCTCTCAGGGGAGATGCTACGTCTTGGTTGGAGGAGCTACCTCCAGGTTCTATAACTTCATGGACTGAATTAACCTAGGCGTTCCTAGATCATTTCTTTCCACCCTCTAGAATGTTGAAATTGTGTGATGAAATCACAAACTTCTGCCAACTTCCAAGAGAGCCATTACATGAGGTGTGATTGAGATTCAAAAAGAAGGTGGTAATGTGTCCTAATCACGGGTTACCAAATGGAGTGTTCTTGCAAAGCTTCCACCAATAGCTTAACTCCATCAACAAGTTCATGCAAATAATTTAGCCGGTGGTTCACTCATGGATCAAACTTTTGGACTTACAAAGGCCCTCTTGGATAGAATGACCAAGGTGAACCTAGATTGGCATAAAAGGGATACCAAGGTGTCCCTAAATGTTACCTCCAACCTAATGACAAATAAGATGAGGAGAAAGGAGGAAGAAAGAGATAAGACCTTGGTAAAGATGATGACTCAAATGGAGCTGTTGGCTAAGCACATGATGGGCTCCGGAGCCAAGAGTGTGAATGCTATTGGAGCTCAAGGAAACAACTCCCTTGAGGATGATTCTCCATATGCTATGTTCGATAAAGAATATCAATACATGTCGAATCAAGTGAGGGGTTCTTGCTCGGGGTATCAAGGTGCCAACCAAGGCTCTTGGGATTCTTGGGAGGGGAATCAAAGTAAGAGAGACCGAGGAGGTCAATGGAGAGATAGAGATGACCAATGGAGAGATCCTGGTCATGAAAGATAGGGTGATAAATATAATCACTATAGCCAAAATCCATATGTACCCCCTCCTAAGGCTGATGTGTCTCCAATTCAAGAAAGTGTAAGTGACCCTACTAGCTCAAAGATTGAGAAAATACTGGCGCTAGAGATGGGAAAATATTTAAGAGTGTGGGTGATACACCCAATGATGTTGTTCGTAAAAAGAAAAGTTATGAGAAGTCAATGGATGGGGTGAAGTCGAGTGCACCCATGTTAATTGATGATGGAAATATAGTGGAGGAAGTAAAAGTAGATGATCCTCCTCGTGTTGTGATACACGATGAGGGAGTTAAGGAGGACCAAATTGCTAAAGGCCCTGTGTCTAATCTTCCTCCTTCCTATCCCCAACAGATAATGAAGATTAAAGAGGACAATCAATTCAAAAAGTTTGTTGATTTGTTTAGTAAGTTGTCCGTGAACATTTTGTTGGCTGATGCATTATTGCAAATGCTAGGGTACACTAAGTTTATGAAAGAGCTGCTAAAGAAGAAAAGGGTTGTTGATATGGGCACAGTAGAGGTGTCACATCATTGTAGTGCAATGATGGAAAGTAACTTGGCTCCGAAGAGAGAAGACCCGCAGGTTTTTACCATCCCATGCACCATTAGGGTGTATCTATTAAACAAAATGTTGTGTGACCTAGGGGCCAGCATTAACTTGATGCCCCTTATGATATTCAATAAGTTGAGTTTAGGAGCTTCTAAACCTATTTCAATGAGGTTACACATGGTTGATAGATCGATCAACCGCTCGGTGGGGATATTATTTGATATGTTGGTAAAGGTTGATAAGTTCATCCTCTCGGCAAATTTTATAGTGTTGGACTATGATGTGGTCCTCGAGGTGCCTATCATCTTAGGGAATCCATTGTTATCCATCAATCGATAATTTGTAGATATTGAGTTGGGAGAACTCAAGTTTCGGATCAGCAGTGATGAGGTCATGTTCAATGTGTTTAACCAATGAAGCCACAGGATGAATGCCAAGTTGTGTCGGTGATTGATACAAGGGATGAGCTGGTTGAGGTCCCTCATGATGAGTTCAAACCCCTAGATACTTTTTGAACTTGGAGGTAATATCATCGAGCTGTGATGTTAAATCAAGCTCTTTTGGGAGGCAACCCAAGTGTTTTTCAATTTTTTTTACTTCACCCTTTGTTTTCTTTGGTTGTCTTAGGAGTGTGGCAGAAGTTTGAAAAAAGACGAAATAAGGCATATCCACCAGACTTGCGACACGCAGGTAGCACACTGCAGGACGCAAGTGGAGCACATGCCTTAGACAAAATGTCGAGATGAAAACCTTTCAAAATTGTGCACCTGCACGCCATCTGGGAAAAGTATGTGCGGACCTGCAACACACATGTGCAACACAGTTCCAAATTAGTGCAGTGGCAAGAAACTTGATGAAAAATCCCCACCTTCTCTCCACATGCGTATCACAAGTTATCACATGCAATCGCATGTGCCCGCGCAAGCACGGGTATGTGAATTTAAACATTGACTTACCCGATTGACCAAATCCGTCTCGGCTTTGACCCGCAAATTTTAACCCTCAAAATCCTCTAAAACCCTTTTTTCTCCACCATTTCACCATTGCACACTCTCTCAGCCTCCTTCAACCAAATCAAGAAACTCCCCACACTCCATATATCTCTTTTCCACATTCTTCTCGCTCTCACCATTACCATCAGAGCCGTTGTTGGAAGATCTCCAGTGTTGAACTTGCCCAATCTCTATTTTCACTCACCCATTTCAATACATCACTTGTTGTATGCATCCCTGCTCAAATCATATTTTCCATGTCTTGTGGGATTATTGTGGCTTAAGTATGCTAGTTGAAATCCCCCATATCCCCATTATGCCTCATATTTGCATTTGAAAGTGAATTTTGAGGTATTTTACTAATTTAAAATTGTGATTCTATGGGTGGATCTTGCTTTATATGATAATATATGTTATTTATGCCACATAATCCCATGAAATTATCATTAGGGGTGAAATATGAGTAACCCACTCGTTAGTGATGCATGAATTGGCCCTATAATAGATTGGGTGAAATTATTCTTAAGGGCAGATCATCATTGCTTCTAGTTTGGGATACTAATGATGTTTTGGCTCTAAATTGCATCCCATTGTGCATTATGAGTAAAATAAGTATCTTATAATGTGTAGTGAGCACTTTGGTTACAAATGAGATAAGTGTGCTTGTGGAAGTAATTTGAGTGATAGAGCATGTAGCTCGATGTTTTTTTATGGTAGATGGGGTAATTTCCTTCTTAAGGGAAGTTATTGAGTGTTTGTTAAATGGTCATTGTGTGATCTTGAGCATGTTGGTTAGTCCTTCGGGAAAGTATGAGTACCCTTTAGACTTTGAAATTGATCAAATGTGGCCTAAGTCTGGTTTGAAGTCTGTTACATATGAAATGAGGCACTGTTAGGCATATGTGTGTTGTAGATGTTGCCCTGCGTAATGCAGGTATAATGCATGTGAAGGTTACGAGCTACATACTTATTGCGATCCACATGCGTTCCACTTGATGCAGATCTCCATTTGCAAAACGCATGTGAAAACACAAGTGGGTGGAAAATATTGCCAGCTTTCGGTTCCGCACATGCATCTCACATGTGTGTCGCAGTCTTCACCTACAAAATGCAGGTGTCTTGCATGTGTAGATAATTAGTTCCCTGTTGCTTTTCTCTTTTGCATTCCACTTCTTTTTCTTTTTTTAGCTTCTTGTAGTTTTTTTCTTTTTCTTTCTAATGAAAAATATCAAAAAAAAAGATTTTGTTATGTTTCCTTGGTACTCACACCCTTTTTCAGGACATGATATTCAACAGGAAAAACACTGATAAGAATGCCCGAAAGGCTCCCTCCTCCACCAAAATAAAAAACAAAAGCAAAGACAAAAGAAAGGACACCTATCCCTGCTAATGGGGAGGAAAGTTTGTGCTTCTATGTTAAGGGCATGAAGCCCTATTTCATCAAGTATCAGGATGGTCGGTCTTTCATGGTAGAAAAGAGTTTTAACTTGGCAGGGCTCGGGAATAAGTGCCCAAATATCAATAGGCAGTTTGCCGCAAGGGATTGGTAACCTTTCTTGGATATGCACGGAGACTACTATCCTAACTTAGTGCTAGAATTCTATGCCTCATACCAAGCAAGGCAAGACTTAATGAAGCACTCGGGGAAAGTGGAAGAGTTCCTGTGCTTGCCATCTATTCTGGTAAAGGGGAAAGAAATCAACATTACTCCTGATGCCATCAATTCAATCTATTGGGATAAACTTATTGATCCGGAGATAGTGTTTGTGGAGAAAATTGCCACAAAGAATCACCAACTCCAATAGGCGACTAAAATCATAGTGGTTGGTCATATGTCATGGGCTACTTTAGGTAGTGATATTTTTAAACAAGACCTCCATTTTGAAGCCAAATTGTGGCTTGATTGTTTTTCTCCTCTAGGTTGATACCATCCAAGAATGATCAAAAGGTTCACATTGAGGTAGTCATCCTGATTACTTGCATCGTGTTAGGAATTCACGTGAATTTTTGCGAAGTAGTTGCTGAGTTCAAATCAAGAAAAAAGATAGACAACCTGCCCTTTCCATGCCCTTTCATGTATTGATCGGCAAGCTATATGCTAGAGTGGGAGGGCACTATTTTGAGTCTGACCGTTCTTGCTTTTCCACTAGAGTAATTAATATTGAAAAGAAAAGGGATGTTGATGCCCCCAAGATCAAGAAATAAAGGACGCAAGCGTGGGATGTACCTAAGAGTTCCCTGGCTTATAAGACTGTTAGCGCCCCCATTGAGCATGAACTATATGATCCTACCCCGGTGATATCGGTACATGCCTCGATAATGTGCCACCTCCTAGGCCTTCACCACCACCTCTATTATACCCCGAAAGCCCAAAGATTAGACCCAGGAGTTGAAATGGAGAAAAGTTTAAAACTGGCATGAGGCACAGAACGGGTCGTGAGATGACCTGTGAGAGCATCCCACGAGTCATGATGTGACTCATGGTGAGGCTTAGGAGATAAGTTTGTAATTCGGAAATTTGACTCTCCACGAACATGACCACAAGTTGTGGTCAGGCCCCACGACTTGTTAGGTCAATCGTGAGGAGTGGTGAGTGAGAAAAGAGAAAGACGAAGGCAGTGTGCATAACAGAAGGACCCAACAAGTCATGGTCAGTCACCACGAGTCGTGGGATGAGTCATGACTAGCAGGGTAAAGTTTAATTAAGATTGATGTAGTGTACTTGACGAGTGGTGACCACGAGTTGTGGTCACTAGTAACGAATCGTGAGGTCACCCATGATGAGCTCAGATGACCTGATAAGCAGTGTACTTGACGGATGACACCACAAGCCATGGCCAGAGGTGACGAGTCGTTATGTCCCTCGTAGGGACTAACTAGCAGTTATTTTCTGTGAATTTAGTAAGGGCTTTTCCGTAATTCCTAAATCCTAAGGCCTAAACTACGTCGTTTTAAGTTATAACTGATGACTTTTAAGAGGGTTAAGTTCATTTTAGGCCATTTTCATTCATGCATGCAAGAGTGATATTCTAGAGAGGTGATCAAGGCAAATCCTTCAAGGTTCTCTTCAATTTCTTCTTGGGCATTCAAGGAAGTGTAAGAATCAGCTTCAATCAGGTATGTGGGGTTATGAATGGGTGAATCCTTTCACACCCATGCCTACTCCCTCTCTAAATTATGAATTTCCTATGTCAAATCTATGGGGTTTTAACCCAATGCATGAAATTTCTAATTCTCTACATGGGCATGATTTAAATATGTTTCTAATATTGAATTATGAAGTATTGGGAATTTTATAATGTTTTCAATTAAAAATCATGTTTCAAGTTTTATGAATTAAAAATCCCATTGAAGAGAAGTTCATGAAAGATGAGATTTGTTATGAATGTATAATTATGATGAGATATTATGATGAAAAGCATGTTTTCAAGCTACCCATGTTTATAATCATGTTTTTCAATTTGAATTGAGTATTTTCAAGCATGTAAAAGTATTGGGCAATGCCCGCATGTTCAAGTATGATCTATGAGTTCCCGAATTAAGCTTACCACATGGTTTTGGACCGAAGACTCCCAATTATCTTTCAGCTTGTGGTATGTTTTGAGCTAAAGCTTCTCATATGCATGATTTTATATTTGAGATGTATTTAATTATTGAGCTTCATCAATAGACAATGTTGATCTTCGTTGAAAAATGATGGAGAGCATATGCATGTTTTTGAGAGTAGTGTCTAGCACCGGTAGGCTAAGGGTCGATCACCCTATGCCTTCGAACATTATATATATATATATATACACACACACACTTTGAGACTTCCCTCGTGAGCTATCCCCTTGTCATATTGGGCCACGAGCGTGATATCGATATCATGGTATCATCCCTAGCCCTGGCAAAGCTTTGGACGGCTCTACCCACTTGAGTGTGATAATTGGGACCACGTAAGCTTTATCGTGGTATATCGGTTAAAACACGAGTCTCCTATTGTTCCTCATGATTTTAACTATGTATGTTCATCATTCATGATATTTATATATCTATATATGTTCTAAAGTATGTTTGACTCAATGTTCAGTTTTACTCATGGCTATCAGATATCAGCTTTGAGTCAATCGATTAAGTTATGATGTTATGTTATGTTATGATGAGATTATGATTTCAGAAAGAATGCATGCAAGACCTACTCTCAGATTCTTATGGTGTATGTTTTAGATTATGCATGTTCTTAAATGATTTTACTTATTTAAGAAGTTTTACTTACCTTGCATACTCGGTACATTCTACGTACTAACCGCATAATCTATGTTGTATCGTTCATGATATAGGACCCGGCTCTTAGACTCAACCCTGTCCATAGCCAGTCTTCAGAGTTAGCATCTTACGTTTGTTGGTGAGTCCTTATCTCTCGAGGACTAGACTTATTCAGATTTCCTCTATGTATTTTCAGTTTCAGCTTTATTGAGTTAGTTGGGTTCTTGTCCCATCAACTCGTCATGTTTAGAGGCTTTTTAGAAAAAATATGCATTTAGCTTCAGATTGTGTATTCTGTCGTTATGTTTATTTTAGACTTCCGCTAAGATTGTTATGTTGATTCTTCAGTTTTATTAGTTGAGTTAGATGTATTTTCATGCCATGGATCGACTTGGAGACTCTCGGGGCTCCTTGTCCCTTGTTGCAATCTGGGCCTCTATTCGGATCGTGATAACCTCCTTCCTCCAGACCAAGTGGGCTCAAAAAGTTGGTTGATATGACATATCCCAACGATAACCATCTCACCAAATTGGACAAGAATCTTCCAGCCTTGATCCAAAGTTTGATAGCCTTAATAAGTTATACACTAGAGTTGATGTTGTTGAGGGAGCGGTTGTTTCACTCTGGGCAGATATGAAGTGATGACAGGCAAAACCCCCTTGACTAGTGCGGATATGAGCTTCTTCGATGAATCTATAGCTTCCCCACGCGCCATTCGAGGCCCGATTGATGACTTGTTTGGGAGTTTCTAGGTGTATGAGGAGAATGACCCAGAGGATGATTCCACTGCTTCTCTACAGACTCAACGTGTATTGTTTAAGTCATTGGGCATAGCTGACTCCCGAAAGGGTGGTGCTGGCACAAGCTCACAGGCATTGCCACAAGATGTTGATTCAGAATAGACCGCACAGGGAGTTCTTACCCCTTATATTTTTTTTATTTTGTTGTATCTTAAATTGGGGGTGGGTTGTTATTGATTAATGTTGATGCCCTTACTGGGCTTGGGTCTTATTGATTTTATTTTGATGATTTGATGCCCTTGCCAGGCTTGATTTGTATTTATTTTATTTTATGCCCTAGTCGGGCTTGGGGCTTATCCTTTGTGATATTGTGATGTGAGTTGCCATGATGCTGGGCTGCTCTTACACATCAATTATTTTACTACCCGTGCCTTGCAATAGTCTTTGTAGATAATAGTTAGTTGAGTAAACTCCAAGGGTTTTCTCCATACCACGGTTCTTTTTCAAGGAGCAAAATTTTTATTTTCTTATTTTTGTGTCTAATAGGGTGACATTTTTCGATGATGGATTAAGAGGCAACTTTCTTAAGGAAAAATGTCATGTTTTAGTTTGTTATTTTGAGTCCATGTAGCACTTATCTTTAGCAGCACCACAAAAATTTTTCTTGGCAAAGGAATTTGAAAAAAGAGGGGTAAATGAATTTAAAAAGCTTTCTCTTGTCATGATGTCTGCATTCTTTCTTTGCTTTTTTGATTAACAAATGAGTTGTGTGAAACTCGAAATAATTTGTCAAAAGTCATTCATTTTAATTAATTTTGAGAAAATCTATACTCCTTGGAATTGTGATGCCTTGTATGGTAAAGGTGTAGCTTGTTCTTGTGTGTGCATGTTGTCTAGAAGTTGCCCGAATGTGATTCAAGGAAAAATTCTAGATGTGGTTGAGCTTGAAAAATGACCTTAGACCCTCTTTGAATAATTACTTCATCGAAATATTCCCTCCTTTAACATTCATCTTAGTCAATCCTTTTTTAGCCTTAAACTTTTTTCTTGAAAATCATATTACACACCTTTACCCTTCTTGGATCCTCTATTTTGGCACACATTCCTCCCTAATTGCTAGTGAAAAAAAGGGAGCTAAAAGCCCAAGATTTGGGGAAGGATGTGAATGAAAAATAAAATATTGATGTAGGCAAAAGCCTAAGTTTTTGGGGTGTGTGCATTAATGGGCAAATGAGGAATGAGCTTCAGCATGAGGTAGCACTGAATGCTTAGCGTATAAATGGCTGATTGAATCCTTTGATGAAAGAAATAAAGAAAAGAGTTGAGTGGTGCTATCCCTTATCTAGTACATGCTTAATGATGAAAACAAGGGTATCTAGAAGAATGGCTCTTGGGGAAAACTTGGATTCTGAAAAGGAGAAATAAGGTGGAGTTGACTCAATGATGTGAGCGGTGTACTTGATTTTCTTCACAAAATTATTATGGAGGTTCTAGTCACTTGAACCAAATGATTTCCTACACTTACCCCTAACCCATATTGTAACCCGCAAGTCCTTAGTGATTCCGAGCTTTGCAACTTTATATTAGTGGAAAATTATATGAAGGTCAAGCCTATGGCTCGATGTGTGTACACTTGAATGTCTTTGAGGAGAGTGAGCATCTCTGTATCATCTTATAATCCCTATTTTGTGAATTGCATGTTTGTAAGTGGGATTTTCTCTTTTAGTGAGTGGCATTGCATCCTTGGAATAAATGGTAAAATCTTGATTTAAATTGAGAGGCATGAATGCGATAAGTTGTGTAGTGAACTTCTAGGCAAACCTTGAATGTTGATGTTAATGACCTGAGATGCTTGTTGATCTTACTTGAAATGAAAATTTCCCCTGATTTCAATTGAAAAAGTAAAGTCTTTTGAGAAGAAAATATTTTTAAAGTAAATATCATTGTCGTGTGCTCATTATGGTACCAATTGAGATTGCTGCTTGTGTTTGAGTGTTTTTGTTTTGTGTCTTTTTGTTGCTTTTTTTTTTTGAGTCTTAGTAGTCCTATGTGAAGCCCTTATGTCTTGATAAGCTTGAGTCAATTCCTATGCTGAGTGAATGTTTTGCTTGAGGACAATCAATAGTTCAAGTTTGGGTGTTTGATAAGTTGTTAATTTACCATCTTATCTACCTTTATTCTCTTATGTGCATGTACTTTTTTGAGACAAAGATGATTGAGGAGTTGAACTTAAAGAAATCTGTCTAAGGAACGACAATTGTCATGTGCGCCGCAAGTCAGCACCTGCGTTTTTCACATGCGACGCAAGAAGATATGGAGTTTATTTGAAATGTACCTGTGTGTTGCAAGTCGACACCTGCAGTCCGCAAGTGCCATGCAGGGAGAACTGAGAGAGGACTGCTTTGGACTTGCGTTGCACACGTGTCATAAGTCCACACCTGCGAAATGCAGGTGTCGACACAAGTAAGCCGAACATCCTCTGAAGGGAAAAATCATCCAGAATACAAGTATGTGCTTGTAAAGCTTCCAAGGGCATTTTGGGGATCTTTGTAAGGAATAATATGCAGATTTTTACCATATTTGCATAGAAAGAAGAGTGATGTTGGGCATATTTTTATGTCCATTTGCCATGTTTTTAACTATATTTGATCATGTTTTGAGTTCATAATCCTTAATTTATGCTTAAATTCATGTATGTGTGTGTTTTATGCGCTAACAAATGATTTGAGTTTATTTAAGCAGGAAACTAAGCAAAATGGGCTCAAAATGATTCAAGGAATGAAGATTTGAGGAGCTGAAGGGTCTGGTGCTATGGCTGGCGCCCCACACCAAAGTCCCAAACTTCAGAGAACAACATGTTGGGGCTATTCATGCCAGCCCTTAAACTTTAGAGAATTGCACTTCACAAACTTGGTGAGATGAGTGGTGGCCCACGCCAAGCCTTGTCCAGAGCTGAAATTATTGGAAATTTGACTAAGTTTGTGGCGAGATACATGGAACGGGGCACCAGGGTCATTCTGGGGAAAAATGTTGATTTTAAAGCCAAGTTTTGAAGAGCATAAGCATCATTTGAAGGCTCATCTATAAATAAAGGCCTTAGGTCGTTTGTTAAGCAGTTTTTTGACTTCTTAAAGCAGTCTTTAATCATTTTTATATTCCGTAGTTTGTTTATGAAAGCTTGTAACCCATTTGGAAGGAAGACACAGTTCTACAACTAGGTTTTCTCTTCTTTATTTTGTATTTTCGTATGGTGATGACTAAATATTTATATTTTCGCTTGTCTATAAGTGGCTAAACTAATATTCTAGGATTGTGGCCATGGTGAATAGTTGATTGTTCGAAAGACTAATTAAATTTGGTTTTGATTCTTCAATTATGAATGTTTGTATTTATTTGTGCTAATTTATTATTTATAAGATTGATAACTTGGAAGTAATCTGTTGGCTTTCGATTGAACTTGGGAAAGGGAATCAAAAGGGTTAAAAACAAATACAGAAGGGAAATTCAAAGACCCTTTAACCAATTAGTGATAGGATAGAAGTTGTTGTTGAGGATAGGGATATACCCTTCAACCCTGTTTATTTGAAATACAAGTAGGCATAACCGTCGTTTCATTATTTTCCTGCGACCATAGGGATATAGGCATTAGGGTTCATGAAATATTACTTGGATGTTAGGGATAGTGGCAAGAAATGGGATAATAACTTGCATCTAACAACCATAGGAAGAATCGTGCCAGTTTAGTTACGTCTGGAAAACTCAACTTGAAACCAATCAAGTGTCATTGCCCCAATCTTTCACCATCATCAAAATACAATCAAGCTTGTAATTGTTTTAGTTAATTTTATATTTGAAGTATTAGTAGTTTAATTTTCCAAACCAATCTTCATTTTAACTGTTTGCTAGATTAGTGAAAACAAAGTGACAACCTTATAACGATTAAATTGACAAGTCCCTTGGGTATGATATCTGGACTTCAAAATCCTATATTTCTTGATGACCACGTGCGCTTGCATGCGCTTAGGTGACATGAAATTTTTGGCGCTGTTTTCAGGGACTTGAATATTGTTTAATTTTTTGTAGGTTCGAATTTTATTTCACTAGTCTGTATTTTACATTTGTTTCTTGCTTTTATTAAAGTTCACAGGGTTGTTTGCCTCAGTTGTATGCCAAGCACGAGAAGTCAGGGACCACATTTGGCTTCTCTTAATCCTAAAATAGAGAGAACCTTTTGAAGTTTAGCTATGGAAAACATTGGGCAAGCAGCAGGTGAAGAGAATGAGAGAGTTCCATCGATCCATTTTGCTAGGCCTAATTTGGAGAACGCTTCTAAAATTATCGACAAATCGGCCATCACTGGAAACTTTGAGCTGAAATAAGGGATTGTGTGGTTAGTCCAAAACACTTGTCAATTTCAGGGCAAGCCGCACGAGGATCCCCAAAGGCATCCAATGACGTTCGTAAAGATGAGTGAAAACTTCCACTACCAGAACGTGTCCGATGAATATGTCAAGTTGACTCTGTTTCTGTTCTCACTTATCAGAGAAGCCAAGGAGTGGCTTTAGAATGACACCTGTAGGATCCATTACCACTTGGGAGATCCTCTCCAATAAGTTCATCAACCGATTTTTCTCTTCGAGAAGAACTAAAGAACTGTGGGGAAAACTCCTCGAATTCGTACAGAACAATGGAGAAATGCTAGCTTAAGCATGTGAACATTACAAGGGTTACTCCACACCACATGCAACCTAAGGAGATAATTGGGCACAACTTCATTGAGGGTCTGAAGCCCGAGTCTAAGATACTCCTTGACGCTACCACACAGGGACCGATTCTGTTCAAAAGTTATAATGAAATTGAGGCTCTCTTGAACCTTATGTCTCCGGGGAGTCAGGATTATCAAGACTAAGGCAGAGTATTTTCAACAGCAAAGGTGCCGGGAAAGCTTGAGGTTGATGGTGTAGCGGCAATGTCATGACCCGAATGGAGGCCTGAATTGTAGACATGGGACAAGGGACCCCCAGAGACCCCAAGTCGACCCATGGCACAAGCATACATCTGAATCAATCAATAAACTGAAGAATCAACAATATAAACCCAGCGGAAGTCTAACTCACATAACATCATAATAAGCATCCAAAGTTGAATACATACATAAGTCTAAAAAGCCTCTAAACATAACGAGTTGATGAGACAAGACCCTGAACTAACTCAACGATACTAAAACTGAAATACATAAAGAAAGATAGACAGCCTGACCCTCGAAAGATGAGGACTCACCAATAAGCAGACACTAACTCTGATGAACTGTCTAAGAGCAGGGTTGAATCTGAGAGTCGAGTCCTGTATCATGAAATGATACAACATAGAGTATGCGGGTCAGTACGTGGAATGTACCGAGTATGCAAGGTAAGTAAAACTGCTTAAGTAAAGTAAATCATTTAAGCATTTCATAACATATCATAAGCTTTCAAATATAAGAGGAGGGCTTGCATGCATTCTTTCTGAAATCATAATCTTTTCATAACATGATAATACATAGCTTCATAACATCATTGTTCGGTCGTTTGTTATATGGGTATATAACTACACGCAAGTGCACGTGGTCGAACAAGTAGTAAAGTGGCTTAAGTAAGCCAAGTATCGATTCCACAGGGACTGGCATGAAGTGCAATCTGCTCACGTGTACTATATTTCAATTCTAAAAATGCAGACAACAGTGTAACCAAGAGTTTGATATTTTGATTTCTAATAATTATGCTAAGTCTAAAACAATTATTTAATGTGAGTCTGAACTATGAATGTGAGCATGCTGAGGTTAAACGAACATATAATGAAATTAATTGTCGATATAATTTGATTAGTATTTTCCTCCGGTTGCTAGTCAAGAATTATTGCCAAGGGATTAAAACTCTCGTATTTAACCCCACTTAAGAATCATGAACCATCCACCTACATTTCTGTGATTAAATGCAATTCATGTTCTATCCATACAAAACCGATTCCTAAATTGACTAATACAACTTTCAGGTATATTTCTATCCTGAAGGTAAATCAATTCTCAATTTTCCCAAACTAAGAAAGGATCATATCCTATTAATTCACAACTTTCCAATTTCTTGCTCTCTCGAGTGAAACCGAACTTTTTAGATATACATTAACGTAGGCCACACATTAATGCAGTAAGAATAAGAATCAATAGAACAACCATGGATGAAAAGATGAAAAACCAAAGAATCAATAATCACATTTCATTACAAGTGTTCTTAACCTCAGCAAGAAGAGGAATTAGCCACTCATTTGTGGATTAAACATTGTTAAATGAGTGTTAAACATACAAGCAGTTGAATTCAAGGAGAAGGAAAGAGAGAAAAACCCTGATAATTTCGTCCCCTCAACTGCCTGTAACCTACGTTCTTTCTCCACCAAGTCAGAATATTGAAAAATGAACCTAAGTGTTCTATTTATACTAGTGGGAATTTTTTCCGGAATAACAAGCAACGTGTCATGGAGTGCATCGCGGAGCACTACCTCCGTGACACGCCACCGACACGGACCCTCACTGGAAATTGGGGGTCCAGGGAATAAGGCCCAACGTGGCACGACATGCAACGCAGAGACAGGCCACCATGCCACGGACCCATCGCGAACCCTCACTGGAAATAGGCTGAAAATTCCCTCTCCAGGCAGAAGGCCTCCGCGATGGCAGCGTGACACAGCTCCATCGCGAAGCCCCTTTATTTTGTGCTTTCCAATGCCTTGTCCCTTACTCACATCCGAGTCCAATCCCGATCTCTTCCAACCTGCATTTTAGCTTCCCGAAATTACATTTTACCTGCAAAACAATGCTAATCATGTTGGTTAGTATAAATTCACATTTTATTACCAATTACATGAGAATGTATAAACATTGATAGCTAAACAAATCTAAAATGACACCTTTGAGTATCACTTGGGCATATAAATTTGCCCAAGATCACTTACCCTACACTTAAATCCTTGTTCGTCCTCGAACAACAATCTTACACCTCATGCAATTTACATCCCACCCTCGCTACTTTGGTTCGACAATTTAGGTTACGGTCATACCGATTATTCAATACAGCAAATCATCAAGAAAACATGCATGGTCCTATCAATGCAATGACCTTCAATACATCAAGACCTCCTAGACTTAAGAATCGACTCTCGATATTGGCAAACTCATGCAAATCAGCTGATCAAGACATCCAACATGAAAATTAACCTTTCATCAAGCATGTGCCCTCACAACACAAGAGAATTTTCCCCTTTTTGATCATATGAACTCAAAAAATTTCGAGCAGGGGCATAAAAACACAATTTCGCTCTCTCTCCCAAAAGAATTCACATGCATCATGTCATGACCCATAAGCTTGCCTTTAGTGTACTACTCCACTAATATAAAGAAGTGTGATGTAAGATCACGTAGGACTTTGATGGGTTGTAATGGAAGCTGCGGAACTAGTAAATATTGGGCTAGCCCATAATAGCCACTAGCATCCTTACGCGCCTTTTCAACACATCCCATCAAACTCAGGGACATTGTTTCTCTCTTCATCCTCCCATTCTTGAAGTTTTTCTTTAGTTTGACCCATCTTATTAAGCACACTTGACACCACAACAAAGATTATTCATACACCTTCATTATAGTTTATTTATAACAAGTGCACCTTCAACCTTTTCTTTCCTTCCATCTCTCTGCTTTTCTTTTATTTTCACCATTCTCACTCTACTGACAATTTGGTAAAATTATTTTCTCTTCTTAAGCGCTTAAGAGTTTTGGGTCGACTTTACGGCTAATGAAAAGAAGGGATTAAGCTCGGTTTACACTTTTTGACAAAAGAAAAAAATAATAGGCTAAAGGCTCAACGGGCTGACTAGGGTATACGATCAAGGTGGGTACGATAATGAAAAATAGAAACTTTCGGTTAAAATCAAAGAAATGCCTACATCCTTTCCCACAATACACCTCCTTCATTTCGTTTTGTACACACACCAGGCAAGTTCTAGACACTTCACAATAGCATGGAATAACAAAACCTCACTTCACACTTATTGCACATGCTCAATTCAAGATGTATTCACAGACTCTTCAATCAGCTAATTACAGGAATTCAAACATTAAGCCTCAATCACACTGAATCAAATTCTATGGCCTAGGTATCTCAACATATTTACAAAGTTGCATGCTTTCATAAGAATCGCCTTTGCATTTCAAATATCACGTACAACACGCAACCATAATTCCGCAACCATAAGGTAACTACAGGTTTTGGGATGCAACCCACAAAAGAAAAACAACTGGAAAATAAATAAAAAAATCTACTCCTAACGACTACATTTCCCTTAAGACGGTCGTCATCCATCCATCATAGGGAACGGTCACTAACTAGGACTTCGGTTCAATGGGACCATTCTCGGTAAAAGAACCGAAAACAAACTCCGAGAAACTCAAGAAGTGAAAAAAAAAAGATATTTTAAAAATATCGATCATTTCGATAACAAAAATATGTACAAAATCAGCTAGCAACATTCTGCAACACACCACAGTTTCACATATATTTACAATACAGAACAACAACTTACAATCACAAATCACAGGGTCAGAAAATTTTGTTCACAGACACAACAACAGATTAGGACATACATAACAGCACAACCAGCACCTAACTACTCCCACCCCACACTTATCTCGAACACTGTCCCTAGTGTTCACAAAAAATTAAAATAGCACAAAAATTGGGTCGTGGAACTCCCTGATCAATCAAAGTACTCCACTTCTTCATCAGGTGCTGCTGCTTCATCTCCCATGTCTGAATCACCCCCAACGTCATCATCGGACTCCACATCGGAGTCCTCCCAATGTGTCTCCTCGTCCGTGGGGACATCATCATCTGTGGGCTCTACAAATGCTGGCCCCACTCGGCATAGAGCCCTGGCAGTTTCGCCGAAAGGGTAGTCTAGCTCGAGCTGCCATAGCTCCTCCTCTGTTGCTGGCCTCCCGCCTATCCTCATCTGGAGCATCTGCATCCCGTACATGTGAGCCATGTACTGATCATCACGAGCATGTCGCTCGCCTAGTGTAAGCATTGGCCCGTGGGTGGTGTCGGGAGCCTTAGTTTTAGTGACATCTATGGCCCGCCGCTCCATCTGCAGGATATAATCAAGGGCCTCTTCCTCAACATCTAGGCCCCTCAGGAATGTGGTGAGTAGCCCACCAAATTCGTATATGTGCCCCTGATGCAATCGGGCTCTCTTCATGGCGGAGATAATCACCGCCCCCACGTTGATATCCAGCCCTTTCATCAGGGCGTACACCAGGCATACACAATCCCGGGTTACATCCGTCATATGTACCCCCGGGATTAGGCAGGAACAGATGATCTTTAGCCATATTATGGCTTCCCTGTTCATCTGTGAATAGGGCAAAGTCTGATGGTAGCCCCTCTCCTTGTGTCTGCTCCATCTAGCTGTCGATCGGGTCCCACACAAGGTGCATCTGATGTCCGCATATGGTGGAGTGATGTTCAGCTATTGAAGCACGTGGGCGTCTGTGTCCCGCGCCCCTATGATAGCATTGAGGTGGTGGGGCTCAAAGGTGACTATTTGCCTCTGATTTTTATGGTGTGACTTCTGAGAGTCGGGTTCCAGTTGGCATAGAATTCCCGAATCAGGTGCAAGTTGCATTCCTTGGGCTCTTCAAAGATGAAGTTGAGCCCAGCTGCCTCGATCCGGTGTACAATCCTAGGGAACTCTTGTGCCAACGGTTCCCGTGCTATGTGTTCCTCGGGGAAGTACTTGCTTTCTTTGTGCTTTGCGTACCACTTCTTCCCCTCTTCCGTCACCCACCTGGTTCCGTATTGGCGGCGTTGGCCGCGTGAAACCGCTGGTGCTGCTGGGACTGATGTTGCCCAGTCTGATTCGCTTTCTTCCGGCGCCAGATGTTGATGCGCCTTTCCCTTTTTCTTGCCTGCTTACCATTTTGCCTGTCAACCCAAGTAGACAAGATCAATGTTAAGACAATGAATAGTAACTTCAACTAAGGTCGGGTTAAGCTAGGCTACCCCACACTTAGTCCTTATCCAAAATTACAACATTCCGGCAAGATCATGCTTATCTACACAAATAAACAACCAACTATACGAACATGCTTAGTGCATACGAAGAATTAGACGGTATATATTCTATGTACTACTCAGACTTCATACAGCTTACCACAATCATTACCATCAATAACATTTTATTCCATCGCACTTAGCAAGGAAAAACAAAGAAACAAAAACAAGAAGAATTTATCTACACGAACCTATACAACTCACCCAATTCTTGCAAATTTCACTATTCCCCTAACCCGAGAATCCGTCGGTCTTTTAACATCATAACAATTAGCACATCGACTCATCTCACTCAACATGTACAACTCGGCATGAATTCCACAAGTTCACTACATTTTTCCACTTCAAATTCAAAAACAAGCCCTAGATATGATTGTATCAACAAAATTCGATTAAATTATGAAATTAACGAGTTAAAACAATCACAATGATACTCCGAACATCCATCAACACTAATTCAATTGAATTCACACTTAATTTCTACCTAGGGCAAACTTAGCTCACATCACATGCTCAATATCAAAGAAAATTGATAAGAAATGAGATGGAATCGAAGAACATACCTTGAAATTAAAGAATTGAAGAAAACTCAATGAATTTCTTGGCCTATTCCGTGTCACGTTGAAGGGGGAGGGGTTTTAGGTAGTTTGGTCGCGGAGTGTGTGAGAAATAAAGAAAATTGAGGGGGATTCGGGGTTTAAAAGTGGAAAAATCGTGCGGGTCACCCGGCGACCCGGTGTGACCCGTCGCGATATACACAGCAACGTGTCACGGAGTGCATCGCGGAGCACTGCCTCCGTGACACGGAGCTGTCGCGAGGGTGTTCTGGAATTTTTTGAAATTTCGGATTTATACCTCAAAGTGTCACGGAGGGTAACGCGGAGGCCCTCCTCCGTGACACGGAGCTATCGCCCAAACTCACTATTTTGCCACTTTTTCTTAGTTTTCATACCTCGAATTTTCCTTTGCGATTCCTTGTATATTTTCCTCCGTTCGACATGAAATTCATTCTACTACAAGAAATTGGTTAGAATTATAGGTTTCACTCAAAATAAAAATAAAAATAAAAATAAAAACTAAAAATTTTGTTGTTAATCAAGGAAAAAGAAAAAGAAAAATCTACTCACAATTTACAAAGAAAAATTTTTCCACGGGGTGCCTCCCGTGCAGCGCCTGGTTTATCATCGCGGCTCGACGTCATTCAGCTCAGTTGTCCTCAAGGGTGATGGACGTTTTTTCTTGAAAACCGTCCTCCCCCCAGTAGTGCTTACACCTCTTCCCATTGACTAAGAACGTGGCACTCCGATCTTCTTGCCACAACTCTACTACCCCATGTGGGGTCATTCTCACCACTTCAAATGGCCCCGACCATTTGGACCTCAGCTTTCCAGGAAACAACTTCAACCTTGAATTGAAGAGCAATACCTTCTGTCCTGGTTCAAAAATGCAGTGCACCACATGCTTGTCATGCCACCTTTTTGTTTTTTCCTTGTAGTACTTAGCGCTCTCATAAGCATGCCAGCGGAACTCTTCAAGTTCACTGAGTTGCATTAATCTCTACTTGCCCTCTAGCTCCAAGTCCATATTCAATTTCCTCACTGCCCAGAAGGCTCGGTGCTCTAGCTCCACCGGCAGATGACACGCTTTTCCATAGACCAATTGGTATGGTGAGGTTCTAATCGGTGTCTTGTAAGCAGTTCTGTACGCCCACAATGCATCATCAAGTTTGCTTGACCAATCATTCCGTTGTGTATTTACCATTTTTTGAAGAATCTGTTTCACTTCTCTATTTGACACCTCTACTTGCCCACTAGTTTGGGGGTGGTATGCTGTTGCCACCTTGTGGCGCACCCCATACTTGGCTAGTAGTTTCTTGAAACTTGCGTTGACAAAATGAGCCCCTCCATCACTGATAATGGCTCGGGGTGTCCCGAACCTAGTAAGAATATGTTTTTTCACAAATTTTGTTACCACCTTGTTGTCATTCCTGGGGCAAGCTATTGCTTCCACCCATTTTGATACATAGTCTACAGCCACCAAGATGTAACGATTACCAAATGACGGTGGGAACGAGCCCATAAAATCAATGCCCCATACATCAAAGGTCTCTACTTCCAGTATATTCTGCAACGGCATCTCTTGTCTTCTACCAATTGTTCCTATACGCTGACATCTGTCACACATTTTGACGTATGCCATAGAGTCTCTGAATAGTGTAGGCCAAAAGAATCCTGACTGTAGAACCTTGTGTGTTGTTCGCTCGCCTCCATGATGACCCCCATACAACGAAGACTGACAGCTCCTCAACACTTCCGCAATCTGACTCTCCGGGATGCATCTTCTCATCACCTGATCCGGTCGCTGTTTAATTAAGTATGGTTCATCCCAAACAAAATGCCGGCAATCATGCCTCAATTTCCTTCTCTGTTGGTCTGTTGCCTCAGGTGGGTAGACTCCACTCACTAGCAAATTGACTTTATCTGCGTACCAAGGAACTTCAGCTTCCCCTACTGCCAAGAATTGCTCATCCGGGAACTCCTCATTGATGGAGTCAGTTTCCATCACATGCGAACGGCTCTCCAATCGCGATAAGTGATATGCCACCTGATTCTCGCTCCCCTTTCTATCCTTGATCTCAAGATCGAACTCTTGCAACACAGGATCCATCTGATTAGTTTGGGCTTAGCATCCTTCTTGTTAAATAGGTACCGAATTGCTGCATGATCGGTGTACACCACTACTTTTGAACCCACCAAATAGGACCTGAATTTGTCAAATGCAAACACCAACGCTAGCATTTCTTTCTTTGTGACTGTGTAATTGCTTTGGGCCGTATTCAGTGTTTTGCTTGCATAATAAATAGAATGAAAGATTTTATTTTTCCTTTTCCCCAACACAGCTCCCACAGCCACATCACTGGCATCACACATCAACTCAAATGGTTGTTCCCAATCCGGAGAAGTAAGGATAGGTGCTTCTATCAATTTCTGCTTTAACTCCTTGAATGCTTCCACACACTCATCATTTAACTCAAACTTTACCTCTTTTTCTAGAAATATGCATAGTGGTCTAGAAATTTTGGAAAAGTTTCTGATGAACCGTCTGTAGAATCCTGCATGCCCAAGAAAACTGCGAACACCTTTCACTAACACAGGTGGTGGCAACTTCTCAATAACCTCGATCTTAGCACGATCGACTTCCAACCCCTTTTTAGACACTTTGTGGCCAAGGACAATACCCTCCTTGACTAAGGAGTGACATTTCTCCCAGTTCAGTTCAAGGTTGGATTCCTCACAGCGAGCCAGCACCTTGTCAAGATTCTGCAAACAAGTAGCAAACGAATTATCGAAAACAGAAAAATCATCCATAAATACCTCAACAAAATCCTCCACCATGTCGTGGAAAATAGCCATCATGCATCTCTAGAATGTGGCGGGTGCATTGCATAACCCAAATGGCATCCGCCTAAAAGCATATGTCCCATAAGGACAGGTAAAAGTAGTCTTCTCTTGGTCCTCCGAAGCTATGGCTATTTGGTTGTACCTAGAGTACCCATCAAGGAAGCAATAATATTCCTATCCAGCCAACCTATCTAGTATTTGATCAATGAATGGGATGGGATAATGATCCTTCCTTGTGGCTTCATTCAACTTTCTATAGTCCATGCAAATCCGCCAGCCTGTGACGGTTCGTGTAGGAATCAACTCATTTTTCTCATTGGTGACAACGGTCATCCCTCCTTTCTTTGGAACGCACTGAACGGGGCTGACCCATTCGCTGTCTGAAATCGGGTAGACCACACCTGCATCAAGCCACTTGATTATTTCTTTCCTCACCACATCCTTTATTGCTGGATTTAGCCTCCGTTGTGGCTGAACGGTTGGTTTTGCTCCTGTCTACATGAAAATCCTGTATGTGCAAAAAGCTGGATTTATACCCTGAATATCTCACATTTGCCAACCCATTGCTTTCTTCCTTTTTCTGAGGATACCCAAAGCTTCTTTCTCATGTGCCTCTGTCAATTATGCAGAGATGATGACTGGTAACGTTTCATTTTCCCCCAAAAAGACATATTTTAAATGGGGAGGCAATTCTTTCAATTCCAGCTTTGGTGCCTCCTCAATGGATGGTTTCGGCAACGGTTCTAGGGACCTCATGAATGATTGAAATTCCTATTTCCGCGGATTCCTTTGTGCCTCATTCAACATTTGGACCACCTCATAGGCGTCTTTATCTCCAAAATGATCGGAGTGCATCAACACTCTTTCCAGTGGGTCTTGAGATTCAACAATCTGATGAATTTCTTCAGGTTCAACCACACTAATTGCTGAAAGCTCCTCTTGTATTGCCGGCAGCTTCATGGCTTTAAACACATCAAATACCTCAATCTTATCATGTACTCGCATGGTTAGCTGCCCTGCAGCTACATCAATCAGCGCTTTCCCGGTCGCCAAGAAAGGACGTCCCAAAATAAATGGCACTTCCGCGTCTGGTTCAAAATCCAGCACGACGAAATCTACCGGGAAGATCAGGGAGCCAACTTGCACCAGAACGTCCTCCACAATGCTATCAGGTCTGGCTAAGGACCGATCTGCCAATTGCAAGATCACTGTTGTGGGTCTAGGACTCCCTAGACCCAGCTTTTTGAATACCGATGACGGCATCAAATTAATGCTCGCTCCCAAATCACACAATCCATGAGCTCGGATAATCTGTATAGTAAAGCTCCCAGGGTCTTTGAGCTTTGTGGGCAGTCGGTTTTGTATCCGAGAAGTGCACTCCTCCGTGAGAGCCACCGTAGCATACTCAGTCAACTGACTTTTGTTTGCCACAATGTCCTTTATATACTTGGCATATTTTGGCACTCCCTGCAAAACATCAACAAGAGGTAAGTTAATATGTACCTGTTTCAGCACCTCCATGAATTTCTTGAAACACGCCTCCTCCTTGTGTTTCTTTAATAGTTGAGGGAACGGGGGTGGTGGTCTTTCTGATTCCGCTTCCTTAGTCTTCCCCCTCTCATCACTTTGCTCCCTCTCGACTTTTGCTGCTCCAGATTGTTGAGGTGGTCTTTCTGGTTCCACCTCTTTCAACTGCAAACCACTCCTTGTGGTCACCGCATTCACCTGCTTGGGGTTGGGATCTGTGTCGCTCGGAAGTCCTCCTCTAGGTCTGGTGTTTTGGGCTCCAGCAAATTGCCCAAATTGATATTCAAGTGCCTTGGTAGCTAATTGGTTGTTTTTCACCTCGGCTGCCAATTTCACATAGTCAGCCTGCAATTGAGCTTGATTAGCTATCATAGTCTTGAACATCTCCTCAATGCTGGGTGATGGTGGTGGAGGAGGTGCATTGTTGTTTCTGAATTGTGCTTGATAATTCTGCTGCCCTCCTTGGTTCCTTTGCACACCCTGACTTGAACTCTGCCCCTGATGGTTGTTGCTACCCCAGGAGAAATTCGGGTGATTCCTCCAATTGGAATTGTAGTTGTTGCCATACTGTTGGTGGTTGTTCCTTTGTATATTTCCCACAAAGTTCACCGAGTCAGGATTTGCTCCACAACACTCAGTTGAGTGCTCACTGCTCCCGCACACTTCACACCAAATCTGCTGCACTGCATTAACTAGGGCTTGAGGCTGGTTCATTGTCATGTTACTAAAGTGGGTGTTGAGTTGATTCTGTAACGCAGCTATTTGTGCAGCAATAGTTGTAAACCCATCCACTTCTAGAACTCCTGCTATTTTCCTTGTCCCTCCTCTTGACGAATCAACATTCCATTCCGGATTGCCCTGCGAAATACGGTTCAACAAGGTATACAGCTCCTCATAAGTTTTCTCCAGCGCTTGTCCCCCAGCTGCTGAGTCTAGCAATATTTTTGTATGGGGTTCCAAACCCTCTATAAAAGTGTGCACCAACACATCATCGGACTGATGATGATGAGGCCAATCCCGCAACATGGACTTGAATCTCTCCCAAGCCTGATATAGATTCTCTCCCTCTCTCTGTTTGAAACTTAGAATTTGACTTCTAAGTCTTGTTGTTTTACCAGAGGGAAAAAATCGTATCAAGAACTTCCTTGCAAGATCATCCCACGTAGAAATAGAATTAGATGGCTCAGCTTTCAACCACCTCTTGGCTTCTCCCAATAGTGAAAATGGGAACAATGTAAGCCGGACGTAATCTGATGATACTCCAGCGGGGATATAAGTGTCATTTATCTCCAAAAAATTTTGGAGATGCTGTTGTGGATCTTCATGAGGGAGACCTGTAAACTGCCCGCTAGTGTGCAGCAATTGCACCATGTTCTGCTTAAGTTCGAACCTCCCTCCTGGCTGAGGTTTGCGGATGCTAGATGTGACATTATTAGCATGTGGGATTTCCACCTCGCGAACTGGCCGAGCTGCTACTTCTTCGGGCACTAACATTTCCCGTACTACCGGTGGATTCTGTTGTTGCTCCATAATTGTCTGTCTGAGCAACTGCAGCTTTCTTTCTAGAGCTTCTCTCCGCTGACGATGAAATACTCTTTCTGGCTCCAAATACGAGTCCACCAGCTCCTTGCCTCTTGCCAGTGTTCAACAGAGATTAAATCTGCAAAATACAGGCTAAGACCAAGTTGTCAACACTAAGAAAATAAAAATATAGTAAATTAACACTTAAGAAAAATTCACCAATTGCCACTCCCCGGTAACGGCGCCAAAAACTTGTCCGGTCGTTTGTTATATGGGTATATAACTACACGCAAGTGCACGTGGTCGAACAAGTATTAAAGTGGATTAAGTAAGCCAAGTATCGATCCCACAGGGACTGGGATGAAGTGCAATCTGCTCACGTGTACTATATTTCAATTCTAAAAATGCAGACAACAGTGTAACCAAGAGTTTGATATTTTGATTTCTAATAATTATGCTAAGTCTAAAACAATTATCTAATGTGAGTCTGAACTATGAATATGAGCATGCTGAGGTTAAACGAACATGTAATGAAATTAATTGTCGATATAATTTGGTTAGCCTTTTCCTCCGGTTGCTAGTCAAGAATTATTGCCAAGGGATTAAAACTCTCGTATTTAACCCCACTTAAGAATCATGAACCATCCACCTACATTTCTGTGATTAAATGCAATTCATGTTCTAGCCATACAAAACCGATTCCTAAATTGACTAATACGACTTTCAGGTATATTTCTATCCTGAAGGTAAATCAATTCTCAATTTTCCCAAACTAAGAAAGGATCATATCCTATTAATTCACAACTTTCCAATTTCTTGCTCTCTCGAGTGAAACTGGACTTTTTAGATATACATTAACGTAGGCCACACATTAATGCAGTAACAACAAGAATCAATAGAACAACCATGGAAGAAAAGATGAAAAATCAAAGAATCAATAATCACATTTCATTACAAGTGTTCTTAACCTCAGCAAGAAGAGGAATTAGCCACTCATTTGTGGATTAAACATCGTTAAATGAGTGTTAAACATACAAGAAATTGAATTCATGGAGAAGGAAAGAGAGAAAAACCCTGATAATTTCATCCCCTCAACTGCCTGTAACCCACGTTCTTGCTCCACCAAGTCAGAATATTTTAAAATGAACCTAAGTGTTCTATTTATACTAGTGGGAATTTTTTCTCGAAATAACAAGTAACGTGTCACGGAGTGCATCGCGGAGCACTGCCTCTGTGACACGCCACCGACGCGGACCCTCACTGGAAACTGGGGGTCCAGGGAATAAGGCCCAACGTGGAACGACATGCAACGCGGAGACAGGCCACCGTGCCACGGACCCATCGTGAACCCTCACTGGAAATAGGCTGAAAATTCCCTCTCCAGGAAGAAGGCCTCCGCGATGGCAGCATGACACGCCTCCATCATGGAGCCCCTTTATTTTGTGCTTTCCAATGCCTTGTCCCTTGCTCACATCCGAGTCCAACCCCGATCTCTTCCAACATGCATTTTAGCTTCCCGAAATTACATTTTACCTGCAAAACAATGCTAATCATGTTGGTTAGTATAAATTCACATTTTATTACCAATTACATGAGAATGTATAAACATTGATAGCTAAACAAGGCTAAAATGACACCTTTGAGTATCACTTGGGCATATAAATTTTCCCAAGATCAATCATAACTGGCTCAAATGACTCAAAGCTGAAATATGACATTTATAAGAAAAGCTGAATAATGAGTCAAATCTTGCTTTTAGAACATGCATGTATAAAATAATAATCATGAGTAATGAATATACAAGTATGAATCATATAGACAATGGCAGACCCGTCACTTAACCGACATATCACGATAGAGCTTACGTGGTCTCGACTATTACACTCAAGTGGGCATAGCCGTCCAAAACCTTGCTAGGGATAAGGACACTACCATGGTATCGATATCAAGCTCATGCGCCATTAGGGCCGGGGATAGCTCACAAGGGAGGTCCCAATAATATAATAGTATCAACCTGCATTGGCGCGTAGTTCTGGGGCATAGGGTAATCGACCCTTAGCCCGCTCGGTGCTAGAATCTTCTAACAACAACATGAAATACTCTACATCATATATAATGAAGCTCAACATCGTCTATTGATGAATCTCAATCGTGAAATCATGCATAAACTCAACATCATATGAAAATAAAGCTCAATAATGAAATCATGCTTAGACTCGATATCGTATGAAAACGAAGCTCAATGACCACATATACCTCAATTAAGAATTCATGCATATGAGGAGCATTATTTCGAAACATACCACAAGCTCAAAGATAAGTGGGAGCCTTTACTCCAAAATCATGTGGTAAGCTTACTTTAGAGATACTACATCATCATACTCCATTTAAGGGCTTTTTCCTAAACTTTACCACACTTGGATCTACTCAATTTATTTAAAAAACAATATCATAATCATGGGTAGCTTTAAAAACATGTTTTTCATCATCAAATCTCATCGTCATCATACATTCATCATCATTCTCTTCTTTCATGAACTTCTCATCCATGGGCCTTTAATTTCATAAAACTAGAAAAAACAATTTTGATTGAAAATAATTTAAAATCTGCCCATGCTTCACAAATCATCAATAGAAACATAATCTAATCGTACCCATGTATAGAAATTGAACAATTATGCAATTGGGTGAAAACCCCATAACTTGATCATAGGAATTTCTCATATTTAGATAGAAATTGGGCATGGGTGTGGAAGAAGACACCCACTCGTAACCCTACATACATGGAAGGGATTGATTCCACCAAATCTTTGATTATCCAAGAGGAAATTGGGTGGAAACCTTGAATACTAACCTTGAATCACCTCTTCACCCTCTCAAGTTTGCATGCATGGAAGGAGTTAACTTAGGATAGGTTTTCCCCTCCTTAAACCCACTAAAATGAGCCTTAAACGACGTAGTATAGGGCCTTAGGACATAACAACGATGAAAATACACTTACTGATCACGCAGAAAAACTGCTCATTGGACCAAATAACGGACGACCCAACTGGTCGTTGGAGGATACCACGGGTCCGTGCTATGCGCTGTCCAGGCTTAGGCCTTAGCTCAAACAACAACTAAAACGACGATTCATTCTTATCTTCAACGGGTCATTCATTAGACCGTGGTTTCCTTCTGCCAACTTTATACTTCCTCAAACCACGAGCCTTACCATGACTCATTACTAGGACCCACGAGTTATGATCTTGTTCCATCACATACACTGGCCATCTCACCATCCTAACAACGACTTCTCATCACGATCCGTGGTACCTTATAGTGGGTCGTTGGGTGTCTCGTTACTTCCCTGAATCTCAAGTCCACATCTCACCACGACTACAAATGACGGCTTGTTGTTTCCTACAACAAGTCGTTACATAGGTCGTTTCTTCCACTGCCACCCAGGACTCCTGAACCCACGACTGGTAACAACGACTCGTGGTTCCCAACCACGAGTCATTACACCTCTCGTTCTGAGATATTTTTATCAATTTTCAACAATTTTCAATTTTTAACTCCCGGGTCTGATCTTTGCGTTTTCGAGGTATAATAATATCTCCCTCTTGGGAACATTCGTCCTTGAATGTTGAAATCCAGTAGAAAACAGAGACATGCAATTATCATGAATCAATACTGATCATTAAAACCGAAAGACATTGGAATGACTACCTCTGATTCAAACCACATAGCTAACCTGATTTCATGATTCACATACACATCCATATACATAAAGGAAACTTGAAAACATGAACTGAACATGAAACTAAATAGAGTCATAGAGCAAAACTGATATATCAAGTCGGAATTGAGCCGGTAGAGAATAAGTGTGGGTATTTAGCCATCATATCCACTTCGGCTTCCCACGTAGCTCCTTCAACATGTTGATTCCTCCATAATACTTTAACTAAAGCTACTTCTTTGTTCCGTAACCTTGAAACCTATTGATCTAGTATTTCCACCAGAACCTCCTCATAGCTAAGGCTATCCTTTACACCAACGCTATCCACCAGAACTACTAAAGCTGAATCTCCCAAACATTTCTTCAAAAGCAATACATGAGACACAGGATGCACGGAAGATAACTCTGAGAGCAAGTCTAACTCATATGCTACCTTACCAACTCTCCTCATAATCTGGTAGGGACCAGCGTAGCTAGGACTGAGTTTTCCTTTCTTCCCAAACCGCATGAATCCCTTCATGGGAGATACCTTCGGAAATACCCAATCGTCCACCTCGAACTCCAACTCTCTCCTCCTCATATTAGCATATGACCTTTGACGACTTTGAGCGATTTTCAGCCTGTCCCTTATCAATTGAACCTTTACCATGGCCTCATGAACCGAATTTGGCCCCATCATAGCTGCCTCACCAACCTTAAACCATCCGATGGGAGATCTACATCTCCACCCGTAGAGAGCCTCAAATGGTGCCATTTGGATACTAGAATGATAGCTGTTATTGTAAGAGAATTCGATCAGAGGCAAGTGATCATCCCAACTACCTTTGAAATCAATGACACAGTGCTCATCCTCAAGAGTCTGAATAGTCCGCTCCGCCAGACCATCTATTTGTGGATGAAACGTTGTGCTAAGCTTGACCTGAGTACCAAGTCCCTTTTGGAAAGATCTCCAAAACTGAGAGGTAAATTGAGTACCTCTATTCGATATAATGGACAAGGGCACTCCATGCAACCGAACCAACTCTCGGATGTATAACTTGGCATAGTCCTCCGCTGAATCGGTAGCTTTGATCGGTAGAAAATGAGCAACCTTGGTCAACCTGTCCACCACAACCCAAATAGAGTCATATTGTCTACGGGTGTGATGAAAACCTGTTATGAAGTCCATGTTTATTTCTTCCCACTTCCAAGTAGGAATTCTGATATCCTGTAGTACACCTCCTAGTCTCTGATGCTCAACTTTCACTTGTTGATAGTTCAGACACTTGGCTACAAATTCAGCAATATCCTTCTTCACGCCATTCCATCAATCGATTTCCCGCAAGTCATGGTATATCTTGGCGGCACCTGGATGGATGGAATATTTGGATCCATGAGCCTCATGCAACATCCGGCTCCTCAAATCACTCACGTATGAAACACATTAGCGACCCTGGTATCGTAACACACCATCTCCCCCTTGGGACAAGACCTCCACCTTCTGACTTCGAATGGCTTCCTTCAGCTTTACCAAAACCGGATCCTCATCTTGTCTAGATTTCACATCAGTCACCAAGGACGATTTTGATCTATTTTGCACAACAACGCCGCCATCGGTCGAGTCCACCAATCTAACTCCCGACCTTGCAAGTCGATGGACATCTTTCACCAACTCTTTCTTTCCTTCATCCACGTGGGACACACTCTCCATAGAGAGCCTACTAAGTGCGTCCGCTACCACATTAGCCTTACCCGGGTGGAAAAGGACACTCATGTCGTAGTTCTTTAGTAGCTCCAATCACCTCCTTTGCTGAAGATTGAGATCTTTCAGCGTGAACATATATTACAAGCTCTTGTGGTCCGTAAATACATCCACATGGACCCCTTACATGTAATGTCTCCATATCTTTAATGCGAACACCACCACGGCCAACTCAAGATCATGGGTTGGGTAATTCTTCTCATGGACCTTCAACTTTCTAGAGGCATATACTATAACTTTTCCATGGTGAATCAACACACACCCAAGTCCGATTCTTGACGCATCACAATACACCACGAAGCATGTCAACACTGGTGCTGAAGTGAGTCGAGTCTTCAACTCTTGGAAGCTTTTCTCACAAGCCTCCGTCCATTGAGACTTTACCTTCTTTTGAGTCATCTTCGTCAAAGGTGATACAATAGAGGAGAAACCTTCAACAAACCTCCGATAGTATCTAACTAAACCCAAGAAACTCTGAATATCCGAAGGATTCACTGGTCTAGGCCAATTTTTCACTGCCTCAATTTTTTGAGAATCTACCTTTATGCACCCCCTCAATACCACATGGCCCAAAAATGCCACGAAGTCCAACCAAAACTCACACTTGCTGAACTTTGCATACAACCGATGATCCTTGATGATCTGAATCACTACTCTCAAGTGAACGGCATGCTCCTCCTCGCTACAAGAGTATATAAGGATGTCATCAATGAACACAATCACGAACATGTCCAAATATACCTTGAACACCCTGTTCATCAAGTCCATAAAAACTGCAGGGGCATTGGTTAGTCCAAAAGACATAACAATGAATTCGTAATGACCATACCGGGTCTTAAAAGTTGTCTTTGGGATGTCGCTCTAGCGGATCCTGAGCTGGTGATACCCGAATTTGAGATCTATCTTGGAGAAGCACTTTGCACCTTAAGCTGATCAAATAAGTCATCGATTTGGGGTAAAGGATACCTTTTCTTAATGGTGACCTTGTTTAACTTTCGATAGTCAATGCATACCTGAAGAGAACCATCCTTCTTCCGGACAAATAACGCTGGTGCACCCCATGGAGACTTACTCGGCCTATAAAGCCCTTATCTACAGTTCCTTCAACTGATCCTTCAACCCTTTTAGCTCGGTTGGAGCCATCCTATAGTGCGGAATAGATATAGGTTGCATGTTGGAAAGAAGGTCAATGCCGAAATCAATCTCCCGCTTCGAGGAGGAACACCTGGCAAATCATCAGGAAAGACCTCTGGAAACTCACGTACTACTGGGACTGATTGGATAGTTGGGGTTGCGGACTCGACATCCTTAACCCTAACTAGATGGTACATGAAACTCTTAGAAATCATCTTCCTGGCCTTAAGGTAGGAAATGAATCGACCTACAGGCATAGCTGAACTACCCTTCCACTCTAAGACTGGCTCTCCCAAAAATCTGAACTCTACTGCCCGGGTTCTACAATTAACTTAAGCATAGCATGCAAATAGCCATCGAAATCAAACATGGCTAACTCTATCAAATCTGCTGAGGTGACCTTATGAAGGACTGAGACTGGGAAACCTCTATACACCTATATAGATATAATTGAATCACCTACTGGAGTAGAAACTGAGAAGGCCTTTTGAAAAGACATCGGGACTGACTCTGAAGCTACTGGCCACATAAGGTGTCACAAAAGACATTGTAGCCCCCAGGTCTAGAAAAGCATATACATCAATATGGAAAACTTGAAACATACCAATGACCACATCCGGGGAGACCTCCTGCTCTTGACGGGAAGCTAAAGCATAGAATCTGTTCTGGCGCTGATCGCCAATTGTTCTAATAGATGCTCCCTGATGGCTGAGTGTGCGGGAGGCGCTGTTGAACTAGAAGTTGGGCCTCGGCCCCCAACCTAATCTTTCCTCACAGTTGGACAATATCTTAGCATGTGTCCGGGCTGCCCACACCCGAAACAAGCACCTGAACCTGCCAAGAACTGGCCTCTGTGCCCCCCACCACATTTGAGACAAGTTGGGATGCTAGAATCTACGGGTCTGCTGCTCTGACCCTTTGATCCTGATGCTCACCCTCTATGATCATGTCTAGGCCTGGATGGCACACTCAATGCCAAAGATGCTGGGGCTGATGATCTCTGGTGAGTCTGCTATCGGTGCCTACCACCAGACCTCTGCTAAGAGAATCTGTGGTCCTCGGTCCTGGCCCTCTTAGCCTCCCTCTCTCTCGAATGTGCCGCCTTAATCTACTGGGCGTACAACATAATCCGAGGGTAGTCCATATCCTGATAAAGCATAGCAATACGGCACTCCGTGTCCAAATACCCTGCTATGCCATGCACAAATCTGCTCACCCACGTCCTCTGGCTAGTCACTAACTCCGGGGCATATTTCGATAGGTGAGTGAACTCAAGGTAATACTCTTACACTGTCATTCTTCCTTGCTTCAAGTTTACAAACTCAGCTGCCTTCAACTCCCTCATCTCCCGAGGGAAGAACTGATCTTCCTAGCCCTCTTAGCCTCCCTCTCTCTCGAATGTGCCGCCTTAATCTGCTAGGCGTACAACATAATCCGAGGGTAGTCCATATCCTGATAAAGCATAGCAATCCGGCACTCCTTGTCCAAATTCCCTGCTATGCCATGCACAAATCTGCTCACCCACGTCCTCTGGATAGTCACTAACTCCGGGGCATATTTCGATAGGTGAGTGAACTCAAGGTAATACTCTTACACTGTCATTCTTCCTTGCTTCAAGTTTACAAACTCAGCTGCCTTCAACTCCCTCATCTCCCGAGGGAAGAACTGATCTAGAAAGTCAACATGAAACTCCTCCCACATGATTGGACCTGCTCCTACGACCCTGCTATCATTACATTGGCGAAACTAGATATGCGCAACCCCCTTCAAGTGGTAGGAGGCCAACTCTTCGCACTCAACACTACTCACCCCCATGACTTGGGTGATCTTGACAATCTCATCAATAAAATCATGTGGGTCCTCATCTACCTTGGACCCAAGGAACTCCGATGGGTTCATCCTCAAGAAGTCTCTGACTCGAGCCGCCGTTGTATTGCCATTTTGTGGAACATGCGCAACGGCCTGCTGATTGACCTGAGCGGTCAAGGCCTGCGCAAGCATCTGAATAGCGGCCCAGAACTTAGCATGGGCAGCCGGCTCCGGTGTCTGGGGCTCCTGGACTGGTGGGGCTGGGTGATGCCCATAACCATTTCCATCCTCATGGCCTTCACCACCTCCATTCCTCCTTCTATTCATTCTTCGAAGAGCCATGATTTTTCAATCGCGATTAACATGAATTAGAAGGGTAGAAAGACTTTTCATCGCATGACATATATCATGAAAGAAGGGAACATTTCCTAAATGTCTCGTAGCCTCTTCTCATAAGTGTTGCATGCTTCACACCCATGAAAAAGACTCTATTCAACGCGGCTTTCAGACATCCTAGGACATTTCAAACCTATGGCTCTGATACCAAGTTTGTCACGACCCGAATAGAGGCCTAGATCATAGAAATGGTACAAGGGACCCCAAGAGACCCCAAGTCGACCCATGGCACAAGAATACATCTAACTCAATCAATAAACTGAAGAATCAACAATATAAACTCAGCAAAAGTCTAACTCAACATAACATCAGAATAAGCATCCGAAGCTGAATACATACATAAGTCTGAAAAGCTTCTAAACATGATGAGTTTATGGGACAAGACCCCCAACTAACTCAAGAATACTGAAACTAAAATATATAAAGAAAGATAAACAACCTAGTCCATGGAAGATGAAAACTCACCAATGAGTAGACGCTAACTCCTATGAAATGTCTAAGAGCGGGGCTGAACCTGAGAGCCGAGTCCTATATCATGAAACGATACAACATAGAGTATGCGGGTCAGTACATGGAATGTACCGAGTATGCAAGGTAAGTAAAACCGCTTAAGTAAAGTAAATCACTTAAGCATTTCATAACATATCATAAGATTTCAAATCTGAGAGGAGGGCTTGCATGCATTATTTTTTAAATCATAATCTTTTCATAACATGACAATACATAGCTTCATAACATCATAACTGACATCATAACTGACTCGAATGACTCAAAGATGAGATATGACATTTATAAGAAAAGCTGAAGAATGAGTCAAACATTTCTTTTAGAACATGCATGTATAAAATAATAACCATGAGTAATGAATATACAAGTCTAAATCATATAGACAATGGTAGACTCATCACTTAACCGACATACCACGGTAGAGCTTAATGGTCCTGACTATTGCACTCAAGTGGGCAGAGCCGTCCAAAACCTTGCCAGGACTAAGGACGCTACCACGATATCGATATCAAGCTCATGGGCCATTAGGGCTGGGGATAGCTCACAAGGGAGATCCTAATAATATAATAGTATCAACCTACATTGGCGCGTAGTTCTGGGACATAGGGTAATCTACCCTTAGCCCGCTTGATGCTAGATTATTCTCCCAAAACATGCAATGCTCTACATCATACAGAACAAAGCTCAACATCGTCTATTGACGAAGCTCAATGGTGAATTCTTACATAAACTCAACATCGTATGAAAAAAACATTGTCTATTGACAAAGCTCAATAATGAAATCATGCATAGACTCGACATCGTATGAAAATGAAGCTCAATGATAACATACATCTCAATTAGGAATTCATCCATATGAGGAGCTGTATTTTGAAACATACCACAAGCTCAAAGATAAGTGGGAGCCTTTACTCCAAAACAAAGTGGTAAGCTTACTTTAGAGATACTACATCATCATACTCGACGCTTGGATCTACTCAATTCATTTTGAAAACAATATCATAATCATGGTAGCTTTAGAAACATGCTTTTCATCATCAAATCTCATCGTCATTATAGATTCATCATCATTCTCTTCTTTCATGAACTTCTCATCCATGGGCCTTTAATTTCATAAAACTAGAAAACACAATTTTGATTGAAAATAATTTAAAATCTGCCCATGCTTCACAAATCATCAGTAGAAACATAATCTATCATACCCATGTATAGAAATTGAACAATTATGCAATTGGGTGAAACCCCATAACTTGATCATAGGAATTTCTCATATTTAGATAGAAATTGGGCATGGTATGGAAGAAGACACCCACTCGTAACCCTACATACCTGGAAGGGATTGATTCCAACAAATCTTTTATTATCCAAGAGGAAATTGGGCGAAAACCTTGAATACTAGCCTTGAATCACTTCTTCAACCTCTCAAGTTTGCATTCATGGAAGGAATTAACTTAGGATAGGTTTTCCCCTCCTTAAACCCACTAAAACGAGCCTTAAACGACGTAGTATAGGGCCTTAGGACGTAAGAATGATGGAAATACCCTTACTGATCGCGTAGAAAAACTGCTCACTGGACCAAACAAAGGACGACCCAACGGGTCGTTGGAGGACACCATGACCCGTGGTATCTATCCATGGTATGAACTGTCCAGGCTTAGGCCTTGGCTCAAACAAAGACTGAAACAACGATTCGTTCTTACCTTCAACGGGTCGTTCATCCGACCGTGGTTTCTTTCTGCCAACTTTATACTTCCTCAAACCACGAGCCTTACCACGACCCATTACTAAGACGCACGAGTCATGGTCTCGTTCCGTCTCATACACTAGCCATCTCACTATCCTAACAACGACTGCTCACCACAATTTGTGGTACCTCATAACGGGTCATTGAGTGGCCCCTCACTTCCCTAAATCTCAAGTCCACATCTCACCACGACTAAAAATGATGGCTCATTGTTTCCTACAATGAGTTGTTACATAGGTCGTTGCTTCCACTGCCACCCAAGACTCCTGAACCCACGACTAGTAATAACGGCTCGTGGTTCCCAACCACGAGTTGTTACACCTCTCATTCTAAGATATTTTTATTAGTTTTCAGTAGATTTAAATTTTTAACTCCCAGATCCAATCTTTGGGTTTTCTTGGTATTACAAGCAATCAGAGCAGATATTAGCCAGTTGTTGAATTCGATCAGTAAGTTGGTGACCACACCAACAGGAAGCCAAGTGCAGCAGGTTCAAATCCCACCACCATCATGTAAGGCGTATGGAGAAAGCCACGCCTATTAAGGTTGTCCTCTTAATCCTGAGTCTATATATTTTGTGGGACAATAAGGTCGTGGTGGAGGTTTTGCAGGTAATGGCTATAATCAGGGGTACCAGAATGGAGAAAATCGCTCATGGGGAGGGAATAAAATTATTAAAGGCCACAGGGCCAGCAGCAAAGTAGTTCTCTTGAGGAGACAATGAAGTAATGGATGGTGCAACATATGTAAGTGGTCAATGAAATGCAAAAGTCCACCCACGAGCTTGAAAGGAAAATAGGGCAATTGGCCCTACATCAAAACAACATACCACAGGGGACATTATCGGGTAACATCAACAAGAACCCCAAGAAAAATGTAAATTCTATTTTCTTGCACAGTGGTAAGGAGCTCGGTGAGGCTATCACTAGAAAAGAAAAAGTTGGTGAGCAACAGGCCGTGAGATCTAAGACTGAGGTAGGTGAGTCTAGCAACCCACAATCGAAAATTGTAGTAGCTAGACCACCTCCCCCATTTCCTCAAAGATTGAAGAAGAAGACATAGGAACAACCTGTAGTAAGTTTCTTGAGTTGTTAAAGCAGATTCATGTGAATATTCCGTTGGTGGAGCTTTTGCAGAAAGTTCTAAAGTACACCAGATATCTCAGGGATATCGTGGCCAATAAGTGGAGGCATACAGAATTTGAAACTTTGGCTCTTATGAAAGAGTGTAGTTCCCGATCAATAACAAAATTCCTAAAAAGTTAAAGGATCCCGTTACTAGCCCTGTCACTATTGGTAGCAAGGATGTTGGTTCGGCCTTATGTGATTTGGGTGCGAGCATCAATTTGATGCCTACATCCCTGTTCAGAACTCTGGGATTAGGTGAACTACATCCTACCAAAGTGACATTGCATCTTGCAGATTGGTCTCTGGCCTATCCTGAGGGAATCATTGAAGATGTCTTGATTAAGGTAGGACCTTTCATCCCGCTGGTGGACTTTATAATATTGGACTATGAGACAGATGCAACATATCCCCTCATTTTGGGGTGAGGATTTTTAGTCACCACCAATGCTGTCATACATGATAAGTTGGGCAAGATATCCATGAGAGTAGATGGTTAGGAGGCAGTGTCTGAAGTGTCCAGAGCATCACGAATGTCACCTCAATATGAGGACTTCAAAGTGAAGTCAGCGGGCGAACCTGGAGGTTGTAATCAGTTAGTGGAGCAGTAAGTGCTGCATAAAAGTTTAGCAGATCCTTGGTATGGTCACAATTCCACTCGAATGAAGGAGTGACAGGGACCATAGTCGTGCCGCAACGTTAATCAGGTGTTTCATGGGAGGCGACCCATGAATGTTGTTCCACCACTATAAATAAGGTGCTTGGTGGGAGGAAACTCATTCTTCTAATGTTTTGTATATTTTTCTTTGTTTATAGAGATGAACAGGGTGTAGAGGCAAGAATAAGCAAGGACATTGAGTTAAAAAGTGTAAGTCTGGGGTGAGATACCTGACATTAGGAGCTAGGAGTTAAATCATAAAAGATAAAAATTTTGTCAGGTAAGGCTATGGGTGGCGTGCTGCGCCAGCCCCCTGTCTCCAAAGAAAAAACAATTCTAAGTCTGTGGTGAGACAGATGGGGCAGCGCGTTAAGGGCTAGCTGGACGAAAAGTTTTGGTCAATTTAGTCAATATTGACTTAAAAGACCTTAAAATTACATAAAAGACCATGACTACTTCTTTATTTAAAGTCCCATTCATCCTTTTCCCTCAAAAAGTTAAAGCACAAAAAAGAAAAAAAATTCTTCTCTCTCTCTCTCTTAGGCCGTAGCTCTCCCATTCCCCTCTCCCCTCTGTTGTTGTCTTCTCCAACAAGTTAGTGAAGCTCTCATCTTCAATTAAAGTAAGTATATTTCATCTCTCTAGTTTGGTTAACAATGAAAGCATGCTCCCACATCCTTCTTCCCCAAGATTTAGAACTCAAATCACCATTGTTGGTGAAAAGCTTAAATTTCATGTTTTGTGTTTGATACGCTTAATATCTCAAATTCTTCCATGATTTTATGTTATCTTTATTGGGTAGCTTGATTCATAATTGAATATAGTGATTTTAGCTTGTGCGGATGATGAGGGTTGGTAAATTAAATTCTTGAATAGTGCTGGGTGGATACATTAATTGTAAAAAGAGAGAGAATACATGAGCTTTAAATTCTTGAATGTGACAAATGTTTGAGCTGGTGAGATTCTTGATTAATTCATGTTGGATGGTAGTAGATTGCTTATTGCTTGTTGATTGAATTGAATATTGTTACTTCTATACATGAATGACTTGAATTATGAATTGGAGGAGGAAAGTGATAAGGATGACCTAGTTGATGCATTCTTGAAAAAAAAGTTGAAGTTAGAGATGAGTGGAAAAGAAAGAAAGAAAAAAATTCATGAACTTGGTATAGTATGGAGTTAGTGAATTAAATTTAATTATTGAGATTGGATGATGATGGGAAAGTCTTGAGCACTCCATTTGACAAATTCTCACAAGCTTGCTAGCAAATTAAGTGTGGGGTGAACTTTTCACCTTCAACACTTAATTAGTTAGCCATTTTTTTCATAAGATAATTTTGTGAAGTCCTAGATTTTTGCTTGTTAGGTACCATGGCATCAAAAGGAAAGGAGGTGGTTGTTACGGATCCAAGTGTTAAGAGGGATAGAAAAGGCAAAATGGGGGCTAGTTCTTTGGCTTCCAAAGTCGACCCCGCGAGGAGATTTGGAGCAAAAGTGGTAGAGCCTCATGGGCTTACTTGGTTCAACACTCAAAAAGAAGCCAACTATGCACCTGAGAATTAGACAGATAAGGGCTACTTGGCACTTGCATTCCTGGACATTCGGGACAAGATAAGTGAGTTAGGAGCTGGTTATATCTTCAATGAGCTGGAGAGGTAGAATCTCACTTTGGTGAGGGAGTTCTACGCAAATTAGGATACTTCATTCGGAGAGAGCATTTAGGTAAAGATCAGAGGTCAGGTGGTGCGATTCATAGATAAAAGGTTCAATTCCTTCCTAGAGACACCTGCAGTAGACCCTTCGGATTTCATCTGTTGGAGAAGCATCCATACAAATACATCTGTTACACTTTATGTGGTGAGCGCTCATCCGAACAAGAGATTATAATGGGACTCATTCCACATTGGCTTTTGCTTATTTGAATAGGGAGACAAAGGAGTGGGTGAAGTTGGTGTGTGTTGTCTTTCTCCCTAGGACACGTATGACAGAAGTGACTCGAGAGCGGATTGTTTTGGTATACATGCTAATGAAGGGAATACTGATCAATGTCGGTGTTGTGATTCATGATAATATGAGAAGATCATGAGACAATTGTAGATGAAAATACTGTCATGGCAGTTTCTTAACCATGTTCTTGAGGGAGGCAGGTATTGAGGAGGAGGATGCAGACCTTGTCTTACCTTTGGCAGGACACCTGGCTAGAAAGATGATAGACGTCACAAAGGTGAAGGGAGACTGTCCTTTCCACAGGCCCTCTTCTTACTATAGCTGATTGGCAAGCCCGAGATGAGAGTTGGTAGGGTCGTATATTTAGGATGTTGGAATTACAGCCAAAGCTAGGAGGCCGACCCGCCACTGCGGAGGAGATGACATCTATAGAGGCATGGTGCCCACTCACAGAGAGGGTTATGTTGATATGCCAAGTGGGCCCAGCCTTTGAGGAGCCTCTTGATGATGATCAGGCCAAATTCCTTACTAATGGTGTTCATGACAGAGATATGGATGAGCAGGATGATGCTGCTACGGGTGCCATTGATGTCGCCGAAATTTCACCTTGCAATTGATATATAAGCGGTCGATTGTCAAATATAGAACCCAACGAAGGTTAAGATCGATCCCACAGGGAATATGGTAAGAACTTAGGTTAATACGAATAACTATTACTATTGATTGACTTATTTCTAAAGGGAGAAAAATATGGAATAATAACAAAAGTAAAATTAATGAATACTTGTATCAAATTGGGTTTATATTCAGTTTACAACTAGACTAGGATTGTGTTCCCCAAGATTTCATAACCAAAAGAATCATACACTAGTGATCTTTTCCGGTGTTTAACATGCAATATTGGTAAGTTAGGTTCACCTAAATGGTTGTTCCCCTATCTAGATTATTTTCACCACATAACTTGGTATGTATACGGGTGTACTTTAGTTGACCCTTACCCTTAATATCGGATTAGCTATCCCTCGGACAATTTCAAGCTATTAGATGAGGATTGGTAGCCTCAAATCTCCGTTGTTAATCCCTTTTTCCCATTCTTTACCATCTTGATCTGGTAAGTAAGAATAAGGCAAGTCCTAACGTTTGCAACCATCAAGAATCAATTAAAACAAAGGGAAAAACAATACATGCATGAAACTCCTTTCAAGAATCACTAAGTATTTTTACCTACGTATGTTAATTCATCTTGGTTACCACCAACCTAGTTTATGGGTTTAGCTACTCATGTTTGTGTTATTGCAATCACAAAATACAGAAGAAATCATAATTGCAACTTACAAAGTATTGTAGAATAAAACCAAGTAGATTGAATAAAATTCCAATGTAGCTTCCATATCTTGAATCAAGAACAATTTTATGAAAACTTTCTCAAGAATATCGCTCAAGATTCTCTGAAAAATCCTCCTCCTAACATTCTCCTAAAATAAACCTAAAACTGGGTATTTATAATACAAAGAAATCTTTTTCCTAAATAAATCTAGAAACTAGGTCGGTAGAGGCAACGGGCCATATGACGGATCATTAGACCTTCTGACGAGTCATTCCTTGCTTTAAAACAATCGTCCTTAGCAACATACCCAGGACTGGCAACGGGTCACCTAACGACTCATCGTGCCTTAGCACGAGTTGTTAGGTCCCTCTTGGTGTAGTTCCTCAGAAATTCTAGTGCACCTCAAGGATAGCTCAGTGGCCTGCCAACGAGTCATTCCTTCAGGTGACGACTCGTGATATCTCTCGTCAACTTTACTAGCCACTTGGTTGAATTTTTCTCTTCAAAACCTAACGGTTGACCTCACGACTCGTTACCAAGTGTAACGAGTCGTTCCTCCAACTCGTCAAGTGCACTGTTTTACTTCTTCAAAACTTCATATTTTTTCCAACACCTCAAGTGATGGGTCGTTCCTCCTTCCAATGACTCGTTAAGTTCCTCGCAGTCCTCTTTCAGTTGTTTTCAGCATTAATTTGACCAAAATCACTTCCAGGCCTATTTTCTTGCACATTACACACAAAATAACTTATACCCATATAAACATACCTGGAATGTGCATATTTCTTGGTTTTAAGCGTCGAAAGTACCGTAAAATCATGGCACATCAACACCCTCAACTTAGAACTTTTGCATGTCCTCAGGCAAAAACAAAACAAAACAAAACAATCTACTTCGACGCTTCAATCGGAAAAACTTTGGGAAACTTACAACAGTCATCAAAATCAAATTTTCTAACCCCTCCGTCATCATATCAACTCAAAACACTATGCATATGCAAAATTTCCAACCATAACAAAGGAAAACCAAAACATGGAAAAATACTGTCACCGGCAACCACGCACATAAATCTGTAACACTGCCCCAGACAATTTGTAGACAATTCTGTTGACCAAGTGCTCTCACCTCAAAGAAGTCCCACACTCACACATATGTATATGATTATCTCAGTATATTTTTCTTGGGACTAGGTAAGATCCCCTCACTCTCACAAAGAAATTCGAATTGTATGCATACAATACCATATGCTTGCCTTCACTTTCAATACCTCAATTTTTGGACAAGTAGCTAGGATCACTATAGGACTTTCTGGGCTTGTAACGTAGGCTCGGGTTTGGGTATGGTACATATGGATTTTAGTAGCTCAACCCTCCTTGGCACTACACTTTTTACTCCACTTTTCACCTTTATTGCTATTTTCTCCCTTTTTCATCTTTTTTTTTTTTTTGCTTTTCCTTTTCTTTGCTTTAGACACTACGGATGCGCTTACTTTTAATTCAACAAAAACTTATTGATGTCACACATTATTTTTCTTTTCTTTTCTTGCTTTTTTTTTTACAACAATTTTTTTTTTTTTTTATTTTTTTTCATCATGCATATCGCACCCGCTCTCTTTTCTTCTTTTTCAGTACCCAACCTTACTTCCAGCCGACTCTTCTTACTCACCCCTATCATACCACCCTCAACTTAGGCGATTTGCCTGAGTTGAAGTTCACAATGTCCAAGCAGGGACCATGGCCGAAACAGGTTCATTCATAATAAAATTAGGTAGGTGAATTGGTGTGAACGAAAAGAAAGGTCAATTAAAGCTCAAACATTTGGATCAAGAGATTTTATTCACTTTGGTAGGTATTTTAGGCTCAAGTGGACTCATAAATCAAAAACGACCTATGATCCTTTCCTAGTTCCTTATCCTCCATCTTGGTACGACTGAACAGACAAGTTCTAGATTAACACACACAACTGAATTCAGCTATCATACCTCACTTCACACATAGCACCGGTCAATATCATCAATTCTACTAATCGCTAGTTCAGGTACAACCATACAATGGTAAACAAATTCACAGTTCCAATGCCATACAAAGATTAACAAGGTCATAATTGTCAACTCTCACATACACATATATAAAAAATTTTGGAGGGGTGTCAAATCATCAAAAATCAAAATATCAAACAATTTTAGCTCTTTATTGCTTTTAGTTTTCCTAACTTTCTTCCGACTGACACAAAAAAAAAACACAAAAACACAAAATAAAATACTAAACATGCCGGTTCTACTAGATATGAAACACCCAAGGGAAAAGATATGCGGCAAGAAAAACCCTCGGGTTATGTTCATCAAAATAGAATGCACAAGTATCCCTTCCCACCCCCATCAAAAAAAGCATATCTCGTCCTCGATGCATATATATAAAAGAAAAACATTAAGGGAATAAAAAACATACCTGTGCGACCTAGGTGTCAGCTACCTAGTCGGTGAAGGGTGTAGATATGCCTCCAACATCAACTCCAATATTGCCGGCTTGACCTGGCACATTCTCAGATCCAACTGAGCTCGTTCCTTCACCATAAGCTCTCGCTGCCTCAGTCTCGGCTCTCAGTCAAGCCTCTTCTCTTAATTCGTGCAGCTCTCTTTCCATCTCACTCTGCCCCCGTTTTTGCTGACAGAGCAGAGATGTATCAACATCATCACTTGCCTCCTCATGAGGCCTCTTACCCTTTGCATGTGCCACCGGCTCCTCTGTGATGAAATAAAAAATCGTTGATAGCTCCTCCTCAAACTCATCATTGATCACAGGGAGGACCGGTGGAGGTACCACAGCTGTCTGTCATGTGGCCAAGTCCCACACCTCGGATCATAGTACTCCCAACTCTGTGTACCATTAGGATAACTCTGGCACCTATAACTGTGCAAGGTGCTCGTCCATCCTTCTCTCAAAAGCGTCCAGTCGCCCAAGCACCAAACTGGACAGTGTCTCCAACTCCTTTGACACCCACGGCTTGACCTGCTCCATCAAGACTTTGACTTGTAGAGCCGCATGTTCCTACTGCTTCTCTGCTTTAGCTAGTCGCTTCTCTGCTTTAGATAGCTGCTTCTCTGCTTCAGCTAGCCGCCTAGCCATGTCAACCAAAAACTCCTGTGAAACTGTGACTAGACCGGCTGAGTTGGATCGTGGAGGTGCGACTAATGGTCTGGATGCTGCTGCTACTGTAGATAATGATTCCGGAACATCGGAAGGTGTGGAGGCATCCACTGCATCTGTAGCCTCAGCCTAGCTACCTATATATCTGCCCTCAGTAGGCTCGGCCGCTAACACGGCGAACTGTGTTGCATTAGTCTGCATCCCACTGCCAAATGCCTCTGCTATTATGGTTGCTCCAATGGATGCAGATGCCTAAGTCCTCGCCCTTGATACCGGGTTTGTATCATCTCTAATCAACCCGATATCGGTAATCTTCTGAAACACCACTCTCTGATCAATTGATGGAAATTCTGGCACTCAAGACTCCCAACAAAGTCTATTAATCAACCATAGGAAGGGAATCACCGTTCCATCATTTACAGCCCACTCCCGAATCTCCTCAACGATGAACCGCGCAAAATTGATTGCGTACCCCTCCATGATGTTGGCTACTAGTGATTCTCTATCGGGTGAGAGTATATTGTCATTGCTTGTTGGTACCAGCCTGTGCCTCACCAGTGACGACCAAAATTTAGCCTGGAAATTCAAAGTGGCCTTCTTTATCTGTGACTTAGTACCATGCATCCATTCAACTAACGGCCCTTTTGTGGCAATGATGTAGGAAAGCCAAGTGTATTGTTGTATCCGCTCCAGGCTATTCAACTTATTTGTTTTGACTTTCCGCAACTCGGATACCTTGTGATCAAACTCTACTGTGTTCATCGGAGCTCGATATTCTGGCCCATACGGCATCCTGGAAATTGTCTCCTCAGATATGTCACCTGAGGTCTCACGCACCATCACTTGATTCAAGGCAGGCCGCTTCTTCCAATCCTGGCCTCCTAGTTCTAACCGCTACAGAAGTGGCTGCATATGTTGCATAGAACTCGTGAACCAGGCATGGGCTATAACTGCCAGAAGGCTCGGTCAACCACTCAAACTTGTATTTCTCAAATACTTCCTGTAGCGCAGGAAGATCTTTCAACCCGGTGGTGATCAGCCCCGGATCCTCATAAATGCTCCGCTTCGGATTGCCTTTGTCATTTGGAGCAATATCCTGATTGTATATAGCCTGCATGTGGTGGACACATCATCTCCTCACATTTCTCAGTTGCTCATTCAATATGCCCGATGTCTCAGTAAGCTCATTGTTCGAGTCCCCTCGCTGGGTAGATGTTTAATTGAAGTTTTTAACGGGGAGTATGAAATTGGATTCTTTAATTTTATTTATTAACTTTTCCCAATTTATAGTTTTGGGTTGGGTTAGATCAACTTACCTGGGGACCTGACGACTCACGTAATGACTCATGGTGTTACCCCATGAGTTGTTCCTTGAGTCGTGGTCCTTTGCCTGTTATAGTTTCAGGACGGGTCACTTCACGACTCATTTGGTTGCCAAACGATTCATTGGGTGAACCATCATCACCCTTTTTCTTTAAGTTTAAACTTTGATCCAGTGTACTTGTAGGGGACTAAATGTTTGTTCTTTGGAGAAACGATCTGTGAAGTCACCCGTTGCTGCCCTGTTTTCTGCAGTTCTCTTCACGACTAGCTAAATGAGTCATCAAGTCAGACGACGACTCGTTCTGTGATTTTTTTGCACCAAAACTGAAGTTCTAGTTTTTGGTTCCAACTTCATATTTTCCATCTTATTCACCTGCACCCATCAACAAACATTAACACTAACTTTTTATTACATTTACAACTTGGGTTGCCTCCCAAGAAGTGCTTGATTTAACATCACGGCACGACGCGGGTGTTTTGGCTACTCAAACTTCAACAAAACACCTCCAAGGGTTGCCTCCCATGCAGCGCCTGATTTAACATCGCGGCACGATGCAAGTCACTTGACTACTCAGAATTCGTCAAGTGATTCTTCTCCATCCTCCAATGCAGAAATTATGCTGAATTCCTTGGGTTGTTTCATGGTCTGGCTAATTTGAAGGTAACCTCTTCTTTGTTTAACTGAAATTCAGCTGCCCTACTTCCACATCAACTAGGGCCCTACCTGTTGCAAGGAATGGTCGCCCAAAATAATGGGGACCTCTGAATCGACTTCGTAGTCCAGAATCACGAAGTCTGCTGGGAATATGAACTTATCCACTTTGACTAGCACATCAAACAAAATCCCTATCGGCTTTTTAACTGTTCAGTCAGCCATCAGTAGCCGCATCAAAGTCGGTGTGGGGGTTCCCAAGCCTAACTTTTTAAACACTGCTAGCGGCATCAGATTTATGCTAGCTCCCAAGTCACAAAGTGCCCTTGCAAACTCAACCTCCCCAATGGTGCAAGGTATAGTAAATGCACTTGGGTCTTTCTTTTTCTGTGCTAGGACCCTGGCACCGCAGTGGTGTATATTATCAGCCGGTTTCAAACTTACGGTTCTCTTTTTGGTGAAGAGGTCCTTCATAAATTTGGCATATTCGGGCATTTACTCAAGTTCCTCGACCAATGGGATATTCACCGACAGCTTCTTGAGCATAGAGATAAACTTTTGATATTTTCCATCTTCAGCTTTCTTCTTCAAGCGTTGGGGGTAAAGAGGAGGAGGTCTAGGAATTGTTGTGAGTTTTTGCTGTGCCTCCTTCTCCTTCCCATGGCCATCTCCTTACTCCTTTGCACTACTCGGAGTAGTTTGTACATCTGAGTTCCCAACCAACATTGGGTTGTCAATATCCACTACATCATCATCATTTATCAACCTGGGCCTTTCTAGCTCTTCAACTACGACTGGCCTCGGTGGATCAACTGTGGCCTTCCCTCCTAGAAGTGAAAGTCATGCAGTGACCGTTATTTTTTGGATTTTGAATGGTATTACTGGGAAGTGTGCCTTTCTGCCTTTGATTCACTACAACAGACATCTAACTCATCTGCTGCTCAATTTGCGTGATTGCCACAGCATGTGACTCCACCTTTTGGTTTAAGCTAGAATTATCAACACGGAGCTCCTTAAAGTGGTTGTCTGTTGCCTCCATCTGCTTGAGCACTTTGGAAAGCATATCTTGGACCCTTGAACCGCTTGAATCTGGCTCTCGTTTCATGGAGGAACATACAGACCACCCCTATCATTTTTAAACTCCTCTCTCTTTTTCCAGTCCCCATTGTGCCGGTATTGGCCCCCGTTGAAATTATTATCCTTGTAGAAGTTCTTACCTTGGTTCCCTTGACCTTGATGCCAAGAGTCTTCGTTAGACCCTTGGGTGTTGGTCCAGAAACCCATCCTCTGATCATTCAAGTAATTGACATCTTCTTCAGACTCAGACTCGCACCCATCATTTCTCGGGGCCTTTCCCTAAGAACCTATAACATTCACCTTTTCTGCTCCCATTCCCGTTAAGTGCTTGGCAAGAAACCCCATGGTGGTCTTGATCTCTGTAATGTCCTATTCACACTCCTCATCTTTTCTATGCTGTTCAGCAGACATACCAACCATATAAAAACCAGCCGGAACCTCCGACTCTCTAGTGTACCAAGCTCAGTTGGTTTTAGTTATCCTGTCCAGCAACTCTGCAGCCTCTTAATAAGTATGACTCATGAAGGATCTTCCTGAGACAGTATCAGCAATCTCCTTTGTGTTGGCAATGAGGGACTGGTAAAAGATCTCCAATAGTGTATCATCCGGGATCCTATGGTTTGGCACCTTCTTGAGCTTTTTGTTGAACCGCAACCAGGTCTCATGGAGTGCCTCAGAATTTAGCTGCCTGAAGTTGTATATTTCATCCTTTAGCTGCAACGCCTTGAACAGTGGGAAGAACCTTTCAAGAAAAGCTCTCTTGAGCTCTCCCCAAGTAGTGATGGAGTCATTCGGTAGCTCAACCAACCACATCGTCGCCTCACTCCCAAGAGAAAATGGAAATAACCTCAATCTAATCGCATCCTGGCTGACCCCTGGCTTCTTGTACGCCTTGCATATACCTACGAAATTTGCTAAGTGAAAGTGGGTGTCATCAAATGCATGACCTTCAAATATTCCCTTTATATTCAGCAGTTGAATAATTGCACTTGTAATATCAAACTTTGCCCCAGCAGGCAAAGGAGGAAGGACTATCTCTCTAGTGGCACCAACTTCATCTATGTCTGCATCATCTTCCTCATCAAAATATCGGTGTCGCTGGTGCTATAGACCTATGGGTCGTCTAGCTCTTTCAGCTTCTGCAGCTAGCCGCTGCTCTTCAGCAACTCTGGCTAACTCACGATCTCTATCCCGATCTTGCTCTTCGGCCGACATCCTTGTTGTGGCTTGATCCACAGTTTCTTGCTCATGTATGTTAGCCATTCTCCTCAGTTTTCTCAATGTTAGCTCAAGTTCGTGATCAATTGGTATCAAGGGATGTCCTTGACATCTAGTGTCGGGCATGCACAAACCTAAGACCTGTTAAGCAACCAAAACAACAAAAGAAAAATAAAACAAAGAAATAAGAACCAATAGTAAAGTTAACACAATCAACAAAAGCCTTAGCCGTATTCCCCGGCAACGGCGCCAAAATTTGATGTCGCCCAAATTACACCTCGCAATTGAGATATAAGCGGTCGATTTTCAAATATAGAACCCAATGAAGGTTGAGGTTGATCCCACAGGGAATATGGTAAGAACTTAGGTTAATGCGAATAACTATTACTATTGATTGACTTATTTCCAAAGGGGGGAAAATATGGAATAAAAACAAAAGTAAAATTAATGAATACTTTTATCAAATTGGGTTTATATTCAATTTACAACTAGACTAGGATTGTGTTCCCCAAGATTTCATAACCATAAGGATTATACACTAGTGATCTTTTTCGGTGTTTAACATGAAATATTGGTAAGTTAGGTTCACCTAAATGGTTGGACCCCTATCTAGATGATTTTCACCACGCAACTTGGTCTATATACGGGTGTACTTTAGTTGACCCTTACCCTTAATATCGGATTAGCTATCCCTCGGACAAGTTAAAGCTATTAGATGAGGGTTGGTAGCCTCAAATCTCTGTTGTTAATCCATTTTTCCCATTCTTTACCTCCTTGATCTGGTAAGTTAGAATAAGGCAAGTCCTAACGTTTGCAACCGTCAAGAATCAATTAAAACGAAGGGAATAACAATACATGCATAAAACTCCGTTCAAGAATCACTAAGTATTTTTACCTATGTGTGTTAATTCATCTTGGTTCCAAAAATATAGTTTTTGGGTTTAGCTACTCATGTTTGTGTTATTGCAATCACAAAATATAGAAGAAATCATAATTGCAGCTTACAAAGTATTGTAGAATAAACCAAGTAGATTGAATAAAATTCCAATGTAGCTTTTGTATCTTGAATCAAGAACAATTGTATGAAAACTTTCTCAAGAATATCGCTCAAGATTCTCCGAATAATCATCCTCCTAACATTCTCCTAAAATAAACCTAAAACTGGGTATTTATAATACAAAGAAATCCTTTTCCTAAATAAATCTGGAAACCATGTCGGCAGTGGCAACGGGCCATGTGACGGATCATTAGGCCTTTTGACAAGTCGTTCCTTGCTTTAAAACAATCATCCTCAGTAACTTACCCAGGACTGATAACGGTTCACCTAACGACTCGTCGTGCCTTAGCACGAGTCATTAGGTCCCTCATGGTCTACTTTCTCAGAAATTCCAGTGCACCTCATGAATAGCTCCAGTGGCCTGCCAACTAGTCTTTCCTTCAGGTGACGACTCGTGATGTCTCTCATCAACTTCACTGGCCACTTGGTTGAATTTTTCACTTCAAAACCTGATGGTTGACCTAACGACTCGTTACCAAGTGTAATCAGTCGTTCCTCCAACTGGTCAAGTGCACTGTTTTACTTCTTCAAAACTTCAACTTTTGCCAATGCCTCAAGTGATGGGTCGTGCCTCCTACCAATGACCTTTTAAGTGCCTAGCAGTCCTCTTTCAGTTGTTTTCAGCATTAATTCGACTAAAATCACTTCCATACCTGTTTTCCTGCACATTACGCACAAAATACCTTATACCCATATAAACATATCTGGAATGTGCATAATTTCTTGGTTTTAAGCGTCGAAAGTGCCGTAAAATCATGGCACATCAGCCATGCAGGTTGATGGCGAAGATGATGATGAGGATGAGGAGGACAATCCCGAGGATGATACTTAGCGACCCAGAAAGTTTTTTTTTCTCTCCCTTTATGATGTGATTGTGTGTGCACTAAGGACAGTGCACCTTTATAAGTGTGGGGTGGAGAAAAAATAGATCCCTGTTGTTCTTTGGCTGCTATATTTGTAGTAGGTCATAGCATTATCATGTCATTCCTCGTAGTAGTAGCTTGATGATTCGTAGGTCATGGGTTGTAATGGCTAGTATGGTGATGTTGACTTGGATGGCTGGGATATTTTTACTTGTTGTTTGTCTTGACTATGTTATGTTTGGTTAGTTGCTTTATTTTGGAGTCCATTTTTTTTTTTGAGTCGTTGTAGTCGTAGAGTAATGACGTTTCCCTATGATAGATGGATGACGACTGTCTTAAGGGAAATTTCGTCACATTTTTTTAGGATTGAGTCGTAGTTCATCCGCTTGTACGCTTGTTGATATTTTGTTTAGCTGCTATGCTAGAGTAAATAGAGTGGTCGTTTTGATTTCATGAGTAAGGATCCATGAGAGACACACATATCACTTTAACTTGACTCAACATATCCTTAGGGATTAATAATGAATAAATTTGTCATTCAATATGATTGTGTGAATGTGTAACGGTAGAAACTAATTAGATTCTTGTTGCCATGAGAGGTGAGCTAAATTTACTTGTGTGTATATATTATAGCATCTAGAACTTGTCTTAGTGTATGTAGGATAACTAGTTGGTAGGGAGTTGAGAGATGATCAAGGCATTTCTTTGAAAAGCCATATTTTCTCACATTTGTTTTACCTTCCTGTACATGCTCCCTAGGTACCCCCTTTGAGCCTAAAAGGCTTATTCTTTCTTAGCCTCAATAATAGCTTAATCCTTTTTTTGTGAGACCTCAGACTTATTGATCTTAAGTAGTCTTAGGCACTTTGAGGCTTGAAAGTAAAGGTCCACTGAAATATATTGTTAAGGGAAAAAGAAAAAGTTGTCGTAAGAAAAGAAAAGTGAGAAGTAGGGGTGCCCATAAAACTTTTGTTGTTTACTTGCTGCTAGGGAAGTGAAAAAGAGAGTTTTGATTGTAAAATTCTTAGTGATTCTATGATTAGAAAACTAGCAGTCAAGTAATGAAAAAATGGGGCGTGAAAAGAAAAGAAAAAGGGTGAGTTAGGTGAAAAGTGAACAAATAAGGAAAAAATAGTGGACAAGAAAAGTGAAAGATGTCTTAAAAGTTCTTAGGGTGGTAGTCACTATAAAATGAAATATCAATCCTACCTGTCCCTTAGTCGATATTACAACCAAGAAAAGTCCTTGTGATCTTAATCTCTTCAAGCAATTAGGTAGTCTTAATGTACTGAAGGGAAAGCCTATAGTATGATTACATATGTACATTACATCATTTGTGAGTGTGAGTGTGCCTTACTTATTATGATCCATGTCTTTAGATTGATGAATTTGATAGAGGAACATCACTAAAAGTGAGGGGCATAAGAGGTCGAATTCGATATGCTACTTGTTGCATGTGTCACACTTAATCATGTTGACCCTTTGTGTTGAAAAGATGAGTCATTTATAGAGGTTGCGTGTTCTTGATTGTGAAATCTTTCTATGTGCTTTGTGAGAATTGTTGTATGATGATAAACCACTCTATGAATGATCCATGCTAGTTGGTTGAATATGTGTTGATAGAGGTGTCATGTGTGATGGAGAAACATGAGTTTAGGTCAATTTTAAGGATTGTTCAACGATGAATAATGGTTTAAGTGCAGGGTGATGATGTTGGGCATAATTTTATGCCCATTTTCCATGTTTTTACCTATTATTGATCATTTTTTGAGTTCATAATCCTTAATTTATGCTTAATTTCATATATGTGTGTGTTTTATGCAATAACAAATGATTTGAGTTGATTTGAGCAGGGAACTAAGCAAAATGGGCTCGAAATGATGCAAAGAATGAAGATTTGAGGAGCTGAAGAGTTTGGTGTTGTGGCTGGTGCCCCACACCAAGTCCCTAACATCAGAGAACAAAAACTTCAGGTTGGGGCTATGTCTGGCGTGCCGCGCCAGCCTTTAAACTTCAGAGAATTGCACTTCACAAACTTGGCGTGATGAGTGGTGCCTCACCCCAGGCCTTGTCCAGAGCTGAAATTGTTGGAAATTTGACTAAGTTGTGGTGAGATACATGGGGAGATGCACCAGGGTCATTTTGGGGTAGAAAATGCTAATTTTAAAGTCAAGTTTTGAAGGGCCGAAGCATTATTTGAAGGCTCATCTATAAATAGAGGTCTTAGATTGTTTGTTAAGTAGTTTTTTGACTTTTTGGAGTAGTCTTTACAAATTTTTATATTCTGTAGTTTGTTTATGAAATCTTGTAAGCCGTTTTGGAAGGAAGACATAGTTCTACAACTAGGTTTTCTCTTCTTTACTTCGTATTTTCGTATGATGATGACTAAATATTTATTTTTTCGCTTATCTATGAGTGGCTAAACTCATATTCTAGGATTGTGGCCATGGTGAATAGTTGATTGTTCGAAAGACTAATTAAATTTTGTTTTGATTCTTCAATTATGGTTATTTGTATTTATTTATGTTAATTTATTATTTATAAGATTGATCACCTTGTAAGTAATTTGTTGGCTTTCGATTGAACTTGGAAAAGGGAATCAAAAGGGTTAAAAATAAATACAGAACGGAAATTCAAAGACCCTTGAATCCATTGGTGATATGATAGAAGTTGTTGTTGAGGATAGGGTCAACCCTATTTAGTTGAAATACAAGTAGGCATAACTGTCGTTTTATTATTCTCCTGCGACCATAGGGATATAGGCGTTAGTGTTCATGAAATAGTTCTTGGATGCTAAGGATAGTGGCAAGAAATGGGATAGTTGCAACTAACAGCCATATGAAGAATCATGCAAGTTTAATTAAGTTTGGTAAACTCAACTTGAAACCAACCAAGTGCCATTGCTCTAGTCTTTCACTATCTTTGAAATATAATCAAGCTTGCAATTATTTTAGCTAATTTTATATTTGAAGTTTTAGTGGTTTAATTTTACAAACCAATCTTTATTTTAACTGTTTGGTAGATTAGTGAAAACAAAATGACAACCTTATTATGATTAAATTGACAAGTACGTTGGGTACGCTATTTGGACTTCAAAATCCTATATTACTTGACGACCACGTGCGCTTGCATGCGCTTGGGCAACATCAGAGAGCTATTGAAGAGGATAGAGAATATTGTAGTGCATAGAGTATAATTTTCTACCTTCTTCTTCTTGTTCTTTGTGAAAACACCATTATTGGAGATACAAAGCTTGGAATTGATTTAATTGCTTATGATGAATGGTTTTTAGGAATTCCTCTTTGAGTATAATTTTATTCCCTAATTAGAGCTAGAAATAGTCTATGCCCGATTCAAGCTTCATTTAAAGGCTCGAGCTAGAAATAGTCTATATCCACTCAAGCAATGTTTGATTTTTTTTATAGATCTTGGTTTTGAAGTTTGAGAAAACCCATAATATACATACTCTATTGATACTTTTTCAAACCACTTCCCTCAATTTTACTTACGTTTATGCATTACGCTTGCTCTGGTTAATTAATTCACAATTTTTGATAAATCTAGCCTCCAATCTATATTGATAATCGACCTCAAATCTTGTTGGGTACTTGTGTTGCATACGATCGTAGCCACCTCCTTAATTGAAAAGTAGTTTTGGATGTGATCATTAACCCGCCAGTTGGAGGCCCTATACATTTTAATTTCCCAGTCAGAAGGAAGACTTTACATTATAGTTTTCCCAACAATTAAAGGCCCTTTACATTTCAACTATCACGCCAGACAGAGGCCTTTGCATTACAGTTACCCGGCTAGATGGAGGCCTTTACATTACAGTTGTCCTGCCTTTCGGAGGCCCTTTACATTTAAATTGTCCCGCTAAACGGAGGCCATTACATTTTAATTGGCCTGCCAGATGGAGGCCCTCTACATTTCAATTTACCTTGTTATTTAGAAGTTTCTACATTACAAGTTTGCCCCACTAAACGGAGGATATTATATTTCAAATACCCCACGAGTGAGAGTTTTTTACATTCACAAGCTTGTCCTGCCAAATGGAGGCTATTACATTCAAATTGCTCCGGCAGTCTGAGACTATTACATCACAATGACATTCCACTAACCAAAACCTATATTACATTTACTCCATAAATGGAGGCTTCAATGCTCGTTTGAAGTTTTTTTTTACACTTTTCCCTTTATATTTCTATTCAATTTACAACTTTGGACCGCACAAATACTTGGTCACCCTTTATCTATCTCTGTAGGTCAGCAGATTACAATGTGGAACTACCTCTAAGCATCAAACTGGGCACATTATTTGATGAGGAATATCAAACTCACCAGCCAGAGTTAAAGATCCTCTCGCCGACTCCGATAAAAATTATAGAATCATGTTGTATGAATTCTTAAATTTGGATGCATTCAATTTTAGTAAAAATCTTTCTTTTTACCACAAGTAATAAGTCTTTTTTCACTCGAGGTTACCATAGCTAGACACCGCATCAGTTCTAAGAGTCAACCTGCATAAATGATCTGACGCAATAAGGATACACATAGTAGAGTTTCATTTATGGGTTTTCTAAAATTAGATTGCTATGAAAGTATGCTCTGTTTTCAAGAGATCTCCTCAACTTTTGAATACCAACTTTTGGCCTGATTTTCAGAATCTCAAGGATATGTGGGCAGCTCAAAGATGAGCTCAACCATGTTCATAAAGGATCCACCTTCAACCTTTCTAACATTTTTTTACATCACTCCCAGAACACCAATGTCGTCATAATCCAACAATAGGAAAATTTTTTGAGGACCACTCAAAATTTTCCATAACCCTATCTTTCTGAACTACATCTCGTCTTATTCCTGTCTCCTTCAGGAGTATATAGGTAGCTCAAATTAGAGAACAACTATAGTCACTTTATTCATGCCAAAACCATTTCATCATCCATCACAAAAGAACCTAGTGTTATCATAATTCAACAATGAGACAAATTTTGAAGGTTGATCATAATTTTTGAGAACTTCACTTTGTTGAATTACATGTGGCCAGAATTTTCGTAAAATCGGAGATATGTAGGCAACTCAAAAGTTAGAGTTCGGTCATACCCACACCAACAACTCATTCCATTTCTTGAACTACATATGGCCTGATTTCTCTTGAAATCTGAAGATGTAGGCAACTCAGAAGCCAGAGTTCGACGAAACCCACACCAATAACTCATTTCATCTCTCGGACTACATATGGCCAATTTTCTCGTAAAACCTGAGATATGTAGGAAGATCAGAAATCAGAGCACAGTCGTAATCCCTCAAAAAATTTGTGACCTTTTGCTCAAAAGACATGTGTTAGTGGTCGGCAAAAACTGAAATGTGTCAATTTCTTTGGCTTGAACTTCTTCCATCATCTCTGGCTAAAGAAAGAGATAATTTTTTATACCTATTTTTGGCTCTCCACATTTTCTAATTGGTTATTTTAAGCTTATGATATTTTTAAACAAAATAAAATAAATATTGAGAATAATTTTTTTAGGCTATTTTTTATAATATGTTTCCACTTCATTGGAAAAATATCCTCTATATACATACTTACATATATACACACACACACACACACACACACACACACACACACACACACATATATATATATATATATATATGTATGTATGTATGTATGTATGTATGTATACTAGTCTAAGTGTATGCGCTTCACGTATGTCCCTTATATTAATAAGAATAAATTTATAAAAATAGCATAAATAACATTTAAAAGATGTGTTTGTGTAACAATATAAGAATTTAGAAAGAAAATTATTTATTTCAAATTGATAAATGATTATGTTTAAGAATTTGATCCAATCTAGTAATTCTTTCTTCAATTTGTTCTAATACTTATTTCAATGAACAAAAATGCCATAGCAATAACGTTTGATTGAAAGGTAAAAGAAATATTTTCTTTTACGTGAGCACTTAAATACATGCATTATATGTATATATAAATATTAATATTTTCTATATATTTCAAATAAAGAATAATTTAATACATAAAATTTAATTTATTTTAAAATTTTAAATATTAGAAAAATAATTAATAACTATTTTTTCAAGTGTGAACTCTATTTTTAAAATGGTAAAAAGGTAAATGAGATTTTGCTACAATGCTTTGTACTTTAAATATTTAATAGTAAATTAATTTTAGACTTTTCACTCTACCCTTTATGAGATGATTTCAGCTAATTTTTTTTCTCTTTCTCTTAATCTATGAGTTTAGTCAAACACTTCACATAAATTCAGACGGAAAAAATAGTGTAGATTTAACTAAAGAGAGTGAATAACAAGAGTACTCGATTAATTGAAACAACTTAAAGTATGTTGTGTTCTATAAAAAAAATTTGATTCTACAATTATTTTAAAAGCAGAAGAAAAAGAAGATAAGGGAGGAGGAGGAAGAGGAGGAATTCACATATTAATACATAATAAAATTATACTCTTTAATTTATTTTTTTCGTATTGAAATTTGTGATGGATAATTAGTTAGTTTAATAAAAAATGAATTGATATATAAATTAACAGAATTTTAATTGAAAGTCTTAAATATCAGGACTTTTAATATAGTTCAAATAAGAAAAAATTTAAGAAGCAAAATTTTAGTCAATTTAAAAATACTAAATATTAGGAGTTTTACTTTTTACAAATTAGTAAAAGTCTATAATAATTAAATAACAACTAATTGAAGAAAATAGTAAATGATAATTTTATCTATTCTAAAATTTTTGAAGATTATATTGCGTCTTCAAACAAAATATAATTATTTGAAAAAGTAACAGTAGAAAAGTGACTGTTGCATTCTTGAACTATAGTGTTGTTATTGAACCCAACATCAAAATAAAAAATTTGCATTAACACTATTAATGTCGTTCATAATGTAACAGATCTTGTCTTATTGTAAATATTTTTTTCACTTTTCAGTATATAATTATTAAAAGTGTAGCATGAACTTTTGTGCCCTGCAAAAAATAAAATTTTAATGGTCAAAAAACATATATCTAAAAATTTAAAATATATAAAATATAGTAAAATTGGATAAGAACTCAAAAATACATATATAAAAATATAAAACATAAATATAAAATATAATACGAAAAAAAGTTATTATTTCTTTGTCAACTAATGTTATTGTCATTCATGTGCATTCATTTATTCTCTTTTTATACTATTTTACTAATCCAACTCTATTACTAAGACTTTTATTATACAATGAGAATCATATCGCCTTAATCAATTAACACAATTTTGTTCACGAAATTCTTTTTAGATTTCATTGCAATATTATCTAAAATAAATTGTGCACAACAGTTATAGTTATAATAATTTATAATTTTATTTAAAAAAATTATTGTATGAGATGAAGAGATTACCTGAATAGATGAAACTCGTGAATGTATGAGTAGATGAAGAATGTCGTTTAACATAGTATCAATATTAGACTCAACTAAAGGAGATAATCTAAATTAAATTATTTTTGAATACAAATAATTTGAGTTGGCATAACAATTAATATTGTGTTTTTCAAATCCACAATCCACAATATAAAAAAAAATTCATAACATAAAAAAAAGAAGATAGATTAACAAGAAAATATATAAAGTTGAAGATTGAATCGAAGGTGTTGGTGTAGAAGAGTTGATAAATTAAATTATACAATTACAAATTCTTTTATAGAAGTGAAAGGAGTTATAATAAAAAAGAATTTGAAAGTATAAGAATATTAGGACATTACTATTAAAAAGGGAAAAAAATTTAAAAAGGAAAAAAAAACTTCTCGTGATTGTGAAAAAGGAAAAAAAAACTTTTCTAAAATGTACTAGCATCAAAAAAGGAAAAATAAAATAAAATTCCAAGTAAAAAGGGAAAAAAAAACCTTCGTGCAAGTGTGTGTGTGTTTTGTTTAATTTTTATTTATTTATTTATTTTAAGATTTAGACTATAAATAGAATTATGTCATAAGTAGAAAATTTAATATAATAAAATAAAGTAAAAAAATTAGTGACTATTAAAAAGGAAAAAAACTTGATGGAATTTTTTTTATTTTCTTTTAGATTTACAACCCAAATAGAGTTATGTCATAAATAGAAAATCTAATATAATTAAAAATAATAATTTTAAATAACAATTTTATAAAAATAGTAAATGATAATTTTATCTATTGTGATGTCTCTTAATGAAGGGTAAAAAGTTCAATCAATATTTTTAAGAGCCTTCACACTTTTAATATAATATAAATTATTTTTATAATATTAAATATTAAAAACATTCATAACAAATTAATCATGTATGTTTTAGCACATTTATTATCAATTCGAGTCAACACAACTATTATTTAAGTAAGGAATTTAGATTATTAATTTTAGGTCAATTACAATTTTAACATTATACCTAGCATATTTTTATAATGATTTTTTAAGTCAAGAAACTCAATTAATTAATTGAGCAATAATCCTTCTTAATTTTTTATTCATTTTTCAAGAGTAGTATGATTTTACAACTCAATTGATTTCAATTTGATTGAGTAGTGTTATTTTATTAAGGAAAGTGACTAAAATTAAAATAAAATTAAATTTATTTTAAAATTACAAATCTAGCTACAAAATTAAATAAAAATCTGGTTATTTCCACCTCAATCTAAGTCCCTAAAATTCAGTTAATCTATGTGTGCCACATCAGCGTGCATATGGATTGTGCTTTATTTAATTCAAGTCTCCGAAATTCAGTTAATCGGAAAGCACAATCTATGTGCACCCTGACGAAGCGCACATGGTTGACTGAATTATGGGGACATGAATTGAGGTAGAAATGACCAGATTTTTGTCTAATTTTGTGGCTATATTTATAATTCAAAGATAAATTCAAAGTTATTTAAATTAGATATGTATATATCATGTATGTATGCATGTACTTGAGCACGCGCATGTGTGTGTGTCTATATATATATATATGAAAAGGAAATTTTTTTCTCAGATTTAATCCCTATCGGATCAAATGATGAGATAGTCCAAAACAATTTGCCCAACTCAGACCCGGCCCAACTTCCCATTTTAGACTGAAATAGACCTCTTTCTCTTTCACTCTCTCACTCATTCTTTCACTTTCATTAGAGTATATTCAAGATTAATTACAAATTGTTTCCTTTATCTAAATTTCATTATTTTTAAATAATAAGATCAAATTTATTCTAATTCTTTTTCTTTTCTTATTTTTTTACATGAACATCCACGGAAGTATCTTGACATTATGGCATAACTCTATCTACCTCCATCGGAGAGCTAAACAGTAGTTGCATCCATCCACTCATATCTAACACTCCCAGCTCGCGTCTAAAGTGTCTGCATGCTATGTGAGACCCCACAAGTTGACTAATGCTGGGCCAGGAGATTTTCCTTTGGATCGTTACAACGCTCGTTGAATGGTTCAAGTAGAAGTGAATAGGTAAGAAGTAGAAAGACGCAGCATGGTACTCTTTCTACCACTATGTTAATATAGAGGTGGGTTCAAAATAAATATTTTATCGATATAGGATACTCATATTGATAAAATGATTTGAACTGCTTATTGTAAATTGCAAAAACAGGGATTTGACCCCCTTTATCTCCCGAATGACCAATCCTCGCATGAATTGCTAAGGATCCAATAAGTCCAACATTGATTCCTTCAAATGTGTCAATTGGGCAAATACGTCGTCTGATCAACAAAAAACTAGAAATCTCTTCTTTTCTTCTATTGATATAACTTGCCATATGATTCCCCAACAGGAGCAGAGAAAGCAGACTGTTGATACTTGTTTGATTTTAAACATCTAGTCTGGAGATTTTTTCTAAAAAAATATAAATATCTTTGCATTGCATATTTAGGCTTAGGCTGGGTGTTTTTGCTTGAGCTGTACGAGATGAAAGTCTCATATACGGTTCTCAAAGGGGGAGTTCCGCCTATCATAAAGTAATATGATTGGTTAGAGATGGATAGGTGTGGTTCCTCTACGCCTAGGACACCAGAATATCGAACCATGAATGAAGAAAGGCATGAGAGAAAAGCATATTGGCTAGTGATTGTGAGGCCCCAATTCTTAACTGGAGGGGACACCAAAGGCCTCTGCCCTTCCATCCCTTGGATAGATAGAGAGGGAGGGCAGAGCTTTTGATTTATTCATGTTGTCAAAGAATTGAACAATGGTTTTTTCATGTTGTCAAAGATTTGAACAATGAAAATAGATGGCGAGTGTCTGATCGAATTGATTAGGTCATGTAGGAACAAAGATCGAGTTCAATGCCTCTTTTTCCTTAAAGTCTTATGCCTCTTTGATGCTCATATCTCTTGTATTATTGATACTAACACTTTACCTTGAATGCTTATTTTGTTGCATTTTTCTTTGTGTGGCCTATCTAGGTGTAACTAGGTAAAACATAGTCTGATATATTATCTTCCTATATCATATACACATATTTTACTCCATGTATATTCATGGTACACCACCTTATATATACTGATATATCTCTTATATACAAATGCAATATGTTCTTCTATATATATCTTAAATACTTATGTTAATCTGTATACTATCCTATATACCATAGAATATTACTTTCATATACATTGTATATTTATTGTATTATCTGTATATTATCTACATATTTTATGTATATGACTTATATTTATATTTTTAACTACAAATTGTATTAACCACTTTTCTTTCATCATTTTCTAGTACTTTTTAGCAAGTAATAATATTTAGAATAAACAAATATTCTAGTGTATTTTGATTAAATTTAAGACTATCTTCGGATAGGGTCTGGGGGGTGCTTAACATTTTTCCTTTGGAATAAATAAAACCCCTAACTAGAATCTCGTAGGTTTCATAGACTAAAACATAGTAGACATATCAACATAAATAGATTTTTAAATATACCCTAAGAAATTAGCTGATGACTCTGAATACTTACAAACCAGAGAAAACACAATCATGAAGTTGTGAACTATTTTAAACACGTTCGAAATATAGTAGTCTCTACACTTTACTCTTTACAGTACTATTTTTATTTTGGAACTGTGAACCGCACAAGTACTTGGTCGCTTTTTACTTGTTCGTACAGGTTAGTGCATTATAATGTGGAACTACCTCTAAGCAGCAAATTAGGGCAAAGTTAATGAGAACCATCAAACTCATTGACAAAGTCAAAAATTCACTTTCCGAACTCCTCTCTACTCAACTTCATAAAGTTTGATTTTTGCTATATATTCATGACTCTTTTATGACCCAATGTCATCATAACTCGACATTGGCTAATCTTTTAAAAGTCCATGTACATTTCCCTATTGTAATGACACAAAGGTCTTTAATAAATGATTTTGAAGCATTTCTCATTTTCCTCTAGAACTACATTCGATACGATTTCCATTTTTGTAGATATGTATGTAAGCTCAATCTTGGATGCAGTCGTACCCATTCTATTCATAGTAAGAATCTTTCAGTTACCATTGTTGATACCTAATTTTGGCTCTCCTCATTTTTGATTAATTATTTAGGCTTTTGAAATTATAAACAAAATAAAGTAAATATTAATAGATGGTTGAAAATATTTATAAACTATTTTGAACAATGTTTTACCATTTGTTTGGGCAAAATATCCTAAATGTATATATCTAGTACATTATTATTATAATTTTAAATATTAAAAATATTCACAAAATTAATCATACATATATTTTAGCAAATTTATCAATTCGTGTCAAAATAAGTATTTTTATTTAATTAAAAAATTTAGATTATCAATTTTAGGTCAACTATAATTTCAACGTTTTAATTGATCCATCTTTTACAAATAAATATTTTACTTTGCTTAAGCTCATAATCTCTCCTACTTAATTGATTGATTAATAACTCATCTTATTGTATTCATTTTCAAAGAGATAGCCCTAACACCCCTTATTTTCTCTCCCTTGTCGGAAAATAATAATCTCACTCAAAAATAATATCCACGTCAAATAGAAAAAATAAGAGAGTAACAATGACACCAAATCTTTTAACAGAGTAAACTATAATACCCGAATAGTGTAATATAATCAACTGATTATAACTTGGAAGTGTCAAGAGACTACTACACTTTGAAATGAAACAACACTCTTTTATTTCATACAGCTCACTACAATATTACTCTCACTACTATATGCTCACAGATTATTGATATAGTTAGTGGATTACTCTCTTAAATCTCTATTGCTCTCTCTATTTTCGTGTGTTTGAATTGGGCAAACTAAGCTCCTACTTACAGGAGATAATACTACAACTTAAAACAGTTACGATCTTTTACAACTTGTTATCACAACTTGTTGTGGAAACTTTTTACCAACTATTTTCTTTCTTTTTTTTCTTTTTATTATCATAAATCTCCCCCTTAATTTTGTTTTTTCTTCTTCATTCCAATACTTGATCTCAATCTCTGAAAATCTTTAAATTTGAGAGGCTTTGTAAAGATATCTTCAACTTGATCATGTGATTTCACATATTTGAGTTCTATCTCCTTCTTAGCAATGCATTCTCTAATAAAGTGATACCTTGTGTCTATATATTTTCTTCTATCATGATACACCAGATTCCTGGCAAGTGCTTTCGCAGATTTGTTGCCAACACAAATCATCGTGGCTTCAATTTGTGGCAAGTTGAGTTCCTTCAACAATCTTCTCAACCAAATAGCATGACATGTACAAGATGTTGCTGCCATATATTGAGCTTCACAAGTCGAGAGAGTAAGAATGGATTGTTTCTTTAAGCTTCAATAAATAACACAACCACCAAGAAAAATACAAAATTAGATGTGCTTTTTCTATCATCAAATTACTATCACAACATCCTACAAGGTTAAAGTTATTTGAATAAGAATGAAACAACCCAAGGTCTATTGTACCTTTTAGGTATTGAAGAATTCTTCTCACGACCTTCAAGTAAGCAAAGGTAGGAGCCTCCATGAAGAGACTTACTACTGCAACTGCAAAGGGTATATCTAGCCTCGTACAAGTCAAGTACCCTAAACTTCCCACGAGACTTTTGAACAGAATGGAGTCCACCTTTTCTCCATTATCAAACTTTGACAATTTTGTTCCATTCTCTATTAGAGTGTTCACTGGGTTGCAATCGAGAATATTGAACTTCTTCAAAATCTCCTTCGCATAGCTTTCTTGAGATATGAAGATTCCTTCCTCTACTTGCTTCACTTCTAGGCCCAAGTAATATGATATAAGCCCTATGTTCGACATCTAGAACTCAAGGGACATAGCTTTCTTGAAATCTTCAAACAAACTTCGGTTGTTACCCATTCGAATTAGATCATCAACATAAAGAAAGAAAAGTAGAATATCTCCATTAGTATGAATTTTAATGTAAAAAGCATATTTATGGAGACAACGAGTAAATTGAAAATACTTGTCGATGCGACTATTCCATTTCTGTGGATCTTGCTTTAATCTATATAAAGCTTTATTTAGCTTCAACACTGTATCCTCATGATTTTTTACCACAAAGCCCATTGGTTTCTCAACATAGACTCCTCTTCAAGATATCCATTCAAGAATGCTGACTTCACATCTAGCTGATAGATTTTCCACTTCATTTGTGTCGCTAAAGAGATAAACAAATGAATCATCTCCATGTAGGCAATAGGTGCATAGACTTCCTCATTGTCAATGCCATGCCTTTGCCTGTAGCCCTTATCCACAAGTATCGCCTTGTATCTCTCCACTACTCCATAAACATGCTTCTTTGCCTTGTATATCCACTTCACACCAATGGCCTGATGACCCTTGGGAACGGTTGTTAACTCCCAAGTGTTGTTCTTCTCTATTGCCTTGATTTCATCAAGCTTTTCTCCACCTTTTATCTGTAACAGCTTCATCAAAATTAATTGGTTCACTATCAACAAAGAGACAATATAAAAAATCAAAATTAGTAACTTCTTCTATACCATCATAAAGCTCTTGGATGCTCCTCATCTTTTGCAGCCTTTCACTTGAACTTTATTGAGAAGAAGGTAATGCAAAATTTGCTGGAGAAGGAGGTGGGGTTGCATCCTGTATAGGTGCCATGGTCTCTTATTCTTTGTCATCTCTAAGAAAATCATATCTTTTCTTCCTGAGCCTCCCAATTCCATGTCGCCTCTTTATCAAATTCAACATCTCGACTCACCATCACTTTATTGTTGCTTGGGCTGTATAACATGTAGGCTTTTGAACTCATGTGATAGCCAATACACACATGTTTTACACTTTGATCATCAAAATTCGTTCTCCCTTGATGTGGCACATGAGCATAGGCTATGCTCTCGAAAATTCTCGAGTGCTTAACACTTGGCTTCCTTTCGCTCCATGCTTCTTGAGGCATTTGATCTCTAACATTTCTTGTTGGAGACTTGTTGCTCAAATAAACTACATAACAAATAGCCTCGGCCTAGAATTCTTTTGGCAGATTTTTAGCTTTCAACATACATCTAGCCATATTAAGAATTGTTCTATTCTTTCTCACTGCAACTCTATTTTGTTGGGGAGAGTAAAGTACCGTTAGAGGGAGATGAATTCCATGTGACTGACAAAATTCATTAAATTCTTTTGAAGTGAATTCGCCTCCTCTATCGGACCTTAAAGCTTTTATTCGTAGCTGCTCTCTTTTTCTACAAGTGCTTTGAAATTTTTAAATGTAGCAAAATCTTATGATTTTTGCTTCAAGAAATATACCCAAGTCTTTCTACTAAAATCATTAATAAAGAGCAAGAAGTATTTACTTTTACCAAAATAAACTGGATAGATTGGACCACACATATCAATGTGTACAAGCTGGAGTAGCTTGGTTGCTCTTGACATGATCTACTTAGGAAAACTCCTCCTTGCATGTTTTCCGAGAAGACAAGCTTCACATAATTGATTTGGATGGTTGATTGAAGGAATTCCATGTACCACGTTCTTTTCTCCCATTGATTTGAGTGCTTTAAAATTTAAGTGCCTAAATCACATGTGCCAACACCATGATTTGTCTTGCATATTAGCCTTCAAACACTTTGCATCAATTGTCTTAATATTCAAAAAAAATAATCTATTCTTTTCCATATGCACTTTTGAAATTATTTTTTCACTTTAATCTCTAAGCCAAAGATGCATATTTTTCATATGAATATCATAATCTTTTTCAAGAAGTTGGCCCAAACTTAAAATATTGATTTTTAATTTTAGCACATAATAGATATCTTTTATCAACTTCTGGCTACCATCTTTATAGGAGATTAGAACTGTACCTATTTCTTCAATTTGTACCTTTGAAGTGTCTCCAAAGGACACATTGCTAGTCACCTTCTTAGTGAGCTCCACAAACATGTCTTTGCTTCCACACATATGGTTGCTTGCTCCATTATCAAGATACCACTAACTGCAATCATCCTTATCTTCTTTTTTGAATTTCATTAATAATGTTGACTCATCTTCCTTTTTTTTTTTGTTAATAAGGTTAGCTTTCTCTTCAATATTAATATGAGATTCCCAAGAGTGATGCCTGATCGTGGGCTAAAATAGCATGCCCGAGTGGTGCTTTATACCTTAATGTAGTCTTGTTTATCTAATTTATTTTATACATTTTCATGTAATTTTATATAAATGTGAATATATGTGCTAACCAACATGATTATTCCTTGTTTTGTAGGTTTCAATGATTTGGAGGAACTAATTTATAAGTTGGAGAAGGAAAGGAATGGAGTCGGAAGCAATCGGCGGAAGTCGGCAAGGAGTAGGCATGGCAAGCGAGTAGATGCGGCAGCAACGTGCCACGGCAGGCCAGCCCCGCGCCAGTGCCGTGCCACGCCAGGCCAGCTGAGCGCCAGAAGCATGCCATCACGCTACCCAAGCAGCGTGACACGCTGCCAACGCGGCAAGAAGGCTGACTAGGGTCGATTTTGGGTGATTTCCAGAAAGCCTTCGCGTTACCTCCATGTCACGGAGGCAGAGCTCCGCGATACACTTCGTGACACGGAGCCATTCCAAGACAGGCTAAATTATGCACGTTTCTCATTTATTATAAATAGGTCCCTTAGCTCCTAATTCCATTTTGTCACGATTTTATTCTGGAAAACTACCTAGGAGTGAAGGGAGAAGTGGGAGAACTCATCTAGGGTTTGGCAAATTCCCTTCTCATCTACCAAATTCATGTAAGTATGTTAGTTTAGTAGTAGTTAGTTGTAGTTTTACGAACATGAATGGCAAGAATCCTTCCTCTATGGTTGAAGCCATGAATTATGATTGTGATTTTATGAGATTGTTTTGGAATTAAGTTATTGATTGTTGTTTTCTTCTTGCATTCTGGATTGTTGGTTGTTTTTATGATTGATCACCATTAAAACATATACGTTAGCTTGGGCAATTGCTTGAGAAAGAATTACCTAGGTCAAGACATGAGAATGTAAGGAGCATGTTTGTATCTCACGATATAAATTCGTGCTAGGATAGAAATATACCTAACACCTTGCTTGGTTGATAAATGGGGGTTATTAAAGACTAACTTAGGATTATCACATCACCACTCGAAGAAGTAGTTGTGAGGCTAAGTTGAGTTAAATGGTTAGACGCACGAAAGTCCCTAATCGTTTCCCTGTAAACCACAACATAATTAATTGCCCGTGAACTAGAAATTAGCATCCTCGCTCACAATGATGTAGTGAGGCTAGTTTGCCGTGTTTAGAGGCTTGAAAGATCATGAACATGCAATTCTAATTATGTGAAATAATAATTCCATGCTTAAACCATTGCAAATTGTAGTATTGCATGATTATCTGGTTTTAACTCTATGTTGCTCCTAAAGTAAATTCAGGATATTTCGTTGACCAAAACAAACTTAATTAAATCTCCCTCGAAAACTTCTATAACCAACACTTGAGAAAGTTAAGATCACACTTGAAATGGATAATTAGAGGAATGGGTCCCATCCCTGTGGGTTCGACACTCCGGTTCTTAAAAAGAGCCACTATATTACTTGCACGACCCGTACACTTGCGAATGCGCGAATCGGGCACATCAATGCCCATATTTATGATAATTTTAGCATTCAATTTTGAATTTGTCATAACTTGTTTCATTGGTACCATGATAATAGCCACGTCCTCTTTCTCCTCGTTGTCCACAACTACGACTTTTGAATGTTTGGTATCTTTTATCTTTATTGTTGAAATTGTTAACATAACTCCTTCCTCTTCCACGACCTCCATGGCCTCTCCCTTTTCCATTTCCTCTATAACTCTTTTCACCTCCATAATCTTTGAAGGATGCCTGACTTCTAAGAAGTTGCTCCTGTGACTCTTCTTTTCTCCTCTTGTTCTTTTCTTTGTGAGCTTGTAAAGAATCTTCCAACTGCTCCACCGTCATAGAGTCTAAGTATTTCGACTCTGACGTGACCGATTCGCGCGTCCGCAAGTGTACGGGTCGTGCAAGTAATATAGTGGCTCTTTTTAAGAACCGGATTGTCGAACCCACAGGGACTGGACCCATTCCTCTAACTATCCATTTCTATTGTGATCTTAAATACCTCAAGTGTTGGTTATAGACATTTTTGATTGAGATTAATTAAGTCTAAGTTTGGGTCAACGAAATATTCCGAAATCACTCTAGGAGCAACATAGAGTTAAAACCAATTAATCACGTGATCCTACGATTTGCAATGGGTTAAGCATGAAACTATTAATTGTTATTTCACATAATTAGAATTGCATGTTTATGGTCTTTCGAGCCTCTAAACACGACAATCTAGCCTCACTGCATCATTGTGAGCGAGGAGTTTAATTTTCTAGTCGCAGGAAATCAATTATGTTGTGGTTTACGGGGAAACGATTAGGGACTTTCGTACGTCTAACCATTTAACTCAACTTAGCCTCACAACTACTTCTTCGATTGGTGATGTGACATCCCAAGTTGGTCTTTCATAACCCCCGTGTGTCAACCAAGCAAGGTGTGAGGTATATTTCTATCCTAACACAATATCTCTCCCTAGAGACAAACATGCTCCTTACATTCTCATGTCCTGACCTAGGTAATGCTTTCTCAAGCTATTACTCAAGCTAACAAATATGCTTTCATGGTTATCAATCATAAAAACAACCAACAATCCAGAATGCAAGACGAAAACAACAATCAATAACTTAATTCCAAAACAATTTCATAAAAGCACAATCATAATTCATGGCTTCAACCCTAGAGGAAGGGTTCTTGCCATTCATGTTCGTAAAACTACAATTAACTAATACTAAACTAACATACTTACATGAATTTGGTAGATGAGAAGGGAATTTGATAAACCCTAGATGAGTTCTCCCACTTCTCCCTTCACTCCTAGGTGGTTTTTCAGAATAAAATCGTGACCAAATGATTTTAGGAGCTAAGGGTCCTATTTATAGTAAATGGAAAACGTGCATAATTTAGCCTGTAATGGAACGGCTCCGTGTCACAGAGTGTATCGCGGAGCACTGCCTCCGTGACACGGAGGCAACGCGAAAGCTCTCTGGAAAGTGCCTCTGGAAACCAAGCTGCCGAGGGTCACCGCGCTGGCCAACGTGGCACGCTGCTCATGCAGCGCATTGGAAAGCTGCTGTCGCGCAGCTAGCCTAGCGTGGCACGGCGCTGGCGCACTAGTTTACTGCCTGCTGCTGCCGTTTGCTGCCTTCTCTCGTGCACTTGGCAAGGGCGTGGCACGGCGCTGGGCGCGGCACACGCACAGCGTGGCACGCTGCCTGGCGCGGCCAGCCTTGCCAAGGCATGCTCCTTGCCGACTTTCACCACTTGCTTCCACTCCATTCCTTGCTATTCACCAACTTGTGAATTAGTTCCTCAAATGCATTATTAACCTACAAAACAAGGACTAATCATGTTGGTTAGCACATATATTCACATTTATATAAAATCACATGAAAGTATGTAAAATAACTTAGATAAACAAGACTACATTAAGGTATAAAGCGTATCTCGGGCATGCTATTTTGCCCGTGATCACAACCCCACACTTAAAGCCTTGTTCATCCTCGAACAACATTTTACAAATCATACATATCGAGACTCCCACATAACTAATTTGGCAAGATAATTCAAGCTACGGCTATAATGATTACGTAAGATAACAAGCTAAAGATAGAGCATACACAATTTAATCACCGAGATGAAATACAACAATGCTAAGACTTCTTAACCTCAAGAATCGACTCTCGATCTTAGCAAACTCATGCAAATCAACTGAGTAAGAAATCCCACATGAATTATATCCTTCATTTAACATGTGCCCTCACGGAAGGAGAGTTACCCAATCACACGCAAAAATCATTTTTACATCACAACATGTGTGGGTAAATAAATAGAATTACACTCACTCTCACAAAGAATTCACATGCATCATGTAATGACCCATAAGCTTGCCCTTAGTGTTTTATTCCACTAATTTAAGGATGTGTGAATGTAAGATCAAGTAGGACTTAATGGGTTGTAATGTAGGCTAAGGGACAGGTAGATACTATTATGGCCAGTAATAGTGACTATCTTTCCTAAGCGCTTTTAATACATTACGCCCTCCTTACGAACTTCCCTTCCCTTACTTTACCTTTTTCTCCTTCCATCTTTCTTGTTCCTCTTATGTTCCCCCATTTCTTTAGGCACTTTTAACTTATTAGTAAGGAGCTCTATAAATAATTTTTCATTAATTTGTTTTCTTGCTCCTTACTAATACTCAACCATTTGCACGCATGTGCACCTTTGTCCTTTTCTCACTTCTACAACTTGCTACTTTTCCTTTCTTTTCATTCTTCTCACTCCTTTACTCCTTCGGATTTTTCCATTCAAGCGCTTAGGAGTTTTGGATCAAGTTCAAGGCTAATGAAAGAAAAAGGATTAAGCTTATGTTGCAGCTGTCAAAGAATAGGCTCAAGGCTCAATGGGGCTAACTAGGATTAATCTTTCCAAGGTAGGTAAAATGAGGGGTAAGAATTGGTTCATTCGAAAAAAAATGCCTAAATCATCTCCTACAATTCACATCCTTCATTTCGTTTTATAAACACACCAGGCAAGTTCTAGACATTCCACAATGGCACAGAATACTCAAAAACCTTACACTCATGGCACATGCTCAAATCAAGACATCTTCATCAGACTCTTACTCAGCTAATTACAAGAATTTAGAATTAAGCTTCAATCATATTGAGTCACATTCAAGAGCCTAAGCGTCTCACACAAAGTTATACACCTGCATGCTTCACACCGAACATACTTACATCTTACAATCACGTATAACACATAACAAGAACATCAAGCACCACATAGTTATGGTTTCAAAAACCCATCACCTACCGACTAATTTTTCCTCAAGACGGTCGTCATCCATCCATCGTCGGAAACAGTCCCTAACTATGACTAAAACACTATCTACAGACAAAGGAAAGAAAATAAATTTTTTATTCTTCGGTTCAAAGACCCCCCCCCCCCCCCGTCGGAAAAGAACCGAAAAGAAAAACCAACGGGTGATGAAGTCATGCTTAGTGCTCAAAAAAAATTTTCAAATTTTTCAAATTTCTCACAAGCATTACATTCACCAAAAATCATTAAGCACAACAAAATTTTTGAAATTTTCCTTGAAATTTCCCTCACCCCACACTTAAATCATGCTATGTCCTCATAGCATCAAATTAAAATTTAAGAAGGGTGAGAAATACTCCCTTAAGCCTTTAGGCCTAGCTAATAGCATGATTTTCTTCACTTTGCACAAGTGTGTGTCGACCCCACACTTTTTATCATCCATGCTTTTTAGCTTCCTCCTCCACGGGTACTCAGACTTCCCCTCCATCTGTGCTTAACTTTCCACCAAAAACAACACAAGATGAAAAATAAATAAAATCAACACAAATGCAAGAAATTAAAATGGTACCTGTGGTACCCTTGGGTTGCCTCCCAAGTAGCGCCTTATTTTACATCGTGGCCCGACGTGGACTATCCTTTTCAGGACATCCTCATACCTGGGTTCTCTTTCGAGAACCATCTCCTTTTCTTTTGCTGTTTAGAGGAAACAGCCTCCACTCTGTTCCTCTCTTTCTCCAACTTCCTCTCAATTTGAAGCCCTTTATCAGACTCGGGCTGAACACTTGTAATTTCCTTTGGCCCTGCACCTATGGAATCCTCCACCCCACACTTATCCTCTGCCAACACACTAACCTGACAAAGGTTTCTGTAGTGTGCAGATGGGTTCATTTCTTGGTAAACGCGGAAGATTTCTTCTTCATCCTCAACCCTCATTTTTAGGGTCCCTGCTTTCAAATCAATTGCCGCTCCTCTAGTGGCCAAGAATGGCCGTCCCAAGATCAGGGGTACCTGGTCATCAACCTGAAAATCTAAGACAATAAAATCAGCAGGTATAATAAACTTACCTACTTTGATGAGAAGGTCCTCTATTATTCCATCAGGTGTCACTCGCGACTTGTCAGCCAGCTGCAGCATCAACCTTGTCGGCCTCGATTTTCCCAACCCCAGGGTGTTGAATAAGGTTAAGGGCATTAGATTAACTTCCGCCCCGAAGTCACACAAAGCTCGTAGCACCTCAACTTTGCCAATTTGTATGGGGAGGGTAAAACTCCCTAGGTCTTTGAGTTTCTTTGGCATTTTGCTCAATACCCTGTGACTGCACTCCTCAGTCAGTGCTACCGTCTGGACATCCACCAATCTTACTTTGTTCGCCATCACGTCTTTCAAGTATTTAGCATACTTGGGCATTCCCTGCAAAACATCAAGAAGAGGCAAATTTATGTGAAGTTCTCTGAAGCTCTCAAAGAACTTTTTGAAGCATTCCTCCTCCTTGCTCTTTCTGAATTTTTGAGGGAATGGTGGTGGTGGTCTTTGTGCTGGCTGCAATGAAAGTTCCACATTTTGTTGGCCAGCACTCTGATTATCTTCCATGTTGATAGATGGTTCTGGTCTAACCAACTCCGGCTGCAACCCCTTTCTCATCTCTTTTGGCACTGCATCAGCTAATATTTTACCGCTTCTCAAACTGATGGCATTGATCTGTCGGGGGTTAGGATCTGTGTCGCTAGGTAATCCCCCTTGTGATCTCATGTTTTGAGCAGCTGCTATCTGACCCACTTGTTTTTCAAGATTGCGGGTGGCTATTTGCTGATTCATTAAGTCTGTTGCCATCCTCGCCTGATTTTCTGCTAACTGATTCTGGGTCTCCATAAGTTTCTACAGTGTTTCCTCAATGCTGCTACTCAATTTCCCATCATTCTGCCTATTCTGCTAATACTGTTGTTGTTGAGGTAGCATATAATTCTGCTTTTGGTTTCCACCCCAAGAAAAATTCGGGTGGCCCTGCCATATTCTGTTGTAACTGGTTTCAAAATTCTGATTGTTGCGCTGCACATTACTAACAAAATTGACTGACTCCGGATTGGCTCCACAAGATTCTGCATGGTGCCCATTATTACCACAAATTTCACACCAACTCGGAGCTTGCTGAACTGCATTAACCTGGCCCTGGCGTTGGTTCATACTCAGTTTATTGAACTGAGTCATCATTTGATGCTGTAATGAAGCTAACTGTGCTGCCAAGGCATTCAAACCATCTACTTCTATCAACCCCGATCTGTTTCCTGCCCCTCTCGATGACTCGCTGTGCCACTCTGGATTTCCTTGTGCAATACTGTTCAACAAAGTGTACAACTCATCATATGTCTTATCCAAGGCTTGCCCACCCGATGCAGAGTCTAGTAATATTTTTGTGTGTGGGTCTAGACTTTCTACAAAGGTATGAGCCAGCACTTCATTTGATTGCTGGTGATGGGGGCAATCTCTCAACAATGACTTGAATCTTTCCCAAGCCATATATAAGTTCTCATCAGGCCTCTGCTTGAAACTGAGTATTTCACTTCTCAATCTTGCAGTTTTGCCTGAAGGGAAGAATCTGATAAGGAACTTCTTAGCCAAGTCATTCCATGAAGTTATGGAGTTTGGTGGCTCAGCCTTCAGCCACTTTTTTGCCTCTCCCAACTGTGAAAATGGGAAGAGGGTCATTCGAACATAATCTATGGACACGCCGGTGGGGACAAACGTGTCACTAATCTCTAAAAAGCTCTGTAAGTGCTGCTGCGGGTCCTCATGTTCCATCCTAGTGAATTGACCACTAGAATGTAACAGCTGCACCATGTTCTGTTTAAGCTCAAAGTGCCCTCCAGGTTCCGGTTTATGGATGCTAGAGGTCACATTCGTCGCTAGTGGGATTGCCACTTCGCGAACTGGTCTTGCTGCCATTGCTTCTGATGACAATTGTACTTGTCCCGCGGGTGGTTGTTGTTGTACCTTTTCTTGAAGTCTCTTCAGCTTTTGCTCTAGAGCTACTCTCCTTCGCAAATGGATTTGACGTTCAGGTTCAAGCAACGGTTCCACAAGCTCTCTATTTCTAGCCAGCTCGGCAGGACAACCTGTCACCTGCAAATAAACAGACTAAGACCAAGTTTCTCAACACTTAAGAGAAATTAAAAATCACACAAAAATAGATAAATTATCAAAACTTCGCCGAGTCCCCGGCAACGGCGCCAAAAACTTGACGTGCCCGATTCGCGCGTTCGCAAGTGTACGGGTCGTGCAAGTAATATAGTGGCTCTTTTTAAGAACCGGATTGTCAAACCCACAGGGACTGGACCCATTCCTCTAACTATCCATTTCTATTGTGATCTTAAATACCTCAAGTCTTGGTTATAGACATTTTCGATTGAGATTAATTAAGTCTAAGTTTGGGTCAACGAAATATTCCGAAATCACTCTAGGAGCAACATAGAGTTAAAACCAATTAATCAAGCGATCCTACGATTTGCAATGGGTTAAGCATGGAACTATTAATTGTTATTTCACATAATTAGAATTGCATGTTTATGGTCTTTCGAGCCTCTAAACACGGCAATCTAGCCTCACTGCATCATTGTGAGCGAGGAGTTTAATTTTCTAGTCGCGGGAAATCAATTATGTTGTGGTTTACGGGGAAACGATTAGGGACTTTCGTACGTCTAACCATTTAACTCAACTTAGCCTCACAACTACTTCTTCGAGTGGTCATGTGACATCCCAAGTTGGTCTTTCATAACCCCCGTGTGTCAACCAAGCAAGGTGTGAGGTATATTTCTATCCTAACACAATATCTCTCCCTAGAGACAAACATGCTCCTTACATTCTCATGTCCTGACCTAGGTAATGCTTTCTCAAGCTATTACTCAAGCTAACAAATATGCTTTCATGGTTATCAATCATAAAAACAACCAACAATCCAGAATGCAAGACGAAAACAACAATCAATAACTTAATTCCAAAAAAATTTCATAAAAGTACAATCATAATTCATGGCTTGAACCCTAGAGGAAGGGTTCTTGCCATTCATGTTCGTAAAACTATAATTAACTAATACTAAACTAACATACTTACATGAATTTGGTAGATGAGAAGGGAATTTGATAAACCCTAGATGAGTTCTCCCACTTCCCCCTTCACTCCTAGGTGGTTTTTCAGAATAAAATCGTGACCAAATGATTTTAGGAGCTAAGGGTCCTATTTATAGTAAATGGAAAACGTGCATAATTTAGCCTGTAATGGAACGGCTCCGTTTCATGGAGTGTATCGCGGAGCACTGCCTCCGTGACACGGAGGCAACGCGAAAGCTCTCTGGAAAGTGCCTCTGGAAACCAAGCTGCTGAGGGTCACCGCGCTGGCCAACGTGGCACGCTGCTCATGCAGCGCGTTGGAAAGCTGCTGTCGCGCAGCTGGCCTAGCGTGGCACGGCGCTGGCGCGCTAGTTTACTGCCTGCTGCTGCCGTTTGCTGCCTTCTCTCGTGCACTTGGCAAGGGCGTGCACAGCGCTGGGCTCGGCACACGCACAGCGTGGCACGCTGCCTAGCGCGGCCAGCCTTGCCAAGGCATGCTCCTTGCCGACTTTCGCCACTTGCTTCCACTCCATTCCTTGCTATTCACCAACTTGTGAATTAGTTCCTCAAATGCTTTATTAACCTACAAAACAAGGACTAATCATGTTGGTTAGCACATATATTCACATTTATATAAAATCACATGAAAGTATGTAAAATAACTTAGATAAACAAGACTACATTAAGGTATAAAGCGTATCTCGGGCATGCTATTTTGCCCGTGATCAAACTCCTATATAGCACACACCACATAATCAAATTTAGGTGTTAAAGAGAGAAGAATCTTTTCCACTAACACACATCATTTACATCTTTCCATACCTTCTTAATTGATTCACTACACCCATCACTCTTGAAACAAATCCAAAATCAATTCAGATTCTTTCATTTTTAAAACTTCAAAATCAGCCCTTAGAGTTTGAAATTTTACCTTCTTCACTTTATCAACTCCTTGGAGAGAATTTTGTAAAATCTCCCAAGCTTCCTTTGAGGTGGTTGCATTGGCCACCTTCTCGAACATGCCATCATCCAATCATTGATGGATGAGAGTAAGGGCTTATTGATCTTTCTTTCTTGTCTTTGTCAAGATAGCTTTTTCATTTTGAGTTAGCGTTTCCTCATTGCCCGATTTTATATACCATTTTTCTAAAACTTCAGGGAAATCTTGAGAGTCAAGAATGGGTTTTATTCATAGACACAATTTCTCATAATTTTCTTTTGTGAGACGGGGATACTGAAAAGACAGTGGATTATAATTTTCTATGGCTCTGATACCATGTTGTAGGGAAATAATAATCCCACCTAGAAATAATATCCATGCTAAATAGCAAAAATAAGAGAGTAACAATGACACCAAATCTTTTAATGGGGTAAACTATAATATCTGAATACAGCAATATAATATAACTAATTATAACTTGGTAGTGTCAAGAGACTGCTACGCTTTGAAAAGAAACAACACTCTTTTATTTCATACAACTCACTACTATATTACTCTCGCTACTATTTTCGCACAGACTATAGATATAGTCAGTGGATTACTCTCTTTACCCTCTATTACTCTCTTTATTTTGGTGTATTTGAATTGAGAAAACTAAGATCCGATTTATAGGAGAGAATACTACAACTTAAAACATTTTATGATCTTTTACAACTTGTTACGGCAACTTGTCATGACAACTTGTTGTGGGAACTTGTTACCAACTATTTTCTTTCTTTTTTTTTCTTCTTTTTATTCCCACATCCCTCTCGTCTTCATTCCCTTTACCCTTAACAAAAACTCTAGTGTCGTAGGCCTCTCACACCTCTCCTCTCCCAAATCCCTTTCCCTATCACTTTCTCCTCCGATCAGTCGCCCACCGAGCAAAAGAAGAGAAACCACAAGGAATCTCACCCTTTTTTCCTTTTTTTTTCACTTCTTCTCTCCCTCACGCCTCTCTGAAATATATCGCTAAAGAGGAAAGTTTCGAAGAAATATCCAGCACACTTCCAACCTTGGCGAATATGGGCAGAATTGTTAGTAAAATAAGAATCCAAGATTCAAACGGCTATCTCTCCATCGCTCTCAACTCTAAAAAGGTGAGATATTCACTTTTCCTTTTCTGATTTTCTATTTCCCCCTCTTTTTCATTTTTCCAAATTTCAAACTCCTTGGCTTCTTTTTGAATCTGTCGAATCTCTCATTTCAGCTATAGCCACAAAAAGGCCCTTTGAACAAAGTCGAAGGTTGGCAAAAGACAGTTTCTTTTTGAGTATCTTCTCCTCAATATTTATTTTTTGTTCTTGAGATGGAGAGAAGGGAGATCGGGAAGTGATACGAAATCAGTCCCTCTCCCCTTTTAGTAATCAGAGATTTCTCAAAAGAGGTTCTTTTTAAAAGGATCTGCTCTCAAAAGTTCTTACAAGCTTTGTCCAAATATCCCCTTTCACTCACTGTTATCAAGCCCCAAAGATTATCTCATAAGAAAGTTCAGTTTTCCTAAGTATTGTCTCTCAGTTGCTCATTCTTTACTTATTTTTCTATTCAATTACAAATCTGCCCGAGTGGAGTCGAGGCGGAATATAGAAAAACTCGATGACAATAATTTGCCCCATTTTTTGCCCTGTAGAATGTACACATCTGGAGCATTTTGGATTTATAATAAAAGCCATTCTAGTCCAAAATATATTGAGACACACATCACTTGTCTTACGTTTCACTTAGAAGTCTACGTTGACGAGTATACTGGCACGTCGGTTTCCAGAATTGGGAATTCTTTTCCTTCAAATATTTTGTTCTCTTATCCCATCCATCTATACTTATTAACACTGTCCTCTTATGTTTGTGTGCATGTGTTTATTGCATGAGCTTTGTTAGAATCTTGCATAGTTATGTTTGAGATTGAATGTTATTGTTTCGGGTGCATTTCCTACACCTAGAGGTTATTATTTTCTAATTCATTCAAAGGGTTCAAGTTAAATTCTGGAATTCTCTTTAATATAACATGAACTACTTAGCAACACTTGACATTTAATCAAATGATTTAACTCCTTGCAAGTCCTTTATGTTGTAGAATCTTCAAATAGATTTTGGATTAAAAGATCAGCTCTTTTCCCTTTAAAAAAGATGTAAAAGTTCAAAACTATTTGTAGCCCAAACCTATTTTCTCAAAGGGCCCGGACCCTTGAAACATTCTTTATAAGGGGTTTGCCTGGCCCAAATTATTTCACCAATCACATAGCAAAAGATTTGGCCCAACAGTTGCCCCAATTCAAGTATGGGGTATATATTATTATTATTATATTATACCTTATTTTACTACGTGTATATACTAATAATTATTCACGTACACTACATACCATCTCCCTTACATTCATCTACTACTATTTTTATTCACATACATCTTTACACACACACACACACATCTATACATACATACATACAAACATACATACATACATACATACATATATTTATATATATAATATATATGTGTGTATATATATAATATATATATGTATGTATATATATGTGTGTGTGTGTGTATATATATATATGTATGTATATATCCCACTCATTTGTATACATACTCCACAAATAATTTACTTACTCTCCCTCTCCATATACATATAGGTATATATACAAACCACTTTATAGATATTGCATTTAGCTATTTTTTCACATAATGCCTTTGTATATCACTCCAATATATTTTGTATATCAATTCAAATATTTGATATACCTCACACATTTTCTTTATTACAAATTTTTTTAACCATTTTTCTCATTACCACCTTTAGCACCTTTTAGCGAATAATAATTAGAAAAAAATAACTCCCTTGGTATACTTAGACTAAATTTAAAGATTATCTTAGAATAGACTCTAAGAGGTGTTTAACACCTTTCTTTCATGTAATAAACCCATCTCACAGGTTTCGTGAACCAAAACTGAGTAGACATGTCAACACAAATAAGCTTTTAAAATACCTTTAGAAATTTGACAGCGACTCTGAACACTTACATGCTGAAGGAAAAACAGCCAAGAAAGTTGTGAACTATTTGAACTCGTTCGAAATAGGGCGCGAAAACTGTCACAAAAAGAAACTAGGTGTCACCGTAACTCGACACTATGGCAAAATTTTGAAATAAATCAAGATTCAATAAAAAAATTTTGTCGAATTACATTCGACCTGATTCTCGTGTCACCAGATATATGTAGAAAACTCGATGTAGAGTTTGGTCATATCCAACCTTCCGGTTCGTTTTTGACTAATCTACCTTTCTTGAACTACATATGATCTGACTTCTTGTGTAACTGAGATATGTAGGCATCTTAGAAGCCAAAGCTCGATCATAATTCCACGAACTCATGCTAGGTGGTCGGCAGAAATTGGGTTGTGTTAATGTTTCTTCGCCCACACCTTCTTTCCTCATTTATAGAAAAAATAAGGGGTAAATGTTAACACCCAAGTTTGGCTCTCCAAATTTTTAATTAATTTAAGATTCTTGAAATTTCAAACAAAGTAAAATAAATATTTATAGAAATTTAGAATATTTTAAAATCATTTTGGATAACATTTTGCCATTTCATTTGGAAAAATATCCTAATATATATATATATATATATATTACACTATTTTATATTATTTTGAATACTAAAAATTGCTTATAAATATTAAATATATATCATTTAGTGTATTTACTATTTTTGAAAAATTATTTTATGTCAAAAATAAGTATTTTATTTAAGTACATATTTTAAATTATAAATTTTGGGTCAATTACAATTTCAGTACTATAAATGACCCATTTGTAGTTAAATATTTTACTCTATTTAGATTCATAAGTTTAATTAATTAATTAATAATTCATCTAATCGCACTTTCAGGTTGTCCAATTTTAAAAATCGGATTAAATTTACAACTCAATTGATTTTTATTTTATCAATTAATGTTATTTTATTTAAAAATTATCTATAATTAAAATGAAATTGGCTCTTTTAAAATTGCAATTTTAGTTAAAAATTGACCAAAAATTTAGTCACATCTACCTCAAACCATTCCTCGAGAAATCAGTCAATCCATGCGTACCACATCAGCAAGCACATAGATGTGCGTCTTCTCATTTAATCTTGTAACGACCTGTCCGTCGTCATAGAATAATTATTAGCAACTTGAAAAACTCTATTCTTTCCTTCCTTCACATTGTTACTTGATTCAAATTGGTATCTAGTATTCCAAATTAGTATCTAACAATTTTCTTTCTTTCTCGCACAAATGGTGAGGACACACTCAGGAGGAGTCCGTAAAAAGGTACTTGAGCCGACTGCATTGCTGTGGTTTGCGGTAGAGGACGACCAGAGGGAGAGGACGAGGTCGCAGACGGAGTGCAACTCCAGTCAGAGGCAGAGTTCCATCATCTATTCCAGCCTAAGAAAGGTCCAAGTCCCCCATTCTTCCGGAGGCCCTGGATAAGGTAGCAGAGAAGATAGCAAAGGAGGAAGAGGTCCTGGTTCGGGAAGGTGTTACAGCCACTTCGACTTCCGCAGAGATGTTGGCTCAGGTTCTGAACTTGCTGAGCAGGTTAGTGGGTAACAGAGCAGCACAGTAGCTCCGACAGGACAACACTCAGGGGTGCAACATGCTGGCTTTGTAGCTCCCTAGATGGATGATGTTTCTGAAATAGGTATGTGATGTCGTGCGTATTTACGCACTTGTTTGCCATATTTTTCCCATGCTTAATTATGTTTTGTGAATTAATTGTGTGTTTTCTTTGATTTTACATGATATTTGTGAAAAAAAGCTAATGCACATGACTAAATGTTAGTGATGGATTTTGACTCCATTGAGGCTTGAAAGAGCAAGCGTTGCCAAGTTGAACTTAAATGAAGAAAGTGCCATATGATGATAGAGGTTGGCATCGCACAGGCACTCTTGTGCTAGGCAGGAACAATGATGACTTAATCTATTATTATATATACCCCTTCTTAGGATATTTTGCCAAATGATAGACCACATACCATCTACCTTAAACATACAGCTTAGAAAATTTGAGAGAATTTTACACATCGATTGTTGTTAAATATTTGTTGGAGAATTCATCAAGTTCTTGTGATTCTACTTAGCTTTGACGATTTGTTAAACAATTTCATATTATTGTAAATATTTTACTACGATTTCTTCTACATCTTATGTTGTTGTTTTCATAAACATGGGTAGCTAAATCTCTTGAGATAGGGTTGTGGGAACCATGATGGATTAACAAAAGTAGGCAAAATAAATTAGTGATTCTTGAATGGTGAATTGAGTGGATTGTTATTCTCTTCATTTTAAAGAGTTTTAGCTATTGCAAATGGTGAAACGTGCTTGTATCTTCAACTTGCTCGACCAAAGAGGTTGAAGTAAGGAAAAGAGAATAATAGTGGTAATTTGAGGCTACCAACCCTCATCTAATTAACTTGAGCTCTAAACAAGGATAGTTAATCTAAGACTTATGATGAGGTCAAAATAGACACTTCTAAAGTCCGAGAGGATTTAGGTGAATTTCATCTATATAGGTTGAGAGACGTTAGATGAACTTAAGTCAGTCTTACACAAAATTCACTAGGATAGATCACTAATAAAATAAGCCTACTATGTTATAAAATCATGGGGAACACAATCCTAGTTTGGTTTTATTAATTTGATAACAACTCAATCATTATTTAGAATTACTTTTTTCCTTTTATTTGCAGCCCCTCTTTCAAAATATTGACTACCGGTTGGTTTATTCATCCTTAACATATTATTTCTTCTATATTCCCTATAGGATCGACCCTAACTTAGTTCGGTTATTATATTTGATAGCGACTGCTTTATACATTATTGCGAGGTATAATTTAGGCGTGATCAAAATTTTTGCACTGCTACCAGGGAATACGGTGTTGAAATAGTTAATTGGTGTTTAATTCAGCTTGTAGTCTTTATTTCATGATTTACGTTTTTATTTGTCCTTGAGTCTTCACGTGACATGGCAGACCATACAAAACTGTTCAACCTTTCTCTGTGGGAAGGACTAACGGAAGAATAGCTAGCCAAAGCCCTGCAAAGGGATGAACAGGCTCAACAAAATCTGTAGGTCAGGAGAGATGATCTCTATGGTGAGAACAATGATCTAGATGAGGTTCGCTTTACTGGAACAATAGTCCCACCGCTCTGCTAGTGAATGCTATATTTGACATTACCAGTACTAAAATTCAGCTACAGAGCATGAAGGGGCTATTTAAAGGACAGAATGGAGAAAATCCCAACCAACATTTAATCAATTTCACTAGAATATGCTATGCTTACAGACTGCAGGGGTAACATAGGATGCTATAAGGCTTAGGTCGTTTGCATTCTCTCTAACAGGAGAGGCGACAGTGTGGCTAAATGAGCTTCCAAATGAGTCCATTACCACTTGGCAAGACTTGACTGCAACATTCTTGGAGAGGTTTTTACACCCTTTACGAATGATTCAACTAAGGGATGAGATAAATAACTTCAAACAGATGATGGGGGAAGCTCTGCATGAGGCTTGACTCAGGTTTAAAAAGAAAGTAAAACAATGCCCAAATCATAAGCTTCCGGATGAAGTCCTTCCAGAAATATTCTACAAATCACTCAGCTCTACAAACAAGTTGATTTATAATGACATGATAGAAGGGTCAATTATGGCGCACACCTTCAAGGAGGCCAATGAGATACTAGACAAGTTTGCAAAGACCAACAGGGCCTGGCACATCATTGAGCCTAAAGCCGTAGTTATAAACCACTCAAGTGGAATGCCAGTAGACTTACAAAGGAGAGAGATGGAATGTGATCAAGACATGGCCCATATAAAAGCTCAAATGGAGCTAATCACCAAACCCTTGAACACTATGAACGCACAAAAGCTGCAAGTGGTTAACATGCAAAGGGAGACATCCAGATATGATGGACTATTACCCTGATTGTGAAGACAAGTCAAATTTTGCTAACAATCACATGGAGGATTCCAAGCTTGCACCCAAGTGTCTAATCAAGGCACCTGGCAGCACAGCCACAAGAATCAAGGTTGAAACCATTATAACTATGACAGATCAGGCTATAGTGGCAGAGAATAAGGAACTTGTTGAAATAGGGGACCACCAACTAGTGACTCTAGCGATGCTAAGATTAGAAGCCATACTTAGTCAGGTCCTAACAAAGCTTGAGTCCACAGAATCAGATGTAAAAAAAATGCGTGAAGAGTTTCTAGTATGGGTAAGCTGGTTGAATCACATTCATCCTCTACAAAATAGTTGGAGCAGCAAATGAGGCAAATATTAGTAGTGTTAAAGCAAAGATCTTATAATGATGAGTGCTTTGTCATAGCAATGAGAAGTGGAAACCCCACCATTGAGGGGCAGGTATCTAGAATAGAATCCGATGTAGAGGGAAAAATCCAGACCTTGCAAAGGCAAGAGGGTGCAGCAGCACGCCATTTGACACCTGCATTGAAGGTCGCGATGTGCCAGAAGGTCAAACCAATGAGACCCGTGGTGTGTTGGTGGAATGTGTCAATAGACCAGCATCGTAGAGACATTCCTTGCCTTATGATGCGCACCGTGGAGGAAGGCAGACTAGAGGAGGGGTCACAAGCGAAAGAAAATGAAGTAGAGGTAGGGTAAGCTAAAGAAAGCCAAAAATCGTACGCACTGATTCCAAGACCACCTCCTCCCTTTTCCCAACATCTTAAAAAATAGGTTGAAGATGAAAATTTCCACAAGTTTATTTCTATGTCGAAGAAATTATCTATAAATAAACCATTGATGGAAGCACTAGAACAAATGCCAAGATATGCAAAGCTCATGAAGGATCTGGTAACCAAGAAGAGAATAATAAGTTTTGATCTAGAGGATAACATTCACCACTGTAGTACAATAGAATCATACTCCTTAGTACAGAAAAAGGAAGACCCTTGAGCTTTCATAATCCCATGTACTATTGGAGCCTTGAATTTTTCAAAGGCGTTATTTGATTTGCAAGCAAGTATAAGTTTGATGCTTTGGTAGTGTATGAGCAGCTGGGCTTGGGAGCCTTCAGACCGACTACGATACAGTTATTAATGGTAGATTGAGCAGTAAAAAGGCTAGTGGGTAACTGATTGATGTTTTAGTCAGAGTGGAGAGATTCATCTTTCCAACAGACTTCATCATATTAGACTGCAATGTTGATTTTGATGTAATCATTATTTTGGGTCGCTCATTTCTAGCCACTGGAAGAGCATTAGTAGACATGGAGAGTGGTGAACTAAAATTTAGGCTAAACAATGAGGAGGTAGTATTCAATATCTACAGGATCATGAGGCAGCCAAATGATGTGGGTGTCATATCAGTGATTGATGTCATTAATGAAGTGCTTATGGATTTGATAGAAGAGAGCTGTACAAATAAATCCCTAATATCAATATTAATGTCACGACCTAAGTCTGAATGCTGGACACGAAACGGTACTTGTGTCACGAGTGACCCCAATCTAACCCATGGTTTAACATCACAATAGTAAACTAAATAAACATAGCAAAAGATGAAAACATCACTGAAATATTTGATTTCTGAAATAATGAACGTCTGAAAAAATTTTGAGAACTTGTACAAATAGAGCAAAACTAGTTGAACACTACTATGTCTGAAAGCCAACTACTAACTGGTGAATGGTTGGGACAAGCCCCCAACTAACTCTAAATTCTGAAAATAGGAACTGAAAGAAAGTAAAACCTTGTTCTCGAAAATAAGGACTCACCGATATAGAGCTGCTGAAATCATCCACGGGGAACTACTTACGCTGCTGTGACTGGGAACCTGCATCTATATCATAATACAATACAACAAGGAAAATATACATCAGTGCTTTGAATATACTAAGTATACTAGATGTAGGAAAAATAATACGAATACTAACTGAGCTGAGATGACATGAAATGACCAACTATAACTCGAGGAGTTCTGTGATGTAACTGTGGTACCATAATATAAACACAAGCACTGACTGATAGTCATAAACATATCCTGAAATCTGAATAATTGAACTGAGTTAAAACTGGGACTGAGATGTATTGACAAGAAATACTGTGTCGCTACTATGGGAGGAACTACAATGCACATGTAACCACATGAGAGAAACGTGGAGTTCTATGTATACGCCCCATCGATAGGACCCAATATACCTTTCCAGGGTATAAAGGCATGGATAGTGTCAACTCTGATTGAGACCTGTTTGGGCTAAAAACCTATGGTGGCAACGTAGTTCTGGGAACCTGGATGCAGTAAACTCCGTTCTACTCAGTGCTAAGCCCTACTCGCACTAAAAGTCCTAACTGAGACTGCTAGGCTAATAGCTCAAAATTGATGTCCCAAGTGTTAAGTCAGGAATGCTTATCTGGAAGTACCCTGTAAGTCTAAAGGTCCTGATAACTGGAAATTAATGTTCTAAGACTAGCCAGAGCTGATTTTTCTGAAAGTGTCACAACCATCTAAAGAACAACCTGATAACTGATCTAAGGAGTGCTACTGAGCTCCGCAAGAACTAACTATAGTCAAACTTATCAGCTGACTCACTAAAAGATACTAAAAAGGCTAATTACTGATTGAGACTGAATTAGCACTCAAACTGACTGTTAACTTACTTGATAGTAATAACATGGAAATTCCAAGAACTAATATGGTCAAGAAATGTTTATAGACGATTATGCAAGACCCAAATTTACTGCATCCATAGAAACTAGGGCTAAAATAATATTTCATGAAGAGAATAACAACATTATTAATACGTAATGAAAACTTCAATTTAAAAGGATATTCATAATCTGGATGAAAGATAACCCTAGTTCTGATCGTCAGGGCTAGAACTGTTATAGATTGTTAGAAGGATTTTGGGGCACAAGGGAAGGAAAATTCTCTTGATGAATTCCCATATACCTGGAGTAAAATTCTTAAAAAACATCTGGAGAAATTTGTGAGAATACTGAAAGCCCTAGCTTAGCTCTGAGCTGTTTTCTTGGAACTTTTTACATTCTGAAATCGAGAATTGAGAGAAGATGAGAGGGATAAGTCGACCAACCCCTTTAATTCTCTCCTAAAAATAGCCAAAACGACGTAGTTTAGAGATTAAAAAGTGAAGAAGTCACAAAAATGAACCCGAATTAAATTCTTGAAAACTGCCCGATGGGATCCAATGGGTCACCCAATGAGTCATCGGTCAATACCACGACTCATTGGGACCAGTCAGTTGTCCTGGGCCTACAATCTAAGCTCACTGGAAATGGACCATGGAAGGGAACCATGACTCATCAGGTAAACCAATGGGTCATTGATTCCTCTCATGGTCACTGGCAGGGTTTCAAAAAAGCTCAAACTCCCACTAACAAACGAAATAACGACTAGTTAGTAGAACCCAGGAGTCATGGTAGCTGCTTGTTATCACCACTACCTTGACCTGACGGATTTCTGGTTCAGGCAACGAGTGGCAACAATGACTAGTTGGTATGAACCATGAGTCGTTAGTCCCACTCGTTGGTTTTGGGGAAGGTCTGACATGTTTCTATACTGAGCAACAACGAGCAATAGAACGACTCATTACTCCTCATAACGGGTCATTCCATGTCTCACTATTTCCTGAATAAAAACTTGCAGAGCAAACAACGACTCATATAACGGTTTGTTGGTGCTAACAACGACTCGTTGTCTAAGTCCTCCTGAGACAAAATTTTCTGGTTTTTCATGGTTAAACTGAGTTTGGTATAGGAAAGTTTTGGGGGGTTACAATATCTCTCCCTTGGGATCATTCATCCTCGAATGAAGGCTAATTAAGTTGAAAGACTGGGAAAAGAGTTGAAACTCCCAAGCTAAAAATTATAAATTGATTTCTAAAGGAGTGACTGACTCTGAACTGGAACAGGCATACTAGATGTGTTGATGCAACCAGGATGCCTATTTAAAACATGAATAGAGCTGATGAGTACATAATTGAATAGAGTACTGAGGAGGAATTTAATACCTAATGTTGAAACTGAACTGAAAGGGAATAAATGAGGGTATTTAGCCATCACGTTTGCTTCTGCTTCCCATGTGGCTCCCTCAACTAGCTGGTTCCTCCACAAGACCTTTACTAAAGTGACCTCCTTGTTCCTCAGCCTACGAACCTAATGGTCTGAGATCTCAACTCGATCTTCCTCGTAAGAGAGGCTGTCCTTTACACCAACACTCACTAGAGGTACTACTGAGGTCGGAACACCAATGCACTTCTTCAGAAATTACACATGAAAGACTGGATGCATCGATGCTAATTCAATAGGTAACTCTAACACATAGGCCACATTACCAATTCATCTCAGAATCCTATAAGGTCCTACATACGTCGAACTAAGTTTCCCTTTATTCTCGAACCTCATCACCCCTTTCATAGGTGAAATCTTTAGATAAACCCAATCAACTACAGCGAACTCTAGCTCTCTTCTCCTCACATCTGCATATGATTTTTGTCAGCTCTGAGCTGTACTTTTTGTATAGCCTCATGATAAGCCGCACTTTCTACATAGCCTCATTATCTGAATCTGGCCCTATCAAAGTAGCTTCGCCAACTTCAAACCACTCTATAGGGGATCTATACCTCCTACCATATAATGCCTCAAACAGGTCCATCTGAATACTGGAGTGGTAGTTGTTGTTGTATGCAAGCTCGATGAGAGGTAGGTGATCATCCCAACTGCCCTTGAAGTTAATACACAAAGCTCTCAACATGTATTCTAAGGTCTAAATAGTCCTCTCAACTTGTCCATCTATCTGTGGGTGAAAAGTTTTGCTGAGTTTGAACTGAGCACCAATTCCTTTCTAAAATGACTTCCAGCAATGCGAGGTGAACTAGGTACCTCTATCTGAAATGATGGACAAAGGGACCCCATGCGGTCTAATTAACTCCCAGATGTATAGTCTAGCATAATCGTCATCTAAGTTTGTGGTCTTAACTGGGAGGAAATGTGCTGACTTAGTCATCCTACCTACTACCACCCAAATGGAATCATATTGCCGACGAGTATGAGGTAGACTTGTAATGAAGTCCATATTCACCTCCTCCCATTTCTACATGGGTATGCTGATATCCCTAGTCATACTCCTAGGTCTCTAATTTTCAACTTTAACCTACTGGTAGTTCAGACACTTAGCCACAAATTTTGCAATGTCCCTCTTCATGCCGTTCCACCAGTAGATTTCCCATAGGTCACGGTACATGATCTTGGGCAGATTTATATGCCCAAGTGATACTCAAATGCGTCATTTTGTCTTGTTTATCTATCGATGTTTGTACATTCTCATGTGAATTGTAGTCAAATGTGAATTTATACTAACCAACATGATTAGCGTTGTTTGGCAGGAAAAATATAATTTTATGAAGCTAAGATGCTGTTATACCCCGTAAGATTTCCGACACCTAGATGGCCTATTCGCACATTGGTTAAGCATATTTGAAAGCCATACGTGCTAGGTAAAGGCCTGGGAAATGATCGGACGAGTAACCTATCGAACCATCACGGAGGGAGCCGAGGCAGAGCCCCTCCGCGATGGCAACGTGTCACGAAGGTGGAGCCTCCGCGTTGGCTCCGTGACACGTCGGGCCTGTCCAGGCTCAACTATATAAGCCCTCCACTTCGATTTTAAATGAAATAATTTTCATAATTTCCAGCAAAAATAGAGAGAAAAACCAGAGAGGAAAAGGGAACGAAGGTTTCTTGATAATTTCCATCCGATTACGCTGCCAAACGTAGTACAAATCTAAATTAACTCCAGATACCAAAGTATTTAGCAGCAGGGAGCATTCCTACGAATTTAGTTTCGCGAGATACGACCGACAAATCGTTGTGCTACTGGGTTAAGGTAAGTGGAATTGCTCCAAACTAGTGTCTATGTGTTCCTAGCTGTGAAGTGAATACTTCTCCCTTATGGACTTCTGGAAAATAGCGAGTTTTCAATCGTCTTTCAATAAGCCTAAGTTTAGGCTATAATTATATCGAAAGTGATGTCGTCCTTCAGAATGAAGTTGTATTTAGTACTGATTGACATATATATGAATGCAGTTGGGAGAAATAACTGAAAAAAACTGACCGAGCTACGCCAGTTAGTCGGGAAATCAGAAGCGAAGGTATGTAAAGCTAGTTTCCTCGGCAAGTTAGTAGTCTCGGTATAATAAAATAGTTTAAAGGCTAGTAGAATGTTCAAAAGTCGTGTGTTATGTTTATTATGAATATTGGTACGATATTAGAAGCATCATGTTATGCATAGAGTGAAACTTTCTAGCATGATATAAATTCTAATACAAAGTGTTAGGAACTGTACAGCATGCCCAGTATGTGATTTAGTAAAGTATGTTAGGATATTATTGTATTCAGTTGAAACTTAGTAAAGCAATATAAGTATCTGAAGGGTATCTCAGAAGTAGAATGGTAGATTAAAATAAAGTTTAGAAAGCATGTTAGAAATAGTAAATCATGTTACTATAGAAGCTCAGTTATACAGCATGATTTCCAGCAGAAAAACAATATCTTGTTCAACATTAGACTCAGCACAGTATGACAGAAGATTATATATATATATACCATTGTTAGTCTCAGCATATATTGAACACATACATGTCACTATCACTAGTCAGCATATAGTATGTGCAGATACATTATCATCACTAGCTTCAGCATGTGGTATATGCAGATAGTATTACTAGTTGAGACCACTGTATTGTTTTGGGGTTGGATTACCTAGCATTCATGACCGCCCCAGGGTTAATAGCTGTATCGACTCGTCCACCAGAGAGCGAGGATACGTCGCTCTACGGAGTGGCATGCCGTCCCACAGGGGACGAAGATGGGATGCCGGTTTTCCCCATATTGTGCCTTGGTCGGCCCTTATACACCCCCGTCGAGCGGGTACGCCCGGGATGTTGATTCAGGAGTCCTCCGGACTCAGGTATAGTTATAGTCAGGGGCTCAGCGAGCCCAAGTGCATACCCAGGGGATCGGCAGGATGCTTATAGTTATTATAGGAGATGGGACGACCGGGGTAGGGGTATAGATTGCGTGTTGATTGTACCTCCCGGCTTATGGGGGCCGAGTAAGGTTTGTGTGTGCTATGCTATGTTATGTTATGTTATGTTATGCCATGTTACACTAGATACGAGTAGATCGACAGTAGAGCGATACATCTCCAGGTATTACTCCTACTCCTTCCAGCATGGTTAAGAGTAGGCTTAGCTTTACATTTTCAATCAGTTTAGTCTATTCCTTTCTATTTCTGTTCCATCAGTTGTATTGTTGTTTTCAGATATTTTTCAGTTGTTGTTTTACATACTCAGTACCAGCAGTACTGACCCCCATTTGGGGCGCTGCATTACTTGCCTGCAGGTACTCATAGACGAGGGGCCGACACCTCGTGATTCCAGTCAGCTCACAGGTCATCAGCTCCAGTCATCTGGAGCTAGATAGCTAGAGGTTTATCCCTTTTCTTTTGTTATACAGCATGGGTAGGCCAGGGCCCCGTCCCGACCATCTTATCAGTGTTCTTAGAGGCTTGCAGTCTGTATATATTACCCTGTGGTCAGCTGAGCCGGTCGTGTGAGGCCGTGCAGTTTGTTGTAGCTGTTTAACATTTCTGTTTATGTCGGCCGTGTGAGACCTCTGTTGACCGTAGTGGTGACCTCGTCAGTCACGTAGCTTTCCAGTATTTCATTGTTGAGTTACAGATGACTAGACAGCATGGTGGCCTCGTCGGCCCGCATAGGCTCCCTTATATTGATGTGTTTCTGGTTAGCTGTTAGTACAGGTACAGGTGGTTATAGGCCCAGCTGGTCGGAGGCTGTGTTTACAGCCGTTATATAGCCCCTTGTTTCCAGAAATCTGAGTTAGAGCTAGCCAGGCACCAGATGTGCTTAGGCTCAGCAGTCTAGTGGTTCAGGTCCTAGTAGGGCACCAGGTGCCAGTCATAGCCCCCAAGGCGGGGCGTGACAAACTTGGTATCAGAGCAGGTTGTATCCCAGGGAGTCTGCAAGACGTGCTGAGTAGAGTCCTGCCTATGGATGTGTTGTGCACCACATACTATGGGTAGGGGGATGCAAGGCATGATAGAATGATTGTCTTTTATTCTTATTTAGTCGTGCTGTAGAGCGGTATGGTATAGGGTTGAGTCCCTAAAGCTTACTGTATTCTTTGGTTACAGATAATGTCAAACCAGCGACATCCTATCACAGGCCGGAGCTTAGATATTGCAGTAGGGGAAGGCACCAGCAGGATGCCTCACCCTCATTTAGAAATAGCCCTATCAGAGGGAACTATAGAGGCATCGTCCCAGCCTTCTTAGAAGTCTCCACCACATCATAACCCATTTGGGGCGACACTATCTCCAGCAGTCCCTATACCGATACATTCTGACCAGGAGGTTAGGAGTGCGGTAGTCATGTTAGCACAGATGATGGCTGCTCATCGTCAGCCTATGCCGTCTACAGTTGCGGAGTCATCAGGAGGGCCGGTAGTTCAAGGGTCCGAGAGTTCTTGGCTCTGAATCCCCCGCAATTTACAGGTACGGACCGGACAGAGGACCCTCAGGATTTTCTGGATCAAATGCAGAGAATTTTCAGGGTTATGCATGCCACGCCTACAGAATCGGTTGAGTTGGCAGCATTTCGGTTACGGGACATCGCCGTATTGTGGTATGAAAGCTGGGAAAGGTCCCGAGGGAGGGATGTTTCCCCTCCGACCTGGTCCAGCTTCTCAGGGGCTTTTTTGGATCACTATTTTCCGCGGGAGATTCGACAGGCCCGGGTAGACCAGTTCCTACATCTAGAGCAGGGGTCCATGAGTGTTTGGGAATACGCTTTGCAGTTTGACTCTTTGGCCCGGTACGCACCGGCCTTTGTTGATACCATGGCATCCAGAGTACACCGCTTTATCATGGGGTTGAATTTAGAATATATTGAGACTTGTATTACGGCCATACTGCGAGAGGACATGGATATTGCCCGAGTTCAGGCATTTTCCCAGAATATTGAGGGCATCAGGCAACGACATCGGGAGATCAGGAGAACCAGTCAGGAACAGCGCCGCCGGGACAGGCCAGTTGAGTTACAGAGGGAGGCTCGGGGAGGACCTAGGCCATGATTGTTAGATAGGCCGCCCAGGCCCCCGCCTCAACCACAGTCGCAGAGGGGTAGATTTAGCCGCAGGGGGCAGTCAGAGACCGGCAGAGGCTCACAAATTGCAGATTCATTATTACAGAGGAGGGCGAAGTAGAGTAGGTATACCCTACCACTTTGCCCTATATGCAGCCGACGCCATTCTAGAGCATGCAGGTATGGTTCCACCGGATGTTATATTTGTGGCCAAGAGGACCATTTGATGAGAGATTGCCCAGCCAGAGGTCAGGAGGATCGGGATAGACAGGATAGGGCATCCGCAGGGTCACGAGCTACAGCATCCTCGGCAGGGCGCAGGCCCTCAGTTTCAGCAGGCAGGGGTCAGGGCAGATCAAGGGCCTCCAGTGTAGGTGCGGGTCCAAGCCGCACATATGCTTTACCAGGGAGGCAGGATTCAGAAGCGTCACCTGATGTTGTGATAGGTATGATAACTATCTGCTCACACCCTGCTTATGTATTGATTGATCCAGGATCTACTTTGTCCTACATTACTCCATTTGTGGCACGAAAGTTCAATACTACACCAGAATTATTGCAGCAGCCCTTTTCAGTATCCACGCCCGTCAGTGACTCTATTGTAGCTAGCAGAATTTACCGAGGGTGTATAATAGAGGTTGCTGACCGTCAGACCATAGTAGATCTGGTCGAGTTAGAAATGATAGACTTCGATGCCATAATGGGTATGGATTGGCTAGTGCCGTGCTTTGCCAATGTTGAATGTTGGACCAAGACGGTCCGGTTCCACTTTCCTGGAGAAGCAGTGCGGGAGTGAAGGGCAGCACCGCTACGCCAAAAGGTAGGTTTATTTCCTACCTTCAGGTGAGGAAATTGATATCTAAGGGATGTATTTACCACCTAGTCAGGGTTCAGGATGTCCGAGAAGAATCTCCGACACTCCAGTCCGTTCCGGTGGTGAACGAGTTCCCTGATGTGTTTCCCGATGAGTTACCTGGTATTCCCCAAGAAAGGGAAATAGATTTTGCTATTGACTTGTTACTAGGCACTCAGCCGATATCAATTCCTACCTATCGTATGGCTCCTGCAGAACTCAGAGAGTTGAAGGAGCAGTTGAAAGATTTTATAGATAAAGGTTTCATCAGGCCGAGTACTTCACCATGGGGTGCGCCAGTTCTATTTGTGAGGAAGAAAGATGGCTCGCTCCGTATGTGCATAGATTATCGGTAGTTGAATAAAGTTACTGTGAAGAACAAGTACCCACTCCCCAGAATAGACGATTCATTTGATTAGTTACAGGGAGCCAGATACTTCTCCAAGATTGACTTGCGGTCCGGATATTACCAGGTTCGAGTTCGTGAAAGAGATATTCCTAAAACGGCGTTCAAGACCCGATATGGACACTTCGAATTTTTAGTCATGTCCTTCGGGTTAACGAATGCCCCGGCAATATTTATAGACCTGATGAACAGTATTTTCAAACCTTTCCTGGACTTGTTCGTAATAGTATTTATTGATGACATTCTGGTGTATTCTCGTTCTAAAGTAGATCACCAGACCCATTTGCGGACAGTGCTCCAGACCCTCAGGGACCGCCAGTTATATGCTAAATTTTCTAAGTGTGAATTCTGGCTTAATTCAGTAGCCTTTTTAGGGCATATTGTGTCGGATGCTGGTATATAAGTTGACAAGCAGAAAATAGAAGCAGTTAAATCATGGCCTAGGCCTACCACTCCAACTGAAGTCCGTAGCTTTCTGGGATTAGAAGGATATTACAGGAGGTTCATTGAAGGGTTCTCGACTATTGCGGCACCTCTGACTAAACTGACACAGAAAGCAGCGAAGTTTCAGTGGACAGAGGCATGCGAGCAGAGCTTCCAGGAGTTAAAAGACAGATTAACCTCCGCCCCAGTGTTAGCATTATCGGAAGGTACAGAAGGTTATTCAGTGTATTGCGATGCATCAGGCATTGGGATAGGTTGTGTGTTGATGCAGTATGGTAAAGTGATTGCGTATGCTTCCAGACAGCTGAGGAAACACGAAAAGAATTACCCTACCCACGACCTAGAATTAGCCGCAGTGATCCACGCCTTGAAAATATGGAGGCATTACCTATATGGCATCCATGTTGATATTTTCACAGATCACAAGAGCTTACAGTATATCTTCACTCAGAGGGAATTGAATCTGCGGCAACGTCGCTGGTTGGAGCTGTTAAAGGATTATGACGTAAATATTCTGTACCACCCGGGGAAAGCCAATGTTGTAGCAGATGCTCTCAGTCGTAAGTCCATGGGGAGTTTGGCGTATTTGCAGCCCAAGCAGCGGGAATTGGTCAGGGAGATACATCAGTTAGCTAGCCTAGTCGTTCGTGTAGCAGAAACAGAGGATGGTAGAGCGGTAATTCAGAACACCGCCGTGTCATCATTAGTTGTGGAAGTGAAAAAACGGCAATATGAGGATCCTGACCTGATCCAGTTCAAAGACAGAATCCAGCAGGGTAAAGCGCCAGATTTTCAGGTAACTAAGGAAGAAGTGCTATTATGTAAAGGTCGCCTATGTGTTCCAGATGTTTCAGGGCTCCGCCAGTAGATTATGAATGAGGTACATTACGCCCGCTATTCTCTTCACCCCGGTGCGACAAAAATGTACTATGATATTAAGGAGAATTATTGGTGGCCAGGAATGAAAAGAGAAATTGCTGAATTTGTAGCCCAGTGTCCTAACTGCTAACAGGTAAAGGCGGAACACCAGAAACCAGGTGGGTTAACTCTGGATATAGCTGTGCCTCTTTGGAAATGGGAGGCAGTAAATATGGATTTTGTGGCAGGATTACCTCGTACCAGACACAGACATGACTCTATATGGGTGATAGTTGACAGATTGACAAAATCAGCTCATTTCCTACCAGTGAGAACTACCCTCTCAGCCGAAGATTATGTTGAGTTGTATATCCGAGAGATAGTTAGATTACACGGAGTGTCAGTATCTATTATTTTGGATAGAGGAGCACAGTTTACGGCTAGATTCTGGCAGTCATTTCAGAGAGGTCTGGGTACGCAGATTAATTTGAGCACAGCATTCCACCCTCAGACAGGTGGACAGGCTGAGCGCACTATTCAGACGCTCGAAGATATGTTGCGAGCGTGTGTGCTAGATTTCGGTGGTAGCTGGGATGAGCATTTGCTGTTAATTGAATTTGCTTATAATAACAACTATCACTCAGCCATCCAGATGGCACCTTTTGAGGCTTTATACGGATGAAAATGCAGATCACCGATTGGTTGGTTTGAAATAGGAGAATCAACGTTGGTTGGGCCAGACATTGTTCAACAGTCAGAAGAAAAGGTAAAGCTTATCCGAGAACGCCTACTGACTGCACAGAGCCGCCAGAAATCATATGCAGATGTGCGGCGCAGAAACCTGGAATTCCATGTGAATGATTGGGTATCTTTGGAAGTTTCCCCGATGAAAGGGGTGATGAGATTCGGCAAGAAAGGTAAGCTCAGTCCAAGATTTGTTGGGCCTTATCAGATTCGTCGAAGAATCGGCCAAGTGGCATATGAGTTGAACTTGCCTCCAGAGCTAGAATCCGTTCATCCGGTCTTTCACGTGTCTATGCTGAGGAAATGTTTAGGAGACCCATCCAGAGTAGTCCCAGTCCAAGATATCTAGATTACAGGAAAGCTGGCCTATGAAGAGGTCCCAGTAGCTATCCTAGACAGACAGATTCGCAGATTGAGGACTAAAGATATTGCGTCTGTCAAAGTATTGTGGCGTAACAGGAACCGAGAAGAGATGACTTGGGAGGCTGAGGAAGATATGAAAGCTAGATATCCTCACTTATTCCAAGCCTAGTCAGGCGACAAGTATGTCCGTATTATTACTTATGCAGTACTTTATGGTTGTATATGTATAAATGAGAAAGATTGATGTTTAGCTATCAAGTGAATCTTAAGTATCGTGTGCAGTACCTGTATTGGACTTTTCTGCGTTTCAGGGTTTTGGTATAGTCCATATTACAGGGGAAGCTCTGCCAAAATTTCCTTAGCAGCAAGTTGAGTTAGATGAATAGTCCTCTAAATAGCACTTTCATTCGAGGACGAATGTTCCTAAGGGGGGAGAATGTTATACCCCATAAGATTTTCAACACCTAGATGGCCTATTCGCACATTGGTTAAGCATATTTGAAAGCCATACGTGCTAGGGAAAGGCCCGGGAAAGGATCGGAAGAGTAACCTGTCGAACCATCACGGAGGGAGCCGGGGCAAAGCCCCTCCGCGATGGCAACGTGTCATCGAGGTGGAGGCTCCGCGTTGGCTCCGTGAAACGTTGGGCCTGTCCAGGCCCAACTATATAAGCCCTCCACTTCAGTTTTAAATGAAATAATTTTCATAATTTCCAGGAAAAACAGAGAGAAAAACCAGAGAGGAAAAGGGAACGAAGGTTTCTTGATAATTTTCGTCCGATTACGCTGCCAAACGTAGTCCAAATCTAAATTAACTCCAGATACCGAAGTATTTAGCAGCAGGGAGCATTCTTATGGATTTAGTTTCGCGAGATACGGCCGACAAATCGTCGTGCTACCGGGTTAAGGTAAGTGGAATTGCTCCAAACTAGTGTCTATGTGTTCCTAGCTGTGAAGTGAATACTTCTCCCTTCTGGACTTCTGGAAAATAGCGAGTTTTCGACCGTCTTTCGATAAGCCTAAGTTTAGGCTATAATTATATCGAAAGTAATGTCGTCCTTCAGAATAAAGTTGTATTTAGTACTGATTGACATATATATGAATGCAGTTGGGAGAAATAGCTGAAAAAAACTGACCGAGCTACGCTAGTTAGTCGGGAAATCAGAAGCGAAGGTATGTAAAGCTAGTTTCCTCGGCAAGTTAGTAGTCTTGGTATAGTAAAATAGTTTAAAGTCCAATAGAATGTTCAGAAGTCCAGTGTTATGTTTATTATGAATATTGGTACGATATTAGAAGCATCATGTTATGCATAGAGTGAAACTTGCTAGCATGATATAAATTCTAATACAAAGTGTTAGGAACTGTACAGCATGCCCAGTATGTGATTTAGTAAAGTATGTTAGGATATTATCGTATTCAGTTGAAACTTAGTAAAGCAATATAAGTATCTGAAGGGTATCTCAGAAGTAGAATGGTATATTAAAATAAAGTTTAGAAAGCATGTTAGAAATAGTAAATCATGTTACTATAGAAGCTCTGTTATACAGCATGATTTCCAGCAGAAAAAATATATCTTGTTCAACATTAGACTCAGCACAGTATGACAGAAGATTATATATATATACCATTATTAGTCTCAGCATTTATTGAACACATACATATCACTATCACTAGTCAGCATATAGTATGTGCAGATACATTATCATCACTAGCTTCAACATGTGGTATATGCAGATAGTATTACTAATTGAGACCACTGTATTGTCTTGGGGTTGGATTACCTAGCATTCATGACCGCCCCAGGGTTAATAGCTGTATCGACTTGTCCACCAGAGGGCGAGAACACGTCACTCTACGGAGTGGCATGCCGTCCCACAGGGGATGAAGATGGGATGCTGCTTTTCCCCATATTGTGCCTTGGTCGGCCCATATACACCCCCGTCGAGCGGGTACGCCCGGAGTGTTGATTCAGGAGTCCTCCGGACTCAGGTACAGTTATAGTCAGGGGCTCAGCGAGCCCAAGTGCATACCTAGGGGATCGGCAGGATGCTTATAGTTATTATAGGAGATGGGACGAGCAGGGAAGGGGTATAGATTGCGTGTTGATTGTACCTCCCGGCTTATGGGGGCCGGGTAAGGTTTGTGTGTGCTATGCTATGTTATGTTATGTTATGCCATGTTACACTAGATACGAGTAGATCGACAGTAGAGCGATACATCTCCAGGTATGACTCCTACTCCTTCCAGCATAGTTAAGAGTAGGCTTAGCTTTACATTTTCAATCAGTTTAGTCTATTCCTTTCTATTTCAGTTCCATCAGTTGTATTGTTGTTTTCAAATATTTTTCAGTTGTTGTTTTACATACTCAGTACCAGCGGTACTGACGCCCGTTTGGGGCGCTGCATTACTTGCCTGCAGGTACTCATAGACGAGGGGTCGATACCTCGTGATTCCAGTCAGCTCACAGGGTCATCAGCTCCAGTCATCCGGAGCTAGATAGCTAGAGGTTTATCCCTTTTCTTTTATTGTACAGCATGGGTAGGCCGGGGCCCTGTCCCTCCATCTTATCAGTGTTCTTAGAGGCTTGCAGTCTGTATATATTTCCCTGTGGTCAGCTGAGCCGGTCGTGTGAGGCCGTGCAGTTTGTTGTAGCTGTTTAGCATTTCTTTTTATGTCAGCCGTGTGAGGCCTCTGTTGACCGTAGTGGTGACCTCGCCGGTCACGTAGCTTTTTAGTATTTCATTGTTGAGTTACAGATGACTAGACAGCATGGTGGCCTTGTCGGCCCGCATAGGCTCCCTTATATTGATGTGTTTTTTGTTAGCTGTTAGTACAGGTACAGGTGGTTATAGGCCCAGCTAGCCGAAGGCTGTGTTTACAGCCGTTATATAGCCCTTTGTTTCCAGAAATCTGAGTTAGAGCCAGCCAGACACCAGATGTGCTTAGGCTCAGCAGTCTAGTGGTTCAGGTCCTAGTAGGGCACCAGGTGCCAGTCATACCCCCCAAGGCGGGGCGTGACAGATGCATGTTGGGAGAAATCGGGATTGGAATCGGAAGCAAGTAAGGAAAAGGCCAAGGAAAGCATGAAGTAAAGGGGCTCCGCGATGGAGCCGTGTCACGCTGCCATCGCGGATGCATTCTGCCTATATGCTGAAGACGATCCAAATTCCAGTGAAGGTGCGCGTTGGGGCTGTGGCACGTTGGCCTAGCCCCGCATTGCACGTCGTGCCATGTTGGGCTTAAATATCTGGATGACCAAATTCCAGTAAGGGTCTGCGTTGGTGGCGTGTCACGGAGGCAGTGCTCCGCGATGCACTCCGTGACATGTTGCTTGTTATTCTGGGAAAAATTCCCACTTGTATAAATAGCACACTTAGGTTTATTTTTAAGCATTCTGACTTAGTTGAGCAAGAACGTGGGTTACAAGCAGTTGAGGGGACGAAAATCCTAGGGTTCTTCTCTATCTCTTTCTCCTTTATTTTAATTGTTTGTATGATTTACACTCATTGGATGATGTTTAATCCACAAATGAGTTGCTAAATTCACTTCTTGCTGAGGTTAAGAACATTTGTATTGAAATGTAATTATTGATCAATTGGTTTTTCATCTGATCTTCCATGGTTGTTCTATTGATTCTTGTTCTTACTGCATTAATGTGTGGCCAATGTTAATGTATATCTAAAAAGTCTGGTTTCACTCGAGAGAGCATGAAATTGGAAAGTTGTGAATTGATAGGATATGATCTTTTCTTAATTTGGGAAAATTGAGAATTGATTTACATTCAGGATAGAGATATACCTGAAAGTTGTATTAGTCAATTAAGGAATCGGTTTTGTATGGCTAGAACATGAATTTCTTTTTATCACAGAGATGTAGGTGGAAGGTTCATGATTCTTAAGTTGGGTTAAATATGAGAGTTTTAATCCATATGTAATAATTCTTGACTAGCAACCGGAGGAAAGATAAATCAAATTGTATCGATAATTCATTTCTCTGCATGTTCATTTTAGCCTCAGCATGCTCATACTTATAGTTCAGACTCAATTTGTACATTTGTTCTAGTTTAGTATAAATTAGGAAACAAACTCCCAAAAATCTTCTTGAAACTGTTGTCTGAATTTTAGAGTTAAAGTTTGTTAACACTTGATTAGATTGATACCTTAGTCCAGTCCCTGGGGGATTGATACTTGGCTTACTTGAGCCACTTTACTACTTGTTCGACCACGTGCACTTGCATGTAGTTGCGAAACAGACCGAACATGTTTTTGGCGCCGTTGCCGGGGACTGGCAATTGGTAAAATTTTTCTTAAGTGTTAGTTTACTATTTCCTCTTAGTGTTGACAACTTGGTCTTAGCCTGTATTTTGCAGATATTAATTTCTGTTGAACACTGTCAAGAGACAAGGAGCTGGTGGACTCATATTTAGAGTCGGAAAGACAATTCCATTGTCAAAGGAGAGAAGCTCTAGAGAAAAAGCTGCAGTTGCTCAGACAGACAATCCTGGAGCAACAACAGAATCCACCAGTTGTAAAGGAAGTGTTAGTGCCCGAAGAAATGGCAGCTAGGCCGGTTCGCGAGGTGGCAATCTCACATGCTAACAATGTCACATCTATCATCCGCAAACCTGAGCTAGGAGGGAGGTTCGAGCTTAAACAGAACATGGTGCAATTGCTGCACACCAGCAGGCAATTCACAAGTCTCCCTCACGAGGATCCACAACAACATCTCCAAAATTTTTTGGAGATAAGTGACACTTACATTCCCGCTGGAGTGTCATCAGATTATGTCAGGCTTACATTGTTCCCATTTTCACTTTGGGAGAAGCTAAGAGGTGGTTGAAAGCTGAGCCACCTAATTCCATCACCACGTGGGATGATCTTGCAAAGAAATTCTTGATACGGTTCTTTCCATCCGGTAAAACAGCAAGACTTAGAAGTCAAATTCTAAGTTTTAAACAGAGAGAGGGAGAGAATCTGTATCAAGCCTGGGAGATATTCTAATCTATGTTGAGGGATTGTCCTCAACATCACCAATCCAATGATGTGTTGGTGCATACTTTCATAGAGGGTTTGGAACCCCACACAAAAATCTTGCTAGACTCAGCAGCTGGGGGACAAGCATTAGAGAAGACTTATGAAGAGCTGTATACTTTGTTAAATCGTATTTCGCAGGGGAATCCAGAGTGGAATGCGGACTCTTCAAGAGGAGGAACAAGGAAAGCAGCAAGAGTCTCAGAAGTGGATGGTTTTACAGCTATTGCTGCACAAATAGCTGCGTTACAGAATCAACTTAACACCCACTTCAGTAACATGAGCATGAACCAGTCTCAAGCCCCAGTGAATGTAGTGCAGCAGATTTGGTGTGAAGTGTGCGGGAGTAATGAACACTCAGCTGAGTATTGTGGAGCAAATCCAGATTCGGTGAACTTTGTTGGTAATGTACAGAGAAATAACCACCTACAGTATGGCAACAGCTACAATTCCAACTGGAGGAATCACTCGAATTTCTCTTGGGGTAGCAACAACCATCAAGGGCAGAGTTCGAGTCAGGGGGCGTAGAGAAATCAAGGAGGGTAGTAGAACTATCAGTCGCAATACAGAAGCAACAATGCACCTCCTCCACCACCCTCACCCAGCATTGAGGAGATGTTCAAGACAATGATAGCTAACCAAGCTCAATTGCAGGCTGACTACGTGAAATTGGAAGCCGATGTAAAGAACAATTAGTTAGCTACAACGGCGCTAGAGTACCAGTTTGGGCAATTTGCTGGAGCTCAAAACACCAGGCCGAGAGGAGGACTTCCGAGTGACACTGATTTGAACCCTAAGCAAGTAAATGCAGTGACCACAAGGAGTGGTTTGCAACTCAAGGAGGTGGAACCAGAAAGACCACCAAAGCAGTTGGAAGCAGGTGATATTGAGAGGGATCACAATGATAATAGGGGGAAGGAGAAGGAAGTTGAACCAGAAAGACCACCACCCCCGTTCCCTCAAAGACTAAGGAAACACAAGGAGGAAGCGTGTTTCTAAAAGTTCATGGAGGTGCTTAAATAGGTACACATTAATTTACCTCTTGTTGATGTTTTGCAGGGAGTGCCGAAGTACGCAAAATATATCAAGGACATCGTGGCGAACAAAAGTAGGTTGACTGAGTACGCTACGGTGGCGCTTACGGAGGAGTGCACTTCACGGATACAAAACAGGTTGCCCACAAATCTCAAGGACCCTGGGAGCTTTGCAATTCAAATTATAATAGGGCAAAGTATCCGAGCTCGCGGATTATGTGATTTGGGAGCGAGCATTAACTTGATGCCGACATCGGTCTTCAAGAAGTTGGGGCTAGGGAGTCCTAGACCAATAACAGTGATCTTGCAACTAGCGGATCATTCCTTAGCCAGACCTGATGGCATTGTGGAGGACGTGCTGGTGCAAGTGGGCTCCCTTATCTTCCCGGTAGACTTCGTCGTGCTGGATTTTGAGCCAGATGCGAAAGTCCCATTTATTTTGTGACATCATTTCTTGGCGACCGGGAAAGCGCTAATTGATGTAGCTGTAGGGCAGCTAACTATGCGGGCGCACGACAAGGTGGAGGTGTTTGAGGTTTACAAGGCTACAAAGCTTCCGGCCGTGTACGAGGAACTCTCAGTGATCAACGTGCTTGATCGAGCGTATATTGCTCAGAGCATTGAGTCATGGGAGCCATTGGGGAAACCACCAGAGAAGTGTAAGCATGACATGGTTGGGGACGGTAGTCAAGAGAAGACGTCTCAAAACACCAGGCCGAAAATACCCCCTTTTAACCCCTTTTTCCCTCATTTTCCCCCCATTTTTCATCTCCTCTGCGACAAACACCCAAGAATACCCCCTTCCCCAACGTGACATAGACCTAGGAGCTAAAATTCTTCAACTTTTCTTCGATATCGTCGAATTAAAGGTATGTTCGTTAACTTCATCTCATTTCTTGACTAATTTTTTCGATTTTGAGCATGGTAGGTGAGAAAAACCTGCCCTAATTGTAAATTAAGCTTGAATTCATGTAAGTTAATGTTGATTGATGTTCGTAGTATCGTTGTGATTATATGAACTCGATAAATACATGGGTGATCGAAATTCTTGTGAAATTTGTAGCTAGGGTTAGAATTTGAATATGAAGAAGTTAAAATTGAGTTGAAATGTGAAATTCTTGTTGGTTTGTGCATGTTGGGTGAGGTAAATTACGTTGTGCTTAACGTTAATATGCTAAAGGCATGATGGATTTGCGGGATAATGAAATTGTTGAAATTGCATAGAAATTGGGGGAATTGCATCAGTTTCGTTGATAGAAATTTTCGATAAGTGCTATGTGATGAAATGTTATCAATGGTAATAGTGGATTAGCTGTACGAAGTCTGAGTAGTACATAGAATTTATACCGTCGAACCCTCTGAATGCACGAGGCATTTTTGTTATTGTTTTTTTATTTGAAAGTTAGAAAAAGAGGATTCTCTTGCTGTAATGTTGTGATCATGGCTAAAGACTAAGTGTGGGGTGGCCTATCTTAACCCAACCTTAGTTGATGCAAATTTTAATTTGACTAACATTTGGGACTGTCTGTTTGATGTGACAGGAACAATGGCAAGCAGACAAGACAAAGGGAAAGGCACATCTACATCGGGCACCGGAAGGAAAAGAATCAAACTGGGAGCAGCAGTCCCAGCAGCACCAGTGGTTTCGCGCGACCAATGCCGTCAATATGAAACCCGATGGGTGATAGAGGAAGGGAATAAATGGTACACAAAGCACAAGGAGAACAAATACTACCCCGAGGAGCACATTGCAAGGGAACCGTTGGCACAGGAATTCCCCAGAATTGTCCACAAGATTGACGCTGCCGGGCTAAACTTCATCTTTAAAGAGCCCAAGAAGTACAATCTCCACTTGATTCGGGAGTTCTACGACAACTTGAACCCGACGCTTAGAAGTCACACCATAAAGATAAGGGGGTAGGTAGTCACCTTTGAGCCCCATCACCTTAATGCCACTCTGGGGGCACGGGACACAGACGCCCATGTACTCCGGCAGCTGAACATCACTCCACCATATGCGGACATCAGACGCACTCTGTGTGGAGCCCGGTCTACAACACGGTGAAGCAGGCATAAGGAAAGGGGCTACCATCAGACATTTCCCTACTCACAGATGAACAGGGAAGCCAGGATATGGCTTAAAATTGTTTGTTCCTGCCTAATCCCGGGGGTGCATATGACAGATGTCACCCGGGATCGTGTATGCTTGGTCTATGCCTTGATGAAAGGGCTGGAGATCAATGTTGGGGCGGTGATTATCTCCGCCATGAAGAGAGCCCGTTTGCATCAAGGGCACAGGTACGGGTTTGGTGGCTTACTGACCACGTTCCTGAGGGGCCTGGATATTGAGGAAGAGGCCCTGGATTACATCCCACAGATGGATAGGCGTGCTGTGGACGTCACCTGAACCAAGGAACCCGACAACCGACACTAAATGTGCAACACTTTTTCCTCAGTGCTTAATAGTAATATGCATAGAACTCACGTACCATCTCCATACTCTATTTTGCCGGAGTCTTGGCCATCCAATACATATTATAGCCCTCAAAGAGCCTTTTGAGGTCTAGAACTTTATTTAGGGCATTGATTTGAATCTTTGGCTCCTCCTGAATATATGGATGGGATTCCCTTTTTCATTGAGATTGAGCCCTGCATAATACACATCTCTGGAGCCCTGTAAAAACCATCTTTTGGACCTTGCTTCTGGTGTGGTGGCAGGGTCAGAGTCCTCTACTTGCTGGCTAGACTTTTCAGTAGCACTCTCTTTGTTACTACACTCATCTTCCTCAGTATCATTATCACCCTCCTCTACATTATCTGCAGGAGGGTTGTCACCATCAGACGCAGCCTCTTCACTTCCCTTATCAGATGGGGAGGTGAGGCAGTAACCGCTGAAGCTTCCTGGGCATTTGAATTTTCTCTAGTGGTAACCACTGGAGATTCATAAGAGGTTTCAATGTTAGTGCACCTCCGAACCACTAGAACTATCCGATTCTGACTCATCTCGGAGCTGCTACCTTTTTGTAATTACCTTTTGTGCAGCAGCTTCTTGTTTACTGGTGAAGTCATTGTACTTGTGAGACCCATTGTTAGATTACCAAAAAAAAGACAAGTTATAATAGTATTTTCGCAAAATAGACGACTATTAGTACGTGTCTTTGTAGGAAACTATTGGCTAACCATTCATAAGTGCTGGATCTGCCTCCAATCTTAAGAAGTGATCCGCCACCTGGTTTTCAATCCCCTTCCGATCCTTTACTTCAAACTAAAACTCCTGCAGCAACAAAACCCAATGAATCAACTTTGTCTTGGCATCCTTCTTCGCCATTAGATACCTCAGAGCTACATGGTCTGTATGGACTATCACCTCAGTTTCAAGCAAATAAGCCCGAAACTTTTCGAATGCAAATACTACATCTAACAACTCTTGTTCCATTATGGTGTAATTTTTCTGAGCTGTATTAAGAGCCTTGCTAGCATAATAAATGGAATGGAAAATCTTTTCATGCCTTTGGCACAAAACAACTCCTAGGGCCACTCCGCTAGCATCACACATAATCTCAAATGGTAAGGAACAGTCAGGTGCCACTATTATCGGGGTAGTGGTCAATTTCTCCTTTAGGTATTCAAAAGCCTTTAGACACGCATCATCAAACACAAACTTCACCTCTTTCTCAAGTAGCTTACACAAGGGATGTGCAATCTTTGAGAAATCCGTGATGAATATCTTATAAAATCCTGCATGTCCCAAAAAGCTTCTAACCCCTTTCACAAAAATAGGAGATGGTAGACTAGAAATTACATTGATCTTTTCTCTATCCACCTCAATTCCTTTACCAGAAATCTTGTGGTCGACACTATATCTTCTTTCACCATAAAATGGCACTTTTCCTAATTAAACAGGTTGGTCTTTTCGCATCGCTGCACCACCTTGCTCAAATGAGCCAAACAATCATTGAATGAATCACCCACCAACAAAAAGTCATCCATAAAGACTTCAATGGTGTCCTCCACCATGTCAGAAAATATGGACATCATGCTGTGCTGAAAAGTGGCGTGTGCATTACATAACCCGAACGTCATCCTCTTGAAAGAAAATGCACCATATGGAGAAGGGAAAGTGGTTTTCTCTTGGTCTTCTAGGGCTATAAATATCTGATTGTACCTTGAATAACCATTAATAAAACAGTACCATCTTCTGCCTGCAAGTCTGTCTCGCATCTAGTCAATTAATGGCATAGGAAAGTGATCTTTCTGAGTCCAATGGTTCAACTTTATATAGTCCATGCATACTCTCCAACCAGTGACTGGTGTAAGTGGAATGAGCTCATTGTTAGCATTTGAGACCACCGTGATCCCTCCTTTCTTCGGCACATACTAAACTGGGCTTACCACAACCGCATCCAATCACTTGATGATTCATTCTTGAACACCTCTTGCATAGGTGGGTTCAACCTGCGCTGATGATCTATGCTCAAAATATAATCTGGCTCTCGCTGGATCTTATGTGTGCAAATACCGAATGGAATCCCAATAATGTCTACAATGGTCCACCCAATGGCTTTTATATATCTCTTCATAATGGAGACCAAGGCCTCCACTTGCCACTCCTCCAAGTCAGCTGCAACTATGACCGGTAAAGTGTTTCCGGTCCCCAGAAATACATACCAAAAGTGAGATGGGAGTGCTTTAAGCTCAAATATAAGAGGCTCCTCAATAGATGACTTGGAAGGTGGGGTCACTCGATTCTTCAAATCAAGATCATTCTTCTTTGGAGCATAGTTGTATGACCCCATACTAGCAAGTTCATTAACTATCTCCTCACCCCTATGGATCTCCTCAGCACCAACATTCATCAAAACTACTGCTAAGTCCTCAATAGTCACTAACTACTCAATGGGCATAATTGGAAACTCAGGTTCCACAACATCAATTATTGAGACCACCCACATGTCATTTGGCTGCTTCATGGATCGGCATACATTGAATGTCACCTCCTCATTGTTCAACCAAAATTTTAGCTGTCCAGTTTCCATATCTACAAGAGCACCTTCGATGGCGAGGAACGGTCAGCCCAAGATAATAGGGACCTTAAAATCAACCTTAAAGTCCAAAATAACAAATTTGGCCAGAAATATAAAGGACTCTACCTTCTCTAGAACATCATAGAGAATCCCCATCAGATTTTTCACCATGCGATCTACCATCAGAAGCCGCATTGTAGTAGGTTCGGGGGCTCCCAAGCCAACCTTTCTGAACACTTCTAACGACATCAAGTTAATACTAGCACACAGATCACATAGTTCCTTAGCAAAATTAAAGGCTTTAATAGTGCACGGTATGGTGAAAGCTCTAGGGTCTTCCTCTTTCTGAAGAAGAGAATGAGATGCTATTGCACTACAATGGTGCAAATTATCTGCAAGTTCTAAGCTCATAGTCCTCTTTCTAGTGACAAGGTCCTTCATGAATTTAGCATAGCTGGGCATCTGCTCAAGTGCTTCGACTAATGGGATGTTCACAGATAATTATTTCAGCCTTGATATGAATTTGTGATACTTCCTATCTACGACCTTCTTATTGAACCTTGGTGGAAACGGGGGATGAGGTCTAGGAATAGGTGTGATCTTTTGAGGTACCTCCTTCTCCTTCTCTTTGCCAGACCCATGCTCCTTTGCATTACTAGGAGCTATCATATTCGTGGAATCATCAATCAAAATTTGCTACTCGGAGTCCGCCACCTTATCATCATCAATCACCACGGGCTCAACTATCTCATCATTCGCAACCGGCCTCGGAGGATCAACGATCGCCTTCCCACTCATAGTAGTGACTGCCATGCAATGACTGTTATTTTTTGAATTTTGAACTGATTTTCTAGGAAGCATGCCCTTCTGCCTATGGTTCATAGCAACAAATATTTGACTAAGCTGCTGCTCAATCTGCTTAATGGACATGATATGTGATTCCGCCTAATTGTTCATACCAGAAATATCAGCGCAGAGTTCCTTGAAATGGCCATTTCTTGCTTCCATCTGCTTATGTATCTTAGACAATATGTCTTCCACCCTTAAACCACTAGACTCTAGCTCACAGTTCCTTGGAGGAACACATAGACCGCTTCTGTCATTCTTGTACTCCTCACACTTTTTCCAGTCTCCATTGTCTATGTATTGGCCTCAGTTGTAATTGTTATCTCTGTAGTAGTTCCGAAATTGGTTCCCCTGACCTTGACGCCAAGAGTCTTGGTTAGACCCTTGTGTGTTAGTCCAGAAACCCGCCCCTTGATCATTCAGATAATTTGCTTCCTCCTCAAATTATGATTCGCCTCCATCATTTTTTGGGTCCTTGCACTGAGAAACCACAACATTCACCTTTTTAGCCCCGGATCCCATAAAATGCTTAGCAAGAAACCCCATTGTGGTTTTCATCTCAATAATATCCTGGTCTCGCTCTTCATCCTTCCTTCTATGTTCCACAGACATACCTACCACATAAGTACCAACTGGAGCCTCCGACTCTCTTTTGTGCCATGCACAGTTGGTTTTAGAGATCCTGTCAAGGACCTCAACAACTTCGGCATACGTCTGACTCATGAATGTTTCGCCAGAGACAGTATCAACCACTTCCTTGGTGTTAGCATTCAGATACCTATAAAATATCTCCAATAATGTATCATCTAGGATCCTATGGTTGGGCACGTTTTTGAGATTCTTGTTGAACCGCAACCATATCATGTGAACTGCTTCAGAATTCAATTACCTAAAGTTGTATATGTCATCTTTAAGATGCAAAGCTCTTGAAGATGGGAAGGATCTTTCAAGAAAGGCTCTCTTAAGCTCCCCTCAAGTAGTGATAGAATCATTTGGCAATTCAGCCAACCCCAGCATTGCCTCACTCCCTAGTGAAAAGAAAAATAACCTCAGCCCATTTGCATCCTGACTCACTCCCGGTAGTTTGTATGCTTTATAGATACCCAAGAAATTAGTCATGTGATTATGTGCATCATCCGTTGCATGACCCACAAATATTCCATTCATGTTGAGCAGTTGGATCATACCACTGGCAATGTAAAACTTTGCCTCAGCATGCAAAGGGGGAGGGACAATAGCTCCAGTGGAACCGACTTCATCAATGTCAACATCATCATTATCATCGAAGTACCAGTGCCTCTGCTAGTCTGGACCTCTGTTCCTCCTAGCACACTCAGCTTCGGCAGCTAGGCGTTGCTTTTAGCAACCATTGCAAACTCTCTATCTCTTTCCCGAGTTTGTTCCTTAGCCAATATCCTGACCTTAACCTGTTCCACTGACTCTTGCTCATGCACGTTGGCTATTCTCCTCAAATTTCACAGTGTTTGTTCAAGTTTGTACTCAATTGGAACAAAGGATTTTCCTTGGCTCCTTGTACTGGGCATGCAAGAACCTAAGACCTGTTAAGAACAAAAACAACAAAAGAAAATAAAAAAGAAATAAGGACCAACAGTAAAGCAAGCACAATTAACAAAAGCCTAAGCCGTATTCACCGCAGCGGCGCCAAAATTTGATGTCGTCAAAATTACACCTCGTAAATGAGATATACAACGGTCAATTTTAAATATATAACCCAACCAGGGTTGGGATCGAATCCCACTAGGAATATGAAAAGAACTTTAGTTAACGCGTTTTGCTAATACTATCGGCTTACTTATTTCCTGGGGGGGGGGGAAGGTTTGAAACACAAAATAATGAACAATTATAAAGACTAGTAGATGCTTAATTCAATTTTGGTTGTATTCAATCAACAAATTGACTAGGATTGTGTTCCCCATGATTTGATAACCACAAGACTTTTATACTAGTGACCTATTCCGGTGTTTAGCATGCAATATTAGTAAGTTAAATTAACCTGAATGGTTGGTCTCCAATCTAGATGATTATCACCATGAAACTTGATCTATATACATGCTTAATTAACCCTTACCCTTAATATCAGATTAGCTATTCCTGGACACGATCATGTTATTAGATGAGGGTTGATAGCCCCAAATCTCCATTGTTATACCCTTTTCCCATTCATTACTCCCTTGATCCGGTGAGTAATAATAAGACAAATTCCAATGTTTGCAACCATTAAGAAGCAATTAAACAAAAAGGAAAAACAATTACATGCAAAAACCCCATTCAAGATTCACTAAGTATTTTACCTATGTATGTTAATTCATCATGGTTACCACAAACCTAGTTATGGGTTTAGCTACTCTTAATTGTATAATAACAATCACAAAATAAAGAAGAAATCATAATTGTAACTTACAAAGATTTGTAGAAGAAAACCACTTGAATTGAATAAATCACCAAAACTGAAGAACAAAACTTCAATGTTGTTTAATCCTTAAAATCAAGAAAAAACTTAGAAACTTCATTTCTTGAACCAAGAATGATCATCCACAACACCAAAATTCATGTTCAAAGCTGGAAAATTGCGCAAAGTAAAATAAACCTAAATAAATTATCTATAGATATGAAACAAATCCTTTCCTAAATCAACTAGAATTCTTGTTAGGCAGGTACCATGATCCTTTGGTAGCTTCAACGGGCCGTTAGAGTGTCCATTTTTTAGGTCGTTGCTTCCCTCAGACTTGTCTTCTTTCATCATCTAGCCTTAAACAATGGCTTGTTATGAGATGCTACGAGTCATTGGTCCGGTTCATTGTTTCTGTCCTCCTGAGCATGGTTTCTGATCCTAGAGATACGGGTTCTCAGAACGACCCATCCTAAGAAGGTACGACCCATCCAATCTGTTGGTTTGATGCAGCCTGCTCTTGATCATTCTTCTCTAATTCGTTCCACAACCGGACCGGATGGTCCGTTGTAAGATAGTATGATCCGTGGGCTTCAACCGTTTCTTGTCACTCTACTTAAAAACTTCACTGAATTATTTGCAATGGTTGACCAGGATGGCCCGTGGTAAGGACCAACGGTCCGTAGCACAACTCGTTTGAGGCATTTTTTCTTTGTTCTGTCCTTTTTCTCAATTTTTATTCCCACGGCCTGTTTTACCTGCAAAACTACCAAAACATGTCATATCCACATAAATATACCTAAATCCATACACATTCATAGAGTTTTAAGCATCGGTAGTGCCATAAATTCACAACACATAAGATAGTTTGCTAAGTTAGATCTTAGGTCGGGTTATTGGCATGTTAGGATAGCAGACAGTGATGAGCCTAAAACTTCTTGTGTAGCTAGGTACGACATATGAATTTCTTGTAACATTTGGGCTAATTATTGTAACATTTGGGCTACTGATTTATTTTATAAAGATGTGGTTAACTTTTTTGGTGTGCCAGTGATATTTTTAGTGATAGGGATGCGCATTTTATAGGTCGATTCTTGTCAACATTGTTCAACTTGATGGGAATTGATATGAAGTTTTCGACAGCCAATCACCCTCAAATTGATGGCCAAATAGAAGGAATTAATCACTTGTTGGAAGAATATTAGAGGCACTTTGTGATAGACATCCAGCAAAAATAGCTAGACTTGTTGGATACGGTGTTGTTTTGTTACAATCTACAAAAGCCACTGGCAATAGAGATGAGTCCATTTTAGTAAGTCTTAGGTAGACATCCTATGACACCACTAGATGTCGCCAAGTGGAGAGTCTAGGAGAGTGTTTAGTTGCTTACCGTTATGTAAGGGACAAGTATGAGATGCTTGTTGAAACACAACTAGTTTTATCAAGGGCCAAAAACACATGAAGAAATATGTTGATTAGCACAAACTCTCATTGGAATTCAAGGTGGGTGACAAGGTGATTCTCAAACTCACTCTGCAAATTTGGAAACAAATTATGAGTAAACAGAGGCATAACTGACTAATTCCTCAATTTGATGGATCATTTGAGGTTGTGGAGAAGATAGGCGAAGTTGCTTATAAATTAAAACTATCGGAAAGTTTGAAAGTACACCTTTCTTTTCATGTCATTTTTCTAAAGCCTTATTTTGAAGTAGTTGTATACTCGAGTAGGAATTAGATGAAAAAAGCTCCTCCTGTGATGCACGCACATTATGAAGATGATATTAAAAAGGTGTTGCAACTTTGAGTTCTTGGGATGAGCAAGAACAACAGGCGAATAGAATTCTTTATTCATTAGAAAGGCAAGTCTGAGATAGATGTGACTTAGAAGAAAAACACAAAATTATAGTAGTTCAAGAAACAAATTGTGGACTATCTTAAGATGGCCTCAACGATGATGTGAAATTCAACTGGTGGGAGTGATTTGTTAGACACTAAGGTTCGAACCTGACCGACGTCAGCTGTAGTATGTCAATAGCTTGTACGATGCCCCTTGGCACGGGTACTTGTGGGTTTTGGAAGAAATGTGTGTGGTTGGATGTCTATGGCATGGAATTCAAATAAGTCAAGGTGCTTGAGTGTTGGCAAGGTAGTCTTGAACGATGATTAGCAAAGGACAAGTACATTGCAGCTAACAGGTACGTGTGTAGGCAGTGGGATGACTCGACTAGGTAGTGGCAGCGGCATTGTCAAGAGCTAGATAGGTGCAAGGCAAAGGCTATGGGCAAATAGACACGACATGGGTAGGAAGAAATGTCGAAAATATTCTATGTGTTAGAAGAAGGAATTTGCAGAAAGCTGACCATGTGTATTGTATGTGTTTCAAATAGGCAGATACATAGCATATGTGCGACACATAGGCCAGTTTTAGCCGAAATTTGAAATGCATGTAATTGTATTTTAGTAGTCTTTAGACTTAGGATCATGTTTCCTGAATTTATGTAAGCATGTATTTGCCAGGGATGCCCCCCCCTCCTCCTTCATTTTGATTGTCGATAGGCAGGCTTATTTGTAAGTAGAATTTGGCTATGGAAAAGATCAATTTTGTAGACCTTCTATATTTGTGAGTCCCTTTGTATAACTGGGAGACAATAAAGGTTGAGAATCTATTCTTGTAAACATTGTGTGTGCTTACTATTTCGTATTTACCTAAATTATTCTAAGTCCATCGCGGACTTGGCATGTATGTGGATGAAGTTGTATAACTACCACGCAGTTGTGAAATTAAATAAATAAACAAACAAATAAATAAAAATAAAATAAATATCACCCCTGCATTAGATAGCATGCATAGTTTGAGAATTTGCACGCCTCAAATTTTTTCGTCACAGCCAAAGCACCCAGAGGATATTTTGTTTGTTGTATGCTCGATGTTTAGTTTATCAGAATATTTGGTGTTGGGTTCCATCGGTGTTCTATTATAGGTCAACCATGAATTGATCAGGTTAATTAAGTGTTATAGTTTCAATAGAGAATCCAACAACCAGTTGCTTTGTCTATGAAAGAGTGATGGATCCCTTAAGATTTTGGAGGAAAAATTGTAGGAAATTTCTTTTGATTGATTAATATCCAACCCCCGCCCCGCACAAACAGAAACTTGGCAACTTCATCTAGAATTTTAGTCTACCATATAAATTTCTGATGCCATGAAGCCAAGGTGTGATGGAAAACAGTCATGTGTAGCTTATAGTTTCACTATTACACATTAACATGCTGAAAGGAGAAAGCTTAAACTTTCTCAAAGGAAGGGACATATAATCAAAAAAAATAAACACTATCATGATTTTTGTTCAACATTTAGGATGAAAGGGACATATGAACATGCTTCCGAGTTTTGATGTGCAAAAATATACATACCATTCATTATATGTGTTTATGGAATAAGATACCAAACCATAGATTCTCAAAAGTGGCATATGCAGCATTTATCCACAGCAAGAACCACAGGCGAGAAGAGAGCCTGCAATAGGAAAATGAAGGGGTTAAATAACAGAAGAAACTTATACAAACAAATAACTCATCAACAATTTTAGGATGAAGTATTATGAAAAAATATTTTCCAAAATATTTTGTGCAAAATAGTTCCGGATAGTTGTAATTTTTTTTGAAGATTTTGTGTATAAACTGTGAGTGAAAGGAGAGGTTTTTTACTAGAAATACCATAAAGCACTTCTTCATAGGAAGGTTTTATTTCAAGAAAAAACATGTTTTTCAATAAAAGTCTCCAATTTTCAAAGAATATTTTAGCAAACAAATGCCAAAGAGATCGAAGAAACCAAGCAACATATTGTAGTCAATGCCTTGGACATTATCCAATCCATGGGGTGCCCATGATCTTGGGCAAATTTATATGCCCAAGTGATACTCATATGTGTCATTTTGCCTTGTTTATCTATCGATGTTTGTACATTCTCATGTGAATTGTAATAAAATGTGAATTTATACCAACCAACATGATTAGCATTGTTTTGCAGGAAAAATATAAAGTTATGGAGCTAAGATGCATGTTGGGAGAGATTGGGATTGGACTCGGAAGCTAGCAAGGGAAAAAGCACAAGGAAAGCACGAATTAAAGGGGCTCCGCGATGGAGCCGTGTCACGCTGCCATCGCGGATGCATTCTGCCTGGATGCGGAAATTTGCCAAATTCCAGTGAAAGTGCGCGTTGGGGCCGTGGCACGTTGGCCAAGCCCCGCGGTTGCATGTCGTGCCACGTTGGGCCTTAATATCTGGACGACTGGATTCCAGTGAGGGTCCGTGTTGGTGGCGTGTCATGGAGGCAGTGCTCCACGATGCACTCCGTGACACATTGCTTGTTATTCCGGGTAAAATTCCCACTAGTATAAATAGAGCACTTAGGTTTATTTTTAATATCTCTGACTTGGTGGAGCAAGAACGTGGGTTACAGGCAGTTGAGGGGACGAAAATCTCAAGGGTTTTCTCTATCTCCTTATTCTTTATTTCAATTGCTTGTATAATTAACACTCATTTAACGATGTTTAATCCACAAATGAGTGGCTAAATTCCCTTCTTGCTGAGGTTAAGAACAATTGTATTGAAATGTGATTATTGATAAATTGGTTTTCATCTTTTCTTCCATGGTTGTTCTATTGATTTTTGTTCTTACTGCATTAATGTGTGGCCAATGTTAATGTATATCTAAAAAGTCCGGTTTCACTCGAGAGAGCAAGAAATTGGAAAGTTGTGAATTGATAGGATATGATCTTTTCTTAGTTTGGGAAAATTCAGAATTGATTTACCTTCAGGATAGAGATATACCTGAAAGTCGTATTAGTCAATTAAGGAATCGGTTTTGTATGTATAGAACATGAATTTCTTTTTATCACAGAGATGTAGGTGGAAGGTTCATGATTCTTAAGTTGGGTTAAATACGAGAGTTTTAATCCATAGGCAATAATTCTTGACTAGCAACCAGAGGAAAGATTAATCAAATTGTATCGATAATTTATTTCTCTACATGTTCATTTTAGGCTCAGAACGCTCATACTTATAGTTCAGACTCAAATTGTATATTCGTTTTAGACTTAGTACAAAATTAGGAAACAAAATATCAAACTCTTCTTCACACTGTTGTTTGCAATTTAGAGTTAAAGTTTATTGACACTCGAGTAGATTGTTACCTTAGTCCAGTCCCTGTGGGATCGATACTTGGCTTACTTAAGCCACTTTACTACTTATTTGACCACGTGCACTTGCGTGTAGTTATACCGAAATAGCCGAACAAGTTTTTGGCGCCGTTGCCGGGGACTGGCAATTGGTAAATTTTTCTTAAGTGTTAGTTTACTATTTCTTCTTAGTGTTGACAACTTGATCTTAGCCTGTATTTTGCAGATACTAATTTCTGTTGAACACTGGCAAGAGACAAGGAGCTCGTGGACTCATATTTAGAGTCGGAAAGACAATTTCATCGTCAAAGGAGAGAAGCTCTAGAGAAAAAGCTGCAGTTGCTCAGACAAACAATCCTGGAGCAACAACAAAATCCACCTGTTGTAAGGGCAATGTTAGTGCCCGAGGAAATGGCAGCTAGGCCGGTCCGCGAGGTGGCAATCCCACATGCTAACAATGTCACATCTAGCATCCGCAAACCTGAGCCAGGAGGCAGGTTCGAGCTTAAACAAAATATGACGCAATTGCTGCACACCAGCGGGCAATTCACAAGTCTCTCTCATGAGGATCCACAGCAACATCTCCAAAATTTTTTGGAGATAAGGACACTTACATTCCCGCTGGAGTGTCATCAGATTATGTCAGGCTTACATTGTTCCCATTTTCACTTTTGGGAGAAGCTAAGAGGTGGTTGAAAGCTGAGCCACCTAATTCCATCACCACGTGGGATGATCTTGCAAAGAAATTCTTGATATGGTTCTTTCCATCCGGTAAAACAGCAAGACTTAGAAGTCAAATTCTAAGTTTTAAATAGAGAGAGGGAGAGAATCTGTATCAAGCCTGGGAGAGATTCAAATCTATGTTGAGGGATTGTCCTCATCATCACCAATCCAATGATGTGTTGGTGCATACTTTCATAGAGGGTTTGGAACCCCACACAAAAATCTTGCTAGACTCAGCAGCTGGGGGACAAGCATTAGAGAAGACATATGAAGAGCTGTATACTTTGTTAAATCGTATTTCACAGGGGAATCCGGAGTGGAATGCGGCCTCTTCAAGAGGAGGAACAAGGAAAGCAGCAAGAGTCTTAGAAGTGGATGGTTTTACAGCTATTGCTGCACAAATAGCTGCGTTATAGAATCAACTTAACACCCACTTCAGTAACATGAGCATGAACCAGTCTCAAGCCCCAGTGAATGTAGTGCAGCAGATTTGGTGTGAAGTGTGCGAGAGTAATGAACACTCAGCTGAGTGTTGTGGAGCAAATCCTGATTCGGTGAACTTTGTTGGTAATGTACAGAGAAATAACCACCTACAGTATGGCAACAGCTACAATTCCAACTGGAGGAATCACTCGAATTTCTCTTGGGGTAGCAACAACCATCAAGGGCAGAGTTCGAGTCAGGGGGCGCAGAGAAATCAAGGAGGGTAGCAGAACTATCAGTAGTAATACAGAAGCAACAATGCACCTCCTCCACCACCCTCACCCAGCATTGAGGAGATGTTCAAGACAATGATAGCTAACCAAGCTCAATTGCAGGCTGACTACGTGAAATTGGCAGCCGATGTAAAGAAAAATCAATTAGCTACAAAGGCGTTGGAGTACCAGTTCGGGCAATTTGCTGGAGCTCAAAACACCAGGCCGAGAGGAGGACTTCCGAGTGACACTGATCTGAACCCCAAGCAAGTAAATGCAGTGACCACAAGGAGTGGTTTGAAACTCAAGGAGGTGGAACCACAAAGACCACCAAAGCAGTCGAAAGCAGGTGATATTGAGAGGGATCACAATGATGATAGGGGGAAGGAGAAGGAAGTTGAACCAGAAAGACCACCACCCCTGTTCCCGCAAAGACTAAGGAAACACAAGGAGGAAGCGTGTTTCTAAATTCATGGAGGTGCTTAAATAGGTACACATTAATTTACCTCTTGTTGATGTTTTGCAGGGAGTGCCGAAGTACGCAAAATATATCAAGGACATCGTGGCGAACAAAAGCAGGTTGACTGAGTACGCTACGGTGGCGCTTACGGAGGAGTGCACTTCACGGATACAAAACAGGTTGCCCACAAAGCTCAAGGACCCTAGGAGCTTTACAATTCAAATTACAATTGGGTAGAGTATCCGAGCTCGCGGATTATGTGATTTGGGAGTGAGCATTAACTTGATGCCGACATCGATCTTCAAGAAGTTGGGGCTAGGGAGTCCTAGACCAACAACAGTGATCTTGCAACTAGCGGATCATTCCTTAGCCAGACCTGATGGCATTGTGGAGGACGTGCTGGTGCAAGTGGGCTCCCTTATCTTCCCGGTAGACTTCGTCGTGCTGGATTTTGAGCCAGACGCGAAAGTCCCATTTATTTTGGGACATCCTTTCTTGGCGATCGGGAAAGCGCTAATTGATGTAGCTGTAGGGTAGCTAACTATGCGAGCGCACGACAAGGTGGAGGTGTTTGAGGTTTACAAGGCTACAAAGCTTCATACCGTGTACGAGGAACTCTCAGTGATCAATGTGCTTGATCGAGCGGATATTGCTCAGAGCGTTGAGTCATGGGAGCCATTGGGGAAACCACCAGAGAAGTGTAAGCATGACATGGTTGGGGACGGTAGTCTAGAGAAGACGTCCATCACCCTAGAGGATGACTAAGCTTAATGACGTCGAGCCGCAATGGTAAACCAGGCGCTGCACGGGAGGTAACCCGTGAACTTGTTGTAAGAGATAAGTAGAAGTAGTTAGCTAAATAAAAAGAAAAAAATAATATATATATGTATATATAAGAAAAAAAATTATCGTGTTGTGTTTGGAACCTTTGAATTCTAACAAATTTCTTGTGGTGGGATGAATTTCAGGTTGAATGGAGGGCAAAAATGCAAAAGATCAAAAAGGAAAAATCGAGGTGAGAAAAATAATAAAAAGTGGCAAAATAGTGAGCCTGCGCGATGGCTCCGTATCACGGAGGGAGTGCTCCGCGTTTCCCTCCATGACACGTTGAAGTGTAACCTGGAATATTTGAAAAATTTCCAGAGTACTGGCACGATGGCTTCGTGTCATGGAGGGCATGCTCCGCGTTATCCTCCGTGACACATTGAAGGCAATTTCGCATCGGGTCACATCGGGTTGCCAGGTGACCCGCGCGAAAATACCCCCTTTTAACCCCTTTTTCCCTCATTTTCCCCCCATTTTTCATCTCCTCTGCGACAAACACCCAAGAATACCCCCTTCCCCAACGTGACATAGACCTAGGAGCTAAAATTCTTCAACTTTTCTTCGATATCGTCGAATTAAAGGTATGTTCGTTAACTTCATCTCATTTCTTGACTAATTTTTTTGATTTTGAGCATGGGAGGTGAGAAAAACTTGCCCTAATTGTAAATTAAGCTTGAATTCATGTAAGTTATTGTTGATTGATGTTCGTAGTATCGTTGTGATTATATGAACTCGATAAATACATGGGTGATCGAAATTCTTGTGAAATTTGTAGCTAGGGTTAGAATTTGAATATGAAGAAGTTAAAATTGAGTTGAAATGTGAAATTCTTGTTGGTTTGTGCATGTTGGGTGAGGTAAATTACGTTGTGCTTAACGTTAATATGCTAAAGGCGTGATGGATTTGCGGGATAATGAAATTGTTGAAATTGCATAGAAATTGGGGGAATTGCATCGGTTTCGTTGATAGAAATTTTCGATAAGTGCTATGTGATGAAATGTTATCAATGGTAATAGTGGATTAGCTGTACGAAGTCTGAGTAGTACATAGAATTTATACCGTCGAACCCTCTGAATGCACGAGGCATTTTTGTTATTGTTTTTTTATTTGAAAGTTAGAAAAAGAGGATTCTCTTGCTGTGATGTTGTGATCATGGCTAAAGACTAAGTGTGGGGTGGCCTAGCTTAACCCAACCTTAGTTGATGCAAATTTTAATTTGACTAACATTTGGGACTGTCTGTTTGATGTGACAGGAACAATGGCAAGCAGACAAGACAAAGGGAAAGGCGCATCTACGTCGGGCGCCGGAAGGAAAAGAATCAGACTGGGAGCAGCAGTCCCAGCAGCACCAGTGGTTTCGCGCGACCAATGCCGTCAATACGAAACCCGATGGGTGACAGAGGAAGGGAAGAAATGGTACACAAAGCCCAAGGAGAACAAATACTACCCCAAGGAGCACATTGCAAGGGAACCGTTGGCACAGGAATTCCCCAGAATTGTCCACAAGATTGACGCTGCCGGGCTGAACTTCATCTTTGAAGAGCCCAAGAAGTACAATCTCCACTTGATTCGGGAGTTCTACGACAATTGGAACCCGACTCTTAGAAGTCACACCATAAAGATAAGGGGGCAGGTAGTCACCTTTGAGCCCCATCACCTTAATGCCATTCTGGGGGCGCGGGACACAGACGCCCATGTACTCCGGCAGCTGAACATCACTCCACCATATGCGGACATCAGACGCACTCTGTGTGGAGCCCGGTCTACAACACGGTGGAGCAGGCATAAGGAAAGGGGCTACCATCAGACATTTCCCTACTCACAGATGAACAGGGAAGCCAGGATATGGCTTAAAATTGTTTGTTCCTGCCTAATCCCGGGGGTGCATATGACAGATGTCACCCGGGATCGTGTATGCTTGGTCTATGCCTTGATGAAAGGGCTGGAGATCAATGTTGGGGCGGTGATTATCTCCGCCATGAAGAGAGCCCGTTTGCATCAAGGGCACAGGTACGGGTTTGGTGGCTTACTTACCACGTTCCTGAGGGGCCTGGATATTGAGGAAGAGGCCCTAGATTACATCCCACAGATGGATAGGCGTGCAGTGGACGTCACCAGAACCAAGGCACCCGACACCGCTCACGGGCCAGTTATTACGCTAGTCGAGCGACATGCTCGGGATTATCAGTACATGGCCTGCATGTTCGGGATGCAGATGCTCTAGTTGCGCATAGGCGGGAGGCCGGCAACAGAAGATGAGTTGTGGCAGCTCGAGCTAGATTACCCTTTTGGCGAAAATGCCAGGGCTCTATGCCAAGTGGGGCCAGCTTTTGTGGAGCCCACTGATGATGATGTCCCCACTGATGAGGAGACACATCATGAGGACCAGATATTGAGTCAGATGATAATGACGAGGGAGATTCATACATGGGTGACGAGGCAGCAACACCTGATGAAGAAGTGGAATACTTCGATTGATCAGGGAATTTCATGGGCCACTTTTGTGCTATGCTAAATTTTTTTAACACTGGGGACAGTGTTCGATTTAAGTGTGGGGTGAGAGTAGTTAGGTGCTGGTTGTTATTGTTATTAATGTCTCTATTCTTTTGTTGTGCTTGGAAAAAATTGTGACCCTGTGATTTTTGTGTGTATGTCTGTATTGTAATTAATGTGAAGCTGTTGTGTGCTGTATGGAGTTGTTGTTAGCTGGTTGTGTAAATAATTTTGTTTTATCAAAATTATTGATATTTTTAAAATTTTTCGTGAAATCTTTTATGTTTATGATTGGGTTTCTCGATGTTTGTTTTTGATTCTTTTACCGAGAATAGTCCCATTGAACCGAAGTAGTAAATAGTGACCATTCCCTATGATGGATGGATGACGACCGTCTTAAGGGAAATGTAGTCAATAGGAGTAGATTTCTTTTGTTCTTTTTAATTTTTTTTCATTTGTTTGTTGTATCCCAAACGTGTTGTTACTTTATGGTTCGGAATTCTAGTTGCGTGTTGTACATGATATTTGGAATGCAAAGGTGATTCGTATGAAAGCATGCAACTTTGTAAATATGTTGAGATACCTAGACCATAGAGTTCGATTCGGTGTGATTGAGGATTAATGTTTGAATTCTTGTAATTAGCTGATTGAAGAGTCTGTGAATATGTCTTGAGTTGAGCATGTGCAAAGAGTGTATGGAGAGGTTTCGATTATTCCATGCTATTGTGAATTGTCTAGAACTTGCCTGGTGTGTGTATAAAATGAAATGAAGGATGTGTATTGTAGGAAAGGATGTAGGCATTTCTTTGATTTAACCGAAAGTTTTTATTCTCATTATTGTACCTACCTTGAATGTACATCCTAGTTAGCCCATTGAGCCTTTAGCCTATTTTTTTCTTTTGTCGAAAAGGTGTAAACCGAGCTTAACCCCTTCTTTTCATTATCCGTGAACTTGATCCAAAACTCTTTAGCGCTCAAGAGAAATAATTTTCCCACAATGTCAAGGAGTGAGAATTGAGAAAAGAAAAGAAAAAGCAAAGTGATGAAAGGAAAGAAAAGGTCAAAGGTGTACTTGGTATAAATTAAATAGAATGAAGACGTATAACTAATATTTGTTATTAAGTCGAGTGTGCTTAAATATATGGGACAAAAATAAAGACAGACTTCAAGAATGGGAGGATGACGGAAGAAACAATGCCCATAAGGTTGATGGGATGTATTGAAAAAGCGCTTAAGGATGCTAGTTGCTATTATTGGTTAGCCCAGTATTTACTAGTTATGTAGCTTACATTACAACCCGTTAAGTCCTACGTGATCTTACATCACGCGTCCTTATATTAGTGGAGTAATACACTAGAGGAAAGCCTATGGTTCATGACATGATGCATGTGAATTCTTTTGGGAGAGAGAGCAAAATCGTGTTTATATGCCCCTGCATGTAATGTCTTTGAGTTCATGTGATTAAAAAGGGGAAAATTCTCTTGTGTTGTGAGGGCACATGCTTGACGAGAGATTGAATTTCGTGTCGGATATCTTGATCAGCTGATTTGCATGAGTTTGCCGATATCGAGAGTCGATTCTTCAGTCTAGGAGGTCTTAATGTGTGAAGGTCATTGTATTGATAAGACTATGCATGTTTTATTGATGATTTGCTATATTAAATAATTGGTATGATCGTAGCTCGGATTGTCGAGCAAAAGTAGCCATGATTGGGTGTCAGTTGCATGAGGTGTAAGATTATTGTTCGGGGACGAACAAGGCTTTAAGTGTGGGGTAAGTGATCTTGGGCAGATTTATATGCCCAAGTGATACTCAAATGCGTCATTTTGTCTTGTTTATTTATCGATGTTTGTACATTCTCATGTGAATTGTAGTCAAATGTGAATTTATACTAACCAACATGATTAGCGTTGTTTGGCAGGAAAAATATAATTTTATGAAGCTAAGATGCATGTTGGGAGAAATCGGGATTGGACTCGGAAGAGAGCAAGGAAAAGGGCAAGGAAAGCATGAAGTAAAGGGGCTCCGCGATGGAGCCGTGTCACACTGCCATCGCAGATGCATTCTGCCTGGATGCTGAAGACGAGCCAAATTCCAGTGAAGGTGCGCGTTGGGGCCGTGGCGCGTTGGCCTAGCCCCGCTTTGCACGCCGTGCCACATTGGGCTTAAATATCTGGACGACTAAATTCCAGTAAGGGTCCGCGTTGGTGGCGTGTCACGGAGGCAGTGCTCCGCGATGCACTCCGTGACATGTTGCTTGTGATTCTGGGAAAAATTCCCACTTGTATAAATAGCACACTTAGGTTTATTTTTAAGCATTCTGACTTAGTTGAGCAAGAACGTGGGTTACAGGCAATTGAGGGGACGAAAATCCTAGGGTTCTTCTCTATCTCTTTCTCCTTTATTTCAATTGTTTGTATGATTTACACTCATTGGATGATGTTTAATCCACAAATGAGTGGCTAAATTCACTTCTTGCTGAGGTTAAGAACATTTGTATTGAAATGTAATTATTGATCAATTGGTTTTTCATCTGATCTTCCATGGTTGTTCTATTGATTCTTGTTCTTACTGCACTAATGTGTGGCCAATGTTATTGTATATCTAAAAAGACTGGTTTCACTCGAGAGAGCAAGAAATTGGAAAGTTGTGAATTAATAGGATATGATCTTTTCTTAGTTAGGGAAAATTGAGAATTGATTTACCTTCAGGATAGAGATATACCTGAAAGTCGTATTAGTCAATTAAGGAATCGGTTTTGTATGGCTAGAACATGAATTTATTTTTATCACGTAGATGTAGGTGGAAGGTTCATGATTCTTAAGTTGGGTTAAATACGAGAGTTTTAATCCATAGGTAATAATTCTTTACTAGCAACCGGAGGAAAGATAAATCAAATTGTATCGATAATTTATTTCTCTACATGTTCATTTTAGCCTCAACATGCTCATACTTATAGTTCAGACTCAATTTGTACATTTGTTTTAGTTTAGTATAAATTAGGAAACAAACTCCCAAAAATCTTCTTCAAACTGTTGTCTGCATTTTAGAGTTAAAGTTTGTTAACACTTGATTAGATTGATACCTTAGCCCAGTCCGTGGGGGATCGATACTTGGCTTACTTGAGCCACTTTACTACTTGTTCGACCACGTGCACTTGCGTGTAGTTGCGAAACAGAGCGAACAGTACATCTTAGTAACACCTGGGTGGATAGAATATCTGGATCTATGTGGTTCTGCTAGTATTCACTGTCTTAAGTCATCTACATCTATAACACAAAGTCTGCCCTAGTAACGAAGCACACCATCTCCCCCTTTGGAGAAAGCCTCCACGTCATTCTTAGAACTGTTTCCTTCAGTTTGAGGAGTATGAGGTCTTCATCCTACTTTGACTTAACCTCTACTACCAGTGAGTGTTCTGACCTACTTTAGATTATGACTCCGCCCTCAACTAAATCAATTAATTGAACTCCCAACTTAGCTAACTTGTGAATATCTTTCACCAACTATTTTCTGCACTCTTCAACATGAGCAATGCTCCCCATGGAAATCCTTCTTAATGCATCTGCCACCACATTGGCCTTGCCTGGGTGGTATAGCACACTCATGTCATAGTTTTTCAATAACTCCAGCCACCTTCTCTGATGGAGGTTTAAATCCTTCCGACTGAACACGTATTAAAGGCTCTTGTGGTCAGTAAAAATATCCATGTGAACTCCATAAAGGTAATGCCTCCATATTTTCAAAGCAAACATCACTGCCACCAATTTAAGATCATGAGTTGGGTAGTTCTTCTCATTAACCTTGAGCTGTCTGGAGGCATAAGCTATCACCTTACCCCACTGTATCAAAATGCAACCAAGGCCAACTTGGGAAGCATCACAATAGACTACGAACCCATTTGTTCCTTCTGGAAATGTTAAAACAAGAGCTATAGTGAGTGAAGTTTTCAACTCTTGGAAACTCTTCTCACATGCATCTGACTACTGAAACTTCACCTTTTTCTGAGTTAGTTTAGTTAGAGGGGACGTAATAGAATAAAACCCCTCTACAAACCATCGATAATAACTAGCTAAACCCAGGAAACTCTTGATATCTATTGGGGAGGTGGGTCCTGGCCAGTCTTGTACCGCTGCCATCCTTTAAGGCTCTACCTGTATATCCTCACCTAAGACCACATGACTGAGAAAGGCTACTGACTTCAGCCAAAAATCACATTTATTGAATTTAGCGAATAAATATCGGTCTATGAGAGTCTACAACACTATCCTCAGGTGATTAGCATGATCCTCTTCATTTCTAGAGTATACCAAGATGTCGTCTATGAACACAATGACGAATATATATAGGTACGGCTTGAATACCCTGTTCATCAAGTCCATAAAAGCTGTAGGAGCATTGGTCTGTCCGAAATACATAATCACAAATTCATAGTGACTATACCGAGTTTTAAAGGCTGTTTTTGGTATGTCACATTCCCTGACCCTAAGCTGATGATACTCGATCTAAGATCTACCTTGGAGAAAACACTCCCTGAAGCTGATAGACCAAGTCATCAATCCTGGGTAGGGGATATCTGTTCTTGGCTGTAACTTTGTTCAGTTGATGGTAGTCGATGCTTATTCCATATTTCTTTCACACGAACAACACTGGAGCACCCCACGGAGAGATGCTGGGCCTGAAGAAGCCCTTATCTGCAATACCCCGGAAGTGCTTAGGAGTAGACCGGGAAGCTAAAAGGCAAAGCTGTTGTAAGTTGGGAAAAAGGTTGCAGGACGACAGGTACCACGACCCGTGGTAAGTAACCACGAGCTATTGTTTATTGTCATGGTAGGAAGGGGACTTGGCAATAGGAAGGTATGACGGGTCGTGCAATGACCCGTTGCGGCTTGGAACAACCTATTGTGGGGAGCTGTGGTAAGGGAGCCCAGATCTCAGTGAGAAAGGATGGATAGTAACCATGACCTGTTGAAGCGTACGACGAGCCATGGTGAGGCTCGTTGGGTAGAAGTTCAAAAGGTTCAGGGGGAGCAATCAACCACTAGTTCAACGACCTGTTGGAGCCTTAAACTACTCATCCTGTCCGTCCGTGGTTTGATTTCGAGATATGACTGGGACAGTGCATAACAAGAGTAGATACCACGGGTCGTGGTATCCTCCAACGACCCGTTGGTTCACCCGTTGTTTGGCCCAGCGATCAGTTTTCAGTGAATTCAGTAAGGGCATTTTCGTCATTTTCTAGTCCTAAGGCCCTATACTACGTCATTTAAGGCTCGTTTTAAGGGTTTCTGAGAGGGGAAAAGCCTACTCTAAGTGCATACTCCCATGCATGCAAGGTTGAAGGCTTGAAGGAGGTTATTCAAGGCCAAATTCAAGGTTTCCTTTGGAATCTGATCTTGGGCAATTTAAGGGTGATAAAATTCCTCATTTCCAAGTATGTAGGGTTTTAATGGGTGTCTTCCTTCCACACCCATGTCCAATTCCTATCAATTAGTGTTAAATTATGAATAATCAATTATGGGGTTTTGATCAATTGCATGATTTTTATATCTCTATTCATGGGTATGATTAGATTGAGTTGATATTGATTATTTACGAAGCTTGGGCGGATTCTAACTTGTTTCTCTTGTAAAATTTGTTTTTCTAAAAATTGAATCTAAAATGCCCATGAGTGAACAGTTCATAAAAGGAGTGATTTATGGTAAATATGTGGTGGTGATGAAGTTGATGATGAAAAGCATGTTTCTAAAACTACCCATGATTTTGATGTTGTCTCCTAAATGAATCGATTGAATTCTAGAATGATAGAGCTTTGGGTAATACCCACATGTTGATTAAAGTGATGATTTTCCCAACGTATGCTTACCACATTGTTTAAAGAGAAATTTTCCAATTCTTATTATAAATTCTAGCTTGTGGTATGTCGAGTAAATACTTCTACATGTAGCTTACCACATGATTTGGAGTAGATGCTCCCACCTATGATTGAGCTTATGGTATGTTTTGAAATAAAGTTTCTCATATGCATGAATTTATAATTGAGATGTATGGCAACATTGAGCTTTGTCGAAGGACAATGTTGAGCTTCATTTCATATGATGTCCAGTCTATGCATGATTTCATTAATGAGCTTTGTCAATAGACAATGTTGAGTTTCATTTCATACGATGTTGAGTTATGCATGATCCATATTGAGCTTCGTCATTAGACGATGTTGAGCTTCATCAATTGAAGATGTTGAGCTTCGTTACATATGATATAGAGCACTGCATGTTTTGGGAGAAGAGTCTAGCACCGAGCGGGTTAAGGATCAATCGCCCTATACCCCAGAACTACACGCTAACGTAGGTTGATTCTATTATATATGGGACCTCCCGTGTGAGCTATCCCCCGGCCCTAATGGCCCATAAGCTTGATATCGATATCATGGTAGCGTCCATCACCCTGGCAAGGTTATGGACGACTCTTCCCACTTGAGTGTGATAGTTAGGATCACATAAACTCTATCGTGGTATGTCAGTTAAGTGACGAGTCTTCCACTGTCTATATCTTCCAAAATTGCATTTTTCATTACTCATGATGGTTACCTTATGCATGCATGATCTAAAAGTAAGGTTTGACTCATTGTTCAACTTTTTATATGAATGTTATGTTTCAGCTTTAGTCATTCGAGTCAGTCAGGATGTTCTAAAGCCATGCATGATCATGTATAATATGAGTATGATCATCCCTAGTCCATCTCGGCTTGCGCTATCCGCTCATTGGTGAGTCCTCATGTTTCGAAAGCTTTTGACAGATTTTTATGGTATTTTGAGTTTCAGTATTGTTCGGGTTAGTTGGGGATGTCCCATCAACCCATTGGATGTTGTAGAGGCTTTTAGACTAGTATGTAGTACTCAGTTCATGTATATGTTCTGTATTCCGTGAGGTTATGCTATGGTTACTTTTCAGCTATGTTTTATGATTGTCTTTCCGCTTATCTGAATAAGATTAGTTGTATGCATGAGCCATGGGTCGACTCGGGGTCCCTTGTCCCGTATCAATGATCCGGGCCTCCGTTCGAGTAGTGACATTATCTAGAAGGTCTTTGAGCTGTTCCTTCAACTCTTTGAGTTCAGCTGGAGCCATTATATAAGGAGGAATAGAGATGGGCTAAGTGTCTGGAAGAAGATCTATGCCAAAGTCTATTTCTCGCTCAGGAGGGACTCTGGGAAGATCTTTGGGAAACACGTCAGGAAATTCGCTGACAACTGGAACTAACTGAATAGTTGGGGTCTCAGAGATAGAATCTCTGACCCGAACTAGATGATAGATGCACCCTTTCAAAATCATCTTCCTTGCCTTAAGGTAGGAAATTAACTGACCCTTAGGCGTTGAAACACTATCCATCCATTCTAAGACTGACTCATTGGGAAACTGAAAACCTGCTGACTCTAGTTCTTCAGTCGACTAAGGTATAACTAGAATGTAACCAATCTATTCCGAGAATTAGGTCGAAGTCCACCATGTCTAGCTCTACTAGATCAACTAGAATGACTTTACTCAACACTGAGACTGGGCAGTTTCTATATACCCAACTGACTCTAACTAACTCACCAATCGAAGTAGAGACTGTCAACGGTTCTAAAAGGACTTATGGACTGATATTAGATTGAATGGCTATGTAAGGAGTCACGAATGAGAGTGTGGCTCCGGGATGTAGTAGGGAATATACATCTAGATGGAAAAGACGCAACATACCCGTTACTATGTCAGGTGAGCTCTCCTAATCCTGATGAGAAGAAAAAACATAAAAATGGTTTTGGCACTGACCGCCATCCGAACCTGAAGTAGTTCCCTGCTAGGGCAGCTGAGGTAGTGGACTGAGACTTTCCTCGTCCTGCTGATGGATAATCTCTTAATCTATTGCCCGACTGGCCATAACCGATACAACCCTCCTTCCCTAAATGACACTCCCTTGGGTGATTCTTGCCACACTTTTGGAAGGTTGGAAATGAGCGACTGCTGGAGACGTGACTCTAGGATTGGGAGCCTGATGCTCCACACTTTCTATCCTTGCAGGATCGGAAAGAAGGGGCACTGGCTGATGTAGGTGCTGGAGGTCTCTGCTGCTGCTGCTGCGGTTGCCTATCGCTGCCTGACCTCTGCTGGCCATATTCAAATTTTTTGGTTCTGACCCACTTGTTTTCCCTCTCCAAATCATTCAGCTTTTCGGCCTCTATCTGCTGGGCATGAATGATGAGGCTGGAGAGGTCAATGTCTTTGATCAGCATCGTGGTTTTGCATTCTTTAAGAACCAAGTCTAAAACTCCATTCACAAACTTGAGCATACAAGACCTCATCTCCGTGACCATCTTTAGAGCATACCTTGACAACTGAGTGAACTCCAAGGAATACTTTTCCATTGTTCTACTATTCTACAACAAATTCATAAATTTAGCAAATTTGGCCTCCCTCAACTCTTGAGGAAAGAATCTGTTGAGAAATGCCGTAGCAAACTCATCCCACCCTACTGATCCTGCTTCAGTTGGCCTCCCTTCCTTCCATTGGTTGTACAAAATTTGAGCCACCTCTTTCAACTGGTAGGCAGCCAAATCAACATTCTCTATAGAATTAACACCCATGATCTGGGTGATATTATACACCTCATCCATGAACTCCTGCGGGTCCTCTCCTTCTTTAGATCCATGAAAAGCTAGAGGGTTCATTCGAGTGAAATCCCAAACCTTGGCAGTTACTGTAGACCGATTCATTTTTACTGGGATCACCAGCTAGTTCACTTGGTTGGTCGCAACTCTAAATTCTGTAGAGGACACTTAATCGTCTTGAGGGGCTGCTGGAGCTAGTGGGGTAGGTTGATTTGCATTCCTGCTCCTCCTCCCATTTCCTCTTCTTAGCGGCATGTCAGATAGAGTACGAGTTAGGAGGACATTTTGGGATTAAGCTCAATGCACGATAAGGAGTATGAACAAAAGGGAAATTTCCTAAAAATGCCCTTGTAGCCTCCCCTCAAAAGTGTGGTGGGCTTCACACCCATGAAAAGGACTTTACTCGACACAACTTTTAGGCATCCTAGGATACTCTAAACCTAGGGCTGTAATACCATGTTTTGTCATGACCCGAGTTTGTACCCTGGATGCGACACAGTACTTGGTGTCACGAGTTACCCTAAGCTAACCCATGGTTTAACATCACATTAGTAAGCTAAATAAACATAGCGGAAACTGAAAACATAACTGCAATATCTGATTTATGAAATAATGAACATTTGATAAAATACTGAGAACTTGTACAAATAGAGAAAAACCAGTTGAACACTACTTTATCTGAAATCCAATTACTAACTGGCGAGTTGCTGGGACAAGCCCCAACTAACTTTAAAGTCTAAAAATAGGAACTGAATGAAACTAAAACCTTGTCTTCAAATAACGAGGATTCACCAATATAGAGCTGCTGAAATCGTCCATGGGGAACTACTGACGCTACTGCGACTCATAACCTATACCTGTATCATAACACGACACAATATGGAAAGTATGCATCAGTACTTTGAATGTACTGAGTATACGAGATGTAGGCAAAACAATAAGAATACATAAATCAGCTGAGTTGACATGAAATGACCAACTATAACCCGAGGAGTTCTATGATATAACTGTGATACCATAAAATAAACACAGGCACTGATTGATGGCCGTAAAACTATCCTGAAATCTAAATAACTGTACTAAGCTAAAACTGAGACAGAGATGTACTGACAAGAAATACTGAACAACTACTGTGGGAGGAATTATAACCGACATGTAACCACGTGAGCTAAACGTGGAGTTTGATGTATACACCTCATCGATAGGACCCAATATACCTTGCTAGGGTAGAAAGGCATGGCTAGTGTCAACTCTGACTGAGGCCTGTTTAGGTTAAAAACCTATGGTGGCAACATAGTTTTGGGATCCTGGGTGCACTGAACCCCGGTCCGCTCGATGCTAAGCCCTACTCCCACTGAAAATCCTAACTAAGACTTCTAGGCTGATAGCTCGAAACTGATATCCCAAGACTTAAGTCAGGAATGCTTATTTGGAAGTACCTTGGGAGTCTAAAGGACCTGATAACTGGAAACTAATTTTCTAAGACTGACCAAAGCTTGTTTGTCTAAAAGTATCATAATCGTCTAAAGAACAACCTAATAACTGGTACTAAAGAGTGCTACTGATCTACTCAAGAACTAACTATAGTCAAACTTATCAGCTGACTTATTGAAAGATACTAAAAAGCTAATTACTGACTGAGATTGAACTAGCACTCAAACTGACTGTTAACTCAGTTGATAGTAATAACATGGAAATTTCAAGAACTAACAGAGTCAAGCAACATTTGCATCTAGAGAATTATGCAAGACCCAAATTTACTGTATCCATAAAAACTACGGGTAAAACAATATTTCATGAAGAGAATAATAACATGCATAATACATAGTGAAAACTTCAATTAAAAGGATATTCATAATCTGACTGAAAGATAACCCTAATTTTGCTCTTCAGGGCTAGAACTGTTATAGATTATTAGAAAGATTTTGGGGCACAAGGGAAGGACAATTCCCTTGTTGAATTCTCACATACATGGAGTAGAATTCCTGAGAAAAATCTGGAGAAATCTGCAAGAAGACTGAAAGCCCTAACTTAGCTCAGAGATGTTTTCCTGAAACTTCTTACATTTTGAAATCAAGAATTAAGAGAAGATGAGAGGGATAAGTTGATCAACCCCTTTAATTCTCTCCTAAACATACCTAAAATGAGGTATTTTAGGGATTAAAAAGGTGAAAAGTTATAAAAATGCCCCTAAATTAAGTTCTGGAAAACTGCCGATGGGATGCAACGAGTCACACAACGAGTTGTTGGTTGATACCACGACTCATTGGGACTAGTCATTGGTCCTGGGCCCACAATCTAAGCTCACTAAAAATGGAACATGGAAGGGAAACACGACTCAATGTGTAAAATTACGGGTCATTGATTCCTCTCGTGGTCACTGGCATGGTTTCGAACAAATCTCGAACTCCCACTAACAGATGACACAATGACTTGTTGGTAGAATCCACAAGTCATGGTAACTGCTAGTTGTCACCACTTCCTTAATTGAAGGATTTCTAGTTCAGGCAACGGGTGGCAATAAAGACTTGTTGGTATGAACCATGAGTCGTTAGTCCTACTCATTGGCTCTAGGGAAGGTCTGGCAGGTTTCTGTACTGAGCAACAACGAGCGATAGAATGACTCGTTACTCCTCATAATGAGTCATTCCATGTCTCATTGGTTCCCGAATAAAAACTTGCATAGAAAACAATGACTCATACAATGTTCGTTGGCACTGACAATGACTCATTGTCTGAGTCATCCTAAGAAAACATTTTCTAGTTTTTCATGCTTAATCTGAGTTTGGTCTAGGAATGTTTTTGGGTGTTACAATTGATGAAATCTATTGCCTAGAGGAATGTTGTGTTGGATAAGACAGTGAACGCTATAGTGGGAAGGGGTGCCTATTCATAAGCACCCAAAAAGTTAGATCTTGACTTGAAAAACAGAGCAAACCCTTCCAATAAGAAACATATAGAAGAACCACCACTGTTAGAGCTTAAGACACTTCCGGCCCATCTTAGGTATGCATTTCTTGGTCCTCAAAATTCACTACCTTTAATCATCTCTAAAAAATTATTGGATTGGTAGGTAGAAGCATTAATCTCTATTCTCAAAACCTACAAAAGGGTCATCAAATGGACGATTGCTGACATTATTGGTACCCCATTAGGGATCTACACTCATAAGATTAAATTGAAAGAAGGTTATGTACCTAGTATTGAGCATCTGAGAAGGTTAAATCCAATAATACAGGAAATGGTAAAGAAATAAATTATCAGGTGGTTAGATATAGGTGTGGTGTACTCAATCTCTGATAGTTAGTAGTTAGCCCGATGCAGTGTGTACCAAAGAAGGGTGGTATGACAATAGTTCAAAATGAGAAGAATGAGCCTGTACTGACTAGATTAGTGACTGCATGGCGAGTATGCATAGATTATTGAAAGTTGAATAGTTTCATTGAAAAAGATTACTTTCCACTGCCCTTTGTGGATTAGATGATAGACAGGCTTGTAGGGAGAGCATATTACTACTTTCTTGATAGATACTCAAGATACAACCAGATCTCTATTGTACCAAAGGATCAAGAAAAAATGACATTCACCTATCCTTATGGTACATTTTGCTTTCAAGTGGATGCTTTTTAGGTTATGCAATGCACTAGCCACATTTTAGATATGCATCACGTCCATATTTTCGGACATGGTGGAAGACACTATAGAGGTATTTATGGATGACTTTTTGGTGGTGGGTGACTCATCGAGGAATTCTTAGCTCACTTATCAGCCGTGTTTAAATGGTGCGAAGAGACAAATTTGGTCCTAAATTGGAAAAAATGTCATTTCATGGTCATAGAAGGAATAGTGTTGGGTCAAAAGATTTCTAAAAAGGTATTGAGGTGGACAAAGCAAAAATTGAAGTTATTTTAAAACTTCTACCTCCTATCTCTGTTAAGGGGATTAGCAGTTTTCCAAGGCATGCTGGTTTCTATTGGTGGTTTATTAAAGACTTTTCAAAAATTGTTATCCCTTTATGCAAGTTGTTGGAGAAGGACGCAAAGTTTTTATTTGATAAAGCTTGCCTCAAGGCATTTTATTTCCTAAAGGAGAAACTCATCACAACACCCATCATAGTGGCTCCCGATTAGAGTAAACCATTCAAAATCATGTGTGACTCTAGTGGTGTGGCTTTGGGAGCTATTCTCAAACAAAAACATGATAAAATCTTTCATCCTATCTACGCTAGCAAGGATCTGAATGCATCTCAAAAGAATTAAACTATCACAGAACATGAATTGTTAGAAGTAGTGTAAGCCTTTGAGAAGTTTCGTGCCTACCTTCTTGGCACAAATGTGGTGGTGCATACTGACCATGCAGCTATTCGGTATCTTATGTCTAAAAAGTATGCAAAAACCTCAACTCATTTGTTGGGTACTACTGCTATAGGAATTTGCCTTCGAAGTGAGAGACAGACAACGGTGAAAACCAAGTGGCAGACCATCTATCTATGTTTGGTGAAGAAGGAAAAGCGGGAAATGAAATGGAGATAAATGATTACTTCCCAGACGAACAGGTATTGGATACCTCATAGGACTTGATTCCATGGTTTATAGACTTCATGAACTACTTGGTAAGTGATATAATACCCGAAAATATGAACTTTCTTCAAAAGAGGAAATTCCTCCTTGATGTTAGTAAATTTTATTGGGATGAGCCATATCTATTCAGAATCTATGCTGATAACATAGTAAGGAGGTGTGTTCTCGAGGCTGAGATGATTTAGATTTTTGAGACATGCCACTCATCTCCAACTAGAGGTCATCATAGTGGTATTTCCACAGCTCAGAAGATATTATAATATGGTTACTATTAGCCTACTATTCATTAAGACGATTATGACTTTTCTAAAGGCTATGATAAATTTCAACAAGAGGGAGGAGTTTCTCGAAGACATGAGTTACCTCTGACGCGCATTCTTGAGGTAGAGTTGTTTGATGTGTAGGGCATATATTTCATGGGCCCATTTGTAAGTTCTTTGGGATGAAATATATATTAATGGCAGTCAATTATGTCTCTAGATGGGTGGAAGTTGTAGAACTTCCAAATAATTAGAGTAAGTCGTTCACTACGTTCTTGTGAAGGAACATTTTCTCTAGATTTGGCACTCTTAGGGCATTAGTTAGTGATGGTGGAACACATTTCCGCAATAGGTAATTTCATGGTCTACTTGAGAAATATTGAGTCAAGTATAATGTGGCAATACCTTATCACCCACAAATAAGTGGAAACGTAGAAGTCTCGAATCGGGAGATCAAAAACCCAACCCAGTCTGAATCTTATCTGAACTGCGAGAAAATTATGGCCAAAACAGTCAACACTAATAGAACAGACTAGTCAAGGAGACTAGATGATGCTTTGTGGGTATATCTCACAACATTTAAAATGCCCATAGGTATGTCACAATATCAACTCATTTATGGAAAAGTATGTCACTTACCTGTGGAGCTTGAACACAAGGCCTTATGGGTACTGAAGAAACTAAATCCGAACTGGAAAGAAGCCGCAAGCATCGCCTATTTATCGTTCTCGCTCGGGAGCCAAAACGAACATGCCTGCTACCTACTGTACTGGACCGCTAAGACTCACCCAACTCAATGAGATGGATGAATTTAGATTGATAGCTTTTAAGGATACTGCAATATACAAAGATAGAATGAAGCTTTACCATGATCAAAGGATTGAGAACAAGGAGTTCACTCTAGGGGACTTAGTGTTGCTATACAACTCTAAACTCCAGCTGTTTCTAGAAAAATTGAGGTCAAAATTGTCAGGACTATTCAAGGTGGTTCAAGTGTTCTCACACGGAGCAGAGCTTGAAATTAAGCATGGAAAAAGTAAATGGACAGAGGGTGAAACATTATTTTAGCAATCCTGAGGAGCTAAAACTTCTAGAGGAGATATTCCTTGATGAAGTCTAAGTAATAAAGGGATCTACCTCATACCGCGATATTAAATAAAGCGCTACTTGGAAGGCAACTCAAGATAACTTAGGTTTTTATTTTTTTTGTTGTTTGCTCAAGTGTGCAAGAAACAAGTTAAAGGTATATAATTGATCAATAGGATTTAGGAAAATATTGGAAGGCTGCATCGACCTAACTCCACACATAGCTGCATGACGCACAGGCCAGGCTCCACACAGAGAGACATGACTCAGAATGGCTAGGAAACACTTAGGCGTGCGATGCTCTACGTTTGTAGAAAAATTAGAACATTCCACAGATGATGAGGATTAGGCCCTGGGATTTCTTCTTTCACCCTTTTTACATGTGCATTATTGTTTTAGCACTGAGGATAGTACTATTGATTAAGTGTGGGATGGGAGAAGTAAAATTCATTATACCATGTATGCTTTCATTGCTAAATTTGTTCATGGTAGGCCTAGATCTTTTTATTGTGATGTATGAATTGAGTCCTACTATCTTGAAGTATTTATGTATATTTTTGGTTTTGTTTTCATTTGGGTTCCCCCAATTTTATTTTTGATATTTTTTCGGTGCATACTCCCTTAGAACCGATTAGAGGGTCTAAATTATTTTTGAGTCATAGTCATGACTGTTCCCGATGATGGATGGATGATGACCGTCTTAAGAAAAAATTAGTCACTGTTAGGAGACCAAAAATTAAGACCTTACGAATGCTAGGTGCTTCACTTAGGGTATCATTGAGACTTTGCATGATTCACTCGAAAATGCATAAAGGTAGAAACACTTAGACTTAATAATGTGAGACATTCAATATGGATATATGTGTTTATGTAATCTTGATTTCCATTGCTGAACCATTTGTGCCATTGTGTGTGTGAGATATTTTTGCCTACTCCATGCTTTCAATTTGATGTCTGAAACTTGCTAGGTATGTGGAAAGAGAAATGAGGATGTTGAATCTAGGAAGTGATATAGGCATTTCTTTGGTATCCTATTTGTATCCTACTTTGGCTACCTTGATTTTAATTGTCCTAGCTAGCCAATTTGAGCCTTAGCCTATTCTTTTGATAGCCATATTACAAGCTTAATCCCTTTTTGTTCTCTTGATCTTTGTTTGATCCAAATGACTCCCGGAGCACTTTAATTAAAAAATAACTTGCATAAAAGGAGAACAACTAGAGAAAAGAGTATAAAAGATAAAGTATGGAAATTAGAAGGAGAAAAGGGTGAAACTGCATAACAAAGAGGGTGATGTGGTGGGGAAAGAAAAACAGAAAGTTTGAATAAAAATTGAATGAATGGATCATGAATGAAAAGAAAATTGTGAATAAGCTTAAATGACAAATATTTTCCTACTAGTGACCTAAGTTAAAAATCGTAAAATAAAAGGAGGTATAAGGAGAAATATAGGAGATTGAAGAATGTGCTAGAAAAGTGAAAGAGTTCTGAAGTATTAAAGTGCTTAAGGAGATTATCACTATCTTAGAAAAATAGTTTCTACCCGTCCCTTATCCTACATTACAACTATTTTAAGTCCTAATTGATCTTAGATTCACATTCTATATTAGTGGAGTATTACACTAAGGGCAAGCATATGGATCATCTTTTGCATGCATGTTGAGTTATTTGGGAGACTGAGTGATATTGTTCTATTTATGCCCAAGTCCATATTATTACATATTGTTATATATCATGTGAGTGAAAGGGAATCTCTCCAAATGGTGAGGGGCACATAATGATAATATTTTGGTATATCTTCATTGCTGAATTGCATATGATTCATGTTGGCTGATGTAGTACGTATTTACACACTTATTTACCATACTTTTCCTTTGCTTAGCTATGTTTTGAGAATAAATTGTGTATGTTTTCCTTGGTATTATATGATATTTGTGAAAAAGAGATAATGCACATGATTAAATATTTTCATGTATGAAAGTGACGAATTTAGGCTTAATTGGAGTTGAAAAGAGCACGTACAACAAAAAGGAGTTGGGGAAACAAGTAAAATAGAAGAAGGCATCGCACAGGCATAACAATGCTATAGCCTGCGTGATGCACTAGTAAGGTCGGTTCACCAAGTGGCGGACGCACCAAGCAGCCGCGCAGGCAGTGTCTAGACGACCCAAAATTTCAATCCCAATTCAAGTAGAAACAGAAGCTACAAAATTAAATTCCAATCCAAGAAGAAACAATGAAGGCTTGATCTACTACTATATATACCCTTGCTTATGTATTCAGGGTGCACTTCGTCCCATTAGTGTCCAACAACGAACATATTGTGTCATTCAATTCTTGCACAATTCCTACTTTACGAATTTGTGTAGTTGAATATTTGTTGGAGATTTATCAAGTTCTTGTGATTCAATATAGCTTTGGATATTTGTTAAACAATTTCGTACAATTGTAAGTATTTCATTATGATTTCTTATACATCTTATGTTATTGTTTCTTCAAGCATGAGCGGCTAAATCTCTTGAGTTAGGTTGTAGGGACCATGATGGATTAACATATATAGGCAAAATAAAAATAGTGATTCATGAATGGTGAATTGAGTGGATTATTATTTTCTTCATTTTGATATTTAATTGCTTGTATCTTCAACTCGCTCTATCAAAGAGGTTGAAGTTAGGAAAAGAGAATAATAGTGGTAATTTGAGGCTACCAATCCTCATCTAATTAACTTGAGCTCTATCTGAGGATAGTTAAACAAATACTTAAGGTGAGGGCAAAATATACACACCTAAATTTCGAGAGGATTTAGGTGAAATTTATCTATGTAGGCCGAGAGATGTTAGATGAACTTAATCGTCAGTTTTACACAAAATTCACTAGGGTAGATTACTAATAAAAGAAGCCTACTACGTTATGAAATTATGGGGAACACAATCTTGAATATGTATCGATAATTTGATAACAACTCAATCATAGTTTAAGATTACTTTTTCTTTTTATTTGCAACCCCCTTCCAAAATATTGACTGCAGGTTAATTTATTCATTGGTAACATACTATTTCTTTCCTATTCCCTATGGGATCAATGCCAATCTAAGTTGGGTTACTAATATGACTCCGCTTTATACTTTATTTCAAGGTGTAATTTTGCCGTGATTGAATTTTAGCATCGTTGCCATGGAATATGGTGTTGAAATAGTTAATTGGTATCTAAATTTGACTTGTAGTCTTTATTTTGTGATTTATGTTTTTTTTCTTTTGTTTTGGTCATAGATTAGCATGGCGAACGCTGTGGCATAGATTAATCTTCCATTAGAGGAGTTGACTGAGGCGCAAAGAATCGAAGATGCGCGCCTGGCAAAAGAAGCCCGACTAGCTGAAGCAGCTAGGAGAGCTGAGGCTACAAAATTTTTTGCCACTTTGGTGAAAAGGAACTGAAAAAACCCCCCTCATCATCATGGACGTAATGTTGTACAGAATATGCTCTACGAGGGGGAGTTTGATAAAGAGGAAATTGATTACACGGGAGCCATTGTTCCACCCCACTGCCAGCTAACACTAAGTTCGATGTGACTAGTACAATGATGCAGTTGCTGAGCATGAAAGGATTGTTCAATGGTTCGTCTGGCGAAGATCCAAACTAGCACCTGATAAATTTCATTGGGATCTGCAATGCCTACAACTACTCAGGGTTTCTCAAGAGGCTAATAGACTTCGATTATTTTCGTTCTCACTAGCAGGGGAAGCTACCCTATGGCTGAATGAGATTCTAGATGAGTCTATTACTACCTAGCAGAGTTGACTGCAGCTTTCTTGGAGAGGTTCTTCCCACCTACATGAAAGATTAAGCTGAGGGATAAAAATAAGAAATCTAGAAAATTACCTGGAGAAGCTCTTTATGAGGCATGGTTAAAATTCAAGATGAAATTGAAGTACTGTCCTATTCACAAGCTTCCTGAGGAGATCCTTTTGGAAGTATTCTATCAGTCACCTAGCACCTCAAATAAAGCTGTAGTAGACAGGATAGTTTAGGGGTCCATGATGCCCTACACTTTTGTAGAAGCCAGTGAAATACTGGATAAGACGATGAAGACCAACAGAGCATGGCACACTAGAGAATCTGAGGTTGTTGCAATAAACTATTCTAGAGGGATGACAACAAAGCAACGAAAAAAGGAAGAATAGGACCAAGACATGGACCATCTCAAGACCCAGTTGGAACTGATCACCAAGCACTTAACCATACTGAATACACAGAGGGTGCATGTAGTGAATGCTTAAGATAAGGAGCCCAAGTATGAGGATCACTACCCTGATGCGGGAGAGGAAGCAAATTTTGTGAACAATCAGGGGGATTTCTGGGCCAACACCCAAGGGTCTAACCAAGACTCTTGGCGTCAAGGATAAGGGAATCAAGGTCAGAACTACTATGGGAAAAACATCTACAATAGATCTGGGGCTATATATAGGGACCAAGGTCAATGGAGGAACAAAAATTCCCCCAAGAATGATAGGAGTGGAGTTTATGTTCCTCCAAGAGCAAGAGAACCTACTATAAATGACTCTAGAACCACAAGGTTAGAGGATATGATGAGTCGTATGATGAAAAAGGTTGATTCAACTAAGGTAGGAGTCAAAGAGATAAGGTATGAGATTTCAAACTTGATTCATCTGGTAGCCTCATATTTAACCGCCATTAAGCAATTAGAGCAGCAGGTGGAGCAAATCTCGGCTACGCTAAATCAGAGGCAAAAGGGCACTTTGCCTAGTGACACCATTCCTAACCTTCGGAATGATGGTCATTGCATGTGAGCTTGACCCAAATAGTTATCTTGATATAGTTAGAGTAATCAAGACACCTGCATCATGCCGCGACATTAAATCATGCGCTGCTTAGGAGGCAACCCAAAATAATTTAAATTTTGTTTTTAGAGTTGATGTGTTCGTTCAAGTGTTCAGGAATTAAGTCTTAAACCATATTATGGTGCATAAATGTTGAAAATAGGTTGCGGTAAAAACACGCCATGCAACGCATGAAGTAGTGCAACGAGCAGCATTTCCAGCGAATGGGCTGGCACTTCGTGGAGTAGGGGTCTAGGCCAAAACCTTGCCAGTCAATGAGTCAAACCCAACCTAAGGAGTGTCTTTAAAAGCAAAAATTCTAATTTTTCTCTTCACTTTTCATGCTAGGCACGTCGAACACCCCTATCTCAAAATTTTATCCAAAAACTTCATCATTCTCACAAATTCTTCCAAACTTCTTCACCCAAATCACAAAAAACATCATTTTTCTTGAAAATCCACAAACAATGGCTCTAAAAGTCAACAAAGGAAAGGGTGTGGCTTATTCAAGATATGGAAATAAAAGGTCAAGGGGAACTCAAGAAGCACCCAATGGGGATGCAAGCATGCCACCACAACCACCAAGGCATTAGGGACTCTGTTGGGCCACGAAGCAAGAAGGTAAGAAGTGGTTTAAAGAGCATAAGGACTCAAAATATTCACATGAATTGTTTGTTGATAGAATTAGCTTGGCATTTGAATTTCCTCATATTATAGATAAATTACATACTCTTGGGTTGAACTTTGTGTTTAATGATCCGGGTGAATGTAATTTGAATATGGTGAGGGAATTTTTGGCGAATTGGGATCCGAAAGAGAGGTCAAACCAAGTTAAAATAAGAGAAAAAATTGTGAATTTTTCACCCGCTATTTTAAATAGACTACTTGGTACACCTAATGTTCACCCATAGTTATTCAAATACCTTATTTTGAGACCACCATATGGAGAAATTAGACATACTCTCAGTGGCCTAAATTTAATCACAAGGTGGGCACATCACCAACAGTACAGGTGTCTTTCCTTTACGCACATATGAGAAGGGAAGCTAGAATTTGGTTAAAAATTATTTGTACTTCTTCATGCCTAGGAAGCACGTGACTCATGTAATAAGGGAGAGAGTTTATCTTGTGTTTGCCTTAATAACTGGGAGGCTAGTTAATGTTAGGGTAATAATTGAGGATGTGTTGAGAAGAGCAAGGGTGAAGAAAGGACAAAGATTTAGTTTTGGGGGTCTCTTGACCTAATTTCTAAAAGAACAAAAAATCGATGAGGAGGTGGTTAATTATTGACTATGGTATGACCCGAAGGGGCTAAATACAATAAAGACAAAGGAGCCCGAAGGCATACATGGTACTGTGTTGTCTATCAGTGAGCGCAGTGCGCACATTGATAATGTTTTGAGTCACTTATATGGAATGCAAATGCTGCAACTAAGGATTTGTGGAGTGACGGAGAAGCAGCTACAACAACTTAACATGGAATACCCACTGAGCGAGCATTCAAGAGCTCTCCGCAAAGTTGGACCAAGTTTTTAGGAGCCTTTTGATGATGATGATGATGCCACAGACAAAGAGCACGCTAGAGTCGACTCTGATTTAGAGTCTGATGATGAGGGAGATGACTCTGAGATGTGGGGAAGCTACTTTTTCCCCCATATATGATGAGGATTAGAGGCCCAGGGAGTTCTTCTATCACTTTTTTACTTATGCTTTATTGTTTTTCCATTGAGGAAAGTGCTATTGATTAAGTGTGGGGTGGGAGAAGTAAACTTCATTATACCATGTATGCTTCCAATGCCAAATTTGTTCATGATGGGCCTAGATTTTTTTTGTTGATTCATGACTTATCTTGCTAGCTTGTAGTTTTTTCTGTGATGATTTTGATTTTGTATTTACTTGGGTTCCTTTAGTTTTATTTTTGGTACTTTTCTGGTGGATAGTCACTTAGGACTGATTATAGGGTCTAGACTTTCTTTTTGAGTCATAGTCATGACTATTCCCAATGACGGATGGATGACGACCATCATAAGGGAAAATTAGTCACTAGGAGAGCAAGAAATTGAGACCTTATGAATGCTAGGTGCTTCACTTAGGGTATCACTAAGACTTTGTGAAATTCATCAAAAATGCATGAAAAGGTAGAAATACTTAGACTTTTGAAACTTGGCTCCTATGCTTGAAAAATTAAGTTTAATAATGTGATGCATTCAATATGGATATATGTGTTTATGTAATATTGATTTCCATTGTTGAACCATTTGTACCATTGTGTGAGTGATATATGTTTCAGTATACTCCATGCTTGCAATTTGATGTTTAGAACTTGCTAGGTGTGTGTGCAAAACGAAATGAGAATTTTCAATCTAGGAAGTGATATAGGCATTTCTTTGGTAGCATATTTGTAGCTCGATTTTACCTACCTTGATGTGATTATTCCTAGTTAGCCATTTTAAGCCTTAGCCTATTCTTCTGATAGCCATATTACAAGATTAATCCCTTTTGTTCTATTAACCTTTATTTGATCTAAATTACTCCTATAACACTTTAGTTGAAAATTTTGCATAAAAGGAGCACAAGTGGAGAAAAGAGGGAAAAGCTAAAATGTAGAAATTAGAAGAAAGGAAAAGGGTAGAAAATTGCTAAACAAGGGGGGTGATATTAGTAGGGGAAACAAAAAAAAGAAAAAAAATGAATGAATGTGTCACACCCCGTAAATTTTTATTGTCTAACGGATGAGCGTATGTATATTGAGAGTTTCAGAGTATGACACATGTGAGGAAGGGCTTGGGGGATGAATATACGAGCATGGAATCGAGCGAGAAGGAGGCCTGGGTCGGAGACCAGGCGCCGCGCCGCGCTAGCCAGCCTGGCGCTATGTCCTGCATGTCGCGCCTTTTAGCCGGTGATATGGGCGGCGCGCCGCACCCCTAGGACATCGACCCTCACTTATATATATATATATGTTTAAGTGTTGGAACTTCATTTTCAAAATATTCCCTCGACATAGAAGTGAGAGGAGAAGGGTTTCTTCCGTTTTTCATCAAATTATGCCGCTAAACTCCATCCAAATGCAAATTCACCTTGGAAAATGGGTTCTAGGCCTATGAGGAAGCATCTCTACGAGTTATTTCTTGAAAATTTTCTTGGTGTACTGGAACTCCGCCGAGTAAAGGTTGTCGGAATTACTTTAAATTGAGTCCTAAGAGGCTATAGGCAATAGGTAAGTATTTCTCCCTTCTAAACTCTCGAAAAATTGTGAGTTTTCGGCCGAATTTAATGGAGTTGAATTATAGTTATTATTATCGAAAGATATCATTGTTTGCCGAGTCTTAGTATTGAAAATAGCCTAATTCTCTCAGCATAGAAGCTGTATTTGGGTGGAATTACGAACTGCAGGTTAGAACTAATTGGATAGACGAGAATCGGCATTCGAGGTATGTTAAGGCTGCTTCCTTTCAGGAAGTTACTCCCATTGTTTAGCAGATATAGTCAATACCTTATAGTAGCTTGTGCTTATAGTGTTGTGATTAGCTGTTACAAGACGAATTGAGATTACAGTATAGTATTCATAGTTGGAAGGTTTATTCCCAGTTTTGATTATTGACGGAGGCGACGTAGGAATTCCATGTTCAGTTGTTTACCGATTAGAAGATTTAGTAGGCGCGTTGTTACCATATTGAGGCCGTAGAGGCCTGAGGGTAGCTGTTAGTGTACCTTGCTAAATTATGCAACATAAGACATAGTTTGGCGACACAGTATTATAGTTCTACGCCTATACATGGACAGGAGTCCAGATGGCTCAGATACAGTTATAGGAGCCCAGACGGTTCAAATACAGTTACAGAAGCCCAGATAGCTCAGATACACTTATAGGAGTGCAGACGACTCAGATACAGCTAACGGAGCCCAGATGGCTCAAACACAATTAAAGGAGCTCAGATGGCTCAGGCACGACTATAGGAGTGCAGATAGCTCGGATACAGCTAAGGAGCCCAGATGGCTCAAACATAGCTGTAGGAGCCCAGACGGCTCAGACCCAATTGTAGGAGCCTACCAGGCTCGGATACAGCTCCAGAGCTCGAGTATAACTTAGTTATAGTATGCCTACAAACATATAATAGTTTTAATTAGAGGAGTGTGCATTGCTTATGCTTGCCGGGGTTTATGGGGACCCAGGTAGGTTATTCTGTATTGGTTGTACCTTCTAGGCTTATGGGGGCCCGGTTAGGTTCTTGTTTGTATATATACACTTGCTAGTTATATTCTAGATTGTGAGGCTATTCAGGTTAAATTCTTATCCTCCCGATTGATTACTTTCAGTCTTTCTATTGTCTTTATTCAGCTTATAGTATTGCCTTACATATTCGGTAAATATTGTACTGATGCCTATCCTTGGGATGCTACACTACCTGCCTGTAGGTGTGGATAGAGGTGGTTCAGGACCTTCCAAACTGCCAGCCAGAGTCAGCAGTCCAGTCAGCTCCTTTCCTCTTGAGTTGATAGCTAGAGAAGGTTTGTTCTTTTGTTGTACAGTTTTTGAGTAGGCCGGGGCCCTGTCCTGACCATTATTCCACTTCTAGAGGTTTACAAGCTGCAGTTTCTTAGTTGTTAGTTTTTGTGGCCCATGTGGGGCATTCATATGTTATATCTTTCTTGTTGGCCGTGTGGGGCCTAGTTTAGCTAGTTAGTTAGCATCCTTGTCGGCTTTAGTGTGAATATGATCGCCTGTTTTCTTTCTGTTATAACTAGACAACATGGTGGTCTTGTCGACCCGCATAGGATCCCTCTTATCGCCATGTTTGTTGTGATAGCTGTTTTCTTTTATAGGTGTTGTATGGCCTTGTCGGCCCGAGGCTGTGTTAACAACCGAGATATAGCTCGTTGTTTTCTTGATTTTGAGTTGCTGGCAAGCACCAGCTCGAGGCTGTGTTAACAGACGAGATATAGCTTGTTGTTTTCTTGATTTTGAGTTATTGGCGAGCACCAGAGGTTCCTATGCCCAATTAGGTCAGCCCAGGTCCTAGTGTGGCAGTAGATGCCAGTCAAAGTCCCCCAAGGTGGGGCGTGATCAACTTGGTATCAGAGAAACATCATATCGTAGGAAGTATGTAAGCCATGTCAAGTAGAGTCTTGTCTATGGGTGTGTTGTGCACCACATTCTATAGAAAAGAGGCTACAAAGAATAATAGTGTGTTAACTTCCTGTCACACCCCAACCCAAGGAAGCGTGACTGGCACCTGGTGCCACCCTGATAGGAGCATAGATGACACCCAAATATAAAACAAAGGCCATAACTGATGAGGTTTAGCATAAAATAACATGCTGACAGTAGTAATCAAGAAAACATGGCAACTATGGTTGTCAAGACCACATACAACCAAAATGCATACACAAGGACTCACATGACCTACTACAACATTTATAACCCAACAGATACCATCTATGAGCCTCTAAAGAGTTTAACAAGTTTATACTGATCGGGATAGGGCCCCGACCTACCCAATATGTACACAAAATCACAAAAAGGTATCTACCAACAAGTTGGAGCTTACCACACCTGTATGGAACTCAACTCAACCTCGGGAACCTCGATCAACCTGACGGTTAGGACCTGAAGGCATGAATGCAGCGCCCGACTAGGGTGTCATTACACAATGTACGGAATATGAGAAGGCGACTATAAGACAAGAGTTTAGAGATAATAGACAACTGACAGAACACAGAACGAAAACCTCAAAAAAATATAACCTAGCAACCCACATACCTGGGACATATAGGAATCTTCAAACAACAATATTACATCACCAATAAATATAAAGATAACACAAGTGAAATATATCATCAACCATGCACTACCAGACCATCTCTCGGCTGTGTAGTTAGTAAGATCAATCCATCTGGGAGAACCAACGCAATCCCAGGAAGGATCAGACATGTCAGACCACTCTCGAATCATGTCTTGATTTGACACTACGGAGGACATCATCCTCAACCCCGTAGGTCGATCAACCCTTGGGCTCAACCCCTCAGTCGGAAACAATCTCATGCGTTGGGTATCCACAAGCCCCAAGGCCTCAATTAGAACATACAACCATAATCACAAACATTCACAATAAATTTTCACAAGTAAGGACCCTAAGCAGTCCCTAATCGACTAACGATGGTGTCAAGTGACACAAACTAATTCTAAGGGTTGCTCGACTCGATGACATACCCACTGACACACGAGCCTAACCCAACCTTGTGACAACATTAACCAAAAACACCAAACAACCAGCAGCTCAACCAAGGGTACACCTATCACGAATTTAAGGCTTCATGAGACAGATCACACGCACGATAACAACACTAACACAAGTCTACGGAAATCATGCAAAAAAAGGGGAACAAACGGCCTACACATACCTTGGAAGTCAATGAACCCAAGCTAGTCGAACCTCCACTCCCAAGTACACCAAGATACTTCCTTAAAGTAGTAAACACACCACCAACACACTTCTATAAGATCCAACAAGAGAAACAATACAAAAGAAAGTTTACGGACTAGTGCTTCATGAATTCGGCGCTAGGAAATCTGAAATAACATTTTACAATATAAACAACTCCTTAAGCATCCTAAGAATACTAAGAACCAACAAAGAAAAAGAACTTTCCAACTAGAAACACGAAGCAGCCACCAAGCTACCGGAAACACAATTCAACGACGCGATCTACTCGAACAATCCAACCCCCCGACACCAAAATCAGTTGGACTTATGACTTCTAGCTTCAAAACCCATAGAAAACCATGGATAGGACTTGAGAGAGGTTTCATAAGAAATATGTTGTTGGAAAATGAATTTTGATGACCGACAACCAACAAAATGGGATTAAATAATCCTCCACCGCCTTACTTATTTTTGACGTGTCTGCTTGGGAAATTGCACTAAAATGCGAATATCTCTTTACTATGAAGCTGGATTGATGAATGGTTTAATGTGTTGGAAACTAGACTCATAGACATTTAATTTGATAGGTTGTACACCCACTAACTCCTTATAGATTTGGAGAAAAGACTCTAGACATTTGACTTAAATTTCAAGAAATCTCAAGAATGAAATTTTGTGATAAATTTTGCCGAATTTCGTTTTACAACTTGATCAACGTCCAATATTAAGTACTATCATAAAGTGACTCAAATACCTCATAAAACTTTCTTCATAGCCTATTAGTATTCTTAGTCCTCTCTCAAAGTATAAATGTATTGCTTAATCTATACGGGGTGTTACATCTCTTTCCTCCTCTAGTCTTGCTACAGAGACATGTTGTATCGGGCAACTCCCTAAGCTTATATATTTTGCTTATCTATAGAGAAGATGTCTGATGCACAACAGACCACAAGTGGTCGGGAGTTGGACACTACAGCGAGAGAGGGCACAAGCGGGGGCCCCAGTCAGAGCTGGCCCGATCTGAGGGCGATAGGGAGACTTCATCCCTGTCTCCTCATCATTCTCTGCTGTGCCAGGAGCCCTCTAGGACGGCTGATATACCAGTACTACCCCCATCCATCCCTCTATCATCGGATTAGGAGATCAGGAGCGCAGTTTAAATGTTGGTTCAGATGATGGCTGCCCAACATCAGCCTCAACAAGTAGTACCAGCTGTTGCCGAGCCCATTCAAGGGCCCAGGAGTTCGAGAGTCTACGAGTTTATTGCTTTGAGTCCTCCGTAGTTTATAGGAACAGATCATAGAGAGGACCCTCAGAACTTCATAGACCAATTATAGAGGATATTCAGGGTTATGCATGCTTCCTCTATAGAATCAGTTGAATTAGCAGTGTTTCGATTACGAGAGATAACAGTTTTGTGGTATGAAAGTTAGGAAAGGACCTGAGGCAGAGATGCACCTCCAACTACATGGCCTAGCTTCTTCGAAGCCTTCATAGGCCACTATTTTCCCCGAGAGATCCGGAAGTCCTAAGTAGAGCAGTTCTTACATTTAGAGCCGGGTAGAATGAGTGTTAGAGAATATGCGTTGAGGTTTGATTCCTTGGCCAGATATGCGCCAACATTTGTTGATACTATGCCAGCCTGGGTACATTGGTTTATTATAGGACTTGCACCAGAGTATGTGGAATCTTGTACCATAGCCACACTGCGAGAGGATATGTACATCTCACAGATTCAGGCCTTTGCTCAGAATATAGAGGAAATCAGGCAACGTCAATACGAGATTGGTAGGGAAGGCCAGGAGCAGCGTCGCAGGGATAGACCTACTGATTTTCATATAGAATTTCAGGGTGGGCCTAGGCCTTATTTGTCAGGTAGGCCACCTAGGCCCCCATTTCAAAAGCAACGGGGCAATAGATCAGATCATCGTGCACATTCAGGTCCCAATAAAAGTTCACAAGCGTCAAGATCACAACAGTAGAGGGGTCCAGATCAGATGGCATCAGCTATACCACATTGTAGTACCTGTAATAGGCGACATCCGGGGAGATGCAGATATGGATCCACCGCCTCTATTCGTATGGACAAGAGTGACACATGATGAGGGATTGTCTGACTAGACACTAGGGTAATCGAGACCAGCAGAATAGGTCCTCGGTAGGTTCATATGCTCCAAAACTTTCTTCAGGGAAAAGGTCCTCAGCTCTAGATGACAGAGGCCAGGGTAAATCAGGGGCATTCGGTTCTGGCAGTTGTCCGGACCGCACTAATGCTTTACCAGGGCGACAGGAGTCAGAGTCGTCACCATATGTTATGACAGGTATGCTGGATGTTTGCTCTCACTCAGTTTATGCTCTGATAGATCCAGATTCCACTTTGTCTTATGTTGCTCTATTAGTAGCCCGAAAGTTTGGTATAACACCAGAATTGCTTCAGTGACCCTTCTCGGTGTCTAAAGCCATCGGTGATTCTATTGTTGCTAAGAGAATTTATGGGGGTTGTACGAAAGAGATCGCCAGTCGCCAGACTTTAGAAAATATAGTAGAGCTAGAAATGATTGATTTTGATGTAATCATGGGTATGGATTGGCTAGCGCCACGTTATACCAATGTGGAATATGGACCAGACTCGTTCGATTTCACTTTTCAGGGGAGGTAGTGTGAGAATAGAAGGCAATGCAGCTACACCAAAAGGTAGGTTCATATCCTATCTTTAGGAGAGAAAGTTGATAGCGAAGGGCGGTATTTATCATATTGTTAGGGTGCGGGATATGCAAGCAGAATCCCTGACTTTTCAGTCCATCCCAATGGTTAGTGAGTTTCCAAATGTGTTCCTAGATGAGCTCTAGGGTATTCCTCCAAAGCGTGAGATTGATTTTTCTATTGAATTGCTACCAGGTACATGACGTGCCCGATTCGCGCGTCCACAAGTGTACGGGTCGTGCAAGTAATATAGTGGCTCTTTTTAAGAACCGGATTGTCGAACCCACAGGGACTGGACCCATTCCTCTAACTATCCATTTCTAGTGTGATGTTAAATGATCACGGGCAAAATAGCATGCCCGAGATACGCTTTATACCTTAATGTAGTCTTGTTTATCTAAGTTATTTTACATACTTTCATGTGATTTTATATAAATGTGAATATATGTGCTAACCAACATGATTAGTCCTTGTTTTGTAGGTTAATAATGCATTTGAGGAACTAATTAACAAGTTGATGAATAGCAAGGAATGGAATGGAAGCAAGTGGCAAAAGTCGGCAAGGAGCATTGCCTTGGCAAGGCTGGCCGCGCCAGGCAACGTGCCACGCTGTGCGTGTGCCGCGCCCAGCGCCGTGCCACGCCCTCGCCAAGCGCACGAGAAAAGGCAGCAAACGGCAGCAGCAGGCAGTGAACTAGCGCGCCAGCGCCGTGCCACGCTAGGCCAGCTGCGCGACAGCAGCTTGCCAACGCGCTGCATGAGCAGCGTGCCACGTTGGCCAGCGCGGTGACCCTCGGCAGCTTGGGTTCCTGAGGCACTTTCCAGAGAGCTTTCGCGTTGCCTCCATGTCATGGAGGCAGTGCTCCGCGATACACTCCGTGACACGGAGCCGTTCCATGACAGGCTAAATTATGCACGTTTTCCATTTACTATAAATAGGACCCTTAGCTCCTAAAATCATGTGGTCACGATTTTATTCTGAAAAACCACCTAGGAGTGAAGGGACAAGTGGGAGAACTCATCTAGGGTTTATCAAATTCCCTTCTCATCTACCAAATTCATGTAAGTATGTTAGTTTAGTATTAGTTAATTGTAGTTTTACGAACATGAATGGCAAGAACCCTTCCTCTAGGGTTGAAGCCATGAATTATGATTGTGCTTTTATGAAATTGTTTTGGGATTAAGTTATTGATTGTTGTTTTCGTCTTGCATTCTGGATTGTTGGTTGTTTTTATGATTGATCACCATGAAAGCATATTTGTTAGCTTGAGTAATAGCTTGAGAAAGCATTACCTAGGTCAGGACATGAGAATGTAAGGAGCATGTTTGTCTCTAGGGAGAGATATTGTGTTAGGATAGAAATATACCTCACACCTTGCTTGGTTGACACACGGGGGTTATGAAAGACCAACTTGGGATGTCACATCACTACTCGAAGAAGTAGTTGTGAGGCTAAGTTGAGTTAAATGGTTAGACGTACGAAAGTCCCTAATCGTTTCCCTGTAAACCACAACATAATTGATTGCCCGCGACTAGAAAATTAAACTCCTCGCTCACAATGATGCAGTGAGGCTAGATTGCCGTGTTTAGAGGCTCGAAAGACCACAAACATGCAATTCTAATTATGTGAAATATCAATTGATAGTTTCATGCTTAACCCATTGCAAATCGTAGTATCGCTTGATTAATTGGTTTTAACTCTATGTTGCTACTAGAGTGATTTCAGAATATTTCGTTGACCCAAACTTAGACTTAATTAATCTCTATCGAAAATGTCTATAACCAACACTTGAGGTATTTAACATAGCACTAGAAATGGATAGTTAGAGGGATGGGTCCAGTCCCTGTGGGTTCGACAATCCGGTTCTTAAAAAGAGCCACTATATTACTTGCACGACCCGTACACTTGCCGACGCGTGAAATCGGGCACGTCAAGTTTTTGGCGCCGTTGCCGGGGACTCGGCGATGTTTTGATAATTTATCTATTTTTGTGTGATTTTTAAATTCTCTTAAGTGTTGAGAAACTTGGTCTTAGTCTGATTATTGCAGGTGACAGGTTGTCCTGCCGAGCTGGCTAGAAATAGAGAGCTTGTGGAACCGTTGCTTGATCTTGAACGTCAAATCCATTTGCGAAGGAGAATAGCTCTAGAGCATAAGCTGAAGAGACTTCAAGAAAAGGTACAACAACAACCACTGATCTTGGGCAGATTTATATGCCCAAGTGATACTCAAACGTATCATTTTTACCCTGTTTGTTGTGCAATGTGTATATAATATCATGTAATTAGTAATAAAATGCGAATTTATACTAACCAACATGATTAGCATTTGTTTTGCAGGTAAATGTGATTTTTAGGAGCTAAAATGCATGTTGGAACTATGTCGGAGTTGGACTTGGATGGGAGTGTGGAAAGACCTTGGAATGCACATTTTATAAGGGCTCCGCGATGGAGCCGTGCCACGCTACCATCGCGGTAGCACACTGCCTGAACAGGAATTAAAATGGCAAATTCCAGTGTGCCTTCGCGTCAGCTCCGTGGCACGGAGAGAGGCCTCCGCGTTGGCCTCCGTGCCACGTTGAGGTTAATTTACCGGACCCTGAAATTCCAGTGAAGATCTGCGTCCACGCCATGTCACGGAGGCAGTGCTCCGCGTTGGCCTCCGTGACACGTTGCTTGTTATTCCGGGAAAAATTTCCCACTAGTATAAATAGCACACTTAGGTTTATTTTAATGAGTTTTTTAGTTTTTAGACTGAGTTCAGAAGTGGAGAGCAAGGACGTGGGTTAGTAGCAGTTGAAGAACGAAAAAGCTAAGGGATTTCTTCTCTTCCTTTCTTCTTTCTATCAATTGTACGTATGATTTACACTCATTTTAGGATTCTACATCATTATTCAAAGAAACTCAACATCATCTATTGACGAAGCTCATAAATCAAATACAACTCAAAGCGGAAATCATGCATAAGAAAAGCTTTAACTCAAATCATACCACAAGTTGAAAGATGATTGGGAGTCTTCGCTCTAAAACCATGTGGTAAGCTATGCAAAGCTTTAACTCAAACATACCACAAGCTGAAAAATATAAGTGGGAGCCTTCGCTCAAAAACCATGTGATAAGCTTAATTGGGGAAATCATCAATCATACTTTGAACATGTGGGCATTGCCCAAAGCTTTGTCATTCTTGAAAATACTCAATTCATATCGAAAACATGATTTTAAATAAGGGTAGCTTGTAAACATACTTTTCATCATGATATCTCATCATCATCATACATTCATCACAAATCTCATCTTTTATGAACTTCTCATCAATGGGCTTTTTCATTCATAAAGCTACAACATGATTTTTAATTGAAAACATTATAAAACTAGACCATGCTTCATAATTAAATAGTAGAAACATATTTAAATCATAGCCATGTAAAGAATTAGGAAATTCACGCATTCGGTTAAAACCTCATAGATTAGTCATAGATCATTCAAGATTTAGAGAGGGATTGGACACGGGTATGAAAGGAATCACCCATTCATAACGCTACATACTTGTTGGTAGCTTATTCTTACACTTATTTAGATGCCAAATAGGAAATTGAAGAGAAATTGAAGAACACTAGCTTGATCACCCTCTCTAACCTTTCTACCTTGCATGCATGGATGAATGAAACCTAAAATGAACTTAACCCCTTTAAAAGCCACTATTCATAACTCAAAACGATGTAGTTTAGGCTTTAGGAACTTAGGAATTATGAAAAAGCCTTACCTAAATTCGCAAAAAATAACTGCCAGGTCATGACTCATGGCATGATCCGTGAGGTACACTGTTCATCTGATCGTCTGCGCTTGTAACGGGCAACCTCACGACTCATTACTGGTGACTACGGTTCGTTGTCACCACCCGTTATGTACACTGCCTCCATGCCAATTATTTTCTCACTAGCTGACCACGACCCTCCCACAAATCGTGGGGACTGACTACGACTCATGAGGTCCTTCTGTCGAGTACACTGTCCTTCTTCCTCATCTTTTCCTTCTCACCCACTCCACGACTGACCCAACGACTCATGGGGCCTGACCACGAGTCGTGGTCATGCCAATGGGGTATCACTTCTCAAGTTCAATTTCATTCCCTGGCCTTCCCCATGAGTCACATCACAACTCATAGGTTGATCTCACGAGTCTCCCCACCACTCGTTATGAGCCTGATGCCAAATTTCAACTTTTCTTTGTTTTAACTCTTAAATCTGATCTTTGGGCTTCCGGGGTATAACAATATCTCCCCTTGGGAACATTCATCCTCAAATGTTGGAAAACATATGGAAAAGAAGAGAAATGAAATTATCATATTCACATGCTAATCATTTAAATCGAAAACTGACGGTATGACTATCTGTGATTCACACTACACAGCTGAACTAATTTGGCACATCCATATACATAAAAGAAACTTGGGCACATGAACTGAACATGAAAACTAGATAGAGTTTTAGATCAAAACTGATACCTCAAGCTAGAATTGAGCCTTTAGGGAATAAATGTGGGTATCTAGCCATCATATCTGTTTCGGTTTCCCATGTAGCTCCCTCAACGTGTTGATTCCTCCATAACACTTTAACTGAAGCTACTTCCTTGTTCCTAAGCCATCGAACCTGTCGATCCAGTATTTCAACCGAAATCGCCTCATAACTGAGGCTGTCTTTCACACAAACACTGTCCACTGGGACAACCAAAGCTGGATCACCCAAACACTTCTTCAAGAGCGACACACGGAATACAGGATGCACAGAAGCTAATTCTGAAGGCAACTCCAACATATAGGCCACCTTGCCAACACGTCTCATTATCCGGTATGGGCCGACATAGTGGGGACTAAATATTTCTTTCTTTCTGAACCTCATCAGTCCATTCATGGGAGACACCCTCAGAAATACCCTGTCATCAACTTCAAATTTTAATTCTCTTATTCTCACATCAGCATAAGACTTCTGGCGACTCTGGGCAGTTTTTAGCCTATCCCTTATCAACTGAACCTTAAATAGCCTTGTGAATCGAATCTGGTCCTATCATCGCCGCTTCGCCAACCTCAAACCATCCAATGGGCGACCTACACCTCCACCCATAGAGAGCCTCGAACGGTGCCATCTGGATACTAGAATGATAATTTTTATTATATGCAAACTCGATAAGTGGCAAATGCTCATCCTAGCCACCTCTGAAGTCAATCACACATGCTCTCAACAAGTCCTTGAGGGTTAGGATTGTTCGCTCCGCTTGACCATTCGTTTGCGGGTGAAATGTTATGCTGAGTTCAACCTATCTGCCCATTCCTTTTTGAAATGACTTCCAAAACTGAGAGGTAAATTGAGTACCTCTATCTGAAATAATGGATAAGGGCACTCCATGCAATCGGACTAGCTCCCGAATATATAATTTGGCATAATCCTCCGCCGAATCCATAGTTTTGACCGGTAGAAAATGAGCGGCCTTGGTCAATTTGTCTACCACAACCCAAATGGAGTTATATTGTTGAAGAGTATGGGGTAAACCTGTGATGAAGTCCATATTAATTTCTTCCCACTTCCAAGTAGGAATGCTGATATCCTGAAGTACACCTCTCGGTCTCTGGTGCTAAACCTTTACTTGCTGATAGTTCAGACACTTGGCTATGAATTCTACAATATCATTCTTCATGCCATCCCACCAATAGGTTTCCTGTAAGTCACGGTACATCTTGGTAGCACCTGAGTGGATAGAACACCTGGATCCATGAGCCTCGCGCAACATCCGGCTCCTCAAATCATCAACATCTGGGAAACATAGGCGACCCTTGTACTGAAGCACACCATCTCCCCCTTTGGAGAATACCTCTACTTTCTGATTCTGAACGGCTTCCTTTAACTTTATCAAAATCGGGTCTTCATCTTGTATAGCTTTTACATCAGTCACCAAGGATGATTCCAATCCGTTTTGAGCCACAACATCGCCATCAGTCGAGTCAACTAACCTAACTCCCAACTTTACGAGTCGATGCACATCCTCCACCAACTCCTTTTTCCCTCCATCCACATAGGACACACTCTCCATAGAGAGCCTACTAAGTGCGTCTGCTACCACATTAGCCTTACCCGGATGGTAAAGCACACTCATATAGTAGTCCTTCAGTAGTTCCAACCAACTTCTTTGCCGAAGATTGAGATCTTTCACGTGAACACGTATTGTAAGCTCTTATGTTCCGTAAATACATCCATATGGACCCATACAAGTAATGTCACCATATATTCAATGTGAATACCACCACGGCCAACTCAAGATCATCGGTTAGGTAATTCTTCTAATGAACTTTTAGCTGTCTAGAGGCATATGCTATAACTTTCCCGTGCTGCATCAATACACACCCAAGTCTGATCCTTGTAGCATCAGAATACACCATGAACCCATCAGTACCCTCCGGTAGAGTTAACACCGGTGTTCAAGTAAGTCGAATCTTCAACTCTTGGAAGCTCTTCTCACAAGCCTCTGACCATTAGAATTTCACCTTCTTCTGAGTCAATTGGTCAAAGGTGCTACAATCGATGAGAAACCTTCAATGAACCTTCGATAGTAGCCAGCTAAACCCAAGAAACTCTGAATATCTGAAGGGTTGACCGGTCTAGACTAGTTCTTCACCGCCTCTATTTTATGAGAGTCCACCATTATGCCTTTGCTTGATACCATATGGCCCAAAAATGCTACGAAGTTCAACCAAAACTCACACTTGCTGAATTAGGCATATAAATGATGATCATTTGGATTCTGCAGCACTATGGCACGCTCCCCCTTGCTTCGAGAGTATATCAGGATGTCATCAATGAACACAATCACTAACATATCCAAGTATGTCTTGAACACCATGTTTATCAAGTCCATAAAATATGTAGGAGCATTTATTAGTCCAAAATACATAACTACAAACTCGTAATGACTATACCGCGTCCTGAAGGCTGTCTTCGGGATGTCACACTCTCAAACTCTAAGCTGATAGTACCCAGACCAGAGATCTATCTTTGAGAAACACTTAGCACCCTAAATCTAATCAAATAAATCATCAATCTTGGGTAAAGGATACCTGTTCGTGATGGTGACTTTGTTAAATTGCCGATAATCAATACACATACGAGGAGAACCATCTTTCTTTTAGACAAAGAGAACTGGTGCACCCCATGGGGACTTACTTGGCCTAATGAAACCCTTATTCTAACAAGTCCTTCAACTGTTCTTTCAAATCTTTTAGCTCGGCTGGAGCCATTCTACAGGAAGGAATAGATATAGGCTGTGTGTCGAGTAGATGGTCAATTCTAAAATCGATCTCCCTCTCGGGAGGGATTCCCAGTAAATCATCTAGAAAGACCTCTGGATACTCACACACTACTAGAACTGACTGAATAGTCAGGATCTCAGATTCAACATCCATAACCCTAACTAGATGGTACACACAATCCTTAGAAATCATCTTCCTGGCCTTAAGGTAGGAAATGAAATGACCTACAGGCACAGCAAAACTATCCTTCCATTCTAAGACTGGCTCACCCAAAATCTGAGCTCTACTTCTCAGGTTCTACAATTAACTATATCATAGCATGCAAATAGCCAATCCATGCCGAGAATAACATCCAAATCGATCATGGCTAACTCTATCAAATTTGTTGAGGTGACTTTTTGAAGGACTGAGACCGGGAAACCTCTATACACTCGTTTAGCTCTAACTGAGCACCTACTGGAGTAGAAACTGAAAAGAGATCTAAAAAGACTTCGGGACTAACTTCGAAGCTATTAGCCACATAAGGTGTCACAAGAGACAAGGTATCCCCCGGATCTAACAAAGCATAAAAATCAAGATGGAAAACTCGTGACATACCAGTAACTACATCCAGTGAGACCTCCTTCTCTTGGCAGGATGCTAAGGCATAGAATCTACTTTGGCGCTGATCGCACCTGCACTGGTAGATGCCCCCTGATGTCCTGAGCGTGCGGGAGAGGCTACAAAACTAGAAGCTGGGCCTCGGCCCCCATTATGATCCTGCCTTTTTTCCTAAGCATGTGTCCAGGCTTCCCACACCCAAAACAAGCACCTATACCTGCTAGACACTAACCCGTGTGACCTCGGCCACACCTATGGCAAACTAGAACACTAGAATCTGCGGGTTTGTTGCTCTGACCCCTAGAGCCAGATGCTAAGCCCCTCTGATCGTGCCTTGGTCTGGATGGAATACTCAATGTTTAAGATGCTGGGCTTGATAAACTCTAATGGGTCTACTGTCGGTGCCACCTCCTGACCTCGGTTGTGAGAGTATGTGGTCATCGATCCTGGCCCTCTTGGCCTCCCTCTCTCTCAGATGCGTCGTGTCCATCTATTGGGCGTACAAGACTTTTCTAGGGAAATCCATATCCTGATGGAGCATTGTGGTCCTGCAATTCTTGTACAAATAGCCTTCTACTCCAGGAATAAATCACTCACTCACGCCCTCTGATCATCCACTAACTCTGGGGCGTACTTTGATAAGCGAGTGAACTCGAGGGCATACTCTTGTACCGTCATCCTCCCTTGTTTCAAATTTAAAAAATCAGATGCCTTCAGCTCCCTCATCTCATGATGGAAGAACCGATCCAAGAATGCAATATGAAACTCATCCAAAGTGACAGGGCCCGCTCCAGCGACCCTACTATCTTTCCATTGGCCAACACAGATATGTGTGACCCCTTTCAACTGGTATGATTCCAACTCCGCGCACTCAACTCCATTCACCCCATGACTTGGGTGATCATGAAAATCTCATCTATAAACTCATGTGGGTACTCATCTACTTTTGCCCTGAGGAACTCCGGCGGGTTCATTCTCAAGAAGTCTCTAACACGAGCAGCCGCTACATTGCCATTTTACGAAACATGTGCAATAGCATGCTTATTGACCTGAGCGGTCAAGGCTTTCGCAAGCATCTGAATAGCTGCCCGAAATTCAACATGGGCAACTGGATCCGATGTCTAGGGCTCCTGAGCTAGTTGATCTTGCTGGTGCCTATTACCGTTGCCATCCTCGTGGACTTCACCATTCCCATTCCTTCTATCCTTCATTCTTCGGGGAGCCATAATTCTGCAATTGCGAATATCACAAATTAGAAGGATAGGGAGACATTTCATCACACGACATAGATCATGAAAGAAGGGAGCACTTCCTAAACATCTCGTAGCCTCTTCGTCATAAGTGTGGCGCATTTCACACCCATGAAAAAGACACTACTTAATGTGGCTTTCAGAAATCCTAGGACACTTCAAACCTATTGTTCTGATACCTAGTTTGTCACGACCCGAATGGAGGCCCGGATTGCAACATGGGACAAGTAGCCTGGAGAGACCCTATGACCCATGTCATAAGCATACATCCAACTCGATCAATGAAACTGAATAATCAACAATATAATCATAGCGGAATCTAAACTTAATCATAACATCAGAATTCACAATCCAAAGGTGATTGCATACATATGTCTGAAAAACCTCTAAACATGATGAGTTGATGGGACAAGACCCCAACTAACTCAACCAAAATGAAACTGAAATACATATAGGAAATCCAAATAGTCTAGTCCTTAGGAGAAGAGGACTCACCAACAATGAAGGTGCTAACTCTAAAGTCGAACTATGAGCGGGGCTAAATTTGAGAGCCGGGTCCTGTATCATTAAACGATACAACATAGAGTATGTGGTCCAAACGTGGAATGTACCAAGTATACAAGGTGAGTAAAATCGCTCAAATAAGTAAAATCATTTAAGAACATGCATAATGTAAAACATAAACAATAAGAATCTGAGAGTAGGGCTTGCATGCATTCTTTCTGAAATCATGATCTCATCATAACATATCATAACGTGATCGATTGACCCAAAATTGAAATCTAATATTTATAAGAAAAGATGAACATTGAGTCAAACATGTTGTAGAACATGCTTACATATGTAAATCTCGTGAGTAGTGCACATGTATAACTGAAATCATTTGGAACAATGGGAGACTCGTCTTTTAATCGACATACCACGATAGAGCTTACGTGATCCCAACTATCACACTCAATTGGGTAGATCCGTCCAAAGCCTTGTTAGGTCTAGGGACGATACCATGATTTTGATATCAAGATGAAGGCCCATTCGGGCAAGGGAAGCTCACAAGGGAGGTCCTAAAGTCATAATGTATAAACCTATGTTGGTGCATTGTTCTGAGGCATAGGGTAATTCACTCTTTGCCTGCTCGATGCTAGACAGTACTCCCAAAAAACATACATATGCTTTACATAGTTATTCAACGAAGCTCAACATCATCTATTGACGAAGCTCATAAATCAAATACATCTGAAAGCGGAAATCAAGCATAAGAGAAGCATTAACTCAAATCATACCACAAGCTGAAAGATAATTGGGAGTCTTCACTCCAAAACCATGTGGTAAGTTATGCATATGAAAAAAATTAACTCAAACATACCACAAGCTGAAAAATATAAGTGGGAGCATTCGCTCCAAAACCATGTGGTAGGCTTCGGGAAAATCATCAATCATACTTTGAATATATGGGCATTGCCCAAAGCTTTGTCTTTCTTTAAAATACTCAATTCATATCGAAAACATGATTTTAAACATGGGTATCTTGAAGACATACTTTTCATCATAATATCTCATCATCATCATACATTCATCACAAATCTCATCTTTCATGAACTTCTCATCAATGGCCTTTTCATTCATAAAGCTAAAACATGATTTTTAATTGAGAACATTATAAACATGCTTCATAATTCAATAGTACAAATGTATTTAAAACCATACTCATGTAAAGAATTAGGAAATTCATGTATTGCGTTAAAAACCCATTGATTAGTCATAGATCATTCATGATTTAGAGAGGGATTGGGCATGGGTGTGAAAGGATTCACCCATTCATAACCCTACATTCATGTTGGTAGCTGATTCTTACACTTCTTTAGATGCCAAATAGGAAATTGAAGAGAAATTGAAGAACACTAGCTTGATTACCCTCTCTAACTTTTCTACCTTGCATGCATGGATGAATGAGGTCTAAAATGAACTTAACCCCTTTAAAAGACACTATTTATAACTCAAAACAACGTAGTTTAGGCCTTAGGAACTTTGGAATTACAAAAAAACCTTTACTAAATTCACAGAAAATAACTACTACGTGGTTCCAACAATTTTTTACCGTGGGCCATAACTCGTGGCATGATCCGTGAGGTACACTACTCATTTGATTGTCTGGGCTCGTCACGAGCAACCTCACGACTCGTTACTAGTAACCACGACTCGTGGTCACCACCCGTCATGTACACTGCCTCTATGAAAATTATTTTCTCACTACCTAACCACGACCCTCCCAAAGAATCGTGGGGACTGACCACAACTCGTGGAGTTCCTTTGACGAGTACACTGCCCGTCTTCCTCCTCTTTTCCTTCTCACCTACCCCACGACTGACCCAACGATTTGTTGGTCCTAACCACGAGTCGTGGTCATGCCTGTGGGGTCTCACTTCTCAAGTTCAATTTCATTCCCTGGCATTCCCCTCGAGTCACATCACGACTCGTGGGTTGATCTCACGAGTCTCCCCATGACTCGTTCTGAGCCTGATGCCAAATTTCAACTTTTCTCCGTTTCAACTCTTGGGTTTGGTCTTTGGGTTTCCGGGGTATAACAACATGTATGAATGAGAACAGTCTAAAATGAACTTAACCCTCTTAAAAGTCATCATTCATAACTTAAAATGATGTAGTTTAGGTATTAGGATCTTAAGAATTAAGGAAAAGTCCTTACTAGATTCACAGAATATAACTGCCAGTTAGTCCCCACGAGGGACATGACGACTCATCAACCCTGTCCACGACTCGTGGCTTCGTCTTTCAAGAGCACTGCTTATCAAGTCAACTGGGCTCATCACAAATGACTTCATGATTCATTACTGGTGACCACGACTCATGGTCACTAGTCATTACATACACTGCCTGAGAGTTTTACTTTGCTTCACCTTGCTGCTCATGACCCTCCTCATGAATCGTGGTGACTGACCACGACTCTAGGGTCCTTCAGTTAGGTACACTACCTTCTTCCTTTTACCTCTTAATCATCACTCCCCACGACTAACCTAACGAGTTGTGGGGCCTGACCAAGACTCATGGTCTCATCCGTGCGGATCCAAATTCCCAAATTTCAACTCATTTCCTGAGCCTCACCATGAGTCACATCACCACTCGTGGTCTTCTCCCATGGGTCACCTCATGATCTGTTATGTGTCTTGATGCCAGTTTTAAACTTTTCTCCATTTGAACTCTCAGATATGATCTTTGGGCTTCCGGGGTATGACAATATCTCCCCCTTGGGAACATTTATCCTCGAATGTTGGAAAACATACAGAAAAGCAGATAATGCAATCATCATATTCAAATACTGATTATTTAAGATAAAAACTAACGGAATGACTATCTCCGATTCAAACTACATAGCTGAACTGAATTCATGAATCATACATACATCCATATACATAAAAGAAACTTGGGCACATGAACTATAAATGAAAACTAAATAGAGTCGAGAGCAAAACTGACACCTCATGCTGGAACTGAGCCAGTAAAGAATAAATGTGGGTATCTAGCCATCATATCTACTTCAGCTTCCCACGTAGAACATTTTGATTCCTCCATAACTAAATCTACTTCCTTGTTCCTTAGCTTTCGAACTTGACATCCAGTATTTCCACCGGAACCTCCTCATAACTGAGGCTGTCTTTCACACCAACACTGTCCACCGGGAAAACTAGAGCTGGATCACCCAAAAATTTCTTTAAGAGGGATATATGGAATACAAGATGCACAAAAGCTAATTCTGAGGGAAACTCCAGTTCATATGCCACCTTGCCAACTGGTCTCACTATCCGGTAGGGGCCCACATAACGATGAATGAGTTTTCCTTTCTTTCCAAACCGCATCACTCCCTTTATGGGAGATACCTTCAGAAACACCCAATCATCCACCTCGAATTGTTATTCCCTTCTTCTCAAATTGGCATAGGACTTTTGGCGTCTTTGAGTTGTTTTCAACCTGTCCCGTATGAGCTGAACCTTCTCCATAGCCTCATGGACCGAATCTGGTCCTATCATCACAACTTCACCAATTTTGAACCAATCAATAGGCAATCAATATCTCTGCCCATAGAGAGCCTTAAACGGAGCCATTTGAATACTGAAATGGTAGTTTTTATTGCATGTGAACTCGATAAGAGGCAAATCATCATCCCAACTACCTTTGAAGTCAATCACGTATGATCTTAACATGTCTTCGAGTGTCAGAATTGTCCGCTCCGCTTGACCATCCGTTTGCGGGTGAAATTCTGTGCTGAGCTTAACCTGAATGCCTAATCCTTTTTTAAATGACTTGCAAAACTAAGAGGTAAATTGGGCACCTCTATCAGATATGATGGACAAGGGCACTCCATGCAATCGAACTAGTTCCCAGATATATAGTTTGGCATAGTCCTCCATTGAATCTATGGTTTTGACCGATAGAAAATAAGCAGCCTTGGTCAACCTGTCTACAACAAACCAAATGGAGTCATATTGCCGTCGAGTACAAAGTAAACCTGTGATGAAGTCCATATTAATTTCTTCACACTTTCAAATAGGAATACTGATATCCTGAAGCATGCCTCCTAGTCTCTGATGCTCAACCTTTACTTGCTAATAGTTTGGACACTTAGCAACAAATTTTGCGATGTCCTTCTTTATGCCATTCCACCAATAGATTTTCTGTAAGTCACGGTACAACTTGGTCGCACCTGGATGGATAGAATACTTGGAACCATGAGCCTTGTGCAACATCCGGCTCCTCAAATCATCCACATCTGGAACACATAAGCTACCCTGGTATCGAAGCACACCATCTCCCCCTTTGGAGAAGACCTCTACCTTCTGATTTTGTACTACTTCCTTTAACTTTACCAAAATAGGGTCCTCATCTTGTCTAGCTTTTACATCAGTCACCAATAAAGATTCTGATCCGTGTTGAACAATAATACTGCCATCTGTGGAGTCGACCAACCTAACTCCCAACCTTGTGAGCTGATGCACATCCTTCAATAGATCCTTCTTACCCTCATCCACATGAGACACACTCTCCATAGAGATTAAACTAAGCATGTACGCTACTACATCATCCTTCTCGAAGGGTAAAGGACACGCATATCATAGTCCTTGAGTAGCCCCAACCGTCTCCTTTCCCGAAGATTGAGATCATTCTAGGAAAACACATATTGTAAACTCTTATGGTCCGTAAACACATCCACGTGGACCCCGTACAAATAATGTCGCCATATCTTCAAGGTGAATACCACCACGGCCAATTCAAGATCATGGGTCGGGTAATGCTTCTCATGAACTTCCAGCTGTCTAGAGGCATATGCTACAACCTTTTCATGCTACATTAATTCACACCCAAGTCCGATCCTTGAAGCATCACAATACACCACGAACCCATCGGTACCCTCTAGTAAAGTTAACACCGATGCTGAAGTTAGTCGAGTCTTCAACTCTTTGAAGCTCTTCTCACAAGCCTCCGACCATTGGAGTTTCACGTTCTTTTGGGTCAATTTGGTCAAGGGTGCTGCAATGGATGAGAAACCTTCTACAAATCTACGATAGTAGCTAGCTAAACCCAAAAAGCTCCGGATATCTGAAGGATTCACTGGTCTAGGCCAATACTTCACCGTTTCTATTTTCTGAAAGTCCACCTTTATGCCCTCACTTGATACCACATGGCACAAAAATGCTACTGAGTTCAACCAAAACTCACACTTGCTGAATTTGGCATATAATTGGCGATCCTTGAGAGTCTGCAGCACTACTCTCAAATGAGCGGCATGCTCCTCCTTGCTCCGACAGTATATCAGGATGTCATCAATAAACACAATCACGAACATATCCAAGTATGGCTTGGACACCCTGTTCATCAAGTCCATAAAAGTTGCCGGAGAATTCATTATTCCAAAAGACATAACTACAAACTCATAATGACCATAACGTGTCCTGAAGGCTATCTTTGGGATGTTGTTCTCCCGAACTCTGAGCTGATGGTACCCTGATGTGAGATCTATCTTCGAAAAGCACTTGGCATCCTGAAGTCAATTGAATAAATCATCAATCCTAGGTAGAGAATACCTGTTCTAGATGGTGACCTTGTTCAATTGCCGATAATCAATACACATGCGAAGGGAACCATCTTTCTTTCGTACAAAGAGAACTGGTGACCCCATGGGGACTTTCTCGATCTAATGAAACCCTTATCTAACGGGTCTTTCAACTGCTCTTTCAACTCCTTTAGCTCGGCAGGAGCTATTCTGTAGGGAGAAATAGATATAGACTGCGTATCGAAAAGAAGGTCAATACCAAAATCAGTCTCCCGCTTGGGAGAGATTCCCGATAAATCATTTGGGAAGACCTTTGGATACTCACATACTACTGGGATAGACTAGATAGTCGGGGTATCGAACATCGCATCCTTAATCCTAACTAAATGGTACACAAAAACTTTGGAGATTATCCTTTTGGCCATAAGGTAGGAAATGAAATGACCTATAGGCACAACTGAACTACCCTTTCATTCTAAGACTGGCTCACCCGAAAATCTGAACTCTATTGCGCGGGTTGTACAATTAACTGAGGAATAATATGCAAATAGACAATCCATATCAAGGATAACATCAAAATCGATCATGGATAACTCTATCAAATCTGCTGAGGTTACTTTTCGAAAGATTGAGACTGGACAACCTTTATACACCCTTCTAGCAATCACGAATTCACGTACTAGAGTAGAGACTGAAAAGGGTTCTAACAAGACTTCGAGACTAACTTCGAAGCTACTGGACACATAAGGTGCCACAAAAGACAAGGTAGCCCCCCATCTAACAAAGCATACATATCAAGATGGAAAACTCGTAACATACCAATGACTACATCCGGGGAGACCTCCTACTCCTGGGGGGATACCAAAGCATAGAATTTATTTTGGCACTGACTGCCACCTGTGTTGGTAGATGCCCCCTGATGTGCTGAGCGTGCGGGAGGGTCTGCTACACTAGAAGCTCGGCCTCGGCCCACATCATGGACCTGTCTCTCTGCCAGGCAATCTCTGAGCATGCGTCTAGGCTTCCCACACCCGAAACAAGCACTTGTACTTGCTAAGCACTAGCCCATGTGACCCCGACCACATCTGCAGCAACCCGATATGCTAGAATTTACAGGTCCTACTCTGACCCCTAGAGCCTAATGCTCATCCCCTCTGATCACACCTAGGCCTGGATGGAACACTCAACACTGAAGATGCTAAGCCTGAAGATCTCTGGTGGATCTGTTGTCGGTGCCCACCATCTGACCTCGGCTGAGAGAATCTGTTGTCATCGGTCCTAGCCCTCTTGGCCTCTCTCTCTCATATATTCCACCTCCATCTGCTGGGCGTAAAATTCTATTCTAAGGAAATCCATATGCTAATGGAGCATAGCAGTCCTGTAATCCTTGTACAAATAGCCTGCTACTCCCTGAACGAATCTACATACTCGCACCCTCTGATCAGCCACTAATTTTGGGGCGTACTTTGATAGGAGAGTGAACTCGAGGGCATACTCTTGTACCTTCATCCTCCCTTGCTTCAAATTTACGAACTCAGCCACCTTCAACTCCCTCATCTCACGAGGGAAGAACCGATCCAAGAATGCAACATGAAACTCATCCCAAGTGACAGGGCCCGCTCCGACGACCCTACTATCTTTTCGTTGATGAAAACCGATGTTTGTGACCCCTTTCAGTTGATACGAGGCTAGCTTCGCATATTCACCTCCATTCACCCCATGACTTGGGTGATATTTACAATCTCATCTATGAACTTATGTGGGTCCTCATCTACTTTTGACCCAAGGAACTCTGGCGGGTTCATTCTTAAGAAATTCATGACTTCTGCAGCCACTGTGTTGACATTTTATGGAACATGCGCAACTGTCTGCTGATTAACCTGAGTGGTCAAGGCCTGTGCGAGCATCTGAATTGAAGCCCTAAATTCAGCATGGGCAATCAACTCCGGTGCAAGGTATAAAGGCAGGAACTGGGTGATCACAAGAGTCTGGGGCCAATCAAGCCAAGAAATACTGTAACCTACTCTTGCAACGTAGTTCTGGGAACCTGGGTGTGCTGGAACTCCTGTCCGCTCGGTGCTAAGTCCTACTCCCACTGGAAAACCTATACTGAACTACTAGGCTGATAGCTCAAAATTGGGGTCCAATACTAGTCAGAGACATATAACTTAAAGTACCTTAAGAGTCTTATTAGGCCAAATTCTGAAACTGGGTTCTAGACTGGTCAGAGCTGCTTATCTGGAAGTGTCGTAACCATCTGAGAACAAACTATAAACTAAACTGGGGTCCTGAGGCTAGTCAGAGCTATATATCTAAATTGTCATGATCGCCTAATGGACCAATAAACTAGATTTTGAGTCTGATTCTGATAACTTGGAGGCACCACTGACACTCAGGAAAAGACTGCAGTCAAACTAATCAGTTGACAAGTTTTGAATAGTTCTGAACAGGTCCTACGTTCTAACTGAACTGAACTACTAAGCAGCTAATCGAGAACCCAACTCGTTTCAACAACATGGGAATTCCATAATATGGCAAAATTTCAACAATTAAAGAAGTCTTATCCGACAAGGCTAAAATCACTCTTATCAATGGCGTATTTACTCAACATATAAACAATAAGAAATATTAGAAAATTCAGCCAAATCACACTTCACAACTAGACGAGATTTAATAAACAATTAGTCTTTACTCGAAAATTTAGGGCTTAAATTCACTTTGGCAAGAATATCAACAATTCAGGTAAGAATTGATGGAGATCATATCAATAATAAGCAAGGATATCATTATATGAGAAATTGACGACAAACAACATGTAATCTCCTCATATTCGAAAGCTCAAGGCTAAAACCTGATAGAGCAACGATGAGAGGGTTTTGGGGGATACAAAGGAAGGACAATTCCCTTGTTAAATTCCCACATATCTGAGTTGAAGTTTTCTTGAAGGATAAAACTTGGACTGCTGCAATGGAGGAAAACCCTAGGCTTTCTTGAACGGTTCTTGAGAGGAGAGCTTACAATGATTTTTCTGAAAACTTAGAGTGGGAATGAGGAATGAACCATTTTTCTCCACTACTAGGTCTTAAATTATGACTAAAACAACGTAGTTTGAAGTTTTGTGGAATAGGAAGTTACTAAATTGCCCCTAGAAATTTGCAGGGAAAAACTGTCAGGTGACCTTAACGGTGACCTAACGGGTCGTGGTCAGTGACCACGACTCGTGCTGACACTTGTTAGGTGCACTGCCTAAAAATTGACTAGGGCTGGTAATGGGTGACTTAACAAGTCTTTACTGGTGACTACGACTTGTGGTCACCATCCATCAAGTACTCTGCCCAACTATTTAAATTTTTGACCCGGCCTGCTCACAGATGACCTAACGAGTCATGGTGACTGACCACTACTCGTGAGGTCTTCCATTGGGTACATTGCCTCTCCCTTAGCCTATCTAAATCCTCATTTCCACGATTGACCTAATGAGTCATTAGGTCTCTCAACGACCCGTTAGGTGAGTGGTTCTATGATAATTTCTGCAGATTTCCAGATTTTCTAATTTAAGTGCCAGATCTAGTCTTTGTGTTTCTGGAGCATTACAATATCTCCCCCTTGGAAACATTCGTTCTCGAATGTTAGAAAACATACAGGAAAGCAGAAAAATACAATCATAACCTTCAAATGTTATTCATTTGACTTCAAAACTGTCAAAATGATTACCTCTGTTTCAAAATACATGACTGAACTTAATTTACCTTTTAAACATACATTCAAAAACATAAAAGTGACTTGAACACCTAAACTGAATCATGAAAGTTAAATTGAGTTCTAGGGCCAAAACTAATATCTCAAGTTGTGATAGAGCCGATAGAGAACAAATGCAGGCATTTGGCCATCATATCTGCTTCGTCTTCCCATGTAACTCCCTCAACCTATTGATTTCTCTATAAGACTTCGACTGAAGTTATTTCCTAGTTCCTCAGCTTACCAACTTGACGGCCAAGGATCTGGACTAGTACTTCCTCATATGAGAGACTATCTTTTATTCCTACACTATCCAACGGGACAACTGGGGTTGGATCTCTGATGCACTTCTTCAAAAGTGACACATGGAAAATTGGGTGTGCAGCTGCTAGTTCTGAAGGTAATTCTAGCTTATACGCTACATTGCCGATATGCCTCAAAATTTTATAGGGTCCCACATATCTCGGACTAAGTTTACCCTTCTTTCTAGGCCTCATCACCCCTATCATGGGAAAAATTTGTAGGTAAACCCAATCATCAACTTCAAACTCCAACTCTCTCCTCCGCACATCAGCATAAGACTACTGGCGACTCTGAGCTATTTTCAATCTTTCTAGGATGAGATGAACCTTTTGCATTGCCTCGTTAATTGAGTCTGGCCCTATCAAGGTAGCTTCACCAACCTCGAACCATCCTATAGGAGATCTACACCTCCTACCATATAATGCTTCAAATGGGGCCATCTGAAAGCTATAGTGGTAGCTATTGTTGTACGCAAACTCGATAAGAGGCAAATGGTCATCCCAATTACCCTTAGAATCGATCATGCATGCTCTCAACATGTCTCCTAGGATTTGAATAGTCTGCTCAGCTTTCCCATCTGTCTGTGGGTGAAAAGTTGTGCTGAGCTTGACCTGAGTGCCAAGTCCCTTCTGAAAAGACTTCCAGAGATGGGAGGTGAACTAGGTTATGAAGTCCATGTTTACTTCTTCCCACTTTCACGTGGGTATGCTGATATCCTGGGTCATACCTCCTAGTCTCTGGTGTTCTACCTTGACTTGCTGACAGTTCGGGCACTTAGCTACAAATTCAGCGATATCTCTTTTCATGTCGTTCCACCAGTAAACATCCCATAAATCAAAATACATCTTAGTTTCACTAGGGTGAATGGAATATCTAGAACTATGCACTTCAGCCAATATCTTCTGTCTTAACTCACCGACATTCGGTACACACAACCTGCCCTGGTAATGGAGCACCCCATCTCCCTCTTAGGAGAAAGCTTCTATTTCATTTTTGAGAACTGTTCCCTTAAGCTTAAGTAAGATGGGATCCTCATCCTTTCTGGACTTGACTTCAACTACCAAGGATGAATCCGACCCGCTTTGCATTACCACAACACCTTCGACTGAATCCACCAATTGCACACCTAACCAGGCTAGTCTGTGAACATCCTTCGATAACTCCTTCTTGCCTTCCTCAATGTGAGCCATACTCCCCATAGACTGTCTGCTTAGAGCGTCAGCCATCACATTTGCTTTACCCGGGTGATACAACATGCTCATGTAATAGTCCTTTAGCGACTCCAACCTCCTTCTCTGGCGCAGATTTAGATCCTTCTGACTCAGCACGTACTGAAGACTCTTATGATCTGTAACACATCTATGTGAGCTCCATATGAGTAATACCTTCATATTTTTAGCGCAAACACCACCGCTACCAACACCAAGTTATGAGTTGAATAGTTTTTCTCATGATTTTGAGTTGTCTAGAGGCGTAGGCTATCTCTTTGCCCCACTGCATCAAAATGCATCCGAGTCCAACTCTAGAAGCATCACAATAAACAAACAATCTATCTATTCCTTCTGGAAGGGTCAGAACTAGAGTAGTAGTGGGTCGAGTCTTCAACTCCTGAAAACTCTTCTCACACTCATCCGACCATTGAAATTTCACCTTCTTATGTGTTAACTTAGTTAGAGGAGATGCGATAGAGGAGAAACCTTCCACAAACCTTTGTTAATAACTCGCCAAACCCAAGAAACTCCTGATTTCAGTAGGAGAGGTAGGTCTGGGCCAATCTTTCATGGCTGCTATCTTGTGAGGGTCTTCTTGTATTCCTTCACCTGAGAACATGACCTAATAAGGTCACGAACTTTACCATAATTTGCACTTGCTGAACTTGGCAAACAACTGGCAGTCTCTGAGTGTATGCAATGTTAATCTAGGTGATTTGTATGCTCTTCCTCATTTCTGGAGTATACTAGAATGTTGTCGATAAATACAATGATGAACATATCCAGATACTGCTTGTAGACCCTATTCATCAAATTCATGAAGGGTTCTGGGGCATTTGTTAGTCCGAAGGACATCACCACAAACTCGTAGTGACCGTACCGAGCTCTGAATACTATTTTTGGTATGTCACACTCTCTGACGTTTAGATGATGATACCTATAATGGAGGTAAATATTTGAGAAACAAATAGCTCCCTAAAGTTGGTCAAACAGGTCGTCAATTCTGGGTAGGGATACCTATTCTTAACTATGACTTTGTTCAGTTGACGGTAATCTATGCACATTCTGAGGGTGCCGTCTTTCCTATGCACAAATAGCATTGGAGCACCCCAGGGAGAGATACTGGGTCTGATAAAACCCTTGTCAAGAAGATCTTTTAACTGCTCCTTCAACTCTTTAATCTTTATTGGAGTCATTCTGTAAGGAGGGATGGAGATGGGCTGAGTATCTGGGAGAAGGTCTATCCCGAAGTCTATTTCCCGCTCAAGGGGAACTTTGGGAAGATCCTCAGGAAATACATTTGGGAACTCATTGACTACTGGAACTGACTGGATAGTTGGGGTCTCAGAGTTGGAATCCTTGACCTAAACTAGATGGTAGATACATTCCTTGGAGATGAGTTTCCGGGCCTTAAGGTAGGAAATAAACCTACCCTTAGGCGCTAAACTCCTTATCGTCCACTCTAACACTGGTTCATTTGGAAACTGGAACTTGACAACTATAGTTCTGCAATCAACTAAGGCAAAGTAGGAGTGTAACCAATCTATGCCAAGGATAAGGTCAAAATCAACCATATCTAACTCTACGAGGTCAATTGGGATGACTTTATTCAGGATTGAGACTGGGCAATTTCTATACACCCGGTTGGGTCTAACTAACTCTCCAACTTAGGGAGAGATTTAGAATGGTTCTGAGAGGACCTCTGGACTAATATTGAACTAGACTGCTATGTAGGGAGTCACAAATGAAAGAGTGGCTCTTGGATCTAGGAGGGCATACACGTCTCGATGAAAGATATGTAACATACCCGTGACTACGTCAGGTGAGCTCTCCTGGTCCTAAAGGGAAGATAGAGCATAGAACAATTTTGATGCCGACCGTCATCTATACCTGATGTGTTAGCCTGCTGGGCTGGTCGATCTACTAGAGCTGATGATATGGTAGATTTGGATCTCCCTCACTCAGCTGATGAGCACTCCTTAAGCCAATGTCTGAGCTGTCCATAATCGAAACAGCCCTCTCGACCCTGCAGGCACTCTCCCGAGTGGTTATTGCCACACTTGGGGCAAGCTAGATACCTGCTCCTAGTGCTAGGGGTCTGATACTGAGTTCCAGATGGCCCACCCTACAATCCTAGCGGGACCGAAAGGTTGGGGCGCTAGTTGAACTGGGTACTGGGGCTCTCTGCTGCTGTTGTTGTTGTTGCTGCTGCTATGGGCGGCTAGTACTACTAGACCTCTGATGTCCATAATTTGACTGGCCAGTCCTTTCTCGTTTGTTCTTTCGCTCCATATCCTTCAGCTTTTCAGCTTCAATCTGCTGGGCATAGACAATCAAGCTGGAGAGGTCCATATCATTAATCAACATCACTGTCCTGCACTCCTTGAGGACCAGATTCAACACCCCATTCACAAATTTCCACATGCGAGCCCTTGGCTCGGCTACCATCTTTGGAGCGTACTTAGATAGCCTAGTAAACTCTAGAGGATACTTCTCCACAATTCTATTGCACTGTCTCAAATTCATAAACTCCTCCATATTTGCCTCCCTCAACTACTGAGGGAAAAATCTATCCAAGAAAGCTGTATGGAACTCATCCCACTCCACTGGTCCTACTCCCGCTGGCTACCCCCTCTTTCCATTGTTCATACCAGACCTGAGCTACCCTTTTTAGTTGGTAGGCTATCAGGTTAGCAGTTGCAGAGGAGATAACACCCATCATGTGTGTAATCTTCTTGACCTCATCTATGAACTCTTGCAGATCCTCACCTACTCTGGATCCCAGAAAGGATGGAGGGTTCATACGGGTGAAGTCCCACACCCTCGCAGCTGCTACAGACCCATTCGTGGCTACCGAAACCAAATGTTGGTTCACCTGGTTGGTCACTATTTGGGCTAGCAGTTGAATGGCCACCATGAATTCGGTTGTAGACACTAAATCATCTTGAGGAGCTTTCAGGGCTGGTGGGGTAAGTCTATTGGCATTACCAACCCTTCTTCCATTACCGCGTCTAGGAGGCATAATTCACTGAAATGAAACAGAGCACGAGTTAGAAGGAGGTTTATGGAATTGAACTTTAATGCACGATAAAGAGTATGAAAAAAAAAGAGTTTTTCCTAATAACATCTCGTAACCTCCTCATCATAAGTGTGGCGCACTTCACACCCATGAAAAGGACTCTAATCGATGCGGCTTTCAGACATTTCGAGGATAATCTAAACCTAGCGCTCTGATACCAAGTTTGTCACGCCCCGAGTCTACACCCTGGACGGGACACAATACTTGAAGCCACAAGTGACCCCAAGTCAAACCCTGGTCTATCATATACTGGTATTTTGAGTAAAAAGAATATAGTGGAAGCTTTGAAATAACAGCATAAAGCATTTATGAAAATAAAAACCGAGAATATAAGGTTTAAGAACATCTGAAGTCTGGAATTAATTCTGTGTCTGAAAGCCCTCTAATTGATGAGTTGCTGGGACAAGCCCCAGCTAACTCTAAGCCTATCGAAAAATAATGAACTAACTGAAAGAAATAAAATAAGGCCCTCAAAAGATGAGGACTCACACTTCAACTACTGAGGAGGAGGATCTGAACTGCGGCAACTAACGGTGCTGAGTTTGAGAACCTGCAACTGTACCATGAAATGATACAGCATAAAAGTATGCGTCAGTACTTTGAATGTACTGAGTAAGTGGGAGAAAATATAACTGAATATAAAGTCTGAATTGAAATGACATGCAATGACCAACAAGTAAACTAAACTAAACTACTAAAGTAAACTAAAATGGTCAAGATAACCCTGTCTGATGGTCAAAGACATGTCCTAAGTCTGAAAGTTCTGAGTTTGAAATACTGTACTGAACTGGGCTAATTTAATAGAACTAGAACTGCACTGAGCTGCTTATTCTGAAATAGAACTGGACTGACTAGTGGGAGAGTCTATAACCGACATATAACCACGTGAGCAAGACGTGGAGTCCGATGTATACACCTTATCGATAGGCTAATATACCTTTTTGGGGTATAAAGGCATGAACTGGGTGATCAAAAGAGTCTGGGGCCAATCAGGCCAAATAATACTATAACCTATGTTGGCAACGTAGTTCTGGGAACCTGGGTGCGCTGGAACCCCGGCCCGCTTGGCGCTAAGTCCTACTCCCACTGAAAAACCTATACTGAACTACTGGGCTGATAACTCAAAATTGGGGTCCAAGACAAGTTAGGGACATATAACTGAAAGTACCCTGAGAGTCTTGTCAGACCAGATTCTGAAACTGAGTTCTAGACTAGTCAGAGCTGCTTATCTGGAAGCGTCGTAACCATCTGAGAATAAACTATAAACTAAACTGGGGTCCTGAGGCTAGTCAGAGCTATATATCTAAAATGTCATGACCGCCTAATGGACAAATAAATAAGATTGTGAGTCTAATTCTGATAATTGGGAGGCACCACTGACACCTCAGGAAAAGACTTTAGTCAAACTGATAAGTTGACAAGTTTTGAATAGTTCTGAACAGGTCCCATGTTCTAAATAAACTGAACTACTAAGCAGTTCATCGAGAACCCAACTCGTCCCAACAACACGGGAATCCCATAATATGGAAAAATTTCAAGAATTAAAGAAATATTATCCAACAAGGCTAAAATCATTCTTATCAGTGGAGTATTTACTCAATATATAAACAATAAGAAATATTAGAAAATTCAGCCCAAATCACATTTCATAACTAGATGGAATTTAATACACAATTAGTCATTACTCAAAAATTTAGGGCTTAAATTCACTTTGGCAAGAATATCAACAATTCAGGTAAGAATTGATGGGGATCATATCAATAATAAGAAAGGATATAATTCTATGTGAAATTGACGAAAAACAACATGTAATCTCCTCGTATTCGAAAGCACATGGCTAAAACTGATAGAGAAACGATGAGAGGGTTTTGGGGGGACCCAAGGGATGGAAAATTCCCTTGTTAAATTCCCACATACCTGAGTTGAAGTTTTCTTGAAGGAGAAAACTTGGACTACTAAAATGGAGGAAAACCCTAGGCTTGCTTGAAGGGTTCTTGAGAGAAGAGCTTACGATGATTTTTCTGAAAACATAAAGTGGGAATGAGGAATGAACAATTTTTCTCCATTACTAGGTCTTAAATTATGACTAAACGACGTAGTTTGAAGTTTAGGGGAATAGGAAATTATTAAATAGCCCTTAGAAAGTCGCAGGAAAAAACTGTCAAGTGACCCTAACAGGTGACCTAACGGGTCGTGGTCAGTGACCACGACTCGTGGTGACACTCGTTAGGTGCACTCCCTAAAAATCGACTAGGGCTGGTAACGGCGGACATAACCAGTCGTTATTGGTGATCACGAGTCGTGGTCACCATCCGTCTAGTACACTACCTAACTACTTAAATTCCTGACCCGGCCTACTCACGAATGATCTAACGGGTCGTGGTGACTGACCATAACTCGTGAGGTCTTTCGTTGGGTACACTGCCTCTCCCTTAGCTTATCTAAATCCTCCTTCCCACGATTAACCTAGCGAGTCATTAGGTCTCTCAATGACCCGTTAGGTGAGTCATTATGTGACAATTTCTGCAGATTTCCAGATTTTCTGATTTGAGTCCTAGATCTAGTCTTTCAGTTGCTGGGGCATTACAAAAATACTCAATTTACATCGAAAACATGATTATAAATGTGGGTAGCTTGAAAATATTCTTTTCATCATAATCATACATTCATCACAAATCTCATTTTTCATGAACTTCTCGTCAATAGGCTTTTTAATTCATAAAACTTGAAAGATGATTATTAATTGAAAACAATATAAAACTTTCACATAAATCATAATTCAATAGTAGAAACATATTTAAATCATATCCATGCAAAGAATTGGAAATTCATGATTTAGAGAGGGATTGGGAATGGGTTTGAAAGGGATTCACACACTTATAACCCTAGATACCTGATGGTAGCTGATTCTTACATTTCTTTGATTGCCTAAGAGGAATTGAAGAGAATTTGAAGAATAAAAAGCTTGATCACCCCCTCTAACTTCTATTTTTGCATGCATGAATGAGAATAGTCTAAAATGAACTTAACCCTCTTAAAATTCATCATTCATAATTCACGACGATGTAGTTTAGGCCTTATGATCTTAGGAATTACGGAAAATCCCTTATTAGATTCGCAGAAGATAACTGCTAATCCGTCCCCACGAGGGACATGATGACTCGTCACTCCTGGCCACAATTCGTGCCATCATCTGTCAACTATACTACTTATCAAGTCATTTGGGCTCGTCACAAATGACTTCACGATTCGTTACTGGTGACAACGACTCATGGTCACCACTCGTCACATACACTGCCTGAGATTTTTAATTTGCTTCACCATGCTGCTCACGACCCTCCTCACGAATTGTGGTGACTGACCATGACTCATGATGTCCTTTCGTTAGGTACACCGCCTTCTTCCTTTTCCTTCTCAATCATCACGACTGACCTAATGAGTCGTGGGGCCTGAGCACGACTTGTGGTCTCATCCGTGGGGATCCAAATTCCCAAATTTCAACTCATCTCTGGAGCCTCACCATGAGTCACATCACGACTTATGGTCTGCGGGTCATCTCACGACCCGCTCTGATCTTTGGGCTTCCGGGGTATGACACCACCCACACAGATATACCTCATTATATAGGTACTAACTCCTCATAACCGTAACATGCTATGTTTTTTGCTATTTATCAATTAGTCAAGTCTTGTATTATCTATCACAATAATAAAACACACAAAGTAACCTTCACAATTCATTGGTTCAACCTTTCCTACCCTCTCACCTAGGGGTAGGGTATTATCTATGACATAAATGAATTCTTTAGAATTTAGATCAAATATGATTCATATTAATTCCAATTCACGACCACTTACTCGAACCTATAATTATCACTTTAACCTATTCATTGCAAGGAAACTTCATTGACACATGATAAAGAGCGTATTTACGTATTTCTTAGCCATATTTTATCTATACTTTACTATATTTTGAGAACAAATTATGTGTGTTTCATATATTTTATGATATATTTGTGAAGAAAAAAGATAATGCACATGATTAGATACTTTCAGGGCTTAAAATGATGGATTTAGGCTTAAATGTGGCTTAAAAGAGCAAGAATGGCCAAACTGGGTTGACAAGATGAATATATAGAAGTTGGCAGCTCATAGGAATAGTTGTGCTATGGCCTGCTCCCCGCACAGGCCAAGTAAGTGCAATCAGAGGTGCAACGTGCCAAACGTGCCAGTTTAAAGAGGGGTGCGGCACACTGCTTAGTCCAGACAACCAAAAAAGTCAAAGCCCAATTCTACTGGGAACAGAAGCTACAAAACCCAATTGAAATTCAAGAAGAAATAATGAAGGCTTAATCTACTATTATAAATATCCTCTCTTAAAATATTTTAGAGGGACCACCAACTATTATTGGATTGTCACATAATCTAATTCTTCATATTAGAAAATAGTAGTGTTGTTGCACAATTAATACTTTGAGAATTTGTGTAGTAATTTAATTGACAATTGTGGAATTTCATCATGTTCTTGTAATTCAATTAGTCTAGGAGATTTTCTATGCAAATAAAAAATTCTTGTAGGTATTTCATTATGAATTCTTCTGCATTTTTTATTTATTTTCTCATAAACATGAGAGGCTAAATCTCATGGCTTGAGTTATGGAAATCATGATGGATTAACAAATGTAGGAATAATAAAATAGTAATTCTTGAATGGTGGATTGTTATTCTCTTTAGTTTAATTAAGTTTTAGTAGATGCAAACATCAAAACGTGCGTGTATCTTTGATAACGCTCAACCACACCTCTTCCTGAAGTATGAAGTGGACGTTGTCAATAAAGAACCCAACTAGAGGTTGGGGTAGATCCCACAGGGAATATGGAAGAGCTAGATTACAGCTGGAATTGAACTTGTGAGGTAGTTACTTAAAAATAATTATCAAAATTATGGTTTTGAATCAATATTAAAGGATAACTAGGGTTTGTGCTCGCCATAGGTTCATAACTGCTTTGGGTATACACTCATGATCATCACCAATACTTATAGAATTGATAACTTAGGTTTATTCAAACGACTGACCAATCCCTATTGAATGACTATACTCAATCACTCGACCAAGTCTCATGAGCGGTTTTAAACTATCTGTTATCACTAAGTTCCAGATTTAACTATCCTGCAACCACAGCTCAAGTTAATACAATGATCATCAAGATCAAGTCTCCATTGTAATTCTCTTTTCATAATCTCTACCTCTTAGACCTAAGAAAGTAAAGAATTTGGGCATGTCTTAATGTTGCACACCATTAAGAAACATTTAAGCATGAAGAGAATACAATATAAGTGGTTGTATTGGTTTTAGAATCACTTTGTGCAACCCTAGCTTGTTAATCCACCATGGTTCCCACAACTCTAGCTATAGAGGTTTAGCCTCTCATAGTTGTAAGGTTCTGATTTGCATTTATGATTAAGAACATAAATCAATACTTACAATTATAGATGAGAAAAACACTTCCTTTAATTAATCACCAAAATCTTGAAGAACAAGTAGCAAGAACAATATGAATATAAGAAAAGGTTGATCACAAGTTGAATCAACTCAATTCTCCCAAAGATCTCGTCTCTCTCGAACTCTACTCTTTTTTTTCTTATCTCTACTCTCTCTACCGAAAAATAAGACATAAAATGTATTTATACAGACACAAGAATCCTTCTCCTAGGCTAATAGGATGAATTTCAATATCTGGTACCGCAGTCGTCATGAGCCAACATACAATCTGTAGCAGCATCCTACGATCCGTAGCTTCCTTTCGTACCTTGTATGTTAGGCTGAATTTTGGCTAAGTGTTGTATACTTGTATGATTCGTACCTCCATCCTATGATCCGTACTGAGATCCCGTGGTTTGATTCTAAAAGTTTGGAATTCTTCTGAAGTTTATCACGACCGTCATGGTACGACTCGTACCTTCATCCCATGGTTCGTACTTTCTTTCCGTAGTAGGAGTCAGTTCTTATGCAAATTTATTGGATTTTTTCACGACTTCAACACCATGACTCATACCAACTTGGTAATACTCGTACTGAGACTCTAACATTGCATCTCTTCAATTTTAGCCTTCTGTAGATTTTCACGGCCATCAGTACGACTCGTAGATCCTTCCTACGGCTCGTGCTGTGGTCTGCACTTTGAGAATATTTTGCATACTTCAGGCTTTCTTTTGTAATTTTTAGGCCCAACACCAATTTATCCTACAAACAAAGGAAAAGTGCCTCATATCCACATAAACATACCTAAGTCTATGCTATTTTCTTAGTTTTGAGCGTCGAAAGTGCTGTAAATCCAAAACACATTAATACCCTCAACTTAAGACTTTTGCATGTCCTCAGGCAAATAAAAGAAAAACTAAACACGACGCTCAACTAGAAAATAGACTTAAGATACCGCAACCAATATCCAAACAAATCTTGCACCTTATATACATACTCTATTGACCCTTTCTAATGGAACAACATCAGCTAATGCATTACAAGCAACCTCAAAACTTCATAAACAGGGATCAAAACATGTCATCCATCTATCAACAGGCAATCAAGTCATCACCAATGTCTTCCACACAGACCAATGGTAAAAGCAAACATAATCTATGTACCCTCACATAAATGAAGTCCCCCCTCAAATATGAGATGTCAAACATAATATGGGACTAAACAAGTAAGGCACTCACTCTCACAATGAAGTTACAAGTATTATGTGTCTGATACCATAGGCTTGCCCTTATTTTCTCTACTTTGGTTCATTAGATGGTCAAGTTAGGATCACTATAGGACTTGAAATAGCTTGTAATGCAGGCTTAAGGATAGACATGGTAAAGATAAGGGATTTTATTAGTGACTATCTCTTCCTTGGCACTACATATATTGGCTACACCATTCACCTATTACACCCTTTTTTCTCTCATCCCTTTTGCTTCCCTTTTGATCCCTTTTTATACATTTGCATGGGTGTGGTGAGTTTTCAACTTTTTCATCATTTTGATTTTCTTTTGAAACTTTTTTTTTCAAGATCATCAACATTTTTCATCTTTTTCCTTTTCACCACACCTCACTTTTCACCATTTCTTTTCTCTTTTCTTTTCCTTTCTTTCATTCCCATCATTTACGCACCCCCTACTCTAGCCACCCTCAACTTAAGCATTTTGCTTATTTTGAGGTTCACAATATCCAAGTAAGGACCAGGGCCAAAACAGGTTCATTGTAAAAAATGGGTACAGTTAATCGGTGAATCAAAGAAACATGGTCTATTAAAGCTCAAACTTGGGATCAAGGGATTCATGCAACTTTGGTAGGGTAATATAGGCTAAAAGTGAGCAAAACAAAAATGGCCTATGATCATATCCTAACCAACCATCCTTAGCCTATGCAAAGGCCAACCAGACAAGTTCTAGATCTTCAAAACAATATTGAACTGACTATTGTACCTCACTCACACATGGTACATGAACTATTTACACCTCACCTGTCTGGTTTATATATGGATTAACAAGACTAGTCATGTTGACAAACTAAATGACATTAAAAGATCCACAACAATCATGCATGTTATCACAAATTCATAGCTAATGCATCAAAAAATTTTAAACAGGGTCAATTTTTTTAAAAGAAAACCAAAACTAGTGCATTTTTATTGGCTGAGTACTCCTAAGATACTTTCTAATTAAACAAAAATCACAAACTAAAATTAAAAATCCTACACATGTCGGTTCTACTAGATAACATGCCTGAGGGAAAAGAAGCAAGACAAGAAAAACCCTCAGAAGAACCAAAAATCACAAGTATACCCCCTCCCCTTTTTTTAAAAAAAGCATGCTTCACACCCGAAGCATAGAATATAAAAATATAGGGAAGGGACATATCTGTGGCTACTCAAACTTCACCATCCGTGGGTTGTCTCCCATGCAGCGCCTGATTTAACGTCGCAACGCGGCGTATGTATCTTGACTACTTAGACTTCATCAATGAACTCGGACTCATCCTCCACTGTCTTAAATTCTTGTCTTTGCCAAGAGGTGCCTTGGATGAGACAAAACAAAACAAACAAAAAACGTAAAAGAGGAAATAACAACCAAAAAGTTAGATACAACCAAATAATCTAGTCTTAGTCGTATTCCCCGGCAATGGAGCCACTTTTTGGTAAGGCTCAAACCACACCTCTTACTAAAGTATGAAGAGTATGTTGTCAATAAACAACCCAACTAGAGGTTGAGGTCAATCCCACAGGGACTATGGAAGAGCTAGATTACAACTGGTAATTGAACTTGTTAGGTAGTTACTTCAAAATTGGGGGGTTCTAAAGAAAATCAATAATAAAAACAATTATCAAAATTATGGTTTTGAATAAATATTAAAGGATAACTAGGGTTTGTTCCCCATGGGATCATAACTGCTTTTGTATACACTCGTGATCATCACCAATACTTACTTACAGAACTAATAACTTAGGTTCATTAAAACAACCGACTAGTCCCTATTGAATGACTATACTCAATCACTCAACCAAGTTTAATGAGTAGTTTTAAACTATCCGTTATCACTAAGTTCTAGATTTAACTATCTTGCGACCACAGCTCAAGTTAATACAATGATCATCAAGGTCAAGGCTCCATTGTAATTCTCTTTTCCTAATCTCTACCTCTTAGACCTAAGCAAGTAAACAATTCGGGCATGTCCTAACGTTGCGCACCATTAAGAAACATTTAAGCATGAAGAGAATACAATATAAGTGTTTGTATTGGTTTTAGAATCAGTTTGTGCAACCCTAGCTTGTTAATCCATCATGGTTTCCATATCCCTAGCTATGGAGGTTTTAGCCTCTCATAGTTGTAAGGTTGTGATTTGCATTCATGATTAAGAACATAAATCAATACTTACAATTATGGATGAGAAAAACACTTCCTTTAATTAATCACCAAAATCTTGAAGAACAAGTAGCAAGAACAAAATGAATTTAAGAAAAGGTTGATCACAAGTTGAATCAACTCAATTCTCCCAAAAGTCTCTTCTCTCTCAAACTCTACTCTTGTCTTTTTCTTGTCTCTACTCTCTCTACCGAAAAATAAAACCTAAAATGTATTTATACAGACACAAGAATCTTTTTCCTAGGCTAATAGGATGAATTTCCATATTTGGTGCCGCAGTCATCAATGAGCCAACCTACGATCCGTAGCAGCATCGTATCCGTAGCTTCCTTCCATACCTTGTGTGGTTGGCTGAATTTTGGCTAAGTGTTGGATCCTGTTATGATTCATACCTCTATCCTACGATCTGTACTGAGCTCCCGTGGTTTGATTCTGAAACTTTGTAATTCTTTTGAAGTTTATCACGACCGTCATGGTACAACTCGTACTTTCTTTTCATGGGTCGTACTTTCTTTTCATAGAAGGAGTCGGTCTCTTATGCAAATATTTTGGATTTTGTCACGACTTCAACACCACGACTCATACTAGCTTGGTAAGAATCGTATTGAGACTCGTACATTGCATCTCTTCAATTCTAGCCTTTTGCAGCTTTTCAGAGCCATCAGTACGACTCATAGGTCCTTCTACGGCTCGTACTGTGGTCTGCACTTTGAGCATATTTGCATACTTCAGTCTTTCTTTTGCAATTTTTAGGTCCAACACCAATTTATCCTACAACCAAAGAAAAAGTGCCTCATATCCACATAAAAACACCTAAGTCCATACTATTTTCTTAGTTTTGAGCGTCAAAAGTGTTGTAAATCCACATCACATCAATCTCTTACTTGCCAGACCAAGGAGGTTGAAGTTAGGAAAAACGAATAACAATAGCAATTTAATGTTATTAACTCTTATCTAACTAGCTTGAGCTATAACCAAGGACAGTTAAAGTCAAGACTTATTGCAAATCTAGAATATACACACTTTTGAGATCGAGGGGAGATGGGTGGAAAGCATCTGTTGTCTATTTGCGCATGTAATGCATATACTTTGAGTCCTAGAGGATATACGTGTAATTATTAAGTCGAGAAATATAAGATGTACTAAACGTAAGTCTTACAAAAAATTCACTAGGATAGATCACTAGTAAAAGCCTACTAAATTATGAAATCATGGGGAGCACGATCCTAGTTTAATCTTAGTAATTTGATAAACAACACAACAACTGTTAGCATTATCTTGTTTTTACTTGCAAACCCCCCTTCTGAAATAGTGATTACAAGTTAACTTATTTTTATCATTAACATATTGTTTCTGCCTATTCCTTGTGGAATCAACCCCAACCTTTATTAGGTTACTATATTTGATAGCGACCGTTTATTCTTCAATTGCAAGGTGTAATTTAGGCGTGATCAATGCACAATGATCATTTCGACACCATACTAATTTGATTACTCCACCCTACTACTACAGTTTCTCACAATTACCCATTCTTCCCTTACTTCAAATTCTTTTTAAACTAGTTAAATTATACTACTAGTCTCACATTTTTAGTTCAAAAAGATTAAATTGCAATATTAAACTCTGATAGCCACCCTAAGTCTGATCTCCTCCCCTCTTCCCTTTATCTGTTCTATTACATTTATTCACCCAGGATTATACCTTTAAGATTACGCCACCACAATTTACCTTCACAAGCAATTATCATCACGTGTCATCAGAACATGCTATCAAAATATAACCTCAAGAATATTTCATTAAGGATATCACATCAAGAATGCACCTAAATATTATTTATCAGCTAGGTTTCACTTCATTCTGTGTTCTCACACCTAAGATTAATCCTCCAATAGTTACGTCCCTCCAATCTTTTATCACGTCATCATATTTTATGATCCCTCTACCCACATCAATGGTACATTAATAGTACATATGCATACGATTCACTAATTATTGTTTAACACAAAGGTAAGTCATAACCTACTTGGGCACCAATTTTCCTTCAAAAGGACGACGGGATTTTGTCTGCGCCTCGTGTCTTGGTGTTCCTGTAGAAAATCTCCAGGGAGGATGGTGGAATCCTTGCCTTTCTCTAGCCACCATTTTTTCCTTGGAAAATCCAATTTTTCAATCTAGGTAATTTTTAATGACTAATCTCAATTCAATTAGGAAATGAATTTTAAATTTACCCTAATCATTGAATTTTGGTCCGTATTGCTCGTTGTGATGGTCCCACTACGGTGGAGATCTATGCGTTACAGTGGTCCTACATCTGGGCCCACTTGATTTTAATTCAACCCTTTTTAAATTCATCAATACAATGAATATTTATTCCAAAAGCATAGCATAGACTTGTAAAAACCTTAAATTTGTCACGTCTATGTCGTCAAGGTGCTATAACGATCAGATGGGTCGTTACCTAGAATAATACTAATACTGGTATGAAAAAGAGAGAAAAAAATGTGTTCTAAACTAGAACCATGCTCTTCATAGGGAATAGAAAAATCACTCAACTATCCAATAACCTTCTACCCTAATCCTCGACCTTCATTCTCTCCTATATAGGGTTATGTCCTCGGTGAGCTGATGATAAGCCATGTCCTTTCTAATCACCTTACCCCATTTCTTCCTCAGTCTACTTATACCTTTTTTTATATCTATCATTGACAAACTCTTGCACCTCCACACTAGGTATCAATGTTCCTCCTCTTTACATGCCCTGACCATCTCAACCTAGTTTTTCGCATCTTATCTATCATAGAAGACTCTTCCAACTAATTTATATATCTTCATTCCTAATCTTGTCTCTCCTAGAATGATCACACATCCATTTAAGAATCTTTCTTTTTCTTACTTTCATCTTCTAAACATGTGAGTTCTTGACTAGCCAATACTCTGCCCCAAACAATAAAATTCGTCTGACAACTACTATATAAAACTTACCTTTGAATTTTGGTAGCACATTCTTATCATATAAGACACCAGGTGCGAATCTCCATTACATCCATCCCTCTCCATTACATCCATCCCGCTCTGATACAATGTGTGACATCATCATTGATCTTCCAATTTTCTTGAGTTATTGACCCAAGGTACTTGAAGCTTCCTCTCTTAGAGATGACTTATCAATCAGTCCTCACTTCTACATCTACCTCATGTGATACATAACTGCACTTGTACCCCATGTACTTTGTTTTAGTCCTGCTCAACCTAAAACCTTTAGAATCTATGATTTGTCTAGAAATCTCCATTGTATCATTAATTTTGCTACGTGTCTCATCAGCCAATACTACGTTATCTGCAAATAACACACATCATTATACCTTTTCTAAAATATTGCATCTCAATTTATCCATCACCAAGAAAAATAAAAATGGGCTAAAAGTTGATCCCAAGTGTAATTCCATCTCGACTGGAAAGTGTTTCAAGTCTCCTTGCACTGTTCTCACTCAAGTCTTGATTTCATCATACAGGTACACCTTTATACTCCAAGTATACTCTGTAAAACCTCCCTTGGGACTTTGTCGTTTGCCTTTTCTAGGACAATCACTACTAAAAGTAGGTCAAGCATAGAGGGTCAAAATTGACGGATGTACATCGGTTATGACCTAAAACTGAGTAAGAACCAACAGACTAGACTATGTCAAAAAATGGTGGATCAGATCAAATAAACCGATGAACTACCTCAGTTAAAACTGATGGACGTTTGTCAATTTTTTTTAAATATATAAATATCATATTTTATTGAAAACTAAAATAAAAATAAATTAAAAACTATCAAATATAGAGACCCCTGGGTTTTCAGAAATATATATATATATATATATATATATATATATAAAGAGATGTAGCAACTTGGAATTAAATTTAAGTATTTACTACGACATTAAGTAACTCTACCACTAGTCCACTGATGTTTGTTGATGAAATACTTCCGTTATTTTTTTTTATACTCTTTAACTACAATTTTATACTTTAAAACGTCACTTTTCAGAAAAAAAGAACTGACTTTGAACCATCGATTTTATTTTCTTAAAAAAAAATAATCATAATTTTTGCACAAAATTAACTAACGGATGTCCATCAATTTATTTTTAAAAGAAATAATTTCTTTCTTATATTTTTTGAGCATTTTTTTCCAAAGAGAAAAAAATGAAATCGACAAAAGTAAGTAGATTTTTTTAAAAAAATGTATAAATTGATGTACTTCCATCGGTTATCTTTAAACAAATGAAAAAATAATTGATAAACCAATGGAGTTTCCAAATTTTACCCATTGTTTAGTTTGTTGGTTTGTCATGCTTTTTTAGTAGTTAATGAGCACCACATGTAAGTCTTTTTTTCCTATCCTTATACTACTCCAGCAATCTCCTTAAGAGATGAATGGTTTCCTTTATTGATATGAATGGTTTCCTTTGTTGATTTCCCCTGTATGTATCCAACTTATTTCTTGAAAATAGACACATCTATTCTCATCCTCATCTCTATCACTCTCTTCCAAACTTTCATGACATGAATTTGTAGTTTGATACCCATATAGTTGTTGCAATTTCGAAGATCACCCTTGTTCTTGTACAAAAAGATCATTATATACCACGTCCATTATTCGAACATTTTGGCCATCCTAAAATGACATTAAATAATGCAGTTAGCACTTCATATCTACTTTGCATGCGCTCTTCCAAAACTTCATAAGAAGCTCTAGTCACTCTTTCCCCTCTCATCTTATAAATTATCCCCTTAACCTCCTTAAACTTTACAGACCTGCAATATCAAAAATCTCAATGGATTTCAAAGTGTTGTAAATCACCATGAACAATATTTTTGTCCTCCTACATTAAGAGTTTACGGAAGTATGTTTGTTATTTTCATTTAATATGCATCTCTTTCATCAATAATTTTCATCTTCGTCTTTAATGTACGTCACTTGATCTAGGTCATAATCATCCTCTCTCTCACCTTGGTGAGACTATATAACTTCTTTTCCCTAACTTTGTTCTCTAGTTCTTCATACAAGTTTTTAAATGCTACTGAACATCCTTGTTTTCTTCTTCGCAATCTTATACCTCTCCCTATTTTTTCTCTTTTCCTCCTTACTTTTCTCTTCACTAACTTCACATAAAGTAACCTTCTTGCTTCTACCCTTGGACCTCTCCATCTACCACCTATCACGACCCGAACATAGGCCCGGATCAAGACATGGGATAAGGAGCCCCAAGAGACTCCAAGTCGACCCATGGCATGAACATACATCTAACTCCATCAATAAAAGCGAAATATTTATCATAATAAACATATCGGAAGTCTAAACATAACATAACATCAGAATACATTTGAGAATCGGAAGCTGATTATAGTTTATGTCTGAAAAGCCTCTATTTCAGATGAGTTGATGGGACAATACCCCAATTAACTCTCTAAGTCTGAAACTAAAAATATAAAGATAACCGATAAGGAAGGGTCCTCGGTAGATAAGGACTCACCAACTGAGACCGGATGCTAATGTCGGGGCTGAGTCTATATGTCGGAGCCTATATCATGAAATGATACAGCCTAGAGTATATGGTTAGTATGTGGAATGTACCGAATATGCAAGGTAAGTAAAACCACTTAAGTAAGTAAAATCATTAAAACATGAATAATATAAAACATAATCAAGATAAGAATCCGAGAGTAGGGATTGCATGCTATTTTCTGGAATCATGATTTGAACATAACTGCATATCATAACTAATTCGAATGACTCAAAGCTGAAAACTGATAATCATAAGTAACACTGAACATTGGGTCAATCCTTCTTGAAACATACACACATACATACATATATATATATCATGAATGATAATGTTAACCCTGTAAATTCTTGACATGTAGATGGCCTACTCGCATGTTGGTTAAGAGTTTTAGAATGCCATACGTGCGATAAAAGGGCCCGGGGAGAGACTACACAAGCGCCAAATCGGCGCGTCGCAAGGCAAATGCGACCTATAAATCGCATTCGACGAATGCGACTTAAAGGTCCCAAGTATAAAAGCCCCCACTTCGGTTTTTAATGATAGAAATTCATAATTTCCAGAGAGTAAATAGAGAAAATAGCTGAGAACAGAGGGCATGAAGATTTCTTAAAAATTTCTATCTGAATACGCCATTATACGCAGTCCAAACTCGAAATAATCTTATGTAGTGAGTTATTAAGCTGCAAGGAGCATTGTCTACGGATTTAGTTTCGCGCAATTCGGCCGGCGAACCGTCGTCCTATCGAGCTAAGGTAAGTGGAATTGATCCAAATTAGTGTCAACATACTCCTATCCCTAAAGTGAGTATTTCTCCCTTCTGGACTTCCGAGAAATAGCGAGTTTTTGGCTGTTTTTCGATAAGTTAAAGTTTGGGCTATATATATATTCAAGTAGTATTTTCTTCATGAATATTGATGAATTTAGTTCTAATTGCTATGAATGTGAATACAGTTGGAAGAAATAGTTGAATCTTGGTCGAGTTACGCCAGTTAGCTGGAAAGCCGACAATTGAGGTATCTAAAACTAGTTTCTTCGGCAAGTTAGCAATTCTAGCATAGTAAAATAGAATAAATTCCAGCATAGTAAAATAGAATAAATTCCAGAAGGAAGTTCCAAAAGCCGAGTATTAAGTATGTTTATATTTTAATGCCATGTTCAAAATAAAAGTCAATAGATTGGTATTATACAGCGAGATATTATTTAAGACTCAGTATCAGATTAAGTTTAATCCAGCCAAAGAATCAGAATAAAATATCAAAGCATGAACAGTAAGATCAGATTTATTATACACGTTATATGTGATTATTGTTGTTTGTTGAGACTTGTTTGTGATATGTGGGCACCCTTAGAGCTTCCTTGCCGCCCCAAGGTTAATAGTTGTGTCGACTCGCCCGCCAGAGGATGAGGATACATCACTCCAAGGAGTGGCATGTCGTCCGCAGTAGGACGAAGATGGGATGCAGCATTCCACATATCAGGCTGATCAGCATTACAGTTGACGTGCCTGATTCGCGCGTCCGCAAGTGTACGGGTCGTGCAAGTAATATAGTGGCTCTTTTTAAGAACCGAATTGTCGAACCCACAGGGACTAGACCCATTCCTCTAACTATCCATTTCTAGTGTGATCTTAAATACCTCAAGTGTTGGTTATAGACATTTTTGATTGAGATAAATTAAGTCTAAGTTTGGGTCAACGAAATATTCTGAAATTACTCTAGGAGCAACATAGAGTCAAACCCAATTAATCAAGCGATACTATGAATTGCAATGGGTTAAGCATGGAACTATCAATTGTTATTTCACATAATTAGAATTGCATGTTTATGGTCTTTCGAGCCTCTAAACACAGCAATCTAGCCTCACTGCATCATTGTGAGCGAGGAGTTTAATTTTCTAGTCGCAGGCAATCAATTATGTTGTGGTTTACGGGGAAACGATTAGGGACTTTCATGCGTCTAACCATTTAACTCAACTTAGCCTCACAACTACTTCTTCGAGTGGTGATGTGACATCCCAAGTTGGTCTTTCATAACCCCCGTGTGTCAACCAAGCACGGTGTTAGGTATATTTCTATCCTGACACAAAAATCTCTCCCGAGATACAAACATGCTCCTCACATTCTCATGTCCTGGCCTAGGTAATGCTTTCTCAAGATGTTACTCAAGCTAACAAATATTCTTTCATGGTGATCAATCATAAAAACAACCAACAATCCAGAATGCAAGACGTAAACAACAATCAATAACTTAATTCCAAAACAAATTCATAAAATCACAATCATAATTCATGGCTTCAACCCTAGAGGAAGGGTTCTTGCCATTCATGTTCATAAAACTACAATTAACTAATACTAAACTAACATACTTACATGAATTTGGTAGATGAGAAGGGAATTTGATAAACTCTAGATGAGTTCTCCCACTTCTCCCTTCACTCCTAGGTAGTTTTCCAGAATAAAATAGTGACTAAATGGAATTAGCAGCTAAGGGACCTATTTATAGTAAATGGAAAACGTGCATAATTTAGCCTGTCATGGAACGGCTCCGTGTCACGGAGTGTATCGCGGAGCACTACCTCCGTGACACGGAGGCAACGCGAAAGCTCTCTGGAAATTCACCCGAAGTTTGGCCTCGGCAGCACCTTGCCGCGTTGGCAGCGTGTCACGCTGCTTTGGCAGCGCGTTGACACCTCCATGTCGTGCAGCCAGCCTGCCGTGGCATGTTCCCAACGTGAAGGTGGGCTGTTGTGATCAACCTGCCTGCCGTGGCACGTTGCCAACGCGCAGGTGGGCTTTTTTGTGCCTCCTCTTTGCCGATGTTTGCGGGTTAATTCCGTTTCCAAGCCTCTACTTCACCAACTCATGAATTAGTTGCTCAAAAGTCATCAAAACCTACAATACAAAGGCTAATCATGTTGGTTAACACATATCTTCACATTCTTATAAAGTTACATGAAAATGTATAAAATAACTTAGATAAACAAGACTAATTTAAGTCATAAAGCGTATCTCGGGCATGCTATTTTTTCCCGTGATCACAACCCCAAACTTAAAGCCTTGTTCGTCCTCGAACAACCTTTTACATATCATGCATGTGGAGACTCCCACATAACTAATTTAGCAAGATAATGCAAGTTACTGCTATAATGATTACGTAAGATAACAAGCAACAAATAGAGCATGCACGGTTTGATCATTGAAATGAAGTACAACTATGTTAAGACTTCTTAAACTCAAGAATCGACTCTCGATCTTAGCAACTAATGCAAAACAACTGATTAGGAATTCCCACATGAATTATATCTTTCATTCAACATGTGCCCTAACGGAAAGAGAGTTACCCAAATTCACACGCAAAACAATTTTTATATCACAACATGTGTGGGTACATGAATAGAATTACGCTCACTCTCACAAAGAATTCACATGCATCATGTAATGACCCATAGGCTTGCCCTTAGTGTTTTATTCCACTAATTTAAGGAAGTGTGAATGTAAGATCAAGTAGGACTTAATGGGTTGTAATGTAAGCTAAGGGACATGTAGGTACTATTCTGGCCAGTAATAGTGACTATCTCCCCCAAGCGCTTTTAATACATCAAACATTCATTAAGGACATCTCTTTTCTTACTTCCTCCTTATTCTTTTCAATCTTGAATTTTTTTCTTCTTGTTCCCATTCCTCTAAGCACACTCAGCTTAGCAGTAAGGAGTACTTAAGCAAAAAATTTTCTTTCATTCATTTATTTTCTTACTCCCTACTAATAATCAACCATTTTTACACAAGTGCACCTTTGTCCTTTTCTCCACTTCTACAACTTGCTACTTTTCCTTTCTTTTCCTTCTTCTCACTTCTTTACTCTTTCATATATTTCTTTTAAGCTCTTAGGAGTTTTGGATCAAAGTCAAGGCTAATAAAAGAAAACAGACTAAGCTTATGTTGCAGCTGTCAAAGAATAGGCTCAAGGCTCAATGGGGCTAACTAGGATTAATTTTTCAAGGTAGGTAAAATGAGGGTTAAAAATTTGGTTCATTCAAAGAAATGCCTAGATCATCTCCTACACTTCACAGCCTTCGTTTCATTTTATAAACACCCCAGGCAAGTTCTAGACAATCCACAGTAGCACAGAATATCCAAAAACCTTACACTCATGGCATATGCTCAATTCGAGACACATTCATCAGACTCTTACTCAGGTAATCACAAGAATTCAGAATTAAGCTTCAATCATATTGAGTCAAATTCAAGAGCCTAAGCGTCTCACACAAAGTTATACACCAGCATGCTTCACACTGAACATACTTGCCTCTTACAATCACGTATAGCACATAGCAAGAACATCAAGCACCAATTAGTTATGGTTTCAAAAACCAAAACTTAATGACTAATTTTCCTCAAGACGGCCGTCATCCATCCATCGTTGGAAATAATCCCTAACTATGACTAAAAACATTATCTACAGACAAAGGAAAGAAAAAGAAAATTTTTATTCTTCGGTTCAAAGACCCCCGTCGGAAAAGAACCGAAAAGAAGAACCAACGGGTGATGAAGTCATGCTTGAATCATAAAAAATTTTCAAAATTCTTCTCACAAGCATTACATTCACCAAAAATCATTAAGCACGAAAATAATTTGAAATTTTCTCTAAATTTCCCTCACCCCACACTTAAATCATGCTATGTCCTCATAGAATCAAATTAACATTTAAAGGATGAGAAATACTCCCTGAGCCTCTATGCCAAGCTAAAAGCATGCTTTCCTTTCAAGTTTTCAGAGGTGGGTGTTCAACCCCACACTTCTTCTATTCCATGCTCTTTAGCTTCCACCGTCTCGGTACTTAGACTTCCCGCCATCTGTGCTTAACTTTCCACCAAAAACACAAACAAACTGAAACTAACAAAAGAAACACAAAAATCAAAATTACAAATTGTACCTGAGGTACCCTTGGGTTGCCTCCCAAGCAGCGCCTTATTTTACGTCGTGGCCCGACGTGAACTGTCCTTTTTAGGACATCCTCATACCTGGGTTCTCTTTCAAGAACCATCTCCTTTTCTTTTGCAGTTGAGAGGAAACAGCCTCCACTCTGTTCCTCTCTTTCTCCAACTTCTTCTCAATTTGAAGCCCTTTATCAGACTCGGGCTGAACACTTGTCATTGCCTTCGGCCCTGCACCTGTGGAATCCTCCACCCTACACTTATCCTTTGCCAACACACTAACCCGACAAAGGTTTCTGTACTATGCAGATGGGTTCATATCTTGGTAAACGCGGAAGATTTCTTCTTCATCCTCAACCCTCATTTTCAGGGTCCCTGCTTTCAAATCAATCACCGCTCCTCCAGTGGCCAAGAATGGCCGTCCCAAGATCAGGGGTACTTGGTCATCAACCTAAAAATCCAAGACAATAAAATCAGCAGGTATAATGAACTTACCTACTTTGATGAGAAGGTCCTCTATTATTCCATCAGGTGTCACTCGCGACTTGTCAGCCAGCTGCAGCATCAACCTTGTCGGCCTCGGTTTTTCTAACTCCAGGGTGTTGAATAAGGATAGGGGCATTAGATTAACTGCTGCCCCTAAGTCACACAAAACTCGTAGCACCTCAACTTTACCAATTTGTATGGGGAGTGTAAAACTCCTTGGGTCTTTGAGCTTCTTTGGCATTTTGCTCAATACCTTGTGACTGCACTCCTCAGTCAGTGCTACAGTCTGGACGTCCACCAATCTAACTTTGCTCGCCATCACGTCCTTCAAGTATTTAGCATACTTGGGCATTCCCTGCAAGACATCAAGAAGAGGAAAATTTATGTGAAGTTCTTTGAAGCTCTCAAAGAACTTTTTGAAGCATTCCTCTTCCTTGCTCTTTCTGAATTTCTGAGGGAATGGTGGTGGTTGTCTTTGTGCTGGCTGCAATGAAAGTTCCGCATTTTGTTGCCCAGCACTCTGATTATCTCCCATGTTGATGGATGGTCCTGGTCTAACCAACTCCGGCTGCACCCCCTTTCTCAGCTCTTTTGGCACTGCATCAGCTAATTGCTTACCGCTTCTCAGACTGATCGCATTGATCTGCCGGGGGTTAGGATCTGTGTCGCTAGGTAAACCCCTTTGTGATCTCATGTTTTGAGCAGCTGCTATCTGACCCACTTGTTTTTCAAGATTGCGGGTGGCCATTTGCTGATTCTTTAAGTCTATTGCCATCCTCGCCTGATTTTTCGCTAACTGATTCTGGGTCTCCATAATTTTCTGCAGTGTTTCCTCAATGCTGCTACTCAATTGCCCATCATTCTGCCTATTCTGCTGATACTGTTGTTGTTGAGGTTGCATATAATTCTGCTGATGGTTTCCACCCCAAGAAAAATTCAGGTGTCGCTGCCAATTTCTGTTGTAACTGGTTTCAAAATTCTGATTGTTGCGCTGCACATTACTAACAAAATTGACTGCCTCCGGATTGGCTCCACAAGATTCTGCATAGTGCCCATTATTACCACAAATTTCACACCAACTCGGAGCTTGCTGAACTGCATTAACCTGGCCCTGGCGTTGGTTCATACTCAGTTTATTGAACTGAGTCATCATCTGATGCTGGAACGAAGCTAACTGTGCTGCCAAGGCATTCAAACCATCTACTTCTATCAACCCTGATCTCTTTCCTGCCCCTCTCGATGACTCGTTGTGCCACTCTGGATTTCCTTGTGCAATTCTATTCAACAAAGTGTACAACTCATCATATGTCTTATCCAAGGCTTGCCCACCAGATGCAAAGTCTAGTAATGTTTTTGTGTGTGGGTCTAGACTTTCTACAAAGGTATGAGCCAGCACTTCATTTGATTGCTGGTGATGGGGGCAATCTCTTAACAATGACTTGAATCTTTCCCAAGCCTTATATAAGTTCTCATCAGGCCTCTGCTTGAAACTGAGTATTTCACTTCTCAACCTTGCAGTTTTGCCTGAAGGGAAGAATCTGATAAGGAACTTCTTAGCCAAGTCATTCCATGAAGTTATGGAGTTCGGTGGCTCAGCCTTCAGCCACTTTTTCGCCTCTCCCAACAGTGAAAATGGGAAGAGGGTCATTCGGACATAATCTGTGGACATGCCGGTGGGGACAAACGTGTCACTAATCTCTAAAAAGCTCTGTAAGTGCTGCTGTGGGTCCTCATGTGCCATCGCAGTGAATTGACCACTAGAATGTAACAGCTGCACCATGTTCTGTTTAAGCTCAAAGTGCCCTCCAGGCTCCGGTTTACGGATGCTAGAGGTCACATTCGTCGCTAGTGGGATTGCCACTTCGCGAACTGGTCTTGCTGCCATTGCTTCTGATGACAATTGTGCTTGTCCCGCGGGTGGTTGTTGTTGTACCTCTTCTTGAAGTCTCTTAAGCTTTTGCTCTAGAGATACTCTCCTTCGCAAATGGATTTGATGTTCAGGTTCCAACAACAGTTCCACAAGCTCTCTATTTCTAGCCAGCTCGGCAGGACAACCTGTTACCTGCAAATAAACAGACTAAGACCAAGTTTCTCAACACTTTAGGAAATTCAAAAATCACACAAAAGTAGATAAATTATCAAAACTTCGTCGAGTCCCCGGCAACGGCGCCAAAAACTTGACGTGCCCGATTCGCGCGTCCGCAAGTGTACGGGTCGTGCAAGTAATATAGTGTCTCTTTTTAAGAACTGAATTGTCGAACTCACAGGGACTGGACCCATTCCTCTAACTATCCATTTCTAGTGTGATCTTAAATACCTCAAGTGTTGGTTATAGACATTTTCGATTGAGATTAATTAAGTCTAAGTTTGGGTCAACGAAATATTCTGAAATTACTCTAGGAGCAACATAGAGTCAAAACCAATTAATCAAGCGATACTACGAATTGCAATGGGTTAAGCATGGAACTATCAATTGTTATTTCACATAATTAGAATTGCATGTTTATGGTCTTTCGAGCCTCTAAACACGGCAATCTAGCCTCACTGCATCATTGTGAGTGAGGAGTTTAATTTTCTAGTCGCGGGCAATCAATTATGTTGTGGTTTACGGGGAAACGATTAGGGACTTTCGTGCGTCTAACCATTTAACTCAACTTAGCCTCACAACTACTTCTTCGAGTGGTGATGTGACATCCCAAGTTGGTCTTTCATAACCCCCGTGTGTCAACCAAGCACGGTGTTAGGTATATTTCTATCCTGACACAAAAATCTCTCCCGAGATACAAACATGCTCCTCACATTCTCATGTCCTGGCCTAGGTAATGCTTTCTCAAGCTATTACTCAAGCTAACAAATATGCTTTCATGGTGATCAATCATAAGGACAACCAACAATCTAGAATGCAAGACGAAAACAACAATCAATAACTTAATTCCAAAACAAATTCATAAAATCACAATCATAATTCATGGCTTCAACCCTAGAGGAAGGGTTCTTGCCATTCATGTTCGTAAAACTACAATTAACTAATACTAAACTAACATACTTACATGAATTTGGTAGATGAGAAGGGAATTTGATAAACCCTAGATGAGTTCTCCCACTTCTCCCTTCACTCCTAGGTAGTTTTCCAGAATAAAATCGTGACCAAATGGAATTAGGAGCTAAGGGACCTATTTATAGTAAATGGAAAACTTGCATAATTTATACTGTCATGGAACGGCTCCATGTCACGGAGTGTATCGTGGAGCACTGCCTCCGTGACACGGAGGCAACGCGAAAGCTCTCTGGAAATTCACCCGAAGTTTGGCCTCGGCAGCACCTTGCCGCGTTGGCAGCGTGTCACGCTGCTTGGGCAGCGCGTTGACACCTCCATGTCCCGCAGCCAGCCTGTCGTGGCACGTTGCCAATGTGCAGGTGGGCTGTTGTGATCAACCTGCCTGCCGTGGCACGTTGCCAACGCGCAGGTGGGCTGTTTTGTGCCTCCTCTTTGCCGAGGTTCGCGGGTTAATTCCGTTTCCAAGCCTCTACTTCACCAACTCATGAATTAGTTGCTCAAAAGTCATCAAAACCTACAAAACAAAGGCTAATCATGTTGGTTAACACATATCTTCACATTCATATAAAGTTACATGAAAATGTATACAATCACTTAGATAAACAAGACTAATTTAAGTCATAAAGTGTATCTCGGGCATGCTATTTTTGCCCGTGATCAACAGTATACCCTATCGAGCGCTTGCGCCCTAGGCACAGATTACATATTACAGATATAGATCTTAGATTACAGTTACAGGAGTCCTCTGAACTCAGATACAATTATAGTCAGTGGCCCAGAGAGCCCAAGTTGCATACCCAGGGGGCCGACAGGGTGCTCGTAGTTATTAGGTGAGTAGAGTGAATTCATTTTTTGATGGTTTGACCTGGGTAGGGGTATATGGATTGCATGTTGATTGGCACCTTCCGGCTTATGGGGGCTGGTATAGGTTCTTGTATGTTATATATATGTATATATGTTACTTACTAGATATATATACATGTTAGTTATAAAATGGATAGTTCGCAGGACGCCGCATCGATAGGTATGAGTCTTATCTTCCTTCCAGTGTAGTTAAGCTCAGCACAGATTCTGCTATTCCAGACAGTTTTAGCTACCCCCTGTCATTTCAGCAACTATCAGTATTACTGTTTATCTTCAATTAGGTTCAGTTTTGCTTTGCATACTCGGTACCAGTGGTACTGACGCCCATTTGGGGCGCTGTATTACTTGCCTGCAGGTACTCATAGACGAGGAGCCAATCCCTTGTGATTCGAGCCAGCAAATAGAGTCATCAGCTCCTATCTTCTGGAGCGAGACAGCTAGAGGTTTATTTCTTTTCTTTTGTTGTATAGTATGGGTAGGACGGGGCCCTGTCCCGACCATCTTATCAGTATTCTTAGAGGCTTGCAGATTGTATATCCCCTGTCGTTAGCTGTACCGGTCGTGTGAGGCCATGTGTATGTTTTAGCTTGTTTATAATGGCTATGTGGGGCCTTACTCAGTTGGTAGTGGTGACCTTGTCGGTAATATAGCATGTTAGCACATGTTTTCCTGATTCTGAAGTAACTAAGGCCTTGTCGGCCCGCAAAGATTCCTTTATACTATTGTTGTTTTGGTTAGCTGTTGTTGTCTTACATGTGGCTATAGGCCTAGTCGGCCGGATGATGTTTTACAACCGTTATATAGCCTGTTGGTTCCATGAACCCAGAGTTAGAGCCATCCTGGCACCAAAAGTGTTTAGGCTTAGTAGTCAAGCAGTCCAGGTCTTAGTAGGGCACCAGGTGCCAGTCATGCCTCCCAAGGCTGGGCATGAAAAACTTGGTATCAGAGCAGGTCGTGTCCTAGGGAGTCTGCAAGTCGTGCTAAGTAGAGTCATGTCTATGGATGTGTTGTGCACCAGATACTATAGGCAAGAGGCTGCAAGGCATAATAGGATGGTTACTCTTTCTTCATATTCAGTCGTGTCATAGAGCAGTACAGTATAGGGTTGAGTCCCTAAAACTTATCATGCTCTTTGTTTACAGATAAAATGATAGACCAGCGACACCCTGCCACAGGCAGAAGACTGGATACTGCAGCAGGAGAAGGCACCAGATGGATGCTCAGCTTCATTTAGAATCAGCCCGATCTGAGGGAGATACAGAGGCATCATCACAACCTTCTCAGCAGTCCCCACCTTACCAGGAGCCATTCGGAACGACACCGCCTCCGGCAACTCCTGTACCTACACCATCCGACCAGGAAATTCGAAGTGCAATAGTGATGTTGGCACAAATGATGGCTACTCAGCGCCAGTCAGTGCCACCTGTACCAGTAGAGTCATCGGGTGGGTCTGGCAGTTCGAGGGTCCAAGAATTTTTGGCACTAGGTCCCCCGCAGTTCACACGGTTGAATCAGGCAGAGGACCCCCAGGATTTCCCGGGTCATGCATGTGACATCTATAGAATTAGTTGAGTTAGCGGTATTCCAGCTGCAGGATATTGCCGTGTTGTGGTATGAAGTTGGGAAAGGCCCTAGGGAGAGATGTTGCCCCTCCGACCTGGTCCAGCTTTTCAGCAGCCTTCCTGGATCGTTATTTGCCACAGGAAATTCGACAGGCCCGAATGGATCAGTTTTTGCACTTGGAGCAGGGGGCGAGGAGTGTGCGGGAATACGCCCTACAGTTCGATTCCTTGGCCCTCTATGCTCTAGCTTTTGTGGACACCATGCCATCTAGATTCCACCGGTTTATTATGGGTCTGAACCCAGAATACATTGAGGCATGCATGAAAGCTACGCTGCGGGAGGATATGGATATTGCTCGAGTGCAGGCCTTTGCCTAGACTATTGAGGGCCTTAGACAGCGGCAACAGGATAGAAGACATATAAATCAGGAGCAACACCGCAGGGATAGATCAGATGAAATACGGAGGGAGATTTAGAGAGGACCCAGGCCCCGATTGTCAGACAAGCCACCTAGACCCCCATCTCCATCACAGCAGCATAGGGGTGGATTTATTCGCCGAGGACAGTCAGAGTCTGGTGGTAGTTCTCGAACGGTAGATTTAACTCAACAGAGGAGGGCAGAGCAGAGCAGGTACACACCCCCACCTTGCCCTATTTGTAGCTGACCCCACACTGGAGCTTGCAGATATGGCTCCATAGGGTGTTATATATGCGGGAATGAGGGTCATGTGATGAGAGACTGTTCAGCCCGAGGTCAGGGTAGCCTAGATAATTAGGACAGGGTGTCAGCAGCGCTGCGAGCTCCAGCAGCCTCGGCAAGGCGTAGGCCCTCAGGTTCAGCAGGTAGAGGCCGAGGTAGATTAGGGGCTTCTAGTTCAGGTACGGGCCCAAGTCGTACCTATTCATTACCAGGGAGGCAGGACTCAGAGGCATCTCTAGATGTGGTAATAGGTATGATGACTATTTGTTCACACCCTACTTATGTATTGATTGATCCAGGGTCTACGTTGTCCTACGTTACCCCATTTGTGGCCTGAAAGTTCAGTGTTGTACCAGAGTTGCTTCAGCAACCTTTTTCAGTATCTACACCCGTCGGTTACTCCATCATAGCCAGAAGGGTTTATCGACAGTGTACAGTAGAGGTTGCTGACCGTCAAACTACAGTAGATCTGGTAGATTTAGAGATGATTAATTTCGACGCCATTTGGGTATGGATTGGCTGGTGCCGTGCTATGCCAATGTAGAATGCTGGACCAAGATGGTCTGATTCCACTTTCCAGGGGAGGCAGTACGAGAGTGGAAGGGTAGTATAGCTACGACAAAAGGTAGGTTTATTTCCTACCTTCAGGCAAGGAAGTTAATAGCTAAGGGATGCATTTACCACCTAGTCAGAGTCCAGGATGTTTGGGTAGAGCCTCCGACTCTCCAGTCTATTCCAGTGGTTAATGAAATCCCGGATGTATTCTAGATGAGCTACCTGGTATTCCCCCGGGAAGAGAAATAGATTTTATAATTGATTTTCTACCAGGAACTTAGCCCATATCAATCCCTCTGTATCGTATGGCTCCTGCTGAACTCAGAGAATTAAAGCAGCAGCTGAAAGATCTGTTTGATAAGGGCTTTATTAGGCCGAGTACTTCACCTTGGGGTGCGACAGTTCTATTTGTGAGAAAGAAGAATGGCTCACTCCGCATGTGTATAGATAACCGGCAGTTGAATAAGGTTACAGTCAAGAATAAGTATCCGCTTCCCATAATAGATGATTTGTTTGATTAGTTACAGGGGGCCAGATATTTCTCCAAGATTGACTTACGGTCCGGATACCATCAGGTTCGAGTTCGTGAAAGGGACATTCCAAAGACTGCCTTCACGACCAGGTAGGGCCATTTTTGAATTCCTAGTCGTGTCCTTTGGGCTGACAAATGCCCCAGCAGTATTTATGGACCTGATGAACAGCATCTTCAGACCATACCTGGACCTATTCGTGATAGTGTGTATTGATAATATTCTGGTGTATTCTTGCTCAGAGGCAGACCATCATTTGCGAATAGTGCTCCAGATTCTCAAGGAATGTCAGCTGTACGCTAAGTTCTCTAAATGTGAATTCTGGCTGAACTCAGTATCTTACTTGGGGCATATTGTGTCAGATGCGGGTATATAGGTAGACGCGCAGAAAATAGAAGCAGTAAAAACATGGCGCAGACCTACCACTCCGACCGAAGTCCGTTGTTTTCTTGGATTAGTAGGGAACTATAGAAGATTTGTTGAGGGATTCTCCACCATAGCGGCACCTCTGACTAAGCTGACGCAAAAAGCAGTAAAGTTTCAGTGGACGGAGGCATGTGAGTACAGTTTCCAGGAATTGAAAGACAGATTGACCTCTGCCCCAGTACTAGCATTGCCAGAAGGTACAGAGGGTTATGCAGTTTATTGTGACGCTTCGGGTATTGGGTTAGGATGTGTGTTGATGCAGCATGGTAAGGTAATTGCTTATGCTTCCAGACAGCTGAGGAAACACGAAAAGAATTATCCTACCCATGACCTGGAACTAGCCGCAGTGATCCACACTCCAAAGATATGGAGACATTACTTGTACGGCGTCCATGTGGATATTTTCACTAATCATAAAAGCCTACAATATATCTTCACTCAGAGAGAGTTGAATTTGCGACAGCGTCGCTGGTTGGAATTGCTAAAAGATTATGATGTAAATATTTTGTATCACCCAGGAAGAGCCAACGTAGTAGCAGATGCCCTGAGCCGCAAATCCATGGGGAGTTTGGCGTATTTGCAGCCCGAGCAGCTAGAGTTGGCTGGAGAAATACACCAGTTTGCCAGTTTAGCCATTCGTGTAGCAAAAACAGAGGACAACAGAGAGGTAATTCAGGACACCGCAGTGTCGTCATTAGTTGTGGAGGTAAAGGAACGGCAGTATGAGGATCCCGACCTGGTTCAGCTTAAAGACAGAGTTCGGCAAGGGAAAGTGCCAGATTTTCAGGTAACTGAGGATGAAGTGTTGCGATGTAAAGGCCTCCTTTGTGTTCCAGATATTTCAGGGCTTCGCCGGCAGATTATGAGTGAGATACATTATACCCGCTATTCTCTCCACCCAAGCACAACGAAAATGTACCTCAATATCAAAGAAATCTACTAGTGGCCAGGTATGAAGAGGGAAATAGCAGAATTTGTAGCCCGGTGTCCTAATTGCCAGCAAGTAAAAGCGGAACACTAGAAACCAGGCGGATTGACTCAAGACATAGTTGTGCCTCTTTGGAAGTGGGAAGCAGTAAATATGGACTTTATAGCAGGGTTACCCCGTACCAGACATAGAAATGACTTGATTTGGGTAATTGTTGACAGACTGACAAAATCGGCCCATTTTCTGCCAGTAAGGGCTACTTTCTCTGCTGAAGATTATGCAGAGTTGTATATTAGAGAAATAGTCAATGCACGGTGTTCCATTATCCATTATCTCCGACAGAGGGCGCAATTTACAGCTAGATTCTGGCAAATCATTTCAGAGAGGCCTGGGAACACAGATTAATCTAAGCACAACATTCCACCCTTAGACAGATGGGCACGCATAACGTAATATTTAGACGCTCGAAGATACGTTACGGGTGTGTGTGTTGGACTTTGGAGGTAGCTGGGATGAACACCTACCACTTATTGAGTTTGCGTACAATAATAGTTAACACTCAGCTATCCATATGGAGCCCTATGAGGCTTTGTATGGACGAAAATGTAGATCGCCAGTTGGCTAGTTTGAAGTAGGAGAGTCAGCGCTGATTGGGCCGGATATTATTCATCAGTCAGAGGAAAAGGTAAAGCTTATCAGAGAACGCCTACTGACTGCTCAGAGCCGCCAGAAATTGTATGTTGATGTGCAGCGCAGAAACTTGGAATTTAATGTGAATGACTGGGTGTTTTTGAAAGTTTCTCCAATGAAAGGGGTGATGAGATTCGGCAAGAAAGGTAAGCTTAGCCCGAGATTTGTTGGGCCTTATCAGATTCCTCGAAGAATAGGCCAAGTAGCATACGAGTTGAACTTACCTTCAGAATTAAAGTCTGTTCATCCATTTTTCCACGTCTCTATGCTGAGGAAGTATATAGGAGACCCCTCCAGAGTTGTTCCAGTTCAGGATGTCCAGGTTACGGAAGATCTAGCTTATGAAGAGGTTCCAGTATCCGTTCCAAACAGGCAGATTCGTAGGTTAAGAACTAAAGATATTGCTTCTGTCAAAGTATTATGGTGTAATAGGAACCGAGAGGAGATGACTTGGGAAGTAGAGGAAGATATGAAAGTTAGATATCCTCAACTTTTCCAGACTTAATCAACTAAAGGTACGTTAGTATTGTTGTCTTATGAATTGCCTTATATTATGTAAATAAATGAAATAACTGTCTTATGTAATGAATACTAGTGTTGTGTGGAGTACCTGTATTGGACTTTTCTGCGTTTCAGGATTTTTGAGATAGTCCATATTACAGGGGAGACTCTGCCGAAATTTTTCTAAACTAAGTCAAATAATTCAAAATTTATGCAAGTAGAAGTTTACATTCGAGGATGAATGTTCTTAAGGGGGGAGGATGTTACACCCCGTAAATTCTTGACATGCAGATGGCCTATTCGCATGTTGGTTAAGAGTTTTAGAATGCCATACGTGCGAGAAAAGGGCCCGGGGAGAGACCGAAGAAGCGCCAAGTCAGCGCGTCGCAAGGCAAATGCGACCTATAAATCGCATTCGACGAATGCGACTTATAAAATGCATTCACAAATGCGACTTAAAGGTCCCAAGTATAAAAGCCCCCACTTCGGTTTTTAATGATAGAAATTCATAATTTCCAGATAGTAAACAGAGAAAACAGCTGAGAACAGAGGGCACAAAGATCTCTTTAAAATTTCTATCCGATTACGCCATTATACGTGCTCCAAACTCGAAATAATCTCAGGTAGTGAGGTATTAAGCTGCAAGGAGCATTCCTACGGATTTAGTTTTGCGAAATTCGGCTGGCGAACCATCGTCCTACCGAGCTAAGATAAGTGAAATTGCTCAAAGTTAGTGTCAAAATACTCCTAGCCCTAAAGTGAGTATTTCTCCCTTCTAGACTTCCGAGAAATAGCGAGTTTTCGGCTATTTTTCGATAAGTTAAAGTTTGGGTTATATATATATTCAAAGTAGTATTTTCTTCTAGAATATTGATGAAATTTAAATCTAATTTCTATGAATGTGAATATAGTTAGAAGAAATAGCTGAATATTGGTCGAGTTACGCCAGTTAGCCGGAAAGCCGACAACTGAGGTATGTAAAGCTAGTTTCTTTGGCAAGTTAGCAATTCTAGCATAGTAAAATAGAATAAATTCTAGAAGTTCCAGAAGCCGAGTATTAAGTATGTTTGTATTGTTATGCCATGTTTAGAATAAAAGTCAGTAGATTGGTACTAAACAGTGAGATATTATTTCAGACTCAGTACAAGATTCAATTTAATTCAGCCAAAGAATCAGAATAGAATATCAAAGAATGAATAGTATGATCAGATTTTTTATACACGTTATATGTGATTATTGTTGTTTGTTGAGACTTGTTTGTGATATGTGGGAACCCTTAGAGCTTCCTTGCCGCCCCAAGGTTAATACTGTGTCGACTCACCCGCCAGAGGGTGAGAATATGGGACTCCAAGGAGTGGTATGTCATCCGTAGTAGGACGAAGATGGGATGCAGCATTCCCCATATCAGGCTGATCGGCATTACAGTATACCCTGTGGAGCGCTTGCGCCCAGGGCACAGATTACAGATTATAGATACAAATCTCAGATTACAATTACAGGAGTCCTCCGGACTCAGATACAATTACAGTCAGGGGCCCAGAGAGCCCAAGCTGCATACCCAGGGGGCTAGCAGGGTGCTAGTAGTTATTAGGTGAGTGGAGTGAATTTATTTTTGGATGGTTTGACCCAGGTAGGGGTATATAGATTGCATGTTGATTGGCACCTTCCGGCTTATGGGGGCTGGTATTGGTTCTTGTATGCTATATATATGTATATATGTTACTTACTAGATATATATACATGTTAGTTATAAAATGGATAGTTAGCAGGACGCCGCATCCACAGGTATGAGTCTTATCTTCCTTCCAGTGTAGTTAAGCTCAGTATAGATTCTGCTATTCCAGACAGTTTTAGCCACCACCTATCATTTCAGCAACTATCAATATTACTGTTTATCTTCAGTTATGTTTAGTTTTGCTTTGCATACTCGGTACCTGACGCCCGTTTGGGGTGCTGCATTACTTACCTGCAGGTACTCATAGACGAGGAGCCGATCCCTCATGATTCTAGCCAGCACATAGAGTCATCAACTCTTGTCTTCCAGAGCTAGACAGCTAGAGGTTTATTTCTTTTCTTTTGTTGTACAGTATGGGTAGGTCGGGGCCCTATCCCGACCATCTTATCAGTATTCTTAGAGGCTTGCAGATTCTATATCCCCTATGGCTAGCTGTACCGGTCGTGTGAGGCCATGTGTATGTTTTATCTTGTTTATAATGGTCGTGTGGGACCTTACTCAGTTGTTAGTGGTGACCTTGTCGGTCACATAGCATTTTAGCACCTATTTTCTTGATTCAGAAGTAACTAGACCGCATGGTGGCCTTGTCGGCCCGCATAGATTCCTTTATACTACTGTTGTTCTAGTTAGTTGTTGTTGTCTTACAGGTGGCCATAGGCCTAGTCGGCCGGAGGCATTTTACAACCGTTATATAGCCCGTTGGTTCCATGAACCCAGAGTTAGAGCCAGCCTGGCACCAGAAGTGCTTAGGCTCAATTGTCCAGCAGTCCAGGTCTTAGTAGGACACCAGGTGCCAGTCATGCCTCCCAAGGCGGGGCGTGACAGATAAACATGCATAACTAAAATCATGAGGAACAATGGGAGACTCTTCATATAACCGACATTACCACGATAGAGCTTACATGGTCCCAACTATCACACTCAAGTGGGTAGAGCCGTCCAGAGCCTTGCTAAGGCTAAGGACGCTACGATGATATCGATATCAAGCTGAAGGCCCCTTGGGGCAGGGAAAATCTCACAAAGGAGGTTCCAAAATAATATGATCATTCCAACGTTGGCTCATAGTTCTGAGGCATAGTCAACATAGATTGACTGACCCTTAGCCTACTCGGTGCTAGACACCACTCCCAAACACATGCATATGCTCTCCATCATTTTTCAATGAAGCTGACCATCGCCTATTGACGAAGCTGAATAATTATACACATATAAAATCTGAAATCATACATGAGGAGTCTTGGCTCAAACCATACCACAAGCTTAACATAATTGGGAGCCTTGACTCCAAAACTATGCGGTAAGCTAATTCATGAAATCATAAATTAACATAAATCATACTTGAATATATGGGCTTTCCCTATACTTAAACATGCTTGAAAATACTTGATTCACTTGAATACATGATCAAATACATGGGTAACTTGAAAACATGTTTTTCACATAAATATCTCATCATACTTGAACATACATCATTGTCACTGGCAACGACTCGTGGCCTGGAGTCGTTAAGTACACTGCCAACCTTTCACCTGAGGCTTATCACAGGGGACAAAATGAGTCATTACTAGTGACCAGGACTCGTGATCACCTCTCGTTATCTTCACTACCCACAATTCCCATTCCTTCAACCAACCTTGACCACGACTGACTCAATGAGTCATGGGGCTGACCACGACTCGTGGTCATGCCCGTGGTGATCCAAAAATATGAATTTCCAAATTAAGTCATACACCTCACCACGAGTCACTTAATGACTCTTGGTCATCCTGACAGGTCATAGGACGACTCGTTGTGTGAGCTGGTGTAGAAAATCCTATTTTCTCTATTTCAACTCCCGGGTCTGATCTTAGAATTTTCGGGGCATTACAATATCTCCCCCTTAGGAACATTCATCCTCAAATGTTGGAAAACATACAGAAAAGTAGAAAAATGCAATCATTTGTTCAAATACTAACCATATATGCTGGAAAACTAACGGAATGACTACCCCCGAACTGAGTTACATGACTAAACTGAATTCATGAACCATACATACAAGCTTTGACATGAGAGAAACTGGGGCACATGATCTGAACACGAAAATGAATAGAATTTTTAGGACAAAAACTAATACCTCAAGATGGAACTTAGCCGGAATGGAATAGATGTGGATATCTAGCCATCATATCTGCTTCGGCTTCCCATGTAGCTCCCTCAACATGTTGATTACTCCACAAAACCTTAACTGAAGCTATTTCTTTATTTCTTAGCCTTAAAACCTAACGATCCAATATTTCCATCGGAACCACCTCATAATTAAGATTGTCTTTCACACCGTCACTGTCCACTGGAACAATTAGAGCTGGATCACCCAAACACTACTTTAAAAGTGATACATGGAAAACTAGATGGACTGAAGCTAATTCTGAGAGCAACTCCAACTCATATGCTACCTTGCCAACCCGTATAATAATCCGGTATGAGCCAACATAGCAGGGACTGAGTTTCCCCTTCTTTTTGAACCTCATCACTCCCTTCATGGGAGACACCTTTAGAAATACCCTTTCATCGACTTCAAACTCAAGTTCTCTCCTTCTCACATCCGCATAGGACTTTTGGCGATTTTGAGCTGTTTTCAACCTGTCCCTTATAAGCTGGAATTTCTCCATACCCTCATGGACTGAATCTGGTCCTATCATTGAAGCTTCACTGACTTCAAACCATCCAATAGGCGATCTACATCTCTGTCCATAGAGAGCCTCAAACAGAGCCATCTGAATGCTGGAATGATAGTTGTTGTTATACGCAAACTCAATGAGAGGTAAATGATCATCCCAATTACCCTAAAAATCAATCAGACATGCTCACAACATGTCATCGATAGTATGACTAGTTCACTTCACCTGACCATCCATTTGCGGGTGAAATACTGGGAGGTAAACTGAGTATCTCTATCCGATATGATGGACAAGGGCACTCCATGCAACTGAACCAGCTCTCGAATGTAGAGTTTAAAATAATCCTTCGCTGAATTAGTAGTTTTGACTGGTAGGAAATGAGCTACTTTGGTCAACCTATCCACAACCACCCAAATGAAGTCATACTGTTGACGAGTGCGACGCAAACATGTGATGAAGAACATATTATCCTCCTCCGACTTCCAAGTGGGAATATTGATATATTGAAGCACACCTTTCGGTCATTGATTCTCAACCTACACTTGTTGAAAATTTGGACATTTAGCCACAAACTCTGCTATATCCTTCTTCATGTCATTCCACCAACAGACTTCACGTAGGTCACGGTACATCTTGGTGGTACCTAGATGTATGGAGTATCTGGAACCATGAGCCTTGTGCAATATGCGATCTCTCAAATCATCAACATTCGGAACACACAAGTGACCCTGATATCGAAGCACACCATCTCTCCCTTTGGAAAAGACCTATACCTTCTGATTCTGGACGGCTTCCTTAAACCAAAATACGATCCTCATCTTGTCTAGCTTTCGCATCAGTCACCAAGGATGATTCTGATCCGTTCTAAACAATCACTCTACCATCGGTCCAGTCAACCAAACGAAGTCCCAACCTTGTAAGCCGATGCACATCATTCACCATCTCCTTCCTCCCCTCATCTACAAGGGACACACTCTCCATAGAGATCCTACTAAGAGCGTATGCTACTACATTAGCCTTGACCGGATGGTAAAGGACACTCATATCATAATCCTTGAGTAGCTCCAACCACCTTCTTTGCTGTAGATTTAGGTCCTTTTGGGTAAAAACATATTTTAGGCTTTTGTGGTCCTTAATATATCTACATAGACCCTGTACAAATAGTGTCTCCATATCTTTAAAGCAAATACCACCGCCGCCAATTCAAGATTATGGGTTGGGTAATTGTTCTCATGAACCTTCAGCTGCCTAGAAGCATATGCTATCACTTTACCATGCTTCATCAATACACAACCAAGGTCGATCCTAGAAGCATCACAATATACCACAAACCCACCGATACCCTCGGGTAGGATTAACACAGGTGTTGAGGTGAGTTGAGTCTTCAACTCTTGGAAGCTCTTCTCACAAGCCTCCGACTATTGGAACTACACTTTCTTTTGGGTCAATTTGGTCAATGGCACTGCAATAGATGAAAACCCCTCAAAAAACCTCTGATAATAACTAGCTAAGCCCAAGAAACTCCTAATATCCGAAGGACTAACCGATCTAGGCCAATTCTTCACCGCTTTTATCTTTGAAAGTCCACCTATATTCCCTCACTTGACACCACATAGCCCACAAATGCCACTGAGTTCAAACAAAACTCGCATTTACTGAATTTAGCATATAATTAGCAGTCCTTAAGAGTCTGTAACATCACCCTCAAATGAGCAGCATGCTCCTCCTCGCTCCGAGACTATATAAGGATATCATCTATGAACAAGAACATGAACATATCCAAATATGGACTGAACACCCTGTTTATCAAATCCATAAAAGCTACAGGAGAATTTGTTATTCCAAAACACATAACTACAAACTCATAATGATCATAACGCATCCTGAAGGCTGTCTTCGGGATGTCACTCTCCCGAACCCTGAGCTGATGGTATCCAGATCTAAGGTCTATCTTTGAAAAGCACTTAGCACCCTGAAGTTGGTCAAATAAATCATCAATTCTAGGGAGTGGATACCTGTTCTTGATGGTGACCTTGTTCAATTACCGATAATTAATACACATACAAAGAGAATCATCTTCCTTGGGGACAAAGAGAACTGGTGCACCCCACAGGGATTTGCTCGATCTGATGAAACCTTTCTCTAGAAGGTCCTTCAACTGCTCCTTTAAATCCTTTAGCTCGGCACGATCCATTCTGTAAGGAGGAATAGATATAGGTTGTATATCGAGAAGAACGTCAATACAAAAATCAATTTTCCTCTCGAGAGTGATTCACATTAAATCAACTGGGAACACTTCTGGATACTCACATACTACTGGAACTGACTGGATAGTCCGGTATCGGATGTAGCATCCTTAACCCTAACTAGATGGTACATGCAACCCTTAAAGATCATCTTTCTAGCGTTAAGGTAGAAATTAAGCGACCTCAGGCACAATGAACTACCCTTCCACTCTAAGACTGGCTCACCTAGAAATTTGAACTCTACTACCCGAGTTCTACAATTAACTGAGGCATAACATGCAAATAGACAATCCATGTCGAGGATAACATCAAAGTCGATCATGGCTAACTCTACTAGATCTGCTGAGGTGATTTTCTGAAGAACTATGACATAGAAATTTCTATACACTCGTTGAGCTATAACTGAATCACCGACTGGAGTAAAGACTGAGAAGGGTTTTGATAAGATTTTGGTACTGACTCTGTAGTTACTAGCAACATAGGGCGTCACAAAGGATAAAGTAGCCCCTGGATCTAACAAAGCATATACATCAAAGTGGAAAACTCATAACATACCATTGACTATGTTTAGGGAGACCTCTTGCTCCTGGCGGGATGCTAGGGCATAGAATCTATTTTGGCACTGACCGCCACCTGTGCTTGTAAATGCCCCCTGCTGAGCTGGGCATGTTGGTGGGGCTGCTGAACTAGAAGATGGGCCTCACCCTCTATCATGACCCTGTCTAGCTGTTGGACAATCCCTAAGCATGTGTAAGAGCTTCCAGCACCTGAAGCAAGAACCTATACCCGCCAAACACTAACTCGTACATCTATGGCCACACCTGTCGCAAACTGGGATACTAGAATCTATGGGCCTGCTGCTCTGGCCTCTAGAGCCTGATGCTCATCCTCTCTAATCGTGCCTTGATCTAGATGCAACAATCATTACTGATGATGCCGGGGCTGACGATCTCTGGTGAGACTACTGACGGTGCCCACTACCTAGTCTCTACTGAGAGAACCCGTAACTGTCTGTCCTGACCCTCTTGGCCTCTCTCTCTCTCTTTTGTGTACCACCTCCATCTGCTGGGCATACAAGACTATCCGAGAAAAATCCGTATCCTGAGGAAGCATAGCGGTCCTGCAATCTTTGTCCAGGTAGTCTACCACTCTATGTACAAACCAGCTCACTCAAGCTCTCTAATCAACCATTAACTCTGGTGCATACTTGGACAGATGAGTGAACTCTAGGGCATATTCCTACACTATCATCTTCCCTTGTCTCAGATTCACAAATTTTCAGCTCCCTCATCTCACGAGGGAAGAACCAATCTAGAAAAGCGACATGAAACTCATTCCAACTGATAGGGCCTGCTCCAGCTGCCATACTATCCTTCCACTGTTTGAACCAAATGTGTGTGACCCCCTTTAACTGATATGAGGCTAAATCGGCACACTCCTCCCCATTCACCCCAATAACCTGGGTGATCTTTAGAATCTCATCCATAAACTCATGTGGATCCTCATCCACCTTTGACCCAAGAAACTTTGGAGGATTCATCCTTAGAAAATCTCTGACTCATGCTACCACTGCACTCCCATTATGAGGGATGCGTGGTACTTCCTGCTAATTGACTTGGGCGGTCAAGGCCTGTGCTAGCATCTAAATGGCTTCCCTAAATTCAGCATGGACAACCGGCTCCGGTGCATGGTGCTCATGTGCTGGTGGGGCCTGTTGGTGCCCATCCCCAATGCTATCCTCGTGGCCATTTCCATTTCCATTTCTCCTTCCATTAACTCTGTGGGATGGAATGATTCTACAATCGCGTATAGCACGACTTAGAAGGATAGAGAGACATTTCACCACACGACATAGATCATGAAAGAAGGCAACATTTTCTAAATGTCTCATAGCCTTTTCGTCGTAAGTGTGGCATGCTTCATACCCATGAAAAAAACTCTATTTAATGTGGGTTTCAGACACCCTAGGACACTTCAAAACCTAATGCTCTGATATCAAGTTTGTCACAATCCGAACATAGGCCCGAATCGAGACACGAGACAAGGAGCCCCGAGAGACTCCAAGTCGACCTATGGAATGAACATACATCTAAATCCATCAATAAAAGCAAAAGATTTATCATAATAAACATAGCATAAGTCTAAATATAACATAACATCAGAATACATACATGAATCTGAAGCTGATTACAATCTATGTCCGAAAAGCCTCTATATCTGATGAGTTGATGGGACAAGACCCCAACTAACTCACTAAGTCTGAAACTAAAAATATAAAGATAACTGACAAGAAAGGGTCCTCGGGAGATGAGGACTCACCAACTGAGACTGGATGCTAACTCCAGGAACTGGCTAATGATGGGGCTGAGTCTAGATGTTGGAGCCTGTACCATGAAATAATACATCGTAGAGTATGTTGTCAGTACGTGAAATGTACCAAGTATGCAACGTAAGTAAAACCACTTAAGTAAGTAAAATCACTAAAACATGCATAATATAAAACATAATCAATATAAGAATCCGAGAGTAGGGATTGCATGCTATTTTCTGAAATCCTGATCTGAACATAACTGCATATCATAACTAATGCGAATGACCCAAAGCTGAAAACTGATAATCATAAGTAACACTGAACATTGGGTCAATCCTACTTGAAACATACATACATACATACATACATACATACATACATACATACATACATACATACATACATACATACATATATATATATATATACATCATGAATGGTAAACATGCATAACTGAAATCATGAGGAATAATGGTAGACTCGTCATATAACCGACATTACCACGATAGAGCTTGCGTGGTTCCAACTATCACACTCAAGTGGATAGAGTTGTCCAAAGCCTTTCCAGGGCTATGGACGTTACCGTGATATCGATATCAAGCTGAAGGCCCCTTGGGGCAGGGGAAAGCTCACAAAGGAGGTCCCAAAATAATCTGATCATACCTATGTTGGCTCGTAGTTCTGAAGCATGGGGTTGACTTACCTTTAGCCTACTTAGTGCTAGACGCTACACCCAAAAACATGCATATTCTCTCCATCATTTTTCAACGAAGCTGACTATTGTCTATTGATGAAGCTGAATAATCATATATATATAAAATATGAAATCATACGTGAGGAGCCTTGGCTCAAACCATACCACAAGTTGAACATAATTGGGAGTCTTGACTCAAACCATGTGGTAAGCTAATTCATGAGATCATAAATTATACTTGAATATATGGGCTTGCCCTATACTTAAACATGCTTAAAAATACTTGATTCACTTGAAAACATGATCATATACATGGGTAACTTGAAAACATGCTTTTCTCATAAATATCTCATCATACTTGAACATACATCATAAATCTCAGCTTTCATGAACTTTCATGGATGGGCATCCTAATATATAAAACTTGAAAACATGATTTATAATTGAAAACATTGTAAAACTTGCCCGTGAATCACAATTCAACAATAGAAATATTCTTATATCATACCCATGGTAGAAACTTAGGGAATTCATGCATTGGATTAAAACCCCATAGAATCAACATGTAGATTTTCATGAATGAGAGAGGAATTAGGCATGGGTGTGGACGATTTCACCCATTCATAACCTTACATACCTAAGAAAGACTGATTCTACAACTCCCTTGATTTCCCAATGAAGATCTGATGAAGAACTTGAAGAACTAGACTTGATCATCTCTCCAAAACCTCTAAACTTGCATGCATGAATTAGGAATAGCTTAGAATGACCTTACCCTCCTTAAAACTCACTATTCAGATCTTCAAATGACGTAGTATAGGCCTTAGGATCATAGAAATTATGAAAAAGCCCTTAATAAATTCGTAGGTAAACAGACTACCAATCCCAACGAGGGATTGTACGAGTCGTCGTCACTGTCAACGACTCGTGGCCTAGGGTCGTTAGGTACACTACCAACCTTTCACCTGAGGCTCATCATGAGGGACCTAATGAGTCGTTACTGTCGTGGTCACCTCTCATTATCTTTACTGCCCATAATTACCCTTCCTTCAACCAACCTTGACCACAGCTAACTCAATAACTCGTGGTTATGCCCGTGGTGACCCAAAAACATCAATTTCCAACTTAAGTCATACACCTCACCATGAGTCACTTAACGACTCGTGGTCATCCTGACGGGTCACAGGATTACTCATTCTGTGACCTAGTGCAGAAAATCCTATTTTCTCCGTTCAACTCTTGGGTCTAATCTTAGAGTTTCAGGGGCGTTACACCACCAGTCCCTTTTATGTTCACCAAGTTTACCCTTCAAGACCCCTAACACCTCTTCAATTGCTCTAATACAATTAGTTGTCCTAATCCACAACCATTTTCATCCTCACTAATCTCCCAAAACCCCATAGCCATCTTCTCCCACAACTCCTAAACCTTATCAATAGTTAAGCCCCCACCCTCGCTCCACCTAATCCTTGGTTGGATATGAGAAACTATTTGTCTCTTTCGCCTTCTTTTAGTATCTGGATTCATGACTAAGAGCTTTTGTTGAGGTATAAGGTCTCATTCGAAATAACCTTACAATCCTTAACTAAATCTCTAGGACTCTTTATAAGGAGAAGATAATCAATTTGAGTCTTTGCCATTGTATTACAAAAGGTGATCAAGTGCTCTTTCTTCTAAAAACTTGAGTTAGATATCACCAAATCAAAATCTTTTGCAAAATTCAAAAGTGAAATTATTCCTTCATTTCTATCCCCAAAACTAAAATCGTCATATTCACATCATCACATACCTTCGAAATTGTCCTGATGTGGCCATTGAAATCTCCTCTTAATAATAGCTTCTCAATGTGAAGGATACCTCGCATTACCTCATCCAAATCTTCCCAAAGTGCTTTATGGCTTCCTCATCCAAACCCGAATATGGTGTGTAAGCACTAATTATAACATTGTTGCACAAACAAATTAGTTATAAGAGTGTAAATTAAAAGATATTGCTACATGGATGTGATGTGTTATATTGGACTATATATTTTTTAAAAAAATTCAACAGAAAAACACAATATTTTTTGTTACAATACAAGTTTTTGCGCGGATTGTCTCTATTTTAGGGGTTTTTTAATGTTTGCCACTTAAATCGATGGTCTTTGATTTTTGTCCTTACTGCTCATTTAATGAAAACTTACAGGTCAAGGTACCTTTAACTATGACCTAATTTCACAAGACAAACCTTTTTAGAGAATGTTTGTCCGGAGCATAAGATCAGTACTATCTAATTCACACGGAAAACCTTTTCTAAGAAACTTTTTGTCAGAATAAGTTCAGTAAGCATAACTTGTTCCTTGAATCATAAGTTCAGTAGTCATAACTTGTGTCTTGGGAGATAAGTTCAGCATAATGAGCTTTTTTAAAGCATAAAGTTCTAAAGTTGAACTATGCCTTGAAATATAGAACTTGTATCTTGAGATATAAGTTCAATAGTATGAACTTCTTAAGACATAAAGTTCTAAAACTAAATTTATGTTTTGTAAGGTATAACTTGTGCCTTGGGACATAAATTCAGTATATGAATTTCTCAAGGCATAATATACCAAAACTGAACATTTGCTTTCGGGCATAACTTACGCGTTGGGGCATAAGTTCAGTGTATAAACTTCATAGGGAAAAATCTTCTAAATATAAACTTATATTTTATAAGGCGTAAATGTGCCTAGCGATTTTTTTTTAGAAAAAATATTAGAGGTACTTTTATTAGTTAAAATACTAGAAGACAAAGCTTAAAAAATGTGAATTTTAAAATGCAAAAAAGAAAAATTAAAAACTACTCAATAATAGAAATATTTCAATGCATGACATGTTATAGTATCTCAATCCAGTAGCACAGAACCTTGAGGAATAAGGTTCTTTCTCAGGGGGGCATAATTTTATGAACTCGAAAGTTCCAACTGTTAATCAAATTTTGGAAATTGGGCCTGGAGATCAGCTGCGAAGTTTCAGTTGCAATTTTCCCTTTAGTTACTCAATCATTTTTTTTCTGTTTTTCTGTTGGAGTACAAGTGAGTTGTTTCTTTTTTTTGAAACCACTAAGTAGGACTTAGTGGGATATTTATTCATATAGTAAAATAAAAATAAAAAGTTCATATAAATAAGTTAGAAAAGGTCGAGAAGACCATTAATCCTCTTCAAACATCTACTCGATACTAACACTCTCCTCTCTGAACCGACTCTATCCCTTCGATGGCCAAGGATCCAGAGGAATTACAGAGACCTTGCAGCTCCTCTCTAATGCATCACATATCTTTATGGGATAATTTCTTTCTCCAATCCTAGATTCTCTTTCGTCTCATAGATGTCTTGTATTTATTACATTTGCTTTCTGCTTATGAACTTGATGTTACCTCTGCTAATTCCAATGTGAAATCAAAACTTTCATTTCCTATCTCACTAGAAAAACTTATTTTTGTGTAAGTAGTATTCTTGACCCTTTGGTTGACACCATTGATATGCCCCTCTAAGCTCTTACCAGGGACTTGGCTAACAACCACCCATAGTATTTATCCAAGCTCTTGAATAAACTAAGTATCACAAAAATTTGCTTTTGAGATCATTAGAGAGAATGAGGATCTAAGGTTTGAGCGGATCCTAAAATCTAAAAAGTCATAATCCTGGATTTTCAATGAGATGTATTCGATGTCTGTCCCTCAGTTATTGTTCAATCTTCAATAGGCTGATCCAAGGCTAATACCACATACCCACGCCTTATCAATACCTAGTTGAGAGTATCAACTACATTCTTCTTTAATTTTTCCATAGACGATCCTCAAGTTAGGAATTTTTGTTGCTTGTCTAGGTTTAGAATACTTCTCCCTGCACTAGGTAGATCTGAGAATGTGTTAAAATCTGTTGTACCTGTAAAATCTAAAGGTATATTAGTTTAAAAATCTATCATGTTGTTTTCTTCTCTATACACATGTTGTATTATCATATTAAAGTTTCCATTCATCTTCTTTAATCTCCCCACTTCTATGATAATACTACATGGTATTTCCCAATCTCCATCCACAACATTCTTCATAAGTCATGAATTTATCTCCATTATCAGTGGATGTAACTCCTTCTCCATTCAATATGCTAATCCCTCCAACATAGCTCTAGCTTCTACTACTACATTAGTAGTCACGCCAATTTCTCACACAGAATTCGTATGAGCTAGGGCCAAGATTACCTCTTGATGCCCTATCAATATTTCATTAAAACTAACTCTCATAGGGAAGCTTCCAGTACACAAGTTTGGTAGTCTGAGTGGGTTAAGATCCTTTTAGAAAGGATACTATGTCTGGCCATAGTAATGGAATGTTCTTTATCCAATGTTAACCTTTATAAGGTAAGGTAATATAGGTTGTTGTTGATCCAAGGATATCTGATCTTTTAAAGCTTACCTTACCTCTATGCTTTATTATAGTCCTCCTTTTCCACAATTCTTAAGTTATCATTGTTGGAACTTCTTGAATAATTGGTTTGAGCTTTTCTGTATATTTTGTTCTCCATCATAATTTGATAACCTGGTATAGTTGTATCAGTTGCACTTGTATCCCTGCTGCATTCATAAACTTCTTCCATACTTCTGTTGCAAAATTTTCAATCAGAAACAAATGTTGCATTATTTCTTGCAAGGGAATTCTACAAAAATAGCACGTGGATACTATTCTTATCCTTATTCTCATGAGGTTATCATCTATTGTTATCTTATTCTTCCACAATATCCATAATAAAAGGATATTTTTAAAAGAAATGCCCCTAATCCACAACTGTTTGAAGTCTTCCTGTTCTTTCCCTCTGTGCCTCAGTATGTCCCAAGCATTATTAAATGTGAATTTCCCTGTATTATTGGGTATCCACCAAGGTCTATTTCCTATTCCTTGTAGTGGTTCTATGTATATTTCTTTTTTAACAAGTTCCACTATATCTTCTGGAAAAGATTATTGTAGTATCTATTCCTTTCTTCTCCCATCTTCTCTCAACTCAACCACGTTTTCCAAATTTTCGTAGAACTGATATTCCTTTGGAACCATATACTGTAATGCTCCTATGTTTGTCCAGTTTTCATACCAGATATTAGTTGTTCCTCCCATCATATTTCATGTTCCACTCCTTCTCTAGCCTCTAACATCTTCTTCCATACATGTGTCCCTCCCTTCCGTTGGACTAAGGTTGGGATCTCCTTCTTGCAATATTCATTCTACATTTAATTGGACCATAGAGTAGTTGCGGTTCTAAATCTCCATCATAGTTTGGCAAAAAGGGAATTTGAAATGTCAAATAGAGATTTGAAGCCTAGTCCTCCTTCTATTTGTAGACATAACTCCTGCCAAGATACCCAACGTCTGCTCCTTCCTTCCTTCTTATTACTCCAAAATTATCTTGCAAAGATCTTATGTAATTTATGTATGAAAAATTTTTGGGTGCTAGTACTGATAGTAAATGAATTGACATTGTTTGAAGGACACTCTTGATTAGTACAGCCTTACCCCCAAAAGATAACAGTTTTCCTTTCCAAACTTGTAATCTCCCCTTCACCTTTTTGATTAGGTTAGCATAGTGCATTTTCCTCTTCCTTGAGTGAAAAATGGGGAAATCCAAATAAGTAAAGAGGAATTGTCCGTTATTGAAACCTATAGTCTCACCTACTGCCTCCATTAGTGCATTTCCTACTGTAGAATACATGTAAAAGGAAATTTTCTCTTTGTTGATTAGTTCCCTGATATCTTCTCATATTTTCTTAGTACATCGAATACCTTCTTCAAAGGCTCTGTATGTGATGATGTGAATATGATAGTGTCATCAGCATATGTTGAATGGTTCAAGGGAGTTGACCAGTTTGCATATCATTCCCAATGTAGTTATAATCCTTCCAAAGGCTATTTAAGGCCCTTGATAGTACTGTTCGGTGTTTGTTATAGGTGTTAAAACCGACACGCAAGTGCACGTGGTCAAACAAGTAATAAAGTGGCTAAGTAAGCCAAGTATCGAACCAAGGAGACTCTGGATAAGTAAAATTGCTTAAATATACTATATTCTAGCTTACTTCTAACTATGCTGACAACAACGCAACCAAAAGTTAAATAATTTTGTTTATAAGTTATATACTAAAACTATTAACAAATATTTACTGTGAATTGAAACTATGGATATGAGCATGCCAAGGTTAAGAACAAGTAATGAATTTGATTACGATCATAATTTGGTTAATCTTCTCTTCCTGTTGCTAGCCAAGAACATTAGCCTAGAGATTAAAACTCTCGTATTTAATCTCACTTTAGAATCATAAACCATTCGTCTACATTTCTGTGATCAAATGCAATTTATGACCTAGCAATACAATTCCGGTTCCTAAATTGACTAATACGGCTTTCAAGTATATTTCTATCAGGAAAGCACATTAAAACCCAATTTTCCCAAATCAAGTTAAGAACAATACCCTATTAATTCATAACTTTCCAATTTCTTGCTCTCTCAAGTGAAATTGGACTTTTTAGGTGTACATTAATGTCGGCCACACACTAATGCAGTAGAAACAAGAATTAATAGAACAACATGGAAGAAGAAGATGAAAAACCATACAATTCAATAATTAAAATTCATCACCATTGTTCACAACCTCAGCAAGGAAGAGAATTAGCCACTCATTTGTGGATTAATCATCCTAAAACAAGTGTAAATCATACAAACAATTGATTGAAAGAAGAACGAAAGAGAGAAAATCCCTTAGCTTTTTCGTCCCTCAACTGCCTCTAACCCACGTCCTTGCTCCATCAAGTCTGAATTTATGAAAAATAAACCTAAGTGTGCTATTTATAGTAGTAGGACTCTTTCCCGGAATAACAAGCAACGTGTCACGGAGTGCATCGTGGAGCACGGCCTCCGTGACATGCTACGAACGCGGAGGCCCTATGGAAATCACCCGAAATCGGCCCGGGCAGCACCCTACCGCATTGGCAGTGTGTCACGCTGCCTGGTGGTCGCGGAGGCCACCTGCTGTGGCATGTTGCCAACGCGCAGGTGGGCTGTTGTGAGCGGCCTGCCTGCCGTGGCACGTTGTCGACGCGCCGGTGGGCTGTTTTGTGCCTCCTTTTCGCCGACGTTCGCGTGTTAATTCCGTCTCCAAGCATCTACTTCACCAACTCATGAATTAGTTACTCAAACGTCATCAAAACCTACAAAACAAAGGCTAATCATGTTGGTTAGCACATATCTTTACTTTATCTAAAATTACATGAAAATGTATACAATAATCTTAGATAAACAAGACTAATTTAAGTCGTAAAGCGTATCCCGGGCATATATTTTTGCCCGTGATCACAACCCCACACTTAAAGCCTTGTTCGTCCTCGAACAACCTTCTACATATCATGCATATGGAAACTCCCACATAACTAATTTAGCAAGAGAATTCAAGTTACGGCTATAATGATTACGTCAGATACAAGCTAAAAATAGAGCATGCCTGATTTGATCATTGAAATGAAGTACAACTATGTTAAGACTTCTTAACCTCAAGAATCGACTCTCAATTTTAGCAAACTCATGCAAATCAACTGACTAAGAAATCCCACATGATTTATATCTTTCATTCAACATGTGCCCCTCACGGAAAGAGAGTTACCCATTTTCACATGCAAAAACAATTTTTATATCACAACATTTGTGGGTACATGCATAGAGTTACACTCACTCTCACAAAGAATTCACATGCATCATGCAATGACCCATAATCTTGCCCTTAGTGTTTTATTCCACTAATTTAAGGATGTGTGGATGTAAGATCAAGTAGGACTTTTTAGGTTGTAATGTAACTCAGGTGCGGGTAAGTACTATTATGATCAGTAATAGTGACTATCTTTCCTAAGCGCTTTAATACATCACGCCTTCATTACAAACTTCCCTTCCCTTACTTCACCTTTTTCTCCTTTTAGTTTTCTTTTTCCTCTTCTGTTCCCCCATTTCTTTCGGCACTTTTAGCAATAAGTAAGGAGTTCTATAAGTAACTTTTCATTTATTTATTTTCTTACTCCCTACTAATACTCACCCATATTCAAACAAGTGCACCCTTGACCTTTCTCAACTCTTACAATTGCTACTTTCCCTTCTTTTTCATTCTTCTCACTCCTTTACCCTTTCGGATTTTTCCTTTAAGCGCTTCGGAGTTTTGGATCAAATTCAAGGCTAATGAAAGAAAAAGGATTAAGCTTATGTTGTAGCTGTCAAAGAATAGGCTCAAGGATCAATGGGGTTAACTAGGATTAATTTTTCAAGGTAGGTATAATGAGGGATAACATTTAGGTTCATTCAAAGAAATGCCTAAATCATCTCCTACAATTCACATCCTTCATTTCATTTTATATACACACCAGGCAAGTTCTAGACATTTCATAATAGCACAGAATACTCAAAAACCTTACACTCATGGCACATGCTCAATTCAAGACACATTCAGCAGACTTTTACTCAGCTAATCACAAGAATTCAGATTAAGCTTCAATCATCTTGAGTCGAATACAAGAGCCTAAGTGTCTCAAACAAAGTTATACATTTGCATGCTTCACACTGAACATACTTGCATCTTACAACCATGTATAGCACATAACAAGAACATCAAGCACCAATCAGTTATGGTTTCAAAAATCCAACACCTACCGACTAATTTTTCCTCAAGACGGTCGTCATCCATCCATCGTCGGAAACAGTCCCTAACTATGACTAAAAACTTTATATACAGACCAAGGAAAGAAAAAGAAAAATTTTATTCTTCGGTTCAAATACCCCCCGTTGGAAAAGAACCGAAAAGAAAAACCAACGGGTGATGAAGTCATGCTTAATTCACAAAAAATTTTCAAATTTTTCAAATTTCTCACAAGCATTACATTCACCAAAAATCGTTAAGCACAACAAAAATTTTCTAAATTTCCCTTGAAATTTCCCTCACCCCACACTTAAATCGTGCTATGTCCTCATAGCATCAAATTAAAATTTACAAAGGGTGAGAAATACTCCCTGAGGCCTTTAGGCTTAGCTAACAGCATGCGTTTCTTCGACTTTGCACAAGTGGGTGTTCAACCCCACACTTTTTCTCTTCCATGCTTGTTAGTTTCCTCCTCCAAGGGTACTCAGACTTCCCCTCCATCTGTGCTTAACTTTCCACCAAAACAACACAAGATGAAAATAAACAAAAATTAACTCAATTGCAAGAAATTAAAATGGTACCTGTGGTACCCTTGGGTTGCCTCCCAAGCAGCGCCTAATTTTACATCGCGGCACGACGTACCAAGTTTCACCGCTTTTTCCTCCGCCTTGAGGATATGAATCTCACCCCTAATTTCTTCTCTAATTTCCTCTTATGCTCCAGGGGTGGTGGTGAAAAATTGTAAGGACCAAACAGTAGGTGTTGCCTTTTTACTTTATTGGCCCTCAAGTAAGCGAAGTCATTTTGTCTCTCCGCGTTGGACAATTTCAAAATATATGGTGCTTGGTCCTCCTCTAGACATTTCTCTATAAGCTTGGAAGACTCTCTTTCTATGTTGTCAACCAAATTTAACGTCGAAAAATGCGTAGAGGGTGGTCCAATACACCTCAACTCTGAAACTGCATTTTGCTTGACCTCCTTATTTGTATACTCCTTTTCAGCATCGACATCTATCTCTTCATTAATGTCAAATGGGGGGTACTCTATCTCTTCTTTCATGAATGGATTTTCCATAAGTGTGAGCCCATCACGGGGGCACTCAAGAGATTCTGATTGTTGGGCTTCCTCCAAAAATTTACCCTTGTCTTCCTCTTGTAGTTCCTCTTGAGTATCGACTAAAACTGTTGCCTGCAATTTATCACAAGCTTCAGCTTTAGCGATCATCTCCGTGAATTTGATGCTCATCCTTTCTAGAGCCTCTGCATTCTCTTCTTGCTGAATTCTCAATACTGCCATCGCCTCCTTCATTGCTACTGATTGCTCCAAGAGTTGTTTCATCATGTCTTCTATTCGAGCTTGGCGTCCCAAGTCCTTATTTTCAGCATGCGTATATTCAGGAAAAACAACAGAATGATCATAGTAGGGGCTTGGGGGAGGGGGATATGCATTCGGACAGCCATCCCAATGGCCATCTTGACCACCACATATATTACACGTATTACAGTGTTGCCACAAGTGGTGTCCTCCGCAATTCAGACAAGATTCACTAAAATATGAGTATCCACCATTGAAACCATTTATATTCCACGATGTCATGTCAATAAAGGTATTCGAAAAAGAAAAAAAATTAAAATGAAAAAGAATTAAAACAAACACTAATACCAAGTTGTCAGCACTTGAGAAAATAAAATACAGTAAATTACACTTAAACAAATTCACTTATTGCCAAGTCTCCCCGGCAACGGCGCCAAAAACTTGTTCGGTGTTTGTTATAGGTGTTAAAACCGACACGCAAGTGCACGTGGTCAAACAAGTAATAAAGTGGCTAAGTAAGCCAAGTATCGAACCAAGGAGACTCTGGATAAGTAAAATTGCTTAAGTATACTATATTCTAGCTTACTTCTAACTATGCTAACAACAACGTAACCAAAAGTTAAATAATTTTGTTTATAAGTTATATACTAAAACTATTAACAAATATTTACTGTGAATTGAAACTATGGATATGAGCATGCCAAGGTTAAGAACAAGTAATGAATTTGATTACGATCATAATTTGGTTAATCTTCTCTTCCTATTGCTAGCCAAGAACATTAGCCTAGAGATTAATCTGGTATTTAATCTCACTTTAGAATCATAAACCATTCGTCTACATTTCTGTGATCAAATGCAATTTATGACCTAGCAATACAATTCCGGTTCCTAAATTGACTAATACGGCTTTCAAGTATATTTATATCAGGAAAGCACATCAAAACCCAATTTTCCCAAATCAAGTTAAGAACAATACCCTATTAATTCACAACTTTCCAATTTCTTGCTCTCTCGAGTGAAATTGGACTTTTTAGATGTACATTAATGTCGGCCACACACTAATGCAGTAGAAACAAGAATTAATAGAACAACATGGAAGAAGAAGATGAAAAACCATACAATTCAATAATCAAAATTCATCACCATTGTTCACAACCTCAGCAAGGAAGAGAATTAGCCACTCATTTGTGGATTAATCATCCTAAAACAAGTGTAAATCATACAAACAATTGATTGAAAGAAGAAAGAAAGAGAGAAAATCCCTTAGCTTTTTCGTCCCTCAACTGCCTCTAACCCACGTCCTTGCTCCACCAAGTTTGAATTTATGAAAAATAAACCTAAGTGTGCTATTTATAGTAGTAGGACTCTTTTTCGGAATAACAAGCAACGTGTCACGGAGTGCATCGCGGAGCACGGCCTCCGTGACACGCTACGGATGCGGAGGCCCTATGGAAATCACCCGAAATCGGCCCGGGCAGCACCCTGCCACATTGGCAGTGTGTCACGCTGCCTGGTGGTCGCGGAGGCCACCTGCTGTGGCACGTTGCCAACGCGCAGGTGGGCTGTTGTGAGCGGCCTGCCTGTCGTGGCACATTGTCGACGCGCCGGTGGGCTATTTTGTGCCTCCTCTTCGCCGACGTTCGCGTGTTAATTCCGTCTCCAAGCATCTACTTCACCAACTCATGAATTAGTTACTCAAACATCATCAAAACCTACAAAACAAAGGCTAATCATGTTGGTTAGCACATATCTTTACTTTATCTAAAATTACATGAAAATGTATACAATAATCTTAGATAAACAAGACTAATTTAAGTCGTAAAGCGTATCTCGGGCATATATTTTTGTCCGTGATCAAGTACTTCTGCAGATATTAAAAATAAAGAAGGGGATAAAAGATCACCTTGTTTCACTCCTTTTATGGACTGAAAAAAACTTGTAGCTTGACCATTCACTAGCAGCGAACACTAGTTATTACCTATCAATCTCCAAGTAAGATTAATAATGTGCTTTGCAAATCTCATTTTCCTAAGCACATGCATTAGGAAATTTCAAGATACTCTATCATAGGTCTTTTCCATGTCTAATTTTATCACTACATTAGCAGGCTTACCTTTGAGTCTTATGTATAATATCAACTCTTGAGTAAGCAGTATATTCTCAAATATACTTCTTTCCTTTATAAATGCTAATTGATTTTCGGATATTAAGCTGAGGATCTTCCCATTTTTCCATGCATCACTATAGATATCACCTTGTCGATGAAGTTGGATAGACTTATAGGCCTCATATCTTTTAAATACTGCACATTGTTCTTCTTTGGGATAAGCATTAGATTAGTATGAGTGATGGATTTAGACAGGTCAAATCCATCAAACTAAGATAAGATAAAAGCATGTACATCGTCCCCTATAATGTCCCAACTATATTCATAAAAGATACCTATAAAACCATTTGGTCCACTAGCACTGTCTCCCCATAGTGCAAAAATAGCTTGTCTAACTTCTTCTTTTGAGGGATATTTACATAGCTCCACATTCTGCTCACTAGTGATCTTTGAAGGAATATGTTTAATCAACTCAAAATTCTATTATCATCTTCCTGTGTAAATTGCCTCTGAAAAAACTTCATTGCCTCTCCTGATATTTGTTCCTTGATTCCAGCCAGTTCCCTCTATCATCAAAAATTTCTTTTACTTGTAGTTTTTTTCCTTTTCCATTGATATAATTGTGGAAGAAACTAGTGTTTCTATCTCAATCAGTGTATCAAGTAAACCCTTCCTTCTGCTTCTAATATTTCTCTTCCAAGCTCAAATACTTCTTCAATTATGTTTGTGCTTTCAGAAATATTACTCTATTGACAATGCTGGAATCCTCTTCAAATAAAGCTTCCTTCACTTTTGCTATTTCTTCCCTTATTGTAATTTTTTGGACAATGTCCCAAAATGTCTCCTTACTCCACTTAAATAGTGCTTTCTTGAGATTTTTCAACATATATTTGGAAGCCAAATATAGGTTTCCTGCATATCTTGTCTGCTAGTTTTATTTCTCCACCTCAAGAAATGACTCGTGTATGAGTCCAAAAATTCAAAAATTTAAAAGGCTTTACAATATTCATAGGTTCTTCTCCACAAGAAAGTAGTATTGGGGTATAATCTGATCCAGTCTTAACTAGGTATTCCACCATAATGTTATGGAACACTTCCAGGGAGGGGAGATTAGTAATTATCCAGTCAAGCCTTTTAAAATGTGCAATATTTAGCAGCTCTACCCTTCCACCAAGTGAAAGCACTTCCTTTAAAATCCATATCAAGGAGGCCACAGGAATGTATACAATACGCAAAATCTTCTCATTTTTTAATGTAACTGGCAGACCTCCTGACTTTTTTTCCTCTGATAAGATAACATTGAAACCACCTCCCACCATCCACGTAATTCCATTATACATGCTAGCTAATATAGATTCTCCCATAGACCTTGTCTTTCCCCTTCATTATACTTAGCATATACAATAGTAATTATAAAATCTTTGCCAATATCTTGATGATAGATCTTCAAAGTAATTTTCCCATTGTACCTCAGCATCCATAAAAACCTAAATCTTACCATTCACATTTGCAATAGTAGTTTCCATCTTTAGTCTTCTTTTTTTTCTAAAGATGTCTAGAATTTTGAAATGACTCTAATAGAGCAAAAAGATAGCACTTATATTATTGTAATATCTCGGGAACCCAAGGATCATACCTGGAAGTCAAAACGGAGAAAAACTGAAATTTCACACCAGATCACATAATGCATCGTGAGGAGGCTCATGAGGAGTGACGACGAGTCGTGACGTAACTCGTGGTCCGTCAAGGTTGGCATGGTGTATTGAGAATACCACGGGCATGACCATGAATAGTCGTCAAGCCTCACGACTCGTGAGGTCTCTCATGGCCTAGGCTGGTTGTTTGGCAAGGAGGCATTGGGCAGTAGAAGCCACGGATGGTGACCACGAGTCGTGGTCACCCACCACAAGTCGTGGTGTCTACCATGAGGTCCCCTAGTTGTTTTTGGGCAGTGAACCAGAGGACTCATGTCCACAAGTCATGGTCTGTGAGCATGAGTCGTCCAGTCCCTCGTAGGGACTGGCAGTAAGCCAAATCTGCGATTTTAGCAAGGGCTTTTCCGTAATTTCTAAGTACTAAAGGCCTAGACTACGTTGTTTAAGGCTTGTTTTAATGGGTTTTAAGAGGGTAAAACCTATTCTAAGTTAACTCCTTCCATTCATGCAAACTTGAGAGGTCGAAGAGGTGATTCAAGGCTAGTATTTAAGGTTTCCACCCAATTTCCTCTTGAATAATCAAAGATTTGGTGGAATCAATCCCTTCCAGGTATATAGGGTTATGAGTGGGTGTCTTCTTCCACACCCATGCCCAATTTCTATCTAAATATGAGAAATTCCTATGATCAAGTTATAGGATTTTCACCCAATTGTATAATTCTTCAATTTCTATAAATGGGTACAGTTAGATTATATTTCTATTGATGAATTGTAAAGCATGGGCAGATTTTAAAGTTGTTTTCAATCAAAATTATGTTTTCTAGTTTTATGAAATTAAAGGCCCATTTATGAGAAGTTCATGAAAGAAGAGAATGATGTTGAATGTATGATGACAATGAGATTTGATAATGAAAAGCATGTTTCTAAAGCAACCCATAATTATGATATTGTTTTCAAAATGAATTGAGTAGATCCAAGCATGATAAAGTTTTGGGAAAAGTCATTATATCCAGTATGATGATGTAGTATCTCTAAAGTAGGCTTACAACATGGTTTTGGAGTAAAGGCTCCCACTTATCTTTAAGCTTGTGGTATGTTTCGAAATAAAGCTTCTCATATGCATGAATTCACAATTGAGATGTATGTTATTATTAAGCTTCATTTTCATACGATGTCGAGTCTATGCATGATTTCATTATTGAGCTTTGTCAATAGACAATTTTGAGCTTCGTTTACACACGATGTTAAGTTTATACATGATTTCATCTTTGAGCTTCGTTAATAGAAGATGTTGAGCTTTGTTATATACGATATAGAGCATTGCATGTTTTGGAAGAAGAGTCTAGTAACGAGCAGGCTAAGGGTCGATTATCCTATTCCCCAGAACTACGTGCCCACGTAGGTTGATACTATTATATTATTGGGACCTCCTTTGTGAGCTATCCCTGGCCCTAATGGCCCATGAGCTTGATATCGATATCATTGTAGCGTCCTTAGCCCTGGCAGTGTTTTGGACGGCTCTGTCCACTTGAGTGTAATAGTCGGGACCACATAAGCTCTATCGTCATTTGTCGGTTAAGTGACGAGTCTCCCATTGTCTTTATATTTCATATTCGCATATTCATTACTCATGGATATTATTTTATACATGCGTGTTCTAAAATCAAGGTATGAATCATTGTTCGGCGTTTCTTATAAATGTCATATTTCATCTTTGAGTTATTCCAGTCAGTTATGATGTTATGCACCTATGTATTGTTATGTTATGAAAAGATTACGATTTCGCAAAGAATGAATGCAAGCCCTCCTCCCAGATTTGAAAGCGTATGATATGTTAAAAACTATTTTAAATGATTTACTTTACTTAAGCATTTTTACTTACCTTGCATACTCGATACATTCCACGTACTAACCCGCATACTCTTTGATGTATCGTTTCATGATACAGGACCTAGCTCCCAGGCTCAGCCCCGCTCTCAGTCAGTTTTCAAAGTTAGTATCTACTTGGTTGGTGAGTCCTCATCCTTCAAGGGCTAGGCTTTCAGTTTTCCTTATGTATTTTCAGCTTCAGTATTGTTGAGTTAGTAGGGGTATTGTCCCATCAACTCATCCAGATTAGAGGCTTTTCAGACTTATGTATGTATTCATCTTCGGATTCTTATTCTGATGTTATGTTGAGTTATACTTCCGCTGAGTTTATATTGTTGATTCTTTAGTTTATTGGTTGAGTTAGATGTATGCTTGTTCCATGGGTCGACTTTCTCTCGGGGTCCCTTGTCCCATGTCTACGGTCTGGGACTCTATTCGTGTCGTGAAAAACTTGGTATCAGAGCTATAGGTTTGAAGTGTCCTAGGGTGTCTGAAAGCCTCATTAATTAGAGTCTTTTTAATGGGTGTGAAGAGCGCTACACTTATGACGAAGAGGCTAAGAGACATTTAGGAAATGTTCCCTTCTTTCATGAACTATGTTGTGCGATGAAAAGTCTTTATACCCTTCTAATCCATGCTAATCGCGATTGCAGAATCATGGCTGCCGAAGAATGATGGAAGGAGGAATGGAGTTGGTAAAGGCCACGAGGATGGCGATGGTTATGGGCATCAGCCAGCCCCACCAGTCCAGGAGCCCCAGGCATCGGAATCGGATGCCCATGCTGAGTTCCGGCTGCTATTCAGATGCTTGCGCAGGCCTTGACCGCTCAGGTCAATCAGCAGGCCATTGTGCATGTTCTGTAAAATGGCAATGCAGCAGCAGCTCGAGTCAAAGACTTCTTGAGGATGAACCCATCAAGGTTCCTAGAATCTGAGGTAGGTGAGGATCCACATGATTTAATTGATGAGATTGTCAAGATCACCTAGGTCATGGGCGTGAGTAGTGTTGAGTGCGCATAGTTGGCCTCCTACCAGTTGAAGGGGGTTGTGCATATCTGGTTTCACCAATGGAAGGATAGCAGGGTCGCAGGAGCAGGTCCGATCACGTGGGAGGAGTTTCAGGTTGCATTCCTAGATCAGTTCTTCCCTCAGGAGATGTGGGAGCTGAAGGCAGCTGAGTTTGTAAACTTGAAGCAGGGAAGAATGACAGTGCAAAAGTATTCCGTTAAGTTCACTCACCTATCAAAATATGCCCCGGAGTTAGTGGCTGACTAGAGGACGCGGATGAGCAGATTTGTGCATGCATAGCAGGGTATTTGGACAAGGAGTGCTGAATTGCTATGCTACATCTGGATATGGACTACTCTCAGATTATGTTGTACGCCCAGCATATGGAGGCGGCACATTCAAGAAAAAGGGAGGCCAAGGGGAAAGGACCGAAGACCATATATTCTCTCAGCAGAGGTCCAGTGGTGGGCCACGATAGCAGACTCACCAGAGATCATCAGCTCAAACATCTTCGGCATTGAGTGTGACATACAGGCCTAGACACGATCAGAGAGGGCGAGCATCAGGCTCGAGGGGTCAGAGAAGCGGACTCGCAGATTCTAGCATCCCAGCCTGTCACAGATGTGGTCGGGGGCACACAAGCCAATGCTTGGCAGGTTCTGTTGCTTGTTTCGGGTGTGGGCATCCTAGACACATGCTTAGAGATTGTACAGCTGCGAGGTAGGATCAGGTTGTGGTCCGAGGCCTAGCTTCTAGTTCACCAGCCCCTCCCGCACACTCAGTACATCAGAGAGCATCTACTAGCACAGTTGGCAGTCAGCGCCAGAACAGATTCTATGCTTTAGCATCCTGACAGGAGTAGGAGGTCTCGTCGGATGTGGTCAATGGTATGTTGTGAGTTTTCCATATTGATGTATATGTTTTGCGAGATCTGGGAGCTACCTTGTCTTTTGTGACACCTTATGTGGCCATTAGCTTCAGAGTTAGTCCCGATGTCTTGTCAAAACCCTTCTGAGTTTCTACTCCAGTAGGTGACTTAGTTATAACTAGACGACTGTATAGAGGTTGACCAGTCTCAGTCCTTCATAAGGTCACCTCAGCAGATTTGATAGAGTTAACCATGACCGATTTCGATGTTATTCTCGGCATCGATTGGTAATTTTCATGCTATGCTTTAGTTAATTGTAGAACCTTGGCAGTAGAGTTCAAATTTCTAGGTGAGCCAGTCTTAGAATGGAAGAGTAGTTCAGTTGTGCCTATAGGTCGATCCATTTCCTACCTTAAGGCCAGGAAGATTATTTATAAGGGTTGCATGTACCATTTAGTTAGGGTTAAGGATGTCGAGTCCGAAACCCTGACTATCCAGTCAGTGCCAGTAGTACAGAGTTTCCAGAGGTCTTTCCTGATGATTAGCCAAATGTTCCTCCCGAGCGGGAGATTGATTTTGGCATTGACCTTCTTCCCGACACGCAGCCTATATCTATTCCGCCCTACAGGATGGCTCCAGCTGAGCTAAAAGAGTTGAAGGATCAGTTGAAGGACCTGTTAGATAAGGGTTTTATTAGGCAGAGTAAGTATCCATGGGGTGCATCAGTGTTATTTGTCCGCAAGAAGGATGGTTCGCTTCGGATGTGCATTGACTATCAGCAGTTAAACAAGGTTACCATGAAGAACGGGTATCCTTTACCCAGGATCGATGATTTGTTTGACCAGCTTCAGGGTGCCAAGTGTTTCTCCAAGATTGATCTCAAATTCGGGTATCACCAGCTCAGGGTTCGGGAGAGTGACATCTCGAGGATAGCTTTCAGGACCCGGTATGGTCGTTACGAATTTCTTGTTATGTCTTTTAGACTAACCAATGTCGTTGCAGCTTTTTTGGATATAATGAACAGGGTATTCAAGGCATATTTGGACATGTTCGTGATTGTGTTCATTGGTGACATCCTTATATACTCTCGAAGCGAGGAGGAGCATGCCGCTCACTTGAGAGTAGTGCTTCAGACCCTCAAGGACTATTAGTTGTATGCAATGTCTAGCAAGTGCAAGGTTCGGTTAGGCTCCGTGGCATTTTTAGGCCATGTCATATCGAGTGAGGGCATAAAGGTAGATTCTCAAAAAATTGAGGCAGTGAAAACTTGGCCTAGACCGATGAATCCTTCGGATATTCAGAGTTTCTTGGGTTTAGTGGGCTACTACCAGAGGTTTGTTGAGGTCTTCTCATCTATTGCAGCACCTTTGACCAAGTTGACTCACAAGAAGGTAAAGTTCCAATGGTCGGAAACTTGTGAGAAAAGTTTTCAAGAGTTGAAGACTTGACTCACTTCAGCACCAGTGTTGACCCTACCCGAGGGTAAGGATGGCTTTGTGGTGTATTGTGATGCATCAAGAATCGTACTTGGGTATGTGTTGATGCAGCATGGGAAAGTCATAGCATATGCCTCTAGACAGTTGAAGGTCCATGAGAAGAATTACCCGACCCATGATCTTGAGTTTGCCGTGGTGTTGTTCGCATTGATGATATGGCGGCATTACTTATATGGGGTCCATGTGGATTTATTTACGAACCACAAGAGCTTGCAATATATGTTCACAAAGAAAGATCTCATTCTTCAGCAAAGGAGGTGGTTGGAGCTACTAAAGGACTACGATATGAGTGTCCTTTACCACTCGAGTAAGGCTAATGTGGTTGCGGACGCACTTAGTAGGCTCTCTATAGAGAGTTTGTCCCATGTGTATGAAGGAAAGAAGGAACTGGTGAGAGATGTTCATCGACTTGCAAGGTTGGGAGTTAGATTGGTTGACTCGACAGATGGCGGCGTTGTTGTGCAAAATGGATCAGAATCGTCCTTGGTGATCGATGTGAAAACTAGATATGATAAGGATCTGATTTTGGTAAAGCTGAAAGAAGTCATTCAAAGTCAGAAGGTGGAGGCCTTCTCCCAAGGGGAAGATGGTGTGATGCGATTCTAGGATCATCTATGTGTTCCAGATGTTGATAATTTGAGGGGCCGGATATTGCATGAGGCTCATGGATCAAGGTACTCTATTCATCTGGGTGCCACCAAGATGTATCATGATTTGCGGGAACTATATCGGTGGAAAGGCATGAAGAAGGATATTGCGAAATTCGTAGCTAGGTGCCCGAATTGTCAACAAGTAAAGGTCGAGCATCAAAGACCGGGAGGCATACTTCAGGATATTAGCATTCCTACTTGGAAGTAGGAAGAGATTAATATGAATTTCATAACAGGTTTTCCTCGCACCCGTAGACAATATGACTCCATTTGAGTTGTGGTGGACTGGTTGACCAAGGCTGCTCATTCTCTACCGGTCAAAACTACCGATTCAGCGGAGGACTATACCAAGTTATACGTCTGGGAGTTGGTTTGATTCGGATAGAGGTACTCAGTTTACCTCTAAGTTTTGGAGGTCTTTCCAAAAAGGACTTGGTACTCAGGTCAAGGTTAGCACATCGTTTCATCCGTAAATAGATGTTCAGGGGAAGCGGACTATTAAAACTCTAGAAGATATGTTGAGAGCTTGCGTCATTGATTTCAAAGGTAGTTGGGATGAGCACCTGCCTCTGATCGAATTCTCTTATAATAACAGCTATCACTCCAGTATCCAAATAGCACTGTTCGATGCTCTATATGGGCGGAGGTGTAGATTTCCCATCAGTTGGTTTGAGGTTGGTGAGGTGGCAATGATAGGGCTAGATTCAGTTCATGAGGCTATAGTGAAGGTTCAGTTGATACGGGACAGGCTAAAAACCGCTTAGAGTCATCAAAAGTCATATGCTGATGTGAGGAGGAGAGAGTTGGAGTTCGAGGTGGACTATTGGGTATTTCTGAAGGTATCTCCATGAAGGGAGTCATGCGGTTTGGGAAGAAAGGAAAACTCAGCCCCCTCTATGTTGGTCCCTACCGGGTTATGAGAAGAGTTGGTAAGGTAGCGTATGAATTGGACTTGCTCTCAGAGTTATCTTCCGTGAATCCTGTGTTTCATGAATTGCTTTTGAAGAAATGTTTGGGAGATCCAGCTTTAGTAGTTCCGGTGGACAGCGTTGGTGTAAAGAATAGCCTTAGCTATGAGGAGGTTTCAGTGGAAATACTAGATTGACAGGTTTGAAGGTTATGAAACATAGAAGTAGCTTCAGTTAAAGTATTATGGAGGAATCAGCATGTTGAAGGAGCTACGTGGGAGGTCGAAGCAGATATGATGGATAAATACCCACACTTATTCTCTACTAGCTCAGTTCTGACTTGAGGTATCAGTTTTTCTTTATGACTCTAATCAGTTTCCATGTTCATTTCATGTGCACAAGTTTGTTTTAGGTTATGATAGATGTATGTGATGTCTGAATTCAGTTCAGCTATGTAGTTCTTTTCGGAGGTAGTCATTCCGTAAGTTTTCAATTTAAATGATCAGTGTTTGCATATGATGATTGCATGTTTCTGGGTTTTCTGTATGTCTCTAAGATTTGAGGACGAATGATCCCAAGGGAGAGATATTGTAATACCTCGAGAACCAAGGATCAGACCCGGGAGTCAAAATGAAGAAAAACTAAAATTTCACACCAAATCACAAAACGAATCGTGAGGAGGCTCATGAGGAATGACGATGAGTCTTGAAGTAACTCGTGGTCCAGCAAAGTTGGCATGGTGTGTTGATAGGACCACGGGCATGACCACGACTCGTCGTCAGGCCTCACGACTCGTGAGGTCTCCTGTGGCCTAGGCTGGTTGTTTGGCAAGGAGGCATTGGGCAGTAGAAGCCACGGATGGTGACCATGAGTAGTGTTCACCCACCACGGGTCGTGGTGTCTACCGTGAGGTCCCCTAGTTATTTTTGGGAAGTGAACCAGACGACTCATGGCCACGAGTCATGGCCTGTGAGCATGAGTCGTCCAGTCCCTCGTGGGGACTGGCAGTCATCCAAATTCTGCAATTTTAGCAAAGGCTTTTCCGTAATTCCTAAGTCCTAGGGGCCTAGACTGCGCCATTTAAGGCACGTTTTAGTGGGTTTTAAGAGGGGAAAATCTATTCTAAGTTAACTCCTTCCATGCATGAAAACTTGAGAGGTTGAAGAGGTGATTCAAGGCTAGTATTAAAGGTTTCCACCCAATTTCCTCTTGGATAATCAAAGAGTTGGTGGAATCAATCCCTTCCAGGTATGTAGGGTTATGAGTGGATGTCTTCTTCCACACCCATGCCCAATTTCTATCTAAATATGAGAAATTCCTATGATTAAGTTATGGGGTTTTCACCCAATTGCATAATTCTTCAATTTCTATACATGAGTACGGTTAGATTATGTTTCTATTGATGAATTGTGAAGCATGGGAAGATTTTAAAGTTGTTTTCAATAAAAATTGTGTTTTCTAGTTTTATGAAATTAAAGGCTCATTGATGAGAAGTTCATGAAAGAAGAGAATGATGTTGAATATATGATGATGATGAGATTTGATGATGAAAAGCATGTTTCTAAATCTACCCATGATTATGATATTGTTTTCAAAATGAATTTAGTAGATCCAAGCATGATAAAGTTTTGGGCAAAGCCCTTATATCGAGTATGATGATGTAGTATCTCTAAAGTAAGCTTACCACATGGTTTTGGACTAAAGTCTCCCACTTATCTTTGAGCTTGTGGTATGTTTCTAAATAAAGCTTCTCATATGCATGAATTCGCAATTGAGATGTATGTTATTATTGACCTTCATTTTCATATGATGTCGAGTCTATGCATGATTTCGCTATTGAGCTTTGTCAATAGACAATGTTGAGCTTCGTTTTCATACGATGTTGAGTTTATACGTGATTTCATTTTTGAGATTCGTCAATAGATGATGTTGAGCATATTTTGGGAGAAGAATCTAGTACCGAGAGGGCTAAGGGTAGATTACCCTATACCCCAAAACTACGTGCCAATGTTGGTTGATACTATTATATTATTGGGACCTCCCTTGTGACCTATCCCTGGCCCTAATGGCCCATGAGCTTGATATCAATATCATGGTAGAGTCCTTAGCCCTGGCAAGGTTTTTGTTATATCCCCGAGAATTCAAAGATCGAACCCGGGAGTTGAGACGGGGAAAAACTGAAAATTTGTGCTTCAGGTGTAGGACAAGTCGTTGGACAACTCGTGAGAAGAGCCCATGAGTCGTCAGGTGACCCGTGAGGAGGCCTGGAGGAGCTAGGAAGAATTGAAGGACTATGGGTCCCCACGGGCGTGGGAATAACTCGTGGTCAGTCGTGGGGTGAGGGTGAAGAATAATTGGAGGAAGTCAACCAGTGTACTTAACGGGAAGAGACCACGACTCGTCATGTCAGACAACGAGTCATTGGATGATATATAAGTAAATTGATATAAGGGAGGCAGTGTACTTTATGATTGGTGACCACGAGTCATGGTCAATCCTAACGAGTCGTTATGTCATTCATTAGGAGCCCAGTTATCAGGCAAGACAGTGAACCAACGAGCATTGTGACGAGTCGTGAGTGCCAGTAACAAGTTGTCAGGTCACCCGTCAGGGTTACCTGGCAGTTATTTTTCTGCAAATTAGGAAATTTAAAAGGGTTAAGTTCAGTTTATACTTCATTCATTTGTGCATGCAAGATAGGGGAAATTGAGAGAGTGATTCAAGCTTAGTATTCATCAATTCATTGCAATTTCTTCTTGGGCTTTCAAGGGACATTAAGAATTAGTTGTTCCAGTATGTAAGGCTATCAATGGGTTATTTCTTCCACACCCATGCCCATCCTCTATGAGTTTTTCAAAAATTTTATTAAAAACTCATGGGGTTTTGAACATGATTTTTATAAAAGTCTAATGATTTGATAATGGGTTTTGTGATTTTAGATTCTCATCATAATCCATGGGTTTTAATCAGTTTTTACTATTTAAAACATTTATAATGTTATGAATTTGATTTCTATGAAATTAAGCCTAATTATGCATAACCCATGATGAATCGGTTTATGATATTTTCTTCAAATATTGATATTTACGAACCCAGCATGATTTACGATTTGAATTATGGATTTATGATATTACCCATCATGATTTTATGAATTTCAAGCTATATGCATGATTTACAAGTATGTATGAGCCTTATGAATCATGAATTATGTTTTGGCCGACTCAAGGGCCTCATTTCATGGCTAGTTCATGTATGTACAAGTAAATTTACGATTATCATGATTTAACTATCCCATTAATTCATGTATGTTATACTATGAGAACTATATATGTTTTGGGAGTAGTATCAAACACCGAGTAGGTTCAGGGACTAGGCTCTACCCCGTATCTCATAAACTACGTGCCACCGTAGGTATATTGGGACCTCCTATGGGACTGTCCCCGGCACAAATATCACTTTTCATGGTGAATTCACACTTTCATGGTTCTACCCTTGGCAAGGTATGGACACCTTCCCGAGTAGGGTTACAAGTCGGACTTCATGAGTGCTCATATGGGGTATGTCGGTTAAGAGAATCTACCACTATTCCTCATGATTTATGCATGTTCATGATTATGTATACTGGCTCAAGTCATGTTCAATAAATTTTTCTCTTATCATTATGATTACGATTGCATTACGAATGTTTTGAAAACCTTGAGCCTTATGTTATGTTATGATGTTTATGATTTGAGCATGATGTCCCACTCTTATGATCATTTATGAGTTTTATATATTTTTAATGTCCATTTTACTTACTTGCATACTCAGTACATTTCACGTACTGACTGCATGCCTTCTATGTTGTATTATTTCATGATACAGGACCCGGCTCTCAGGGTCACCCTCTTTAGTAGCTCCTCAGACTTTGCTATCAGTGTATTTGGTGAGTCCTCATGTTCCAAGGGCCATATGTTCAGAGTCTATGACTTTATTTCAGTTTCAGAATTGTTGGGTTAGTTGGGGAGTTGTCTCATCAACCCATCTTTCATGATTAGAGGCTTTTCAAACTACAAGTGGTATTCAGCCATCATGTATGGATTATCTATTTTCCTTTCTCCGTATTTATGGCATGTTTACGTTTTCTTGTGTTAAGTCTTACGCTTATATGATTGAGTTAGATGTATGCTCATGTCATGGGTTGACTTGGGGTCTCTCGGGGCTCCTGCTCTTGTGTCTACAATTCGGGTATATGTTCGGGTCGTGACAGTTTTGGACGGCTCTGCCCATTTGAGGGTAATAGTCGGGACCACATAAGCTCTATCATGGTATGTTGGTTAAGTGACGAGTCTCCCATTGTCTATACGATTAAGTTTTGCATATTCATTACTCATGGTTATTATCTTATACATGTGTGTTCTAAAAGCAAGGTATGATCATTGTTCAGCTTTTCTTATAAATGTCGTATTTTAACTTTGAGTCATTCGAGTCTGTTATGATGTTGTGAAGCTATGTATTGTCATGTTATGAAAAGATTATGATTTCGGAAAGAATGCATGCAAGCCTCCTCTCAGATTTGAAAGCTTATGATATGTTATAAAATGTTTGAAATGATTTACTTTACTTAAGCGGTTTTACTTACCTTGTATACTCAGTACATTCCACGTACTGACACGCATACTCTATGTTGTATCATTTCATGATATAGGACCCAGCTCCCAGGCTCAGGCCCGCTCGTAGTCAGTTTTCAGAGTTAGTACCTGCTTGGTTGGTGAGTCCTCATCCTTCGAGGGCTAGACTTTCAGTTTCCCTTATGTATTTTCAGCTTCAATATTGTTGAGTTAGTTAGGGTCTTGTCCCATCAACTCGTCCAGATCAGAGGCTTTTCAGACTTATGTATGTATCCAGCTTCGGATGCTTATTCTGTTGTTATATTGAGTTAGACTTCCGTTGAGTTTATATCGTTGATTCTTCAATTTATTGATTGAGTTAGATGTATGCTTGTGACATGGGTCAACTTAGGTCTTTTGGGGTCCCTTGTCCCGTTTCTATGGTCCGGGCCTCTGTTCGGGTCGTGAAAGTTATCTTTGTAACATGATTAAACTTTGAAAAGCTTTTTGTGTGTTAATAGATCTAATATTCTATATTAGGGCCTCGATAATCATTTTTATTTGGTAGTTGCAGTTCTATTTAGTACTATCCTCTTAGGAAGCATTTCATCTTAACTCTTAGCCTTCTTTTCATTCTAGCCTAGAATTTATGGAGATGTATTAGCTTCTCCAGTCACTTTGGGTATGATTTCACTTCTCCTTTTTGTTGTTGTTGTAGTTCCAAGTGAACCTCTATTTCTGATACTTTATAGGCAACTATGTCTTGCAGATTCTCATTTAGTGATCTTTGCCTATTATGTACTTGCTTCTGTTCTATCCCATCTCTTCCCTGTGTTTCATCTTCATCCTTGTCCTCAGCCTACTCCTGTTCTTCTTATATATTAGGTGGTTTATCTTTCTTACTTCTGCTTTCCTTATTATTCATTTGATTGAATATTAGATTAATCAACTTATCTCTTCTTTTCATCTTCAGGATACCTCTTCCCCATAGTGGACTTTTGCAAGGCCTCATAACACTCAATACATCTCTCCCAATTAAGGGAAGTGGCAGTGATAGTTTTTTAAAATAAATTTTCAACGGATATCGGAGTCAAATCCCACAAAATTGAGCTAGATCAACCAAGAGTTGTAAAATAAATAAATTTAGCATGCATCATTGTTTATAATGTAATAAGGGAAAATTGGGGAAAAAGAAGTGAATTACAAAATTCTAATTTCAAAATAATAAAGGCAAGTTTGATTGTTGCAAGCAATAAGAATGAACTAGGGATGTACTTTTGACAGGGCATCGATTGGATTGGGGTTAATTAACTAGTCCCAAATATCAATTACAGCATGAATAGTAATGGCTAAGGCTATACCCAATATTTCTCAACAATTTGGTTGAATTTGCCTTGGGTTTTCTCAAACCCCAAGGTCACAACTATTTCATCAACCACCAAAAAAATGAAGAAGAGCTAAGCTATCTCTATCCTCAGCCCTTTAGTGGATTGTGGAAATGGGTTTTGGCGATCTCTAGCTCAACCCCACAAATCCACAACCCAATTCCTAATCAATGCTTCCTCACCCAGATCTTACTTCTCTCTTTCAAGCAAAAGTAATATTAGAAGAGTATATCAATATTTGAAACCATTAATTTTAGCATTCAAACTTGGAGGAAACACTAGATTCCTGCATTATAATTGAATTTAAGACTAAATCAACAACACCCAATCCATTCTAAACCCTTATCATGCACACATCTCTAGAAATTAAATTAGCTACTCATAGATGGAGTTAAAGAGAAGATACCCATGGGTAATTCATTAACTTTCATCATATTGAATAGAAATTCAAGCTTTCAATAATCTGCTACAATGGTGTTCTTAGCTCCAAACAGCAAAAAAGAAGAAGAAGAACAAGGTACTCTCCTCTTTCTCTCTCTACTTCTCTCTACAAATTTCAAGATTAGATATAAAAGTTATGAAATGTATGAGTATAATTGGGGTAATTCTGCATATTTTTTTTACATAGATTTCCTCATATGCCCTTGGAAGCTTCCGTATTTAATTTGTGCCAAAGTTGAACATTTTCTCTCTATTAGCGATTTGGTCACTAATGTCGCCCAAATTATACCTCGCAACTGAGATATAAGCGATCGATTGTCAAATATAGAACCCAACGAAGGTTGAGGTCAATCCCACATGGAATATGGTAAGAACTTAGGTTAATGTGAATAACTATTACTATTTATTGACTTATTTCCAAAGGGGGGAAAATATGGACTAATAAACAAAAGTAAAATTAATGAATGCATGTATCAAGTTGGGTTTATATTCAATTTACGACTAGACTAGGATTGTGTTCCCCAAGATTTCATAACCACAAGGATTATACACTAGTGGTCTTTTTCGGTGTTTAACATGCAATATTGGTAAGTTAAGTTCACCTAAACGGTTGGTCCCCTATCTAGGTGATTTTCACCAAGCAACTTGGTCTGTATACGGGTGTTCTTTAGTTAACCCTTACCCTTAATATTGGATTAGCTATCCCTCGAACAAGTTCAAGCTATTAGATGAGTGTTGGTAGCCTCAAATCTCCGTTGTTAATCCCTTTTCCCATTCATTACCTCCTTGATCCGGTAAGTAAGAATAAGGCAAGTCCTAACGTTTGTAACCGTCAAGAATCAATTAAAACGAAGGGAAAAATAATACATGCATAAAACTCCGTTCAAGAATCACTAAGTATTTTTACCTATGTCTGTTAATTCATCTTGGTTCTCACAAACCTAGTTTATGGGTTTAGCTACTCATGATTGTGTTATTGCAATCAGAAGATATAGAAGAAATCATAATTAAAACTTACAAAATATTGTAGAATTAAAACCAAGTTGATTGAATAAAAATTTCAATGTAGCTTTCGTATCTTGAATCAAGAACAATTGGATGAAAATTCTCTCAAAAATCTCTCTCAAAATCGTCTTCTGAATGTTCTTCTAAAATAAACCTAAAACTGGGTATTTATAATACAAAGAAATTCTTTTCCTAAATAAATCTGAAAACCAGGTCGGCAGTGGCAATGGGCCATGTGATGGATCGTTAGGCCTTCTAACGAGTCTTCCTTTGCTTTAAATCAGTCGTCCTCAGCAATTTACCCAGTCCTGGCAACGGGTCACCTAATGACTTATCATGCCTTAGTACGAGTTGTTAGGTCTCTCATAGTCCACTTCCTCAGAAATTCCAATACACTTCACGGACAGCTCCAGTAACTTGCCAACGAATTGTTCTTTTAGGCAATGAATCGTGATGTTATTTGTCAACTCCACTGGACATTTCGTTGAATTTTTCTCTTCAAATGCTAATGGTTGTCCTCATGACTCGTTACAAGTTGTAATGAGTCGTTCCTCCAACTCGTCAAGTGCACTGTATCACTTCTTCAAAACTTCATCTTTTTGCCAACGCCTCAAGTGACGGGTTGTGTCTCCTGCCAAAGACTCGTTAAGTGCCTAGCAGTCACCTTTCAGTTGTTTTTCTTATTAATTCGATCAAAAATCACTTCCAGACCTGTTTTCCTGCATATTAAGCACAAAATACCATATACCCATATAAACATACCTGGAATGTGCACAATTTCTTGGTTTTAAGCGTCAAAAGTGTCGTAAAATCACAGCACATCAACACCCTCACCTTAGAACTTTTGCATGTCCTGAGGCAAAAACAAAACAAAATAATTTACTTCGATGCTTCAATCGGAAAAACTTTAGGAAACTTACAACAGTCATCAAAATCAATTTTTCTAACCCCTCCCTCTTCATATCAGCACAAAACACTATGCATATGCAAAATTTCACACCATAACACAGAGGAATCAAAACATGGCAAAATACTGTCACCTGCAACCATAGACATAAATCTATAATACTGCCCCTGACAATTTGCAAATGATTCTATTGACCAAATGCTCTCACCTCAAAGAAGTCCCACACTCGCACATATTTATATGATTATCTTGGTAAATTTTTCTTGGGACTAGGTAAGATCCACTCACTCTCACAAAGATAATTCAAATTGTATGCATACAATACATAGGCTTGCCCTTACTTTCAATACCTTGATTTTCAGACAAGTAGATAGGATCACTATAGGACTTTCTCGGCTTGTAACGTAGGCTCGGGCTCGGGTATGGTACATATGAATTTTAGTAGCTCTACCCTCCTTGGCACTAGGCTTTTTTTTCTCCACTTTTCACCATTTCTTTTCTATTTTCTCCCTATTTTCTTTTTTCCTACTTTTCCTTTCCTTTGCTTTAGACATTACGGATGCGGTTTCTTTTTATTCAACAAAAACTTGTTGATGTCACACATTATTTTTCTTTTCTTTTCTAGCTTTTTGACAACAAGAAGTTTTTTTAAATTTTTTTCTTTTGATCATGCATACCGCACCCGCTCTTTTTCCTTGTTTTTCATTACACAACTTTACTTCCACCGGGCTCTTCTTATTCACTCCTATCATAGTCACCCTCAACTTAGGAGATTTTCCTGAGTTAAAGTTCACAACGTCCAAGGAGGGACCAGGGCCAAAATAGGTTCATTCATAATAAAATCAAGTAGGTGAATTGGTGTGAACGAAAAGAAAGGTCAATTAAAGCTCAAACATTTGGATCAAGGGATTTTATTCACTTTGTTAGGTCTTTTAGGCTAAAGTGGACTCATAAATCAAAATAGGCCTATGATCCTTTCCTAGTTCCTTATCCTCTATCTCGGTACAACTGACCAGAAAAGTTCTAGATTGACACACACAACCGAATTCAGCTATTAGACCTCACTTCACACATAGCACCGGTCAACATCATCAATTCTACTAATCACTAGTTCAGGTACAGCCATACAATGGTAAACAAATTTACAGTTCCAATGCCATGCAAAGATTCACAAAGGTCATAATTGTCAACTCTAACATACACATATACAAAAAATTTCGGAGGGGTATCAAATCATCAAAATCCAAAATATCAAACAATTTTAGCTCTTGATTGCTTGCAGTTTTCCTAACTTTCTTCCAACTAACACAAAAGAAACAAAAACATAAAATAAAATCCTAAAGATGCCGGTTCTACTAGATATGGAGCACCCAAGGGAAAAGATATCCTGCAAGAAAAACCCTCGGGTTATGTTCAGCAAGACAGAATGCACAGTTATCCCTCCCCACCCCCATCAAAAAATCATGCGTCGTCCTCGACATATATATATATATATACAAGACAAAAACTAAGGGAATAGGAAATATACTTGTGCGACCTAGGTGTCAGCTACCTGGTCGGTCGAGGGTGTAGATACGCCTCCAACATCAACTCCAATATTGCCGGCTTGAATCGGTGCATTCTCATATCCAACTGAGCTCTCCTTCACCACGAGCTCTCGCTGTCTCAGTCTCGGCTCTCAATCGAACCTCCTCTCTTGATTCGTGCAGTGCTCTCTCCATCTTACTCCGCTCCCATTTTTGCTGATGGAGCAGAGATGTATCAACATCATCACTTACCTCCTCACGAGTCCTCTTCCCCTTTGCATGTTCCACCGGCTCCTCTGTGATGAAATCAAAAATCAGTGGTAGCTCCTCCTCAAACTCATCATCAATCACAGGGAGGACCGGTGGAGGTACCGCAGCTGTCTGTTATGCTGCCAAGTCCCGCACCTTGGATCGTAATGCTCCCAGCTCTGTGTACCATTTAGATAAATATGGCGTCTGTAACTGTGCTAGGCGGTCGTCCATCCTTCGCTCAAAAGCATCCAGTTGCCCATGCACTGAACTGGACAGTGTCTCCAACTCCTTTGACACCCACGGCTTGACCTGCTCCATCAAGACTTTTACTTGTAGAGCCGTGTGTGCCTGCTGCTTCTCTACTTTTGCTACCCGCCTAGCCATGTCAACCAAAAACTCCTGTGAAACCGTGACTAGGCTGGCTGAGCTGGATCGTGGAGGTGAAACTAATGGTCTGGATGCTGCTGCTGCTGTAGATGATGATTTTGGAACATCGGAAGGTGTGGAGGCATCCGCTGCATTTGTAGCCTCAGCCTGGCTACCTATATCTCCGCCCTCTATGGGCTCGGTCGCTAACTCGGTGAATTGTGTTGCATCGGTATGCATCCCGCTGCCAAATGCCTCGGTTGTTATGGTCGCTCCAGTAGATGCAGATGCCTGAGTCCTCACCCTCGATACCGGGTTTGTATCATCTCTAATCAACCCGATATTGGTAATCTTCTAAACCACCACTCTCTGATCAACTTATGGCAGTTCTGGCACTCAAGACTCCTGATAGAGTCTATCAATCAAACATGGGAAGGGAATCATGGTTCCATCATTTAAAACCCGCTCCCGAATCTCCTCAATGATGAACCGCGGGAAATTAATTGTGTACCCTTTCGTGATGCTGGCTACCAGTGCATCTCTATCGGGTGAGAGAATATTATCATTGCTTGTGGGTACCAGCCTATGCCTCACCAGTGACCACCAAAATTTAGCCTGGAAGTTCAAGGTGGCCTTCTTTATTTGCAACTCCATACCATGCAGCCATTCAACTAACGGCCCCTTTGTGGCAATGATGCGGGAAAGCCAAGTGTACTACTGTATCCGCTCCATGCTACTCAGCTTCTTTGTTTTGACTTTCTACAACTCAGATAACCTATGATCAAACTCTTCCGTGTTCATTGGGGCTCGATATTTTGGCCCGTACAACATTCTGGAAATTGTCTCCTCAGATATGTCAACTGAGGTCTCACGCACCATCACTTGATTTAAGGCAGGCTTCTTCTTCCAATCCTGGCCTCCTAGTGCCAACCTCTGCAATGTGGTTGCTTATGCTGCATAGAACTCACAAACCAGGCATAGGCTATAGCTGCCTGAAGGCTCTGTCAACCACCCAAACTTATATTTTTCAAATACTGCCTGTAGCTTTGGCAGGTCTTTCAAACCGGTGGTGATCAGCCTTGGCTCCTCATAAATGCTCCACTTCGGATTGCCTTTATCATTGGGAGCAATATCCCGATTGTATATAGCCCGCTTGCCCTGGACACACCATCTCCTCACATTCCTCGATTGATCATTCGATGTGCCTGTCTCAGTCAGTTTATTTTTTGAGTCCCCTCACTAGGCATGCGACTCATCTACCCACTCTGTATTGTGTCCAGCTGTGGGAGCCTCCGGAACAAGTGCAGCAGCAGCCCTAGCGCTTTCATTAGTGCGACTGGGCAGATCTCTTAATAGTGGAGTGGGAGTATCGACCAGGGCTATCGGATTTGAACTTTATTGAGCCCTAGCCCTAGTCGTCCTCTGAACCAGCTATTCTTCCGACACTTTATGTTCCTCTTCAGAGCCACTCGACTCTTCAAAGGAGGATGGATCATCTCGCAGTCTTCGGTATGATGGTTGACTGCGCTCAGGTACCTGCTTTTTGGTTGGACCCTTCTTTGGTGTGCCTCGTAGAGCCATTGTGCCTGTGGAAACCATGTTAGTACACTAATTTATGGGTCTTCGCAAGTTCTTGATGGAATGCAACAAGTAATCAAAGTGTTTGTGTGGGGAAGAGCATGTACAATGCAATATTTCAAAGATGGAATGCTTGCATGAGTGAGTGTCCAGTGATGATGTTGCATTCAATGGATGTGTTGCGCCGCGGTGAAGGTAGTTTAATGGTGTTTTTCGATGGGTTTGCGTGAAGAAGTAGATGTAAAGAAGAGGGAATTTTGAAGCTTTTAACGGGGAGTATGAAATTGGGATTCTTTGGTTTTAATTTTTTTAAATTTATTCCAATTTACAGTTCGTGGGTCGGGTTAGGTCAACTTACCTGGGGACTTGATGACTCACGTAACGACTCATGGTGTTACCTAACGATTCGTTCCTTAAGTCATGGTCCTTTGTCTGTTATAATTTCAGGACGGGTCACTTGACGACTCATTCGGTTTCCCAATGATTCGTTGAGTGATCCATCATCACCTTTTTTCTTTAAAATTTCAACTTTGATCCAGTGTACTTGACGGGGGACTAAACGATTCGTTCCTTGGAGAAATGATCTGTGAAGTCACCTGTTGCTCCCCTGCTTTCTGTAGTTCTTTTCACGACTGGCTAAACGAGTCATCAAGTCAGGAGACGACTCGTTCTGTGATTTTTCTGCACCAGAACTGAAGTTCCAGTTTTTTATTCCAACTTCAAATTTTCCATCTTATTCACCTGCACCCATCAACAAACATTAACATTAACTTTTTATTACATTTATAACTTGGGTTGCCTCCCAAGGAGCGCTTGATTTAACGTCGCGGCACGACATGGGTGTTTTGGCTACTCAAACTTCACCAAAAAAACCTCCATGGCTTGCCTCCCATGCAGCGCTTGATTTAACATCGCGACACGACGCAAGTCACTTGACTACCCAGAATTCTTCAAGTGACTCTTGTCCATTCTCCAATGCAGAAATTATGCTAAATTCCTTGCGATGTTTCATGGTCCGGCTAATGCTAAAGGTAACCTCTTCTTTGTGTAAACGAAATTTCAGCTGCCCTGCTTCCACATCAACTAGGGCCCTACCTGTTGCAAGGAATGGTCGCCCCAAAATAATGGGGACCTATGAATCGACTTCGCAGTCCAGAATCATGAAGTCTACTGGGAATATGAACTTATCCACTTTAACTAACACATCAAACAAAATCCCCACCGGTGTTTTAACTGTTCGGTTAACCGTCAGTAGCCGCATCGATGTCGGTGTGGGGGTTCCCAAGCCTAACTTTTTAAATACTGCTAGCAGCATCAGATTTATGTTAGCTCCCAAGTCACAAAGTTCCCTTGCAAACTCTACCTCCCCAATGGTGCAAGGTATGGTAAATGCACCTGGGTCTTACTTTTTCTGTGCTAGGACCCTGGTAGTGATGGCACCGCAATGGTGCAGATTATCAGTCGGTTTCAAACTTACGGTTCTCTTTTGTGACGAGGTCCTTCATAAATTTGGCATATCCAGGCATTTTCTCAAGTGCCTCCATCAATGGGATATGCACCGACAACTGCTTGAGCATCGAGATAAGCTTCTGATATTTTCAATCTTTAGCTTTCTTCTTGAAGCGCTGGGGGTAAGGAGGAGGAGGTCTAGGAATTGTTGTGAGTTTCTACTGCACCTCCGTCTCCTTCCCATGGCTATCTCCTTGCTCTTTTGCACTACTTGGAGCAGTTTGCACATCTAAGTTCCCAACCAAAGTTGGGTTGTCAACATCCACTACTTCATCATTATTTATCAACCCGGGTCTTTCTGGCTCCTCAACTACAACTGGCCTCGGTGGATCCACTGTGGCCTTCCCGCTCCTAGTAGTAACAGCCATGCAGTGACCGTCATTTTTCGGATTTTGAACAGTATTACCGGGAAGTGTTCCTTTCTGCCTTTGATTCACTACAAAATACATCTGACTCATCTGCTGCTCAATTTTCCTGATTGCCGCAGCATGTGACTCCACCTTTTGGTTTAAGATAGAAATATTAGCACGGAGCTCCTTAAAGTGGTTGTTTGTTGCCTCCATCTGCTTGAGCACTTTAGAAAGCATATCTTCGACCCTTGAACCACTTGACTTTGTCTCTCGGTTCTGTGGAGGAACATATAGACCACCCTATCATTTTTAAACTCCTCTCGCTTTATCCAATCCCCATTGTCCCAGTGTTGACCTCGGTTGAAATTATTATCTTTGTAGAAGTTCCAACCTTGGTTCCCTTGACCTTGATGCCAAGAGTCTTGGTTAGACCCTTGGGTGTTGGTCTGGAAACTCATCCTCTGATCATTCAAGTAATTGACATCTTCTTCAGACTCAGACTCGCACCCATCATTTCTCGGAGCCTTACCCTGAGAACCTACAGTGTTCACCTTTTCTGCTCCCATTCCCATTAAGTGCTTGGCAAGCAACCCCATGGTGGTTTTTATCTCAGCAATGTCCTGGTCACGCTTCTCATCTCTTCTATGTTGTTCGGCAGATATACCAACCATATAAGAACCAGTCAGAACCGTTAGCATTTTTCTCTTCAAATGCTAATGGTTATCCTCACGACTCGTTAACAATTGTAACGAGTCGTTCCTCCAACTCATCAAGTGCATTGTGTCACTTCTTCAAAACTTTATCTTTTTGCCAACGCCTCAAGTGACGGGTCGTGCCTCCTGCCAACGACTCGTTAAGCACCTAGCAGTCACCTTTCAGTTGTTTTTCTCATTAATTCGACCAAAAATCACTTCCAGACCTGTTTTCCTACACATTAAGCACAAAATACCTTATACCCATATAAACATACCTAGATTGTGAACAATTTCTTGTTTTTAAGTGTTGAAAGTGACATAAAATCACGGCACATCAGTCACTTGTATGGCACCTGCGAAACTGCGAGACGCAGGTCTCTTGCAGGTCCTAGCAGTGTGGTCTGGAATGCTTTTGTGCTTGCACCTGCATTTCACAGGTGCCCACCTTCTCAGCATTAGTGCTAACTGCAACACAGGTGCCCTCCTGCAGAATGCATATTCCTTACTTCCAGCATACTGCTTTTTGTTCAATTCCTTTCCTTTCCTTACTTAAGTTCAAAACCTACCCAATCAAAGAAAAAATGCATAAAACCTTCCTAATTATTGTGAAAACAAAGCATAAGTTCATGCTTAAAAGCCTAATGAGTTGGTAAATTACCAACTGATCAGAGCCATAACTTCTCCCACCTTGTATTGAGTCTCATAACTTTCCTTTTCTCCTTCAAATTGTCACGACCAAAAATTCAATTGAGCCGTGAGGGTACCCATCATACCCCTGGGTGAACTCCATTCCTTTATTAACCAATTAATAATTTAGATAATGCAAAAATAATATAAAATAAGCAACTAACTCTTATAAGTGCGGAATAAATGAGTCTAAGACCAAAACAACCCCAAGACCTGGTGATACTACTACAAGAGCATCTATGAATACTAAACAACTCTAAAAAAACTAAAGTCACCGTCTAGAAAGAAATATAATAGGTAATAACATAAGAAGTCTCTAGAATTTGGTATTGCCAAAGAGAAGCAGTTCACCCTGAACTCTGACCGCAACATATGTCGAACCACATAGCAACTCAAGTACCATTAGTACTTTATTCAGTCCCTGCATGCAAAAAGGTGAAGGAAGTATAGGGTGAGTACGGAAAACATGTGTACTCAAAAAGCTATGATAACTAACCCTTTCTAGAAGTGATGACAAGATATAATCCTAACAATTCGTTTTCAATAGTTGTAAAAATACAACATATTAACTCACCCCAACAAGAGTTTATGGATTTAATATCTAATCATGAAGCAAATAAAATATATATTATTCGAAGTCAGTTACACTACTGATGATATCACAATATATCTTAATATCGTCACCACATCAACTACATCACTGATTATATCACAATGAGTCTCAAATACAATGAGTCAAATCAATATCAGAACCATCTCAACACTCAACATAATATGGAATGAAATGTTATGCAATACAATGCACTGGCCAAGAATCTGTATATACCCGCTTCCTCTATTGGATAGTCGAGACCCATGGGGGACTCGCGAAGTCAATATACCTATCGTCACCATTTTTCATTGACAATAACACAAGCCAAAACTATTTCCCATTAGCAATAACACACGTTGGAACTATTTTCCATCGACAATAACACACATCAGAACCATTTTTTATCGGTAATAACTCATATCGGAATCATTTTTCATCGACAGTAACACACACCGGAATCATTTCCATCGGCATCACAAGAGTATGAATTTTCACAAAATAACTCAATGGGCACTATTAGTCAATGATTATCATGCTACAATAAAAGTGGTATGAGTATGTATGAATAACACAAGTTCATCAATCAATCACACAATCAAGGATCTCCAAGCACAATTAAGTATCACATAGTGCATAAGTCTTAGTAAACCAATCATATCACAAGTTGTGGAGTATCATCAATACATATATCAATTTTGTATAAATTTACCCATATCATGACAGCGATACCCGTATAAGTACTCGTCTTCTTATTTATACGGTACCCCCTTATTACTGATTACCCTTAAATTCATTTAATATATACAAAATTAAAACCTCAAATAATCAAGAAATCCCTACTTTCCTCAAACTGAAGTCCAAGCATTAAATTACAAATTTGCCTTTCTGTAACGCTTTCAAATGATCAAAATCTATTCAAATATATAATCTTCACGAGAATATGAATCCAATGACAACCATATTGCTATATTTATTTTCGGCTCGAAAAATCAGGCCAAAAAGTCACCCTTAGCACCAAAGCTGAATCTAGATTTTTTTTTGATTATGTTTGCCCATAATGAAACGAACTCATATACCAAATTTCAGCCAAAACAGATCATTATTCAACCCCCAAATCAAGAATTTTTATTTTAAGAATAATAGGCATAAAATCTCAATTTTTTATCCAATTCTATGAATTAAAATATTAATAAATGATTATAATCAACTATAAATCTAAAAATAAATGTCAAATACTTACCCCTTACATTTATGAGAAAAATGCCACAAAAATCGCCTCAAATGGAGCTCTACAACTCAAGATATGAAGAAAATACTCAAAACTCGCTATTTAATATACAGTCAGGAAAAATAAATAAATCTGGTCATTAAAAATAGTTTTCCGTTGCTAAAAATCACATATCTAGTTGCTAAAACTGTGCACCAGATCCTTTTGCACCAGCTAATATTTATTTTTGCTAAAATGGTCATAACTTCATCGTACGAACTCAAAATGCGACGATTCTTTTTTCTATAATTTCTAAACAATGATATGGACCTACTCATTTAATTAAAACTCCATTTAGTACTCTTTTTCTAGGTCAGATATTATTTTTATTCGTTTAAGAAATATTTCATCTTTTGCGATAAAACCCAATCTTGACTTATTGAAATTGCACCAAACTTTTCAGGTCACTCCTATAATTCATGCTAAGAATTTTAAAACTCTCAAAATAATTTTTTGATCTCTAAAACTAAGAGCGAACCTCTGAGTTGTCACATTTTATGTTAAACCATACTAAAACATATAGAACGTTGAAATCCACTCGAAACTCATCGAAATTAAATTAAAATGTGTGGATAAGTCGAAAGTAATATAAACCTGTTGAAACTTTTGAACCCTTAATCCAAGCTCATTTAGTCAACTATTTGACTGAGGTCAACTCTTAACTTTACTCCCAAACACAAACCAAATATGCAAATCAATCATAAAATAAATTTAAGATCTGTTGAAATCATCAAATCGCTTATATGAGGTCATTTTTACCGAAAGTTGACTGTTGTCAAACATAGCTTTCTTAAAACTCAAAAATTCAACCAAAGGCTCAAATCACTCTCAAACATCTCGGCGTTCATGCAAACCATCCAACTAAGTCTTAAATCACCATTCAGAGCTAATAAAGCTTTCAACATCCGAATCCACGCTCATTAACCTAAAATGTTGACTTTGATCAAACCCCTCAAACTTTAGACCTTCAAAACTAATAATCACATCCAATCTTCATTCAATCACCTCGAAAATTGTGGCACCCATCCCCGATCATAAACAACATAATAAAATTATGAAAATATTCATATTGAAAAAATGGATTAAAAATCACAAAATAACCATGTAGGTCATTACATAAATTCTACCCCTTCTATTATATCCCCCAATTACCTTTTGTCTCCTAATGCTCCTGTTTCTTATCTTTTTTTTCCTGCTCTTCTATCTTCATTTTACTAATTCCTGCTTTTTCTTTCTTCTTTCCTTTTCTCTATTGTGCCCCTTTTTGTCATCTTCATTTTCTCCTCTTTTTCCTTGTTTGGTATCCTCTGTATTATTCTATAGTTGCCCATCTTTATTATGTTGCTCCTTTTTAGATAATAATTCAAACTGATTACTTATCTGTATCTCTATCTATATTTCATTTCCTGCTTATCTATTTTGGTTCTCTTTGGTGAATACTTTGTTGTCCTATTTAGGATTCCAGTGACCTAGATTACCAATACTTTGCCACTTGATAACTTTCTTGCTGAGCGTTTTAGTGGATTGTAGCTTCTCCTATTCTGATTTTCCCATCCTCCTTTGTTGCTTCCTCTCTCATTCTCTAGAATTTGTTTCCCTTTATCCTTCTCTTCATTGATCATAATTTTCCTTCTTGCCTTTGCTATATTTCTTGTCTTTCTTTTTGCGTGGTCTGTTCATCCTCTTTGTATGCTAATTCGGGATCTATAATTCCACAATCAATTTCATTTTGACACTGTAGCCTACATTCCTTGCAATATTTAGAAAGGTAGTCATATTGAATTTTTACTTTTACTGTCCTTACTGCTCCTGTGTTTTCATCCTCAATATCTATCCTGATTGAACTGGGCATATCTGCCATAGGTCAACTAAAATTTTAACACATTAACCCTAGCATAGCTTGGTCTTATTTTGTTGATAGTTGTCATGTCTAAATGTAAAGGTCTGCCTATTGCAGATGCTATAGAGAATAGTTCCTCCTTTACAAAGTACGTGGGTAAAAGGTTCAGAAATGAGATCCACGCCATACCTTTTGAAGTTTCCGCACTAATTTTAGACTGTAAATCATATATAAATGATTGCATTTGATAAGAATAACATTCTTTATCAATGATGTAGTATGCAGTCTTTGAAGTAAGATTCACAAAGTCTTCCAGCTGAGTCAATTGTATCAGGACAGGTGTACTTCTAAAAAGCCAATTTGGCATTCACCTTTGGTTCCACATTGAGCTGGGATCAGCTTTCTCAATTGCTCTATATCTTGCCATCCATATAAAAACTTACCTATCACTGCATGCTGTAAGTTCTCAATAGCATCAATATGTGCTACTTCATCTTCAGTCCACTTGATGTAAGGTTCCCCATAGACAAAGGATACTGGTTTGATTGAATTCCTTACCCTCGATTTTGTTGGGGAATATTCATGTTTACCGGCTTTAATAGGGTTATAAATTGTATTTTATTTGCCTGTGGGATTCCTTCTATATGTTGTGAATTGTAGATCACCCCATATTGTTGTTTTCATTTCAATATATGTGATGCTCTTTCTTTTCAAGTGAGTCTAAAAGCAAAATATATCTTTTTTATGTTTAATAAATATTTAAATTTTGACTTCTTATTTTATTCTTAATAAAATAATTTATAGTCACAAAAATTTTTATAACATATTTTAAATCATACAATTTTAAAAATCTTCTTTTTATTCTTGTACTCCATTCTTAATCAAATATCTTCATATAAATTAAGACGAGAAATAATTGTTATGAATCAAAATATCAAACAATTGTTACATAAAATCTATGTTAGATTGAGATGACAATAAAAATAAAAGTTTACCTTCGATATCATTTGGCCCAAGCTTATAATCAAAATTATGAGCTCATATTTTCATATCTTATCGTATTTAATCCATTTTGTACATAGTTTGAAATACTGAGGAAAAGACAATTATTTTTTAATTTATGATTATGATTTTCATTCTTTTAAGCTCAAAAACTGATTGAGGGTGATACTCATGTTTATCATTATAGATTTAAATATTTTTGGGTAGTTAAGATGAAAAATTAAGAAATTTTATTTTTGAAATTTTTAAAAACTTGAAAACTCACAAATAGTTTTTGTGGTTTGGTTAAATTTTTGACAAATCGGTGATTCAGGTTGGTTGGAGAAGTCATTTTGAAGTTAGGATTAAAACTAGAAGCTATTTGATAAAGATTTGAGCTATTTGGTGATATCTTTAACCATTTCGAATAGAGTTTCCAGAGTTGAATTTCGTAAAAGACGCAACCCAATTTTTGTATAAATCTATATAATATTATATAATGATGTAAAATGTATATATAAATACCGCTTATACATCACTGCATTTTTATATGTGGTTGATACATTATTTGTAATAAATACATAACATTTTATACAGGGTGTAGAAATACAATACAAAGAAATTTGGCTATGCTACGCACATGAAAATTGAAAATGTAACTGTATAAATGAATATATTATGTTTGGTAGTATTTTTTTTAAAAAAAAATCACATAAAAATACCCTTTATTAACACAAGTAAAAATTTTATAAATACAATTATACGTGTAACATATAAAAATAAGGATAAAAGAGTGGTCCGGAATTCCTATTTTATGCTATACTATTGCAGATTTTGTTAGCGTTAAGATAAAAAGAACTCATAATAATTTGCTGTCACTTTAAACCTTGAAATATTAGTTCCATTCCAAAGGTGAAGGTGTTGTTATCCACTTGTGTTCTAAATTGTAATCAAAAAATTATTCAAAATAAATTGAAATTTTAAAGAAAAAAATATTTAAGATCATAAAATTTACTATGTCCTTAATGAATTTATTTCTCTTACTTTACCTGAGGTTATGAATTATTTTCTTCCAAGATAAAATAGATATACATGTTAATAGTGCAAAGGTACCTCAAATGCCAATAACTTCGATAAATGCAAAGTGTAGTAATAAATCATACACACACTCAAATTTGGTTTTTTTAGAAAATATGCTGAGAAGTCAGAAAATCAATGTGTAAGAATGGGAAAACGTTTTTATTTATAACCGAACAACTGAGTTGAAAGGTGTGAAAACACTTATTCTAAATAGGTTTTGATGTGGTGTCTATCCAGTAGGAATTTATCAAAAAATGAAAAATTAACGAAAATTGAAAAAAATAAATTGTCCAAACAATTTATCAATTAATTATATCATTTGACGGAATTCGAAGCCAAAATCGAGCAACAATGACAGTGCGAAGGAAGACTCTCTTCTCAATTCTTTATGATCTAAAAGATGTGCTTCTAAACATAAGCACAAGAGTTTTGCTCTTCCTAAATCCGAACCAACGAAGGACAAAGTTCACTTATAAAAAGTAATTTTTCAATTCCCTCAATTTTATTTTTCATCATTTTTCAATTCACACCAATACTTAATTCACTTCACCCGACAATCCCCCACATGAATGAAAAATGACTATATGAAATTTAATGCATAAGCAAACTATGTGATTCATTAGCAAGAAGTGATTGCATTTGGATAGGTAGGTTTTTATTTGAACTTTTCATAGTGAACATATATCAGATATACATGGTCAATCAGTAGATTTGATATCTCTGAACTTTCAAGCTTTGATGTATACCTCAACAACATAAGTCACATAATTAACCTTTTAACTATCTTTAGTTCTCACTGTTTTGTTGCTTTCAATCATGAACACTACATGGTGTCCTAGTCTATTAGTGCATAGAGAATTGGCTTTACTAATTCTCCTTGAAGCGGCTTACAATTCACACTTATATAGGTGATTTCTAAACGTGTTTTCCTATAGATATACTATTTGACATACCCATATCAAACTTAGAAACTATTAAAAAGCCTTAACACTTTATCCTTGTTACTGAATGTTGTCTCATCATGAGAATGGACCTAAAAACAAAGGTTATTCTAATAATATTGAACCATTATCAATGACTTTGTTTGATCTTATTGAACCTAGATCTCAGGATCTCTAGTCTTCTAGGTAGAGTTACCTCCATGATGGCTTTTCCTCGGTCATAGTCCCATTTTCTTCAATGATTTTTCAACCACCTCTAGTTAGGCCTTTTGCAAGAGGATCCGACACATTATCTTTTGATTTTACATAGTCAATTGAGATAACTTCATTGGAGATAGTTGTCTAACGGAATTATATCTTCATTGTACATGACGAGACTTGTCATTATACATAACACTCCTAACACATCCTATTGTGGCCTAACTATCGCAATGTATACATATATGAGCACATGGTTTGGACTAAACCGGAATATCTTATGAGACATTCCTGAGCAAATCAGCTTCTTCACTGTCCTTGTCTAAAACTATGAATTCAGACTCCATTGTAGAGCAAGCAATACAAATTTTTTTGGAAGATTTTCAAGAAAATGCTCCTCCACCAATGGTAAAAATATCTCTGCTTATGAAATTAATTTTAGTTGATCCAGAGATCCAATTTGCATCACTATATCCTTCAACAACTATTGGATACTTATTGTAATATAGAGCAAAATTTTGAATATGTTTTAAATACCCCAAAACTGATTTCTTAGCCATTCAATGAGTAATCGGGATTACGTGTATATTGACTAAGTTTACTTATAGAATAAGTTGTATCTGGTCATATATAACTCATGATGTACATCGGACTTCTAAATACTCTATCATAATCCAATTGAGACTTACTTTCATCTTTATCTTAGCAAGATCAAGATTCACATCAATTGGTATTTTTACAACTATGAAGTCCAAATACTTAAATTTTTCAAGTACCATTTGAATATATTGAGATTGAGACAGTGCTAGTGTCACGACCTAAACATAGGCCCTGATCGAGTCACGGGACAAAGAACCCCGAGAGGCTCTAAGTCGACCAATGGCATGAACATGATAATTAAGCTCAACATAAATAAATGTGGAAAGTCTGAACATTTTATATAGTGGAAGGTCTAAAAATCCCACAATATTTGAACAATGAAATACATAATACTGATCCGAAGTTGAATACATGCTATGTCTGATAAGCCTCTATAACCTGAATAGTTGATGGGACAAGATCCCAACCAACTCACTAACAAGCTGAAACTGAAAGTATTGATAAGTAGGTCCTCGGAGTATGAGGACACACCAATAGGCTGCGAAATGCTAACTCTGAGAATCTAGCTAGCGGTGGGACTAAACCTAAACGTCTGAGCCTGTATCATGAAAAGATACAGCATAGAGTGTGCAGACAGTACTTGAAATGTACTGAGTATGCAACATAAGTAAAACCACTAAGTAAGTAAAACTAAAATCATGCATATCATAAAATATATTCAAGATAAGATTCTGAGAGTAAGACTTGCATGTTATTATCTGAAAACATGATTTAAACACAATTGAATATCATGACTTATTCGAATGACCCAAAGCTGAAACCGATAATCATAAGTAAAACTGAACATTGGGTCAAACCTACTAAAAACATAATACCATAGCTGATGAACATGCATAACTGAAAATCATGAGGAACATTGGGAGACTCGACATATAACCGACATTACCACGATAGAGCTTACGTGGTTTCGACTATTACACTCAAGTTGGTAGAGCCTTCCAAAGCCTTGTCAGGGCTAAGGGCGCTACCATGATAATGATATCAAGATGAAGGCCCCTCGGGGGCAGGGGAAGCTCACAAGGGAGGTCCCAAATAATCTGAACATAGTTGGCACGTAGTTCTAAGGCATAGGGTTGACTGAGCCCTTCACCTACTCGGTGCTAGACACTACTTCCTAAACATGCATATGCTCTCCATCATTTCTTAACGAAGCTAAACTATCGACTTGCGATGAAGCTGAATCATGATCATACATGCATAATCTGAAAACATATCATGAGGAGCCTTGGCTCAACCATACTACAAGCTAAAAAGTGGGAGTTTAGACGCCAAAACCACGCGGTAAGCTGATAACATGAAACTGAAGTAAATCATGAAACATACTTGATCATATGGGCTTGCCCAAATTTATACATGCTCTGAGATTGTCAAAATCATGAATATAGACATGGGTAATTCGAAATCATACTTTCATCATAAACATCTCATAATACTTGAAAATATAGATCATAATCTCAATATTTCATGAACTTTCATAATTGGGCATTATAATTGTAAGACTTTGAAATCATTAATTTGTAATTGGAAACATTATAAAGCATTCCCATAAATCTTGAAACAACTTTAGAAACATGAAGAGAATTTACACATGATAGATACTTAGAGAATTCATAAGTTGTTAAAACCCCATAGATTCATCAACTTAGAATGACATGAATTTAGGAGAAGATTTGGGCATGAGAGTGAAGGAATACTCCAATTCATAACCCCACATACCTAGGTACTTTGAATTTCACAACCTTTTTTGAGAATCCAAGTGACTTGAGAAAAAACCTAGAGAATCTTCTAGTTTGATCTTCAATAGGCTCCTTGATCTTTCATGCACGGAGTGGGGAGGTTTAGAATAGGCTAAGTATCCCTAAAATCCTTTTAACTGAGCTTAAAAAGACGTAGTTTAGGACTTAGGAGCTTAGTAATTACAGAAAAGACCTTAATAAATTCATAGGAAAATCACACTGCAGTCCCAATGAGGGACTGGACGAGTCGTTACCCATGACGATGACTCGTTACCTACTCCCATTGCCAACACTGGAAAACGTACACTGCCAGTCACCATGAGGGGCACGATGACTCGTGGTGTACCTAATGAATTGTGGTAACCCAGTCATTAGGAACACTGCCAAAATTTCAACATCCATGCCAGCTCCTGACCACGGCCAACTCCACGACTTGTTGCCCTAACCAATTCTCTTGTGGTCACCCCCTAACCACAAATCATAACCAACTCTTCCTCCACTTCATGAGTCACTTAACGACTCGTGAAGTATCCTTACGAGTCACTGGATGACTCATCCTATGACCTGGTGCATAATTTCTTATTTTCTCCATTTGAATCCTCAAGTCTGATCTCAAGGCTTTTGGGGATTATAATATCTCCCACTTAGGAGCATTCATCCTCAAATGTGAATGAACATACTGAAAAGTTGGGGAATGGAACTGACATCTCAAATACTGAACATCTAAAGCTGAAAGCTGACGGAATGACTGACTCCGAACTGAAACGCATGACAGAACTGAGTTCATAAATAACACTTACATACATTAACATGAAAGAAACTGGGTCACATAAACTGAACATGAAACTGAATAGAGTACTAAGGAGGAAACCGATTCCTCAAGTTGGAACTGAACTGAAAGGGAATAGATGTGGGTATTTAAATATCATATCTTTCTTCGACTTCTCATGTAGCTCCCTCAACATGTTAATTCCTTCACAAAACCTTTATTGAAGCTACTTCTTTGTTTCTTAACTTCCAAACCTGACGATCAAGTATTTCAATCGGAACCTTTTCGTAGCAATGCTATCCTTCACACCTACACTCTCCTCTGGGACAACCAAAGCTGGATCACCCATGCACTTCTTTAAAATCGACACATGAAAAACTGGATGTATTGAAGCCAATTATGAGGGAAACTCCAACTCGTAAGCCACCTTGCCATCACATCTCATAATTCTGTACGGGCTAACATACCGAGAACTAAGTTTCCCCTTCTTTCCGAACCTCATCACTCCCTCCATGGGAGACACCTTCAAAAACACCCAATCATCAACTTCGAACTCAAGTTCTCTCCTCCTCACATCCGCATAGGACTTTTGACGGCTCTGAGTTGTTCTCAACCTTTCTCTTATAAGCTGAACTTTCTCCATGGCCTCATAAACTTAATTTGGTCCTATCAATGTAGTTTCACCGACTTCGAACCAACTAATAGGCGATCTACATCTCCGCCCATAAAGAGCCTTAAATGGAGCCATCTGAATGCTGGAATGGTAACTGTTGTTATATGAAAATTCAATGAGAGGTAAATGATCATCCCAACTACCCTTGAAATCAATCACACGTGCTCTCAACATATCCACAAGAGTCTGAATGGTCCGTTCAGCCTGACCATCTATTTGTGGGTGAAAGGTTGTACTAACCTTGACCTAAGTACCAAGTCACTTCTGAAACGATCTCCAAAACTGGGAGGTAAACTGAGTACCTCTATCTGATATGATGGAAAAGGGCACTCTATGCAACCGAACCAACTCTCAAATATACAATTTAGCATAATCCTCCACTGAGTCGGTGGTCTTGACCGGTAGAAAATGAGCTGCTTTAGTCAACTTGTCTACAACAACCCAAATAGAATAATACTGTAGATGAGTATGAGGCAATCCTGTAATGAAGTCCATATTGATTTCCTCCCACTTCCAAGTAGGGACATGCCTCCAGGTCTTTGATGCTCCACTTTCACCTATTGACAATTCAGACAGCTTGCCACAAATTCTACTATGTCCTTCTTCATGTCATTCCACTAATAGATTTCCTATAGGTCACAGTACATCTTGGTGGCACCTGGATGTATAGAATATCTAGAACCATGAGCCTCATGCAACGTCCACTCCTTCAAGTCATCAACACCGGAAACACACAAATGACCCTGATATCATAGTACACCATCTCCCCTTGAGAGAAAACCTCTACCTTCTAATTTTGTACCACCTCCTTAATCTTTACCAAAATAGGATCTTCGTCTTGCCTAGCCTTGACTTCGATCACCAAAGAGGATTTTGATCTATTTAGAACAATGACACTACCATCTGTTGAGTCAACAAGATGAACACCTAGTCGTGCAAGCCGATGCACATTCTTCACTAAATCTTTTTTCCCCTCATCTACATGGGACACACTCTACATAAAAATCCTGCAAGAGCATATGCCACCACATTGGCCATGCCCCGATGGTAAAAAACACTCATATTGTAATCCTTAAGAAGCTCCAACCACCTTCTTTGGCGTAGATTTAGATCTTTCTGGGTAAATAGGTACTGTAAGCTTTTGTGATCCATAAACACATCCACATGGACCCCGTACAGATAGTGTCTCCAAACCTTCAAGGCGAATACTACCGCTGCCAACTCGAGGTCGTGAGTCATATTGTTCTTTTCATGGACTTTCAGCTGCCTTGAAGCATAGGCTATAATCTTACCGTGCTGTATTAATATTCAACTAAGGACGATCCTTGATGCGTCACAATATACCACAAACCCATCAATACCCTCAGGTAGAGTCAACACTGGTGCTAAGATGAGTCGAGTCTTCAACTCTTGAATGCTTTTCTCATAGGTATCCGGCCATTGAAACTTCACTTTCTTCTGGGTCAACTTAGTCAACGGTGCTGCGATGGAGGAAAATCTTCAACAAACCTCCTGTAGTAACCATCTAAGCTGAAGAAACTCCTGATATCCGAAGGACTAATTGGTCTAGGCCAATTGTTCACAGCTTCTATCTTTTGAGAGTCCACTTGTACACCCTCACTTGACACCATATTACCCTAAAAAGCTACCGAGTTTAACCAAAACTTACACTTGCTGAATTTAGCATACAACTGGCGATCCTTAAGAGTTTGTACCACCACCCTCAAATGAGCGGCATCCTCCTCCTCGCTCCGAATATATGAGAATGTCATCTATGAACACAATCACGAACGTGTAAAAATACAGCTTGAACACCCTGTTCATCAAATCTATAAAAGCTACAGGAGCATTCGTTAGTCCCAAAGACATAACTACAAACTCATAGTGACCATACCAAGTCCTGTAGGCTGTCTTCGGGATGTCACTCTCTCTAACCCTGAGCTGATGATATCCGGATCTGAGGTCTATCTTTGAAAAACACTTGGCACCCTGAAGTTGGTCAAAAAAGTCATCAATTCTAGGGAGGGGATACCTGATCTTGACTGTGACCTTGTTCAACTGCCGATAGTCAATGCACATCCAAAGGGAACCATCCTTCTTCCAAACAATGAGTACTGGTGCACCCCACGGGATTTGCTCCGTCTGATGAAACCCTTGTCTAAAAGATCTTTTAACTGCTCCTTCAACTCCTTTAGCTCAGCTGGAGCAATTCTGTAAGGAGGAATAGATATAGGCTGCAGGAAGAAGGTCAATATCGAAATTGATCTCCTGCTAGGGAGGAATTCCCGGTAAATCATCTTAAAATACTTCTGAATATTCACACACTATAGGAACTGACTAGATAGTCGGGGTTTCAGATGTAGCATCCTTAACCCTAACTAAATGGTACTCGAAACACTTAGAAATTATCTTTCTAGCCTTAAGGTAGGAAATGAAGCGACCTACAGGCACAACTGAACTACCCTTCCACTATAGGACTGGCTCACCCAACAATCGAAACTCTATCGCACGTCTATAATTACTGAGGCATAACATGCATGTAGCTAATCCATGCCAAAGATGACATTAAAATCTGTCATGGCTAGCTTTACTAAATCTACTGAGGTGACTTTTTGAAGGACTGTGATAGGGCAATTTCTGTATACTCATCAAGCTATAACTGAATCATCGAGTAGAGTAGAGACTGAGAAGGGTTTTGATAGGATTTTGGGACCGATTTCGAAACTACTCACAACATAGGGCATCACAAAATATAAAGTAGCCCCTGGATTTCACAAAGCATATACATCAAGGTGGAATACTCGTAACATACCGGTAACTACATCTGGATAGGTCTCCTGCTCCTGAAGAGATGCGAGGGCATAAAATCTATTCTGGCGCTGACTACCATCTACACTAGTGGAGGCACCCTGCTGAGCTGAGCGTGCTGGTAGGGCTGCTGAACTAGTGGTTGGGTCTCGACCCTTACCATGGTCCTGTCTAGCCACTAGACAATCTCTGAGCATATGTTCGGGCTTCCCGCAGCCAAAACAAGAACCTGTATCTGCTAAGCACTGACTCGTGTGCCTTCTTCAACACCTGTCACAACCTGGAATACTGGGCTCTACGGATCTGCTCCCCTAACCCAGAGAGCCTAACGGTTGTCCCTTCTGGTCACGCCTAGATTTGTAGGACACACTTGTTGATGATGGCATTGGGGCTGATGATCTCCGATGGGACTGTTGATGATGCCCACCACCAGGCCTCTACTGGGAGAACCCAAAATTATCAGTCCTGGCCCTCCTGGCCTCTTTCTCCCGCTCACTCACCTGTACAGCCTCTATCTGTTGGGCGTACAGAACCGTGAGAAGTCTATATCCTGATGGAGCATAGTGGTCCTGCAATCCTTGACCAAGTGGTCTGCTATCCCATGTACGAATTTGTCACTCAAGCCCTCTGATCAAACACCATCTCTAGTGCATATTTAGACAGGTGGATGAAATCTTAGCATACTCCTGAACAATCATGTTGTTGTGCCTCAGGTTCATAAATTCAGCTGCTCTGATCTCCCTCATTTCTCGAGGAAAGAATCGATCCAAGAACGCGGTATGAAACTCATCCTAACCAGTGGGACCTTCTCCAACTGCTCTGCTATCCTTCACTGTCTGAACCAGATATATGCAACCTCTTTAAACTGTTAAGAGGCTAGGTCTACGCACTCTTCTCCTGCACCCTCATGATCTGGGTGATCTTCTATCGCAATATATACTTATAGGAGCCAATTTTATGGACTAAAACAGAATATATTATAAGACATTCCTGAGCCAATCAGCTTCTTCACTAACCTTGTCTAAAACTATGAATTTAAAATCCATTGTAGAGCGAGCAATACATGTGTTTTTGGAAGATTTTCAAGATAATGCTCCTCCACTAATGGTAAAAATATCTCTGCTTATGAATTTAATTTCAGTTGAACCAGTGATCCAATTTGCATCACTATATCCTTCAACAACTGTTGGATTCTTGTTGTAATATAGAGCAAAATTTTGAATATACTTTAAATACCCCAAAACTGGTTTCTTAGCCATTCAATGATTCTAATCGGGATTACTTGTATATTGACAAACTTTACTTATAGCATAAGTTGTATCTGGTCATATATAACTCATGATGTACATCAGACTTCTAAATACTCTATCATAATCCAGTTGAGACTTAGTTTCATCTTTATTCTTAGCAAGATCAAGATTCACATCAATTGGTATTTTTTCAACTTTGAAGTCCAAATACTGAAATTTATCAACTACCATTTGAATATAATGAGATTGAGATAGTGCTAGTGTAACGATCCAAACATAGGCCCGGATCGAGACACGGGACAAAGCACCCCACGAGGCTCCAAGTCGACCCATGGTATTAATATGATAATTAAGCTCAACATAAATAAATGTGGAAAGTCTAACATTGTAAATAGCGGAAGTCTGAAAATCCCACAACATTTGAACAACGAAATACATAATATTGATCCGAAGTTGAATACATGTTATGTCTAATAAGCCTCTATAACTTGACAAGTTGATGGGACAAGATCCCAACTAACTCAGTAACAAGCTGAAACAGAAAGTACTGATAATAAGTTGATAAGAAGGTCCTCGTAGGATAAGGACTCACCAATAGGCAGAGAAATACTAACTCTGAGAATCTGGTTAGCGGCGGGACTTAACCTAAACGTCCGAGCCTGTATCATGAAACGATACAGCATAGAGTGTGTAGTCAGTACTTGGATTATATACTGAGTATGCAAGATAAGTAAAACCGCTAAGTATAACTGAAATCATGCATATCATAAAATATATTCAAGATAAGATTCTGAGAGTAAGACTTGCATGCTATTATTTGAAAACATGATTAAAACATAACTGAGTGTCATGACTAATTTAAATGACCCAAAGTTGAAACCGATAATCATAAGTAAAACTAAACATTAGGTCAAACCTACTGAAAACATAATACCATAGCTGATGAACATGCATAACTGAAAATCATAAGGAACATTGGGAGACTCATCATATAACCGACATTACCACGATAGAGCTTACGTGGTCCCGACTATTACACTCAAGTGGGTAGGGCCATCCAAAGCCTTGGCAGGGCTAAGGGCGCTACCATGATAACAATATTAAGCTGAAGGCCCCTCGAGGGCAGGGGAAGCTCACAAGGGAGATCCCAAATAATCTGAACATACCAACATTGGCACGTAGTTCTAAGGCACAGGGTTGACTGAACCCTTAGCCTACTCGATGCTAGACACTACTCCCTAAAACATGCATATGCTCTCCATTTTTCAACGAAGATGAACCATCGTTTTGCGACGATCATACATGCATAATCTTAAAACATATCATGAGGAGCCTTGGCTCAACCATACCACAAGCTGAAAAGTGGGAGTCTAGACTCCAAAACCATGTGGTAAGTTGATAAAATGAAACTGAAGTAAATCATGAAACATACTTGATCATATGGGCTTGTCCAAATTTATACATGCTCTGAGATTGTAAAAATCATGAATATAGATATGGGTAATTTGAAATCATACTTTCATCATATACATCTCATCATACTTGAAAATATAGATCCTAATCTCAATATTTCATGAACATTCATAATTGGGCATTATAATTGTAAGACTTTAAAATCAGCAATTTGTAATATGAAAATATTATAAAACATGCCCATAAATCATGAAACAACATTATAAACATGAAGAGAATTTACCCATGATAGACACTTAGAGAATTCATAAGTTGGGTTAAAACCCTATAAATTCATCAACTTAGAATCACATGAATGTAGGAGAGGATTTGGGCATGGGCGTGAAATAATACTCCCCTTCATAAACCCATATACCTGGGTACTTTGAACTAAACAACCTCTCTTGAGAATCCAAGTGACTTGAGGATGTACCTAGAGTATCTTCTAGTTTGATCTTCAATAGGCTCCTTGATTTTGCATGCACAGAATGGGGACATTAGAATAGGCTAAGTATCCTTTAAACTCTTCTAACTGAGCTTAAAATGACGTAGTTTAGGAATTAGGAGCTTAGGATTATGGAAAATCCCTTAATAAATTTGCAGAAAAATCACACTGTCAGTCCCAACGAGGGACTGGATGAGTCGTTACCCATGACAACAACTTATTACTTGCTCCTGTTGCCAACACTGAAAAACTTACACTTCCAGTCACCATGAGGACACCACGACTCATGGCATACCTAGCGACACGTGATGACCCAATCGTTGGGAACACCGCTAAAAATCCAACATCCATGTCAGCTCCCTACCACGACCAACTCCACAACTCGTTTCCCTAACCATGAGTCGTTACTTCTCTCGTCGTCACCCCCTGATCACAAATCTTAGCCAACTCTTGCTCCACTTCATGAGTCACTTAATGATCGTGAGTCTCCTCACGAATCACTGGATGACTCATCCTGTGGTCTGGTGCATAATTTCCTATTTTCTCCGTTTGAACCCTCGGGTCTAATCTCAGGGCTTTCAGGGTATTACAGCTAGACATTGAGGAGTTTTCTCGATCTTAATACCCAATATCGAATCAGTAGCTCTTATATTTTTCATCTCAAATTTACCAGCAAGAATACTCTTTATAACATTTATATTAGCAATGTCATTACTCATTATCAACATGTCATCCATGTATAAACAAACAATGATGAATTAATCTTGAGTACTCTTAATGTACACATATTTTTCACAGTCATTAATCTTGAAATTATTTTACAATATTGTATAGTAAAATTTTGCATGACATTATTTGGCGACTCGTTTTAATCCGTATAAAGAATTAACATGTCTGCATATTTTTTTTAAATTTTCAGGAATCACAAACCCTTTAGGTTATTCCATATAAATCTATTCTTCCAAATCTCCATTTAAGAAGGATGTTTTAATATCCATTTAATGAATTTCAAGACCGTACATGATAACTAATGTTATTAACACCCAAATAAATATAATTCTGATTATCGGCAAGTATCTATCAAAATAATCAAGACCTTCTTTTTGTCTAAACCCTTTGACTACAAAGACCCGATCACCCATCAAAGAAATATCCTTAGGTCTTAAGTCTACAACTTCGTAGCTTGTGTCGCCTACATAGGGTAGAAAAGACTGGTTTGCATAAACATCTCAATGTCCAAGAGAAAAGTTTTGCTTTGTATTTATCAATAGTTCCATCATCTTTCATATTTCATCTTTCTCTTGAAAATCCATTTGGAACCTAAAGGTTTGTTTCCTGGAGGAAGATCAACCAATTTCCATGTATGGTTATTCATTATGGATTAAATCTCACTACTGTCTCTTTACAATATTGAGCTTCCAAAGAAGTAATAATTTCTTGAAAAGTTCAAGGCTCATTTTCATTAGAAAATTTGGCCCAGAGGAAGTAGAAGTCCTTTGACGCTTGCTACGACTTAGACTTCTTCATCAAGAATAGTTTTCTTTGTCTCTTCCCAAGGTCATATATATTTTTTTCTAAATGACTCACATTTATATATATTCACTCCCATGATTGTTGAGTTCCATATACCTTCCATTCAGTAGCCTTATTGTCTTCTTTGATTCTCAATTAAACAATCAAATTTTCAGGACTCATTTCCTTCTACTTATGCTTCAAGTAATTCTTAAATCCCTCATAAAGGAGGCAACTTTTGAATCATGGCTGAAACTTGAAAAGCTTCATTGATGACCAAACCTTAAATGAAAAATTTATAATTAGTAACATAACTAATACTTTCAACAGAAGCATTAATTAGAATTATACCTTTAGCAAGGAGATCATGCATGAGAAGAAAGGGAAGTTTAGAGCTTTCTATATTAGTCCATAATGGATTTATAAGAAAGTGGGCAAGGTACCTTATGAGTTGGAGCTGCCAGCCAAATTAGCATCAATTCATCCGGTGTTCCACATCTCTACGCTTAAGAAGTGTGTGGGGGACCCCTCACACATTGTACGTATGGAGAGTGTTGGAGTTAATGATAGCCTATCATATGAAGAAATCCCAGTTGAGATTCTAGATCATCAAGCTCGTAAGCCGAGGAATAAGGAAGTTAACGATTGAGGAACACACAATCACACTCAAATACTCAAACTCAACTCAAGAAACACACAATCATACTAAGGAACTCAATGAAAACTAAATGGATTATGAAACCAATAAGAATGCTATAAGAGGAAACTATTACCTCACAATGATTCTGGACTAGGAGAGAATAAATGAGGATACTTGGCCATCATATTCTCTTCATCTTTCCAATTAGCTCCTTCAACATATTGATTCCTCCATAGCACCTTCACCGAAGCAACTTCCTTATTCCTCATATTACGAACTTAACGATCTAGAATCTCAATTAGGATCTCCTCAAATGATAGGCTATTACTAACTCCAACATTCTCCATAGGAACAACGAGTGAGGGGTTTCTCGCACACTTCTTAAGCATAGAGATGTGGAACACCGGATGAACTGATGCTAATTTAGCTGGCAACTCTAACTCATAAGCTATCTTGCCAACTTGCAACTCTTGGACTTGAATAATGACAGACTTGTTATCTACCATTTTATAGTTTAGAAATTTGGCTACAACAAATTTTTTTATCCCGATATCCTTTGTTTTATACTTCTCTTCTAACGCATCCCATAGTTACTTTTGAAGTTTGCATATTACTATATACATTATACAGATTACCCTCCAACCCGCTCAAGATATAGCTTTACCCAGAAAGTCTTAGTGCTTCTAAGTCTTAGTCACTATGAATTATTTATTATCAAGAGTTGATTCTGGCAGAACCGGGTAGGCATGACTGACACTTGGTGCCACCCCTGAATGAGCAAATGTAGCACCCAAATATAAAATAAAGGCCAGAACTGATGATGTTCCATAACACAATAACTATAAAATAAGAGTAACAACAAACCAAACTGGAGGTTGGCCTCACCTGACCACCCAAAAGGATATATCATAGGCTATCCAGGCCACAGAATGGAAAATAATCTATACAACAAGGCCCGCCAAGCCTACAACAATGACACTACACCCATGGCAGACGTTTACATGCCTCTAGGAAGATAATATAAATCAACTACTCGAGACAGGGCCCCGAACTACCTATAATACAAACATCTAGAAACTCCGACAAATTGGGAGCTTTATCGACTTAGCTGGAACTCCACTTACCGACCAAGAACTCGATCTACCTGCTGATCAATACCTGCAGGCATGAAAGCAGTGCCTCCAACTAGGGCATCAGTATGAAAATGTACCGAGTATGTAAGGAGAAAAAGATAGTGTGATTCAGAGTACGATTCAATAGGTACATCATATATCAACAAAAAATAAAGTCACAAATCAAGTAAATGAATAGAACCTACCTAGCCCCCATAAGCCTGGCAAATCCGACATAATAAGATAAATAAATAAACAATCAGTTGGCACCTAGCCGATACGACTCACCTGTAACTGCCTATACCACATAGGATCTATCCAAACGTCTCACCTGAGTCAATTTTAGGTCCCTCCATTACCTCATCCATCACCAACACATCTAGCACCATAGCTATCAAACAAACATAATGCAAGGCAACAATATGGAACAACAACCATAGAATAATACAACATGGTAGGCCCAGATATACCATTTCACAACCCGACCTTGGCGGGGATACACCTAACGATCTTACAAGTCTAACGGCACATACTGTCAAGGTGCACCAGAAACTCTTAACGGTCCCAAACTCGTAGCACGATCACTAGTACCTCGGAAAGCACTCAACAGCCATACACTAGTCTCACAATAAGTTGTATAAGGCTGAAGTGTACCGGAACAATTCAACAGTCGTTACACTCACATGTACAATCCAACACAAGTCCAACCGTTATGGATCCAGCTACCACAGCCATTCTGGTCGGCTAAGGCTGAGGCTCGACCCTTATGCTGGACTAAACTCGACAGCCATAGGTACCACTGAGCCCTCCGAGGCAAGCATATTGACACACAATCACAACATAATTCATATAACATCAACAACATACAACGCATGCTAATCCATAAAACTTATCCATAAAGGTTATAGTATGATTTGGGATAACCACCACTACCAACTCGATAGCGAACGACAACTACCTGAGTTCACAATCTCCACCAATAAGGAAAAGACTTACCACTCGACAACCCCCAGGGCACTATATACTATTCTTAAACTCCATAAATAAGCCCAACCAAATAGTGTTTAACCCAAATAGAATGATTCCAAATGACACCACAACACAACTCAACCTCGATGCCTATCAATGTCCTACCGACGTACGACAACCCCTTAAATTATTATCAGAATTCACGACCTCAATTGTGAGGGAAGGACCATAGCTTAATAGCCCCCAAACAAAAATATACCAGTGGTAAACAATACCTAACAATGCAGAAAAGTCAAACCATATGACAAGAATACTATTAGAATGGAAATCATGCCGAAATGGAGGAACAGAAGCCTTAACATACCTCGATTTAGCAAACCCCTAGCTAAGACAAATATAAGCTACAACCATCAAAAACATACTGCCTTAGAGAAGCCTTCCAATGTCCAAACGGCAACTACGATATGCGACAAGAAAACAACATAAAATGAAGCTTAACCAGTAAGATTTCTAGGATTTTAATGGTAGAAATTCCAAGGTAACAACCTACCAATTCTAACAAACCTATAATTGTTATACCGCGTAGAATTCCCGGAACCTAGACGACCTATTTGCACGTTGGTTAAGCATATTTGAAGGCCATACGTGCTGGAGAAAGGCCCGAGAAAAGATCGGACGAGAAACCTGTCGAACCATCGCGGAAGGAGCCGAGGCAGAGCCCCTCCGCAATGGCAGCGTGTCACGGAGGAGAGGCCTCCGCGTTGGCTCTGTGACACGTTGGCCTTGTCCAGGCCCAAGTATATAAAGCCCACTTCGGGTTTAAATCATTTAAACACTTAAGAAATTTCCAGGAAACAGAGAGAGAAATTAGAGAAAGGAGAAGAACGAAGGAGGGATTATAATTTCCAACCGATTACGCTGCTAAACGTTGTCCAAACTCAAATTAACTCCAGATACTGAGATATTTAGCAGCAGAGAGCATTCCTACGGATTCAGTTTCGTGAAATACGGCCGACGAATCATCGAGCCACCGAGCTAAGGTAAGTGGAATTGCTCTAAATTAGTGTCTATGTGTTCCTAGCTATGAAGTGAATATTTCTCCCTTCTGGACCTCTGAAAAATAGTGAGTTTTTGGCCGTCTTTTGATAAGCCTAAGTTTAGGCTATAAACGATATCGAAAGTGACGTTGCCTTTTAAAGTAAAGCTGTATTTAATATTAATTGACACATTTATGAATGCAGTTGGGAGAAAGTAGCTGAAGTACCGGCCGAGTCTCATTCGACAGACGAATAGTTCAAGGATAAGGTATGTAAAGCTAGTTTCCTCGGCAAGTTAGAAATCTTGGTACAGTACAGTAATTTAAAGGCCAGTAGAATATTCAGAAGCCATGTATGATGTTTATTACGAATGTCGGTACGACATTAGAAAATCATGTTATGATCAGCGCGAGACTTACTAGTACGACATAGATTTTCATACAAGTGTTAGAAACTGCACAGCATGCTCGGTATGTGATATAATGCGAAATGTTAGGGTATCATTGTATTCAGTTAAAGTCCAGTAAAGCAATGTAATATCTGTAAGACATCTCAAAAGTAGAACGACAAGTTCAAGTGAAGCTAGAAAGCATATTAGAACTAGTAAATCATGTTACTATAGAACTCAGTATACAGCATGGTTTTCAGCAGAAATACTATATCCTGTTCAGTATTAGCCCCAGAACAGTCTGGCAGGAGACTATATTCATATATATATATTTACCAGCCTCAGCACGTATTAAATACGTATAGATTACTATCACTAGTTCAGCATGTAATATATACGATACTTTACCCCTATTAGCCTCAGCATGTGAGGTATGCAGACAGTATTACTAGTTGAGACCGTTGTATTGTTTGGGGTTGAACTACCTAGCATCCATGACCGCCCCAGGGTTGATAGCTGTATCGACTCGTCCGCCAGAGGATGAGGATACGTCGCTCTACAGAGTGGCATGCCGTCCCACAGGGGACGAAGATGGGATGCCAGTTTTCCCCATATTATGCCTTGGTCGGCTTTTATACACCCCTGTCGAGTGGATACGCCCGGGTGTTGATTCAGGAGTCCTTCGGACTCAGGTACAGTTATAGTCAGGGGCTCAGCGAGCCCAAGTACATACCCAGGGGATCGGCGGGATGCTTATAGCTATTATAGGAGATGGGATGACCGGGGTAGGGGTGTAGATTCTTTGCTGGTTGTACCTCCCGGCTTATGGGGGTCGGGTAAGGTTTGTGTGTGCTATGTTATGTTACGTTATGTTATGCCATGTTACGTTAGATACGAGTAGATCAGCAGTAGAGTGATACATCTCCAGGTACGACTTCTATTCCTTCCAGTATAAATGAGAGAAGGTATGACTTACATCATCAGACAGTTAATCTAATTTTTCTTACTTCAGTTTCTTCAGTTACATTGTTGTTTTTAGACTTTTCTTTCAGTTATTGCTTTACATACTCAGTACCAGCGGTACTGACGCCCGGTGGGGCGCTGCATTACTTGCCTGCAGGTACTCATAGACGAGCAGGCGATACTACGTGATTCCTATCAGCAATTGAGTATTCAGCTCCTGTTATCTGGAGACTGAATTCCAGAGGTGTATTTCAGTTTCTTTTGTTGTTTAGTACGGGTAGGTCGAGGCCCTGTCCCGATTATTTCTATTGCTATTCCTAGAGGCTTGCAATCTGTATATATCTCCCTGTGGTCAGATGAGCCGGTCGTGTGAGGCCGTGCAGTTATATAGTTGTTAGTACTCTTTCTTTCTTTTATGTTGGCCGTGTGGGGCCATAGTTTGCCAGTAGTGGTGACCTTGCCGGTCACGTAGTTTTCTAGTACTTCATGATTGATTTGTAGATAACTAGACAGCATGGTGGCCTTGTCGGCCCGCATAGGTTTCCCTAAATTGATATGTTTCTAGTCAGCTGTTAGTGCAGGTACAGGAGGCTATAGGCCAATGGGCCGGGGGCTGTGTTTACAGCCGTTATATAGCCCTTTATTTCCAGAAATATGAGTTAGAGTCAGTCAGGCACCAAATGTGCCCAGGCTTAGCAGTCCAGCAGTTCAGGTCCCAGTAGGGCACCAGGTGCTAGTCATACCCCCCAAGGCGGGGTGTGACAATAATAAACTTAAACAACTAAGAAACACCAAAATAAAAGGCTTACCAATTTGTTTAAGGCAAAAAATCCATCAAACTTGCCGAAAACACCATCAAAACACGAGTTATACCGAGTTCTTGAATTCCCGACATCAAGAACTACCTTGGAAAATATTCTCTAACTTTATAATCCAAAGGATATGAAAAGGAGATCTTAGGGGAGGGTCTGGTCGCGAAGCTTAGTGGAAAAGGATGACAAATGGTCAAACAACCGACCAAATAACTTATATAGGCAGCCACTGCCTCAGTAGAAACTGTCATGCTGCCCAACAAGCTAACTTGGTGGCGTGACACACTACTATCGTGGAGCCTCTCCGATCCTCGCCGCCTGCCTTTGCAGTCTCACAAAAATGTGAACATCTCTCTACTTCGAAGTCGGATTGGAGAACGGTTTAATATACTGGAAACTAGACTCATAGACCTTTAATTTGATAGGTCGTAGTTCCCCTAACTCCTTATATATTGGAAGAATAGCTTTGAGACATTTGACCCAAATTTCAAAAAATTCTAAGAAAGAAATTTGCGATAAATTTCGCCGACTTACATTCTACAACTTGATCAACGTCCAATATTAATTACGACCACAGAGTGACTCAAATACCTCAAAACACTTCCTTCTTATCATATTAAGTACCCTTCCTCTTATCTAAAAGTACATATTTGTTGCTTAAACTATACGGGGTGTTACAGGCAGCTCCGAAAATTCCTCCTTAATGAACTTCTATAGACTCAATGTAGTCAAGTAGAAGAACTTCTTCTACTTTCAGCACTTGAAATTGATCCTAAAAATTTTGTAGACATTTCTGTCGGAACCAATACTAGTGCAATACAATTGGAGGATGCTACTTTGATTTTAGAGCCAAATAAGGGGATATTTATTTATTTTATATTGTTATGAGATAACAACGAACTTAACAACCAATAAAAAAATTTATTTCTTCAAACCAAATAACTTTGAAAGAAATAAATTTATAATGGATCAATTCTTATATCTTGTATTGATAACTCTCAAACTCACACCTCCTGTTGAAGTATGAAGTGGACATTGTCAATAAAGAACCCAACTAAGAGGTTGGGGTCGAACCAACAGGGAATATGGAAGATCTAGACTAATATCGATAAGTGAACATGTTGGTAAGTGATCTCCAAATTAGGGGGGTTTGAAGAAAGCAATAGTAAAGCAAGATTATAATTGTGAATTAAATAAAGATTTGCAAATAACTAGGATATGTGTTCGCTATGGGTTCATAACTACTTTGGGTATACACATGTGATCAATCCCAATGCTTACTTGTAGAACTGATAACTAGGGTTCATCCAAATTACTAATTTGTCCCTATTGGATGACTATACTCAATCACCGGGTCAGGTCTCATGAGCGCTTTCAAACTAACCGTTATAGATATGTTCCAAATATAGATCTCCTGCGACCACAGCTCAAGTTTATACAATAATTATCAAGATCAAGGCATTGTTGTAAATCTCTTTTCCTAATCTCTACATCTGTAGGTTCAATCAACTAAAGAGTTTGGGCAAGTCCTTACATTGTACACCGTTAAGAAACATTCAAGCATGAAGAGAATACAATACAAGCTTTCTGCATTGGCTTTGAATCCCTTTTGCACAACCCTAGTTTGTTAATCTACCATGGTTCCTACAACCCGTAGTTGTGGAGGTTATGACCTCTCATGGTTATAAGATTGTGATATGCATTCATAGACAAACACATAATTAGATACTTACAGCAATAGTTGAGAGAAAAACTTCTTTGATATGCAAGAATAATCTCAAAAGCAATTAATAAAGAAATCAAGAATTTCTCCCAAGAAGTGAAAATCACACGTAAAATACTTAATTTTATATTCTCTATTGATTCTCTGTTGATTCGTCATGAAAATAAAACATAAAAGGTATTTATATAGATATTAGAAACCTTTTCCTAAGCTTACAGGGAGATTTTTTCATAATTGGCGCCACCTGTGCCACGACTTGTCATACGACGCGTAGCAGGATTTTACGGGTCATAACTGCCTCTCGTACGTCCTTGGCTTGCTGAAATTTTGTCTAAGTGTTGGGAGTTGGTACAACTCATACCTTCTTCCTACGAGTCATATAGCGCATACATGGCTTGGTCCTGAGAACTCTAACATCTTGTGGAATGTTTCACGAGTGTTGTGGTACGACTCATACCTTCTTGCCATGACTCGTACTATTTGTAGTGTCTGAAATTCCACCAAGTATTGAATAGTCACTGGAGCTCATCATAGTTTATGGTACGAGTTGTATGTCAGTGCTAAAACTCGTGTGTTCCACCCGTACCAAGAGGTTGCTTTGTGCAAATTCTCTGAAGTTTTCCACAACTCCAGTTACGGCTTGTACCATCCTAGTACAGCTCGTACTGAGAGTCGTATGTAGCATTCTTCTCTATTCAACCTTCTGAACTTTATCACGGTTCTTAGTATGGCTCGTACAATCAAGGTACAGCTCATACTGAGACTGGCACTTTGACTAATTTTCTGCATTTTCAGGCTTCTTTTGCACATCTTTGCTCCAACACTTATTTTCCCAGAAATCAACTTAAAAGTGTCATATATCCATATAAACATACCTAAGTCTATGCTATTTTCTCAGTTTTTAAGCGTCAAAAGTATTGTAAACTCACAGCACATCAACACCCTCAACTTAAGACTTTTGCATGTCCTCGGGCAAAGAAAAAGAAAAACTAAACATGACGCTTAACTAGAAAATAAACCCAAGACACTATAGCCAATATCAAACAAAGTTTGCACTATGACTCCAAAAGCTTTTGACCCTTTTCCCGTGAACCAAATTAGCACATGCACTATAAGCAACTACAAAACATGATAAACAAGGATCAAGACATGTCATTCATCTATTAACAGGTAGTCAATTCATCACCAATGCTTTTCACACAGACCACTGGTAAAGTCAAACAAAAACCATGTACCCTCATAGCAAACTAAGTCCCCCACTCACAGATGTAGCAAAATATATGATATAGGACTAAACAAGAGAGACTTCACCCTCACAAAGAAGTTCCAAATACTGCAAATTGGATACCATAGGCTTGCCCTTATTTTCTCTTCTTCAGTCTATCAGATGGTTAGATTAGGATCACTATAGGACTTGTTTTGACTTGTAAAGTAGGCTTTCGGGCTGGGTAAGGTAGATATGAATATTTTTGAGTGACTAAAACCCCTCCTTGGCACTACATACATGTGGTTCCATATTTCACTTACTTCACGCTTTTTTTCTTTTTTCTTCTTTTTTCTCCCTTTTCCACCTTTTTTGTACATTTGTACGAGTGTGGCGTGTTTTCAAACTTTTTCAAGCATTATTCTCTTTTTGAATTTTTTTTTAATTTTTCTTTTCTTTTATCACACCATGCCTCATTTTTCACCTTTTTTTCTCTTTTCTCTCCCTTTTCACCTTCCCAATCTTTATGCACCCCTACTCTAGCCACCCTCAACTTACGCATTTTGCCTATGCTGAGGTTTACAATATCCAAGGAGGGACCATAGCTAAAACAGGTTCATTATAAAAATGGGTACGGTTAATGGGTTAATCAAAGAAAAATAGTTTATTTAAGGCTCAAAATCGGGATAAAGGGAATCATATGATTTCGGTAGGGTTATTTAGGCTAAAAATGGACTCAACAAAAATGGCCTATGGTCCTTTCCTAACTAACTATCCTAAAACTTATGCAAAGACCAACCGAGCAAGTTATAGATCCTCTACACAATACTGAACTAGGTATCAAACCTCACTCACCATGGTACATGATTTATATTCACTCTACTTGGCTGATTTATTCATGGTTTAACAAAAACTACACTTTCTAATATACTTAAATGACATTAAAAGATCTACAAAAATCATACATGCAGTCACAAGTATATAGCTAATTCATCAAAAAATTATAAATAGAGTCAAATTTTCACAAATCCAAAACTAGTGTAATTTATAGGCTGAGTGCTCCTATGTTACTTTCTTATTAAACAAAAATCACAAAAATAAAATCCTAAACATGTCGGCTCTACTAGATAGCATGCCAGAGGAAAAAGAAACACAACAAGAAAAACCCTCGGACGAATCAAAATCCCAAAAACTCCAAGTACACCCCCTCTCCTTTTTGAAAAATGTGCTTCATAATCGAAGCATAAAATACAAGAACAGAGGGATGAGAACATACCTATGGCGCTCTAAGTGGGCATGTCATCCTGCAGAGGAGGTACCTCTGCTGCAATCGTGGCACTGGTGGTGGCCGGTGCACTCACTGGTGGAACAATAGGGGGATGGTTACCCCCTCAGTAGTCCTGGCTGTCTCTACAGCCTCTGGAATGGTCAGCGCTGAATGTGGCTCACCTGTACGGTCCCTACCACTAGCAAGCTCGGGATGGGCCATGGTGGAGCTACCTACTCCTCTAGATTGCTCCTGCAGCTCTGACATATGTGAGTCATGAGTCTGCAAGCTTTCCATTCGTGTCCGCCTGTGTTCTCTTTTCTCTTTCTTTTTTCTCTTTTTAGAGGTCTGATCTCCAACATCCTCGAAGAGCTGCTTTTTCCCTTTCTCTTTCCTCAGTACTGTGGGCTTCCAGTAGGCCGCCAAGTCAAGCTCCTCCTCAATATCTGCATCAAAGTCAGGAAGAGTGGGGGCTGGTATGACTGTCGACTGTCGTGATGACAACTTGAATACTTGACTCTGAAGAGCCCTCAACTCTTCACAGATGCTACCTGTATCTATCTACTCCATCATGCGCCTATTAAATCAGCTCTCGAACCCATCGAGCCTTGCATGCAAGGCCTGTGTGGCCATATTTATCTCTGTTTTTGGCCAACTTCTGTAGAAAATCCTAGGGCACTAGGACATACCCTGCTGGAGTCTAGCTCGGTAGGCTGGGCAATGGTGCAATAGAAGTGCTGGGAGCTTCCTCTGAATTACCGGCATCTATAGCCGGTGTCTCACTCTGCTCCTAGGAGGTGGAGGCATTCACTTGTACGCCCCCAACTGGCCGAGTCAGTGGAACTATTGTGGGAAGTCAGGCCCGACTCACTGGGTTCATCTCATCCCTGATCAGGCTAATATTTGCTCTCCTCTGTCCGGCAATCTTAGTATCCATGTCTGTTAGCAGACGGACACCCACTTCTTTGCATAACCTATGAATAAGGATAGGGAAGGGCATGGTGGTGCTCAACCCATGATCCCGGTCCTATATTTCGCTAGCTATCACCCTAGGAATATTGATTTCATTGCGGGACATCATGCATGCTACCAGGGTGGCTCTGTCAGCGCTGAGTGTATCGTCATTTGCAGTTGGCATGAATCTATGGTGAACCAGAGTCCAACAGGCCTTTGTAATGAAATTTACTGAGTTTTTAGTGACCTTCTTTCCTCCAGCCACCCATTCGACCTCCTCCTTGTCCTTAGCAATGATGTTGGCTAACAATCTGATCTGACTTAATCTTTCCCCTGGACCCACCTGCTTGATCCATCTCATGGAATCAATTATGTTGTTGAACTCAACTGTGGATGAGGGAACACTAAATTGTGGCCCATAGAGCATTCGGGCGATGGTTTTCTCAAAAACTTTCACCTCTTGCCTCCTGACCATTACCTTGTCAAGCTTAGGTTTCTCCTTCAGGCTCTTACCTGTCTGTGCATTCTGCTCCATAGTGGCATATTAGTTGGCATAGAATTCCCTAAACTGGACTATAATGGTTAGGAGTTCTTTCCATCCAATCTAGCCCATAAAAGCTAAAGATTCGCTTCATCTCCTCAACTTCATTTAGTGAAGTAGTAAGAATTCACGGTTCTTCCTGAATAATGTGCCTCGAGTGTCCCTTAGTTGTCAATGTTAGGCACTGGTCATATATACGTTGTGCCCCTGGCTTATGCCATCTCATCGTCCTTCTGGCTGGAGGTGCAGTCTCTGTAGCTTCCCCTTCCTCAGATGCTGCCTCATCATCCTTAGAGCTGCTACTCGACTCTTGAGATTTTTCTTTGGCTCCCTCCTCAGACTGGGGAACACCTGCTGATGTGGCAGTAGCCGCCACAGCTTATGCTTTGGCCTTCGCCCTAGTGGTTTGGGTCCCATTTGTATCAGAAGTGCTGACCCTGTACTCCTCAACTGAACCACTTGGGAAGTCACCTGCTTGCTCGAACTCAGTGGTCTCATCAATCAATTGCCTCCAAGCAGTTGCCTTAGATGCCTTACGCTTTATCGTCATTGTACCTGTAGAGAAAGAGAGTAATAATTACATGTCTGACAAAAAAATCAAGAAATAAGTTCCCCTGTAAATTACCATGAGTCAGCAATACGGGTCGTACCTTGGAGGTATGACTCATATAGAGACCCATAATATCACTGGTGAGTATTACGACTCTAAGATACGACTCATACCATGAATGTACGGTCTGTACCACGAGTCATATGAGAATGCCCCTTTTAAAATAACTTATCTGTATTTTTCCATGACTCATTGTATGACTCATAAGTCGATTACACCAGTCGTAGGAAGGATCATACTATCACTTGTGGATTTGACCCTATTATGGTTCTAGGTACAGCTGCTAGTTATGACTCATGGCAGTAAACCACGATCCATACTGGGATTCGTACCTTGTGCTCTTTTCAAGTTGGGCTTGGGACAGTACCAACGAGCCATCCTACTAGTCATAGTATCATACCATGAGTCGTAGGAAGGCTTGTGAAGCCTGTCCTAGCCTCGATTTTGGTTCAGTTTGCAGAGAGTTCTATTTTAAGTTTTGGGTACTCATAATTTCCCATGTCTAGGCATGTATTTCAACCCATTTTATAACTACTCATTCCTTCCCTTTTTAGTCACTACCCGTAACTAGATTTTGACAAGTTTAATGCACAAGTTCGACACTTTCAAGTTCTTTCCCAGTCGTTCATGGCTTAATCACACCCCTGGTAATTGTCTTCTTCAAATTTTTCAAGCAACAACTAGTGACTCGCAGGGAGTTTAGCACCATTACAACAAGCATATAAGTTTTATCAAATTCAAAGCAATATACTTACTTGTTAGTTGCGTACTTCCACTGGAAGTCAGAAATTAGGGTTGGATGAAGCTTATTGAGCAAGAAATTGCTCGATTGATCTTTGATTTTGAGTTACAAGCGTGAGGGAGTCGTGAATTTTGTTCGTGACTTGGGTTATGAGTGCATGGGAGAAGGGTACGAATTTTTTCAAGCTTAAATAGGGTATAGGGTGAATTTGAAAATCTGGGCCGAGTCAGGTGGATTTTAAAATTTTTGACCCATCACAGCTCATACCACGAGTCGTAGGAAGATCCTACAACTCGTCCTTTGAACCCAAAACACAAAGATTTGAAATGCTTACATGTGGACCTATGAGTGTATCTTATGAGTCGTACTATGTGGGTACGGTTCATACTATGACTTGTAGGTCTTTTCTTTTTATTGTTGATCATGCCTTGCATAGTTCATAGCCATAGTAGGTACTACGAAGCGTACAATGGAGTGAGTTATGATTCTCTGCTTCTCATTGCGACTCGTACTAGGGTTCGTACAACCCTGTTACGGGTTGTACTCAGACCCATAGTATCTACCTGTTCTGCACTTTTTATGCCACCTGTTTTTGTTTCCCCTGCACACTTGAACACATAGTAGTTGATTAACTTGGTTGCCTCCCAAGAAGTGTTTGATTTAACGTCGCAGCATGACGTTGGTGGTTCGGTTACTCAGAATTCATCAAACCACTACTAGGGTTGCCTCCGAAGAAGCGCTAAATTTAATGTCGCGGCACGATGCAAGTCTCTTGACTACTCAGACTTCATCAAGGAACTCGGATTCATCTTCTATCGTTGAGACCACTCTATATTCCTTTGGTTGCTTCATTGACCACTAGATATTGAAAGTGACCTCTTCTTTATTTAGTCTGAACTTTAACTGGCCAGCCTCCATGTCTATTAAATCCCTCCTAATAGCAAGTAATGGTCGCCCCAAAATGGTGGGGACCTCATAATCAACCTCGCAATCAAGGATCATGAAGTCTACTGGGAATATGAATTTGTCAATGTTGACAAGCACATCAAACAGGATCCCCACAAGCTTCTTCACAGTACTATTGGTCATCAGCAGCCACATGGTAGCCGGTGTGGGGCTCCCAAGCCCAACTGCTTAAACACAGCCAATGGCATTAGATTGATGCTTGATCCCAGATTGCAGAGTGCCCTTGCAAACTCCACATCGCCAATTGTGCATGGAATAGTAAAAGCACCTGATATTCTTTTCTTAGGGCTAGGACCTGTGAGGCTATGGCACTACAATGATGTACATTATCAACGGGCTCATAGCTCACAGACCACTTCTTCATCACAAGGTCCTTCATAAACTTAGCATATCCTGGCATTTGTTCCAACGCCTTGACCAATGGTATGTTCACAGATAATTCTTTGAGCATTGTCAAGAATTTCTTAAACTTACCATTCTCCGTCTTCTTCTTCATTCTTTGGAGGAACGATGGCGGTGGTCGCGGGATAGCCTTGTACATTTGCGTCGCTCCTTGTTCAACTTTATGCCCTTTTTCACCAAGTAGGACCTCAGGAAACTCAGCATCCTCATTATGTTCCTTCTCAGCGACATCATCATCATCTTCATTCACTCTCTCTTTCTTCCTTTCAACTACAACTCGGTAGGGGGGGTCAACCGTGGTCTTTCCACCCCTAATCATCACAGCCATGCAGTGACCGTCATTCTTTGGATTTTGGACTTTGTTTCTAGGTAGTGTACCCTTTTTTCTAGGGTTCATAGATGCTAACAGTTGCCCTAGCTGCTATTCAATCTGCTTGATAGTCATCACATGTGACTCCACTCTCTAACCCATGCTTGATATATCACCACGGATTTCCTTCAACTGATCATTTATGGAACTCACCTTTTTCAGCATCTCAATCATCATGCTCTCTAACTTTGATTGTCCAACTTCTCTCTCACGTGCATTTGGGGGCACGTACACTTTGGCTCGATCATTGTGGTAGCCATCATTTCTTCTCTAATCTCTGTCGCGCTCACAACCTCGGCTCGTCTCTGTACCTATTTTGGTTATAGTTGTCTCTATATTGGTTTTGACCTTGGTTTCCAGAATCTTGGTGCCAAGTAGAGTCCAGACCCTTGGGCATTGGCTCAAAAACCTTCCACCTGATTGTCCAAGAAGTTTGCCTCCACCTCGGAATCTAAGTGGTCTAGCCCTGGCTCTATCCTTGTATCCCAACTGCATTCACCTTTCTGGCTCCAGCTCCCATGATGTTCTTAGTAAGCAAATCCAATAATGTGCACATATGAGCCAACTCCTGATCATGCTCTTCTTCTTTCCTGCAATTGTCTGCAGTCAAACCAACAGCAAATGTACCAGCCATTGTGTCTGCCTCCCAGGTGTGCCATGCCCTATTTGTTTTTATCACCCTGTAAACAATGGTAGCGGCTTTCTCCCAGGTGTGACTTATTAGTGCTCATCCTATCACAGTGTTTGCTACAGCTTTGGTACCATTGTTTAAGGACCTATAAAATATTTCCAACAAACTATCATCTGGAATTTTATGGTTCGGGCACTTTGTCAACTTCTTCTTGAACCTCAGCCAGGTTTCATGATGTGCCTCAGTTTTAAGTTGTCAGAAGTTGTAAATTTCATCCTTGAGTTGCAGCATCCTGGAGGGTGGAAAGAATCTTTCTAAGAAAGCTTGCTTGAGCTCCCTCCAGTTGGTTATGAAGTCGTTGGGCAACTCTGATAACCATAATGTGGCTTTCCCATATAGAGAAAAGTGGAAAAGTCTAAGTCTGATGGCATTATGGCTGACTCTGGGCAACCTATACGCCTTGCATATTTCCACGAAGTTCATCAAGTGCAGGTTGGCGTCATCAGCTACATGACCACTAAACACCCCTTTCATGTTTGACAATTGAATCATGGTGCTCATGATGTCAAATTTTGGCCCCAATGGGCAGTGGTGGTGGTACAATTGCTCCAGTTGACCCGACTTCGTCGATGTCTAGGTCCTCGTCATTCGAAGAACTAAGGGGCAAATCTATGACCTCTATTTCCCTCCTATGTCAACCAGTGTTAACAACCTCATCTCTAGCATCCTCCGCATCAATGAAGTGCAGCTTGCCGAGCTAGCTCGACTTGCGTAGCTTCTTCAGCTATACGGGCATCTCTCTACTTTGGTTCTCCATTCTACGCAGTGTTCTTTTGAGTTCAGAATTCAAAGGAATCAGGGGATTTCCACTACTCCGAGTGCTTGGCATTCACCGAGCAACAACCTGTGGATATCACAAACAAAAAGAAAACGTAACTCAAGAAATAACAACCAAAAGTCAATTACAAGCAATTAATCTAGTCTTAGTCGCATTCTCCTGCGACGGAGCCACTTTTTGACAATGCTCAAACTCACGCCTCTTGCTGAAGTATGATGTAGACATTGTCAATAAAGAACCCAACTAAGAGGTTGGGGTCGAATCCATAGAGAATATCGAAGATCTACACTAATGTCAATAAGTGAACTTGTTGGTAAGTTATCTCCAAATTGGGGGGGTTCTGAAGAAAGCAATAGTAAAGCAAGATTATAACTGTGAAATAAATCAAGATTTGCAAATAAGTAGGGTATGTGTTCCCTATGGGTTCATAACTACTTCGGATATACACATGTGATCAATCCCAATACTTACTTGTAGAACTAATAACTAGGGTTCATCCAAATGACTGGTTCATCCCCATTGGATGACTATACTCAATCACCGGGTCAGGTCTCATGAGCGATTTCAAACTAACCATTATCGATATGTTTCAAATTTAACTCTCCCGTGACCACAACTCAAGTTAATACAATGACCATCAAGATCAAGGCTTTGTTGTAATTCTCTTTTCTTAATCTCTACCTCTGTAGGTTCAAGCAAGTAAAGAATTCGGGCAAGTCCTAACGTTGTACACTGTTAAGAAACGTTTAATCATGAAGAGAATACAATACAAGCTTTCTGCATTAGTTTTGAATCACTTTTGTGTAATCCTAGTTTGTTAATCCACCATGATTCCCACAACCCCTAGTTGTAGAGGTATTAGCCTCTCATGGTTGTAAGATTGTGATATGAATTCATAGACAAACACATAATTAAATACTTACAGCAATAGTTAAGAGAAAACCCTCTTTAAATATGCAAAAATAATCTCAAAAATAATTAATAAAGAAATCAAGAATTTCTCCCAAGAAGTGTTAATCACGCGTAAACTACTTAATTCTATATTCTCTATTGATTCTCTGTTGATTCGTCATAAAAATAAAACATAAAAGGTATTTATACGGATATCAGAAACCTTTTCCTAAGCTTAGAGGGAGATTTTTCCATAACTGGCGTTGCTTGTGCCACGACTTGTCATACGACTAGTAGCAGGATTGTATGGACGTAACTATCTCTCGTAAGTCCTTGGCTTGCTGAAATTTTGGATAAGTGTTGGGAGCTGGTGCGACTCGTACCTTTTTCCTACGAGTCATACAATGCAATGTTTAACGAGTGTTGTGGTACGACTTGTACCTTCTTGCCTCGACTCGTACTGTCTGTAGTGTTTGAAATTCCACCAAGTATTGAATATTCACTTGAGCTCATCATAGCTCATGCTACGAGTTGTATGTCAATGCTACGACTCGTGGGTTCCACCAGTACCAAGAGGTTGTCGTGTGCAAATTCTATGAAGTTTTCCATGACTCCACTTATGGCTCTTACTGAGATTCGTGTGTTGCCTTCTTCTCTATTCAGCCTTCTGAAATTTATCACAATTCTCAGTATGCTTTATACAATCAAGGTACGGCTTGTGCTGAGACTGGTACTTTGGCTGATTTTCTGCATTTTCAAGCTTCTTTTGCACATCTTTTCTCCAACACTTATTTTCTCTGAAATCAAAGTAAAAGTGTCTTATATCCATATAAACATATCTAAGTCCATGCTATTTTCTCAGCTTTAAGTATCGAAGTGTTATAAACTCACAGCACATCATATATCCAAGATCAAATATTCACTATGTGTCCTTAAGGAATTTAATCCTCTCATTGTATCTGAAGTTATGGATTACTTCCTCCTAGGATAAAATAAATATAATTGTTATTGATATAACGCCACTTCAAACGCAAATAACTTCGACTAATGGGAAGTGCAGTAACAAATCACACACAGACTCGAATTTTTTTTTTTTTAAATTATGCAGAGAAATCAGAAAATTAAAGCCCAAAAAGAAGGCAAAACATATTTTTCTATTGTCGAAAAATCGAGTTGAAGTGGTGCAAAAACACAAGTTCTGAATAGATTTTGATGAGGTGTCTGTTTGGAAGGAATTTCTATTGATATTCGTTTTTACAAAATTTAAATTAAATTGTTGTGTGAAAATATCAAAAAATAAAAACATTAACGAAAATTAAAAAAATAAATTTTGTCCAAAATATTTATTAATTTGAAGCCGAGTTATGATGATGGCCCAAGGGAAGATTCCCTTCTCATATTCTTCTAAACAAAACTACAAGAGTTTGCTTATGTCTAACTAATGAGGGACAAAGTACACTTATAAAAAAATAACTTTTTAATTTTTTTTAATTTATTTCTTATAATTTCTCAATTCACATCAACACTTAATTCACTTTCACTTCAAGATATATATTCAAATTCAAAAGGTTAATTTGGAGGATTAAGTAGAATAAAATAATTTATTTCATCTATATACATCAATCATCTTTGTGGAGAGAACAAGAAGGGCTATATATATATAAGAAAGAAGATGATAAGTGTAGACAATAAAATCTTGCGCTGAAAAAATAATAATTACGACAGAAAAATATCGCAACAATCGTAGTATATTTTATGAATATGAGTGTTACAATCTCTATAAATCCTCTGTTTCTTCCTTTCAAATATAAATTCAAGGGATTTGAGCTTGATCTTGAATCTAGTGGTCTTGATCTTGATTCGTATTTGAATTCAAGAGCTTGAAGCTTTTTCTAGAATTTTCATCTTGATCTCTTAAACTTGTAGAGAAATATTGGAGTGCTTGAATGCTTGTAGCTTGTAGAGAAATCTACGAGCTCTCTCTGGCTTGTTGTTGGGATTCAGGTCCTTTTTCTGAATTATGAGACCCCTATATATAGTTGTAGGATGGAAGAGTTGTGATAAAGACGAACTTCTTTCAACCAATCAGATTTAATTTGGCATGGAGATATTTGATTGATCGGAACATGTCACTTATACCCGTGAAGCATTTTTATTGACCTTTGATTTGACTAGACATACTGTGTCATTTTGACATGTGGCATGATCTTATTGGCTCCTTTATTTGACTTGGCATGATATTTCATTTGATGTGTGGCACCAACTTGGGTCTTTAGGAAGATGACATCTTGTGCTCAGTAAAGTGGGCTCATCATTTGTAGCCCATATCAATAGACTAGCCCAATAAAATCGGATCATTAATTAAATCCATATTTATTTGAATTTAAATAATTAATTCAATTATATTAATTCAAAATATGTATTTAGACTAATATATCTTAAATTTAATATAATCCAAATTTCTTATCAAATTTATCTTCAATAAGTTTTAAATGATTACAAATGTCTCCGCTTCAAGAATTGTCGAGTATGAACTTATCAAATGCTTGTGACAAGACTTGAAGTATCATTCAAATAATCTTAATTTGAATGCAGTATAGATATATTTATTTGCGTGCTTTTCTTTAAAATGTGACTTTCAAAGCCATTATTCCAAAAATTAAAATATAATATTTTTTAAGTGAACATGCAAAAATATTTGGGCTCATTATTGGAGCATTCGTTTTGCCAAGAAGACTTTTAATTAATTGAAGTCTTCTATTCACGTAAATCACTTAGTTGGGGCAATAATTTTATCTATTATTGAATTCAATATATCTTCTTTATTAAGAACAAGAATGCATGCAATTGGGTGGGTCCCGCATTCCTATATTCCTTTGTTTTGCTCCATTCTTCTTTCTTTCACCGATGTCCACTATAGTCTTTTAATTAGATTAGGATATAATTGTTCAATTTTTTTTTGACTCGGATTGTTGTTTTCTAATCATATCAAATTAGAAAATGGGCACCCCTATTGTCTATCTATAAATAGGAGCTGACTCTTCATTAATTTATCATCAAGAATTTATCATCAATCGCAGAGTTGTAAGTCACGACGTAAAGTACGATACAAGGTAATTTTTATTCTTTTTTTTTTGTCACTTTCTTTACAGCTCAGCATGCTTGTAGTAGAAAATTCATATCTTATTATAGGAATATCAAAATCATGATCCACTTAATTTTTCAGAAACTAGACTTCTATATCTATAATATAGCTGAATTTTAGAATTAAACTCCTTCAATATTATTCTACATAATTTTTTGAAGTTGACTTAAAATTCTATCATGCCCGAGTCGTTACTTTTTCACAGCTCAGTATACTTGTAGTAGAAAATTTATATATTATTGTAGGAATATCAAAATCATGATCCGTTTAATTTTTCAAAAACTAGACTTCTATATCTATAATATTGCTAAATTTTACAATTAAACTCTTTCAATATTATTTTGCATAATTTTTTAAAGTTGACTTAAAATTTTGTCATGCTAAAAGTTTCAGATTTGCGCGACTTCATTAAATAATTTATATCCTGAGATTGAAGCATCAAAATCAAAATATATTTTGATTTCTAGAAAACAGAATTTAAAAGGTTCATTCTCACCAAATATCTTGTCTCAAGTCTAACTGATTTGGTCTAGACTAAGTTTTGAACTCGACTTCCGAATCTGAAATGTCTTGATAGGTAATACTCTTTCTTCTACTTGTGTTTTCTTTATTTTGTTCTCTCTCTTTTTTTGTGTTGTTTTGTTTTTAGGCAGAATAAAAGAATAAGTCCTTGTCAAGAAAGAATTTACTTTATCTGAAATTTTACGACTTTCCACATTCAAGGAGAAGATATTTCTAAGTTCAAGACAAAGATCTTACTTCATCTAAGACGAAAGTCTTACTCCATCTGAGGTAAAGACTTTCTACGTCAGAGAGGATGATTTTATTACTTCATTCAAGATGAAGACTTTCTACATCTAAGAGAAAGATTTTATTACTCCGTCCAAGATGAGGACTTTCTACATTCGAGAAGAAGATTTTATTACTCCATCCAGGGTGAACAATTCATTACTCCATTCGAGGGAAGACTTTCTACATCCGAGAGGAGGATTTTATTACTCCATCTAGGGTGAACAATTCATTACTCCATCCGAGGTGAAGACTTCCTACGTCCGAGAGGAAGATTTTATTACTCCATCCAGGGTGAAGACTTCCTATGTCCGACAGGAAATTTTGTGATCCTTTTAAGAATAAATCTTGTAAAAAGGTCAGCTTAAGGTGCAAAGGGACAAATTTTGTCCACCTTACGACTAGAGAATCAAAATACCTCAGCTTGAACACTTGACAATTTTGAAGACTTCAACTTGTAGATGTGAAAACTTTAACTTGACAACATGAATAATTCGAGACTTCAACTTATAGAGTTCTTGAATTTGAAAATTTCAACATGAAGATTGGAGGATTTTTTTTGAATACTTCAACTTGAAGACATGGCTGCTTTGAAAACTTCAACTTGAAGACTTAGAGGATTTAAAGACTTCAACTTGAAGACATAACTGCTTTAAAAACTTCGACTTGAAGACTTAGAAGATTTAAATACTTCAACTTCAAGACATGACTGCTTTAAAAACTTCAACTTGAAGACTTAGAGGATTTAAAGATTTCGACTTGAAGACTTGGAGGATTTGAATACTTCAACTTTAAGACATGGCAAACTTTTGACTTTCACTTGTAGACTTGACAAACTTGAAGACTTCAATTTGCAGACTCCGTCGAATTTGAAGACTTCAACTTGCAAACTCAGCGGATTTGAAGACTTCAACTTGAAGTGTTGGTTGACTTGAAGACTTCAACTCATATACGTAGTGGATTTGAGTACTTCATCTTAAAAACTTGATGGATATGAAGGCTTCAGCTTGCCAAATTCATGGATTTGAAAGCTTTAACTTGAAGATTTGGAGGATTTGAAGACGTCAACTTAAAACATGATTGATTTGAAGACTTCAACTTACAGATTTGAAAATTTTGAAGAATTCAACTTGAAGGCTTTGCAAATTTGAAGACTTCGACTAGCATATTTGACAACCTTTAGAGAGATTATATTCATCTTACTGGGAAAACTCATTTGACATGAGGATTTTCCCCTAGTGATCCATCAGTATTTAGTGAAGGTCCAAATTTTGATAAAATAATGCCTGTAGATCTGATTTTCATGTGCTTGGTCTGATGTCTTCTATTTCATTGTACTTCCTCGAACATTACTTGGAGTGATATATCTTTTTAAACTCATGAGACTGAACTTAGATAAAACTCTAAGCTGCCCACGTACCTCAGCGAAGAGGATCAAGTCATTCCATAGTTCGTAAAGAGTGAATTTTTTTTGGTGTCCTAACTTTTGCCTAGATCGCCTCTTGCAAGGTTTTTAATCTAGCAGACCTTTTGCATCCTAACTTTTTTCTAGGTCGTCCCTTGCGAGATTTTCAGCCTAACGTACTTTTTTTTGTTGAGTTGTGCACAGTTTATACTCTTGCAGGCTAGGAGTAACATGCAATTTATGCTCGTGCCTTAAGGAGCGTCATCTTACTTCAAGGATGATACCTTTTCAAGAACTTTGTGTTAATAGGACCAATCCTCACGCCATCTGCATCAACAAGCTTGTAAGCGCCACTTGAATATACTTCTTGTATGACATACGGTCCATCCCACATTGAGGTGAATTTGCCCCCAGACTTGACGATAGGCCTTCTTACTGCTAGGACTTGATCTCCTACTTGAAAGCATCTCAAGCGAACCTTTTTTTTGAAAGCATGAGATAAACGAGCTTGATAGTATTCCAAATTTTGTTAAGCCTCCAGTCTCTTGTCATCAAGTGCTTCTAAATCTGTAAGCCGTAATCAAGCATTTTTTTGTTCAGTGAGCCCTTCTTGAATAGCAAGCCTTAAAGAAGGTATTTGGCGCTCAAGTGGTAAAACCGCTCCAACTTCATAAGCAAGCGAGTATGGTGTCGCTTGTGTTAGTGTGCGGTGAGTAGTCTTATATGCCTACAAAGCTTCTTCCATCCGTTCATGCCAATCCTGTTTGGACTTGGAGACAACCTTCTTCAATAAGTTGCACAAAGTCTTATTGAATGCTTCAGTTAGACCATTGGTGGCAGCATGATACATAGAAGATTTACGCTGCTTGAAACCAAAAAGCTCACAAATTTTATTTATCAACTTGTTTCCAAATGGCTTGTCGTTGTCTATTATTATATAATGAGAAATGCCAAAATGGTATATGATATTGACTAGGATGAAACTTTCAACATTCTCTTTCTTTACCTCTTTAAGAGCAGCAACTTCCATTTGGAGAAGTAATCTGTTGTAGCCAAAATGTATAAGTGTCCATCAAAAGATTTCGGTAATGGACCAACAATATCCAATCCCCATGCATCGAATGGCCAAGATGCGATGGTTGGGTGCAATACTTCAGGTGGCTGATGTATGAAATCTGCATGAAACTGGAAAGCCTTGCACCTTCGGGCATAGTCTAAGCAATATTTTACAATTGTTAGCCAGTAATATCCCATCCTTTTTATATGAAAGTGAAGCTTCGGTCCAGATTGATGTGACCCGCATACTACTGAATGTGCTTCTTGTAAAGCTTGGGACGCTTCTTCCTCCCCCAAACATCACAAGGGTACTCCCTTAAATGATTTTCTGTATAATGTATCTTTGTAGTAAAGGAAGTACGATGCACGACGGCGAATTTCAGTCCTTCTTCTAGATTTTCTACCAGAATCCCATAACACTAGTAGTCAATAATGGATTGCCGCCAATCCTCCTTCAGAACTTCAAAAACAGCGACGAGATGCTCAAGATTATTTTCTGCAGATTCATCCTCACTCGATGGCAGATAGTGATTTGTGATTTATCCGGCAGAGTTAGTGTTGAAGCCAAAGCAGCCAATGCATCAGCTTTCTTATTTTCCTCTCGTGGTACATGTTGGAGGGTCACATCTCCAAGCCATCCTATCAACTTTTGAGCATAACCATGATAGGGGCGTAGTTCGGGGTTCTTGATCTCATAGATTTCTAAGAGTTGATTGATCACCAACTGAGAGTCATCAAAGACTTGCAATTGCAATTTCTTCATGTTGACGGCCATATCCAGCCCAACTATTAATGCTTGATATTCAACGACATTATTGGAGAAACATTGCGTCAAAGTGAATGAGTATGGTAGTACCTCTCCTTGCGAAGTGACAAATACCATGCAAGCCCCAGCTCTGCCACAGTGTAGCACCATCAAAGTACATCTTCCATGGAGGTTGAACTTCAATGACCATTGCATCTTCATCAGGCAGTTCATCGATTAGCTTCCAATCATCAGGTATTGGGTGATCTGCAAGGAAGTCTGCTAACGCTTGTCCCTTTACGGCTTTTTGAGGGATGTACACAATCTCAAATTGTTGAAACTGGAGGTACCACCTTGCTAATCAATCACTGATGACTAGTTTTGACATCACAATTTTGATGGGATTTGCTCTAGAAATGAGATGAACAATGTGAGGTTGAAAGTAGTGCTTCAATTTTTGAATTGAGAAGACTAATGCCAAATACAAGTTCTCAATTGGCGAATAATTCAACTCATTTGGTGTCATCATTCTGCTTAAGTAATTAAGGGAGTTTTCCTTTCCTTCATCATTCTCTTGGGCTAGTAGCACTCCAACAGGCCTTTCTTGTGTTGAAATGTATAATATCAATGGCTTTCCATGTACAGGGGCCGCTAGAACTGGAGGTTTCATTAAATATGATTTTATGCTTTCAAAGGCGTTAGCACAAGCTTGATCCCACTTGAAAAGAGCATCCTTCTTCATGAGATGGCTAAATGGTTGGCACCTCCTAGCTAGGTTCGAGATGAATCTCCTCAGGTACGCCAGCTCCTTGAAGGATTTTTAGTTCATGCATATCTCTAGGCTCGGGCATCTTTAAAATTGCTTCAACCTTGGCTTGATCGATTTTGATTCCCTTATGTCGCACAATAAATCCCAGAAACTTTCCAAAAGTAACCCTAAAGTCATATTTCATTTGGTTCATTCTGAGTCATATCTTCAAAGAAACTCGAACACCATTCTCAAGTCTTGCAAGTGGTCGTTTCGCTTTTTTGACTTCCCTGCCAAGTCATCAATATAAATTTCAACATTTTTGTGGAGCAAGTCGTCAAAGATATTCCGCATATCCATTTGATATATGGCACCAGCATTCTTCAAACCAAAAGGCATTACTTTGTATAATAAATTCCCTTGGGTGTACGATATGCAGTGAGTTCTTCATCCTTTGGTTCCATGCAAATTTGGTTATAGCCTGAAGAACCATCCTTGAAAGACATTGCCTCATAACCAGTGTTAGCATCAATCTTCAACTCTGGGATGGGGATCAAAAACTCATCCTTAGGGCATGCATTATTGAGGTCCCTAAAGTCAACGCAGACTCGAATATGGCCATTCTTCTTTCTTACGGGAACGATACTTGAAATCTACGTAGGATATTTAACTTCGTGAACAAAGCCTACTTTAATAAGTTTGTTAACTTCATTTTCAATTAATGTAACTAAGTCAAGTCTGAAATGCCTTTGAGCCTGCTTAACAGGACGAGCATCGTTCTTGACTGCAAGTTGGTGGACCGCTACTTTGGTATCCAATCCAAGCATCTCCCTATAACTCCAAGAAAACACATCCTTATATTCTCTGAGTATATCCATGTAAGCGATTTCTTCATCAACAGTGAGAGAAACACTTAGATAGATTGGCTTTGGATCTTCATCTGTGCCAAGATTAACTTCCTTCAGAGAGTCTACTGTGGCCTTCACTCCTTCTTTAAGTTCTGGAGGAGCATCTCTAGCATCTTCATCCTCCTAAGGATCGCTATCATTGACCGCTATGTGATAACACCAAATGACATCCTCTAGGTTCTCGTTAACCTCCATTTGAGATGAGGAATCATGCTCACTTTGTGTATATGAAGAGCCTACACCTTCTAAATCTTCGTCGCATTCCTTGGTATAAACCACAGTGTGATTCTTTTCCTTCAGCACCTCCCCGCATGAAACAACAAGTTTCGTTGTCGTCTCATTCTAGAAGGAATCCAACTTTGAAAATCTTTCTCATTTTAAATAAAGTGGGAATTCTTACACTCTGACAATTTCTATAGAACTTGTTCTTCTTCTTCAATGGGCCTTTTCGAACACAGAAGTTCTCAAAGTTGATTTCCCCAATCGATCAAAGATAGAAAGTCTTTTATCAGGCGCACTAGACTTGTCTTCGATAGTGATGTAATTCTTAGTTGCTCTTCTTATGGAGATGCGAATTGGCGGTGGTTTCTTATACCCCAAACCCTCGTGTGATTGCCTGATGGAAGATTCTGATAGGAGTTTCCCTAACTTTGATGGTTCATTAAGGTTGTACCCATCCTTTCCGAATAACTTGTAGGCATTTGGATCAAAACCTTTATTTGTGCGTTTTGTACGGAGTGCCATATTTTGTAGAGGACTTTGAACCCTGAACTCTCCAAGTTGATTTGAGGATAATTTAATCGCATCAATCCGTCTGATAGGTAAGTTATCCCCTTTTGGTACACTTGTTTGGGTGTCGGATGATTGACCTTCCTCTTTCTTCACCTTTGGCATATAGTGGAGCATATGTGTTATCTTCTTTTTCAAAGGCCCAATATTCCCTTTATTTAAAAGGAAGTGTGGCTCCTCAATGACAACTTTGACATCTCCAGCAGTCACATAAGCTCTTTTAGTTTCCACCTCATCAATCTCAGCCATTGCGACATTGTCGACTTTCACTTCCTTCACAATGTAATCTTTTAAGTAGAACTTCGCATCGGTGAAGTGTGATTCAGCTTCTGCGAATGGCTTACAATCAGCAACTATCTTTTTCTCGACTCCACCTTTGAGATACTTCAAACATTGATAGTAGGAGGACCGGAATAATTTTATTCTCGTGTATCCAAGGCCTTCCAAGCAACATATTGTATGAATTATTTGCGTCGATTACATGCATCCATGCGTTTGATTGCAAATTTTCAATGTTGATCTCTAGCTTGATAGCACCTATGGCCCTTTGCCCCCCTTGATTGAATCCTTCAATCATCAAGCGACTCTCAGAAAGTTCTTCAGGTGAGATGTCGAGCTCCTTCATGGTGCGGGTAGGAAGAATGTTAACTCCAGATCCATCATCTATCAAGATTCTATTTATCCTCTTCTCAAGCGTGTGACCCACCATATATAAAGGATGATTGTGTAGTATTTTAGATCGTAATCTGTAAATGTATTTTTGTGTCACATGAGAGAACTTCTTAAAGAAAGGGGACAGAAAGCTTTTGCGACGAGGATGAAGATAATGTCGATAGACTTTCATTCTTCACTTCTTCGTCGATATTGAAGCATGATGACTTGATGTTGTTTTGAGCAATCTTCATGTAGAACCCACTTGGTAGGAATTCCTCCAAAGTCACAGGACGTCATGGTTTCTGGTGGTACCACACCTCTACTCTTGGCTTCTTTGACTGCTCAACATGTTTTTGATTTCTTAGTCTTCTTACTATATTCTTTCTTGTTGGTTGTTTCGATTCCTTCTGTGTACGTGCTTTAGAGCGTCTTCCTCTAGTCACCAGAATTCAACCCTCATCATCATCTTCATCAACTTGGGTTTTACCTTGCTTTAATGGTCCTTCTTCTTTACGCTCTTTATAGTTGCATATTTGGACCGAATCAAGAGAGCCAAAGGTGATAGATATTTGATTTGAACTTGCCTTATCATCCTCAAGCACAATCTTCTTCTCATTAGCCAGCTGCATAATTTTGTCCTTGAACACAAAATACTTCTCAAGAGGGTGACCCACAAGTCAATGATACTTGTAATAATTTGGATCATTTGTTCTTCCAGCTTTATTGGGTCGCTTCATCTCTGGCAATTCAATGAATTTTAACTAAATTAGTTCATCAAAAATTTTAGGGACATCAGAATCAAGGAAGAGGTGTTCCCTTTCTTGCATTTCCTTCAAGGTTAATTTTTTATTTAGGTTACCTCGAGAAGAAGTTGTTTTCACACTCTGCTTCTTGATCACCTTTGTGGTAAACTTCACAGGCGATACATTAGTGTTCATGGATTCTTTATTGTCACTCTTGGGTACAAACTTGCTCCAGCTCTTGGGTTTTGCTTGTCCTTCCCTTTATGAGGGTCAAAAGCAGACATCACTCCGTTTCTAGCAAAAGACATGATCAATTCCATGTCATGAGCACGAGTATCTAGCTCTTCAAAAGACCTTGGTTTAATTCCCCACAAGATGTAGAGAAGTCCGTAGTGCATTCCTTGGATACACATCTCTATTGTGGAAGTTTCACTAAGTCTATTTTTGCAGTTTAGGCTTGCATTTCTCCAATGATTGATGAAATCAATGACCGGCTCATATTTCCTTTGGCGAGTTATTTTTGAGTTCCACCATGCTCACGGTACGCCTTGTGCTGTAGCAGCGATTAAGGAACTCCTGCTCCAGTTGCCCCCAACTATCAATAGAATCAGGCTCAAGATCTGTGTACTAATCGAAAGCATTCCCTTTGAGGGAGTGGACAAACTTCTTAAGAAGGTAATCCCCATAGGTTCCCGCATTTTTACATATTTCGATTAAGTGTGCAATATGTTGCTTCGGGTTCCCTTTGCCTTCAAATTGCTGAAATTTGGGAGGCTGATAACCGACGGCCATCTTGAGGCTACCAATTCTTGTGGTGTAAGGTTTTTTATATGTGATAGAGGACTTGGAAGTAACTTCATACTTTTTCTTGATAGTACCTTCAATGAACTCCTTCAGCTGGTTCAGAGGAATCATCCCTTTGGAAGAAACTGAAATTTCCTTGGTGGGCGATGCATGTTTTGCGTGAGCTTCAGTCTCTTGAACTTTTGGAGCCTTTCCAGGTGCATGACTAGACTCCCCTTCCACTAGGAAGTCTACCTTGTTCATCAACTTCTCAATCTGAGAATCTTGATTTTGCACATACTTGGTCAAGCCTTCAATTACCTTCGTCAAGTTCTCTAGTTGCTCCTCCATAGATAAAGCGTTGGTTACTATCGCTTGCATGATTGTTGGGAATGTTGGAGAATAGCTTGGATTATCACATAAACTGATTTTTGATGGGCTCACCTTATGTGGTGTGAGTGAGAAGACCCACCGCTCTAAGTATTATCATCTCTCTTCGTAGAGAGGTCAAGTAGAGCCAGAGTCTTCTTGATTTTTTCAGCAACACTGGTTTCCCCTTCTAATGCATAACTAGAAGATCTTGATCCTGAGGAAAATCCAAACACTAGAGTTGATGCAGAAGGCACTCAAAGGAAAATCCAACACTGGTGTCCTAGCATGCTTATTTTGCTTCTCGTGACTGGTCCAATACTTCAAAAAGTAACACCGAGGATGCTTTCCACCTCACCAGAGAACTTGGAGTCAGCAACCTTGGGGGAAGTCGAATTGAACTTGATCTTCTTGGAATCCATTTTGCGGTTCTTGATCTTTAAAGATTGAAAATATTAGATGAGTGGTAGAAATTATCCCACTGGGTGTGCCAGAATTTGTAGAAAATAAAATCTCGCACCGAGAAAATAATAATCAGGGCGTAAAATATTACACCCTATAAGTTCCTATTGTTTAACCGATGCGTGTGTGCCTATGCTGAGAGTTTTGGAGTACGACGCATGCAGGAAAAGGCCTGGGGATGAGTATATGAGAACGGCATCGAGTGAGCAGGAGGTCGGGGTCGGAGGCCAGGCGCACTGGGCGCTGCGCCACACCGGCCAGCCCGACACCTTGAGCGACGTGTCGTGCCCAACTCTTGGCGTTGTGGGCGGTGTGTCGCACCCCCTAACCCACCACCTCAACTATATATAGGGTGCAAGGTCAAGTTTAAGTCATAGAAACATTTGCCAAAGAGCAAACTTCGCCCCTCCGATATTCTCTCTTGATTTTTCATCAGTTTCTAGCAATATTACGTCATTAAACTCAGTCCAAATGCAAATTCATCTTGGATAACGAGTTCCAGGCCTATGAGGACATCCCTGCAGAGTTATTTCTTGAAATTTTGCTCGAAGTACCGAAACTCCACTGAGTAAAAGTTGTCGAAATCACTTCTAATTTAGTCCTAAGTGACTACAAGTGATAGGTAAGCATTTCTACCTTTTAGACTCTCGAGAATTTGTGAATTTTTGGATGAATTAAATGAAGTTGAATTGTAGTCAATGTTCTTCAAAAGATAGTGTTATTTTCCGATTTCTAGCATTGAAATGGCTTTATTCTCTCATCGTAAAGGCTGCAATTGAGTGAAATTGCTGCTTCAGGCTGGAAACTATTTGGGTGAACAAAAGTCGGCATTCGAGGTATGTTAAGGTTTATCTCTTCGTCAAGTTATTTTTGTTGTATAGTGATACGACCAATCCCTTCGAAAGTAGATAATGATCCTATATGTTGTGATTAGCTGCTACAAGTAGATAATAATTATGTATGTTGTGGTTAGCTGCTAAGGGGCGTATTAAGATTATACTGTAGTATTGCTGGTCGGGAGGGGGCATGTTAAGTATGACTAACGCTAGGAGCATCATAGATACCTCCCTGTTCTTTTGTTTACAATATTAGTAAAGTTCTAATGTTTCTCTTTCATGCCATGGCCTTAGAAGTTATGGTCAGCTGTGGGCCTAATTTGGTAGGTCAGATAGCATAGGCATAGCTAGGCGATATAACTTTTAGTTTGACCCCTATATTGTCAGTAAAGCTCGCCCATAGGCCGTTGGCATACCTTGATGCCTCCAGGGCCAAAATTTGGATAGGATGGTATTACCTTCGAGTCAGTGGCACCAAGGTTGCCTAGTGAACTGAGCAACAGCCCACCATATGATTGGCTATTGTCAGTGACCATTAGTTTCAGCCGACTCAATGCTTGTCCTACAAGCCGCTTAGGACACCATCCCAGTTGTTACAAGTCTCATAGATTAGTGGATACCCTAAGGAGGAAACCTTATTAGTAGTTAGTTATGGGGCCAACGCCCTAGCCTACTCTTATAGATGTCCATGTACAAGTTGCCACGAGTGTCTAGGTCCAGATAAATCTGCCTACGAGGATATGAATCGCCTAGAAAAGCCATATGAGATCTGAAAAGACTAGGTTAAAGTCTAAAAAGACTATTACCATAGTATCACAGTGTTACTTCCAGGCTAGGAGTTACGGTAAGCTACCTGTGGAGAGTTAGGGTTGACTGCTTAGGAGCATGTACGATTAGTAGTAGCCCACAGTTGTTCTAAGCGAAAGAACTAAATATTTGGTCACCTGCGACCTTACCATTCTCTTATGAGTTATTCTTCCCCAGCATGACCTTCAGACTATCTCTTAGGTCAACCGGACCTTATCCTTCTCCGTCTAAGTCAACGGAGGTTGTGATCACTGCCAAGACCTTCTGGTCAGGTGTAGGCACACAGATTGTGCCTGTTGGAAGCTATGTAGACCAGTCCAGGGGCTAGTAAGAGTAGCGGCGCATTAGGCCTAAGGGGCCAGATACGCCTTTTGAATGACTAGGTTTGTAGATTATAACATAGTTTCCCTAGTTGGGGTAGATCGTGTTTCATACTTCCTCTCGCCTTGAATAGCTAAGAGGCTACTAGTTGTACAAACGGCTTTCAGAGCTATAAACTACTTACGGAGCTACGATGCTGCTGTAAACGTCTACGAGGATATAGATTGCTTACGGAGCTACGATGCTGCATTACTTACAGAACTACTGAATTGCCTACAGGTCCATATTGAAGTCTATTCACTTATGGACTTCTTCTACACTGTAGCGGCATTACAGACCCTTCGTAGAGCCTCATGTACCCGAGGTACAGTTATAGGGGCAAAAAGGCCCGAATTAAGTTACAGGAGCCAAGACAGCTCATATTCAGTTAAAGGACCCCAGACAGCTCATATTTAGTTACAGGAGCTTAGATGGCTCATATATAGTCATAAGAGCCCAGATGGCTCAGATACAGTTACAGTTACTTGCAAGGCCTAAGGGGTACCAATAGGGGTATATAGACTGATCGGCGCCTACCAAGGCTTATGGGGGCCCAAGTAGGTTATTACTGTGTTGCTTGTACCTTCCCAGCTTATGGGGGCCATGTTAGGTTCTTTTTTGTATACTTTCCTGCCAGCTATAGCTTATGAATGTATAGTTGTACTGTTTCAGCTCATATACGTGTAGTGATTTACTAGATGCAGGTTATGGATAAGAAAGCTTATAGGTTATCTCCTGTCCTTTCTTGCTACTTACTTTCAGTCTTTATCATCTTCCAATCAGCTTTTTATTACTGCTTACACATTGTGCTGATGCCCAACTATGGGGCGCTGCATACTTGCCTGCAGGTTTAGACTGACAGGATTCAAGACCTCCATTAGCAAATTGGCCAGCTCCTTTCATTTAGAGTTTCTAGGTTGTAGAGGTTACCCGTCTTTTATTGTATAGCATTCAGGTAGGTCAAGGCCCTGTCCCGACCAATATTTTCATTCTTAGAGGCTTGCAGACTAGTGTCTTTAGGTAGTGGTTCGTGTTGGCCGTGTGGGGCCTATATTTGTGATGGTTTGTATATTGGTCGTGTGGGGCCTAGTGTAGCTTCCAGTTAGCAGCCTTATCAGCTATAGTATGAATATGACTGCTTGTTTTTGTTCCATTATAACTATATAACATGGTGGTCTAGTCGGACCACATAGGATCCCTTTATTATTGTGTTACTGGGTTAGTTGTTTTCTTTTACAGGTTGTTATTTGGCCTTATCGGCCCGAGGTTGTGTTTACAGTGAGGTATAGCACTTTATTTCCTTGAATTTGAGTCGCTGGTAAGCACCATAGGTGTATATGCCCAGTCAGGTCAGCCCAAATCCTAGTATGGCATTAGGTGCCAGTCACGCCTCCCAAGGTAGGGTGTGACAAACTTGGTATCAGAGCAACGTCGTATCCTAGGGAGTCTGCAAGTTGTGTCTAGTAAAGTCTTGTTTATAAATGTGTCTTGCACCACATTTTATAAGTAGGGAGCTACAAGACATGATAGTATGGTTACCCTTTCTTCTTTCAGATCGTGCTATAGAGCCAAGTTGTACAGGGTTGAGTCCCTAAGCTTTCATTATTGTGTCTGTCTAGAGTAATGTTTGATAGGGGACAGACTTCAGCCAGCTATAAATTAGCTACAGTAGCATGCAAGGGTATCAGCGAGGTGCCATAGTTGGGGGGACATCACAGTTTGAAGGCGAAAGGGGATGTCTTTTTAATCTCCCCAGCATCCTCCCGGGGCACCACGAACCTCATAAGGTAACAGATATGCCAGCACCGTCTCCAATTCTTTATTCAGCCTCGAAATAGGAGGTCAGGAGTATAGTATATATATGAGTTGGCTAACTTAGTATATATTTGGAATTAGACAGGGGTAATAGTTAATGTTAGGTTACCTGAAATAAGCGAAGGATTGTGTAACTGTGAGGTTTGTACCTCCAGCTTTTAGAGTTTGTTGAGTTTCACACCCTATCCTCGTTATGGAATGATAGGGTTAGCTTCGGCTTCCCAGCCTCTTCTTAGTATAACAGAGATCGTAAGTATTGACGCCATGTTGCCTTGAGTAAATGGTGAAGAAGGGCTAGATCCATTGACTCCTTGAAAGTGTTAGAAAGTGGTTAAGACCCCTAGTGCTTAAATAAGTCACCTAGACCCTCACGGTAGTAAATCAGGAGATTAGTTAAGATTTTTAGTAGCAGCCAAGTACGTATGAGAATCCGTAAGAAACGGACTCCCAGCAATAGCAAGGTAGGTCAGAAATAGATTGATCCTACCGCAGTATATTGATGGCGGTAGTGAATACCTTGAGCATTATGACTAAGGCCCCTAGTTTGTCGTTAAAGTACAAAGAGGTTATAGGTTGGGAACTGATCCAAGTGTGGGTCAGGAGGATATAGGAAGAGTAGACTCGGCCAGTAGTATCCTTATCGGTATGATGCATGGGACACGAACCCCGGATTTCAACCTATAGAAGTAAGGGGAAGGCATGAGTATCTAGCTCTGGAGGAGAATAGAATTACCTCTAGGCGGTAGCGGGTTGATAGAGCTTGGAATTGCCACCAAATGTCGAGAAATAAGCATCAGGCTGACATTTAAATGATAGTGAGGTTGTAACCTAGAATACTGCAATATCACTACTAGTTGTGGGGCAAAGGAGTGACGGTACAGAGACCCTAGCCTAGTGCAGCTAGAGATAAGGCCTAGCAAAAAGAGTCACCAGCCTTTGAGATAGTAGGGGACAGAGTCTTGAGACCTAGAGGTCGACTCTATGTTCTAAATGTGGCAAGGCTTCGTTAGTAGACTGTAGCAAGGTATACCATGTTCGTTATTCCCTCCACCCAGGTTTGATGAAAATGCATTAGGTTATAAAAGAGATCTACCGGTGGCACAGGAAGAAGAATGATATTATCGAGTTATGGCACAGAGCTCCAATAGCCAATAAGGTTCGCTGTCTAGAAATCGAGTAGGCTAATTCAGGAGATAGTCGTGCCTGCGTGGAAGTGAGGAGTAGTCGGCATGAATATAGCTATAGGGTTACTCGTGCTAGGTGTAAATTTGATCCTATTGAGTCATTATCAAATAGCTAATGAGATCAACTTATTTCTTGTCGGTCAGGATTATGTTTCAGCTAAAGATTGCACTGAGTAGAACACTAAAGAAATAGTCTGGCTATATGATGCCCCATTGTCTATCAGTTTTGACAGAAGGGCACAACTCACCACTAGGTGTTGGAAAGGGTGTTAGCTCAAATTGGGGCGCAGATTAACTTGAGTACAGCTTCTCGACCCCAGATAAATGGCCAAGCAGAGCACATGATTCAGACACTTGGAGATTTGTTAAGGGTGGAAATATAGGTCTCCTGCATGATGACCTGAAGCAGGCAAATCAGTGGGAAAGAGTTAAACTCATTAGAAGATATGTACTGACAGCCCAGAATCGCCAGAACTCCTATTCCAACGTACAGCTTAAGGACTTGGAGACTAATGCAACAACTTGGTATTCTCTAAATTTTTGCCAAAGAAGAGCGTTATTAGATTTGACAAGAAGGGCAAGCCAACCATTAGTTCATCAGGCTTTAACGGACCCTCTGGAAGATCGGCCAAGTGTCCTATGAGATAGAGTGCCTTCAAGGCTAGGATCGGTGCATCAATGGTACACCAACGCATAGGAGACCCTTTCTCAGGTTGACCTAGTCGAGGATGCTCAAGTTGCAGAAGATGCGTCCCACGAGGAGACTCCAATAGTTATACTAGATTAGTAGGTCCGTAGGGGCTATCTTGAGAACCAAAGATGTAACCTATTAGAATCATAGAAGGAAAAAAAATGCAGGAAGGATAAATTGAGAAGCTGAAGGCGACAAGAGGTTTAGATATCCTTAGTTGCTCCAAGTTATATGATGATAATATACAGACTCAGATAATTTCAGCTAAGGCAAGATAGTTTCCAAGTGTTGTATAGTGTCCTTGTTTCTACTATTATCAGTTGATTACATACATGTGGTAGAATTGTGTTATTCAGCGACAGATAGCGTCCTACGAGGAGCCTATGTTGGACTTTTCTGTGTTTTAGGTTTTCGGATAGTCCATATTACAAAGGAGGCTTTGCCTAAATTTTCAGGTAAAGATGTAAGGATAGAATCTTTTAATGTTAAATCACATTAGAGGACGAATGTTCCTAAAGGGGGGGATAATATTACACTCTGTAAGTTCCTATTGTTTAAGCGATGCGTGAGTGCATATGTTGAGAGTTCTGGAGTACGACGCATGTGGGAAAAGGCCTAGGGGATGAGTATACGAGCATGACATCGGGCGAGCAGGAGACCGGAGTCGGATGCTGCGCCGGCCAGCCTAGGGCCTTGAGCGGCATATTGCGCCTGACTCTTGGCACTGTGGGCGGTGTGCCGCATCCCTTGGACCACCGCCTCAACTATATATAGCGTGCAAGGTCAATTTTAAGTCATAAAAACGTTTTCCAAAGAGCATACTTTGCCCCTTCGATATTCTCTCTTGATTTTTCATCAGTTTATAGCAACATTATGTCGTTAAACTCTGTCCAAATACAAATTCATCTTGGATAATGAGTTCTAGGCCTACGATGAACATCCCTGCGGAGTTACTTCTTGAAAATTCGCTCAGAGTACTGGAACTCCGCCAAGTTAAAGTTGTCGGAATAACTTCTAATTGAGTCATAAACGACTAAAAGTGATAGGTAAGCATTTCTACCTTTTAGACTCTTGAGAATTTATGAGTTTTCAGCTGAAGGGAACGAAGTTTAATTGTAGTCAATATTCTTCGAAAGATAGTGTTATTTTCCAATTTCTAACATTGAAATTGCCTCATTCTCTCAGCGTAAAGGGTGTAATTGAGTGGAATTGTTGGCTTCAGGTTGGAAACTATTTGGGTGAAAGAAAGTTGGCATTCGAGGTATGTTAAGGTTTATCTTTTCGGCAAGTTATTCTCGTCGTATAGTGATATGACCAATGCCTTCGAAAGTAGATAATGATCCTATATGTTGTAATTAGCTGCTGCAAGTTGATAATGATTATGTATGTTGTGGTTAACTGATAGGAGATGTATTGAGATTATACCATAGTATTCCTCGTCGAGAGGGGGCATGTTAATTATAACTAAAGCTAGGAGCGTCATAGAGACCTCTTTGTTCTTTTTTTTTTTACAATATTAGTAGAGTTATGATGTTTTGCTATCATGCCAAGGCCTTAGATGTTATGGTCAGATGTTGGGCCTACTTTGGTAGGTTGGATAGCATAGGGCATAGCCGGGTGATATAACTTTCAATTTGACATCTATACTGTCAGTGAAGCTCTCCCGGAGGCCATGGGCTTACCTTGACGCCTCCAGGGCCAGAATTTGGATAGGATGGTCTTACCTTCGAGTCAGTCGCACCAAGGTTTCCTAGTGAACTAAGCGATAGCCCGCCATATGATTGGCTATTGTTAGTGATCGTTAGTTTCAGCCGACACAATGCTTGTCCTATAGGTCGCTCAGGACACCATCCCAGTTGTTACAAGTCTGATAGATTAGTGGATACCCTAAGGAGGGAACCTCATTAGTAGTTAGATGTGGGGCCAATGCCCCAGCCTACTCTTATAGATGTCCATGTACAAGTTGCCATGAGTGGCTAGGTCTATATAAACTTTCCTACTAGGCTATGAATCGCCCAGAGAAGCCATATGAGATCTGAACAGACTAGGTTAAAGTCAAAAGGGACTAGTACCATAGTATCACAGTGTTACTTCTGGGCTAGGAGTTATGCTAAGCTGCCTGTGGAGAGTTAGGGCTGACTGCTTAGGAGCATGTCCGATTAGTAGCAGCCCCACAGTTGTTGTAAGCAGAGGAACTAAATAGTTGGTCACTTACGACCCTACAGTTCATTTATGAGTAATTCCTGCCCCAGCATGACCTTCAGATTATCGCTTAGGTCACCCGGACCTCGCCTTTTCCGTCTAAATCGATGGAGGTTGTGATCACTGCCAAGACCCTTTGTTCAGGTGTAGTCACATAGATTATGCCTGTTGGAAGCTATGTAGACTATTCCAAGGGCGAGTAGGAGTAGCGATCGTGTTAGGCCTAAGAGGTCGCATACGCCTTTTGAATGAGTAGGTTTGTAGATTATAACATAGTGTCCCTAGTTGGGGTAGATCGTGTTTCATACTGCCTCTCACCTTGAATAGCTAAGAGGCTGCTAGCGGTACGAACTGAATTCGGAGCTATAAACTACTTATGGAGCTACGATGCTGCCATAAATGTCTACGGGGCTATGGATTGATTACGGAGCAATGATGCTGCATTACTTACAGAACTATTGAATTGCCTACGGGACCATATTGAAGTCTATTCACTTATGGACTTCTCTATTTAACTCAACCAAAAACCCACAATTTCTTGAGAGTTTAGAAGGGGGAAGTGCTTACCTATTGCCTGTGGTTTAGAACTCAATTTGGAGTAATTCCGACAATCTTTACTCAGCGGGGTTCCGGTATACCGAGCGAAGTTTCAAGAAATAACTCTGCAAAGATGCTTCCCATAGGCCTAGAACTTGTTATCCTCGACAAATTTGCATTTGGATGGAGTTTGATGGCATAATTTGATGAAAATTGATCAAAACCCATGTTTCTCTCTCTTTTAGGTCGAGGAAGTTATTGATAAATGATTTAAAATCATCAAAGGTAGCCTTATATAGGAGTAGGGCGGTGTCAGGGGGCACCTTGCACTGGCCATCGCACCAAGGGTGTGCCGCGCCGCACTGCCCAGTGTGCTGGGTGGCTACTGCGCACGCTGCACATCGTGCAAGCAGGGGTGGCGCGACGCGCTGCCCATCGCGCCGGTAGGGCTGGCGCGTCACGCAGGCCCTCGCAACATGGCCTCACCCAACCCTGCTCATCCCCTCAATGATGTCCTCGCTCGTCCTACCTTCGAGGCTCTTCCTGCATCCGTCAAGCTCTCATTGCTCACCACAAGCCCACGTGTACCTACACTAGCTGCTAACATCTTAGGGAGTGCAACATCATCCCCCTCCCCCTCCGCTTAGGAACATTCGTCCTCGAATGTAATCTTTAGGCTTAAAAGACTCAACTCTTTTAACTAATGGTAGAAAAATTTTGGCAGAGTCTCCTCTGTATTATGGATTATCCGGAAACCTGAAACGCAGAAAAGTCCAACACAGGTGACTCACAGGACGCTATAAACAACTACTCCACCACATAAAGGTAACCAACTAAACAGTACTAATAATATAAGCAGTAAAATAACAGCTAAACAACAACCTCACCTCAACTGCATAATCCGGGTCAATCCTAGAATAAGTAAGGATATCTAGACCTCATGTCGTCCTCAGCTTCCCAAGTCATCTCTTCTTTATTTCTGTTCCTCCACAGAACTTTAACGGAGGCTACATCCTTAGTCCTTAACCTACAAACCTGCCAATCTAGTATAGCAACTGGAACCTCTTCATAGGCTAACTCTTCAGTAACTTGAACATGTGAAACTGGAACAACCCGAGATGGGTCCCCTATGCACTTTCGCAACATTGACACGTGGAAGACTGGGTGAACAGATTCTAGCTCTGGAGGCAATTCTAGCCATATGCCACTCGGCCTATCCTTCGGAGGATATGATATGGGCCAATGAACCTAGGGCTAAGCTTGCCCTTCTTTCCAAATCTCATCACGTCCTTTATCGGCGAAACTTTAAGGAATACCCAATCATCAACATTGAATTCCAAGTCTCCACGCCGCACATCGGAATAGGACTTTTGAACACTCTGGGTTGTCAGCAACCGCTCTCTGATGAGTTTTACTTCTTCTAATTGGTGGATCATATCAGTTCCGATTTAGCCTGACTCCCCTACTTCGAACCATCCGATAGGGGACCTACATTTCCACCCATATAAGGCCTCATAAAGTGCCATCTGGGCTGCAAAATGAAAACTATTATTGTATGCAAATTCGATAAGAGGTAGATGTTCGTCCCAACTTCCTCCAAAGTCTAGAACACAGGCCTGTAACATATCCTCGAGCGTTTGAATGGTGCACTCTGCCTGACCGTCTGTCTGAGGATAGAATGTTGTACTCAGGTTAACTTGTGTCCCCAAGCCTTTCTGAAATGACTGCCAGAATCTAGCTATGAGTTGTGCCCCTCTGTCAGAAATAATAGATGTAGGAACACCATGTAGCCGAACTATCTCCTTGATATACAACTCAGCATAGTCTTCGGCAGAGAAGGTAGTCCTGACTGGAAAGAAATGGGTTGATTTCGTTAGTCTTTCGACAATGACCCAAATAGAATTTAATTTACGCCTAGTGCGAGGTAACCCTATCACAAGGTCCATATTGATTGCTTCTCATTTCCACATAGGCACCGCTATCTCCTGAGTCAATCCGCCAAGTTTCTGATGTTCAACATTTACCTGCTGGCAGTTAGGACACTGTGCTACAAATTCAGCTACACCCTTTTTCATTCCAGGCCACCAGTATATCTCCTTTATGTCATGGTACATCTATGCGAACCTAAATGAAGAAATTAACGAGAATAATTTACCTCTGTCATGATCTACTGGCGGAGCCCTGCTATATCTGGAATGTAGAGGCGATCTCTGAATCTCAAGACCCCATATTCCGCTAACTCAAAGGCCATTAATTCACCTTGCTGGACCTTATCTCTGAGTTGTACTAGGTTAGGATCCTTATATTGCCATTCCTTTACCTCTACAACCAAGGATGATACTGCTGTATTCTGAATCACAGCCCCATTATCCTCTGAATCTACTACCGGACTGCTAAATTGGTTAGCCGGTGCAGTTCTCGAGCCATTTCCCATTGTTCTGGCCTCAGATGTGCTAATCTTCCTATAGATCTATGGCTAAGTGCATCTGCTACAATATTAGTCTTCCCTAGGTGATACACAATGTTCACATCATAGTCTTTTAGCAATTCTAACCAACGACGTTGCCACAAATTCAACTCTTTCTGCGTTGAAGATGTACTGGAGGATCTTATGATCAGTAAAACTATCCACATGCACACCATACAAGTAATGCCTCCAGATTTTCAAGGCATGAACCACTGCAGAACTCCAGATTATGGTGGGATAGTTCTTTTCATGCCTCCTTAGCTGCCTTAAAGCATAAGCAATTACCTTACCGTATTGCATCAGAACACACCCTAACCCAATGCCTGAAGAGTCTCAGTTTACAGCATAACCTAATGAACCTTCCGGCAAGGGTAACACTGGTGCCAATGTCAATCTATTATTCAACTCCTGGAAACTCTGCTTACAGGCCTCGGTCCAATGGAACTTGGATGTTTTCTGAGTTAATTTGGTCAAAGGCACTGATAGGCTAGAAAATCCTTTCACAAACTTTTTTGTAATACCCGGCTAACCCCAATAAACTGCGAACCTCAGTTGGAGTTGTAGTTCTTGGCCATGTCCTTACTACCTCAATTTTCTTTGAATCAACCTGAATACTAGCATCTGATACAATATGGCCCGAGAAATCTATGGAATTTAGCCATAACTCACATTTAGAAAATTTTCCATATAAATGCAGATCCCTGAGGATCTGGAGTACTACCCGCAAATGATCTCTGTGTTCCGCTTCTGAACGGGAATACACTAGAATGTAATCAATGAACACTATAACAAACAGATCTAAATATGACATTTCTTAAGATCCATGAACACTGCTGGGGCATTCGTCAACCCGAAGGACATAACTAAAAATTTAAAATGACCACACCAGGTCCTGAAAGCTGTCTTTGGGATATATTTCTCCCGAACTCGTACTTGATGGTACCCAGACCTTAAATCAATTTTGGAGAAATATTTTTCCCCTACAACTGATCAAACAAATCATCTATCCTTGGGAGGGGATATTTATTCTTAATAGTAACCTTATTCAACTGCCGATAATCTATACACATGCGTAGAGAGCCATCTTTCTTTCTTACAAATAGAACAGGTGCACCCTACTGTGAAGTACTCATCCTGATAAAGCCCTTATCTAACAAGTCTTTTAACTGTTCTTTCAATTCTTTTAATTCAGTAGGAGCCATTCGATATGGAGGGATAGATATAGGCTAAGTACCTGGTAGCAAGTTGATAAAGAAATCGATTTCCCGTTCTGGGGGGATACCAGGAAGTTCGTCTAGAAACTCATTAACCACTGGGATAGACTAAAGAGTCGGGAATTCTGCTTGCATATCTCAAACCCTAACAATATGGTAAATGCAACCCTTCGCTATCAACTTTTTCGCCCGAAGATAGGATATGAACCTACCTTTTGGCGTAGCTGCATTACCTTTCCACTCTCGCACTACCTCCCCTGAAAACTGAATCGAACAGTCTTGGTCCAACACTTCACATTGGAATAACATGACGCTAGCCAATCCATACCCATAATTGCATTAAAATCAATAATTTCTAGATCCACTAAATCTGTTAAAGACTGGCGACCAACAACCTCTACTGTGCAACCTCGGTAAATCCTTTTAGTAATAATAGAATCACCGATCGGTGTAGACACTGAGAAGGGTCGATGAAGCAATTCCGGTGTTATATCTAACTTTCGGGCAACTAGTCAAGTAACATAGGACAAAGTGAAGCCTAGGTCTATCAAAGCATAAACTGAGTGACAGCAGATGTCCAGCATACCTGTCACAACATCTGGCGACAACTCTGACTCCTGTCGCCCTGGTAAAGTATAAGTGTGATCCGGACCACTACCCGAATAAGATGCCCCTGATCTACCTCAGCCTCTACTGGCTGGAGCTGAGGGCCTGCGCCCTGCTGAAGATGTTAGGGAATGTGACCCTGCTGAAGATATGTCCTGCCGGTCCCGATCACCCTGACCTCTAGCTGCACAATCCCTCATCATATGACCCTCTTTTCCACAGGTATAATAAGCAGTAGAACCATACCTGCACATCCCAAAATGACATCGGCTGTAAATAGTACAATGTGGCACAGTAGACCTGCTCTGATCTGATCCCCTCTGTTGTTGGGAGCCTGATGCCCATGAGCTCTTGCCGGGTCCTGACTGCCCCTGACGGTCTGGTCTACCACCCTGCTACTGTGGAGGTAGGGGCTGGGTGGCCTGCCTGATATTCGCGGCCTAGGTCTGTCTTGGAATTCTGCCTGCATGTCACAGGCTTGGCCCTCTGGCAATGCTCTTAATTTGTCCTTTCTACCTCCCATTGTCGCTTCCTGATCCCTTCAATATTCTGAGCAAAAGACTGAATGCGGGTTATGTCCATGTCCTCCCATAAAGTAGTTGTAACACAAGTTTCCACATATTATGGGAGCAGTCCCATAATAAATCGATGTACTCTAGCTGGCATGATATCTACGAAGGCTGGCGCATATCTGGCCAAGGATTCAAACCTCATTGCATATTCCCCGACACTCATCAAGCCCTGTTCCAAGTGCAAAAATAGATCCACCCGGGCTTGTCGGATTTTTCGTGGCAAGTAATGATCTATGAAGGCCTCTGAAAAGCTAGACCAAGTCAGAGGGGGAACGTCTCTACCTCGGGACCTTTCCCAACTCTCGTACCATAACACCGCTATGTCCCGTAATTGAAATACTGCTAACTCAATCGACTCTGTGGGCGTGGCATGCATCACCCTAAAGATCCACTATAACTGGTCCAAAAATTCCTGAGGATCCTCTCCGCGGTCTATCCCCATGAATTGCGGGGGACTCAAGGCAAGAAAATCTCGAACCCTCAAACTTCCGGGTCCTCCCATAGATTCAGCAACAACTGGTACCACCAGCTGACGTTGAGCAGCCATCATCTGAGCCAACATAAACAGCGCTCCTAACCTTCTGATCTAATGGTATAGGTATAGGGCCGCTGGGGGTGATGCTGACATGCCTATTGCCCTAGTGGGATCCTAGCGTAGCGGAGACTACTGGGCAGACCGGGATAAAGTATCCCTAACGCCCTTAGATCGGGCCGGCTCTGATCGAGGCACCCTGCTGGTGCCTTCTCCTGCCGCAACATCTAGCTCCCGACCAGTCATGGTCTGTCGAGCATTAGACATTTCCAACGAAAATAAGCAGAATGATGTAAGCCTAGGGATTTACCCTATACAATATAGCTCTACAGCATGACTGAAGAAAAAAGGAGGGTCACCATACTATTATGCCCCGTAGCCTCATGCCTATAGAATATGATGCACAACATACCCATAGGAAGACTCTACCAGACACGGCTTGCAGACTTCCTAGGATATGACTTGCTCTGATACCAAGTCTGTCACGCCCCACCTTGGGAGGCAAGACTGGGACCTGATGCCATACTGGGATCTGAGCTGACTTGGCTGGGCTTACGCACTCCTGGTGCTTACCCGCAATTCAAATCAAGAAACAACGAGTTATATCTCGGTTGTAAACACAGCCTTAGACCGACAAGGCTGCATAGCCACCTGTAAAAGAAAACAGCTAACCAACCACAAGGCAGTAAGAGGATCCTATGCGGGCCGACAAGACCACCATGTTGTCTAGTTATAACAGAATGAAAACAGGCAGTCACAAACATGGTATAACCGATAAGGCTGCTAACTAATAGCTAAACTAGGCCCCACACGGCCGTCACGCTAGATAAAACATAAAAAGACCCCAGACGGCCAACAACAACAACCATCAAATGAGAAACTGGAGTCTGCAAGCCTCTAAGAGTGGAATAATTATCGGGACAGGGCCCCGACCTACCCAAAAGTTGTACAACAACAGAACAAACCTTCTCTAACTATCAACTGCGGAGAAAAGGAGTTGATGGGACAGCGGACTCTGGCTGGCAACTAGGAAGGTCCTGAACTGCATTTATCCTCACCTACAGGCAAGTAATGCGGCACCCCAAAGATGGGCGTTAGTACAATATGTACCGAATATGTAAGGAAGTAATGGAAATGACTGAATAATACTGATAATAGAACTGAAAATGATCAATAGAAAAAATAACAGGTATAAACTGAATAGCCTCACAACATGTTGTATAACTAACAATAAGTAATGCAAACAAGAACCTTACTTGGCCCCCATAATCCTGGAAGGTACAACCAGCATAGAATAACCCACCCGGGGCCCCCATAAGCCCTGGCGAGCGCACTCCAATCTATATACCCCTAGCATGGTCAATATGAGCCAACGGGTAACTATAGCCAACCTACCTAACCTCTGGGTCTTTTACTGAGCCAGCTGGGCTTCTGTACCTGTGTCTAAGCCCGGTGGGCTCCTGTAACTGCACCCTAGGCACACAAGGTGCGACAGAGGGTCAGTGATGCCGATACGGAATAAACATAGAAGCTCATTCATGGATAGACTGTAATATAGCCCTTAGGCCTGAATAGAGTCCCTTGGGACAACATATAGCTCCTTGGAGCGATCCATATAGCCCCGTAGGCGATGACACAGGTAGTAACCCTGAGTTTGGTCAACGGAAGGCTATATAAGGTAGGGTCAATCCCAACCTAAATAGAAAGCGTTAATCTCAAACTACGGTAACCGCTAATCACAACATACATGCGTCTGACTTTCTTACAAAGATATACGTCATATTACTATGTGACAGGAAAAACTTGCCGAAGGAATTAGCCTTAATGTACCTCAAATGTCGATTCTCATTTAACTGATTAGTTTCAACCTATAACCGGCGGTTCTACTCAACTGCAGCCCTTACACTGAGAGAATAGGACTATTTTCAATACTAAATTTGGTAAACAATGATATCTTTCGATAATAACTATAATTATAATTTAACTTTGTTTAACTCAGCCGAAAATCCACAATTTAACAGTTTAGAAAGGGGAAGTGCTTACCTATTGCCTATGGCTGTTTAGAACTTAATTTGGAGTAATTTTCATAACCTTTACTCTGTGGGGTTCTGGTATACCGAGCGAATTTTCAAGAAATAACTCCGCAGATATGCTTCCCGTAGTCCTAGAACTTATTATCCAAGACAAATTTGCATTTGGACGGAGTTTGATGGTGTAATTTGATGAAAATTGATCAAAACTCACGTTTCTCTCTCTTTTAGGTCAAGGAAGATATTGATAAATGATTTAAAATCATCAAAGGGATCCTTATATAGGAGTAGGGCAGTGGTAGGAGGGCGCCTCGCGCTGGCCATCGCGCCAAGAGCGTGCTGCGCCATGCTGCCTAGTGCGCTGGGTGGCTGCCGCGCCGCGCTACCCATCACGCAAGTAGGGCTGGCGCGTCGTGCAGGCCCTCGCCGCCTAGCCTCGCCTGACCCTGCTAATCTGCTCGACGATGTTCTCGCTTGTCCTACCTCCGAGGCTCTTTCCGTACGCGTCAAGCTTACATTGCTCACCACAAGCCCACGTGCTCGTACACTAGCCGCTAACATCTTATGGGTTGTAACATCATAATATTGACTTTTATATAGTATAGATACGTTTTTTTTCCTAAAAAAAATGTGCTAATTAAAAAGAATGTTTTTTGTTTCTAGTAAATGAATTTTTAAGTGATCAATATACTTAATTTTGTACGATATCATATTGAACAAAGAAATATGACAAATATGAATACTGTTATACACAAAAATATGTTTAAAATTACCTTATTCTATTGGAAACAGTTTAAAATTACACCCCCATTATATTTTTAGGTCACTAATATTCTTGTTATTACATATTGTCTCGTATATGTTCTTAGTTCTAACAAAGTTTTAGCATAAAATAGAAAACTATCAACTTGCTCAAAATGTTAACATAATAAAATATTTGAATTTATCCATGTATTTTTATTTTTATTTTAAAATTATCATTTGTTGTATTTTGTTTCTCGTATACTTGATATTACCCGTATACTTTTATTTACGCTCTTTTTCCTTAACTTTTTTCCTCGTTCAATTTATTTTTATTATAAGGAGGAAATGTACATCGCAGAAATAGGCAAATATACATATGGGTGTGCTTCATGTGAATAGTCTGATTATTATAACAATATTTCACTATAATAGTCTGATTTTCTCTAATATCGATTTTTCATGTTATATTTAATTCTCTGTAACAGCATTATGCATATAACAGCAGTAGCATTCAGTATAGCAGTATACTCTTTATAAAATTACCCCTCTATAATAACTATACTCATATATTATGCAATAATACTTTATAAGAAATATATTATTTATAAAATTAAATATTACAATATTTATGATAATCATGATTAATGTCATACACATAGTAAATTTCAAGTACTAATATCTAAAAGAAATATTATATTAAAATAGCGTCTACTAGTTATGGTTGTAACTCTGGAAGAAAAGCTACTAGTGTTTTTTTAAAAATTTCACACTCTTTCTGTTTTTTTTTAATTGGTTAACAAATACATTCTTATGGGTACACAAAATCATTAAACTAGATTTTTGTATGGTTTTATGTCACGCCCCGCCTTGGGGGGTATGACTGGCACCTGGTGCCCTACTAGGACCTGAACTACTGGACTGCTAAGCCTAGGTACATCTGGTGCCTGGCTGGCTCTAATTCACATTTCTGGAAACAAAGGGCTATATAACGGCTGTAAACACAGCCCTCGGCCCATTGGCCTATAGCCTCCTGTACCTGTAATAACAGCTGACCAGAACAAGCAACTATAGGGAAGCCTATGCGGGCCGACAAGGCCACCATGCTGTCTAGTTATCTGCATTCAGCAATAAAATACTAGAAGGCTACGTGACCGGCAAGGTCACCAATACTGTCAAACTTATGGCCCCACACGGCCAACATACAAGAAGCAAGAGTACTAACAGCTAACAACTGCACGGCCTCACACGACCGGCTCAACTGACCACAGGGAAATATACAGACTGCAAGCCTCTAGGAATAGCAATAGAAATGATCGGGACAGGGCCCCGACCTACCCGTACTATACAACAAAAAGGATCTGAAATACACCTCTGGAATTCAGTCTCCGGATGACAGGAGCTGAATACTCGATCGCTGACAGGAATCACGTAGCATCGCCTGCTCGTCGATGAGTACCTGTAGGCAAGTAATGCAGCGCCCCACCGGGCGTCAGTACCGCTGGTACTGAGTATGTAAAGCAATAACTGAAAGCAAAATCTGAAAGCAATAATATAACTGATGAAACTGAAGTAGAAGGAATAGCTTAACTGTCTGATAATGTAAGTCATACCTTCTCTTAATCATACTGGAAGGAGTAGGAGTCATACCTGAGGATTGATCGTTCTACTGTCGATCTACTCGTATCTACTGTAACACAGTGTAACATATCATAACATACATAGCATACACAAACCTTACCCGGCCCCCATAAGCCGGGAGGTACAATCAGCACAGAATCTACACCCCTACCCCGGTCATCCCATCTCCTATAATGGCTGTAAGCATCCTGCCGGTCCCCTGGGTATGCACTTGGGCTCGCTGAGCCCCTGACTATAACTGTATCTGAGTCCGAAGGACTCCTGAATCAACACCCCGGGCGTACCCGCTCGACGGGGGTGTATAAGGGCCGACCAAGGCACAATATGAGGAAACTGGCATCCCATCTTCGTCCCCTTGCGGGATGGCATACCACTCCGTAGAGTGACGTATCCTCATCCTCTGGCAGACGAGTCGATACAGCTATTAACCCTGGGGCGGTCAGGGATGCTGGGTAATCCAACCCCAAACAATACAACGGTCTCAACTAGTAATGCTGTCTGCGTATCTCACATGCTGAGGCTAATAGGGGGAAAGTATCACATATATTACATGTTGAACCAATGATAGTAATCTGTACGTATTTAATACGTGCTGAGGCAGGTAAAGATGTATAAATATGAATATAGTCTCCTGTCGGGCTGTACTGGGGCAAATGCTATATAAGATAATGTTTCTGCTGAAAACTCTGCTGTTTACTCAGTTTCTGTATACACTATATGCTGGACTAGTGGTAGAAATATGTACATACTTAATACACGCTGAGGCTGGAAATAATATATATGTATGTACGAATATGGTCTTCTGCCAGACTGTACTAAGGCTAATGCTGAACATGATCTAGTCCTTTTGCTGAAACTATGTTGTATACTGATTTTCTATAGTAACATGATTTACTATTCCTAACATGCTTTCTAACTTCATTTCAACTTATCATTCTATTTCTGAGCTGTCTTACAGGTACTACTTGCTCTACTGAGTTTCGATTGAGCACAATGATATACTAACATCCTGTGTAACATCGCATACTGAGCATACTGTGCAGTTTCTAATGCTTATATTAGGATCTCTATCATACTAGCAAATTTCACGCAAGTTGTAACTCGATACTTTCAATATCGTACCAACAGTCGTAAAAAACGTAACACATGACTTCTGGACAATCTACTGGCCTTTAAATTACTGTACTGTATCAAGATTTCTTAACTTGCTGAGGAAACTAACTTTACATACCTTATCCTTGAACTATTCGTCTGTCGGACGGAGCTCGGCCGGTACTTTAACTGTTTTCTCCCAACTGCATTCATAAACATATCAATCAATACTAAATACAACTTTATTTCAAAAGGCAACGTCACTTTTGATATAGTTTATAGCCTAAACTTAGGCTTATCGAAAGACGGCCAGAAACTCGCTATTTTTCAGAGGTCCAGAAGGGAGAAATATTCACTTCACAGCTAGGAACGCATAGACACTAATTTAGAGCAATTCCACTTACCTTAGCTCGGTGGCTCGACGATTCGTCTGCCGTATTTTACGAAACTGAATCCGTAGGAATGCTCTCTGCTGCTAAATACCTCGGTATCTGGGATTAATTTGAGTTTGGGCAGCGTTTAGCAGCGTAATCGGACGAAAATTATATAATTTCTTCATTTCTCCTTTCTCTCTCCGTTTGCCCTCTGTTTTCTGGAATTTCCTTTGATTTAAAATGAAATTAAACCGAAGTGGGGCTTATATACTTGAGCCTGAACCTGGGCAACGTGTCACGGAGCCATCGCGGAGGCCTCACCTCCGTGACACGCTGCCATCGCGGAGGGGCTCTGCCTCGGCTCCTCCCGCGATGGTTCGACAGGTTTCTCATCCGATCTTTTTCCCGGGCCTTTCTACAGCACGTATGGCCTTCAGATGTGCTTAACCAACGTGCGAATAGGTCGTCTAGGTTGCGAAAATTCTACGGGGTATAACATTCTCCCCCCTTAAGAACATTCGTCCTCGAATGTACACTGTTATCTAGAGGACTACTTGTTTACTTTCTGGAAAAAATTCAATTAATGGTAAATGCTCGTTTTGACTATTACTGAAATCTAGCACACACGCTCGCAACATGTCTTCGAGCGTCTAAATTGTGCGCTCAGCCTGCTCATCTGTCTAAGGATAGAACGCTGTGCTTAAATTAATCTGCGTTCCCAAACCCTTCTGAAATAACTGCCAGAATCTAACTGTGAATTGTGCTCCTCTGTCTGAAATAATGGATACTGGTATTCCATGTAATCTGACTATCTTTCTGATATGCAACTCAGCATAATCTTTGGCCGAGAAAGTAGTTCTTACTGGCAAGAAATGAGCTGATTTTTGTCAATCTGTCACTTATCACTCATATAGAGTCATGTCTGTGTTTAGTTACAGGGTAATCTTGCTACAAAATTCATATTCACCGCTTCTCATTTCCGAAGAGGCACAGCTGTGTCCTGGGTCAAACCCACCTGGTTTCTGATGTTCTGCTTTCGCCTGTTGGCAGTTAGGACACTGGGCTACCAGTAGTTCTTTTTAATGTCATGGTACCTCTTTGTCGTATCGGGATGAAGAGAATAGCGGGCGTAATGCGCCTCACTCATATACTGCTGGCGATGCCCCAAAATATCTGGAGCACAAATGCGGCCTTTATGTCGCCACACTTCATCCCCGGGTATCTAAAAATATGTCACCTCTCCTTACTGAACCTCGTGCTTAAGTTGAACCCGGCTAGGGTCTCCATACTGTCGTTCCTTTACTTTCACCACTAACGACAACACTGCGACATTCTGTATTATCGTTCTGTTATCCTTTATTTCTACTATGTGAACGGCTAAACCGGTTAACTAGTGAAATTCACGGGTCTATTCCCGCTGTTCGGGTGGCAAGTATGCCAACTCCCCATAGATCTACGGCTAAGGGCATCTACTACCGTATTAGCCCTTCCCGGGTGACACAAAATTCTCGCTTTTTCAAGCATAAACTACTGCAACTACCTCCAGGTCATGGGTAAGACAATTCTTTTCACGTTTCTTCAATTGCCTGCAAGCATAAACTGTTACTTTACCATGCTGCACCAACCCTCTGTACCTTCTGGCGATGCTAACACTGGGGCTGAGGTTAACCTGGCTGTTAACTCTTGGAAGTTCTGCTCACACGCCTCAGTCTACTGGAACTTTTGCTGCCTTCTGTGTCAACTTAGCCAGAGGTGCTGCTAAGGTGGAAAATCCTTCCACAGACCCTCTGCAGTACCCGGCTAACCGCAGGGACTGCGTACTTCGATCGGAGTGGTAGGTCTAGGCTATGTTTTCACTACTTCAATTTTCTGTGTATCTATCTGTACACCAGCCTCCGACACAATGTGACCAAAAAGGCTACTAAACTCAACCAAAATTCACATTTACAAAATTCGACATATAACTGATGGTCATACTGGTTTATTATACCGGAGAATCCGACAAGTAGTCTACCGGTATAACTAGAGCTTATCTGGCCTTCTGGCCGCATGCTAAAGCTGCTTGTTGCTAAGGTAACCTTGAACGACTATCTGCACACCATGTGTCCGTATCTGATCAGGGGGTCCTGATATTGACCATGACCTCTAATGATCTGGCTGCATAACCTTAAATGACTGAATAGTCGGGTTGAATGACCCGAATGTGGCAGTAGTCTAGCAATGCTCTAACTGTTCTATTTGAGTACTTGTAATTCATGCATAACTGCAAACTCGTAGGCATCTAATTGCTTTGTTATTTGCTTGAACCACTGTAAGGCTGGGCTTAATCAAACTTGCTTCCAGGCGATCAATCTCTGGATCTTCACGGGGAGTCTACTGATCCCCTGGTCTTAATAAACACTGTTCTAGCAGGGTACTATCAATCCCTTACGCCTTGTGTGTATCCACTTGGATCTATACTGTTGTTCTGGGGAATTCTTGATCTTATAGGCTATTCTGTAACTACTGGCCTTCCGCTAGGGCTCTGTATCTGAATATCTTACGAAACCCAGCTGAAGTACTAGTCTGTCACTGACTACCGATGTGGACCCTTCCTTGGGGTACCCACGGGTATTCTGACTGGGACGGCCGGCTGACTTATGGGGTGTTCTACATAACAACTGCTAGGTTGACTAAGGCCGACTATCGCCCACAAGGCTGGGAAAACGACGTATGACCACTTAACATGCTAGAACAATTCTGGTATTGCTAATCTCTGAAATTTGCCTACTCGGTCTCTAATCCTGGTTCTGGCACATGCACTACTGTTACCGATCTTCAGGGATGCCTCCCTGCTAATGCAGGCGCCAGCTGGTCGGTAGACTGTTTAACTGCGCCCTTATCCTCTAGCCATCTGTCTTAGGCCAATAACTCTAGTAAGCTCCTAGAGCCTAGATCTGACAACAACACATAAGTCTGTTAATCTAATAACTGAGAACTGAGATAGTTTCTATGACTTCATACGTAACTTACACTTAATCCGCCCTTTCTCTTCTTCTTTTCTTTCTTTCTTCTCTCTCTTTCTTCTCTTTTTTTTTTTTTTTTTTTTTGGTCCTGCAATGCAATTTGTATAGGCTTTCTATTACTAATCAGCATCTGTGATTGTAGCCCTTATAGGCAACCACTCACAACATATCTATGATCTGTATACATATATATCGCTAGCTACGTACAGTATGTACTGATTTCTGCGGTAATTCATAATCTCTGACAGGTTCTGCTGAGTCTCACATCGTACATGATACATTTCTTCTATGGCCTAATAATATCTCCTTCCCTGACTTATCATTTCATTGCATTGTCACCCCATTCTGAAAGTAACAACATAAACATTCTAGTTATTGTCTGCTGTTTGAAATTCCGCCACTCTTGCGATGTGGGGGTCGACGTTCGAATCCTGTAGCCTTACTAGGCATATATTGAGAGCCCATAACTGTCTCTTGGGCCTTATATCTAGGCTACACTAGATTAGAATTGCTGTATCGGTAACTTCTTAACTTTTCCATAGCGGACATGCTGCGGTATTCTGAACCGCAATTCTATTGTCAGCCCAGGGCTTAATCCTTAATACGGTATTTTATCAATCCGGGGTAATTCTAATTTCCCCACAGGATCTGACATTCCTGGTTCTTCCCCTTATCTTACTTAAACTGAATTCTGGGGTTCAAGGTACCTACCTTTCGTTGCTAATGAGATTACTGATCAAGCCTCGGCCTATACTTCTTCTGGCGTATATTTAAGCCCATCTGATTCACATGACCTCTATATCTTTCGATGTCACAACTAAATCATAACTATAATCTTACAGGTATGTCTTTGTCTTACTATCTGTTAACATATGTAACGGACTTGGCCCTTTTCTGACCCGAACTTGACTATTACCCGACATTTATTACTAACAGGTCTTTTACCCCTGCTTCGGGTAAGCTAACGGTCTTACTTTCTCTACTGGCTTATTGTCATAAGGGTCTGCACAACTTACGTAATCTTAGGGGCTCTTTACACTTTCTAATACTTACTAGGATCAATCAGCTCATCTTTACTTACCGCTGGATTCGGCAACCCCATCTCAAGTCTTATGCCCCTTTACTATACTGGCATCAAAACCAAGAGGTGGGAATAGCCCTTTTCTTATTGCAACAAATAAAAGCATTTAACTGTACCATATCCAAAAAGATGTATTTGGGATTCCTGCATTTGTATTTCTTTCTTATACTTACCTGGTGGTCTGACCTTATCTGTAATCATAATCAGATCTTATATAGCTAATAAGTAAATCAACTCATATGTACACTATACTTCTGACTTCCCATTCTGACGTTGTCAACGTATACTGGGAATAATGCCAATAAAGGTATCACGTTGGGAGGTCTCTGATACCCCCTCCTGCTGCTGTAGTTATCATGTAACTGACTAATGTTCTCTTCTGTTGCTATCTCTGATCTTCTGCCTGTGATAGGGAAATGCTGATCTGCCTTTGTATCTGTAATCAAAGAATACAGCAAGTTTTTAGGGACTCAACCCTATACTGTACCGCTCTAAAGCACGACTGACTGAGAAAGAAGGATAACCATCATATCATGCCTCGCAGCCTCCTGCCTATAGTATGTGGTGCACAACACATCCATAGACAAGACTCTACTTAGCACGGCTTGCAGACTCCCTGGGATACGACCTGCTCTGATACCAAGTTTGTCACGCCCCGCCTTGGGGGGTATGACTGGCACCTGGTGCCCTACTAGGACCTGAACTACTGGACTGCTAAGCCTAGGCACATCTGGTGCCTGGCTGGCTCTAATTCACATTTCTGGAAACAAAGAGCTATATAACGGCTGTACACACAGCCCCCGGCCCATTGGCCTATAGCCTCCTGTACCTGTAATAATAGCTGACCAGAACAAGCAACTATAGGGAAGCCTATGCGGGCCGACAAGGCCACCATGCTGTCTAGTTATCTGCATTCAGCAATAAAATACTAGAAGGCTACGTGACCGGCAAGGTCACCACTACTGTCAAACTTATGGCCCCACACGGCCAACACACAAGAAGCAAGAGTACTAACAGCTAACAACTGCACGGCCTCACACGACCAGCTCAACTGACCACAGGGAAATATACAGACTGCAAGCCTCTAGGAATAGCAATAGAAATGATCGGGACAGGGCCCCGACCTACCCGTACTATACAACAAAAAGGATCTGAAATACACCTCTGGAATTCAGTCTCCGGATGACAGGAGCTGAATACTCGATCGCTGACAGGAATCACGTAGCATCGCCTGCTCGTCTATGAGTACCTGCAGGCAAGTAATGCAGCGCCCCACCGGGCGTCAGTAGCGCTGGTACTGAGTATGTAAAGCAATAACTGAAAGCAAAATCTGAAAGCAATAATATAACTGATGAAACTGAAGTAGAAGGAATAGCTTAACTGTCTGATAATGTAAGTCATACCTTCTCTTAATCATACTGGAAGGAGTAGGAGTCATACCTGAGGATTGATCGTTCTACTATCGATCTACTCGTATCTACTGTAACACAGTGTAACATATCATAACATACATAGCATACACAAACCTTACCCGGCCCCCATAAGCCGGGAGGTACAATCAGCACAGAATCTACACCCCTACCCCAGTCATCCCATCTCCTATAATGGCTGTAAGCATCATGCCGGTCCCCTGGGTATGCACTTGGGCTCGCTGACCCCTGACTATAACTGTATCTGAGTCCGAAGGACTCCTGAATCAACACCCGGGCGTACCCGCTCGACGGGGGTGTATAAGGGCCGACCAAGGCACAATATGGGGAAACTGGCATCCCATCTTCGTCCCCTTGTGGGACGGTATACCACTCCGTAGAGTGACGTATCCTCATCCTCTGGCGGACGAGTCGATACAACTATTAACCCTGGGGCGGTCAGGGATGATGGGTAATCCAACCCCAAACAATACAACAGTCTCAACTAGTAATGTTGTCTGCGTATCTCACATGCTGAGGCTAATAGGGGAAAGTATCACATATATTACATGCTGAACCAATGATAGTAATCTGTACGTATTTAATACGTGCTGAGGCAGGTAAAGATGTATAAATATGAATATAGTCTCCTGCCGGGCTGTACTGGGGCAAATGCTATATAAGATAATGTTTCTGCTGAAAACTCTGCTGTTTACTCAGTTTCTGTATACACTATATGCTGGACTAGTGGTAGAAATATGTACATACTTAATACATGCTGAGGCTGGAAATAATATATATGTATGTACGAATATGGTCTTCTACCAAACTGTACTAAGGCTAATGCTGAACATGATATAGTCCTTTTGCTGAAACTATGCTGTATACTGATTTTCTATAGTAACATGATTTACTATTCCTAACATGCTTTCTAACTTCGTTTCAACTTATCATTCTATTTCTGAGCTGTCTTACAGGTACTACTTGCTCTACTGAGTTTCGATTGAGCACAATGATATACTAACATCCTGTGTAACATCGCATACTGAGCATACTGTGCAGTTTCTAATGCTTATATTAGGATCTCTATCATACTAGCAAATTTCACGCAAGTTGTAACTCGATACTTTCAATATCGTACCAACAGTCGTAACAAATGTAACACATGACTTCTGGACAATCTACTGGCCTTTAAATTACTGTACTGTATCAAGATTTCTTAACTTGCCGAGGAAACTAACTTTACATACCTTATCCTTGAACTATTCGTCTGTCGGACGGAGCTCGGCCGGTACTTTAACTGTTTTCTCCCAACTGCATTCATAAACATATCAATCAATACTAAATACAACTTTATTTCAAAAGGCAACGTCACTTTCGATATAGTTTATAGCCTAAACTTAGGCTTATCGAAAGACGGCCAGAAACTCGCTATTTTTCAGAGGTCCAGAAGGGAGAAATATTCACTTCACAGCTAGGAACGCATAGACACTAATTTAGAGCAATTCCACTTACCTTAGCTCGGTGGCTCGACGATTCGTCGGCCGTATTTTACGAAACTGAATCCGTAGGAATGCTCTCTGCTGCTAAATACCTCGGTATCTGGGATTAATTTGAGTTTGGGCAGCGTTTAGCAGCGTAATCGGACGAAAATTATATAATTTCTTCGTTTCCCCTTTCTCTCTACGTTTGCCCTCTGTTTTCTGGAATTTCCTTTGATTTAAAATGAAATTAAACAGAAGTGGGGCTTATATACTTGAGCCTGAACCTGAGCAACGTGTCACGGAGCCATCGCGGAGGCCTCACCTCCGTGACACGCTGCCATCGCGGAGGGGCTCTGCCTCGGCTCCTCCCGTGATGGTTCGACGGGTTTCTCGTCCGATATTTTTCCCGGGCCTTTCTACAGCACGTATGGCCTTCAGATGTGCTTAACTAACGTGCGAATAGGCCGTCTAGGTGCCGGGAATTCTACGGGGTATAACATTTTATTTATCATAGTTGAATAAAATATAAACATTAAATGTTAGTATACATTAGAGTTGTCAATACGGGCCGGCCCAACCAATTCGAGTTAACCAACACAGACTTTGGAGTTTGACGGGTCAGGCTGAGCCAGCACATTATTTTGATGGGCCATAAAACAGCAAGCCCACCCCATTAATACCTAGGACGCGGGCCACGCCGGACCCCACTTTTTTTAAAAATATTTTCTAAATAATTTATTAAATTAAATTCTACTTTTAAAATGTTAACATAAATATTTACAAGACAATATTACATGGTGTTACTACTTCTAATCAAATCTTAAATTCACAAACAAAGTAATTCTAACAATATTTATTAAATTTGGTTTCAACTAAAGATTTGATTGTATGACTTCAATCTGAAAAAACTGTCATTCTAAACAAATATATTGAGTACAACCCTACAAGAACACGATCTTGATGGACATAAAGCTTCTGCGAAATTGAACAATTTTTAATATGATATCTTTCGAACCAATTAGAGATATTAATATGAAAACTAAATGATTAATGAGTATTTGAAATTTGTAATATTAATATATGATGGTTTAAGCATACTTTGACTCTTGAATTTTGACTTCTCTGGTTAATTTTAGCACTCTATTTTATTTATATTTTTTTATTAATTTTTATTAAGTCTACGTGATGGCTCAACCCACTTTGTTCAAGCCCCACGGGTCAACGGGCTTATCTGGCTGCGCTAAAAGCCTCATTTTAAATGAATTTCAAAAACCGTAGCCCAATCCTATCATATCACATATTGGGTCGGCTGATAAATCTCCAGATAGCTATACGAATAAATTATATATAGTAAAAATTTACATAATTAAGCAAATCTTACTACATATTTACAATATATAACAACACTTTTAAAAAATTATAAAAAATAGCAAAATAATTACATAAATATTTTTTTACCGTAAGTTACCATGTATCAAACTTTTAACATTCTCTCTCCAATCTCATTAGTTGTATTTCACTCCAATTCAAATACTGTTTCTTCATCTTCCAAAATCTCCCAATATTTCCTCCATATTTCACTCTCACGATTTTCTTCTTCACTATTCCGTGATTCTTGTGTAAGTTTTTACGGTTTTTATTTCATATTCATATACTATCAACTTTTCCAATATCTTTAAATTTTAGGGTTTTTATCAAGGTATAATCTTGTTTTAAAATAGTGGATGAATCATCCCATAAAAAGCTAACATGAGGTACATCATCTAATGAACAATCTATACAAGATTTTCATCGTTTGATCTGTGTCTTTTCACTCAAAAACAACCACTTGGTACAAGTGCATTTGCTATTGTGATACATTCTAAGAGGAGGTCCAAGGAAGAAGAATTGATACACTGCAATTTTTTCAAGCTTTTTTTTGTCTTTGTGTAAGAATTGATATATGTATCAGTATCAAAATTTTGATAATGCAGAATTTTTATGTACCAATGTATTGCTTCGTGTGTACCGATACATTGTACCAATATGTTATTAGTATATCAATTTTTTTAGTGATACATGAATATAAAATACCCATATTGCTTCGTGTATCAATTTAGAAAATTTTTGTCAATTATTTATTTTATTGCCCATGTATCAGTATATTAAATTATTTACAAAGTGGGAGTTTTTCAGTTCATGTTTTGTATCGAGATTTTTGAATACATATGACAAATGTATCGATTTATTCATAAAACATCTAATATCTAAAGAAATTTATAGATTATAGAATCTTTGAATGTGTGCCTATTTTTCTTTATATACTTATCAATATATATATCAACTTTCCCGTTATACTGTGTTTATGTATTATATTTGTATATGTATCAAATTTTTTGATGCTTATTAGTATGTATCAATATTTTTAGTGAAACACATAACTTTCATTTAGATATATGAGTTTTAATACATGTATCAGTACAAATTTAAAAAAGTTTCCAAAATCTGCAAAAATAATTCACCCAAAGAAAACAAACTCTCCAAAATCTGCAATGTCATATTTAGAAATTACACAGACATGGAATTTTGGTTTAAAATTTTAGATATGGGGAAAAAAAATCAAGTCATAAAAAGAGTGATTTACTCCCATTAGATATGCAGCTTCCCTTAAAAAAACAAACAACAACAATTAAGGAGTGATTGTAGGGTTTGAAATTTAAATACAGTCATAACGGTTACAGTAAATTGTATCAGAAAATAGAAAAATATGCTATTTTTTGTAATTTTAATAAATTATGCTATTTTGGGTAATTATTTTATTATGTAGTGCTATTTATGAAAATTGCTCTTATATATATATAGTTTTTCATTCTATTAGGGAAAATTAAAGAGTCTTAAAAATGAGTTAGAATTGAGTTAGTATTAAAGTAAAATGAAATTTTTTTTAAAAATGAGTTACTACAATATAAAACAATCTTATACGCAATTCATAAATTTTGGACGAATTGAACGGATGATCAAATTTTGGACCATTAAGTTGGAGTAGCAAGTTTGCATCTACCAGTGTTTAATTAATGTAAAAGTTTGAATTGCTAAGTTTGAAATTGTATAAAGACTTTTAGACTTTGTTTGGATGATTATAAAATGAGAAGAAAAGGGGGGGAAATTAGGTATAGATAGGAGAGTTAATTAAAGAAAGAGGCACAGCACACAGGGATATATGTTTGTCTTAATCATTTTGGAGTTAGCAGCGACTTTTATGTTGAAGTAGGTATAAGGTTGTATCTTATTTGGTCAAATTGGGGTAGCTTATTAAATGAGTTGCTTTACTGTTATGGAAAATGTTATGTACTTGGATGATCAAAGTTTTTCTAAAGACTAAACACTTATTTTTAATCAAAATGAAATCAAACACAAAACCTGATAATGGCTTGTTTAATGTATAGTACTTTGTTTTTGAGCTATGGTAATTAGTACTATGATCCTAATACCTTATTTTAAATTTAAAAAAAAATCATAAGAGAATAGAAAAATATTTAGCCGCTGAATATAATTATAAATCATTTTGAAGTTACTTATGGAAAAAGAAAGGAGTAGTCCAATATTATATTCATCTTTTTAATTAAGTCAAGTTTAGGTAGCATCCATGTTCCGGGCAGCTATCTCCAACCATGTTATAAGTATATAAACCTTTAAAATTATTGAAGGTATTCCGAGAAATTTTAACCTGCTTAGATTAGTACCTATGGAAAATTTTAAAAAAGATGGGTAATCTTGCACTATTTGTCAGCTCAGATTCTTGAACATGAGAAATTTTATTTATAAAAAAATTTAAATGACTAGAAGAAATAAAAGTTAAAAAACGACAAGCTAAAATAAAATGAGGTGTTCTGCAAAAAAAAAAAAAAAAGAAGAAGAAGATAAATTTACTCTGTTCATATCCATTATCTTGGTGGAGAACGTAGAAGAGCAGTAACTTTTTAGATATGCTAAAATAGGATTCTAAATATTATAATTAATAACATTATTATATTTTTAAAACATAATAATATTCCTTGACAAAACGTATACCAACTTCAAAAGTTAAGAATTTTATCTTCTTCTACACAAAATCTCTTGTCGTTGTTTTTCGTCCCATCAGTCGATCACTGCTGCTTCGCCCTTCGACACTGCTCCAACACAAATCGTAAGGATTTTGCTGAAAAATCAAATCAAATGTGTATCTCATGTATATATTACTGATATATATGACCCACATACACTAAACATACACTCACTTTACAATCAGGAACATACATACCTAAAATACAAATAACATACACAAAACAAATAATTATTTCATCACCAGATCAACACTAAAAAAAATACATACCCATCACATTAACTATGATAACCACCGTAACAATGCAAAACTATTTTCATCTTAAAAAAAAAAAAAAGTTAGTTCCACAAGAGCTATTTCTTTCATTAGATTTAATTTTTTTTCTTCATCGAATTCATTTTTTCCGCTGAAAAATCAAATTTGTCAAAGGCAACAATAACAAGGTGGTTATAGTCAGAGGCGAACCCAGGATATAAAGATAATTAGGCACCACAAAGGCAAATGCACGTTAGTGCAAGCGATGTCACGCAACACCGCCTCATTTGAAAATTTTATTAAGCACCCATAGAACTGATGTTCTAACATATAAATATAAATAAGATGAAACAATTTGATAAGTTTTGCTTTGTGATTGGTGGTTCAGGTATTATTTTGCATACATTAGGTTGCATGTTTGAAATCTATCACCTACAAATTTTATGCATTTTTTAATTATTAGCTAAAAATGAAAAAAGTTATAGCAGCCCAAATTTGAAATCGGGCCGCACACATGCATTGAAGGGTGAAAGTAATCGAACAAGATCAAAAGAATAGTTAGGAAGAAATCCTAGCATGCAAGAGTATGAAGATGAGATGACTGTAGAAGAGAGTTTCTGAGAGAATATTTCTCATATTTCTGTATATTTGAGTTGTATTCTACAAAGAGTATAACTATTCATATATATATATATATGTATGTATGTATGTATGTATATACAGAATTAATGAAGGTTGCAATTCAATAATTATTGCAATAACTACGTAACTCAACTAATTATTGGACAGCCTAACTGATTAACAGAGGGTCAGTTAACACTACCAGCTGCCTTTTCTCCATTCTTCATATATCAACACTACTGTAACGTCCCCGATAATTTGAGCGATAAAATTGTGCTTTTTAGGTAGGACTAAGAGTACTTAATTGGATAAAGAAGGAAGTATTATAAGTTATTTGAATCACTATATGATCATATTTAAGATTGGACGTCGATCAAGTTGTAGAACAAAATTCAAAAAAAGTTATCGCAAAATTTCCTTCTTGAGATTTCTTGAAATTTAGGTTAAATGTATTGAGGCTTTTCTCCCAATATATAAGGTGTTAGGGTGTGTGCGACCTATCAAATTAAAGTTCTATCGGTCTAGTTTCTAACTCATCAAACCGTTTGTCAATCCGACTTCGGAATAGAGAGATATTCACGTTTTCGCGAGACCACGCAAGCAGGCACCTCACAAGGTCTTAAGACGGTGGAGGGCTATATAAAGCCCCTTGGTCGCTTCTAACAGCCATCATTCTTTTTCCAGAGCTGGGAGGCGGTGGAAAGCTCTCCCTAGCAGCTCCCCATAGGTTCTAAGCAATTTTGATGTTGATTGGAGGATGAAATCAATTTCCGAGCATAGATCATGAATACGTCGTGTCTGCTTGTATTGTAGTGGTATTTTCATTCCTTTTGGTGGCTGTCTCATCCTAGAAAGCTTGGTAAGCTTCTATTATTCTTGATTCTTAGTTATATAGTGTAGTAGTGAATCCATGAATCTTGGTAGATCGTTGTTACGGAGTTTCTATCGTAGAATCCGTAGAAATCGTATCGATTAAGTTCCGATTGCGTTGTTTTCTTGTTGAACTATTGTGGCTGCGTTTTGGCAGTAGTAGGGGCTTCCCTAAGGCAATATATTCATGGTGATGGTAGCATGAAACCTTCTTATCTTGGGGCTCGCCGGAGTTGAGGTATGTTAAGGATTTTGACTCCCCTTTTTGGCATGATTTTCATTGAATCGAACTCCCGTTGTTGTCGTGCAAATTGACTATTTGTGGTTGAAAATTTTGTGTTGTAAATCCAATTGTTTGGGGAAGCTGGATTGTGATCTTTCCCTCATTAATTGAGGCCGTATAATTGCGCATTAAAATTGGTAGTTCGTCGTGAGTCGGAGGGGCGATAGAATGCGTCGAGTTTGCCTAGTGTTGTGAGGAGATTCATGAACCTTTTGGGCTGAGTTGAGGGCTATTTTGGATGTATTTTTGGGGGCTGTTTTGATGTAGTTACATGCTATATGTGTGGATGATCGGGTGATTGGTGAAGAGGCGAGTTAGTAGGCCCGTAGTGACTTTGATAACACTAGGGTAGTCATGTTGACTATTGTGAAATTAAGGATAGGGCTGGTTTGGATCGATGGAGGATTATGTCATATATGATAGTTCTTTCATTGTTTATATGTCATGAAAATATATTTGGTAATTATGTGATCCTTAGTTTGACTTGTGGCATGTCGGTGGATGGCTAGATATTTAAGGTTATTACTACGTGGTGGTAGTCGATTGATGGGGTTTGAGAGCCTACTGTGGGCTATTTTGAACATGTGTTTATATGTATTGTTTTTATTTATTATGAATGATTTTGATCATGATTGTGTGTGTTATTTGAGGCCTTAGGGCTTGTGGATACCCGACGCACGAGAGTGTTTCCGACTGAGGGATTGAGCCCAAGGAGTGAAATGACCTACGGAGTTGAGAACGATGTCCTCCGTAGTGTCGACTTGAGACATGATTCGAGAGTGGTCCGACATGTCTGAGCCTTCCTGGGATCGCAATTGGTTCTCCCAGATGGATTGAGCTCCGTTAACTGTGCGCAGCCGAGAGAGTGTCCGGCAATGCCTAATTGATGATGTTGATTAACTGGTGTTTACTTGTGATTTTCTTGGTATTATATTGTGGTTGTTTTTTTTGTTATTTGTTATCTGATAGCAGTGGATGCTAGATGTTGGCTGGTGTTAGCTGAGGCCATTGAGAGGTCTAGAGGCGATGACAGGTGAGCTGGGTCGGCTAGGTGTTGTTGTATTGTTATTTACTTTTTGGACTTGCCGGGCTTATGGGGGTCAGGTAGGTTCTATTTGTATGTTTTCTTGTACTTGCCTGGCTTATGGGGGCCAGGTAGGTTTTATGTGTTTACTTAAGTTTAGTTCTCCTTCTGCGATATTTGGTATATCTATTGATCTCTAATCTTAGTCTTTCAGTTGTTTCTGCCTTTCATGCTCGGTACATTATTGTACTGACGCTTAGTCGGGGCACTGCATTCATTCCTGTAGGTGATGGTGGGCTGTTAGACCAGGTTCTTGGATGCTGAGTGGAGTTCCAGTTGAGTCGGTGTGCTCCAGTTCTTTCAGAGTTGTCAGAGGTTGAGTTATGGGTAGTTGGTGGCCCTATCTCGAGCAGTTGATTTCTATCATATTTTTAGAGGATCATAGACATTAGTTGAGGGTGTAGTGTCATTGTTATAGGCCAAGTGATCCATGTTGTATAGTTGTTCTTCCATTCTGCGGATTCGACGACATATTGTATTTATTTTTTCTTGGTTGGTCAGGTGAGCCAGCTTCCGCTATAGTCTATCATCTAATTCTGATTTTATAGTTGTTATATTGTCGAACCTCATCGGTTCTAGCCTTTGTTTTATTTTTGGGCGTCATATATGCTCATATCAAGGGTGGCACCCGGTTCCAGTCACGCCTCCCCGGGTTTGGGGTGTGACAACTACCTCTCAAGTTAGGTGGGTAGAAGATGCTTAATACACCTAGCTTAGATAGAAGATACATGTTGAACTTCACTTAACCCTTAAGTAAGCATATCAGCTAGTTGTTCTTTCATTGAAAGATACTTAGTTGTGATTAGAAAATTTTGAATCTTTTCCCTTATGGGATGATAATAAATTTCAATATATTTGGTCCTCTCACTATATATTGGATTAGCGGCTATCTGGATTGCCGTTTTACTATCACTGTAGATGTTCACAGGTAGGTTAATATTAGCTTCTATCTCTTTGAGCAATCTTATTATCCATGTTATTTCAGAGGCAATAGTTGCAAGACTCCTGTACCCGGCTTTTGCTGTGCTTCTGGAGACAGTTGTCTATTTCTTAGCTTTCCAGAACACTAGTGATTCACCCATCTTGTTTATGAACCCGGTCATATATTTTCTAGTAAGAGAAAAAATTGTCCAGTCAGCATCAGAATAAGCACTAACAGTGGTGTTTGAATTGTTGGACAATAAAATTCCTTGTCCAGGGTGTGTTTTGACATATTTCACAATCTTGAGAGCTGCAATCATATGAGATGACTTTGGTTGTTTGTGAAACTGACTTAGAGTTTATACACCAAATGAGATGCTAGTTTAGTCACAGTGAGGTATAAAAGTTTACCTATCAGCCACTGATATGCTACTTGATCTGCCAAAGGATCACTTCCTGCATTTTCAGATTTTTCATTTTGATCATCATAATTATTTTGAAGTTAGTTTGACATTGATGTCAAGGAATTCCTGTTGGCTTTGATATAGATAAGCCCAACTTCTTGTATGAGCTCTAGGGCATATTTTCTTTGGTGTATGGTGATTTCCTTTTTTCATCTTGCGAACTCTATACCTAAGAAGTATTTCAATTCGTCTTTCATCGCGAAGGCCTTCTATAAATCTAGTTTAGTCTCCTTAATGAGAGTTATACTGCTTCCAGTAACTAACATATCATCTACATATACCAATACAATAGTTATCCCATCAAGTGTCTTCTTGATAAATAGAGAGTAGTCCTATTGACTTTGCTTAAACTTCATATTGATTAGAGCCTCAGTAAGCTTAACATTCCACTAGCTTGGGTCTTGTTTGAGACCATAACGGAATTTGGTAAGTCTGCATACTTTCCTCCCCTAACTTCCAAACCCCTGAGGTAAGGTCATATATATTTTATCATCTAGATTACCTAAAATAAAATATTATATACATCCATTTGATGTATTCGTCAATGCTTAGATGTTGTTAATGTGAGAACTATTCTAACCATTACCATTTTAACCACGGAAAAAAGGGTTTTATTCTAACCTATTCCCACATTTTGGCTATACCCTTTAACTACTAACTTAACGTTAAATCTCTCCACTTCACCTGATGGTTTATACTTTATCTTATATATCCATTTACACCCAATTGGAATTTTACCTTGTGGAAGATTCACAACTTCCCAGGTATGGCTGCTTTCCAAAGCTTGAATCTCATTTTGCATTGCCTCTATCCATTTAGGATCTTTGATATCTTGAGCATAGATGCTTGGTTCTATGAGACTGGACATTATTGTTATGTAGGCTTGATATGTAGGAGCTAGCTTACCATAGCTGAGGTGTTCACATAAAGAAAAGTTGACTTCTTTATTGATGTTGAGGAACACAAAGTCCTTTGTCCATATAGGAGGTTGTCATCCTCTGGTTGATATTCTAGGTGCTCCTTAGGGTTGTATACCATCAAGAGGTATTAGATTATGAACTTGTGCTTGTCTAAGAGATTGAACGATTTGTTGTACTGATCGCAGTGAGTGCTGATCACCTACAGGTATCTGTTCTAGGAAGTTGGTTGTACCCATTTCCGTAGACTCAACTTGCTCAGTTGATACTTGAGATTCATAATAAAGACCTGAAGTTTGCCTTGTAAGTTGTGATGTGTAATGCTCTTGTAATAAGAAAAGATCAGAAATAGTATCTAAGAAAGGTGGTTGATCTTTAATGTTGAGAAAAAAATATTGTTTCTTTGAATATAATATTTCTATTCACAAAGAACACCCTACATAATAGGTCATATTGTATATACCCTTTGTGTACTTCTAAATATCCATATGCACTGTAGTTCTAGGTCTTGAAAGTAGTTTGTTATTTTCTGACAAATCTTTTGCAAAATAATGACACCGAAGAATTCTGAGATGACTTAGCATAGGTTTCTTCTTAATATAGTCTTTCATAAGGTGACGTATGATTTAATACATGACTTGACATTCTATTGATCAGATAAACAACTGCTAGCACACAATACTCTCAAAATTTAATAAGGATCTTGAAATGAAATCTCACGCTCTTGTGGCCTCTAAAATGTGTCTACGTTCTCTTTCAGCCAACCAAGTTTGTTATGGGGTGTATGCACAATATCTATGATGTAGTATTGATGTTGGGCGTATTTATGCACTTATGTGTCATATTTTTCCCATGCTTAACTATGTTTAGAGAATAAATTATGTGTATTTTCTTTGATTTTATATGATATTTGTGAAAAAAAGCTAATGCACATGATTAGACTCTTGTAGGGATTAAAGTGATGGATTTGGACTTATTTGTGGTGTAAAAAGCAAGTATGGAAAAGTCGAGTTGAGAAATACGGGATTGAAAAAGGTTGGCATCGCACTGGCCTACCAATGCACTGCACTGTGCGACGCACAGGCACACTACTGCAACCAGAGGCACGACGCATTGGCCTAGTGATGCACCAAGAGGCGCGACACGCAGGGTAGTCCTAGGCAACCAAAAAAGCAATCCTAGTTCAAGTAGGAACAGAAACTATAAAGTCCAATCCCAGTCCAAGAAAGAACAGATACAGATTAATTCTACTACTACATATCCCTTCTTAGGACGTTTTAGGTGTCGAATATTGTGGAGTCTTGTTAGAAACTTGAATTCATTACTTATTCTTGCATTAAATCATTGTAAGTGTGGAAAACATTATTCCATACTAGTGTTGGAAGAAATCATCAAGTTCCTGCAATTTTAAGTAGCATTCGAGATTTGTCAAATAATTTCATATTATTGTTAGTATTTCATTATGACTTCTTATAAATCTTATGTTATTGTTTCTTCAAACATGAGCGGCTAAATCTCTTGATCTAGAATTGTGGGAAACATGATGGATTAATGAAAGTAGGCAAAATAAAATAGTGATTCTTGAATGATGAATCGAGTGAATTGTTATTCTCTTTATTTTAATGAGTTTTAGCGGTTGCAAATATTGAAACGTGCCCGTATTTTCAACTTGCTTGACCAAAGAGGTTGAAGTTAGGAAAAGAGAATAACAATGGAAATTTGAGGTTGCTAAACCTCATCTAATTAACTTGAGCTCTAACTAAGGATAGTTAATCCAAGACTTATGGCAAGGGCAAAATAAACACACCTAAAGTCTAAGAGGATTTAGGTGAAATTCATCTATTTAGGACGAGAGACGTTAGATGAACTTAATTGTTAATCTTACACAAAATTTACCAGGATAAATCACTAATAAAATAAGTCTACTATGTTATAAAATCATGGGGAGCATAGTCCTAGTTTTGCCTTATTAATTTGATAGCAACATTATCCATGTATAAAATTTATTTTTCTTTTATTTGCAACTCCCCTTTCGAAATATTGACTACAAGTTGATTTACTCATCATTAACATATATTTTTTTTATTCCCTGTAGGATCGACCCCAATCTATTTGGGTTACTATATTTGATAACGACCGCTTTATACTTCATTACGAGGTGTAATTTAAGCATGATCAAGTATCCCTAAAAATTTTTTAAAAAATTCACATAAACTTTTTCCCATTATTTGATCTGATAATGTTTACTATCTTGTCAAACTATGTTTTTATAAAGGACAAATAATGCTGGAGATTCATGCACATTTGATTTCTATATTAACAAAAAAAATTCAAGTCATTCAGGAGTAATCATCTACTATAATTAGAAAGTATTTATTTTCATAATAGTAGCTATATTATATGGACCCTAAAGGTCTACATGAATCAACTAAAACTGCTAAGAGTTTTAATACTGTTAACTGAAAAAACTAATCTAGTCTGTTTAGTATAAGGACAAACTATGCACTTATCAATCTTATTTTTCACTTATTGTATATTTACAAGAAGTAAATTTTTTTAAAACAATAGAAGATGCATGTTCAAATCTCCTTTGCCACAGCTCAACGTCTTAAGTGTCCACAATCTTCACATCCTCTTTACGTTTTGGTACCTCTTCAATAGCAAACATAGATTTTTTTTCTCATCCTTTCTTGTCAAATGATTAAGCAACAAATACAATATTCCTTCTTCCTTACCAATCTCCTATACCTTGCTACTATATAGTTTTTGAAACACAAAAAAATAAGGAAATAAGGTAACTGGGCATTTCAACTCTTTTGTCACTTTGCTTACTGGTATAAGATTATATCTAAACTGTGGAATATGGAACACATTGGTGATCACACTTCTTATTGACAGTAAACAGGACCCTATGTGAGTCACAAATGAAATGTCACCATTAGCGAAATAGATTTATTTAGGTTTTCTACTTTAACTATAGTGTCATGAGTCAACGTACTCAATTGTGACACCATATCATTTGTGGCACTTGTATATATGATCTATACTTCATTATTCTCTGTAACTAATAAGGCTTTACTTGCTTCATTAACTGCATTTGCCTTATTAGTGTCATCTGAGATGGAACTTTGTCCCAATATTTTTAGTACTTGATCATATTGAGCCTTTGTAAAAATGAAATGTTGTAATTGAGCAGATAACTCATCAATTCCCTGAGGCCTTTTTCCATCTACACAAGAGGTTGATGGTTCACCGGGGATATTGGTATTCAACCCATAGTTGAAGGGTACTTGAGATAGTTGAAACTCTATCAGTGAACCTATTGAGTTAGGCTCAGATAAAACATTATAGGTTGCACTACTAGACCTCCATAACTCTTCTTTTTTGACTTAAATTAGAAGGATAGCCAACCAATTTATAACATCTGTCTTTAATATGACTTTATATTTACAAAATCTAAGTCACATTGAATTTCTTCTTAAACTTTGAATTTCGTCCAAATATTGAATACATTGCAATAGACCCAAAGCTAGTGTTGAGGACATTATATTCATACCTTGATTTCTAGAATTTGTTGCTAAGGTATGTTGACCCTCATCTCCCACTATCATTGCATATGCTTGATTTATAGTTGGTAGAGGACTCATGAGCAAGATTTGGCTTTTTGCCTATTGATAGGAGTTGTTAAGCCCCATCGGGGATTGAAACTACTTTTGTCATTTAAGAAAAGCTACAAATCCTTTGGATTTATCACATGAACATCCTAGTGAAGGAACCAAAGCTTCAAATTCATCCCAAAGGCTTTTGAGTCTAATGTAAAAGACAGAAATATATGTTGTTCCTTGATTGAAAGTGGTAATTTCTTTATGTAGATTGAAGGTTCTTGAGTGATAAACTCTATCAAATATTTCTTTAAGACCCTCACAAATTTTATGAGCACTTGCCCCAAATAGTACCCCTCATATTAGATTTTTTGAAAATTCATCAACCAGGTCAACACAACTGCGTTCACCTCTTCCATTGGTACCTCTTCAAATTATTCTTTCTTGTCAAATAGATCGATCATCCCTATCTTATTCCTTCCAAGAAAAGTAACTAACATTGAGCGATTTCAAATTGTATAATTCTTAGTTTCAATTAACTAGAAAGAGATCATGCTAACACCATTAACATCAGCTGAACTCAAATAAAGAGGATGATTATAGTCGATACCTTATCCGGAATTGAAGTTCTAACTTGTACCTACACCAAGATTTCAGGCTTGTGATTGAGTTCTACTATTGTTGTAATTTGACGGAGTTTTGCCATTGTTGAGGGTTGTACCAATATTTTTGAGATTCTGATTTACATTTGTTCTTTCCCGATCTTCACTTGTTTCCATCTTTATAGTCAAGTGGGTGAAGAGCAATTATTTGTTTTGATTCAAATTTTGCAAAATTAGATTTTTGAGATTGAACCTCTACCACTTAGCTAGATGATCTATCCAGGATTGACTCTGATACCATGAAATTAGTTGAACAAGTAAAAAATAGTTAGGAAGAAATCCAAACATACAAGATGATGAAGATGAAGATTGTAGAAGAGAGTTTATGGAGAGAACATTTCTCTTGTTTCTGTATATTTGAGTTGTATTCTACAAACAATATAACTGCTCACACACACACAAATACACCCACACACAAAAAAAAAACTAATGAAGGCTGCAATTCAATAATTAACTAACTAACTCAACTAATTATTGAATAGCCTAACCAATTAATAGAGGGTCAATTAAGACTACCAACTGCCCTTTCTCTATTCTTTATATATCAACAAAAGGCACCAAAACCAAATGAACAAGCTAAACATATATGTTTAAGGAGATATTTTAAAATATATCATAGTTCTTTAAAGAAATATACATATATATCAAGTTTTTTAAAAAGTTAACAGAAGCACGGACACTCACAACTAACCATATGGATCCGCCTCTAGTTATGTGTTTTTAACAAGGTTTTAGGTGAGAAAAAAGTAGATGGAGAAGGAAGGAAAGGGGAAATAATGACAGCAAACCAGTTTGCTAGCGAAGGTTGTCGATGATGATAGTGAGTGGAAAGAGAGAAAGCATCCCTTGATCACCTTTTGAGTTTCACTCATGTTCTGTCTCTAGAGACCCCTATTTTTCAAGAAATCTTTCTATATTAGATTATTAAGAGTGAAAATATTGATAGCAGTTGTTATTAGGAGCCCATTTTTGTCAAGGTCTAGATAATAAATATATCAATGCGAAAACTCTTTGATTAGATACATGAAAAGTACAAAAAGAACTCATAGTCAATCCAAGTCATTCAGTACTAGTTTGGCCAAAGATAGAAGAATTCTCATCCGTCTGAACTTGGTCTCGAGTTGGATTCACATATGCTAAAAAACAGTATTCGAGAATGATACGTCTAAAGGGTCTAAGGTATCCAGACAAAATCTTCTCAACGTTAGCCAAACTTTGAGATATTTGAGATCCCATCTTATCAGGTCTAACAACCGTGATTTTATCCTCAAATATTACGAGAATAGGCGAATAAAGTTAGTTAAGATTTTATTATCCTATAAACATCCTCCTCTTCCAATCATTTATAAATAATCTATATACATGTTGATACATATGATATATAAATATTGTAGTACAATCATTGTTCATATATTGCTCGTTGTTGTTGCTAGCTATCTATTAGCTCACGTCGATGAATAAGAATCTCTCTCTCTTTCTTGTTTCATTCTAATTATTTATTTTTCTATCATTACTTGATGTGATGTGAGTTTACAGTACTTTCGGCGCTTAAAACTAAGAAAATAGCATGGACTTAGGTATATTTATATGGATATAAGACACTTTTACTTTGATTTCAGGGAAAATAAGTGTTGGAGCAAAGATGTGCAAAAGAAGCCTGAAAATGCAGAAAATCAGCTAAAATACCAGTCTCAGTACGAGTCATACCTTGATTGTACGAGCCATACTGAGAACCGTGATAAAGTTCAGCAGGATGAGTAGAGAAGAAGGCAACATACAACTCTCAGTACAAGCCGTAACTGGAGTTGTGAAAAACTTCAGAGAATTTCCATAAGGCACCTTCTTGGGTACAGGTGAAACCCACGAGTCATAGCACTTACATACGACCCGCACCATGAGTCGTGATGAGCTCCAGTGACTATTCAAGACTTGGTGGAATTTCAGACACAACAATCAGTATGAGTCATAGAAGGAAAGTACGAGTCATACCACAACACTCGTGTAACATTCCAGAAGATGTCAGAGTTCTCAAGACCAAGCCACGAATGCATTGTACGACTCGTAGGAAGAAGGTACGAGTCGTACCAGCTCCCAACATTTAGCCAAAATTTCAACAAGCCAAGGACATACCAGAGGCAATTACGACCCGTACAATCTTGCTATGGGTCGTATGACCAGTCGTGACACAGGTGGCGTCAGTTATGAAAAATCTCTCTGTTAGTTTAGGAAAAGGTTTCTGATGTCTGTATAAATATCTTTTATGTTTTATTTTCATTACGGATCCACAGAGAATCAGGAGAGAATATAGAATTGAGTAGTTTACATGTGATTAACACTTCTTGGGAGCAATTCTTGATTTCTTTATCAATTATTCTTGAGATTATTCTTACATATTCAAAGAAGTTTTTCTCTCAACTATAGCTGCAAGTACTTAATTATGTGTTTGTCTATGAATGCATATCACAATCTTACAACCACAAGAGGTTAAAACCTCCACAACTAGGAGTTGTGGGAACCATGGTGGATTAACAAACTAGGGTTGCACAAAAGTGATTCAAAACCAATGCGAAAAGCTTGTATTGTGTTTTCTTCATGCTTAAACATTTCTTAATGGTGTACAACGCTAGGACTTGCCCGAATTATTTACTTGCTTGAACCTAGAGAGGTAGAAATTCGAAAAAGAGAATTACAACAAAGCCTTGATCTTGATGATCATTGTATTAACTTGAGTTGTGGTCACATGAGAGTTAAATTTAGAACATATTGATAACGGTTAGTTTGAAATCGCTCATGAGACCTAACCCGGTGATTGAGTATAGTCATCCAATAGGGACGAACCACTCGTTGGATGAACCCTAGTTATCAGTTCTACAAGTAAGCATTGGGATTGATCACATGCGTACACTTGAAGTAGTTATGAACCTATGGGGAACACATATCCTAGTTATTTGCAAATCTTGATTTAAATCACAGTTATAATCTTATTTTAATATTATTTTCTTCGAAACCCCCCAATTTGGAGATAACTTCCCAACAAATTCCCGTACCGGCATTAGTCTAGATCTTCCATATTCCCTGTGGGTTCAACTCTAATCTCTTAATTGAATTATTTATTGACAATATCTGCTTCATACTTCAGCAGGAGATGCGAGTTTGAGCATTATCAATTCTACGTTGCTTTCATGCATTAAAATCACTTTATGAATGGATCAACTAGATTTGGCTCAATCATCTTACCTGTGACTTAATCTTATAAATTTAATTGATTGATTTAATAGACAAATTTTAAGTAAAACAATCACCTCAGATAAAGTTCTGAATCTTAAAACATAAAAGGAGGAGGAAAAAAATGGCAAAAACTTATCTACAGTTTGCGTTTACATCAAATTAGTACCCGGGTGCAAATTAAAATCAAAGTCAATTAGAAAAGAAGGAAAAGTAGATATACTTGTAGATGCAATAGGTAGAGAAAATGACATAAGGGATGCTTGTCTTAATTAGTTTGAATTATGTAGAAATTTTGATCAAATTATGCAATCTGTTGTGGCCAAGTAGCTGGTAGAGATTTAATGATGTATCTCTGATTTGGACTAGTATGACAATCACATAAAAGCAAAGGTCAAATAAGCTTATGTATTGTACATCATTAAATTGAGTGGTTTTGGTTATGTCGTATGTGGTGATGCAAAAGCTACTCTATTGAACAAATCAAACTTGTGCAATAAATAAATTTGGAAACACGAGAGTCAAACGGTTGATATCTAGAGACTTTGCCAAGCCCAATTGGTTTTGACTAAAATAATTAAATATTCTCTCCGTTTTAAAATAAGTGATGCTTTTAATTTGGACACACTCCTTAAGAAAACTACTCATTCCTAGATAGAAAAATATATTTTTACCCACTTACCCCTAATAAATATATTTAAAAATATGTAACTCTTTAGTATTTTCTTAATTATATAAAACTCTCTCCACTTAAATAAGGGTAAAATTGGAAGAACATCATTAATGACTTATTAATTGTGTAAAACACCACTTATTTTAAAACAAAATTATAAGACTAAAATATCACTTATTTTGAAATGGAAGGAGTATTACACTAGTCTCCAGAAAGCATCAAAAGTTATCTCTAAAAGCAAAGCACTAGTTAATTAATTTTGTAGCTTTTTTGCAAATTTATTTTTAATTTTATATGACATATATATATATAGAGAGAGAGAGAGCACATTTTTATTGATTGATTATTTGAACTTTTATGTTATTGGCGAAATTCAATTCTCCACATTCAAATTTCCCCCTCCCCTCCTCTCTTTTAATTTCCTATCTCTATATAATTTTTTGTTTTAAAAAATACATATAAAAAATTTGAAAATAATACATTAATATGTTCACCTATTATCCAAGTACACACAATCTAGATGAACATAACCCTCTACGATTTAAATAAAAATTTTCTTATAAAAACAATATAAAATTTAAAACAAATTTATGAATATTTACGGAACAACTTATCTTTATCTATAAACTAATCTTATGGATCGTTGATTTGAAGTTGAAATTTTATTTAAATATGTAATTTAAAATTTTTTATGTTATATTTTTTTCTCATAAATATGATTAAAATCTTTATGACTTTTATAAAATCTTACCAAAAAAATAAATCATAATTCATAAATAAGGTATCGAAATATCCTAAGACGTCAAATTAATAAATCACGTATCTCTGTGTTTCTTTTTATAAATAACTTTTTGCAATTACATGTTATTACAAGATTTCAAATACATATAATTTTATAAAGATTTATCAATCCCAAAAATTAATATAATAATAATAATCAACTTTTCTATAATATAATTCTTCAAATATATAATCTATTTACGTCGAGCATTTTCTTTTTTACAAAATCTAAAATTTTTTTTAACAAAATATAAATTTATGGATCAAATTTTATATTTAAAAAAAATTAAAATTTTAATTTAAAATTTAAAATCCTACTTTTAAAAGAATTTAAGATTGAAGTTAAAGTTTTATATAAATTTTCTAAAACAAACACTAACTTCAAATCAGAACTTAAAGTTGAAATCTCAAATTCTATAGCTAAACACTTGATTAGTTGGAAATATGTCAAAACCAAATTAATTTTTTATTTTATTTTTTATCTTTTATAATCCACACAAGGACACTCATATTAATACTTTTTTTTATTTTTTTAAATTTGGTAGGATAAGATTTACATATGTTTTAATTGGTGAGTATCTTTTAAAAGCATATAATAATACTTCTTTTCACATTTTAGAGTGATTTAAGTACTAAGTGTAGAGTTAAAAAAATAATTAATTATTTTTTAAAATTTTAAATTGATAATTATTTTAAAATAAATATTTTTAATATATCTACCAAGTAAAAAGAAACAGAGAAAGTAATAAATTAGCATTACACCTATTTTTATTTTTCCCTAATGGTAATATTACATGAAGGACATATTAACGCAATGGTTTTTTTTGGTCCTTTTAGCCATTCGGATTCCCTTATTTTCCTTTCCACCGGCGTCAGACTCTTGTGGAGAAATGGCAATCTTGCGGAGAAATGGCAATCTTGCTTCATTTCAAACTCTCTAAACCCGAATCAAAACTAAAACCCACTTTTACTTTAGACGGGATTAACACTAAACAAATTTTAACTCCTCAACTTGGATAACTTATAGCGATGTTTATCCCGCATATCACTAGAAAGATCGAGTTTGAAAAGCTCATTGATAGAGTTTTAAATCCAGAAAAGGATTAAATATACTCTTTTACGATTAGAAATATTTTATATAAATTATTTTTTATATTTTTTGTTACAAATGTACTTTTTTTGTTATATTTTGGATCCAAATATACTCCTCTTTTTATATTTTGACATAAATTTAGCTTTCATTTTGATGAGTGTTCAACGTGTCAATCTCAAAATTAAATAACTCAGCCTTAATTTTAAATATCCAATTTTTTTAAAACAAAATTCACTCATTTTATCAGATTCAAATAATTTTCTCTCATTTTTTCATCCTGCTCTTCTTTTTTCAATACTTAAAACTTCAAAACTTATTTTTTCATGATGAATTTCATTTTTTTTAATGGTATTGGCTATATCAAGTAATATTAGTGTAGCTAGAGGGGTATTACTGGTATTCACTGTTGGTGGTTATTATCCCTAATGGTAATATTACATGAAGGACATATTAACTCAATGGTTTCTTTTGTCCTTTTAGCCATCCGGATTTCCTTATTTTCCTTTTCACTGGCGTCAGACTCTTGTGGAGAAATGGCAACTTGCTTCATTTCAAACTCTCGAAACACTAATCAAAACTAAAACCCACTTTTACTTTAGGCGGGATTAACACTAAACAAATTTTAACCCCTCAACTTGGATAACTTATAGCGATGTTTATCCTGCATATCACTAGAAAGATCGCTCATTGATGGAGTTTTAAATTCAGAAAAGGATTAAATATACTCTTTTACGATTAGAAATATTTTATATAAATTAATTTTTATATTTTTTGTTACAAATGTACTTTTTTTGTTATATTTTGGATCCAAATATACTCCTCTTTTTATATTTTGACATAAATTTATCTTTAATTTTAATGAGTGTTCAACGTGTCAATCTCAAAATTAAATAACTCAGCCTTAATTTTAAATATCCATTTTTTTAAAAAAAAATTCACTCATTTTATCAGATTCAAGTCATTTTCTCTCATTATTTCATCTTGCTCTTCTCTTTTCAATACTTCAAACTTTAAAACTTATTTTTTCATGATGAATTTCACTTCTTTTTAATGGTATTGGCTATATCAAGTAATATTAGTGTAGCTAGAGGGGTATTACTGGTATTCACTGTTGGTGGTTATTGTCCTTAATGGTAATATTACATGAAGGACATATTAACTCAATGGTTTTTTTTTTGTCCTTTTAGCCATCCAAATTCCCTTATTTTCCTTTCAACCAGCGTCAGACTCTTGTGGAGAAATGGCAATCTTGCTTCATTTCAAACTCTCTAAACACTAATCAAAACTAAAACCCACTTTTACTTTGGACGGAATTAACACTAAATAAATTTTAACTCCTCAACTTGGATAACCTATAGCGATGTTTATCCCGCATATCACTAGAAAGATCGAGTTTGAGAAGCTCATTGATGGAGTTTTAAATTCAAAAAATGATTAAATATACTCTTTTACGATTAGAAATTTTTTATACAAATTATTTTTTACATTTTTTATTACAAATGTACTTTTTTTTGTTATATTTTGGATCAAAATATACTCCTCTTTTTATATTTTGACATAAATTTGTCTTTAATTTTGGTGAGTGTTCAATGTGTCAATCTCAAAATTAAATAACTCAGCCTTAATTTTAAGTATCTAATTTTTCTTAAAAAAAATTCACCCATTTTATCCGATTCAAGTCATTTTCTCTCATTTTTTCATTTTGCTCTTCTCTTTTCAATACTTAAAACTTCAAAACTTTTTTTTTCATGATGAATTTCACTTTTTTAATGGTACTGGTTGTATCAAGTAATATTAGTGTAGCTAGAGGGGTATTATTGGGATTCATTGTTTGTGGTTATTTTCCATCTTTTCCACTGCTATAAAATAGTGGTCTCACTTTTGTAGTGGGGTTGGTTGTTTAGAAGAATACAAAATAAAGTTGCTCTTTCTGATTGCTTCTAGATTCTAGATCTGAGAGCAAAAATGGAGCTCACTGTTCCATTAACACTGATGATTGTATGACTTGTTGTAATACCCCGGAAGTGCTTAGGAGTAGACCCGAAAAGTTAAAATGCAAAACTACTGAAAGTTGGGGAAAAGGTTGTAGGACGACAGGTACCACGACCCGTAGTAAGTAACCACGGGCCGTCGTTGGTGGTCGCGGTCTTAGGTGGTTAGGTATCAAAGAGAAACAACGGTTGACTCGACGACCCGTGGTAAAGAACCACGAGCCGTCATTTGTTGTCGTGGTAGGAAGTGGACTTGGTAGTAGGAAGGTACGACGGGTCATGCAACGACCCATTGTGGCTTGCAACGACCCATTGTGGGGAGCCATGGTAAGGGAGTCCAGATCTCAGTGAGGAAGGATGGATAGTAACCACGACCCGTTGAAGTGTAAGACGAGTTGTGTGAGGCTCGTTGGATAGAAGTCAGAAGGTTCGAGGGAGAAATCAACGACCGAAGGAATGACCCGTTGGATCATAGTATAACCCGTCATGTCCGTCCGTTGGTTAAGTTCCGAAGAGAAAGCATTCAGCAATTCATTCAATGAGAAGACAGAACGGTCTGTGGGTTGTTTCCACGACCCGTTGGTATCACTTGTGGGTTCCATCCGGCCAGTTTTTAGGACAGGTTCATGAAGGATATTTTTAACTTTTTCACAATATAAGGCCCTAAACTACGTCGTTTTGGCTTGGAAAAACTGGGTTTTAAGAGGATGACCTATTCTAAACTCCCATTCATGCATGCAAGAACTTTGAGAGGTGATTCAAGGGGAGATTTTAAGCTTTTCACATCAATTCCTTCAATTTCATTCTTGGGGTTTTAAGGAGGGTTAGGGATTGATAATCGCAGGTATGTAAGGTCTTCAATGGGTGGATTCTCCCACACCTATGCTCCTTCTATATTAATTACTCAAAATTTATTTGAAAACTCATGGGGTTTTGTATTTGATTTGTATAAAATTAAATGATTTAATTATGGGTCTTGTGATTTTGAAATCTTACCATAATCTACTGATTTTGATCATATTTCAAGATTTAGATTGAGTATAATATTCTTGATTTCGAATTTCTAAACAATTGAGCTTGATTATGCATGCCCCATGATGAATCGATTTATGATCCATTGATCAATTAGTGTTTTGATAAGCCCAACATGAATTATGAATTTATTTATGAACTTATTATGTTGTCTATTATGAACTTATGAATTTCAAGCTATATGCATGATCTACAAGTATGCATGAATTTTATCAGTCATGAATTATGCTTTTGGCCAACCCACGGGCCTCAAGTCATGGCTAGTTCACGTATGTTCAAGCATGTTTACAATTATCATGTTTGAATAGCCTATGAACTTATGTATGTATTATTATGAGCAATATATATGTTTTGGAAGTAATATCGAACACCGAGTAGGTTCGGGGCCCATTTTAAGCCCCGAATCTCATGAACTACGTGCCACCGTAGGTATGTTGGAACTCTTTCATGTTTTTGTCCCGGCCCAATTGGCCCTTTTCATGTGTGATCACACCCTTCATGGTTCCTACCCTTGGCATGGTACGAACACCCTCCCGACTAGGGTTACAAGTCGGGCTTCATGTGTGCTCATATGGTGTATGTCGATTAAGAGAATCTCCCACTGTTCCTCATGATTTATGCATGTTTATGATTATGAATCTTTTCTCAAGTTATGTTAAGTAAGACTCTTCTATTATGATTATGATTATGTTTACGTTATAGATGTTTCAAAAATCTTGAGCCTTATGTTATATACAATAATTATGTTATGAGCATGTTGTCCTACTGTTTTGAGCACTTATGAGTTTTATACATGCTTTAAATGTTCATTTTACTTACCTTGCATACTCAATACATTCCACGTACTGACCGCATACTTTCTATGTTGTATCGTCTCATGATACAGGTCCCAGTTCTCAGGCGCATCCTCACCCGTAGATAGATTCGGACTTGCTCTCTGCGTATTTAGTGAGTCCTCATGTTCTGAGGGCTACATGTTCACACTTTATATTATTCCTTCAGTTTCTGGATGCTGGATTAGTTGGGGAATTGTCCCATCAATCCGCCTTTCATGTTTAGAGGCTTATCAGATTAAAAGTTGTGTTCCACCGTATTGTATCGGTATTTTACTATTTTCCCTCATGTTATATTATGATTACTTTCTCTATGCTAAGTCTCCCGCTCATATGATTGAATTAGATGTATGCTCATGCCATGGGTCGACTTGGGGTCTTTCGGAGCTCCTTGTCCTATGTCTATGATCCGGGTGTATGTTTGGGTCGTGACACTTGTGCTCAGTTTAACATGGTATTAGAACAGTGATCGTGTTATGATTATTTGATGTTTGTATATCATATTAAGAGAATAATGAGTTGTATGTTGGTTGTAGGTGAGGAGGAAAACATGTGCAAAGGAAAAAGCGAAGAGTATGTGAAGTTTATAAGTACGGATCAACTTTAAACAGCTATATCTCCAAATATATAATAATTTAGAAGTCCTATAATATATCAAATGAAAGGTATTTGAATCTAGTTTACAGTAAAAAAACCGCTCGTCATCGGAGTTCGAAATAAAAAGTTATGCGCATTTGAAGACAGCATTATTGATAATAAAAGCACGGTGGCACGCAGGCACCGAGACAGGCAGCCACCAAGGGTGCGAGGGCACATCGCGTGGGTGCCACATGCGGGAACCTCCCAGACTACCTATATGAAGTAGTTTTGAGCTAGAAAACTCATTTCTACTCCGTTTTGCTTGATATTTTTTAGAATTTAGAGAATTCAAAGCCCTATCACATGGTGAAAAGATATCCTAAGAAACTTCACTCTTGTCTCTTTTGGGCTTTGAGAAGAGAACCTTGAAAGAAAGTTATGGCTTGTTGTAGTCTTGTTGTTGATTATGGTGTTGCTATGTTTTTGAGCTGGTTATGGGCAGAGGAAAGAGTAGGAGCCTACTCCTACTTGAGATAATAACATCTCTAAGAAAAGGGTAAGTAATTCCCTCGTTGATTTCTATGAGTTAATGAGGTTAAAACTTGGAGAACCTTATAGTGTTGTGTTGTTTCTTTTTGTGTGTGATTCTGGTGGCATGTTGCTGCCCAATTTTTTCAGAACTTTGGGGAAGTGAAGTTTCTACTTGTTGTGGTTGTAAATTAGACTTGGAGGTATCCCTAAGATGTAAGCTTGAAAGGAAGGTTTTCGGCAAAGTTAGAGTCGACGTGCCAAGGTATGTAAAGGCGTCTCTTTCCTTATTTTTCAGGCACAAAACTAAGTCATTGAAAGGACTAATATTTATATAATTTTAAAATCATATTGAGGCATATATGATTATTTACAAAGGGTTTGAAGTACATGGAATTAAGCTTGAATCGTTAATAATGTTTGAAGCGAACAAATGTGAAGTGGAAGACGTAATTTCTATATGATTGTTGTCGTAGTTGTAAATCGAGTCTGAAGTCTCCTTAATGGAAGCACTGTGTGCTGGTCCTTTGCAATAGATTGTATATGTGATGTTGAGTATATGTTAAGATCTGGCCACTAAGTGAAATTGGTAAGAAATGCTAAGACGACGATGTGTGATCGAACTTAAGCTAAGAAGATGACACTAAGCTGATTGAGGGTAGATGAGCTTATTGAAATGACATTTTCATAATATGGTTATTCCCTCTTATATGTTTATGTTTAAAGGCGCTTAAGGTAAAAAGGATATTTTATGTTTTCCCTCCTTAAAGTGAAGCAAGCGGCACATAACGAATAAGTTATGTCGATAGATGTTATCGAGGAAAGCATGGCTAAGTTGTTAATCTTTTTGAGATGTTATAAAAGGAAAGATAAGAGTAAATGTTTGACTTTTTAAGGAAATATCTGAGTTATATGCTCTATATCCATAATTGATTTCAAGAACCTTTGAACGACGTTAAAATATAAGCGAGATAAGGTTTAAGAGATAAGGTTGTCATTTAGGTAAAAAGGTAAGTACGTATAAGAATTGATGAAATAGTGAACATGAGAATAAAGACATAAGTGTAGAGTGAATAATGTTTGGAAAAGAAATTAAGATGAATAAGGAGAGTAGAGCTAAAGGTTGTAAACTTAGACGATAAGGCTTACGATTGTGAACAAGTTAGGTAACGACTAGAAAGATTAACCCTATTCTAAAGACGTTTAGCAAAAAGGTTATAAATTAAGTTGTTTATGTTTAGTATGTGTTAAGTTGATGAACAGTCGGTAAAGTGTTAACTTTCTATGAAATAATTAGAGTTGAACATCTGTAAAATGGTAACTTAAGTTAAAGAGAAGCTCTTCGCTATGCCCCTAATCGATTATGTTAAGTTAATTATCCTAAGTATTGGATTATCTTCCAAGTCGTAAAAAGGTTAATCCTCAAAACTTCGAAGCTTCTTATGATGATATTAGGCTTTCTCAAGCTCCTTAGTTAGTTGCCAATGTTATGTAAGTTATCTTAATGTTTTTTAAATTACGGCTATAAGTCTTTATTTGCCAATAGGGCAACACTTAGAGAGTTGCTTATGAGTTCCCAAGCTGAACAACTCCAAATCATAGATTCTTAAGTTATGTCTTCACGTCCTTAAGTTACGTTGAAACATATGATGCTAATCTAAGATGTTTTCAAGAAATGTTATTTCAAGAATCATGCTAATGTCTCATTCAAGTATTTGAAGTTGCATACAAGTCTAAGAACTCAAGTCTTTATGTATTTCTAGTAAGAAGTCTTAATGTATACGCTTTTCAGTTTATAACGTATGTTTGAATTCTTTCAGTTATACTCAAGTCATACATCTATATGTTTAGCTCTTGTTGAGTTATCATTTGAATTTTCTAAATTCAGAGGAGAGATTCTCCCACGTACCAATGTTCCTAATGTATAAGTAAGTATAAGCGAGGCTATGATAATTATCAGTTAAGATCGGAACTTTTAAATTCCAGGAAGTCTTCTAGAGGTCACTCATTTAACCAAATATGAATTTATACGTTATAAAGAAGTCTTATACAGCGTGTGTCTACAGTTCAACTCTCAACCCTATGTATATGTTAAGCGTTATAATAAATAACTCCAAGTTCCAAGCTATAAGTTTCATGTTTTCCTGCGAATAAGACAAAAGAATTAAGAACTATATGTGCTCTTCGATGTGATAAGTTTGATAATAGAATTCCAATGTATAGTTATCGATCCATGTAAAGGAACCACCTTATGGGTAGTATATATATGTAGTTTTTAGATGTTACAGGATTGTATAAAAATGAGAATCTATGTGCTTCTATTCAAGCGATACATTAAATTGGTAAGATTATTTATAGGATATTGTTTGTAAACCTACTAAAGTTCTTATGTTGCCTAAACCTCCTGAAGGTCCTTCCAGTCACTGAGTCGACATGTTTGTATATATTTTGACAGTTTTACATGATATATGTGCATATTTTCTAGCTTTACACGGTATATGTGCTCACTTGCATTTATGCGTTAAGACCTATTACGGCAACAGATTTAGCATTTGCCATTTAAATGTTATATATGTTAAATTGACTCATTATAAGATCTATTGGCTTCATTCATGATTATGATTGAGATATTTTTATTTTATCCCAGTATGGTACATCGGCTGGAGATATTTTTATTTTACCCCGGTATGATACACTGGCTGGAGATATTTTTATTTTACCCGGGTATGATACATCGGTTGAAGATATTTTTATTTTATCCTTGTGTGGTACACCAGCTGGAGATTTTTTTATTTTATTCCAGTGTGATACATCAGCTGGAGGCATTTTTACATGAATTTTATGGTCGGTTGGTCGCCAACATTACAGTTATAGCTTTGCTTGTGCATTACTTGATTACATTTGCACTTCAGTATTGAGTTATTGTCAAGTTTCGGTTTCCAAGATTTCAGGCTGTTACTATTCCTGATTTATAGCTCAATTATCATTGCTATCTTATATATTTATAGTTTTCAGCCTTACATACCAGTACATTTCATTCGTGTTGACGTACCTTAGCCTGGGGACCTGCGTTCATGCCATAGGTGTAGCCAAAGGTTGGGATTGCCAGTTGCAGTAGTTGTTCATGAGATCAGCGGATGTGTTGGTATGCTCTTTTCTTCCTGGAGCTAAGGCTTAATTATTTCAGCTTGAGTTTTGAGTTATAGTTACGGGTAGGTCGGAGCCCTGTTCCGACCATCAGTTCAGTTTGCGCATAGAGGCTTTATGGACTTAGTATGTGTAGTATTATTCAGTTTATGGCCTTGGCAACTTTCCATTGCTTGGTTTAGCATAGTCATAGCCTAATCGACATTTTAGTTATTTATTTGTGGTAGTTGAGACCTTATGGGTCCAGATGTTTACTCCATTTGATTATGACAGGTGGCCTGAAAGCCCTAGGTATTACAGTTACAGATGCTATATAGTCAGCTTCTCGGTCAGTCAGGTATTGGGAGCCAGTAGCGTCCTTTCCCAGTTTTTGGAGTGTGACAAACTTGGTATCAGAGCGAAGTTGTATCCTAAGGAGTCCCCAAGCCATGTTTAGTAGAGTCTTGCTTATGGGTATGTTGTGCACCGTACTTATAATCAGGAGGTTACAGGACATTTAGGAGTTGTTTCACTTTGTTTATTAATAGATCGTGCTATAGAGCGAAACCTTAAGTGATGTTTGAAACCTAAGTCATGCCAGTATTTCATAATTCGCCTGCAGTAAGGCAAATGGCATGAGATTTATCGACATTGATGCTGGAAGAGAGTCCCAGTCACCCTCTTGCCAATATGAGAGATAAATTAGAGGCTCGCAGTGAGTTTCCCATTCCTCGTTTTATAGTTCCTCCAAGTTCCAGTTGGAGTTACTATGGGAAGGGATTCAGCCCCTCCTGTTGTTTCAGTTTTGGTAGAGACAAAAGAAGGTAGAGTTATTGATCCTTCAGCACTTGTTGTACCTTCAAGTGTAAGAAAGGGACGAGATTTTTATAAAGTATTTCAGGCATTAACCTGAGTAGTGGCAATGCAAATAAGCAATTGGAATTAGTAGCAATGTCTACGGGAAACACTTTTAAGAGTTCTAGGGCTCGTGAGTTTTGAGCCTAAATCCCCCAACCTTTATGGATCAGTACTTACCATGGAAACTTTGACAGGTTCGAGCTAATCAGTTTTTACAGCTAGAGTAGGGAAGCATGAGTGTTCACGAATATAGCCTCAAGTTTAATTGTTTGGCTCGATATGCTCCAGACATGGTGTGAAAAATGAGCGATAAAGACCATCGATTCATATCAAGATGGGGACCCCATCTAGTTCGAGAGTGTTTGGGGGTGTCTACCTAGATAGAAATGACTATTTCTCGGATGCTAGTATTTGCTCAAAACACGGACGATCAGATTCACCGTCTCCCAAGTACTAACAAAGAAGTAGAACAAAGTAAGAAGACCAGGTCGACAAGACTATTTAATTACCCTTGTAGTGTTTGGAGACCCCGTCCAGCCAGATATTCAGTTTCTCCTTAAGATTCAGTCTCTACTTTGTCCCCAGATTAGACTACAATTTCTTTCAGCCCCGATTTTCAGGATAGGTAGTGACAGGCCATCGTAAAAGTAAAGGTAAGAGCAACTTCAGGTTTGACACTGATTCTATATGTTAAGTGGTTAAGTTGTAATTTTCACTTTTTTCGTGATATCTCCTAAAAGTATGAATGGAAAAATGGTATCGAAGTAAATCATAACTCCCGTAGTAGTGTATAAATTTGCTTATGGTTAGAAAAGTTACCGATTATATGGTACTAAAGCATGCCTATCATATGTCAGATAAATAGATGGAGTTGAGTAAGTACGATTTGATACGAAGTAGCAACAGAAAGAGGATGTGGCTACGAAAAATGAAATGCATGTTTATGACACAAGTCAAGGAAAAGTTAAAGATGTTATGGTTAAAGTTACGGCTACCGAGGTACAACCCTCATTCGAGGACGAATGATTTTAAGGAGGGGAGGATGTTACACCCCAAAATTCTTTTTGATGATTATTTGATGTTTATATATCATATTAATGGAATTATGAATTGAATGTTGGCCGTAAGTGAGGAGGAAAATATGTGCAAAGGGAAACACAAAGAGTATATGAAGTTTGTAAGTAAGGGTCAATTTTAAACAGTCATATCTCCAAATATATAATGATATAGAATCCTATAACCTATTAAATGAAAGGTATTTGAATCTAATTTACAGCCAAAAAATCCACTTATCAATCAGAGTTTGGAGTAAAATATTATGCTCATTTGAAGATAGCACTATCAGCAGGGAAAGCACCATGGCGCGTGGGCGCCGAGACAGGTGGCCAGCAGGCACGCGAGGGCACATCGCACGGGCACTGCCCAGCTCGCCTACATGAAGTAATTTTGAGCTAGAAAGCTTATTTATACTCCATTTTTCTTGATCTTTTTCCTTCAAAATTTAGAGAATTTAGAGCATTATCACATGGTGAAAAGATATCCCAAGTAAGAAACTTCAATCTTGTCTCTTTTGGGCTTTGGGAAGAACCTTGGAAGAAAGTCATTGCTTGTTGTAATCTTATTGTTGATTGTTGTGTTGCTGAATTTTTGAGCTGGTTATGGGCAGAGGAAAGAGTAGGAGCATACTCCTACTTTAGCTAATAACATCTCCAAGAAAGGGTAAGTAATTCCCTCTTTGATTTCTATGAGTTAGTGAGGTTAAAACTTAGAGAACCTTGTAGTATTGTGTTGTTTTGTTGTGTGATTCTTGTGGCATGTTGCTACCCAATTATTTCATAACTTTGGGGAAGTGAAGTTTCTACTTATTGTGGTTATAAATCGGACTTGGAGGGATCCCTAAGGTGTAAGCTTGAAAGAAATATTTTCGGTAAAGTTAGAGTCGACGTGCCAAGGTATGTAAAGACGTCTCTTTCCTTGTTTTACAGGCCGGAACTAAGTCATTAAAAGGACTAATATTCCTATGATTTGAAAATCATATTGAGTTATGTATGATTCTGTCCAAAGGGATGGAAGTACTTGGCATTAAGCTTGAATCGTTAATAATGTTTGAAGCGAACAAATATGAAGCGAAAGACGTAATTTCTATAAATTGTTGTCGTATTTGTAAATCGAGTATGAAGTTACCTTAACACGAGCACCACGTGTTGATCCTTTACAGTAGATTGTATATATGATGTTGAGTATATGTTAAGATCTGGTCACTAAGTGAAATTGATAAGAAATGCTAAGACGATAACGTGTGATTGAACTTAAGCTAAGAAGATGACGCTAAGCCGATTGAGGTTAAATGAGCTTATTGAAATGACATTTTCATAATATGGTTATTCCTTATTATATGATTATGTTTTATGGTGCTTAAGGTAAAAAGGAGATCTTATGTTTTCCCTCCTTAAAGTGAAGCAAGGGCACATACCAAATAAGCTATGTGGATAGATGATAACGACGAAAGCATGGGTAAGTTGTTAATATTTTTGAGACGTTATAAAAGGAAAGATATGAGTAAATGTTAGACCTTTTAAGGTAATATCTGAGTTATATTCTCTATGTCGGTAATTGATTTCAAGAACCATTGAAAGACGTTAAAATATAAGCAAGATGAGGTTTAAGAGATAAGGTTGTCATTTAGGTAAAAAGGTAAGTGTGTATAAGAATTGATGAAGTAGTGAACATAAGATTAAAGACATAAGTGTAGAGTAAATAATGTTTGGAAAAGAAGTTAAGATGAATAAGGAGAGTAGAGCTAAAGGTTGCAAGCTTAGATGATATGGGTTACTGTTGACACCCAATTTTGACCTCCCTGCGCCCTTATATGCTGCCTATATACATATTTTATTCACTTCTTTTTACGTAATTATTCGACTTGCATTCATATTTTATAAGAAAATAATTAGTTATCGTAATATTGCGAAAATTATTTCAAATTATAGGTACATATAATTTTTATTAATTTTAATTTTTAATATCAAACAATTATTTCATATATAATATATTTAGTATTAATATACGACCTTATTTTTTGAAATATATATTTTATTTTTTTATCTTTATAAACTATTTACATAATTTTTATTAAATTTATTTGCGTAATAATATTAGTCGAATTTATAAATTATTTATGTTAATGATATGATTTTCATAATATTTGATAACTTAATTTTATTTTCTAATCATTAAATTATTCATAAATATAATAATTTAATTATATGATATTTACATAAGTATACTAATATTTATGATTTTATTTATTAATAATAATATTTATATGATTTTTTATAATTTAAATTATTTTATTTATTTATTATTAAATTATCTACAAATTTTAGTATATTTATTAATTTAATAGCAGTTAAATCCAATTTCATTCAATTTATTTAAATTATATCCATTTTCTATTCAATTTCATCCAATTTATCTCAAATCTGGCCACTTTCTATTAAATTTATGTCAATTTTAGCCACTTTTGATCAATTTTGGCTATTATTTAAATTCAATTTCAGCCTAAATTAATTCTTAACCCAATAACCCATCCGGATGACCCAATTAACCCACGACCCGACCTATCTATCCTAGTATTTAATCCCAGTCGTTCATCAATTCTAATCAGACGGCTCTAACTAATTCCTAACATATTTCCTTATTTAACTATTTACCCCCCAAAAAACCCTAAACACATTTTCATTCTTCCCCTTCCCACCTAACCAAGCGCCGCCCACCTCCCTCTCTCTATCTCCCTTCTCCGACCACTACCACCGTAAAAGCCACCATCAAAACACCGTCCAAAGAAACGGCAGCCTTCCCCACTCGCCTCTCCTCCTTTTCTTCCGTCCGGCGACGACCCAGCGCCGCACAATCCATCTCCGGTCCTCCCTCTATTTATTTCGGCAAACCTCCAGAACTCTCGACTACCTCCCTTCTCCCTCTTTTTTTTTGTTGTTCTTCTCCCTTGGTTCCGGCCACCAAAACAAACCTCACCACGCTGCCTCCGCCCTCTCCCTTTTCTCTCCTTTCCACCGCCGGAAAACCTTCGAAAACCACCATGCCATAGTCGTCGCCCTGTTTCGCCGGTCTCCGTCGACCACCCCTGGTCCCTGAACAACACCTTCGCCGAAAATACCTCCCAACCGATGGATCTGACAGATCTGCGATCTGTCCGTAAATTTTTATTTATTTATTATTTTTATTGTTTATTTTTATTTTTTCTTTGTTTTATTTAGTATATGTATATAATAAATATATCTATAAATAATATATATATATATAATGTATATATAATAAATATATAAATATATAATAATATATATTAGATATATATGATATATTGTTTTCCGTTTCATTTTATATATAATATAATAAATAAATAATATATATATATATATATATATATATATACTATTTTTCCTTTCTGTTCATTTATATATAATAGATATATATATATATATATATATATATATATATATATATATATATATATATATATATATATATATATATATATATATTGTTATCCTTTCTGTTTCATCTATATATAATAATATATATAAATAATATATTGCTCTTCCTTTTGTTTCATTTGTGTATTTATATAATAAATGTCTATTAGTTACTTAATCTATGCCCGATAAAATCCTGTTATTAGTTGATAACATTATTATTTGATTGCCTTGGACAAATTTTAATTAAGTTAAATATGGTAGTTAGAATCAGTTTGCATGATAAAGAATAATTTAGTATTAATTAAATTATGGAAAATTGTTATTGTTTGATTCGTTCTAATATTGTTTGAAAATGTTTCATATCACTGATCACTCTAATTAAAGGATATTCTTCTATTATCTTTTTGGCATATGCATCCGATTATGGAAATTTAGTATTCACTTTTCCTTAAATTATTAAATGATAGCTTGTTATCTTTCCATTTAATCTGGCTAAGTTTTAAGGTAAATATTTCATGATCTGATTCTCTTTCCTTTCGTTAATTATGGTAAATGAAGCTTTATTTGTGGATCTTTTATCTCTAATTTTTCGTTAATTAAGAAAACAATATTCTTGACTTATTTAGACATATTTTATGTTACTCGTTTAATTTAGAGAAATTTCTGATTTAATTTGCCCTATTTGGTATTATTTATTAATGATAAATATTTTATGTAGTTTAGTTCCTGATTAATTAAGGGAAATATTTAGAGTAATGACTGATTTGATTTGCCATATTTGATTTATTATTTATTAATTTACAATAAATATGTCATGTAGTTTATACGGATAAGATTTCTTTGATAGAAGAGCATTTATGACTAATATATTCTATTGACCATGTTTAAGGAAACCCGTGTGACAAATTTCATTTCCTTCCTTTTGCGTTGATTTATTATCTGCTTATTATGAAAAATACATTTGGCTCTTAAAAATCTGTTTTGGCTTTGCTGATTAAGGGAAAATTATTCCTTTGATTGAGTTTCCCATTTTATTTCTTTCCTTTAATCCTTTCTGACTTTATGGCTATAAAAGCAACCCTTAGTCCTCTTTTATTGACATTCGAACATTTGGACTTCCAGAGCAATATTGTGTTCTGATAGTGCTTCCTCCGGAAAAAAAATTCTCTTTTAGCAATTAATTTAAAATAAGTATTTACTTTCAAGACTTCGCTTCGACTTTTTCTTCAACCGGTTAGTACATCTTCTGTATTATACTCTTACAATAATATGCTTTAAATCTACTATGTGTATTGTTGAGTTATTTTTGTCCTTTTGAATTTATTTATTTTTTTGTTTGAGGCAAGGTTAAAATGTAATCTGTTTTAGGACTAGAGTGTCGATATATTTTTGTCGTTTTTGTTTCATCATTTAACATGTTCTGTTATGGAGGGAAATATTGAAGAGTCGCTTCATGTTTGGAATAAAAACAGTCAGAAGCGACTTTTTGGATTAGTTTAAATCTTTGTGTTTATTTATTTATTTGTTTTATTTGATTCATTATTATTATTGTAACTTGTAAATGAACATTGATAAATAGTGAAAATGGGGTTTTCTGGGGGGCGGGGATTATGTTTATTTATTGTTTTTCTTCCTGATCCACCTAGACAGCATGTCCGTAGGGTTTAATAATATATGCGGTAGAAATCATGCCCCGTAGGAATTTAAATTTATATGACGTACAAAGATTTTGATACGAAATAGACAATTTAATTTTCGTCCGTAAAAGTAATAAGGGATTAATTGTTTTAATTAAGGATTGCTTTGAAACTGAGTATTTAATTCTAAAGAACAGGTTATATTTAATTGTTAGCACATCTACCTATAGGAAACTATCTTGCCGACCTGCTCAAAATCACGAAAATAATTTGTTTAAGGATTTGTTAGGCATACCCTCTCGCATACGGTTTTCTGTAGTTGAATATTAAATAAGCCTGTTAGATATTATTGATTGTAGGATATAAATGCAAATCTTTCAATAGTCTATCATGAACTGAAATTTACCTTTCTAGCCACTATTTAATATCTGCATCCCGCCTGCTCAATTAAGTCGTAAATGCCAGTGATAGTAATTTGTTCAGATTTTCTCTATAAGATGCACTGATTAAAATTTAAGTTGTGTTGAACCAATATCTGCAGATCATGTTTTCACAGAGTTTGGTTGATACATGTTTCATTTATGTGGCTAATGATAGAATGTACTGTCTGCATGTCATAAATAATACTTGCGAGATTTACTGCTCTTAATGTAAAACAAGACCTATAGAAAAAAAAGACTAGTTCACTTGACTAAAGCATTAACCTGACTAGTGCATTCTCTTTATTACATTTGCATTATGTTTACAAGAATTAATTTAGGTCTTCTGTATGACAGTTACATCTTCATTTGCAGTTTAAATCATGTTAAGCGTCATCTTGGAATAGTCTTTAATGTTACTATCCATAAGAATGTGCAATTTTCAGATTTAAGTCACAGTTTTCAAACTCGAAGATGATTCATAGTCAGTTATTTAACTTTAGCAAACCTGTTTGTAGGAACACTACATATAGATCTACGTATTTATGTATTTAGAAATCATGCCTATAGGATCTAATACATATTTATTCAAATCACAGATCTTGTCTGTTAAATGTTACATTATATGTTGCATGTTTAAAATCTGACCTCTTGCATTAGATACCATGTTATAAGAACCGTCATAATAGATGCCATGCCTATAGACATCGCCATTGCTTATTTTAATGAAAGAGGCTTATATGAAACGTTACTAAGCTTCCTTCAAATTTGTTTGTTAATTGCATGACCTTTTTTTTACAACCGTAGGATTTTAGACCCAAAATCCGAAGTAGTTGTCCAATGCCTCTTGGACTTTAAGATTGGTGCGGGTAGGCAAATACTAGGACGTTAGTTTTGTCACATAGAACGTTTTTAAGTTAATAATCAACTAGGTGGGTAGACGGGAAATGATAGTCTGTGCTCGCTGAATAATACGAGCAATCTAAATGATTGCGAAGTATTATTTAAGTTGCACGGGGTGATCCCATTAGGTCAAACAACCTCTCTTAAATGTAGAACTACGTTTGGCCTGATTCCCTTAAGGGATACGTAGGCGCCTCATCGAGGTTTGGCCCCATAATTAAATAAATATTTATTTGTTTGTTTGTTTGTAGATTTTAATAAATTGTTCTATTTTATTATTTATTTTTTTTACTTTATTTATTTGCCACAATCTTTATATTTATTATTTAAGAAAATAAAAATAAGATAAATTCCCTTTAAATTTTATTCTGTCAAAATTCTTTCTTCTCGCTTGTCTAAACAAAGTTTAATTCTCCATTCTTTATCAACCGCTTTTTTATATACAAATAATATAGATTAAAATCAATTTTTATGATCACTTAGTTAACTCCCTTTTAATGAATCCGGCCGGGAACCACATTTGTGGACCTCGAAAGGTGCCTAACACCTTCCTTTCGAGGTAATTTAAGCCCTTGCCCGACTCTGGTAATTTAGGTAATAAAACTTACCTTTAGGTTAGAACGGTGCCCTAACGCACCTTAATACGTTAGGTGGCGACTCTTCTCTTTTTAACCCTTAAGAGTTGTCACATGTTGAGTCCCGCTTTCCGCGAGGAAAAATGGGGCACGACAGTTACGATTGCGAACAAGTTAGGCAACGGCTAGCAAGATTAACCCTGTTCTAAAGATGTTTAGCAAAAGGGTTATAAATTAAGTTGTTTATGTTCAGTATGTGTAGTAAGTTGATGAATATTCGGTAAAGTGTTAACTTTCTATGAAATAATTAGAGTTGAACGTTTGTAAATAGTAACTTAAGTTAAAGAGAAGCTCTCCGCTATGCCCCTTATCGATTATGTTAAGTTAATTATCCTAAGTATTGGATTATCTTCCAGGTCGTAAAAAGGTTAAACCTCAAATCTTCGAAGCTATTTATGACGACATTAGGCTTTCTCAAGCTCCTTAGTTAGCTGCCAAGGTTGTGTGTTATCTTAATGTTGTACGAATTATGGCTATAAGTTCTTATTTGCCTCTAAGGCAGCACTTAGAGAGTTTCTTATGAGTTCCCAAGCTGAACAACTCCAAATCTTAAATACTTAAGTTATGTCTTCATGTCGCTAAGTTACATTGAAACGTGTGATGATAATCTAAGATGTTTTCAAGAAATGATATTTCGAGAATCATGATAATGTCTCATTCAAGTATTTTAAGTTGCATACAAGTCTAAGAACTCAAGTCTTTATATGTGTTTCCAGTAAGAAGTCTTAATGTATATGCTTTTCAGGTTATAACATAAGTTGAATTCTTTCCGTTATACTCAAGTCATACATCCATATGTTTAGCTCTTGTTGAGTTATCACTTGAATTTCCTAAATTTGGGGGAGAGATTCTCTCACATATCAATGTCCCTAATGTCTAAGTAAGTATAAACGTTGACTATGATAATGATCAGTTAAGCTCAGAACTTTTAAAATCCCAGAAAGTCTCCTAGAGGTTACTCAGTTAACCAAATATGAATTTATATGTTGTACAGAAGTCTCATATATAGTATGTCTATAGTCAGCTCTTAGCTCTATGTATATATTAAGTGTTATAATAAATAACTCCAGGTTCCAAGCTATAAGTTCCATGTTTTCCTGCGAATAAGACAAAATAATTAATAATTATATGTGCTCTTCGATGTGATAAGTTTGATAATAGAATTCCATTATATAGTTATCGATCCATGTAAATGAACCACCTTATAGGCAGTATATATATGTAGTTTCTAGATGTTACAGGATTGTATAAAAATGAGAATTTATGTGCTTCTATTCTTGCGAAACATTAAATTGGTAAGATTATTTATAGGACATTGTTTGTAAACCTACTAAAGTTCTTATGTTTCCTAAACCTTCTGAAGGTCCTTCCAATCAATGAGTCGACATGTTTGTATATACTTTCACAGCTTTACATGATATATGTGCATATTTGCTAGCTTTACATGGTATGTGTGCTCACTTGCATTTATGTGTTAAGAAAAAGACCTATTACGACCACAAATTTAGCATTTGTCATTTCAATGCTATATGTGTTAAATTGACTCAGCATAAGCTCTATTGACTCCATTCTTAATTATGATTGAGATATTTTTATTTTACTCCGGTATGGTACACTGGATGAAGATATTTTTATTTTACCCGGTATGATACACTAGCTGGAGATATTTTTATTTTACCCCCATATGGTATACCGGCTGGAGATATTTTCATTTACCCTGGTGTGGTACACCAGCTAGAGATATTTTTATTTTATCCTGATGTGGTACACCTACTGGAGGTATTTTTACATGAATATTATGATTGGCTGATCACCGACATTACAGTTATAGCTTTGCTTGTGCATTACTTGGTTGCATTAGCACTTCAGTATTGAGTTATTGTCAAGTTTCGATTTTTAAGATTCCAGATTGTTGTTATTCCTTATTTCTGGCTCAGTTATTATTGCTATCTTATATATTTATAGTTTTCGGCCTTATATACAAATACATTACATTTATACTGATGTCCCTTCACCTAGGGACCTGAGTTCGTGCCGCAGGTGCAGGCAGAGGCTGGGATTACCAGTTGCAGTAGCGGTTCGTGAGATCTACAAATGTATTGGAATGCTCCTTCTTCCTAGAGCTAGGGCTTAGTTATTTCAGCTTGAATTTTGAGTTATAGTTACGGGTAGGTCGAAGCCCTATTCCGACCATCATTTCAGTTTACTCATTAGAGGTTTTGTGGACTTAGTATGTTTAGTATTATTTGGTTTGTGGTCTTTTTGGCTTTCCATTGCTTTGTTTAGCATAGTCATGACCTTATCGGCATTTCAATTATTTGTTTGTGGTAGTTGAGACCTTATGGGTCCAGATGTTTACTCCATTTAATTATGATAAGTGGCTTGGAAGACCTAGGTGTTATAGTTACAAATGCTATGTAGTCGGCTTCCTGGTCAGTAAGGTATCGGGAGTCAGTCGCGCCCTACCCCAGTTTTGGAGCGTGACAGATTGGAATAAGTATATCGATTTCAATTGAAAAATGCAAAAGTATCCTCATATTCCTAATCAAATTTTGAGTTCAACAACTATAGGAAAAGTCGGAGCTGTAGTAACAAACCTTTCATAGCTTGATTACACTCATCCTCTACATTTGCAATCATTTAGATACGCCGGGAGTGATGGTGATAAGTCTCAAGTTAACAGGACCTGAAAATTACACTCTGTGAAGTCGATCGATGAGATTACCTCTGCTAGGAAGAAACAAATTAGGTTTTGTTGATGGGAGTTGTGTATAAAGCATGTACAAAAGAGAATTAGAAAAGGCATGTGACAGATGCAATGCCATAGTATTGCCATGGATCAGTTGTTGTATAGATCTAGAGCTAGTTTCTAGAATTGTGTTGGCTTCAATTGCAAAGAAGGTTTGGGACGAGTTTAAGGAGAGGTTTCACAAATCTAATCTCACCAGGATCTATCAATTATGCCGAGAAATTGCTATGCTCATGCTTGGTATGAATTCTGTAACTTCTTATTATTCCAGAATGAAGGATGCATGGGATGAATTAGACCTTATTGCGCCTGGACCTGGATGTGATTGTGAAGAATCCATGTCATATATTACATACTTAGACAATCAACGTCTTTTGCAAATTTTGATGGGACTGAATGAGAGCTACAACCGTGTTATGAGTGACATATTACTGTGATCCCCTATGTTGACAGTTAATCAGGCATATGAACTTGGGTATAGGAAAAAAGTCAACGAGTCTTAGGTGTTGTTGGTAAGCTTAGAGACTCCTTAATTCTAATGGTACGGAGAGCAAATGGCTTCCAGCCTAGAAAGCGGAGTGGTGGGCTAGTGTGTGAGAATTGTGGACTCAAAGGCCATCAGAAGGAAAATTGTTATAGGCTGGCAGTATGTGAGAATTGTGGATGCAAAGGTCACCAAAAGGAAAGATGCTACAGGATTGTAGGTTTCCCACTAGATTTCAAGAGTAAAAGGAAAGGACAATGTGTAGATTATAGAGCTTATGCTGCAGTTGCTGATGGAAATAATTCTGATCAACAAAAAAGGCAATATCTTACCAAAGAGCACTACAATTAGTTCATGGACAAGGCAGAAGCATTCATGAACAAGGTATAAAAGAGTCCTGACACTAATTGTTCAATAGAATATGAAGCAACATGCTAGGTATATCCATTTTTTTGTCCAAAATAGATTCATGTGATTGGATAGTGGATTCAAGTGCATCACACCATATCAAAACTCTTAGGAGAGAATTGAATGATCTCACTGGCACTAACAATGGAGATGATGGAGTTCAAGTGCCTACTGATAATAAAAGCAAGATTACACATACATGAACAACGACAATTTTTTAAAATAGAGTACTTAAGAATGTGTTGTATGTTCCAGCTTTTAAGTTTAACCTGTTGTCAGTGTCCAAGTTGACAAAGAAACTTTGTTGTTCAGTATCCTTTTATCCAGATTTATGTCTATTTCAGGAACTCTCTACTGGCAAGGTGATGGGGATTGGTGGAAAGTGTGACAATTTGTATTGGTTGCAACAAGATAATGCAGTAGTAGCAGGAGTAGTGGTAAAGAAGAATTAGGATACCAACTTATGGAACATGAGACTTGGACATCCCTCATAAATAGTCATGAAGCACATTGAATTTCTAGAGAATAAAATGAGTCAAGAGGCTCAAGAACACTATCTGGTCTATCCTCTAGCCAAACAGTGTAGACTGAAATTTCCTACTAGTGTGAGTAAAACTAGCAGTATTATGCAATTGGTACATGTAGATGTTTGTGGTCCCTTTAAAGTGCCCACTTATGACAATAAGATTTACTTTGTTACCATAGTAGATGATTTTAGTAGATATACTTGGGTTTTCCTAATACAATCCAAGTGTGAGGTCATTGTTGTGTTGAAAGATTTTTTGTTTAGAATACAAACTCAGTTTGTTGTTCCTATGAAGATGTTGAGAACTGATAATGGAAAGGAGTTTTTTAATTTTAATTGTGTTGAATTATTTTCATCATTGGGTATTGTCCATCAAAGTTGTTTTCCATATACTCCACAACAAAATGGTATTGTGGAAAGAAAGCACAGACATATTCTTGAGGTAGCTAAGGCATTGAAATTTCAAAGTAATGTGCCTAATAGTTATTAGGGGGATAGTGTGAAGACAACAACGTATCTGATCAATAAGCTGCTTACTCCTCTGCTACTAGGGAAGTCACCTTATGTGATGTTGTATAGAAAGCCTCCTATTTTTTACCATCTTAAGGTCTTTGGATGTTTATGCTTTGCAAGTGTGCTTCCTAGAAAAGGGAAGTTTGATCCAAGGGCAAGGAGAACTGTTTTCCTTGGATATGCAGAAACCCAAAAAGGTTACAGGCTATATGGCTTAGACTCAGGAAATTTCCTAATCAGTAAGGAGGTGAGTTTCAGGGAAAACGTATTTCCTTTCAAAGGAGCTAATGAGGATATGGACAATGTTTTTTTGGAATCATTAGTTATACATGACACAGAATCGGTGCCTGTGGAAATACCATCTATTCCTGACCAGGAGCCTGAAGGTTCTACAAATGTTGTAGTAGACAACAATCAGGAAGATTTTATACATATGTCAGCTGAATTTCCATCTCTTGTAGTAGACGCACCTTCTCTGTCAGATTCTAATCAGCCTGATAACACAGTTGAAGATGTACCACATGCAGTGACAATCCTAGTAAGGAAGACTGGTAGAGCAGTCAAGCCTCTCATTTGGTTACAAGACTATGTCACTACTGAGAAGTTCATTGGTCATTCTCTTTATCCTGTTTCTAATTTTGTGTCTCACTCTACACTATTAGCCATCTACAAGTCTTATCTAGTAGGTCTCTCAGCTTGTGTGGAACCTAAAACCTTCAAGAAAGCATCCTTGGATCATAAATGGATAGAGGAAATGCAACATGAGATCTCTGCATTGGAAGACAATAATACATGGGTAGTGGTTGATTTTCCCCCAGGAAAGCAGTCTATAGAATAAAAATGGGTATACAAAATCAAGTACAAGGCCAATGGTAAAGTACAAAGGTATAAGGCTAGGTTTGTGGTAAAAGGGTACAACTAGAAAGAAGGACTGGATTACCATGATACTTTTTCTCCAGTAGCTAAAATGGCCACTGTTAGGACCATTATTAGCCTGGAAGCTTCTTAGAATCGGGCATTGTCACACATGAATGTGAACAATGCATTCTTACGAGGTGATTTGAATGAAGACGTTCACATGGATCTATCTCAAGGTTTCTAACAACAAGGGGGAAAGAAGAAGGTCTGCAGGTTGTTGAAATCCCTATATGGGCTGAAATAGTCTTCCATGTAGCGGAACATTAAGCTTACAGATGCATTGGTTGCAGCAGAATACAAGCAGAGTGCCTATGATCACTCACTATTCACTAAGCATCAGGGATAATATTTAGTTGTGATTCTTCTTAATGTGGATGACTTACTTATTACAGGGAGTGATTTAGCCTTAATACAAGGAATCAAATCTACTCTTCACAACTGATTTAAGGTGAAGGATTTGGGTGACTTGAGATACTTTCTTGGAATTGAAATTCTTAGATCAACCAAAGGTATTCTTCTTAATTAAAGGAATTATTCCCTGGAACTACTCTCAAAGGTAGGACTTGGTGAGGCAAAACCTGCTCCTATTCCTTTAGACCCCACCTTGAAGTTAACTATAGTAGAATATGATGCTCAAGTGGGAAGTATTGGAAACACATGGGAGATATTGTGAGCTATCAAAAGTTGATTGGGAAGCTCATTTACCTTACCATTACTAGGCCGAATATATACTTTGCAGTCCAAGTCTTGAGTCAATTTATGCAACAACCTAAGAAATCCTATATGGATGCAGCTTTGAGGGTACTTCGATATATTAAAGGTAGCCCAAGCATGGGCCTTTTCTTTCCACATAGCTCTCCTCATCAACTCATAGTGCATTGTGATGCTGATTGGGCATCTTGTCCCATTACTAGGAGGTTTGTTACTGTTTATGTGGTAGAGTTGGATGATGCTTTGCTTTCCTGAAAGTCTAAGAAATAACCCACTGTGAGTAGAAGTTTAGCATGATCCGAATACAGAAGCATGGCTTCTGTAGTTGCTGAGGTTACTTGGGTTGCAGTTTTGTTGAACGAATTGGGATTCCTTGTGCCCATTCCTGTTCCATTGTGCTGTGACAATAAGGCTGCTATTTAGATTGCCTCCAATCAAATTTTTCATGAGCGCACTAAACACATCGAGATTGATTGCTATTTTTTCCGTGAGAAGATCAAATACGGGCTCATTCTGCCCAGTTTTGTGCCAAGTTCCTCTCAAATTGCAGATGTTTTCACCAAAGACCTTGGAGCTGCTCCATACAGGCTTCTCCTTGACAAGATAGGAGTGCTCGATGTCTTCCACCCTTCGGTTTGAGGGGGCATACTGACTATATCAAGTAATAATTCACTTTTGGTGGTTACTTTTCATCTTTCCCACTGCTATAAAATAATGGTCTCACTCTTGTATTGGGGTTGGTTGTTTTAGAAGAATAAAAAATAAAATTTGCTCCTTCTAATTGCTTCTAGATTCTAGATCTGAGAGCACAAATGGAGCTCACTGTTCCATTAACACTGATGATTGTATGAATTATGCTCAGTTTAACAGAAATTTAAAAAACGTAACAGCTTTTGAATTTTACATTCCTTCTATTTATGAGCTTTTATTCCAGATTAATGTGTTAATTTAGATGAATAGAAGAAGGTAAATATATGAGATGAAAGAAGAGAAAAAAGGGAAACATATATGTGTTGATAAATTTAGAAGGTGTTGTGTTTTTAAAAATTTAAAGGAAAAACACACAATAAAAAAGAGATTCACCATGAAAATAAAAGTTTTGAAGTTTTGATTATTGAAAAGAGAAGAAGATGAATAAAAGAAAATGATTTGGATCGGGTCAAATGGATGAATTTTTTAAAAATTGGATAGTTTAAAATTGATAGTGTGTCATTTACTTCTGAGCTTGAAATGTATTAATTCGTTAAAATTAAAAATAAATTGATATTGAAATATAATGAGATGGATATATTTAAATTATTTTTAATAATAGTGAGGTATATTTGACCCTTTTTCATTTTTAATTTGTTGAAGTTTCTGTCAATGTGTGGAAGTCATGGTTGAGGCAGAGGTCCCGAAATTGCCAATGTTTTCGACTGTGTGCCATGAAAGTCAAGTACGGGAACAACATCGAACAGAGATTGAATCTCTAAAGAATATTGTTTGCTTTTTTCTTCGCCTTTTCAATTCTTATTCTTTATTTTTATATATAAAAATACCCTCAAAAAACTAAAATTTTGTAATAAAAACTTAAGGGCAAATAAAAATATTATACATTATACGTTAGCAAAAACTCGTACATAAATATTTAACTTATAACAATAGTAGAATTTTGTATATTGAAGCTCAAGCTCAAAAGTAAACGAATTAAAGCAGCTGTGAAATATGAAATTTGAAATCTGTCCTTGCATATTGTTAGATAGCCTGGTTCTCAACCTAAATTAATTCTTATATGAGTGAAGAGTGAAAAATATATTTAAAGTATCATGATATTTTTAGTTTTGTATTTAAATTATCAGGTGTGCGTATTTTATACCTGAATTTTTACAAATATTCTATCGAAACACATCTAAATTATCAATTGTTCTCTTTTTCTACCTGAATTATTACAAATATTTATTGAAATACATATAAACTATCAACTGTTTTCTTTTTCTACCTGAACGATGGTGATATTTCAGGTAGGAAAAATGAGTAATTGATAGCTGTTGAGGTTGTTTTGATAAATATTTGATGATAATTCAAATTAAAAACAATAAACATATGATAGTTCGGATAGAAAAAATCGAAAAACTTAAATTCTTTCATGTGTGTTTTTATCCTCCACTCTTCTTTTATTTATTCTTGAATCTTACCTTCCAATTTTTTTTATATTGGTTCTCTCTGTCATACATATTTTGCCTTATAAAGGAGAAATTCTTTCGTGGAAATTATTTTCTTATCATTATTTATAAATTAATTAAATTTTTTTTTAAAAATCTCATATATATAAAAATAATTTTTTTTATATATATAAAAAGTAAAAGTAAACTAAAAATAATTTTATCAAACATTATAAAATTAAATTTCGCGAAACCCCAGTTTTCCTCCTTCCTAGCACAAATCTTAACATTATTTTGAATTTATATGCATTTCAATAAATGAGTAAAAGACTTTATAATGAACTTCTTTCTTGAATCTGTTCTCACCGAAGACCAATTCTCATTGTTTTTTCCTGACCAAGACTCTTGTCCAATTTTATTTTATTTTTTTGAAAATAAACTATATAAATAAAACAAAACAGATAAGAATACATATGACCAATTAAAAAGTTGTCGAAGCATCATGCAGATCAGAATCATACTGACAATCAACACTATTGTTTCTCTCTTTCAGAAGAGCAATATTTTTGTTTAATTACTATACCGTGAAATGAAATGGATTTCTTTATTTTTAATAAATAGAAATTTAATTTGATATTTAAAATTAAAATATCTAAGCTATAAAGTGCTTCTGTCTTAAGTGGTAGTTTGACAGAATGTATTAAAGTATATAATTAATATTTTATTTTATAGATTTTTTTAATATATGTATAATTAATACAAATATTAGTTATATACTTTATTTGGTATTAGATTATATATAATTGATACATAAAAAATTATGATATTAATAATGCAATAATTTTTAATACATGTATTAATGTGATTAAAGATATAATTATCCCTCAAAACCTTTTTCGTATCCTTTTTATTTAATTTATAGAGTGTATTTTTATAAATAAGTTTCTTTTACAATGTGAATATTATTTTTAACGCACTAAATTAAATAATACATAAAAAAATAATTTCAACATTATTAATATAAATATTATTAATACATTATATTTAATATTATTCGTACAGATCCGACCAAACAACCTCTAAATAAGTTGTACGTAATATGTATTTAAATAAATAAATTTTGAATATATAAAATGATTTTTTTAAATATACAACTTAAACTGTAAATTGAAACTCGAAAGTTGCACAGTTGGGCACGTGCCGGCCTGCGACAGTGAATAAAGCGGAAAAAAAGCGGAATCTAGATCCAACGACCAAACCTTGCCCGTCGAAACCGGGAACTTCTCCAAGAAAGAACTCCATCTAACGGCTACCAATAGTTCTTCAAATCCAGCCGTTGAATATGAGAATGAACGCTCCACGTTAAATCCAAGTGCCTCCACAATCTCAAATAATAACTGTTTATTCTCTCCTCAAATTGTATACACTTCTCTCAAGGAAAAGGAAAAGGAAAAAAAAAAAACCAAAACAGAACTGCTATAACCTGCGCACTCACTCCCAACTTATCCTGCGGCCCTACTGGCCTGAGAAATGAAGCCGGCTTTGGAGTTGAAAATATCAAGATACCGAAGGGGGGACTGAAGAGGAGAACAGTTTGAAAAAGTAAAGATTCAACGGCTGAGATTTTAGGTACTCGAAAATGGACGGTCAGAAAAGCCAGGCGAAGTTAACGAGGACACAGTCTTCACTTCTGCGGTCATCTCCGACTATCCGGTCGTCAATCCACAGCTTTTCCTCCATCAACGAATTCGGAGTTGACCAAGAACCGGACATTGAAGAGCAGAAGCCGCATAAATCCGGTTCCACCCCAATTCGTCGGGGTTCCTTTTTCTCTCCCTCCCGATCGCCTCCGGCCAGGATGGCTCCGGTTCTGGTAGTTTCGGTGGTTTCTATGTACACCCTTTTTGTTTTCTTTAACAGGGATAATATACCCACGTCAGAGAATCTCCTGTTAGCTCTTATTTTCGTAGCGGTTCTGCTGTTCTTTGCTGGGAAGAAGAAGCAGTCAATTCACCAAGGGTACAATGTGTTCAGGAACTTGTTTGATGAGTTTGGGAAACGGCTTGGGTTTCACAGAAACCACTCGAAACCGGTCCAGTGGTTCATTGGGGAAACCAATTTGGGGAATAAAGAAGGGAAATCTGAGAAAGAGAACCGGGTTGTGAGGGAAGGAGTTGAGGTGTACAGCAATGGGGATATCTATGAGGGTGAGTATCACAAAGGGAGGTGCAACGGTAGTGGAGTTTACAACTATTTTGTGAATGGAAGATATGAGGGTGATTGGGTTGATGGGAAGTATGATGGCTATGGGATAGAGGGCTGGGCTAGAGGTAGCAAATACAGAGGGCAATATAGGCAAGGACTGAGGCATGGCTATGGTGTTTACAAGTTCTATACAGGGGATACCTATGCCGGTCAATGGTGTAATGGTCAAAGCCATGGTATTGGCTCTCAGTCTTGCTCCGATGGTAGCTGTTACATTGGTGAATTTAAATGCGGGGTCAAACATGGCCTCGGGTGTTATCATTTCAGGTAAAAAAGAAAACGACTTAGTTTCTTCAAGTCTTTAAGATTTCCCCACTTGTCCCATGGCTGGAATCTTGATTTCTTTGTGGTAACTTGTGTAATTACATCTTGTTTGAATTTACTTTTTTTAATTTTTTACGTTATTTAGCTTCTGCGATTTGTGATATGGCTGGTGCTAGCTGTAATTCTTGGATGCTTTATCTTTTTCTGGTTCTTGCTTACTATTTTGGGACTGTTGATTGTTGTTTGTTAGTGATGGGTCAGGAGTGGCAGTTTTGTAGGATGAATGCACCCACCGTATGTTATTGTATTTTGTCCTTGATTGTTTTACTACTATCAGTAATATTGTTGGCTAACCCAATTCTTGCCCCTTTCCTAAAATGCTACACCCTGTTTCACGATGTTTTCTTGTTAAATTGGATGGATAATAATAAGGTTATGCGAAGTAGCAAAAACAGATCCTTGAGTTGATGATGACTGTTTTGCAGGAACGGAGATCGGTATGCAGGTGAATATTTTGGAGACAGGATTCATGGTTTTGGTGTGTATCACTTCGCCAACGGCCATTGCTATGAAGGGTCATGGCATGAAGGTCGGAAGCAAGGTTACGGACTGTACACATTTAGAAATGGTGACACACGGTGTGGGGAATGGGACTCTGGCAATTTGAAAATTCCATCGCCCCCACTCACTGATGCTGTCCTTCGAGCTGTTCAGGTAAAAAATAGTTTTCTTGGCATTTATATCTCATTTAATACGGTTTACCTTCTTCTCTGCCTATACTGCTCAATGTTTGAATTGTCCAATGTCTTTATCCCTCTTTCTGATCTTTGCAGGCTGCTAGAAAGGCAGCAGAGAAAGCAATTAAACTGAGGAGTGTAGATGAACAAGTGAAAAAAGCAGTCATGGCTGCAAACAGAGCTGCCACTGCTGCTAGAGTTGCTGCTATCAAAGCAGTACAAAACCAGATGGATGGAAATTTTGTGTCACTAGCTAACAATTGAAGTCTTTTTCTTTTTTCTTTTTTAGCAAGAAGAAGTAACAGTTCCTGGTAAATGTAAATTTACTACGCCAAGTATGAATATTTTCCTAGGCCACCCCGGCAAGCAAACCGCAGCCGGTGGTTTCAAGGTCTAACTTAACCACAATTGTAACTTGTATATAATGAATGTCGTTCACCATATGTAATATCAATGTGAATGAGAGCTTTTTTGAGGATATTAGATTTCGAAAATGATATTTTCAGATCTTCTACGTATAAAAATTTAGTGATAAAAGGCATGAAATTGAAAATTTTTTTTCTCCCTTTCTAAGTTTCATTAATATTTCATCCATACCATTTTTCCGTCAAAAAAAGTTTGCTTGCATAAACCAAAGATTTCGTTCAATTTCATGATAAATCTTTTAAAGTTATACTTCCTTTATATATTTAATTTTTGTATATGTTTTACATAAAATTTAATTTGAATAATGGTAAAACTGAGTAGACAAAACCGTATACTTGGTACTTAGTTGAGTACTTTTAAAATTTTTACGAAAATATACAATATCTATGTTTTATTATTATTATTATTATTATAAAAAGGGAGGTTAATAATATAGGTCGGCCGGAGGCTCGTGTTAAGGCATTATAGGTATTCTTTAGTGGGTGAAAGTAGACCAAGAAATCTTTCATTATTGTGCTGGGACTGCAGTTTAGTCTTGCTTCTTACGACATCATCATTCATATATAGTTAAATAATAAATAGTGGGTAAAAGTAAACCAAAATTAATAAATGAGATTTAGGAAATAAATTTGACTCCTTCCCTTATAATATATATCAATATCAAAATTTGCCGTATGTTCGATCTTAGTCCAATTGGGGTACATCCGATTTTAAAAAAAAAAGTTTTTCGTTCTTAAGGTCTAAACTGTAATATTGGTTAACGGTAAGTTATAATTTTTTAATCCCTTTTTTTAATCGGGATACAAAGATAAATTGAGAAATTTACTTTGAATAAAATGTGATTTAGATTAAGATTTTTTGGGGATTTTTCAAAGATTAAGTATGAAAGATAAAGTGACGTGAATTGGGAAATGGCGGAAAATAAAATGGAGGGGAGTGAGAGTTGAAAGATTGCTTTTTATAAGTAAATTTTGCTCCTTCTTTCGTAAGGAAGAGGAAAATTTTTGTACTTATTGATAAGCATATCTACTAGGACCTAGCTAATAAAGAGTGGAGAAGAGAGTCTCCCTTCCGCCTTCGATGTCGCTCGATTCCACTTCGATTAAATGATCTGATTGATATTTTTCAAATTTGATATTTTCACGCAATATTTAATTTTAATAATTTGTGGAATTTCATTCTTCCGAAATGGTAGTAATTTTCAAACAGATACTGCCTAAGGCATGTCTGCACCGGTTAATATTGAATTGCAACTATAAATTTCAAATTTGGCCTCAGTTTTTCAACCAACGAAAATAGCAGATCTTTTTCCTCTTTCTTGTATTTTCTGCATAGTTTTCAAAAGCAAAAATGTAAGTGTCAAGTGTGATTCTGTTCCATAAATTGAGTTCGCTACCCCATTCCTTTGTTGGCTTGAATTCCATCTCTTTTCTTCTTTGTTTGCGGGAGTTACTCATAGGACGACTCACCGGTAGACTTGGAATTCTGTAATTTGCATTTTTGATATTACAAAAACGTTTTTTTTGTTATTCCTTGACAACAGTGAGGGTCTAATAATTTCTTAAGGACGTATAAAAAACTTATAGCCTCGAAATAATTTTCTACTTGATCTTTCATACTTCTGTTTTAAATATTGTTAAAAATACTGTTCAAACACAGAAAATAACAGATCCGATAATTGCTGAATGCGAAAGCTGCTAAAAGATAACCATCTTTTAATATATATTAACGTGTTTCAGTGCATACACAATACTTCATTATAATTAAAATAAAAATATATATGAGTAAATTGCAGCTACGTTATATATTTTGTGTGAAATATACAGACATATCATTCACTAATTAAATTGATACATGAATTATGTCTGACATTTTTCTTTTTCCTTTTTTAACAACTTACTTAGCGTTTTGCTGGAAAACTAAAAATGTAAGTGAACATTTCAGAAGGACCACAGAATTCCTTTGCTAGAAGTAGACATCATTTTCTTGGAATAATAAGCATTCAGCTGGCAGGTAACGTGTTCAAATTTAAAATTAGTAACGTCTAAGGCTGTGACTGATATGAACTAAAAATATTTTCCTGTGCAACTGTTTAATTAATATTTGATAAATAAATAAATAATATTATTTCAAAATATTTATATAAAATATAACCACACTATATAAAAATTTCGACAGAATGGACGATTGCCGGCAAAAGCTATAAGGTGAGAGTTGTGACAGAGGTGAAGGGTGGGGGAATGGGGGTGTGAGGGGCCGTTGGTGGTAGAGGTGGGGTGATGATGGGAGGAGATAATCAACCTATAATGTCATTCATGAATTTGTTTTTTACATTTCTATATAAAAAAAATATTTTCTGATTTTGAGAAATTTTTTTAATAATATTTTAATTAATATTAAACATGAAAAAAATAAAAAATAAAACTATTTTTTCCCTTATCAAATACAAGTTTGGAACCTAAATGTCATAATTTTTATCTATAGTGCACTTTTTTTAATGCGTTATACAAGAATAAATTAACATTCTTCAGATATTTTCTTTTGTTAGAAGACATAGCCATATGACTTTGGTTAGTTGCATGTTCAAACCCTAGATTGCCTATCATCGTCGCCGCCCTAAATTGCCTATCGAATCTGTGAGATTCTGGTGGCGATGGCCACCACTCTTCCAGGACAACCTCTTCCTAAGGATGATCCATCCACAACGTTGAATTATGCTGTCACATTAAAACTTTTACCTACTCAAACAAAATCAGTGCCTATGAAACAAGTCACCTATTTGCATGGAGAGCCTCGAGTGATATGGGAGGAAGAAGAGATCAATCAGATGATAATAAAGGAGAATTTACAGTTTGCTATTATTGGGAAGTTTTCATATGGATCGCCTGACATTCTTGAACTTAGAAAACTGATTCCCAAACAATGCAATTTAAAAGGAGAATGTAGTATTAGGGTTTTGAATAATAGACATGTCTTCATCAAAGCGGCCAACATGGAGGACTATGTCAATTTGCTATCTAAGCCGGTGTTTTACATCATCCACAGGCAATGGACATATACTATGAGAACTTTGAAATGGGATCCTATGTTTGATCCCGAGGAGGAGACAACAACGGCAATATCATGGATATCTTTTCCAACATTACCTCCAAATTTCTTCATGAAAGAAGCAATTTTTTCATTGGCTTCTTCAGTTGGTAAACCTTTACAAGTTGACATGGCTATGAGAAACCAAACTAGACCAAGTTGTGCGAGGGTTAAGGTTGAAGTGGATTTACTAGGGGAATTCTCAAAGAGAATTAATGTAGGAATAAGATGACAAAATGGAGAGGTGCAGGAAAAGTGAATCCCAATTAAATATGATTATGTCCCTAAATATTGTAAGACCAGCAGGATTCAAGGACATGATGAAAAGGAATGCTTTATCCTACACCCAGAGTTATATCCTAGAGGGAAGGAGGAGGGTCAAGTTGAGAAGGGCAAAAAGAAGAAAGAAGAAGATGTGAAAGAGGTAAAACAACATGAAGGAACTGATGGAGGGAGGAAACATGTGGATAAGAAGTTCCTGACATAAAATAATAGAAAGAAGAAGGATGCAGTGTATGATAGAGGAGTTGGGAGAAAGGAGAAGGAAAAGAGATGGGAACAAAAGAAACAAGAGGAAGATAATGGCGTTCAAACCAATAATAAGTTTGAAGTATTGAAGGAAACTGAACAAGAAGGGGAAAACTCAAATATTCAAAACAAAAGAGATCAGGAGATTTATGATATAAAGAGGAAACTAGTGAATACAAGTCAAACAGAGAATCAATTGGAGAACTCAAATAAAGAAGAGCAGGAGTCAACAAATGATCAAGAAACAACTCTAGTTGTTTGGCAGCCAGGGGACAAATATCAGGAGAATATGATAAAGAAATGGAGTAATGCAGAAGTAATGCAGAATGAAGATAGAGATGATGAAGGGGAAGTTGATGAGAGGGTTCTAATGGCAGATATAACAGAACAAGAAAATAAAGATCTTGTAGAAGAAGGATTTATTGAGGAGAATATCAATAACATTGGGAGGACAGGGGACTTGTCTTAAAGATACATTGTGGATATGAAAAACAGTAACAGAAAGATCAAATCTCAAGTTGCAGTTCCTTTACAGGTACAAACAAGGAGTAGCAAAGAAAGAGCACACAGTAGTGATCAATGATAGACAAATTAATATTTTGGAATGTAAGGTCTGTAATACTCAAAATTCATTTGAGAGATTAATAGACTTAAATAGAAGAAATCATTACTCTTTTGTTGCTTTAATGGAACCTTTTGAGGATCCAGGGAATTTAGATCATTTTAAAGAAGACTAAGTATGGATCATGTAGTGGTGAATACATCTGACAAGATATGAATCTTTTGGAAGGATGGATGGAATGGAGAAGTGGAGCTGGACACTCATCAATAAATAACTATAAGATTTGAAGCCTTTGGGAAAAGGTTTAGAATTTTTATAGTATATGCTAGATGTAGTGCTCTGGAAAGGTTGGAACTTTGGGAAAATTTAGAATACATTGGGGTTTCTAATTCAGATCCTTGGGTTATTGGGGGAGACTTTAGTGTCATCATCAATGAAGAAGAGAAATTAGGTGGATTACCTTTTGTCCAAAGTGAAGGTGTGGACTTTGCTCAATGCTTAAATAATTGTGGCTTGAAGAAACTGAGATATAAGGGTAGCAACTTTACTCGGTGGAATGGGAGACTGGAAGATGAATGTATTTTTAAAATGCTTGATAGAGTGTTGGGTAATAAGGAATTTTTTGATAATTTTCCTGCCAGTGAAGTACATCACTTAATAAGACAAGGCTTTGATCATGCTCCTCTACATGTCATTTGTAATTCTGAAGAGGAGGTTATGGTGAAACCTTTTAAGTTTCTCAATTTCTGTACAAGGCATAGAGATTTTAAGAAGTTGGTGGCAGATAATTGGAAGGTGGATTTCTTTGGTAATCCTTTCTTGATGTTTAAAGCCAAACTCCTTAATGTGAAGAGAGCTTTGGCAATCTGAAGTAAATCCACTTACAGAGACATTTTTCAGAAAATTGCAACTTTGAAAGACACAGTGAAAGTTAGTGAAATTCAGTTGAAAATATCTCCCTCTCAGGAGACTAGAATGAAGTTAAAGAAGGCAGAGGCAGAAATTCAGAGATTCAGAAGCTATGAAGAAGAATATTGAAGATAGAAAGCTGGTATGAGGTGGTTTAAAGAGGGAGATAATAATTTCAAATTTTTTCATTCATATGTGAATGGGAGGAGAAGGAAACTATTTATAGGAGAAATAAGGAATGATCAAGGAGATTTGGTGAAGGAACAGGAGGATATTGGTAAAGAAGCTCTGAAGTTTTTCGAATCACAGTTTCAGGAGACAGGTAATACTTTTGATTCAGCTTTGATGGATAATATCCCTAAAATGATCAACTTGGAACAGAATGAGGAAATGATAAAACTCCATACTGAGGAAAAAGTGAAGAAAATGGTTTTTGATTTGAATAGTGATAGCACTAGTGGTCCAGATGGTTTCTCAGGGAAGTTCTTTCAAGCTAGTTGGGAGATTATTGGCACTGATGTTACTAATATGGTGAAAGCATTCTTCTGTGGGAAGGAATTACCTTAATTTATTACTCATACAAATCTAATGCTAATTCCTAAAAAGAAGAGATCAGAAAGTATGAATGATTATAGACCTATTAGTCTAAGCTTTTTTATTAATAAGATCATTTCCAGAGTTCTTCATGACATAATTCAGATTCATCTGCTTAGAATTATCTCTAAGAATCAGACTGGATTTGTGAAAGGCAGAAGTATTACTGAAAATGTTCTTTTAACACAAGAGATTATAAGGGATATGAATTTAAGGAATAGATGGCAAAATGTAGTGGTTAAGCTAGATATGGCTAAGGCTTCTGACAGGCTGTCCTGGATCTTTGTAACAAAAGTTATGAGGAAGTTTCGTTTCACTAAGGTGGTAATTGATATGGTTTGGAGACTGATATATAATAACTGGTATCCAGTGTTGGTTAATGGGAGGCTTACAAGTTTTTTTAAATCCACTAGAGGGATTAAGCAAGGAGATCCTATTTCCCCAACTCTATTTATTATTGCAGCTAAAGTGTTATATAGAGGATTAAACCGTTTACATGATGATGCTAATTTCAGAGGTTTTGATTTACCAAAGTGGAGCCCATAAATCAATCATCTTGCTTATGCTAATGACACTATACTCTTTTGTTCAGGGGAGAGAAGATCAGTGAAGAGAATGCTGAATATTATATTGGAGTATGAGAAGATTTTAGGGCAGATGGTCAACAGACATAAAAGTTTCTTTTATTTACATGACAAAGCAGCAGCTGTTTTGGGCACAAGACTAAGAAGATGGACAGGGATTTCTCAAGGAAGCTTCCCATTAATATATTTAGGTTGTCCAGTATATTATGGAAGGGGAAAAATGAGCTATTATGAAGAGAACATTAGAAAGATAACAAGAAGAATCATGGCTTGGCAGAATAAATGGTTATCCTATGGAGGGAGGTACATTCTTATTGCTCATGTGCTACAAATTATGCCTCTTTACTTATTGTCTGCTCTCAATCCCCCAAAAGGAGTGAAAATCAGCTGCATAAGACTTTTGCTAAATTTTTTTGGAGCAAGACTGGGGAAGTAAAGGGAAATATTGGATTGCCTGGGAGGAGATGTGTTATCCCAAGAAAGAAGGTGGAGTGGGATTAAAATCTCTTCATGATGGTTCAAAGGCTCTTATGGCTACGTTATGGTGGAATTTCATAACTTCTACTTCTTCTTTGTGGTGTTCTTTCATTTGGAATAAGTATTGTAAGAAAGTCCACCCTATTTTAGCTCATGGTAGAGGAGCTTCAAGGATATGAAAAAGCATGATACCAGCTAGAGAGGAGACTGAGCAGGAAATTCGGTAGTAGCTGAAGACTGGGAATTCAAGCTTCTGGTTTGATAACTGGACTCAGAAAGGGGCACTATATTATTTAGAAAAGATGGATCAAATGACAGAGGAACTGGAAGACAGAGAATTCATTCAAAATGGAGAATGGATAGTAGATAAGCTGAAAGAGAAAGTTTCATTGGAGATGACAAAATATATTGTCGAAAACATAAGACCTGTAATAGGAGAAGAGAATGACAGACCTTGGTAGATGAGAAATTCTTCTGGGAGGTTTACAGTTAAGTCAGCCTTTGAAATGGTGAGGAGAAGAAGGGATGAGAGGCCATGGACTGAATCTGTAGGTCAAAGGAATGCCTTTCAAGATTTGCTTTTTCACGTGGAGATTATGGAAAGGAAGAATTCCTACAGATGACATTTTGAGGAGAATGAACATTCAGATTGTTTTCAGATGTCATTGTTGTGATAATTTTGACATGGAAACAATCAAACATCTTTTTTTAACAGTTCCCATAGCTGAAAAGTTATGGAAGCAGTTTGTTCATTTTGCAGGTTTGAGTATTCAAGGAAGAAATTTGCAACAATTCATAAATACTTGGTATTCAATCCCTGGTAAACAAGGAAAGGTTCTCAAAGTTGTACCAATGATACTGATATGGGAGTTATGGAAGAGGAGAAATGCAAGAAGACATGACAAGGAGGTCACTTATTAAAGATTATTATATCAATGTCAGTATGATATACAACAATTTGTTAAATTGAAGTATCCAGGAAGACATATCCCTTTTCAATGGGAGGATATAATAGAGTACATTCAACAAAGAAGATGTGAGATACAGTATAAGATCATTACATGGAAGAGGCCGGAATGTGGGTGGATTAAGTGTAATACGGATGGAGCTAGTAGAGGCAATCCGGAAAATAGTGCTTATGGGTTTTGCCTTAGAGATTAGAGAGGAAATCTCATCTTTGTTGAAGCTAACTCTATTGGGATCACTACAAATATGGTTGCAGAGGCTATTGCAGTGAGGCAGGCTCTTAAAAAAGCTTATCAATTCAAGAAAGCATAATTTTAGAGACTGATTCACTTGGTCTACAGAAGATGATTTCTAAGGAATAGAAGATTCCATGGGAAATTGCTGAAATAATGGAAAAGATTATGGAGATGATTTCAAGGATAAGGATAAACATTCTGCATGTCTTTAGAGAGGCGAACCAACTAGCAGATGGTTTAGCTAACTATGCATTTTGACAAGAATCAAAGCTAGTATGTCACAATTTTCAACAGTTACCAGTCGAATGCAGAAGAATACTAAATTCAGATAAATCACAAATTCCGCAACTCAGAATTGAAATCAAAAGGGCTAACAGTTGCAGACATCAACAGCGTGCATAGAGCTATTTACATTAAAACCACTAAAATGTTACAAAGTGTTTGTGATCAGTGGTTTTGCTACCATCTACTTCCTAGGGCAACTTCAAAAAGGGGAGCTTACAAAAACAAGGGCATCAGCATGGCAGAGTTAACACGCAGGGGTTATGGAGAGAAGAGGGTTGAAGAGACGCGATTTTTCTCACACCCATCTTCAAAAACCTTACTTGATCTAGCAGCGAGCACCTTGGACTTCCTTGATTCTAGAAGATTTGCCTATCAAAATCAAGTCAATGATAGGTATTCGAATGATAAAGTAAGAAAATCAAGTGTATACTTTTTTGAGCTACAATGGTGCTTGATAATTATTGGTATTAAGTTTATCACCCATAGAAGCAGAAGGAGGAACTTCCGATTTTGGTGGGATGGCATGGTTAAGAAGAAAGGAGATTCGATGCGGCGGAGAAGATTAGGAAAGTAGGGAATAGGATTTCCTTTCTGCCTCTTTATTTTGTTTTTTGATGTAATGACTTTGGTTTAATTCAATAAAAGGGCTTGATGCCCAATATTTTAATTTTAAAAAAAATATTTAACATTCTTCATTAAAATTTGTTATCCGTTCTTTCTTTCATTCTTTAAAAAAAAAAAATGTTTTACATAACACTAAAAAAAGTGTGTTATGTAAACTTTGTTTTTGCTACAGCCTACATAGCAAGTGCGCTCTGTGGACATGTCATTGCAATTATTTTTCTTTAAGCATGTTTATTCATTTCCCTTAATTAATAACTAAATTATATTGCTTTATGTTATTTATTCATAAAAAACTTAACTATCAAATTTTAAAAATAGGAAGTGTGAACGTTTTCACGGTAAAACATTTAATTAAGAAGATTTGAGTTAATTTTTTTATTAAGTTTTTCACAATAAAAGTTTAACTTTTTTCATTATAAAATTAGGGAACTTGAATTGACTTATCTATAATAAAATAAATTAGAAAAGAGTTAATGTGAGCATAGCATATTGTTTGTCATCATCAAAAGGGGGAATTTGTTATTAGAAGAGTTTTGATGATTGACAAAGGGAGAATTTGTTATTAGAAGAGTTTTGATAATTAACTGTAATTGATAAAGTTTTTATAACTGACAAAGTGAACCAGATTCATATGCATACGTGGATGTCAACCAGATTCATATGCATACATATTTATCATCATCAAAAAGGAAAAAATTGTTATGTGAAGATTTTGATGATTGACATAGGTGAACCAGACTCACTACACAACTGAAGGTATTACAAGTGCAAATTTGACTTGGATATGGAAATATCAACTAAGGAAAGAGACAGCTAACACGCGGAATTGAAGAAGTCCAACGCGTACAAGAAAATCAAGTCCTCTTAGGATTCTTTGCAAAAAGCAAGTTGTATTTGACTGAAGAGAGAACCAGATATGTACAAGGAAACCAAATTCTTTAAGGATTCTTTCCAAAAGGCAAGTTGTATTTTGACTAGGAGAGAACCAGATATGGAAAATCTGACTTGAGGGAATTAAGTCTTTTTGGGATTTTTTTTTCTTATTTGGGCTAAGAAAAGGTTTGAGGAAATAAAGTCCTTTTAGGATTCTTTCTCCTTGTTTGAAACAAATTTAGATTTGACAAAAACCACATCCTTTGGTGCTATATAATTATCATAAACAACCACAAAACATTCAGCTATTGCATTGGCCGTCAGGGAGATTATTCTGAAGCAATAGTCGTTCATAGCAAGAATCATTCTCATTGGACCAGGTTACTGTAAGCGAAGAATTGGAGCAGAAGAATTATCCTGTCTTGATTGAGTTTGTTATTTGTATTTTTGAGTTATAACTTTCTCTTCTAGAGTTAGTTGAGTCAAGTTACGTTGGTGTGATTGTGTTGTACTTTAGAAACTAGAGTTTATAGTCTTTGAATAGGTGATTGCAGTTTATGAAAACTGTAGAGATTGAGATACTAGAGTTAGTCCTTTTGATTGCAAAATTGTAGTCTAAAACTTGCTCGTGAGTTGAATAAAATTCTATTCAATAGGTCGTGTTTTTTGGAACTCCCTTGAGTAAGGAGGTTTTTCACGTTACATCTGCGTGTTCTTTATTATTCCGCACTCGTGATTTAATTGAACCAGGTTCAATATCATAGATAGCTGGCGGTGATTTTAGTTAACCAATAAAAAGTTAAATTAACTTTTTTTTTATGAAAAGAGGTAACACAAATATTTTACGATAAAATATTAACATTTTTTGTAATAAAAAATTTGAATGGAGTTCACATTTTTCATTAAGTTTTAATGATAAATTTTTGTATTAAGAAATTATAAAAGTTGTTAGCCTATAAAAGGTTAAATCAAATTTTTCTACGCGCACACAAAAATAAGTTATATCCAATTTTCATGATAATTTTCTTAAATTAAAAATAGAAAATTTTAGTTAAATTTTTAGTAATATAGGAAAAAAGTTAACCTATGATACTTCTTTTTAGTTTAACTCTTTTTTTTTTATCATAAAAAAGTTAACTGAAGTTTTTCATGGTAAATGTTTTTAACTTTTTTTCCCCCTAGTTTTGCAATAACAAATTGCAGTTAAATTTTTTCAATTAAAAAAATAAGATACTTATATTGATATAAAAGGAATATTATTTTTTATAAGCATAAATTAAGTCTTATATATTTGATTATCTTATAAAATAACTACGACACTTAAATTAATACGGACGAAAATTTATTTTTCTTACGCATAAGCGACATTTTAAATTTTCGATTGTCTTAAAAATAATTATAAAATTATTTTATTATAAAAGATATTATTTTCATAAGTATAAAGTAAATCCTATATATTTAGTTTTCTTAAAAAACAAATAATTATAACTATTTAAAAGAAAATGTAAGAAACTTAAATTGATATGAATGGAACTTTATTTTTTTGTAAGTATAAGTTAAATCTTATATTTTTAATTATCTTAAAAAATTATTATACACAAATTTTTATTATACAAGAAAACAATGTAGTATACGTTTTTTTTTTTTAAAAAGTAATTGCAATGACATGATGTGTACAAAGTACACTTGCTATTGTAGCGAAAACACAGTTTGCATAGCGTACTCTTTTAATGTGTTATGTAAATTTTTATTTATTTAAAAAAATTTGAATAACAAATTTTAATGAAGGACATTAACTTATTCTTGAATAGCGCAAAAAGAAAAAGCGTCATAAGTAAAAAAATAAAAAAAAATAAATTGTAAACTCTATTTTTGCCAATTATTGATACTCACTTTGATTTTTTTAATTTTTATTTTTAAATTCATTTAGATTCCGAACCCACCAAACACACCCCAAAAGTGTAATAATAACAAAAACAATGGAGATTGGTGGTAGTAGGGGGAAAATTCAGCACATTAGGCTGATGTGTGAAGTAGTATGTACCCAAAATTTTAAAATATCTATATAACTATTTAATTACACATGCATTCAAGACACAAAGAGACACACATTCAATATATATATGGATAGAGTAAGATATATCTCTTCAATAAGTTGTCTGCTCTGACCGTTAATAGAGCAAGTGGGTTTATTGTTGATCGAATTCCCATGAGCATGTCACACATATGTTGGACATGCCAACGTGAGAAAGACATCAAGTATCTTTTTATCATAAAATTTTGCTTACTTCTTTACACAAAACATCCCGCATTTTTCTAAAACAAGATTCCAATCATCTGATCTGTATCATCTTCTCTTTGTATTAAACTCAACTTCTATTTCTTTTTTCTTTTTTTGCCTTACATACATTTATTAGTTTAATTTGAGTATTTTTCACAACGAGATGAAACAGCTTAATATTTATTTTGTCAAAAAATTTAATTAATGAAAAATATTACAACAAACAAATTTATTATATTAATCCTTTAGTATTGTGAATAAAACCAAAGTAAAGTAATAAGAATAACAATGGGAGCAATTAAAAATAAGTAATTGATAAAATAAAATAGGGAGAGATTCTCTTGATTCTCCTTGCTCGGATGGTGAAAATTGTTAAAAGGAAGTGATGAATAGCCGTATTTACAAAAAAAACAATCGTAAAGTTATTAGTGATCATGTGAAAATTTAGATAGTTACAATCGTGGGAAAGTGAAAATTTTATAGGGTTGCCTATACTAACTACGTTTAGTAATCTCCTCTTGTTTCATTATATGATAGGATTGCATGAGTTAATGAGCTTAAATATGATGCATGCACAACAAGCCAAGCTGAGGAGTTCAAGGGCTTTTCATCAAGTTGCTACTTCGGAAGCTTGAAAGGAACTTGGAATGAAGGCTTCAATTAATACAACGCCCCCATAAAAAGAACGTAAGTGTATAAAATTGTACCCTATGTAATATAGTTGTTATACCCCAAAATTTTTTTCGTTTAAATTGAATATGTATGTACATATGTTGTGGGTGAAAACAGTATACATTGTACAAAATAGAAGAACCGGGGGTTGAATATGTGAATGGCTCGACAGGTGAAGGGACGGGACACGGCAAGGCCAGACTGCAAGGGGCTGCATGACGTAGGCTATTTTCCTAACAATGGCCTAGGCGCCGCGCCCCTTTGCCACCACCTCATGTTTTTGCGTGTGTGTGTGTTTATATTATGTTGTGTAAGTTAAGTCATTTATTTTTATAATGCAAGGCGGCAGCTCGTCCAACACCCAAAATTCTCTCTAGGTTTCTACAAGTTTAACGAATATTGAAGTATCAAGACTTTATCAAACATTGATTCCTCTCAGATAAAGGTTTGTGAGGCTAGAAAGAATGTGTCTATAGAGTTGTATCGTTGTTTTGGCTCGGATTGGTAGAGCCCTAACTAGTTGATATCTGGGGGAAAATTCTTCTAATGTTGTTAGAATCATCTACAAGTTGTGGTAAGTGTTTCCTACATTTTAATTCGTAAGAATATATGAGTTTGCGCAGAGTTAAAGTTATAATAATTACGTCTGTTTATTGTGTTTTATGTGATGTTGTTGGGTGTTATTCGAAAGAAGTATAGCCATGGTTTGACGGACTTTGAGTTGGAGAATTGGAAGAGTTACAAGTTTGAGCAACAAGGTGTTACTGGTTGAGCCGAAATTCAAGTTATAAGGTATATAAAGGTTCCTCTTCTTCCTTCCTTAAGAACGAGTCTAAGTTAATGTTAGAATTGATATAAAGTGTTCCTAATACATGTGAAAATGAGATATATAGAGTTGTCCACAAGTTGTGAAGTATGTATTGAAGTCATTACGAATATGAAGATTCATGTGAAGCATGTGGTTGTGAAGCGAATGAAACAAATCCTACTATAATTACTGTAGATGTAAATTGAGTCTGGAGACCCCTGATGTGGGCAATATGATATGGTCCTTTGTGTTACATTATATATGTAAGCGTTGTCTCTGTTTTTATGCAAATTGAGTAAAATATCTGAAGAGACGAATTGTTTGGTTGAAATATAAATTGTGGACATAATGTCAAGTAAAGAAGAAACGGTTAATGCAAGTTATGTGATGTAAGAAGGTACTCATAATGGATATGTCTATATAGAGCCAAGTTTATGATGTAAAAGTTGGAACGCTAATAAGAGCGTGAGTTAAGAGGCATATATAATAAAATTCTAGCACTGTCAAGTTATGTGGAACTAAGTTATCTATTTCTTTCTTCTTCTCTCACTAAAGCTGTTAGGAGTTATCTTAATATGAAGATTGTATGACTAATATGATCCCTATGTCATCCTAGTCCTATGAAATATTGGTTAAGCAATAACAGAAATATTAAGGCTACTTGAACAACTTGAGAAGTATACTCGTGTTAATGTGTATGGATCTAAGTTGTGTTATGAAGATCAAATGATAGAAATGACTTAAAGTTAAAGATCTGAATGTAAGCTTCCTAGTGTCATCGAATATTTGATAAGTCTATCTACTCCTAGTCTGTGGTATATTCTTGTAACACCCCAAAAATTTCTGAGATCAGATCTGAGGCATGAGACGAAGAATACAACATAATTGCACTAGATCACAGGACGAACCGTCAAGTGACCCTTTAGGATACTTGACGGATTGTCAAGTGATCCGTTAGATGTGGAGAGTTGGAGAAATTTTGAGTTTCATAGAGTCTTGATGACTGGGGGAGTTACCAATTAAGTGTGATGAAGAATCGTTAAGAGGAGGCATTAAGTGAGGATCCGAGAAATGAAATTTTGCTCCAGGGGTGACAGATGGATGGCGACGACCTGTCATCTGGATCAACAGGTCGTTAAGTGACCCGTTATGTTTGCTGGAGTAAAATTCTCATCCGATTTATTAAAGGTATTTTCGTACTTCCTATGTTCTTAACTCCTAAAATAAGTCGTTTTGAGCTCTAAAAGGGTGTATTGGAGGGTTTTACTTAGTCCTAACCCTCATTCTCTTCCAAACATCTGAAGTTGAAGATCAAATCTCCTTAAGTCCTCAAGCAATCAAGGTCCTCTCTCTTCTCCAAATTCTCTTGGATTTCAAAGTCTAGAAAGATCTCTTCAAGTACAGGTATGTAGGGTCATGAATGGGGAATTTCTTCCACCCTTACACCCAATTCAAACTCACTTTCATGAATTTAAATTCTCCATTTATGATTTTATAAATTTCTAAGGTTAGATGAAATTCTCATGATCTTCTCTGAATTCAATTCTCTTATGATTCAATCCATGATTTATGATTTTAACTACATAATTTCTATTAAAATCTCTCATAAATCTATATTCTTAACGTTATGATGAATTACTCAATTATGCTTGAATTTCATGAATCTCAAGCTTATGTTGTCACACCCCGCCTTGGGGGGTATGACTGGCACCTGGTGCCCTACTAGGACCTGAACTGCTGAACTGCTAAGCCTGGGCACATCTGGTGCCTGGCTGGCTCTAACTCACATTTCTGGAAACAAAGGGCTATATAACGGCTGTAAACACAGCCCCCGGCCCATTGGCCTATAGCCTCCTGTACCTGTACTAACAACTGACCAGAAACATGTCAATATAGGGAAACCTATGCGGGCCGACAAGGCCACCATGTTGTCTAGTTATCTATAACTTAACCATGAAGTACTGGATAGCTACGTGACCGGCAAGGTCACCATTACTGTCAAACTATGGCCCCACACGGCCAACATAAAGGAAACACAAGTACTAACAGCTATACAACTGCACGACCTCACACGACCGGCTCATCTGACCACAGAGAAATATATACAGACTGCAAGCCTCTAAGAGTAACAATAGAAATGATCAGGACAGGGCCCCGACCTACCCGTACTATACAACAAAAGAAAATGGAATACATCTCTGGAATTCAGTCTCCGGATTACAGGAGCTGAATACTCAATCGCTGACAGGAATCACGCGGTATCGCCTGCTCGTCTATGAGTACCTGCAGGAAAGTAATGCAGCACCCCCACGGGCATCAGTACCGCTGGTACTGAGTATGTAAAGCAATAACTGAAAGAAATATCTGAAAACAACAATATAACTGATGAAACTGAAGTAGGAAGGAATAGATTAACTGTCTGATAATGTAAGTCATACCTTCTCTCAGTTATACTGGAGGGAGTAGGAGTCATAACTGGAGACGTATCGTTCTACTGCCGATCGACTCGTATCTACTATAACACGGCATAAGATACCATAACATACATAGCACACACAAACCTTACCCGGCCCCCATAAGCCGGGGGGTACAACCAGCACAGAATCTATACCCCTACCCCGGTCATCCCATCTCCTATAATAGCTATAAGCATCCCGCCGGTCCCCTGGGTATGCACTTGGGCTCGCTGAGCCCCTGACTATAACTGTACCTGAGTCCGAAGGACTCCTGAATCAACACCTCGGGCGTATCCGCTCAACGGGGGTGTATAAGGGCCAACCAAGGCACAATATGGGGAAAACTGGCATCCCATCTTCGTCCCCTGTGGGACGGCATGCCACTCTATAGAGCGATGTATCCTCGTCCTCTGGCGGATGAGTCGATACAGCTATTAACCCTGGGGCGGTCATGGATGCTAGGTAATCCAACCCCGAACAATACAACAGTCTCAACTAGTAATACTATCTGCATATACCACATACTGAAGCTAATGATAATAAAGTGTTTGTACATACTGCATGCTGAACTAGTGATAGTGATATGTACGTATTTAATACATGCTGAGATTGGTAATAGTATATATATATAAATATAATCTTCTGCCATACTGTACTGAGTCTAATGCTGAACATGATATAGCTTTTCTGCTGGAAACTATGCTGTATACTGAGTTTCTATAGTAACATGATTTACTATTCCTAACATGCTTCCCAACTCCATTTTAACTTATCATTCTATTTCTGAGATGCCTTACAGATACTACATTACTCTACTGGGTTTCAACTGAATACAATGATATCCTAACATTCTGTGTCAGATCACATACAGAGCACGCTGTGCAGTTCCCAACACTTGTATTAGAATCTATGTCGTGCTAGCAAGTTTCACGCAAGTTATAACTCGATACTTCTAATATCGTACCAACATTCGTAATAAACATGACACATGACTTCTGAACATTCTATTGGCCTTTAAATTACTGTACTGTACCGAGATTACTTAACTTGCCGAGGAAACTAGCTTTACATACCTTATCCTGGAACTATCCGTCTGTCGGATGAGGCTCGGCCAGTACTTCAACTATTTCCTCCCAACTGCATTCATAAATATGTCAATTAATACTAAATACAGTTTTATTGTAAAGAGAAACGTCACTTTCGATATAGTTTATAGCCTAAACTTAGGCTTATCGAAAGACGATCGAAAACTCGCTATTTTCCAGAGGTCCAGAAGGGAGAAATATTCACTTCACAGCTAGGAACACATAGACACTAGTTTAGAGCAATTCCACTTACCTTAGCTCGGTAGCTCAACGATTCGTCGGCCGTATTTCACGAAACTAAATCCGTAGGAATGCTCTCTACTGCTAAATAACTCAGTATCTGAGGTTAATTTGAGTTTGGACAATGTTTAGCAGCGTAATCGGACGAAAATTATCTTACCTCCTTCGTTCTTTTCTCCTCTCTGCTCACTGCTCTCTGTTTCACTGCAAATTATAAGTTTTTACTGATTTAAAACTGAAGTGGGGCTTTATATACTTGGGCCTAGACAAGGCCAACGTGTCACAGAGCCAACGCGGAGGCTCCACCTCCGTGACACACTGCCATCGCGGAGGGGCTCTGCCTCGGCTCCTTCCGCGATGGTTCGACAGGTTTCTCGTCCAATCTTTTTCCGGGCCTTTCTTTAGCACGTATGACTTTCAAATATGCTTAAACAACGTGTGAATAGGTCATTTAGGTGCTGGAAATTCTACGGGGTATAACATTCTCCCCCTCTTAAGAACATTCGTCCTCGAATGTACACTGCTATCTAGAGGACTACTTAACTTACTTTCTAGAAAAATTTCGGCAGACTTTCCCCTGTAATATGGACTATAGCAAAAACCTGAAATGCAGAAAAGTCCAACACCGGCATTGCACGTAATATTTTAAGATCCAGTGGATAACTAAGTATCAATCTTTCTCATTCACACACATACAACTATAAGGTACTGCATAAGTAATAATACGGACATACCTGTCGCCTGACTAGGCCTGAAATAGGTGAGGGTAGCTGGCTTTCATATCTTCTTCAGCTTCCCACGTCATTTCCTCACGGTTCCTGTTACGCCACAATACTTTGACAGACGCAACATCTTTAGTCCTCAACCTGCGAATCTGTCTGTCTAAGATAGCTACGGGAACCTCTTCATATGCTAACTCTACTGTGACCTGGACGTCCTGAACTGGAACTACTGTAGAAGGGTCCCCTACGAACTTCCTCAACATAGATACATGGAATACTGGGTGAACAGATGCTAACTCTGGAGGCAAGTTCAATTCGTATGCAACTCGGCCTTTTCTTCGCCGAATCTGATATGGCCCAATGAATCTCGGGCTAAGCTTGCCTTTCTTGCCAAATCTCATTACCCCTTTCATCGGAGACACTTTCAGATATACCCAGTCATTTACCGCAAATTCTAGATTTCTGCGCCGCATATCTGCATAAGACTTCTGGCGGCTCTGAGCAGTCAGTAAACATTCTCGGATAAGCTTTATCTTTTCCTCTGACTGTCGAACAATGTCGGGGCCAACCAATGCTGATTCTCCTATTTCAAACCAGCCCACCGACGATCTACATTTTCGCCCGTATAATGCCTCGAAAGGCGCCATCTGGATAGCTGAATGATAAATGTTATTATAAGCAAATTCAATCAATGAAAGATGCTCATCCGAGCTACCCCCAAAATCTAGCACACACGCTCGTAGCATGTCTTCGAGCGTTTGGATAGTCCGCTCAGCCTGCCCATCTGTTTGAGGGTGGAATGCTGTGCTCAAATTGATCTGCGTTCCCAAACCCCTCTGGAACGACTACCAGAATCTAGCTGTAAACTGTGCTCCCCTATCTGAAATGATGGATACCGGCACTCCATCTAATCTGACTATTTCTCTGATATATAATTCGGCATAATCCTCAGCCGAGAAGGTAGCCTTCACTGGCAGGAAATGAGCTGATTTTGTTAGCCTGTCAACTATTACCCAAATGGAATCATTTCTGCGTCTGGTACGGGGTAACCCTGTTACAAAATCCATGTTTATCATTTCCCATTTCCACATAGGCACCGCTATATCTTGCGTCAAACCGCCCGGCTTCTGGTGCTCTGCTTTCACTTGCTGACAGTTAGAACATTTAGATACAAATTCAGTGATATCAGCTTTCATACCTGGCCACCAGTAAATGTCTCTGATGTCGTGGTACATTTTCGTCGCTCCTGGATGGAGGGAATAGCGAGCGTAATGTACCTCATGCATGATCCGCCCACGAAGCCCTGAAACATTCGAGACACAGAGGCGGCCCTTACAGCGTAACACATCATCCTCAGTCATTTGGAAATCTGACTCCTTACCTTTCTGAATTCTATCTCTGAGCTGGACTAAATTAGGGTCCTCATACTGTCGTTCTTTTACCTCTGTAACTAATGATGACACAGCAGAATTCTGAATTACTGCTCTATTATTTTCTGTTTCCATTACTCGAACAACTAACCCAGCTAACTGATGAATTTCTTTGGCTAACTTCCGTTTCTCAGGTCGCAAATACGCCAAACTCCCCATTGACTTACGGCTCAGGGCATCTGCTACAACGTTAGCTTTTCCTGGGTGATACAGAATATTCACATCATAATCTTTTAACAGCTCCAACCAGCGGCGTTGCCGTAGATTCAACTCCCTCTGAGTGAAGATGTACTGTAGGCTCTTATGATCTGTGTAAATATCAACATGGACGCCGTACAGGTAATGCCTCCATATCTTTAAGGCGTGGATTACTGCGGCCAATTCCAGGTCGTGGGTAGGGTAATTCTTTTCGTGTTTCCTCAGCTGTTTGGAAGCATATGCAATTACTCTACCATGCTGCATCAACACACAACCTAACCCGACGCCTGATGCGTCGCAATAGACTGAATAACCTTCTGTGCCTTCCGGCAATGCTAATACTGGGGCGGAAGTTAATTTGTCTTTCTGTTCCTGGAAGCTCTGCTCGCATGCCTCTGTCCATTGAAACTTTGCTGCTTTCTGTGTCAATTTGGTTAGGGGTGCCGCAATGGTCGAAAACCCTTCAACGAACCTCCTGTAATACCCTGCCAACCCCAGAAAGCTACGAACTTCAGTTGGAGTGGTAGGCCTAGGCCATGACTTAACTGCTTCTATTTTCTGCTTATCTACCTGTATACCAGTATTCGACACGATATGCCCTAAAAAGGCCACTGAGCTAAGCCAGAATTCACACTTAGAAAATTTAGCATTCAACTGACGGTCCCTGAGAATCTGGAGCACTGTCCGCAAATGAGTCCGGTGATCTGCTTCAGAGCGAGAATACACCAGAATGTCATCAATGAACACTATCACGAACAAGTCCAGGAAAGGTCTGAAAATACTGTTCATCAGGTCCATGAAGACTGCCGGGGCATTCGTTAACCTGAAGGACATGAGTAGAAATTCAAAATATCCATATTGGGTCCTGAACGCTGTCTTAGGAATATCTCTCTCACGTACTCGGACCTGGTGATATCCGGACCGCAGGTCAATCTTAGAAAAGTATCTGGCTCCCTGCAACTGATCAAATAAGTCATCAATTCTGGGGAGCGGGTACTTGTTCTTTACCGTAACTTTGTTTAATTGCCGATAATCTATGCACATTCGGAGCGAGCCATCTTTCTTTCTTACAAATAAAACTGGCGCACCCCACGGTGAAGTACTCGGCCTGATGAAACCTTTATCCAATAAATCTTTCAACTGCTCTTTTAATTCTCTGAGTTCTGCAGGAGCCATACGATAGGAGGAATCGATATCGACTGGGTGCCTGGTAATAAATCAATAGCAAAGTCTATTTCCCTTTCTGAGGGAATACCAGGTAACTCATCCGGAAACACATTAGGAAATTCATTCACTACCGGAACAGACTAGAGCGTCAGAAATTCTGCTTGGACATCCTGGACTCTGACCAGATGGTAAATACATCCCTTAGATATCAACTTTCTCGCCTGAAGGTAGGAAATAAACCTACCTTTTGGCGTAGCAGTGCTGCCCTTCCACTCTAGCACTACTTCTCCCGGGAAGTGGAATCGGACCGTCTTGGTCCAACATTCAACGTTGGCAAAACACGGTACTAACCAGTCCATACCCATTATGGCATCGAAGTCTATCATTTCTAACTCGACCAGATCTACTGTGGTCTGACGGTCAGCAACCTCTACTGTACACCCGCGGTAGATTCGGTTAGCTGTGATAGAGTCACCGACGGGCGTAGATACTAAGAAGGGCTGCTGCAATAATTCTGGTGCAATACTAAACTTTCGTACCACAAATGGAGTAATATAGGACAAAGTAGACCCTGGATCAATCAACACATAAGCAGGGTGTGAGCAGATAGTTAACATACCTGTCACAACATCAGGTGACGCTTCTGAATCTTGCCTCCCTGATAAAGCATATGTGCGGCTTGGACCCGCACCTGTACTGGAGGCCCCTGATCTGCCCCGACCCCTGCCTGCTGAAACTGAGGGCCTGCGCCCAGTCGAGGATGCTGTAGCTCGTGACCCTGCAGATGCCCTATCCTGTCCATCTCGGTCCTCTCGGCCTCTGGCTGGGCAATCTTTCATCAAATGGCCTTCTTGGCCACAAATATAACATGCGGTGGAACCATACCTGCATGCTCCAGGATGGCGTCGACTGCATATAGGGCAAAGTGGTAGGGTATACCTACTCTGCTCCGCCCTCCTCTGTAATGGTGAATCTGCCATCTGCGAACCTCTACTAGTCTCTGACCGCCCCCTGCGGCTGAATCTACCCCCCTGCGACTGTGGCGGAGGCGGGGGTCTGGGCGGCCTGTCTAACAATTGTGGCCTGGGTCCTCCCCGGGCCTCCCTCTGTAACTCAACTGGCCTGTCCCGACGACGCTGTTCCTGATTGACTCTTCTGACCTCCCGATGTCGCTGTTTGATGCCCTCAATATTCTGGGCAAATGCCTGAATTTGAGCAATGTCCATGTCCTCTCGCAGTGTGGCCGTAATGCAAGTCTCAACATATTCTGGATTCAACCCCATGATGAAGTGGTGTACTCTGGATGCCATGGTATCAACAAAGGCTGGTGCAATCGAGCCAAAGAATCAAACCGTAAGGAATATTCCCGAACACTCATGGCCCCCTGCTCCAGATGTAGGAACTGGTCTACCCGGGCCTGTCGAATCTCCCGCGGCAGATAATGATCCAGAAAAGCTCCTGAAAAGCTGGACCAGACCGGAGGGGAAACGTTTCTCCCTCAGGATCTTTCCCAGCTTTCATACCACAACACGGCGATGTCCCGTAACCAAAATGCTGCCAATTCAACTGATTCTGTAGGCGTGGCATGCATAACCCTGAAGATTCTCTGCATTTGATCCAGAAAATCCTGAGGGTCCTCTGTCCGGTCCGTACCTGTAAACTGTGGGGGATTCAGAGCTAAGAACTCTCGGACCCTCGAACTACCGGGCCCTCCTGATGACTCCGCAACTGTAGACGGCATTGGCTGACGCTGAGCAGCCATCATCTGTGCTAACATAACTACAGCACTCCTAACCTCCTGGTCGGAAGGTGTCGGTATAGGGACTGCTGAAGGTAGTGTCGCCCCAAGCGGCTCCTGATGTGGTGGAGACTGCTGAGAAGGCTGGGATGATGCCTCCGTAGTGCCCTCTGATCGGGCTATTTCTAAATGAGGGTGAGGCAACCTGCTGGTGCCTTCCCGTGCTGCAATATCTAAGCTCCGACCTGTGATAGGATGTCGCTGGTCTGACATTATCTGTAACCAAAGAATATAGTAAGCTTTTAGGGACTCAACCCTATATTGTATCGCTCTACAGCACGACTGAATAAGAATAAAAGACAACCATCCTATCATGCCTTGCAGCCTCCTACCCATAGTATGTGGTGCACAACACATCCATGGACAGGACTCTACTTAGCATGGCTTGCAGACTCCCTGGGATACGACCTGCTCTGATACCAAGTTTGTCACACCCCGCCTTGGGGGGTATGATTGGCACCTGGTGCCCTACTAGGACCTGAACTGCTGAACTGCTAAGCCTGGGCACATCTGGTGCCTGGCTGGCTCTAACTCACATTTCTGGAAACAAAGGGCTATATAACAGCTGTAAACACAGCCCCCGGCCCATTGGCCTATAGCCTCCTGTACCTGTACTAACAGCTGACCAGAAACATGTCAATATAGGGAAACCTATGCGGGCCGACAAGGCCACCATGCTGTCTAGTTATCTATAACTTAACCATGAAGTACTGGATAGCTACGTGACCGGCAAGGTCACCACTACTGTCAAACTATGGCCCCACACGGCCAACATAAAGGAAACACAAGTACTAACAGCTATACAACTGCACGGCCTCACACGACAGGCTCATCTGACCACAGGAAAATATATACAGACTGCAAGCCTCTAAGAGTAACAATAGAAATGATCGGGACAGGGCCCCGACCTACCCGTACTATACAACAAAAGAAAATGGAATACATCTCTGGAATTCAGTCTCCGGATTACAGGAGCTGAATACTCGATCGCTGACAGGAATCACGCGGTATCACCTGCTCGTCTATTAGTACCTGCAGGCAAGTAATGCAGCGCCCCCACGGGCGTCAGTACCGCTGGTACTGAGTATGTAAAGCAATAACTGAAAGAAATATCTGAAAACAACAATATAACTGATAAAACTGAAGTAGGAAGGAATAGATTAACTGTCTGATAATGTAAGTCATACCTTCTCTCAGTTATACTGGAGGGAGTAGGAGTCATAACTGGAGACGTATCGTTCTACTGCCGATCTACTCGTATCTACTATAACATGGCATAACATACCATAACATACATAGCACAACAAACCTTACCCGGCCCCCATAAGCCGGGGGGTACAACCAGCACAGAATCTATACCCCTACCCCGGTCATCCCATCACCTATAATAGATATAAGCATCCCGCCGGTTCCCTGGGTATGCACTTGGGCTCGCTGAGCCCCTGACTATAACTGTACCTGAGTCCGAAGGACTCCTGAATCAACACCCCGGGCGTATCCGCTCGACGGGGGTGTATAAGGGCCGACCAAGGCACAATATGGGGAAAACTGGCATCCCATCTTCGTCCCCTGTGGGATGGCATGCCACTCCGTAGAGCGATGTATCCTCGTCCTCTGGCGGACGAGTCGATACAGCTATTAACCCTGGGGCGGTCATGGATGCTAGGTAATCCAACCCCAAACAATACAACAGTCTCAACTAGTAATACTATCTGCATATACCACATACTGAAGCTAATGATAATAAAGTGTTTGTACATACTGCATGCTGAACTAGTGATAGTGATATGTACGTATTTAATATATGCTGAGATTGATAATAGTATATATATATAAATATAATCTTCTGCCATACTGTACTGAGTCTAATGCTGAACATGATATAGCTTTTCTGCTGGAAACTATGCTGTATACTGAGTTTCTATAGTAACATGATTTACTATTCCTAACATGCTTCCCAACTCCATTTTGACTTATCATTCTATTTCTGAGATGCTTTACAGATACTACATTACTCTACTGGGTTTCAACTGAATACAATGATATCCTAACATTCTGTGTCAGATCACATACAGAGCACGCTGTGCAGTTCCCAACACTTGTATTAGAATCTATGTCGTGCTAGCAAGTTTCACGCAAGTTATAACTCGATGCTTCTAATATCGTACCAACATTCGTAATAAACATGACACATGACTTCTGAACATTCTATTGGCCTTTAAATTACTGTACTGTACCGAGATTACTTAACTTGCCGAGGAAACTAGCTTTACATACCTTATCCTGGAACTATCCATCTGTCGGACGAGGCTCGGCCGGTACTTCAACTATTTCCTCCCAACTGCATTCATAAATATGTCAATTAATACTAAATACAACTTTATTGTAAAGAGCAACGTCACTTTCGATATAGTTTATAGCCTAAACTTAGGCTTATCGAAAGACGATCGAAAACTCGCTATTTTCCAGAGGTCCAGAAGGGAGAAATATTCACTTCATAGCTAGGAACACATAGACACTAGTTTAGAGCAATTCCACTTACCTTAGCTCGGTAGCTCGACGATTCATCGGCCGTATTTCACGAAACTAAATCCGTAGGAATGCTCTCTACTGCTAAATAACTCGGTATCTGAGATTAATTTGAGTTTGGACAATGTTTAGCAGCATAATCGGACGAAAATTATCTTACCTCCTTCGTTCTTTTCTCCTCTCTGCTGACTGCTCTCTGTTTCACTGCAAATTATAAGTTTTTACTGATTTAAAACCGAAGTGGGGCTTTATATACTTGGGCCTGGACAAGGCCAACGTGTCACGGAGCCAATGCGGAGGCTCCACCTCCGTGACACGCTGCCATCGCGGAGGGGCTCTGCCTCGGCTCCTTCCGCGATGGTTCGACAGGTTTCTCGTCCGATGTTTTCCCGGGCCTTTCTTTAGCACGTATGACTTTCAAATATGCTTAACCAACGTGCGAATATGTCATTTAGGTGCCGGAAATTCTACGGGGTATAACATATGTATCATGGCCGGACTCGGGCATTATTTTCATGGCTAGTCCACGTATGTTATGCAATTTATGGATATCATGATTTCTAACTAGCCCATGTAAAATCAAGTATGTTTTACAATTATGATATGAGCACTATGTATATTTTGGGCGTAATATTTAACACCGAATATATCGGGGTTCAGAGCATCCAGGTCTCAAAACTACGTGCCACTATAGGTATGATAGGGGTCCTCGCTAGAGAGTGTTTTCCACAATATATTTTTGATGAACAACTCATGTATATGACCATCTCACGATTACGATTTATAGCATGTTATCTTTATTCTCATGTTTTACTTATCTTGTAAACTCAGTATATTCAAAGTACTGATCTCATACTTTTGTGCTATATCATCTCATGATATAGGTTCAAATGACCAGTCTCAGCCCCATCACTAGATTCTATCTGCTTCCAGCTTCAACAGTTTTGGTGAGTCCTCATCATCCGAGGGTGACAATTTTAATGTATGTTCTTTTTATGTCTTTCAGTTTTCAGACTTAGTGGAGCTAGTTGGGGGTGTTTTTCCATCATCTCACCTTGTGAGTTGAGGCTTTCAGATAGGGATATTTAGATATTCAACGATGTTGGCTTATAGTCTTATTTATGTTTTATGACATCTTAGACCTTAGCTTATGCCTTATGTTATGCTTTACTTTCGCTTAGTTTATGCTTTTGATTATGTTATGCATGAGCCATAGGTTAGCTTCGATCCCTTCATGGTTCTAGGTCCCGTGTTACATCTGGGGTCTATGCTAGGATAGTGACAAACTTGATATCAGAGCAACAGGTTTAGGTGTGTCCTAGGGTGTCTGAAAGCCGCGTTAAGTAAATTATTTTTCATGGGTATAAAACGCGCCACACTTATGAGAAAGAGACTACTAGATGTTTTAGAAAACTTTCCTTCTTTCATGATCTATGTTATGCGACGAAGTTTAACCCTCTATGTTCTTCTAACTCATGCTATACGGGTTTGCATAAATGTCTCTCTGTAGAGTTAATGGAAGGAATGGAAATGGAAATGACCACGAAAATAGCAATGGACATGGGCATTAGCCAGCCCCACCAGCTCCAGCGGACCCTTTGAATGAGCAGGTGACACATGCCGAGTTTAGGGTTGCTTTCCAGATGCTGGCCTAGGCTGTGATAGCACAGGTCAACCAATAGGCAATTGCACCTACGAACCCCAATGGGGGTGCTGCGGTGGCAAGAGTGCGAGACTTCACCAGAATAAACCCACCAAAGTTTCATGGTTCCAAGGTGGATGATCCACAAGAGTTTACTGAGGAGATCCAAAAGATTACACAAATTATGGAGGTTTTAGGAGAGGAGAGTGTAGATTTGGTCTCCTATTAGCTGAAGGGGGTAGCTCACCTTTGGTTTTGATAGTAGAAGGTATCACCTAATGTAGGTGCAGTTCCTGTTGACTTGGATTAGTTCGTGACAGCCTTCTTGGACAGGTTCGTTTCCCGAGAGATGAGGGATGCCAAGGTTGATAAGTTTATCAATCTGAAGCAGAACAAGATGCCGGTTCAAAAGTATGCTTTAAAGTACACTTCGGAGATGGTTGCCAAGCCAAGGGCTCAAATAAGTAAGTTTGTGTCTAGGGTCTCAAATTTAATGTTCAAGGAGTGTGGGACCGCTATGCTCATTAGTAACATGGATATCTCTCGACTCATGCCCAGCAGATTAAGGAGGAGAAGCTTAAGGAGAAGGAGAGGGAGGCCAAGAGGGATAGGATCGGATGCTTTGAGTACTCCCAGCAGAGGACTCGACAGTCTCAATAGAGATCATCAGCACCAGTTCCATCATCAGCCAGTGCCCCATCTAGGCCGAAGGTGATCAGAGAGGTAGAGCATCAGGCTCTAGAGGTCAAAGGAGCATGTCAGGGGAACACACTTTCCTAACTTGTAGGAAGTGTGGTAAGAACACCCAGAGGAGTGCTTGATTGACTCAAATGCTTGCTTTGGGTGCGGGAAACTCGGATACAGACTCAGGGATTACCTTTCAGCTAGACAGGATAACGGTAGAGGCCGTGCCCCAGCCACTACTTCAGCAGATCACCCACCTCAGTAGAGCACATATTCTAATTTCAGTGGTGGGCAGTGCCAGAATTGGTTCTATGTACTATCATCTCGCCAGGAGCAGGAGAGCTCACAAGACGTGGTCACTAGTATGGTACGAGCTTTTCATCTTGATATTTATGAAGTGCTAGACCTAGGGGTCACATTATCCTTTGTGAATCCTTATGTTTATATCAGTTTCTATGTTAGCCTCAAAATCCTCTTAGAACCCTTCTCAGTCTCTACTCCTATTGGTGAGTCGGTTATAGCTTGACAGGTATATAGAAATTGCCCTGTCACCATTATTTGAAAAGTCACCTTAGCCAACTTAGTGGAGTTAGATATGACAGACTTTGATGTTATCTTCATTATGGTTTGATTATATGCTTGCTATACTTCAGTTAATCATAGAACCCGATTAGTAGAGTTTCGATTTTTGGGTGAACTAATGGGTAGTTCAGCAGTGTCTGTCGGTCACTTTGTCTCCTACCTTAAGGCTAGGAAGATGATATCTAAGGGGTGTGTATACCATTTAGTTTGGGTTAAGGATTCTAAGTCCAAAACCCTAATTCTTCATCATTCCTGGTGGTATGTGAATATCTAGAGGTGTTCCCAGATGATTTACCAAGAGTCCCTCTCAATCGGGAGATTGACTTTAGTATCGACCTTCTCCCTGATACGCGACCCATATCCATTTCTCCTTACATAATGTCCTAGTTGAGCTAAAAGAGTTGAAAGAATAGTTAAAGGATCTAGTAGATAAGGGTTTCATTAGACCTAGTAAGTTCTCATAGGGTGCTCCAATCCTCCTTGTTCGAAAGAAAGACGGTTCTCTCAGGATGTGTATCGATTATCCTCAATTGAACAACGTTATAATTAAGAATAAGTATCCCTCCCTACGATTGATGACTTGTTCGATCAGATTCAGGGTGCTAAGTGCTTTTCAAAGATAGACCTCAGACCCGACTATTATGAGCTCAAAGTTAGGGAGTGTGACATTCTGAAGACAGCCTTCTGGACTTTATATGGTCATATGAGTTTGTATTTATGTCTTTTGGACTAACAAATTTCCCTGCATCTTTTATGGATTTGATGAATAGGGTGTTCAAGCAGTACTTGAATATGTTCATCATTGTTTTCATAGACGACATCCTTATGTATTCTCGGAGCAAGGAGGAGCATGTCACTCACTTGAGGACTATGCTACAGAATCTTAAGGATCATCAGCTGTTTGCTAAGTTTAGCAAGTGTGAGTTTTGGTTGTAGTAAGTTGCATTTCGTTTCCATATGGTGTCTAGCGAGGGTGTTCAGGCAAACTTCCAGAAAATAGAGGCGGTGAAAAACTAGCCTAGACTTGTCAGCTCGACTGATATCAGGAGCTTTTTTGGTTTAGATGGGTACTATCAGAGGTTTGTAAAGGAATTTTCATCTATTGCTACACCTTTGACTAAGTTGACTCAGAAGAAGGCCAAATTTCAGTGGTCTGATGTTTACAAGAGAAACTTTCAAGAGTTAAAGTGTTACACCTCGTAAATTCTTGACATTTAGATGGCCTATTCGCATGTTGGTTAAGAGTTTTGTAATGTCACACATGCTAGAAAAAGGCCAGGGGAAAGACCGGACAAGCACCACATCGAACCATCGCAAGAGGAGGCTGGGCAGACCCCCTCCGCGATGGCCAACGTGTCACGGAGGGCTCACCTCCGCGTTGGCCGGCGTGTCACGGAGGTGAGGTCCAGCCCCAACTATATAAAGCCTCTACTTCAGCTTTTGTTAGATAATTATCATAATTTCTGGAGAGTAACCAGAAAATAGAGGGAACGATAGATTTAGGTGAAATTCCATCCGTTTACGCTATTAAACACGACCCAAACTCGAATATCTTGGGTAGTGAAGTATTAAGTTGTCGGGAGCATTCCTGCGGAGTTAGTTTCGTGAAATTCGGCTGGCGAATCGTCGCCCTACCGAGATAAGGTAAGTGAAATTGCTCCAAATTAGTGTCAATATTCTCCTAGCCCTAAAGTGAGTATTTCTCCCTTCTGAACTTCCGAGAAATAGCGAGTTTTCGGCTGTTTTTTGATAAGTCAAAGTTTGGGCTATATATACATTCAAAGTAGCATTTTCTTTCGGAATATTGATAAATTTACTTCTAATTGTGATGAATGTGAATACAGTTAGAAGAAATAGCTGAATATTGACCGAGTTACGCCAGTTAGCCGGAAAGCCGACAATTGAGGTATGTAAAGCCAGTTTCTTCGGCAAGTTAGTAATTCTAGTATAGTAAAATAGAATAAATTCCAGAAGGAAGTTCTAAAAGCCGAGAATTAAGTATGTTTGTATTATTATGCCATATTCAGAATAAAAGTCAGTAAACTAGTATTCAACAGCGAGATATTATTTCAGACTCAGTACCAGATTCAGTCTAATTCAGCCAGAGATTCTGAATAGAATATCAGAACATGAACAGTGTTATCAGACTTATTATATATGTTATATGTGATTAACGTTGTTTGTAGAGACCTGATTGGTGTATGTGGGCACCCTTAGAGCTTCCTTGCCGCCCCAGGGTTAATAGCTGTGTCGACTCGCCCGCTAGAGGGTGAGGATACGTCACTCCAAGGAGTGGCATGCCGTACGCAGTAGGAAGAAGATGGGATGCAGCATTCTCCATAGCAGGCTGATCAGCATTATAGCATACCCTGTCGAGCGCTTGCGCCCAGGGCACAGATTACAGATTACGGATACAGATCTCAGATTACAGTTACAGGATTCCTCCGAACTCAGATACAGTTATAGTCAGGGGCCCAGAGAGCCCAAGCTGCATACCTAGGGTGTCGGCGGGGTACTCGTAGTTATTAGGTGAGTGGAGTGAATTTATTTTTGGATGGTTTGGCCCGGGTAGGGGTATATAGATTGCGTGTTGATTGGCACCTTCCGGCTTATGGGGGCTGGTATAGGTTCTTGTATGCTCTCTCTATATATATATATGTTACGTATTAAGTTGATAAATAGCAGGACGCCGCATCGACATGTATGATTCTTATCTTCTTGCCAGTACAATTAAGCTCGGTACAGATTCTGCTATTCCAGACAGTTTTAGTTATCCTCTGTCGTTTCAGTAACTACCAGTTTACTATTTATCTTTAGTTATGTTCAGTTTGCTTTGCATACTCGGTACCAGTGGTACTGACGCCCATTTTGGGGCGCTGCATTACTTGCCTGCAGGTACTCATAGACAAGGAGCCGATCCCTCGTAATTCCAGCCAGCCACAAAGTCACCAGCTCCTGTCATCAGGAGCTAGATAGCTAGAGGTTTATTTCTTTTATTTTTTTGTATAGTATGGGTAGGCCGGGGCCCTGTCCCGACCATCTTATCAGTATTCTTAGAGGCTTGCGGATTGTATATTCCCTATGGTTAGCTATGCTGGTCGTGTGAGGCTGTGTGTATGTTTTAGTTTGCTTATGATGGCTGTGTGGGGCCTTATTCAGTTGGTAGTGGTGATCTTGTTGGTCACGTAGCAGTTTAGCACTTGTTTTCTTGATTCAGAAATAACTAGACAGCATGGTGGCCTTGTCGGCCCGCATAGGTTCCTTTATACTACTGTTGTTCTGGTTAGCTATTGTTGTCTTACAGGTGTCTATAGGCATAGTCGGCCGGAGGCTGTATTTATAGCCGTTATATAGCCCGTTGGTTCCATGAACCCAGAGTTAGAGCCAGCCTGGCACCAGAATTGCTTAGGCTCAGTAGTCCAGCGGTCCAGGTCTTAGTAGGGCACTAGGTGCCAGTCATGCCTCCCAAAGCGGGGCGTGACAAACTTGGTATCAGAGCAGGTCGTATCCCAGGGAGTCTGCAAGCCGTGCTAAGTAGAGTCTTGTCTATGGACGTGTTGTGCACCACATACCATAGGCAGGAGGCTACAAGGCATAATAGGATGGTTACTCTTTCTTCATATTAAGTCGTTCCATAGAGCAGTACAATATAGGGTTGAGTTCCTAAAACTTATCATACTCTTTGTTTATAGATAAAATGGCAGACCAGCGACATCCTGTCACAGGTAGAAGACTGGATACCGCAGCAGGAGAAGGCACCAACAGGATGCCTCAGCTTCACTTAGAATCAGCCCGATCTGAGGGTGGTACAGAGGCATCATCATGACCTTCTCAGCAGTCCCCACCTCACCAGGAGCCACTCAAAACGACACCGCCTCCGACAGTTCCTTTACCCACACCATCTGATCAGGAAATTCAAAGTGCAGTAGTTATGTTGGCATAAATGATGGCTACTCAGCGCCAGTCAGTGCCACCCATAATAGTAGAGTCATCAGGTGGGCCCGGAAGTTCGAGGGTCTGAGAATTCTTGGCACTAGGTCCCCCGCAGTTCACAGGGTCGGATCAGGCAGGGGACCCCCAGGATTTCCTGGACCAGATGCAGAGAATCTTCCTGGTCATGCATGTGACATCTACAGAATCAGTTAAGTTAGCGGTATTTCGGCTGCGAGATATTGCTGTGTTGTGGTATGAAAGTTGGGAAAAGTCTTGAGGGAGAGATGTTTCCCCTCCGACCTGGTCCAGCTTTTCAGAGGCCTTCCTGGATTGTTATCTGCCACAGGAAATCCGACAGGTTCGGATGGATCAGTTTTTACATTTGGAGCAGGGGGCGAGGAGTGTACGAGAATACGCCCTGCAGTTCGATTCCTTGACCCGCTATGGTCCAGCCTTTGTGGACACCATGCCATCTAGAGTCCACCGGTTTATCATGGGTCTGAATCCGGAATATATTGAGGCATGCATGACAGCTACGCTTGGGGAGGATATGGATATTTATTGGGTGCAGGCCTTTCCCCAGACTATTGAGGGCCTTAGACAGCGGCAACAGAATAGCAGACGAATAAATCAGGAGCAGCACCGTAGGGATAGATCAGATGAAATACAGAGGGAGATTCAGAGAGGAACTAGGCCACGGCTGTCGGATAGGCTACCTAGACCCCCACCTCCATCATAGCAGCAGAGGGGTAGATTCAGTCGCAGAGGACAGTTAGAGTCCGGCAGCAGCTCTCGAACGGTAGATTAACCTCAGTAGAGGAGGGCAGAGCAGAGCAGGTACACACCCCCACCTTGCCCTATTTGCAGCCGACCCCACACTGGAGCTTGCAGATATGGCTCCACAGGGTGTTATATATGCGGGCAAGAGGGTCATGTGATGAGAGACTGTCCAGCCAGGGGTCAGGGTGGCCGAGATAATCAAGACAGGGCGTCAGTAGGGCCGCGAGCTCCAGTAGCCTCGGTAGGGCGTAGGCCCTCAGGTCCAGCAGGTAGAGGCCGAGGTAGATTAAGGTCCTCTAGTTCAGGTACGGGCCCAAGCCGTACCTATGCATTACCAAGGAGGCAGGACTCCGAGGCGTCTCCAAATGTGGTAACAGGTATGATGACTATTTGCTCACACGCTGCTTATGTATTGATTGATCCAGGATCTACTTTGTCCTACGTTACCCCATTTGTGGCTCGAAAGTTCAGTGTTGTACCAGAGTTGCTTCAGCAACCCTTTTCAGTATCTACACCCGTCCGTGACTTCATTATAGCTAGAAGGGTATATCGAGGGTGTACAGTAGAGGTTGCTGATCGTCAAACTACAGTAGATCTGGTAGAATTAGAGATGATTGATTTCAATGCCATTATGGGTATGGATTGGTTAGTGTCGTGCTATGCCAATGTAGAATGCTGGACCAAGACGGTCCAATTCCACTTTCCAGGGGAGGCAGTACGAGAGTGGAAGGGCAGTATAGCTACGCCAAAAGGTAGATTTATTTCCTACCTTCAGGCGAGGAATTTGATAGCTAAGGGATGCATTTACCACATAGTCAGAGTCTAGGATGTTCGGGAAGAGCCTCTGACTCTCCAGTCTGTTCCAATGGTTAATGAATTCCCTGACGTGTTCCCAGATGAGCTACCTGGTATTCCCCCAGAAAGAGAAATAGATTTTGATTTTGATTTGCTACCAGGCACTCAGCCCATATCAATCCCTCTATATCGTATGGCTCCTGCTGAACTCACAGAATTAAAGGAGCAAATGAAAGATCTGTTAGATAAGGGCTTTATCAGGCCGAGTACTTCACCTTGGGGTGCGCCAGTTCTATTTGTGAGAAAGAAGGATGGCTCGCTCCGTGTGTGTATAGATTACCGGCAGTTGAATAAGGTTATAGTTAAGAATAAGTATCCGCTTCCCAGAATAGATGATTTGTTTGATCAGTTACAGGGGCCCAGATATTTCTCCAAGATTGACCTACGGTCCAGATACAATCAGGTTCGAGTTTGTGAAAGGGACATTCCAAAGACTGCCTTCAGGACCAGATACGACCATTTTGAATTCCTAGTCATGTCCTTTGGGTTGACGAATGCCCCAGGAGTATTTATAGACCTGATGAACAACATCTTCAGACCATACCTGGACCTGTTCGTGATAGTGTTTATTGACGATATTCTGGTGTATTCTCGCTCAAAGGCAGACCACCAGGATCATTTGCGGACAGTGCTCCAGATTTTCAGGGACCGTCAGTTGTACGCCAAGTTCTCTAAACGTGAATTTGGTTGAACTCAGTAGCCTTCTTGGGGCACATCATGTTGGACACAGGTATACAAGTAGACGTACAGAAAATAGAAACAGTAAAAACGTGGCCCAGACCTACCACTCCGACTGAAGTCCGTAGTTTTTTAGGATTAGTAGGGTACTACAGAAGATTTGTTGAGGGATTCTCCGCCATAGCAACACCTCTAACTAAGCTGACGCAAAAAGCAGTAATGTTTCAGTGGAAGGAGGCATGTGAGAAGAGTTTCCAGGAATTGAAAGGTAGGTTGACCTCCGCCCCAGTATTAGCATTGCCAGAAGGTACAAAGGGGTTATGCAGTTTACTGTGACGCTTCAGGTATTGGGTTAGGATATGTGTTTATGCAGCATGGTAAAGTAATTGCTTATGCTTCCAGATAGCTGAGGAAACACGAAAAGAATTATCGTACCCATGACCTAGAACTAGCCGCAGTGATCCATGCCCTAAAGATATGGAGACATTACTTGTACGACGTCCATGTGGATATTTTCACTGATCATAAGAGCCTACAATATATCTTCACTCAGAGAGAGTTGAATTTGCGACAGCGCCGCTGGTTGGAATTGCTGAAAGATTATGATGTAAATATTCTATACCACCCAGGAAGAGCCAACGTAGTAGAAGATGCCCTTAGTCGCAAATCTATGGGAAGTTTGACATACTTGAAGCTTGAACAACAGGAGTTGGCAAGACAAATACACCAGTTAGCCAGTTTAGCCGTTCGCGTAGCAGAAACAGAGGACAAATGAGCGGTAATTCAGAACACCGCAGTGTCGTCATTAGTTGTGAAAGTAAAGGAACGGCAGTATGAGGATCCTGACCTGGTTCAACTTAAAGAAAGAGTTTAGCAAGGAAAAGCGTCAAATTTTCAGGTAATTGAGGATGAAGTGTTGCGATGTAAAGGCCGCCTTTGTGTTCCAGGTATTTCAGGGCTTCGCCAGCAGATTATGAGCGAGGTATATTACGCCCGCTATTCTCTCCACCCAGGCACGACGAAAATGTACCACTATATTAAATAAATCTACTGGTGGCCAGGTATGAAGAGGGAAATAGCAGAATTCGTAGCCCAGTGTCCTAACTGCCAGCAAGTAAAAGCAGAACACCAGAAACCAGACGGATTGACTCAAGACATAGTTGTGCCTCTTTGGAAGTGGGAAACAGTAAATATGGATTTTGTCGCAGGACTACCCCGTACCAGACATAGAAATGACTCGATTTGGGTAATTGTTGACAGACTGACAAAATCAGCCCATTTTATGCTAGTAAGGGCTACTTTCTCTGTCGAAGATTATGCTGAGTTGTATATCAAAGAAATAGTCAGACTGCACGGTGTTCTAGTATCCATTATCTCTAACAGAGGGGCGCAATTTACAGCTAAATTTTGGAAAATCATTTCAGAGAGGCCTGGGAACACAGATTAACCTGAGCATAACTTTCCACCCTCAGACAGATGGACAGGCAGAACGCACTATTCAGACGCTCGAGGATATGCTGCGAGCGTGTGTTTTAGACTTTGGAGATAGCTGGGATGAGTACCTACCACTTATTGAGTTTGTTTATAACAACAGTTACCACTCAGCTATCTAGATGGCGCCCTATGAGGCTTTGTATGGGTGAAAATGCAGATCGCCAGTTGGCTGGTTTGAAGTAGGAGAGTTAGCGCTGATTGGGCTGGATATTATTCATCAGTTGGAAGAAAAGGTAAAGCTTATCAGAGTACGCCTACTGACTGCTCAGAGCCACCAGAAATCGTATGCTGATGTGCGGCGCAGAAACCTGGAATTTAACGTGAATGACTGGGTGTTTTTGAAAGTTTCTCCAATGAAATGGGTGATGAGATTCGGCAAGAAAGGTAAGCTCAGCCCGAGATTTATTGGGCCTTATCAGATTCGTTGAAGAATAGGCCAAGTGGCATACGAGTTGAACTTTCCTCCAGAAATAGAGTCTGTCCATCTAGTTTTCCACGTGTCCATGCTGAGGAAGTATATAGGAGACCCCTCTAGAGTTGTCCCAGTTCAGGATGTCCAGGTTACGGAAGAGCTGGCTTATGAAGAAGTTCCAGTAGCCATACTGGACAGGCAGATTTGCAGGTTGAGAACTAAAGATATTGCTTCTGTCAAAGTATTATTGCGTAACAGTAACCGAGAGGAGATGACTTGGGAAGCAGAGGAAGATATGAAACTCAGATATTGTCAACTGTTCCAGACTTAATTAGCCAGAGGTATGTTAGTATTTTTGTTTGATGAATTACTTTATATTATGTGAATAAATGAAATAGTTGGCTTTTGTGATGAATACTAGTGTTGCGTGGAGTACCTGTATTGGACTTTTCTGCATTTCAGAATTTTTGAGATAGTCCATGTTACAGGAGAAACTCTGCCAAAATTTTTCTAGAATAAGTCAAGTAAGTTGAAATTCTTGCAAGTAGAAGTTTACATTCGAGGACGAATGTTCTTAAGGGGGGAGGATGTTACACCCCGTAAATTCTTGGCATTTAGATAGCCTGTTGCATGTTGGTTAAGAGTTTTGAAATGTTACACATGCTAGAAAAAGTCCTGGAGAAAGACCGGACAAGCGCCATGTTGAACCATCGCGAGAGGAGGCTGGGCAGACCCCCTTCGTGATGGCCAACGTGTCACGGAGGGCTCACCTCCGCATTGGCCGGCGTGTCACGGAGGTGAGGTCCAGACCCAACTATATAAAGCCTCCACTTCAGTTTTTGTTAGATAATTATCATAATTTATAGAGAGTAACCAGAAAACAGAGGGCACGAGATATTTAGGTGAAATTCCATCCGTTTACGCTATTAAACGCGGCCCAAACTTGAATTTATCTTGGGTAGTGAAGTATTAAGCTGCCGGGAGCATTCCTGCGGAGTTAATTTCGTGAAATTCGGCCAGAAAATCATCCCCCTACCGAGATAAGGTAAGTGAAATTTCTCCAAATTAGTGTCAATATGCTCCTACTCCTAAAGTGAGTACTTCTCCCGTTTGGACTTCCGAGAAATAGCGAGTTTTTGGCTATTTTTTGATAAGTCAAAGTTTGGGCTATATATACATTCAAAGTAGCATTTTCTTTCGGAATATTGATAAATTTACTTCTAATTGTGATGAATGTGAATACAGTTGGAAGAAATAGCTGAATATTGGCCGAGTTACGCCAGTTAGCCGGAAAGCCGACAACTGAGGTATGTAAAGCCAGTTTCTTCGACAAGTTAGTAATTCTAGTATAGTAAAATAGAATAAATTCCAGAAGGAAGTTCTAGAAGCCGAGAATTAAGTATGTTTGTATTATTATGCCATATTCAGAATAAAAGTCAGTAAACTAGTATTCAACAACGAGATATTATTTCAGACACAGTACCAGATTCAGTTTAATTCAGCCAGAGATTCTGAATAGAATATCAGAACATGAACAGTGTTATCAGACTTATTATATATGTTATATGTGATTAACGTTGTTTGTAGAGACCTGATTGTTGTATGTGGGCACCCTTAGAGCTTCCTTGCCGCCCCAGGGTTAATAGATGTGTCGACTCGTCCGCCAGAGGGTGAGGATACGTCACTCCAAGGAGTGGCATGCCGTCCGTAGTAGGAAGAAGATGGGATGCAGCATCCCCAAAGCAGGTTGATCAGCATTATAGCATACCCTGTCGATCGCTTGCACTAGGGCACAGATTACAGATTACAGACCAGATCTCAGATTACAGTTACAGGAGTCCTCCGGACTTAGATATTGTTATAGTCAAGGGCCTAGAGAGCCCATGATGCATACCCAGGGGGCCGACGGGGTGCTCGTAGTTATTAGGTGAGTGGAGTGAATTTTTTTTGAATGGTTTGACCAGGGTAGGGGTATATAGATTGCGTGTTGATTGGCACCGTCTGTCTTATGGGGGCTGGTATAGGTTCTTGTATTATATATATATATATATATATATATATATATATATATATATATATATATATATATATATTACTTATTAAGTTGATAAATAGCAGGACACCGCATCGACAGGTATGATTCTTATCTTCTTGCCAGTACAGTTAAGCTCGGTACAAATTCTGCTATTCCAGACAGTTTTAGCTATCCTCTGTCATTTTAGTAACTACCAGTTTACTGTTTATCTTCAGTTATGTCCAGTTTGCTTTGCATACTCGGTACCAGTGGTACTGAAGCCCGTTTTGGGGTGCTGCATTACTTGCCTGCAGGTACTCATAGACGAGGAGCCGATCCCTCGTAATTTCAGCCAGCCCACAGAGTCATCAGCTCCTGTCATTCGGAGCTAGACAGCTACAGGTTTATTTCATTTCTTTTGTTGTACAGTATGGGTAGGCCAGGGCCCTGTCCTGACCATCTTATCAGTATTCTTAGAGGCTTGCAGATTGTATATTCCCTATGATTAGTTGTACCGGTCGTGTGAGGTCGTGTGTATATTTTAATTTGTTATGATGGTCGTGTGGGGCCTTATTCAGTTGGTAGTGGTGATCTTATTGGTCACGTAGTAGTTTAGCACTTGTTTTCTTGATTCAGAAATAACTAGACAACATGGTGGCCTTGTCGGCCCGCATAGGTTCCTTTATACTGTTGTTGTTCTGGTTAGCTGTTGTTGTCTTATAGGTGGCTATAGGCCTAGTCGGCCGGAGGCTGTATTTACAGCCGTTATATAGCCCGTTGGTTCCATGAACCCAGAGTTAGAGCCAGTCTTACACCAGAATTGCTTAGGCTCAGTAGTCCAGTAGTCCAGGTCTTAGTAGGGCACCAGGTGCCAGTCATGCCTCCCAAGGCGGGGCGTCACATAAAGGCTCGACTTATTTCTGCTCTGATCTTGACCCTTACAGAGAGCACAGATGGCTTTGTGGTGTAGTATGATGCCTCTAGATTTGGCTTCGGATGTGTATTGATGCAGCATGGGAGGTCATAGCTTATGCCTCAAGACAACTTAAGACTCATGAGAGGAACTACCCAATGCATGACCTTAAGTTAGCGGCAGTGGTGTTTTCCTTGAAAATTTGGAGGCACTATTTGTATGGGGTGCATGTCGATGTGTTCATGGATCAAAAGAGTCTTCAATATGTATTTACCCAAAAGGACTTAAATTTGTGGCAAAAGAGATGGCTTGAGCTTCTCAAAGACTATGACATGAGTGTCCTTTACCATCCGGGCAAGGCCAATGTAGTGACAGATGCTCTTAGTAGGTTTTTCATGGAGAATGTTCCCCATATTGAGGATGGGATGAAATAATATGTGAAGGATGTCCATCGGCTTGCTCGCTTAGGGGTTCTCCTTACCGATTCAGCAGGGTGTTATCGTGTAGAATGGAGCAGGGTCTTCTTTGGTGTCAAAAGTTAAGGCAAGACAGGACGAGGATCCTATCTTAGTGAAGATAAAGGAAGCTTCTTGAAATTAGGAAGTGGAGGTTTTCTCCTAAGGGGGAGATAGTGTACACCGATATCAGGGCCGATTGTGTGTCCTGGATGTGGATGACTTGAGAGAGAGGATGTTGAGAAAGGCTGATAGCTATTGATATTCTATCAATCTAGGTGCCACCAAGATGTGCCATGATTTATGGGAAGTCTACTGGTGGAATGGCATGAAGAAGGACATTGTAGAGTTTGTGGCTAAGTGTTCGAATTGCAAGCAAGTGAAGGTTGAGCATCAAATATTGGGAGCTATGTTTCAGGTATCAGTATTCCTACTTGAAAATGGAAAGAGATGAATATGGACTTTATTGCAAGGTTGCCACGGATGCGTCGTCAACATGATTCTATATGGGTGATCGTAAACCGGATAACCAAGTCAGCACATTTTCTACCAATTAAGACTACGGACTCAGTCGAGGATTACGCTAGACTTTAAATTCGGGAGTTGGTCAGGTTACACGGGGTTCCATTATCCATCATCTCAAATAGGGGTACTCAGTTTACTTCTCAATATTGGAAGTCGTTTCAAAAGGGCCTTGGTACTCAAGTAAAGCTTAGCACAACTTTTCACCCGCAGACAGATGGTCAGGCTGAGTGGACTGTTCAAACTCTTAAGGATATTTTGAGAGCTTGTGTGATTGATTTCAAGGGTAGTTAGGATGATCATTTGCCTTTCATCGAGTTTGCCTACAACAACAACTACCACTCAAGCATTCATATGGCTCTATTTGAGGCTCTTTCTGGGTGAAGATGTAAATCACCTATTGGATGGTTTGAGGTAGGTGAGGCCACTTTGATAGGACCAGATTCAGTTCATGAGGCTATAGAGAAGGTTTAGCTCATCCGAGAGAGGTTGAGGATAGCTTAGAGTCACCCAAAATCATATACGGATGTTAGAAGGAGGGAGCTTGAGTTTGAGTTGATGATTGGGTGTTTTTGAAGGTTTCACCCATGAAAGGAGATATGATGTTTGGTAAGAAAGGGAAGCCTAGTCCCCGATATGTTGGCCCTTACAGGATTCTACGGTGGGTTGGTAATGTGGCTTATGAGTTAAAGTTTCCCTCAGAGTTAGCATCAGTGCATACAGTTTTTCGTGTATCCTTGTTGAAAAATTGCATAGGCGATCCAGCTCTAGTCGTTTCGGTGGAGAGCTTTGGGGGTGATGGATACCTTTACCTATGATGAGGTTCTGGTTGAGATTCTTGACCATCAAGTTCAAAAGTTGAGGCACAAGAAGGTAACTTCGGTGAAGGTGTTGTGGAGGAATTAGCCAATTGAGGGGGCTACATGGAAAGCTGAAGTAGATATGATGGCCAAGTACCCTCACATTTTCCCCTCCAACTCAGTTCCAGCATGAGGTACTAGTTTCCTCCTTAGAACTCTATTCAGTTTCAAGTCCAGTTCATGTCTCTCAGTTCCTTTCATGTGTTAGTATGCATGCATGTTTCATGAATTCAGTTCAGTCATGTATTTCAGTTTGAAGTCAGTCACTCATCATATTTCAGTATATAGCCTATTAGTTTTGGGATGGTAGTTCTTTCCCTGTCCTTCTAGACTACTTAATCTCCATTCGAGGATAAATATTCCCAAGGGGGAGATGATGTAATACCTCAAAAGTTCCTGAGATCATATCCGAGGTATGAGATGAAGAAAACAACAAAATTGTACCAGATCATAGGATGAACCATCAAGTGACCCATTAGGACACTTGACGGATCATCAAGTTATCCATTAGGTGCCGAGAGTTGGAGAGATTTTGAGTTTCAGAGAGTCTTGACCACTGGAGGAGTTACCTATTAAGTATAATGACGAATCGTTAAGAGAAGGCGTTAAGTGAGGATCCGAAAAAATAAAATTTTCCAGGGGTGACAGATGGAGAGGGACAACACGTCTAGTGGACTAACAGGTCGTTAAGTGACCCGTTTTGTCTGCTGGGGTGAAATTATCATCCGAGTTCAATAAGTTGTCTTCTCTGACCGTTAGTAGAGCAAGTGGGTTTATTGTTGGTCGAATTCCTACGAGCATATCACACATAAGTTGGACATGCAACATGAGAACACATCAACTATCTTCTCACCATAAAATTTTGCTTACTTCTTTACATAAAACATTCCACATTTTTCTAAAAGAAGATCCCAATGATCTGATTTGTATCATCTTCTCTCTGTATTAAACTCAACTTCTACTCATTTTTTTGCCTTACATACATTTATTCTTTTAATTTGAGTATTTTTCACAATGAGATGAAAGAGCATAATATTTATTTTATCAAAAAAATCAAATAATGAAAAACAACATAATACACAAATTTATTGTATTAACCCTTTAGTATTGTGAATAAAACAAAAGTAAAGTAATAAGAATAATAACGCGAGTGATTAAAAATAAATAAATGATAAAATAAAATAGGGAAAGATTCTCTTGATTCTCCTGGCTCAGATTGTGAAAATTTTTTAAAAGAAATAATGAATAGTCATATTTACAAAAAAAACATTCGTAAAGTTATAAGTGATCATATGAAAATTTAAGTACTTACAATCGTGGAAAAGTGAAAAATTTAATAGGGTTGCCTATTCTAACTCATTTCAAAATGTCCACATGTTTCATTATATAATAAGATTGTGGGAGTTAATGAGCCTAAATGTGATGTATGCACAACAAGCCGAGCTGAGAAGTTCAAGAGCTTTTCATCAAGTGCTACTCCAGAAGCTTAAAATGAACTTGGAATGAAGGCTTCAATTAATATAGTGCTCCCACAAAAAGAACATAAATATATACAATTGTACTGTATGTAATATAACTGGTTCACCCTGACATTATTTTCATTTAAATTGGATATGTATGTATGTATGTATGTTGTGGGTGCAAACAATACACATTATACGAAATAGAAGAATCGGGGTTGAATACGTGAACGAGTTCATGGTTCCTACCTTTGGCAAGATATGGACACCCTTCCGACTAGGGTTACAGGTTGGGCTCCTGATGTGCTGTGAGTTTAAAACACTTTCGACACTTAAATATGAGAAAATAGCATGGACTTAGGAATGTTTATATGGATATGAGGTGTTTTTACTTTGTTATCAGAAAAAATAGGTGTTGGAGCAAAAATGTGCAAAAGATACATAAAAGTACAGAAAATCAGCCAGGGACCAATCTCAGTACAGTCGTACCTAAATTGTACGAGTCGTATTAAGATTCGTGGAAAACCTATGAAGGCTGATATAATGTGAAATCAGAGTACAATTCTCAATACGAGTCGTACCAAGATGGTACGAGCCGCAACTGGAGTCATGGAAAACTTCAGAGAAAATTTGCACAAGCAGTCTCTCGGTATGGGTGGAACCCACAGATTGTAACATCTACTTACGACCCGTACCATGAGATGTGGGGAGCTTCAGTAATTCTTAAAGAATTGACAGAACTCCAGATGCAACAAGCAATTATGAGTTGTAGGAGCAAGGTACGAGGCGTACCATAATACTCGTGAAAAATTCTCAGAGTCAAGCTATGGATGGATTGTACGACTTGTAGGACTAAGGTACGAGTCGTACCAGTTGCCAACACTTAGTCAATTTTGCAGCAGCCAAGAAATGTACGAGAGCCAGGTACGACCCGTACAATCCTGTTACGGGTCATATGATCAGTCGTAGGACGAGTCGACACCAGATATGGAAATTTTTCTGTTAGCTTAGGAAAAGATTTCTGATGTCTGTATAAATACCTTTTATGTTTCTTTTTGTGAGAGAGGTGAGTAGACGTGTGATTACATTAAGAGAAGTATATTTTGTGAATTATTATCAAGTTTTGGAGAGCAATTCCTGAGATCAACACTTGGTTTTATCAATTATTCTTGATTTCGTTTATCAATATTCAAAGCGGGTTTTCTTTCAATTATTGTTGTAAGTACTTAATTATGTGTTTCTCTATGAATGCTAATTACAATCTTACAATCATAAGAGGCTAAAACCTCCACGACTAGGGTTTTGGGAACCATGGTGGATTAACGAAATAGGGTTACACAAAGTGCTTGTATTGTATTCTCTTCATCTTTAAATGTTTCTTAACGGTATGCAACATTAGGACTTGCCCGAATTTTTTACTTGCTTGAACCTAGAGAAGTAGAGATTAGGAAAAGAGAATTACAACAAAGGCTTGACTTTTATGATCATTGTATAACTTGAGCTACGGTCATAGAAAAGTTAATTTTGGACATATTGATAACGGTTAGTTTGAAATCACTCATGAGACCTGGCCCGGTGATTGAGTATAGTCATTCAATAGGGACGAACCAGTCATTTGGATGAACCCTAGTTATCAATTCTGCATGTAAACATTGGGATTGATCACGTGTGTATACCCGAAGTAGTTATGAACCTATAGGAAACACTTACCCTAGTTATTTGTAAATCTTGATAACAACCACAATTGTGATCTTGTTTTATAATTGTTTTTCTTTATATCCCCCAATTTGGAGATAACTTACCAATAAATTTAAGTACCGGCATTAGTCTAGATCTTATCTTATTCCCTGTGGGTTCAACCCCAACCTCTTTGTTGGGTTCTTTATTGACAATGTCAGATTCATACTTTGCCAAAAAGTGTCAGTTTTAGCATTATCATCTCCAAGTGTGTTCACATTGATATGTCGGCTATGAGGATCTTTCATTGTTCCTCATGTTTTAAGTTGTTCATTTTCAGGATTTACGATATCATGTTTTATTGTATTTTGACTCATTGATTAGTCTATGAGATTTTACTTATGTTTTCAAAAACATGTTAAACCTTGTGATTTTTACTGTCAAACCTTGAGTCATTATACTCTAGTTTATGATGAACAACTCATGTTTGTGACTATCTCACGATTATGATTTATAGAATGTTGTCCTTATTCTCATGTTTTACTTATCCTGCATACTTTGTACATTCAAAGTACTAATCACATACTTTTGTGCTATATCGTCTTATGATATAGGTTTAGTTGACTAGTCTTAGCCCCTTCATTAGATTCTATCGGCTCCAGGTTCAGTAATTTTGGTGAGTCCTTATTACCCAAGGACGATAGTTTTGATGCATGTTCTCTTTATGTCTTTCAATTTTTAGAGTTTTGTAGCTAGTCAAGGGTGTTGTCCCATCAGATCACCTTATGAGTAGAGGCTTTCAGACAGGGATGTTTAGATATTTAGCGATGTTGGTTTGTAGTCTTGTTTATATTTTATGACATCTTAGACCTCCTCTTATGTCTTATATTATGATTTACTTCTGTTTAGTTTATGCTTTCGATTATATTATACATGAGCCATGGGTTATCTTGGAGCCATTCGTGGTTCTAGGTCCCTTGTTACGTCTAGGGTTTATGCTCAGTTCGTGACACCTCTAAGCCACTAGTGGTCATTATCAGGGATGGTAATTATGTATCTAGGATAATCCTCATGTTATCTGAAGACCAGGAAGTCCCCTGGAAGTTACTCAACTAAATAAATATAAGTTCATACATTACTCAAAAGTCTCATAAGTGGTAAATCTGCAGTTACAGACAGTAATAGCTGATTCTTGATCCTTAGTATACTGAGTTCCAATCGCGCCCTCCCCTAGTTTGAGGCGTGATAATAGCTGAATGAAACATGAAATATAAATGAAGTAAAAAAGACAACCAAGAATAATAGTTATATCATGGAATGAACTTAAAAGATTAAAAATCAGTAGGTTAACCTTAACATTTTCATCTACCGTAATCATTAAGCTTATTATTATTGGAGCTTTCTGAGTTTAATTGACATAAACCAGCATGGGAGCATATGAAGCCAAATCTCTGCCTGATTAGTTAAGCCATCTCATATCTTGTCGAGAAAGAAGACATTCATAACATGTTACTAGAATAATTTCATAATAAGACCTTATCAGGGGCATATTAGGATTCACCCAAATCAACGGTATGATCCTTAACCGATGTTGATGTCACACCCCGCCTTGGGGGGTATGACTGGCACCTGGTGCCCTACTAGGACCTGAACTGCTAGACTGCTAAGCCTGGGCACATCTGGTGCCTGGCTGGCTCTAACTCACATTTCTGGAAACAAAGGGCTATATAACGGCTGTAAACACAGCCCCCGGCCCATTGGCCTATAGCCTCCTGTACCTGTACTAACAGCTGACCAGAAACATGTCAATATAGGAGAACCTATGCGGGCCGACAAGACCACCATGCTGTCTAGTTATCTATAACTTACCACGAAGTACTGGATAGCTACGTGACCGTCAAGGTCACCACTACTGTTGAACTATGGCCCCACACGGCCAACATGAAAGAAACAGAAGTACTAACAGCTAACAACTGCACGGCCTCACACGACTGGCTCATCTGACCACAGGGAACATATACAGACTGCAAGCCTCTAGGAATAGCAATAGAAATGATCGGGACAGGGCCCCAACCTACCCGTACTATACAACAAAAGAAAATGAAGTACACCTCTGGAATTCAGTCTCCGGATGACAGGAGCTGAATACTCGATCGCTGACAGGAATCACGTGGTATCGCCTGCTCGTCTATGAATACCTACAGGCAAGTAATGCAGCGCCCCACCGGGCGTCAGTACCACTGGTACTGAGTATGTAAAGCAATGACTGAAAGAAATATCTGAAAACAATAATATAACTGATGAAACTGAAGTAGAAGGAAATAGATTAACTGTCTGATAATGTAAGTTATAACTTTTCTTAATTATACTGGAAGGAATAGGAGTCGTACCTGGAGACGTATCACTCTACTACTGATCTACTCGTACCTAACGTAACATGGCATAACATAACATAATATAACATAGAACACACAAACCTTACCCGGCCCCCATAAGCCGGGAGGTACAACCAGCACGGAATCTACACCCCTACCCCGGTCATCCCATCTCCTATAACCCTGTAAGCGTCCTGCCGATCCCCTGGGTATGCACTTGGGCTCGCTGAGCCCCTGACTATAACTGCATCTGAGTCCGAAGGACTCCTGAATCAACACCCGGGCGTATCTGCTCGACAGGGGTGTGTAAAAGCCGACCAAGGCATAATATGGGGAAAACTGGCATCCCATCTTCATCCCCTGCGGGACGGCATGCCACTCCGTAGAGTGACGTATCCTTGTCCTCTGGCGGACGAGTCGATACAACTATCAACCCTGGGGCGGTCATGGATGCTAGGTAGTCCAACCCCAAACAATACAACGGTCTCAACTAGTAATACTATCTACATATCTCACATGCTGAGGCTAATAGGGATAAAGTATCGTATATATTACATGCTGAACTAGTGATAGTAATCTGTACGTATTTAATACGTGCTGAGGCTGGTAAATATATATATATGAATATAGTCTCCTGCCAGACTTTTCTGGGGCTAATACTGTACAGGATATAGTATTTCTGCTGAAAACCATGCTGTATACTGAGTTTCTATAGTAACATGATTTACTAGTTCTAATATGCTTTCTAGCTTCACCTTAACTTGTCGTTCTATTTCTGAGATGTCTTACAGATATTACATTGCTTTACTGGGCTTTAACTGGATATAATAATATCTTAACATTTCGTATTACATCACATACTGAGCATGTTGTGTAATTTCTAACACTTGTATTAAAATCTATGTCGTACTAGTAAGTTCCACGCAAGTTACGACTCGACGCTTCTAATATCGTATCAACGTTCACAATAAACGTAACACTTGACTTCTGAACATTCTACTGGCCTGTAAATTACTATACTGTACCGATATTACTTAACTTGCCGAGAGAACTAGCTTTACATACCTTATCCTCGAACTATTCGTCTGTCGGACGAGGCTCGGCCGGTACTTCAACTATTTTCTCCCAACTGCATTCATAAATATGTCAATCAATACTAAATATAGCTTTATTTTAAATAGAAACATTACTTTCGATATAGTTTATAGCCTAAACTTAGGCTTATCGCAAGACGGTCGAAAACTCGCTATTTTTCAGAGGTCCAGAAGGGAGAAATATTCACTTCACAGCTAGGAACACATAGACACTAATTTAGAGCAATTCCACTTACCTTAGCTCGGTGGCTCGACGATTCGTCGGCCGTATTTCACGAAACTGAATCCGTAGGAATGCTCTCTGCTGCTAAATACCTCAGTATCTGAGGTTAATTTGAGTTTGGACAATGTTTAGCAGCGTAATCGGACGAAAATTATATTATCTCCTTCGTTCCTTTTCTCCCTCTGCTGGCTTGCTCTGTTTTCTGGAAGTTTATAAATGTTTTGATCATTTAAAACCGAAGTGGGGCTTTATATACATGGGCCTGGACAGGGCCAACGTGTCACGGAGCCAACACGGAGGCTCCACCTCCGTGACACGCTGCCATCGCGGAGGGGCTCTGCCTCGGCTCCTTCCGCGATGGTTCGACAGGTTTCTCGTCCGATCTTTTCCCGGGCCTTTCCTTAGCACGTATGGCTTTCAAATATGCTTAACCAACGTGCGAGTAGGTCATCTAGGTGCCGAGAATCCTACGGGGTATAACAGTTGAGATACGTAATTTCATACAATTTGTCAAACAGACTTGCCTTCTCAATTAATCATATTACTCTTTTTCTTTAATTATGTAATATCATGTAGCATTTGGCTCAAAATTCATATTTCATAACAACCATAAAGATTGATGAATAAAAGCTATAATTCATATCTTACATATAATAAACATAACATATCATATCATACTTATTCCTAAAAATTGTTCTTTTTGAAGAAAAGTATTCATGTATCTTGTGCTTTTTCATAAAAAAATTTATAATTTTTGCAAAATAAAATCATAATAAAAGATTCATAGGAATTCAAGATGTTCGTAAAGAATTTACAAGAGCATGGTCATAACTTTCATACTTAGCCCTAAATTGGCTCATAGAAGAGATATCATGAGTTTTCATGCAAAATTAGAGTGGGAAAGAATAACTAAGTTCCCACATATGAGATAGCCTTACATACCTTAGTTGCTTCGCAATAATGAAGAAAGACTCTAATTTTGACGAAGAACATTCAAAAATATGTTCTTGAACTTTGAGATGGATTTTCTTAAAAATTCTATGATTTTAGAAATTATTAGAATTATATGGGAGGAACTTACCTTGGTGTAAAAAATTGAGAAAAAGAGAATAAATCATCTTAGGGCGGGATAGAATGAGTTTAAACTAAAATTTTTTTTGGAGAAGACACATATTTAAAGATTTTCATTAATCCATTCACCATCCTATTCTACGGTTGCATATCAAGTTTGTGGTCTGTATTTCATCACAAAAATTGATAGTTCATTTGAGACTTAAACCAAATTTTAGTTTATTTTGACTTATTTTACGGTACGTACTTCTGTTATGCGGTCCATAATTTCGTTCTGCGGTCCACATTTTCATCAAAAAATCTAACACTTCATTTGGAGTTTTTTGACGGTCTTCGATTTCTTTGGGTCATGATCTAGGGGTAATCTGAGCTTTGCACTCCAATTTTGTGGTCCCAAGATTAGCTCATAGTTCTGGCCGTCAATCTTTACTCAGTCCTTTGAATTTCAACTCTTCTGTGTGCTAAGTACATACTTACACATCAACTTTAACATATCACACTTAGTTATTAGCTCATTATTATGATCGTATTCTCATGGTATGGATCGGGTTATTCATTTATGATAGGTCAACTCTTAGCCCGAATATATGAGATGTCATAATCGTCTACTGATTTCTGCCAAGAAGGCAATAGTGGCAGAGGCAACCATACTAGCAAAGAAGAAATGTAAATATCCCACATCAAGCCTCGCTTCATCTGGGTGGCAAAAGTATGAGAAGGATCCTAATACAAAGTTTATCATGTTTGATATTATACCTAAGGTGTTGCACTTTTCTTCAAACTGCTAGCTCCGTAGAGAACTTCTAAACAAACGAGTCACCTGAATAGGTCCATGGTTAAAGTTCTTTTTTTAATTCTATTGAAGCACCTTTCTTTTCCAAGACAACCACAAGTGGTAAAAAGAAAAATATGCATTCATCATGCTACAGAGGATGGGCTTGTTGCTAGTCAGTTGGTCAACTACTCCTATATGCATACTTATCCTTTCATCATTGAATTCAGACCTCCTGGTTGATGGGCTTATTGACGAATTATGCCAAATGTTTCAGGTCTTCTTGGCTCAAATAAGGCATCAATTTTGAAGTTTAGTGGCATGCTAATGACATCTGAAAGATGTGATCGAGAAACCTTTTACCCTTCGACATCCCTTACACTTTTATTTTCCAAGTTCAATCGAAGTGGTATCATGAGTATGACACCTAAGGGCAAGTTAAACCTTATTTAAAGTACCAAAAATGATAATGAACGGGGATGGAATGATAAATTCGTCATTATCCCGAATAAAAATATTCTCTGTCTAGAAAAATCCCCATTTAGCTTAGTTTGAGACATCAACCGAAAGAAATTCACTTTCTCAAATTTCCTCATTTAATTTTATGGTGTGCTCTTTTTTATCTCATCCTCACTATGGATTTACAACTCCCGAAGTGCCATTCAAAGAGGTGGAGGACATTGAAGACTAGGTAAAAATATTTTTAGATATCTCCCACCAAGTCCTCGAGGACCTAGAAGGCTATAGCCACTAACCCAAAATAGAGGGAATAGAATAATGGTAACCTCTTAAATTATTCATATATACTAATGGAATTACCATTTTGAAATTTTATGATGCTATTGTTGTATTTTCACATGTCTTTAGGGAAAAACCTCATAGTCATAGCCCTGAATATGAGACTTCACTTTTTTTGGGTCGGCTCAATAAACAATTCATAATTTGACTACCCGTATTTATCAATATACATCTAGGGCATCTCATAATATTCTAGAAATAAAAAGGATCACGTCCCTCAAGGTCTTGTCTATCGACTATTCTAAAAGAAGGAGAAGAATTAGAAAAGAGGAGATAAAACTTAGGGAGAATAAGAGCAGTCCCCAAACCATGTTAGAAATGAAACACTCACAAAAACAACTATTATTAAAACTCAAAGAAATATTACAAGAGCACTCTCACTCAAAGAACAAAATACAACAACTCACTCTTTATAAGACTTTGCTTCTTCACTCACTTAGAAGCTCTTACTTCTTCTTGATTCCTAAACCAAAAATGAGGAGGTGTATTTATACTACTTACAAACAATCCAACACCACACAAATAAATTAATCCAAAATTATAATAACCATACACCTCATCCTTTCTCCAACCTTCTAAAAATTATCTTGAGTTTAAAAATGATTCACATGCAAAATTACAACACCCTAGAAGATTCTAGGTAAAAAGGCTTGTAATTTTGGACCTTGATTATGGACTTGGACTCCAACCTGATTGGGTTTGGGTTTGGGCTCCATAATGGATCAAGTTTATGATCCAACAAACCAGTCCCTTGGTTATCCGACATGGCTTAGTAAATAAGCCGATGTAGTTTGACCGCATTCTTTCTCTACCTGAATTTGTGGAGGTTGAGGATAATGAGAGCGAGGTTTAAGCCAGAAATTTGACTTCTACTGGGCTAGAAGCACCTTCCTCTTGAAGGAGAGGGCTGATAAGGTTGCTTTTGATGTTTCACCAACTGCCTATGGCTTCCTGGGATCTGACAAAGCAACTATAGCTCAAGGACAATGTTCTTAGGATGATCCTTCAATAAGTTCCCATGACCGATTATCATGGTCATGATGTCGGGCGATGTCGACTTTTAAAGGGTCAAAGTCATGTTGTCAAATATATGTATGGCCTCATTGGCTGCATGAAAAGGAAAAGCTCAATTGATATATTATAGAGGAGTCGTATTCTTAAGGGGTCTACTCGAATCTTTAGGTAAAAATTTTGTTCGATCCTTATATTTGTTTTTCTTTCTTAGAAATCATTATCCTAATTCCTTTAAATGTTTTTGCTTTTGCAGAGCAACCTGATTTTCCATAGAGTCTTTGAAAAGGGTGCATCAACATACAATCTAGGTCACCTAACTTTATAGGGCCAATAACCAGCTCAAGTTCGAGAATAAGGGGACAAGATGAGAAAATAGTGCTAAAGCAAACAATCGAGAAAGATGTTCAACACTATAGAAGTCCCAATATGATCTTTAGATTCCGATGATGAACTTTAACATTGAGTTATTTGAGACAACCAAAAGGGTCTATGACCCCAAGACAATATTAACCCATAAGGAAGTGTATGCAGGACAGTTGGCTGAGGAACACTCTTGGTTGACTACCAACAAGAATGCACCACAAGCAGCCTCACAGAATTTAAAGAGCTTGCCCAAGATAATGATTTTTATAGGGCGTATTTCTATGCCCAATGTGATAACTTGCATCGGTAGCTCATGAATTTCAAAGGATATGAAGAATTAGACTGGAGTTGGGTGGCTATAAGAATCTGGGTGAATGTTATTAATGAGATTTATGTCAAAAGTGTGGATCTTTGCTAGCCTATCTGTGAGGTTGAATATGTTAGCAATCGAGGTCCATCAACTCTTGGAGGTTTTATTTCATATAGTGTTATAGGATACCTCCAAGAAAGCTGGTGACTTTTGTGAGAAGCCAGTTACGGCCGGTGAAGTAAATGAAGAAAGAGGTCACTTTAACGCGTCTTGCCTCAGCATTTCACCTGATCGCACTTACTTCATGTACTCCTATTTTGAATCTTATTTTGATTCTCCTCTATTCTCTCCGATTCTCCACTTAGAGGGGAATTTTATCACTTGATGCAATATTGACAGTGCAAATTTTATTGCATAGATCCATGAGCTTCCCATGATGATATGGTAGGCCATGTCCTCAAATATTATTTGTATTTTTTATGAAGTTTTTAACAAATATATGTAGCATAATCTCTCTTAGTTACTGGCGAGTTTCGTGGTTCCAAGGCAACACTACTTTACACCACTATTTTAGTCCCCTAGCCTCAAAGTCCCAAATTGTTGAGAGACCCCTGATATCAAAACTTTTACTTGTATTTTTTATGACGCTCTCAGCAAATATATGTAGCATAATCTCTCTAGTTGCTGGCGAGTTTCGTGGTTCCAAGGCAGCACTACTTTATACCACTATTTTATTCCCTTAGGCTTAAAGTCCCAAATTGCTGGAGAGGCCCCTGATATCAAAGCTTTCTAGTGTGATATTAAGGGTACCTCTAGTTGACTTTCTTATTGGTTGTACGAACGAGTCCATGTTTGTGTTTTTAACTAGGGACAACAACACACTGTCAAACTTCTAATTCTAGTGTTGTTGTTACGCTATGAAGTCTTCCAAGTTGGGTTGGCTTTGTCCTTCCCTTTGTTTGAAATTCTGTGAGGTGTCCCTTGATTGTCGTTTTGATTAAGACGTGTGTATCCTACCATGAGTTTTCTAAATGAATTTGTTTCTCATCTAATTTTTTATCCCGTCGGTATTTGGTACCTGTTCATTCGGTACTCTATGTGTATTTAGAGCTTTTTGTGCTTTGGACCACATCAAGATTTTGGACCCCAATAAGGTTTAGACTCCATTGGCATTTTGGGTTCCATCCAAACATTGTTCCTAAGCTATTATCATCACAAAGATAACAAATATAAAATTAATAAAGACTTAGCAGTGTTCTTAAACTTGGGTTCTTGGTGAATTTGATTAGATCAATTAATTATGATATGCTTAGAGAATACTTAGGATTACGATAATAATAAAACTTATTATTATTATTATTATTATTATTATTATTATTATTCACACATAGTAAGTAAACATCTGACATGATAATCATTACCACAAACAGAAGGTAGACTAGAGATCTTTAGGGGTAAGCGTTCGGTATTTTCAAAGTTTAATTTTGATAATTTAGTTATCGGTAATTAAAATTCAATATCATATACCAAATTTTTAAAATTAGTTTCAGTACGTTAAATCAAACTTCGATACAATAAATTCGGCTAAGTTTGATAATTTGATTTTTGGTGATTTGTGCCCCACTTAGTCACAAGTAACTTAACTAATTCAAATGATGTTAATCCTTTGAAAATGTGAATTAGATGAGAGCCAAGTAATTGGAATAACGAGGCGATCCATTAAAAGGAAGTAATTGACAAAATAAAAGAGAGAGTGAGAGAGAGATTCTCACTGATTCTCTTGACTCAAATGACAAAAATTGTTGAAAAGCGTTGTTGAACAGTTATGTTTACAGAGAACACTTGTAAAGTTGTGAGTAATGAGGTGAAAATTTAGATAGTTACAATTATGGAGAAGTGAGGGATTTTATAAGGTCACTTATAATAACTGCTTTCGTTATCTCTGCACGTTTCAGTCGTTATATGGCTAAAATCGTAGGAGTTAATCAAATTAAATGAAATCCAGGAAATTTCAGAGCCTAGTTATTATCTGGGTTATCCTCTGTCCAGATACTTCAAACCTTTCCGGATAGATCCTTTCGAATCCTTGTAGTTCAATGTGAAGAAATGGTCTAACTAATCTTTGGCCTGACTAGCATTGACCAATTCAACGATTGATTGTGATTCTCTTTGTGTTTATCACGTGTTTAATCAAATAGTCTTTGCTTTGAATATATTTTAACAATACAAAGTTATTCCTATTTTATGAAAAGTAACTAATGGTTACCAGACTTAATGAAAAATATTACAACACACAAGTTAGTCTGGTGGTAATTACTTAAATGGTTGTACAAGTTATGAAAAAAATAATGTGAAAATCATATTTGTATTTTTTTTTTCTAATAATAAAATTATTAATATTGTGTCCTTTATCCCAAAAAGTAACTCTAGCCAAACACACCTTTCTCATACTGAAAAAATGACATGGTATCACCCAGTCACTCACTAAAAGTGAGCATAGCTAAATTTTGCAAAGCCTTTTCTTTATATCTTAAATAGTGGTATATCAAGTCAATAAGATTTATCTGATAAACATTATTTTTTTCACCAAAAAATTAAAATATTCTTTCATTTATCGAATAAAACTTACTCAATAATATGTATTTGATGAATAAACTTTTTATCAAAATAAAAAGTACATCAATATGAGAAACAAAAGGGTAAAAAAAGTGGTGTAATTAAAAGAAAATTTTGTTCTAAATAAGTATTAACTTTCACCAAATAAAAGATACGAATTCGAGATCACAGAATTCACTGTGTCGTTAATAAATTTAATCCCCTCACTATACTAGAGGTTTTAGATTACTTCCTCCTAGGATAAAACGAATATACCTGTTAGTGGTGTAGCAGTACCTCAAACACCAATAACTTCGTCAAACTCCAAGAGCAGTAACAACTAACACAATAGACTTGATTTTGTTTGTTTGAAAATATGCAAAATGATTGAAAATTCTCTATTAAAAATGAAGGTATAAGGCCTTTATTTATAACCAAAAATCTGAAGTGGAGGAGTGTGAAGACACCTGTTCAGATGATGTCTGTTCGGAATGGCTACCTTGGAAAAGAAACTTTTTAACTTTCTCTTCCCTTCAATTTATTTCCCTCTATTTCCTAATTCACACCCAATAATTAACTCTAACAATCCCCCACATGAATGGGGAATGACTATATAAAAATTTTAATGCATGAAAAGTTGTATGATTCTTAAGTAAGAATTAATTACATCTGGATAAGTAGGTTTCCCCTTGAACTTTCCGTAGTGAAAATATATTGGATATACTCGGTCAATTAGTAGATCTAATATCTTTGAACCGTCGAGCTTTGATGTATACCTAGACAACATAAGTCACACAATTAATTCTTTAGTTGTTTTATTCGTTTCAACCATGAACACCACCTGATTTCGTAAGTGCGTAGAGAATTGGCCTTACAGAATTCTCCTTGAAGCGACTTAAACTTCACACTCATATAGGTGATTTCTAAATGTGTTATCCCATAGATACACCATTTGACATACCCCATGTCAAACTCAGAAATTATTAAAAAGCTTTTAATGTTTTATCCTTGTTACTGAACATTGTCTCATCATGAGAATGGATCTAAAGTTATTTTGACAATGTTGAACCATCATCAATGACTTTATTTGATCTTCTTTAACCTAGATCTTGGGATCTCCAGTCTTCTAGGTAGAGTTACCACCACGATGACTTGTCCTCCGCCATAGTCCCATTCCCTTCGATGTTCTTTCAACCGCCTCTCTAGTTAGGCCTTTTGTAAGTGGATCCGACACATTATCTCTTAACTTTACATAGTCAATTGTGATAATTTCACTAGAGAGTAGTTGTCTAACGATGTTATGTCTTCGTCGTATGTGACAAGACTTTCCGTTATACATTGCACTCCCAGCCCTTCCAATTGCCGCTTGGCTATCACAATTTATAGATATTGGAGCCAACGGTTTGGGCCAGAATGGAATGTCTTCTAGGAAATTCCTGAGCCATTCAGTTTCTTTACCAACCTTGTCTAAAGCTATGAATTCAGACTCCTTAGTGGAGTGAGCAATACATGTTTGTTTGGATGACTTCCAAGACACTTTTCCTCAACAAATGGTAAACACATTCCACTTGTGGATTTAGTTTCAATTGATGTGGTGATCCAATTTGCGTCACAATTTTCTTCAACAACTGCTGGATACTTGTTGTAATGCAAAGCAAAGTTTTGAGTATGTTTTAAATACCCCAAAACTCATTTCATAGCCATCTAATGACTCTAATTGGGATTTATGTATCGACTAAGTTTACTTATTGCACAAGCCATATCTGGTCGAGTACAGTTCATGATGTACATCAGACTTTTCAATACTCTTGCATAGTCCAATTGAGACTTACTTTCACCTTTGTTCTTAGAAAGAGAAAGATTTACATCAATTGGTATCTTTGCAATTTTGAAATCCAAATACTTAAATTTTTCATGTATTGTTTGGGTATAATGAGTGAGACAATGCTAGACCTTCAGGAGTTTTGTGGATCTTAATGGCCAATATCAATCAACAACTCTTAAGTCTTTTATCTCAAATTTACTAGCAAGCATATCCTTGCTAGCATTTATATTAGCAATATCATTACTCATTATAAACATGTCATCTACATATAGGCAAACAATGATTGCTTGATTTTGAGTATTCTTAATATAAACACATTTATCACACTCATTGATCTTGAAACTATTTGATAATATAGTCTGATCAAATTTTGCATTTCATTGTTTGGTGCTTGTTTTAGTCCGTACAGGGACTTTATAAGTCGGCACAATTTCTTTTCATTTTCAGGAACTACAAACCTTTCAAGTTGTTCCATGTAAATTTTTTCCTCCAAATCTCCATTTAAGAAGGTTGTTTTCACATCCATTTGATGAATTTCAAGACCGTATACGGCGGCTAACACTATTAACACCCGAATGGATGTAATTCTGGTTACCGACGAGTACGTATCAAAGTAATCAAGACCTTCTTTTTGTCTAAACCCTTTGACTACAAGTCTTGATTTGTATTTGTCAATAGTGCCATCATCTTTAACTTTCCTTTCGAAAATCCATTTACAACTTAATGGTCTGTTCTCTGGAGGAAGGTCAACCAATTCCCATGTATGGTTAGTCATTATGGATTCAATTTCACTATTGACTGTCTCTTTCCAATATTGAGCTTCCAAAGAAGTTATAGCTTCTTGAAAAGTTCGAGGCTCATTTTTCAACAAAAATGTTAGAAAATCTGCTCCAAAGGAAGTAGAAGTCCTTTGACGTTTACTACATCTTGGATTCTCCTCATTAGAAATACTTTCCTTTGTCTCTTCTGGGGACGTTTAGATCATTCGCTAGACGACTCACAATTCTAATTATACGGATATATATATCCAACGAATTCAGCATTGTCTAATTCCATTACTGTATTAACATGAATATTAGGATTTTCTGATTTATGAACCAGAAATCGATATGCTTTGCTATTTGTAGCATATCCTATGAAAACACAATCAACGGTTTTAGGTCTTATCTTAACCCTTTTGGGTTTAGAAACTTGTACCTTAGCCAAGCACCCCCACACTTTCATGTATTCAAGGTTAGGCTTTCTTCCTTTCCATTTTTCATTTGGAATGGATTATGTTTTGCTATGGGGCACTCAATTGAGTATTCTGCTAGCCGTAAGGATAGCTTTCCCCACAAGTTCTGGGATAAATCAGAACTTATCAACAAAGCATTCATCATCTCTTTTAATATTATATTTTTCCTTTCTGCAAACCCATTAGATTGTGGCGAGTAAGGGGCAGTTGTTTGATGAATAATGCTATATTCCAAACATATTTCTTCAAAAGGAGATTCATATTCACCGCCCCTATCACTCCTTATCATTTTGATCTTTTTGTTAAGTTATGTTTCAACTTCACTTTTATATTGCTTAAATGCATCAATTGCTTCATCTTTACTTTTGAATAAGTAAATATAGCAGTACCGTATACTATCGTCAATAAAAGTTATGAAATACTTCTTTTCACCACGAGATGGTATTGACTTCATGTAACAAATGTCTGTTTGAATTAAGTCTAAGAAATTTGAATTTCTTTCAACTGACTTATAAGGATGTTTAACATACTTAGATTCTACACAGATTTGACATTTTGATTCATTTCATTCAAACTTTGGTAATAATTTTAAATTGATCATTTTACGCAAGGTTTATAATTGACATGTCCCAAACGGGAATAACATAAATCATTCGACTCAATCAAGTAAAAAGAAGTTGTAATTTATTGCTTTCAACAACAATTACATTTAGTTTGAAAAGGCCCTCAGTTAGGTAACCTTTTCATACATACACATCATTCTTATTTATTACAGTATGATTTGAAACAAGAACGCACTTAAATCCGTTCTTGATGAGAAGACCAGTAGAAACTAAGTTTTTCCTCATTTTTGGAACATGACAGACACTATTGAGAGTCTGACTTGCCGGATGTCATTTTCAGAAATATTTTCCCATAGCCTTCAATCTTGGCTGTTGCAGAGTTTTTCATATACATAGTCTCGTTGGATCCAACAGGGGAATAAGAAGAAAATGCTTCTCTGATAGCACAAACATGTCGAATGGTTCCAGAGTCAAGCCACCAATTCGTGGGGCTTTCCACTAGGTTGCATTCAGATACCATAGCGCACAAGTCATCAATCTCCATGGTTCTTTCAATCATGTTTACTTGACCCTTTTGCTTCCCTTTCTTTGGAGCACGACATTCAGCAGCCTTGTGTCCAATCTTTCCATAGTTGTGGCAGTTTCCTTTGAATTTCTTCTTGCTAGAAAAATTCTTTGGTCCAGAAGGCTTCTTCCTCTTTTTGGGATTAGTTTGAGTAGTCTCAACAATATTTGCCCCCATAATTATTAAGTTTCCCGTTACCTTTCTTTCAACAGCTTTATTATCTTCTTCGATTCTCAATTGAACGATAAGATCTTCAAATTTCATCTCCTTGCGCTTGTGCTTTAAATAATTCTTAAAGTCCATCCATGAAGGAGGTAGCTTTTCAATCATGGCTGCAATTCAAGCTTCATTGATGACCAAACCTTCAATGAACAACTCATTATTAGCACCATAATTAATACTTTTGATAAAAACATTAGTATGAATTATACCTTCAGTAAGAAGATTGTGAATTATCACTTGCAGCTCTTGGACTTGTGTGATAACAAGCTTGTTGTCTATCATTTTGTAATCCAAAAATTTAGCTGCAAAAAATTTCTTTAAACCGACATCTTTCATTTTGTACTTCTTCTATAGCGCATCCCAGAGTTCTTTAGAGTCTCTACATTGTTGTATACGTTATCTAAATGATCCTCCAATCCGCTTAAGATATAGTTCTTGCAAAAAAAATCTGAGTGCTTTCAAGCCTCAATCACTAAGAACCGTTCATTTTTGGGAGTTGATTCCGGCAGAACAGGAGTATCCTCCTTAATGAACTTCTGCAGACATAACATGGTCAGATAGAAGAACATCTTCTACTGCCAGCATTTAAAATTGATGCCAAAAATCTTTTCGGGCTTTTCGGCCGAAACCGGTGCTTGCACAGACTGGGTGGAGCATATTCCATTGCTCGTAGAAGCAAGCATGGGTCAGTTGTTCCTGTCATATCTATTAAACAATAACAGCAAAATTAGCAATCAATGAAGATTCTATTTCTTCAAATTGAAAAATTTTTGACAGAACTAAACTGAGTAATCGGTGAAGTTTCTATATCTTCAAACTGAATTATCAACAATCAGATTTACTTGGCGAAACTTTTAAATCTTCAAACCAACAATCACAGTGAGTAAAAAATCGCAAGGATTTTAATCTCAATGGGAGTAGAAAATTCAAAGATATTAATCTCCAACAGTGGAGTAGAAAATCAGAAAGATTTTAGTCTCCAAAATCAGAAAAATAGATGAACACAGAAAAATAATAACCAAACATTAAATTCCTTAAGCTTGTTGTCGTCCTGTGTTCAAATTAGTAAAATAGAAAATATAATTAATATCCGAGACCATATAATTCACTGTATGTCCTTAAGAAATTTAATCTCCTCACTGTACTCGGGGTTTTGGATTACTTCCTCACAGGATAAAACGAATATACCTGTTAATGGTGTAGCAGTACCTCAAACACCAATAACTTGTCAAACTCCAAGAGTAGTAACAAATCACACAACAGACTCGTTTTTGTTTGTTTAAAAATATGCAGAATGTTTGAAAATTCTCTATCAAAAATGAAGGCAAAATACCTTTATTTATAGTCAAAGATCTGAAGTGAGGAGGTGTGAAGACATCTGTTCAGATGGCGTCTGTTCGGAATGACTACCATTAAAAAAAAAAAATTTCAACTTTCTTTTCCCTTTAATTTATTTTCTTTTATTTCAAATTAACACCAAATACTTAACTCCACCAATCACAAGTGCAAAATTAATTTTATGAAGGTCAAAAAAGATTTTTGTACGTGGGTGGAAAAAATAATAAACTGTCCATGAAAAACAAGCACCAAACTTCCAAATAAAAAATTGGTTTGCTTTTATTTGGTGATAAAATAATAATTGTCTATGGATTAAAAAATTTCTTCTGTTTACACCAATTTTATTTCACACCTTTGTTCCTCAAATTAGTGTATTTTTTATTTGATTCAAAAAATTTATTAAGTTTCGGGGAAAAGGCATAAAATTCTCTTAAAATTTATCCGCATAATTTAATTTAGCGCTTTAATTTTACGAGCATTTATTTATTCCTTATTTTAATCAGAAGTGAATTAATAACTCCTTAATAAGTGACGTGGCAAATTTTTCTAAAATTTTTTTGAAAAGCGCGTGAGAAGAGCAAAAAATACGAAATATGATTTAAACTATCCATTTGTCATCTTCTAATTAGATAATGCAATTAGCTATATTTGGTTATATTTTTCTTTATTTCTTATTTTCTTTTCTTTTTTTTCTCTTTCTTTCTTCTTATTCTTTCCTAATCTTCTGTTCTGTTTCTTGCTTTCTTCTTCAATACCACATCAAATTTCTCAATATCTTTTCTCATTTTTTATATCATATTCTCTTCTTCTTTTTTTGTTTCTTTAAAGATAAATTTGTTTGATGAGTTTAATATTGTAACATAATAAAATTTTAAAAAATTATTTTATAGGCTGATCATATATATGTGGGTTTGGTTGACCGAAAAAATTATTGTCCAATACCATTTTTTTCGATGAAGTTGACTCATATATGTTTTCTTTTTGAAACACTGACAAAACACTTTTCTTCGATCTTTCCTCTTTCTTAATCGAAATTTAAGATCTAAAAGTTGAGATTGAAATTATCGCACTCACCTAGGAAAAATCGAATTCTGGTGACTTTTCTTTCTTCAATGTGATTGTTTATCTCATCTATAAACCATCTTGTTGAGAATTTCTTTCAATTATAAGCGAGGTATGAGTGTGTATGTTGTAGATCTAAAATTAAGAAAAGTTCTGCCATAAATGTGTTGCCATGGATATGGAAAGAAAAAAAATAAGGAAAAAGAAGAAGAAAGAAAAAACTAAAAAAAATATAAAATAAATGATGAAAAATAAAATTAATTTAAAAAATGGTGTTATACACGTGTCAGACTCGTGTATAACACTCATATTTATTAATGTGAAATTATTTTGGGAAGGGGGTATTAATTCACTTCTGATTGAAATAGGGAGGTAAATAAACGATCGTAAGGTTAAAGTGCTAAACTGAGTTATGCGGACAAGTTTGAGGGGAATTTTATGCCTTTTCCTTAAGTTTTATTAGGTAAACGAGAGAATACTTTTCCTGATGAAAAAGATGAATATAAATATTATTTGATAAAGAAAAATATTTATTTAAATAAATATTATTAATTTGCTGTGAAGTTTATTAAAAAAATGAAGAAAAACTTTATATTGTCTTTTCGACGAGAGAAAGGTGAATTTCCCACTAGAGTTATTTTCTGAAATACATAATGGGCAAGATATTGCTAATTTTATCGACAAATAATATTTTACTAAATAGAAAGTACACTAATTTGAGAAACAAAAGGGTAAAAAATTGGTGCAATTAAAAGTTTTTTTCTCTACAATTTATTAAATTTTACCAAATAAAAGATACAAATCACAAGTGCAAAAATAATTTTATGAAGGTCAAAAAAGATTTTGGTATGAGAGTGGATAAGATAATAAATTGAACACCCCTACACCAAACTTCCAAATATAGATTTGGTTTACCGTTGATTTATTTGGTGATAAAGAGGTTGTTTATCATTAAAAATTTTCTTTTATTTATACCAATTTTATTTCACACCTTTGTTTCTTAAATTTGTGTATCTTTTATTTGGTTAAAAAAATATTGAGTAAATATTGTTGAGTACGTTTTATTAGGTAAATGAGCGAATACTTTACCTGATGAAAAAAACAAATAGAAATATTATTTGGTGAAGATGTTGTTTAATATTTTAAAAAGAATTATTATATTTATAACTATAATTGTAAGATAATTGATTTTACATTTCATCCACTAAAAGCTAATATGTAATAATATCATATAAATGAGCCTTTATTTCTGTTCCACCATTACCAATTTATGATCATTGTGTATCTATTATACTATCACTTATGGTTATTATTCTTCCTCAATATTGGGTTGAATTTTCAGCAAATATAAAAAGCATTTTTCGGTCAATTCATTTGATGGATTCTCTCATTTATAGATCAGCACAAAATCTTTTTTTTTGGATAAAATGAATATAAAATTTTTCTATTATATTGTAGAGGGTTAGGTTTTTCTATCATACCTCAGCTCAGCAGGAGGTAGATATTAAGGATCTAGAGAATACCTATTAAACATATACATTATATTATCATGATCATGAAGTTGCAAACTTTTAAGCAGCGGAATAGCTCACAAACTCTGTATATATATATATATATATATATATATATATATATATATATATATATATATTGAGTCATATATATAAGTTGGAGGGCTCAGGGGTAAAACTATACAACTGACAATAATACTAAGTAAAGAAAATCTTAAAAAAATCTATAACTGCATAAGTGATAACTGGTTAGGACAGGACACTTTCATATTCAACTACAGCATATACATACATAACCAAAACACGGGCTCTAGACAACTGATAGCCAGAAGGAGGTGTAGTTTTACCAACAGATTAACTAGAAATCAACTAGGCATACCGAGGATGTTTGTTGTCCTGAACACCTAAGATGCAGAAATGCATCTCCCCCGAACATAGGGACGTCGATACATATAAAATATATACTAGTATGTAAAGCAAACTGAATAACAAGTAGACATGTAAGAATGCTCAAATAAATTAGATATCAATGATGAGCAATTTTGAGCATATAAATATTACAAATATATTCTCAAACTAAAACTGTGATCAATCTCAGCGATCCTCAAAAAATTTCCTATGATTATTTACTAAAACATATACTACTACCTTAGTAATATCTTTTTTTCTTTCTATAGTACTAACTGATAGAAAATCATAGGATGTCCTAGTGAAGGCAATCGGTGACACCGGGATGGCATTTGTTGCCAACTATCACAACTCTGTTTGAAATCTCATAGTCTGTACATCGTGGTCTGTCTATAAGGTACAACCCCTAGGCTCTTGTAAGGTTTGTCTGCAGGCATGTATGCCATATCATGACTTATTCAGCATGGTCCACGATGGAAAGTTTCACTTCTATCTGTCTGAATTTTGTACATAGAATAGCGTCACACATAATGGAACTATAAATACCCATTCCTTGCTTCAGAGTAGGTTATAATCTCATCTTGCCTATAAAATCCTATAATGAGTAACCCATCATCTGAATCTTTCAAATTAATTAGTGAAAAGCTTTATGTAATTCATAATCATATAACTCGCAATCTAGTTATCAATTACTTATTTAGCTTAAGAATCATATATATATATATATATATATATATGTATGTATGTATGTATATATATACACATATATATATACAAGCTATGATCAATTACGTTTTTCTACTTTACATGACAGATTTATCATGTAACTTCTAAAAGTTCTACTGAGGACACATCCTATCATCTGAAATATCATGACTTCTTTAACTTGAAAAGAGTACTATAGCTCTATAGACTTAGGACTCTATCATGAGAAAATACATAATACAATAGGACTTTCTTTCATGTATTATATAAGTTGTGATAACTTTTATAGGAGGAACATCTGACTCAAGGTCGTGTCTAAATGTTGAAAGATGTTTTAGCTTTACATACCTCAATTCTGAGTTCCACAAATGTATAACAGACTGTCTTTCTTAAAGTAGAAAATCTATACAATAATCAAGTGGGACTGTTATTAGAAACAACCCATTAATATACTCGAGCTATATCAACAACATGTCAGCTTTTAGGCGAGGGACTTGCTCGTCGGATCTTTTTTATACGTATGCTTCTTTATACTTTCTTTACCATGTTATAGCTGCAAGTTAAACACTTACTGAGCATACTTCTAGTAACTAATAACAATGTGGGGCTTGAAAAATAGTCAGCCATAACAAAATGGGTAGCATGCCCACACAATAATCAAAATTCAATGTATCGTCACACCTCCAATCCCAAGCTGTAAACAACCACAACAAACCCCAACCATAAGGATTTTAACCTTTACAAACAACAAGACATATAATACAACCCAACAAAGTTCAATAGCATAAAAATAACTCGAACTCGCGTGTTTTGATCACTATCCAATGAGTTCGTGTAATAATTATATCTAAAATGCATCTTTTTTTTCCATAAATAATAAGGAAAGGATCAGACAGAACTTTAACTTGACCTCACTTTAAATTTTGAACCAATATTACACCTTTTTCAATATCAAACTATTCTCTTTACAATAATCTTAAAACAAGTGTAGAACACAACTATGACAAAAGGGGGCGATGAAGGAGCTTCTTGATCCTAGGGTTGACCGAACTCCCCTAATATGAGGAGTTTTCATCCACTACCTTTTTAATGTCAAAACCATAATAAAATACAATCAACCACTTAACTTTAATCCTCTAGTAAGGGAAAATTGGGGCAATATTTTGCTTCAAAGAGAGAGAGAGATTTGTTTGTGTGTGTGTAATCTGAATTTTGACCTAAGTGTACGGGTGGGCAAAAAAACCGAAAACCGAAAAACCAAACCGAACCGAATTAATTCGGTTTTTCGGTTTCGGTTTTTTCGATTTTTCGGTTCGGTTTCGATTTTTTTTATTTAAAATTTCGGTTTTTCGGTTCGGTTTTCGGTTTTCATATTTCGGTTTTTCGGTTTAACCGAAATTTTACATTTTTTTTTTTAAATTATAACTTAATTTCAAAAAAATAAAAATACTACACCCAACCCAAATCTCAAAGCACATTTACATTTAGAGAATTATTTATATAATTGATACAATTGCTTAAGTTTTTTTTACAAATAACAAGTTTTATAATAGTTTTAGCATGTTAAGAAAATTCTTACTATTATTAATATGCTTTGAAAGAAAAATGAAATATATAATATTTATTTAACAAGAAATTAGGGACCATAGATTATTAAAATCTTAAAAGACCCTTAACTTTTGGTTTTGTTATAAGGATATTAAGCATATGAGAAAATTTATTATCAAAAATTCAAATGTTATGTATGTACTACTAAATGTAAATCAATTGATCCCACTATTTTCTTTATTTAAAAAGTTAAAATTAAGCTTAGTTGAATTAAACTTTAGAATTCAAACTTAAAATAATTTATTTTGAATTTAAAAAGATAAAACAACTCATTTTTAATTTAAAAAGTAGCTCATTTTGTAAGTTAAAAAATAGCCCATTAATTAAGCCCATAACCGAAAAAACCGAATTAGAAAAACCGAAAAAACCGAACCGAATTTGAAAAAAACCGAACCGAACCGAATTAGTTTGGTTCGGTGTTCGGTACACTACATGAAAAACCGAAAACCGAAAAAACCGAACCGAAGTTTAAAGAAACCGAACCGAAAAACCGAATGCCCACCCCTACCTAAGTGTATAGATATATAGTTTCTCTTGAGAAGATGGATTTTGGTTCTGATCCATGACCTTCCCTAAGTCAAATTGGCCCCTTAATTTAGGAGTTATAATATTTAAACAGGTGATACACCTACTTATTTTTTTAAAATTTTTTGGCCTTGTAGGTTTTAAGTAGGTGACACACATTTATCTCTATTTGTCTTCCTTTATCTCGTTAAACTAATATAAGCTACAGATATAAATATCTCAAGTAAGTAGTATCTTCAAGCAAATAACTCAATCAAATAGAACGTCTAAGCTAGTAAGTCACTTTGTCCCTCATTTATTTTACTTTTCAAATCTTTTTATTATTTTAAACTATCACCTTAACTTTTTCACACGGGAATACCTTAGACTTTAGAATCAAATATAGTTCATTATTTCAATCCCGATTAATGATATCATGGACAATCATATGCACTTGACTTGGCCATAAGTGGTAATCCTTTCGAAAATGTCTTCTTCAAACTCACATAACTCCAAATGTAGAATTCATATTGATGAGAGATTCATTTTGTTAAAAAGTAGACTCGATTACCGTTAATGTGATAGGTAATACAACCTCTAACTATTCATATCTTGAGAGATATGTTGATTCAAAGTCAGACTATGCCCAATTAATGACATTTCCACATTTGACTTTACTTGTGAACTTAGGGATCGTTTGGTATGAAGGATAAGAAATAATAATTCAGGGATAAAATAAAAAATAATTTTATTCAGCATGTAGTTAGAGATATTAGCTAGTCTTGAAATTACATATCCCACCATATATACCATAATAATGGAATAAGTTATCCCATATATATGGTGGGATAACTAATCCCATAGGATATCCCAATTCATGAGATAATTTTATTTATCTCATCCCTCATACCAAATGACCCTTTAGTCTTTCAAGACCATATACATTCTACATATTTCAAGTTTAAAAAATTTTATCGACGTCAACTTAATCATACATGTACAATTAATTATGAGTGTGACATTTTCTTTATTATTTTTTATGGTCCTAGTTTTATACTAGAAGAACTTGTTGAATTCTAGGAATACACCTATATCAGATGAAATATTTTTAACGACAGTGTCTTTGACATGCCTCAAGCTATGAGAATTCTCTACAGGTTTCATGATCAAGTATTTTTCATAATATTTCCAACAATCTTAAGAATATTTTACACTATAATCTTATGGAGAATATCAATTACAAAGAAGATCAAAATGACTGGTACATATAGACAAGTGAGCATTTTTTAATTTCATAAAGACATCTACAAATTTGCATTCAAAAGTTCAAGCAATTACAGGAAAGGAAAAGTTATATTTTTCTTGTAATTTTATTTAGTTTGGTCTTTTCATTTTTACTTTGACTCACAATTTTGATCTTTCTTACTAGTTCAACTTGCTAAAGACTTGAAGATGTGTCTAATTATGATTTTAAAAATGATAATGCCTTGAAAAAAGAAAAAAAAACTTTGATAATTTTTACATTTTTTATAGTGATAATATTGATATTAAATATAGTAAATTATCTAGTATACAAAAATTGCACAGTGATGCAAATTGAATCTCATATTCAGATAAAATGAAATTCACTACTATGGAATTTGAATTTATTATCTTGAAATAGGTTGATGATGAGATTAAGTGGTTAGGAGACTTTTTAGTGAATATTCCAATTGAAATAAACTCAACATTAATTTTGTGTCCATACATTATGGTTGTCAGGAATGTAGCAAAAAATAAAAATTTTAATAGCAAAATAGACGCATTTATTTGAGATATAATGTGATAAAGTAGCTATTGTGAGATGAAATTCTTTATGTAAATTATGTGAAGTCAAAAATAAATATGATCAATTCATAAACTAAAAGAAACATCTGAGGGAAGTGAATTTTTTAGACAATTTGAGAAGATCAATAATGATGGGAACCCGACCTATATGATTGGAGATCCCATGAAGTAGGTTCATATGGGTAATTATAAGTCATTAATTGATCAAGTATGCACTATAAAATTATGTCTCTCCTATGATGTGTGAATATAATGTAATACTGCAAAGCATAGTGAGGCTAAATTAAACTCTTATTCCGATTCATATCTTTTATAGGTTGTATATTGCTCTGCAGAATTCATTTAATGATTGGAGCTATATGGAGTGTTGTTGCTCCTATAAAATTGCGATAAATTTCTATAGCACTCATGAATACCAGGACATGCACATGCTTTTCTCAGCGCAAAACTGCTATAAAGATAAAGATTGTGCGAGTATAATTCGATAAAATAAGACTCTGGGCTTATAAAAGAAATTTTAGTTCATAGAAGTTCTAAAATTCACCAACTATTCTGCAAGATTAATCTTATTTTATCTAGGTATGGTTCATAGTCTACAAGACACTAGATTCAATTCATTGTATTCAAATGTGAAAACACAACAAAACTCTTATTTTATTCTATTCCTTAATAATTTTTTTGAGATATGTCGGATATTCTTTAAAAGATATTTTTCTAATATCTCCAAAAAAATTAGTATCTCTACAATACAATTGTAAAATAATTAATTCTATGTTTATTTTCCCTCCTTGAATAGTTATTATGTACCATCATTCATCCACAAGAGTTAGTGTATCATAATATTTATATAAATACCTTTATTTCTATTCTAGCCATTACAAATTTATGATAGTTATGTATCTATTATACTATAATTATTGTCATTATTTTTCCTCTTTATTATGCTGAATTTCCAGCAAATCTTGAGAGCATTTTTAGCTATTCCATTTGATGAATTTTCTCCTCTATAAATCAGCATAAGATCTTCTTTTTTGGGATGAGATGAATACAAAATCTATTTATCATATTATGCTGGGATTTTTCTTTCTTAATGAATCTTTATTAGTTTATGTGTTTCTAGTTTTATACTAGAAGGACTTGTCAAATTTTGAAGGATACACCTATATCGGGTGAAATATTCTTAAGAACATTTTCTTTGACACGCCTCAAGCTATGAACATTCTCCATAAATTTTGTGATCAAGTATTTTTCGTAAAATTTTCAATAATTTATTAAGTAAAATTATTATTTTAGTGCGCAAATTTTATTTAAGAAACAAAGGAAAAATTTACATCATCTTTTCGACGAGAGAAAGGTGTGTTTCCTGCTAGAGTTGCTGGAATATAGAATGGTATAAAATTCCTGAATTTATTATCATCGTAAAAAGCAGTAATACCTTTATTGTGTTATTTCAATAGCTTCAATGATCTTTTAAGTAATTAACTCGTTATTAGTTGCTTGCCACAAATACTTTTTTGGCTTAACAGATCTTCTTTGAGGCTAAAAACACGTATTTGGATGAAATTAATGTTGGAGTTAAGTGAATTAAGTGAAAAATAAAATGGAGGAAGTAAAAAAATGGTGGTTTATGCGAACTGTGTCTCTTATTGATTAGGAAGAGGAAAATTTTTGTGCGTATATTTAGAAGCATATCTTCTAACTCATAAAGAATTGAGAAGAGAGTCTCTCGTCGCGCCATCATTGTCGCTTTGCTAGGTTTCGGCTATTCAAATTTGAATTCAGTTAAATGATCTGATTGAATGATATATTTTTTGAACAAAATTTTTTTATCTTTTATTTTGCGATAATGTTTATTTTCTTACATTATTTTTGCACAAAAATTTAATATAAATTTTGTGAAAATAATTTTCAACAAAAATTCCTACTGAAAGGACACCACAACTAAAACCTATTCTGAACAGGCATTTTCACAGCACTTCAACTCATTTTTTCGACTTCTAACTTTTGCATTATTTACGAACAGACTAATATCGAGTCTTGTGTGATTTGCTACTGTTCTTCCAGGTCGACAAAGTTGCTGGCGTTTGAGGTATTGTCACGCCAACCAATAAGTATATCCACTTTATTTTGAGAGAAAGTAATTCAAAAACCTCGAGAACAGTAAGGGGATTAAATTCTTTAAAGATATTGTGAATTTTGTGATCTCAGATATTTATTTTCTCTATTCTAGTTTATTTCGATATATTTCTACGATACTGTTTTGAACACAGAAGTATAACAAGCTTAAAAATTTTATTTTAATTAATTTTCTGTGTTCATCTCTTTTCTGGTTCTGAATACTAAGGTCTTTCTAGTTTATACTCCACTGTTAGAGATTAAAATCTTTGAATTTTCTACTCTATTTTATAATTTGATTCGAAGATACAAAAATTTCATTGATTATTTATTTCTGGCAAAATTTATTCAGGTTGAAGAAAAATTTCTTCGTCGATCATTAACTTTTGTTTGTTGTTGACAGATATGATAGAAATAAATAGCCTCCTAATTAACTTTTGTAGTTGTTGAATAAAAGATATGACAAAAATAAATACACCGTGGTTGCCTCTAAAAGTAATGTAGCATCCTCCAGTCGTACGACACCATCACCGACTACAGCAAAAAAGCCTAAATAATTTTCTGGAATCGATTTGAAATGTTGGAACAAAAGATATCTTCTACTTGATCATGTTATTTCTATAAAAGTTCATCAAGGAGGATGTTCTGGTTATTCCAGAATCAACTCCCTAGAATGAATGCTTCATAGTAACTGAGAGTGGAAACATTCAGATTTTCTATGCAAAAACTATATCCTGAGCGAGATGGAGGATGATCTATATAATGTATATAGTAATATACAAACTTCTAAAGAACTTTAGGATGTGTTAGAAAAGAAGTATAAAATAGAGGATGTCGGACTAAAAAAATTCATTGCAACAAATTTATGAACTATAAGACGATAGACAGCAAACTTGTTATTACACAAATTCAAGAGCTGCAAGTGATAATTCATGATTTCTTTGCTGAACGCATAATTTGAATTAATGCTTCTATCTTTGCTAATATGAACTTTTCATTGAAGGTTTGATCGTCAACGAAGCTTTTTAAGTTGCACCCACGATTGAGAAGTTGTATCCTTTATGGAGGGGCTTTAAGAATTACTTGAAGCACAAGCGGAAGAAAATGAAGCATGAAGATCTTATTATTCGATTAAGAATTGAAGAAGATAATAAGGTTGCTGAACGGAAGGTACGTGGAAACTCAACAATCATGGGAGTGAATATTATTAAGACTACTTCAATTAATCTGAAAAAGAAAAAAAAGGCCTTCTGGACCCAAGAGTTTCCTAGAAAGAGGAAATTCAAAGGGGATTGTCACAACTGTGAAAGACTGGACACAAAACTGTTGAATGACATGCTTCAAAAAAAGAGAAGAAAAAGGTCAAGCAAACACGGTTGAAGCAATCGTGGAAATTGATGATTTGTGTGCTATGTCGTCTGAGTGCAACTTAGTAGGAAGTCCCAAGGAGTGGTGAATTGATTTTGGAGCCACACGATATATTTGTGCTGTTAGAGAAGCATTCACTTTTTACGTTTCTACCGGACCCGCCGTCATTTTTATGAAAAATTCTGCAATAGCCAAAATTAAAGGCTATGGAAAAAATATTTCTGAAGATAACATTTGGCAAGGTAGTGACTCTAAATAATGTTTGTCATATTTCAGAAATTAGGAAGAACTTAGTTTCTATTGCACTTCTCGTTAAAAACTTGTTTAGGTGCATTTTTATTTCAAACAAAGTTGTAATAAGTAAGATTGAAGTATATGTAGGAAAAGGTTAAATTATTGAGGGTATTTTCAAACTAAATGTAATTATTGTTGAGAATAATAAAATTTCTACTTCTTCTTTCTTGCTTAGATCAAATGATTTATGGCATTCACGTTTAGGATATATCAATTATAAAACCTTGTGTAAATTATCAGTTTGAAATTATTGCCTAAGTTTAAATGCAATCAATCAAAGTGTCAAATATGTATTGAATCTAAGTACGTTAAGCATCCTTATAAATCAGTATAACGGAATTCAAGTCCCTTAAACTTAATTCACATAGATATTTGTGAAGCAGATACCATCTGCCGGTGAAAAAAAATATTTTATAACTTTTATTGACGATAGTAAGCGTTACCGCTATATTTATAACGAAGCGATTGAAGTAGTCGAGCAATATAAAAGTGAAGTTAACACAACTAACAAAAAGATCAAAATGATAAAGAGTGACAGGAGCAGTTAGTGTTTTAAAAGGCGAGGGCATGAGGTGAGGCGTTTTACGTAGCACGGGGTGAGGCGTAAATCCCATGAATCTACGAGGCGTATATCTCATGTAGTTTCAATTTTATAGTTTTATTGCTAAGAAAATAAGCAAAAATAATATTTTCAATAATTCTGCAAATAAATTCAAACAAATGCCAATAATATAGAAAAATATTATAATTATTATTTGAGAAAAATAACAATAACAAAAAATGATAATAGCCGGGATAATTTTTAAAATAAAATCATCATGAATTTCATCATCGATCTCCTGTAGTTCTTCTACTCTCAACTAATATTTACACAGATTATTGTTTATATATATTTTAAAGAAGGATAAGGATAAATAGTGTAAGAGACTAAGAGTAATATAAAAATACAGATAAAATTTCTTAAGAGCATAGGCCTATGAAATCTCCATCGTATCATTTTTAAGCATAATCATTAAAAAAACTATTTACAACCTCATTTTCTTTGACAGTTGTATTCTAGACAAAATGACCACAATATGAAAACATAATAACATAAAGTATAAATATCATTATACCAGTAATAAAAATAATTTTTATATAAAAAATATTTTTAAAATAATAAAAATCAAATTTAACGCCCGAAACTTACGTTTTTACTACTAGGACTTACGCCCCAAATTTCGGGACATACGTTTTATAGATCTACGCCTTTTATTTGTGTCCCATTGCATTTTTGGTATGCCACGCTCGCCCCAGAAACGACTTTGAAAACACTGAGAGCAATGACTATGAGTCTCCTTTTGAAGAAACATGTTTGGAATATGACATTATTCATCAAACAACCGTCCGTTGCTCAGTCTTATCAAATGAAACTACGATAAGAAAAAAACAAAATACTAAAAAAGATAATGAATGTCTTGTTGATAAGTTCTGGTTTAGCCCAGAACTTATGGGGGTAAGCGATCCTTACAGCTAGACGAATATTCAAATGAGTACCCTATAGAAAAACACAATCTACTCCATACAAAAAAAAAAAAAAAGTCTAACCTTGAATACCTGAATGTGGGGATGTTTAGCTAAAGTAAAAGTGCCTAAACCCAAAAAAATAAAGATAAGACCAAAAATTATTGATTGTATTTTTATAGGATATGCTTTGAACAATAAAGCATATCAACTTCTGGTTCATAAATCAGAAAATTCAGACCATCATATTAATACAGTAATAAAATCAAATAATGCTGAATATTTTGAATATATATATCCGTATAAAGCAAAAATATGACTCATCTAGCGAAAGATCTAAATGACCTCAAGAAAAGACAAAAAAAAATATTCTTGGTGAGTAAAATAAAAGACATAGCAAATGACAAAGGACTTCTATTTTCTTTTGGCCATATTTTCTAATATTTTTATTGAAAAATGAGCCTCGAACTTTTTAAGAAGTTATTGCTTCTTCAGAAGCTAAATATCCAAAAGAGGTAGTCAATAGTGAGATTGAATCCAAAATAAATAACCATACTTGGAAATTGGTTGATCTTCCTCCAGGATACAAACCTTTAGGTTCCAAATGGATGTTCAAAAGAAAAATGAAAGACGATGACACTATTGATAAATACAAAGCAAGCCTTATAGTGAAAGTTTAGACAAAAGAAGGTCTTAATTACTTTGATACATACTCGCCAATATCCAGAATTACATCAATTTGGGTGTTAATAGCATTATCCATCGTATACAGTCTTAAAATCCATCAAATGAATATGAAAACAACCTTCTTAAATGGAGATTTGGAGGAAGAAATTTACATGAAATAACATGAAGGGTTTGTGGTTCGTGAGAATGAAAATAAAGTGTGTCAACTTGTTAAGTCTTTGTACGGACTAAAACAAGCGCCCAAGCAGTGGCATATAAAATTTGACCGTACAATGTTGTTAAATAGTTTCAAGATTAATGAGTGTGATGAATGCATTTACATTAAGAACCCTCAAAATCAAGTCATCATTGTTTGTTTATATGTGGATGACATGTTGATAATGAGTAACAAAATTGCTAACATAAATGCTATAAAGCGTATGCTTGCTAGTAAAATTGAGATTAAAGATTTAGAAGTTATTGATTTGGTATTGGGTATTAAGCTTCACAAATCTCCTCAAGGTCTAGCATTGTCTCAATCTCATTATATCTAAATAATACTTGAAAAATTTAAGTATTTGAACTTCAAAGTTGCAAAAACCACCAATTGATGTGAATCTTGCTTTCGCTAAGAACAAAGGTGAAAGTAAGTCTCAATTGAATTATGCTAGAGTATGGAAAGTCTGATGTACATCATGAATTGCATACGACTAGATATAGCTTGTGCAATAAGTAAATTTAGTCGATACATAAGTAATCCCAATCAGAATCATTGGATGGCTATGAAACGAGTTTTGGGGTATTTAAAACATAATCAAAATTTTGCTCTACATTACAACAAGTATCCAGCAGTTGTTAAAGTATATAATGATGCAAATTGGATCACCGGATCAACTGAAATTAAATTCACAAGCGGAAATATTTTTATAATCCGTGGAGGAGCAATGTCTTGAAAAATCATCCCAACACTCTACAATGGTGTCTGAATTCATATCCTTAGAAAAGACCGGTAAAGAAGCTAAATGGCTCAAAAATTTTCTTAGAAGACATTTTGTTCTGACCCAAACCATTAGCTCATATATATACACACACATTGCGATAACCAAGAAGGAATAAGATAGGTTGAGAGTGTTATGTATAACGAAAAGTCTTGCTATATACAACAAAGCCATAATATCGTTAGACAACTAATCTTTATTGAAATTATCATAATTGACTATGTAAAGTCAAGAGATAATGTGTCTGATCTACTTATAAAAGGCTTAACTATAGAGGTGGTTGAAAGATCATCGAAGGGAATAGGACTATACCTAAGATCCCAAGTTCTAATTTCAAAGAGATCAAACAAAGTCATTAATGACCATTCAACATTATCAAAATAACCTGGTTTGGTCCATTCTCATGATGAAATAATATTCATTAACAAGAATAAAGTATTCAGGCTTTTTAATAATTTCTAAGTTTGATACAAGGTATTCAAATAGTGTATCTATGGAATAACATTTTAGAAATCATCTATGTAAGTGTGAAGTGTAAGCCGCTTCAAGGAGAATTTAGTAAGGTCAATTTGCTATGCACTTATAAGCCAGACAGCGTCCATGGCTGAGATAAACAAAACAGTGAGAACCAATTAAAAGATTAGTTGTGTGAATTATGTTTTCTAGGTATATATCAAAGCTCGATGATTCAAAGATATCAAATGTACCAATTGAGCGAGTATATTCGATATATGATCACTACAGAAGGTCCAAATGGAAACCTACTTATCCAGATGCAATTAATTCTTACTTATGAATCACACAATATTTTACATGCATTAAAATTTTCATATAGCCATTTCTCATTTATGCGAAAGATTGTTGGAGTTAAGTGTTAGTGTGAATTGGAGAATGGTGAGAAATAAAATGGAGAAAAATGAAAACTTGCTTTTTATAAATAAACTTTGTCTCTCATTGGTTAGGAAAAGAAAACTCTGCTTATATTTAAAAGCATATCCTCTAGCTCATAAAGACTTGAAAAGAGAGTCTCCCTTCGCGTCGTCGTCTTCGTCGTCGCACGGCCTCAGATTCAAATTTGGTCAAATAATTTAATTGATTGATAAATTTGTTGGAGAAAATTTATTTATTCTTTATTTTCATTAATTTTCTATTTTCTAATATTATTCCAGCGCAAGAATTTAATTTAAATTTTGCGAAAATAATTGTCAAGGAAAATTCCTACTGAACAAATATCACAACTAAAACTTGTTCTGAGCAGGTGTTTCTGCACCACTTCAGCTTATTTTTTCAGCTACAAATAAAAGATGTTTTGCCTTCATTCTGGGAATTGATTTTTTTACTTTTGCATTATTTACGAATAAACTAATATCGAGTCTTGTGTGATTTGTTATTGCTCTTCGAGTTTGACACAGTTACTGGCTTTTGAGGTATTGCTACGCCAATAACAAGTATATTCATTTTATCTTGGGAGGAAGTAATCTAAAACCTCGAGTACAATGAGTGATTAAATGTTTCAAGGACAAACAGAGAATTTTGTGGTCTGAAATATTTATTTTTCCAGTTTTTAATTTATTTTGATATATTTTTGCTTTACTGTTTTTGAACAACAACAATAGAAAAGTGCGATAAAAAAAGGAGATATTTTGAAAAATATACATTTTAATATAAAATATTACATCTACATAGCCATATTTTTTATTTACACTCGCATAGCCAAAAAAAATTCGCAACAGTGTCTATACATATGGTGTACAACTTTATACAATATTGCACAACATTATACATTTAGGGTAAGACAATATATTAACTTTATACAAAACTATACAAAAATATATAATAGTGTATAAAAAGTATTTGTACACACTTTTACATGATTATATAAAATTATATAAAATTAGTTTATTATTGACTAATTCACTATGAACAACTAGTTTATATTTTTTTGTGCAATACTATTTCAAATCAATAAATTAAAAGGACCAAGAAATTAAAGAAGCAATATTTAATTCTTCATCTTTGTTGTAAAAGTGTATAATAATGTATAAGAGATGCTTATATACATTTTTTCACTATTATACAAAATTACAAACTTATACAAAAATTTGTGTTTGATCTTTTATGAACTTCAACTACAAAACTACATTCAAAATGGGTCAAATTCATTTTTAGAATTTTTACCACAACTTTGAAATGACACTACCAATAAATCATAATCATCAATATGTTAAAAATTTTAACAAATTCAAAATCATTTTGTGAGTTTTTAAACTTCTAAAAAATCCAACAATGGAGTTTAAAATTTTTCTATTTAGTTCAAACTAACAATTAATGTTTAAATTTGATATGATAAATATGAGTATCACTGTCAATCAGTTTCTAAGTATCAAAATATGAAATTTATAATCACATTAAATACATTAGATTTCAATAATATAATATTAATGCTACGCGAATATATTTTTATAGTGACATATCTATAAAAATCTACACATATCTTTTTAGAAAAAATTAAATTTACATATAATATTTATAGAGTTCATTATAAAAATTATGAAAAAAAAAGCAGGAGAAGAACAAAAAAAAGAAAAATAAATAAAAAGAAAAAAAGATCAAAGAAGCAGAAAGAAAAAAGAATGAAGAAGTGGCCAAAAAAGAAGAAAGAAAAAGAAGAAGAATGAAGAAGCAGAAGTAAGAAAGAAAAAAAAAAGCAGTAGAGAAGAAGAAGCAAATATAATTGCTAATAGAAATTAAAAAATAAAAAAATTAGAGATGACTGATAAATTAAAATATGGGCTAAAATGAATAATTATTTTATCACAAGTGTCATAATTTTTCCAAAAAAAAATTGAATTATTAAAGGTTTCATAGTACTGTTGTATATAGTTCAAAAGCATGATATTACTCTCCTCTCATTTTTTGTTCATTTTTCACAATTTGATAACGGGAAAGTATATGCTAATATAAATTGTTTGTTTCACGTCTTACTCACTGCTTGAAAAATAAATTATATATAGGAATAAGCATTTACAGCAATACTTCATTAGTTTATTAAAAGAGGAAAATTCTTTTTTACCTTTTGCTCTTTTTCCCTTTCCCTTTCCAAGTAGTTGAAAATGGAAAAGGCCCTTCTTTTTTTGGGTGATAAAACACAAAAACCTATGAAAAGAAATTTACATTAAAATAGATATTATCTATTAGACTAGAAAAGTAGAGATATGGGATCTAGAATTCTAGTGAGATAAAAAAAAAAAAAGAGTATATATGGAGGTTTCATGCAAGCACATGCTAGGGTAATGGAAGGTGGGTTTCTTTAGTGTAACTTCCATGCATGATGGGATAAACAATCTCTGTTACATCTATTTTTTCAACTTTATTTTCATGTCCTACTCCATTGAGTGTAGATTCTTTTCCCATTTCACAAATAACCAAACTTAATTTTCACTCCCACATGCATCTCATCAAGACAACTTTCACAATTTTTGGCAACTTATCAACTTCTATGAGTTGGCAAAAGATGTTGCATAAACAACCCTTGACTATAATAGATTTGGTATAGTTGTTTTGCTACTTCATATATCCTTTTCAATTTATATAATTTATGTTTGATTGGATATAAAATTTTTAAAAATAAATAATTATTTTTCATATTAATGATTTTAAATATATCATAAAATTGTTAGATATCAAAAAGCATATTATGAAAGTTAAAACAGAAAGGTGAAAGGTTATAACTAAATCATTTTTAAATATAAAAAAAGTGGTACGTTTTGAATGAATTTATAAAAAAAATAGTGTCATATAAAATGGGACATATAAATATGTGTTAAGTAAATTGCACGTGTTAGAAATGCTATTTGGGCTGGGTGAATACAATATGATTCCAAGCAAGGGCCAATTTATAGTTTCAATCATGAATTCAGTCGAATCCAACGGCTTTAACCTAAATTTTTTGTTTAAAAAAAGGTAGTTTGATGCACTAAGCTCCCGCTATGCGCAGGGTTCAGAAAATGGCTGAACCACAAGGATCTATTATATGCAATTTTATCCTACATTTCTACAAGAGATTGTTTCTACAACTCGAACTCGTGACCTCCTGATCACTTGGCAGCAACTTTAACCGTTACGCGGAGGCTCCCTTCAACCTAAAATTAGTATTTATCTTATAAAATTTATTACATGTATATAAATTATTATTGAGAACCTCAAATTTAAAACTACTAGAATTTCGGATCATAAATTTTAAATTCATACCAAATTAGACGAAGTGCACAGATTCGTAATTTTGAGATTGCCATTCAAGCCGTAGCTGATGTTAAATTCTTTTGCAAATAAATCCACTTTGGAACCACTTCAGACGTACCAAACTGAAGTTGCAAAAATTTGTGTCTGAAGTTTGATAAATTTTAGGTATTTTTTATTTAAATTATGGCATTGTCAAGGCCAAATATCATATATTTTTGCCTGAAGTTTAATTTGTTTGTCAAAGCTAACTTTCATCATTTATTACTAATGTTGTGACCTTAGAAAGATCAAATTTTAGACATTTCTTACTAAATTGTGATTTTGGCAAGACCAAACATTAGATGTATAATGATTGAACTTAAGACATAAAATAGCTTGCCAAGGTTAAGTTCATCATTTTTTATTGAAGTTACGGCCCTGACAAGACTAAATTTCGAATTTTTTTTTTTATTGAAGTTGTGGTCGTGGCAAGACCAAACTTAAAACATAAAACTTGTATCCACCTTTTTAAAATTTTTGCACAAATATCGATCAGACAAAGTTAGGCTTGAAAAAAATCAAACTTCAAATAATATGAAGTTACATATGGCTGAAATTCAGTCATTTTTGCCTAACTTTAGTTATTTTTATCCGAAGTTCGTACATATATGACTAAACTTCAAGCAAAAATGACTAAAGTTAGGTAAAAATGACTGAAATCCAATCATTTTTGTCTGAACTTATGAAAAAAAATTATTGAACTTCAACCATACGAAACTTCAAATATTATTTCTAAAGTTAGATTTTGTCAAGACTAGCTTCAGACACCGTATGTTTGAAGTTATACAAAATGGACGACATGCAACAAGAATTGAAGAATGGGCACAAGTTAAATGGCGGCATCAAAATCTGGTATCGTGCACCTTCTGGTTGTATTTCAGATATTTTCGCTGAAGTTCAGGCATATATACATAATTGCATATTAGATATTCTGGCATGAAGTTCAGCTGAATAAAATTTTTCCCAAAAATAACATTGTTGTATAGGGTAATACTATACCGAACATGTGGCCAAAACAAGACCATGCCACATGGAGCCAAATTATTATTAGTTAGGAGATGTTGAGTTGACCAAATAAAGAGGAAGCAAGGTTCCGAAAGTCATATTTGAAATCATCATCCGGAGCCGGGAAGATTTGATAAGAGAATGAGTCGAGTGAAACTGTTAAGGAAGAGCGCTAACTAATGATTCGATATTATGATTCCTAGCTCAAATTGCAAAGAAACTGACAATGACACGTAGGTGAGATAATACAAGTATCTCACTAATCACAAAGTAATTATTAGCTGACATATGTAATATTATTGCACGGGTAGAATAATTTCACTAGTGTATGTACTATAAAGCCAAGTGGAGCCATTTTATTAGTTATAGTATATTGCCAACGCCTACTAATAAGGGCACTATTCACTTGTCAAAGATAGTTGATGAAAGATGCAATACAATATACTTTATTATTTGCTCTCATAAAATTTCTCTTGATATCTTTTACTAAGTGAATTGTCAAGGAAGCTTACTAAGAATATACATTCTGGATATCCAGGACCTGAAAGCTACGAACATATCTTTAGCTACTTCATTATTAAAATTTATTGCTTGAAATTTTATTATTCTAAATATTTTATCTATTGTCTTTCATATGTTTATCACATTAACATTTACCTTATTAGCTCATACAAATATTGAATTTGTGAGTCAAAATACATCGCGTATCCACGACCTCGTTATAGGTTCGATTGTACTGATTTATTGATAAAAAGTTTGGCATTCAACATGAGACCTGGACAATTGTGATATTATTTTAGTTTACTGATTCTATTTGCATTGACTTGTTCATAAATGAAAATATGTTGGAAGGTTGGCTCTCCAATGCTATTAAAGACCAGGCAGTTCATACCGGAAATCGGCCTACCAATTACAATTGGGGAGAGGTTACCTAAGCACCATGAATTTTACGAATATAAGCACGCAAACGGGCATGAGAAAGAAAACCCATGAAGAAGTGAACCACCAAATGAATAATCGACGAACTAGTTTTAACAACATCAAAGAGCATCTGGAGTTTTTGACTGCCCAACATAGGTCTATGATAGATCATATGACAACACAAGACAAAAAATAATGGAGTTGTGAAAGGCATAACCACGATGGCATCCAACAACGCCAGAATAAGTGAGCAGATACCGCTAGTAACGCCTCCGGCTCAAAGGGATTCAAATGTTGGAAGTGGATTCGAGATTGGAGTACCAATAATGGAATCTTTCAGGAAAAAAATCAGAAACAACATAAAAGAGGGTTTAATGAGATACATTCATGCATGCACAAGATATTGTGGGCACCCAAGTTACTGAAATGGTCGGATTCTCAAAGATACACACAGCAGCCACACAAATCCAGTACGACACCAAAGTCGATACCAAAGAATTTTATATGCTAGATATTTCAAAGTATGATGAAACTAATGACCCCAATGAGCGTGATGGTGTTCACAACAAAGGTCAAAGAAAATTATTTGACTAAGGATGAAACTAAATGTGTCCTAGTAAAAAAATTGAAGAAACCTGATCTAGAGGGGCACTTACTTGGTATTCTTTTTTACCTAAAAATTTTATTGATTCATTTATTATACTTGTAGATAAATTCATTTGAATACATGCCAGAGTTAGAAATATGCAGGCTAGAAAAGTAAACATCTTCAAAATTGAGCAACATGACTTTGACCAGCTCTGTAAATTAGTGATCAGATTCTAGGAAAAAAGAATGTTGTTGCCTTTAGTTCCATTCGACTGGGAAGTAGAATCTTTCACAAAGGCTTGAACCTAGATAGTTCAGTAGCATCATTGAAGCTTAAAGAAAGTTCCGCAGAATTCGAGGCTATGATTTGGCTAATGTTCATAACTGATATGAGTCAAAAATCGGGTAGAAAATTATTAATATTGATCTCACAATCAAATGAGTATGATATGGGATTTGGACTCCAAACTAGTGAGGAACCGGTTATCACCATACTCAATCAGCGCAGGACCGAGCTCAAATCGACATGATCGAAATTTCTAATCCATGGAAAAGCCTCAATTTAACAGGCAAAGCGACAAAGACTTTATCCATAAGGGGCTAAAGAGTAAGGAGACACTAAGACCTCCTAATCCAATCTATGTCGTGAAGGATGTTCCATGACTCCCAAAACACGATTTCGACATTTTTTCGGTGGAGCTGGTCGTAGTCATAAGGGATATAAAGGAAGTGCATTTCCCCAAGCCCATAAGGTATGATCCAAGAACTAGAGATTGAATCCTGTGGTGTGATTTTCATGGGACACGGACACAACATTGGGGATTGCGTACATCTCTGTGAGGAAGTAGCAATATTGCTAAAAATTGACTATCTGAAAGAGTTCTTGAGTAATAGGGCTAAGGAGAACTATGGAAAAGAGATAGAGACAGCAAAGACTAAAATGGATCCACCATGACACGTGATCAATATGATAACCGAGGAAGGAGAAGTCAATGGAATAAATTTTTCAGAATCACAAGAGGCCTCAAGGCCAGCCAATCAGAAAAAGAGGAATTTAGAAAATTCAAATCCAAAGACAGTCTAGTTCAGCAACAAAGACCTGAACGATTTAGAGTTCCCACACAACAATGCATTGAAAATTTCATCAAACATAGATAATTTTATGGTTAAATGTGTGCTTATTAATCCAGACAGTTTAGCCGACATCGTCCTATAAGGGTCCTCGAGCAAATGAAGTGAATGGAGAAAGTAATCTCGATAATAAAGATCTTGGTTGGATTCAACATATTCAACGAAAAGACTCAAGGAGAAATCATGTTATCTACAAATACAGAAGGAGTGGTTAAGCCAACTTAATTTGACATAATAGAGGAGAAATAGGATACAACATAATCCTTGACAGGATGTGGATACATATTTTGAGGGCAGTATCATCCATGCATCACCGATATTAAAACTCCTAACCTTGAAGGGGATCAACTCACTCAAAGGGGACTCTATATTGTAAGAGAGATGTTTGCGGGTAGGTTTGGATAAAGGACAAAACAAAATTAAAAAAAGATCAAATAGCAATCACAGAAGCCACATCCAAATCCAAGTGTCAACAAGAAAGATGAACTCCAAGATTCGTATAGTATGGATCAAGATCGGTATCGAGTGACAAGGTCTTTTCAGATCCTGCATGACATGGATGTTACTAAGTCTACATCAGAAGAGCTCGAGCAAATATTTTTTTTTATCAATTTTTCAGAAAGAGATATATCTGACCACATGTTAAACTCGAAGCTTAAAAGAAACTCAATGAATTCCTAAAAGCTAACACTGATTGTTTTACTTGGTCCCACCTGAATATCATAGGTATCCCACAAGGCATAGCGATTCACAAGCTAGGAGTAGACATCATAAGTTATTTTCATGAACTTAAAGTGATTTTCTAAATTAAATCACATTTTAAAAATTCAAATACTTAACTTCTAAATATGTTTTCATGTATCGAAACAACATATAGAGCAGTAAACATTGTGAGAAATAAATTAAATTATTAAAATTCCCTTTTGGGGATTCATCAAAGTATATAAAAAAGTAGTAATTAGATTAAACAAAATAACTAAGTAAAATGATAATAATATTGCATCTCAAAAAATTTCAGAATAAAATATTTGGACCCAATCAATCTTTCTGTTCATCTAATAGGAGGTTGAGCCCGCTGCTGCCTCTTTTAAATTAGAGCAATTTTCATAAATAGTATTATATAGTGAAATAACTACACAAAATAGCATATTTTATCTTAATTACGTAAAGTGATATTATTTATTTATTTTTTAATATAAATTAATAAAAATCTTGAGTGTTGTATCAAAAATTTAAATTCTTAATTTCCTCCTATAATGGTGCTATTTAATATCTAATTAACTAAACTTGTGCATTTAATGAGAGAAAATCTCTCTACGCATTTAACGAGAGAAAATCTCTCTTCGTTTTGATCTAGGTTTTTAGAACTATATTTAGAGAATTTTAAACAATTAATCTATATCTGCAAAAACTTTAAAAAAATCGTTGATTTCATGGGGAATTACTGTTTGATTGATCCTGGTAGTGATACATGCATCTAAATTTAACTATCTACATTCAGAAATTAATACATTTATCTATACCGATACTTGTATCAAAAACTCATCTATTTAAATGAAAGTTATGTGTTTCACTGAAAATATTGATACATCCTAAAAACATATACACAATCAAATAGTCTATATTCTGCAAAATTTTATAACATTAGATGTTTATAATAATTGATACTGTTGTCATACATTGATAAACACGAGGGTAATTTCCCAATTTATAATTTATTCAAGATACTGATATATAAAGTAATAATGGGCAAAGATTCCCTAAATTGATACACAAAGCAATATGGGTAATTTACATTCATGCCTCACTATAAAAAATTGATACATACTAATAACAATTGGTACAAATGTATTGATACACACAAAGCAATACATTGGTGCATAACAATTATGGAATTATCAAAAATATGATACTGATACATGTATCAAAAACTCATCTACCTAAACGAAAAGTTATGTGCTTCACTTAAAAATTGATATATACTAATAAGCATCAAAAGATTTGTTACATATACAAATATAACGCATAAACACAGTATCATCAATTTCAATAATCAAAATCCAAAAAAATAGATACACAATCAAAGAGTCTTCAATAGTAATTCTGCTTTGATTTCTTCGGCAATGGTGAAGAAAAGGATTCTCCATCAGAAAGATTGCTAATCAAGTTTGGGCTTCGTTTTCTCTGACAATGGTAGATTGCTAATACAATTCTCTGCATCTTTTTCACCAAAAAGTTCGAATCCTTTTTTACTTTCTCCAGAGATTCTAAATTTGTATAGTATTGGAGCTTTGTTTTCTATAAATCTAACAAGACTTTCATGATAGTTTTCTTCTTCCCTGCCTCAACCAGGATAAAGTCAAACTCTAAATGTATCGTCATTGCTGAGAGAGAGAGAGAGAGGAAGCAATTAATCATGGCCGAACTGATATGAGAGAAAATCGGATAAAATTTTTAAAAATTTGAGAGAAAAATTTTTGGGCAGTTACAATGATAATAAAAGGGTGGTGGGTTAAATTGGAAAGAGAATGCAGTAAGTTGGAAAGAGAATATAGAAAATTTTGATACAATATTAATTATTTTTTTTTAGAAAAAAAAGCTAATTCGATACTCTCTGTAATTATTCTACTATTTTTTATAATTTTTTAATAGGTTTGCTAATTATGATAAATAACTAGTTAAATTTACTTAGTTATGTAATTTGTTTCTTTAAATTATTGATGAAATTATAGAAATGACAATATTTTGGGCGAAAATAGGCTTAAGTAGCAACATTTTACTTATTTACATAAAATGACAATATTTTATGTGTAATATGTTGTATTTACCATAGGTAAAACACATCAAACACAATATAAAATCTAGTTAGGTGAGTAATTTTAGGAATTATGTTTCACATAAATAATCAGTTACCATTGTTCACTCAATTGATAATTATTACATTCCTTAAATAAATGGACTCTAAAAATGGATGAAATTCTTATTTTATATTAACACCTTGTAAAGAAAATCTGAAAAAATGATTTATTTCCATAATCAGTTACCATTATCCATGCAATTGATAATTATTATTTTAGGAATTATGTTTCACATAAATAATCAGTTACCATTGTTCACTCAATTGATAATTATTACATTCCTTAAATAAATGGACTCTAAAAATGGATGAAATTCTTATTTTATATTAACACCTTGTAAAGAAAATCTGAAAAAAGGATATATTTCCATAATTAGTTACCATTATCCATGCAATTGATAATTATTACATTCATTAATTAAATGAACTCTAAAAACATATGAAATTCTTATTTTATATTAACACCTTGTAAAGCAAATCTGAAAAAAATAATTTATTTTCATAATCATATATTTTTCATTCTTTGAATTATAAAAAAATGAATAATTTATATCATAAATACAACCAAATATACGTATTTTAACAAATAAATTTTAAAAAAGACATAAAGGATTGTGTGTTTAATTGTATCAAAGAGTATTAATATATATCTCTGTTAAAAGAAATTGTGTTCATTGATGAATAAATAACAATACGATATATATATATATATATATATATATATATATATATATATATATATGTATGTATGTATATGTATATGTATATGTATCTGTATCTGTACAACTAATAGCATGATTATGTTGTAATTTATATGTTTGCATTATGTCATAAATACAACTAAATACAAATAGAAGTCCTAAAAATTAAATACATACAGGTGAAAAGATAATGTCGAAATACATAATATACATAACCTATAAAATACGCTAATAGGATTTTCAAAAAATAAAAAAATCAGTTACCATAATTAACGGGATTCTATAATCCATTTGAGAATCCAAAAATCATAACGATTTGATTAGTAAAAATCCGATGAATTACACGGAAGAAGATTTTTGTTTAAAAATATAAAAAAATACATAACTTATATTAAAAATTAAATAAAAATCATGAATGAAAATTTTTCCTTCCTCATAATATAAAAATACAAGTAAAATACAAAAATACATCTGAATTAGAAAAACGTTTCTATCAAAAATACATACAGAATAAATACTTTTGGGATAAGAAATATAGGGACATCATCATATCTGCTCCATCGTTCTCAGATCAAAATTTTATATTTTCGATTAGGTTTGATCGGCGAATTAGTCGTCGACGACTTGAATTAACTTTTGAGGGAGGCAGATCGAAAAACTACGATTTTTTAACAAGAACAACCAAAGAGAAAGAGAGAGATGCGAGAGAAAAGAGGGGGGGGGGGGTGTAGAAAGATGGAAGAGGGAATGGGTTGACCATCTGGTTTGATGATGAATAATGACTGAGAGAGAAGATGGAAGAGGGATTGGGTGGTTATTGGAGGAATTTACGGTGATGAATGGAGAGAGGTAAATAATAATCAAATACAAAGTAAAAAAGTAAATAGATGGCACATTAAATGAAATAAAGTCATATTATGTAATTTTTTAAAACTGTGGTCATTATATGTAAGTACTTTTATAATTGTGCTATGTTATGTAATTTTTCCTAAATTATTTAGGCCCTGGACCAAATTCTCTTTGCTTCTCGTGTTGCTTATTATTTGGGAAACTTATATAGTTGCCCCATCGTTGGAAAGTATTTACGCGCCGCTACCCCTTTACTTTCCTACCCCCCTAAATAATTACAGAAAATACCCCATCTTACAATCCTTCACGATATCATCATAGTATATTCATAAACTGCCATGGTATCACTAAGGATGAGCAATCCTTCAAGAATAGCACACATGGCTCCTCAATCCTTCATGATACCGTCATAGTATATTCATATACTGTCATGGTATCACTAAGGAACGAGCAATCATTCAGGGATACACTCCTTAATCATGCATGATACCATCACAATATATTCATATATTGTCATGGTATACTTCATGATACCATCGCAGTATATTTATATACTATCATGATATACAACATGATACCATCACAGTATATTCATATATTGCCATGGTATCTAATGCGCGAAAAATCTTCAAACTCACAAGGGGACAGAAATTGTAATTATTTTATGCTGATGGAGTATTGCGGGTAATTAATATGTAATGATCCATTTTTATGTAATTAGTTTAGTTTTTGGTGTATTTTATTAATTTTTCCCTTATTATTTTGGATATTAGGCCCAATTATTATTTCTGCCTTAGGACTGCTATCGCGGTTGTGGGCTGACACAAAAATATGCAGAGGGGAAAGGAATTCATATGGACTTTGGTTGGGTGAGTTCATGCACGAAGATAGAAGATGAGCAAATTAAGTAGCACAATCTGTACCAATTACCTATAGAGAGTTGTCAATCTTAAACCAACACTCAATTAACCTTGTAAATTCAATAGAAGTGACAAGAGAGGTTCGACACACATTCATAGTTACAGATAGATTTTAGGACTCATTTCAGAACACCTACTTAGTGATATCCCAATTGTTCAACTTGTAGTTAGACCTGTATTTACCCAAATAACTTCACCATCTCAGAATTATTTATTCACTACCTAACTTATTACTTATCCATGAAAAGCATTATTAAGTTTAGTTATTTTACAATAATCAAATACTATTTTATTTTAATAGTTAAATATTTAAATATTTTTTAATTATTAAATTAAAAAATGGCTTAAAAAGAAATCAAAACATCCTATACAAAGAAGCTTTTATTTATTCATCCCATTTTGAATACTTAGTGTTCTATTCTGAAAAAATAATTCATTAGATGAATTCAGTCATTTGGATAGAGCAAGTAACCAATTTTGAACACTTATTTAAATCATGATCTTAGTTTATAAAATTTTATGATTTTAACCATTTTGAAAATTGAGATAGAGCAAGTAGCCAATTTTGAACCCTTATTTATATTACAATCTTAGTTTATAAAATTTTATGACTTTAATAATTTTGAGAATAACTTTTGAGTACACAATTGAACTTTGACCGTAGTAAGTCAAATCTTTATAATTAAAGTATTAAGGGTAATAACTTGAATTATATTTTATAAATATAAACCTCATAATATACTATAATTAATAGTTACAATTATGTTAGATTAAAGGGAGAAAATTATAATCTATCATTTCATATACCTTGTATTATTTTTGAAGTGCTACTTCCTTTGAAATTTGAAAGTTATATATTTTCTCTAGTCTCCTATTTTTTCTATTTTTTATGATTCCACAAATAACTTCTTTCTTTCATTTTAATACTTACCCTTATTAAAATAGTCTGATGTAAATTCAGTAGAATACTCTCTCGTCTTAGTAAAAGATATTCCCTACAACTATGATTATATTATGTGATTGAATATAATGATTGTACAAAAGATATGTATTTAGAAAATGATCATTACAGTTCTTGATAAATTTAAACTGACTCTTACTCTAGTAATAATCAACATTAAAAGTAAATAAATCAATACCATCTATTCTTGACCAACATAAAATTAAAAGTACTCATTATCTGTGGGGGAAAAAAATCTACTTAAAAGAATTACTCTCTTTTTGCTCTAATGGAAAGAAAATTATCAAGATTCCTTCAGGAACTTGATCTGATTAAAACAAATAACACAAAAAATATGAAAGAGTACTTTGATTCCGTTAATAACCATTATATCAATTAGAAGAAGGAATATGCTCAACAAAAAATTATCATTTTATATACAATAAGTATTTAACATAAATTTTATAGAGAAATTTCTATCAGCCTACTAAAATTTATTTTGGATAGTATTGTCAAATGAGCAATACTTTTTTGCCAACTTTGTCATCAAGTGAAGAGTCTTCATTAAAATCTTCTATACAATAATGAAGACACATTTGTTCCTATAACAATTAAGATAATTATTTTATAATAAAATAGATTTAAAAAATTAAGAAGAATTGAAATGAATTAGAACTCATGAGGATACAAAAAAGTTACATAAATTTCAAAGTAAATTACATAAATATGTTGGGATATATACTATTAACTATGGATTATATACTAACCATGTGTTTAGATGTATATAATATTTATTATGGAACAATTGTTTATTCAATTTTAGTAAAAATTTAAATTGATCATATTTTTGTTGATATGTCCTTTACTTATATAGTAGATGATTTAGTGTATAAAGTTTAGCTTATACACGAAAGATTAAATCGTCGGTTCTTATAAGTATAAAGTTCATATATGGTTCACAATCTAAGATGAAAATTGGACAAATTCATCGGTACGGTTATAGCACAAAATTAAATATAATTTATCTTGATTATGGGAATGGTATAATTCCAACTTCTTGTGCTAGTACATTTTGAATATATTGAATGGACCAAGTAGAGATAAGTATATTATTTGATTCTCTAGATCATTAAATGTACTTATACCCTTAATCTTGATATAATTATCATGATCAATGTAATTTATTTGTTATTTTGATCTATCAAAAGGTGAAACTTGATTTTTTATGAGTTAAAATATTTCCAATAGGTTAGATGATGACAAATGACATTTGTGAAATAATAATTAGTTGATGGAATCCATATCTCGGCCTTGAGATTGATGATACCCCTTTATGATTGCTTATAAGTTTTCATGTGAAAACCCTGCAGGTGGATTTAGTATCCGTCACATGGAATAAGTTAAGCGTTTGAATAAAGGAATAAATTAATCAATGAATTAAATAGTCAAAATTTAATTCGATTGATTGGTATCTATAATCTTAACATGGGGAGTTAAATAAGATTTAATGAATGATTTTAAAATTATACCGAGGAGTGCAATTACGTATTTTTAGTGGAATAATCTGTATTTTATTGTGATAAATTAATTCATTCATTTTGCGAATTAATACCATAATTGGAAGTCTCACTAATTAAATCTACGGTTCTTGCTATGCCTAATTTATTAATGAACTTGAAAAGGAAGAAACTGATTTTCTAGAAGAAGAAAAATTCTACAATATTTTGGTTAAAAATATACTGGTCTTCTAGAAGGAAAATTTGACTATTACTTGAAAAAAAAGAATCCTATATGTTTTGGGACTAGGGTTTTACAGGATTATCTTCCTCCATGAAATATGAAAGAGAACTTTGGCTTTTCTGAGAAGCAGTACTTGCCTACACAAGTATTTCTTACTCGGAGATTTTTGAGGCTATAGCAGAAGATTGCAGACTTGGAGAACACATTGAACGATCTGTGCAATAGCTTCAAGGGGATTGATTCGCGGTCACACTTCAAGAGATAAGTATCGATTTATGTTTGATTAAAATCTGTATTTATGTATTGTCTATATTACATGCAAGTATGATCCTGAATTATTTGCTTCCGCTGCGTATGCCTGTATTTCAACAAAATATACTATTTCTAAAAGTAAGAGAGAAGATAGAAGAAACGAACAAATCTTGAAATAATACATAAATGGTTCTTCGTAACATAAGAAACACCCAATGGCTTTGTTAACATACTTTTATTAATAAAGTAAGAAATGGCTAATTTGAGTTCAAATAAATATACAGGATTTTGACAATTAGAAATTCATAGAAAATCAATTTAAAGAGAACACCAAAAAGTAGCAACATATATATTTTCATTTTAACCTTTAATCATAACAAAAAAGATGAAAAAGGAACTACATAATTAATTTTCGAGCTTTTATCGACAACCTCCCGCAAATCAATAAATATTCAAGAGTCTTCTTCATCGACCAAACTAAAACATGAATCAAATACTGCAATACTAATATAAAAGACATTATCACTTCAAATATGAAATAAGAAAGATACTTTGGGTAGAGTCTCATGAAGTCAAAATATGAATTTATGTAAAAAAAAATGGAGAATAACATAAAATATCTTAAATTTTTAAATTAAATTTTGGGGGTTATGAATATGAAATGCATGAAAGTTACAAATATTATTAAGAGCAAAAATTAATTAAATAGGTAATTATGTATATGAGTTTGGAGGCAATAATTTTAAAGCAAATAAAAGAGAAAAAAATAAATAAATAAAGAAGAGAAAAAGATAAATGCAAATGAAAAAATTTAAGAACAATAGCTATATGGACTCTATTTAAGAAAATAAATTTCTATCTATTGTCTTTATTGGCTATTTCGACTTTGTTAGGCTAAGCAAATTGATTCGTTTTTATTTTCTTTCTTACCCTAATTGTGTTAAATAAATTGGAAATAATGAAAAATTTACAAATATATATCTAGCGCGCGCGAGAGAGAGAGAGAGAGAGAGAGAGAGAGTCATAAAAAGATATCACATGATAAATAATTATTAAATAACTAAATTAATGACAATGACTTTTGCATTTTCTAAACTGAAAAAAGAGACACATAATTAAGAGAATGTAATTAATAAATAATTTTTAAATTTTCTAATACATCATATAAATAGAAAAAATATGAAAAACATCAAAAAATAGAGAAAAACAAATAAATTATTATGAAATAATAAAGAAAGAACAAGAATATTGTAGAGAAAGAGAGAAGGAGAGAAGTTCTTATTTCTCTTGATGGGATGAAATACAATGAAGGAGAATCCCTCTATTTATAGGGATAATTTCTCCTAACTTTTCTCCAAAAGATAGACTTTCACTATAATATAAACACATGTATCAACTACAATACAAATACCTTTATAGACATTCACTATAATACAAATAGGTTTATAACACTCCCCCTTGAATGTCTATTTGATAGATAATGTGCTTCGTTAAAACCTTACTAGAAAAAACCAAGTGGGAAAAAAATCTAGTGAAGGAAAAGAGTACACGTATCTAATAATACGCATTTTGGCTGCCTCATTAAAAATCTTACAAGGAAAACCCAGTGGGACGAAACCTCGCAAGGGAAAAATAGTACAACGCGTATTAACTCCCCCTAATGAGAACATCCTTGAATCTTTGCATCCCGATCTTCTGCACCATCTTCTTGAAAGTTGCAGTTGGTAGAGATTTGGTGAATAAATCAGCCACATTGTCACTTGAACGAATCTGTTGTACATTGATATCACCATTCTTTTGGAGCTCATGTGTGTAGAAAAACTTTGGCGAGATGTGCTTCGTTCTATCTCCTTTTATGAATCCTCCCTTTAGTTGTGCTATGCAAGCTGCATTATCTTCATACAAAATTGTAGGTAGTTTGTCACATTTCAAACCACATTTTTCTCTAATGAGATATATCATGGACCTCAACCACACACATTCTCGGTTTGCTTCATGAATAGCTATTATCTTAGCATGATTTGATGAAGTAGCTACGAGAGACTGCTTCGTAGATCTCCAAGATATGGCAGTACTTCAACATATAAACACGTAGCCAGTTTGAGATCGAACTTTGTGTGGGTCAAATAAATACCCAGCATCAACATAACCAACAAGATCGTCTTGCTAATAAATTAACAAAATGTTATGTCTTATAGTATTAGCAAGATATATTAGTGCATCAATCACACTAAGATATGGTACTTCAGGACCAAGGATTTCCTCATTCTTTTCTTGAGATCAAATAAATTATCATTCACATCAAGTGATTGAATAACCATCGAAGTATTTAATGAATGTGATTCATCCATATAAAATCGTTTGGCAACCTTCTTAGTATAGGCAGATTGTTGTATAAAGATATCGTCTGCTAAATGTTCAATTTGCAGACCAAGACAAAATTGTCTTTCCCAAATCTTTCATCTCAAATTCTTTCTTTATATAATCAATTGCCTTTTGAAGCTCTGCTGGAGTTGCAATGAGGTTTATGTCATTAGCATAAATTGCAAGTACAACAAACTCCGATGTTGTTTTCTTATTTGATTTTCCTCATATAAGAATTATGAACAAGTTTAAAGAAACTTGTAAATGCTTCAGGCATTTCGAAATTTTGTCAAGTGATAACATTAATTAGTATTTATATGCGTGACATCTTCTAGTGTCTGGACTACATGTCCAATAAGCTTTATACTTATCAATACGCATCATTTCACTTGATAATTATTTCTACATCAGCATGCTTTAATAGATGTAGAATTCAGATCCTCACAATCTTTTACAATATTGCGCGCTATATTATATCAAAGATATCGTCGACGGTATACATTTGTATCGGTTTGCAATTGGACATAACCCATTGAGATCTCATCACTTTCAATGTTTTGTTAGGTACCTAAACCTCTCATAAGGTTTCATGAAGTGTTATGTCGTAAGCTCTTCTAGAGCACATTGCCTCCTTATTATGATTATTTGCTCCATTCCTTTTTTTCAAAGATTATTGCAAAAGAAACTGATTGATCTACAATGCTTCATGCATACTGTAGACTCTGTCCTTCAGGGACATAAATTTAATAAGAGCTTTTGCAGCTGAAATATAAAAATAATTTTAGGTCAGCAAATGTTTCAGCATTTTGACTTGAATTATTTTGAAGGAGGATCATACTAATAATAATTCACAATATATTTCTTAGCTGCTTATTTTCTCCCCCTCATATTAGAAGAACTAACATGCATCCCTGATCTTCTTTGGGGAATCTATGTGTATCATGATAGATTCATTAATCATATATTACATATCAAAAGTTATTAGATGAAAATATTTGGTTCCTGACCTAGAACCAATTGAGTGGAAGGAGGATTATTCATAATTTATTGGTCAGGATACAAGTGTTATTGTATGTAATATATCATATGATAGACCAACTCACTAAGTTTTGTTCTCATAAGCAATGGTTTAACTATTTATCGGAGGCATTTAATGTCAAACCAGCTAATATATACAAACCAACATTATCAAGATAAATTGTCTTGATTACATAGTCTGAAAATTATACTTTTAACTCAATTAATATTGAGTAAGTATCTTTCTGAATGTCAAACTACAGGTTGACAATAAATGCACATGTGACCATCTTATAGATGCATCAATTTAAGACATCACATGGAAGGTGAATGGGCCCATATTCACCATTTACACTTTTCAGAATTTAGGGATTCAGTCCCAACATTAGCTGGTATAATCAACTTGTCATGAGAACAAACAAAACAAAAGATTTCTTGAAGAATTTTCTAGTTCTTCAATATATATTGCAATACTCAATTAACACATCATATCAGGATGATCAAAATGGTCATGTCAACTAATAATAATCCATACTAGTAAACTTCAGGTTTACCATGACATGTATTATTTATTTTAGTAAATTTCAGATTTACTATGTCATGAATTTCACATCAATAAACTTCTGGTTTACTATAGCATGTAATTTCATCATGCATATATTTGTAGTACAAATCGGATAACCTTTTCATGGTACTTTGGAGATATTTAATCTTTAAATCATTTGTAGTCTCAATATGATAACCATTTTTATTGTTGGTAAACTTCAGGTTTACTACAATTTGTGTTTTAATCATAACAACTTTGTACTACAATATGGGATGAATGACATAATAATAAATAAACTCTTCAGCAGCTTTCAATTTATTTTTCATAATACTATTTGGACACTACTGGTGTCATGATTCTTGTTGACAAACAATCACGTTCTTTTGCAGATCTTGATCATTAATTTACACTATCTAATATTGCTTAAATACTTCTGGTATCATGAAAGCAAATTCAGACACTGCAGGTATCAAGAAATAAATAATAAATATTGAGTTCTAAACTTCATTATTTCAAACTTTTACAGCTTCGAGAGTAGATTGCAGGTTTTACTACTTCAGGAGTAAATTGTAAGACAGGAGTAAATTGCAAGATTTACTTTTGAAGAGTCTTACTACTTCAGGAATAGCTGTTTAATTCTTTCTACTTCAGGAGTAAATTTCATATTTACTACTTTGGAAGTAAATTTCAGATTTACTATTTCGGGAATAAATTTCAAGATTTTATTAAGTATTGTCACATTCACTTCAGGGATTAGATTTGTATTAGATCTATATTTGTAAAATTTATCAAAAGTTCTCAATTTCCCATTCTTCAGGAATGGAACATGACCATCTAAATATGCCTTAACCACATAAGGTATGATAACTTAAAACCTCTTTTAAGATATTGCTACTTCGGGAGCAAATCGAGGTATGTATATAACATAGATGATTTCTCTTACATATTTTCACAATATTGTTCTGCCGGAACAAATATATTTTCACAATATTGTTCTTCTATGACAAATATATTTTTCACAATATTGTTCTTCTGGAATAAATATGAGACGAATTGCAAAGTGAATCAATAAGTCGTTTCTTTCAAATTCATATACAAAATCGATATTGTTATTAGTAAAGACATAAATATCAAAAAAAATTACTAACCTTCATCTTTTCAAAGAAACTTTGATTTTTCTTACCTCAGATCTTTCAAAGTGAGTGCTCAAGGCAGAGACTCGTGCTGATAACGTGTTATGAAATAATAAAGAAAGAATAAGAATATTGTAGAGAAAGAGAGAAGGAGAGAAGTTCTTATTTCTCTTGATGGAATGAAATACAATGAAGGAGAATCCCTCTATTTATAGGGATAATTTCTCCTAACTTTTCTCCAAAAGATAGACTTTCACTATAATATAAACACATGTATCCACTACAATACAAATACCTTTATAGACATTCACTATAATACAAATAGATTTATAACATAAATGTCATTCTTGACTTTAGAGGAATGCTACATCACCTCTAATCACAATTTTTTTTAATTGACCGGCACTTTTCGTATTAGGTTACGAAAGCTGAATTTATTTATTTATGATATTTAAAAAAAACACAATTGAAGCGTTTAACTGTAAAACAAAGTTTTTGATAAGAAAATAAAATGAAAATTCAAGAGAATTGAATTTTTTTTTAAAAATTAAAATTATTGGCTTTAATAATATACCATATCATTAAAATTAGAGTGAATTTAATGAGAATAAGAAAAATAGTGAAAAAAATTCTAAAATGATGAACCTTTGAAAGAACTATGCCACCTCATCATGTTATAGACCACAATTATATAATATATAAATAGATTTAAAAAGATATATATATACATATATAAGGAAAAAAGCAAAAAAAAAAAAAAAAGAAGAAGAAGAAGAAGAAGAAGAAAAGTAAATACATAAATGAGAAAAAAATAAAGATAATGTCCCCCCAAAAAAAGCATTCTAAGCCATAGAAAAATGTCATGTCACCTTGTTTATCCTAACTTTATATGTATACTTATAGAGGGATTGAACTGCATCACTAACTCAAATATGAACCCATAAAACATGAAAGAGCAAAAGTAATTTATCTATCTATATTATATTAAAAGTGTTAAGGCCCTTAGAAATGTTGATTGAATTTTTTGCTTATCATTAAAAGACATCACAATAGACAGAATAGTCATTTACTATTTTTATATAATTATTATTTAAATTTATTTTTATCACCTTAGTTTGTCATATTAGGTTTTTTATTTGTACAAAAACTCTATTTATAGTGTAAACCTAAAAAAAACACCGAATTTGTTTTTATTTTTGAAAGTCACAAATTTTTCTATTTTATTTTATTATATTAAGTTTTCTACTTGTGACATTACTCTATTTGTAGTGTAAACTTTTAAAAAAAATTAAAAAAATAAAAATGACAAAAAATTGTCCTCTGAAGTTTTTTTTTCCTTTTTGATTTGAAAATTAATTTTAGTTCTTTTTCTTTTTTTTTTCTTTCTGATTTTTTTTCGTTTTGCATACTCATGAATTTTATTTTATTTTTAAATATTTTTTTTTAATATTAATGCCTTAATATTTTTATATTTGTAAATTCTTTTTGATTTGTAAATTCTTCCACTTTTATAAAAAATTTATACTTGTATAATTTAATTCCCAACTCTTCTGCATCAACAACCTTTGATTCAATCTTCAACCTTGTATATTTTCGTGTTAATCTCTCTTCGTCATTTTTTCATGTTATGAATTTCTTTTTATTGTGGATTCTATGCCAGCTCAGGTTGTTCATATTCAAAACAATTTAACTTAGATTTATCCCCTTTAGTTGAATCTAATATTGATACTATGTTATCTTTTTTGATTGTGCCTTATATTGGTATTATATAATTTAAATTTTGTGCTATTTGTAACATACATTCTTCATCTACTCATACATTCACAAGTTTCATCTATTCAGGTAAGACAATCTCTTCATCTCATAAAATAATTTTTTTAAATAAAATTATAAATTATTATAATTATAACTCCTGTAACATAGATAATCTTGCAATGAAATATGAAAAGGATATTATGAACAAAATGTAAAATTTTGCTTCTTAAATCTTTTCTTATTTGAACTATACTAAGAGTCCTAACAGTCAAGACTTTAAAATCAATTACAATTTTTTTAACTTATATATCAATCCATTATTTATTAGACTCACTAATTATTCATCGTAATACTTCAATACGAAAAAAATAAATTAAAGAGTGTAATTTCATTAAGCATTAATACGCGAAGTTCTTCTTCTTCTTCTTTCAAAAAAATTATATAATCAGGAAAAAAATATAGAAACATTCTTTAAGTTGTTTCAATTAATCGAGTATTCTTATTATTCACCCTCTTTAGTTAAATCTACACTAATTTTTTCATTTTAATTTATGTATGTAGAAAAAAAAAGCACTGAAATCATCTCATAAAGGATAAAATGAAAAGTTTAAAATTAAGTTATTATTAAATATTTAAAGTACGAAGCCTTATAGCAAAATATCATTCACCTTTTTACCCTTTTAAAAATAGCATTCACACTTGACAAAATAGTAATTTAATTATTTTTCTCATATTTAGAACTTTAAAATTAACTAAATTTTATGTATTAAATTCTTTCTTATTTGAAATATATAGAAAATATCAATATTTATATATACATAAAAGGCATGCATTTAAGTGCTCATGTAAAAGCGAATGATTTCTTTATCTTTCAATCAAACGCTATTTCTACGATATTTTTGTTTATTGAAATAAGTATTAGAACAAACTGAAGAAAGAACTACTAGATTGCATCAAACTCTTAAACATAATTACTCTCTCTGTTTCAAAATAAGTGGTGTTTTAGTCTTTTGATTTTGTTTCAAAATAAGTGGTGTTTGACATAATCAAGAAGAAATTAATAACGTTCTTCTAATTTTATCCTTATTTAAGTGGAGAGTTTTATATAATCAAAAAAATTTACCTTTATTGTGGGGTCGTACAACGAGGCTTTTACCCAGAATAGCCTTAAAACTTCAAACTCGTCGATTTGCCTCGAGATTTGATCTTAAAGTTAGAAAAAGAAACTGGGCAGCTTGAGAGAATGTTTGTTTGATCTTTGTTGGTTTTAGGAGAAAATGAAAGAAGAGCACAAGCGTTCAAACTGATACAAATGTGCAAGTGTTAAATATATAATTGATATTTTATAAGTCAATAAATATTAGTAAAATTTTAGCCTCAAACTATTAACAAATTATAGCTAAAAGACATTAAAACAATATCTATTAAATTATAAAAAAGAGTTTTAATCATAATTTTTTTAACTCTTTAAAAAGGGAAGAGTTGTCTATAATTTTTCACTTTATTGGATTTTAATTATAAATCAGTTTTCATATATTCTAGAAATCTACTGCATATATCACGTTATTATATTCTTAAAATTAGGGATTCAATTTTTTAAATCTAGTTATTAAAGTTTTTCCATATTATTTTGAGTAATTGTTAGTTAAAATACTCTAATTAATTTTTTATTATTACTTCACGTGAAATTTCTAAAATTAGAATTTTTTTCTCCTTATTCTGTTATTGGATATCTCTAAAACTAGGGATCTTATTATTACAGTTATCCCATTTTATTTTGAGTAATTATTAGTTAAAATATTCTAATTAATTATTATTTCGCATTTCACGTGAAATCCATAATTACTCAATTATTTTGTTTTCATATTCATGTATACCAATTTGTTAGGTAAATATGAAATATTTTCAAATATACATACATATATATATATACACATACACACATACATATATATATATATATATATATATATATATATATATGAATGCAAATAAATGTATACTATATTATTAAATAAATACAAATCAATGTATATCACTACAAATATATACTAATTTATTAGGTGAATACAGAATAATGAATACTAATACAAATAAATGTATATAGTGAATATAAACCAACGTATATCAATGTAAGATTATAAAATTATGTAGATAATAGGAAGACACGAAATTAAAAAATTAAATATATACATTAATTTTGTGTATATATAAATATGTGTATACCCAATTTATGTATACATAATAAATGAAAATACACTAGTAATAAACTCTCTTGATGTATACTATAAATATGATTATATAAATCTAAGAAATTATGAAAAAGTTAAAATTATACATTAATTTAATATATCTATATATAATGTATACAATTGATTATAGATACATAGTAGATTGGCAGAACCGATTTATGTATACATAATAAATTGTATATATACATTAATCTTACCCATGAATTTAGACCCAAAAAAAAGATGTTACACCCCGTAAGTTTCTATTACTTAGATGACCTATTCATATGTTGGTTGAGAGTTTTAGAGTACCATACGTATGAGGAAAGGGGCCCGAGGAAGGGCCGAACGAGTGCCAAGTTGGAATTTCGCAAGAGGAGGCCGAACTGCGGTGCCCAGAAGGGGAGAGTAGCACGGAGCTGGGACCTCCACGTTAGCCAACGTGGCACGGAGCCAAAACGGCGCGTTGGCCAACGTTCCACATTGCCATGTATTTTGTTGCAAGTATATATAGGCCTCACCCTTTAACTTTATATCATTTTCCTTATATACTCACGATCAGAACAGAGATAGGGACGAAGGGTTTATATAATTTTCTTTCGATTACGTCGCTAAACGCCATTCAAAGTCAAATTAACTTCGGGTATCGAAGTATAAGGCTGCAGGGAGTATTTCAACGGAGTTAGTTTCATGAAATTCGCTCGGTGAATCATCGTCCCACCGAGCCAAAGTGATTGAAATTGCTCCAAACCAGTGTCAATACGATCCCAGGCTTAAAGTAAGCACTTCTCCCTTCTAGATCTTTGAGAAATAACGAGATTTCGACCGTGTTCTGTTTAATTAGAAATATAGTTAATATTTCTATATAAAGTTTTCCTTTTTGCCGAATTTAGTGATAAAACTAATCCTATCTTTCCAGTAACACGATTTTAGTGGAGAAGGGCAGTTGAACACAAGCCAAAACTCGCCAGTTAATCGGTAAACAGCAATCAAGGTATGTAAGGCTTAACTCTCGGCAAGTATCCTAGTCGTATAGTGTTACGACTTATGTCCTCGAATAGAAGTAATGATCTCAGATGCTGCAGATAGTTTCTACCATTAGATTGTAATTCGATATGTTGTAATTAGCTGTTATTGATCTACGTATATAAATATCAGATATGAGGCGATTAGCTGCTGACAGGGATTACAGTTACATAAATTCTGGTTAATTGTTAGAACTCATATACAGATCGTACTGCAGGACCCCTCGTTAAAAGGGGGAGCAGGTTAAATGTGATTCACGTATGACGCTATAGGAACTCTTTTATTCTCAACTTTTTGGGATGGTAGACTTATATGTTTGTTTCCAGACCTAGATTTCAGAGGCTCGTAAGAGTTAGTATCCTAAATCAGTTGGTTAAACAGCATGGGCGCAGTTAGGCGGTCTAACGACCAGTTGGCGCCTGTATTAGCAGGAAAGCATCCTTAGAGGTCATTAACGTTATTGCATATTCCAGAATCAGAAATAGAGACAAAATAGGTATATTCCGGAGTTAGCGACACCAGGGTTCTCCAGTGTGTTGAATGATCGTACGTCGTCCCTTTAGCCTTATCAGGGATTATCAGTCTTAATCGATTTAACAGTTATCATGTAGAATGCCCAGCAAGCCAGCCTAGTCGTCCAAGTTAGATAAACCTGTGGGTACCCCAAGGAGGGGTCCGCATCAGTAGCCAGTGACGGGCTAGTCCCTAGCCGGTTCTTGTAAGGTATCCAGGTACAGAGTGCCAGAAGAGGGACAGTCTATATAGAATTGCCTATAAGTTTGAGAATTGCCCAGAACAGTAATATAACGCTCAGAACAGTAACATAGATCCGAGTGGATTCAGACAAGGCTTAAGGAGTCAGCAGTACTCTGCTAGTACAGTGTTAACCATAGGTTAAGGAGATCGGTAAGCTCTCTATGAAGAACCAGGGACCGATCAAGCAAGTTCGACCAAGCCCAGCTCCATAGTTGTTTAATTAGAAGAACAAAGTAGTTGGCTGTCCGCAACTCCATAGTTATGCATGAGCTACAGATGTCCGAGTAGGACATTCAAAGTATTGTTAGACTACTTCAGACCTCACTCTATTCAGCCCAGATTATTAGAGATCATGACCACTATCAGGATCCTCTGATCAAATACGTGCACATGGTGTGTCTGTAGACAGTCATTCAGATTATCCAAGAGGCGAGTAGATTAGCATGAGGCCCAGAAGGCCAGATACTCTCTATACAGATAGATTTATTTGTCAGTTTCTCCAGTATAGTAATCCAGTATGACTCTCAGTAAAGCGTGTCAGGAGTATGTGATTGTGTGATGTTATTGTTATCAGTTGAGACCTGTATTTGCATTGTTTGGGCTGGATTACCTGTATAGCTTCCGTGATCGCCCCAGGGTTAATAGTTGTGTCTACTCGTCCACCAGAGGGAAAGGATACGTCGCTCTACGGAGCCGCATGCCGTCTGCAAGGGACGAAGATAGGGAGCCAGCTCCTCATATTTTGTTGTGGTTGGCCTATACATACCCTGTCGAGCGCTTGAGCTCGGGATGTAGATTTCAGGAGTCCTCCAGACTCTGGCACAACTATAGTCAGGGGCCCAGCGGGCCAAGCTGTATACCCAGGGACCGGCAGGATGCTCATAGTTAGTAGGTGGTGGGGTCTGACCTGGAAAAGGGTAATTACATTGAGGTGTACTCACTAGGGCTAATGGGGGTCCGTGTGGGTTGTTATGTGTTGATTGCACCTCCTGGCTTATGGGGGTCAGGTAAGGTTTATATTATGTTGCTTTAGTTACTGATAGTTAGATAGTAAGACGTTCCGTTTGTCAGGTATAACCCCTACCCTTCTTATTACAGTTACGTTTAGTCCTGATTTTACTACTTCAGCCAGCTTCAGTCCGTTCCCTTTATTTCAGTTATGGTCAGCTTTATTCCTTACTCTCAGTCATTTACAGCTATTGCTTTACATACTCGGTACATATTGTACTGACGCCCTTCCCGGGGCGCTGCATTACTTGCCTGCAGGTACAGATAGACGAGGAGCAGACCCCTCGTAGATTTAGTCAGCCTCACAGAGCCATCAGCTCCTTTCTTCCGGAGCTTGTGTGACAGAGGTTTACTTCTTTTGTTTATACAGTATGGGTAGGCCGGGGCCCTGTCCCGACCATCTTATTACTCCTAGAGGCTTACAGATTGTATCTTTTCCCTGTGGTTCGATGTATCGGCCGCGTGGGGCCGTATGTGATTTAGATTATGTGTGTTGACCGTGTGGGGTCTTGTTTAGCTGTTTATTTTTCACAGCTAGCTATAGGCCTTGTCGGCCGGGGGTTGCATTTGCAGCCGCTATATAGCCCGTTGTTTTCTTGATTCTAGAGTTAGAGCCAGCCTTACACCAGAGGTGCTTAGGCTCAATCAGCTCAACAGTTCAGATCCTAGTAGGGCACCAGGTGCCAGTCATGCCTCCCAAGGTGGGGCGTGAGAAAAAAGACATAATTTTTTGAAGAAACTCTAATTTGAAGATTTTGTGTTCAATATTTCCTTCTAAAGCAGCAAAAAGAAAAATTGGGACAATAAGCAACAATTTTAGGGAAGAAGAGATAACTCTTTTTCTCCATCAAAACATGAAAGAAGGACTCCCCACTTTCTAAATACTTTTTCTTTTGAGAATTTCACTCAATTAATGATGGATAACATGGTCAAAAACAATTTATTTTCTCTATTCTTGAATTTGTTCAATCCTCAATTTTTTTTCCTACGACTTGGATAAGGGAATGATATTGTAGGTGGAGAATCTTGAAAATTAGAGTCATTACCCCATTTTTGACAAGTTTATTTGAATAACTGGTCTTAATCATAGAATTTAGAATAAAAAAACACAATTTTTTTAAAAGAAAATCCCAACTACAAAATAAAGAACTCCAAAATTCAACTTTTTTAAGAGAAAAAGGCACACACAATGAAAATACAATTATGTGATGAAATTTTATTTACTTTATTTAGAGATCATTGTTATAATAGAGTTCTAATGGAGAGAGTTTAGGGAAAAAGATAGATAGAGAAGAAATTTCAGTGACAGAATGCATATAAAACGCAAAAAAATAAAAATAACTGTGCAATAGAATTTTTATTTTTACTCAACTTTTTCGGTTATTAAATATCATTTTCAGTGACCCAATAAATATAAAAATGTCATTGTTTGCCAATTAATTAAAACTGGAATATTCTATACCAATTTGAGAAGTTATAAGTTAGCATACTGTGCCAATTGTTAATTGATGAATTGGGCCGGGTCAGAGCAGTTATTGCGCCGGTTTGGTTGGTTCCTTGGGATGAGAAATGAGTGAGGAGAAGAGTTAAGTTGGATTTAGAATGCCAAAAAATAAATTTAAAATCTAGCTATTTCGTTTAATTTGTAGCCATTTGATTTTAACTGTAGCAAAATGACCCCAATCGATTTAAAACTAACACAATAGAAATAAAAATTTAGATAAATTATCCATCTAATTTATCTATTAAGCTTCTTAACTTAACAAAGCAGAATACTTATTTTTAAAATAGAATAATTATAATTATTGCATAGTAGTTTATTTGATTTTGATAAAAGTAAAATGCTTACTTAAAAAATTTGTTTTTGCTACAACTTGAATTTCAAGTAAATAAATATATTTAAAACTAATATTCGAAATATATGAATATATGTAGATAGATAAAATATGTATTAGTGTATTTTGCCAAATGAAATGGAAAAGTTTACCCCAAAAAATTATTTGAAAATATTTTTGACTTTTACAAATAGTTATTCCACTGATCCATTCTATTTGAAATTGAAGAAGCTTGGTCGATTAATCAAAGGTCAGAGCAGTTATTGTGTCGGTTTGGTTGGTTCCTTGGGATGAGAAATGAGTGAGGAGAAGAGTTAAGTTGGATTTAGAATGCCAAAAAATAAATTTAAAATCTAGCTAATTTCGTTTAATTTGTAGCCATTTGAATTTTAATTGTAGTAAAATGACCCCAATCAATTTGAAATTGACACAATAGAAATAAAAATTTAGATAAATTATCCTTCTAATTTATCTATTAAGCTTTTTAACTTAACAAAGCAGAATAATTATTTTTAAAATAAAATAATTATAATTATTGCATAGTAGTTTATTTGATTTTGATAAAAGTAAAATATTACTTAAAAAATTTGTTTTCGCTACAACTTGAATTTCAAGTAAATAAATATATCTAAAGCTAATATTCGAAATATATGAATATATGTAGATAGATCAAATATGTATTAGCTTATTTTGCCAAATGAAATGAAAAAGTTTACCCCCAAAAATTATTTTAAAATATTTTTGACTTTTACAAATAGTTATTCCACTGATCCACTCTATTTTAAATTGAATAAGTTTGGTAGATTAATCAAAATTGTGAAGAACCAAAATTGAATATCAACTTTATCTAGAATGGCTAGATAATGAGGTGGTCAGATCAAAGAAACTTAACAAATTTAGAATGTGTTAAGGACTTGAACAAGGCTGGTCCAAAGAATTTGTTTTCAGTGTCGAACATCAACTAAATGATCTATGCCATGGCAAGGCGCAAAATAATGAGTTTTCTCAATGTGTATTTTGGGTGTAACCAAATTCAAATGAATATGAAAGATAAAGAAAAAACATCATTTATCACTAGTTTTGGCACGTATTGTTGTAATTAATACCTTTTGGTTTGAAAAATACAGGTGTCACTTATCAAAAATTCGTAAAAGATAATTTAAAGAACGGATTGGTAAAATCATAGAAAACTTAATCCAAATAAATGTGCCTTCAGTGTCAAGTTCGATAAATTCCTCGAATTTCTCATATAAAATAGAGGCATTGAGATAAATTCAAATGATATAAAAGACATCAAAGAGATACCGGATATACTCAATATTGCGAAGGCAATGCAGAGACCATAGGTCGTATGAAAACACTCAACGTTTCATCTCAAGGTTATCGAAAAAGTTTCATCATTTCTTCTCACTGTTGAAAAAGAAAAATCAGTTCGAGCGGACCTTGAAATGTCAACAGGCGTTGCAAGACTTGAAAACATATTTGACTAGCCACCATTATTGGCAAAATTGATCAATGGAGAACAGTTGCTTCTTTACTTAGAAGTGGCCAAAGTCGTGGTAAGTTTTGTTTTGATCAGATATTTAAAAAAAAGAAGCACTCAATGCCCTATTTATTATGTTAAAAATATTAGCCACTATCAGAATTCGATACTCAAATTTGAAAAACTCGGCCTTAGCCCTCATGATGGCCACTTGGAATCTAGATCATATTTCCAATGCCACCACATAGTGTAGTGATGACGTATCCTTTGAAAAATGTCCTTCATAAACCTAAATTATTGGATAGAATGGAAAAATGGGCGATAGATCTAAGTGAGTTCAATATTGAATATCAGTCTTGAACTGCTATTAAAACCTACGTCCTTGCCAATTTTGTGGTTGATTTTAATCTAAAGATGATTACAAGTTGAGAAGAAGACCATCTTGGTCTATAGAAACTCCTCTGGCATATGAATTTCATTGACAGATAGAGTTTCTAATGAGAAGGGTACCAGACTTGGTGTAGTCCTAGATATCCAACATGAGGCAAAACTTAGACAAACTATAAGTTGTGTGCCACTTACTTACAATGAGGACAAGTATGAGGTTGTTCTTGCTAGTACTGAATTAGCATGAGGGCTTAAATCAGAAACCATCAAAGTTAAATATGATTTGCAGCTAATGGTGAAGCAGATTCGAGGAGACTATGACATTAAAGATGAAACGATGCAGAAGTATTCAAAAAAGGTTAAAGTATCACTTTCTCTTTTCAAAGAGTAGAATATGACTTAGATATCCAAATAAAAGAACATAGAAGTAAATTCTTTAGCCAATATTTGATTGTTGACTAAACTAGATGATCCCAATGCTGGATTAATAGTAAGTCTGTTGCATTCAACATTAAATGCACTTGATCCGAATATGTCAATTCGACAAGCTTGGTCTGGAATTGGCGAAATAATTTTGTTAAATACTTTAAAGGTGGCAAAACACCAATTGATCCAAAGGTCTCTCATGCACTAAAAACAAAAGTGGCTAGGTATTGCCTTAGTGATGGGAACTTGTACAAAAGTTTATTTCAAGTCCATTAGCAAGATGCTTGGGCTCGAGTGAGACCAACTATGTTTAAAGAGAAGTATATGAGGGAGTCTGCGGCAGTCACTCTGGGGCCAAATCCTCAATGCTGAAACTAATTAGACCCCGATATTGCTGGCCCCGAAAGGAATAAGACTTGAAGACATTTGTAAGAAAATGTAACAAATGTCAAAAATATGCTCAAATGCTTCACTAAGTAGTGAAATTGTTACAACCGGTCATTTTACCGTGGTCCTTCATGAAATAGGGGATGCACATAGTCAGGCCTTTGCCCCAACAATAGGTCAAGTAAAATTTCTTTGAATTATGACTAACTATTTTTCTAAGTGGATAAAAGCATGTTCTTACAAGATGATCTGGGAAGGAGAAGTGATAGATTTCATATGGGATCATATCATATGCCACATTGAAATACTAATGAAATAACATGCGATAATGGTACGAAATTCCTCAACTCCAAAGTCACTAAGTTTCTTGAAGGATTGCAGATCAAAAGAATGACATCATCTCCGTATCATCCAAACACCAATGGACAAGAAGAGTCAACCAACAAAATCACGAGGGCAACCTCAAAAAGAGGCTGGAAAGTGCTAAAGGCAGCTGGGTTGAGGAATTGCCCAAGATATTTTGGGAACATCACACCACTTCCAAATTCGATACCGGAGAAACCCTATTCTCGCTTATTTATGGATCAGAAGCTTTGATACCAGTTGAAATCAGAGAATCGAGTTTGAGGTTTGGACAAATCAATGAAGAAAAAATAATGAAGCCATATCTATACAATTGAATTTTCTAAAAAAACATTAAGAGTTGTCATCCGTTCTGGTGGCGGCTCAGAAGTAAAGGATGGAAAAGTATTACAATCAGAGAACCAAACTCCAATATTTCAAAATCTAATATATAGTACTTTGAAAAGTCACACTCAATGCTCAAGATATGAACATGGGAAAAATGAATCCAAACTGGGAAGGCATGTACAGATTATTGGTGTAGTTGGTAAGGGAGCATATCAGTCAGCGAACTTGAATAGAACCCGATTGCAGAGCATCTGGAACTTAAGTCACTTGAAGTAGTATTATTGTTGAAGAAGGTAATAGTGAGACAACCGAGTTCAGAAAAATATGCGCTACACTCATTCTTTCTTAGTATAATTTTTGTCCCAATTGATTTTCCCTAGAAGATTGCCAATTAGGTAAGATAAGCATATTAAGAATCGATACCTTATGGCAGAAAAAAAGGCTTGAAACATTATGAAGCCTAACGTTACACCCCAAGATATAGAGTCATTGGGGATTGCCAAGAGCAGATTTTCCTAATATGTAGAGACACCGAGGACCGACAGGAGTAAAACTCCAAATCTCTAAAACTCAGGAAAATTGGAAAGTAGTAAGAGCAAAACCACCGATCTCTTCTAATTAAGGACTATGGATGGCATAGGTAAATCCCAAAAATGAAAAAAGACTATTGGCTGCCCTCTCGAGAGGGGAATACATAAAATGCTACTAGTAACTTAATTTGTTGAGTTTTAACATAATGTAAAAGCTTTTAGTTGATCTAAAAATGGCAACACAGATATGACTTGTGAAGTCTGAATTTCTTTCATTTTTTGGTATGTACAAAATATAATAATTACGATTTAATAAAAGTCCTATTGGTATATCCACCGACCACTTGTGGTCCTATTTTGAAGCTGATTTGATGGATTATCTTCATAAATGAATGGGAGATATCCTATTCATAAACATAATTTTAACACAAATGCTGCTAACTCATGAACGAGATAAAATAACTTCAAAATCCATTGAGTGTAGCTCCTGGATAAAACTAAAGGCAAAAACCAATCTAATAAAATCAATTGACTAGGATCCCCAAACAAATTGCGCAAAAACGGTTGAAATAAGAGCCGGTTAGAAAATAAAAATCAAAATCATAAGCAGCAAAATATTCAACAGAAAAGAAAGGTTTGGATGGAAATCAGACCCAAAAGCTTGTCAATAAATTTACATATAAAATCTAAAGAGAGTTCCAAATCTGAAATTAAAAGCAATAAATAAAATAGACATTTCAAAATACCAAGAAAACAAAGAACTTTTCATTAAAAATGGGCATAATAAGACCCAAAAGGAACATTATATAAGTTGTAGGAATTACATGGTAAAGAACCTATTAACTGTCCCCTGACGCATCAAAGTCTTAAGGGAGCTCCCAAACTTCAGTGGATAAGGAGGAAGGCTTCACATTGGTGGGCAACACAAAACCTAAAGAGAGTATTTGGTCCTCAATAGAAGAAGTAGGTAAGCTTGCAATATGTTCTTCTTCCTCTTCTTCGATGTCACAATTCATAAGATCATCGTCAGAGAAAGAAGCAAGGTCCTCCAAACCTAGTTCTCGCTTGCCAAGAGTTTCACTAGAGATCGGACTTTGTCAATATGCTCATTGATATCAATAGACCTAGTATTAACCTCCTCTAAATTCTTTTGGCGCATGACCCATGTTTCATGAATGATTTGCAGCTTGTACCAGTGCCTAAGAGAAACAACCTTGACTTTCTTATCTTCCAAGTGATACATCAGTTTTCTGTTTAACTCATGTAGGGTGGACATCTTTCTCATGGTGTTGATGTTAAAAGTATACTCTTGCTTCACTTGTTTTTTGTGATATTCGATTCGGGCCTTTAGTTTGGCCACCAAAGCATCCCTATAGGCAATATTTCGCTCTCAAACTTAGAGATTTTCCTCGAGTATAGACTCTCTCTAGGCATCAACCTCATTAACTTTCAGGTGCATGGCCTTTTTCTTTGAAGATCGACAATCTCCGAGCTTAAATTATTGGCCTCCTGACTAAAGACCTTCCTCTCTTCCTTATTTTGAGCCTTTTTGGTCTTCAAGGCTTCATCTGAAGAAAGTTTTAGCTCCAAGGCCCCATCTCGGCAAACTTATCCTTCCATTCAACCATTGTCTATCTCAGCCTCTCATGTTCGATAGTTAAGTTATTTTACTCCTTAAGCATTTGCTAAAGACCTTCAGAGATCAAGACATTATCCTATAAATAAAAAATAAATCTTTTCAGTATGAAGATGTTAAAAATAGAAGAAATTAAAGGGACAACTAAATATGCCTTTACCCTAGCATAAGCTTGGGCCATTTCACTAAATAGACATGTCGAAGAGACTTTGTCTATTTTTTCTTGGTCCTTGGCCATGATCAGAAAGTGGAGATAGTTGGCGACGATGATCAATCGAGAGAGAATATATGTTTCCTAAAAAATGGTAATGGGGATTGTCTTTTTCTTTTTTTAGATTATTCATCAAAGCCGAAAAGACACTTATTTGCCCTAACTTAGGGTCCGAAGGCTTGGCAGTTCAGCTGGTTCTTGCCCCGGGTATCAGGGCTCGAGAAGCTATAGAAAAAGATAGATGATTTTGGACGAGGACTTAAGGAAAATGGTACGACTTTGGTTTTAGTTACACAGAGACCAATAACAGTAGGGTTAAATAGCACCAAAAAGAGAGTCAATCAACTCCATAAGATCGGCCTCTTTGGAAAAATGGCCAGCTTCTCCTAGAATCTGAGGTTGAGTAGCCAAGGCTTTTTAATTAAGCTGGGGCGGATCATCACCAATCTTTTTATCATCCGACTCTAGCAACACTTGGATAGTCTCTTCTACCCCTAAAGTAGAGCCAATGGTCCTTTGCCCTTATTAACAAGTAGGGCTTGTCATTTTTTGTCTTTTTGGGGAAGGGGCAACAGAAATCAATGCACTCCCTTCAACGGCGATGCTCGAATTTGCGTCCTTCTTGAGGACCTGGCGCATAAAAACTTGCGCCTCTACTAGAGAAATTGGAACTCCTCAAATCAGCGCCTTGAAGGATCCTTCGAAAGACCTGTGATGGAAAATGATTTGGTTAAATCAAAACTCCAGGTCCAAATAAACGAATGATAAAAGCAAAGAGTTACCATGGTTTTTTCCCTACCACCTTTTGGAGACAGCAATAGATTTCTACATCCTCCCATGGAAATTCAAAATATGCAAGATATTCTGGACCCATTCCCTAATGGAAGAATCCTCAGAAGGTGTCCACACGGGAGATGAATAATAAACTTACAATCGAAGTTAGTCGTGAGATAGAAGGAGCTAAAAGAAGAAGGTCTGAAAAAAGGGAAATTCACATGCGGAAAAAACTTGCGAACAAGATTCCTTGATTTTGGATCAGAATACCCGATATTAGATCCTCCATTGCAACCTCCACAAATCTTTCCATTCAACCCTGGTTGTAATCGTCATCAAGGCTAAATAGAATGCCTCTTTTTCTCCATTGATTGAGTTTCGGGTCCTTCATCGAAAGAAGAGGGAGAGAAAAGAAGGATGAGATGACCTAGAAAGAAAGGTTGGTCGGCTTCATTTTCCAAATATCAAAGGTAGGCTACGACTCTCCATGCGAAAACTAATCTGAGCCATACAAATTTAGTAAGTCTGATAAAGCTGCAAAATAATCGTATCAATGACTGGAGAACCAAAACCAAGGGTAAAAGGATAAGTAGTATATGCAGGAGTAGTTCGGTCTATGAAAATTTACACTCTTAAATGTTTTAGGGGAAAGGACGCAAAATTTTCTTCAGGCCATTCACAATCGATCCGCACAGTAGGAAGGTGAGCACATGTGATGAACAAGACATAGTCACTAGCAAGTTTGTCTCAGTTATTGGCTTGGCTAATAGAGGTGGCCTTGAAATTATTTTGGAACTATTATGTTTATGATAGGCTTAGGAGGAGGAGCGTCAGGACTTTTTCTCTTTTTGGCCCATCTCTAGTCATGAAAGATAAGCTAAGTCAATTGATGTTTCTGAAAGAAGTCTGTAACACCCCAAAAGTTCCTAAGATCAGACCCGAGGGTTGAATCAGAGAAATCAGGAAAATATACATTAGTTCACAGAATGATTCATTGAGTGACTTGTTCTATGACTCAACAGGTCCTTAAGTGACCTGTTATGGACTGTGAGAGTTGTAAAAGTGTTGAATCCAGGAGACCCAATGAGTGGAGGAACGAGTCAGGGTGTCTCCTAACGACTCATTAGGTGTCCCATTGGTTGGGAGGAATACTTGGAAACCTTGAGATTCAAAGGGTCAGGACGAGTGGTGAAGTGACCCATTAGGTGTGACCATAAGTCGTCAAGTGGAGGCATCAAGTTAAGATTAAAAAGATGGAAATTCTGTCCACTGTGACGATGGAAGGTCAGGACGAGCCGTTAAGTAACCCAATGAGTGGTAGGTCACTCGTTATCTTTGGTAGTGCCATCTCCCAGTCGGTTCTTTATGAGTGTTTTCATAATTTCTAAGCTTCTAACTCTTTAATGACGTCATTTTAGCCCTTGTAAGGAGTGTTTTAAGAGGGTGTAGCCTAGCCTAATTCATTAGGCTCCCATGCATGCATTGTATTGAATTTCTCTTTTAAGATCAAACTAGAATTCCACCTCAATTTCTTCCTCAATTCTTGGCTTTTAAGACTAGTTTGGAAATCAGTTTACCCAGGTATGTGGTGCAATGAATGGAGGATTTCTTCTACCATCATGCCCAAATTTGGAGTCAAGACTCCCAATTAGTTTATGATATGATTTGGAGTCAAGACTCCCAATGTTCAGATTCAAGCTATGTTTTGAGAATATGATTATATGAGCACTAAGCATATTTTGGGAGTAGTGTCTAGTACCTAGTAGGCTTGGGGTTTCGAGGTTCCCCGGTCTCATAAACTATGCGCTAACATAGATATAGGTTTGGGACCTCTCAAGAGAGTGCTTCCCCTGCCCAAGGGCACACTGTTATATCACACCTTATTTATATTTTGATCTGAAAAGGCTTAGGATGACTCTCATCCATGTGGGCAAGACGTGGGATCATCATGCGCTCATATATGATAGTTGTCAGTTATGATGAGTCTCTGATTGTTCCTCATGATTTCAGTTATTCATGTTCATGACTTATGATATTATATTTTATATCATGTTGACCCAATGATCAATTTATGAGCTTTTACTTACGATTTCAAGAATAAAAAGTCATATGATTTCTATTTTTACGTCTTGGATCATTATGTTCAGCTATGAAAACCAACTTGTGATTATGTATATCTCATATATGACTTTTAGCATACAGTGCTTACTCTCATGATCTATTTGATTTATATGCATGATTTAAACTAACATTTTACTAAGCGTGTTTTACTTACCTTACATACTCAATACATTCAAAGTACTGTTCTTATACTCTGTGCTATATCATCTCATGATATAGGTCCGAGTGATCCAACTTAGTCTCGCCAATAGCTTGCTCCCGTATCTATCCATTTCAGCCCCTACTTTGGGTGAGTTCTCATCATCCGAGGATATCTATCAGTTTAAAATTGTTAAATTAGTTCAGTTTCAGTCTTGGAGTTATTTGGGGGCTTGTCCTAGCATCTCATTAGATAGTAGAGACTTTTCAGATATAGACTAGTATGTTGAACTTTGAGATTCAGTGTAGTGATGTTATCGCTTGATATACATTTTATGATATTTAGTCTTCTAATATTCATGTTCATGTTGCTTTCCACTTGATTATGCTTTTAAGTCATATTATGTATGTACCATGGGTTAGCTTGGAGCCATTCGTGGTTTTAGGTCCTATGTCTCGATTCGGGATCCCAGCTCCGGTCGTGACAAAATTGGTATCAAAGCCAAGGTTTAGGTGTGTCCTAGGGTGTTTGAAAGCCTTGTTAAGTAGAATCTTTTTCATGGGTGTGAAGCACGCCACACTCATGGGGAAGAGGCTATAAGATGTTTTAGAAAATTTTCCTTCTTTCGTGATCTATTTCGTGCGATGAACTGCCTCTCTATTCCTATAACTCGTGCTATATGTATTTGCAGAAATATGCCTCTACGCTGAGTTAATGGTAGAAGAAATGGCAATGGAAATGGCTATGGAGATGATCATCAGCTAGCCCTACCAGCTCCAGTGGATCCTTTACCCGAGCAGGTCGTTCATGTCGTGTTCAGAACAACATTTCAGATATTGGCACAGGCCATGACCGCTCAGGTCAACCAGCAGGCGGTGGCCCATCTTCCTCAGAATGGGAACACAGCAGTGAGAGTACGAGACTTTTTCCAGATGAACCCACCTGAATTTCTTGGTCGAAGGTGGTTGAGGACCAACATGATTTCCTTGAGGAGGTGTAGAAGATCACCCATAGGGGTGATGGGGGAGGAGAGTGCAGGCTTAGCCTCCTATCAACTGAAGGGAGTTGTTCATATATGGTTCTGTCAGTGGAAGGATATTAAGGGAGTTGGAGCAGTTCCTGTGGGTTGGTATGAGTTTGTGACTTCTTTCTTGGACAGATTCTTCCCTAGGGAGTTGAGGGAAGAAAAGGCAGCGGAGTACGTCAACTTGAATTAGAACAACAGGACTGTCCAGGAGTATGCTTTGGAGTTTACCCGGTTGTCCAAGTATGCAGCAGAGATAGTTGTTGATTCTAGGGCTCATGTGACCAAGTTTGTGAATGGAGTGGTAGATTCCTTGCTCAAGGAGTGTAGGACCGCCATATTGATCAATGACGTAGATTTCTCTTTGTTGGCCATATATGCCCAGCAGATAGAGGCGGAGCAGATGAAGGAGATGGAGATAGAGGCCAAGAGGTACAGGACAGGGAGTCATAGGCACTTTCAGCAGAGGTTCGGTGGTGGACATCGACCTCAATTTCACCAGGAGTCGGCAACCCCATCTCCCTCATCAGCCAGTGTTCAATCCAGGCCCTAAGAAGATTAGAGAGGCAGAGTGTCTAGATCTAGGGGACAGAGGAGTATGTCAGGGGATCACACCTTTCTAGCTTGTAGGAAGTATGGCTGGAAGCATCCTGGTGAGTGCTTGGTTGGTTCAAATGTTTTCTTCGGATATAGGAAGCTCGGGCATATGCGTAAAGGATTTTCCTTTGGCTAGTAGAGCAACAATGGAGGTCGTGCCTCAGCCACCACTTCAGCAGCTCGCCCATCTCAGCAGTACACCTCTTCTAGTATAGGTGGCAGTCAGTGCTAGAACAAGTTCTATGCACTATATTCTCCTCAGAAGCAGGAGGTCTCTTCCGATGTGGTCATTATGTTACAAGTATTTTATTTTGATGTGTATGCATTATTAGATCTAAGGTCTACCTTATTTTTTGTGACTCCTTATGTTACTGTTAGTTTCGGAGTCAGTCATAAAATCCTGTCAGAATCCTTCTCAATCTCTACTCCTATCGATGAGTTAGTTTTAGCTTAACGGGTATATATAAATTACCCTGTCATGATTCTTCAAAAAGTCACCTGAGCCAACCTAGTGGAGTTAGATATGACCGATTTCGATGTTATATTCAGTATGTATTAGTTACATGCATGTAATGCTTCAATCAATTATAGAACCCATGCGGTAGAGTTCTAATTTTCGGGTGAGCTAGTCCTAGAGTGGAAGGGTAGTTCAGCTGTGCCCTGTAGGTCGCTTTGTTTTCTATATCAAGTCCAGGAAGATGATCTCTAAGGTTTGTATGTATCATCTAGTTTGGTAAAGGATTCTACATCCAAGACCCTGACTCTTCAGTCTGTCCCTATTGTATGTAAGTATCCAGAGGTGTTTCCAGATAATCTACCAGTAGTCCCTCCAGAGCAAGAGATTGACTTTAGTATTGACCTTCTCCCTGATATGCAACCTATATCCATTCCTCCTTACAGAACTGGTTAAGCTAAAGGAGTTGAAAGAGCAGTTGAAAGATCTCCTAGACAAGGGTTTCATCAGACTTAGAAATTCCCCATGGGGTGTTCTAATTCTCTTTGTTCGGAAGAAGGATGGTTCCCTTAGGATATGCATTGATTATCGACAGTTGAACAAGGTCACAATCAAGAACAAGTATCCCTTCCCCAGGATTGATGACCTATTTGACTAGCTTTTGGGTGTTAAGTGCTTATCAAAGATAAACCTCAGATCTGGATAACATCAGCTTAGAGTTAAGGAGAGTGACATACCGAAGATAGCTTTTGGGACTCGGTATGGTTATGAGTTTGTAGTTATGTCTTTCGGACTAACGAATGCTCCTGCAGCTTTATGGATTTGATGAACAAGGTGTTTAAGCAATATTTGGATATGTTTGTGATTGTCTTCATATATGATATTCTCATATACTTTTAGAGCGAGGAGGAACATGTCGCTCATTTGAGGATTGTATTGTAGACTCTTAAGGATCGCCAATTGTTTGCTAAATTCAGCAAGTGAGAAATTTTGCTGAACTCAATAGCATTTTTGGGCCATGTAGTGTCTAGCGAGGATGTGCAGGTAGACTCTCAAAAGATAAAAACAGTGAAGAACTATCCTAGACCCGTCAGTCCTACAGATATTAGGAGCTTCTTCGGTTTCGTTGGCTACTATAGGAGGTTCATTAAGAGATCTTCATTCATTGCAGCATAGTTGACTAAGTTGAGCCATAAGAAGGTCAAATTTCAGTGGTGGACGCTTGTGAAAAGAGTTTTCAGGAGTTGAAGATTCGACTCACTTCAGCCCAGTATTGACCGTACCGGAGGGCACAGATGATTTTGTTGTGTATTGTGATGCCTCTAGGGTTGTTTTTGGTTGTGTATTTATGTAGTATGGTAAGATCATTGCATATTCCTCTAGACAGCTTAAGACCCATGAGAAGAATTACCCAACGCATGACCTAGAGTTGGTATCCATGGTGTTTGCTTTGAAGATTTGGAGACACAATTTGTATGGGGTGCACGTGGGTGTATTCATGGACCATAAGAGCCTTCAATATGTGGTTACTCATAAGGACCTGAATTTGTAACAAAGGAGATGGCTAGAATTTATCAAGGAAAATGACATGAGTGTCCTTTATCATCCGAGTAAGGCTAATGTAGTGGCGGATGCTCTTAGTAGGTTATCCATGAAGAGTGTGTCTCATATTGAGGATTGGAGAAACGAGTTGGCTAAGGATGTCCATATGCTTGCTCGTTTGAAGGTTCGCCTTACATATTCGAGGGATGGTGGTGTGATTGTTTAAAATGAGTCAGAATCTTCATTGGTGATGGAATTCAAAGCTAGGAAAGATGAGGATCCTATCCTAGTAAAGCTAAAGAAAGCTGTCCGGAATCAGAAGGTGGAGATTATCTCCCAAGAGAGATATGTGTGTACTCCGATATCAAGGACGATTGTGTATGCCAGTTGTAGATGACTTAAGAGAGCGAATGTTGAGCGAGGCTCATAGCTCTCAGTACTCTATCCATCCAGGTGACACCAAGATATACCGTGGTCTACGGAAAGTCTATCGGTAGAATGTCATGGAGAAGGATATAGCGGAGTTTGTGGCTAAGTGTCTGAATTGCCAGCATGTGAAGGTTGAGCATCAAAAACATGGGGGTATGCTTCAGGATATTAGTATTCCTACTTGAAAGTGGGAAGAGATCAATATGTACTTCATTACAGGCTTGCCTCGTACACACCAACAGTATGACTCTATATGGGTGATTGTGGACAGGTTGACCAAATCAGCCCATTTCTGACCGGTCAAATTACTGATTCAGCCAAGGATTATGCTAAAATTGTACATTCGACAGTTAGTTCAATTGCATGGAGTTTCTTTGTCCATCATCTCAGATAGGGGTACTCAGTTCACCTCTCAATTTTGGAGGTCATTTTGGAGGGGCCTTGGTACTCAGGTAAAGCTTAGCATAACTTTTCACCCACAGACAGATGGTCAGGCCGAGCAGACCATTCATACTCTTGAGGACATGTTGAGAGTGTGTGTGGTTAACTTCAACGGTAGTTAGGATGATCACTTACCTTTCATCAAGTTTGCCTACAGTAACAGTTACCACTCCAGGATTCAGATGGCTCTGTTTGAGGCTCTTTATGGGCGGAGGTGTAGATCATCTATTGGATGGTTTGAGGTAGGTGAGGCTACGTTGATAGGGCCAGATTCAGTTCAGGAGATGATGGAGAAAGTTTAGCTTATTATAGAAAGGTTGAAAACAACTCAGAGTCGTCAGAAATCCTATGTGGATATTAGGTGGAGGGAGCTTGAGTTTGAGGTTGATGATTGGGTGTTTCTAAGGTGTCTCCCATGAGTAAAATGATGAGATTCGAAAAGAAAGGAAAGCATAGTCACCAATGTGTTGGTCCTTGTAGGGTTCTGAGGCGAGTCAGCAAGGAGGCATATGGGTTGGATCTATCGGCGGAGTGTTCGGCTGTTCGGTTGGTATTATATATTATAAACCGACACGCAAGTGCACGTGGTCAAACAAGTAATAAAGTGGCTAAGTAAGCCAAGTATCGATCCAAGGAGGCTCAGGGTATGTAAAATTTGCCTAAGTATATTATATTCTTATCTTACTTCTAACTATGCTAACAACAACGTAACCAACAGTTAATTGAGTTTTTGTTTATAAAATCTATATATACTAAAACTATTAACAATTATTTACTGTGAATTTAAACTATGGATAAGAGCATGCCAAGGTTAAGAACAAGTAATGAATTCGATTATAATAATAATTCGGTTAATCTCTTCTTCATGTTGCTAGCCAAGAACAGTAGCCTAGAAATTAAAACTCTCGTATTTAATTTCACTTAAGAATCATAAACCATTCGTCTACATTTCTGTGATCAAATGCAATTTACGACCTAGCAATACAATTCCGGTTCCTAAACTGACTAATACGGCTTTCAAGTATATTTCTATCAGGAAAGCACATCAAAACCCAATTTTCCCAAATCAAGTTAAGAACAATACCCTATTAATTCACAACTTTCCAATTTCTTGCTCTCTCGAGTGAAATTGGACTTTTTAGATGTACATTAATGTCGGCCAAGCACTAATGCAGTAAGAACAAGAATTAATAGAACAACATGAAAGAAGAAGAAGAAAACCATATCATTTACAATCAAAATTCACTACACATGTTCAAAACCTTAGCAAGGAAGAGAATTAGCCACTTATTTGTGGATTGATCATCCTAAAACAAGTGTAAATCATACATGCAATTGACTGAAAGAAGAAAGGAAGAGAAGAAATCCCTTAGCTTTTTCGTCCCTCAACTGCTGCTAACCCACGTCCTAGCTCCACCAAGTCTGAACTAATTAAAATAAACCTAAGTGTGCTATTTATACTAGAGGGAAATTTTTCCCGGAATAACAAGCAACGTGTCACGGAGGTCAACGCGGAGCACTGCCTCCGTGACACGGCGTGGACGCGGACCTTCACTGGAAATCCAGGGTCCGGTAAATTAGCCTCAACGTGGCACGGAGGCCAACGCGGAGGCCTATCTCCGTGCCACGGAGCTGTTGCGAGGCCTCACTGAAAATTGCCATTTAATATCCTCTCCAGGCAGTGTGCCTCCGCGATGGTAGCGTGGCACGGCTCCATCGCGGAGCCCCTATAATTTGTGCATTCCAATGTCTTTTCCACGCTCGTATCCAAGTCCAACTCCGATATAGTTCCAACATGCATTTTAGCTCCTAAAAATCATATTTTCCTGCAAAACAAATGCTAATCATGTTGGTTAGTATAAATTCACATTTTATTACCAATTACATGAGAATATATACATATTGCACACAAACAAGGCGAAAATAATACGTTTGAGTATCACTTGGGCATATAAATCTGCCCAAGATCACTTAACCCACACTTAAATCCTTGTTCGTCCTCGAACAACACATACACAACTCATGCAAATTACATCCCAACCTTCGTCACTATGGTGCGACCATTTACGCTACGGTCATACCGATTATTCAATTTTTGCAAATCATCACGAAAACATGCTTGGTCTTACACTACAATGACCTTTAATACATCAAGACTTCCTAGACTTAAGAATTTATTCTTGATATCGGCAAACTCATGCAAATCAGCTAATCAAGAAATCCGACACGAAAATCAATCTTTCATCAAGCATGTGCCCTCACAACTCAAGAGAATCTTCCCCTTTTTGTTCATGCAACACACAAACATGCAAGTAGGGGCATATAAAAATTAATTTCACTCTCTCTCCCAAAAGAATTCACATGCATCATGTCGTGACCCATAGGCTTGCCCTTAGTGTATTACTCCACTAATATAAAGAAATGCAATATAGGATCACGTAGGACTTTAATGGATTGTAACGGGGCTATGGATCTAGTATATATATTGGATTAGCCAATAATAGTCGCTAGCATCCTTAAGCGCCTTTTCAACACATTCCCATCGACTCATGGACATTGTTCCTCTCTTTTCTCTTTTTCTCCCATTCATGCTGGTTTACTTTCGTACTGCCCATTTCATCAAACACACTTGACACAAAACAAAGGGTTTTCATGTACCCTCAATATCATTTAATCATACAAGTGCCTCTTCAACATCATCTTTTCTTTCCTCACTCTGCTTTTCTTTTTCTTTTCACTCTTTTCACTCTTTAACACTTTGGGAAATATTTTCTTTTCTTTGTGAGCGCTTAAGAGTTTTGTATAGACTTTAAGGCTAATGAAAAGAAGGAATAAAGCTTAGTTTATACAATTTTGGACAAAAGAAAGAAAGAAATCGGCTAAAGGCTCAACGGGCTGACTAGGGTATACAACATATAAAAAGGTAGAGTTTGACAAGAAAAAAATGGAAACTATCGGTTAAAACAAAGAAATGCCTACATCCTTTCCAACACTACACCTCCTTCATTTCGTTTTGTATACACACCAGGCAAGTTCTAGACAATTCACAATGGCATGGAATAACAATACCTCACTTCACACTTCATGCACATGCTCGAATCAAGATGCATTCACACTCTCTAATTAGCCAATCACATGAATTCAAAATTAAGCCTCAATCATACTGAATCAAATTCTATAGCCTAGGTAACTCAACATATTTACCAAAATTGCATGCTTTCAAACGAATCATTTTCACATTTTGAATATCAGTTACACACGCAACGAAATTTTAGCAACCATAAAGCAACTACAGTTCATTGATGCAATCCACCAAAGAAAAATTTAAAACAAATTAAAAACTTACTCCTACCGACTACATTTCCCTTAAGACGGTCGTCATCCATCCATCATAGGGAACGGTCACTAACTATGACATCGGTTCAATGGGACTATTCTCGGTAAAAGAACCGAAAACAAACTCCGAGAAACCCAAACAAAATAAAAATCGAAAATTTTTTTGCAACACATCGATCATTTCGATAGAAAAATATTTACAAAAGATTTTGATAATTGCAAAATATTCTCGAAAATTTTTTGAAAAATATCGATCATTTCGATAGACAGAAAAAAAAATATTTACAAAATATTTACACTGGCAACCATAACTTTTCATACCACACATCATTAACCACACAAATAAATATATACAGATACAACACAAATCAGTTCATAACAGGGAAAATACAAACATACATACAAACCAAGGAAAAACATACAGCAAATTAGAGCCCAAGTCCCAGCACCTAGCTACTCCCCACCCCACACTTAAATCGAACACTGTCCCCAGTGTTCACAAAAATACAAAACAAAATTTCGGGTGGTGGAACTCCCTGATCAGTCAAAATATTCGACATCTTCATCTGGTGCTGCTGCCTCATCGCCCATATCTGAGTCAGCTCCATAGTCGTCATCGGACTCCACATCGGAGTCCTCCCGACGTGTCTCCTCATCAGTAGGGACATCGTCATCCGTCGGCTCCATGAAGGCTGGTCCCACTCGGCATAAGGCTCTAGCATTCTCGCCAAATGGGTAATCCAGCTCCAGCTACCATAATTCTTCCTCGGTGGTTGGTCTCCCACCAATCCGTAGTTGAAGCATCTGCATGCCGAACATACGTGTCATGTACTGATCATCACGAGCATGTCGCTCGCCCAAAGTCAGCACTGGCCCGTGTGTGGTGTCGGGGGCCTTAGTTTTTGTCACATCGAGGGCCCTCCGCTCCAACTGCGGAATGTAATCCAAGGCCTCTTCCTCGACATCGAGGCCTCGGAGGAAGGTGGTGATGAGTCCGCCAAACTCGTATCTGTGGCCCTGGTGTAGTCTGGCTCTCTTCATGGCGGATATAATTACCGCCCCAACATTAATCTCAAGCCCTTTCATAAGGGCATACACCAAGCAGACATGGTCCCGGGTCACATCCGTCATATGAACTCCCGGGATCAAGCACGAACACACAATCTTCAGCCATATTCTGGCCTCCCTGTTCATCTGCGAATAAGGCAGAGCCTGGTGGTAACCCCTCTCCTTATGTCTACTCCATCGGGCTGTGGATCGAGCCCCACACAACGTACGTCTGATGTCGGCGTACGGTGGGGTGATGTTTAGCTGGCGGAGAACGTGAGCGTCTGTGTCCCGCACTCCAACGATGGCATTAAATTGCTGGGGTTCCAGAGTGACAATCTGCCCTCTGATTTTTATTGTGTGGCTTCTGATGGCCGGGTTCCAGTTTGCATAGAATTCCCGGACCAAATGTAGGTTGCACTCCTTGGGCTCCTGGAAGATAAAGCTGAGCCCAGCTGCCTCGATTCTCTGCACAATACGTGGGAACTCCTGTGCAAGTGGTTCCCGTGCAATATGTTCCTCGGGGAAGTACTTGTTTTCTTTATGTTTCGCGTACCACTTCTTCCCTTCATCGGTTACCCATCTTGTTCCGTATTGGCGGCGTTGGCCACGCGGAACAGCTGGTGCAGCTGGGACTGCAGTGCCCAACCTCAATCTTTTCCGTCCGGTGCCTGAGGTAGAAGCACCCTTGCCCTTGTCCTGTCGACTTGCCATTGTACCTGTCAATATACATAAACAAGCACAAAGTTAAGCTAAATACAAGTTAACTTAGGCTAAGGTCGGGTTAAACTAAGTTTACCCCACACTTAGTCCTTAACTATATTTACAATACTTCGGCAAGGATTACTCTATTTACAACCCCAAACACAAGCAACTATAAGGTATATTGCTTAGTGCGTTCACGAAAAATTTCGACAGCATAACGGTTAGCGTACTACTCAGACTTCATACAGCTACTCCCAATCCTACTATCGATAGCAATCCAATCATCGCACTTAGCAACAAAAAAAAAAAAAACAACAACGAAAATTCTATTTACATACAAATCTAAATAATCAAACCAATTTACAAAATTTTCGCATTTTCCCCAACAATTCGAGAATTCGTCTTCTCTTAACATTCATACAATATTTACATCGACTTATCTCAATTTACAACCACACCCCGGCATCTAATTCATCAAACTATCAAGTTCCCCAATTCAATTTCAATAACTCAAGCCCTAGAATGCAATATTTCAATCAAATTCGAATTATTCACATAATCGACAAGTTCAAATGCTAATTACAACAATCCGAACATAATCAATCACAAAATAATTCAACATCATGTTTAATTGCTACTTGGGGTGATATATTTCACCTCACATGCTCAAATTCGACTAAAATCGCCAAAAACTTGAGAGAAACGATGAAAACATACCTTTTAGTTGAAGAACCGAAGAAATTTGACGTTTTCCTTGCCTATTAGCGTGGCACGTTGGTTGGGGAGGGGGAATTGGGTGTTTTGGTCGCGGAGGAGGAGAGAAATGGGGAGAAAAGGGGCAAAACTTAGGTTAATTTAAAGAAAAACACGCGGGTCACCCGGCAACCCGGTGTGACCCGGCACTGAATAAAGGGCAACGTGTCACGGAGGGTAACGCGGAGCCCCTCCTCCGTGACACGGAGCCAACGCATTGGCTCTCTGGAAATTTTAAAAAATATGATTTTGCCTTCAACGTGTCACGGAGGGTAACGCGGAGCCACTCCTCCGTGACACGGAGCCAACGCCCCAGTGCACTGTTTCTTCAATAAAAATTATTTTCATACCTTGCCTTATTTTTCCCGCTTCCATGCATATTTTTCTCTGTTAGACCTGAAAATCACCTCACTAAACGAAATTGGTTAGATTAATAGATTTTCCTAACTACCATGAAAAAAAATACTAACTAAAACGAAAAATTTGTACGAAATCAAGAAAAATAAAAATAAAATAAAAATACAAATTAATTACACTCTACTAAAAGAAGAAAAATAGAATACTTTTCTTTTCACGGGTTGCCTCCCGTGCAGCGCCTGGTTTACCGTCGCGGCTCGACGTCCATTATGCTCAATTATCTACTAGGGTGAGGGACGATTTTTCACGATCCTTGTCCTCCCCCCCAGTAGTGCTCAACCTCATCTGGTGGCCTTCCCGTTAACTCTCGGGACTCATTCATTATATTAGCATTCCCATGATCAATCACATTGATCACCGAGAGTTCCTCATTTACAATCGGGAGCTTGGGTGCTTTGTACACGTCAAAAACTTCTATCTTGTCATGTGCCCGCATTGTAAGTTGACCCGCAGCTACATCAATTAATGTTTTTCCGGTTGCCAAAAAGGGTCGTCCCAAAATAAATGGAACTTCAGCATCTGGTTCAAAGTCCAGAACAATAAAATCGACCGGAAAAATGAGGGAGCCCACTTGCACTAACACATCCTCAACAATGCCATCCGGCTTAGCTAAGGACCTGTCCGCTAGCTTCAAGATTACCGTTGTAGGTCTAGGACTCCCTAGACCTAACTTTCTGAATACCGAAGATGGCATCAGATTTATACTTGCCCCCAAGTCGCATAATCCACGAGCTCAGATACTTTGCCCAATAGTCAGTTGGATAGTAAAACTTCCAGGGTCTTTCAGTTTCGTGGGCAGTCTATTCTGAATCCGGGAAGTGCATTCCTCCGTTAAAGCCACCGTGGCATACTCAGTCAAACGACTTTTGTTAGCCACGATGTCTTTAATATATTTTGCATACTTTGGCACTCCCTGCAAGACATCAACAAGAGGTAAGTTAACATGTACCTGTTTAAGCACCTCCATGAATTTCTTGAAACACGCCTCCTCCTTGTGTTTCTTAAGTCGTTGAGGGAACGGGGGTGGAGGCCTTTCTGATTCTGCTTCTTTAGTCTTCCCCCTATCAGAACTTTGTTCCTCCTCAACTTCTGCTGCTCCTGACTTTTGAGGCGGTCTTTCGGTTCCACCTCCTTCAACTGTAAACCACTCCTCGTGGTCACCGCATTAACCTGCTTCGGATTAGGATCCGTGTCGCTAGGTAGTCCTCCTCTGGGTCTTGTATTTTGGGCACTAGCAAATTGCCCAAACTAATATTCAAGAGCCTTGGTCACCAACTGATTGTTCTTCACTTCGGCTGCCAATTTAACATAGTCAGCCTGCAATTGTGCCTGAATAGCGATCATGGTCTTGAACATCTCCTCAATGGTCGGTGATGGTGGTGGAGGAGGGGCATTGTGATTTCTGAATTGAGCTTGATAGTTTTGTTGCCCTCCTTGATTTCTCTGCATACCCTGACCAAAACCTTGTCCTTGTTGGTTGTTGCTACCCCACGAAAAATTCGGATGGTTCCTCCAATTTGAGTTGTAGCCACTACCAAACTGCTGCTGATTTCTCTGTGCATTGCACACAAAGTTAACAGAATCAGGATTTGCACCACAGCACTCAGCTGAATGCTCACTACTACCACACACTTCACACCACATCTGCTGGACTGCATTGACTGAAGCTGAAGGCTGGTTCAAGTTCATATTGCTGAAGTGGTTATTTAACTGATTTTGCAAGGCAGCTATCTGTGCAGCGATAGCTATAAATCCATCCACTTCAAGCACTCCCGCTGCTTTCCTTGCTCCACCTCGAGATGAATCTGCATTCCATTCTGGATTGCCTTGTGAAATTCGGTTGAGCAAAGTGTACAGCTCCTCGTAAGTCTTTTCCAGCGCTTGCCCTCCAGCTGCTGAATCTAACAGAATTTTAGTGTGGGGTTCCAAACCCTCAATAAATGTGTGTACCAACACCTCATTGGACTGATGATGATGAGGACAGTCCCGCAACATGGATTTAAATCTTTCCTAGGCTTGATATAGATTTTCTCCCTCCCTCTGTTTAAAACTTAGAATTTGACTTCTAAGTCTGGCTGTTCTACCAGAAGGGAAAAATCTAATCAAAAACTTCCGTGCAAGATCATCCCACGTTGATATAGAATTGGGTGGTTCAACTTTTAACCACCTCTTGGCTTCACCAAGTAAGGAAAACGGAAATAAGGTGAGCCGAACATAATCAGGTGACACTCCAGCGGGTATATAAGTGTCACTTATCTCCAAAAAGTTTTGGAGATGTTGTTGTGGATCTTCATGAGGGAGACCGGTAAATTGCCCGCTTGTGTGCAAGAGTTGCACCATATTCTACTTTAATTCAAACCTCCCTCCAGGCTCTGGTTTGCGGATGCTAGAATGTACATTGTTAGCGTGTGGGATTACCACCTCGCGAACCGGCCTTGCTGCTACTTCATCGGGCACTAACACTGCCCTCACAACTGGTGGATTTTGTTGCTCCATAATAGATTGTCGGAACAACTGCAGCTTCTTTTGTAGAGCTTCTCTACGTTGACTATGAAATTCACGTTCAGGCTCTAAGTAAGATTCCACCAGCTCTTTGTCCCTTGCCAGTGTTCACAGAAACAAAATCTGCAAAATACAGGCTAAGACCAAGTTGTTAACACTTAAGAAAATAAAAATAAAAATACAGTAAATTTACACTAAACACAATTTCACAAATCGCCTAGCCTCCCCGGCAATGGCGCCAAAGACTTGTTCGGTTGTTCGGTTGGTATTATATATTATAAACCGACACACAAGTGCACGTGGTCAAACAAGTAATAAAGTGGCTAAGTAAGCCAAGTATCGATCCAAGGAGGCTCAGGGTATGTAAAATTTGCCTAAGTATACTATATTCTTATCTTACTTCTAACTATGCTAACAACAACGTAACCAACAGTTAATTGAGTTTTTGTTTATAAAATCTATATATACTAAAACTATTAACAATTATTTACTGTGAATTTAAACTATGGATAAGAGCATGTCAAGTTTAAGAACAAGTAATGAATTCGATTATAATAATAATTCGGTTAATCTCTTCTTCATGTTGCTAGCCAAGAACAATAGCCTAGAAATTAAAACTCTCGTATTTAATTTCACTTAAGAATCATAAACCATTCGTCTACATTTCTGTGATCAAATGCAATTTACGACCTAGCAATACAATTTCGGTTCCTAAACTGACTAATACGGGTTTCAAGTATATTTCTATCAGGAAAGCACATCAAAACCCAATTTTCCCAAATCAAGTTAAGAACAATACCCTATTAATTCACAACTTTCCAATTTCTTGCTCTCTCGAGTGAAATTGGACTTTTTAGATGTACATTAATGTCGGCCAAGCACTAATGCAGTAAGAACAAGAATTAATAGAACAACATGACAGAAGAAGAAGAAAACCATATCATTTACAATCAAAATTCACTACACATGTTCAAAACCTTAGCAAGGAAGAGAATTAGCCACTCATTTGTGGATTGATCATCCTAAAACAAGTGTAAATCATACATACAATTGATTGAAAGAAGAAAGGAAGAGAAGAAATCCCTTAGCTTTTTCGTCCCTCAACTGCTGCTAACCCACGTCCTAGCTCCACCAAGTCTGAACTAATTAAAATAAACCTAAGTGTGCTATTTATACTAGAGGGAAATTTTTCCGGGAATAACAAGCAACGTGTCACGGAGGTCAACGCGGAGCACTGCCTCCGTGACACTGCGTGGACGCGGACCTTCACTGGAAATCCAGGGTCCAGTAAATTAGCCTCAACGTGGCACGGAGGCCAACGCGGAGGCCTATCTCCGTGCCACGGAGCTGTCGCGAGGCCTCACTGGAAATTGCCATTTAATATCCTCTCCAGGCAGTGTGCCTCCGCGATGGTAGCGTGGCACGGCTCCATCGCGGAGCCCCTATAATTTGTGCATTCCAATGTCTTTTCCACGCTCGTATCCAAGTCCAACTCCGATATAGTTCCAACATGCATTTTAGCTCCTAAAAATCATATTTTCCTGCAAAACAAATGCTAATCATGTTGGTTAGTATAAATTCACATTTTATTACCAATTACATGAGAATATATACATATTGCACACAAAAAAGGCGAAAATAATACGTTTGAGTATCACTCACGGAGTTAGCTTTAGTGCATCCAGTTTTTCATGTATCTCTGTTGAAGAAATGCATCGGTGACCTAGCCTTAGTTGTTCCGATGGAGAACCTGGGTATGAAGGATAGCCTTACCTATGAGGAGGTTCTGATTGAGATCCTTGATCATCATGTTTGAAAGTTGAGGAACAAGGAGGTAGCTTCAGTGAAGGTTTTATAGAGAAATAAGCTTGTTAAAGGAGCTACGTGGGAAGTCAAAACAGATATGATGACTAGATACCCGCATCTTTTCCCTTTCGGCTCAGTTCCAGCCCGAGGTGCTAATTTTCTCCTTAGTATTCTATTTAGTTTCATGTCAAGTTCATGTCTCTAAGTTTCTTTCATGTCATAGCATGTATGTATATTTCATAAATTCAGTTCACTCATGTATATTAGTCAGGAGTCAGTCACTCCGTCAGTTTTCAGCTTCAGTTGTTCAGTTTTAAGATTACAGTTCTTTCCCCAGCCTTTTAGTATGCTTAATCTACAATTGAGGATGAATGCTCTCAAGAGGGAGATAATATAACCACCCAAAAGTTCCTAAGATCAGACCCGAGGGTTGAATTAGAGAAATTAGAAAAATTTGCACCAGCTCACAAATGAGACATTGAGTGACTCACTGTATGACCCAACGGGTTGTTAAGTGACCCATTATGGGCTATGAGACTTGTAAAAGTGTTGAAATCTAGGAGATCCAACGAGTGGTGGAATGAGTTGTGGTGTCTCCTAATGACTCGTTAGGTGTCCAGTTGGTTGGGGGAATGCTTGTAAATCTTGAGATTCAGAGGGTCAGGACAAGTGGTGAAGTGACCCGTTAGGTGTGACCACGAGTCATCAGGTGGAGGCATTAAGTAAAGATCAGAAAATTGGAAACTCTATCAGTGACGATGGAAGGTCAGGACAAGCCGTTAAGTGACCTAACGAGTTGTTAGGTCACTCATTACCTCTAGCAGTGCCATTTCCCAGTCGGTTCTTTGAGGGTATTTTCATAATTTTTGAACTTCTAACTCTTTAATGACGCTATTTTGAGCCTTGTAAGGAGTACTTTAATAGGATTTAGCCTAGCCTAAGTCATTAGGCTCCCATGCATGCATTGTATTGAATTTCTCTTCCAAGATCAAACTAGAATCCCTCCACAATTTCTTTCTCAATTCTATTAGGCTTTCAAGACTAGTTTGAAAATCAGTTTACCCATGTATGTGGGGCTACAAATAGGGGATTTCTTCCACCCTCATGCCCAAATTTCCCCTCTAATTCATGAATTCAATTTTCGAATCAAATGTATTGATTCCTAGGGTTTTAACCCAATTTTATGAAATTATTTATGCTATATTTATGGGTCCAATCCCCTCATATTTTAATGTATGATTTAAGTCTAATAGGCAGATTTTGCACTCAATTTGACTATAAATTCATGATTTCAAGTTATTAGAATTTATGCCCTATTATTCAAGTTTTATGAAAATTCAAGCTTATGATCCATGATTTCAAGCATGATGAATTATCTAGTATGCATGAATGTTTATAAACTCTCAACTTATGATTCCATGATTTTGACTTATGAAGTCTATTTCAGGTATGCATGATTTTACGATTTGGGCAAACCCATGCAAGTTAAGTATGTTTATTATGATTTTAGCCCAAGGCTAACAAGATCAGTTTATGATGTGATTTGGAGTTAAGACTCCCAATATATCTTTTAATATGATTTGGAGTCGAGACTCCCAATGTTTAGATTCAATCTATGTTTTGAGAAATGATTATATGAGCACTATGCATTTTTTGAGAGTGGTGTCTAGCACCTAGTAGGCTTGGGGTTCCGAGGTTCCCCGATCTCATATTTTACCTGCCAACATAGGTATATGTTTAGGACCTCTCAAGTAGGGGTGGGCATTCGGTTTTTCGATTCGATTTTTTTAAATTTCTGTTCGATTTTTTCGGTTTTCGATTTTTCATTTAGTGTACCGAGCACCGAACCAAACTAATTCGGTTCGGTTTGATTTTTTTCTGTTATACCCCGTAGAATTCCCGGCACTTAGACGACCTATTCGCACGTTGGTTAAGCATATTTGAAAGCCATACGTGCTAGGGAAAGGCCCGGGAAAAAGATCGGACGAGAAACCCGTCGAACCATCGCGGGAGGAGCCGAGGCAGAGCCCCTCCGCGATGGCAGCGTGTCACGGAGGTGAGGCCTCCGCAATGGCTCCGTGACACGTTGCCCTTGTCCAGGCCCAACTATATAAAGCCCCCACTGCGGTTTGAGATCATTATTCACTTCATAAATTTCCAGAAAACGTAGGTAAACAGAGGGAAGACGAAGGAAATTAAATATTTTCGTCCGATTACGCTGCCAAACGCTGCCCAAACCCAAATTAATCCTAGATACCAAGGTATTTAGCAGCAGAGAGCATTTCTACGGAGTTAGTTTCGCGAAATACGGCCGACGAATCGGCGAGTCGCCGAACTAAAGTAAGTAGAATTGCTCTAAATTAATGTCTATGTGTTCCTAACTGAGAAGTAAATATTTCTCCCTTCTGGGCCGCTGAAAAATAGCGAGTTTTCGACCGTCTTTCGATAAGCCTAAGTTTAGGCTATAAATTAAATCGAAAGTAACGTCGCTCTTTACAATAACGTTGTATTTAGTATTGATTGACGTATTTATGAATGCAGTTGGGAGATAATAGTTGAAGTACCAGCTGAGCCTCGTCCGACGGACGAACATTCAAAGATAAGGTATGTAAAGTTAAGTTTCCTCGGCAAGTTGAGTAACCTCGAAGCAGTATAGTAATTTACAGACCAGTTGCATGTTTAGAAATCGATTATCGTGTTATTTTGAATATTGGTGCAATATGAGAAGTTTTGGGTTGTAACGTGTACGATACCTATCCGTACGACTTAGATTCGGGCGTGAGTGGTAAAGGTTGCCCAGTATATTTAGTATGTGATGTAATATGCCATATTAAGATATTGTTGTGTTTAGCTGAAACCTCGCAAGGTAGTACGGTATCAGTAAAGCATTCCAGATATAGAATAGTAACTGTATATGGTTTAGAAAGCATGTTAGAAATAGGAAATTATGTTACCACAGAAACTTAGTAAACAATATAGTTTTCAGCAAAAACACTATCTTGTATGGCCTTTGCCCCAGTACAGTTTAGCAGGAGACTATGTTTACATTATATATATTTACCAGCCTCAGCACGTATCGAATACGTACAGATTGTTATTGTTAGTCCAGCATGTAAAGTATACGATACCTTACCCCTGTTAGCCTTAGCTTATGAGATACACAGACAGCATGACTAGCTGAGACCGTTGTATTGATTGGGGTTGGATTACCTAGCATCCCTGACCGCCCAGGGTTAATAGCTGTATCGACTCGTCTGCCAGAGGACGAGGATACGTCGCTCTACGGAGTGATATGCCATCCCGCAAGGGGATGAAGATGGGATGCCAGTTTCCCCATATTGTGCCTTGGTCGGCCCTTATACACCCCCGTCGAGCGGGTACGCCCGGGGTGTTGATTTAGAGTCCTTCGGACTCAGATACAGTTATAGTCAGGGGCTCAGCGAGCCCAAGTGCATACCCAGGGACCGGCAGGATGCTTACAGTCATTATAGGAGATGGGATGACCGGGGTAGGGGCATAGATTCTGTGTTGATTGTACCTCCCGGCTTATGGGGGCCGGGTAAGGTTTGTGTGTGCTATGTTATGTTATGTATGCTATGCTATGTTATATTAGATGCGAGTGGGTTGGTAGTAGAATGATACGCCTCCATGTATGATTCCTACTTCCTTCGGTATCAGTAAGAACAGGTACGATCTACTTCATCAGACAGTTAAGTTATTCCTCCTACTTCTGCTTCATCAGTCCTATTATTGCTTTCAGATGTTGTTTTCAGTTATATTATTTCAGTTGCTTTACATACTCAGTACCAGTGGTACTGACGCCCAGTGGGGCGCTGCATTACTTGCCTGCAGGTACTCCTAGACGAGCAGGCGATTCTACGTGACTCCTTGTCAGCGGTTGAGAATTCAGCTCCAGTCATCCGGAGGCTGAATTTCTGAGGTGTAGTTCAGTTCCTTTTGTTGTATATAGCATGGGTAGGTCGGGGCCCTGTCCCGATCAGTTCTATTACTATTCCTAGAGGCTTGCATTCTGTATGAAATCCCTGTGGTCAGCTGAGCCGGTCGTGTGGGGCCGTGCAGTTGTATAGTTGTCTTCACTCTTTCTTATTTTTGTAATGGTCGTGTGGGGCCATAGTTGTCAGTAGTGGTGACCTTGCCGGTCACGTAGCTTCTTTTTGTGCTTTTTGATTAAGCAGCAGATAACTAGACAGCATGGTGGCCTTGTCGGCCCGTATAGGTTTCCCCGAGTTACTATATTTCTGGTTAGCTGCTAAGACAGGTACAGAAGGCTATAGGCCAATGGGCCGGGGGCTGTATTTACAGCCGTTATATAGCCCTTTGTTTCCAGAAATGTGAGTTAGAGCCAGCCAGGCGCCAGATGCGCCCAGGCTTAACAGTCTAGCAGGTTAGGTCTTAGTAGGGCACCAGGTGCCAGTCATGCCCCCTCCCAAGGTGGGGTGTGACAAACTTGGTATCAGAGCAGGTCGTATCCCAGGGAGTCTGCAAGTCGTGCTAAGTAGAGTCCTGTCCATGGATGTGTTGTGCACCACATACTATGGGTAGGAGGCTGCAAGGCATGATAGGATGGTTGTCTCTTATTCTGATTCAGTCGTGCTATAGAGTTGTACAGTATAGGGTTGAATTCCAAAAATCTTACCATATTCTTTTGCTACAGATAATGTCAGACCAGCGCCATCCCGTCACAGGTCGGAGCTTAGACATTGCAGCAGGGGAAGGCACCAGTAGGATGCCTCCCCCTTATTTGGAGACAGCCCGATCAGAGGGCCCCACAGAGGCTTCATCTCAGCCTCCTCAGCAGTCTCCACCACGTCAGGAGCCGTTTGGAGCGACAGTATCTTCAGCAGTCCCTATACCGATACCTTCCGACCAGGAGGTTAGGAGTGTTGTAGTTATGATAGCACAGATGATGGCTGCTCAGCGTCAGCAAATGCCATCCACAGTTGCAGAAGCATCAGGAGGGCCCGGTAGTTCGAGGGTCCGAGAGTTCTTAGCCTTGAATCCCCCACAGTTTACAGGCACGGACCGCACAGAGGACCCCCAGGATTTTCTGGATCAGATGCAGAGAATCTTCAGGGTTATGCATGCTACACCTACTGAGTCAGTTGAATTGGCCGCATTCCGGTTGCGAGATATTGCGGTGTTATGGTATGAAAGCTGGGAGAGGTCCCGAGGGAGAGATGTTCCCCCTCCCACCTGGTCCAGCTTTTCAGGAGCCTTTCTGGATCACTATTTGCCGCGGGAGATTCGACAGGCCCGGGTAGACCAGTTCCTACATCTGGAACAGGGGGCCATGAGTGTTCGGGAATATTCCTTGCGGTTTGATTCTTTGGCTCGATATGCACCAGCTTTTGTTGATACCATGGCATCCAGAGTGCACCGTTTTATTATGGGGTTGAACCCAAGTATGTCGAGACTTGTATCACGGCCACACTGCGAGAATATATGGATATTTCCCTAATCCAGGCATTTGCCCAGAATATTGAGGGCATCAGACAGCGACATCGGGAAATCAGAAGGGTTAATCAGGAGTAGCGTCGCCGGGATAGGCCAGTTGAGTTACAAAGAGAGGCCCGGGGAGGACCTAGGCCACGATTGTCAGACAGGCCGCCCAGGCCCCTGCCTCCGCCACAGTCACAGGGAGGTAGATCCAACCGCAGGGGGCAGTCAGAGGCTGGTAGAGGCTCACAGATGGCAGACTCACCGTCACAGAGGAGGGCGGAGCAGAGTAGGTATACCCTACCACTTTGCCCTATATGTAGCCAACGCCATTCTGGAGCATGCAGGTATGGTTCCACCGCATGCTATATTTTTGGCCAAGAAGGCCATTTGATGGGAGATTGCCCAGCTAGAGGTCGTGAGGACCAGGACAGACAGGATAGAGCATCAATAGGATCATGAGCTACAGCATCCTCGACTGGGCGCAGGCCCCCAGTTTCAGCAGGCAGGGGTCGAGGCAGATCAGGGGCCTCCAGTACAGGTGCGGGTCCAAGCCGCACATATGCCTTACCAGGGAGGCAAGATTCAGAGGCATCGCCTGATGTTGTGACAGGTATGCTAACTATCTGCTCACACCCTGCTTATGTGCTAATTGATCCAGGGTCTACTTTGTCCTATATTACTCCATTTGTGGCACGGAAGTTTAGTATTGTACCAGAATCATTACAGCAGCCCTTCTTAGTATCTACGCCCGTCGGTGACTCCATCACAGCTAGCCGAATTTACCGCGGGTGTACAGTAGAGGTTGCTGATCGTCAGACCACGGTAGATCTGGTTGAGTTAGAAATGATAGATTTCGATGCCATAATGGGTATGGACTGGTTAGTACCATGTTTTGCTAATGTTGAATGTTGGACCAAAACGGTCCGATTCCACTTCCCGGGGGAGGCAGTACGGGAGTGGAAGGGCAGCACCACGACGCCAAAAGGTAGGTTTATTTCCTACCTTCGGGCGAGAAAGTTGATATCTAAGGGGTGCATTTACCATCTTGTCAGAGTTCAAGATGTCCAAGCAGAATCTTCGACACTCCAGTCTGTTCCAGTGGTAAATGAATTCCCAGATGTATTTCCTGATGAGTTACCTGGTATTCCCCCAGAAAGGGAAATAGACTTCGCTATTGATTTGCTACCAGGCACTCAGCCAATATCAATACCTCCTTATCGTATGGCTCCTGAAGAACTCAGAGAATTAAAGGAGCAGTTGAAAGACCTGTTAGATAAAGGTTTTATCAGGCCGAGTACTTCCCCGTGGGGTGCGCCAGTCTTGTTTGTGAGAAAGAAAGATGGCTCGCTCCGAATGTGCATAGATTATCGGCAGCTAAACAAAGTTACAGTAAAGAATAAGTATCCGCTTCCTAGGATTGATGACCTATTTGATCAGTTACAGGGAGCCAGATACTTTTCTAAGATTGACTTGCGGTCCGGATATCACCAGGTCCGAGTACGTGAGAGGGACATCCCTAAGACAGCATTCAGGACCCGATATGGACATTTTGAATTTCTGGTTATGTCCTTCGGGCTAACAAATGCCCCGGCAGTCTTTATGGACCTGATGAACAGTATTTTCAGACCCTTCCTGGACTTGTTCGTGATAGTATTCATTGATGATATTCTGGTGTATTCTCGCTCAGAAGCAGATCACCGGACTCATTTGCGGACAGTGCTCCAAATTCTTAGAGACCGCCAGTTGTATGCTAAATTCTCGAAATGTGAATTCTGGCTTAACTCAGTAGCCTTTTTAGGGCATATTGTCTCAGACGCTGGTATACAGGTAGACAAGCAGAAGATAGAAGCAGTTAAGTCATGGCCTAGGCCTACCACCCCGACTGAAGTTCGTAGCTTTCTGGGGTTGGCAGGATACTATCGGAGGTTCGTTGAGGGATTCTCAACCATTGCAGCACCCTTAACGAAATTGACACAGAAAGCAGCAATGTTTCAGTGGACGGAGGCATGTGAGCAGAGTTTCCAGGAACTGAAAGACAGATTAACCTCCGCCCCAGTACTAGCATTGCCGGAAGGCACAGAAGGTTACTTAGTCCATTGCGACGAGTCAGGTGTTGGATTGGGTTGTGTGTTGATACAGCATGGTAGAGTAATTGCATATGCTTCCAGGCAGCTGAGGAAACACGAGAAGAATTACCCCACCCATGATCTAGAGTTGGCCGCAGTAATTCATGCCTTGAAGATGTGGAGGCATTACCTGTACGGCGTTCATGTTGACATTTATACAGATCATAAGAGTTTGCAGTACATTTTTACTCAGAGGGAGTTAAATCTACGGCAACGTCGCTGGTTAGATTTGTTGAAGGATTATGATGCGAACATCCTGTACCATCCGGGGAAAGACAATGTTGTGGCAGATGCTCTGAGTCGAAAGTCAATGGGGAGCTTGGCGTATTTGCGACCCGAGAGACAGAAATTAGCTAAAGAAATTCATCAGTTAGCTGGGCTAGCCGTTCGGGTAATGGAAACAGGAGATAATGGGGCCGTAATTCAGAATTCTGTAGTATCATCGTTAGTTATAGAGGTAAAAGAACGACAGTATGAGGATCCCGATTTAGTCCAGCTCAGAGATAGAGTTCAGAAGGGTAAGGAGCCAGATTTTCAGACAACCGAGGATGGTGTGCTACGCTGTAAGGGCCGCCTTTGTGTCCCGAATGTCTCAGGCCTTCGTGGGCAGATTATGCATGAGGTACATTACGCTCGCTATTCCCTCCATCCAGGGGCGACGAAAATGTACCACGACATCAGAGACATCTACTGGTGGCCAGGTATGAAAACTGAAATAGCCGAATTTGTATCAAGATGTGCTAATTGTCAGCAGGTGAAAGCAGAGCACCAGAAACCGGGTGGTTTGACTCAAGAGATATCGATACCTATGTGGAAATGGGAAGCAATAAATATGGATTTTGTAACAGGGTTACCCCGTACCAGACGCAGAAATGATTCCATTTGGGTAATAGTTGATAGGCTGACAAAATCAGCTCATTTCCTGCCAGTAAGGGCTACCTTCTCAGCTGAGGATTATGCCGAATTGTATATCAGAGAAATAGTTAGATTACATGGAGTGCCGACATCTATCATTTCAGACAGAGGGGCACAGTTTACAGCTAGGTTCTGGCAGTCATTTCAGAAAGGTCTGGGGACGCAGATTAATTTGAGCACAGCATTCCATCCTCAGACAGACGGGCAAGCTGAACGTACAATTCAGACGCTCGAAGATATGCTACGAGCGTGTGTGTTAGATTTTGGGGGTAGCTGGGATGAACATCTTCCGTTAATCGAATTTGCTTATAATAATAGCTACCATTCAGCTATTCAAATGGCGCCTTTCGAGGCATTGTACGGGCGGAAATGTAGATCGCCGGTGGGCTGGTTTGAGATAGGAGAATCAGCATTAGTTGGCCCAGACATTGTTCGGCAGTCCGAGGAAAAGATAAAGCTTATCCGGGAACGTTTACTGACCGCTCAGAGCCATCAGAAGTCATATGCAGATAGATGGCGCAGAAATCTAGAATTTTCGATAAACGACTGGGTATATCTGAAAGTGTCCCCGATGAAAGGGGTAATGAGGTTTGGCAAGAAAGGCAAGCTTAGCCCAAGATTCATTGGGTCGTATCAAATTCGGCGAAGAATAGGCCGCGTGGCATATGAGTTAAACTTGCCTCCAGAATTAGCATCTGTTCACCCAGTATTCCACGTTTCCATGTTAAGAAAGTTTGTAGGGGACCCTTCTACAGTAGTTCCAGTCCAGGATGTTTAGGTCACAGAGGAGTTAGCTTATGAAGAGGTTCCCGTAGCCATTTTAGACAGACAGATTCGCAGGCTGAGAACTAAAGACGTTGCATCTGTCAAGGTATTGTGGCGTAACAGAAATCGGGAAGAAATGACGTGGGAGGCTGAAGAAGACATGAAAATCAGATATCCTCATTTATTTCAGGCCTAGTCAGACGACAGGTGTGTCCGTATCATTACTTATACAGTACTTTATGATATGTACGTTGTAAATGATAAAGAAAGAAGTAATACTTAGTTGTCCAGTGGATTGTAGAACTTTGTGTGCAGTGCCTGTGTTGGACTTTTTTCTGTGTTTCAGGTCTTTGCGATAGTCCATATTACAGGGGAAACTCTGCCAAAATTCTCCCAGAAAGTAAAGTAAGCAGTCCTCTAGATAGCAGTATACATTCGAGGATGAATGTTCCTAAGAGGGGGAGAATGTTATACCCCGTAGAATTCCCGGCACTTAGACGACCTATTCGCACGTTGGTTAAGCATATTTGAAAGCCATACGTGCTAGGGAAAGGCCCGGGAAAAAGATCGGACGAGAAACTCGTCGAACCATCGCGGGAGGAGCCGAGGCAGAGCCCCTCCGCGATGGCAGCGTGTCACGGAGGTGAGGCCTCCGCAATGGCTCCGTGACACGTTGCCCTTGTCCAGGCCCAACTATATAAAGCCCCCACTGCGGTTTGAGATCATTATTCACTTCATAAATTTCCAGAAAACGTAGGTAAACAGAGGGAAGACGAAGGAAATTAAATATTTTCATCCGATTACGCTGCCAAACGCTGCCCAAACCCAAATTAATCCTAGATACCAAGGTATTTAGCAGCAGAGAGCATTTCTACGGAGTTAGTTTCGCGAAATACGGCCGACGAATCGGCGAGTCGCCGAACTAAAGTAAGTAGAATTGCTCTAAATTAATGTCTATGTGTTCCTAGCTGAGAAGTAAATATTTCTCCCTTCTGGGCCGCTGAAAAATAGCGAGTTTTCGACCGTCTTTCGATAAGCCTAAGTTTAGGCTATAAATTAAATCGAAAGTAACGTCGCTCTTTACAATAACGTTGTATTTAGTATTGATTGACGTATTTATGAATGCAGTTGGGAGAAAATAGTTGAAGTACCAGCTGAGCCTCGTCCGACGGACGAACATTCAAAGATAAGGTATGTAAAGTTAAGTTTCCTCGGCAAGTTGAGTAACCTCGAAGCAGTATAGTAATTTACAGACCAGTTGCATGTTTAGAAATCGATTATCGTGTTATTTTGAATATTGGTGCAATATGAGAAGTTTTGGGTTGTTACGTGTACGATACCTATCCGTACGACTTAGATTCGGGCGTGAGTGGTAAAGGTTGCCCAGTATATTCAGTATGTGATGTAATATGCCATATTAAGATATTGTTGTGTTTAGCTGAAACCTCGCAAGGTAGTACGGTATCAGTAAAGCATTCCAGATATAGAATAGTAATTGTATATGGTTTAGAAAGCATGTTAGAAATAGGAAATTATGTTACCACAGAAACTTAGTAAACAATATAGTTTTCAGCAGAAACACTATCTTGTATGGCCTTTGCCCCAGTACAGTTTAGCAGGAGACTATGTTTACATTATATATATTTACCAGCCTCAGCACGTATCGAATACGTACAGATTGTTATTGTTAGTCCAGCATGTAAAGTATACGATACCTTACCCCTGTTAGCCTTAGCTTATGAGATACACAGACAGCATGACTAGCTGAGACCGTTGTATTGATTGGGGTTGGATTACCTAGCATCCCTGACCGCCCAGGGTTAATAGCTGTATCGACTCGTCCGCCAGAGGACGAGGATACGTCGCTCTACGGAGTGATATGCCGTCCCGCAAGGGGACGAAGATGGGATGCCAATTTCCCCATATTGTGCCTTGGTCGGCCCTTATACACCCCCGTCGAGCGGGTACACCCGGGGTGTTGATTTAGAGTCCTTCGGACTCAGATACAGTTATAGTCAGGGGCTCAGCGAGCCCAAGTGCATACCCAGGGACCGGCAGGATGCTTACAGCCATAATAGGAGATGGGATGACCGGGGTAGGGGCATAGATTCTGTGTTGATTGTACCTCCCGGCTTATGGGGGCCGGGTAAGGTTTGTGTGTGCTATGTTATGTTATGTATGCTATGCTATGTTATATTAGATGCGAGTGGGTTGGTAGTAGAATGATACGCCTCCAGGTATGATTCCTACTTCCTTCGGTATCAGTAAGAACAGGTACGATCTACTTCATCAGACAGTTAAGTTATTCCTCCTACTTCTGCTTCATCAGTCCTATTATTGCTTTCAGATGTTGTTTTCGGTTATATTATTTCAGTTGCTTTACATACTCAGTACCAGTGGTACTGACGCCCAGTGGGGCGCTGAATTACTTGCCTGCAGGTACTCCTAGACGAGCAGGCGATTCTACGTGACTCCCTGTCAGCGGTTGAGAATTCAGCTCCAGTCATCCGGAGGCTGAATTTCTGAGGTGTAGTTCAGTTCCTTTTGTTGTATATAGCATGGGTAGGTCGGGGCCCTGTCCCGATCAGTTCTATTACTATTCCTAGAGGCTTGCATTCTGTATGAAATCCCTGTGGTCAGCTGAGCCGGTCGTGTGGGGCCATGCAGTTGTATAGTTGTCTTCACTCTTTCTTATTTTTGTAATGGTCGTGTGGGGCCATAGTTGTCAGTAGTGGTGACCTTGCCGGTCACGTAGCTTCTTTTTGTGCTTTTTGATTAAGCAGCAGATAACTAGACAGCATGGTGGCCTTGTCGGCCCGTATAGGTTTCCCCGAGTTACTATATTTCTGGTTAGCTGCTAAGACAGGTACAGAAGGCTATAGGCCAATGGGCCGGGGGCTGTATTTACAGCCGTTATATAGCCCTTTGTTTCCAGAAATGTGAGTTAGAGCCAGCCAGGCGCCAGATGTGCCCAGGCTTAACAGTCTAGCAGGTTAGGTCTTAGTAGGGCACCAGGTGCCAGTCATGCCCCCTCCCAAGGTGGGGTGTTACATTTTCAAATTCGGTTCGGTTTTTCTAATTCGATTTTTTCAGTTATGGGCCTAATTAATGGGCTATTTTTTTACTTACAAAATGAGCTACTTTTTTTTATTAAAAATGAGTTGTTTTATCTTTTCAAATTGAAAATAAATTATTTTAAGTTTGAATTCTAAAGTTTAATTCAACTAAGCTTAGTTTTAACTTTTTAAGTAAAGAAAATAGCAGGATCAATTGATTTACATTTAGTAGTACATACAAAGCATTTGAATTTTTGATAATAATTTTTCTCATATGCTTAATATCCTTATAAAAGATCAATAAAAAAATTAAGGGTCTTTTAAGATTTCAATAATCTATGGTCCCTAATTTCTTGTTGAATAAATATTATATATTTCATCTTTCTTTCAAAGCATATTAGTAATAGTAAGAATTTTCTTAACATGCTAAAACTATTATAAAACTTGTTATTTCTATAAAAAAAAAAAACTTAAGCAATTGTGTCAATTATATAAATAATTCTCTAAATGGGCTTTGAGATTTGGGTTGGGTGTAGTATTTTATTTTTTTAAAATTAAGTTATAGTTTTATTTTTTATTTTTTATTTTTTTAAAAAAATATATAAAATTTCGGTTAAATCGAAAAATCAAAATTTCGAAATTTTAAAATCGAAAACCGAACTGAATAACCTAAAATTTAAGAAAAAAGAATCGAAATATAGAATTAGTTCGGTTCGGTCCGATTTTTTGGTTTTTCGATATTTATGCCCACCCCTACTCTCGAGTGTGTTTCCCACCCGAGGGCACACCGTGATATCTCACCTTATTCGTCATTTACCCTGGCAAGGCTTAGGATGACTCTCCTCCACGTGGGAAAGACGTGGGATCATCATGCACTCATACATGGTGGTTGTCGATTATGACGAGTCTCTCATTGTTCCTCATGATTTCAGTTACTCATGTTCATGACTTATGATATTATGTTTTATAGCATGTTTGACCCAATGATCAGTTTATGAGCTTTTACTTACGATTTCAAGCACGACAAGTCATATGATTTCTATTTTTAAATCTTGGGTCATTATGTTTAGCTATGATAACCAGCTTATGATTATGTATATCTCAGATATGGCTTTTAGTATGCAGTTCTTACTCTCATGATCTATTTAATTTATATGCATGATTTAAACTAACGTTTTACTAAGCATGTTTTACTTACCTTACATACTCAGTATATTCAAAGTACTGACCGTATACTCTATGCTATACCATCTCATGATATAGGTTCGGGTGATCCAGTGCAGTCTCTCCTATAGTTTGCTCCCATATCAGTCCATTTCAGCCCTTAATTTGGGTGAGTCCTCGTCATCCGAGGACATCTATCAGTTTAGACTTATTATGTCAATTTAGTTTCAGACTTGGAGTTAGTTGGGGTCTTGTCCTAGCATTTCATCAGATAGTAGAGGCTTTTTAGGCATAGACTAGTATATTCGGCTTTGAGATTCAGAGTAGTGATGTTATTGCTTGATATACATTTTATGATATTTAGTGATATTATTTCTTGATTTAGTGATATTATTTCTTGATTTACGTTTTATAATATTTAGTCTTCCGCTTATTCATGTTCATGTTGTTTTCCGCTTGATTATATTTTTAAGTCATGCTATGTATGTACCATGGGTTAGTTTGGAGCCATTCGTGGTTCTAGGTCCCGTATCTAGATTTGGGGTCCCAGCTAGAGTCGTGACAAAGTCATATATAAAAAAATGAAGATTTGAAGATACAGAAACCAACGAAGTTAGAGGTAAAAGAGAAAATCCTGAGGTAATAGAAGGTAAGTGAAAAAATATGAAGGTCAACATTATTTATAGAGAAAAAGGAAATCATGATCTCGATCGATGCAACATTTCCTGGCCACAGGTTGGCCAAAGTGTGGAAGATTATATTTAATGTGATGGACAGACGTTTTTCAGTCGGCAGAGGATGTCTCCACTACTTCTCCCTCCTAAAAAGGTCTTTTCTTTTCCGTCCTAAAAGAGGTCTCGGAAACTCTTCTGCTTTTCGAATACTATCTATAAATATTCGAAAACCTGGGGAACTATCTGCGTAGGTTAAACTATACCAAGAACATGACCAAAGCAAGTCGATTCACGTGGAGCCCAAGTATCATTGATGAGGAAATACCGAGTTTAGCAAAGAAAGAGTAAGCAAGGTTTCTAAAGTCATATCTGGAATCATCATTCAGAGGTGGAAAGACTTGATACGAAAATGAGCCGAGTCAAACTGTTAAGGAAGAATGCCAACTCATGATCCAGTATTATGATTCATACTTCGAAGTTATTATGAAAAGGACAATGACATATAGGCGAGATTGTATAAGATCTCACCAATCACAGTGAGTTATTAGCTGACACATGTAACAATATTGTACGGGTAGAATGATTTCATTGGTTTATGTACTATATGGCCTAGGTGGAGCCATTTTATTGATATTGTATGGCCACTAAAGCCTATAAATAAAGGCGCTATTCACTTGTAAAAGGCAGTTGTTGAAAGAGACAATACAACATAGTTCATTATTTGTTCTGAAAAAACTTTTGTTGCTCTTTTTTACTTGGACTCTCGTGGAAGCTTACTAAAAATATACTCTTACATATATCCAGGACCCAGAAGCTACGAACAAATCTTCAATTATTTCATTATTAAAACTTTTAGAATCTTATTATTTCAAATATTTTATCTATTGTATTTCATACGTTAATCACATTAACATTCACCTTATTAACTTGTGCAGATATCAAATTCATAGGTCAAAACATATTGCTTGTTCATCACCTTACTATAAATTCAATTGTACTCTTTTCTTAGTAACAATTATGTTCTTCGAATTTTAACAATCCAACATTCAAAATTATCTTAAATATTAAAACATAAATTTTAAATATCATAAAGAACAACCTCCAATTATCAATTTTTTTAAACAACAACAAATCTAACAAACCTAATCTGCAAAAATAATCTTGCCGTGATTTTTAATTTTTTTTTACAGCAGTCAATTTAAATTTACTTTTCATATTTAAAATTCAAAAACTCATTTCACTATAAGTTCAAAAAATTATCATCATACAAAAACACCGAAGAAAGAAGAAATTTTTTTTGTGCAAAGCCATTTGGATATGAATTAAACTTTTTAATAAAAGTGGATAGAAATTAAATGAGGCAATCAAATAGGATTCCCGTAAAATTATTACCGTGTGATTTCCTGGATCAAATTTGAAGTCCAGTATAATGCCGCCTTCAAAATTTATATATCTGAAACAAAGATTGACGCACAAAATCTCCATTGCTGGGTCGTTGATAAATCCAAGGAAGCAAAATTGTGGCAACCCTCATCCGTTCTCGGTTAGAAAATCATTCAAAGTCATTATCCTTGTTTAGAAAACTTATTAATTTCTTTAGGCCGTGGTTGGAAAGTAATTTGGTAATTGAATTTTAGCGTAATTACATAGTTTGACATGTGTGTTTGGTCAGATAATTATATGATCAGCAGAAAATTGGGTGTAATTGGGAAGGTGTAATTACACTCTCCAATTTCTAAGGGGGGAGTGAGAATTGCAGGTAATTACATAGTGTAATTACAAGGTTACTTTTTAATTTCTTCCTTTTTGTTTTATTTTAATTCATTTTCTTTATTTCTTTATTTTAATTTCTTCTTTATTTTTTATTTTAAAAATATTTTTTATTTTATATTATTTATCTTTTATTTCCTTTCTTCTCATTTTCCGACTTTTACTTCTTGTGATTCCATGTAATTGTTTATATTTTTTATTTTTTATTTTTATTTTATTTTTTTACTTAAAAATTATATTATTATTCTAAGTTTTGAATTAACGTAGAATTTCACATTGCATGCCATTTATTTATTAGTTAGAATTGATTGATTATTTTTTATCAAATATTTGAATAACTTTGTGATATTATTTTTATAATATTAATATTTTTTCAAACATGCATTTCATGATGTTCTTAAAAAATATAAATTTTAATTTTTATAATTAATTAAATTATAATATTATTAATTTAAAATATATATATATTTAATTAATATATTTTTTTAAAGAGAATATATATCTTAAATACCTAATTTAATATTATTTATAAAGACACATATTTGTCAAAATTAATTTTAATAATTAATTTTTATTTTAAAAATTTTAATAACTGCGTAATTACACTTGTGCAACCAAATAGTACGCATGTAATTACAATACTTTTACAATCATGACAAACAAACATGTCTCATAATTACTAGACTGTGTAATTACTAGGGTAGTAATTACACCAATTTCAATTACACAGTGATTTTTCAAACAGATCCTTAGAGAAGATACGATTATTCTTGTTGTTGTTGTTGTTGTAATAATAATAATAATAATAATAATAATAATAATTATTATTATTATTATTATTATTATTATTATTAGAAATGAAAAAATGGTGATAATATATTTTTGAACAACTCAAAAATAATAATAGCCAATAAATTTATAAATTATATAGAGAGAGAAAGAGAGGCGAGGCATGTTATGCAGCACTGGACAAGGCGAAGCCTCAAAATATGGAGCACAAGTCTGATGGATTTACGGGATGTATATTTCATGTATCTTTAATTTTATAATTTTATTATCAAGAAAATAAACAAAAATAATATTTTTAATAATTTTACAAATAAATCACAAATAATATGAAAATAATTATAATTATTATTTGAGAAAGGTAACAACATAAAAAATGATAATAGTCGAAATAATCTTTAAAATGAAATCATCATCCATTTCATCATCAATCTCCACATCTACTAGTTCTTCTCACCCTCAACTAATATTTGTACTGATAATTACTTATATATTTCAAAGAAAGAAAAGAATAAATAGTATCTGAGTAATACCAAAATATAAATAAAGTTGACTCAGAAATATAGTATTATGATATCTTTATCCTATCAATTTTTGGCATAATCATCTAAAAACTATTTATGACACCATTATTTTCTAAGAGAGTTGCTTTCTTTATTGATATATTTTAGAAATTACTACAATATGAAAACATGATAGCATAAAGTATAAATATCATTACATCAATGATACAAAATATTATTTATAGCAAAAGTATTTTAAAATAATAAACATCAAATTTAATGTTCGGGGTGTACACTTTTCGCCAGGGACTTATATCCCAAATTCTGGGACTTACTCTTTATGGATCTACTCTTTCATTTATACCCGAGAGCTGTTCGATTGAAACTCATCACGAAAATACCTTTATATATATGTATATATTAGCTAGAGCTCATAATTAATTTTGACCAATGGATCAAAAATGAGAAAAAGCTCAAAAAGATATGTACAATCAAGAAAGTTTTTTTTTTTCCAGTTACATATCGAATGAGGGAAGAGGAAATGAAAGATTAGATTACAAGATAGAAAATTAAACCTAAACTAATAAGATGAAAGCTCATATAACCGACGAACTAAGTTATTAAAATTTCCCATAAAAAAGTTATTTTCTCCGTTTCAACATAAGTAGTGTTTTAACTTTTTGATTTTGTTTTAAAATAAGTGGTGTTTTACATAATCAAGACAAACATTAATGATGTTCTTTCAATTTTACCCGTATTTAAATGAAGAGAGTTTTACATAACCAAGAAGATACTAAAGAGTTACATCTTTTCAAATATATTTATTAAGGGTAAGCAGGTAAAATTATATATATTTTTTAGAAATGAATATTTTTCTTAAGAGGTGTGCCCAAGTTAAAAACACCACTTATTTTAAAACAAAGAGAGTATTTAGAATTTTTTTTTTTTGGCTGAAATACTTTGAGATTTTTAAGCTGCAGTGTTCTATTTTCTTTTTAAAAAAAATTATAATTACAATAAATAATAATAAATATTGAATAAGAAGAAAGTGCATATAAAATGAATATTTATATGGAAAAGAATATTGGTTGTCAAATTTCGAAACGTATGTTATTAATCACAATTCACAAGCATTGAAGGTTATTTTAAACCCGATGATTGTGTTATTTATGTGATTAATGCATTTAGAAGTACTAAATAGAAAGGTGTCATTTGATGATTTCCATGGTTTGACTAATTCCTTGAAGACGGTTCTGTGCATTAATAATATTTGTATTTTGTCCCTATCATTTTAATGACTAATATAACATTATTACTGTGAACTAAAGGTCTGTTTGAGAAGTCATTGTGTAAATGAAGTTGGCGTAATTATTAAGATAGTAATTACATAATATAATAATTATAACGATCTATTTGTTTGTCATAATATAATTATAGTGTAATTACAAGCGTATTGTTTGATTGCACAAGTGTAATTGCACAGTTAGATTAAGTTTTTAAAATAAAAATTAATATTTGATAAATATGTGTCTTTATAAATGATATTAAATTAGGTATTGAAGATATATATTATCTCTAAATAATATATTAATTAATAAGTATATATTTTTAACTAATATTATAAAAAAATAAGTGATATATATTTTCAAATTATAAAAACTAAAAAGTCATATTCATTAAGAACATCATAAAATGCATGTTTGACAAAAATATTAATATTATAAATATAATACCATAAAATTATTGAAGTATTTGACGAAAAATAATATATCAATTCTAACTAAAAAATGAATAGCATGTAATGTGAAATGACAAGTCAATACAGCGAAAGCAAATAAATTAGAAACGAAAATATAACATAAATTCAAAATTAAGAAAAAAAAATTAACATGGTACTCTTTCGTCAAATTCAAACATAACTTAAAATAAGTTGCAATATAACTTAAGTAAATATAATTTAAGAGAAAATGTCACAACCCAAATGGTTGTGATTGGCACTCAATCTAACCCCCCCTCCCCGGATGGGCGAACCAGTGAAACCCAATACAATTTTCAAGTGACCCCAAAATCAAAACATTCATGAAAAAGAAATCAACTATTATGTTTAAAAAAAAAAACAATTCCAGATCGTTACACTGCACATACCAAAACTAAATAACCGATTTCCCAAAACCTGATTGTCATTGCACAAGACGTCTGTTTCCACATGCTAAGAAACTAAAACTAAAAATGAAATAAACTGTCCAAATGTCTTAAAGAATGACATTTGTAACGAAGGAGTGAATTGCGTCCTCATCTGTTCACCTTCTAACTCCCAAAAGTCGTTGGTTTACAGGTGAGAGCGTAAACAACTGTCGGGCTCGAACTCTGTACTCAGAAAAGAATGCATGGTAGGGTCAATACATGAGATAGTACTGGTAGGCATCAACGGTCGACCTTATATTATAACAGATAATTAAAGCAATAGTGATATAAAGAGAGTCCTCAACTTTATACAGAAATACCAGCAATTTTATGAACACTAGCTCTACTCAGGAATTAGTTGGTCTGCTCACTAGATTAGGCCTCTCGCTGCAGCGGTCACTTGTCCTCTACAGCAGTCTCGCTGTAGCGGAAATGGTTCCGCTGCAGCGGCACTTCGTAGGCAGTAGCTCGACATGCTGCACTCTTCTCAGTTCAGCCAACCCACAGTTCATTAGATCAACACTTTAACATTTCACATACTCCATAGATCCATCAAACAACTATAATAGAACAACAATCACATTAGCTATTAAGAGCTACAATTCCTCAGTTATTCATAGCGACAACTACTCAATAACTACACCCGATGACAAAGACACACTTAGCACTAAAACCATGTTCATTGTTATCATCTAACATCAAATCCACGATACTTTGCACATTCCCGTAGCACGTTTCACATCCACCTCATGAATATAAATGAAGTCACAAACAATACGCAAACAACACAACCAAGAGTAACATGGCGGGTACACGCCTCCGCCATCTTCCCTTATCTCTCAACCACACGAAACATGTACACACATGCCAGAAGGTCTTATGTGTTCCCATCCAGTCATGACCTGCAGGGGACTCTAGAAATCCATATACTATGTTGGCGTGGCATCCGCTCCTACTCATAAGCTCGTCCGGATGCTCCCCCCGGACTCGAGCCACTCAAATAATGTTATTCGATCACCCGGATACTCCCCTCGGGGTCGAGCCTCTCATTTTAGGATGTTAAATCTTTTCATTCATCATTCTCATAAAAGACATATCAAGTGCACATTTCATTATATAGAAAGTTACAATCTACTTCTAAAATAAGCCATCGTCAATTAACAATTTTATCATTAATGGAGTGTTATCACTTTACTAAAAATTCATCACAGGTAATTACATTATCATATACACAATCTTTTAAACAAGTCATCATAGTTCAATATTACATTATAGTCACATTCTTGAGATAAATTATCAACAATAGACTCACATATCACGTAAAACGTTCAAAGACCAATCGTATATCAATATTGCATACTATTCATGCCATTATATAGGTCTATCCCTATAAACTGTAACCTACCCCGATTACTCGAAATTATCAGCATTCGCTACTCTACAAGAGCTTTGCCCTTCTCAATATTTCAGATTGTTTGAAATCTACACATATATAATCATTGGTTAATCACTCCTCAAGATAGGGCCTAATTCGATCAAACCCTTCTCTTTTCAGGGCAATTTAACAGAAAATCCTTCCCTTCCACCTAGTTCTAGGTCCCCACCTTGTCTAACCCATTAACATTAACAAGAGGGGCCCTAGGAAGTAAACATTACTCAAATTTTCAAAAATCAATCCTCTCATTACTTCCCCACAATCTCAGCCCTAGTTCATCAACTTAGGGTTTTTCTCTATATAACTTCTACCATTAAAGGTCCACAAGCAATCTAGGATCAACATATCAAAGTAGGGTAGGAGAATTGGGATTCTTACCTTCGAAGAGTAGTTCACTGCTCTGGAGAAAGTTTCTGCCCCTTAGTCCTTCTGATCAAGTTTTTGAGAATAATTGATTTAAACCCCGTAATTCCCACTTAAAACTCACTTTTTGACTCCCGTTGTTCACTGCAGCGGACCTACCGGTCATAGGGTTGTTGTGGTGGTTCTAGTGATTACTCCCTCATTTCTCAACGGTGGAACTCCGACCTCTATCATGGTCTCGCTACAGCGGTCCCCCGGATCATTAGCTACCCAATATCACACAATTCTATACTTAATTTATTTCACAACCTTCCTATCTCATCCTTATCCAATTTTTATGTTCTATGCCCTTAATCATACTGTAACGACATCCAGGTCGTTACATCAGATATTAATTAAAATACCGTTCATCCCCGAACTATTTATACAAAAGTAGGAAGGATACGTCCCAGATTTTATGAATAACTGGGGATTTTTGACCTGCATATCAGCCTCGGTCTCCCAAGTGGCTTCTTCCACCGGACAGTTCTTCCACTGGACTTTTACTATTGGAATCTCCTTGGACCTCAGCTTTCTAACCTTTCTATCTAATATCGCTACAGGCTCCTCCTTATATGACAGATTCTAATCCAGCAACGCAGAGTCCCACTTGACGATGTACATTCCATCCCTATGGTACTTTTTTAGCATAGACACATGAAATGTTGGATGAACTCCAGACAATTCTAGCGGCAATGCCAGCTCATAAGACACTTCCTCTATACGTTGGAGTATTTCAAATTGCCCAATATACCTTGGGCTAAGCTTGCCCCGTTTCCCGAACCTTATCACCTCCTTCATGGGGGACACATTGAGCAGCACTTGTTCCCCTTTCATGAACTCCATGTCCCTGACTTTCTTGTCTGCGTACTGCTTCTGCCTACTCTAAGCAGCTGCCAAATGGTCCTGAATTATTCGAACCTTTTCCAAGGACTCTTTTAACAAATCCATCTCCCAAGGACTCACCTCAAACGCATCAAACCACCCAATTGAAGACCTTCACTTTCTCCCATACAAGGCTTCAAAAGGTGTCATACCGATGCTCGAGAGGTAGCTATTGTTACAAGGGTAAGAATTTGTCCCAATGACCCTCGAAGTGTATCACACACGCCCGGAGCATGTCCTCCAACACTTGAATAGTTCGTTTCGATTGTTCGTCTGTCTGAGGATGAAAGGTTGTGCTTAAGTCCAACCTCGTACCTAACTCAGCCTACAAGGTCCTCCAAAAATGGGAGGTAAACTGAGTGCCCCTGTCTGATACAATTGAAACATGCACCCCATATAACTAAATAACCTCCTTCACATATAGCTTAGCTAGTTTCTCCACGTTGTAAGTCATCTGTACCGGCAAGAGATGAGCAGACTTGGTCAACATGTCCACTATGACCCAAATTGAGTCAAACTTTCCCAAAGTCTTGGGAAGACCAACCACAAAGTTTATAGCTATCTTCTCCTATTTTCACTCGGGGATAGGCATTCTCTGAAGTACTCCTCTAGGTTTTTGGTGCCCACACTTCACCTGTTGACAATTTAAACACTGAGCCATGTAATCCATAATGTCTCGCTTCATCCTACCCCACCAATAATGTTTTTTAGATTGTGGTACATCTTCGTGACTCCAGGGTGAATGGAGTACCTTGAGTTGTGAGTCTCTGCCAAGAGAGTTTTAATTAGTTCGCCAACTCGAGGAACACCCACCCACCCCTTTATTCTCAAGACCCCTTCATCATCTAACACTGCTTCCTTGGCCTTTCCCCATAGGACTTTATCTCTGATCTTACCCAGTTTTCCATCTTTAAACTATCTGATTTTGATTTCCTCTAATAGTGAGGATTTAGCCTCCAGGTTCGCTAACACTCCCCAAGTTTCGGTCAGCGACAATATCACTAAGCTATTTTCTAAGGTGTGGACTTCCTTGGCCATCGACCGTTAAGTAGCCTCCAAGTAAGCTAGACTACCCATGCTCACCGTCTTCCTGCTCAACGTGTCTGCCACAACATTGGCCTTTCCTGGGTGGTACAAGATGGTGGTGTCATAGTCCTTAAGCAACTCCATCCATCTTCTCTGCCTCAAATTGAGATCTTTCTGGGAGAATACATACTGTAAGCTGCGATGATTTGTGAACACCTCACATCGAGCTCCATACAGATAGTGTCTCCAAATTTTTAGTGCAAAAACCATCGCTACTAACTCCAGGTCGTGCGCGGGGTAGTTCTTTTCATGCACCTTCAGCTGTCTCGAGGCATACATAATCACTTGTCCTTCCTGCATCGACATAGCACCCAACCCAGGTTGTTTGGCATCAATATACACAATAAAATCTTTACCTTCCATAGGTAATACCAGAATAGGTGTTGTGTGATCTTGGGCAGATTTATATGCCCAAGTGATACTCAAACGTATTATTTTTACCTTGTTTGTTGTGCAATGTGTATATAATATCATGTAATTGGTAATAAAATGCGAATTTATACTAACCAACATGATTAGCATTTGTTTTGCAGGTAAATGTGATTTTAGGAGCTAAAATGCGTGTTGGAACTATGTCGGAGTTGGACTTGGATGCGAGCGTGGAAAAGACCTTGGAATGCATATTTTATAGGGGCTCCGCGATGGAGCCGTGCCACGCTACCATCACGGTAGCACACTGCCTGGACATAAATTAAAATGGCAATTTCCAGTGTGCCTTGGCGTCAGCTCCGTGGCACGGAGAGAGGCCTCCGCGATGGCCTCCGTGCCACGTTGAGGTTAATTTACCGGACCCTGGAAATTCCAGTGAAGGTCCGCGTCCACGCCGTGTCACGGAGGCAGTTCTCCGCGTTGGCCTCCGTGACACGTTGCTTGTTATTCCGGAAAAAATTTCCCACTAGTATAAATAGCACACTTAGGTTTATTTTAATGGAGTTTTTAGTTTTTAGACTGAGTTCAGAAGTGGAGAGCAGGAACGTGGGTTAGTAGCAGTTGAAGAACGAAAAAGCTAAGGGAATTCTTCTCTTCCTTTCTTCTTTCTATCAATTGTACGTATGATTTACACTCATTTTAGGATGATCAATCCAAGAATGAGTGGCTAATTCTCTTCCTTGCTGAGGTTTTGAACATGTGTAATGAATTCTGATTTTAATTGATATGGTTTCTTCTTCTTCTTTAATGTTGTTCTATTAATTCTTGTTTTTACTGCATTAGTGATTGGCCAACATTAATGTATATCTAAAAAGTCCAATTTCACTCGAAAGAGCAAGAAATTGGAAAGTTGTGAATTAATAGGATATTGTTCTTAACTTGATTTGGGAAAATTGGGTTTTGATGTGCTTTCCTGATAGAAATATACTTGAAAGCCGTATTAGTCAATTTAGGAACCGGAATTGTAGTGTTAGGTCATAAATTGCATTTGATCACAGAAATGTAGACGGATGGTTTATGATTCTAAAGTGAAATTAAATACGAGAGTTTTAATTTCTAGGCAAATGTTCTTGGCTAGCAGCATGAAGAAGAGATTAACCAAATTATCATGATTATCAAGTCATTACTTGTTCTTAACCTTGGCATGTTCATATCCATTGTCTAAATTTACAAGTAAATAGTTGTTATTAGTTGTAGTATATATAGTTTAGAAACCAAAAACTCAAGTAACTATTGGTTACATTGTTGTTAGCATAATTAGAAGTGAAATAGGAATATAGTAAACTAGGCAATTTTACGTATCTTGAGCCTCCTTGGATCGATACTTGGCTACTTAGCCACTTTATTACTTGTTTGACCACGTGCACTTGCGTGTCGGTTTTTAATATAAATTACCACGAGCAGAGCAAGCCGAGCAAGTTTTTGGCATTTCTAGGCAAATGTTCTTGGCTAGCAACATGAAGAAGAGATTAATCAAATTATCATGATTATCAAGTCATTACTTGGTCTTAACCTTGGCATGTTCATATCCATTGTCTAAATTCACAAGTAAATAGTTGTTATTAGTTGTAGTATATATAGTTTAGAAACCAAAAACTCAAGTAACTATTGGTTACATTGTTGTTAGCATAATTAGAAGTGAAATAGGAATATAGTAAACTAGGCAATTTTACGTATCTTGAGCCTCCTTGGATCGATACTTGGCTACTTAGCCACTTTATTACTTGTTTGACCACGTGCACTTGCGTGTCGGTTTTTAATATAAATTACCACGAGCAGAGCAAGCCGAGCAAGTTTTTGGCGCCGTTGCCGGGGAGGCTAGGCGATTTGTAAAATTGTGTTTAGTGTAAATTTACTGTATTTGTATTTTTATTTTCTTAAGTGTTAACAACTTGGTCTTAGCCTGTATTTTGCAGATTTTGTTTCTGTGAACACTGGCAAGGGACAAAGAGCTGGTGGAATCTTACTTAGAGCCTGAACATGAGTTTCATAGTCAACGTAGAGCAGCTCTTCGAAAGAAGCTGCAGTTGCTTAAACAGTCTATGATGGAGCAACAAAATCCACCAGTTGTGCGGGCAGTTTTAGTGCCCGATGAAGCAGCAGCAAGGCCGGTTCGCGAGGTGGCAATCCCACACGCTAATAATGTATATTCTAGCATCCGCAAACCAGAGCCTGGAGGGAGGTTTGAATTAAAGCAGAATATGGTGCAACTTTTGCGCACAAGCGGGCAATTTACCGGTCTCCCTCACGAAGATCCACAACAACATCTCCAGAACTTTTTGGAGATAAGTGACACTTATATACCCGCTGGAGTGTCACCTGATTATGTTCGGCTCACCTTATTTCCATTTTCCTTACTTGGTGAAGCCAAGAGGTGGTTAAAAGCTGAACCACCCAATTCTATATCAACGTGGGATGATCTTGCACGGAAGTTTTTGATCAGATTTTTCCCTTCTGGTAAAACAGCCAGACTTAGGAGTCAAATCCTAAGTTTTAAACAGAGGGAGGGAGAAAATCTTTATCAAGTCTGGGAAAGATTTAAATCCATGTTGCGGGACTGTCCTCACCATCATCAGTCCAATGAGGTGTTGGTACACACATTTATTGAGGGTTTGGAACCCCACACTAAAATTCTGTTAGATTCAGCAGCAGGAGGGCAAGCGCTGGAAAAGACCTATGAGGAGATGTACACTTTGCTCAACCGAATTTCACAAGGCAATCCAGAATGGAATGCAGATTCTTCAAGAGGTGGAGCAAGGAAAGCAGCGGGAGTGCTTGAAGTGGATGGATTCACAGCTATCGCTGCACAGATAGCTGCTTTGCAAAATCAGTTAAACACTTACTTCAGCAATATAAATTTGAACCAGCCATCAGCTTCAGTCAATGCAGTTCAACAGATGTGGTGTGAAGTGTGTGGTAGTAGTGAGCATTCAGCTGAATGCTGTGGTGCAAATCCTGATTCTGTTAACTTTGTGGGCAATGCATAGAGAAATCAATAGCAGTTTGGTAGTGGCTACAACTCAAATTAGAGGAACCATCCGAATTTTTCGTGGGGTAGCAACAATCAACAAGGCCAAAGTTCAGGGCAGGGTATGCACAGAAACCAAGGAGGGCAACAAAATTATCAAGCTCAATTCAGAAATCACAATGCCCCTCCTCCACCACCATCACCGACTATTGAGGAGATGTTCAAAACCATGATCGCTAATCAGGCACAATTGCAGGCTGACTATGTCAAATTGGCAGCCGAAGCGAAGAACAATCAATTGGCGACCAAGGCTCTTGAATATCAATTTGGGCAGTTTGCTAGTGCCCAAAATACTAGACCCAGAGGAGGACTACCTAGCGACACGGATCCTAATCCAAAGCAGGTAAATGCAGTGACCACGAGAAGTGGTTTACAGTTGAAGGAGGTGGAACCGGAAAGACCGCCTCAAAAGTCAGGAGCAGCAGATGTTGAGGGAGAGCAAATCTCGGATAAGGGGAAGACTAAAGAAGCTGAACCAGAAAGGCCTCCACCCCCGTTCCCTCAACGACTTAAGAAACACAAAGAGGAGGCGTGTTTCCAGAAATTCATGGAGGTACTTAAACAGGTACATGTTAACTTACCTCTTGTTGATGTCTTGCAGGGAGTGCCAAAATATGCGAAATATATTAAAGACATCGTGGCTAACAAAAGTCGTTTGACTGAGTATGCCACGGTAGCTTTAACGGAGGAATGCACTTCCCGTATTCAGAATAGGTTGCCCACAAAACTGAAAGACCCTGGAAGTTTCACTATCCAGCTTACTATTGGGCAAAGTACCCGAGCTCGTGGATTATGCGACTTGGGGGCAAGCATAAATCTGATGCCATCTTCGGTATTCAGAAAGTTAGGTCTAGGGAGTCGTAGACCTACAACGGTAATCTTGCAGCTAGCAGACAGGTCTTTAGCTAAGCCGGATGGCATTGTTGAGGATGTGTTAGTGCAAGTAGGCTCCCTCATTGTTCCGGTCGATTTTATTGTTCTGGACTTTGAACCAGATGCTGAAGTCCCATTTATTTTGGGACGACCCTTTTTGGCAACCGGAAAAGCATTAATTGATGTAGCTGCGGGTAAACTTACAATGCAAGCACATGACAAGGTAGAGGTATTTGATGTGTTAAAAGCCATGAAGCTGCCGGCTATACATGAGGAGCTTTCGGAAATCAGTGTGGTTGAACATGGAGAAAGTAAGCAGGTTGTTGAATCTCAAGACCCATTGGAAAGAGCGTTGACACATTCTGATCATTTTGGGGATAGAGAAGCTTGTGGAATGGTTCAATTGTTGGATGGAGCACCTAATCATCCAAGGAGACAGGAATTTCAGTCATTGATGAGATCACTAGAGCCGTTGCCGAAACCGTCTGTTGAGGAGGCACCGAAATTGGAGCTGAAAGAATTACCTCCCCATTTAAAATATATCTTTTTGGGGGAGGGAGAGACGGTACCAGTTATTATCTCTGCAGACTTGACGGAGGAACAGGAAAAGGCAGCTTTGGGGGTCTTAAGGAAGAGGAAGAAAGCAATGGGTTGGCAAATGTCTAACATTCAGGGTATAAATCCAGCTTTCTGCACACACAGGATATTCATGGAGACAGGAGTCAAGCCAACTATTCAGCCGCAGGGGAGACTTAATCCAGCAATGAAAGAGGTGGTAAGGAAGGAAATAATCAAGTGGCTTGATGTAGGTGTAGTCTACCCAATTTCAGACAGTGAGTGGGTCAGTCCCGTTCAATGTGTCCTAAGAAAGGGGGGATGACTGTAATCACTAATGAGAAAAATGAGTTAATCCCTACACGAACCGTCACAGGCTGGCGAATTTGTATGGACTACCGAAAACTAAATGAAGCCACGAGGAAAGACCATTACCCCATTCCTTTTATTGATCAAATACTTGACAGATTGGCAGGGCAGGAATATTATTGCTTCCTTGATGGGTACTCCGGCTATAACCAAATAGCCATCGCTCCTGAGGATCAAGAGAAGACGACTTTCACCTGTCCTTATGGGACATATGCTTTCAGGAGGATGCCGTTTGGGTTATGCAACGCACCCGCCACATTCCAGAGATGCATGATGGCTATTTTCCATGACATGGTTGAAGATTTTGTTGAGGTATTTATGGATGATTTTTCTGTTTTCGGTAATTCGTTTGCTACTTGTTTGCAGAATCTTGACAGGGTGCTGGCTCGATGTGAAGAATCCAACCTTGTGTTAAACTGGGAGAAATGCCACTTCTTAGTGAAGGAGGGGATTGTCCTGGGCCACAAAGTGTCTAAAAAGGGGTTGGAAGTCGATCGTGCTAAAATTGAGGTTGCCACCACCAGTATCCGTGAAAGGTGTACGCAGTTTTCTGGGACATGCAGGATTCTACAGACGATTCATTAAAAACTTTTCCAACATTTATAGACCGCTATGCAGGCTGCTAGAAAAGGAGGTCAAGTTTGAATTGAATGATGAGTGTGTTGTAGCATTTGAAAAGTTGAAGCAGAAATTGATAGAAGCACCCATACTTACCTCTCCTGATTGGGAACAACCATTTGAGCTGATGTGTGATGCTAGTGATGTGGCTGTGGGAGCTGTATTGGGACAAAGTAAGAATAGAGTTTTTCATTCTATTTATTATGCAAGCAAGACACTGAATACGGCTCAGAGCAATTACACAGTCACAGAAAAGGAAATGCTAGCTCTGGTGTTTGCATTTGACAAGTTTCGGTCTTATTTGGTGGGTTCGAAAGTGGTGGTGTACACTGATCATGCAGCTATTCGATACCTATTCAACAAGAAAGATGCTAAGCCCAGATTGATCAGATGGATCTTATTGCTACAGGAGTTTGACCTTGAGATTAGAGACAGAAAGGGGAGTGAAAATCAGGTAGCAGATCACCTATCACGACTGGAAAATCGGTCGCATGTGATGGAAAGTGATGACATTAATGAGGACTTCCCAGATGAGCAACTCTTGGCAGTGGGAGAAGCTGAAGTTCCCTGGTATGCTGACATAGTCAACTTGCTAGTGAGCGGAGTTTACCCACCTGAAGCAACAGACCAGCAAAGAAGAAAATTGAGGCATGACAGCTGATATTATGTATGGGACGAGCCATATTTGTTTAAGCAGGGACCATACCAGGTGATGAGAAGATGCATCCCAAAGAGTCAGATAGCAGAGGTGTTAAGGGGCTGCCATTCTTCGTTGTATGGAGGGCATCACGGAGGTGAGAGAACGGCACACAAGGTTCTTCAGTCAGGTTTCTTTTGGCCGACCCTGTTCAGAGATTCTATGGAGTATGTCAAAATGTGTGATAGATGTCAGCGGACAGGAACAATTGGCAGAAGACAAGAGATGCCTTTGCAGAACATACTGGAAGTTGAGCCCTTTGATGTATGGGGCATTGATTTCATGGGTCCATTCCCACCGTCATTTGGAAATCGTTACATCTTGGTGGCTGTAGATTATGTATCAAAATGGGTGGAAGCAATAGCTTGCCCCAGGAATGATAACAAGGTAGTAACGAAGTTTGTGAAGAAACACATTCTCACAAGGTTTGGGACACCCCGAGCAATTATCAGTGACGGAGGGGCTCATTTTGTCAATGCAAGCTTCAAGAAATTACTGGCTAAGTATGGGGTGCGCCATAAAGTGGCCACAGCATACCACCCACAAACTAGTGGGCAAGTAGAGGTGTCAAATAGGGAGGTAAAACAAATTCTTCAGAAAATGGTGAACACACAACGGAATGATTGGTCTGGTAAACTTGATGATGCGTTGTGGGCCTACCGAACTGCTTATAAGACACCGATTGGAACGTCACCCTACCGATTGGTCTATGGCAAAGCATGTCATCTCCCAGTTGAACTTGAGCATCCAGCTTTCTGGGCTGTCAGAAAGCTAAATATGGACTTAGAGCTAGCGGGTAAAAAGAGACTGATTCAGCTCAGTGAACTTGATGAATTTCGCTGGCATGCTTATGAGAGTGCGAAGTACTACAAGGAAAGAACCAAAAGATGGCATGACAAGCATGTGGTGCATCGCATTTTCGAACCGGGACAGAGAGTTTTGCTTTTTAATTCAAGATTGAAATTGTTTCCTGGTAAGCTGAGGTCTAAATGGTCTGGACCGTTTGAAGTGGTGAGAATGACCCCTCACGGGGCGGTAGAACTGTGGCAAGAAGATAGGAGTGCTACGTTCTTGGTAAATGGGCAGAGATGCAAGCACTACTGGGGGGATGACCATGATTGGGACAAATCGTCCATCTCCCTAGTAGACAAATGAGCATAAAGGACGTCGAGCCGCGACGGTAAACCAGGCGCTGCACGGGAGGCAACCCGTGAGAAAAATATTTTATTTTATTTTTTTTTCTTTCTTTTTGCACAATGTAGTTAATTTTTATCTTTATTGTTGTTTTTATTTTCTATTTCCAAGTTTTAATTTTTCTTTTCCTTTTCTTGATTAGGTTTAGATTTTCATTTTAGTAATATTTTTTATTTTATAGTTAGGGAAATCTATTAATTTAACCAATTTTTGTTTAGTGAGGTGATTTTCAGGTATAACGGAGGAAATATACATGGAATCGAGAAAATGAGGCGAGGTATGAAAAATTAAATTTATTGGAGAAACAGAGCACTGGCGCGTTGGCACCGTGTCACGGAGGCAGTGCTCCGCGTTGGCCTCCGTGACACGTTGAAGGCAAAATCCGGATTTTTCAAAAATCCAGTAAGCCAACGCGTTGGCTCCGTGTCACGGAGGAGGGGCTCCGCGTTACCCTCCGTGACACGTTGCCCCTTATTCAGTGCCGGGTCACACCGGGTTTCCGGGTGACTCACGTGTTTTCTTAATTTAAAACCCCCGATTTCGCCCTTTTTTCCCCCTTCCCTCTTCCCTCCGCGACCAAACACCCATTTCCCCCTCCCCAAGCAACGTGCCACGTTAATAGGCAAGGAAAATGAAAAGTTTCTTCGGTTCTTCAATTCTAAGGTATGTTTTCATCGTCTATCTCAATTTTTTGGCGATTTTTGTCAAATTTGGGCATGTGAGGTGAGATATATCACCCTAGGTAGAAATTAAACATGATGTTGAATTATTTTGTGATTGATTATGTTCGGATTGTTGTAGTTAGCGTTTGAACTTGTCGATTATGTAAATAAGTCGAAATTGATTGTCGAATTGTATTCTAGGGCTTGGGTTGTTGAATTTGACTTGGGCACTTGATAATTGGATGAATTCGATGCCGGGGTGTGTTTATTATTTGAGATAAGTCGTGGTAAATATTGTGTAAATGTTCCAAGACGACTAATTCTCGAATTTTTGTGGGAAAATGCATAAAGTGTGAATTGGTTAGATTGTTTAGATTAGCTTGTATATAAAATGTTTTGATTGTTGTTTTTATTTTGTTGTTGTTTTTATTGCGAAGTGCGATGGTTGAATTGTTAGCGATAGTAGGATTGGGATTAGCTGTATGAAGTCTGAGTAGTACGCTAACCGTTATGCTGTCGAAATTTTATTGTGAACGCACTAAGCATGAAGTATAGAGTGTTGTCTGTGGTGTACTTAGAGTTATCCTTGCTGTAATTTTGTAAATATTGTTAAGGACTAAGTGTGGGGTAAATTTTGTGTAACCCGACCTTAGCCGAAGCTAACAAGTTTTTAGCTTAACGTTGTGCTTGTTTGTGTAAATTGACAGGTACAATGGCTAGCAGACAGGATAAAGGCAAGGGTGCTTCTACCTCAGGCACCGGACGGAAAAGGATGAGACTGGGCACCGCAGTCCCAGCTGCACCCGCTGTTCCGCGCGGCCAACGCCGCCAATACGGAACAAGATGGGTCACTGATGAAGGGAAGAAATGGTATAATAAGCACAAAGAAAACAAGTACTTCCCGGAGGAACATATTGCAAGGGAACCACTTGCACAGGAGTTCCCTCGCATTGTACAGAGGATCGAAGCAGCTGGGCTCAGCTTTATTTTTCAGGAGCCCAAGGAGTGCAACCTTCACTTGGTCCGGGAATTTTATGCAAACTGGAACCCGGCCATCAGAAGCCACACTATAAAAATCAGAGGGCAGATTGTCACTCTGGAACCCCAGCAGCTAAATGCCATCGTTGGAGCGCGGGACACAGACGCCCACGTTCTCCACCAGCTAAACATCACCCCACCGTACGCCGACATCAGACGTACGTTGTGTGGGGCTCGATCCACAGCCCGATGGAGTAGACATAAAGAGAGGGGTTACCACCAGACTCTGCCTTATTCGCAGATGAACAGGGAGGCCAGAATATGGCTGAAGATTGTATGTTCGTGCTTGATCCCGGGAGTCCATATGACAGATGTGACCCGGGACCGTGTCTGCTTGGTGTATGCCCTTATGAAAGGGCTTGAGATTAATGTGGGGGCGGTCATAATATCCGCCATGAAGAGAGCTAGACTGCACCAGGGCCACAGATACGGGTTTGGCGGACTCATCACCACCTTCCTCCGAGGCCTCGACATTGAGGAAGAAGCTTTGGATTATATTCCGCAGTTGGAGCGGAGGGCCCTCGACGTGATAAAGACGAAGGCCCCCGACACTACACACGGACCTGTGCTGACTTTGGGCGAGCGACATGCTCGTGACGATCAGTACATGGCCCGTATGTTCGGCATGCAGATGCTGCAGCTACGGATAGGTGGGAGACCAGCCACCGAGGAAGAATTATGGCAGTTGGAGCTGGACTACCCCTTTGGCGAGAACGCCAGAGCCTTATGTAAGGTGGGGCCAGCCTTTGTGGAGCCTACAGATGACGATGTCCCTACTGATGAGGAGACACGTCGTGAGGACTCTGATGTGGAGTCCGATGACGACGATGGAGCTGATTCGGATATGGGCGACGAGGCCGCAGCACCGGATGAGGAAGTCGAATATTTCGACTGAGCAGGGAGTTCCACCACCCAAAATTTTGTGCTTTGTATTATTGTGAACACTGGGGACAGTGTTCGATTTAAGTGTGGGGTGGGGAGTAGTTAGGTGCTGGGACATAGGCTCTAAACTGCTGTATATTTTTCCTTGATGTTTATGTATGTTTGTGTTTTCCCTGTGGCGAACTGATTTGCGATGTATGTGTATATATTTGTTTTGTGGCTAATGATGTGTGTTTTGAAAGTTATGGTTGCTAGTGTAAATATTTTGTAAATTTTGTAAATATATTTTTTTTTCTATCGACATAATCAATATTTTTCAAAATTTTTGCGAAAATATTTTGCACTTGTAAATATTTTCTTTCTATCGAAATGATCGATGTGTTGCAAAATTTTTTTTCGATTTTTATTTTTGGGTTTCTCGGAGTTTGTTTTCGGTTCTTTTACCGAGAATAGTCCCATTGAACCGATGTCATAGTTAGTGATCATTCCCTATGATGGATGGATGACGACCGTCTTAAGGGAAATGTAGTCGGTAGGAGTAGGATTTTTATTTGTTTTTAGTTTTTCTTTGGTGGATTGTATCAATGAACTGTAGTTGCTTATGGTTGCTAAAATTTCGTTGCGTGTTGTAATTGATGTTCAAAATGTGAAAGTGATTCATTTGAAAGCATGTAATTCTGTAAATATGTTGAGTTACCTAGGCTATAGAATTTGGTTCAGTATGATTGAGGCTTAATCTTGAGTTCATGTAATTGACTAATTAAAGAGTCTGTGAATGCATCTTGATTCGAGCATGTGCATGAAGTGTGAAGTGAGGTTTTGCTATTCCATGTCATTGTGAATTGTCTAGAACTTGCCTGGTGTGTATACAAAATGAAATGAAGGAGGTGTAGTGTTGGAAAGGATGTAGGCATTCCTTTGTTTTAACCGATAGTTTCCATTTTTTTTCTTGTCAAATTCTACCTTTTTATATGTTGTATACCCTAGTCAGCCCGTTGAGCCTTTAGCCGATTTCCTTCTTTTGTCCAAAATTGTATGAAGTAAGCTTTATTCCTTCTTTTCATTAGCCTTAAAGTCTATAAGAAGCTCTTAATCGCTTGCAAAGAAAAGAAAATGTTTCCCAAAGTGTTAAAGAGTGAAAAGAGTGAAAAGAAAAAGAAAAGCAAAGTGGAGAAAGAAAAGACGATGTTGAAAAGGCACTTGTTGTAATTAATTGATAGTGGGGGTACATGAAAACCCTTTGTTTTGTGTCAAGTGTGTTTGATGAAATGGGCTGTATGAAAGTAAACCAGCATGAATGGGAGAAAAAGAGAAAAGAGAGGAACAATGTCCGTGAGTCGATGGAAATGAGTTGAAAAGGCGCTTAAGGATGCTAGCGACTATTATTGGCTAATCCAATATATACATACTAGATCCATAGCCCCATTACAACCCATTAAAGTCCTACGTGATCCTATATTGCATTTCTTTATATTAGTGGAGTAATACACTAAGGGCAAGCCTATGGGTCATGACATGATGCATGTGAATTCTTTTGGGAGAGAGAGTGAAATTAATTTTTATATGCCCCTACTTGCATGTTTGTGTGCTGCTTGAACGTAAAGGGGAAGTTCTCTCGAGTTGTGAGGGCACATGCTTGATGAAAGATTGATTTTCGTGTCGGATTTCTTGATTAGCTGATTTGCATGAGTTTGCCGATATCAAGAATCAATTCTTAAAAGTCTAGGAAGCCTTGATGTATTAAAGGTCATTGTATTGTACGACCAAGCATGTTTTCTTGATGATTTGCAAAAATTGAATAATCGGTATGACCGTAGCGTAAATTGTTGCACCATAGCAACGAAGGTTGGGATGTAATTTGCATGATTTGTGTATATGTTGTTCGAGGACGAACAAGGATTTAAGTGTGGGGTAAGTGATCTTGGGCAGATTTATATGCCCAAGTGATACTCAAACGTATCATTTTTACCTTGTTTGTTGTGCAATGTGTATATAATATCATGTAATTGGTAATAAAATGCGAATTTATACTAACCAACATGATTAGCATTTGTTTTGCAGGTAAATGTGATTTTTAGGAGCTAAAATGCGTGTTGGAACTATGTCGGAGTTGGACTTGGATACGAGCGTGGAAAAGACCTTGGAATGCATATTTTATAGGGGCTCCGCGATGGAGCCGTGCCACGCTACCATCGCGGTAGCACACTGCCTGGACATAAATTAAAATGGCAATTTCCAGTGTGCCTTCGCGTCAGCTCCATGGCACGGAGAGAGGCCTCCGCGATGGCCTCCGTGCCACGTTGAGGTTAATTTACCGGACCCTGGAAATTTCAGTGAAGGTCCGCATCCACGCCGTGTCACGGAGGCAGTGCTCCGCGTTGGCCTCCGTGACACGTTGCTTGTTATTCCGGGAAAAATTTCCCACTAGTATAAATAGCACACTTAGGTTTATTTTAATGGAGTTTTTAGTTTTTAGACTGAGTTCAGAAGTGGAGAGCAGGAACGTGGGTTAGTAGCAGTTGAAGAACGAAAAAGCTAAGGGAATTCTTCTCTTCCTTTCTTCTTTCTATCAATTGTACGTATGATTTACACTCATTTTAGGATGATCAATCCAAGAATGAGTGGCTAATTCTCTTCCTTGCTGAGGTTTTGAACATGTGTAATGAATTCTGATTTTAATTGATATGGTTTCTTCTTCTTCTTTAATGTTGTTCTATTAATTCTTGTTTTTACTGCATTAGTGATTGGCCAACATTAATGTATATCTAAAAAGTCCAATTTCACTCGAAAGAGCAAGAAACTGGAAAGTTGTGAATTAATAGGATATTGTTCTTAACTTGATTTGGGAAAATTGGGTTTTGATGTGCTTTCCTGATAGAAATATACTTGAAAGCCGTATTAGTCAATTTAGGAATCGGAATTGTAGTGCTAGGTCATAAATTGCATTTGATCACAGAAATGTAGACGGATGGTTTATGATTCTAAAGTGAAATTAAATACGAGAGTTTTAATTTCTAGGCAAATGTTCTTGGCTAGCAACATGAAGAAGAGATTAACCAAATTATCATGATTATCAAGTCATTACTTGTTCTTAACCTTGGCATGTTCATATCCATTGTCTAAATTTACAAGTAAATAGTTGTTATTAGTTGTAGTATATATAGTTTAGAAACCAAAAACTCAAGTAACTATTGGTTACATTGTTGTTAGAATAATTAGAAGTGAAATAGGAATATAGTAAACTAGGCAATTTTACGTATCTTGAGCCTCCTTGGATCGATACTTGATACTTAGCCACTTTATTACTTGTTTGACCACGTGCACTTGCGTGTCGGTTTTTAATATAAATTACCACGAGCAGAGCAAGCCGAGCATTGTGGTTAGAAGAGTCTTGAGTTTCTGAAAGATCCTTCACATTCCTCTGACCACTGAAAGGGCACATCTTTTTATGTCAACTTGGTCAATGCCAAAGCAATGGAGGAAAAACCCTTCACATACCGACGGTAGTAATTGGCCAGCCCCATGAAACTTTGAATTTCTGTCACATTAGGTAGCGTTGCCCAGTTTCTGACCGTCTCCACCTTTTGTGGATCAACTCGGATTCCCTCTTTCGAAACTACATGTCCCAAAAAGGACACTGATTCCAACTAAAACTCGCACTTGGTGAATTTGGCATACAACCGCTTCTCCTTCAGCAATCCCAGCATAATCCTTAAATGATTTTCGTGCTTCTGCTTGGTCTTAGAATACACCAAGATATCATCAATAAACACAAAAATAAAGGAATCCAGGTAGGGTTTGAAAATATCATTCATCAGGCTCATGAATGCGGCTAGAGCATTACTGAGTCCGAATGACATGACCAGAAACTCGTAATGCCCATACCTGGTCTGAAAGGCTGTCTTAGGAATATCTTCAGCCCGAATTTTCAACTGGTGATAACCTGACCTCAAATCAATCTTTGAAAATATAGTCGCTCCCTATAACTGGTCAAATAGATCATCTATTCAAGGAAGAGGATACTTATTCCGAATCATTACCTTGTTCAACTGGGAGTAGTCGATGCACATCCGCATACTACCATTCCTCTTCTTTACAAACAGAACTGGGGAACCCCACGATGATACACTCGGTCTAATGAATCCTTTACTGAGAAACACCTAAAACTGCTCCTTAAGTTCTCTCAACTCAGCAGGTGTCATTCGATATGGAGGAATAGAAATGGGTCGGGTTCCTAGTTCCAAGTCTATACAAAAATCTATGTTCCTGGTCCGGCGGCATACCGGGCAAATCTATAGAAAACACATCTAAGAATTCATGAACAACCTAGATCGACTCTATGGAAGGACCCTCTGAACTAGTGTCCCGAACATGCACCAAATACACTGAACAACCCCGCTCTATCAACTTACGGGCACGAATATAAGAAATAAGTTTCTTAGGAGCAGGGCTACAATTCCCTTTCAACTCCAACCTAGATGACTGTAGAATGGCATGGTAAGGGGACAACTAACTCATTCCCAAAATTATATCAAAATTAACCATGTCTAAGATCACTAGGTCCGCCAAAGTGTCAAATCCCATGAATTCAATAATGTAATCACGAATAATCATATCCACTAGCACATAATTTCCAACAAGAGTACACACGCGGATAGGAGTATTAAGCACATCATACACAAGATTCAGACCCAAAGAAAAATAAGTAGACACATAAGAGAATGTAGAGCCTGGGTCAAACAACATAATAGTCATTTTATCGGCCACAAAGATCATACATGTGATGACGGTGTCTAAAGCCTCTGCCTCCAGTCTACTAGGAAAAGCATAGAAATGGGCCTGGTTAACCTCCTGAGAACTACCCTGGTTGGGCTGTGCCACCCCTCTACCTGCCTAAGTGCCACCCCTACCCACCTGAGCACGTCGTCTTCCCTGCTGAATACCACCTCTAGTAGCCGGCGGACCACCTCATCCTAGCTGTGGACGATTCTAACTGAAAGCATTACCTCCTCTTATGGTAGGGACTGGAGCTCGAGGAGTCGGATGGGGAACAATCTACCCAACCTGTCCAAACCTGGGGCACCATTTGCGAATGTGGTCGTACTTACCACACTCATGGCATACCTTCTCAATAACGGGTCTCTGAGTTGAAACAGAAGAAATAGGATGAGCCCCAAAATCAGAACGAACCATCTAATTACCCCCAACTACACTTGATGGTCGCGGTGCTGTCCCTGGTGGACCTCTGGCTGACACCTGCATGGCAGACTGAATAGGGCGCCCAGAGAAACCCTGTGGTAATGGAGCCTTCACATAAGAACCACTGAAAGAGCCAACTTTCCGAGACTTCTTCTCGGCATTTCTAGCATAACTCTCCTGCCTCACCCCTTCAACCGACTTCACGTACTCTACCACTTCCTAAAAAGTCTTACCCAAAGAGACCATCTGCAGAGCTAGTACTTGGAGACCCATATTCAGGCCTTTAACAAACCACCAGATCCTCTCCTCCTCGGTGGGTAGTAAGGGTAGAGCATATCTGGACAAAGAGTGAAATCGAGCCTCGTATGCAGCAACTGATGAGCTTCCCTGCTCGATTGTCACGATCCGAACATGGGCCCGGTTCGATAATAGGACAAGGAGCTCCGAGAGACTCAAAGTCAACCCATGGCATGAACATACATCTAGCTCAATCAATAAAAATGAAAGATTTACCATAATAAACATAGCGGAAGTCTAAACACAACATAACATCAGAATACAAATGCGAATTTGAAGCTGAATACAATCTATGTCTTAAAAGCTTCTATGTTTGATTAGTTGATGGGACAAGACCCCAACTAACTCTCTAGGTCTAAACCTGAAAATACGTAGACATAACTGAATAGAAAGGGGCCCTCAATAGATGAGGACTCACCAATAGAGATTGGATGCTAACTCCGAAGCTGGCTAGTGACGGGGCTGAGTTTAAAGATCGGAGCCTGTATCATAGAATGATACAACATAGAGTATGCAGTCAGTACATAGAATGTACCGAGTATGCAAGGTAATAAAATCGCTTAAGTAAGTAAATCATTAAAACATGCATAATATGAAACATAATCAAGATAAGGATCAAAGAGTAGGGTTTGCATGCTATTTTCTGAAATCATGAACGGAACATAACTGATTATCATAACTGAATCAAATGACTCAAAGCTAAAATCAGATAATCGTAAGTAAAACTGAACATTGGGTCAAACCTTCTTTAGAACCTATATATATCATGAATGATAACATGCATAACTGAAATCGTGAGTAACAATGAGAGACTCGTCATATAATCGACATTACCACGATAGAGCTTACGTGATCCCAACTATTACACTCAAGTGGGTAGAGCCGTTTAAAGTCTTGCCAGGGATAAAGATGCTATCATGATATCGATATCAAGCTGAATGCCCCTAGGGGCAGGGTAAAGCTCCAAAGGAAGTCCCAAATAATCTAATCATACCTACGTTGGCTCGTAGTTCTGAGGCATAGGGTTGACTGACCCTTAGCCTACTCGGTGCTAGACACTACTCCCAAAAATATGCATATGTTCTCCGTCATTTTTCAACAAAGCTGACCATTGTCTAGTGAAGAAGCTGAATAATCATATACATACATAATCTGAAATCATAACATAAGGAGCCTTGGCTCAAACCATAGCACAAGCTGATATAATTAGGAGTCTTGGCTCCAAAATCATGTCGTAAGCTAATTGACAAGAAATCATAACTCATACTTAAATATATGGGCTTTCCCAATATTTAAACATGCTTGAAAATACTTGATTCACTTGAAAACATGATCATAGACATGGGTAACCTGAAAATATGCTTTTCATCATAAATATTTCATCATACTTGAACATACATCATAGATTTCACTTTTCATGAACTTTCATGGATGGGCATCATAATTTATAAAACTTGAAAATATGATTATAATTGAAAACATTGTAAAACTTGCCCATGAATCATAATTCAATAATAGAAACATGCTTAGGTCATACCCATGGTAGAACTTAGGAAATTAATGCATTTGGGTTAAAACTCCATAGAATCAATATATAGATTTTTATGAATTAGAGAGGGATTGGGCATGGGTGTGAACAAATCCACCCAGTCATAACCCTACATACCTAAGAGAATCTGATTCTACAACTTCTCTGATTGCCCAATGAAGAATTGAAAAGAATTTGGAAGGAATTAAGCTTGATCACCTCTCTAGCCTCTAAGCTTGCATGCATGAATAAGAATAGCTTAGAATGAACTTACTCCTCTTCAAAATCATTATTGTAGCTTAAAATGATATAGTTTAGGCCTTAGAATCATAGGAATTACAGAAAAGCCCTTAATAAACTCGCAGGGAAAAGCTAACTACCAGTCCCAACGAGGGACTGGACGAGTCGTTACCATTGGGCAAGAGTCGTGATCTCCTGTTGTTAAGTATACTAGCCATATATCCTCAAAGGGTCCTCAAGAGGGACCTAACGGTTCGTCATTAGTGACCACGACTCGTGGTCACCTCTCATTGCCTTCATTGCCAAAACTTACCAGTGGTGCACCACGAGGCACACCACGACTCGTGGTGCACCCAACGAGTCATGGTAACTCAAACGTTAGGTGCACTGTCTAATTGCTCCTACCTTCACCTCATCCCTGACCACGACTGACTCAATGAGTTGTGGGGCTGACCGCAACTCGTGATCATGTCCGTGGTGACCAAAAACCAAAAATTCCAACTCAAGTCATACTCCTCACCACGAGTCACCTTATGACTCATGGTCATCCTAACGGATCACAGGGCAACTCGTTCTGTGACCTAGTGCAGAAAATCCTATTTTTCCATTTCAATTCCTGGGTCTGATCTTTGTGCTTTCGGGTTATAACAATATCTCCCCCTTGGGAACATTCATCCTCAAATGTTGAAAATCATGCAGAAAAGCGGAGAAATGCAATCATCATACTCAAATACTGATCATATAAGCTGAAAACTGATGAATTGACTACCTTCAAACTGAACTACATGGCTCAACAGAATTCATGAATCATACATACGTACAACATGAAAGAAACTGAGGCACATCAAACTGAATAGAGTATTAAGGAAAAAATTGATACCTCAAGCTGAAATCGAGCCGGAAGGGAAAAGATGTGGGTATTTAGCCATCGTATCTGCTTCGGCTTCCCATGTAGCTCCCTCAACATGCTAATTCCTCCATAAAACTTTAACTGAAGCCACTTCTTTGTTCCTTAGCTTGTGAACCTGCTAATCTAGTATTTCCACCGGAACCTCTTCATAACTAAGGTTGTCTTTCATATCGACACTGTCCACCAGAACAACTAGAGTTGGATCACCCAAACACTTCTTTAAGAGAGATACATGAAAAACTGGATGAACTAAAGCTAATTCTGAGGGAAGCTCCAATTGATATGCTACATTGCCAATCTTTCCCTTTCTTTTCGAACCTCATCACTCCCTTCATGTGGACATCTTTAGAAACACCCAATCATCAACTTCGAACTCAAGTTCTCTCCTCCTCATATCCACATAGGACCTTTGGCGACTTTGAGCTATTTTCAACCTGTCTGATATGAGCTGAACTTTCTCCATGGCCTCATGGACTAAATCTGGTCCTATTATCACAGCTTCACCGACTTCAAACCAACCAATAGGTCATCTACATCTCCGCCTATAGAGAGCCTCAAACGGAGGCATCTGAATGTTGGGATGATAGTTGTTATCATATGCAAACTCAATGAGAAGCAAATGGTCATCCCAACTACCCTTGGAGTCAATTACACATGCTCTCAACATGTCCTCAAGAGTCTAAATAGTTTGTTCCGCTTGACCATCGGTTTGCGAGTGAAATGTTATACTGAGCTTGACCTAAGTACCAAGTTCTTTTTGAAACGATCTCCAAAACTGGGAGGTAAACTGAGTACCTCTATCTGATATGATGGAAAAGGGCACTCCATGCAACCAAACTAGATCCCAAATGTACAACTTGTCATAATCCTCCGCTAAATCTGTAGCTTTGACCGATAGAAAATGAGTTGCTTTAGTCAACCTGTCTACAACAACCCAAACGGAGTCATACTATCGACGAGTGCGAGGCAACCCTATGATGAAGTCCATATTGATCTCCTCCAACTTCCAAGTAGGAATACTTATATCTTTAAGCACACCTCCCGGTCTTTGATGCTCAACCTTCACCTGTTGACAATTGGGACACTTGGCCCACAAATTTTGCTATGTCCTTCTTCATGCCATTCCACCCACTAGACTTCCCGTAGGTCATGGTACATCTTGGTGGCACCTAGATGTATGGAATACCTGGAACCATGAGCCTCTTGCAACATCTGATTTCTCAAATCCTCAACAACCGAAACACACAAGCGACCTTGATATCGAAGCACACCATCTCCCCCTTTAGAGAAGACCTCTACCTTTTGACTCTGAATGGCTTCCTTTAACTTTACCAAAATAGGGTCCTCGTCTTGTCTATATTTTACATCAGTCACCAAGGACGATTCTAATCCGTTCTAAAAAATAACATCGACATCGGTTGAGTCAACCAAACAAACTCCCAACCTTGCAAGTCGATGCACCTACTTCACCAGCTTCTTCCTTCCCTCTTATACATGGGACACACTCTCCATAGAGAGCCTACTAAGTGCATCTGCTACTACATTAGCCTTACTCGGATGGTAGAGGATACTCATATCATAATCCTTGAGTAGCTCCAACCACCTCCTTTAGCGTAGATTAAGGTCCTTATGAGTAAACACATATTGTAGGCTTTTGTGGTCCATAAACACATCCACATGGACCCCATACAAGTAGTGTCTCCAAATATTCAATACAGATACTACCGCCGCCTATTCAAGATCATAGGTCGGGTAATTCTTTTCATGTACCTTCAGCTGTTTGGAAGCATATGCTATAACCTTGCCATGTTGCATCAATACACAACCAAGGCTGATTTTAGAAGCATCATGATACACCACAAACCCATCGTTACCCTCAGGTAGGGTTAACAACGGTGATGAGATGAGTCGAGTCTTCAACTCCTGGAAACTCCTCTACAAGCCTCTGACCATTGGAACTTCACTTTCTTTTGAGTAAATTTAGTAAATGGCGCCACAATAGATGAAAAACCCTCAACAAATCTCCGATAGTACACAGCTAAACCCAAGAAACTCCTGATATCCAAAGGGTTCACCAGTCTAGGACAATTTTTCACCGTTTCTATCTTCTGAGAGTCCACCTTTTTATCCTCAGTTGACACCACATGGCCCAAAAATGCCACTGAGTTCAACCAAAACTTGCACTTGCTGAATTTAACATATAATTGGCGATCCTTGAGAGTCTATAGAACCACCCTCAAATGAGCAGCATGCTCCTCCTCGCTCCGAAAGTATATCAGCATATCATCGATAAACACAATCACGAACATATCCAAGTATGGCTTGAACACTCTGTTCATCAAATCCATAAAAGTCGTAGGAGCATTCGTTAGTCCAAAAGACATAACTACAAACTCATAATGACCATACCGCGTCCTGAAGCTTGTCTTTGGAATATCACTCTCCCGAACCCTGAGCTAATGGTATCCGGATCTGAGGTCTATCTTTGAAAAGCACTTAGCACCTTGAAGCTGGTCAAACAAATCATCAGTTCTGGGTAGAGGATACCTGTTCTTGATGGTGACCTTGTTCAACTATCGATAATCAATACACATACGAAGGGAACCATCTTTCTTTCGGATAAAGAGAACTGGTGCACCCCATAGGGATTTGCTCGATCTAATAAAACTCTTGTCTTAAAGGTCTTTCAACTCCTTTAACTCAGTTGGGGCCATTCTGTAAGGAGGAATAGATATAGGTTGTGTATCGGGAAGAAGGTCGATACCAAAATCAATCTCCCGCTGGGGAGGGATTCCCGGTAAATCATCGAGGAAGACCTCTAGATATTCACATACTACTGGAACAGACTTGATAGTCGGGGTCTCGAACGTAGAATACTTTACCCTAACTAAATGGTGTATGCAACCCTTGGAGATAATCTTTTTGGCCTTAAGGTAGGAAATGAAACGACCTACAGGCACAACTAAACTACCCTTCCATTCTAAGACTGGCTCACTCGGAATTCAAAATTCTACCGCACGGGTTTTACAATTAACTGAGGCATAGCATGCAAACAACCAATCCATGCCGAGAATAATATCAAAATCGGTCATAGCTAACTCTACTAGATCTACTAAGGTGACTTTCTGAAGGACTGTGACCAAGCAATTTCTATACACCCATCTAGTTACAACTGAATCACCCACTGAAGTAGAGATTGAGAAGGGTTATGATAAGATTTTGGGACTGACTCCAAAACTACTAGCAGCATAGGGCGTCACAAAATACAAAGTAGCCCCTGGATCTAATAAAGCATATACATCAAGGTGGAAAACTCGTAACATACCAGTGACTACATCCAGGGAGACCTTCTGCTCCTGGTAGGATGCTAGGGCATAAAATCTATTTTGGCGCTGACCGCCACCTGCGCTAGTAGATGGCCCCTGCTACACTAGGCATGCTGGTGGACCTGCTGAACTGAAAGCTGGGCCTCAGCCCCTATCATGGCCCTGTGTAGCTGTGGACAATCTCTGAGCATATTTCTTGGCTTTCCACACCCGAAGCAAGCACCTGTACCCGCCAAACACTGACCTGGGTGTTCCGACCACAACGGTCGCAAATCGGAATACTGAAATCTACGGGCCTGCTGCTCTAACCCCTAGAGCCTGATGCTCCTCCCCTCTGGTCATGCCTAGGTATGGATGGCACACTCATAGCTAAAGATGTTGGGGCTGAAGATCTCTAGTTGTACTGTTGTCGGTGCCCACCACCTAGTCTCGACTGAGAGAACCTATAGCTGTCTGTCCTGGCCCTCTTGGCCTCTCTCTCTCCCTCAGATGCGCCGCCTCCATCTGCGAGGCGTATAAAACTATCTGAGGAAAATCCATATCCTGATGGAGCATGGCGATTCTGCAATCTTTGTCCAGGTAGTCTGCCACTCCATGAAAAAACCTGCTCACTCGAGCCCTCTAGTCAACCACTAACTATGGTGCATACTTGGATAGATGAGTGAACTCTAGCGCATATTCCTGCACTGTCATCTTTCCTTGTTTTAGATTCACAAACTCGGCCACTTTCAGCTCCCTCATCTCACGAGGGAAAAATTGATCTAGAAAAGTGATATGAAACTCATCCCAACTAATAGGGCCTGCTTCAATTTCCCTACTATCCTTCCACTTCTTGAACCAGATATGCGCAACCCCTTTCAGTTGATAATAGGCTAAGCCAGCACACTTCTCTCCATTCACCCCCATGACCTAGGTGATCTTTAGAATCTCGTCGATAAACTCATGTGGATCCTCGTCCACCTTTGACACAAGGAACTCTGGAGGGTTCATCCTCAAGAAATCTCTAACCCTTGTTGTCGCCGCATTCTGTTCTACGAGAAGATCTACTGCCTTCTGGTTGACCTAGGCGGTCAAGGCCTGTGCTAGCATCTGAATGGCTGCCCCGAATTCAGCGTAGGCAACTGGCTCCAGTGCATGGTGCTCATAGGTTGGTGGGGCTTGTTGGTGCCCGTCTCCATTGCCATCCTCGTGGCCATTTCCATTTCCATTTATTCTGTCGTTAACTCTGGCGGGAGGCATGATTCTACAAATGCATATAGCATGAGTTAGAAAAATAAAGAGACATTTCACCACACGACATAGATCATGAAAGAAGGAAACATTTCCTAAACGTCTCATAGCCTCTTCACCATAAGTGTGGAGCGCTTCACACCCATGAAAAAGACTTTACTTCACGCAGCTTTCAGACATCCTAGGACACTTCAAAACCTATTTCTCTGATATAAACTTTGTCACGAACCAAACATGGGCCCAGGCTGAGACACGGGACAAGGAGACACGAGAGACTCTAAGTCGATCCATGGCATGAACATACATCTAACTCAATCAATAAAAGCGGAAGATTTATCATAATAAACATAATGGAAGTCTAAACACAACATAACATCAAAATACAAATGTGAATCTAGCGTTGAATACAAACTAGGTCTGATGAATTAATGGGACAAAGATCCCAATTAACTCTCTAGGTCTGAAACGGAAAATACGTAAACATAACTGAATAGAAAGGGACCTTTGACAGATGAGGACTCACCAACAAAGGCTGGATGCTAACTCCGGAGCTGGCTAGTGATGGGGTTGAGTTTGAAGATCGTAGCCTGTATCATAGAACGATACATAATAGAGTATGCGGTTAGTACGTGGAATGTACCGAGTATGAAAGATAAGTAAAACTGCTTAAGTAATTAAAATCATTAAAACATGCACACTATGAAACATACTCAAGATAAGGATCTGAGAGTAGGGCTTGCATGCTATTTTCTAAAATCATGAACTGAACATAACTGAACATCATAACTAAATCGAATGACCCAAAGTTGAAATATGATAATAGTAAGTAAAATTGAACATTGGGTCAAACCTGATTTAGAAAACACACACACGCACATATATATATTTCATGAATGATAACATGCATAACTAATATCATGAGGAACAATGGGAGACTCGTCATATAACCGACATTACCATGATAGAGCTTACGTGGTTCTGATGATTACACTCAAATGGGCAGAGCCGTCTAAAGCCTTGTTAGGGCGAAAAACGCTATCATGATATCAATATCAAGCTGAAGGCTACTTTAGGCAGGGGAAAGCTCCAAAAGAGGTCCCAAATAATCTAATCATACCTATGTTGGCTCGTAGTTCTGATGCATAGGGTTGACTGACCCTTAGCCTACTCGGTTCTAGACACTACTCCTAAAAACATTCATATGCTCTCTATTATTTTTCAACGAAGCTGACCATCGTCTAGTGATGAAGCTGAATAATCATATACATACATAATCTGAAATCATAACATGAGGAGTCTTGGCTCAAACCATACCACAAGCTAAACATAATTGGGAGTCTTGACTCCAAAACCATGTGGTAAGCTAATTGACATGAAACCATAACTCATACTTAAATATATGGGCTTGCCCGATATTTAAACATGCTTGAAAATACTTGATTCACTTGAAATCATGATCATAGACATGGGTAACTTGAAAACATGCTTTTCATCATAAATATCTCATCATACTTGAACATACATCATAGATCTCACTTTTTATGAACTTTCATGGATGGGCATCATAATTTATAAAACTTGAAAACATGATTTTAATTGAAAAAATTGTAAAACTTGCCCATGAATCATAATTCAATAATAGATACATAGATCATACTCATGGTAGAACTTAGAAAATTCATGCATTTGGGTTAAAACCCCATAGAATCAACATAGAGATTTTCATGAATTAGAGAGGGATTGGGCATGGATGTGAAGAAATTCACCCAGTCATAACCCTACATACCTTAGAGAATCTCATTCTACAACTTCTCTAATTGCCCAAGGAAGAATTGAGAAGAATTTGGAAGGAATTAAGCTTGATCACCTCTCTAGCCCTCTAAGCTTGCATGCATGAATAGGAATAGCTTAGAATGAACTTACCCTTCTTAAAACTCATTATTCATAAATTAAAATAACGTAGTTTAGGCCTTAGAATCATAGAAATTACGAAAAATCCCTTAATAAAGTCGTAGGAAAAAAATGACTGCCAGTCCCAATGAGGCACTGGACGAGTCGTTACAACTGGGAACAAGTCGTAATCTCCTACCGTTAAGTATACTGGCCATATATATTCAAAGGGTCCTCACGATGGACCTAACGGTTCGTCATTCTCTTGTTGCCTTCACTACCAAAACTCACCTGGGGTTCACCACGGGGCACACCATGACTCGTGGTGCACCCAATAAGTCGTGGTAACCCACCTGTTAGGTGCACTGCCCAATTCCTCCTACTTCACCCCATCCCTGACCATGACTGATTCAACTAGTCGTGGGGCTGACCACGACTTGTGTTCATGTCCGTGGTGACGCAAAACCAGAAATTCCAACTCAAGTCATACTCCTCACCACAAGTCACTTAACGACTCGTGGTCATCCTGACGGTTCACAGGACGACTCGTTCTATGACCTAGTGCAGAAAATTCTATTTTCTCCGTTTCAACTCCCGGGTCTGATCTTTGGGCTTTCGAGGTATAACATCAATGGTGGTGAACTCATCCCATTTCCTATCTCTCAGAGTGCAGGGAACGTATTTATCCAGGAATGTGGAGGAATTGGGTCCATGACAATGGTGGTGACCCTGCCGGTCTACACTCCATGAAAGTCCTCTACAAAGCTTTGCATCCCCCATCAGCTGGAAGTGACAAACTCAATACCATACTTCTCTACTGCTCCCATCTTATAGAGCCTCTCATAAAAATCTATAACGAATTCATAGGTGTCCTCTGCCATTATGTTGTAGAAGGTGGGAGGCTTCATCTTGGTGAACCTTCAAAATAAGTCATGCTTTACCGTTGTCATCACCGGTCCTGCCACCGACCTAGGAAACACCACAGCCTCTGATATGTCATCAATCTGCAGGGCCACAATAGTTGCATGTTGAATTCCTGACTGTTGTCCCGCTGGAGTTAATGGCGCTGCCCCAGTGCTCACAAGGCCGCTCAGAATGTTGAGGACCTGAGCTAGGACCTCTGAGGATGCTGGCGCGGTAGGAGCTTCTCCCTGCATCAGGACTTCGACCTCAACCGCCACCCGCTCCTGAACTATTGGTGGCATGGGAGATGCAGACCTTTTCTTGATTGGAGCAGGAGCACGAGCCCCTCCTCTGGCCGTAATGGAGCTCCGGCCACAACCTCTTCCCCTTCCTCTACCGCGAACTGGGGCCGCCACTGCTGGCTCGGATACTATGTCTCTATTACCATTTGCACGTGTTCTCATTATCTGAGAAGGAAATAAGAAAAGTTGTTAGACACCAATTTGGATCACCAGATACCAATTGGAATCACGTAATCGCACGAAAGGAAAGGAGGGAGTTTTCTAAAGTCCTACAGCCTCTCGAAGATAAGTTACATATGTCTCCCACCGATCTGAGACTCTACTAGACCCTTCATAGTGCAATAAGATCAATGAACCTAGGGCTTTGATAGCAATTTTTTCACGATCCAAATGACCATGATTGGCACCCACTCTAACCCCCCGGTGGGCAAACCAACGAAACCCGATAACAATTCCCAAGTGACCCCAAAATCAAAACATTCATGAAAAAAATTAACTATTATGTTAAAAAACAATTCTAGATCATTACACTGCGCAAACCAAAACTAAATAACCAATTTCCCATAATCTGATTGTCATTGCATAAAACGTCTGTTTCCACAAGCTAAGAAACGAAAACTAAAAATGAAATAAAGTGTCCAAATGTCTGAAAGAAGGACATCTGTAATGAAGGAGTGAACTGCTTCCTCATCTGCTCACCTTCTAACTCCCAAAAGTTGCTGATTTATAGGTGAGGGCATGAAGAATTGTCGGGTTCAAACTCTGCACTCAGAAAAGAATGCAAGGTAGGGTCAGTACATGACACAGTACTGGTAGGCATCATCGTCCGACCTTACATAATATAGATAATTAGAGCAATAGTGATATAAAAAGGGTCCTCAACTTTTTACAGAAATACAAGTCATTTTATGAACACTAGATCTACTCAGAAATCAGTCGGCCTGCTCATTGGATTAGGCCTCTCGATGTAGTGGTCATTTGTCCGCTACAGTGGTCTCGCCGTAGCTAAAATGGTTCCACTGCAGTGGCACTGCGTAGGCAATAGCTCGACATGTTGCACTCTTCTCAGTTCATCCATCCCACAGTTCATTAGATCAACAGTTTAGCATTTCACATACTCAATAAATCTATCAAACAACTATAATAGAACAACAATCGCATTAGCTATTAAGAGCTACAATTCTTCAGTAATTCATATCGGCAACTACTCAATAACTACACGCAGTGAAAGTTACACTTAACACTAAAACCATGTTAATTGTTATCATCTCACATCAAATCCACGATACTTTGCACATTCTCGTAGCACGTTTCACATGCACCTCATGAACATAAATGAAATCACAAACAATACACAAACAACACAACCAAAGGTAACATGACGGGCACATACCTCCGCCATCTTCCCTTATCTCTCAACCACACGAAACATGTATACACATGCCAGAGGATCTTATTTGTGCCCATCCAATCATGACCTACAAGGGACTCTAGAAATCCATGTACTATGTTGGCATGGCACCCGCTCCCACTCATAAGCTCGTGGGAATGCTCCCTGTCCGTACACGAGCCACTCAAATAATGTTATTCGCTCGCCCAGATACTTCCATCCATCTCGAGCCTCTCATTTTAGAATGTTAAATCTTTTCATTCATCCTTCTCATAAAATACATATCAAGTGCATCATTTTAGCATACAGAAAGTTGCAATCTACTTCTCAAATAAGCCATTATCCATTAATAATTCTCTCATTAACAGAGTATGATCACTTTCTAAATATTTATCACAGGTAATTACATTATCATATATACAATCTTTTAAACAAGTCATCACAGTTCAATATCACATCATAGTCATATTCTTGAGATAACTTATCAACAATAGACTCACATATCACGTAAACATACAAAGACCAATCGTATATCAACATTGCACACTATTCATGCCATTATATAGGTCTATCCCTATAAACATCAACCTATCTCGATTACTCAAAATTATCAGTTTTGCTACTCTGTAGGAGCTTTTTTCCTTTCTAAATGCTTCGAATTATTCGAAATCTATATACATATAATCATTGGTTAATCACTCCTGAAGATAGGGCCTAATTAGATCAAACCCTTCTCTTATTAGGGCAATTAAATAGAAAACCCTTCTCTTCCACCTAGTTCTTGGTCCCCACCTTGTCTAACCCATCAACATTAACAAGAGAGCCCTAGGAAGTAAACATTACTCAAATTTTCAACAATCAAGCCTCTCATTACTTCCCTATAATCTCAGCCCTAGTTCATCAACTTAGGATTTTTCTCTGTATAACTTCCACCATTAAAGGTCCACAAGCAATCTAGGATCAATACTATCGAAGTAGGGGTAGGAGAATTGAGATTCTTACATTTGAAGAGTATTTCACTACTCTGGAGAAATTTTTCGCCCCTTAGTCCTTCTAATCGAGTTTTTGAGAATAATGGGGTAAAACCCCGTAATTTCCACTTAAAACCCACTTTCTGACTCCCGATATCCGTTGCAGTAGTCACACTTCCGCTGCAGTGGACCCACTACAGCGGCCATAGGGTGGTTGTGGCGGTTCCAGTTGTTACTCCCTCATTTCGCCACGACGGGAGTCCGACCGCTACCATGGTCTCGCTGTAGCGGGAATCCCATCACTACAGCGGTCCCCCAGTCCAGTAATTACTCAAAATCGCACAATTCTATACTTATTTTATTTCACAACCTCTTTATCTCATCCTTAGCCAGTTTTCTGTGTTCTATGCCCTTAATCATCACGTAACGACGTTCGGGTCGTTACAGAAAAGAAAAATATAATTCTATAAATTCATTCAACAAGAAAATTATACTTTAATTCAAAAATTAAAAAAATAAATGCATTTATGTTAAATGAATAAAATTAAAAAAATAAGAAATAAAAATTACGAACAATTACATGGAATCACAAGAAGTAAGGTTGGAAAATGAGAAAAAAGGAAATAAAAGATAAATAATGTAAAATAAAAAAAATTAAAAATAAAAAAGATTAAACATAAATTAAAATAATAAAAATAAAGAAAAATGAATTAAAATAAAAACAAAATTAAAAAATTAAAAAGTGACCTTGTAATTATACCATACAATTACTTGTAATTCTCATCTCTCTCCTGAAAATTAGAGAGTGTAGTTATCCATCCCAATTACATCCAATTTGTTGTTGACCGTGTAATTACCCAACAAAACAAACAAGTTAAATTGTGTAATTACACTAAAATCTAATTGTCAGGTGTCTTTCCGAGCAGGCCATAAGATAAAATGAAAAGGGAGAAAATATACTTAGCTTATTGAAATCAAATATAAATACAAAGCTATTACAGCGGAATATATATATGATTACTATTAACTAGGAAATATAGTCGCGCTTCGTGCAAGCATTAAGTATATGTATTTGAATCAACTTTATTTTCGATCAATTATGCATTTGGTATGTTGTTTGATCATATCATTATCTCTTGTTTTAATTGTATCAAGAAGATTCTAATGATGAAAAATAAAGAGGGTTATCAAGTTTAGCATATATTAATTAATGGATAGTATATTCCGAATAAATAAGTTGAAAAATATTCTCTAATAACAATTTTATTTCATTTTTATTATAATAAATAGGTATTTGACAATATAATTTGATGGGCACGTGTATTTTTTATTGGGATACAAATAAAGGTTGCGCCTTTAAACTACAACATATATTCTGTGTATTTTTTCTGATGGAAGTGTAACAAATATTTTGTAGAATGAAATAATTGTAAAATAATAAATAAATACATCACAGTGGAGGCAGGGAGTGAATTTTAAAGAATAAAACCGACTATCGGACAAACTATAGAAATTAAATCTTGCATGATCGTTATAGATACAATCTTTGAGCTGCAAAAGTCAAGGGGTTTCGAGATGATTATTATGATGATGAGCAATAAGCATCGATCTCCATGACTTGCAAACTGCAGTCATGCGGATGTAGTCACCAATGCTTACTTTTTTCACTATCATCCCCATGATTTCTATGATGATGTCATTTTTTCATATACCCATTAATTATATTAATTGAAAAGAGAACAGAGAGAAAGGATGCATACTTCTGCTTTTTTTAGCAATTATATATGAATGAATTATATTTAACAGGTAAGAACTTGCTGCATCTTCTCCTAAAGTGCAATAACATGCTGAATCCCAAACTAGGATTGAGGAACCTACCAATCCCTCTCTTCCCCCAAAAGCTTAATCATATATTATTTTAAAACTAAAATACATATATTTAAATGCTCGCGCAAAGCGCTGCGAGATTCCCTAATTTTTTAATAATTGGAGACTTGATATTATGTACATTCTTTCACTTTTTATTGCTCCATAATTATTATACATAGATAATATAATTATTGTAAACAGAGTTACTAATAAGTATATTTAAAAATTCTCAGAATTAAAAAACGGTAAAATAAAAAATGAGACAAAAAATTGAGGAAAAAAAGTCTTGTTGATTAAAGAGGTATGCCACGTAAACGTGCCACCACAAAGAGAGAAAGAGAGAGAGAGGGGGGGGGGGGGGGATAATGCTCAAATGGAAAAAGCAATTCATGAAAATTGGAACTAAAGGAAATGGAAAATGCAATTCATAGAAATTGGAACAAAAAGTGAAAATCCAGAAATTAATATAAACAAAATACAAATTCATGCTATTATTTCTTAATAATATTTATTTATTATTGAAAATAGAATATATAGTAGCTATATTTAAAGACATTTAAAAAAAATTTTAAAAAATGGTAGCTAACAAATGAAAAAAGTAAAAGAACAAATAAGAAAATAAGTTTGCTTGTTCAAGGGATGTACACCTTAAATCTTTCAATCAGAAAAAAAAAAGAAGATAAATCTAAATAAAAATAACAATTACCGGGAGATGAAAACAAAAAGAAAAATATTCGATCAAGAAAAATGTGAGATTTGTAGTAACCGTATTTGATAATTTTGTGGTGCTTTTCATGAGTTCTGTAGTACCTGCATACGACTACTCTGTGTGACTTTTCCGGTGAAAATGTATTCAATATCAAAATAAAATATATCATCATTAATTAAATTAGAAATAAAGACCAAAAAAATTCATCACATCTTTCATATATAAAATACAAAAATTGATATAACTCATTATGAAAATCTTGTTGGAGAAATAAAATACTATAGAAAGCACAATAATCATGAAATTTTCCTCATACTGTTGATCTTTTCTATCTCATTTGATTTCAAATTTGGTATGGAAAAGTGTTTTTGGTCCATAACAAAGCTATTACATTTGTGGTTGTATAGTGCAATCTGTTTATGTGATTTTTTAAAATAATAATATCTTCATATTCTTCACGTAGACTCTGACCTCTGTTTCTTAACATCCATAGTTTCCTGCAATTTTATATCAAGAACTTCATTAAATTACAACACTTATATACACAAAAAATTGAACAGAAAAAATAGGAGAAAATAGGAGTTATTAAACAGGTAATTTTGAAAAGCGAAGTTTCACTAAAACAATTAAGAGAAAACTAAAAGAAGGCTAAAAGAAATAACAAGACTCACCGTTTTGGCCAAGAAATATATTAGATCTAGTGGTAATCTCTTGAACTTTTTTTATAGGATGTTTCCAAAGGATCATGGACTTTTGGACTTCTAATATTAATTGAAATGAAAAGAGTTGGTGGGAAAAAATTAAATGAAATTTTGACCTTTAATAGGTGTGTAATGATGTTATTCAACTTTATAAATATTTGGGGAAACTTAATTCTAATATGGGTTGTCCATTGGTTGCATCTTTTATTTATTTATTTATGTATTTAAAACACAATACTTATTTATTATTTAAAGAGTATATTATTCTTTTAATATTTAAAGGTTATTTTAGTATTTTAACTTTTCACTTTTTGGCTTTCTATTTATGTGTGTGTATTTATAATATGATTATTTATTGTTTATTATCTATTATTATTTAAAGGTTATATTAGTTTTCAATGTTTGGAGAGTATTTTAGTAATTTAATTTTTCACTTTTGCTTATTATTTTTATTTATTTATTTATTATTATTTAAAGGGTATATTAGTCTTTCAATGTTTGACGGATATTTTAGTATTTTTAGTACTTTATGAAAAATATAACACTCTATTATATCAGGAAATTTAAACATCAAACGTACGGAAAAGGCGTCAAAGAAAGATTATGAATATTTTTCTTGAACAATAATCAATATCCACTTTTATGCAACTCAATATAAATATGGATAAAAAATGTCCATTCATAATTTTTTTTGAAAAAAGAAATCTAGACATAATCAAGAATAATAAAGTTGTCCATTTTTATAGATTCATACAGGAATGTAAAAGATTATGCAATAATATTATTATTAACGTAGAAGATAAAACAAATAAAGAATGAGGATAATCATGGAAATTATTATTAATTGGAAAGATGAAAGAAACAAAGAATAAAGAAAGAAATAATCATGAATAAGAACTAAATGAATTTATATTTATAATAACTATGGGCAGATAGAAGAGTTCTCCACATTCAAGCTCAATGTATATAAAAATAAGTATTTAATATTTTTTTTAAAGTATGAAATGGCCAATCAATTTTTTAGGGACATTTTAGTAATTCAACTTTTCAGTTAGTGTCCTCCCACCTTATAGAATAGTATGATTTTTACATATTATATTTATTTTTATTTTATTTAGTGAAAGGGTAAAATGGTAATGCAATTTTGAAGTGAGGAATTTTTCACTTTTATTACATTTTGATTTAATTCATTTTTATTGTTATTTATTTATTTTATTTAGTACAGTTTATTTAGCGACATAACATTAAATAACATTAGTTAAATAAATGAGCTAAAAAAATATAATTTGTTAAAAGAAAAGAAAAAATACTCAAATAAACAAGAAAAAAACGGATGAAGACTTTAGAAGCATGCCAGATTAGCATGCTTCTAAACTCCTTTCATATATATATATATAGATAGATAGATAGATAGATTTGTAATCCTGAAAATTTAAATAAGCTAAGAACCTTTTAGTCGGTATCGCTAAAGGATATTAAATTGATGGAGTTAGCATGCGTTTTTATAGGTAGATTAAATAGTTTATCTCATTAAATTTTTAAAATTTATTTATTTAAAAAAATGCTTATTAAAAATATATTTTGATGAAAAATAATTTGTACTTAACAAATAAATTTGAAAAATATTTTTGATTTAACAATTAATATTTGATTAAATTTTTAAAAAATATTTTTAAATATATTTTTCTCAAAAATATTTTTTTAAAAAAATATTTAAATATTTTTTTTGTCAACTATTATAATTTATAATATTTTTAATTAATCTTAAAATATATAAATTTTATTTTTTAAAAAATTTATATTTAAATTTATAATTAAAATAAAAATTAATTTTTAAAATTCAAATTAGAACTGGGGGAGTAGTTAATCGGAAGATAAGACAACCAATTAACTCAAGGAGGTCTCTTTAAGAGAGTCCATTCAATATAGACATTTTCACATCATCCCATACAAAATATGTAACTTATATAAAAAATATTTCCTTAATCTTGATAACGTATAAAATTATCTAAGAGAAATGCAAAGACTATGAAAAGTCACCATAAAATACTGGTTCGGTGATTCCTATATTTGAATCCAAGACCTAAAAGATATATATTAACTGCAAAAATTTTAAAACAGATAATTATTTGGGGAATGTAACAAAACGAATAGGGCGTCGCACCTAGCACGACCTGCATGTGTGTCCATTTGATGAAGATGACATTAATTATTAGTATTTGATCATGGTGCACGATTTTTGTAGAAATAAATTTCCTTTTGGATCATGGACAGAAACACAACTCACATAAATTTTCAAACAAATAATTAAATTCTTGGTTGCACCTCCCTCCATGATCTATAACAAAAACAAAAACAAAAAAAACTGAGTACTAATCTTCTCTGAGTCCCTAAATCAACATTGCGCAATAACAATCATATATACCGTCCGTTACTTTTCAGTGGTTAGGATAAGATTTGTATACTCATTAAAAAAAAATTAATAAGAATTGCAATTTAGCTAATATAACCCTATTAATTGATAGATGTTTTCTGGAAACATACAATCATTTTTTTTACATTCTAAAATGACTTAAGCACTAAGGATAAAGTTGGAAAAAGACGGTCAATTATTTTTTGAATTCCAAACTAGCCACTATTTTAAAATAATTATTTTTAATATACCTAACAATTAAAAAGAAACGGAAAGAGTATTATTAAGAGATGAACTTTCTAGCAGTCTAGTGAAACCCAATCATTGCATACAGAATAAACTGTAAATTAAAGTTTAAATGGCGACCTGCATATGTTAGTCTATAAGATAAAAAGTGATGACGGAAAAATAAAGATTGTTATTGCGTAATATTGATTTTGCTCAGACATGATTACTCATAGTTTTTCATCATAGGTTGTGGAGAGGGGGTGCAATTAAGAATTAAAAATAAAATTACAAAATATAATGTGGGTCGTGTTTCTGTCCACGGCCCAATGGAAAAAATTGAAAAAAATATCGTGGATCATGGTGCTAATCACGATCAAATACTAAAAGTCGTGGTAGGTGCCATGTTCTATCCGTTTTGATATATCCCTCGAATAATTGCTTAATTTTAAAACTTTTGCAACCGATATTTACTTTTTAAATTTTAGATTTTTGTTGAGCATGTGGACAAAGTTCCACATTAATGGCTAAAAAGAAAAAAGAAAAAAGGAGCTACTTATGAGATGTTTGTGAAACCTTTAGAGAGAAATGTGTGAGTTTGTTCTAAAGCGGAAAAATCTCCAAACTTGTACTAAGAGCATCAAACATATAAGAAAACATCATATGCAACTTAAATTATACTGAAATCATCAAACCAATACGAAAATTTCCTATATAATGGACATTACTAGCAAAAGTTTGGGATAACAGTATTTCTTCCGTTCATTTTTATTTGTCCACTTTGAACTTTATACGTCTCTTAAAAAATAATGATTAATATAAGTTTTTTAATTACAATACTCATATTAATTATTGTGTAGTCTCAGGTCTTAAAGAGATGATTTAAGGAATTAATTAATCTTGAGGGTAAAACAAAAAAAAATTGTGCTTTCTTAATATGCTAAAAGTGACAAATAAAAATAAAAACCTATTTTTGAAATGCCGGTCAAGCAAAAGTAAAGGAGGGAGCACTTAATAAGTGTTACTAGAATTACTTTATTTATGAATTTGAAACTTGATTAGCAAGTATATATATATTTATGCTAGCATTTAAATTTAAATATTATAAAAGAATATTATTTTTCAAAAAGTGGATTAGATCGGCTTGACCCACACCCGTGTAGGGTTGGATTGGGGACTATTTTAAGACCCATTAAAATTAGATCACTCCGGCCCGCTCATTAAATTTTAAAACCCGTGTGGACTGCTAGAGACTTATCCAGGATTTAAAGTCTCCGGGTGCCAAGACAATGCATTATTAAATTTTCTTTGGCTTCTATTTGAATTATTTATTTTTCAATTATATGATAAATTAATCGATAAAAAAATGAACAGTAATAAAATAACGATTTATGTATTACATATTATAAGAGCAAGAAATGAAGGAACTATTATGATTTGTTTGACATTATAGCAATAAATATAAATATCACACCGCACATTCAATAGAGATCATGAAGCGAACCAAATATATAATTTTCAATAATATTACTAATATCGTAAATATTTGTCAGTCGTTTACAATTATCCTCGACGAATTTTCATAATTCTGAAAACAGTCAATGATGGCATCATTACTTACATTTGTAAATACATCACACTCTATGTAGCAAACTAAAAAATTATTTAAATATTGATTACTAATGCTATTCCGCACTTCATTCTTTATCTTCTTCATGAATAAAAATACTCTCTCTACAGTTGCAGTAGCAACAGGTAAAATCAGAGTCAGCTTCACAAGCAAATAAACAAGTGAATAAGTCTTCATAATTATAACTAAAACTAAATAAACAGAAATAATAAATAAAAAATAAAAAATAAAGTTAGCTGGAGAATTGGAGATGTGCCTCCTACCCGCTAGTTTATGTTGTAGCAGCTGGGTTTTTGGAAAAAAAAAAAAAAAACAATAACAATGTTGGCAGCCAAATTCAATCCTGGCCACGAAGGAGAAACCTTTTGCCCTTTACCACTAGCACTTTGATACCTTCTAACATTTAGGATGTCACTTTATTATTTATATAGAATTTATACATATATACCTATATATATATATATATATATATATATATATATATATAAAGTTTCGGTCAAACCTTGTGGGTGGCGTGGCACCCTCATGGAACTGAATAGATCCGGTCCTATGGACTGCACAATCCATATTGACAACTCTAAATATGAATTTGATGATACAAACAGCAATAACATATCAAATTATCCAATTCTTGAAAACAGATAATCATGAGTAAAACTCTAATTAAGAGGTTCATTTTTTCTTAGAAGAGTTCTCTAATCTCTCAGTTATCCAAGAACTAATAAAAAATCGACCCTAGGATCTTTTTTTGTAGTCCTTTTTTGAAGGTCCAATCCTTGTATACACGCTATTGTTCGTTTCTATGACAACTGTGCACAAGTTTTTTTAAATAAAAAAAGCCAAATTCACCTTAGATTATGTATATCTGACGGTGTGAGAGGTTTGACATAGATCCTAATATGTAAATTTGTAAATTAGAATTCAAAAAATAATAACATAAAGGAGGAGTTAATATCTTAAATGATCACTCAACTATGAGAATATATCTTGTAAAGTCACTAAATTTTAATTTGTATCAATAAAATCACTCAACTTGTAGCTTTTCTCTCATAAAATCATTCAACTAAATTTATCAGAAAAGAATATTTGACATGGCAAAATAATTTAATTTTTTATGTCATATAAATATAGGTCCCACAAATAAAAAAAATTTAAAAAAATTTATTTGTTCTATATTTTAGTAATATCCTCTTTAATATTTTAACGAATTATAAAATCAAATCTCCATTTATGGGACATTATTTATCTATTGGACGAATGAGAATCCTCTTTCTCCTTTTTTGGATGTTTTAGTTTCATTAATTTTATAATTTTATTATTCAAAATTTTTTGAAGTAGAATAACTTTTGAATTTTCAAAAAAAAAAAAAAAGAGAATACTTTGAAATTTCTATTAAATATTTTAGAAGTGTTCTAATTTTTTAACAATATTTTAGAAGTCTTTTAATTTTTTTAATATATATATTAAAAGGAGGAGGAGAAATATTAAAAATCTAACTGCGTGCATCTATAGAACAAAAATTTTAATAATCCATAGCTCAAAAATCAAAAGAAATTATATGAATAATTTCAAATAAATTTGGGTAAAGTGCTAAAACTTGGATTAGACATGTGATTTAAAGCAATTTTGAACTTATTATTATTATTATTATATTAGAATCTTTCCCCAGTGTTGAAGGAATGTAACAGCTCATTTGTAAGTAAAAATAATTAAATTTATTATTTATATAGTATTATAATTAATAAAAATAATTATTTTTATTCCTTTAACTCCGTCTTTGCCACCAACTTACTACATTATGTCTAAGAAACTTTTTGATAAGGTATATTAGATAGGATGTATAATATTTAATTGCAATTTAAATTTGATAAATATTTTATCTAATATTATTTTTTAAAAATAGTAAATCATAATATACTAATAATATGGAGTACTATTTTTATTCTAATACATCTTATTAATTTAAGAGTAAAAGGTTAAAAACACACTTAAAGTATTCAGATTTTTTAAGCTTTCTACCAAAATTATTAGGTGTTTAAGATGTGTGGGTGGGTTGGGTATAAGAAATATATATTTTTTAATTTTATTTATTTGTGGGACATATGTTTACATGGCATAAAAAATTAAATTATTTTGCCATGTCAGATTTTTTTTTTTTATGATAAATTTAGTTGAATGATTTTGTGAAAGAAAAGCTACAAGTCAAGTGATTTTATTGACAAACTAAAATTTAGTTACTTTATAAGATATATTCCCATATGAGTGATCATTTAATATATTAACTCCATAGAGGTGGGGGAGTTGACATGGTACCTTACCTCCTCAGGACCTAAATGAGGATTTGACACGCTAAATCCTTTGCAAAAATAAGCTTACTAAATACAATGTCAATCAGATCTAAACAGTCATGCAGGTTAGGTATTTTAGTTAAAGTTACAATAGGAATTAAATAAGTCTGATTGAGGTCTGCAGCCATGTTTAGCTAAGGCATCAGCTACTTAGATTATTATTATTATTTTTTTATATAGCAGTGTTTGAATAATAATATGTTTTGATTCCATACATTTCTTCATCTTCTGGAATTGATCATATATATATATAGGTTCGAGGCTGTTATCCTATCTTTCGAACATGTCAACCACAAGCATGGAATCAAGTTCCAATATGATCTTGTCTATAACCTTTAAACAACACCAGTAGATAGCAAACTCTACTGCCTCAACGAGGGGTTTGGAAAAGGCAATAATCACCTCTCAATTTTTGTTTCTAACAACCCCTCCAATACCAACATTGTTCATCCGATCCTTTTGTTGGAGTTCAAGACCAAAATGGTAAAATAATTCTTTAAAAATTTTAACACGGTGACTTGTAGTATATTAAAAAGGGTAAAGCGTGACAATTACCACGACCTGCTTCATGATTTGTCTAAGATAAATGGTGTTAAATTTAGTATTTGATCATGACCCACAATTTATTTATTTATTCGCATTTTTTCCTTCTGGTTCGTAAAAAGCACCACGACTTATCATAATTTTTTTTAAAAAAAAAATAATTCTATCTTAATCGTTCGGCCATCCACGACCCATCATAAATTAATTTTTCATTTTGAGGGACTAAAAGAAGGATTAGCTTATTTTCTCCCACATTTAGTAGTTGCAACTAAAGATGAGATCAAAACAAGGAATAGTTTCTTTTGATATAAACATTATAGGACTCGACATTACATGATATTAAATATATATAAACAATAGAGATTTAAAATGTAAAATATTTCAATGAAAAAGCTGAGAGATTTGGAAAATTATGACGGTTTTTATAATAATTTTGTGAAATCCTACTCAGTACTCCCTCACTCGGTGTGTCTTTAACATGCAGATTATATATATTTTCCCCTAATTTTAACTCTTTTTTTTTTTTTTTTTAACACAAATCAACCAGTTCAAACTCTTGCTCTTTAGTTTTAATTCTTAACAACAAGTTCTTTAACCCCACCCAGTATATGGTGATAACAACGTCCTACTCACGGACTACAATTCACCTATCAAGTTCCTAGGAATTTACAGGTTAATCCATCGTTGTTATTAAGAAACTAAGAGCCTAACCTTTTACTTAGGATGATTCATATTAAACTGTTTTTAATAATATAAAGAGTCATATAATAACTCAAACATTTTTAACATAAAAACATAAAATAAACACACATAATTTACATATGGGGAAAACATGAATAATAGACTTACATGTTATAAGACGCGAGCGAGGTTTCCCTTTCGGGAACCCCCGGTGACTCTTAAGAAACTTTTAAAAATATTTAGACTTGTTCTTAGGGATGATTCGGGTGTTTTCAAAGTTGGATTTGGTTTTTGGAGTAGTTAAGCATCTGAGAGTAGATGGAAAACTTGGGAGTGTTTTTTCTTTCTGTGGTTTTTTCGTGTGTTTTTCTTTGGTTTGAAGAGGGGTATATATAGATGAGGAGGATAAGAGCCGTAGAAAATAAATGGCTAAGATCTGACCGACACTTTGTAAAGGACGATCAAGATTTTGCCGACACTTAATGCTTATCTTTATCAAATAATTCATGCCGGGTGCTCTTTGGGCCCCATCGTCACATGCATTATTGATTCAGATTTGTGCATTATTATTCTGACCTATTAAAACTAAGACGCGTGCTTATCAGTTTTTCTTTCCTTTTGGAAAGTAGTGATAAAGTAAGCACTCACAGGACACTTAGTGGGCATCCCCACTAGACTTATTCACAGACCTAATATTATAGACTTTATAGACTGACTTGGTCTGACTTCGGATTTTAAACTTTCTTAGGTATCTAGGTTATGAAGGGCAATTGAGTCAAAACTCATTCCCGAATCATATCCTGCATACGGGTCTTGGGCGTCTTGATCATCTTCACCCTCGGTTGGGACACTGTTTTCTTCTGTTGTTTGCTGTCTTCGGTTATCTTGGTCAGGATCTGAAACGATGTCGTCTAATCTGATTGGTGGTTCTGGACCAGTATCTTCTAGTCTGATTGGGGTTTGGTCCATATGTTTGTCTTGTTCTACTTCTTTGATCATTTCCTCCAGCGTCTTTTTAATTATATCTTCTATAGTCTTTTTCTTTTTCTTATTTAAGATCTTTTGTCTAGTTGTTTCACCCATGGTGAATGATTTTGGTAATCGTCTTCTAGGAGGAGTTGCTGGTTCTGTTTCACTTTTTGGCAAAGTGACAGCCTTCAACGGATTTGATTTGTCTTTACCGGCTACCGTTTGAGCCGGACTAGCTATATCTTTACCTGATATAGTAGGTTTATTTGCATTCTGAGAGGAATGCACACTCGTCTCATCCATTTTGGCTTGAGATGGAGAACTCGTGTCTGGGCTTGTCTGTCTGAGTATCTGTAGTAGCTGATCCTTTTCTTGACTCAGGGCTTCACACTTAGCATTTAGCCTTTTAAACCCTTCTGTCATGGATTCACAGTGGTCGCAGAAAATTATTTTGTCTGTGTCTTTCTGGACCTTGTATTGTGGAATTTGGATTGGGCTTTGTTTTAGGGCTGGAGAGATAAAATAATTTGGGCCCAAATATCCCCTTGCATAGTCTAAGGCTTCAGTTAAATCATTAAAACCTTTGAAAAGAGGATTTTTTATTCCATTTATTGAGTCTATTACTTCTTGCCATGTTTGAAAAACACCATTGATTTTTCCATGTATTACTACATAAAATCTGAATTTCTTTTCCGTATTTTTGTCTGTAAAATACTGTCCCAGTGCATTTAACGTGGCTATGAAGTATTTAATGTCTCGTTTAGTGTATGCTATCCATAAATTATCCATTAAACATCTTTGAGGTCTGTCTATTTTACAGTCTGGCATTTCTTTAAAGGATAGGTTACATTTAGGATAACAAATTAGATTATGTTTTCCAAAATGTATTCTTTCTAAAGTTTCGACCGATGTCTGAGGTCTGAAGCGTACATTTGTTAAAAGAGTCTGAGCGTACGAGTCTGAAGCAGAGGCTGGGCCTTTGCCTTTGTCTGTCTGGGCTATCTCTGGTAGCTTTGGTCTTGTGCCTGAGTTGGGCCGCATACTGAAAAATAACTTATTGTTATACCGTTTTCAAATTTAATCTACTTAACTGATCTGCTAGATTATTATCCTTTCCTTTAATGTATTCGAAGATTATATTAGGATATATTGAGATCGTGTCTATGAAGTTTAGTCATCTCCTCTTACTACTATTCTTCTGATCTATCTTTTGATGAAATCTTACTATGGCTTCACAGTCTGTTCTAACTAGTATTTCGTTTTTATTTAGAATATATAGCTTAAAATTATTTAACCCATATATTATAGCTAATACTTCTGCGTCTATGCTACTCATATTTCCTTTTTCTTTATACTTACCACTTTGGTAGGCACAAATCTTTTCTTCTTGTTTGGGACTATATTTAGAGGGTCGTGCCTTTAGTACCGCTCCCCATCCTTGGATACTTCCATCTGTTTCTATAATTAAATAGTCTGATTCTAATGGGATATTTAAGTCTGGGATATTCTTTACCTTCTCTTTAATCTGTTGTACTAACTTCATATCTTCGGTATTGAAATGTTTTTGCCCTTTACTTCCTGTTTTAGCATATAATGGTCCTGCTATTTTTCCTAAGTCTTGTATAAAATTTCTGGCGTAATTTACTAATCCTAAAAATTTTTGAAGGTCTTTTATCTTATCTAAATTATTGGGCATTTCTAATACCTTTTTAGCTATATGAGGTTGTAGCTTTATTTTTCCGTCTCCTATAGTAACTCCTAAAAAGTTTATATATGTTTTACACAATTCCATTTTCTTTTTACTAACTATAATTCCTTTGTTTACAAATAATCTGAATACTGTCTGTAGGTGTCCTAAATGTTCTTGTAAGTTTTTGCTAAATACCAAAATATCATCTACATATACTAGCACAAAACGTTTGTATTCTCCAAATATCTCATCCATTTTTCTTTGGAAAATTGGAGGGGCAGTCTTAAGTCCAAATGGCATTGCTAGCCATTCGAAATGCCCTTCTGGACATGTAAAAGCTGTCCATTCTATACTATCAGGGTGCATCTTTACTTGCCAATATCCTGATTTACAGTCGAATTTGCTAAAAATTCTTTTTCCCTGTATTCTATTAAGTAATTCACTTTTGTCTGGAAGTTTGTATGCATCTGTTCTTGTATTATCATTAAGTCTCTTATAGTTTATGACCATTCTGGCTTTTCCTCTGATTATTTCATTATGATTTCTAACCATAAAAGCCGTTGATCGGTGTCTAGAAGTAGATCTTCGAATTACACCTAGGGATAAAAGTTCTTTTATTTGGACTTGAAAATCTTCTATGTCTAAATTTGTTGCTTCTATTGCTGCTGTTTTTATTGTATATTCTGGGTTTATTATATCTAACCTACACATTATCTTATTGGCTTCCCAATGGAGTAAAGGTTTTCCCCCTATTATTTCTAATTCGTCTAAGGATTTTACTATATTATCTAAGTCTTTAGGCCCTTTGATATTTCCTATGCTTTTTAGTCCTTTATTGAAATTATAAAATGATGTTTCTATATTAATTAAAGTATAACTTTTTTCTCTTACTTCTTCATCAGAATTGTAACTTTCTTCTTCTTCATAGGCTTCTCTATTACATTCTTCTTTGGCCTGACATTTATTACAACAGGGCTTTTGTTTTTCTGTTTCATGCCTTCCCTTTGTTGATACTTCTTTTGTTTGTACAGGGGTATAGGTTGTCTGTTTAAAAAATGCTATGCCATCTCGTGTGATTAAACAACTTCCAGAGTCTTGAAATATAAATTTTAGACCTATGACTAAGTCTGTATTGATATTTAGATCTCTTACAAGTATGTTGTTTATGTCATAAGACGGGTTATAGAATTTTTTACAAGTATTTTGGAAACTTATTTTAGCTTTTTCTATGCAATATTCGTAGGTATTATAAGTGCCATCCATTTGCATTGCAACAACTGGTTTAGGTAATTTTGTTAATAGCTCTTGTGGGACTATCTTTTTGTTTATTAGACAGCTAGTGCATCCTGGATCTAGTAGGGCTAGTGTTTCTATTTCAATATCTTCTATTTTGATTCTTGCTAATATTTTTATAGTTGCTATTTTTTTGTCTTCATTACAGATTAGTCCTGTGTCTATAATGTTTTTTATATTTAGATAGTTATCTTGTTCTTGGTTTGCTAATGAGGTTTCATTATTTTGAAGTAATATTTCTTCCTCTAATTTTCCTTTTCCTTTTTCCAGCGTTCTTATTCGATGATCTAGTTCTTGTATTTTTTCTTCTAATGAGTCTATTCTTATATTAATTATCTGATTATTTTCTCTTCTTATAGGTGGTCCTATTCTAATTCCTAATTCTGTTTCTATACAGGTTATGCATCCTTCCATAAAACAATTACTACACTTTGCTCTTTTGTCTTTACTAGGGTACCATCTACAGAATCCACAGGGCTTACTATCTAATCCTTTGTTTCTTTCAAAATTGTGGTTACATTCTTGTATAATATTTGTCATATCAATGTATTGCAGTTCTTCTAGTTCTAGAGGCAATTTTAAATCTGTTCCTAATTCGTTAATAAAGTCGTCTTTTTCTGAGTCTGATGAGTCTGTTTTATTTCCTTCTGTAATTTCTATGCTTACTACTGAGTATATACTTTCTGTGTCTGACATATATTCATCTACATTTATTAAAGTCTCTTGTAGCTCTTCTATTAACTGAGAGTTTCTTGTTTTAGTGTTATATCTTTTAGGGCAGGTATTTGCCAGATGTTCTGAACTTCCACAAGTAAAGCATTCTAATTTATTTCTATAGTTTCTTTCATCTCTGTATTTTCTTACATGCCTGTTTTTATCTAAGTATGGTTTCTTTGCTGATGATTTTCTTAGGTAATATTTCTTCTTATATGGTTTCCGGTTATAGTATCTATTTTTATATTTTCTAGGCTTGTATGGTTTCTTGTCATAATGTTGAGTTGTATACATTACAGTTTTACAGAAATTCATTTCGTTTTGTTTTAATTGTTTTTGTATTTGTATATTTGTACATTTTTCAGTTAATACTTCCATTACATGTTGTACTCTCTGTCCTATCGACCATTTTGCTGTTGGGTTTTGTATTACACCCTCTCTTTTATACCATCTCTCTTCTATTTCTCTACCTAATGCTCCTGGTAATTTGTTAAATAATTTTTTACCTAAGTCTTCATCAAAAGTGTTCCCGCTTAGTGTACAATAATAAAAGAACTCTCTTAAAAATTCTTTGATGTAACACCAGTTAGATATACTTAATTGTTCTAGTTTTATTAATGCATTTCTTTGAAGTATAATTGTTCCACTATTTGGGTCTTCTCCTGTAAGTAAACTATGCATTTTATTCGTGAAGTTATAAGGGTTTGCCCCCATATTTATTAGTGTCTGAAATTCTTGTGGGAAATTACTTTTGTATGCTTCCCATACTGCCTTAGCTGATTCTCCTAAAAATGTCTCCATGTATCTATACATGGTTTCTGCATCTGTTTCTTGATAATTTTTAATAAAGTCTGCTACTACTATTCCTTTCCAAATGTCTATCGCTGAGTTCCAAAGTTGTGGATCATGGGCTGCAAGATTTAATATTTTTCCTTTGCTACCTCCTTCTTGTAGTCTAATAGGTTCTTCTATAGGCATTCTTTTACCCATAGGTTTTATTTTATCTGTCCTGATTTCTTCATCTGGGTTTACTCTCCATACTCTCCTTCTAGGCACATTTCCTGTACTAGTATCTATAGTATGAGTTTGTGAAGTCTTCTGGAAAGGTGTTGAACTACTCGACTCCATTAGTTCTTTTTCACTTACTATAGATGTAGTTTCTTCTCTATCATATCTATACCCTAAGTTATCTGTTCTTTCTTTACAATTTTTAAGGTGTATTATGGTCTCTTCTAGATTCATACTTCCTTTTAGACAATCTTTGCATTTGAAAAAATCGGATTTTTGTTCTGTATATAGTCTTTTGGCTCGTTCTATTACTTCGTCTACCGCATATGCTTCTTCTAGTATTTCTATATTCATAAGTTCTTCTTCTAATTCTACATCTTTTTCTTCAATGCTATTTTCGTCTATTTGCCTAGTATAGTTATAGTCTGTGAATCTTATTGAAGTTTCACCTTTTCTATTAGTATACATAACATGGTCTTCAGGTGTATATACTTTTGGTTTACTAAGTTTTTCTAAATTCCATTCTAGTCCTGCGTAGCTTTCTGGATCTATTTTTATAGGTTTAATTAATTTTATTCCTCTATTCCCCATAAGTTCTACTACATCGTCTATTTTTATTTTAAACTTGGTATTACTATTTGTTGCCATCTTTCCTATAAATCCTATACACATTAATAGATTCTTTCCTTTATCCATTTCTTCATATCCTTTAGTCTGTATTCCTATTTTTATATGTGATCCAAATTCTTGTAAATTCATTAGAAAGTCTGGACTAATGTAAAATATTCCCCCATTATTTGTCATATCTACTTCAGTTAGACCTATTATTGCCTTTTTTAAGTCTGTCCATCTATCATCATATAAGGTTATTAGCACTTTTGCTCCTAGATTTTTTCTGTTTAATCCTTTTATTCCTAATATAATTAATCCTAAATGCATCATTGTCATTCTTGTATTTTTAATAGTTTTAAAGGATTCTTGATTTACTAAATTTAATTGTACTGAATTTTCTCCTAATGCGGATATTTGCTCTTCTCTATAGTGCCTATAAAGTAGGTTATTTCTAGAGAAATACTTCGTATTATATAATGTTCTTGGGTCTAATACTTTTAATTGATGTTGTTTAAAAAGCTGTAGATCTTTATCTACATCTATAATCTGACTAAGCTCGCTATTTTCTTCTTCTCTTGCCTTTTTAGAGAAAATTCTAGATATCAAATTATTTCCTATCTGGTTGTTTGAATAACTAGGTTCTGGTCTATCTACTTCGTTGATTCGGGTTCTCCTACCTGAAAGAAAGTCCATTTTTGTGGTTTTCTGATTATTTTAGGTCTTTCTTTTTGCGGTGTTATTTCTATTTTTTCTAGTTTTGAAATTAGTTCATCTATATTAGTACTATGAGATTTTTCTTTTTCTTCCTTTTTCTTTAGTAGTTTTTCTAGCTTTTGATTTATTTCTAATAAGATTGCTATAATTGTATTATTTTGTCTAACAATTATTTTATCTGACTGTGCTGTTGGTATGTGTGTGGTGAAACCTACTGGCTCCTGGAATTGGCTACTATAATCTAGTGCTTTTTTATATATCGGGTATATATATATATATATATATATATATATATATATATATATATACACGTCCAATAAGAGACTTGCTATTAGCAAATCAAGAAAATTCAGACGATGACCGTGGAGATTAACTTGCACATGCAAAATAATCCCTCCGTTCCAAATTACAAATTTGTCGTTTTTATATAATTTTTTAATTTAAATTTTAATTGTAAAATATGTTGAGTTGATTTAATTCAAGTCAACATAATATATATATATAAAGGAAAATCTATTTAAATATATAACTTCTTTCTAATTTATATATTTAAACTTTGCCAGTGATCTATAACTCTTTTATACTTGTTCAGTAGTTAAACCGGAAAACAAATTTAAAATAATTTTCTACAATTGGCAAATTACACTACACTGGTAATGTGTAAAAAAAATTACACCATAAATATATATAACTTAAAATTCAGAAAAAAATTCAAATACAGTACTCATTTGAACATGAAGTAAGAAAGTGCAGAGAACAATATGTTAAATTTAAATGGAGTAGGTTCTGTATATGTGCTTACTGGAATTAAAAAGACTTACCATTCTGAAGACTCAGCATTCAGTAGATAGAAGATGCAAGATGTACTAATTGTGTAGTTTAGAGAGATTAAATATTTATCATACATATTATATAATAATACTTTCTTCATCAGGGAGGCAAAGTCGGAATTTGAAGATTATAAGTTCAAGATTCTAGCCTTTTTAAGTTGTTGGATTATCGATTAATAATCTCTACGTATTAAATAAAGCTTATAATATTTACATCAAAAGAAACTACTCTTTACTCTGATCTCTATCTTTAGTTCCAACTACTAAATGTGAAAGAAAATAAGCTGATCCTTATTTTAATCCCTCAAGATGAAAAATTAATTTATGATGTGTGTGGATGACCAAACGATTAAGATGAACAGAATTTAGAAAAAAAAAATATATGATGGATCATGGTGCTTTTACATGATCTACAAGGAAAAATGCAAAAAAATATTTAAAAAATCATGGGTTATGATGCTAACCACGACAAAATACAAAACATAACACCGTCTACCTTAGACAGATCATGATGTATGTCATAGCAAGTGCTACACTTTATTCCTTTTTATACAATATACATACAAGTTACTGTTTTGAAATTTTTAAAGATATTTTTACCATTTTGATATTGGACTCCACTCAACAACCCCCCCCCCCCCCCATCCTCCTCGTACTAAGTTTTACTTGGCTCACTACTATAATTCATGGTTCAGATATTCAACATGTTTGTGTGCCACCCATATCATCAGGTATTTACGATCATCGAAACCCAAAAGATATGTATGCGTTCAAAGCTATGGGTAAATGTCGTAAACCGGCTCATAGACAAGCAAAGCACTAAGTCGGGCCCCATGTCACACTCTGACATCTTCATACTCGTCCCGCCAAATCGTTAGTCTTATACCATTTGTTGGACTACAACAATCCAAGAATATTCTTAATACAGTATGATATTAAGCAAATCCGCATGATTTTTCCCAAAAAGCATCACAACATTAAGAATATCTAACACCTTATAAGTAATTTTTGTTTCCTTTTCAGTTACCAACGTGAAACCATATTTGCACACCTAACACTTGAAACGTATCTTTTAAATTTCTTTACTTGTGAATATTCGCAATATTATTTACTATTCAGTCATTCAATTATGCATGTGTTATATTAAGCTTTTACAAGGTAATATATTTTTAAATGTATTGCAACTGTAACATATTTACTACATAAATGAGATCCAAAATATATTTTAAGTAAAGCAAAGATTAAATCTTAAATCTATTGAATCATGACCAAAATCAAAATTTATCAATAAGTGGGGGCCAAAAATATTATTTTCTCTTAAATAAAATAAAGAAAATCTACTTTTATCAATATTGTACGCGCTTTGTGCACAATAAAAGCACGTATTTTATTTGGCAATAAATACTATATAAAAAATGGATTTAGTTATGTATATCATTGCTAAATTGCTTGTAGCTAAGATTATTTTTTTTTTGATAATTTATTGTAATCTATCATTCAAGAAATTTTTTTTAATATTTGTTTGGGTGAAAATATAGATGAAGAAAATAATCCGAACTTTTTTTAATTTCTAATAAAGTGAATTTTATGTTTTATAGCTAAGTGCAAGTTTATTATTATTACTTGCTTTCTTCTTCTTCTTTTATTCTTATATGCATTTTTTTATATATAAAACTTGTTAGAACATGACTTTAGCAAAGTGTAGAATCTCTAGAATGATAAAGAATTGAAAAATCAAAGTCCTAAATATTAAAAAAAATAAGTATATGACTATTTCTAAATATTAACTATTCCTAATTATTGGAGAATGTGCCAATAATTTTTTGAATGATACATATATATATATATATATATATATATATATATGTATGTATGTATGTATGTATGTATGTATACACACACATATATATAGTCCAACTTATTTTTTTCTGAAAAAAAATATGAGTAACTTGAGTCGGCAAATATTATAAGTACAATTACGAAATACAGGCCAACAATCCTAAATTAATAAAATTCTACGTCAGTAAAATTAATTGAAATCTAAGAAATTCCTAAGGTTAAAGTTAATTTTAAACCTAAATACAGAGAAGACATTATATACAAACATTAATTTTTGTCAGCTCTGTAATGTTTCAAATTTATCGGCCACGTTTGATTCTTCAAAGTCCAAGTAATATTAATTGATATAAAAGAATTCCTAAGCTAAAGTGAATCTAAAAAAAAGTCGTACCATTTTAAAAAAATAATAAAATAAATTTTAAAGTCTTAAATGGTAGAATTTTCAAAATAATTCAAATAAGGAAAGATTTAAAAAGCAAAATTTTAGTCAATTTTTAAATATGAAATATTAGGAGTTCTTACACCTTGCAAATAAGTAAGGATTTTTACTTAATATAACTTTAATTAATTTTAAGTCCTAAAATTAGGATAATAATTAAATGTGTATGTCCTTCGTATTAATAAGAATAAATATTTGAAAATAGCGTAAATAATATATAAAAGATGTGTTTGTGTAACAATATAAGAATTTAGAAAAAAAATTATAAATTTTAAATTGATAAATGATTATGTTTAAGAGTTTGATCCAATCTAATAATTCTTTCTTTGATTTGTTCCAATACTTGTTTCAATAAATAAAACCATCATAGAAATATTGTTTGAGTGAAAGATAAAAAATTGCTCATTTAACATGAGCACTTAAATACATGCATTATATGTATTTTTCATGTTAATTATTATAAAATTTGTATCACTATATTTTTAACATATTAACATTTAATATAAATATCAGCATAATGAAAATGCATTATAATACAAAGTTGTATAGTAGAATAGAAAATATAGTATAAGTTATTTGTTTAAATAATTAGCACTAAAATCATTTTTGGGTTATTACTGGCTTATTTTAAAACTAATAAATTGAAATCATCACAAACACATTTATTTACTAGTTTCTAGACATGTGTTTCACACGTGTATATCTACATTAAATATAGTGTTGTGATAAGTGTAAATTCAAAATGATTGAACTGGTGTTTTGGTTACCTTAGTTTACTAATCATGCTTTGATGATGATTAAGTATAAAGCGTGACAAGATCACTAAAATAAAATCAAAACAAAAATTTTCTCAACATTTTTGTGGAAAAGTGAAATAGTTACATAAAATACAAGTTACTATGATGGGCATAAATATAAGCCACGCGCCAAGAATAAATTTAATCTTAGAATTTGAGGCTGCTACTATCAAGTTTATAGACATTTCACACAAACCCAAAATGCAAACAACAACAGAATAAGAAGGTAAATCGAAAAATATTTGAAAAACTATCAAAAAGAAGAAGAAAGAACACAACAACTTTATACTACCTATTAAAAAGTGTAGAGTATGATCATGACACAAAGACATATATTTTTTGTATTGAGTCTGCTTGATGGTACAGATCTTCATTAGAGGATTGTGTACAAATACTATTGTAACTGGTAGAAGCTTTAACGATGAAATAATTGAATGGTGAAAAGTAGTATGTGAAATAATAATTAAAAAAAATATAAAAGTGTAAACTACAATAATTAGTGGTAGGTGAAACAATCATCCTTATTTATTCGGTTCAATGAATGACTTTATTCATTTTTTTTTTTGTTCACACACACACACACACACACACACATATTATTATATTTAAATTTACTACAGGGCTATAATGGTAATTCAATTTTTTAATTTTTAAAATAAGGGCTTTCTACTTTTAGTATAATATGAACATTATTATTTAGTTAGTTAGTTATTAATTTCTTCTTATTATTATTTATTATTTATATTTATATTTATTCATTATCATTATTATTTATTATTTATATTTATTTATTTATTTTAATTTTTTATTTTTTTGCTTCCCACTTGTATAGTAATAAATATATCAATATGATATGATATGATAAAATATTAATAATTAATTATATATTAATTAAATTTTAATTTAGTGAACGGACAAAATGATAATCTAACTTTCAACTTTGGGGTTCCCACTTATATAATAATATGATTTGCAACTGGTCGTTCACAAAGAAAGACTTATAAAAATCAATGGAAACAATATAAATGCTTGCATTAAAGTAGACTGTTTATATCAAACTCCTTGGAGTGCAATCTTTATTCAGACTCTATTAACACAGGACGCTTTATTCACCAGGCTACCCTTTTTCTACATTGTATTTTTAAAAGTCCTAAATGTGAGATTAATTTACATTGTAAGTATAATTTTTTCAACATGTAATAATTATTTCTTAAAAGATAAAATATTAATTTCTTTTAAATTTCTAACTATTAATATTTTCTACTTTAAATAAGAAAGAATTTAATACATAAAATCTAGTTAATTTTAAAATTTTAAATATTAAAAAGTAATTATAAATGTTTCTATAAATTTGTATAAAAAGAAAAGATTTGTAAAATAGCAATAACGTAAAGATAGATGTAACATTCATTTTAATGACAAAATAATATTATTACATTGACCCAAATTTATGTTTAATGCATCTCATTTAATATCTTTTCATAGCTATAATCAAATTAAACTATATTTAAAATAGAAAGATATTTTTAAAAAATTCAAAAGATAAATAAAATAATTTTAAAAACATTCCTAATTTTTTTTTATTTATAAACCACAAAGTTATCCAAAAATAAAAATCATGATAAAATTAGTTAGAATTTCCTTTTTAATAAGATATTCTCCTTTTTTTTGGAACTAAAACAATTTGATTCCTACTTAGGAATATAGTTCTCTTTTATTATTTTTTTTGTTGATAATTTTCTCTTTTATTTAACTTAAAATATAGGGATTGAAAACAATTAAATTTCTTTTTGAAAAAATATTTTTCATTTATTTATGTAGGAATTTTAACAGTTATTTTCTTACTTTTCTTATATTAGCTATTTTTATTTATTTATGATAGAAATTTTAGTATACATGCATTGCACATATCTATCCCATATTAAAAATTGTCTATGCAAAGATCAAAATCAATATTTGGAGACTTAAAAACTTCATAATTAGTTTTAGAATTTTAACTTCTCAATATAAAATAGTGGCGTACGCAGGATTTTTTATAAGCAGTGTTACAGTTTAAAGAAGTGAGCAAATAAATAAATTAATATAATAATACTATATCATAAAAATATAACTCAAATCATATTAATAAAACTTAATCAAGTGTATTATTATCATGAAAAATAGTATTCACTAAAGTTTTATTTAAGTGACAGTTTTTTTTTTAGAGCTATTAAATGAATGACAAATTTTTAAAAACTTTGAGGTTGGGCAGGTTCAAGCATGCAACCACTTGTAAGAGATGCAAGCACCTGACCACCAAGCTAATCTCTATTTTTGTTTAGAAGTAGTGTCCTTTTAATTTTTCTACCTTTATTTTTATTTTATTAATTATTTATATATGTATATCTAGTAAATAATCTTATCGAATCAGTGTCACGTGGCACCTCTGAAGTCAAGGTAAATCCGCCCTTATATAAAAGTTATCATGTAAATTAATGATTTGAATAATTTAATTACCATAAATTAAAAGAAGAATCACTTATACATAAATAAAGAATTTTGAATTAAAAAAAAAAAAAGGAAAACTTACATAGATATCCATAAAAAGTAAAGTATTTACATGAGAATACACATTTACTTTGATGCTCCCAAAATAATTATACAAAATACTCTATTTATTTTTTTCTTTCTCACGCTAACATCATGCTGATGTCAGCATTCAACTTCTTTTTTTGGCCTCTTTTAGCTGTCATGTCACTATTATAATATTACTTTATTTGTTTCTTTTTCTTTCTATTTAATTTCTTTATTCCTTTTAAAGTCAGTTTAAGTTTTTGTTATTATTTTTTAATCTTTTTATTTTACTTTTAAAATATAAAAATAAATATAGTAACTAACTATCTTTAGACTAGTAAAAATATACTAAAATCACTAGATTATTTGATGAAATCAAAATTAATTAAAAAATATATTTTATAATTTTTTGTTCATCTATTTTTTATTAAATCATTATTCTTTATTTTTTTTATCATAATCTGATTTCATGCTCAATTTTGACTCATTTATTTTCTTGATTTTTTAAAAAATTCTCTCCTTGTTCATTTTTTTTAATTTTTGTACTCTTTTTTCTTCTCGTTTTTTCTTTATTTTTTATTCTATCTTTTTGTTTCGTTCATTTATCTTTTTTCACCATAATCTAAGTTTGTACTCAATTTTTGCTCCTTTATAAAAAAGTTCTGTTTTGTTTTCCTTTTTTTATTTTATTTTTGTTTTTTACTAATTTCATTTAATTTTTTAAATTCATTATTTTTGCTCCTTTTTCCTTTTTAAATTTCTGATGTTTTTCACTGAGGTCTGTTTCAGCCCTTCAATAAGACATTCTTCAATTCTCAATAATACCATCATAGTATATTTATATATTAACATGATATCATTAAGGTCTGCTTTGGTCTTTTAGTGAGAAACTTCTTAATCTTTAATGATACCATCACTGTATATTTATATACTATCATGGTATCATTGAGGTTTGCTTCAGTCCTTCAGTGAGACACTCCTCATTCCTTTATGATACCATCACAGTATATTTATATATTGGATGATATCATTAAGGTTTGCTTCAGGCCTCCAATGACACTCCTCAGTCCTTCATAATACTATTACCGTATATCTATATATTGTTATGGTATCATTGATGTCTCTTTCAGTTCTTCAGTGAGACATTCTCCAGTCCTAATGATACCATCATAGTATATTTTTCTACTAGCATGATATCGTTAAGGTCTGTTTTGGTCTTTTAGTGAGAAAATTCTTAGTCTTCAATGATACCATAATAGTATATTTGTATACTATCATGGTATCATTGAGGTTTGCTTTAGTACTTCATGAGATACTCCTCAATCCTCTATGATACCATCTTAGTATATCTATATACTGGATGTTATCATTGAGGTTTGCTTCAGTCCTTCAGACTCCTCAGTCCTCCATGATACCATCACAATATATTTATATATTGTCATGGTATCATTAAGGTCTCCTTTAGTTCTTCAGTGAGACATTCATCAAAATGCTACCATCATAGTATATTTATATACTAGCATGATATCATTAAGGTCTGTTTCGGTCTCTTAGTGAGAAACTTCTTAGTTTTCAGTGACACCATCACAGTATATCTATATATTATCATGGTATCAATATTGAGGTTTGCTTTAGTCCTTCCTGAGACACTCCTCAATCCTTTATGATATCATCATAGTATATTTATATACTGGTATGGTATCATTGATGTTTGCTTCAATCCTTCATGAGACTCCAGTCCATGATATCATCACAATATATACCGTCATATCATTGTGGTCTGCTTCAAATCTTCAGTGAGACACTCCTCAGTCCACCATGATACAATTATAGTATATTTATATACTTTCATGGTCATTGAGGTCTGCTTTAATGAGACACGTTTCAATCATCTATAATACTCACATGATATATATCGTATACTGACAGAGTATCATAAAAATAATTTTTTTTGAAAAAAAGACAAAACAAAACAAAAAAGAAGATAACAAGAGAAAAACCAAAAAAGAAAAAGAGCCAACAGAAAAAAAATAAAGCAAGAAAAAAAAACAAAACGAGAATATGAAACGTTAAAAAAAGGGAACAAAAGGAGAATAATATTAATTGGAAAGAAAGAAACTGAAATAATCTTGTTTGTTCATTAATTGTTACTACTATGAGGGTCCATTAGTTGCTACTCAAAAAATAAAACAAAGACAACAAAAAGAAAAGAAGTAATTGTCTAATTATTTAATTTTTTATATTTTATTCATCTAAAAATTATTAATTAATATTTTTATATTTAAAAAAATAAAAAAATAGAGAAAAAACAAAAAAAAAAGAAGAATATGAACTAACCGCAAAAAAAAAGAATTAAGACAAAAAAAATAAAATAAAATAATAGAAAACAAATAATAATAATAATGTTAGCAAGTGACATCTATAATAAAGAATAAAAGGAGATAAAATAATAAAAGTAATCAATAAAAAAAATACCAGACAAAAAAAATGAGACAAAAGGATAAAAATAATAAATAAGAAAAAACAAAATAATTAATGAAGGACAAACTAATAAATAAAAGGATTAAAAAAAATGCAATGTACTAAAAGAAAATAGAGACATTAAGAATAAATAGTTTAACAAAAATAGATATTTAATAAAATTAGCTATAAAAAAAAATCAAAATAATTAGTTTACTTTATTGGAAATATTTTGTATAGTTTTCCTTAAAAAAGAAAAGAGAAAGAGAAACAAAAAACAGACACCCAAATAAAGAATCGATAATAATAGTACTGTAATTAGAAACTTTCTTCTTTTTATCCTAGGAAATGTTACAAAAGTTCTTTTTCTTTTTATTACTTTTGCATTAACTTTTTTTTAATCTTTTTTTTAAAATAGAAAATGTTACAAAAAATATTTTCCTTTTTTTTCCTTTTGCATACTCATGTTTTTTTCTTTTTTGATAATTTTTTTTTTAATAATATTGTCCTAATATTTTTATATTTTAACTTTTTTTTAATTTATAAATTTTTTTCACTTCTATGAAAAGATTTATAATTGCATAAGTTAATCCATCAACTCTTTTACATCAACACCTTTGATTCCATCTCTAACATTGTATGTTTTCGTGTTAATATATCTTCTTCTTCTTCTTCATGTTATAATTTCTTTTTATATTGTGGATTTGAAAAAGACAATATCGTAATTGTTATGCCAGTTCAAGTTGTTCATATTCAAAATAATTTAACTTAGCTTGTCTCCTTTAGTTAAGTCTAATATTGATACTATGTATATCCTTTAATTGATTATTATGTTGATATATGTGATTTAAATTTTGTATTATTTGTACTGATATTCTTCATTTACTCATACATTCACAAGTTTCATCTATTCAGATAAAATAATCTCTTCATCTCATAAAATATTTTTTTAATAAAATTATAAATTATTATAATTATAACTCTTGTGCACAATTTATTTTAGATAATCTTGCAATGAAATCTGAAATGGATTTCATGAACGAAGTTGTCCAATTAACAACTTAAAACGATAGGAGAATAAAAGTGTTAATAATTGGAGTTGGATTAGTAAAAGAGTATAATAATGGAACAAAGGAAGGCACACGATTGACTATAATATTAATTGACAAAGAGGTAATAATATTTTTTCATATTATATTCTATACTTGTATTTTATTTTTTTACATATATGTTTGAGTTCTTATCTCTCCTTCTCTCTCTCTCTCTCTCTCTCTCTCTCTCTCTCTCTATATATATATATATATATATATATATATATATATATATATATATATATATAACCATAAAAGTTTAATTTTTTGTCGAACACAAAAATTCCTGCTATACTTTTCAATAATTATATTGAAAAGTGGACAAAATAATCACAACAAGACAAGATCTGTTACATAAAAAACAAACACATTAATAGTATTAATTCTAATATCGTATCAGTAAATAAGGAGATTGAGGTTGGATTCAATGTCAACACTATATATCAGAAATGCAACAGTCACTTTTTTACTGTTACTTTTCAAACAATATTTGTTTCGTCTGAAGATGCAATATAATCTTCCAATGGAACAACGTTTGGTAATTTCTTTATATTTCATCAATTAATCTAACATTCAATATAAGCATAATATTTTATCATATAAACTTAACAATATATTCTTTGTAGATATAAGCATGAAGGTCCTTAGAAATGTTAATCGAACTTCAAGCCCTACATTAAAACATTCTACAATAGACAAAATTGTCATTTACTATTTTTCTCAATTAGTTGTTATTTAATTATTAGGTCTTTAATAATTTGTAAAAGGTAAAACTCCTAATATTTAGTATTTAAGATTGACTAAAATTTTATTTTTTTAAATCTTTCCATATTTGAACTATAATAAAAGTCCTAACATTTAAAGACTTTAAAATAGACTTTAAAATCAATTACAATTATGTTAACTTATATATATTAATCCGTTATTTATTAAACTGATAACTAATTATTCATCACAATATTTCAATAAGAAAAAACTAAATTAAAGAGTGTAATTTTATCATGTATTATTATGTGAATTCCTCATCCTTCTTCTTTTAATTATAGAAACACATCATACTTTAAGTTGTTTTAATTAATCGAGTACTCTTGTTATTCACTCTCTTTAGTTAAATCTACATTATTTTTTCCATTTCAATTTTATGTGAAATGTTTGACTAAACACATAGATTAAGAAAGAAAGAAAAAGTTGAGCTGAAATCATCTAAAATGAAAAGTTAAGTATTAAGTATGAAGCCTTGTAGCAAAATATCATTCACCTTTTTACCTTTTAAAAATGACGTTCACACTCGACAAAATAATTATTTCATTATTTTTCTAAGATTTTAAATTTTAAAATTAACTAAATTTTATGTATTTAAATTATTCCTTATTTGAAATATATAGAAAATATTAATATTTATATATACATATAATGCATGCATTTAAGTGTTCATTAAAAAAGTGAACAATCATTTTATCATCAAACTCTTAAATATAATCATTTATCAATTTGAAATGCATAACGTTCTTTCTAAATTCTTATATTGTTACATAAACACATTTTTTAACCATTATTTGTGTCATTCTTATAAATTTGTTTTTATCGATATAAGGACATGCGCGAGACACGTACATATAGACTGGTTATATTAAAAGTGTGAAGGCTTTTAGAAATGTTGATTGAAATTTTTTGCTCTTCATTAAAAGATTTCACAATAGACAAAATTATAATTTAATTGTTACACAATTATTTTTTAAAATTATTATTGTTAATTATTTTCATCACCTTATTTTATCATACTAAATTTTTTTATTGTGGTATAGCTCCATTTATGATGCAAACCCAAGAAATAAAAAAAAAAAATTCATCATTTTCTCATTTTAATAGTCACAAATTTATTCTACGTTATTATATTATATTATATTATATTTATATTGTAAATCTTAAAAAAATAATAAAATAACACCCACGAAAGTTTTTTTCTTTTTTGATTTGAAAACATTTTTCTTCCTTGTTGATGATAGGAAATTCTTACAAAACTTCCTTTTTTTTCTTTTTTCTTTTTCCTTTTTCATAGTTGTGATTTTCTTTTTTGGATAAATCTTTTCTCCTCTTTTTAATAATAACGTTTCTGAATTATAAATCCTTCCATAGAACTGGAAGGATTTATAATTGTATAATTTAATTCATCTAACTCTTATACATCAACATCTATGATTCAATCTCTAACAGTTGTATGTTTTCGTATTAATCTATCTTCTTCTTTTTTTATATTATGAATATTTTCTTATATTGTGAATTTAAAAAAAATGTGTTATGCCAGCTTAAGTTATTTATATTCAAAATAATTTAACTTAGATTGTCTCCTTTTGTTGAGCCTAATGTTGATACGATATATCCTTTCATTAAGTCTTATATTGATATTTAGCCTGTTTGGTCAAGCTTCTAGAAGGCCAGAAGTGCTTATTTTTTCTGAAAAGTGCTTATTTTAAAAAAAATAAATTGTTTGGCCAAGCTTTTGGGAGAAAATAAGTACTTTTAGGGAGTAGCAAAAGCTGTTTTTCAAAAGTTAAAAAAAGTAGTTTCTCCCTAAAAATACTTATTTAAAAAGCACTTTTGTAAAAAAATACACTTAAAAACACTTTTCAAAAGTTTGGTCAAACACTAATTGTTGCGCAAAAGTGTTGTTTAAATTTATTGGTCAAACACAAGTTGTTTCTTACCAAAGTACTTTTTCAATAAGCACTTTTGAAAAAAACCTTCTCAAAATAAGCTTATTTGAGAAACTTGGCCAAACAGGCTAATTATGTGATTTAAATTTTGTATTATTTGTAACTTTTCTTCAACTACTCATGCATTTACAAGTTTCATCTATTCACGTAAAATAATTTCTTCATCTTATAAAATAAAGTTTGTGCATAACTTATTTTTGATAATCTTGCAATAGAATCTAAAGAGGATTTCATGAATAAAATTGTGTCAATTGACAACTTAAAGCGATATAATTCTCATTAGAAATAAAAGTCTTAGTACTTGGAGCTGGGTCGGTTTATAAAAAGAGAACAAAGAAAAACACACGAATGACTATAACATTAGTTGAAAAGGGTAATAATTCTTTTTCATATTATATTCTATACTTTATTTTATATTTTTACATATATGTTTGAGTTCTTATCTATTTTTATTATATATATATATATATATATATATATATATATATATATATATATATATATATATATATATATTGATCATTAAAGTTTAATTTTTTGCATGACACAAAAGTTCATGCTACATTTTTCAATAATTATATCAGAAAGTAAAAAAAATATTAACAAGAAGACAAAATTTGTTACATCATAAACAGACGCATTAATAGTGTCGATCCTAATTTTGTATTGGTAACCAAGGGGATTGAGGTTGGATTCAGCGACAACACTATAGTTCAGGAATGCAACAATCACTTAGATTTCTACTGTTACTTTTCCAAACAATTTTATTTCGTTTGAAGATGCAATATATATCAGAACTTATATTTCATCAACTAATCTAACACTCAATATAAGCATATTATTTTACTCCTATTTACTTAACAAAATAGTCTATGTAGATATAAACACGAAGGTCCTTAGAAATGCTAATTAAACTTTTTTCCCTTCATTAAAAAATGCTATAGTAGACAAAATTGTCATTTACTATTTTTCACAATTAGTTGTTATTTAATTATTATAGACCTTTACTAATTTATAAAAAGTAAAACTCCTAATATTTAGTATTTTAAAATTGACTAAAATTTTATTTCTTATATCTTTTTCTTATTTGAATTAAAAGTTTTAACAATTTAACACTTTAAAATCAATTACAATTCCATTACCTTATATATCAATGCATTATTTATTAAACTAACTAATTATCCATCACAACATTTCAGAAAAAAATAAATTAAAGAGTGTAATTTTATTATGTATTAATAGGTGAATTCATTCTTATTCTTCTTTTAACAAATTGTATAATCGGAAACAAAAATATAGAAACCCAACATATTCTAAGTTGCTTCAATCAATTGATACTTTTGTTATTCATTCTCTTTAGTTAAACCTAAACTATTTTTTCATTTCAATTTATGTGAAGTGTTTGATTAAACACATGGATTAAGAGAAAGAGAAAGAAATTAAGTTGAAATCATCTCATAAAGAGTAAAATGAAAAGTTTAAAAGTAAGTTACACTAAATATTTAAAGTACGAAACCTTATAGAAAAATATCATTCACCTTTTTACCATTTTAAAAATAGAGTTCACACTTGACAGAATAGTTATTTACAGAGATGGACTAAGGATGTGAGAAAAAGAATAAAAAATCTATCAAGTAAGAGTTGTGCTGCCAATAAAAGTTCAAAATCTGAGATTGTTTATACATATATTGTGATGCAAACTTGTTATAATCTTGCTCATCTTAGCAAATTCAATATGGAATATTGAGAAATTTTTCAAAGACATCTCGAAAATGCTTCGCTCGAGTTATATGGCTTCTAGGAAAATTGCACAGTACTATTTTTCATAATTCTGCGAAAAATAATAACAAAAATATAGAAGACAACATATTGGACGCTCTTCATGTAAGAACTCTAGGTGTTCGCTAAGAGCGTATCTAAAGGCACCGGAAGAAATCCCAAAAAAGAAAAACTACTCGGCCAACTTGTGGGAAAACTAGTAAGTATAATACAAGTCTTCACTTTATTTTATTTTTTATAATAAGCTAATTAAATTTTATTTATTTATAGAGAAATATCAAAAAGTTGTTGCACTGCCGGTGAAAAAATTATTTGAAGATAATACATATACTCCCTGTCAAGCAACATCTCCTTTACCGGAATCAATCTGCAAGTTTGTTTTCTTTTATTCTTTTTTTTTCTTTTAAATGTAAACTCTCTTATGCTAAATAATTATTTTATATTAATAACTTATCTTGATTTTTCTTTTGCAAGGATGATGCTTTTGATTTGGGATATGAATGAATCAAATGTTTCGCTTTTAACCTTGTTACAGAGCGTTGAGAACACATTACAGATATTTTATCAATATCTTCTTGTATAGAAGTCCAGTAGAAATAGTGCAATTACAATTAATACATGTGATATTTTTATTATTCTATTTTTTTTATTTTAAACACCAATCATATTCTACCCGTATATTCGAAATCAAGTACAATAAAAGCATTACAATGCAGCTGACTTTGGTGATATTTGCATTGCTACACAGTTTCAGCAAACTAGTTGAAGTCATTAGTTTAAAATTTTGAATTCTTTGTTTAGAGAATGATTGGGTAGTAATTTTATGAGACATTTGAAATTAATTTTCTTTCATATTTAGATAATAACTGTAGTCGGTAGACAATAAAATTTAAAAAATTTATTTTCTAAGGAAACATCTACGTACATATAACTCTCATAGAAAATCGTTAATTATTTTGCTACCTAGAAGCAACTAATGACATATTCACGGATATACTTTTGACTTTCTTTTATTAATTTTTGAGTTTGTGAATGAAGATGTATCTTAACCTTTTTTATTTTAGCTTCTATAATTTTTACTTTTGAATGACGAGAATCTTTCAAAAAAAAATGATGATATTTTATTCTGTTTAAACAAGTTTATTTTTTTAACGAAACAGCGGCAAAACTAATGCAAAGTTTTCTTGCCAAGAGCTCAACGTAGAGTATATTAACGAAGTCATGTTTTATAGATAAGCCTGGAATATTACTTGGCTTCTAGCTAAGTACTAAGCAAATTACAAATATAACTACTGTTACAACATAAGTAAATTCCGCCCCCCCCCCCCCCCCCCCCCGAGACATCAAGACCTTTAAGTTATTTTAACATTATTTTTTATATTTAAGATATATGCAAATACATAATAGTTAATTATGATTAAATATAAATAATTGTAGTTAAAAAAAACACATATCATTTTTCTATTGATTGGGTGTATATAGCCACAAGGGATAAGTTTCTACCATCATTTTATGTGACGCAGATGTGTGGAGAATTTACTTTAGAAAAGCAAAAGAAAAAATTTATTGCCGTAAGTTTATTAAGTTAGACCCAAGTCAACAAGGTAGATCTATTATTTAGGAGTTGACTTCTATTTGAATTTTGAATAAATATTTCCTCTATTTTAATTTTTTTTGTCCAATTTTGACTTGGCACAGAGTTTAAAAAATGAATCTTGTCATTTTAAATTAAAGATATACAGATTATACCAAAATACTCTTTAATCTTGTGATCTTAAACATGACATTACAAAGTTGGAATTAAAGAGTTGTCAAAAAAGAAAAGAGACATTCTCTTTGAAACACACACAAAAAAAAGTAAGACAAACAAATTGAAACGGAGAGTCGTATTTTCTAGTCTTTAGGAGTGTTAATTTTTAGCAGACCTTTTTTGCTTATTTTTAGATTTCGAAGTTACTATTCTATTATAAATGGTAATCTTAGATTGCAGTGAAAGAAAATATCGGAGTTTCAACTTCAGTTCAAAGGCTATTTTATTTCTTGGTCTTCATTCCTTTAGTATTCTTATAGTGTCATTAAGCATTAGTATTTTCTGGCAATTTTTCTCTTTCAAAATCAACAATTGGTATCAGAGTCATTTTCTTGAGGGAATTGTGAGTGACAAGATGGATTCTAAAATAATTTCTCACGAATGGCTCCTATTTTCGATGGTGGAAATTACCAATCATAGGATGTGATAATGGAAACTTACTAGGAGGCCCTTGATCTTGGGAAAGCCGTGGAGGAGGATTATGGAATTAATCCGCTGCCATAAACCCCACCATGGCCCAAATCAAGAGTCACGAGGAAAACAAAACCAGGAAATCCAAGGTGAAAGCAACTTTTTTGCTGTCTCCCGCATCACCAAAAGAAATTTGGTATTATGAAGAAAGAATATGCAGGAGATGAAAGAATTCAAGGGATGCAGGTGTTAATTTAATAAGGGAATTCAAGTCACAGAGAATGAAAGAGTCCCAAAAAGTCGAAGAATACTAGGCCAAATTATTTGATATGGTTAATAAGGTAAGATTGTTAGGCACTGAATTTAAAGATTCAAGAACTATTGAAAAATTCTTGCAAAGTGCCTCAAAAATACGAAGCATATATAACTACTTTGAAAAACACACAAGATCTATGCAAGATTACCTTGGAAGAGTTATTAAATTTTTCCAGGCACAAAAGCAAAGAAGACTATGAGGTAAGATAGTATGGTTGAAGGAGCATTAGCAGTGAGCCACAAAACTCAAAGCAAGGACAAAAATTTGAAAAATTACCCACCTTGTCAACACTGTGGCAAAATGGTTATCCACCATTCAGATGTTGGAAGAGGCCAGACGCAAAGTGCAGCAAATGCAATCAGCTTCATCCTGAAGCAATGATTTGTAAAACCAAATCTCAAAACCATGAAGCAGATGTACGTGTCGCTGATGAAGAAGAAGAAGACCATCTTTTTGTTGCAATACATATCTCAAGTAAGCTTTCAACACATTTTTGCTTGATTGATAATGGTTGCACTAACCACATGATTCATGACAAGAGTTTTGTTCAAAGAGTTAAAAGTCTACTGAAACATCCAAAGTTAGGATTGAAAATGGTGATCAAATTCTTCTTGGAGGAAAAGAAAATGTCGTCATCAAAACAAGTTCAAGTAATAAAGACAATTTCAGATGTTTTTTATGTATCTAATATTGATAAGAACTTGTTGAGCATCTCAGTTGGCAGAAAAAGGATTCAAAGTATCCTTTGAGGACAAGCACTTTTTTATCAATGAAGTTGCTGGAAAAGAAGTTTTAAAAATTAAGATGAGTGGTAAAAGAAAATTCTCATTTGATCCAATGGAAGATGTTTCCGTAGAACAGGCAAAAAATCAAAGGGCTGAAAATATATATAGAAGATGATTCTCCAATTGAAAAAGCAGAAGTAGAAGATGATTCTCCAATTGAAAAAGCAGAAGTAAAATGTGAGCCTGCTAGGCTTAAAGAAGTTTACAATGTTCCAAAAAAATTGAAGCAATGGAGGAGTTGTCAATGTTTCAGAAAAATAAAATTGATAAGTTTAAAGTCAAGATGCGAATGGAGCAGGAAGACATGCCAAAAAGATTTAGTAGTCAACATTCAAATAGAGAAGTGAATTGAGTTCACTAAAAGTCCAAAGAGAAGTGATTTATTCACAAGGTCACTTTAGGTTATCAAGTGTGAAGACTCAAAGATAGAAGACCAAAATTTTGCAATTCCTAAAGCAAGGAGTGTTGAATATTTGCTTTAGAATTATAAATCTTTTTTTATTGCAGTAATTTTATCAAGTAAGACCCAATCAACTACTTCGACCTAGGGTGTGTTCGGTACGAAGGAAAACATTTTCTGAAAAATATTTTCTCATGTTTGGTTGGTCAAAATTTCAGAAAATATTTTCTCTAGGGAAATAAATTACTTAAAAATGAGAAAAATAATTTCCTTAATGGAAGTAGGAAAAACAAGTTCTACAATTGACATTTCACATTGATTGTGTCCTCCTACCCTCCAACACACCTCCATCTTCATCCCAACCCACCGTAGCCTCCATCCCTACCACCCCACATCCAACACCCCACCTCTCATGATATTTATCTAGATAATACATAAATGATTTTAGGATAATGTATTTTGTTTACATACCAAATACAAAAAATAAGTTAAAAACACACTTATTTTCTTAGAAAAACATTTTCTATAAAAACATTTTCCATGAAAAAACATTTTCCTTCATACCGAGCACACCCCTAGACTTTAGGAGTTTGTTATTTTCAGCAGATCTTTTTTTTTGCTTATCTTTAGGTTTTGAAGTTAGTATGCTATTATAATTGTAGTCCTAGATTGCAGTGAAAACAATATCAAACTTTCAACTTCAGTTCATAAGCTCTCTTCTTTTTTGTTCTTCATTCCTTTAGTATTCTTATTCTTTCATTGTTCACAAGTTTCTTCGTGCAATTTCTTCTCTTTCAAAACCAACAAGATGAATAACAATTAAGGTATCCAAAGACTATCTTACGTTGTTTAAAGCTATCACTAAAGCCTCCACATTATCTTGAGCAAAAACTGCATACTACAATGTCAACTCTACCTGAGGACTTCAAGAAATGACAGTGTTAATTGCAGTCTAGATTCCCTTCCAGTTACTTGGGACTGCTATCACAAATCTAAAGAGGGGCGAACAGGTCACTGAGAAAGTGGAAAGAAGACCCTCTAACTGAAACAAGCAACACTTATTCTGTGGGGGTAGACTACTGCAACTATGTTCTAGGTGCACTCATACATGACGTTCATCTTGCCCTCACTATATCAATGCAGCAAAGACTTGACAAAGTGAGGACATTTGTGTGGGAAGGCAATAAAGAGAGGAGAGATAATCAGTTAATCAGCTGGGATACGTTAAAAAGGACAGATCTTGGAATCAGAAATCTGAGAGCTCCTGATAAGAACCCTCTATAAATTACAAAAGGTTCTGCAGATACAGCTACAATAACATACTCAGTACAATCCCGCAAGTGGGGCTTGGGGAGGATAGGATGTGCCCGGATCTTATCCCTTCCTTTATGGGATAGAGAGGTTGTTTCTAATAGACTCTCGGCTCGAAAGGAAAGAAGAATTTGAAGCACGATTATAAGAAAATAAAACAACAAAAAACAGGATATAAAGCAAATAGAGCACAAGATAGTAATAAACACCGGGAAAAAAAATGTGATTCCTAAATATGAAGCAAATGAAACTTGCGAAGCTTGAACTGTAGCAGGGTAATAACTGCAAGAAAACACTTATACACAGATAGTACTTGCATTGAATTACAATAAAACACATTAAAGGAAAAAGATAGAGAGCGCGCTGATGAAAAAGCAAAGAATAAAAGCAACATTAGCAATCTAAGATGCATTAAGAAAAAATCAAAGACAACTGCTTATACCGAACACTGTTACCTCAAAAACCAAAACAACCAGATGAGTCACCCATAAAACTAACAAGAACGCACCAAAGGAAATAAATTGATGTTCCCTGATACTATTTCAGATGAACTAAATTAACCATCATCTAAGTTTTAGTACATACACATCAAGCATCTTCAAAAATCACATGTACATAGTATCCAAGAGGCAGAACTATCAATCTTCAGTCTTGAATAAAAGAATCCCTTTTATTGCACACTTGTGTAATACCATGAATCATGATAATCATCCTACTTCAAAAACGTGTTAATGCAAGTCAACAGGCTGATTATTGAATTCTCCTATGTTTAAGATAATAAGATATCAGATTTCCTCATGGATATAGTAAACTCAACAAAGATGATTTAACGAGTGACGGCACATTCTGCAACATGGTGTCTTGCACATAGCATAAGGTATCCAGAGTGTACTCTTTTAATATAAACCTTGCTATTATTATCATTGTAAGCTTTTTAAATCTCAAAGCAATCTTACCAACTATTAACATCTGCAATGGCGAGGGTTAATGCTTGATACCTCTCTTCAGTGGTCGAGAGTGAATAGCAGTTATCCATGGATATACCAATGCAAAGCTGCTATGTCAAAGACAAAATCCAAATCTGCATTTTTAAGCCAACCAATTCGAAATTGGCACCTTTTACAAATATAAATCATGGCAACCGACATCCCAACCAATTCGAAGTTGTGCAGATACAGCTGTGATCAAAATATGCTTTGGAGAAATATCCAAGCAAAGTTTGGCACTCTGAACCTTGGGTAAACCAGGCCAAGTACTACTGATATGAAATTGGTGTTTACAGCTGCATCAGAAACTTATGGGAAGAGTTTTGTGCTAAGAATTACTTGAAAGTTGGAAATGGAAGGACGATATCCTTCCGGCAGGTGCATGTCAGAAACTGCATCCTTATAGAGTAATTTCCTGCATTGTTATATTTTGCAGCATTTTCTGAAATAACAGTGTGCCAATGACACTCCACTGGCAGGGAAATATGGCCAGAAGAAATTGTTTTGTTGAGAATTGGAATGTAGGGCAGAAGATCAGAAGAAATGCAGATTTCTTCAGCACATTTAGATGTGCTGTTGTCTATGCAGAAAAGAGTAGCATTTTCACAATAGAATCTTGCTTAAGCAATCTCCACACCACCCAACAATCTATGGCATGGGAGAAGATACAGAAAACAAAAGCCCCAACCATGATTGCTTGTTTTAGTTGGATAGTTGCTCATAATGCATGTGTGACAAACAAAATGATTACGGTTGAGGTAGATAATGAGGACACTAATTATCTACTTTTGCACTGCCTCATAACACAGTGAGGGGGTCCTTCTCTAAATGTTTATAGAGCATATTGGGCTATCTCCAGACAGTAAAGGAGCTTCTGATGTGCTGGATAGGATGAGTTTCTAAGCAGAGAAACGAAGATCTGGAATCCTTTGTTGACACTGTTTTGCAGGTCCTCAGGAAGGGAAGAATGCTAAGATATTTTGACAGGAAGGCTGAGTCAGTACATTACCTGAGGTATAGGTCTTAGCACCAATTAGCTATGTGGTGCAAACTCAATATGAAGTACATTCATTGACTGACTTCCTAACATTATTACAGGAATAGATTTAGGATCAGACACAACTTTGAACTCTCAGTATGCTTTTTTTAATATGACCGAGAAATTCTTCCGCGGCCAATCCTTTTGGACCAACAGCATCCTTCAAAACTCGGGAATATTGGTCTCTCCCCTCCACCCTTCACAACTTAAATTCCTGGAATAGTTCGCATGGAGCAAGGCTTGAACCTGTGACCCAAGTCATATGTCCCTCAACCTTCGCCACTTGAACTAAGTGTAGGGGCTACTCTCAGAACATTTTTTTAGTGCTGGTTTTGCATATCAAAAAGAAAAATTAATAGCCAATATAAATATCAATGAAGGTTCTATTATAGCATGTCAAATCAAAGACTAGCACTAACTACTGCAGCTCTCTTTACAAGACAGGAGGAAGCCCTGTATACTGATAGTGTTTGCAAGCAAAGACTGTCACCTTTGGTTTGCACAAGGAAATTCATCTTTTTTTGTGAAATGTTAAGTGTGTTATTAATGTACCACCAAGAAGGTGTTTACAAAGCGCCAGAAGAATATCCCTTCTATCTTAAAGGGATTCTATGAGATCTATCACTGCCTCAGCACAAACCTACACTACATATTATCAGAACAAGGGTTACCATAGTGCAGGAGTATATAGTGAAATGCAGTGATTAGTTCGGTCACTGGATAAGTAACAAAATAGACTTTGGCTAGGGGACGACCTGGAAGCAGGTGCAAATGCAGCTTAAGTTTTTCCATACCAATATCTCTAATTCATGCATATTTACAGCACGAACAAACTAATCATGTCCTTGCAAAAGCTAGAAGTGATAAGTCCAGTGCAAAACAAGACTGCTGACCTTCAACTTGATAATTGATCCTCATGATCAGACATTCTCACTGACTGCTCTCAGGTTGTTCTGGAGAACCTTCAAAGGCTTTTGCTGCTGCTATAGTTGAGTCCCTTCTATTAATGACTTCACAAAGCTCCTCAACCTTATCTTTCAACATGCCAACATTAGAATTGGTCGAGTAAACCAACTTGTTTGCAGTCTCCAGAGCAGTGCATAGCTAGAATGCAATAAAGAACAAGGATGTATTAGTAAAGTGAAAACATACACAAAAGAGACAGATTTAGTCTCTCTCTCTCTCTCTCTCTCTCTATCTATCTATCTATTTTCTGAATAAGAACAGATTTAGAGTCCTTTTAGAGGTATCATGTTCAAAAACATGGGGATGACCCTACGTGTCAACTATAAAAAGGGGAATTGTGTGACCAACAACTCCCATCTACTTATCATCTGTTTTATGTATTTTTGTAATTAGAGAAGCATAGTCTATACATTACGAAATCAATACTCCATGTCAAATATGAAAAGAGGTGAATGTAGCAAATCATAACTGGATTCAATTTGGTACATATTACTACCAGCACTAGATAAGGTTGAATAGAAATATTTAAGATTCCGAAGACAAACAAAGAAAAGACATTGTCTCGATAGTGCCTTATTGAGGTATCCTCTATAACCTCTCCTATGTGATCAAGTTCTATTACCTCCAGTGTGAGATGCGTCCATGAATTATCTGTGCCAGCAAGTGCCTTGTTCAGCTGCTCATACTTTTCCTACACAATAAGCAAAACAATAACTTGCTATGTGACTTAAAGATCCAAAGGAAGAATATTAACAGTGCATTCAGAAAGCAAAATGAACTCCTGGACATTACACTATAGCAAGTAGTGCTACTAACAGAGGTCACTTAAAGCACACTGTTCCTTGCTGAAAGAAAACTATCCACGTGTATGGCGGATGAATTAAACTTCCCCAATTAAGGTGCAAACTGCCCTAAGCCAGGCTGAAGTAGGGAAAAGGTGAATAAACATAGTTCACTGTTTCACCATATTATATTAAATGTTGCAGAATTGCTGATCAAAATCAATTGCTAGCAATATTCACAATGTAGATTCTGGAGAGGTCCTATGGGGACTTTTTATGTGTCACAAAAGTTCCCCTTTCAGTTCTTTTCTGTCTATCCTCCCATCATAGCCTAATTTTCATCGTCATCACCCAAACTCAACATATAACCCTTTATCACCATAGGAGAAGAAAATTGTTGACTTAATTGCAGTACTGAGAAACAAAACTAATTTTGTATATATGTTGCTCAGACTCTTTAAAAATGTCGACGGGTGCGGGTGGGATACTCCAAAAGTAGTGCATTTTTGGAGAATACGACATGGTACAACAACATTTTTGGAGAGGCCAAGCAATATAGTTTTGAACACATTACTTTCACACACATCAGAATTTTTACACTGAATAGAGTGGAAAATGAAAACACATAAATTGTAATGTAACATGGTGCATGAAGTTTATGACCGCTTTATATTCCCTAAGTAGTATTGTCAGGGTTTTTGTCACACCAACTCCTAGTTTCTTCTGCAAACATTTAATTAACTTCAGAGATAAATATCAGTGCCAAAGGCATTAGTGTCAACATATTTACCTAAAATTTCTGCTCACACGGACAGTCACATAATGAGGATAATTCGAATTCTGAACTGGAATTAACTTCTCATCACTGTAGGAGGCACAAGTAAACCCTTACTTTATTATGTCTCCAATGGTCCTTCTCCACACAAGACCCCCCCCCCCCCCCCCAAAAAAAAAAAAAAAAGAGACGTCGAAGTGGGGTTTGGGGGGGGGAGGGGGGGGGGAGGGGGAGGGGACACACAGCAAACTACCCTCCATAATGGAGATGTAATGAGTGTTGCAAAAATGTAGATGTAAGGATAGATATGCGATCATCAAGATTGGACAAAATTAGAACTAATAAGGTCAAATGGCATGTCCTAGCGCACATAGAATATTTATTTAAAAAAAAAAAAAAAGAGATAGCCTGAGATGATTTTGTCATGTGCTATGTAGACCTTCAAATGGTCCTACATGCAATACTATAACGATTGAAAATGGTAAAAGAGTATAAGGTATGCCTAAATCACAGGAGGAAAGTTGTCCCAAAAGACCTAACATCACTCAGAAGTCAGAACTAATGCAGAATTAATTGTGCACCAAACACAACAGATAAAAGGATCTTATATATATGGGGGTGTACATAGGTCAATTTGGTTCGGTTTTTTCATGTACCAAATCAAATCAACTATTTGGGTTTTTAAATCTAGAAACCAAATCAAACAAACAAAAGTCGGATTTTTAGTCTCGGTTTTTATTGATTTGGTTCGACTTTTTCCGGGTAAGGTGTCAACACCACAAATTATATAACTAGTGCATCCAAATATTTCTTCTGTCCAAATAAGATACAACAATATATGGTGTTTTCCAAGAAAAATAACACAAAATATAACATGAGTCATGACATTATGCTAAATATAGTGTCGCCAACGGTAAAGATAATGAAAACCCATAAAACAAGTACTCTTAATAAGAGATAATAAAAATGAACATCAATTGATTTGGACTTTATTTGAGTTACTAGACATCTATGGCTCGTAATTCAATAATAAACTAAGTGGACCATTCAAAATTATAGGTCCAAACATGAAATAATAAACCACAACAAAACAAATACTTTGTTGGAAAAAGTTTAACAAATACTTACAGATTACATAGCGGGAGCTTTAATGCACCGAGCTACCCTTTTATATTCATATAATGTTGTTCTGGTCTGGTTTTGATTTGACTTTTTTTAGTTATAACCAAAAAAATTATTGTCAGATTTTTTTTCCAATACCAAATCATTATTCAGGTTTTTATCTCGGTCTGAGTTGGGATCGCTTAAATTTTCAACTTCTTCCTTCAAGACACAGAAGTAGTAAAAACTTCCTTGGTTGATGCTTAATCAACTTCAGTGGGGGGTAGCTTAGGAACTCAATAGAAAGTTTAGATAGAATATTATAAAAGTAATGAAAAAGTTACTCAATAGTATTTGACAGACTAAAAGGTTTGAATATTGTGTTATACGGTTATTTCAAAATCATAAGTAAATGCTCCATAAGAACCCAAACTTGCAAGTGGGTAAAACATTTGATTTGTGATAACAGTTGGTAATAATTGTAAATATTTTTTCTTTCATGGGAATAAAGACACACTTGAGCACAAAGTACAAGTATTTTATAAGATGTTTTCAGATATAGTTCAGTCATTTTCAAGAAAATTTGTGTAGCCTATTGGTCATTACCTTAAAGATACGGAAAAGGGAAAAGAAAATTCAAACATTCAAGTAACCATAGTTGGGTGAATGCTTGCAGTCTTATAGATCTTGATAAGTACATTCTTGTTAATAAAAATATGTTCCAAGTCTACTTTGAATGTTATACAGCTGCTAAATATCAATTAGAACATTGAGAAAGTAAAAAGGTTGTACATATGATTGAGATGCTACTTCGAAATAATACTTTATGTTTGTAATTTATGACGTTATCTCATATGATTGAGAATGTATATTTATTTTATCAGAAACAGTCATATTTTACACAGAGCATTAATTTTGTGGCATAAAGTTCAAAGTCACATATGAGTCTAAATGTGATTGGAGTGTCTTTTCAGGAGATAACCTTTTTTTGCAAAGAAAAAGAACTACATTGTTGAATAGCTCATGTGACTCTTTGATGCTTTCTTCCACAAGTTTTTGGGATTCTGGCATTATATTTGTTTGGAATTTTTTTCGTTGGAATACTTTTGCGCTCCTGATTTTCCTTTGGGAGGGAGGCCAGTAATATCATGAGGTGAATGATAAAGAAGAATTAAATAATATCCTTGATTATATACGAATTTCAAACGAAATCAAGATCATTTGTTAGTTATCAAAGCATTGCTCCATGAGTTGCTCTTCTGAAATATGCATATCTGACTAATTTGGAAACATGATCAAGGGCTTCTCATTTTCCCTAAAGTTCCGTTACTTCCCAGGAAACTGGTTCTCTTTACGATGTAGACCTTTCATAGAAACTTGTTACCATACGAGCCTCTTATCATTTTGGATTACTTCTAATGCGTCACCTGCTACTAATTTGTGGCCTTCCAAATTTTGTTCTTAACTCTTAGTCTGGATCCAAAGCATATTTTCTAGATTGTTGCTGACTGCTTCTGGTCTTCTGCTTGTCATTTATGGTACAGCGAAGGAGGAACGTCGGGTCTGCCATAGGCACTCTTATGGACCACATGATCCAAGCAAATAAATTTTAGGTCAGCTCTCTCTCTCTTTCCCTGGTGTGTATAAAGAGATCAGTTTCTTGCTGTTTCACATTCTAATCAGGCTTTGAGTGGTTATAGAACATTTAAAAAATTTATTCACTCTGATGTCTTAAGGAGGTACTCTCTTTTGTTCTGCTCAACTGCATCTACCTATAACCCTGTTTGGTTACTTAGCATATCATTTATTTCTTTCGGTTATCTTAGCTTATAAATAATTCTTTCCACCATAATTTAGTCCCAGGAATTCATAAGTTTGAACTTTGATGTGATATTCTTTAGATTTGTTTGTGAAGTCATAGATACTTTTTTGTTTTGACATAAAATTTGGCGATACAAAAAATTCAAAAAAAGAAAAAAGAAAAAGGGCGATAAAAAGAGTTACAAAGTGTCAACATTGATCAACAGTTGGAAATTTTCATAAGGACATAATGAATCTAAATGAATATTGCATAATGAATCTAAATGAAGAAATTTTCAGGGCAGGACAGTTGGAAAAAAAAAATGTTTGATTGAATAGTTCCATCTAAAAGTTTAGACAACTCTAGATTCCAACCAAAAGTTTAAACAAGAAAAAGATGCCAAACTTCTTACTTGACATATGAAGTTGTCTCTTCTTATCTAAGTTGGCAGTCAGTGCCCGTTAATTCCGATTTTCAGAGAGAAAAAGTTTGAATGATCATATAGTATTGTAATGTGGTTTGTTAAATGTAATGAAAATGTTCTGAACTTTTTCACTCACTGCATAGGAATGGAAATATTACTTAGAGCATCTAAATGGGGCCTCTAAAACAAAATTAAAAATCGGAAAAATGATTCATTCCCCTTTCTAAGGGGAGTAGATCTTAGAGTTTGTTGAAACAACTGTGCTGCTCTGTGGTTGAGATTAATATTTATCGAGTCAGCGTTGAGATCATGACATGTCACAAAGGTGGGTAAGAATAATGTGACTTAATTTTCTCTGTGCTCAATCTGTTTCATACTACTACTATAACAAGCATTTTATCTAATATAAGTAGAATGGGTGGAATACGTATGTGGTATAATAGACAGAGCAACTTCAAATGAAGTAAGACAACAACAAGTATTGAATATGTGAGTCACTTGGTTTGAAGAAGCTATTCAATCTCAAATCTCATTGTGATAGATCCAATCTAAAAAGGGCATAAATCATTCATACGGAACAAGCTGTTTTATCCATAGCAATTTTTTAACACAATTAAAGTCAAGCACCTGCAAGTTATACGTTGAGTGTTAACATCTTTTCTGTTTCAGAGGATGGGTGTATAAATTATATTTTGCAATAATGATTGAAAGGAAAACCAGGATCGACAGCCAGAACAACGAGAAATGAAGATTTATCTTACTCAGTGGTAAGAGATATTGGAAGATGTCTAAGACTTCAACATGTAATTTTTGGAAAGAGATACTTGGGAATAGATGTTCTGAGGGTAGGTAAAGTAGGCAACTTGGTTCAGTAATCCAGCAACAAATGATACACGTATGAATATGTCTTCTGGATATTGGACCTTTTATAATCTACAACTAGTCAAATAACAAAAACAATTATGTCGAGCAAATGCCCACGCACTGCATGGGCACCACTCATCTAGTATCTATATATGTGACCCCAACTAATCGGTATTAAATTTTAGTCATTGTCACACTCACATTAGGTTGGGTATCTTTTTATAGCTGTAGTATCCGGGCTAGTTTGTGTGTACTAATTCTTACCAACACAGGTACTGAATAACTCTATCCACCAAAGCCTGCCTTCTGCTTGGCCTCTGGCAGACCTTTCCCGATCCCTTCAAAGCCCTTGTATAGGTTGGGAGCTAGTGTTTTACTAATATAACAAAAAACTAGATTTGAACTTAAAGAACTTATGGTTCTCAAATCACATCATTGAAGTGCCACATTAGGTCGGGTATTAAAGGGACTCTCCCACTTAATAGACTAGTATTTTGGTTTGGGCTGTCTGTTCAATGTATATCATTTTTTCATATCATCATAGAAGTTCGAAAATATTATAGGACAAAGCAAGTAAGATAAGAACGAATAAGAAAATTTATGTGATATCTGTGAGTATGGGCGTACGTGTGTTTGGAGACAGAGAGAGTCTGTGGTCGAACCTGGAAGAGCTTGTTTAGATCGGAGGGTTGGAGGCTGGAACTGTAGTCCGGTGAAGGTGTTTTGATCGGGTGCGGTGGAAGCTGATCACCGCCGGCATCACTTTCTCCAACGTCACTGAGAAGATCGCCGATGCATAACAATGGCCCTCCCACCCCTCTCATCGCGCGCGCGCTCTCTCTCTCTCTCGTCCTTCTCTCTCTTTCTCTTTCTGTCTTTGAAGGCCAAGCTTGGGCCTACTCATTGTACATTGGGAAGATTAATGGTTAAGTCAATAATTTGAATGATAATTGAGTTATTGGATTAATAATTTAGGTTATTGGTTTAATAATTTGATTATTAATTTACTATCTTAAGTTATTGGGTTATTGGTGCGGTTATCGGTTTGACTAGTTTTTTTAATAGGTAAACAGACAATTCGATAATAATTTATTAAATTATAATTTTAACGTTCAATGTATATAGTATCCAAACGAGAAGATCAAATGGGTGCTAATGAAAAGTGAAGGGGATGGTGTTTTATTCTAAATTAAAGTTGATTGCTTTAGTTGAGCTAGTTCTATATGTTTTTTCTCTTTTCACTCACTTTTTCTAGCTAAACATACTTATTACTTATGAGATTTTTCATGTGAGATCTTAATGGTTAACCCGATAACCAATCCGATAACAGTCAATAATCGATTAACTAATAACCGATTAATCGATATCTTAATGGTTCTTTAACTGTTTAGCATGCCTACAAACCGATAACCGATAAGTAAAATCGATAACTTTCAAAACCGAACCAAACCGATCGATATGTAGCCATAATGGGATCATTCTAGGATTGGCCATCTTTCGATTCAAATCAAAAAAATCAATGAACTGAATCTTTTTAATTTTGATTTCAATTTTTTAATTTAATTAATCAATTTTGATTTTACATTTTAAAATTTTAATTATTTCATTTGATTTTTGAAAAATTAATTCAGTTAACTGAAAAATCGAATTTAATGCAAGTCACTTATTTAAAATATAATATATTGGACTAAACTTAATAATCTACCCACAGCCTATAAAAATAAGGATCAGTCGCATAAGTTTTTGTTCAAGTTATGCCTTAAGGCATAAATTCACATAAGTTATGCCTTAAGGCATAAGTTAATTAGTATAAATTTATTTATAAGGAAAAGAAATCCAGTAACATAAATGTTTGCCTTCTAGGGTAACCTATGCCTTGTGAAATTTTTTTGTTTTGCAAATTTTATTTTTTTTTTATTTTTAAAAAAATATTAAGGGTGTTTTTGTCTCATTTTTATTACTTATAATATTGAAGGGCAAAAATTAAAAACCACTAATTTGAGGAGCAAAAATTAAAGACCGCTAATTTGAGGGGTAAAAATTAAATAATATCCCAAAATAAGGACAGTCGACATGAAAACTTGTAAAAATAAATAAATTGACCCAAATTAAAATACCCAACTAAATTCCTACCCTAAATTCACAAATCAATATCAGAATTCACAATTCCCAAGTAAAAAATTAAAACTCATGTCTCCGCCTCTTCAGTCTCACAGGCCACAACAGTGTAAATTGACTTCTTACAGTCTATTCAAAAAACTTAGGAAAGCTCGCCTGTGCGAAGTCTTGACCTTATCATTTAGATCCATGGCTGACTGAAAAAGGGTGGATCTCTGTGAGAGAAAGAGAGAGAGCGGGAGAGTAAAGCAGAGAAAGAAAGTGATGAAGCTCGAGATTAGGAGAAAGACACGAAAAAGAAAAATCCTAAATTTGCCTACAACTGCTCTCACTGCTAGTGTACTTATCACTGCCTAATCTAGTGGCTACGGTCGCCGCATCATCAGGGCAGCCTCTGACTGAGGCTAATCTAGTTAACAATACAATAAAATCATGTGGAGATTATACATCAAAGTTGCGACCAACGCCAGTTGTCGTAAAGCCAATTCCAGTGAAGCCTGTCACATACTTGCATGGAGAGCCTAGAGTTATTTGGGAGGAGGATGAAATTACTCAAAAAATTTAGAAGGAAAATCTTAAATATGCGGTTATTGGAAAATTCTCTTATGGTTGGTCGGATATCCAAGATCTATGGAAGATTATTCCTAAACAATGTGTATTGAAAGGAGAGTGCAATATTGGATTATTAAGTACTAGACATGTTCTGATAAGGGCATCAATGATGGAGGACTACATGAATCTACTATCAAAACCAGCCTTTTATTTGACACAGAGACAATGGACATACCTGATGAGGATCCTATATTTGATCCAGAAGAGGAGACCACGACAAAAATTGCACGGATATTTTTTCGTTCACTGCCATCGAATTTCTTATGAAGGAGGCCGTATTTTCACTTGATGCAGCAATAGGAAAACTTTTGCAAGTAGATATGACAACAAAAAATCAAACTAGACCTAGTTGTACTAGGGTCAAAGTGGAAATGGACCTACTAGGTGAATTTCCAAAAAGGATTAATATTGGTATAAGAAAGCGATTAGGTGAGGCGGTTGAAAAATGGATCAGGATCAAATATGACCATGTCCCAAAATACAGAAAAAACTGTAGGCTTCAGGGGCACAACGATCAGGACTATTTTGTTCTTCATCCAGAATTATATCCTAGAAGAAAGACATGGCACAAGGGACAGTGGAGGAAGGTCAAACAGAAGTGGAAAATGCATAACTGAAGAAGTAACAGGATGAGAAACTGGACAAAGCAATTTCAAAAATAAAGAGGAGTTCCAAGTTCAAAGTTATAGAAAGAATTGGAAAGGAAGACAACAAAGAGGAGAGAGGAGGGAATAGGTAATGGAATCAAAAACAACCACAAAAACTGAGCAGTAATACAAATCAGTTTGAGGTTTTGAGAGATAAAGATGAGGATAAGAATGATATGCAACAGTCAAAGGATTTAAAGGGCAATGATGACGAAGGGAGGGATGAAGTTCATGACCCCTCCCCCCCTCCCCAAACCAAGTAAATCATGGAGCATATGGAAGATACAATATCCCAAGGGTCTGTCACAACACACAGGACAGTGGTAAATAAAGACAAGGAAGTTCATACAGCTATTGTGTTATGACAGTCTAAAGAGAATAACAACACCCCTAAGGAGCATGAGACTTCAAAAAGGAATAAATAGGTAGATGAAACCTCTAATGATGATGATAAAGAAGGAAAAGACAGAGAGGTTCCAGATTTACAAGAGTTATCTATTGTCCAGAAACAAGTATTGCAAAACCACATGGAAGATGAGGATATTCAGGACAATATAATAAATGCTTGCCAAGCAGGGGATTTATCCCCAAGGAAGAGAGAAGATATGCAAACCAGAGCTAAGAAAGGTAAAATATCAATACCTTTACAGGTTCAAATAAGGAATAGCAGAGATAGATAATCTAGTAGTGATCAATGATAGGGAAACTACTAGTCTAGAATATAAGATTTGTTAATACTCAAAATACTTTTGAGAGACTAATGGACCTGAACAGAAGACACCAATACTCATTTGTTGCCCTAATGGAGCCTTTCCAAGGACCTGAGGAGATAGATCAATATAAAGTAAGGTTGGGGTTTCAATATTGTTTAGTTAACAGTTCTTCCAAGATTTGGGTGTTTTGGAGAGATGAATGGGATGGTCAAATTTTCAAGGACTCTCTTTAGCAATTAATAATAATTTTTAATTGCCATAGCAGGAATTTTAAGATTACCCAGTATAGTGCTTTAGAAAGGCTAGAATTATGGGATAATCTGGAGGATATGGCAGAATCTATTACTGACCCATGGCTTGTTGGAAGGGATTTTAATATGATCATAAGGGAAAAGGAGAAATAAGGTGGATTACCTTTCATGCAATTTGAGGCAGTGGATTTTGCTCAATGTCTCAGCAATAGTGCATTATTGGAGTTAAACACTTGTGGCAATAGATTTACTTGATGGAATGATAGAGTGGAAGAAGATTGTATTTTCAAAAGATTGGACAGAGTGGCGGTAAACCAGGAATTTCTAGATCTACTCCCTTCCAGTGAAGTTCACAATCTGATAAGGCAAGGTTCTGATCATGCCCTCCTCCATGTTATTTGTAACTCTTCAGAGGAGCCAAGTATAAAACCTTTCAAATTCCTCAACTTTTAGACCAAGAACAAGTAGTTTAAGGATGTAATAAGGGAGAACCGGAAGGCTGATTTTATAGCGAATCCTTTTGTGGTATTTAAAGCAAAGCTAAGCAGAGTTAAAAAAAGCTTTGGTTAGTTGGAACAAACAAAACTTTGACAATATTTCTAGCAAACTGCTACTCTGGAGGACACAATTAACGTGAAAGAAACTCAGTTAGAAATACATCCTTCTGCTGAAAACAAGATGGAACTAAGTAAGGCAGAGGCTGATCTAAAGAGATTCAGACATATGGAGGAGGAATTCTGGAAATAAAAAGCAAGAATGAGATGGTTTTTTTAGGGAGATAAAAACTCAAAATTCTTTCACTCTTATGTTAGGGCACGGAGGGAAAAGCTTCACATCAATAATATTCAGGTGGGTGAGGGAGATATTGTTACTACATCAGAAACTATAGGAAAGGTAGCAATTAATCACTTCTCTGAGCAATTCACAGAGATGGAGTGGCAGACAATTTTGATATGTTAGAGAATATCCCTAATCTTATTTCACAGGACCAAAATGAAGAGATGACAAGTTTTCCAGGCATGAAGGAAGTGAAAAAGGCTGTCTTTGAGCTAAATAGGGATAACACCAGTGGTCCAGATGGTTTTTCTGGACTATTCTTTCTGGTGTATTGGGACATTTTAGGTGAGGATATAACTAACATGGTTAAAGCTTTCTTCTGTGGGAATGAAATTCCCAAATTCATAACACACATGAATCTGATCCTAATTCGTAAGAAAGAGAGGGTGGAATGTTTCTCAAACCTAAGGCCAATCAACCTGAGTACTTTTGCTAATAAGATTCTCTCTAGAGTGTTGCATGATAGAATGGCCCAATGTTTGCCACTTATCATATCAAAGAATCAATATGATTTTGTTAAAGGGAGAAGCATTACAGAAAATGTTCTCCTTGCTCAGGAGATCATCAGAGATATTAACCTGAGAAATAAGTGGCATAATGTTGTTGTGAAACTTGATATGACAAAAGCTAATGACAGAGTGACATGGATTTTTCTCACCAAGGTATTGAGAAAATTTGGGTTATGATTTGGAGACTAGTTTCCAACAATTGGTACTATGTGCTAGTGAATGGCAATGCTTATGGGGTTTTCAAGTCATCAAGAGGTTTAAAATAGGGAGATCCAATATCACCTATGCTGTTCATAATTGTTGTTGAAGTATTATCAAGGGGATTAAACAAGCTACATGAGGGCGCAGATTTTAAGGTCTATGGTATGCCTAAATGGAGTCCGGACATTAACCACCTGGCATATGCTGATGAAATAATCTTATTCTGCTCAGGGAAGAGGAAGTTTGTGATGAAAATGGTGAAGGTTTTGTCAAAATATGAGAAGATATCTAGGCAAAGAATCAACAAAAACAAAAGCTATTTCTACATACATGAGAAGACTCCAATGGTGATAGGGAATAATATGAAGAGATGGACAGGAATAAATTAAGGTGTTTTTCCTTTTACATATATGGGGTGTCCAGTCTTCTATGGTAGGAAGAAAAAAGTTTATTTTGAGGTGCTAGTAAGGAAAATATCTAGAAGAATCCTAATGTGATAGAATAGATTCTTAATATATGGTGGCAGGTTTATTCTTATTGCTCATGTGCTTCAATCCATGTCTGTTTACCTGCTCTCAGCAATGAACCCTCCAAAGGGGATTATTGAATAGATTCATCAACTTTTAGCTAAGTTCTTCTGGAGAAAAGCTGAAGATAATAGAGGAAGGCACTTGGTAGCTTGGGATGATATGTGTTTTCCTAGAGAGGAAGGTGGGCTGGGATTTAAATCTCTACATGATGTCTCAAAAGCATTGATGGCTAAACTATGATGGAACTTTAGGGTATCAACAGGCTCTCTATGGAGTGCTTTTATGCGGAACAAATATTGCAAGAAGGCCCATCATACATTGGCTACAAGCAGAGGAGCCTCTCACATTTGGAAGAAGATGGTGGAGATAGGGGAAGAAGCAGAACATGAGATTTGGTGACAAAACAAAGCAGGATCTGCCAGCTTCTATGATTTGACAACTAGACTCAACAAGGAGTTTTATACTATTTAGAGGACAGTATTATGGATGAGGAAGTGAAAATCAAAAACTTTATCAATACTAGTGACTGGGATAGGGCAAAATTAAGGAGCAAATTATCTGAAGAGATGACAAATTACATTGTTGAATGTATTCCTCCACATATGGATAAGGAGAAAGATAAGGCATGGTGGATAGGGAATACAAAAGGTATCTTCTCTGTACAATCTGCATATCAGATTTTGTGGGGAAAAGGAGAAAGATGCTTGATTGTCAAAAGCATGGATAAAGAGGCTACCTTTTAAGATTTGTTTCTTTGTGTGGAGAGTGTTGAAGGGGAGGATCCCTACTGATGAAAATCTAAGGAATTTGAGGCTGCAAATAGTATCCAGATATCATTGTTGTGATATGGCTTACCATTTGGAAATTGTAAATCACTTATTTCTAACAGATTCTACAGCTATCAGTTGTGGAAGCAGTTTGCTTGTTGTGCAAGAATTTAGATGGAGGGCTTGAATTTACATCAAGTCATGATTGAATGGTGGCATGCACCTGGTCAATATAAGGTGAAGGAAACACTTAAAGTCATCCCGGCTATTATTGTATGGGAACTCTAAAAGAGGAGGAATGTAAGGAGGCATGGAAAAGATGTGAATTTTCAAAGGATTGTTAAGCTATGTCAGGTAACTATATTTCAGTTCCTGCAGCTTCAATATCCCTGGATGAATATACCTTCCCACTGAGGTGAGATGGTTGAGTATTTACAAGCCTACAAACCAAAGCTTCATTATAAAATCGTGAGGTGGATCTGTCCTAAGGCACAATGGATCAAATACAACACTGATGGGGCCTGTTGGGGTAATCCTAGTTTAAGTGCTTATGGTTTTTGCTTAAGGAATTCAGAGGGTGATTTGGTGTATGCCGAGGCTAATGGCATGGGTGTCAGCTCAAATATGAAGGCAGAAGTTACTGCAGTGTGCAGTGCTTTGAAATATTGTGGATCTAAACTATAACATATCTCTAGAGACTGATTCTCTCAGCCTCAAAAGGATGTTGTTAAAGGAATGGAAGATTCCCTAGGAGCTGGCTAATTTGTTTGATGATATTTTCAACTGGTTAACTCAACTGAATACAGAAGTTCATCATGTATTCAGAGAGGCAAACCAGTTGGCAGATTCATTAGATAATTATGCCTTAGACAATAATGGCAGAGAGATATACATAAGTTTTAGTCAACTACCAACTACATGCAAGAAGATTCTTAACACAGAAAAGGCTCAGATTCTATATCTGAGAATTAAAACAAGAAGGATCACATACATTGCGGACTAGTTACATAGTTAGTCAAAAAGTCATCACAGTTAGGATATTTACACCAGACTTGAAGAGTCAACTGCCTACCGTGACACTAGCTACCTACAACAGCTTACAAAAAGGAGCTTCTAGCAAAAGGGGGGGGGGGATAGGGAGAGATATATTATTATTTACTCGTACCCGGAGAAGATCGCCCGAAAAAGAAGGCAGGGCAACAAGATCTTCCCCCACTGAGCTTCATGGTACCAACATCTCTGAGACACGCACCACCAGATCATCACCTGATCACAGTTACACAGGTGAGCAAATGGAGGATTGAAGAGAGGATTAAGGATGAAGACAGGAAATTACCTCTTTGAGCTACAATGTTGTTCGTACAAGTGGGGGTCGATTGATTATCTACAAACAGAGAAGGGTGAACTGGGCGTTGAAGAAGGGAAGCATGTCTAGATTAGGAAACCTAGCTCAAGTATTGGAGGAAGAAGATGTAATCTTGGTGCTTATTCGGGCAAACAAATAAGAGGTCAGATCCTTATTTTGGATCTGGGCTGGTCATTATAGATGGATTTTTGCAATAAAATGAGCCTGGACCACTGATTTGTTTTAAAAAAAAGGAGAAAGACACGTTGGGAAAATGAAATTGCAAAGAAAAACTCAACAAGTACACGAAAAATAGGAAACATACTTTATTTGTGAATCGTGATATAAACCTTAAAAGCCAATAACTAAAAATTAAACTGAAAAATCAAACTTAAATAAATGGAACTAAATTGAATAATTGTAAAAATCGAATTGAATCAAATTTATTTTAGTTCGTTTCTGTTAATATTTTTACCAAATCAAAAAATCAAAAAATCGAATCAACCGAACACACACTCCTAGTCATTCCCACAAATGGCTTTATTATGGTTTAATTTTTAATTTTTGTCCCTCATCTTTAATTTTTATCTTTTGGGACTTTAAATTATAAAAAATAGTTTAAAATACTCTTAATAATTAAAAAAATTGTAAGATTAAAAAAAATTAATAAGGCATAAGTTTAGCTAAAGTTATGCCCAGACATAAGTTCAGTAACACAGGTTATACTTCAGGGCATAAGTTTAGTGATACAAGTTATGCCCAAGACATAAGTACAATCACATTAATTATATCTAAAGACAAAAGAAATTGAACTCAAGACACAAATTATGCCTTGAGTGGTACAAGTTATGCTCAAAATATAAATTATACCTTCAGTGTTACAAGTTATGCTCAAGGCATAAGTTATGTTCCACAGCATAAGTGTAATGAAACAAATTATACCTGAAGGCAAAAGAAATTAAGCTCAAGGTATAAGTTCAGTGGTATAAGTTATGCCTAAGACATCAGTTCAGTGAAACGAGTTATGTCACAAGACATAAGTTCAGTGGCAGAAGTTATGCCTTAAGGCACTTATTCTCTAAAAGTCTTGTCTTGCGGATCAAATACTATAAAATTTATGCTCCGAGGCAAACCTTCTCTAAAAAATTTTGCTTTGCGAAATTAACTTTGCCCTGCGAAATTGGGTCATAACTAAAAATTAATCCATAAATTTTTACTAAATGAACAGAAAAATAAAAAAAATTAAAAAACATCCTGAAATAGAAGCAAACCGTGCAAAAAATCGTTGATATGATCCACAAAAGGATGGTCTAGGTACGTTCATATAAAAGCCTACAATATGTATCTTCCTTTAGCATAAAAAATAGTTTTGACAGTTAGTTTTTGATCCCTTAATATTTACTCATCAGTTAAACTACGAAAAAAAGAATGTCCTCGGACTATCGCAAAAGATTTAAATATACTGTTTATCAATTTATTTTGTTAAAAATATGTCTCTGATTACATTTTTAATTCACTTGTGCCTTTGAATAATTGTCAACATTGAATTTACAAAAAATAAATTTACGTGATATTTTATTACTCGAGGACATTATCTTGAAGATTCAGTGATTATTTTTTTTATAACAGCATTTGTTTGAATTTCAGGACAAAGAGGTACTATGAGCGAGATAATTCTTTTCACATTATTTCATGTACTTATTTCACTCGTGAAATCTATTTTAAAGCTTATATATTTTATCATTCTATCACTTATATATATATAGAGAGAGTTTCTTTGTGAGGTACTATGAATTAAATAATTTTTTATTATAATTTTATTCTTGATATTTATTTCAAACCCATAAAAATTTCTAGAGTTTAAACTAACAGAAAGAAATGCTGAAGTTTGAACTGTCACAATTCAAACTCCAAGTATAGCATTAACTATAAATCTCCAATAATGTCTCTCTTTGTTATTAGGTTTAGTTAAAATCACGAGGTTTGAACTCACGGAAGAGAACTCAAGCTCTATGAAAATTTTGGGGAGTTTAAACTGCATATTTGAAGCTTCAATAATTTTTCTGGTGTTTGAACCGTGTCAGTTATAACTCAAAAAATAATTTTTTAGAGTCTCTCTATCCAATTTTGCGGGGGTATATTCAATTCTTTTAAAGATTTTTATACTTTAGTCTAGGAGTATTGATCGTTAAACTAATATTTCGTATTTAAAAGTTATTCAAATTTAATTGATATTAAAACGCTGATTAATACTAAACTAACAACTCAAAAAGTGATTATGTGCCCATTCTCCCCTCCACCCTATCCCCAAACATATATATTTGATTGTTGGGTCATTTTCCAATCGAATCTTATGACTAATGTGAGAGATTGAGTGGTACACTCTGGTGTTATTAAATATATTTGTGCTAACAAAATTAATTTTTTTTATCCTACACTCATATTAAAAAAGAATTTATGTTGGTGATTTAAAATTACTCAAATTCTTGAAAAGAAAAAGTTTTCTTAAACTTGCTTCTACAAAATTATTAGAATTAACTGGGGTGGTCCATGTTCTTAATATGCGGACCAATTTAATTTATGTCAAAAAAATAAAAAATTAGAGTGAAGTTTTTATTTGAGTATGATAAGATTGCATCAACGAAGGCACCATTTTTTTGAGCAATGGGTGCTGCAGTAATGATTTATTTGTGTTTATTATTTTAAAATAAATAACACAACTACTAGTATTCTTACTTTTTCACTCTCAACAAAAATATTACTTTTTAAAAATATTTGTTGATAATGACTTAGCATGGGTAACTACACGCAATTATTTGGGATCTTAATAAATGATAAATTGCATACTTGTTAGTATCGTGGATAACTAAATTTTATCAAATTTAAATTCGTAAGAAATTTAAATTATATTAAATTTAAGATATATTAGTTCAAATAAATATTATCAATTAATGTAATTGGATTAATTATTTAAGCCCAATAAATATAAATTTAATTAATGGTCCGATTTCATTGGGTTGATCCATTGGTTTGGGTTACAAATGATGAGTCTACTTTGCTGAGCCCAAAATGTCATCTTATCCTAGAAGTTCAAATTAGTGTCATATATCAAATGACGTGTCACATTAAATCAAATAAAAGAGTCAATAGGATCATGTCACATGTCAAAATGACACGGCAAGCCTAGTTAAATCAAAGGAAAAATATGTCACGTGTATAAGTGACATGTTCCGACCAATCAATTATCTTCATACCAACTTAAATCTAATTGGTTGAAAAAAGTTCCTCCTTATCACAACTCTTCTATTCCACAACTATATAGGTGCCTTATAATTCAAAAAAAGAGACCAAAATTCTAACAAGACGTTCTGGAACACCTCTAACAGAGGGGCAAATAGTCAATTTTGAAAGAACTTATTGTCAACCTCTTTCAGATATGAATCTATCTAATTCAAAAGTGAAGAACTTTGCTCTTGGATCAAACATTATAGATTTCTTTATAAAGCTACAAAAATTCAAGCAATCAAATATTTCTCTAGAAGATTCGGAGATTAAGACGGAGATTCAAAAACAGGCTTCAAGCCCTTGAATTTAAGCACAAGTCAAAATCAGACACCAGATTCAAGATCAAACACAAAAGCCCTTGAATTCAACTATAAGTCATGATCAAATTCATCAAATTCAAGATCGAGCTCAAACGCCCTTGAATCTATATTGGAAAAGAAGAATCAAAGAAATCATAGAGATTGTAACACTTCATCATATTTGAAATAAAAAACTATGATGGTTGCGATATTTTTCTGTCCTGATCATTATTTTCTTGGCATGAATTTTATTATCTACAAATTCTGGTACACCCGATGGAAATATCTCTGCTTTTCATCTTATCTTTTCAATCCTTAAAGATCAAGAACATCGAAGTGGCTCAAAAAAGATCAACTCCAAATCAACTTCCTCAAAGGATATTGACTCCAAGTTCTCTGTTGATGTGGAAAGTATCCTCGGTGTTACTTTTTCAAATTTTGGGTCGGTTACGAGGAGCAAAGAAAGCATGATGGGACAATAAGAACTCTAAGTTCCATCTATATCAACTCCAACCTTTGAATCTTCATCCCCAAAAGGAGTAAGATCCTCTACCAATGCATTGGAGGAACCAATGTGTGAAAGGATTAAGAAGACTCTAGCTCTACTTGACATCTCTGGATCCAAGAATTTTTTCATGAAGGAAAATGGTGATACTTCAAGCATTGGATCCTCTCTACTTACACCGCATGAGTGAGCCAGTCAAAGATCAAGTTGCATGACAATTCGTGTTACTTTCCAACGTCCCCAATAATCATGCAGGTGATGCTAACTGACACTTTATCTATGGAGGAGCAACCAGCAAACTTGACAAAGGTTGACCAAGTATATGCAAAATCAAGATGCTTGGATTGAAAAGTTGATAGACAAGGTGGACGACTTGATGGAAGGAGAATCTATTCATGCACCTAGAACGACTTCAGAAGCTCAAGAGACTGAAGCTCCCATAAAACATGCATCACCCTCTAAGAAAATTTCAGTTTCTTCTGAAGGGATAATTCCACTCGAACAACTAAAAGAGTTTATCAAAAGGACTATCAATAATAAGTATGAAGTAAATTCTAATACCTCTCTCATATATGCAAAGTCATATACTACAAGATTGATAGCTTCAAAATGCCTGTCGATATTAGTCTCCCAAATTTCATTATTTGAAGGAAAGGAAAATCCAAAGCAACATATTGCATATTTTGTCAAAATATGTACTGATGTGGGGACTTATGGGACTATCTTATCAAGTAGTTTGTCTGCTCCCTCAAAGAAAATGCCTTTGATTAATACACAGATCTTGAGCCTAATTTTATTGATAGTTGGAGGCAACTGGAGAAGGAGCATCCTCAATCGCTTCTATAGCACAAGGCATTCAGTAAGTATGGTGGAACTCACGAATACTCGCCAAAGGAAGGACGAACCAATTATCGATTTCATTAGTCAATGGATAAATACAAGTCTAAACTGCAGAGATAAACTCAGTGAAGCTTCTGGAATAGAGATGTATATCCAAAGGATGTATTGGGGACTTCTCTACATCTTGCAAGGAATTAAGTCAAGGTCTTTTGAAGAGCTAGCTACTTATTCTCATGACATGGAATTGAGCATGTCTTCTTCTAAAAATGGAGTGTCCTATTTATGACCTTCACAAAGGAAAGGACAAGAAAGAACCTAAGAGATGGAGCAAGTTTGTACCCAAGAGTGGCCATAAGTAATCCATGATAATGTGACATCTGTGAAGTTTATTAGAAAAGGTGAGAAAGAAGCAGAGCATGAAAACAACTTCCTCTCAAGGCAACAAAAATCGAAAATTAACCTTGAAGGAGATGGTAGAAGGGGAATACCTCTTCCTAGATTCTAATGTCCATAAAATTTTTGATGAACTACTTGAATTAAAACATTGAATTGCCAGATATGAAGCGACCCAAATGAAGTTAGAAGAACAAATAACTCAAACTTGCAAGTATCACCGGCTTATGGGTCACCTTTTTTAGAAGTATTTTATCTTCAAGGACAGAGTTATGTAGCTGGCTAATGAAAAGAAGATTGTGCTTGAGGGTGAAAAGACAAGTTTTAATCAAATATCTATCACCTTTGGCTCTTTCGATCCTATTCAGATATACAGCTTTGAAGAGCATGAACAAGAAGGACCATTGGAGCATGGTTAAACCCAAGTTAACGAAGCCAATGATGAAGGTTGGATTTTGGTGACTAGGTAGAGATGCTGCAAAGTACACAAAAGGAATCATCTAAACAACCAACTAGGAAGAGGATAATGAGAAAATCAAAAACGCAAAAATCAACCGAGCATCCAAAAAAGGCAAAAGTGGAGATGTATCATGATTAGAAACCACGATGTCCCCTGAATTTAAAGGAATTCTTACCAAGTTGGTTACGTTTAAAGGTTGCTCGAGGCAACATCAAGGCATTATGTTGTCATGATCCAAAAATCCCATTGAGTCGTAAGGGCACCCACCACCCCCGTCGATGAACCCTATTCCTTTATTAATCAATTAATAAAATTTTAATAATATGAAAATAATTAAAAATAAGCAACTACTCTTATAAGTACGAAATAATGGTTTAAAATCAAAGACAACCCAAGACCTGGTAACACTAGTACAAGAGCATCTACGAGTATCAAACAAGCCTGAAAAACTAAAGTCACTATCTAAAAGAAATAAGACAGGAAATAAAATAAGAAGTCTCTAGAATTCAGTATTATCAAAGAGAAAGTAGCTCACCCTAAACTCTAACCGCATCAAATCTCGAATCTTGCAAAAGCTCAAGTACCATTAGTACTTGATACAATTCCTGCACGCAAAAAAATGTAGCAAGTATAGAGTGAGTACGAACTAAGTAAGTTTTGATAACTGACCCTTTATAGAAGTGATGACAAGATATAGTTCTAATAGTTCCCTTTCAACAATTGTAGATATACAATGATAAATTCACCACAACAAGAGTTTACAGATTTAATACCAACACAATAGAGAAAACAAGACACGTATTTATCCGAAGTTCCTACACCACTAATGATATCAAATATGTCTCAATATAGTCACCATGTCAGTTATATCATTTATTATTTCACAATAAGCCTCAAATATACTGAGTCAAATCAATATAACAACCATCTTAACACTTCAACATTTAACTCAATATGAAATACAATGAAGATAAAATATAATGCAATGCAACACACTGGCCATGAACCTGTATGTATGTGTTTCCTCTGTTGGATAGTTGGGACTCATAGGGGACTCGCGAGGTCCATATACCTGCCAGAACTATTTTTCATCGGTAATCACATGCCGGAACTATTTTCCATCGGCAAGAACACATGCCGAAATTATTTTCCATCGACAATAACACAAGCCAGAACCATATCCCATAGCATCACAAAAGTATGAATTTATTGTCACAAAATAACTCAAAGGCACTATAGTTGATAATCATCATGCAACAATAAGAGTGACATCAATATGCATGTACAAATATATAATACAAGTTTATCAGTCAACCCTACAATAAAAGATCATCAAGTCACAATCAAGTATCACGTAATATAAGTTTCAGTAAGCCAATCACATCACAAGTCATGAAATATATTATTATATCAATTTCATGTAAATTTAACCATATCATTGATATCGATACCCGTATAAATAGTCGTTATCTCATATGGGACCCTCTTATTATCCATTACCCTTAAATTTTATTAATATATCAAGACTAACACCTCAAAGAATCAAAAAATCTCTACTTGCTTCATATTGAAGCCCAAGTGTCAAATTATGAATTTGCCTTTCTGTAACACTTCCAAATCATGAAAATCTGTTCAATACATAATCTCCATGAGAATTTGAATACAATGACACCCATATTGATATATTTATTTTCGGCTCAAAAAATCGGGTCAAAAAATCACCCCGAGCTGCGGAGTTGAATTTGAATTTTTTTTTTCAGATTATGTTAACCCATAATGAAACAAACTCAAACATAAAAGTTTAGCTAAAACAAATCGTTATTCGATCCCTAGATTAAGAATCTTACTCTAAGAACCTAGGCCTAAAACTTTCTTAATTCCTCCATATTTTTGCCAAAAACTTTACCCACATCACAAACTAAACTCATAGAAAGATTAAAAATATCGTCTTGATGCTTTGGGATGTAAATTATTTCTTTTTATTTTGGACAATTATCAAATAATCTATAATTAAATTTGGATCATTACACATGTTTCAATGTTAACAAAGAAGAAACAAATAATAAAAGCTTATCAATATTGTCTTCGTCGTCATAGGGAAAGCTTGTTGATTCTTCTTTCTAAGAGGTACACACATGTGATACAAAACTCATGTTCATAGATAAAGATTTTATACTAGGTGAAATACTATACAATTGCCCTTTGTATATAGTGGGTCATGCGCTCGACAAGAGGATAAAGAAAATCTTGATAGATGATGGATTTGGAGTTAACACTCTATCTATTTGCACAATGAAGATAGGCACCACAATTGAAGAACTTACTGAAGGTCGCCTGATGATCCAGGGATTCAATCAAGGGGAAAAAGGGCCATAGCTGCTATCAAGCTAGAGATCAACATCGAAAATTTGCAATCAAGTGCATGGATACATGTGATCGATGCAAAGACTTCGTATAATATATTGCTTGGAAGGTCTTGGATATACAAGAACAAAATGTCCCATCCTCCTATTATCAATGATCGAAGTATCTCAAAGGCGGAGTCGAGAAGAAGATAGTCGCTGATAATAAGTCATTTGCAGAAGTTGGGTCACACTTTGCTAATATAATTCTACTTGAAAAACTATATTATGAAGGAAGTAAAAGTCGACAATGTGACAATGGCCAAGATTAATGAGCTTGCAACTAAAAGAAGCCGATGTGATTGCTGGAAAAGTCAAAGTTGGCATTGATTAGCCGTATTTCATTTTGAATAAAGAGAACATTGAGTATTTAAAAAGGAAGGTAACTCACGTGCTTCATTATATGTCGAAGGTGAAGAAAGAGGAAGGTCAATTGTTCGGCATCTAAGAAAAATGTACTAAAGGAGCTAACTTTTCCTTTCAAATGGATTAACACGATAACATCCTCAAAGCTACTTGGAGAGTTTGTCGTTCAAAATCCTCCACAAAATGTGGCACTCCCTATGAAACGTACAAATGAAGGTTACGATACAAATGCCTACAAGTTATTTACAAAGAATGGATACAACCCCAATGAACCATAGAAGTTAAAAAAACTCACATCAAAAGCCGCCACCACGCAATCATGTTAAGGTTTGGAATATAAGCAACCTCCACCAATTAGCATCTCCATAAAAGGGTAGCTACTAATTACATCATTGTGGAAGATGAGTCTAATGCTCTCGACAAAAGTGCTTCTGTCTTTAACCGACTTGGAAAATTAACCGCGAGAACTTCTATATTCAGAACGTAAGGCCTATTTAAGAAGAAGAAGAATAATAAGTTCTAGAAAAATTATTAGAGCATGAAAATTCCGACTTTGATTAAAACCCGTGAGGATTTCCAAAGTTCGATTCCTTCTAGAATGAGGAGACAAATGAAACTTCTTGTTTCATATTGGGAGGTATTAAAGGTAAAGACTCACACTGTAGTTTACACCAAAGTACGTGATGAAAAAGAAGAAAGTATAAGATCTTCATATCATATCACTTCACAAAGTGAGCATGATGTCTTATCTCAAATGAAGGTTGATGAGAAGCTAGAGGATATTTCCTAGTGTTATCAAATACCTATCAATAATAGTGATCCTCGGTAGGATGAAGATACTAATGATGCTTTGCCAGAACTTGAAGAAGGAGTGGAAACGACAATATTCTTCTTGAAGTAAGTTAATCTGTGCACCGATAAAGGCCCAAGGCTAACCTATCTAAGTACTTTTCTAGTAGTTGATGAAGAAACCACTTATATGGACATAATTAAAGAATATGGGGATGCCTTTGCTTGAAGTTATAAAGAGATGCCCGGTTTGGATCCTAAAGTAGCAGTCCATCAGCTGGCAGTAAAGACTGGTGTTCATCCTATTAAGCAGGCCCAGAGATGCTTTATACTAGACTTGGTTATGTTGATTACAAATAAAGTCAATAAACTCATTGAAGTTGGTTTTATTCATAAAGTTAAATATCCTACATGGATTTCAAGTATCATTCCATGAGGAAGAAAAATGGTTAAGTATGAGTTTATATTGACTTTAGAGATCTCAACAACGCGTGTCTTTAGGATGAGTTTTTGATCCCTATTCCAAAATTGATGATTTATACTACCATTGATTACGAGGCAATGTTTTTCATCGATAGTTTTTATAACAAAGTAATATGGCACCAAAGGATGAAGAGCTCACTACATTTCATACACCTAAGGGTATTTATTGCTACAAGGTGATGCCCTTTGGTTTGAAAGATGATGGTGCCACATATCAAATGCCTATGCAGGATATCTATGATGAATTGCTCTACTAAAATATTTAATGTTACATTGATGACTTGGTGTTGAAGTCAAGAAAAAGGAGCGACCACTTGCAAGACTTGAGAATAGTGTTCGATATGCTCTGAAGATATCAACTCCGAACGAACCCATTAAAATGCACCTTTAGAGTTAGTTTTTGGAAAGTTTCTTATTTTCATTATGAGATATTGGAGAATTGAAATTAATCAAGCCAAAGTTGATGCAATTTAAAGATGCCCGAGCCTCGAAATGTCCATTAACTAAAAAGTTTTCAAGAAAAGCTAGCATATCTCAGGAGATTCATTCGGAACCTATATGAAAAATGCCAACCATTCAGTCATCTCATGAAGAAGAGTGCTCTTTTCAAGTGGGATCAAGCTTATGCTAACGTCTTTGGAAGTATCAAATCATATTTAATGAAGACTCCAGTTTTAGTGGCCTCGATACTTGAAAAACTATTGATATTATATATTTCAACACAAGAAAGGTCTGTTGGCACACTATTGGCCTAAGAGAATAGTGCAAAAAAGAAAATTTCCTTTATTACTTGAGTAGAATGATGACACCAAATGAACTGAATTATTCGCTAATTGAAAAGTTGCATTTGGTGCTAGTCTTCAAGATTCAAAAGTTGAAGCACTACTTAAGCTCACATTGTTCACCTTATTTTTAGAGTGAATCCCATCAAGTTTGTGATGTCGGAACCAGTCCTCAGTGATTGACTAGCAAGGTGATATCTCTAGTTTCAATAGTTTGAGATTATATACATCCCTCAAAAAGTAAAAAAAAGGACAAGCATTAGCACACTTCTTGGAAGATCACCCGATATCTGATGAATTGGAGCCAACTGATGAACTGTCTGATGAAGATGCAATGGTTATTGAAATTCAACCTCTCTAGAAGATGTACTTTGATGGTGCTTCACATCATGGTGGACCTGGTGCTTGTCACTCCAAAAGGAGAGGTTCTACCATAATCATTTACTTTGACATAATATTGATTCAACAATATTATTGAATATCAGACGTTAATACTTGGACTTAAAATAGCTATCGACATGAAACAATTGCAATCACAAGTCTTTGGTGACTCTCAATTGGTGATCAATCAACTCTTGGGAATCTATGAGATTAAGAAGATCAAACTACACCCCTATTATGGTTATGCTTAGAAGTTGATAGGATAGCTTGGAGATGTGACCCTCCAACACGTATCTAGAAAGGAAAATAAGAAACTCAATGCATTAGCTACTCTAGCTTTAACATTAACTCTGTCGGATCAAGCATAAGTTATTTTCTGCCAAAAATGAGTAGTACCACCATCAAATGAGGAGGAATATGCAAAAAATGAACTTAAGCATCTCGTTGCTGTTTCTGAAGCCGTGAAGGAGGTCTGGTGACAACCCCTTATTGACTACTTGCATTATGGGATTTTGCCAAAAAATCTAAGAAGAAGGAGTGAAATTAGCCATCATGCACCCTGCTTCCTTTACTACAAAGCTACATTGTGCAGAAGATCATTTGAAGGAGTTCTCTTGCGGTGTTTGGGGGGAGGTGAAGAAGTGGTCCAAGCTTTGGAAGAAGCACATTCAGGAGTATGTGGATCACATCAATCTGGATTGAAGCTCCACTTCCACATAAAAAAGATGGGATCCTATTGGCCAAAAATGATGAAAGATTGCTTAGACTATGCCCAAAGATGCAAGACTTGTCAATTTCATGCAAATTTTATACATCAGCCGCCTGAAGCATTACACCTGACTATTGCATCTTGGCCAATCGATGCTTGGGGATTGGATGTTGTTGTTTTGATGCCAAAATCTTCTGGTGGACACTTGTACATCTTGGCTGTAATAGATTACTTCTCAAAATAGGCCAAAGTTGCTTAAAGAAGAAAAGAAGGAGAATGTTACAAACTTTATCCTAGTAAACATCATCTACTGTTTTGGCATTCCCTGTTACATAATAATGGACAATGGAGCCTTTTGATAATAAGTTGATGAACAAGATTTATTATCTGTTCGATTTCAAGAAACGTAAATCTTCTATGTATCATGTTGCCGCCAGTGATCTAACTGAAGCATTCAATAAGACTTTGTGCAACCTGTTGAAGAAGGTCACCTCAAAGTCCAAACAAGATTGACATGAATGGATGAAAGAATTTTTATGTGCATATAGGACGACTCACCGCACATCGATGCAAGCAAGCTTGTACTCGCTTGCTTATGGAGTTGAAACAGTCCTACCACTTAAACGTCAAATACCTTCTTTAAGACTTTCTATTCAAGAAGAGCTCACCGAAGTAGAAAGTGCTCGAATATTAGCTTATAGAGTTAGAAGCACTTGATGAGAAGAGGCTACAAGCTCAACAAAATCTGGAATGTTATCAAGCCCGTCTATTGGTAATGTCCAAATTACACCTCGCAATGAAGTATAAAGCGATCACTGTCAAATATAGTAACTCAACTAGGTTAGGGTTGAATTCCACAGGGAATATGGCAAAAAATTATTAGAATGTGAGTATTCAACCAGTAGTTAGTATTTCAAAAAGAGGGGGTTACAATAAAAACAAGTAACTTAAACTAGATGTTTGTGAACTTGTTGATTGGGATCAATATCAATGAATAAACTAGGACTGTATTCCCCATAATTTCATAATATAGTAGGTTTATTTTATTAGTGATCTATCCCAGTGAATTTCATGCAAAACTAACGATTAAATTCATCTAACATCTCTCGACCTACATAGGCGAATGTCACACTAAATTCTCTCGAACTTTAGGCGTTCTAAATTCAACCTCGTTGGTTAAGCAAGTTGTGATACAAGTAGGTTTAATGTTTGCAACCACTAAAAGCAAACTAAAATGAAGAGAATAACAATATGATCACATTCACCATTCAAGAATTACTATTTTATTTTATCTACATCCATTAATCCATCATGGTTCCCACAATTTTAGCTAATGAGTTTAGCTACTCATTCTTGAATAAACAATAACAAAATATGAAATAAGAAGTCATAATTGATTATTTACAGATATAATAAATTGTTTGAAAAATATTTATAAGCTAATTGAATCACAAGAACTTGATGTTTGTATCTAAAAAATGATATAGAATAATGTATTTCATGCTCAAAATATCCTAAGAACTATGCGAACTATGTAGTCTCTCTGCGTGAATGTGCGTGAATCCCTAACAAAAACGTCCTAAGGGGTATTTATAGTAGTATGATAAGTTTGCCTCTCTCCTTCTTTGACTAAGACTTGACTTTGAGAAAGCTGAGCCGGATGACACCTGTGGTGCCATGCATCTGGACGCGGAGCAAGCCCTACGTGACACGACTGTCTGTGGGTGCCCTGGCTGTGCGACGCGACCTCCACTGTGGTGCTAAGGTAGTTCTGTCCTCCTCTGAAGTTTGGTGATAGATAAGATGCGGAGCTCATTGCTGAGGTGTGGTTTCGCGACGCCAACACCTATTTTGCCCTGAAACTTGCTCCTTATGAGTCTAGGGTTATCAACACTTGTTTCTCATGGTCAACAGTCTCGAATAGGTGGATCAATGATGCGGTGACATGTGGCAAGTATGATTGATTACAGTACATCCTTGTGACATGGCCAAGAAATCCAACTCGGTTCGGGAAGGTTCTGAAATTAACACTATAAAGGCCAATGTCATTGGTATGGCCTGTCTAGCTCTAGAGACACAAGACCGGATACAACCCCAATGACCGGACAAGATAAGGACGAGATAGGATAGCCAGTCCGCGAATTATGGAAGGTGCCGAGATCCTCGCCAATTGGTATGCAATTGTAGAGTTCGTGGCCTATTGGAAGACTACAAGAGGGGTAGAATTCCATGATGGCTGCTCTCTAGGGTTTCTCTATAAATAACCTCTTAGTCATTTGTATTAGGGGTTCCCAAATTTTTGATCGACACTATATACTCACTATTTCTTAAGTTTCAAAGTTATGTGTTCTTCAGCTTTCTGGCGACTATCACACAGTTGACGACTTTGATAATGCAGACTTCATATTTTTATGCTCATTGCCATTGCTATTATTTATTTTATTGTTATTACATTCTAAGACCAACTTAGTCTATGTGCCCTTAAATTATATTTATAAATTTACCTGTACCATTTTACGGGTAAAGAATGAGACACAACTTCTAACTATGTCCAAGAGTTTTCTTTTTCTTTATGTTTATTAGCCTTTAATTAGAGGGTAAAATAATCACCAAAAAGAATAGAGAACGAAGACACGTCACATTTATGTGTAGTTAAGCTAAGAACAGTACTGTCAATTTGTTTTAAACAAAAAATAGATGTAGCTCTTCTACTTAAAACGGAGTTGGCTGCAACTCACTAATCTTACAATATTTGGTATGAACCAAAACATTTTTCAGGATGAAATCATTTTCTTATGTTTAGTTGTTCGAAAATATTCCTGGTAAAAAGAGAACGAAAAAAAAAAAAAAAATTCTCACTTATATAAGGGAAAAAATCAAATTTCTTTTCAGCACTTATCCCATAAGACTTGTTTCACCAACCAAAGATATGTACGACTGACTTGTGACCACAAATCCAACAATATACAGCACTAATGCTGACAGATCACAAAGGATTGATGCAGAAAGCATGAATTACTAGAAACTTATGTTGACAAAGACTTCACATATACCTCAACATGGAAAAAGAATAGTTGAAAACTACAGGACACAAATGTTTCTTTAATTACTATCACTTTCTCATAATGACCTGATGAGGATTGTGCAGAATACATGAATTACTAGGAAACTGGACTTGATCTAACGACGACTATCACTTTATCCTAGCGTGTTATAAGGTTTATTTCTTCCGTCCCAATTTATGGGAACGTGTTTGACATGACATAAAGTTTTAAAGTTTACGAGAAAATGAAAGATCTTTGAAACTTGTGATCTAAAATAAATGAGAGAAATTTTTATAGCTATGAATAATGAGAAATTTCAAATAAAAATATTATTAAAAAGAAAAAAATTTATATCATTATTTTTATGAGCCGAATAAAAAGGGGAAGAATATCACAAAAATTAGAATAGCAAAGTATAATTACGTCTGGAGAAAATGAAAAAATTGGGATGAGATAGCATACTGAAAATAATTTACGAAAACCAACAAAATTTGATGGGAAGTGTAAGGAGAAAAAGAGCAAGATTAATGAAATGACAGTGTGTAAGGAGAAATTCTGATATGACAACATACTGAGAACCAATTAGTGCATGTAAATGAAACCATTGATTCCAATCAATTGATGGACTATGGAAAATATAACCAAGAAGCACATTTAAGACTCTTCTTTTGACACAAGCACATTTTCACATTTGTCTACAGGCGAGGTCTTCGCAATTAGCTATAATATGTGTACGATTTTCTTAATTACTAAGCAGTATCTTTTGGGTTATTTTAATCTAATAATTAGTGTCAGAGCTGATAATTTGAAGAGAGGAGTATATAATTAGCATAGTAATGACATGAGATCTGACTTACCGCTTTTATTTGTTTACGGACGGATTTACTATCTTTATTCATAGCTGGGGAATTTTAATAGTTCAGTTGGTTGGCTATCTAACTTTTACTTTGTTAGTGAGGGTTCGATTCGCCACTTTATAATTTCTTTTCCCATTTTTCCTTCTTACCTCATTTTTTTTTTAAAAAAAAAAATTACTTTTTCCCATAGTTTAGAGACGCATATACACACACAAAAAAAAAGTCTATGGGTTTTGATGACCATGAGCACTCGAATGATATGAATAACACACAGTTAATCTCCATATAAGTTCATGAATCAATAATTAATATCAGAGTCCATGGTTCAATGAAATGAGTATGGAGATGACGGAATAATGGCGCGAGGCCCCAACTTAATGCATTTGCCGGTCTATAACCGATTTTTTATTTTTACCCATAACTTTTGGAGATACATATAACAAAAAAAAAAACCTCTATAGCCTTTGATGGTCATAAATATTTGATTGTTGTAGGTGTGACATAGTTAATCTCAAGATAAAATCATGAAGTAATGGACATTGAGTTTATTGGATGCACTTGTAAAGTCCCGCGTTGACAGTTTAAAAAAAGAAATTTACATATAAGATGTACATAGAGATATTTTTAATGGTTTGAGATTTTTTGAAAATTAAAAAATTAAATCATATGAGTTGTTTAGTTCAATGCGGGTAATGTTACACCATGTTAAGACATGCTTAACCCAACAATTTGCGCCCCGAAGCATCTTTTGTTCGCCCTGCTCCGAGACTTGTCCCGAAAACACCTTTGAGAATACTGCTACTCATGCTATGCATTCAATTATCTCGATAAAAAAATAAAATAAAAATGGATACACACTAGTACGAAAGACTGAAGGAGCAATTATACTGTACTAAATAAGAAGTGGATCGATCCCTATAAATTGAAGATATAATCAACTAGCATTAGTACGTAAAGAAAGACATGTTTACATGAACCAAATCCTTTTAAGTCCATTACGATTAATCTCACCACTGGCTAGAATATTAATGGATTCTCCCATATTTAACTTGATTTGCTCCTATATCCTCCTCCTCTCCTCCTCCATATTCTTCCACTATTCTCACCTAGTTTCATCCTCAAAACTTCTTGGAAATGATACGGATCAATTAGCATTGCTTTCCTTCAAGAAAGGAATTGTCTCCGACCCACGAAGCATTACATCTTCATGGAACGAATCTGTCCATTTCTGTAATTGGATAGGAATAACTTGTGGTCGCAAGCGTGACCAGCGCGTCGTGGCAATGGACCTACGGTCTAGCAGATTGGTGGGTACATTGTCCCCTGCAGTGGGTAATCTAAGTTTTCTGCGCCAACTCTGGCTTGACAACAATACCTTTACCGGACAAATCCCCCAAGAGATAGGCAAACTATCAAGACTGCAAATATTAGTTCTCAGAAATAACTCATTTTCTGGTGGGATACCGAGCAACATTTCCCGTTGTTTAAAATTGATCATGATTCATTTGGGCAGGAATAAACTAAAGGGAAGCATTCCTGTCGAGTTTGCTTCGTTGAATAAGCTTGAGGAGATGCATGTCTTCTTCAACAATTTGTCCGGAGAGATCCCATCTTGTTTTGGCAACTTTTCTTCGATTCGATTGATCAGCCTAACAGGAAATAATTTCCATGGATCCATGCCAGATTTTCTTGGGAAACTAGGAAATTTAGAGGTTCTTGAACTTGCCCAAAATAATCTCTCTGGAGCTATCCCTGCTTCAGTTTTCAACTTGTCATCATTGCTCAATCTTGAGTTATTACTTAATCAACTTCAAGGACGCGTTCCGTCAAGCATGGGCTTCACACTTCCAAGACTAGAGGTTTTTGATTTGGGGGCAAATCAATTAACTGGTGTGCTTCCTGCATCAGTATCAAACCTCACGAATCTTCGACTTTTTGCTGTTGACACCAACAAGTTCAGCGGAGGGGTACCTAGCTTTGGAAGTTCCAAAAATTTGTACTGGCTAGGACTTGGTGAAAATTATCTTGGAAATGGCAAGTTGGATGACTTGCTTTTCTTGTCTTCACTGCAGAATTGTTCTGCCCTGCAACTTCTCCAGCTCGATGACAATCGATTTGGAGGAGTTATTCCACGATACTTTGGCAATATGTCCAGCCTTTTGTACTTAACCATGTCAAGAAATCATATCCATGGAACCATTCCTGTAGAGATTTCACAACTTCACAGCTTGCAAGAACTCTCTTTGCGGCAAAATCATCTCACTGGGGAAATTCCCGATTCAATCGGAAAATTTGAGCTACTAAGTGAGTTGCATCTCAATGAGAACCAATTGTCAGGGCGGATTCCATCTTGTATAGGGAATTTGACAGTGCTCACTAAACTCAGCCTTGGGGCAAATAATTTGCATGGTTCTATACCATCTAGTCTTGGAAAGATCAAGTTCCTGTCACTCCTGGATCTCAGCAGGAATCATCTTAGTGGCCACATACCAAAAGAGATTTTGCAGCTCCCAGAGGCACTTGTACAACTAGATTTCTCAAGCAACCATATCACGGGGTCTCTGGCGCCTGTAAAGGACACCGTTCGCTTGAAAAACTTGGTCTACTTGCGCCTCTCCAACAACAACTTATCTGGTGAAATACCAAGCAGCTTCAAAACATTGACAAGCTTAACAGAGCTCTACGTCGATCATAATGATCTCCAAGGAGCTATCCCTCCATCCTTAAGTTCTTTGACAAGTCTTGAATTCATAGATTTTTCACACAACAAATTTGTGAGCAAAATACCCGAATTTTTTGCTAGTCTCAGATCCTTGAAATACTTGAATTTGTCCTATAATGATTTGGAGGGTGAATTACCATCGGACGGAGTTTTCAGAAACAAAAGTGGAGTCTCAATTACTGGGAATAGTAAGCTTTGCGGAGGCATGCCAGAGTTCAAGTTACCAAAATGCTCTAAAACTGATCCTAATTCTGGCAAAACATCTCGTACAATGATTTTAATTGTATCATCAATTATTGGAGTGGGTGCCATAGTGGTGGCACTCCTCCTTTTGTGGTATAGTAAAAACAGAAAACAGAGGATTGCTGATCCTCAGAGTTCGACAATCATGGACGCGGTAATCCCCAGAGTGACTTACCAAAGCCTTCAAAAAGCAACGAATGGCTTCTCCGCGGAGAATTTGATTGGTTCGGGGAACTTTAGCTCTGTGTACAAAGGCATTTTAGATGAAGCAGCTGATGGAATTAGGCAGATTGCTGTAAAAGTACAGAAACTTCAAGTGAAAGGAGCTGGCAAATCCTTTATTGCTGAGTGTGAAGCATTGAGGCATATTAGGCATCGAAACTTGGTAAAACTTTTAACTTCTTGTTCAAGTATTGACCACCAAGGTCATGATTTTAAGGCCGTAATTTATGAGTTCATGAGCAATGGTAATTTGTACAATTGGTTGCACCAAAGTAGGTGGAGTAGTATTGGTGAAGAGGAAAATCATGAGCAGCCTAGAAGTAATTTAAGCATTAGGCAAAGGCTCAATATTGCAATTGATGTGGCTAGTGCATTAGATTATCTACACCATCACTCTGGATTAATACAATTAATACATTGCGATGTCAAACCAAGTAACGTGCTTTTGGATGGAGAATTTGTTGCTCATTTAGGTGACTTTGGATTGGCAAGGTTTACGCAAGCTGATGCCACACATGTACACAACTCAATCCAGAGCAGCTCAAGCACAGTAAAAGGAACGCTTGGATATATACCGCCGGGTAAGTATTCCCTCTGCCTTTTGCACTTTTTCATGCTTATGTTTTATGAGTTTAAGGTTTTAACCCGCTGACCATATACAAAATATAGATCACTTTAAAACTATTTTCTTCCTATATAGTTTGAATGCGGACAGAGTTTAAAAAATATGACAATACTTTTGAAACTTATGCTCTGTAACAAAATCATACATGTTTGTGTGGATATAAATCTTTTCATTAAGCTGGGTGAAATAAGTATTTTAAAGTTAAATTATTAATAAATATAAAAATATCTTTTTTATTAAATAAAAAAAACGTGTCATATAAATTAAAACACGGAAAGTAATTAATTATAGGTAAGTTTATTCAATATTTTCTTAGTTTCAATTTATGCCTTACTTTTTCTTTTAATTGTTTTAAAAAGAGAATATAACTTTTTATATTTAGTAGTAACTCTTTAATTCTAACTTATATTTCACACAGCATAAGATGCAAGGGTATTTTGATATATTATATATCTATTTTATTTTAAAATTCACAAGATTCCAAAGTTTTTCTTATTTTAAATTTTTTTTTTTGTGTCTATTCAAACCAAGAGATATAAAATGGTAGCATATATTGATTGATAACCTAGAATAAGTGATGAGTAACATGTTATAACAAATTATATCATCCTAATGATACGTATAAATTATAAATTCATTTTTCAATTAAGTATAATTTGCGGATCTTAAATACCAAGATTTTCTTTTTTCATACAAAAATAATTACTCCAACCAATATACGTACCATGCAGAATATGCGACAGGGAGTAAGTTGTCAACCTATGGCGACGTGTACAGTTATGGAATTCTACTGTTGGAAACATTCACGGGAAAGAGCCCCACAGATGAAATGTTCAAGGATGGACTAAATCTTCATGATTTTGTAAAGATGGGCATACCTGAACAAGTAATGAATATTTGTGATCCTACACTACTTGTCTGCCTTGAAAATGAAAATGGAATGGAGGAGTGCCTGTGTTCTGTGTTTCGAATTGGGATTGCTTGCTCTATGGAGTTGGCAGAAGCACGCATGGACATTGCACATGCCCTTAGGGAACTGCACTTAATTAGAGATGCACTCTAATTAAGTATCTGACAATAATTAGAAGTATTAATTCAAGGGTGGCCTAAACCTTCACGATTTAGATGGTAATTCTCTTTTCTCTATCTTTTACAGCTAAGCATCTGTTTTAATAAGTATCAGAAGAAACTACGATATACGTGACTTTTGTAAGTATCTGCCTCACGGGCGGAGTCATTGTGCGGCTTACGGGTTCCGTCAAAAATCATATTTGTGTTAAGACTATTATATATATATATATAATCTAAAATTCATAAATTTAAAATTGTAACTCCCCCTCTAATTCATCATTGACGATGTGTGAAATTTATGTATAAACTTGTTCCCAAAGAAACAAATTCTAATCTAATGATTTCTAATGTACGCTACTCGAGTAATTTTATTTCCTCATACATGAGTTTAACTTATATATATTGTCGGTGCAAGAAATTTTTACTCTATCAGGTTACTTTTATATATTATAACAGCCAACTCGTCTTCTTTTTAAATTTACAAATATCACATTTAAGAAAACTAACATGTAAATATTCTTCGGGTGACTTAATAGTATGAAATAAATAAATAAATTAGTGTGTCAATATTATGTGATTTAAACTCTTCATACATGCATCTGTTGAGTCATTGAGCTATGCTGAATTTGGAGTTTTGATGATTGACAAATATTATACAAGAACCAGATTCTTAACATGTCTCAAATAAGAAACTGGTATTGATTATGATTGACAAATAACTACTGAAAAATCAGAACCTTATCTTGTCTATTGAAAGAACTGAACTACAGAAGTTTTATGCATGAAGTGAAGGAACTAGGTCATTAATTCACAATTGAGTACTGGAGACAACTGATGATCTGCTGATATGAAGCAGATCCTAAGGAATTGGGTTTAATTTACGACTAAATGTGTGTATCAAGGAACAAGAACTCAAGATGAAAATATTACCATATTTGCACATATGTAATGAGCTTTGGAAAGAGAAAAATCCACATGAAGATCAAAATAAATATGAAAATCAAGTTCAATTGAAATTGAATTTCTTGATCAAGTTCAATTGAGATTGAATTTCTTGATCAAATTCTCATGCGATTTCGAGATTGAAGCCAAGAAAATTCGACCATTACCTCCTATATATATAAAGCATCACACTGATGTTAACATTGAAATTGGCAATTTTCACATATCAAGATTTATACTTGGTAAATGATTATCATTGTGGGCCGTGCTTAGAGAAAGTCAAACTATCAACAAATAGCACTTGTTCCTAATAAAACTATTGTTATTGTTTTCTAGTTGTTAGAGTGATTTCTTTTTGAAATATTGTAACTTTTTAGTTTACTGGACCTTTTTTAATACGTGTTTATTCTTCGAGTTGTAAAGACTTTCAATATTAGAGGAGAATTTTGAAAGTGGCAATTGCAACTAGGAAGGGTAAGGTACGTACTAAGGAGTTAGTCCCTTTAATTATAGAGTTATAACCTTACTTTTGCTTGAGTTTTAGGGGAGATTTAAGGTAAATTCTATGGGGCCAAGTCGTGGTTTTTAATAGGGGTGTTTATTGGTTTGTTCCATATATCAATTTTTGATTTGAAAAAATAATAAACCGATAACCAAATCAATAAGATATTCGTTATCGATTTTTAATCCTCAAAGGTTCGATTTTCGGTTTAACCGGTAATAAAATGCTCCTATAATATTTTTTTTTGCTTTATCTTATTTCATTTGTTCATATATGTACTACCTTTATGCATAAAAGTCTACACGAATTATAAGTAGAATTAAATTAAAATAAGGATGTTAAAATAGATTTATTTTCTTTCTAATTAAGTATAAAACTTAAATGCAGTAACACGATAGAAATCTCTTAAAAAGAAAAAAATAAGGTCAGTTCACCATTCACACTGATGGGTAAAACCACTCCAAGCCAAGTACTTCATTAAAAAAAATAGAGGCACCAAGACAACAACTATAAAATATAAAAAAAAAAAGTTTGTATTTAGAATCTAAAGCCACTATCATATAATCTATCTATTTATCTATCTATCTCTCTCTTTCTCTGTCTCTCTCTCTCTCTCTCTCTCTCTCTATATATATATATATATATATATATATATATATATATATATATATATATATAAAAGAGAAATTTAGTTAGCCTAAGTGGTGCTCTCATAGATCAGAAATCACACTTATCTTTTTTTTTTTAAATCAAATTTTGGACTTTTGTTTTCTTATTTTCCTCCTTTTATTTGCTCTATTCATCAAATAAAAAAATAAAAAGTCAGGTCCTTAATTCTTTAATTTCCCAGCGTCTTTCCTCTTCTTTAGGAATTAATTACCCAGCGTCTCTTACTCTTCTTTCTCACAATAACTCTTTTTTAGGAATTAATTACTCTACGTATCTTTCTCTTCTTTCTCACAATAACTCTTCTTTTCTCACAATAACTCTTCTTTTCTCACAATAAAACTGATCTTTCTATTCCTCTTTTCTACACAATGCACCTCTACCATTGTGAATTCATTATAATTAAAATGTGTTGTTGATAGTATGACTGACAATCTGAGGCCAACTCGTGCTGAAGCAACAAATATCGCTAATGCCATCTTGGATGGTAATCTTCCTGCCCATCTTAGTGGGTCTACTGCCCTTTATTGCCTCTGAAGATTTAAGTTCCTTGTGTCATCCTTCACATGCTTATTAGTTTGCTTCTGGTAGGAGCTTTTGACATCTAATATTTGTGCAGGCACAGATGCAATTCTTCTTGGTGCTGAGACTCCACGTGGATTATATCCAATTGAGACTATTTCCATTGTAGGAAGAATTTGTGCTGAGGTGATTTACATTCTTCCCTGAAGTAAGAGGATTTGTATGCGATCGCATAGTTTACTCTTTTGGCAATATTTTTCACGTTAGGAGCATTTTACAATGTTTTCCATTTGAACATCCTTTTTAAAAAAAAAAACTAATTTTTAACCTATTAAGGCATCAGTAGTTGGTTCTTATGCTATGATCTATCAAGATTGATTTTATGATAAAAAAGAATAATTAGCCCAAGAATAGAATAGCCAAGATAGATAAAGAATGAATTTTTTTTCTTCTATAGCTACTGGAGGAGGAGGTGGTAGTGTTGGACAGAGAAGACATGAGCACTCTCTGCTAGTTTGTAAGGTGAATTTGTTAGAGATTTCTAATATATGATTATGTTTTATAGTGTTTTAGTATGCTAATACATGAATAGGCATTAAATTACTGCTCTGGTGAGAAAAAAATTATGTGTTTTATGATCAGATAAATATTGTTGTCGTTCGAAGATAATTTTTTTTTGACATTACACTACTAGAAATAGAGATTTTTTCCACCGCAAATCAATGAAAAATTTGTGTTTTAAAACATGATTTTTTCACTGAACTTGTTCACTGAAAAAATGCATGGTGGGAAACAATTTCCCACTGAAATAGTGGAAAATTTCATGATTTTTTCATGTGAAAATACTATTATCTTTTTTTCCCACCGATAATCAGTGAAAAATGTCACTTAACATTTTTCAGTGAAAAAATAATAAGTTTTTAGTAGTTTTACATTTTTGCGCGTTTTATGATTCAAAATGTTGTTGTATCAAAGATACAAGTAATTGTGAAACTTCTTTTCTAAGTTCAACATGGTTTATATATTTTTATTATTTATCACATTTAATTTATTTATTAGACTGGATTTATGTCAAGTAATCGATATTGAAAGGCATGTGAATCGAAGAGAAAGTTTTCATCATACGGACTTGAAAGTTTTGCAAACCAAAATGTGGCATTTAGAATTTTATACCGATATGCTTGGGATCAAGCAATTGAAGAGTATATATTTGTAACTTGTAAGCCTCATCCCCTTTTATATGTTTGTGAGAATTTTGTTTAATTTGATTAATTTTCTATTTTCATGTGAAAAATTTCAGCATTTATTGCTTCCTTTTCTTTGTTATTATAAAAAATCGAAGCTATTTTATGAAATATATTATTTCAGTATTCTCTTCTTTTTTTTAAAAAAAAAATTTCTCTTCGAGGTAAAATAGTGGGATTGATTTTTCATCGCTGCTATTTATCCCATTTAAAAATGAAGAAGGTACTAATGGAATTGAAGGCAAGAACTGATCTAAAAATAATTTAGGATTTCATGACTAATTAATAAAAGATCTTTTAGATAACTGGTGATTGAATAATTTTTATTAGTATTTTTATCTTTTTATCGAGTAAATTTATAAAGATAATGTCTCACAATTAATTGATATGTTTTATGGATAAATTTCTACTATTTGTTTCCTTATAATATAAAAAGAACGGTTTCATACTTTTCATGCTCATGAAAGTAATAATAAAAAAAGGATTCTTAATTATATCATTAAAAAAATTAATATGCAGAAAATAATTATATCACGGAATAAAGATTATAGTTGGGAATGTGTAGAAGATAAAAGAAAGTGATCAAAGAATAATACTTTTAGATTCATTCAAGAAATATGACAATGTAAAATTTAAACTGAAATATTTTTAGTGTGGATTGCGCGAAGCGCGGACAAGTTACCTAGTTAAAAATAAAAAGATAATTTTAGTGTAATCTTATTGAGTTATTAGTTTAATCATTAACTAAAACCTTAAAATCAAGAATCAAATCAATAGCCCAATAAAAAAATTTACAGAATCATTTAAAAATTGTTAACCCAATAGCATTTTTTCAGTTCGATTTATTAGTTAAATCGATTTTTGCACACCCTTAGTTTTAACTCCCTTGAGCACTGAGTTTTTCACAGTAAAATTTCTTGTGTTGATTATATTTTGTACTTTACTTCTTGATTACCTGACTGAAGAATCGAGTTCTTCAATGCATTAGGTGGCAACATAAAATAACAATTGATATCATCAGAGCAGGTTTTTTCAAATTGAGGTTAATACTTTGAAAGAAGTTTAGATGGTTGCACCACCTGGTGTAGTGCCCTACTTTGAACTGGCCAAAATATATTTGCAATATCTGATTTTTCTACCCGATTTTAAAAAAGGTTTTAGAGTCTCCATCTAATTAAGTTTTAGAAAAAACATTAGGAAACCATTTATAAAAATGGAGACTCTGTTTCTAGTATATCTAGGTAAGATTTTATTTACTCCAGGTGAAAGGTGTCAAGCATCTCTCAGAGCCTATTTGAAGATAGTCCTTAAACTTAGTCTAAGTAAAAAAAATTAATTATCTATTTTATTATTACTTGCTAAGATATATTAAAAGAAGTGATTTAAAAAAATGGCTGAAGTGAATTGCAAAGCAATTTGAAATTGAAAATGTATGAGGTATATAAAATATATAAGTGATATACATAAAATTTATGAAAGTGATATAATTATGATACATAATATGTGTGTGTGTGTGTGTTAAGAAGTGGTAGTTTGAATAAAGTGAGAAAAATGTGATAAAGTTGTGGATAGTAAAATCTCGCGCCGAGAAAATAATAATCAAGACGGAAAAATATCGCAATAATCGTAGTATTTATTATGAATATGAGTGTTACAATCTCTATTAATCCTTTGATTCTTCCTTTCAAATATAAATTCAAGGGCTTTTGAGCTTAATCTTGAACTTGATGAATTTGATCTTGACTTGTACTTGAATTCAAGGGCTTTTAAGCTTGATTTTGGATCTGGTGATCTTGATCTTGATTCGTGTTTTCAAGAGCTTGAAGCTTGTTCTTGAATTGTAGCCTTGATCTCTAAAACTTGTAGAGAAATATTGGAGTGCTTGAATATTTGTAACTTGTAGAGAAATCTGCAGCGTTTGATCGACGAGCTCTCTCTGGCTTGTTGTTGGAATTCAGGTCCTTTTTCTGAATTATGAGACCCCTATTTATAGTTGTAGGATGGAAGAGTTGCGATAAAGACGAACTTCTTTCAACCAATTATATTTAAGTTGACATGTCGATATTTGATTGGTTGGAACATGTCATTTATATACGTGGCGCATTTTCATTGGCCTTTGATTTGAGTAGGCATGCTTTGTCATTTTGATATGTGGCATGATCCTATTGGCTCTTTCATTTGACTTAGCGTGACACGTCATTTGACATGTGACACCAATTTGGGCCTCTAGGAAGATGACATCTTGGTCTCCTTAAAATGGGTTTATCATTTGTAGCCCAATTTAATGGATTAACCCAATAAAATTGAATCAATAATTAAATCCATATTTATTGGACTCAAATGATTAATCCAATTATATTAATTCATAATATTTATTTGGATTAATATATTTTGAATTTAAAATAATCCAAATTTCTTACGGATTTATATTTGATAAAATTTAATCGTCTACAATGAAGCCATTTCGATATTTCGATGCTCTTGATCTTTGGAGATTGAAAAGATGAGATGAGAGGTAGAAATCGTCCAACTGGGCGTGCCAATTTTTGAACAATAAAATCTCGTGCCGAGAAAATAATAATCAAGACAGAAAAATATCGCAACAATCGTAGTATTTATTATGAATATGAGTGTTACAATCTCTATTAATCCTCTGATTCTTCCTTTCAAATATAAATTCAAGGGCTTTTGAGCTTAATCTTGAACTTGATGAATTTGATCTTGACTTGTACTTGAATTCAAGGGCTTTTAAGCTTGATCTTGAATCTGGTGATCTTGATCTTGATTCGTGTTTTCAAGAGCTTGAAGCTTGTTCTTGAATTTTCGCCTTGATCTCTAAAACTTGTAGAGAAATATTGGAGTGCTTGAATGTTTGTAGCTTGTAGAGAAATCTGCAGCGTTTGATCCACGAGCTCTCTCTGGCTTTTTATTGAAATTCAGGTCCTTTTTCTGAATTATGAGACCCCTATTTATAGTTATAGGATAGAAGAATTGCGATAAAGACGAACTTCTTTCAACCAATTAGATTTAAGTTGACATGTCGATATTTGATTGGTTGTAACATGTCATTTATATACGTGGAGCATTTTCATTGGCCTTTGATTTGAGTAGGCATGCTGTGTCATTTTGATATGTGGCATGATCCTATTGGCTCTTTCATTTGACTTGGAGTGACACGTCATTTGACACTGGCACCAATTTGGGCCTCTAGGAAGATGTCATCTTGGTCTCCTTAAAGTGGGTTTATCATTTGTAGCCCAATTTGATGGATTAACCCAATAAAATTGAACCATTAATTAAATCCATATTTATTGCACTCAAATGATTAATCCAATTATATTAACTCATAATATTTATTTGGATTAATATATTTTGAATTTAAAATAATCCAAATTTCTTACGGATTTAAATTTGATAAAATTTAACCGTCTACAAAAGTAACTTGAAACTAATTTTTGTAATTAAAAATGTAATGATATATGTAAAAAGTATAAGCTACCCCAACCTGACAAATGGTATGATATCATCGCCATGAATGCCTCGAGAGGAGAAGTAAGCCTCACTACTGAGCAACGGAAAACTCGAATAGAGAAGTCCATTCAGCTCTTGATCGCAGACTTGCAAATTTGGATTGAAAATGGGGAGACAAGCTTAGACCAGCTTTAGCATATGACACTATTGGACCTGGTCACTAAGAGTTTCTTTGGCCTTGATGAGGCACAGTCTTTGCCACCGAATGAGGATGTTAACTCGATGGACGACAACAAGGCTTGGTACCTATAAGGAGTCCCTTAACCCCCTTGTTTTTTGTTATATGCATTGGGGATACTGCATGTCTTAAGTGTGGAGTGGAAAATTATATGTTATTGTATATATTTGTATATAATTTTTATTTCGTGGTCAAGGATGATTCTTATGCTTAGGTCTTAAAAGAAGTCGAGAAAACATCAAAAGGATTTTATCTTTCTTTTAGTTTTTAGTTATAACTTACATGTCCATTGTAGCGGAACGAATCATCCACCCCTTTATTTTTCTTGTGACTACAATTCTTTGTAAAGGAAGACCTTTGGATCAAGTAAAATTTTCATTTTTAGGACAATCATTGTAGTATTAGGAAAAAACTTTTTCCGACAATGAATTATTGACAATCGTTTTGAAGGAAATTTAGTCATTAGGCAGTAGGTAGTAGGATTTAACCCTTATTTCCAATTGAATACTAGGTACTCAGGTTAACATCAAGTTCTGATTAGATATTTGTAATCATTCCATAAAAAAGTAAATGATCGGCACCTAGCTAGGCCCATGTTCTTGATTCTTGTGATTGCATAGGCTTAATATAGAGTTCTTATTGTATTTGTTTAATCGAGGGTCGATATGGATCCTCTTGAGTTAATTATGTGCCATGTGTGTGAGAGTTAATTTGTTGATATTTCATATTTCATGTTGATATCTAAAACTTGTCTGGTGTGTGTGCAGAGTTAAATGGAGAATGTCGAATCTAGAAGATGGTATAGGCATTTCTTTGACTAGTGATATTATTGTTTACCCTTCTCTTTACCTACCCGTATTTGATATCCCTAGCTACCCCCATTGAGCTTTTAGCTTATTATTTTGGTATCCATGTCTTAAGCTTAATCCCTTTACTTTGATCGATCTTAAATTTAATCTCATAACTCCTTGAGCACTTTAATTAAGAAAAAAATGAGTGTTTTGAAGGAGTAATGAAGAGAAAAGCGAGCTAGTTGAGAATGGATACTTTGGAAAAAAGAATAAGGATGCATGTGTTGTGAAAGAAATAATTTATTCTATTAGTGAGAAGCAGGAAAGACAAAAAAAGGAATTTGAAAAAAATTGGTAATAATTGATTACTCTTTGCAATTGACACATGATAATGTGCTTAAAGAAATGGGAAATAAATAAGTATAGGGGATGAGACGAGAAGGAAGAAAAGTTGGTGAGTTGAAGATTGAGCTAAAAGAATCGATAACATGTGATATATTAAAGCACTTAGGAAGGATAGTCAATGTTTTATTCAAATAATTACTATCACTCCTTTAGGCTACATTATAACCTTTTAAGTCCTACTTGATCTAAATTCGGTGATTTTTATATTAATGGAGTGTTTACAGTAAGGGAAAGCATATGGTTTCTCAAATATTGCATATGAAATGCTTTGTGAGAGTGAGTGATATTTGCTTGATTTGATGTCTCTGTCTGTGATTGTTTATGTGCATAAGAGTGAGCGATGGATAACTCTCTTGTTTGTAAGAGCATATGATTGACAAAAGAGAGGTATAGTGTTTGATCCCTTGATTGGGTGATATAAAGTTTTTGTTGATTCTTAGAACTCCTGAGTCAGTCTTTGAGGTTAGGCCATCTTTAAAGGGTTGTTTATGAGTGGGACTGTTACCTATTTATTTGAGGCATATTTCAAGGTAAACTTGTTGTATGATAGTGATGACCTTATCCTGACTAGATCTGTTCAATTGCATAGTTGCATGGGTCATGTGTAGCTAAAGATAGAAGGCTGGGTTAGTGACTACTCGAGAACGAGCAAGAGTTTAAGTATGGGGTGGTTATGTTAGGCATAAAATGCATGTAATTGGTTGCTAATTATCATACATTTAGGCTCTTTCTTAGCCATCTGAGTGCAACTTTGATCACTTTATACTTAATGTTGTGATTTTGATGTGCAGAAAATTATAAATGAAGAGATTTGGAGCTTAAATGGACACTTTTGGGGCTCTGAAGTTTGAGTAGAAGTCTGAGATGATGGATTAGGAGCAAGCATGTGCAGTTTGAGGATAAAATTCATAAGTGAGTTAGAAAAAAAGTGAAAAATCCTGAACGGAAGGCTAGCGAAACGGGCCGCAATGCGCCAACACGATCGGCCAACCCCTGCCAACATAAATTAAGACCCTGAAAAATTACCATAGCGCGACGCGTTGCACCAGGTCATTCGGCGCAAGTTTTTTATCAAGTTATTTTTAGGGGTATTTTCGTTCGGACACTTTTAGGTATCGTATATATACATTTTAAACTCGATATTTAGGGGACTATCGAGCATTAGACGTGGAGAAAGGGTTAAGAACATCATCTGTAGGATTTATCTTTTTTCTTATTTATTTTTATCAAAAAACTTTATGTTAATGATGAATTCTTGTCGTGATATTCGAATCTTGAGTAGCTAAATTTCATACTACTAGGGTTGTGACAATGACATAAAAGTTGATGTTCAAAAAGTAAAATCTGAACTCAAATTAGACGGTCGATCATGAAAGTCTTTATGAAAATGATATATAGATTCAATTCTATATTACTTGTACAATACGTATACTTGCATGTGTGTTGACCGCAATACACAGCTCTAGAGTTGAGCCTGACTCTGCTCGATTTGTTGCACAAACCTACTTCTGGTGATTTTATAATTTCGCCTCCCAAAATATAAATTATCATGCCATTACTTGCCGCCATCTAACCCTATCTATATATCTATATAAAGGAAAGACTTATGCACGGCTACATATCATACCTCACAGTCCAGGAATCTCATTTATCTTTTTTTCTTCTGTATTTTCTCCTTTTTCTCTTTCCTGGTTTATTCCTGGAAAAAGAAAATCCAAAAGTCACGTTTTATTAATCTTGATAATTAGCTTCTGTTCCTCTAATAATTTCTGCCAAAATGGCTCGCTCCCCCCCCCTCTATATTTCTTCTGCACCTTTCTCTATCTCGTCTCAACAAAAGTTAGAGATAAGTTGATACATCAAACTTTTTGTGAATTGTTGATTGGAAAAAAAATTTCATTCAATCCCTTTTACATCAATGGAGAAATATATAGTGCAGTAGAAAGAAGTTGGAAGGAAACTTGGTTGTAACATTGAATTTGTTTTAGGAATTGAAGATATGGGACAAGGATTATTCTTCTCGTTTAGAGATTCTGTGCAAATTTACTCCTTGCCATTTGAGGTAAATCTTCTCTTTTTTCTTTTTGCAATTTTCATTTTTTTATGCATCTTTATATTCTTGAATTTCTGCTTGTTTAGGTTTACTACTGAATAAAAGATGCATATTTTAATTGGTTTATTTCCCATTTATAAGATTTATTTAATTTTGAATGAAATGTACAAAATAAATTACATTCTTACCCTAGAAGAATTTTAGTAACACATGTTTCTGTTGGAATTTTAGAAAAATAAGATGCAAAGTTCTGACATACAAAAGTTTCAGGTTCTTCCACCTTCCATTTCTACTAGACTGTTGTCACACAATAAGATGAAGTTCTTAGTAGTTTGGATAGTTCTATAACAATTATTTATTTAAGAATAATAAGAGGGAGTGTTTCTATTTTTGTCAAAGTACTTACAATTAGAATAATTAGATATTTAAAACAGCTTCATAATAAATTCTACACTTTATTTTAAGGATAAGAATATGAGTCTCAATTAATGAGATATTGCAAACCACTACTTACCAAACACTTTCATAAGAAATATAATTTCTTTATTATCCATCACCGGAAAGACCGTTAGACTTGACTATCAATCTTATTTCACATAATTTCTTATTGGTAATTATATAGCATGTGACATTTGGTTTAAACTTGAAAAAAAAAATAGGCCACTGTATTAAGATCTTGCTATGAGTGTTTTTGGTGGAAGGTTAGACCAAATTGTGTTTTATTTATGCAATATTATCTTGCATTGTTGCGAGAGTATGTTTCGTAACTTGAACTTATATTTGCCAACTATAATCGTAACTTGAACTTATATTTGCCAACATCTTTTATAGTTCTGCCAAGGCTCGCCCAATATTGGCTTAGACTTGAAAATCAAAATAAAATTTTGAATTTCAAGAACACCAATAATTTATATATAAGAAAATAAAAGCTTTAGGTACAACTTTGAGCCACTTTTTTTTTTCTTCCAAAAATGAATAAAAAAGACTAAGAACAGAAAATTTCACAATTTATCCCATTTTAATATATTAATGCAATGATAAAACTTCATAACATTTTCTACACTTACATCTCTTATTTTCTTGATCAACTGCATAAAATGAAATGAAATGTGAAATCATATATTTACTGTATTATATCGGACCTACCACTTGTCACGACCTGAACGTACACCCGGATCATAGACACGGGACAAGGAGCCCCTAGAGACCCTAATTCAACCCATGGTATGAGCATATGTCTAATTCATTCACATAAGAGGAAGACTTATCATAAGAAAACATAAACATGACATAATAACGGAGAACAGACAGTACGTGATCCATACATAACGGCTGAATACAAATTATAGTCTGGAAAGCCTCTAATAATGAAAGACGGGTTGATGGGAAAATACCCCAAACTAACCCTGCAATACTGAAACTAAAAGTGAACAATAAAGTCTTAACATATGGCCCTCAGAACATGAGGACTCACCAAATAAGCTGATAGCGATCTCGAAAGAACTACCGAGGAGGGTGAGCCTAAGAACCGGGTCCTGTATCATGAAATAATACAACATAGAAAATATGCGGTCAGTACGTGGAATGTACTGGGTATGCAAGGTAAGTAAAATGGATATTTAAAATATATAAAACTCATAAATGATTAAAAGAGTAGGATATCATGCTCGTATTGTAAACATCATAACATAACATAAGGCCCAAAGTTTTCAAAATAATCGAAATACATTGTAATCATAATCATAACATAAAACCTTTACTTAACATGACTTGAGCCAAAATACATAATCATAACATGCATAAATCATGAGGAACAGTAGGAAATTCTCTTAACCGACATATCCCATATGAGCATGTATGAAGTCTGATTTGTAAACCTAGTCGGGAGGCCATTTGTACCTTGCCAAGAGTAGAACCATGAAGAGCGTGATATCACCATGAAAAGGGATAACTGGGCCGGGGACAGTCACAAAGGAGGTCCCAACATACCTACGGTGGCACGTAGTTTATGAGATCCAGGGCTTAACCCGAGCCCCGAATCTACTCGGTGTTCGATACTACTCCCAAAACATATATAGTGCTCATAGTATAACATGCATAAATTCACGAGCTAGTAAATTATGATAATCATAAGCATACTTGTACATACTTGAACTAGCCATGAAACAAGTCCCGTGAGTCGACCAAAACATAAAGTTCAAAAGTTCATACATACTTGTAGATCATGCATATAGCTTGAAATCCATGAAATCATGATAGGTAATTGATTAAATCCATAATTTAGAACATAATTCATGCTGGACTTGTAAATATCATTAATCAAAAAGTAGATCATAAATCGATTCATCATGAGTCATGCATAATTAGGACTTAATTTCATAGAAATCAAAAATTGATAATATTATAAATAATTTAAATCATAAAAGCTGATAAAAAACACATAGAGTATGATAAGATTCTAAAATCACAAAACCACTAACAAATCATTAGACTCTCATATAAATCAACTTCAAAATCCCATAAGTTTTTAATAAATTTTTTCGTAAAATCATAGAGGATGGGAATACGCGTGGAAGGAACACCCGTTGATAGCCTTACATACCTATAAACAATTGATTCTTTATCTCCCTTGAATGCCCAAGAAGGAATTGGAAGAATTTGAAGAGAAAGGCCTTGAATCACCCTATGATCACCTCTCTATACTCTTGCAAGAATGAATGAGGACTTAGAATAAATTATCCCTCTAAAAATCCACCTTTTATAAGCTAAAACGACATAGTTTAAGGTCTTATAGCATAAAAAAGTAAAAAATGTCCTTAATGAATCTGCATTGAAAACTGTCCAGATTGGATCAACGGATGGAACCAACGTGTTGTTAGAAGGAACAACGACTGTTGTGTTGCTCGTCCTTTTCACTGCTGAGACTTGCCTCTAGAACTGAACAACGGACAAACAGGAGGACTTGTCCTCTGAAACAACGGGTCGTTACATCGACCGTTGTTTCCCCTTTACAAAATCTGAACCTTCTTACCACGAGCCTCACCACAACTCGTGGTTGCTTCCAATGAGTCGTGGTCTTGATCCGTCACACACACTGGAAATCTTGGCAACCAAACAATGACTTGTAACCACGGGTTAATACTTCTCACAATGTGTTGTTGGACGACCAGTTGTATCCCATCTGCTGAGCTTAACCTCCTCCAACGCTTGCTAACAACGACACATTATTTCGAGCAACGAGTCGTTGTGTCGTCCGTCGTCTACACTACTACCCAAACTTCCCTCACCACGAATGCATAAAACGACCTGTGGTTTAATACCACGAGTAATTACTTGGCCCGTTCTGTGCTATTTTTTCCAATTTCAGCAGTTTTCAACTTTTAGCTCTCGGGTCTACTCCTAGGCACTTTCGGGGTATTACAATATCTCTCCCTTGAGAACATTCGTCCTCGAATGAAGGAAACAAGTAGAAAGCAGAAACATGCAATTATCATATGCAAATACTGATCATTTAGCTCGAAAACTGACAAAATGACTACCTCCGAAAAGAACTACATAGATGAACCGACCTCGTGCTTCACTTACACATCCATACACATAAAATAAACTTGAACACATGAAATAAACATGAAAACTAAATAGAGTCATAGAGCACAACTGATACCTCAAGTTGGAACTAAGACGGTAGGGAACATGTGAGGGTGTTTATCCATCATATCGCTTCGGCTTCCCACGTAGCTCCCTCGACATGTTGATTTTTTCACAACACCTTTACTAAAGCTACTTTGTTTCTTAGCCTCCAAACTTGATGGTCCAATATTTCCGCAGGAACTTCTTCATAGCTGAGGCTGTCTTTTACATCGACGCTGTCCACCAGGGCTACTAGAGCTGGATCTCCAAAATATTTCTTCAAAAGCGACACATGAAACATAGGATGCACAAAAGATAGCTCTGAGGGCAAGTCCAACTCATACGCTACCTTACCAACTCTTCTCATAATCCGATAGGGACCAACATAGCAGGGACTGAGTTTTCCTTTCTTCCCAAACCACATGACTCCCTTCATGGGAGACACTTTTAGAAATATCCAATCGTCTACCTCAAACTCCAAATCTCTTCTCCTCACATCAGCATATGACTTTTGACGACTCTAATCGGTTTTCAGCCTGTCCCTTATCAACTGAACCTTCACCATAGCCTCGTGAACTGACTCAGGACCTATCATAGGCTGACTCACCAACCTCAAACCATCTGATGGGCGATCTACACCTCCGCCCATAAAGTGCCTCAAATGGTGCCATCTAGATGCTAGAGTGATAACTGTTATTATAAGCAAATTCGATCAAGGGCAAATGATCATCCCAGCTACCTTTGAAATCCATCACACATGATCTCAACATGTTCTCGAGAGTCTAGATTGTTCCTTCTGCCTGACCATCTGTCTGCGGATGAAAGGATGTACTGAGCTTAACTTGAGTCCCAAACCCCTTCTGAAAAGACCGCCAGAACTGGGAGGTAAACTGAGTACCTCGATTTGAAACAATAGACAAGGGCACTCCATGAAGTTGAACCAACTCCCGAATATACAATTTGGCATAATCATCCGCTGATCTGTGGTTTTCACTGGTAGAAAATGTGCAGCCTTGGTCAACTTGTCTACCACCACCCAAATGGAATCATATTGTCGGTGAGCATGGGGTAGTCCTGTTATAAATTCTATGTTGATCTCTTCCCACTTCCAAGTAGGAATGCTAACATCCTGAAGTACTCCTCCCGACCTTTGATGTTCAACCTTTACTTGTTGATAATTTGAACGTTTGGCTACGAACTCTGCAATATCCTTCTTTATTCCATCCCACCAATAGATTTCTCAGAAATCACGATACATCTTCATGGATCCCGGATGGATAGAATATCTGGAACCATGTGCCTCATGCAATATCTGGTCCCTGAATTCATCAATGTCTGAAACACACAGATAACCCTGGTACCGAAGCACACCATCTCCCCCTTGGGAGAAAACCTCCACTTTTTGACTCTGCACAACTTCTTTCAATTTTCTCAAAATGGGGTCCTCATCTTGCCTAGATTTCACATCAACCACCAAGGACGATTCTGATATGTTTTGCACAATAACACCTCCATCGGTTGAGTCAACCAATCTAAACCCCAACCTTGCAAGTCGATGGACCTCTTTCACCAACTCCTTCTTTCTCTCATCCACGTGGGACACACTCTCCATAGAGAGCCTACTAAGCGTGTCTGCTACTACATTAGCTTTACCTGAGTGGTAAAGAATGCTCATATCATAGTCCTTGAGTAGCTCCAACCATATCCTTTGCCGAAGATTGAGATCTTTCTGCGTGAACACATATTGCAAGCTCTTGTGGTCTGTAAATACATCCACGTGGAGCCCATACAAGTAATGCCGCCATATCTTCAATGCAAACACCACTGCAGCCAACTCAAGATTATAGGTCGGGTAATTCTTCTCATGGATCTTTAATTGCCTAGAGGCATATGCTATTACCTTTCCCCGCTGTATCAATACACACCTAAGCCCGAACCTCGAAGCATTACAATACACAACAAAACCATCTGTACCCTCAGGTAGTGTCAAAACTGGCGTGGTAGTAAGTCGGGTTTTCAATTCCCGGAAGCTCTTCTCACAATCCTCCGACCATTGAAACTTCATCTTTTTCTGAGTCAACATGGTCAATGGAGCTGCAATTGATGAGAAACCCTCAACAAATCTATGATAGTAGCCTGCTAGACCCAAGAAACTCTGAATATCTGAAGGATTTACCGGTCTGGGCCAATTCTTCACCGCTTTGATTTTTTGAGAATCTACCTTTACGCCCTCACTCGATACCACATGGCCTAGAAATGCAACCGAGTCCAACCAAAACTCGCACTTATTGAACTTTGCGTACAATTGGCGATCCTTGAGAGTCTGCAACACTACTCTCAAATGAGCGGCATGGTCCTCCTCGCTCCGAGAATATATAAGGATATCATCGATGAACACAATCATGAACATGTCTAGATATTGCTTAAACACCTTGTTCATTAGGTCCATGAAAGTTGCAGGAGCATTTGTTAGTCCAAAAGATATAACCACAAACTCATAATGGCCATAATATGTTCTGAAGGCTTTCTTCGGGATATCACACTCCCGAACCCTGAGCTGGTGATACTCGAACCTGAGGTCTATCTTCGAGAAACATATGGCACCATGGAGCTGATCAAACAAATCATCAATCCTAGGTAAGGGGTACCTATTCTTAATAGTGACCTTGTTCAATTGCTGATAGTCAATGCACATCCGAAGCGAACCATCCTTCTTCCGAACAAATAATACTGGTGCACCCCATGGAGACTTGCTCCATCCAATGAAACCCTTATCTAATAGGTCCTTTAACTAATCCTTCAATTCCTTTAGATCGGCTGGAGCCATCATGTACGGAGGAATAGAGATAGGCTGCGTATTGGGCAAGAGACAATGCCAAATTAATTTTCCTCTCAAGAGGAACACCTAACAAATCGTCGAGAAAGACCTTCGGATACTCACACACCACCAGAACCAATTGGATAGTTGGGGTCTCAGACTCAACATCCTTAACCCTAACTAGGTGATACATGCAACCCTTAGAAATTATTTCCTAGCCTTAAGATATGAAATAAACCGATCGGCTGGTACAACTAAGTTACCCTTCCACTCAAAGACTGACTAACCTGGAAAATGGAATTCCACCGCACGAGTCCTAAACTTAACCGAAGCATAACATGCAAACAACTAATCCATGCCCAAAATGATGTCGAAGTCAGTCATAGCTAACTTTACTAAGTCTGCGGAGGTAACCTTATCCAATACTGTAATGGGGCAACCTCTATACACCCGTCGAACTTCGACTGAATCACCGACTGGAGTAGAGACTGACAACAATTCTGATAGGATTTCAGGGCTAACCCTAAAACTACTAGCAGTATAAGGGGTCACAAAAGACAAAATGGCTCCTGGATCTAACAAGGCATAAACATCAATATGGAAGACTTGCAACATACCAAGGACCACATCTGGTGAAGCCTTCTACTCCTGGCGGGGCATTAAAGCATAAAACCTATTTTGGCGTTGACCGCCTGCTGAGCTAGTAGAGGCACCCTACTGAGGGGGACGTGCTGCTGGAGTGGTAGAACTGGCTTCTGTCACACGGGCTCCACCGACCCCTGATATGGCTGAAGGGTAATCCTTAAGTCCATGTCCGGGTTTGCCACACCCGAAGCAAGCATCCAAGCCAACTAAGCACCTTCTAGGGTGATTCTTGCCACACCCCGCACAAATTGGAAAAGTTCTCTCCACTTGCATGCTACCCTGGCCTCTTGTCTCTGAAGCTCTGCCCTTCCGCTCTCCTTTGAATCTAGATGGCGTGCTGGTCGATGATGGAGATGGAGCGATAGACCTGTGTTGGGAATGCTGGCGCTGTCCACCCCCTGACCTGACCTGAGAAGTTCCATAGCTGTCGGTCCTGGCCCTCTTGGCCTCCCTCTACCTCCGGTAGACCAACTCCATCTACTGAGCATGCAACACAATGTGGGGAAAGTCGATATCCCGATGTAGCATGGCGATCCTGCAATCCTTATCCAAATAATCTGCCACCCCATGAACAAAACGACTCACCCGAGCCATTTGGTCCCCCACCAACTCTGGAGCATACTTGGATAAATGGGTGAACTCCAATGCGTACTCCTGAACGGACATGTCACCCTATTTCAGATTCACAAACTCGTCCTCTTTGAGCTCCCTCATCTCCTGAGGGAAAAATCAATCCAAAAATACCGCGTGGAACTCTTCCAAACCTATCGGGCCTGCACCCATTGGCCTGACATCTCTCTACTACTTGAACCATATGTGAGCCACCCCCTTTAGCTGATAGGAAGTCAAGTCAACCCACTTCCCACTGTTCACCCCCATAACCTGGGTGATCTTCAGAATCTCCTCACTGAAATCGTGTAGATCCTCGTTCACCCTCGACCCCGTGAATTCAGGAGGGCTCATCCTCAAGAAATCCCTCATCCTAGCTGCCACCGCATTCCCATTCTAAGGGTAATACGCCAGTGTCTGGTTATGAACTTGGCCAGCCATGACCTATGCTAGCATCTGAATCGCTGCCCTAAACTCAGCGTGGGAAACTGGCTTTGGTGCGTGCTCCTCGTGAACGGGTGGGGCTGGCTGATGCTCCTCACCATTGGCACCTTCATGATCATTGCCGTTAACATTTCTTCTAGCGTTCACTCGGCGTGGAGGCGTGATTCTGCAAACACGAACAGCGCGAATTAGAAGGGTAAAGGACTTTTATCGCACTACATAAATCATGAAAGAAGGAAACATTTCCTAAATGTCTCGTAGCCTCTTCGTCATAAGTGTGGTGCGCTTCACACCCATGAAAAAGACTCTACTTAACGCGGCTTTCAGACTCCCTAGGATACTTCAAATCTATGGCTCTTATACCAAGTTTGTCACGATCCGAACGTACGCCCGAATCGTAGACACGGGACAGGGAGCCCCGAGAAACCCCGAGTCAATCCATGGCATGAGCATACGTCTAATTCATTCACATAAGCGGAAGGCTTATCATAATAAAACATAAAAATGACATAATAATAGAGAAAAGACAGTATGTGATCATACATGATGGCTAAATACAACTTATAATCTGAAAAGCCTCTAATCATGAAAGATGGGTTAATGGGACAACACCCCCAACTAACCCTGCAATATTGAAATTGAAAGTGAACAATAGAGCTGAACATATGGCCCTCAGAACGCGAGGACTCACTAAATAAGCTGATAGCTATCTCGGAAGAACTACTAAGGAGGGTGAGCCTGAGAGCCGGGTCCTGTATCATGAAATGATACAACATAGAAAGTATGCGGTCAGTACATGAAATGTACTGGGTATGCAAGGTAAGTAAAGTGGACATTTAAAATATATAAAACTCATAAATGATTAAAAGAGTAGGACATCATGCTCGTATTGTGAACATCATAACATAACATAAGGCTCAAGGTTTTCAAAACAATCGAAATACATTGTAACAATAATCATAAGAGAAAATCTTTACTTAACATGAATTGAGCCAACATACATAATCATAACATGCATAAATCATGAAGAACAATGGGAGATTCTCTTAACCAACATAACCCATATGAGCACACAGGAAGTCTGACCTGTAAACCTAGTTGGGAGGCCGTTCATACCTTGCCAAGGGTAAAACCATGAAGGGCGTGATTCACTATGAAAAGGGCCAATTGATCCTGGGACATTCACAAAGGAGGTCCCAACATACCTACGGTGGCACATAGTTTATGAGATCCGGGGCTTAACCTGAGCCCCGAACCTACTCGGTGTTTGATACTACTCCCAAAACATATATAGTGCTCATAGTATAACATGCATAAATTCATGGGCTAGTAAATCATGATAATCATAAGCATACTTGTATATACGTGAACTAGCCATGAAACAAGGCCTGTGAGTCGGCCAAAACATAAAGTTCAAAAGTTCATACATACTTGTAGATCATGCATATAGCTTGAAATCCATGAAATCATGATAGGTAATTGATTAAATCCATAATTTAGAACATAATTCATGCTGGGCTTATAAATATCATTAATGGAAAAGTAGATCATAAATCGATTCATCACGAGTCATGCATAATTAGGCTTAATTTCATAGAAATCGAAAATCGATAACATTATAAATAATTTAAATCATAAAAGCTAATAAAAAACCCATAGAGTATGACAAGATTCTAAAATCACAAAACCCATTAACTAATCACTAAACTCTCATATAAATCAACTTCAAAACCCCATAAGTTTTTAATAAAATTTTTTATAAAATCATAGAGGATGGGCATGGGTATGGAAGGAACACCCACTGATAGCCGTACATAACTGAAAAAAATTAATTCTTAATCTCCCTTGAATGCCCAAGAAGGAATTGGAAGAATTTGAAGAGAAAGGCCTTGAATTACCCTATGATCACCTCTCTATACTCTTGCATGTATGATTGAGGACTTAGAATAAATTATCTCTCTATAAACCCACCTTTCATAAGCTAAAATGACGTAGTTTGGGGTCTTATAGCATGAAAAAATAAAAAATGCCCTTAATGAATCTACCCTGAAAACTGTCCAGATTGGATCAACGAATGGAACCAATGGGTCATTAGAAGGAAAGATGACCCGTTGTGTTGCTTGTCGTTTGCACTGCTGAGACTTGTCTCCAGAATTGAACAACGTATGGATAGGACGACTTGTCCTTTGAAACAACGGGTCGTTACATCGACCGTTATTTTTCCTTCACAAAATCTAAACCTTCTTACCACGAACATCACCACAACTCATGGTTGCTTCCAACAAGTCGTGGTCTTGATCCGTCATACACACTGGAAATCTTGGCAACCAAATAATGACCGATAACCACCGGTCATTACTTCTCACAACGAGTCGTTGGACGACCCGTTGTATCCCATTTGCTGAACCTAGCCTCCTCCAACGCCTGCTTGCAACAGCTCGTTGTTTCGAACAATGAGTCGTTGTGTCGTCCGTCGTCTCCACTGCCACCTAGACTTCCCTCACCACGACTACATACAATGACCTGTGGTCTGATACCACGAGTCGTTACTTGGCTTGTTCTGTGTTTTTTTTTCAATTTTAGTAGTTCAACTTTTAGCTCCTGGGTCTACTCTAGGCACTTTCGGGGTATTACACCATTCATCATTATACTAGAAGATTTGTTTTTCTCCTCTTGTTAGACAAACAACAAGGTAAGCTAAAAAATTTTTCTCTGACTTTTTGTAAAAAAAAAAAAAAATCTAAATCCACTTTCCTTTAAATTTGAATACAAATACAGATGTTAGTCAAAATAAAAACATCAATAAGAATTAAAAATAAAATTTTTTTCTACCACCAAATAAAAAAATAAAAAATCAAATTCAAGAAGCGAAAGAACCTGCAAGTCAAAGAGAAAGAGAGGGTGGATCAGATATAGAAAAAAAAGTCTGAGCCCTATTTTCTCAAAACAGAAAAATGATCTTGAAAAAGATTACCCAAAATAAATCAGAAAGAAAAAAAATAATTCAACAACAACAAATGACCCGGGCGAGCCACTTTTGCTAAAACTCGAGCAGTTTCTTGAAAACTATTACTAATCCTAAAATTGAATCTCTTCCTCCAATTTCTAACAAACTTATTTATTTCAAAATACTAAACACTCTATGTAACTTTTTTTGTGTTTTGGTACTTGATCTTCAACTGCACTTACCAAAGAAGAAAATAATAATTCTTTGTGAACTTTGTTAGTGCAGTTGTTGTGATGCGAGATGTGATGTCCTTAAAATTTGATATTCTAACCTAAACATATAACAGATAAGTTCTAACCTTACTTTACAATGAAAATAATTTGCATTTGCTAAAAATATAAAGGAGTCACGTGAATTACATGTGCTAAATTTTATTGAAAAATATTTTCTGCAGTGAACGCTTGGTATTTTGTTATATCATTGGCCAATAAATTTCTCTTACATATTTGCATTAAATTCTTTCCGGCAGTTCAATTATGATTTGCTTCTTGATGTGTGGATTCATGATAACCTAATATTTGCATTTGAGTGGAAAAAAAGTTTTACATGTATCAATAACATGTTTCACCCTTGAAATGAACATGTCACCCAATTGTTATGTTGCTTCTCTTTCTGAATGGCCAACCAAAATTAGACCTTCAAGTTTGAAGTTGTTCCCTTGAGTTATGGCTAATAGCACTTACTGATTTATTATCTAAAACTTGAGTGAATCTTGAATTTTCTATAGTTTTTTGAAATGGAGAAGTTATAGAGTTCTTTCAATCTTCTAGCAAATTAAAAATTGCATGTGACATATTTTCTGTATCTTTTTATCTCTATAAGAAAATATATGTTGTTAGTATAATTAAGTTCTGGAGAGATGAAATCTCTGTTGTTTTAATTCTATACGTCAACCTAATTGAGTTGTACCGATGCTATATTTGTATAACTTGCTAGTATTTTTTTACATTTGAAGAGTAAAAAATAAATTTTCTCTAACAAAAAAGAAATCAAATAATTTTTAATTGAATTTTGGTATTGTATTGAATTTTACATAGGTTGAACAAGTGATTAAATTACAACCAACATTAATAAGAGTCACAAAGCTATTCAACAAATTTAATATTTAAAAATATAAGAAAATTCTTATTATTTCATTATTTTACCAAAATAATGAAATCTGTTAATAATCTTTCTTCTTTTTACTTTCTTTTGTTTCATACCTCTCGTGAATTAAGTTGATTTGATTTGTAAAAGTTAAAGCAAAAAATCTTCAACTTAAGATTGTAGAGGAGAAAAAGATTAGAGAATATTTCAGAAAGTACATAAAAAAGGAAGAGAAAAAAAATTATGATGACTTTTAAAGACTCTCATGGGGGTTCGATTCTCCCCTTCCTTTTGACTATTGCAACTCGACTTATAAAAATTCTCTGTCCTTTATCCATCTATCTTGGAGATTTTCAAGAAAAATTATCCTTTTGTTTTTGCGTTGAGCTGATTTTTTAAACTTTTAGTTGCTGAGTTAGTGATAAATTTTTAATTTTTTTTTAAAAATCTGACCTCTATATATATTTGCTTTTGATTACTTTGTTGAGTTTTATTTCTGGTAGAGATTGATCTAATTTTATTTATAGACTAAATATTTTAAACCATCTATATGACTTCACTACTGTAGTCTGCAAGATTCACATTTTTATTATTATAGCTAGCAACTATTTACATCACCTTTTGGATGATAAGAAGTCTGTTAAAGGCATAATAAGAGATATTTATTATTATCGAACTTTTTTAGTCTAGACATGAATAATAGAAGACAATATTCCTTATTAAATAGGATTACACAAAACATAGATAGCTAAGTTCCAGAAAGAAATATCATAATGGAATGATTTTTTTCTTCTTATCTTGGAATAGTGAACATTCCTCCTCTAATCCTATGTATACTTGTATTGTTGCATGCATTAGTCTACAGTTTCTAAATTATCTAATTATTCTTTATGATAATTTGTATTCTTTTATCTAAGGGATGATAAGATATATATTGAAGATCAATGTCATTTATTAGACCTTTGAATTGGCATATGAAATATATGCTACTTGAGTATTTGCCTTGAGTTTTTGCTACTGGAATTGCAGAAGGTACAATCAAAAATTTCTTTAAGGATCTATACCAGCATATCTTGAGGATAAATTCAAATTTAGTATGGCTATGGTATAAACGTAAAGATCGACCTTAAAAACTTTATCAGCCCTTGATGTGTCAAGTGAACCATGACAATAAAATGAGAAGTGACGAGATTTTGACATGGCTTTATAGATGTTGTGTTGGATTACCCATCGAGGAACATGACTGGAGTGAAGTTTCTTTAATCCTAAGATGTCGATTATTACACAATAAATTATTTGCTCACATTCAACAGAGAAATATGGATAAAGTTTCAAGTTAAACTGCAAGTTGTAAATGCTTCTTGAAGTAGTAGATGTGTATTTCTGGTCTGATATTAGAATAAAAGTGTAGTTTCAAATTGAACCTGATCACTTTAATTTGGTATTATGATTTTTATAAAGTACCTAAAGAACTTATTAGTTTATTGAAATATTTTTCCCCTTTAAGTATATATAATAGTTGATTTTTTGTGCAATCATGATACATATTTTCTTTTATCTTTTTCACTTTAATAATTTGTTTTGAGCCATTTAAATAGGGGAATATTTAAATGATATATATAGCGCAAAAGAGAGAGGTGAATTTTCTACAAATAAATATCAAGTTAAAATTAACTAGAATACCTATTCGCCTATTCCCGTCTTTTTATTTTTTCCTTCACCAATAATTTTTATTTATTAAAAAATTTAATTTCACGTAGACGTTTATTTGGTTCCTCTAAAATTTTAAATAGTAAAACCTTTCGAAAGCAAAAGGCTAAATTACGAAATAAAATCAAAGATGATTGATTCAGTAATGAATTATAATATGTTAGTATTATTTTTTTTTTCATTATTAATATTTGTTACTATATAATTTTAAATATAAAGTATGAATGATATATTTTCTTCATATTGTAAATGTCATATTTTTATGACTTGATACTATAAAATATGAAAATATTGGAGCTAACCGAAAAAAATAAATTTATAAAAACATCATTTCATAGAATGAGTGATTTTAAATGATCTTTTACTAGTTTGAGACATAATTCAGAATATATATATATTTTATTGATGGAAGTGATGATAAGGATAAAAAGAAAGGAAAATAGAATAGAATTTCGACAAGATTTCATTCTCTTGTTTAATAAAACAAAACAATTGACAAGCATAGCCAACCCTGATGCTTTTCTTCATAAAGAAGCAGCAAATTCCGAACAAACAAATATAGAATCGCTTTCTGTGCTCACCAAAAGCCATCCTTTTTCTTCTAATCTCATTCTTGATTTTCTTTTCTTCTTTCTTTACACATCATCTTTTACATATAAAAACTAACCCCTGTTTCTGTTTCTGTTTCTGTTCGTACAATCAAAATAATTACTCCCTAAAACTAAAGCTTTCAATCACCAAAACATGTCCACAAGAGAAACCCTTAATAACGGGAACAGGAATTTCCAGCGTTACTGGTGTTATCAATGCCATCGGACTGTCAGGATATCACCCCAAAACCCGTCGGAGACCGTCTGTCCCCGATGTTTCGGCCACTTTCTTTACGAAATTAGCGAGGCAAACCCTACACAAATCTTTGACTTCACTGCATTTGATCCTTCCCCGGAAGCTAGAATTCTTGAAGCTCTAACTCTCATGCTTGATCCTAATCTGTTCAACACCTCTGAAGGCAATGCGGTCCCCATTTTCCGACGGTCGGACGGGACTGAAACTGTGGTACCACCGCTGGACTCTCTCATGAGGCCTACACGTGGACATCAAAGGATTCGAGACTTCTGGTTAAGGCCGAGAAGGAGACACTCGGCTTTGCACAACGATGCAGATGAGTGGACCCCGGAGAGCGGAATTCTAGCGCGTCCGCGTTCATGGATTATTATCCGACCAGAAGGACCTAACCGCCTACCTGGAGAAATGCGGTTAGGTCCACCTGGAGTGAATGATAGAGATTATTTCACAGGTCCAGGCCTCGAAAACCTAATAGAAGAGTTAACTCAGAATGATCGGCCAGGTCCGGCACCGGCGCCCGAGCCGATCATTGGTTCTATTCCGACGGTGGTGATTGCTCCAGCACATTTAAGGGAGGATTCAGAATGTCCAGTTTGTAAGGAAAAGTTTAAAGTAGGTGGAGAAGCAAGAGAGTTGCCTTGCAAACATATATATCACTCGGATTGCATTGTCCCTTGGTTAAGGCTTCATAATTCTTGCCCGGTTTGTCGGAATCCTTTGCCAGTTTCTGCTGAAACACTGATAGACAGTTCGGATAATTGTCCGGAAGAAGGTACGAATAGACAGCGGCGTTGCTTCAGGCTTAGGCAAATGGCAGCATCTCTCTGGCCATTTCGTTCGAGGTATCGCCCTCTGCGTAACCAAGGTGAGAGCTCATCGTGAAAAATGAAAAGAAGATTTAAATAAGACGTTTAACAATTAATGACCTTAGAGCCGAGGTGAATGATCTTGAACTTTTAACGTTGATTGTCGCATGTGTAAAACTTTCAAGATTAATTAACAAACCTTTTAGTGTCCAAAATTCAAGAGGACATCTTTAGTTACGATGTAACTTTTTATTTAAATCTTTTATCTTATTCATGTGGTCGAAGGGTTATGCTTTTTATGTTAAATTTGAGGGTTTTATTGTGATTCAAAATAAAGTGACGCTCTAATTATACCCATATGGTATTTGAGGATTGTTTCTAATCAAAATCTGGTATTCTAAAGAATGCAAAACGAAAAGGAAAATGAATATAATTCTCATTTATAAGGAAAGTACCCCAAGCATAGCAAAAATAATTACAAAAAGGAATTATTTGAGATGTACCTTTCGACGTGATCTAATAAGGCGGGGAGAAAAGTCAAATAAGCAAATTAAAGAAGTAAGGGGTTGTTTGATTTGGTTATGATTTATAAATTTGGGTTATTTTTGTTATTTTGATTTAAAATATAGGTGTTTGAATTTTTTTTTTAAAAAATTTATTCAAACATATAAAAATGCTTAAAAACATGTTAATCCGAACACGCTTTGAGATGAATCTTTTAATTTTTTTTGTAAATTCAAATTTCTGCACGAAAGAGATACGGAAAAAAAAAAAAATCCTTTTTATACCTCTTTTGTACTTTTCCCCATTTTCTCTTCTCCTTTTTTGATATATAAATAGATTTTGGTAATTTAAAGAAAAAAAAATTACTCTCTACCTACAGATGAACCATCGTGTAATATTCTTTAGCGAATAAAGGGGCTCACCTACACCTGAAACAACAGAAGCAGAGGTGCTACCACAAGACAACTATTGGTGTAACCGATGGGGCTGGCGGAGTGCAGTGAAGAAGAAAAGAAAAACGAAGAAAGGAATTAAGAAATCAAAGAATTTGAAAAGATAAACAGAAATCATCGATCATGGAGTTTCTTAATTTTTATAACTGAGATATTACTTTGTGTTACTTTATGTATAAATGTCTGTTTTTTTTTTTTAATATTTTTTTATTTTTTATAAAGCCAGCTCCAAAAGTTGGTCCAACCGACTCGTTACCAATGTATAAGCCAGGGTAGGAAGTATATAATTTCAAATTTGTTATATATTGAGCAAAATAAAACTCTTTATTCAATGTGCTGGACATCTTACAAGATGAAATTGTTTTCCCTTTGAAACACATGGAAACTTGTTAAATAGTTACCAAGAAAATGACAATACTAGTCCCTTATGTTTCAAGTAGATCTAAAGTAGTTCTTTAAATACATTTTCAAGCATTTCTTTTTATCCAGAATTTTTGGTATCCCACAAATATCTGAACAAATTGTCTTTTAAATTTGTGAACAATGTAAATCTCGCACTCACACATAGTGGGTCAATTCTCATTAATTTCTATTATGTAACTTTCATCTGACTATTAGATCGTGTGATCAGTGCATTTTTTGAGAGCTTCATTGCTATACATCTGTTAAGAATGTACAACATCTCAATCAATGAAACTTAGAGTAGATTATAGTATGAAGTACCCTTGATCAATTATCACATTCATATTGCTCACAATATCTATCTTAAATTTAAGTTCATCATTATGTTCTTGTCTCAAAACAAACATAAAGGGTCGGTCAATGAACACAACTAATGTGATAATACTTAATGATCTTTCTCACATCATGATTATCTTAATTTCAATGTGATATGCTTTTCTAGATATGTTCCGCCAGACCGAATCAAGCATTATCTCTTGGCAATATTCTCAGATAGCAAACACCAAATTGAATCTCAAGAAATTGATCAGAGTCACGAGGGTACAGTGTAAAAAATATTACTTATAATTTTTGGGGCTTCACACGATAACAAATAGAGATTTAAACTTGTATCGCCCTTATGGGTCATCATATTTATAAATGGTATGAAACATGTATCATAATATCAACTCCTTTCCCATAGAGCATATATTTTTTCAAATTAAATACTGTGCAGATGATAGTTTAGACAACTCATGTCTAACTTTGAGCTCATAAATCTATTCAATTATTTTATTCATCAAAAAACTCACACTTGGCATTAAAAACATACTAACTCATTTTAATCACATATGATTAAACACAAAACAAACGACATTCTTATTATAAACTTTCGGCTCTCTTTTATCATCACTTCTGTTAATAATTAGTTTATAATTGTCTCATCTCTATCTATCTCTTAGACAATAGAAGTGATTGCCTGTTTGAATAGGCCAATCTTTTGGTTTGCCCGACATACTTCTTATATTAATATGTACTATGCATTAAAAATATTATATGAATATAAACCAACAAGTATGAATAATTAGGCATAAACTAACATTAACTTAAATAATGCAAATTTACATAAACATGATTGGGAAAATAAAAATATAAATATATTAGCATCTACGCAAACCCAATGACTTCACATGTCTTTCATAAGCATAACATGCTATGGGTTTCATTAAGGGATCTGCTATTATTTGATGCGTAGATATGTATTTCACATTCAATTTCTTTTGTATAATCATGTCTCTTACAAAATTATACTTAATATCAATATGTTTTATTTCTCCATGGTACCTGGGATCCTTTGTATAGGCTATTGCAGCTTGACTATCACAATTGATGCTCACTCGCTCAATAGTATTATTATTCACGCCCAAGTGCTTCATAAAATGTTTAAGTCAAATAGCTTCTTGAACAGCTGCTGAAAGTGCTATAAATTCAGCTTCCATTGTTGATAAGGCTATGCATGATTGCTTATTGATACTCCATGATTTAACTCCATTATTAAGCAAGAATACATGTCCAGAGGTGGATTTTCTTTCATCTAGATCTCCTTCCAAATTAGCATCAATGTAGTCTTTGAGTTGTAGATCATTTCCTTGATAGCATAAGAAATAGTAAACTATATCTTTAAGATATCTCAATATCCTTTTAACTGCTTTCCAGTGTTGCTGTCCTGGGTCAGATTGATATCTGTTAAGCTAGCCCAACATCATAACAGATATTAGATTTAATACACATCATAGCACACATTAGCCTTCTAATTACATTGGCATAAGGAATCTTTCTCATTTGTTCCTTCTTTTATTGAGTGTGTGGGCACATCTTTCGACTTAAAGCTTTGCTTTTAGAAATAGGAGTGTTTATGAATTTGCAGTGTTGCATGTTAGAATGTTCAAGAACTTTCTTAATGTAGGGTTCTTGTGAAAGAAATAATAATCTTTTTAAATGATCTCTTGAAATCTTAACTCCAAGAATGTATGATGCTTCACCCATATCTTTCATCTCAAATGTAGATGATGACCGCTTTTTTTTACATACTCTATGTCACTTGCAGCTATAAGTATGTCGCCTACATACAGTGATAAGATCACAAACTTATATTTAGATTTTTTGATATACACCTCAATGGTCTTCATGAACCATAATAAAATCATATGATATGATCGCATTATGAAAACGTAAATAGCATCATCTAGAAAATTGTTTAAGGCCATAATCGACCTATGAAGTCTGCATATTTTATGCTCTTTGCTATTCTTTAGGAATACCTAAATGTTGTTCCATATAGATTATTTCTTCTAATTTTTCATTGAGAAAAGCTATTTTACATCCATTTGATGCAGTTCAAGATTTAAATTAGCCACTATTGAATAAGAAAAATGTACAACAGGTGAAAACGTTTCTTCATAATCAATTCCTTCTTATTGTGTGTAACCCTTAGTTACAAGACGAGCTTTAAATCTCTCAATACTACCATCAGCCTTACACTTTATTTTGAGAATCCACTTGTTTTCAATAACTTTACAACCCATAGGCAAATTAACATATTCCCATACTTGATTTGATTTTATTGACTCCATCTCCTCCTTCATTGCTTTTAACTATTTTTCCTTAGTAGAGCATGTAAGAGCCTCATTTATGTTTTGTGGCTTTTCTTCATCTTGTGGAGTAATTATAAATGCTTCTCTTTTAATCTCAAAACAACGATGAGAACTTGTGGATGACTCATTCGTCGAGGTTGAGATTGATAAATTGAATTATCAATTGGTAAGTTACTCCCACTCTGACTAGCAATATTCATAGGATTTGATTTAGATGGTGTACTCTGTGAAAATAGAAACAGATCCATTATCATCAAACTGGTTCCTATCAAATCCATTTGAATGTCTATAGCGGAAGCAGTTTGGTCCGTAGTTTCATAAAGAGACAATTCTTGACCTATCTCACCCTGTTTAGAAAAATCATTTTCTATGAATTAAACATTACGTGATTCAACTTCAATTACTGTGTCATTATCTTGTTCACCTATGAACACCTAACCTTTATATTGTTCAGAGTATTATATTGTCATGCCCTACCTTGGGAGGCATGACTGGCACCTAGTGCCACACTGAAATCTGACTAACCTGGCTAGGCTTAATCACGTCTGGTGCATGCCTGCAACTCACTTCAAGAAAACAACGAGTTATATCTTGGCTGTAAATACAACTTCCGACCGACAAGACCGTATAACTACCTGTAAATAAAAACAACTACCCAACAACAAGCAATAAAAGGGGATCCTATGCGGGCTGACAAGACCACCATGCTGTCTAGTTATAACTGAAATGAAAATCAGATAACTATAACTATACTATAGCCGACAAGGCCACTATCTAACAGCTAAACAAGGCCCCACACGACCATCACATGAAATAAAACATATATAGGCCTCACACGTCCAACAACAAACTAATCACAAGGAATCTATAAATCTGCAAGCCTCTAGGAGTGGAATAATGGTCGAGACAGGGTCCTGACCTACCTATAAACTATACAATCAAAAGAGCAAACCTTCTAGGTAATCAGCTCTGGAGGAGGGGAGCTAACTGTACTGCTGACTCTAGCTAAAAGCTAAGAAGGTCCTATTCCACGTCTATCCGCACCTGCAGGCAAGTAATGCAGCGCCCCAAGGATGTGCGTTAGTATAATATGTACCAAATATGTAAGGCAGTAATAGAAAATAACTGAATAAACTCAAAATGTAACTGAGTTGAAGAGATAGGGGTATAACCTGAATAACTTAACTTCTTGCATGTCTAATCTATTAGTAAATAATGCAAACAAGAACCTTATCTGGCCCCCATAAGCCTGAAGGTACAAACAACACAGAATAACCCACTCAGGATCCCCATAAACCCTGACGAGCACACTTCAATCTATATACCCCTAACAAGGTCAAAATGAGTCAACTAGTAACTATAGCCAACCTACCGGTCCCTTAGGTCTCCAACTGAGCCCACTCGGCCCCTGAACTGTAGCTGTGTCTGAGTCCAGTGGACTCCTGACCTGCACCCTAGGCACCAGGCTCGACGGGGGTGTGATGACGATATGACATAGAACTGGTAGTACAACCATGTAATGGACTGTATAAGGCCCTTAGGCCTCATCATTGTCCCTTGGAATGTCATATCTCTCCTTATATAGGGAAAAGTCAATTCCAAACTAAACATAAAGTACTGGTCTCAGCTAACAGCAACAGCTAATCACAAAAACAATACTTCTGGCTCCTTTACTAGGATTCAAACTGTATTATAATGCTATAGAAACTAACTTGCCGAAGGAATTCTCCTTAACATACCTTAGCTGCTGATTCCCGATTATCTGACGAGTTTCAATTTGTATTCAACAACTCTTTCCAAATAAAACCGTAATGTTGGGAGAAAGAGACTAATTTCAATACCAAATTCGGCTTAAAATGATAACCTTTAATACTAATGGCAACTATAATTCAACTACATAAAATACGGCCGAAAACCTATAGTTTCCCGAAAGTTTAGAAGGGAGAAATGCTTACCTAAAGCCTGTGACCGTATAGGAATCAATTAGGAGCAATTCTGACAACTTCTACTCGGTGGAGTTTCGATTTGCCAGGCGTATTTTGAGAAAATAGCTCCGTAGTAATGTTCCCTACAGGCTTAGAACTCGACGCTTGAAGTTAATATGAATTTAGATGGCATTTGGTAGCGTAATCGGATGAAAAACTATCGAAACCCTCGAGTTATACTCTCTCTGGCTGAAGGAAAATGTTGATAAATGATTCGAAATTAAAGGAGGGCCTTTATATATATTGAGGGCAATGGCCTGGGGGCGCCTCGTGCTGGCCATCGCGGTAACCCCAGTGCCACCGCGCCTCTCAAGGCATCAGCAGGCTTGGCGCGTTGCGCTGGCCAGTGCGCTGTTGGCTGGCGCATCGCGATGTCCCTGCGCGTGTTGGTTCCGTCCAACCCCGCTCCCGAGACTTTTCTACACTCATTGTACTCTCTTTATACATCCCAAATCCACGCGTACACTTACTAATCATTAGCATTTACAGGGTGTAACATCCTCCCCCCAGGAACATTCGTCCTCGAATGTCATTCTCAGGCTTAAAGGAGTTAACTCTATTAACTAAGATTTAGAAAAATTTAAGCAGAGTCTCCTCTATAATATGGACTATTCAGAAACCTGAAACGCAGAAAAGTCCAACATACACGCCTCACAGGACGCTATACAACCATTATACAATAAAAATGGGTAGACAAACAACAATATTGATAACATAAGCAGTAAAATAATAGCTGAGCAACAACCTCACCTTAACTGCATAATTTGGATCAATCCTGGAACAGGTGAGGATATTTAGAGTTCATATCATCCTCAGCTTCCAAGGTCATCTCTTCTTTATTCCTGTTCCTTCATAATACTTTAACAGAGGTGACATCTTTTATTTTCAACCTACGAACCTGCCTCTAATATGGCCAGTGGAACCTCTTCGTAGGCCAACTCCTCAATAACCTGGACGTCCTCGATTGGCACAACTCGGGACGGGTCCCCTATACATTTTCAAAGCATTGACACGTGAAAGACTGGGTGAACAGATTCTAACTCTGAGGGTAAGTCTAACTGATAAGCCACTTGGCCTATTCTTCGGAGGATCCGATATGGCCCAATAAACCTAGGGCTAAGCTTGCCTTTTTTACCAAACCTCATTACGCCCTTCATTGGCGAAACTTCAGAAACACCCAATCACCAACACTGAATTTTAGGTCTCTATGCCGCATATCAGAGTAGGATTTCTAGAGACTCTGAGATGTCAGCAATCACTCTCTGATAAGCTTTACTTTCTCCTTTGACTGGTGGATCATGCCATGTCCTACTAATTCTGACTCCCCTACTTAAAACCACCCGATAGGGGATCTGCATTTCCATCCATATAAGGCCTCATAAGGTGCCATTTGGATTGCCGAATGATAATTTTTGTTATAAGAAAATTCAGTAAGGGGTAAATGCTCATTCCAACTACCCCCAAAGTCTAACACGCCCATAGCATATCCTTGAGCGTCTGAATTGTTCATTCTGCCTTCCCGTCTGTTTGAGGATGAAAGGCTATACTCAGATTAACCTGTGTTCCTAAGCCTTTCTAAAATGATTGCCAGAATCTAGCTGTGAATTGTGCCCCTCTATTAGAAATGATAGATGTTGGGACACCATGTAATCGAACTATCTCTCTGATATACAATTCAGCATAGTCCTCGGCTGAGAAGGTGGTCCTGACTGGTAGGAAATAAGATGATTTCATTAATTTGTCAACAATCACCCATATAGAATCAAATCTGCGCTTGGTACGGGGTAACCTTGTCACAAAATCTATATTGATTGCTTCCCATTTCCACACAGGTACCGCTATCTCTTGGGTCAATCTGTCGGGTTTTTGATGTTCCACTTTTACTTGCTGACAGTTAGGGCATTGTGCTACAAATTCTGCTGCACCCTTTTTCATTCCCGGCTACCAGTAAATCTCTTTTATATCATGATACATCTTTGTTGAACCTGGATGAAGAGAATAACGAGAATAATGTACCTCCGCCATGATCTGCTGGTGAAGTCCTGCCACATCTAGAATGCAGAGACGACCCTTACATCTCAAGACCCCGTCTTCTGTCAATTCAAATATCGCTAACCCACCTTGTTGAACCTTATCTCTGAGTTGTACCAGGTTAGGATCTTCATACTGCCACTTTTTTACCTCTACAACCAGGGATGATACTGCAGTATGTTGAATCACTGCCCTACTGTCTCCCTAATATACTATTCGGATGGCTAAGCTGGCTAACTGGTGCAATTCTCGGGCCAGCTCTAGCTTTTCGGGCCTCAGATGCACTAAGCTCCCCATTGATCTACGACTAAGGGCATCCTCTACGATATTAGCCTTCCCTGGACGATATAAAATATTCATGTCGTAGTCCTTCAATAATTCTAACCAACGACACTACCCTAGATTCAACTCTTTTTGTGTAAAGATGTACTGGAGGCTCTTATGATCAGTAAAAATGTCCACGTGCACCCCATACAGGTAATGTCTCCATATCTTTAAGGCGTGAACTACTGCCGCTAACTCCAGATCGTGAGTGGGATAGTTCTTTCCATGCTTCCTAAGCTGCCTTAAAGCATAAACAATTACCTTACCATGTTTCATCAGAACACACCCTAACCCAACGCCCGAAGCATCACAGTATACTGCATAACCCTCTGAACCTTCCAGCAAAGCTAGTACGGGAGCTGATGTCAATCTATTTTTCAACTCCTAAAAACCCTGTTCACATGCTTCAGTCCAGTGAAATTTAGCTGCTTTCTGAGTTAACTTGGTCAAAGGCACTGATAGAGTAGAAAATCCCTCTACAAATCTTCTGTAATACCCTGCTAACCCCAGAAAACTGCGTACCTCAATTGGAGTTGTAGGTCTAGTCCATGTCTTTATTGCCTCAATTTTCTGCGAATCTACCTGAATACCAGCATCCGACACAATATGACCCAATAAGGCTACCGAATTCAGCCAGAAATCACATTTAGAAAATTTTGCATACAACTGGCGATCCTTGAGAATTTGGAGCACTGTTCGCAAATGATCTCGGTGTTCTGCTTCAGAGGGGGAATACACCAGAATGTCATCAATGAATACTATCACAAACAAGTCTAGATATGGTCTGAAGATATTTTTCGTTAAATCCAAGAACACTGCTGGGGCATTCATCAACCCGAAGGACATAACCAGGAATTCAAAATGACTGTACCTAGTCCTAAAAGCTGTCTTTGGAATATCTCTTCCCGGACCCCCACCTGGTGATACCCTGACCTTAAGTTGATCTTAGAGAAATACTTATCCCCTTGTAGCTGATCAAACAAGTCATCTATCCTGGGAAGCGGGTATTTATTCTTGATGGTAACCTTAGTTAACTGCTGTTAATCTATACAAATGCAGAGGGAGCTATCTTTCTTGCTTACAAACCAAATCGGTGCACCCCACGGTGATGTAATCGGCCTGATGAAGCCCTTATCCAGCAGATCTTTCAGCTGTTCCTTCAATTCTCTGAGCTCAGTAGGAGCCATTCAGTACGGAGGGATGGATATAAGCTGAGTACCTGGTAATAGGTCGATAGCAAAATCGATTTCCCGTTCTTGGGGAATACCAGGAAGTTCATCTAGGAACACATCTGGAAATTCATTGACTACTAGAATGGAATGAAGAGTCAGGGATTCTGTGTGAACATCCTGAACCCTGATGATATGATAGATGCATCCCTTTGTTATTAACTTTCTCGCCTGAAGATAGGATATAAACCTACCTTTTGGCGTAGCTGCGTTGCCTTTCCACTATCGCATTACCTCCCCTTGAAAGTGAAATCGGACAATCTTGGTCCAATATTCTACATTGGCATAACATGGTGCTAGCCAATCCATACCCATAATTGCATCAAAGTAATCATTTCTAGTTCCACTAAATCCGCCGAAGTTTGGCGAACAACAACCTCTACTGTGCAACTCCGATAGATCCCTTTAGCTATAATAGAATCACCGACGGGCGTGGACACTGATAAAGGTCGCTGAAGCAATTCTAGCATTACACCGAACTTTCAGGCTACTAGCGGTCTAACATAAGATAAAGTGGAAACTGGGTCTATCAAAGCATACACAGAATGAGAATAAATGTCCAGCATACCTGTCACAACATCCGGAGACGACTTTGACTCCTATCGCCCCAGTAAAGCATAGGTGCGATCCGGACTGGTGCTTGAACTTTATGCCATTGACCTGCCTCGACCTCTATCGGTTGGAGTTGAGGGCCTACGCCCTACTGGAGATGTTGGGGCATGTGACCTTACTAAAGATCTATCTTGTCGGTCCCGATCACTCTGACCTCTGGCTGGATAGTCTCTCGTTATGTGATCCTCTTTTCCACAAGTGTAACATGTAGTAGAACCATACCTGTATGCCCCAAGATGACATCGACTACAAATAGGGCAAGGTGGCACAGTGAGTCTACTCTGCTCTAACCCTCTCTGCTGTTGCAAACCCGATGGCCGTGAGCTCTCGCTGGTTCCTGACTTCCCCAAGATGGCCAGGTCTACCACCCTTCTGCTGTTGTGGAGGTGGTGGTCTGGGTGGTTTACCTGATAGTCGTGGCCTAGGTATGCCCTAAAACTCTGCCTGAGTGTCACTAGGCCTAGCCTTGCGGCGTTGCTCCTGATTTGCCCTCTCTATCTCCCGCTGCCATTGCCTGATCCCCTCAATATTCAGAGAAAATGCCTAAATACGGGCAATATGCATGTCCTCCCGCAGAGTAGCTATAACATAAGTCTCCACGTACTCTGGAAGTAGCCCCATAATGAACCGATGCACCCTGTCTTGCATACTATCTACAAAAGCTGGTGCATATCGGGCCAAGGAGTCAAATATCATAGCATACTCCTAAACACTCATCAAACCCTGCTCCAGATGCAGAAATTGATCTACCTGGGCCTGTCGGATTTCTCACATCAAATAGTGGTCCAAGAAGGCCTCTGAAAAGCTGGACCAAGTCGGAGGGCGAACATGTCTACCTTGGGACCTCTCCCAACTCTCGTACTATAACACTGCTATGTCCCGTAACTAAAATACCGCTAATCAACCGGCTCCGCAGGCATGGCATGCATTACCCTGAAAATCCACTGAAGCTGGTCCAAAAATTTCTGAGGGTCCTCATCTCGGTTTGTCCCCGTGAACTGCGGGGGACTCAGCGCAAGAAACTATCAAACCCTCAAACTACCAGGTCCTCCCGAAGATTCAGCAACCATGGGTGCCACTAGCTGACGGTGCGTAGCCATCATCTGAGCTAACATGAAGACAGTGCTCTTGAACTCCTGGTTTGATGGTATCGGTATAGGAGATGCTGGAGGTGTTGCCAACACATCTGACGCTCTGGACGGCTCCTGGCATGGCAGAGAGTGCTGGAGAGACCGAGATGAAGTCTCCAGATCGCCCTAAGATCGGGCTGGCTTTGACCGGAGCACCCTGCTAATTCCTTCTCCTGTGCGATGTCTAACTTCCTGCCAGTCGTGGTCTGTCGTGTGTCCGACATTTCTATATAGACAAGTAGAATATAGTAAGCTTAGGGACTCAACGCTATACAGTACAAATCTATGGCACTACTAGAAAAGAAAGAAGAGTAACCACCCTAACATGCCTCGCAGCCTCCTGTCTATAGAATATGGTGCACAACACATCCCTAGACAGGATTCTACTTGACACGGCTTGAAGACTCCCTGGGATACAATCTACTTTGATATCAAGTTTGTCACGACCCATCTTGGGAGGCATGACTGGCACCTAGTGCCACACTAGAATCTGACTGACTTGGCTAGACTTATGCACGTCTAGTGCATGCTTGCAACTCACTTCAAGAAAACAACGAGTTATATCTTGACTGTATATATAGCCTCCGGTCGACAAGGCCGTATAGCCACCTGTAAACCAAAATAGCTAACCAACAACAAGCAATAAAAAGAGATACTATGCGGGCCGACAAGACCACCATGCTGTCTAGTTATAACTGAAATGAAAATTAGATAACTATAACTATACTATAGCTGACAAGGCCACTATCTAACAGCTAAACAAGGCCCACACGAAATAAAACATATATAGGACCCACACGGCCAACAACAAACTAACCACAGGAAATCTGTAAATCTGCAAGCCTCTAGGAGTGGAATAATGGTTGAGACAGGGCCCCGACCTACCCATAAAATATACAATCAAAAGAGAAAACCTTCTAGCTAATCAGCTCCAGAGGAGGGGAGCTTGATCGTGGACAAAATAGCATGCCTGAGTGATGCTTTATAACTTAGTTTTGTCTTGTTTATCGAATTAATTATATGCATTCTTATGTGATTTTATGTAAATGTGAATATATACTAACCGACATGATTAGTCCTTATTTTTGAAGGTTAATAATGCATTTGAGGAACTAATTCATGATTTGGTGAAGTGGAGGAATGGAATCAAGAGCAAAACGTGAAAGTAAACAAGAAAACATGCAATAACTGGTACCCTGCACGATAGGGGCCATGGCACGCTGCCAACGCGGCAACACTTGGCCAAAAATTGCATTTTCTGGCACATTCCAGTGAGGGTATGCGTTACCTCCATGTCACGGAGGTCAAGTAGGGCGTTCAGCTCTGTGACACGTTGCTGTTCCACCACAGGCCAAATTTTGCATTCTTTCAGCATTGTATAAATTGAACCCTTAGCTCCAAAAATCATTTTGTCACGATTTTATTCTGAATAACCACCTAGGAGTGAAGGGAGAAGTGGGAGAACTCACCTAGGGTTCATCAATTTCATCTTATCATCTACCAATTCTTGTAAGTATGTTATTTTAACAATGTTTTCCTATAATTTTACGAACATGAGTGGCTAGAACCCTTCCTCTAGGGTTGAAGCCATGAGTTATGAGTGTGTTTTTATGAATTTGCTTTGGAATTAAGTTATTGATTGTTGTTTTGTCTTGCATTCTTAATTATGGTTGTTTTTATGATTGATCACCATGAAAACACACACGTTAAACTTAGGCAAATGCTTGATAAAGAAAACCTAGGGAAGAACATAAGAATGTAGGGAGCAAGTTCTTGTCTTTTGATAAGATTTTGTGGTTAGGATAGAAGTATACCTAATACCTTGCTTGGTTGATAAAATGGGAAGAGAGAAAGACACCGGCTTAGATTTGTCACTCCACCACTCGCAAAAGTAGTTGTGAGGCTAAGTTTGGTTAAATGGTTGGAGGTACGAAAGTACCCTAATCAATGGCATAACCCCATAAACCATATCCACATAGTTAATTGCCCACGAACTAGAATTAGCATCCTCGCTCACAATGTAGTAGTGAGGCTAGTTTGTCGTGTTTAGAGGTTCGGAAGACCATGAACATGCAATTCTAACTATGTGAGACGACAATTGATAGTTTCATACTGAAACCATTTCAAATCGTAGTATCACATGATTATCCGGCTTTAACTCTATGTTGCTCTTTGAATGAATTAAGAGTATTTCATTGACCACAATTAGACTTAAGTAAACTCTATCGAAAATTTTTATAATCAACACTTGCGGTATTTAATATCACACTTGAACTTGATAGTCAGCTGAATTGGCCCAGTCCCTGTGGGTTTGACATCCGGCTCTTGAAAAGGGCCACTATATTACTTGTACGACCCGTACACTTGCGGGCACACCAAGTTTTTGGCGCCGTTGTCGGGGACTCAACGAAGTTTTGATAATTTATCTGTTTTTGTATGATTTTTAAATTTCCTTAAGTGTTGAGAAACTTGGTCTTAGTCTTATTATTTGCAGGTGACAGGTTGTCCTGCCGAGCTGGCTAAAAATAGAGAGCTTGTGGACCATTGTTTGAACCTGAATGTCAAATCCATTTGCGAAGGAGAGTAGCTCTAGAGCAAAAGTTGAAGAGACTTCAAGAAAAGGTACAACAACAACCACCCGCGGGACGAGCACAATTGTCATCGGAAGCAATAACAGCTAGACCAGTTCGCTAAGTGGCAATCCCACTAGCGACGAATGTGACCTCTAGCATCCAGAAACCGGAGCCTGGAGGGAACTTTGAGCTTAAATAGAACATGGTGCAGCTGCTACATTCTAGTGCTCAATTCACTGGGATGGAACATGAGGACCCGCAACAGCACTTACAGAACTTTCTCGAGATTAGTGACACGTTTGTCCCCACCGGCGTGTCCCCAGATTATGTCCGACTGACCCTCTTCCCATTTTCATTGTTGGGAGAGGCGAAAAAGTGGCTGAACGCTGAGCCACCGAACTCCATAACTTCGTGGGATGACTTGGCTAAGAAGTTCCTTATCAGATTCTTTCCTTCAGGCAAGACTGCAAAGTTTAGAAGTGAGATATTAAGTTTCAAGCAGAGGCCTGATGAGAATTTATATCTGGCTTGGGAAAGATTCAAGTCATTGTTGAGAGACTGTCCCCATCACAGCAATCAATTGAAGTGCTGGCACATACCTTTGTAGAAAGTCTAGACCCACACACGAAAATATTACTAGACTCTGCATCGAGTGGGCAAGCCTTGGAGAAGACTTATGATGAGTTGTATACTTTGTTGAACAGAATTGCTCAAGGAAATCCAGAGTGGTACAGCGAGTCATCGGGAGGGGCAGGAAAGAGATCAGGGTTGATAGAGGTAGATGGAATGAATGCCTTGGCAATGCAGTTAGCTTCGTTCCAGCATCAGATGATGACTCAGTTCAATAAACTGAGTATGAACCAACAACAAGGCCAGGTTAATGCAGTTCAGCAAGCTCCTAGTTGGTGCAAAATTTGTGGTAACAATGGGCATAATGCAGAATCTTGTGTAGCCAATCCGGAGTAAGTCGATTTTGCTGGTAATGTGCAGTGCAACAATCAGAATTTTGGAACCAGTTACAATAGAAATTGGCAGGGCCACCCTAATTTTTCTTGGGGTGGAAACCAAAAGAAGAGTTATATGCAACCTCAACAACAATAGTATCAGCAGAATAGGTAGAATGATGGTCAAGTGAGCAGCAACATTGAGGAAACATTACAGAAAATCATGGATACCCAGACTCAGTTAGCAGAAAATCAGGCGAGGATGGAAACAGACTTAAAGAATCAGCAAATGGCCACCCGCAATCTTGAAAAACTAGTGGGTCAGATAGAAGCTGCTCAAAACATGAGATCGCAGGGGGGGATTACCAAGCGACACGGATCCTAACCCTCGAAAGATCAATGCCATCAGTCTGAGAAGTGGCAAGCAATTAGCTGATTGATCACGGGCAAAAATAACATGCCCGAGATACGCTTTATGACTTAAATTAGTCTTGTTTATCTAAGTTATTGTATACATTTTCATGTAATTTTATATGAAGTGAAGATATATGCTAACCAACATGATTAGCCTTTGTTTTGTAGGTTTTGATGGCTTTTGAGTAACTAATCTATGAGTTGGTGAAGTAGAGGCTTGGAAACGGAATTAACACGCGAACGTCGGCAAAGAGGAGGCACAAAACAGCCCACCTGCGCGTCGGCAACGTGCCACGGCAGGCAGGCTGATCACAACAGCCCACCTGCATGTTGGCAACGTGCCACGACAGGTTGGCTGCGCGACCAAGAGGTGTCAACGCGCTGCCCAAGCAGCGTGACACGCTGCCAACGCGGCAGGGTGCTGCCGGGGCCAATTTCGGGTGAATTCCAGAGAGCCTTCGCGTTAGTGGCGTGTCACGGAGGCAGTGCTTCGCGATGCACTCCGTGACACGTTGCTTGTTATTCCGGGAAAAAGTCCTACTACTATAAATAGCACACTTAGGTTTTATTTGAGATATTCTGACTTGGTGGAGCAAGAACGTGGGTTACAGACAGTTGAGGGACGAAAATATCAGGGTTTTTTCTCTCTTTCTTTCTTCTTTAATTCAATTGCTTGTATGATTAACACTCATTTAAAGATGTTTAATCCACAAATGAGTGGCTAATTCCTCTTCTTGCTGAGGTTATGAACAATTGTGATGAAATGTGATCATTGATTCTTTGGTTTTTCATCTTTTCTTCCATGTTGTTCTATTAATTCTTGTTCTTACTGCATTAATGTGTGGCCTACGTTAATGTATATCTAAATAGTCCGGTTTCACTCGAGAGAGCAAGAAAATGGAAAGTTGTGAATTAATAGGATATGTTCTTTACTTGGTTTGGGAAAATTGAGTCTTGATTTGCTTTCAGGATAGAAATACACCTGAAAGTCGTATTAGTCAATTTAGGAACCGGAATTGTATGGCTAGAACATGAATTGCATTTAATCACAGAAATGTAGGTGGATGGTTCGTGATTCTTAAGTGAGGTTAAATACGAGAGTTTTAATCTCTTGGCAAATGTTCTTGGCTAGCAACTGGAGGAAAAGATTAACCAAGTTCTGATGATAATTAATTTCATTACATGTTCGTTTAACCTCAGCATGCTCTCATTCATAGTTCAGACTCAAAGTAGATAATTGTTTTTAGCTTTAGTATAAAAATTATAAAACAAAATATCAAACTTTTGGTTACACTGTTGTATGCATTTTTAGAAGTAAAATATAGTACACTTGAGCAGATTGTACTTCATCCAAGTCTCTGTGGGATCGATACTTGGCTTACTAAAGCGACTTTACTACTTGTTCGACCACGTGCACTTGCGTGTCGTTTTATACCCCACAAATCACGCGAACAAGTTTTTGGCGCCGTTGCCGGGGACTGGGCAATTGGTGAATTTGTTTTAAGTGTTAATTTATTATATTTTTATTTTCTTAGTGCTGACAACTTGGTCTTAGTGTTTGTTTTAATTCTTTTTCATTTTATTTTTTTTCTTTTTCGGATACCCTTATTGACATGACATCGTGGAATACAAATGGTTTACATGGTGGATACTCATATTTTGGAGAATCTTGTCTGAATTGCGGAGGACACCACTCGTGGCAACACTGTAACACGTGCAATATATGTGGTGGTCAAGATGGCCATTGGGATGGCTGTCCGAATGCATATTCCCCTCCCCCAAGCCCCTACTATGATCCTTCTGTTGTTTTTTATGAATATAGGCATGCTGAAAATGAGGACTTGGGACGCCAAGCTCGAATAGAAGACATGCTGAAACAACTCTTGGAGCAATCAGAAGCAATGAAGGAGGCAATGGCAGTATTGAGAATTCAGCAAGAAGAGAATGCAGAGGCTCTAGAAAGGATGAGCGTCACATTCACGGAGATGATTGCTGAGGCTGAAGCTTGTGATAAATTGCAGGTAACATTTTTAGCGGATATTCAAGAGGAACTACAAAAGGAAGACAAGGGTGAATTTTTGGATGAAGCCCAACAATTAGAATCTTTTGAGTGTCCCCGTGATGGGCTCACACTTATGGAAAATCCATTCATGGAAGAAGAGATAGAGTATCCCCCATTTGACATTAATGGAGAGATAGATGTCGATGCTGAGAAGGTGTTTACAAGTAAGGAGGTCAAGCACAATGCAGTTTCAGAGTTGAGGTTTATTGGACCACACTCGAAGCATTTCTCGACATTAAGTTTGGTTGAAAACATGGAAATAGAGCCTTCCAAGCTTATAGAGAAATGTCTAGAGGAGGACCAAGCCCCGTATATTTTGAAATTTGCTAACTCAGAGAGACAAAATGACTTCGCTTACTTAAGGGCCAATAGGTTCAAAAGGCAACATCTACTGCTTGGTCCTTACAATTTTTCACCACCACCCCGGGAGCATAAGAGTAAATTAGAGAAGAAATTAGGGGTGAGATTCATATCCTCAAGGTGGAGGAAAAAACGGTGAAACTGGATACGTCGTGCCGCGACGTAAAATTAGGCGCTGCTTGGGAGGCAACCCAAGGGTACCATGGGTACCATTTTAATTTCTTGCATTTAAGTTGATTTTATTTATTTTTCATCTTGTGTTGTTTTGGTGGAAAGTTAAGCACAGATGGAGGGGAAGTCTGAGTACCCGTGGAGGAGGAAGCTAACAAGCATGGAAGAGAAAAAGTGTGGGGTCGAACACCCACTTGGGCAAAGTTGAAGAAAGCCATGCTGTTAACTAAGCCTAAAGGCCTCAGGGAGTATTTCTCACCCTCTTTAAATGTTAAGTTGATGCTATGGGGACATAGCATTATTCAAGTGTGGGGTGAGGAAAATTTTAAAATTTTTGTGCTTAACGATTTTTGGTGAATGTAATGCTTGTTAGAAATATTTGAAAAAAAAAAATTTTTGTGAGTCAAGCATGACTTCATCACCCGTTGGTTTTTCTTTTCGGTTCTTTTCCGACGGGGGGTCTTTGAACCGAAGAATAAAATTTTTTTCTTTGTCTGTATATAATGTTTTTAGTCATAGTTAGAGACTGTTTCCAACGATGGATGGATGACGACCATCTTGAGGAAAATTAGTCAGTAGGTTTGTTTTTGAACCCGTAATGGCTTGATATTCTTGTTATGTGCTATAAATGATTGTAAGATGCAAGTATGTTTAGTGTTGAAGCATGCAAGTGGTATACCTATGTTTGAGACACCTAGGCTCTTGAATTTGACTTGATATGATTGAAGTTTAATTCTGAATTCTTGTGATTAGCTGAGTAAGAGTCTACTGATTGTGTCTTGATTTGAGCATGTGCCATGAGTGTAAGGTTTTTGAGTATTCTGTGCTATTATGAAATGTCTAGAACTCGCCTGGTGTGTATATAAAACGAAATGAAGGATGTGAATTGTAGGAGATGATTTAGGCATTTCTTTGAATGAACCAAACTTTTATCCCTCATTATACCTACCTTGAAAAATTAATCCTAGTTAACCCCATTGAGCCTTGAGCCTATTCTTTGACAGCTGCAACATAAGCTTAATCCTTTTTCTTTCATTAGCCTTGAAATTGAACCAAAACTCCTAAGCGCTTAAAGGAAAAATCCGAAAGAGTAAAGGAGTGAGAAGAATGAAAAAGAAGGGAAAGTAGCAATTGTAAGAGTTGAGAAAGGTCGAGGTTGCACTTGTTTGAATATGGGTGAGTATTAGTAGGGAGTAAGAAAATAAATAAATGAAAAGTTACTTATAGAACTCCTTACTAATAAGCTAAAAGTGCCTAAATAAAGGGGGGAACAAAAGAGAAAAAAGAAAGATGAAAAGAGAAAAAGGTGAAGTGAGGGAAGGGAAGTTTGTAATGAAGGCGTGATGTATTAAAAGTGCTTAGGAAAGATAGTCACTATTACTGGCAATAATAGTACTTACCCGCACCTGAGTTACATTACAACCTAAAAAGTCCTACTTGATCTTACATTTATACATCCTTAAATTAGTGGAATAAAACACTAAGAGCAAGCTTATGGGTCATTACATGATGCATGTGAATTCTTTGTGAGAGTGAGTGTAATTCTATGCATGTACCCACACATGTTGTGATATAAAAATTATTTTTTCCGTGAGGGGCACATATTGAATGAAGGATATAATTCATGTGGGATTTCTTAATCAGTTGATTTGCATGAGTTTGCTAAGATTGAGAGTCGATTCTTGAGGTTAAGAAGTCTTAACATAGTTGTACTTCATTTCAATGATCAAATCAGACATGCTCTATTTTTAGCTTGTTTCTTACGTAATCATTATATCAGTAACTTGAATTATCTTGATAAATTAGTTATGTGGGAGTCTCCATATGCATGATATGTAAAAGGTTGTTCAAGGACGAACAAGGCTTTAAGTGTGGGGTTGTGATCACAGGCAAAAATAGCATGCCCGAGATACGCTTTATGACTTAAATTAGTCTTGTTTATCTAAGTTATTGTATAAATTTTCATGTAATTTTATATGAAGTGAAGATATGTGCTAACCAACATGATTAGCCTTTGTTTTGTAGGTTTTGATGACTTTTGAGTAACTAATCCATGAGTTGGTGAAGTAGAGGCTTGGAAACGGAATTAACACGCGAACGTCGGCAAAGAGGAGGCACAAAACAGCCCACCTGCGCGTCGGCAACGTGCCACGGCAGGCAGGCTGATCACAACAACCCACTTGCATGTTGGCAACGTGCCATGACAGGTTGGCTGCGCGACCAAGAGGTGTCAACGCGCTGCCCAAGCAGCGTGACACGCTGCCAACGCGGCAGGGTGCTGCAGGGGCTAATTTCGGGTGAATTCCAGAGAGCCTTCGCGTTAGTGGCGTGTCACGGAGGCAGTGCTCCGCGATGCACTCCGTGACACGTTGCTTGTTATTCCGAGAAAAAGTCCTACTACTATAAATAGCACACTTAGGTTTTATTTGAGATATTCTGACTTGGTGGAGCAAGAACGTGGGTTACAGGCAGTTGAGGGACGAAAATATCAGGGTTTTTTCTCTCTTTCTTTCTTCTTTAATTCAATTGCTTGTATGATTAACACTCATTTAAAGATGTTTAATCCACAAATGAGTGGCTAATTCCTCTTCTTGCTGAGGTTATGAACAATTGTGATGAAATGTGATCATTGATTCTTTGGTTTTTCATCTTTTCTTCCATGTTGTTCTATTAATTCTTGTTCTTACTGCATTAATGTGTGGCCTACGTTAATGTATATCTAAAAAGTCCGGTTTCACTCGAGAGAGCAAGAAATTGGAAAGTTGTGAATTAATAGGATATGTTCTTTACTTGGTTTGGGAAAATTGAGTCTTGATTTGCTTTCAGGATAGAAATATACCTGAAAGTCGTATTAGTCAATTTAAGAATCGGAATTGTATGGCTAGAACATGAATTGCATTTAATCACAGAAATGTAGGTGGATGGTTCGTGATTCTTAAGTGAGGTTAAATACGAGAGTTTTAATCTCTTGGCAAATGTTCTTGGCTAGCAACTGGAGGAAAAGATTAACCAAGTTCTGATGATAATTAATTTCATTACATGTTCATTTAACCTCAGGATGCTCTCATTCATAGTTCAGACTCAAAGTAGATAATTGTTTTTAGCTTTAGTATAAAAATTATAAAACAAAATATCAAACTTTTGGTTACACTGTTGTCTGCATTTCTAGAAGTAAAATATAGTACACTTGAGCAGATTGCACTTCATCCAAGTCTCTGTGGGATCGATACTTGGCTTACTAAAGCCACTTTACTATTTGTTCGACCACGTGCACTTGCGTGTCATTTTATACCCCACAAATCACGCGAACACTGATGCAGTGTCAAAAGTGCTGAGGAAGGAGGTGCAGCCGTTGTTGGTTAGACCAGGACCATCCATCGACACGGGAGATAATCAGAGTGCGGGGCAACAAAATGCAAAATCTTCATTGCAGCCAGCACAAAGACCACCACCACCATTCCCTCAGAAATTCAGAAAGAGCAAGGAGGAGGAATGCTTCAAAAAGTTTTTTGAGAGTTTCAAAGAACTTCACATAAATTTGCCTCTTATTGATGTTTTGCAGGGAATGCCCAAGTATGCTAAATACTTGAAAGACGTGATGGCGAACAAAGTTAGGTTGATGTCTAGACGGTAGCACTGACTGAGGAGTGCAGTCACAGGGTATTGAGCAAGATTTTGAAAAAGCTCAAAGACCCAGGGAGTTTTACCCTCCCCATACAAATTGGTAAAGCTGAGGTGCTACGAGCTTTGTGTGATTTAGGGGCAGCAGTTAATCTAATGCCCCTATCCTTATTCAACACCCTGGGGTTGGGAAAACCGAGGCCGACAAGGTTGATGCTGCAGCTGGCTGACAAGTCGCGAGTGACACCTGATGGAATAATAGAGGACCTTCTCATCAAAGTAGGTAAGTTCATTATACCTGCTGATTTTATTGTCTTAGATTTTCAGGTTGATGACCAAGGTACCCCTAATCTTGGGACGACCATTCTTGGCCACCGGAGGGTGGTGATTGACTTGAGAGCAGGGACCCTGAAAATGAGGGTCGAAGATGAAGAAGAACTCTTTCGCGTTTACCAAGAAATGAACCCATCCACACACTGCATAAAACTTTGTCTGGTTAGTGTGTTGTTTGAGGATGAGTGTGGGGTGGAGGATTCCACAGGTGCAGGGCCAAAGGCAATGACAACTGTTTAGCCCAAGTCTGATAAAGGTCTTCAAATTGAGAAGAAGTTGGAGGAAGAGAGGAACAGAGTGGAGGCTGTTTCCTCTAAAAATCAAAAGAAAAGGAGATGGTTCTTGAAAGGGAACCCAGGTATGAGGATGTCCTGAAAAGGACAGTCCACGTCGTGCCGCGACGGAAAATTAGGGGCTGCTTGGGAGGCAACCCAAGGGTACCTCAGGTACAAATTGTTTAATTTTGATTTTGTGTTGATTTTGCTGTTTTCATTATGTTTGTGTTTTTGGTGGAAAGTAAGCACAGATGGAAGGGAAGTCTGAGTACCGAGAAGGAGGAAGGTAAGAAGCAGGAAATAGAAGAAGTGTGGGGTCAAACACCCACCTAGGAGAACTTGAAGAAAAGCATGCTTTTAGCTTGGGATAGAGGCTCAGGGAGTAGTTCTCGTCCTTTAAATTTTAATTTGATGCTATGAGGACATAACATGATTTAAGTGTGGGGTGAGAAAAATTTCAAAATTTTTGTGCTTAACAAAATTTTTTTTTGATGAATGTAATGCTTGTGAGGAATTTGTGAGAAATTTGAAAACTTTTTATGAGTCAAGCATGAATTCAGCACCCGTTGGTTTTTCTTTTCGGTTCTTTTTCGACGGGGGGTCTTTGAACCGAAGAATAAAAATTTTCTTTTTCTTTTCTTTGTCTGTATATAAGGTTTTTAGTCATAGCTAGGGACTGTTTCCGATGATGGATGGATGACGACCGTCTTGAGGAAAAATTAGTCGATAGGTTGTGGGTTTGTGAACCCGTAGCTAATCGATGCTTGATGTTCTTGTTATGGGCTATAAATGATTGTAAGATGCAAGTATGTTCAATGTTGAAGCATGGAAGTGTATAACTTTGTGTGAGACACTTAGGTTCTTGAATTTGACTCAATATGATTGAAGCTTAATTCTGAATTCTTGTGATTAGCTGAGTAAGAGTCTGCTGAATGTGTCTTGATTTGAGCATGTGCCATGAGTGTAAGGTTTTTGAGTATTCTGTGCTATTGTGGAATGTCTAGAACTTTCCTTGTGTGTATATAAAATGAAATGAAGGATGAGAGTTGTAGGAAATGATTTAGGCATTTCTTTGAAGGAACCTAAATGTTATCCCTCATTTTACCTACCTTGAATAATTAATCCTAGTTAGCCCCATTGAGCCTTGAGCCTATTCTTTGATAGCTGCGACATAAGCTTAATCCTTTTTCTTTCATTAGCCTTGAATTTGATCCAAAACTCCTAAGAGCTTAAGTGAATAATCCGAAAGAGTAAAGGAGTGAGAAAAAAATGAAAAAGAAGGAAAAATGGAAGTTGTGGAAGTTGAGAAAGGTCAAGGGTGCACTTGTTTGAATATGGTTGAGTATTAGTAGGGAGTAAGAAAATAAATTAATGAAAAGTTACTTATAGAACTCCTTACTAATAAGCCAAAAGTGCCTAAAGAAAGGGGGAAGAAAAGAGGAAAAAGAAAGCTGAAAGGAGAAAAAGGTGAAGTAAGGGAAGGGAAGTTAGTGATGAGGGCGTGATGTATTAAAAGCGCTTAGGAAAGATAGTCACTATTACTGGCAATAATAGTACCTACCCGTCCCTTTGCTACATTACAACCTAAGAAGTCCTACTTGATCTTACATTCATACATCCTCAAATTAGTGGAATAAAACACTATGGGCAAGCTTATGGGTCATTACATGATGCATGTGAATTCTTTGTGAGAGTGAGCGTAATTCTGTTCATGTACCCACACATGTTGTGACTTAAAAAATTTTTTGCGTGTGAAAATGGGTAACTCTCGTTCCGTGAGGGCACATGTTGAATGAAGGATATAATTCATGTGGGATTTCTTAATCAGTTTATTTGCATGAGTTTACTAAGATTGAGAGTCACTTCTTGAGGTTAAGAAGTCTTAGCGGAGTTGTATTTCATTTCAATGATTAAATCGTGCATGCTCTATTGTTAACTTGCTATCTTAAATAATCAGTACAACCGTAGCCTGAATTCTCTTGCTAAATTAGCTATGGGTGAGTCTCCGTAGGCATGAGATGTAAAAGGTTTGTTCGAGGACGAACAAGGCTTTAAGTGTGGGGTAGGTGATCATGGGAAAAATAGCATGCTCGAGTGATGCTTTATAACTTAGTTTTGTCTTGTTTATCGAATTAATTATATGCATTCTCATGTGATTTTATGTAGTGTGAATATATACTAACCAACATGATTAGTCCTTGTTTTTGAAGGTTAATAATGCATTTGAGGAACTAATTCATGATTTGGTGAAGTGGAGGAATGGAATCAAGAGCAAAACGTGAAAGTCAACAAGAAAACATGCAATAACTAGCACCCTGCGCGATAGGGGCCGTGGCACACTGCCAACGCGACAACACTTGGCCAAAAATTGCATTTTTTGGCACATTCCAGTGAGGGTACGCGTTACCTCCGTGTCACGGAGGTCAAGTAGGGCGTTCAGCTCAGTGACTCATTGTTGTTCCACCACAAGCCAAATTTTGCATTTTTTCAGCATAGTATAAATTGAACCCTTAGCTCCAAAAATCATTTTGTCATGATTTTATTCTGAAAAACCACCTAGGAGTGAAGGGAGAAGTGGGAGAACTCACCTAGGGTTCATCAATTTCATCTTCTCATCTACCAATTCTTGTAAGTATGTTACTTTAACAATGTTTTTCTGTAATTTTACGAACATGAGTGGCTAGAACCCTTCCTCTAGGGTTGAAGCCATGAGTTATGAGTGTGTTTTTATGAATTTGCTTTGGAATTAAGTTATTGATTGTTGTTTTGTCTTGCATTCTTAATTATGGTTGTTTTTATGATTAATCACCATGAAAACACAAACGTTAAACTTAGGCAAATGTTTGAGAAAGTAAACCTAGGGAAGAACATAAGAATGTAGGGAGCAAGTTCTTGTCTTTTGATAAGATTTTGTGGTTAGGATAGAAATATACCTAATACCTTGCTTGGTTGATAAAATGGGAAGAGAGAAAGACACCGGCTTAGATTTGTCACTCCACCACTCGCAGAAGTAGTTGTGAGGCTAAGTTTGGTTAAATGGTTGGAGGTACGAAAGTACCCTAATCAATGGCATAACCCCATAAACCACATCCACGTAGTTAATTGCCCACGAACTAGAATTAGCATCCTCGCTCTCAATGTAGTAGTGAGGCTAGTTTGTCGTGTTTAGAGGTTTAGAAGACCATGAACATGCAATTCTAACTATGTGAGATGATAATTGATAGCTTCATACTGAAACCATTTCAAATCATAGTATCGCGTGATTATCCGACTTTAACTCTATGTTGCTCCTTGAATGAATTCAGAGTATTTCGTTGACCACAATTAGACTTAAGTAAACTCTATCCAAAATTTTTATAATCAACACTTGCGGTATTTAATATCACACTTGAACTTGATAGTCAGCTGAATTGGCCCAGTCCCTGTGGGTTTGACATTCGGCTCTTGAAAAGGGCCACTATATTACTTGTACGACTCGTACACTTGCGGGCACACCAGAGCTAACTATACTGATGACTCTAGCTGAAAGCTAAGAAGGTCCTATTCCACATCTATCCGCACCTGCAGGCAAGTAATGCAGCGCTCCAAGGATGGACGTTAGTACAATATGTACCGAATATGTAAGGCTACTACAGAAAATAACTGAATAAACTCAAAATGTAACTAAGTAGAAGGGATAGGGGTATAACCTGAATAACTTAACTTCCTGCATGTATAATTTATCAGTGAATAGTGAAAACAATAACCTTACCTAGACCCTATAAGCTGGAAGGTACAAACAGCACAAAATAACCCACTCGGGGCCCCGATAAGCCCTGGCGAGCATACTTCAATCTATATACCCCTAACAAGGTCAAAATGAGTCAACTAGTAACTGTAGCCAACCTAACAGTCCCCTGGGTCTGCAACTGAGCCCACTCGGCCCCTGAATCATAGCTGTGTTTAAGTCCAGTGGACTTATTATAACTTCACCCCGAGCACCAGGCTCGATGGCGGTGTGATGCCGATACGACATAAAACTAGTAGTCCAACCATAGAATGAACTGTATAAGGCCCTTGGTACTCATCATCATTCCTTGGGACGACATATTTCTCCTTGGAGCGATATCATATAGCCCCTGGTGGGAAACGACACAGTTAGTAACCCTAGGGTTGGTCATGGAAGGCTATACAGGGCAAAGTCAATCCCAAACTAAACATAGAAACTGGTCTCAGCTAATGGCAATAGCTAATCACAATAACATTACTTCTGGCTCCTTTACTGAGATTCAAACTGTACTACAATGCTATAGAAACTAACTTGCCGAAGGAATTCACCTTAATGTACCTTAGCTGCTAATTCCCGAATATCTGACGAGTTTCAATTTGTATTCAACAACTCTTTCCAAATATAACCGTAGTTGTAATACCCTGGATAGGCCTAAGAATAAATCTGGGAGTTGAATTTGAAAAGTGCAGAAAACTGGCAAAAACATCATAGAACGGAACACAGAACGACTCATGATATCAGACCACAGGTCGTATGCTATCGTTGGTTGGGGAGAGGATGGTGGCAGTGGAAACAACGAGAGGTATGACGACCAATTGTGGGATACAACGGGCTGTCCTTTGCAGTCGTGGTTAGGGTCAGGCTGGGCAGTAGTGTAAACAACAGGAGACCCAACGACCCATTAGGAGAAGCCACGGGTCGTTGGTTGTGGTCGTTATTGGAGGGTAAGGATTTCCAGTGTGGGTGACGGGTCGAGACCACGACTCGTTTGATGGAACCACGATTTGTGGTGAGGCTCATGGTAAGGGGATTCAATTTTGTGATGAGCAAACAATGAATGATATAATGAGTCGTGGGTTGAAGGCACGGGTCGTCCTATCGACCCGTTGTTTAGATCCAAGACTAGGTTATTTAGCAGTCCATTCAACGAAGGACATGACGGGTTGTTAGTGGTTCCCACGACCCGTTGGTACCACTCTTGGGTTCCATTCAACCAGTTTTCATGGCAGGTTCATTAAGGGTATTTTTGACTTTTTCATGATATAAGGCCCTAAACTACGTCATTTTGGCTTGGGAAAGCTGGGATTTTAAGAGAATGACCTATTCTAAACTCTCATTCATGCATGCAAGAACTTTAAGAGGTGATTCAAGGGGATTTCAAGCTTTTCACCTCAATTCCTTCACTTTCACTCTTGTGCTTTTAAGGAAGGTTAGGAGTTGCTAATCCTAGGTACGTAAGATCTTCAATGGGTGGATTCTTCCACACCCATGCTCCTTCTCCATTCATTACTCAAATTTTATTTAAAGACTCATGGGGTTTTATATTCAATTTGTTTAAAAATCTAATGATTTAATTATGGGTCTTGTGATTTTGAAACCCTATCATTATCTACTGATTTTGATCATCTTTTGAGCTCTAAATTGATATTAGTATGACTGATTTTGAATTTCTAATCATTGAAACCCGATTATGCATGCCCATGATAAACCGATTTATGATCCATTGATGTTTTTGATAAGCCTAGCATGTATTTTAAATTAAATCATGAATATATTATATTATCTATTATGCTCTTATGGAAATTTAAACTATATGCATGATCTATAAGTATGTACGTATTTTTATTAAGCATGAATTTTGTTTTTTGTTTCCTACCCTTGGCAAGGCACAAACACCCTCCCGACTAGGGCCATAAGTCGGGCTTCATGTGTGCTCATATGAGGTATGTAGGTTAAGAAAATCTCCCACTATTCCTCATGATTTATGCATGTTTATGACTATGTATATGGGCTCAAGTTATGTTCAGTAAGAATTGTTTTCCCTTATGATTTTGATTATGATTGTATTATGAGTGTTTCAAAAACCTTGAGCCTTACATTATATTACAATAATTATGTTATGAGCATGTTGTCCTACTCTTATGATCATTTAATGAGTTTTATACGTGTTTTAAATATTTGTTTTACTTACCTTGCATACTCAGTACATTCCACGTACTGATCGCATACTTGCTATGCTGTATCATCTCATGATACAGGTCCCAGTTCTCAAGCGCATCCTCACCCGTAGATAGATTCGAGCTTGCTCTCTACGTATTTGGTGAGTCCTCATGTTCCAAGGGCTACATGTTCATACTCTATGTTATTCCTTCAATTTCTGGATGTTGGATTAGTTGGGGAGTTGTCCCATTAATCCGCCTTTCATGTTTAGAGGCTTATCAGACTAAAAAGTTGTATTCCGCCATATTGTGTAAGTATTGTACTGTTTTCTCTCATGTTATGTTATGATTACGTTCTCTATATTAATTCTTCACTTATATGCTTGAATTAGATGTATGCTCATGCCATGGGTCGACTTGGAGTCTCTCGGGGCTCCTTGTCCCATGTCTATGATCCGGGTGTACATTTGGGTCATGACAAACTTGGTATTAGAGCCAGGTTTTGTGTCCTAGGGAGTATGAAAGCCGCGTTAAGTAGAGTCTTTTCCATGGGTGTGAAGCATGCTACACTTATGACGAAGAGGCTACTAGACGTTTAGGAAATGGTCCCTTCTTTCATGATCTATGTCGTGTGATGAACGTCCTTTACTCCTCTAATTCATGCTATTTGTGTTTGCAAAATCATGCCTCCACGCCGAATAAATTTCACGAGGAATGGTAATGGTGATGATCACGAGGGTGCCCATGATGGAGAGCATCAGCCAGCTCCACCCGTTCATGAGGAGCACGTACTAGAGCCAGCCGCCCACGCTGAGTTTAGGGCGGCGATTCAAATGTTGGCACAGGCCATGACAGCTCAGGTCCAAAATCAAACAATGGCACATTATCCGCAAAATGGGAATGCGATAGCGGCTAAGGTGAGGGACTTTATGAGGATGAGCCCTTCGGAGTTCACAGGGTCGAAGATAAACGAGGACCCACATGAATTTATTGAGGAAATTCTGTAGATCACCCAAGTTATGGGGGTGAATAATGGGGAATGTGTTGATTTGACCTCCTTTTAGCTGAAGGAGTTAGAGCATATATGGTTCAAGAAATGGAAAGGTGCTACGACAGCGGGTGCAGGCCCGATAGGTTGGGATGAGTTCCACATCGCGTTCATGGATCGGTTCTTCCCTCGGGAGATGAGGGAGAACAAGGCGGCTGAGTTTGTGAATTTGAAGCAGGGCAACATGTCAATCCAGGAGTATGCTTTGGAATTCACTCGGCTATCTAAATATGCTCCGGATTTGGTGGCGGATCAGCGGGCTCGGGTGAGCCACTTTGTGCATGGAGTAGCAAATTACTTGGACAAGGATTGCTGGATTGCCATACTACACCGGGACATTGACTTTCCCCGTATTGTATTACATGCCCAGTAGATGGAGTCGGTCTATAGGAGGTAGAGAGAGGCTAAGAGGGCCAGGACCAACAACTATGGGGTTTCTCAGGCTAGCTCAGGAGGTGGATCATGTTAGTAGTCCCGACACAGGTCCACCGCTCTAGCTCCAGCTCCATCATCGGCTAGCATGCCGTCCAGGTTTAGGGGAGACCAGAGGAGCAGGGCTACAAGCTCTAGGGATCATGGTAGCATGCAGGTGGACCGCACTTTCCCATCTTGTGCGAGATGTGGCAAAAATCATCCCAGGAGGTTCCTGGTCAGTGTGGATGCTTGTTCGGGTGTGGAAAACCTAGGCATAGGATCAGAGATTGCCCTGCAACCAGTTCTACCGCTCCAACAACACGAACCCCTTAGCAGGGTGCCTCCACTAGTTCAGCAGGTGGTCAGCGCAAAAACAAGTTTATGCCCTAGTGCCTCGCCAAGAGCAGGAGGCTTCGCTAGATGTGGTCACGGGTATGTTGCAAGTCTTCCATATTGACGCTTATGCTTTGTTAGATCCAGGAGCTACCTTGTCTTTCGTGACCCCTTACATTACTAGTAGTTTTGGAGTTAGTCCTGAAATTCTGTCAGAACCATTCTCCGTATCTACTCCAGTCGGTGAATCAGTGGTAGCTAGATGGGTATATAGAGGTTTCCCCATTATGATGTTGCATAAGGTTACCTCCGCGGACTTAGTAGAATTGGCCATGACTAATTTTGACATTATTTAGGTTTAGATTGGTTGTTTGCATGTTATACTTCGATTAATTCTAGGACCCGTGCAGTGGAATTCCAATTTTTGGGTGAGTCGGTTTTGGAATGGAAGGGTAATTCAGCTATGCCATCCAATCGGTTTATTTCATATCTGAAGGCTAGAAAAATGATCTTCAAGGGTTACATGTATCACCTAGTTAGGGTTAAGGATGTAGATTCCGAGACCCGACTATTTAGTTAGTTCCAGTAGTGAGTGACTATCCAGAGGTTTTTCCTGAAGATCTACCAGGTGTCCCTCCGGAAAGGGAAATTGATTTTAGAATTGATCTACTGCTCGATATGCAGCCTATCTCTATCCCTCCTTTTAGGATGGACCCTATTGAGTTAAAAGAGTTAAAGGAACAGTTGAAAGACTTGTTGGATAAGGGTTTCATTAGACCAAGAAAGTCTCCATGGGGCGCACCGGTTCTATTTGATCAGAAGAAGGATGGATCCCTTCGAATGTGTATTGATTATCGGCAAATTAATAAGGTCACCGTCAAGAACATGTACCCCTTGCCCAGGATTGATGACTTATTTGACCAGCTCCAGGGTGGCAGGTGCTTCTTGAAGATAGATCTCAGGTCTGGGTATCACCAGCTCAGAGTCTGGGAGAGTGATATCCAAAGACAACTTTTAGGAGACAATATGGCCATTATGAGTTTGTAGTTATGTCATTTGGACTAACCAATGCTCCTGCAGCTTTTATGGACCTGATGAATAGGGTGTTCAAGGCATATTTGGATATGTTCATAATTATGTTCATTGATGACATCCTTATATACTCGCAAAGCAGGAGGAGCATGCCGCTCACCTGAGGGTAGTACTTTAGACCCTCAAGGATCGTTAGCTATATGCAAAATTCAGTAAGTGAGAATTTTGGATGGACTCAGTGGCATTTCTGGGCCATGTGGTGTCGAGTGAGGGAATAAGGGTGGATTCTCAGAAAATCGAAGCGGTAAAGAATTGGCATAGACCGGTGAATCCTTCAGAAATTCAGAGTTTCTTGGGCTTAGCAGGTTATTACTTAAGGTTTGTTGGGGATTTCTCATCTGTTGCGGCACCATTGACCAAGTTGACTCAGAAAAATATAAAGTTCCAATGGTTAGAGGATTGTGAGAAAAGCTTCTAGGAATTGAAGACCCGACTCACTTCAGCACAATCTTGACTTTACTCGAGGGTACTGACGACTTTGTTGTGTATTGTGATGCTTTGAGAGTTGGACTGGGATGTGTGTTGATGCAACAGGGGAAGGTGATAGCATACGCCTCTCGACAATTATAGGTCCACGAAAAGAATTATCCGACCCATGATCTTGAGTTGGCTGCGGTGGTGTTTGCACTGAAGATATGGCGACATTACTTGTAGGGGGTTCACATGGATGTGTTCACGAATCACAAGAGCTTGCAATATGTGTTCACGCAGAAAGATCTCTATCTTCAACAATGGAGGTGGTTGGAATTGCTAAAGGACTATGATATGAGCGTGCTTTACCACCCCGACAAGGCTAATGTGGTTGCAGATGCATTTAGTAGGCTTTCTATGGAGAGTGTGACCCACATGGATGAGGGAAAGAAGGAGTTGGTGAGATATGTCCACCGACTTACAAGGTTGGGGGTTAGATTGATCGACTCGATCGATGGCGGCGTTATTGTGCAGAATAGGTCAAAATCGTCCTTAGTGGTTGATGTCAAATCTAAAAAAGATGAAGATCCGATTTTGAGGAAGCTGAAGGAAGCGGTGTGGAGTCAAAAGATAGAGGTTTTCTCCCAAGGGGGAGATGGTGTTCTAAGATATCAGGGTCGACTACGTGTCCCGGACATTGATAATCTGAGGGTTCAGATATTGCATAAGGCACATGGTACCAAATATTCCATCCATTCGGGATCCATGAAGATGTATCAGGACTTGCGAGAAATCTATTGGTGCGATGGTATGAAGAAGGATATTACAGATTTGTAGCCAGATGTCCAAACTGTCAGCAAGTGAAAGTCGAGCATCAAAGGCCGGGAGGTGTACTTCAAGATATTAGCATTCCCGCTTGGAAGTGGGAAGAGATTAATATGGATTTTATTACAGGCCTACCTCGTACTCGGCGACACTATGATTTCACTTGGATGGTGGTAGATAGGTTAACAAGGGCTGCACACTTCCTACCGGTTAAGACCACGGATTCAGCGGATGATTATGCCAAGTTGTATATTCGAGAGTTGGTTCGAATTCATGGAGTGCCCTTGTCTATTATTTCAGACCGAGGTACTCAGTTACCTCCCAGTTCTGGTGGTCTTTATAGAAGGGACTTGGGACTTAGATTAAGCTCAACACAACATTCTATCCGCAAACAGATGGCTAGGCGGAACGAACAATCCAGACTCTTGAGGATATGTTGAGGGCATGTTTATTGGATTTTAAAGGTAGTTGAGATGATCATTTGCCCTTGATCAAGTTTGCTTATAATAACAGTTATTACCCTAGTATCCAGATGGCACCATTCAAGGCCCTCTATTGGTGAAGGTGTAGATCTCTTATCGGATGGTTTGAGGTTGGCGAGGCAGCCTTAATAGGGCCAGATGCAGTTCACGAGGCGATGGTGAAAGTCTAGTTGAAAATCGGTCAGAGTCGTTACAAATTGTATGCTCATGTGAGGAGGAGAGATTTGGAGTTTGATGTGGATGAATGGGTATTTCTAAAGGTATCTCCCATGAAGGGAGACATACGGTTCGAAAAAAAAGGAAACTCAGTCCCCGCTATGTTTGCCCCTGCTGGGTTGTGAGGAGAGTTAGTAGGGTGGTGTATGAGTTGGACTTGCCCTCAGAGTTATCTTCAGTTCATCCGGTGTTTCATGTGTCGCTTCTGAAAAAGTGTTTGGGTGATCTAGCCTTGGTAGTCCAGGTAGACAACGTTGGAGTAGAAGACAGCCTTAGTTATGAAGAAATTCCCGTTGAAATCTTGGATCATCAGGTTCGGAAGTTGAGGACCAAATAAGTATATTTAGTTAAGGTTTTATGGAGAAATCAGCATGTTGAGGGAGCTACGTGGGAAGCCGAAGCGGATATGATAGCGAGATACCCACATTTGTTCTCTACCAGCTCAGTTCTGACTTGAGGTACTAGTTCTACTCTATGATCCCATTTAGTTTTCATGTTCAATTCATTTGTTCAAGTTTCTTTCATGTGTATGAGTGTGTATGTGAAGCATGAGATCAGTTCATCTATGTGGTTTGGTTCGGAGGTAGTCATTCCGTGAAAATTTCGGTTGAAATAGTCAGAATTTGAGTATGATAATTGTATGTTTTTGTTTTCGGCTTGTGTCCTACATTCGAGGAAGAATATTTCCAAGGGGGAGATATTGTAATACCCCGGGAAGGCCTAAGAATAGACCTGGGAGTTGAACTTAAAAGTGCAAAAAATTGGCAAAAACATCACAAAACGGACCACAGAACGACTCATGGTATTAGACCACGGGTCGTATGCTGTCATTGGTTGGGGAGAGGATGGTAGCAGTGGAGACAATGAGAGGTATGACGACCCATTGTGGGATACAACTGTCCATACTTTTCAGTCGTGGTTAGGGTCAGGCTGGGCAGTAGTGTAAACAACGGGAGACCCAACGACCCATTAGGAGAAGCCACAGGTCATTGGTTGTGGTCATTATTGGAGGGTGAGGATTTCCAGTGTGGGTGACTGGTTGAGACCACGACTCATTGGATGGAACCACGAGTCATGGTAAGGCTTGTGGTAGGGGGGTTCAGTTTTGTAATGAGCAAACAACGGACAATATAACGAATCATGGGTTGAAGGCATGGGTCGTCCTGTCGACCCATTGTTTGGATCTGAGACTAGGTCATTCAGCAGTCCATTCAACGAGGGACATGACGGGTCGTTAGTGGTTCCCACGACCTGTTGGTACCACTCGTGGGTTCCATCCGACTAGTTTTCAAGGCAGTTTCATTAAGGGTATTTTTGAATTTTTCACGATATAAGGCCCTAAACTACATCATTTTGGCTTGGGAAAGCTTGGATTTTAAGAGAATTACCTATTCTAAACTCCCATTCATGCATGCAAGAACTTTGAGAGGTGATTCAAGGGGATTTCAAGCTTTTCACCTCAATTCCTTCAATTTCACTCTTGAGCTTTTAAGGAGGGTTAGGAGTTGATAATCCTAGGTATGTAAGATCTTCAATGGGTGGATTCTTCCACACCCATTCTCCTTATCCATTGATTACTCAAATTTTATTTAATGGCTCATGGGGTTTTATATTCAGTTTGTTTAAAAATCTAATGATTTAATTATGGGTCTTGTGATTTTGAAACCCTGTCATTATGTACTGATTTTTGATCATCTTTTGAGCTCTAAATTGATATTAGTATGGCTGATTTCGAATTTCTAATCATTTATACCCGATTACGCATGCCCATGATAAACCGATTTATGATCCATTGATGTTTTTGATAAGCCTAGCATGTATTTTAAATTAAATCATGAATATATTATATTATCTATTATGCTCTTATGGAAATTTAAACTATATGCATGATCTATAAGTATGTATGTATTTTTATTAAGCATGAATTATGTTTTTGGCTGACCTATGGGCCTCAAGTCATGGCTAGTTCACGTATGTTCAAGCATGTTTACGATTATCATGATTTAACTAGCCCATGAACTCATGTATGTATTATTATGAGCACTATATATGTTTTGGGAGTAGTATCAATCACCGAGTAGGTTCGAGGCTCACGATTAAGCCTCGGATCTCATGAACTACATGCCACCGTACGTATGTTAGGACCCTTTTCATGTTTGTCCCTGGCCCAAATGGACCTTCTCATGTGTGATTACGCCCTTCATGGTTCCTACCCTTGGCAAGGTACGTACACTCTCTCGACTAGGGTCACAAGTCGGGCTTCATGTGTGCTCATATGGGGTATGTCGGTTAAGAGAATCTCCCACTGTTCCTCATGATTTATGCATGTTTATGACTATGTATATGGGCTCAAGTTATGTTTAGTAAGAGTTGTTTTCCCTTATGATTTTGATTATGATTGTATTATGAGTGTTTCGAACTTGAGCCTTACGTTATATTAAAATAATTATGTTATGAGCATGTTGTCCTACTCTTATGATTATTTATGAGTTTTATACGTGTTTTAAATGTCCGTTTTACTTACCTTGCATACTCAGTACATTCCACGTACTGACCGCATACTTCCTATGTTGTATCCTCTCATGATACAGGTCCTAGTTCTCAGGCGCATCCTCACCCGTAGATAGATTCGGGCTTGCTCTCTGCGTATTTGGTGAGTCCTCATGTTCCGAGGGTTACATGTTCATACTCTATGTTATTCCTTCAGTTTTTGGATGTTGGATTAGTTGGGGAGTTGTCCCATCATTCCGCCTTTCATGTCTAGAGGATTATCAGATTAAAAAGTTGTATTCTGCCGTATTGTATAAGTATTGTACAGTTTTCTCTCATGTTATGTTATGATTACGTTCTCTATGTTAAGTATTCCGCTCATATGATTGAGTTAGATGTATGCTCATGCCATGGGTCGACTTGGGTCTTTCGGGGATCCTTGTCTCGTGTCTACGATTCGAGTGTACGTTTGGGTTGTGACAGTAGTACTGGGAGAAAGAGACTAATTTCATTACCAAATTCGGCTTAAAAGGATAACCTTTCGTACTAATAGCAACTATAATTCAACTACGTAAAATACGGTTGAAAACCTAAAACTTCCCGAGAGTTTAGAAGGGAGAAATGCTTACCTAAAGCCTGTGGCCGTATAGGAATCAATTAGGAGCAATTATTACAACTTTTATTTGGGGGAGTTCCGATTTGCCGGGTGTGTTTTGAGAAAATAACTCCATAGTAATGTTCCCTGTAGGCTTAGAACTCGATACCTGAAGTTAATTTGAATTTGGACGACATTTGACAGCGTAATTGGACGAAAAACTATCGAAACCCTCGAGTTATAATGTTGATAAATGATTTGAAATAAAAGGAGGGACTTTATATATATTGAGGACGGTGTCTTGGGGTGCCTTGTGCCGGCCATCGCGGCAACCCCAACGCCGTGCCGCACCTCCCAAGGCGCCAACAGGCATGGCGCGCTGTGCTGGCTAGTGCGCTACTGGCTGGCGCATTGCACAGGCCTTGCGCGCGCTAATTCCATCTGACCCCGCTCCTGAGACTTTTTTACACACGTCATACTCTCTTTATTCATCCCAAATCCACGCGTATGCTTACTAATCGTTAGCATTTAGGGGGGGGGGGGGTAATACATATAAAGTTACATTTCTTTCCCTTTGGACCTAATTTTTTATGTCGGAAAAAAGTATTATGAATAAAAGCAGCACAACTCCAAGGCTTCAAAATGCTCAAATCGGGCTTCCATTTAGTCCATAACTCATATAACATAGATGTAATTTGATTTAGAAGGGACATGATTAAGTATAAATGCAACAGTGAGCAAGGTATCACCCCAATAGGTGATATGTAATTTTGCTTGTGCCATCATCGACCTAACCATTTCTAACAAGGTTCTTCGCTCCCCTACACCATTTTATTGCGGAGTGTGAGGAATAGTCAATTGTCTTTGAATTTCTTTTTCACCGCACAATTGTTTGAACTCATCAGACAAATATTCTCTACCTCGATCAATTCTTAAAACTTTAATTTTTCTATCTAGTTGATTCTCAACTAAGTTGATGAATTTAATGAAGCAACCAAAAGCTTCAGATTTATGAGAAATCAAATAGACATAACCATATCGAGTAAAGTCATCAATAAATGTGATGAAATAAACAATATCATGTCTTGCCTTTATGTTCGCTGGACCATAAATGTCGGGATGAATTAACTGCAATGGACCTTTGGCTCTTGTACTTTTTTCAAATGATTTTGTTGCAGTTTTTCCATCTAGGCAATATTTATAAATAGACAATCTATTTTGTCTATAGAGCCAAAAAGACCTTCTTTGGCTAAGTGATTCATTCTTTGCGGACCAATATGGACAAGCCTAGCATGCCATATATTTACATCATTTTTATAATTAGAAATAGAGGTAAATAAGGAGATACAAATATTATTATTATTGGAACTTTGAAATTAAATTCTAACTTAATCAACATTCTAAGGGAGATCAAATTTCGATGAATTGGCGGGGTAAATATTACATTATGTAGAAGCAAAATTCAGCCATTATGCATTTCAGTTTGCAGGTACCAATTCCTTTGACCTCCTCTTTGGAGTTATTTCCCATATAAACTCATTTGGTTCCTCGTGGAATTCATCGAGAATCTACGAAAGCATCTTTTTCTGTAGCTACATGTTCGGTGGCCCTCGAGTCTATAATCCACATAGAAAGTAATTTAGTTAAATAAGCATATCAAGAAACATTTAGGGGGCGTTTGGTTACATGTTAGAGTTATGCAGGTATTAGTAATACATGAATTTGTTATGAGGAAATCTATGTATTATTTTATGCAGGGATTGGTTATGCAGGTATTGGTTATGCTATTATTAGTTATGTAGGGTTTAGTAATGTAGGGATTATAATATATGAATGTCACGTCCCAAACATAGGCCCCGATCGAGACACGAGACAAGAAACTCAGAAGGACTTCAAGTTGACCCATGGCATGAACATAACATCTAACTCAATCATAAAAGCAAAAGAAATCAACATGATAAACTTAGCAGAAGTCTGAAATAAGCATAACATCAGAAATACACATGAATCTAGAGCTGATTATATTCTATGTCTGAAAAGCCTCTAATACTGATGAGTTGATGGGACAAGACCCCAACTAACTCTCTAAGTCTGAACTGAATATATAAAGATAACCGATAGAGAATAGTCCTTGGGAGACGAGGACTCACCAACAGAGACTAGATGCTAGCTCCGGAACTGGCTAAAGATGGGGCTGAGTCTGAAGAGCAGAGCCTGTATCATAAAATGATACAACATAGAGTACGTGAAATGCACCAAGTACGCAAGGTAAGTAAAACCGCTTAAATAAGTAAAATCATTTAAAACATGCATAATATAAAATAACATCAAGATAAGAATCTGAGAGTAGGGCTTGCATGCTATTTTCTAAAATCATGGTATGAACATAACTGAATATTATAACTGAATTGAATGACCCAAAGCTGAAATCTAACAATCATAAGTAAAACTGTACTGTCATGATCCGAACAGAGGCCCATATCGCAACACGGGACAAGGAGCCCCGAGAGACTCCAAGTCGACCCATGGCATGAATATACATCTAACTCGATCAATGAAATAGAAGAAATGACATAATAAACTTAGCGGAAGTCTGAAATTAAACATAACATTAGAATACACAATCAGAAGCTATATACATCCTTTGTCTAAAAAGCCTCTAAACATGACGAGTTGATAGGACAAGACCACAACTAACTAAATAAACTTAAATTGAAAATACATAGAGAAAGTCTTTATAAGTCTAGTCCTCGAGAGATGAGGACTCACCAATGATGTAAGATTCTAGCTCTGAAGACTGATTATGATCGGGGCTGAACCTGAGTACCGGGTCCTGTATCATGAAGTGATATAGCATAGAGTATGTGTCAGTATGTGGAATATACCGAGTATCCAAGGTAAGTTAAACCGCTTAAGTAAGTAAAAATCACTCTAAAACATGCATAATGTAAAACATAAAAATTTAAGAATCTGAGAGTAGGACTTGCATGCATTCTTTCTGAAATCACGATCTCATCATTACATAATCATAACATCATAACTGTATCGATTGACTCAAAGCTGAAATCTGATAGTCATGAGTAAAATTTTAAGATTGAGTCAAACCTGCTTTAGAACATGCATAGATATATAAATTTCATCAGCGATAAGCATGCATAATAGTATAAACCTACGTTGCCGTCCAAAGCCTTGCCAGGGTTAGGGACGATACCATGATATCGACATCAAGCTCGTGGGCCAATAGAGCCGGGATAGCTCACAAGGGAGGGCCCCAAGTAATACATAATAGCATAAACCTATGTTGGGGCGTAGTTTTGAGGCATAGGGTGATCGACCCTTAGCCTACTTGGTACTAGACACTACTCCCAAAAACATGCATATGCTCTACATCATTTTTCAATAAAGCTCAACATCGTCTATTGATGAAGCTCAATCATCAATACATATCAAATATGAAATCATGCATATGAGAAGCTTTAACTCAAACCATACCACAAGCTGAGAGATAATTGGAAGTCTTCGCTTCAAAACCACGTGGTAAGCTTAATTCGGGAAATTATAAATCACACTTTGAAGATGTGAGCAATTTCCTAAACCTTTATCATACTTGAAAATACTCAATTCACATTGAAAATATGATTATAAACATGGGTGGCTTGAAAACATGTTTTTCATTATAACATCTCATCATAATCATACATTCATCTCAAATCTCATCTTTCATGTCCTTAGGAAAAATAAAATAAAATAAACTACTTTGATGCTTCAATCAAAGAACTTTAGAAAACTTACGGCAGTCACAACTCTTCATCAAATTAAATTTTTAACCCTTCCTTTATCATACAAATTCAAATCATAATGCATATGTAAAATTTTCAACCATGACAAAGAGGAATCGAAACATGGCAAAATATTATCACTTGCAACCCTGCACATAAATCTATAACACTGACCCAGACAGTTTGCAGATGATTTTGTTAACCAAATGCTCTCACCTCAAAGAAGTCCACACTCACTCATGTGTATATGATCATATCAGCGTATTTATCTTGGGACTAGGTAAGATCACACTCGCTCTCATAAAGAATTTCTAACTGTGCGCATGCAATACCATAGGCTTACCTTTACTTTCATTATCTCGAATTTCAGACGGGGAACCAGGATCACTATAGGACTTTTTAAGCTTGTAACATAGGCTTAGGTTCGGGTATGGTACATATGGGACTAGTAGCTTAACTCTCCTTGGCACTACACACACCTTGACTCCACTTTTAACCTTCTTTTCATATTTTCTCCCTTTTTTCTTTACTTTCTTCTTCTTCTATTTATGTTTGCAACTACGCGTGTGGTGTTTCTATTTCAAGTATTCAACACCTTCATTCATATTTTTTTTTCTTTTGTTGCTCTTTTTTTCTTTAACAACATTTTTACTTTTTTTCTTTTCTTTCATTACGCACACCACACCCGCTCTTTCATGTTCATTACTCAAATTCACTCCACCCTACTCTTCTTAATCACCCCTATGATAGCCACCCTCAACTTAGACTATTTGCCTGAGTTGAGGTTCAAAGTGTCCAAGGAGGGACCAGGCTAAAACAGGTTTATTTTAATCAAAGCAGGAAGGTGAATTGGTGTAAATAAAAAGAAAGGTCAATTTAAGCTAAAAAATTTGGATCAAGGGATATTTATTTTCTTTTGGTAGGTCTTTTAAGGCTAAAGTGGGCTCATTAATCAAAAATGGCCTATGTTCCTTTCCTAGTTTGCCATCCTCTATCTCGGTATGACTGACCAGACAAGTTCTAGATTGACACACACAATAGAATTTAACTATTAAATCTCACTCACACATAGTATAGGCCAACGCCATCACTTCTACTAACTGCTAGTTCAGTTATAACCATATAATGATAAACATGTTCACAGTTCTAATGCCATGTAGAGATTCACAAAGGTCATATTTGTCGATTTTAACATACACATAAAAATTTTTAGGAGGGGTATCACATTATCAGTTCAACTAAATTCAAAAATTCATGTTCTTGAATGCCTTAAGGTCACCTAATTTTCTTTCCACTGACACAAACAAACATAAAAACATAAAAACCTGAACGTGCCAGTTCTTCTAGATAAGGAAAACTCAAGGGAAAATATATCCAACAAGAAAAACCCTCGGGTTATGTTCAACAATGATACACAGGTATCCCTCCCCATCCCCATCAAGAAAAGCATGTGTTGTTCTCGACGCATATATATAAAAACAAAACCATGGAAATAGGGAACATGCCTGTGCAACCTAGGCGTCTGTGACCTAGTTGGTGGAGGGTGAAAATACTCCTCCAGTATCAGCTCCTGTACCACCGTCTTGACCTGGTGCATTTTCAGAACCAACTAAGCTCATACTCTCTTAGCGAGCTCTTTCTGGCTCAACTGCCACCCTCTGTTGAGCCTCCTCTCTGGATAATTGAAGCGCTATCTCCATCTCTCTCCTCTCTCACTTCTGCTCACGGAGCAGAGAATCATCCTCCTCAAAGCTTGCCTCCTCACGAGGCCTCTTGCCCTTATCCTGTGCCATCAACTCCTCAGTGATAAAGTCATAGGTGGTAGCTCTTCTTCGCTCTCGTCTGCAATCACTGGAAGCACGGATGGAGGGATCACAACTACCTATCATGTGGACAACTTTTGAACCTCTGCTCGGAGTGCTGCTACCTTCACATACCACCTTGCCAGCTCAGGTGCTTGTAACTGTGCAAGGCGCTCATCCATATGCCTCTCAAAGGCATCTAACCGGCCATGCACTGAGGTAGAGAGCTCCTCCAACTCCTTTGTAACCCACGGATTAACTTGCTCCAATAGAACTTTAACTTGAAGAGCTGTGTGTGCCTGCAGTTTTTCAGCTTTCGCCAACTGTCTAGCCATGTCGGTCAGAATTGTTGGGAAAAGTGACTAGATCGACTGAAGGAGCATGTGAGGGTGCAATAGGTGGCCAAGGTGCTGCTATTAAGGATGAGGACTTTGGAACCTCAGCAGGTGCAGGGAGGTTGGCTACATCTGTAGCCTCAGGCTGGCTACCAATCTCTATTGCCTCTGTGGGCTCTGTCGCAATCTCAGTAAACAATGCAGCCTCAGTCTGGATACCGCTACTCAATGCCTCTGCCAATATAGTCACTCCAGCAAATGCGGCAGACTGACTCCTCACTCTCAAAACCAAGTTTGTGTCATCTCTTATCAACTCGATATCGGTGATCTTATGGACCACCATTCACTGATGAACCAATGACAACTTTGGCACCTTTGACTCCTGATAGAGTCTATCAACAAGGCATGGAAAGGGAATGGTAGTGCTATCATTAATGCCAGCTCTAGAATCTCTTCAGCAATATACCACGGGAAATTTATGGCGCACCCTTCCATGATGCTAGCTACCAGTGCAACTCTGTCAGGTGAAAGAACTTATCATTGCTGGTCGGTACCAACCTGTGCTGAACCAGTGACAAGCAAAATTTATCTTGGAGGTTCAATATGGCCTTCTTTATCTAGGACTCGGTGCCATGCAACCACTCAACTAGCGGACCCCTTATGACAATGACTCGTGACAGCCAAGTGTGCTGTCTAATTCGTTCGACACTATTCAACTTCTTGGTCTTAACTTTATTGAGCTCTGACAGTCTATGATTGAACTCGACTGTACTCATCAGGGCATGATAGTCTGGACAATAGAGCAGTCTGGAGATGGTCCTCTCAGAGATATCTATAGGCGTCTCCCGAACCAACACTTGTGTCAATGTGGGTCTCTTCTTCCAGTCTTGGCGTCCCAATGCCAGATGCTGTAATGTGTCTTCGTACGCTGCATAGAACTCTCTGACTAGGCAAGGGATGTAGCTCCCCAATGGCTCAATTAACCACCCAAACCTGTATCAATTAAACAAATCCTACAGCTCAGAGAGGTCCTTGATCCCCGTGGTGAACAGTATGGGATCCTCGTAGATGCTCCTCTTTGAATGGCCTTTTTCATTCGAAGCAATGTCCTTGTTGTAAATGACCCTTATACTTCGAACACACCATCGCTGCACTTGCCATGGCTGATCATTAGATGTATTAGACGTCTCTATCAACTCATCATTTATACTTCCTTTTTGGTCGCATGACTCATTCGCACCCTCTACATTCGCTACAGCTGTGGTGCCCTCAGGAGCAATCGGGACTGCGGCCCCAACATTGTCTTCTGCTCGGCTTGGTGGGTCTCTTGCAAGTGGAGTAGGAGCATCAACCAAGGCTATAGAATTTGTAGGTTGTTGGGTCCTAGCTCTGGTGGATCTCCTCACAAGCTGCTCTTCTAAAACTTCATATTCCTCCTCTGAGCTACTCGACTCTTCGGAGGAGGAGGGCGCGTCCCTATGTCTAGATGTGATAGTTGACTCCTCTTCGGCACCTATTTCTTGGCCGGAACTTTCTTTGGTGTACCCTTCAGAGCCATTGTACCTGTGGAATATCAGTTAGTTAAAAGATGAGATGAAACAAAAAGAAGATTTGACTGTGTTCCTGCAGACTGGATGAGGGACTTAACGAGTCATTGCCACTGGCCACGACTTGTGATGTTGCTCGTCGTCTGCAGGTCATATTTTTCTTTGTTGAACTAGTGAACCCAATGACTGGTCATGACGATTCATTACTTGTTGCAATGACTCATTAGACCAGTCGTGAAGTACACTATGTAAATCTCCCATTTCCCACTCAAGACGAGCTACACAACGAGTCGTGAGATGACACCACAACACGTTATATGGCTCGTGCTCAAGAGTTCTTACTGAGGTGGTGACGGGTCATCTAACAACTCGTTGCGCATGTCCACGAGTCATTACATGAGGCATCATCACTGGGTATCAGATAACCCACACCCATATTCATGTCACTTGATATTATCAATCCCACTAGCATAAAAACGACAAAAAATTTACAGCATTTGCATTCCATTTTTATCTTGATTTTAAGTTGAATGCAACCTAGCGTTTTCTATCGATATGAATCATCAATCAAGCAATGTAAATTTAAAAAAGGCATGGGTCAAACAATATGTCTACTCTAAGCATATAGATACTCAAAATTTATCGATGAGAATTACAAAATGATTGTTGAGCAGAGAGTAGAGTCGATGTGCCTGTGTGAGTCGTGAGTGCTGTGAGTGCGATTTTGAATTCTTTCCAGTGGCTATTTGGGAGGAGAAGAAGAGGGAAACTTGAGTTGAAGTAGTGATAGTTTGAGATGGTGAGGGGTTTCAGTGGGCAAAATCTGCTGTTTTATCCGTTTGAAATGAAATTTGTGCCCTACTTAAACGTGGGTCAGGTTAGGCGTTATTTGTCATTTTATACACCACGACCTATGTATCGGGTCGTTATGTGGTGAAATGACTCGTTTGACTCTTAGTGCAGCGGCTTGAGTTAAAGATCTTACTTGGGACCTAACGACTCATTGAACGACTCATGGTACAACCCCACGAATTGTGACATGAGTCATAGGCCCTGACTATGTTGGCCCTTCAGTGCTGTCTTGACAGGTCAATTGACGAGTCATTGGACTATCCCACAATTCATTAGGTCCCTCGTTGGTACCTTTTACAACTTTTCTACAACATCAAAATAGTGTACTTAACGGAAGACCCCACAACTTATTGTCAGTGGAGACGAGTCGTTTGGTCGACCATTGTTACCCTTTTTTCTTCATTACTCATCACGAGAGGACATAATGAGTCGTTAGGTCAAACGACGACTCGTTCTGTGATATTCTGCACCAGCAATTGAAGTTCAGGATTTTGGTTCCATCTTCAAATTTTCCAACTTAATCACCTGAACACATCAGCACACGTAAACACTACACTTTTCTTACAATTACAACTTGGGTTGCCTCCTAAGAAGCGCTTGATTAAATGTTGCGACACGACTCTGGTATTTTGATTACTCAGACTTCACTAAAATGCCTCCATAGGTTGCCTCCTATGCAACGCCTAATTTAACTTCGTGGAACAACGTAATTCCCCCGATTACTCAGACTTCACCCAGGACCCAAAGATCCACCAGCTTAATTTCTTCACTTTTCCCCAAATAAGCTTTCACCACCTGACCATTCACTTTAAGTCGCTTTCCTTCATGGTTTTCTAGTTCGATTGCCCCGTGGGAGAATACTTGGACCACTCAAAAAGGTCCCAGCCATTTAGACTTCAACTTTCTAGGAAACAAACGAAGCCTAGAATTGAATAGTAACATCATATCACCCGGGCTGAATTCTCTATTCTCAATCTTTCGATCATGCTGAATTTTCATCCTTTGTTTGTAAATTTCAGAACTCTCACAGGCTTTCAACAATTCATCTAGCTCATTTAATTAATCAAGCCTCAAGTTTTCCGCTTCGTTCCAATTCAAATTCAGCTTCTTGAGCGCCCACATTGCTTTGTGCTCGAGTTCGACCGAAAGATGACATGGTTTCCCCTATACAAGCTGATACGGAGACATACCTATAGGAGTCTTGAATGCGGTCTGATAAGCCCATAAAGCATCATCTAGCTTCCTGGCCCAATCTGTCCGGTTAGCATTCACAGTCTTCGCCAAGATGGTCTTTATCTCCCGGTTTGTGACTTCAACCTGCCCACTAGACTGTGGATGATAGGGTGTTGCCACCCTGTGTTTCACCCCATATTATTTCAATAAAGTACGAAACAACAGGTTACAGAAATGCGAACCCCATCACTAATGATTGCTCTGGGAGTCCCAATTCTAGCAAATATATTCCGCTTCAAGAATGTTGTGACACTCTTTCCTTCATTATTTGGAAGCGCAACTACCTCCACCCATTTCAAAACATAGTCAACAGTGACAAGTATGTAGTTCATCCAGTTTGAGCTCACAAATGGGCTCATGAAATCAATGCCTCACACATCAAACAACTCAATGACAAGGATAGGAGTAGGGGAAGCTCATGCCTCCTTGCCTTTGGCATGCATCACATGCCTTTGCAAAATCATGCGCATCCTGGTGAATGGTTGGCCAATAATACTCACATTGCAGAATCTTATGGGCTGTGCGAATGCTGCTGTGGTGACCCCCACCAGGAGATGAATGGAAGTCCTCCAGTATACTCAACATCTCCACCTTGGGCACGCATTTCCGAATAACCCCATCAGCACATAGAAAAATAAGTAGGGTTCGTCCTAGAAAAAACTTCTGCACATCAGAAATATTGGAAAGCTACGTGACCGACAAGGTCACCACTACTGTCAAGCTATGGCCCCACACGACCAACATAAAAGAAACAGAAGTACTACCAGCTAAACAACTGCACGGCCTCACACGACCGGCTCATCTGACCACAGGGAAATATATACAGACTGCAAGCCTCTAAGAATACTGATAAGATGGCTAGGACAAGGCCCCGGCCTACCCATGCTGTACAACAAAAGAAAAGAGATAAACCTCTAGCTATCTAGCTCCGGATGACTGGAGCTGATGACTTTGTGAGCTGGCTGGAATCACGAGGTATCGGTCCCTCGTCTATGAGTACCTGCAGGCAAGTAATGCAGCGCCCCACTGGGCATCAGTACCACTGGTACTGACTATGTAAAACAATATCTGGGAGAAATATCTGAAAACAAAAACACAACTGATGGAACTGAAATAGGAAGGAATAGATTAACTGACTGAAAATGTAAAACCATGCCTACTCTTAACTATACTGGAAGGAGTAGGAGTCATACCTGGAGATGTACTGTTCTACTGTCGATCTACTCGTATCTAGTGTAACATGGCATAACATAACATAACACAACATAACACACACAAACCTTACCCGGCCCCCATAAGCCGGGAGGTACAACCAACACGCAATATATACCCCTACCCCGGTCGTCCCATCTCCTATAATAACTGTAAGCATCTTGCCGGTCCCCTGGGTATGCACTTGGGCTCGCTGAGCCCCTGACTATAACTGTACCTGAGTCCGGAGGACTCCTGAATCAACACCCCGGGCGTATCCGCTCGACGGGGGTGTATAAGGGCCGACCAAGGCACAATATGGGGAAACTGGCATCCCATCTTCGTCCCCTGTGGGACGGCATGCCGCTCCGTAGAGCAACGTATCCTCGTCCTCTGGCGGACGAGTCGATACAACTATTAACCCTGGGGCGGTCATGGATGCTAGGTAATCCAACCCCAAGACAATACAATGGTCTCAACTAGTAATACTATCTGCATATACCACATACTGAAGCTAATGATAATAATGTATCTGTACATACTATATGCTGACTAGCGATAGTGATATGTATGTATTTAATATATGCTGAGACTGATAATGGTATATATATATATAATCTTTTGCCATACTGTACTGAGTCTAATGTTGAACAAGATATAGTTTTTCTGCTGGAAACCATGTTGTATACTGAGTTTCTATAGTAACATGATTTACTATTTCTAACATGCTTTCTAAACTTCATTTTAACCTATCATTCTACTTCTGAGGTGCCTTACAGATACTTACATTGCTTTACTGGGTTTCAACTGAATACGATGATAAACATAACATACGACTTTTGAACATTCTACTGGCCTTTAAACTACTTTACTATACCAAAACTACTAACTTGCCGAGGAAACTAGCTTTACATACCTTCACTTCTGATTTCCCGACTAACCGGCGTAGCTTAGTCAGTATTTCAGCTATTCCTCCCAACTGCATTCATATATATATATATATCAATCAGTACTAAGTACAACTTTATTCTGAAGGACGACATCACTTTTGATATAATTATAGCCTAAACTTAGGCTTATCGAAAGACGGTCGAAAACTCGCTATTTTTCGGAAGTCCAGAAGGGAGAAGTATTCACTTCACAGCTATGAACACATAGACACTAGTTTGGAGCAATTCCACTTACCTTAGTCCGGTAGCTCGACGATTCGTCGGCCGTATTTCGCGAAACTAAATCCGTAGGAGTGCTCTCTGCTGCTAAATACCTCGGTATCTGAGGTTAATTTGGGTTTGAACTACGTTTAGCAGCGTAATCGAATGAAAATATATATACCTTCTTCATTCTCCTCTGTTCCTCTGCGTTTTCTGGAAATTCTATAAGTTTTAAATGAATTAAAACCGAAGTGGGGATTTATATACTTGAGACTGGACAGGGCCAACGTGTCACGGAGCCAACGCAGAGGCTCCACCTCCGTGACACGTTGCCATCACGGAGGGGCTCTGCCTCGGCTCCTTCCGCGATGGTTCGACAGGTTATCTGTCCAATCCTTTCCCGGGCCTTTCTCTAGCACGTATGGCTTCCAAATATGCCTACCCACTATGCGAATAGGCCATCTAGGTGTCGGAAATCTTACGGGGTATAACATTAAATGTGGGTCGGGTCGGGCATTATTTATCATTTAATACACCACGACCCACATAACGGGTTGTTATATGGTGAAGCGACTCGTTTGACTCTTAGTGCAGTGGCTTGAGTTTAAGATCTTACCTGGGACCTAACGACTCATTGAACGACTCCTGTACAACCCAACAAGTTGTGACATGAGTCATAGGCCCTGACTATGTTGGCCCTTCAGTGTTGTCTTAACGAGTCACTTGAAGAATCGTTGGACTATCCCACGATTCATTAGGTCCCTCGTTGGTACATTTTACAGCTTTTCTACAACATTAAAATAGTGTACAGAAGACCCCATGACTCATTGTCAGTGGAGACAGGTCATTTGGTCGACTGTTGTTACCCTGTTTTCTACATTAGTCATCACGAGAGGACATAACGAGTCGTCAGGTCAAATGATGACTCGTTCTGTGATATTTTGCACCAGCAACTGAAGTTTAGGATTTTGGTTCCAGCTTCAAATTACACCTCGTAATTAAGATATAAAGCAGTCGATGTCAAATATAGAACCCAACAAAGGTTGAGGTCGATCCCACAGGGAATATGGAAAGAACTTGAGTCAATGTGATTAGCTATTACTATCGAATCACTTATTTCCTATAGGGGAAAGAATTGAAAAATAAAATAATAAACAAGATTAAAGACTAGTAAATGCTTAAATCAATTTTGGCTTGTATTCAATCAACATGTTACTAAGATTGTGTTCCCCATGACTTCATAACCACAAGGCTTTTACACTAGTGATCTATTCCGGTATTTAGTATGCGATATTGGTAAGTTAGGTTCACCTAAATGGTTGGTCCCCTATCTAGATGATTATCACCACGCAACTTGGTCCATATACGGGTGTATGCTTAATTAACCCTTACCTTTAATATCAGATTAGCTATCCTCGGAAAAGTTCAAGTTATTAGATGAGGGTTGATAGCCTCAAATTTTCGTTGTTAATCCCTTTTCCCATTCAATACCCCCTTGATCCGGTAAGTAAGAATAAGGTGAGTTCTAACTTTTGCAACCGTTAAGAAATAATTAAAACAAAGGAAAAACAGTACATGCATTAAACCCCATTCAAGAATCACTAAGTGTTTTACCTATGTGTGTTAATTCATTATGGTTCCCACAACCCTAGTTATGAGTTTAACTACTCATGCTTGAATAATCACAATCACAAAATATAGAATAGATCATAATTATAACTTTCAAAAAATTCGTAGAAGAAAACCACGTGAATTAAATAAAACTCCAAAATCAAAGAACAAAAATCCAAGGTTGTTTTAATCCTCCAAATTCAAGAACAAAATTACAAACTTTGTTTCTTGAACTAATAAAGATCGTTAACAACACTAAAATTCACAAGAAAAGTAGTAAAAATAAAATGTACTTCAAAAATAAACCTAAATAATGTATTTATAGTTCCAATAAAACCTTTCCTAACTAAAAATGGAATCCAAGTCGTCAGTGGCAACGGGCAAAGTAACGACTCATTAGGTCTCCTAAACGAGTTGTGATCAGTGAAAATCAGTCGTCCTTGGCAGTAGGCCTAGTCGTGGTAACGGGTCACCTCACGACTCATTGTGTCAAGGCACAAGTCATTAGGCCTGTCGTGGTCTTGGTTCTCCAGAATTCCAGTGCACACGATGGTTCATACCAGTTCTCTCATGACGAGTCGTCCAATCATCCGATGACTCGTTACATCAACCATTTCCTTCATTGGGTATTTTTCAAAAAACATCTTCCCAGTCTTCATGACTGGATTAGCTATTCACTTCCAGATGTAAAGAGTCGTGCCTTCAACCTGTTAAGTGCACTGTTTCTCATCATTAAAACTTGATCTTCTCCCCACGATTCTAGGAACGAGTCGTTCAGTTGGACGGCAACTCGTGACTTGACTAGCAGCCTACATTTCAGTCCATTTATGCCTTACTTTGCCCATTTCACGTTTCGAACCTGTTTTCCTGCAACACTTAATACAAACACGTTATATCCATAAACATACCATGAATTTGCATATTTTCTTAGTTTTAAGAGTCGAAAGTGCGGTAAAATCACGACACATCAGAAACATGCTTTTCAATTAAAAACAATATAAAACCTGTCCATGCTTCATAATTCGATAGTAAAAACATAATTAAATCATACCCATGTAAGAATTAGGAAATTCATGCATTGGGTTAAAAAGACCTCATAGATTAGACATAGAAATCTCATGATTTAGAGAGGGATTGGGCATGGGTGTGAAAGGAATCACCCAGTCATAACCCTACATACCTGATGGTAGCTGATTCTTACACTTCTTTGATAGCCCAAGAAGAAATTGAAGAGAAATTGAAGAACACTAAGCTTGATCACCCTTTCTCACCTTCTACTTTGCATGCATGAATGAATATGACATAAAATGAACTTAACCCCTTAAAAAGTCATCATTCATAACTCAAAACGATGTAGTTTAGGCCTTAGGATCTTAGGAATACGAAATATCCCTTACTAAATTCATAGAAAATAACTGCCAGTTGGTCGCAACAAGGGACCTAATGAATCGTTACCCTAGGCCACGACTCGTGGAGTCGTGCGTCAAATGCACTGCTTATCTGATCATCTAGGCTTGTCACGGGTAACATCATGATCTGTTACAAGTGACCACGATTTGTGGTCACCACCCATCATGTACACTGCCTTAATACCATATAATTCTTCAACTAGCAGACCATGAACCTCCCCACGAATCGTGGTGACTGACCACGACTCATGGGTTCCTTCCGTTAAATCCACTACCCTCTTCCTTCTCTTTCCTCACTCATCACTCCTCACGACTGAAAAAATGACTCGTGGGGCTGGACTATGAGTCGTGGTCACGTCTTTGGGGATCCCATTTCCTAATCTTTTTAAGCTCATCACCTGACCTCCCCACGAGTCACATCACGACTCGTGGGCTGCTCTCATGGGTTACCTCACGACCTGTTCTGATACCTGATGCTAGTTTTGAGTTTTTTTTTCATTTCAACTCTCGGCTCTGATCTTTGGTGTTATACCCCGTAAGTTCTAATGTTTAGTTGGCCTATTCGTACGTTATTCAAGAGTTTTAGAGTATGAAGCGTACGAGAAAGGGCCCGGGGAAGAGGTCGAACGAGTGCGGAGTCAAGCTTGCAAGGGAGAGGGCTGGAAAAGCTGCCCGAAGGGGCAACGTGTCACAGACCCCTCCCTGGCGTGTTGGGCTCTGTGGAACGTGTTTGGCGGTTTGGTGACTACACGCAAGTGCACGTGGTCGAACAAGTAGTAAAGTGGCTTAAGTAAATCCAAGTGTCGATCCCACAGGGACTGAGCTACGATACTAATTAACTTAAGTGTTAATGAACTATATCTTTAAGAATGCAGACAACCAACTGAATAAGATTTTGAGAGTTTGAGTTACTAATTAATAAGAATCTAAAGCAAAATTATAAAGTGAGTCTGAACAATAGTAATGAGCAAGCTGAGGTTAAAACGAACACGCAGGGAATTAATTTATCGATACAATTTAGTTAATCTTTCCTTCGGTTGCTAGTCAAGAATTATTTCCTATGGATTGGAACTTTCGTCTCCTATCCAACTTAAGAATCATGAACCTTCAATCTACATTTCTCTGATAAAAGAATTTCATGTTCTAGCCATACTAAACCGATTCCTTAATTGACTAATAATACTTTCAGATATATTTCTATTCTGAATGTAAATCAATTCTCAATTTTCCCAAACTAAGAAGAGATAACATCCTACCAATTCACAACTTTCCAATTTCTTTCCTTCTCAAAATCAAAATTGGATTTTTTAGATATACATTAATATTAGCAAAACATTAATGCAGTAAGAACAAGAATTGATAGAACAACCATTGAAGAAAAGATGAAAACTGAAATGATTAAAAATTACATTCCACTACAATTGTTCTTAACCTCAGCAAGAAGTGAATTTAGCCACTCATTTGTGGATTTAACATCATCAAAAAAGTAGAATTTATACAAACAATTGAGATAAAAGAGAAAGAGATAGAGAAGAACCCTAGAATTTTCATCCCCTCAACTGCATGTAACCCACGTTCTTGCTCAACCAAGCCAGAATGTTTAAAATAAAACCTAAGTGTGCTATTTATACTAGTGGGAATTTTTTCCGGAATAACAAGCAACGTGGCACGGAGTGTATCGCGAAGCACTCCCTCCGTGCCATGGGGGTATCACGGACCCTCTCCGGAATTAGGCTCCTCAGAATTTTCACCTTAGTGTGCCACGGCCTACATCGCGGAGCCTGGCCAACGTGCCACGGTGCTATCGCACACCTACACTGGAAATTGATTTCCCAGGTAATTGTACTCAACGTGCCACGGCTTGCATCGCGTGGCATTGCGTCCGTGTCACGGAGGTAACGCGAGGCTTCACTGGAAATGGCCAAAATTAAATCACCCAAGGCATAATGCCTCCGCGATGGCAGCGTGACACGGCTCCCTTATTTTTGCTGCTCTTCCTTGACCTTTTCCACTCCTTGCTTCCAAGTCCATTCCCGATTTTTACCAACATGTATCTTAGCTTCCCAAAATTTCATTTTACCTGCAAAACAACACTAATCATGTTGGTTAGTATAAATTCACATTTTAACTACAAATCACATGAGATTGCACAAATAACGATAGATAACAAGGACGAAATGAAGCATTTTGAGTATCACTTGGGCATATAATTCTTCCCAAGATCACTTACCCCACACTTAAAACCTTGTTCGTCCTCGAACAATACTCTCACATCTCATGCAATTGACACTCACGCATAGCTACTTTGGCTCGCCAATTCAAGCTACGGCTATACCGATTATTTAATCTAGAAAATCATCAAGAAAACATGCATGGTATCATCAATACAATGACATACCCCACATTAAGACCTCGTAGACTCAAGAATCAGCTCTTGATCTCGGCAAACTCATGCAAATCAACTGATCAAGATATCCGACACGAAATTTAATCTCTCTTCAAGCATGTGCCCTCACAATACTAGAGAATCTCCCCATTTGCAATCATACGATTTCCAAAGCATTACATGTAGGGGTATAGGAACACGATTTCGCTCTCTCTCCCAAAGAATTCAGATGCATCATATCATGAACCATAGGCTTGCCTCTAGTGTACTACTCCACTAATATAAGGACGCGTGATGTAAGATCACGTAGGACTTAATAGGTTGTAATGTAAGCTAGGGAACTAGTAAATACTAGGCTAACCAATAATAACAACTAGCTTCCTTAAGCGCTTTTCAATACATCCCACCATTATTATGGGCATTGTTTCTTCCTTCATCCTCTCATTCTTGAAATTTTTCTTTGTTTTTGTTCCCATTTCTCTAAGCACACTCGACTTAATAACCAAGATTAGTTATACCTCTTTATTTTATTTAATTTCAGCAAGTGCACCTTTGACCTTTTCTTTAACTTTCACCACTTTCGCTTTTCCTTCCTTTTTACAATTCTCACTCCTTTACACTGTGGGAAAATTGTATTTCTTGAGCGCTTAAGAGTTTTGGATCAAATTCAAGGCTAATGAAAAGAAGGGATTAAGCTCGGTTTGTACCTCTTCAAAGAAAGAAAAAAAATAGGCTAAAGGCTCAACGGGGCTAACTAGGATGTACATTCAAGGTAGGTATGATAATGGAAAAACTTTTGGTTTAATCAAAGAAATGCCTACATCCTTTCCTACAATACACATCCTTCATTTCGTTTCGTACACACACCAGGCAGTTCTAGACACTTCACAATAGCATGGAATAATCAAAACCTCACCTCACACTCATTGCACATGCTCAACTCAAGACATATTCACAGACTCTTCAATCAACCACTTACAAAAATTCACTATTAAGCCTCGATCACACCGAATCGACCTCTATGGCCTAGGTATCTCAACGTGTTTATGCATTTGCATGCTTTCATATGAATCACCTTTGCAACTTAATATCATGTACAACACGTAACGAGAATTTCGAACCATGAAGTAGCAACACATTTGGGAAACAAACAAAAGAAAGAAAAACTACTCCTATCGACTACATTTCCCTTAAGAAGGTCGTCATCCATCCATCATAGGGAACGGTCACTAATTACGACTTCGGTTCAATGGGACTATTCTCGGTAAAAGCACCGAAAACAAAGGCCGAGAAACCCAAAATAAAAGAAATTTAACGAGAAATTTTAAAAATTTCGATAATTTCGATAGAAAACAAAAATATTTACAGAACAACCATTCAACAACAGCTCACCCAACAACAACAGCTTAACATTCATTACAACACCACTTAATTACAAAACACATCACACAGAGTCACAGGATCACATTTTTCACAGGCACAACAACACAACACATCCACATAAACAAAAACAACAACAAAACAGCTAGCACCTAACTACTCCCACTCCACAATTAAACCGAACACTGTCCCCAGTGTTCACAAAATTCAACATATCACAAAGGTGGGTGGTGAAACTCCCTGATCAATCAAAGTATTCAACTTCTTCATCAGGTGCCGTTGCCTCGTCTCCCATATCCGAATCGCCCCCGCTGTCCTCATCTGACTCAACATCTGAGTCCTCACGGCGGGTCTCCTCGTCGGTGGGGACATCATCATCTACCAGCTCCACAAATGCTGGCCCCACTCTGCATAGAGTCCGAGCATTTTCGCTAAAGGGGTAATCCAAGTCAAGCTGCCAAAGCTCATCTTTTGTTGCTGGCCTCCCGCCAATGCGCAACTGCAACATCTGCATCCCGTACATGCAGGCCATATACTAATCATCCTGAGCATGTTGATCGGCTAGTGTGAGAATAGGCCCATGAGTAGTGTCAGGTGCCTTGGTTTTGGTAACATCCAAGGCACGCCTGTCAATCTATGGGATGTAATCTAGGGCCTCCTCCTCGATATCATGGCCCCTCAGGAATGTGGTAAGTAAACCACCAAACCCGTACCTGTGCCCTTGATGCAAGCGGGCTCTCTTTATGGCGGTGATGATCACCGCCCCAACATTTATCTTAAGCCCTTTCATCAGGGCATACACCAAGCACACTTGATCCCGAGTGACATCTGTCATGTGCACCCCCGGGATCAGGCATGAACGCATAATTTTTAGCTAGATCCTGGCTTCCTTATTCATCTGAGAGTAGGGCAGTGTCTGATGGTAGCCCCTCTATTTGTGCCTGCTCCACCGTACTGTCGAACGGGCTCCACATAGAGTGCATCTGATGTCCGCATAAGGTGGAGTTATGTTCAGCTGCCGGAGTACATGGGCGTCTGTGTCCCGTGCCCCCAATATAACATTCAAGTGATGGGGCTCAAACGTGACAACCTGCCTTCTTATCTTTACGGTATGACTGCGGAGGGTCGTGTTCCAGTTGGCATAGAACTCCCGAATCAGATGGAGATTGCACTCCTTGGGCTCCTCGAAGATGAAGTTCAGCCCGACGGTGTCAATCCGGTGTACGATCCTCGGGAATTCCTGTGCAAGCGGCTCCCTTGATATATGCTCTTCCGGGAAGTATTTGGTTTCTTTGTATTTTGCATACCATTTCTTCCCTTCATCAGTCACCCATCGGGTTTCGTCTTGTCGGTGTTGGCCTTGCGGAACCGCTGGTGCTGCTTGAACTGCTGTTTCCAACCTTATTCTTTTTCTGCCGGCACCCGATGTGGATGCGCCCTTTCCCTTATTTTGTCTGCCTGACATTGTTCCTGCACATATAACCATACAATCCCAATGTTATTCAAATCATAACTAGCAATGACTAAGGTTGGGTTTAATTGAATCACCCCACACTTAGTCTTTAGCCGCAATTAAAACAATTCGGCAAGACATTCATGATTTCACAATCTTTTCATTCAACATTCTTAGTGCCTTCATATAATTCGATGGAATAATTACTATGTACTACTCAGACTTCGTACAACAATTAACAATATCGCCATCGATTCCATTATATCATCATAGCACTTAGCCAAATTTTTGTTCTCAATAACCTATGCAATTCACCAATTTCATTTTTCCTAAATTCCCCTGTATACTTAGCATATTCAACATTAATCTCAACATAATTCACATCACCCAACATGCACGACCCAATTTTGTTCAACATTTCAAACAATTTTAGTTTTCTTCATATTCAAATTCCAACCCTAGCTACCAATTTCGCAAAAATTCACTAAAACATGCATTCGTCGAGTTCATATACTCACAACAATACCATGAACATCAATCAATCATAACTTAAATAAATTGAAGCTTAGTTTGCACTTAGGGCAAGTTTTAATCACTATCCATGCTCAAGAATTGAAAATTCAAGCAAAAATAAGGTTAAGTTCAAGAACATACCTTTTCTCCGATGAAATTGAAGAAAACTTGAAGAAAATCGATGCCTAGGTCCGTATCACGTTGGGGGAGGAGGGAATTTGGGGTTTTTATTGTGGAGGGAATGGAAAATGAGGAAAACATTGAGGGGATTTGGGGTTTTAAAAGTGTTTTTCGCGCAGGTTACCCGGCGACCCGGTGTGACCTAACGCAAAATAACACTCAACATGTCACGGAGGGTAACACGGAGCACCCCCTCCGTGACACGGAGCCATCGCGCCCCTGTTCTGGAATTTTTAAAAATTCCGGAATAGGCTTCAACGTGTCACGGAGGGTAACACGGAGCACCTCCTCCGTGACACGGAGCCGACGCGTAGGCTCACTGTCATGCCACTTTTTATTTTTCTCACCTCGATTTTTTTCCTTTGCGCTTCTTTGCATTTTTGCCCTCCGTTCCACCTGAAAATCATTTCACAACAAGAAATTGGTTAGAATTCATAGGTTTCAATGCAACAATAATTTTTTTCTATTTATTTTTTTCTTTTTCTCTTTTTTTTCTCAACTAATTCTACTCATCTATTACAACAATTTCACGGGTTGCCTACTGTGCAGCGCCTGGTTTACCGTCGTGGCTCGACGACATTTATGCTCAATCATCCTCTAGAGTGATGGATGTCTTCTCTCGAATAACGTCCTCACCCCAGTAATGCTTACAACGCTGCCTATTAACCAAGAACGTGGGACTTCGATCTTCTTGCCACAACTCCACTTCCCCGTGCGGGGTCATTCTTACTACCTCAAATGGCCCTGACCATTTGGACCGCAATTTTCCTAGAAACAGCCTCAATCTTGAATTGAAAAGCAACACTTTCTGCCCCGACTCGAATATTCGATGCACCATATGCTTATCGTGCCACCTCTTTGTTTTCTCTTTGTAGCACTTGGCACTTTCATATGCATGCCAACGAAACTCATCAAGTTCGATGAGTTGCATCAGCCTCTTCTTACCTGCTAGCTCTAGATCCATGTTCAATTTTCTCACAGCCTAGAAAGCTCGGTGTTCTAGCTCCACCGGCAGATGACACGCCTTTCCATAGACCAATCTGTACGGAGAAGTCTCAATTGGTGTCTTGTAAGCAGTTCTATAAGCCCACAACGCATCGTCGAGTTTGCTTGACCAATCATTACTTTGTGCATTCACTGTTTTCTGGAGAATCTACTTCACTTCTCTGTTCGACACCTCCACTTGCGCACTAATTTGGGGATGATATGCTGTTGCCACCTTGTGGCGCACCCCATACTTAGCTAGCAAGTTCTCTAAACTTGCATTTACAAAATTAGCCCCTCCATCACTGATAATGGCTCGGGGTGTCCCGAACCTGGTGAAAATGTGCTTTTTCACAAATTTCATTACCACCTTGTTGTCATTGCTAGGGCAAGTTGTTGCTTCAACCCACTTTGATACATAATCAACGGCTACCAAGATGTAACGATTACTAAATGACGACGGGAACGGGCCCATGAAATCAATACCCCATACATCAAAGATCTCCACTTCTAATATACGCTGCAGCGACATCTATTGCCTCCTACCAATTGTGCCTGTCCTTTGAAATCTATCACACATTTTGACGTATGCCATAGAGTCTCTAAACAGTGTAGGCCAAAAGAAACCTGACTGTAGCACCTTGTGCACTATCCGCTCGCCTCCGTGGTGCCCTCCATACAATGAAGAGTGACAACTCCTCAAAACTTCTGCAATCTGGATCTCCGGGATGCATCTTCTCATAACCTGATCCGATCCCTGCTTAAACAAGTATGGCTCATCCTAAATAAAATACCAGCAATCATGCCTCAACTCTTTTCTCTGCTGAGCCGTAGCCTCCGGTGGAAAGACTCCACTCACTAGCAAATTCACTATGTCTGCATACCAAGGGATCTCAGCTTCCCTTATTGCCAAGAGCTGCTCATCCGGGAACTCCTCTTTGATGCTGTCACCTTCCTTCACATGCGACCGGCTTTGTAATCGCGATAGGTGATCTGCCACTTGATTCTCGCTCCCCTTTCTGTCCTTAATCTCTAGGTCAAACTCTTACAACAACAAGATCCATCTGATCATCCTAGGCTTTGCATCCTTCTTGTTAAACAGATACCGAATCGCTGCATGATCGGTATACACCACTACTCTAGAACCCACCAAATAGGACCTGAATTTATCAAACGCAAATACCAATGCTAGCATCTCCTTTTCTGTGACTGTATAATTAACTTGGGCAGCATCCAGTGTTTTGCTTGTGTAATGAATAGAATGAAAAATTCTATTCCTAAGCTGTAGCTCCCACAGCCACATCGCTCGCATCATACATCAGTTCAAACGGTTGTTCCTAGTCCGGAGAAATAAGGATAGGTGCTTCTATCAATTTCTGCTTCAACTCCTCGAATACTTTGACACAATCTTCATCAAACTCGAACTTCACCTCTTTTTCTAGCAACCGGCATATTGGTCTAGAAATTTGAGAGAAGTTCTTAATGAACCGTCTGTAGAACCCTGCATGCCCGAGAAAACTGCGAACACCCTTCACTGACACCGGTGGTGGTAGCTTTTCAATAACTTTGATCTTAGCACGATCGACCTCCAACCTCTTGCAAGACACTTTATGGCCAAGGACGATACCCTCCTTGACTAAGAAATGACATTTCTCCCAGTTGAGTACAATGTTGGATACTTCACAGCGAGCTAGCACCCTGTCAAGCTTCTGCAAACAAGTAGCAAAAGAATTACCGAAAATAAAAAAATCATCCATATATACCTTGACGAAATCTTCCACCATGTCGTGAAAGATCGCTATCATGCATCTCTGGAATGTGGCGGGTGCATTGCATAAACCAAATGGCATCCGCCTAAAAGCATATGTCCCATAAGGACATGTTAAAGTAGTCTTCTCCTGGTCCACCGGTGCTATGGCTATTTGGTTATAGCCAGAGTACCCATCAAGGAAACAATAATATTCTTGTCCAGCCAATCTGTCCAATATCTGATCAATGAACGTGATAGGATAGTGATCTTTCCTTGTGGCTTCATTGAGCTTTCTGTAGTCCATGCAAATCCATCAGCCTGTGACGGTGCGTGTAGGGATCAGCTCATTTTTCTCATTGGTGACCACGGTCATCCCTCCCTTCTTTGGGACACACTGAACGGGGCTGACCCATTCGCTATCCGAAATAGGATAGACCACACCTGCATCAAGCCACTTAATTACTTCTTTCCTAACCACATCCTTCATCATCGGATTCAACCTCCGCTGAGGCTGTACAGTTGGCTTTGCTCCTTCCTCCATGAAAATTCTGTGTGTGCAAAAAGATGGATTGATACCCCGAATATCTGACATTTGCCAGCCCATTGCTTTCTTCCTTCTTTTGAGAACCACCAATGCTTCCTTTACCTGTGCCTCCGTCAATTCTGCGGAGATGATGACTGGCAAAGTGTCATCTTCCTCCAAAAAGATATATTTTAAATGGGGAGGCAATGTTTTCAACTCCAGTTTTGGTGCTTCCTCAATAGATGGTTTCGGCAATGGTTCTAGGGACCTCATTAAAGGCTGAAAGTCATGCTTCCTGAGATACCACTTTGGTTCATTCAGCATTTGCACCATCTCATAAGTATCTCTATCTCCAAAATGATCGAAGCTCATCAACGCTCTTTCCAATAGATCTCGAGAATCAACAATCTGAAGAATTTCTGCTTGGTCTGGCACATTGATTGCTGAAAGCTCCTCATATATGGACGGAAGCTTCATGGCCTTATATACATCAAATACCTCCACTTTGTCATGCGCTCATATGGTTAGCTGCCATGCAGCTACATCAATCAAAGCTCTCCCGGTTTCCAAGAAAGGACGTCGCAAAATAAATGGGACTTCCGCATCCGGCTCAAAATCTAGAACAATGAAATCTATCGGGAACATAAGGGAGCCCACTTGCACCAGCACGTCCTCCACAATGCCATCTGGTCTGGCCAAAGAATGGTCCGCTAACTGCAAGATCACTGTAGTTGGTCTAGGACTGCCCAACCCCAACTTCTTGAACACCGATGTCGGCATCAAGTTAATGCTCGCTCCCAAATCGCATAATCCATGAGCTTAGATACTTTTCCCAATTGTGATTTGAATTGTAAAGCTCCCACGGTCCTTGAGCTTTGTTGGCAACCTGTTCTGTATCTGGGAAGTGCACTCCTCAGTAAGCGCCACCGTAGCATACTCCATCAATCTGCTTTTGTTAGCTACGATGTCCTTGATATACTATGCATATTTCGGCACTCCCTGCAAAACATCAACCAAAGGTAAATTAATGAGTACCTGTTACCTCCATGAACTTTTTGAAACAAACATCCTCCTTGTGTTTCTTTAATCTTTGAGGGAACGGGGGTGGTGGTCTTTCTACTTCAGCTGCCTTCTCCTTCCCCCTCTCATCATGTTCCCTATCTTTCTCCACTGCTCTTGACTGCTGAGGTGGTCTTTCTGGTTCCACCTCCTTGAGTTGTAAACCACTCCTTGTGGTCACTGCATTAACCTGCTTGGGATTCGGGTCAGTGTCACTCGGTAGTCCTCCTCTTGGCCTGGTGTTTTGAGCTCCAGCTAGTTATCCAAACTGGTACTCCAACGCCTTTGTAGCTAACTGGTTGTTTTTTATGTCTTCTTCGAATTTCACATAATCAGCCTGCATTTGAGCTTGGTTAGCTAACATTGTTTTAAACATTTCCTCAATGCTGGTGGGTGGTGGAGGAGGTGCATTGTTGCCTCTGTATTGAGACTGATAGTTCTGCTGCCCCCCTTGATTTCTCTGCGCACCCTGATTTTAACTCTGCCCTTGATGGCTGTTACTACCCCAAGAGAAATTTGGATGATTCCTCTAATTCGAGTTGTAGTTGTTGCCATACTGCTGGTGATTATTTCTCTGTACATTCCCAACAAAGTTCACTGAATCTTGATTTGCACCACAACACTCAGCTGAGTGTTCATTACTACCGCATACTTCACACCAAATCTGCTGCACTTCATTAACTGGGGCTTGAGGTTGATTCAAGCTCATATTGGTGAAGTGGGTGTTGAGTTCAACTTGCAATGCAGCTATCTGTGCAGCGATTGCTGTAAAACCATCCATTTCAAAGACTCCTGCCGCTTTCGTTGTTCCTCCTCTAGAAGAGTCCGCATTCCACTCTGGATTTCCCTACGAAATACGATTTAACAAAGTATACAACTCCTCATAAGTCTTTTCTAATGCTTGTCCCCCAGCTGCTGAGTGTAGCAAAATATTTGTGTGGGGTTCCAAACCCTCTATAAAAGTATGCACCAGCACATCATTGGACTGGTGATGGTGAGGACAATCCCTTAGCAATGATTTGAACCTTTCCCAAACTTGATACAGATTCTCCCCCTTTCTTTGTTTAAAACTTAGAATCTAACTTCTAAGTCTTGCTGTTTTCCAGGATGGAAAGAACCGTATCAGAAACTTTCTTGCAAGATCATCCCAAGTGGTGATAGAATTAGGTGGTTCAGCTTTCAACCACCTCTTTGCTTCCCCCAATAATGAAAATGGGAATAATGTAAGCCTTACGTAATCGGATGATACTCCAGCGGGGATGTAAGTGTCACTTATCTCCAAAAAGTTTTGGAGATGTTGTTGTGGATCTTCGTGAGGGAGACCTGTGAATTGGCCGCTGGTGGGCAGCGATTGCACCATGTTCTGTTTAAGCTCAAACCTCCCTCCTGGCTCAGGTCTGTGAATACTTGATGTAACATTATTAGCATGTGGGATTGCCACTTCGCGAACCGGCCGTGCTGCCATTTCCTCGGGCACTAACACTGCCCTCACAAGTGGTGGATTCTGTTGTTGCTCCAAGATTGTCTGTCTGAGCAACTGTAGCTTTTTCTCTAGAGCTTCCCTTCTTTGACGATGAAATTGTCTTTCCAACTCTATGTATGAATCCACCAACTCCTTGTCTCTTGCCAATGTTCAATAGAATTCAATATCTGCAAAAGACAGGCTAAGATCAAGTTGTCAGCACTTATATAGAAATTGTAAACTAACACTAAGAAAACAATTTTACCGATTGCCAGTCCCCGACAATGGCGCCAAAAACTTGTTCGGCATTTGGTGATTACACGCAAGTGCACGTGGTCGAACAAGTAGTAAAGTGGCTTAAGTAAAGCCAAGTATCGATCCCATAGGGACTGAGCTACGGTACTAATTAACTTAAGTGTTAATGAATTATATCTTTAAGAATGTAGACAACCAACTGAATAAGATTTTGAGAGTTTGAGTTACTAATTAATAAGAATCTAAAGCAAAATTATAAAGTGAGTCTGAACAATAGTAATGAGCAAGCTGAGGTTAAAACGAACATGCAGGGAATTAATTTATCGATACAATTTAGTTAATCTTTCCTTCGGTTGCTAGTCAGGAATTATTTCCTATGGATTGGAACTTTCGTCTTCTATCAAACTTAAGAATCATGAACCTTCAATCTACATTTATGTGATAAAAGAATTTCATGTTCTAGCCATACTAAATCGATTCCTTAATTGACTAATAATACTTTCAGATATATTTCTATTCTGAATGTAAATCAATTCTCAATTTTCCCAAACTAAGAAGAGATCATATCCTACCAATTCACAGCTTTCCAATTTCTTTCCTTCTCAAAATCAAAATTGGATTTTTTGGATATACATTAACATTGGCCAAATATTAATGCAGTAAGAACAAGAATTGATAGAACAACCATTGAAGAAAAGATGAAAACTGAAATGATTAACAATTACATTCCACTACAATTGTTCTTAACCTCAGCAAGAAGTGAATTTAGCCACTCATTTGTGGATTTAACATCATCAAATAAGTAGAATTTATACAAACAATTGAGATAAAAGAGAAAGAGATAAAGAAGAACCCTAGAATTTTCGTCCCCTCAACTGCCTGTAACCCATGTTCTTGCTCAACCAAGTCAGAATGTTTAAAATAAAACTCAAGTATGCTATTTATACTAGTGGGAATTTTTCCCGGAATAACAAGCAACGTGGCACGGAGTGTATCGCGGAGCACTCCCTCCGTGCCACGGGGGTATCGCGGACCCTCTCTGGAATTAGGCTCCTCAGAATTTTCACCTTGGCATGCCACGACATGAATCGCGGAGCCTGGCCAACGTGCAACGGTGCTATCGCGCACCTACACTGGAAATTGATGTCCCAGGTAATTGTACTCAACGTTCCACGGCTTGCATCGCTTGGCATTGCCTCTGTGTCATGGAGGTAACGCGAGGATTCACTGGAAATGGCCAAAATTAAATCACCCGAGGAAGAATGCCTCCGTGATGGTAGCGTGACAGACTGATGAAATCAACTCACTTCCTACCAGTTCAGACTACATTTTCAGCTGAAGACTATGCAGAGTTATATATTAAGAGATAGTCCGATTACACGGTGTTCTAATATCTATTATTTTTGACAGAGGAGCACAGTTTATAGCTAGATTTTGGTAGTCATTTTAGAAAGGTTTGGGGACGCAGGTTAATCTGAGTACAACCTTTCATCCCCATACAGACGGCCAGGCAGAACACACCAATCAGACACTTGAGGATATGTTACAAGCGTGTGTGCTAGACTTTGGAAGGAGCTGGGACGAGATTTCCCCCTTATTGAATTTGCATATAACAATAGTTACCATTCTGCCATACAGATGGCGCCTTATGAGGCATCATATGGGAGGAAATGTAGATCCCCATGTCACGCCCCACCTGGGGAGGCATGACTGGCACCTGGTGTCCTACTAGGACTTGAACTGTTGCGCTGACTGAGCCTAAGCACCTCTAGTGCAGGGATGACTCCAACTCTAGAATCAAGAAAACAACGGGCTATATAGCGGCTGTAAATACAACCCCTGGCCGAAAAGGATTATAGCCACTTGTGAAAAATAAATAGCTAGCCAGAGACAAACAATCATAGGGAGTCCTATGCGGGCCGACAACGCCACCATGATATCTAGTTATAACTGAAAAGTAAAATCAGATGCTAAACTAAACTATGACCGAAAAAGCCACCAATCAACAGCTAAATAGGGCACCACACGGCAACACATTTAATCTAAAACAAATATGGGCCCAACACGACTGATATTCTCTAACCACAGGGAAGTAACACAGTCTGCAAGCCTCTAGGAGCAATAAGATGGTCGGGACAGGGCACTGACCTACCCATACTGTACAAACAAAAGAAGTAAACCTCTATCACACAAGCTCCGGAAGAAAGGAGCTGACGACTTTGTACGACTGACTGGAACTATGAGGGACCTGGTCCTCGTCTATCTGTACTTGTAGGCAAGTGATGTAGTGCCCTAGAAGAGGGCGTCAGTACCATAGGTACTGAATATGTAAGGCAGTAACTTTAAATAACTGAAAGTAAGGAAATAAAACTGACAATAACTGAAGTAAAGAAAACGGACTAAAGATGACTGAAGTAGTGAAATCAGGGCTAAGCATAACTGTAATAAGGAGGGTAAGGGTCATACCTGACAAGCGAGGCGTATTACTATCTAACTATTAGTAACTAAAGAAAACATAAACCTTACCTGACCCCCATGAGCCAAAAGGTACAATAAGCACAGAATAACCCACCTGGGCCCCCATTAGCCCTAGTGAATGCACCTCAATCTATATACCCTTATCTAGGTCATACTGAGACAACTACCAGCTATAAGCGTCTTGCCGATCCCCTGGGTCTGCAACTAGGCCTGCTCAGCCCCTGACTGTAGTTGTGCCTGAGTCCGGAGGACTCCTGATATCTACACCTCGGGCGTAAACACTCGGCGGGGGTGTGTATAAGGCCAACCACAACATATGAGGATCTGGATCCCCATCTTCATCCCTTGTGGATGCATATCCTCGCCCCTGGTGGGCGGCGACACAACTATTAACCCTGGGGTGTTCATGGAAGCTATTTAGGTGTAATCTAGCCCAAAACAATACAAATTACGAGCCTCGACTGACAACAACAACTAGACATGATAACATACTCCTGACATGCTTTACTGGGATTCATACTGGACTACTATACTGAAGAAACTAACTTGCCAAAAGAAAATTCCTTAACATACCTCGTTCGTTGTTTACCAATTAACTGGAAAGTTTTGGCTCGTGTTCAACTGCCCTTGTCAACTGTAATCATATTAACGGAATAATAGGGCTACTTTATTACTATAGTTGAAGAAAACAATCACTTAAATATATATATACTGACTATACTTCAACTTATCAAAAGACGATCAAAAACTCATAATTTCTCAGGAATCTTGAAGGGAGAAATACTTACTTTAGGCACGTGATCGTATTGAAACTAGTTTGAAATAAGTCTACCAACTTAGGCTCGGCGGGACAACGATTCGCCGAGCGTATTTTACAAAAATAACTTCGCAGTGATGCTCTCTGCAGCCTTATACTTCACTACCCAGAGTTAATTTAGATTTGGACGGCGTTTAGTGGTGTAATCAGATGATTTCCCAATGTTTTCCTCGGTTTCCCTTCTGTTATGGCCATGAATATGTGAGTAATGATCTAACTTCTAAGTGTGAGGCCTTTATATACTTGAGGCGGAAAACAAAGCAACAAGGCACTCTGCTGGTCGCGCCAATTTATGGGTGTGCCACGTTGGCTAATGCGGAGGGGTTGCTCCGTGCCACTTTTCCCCTCTGGGCAACTTGGTTCAACATCCTCCCGTGAAATCCCGACTTCACACTCGTTCGGCCCTTTCCCGGGCCCTTTCCTCATACGTATGGCACTCTAAGACTCTCAACCAACATATGAATAGGCCAACTAAACATTAGGAACTTACGGGGTGTAACATCCTCCCCCCCTATGAACATTCATCCTCGAATGTTAACTTCTACTTGCAAGGACCTTAACCTTGCAATTACTTATTTTGGAAAAATTTCGGCAGAGTCTCCTTTGTAATATTTACCATCCAAAAACCCTGAACACAGAAAAATCCAATACAGGTACTCCACACAATACTATAGTGTTCACTTCACAATAGATTGAAGTCAATTATCTCACATATACATGTATATAATGCAACTTATGAAACAACAACATACCTTTAGCCGCACGATCTGACTACGTCTGAAATAACTGAGGATATCTAGTTTTCATATCGTCTTCTGCCTCTCAGGTCATCTCCTCTCAATTCTTATTTTGCCATAACACTTTAACGGAAGCAACATCTTTAGTTCTTAGTCTGCGGATCTGCCGATCTAGTATGGCCATTGGAGCTTCTTCATAAGCTAACTCCTTAGTGATTTGGACGTCTTTGACTGGGACAATCCGAGAGTGATCTCCCATACACCTCCTCAGCATTGATACATGAAAAACTGGGTGAACAGATTCTAATTCTGGAGGTAAATCCAATTCATAAGTCACCTGGCCTATCCTTCGGTGAATCTGACAAGGCCCAATAAACCTCGGGCTGAGCTTTCCTTTCTTACCAATTCTCGTCACACCCTTCATCGGTGAAACCTTCAAGAATACCTAGTCACCCACATTAAATTCTAGGTTTCTCCGTCGCACATCCGCATAAGATTTCTGATGGCTCTGAACAGTCAGCAGATGTTCCTTGATAAGCTTTACTTTCTCTTCTGGCTGATGAATAATATCTAGCCTAATCAATGCTAATTCTCCTACCTCAAACCAACCAGCTGGAGACCTACACTTCCGCCCATATAACGCTTCATAAGGCGCCATCTGAATTGCTGAATGATAACTGTTATTAGAGGCAAATTCAATAAGCGGTAGATGTTCATCCCAGCTGCCTCCAAAATCTAGCACACATGCCCGTAACATATCCTCGAGGGTCTGGATTGTACGTTCTGCCTGCCCGTCTGTCTAAGGATGGAAGGTTGTGCTCAGGTTAACCTGCGTCCCCAGGCCCCTCTGAAAAGACTGCCAAAATTTAGCTGTAAACTGCGCCCCTTGGTCATAGATAATTGACAACGGAACACCATGCAATCGGACTATTTCTCTAATATATAGCTCAGCATAATCTTCGACTGAAAAGGTAGCCCTTACTGGTAGAAAGTGAGCTGATTTTGTCAACCTGTCAACAATTAACCAGATAGAATCATATTTACGCCTGGTACGAGGTAACCCTACTACGAAATCCATATTAACTGCCTCCCATTTCCATAGAGGCACAACTATATCCTGGGTCAATCCGCCTAGTTTCTGATGTTCAGCTTTCACCTGTTGGCAATTGGGACATTGAGCTACAAATTCTGCTATCCCCTTTTTCATTCTCGGCCACCAGTAAATCTCTTTTACATCATGGTACATTTTTGTCGAGCCTAGATGGAGAGAGTAACAGGCCCATAATTTGCTAGCGAAGCCCTGCCACGTCTGGAATGCAGAGGTGATCCCTATATTTCAAAATTCCATCCTTGGTTACTTGGAAATCTGTCACTTCCCCTCGCTGGACCTTATTTCTGAGCTGAACCAGGCTAGGATCGTCATACTGCCGTTCTTTCACTTCCACAACCAATGATGACACTGCGGTATTCTAGATTACCGCTCCATTGTCTCCTGATTCTACTATACAAACGGATAAACTGGCTAGCTTATGCAATTCTCGGGCCAATTCCTGCCGCTCGGGCTGTAAATATGCCAGGCTTCCCATGGATTTGCAACTAAGGGCATCTGCTACAACATTGACCCTTCCTGGGTGATATAAAATATTAACATCATAATCCTTTAACAGTTCTAACCAACGACGCTGCCGCAGATTCAACTCCTTCTGGGTGAAATTATACTGCAGGCTTTTGTGATCAGTGAAAATATCTACGTGGACACCATACAGGTAGTGTCTCCATATTTTCAAGGCATGAATCACCGCTGCTAACTCTAGGTCATGGGTAGGGTAGTTCTTCTCATGCTTCCTCAGCTTCCTGGAAGCATAGGTAATCACCTTACCATGCTGCATCAAAATGCGTCCTAACCCTACACCCGAAGCGTCACAATAGACTGCATAACCCTCTGTTCCTTCTAGCAATGCTAGCACCGGTGCCGATGTCAATCTATCTTTCAGTTCCTGAAAGCTCTGCTCACATACCTCAGTCCAATGGAATTTTGCTATCTTCTGCGTCAATCTGGTTAAAGGTGCTGCTAAAGTGGAAAATCCTTCAACGAACCTTTTGTAATACCTGGCTAACCCCAGGAAACTATGTTCCTCGGTCGGAGTGGTAGGTCTAGGCCATGTTTTAACTACCTCTATCTTCTGCGTATCTACCTATATACTAGCATCTGACACAATATGGCCCAAAAAGGCTACTGAATTCAGCCAAATTCACATTTAGAAAATTTTGCATATAGTTGGCGATCTCTGAGAATTTGGAGCACTGTCTATAGATGATCCTGGTGATCTGCCTCTGAGCGGGAACACACCATAATATCATCAATAAATACTATCACGAACAAGTCCAGGTATGGTCTGAAAACGTTGTTCATCAGGTCCATGAACACTGCTGGGGCATATGTCAGTCCGAAGGACATGACTAGAAATTCAAAATGGTCGTATCTGGTCCTGAAGGCAGTCTTTGAAATATCTCTTTCACAAACCCAGACCTGATGATATCCTGACCTCAAGTCAATCTTTGAAAAATACCTCGCTCCCTGTAGCTGATCAAACAAATCATCTATTCTAGGAAGCGGGTACTTATTCTTGATAGTGACTTTATTCAGCTGCCGATAATCTACACACATATGGAGAGATCCGTCCTTCTTCCTCATGAACAGAACTGACTTACCCCATGTTGAGGTACTCGGCATAATAAATCCCTTTTCTAGCAAATCCTTCAATTGCTCCTTTAGTTCTCTAAGTTCAGCAGGAGCCATCCGATATGTAGGAATAGATATAGGCTGAGTGCCTGGTAATAGATCAATTGCAAAATCAATTTCCCTTTCTAGGGAAATACTAGGAAGCTCATCTGGAAATACGTCAGAAAATCCATTAACCACTGGAATAGACTGAAGGGTCGGAGGCTCTGCCCGAACATCCTGAACTCTGATAATATGATAAATGCACCCTTTTGCTATCAATTTTCTCGCCCGAAGATAGGAAATAAACCTACCTTTTCGCGTGGCTGTACTATGTTTCCACTCCTGTACTGCCTCCCCTAGAAAGTGAAACCGGACAATCTTGGTCCAACATTCAACATTGGCATAGCATGGAGCTAGCCAATCCATACCCATAATGGCATCAAAATCAACCATTTCTAGTTCTATCAAGTCTATCGTAGTCTGACGACTGGCAACCTCTACTGTACACCCCGATAGACCCTTCCGGCTAAGATAGAGTCACCAACGGGTGTAGACACTGAGAAAGGTCACCGAAGAAATTCCGGCATAATAATAAACTTTTGAGCCACTAACGGTGTAACATAGGACAAGGTGGATCCTGGATCTATCAACACATAAGCAGGATGAGAGCAAATGTTCAACATACCTGTCACAACATCTGGTGATGACTTTGACTCCCGTTGCCCTGGTAGTGCATAAGTACGGTCTGGTCCGACACCTGAACTGGAGGCCCCTAATCTACCTCGGCCTCTGCCGGCTGAAACTAAGGGCCTATGCCTTGCCGGGGATGCTGGAGCTCGTGATCCTGCCGAGGACCTATCCTGTCGACCCCGGTAACCCTGACCCCTAGCTGGACAATTCCTCATCTGGTGACCCTCCTGTCCACAAATGTAGCATGTGGTGGAACCATACGTGCATGCTCTAGAGTGGCGTCGACTACAAATAGGGCAAAGTGGTATTGTAAACATACTCTACTCCACTCTCCTTTGCTACTGTGAACCTACTGCTCGCGAACCTTCGCGGGGCTCTGGCTGCCCTCGGCGACTATACCTGCTCCTCTGCCGCTGTGGTGGAGGCGAGGGTCTAGGCAGCTTATCTGATAACCGTGGCCTAGGTCCTCCCCGAGACTCCTCCTGTAGTTCACCTAGTCTCTCACTATGGAGCTGCTCCTGACTTGTTCTCCTAATCTCCCATTGCCACTGTCTGATGCCCTCAATATTCGGAGCAAAAGCCTGTACACGAGCGATATCCATATCCTCTCATAGAGTGGCTGTGATGCAGGTCTCAACATATTCCGGGTTCAGCCCCATAATAAAGCAGTGTACCCTGGCTGGCATTACGTCCACAAAAGTTGGCGCATAACGAGCCAAGGAATGAAACCGCATGGCATATCCCCGATCCAAGTGTAGGAACTGATCAACCTGGGCCTGTCGAATCTCCCGTAGTAGGTAATGATCCAAGAATGCCTCTGAGAAGCTGGGCCAGGTTGGAGGGGAAACAGCTCTCCCTCAAGACCTCTCCCAACTCTCAACCACGTTACGACGATGTCCCATAGCCAGAATACCGCCAACTCAACCGACTCTGTAGGTGTAGCATGCATCACCCTGAAAATCCTCTGCATATGGTCTTTGAAGTCCTGAGGTTCCTCGGTCCGATCTGTCCTTGTGAATTGCGGGGGACTTAGTGCTAGGAACTCTCGGACCCTCGAGCTACCAGGCCCTCCTAAGGATTCTGCAACTGTAGGTGGCAATGGCTGGTGCTGAGCAGCCATCATCTGTGCTAGCATAACCACTGCGCTCCTGACCTCCTGGTCAGGTAGTACGGGCATAGAAACTGCTGGAGGCGGTGCTATCACACCAGCCGTCCCAAGAGGCTCCTGACGTGGTGGGGACTGCTGGGGAGGTCGAGATGATACCTCCGTATCGTCCTCAGATCGGGCCGATTCTGACCAAGGCTGAGGCATCCTACTGGTGCCCTCTCCTGCTGCTACATCTAGCCTCCTGCCTATCGTAGAGTGTCGCTGGTCCGACATTTCTCTGTAAGTAAAAGGGTATAATGAGCTTAGGGACTCAACCCTATACTGTACCGCTCTATAGCATGACTGAATGAGAAGAAAGAGTAACCATCCTATCATGCCTTGCAGCCTCCTGCCTGTAGTATGTGGTGCATAACATATCCATAGATAAGACTCTACTTAGCACGGCTTGCAAACTCCCTGGGATACGACCTGCTCTTATACCAAGTTTGTCACGCCCCATCTTGGGAGGCATGACTGGCACCTGGTGCCCTACTAGGACCTGAACTGTTGCGCTGACTGAGCCTAAGCACCTCTAGTGCAGGGCTGACTCCAACTCTAGAATCAAGAAAACAATGGGCTATATAGCGGCTGTAAATACAACCCCCGACCGACAAGGCCTATAGCTACCTGTGAAAAATAAACAACTAAACAGAGACAAACAATCATAGGGAGTCCTATGCGGGCTGACAAGGCCACAATGATATCTAGTTATAACTGGAAAGTAAAATCAGATGCTAAACTGAACTATAACTGACAAGGCCACCAATCAACAACTAAACAAGGTCCCACACAGCCAACACACATAATCTAAAACACATATGGGCCCCACACAACCGATATTCTCTAACCACAGGGAAGTAACACAATCTGCAAGCCTCTAGGAGCAATAAGATGGTCGGGACAGGGCCCCGACCTACCCATACTGTACAAATAAAAGAAGTAAACCTCTATCACACAAGCTCTGGAAGAAAAGAGCTGACGGCTCTATACGGCTGACTGGAACTACGAGGGACCTGCTCCTCATCTATCTGTACCTGTAGGCAAGTAATGCAGTGCTCCAGAAGAGGGTGTCAGTACCACAGGTACTGAATATGTAAGGCAGTAACTTTAAATAACTGAAAGTAAGGAAATAAAACTAACAATAACTGAAGTAAAGAAAATGGACTGAAGATGATTGAAGTAGTGAAATCAGGGCTAAACATAACTGTAATAAGGAGGGTAGGGGTCATACCTGACAAGCGAGGCGTATTACTGTCTAACTATTAGTAACTAAAGCAAACATAAACCTCACCTGGACCCCATGAGCCGGAAGGTACAATCAGAACAGAATAACCCACCTGGGCCCCCATTAGCCCTAGTGAGTACACCTCAATCTATATACCCCTATCCAGGTCATACTGAGTCAACTACCAGCTATAAGAGTCCTGCCGATCCCCTGGGTCTGCAACTGGGCCCGCTCATGACCTGACTGTGCTGTGTCTGAGTCCGGAGGACTCCTGATATCTGTACCCCGAGCGTAAACGCTCGGCGGGGGTGTGTATAAGGCCAACCACGACATATGAGGATCTGGATCCCCATCTTCATCCTTTGCGGAAGGCATATCACTCTGTAGAGCGACATATCCTCGCCCCTGGTGGGTGGAGACACAGCTATTAACCATGGGGTGGTCACGGAAGCTATACAAGTGTTATCCAGCCCAAAATAATACAAATTACGAGCCTCGACTGACAACAACAACTAGACATGATAACATACTCCTGACATGCTTTACTGGGATTCATACTGGACTACTATATTGAAGAAACTAACTTGCCAAAAGAAAATTCCTTAACATACCTCGTTCGTTGTTTACCAATTAACTGGAAAGTTTCGGCTTGTGTTCAACTGCCCTTCTCAACTGTAATCATATTAACAGAATAATAGGGCTACTTTATTACTATAGTTGAAGAAAACAATCACTTAAATATATATATACTGACTATACTTCAACTTATCAAAAGACGATCAAAAACTCATAATTTCTCAGGAATCTTGAAGGGAGAAATACTTACTTTTGGCACGTGATCGTATTGAAACTAGTTTGAAATAAGTCTACCAACTTAGGCTCGGCAGGACAATGATTCGCCGAGCGTATTTTACAAAAATAACTCCGCAGTGATGCTCTCTGCAGCCTTATACTTCACTACCCAGAGTTAATTTAGATTTGGACGGCGTTTAGCAGCGTAATCTGATGATTTCCCAATGTTTTCCTCGGTTTCCCTCTGTTCTGGCTATGAATATTTGAGTAATGATCTAACTTCTAAGTGTGAGGCCTTTATATACTTGAGGTGGTAGACAAGGCAACGTGGCACTCTGACGGTCGTGCCAATTTACGGGCGTGCCACGTTGGCTAATGCGAAGGGGCTGCTCCGTGCCACTTTTCCCCTCTGGGCGACTTGGTTCGGCCTCCTCCTGTGAAATCCCGACTTTGCACTCGTTCGGCCCTTCCCCGGGCCCTTTCCTCGTACGTATGGCACTCTAAAAACTCTTAACCAACATATGAATAGGATGAATAAACATTAGAAACTTACGGGGTGTAACACCCCAGTTGGGTGGTTTGAAGTAGGAGAAGCAGGGTTAGTCGGGCCAGACCTAATCCACCAGTCAGAAGAGAAAGTGAAACTTATCAGAGAACGTTTACTAACAACTCAGAGTCATCAGAAATCCTACTCCGATGTATGACATAGAGATTTAGAATTCAATGTGAATGACTGGGTATTTCTTAAAGTGTCACCGGTGAAGGGCGTGATGAGATCTGGTAAGAAGGGAAAGCTTAGCCCAAGATTCATTGGGTCGTATTGGATCATCTGAAGTATTGGCCAAGTGGCATATGAATTAGAGTTGCCTCCAGAGTTAGAATCTGTTCGTCCAGTATTTCATGTGTCTATGTTGCGAAAGTGTATAGGTGACCCATTCTGAGTGGTACCAGTTGAAGATATTCAGGTCACCGAAGAACTAGCTTACGAAGAGATTCCAATTGCAATATTGGATCGGTAGGTTCGTAGGCTGAGAACTAAAGATGTGGCTTCCATTAAAGTATTGTGGAGGAATAGAAATAAAGTAGAGATGACCAGGGAAGCTGAGGATGACATGAGGTCTAGATATCCTCACTTGTTCCAGCATTGACTCAGATTATACAGTTAAGATGATATTGTTACGTAGTTGTTATTCTATTATTTATGTTATCAGTACTGTATGATTGGCTATCTCTTAGTTGTGGAAAAGTTATTATAGTGTTGTATGAGATATTTGTGTTGGACTTTTCTGCGTTTCAAGGTTTTTGGATAGTCCATATTATAGGGGAGACTCTGCCGAAATTTTTCCAAGATAATAGTTGAAAGACTTAAGCTCTTGTAAGTGGCATTCGAGGATGAATGTTCCTAAAGGGGGGAGGATGTTACAACCCGTAAGTTCCTAAAATTTAGTTGGCCTATTCGTACATTAGTCAAGAGTTTTAGAGTACGACGTGTACGAGAAAGGGCCCGTGGAAGAGGTCGAACAAGCGCAGAGTCAAGCTTGCAAGGGAGAGGGCCAGACTAGCTTCCCAAAGGGGCAACATGTCACGGACCCCTCCCTGGCCCGTTGGGCTCCGTGGCATGCCCGTGTTCCTGTCCACCGCCCAAATGTTATATATATTAAGTTGCTTTCATTGTTTCATTTCATATATATGTACTTTCGGGCAGAGAGAGTAAAGGTCGAGGGAATTAAGAGATTTTCATACGTTTATGCTACAAAAAACCATCTAAATTCAAATTAAATTCGGGTATCGAAGTTTAAGTCCGTAGGGAGAATTACTACGGAGTTAGGTTCATAAAATTCACCTGGCAAGTTGTAACCCCGCCGAGTCGAAGTTGTTGGAATGACTCCAAACTAGTTTCTATACGATCACAAGCTTCACGTAAGTATTCTTCCCTTCTGAACTCTTGGGAAATTATATGCTTTTGGATGTGTTTCGTTAAGTTGAAGTTTAGTCAATATTAGCATTATAAGTTATTGTTTCTGCCGAATTTAGTATTGGAACTAGTCTCATTCTCTCAGTAGTACGATTCCTGTTAGGAAGGGCTATTGAATACTAGTTGAAACTCGCTAGTTACCAAGGAAATGACAATCGAGGTATGTTAAGGTGAATTCCTTTGGCAAGTTAGCTTCCTGAGTATTATAATACAGTTTAAGTCCCAGTAAGAGAGTCAAAGGTATATCTATTGTGATTAGCTGTTATATTGAGGCCGCGAGGGTCATATTGAGTTCTGTTATATTGAGATTGCGAGGGCCATATTGAGTTCTCTTGTATTGAGGCCGCAAGAGCCACAGTGAGTTCCATTAAATTGAGGCCGCGAGGGCCATAGTGAGTTCCATTAAATTGAGGCTGTGAGGGCCATAATGAGTCCCACCAGATTGAGGTCGTGAGGGTCGTAGTGAGTTCTACTAAATCAAGGCTGTGAGGGCTGTTTTGAGTTACCCTATACTGCAATTGATCACGGGCAAAAATATATGCCCGAGATACTCTTTATTACTTAAATTAGTCTTGTTTATCTAAGTTATTGTATACATTTTCATGTAATTTTATATAATGTGGAGATATGTGCTAACCAACATGATTAGCCTTTGTTTTGTAGGTTTTGATGATGTTTGAGTAACTAATCCATGAGTTGGTGAAGTAGAAGCTTGGAAACGGAATTAACACGCGAACGTCGGCAAGGAAGAGGCACAAAACAGCCCATCGGCGCGTCGACAAGGTGCCACGGCAGGCAGGCCGCTCAAAATAGCCCACCTGCGCGTTGGCAACGTGCCACGGCATGTGGCCTCCGCGACAATGGGGCTGCAACGCGCTGCCCAGGCAGCGTGACACGCTGCCAACGCGGCAGGGTGCTGCCTGGGCCAATTTCGGGTGATTTTCCAGAGAGCCTCCGCGTCCGTAGCGTGTCACGGAGGCCGTGCTCCGCGATGCACTCTGTGACACGTTGTTTGTTATTCCGGGAAAGACTTCTACTAATATAAATAGCACACTTAGGTTTATTTTTCATAGTTCAGACTTGGTGGAGCTAGGACGTAGGTTAGCAGCAGTTGAGGGAAGAAAAAGCTAAGAGATTTCTTCTCTTCCTTTCTTCTTTCTACCAATTGTACGTATGATTTACACTCGTTTTAGGATGATCAATCCACAAATGAGTGGCTAATTCTCTTCCTTGCTAAGGTTTTGAACATGTGTAGTGAATTTTGATTGTAAATGATATGGTTTTCTTCTTCTTCGTTCATGTTGTTCTATTAATTCTTGTTCTTACTGCATTAGTGCTTGGCCGACATTAATGTACATCTAAAAAGTCCAATTTCACTCGAGAGAGCAAGAAATTGGAAAGTTGTGAATTAATAGGGTATTATTCTTAAGTTGATTTGGGAAAATTGGGTTTTGATGTGCTTTCCTGATAGAAATATACTTGAAAGCCGTATTAGTCAGTTTAGGAACCGGAATTGTATTGGTAGGTCGTAAATTGCATTTGATCACAGAAATGTAGACGAATGGTTTATGATTCTTAAGTGAAATTAAATACGAGAGTTTTAATTTCTAGGCTATTGTTCTTGGCTAGCAACACGAAGAAGAGATTAACCGAATTATTACTACAATCGAATTCATTACTTGTTCTTAACCTTGGCATGTTCATATCCATTGTCTAAATTCACTAGTAAATAGTTGTTATTAATTGTAGTATATATAGTTTAGAAACAAAAACTCAAAGTAACTCTTGGTTACATTGTTGTTAGCATAATTAGAAGTGAAATAGGAATATAGTAAACTAGGCAATTTTACGTATCTTGAGCCTCCTTGGATCGATACTTGGCTACTTAGCCACTTTATTACTTGTTTGACCACGTGCACTTGCGTGTCGGTTTTTAATATAAATTACCAACGAGCAGAACAAACCGAACAAGTTTTTGGCGCCGATGCCGGGGAGGCTAGGCGATTTGTGAAATTGTGTTAAGTGTAAATTTACTGTATTTTTGTTTTATTTTCTTAAGTGTTGACAACTTAGTCTTAGAATTTGTTTTAATTCTTTGTTCATTTTAATTTTTCTCTCTTTCGGATACCCTCATTGACATGACATCTTGGATTATAAATGGTGGATACACATATTTTGGCAATCTTGCATGAATTGCGGAGGACCCCACTTGTGGCAAAACTGTAACACGTGCAATATATGTGGGTGTCAATATGACCATTGGGGTGATTGTCCAAAGGCATATTCCCCTCCCCCAAGCCCCTACTATGATCCTTTTGTTGTTTTTGCTGAATATAGGCATGTTGAAAATGAGGACTTGGGACGCCAAGTTCAAATAGAGGACATGATGAAACAACTCCTGGAGCAATCAGAAGCAATGAAGGAGTCGGTGGCAGAATTGATAATTCAGCAAAAGGAGAATGCAGAGGCTGTAAGCAGGATGAGCGTCAAACTCACAGAGATGTGTGCTGAGGCTGAAGCTTGTGATAATTTGCAGGTGACAGTTTTAGCCGATATTCAAGAGGAACTACAAGAGGAATACAAGGGTGAATTTTTGGATGAAGCCCAACAATTTGAATCTCTTGAGTGTCTTCGTGATCGGCTCATACCTATAGAAATTCCCTTCATGGAAGAAGAAAAAGAATATCTCCCATTTGACCTTAATGGAGAAATAGATGTCGATGTTGAAAAGGTGTACACAAGTAAGGAAGTCAAGCACAAAGCAATTTCAGAGTTGAGGTGTATTGGACCACACTCTACGCATTTTTCGACATTAAGTTTGGTTGACAACATAGAAATAGAGTCTTCCAAGTTTATAGAGAAATGTCTAAAGGAGGACCAAGCCCCATATATTCTGAAATTTGCTAACTCAGAGAGACAAAATGACTTCGCTTACATAGGGGCCAATAGGTTCAAAAGAAAACATCTACTGCTTGGTCCTTATAATTTTTCACCACCACCCCTAGAGCATAAGAGGAAATTAGAAAAGAAATTAGGGGTGAGATTCATATCCTCAAGGTGGAGGAAAAAGTGGTGAAACTTGGTACGTCGTGCCGCGACGTAAAATTAGGCGCTGCTTGGGAGGCAACCCAAGGGTACCAGGGGTACCATTTTAATTTCTTGCATCTAAGTTGATTTTATTTATTTTTCATCTTGTGTTGTTTTGGTGGAAAGTTAAGCGCAGATGGAGGGGAAGTCTGAGTACCCGTGGAGGAGGAAGCTAACAAGCATGGAAAAGAAAAAAGTGTGGGGTCGAACACCCACTTGTGCAAAGTTGAAGAAAGGCATGTTGTTGGCTAGGCCTAAAGGCCTCAGGGAGTATTTCTCACCCTTTGTAAATTTTAATTTGATGCTATGAGGACATAGCATGATTTAAGTGTGGGGTGAGGGAAATTTCAAGGGAAATTTCAAAAATTTTTGTTGTGCTTAACGATTCTTGGTGAATGTAATGCTTGTGAAAAATTTGAAAAATTTGAAAATTTTTTGTGAATTAAGCATGACTTCATCACCCGTTGGTTTTTCTTTTCGGTTCTTTTCCGACGGGGGGTCTTTGAACAGAAGAATAAAAATTTTCTTTTTCTTTCTTTCTGTTGTCTGTATATATTGTTTTTAGTCATAGTTAGGGACTGTTTCTGACGATGGATGGATGACGACCGTCTTGAGGAAATATTAGTCGATAGGGTTTGGGTTTTTGAAACCATAACTAATTGGTGCTTGATGTTCTTTTTATGTGCTATACATGGTTGTAAGATGCAAGTATGTTCAGTGGGAAGCATGCAAGTGTATAACTTTGTTTGAGACACTTAGGCTCTTGAATTTGACTCAATATGATTGAAGCTTAATTCTGAATTCTTGTGATTAGCTGAGTAAGAGTCTACTGATTGTGTCTTGATTTGAGCATGTGCCATGAGTGTAAGGTTTTTGAGTATTCTAAGCTATTGTGGAATGTCTAGAACTTGCCTGGTGTGTATATAAAACGAAATGAAGGATGTGAATTGTAGGAGATGATTTAGGCATTTCTTTGAATGAACCAAACTTTTATCCCTCATTATACCTACCTTGAAAAATTAATCCTAGTTAACCCCATTGAGCCTTGAGCCTATTCTTTGACAGCTGCAACATAAGCTTAATCCTTTTTCTTTCATTAGCCTTGAATTTGATCCAAAACTCCTAAGCGCTTAAAGGAAAATTCCAAAAGAGTAAAGGAGTGAGAAGGATGAAAAAGAAGGGAAAGCAGCAATTGTAAAAGTGGAGAAAGGGCGAGGGTGCACTTTTTTTGAATATGAGTGAGTAGTAGTAGGGAGTAAGAAAACAAATAAATGAAAAGTTACTTATAGAACTCCTTACTAATAAGCTAAAAGTGCCTAAAGAAATGGGGGAACAAAAGAGGAAAAAGAAAGATGAAAAGTGAAAAGGTGAAGTGAGGGAAGGGAAGTTCGTAATGAAGGCGTGATGTATTAAAAGCGCTTAGGAAAGATAGTCACTATTACTGATCACAATAGTACCTACCCGCACCTGAGTTACATTACAACCTAAAAAGTCCTACTTGATCTTACATTCATACATCCTTAAATTAGTGGAATAAAACACTAAGGGCAAGCTTATGGGTCATTACATAATGCATGTGAATTCTTTGTGAGAGTGAGCGTAATTCTTTCATATACCCACACATGTTGTGATATAAAAATTGTTTTTGCGTGTGAAAATGGGTAACTTTCTTTCCGTGAGGGGCACATGTTTAATGAAGGATAAAATTCATATGGAATTTCTTAATCAGTTAATTTACATGAGTTTGCTAAAATTGAGAGTCGACTCTTGAGGTTAAGAAGTCTTAACACAGTTGTACTTAATTTCAATGATCAAATCAGGCATGCTCTATTTTTAGCTTGTATCTTACGTAATCATTATAGCCGTAACCTGAATTATCTTGCTAAATTAGTTATGTGGGAGTCTCCATATGCATGATATGTAAAAGGTTGTTCGAGGACGAACAAGGCTTTAAGTGTGGGGTTGTGATCACGGGCAAAAATATATGCCCGAGATACTCTTTATTACTTAAATTAGTCTTGTTTATCTAAGTTATTGTATACATTTTCATGTAATTTTATATAATGTGGAGATATGTGCTAACCAACATGATTAGCCTTTGTTTTGTAGGTTTTGATGATGTTTGAGTAACTAATCCATGAGTTGGTGAAGTAGAAGCTTGGAAACGGAATTAACACGCGAACGTCGGCAAGGAAGAGGCACAAAACAGCCCACCGGCGTGTCGACAAGGTGCCACGGCAGGCAGGCCGCTCAAAACAGCCCACCTGCGCGTTGGCAACGTGCCACGGCAGGTGGCCTCAGCGATAATGGGGCTGCAACGCGCTGCCCATGCAGCGTGACACGCTGCCAACGCGGCAGGGTGCTGCCTGGGCCAATTTCGGGTGATTTTCCAGAGAGCCTCCGCCTCCGTAGCGTATCACGGAGGCCGTGCTCCGCGATGCACTCCGTGACACGTTGTTTGTTATTCCGGGAAAGATTCCTACTAATATAAATAGCACACTTAGGTTTATTTTTCATAGTTCAGACTTGGTGGAGCTAGGACGTGGGTTAGCAGCAGTTGAGGGAAGAAAAAGCTAAGAGATTTCTTCTCTTCCTTTCTTCTTTCTACCAATTGTACGTATGATTTACACTCGTTTTAGGATGATCAATCCACAAATGAGTGGCTAATTCTTTTCCTTGCTAAGGTTTTGAACATGTGTAGTGAATTTTGATTGTAAATGATATGGTTTTCTTCTTCTTCTTTCATGTTGTTCTATTAATTCTTGTTCTTACTGCATTAGTGCTTGGCCGACATTAATGTACATCTAAAAAGTCCAATTTCACTCGAGAGAGCAAGAAATTGGAAAGTTGTGAATTAATAGGGTATTGTTCTTAAGTTGATTTGGGAAAATTGGGTTTTGATGTGCTTTCCTGATAGAAATATACTTGAAAGCCGTATTAGTCAGTTTAGGAACCGGAATTGTATTGGTAGGTCGTAAATTGCATTTGATCACAGAAATGTAGACGAATGGTTTATGATTCTTAAGTGAAATTAAATACGAGAGTTTTAATTTCTAGGCTATTGTTCTTGGCTAGCAACATGAAGAAGAGATTAACCGAATTATTACTACAATCGAATTCATTACTTGTTCTTAACCTTGGCATGTTCATATCCATTGTCTAAATTCACTAGTAAATAGTTGTTATTAATTGTAGTATATATAGTTTAGAAACAAAAACTCAAAGTAACTCTTGGTTACATTGTTGTTAGCATAATTAGAAGTGAAATAGGAATATAGTAAACTAGGCAATTTTACGTATCTTGAGCCTCCTTGGATCGATACTTGGCTACTTAGCCACTTTATTACTTGTTTGACCACGTGCACTTGCGTATCGGTTTTTAATATAAATTACCAACGAGCAGAACAAACCGAACAGCAATCATTAGCAACCAGATAGTGGAACATATATTTCTTGTACCTGCCGAGGCTTATGGATGCCCGATTAGGTTCTTGTTTGTGTATATTTGCATCTTGTTGATTAAATACTACAGATAGCGAGATCGTTCAGGTTAAACTCTTTTCCTTCCATATGATGACTTCAGTTCTTCAGCTCTCATTCAGTTATTACCTTACTGCCTTACATATTTGATACATATTGTACTGACGCCCTCCGTGGGCGCTGCATTACTTGCCTATAGGTGCGGATAGGCACAAACCAGGATTTTCGTAGCTTCCAGCCAGGGTTAGCAACACTGTTATCTCCCTTCCTTCAGAGCTAATAATTAGAAGGTCTATTTTTTTTATTATTTAGTTTATGGTAGGTTGGTTCCTAACTCGACCACTATTCTACTCCTAGAGGCTTGCAGATGTATAGTTCCTTGTGGTTAGTCTGCTGTTTGCCGTGTAAGTCGCTAGATTTTCATTACAGTCATAACTAGACATCATGGTGGTCTTGTCGGCACGCATAGGACTCCCTATCATTATCTATTTTTGGGTAGCTTTTTTATTTTACAGGTGGCTATGCGGCCTTGTCGGTTGGGGTCTGTGTTTACAGCCGAGATATAGCCCGTTGTTTTCTTTATTAGTAAGTTTGCGTCAGAAGCGCATAAGTCCAATCAGATCAGTCTAGACCCTAATAGGGCACCAGGTGCCAGTCATACCCCCCAAGGCGGGGCGTGAAATTAGGGCTTTTGGGGTATAACAATATCTCTCCCTTGGGAACATTCATCCTCAAATATTGAAAGACATACAGAAAAGCAGAGAAATGCAATTATTATATTCAAATACTGATCATTTAAGCCTAAAACTATCGGAGTGACTATCTCTGATTCAAGCTACATAGCTGAACTGAATTCACCAATAATACATACATCCATATAAATAACCGAAACTTGGGCACATGAACTGAACATGAAAACTAAATAGAGTTTTAGGTCAAAACTGATACCTCAAGCTGGAACTGAGTCGGTAGAGAATAAATGTGGGTATCTATCCATCATATCTGCTTCGGCTTCTCACGTAGCTCCTTCAACATGTTGATTCCTCCATAAAACTTTGACTGAGTCTACTTCCTTGTTCCTTAGCCTTCGAACTTGACAGTCTAGTATTTCTACCTGAACCTTCTCACAACTAAGGCTGTCTTTCACCTCAATGCTGTCCACCAGAACAGCTAGAGCTGGATCACCCAAACACTTCTTTAAGAGTGATATATGAAAAATAGGATACATAAAAGCTAATTCTGATGGCAACTCCAACTCATAGGTCACCTTGCCAACACGTCTCGCGATTCAATACGGGCCGACATAGCGGGGACTAAGTTTCCCCTTCTTTTCGAACCTCACCACTCCCTTCACAGGAGACACCTTTAGAAATACCCAATCATCAACTTCAAATTCTAATTCCCTTCTCTTCACATCAGCATAGGACTTTTGGCGACTCTGGGCAGTTTTCAACCTGACCCTTATCAACTGAACCTTCTCCATAGCCTCATGAACCGAATCTGGTCCTATCATTGCCGCCTCACCAACCTCAAACCAACCAGTGGGTGATCTATATCTCCGCCCATAAAGAGCCTCGAATGGCGCCATCTGAATACTGGAGTGATAGCTATTATTGTATGCAAACTCGATAAGAGGCAAATGCTTATCCAACTACCTTTGATGTCAATTACGCATGCTCTCAACATGTCCTCGAGAGTTTGAATTGTCCGCTCCGCTTGGCCATCCGTTTGCGGATGGAACGCGGTGCTGATCTTCACCTGAGTACCAAGTTCTTTTTGACATGACCTCCAAAACTGAGAGGAAAATTGAGTACACCTGTCTAAAATGATGGATAAGGGCACTCTATGCAATCGTACTAGCTCCCGGATATATAGTTTGACATAATCGTCCACCGCATTCATGGTTTTGACCAGTAGAAAATGAGGAGCCTTGGTCATCTTGTCCACCACAACCCAAATGGAGTCATATTTTCAACAAGTATGAGGTAGACCTGTGATGAAGTCCATATTAATTTCTTCCCACATCCAAGTAGGAATACTGATATCCTGAAGCACACTTCCCGATCTCTGGTTCTTGATTTTTACTTGCTGACAGTTTGGACACTTTTCTACAAACTCTGCAATGTCCTTCTTCATTCCATTCCAACAATAGACTTCTCGTAAGTCATGGTACATCTTGGTAGCACCTGGATGGATAGAATACTTGGATCCATGAGCCTCGTGCAACACCCAGCTCCTTAAATCATCAACATCTGGACACATAGGCAAACCTGGTACCGAAGCACACCATCTCCCCCTTTTGAGAAGACCTCTACCTTCTAATTTTGAATGACTTCCTTTAACTTTACCAAAATCGGATCCTCATCTTCTCTAGCCTTTACATCAATCACCAAGGATGATTCTGATCCGTTCTGAAAAACAACACCGCCATCGATCGAGTCAACCAACCTAACTCCCAACCTTGCAAGTCGATGCACATCCTTCAGCAGCTCCTTTTTACCCTCATCCACATGAGACACACTCTCTATAGAGAGTCTACTAAGTGCGCCCGCTACTACATTGGCCTTACCCAGATGGTAAAGGACACTCATATCATAATCCTTGAGTAGCTCTAATCACCTCCTTTGCCAAAGATTGAGATTCTTCTGTGTGAACACATATTGCAAGCTCTTATGGTCAGTAAGCACATCCACATGGACCCCGTAGAAATAATGTCGTCATATCTTCAAAGAGAATATCATCGCGGCCAATTCAAGATCATGGGTTAGGTAATTCTTCCATGGACTTTCAATTGTCTAGAGGCATATGCTATCACTTTCCCCTGCTGCATCAATACATACCCAAGTCCAATCCTTGAAGCATCACAATACACCACGAACCATCAGTGCCTTCCGATAGAGTTCACACCGGTGCTGAAGTAAGTCGGGTCTTCAATTCCTGAAAACTCTTCCACAAGCCTCAGACCATTGGAATTTCACCCTCTTCTGGGTCAACTTGGTCAAAGGTGCTGCAATCGATAAGAAAACTTCAACAAATCTCCGATAGTAGCCGACTAAACCCAAAAAGCTCCGAATATCTGAAGGATTCACCAGTCTAGGCTAATTCTTCACCGCTTCTATTTTCTGAGAATCCACCTTTATACCTTTACTTGATACCACATGGCCCAAAAATGCTACGGGGTCCAACCAAAACTCACACTTGCTGAATTTGGCATATAATTGGTGATCCTTGAGAATCTGAAGCACTATTCTCAAATGAGCAGCATGCTCCTCCTCACTCCGAGAGTATATCAAAATGTCATCAATAAACACAATCACGAACATATCCAAGTATGGCTTGAACACCCTATATTTCAAGTCCATAAAAGATGCAGGAGCATTCGTTAGTCCAAAACACATAACTACAGACTCATAATGACCATACCACATTTTGAAGGTTGTCATCCAGATGTCGCTCTCCCGTACTCTAAGCTGATGATACCCGGATCTGAGGTCTATCTTTGAGAAACACTTTGCACCTTAAAGCTGGTCAAATAGATCATCAATCCTGGGTAGAGAATACATGTTCTTGATGGAGATTTTGTTCAATTGTCGTTAATCAATATACATTCGAAGAGAACCATCTTTCTTTCGAACAAAGAGAATTGGTGCACCCCATGGGGAATTGCTCGGTCTAAAGAAACCCTTATCTTACAGGTCCCTCAAATGCTCTTTCAACTCCTTTAGCTTGGCTAGGGCCATTCTGTAAGGAGGAATAGATATAGGTTGTGTGCCGGGAAGAAGGTCAATACCAAAACCAATCTCCCGCTCGGGAGGGATTCCTGGTAAATCATCAGGAAAGACCTCTGGATACTCACTTACTACTAGAAATGACTGGATAGTCGGGGTCTCAGATGTTGCATCCTTAACCCTAACTAGATGGTATACACAACCTTTGGAAGTCATCTTTCTGGCCTTAAGGTAGGAAATGAAACGACCTACAAGCACAACTGAACTACCCTTCCATTCTAAGAATGGATCACCTGGAAATCTGAACTCTACTGCCCGGGTTCTATAATTAATTGAGGCATAACATGCAAATAGCCAATCTGTGCCGAGGATAACATCGAAATCGATCATGGATAACTCTATCAAATCTGATGAGGTGACTTTTTGAAGGATTGAGACTGGGCAATCTCTATACATCCATCTAGATAAACTGAATCACCTACTAGAGTAGAGACTAAGAAGGGTTCTAAGAAGACTTCGAGACTAACTCCAAAGCTATTAGCCACATAAGGTGTCACAAAAGACAAGGTAGCCCCAAGATCTGACAAAACATAAACACAAAGATGGAAAACTCGTAACATACTAGAGACTACGTTCAGGGAGACCTCCTGCACTTGGCGGGAGGCTAAGACATAGAATCTGTTTTGGCGCTGACCGCCACCTGTGCTAATTGATGCTCCTTGATTTGCTGAGCATGCAGGAGGGGCTGTTGAAATAGAAGCTAGGCCTCGGTCCCCATCATGATTTCGCCTCGCAGTTGGGCAATCCCTGAGCATGTGTCCGAGCTTACCAAACCCGAAATAAGCACTTGTACCTGCTAAACACTGACCCGTGTGGCCCTGGCCACACCTGTGACAAGCTGGAATACTAGAATCTGCGGTCTGCTGCTCTGACCCATAGAGCCTGATGCTTGCCCTCTCTGATTGTGCCTCGGTTTGGATGGCCCACTTAATACTAAAGATGTTGGGGCTGAAGATCTCTGGTGGGTCTGCTGTCGGTGCCCACCACCTGACCTCGGCTGTGAGAATCTGTGACAATCAATCTTGGCCCTCTTGGCCTCCCTCTCTCTCATATACGCCACCTCTATCTGCTAGGCGTACAACACCATCCGAGGGAAATCCATGTCCTGATAGAACATGGAGGTCCTACAATCCTTATCCAAATAGCCTGCCACTCCATGAAGAACTTGCTCACCCGCACCGTCTGATCAGCACTAACTCCGTGGAATACTTTGGTAGGCAAGTGAACTCAAGGGCATACTCTTGCACCATCATCCTCCCTTGCTTCAGATTTACGAACTCAGTTGCCTTCATCTCCCTCATCTCACGAGGGAAGAACCAATCCAAGAATGCAACATGAAACTCTTCCCAAGTGACAGGGCCTGCTCCTGCGACCCTACTATCCTTCCATTGGTGAAACCAGATCTGCGCGACCCTTTTCAACTAGTACAAGGCCAACTCCGCGCACTCAACTCCATTCACCCCATGACTTGGGTGATCTTCATAATCTCATCTATGAATTCATATGGGTCCTTATCCACTTTTGACCCAAGGAACTCTGGCGGGTTCATTCTCAAGAAGTCTCTGACTCGAGCAGGCGCTGCATTGCCATTTGGCGGGACATGCGCAACTGCTTGTTGATCGACCTGAGCAGTCAAAGCCTGCGCGAGCATCTGAATAGCTGCCTGAAACTCAACATCTGGCTCCGGTGCCTAGTGCTCCTGGACTGGTGGGGCCTGCTGGTGCCCGTTTTCGTTGCCATCCTCGTGGCCTTCTCCATTCCTATTCCTTCTAACATTTACTCTATGGGTATCCATGATTCTGTAATCGAGAATAGCATGAATTAAAAGGATAGGGAGATTTTTCATCGCATGACATAGACATGAAAGAAGGGAACATTTCCTAAACATTTCGTAGCCTCTTTGTCATAAGTGTACCGCGCTTCACACCCATGAAAAAGACTCTACTTAATGCGACTTTTAAACACCATAGGACACTTCAAACCTATTACTCTGATACCAAGTTTTCACGACCTGAACGGAGGCCCATATCACAACACAAGACAAGGAGCCTTAAGAAACTCCAAGTCAGCCCATGGGATGAAGATACATCTAACTCGATAAATGAAATAGAATAAATGACATAATAAGCTTAGCGGAAGCCTCAAATTAAATATAACATCTGAATACACAATCTAAAGTTGGATACATCCTTTGTTTGAAAAGCCTCTAAACATGACGGGTTGATGGGACAAGACCCCAACTAACTCAATAAACTGAAACTCAAAATGCATAGAGAAAGTCTGAATAAGTCTAGTCCTCGAGGGATGAGAACTCACCAACAACATAAGATGCTAGCTCTGAAGACTAAATATGAACGAGGCTGAACCTGAGAGCTAGGTCCTGTATCATGAAATGATATAGCATAGAGTATGCAGTCAATACATGGAATGTACTGAGTATGCAAGGTAAGTAAAACTGCTTAAGTAAGTAAAAATCACTTTAAAACATGCATAGTCTAAAACACAAACATTTAAGAATCTGAGAGTAGGGCTTGCATGCATTCTTTCTGAATCATGATCTCATCATTACATAATCATAACATCATAACTATATCGATTGACTCAAAGTTGAAATCTGATAGTCATGAGTAAAATCTGAACATTGAGTCAAACCTGCTTTAGAACATGTATAGATATATAAATCTCATGAGTGATAAGCATGCATAATTGAAATCATGAGAAACAATGGGAGACTCGTCTTTTAACTAACATACCACGATAGAGCTTACATGGTCCCAACTATCACACTCAAGTGGGTAGAGCCGTCCAAAGCCTTGCCAGGGCTAGGGACGATACCATGATATCGATATCAAGCTCTTAGGCCAATAGGGATGGGGATAGCTCACAAGGGAGGTCCTGAAGTAATACATAATAGTATAAACCTATGTTGGCGCGTAGTTCTGAGGAATAGGGTGATCGACCCAGTCACGACCTGAACAAGGGCCTGAATCGTAGATACGAGACAAGGGACCCCAAGAGACCCTAAGTCAACCCATGACATAAGCATATATCTAACACATTTGATAAACTGAAGAAATCATCAACATAACTCAACGGAAGTCTAACTCAACATAACATCAGAATATACAATCAGAAGCTAACACATACACAAATCTGAAAAGCCTCTAATTTGGATGAGTTGATGGGACAAGACCCCAACTAACTCAACAATGTTGAAACTGAAAGTACATAAGGGAACTAAAAGTCTAGCCCTCGAAGGATGAGGACTCACCAACCAAGTAAGAGCTAACTCTGACAACTGACTAAGAGTGGGGCTGAGCTTGGGAGCTGGGGCCTGTATCATGAAACGATACAACATCGGAAGTATGTGGTTAGTACGTGGAATGCACCAAGTATGCAAGGTAAGTAAAATCGCTTAAGTAAAAATAAATCATTTAAAAACATTTCATAACATATCATAAGCTTTCAAGTCTGAGAAGAAGGGCTACATGCATTCATTCTGAAATCTAAATCTTATCATGACATAACCATGCATAGCTTTATAACTTCATGATTCACTCGAATGACTCAAAGCTGAAACATAACAAATATGATAAAAGTTGAACAATGAGTCAAACCTTGCTTTAAGAACATGCATGTGAAAAGTAATCACCATGAGTAATATATATGCAAATCTGAATAGTATAGACAGTGGGAGACTCGTCACTTAACTGACATACCACGATAGAGATTACGTGGTCCCAACTATCACACTCAAGTGGGTAGAGCCGTACATAACCATGCCAGGACTATGGAAGATACCATGATATTGATATCAAGCTCAAGGGCGAATGGGACCGGGGATAGCTCTCAAGGGAGGTACTAATAATATAATAGTTTCATCCTACATTGACGTGTAGTTCTGTGGCATAGGGTGATCGACCCTTAGCCCGCTCGGTGCTACACTATTCTCCCAAAAACATGTAATGCTCTACATCGTATATAACAAAGCTCAACATCATCTATTGACAAAAATCAAGATGAAATCATGCATAATTCAACATAGTATGAAACAAAGCTCAACATTGTCATTTGACAAAGCTCAATAATGAAATCATGCATAGATTCTACATCATATGAAAAGGAAAATCAACATTGTCCTTTGACAAAGCTCAATAATGACATACATCTCAATTATGAACTTATGCATATGAGAAGCTTCAAATTGAAACATACCACAATCTCTAATATAAGTGGGAGCATCTACTCCAAATCATAAGGTAAGCTATACATAGGAGTATTTAACTCCACATACCACAAGCTAATAATATGAAATTTGGGAGACTTCGCTCCAAACAATGTGGTAAGCTTATTTTGGAAAAATCCTCATTTTAAATCAATATGTGGGCACAACCCAAAGCTTTATCATACTTGGATCTACTCAATTCATTTTGAAACCAATATCATAATCATGGGTCGGTTTAGAAACATGCTTTCATCATCATCATACATTCATCATCATTCTCTTCTTTCATGAACATCTCATCCATGAGCATTTAATTTCATAATTTAGAAAACATAATTTGGATTGAAAACAATTTAAAATATTCCCAAAAATCACAATTCATCAATATAAATATAATCTAGTCAAACCCATGTATAGAGATTGAGGAATTATGCAATTGGATAAAAAATCCATACTTGATCATAGGTAATTTTCATGATTTGATAGAAATTGGGCATAGGTGTGGAAGAAGACACTCAGTCATAACCTTACATACTTGGAAAAGGTGGATTCTAACACTTTCTGATTGCCCAAGATGAGATTCTAATGGAAACCTTCAAAACTTGCTCTAAATCTTCTCTTCAAACTCTAAAGTTTGCATGCATGGAATGAATTAGCTTAGGATAGGTTTTACCCTCTTAAAACCCTGTAAAACGAGCCTTAAACGATGTAATATAGGTCTTAGGAACTTAGGAATTACGAAAAGACTCTTATTGAATTCGCAGAAAATAACTGTCAGGTGGTCCTAACGGACGGCCTAACGAGGGGGGAACGAATTGCCATGTTGATCATTGGTTACACTGCCTTGTCTAATCTCCTAGGCTCATAACGGATCATGTAACGGCTCATCAGGGGTGACCACGACTCGTGGTCACCAATCGTCAGGTACACTGGTCTGACTTCTTCTATATTTCTTCTCCCTTACCCCACGGTTGACCTAACGACTCGTGTGGGTGACCACGAGTCGTTGCCACGCCCGTGGGGAAGCTGTTTCCTCCAAACTTCCTAACTCTCCCCTAGCCTCCCCACGAGTCACCTGACGACTCATGGGCTGCTCTCACGAGTCGTACGACTCGTTTTGTGGCTGCAACACAAATTCTGCATTTTCCTCATTTTGACTCCAAGGTCTGATCCTTGGGTTCCCGGGGTATTACAATATCTCTCCCTTGGGAACATTCATCCACGAATGTTGGTAACAAAAAACAAAAACATGAAATTATCATAATCAAATACTAATAATTTAGACCAAAAACTGGCGGAATAACTACCTCCGGAAAGGACTTCATAGCTAAACCGAATTCAGACATCACATACATCTATCATATCATAAATCAAACTTGTGCACATGAACTGAACATAGAAACTGATTGTTAGGGCAAAACTGACACCTCCAACTGAAACTGAGCCAGTAGGGAACAAGTGAGGGTATTTAGCCATCATAGCCGCTTCGGCTTCCCACATAGCTCCCTCAACATGTTGATTTCTCCATAACACCTTCACCAAAGCCACTTCTTTGTTCCTCAGCCTCCGAACCTGACGATCCAAGATAACAACTACAATTTCATCATAATTGAGGCTCTCTCCCACACCAACGCTTTCCATGGGACAACTAACGATGGATCACCCAAGCAATTTTTCAAGAGTGATACATGAAAGACCGGATGAACCGAGGATAACTTTGATGGCAAGTCCAACTCATACGCTACCTCAACAACTCTTTTCATAACCCAGTAGGGACTGACATAGCGGGGACTGAGTTTTCCTTTCTTCCCGAACTGCATAACTCCTTTCATGGAAGACATCTTTAGAAATACCTAATCGTCCACCTTGAACTCCAACTCTCTTCTTCTCACATCATCATATGACTCTTGGCGACTTTGAGCGGTTTTCAACCTGTCCCTTTATCAACTAAAATTTCACCATAGCCTCATGAACCGAATCAAGTCCTATCATAGCTGCCTCACCAACCTCAAACCATCCGATGGGCGATCTATACCTCCACCCGTAAAGAGCCTCGAAAAGTGCCATTTGGATGCTGGAATGATAGCTGTTATTACAAGCAAAATCGATCAAGGGCAAGTGATCATCTCAATTACCTTTGAAGTCCATCACACATTCCCTCAACATGTCCTCAAGGGTTTGAATTGTTCGTTCTGCCTGGCCATCTGTTTGTAGATGAAAGGCTGCACTGAGCTTAACTTTGTCCCAAGCCCCTTCTGAAAAGAACGCCAGAATTGGGATAAACTGAGTACCTCGATCTGAAATAATAGACAAGGGAACTCAATGAAGTCGAAGCAACTCCTAAATATACATTTTGGCATAATCATCCGCAGAATTTATTGTTTTCACTGGTAGGAAATGTGCCGCTTTGGTTAACCTGTCAACCACCACCAAAATGGAATCATGATGTCGACGAGTACAAGGTAGGCCTATAATGAAATCCATATTAATATCCTCCCATGTCCAAGTGGGAATGCTAATATCCTGACGTACACCTCCTGGCCTTTGATGCTCGACTTTCACTTGCAGACAGTTCGGGCACTTTTCTACAAATTCTGCAATGTCCTTCTTCATGCCATTCCACCAATGTATTTCCCGCAAGTCATGATACATTTTGGTGGCACCCGGATGGATAGAATACCTGGATCCATGTGCCTCATGCAATATTCGGCACCACAAATTATCGACATCAGGAACACATAGATGACCCTGGTACTGTAGCACCCCATCTCCCCCTTGGGAGAAATCCTCCACCTTTTGACTCCGAACGACATCCTTCAGCTTTACCAACATTGGATCCTCATCTTGCCTAGCTTTCACATCCACTACCAAGGATGATTCTGATCCATTTTGCACAACAATGCTGCCATTGGTCGAGTCGACCAATCTAACTCCCAACCTCACAAATCGATGGACGTCTTTCACCAACTCCTTCTTTCCTTCATACACATGGGACACACTCTCCATAAAGAGCCTACTAAGTGCGTCCGCCACCACATTAGCCTTACCCGGGTGGTAAAGGACACTCATGTCGTAGTCCTTTAGTAGTTCCAACCTCCTCCTTTACCAAAGATTGAGATGTTTCTGCGTGAACACTTATAAGCTCTTGTGATCCGTGAACACATCCATGTGGACTCCATACAAGTAATGCCGCCATATCTTCAATGCAAACACCATCGAGGCCAACTTAAGATCATGGGTCGGATAATTCTTTTCATGAACTTTCAGTTGTATTGAGAGATATGCTATCACTTTCTCATGCTGCATCAATACACACCCAAGTCCGATTCTCGAAGCATCAAAATACACCACCAAACCATCGGTACCCTCGGGTAGGGTTAATACCTGTGCTGAATTAAGTCGAGTCTTCAACTCTTGGAAGCTTTTCTCACAAGCCTCCAACCATTAAAACTTTTTCTTCTGAGTAAAACTTGGTCAAAGGTGTTGCAATAGATGAAAATCCCTCAAAGAATATTCGATAGTAATCCGCTAAGCCCAAAAAGCTCCTAATATCTGATGCGTTCACCAGTCTGGGCCAATTCTTCACCGCCTTGATTTTCTGATAATCCACCCTTATGCCCTCACTCGAAACCGCATGGCCCAAAAATGCAACCGAGTTCAACCAAAACTCACACTTGATGGACTTTGCATACAACTGACGATCCTTGAGGGTCTGAAGAACTACTCTCAAGTGAGTGGCATGCTCCTCCTTGCTCCGAGAGTATATAAGGATGTCATCGATGAACACAATCACGAACATTTCTAGATATTGCTTGAACACCCTATTCATCAGATCCATGAAAGTTGTAGGGGAATTAGTTAGTTCGAAGGACATAACAACAAATTCAAAATGACCATACTGGACCTGAGATCAACCTTGGAGAAACACTTGGCACCCTGAAGCTGGTCGAACAAATCATTAATCCTGGGTAAGGGGTACCTGTTCTTGACGGTAATCTTGTTCAACTGTTGACAATCAATAAACATGCGAAGGGAACCATCCTTATTTTTGACAAATAACACTGGTGCACCCCATGGAGACTCACTCTACCTAATAAAACCTTTATCTAATAAGTCCTTCAACTGATCCTTCAACTCTTTTATCTCGGCTGGAGCCATTTTGTAGGGCAGAATGGATATAGGCTGCGTGTCGGGAAGAATATCTATGCTGAAATCAATCCCCCGCTCGGGAGGGACACTTGGCAAATCATTAGGGAGGACCGCTAGATACTAACATACTACTAGAACTGGCTGGATAGTCGGCGTTTCGGACTCAACATCCTTAACCCTAACAAGTGGTATATGCAACCCTTAGAAATCATCTTTTTGGCCTTAAGGTAGGAAATAAATAGACCTACAGGCACAACTAAACTACCTTTCCATTCTAAGACTGGCTCACCCAGAAATCTGAACTCTACTAACCGGGTTCTACAATTAACTGAAGCATAGCATGCAAATAGCCAATCCATGCTGAGAATAACATCGAAATCAGTCATGGCTAACTCTATTAAGTCTGCTGAGGTGACCCTATGAAGAACTGATACTGGGAAATCTCCATACACTCATCTAGCTATAACTAAGTCACCTACTAAAGTGGAAACTGAGAAGGGTTCTCACAAAAAATCAGGACTGACTCCAAAGCTACTGGACACATATAGTGTCACAAAAGACAAGGTAGCCCCCAGATCTAGCAAAATATAAACATCAATATGGAAAACTCGCAAAATACTAGTAACCACATCTAGGGAGACCTCCTGCTCCTGACGGGAAGCTAAAGCATATAATCTGTTCAGGCTTTGACCACCAGTTGTGCTAGTAGATGCCCCCTGGTGTCTTGCACGTGCGAGATGGGCTCCTGAACTAGAAGCTGGGCTTCGGCCCCCAACCTAATCCTTTCTCGTAGTTGGAAAATCTCTGAACATATGTCCGGGCTTCCCATAACCAAAACAAGCTCCTGAACCTTCCAAACACTGTCCTGTGTGCCCTCGACCACATCTGCGACAAGATGGGATGCTAGAATCTGTGGGTTTACTGCTATGACCCCTCGATCCTGACGCTCGCCCTCTATGATCAGGTCTGGGCCTAGATGGCACACTCACTACTGATGATGTTGGGGCTGATGATCGCTGGTGGGTCTACTCTCAGTGCCCACCACTTGACCTTTGCTGTGAGAATATGTGGTCCTTGATCCTGGCCCTTTTGGCCTTCCTCTCTCTCTAATGTGCCGCCTCCATCTGCTGGGCGTACAACACAATCCGAGGAAAGTCCATATCCTGGTGCAGCATAGCTTTGTTGTAGTCTTGTCCAAGTACCCTGCTATACCATGAACTAACCTGCTCACCCGCGCCCTATGGTCAGCCACCAACTCCGGGGCATATTTCGATAGGCGAGTGAACTCAAGGGAATATTCTTTCACATTCATCCTTCCCTGCTTCAAGTTTACAAACTCAGTTTCCTTCTGCTCCCTCATCTCCTAAGGGAAGAACCGATCTAGGAATGCAACTTGAAACTCCTCCCACGTGATCAGACCTGCTCTTGTGACCCTATGGTCCTTCCATTGGCGAAACCAGATGTGTGCAACCCCCTTTAACTGGTAGGAGGCAACTCTGCGCACTCAACACTAGTCACCCCCATAAGTTAGGTGATCTTGACAATCTCATCAATGAAATCATGTGGGTCCTCATCTTCTTGGACCGCAAAAACTCTAGCGGGATCATTCTCAAGAAGTCTATGACTCTGGTCGCCACTGCATTTCCATTCTGCAGAAAATGCAAAAAAGGCTTGCTAATTGACTTGAGCGGTCAAGGCCTCTACAAGCATCTGAATAGCGGCCCGAAACTCAACATGAGTTGCTGACTCTGGTGATTGAGGCTCCGAACTGGTAGGGATGGATGATGTCCATAACCGTTTCCATCCTCATGGCCTTCACCACCTCTATTCCTCCTTCCATTCATTCTTCGAGGAGCCATGACCCTGCAATCGTGAATACCACGAATTAGAAGGATAGAAAGACCTTTCATCGCACATGGATCATGAAAGAAGGGAACATTTTCTAAACGTCTAGTAGCCTCTTCGTCGTAAGTGTGACGTGCTTCACATCTATGAAAAAGACTCTACTTAACGCGGCTTTCAAACTCCCTAGGACATCTCAAACCTATGGCTCTGATACCAAGTTTGTCACGACCCAAACGGAGGCCTGGATCATAGACATGGGACAAGAGACCCTGAGAGACCCCAAGTAGACCCATGGTATAAGTATACATCTAACTCATTCGATAAACTAAAGAAATCATCAATATAACTCAGCAAAAGTCTAACTCAACATAACATAAGAATATACAATCCGAAGCTAACACATACATAAGTCTGAAAAGCCTCTAATCAGGATGAGTTGATGGGACAAGACCCCAACTAACTCAAAAATGCTGAAACTGAAAATACATAAGGGAACTGAAAGTCTAGCCATCGAAGGATGAGGACTCACCAACCGAGTAGGAGCTAACTCTGACAACTGACTATGAGCGGGGTTGAGCCTGGGAGCTGGGGCCTGTACCATGAAACGATACAACATAGAAAGTATGCGGTCAATATATGAAATGTATCGAGTATGCAAGGTAAGTAAAACCTCTAAGTTAAAATAAATCATTTAAAAACATTTCATAACATATCATAAGCTTTCAAGTTTGAGAAGAAGGGCTACATGCATTTATTCTGAAATCGAAATCTTATCATTACATAACCATGCATAGCTTTATAACATCATGACTCACTCGAATGACTCAAAGCTGAAACATAACATTTATGATAAAAGCTGAACAACGAGTCAAACCTTGCTTTTAGAACATGTATGTGGAAAGTAATCACCATGAGTAATGAATATGCAAATCTGAATAGTATAGACAGTGAGAGACTAGTCACTTAACTGACATACCATGATAGAGCTTACGTGGTCCCAACTATCACACTCAAGTGGGTAGAGCCATCCATAACCTTACCAGGGCTATGGAAGATACCATGATATCGATATCAAGCTCAAGGGTGAATAGGACCGGGGATAGCTCTCAAGGGAGGTCACATTAATATAATAGTGTCATCCTACGTTGGCGCATAGTTCTGGGGCATAGGGTGATCGACCCTTAGCCCACTCAGTGCTAGACTCTTCTCCCAAAAACATGTAATGCTCTACATCATATACAACAAAGCTCAACATCATCTATTGACGAAACTCAAGATGAAATCATTCATAATTCAACATCGTATGAAATGAAGCTCAACATTATCCTTTGATAAAGCTCAATAATGAAATCATTCATATACTCGACATCATATAAAAATGAAGCTCAACATTGTCCTTGACAAAGCTCAATAATGACATACATCTCAATTATTAACCTATGCATATGAGAAGCTTCAATTTGAAACATACCAAAAGTTCTAATATAAGTGGGAGCCTCTATTCCAAATCATGAGGTAAGCTATACATAGGAGTATTTAACTCCACATATCACAAGCTAATAATATGAAATTTGGGAGAGTTTGCTTCAAACAATGTAGTAAGCTTATTTCGGGAAAATCATCATTTTAAATAAACATGTGGGAATTGTCCAAAGCTTTATCATACTTGGATCTACTTAATTCATTTTAAAACCAATATCATAATTATCGGTAGCTTTAGAAACATGCTTTCATCATCATCATACATTCATCATCATTCTCTTCTTTCATGAACTTCTCATCCATGGGCATTTAGTTTCATAATTTAGAAAACATAATTTGGATTAAAAACAATTTAAAATATGCCCAAGCTTCACAATTCATCAATATAAATATAATCTAGTCATACCCATGTATAGAGATTGAAGAATTATTCAATTTGGTAAAAACCCCATACTTGATCATAGATAATTTTCATGATTTGGTAGAAATTAGGCATGGGTGTGAAAGAATACACGCACTCATAAACTTACATACCTGGAAAAGGTGGATTGTAACACTTTCTGATTTCCCAAGATGATATTCCAATGGAAACCTTCAAAACTTGCTCTAAATCCTCTCTTCAAACTCTCAAGTTTGCATGCATGGAATGAATTAGCTTAGGATAGGTTTTCCTCTATTAAAACCCAGTAAAACGAGCCTTAAACGACGTAGTATAGGTCTTAGGAACTTAGGAATTACGTAAAGACCCTAACTGAATTCGCAGAAAATAACTGTCAGGTGGTCCTAACGGATGGCCTAACGATTCATCACTAGTTGGGAACGAATTGTCATGTCGCTCGTTGAGTACATTGCCTTGTCTAAACTCCTGGGCTCGTAATGGGTCATGTAACAGCTCGTTAAGGGTGACCATGACTCGTGGTCACCAATCGTTAAGTACACTTGTCTGACTTCTTCTATATTTCTTCTCCCTTACCCCACAGTTGACTTAACGACTAGTGTGGTTGACCACGTGTCATTGCCATGCCTATGGGGAAGCCTTTTCCTCCAAACTTTCCAACTCTCCCCTGGCCTCTCCATGAGTCATCTGATGACTCGTGGGTTGTTCTCATGAGTTTTTCAATGACTCGTTTAGTGGCTGCAACACAAATTCTGCATTTTCCCCATTTTGACTCCCGGGTCTAATCCTTGGGTTCCCGGGGTATTACATTACCTTGCAAGATCGAAGGAGAGATAAGTTCACTACCATCAAGAAGGGAACTTCTTCAGTTGCACCTTATGAGGCTCAGTTTTACTCACTATCCAAGTATGTTTTTCCTTTGATGCTCACATAGAAAGAGAGGATCAGGCGGTTTGTTAAAGGCCAGAATGTGGGTCTCCAACTGTTATCCCTTCAGATGGTCTCTGCAAGTAAGACCTTTTAAGAGGTAGTAGAGTTTGTGAAAATGTGGAGGGGTTGAAATAGGAAGGGTATGCGACGAATGCCGAGAAGAAGGCTTGGAAGATAGGTGCTTACAGTGGTTCCTTTGCTAGTACTTCGATACCCTGGGGTTACACGGGGCGCCCTGTTCAGTCAGCTATGCAGATGTTAGATAGAGGTCCACCAGGGACCACTCTATGGTCATCAGGTACAATTGGGGGTACCTAGATAGTTCACTCAGATTTTGCGGCTCACCTTATTTCTTCTATTTTGACTCCGAGGCCAGTGATTGAGAAGGTGTCCCCTGAGTATGGAGAGTATAGCTATTGTCGTAGATGATGTCCCAAGTTACAGGGTGGGCAGATTGTTCCACACCTAGCTCCTCAAGCTCCGGCCCCTGCTAGGAGAAGAGGTAGTGTGTTCAGCAGGGATCACCCACAACTTGGGCGAGGTAATTAGCCGGCAATCAGAGGTGGAAACCATCCTGGCAGAAGAGATGCTCAGATCGAAAGGGGTGGTACTTAGCCCGGTAGAGGGGTTACACGACCCAACTGAGGCGGTTCTCAAGCAGGTAATCAGGCTCACTTCTATGCATTTCTCGATCGATCTGAGGCAGAGGCTTCAGACATAGTTATCACAGGTATAATTTTCATATGTGACAAAATGGCTACGGATTTGTTTGATCCTGGCTCTACTTTTCCTATGTCTCTGCTTATTTTGCTATAGGGTTGGATCTTACTTGTGATGTACTTGCTATTACTATCCATATGTCTACTCCTATTGGGGATTCTGTAGTGGTGGATAGGGTTTGTCGTGCTTGTTTAGTGGACTTCATGGGTTGTGATACTCGAGTAGATTTGGTGATCTTAGACATGGTAGATTTTGATGTGATAGAAATGACATGGTTGTCTCCGACCATGCCATTTTGAATTGCCATGTTAAGACAGTCACCATAGCGGGGCAAGGGACGCCTAGGTTGGAGTGGAAGGAGAGTTTCCCCGCTCCTAAGAAACTCATCTCTTATATTTATGATCAGAAATTGATAGGGAGGGGGTGTTCAGTATATCTATCCAACATTCGGGATACCAGTCTAGAGGGTCCTTCCATAAAGTCGATCTCGGTAGTTTGTGAATTCGCAGAGGCATTTCTCGCGAATCTACCTGGCATGTCATCGGACCGAGACATTGACTTCTGCATAGATTTAGAGTTAGGGACCTAACCTATTTCTATACCGCCATACAGAATGGCACCGACTGAGTTGAGAGAACTCAAGGAGTAGTTGCAGGAGCTACTTAGTAAAAGGTTCATCAGGCTGAGTGTCTCACCGTAGGGTGTCTTTGTCTTGTTTATGAAAAAGTAGGACTATAGCATATAGATGTGCATTGATTATCATTAGCTGAATAAGGTAACCATTCAAAATAAATACCCTCTTTCCTGGATAGATGACCTGTTTGATCAGTTACAAGGGGCAACAATGTTCTCAAAGATTTATTTGAAATCGGGCTATCATCAGTTAAAGATTCATGCCGAGGATATTCTCAAGATAACTTTTTGGACCAGGTATGGAAATTATGAGTTCCTAGTTATGTCCTTCGGACTCACTAATGCACCAGTAACATTTATGAGCTTGATGTACGGTATCTTTAAACCCTATTCTGATTCATGTGTAATTGTGTTCATTGATGATATTTTGGTGTACTCTGAGACTAAGTAGGAGCAAGAGAATCATCTGAGGATTGTGTTGGGATTGCTGAAGGAGAAACAGTTACATGCCAAGTTCACCAAATGTGAGTTTTGGCTAGAGTCAGTGTCTTTTTGAAGCATGTAATCTCCAAGGAAGTGATTAAGGTAAATCCACAGAAGGTGGAAGTGGTCCAAAATTGGGCTAGTCCTACTATGGTAACAGAGGTACGGAGTTTTGTGGGGCTGGCTAGCTATTACCACCAATTTGTGAAACAGTTCGCAGCCATTGAGTTGGTATTGACAAGGCTAAATCAAAAGGATGAGCCTTTCCAATGGTCCAAGGAATATGAAGAGAGTTTTCAGAAGCTTAAAACCCTGATAACCACGACACCTATCCTGGCACTACTAGTGGAAGGCAAAGATTTTGTAGTTTAATGTGATGCCTCACGGTCCAGGTTGGATGTTGTGTTAATACAGGAAGGACAGGTTATTGCTTATACTTCGAGATAGTTGAAGGTACACGAGAAAAACTACCCCACACATGACCTAGAGTTTGCAGCGGTTGTGTTCACTTCGAAAATATGGAGACATTACTTGTATGGGGCCCATTGTGAGGTGTTCACAAACCATCACAGCCTGCAGTATGTGTTTTTCCACAAAGATCTTAATTTGAGGAAGTGGAGATGGATAGAACTGTTGAAGGACTATGATGTCATAATCCTGTATCACCCAAGGAAGGAAAATGTGGTGGCAGATTCCTTGAGACAAAAAGTAGCGAGTATGGGCAGTCTGGCTTGTTTGGAAGCTACTCGGCGGCCGATTGTTAGAGAAGTTCAGACAGTGGCAAACAGTCTGGTGAGACTTACATTGGTAGAAACAGGTGGGATATTAGCCATTGTGGAGGCAAAGTCATCCATTCTAGAGGAGGTGAAATCCAGGTAGTTTGAGGATACGAGGCTGAGTAAGATGCGGGACAAGGTCTTACGACGGAAGCTAAGGAAGAAGCATTAGGTGACGAAGGGGTCCTGAGAATAAGGGGATGTGTATGTTTCCCCGGGTTGGTGAGTTAATCAAAACCATCCTGTTAGAAGCTCACAACTCAAAGTACTCCATCCTAAGGGTGTAACACCCCAAAATTTTCCTAGATCAAACTCAGACTTGGAATGAAAAACTAGAAAATTTTTTATCTCAAAGAGACTCAACCAACGAGCCATTATAAGTGACAAAAACCCATTTTCTGAGTCGTTATTAGCCCTGCAGTCTTTATTCTTCGTATTAACGAGTGATACAATGACCCATGTGAGAAGTAATGGGTCGTCGTTCAACCCATTCTTGCAAGACCCAGAAACCTATCAAATTTATCTTTCAACCAATGAACCAGACGACGGGTCATTGTTTGGTAGAAAGACTCATCGTAGGGAGCCGTTAGAGGAAATCTAGAAAGGGTTAGAAATCCCTCCAATGAAAACAGTTGGAAATAACCACCTGTTGTTGTGGACGATGTGTCGTTCGGTCTTCTTGTTGGGGGATACCCAGAAACTGTTCCAAAACTCTTCCTGTGGAAATGAATGAGACCAATGACCCGTTGTTGCGTATAGTGAGTCGTCCTGTCCATCTATTGGTCGGAGGTCTAGAAACTAACTTCTCAAGCCCAGAACCAACGACTGGTTCCAACGAGCTGTGGTCACAACCAATGACTCATGGACGGTCAAATTTTGAAACGGTTATCCACTGGCATTTTTGCAAAATCCTAAGCCCTTAGCTCATTAACTGCATCGTATTGGGATCTGTTTAGAGGTGAGTAAGTCAACATCCTCCTCTCATTCTCTCCCAGACTTACAGGAGTAGTACATAGAGTTTAGAGTTTTTGCTCTCAAGTTAGGAACTAGGGCATCCATCTCTTCTCAGAATTTCCAAGATAATTATCTGGAGTTGATTCTTTAGGTATGTGGGACTTCAACAAGGGTTCCCTTTCCCCCTTGTGCCCCAAATTATTTTAGAGAAACTTTATTATTTCCATCCCTAAAGAAGGTTAGGAGCTAGGGTTTTTCAGTCAGTCTAAGAATTCCTTAATCTTGTTGGTTCTTTAAACTGTCTAATATTAGTTGAAATTCATGTCTCGGGCTCATTTAAAAATATGCTTTTCGAACCCTGATCTCTAGCATGATTTTTTAATGGAACTTGTATGACTTAGAATTCAGATAGAATAATTGTATTATCATGATATTTCCACTTGAAATTGTGAATTTTAGCGCAGATGCTTTGAATGGGAAGTCAATGCTTTTAGTGTGTTTAGTCTCAGTAATGTAGTTAGTACTCAGTATACTCAGTAGTGTTAGTTTATCAGCATGTTTGCTGTTTTCAGACTGTCACGACACTTTCAGATAAAGCAGTTCTGACAAGTCTCAGAACATAGTTTCTTTCAAGTCATTAGACTCTCAAAACACTTCCAAATAGGTAGTTCTGACTTAGTCTTAGAGCATCAATTTCGAGCTTTCAACACAACTAGAGATAAATAGGTTTTCAGTAGGAATAGTACTTCGCACCAAGTAGGTCGGGGTTCAACACACTCAAGTTCTCATAAATACATGCCACCATCGGTTATTAGTTGGAATGGGCCCTAAATAGTGATCACACAGTTCATCTACTATACCCTGGCAAGGTACAGTGGGCTCTCTTCGATGGGGTGCATATATCGAACTCCACGTCTAGCTTACATGGTTATATGTCGGTTATAGGCTCTCCCATAATTTAGCACAGTCAGAGTCCTCACTCCAATCCAGTCTATCAGATTTCAGGATATGCTCATGACTCACATTCAGTTTATCAATTCTTAGAGTATTCTCATATATATGTCAGACTATTTGCAGTACTTCTGATTACAGATAGAATAGTTGCATGTTATTTCAGTTCAATTTATAAGTCTTCCGTATATGTATGTTCTTTTTACATCTTACATACTTAGTACATTCTAAGTACTTATCACATATTTCTATGTGCTATATCATTTTATGATATAGGCTCAGGTACCCAGCCTCAGCACTGCAACTAGTTCCTCCCAGTGATTTCCAGCAGCCTGTCAGTGGTGAGTCCTCATCTGTTGAGGGCTAGAGTTCCATTTTTAGCTTTGTTATTTCAATTTCAGTCTCAAAAAGTAGAGTTAGCTTGGGGTATGTCCCAGCAATTCATCAGTTCTTTTAGAAGGCTTTCCGACAGTATATGTTGGATTCGGTTTGAGTCTCAGTATTTGAGTAAATATCAGTAATTTATCAGATGCTTTTTGTATTCAGCATATGGTTATTGTATTAAATTAGCTTTCACTTGCTAGTCTTTATAGTAGTTCAGTGTTTATAGAATTATGCTATGCCATAGGTTTTCTTGGGGTCACTTTTGATCCTGAGTACCGTGTTGTGTCTAGGGTGCAGACTTGGGTCATGACAAGGGGTTACTAAAATGTATCTTGACTTGAAAAGGCATTATTGGTGGGGCAGAATGAAGAGGGACATTGTCAGGCATGTTGCCCAGTGCCTAAATTGTCAGCAGGTAAAATATGAACATCAAAAGCCTAGGGGAGTACTTCAGAGAATGCCCATTCCAGAGTTGAAGTGGGAACTGATAGCTGTGGATTTCGTAGTTGGTCTTCCAAAGACGTTGAGGAAGTTTAACTCCATTTGGGTTATCATTGACAGACTAACTAAGTTTTCCCACGTATTACCTATTCAAGTATGTCACACCCCCCCCCCCCAGGAGGCATAACTGACACCTAATGCCACACTGGATCCTGAGTTGGCTTATCTGGATATATACACCTCTAATGCACACTAGCAATGCATAATCAAGAAAACAATCAAGTATATCTCAGCTTAAAGAAGCCCCTTGTCTGACAAGGCCGCAATATAAACACCTGCGTAGATTATTCAGCTGGCCCAACAATTCACGATAATAATATCATCCTATACAGACTGACTAGACTACCATATTATCTAAATTAAATAAAGCGGAAGGTAGACATATATATACAAGGGCCACTAAGGCCGCTGAACTGCTCAACAAAAATAACAAAGCTAACATGGACAACAGCATACTTCTATACAATTTCATTGTCTGCAAGCCTTTGTGAAGCAAATTCATGGTCGAGACAGGCCCCAACCTATCCAAAAAGAACTATATAGCAAAAGACAGGCAAACCTCTAAAGTATGGCATTTCTGGAAGAGAGGAGCTGACCAATGTGCTGAGCCTAAACTGTTACTGAGGAGGTCTCTGAACCTTTCTATCAGAACCTGCAGGCAAGAGTGAAACACCCCCCGGCTCGAGCATCAGTACAATAATGCACCGAGTATGTAAGGTAATAACAATAAGCAGGAACTAAACTGATAGTAAGAACAGAATGTAAACAACTAAAAGAATAAGAGAATGACCTAAAATGTCTTATTAAACTATATAGGAACTAAACAGGAAATAGTCAAACAAGAACCTAACCTGGCCCCCATAAGCTCAGCAGGTACAAACAACAAATAATAACCTACCTGAGCCCCCATGAGCCCTAGCAGGTACACCTCAATCTATATATTCTTACTCGTAACACTGTAGCCCCATAGGCAAGCTGTAACTATATTATGAGCAGACTTGGCTCTTGTATCTTGAGCCTTCTAGGATCCTATAGTTGTATTTGAGCATTCTAAGCTCTTGTAACTGCACCCCGAGCACACAGGGCTCTACTGAGGGTCAGTAATACCAACTTAGGGACAAAGGAAGTCTATAAGTGAATAGACATCAATATAGCTCTATAAGCCTCAATATAGTCTTTACATACATTTATAGCTCTTATAAGAAAGGTATAGCCTGTGGGAAGGGTACTCTTATTTATATCCCTTCTAGGCAATCTTACATGGGCATCTGCATGAACAGCCTAAGGATGTTGGCCCAAATACTTAACAACGGACATGATAGACAATTAAGGCGACCTTCCATCTATTAAGCGATCAACAAGTAAGGTGGCCTTCTTAGAGACCTATATGGAAGTCTGCATGTCGTATGAAACTATAGCATTGCTAACAATAAGTATGTTATCCTACAACTTGCCACCAAGTTTATTAGGAAATCATAGTGCCGCTATCTCGAAGGTGGGATTACAATATAAGGATTCTAGCTCTGTAGGCGTCAAGATATACCAAAGGCCTGTAAGCGAGCTTTATTGAATATAGGCATCATAAACATGGAGTTCTATCACCAAGTTATTCATTTGCTACTAAAGTTAGCAAAACATGCTCAATAGATAAGTACAAAGCCTAACGACATCGGTAAGACATCAAAATATCAATAGCCAATCTAAGCGACAACAATTCAAATGAGTTACTTTTATGCCACTTATAATGAAGACGAAGCTATACATCGAAAATTTCGATAATGAATTCTTATACCAAGCTATTAGTTCAGTTTTCAGCAGCTAACCAACCACAACAACATAGCCATGAACACTACTAAGATAAACAACAAGTTGTATTAACTATATGACGAAGAAAACTTGTTGAAGAAGGTTTAGCTTTAATATACCTTGTAAGCAATTTGACCCCTTGAGTATTCTCAATAAACTTATTTAGTACCCGATCCCCTTACACCCAATGTTTCACAGCTTCAAGGCAACCTAAAATAGATCATAAGTCAACAAATGGAAAAGAGTTTTCGATATCGGTAGCCTTAATTTATAGAAGCGTATAACCTTAAAATTAATGATGGAGGGAGGATTGGGAACCCTTACCTTAAAATATAAAAGGGAAAACAACACAAAATAGTCTTATCCCAATTTGTCTCTTTGGAAAACTTGCAATCGAAGCCAAAATCTATGGAACAAACATGTACTAGTTGCTCTCCATGACAACCCCGACATGTGGCTTGATTTTGGGAGAGTTTGGATGGTGGAATCACCTATATTGGACCTTGGAACCCTGAGGAACCATGGAGAAGATGATATGAAGTTTTTGGAACTATTTGGATTAAAAATAATATCATCCAAGTCGTGAAGATATATTCCCATTGACAGGGGGACCCACCTCCATGTGCTTGCTTGCACAGTCTCATGAAAATATGAATATCTCTCTATTCTGAAGTCGTATTGGTGAAACATTTAGTGAGTTGGAAAATAAACTCATAGACCTTTAATTTGATGGGTGGTAGGCCTCCTACTTTCTTATAGATTAGGAGAAAAAATTTGAGACATACGATCCAAATTTCAAAGAATTACTAAAAGTAATTTGTGATAACTTTTGCCGATTTTCGTTTTTCAATTTTCTCAAATTCAAATCTTAATATATGATAATTGAATGATTTGAACCTATCATAGCATATCATTATTATGGTATTAAGAACTCTTGTCTATAGCTCAAAAGTATGAGTTTATCACTTAAATTATACAGGGTGTTACAAAGTAACTTACAATGCTGAGAGACTGGCCAAGATGTATGTGAAAGAAGTGATTAGGTTGCATGGGGTGCCAGTTTCAATCATTTCAGATAGGGGTACATAGGTTACCTCCCATTTTTGGAGGACCTTGCATGCGGAACTAGGTACCAGATTGGACTTGAGCACAACTTTCCATTTGTAGATAGAAGATTAGCCGAAAAGGACAATTCAGGTATTAGAAGACATGCTTCGTGCCAGTGTGATTGATTTTTGTGGACATTGGGTTAAATTCTTACATTTGGCAAAGTTTCCTTATAATAACAATGATCACTCGAGTATTGACATGGCACCATTTGAAGCTCTATATGGGAGAAAGTGTATTCTCCAATAAGTTGGTTCAATGCATTCGAGGTAAGACCGTGGGCACTGACTTTCTTAAGGAGTCCTTGGAGAAGGTTTGGGTGATTCAGGAATGACAAGTAGCTGCTCAAAGCAGGCAGAAGCAATATGCATATAGAAAGGTGAGGGACATGGAGTTCATAGTGGGAGAGCAAGTGTTGTTTATGATCTCCCCCATGAAGGGGGTGATAAGGTTTGGAAAGTAGGAAAAACTTAGCCTGATATACATTGGGCCATTTGAGATTCTTCGACATATGAGCAAAGTAGCTTATGAGTTGGCTCTGCCTCCAAGGCTGTCAGGTGTACATCCGACGTTCTATGTTTCCATGTTGAAGATATACCATCGGGGTGGGTCTTACATAATCAAATGAGATTCAGTGCTGCTTGATGAGAACTTGTCCTATGAGGAGGAGCCCGTGGCTATAGTATATAGGGAGGTCCAAAATTTGAGATCAAAGGAGATTGCAACGGTAAAGGTCCAGTAGAAGAACCGTTCCATAGAGGAAGCCACTTGAGAGACCAAGGTTGACATGCAGAACAAATATTCCCAGCTGTTTATAGAATCGAGTGTGTCTTCTTTCTCACTTGTGTATGTTGTTTGGAGACAAATGGTATTTTAATTAGTAGCTAATGTAACAACCTACCTGTCATAATGGGAAGGGATAAGTTAGAAATACCCCTCCTTGCCTAGGTCATTGGAAGTAAAGTATTGTGTGAGTGTTAGTGAAATTATGAAGCTGGGGAGTGGGTTGTGTGTAGAAATAGGAGCTACTGGTAACGGGGGACTATTGCAGCAGAGGGTTAACCACTGCTACGAGACCATTATCACGGTCAGAGGCCTTCTATAATGTACCAGGGGAATTGCCGTCAGATCTGCTGTGACAGTGTCTTAGGCATTATAGCGGGTCCACTATTTCTAAAGAAGAAAGCCAGTAAGTAGGTTTTAAGTGAGACTTCAGGGGGTTTACCCCATTATTCAAAGATTGACCTATTGAGAATTCAACGAGAATTTCCAAGAGAAGAGTAGTTTTTCCTTTCCTAAGGTAAGAATTTCAGTCAATTCTATTTACTTTGACACCCTAACGCCACAGAATCGAATGGGGGACCTATAATGGTGGAAATCCTAGGTTGGAAAATCCTAGAACTATGAAAGTAGGGTAAGTTGGTTGGGTGTTGAAGATGATTGATTCCTAGGGTTGTCAGTATGTAATTAATACTCTCTAGGGAGAATATGATGGTGCTAGTTCATCATTGCTATAATTTGAGACCTATATTCAGAAAATGTTGGGATTTTAGTATTAAAACCTGCTTGGAAAAGGGTTTGGAAAGTAGAAACTCCATGAACTAGTTTTGAATGATCATGGTGGGATTAGATTGGGATAACTTAACTCGCGGTAATGATTAAGACCGTGAGGACGGGTAGAATCCCTTGTTCCTGAAATAGAATATTGAATCATCTTTTAATATTTTGTTCTAGATTTTGAACATTCCAAAGCGCTGAGGAAATGCAAGGCTCCAACAGAGTAATTGTTATTCCCATCCTTCAAGTGAGGTACGTTATGGTTTAGAAGGAGTTAGACTTTATATAATGGCATGTATTTGTGTGGTATGGTAATGTGGGTATTGGTCTCTGTACATTGCTTGTTGTATGATTCCTTTGTTGAATTCCATAGTTAAATGGTTCTAACATGGTGCCCTTGTTGATAAGTTGTTCATGTACTTGCTTGTCTGAAAGTGACTTGTGAATTGCGTCAATGCTCAAGCTGAGGGTGGTAAGATGAGGCCTCTCAAGGGTCAAATAAATTTACTAAGTGGTAAAACACCGAGATGTGTGAATAAAAGTGGATAACATGATTGTGTTGAGATGAGTGGCTCGTGTATAAAGAGCATCCTAGAGAGTAATGATGGTTGAGTGGCTCGGGTCTGAGGGGAGCATTCGGGCGAGTAATGATGGTTTAGTGGCTCGTGTCTGAGGGGAGCATCTGAACGAGCAGCTGAGTGGGAGCGGGTAACATGCCGGTACAGTACATGAATTTCTAGAGTCCTTTGCATGTCATGACTGGAAGGGTAGAAATAAGACCCTCTAGCATGTGTGTACATCGATGATCAATGTTGGAGTGTTCATGGTGATGTGATGGAGGTGTATGCCCAGTATATCACCATTTGTTACGTTATTTGACTAAGTGTAAAGGAATAAAACCGGGTTGGGAATGGGAGAACTTGAATGAACTAAATCCCTAGCCATGTATTTTGCGTATTTGAATTGCTAATGCATTCAGGATGATTTAACAGTAAATGTAAAGTTAAGTAAGAACTCATTGCAGAATCTATTATGAGTGGTTTATTGTATGTTCCTAGTGGTTATGAAATATTGATTGTTGTATTGACAACTATGAAATGCTTGGATATGTGTGATGAGTAAAATGTTGTAAGATTTAAAGGGAACTGTAAATGTGCAGCTAAGTTGAGGTAAAAGGTAGTACCACTGCAGCAAAACCTATTCCGCCACAGCGACACCATGACAGCAGTCAAGTGACTGCTACAACGAGGCCTAGTCCAGTGAGTAGGCCGAATAACACCCTACACAAATTGCATTTCTGAAACGAGGTTTATTTACTGAACTTGTGTTCTGGGATTATTCCATGTTGTTACTTCACTTATATATGTTATTATTTAAGGTCGGCCGATGATGCCTATGAGTATTTTATTTTATACTGACGCTACTCCTACACTTCTTTTCTGAGTGCAGACCTAGACATCAAAAGTTCATCGCGACCCCATCTCTAGAGTAGCAGTAACTAGTGAAGGTGAGCGGACTCGGATGTGCTGCTTCGAATCCACTACTAAAGATGTCTTTCTTTCTGGACATTGTTTTGTTTGCATTCTTATTTTCTTAAATTATTCCTCTCTACATTTAGCTAGGTAGACATCCATTTGCAGTGACTTTCAGGTTCTAGGAATGTTTTAGATAGTTGGATGTTATTTTCATTTTCATTTAATTAATGCTTCCGATATTCATTTTTTAGATGTGATCTACTCATACTTGTGGTCGGATTTAGGTAACTAGTTGGGATTCGTCGGTTCACCCATTGGAGGGGATAGTATGGGTGCCAATTATGGTCACTTGGGTCATGACAACTCACACATGTATGATATGATGTTTATACAGCTGGGTATAAAGTACATGGATTTCTAGAGTCCCCTACAAGTCATGACTAGAAGGGCAATGTAAGACCCTCTAGCATGTATGTACTGTGTTTATAGCATTGATAGTGTTGTTATGGTGATATGACAGATGTGTGCAGTTTTTTTCAGATATGAGTACACAGACAGGTATGATATGATGTTCGTATGGGTGAGTGTACTGGTAAGAGTACATAGATAGGTATGATATGATATCCATATGGTTGGGTGTATAGATATGCGTACACAGACAGATATGGTATGATATACATATGGATGGGTGTACGGATGATGAGGTCCTAAGTGTAATAGCGATCAGTACAAGTATGTGATGAGATACATACGACTGGGTGATAGGGATCCGTAATAGGTACGGTACAGAAGTAAGTATAGAGATGGCACTGTGAGTGTGCAGACATCAGATGATATGAGATATTGAGATAGGTTCATGTATTTGTGTATCATGTGTGTTCTTGAAATTATCATATGATTTCATATAGCTATGTGAAATCCTTGATGATTGATTTATTTAATTGCGATATATTGATGATTGCATTCTAAATCATTGATTGAGCTATTTTACGTGTGTCATTGGGTTGATCCTAATTATGGAGATAATTGTAGTAAATCAAGCGGAAAGAGTGGATAATCATGATAAGATGAATAAAAGAATGTTTAATTTAACTAGTGTGACATTGTTATAGTTGTTGATTATTTTTGAGTATGTCTAGAATGATTGGTGGTTGAGAAATTATATAATCAGCATAATTGAATTACTGCCGAAGACAGTACCACTGCAGTGACATTATCATCGATGCGGCGAGACCATGGCAGCGATCTAGTTACAACTGTTATGGGTTTCGTTGATGAGATACATTGTAAGAACGTGCATCCTGTTAAATGAGTTGAGTAAATAGGGGAATTTAAATGAATTATTGAGCATTGTGTTAATTATAATAATTGATCAATTAATTATATATTAACTGTATTCTTTTACGTAAACTAATTATTATCGGTTGATGATGCCTATCGGTACGTGTGGTGTACTGATACTACTCTTGCTACACCTTTTTGGTATAGGTTATGGTAGGTTGAAATTCGTGATTGATGTGGGGATATTCAGCAACAACTTTTGCACTTTTCCGCAAGAGAAGTTGTGTCTTTTAATTATTGGTAGTCTAATGTAGTCTTTTTGTACCTGTCTAGACTAGATCTTAAAAGAGTCATGGTGTTGCCGGGAATTATTTGTAAATTTAAATCTTGATTTACTTATGTAAAAGTAATGGAAAACTTTTGGATATTTTATATATGGTTTTAAGAAGGGGTTCTCCTACCCGAGCTAGAGTCATGTAGGTGCCCGCATGACCCACCCAATTTGGATCATGAAATGATGCTAAGGACATGTGGTCCATATCCAAAGAAAAGTTGGTCATACTTCAGTTTCCAGGTTAAGGGAGCTTACTATAAAGTTTGATACTTAAAAGAAATGTCATCATCATACTATATCGAATACGGTGAATGAATTGGAAGATGCAGGTCATGTGCTAACCAAAGAGCAACAATCCAAGCTGTAATTTGATTCCTACCCTAAGTTGGAAAAATATGAAAATTTACTTGACCCATAATATTATCATCAAAACTATGGAAGATACTAAGCGTCATTTGGAACTCGAGGAAGAGCGCCTCGAGATTGACAATGCTACTACAAATGCATATATGGCTAGTTCTAATCCAAAATGTGGATATGGTAAAAAAACACAAGTTTGGAAGATTTATGAAGAAGAAAGGGAAAGGAAAAACCTTAAAAAAACCTAAGATTAATCAACAAGGAGAGAAAGATGTTTGTCCTCCGAAGGAAAAGGTGAGCTAAGCTCAAGTGCTACAACTATGAGAAAAAAGGACACTTCACTCATGATTGTCCCGAGCCTAAAAAGGTACATGACTTTATTAATAATTTACATAATGATGTAAGGGGCTATTTGGTTACTGGATGTGGGTCAAAATAATACATGAATAACTTGGTTATTCATATATTAGTTTTATGCATTGTTTGGTTACTACATAGGATAAAAGTTATACATGTATTAAATTTATACAATGTTTGGTTGGTAGGTTTCAAATGTTGTAAAAAAGTTATTCATCTGTTAATGTTATACAATGTTTGGTTGTGTTTTTAGTAATTCTACATAATTAAAACTTACATAATTTATGAGAAAATCTATGTATAATTTTATGCGAGGTAGAAGGTGGAATAAGTTATGCGAGTATTAGTTATACATGGATAAAATAATAAAATTACATATTTACCCCTATTAATTTACTTTTAAATTTTTTTATAATTCGATACTTTTATTAAAATTATAATTTCTTCTGGGTATATTTACCCAGAATTAATTATTACTTTTTTTAAATTTTTTTTGGATAATATATATATATATATATATATATATATATATACACACACACACACACACACACACACACATATTTAAACCATTATTGATCCAATTTTTATTTTGTGTACATTTACACCTCCTTTTTCTTCTTTTTAAAAAATTAATTATACAATAATTTTATACTATTTATTGAATTATTTATTTGTAAATAATATATATTAATTTACAAAAAGTTAAATATAATTCATTGTTATACCCTGAAAGCCCAATAATCAGACCTGGGAGCTGAAATAGAGAAAACTGAAAAATCAGCACCAGATCACAGAACGGGTCGTTACTGGACTCGTGGGGATGGCCACGAGTTAAGTGACTCGTGGTAAGGTCATGGTCTTAAGTTTTGGAAGTTGTGATTTGAAGACACCACAAACATGATTACGAGTCCTGGTCAGACCCTACGACTCGTTGAGTCAGCCGTGGTCAAGATTGGTCAAGGGTCAATGGTTCTTGGGAAAGTGGAGACCACGAGAGGTGACCACGAGTCGTGTTCACCAATGACGATCCGTTAGGTCCCTCGTGGGGACCCTTTGAGGAAAATGGCAGTTTACCCGATGACAGCAGGCAACGACTTGTTTCCTTAGACGGCGACTCGTCCAGTCTCTTGTTGGGACTTGCAGTCAGTTATTTTTTTTTTGCGAACTTAGTAAGGGTTTTTTCATAATTCCTATGATCCTAATGCCTAAACTACATCGTTCTAAGCTATGTATAGTAAATATTAAAAGGGGTAAATTCATTTTTAGGCCCTTTTTACTCATGCATGCAAGAGTAGAAGTCTAGAGAGAAGATCAAGGCTAATTCTTGAAGGTTTTCCATCCAATTCTTCCCTGGGCAATCAAAGAAGTTATCGAATCAGAATCCTTCAGATATGCAGGGTTATGAACGGGTGATTTCGTTCACACCCATGCCCAATCCCTCTCTAATTCATGAAAATCTATGAGTTGATTCTTTTGGATTTTAACCTAGTGCATGAATTCTCTAAATAAGTGTCATGGGTATGATCTAAGTATGTTTTAATTGATGAATTATGATTCATGGGAAAGTTTTATCATGTTTTAAATTACTAATCATATTTACTAGTTTTTTAAACTATGATGCCCATTCATGAAATCTTATGAGAAAATGAGATTTATGAAGTATGCTCATGTATGATGAATTGTTGATGAGAAAAACACGTTTTCAATCTACCCATGTTATGTTCATGTTTTCAAAGTGAATCAAGTTAATTTCAAGCATGTTAAAGTATTGGGAAAGCCCATATATTCAAGTATGATTTATGATTTATGTTAATTAGCTTACCACATGGTTTTGGAGTCAAGACTCCCAATTTTAGTTAACTTGTGGTATGGTTTGAGCCAAGGCTCCTCATGTATGATTCAGATTTATGTATATTCATGATTATTCAGCTTCGTCAATAGATGATGGTCAGCTTTATTGAAAAACGATGGAGGGCATATGCATGTTTTTGGGAGTAGTGTCTAGCACTGAGTAGGCTAAGGGTCGGTCAACCCTATGCCTCAAAACTATCCGCCAACGTAGGTATGATCAGATTATTTTGGGACCTCCTACGTGAGCTTTCCCCTTCCCCAAGGGGGGGGGGGAGGCCTCCATCTTGATATTAATATCATGGTAGCGTCTCTAGCCCTAGCAAGGCTTTAGACGGCTCTACCTACTTGAGTGTAATAGTCGGGACCACATAAGCTCTATCGTGGTAATGTCGGTTATAGGACGAGTCTCCCATTGTTCCTCATGATTTTAGTTATTCATGTTTATCATATATATATATATATATATATATATATATATATATATATATATATATATATATATAGTTCTAAAGAAGGTTTGACCAAATGTACATGTTATACCCAGGAAGCCCAAAGATCAGACCCGAGAGTTGAAATGGAGAAAAACTCAAAACTGGCACCAGCTATCAGAATGAATCATGAGGTGACCTGTGAGAGCAGCCCACGAGTCATGATATGACTCATAGGGAGGTCAGGTGATGAGCTTAAAAAGATTGGTAAATGGGATCCCCACGTATGTGACCACGACTCGTGGTTAGGCTCCACGAGTCGTTAGGTCAGTCGTGAGGAGTGATGATTGAGGAAAGAGAAGGAAGAGGGAAGTGGATTTAACGGAAGGACCCCACGAGTCGTGGTCAGTCACCACAATTCATGGGGAAGGTCTTGGTCAGTCACCACGATTCGTGGGGAGGGTCGTGGTCTGCTAGTTGAAGAATTATGTGGTATTGAGGCAGTGTACATGACGGGTGGTGAACACGAGTCGTAGTCACTTGTAATAGATCGTGATGTTACCTATAATGATCCCAGATGATCAGATGAGCAGTGCACTTGACCGACGATTCCATCAGTTATGGCCCAGGGTAACGAGTCATTAGGTCTCTCGTTGGGACTAGCTGACAGTTATTTTCTGTGAATTTAGTGAGGGCTTTTCCGTAGTTCCTAAGATACTAATGCCTAAACTATGTCGTTTTGAGTTATGAATGATGACTTTTAAAGGCGTTAAGTTCATTTTGGGCCATATTCATTCACTCATGCAAGGTAGAAGATGAGAGAGGGTGATCAAACTTTGTTTTCTTCAATTTCTTCTTGGGCTATCAAAGAAGTGTAAGAATCAGCTATCATCAAGTATGTAGGGTTATGAATGGGTGATTCCTTTCACACCCATGCCCAATCCCTCTCTAAATCATGAGATGTTTATGTCTAATCTATGGAGTTTTAACCCAATGCATGAATTTCCTAATTCTTTATATGGGTATGATTTAATTATGTTTTTACAATCGAATTATGAAGCATGGGCAGTTTTTATATCTTTTTTAATTAGAAAGCATGTTTCAAGTTTTATGAATTAAAAAGACATTGATGAGAAGTTCATGAAAGATGAGATTTGAGATGAATGTATGATTATGATGGGATGTTATAATGAAAAGCATGTGTTCAAGCTACCCATGCTTATAATCATGTTTTCGATGTGAATTGAGTATTTTAAAGTATGATAAAGCTTTGGGAAATGTCCACATGTTCAAAGTATGATTTATGATTTCTCGAATTAAGCTTACCACATGGTTTTGAAGCGAAGACTCCCAATTATCTCTCAGTTTGTGGTGTGGTTTGAGTTAAAGCTTCTCATATGCATGATTTCATATTTGAGATGTATTGATGATTGAGCTTCTTCCATAGAAGATGTTGAGCTTCATTGAAAAATGATGTAGAGTATATGAATGTTTTTGGGAGTAGTGTCTAGCATCGAGTAGGATAAGGGTCTGAATACCCAAGGAACCCAAGAATCAGACCCGAAAGTCAAAGCGGGGAAAATGTAGAATTTGTCTTGCAGCCACAGAATGAGTCGTTGGATGACTCGTGAGGGCATCCCATGAGTCATCAGGTGACTCGTGGGGAGGCCAGGGGAGAGTTGGGAAGTTTGGAGGAAAAGGCTTCCCCACGGGCGTGGCAACAACTCATGGTCAACCACATGAGTCGTTAGGTCAACCATGGGATAAGGGAGAAGAAATATAGAAGAAGTTAGACCAGTGTACCTGATGATTGGTGACCATGAGTCGTGGTCACCCCTGACGAGCTGTTACATGATCCGTTACAAGCCTAGGAGTTTAGATAAGGCAGTGTACTTAACGAGCAACATGACGATTCCTTCCCCCTAGTGCCGAGTCATTAGGTCGTCTGTTAGGACCACCTGACAGTTATTTTCTGTGAGTTCATTAAGGGTATTTTCATAATTTCTAAGCTCCTAAGACCTATACTACGTCATTTAAGACTCGTTTACAGGGTTTTAAGAGGGTAAAACCTATCCTAAGCTAATTCATTCCATGCATGCAAACTTGAGAGTTTGAAGAGAAGATTTAGAGAAATTTTTGAAGGTTTCCATTGGAATATCATCTTGGGCAATTAGAAAGTGATAGAATCCACCTTTTCTAGGTATGTACGGTTATGAGTGGGTGTCTTCTTCCACACTCATGCCCAATTTCTATCAAATCATGAAAATTACGTATGATCAAGTATAGGTTTTTTACCCAATTGCATAATTCTTCAATCTCTATACATGGGTATGACTAGATTATATTTATATTGATGAATTGTGAAGCGTGGGCAGATTTTAAATTATTTTCAATCCAAATTATATTTTCTAAATTATGAAATAAAATGTCCATGGATGAGAAGTTCATGAAAGAAGAGAATGATGATGAATATATGATGATGATGAGATTTGATGATGAAAGAATGTTTCTAAAGCTACCCATGATTATGATATTGGTTTCAAAATGAATTGAGTAGATCCAAGTATGATAAAGCTTTGGGCAATGCCCACATGTTGATTTAAAATGATGATTTTCCCAAAATAAGCTTACCAAATTGTTTGGAGCTAAGTCTCCCAAATTTCATATTATTAGCTTCTGGTATGTTGAGTTAAATACTCCTATGTATAGCTTACCTCATGATTTGGAGTAGATGCTCTTACTTATATTAGAGCTTGTGGTATGTTTCAAATTAAAGCTTCTCATATGCATAAGTTTATAATTGAAATGTATGTCATTATTGAGCTTTGTTAAACGACAATGTTGAGCTTCGTTTCATACGATGTTGAATTATGCATGATTTCATCTTGAGCTTCGTCAATAGACGATGTTGAGCTTCGTTATATACGATGTAGAGCATTGCATATTTTTGAGAGAAGAGTCTAGCACCAAGCGGGCTAAGGGTCGATCACCCTATGCCCCAGAACTATGCGCCAATGTAGGATGACACTATTATATTATTGGGACCTCCCTTGAGAGCTATCCCTGGCTCAATTGGCCCTTGAGCTTGATATCGATATCATGGTATCATCCATAGCCCTGGAAAGGTTATGAATGGCGCTACCCACTTGACTGTGATAATTGGGACCACATAAGTTCTATCATGGTATGTTGGGTAAGTGAGGAGTCTCCCACTCTCTATACTATTCAGATTTGCATATTCATTACTCATGGTGATTACTTTTCACATGCATGTTCTAAAATCAAGGTTAGACTCATTGTTCAGCTTTTATCATAAATGTTATATTTCAACTTTGAGTCATTCGAGTGGGTAATGATGTTATAAAGATATGCATGGTTATTTCATGATAAGATTTCGATTTCAGAATGAATGCATGTAGCGCTTCTTCTCATACTTGAAAGCTTATGATATGTTATGAAATTTTTTTAAATGTTTTATTTTTACTTAAGCGGTTTTACTTACCTTGCATACTCGGTACATTCCACGTACTAATTGCACACTTTCTATGTTGTATCATTTCATGATACAGGCCCCAGCTCCCAGGCTCAGCCCCACTCGTAGTTGGTTGTCAGAGTTAGTTCCTACTTGGTTGGTAAGTCCTCATCCTTCGAGGGCTAGACTTTCAGTCCCCTTATGTATTTTCAGTTTCAGCATTGTTGAGTTAGTTGGGGTCATGTCCATCAACTCGTCCAGATTAGAGGCTTTTCAGACTTATGTATGTGTTAGCTTCAAATTGTATATTTTGATGTTATGTTGAGTTAGACTTTCGCTGAGTTATGTTGATGATTTCTTTAGTTTATTGAATGAGTTAGATATATGCTTATGCCAAGGGTCAACTTGGGGTCTCTCGGGGTCCCTTATCTAGTATCTACGATCCGAACCCCCATTTGGGTCGTGACAGGTAAGAGGCACATACTTCTCCAAAAAAGTGGAGTACAACTGGGTCGAGGTCAGTGGTGGTGACCCTATCGGTCTGCACTCCATAACTCTCCACCAGAGTTTAGAATCACCCATCAGCTGAAAGGTCACAAACTCTACCCCATACTTCTCCATTGCCCCTATTTTTTGGAGCCTCTCATGGCAGTCGATGATGAACTCATAGGTGTTCTCCGCCTCAGTGCTGTAGAAGGTCGCAGGATTCATCTTCGTGAAACTCCAGAACAAGTCATGCTCCTCTCCAATCATTACTGGTCCAGCTATCAGCCTCAAGAATATCACAACCTCTTTAATTTCATCTATACGGGGAACCACAACAACTGCATGTTGTATCCCTGACTGCTGCTCTGCGGGAGTCACTGGTGCTGCCCCATTACCCATAATGATACTTAGAAGATTCAGGACCCGAGCTAGGACCTCAAAGGATACTGGAGTGGTTGCAGCCTCTCTTTTGTCGGAACCTCTACCTCCATAGCCACCCCTTTCTAAACCGCAGAAGGCACTAGAGATGCTAACGTCTCCCGATTTGGAGCAGTAGCACAGGCCCCTCCTCTAGCAGCAGCAGGCCTCCGCCCGCAACCTTTGCTCCATCCTCTACCGCAAACTGCGACTGCTACTGCTGATTTAGGTGCTTCCTCTCAGTTTTTGCCTGCACGTGTTCTCACTATCTGTGAGAGAAAGAAAGAAGAATTGTTAAATATTGATTTAGATCACTAGATACTAATCGAAATTGAGTAATAGCACGAAAAGGGAAGAAAGAAGGGAATTTTTCTAAAGTCCTATAGCCTCTCGAAGATAAGTAACGGACGTCTCCACACCGATCCGCTAGACTCTACTAGACTTGTCATTCGTACAATGAGTTCAGCGAACCTAGGGCTCTGATACAAACTTTGTCATGACCCAAGTGACCGTGATTGGCACTCACACCATCTCTTCTGGTGGACTAACCAATGAATCCCAACTAGTTAGTCAAATTCGGCCACAAGTATGAGTAAATCACATTACAAAATTGAATAGCGGAAGCATTAATTAAATGAAAGTAAAAATAATATCCAACTGTGTAAAACATTTCCAGAACCTGAAAGTTATTATGCGAATGAACGTCTACCTAGCCAAATCTAGAGAGGAATAATTTAAGAAAAAAGAATGCAAAATAAACAATTTCTAGAAAGAAAGACATCTTCAGCAGTGGATTCGAAGCAGCACATTCAAATACGTTCACCTTCACTAAGTTACTTCTACTCTAGAGATAGGGTCACAATGAACTTTTGTGGTCGAGGTCTATACTCAGAAAACAAGTGCAAGAGCAGCGTCAGTACAAATAACAGTACTGATAGGCATCATAGGCCGACCTTAAATAATAACACATATAAGGAAAGTAACAACTTGGAATAATCCCATAACACAAGTTCAGTAAATAACCCCCATTTAGAAATGCAATTTTTTTATGGTGTTATTCGGCCTGCTCACTGAATTGGGCCTCGCTGTGACTGCTGCCACGGTCTCGTTGCAGCAGAAAAGTTTCCACTACAGCAAGCAGTACCTCAACTTAGCTGCACATCTATAGTTCCCTTTAACTCTTACAACATTCTACTCAATACAAATATCTAAGCTATTCATAGTTGTCAATACAATAATCAATACACCATAACCAAAAGGAACATACACTAAACCACTCACAATAGATTTCACAACTCATCACGAGTTCTTACTTAAATTTACATTTACTGTCAAATCATCTTGAATGTATTAGCAATTCAAATACAAAAAATACATGGCCGGGGACTTAGTTCATTCAAGTTCTCCCATTCTCAAACCGGTTTTATTCCTTTACACTCAGTCAACTAACTTAACAAATGGCGATATGCTGGGCACACGCCTCCATCACATCACCATGAATACTCCAACACTGATCATCGATGTACACACATGCCAGAGGGTCTTATTTCTACCCTTTCAGTTATGACCTGCAGGGACTCTAGAAATTCATATAATGTACCAGCGTGGTACCCTCTCCCACTCATCTGCTAGTCCGAATGCTCCCCTCGGACACTAGCCACTCAACCATCATTGCTCGCCCGAATGCTCCCTTCAGGCACGAGCCACTCATCTCAAGACAATCTTGTTATCCACTTTTATTCACACATTTCAGTGTTTTACCACTCAGTCGATTTATTTGACTTGAGAGGCTTTATCTTACCTCCCTCAGCTTGAGCATTCACACAATTCATAAGTCACTTTTAGACAAGAAAGTACTGAACAACTTATCAACAAAGGCACCATATTAGAACCATTTAGCTATGGAATTCAACAAGGGAATCATACAACAAGCAATGTACAGAGACCAATACCAATATTATCATACCACACAAATACATGCCATTATATAATGTCTAACTCTTTCTAAACTATAACCTATCTCGATTGAAGGATGGGAATAACAATTACTTCGCTGGAGCCTTGTCTTTCCTTAGCGCTTCGGAACATTCAAAATCTAGAATAAAAGATTAAAGGATGATTCAGTAGACTATTTCAAGAAACAAATTTTTGGAAATTCAACTCCGCCCCTATTCTACCCGTCCTCACGGTCTTAATCATTACCTGTGAGTTAAGTTATCCCAATATAATCCCACCATGATCATTCAAACCCGGTTCATGGAGTTTCTACTCCCAAATCCCTTTTCAAGCAGCTTTTAATACTAAAATCCCCACTTCTTCCGAACGTAGGTCTCAAATTATTGCAATGATGAACTAGCACTATCACATTCTCCCATTAATTACATACTTACAACCCTAGAAATCAATCACTTTTAACACCCAACCAATTTACCCTACTTTTATAGTTCTAGGATTTTTCAACCTAGGATTTCTACCATTACAGGTCCTCCTTTCGATTCTACGGGGTTAGGGCATCAAAGTAAAGAGAATTGACTGAAATTCTTACCTTAGGGAGGGAAAAATGCTCTGCTCTTTGGAATTCGCTCTGAGTTCTCAACAGGTCGTTCTTTGAATAATGGGGTAAACCCCCTAAAATCTCACTTACTGGCTTTCATCATCTGCTGCAGCGGTCACATTTCTGCTGCAGTGGATATGCTATAACGCCTAAGATGCCGTTACAGTGGATCTAATGATAATTCTCCTGGTCCATTACGGCGGGAATCAGACCAAGATAACGTCTCGCTGTAATGTTAGCCCACTGTTGCAGCGGTCTCCCATAACTAGTAGCTCCTATTTCTGCATACAACCCACTCTCTAGCTTCAAAATTTCACTAACACTCTTAAAACACTTTACTTCCAATGACCTAGGCATGGAGGGGTGTTTCTGACTTATTCCACCCTCCAACCCTCCCGTAACGACAGGCAGGTTGTTATATGTGTACTCTTACCTATACACCCAGTCGTACGAATATCAAATCTGCCTATCTATATACTCAAACCAATTATATGTCTCCACCACCCCATCGTCCAATACTCATTAGTTACCCTTCCACAGGCTATCATCTCCATCAACTTAAGTGATAATCATAAGGACATAATACTCCATAATTCCCATATCATGAACACATTGTTTATCCAGTCAATGCATATTACAATTTGAGGTACATAAAGTTAACAATCATAAAAGTAATTCAACAGTTATCTAGTATAACAGGACAATTCAGAAGGCATATTTGCCAACACAATCCGACATATTTTACATATTTCACCTCATCGATACATATGCAAATCATGGGTACAAATAAATCACATAATATCACTTAAACATACATTCATAGTCATGAATATGATCATGAATATTCCCCACAAATATGATCAAATATAGTGTTTACACCACCACCAATGTCCAAAGACCAATACATTCTTCCCCATTAAATCAAAAGAAATTATTAATTAAATTCTAACTTCTTATAAATCATAACCTATTACCATTACCTCTACTAAAATCAATGTCTGAAGACCAACAATCATACTTAGCAACTCGTGACATACATAATTAATTGAAGTTTGACTTCCCACAACTCTAATCATCTATCTTCCTAGTTTATTTATTACTGGCCTAGTATCGCATCAACTAGTACAACAATAACACTTAGAATGTAACTCTCATAATTTGTTGGCTTAACTTCCCAACTTTCTCATCTAAGGATCTATTACAAAAACAACTTCTGTCGATATTGTACATTATATTATTCATTTTGGTCCCTATTCAGGACAACATACTCGGGCCCATCATTGTCCCTCAAATATATTCACTAACAAAGGAGATTCATTACTCACAATAATAATTCAATCATAATCAAGATTCAATTACTCAATCTTACTAGCTACAAGTTCTCAAAACACCCTTTCTTTTCTTACCTCGGTCTCATTTTAGGTTAGCCCATTTATGCTACCGGCTATACATCTTCTTTTGTAACTATTAAATTACAATATTAATTTCATATAACCCAAACTAGGTCCGATCACTCAACTTCTACCTCTTATTTATATTATCACAAATCTATATTATGTTTATACCATCAAAATATATGATTAAGAGCAACCAACATTCGCCTTCCACTAAGAATATTTCATCTAAAACAACATTATGACTATATATCAAGAACGTATTTTCAAGAATCCACAATCAATGTGCAACATCAAGAATATGACCTCATGAATACATTACCAAGCCCCATCAAGAAACTCATTATCTTATAAAATCTCACACATTGCTACATCACATGTATCCATAATTATTTACCAACTAGATTAATCTTTTTCTCACATTTTAGGCTCAGGATTATCTTCCCTATTTTTAAAATCATGTTATTCAGAGCTATAACAATATTACAGAATTAATCAAATATTATTTTCACAATCAATAGTATATTAATGATACACACGTATATGATTCACTAATCATCGTCTAACACAAATGTAAGCCATAACCTACCTAGGCACCAAGTTTCTTTCAAAAAGACGATGGAATTTTATCTACGCCTCGCCTCTTGGTGTTCTTGCAGAAAATCTCTAGGGAGGATGGTGGGATCCTTGGCCTTCTCTATCAACCCTTTTCTCCTTTAGAAAATTCAGTTTTTCAGTCTAGGCTGTTTTTAAAGACTAATCCCTATTCAAATAGGAACAGAGTTTTAAAATTACCCTAATCACAGAGTTCTGGTCTGTGTTGCCCGCTACAGCAGGTGCTTTTATCGCTACAATAGAGATCTGTCCCCTATGGCAGTCCTATGCCTGGGCCCACCTGATTTTAATTCAACCCATTTTATATCCATCAATACAATGAATATTTATTTTGAGAATACAGCCCAGACCCGAGAAAATTTTAAATTTCTCACATCTACGTCGTCAAGATGTTGTAACGATCGGACGGATTGTTATATATCGTCATACTGTCGAAATTCTCTCATGATATTGTTATCCATGCTGCTATGCGGGCATGCGAATTTTTTTCCCAAGCTTGATAAACCTCAAGATCTCTTGCATGTGGGGTGTATTTCCACTTTCAGGAAGTGTCGCAGACCCATTAAGAACCTCAAGTGCCTCCTGCTCTTTCAGGACATACTGGATTTTTATGCTCCATATTTCATAATTATCATCGTTAAGCTTATCACCTTTATTAAACTCAACGATGATGTTCTTTGCAGCAGTAAACATACTGATTTTAAAGAAAAACGTATAAATTGTCATGACACGACTAAGTACATTATTTTAGCCTAAATTCATATACATAATAATTCTTAAAATATTTAACTATGTAAGTATTTATTTCATATCAGGTTCGGAGTCAAAAGTTCAATAAGTTCTCAATCATCATCTGAATTCTAATATGCTGTAAATCTGATAGAATTAATTATCTAAGAATTACTTATCTTAAATCACATAAATTCAAGATTAATTAAATATAAATTCGATACCAAATATAGGAACCAGTGTTTTTAAAGGAGGGACACGAGGCGAGATGTTTTACGTAGCACAGGGTGAGGCGTAAGCCCCGAGGCATGGGGCGTAAGTTCCATGGATCCATGGGGTATCTCATGTATTTCAATTTTATAATTTAATTTTATTACTAAGAAAATTTTAAAAAATAATATTTTGAATAATTATGCAAATAAATTTAAATAAATCCCAATAATATAGAAAAAATATTACAATTATTATTTGAGAAAGATAATAACAACAAAAAATGATAATAGTCGAGATAATCTTTAAAATAAAATTATCATCTATTTCATCATCGATCTCTTGTAGTTCTTCTCATTCTCAACTAATATTTACACTGATTATTGTTTGTATATATATTTTTTCAATAAGGATAAGGATTAATATTTAAGATCAATATAAAAATGTAGATAAAGTTTCTTAGAAGCAAAGGGCTATGGAATCTCTATCCTATCATTTTTAGAAATAATCATTAAAAAAACTATTTATAATGTCATTTTCTATGAGAGTTGTTTTTATTGTTGATATATTCTGGAAAAGTTTAATATGAAAATATGATAGCATTAACTGTAAATATCATTACACCGGTAATAAAATATTATTTATAAAATAATACTTTTAAAATAATATAAATCAAATTTAATACCCGAAACTTACGCTCTGATGCTCGGGACTTACCCCCTAATTCTGGGACTTACGCTTTATGATCTGCACTTTTTATTTGCGCCCGGTGCATTTTTGATACACTCTACCCCGGGACTCACCCCAAAATGCCTTTGAAAACACTGATAGAAACGTTTTAGAGCAACAATAATCTAAAGAATTAAATTCTATAACAAATATAGAAATGTTGAATAACAACAATAATCTAAAGAATCAGATTCTATAACAAATATAGAAATGTTACATAACAATAACAGTCTAAAAATTAAATTATGAATTCATACAAGTCATATCACATATAATCAATCATTGTACAAAATAAAAACATATTTTTCTTATTTTTACATATGAACTGAAATAGATTTAATGAAATCTCATCCCAAGTATTTAGGAAATAACGATATCCCTCTTAAAACTATGGGCTTTACTAGTTTTGACCTATTATTATTTATTATAGGCAACCTAAGAAAACGAAACACAGTCATCAATGTACTTATTCACAAGATCATGAACTAACGCCCTATAAGAAACCAACATATGGTGATTTAATTTATGGCACGATATATCAAGAAACTCTTTTTGAAAATCATTAGGTAAGGCAGACCATACATCGGATTCTAGCGGCAAATTGACCAAATTGTCAATCATAACTTTCACACTACTGCTTTGTTGCTTTGTGAAAAATCATTGGATGTCCTTATCATAAGCATAATTTTCTGTAACACATACAAAAAATAATCAAGACTAACCCCATATATATATATATATATATATATATATATATATATATCCACACATGTATATAAAAGAAATTAGTGATAATAAAGTTTTATTAATAACTTATACCAAATAAAAAATACCTTACAATGCATCCAAAAAAATTTTGAGTTCTATTTTGAGAATGAATAACTCTAAGCTGCAGGAAAAACATGTCAGACATTATTAATTATCATGTCATGGTAAACTTTCTTTTTTTTTTCTTTTCCGCTATTTAAAAGAAAAAAACTTTTGACTTAGAAACATATGCAAGTATCAAAATTGCAAACAAAACATTGGAATGGACAAATCAATAAAAAATTTCAGTAATAGTTTTCTCTAAATCATTATTACTATTATTTTTTTTAAAAAACTCCAATGAGTAGAAAAAAAACTTTACCTGGGGTTCTATAGAAGAATAAAAATCTTCACAGAATAGTAAAACATTCTAGTATCTCATAATTCCAACAAGAACAAGAAATATACGACTTTTCTATTATTTTCATTGTGAGAATTATAATTTCTCTAATGATCAATGAGTTTTCTGTTCCTCTTGTTTTTCAATTTTATTTTTTTCAAAATTCACTGATGATTAAGAACAACTCACTTAATACAGATTATGGACATTCAGAGTACTACGACAGATGACAACTAGGAAATCATAATTTAACCATCCTCTGATATCAATATAAACTTGTATCAAATACGTAGTTTGTGGGATCTTGATTTTATTTCACTAGTCAGGTAGCACAATTACATGTATATAAACATGAACTACAACGAAGAATCACAGTCTATTATCATACCTTGTTACAAAGTTGTTTTAATATTTTTCGGGAAGAAATCTTCACAAGAATCTTCAAGGAACTCCTACAAGAATTGAAGAGGGAAGAAATAGAAGTTTTTCTATCTTTTATTTCTCTGTTCGCGTTCAAAAAACACAGAGACTCCACTCTTATTCAAAAAAGTACAAGACACCAGTTCCAGAGGAGTCCTAACCATTGTGTCCCTTTATCTTTTTTATATAAACTAATACACACACACATGCACTTATTTATTACTTATGTGAATTCAGATTGACCAAAATGGGTAATCCGAATCTAATTCCTTCAATAAAAATATATCAATCATAAACACTGAGAATATTTCATCAAATTAAATTCTAGAAGGTATATCACAAAAAAATTACACTCTCACACCAAAAATAACAGGAGTTGCAGTGCATCTCAAAATGTTGCCCCAAGAGCTCTAGAAATATATATAGAAAAATAGCATAAACTACAAATATTATACCTCCAGATGTAAGTTTCTGCTAATTTTTTCACAGTTCACATCAAATCCAATAATTCGGAGTTTGTAAAATATTTATGGAGATTAAAACTGCTCACTTTTTGACAAATATAAAGGATGAAAGTTGTACAAAATATATTTAAGAGACTATTTCGAATTTATCATCAAACTTAAAGAATATCTTTGTTATTTTCTCAACAGTTACCTAGGACAATCTAGTGTTTGATTGGTTGAAATCATAAAAGAAAATCTTGGCCACTAAATTCAAAGAAGAAGAAGAAGAGGAGGAGAGATCCTTTTACAATTTGAATAGATGAAAATGACCTTTTTAGATCTCATATGTAAAATGGAAGATCTTTTATGTATAATAGTAAAAATTTCTCATAAAAAAATTATAAAATTAAAAAAATTTTGAAGTGCTAAAAAATTATTTCTCTAAAAAGAATGTCTTAACATCAGTTTGCTATATGTGTGTGTATATATATACGGAAAGAATTTCTTAATTGTTTGTGTCATTCTCTTTTAGTCAATGTAAAATAAAAACTAAATAACATATTTTAACTCCACAATTAATCTACGTAACATTTCTAAATCATAAGTAAATGTGAAATGGAAGAATTAAGTTATTTTTTTTAATCAATGATTCACATTCATTCAAGTGACGGTTTCTTAGTCTGTAGCTTTATTAATGAAAAGATATTATCTTCTCGGAAGGTTTGGAGTTATATGTCTATGACAATTTTCTTAGTAAAGAAAAGAGTAATATTTCATTACATTAAGTCAGTGTTTTTACGCTTTTTTGATAATGAAACCATAGATGATGTGTCTATTTAAGGAGCATCATTTGTAATTCTCGCGTTAGCTCAAACAGTTATTCTTCCTATTTAGTTTTTTCGTGCAATCATTTTTTGCATTTTGCAAACTCTAAGCTTTCAGCCATGAGTGCACGTGTTCAGACGTAACTGTGGAACCTTGGGGAGTGACTGACTACAACGATTTGCATGCCTTTCGGGCTGAAATCGCTTTCAAGACAGTGACTTGCCACGACATAATATTTGTATCAAGTCTTTTACTATTTTATAATTCTTGTCCGGTATCAATATTTTAGTATTCTTCTAACAATTCGAAAGCGATTTATGCGAATACGATATTGATGAATGGTTATTTTCTGGATAAATTTTTTTCTGATCTGTCAAAGTTTGAGGCTTTGAACAAAAATAATTTTAAACGTTGACCATAAAAATTATTTATTTTCTTTAAATAATTAGAAGTTGATTAAGTGTTATTTAATGAGCCTCTTACTGATAGTTCTAACACTATTACTGATTCTAATATTATTGTGATTATTGATGATTCTAGTAAAAAGAAATTCGAAAAAGATAATAGAGCTTTTCAATACTTTTGTTGAACTATATGACTAAATTTTTGTTTGATTTATTTGTTACATATAAATCTGCTAAGAAAATATGAGACAGTTTGAAAAAATAATATGGTGCTAAAGATGTAAGAGAAAAATATTGTCAGACAGTGGATTAAGTTCTAGATGGTTGAAAATAAGTCAATCATAAAACAAGTTCACGCGTATGAGCACTTGCCTGCTAATGTTTTCAATGTGGAAATCAAGATGTGTGAGATTTTTTAGGCTAATATTCTACTTGAAAATTTTGCACCATCTTGGAGTGATTATATTAGTTAATTGAAGTATAAGAAAAAGAGTTCAACTCTCTAGGAACTAATCAGTCACATGAGGACTGAACAAACAAACCGTCTCAAATATAAAATGGAAGTTCTTTCTCTTAATTCTTCTAAAGCTAACCTTATGGAGTATTTTGGTAATGTTGTAAAAAATAGGCTCAATGGCAAACAGAAGAAAGTTCCAAAAAAGGAACATGTGAAGAAAAAAATTACTTCAATAAGCCGGAGAGTCAAATTCAAAAATCAAAAGAGACCTTGTTTTATCTGTGGGAAACTTGGTCATGCGGCAGCTAGTGCTATCAAAGACAAGGGCAAAAATCGAAGCAAGGGGAACAAGGTGATGTCGAAGCTAATCTAATTGAGAGTAATAAAGTGATTGTTATAGTAGTAGTAGAGGCGAATCTGGTAGCTAAAAAGATTGACTGGGTGCTAGACACAGGCCCTTCAAGGCATTTCTGCGCCAAAAAGGAGTTGTTCCATGACTTTGAGGAGTCTACCGATGGTGAGCGTCTCTACATGAGTAACCCCACTACTGTTGGAGTATTGGGTAAATGAAAATTTTTACTTAGATTAACTTCTGAGAAAACTTTAGCCTTGAACAATGTTTTGTATATTCCCTCCCTCCGTAGAAACTTAGTTTCTGAAGCACTTCTCAATAAAGCGGGTCTTAAACTTATTTTTGATGCTGATAAAGTTATTATTTCTCATGGAGGAGACTTTTTTGGGAAGGAATATCTTAATGGGGGCTTATTTATATTGAATATTATTCAAGAGATTGTTAATAATGCAAGTATTTTTAATCTTGTGTGTATTGTTGAGTCTGTTAATCAATGGCATGGTAGACTAGGTAATGTTAATTTTGCTTCTATTAAAAGACTTTAAAAAATAAAATTAATCTTTGAATAAAAATTTGTGATTTTTTAAAGTGTCCTCTGTGTGTAGAAGTAAAGCATGCAAGGAAATCTTTCAAACCTGTTATTAGTAGAAAGACCAAAACGCATGAACTAGTAAATTCAGACTTAATAGATTTCAAGAGCACTGTTAGCAAGGATAGAAAATAGTATTATATTACTTTTGTTGATAACTATTTTAGATACACTAAAGAGTATCTTTTTAAGTCTAAAGATAAGGCTAAAACATATTTCTTAAATGCAAAGTAGAAGTGGAAAATCAAAAGACTTAGATCTGATAGGGGCAGTGAATATAGTACTAAAAATCTAGAGACTTTTTGTAAGAAAATAGTATTATTGTAACACACCAAAAGTCCCTACGACCAAGCCCTAGACATGTAGCAGATTCAGCAGAAAAATCTTCATTTTTCTCTCAGAATAACTCGTGGTACGAGTCGTTGTCCCTTTGTACGGGTCATAGGAGGGAGTCGTGGTGAGCCAACAGTTGCCCCAATTAGTGATAATGAATCGTGGGATGAGTCATAGATTGATGTAATGAGTTATGGTCAGGAGTCGTGGTAAGCTACTGAATGTCAAATTTTTGACCTGCGAGTTAAGGTATGACTCATCATTTGGTGTGACGAGTCATTTATAAGAGTTGTAATATCTATTGAGTGGCAGACTTGGGGGAAATAACGAGTCATGGTATGAATCATTATAGGAAATAATGAGTCATTATATACAACCATGGGATGTTAGTATGTGGGATGGAGGCCCCTAACTACGAGGCATGGTATGACTCATTATAGAAAACAACTGGTCGTTGTGAGGCTTGTGGATTGAGAAATAATGAGCCTGGAAAATGTAATGGACTAACAATGAAAGAAAACCACAGGTCGTTGTTTGTGGGTACGACTCATGGTACGACTAGTGGTGCCTGGCAAAATGTTTTATGTGTTCCCAGGGGCATTTTTTGTAAATTCTTAATCTCCTAACTTTCTAATGACATCATTTTAAGCTTCTTAAGGAATGTATTAATAGGGTTTAACCTAGCCTATTAATTATTCTCTCATGCATGCATTGGATTGAAATCCTCTTCCAAGAACAAGCTAGAGTTCCTCCTCAATTTTCTTGGGCTTTCAAGACCATCTAAGAGATAAATTTACCCAAGTATATAGGTTCATGAATGGGGATTTCTTCCAACCTCATGCTCAATTTCTTCTCTAATTCATGAATTCAAGTCTCTAATCAAGTGTACTGATTTCTATGTTTTAACCCAATTCTATGAACTTATATATGCTATGTCTATGGGTCCTATCCCCTCATGTTCTAATTAATGATTTAAGACTAATGGAAATATTTACACTCAATTTGATTATAAATTCATGTTTTCAAGTTATTATAAATTATGCCCTATTATGCATATTTTATGAAATTTAAGCCGATGATCTTATGATTTCAAGAATGATGAGTTTTCTACTATGCTTGAATGTTTATGAATTCTCAACTTATGATTCCATGATTTTGAATTATGAAGTCTATTTCAAGTACGTATTATCTCATGACCTGGGCAAGCCCATTCAAAGTTAAGTACGCTTATCATGAATTTAGCCAAGGCTTTCAAGATCAGTTTATGAAATGTTGCGGAGTCAAGACTCCAAATATTCATATTTAAGCAATGTTTTGAGAATATAATAATATGAGCAATATGCATGTTTTTGGAGTAGTGTCTAGCACTGAGTAGGTCAGGAATTTCGAGGACCCTAATCTCTGAACTACGCGTAGAATATATTATTGGGACCTCTCAAAAGAGTGCTTCCCCCGCTCAAGGGCACACACTGTGATATCACACCTTATTCGTCCTTTACCCTGACAAGGCTTAAGATGACTCTCCTCCACGTGGGCAAGACATTGGATGATCATGCGCTCATACATGGTGTCTGTCAATTATGAGGAGTCTCACATTGTTTCTCATGATTTTAGTTACTCATGTTCATTACTTATGATATTATGTATTATAACATATTTGACCGATTGATCAGTTTATGAACTTTCACTTACGATTTCAAGAATGACAAGTCATATGATTTCTATTTTTAAATCTTGGGTCATCATGTTCAGTTTATGATGAACAATTTATGATTATGTATGTCTATGATATATAGCCTTTAGCATGTGGTCCTTACTCTCATGATCTATTTTGATTTATATATATGATTTCAACTAATATTTTACTAAGCATGTTTTACTTACCTTACATACTTAGTTCATTCCAAGTACTGACCTCATTCTATGTTATATCATCTCATGATATAGGTTCGAGTGATCCACCTCAATCTAACTGATAGCTCGCTCTCGCTCAGCTCAGCTCTATCCTGCTTTGGGTGAGTCCTCATCTTCCAAGGAATATTTTAGTTTCAGACTTGGAGTTAGCTGAGGGCTTGTCCCAGTATCTCATAAGATGTTAGAGGCTTTCAGAGATAGACTTAGCATGTTTAGCTTTGTGGTTTAGTGTTATGATGTTATTGCTCTTATTTACGCTTTATGATATTTAGGCTTTTTCTTATCATGTTTATGTTAATTTTTTCTTGATTATTCTCTTAAGTCATGCTATATATGTACCACGAGTTAGCTTGGAGCTATTCGTCGTTCTAGATCAGTATCTCGGTCTGAAGTCCCAGCTCGGGTCGTGACAAACTTCATATCAGATCCAATATTTAGGTGTGTCCTAGGGTGTCTAATAGTCGTGTTAAGTAGAGTTTTTTTCATGTATGTGAAGCATGCCACAGTTACGAGGAAGAGGCTTCAAGACGTTTTAGGAAATTTCCCTTCTTTCATGTTCTATGTCATTGCGATAAAGTACCTCTCTATTCCTCTAACTCATGCTATACGCGTTTGTAGAAATATGCCTTCTCATCTAGTCAATGGTAGAAGAAATGGCAATGCAATGACAATGGAGATGGCATTAGCCAGTCCCACCAGCTTCAGCAGATCCGTTGCCTGAGCAGGTCACTCATGCCGAGTTCAGGGTGGCATTTAAGATGTTAGAACAAGCCATGGCTGCTCAGGTCAATCAACAGGCAGTGTCCCATGTTCCCCAGAATGAAAAGGCAGCAGCGGTAAGAGTGTGAGATTTCCTCAGGATGAACCCACTTGATTTTCTGGGGTCGAAGGTGGATGAGGACCCATATGAGTTTATTGAGGAGGTGCAAAAGATCACCCAAATTATGGGGGTGACTGGAGAGGAGAGTGCTGACTTAGCATCTTATCAGCTGAAGGAGATTGCTCACATATGGATCTGATAGTGGAATGAGAGCATGGGAGTAGGTACAGTTCCCGTGGGTTGGGATGAGTTTGTGACTACTTTCTTGGACAAGTTCTTTCCTCGGGAGTTGAGAGAGGCAAAGATGGTAGAGTTCATCAATTTGAAGCAGAACCATAGGAATGTTCAAGAGTATGCCTTGGAGTTTACCTGATTGTCCAAGTATGCACCGGAGATGGTTGCTGATTCAAGGGCTCATATGAAAAAGTTTGTGAATGGAGTAGCAAATTCACCAGTCAAGAAGTACAGGATCGCCATGTTTATCAACGAATAAATTTCTTCCGACTGGTCATATATGCCCAGCAGATATAGGCCGAGTAGATGAAGGAGAAGGAGAGAGAGGGACCAGGATAGGGAGTCATGGGAACTTTTAATAGAGACTAGGTGGTGGACCTCGACCTTAGTTCCACTAGAGATCGTCACCCCCAGCACCCTTATCAACCAACGTTCCATCTAGACCTCGAGGAGATTAAAGAGGCAGAGTGTCATACTCTAGGCTATAGAGGAGCATGTCAGGGAAGCACAATTTTTTGGCTTATAGGAAGTGTGGTAGGAAGCACCCTGGCAAGTGCTTAGTTGGTATTGATTATTTTTTCGAGTGTGGGAAGCCCGGGCACATGCTCAGTGATTGTCCTTCAGCTAGATAAGGCGATAGTAGAGGTCGTGCCCCAGCTACCACTTTAACAACTTCAGAAGCTTGCGCATCTCACTAGGGTGCCTCTTCTAGTGCAAGTAACGGTCAATGCCAGAACAGGTTCTATTCACTATCATCTCGTTAGGAGCAGGAGGTCTCACCCGATGCGGTCACTGGTATGTTGAGAGTATTCCATCTTGATGTGTATGCATTGTTAGATCTAGGGTCTACTTTATCTTTTGTGACTCCTTATGTTTCTGTTAGTTTCAGTGTCAGTCTCAAAATCTTGTTAGAACCCTTCTCAATCTCTACTCTTGCTGGTGAGTCAATTTTAGCTCGATAGGTATACATGAATTTCCATGTCAATATTTTTTAGAAAGTCACCTCAACCGACCTAGTAGAGTTAAATATGACCTATTTTGATGTTATTTTCAATATGGATTGGTTATGCATGCTATGGATCAGTTAATTTTAGAACTCATGCGATAGAGTTTCGGTTTCTGGGTGAGCTAGTCCTTGTGATGAAGGGTAGTTAAACAGTGCCTATAGTCTCTTTGTTTCTTATCTCCATGCTAGGAAGATGATTTCCAAAGGCTGTGTGTATCATCTAGTTTTGATCAAGGATTTTACATCCGAGACCCCGACTTTTAAGTTAATCCCTGTTGTGTGTGAACATCCGGTATTGACCTTCTCTCTGATATATAACCTATATTCATTTCTCCTAAGAGAATGTCTCCAGTCAAGATAAAAGAGTTGAAAGAGTAGTTGAAGGACCTCCTAGATAAGGGTTTCATCAGGCCTAATAAATCCTCATGGGGTGCTCCAATCCTCTTTGTTCAAAAAAAGGATGGTTCCCTTAGAATGTGCATTGATTATCGGAAATGAACAAGCTCAAAATCAAGAACGAGTATACCATCCCCAAGATTGATGACCTTTTTGACCAGCTTCAAGGTGTTAAGTACTTCTCAAAGGTAGACCTTAGATCCAACTATCACCAGCTCAGAGTTAGAGAGAGTGACATTTCAAAGACAGTCTTCAGGACTCAATTTGGTCACTATGAGTTCGTAGTTATGTCTTTAGGACTAACTAATTCTCCCATAGCTTTTATGGATTTGATGAATAGGGTGTTCAAGCTGTATTTAGATATGTTCATGATTGTCGTCATATGGTATCCTCATATACTCTTGGAGCGAGGAGGAACATGCCGCTCATTTGAGAATTGTGTTGCAGACTCTCAAGGACCGTCTGTTGTTTGCTAAATTCAGCAAGTGTGAGTTTTGACTGAACTCAGTAGCATTTTTGGGTCATGTAGTGTCTAGCGAGGGTGTGCAGGTGGACTCTCAAAAGATAGAAGAGGTGATGAATTGGCTTAGACCTATCAATCCTATATATATTAGAGCTTCTTGGGTTTAGCGGCTATTACAGGAGATTCATAGAGGGATTTTCATCCATTGCAGCACCGTTGACTAAGTTGACCTAGAAGAAGGTCAAATATCAATGGTCGGATGCTTGTGAGAAGAGTTTTTAGGAGTTAAAGACTCAACTCACTTAAGCCCCAGTATTGACCCTATCGAAGGCCACGAATGGCTTTGTTGTGTATTGTGATGCCTCTAGGGTTTGTCTTGGTTGTGTGTTGATGCAGCATGGTAAGGTCATTGCGTATGCCTCTAGATAGCTTAAGACTCTTGAGAAGAATTATCCGATGCATGACCTAGAGTTGGCAGATGTGGTGTTTGCTTTGAAGATTTGGAGGTACTACTTGTATGGGATGCATGTGGATATGTTTACAGACCACAAGAGTCTTCAATACATGTTCACTTAGAAGGACCTGAATTTGCAGCAAAGGAGATGGCTAGAGCTTTTAAGGACTATGAAATAAGTGTCCTTTATCACCCAGGCAAGGCCAATGTAGTGGCGGATGCTCTTAGTAGGCTATCCACAGAGAGTGCGTCTCACGTCGAGGATGGCAAGAAGGAATTGGTGAAGGATGCCCATATTCTTACTCGTTTAGTGGTTCACCTTACAGATTCCATGGATAGTGGTATTATTATTTAGAATGGGTCAAAATCTTTATTGGTGGTGGAAGTTAAAGCCAGGAAAGATGAGGATCCAATCTTAGTGAAGCTGAAGGAAGCTATTCGGAATCAGAAAGTGGAGGTTTTCCCCAAAGGGGAGATGGTGTACTCCGATATCAGGGATGATTGTGTGTGCTGGCTTCGGATGACTAGAGAGAATGGATGTTGAGCAAGGCTCATGGCTCTAAGTATTCTATCTATCCAAGTGCTACCAAGATGTAGTGTGATTTACAGAAAGTCTATTGGTGGAATGGTATAAAGAAGGACATAGCGGAGTTCATGGATAAGTATTCCAATTTCCAATAGGTGGAGGTTGAGCATCAGAGACCTGGAGATATGCTTCAGGATATTAGTATTCCTACTTGGAAGTGGGAATAGATCAATATGGACTTCATTATAGGCTTTCCTCGTATACGCCAACAGTATGACTCTATGTGGGTGATTGTGGACAGGATGACTAAATCAGCCCATTCCTACCAGTCAAACTACTGATTCAGCCAAGGATTATGCTAGATTATACATTCAGGAGTTAGTTTGGTTTCATTGAGTTCCTTTATCCATCATCTTAGATAGAGGTACTCAGTTCACCTCTCAATTTTGAAGGATATTTCAGAGAGGCCTTGGTACTCAGGTGAAACTTAACACAACTTTTCACCCGCAAATAGATGGTCAGGCCGAGAAGACCATTCATACTCTTAAGGACATGTTGAGAGAATATGTCATTTATTTCAGGGGTAGTTGGGATGATCACTTGCCTTTCATTGAGTTTGCCTACAATAACAGTTACCACTCCAGTATTCAGATGGCTCTATTTGAGGCTCTTTATAGGCGGAGGTGTAGTTCAGCTATTGGATGGTTGGAGGTAGGTGAAGCTACATTGATAAGGCTAGATTCAGTCATGAGGCCATGGAGAAAGTTCAGATTATTAGAGGAAAGCTGAAAATAGCTCGAGTCATCAGAAGTCTTATACATATGTGAGAAGGAGAGAGCTCGAGTACGTGGTTGATGATTGGGTATTTATGAAGGTGTCTCCCATGAAGGGAGTTTTGAGGTCTGGAAAGAAACAGAACCTTAGTCCCTGATGTGTTTGTCCTTATAGGATTCTGAGATGAGTTGGCAAGGTGGCATATGAGTTTGAGCTACCAACAGAGTTAGTTTCAGTGCATCCAGTTTTCCATATACCTTTGTTGAAGAAATGCATTAGAGACCCGGCCTTAGTTGTTCCGGTAGAGAGCATAGGTGTGAAGGATAGCCTTACTATGAGGAGGTTCTGATCGATATCCTTGATTGCCAGGTTCGAAAGTTGAGGAATAAGGAATTAGCTTCAGTGAATGTGTTATAGAGAAATCAACTTGTTGAGGTAGCTCCAAGGGAGGTCAAAGTGGATATAATGGCTAGATACCTACATATTTTTCCTTCTGGCTCAGTCCAGCATGAGGTATCAGTTTCCTCCTTAGTAATCTATTTAGTTTCATGTCTAGTTCATGTCTATAAGTTTCTTTCATGTCATTGCATGCATGTATGTTTCATGAATTCAATTTCATCATGTATATTAATCTGGAGTCAGTCACTTTGTCAGTTTTCAAATTTAGTTTTTCAATTTTAGGATTGCAGTTCTTTCCCAACCTTTTAGTATGCTTAATCTACATTCAAGGATGAATGTCCCCAAGGGGGATATAATGCGACACTCCAAAAGTCCCTACAACTAATCCCTAGACATGTAGCAGATTTAGTAGAAAAATATGCATTTTTTCTCTTAAAACGACTCGTGGTACGAGTCATTGTCCCTCAATATGGGTCTTAGGAGGGAGTTGTGGTGAGCCAACAGTTTCCCTAATCATTGATAATGACTGGTGGGACAAGTCGTAGGTTGATGTAATGAGTCATGGTTAGAAGTTGTGGTAAGCTACTACTTATCAGATCTTTGACCTACGAGTCAAGGTATGACTCATCATTTGGTGTGACGGGTCTTGGGTAAGAGTCATAGTATCTGTTGAATGGCAGGCTTGGGGAAATAACTGGGTTATGGTATGACTCATTGTAGGAAACAACAAGTCATTGTATACAATCATGGGATGTCATGTGGGATGGAGACCCCTAACCATGAGCCATGGTGTGACTCATTGTAGGAAACAACGGGTCATTGTGAGGCCCGTGGTTTGAGAAACAATGATCCTAAAAAATGTAATGGACTAACAATGGAAGGAAACCATGGGTCATTGTTTATGGGTACGACTCATTGTACCCGGTAGACAGTTTGTAATTATGTGTTCCCAAGGATATTCTTGTAAATTCCTAAGATGCTAACTTCTTAGTGACATCGTTTTAAGCTTCCTAAGAGTGTTTTAAGAGGGTTTAACCAATCCCAAGTCATTATGCTCTCATGCATGCATTGAATTAAAATCCTCTTCCAAGATCAAGCTAGAGTTCCTCCTTATTTCCTTCCTACATTCTCTTGGGCTTTCAAGGCCAGCTTAGGAATCCGTTTACCCAAGTATGTAAGGCCATGAATAGGGGATTTCTTCCGCTCTCATTTCCAATTTCTTATTTAATTCATGAATTCAAGTCTTTAATTAAGTGTATTGATTTCTAGGATTTTAACCCAATTCTATGAAGTTATCTATGCTATGTCTATGGGTCTAATCCCCTCATGTTCTAATTAATAATTTAAGACTAATGATCATACTTTACACTCAATTTGATTATAAATTCATGTTTACAAGTTGTTAGAAATTATGCCATATTATGCATCTTTTATGAAATTTAAGCCTATAATCCTATGATTTCAAGAATGATGAGTTTTCTATCATGCAAGAATGTTTATGAATTCTCAACTTATGATTCCATGATTTTGGATTATGAAGTCTATTTCAAGTATGTATGATTTCATGACTTGGGCAAGCCTATGCAAAGTTAAGTATGCTTATCATAAATTTAGCCAAGGCTTTCAAGATTAGTTTATGAAATATTTTTGAGTCAAGACTCCCAATATTCAGATTTAATTTATATTTTGAGAATATGATTATATGAGAAATATGCATGTTTTGGAAGTAGCATCTAGCACCAAGTAGGCCAGGGATTCCGAGGACCCCAGTCTCTAAACTACACGCTAACGTAGGATATATTATTGGGACCTCTCAAAAGAGTGTTTCCCTCCTGAGGGCACACACATCGTGATGTCACACCTTGTACTTCATTTTCCCTAGCAAGACTTAGGATGGCTCTCCACTACGTGGGAAAGACTTGGGATCATCATGCGCTCATACATGGTGGTTATCGGTTATGACGAGTCTCCCATCATGATTTCAGTTACTCATGTTCATCACTTCTGATATTATGTCTTATAACATATTTGACCCATCGATCAATTTATGAACTTCCACTTACGATTTCAAGAATGACAAGTCATATGATTTCTATTTTTAAAGCTTTGGTCATCATGTTCGGTTTATGATGAATAACTTATGATAATGTATGTCTCAGATATATGGCCTTTAGCATGTGGTCCTTGCTATCATAAACTATTTTGATTTATATACATGATTTCAACTAACATTTTACTGAGCATGTTTTACTTATCTTACATACTCAATATATTTTAAGTACTGACTGCATACTCTATGCTATATCGTCTCATGATATAGGTTCAGGTGATCCATCTCTATCTCACTGATAACTCGCTCTCGCTCAGCTCAGCTCTATCCATCTTTGGGCGAGTCCTCATCTTTCCAGGACAGCTATTAGTTTACGCTTGTTATATTTTGTTTTAGTTTTAGACTTGGAGTTAGTTGGGGGTTTGTCCTAGCATCTCATCAGATGGTAGAGGCTTTTCAGACATAGACTTAGCATGTTCAACTTTCTGGTTCAGTGTTGTTATGTTATCTCTCTTATTTATGCTTTATGATATTTAGACTTTTGCTTATCATTCTTATGATAATTTCCGCGTGATTATGCTCTTAGGTCATGCTATGTATGTACATGGGTTAGCTTGGAGCCATTCATGGTTCTAGGTCCCGTATCTCAGTCTGGGATCCCAGCTCGGGTCGTGACAATTATACATAAGGTCAGTGCTCCCTATACTCCCTGATAAAATGGTGTAGATGAACAAAAAAATCGAACCCTTATGAAAATTGAACTCTATACTTTTAAGCTCAGTTCTATCTGATAACATGTGGGGAAAAGCTATCTTGTCTGCATGCTATATTCTTAATAGAGTCCCTCATAAGAAATTGGACAAAATCCCATATGAGTTGTGGAAAGAGTTTGCCCCTAAATTGAAATTTCTGAAAGTGTGGGGGTGTTTGGCTAAGGTTGGTCTACCTGATTTTAAACCGGTAATGTAGGTTCTAAGACTTTTGACACTGCCTTTATTGGTTATGCTCAAAATAGTGTTGCATATAGATCTATGTCTTTAAATGATCATTCTATTTACAAATCTAGAGATGTAGAATGTTTTAAGTACGTTTTTCCTTTAAAAAATAATGTACGTAGTGATGTGCAAAATAATGGTTCTATATCTATATCTGTTAATTCTCAAGTTGTGCCTTCTTCTAATGTTATTGCTAATGAGCATGACAATGAACTTAAAAGGAGTAAAAGACATAGAATTATTTTGTCACTACCTTCTTGACTGAAAATTTGGACATTGATACTTTAAATAATAAATTAGTATCTATCTACTTGATAGAAGAAGACCTTTAAGACTTATGATGACATAATGAGATCAATAGATGTGATATTTCAGAAAGAGGCCAGTAAGAGTGAGTTAGACTCTATAGTTTCTAGACACACTTGAGACTTGTATGATTTTCCTAAATATTGAAAATCCTCAAGTAGAAAGTAGATTTTAAGAAGAAATTGAGACCTAACAGTAAAATTGATAAATATAAGGCTAGACTTGTGATTAAGCGCTTTAACCAAAAGAAAGTGTTGATTATTTTGTATACTTATTATCTTGTGTCTAAAATAGTGACCATTATTATTCTTATTGCTTTATCCGTTATTCATAATTTAGTGGTACACCAAATAGATGTCAAAACAACATTTCTAAATGGTGACACAGAGGAAGAGATCTATATGACTCAACCTGAGGGTTTTGTAATCTTGGGACAAGAAGATAAAGTATGCAAATTGAGAAAGTCCTTGTATGGCCTAAAGCAAGCTCCTAAGCAGTTATATGAAAAATTTAATGTCACATTAGTGGATGATTGTTTTTTGTAAATTCATCTGATACATGTATTTATTCCAAAATGATAAGATCAGATTGTGTTATTATATGTTTGTATGTGGATGACATGTCAATCTTTGACCCTAATATGAATGCTGTTAATGATACTAAGAACTTTTTATATTCTAAGTTTGAAATGAATGACCTTGGATAAGAATATATAATATTAGGGATTAAAATAAAAATAATTGTTAATGATTTCTCTTTATGTCAGTTTCATTACATTTAAAAGATGTTGAAAAAGTTTTGTTTTTTGATGTAGTTCTAGTGAGAACTCCTTATGATTCTAGCATACACTTGAGAAAAAAATAAAGAATCTAGTGTATCTTAAATTGAATATGCTAAAATAATTGAGAGTGTAATATTTCTCATGAATTATACTCGACCTGATATAGCTTTTGCTGGTAGCAGATTGAGTAGATATACTTATAATCCCAGTAATGGACACTGAAATGCTGTTCATCATTTATTAAGGTATTTGAGAGGTATTATGAATTGGTGTTTGCATTTTAATAATTTTTCTTTTGCTATTTTAGAAGCTTCTTGTGATGCAAATTGGGTAACTGATAATGATGAAGTTAGCTCCGTCAGTGGCTATGTGTTTACTTTGGATGCAGTCGCTATTTCATAAAAGTCTTTCCAATAAATTTATATAGCACGTTCTACCATAGAATCTGAATTCACTGCTCTTGAAGTGGCAGCGTAAGAAGATGAGTGGCTAAGAAATCTTTTGGCAGATGTGCCATTATGGGGAAGACAAGCTTCACCAGTCTCTCTTTATTATGACTCATAGGCAGTAATTGAAATTGTCAAAAATAGTGTGTACAATGGAAAAAAGAGACATATCCGCATCAAATATATTGCAGTTAAAACAGTTGTGGAAACATGATGTTATTTCTTTGAAATATGTAAGGTCCGAAAGAAATTTGGCGGATCCTTTAACCAAGAGTTTGACAAGAAAAATAATCCTTGAAATATCAAGGGGGATGGGGCTAAAATCCATGGATTGAGGTAGTATGGTGGATACCCATTTGTGGTCAAACGAAGCAATACGAGCCTTCAATATACACTATATTTTCTATTCCTATGGCGTAAGGTAGTATTTGATAAGGTCGAGCTTATTTTTCTCTTAACGATTTCATAGCCTTAAGATGGTCTATTTGAGATAGACTTGATGGAATCACCTACTTGAGTATAAAAGTATGGTTGCCTTTTATGAAAAACTTGGAACGTCTTTCTAGAGCACTCATGAGACCAAACGTATATGCATGACCATAAAAGTACTTTGTTAGTACCACAGAGTTTGCATAAAATTAAGGATATGGTATATGTTGTGAGGGTCTCAATTTATGTCCATTCAGTTTAAGAGTACTTCACTTTTTGGATATTAGTTATTGCCTCATTTCATTATGTGCTAATTTAAATCGGAAGATATTGACACTTAAGTAAATGTTTCTTCCTTTTGCCTAGAAATTATTTCTATTTTTTATCTTTGCATTAATGGAGGATTGTTGGTATTATTCTATTTTATTTAATGTAAAAATAAAAAATAATTAACATATTTTAACTCTTCACAATTAATCTATGTAACATTTCTAAATCATAAGTATATATGGAGTGGAAGAATTAAGTTATTTTTTTTTGATAAATGGTTCACATTCATTCAAGTGACAATTTCTTAGTTTGTAGCTTTGTTAATGAAAAGGTTACAAGATTTAAAGTTATGTCTTTATGACAAAGCAAGAGTAATATTTCATTATATTGACTTTATTTGTCATTTTATTTTTTTTATATAATGAAATCATAGATGGTATGCCTATTTAAAGAGCATCATTTGTGAACTAAACATATAACAATTCTCTCATTATCTCAAATAGCTATTCTTTCTATTTAGTTTTTGTCACGACCCAAATGGACAGCCATGCTGGCACCTACATTGACTCTACTCGATAGGAGAACCCTCTCGAAATATTACAATTAATATACAAAAAGAAATTTACGTTACTTCTCATTAATCAATGAAAATCTCAAAAATAAAAATACAAGATTCCCCAAAACAAAATATGACTCTCCCAAGATCTAGTCTAGACAGGTACAAGAGCTCTAATTGAATACTTGACAAGACAAAAAGGCCCAGCTTCGTTTGAGAAAAAGAACACGGAAGCTGGTGCTGAGTGCTCCATGCCAATCAGGAACTTCAAACCTACCACAACCTACACCAAAAGGTGCAGAAAGGTAGTATCAGTACACCACATGTACCGATAGGCATCATCAACCGACTAAGGTTAGTTAACACAACAACATAATAATCAACATATAATCAATGTCATAAATTTAACGATTACTTCACTCCTACAATATCACACTAAGTGTAACTACAACATTCTCGTTCTTAAGTCTTACCAAAGTTTATTCAATTACTTTACAAACCTATTCATTATTAAATCCTTCAATCTGCCTCCCTCCATTTCCGCTACAGTGATAGGCTCCGACTGCTATAGCGGTCCTGCTGCTGCGATGATGTGTCCATCGTAACGTTATTTCATTCAGTCAGTAGCCAATTTTCCTAGTCCAGTTCTGTTCTATTCCTCCATACAATTTTGTAACACATCTACCTCTTTTACCACTTCCCTATGATCGACTAAGCCCGTCCATTATCATTTATTACTTACTTAATTATGCACAAGATTTTCCGACTCTTCCTAGTAAGGTACATAAGATAAATAAATCTACTCACTATCCCCAATAACTCACTATCTTTGTTTAAATCCATCATACCATCTTATGTAACCCACCAAACAATTTAAAACAACATACAATTCACAAATACAGATTAACAGATTCAAGAACACAAAAGAAGTCATCAACTTTTGCCAAAATAATCAACTTTTCAAATATTAAAGTACATGCATATACCTGTCTTCATACCAAAAAAATGCCATGAAGTATCATACCTAGACGGTATAGATATAAATGGTATCCAACCATGTCCCTCACCTCAAACCCAAATTATGTCGGTATATTCTGTATCACACTTGTATACCTGTACCTTTCTGTATCTGCAGCCTTATGTATATCAAATCATACCCGCATAATCTCTGTCTCACAATCATACCATCAATGATATGCTGGGCACACACTTCTGTCATATCAGTGTACACACATACTAGAGGGTCTTATGCTTGCCCTTCCAGTCATAATCTACAGGGACTCTAGAAATCCATGTACTGTACACCTAGCCATATGAACCTTCATCATACCTATCTATGTACCCATACTCGTACACCCAGCCGCATGGTCTGTTAGCCATATGTGTTTGTGTAGTCTCTCATGCCGCTCGCCCAGATGTTCACCTCGGGCACAAGCCACTCGTGTGTCCAGTTCTTAGCTAGAGTCTGATCATGCTAACCTGTTCACCTGAGTTCCTTACCTTTGGCCCTAGGCCTCTCATTTATTATCATATCAGTGACCTTCCTTTCATATTAAATGTCATTTTAGTCACATTTTCATTTGATACCAACTCGCCCCTAAATCTCAAAAAGCACGACGTAGCACAACAAATAATAAAGCACACACAACAAGAGGTACATATTCACATCAACAAGACGATCACATGCATGATTCCCAATCAAATCTCATATCTCAACAGTAATAACAATAGTTAATTTAGCACATTATAAGACTTGCAACTTGGCCCGCTCACTAGTTTGGGCTCTACTGCAGTGGAATTACTACCATTACAATGGTCTCACTGCAGCGGTATAATACCCGCTGCAGTGGTACTACTGGCAGTACTACGACCAATCTTCATTCCAGTTTCTTCCCCATCTAGGGTCTTGTTCTCTATCATATCCACCATAATGAAAGCAACATCATACCAAACTTATTTCAATAATTAACTTGCCATAGTGCCACCATTAATACAAACAACATCATCAACAGTCCAGACAATACAATACCAACCACATCACATTCAAGTTATTACGCAGAGTATAACTATCCAAATTCACTGCTTCAACTCACGCTCTATCATAGTTATAATTTATCAATCATTTAGCTAATTTCATCTCCTAAACATGATCTATATGATTAATTATCCGAGATTTTAAATTCAGAAAGGATGATTTCAAAATTTATACACCGAAATTATTTCTAACGACAACACTCAAAAGTTAATCTACACACCATTGGTTTGCTTCAACATACCCCCTTAAACATGGAAAAATTATTATGTTTCAATCTCTCCCCTAGGGGTTTTCTCATTATAAGATATCACTACCCCTTTTCTATCCGCTCAGTCTTAGAATCTCACCGATTTCGATTAACAGACAATAACATAATTAAGTTACAATCCTACTTATCGAAAGCATATCAACCATAGGTATGTATATGTTTAGATAATTAAAGTCTAACGCAAGAGCGAGTAAACCATAGCCTACCTGGCGCCAAGCTATCGTCTGCACATTCCCAGCTACGGGTCCGCTTCTTGATTTCTTATGAGAGTTCCTAGCAATGGAGGTTGAATCTCTACCTCTTAGACCTTATTTATTTTTCCCAAAAATCTATTTTATGTTTTTGGACATTTTTATTAAGCCCTCCTCAAATACTAGGTCTTCAAAATTCTAATCGGAATAGGATTATGGATTTCTGTTCAGCGTCATCCGCTCCGGCGAACACCCTTCCCGCTACAGTAGTTCTGCTATGGTGGATGATGTCCTGCTATAACGGAAACCCACTTGGGTCCACCCGATTATGACTAAGCCTATTTGAATTTACTCGTTGCGTTACCTTCATCTCTCAGGAATTAACTTTGAATTTCTAAAAATTTTAAATTTCACCCATTGTTAGGCGGTTGGAATGCTATAACGGCCAAGCAGGTCGTTATAGTTTTTCTAGACAATTATTTTTTACAAACTCCAAACTTTCATCCATGAATGCATGTATTTGTAAGTAACTTTTAAACCTTGGTAAGCAATCGACTCTAATGATTTGCATCCTGTTGGGCAAAAATTGCTTTCAAGGTAATGACTTGCTATGACCCAGTGTTTATAATAAGTCTTTTATAATTTTATAGTTCTTATCTAGTAGCAATATTAAAGTACCTTTTCTAACACCATCGCTTTGCTCATATATAGTGAGTACTTGCATGTGTATGTTGTGCTTTATAACAAAAGAAGAATGTGTGTTATTTTCTTTTTCTTGAGAGGAGAGAGGAGTATAAACATAACTAATTAGCATAAAAAATGACTATATGCTATGTCCTCCAATCAAACAAGTTCCTAGAAAATAAATCATACACGATGTTAGGGGTGTACACAATTCAGGTTGGTGCGTATATTTTAAATATCAAATCAAATCAATAGTACCAAATTTTTAAATTTATAAACAAAATCAACTCAATAAAAGTTGGATTTTTCAACCTCGGATTTTTTCAAGTTTCTCATTTTTTTTAGATTTTTTCTTCGATAAAGTCTTCATACAAAATATGTAACTTATACTTGAAATATTTGTTTAATCCTAGTAACATACAACTATCCAACGTGTTTTATAATTAAGAAAATAACACAAAATATGTGATGAGTGATGACATTGTAATAAAATATTTAACAAACAAAGATAATGAAATTGCATAAAATAAAATTGCTAATTAATAAGTCACAATGAAATGATATAATCCAAAAGTACTAAGTTATGCCAAACAAAGTATGACTAATAAGTATTAACTACATAACTAAATATTAGCAAAATTAAGTTATGTATTTTCACTGTGTAAATTAGCCTGCAAAAATAAAGAATAGATATCTAATATTATTGTGATATTTAAATATTATTGTCATCCTAGTGTTGAAATCATTTTTTTTGTTAGTATTAATATTGATTTTGTTATAGTTTGAGTGTTATTTGAGTTAATAGTATGCATCTATGAGTAGTGACGATGGCAAAATTTCTACTGAGGGGGTTCAAAGCATGAAGAAGAAAATATGAAAAAGTTTGCAGGATGAAAAATAGAGCGAGGAGGAAAAGAGAAAAACTAATCTTAACCTGCTAAATTTAACTTGTCTTGTTATATCTCGTTTAACATGTCTTCCTATTTTTACCTTACTCCATCGAACCTTTTTAAAAATTTTTAATGTTTTTTTTTATGTTTACTTTGCAGTTTTCTACTTTATTTTAAACTTTATAAATTTTGAATTAATGCTCATACAATAATATATTATTTTAAAAATCAGCAAGATTCTTTTAAATTGTATAAGAATTGAGTAAATAATATTATAATACATATTCATAAGATAAATAAATGGCATCACCGATTTTTGAGTTCATTTAATTCAATCTACTAGGTTATTCATTTGAAAAAAAAGATGAACAAATCAAACAGGTTTAGTTTACTTAAGTTTTCATCTCGAGAATATAATTGAAAAAAAGGAAAGATATACAACGAAATTAAAGAAAGTAATTTTAATCAAATAGATATTATTAAAAAGATCTTCACAACTTTTAAACTTATTAATTTGATTAAATTTAACTTACCTTATTTTAAAAAAAAATTCTATATCAATTTCAAGTTTAATAATACTTTAGCATTTTCTTAAAGAGTTTCTTTGAGTTAGTACATGAAAAGAGAGTTACGTAGAAATAAAATGAGCAATAGAAATAAGAAGAACAAAATACAAAAATAAAAATAAATGTGCTTGATAAATATGTACAAAGGCTGAGAAGGAGAAATATAATATATGAGAGAGAGAGAGAGAGAGAGAGAGAGAGAGAGAGAGAGAGAGAGAGAGAGAAGAAGAAGAAGAAGAAGAAAGTTCCCAATTGAGCCCAAATATAATGAAGTTTTTCATTGGGTTTTGATTCGAAGCCCAAAAAATCGAGTCCAATGCACCTTTGCTATGAATAAAGTCAAAGCAATAAAAAAATATTGTGGGTGACAATTTGTCACCACTCATATGGCCGTGATTAGCACCACACTAACCCTCCTAGTGGGCAAACCAACATTTTTAAACTCTTTACCCCCAAACCATCAACATTCATCAGAAAATAAACACATTTTGAAGATTTACCAATGGAACATCGTCATAATTAAAGAAATCAAAAATTATCCTCTATGATAAAACAATCAGAATCTGATTGTCATTGCACATGAAGACAACTACCTAATCATTATCTAAGAATATCTCAAAGAAAAAAGAGAACAAGAAACTATCTATGTCTGGACAAGAGGCATCTTCTGCGGAGAGGAAGAACAACACATCTTGCACCGTTCACCTTTATATTAGTCTGCCGCAACTCTAGAGGTGAGGGCGAGATGAGCTTTCGAGATCAGATTCTGCACTCAGAAAAGAAGTGCAGGAGTAACGTAAGCACACAATACAGTACTGGTAGACATCATCGACCAACCTTACATAATAATATACATACATGTAAACAACAATATGGAATTAACTCATAACACTATTCATATATAGAAAATACTCATTCAGAAATTACTTCTACTCAAGTGCTAACTAGCCTGCTCATTAGATTTAGCCATCACTGTAGCGGTCGCTTGACCGCTGCCATGATCTCGCCGTGATGGAAAAGATGTGAGTGAGACCTAATTTTGCACACTTGAGTGATTTGAAGGCTGTATGCTCTTTTAGCTTATTGAGGAATTTAATCAGGTATTCTATTGAGATAGAAAACAAAAAGGGGATAAAGAGTCCCCTTGCCTTAGGCCCTTTCCAGCAGGGAATGATTCTGAAACTACTCTGTTGATCAAAATATTGAAGCACACGCATCTGACACACTCCGTAACCCATAGTTTGTACCTTTTGGGAAAGCCCAATTCACTCTTAACTTTCTCTAAGTAGCTCTATTCTACGTAATCACATTGTCAAGACTCGAGCTGGACTTTGGATTTAGACATAGGACCTAGAACTATGAATGGCTCCAAGCTAACCCATGAAATGTTCATAGCAAATTAAGAGCATAAATTAAAGTGGAAACTTAAAACCTTAAACATGAATACACGGAAGTTTGAATATTATAAAACATAAATAAAACATTAACATCACAACACCAAGAAAAAAGCTGAACATACTAGTCTATATCTGAAAAGCCTAAACTATCTAATGAGATAGCTGGGGGCTATGCTGGGACAAGACCCCAGCTATCTCCAGGTCTGGAACTGAAATGACAAAACATATAACTAGAAGAATGTCCTCAGTAGATGAGGACTCACCAACACATGACTAAACTAGACTGATACGGGAGCAGGACTAACAACGCAGTAGAGTCTGATCGCCCGAACCTATATCATTAAATGATATAGCATAGAGTATGCGGTTAGTACTTTGAAAGTACTGAGTATGCGAGGTAAGTAAAAACATGCTTAGTAAAAACATTAGATGAAATCATGTATATAAATTAAATAGATCATGAGAGTAAGGACTGCATGGTAAAAGCCTTGTATCTGAGATGTACATATTCATAAGCTGGTTTTCATAACTGAATATAACGATCCAAGATTTAGAAATAGAAATCATATGACTTGCCATAGTTGAAATCGTAAGTAAAAGCTCATAAACTGATCCTTTGGATCAAACATGCTAATAAACATAATACCATAATTCATGAACAGAAGTATCTGAAAACATGAGGAACAATAGAAGACTCTTCATAATTGAAACCATTATGAGAGAGCTTACATGATGCCCAACTATCACACTCAAGTGCACAGAGCCGTCCAAAACCTTGCCAGGGCTAAGGACGCTGCATCAGTACTGTCTTGGTAGTAGCTCGACTTAGTTGCACTCCTAATATTTTATTAACTCTTTACACTTACAATCATAATAATCACCCACACTATTCACAATCATCAATAGACAATTGATACCATATAACTACATAGATCATAGAATGATTCATTCACATAAGATTGCACAACTCAATCACGAGTCCTCATTTAACTATTCCAACCATTAAGTCATTACAGGGCCTCAACAATTCAGATAACAACCACTTACATTCTTATAGTAAATCAAATAATATAACAAATGGTGACATGCCGGAAACATGCCTCCATCAATCACCATGAATACCCAATCACTGAACATTAATGTACACACATGCCAGAGGGTCTTATTTCTGCCCTTCCAGTCATGACCTGCAGGGAACTCTAGAAATCTATGTATTGTACTAGCGTGGTACCCGCTCCCACTCATGTGCTCGTCTTGATGGTCCCCTTGAACACGAGCCACTCAATCATCATTGCTTGTGAAGATGCTCCCTTCGAGCATGAGCCACTCATCTCAGGATATTCATAGTATCCGTATTCATTTTCATAATCAATATATTATCGTTAAGTCCATTGACATGACTTTTAGGAGGCCTCATCTTACCTCCAATAATTTAAATATTTGAACAATTCAAAATCATTCATAGAAAATACAAAAGGACATGAACACATTCACTTTCACATTACACATGCAACACATCACATTAGGATTACTCAATAAGAAAAAATTAAAACACTTAAGTTCTATAGACCAATATACACATTATCATTCTACATCTATATATTTCATTATGATAAGTCTAACTCCTTCTAAACCATAACCTACCTCGATTTAGAGGGTCGGATATCAATCACTCCACTGGAGCCTTGTCTTTCCTCATCGTTTCCATACATTCAACATCTAAAACAAACAATAGGATATCATTCCATCATTCACTTCTTCGACCAAGGGATTGAAAGTTCACACCCTCCCAATCTACTTGTACAAGGTCCAATTCGATATTTCAAGGTTAAATTATCATAACCAAACCTTGGTATGATCATCCCAACCTAGTTCATTGAATTTTATACTCCTCTAGGCCCTCTTAAAGTATTTTTTAGAGTTAAGGGTTCTAACATTACCAATTTTTAGGTCTCATACTACTATATAAATGAAATTCTACATCATATTCCCCTTAGGAAGCAACAAATACTAGTTTACAAACCTAGGAATTCATCCTTCAATACCCAAACAATTCCCTTACTTTTCATCATTCTAGGGTTTTGCCCCTAGGATTTTCCACCATAACAGGCCTCCCTATCAATTCTACGGGGCTAGGGAATCAAAATAATGGAAAATCAAATCAACTTTCTTACCTTGGGAAGGGGAATTTCTCTACTCTTAGGAAAATTGCCTCTAGTTCTAGATCTTCGTGCTTTAGAAATAATGAGACATAACCCTTGAAATCCTACTTAAAATCCACTTACTGATTTCCGTCGTCCACTTCAGCAGTCACTTTTTCGCTGCAACAGACATGCTATGGTGGTTAGAAAACCGCCACGATAGATCCGACGGTTATTATCCTAGTATGTTGTAGCGGGACTCTGACTATAATAACGGTCTTGCTGTAGTGGAAATTCCAATGCTACAGCAGTCCCCTGTAAGCAGTAGCTCCCAATCCTGCTATCAAACCACTCTCCAACTCAGAATTTTCACTAATACTTAGGTAACACCTTCCTACCCACGACTTAGACTAGTTAGGGTGTTTCAAAATTATTCCCCTCGTAATAATGTACAGTGATGTATTGTGGGTTTACAGAACTTTTGACACTTAAAACTTAGAAAAAATGCTTGGTCTTAGGTATGTTTATACAAATATGAGGTGCTTTACCTTGTTTTTAGGGAAATCATGTTTTGGAGTTGAATTTTGGAAATAAAGGGAAAAAGTGCAGAAAATAGGCCAAGTGCAGCTTTCAGTACGAGCCGTAACTTGGTGGTATGAGCTGTAGTTGGAATTCATGATAAAATCTAGAGGAGTTAAATAAGTGTGGAGGCCAAGTACAACTCTTGGTACAAGCCGTATAATCATGGTATGAGCATACTAAAGAGTCGTGCAGAGAGTCAGAAGATGTGCACTTGCCCGAGTTCCTAGTACGAATGGAAGACGCGAGTCGTGATGACATCATACGACTCGTACCAAGAATATGTGATCAATTCCAGAGAGCATGTCAAGTTGGCGGATCCCAAGGTACGAGTAGAGACCACGAGTCGTAACATCAATGTACAAATCATACCATTGACTCGTGGAAAACTTCTATGGATGCCAGACCTCACAAGGTCAGACCACAACAGGTAATGTATGACTCATAGAATCATTATATTAGTTGTACCAACTCCCAAGACTTAATCTATTTCAAGACTACAGTACATACTACAGATGGAAGCCATGACTCATAGCTTCATGCTATGACTCGTAGGTTATTTCAATGGCAGTTCCCTGTTAATCTAGAAAAAGTTTTCAATTATTTATATAAATACTTTTTAGGTTATTCTCCTAGAGACCCCAATTCATTAGTTTGTAATCATGATTTTTGATTTTCCTAACACTACTTGGAGATCAAACACATGAATTGCTTTGAAAATTTCTTTATTGTTCTTGAATTGATAATACTTTGATTGTGCAATAAGCAATTGGATTTTTCTTCAATCATCGTTGTAAGTTATTAATTATGTTTACTTCCACAAGATCTAACTTTTTCTTTACAATTATGAATAACTAAAACCTCCACAACTAGGATTGTGGGAACCATGGTGAATGAACTAAATAGGGTTACAATAAGGTGAGTCTAAACCAATATGCATGCTTGTATTGTTTATCTCTTCATCATAAATGTTTCTTAACGGTGTGAAATATTATGAATTGCTCATATTCCCTACTTTCTTGAACCTTGAGAGGTAGAGATTGGGAAAAGAGAAGAACAACAAAGCCTTGAACTTTAAGCTTCATTAAATAACTTGAACTATGATTGTAGGATAGTTAATTTAAAATAATTGACAATAGTTAAAGTGAAATCACTCAAGAGACCTAATCCAGTAATTGAGTATAGTCATCCAATAGGGACGAATTAATCATTTAGATGAACCTATGTTATTAGTTCTGCAGGCTAAGTATTGGGATAGATCAGTAGTGTAATAACCCGAAGTTGTTATGAATCCATGGGGAACACTTCCCTTATTAATTGCACAAACTTGATCACAACAATAATTTACCACTTTCTTATTTGATTGTTTCTTTAAAACCCCATTAGGAAATAACTGAACTAAAAGTGTAAATGCTAGCATTATTCTACATCCTAACCATATTCCCTGTGGGATCCACCCCATCCTAGTTGGGTTCTTTATTGACAATGTCCTTGTCATACTTTAACATGGGTGTGATTTGAGCGTTATCAAAAAATGGCGTCGTTGCTGAAGAATACAACATAGGATTAGATTAATTTCTTGTGTTTAACTTTTAGTCTTTATTTCCTCATTTATGTTTTGTTTTATTTTGACACACACATGTTACAACTTGGTGAATGCCAAGTACTCAGCGGAGAAAGGAACCTCTGTTTCTACTTGATCTTGGGCTAGAATGAACTCTGAGAAATATGGACCGAAATGAAACCCCTGAGCAGGTGCAAGCCAGATTGGCTGTCGAAGCTCACCAGGCGGAATTAGCTCGGCAAGCTGCCGTACAAGGGGTAGAGGATGCTTAGGGAGAAATAGTTAATGTTGGCCATCACGAAAGTGGTAATAGAGTCCATGGACCATACCAGTTCCATAGATATGCTCCTCAGTATGATGATGATGAGGATCCGGATATTGATGAAGCCGGATTAACAGGAGCAATTGTACCTTCACCTTTGCCTGCTGGGGCAAAGTTTGACATAACTAGCACCATGATCCAGTTGCTTAACATGAAGGGGGTGTTTAGTGTTAATGTAGCTGATGATGCAAATTTGCACCTGATGAACTTTGTAGGGATCTGCAAGGCATAGAGGTTAACAGGCGTGAGCCAAGATGCAATCAGGTTGAGGCTCTTTCCATTCTATCTATTTGGGGAGGCCACTCTATGGTTGTCAGAGTTACCAAATGACTCCATCACCAACTAGAGGGATCTTAAATAGGCATTTTTTGATAGTTTCTTCCCACCATCCAAGATGTTGTAGCTCAAAGAAGAGATTTACAATTTTTTGATAGCTCAAGAAAGAGGCACTTCATGAGACATTACTGAAATTCAAGAAGAAGTTGAATAAGTGCCCAAATCACAAAATTCCCGATGAGAGTTTTTGGAGATTTTTACAGGTCTTTGAACAACAACACTAAGGCTGTGGCAGATATAGTGGCAGGAGAAGTGTTAATGAGTCATTCATGGGAGGAAGCAACAGCAATACTAGACCAAGTGACTAAAACAAACAGAACTGGTACACAAGAGAAGCTAAAGCAGCTGCAAGTACATATGCCATAGGGATGACTGCGGAGCAATACAGAAAAGAGGAGGAGCATGAGCAGGAGTTGGTTCATGTGAGAAAATCTTTAGACCTACTCACGAAGCGTATTTGGATTCTAGATCTCAAGAGGTAAATACAATGGGAGCTCAGGGTTAGGAAACATGGTTTGTGCATTCTGATTCTGAGGAGGAGACAAACTTCTTAGATAACTAGATGGCAGTTTTTTGGGCCAATGCCCAAGGGTCTGTTTAGGAGACTTTGTGCCAAGGTTCCATAAACTAAGGTCGGAAATAGTACAGATACAACTACAACAGGAATGGGTATAGGGATAGGAGCAAAGGTCGTGAGCGAGAAGGTGAGTGGAGAAAAAATGATGGTTACTGCAATAATTGCACAGGCTTATATGTTCCTCCAAGGGCTCAAGAGAGTGATGCTGGACCCTCAAAGTTGGAGAGTATAATGGCTGAGCTGCTAAAGAAGGAAAATTCAATAGATGATCAGCTAAAGGACATTTGAGGTGATATATTTGGCATGAGCCAGAAAGTCAAATCGCATGCCACAACGATCAAGCAGATTAAGTAGAAACTATGGTAGATGTCTATGTCCCTGAACCAAAGGCAGAAGGGTACACTTCCTAGCAACACAGTCCAAAATCTAAAAAATAACAGTCACTATATGACTGTGGTGACTAGGAGTGGGATGACCATCATTGACCCTCCCTTACCAGTTGTAGTTGAGATGGAAAGACAAAAGGAGATTGAGCTAGATGATGAGGATAAGATTGCTGAACAAGTTATTGCAGGTGAGGTAGATTTGACTAAGGCTCCGGAGGATTCAAAGGAGTCTAGAGCTGACAAAGGGAAGGAAAAAGAGACCACATAGATTCTCAGGCCTATCCCTCGACCATTGCCACCATTCCCTCAGAGGATGAGAAAGAAGGCAGATGATGGAAAGTTCCAAAATTTTTTATCTGTGCTGAAGCAGTTGTCTATGAACATCCTATTGGTCGAGGCATTAGAAATAGATGCCTGGGTATGCCAAGTTCATGAAGGACCTAGTAACTAGGAAGAGGTCTGTGAGCTATAATTCAGTTGGTAACTTGTATTATTACAGTTCCATAACCTCACGAGTCCTTCCTTAGAAGAAGGAAGACCCAGGTGCCTTCACTATCCCATGTACGATTGGAGATTTCAAGTTTGCTAGGGCACTGTGTGACTTGGGTGCTAGCATCAACTTGATGCCTCTAGGTGTGTTAACATAACTGTGCTTGGGAGCCCCCACACCGACTATGATGCAGCTATTGATGGCAGACCACACAGTGAAGAAGCCACTGGGGATCCTATAGGATATGCTAGTGAAGGTGTACAAGTTTATCTTCCTAGATGACTTTATGATCTTGTATTGCGAGGTAGATTTTGAGGTCCCTATGATCTTGCGGCGACCATTCCCTATAATCTTGCGGTGACCATTCCCTACCACTGGGAGAGCTATAGTGGATGTTGAAGCGAGCCAACTAAAATTTAGGCTAAACAAAGATGAGGTCACCTTCAACATTTGTAGGTCAATGAAGCAACCTAATGAGTTCGGGGTTGTTTCAGCAATTGAAGATGAGTCTAAGTTTCTTGATAAATTCTGAGTAGTTAAGAGACTTGCATTGTGCCACAATGTTAAATCAGAGGATTCTTGGGAGGCAATCCATGAGGTGATTTGGTGAAGTCTGAGTAACCAAACCACCTGCGTCATGCCGTGACATTAAATTAGGCACTTTTCGGGAGGCAACCCAAGTATTTTTACTATTGGGTGTTCAGTGTGCAGGTGAAACAAAAACTGATGGGTTAAAAATATAGGGAAGGTTTGGACTATGACCCTCAGTATGACCCGTAATATGATGGTACGACTCATAGTCCCGTCTGTGGTAAAAAGCAGAGACTTGATATAGTGCATAAGTTCATACTACAGTTGATCCTTACGAACCGTACCTTCATGGTATTAGTCGTAGTACTTACCGTAGTGATGAACTCTCCTAAAATGCCAAAGTACTGAAGTTCTAACCTACGAGTAATGGTACGGGTCATGGCATCTTAGTACGACTCGTACCATCCACTCGTAGGTCCTTAGGTGAATTTTCTCAGTCTCCAAGTACAGGTCAATGGGATGAGTCGTAGGTATGACCTATGACTCATGGAACGAGTTATGATGGGCGAATTAAATGAAATGACCCAACTGACCCGACTCGACTCAAATTTTTTATATTCACCCATAACCTATTTAAATCAAAAGTTTAGACCTAAATTTCCCACACAATCATAAACACAACCCACGATCATCTCCCCTCATTCCTTAATCATTCATAACTCACACGCACCCTATTTGAGCTCAAATCTACACAAATAAATTTGCACAGGCTAGTCGAATTCCTAGCCCAAACCTGAAGCAAGGAAGAATTTTTGCAAGAACTTGAAAATAGCAAGTGATAACTCTTCATCTTAAATTCTTGCAAGCAGTAGCCGCACTGGTACTGTGATTCCTCCACTCATGAAAATGAGGAAGAGGAATGAGATTATAGGCTACCTTTGAATGTTTATTGACAGGTTTTAGGAGTTAGTATGCTCAAAGACTTAAATTGATTTTGGGTAGTGAGTTACTGAGGATAATGCATGTTGGGGATTGAGTGGGTAGTTGAAAATGGTGTATTATGAACCATGGGGTGGGGAATTCTGAGTACCCATCTCAAAACATGTTTTCCTACACATCTGGTAATGCACAAGCAGAGGACAGGCTTTACGAGTCATCCTACGACTCGTGGTATTGTACTACGACTCGTAGGATGATTCATAAGGACTGTCCCAGTTCATAAAAATTAATTATGGTATGGGACTTAGTATTATTCGTGGTATCTCACTACGAGTCATACCAAGTGATCGTACCAAGAAATAGTAGCGGTCAAAATCAAAAAGAAAATCATGACCCCTGGTATGACTTATAGAACCATACTATGAACCGTGATAATGAGTCATACTAAAAAAAATAGAAAGTTCAAATTTCAAATGTTCATCATATGACCATTAGTACGAACCATACCATTAAGGTACGAGTCGTACAGTGAGTCACGATTGGGCCAAAAATGCAGTATGAGTCACAGTACGATTCGTACCACCTAGGTATGACTCGTACTGATGAATCATGGTATGATACAAAACATAATTTTCTTTCTTTCTCTCTATGAAACCATATGTATTAATCTATCTTCCCACAAGTACCATGACAATCAAGAAAAGAGCAACAAAGAATACCCAGGACAAGAGGGAAAGATAGGAGATTGCAGCTTGGAGGGACCTGAGGGATGAGGAGTCCGCACTCAAGCAGGAGAAAGACACCCCTAGTGGTTTGCTGGGGGAATATCAAGTTGATACTGATGACACTGGTGAACCACGAACCACAAAGGCATAGGCCAAGGCTCAGGCTGTAGCTGCTTTAGCCACACCAGCGAAAGCTCCCCAGTCTGACAAGGGAGCTGAGGAGCAGCCTTAGGAGTCCGATAGTGGCTCCAATAAGGAAGATGGGTCCGATGAAGCCGAATTTGAGGAGGGGGAAAAAGACGATGATGATGATCAAACCTTACCTCTAGCGAGCCATACTATCAGGTGGAGTGTGCTAAATGCTTGGGAGATTTATGAGCAGGGTCTCACTCTAAACTCCAAAAGAGCCCTAGGTGGAGCATTCAAAAGGAGCCATGGATCCTGACTAGTGCCTTGAATGAGGTTGAGGAGATGAAACGGCTATTCGAGTTCTACGGGTTTGAGTAGATTGCAAGAATCCCTGGTAGTTACAGTGCTAACATGGTCAAGGATTCAAAATAATTCACTTAAAATCCAGTCCCTGTGGGTTCGAAATTTGGATCCTAAAGATTCACTATATTACTTGCACGACCGCGTGTGCCGAAGCGCGAACAAGTTTTTTGTGCCGTTGCTAGGGACTGGCAACATTTGGTGAATTTCTAGTTTTGGTGTTATTTTTATTTTTCCTTAAGTGTTAAAAATTTGGTCTTGGTCTGTTAATTTGCAGGTAACAGGTTAGTCCTTGCGGCAAGCTGGAAAGGGATAGAAAGCTGGTTTAACCACATCCTAAACCTGAGAAAAGGTTAAGATAGTTGAGAAGGGAGGGTGCAGCTCTATACCCTATTCAGAAGGTTCAACAGGATAAGGTTGCATTGGAAATAATGGTAGTCAAACCAGTGCACAAAGTGGCAATCCCACTCACGATGAATGTGACCTCTAGTATCCACAGAACGGAGCCTAAAGGTCGATTCGAGTTAAAGAAGAACATGGTGCAGTTGTTGCACACGAGTGGGCAGTTTACAAGAATGACACATGAGGACCCACAACAACACTCGTAGAACTTTCTAGAGATTAATGACACTTTTGTCCCCACTGAAGTGTCGACTGACTATGTTAGATTAATGCTTTTCCCATTTTCACTATTGGGAGAAGTAAAGAGGTGCTTGAAGGCAGAACCACCTAGCTCTATCACTACTTGGAATGACTTGGCAAGGAAGTTCCTTATCAAATTTTTCCCATCTGGAAAGACTGCAAAATTAAGAAGCGAGATCCTAAGTTTGAAGTAGTGGCCTGATGAGGATTTATACTTGGCCTAAAAAAGATTCAAGTCGTTATTGATAGATTGTCTCTACCACCAGCAGAGCACTGTAGTGTTGGCCCATACTTTTGTAGAGAGTCTAGACCCACATACAAAATCTTGCTAGACTCTGCATCAGGTGGGAAAGCACCGGAGAAGACTTATTATAAGATGTACACTCTTTTGAATAGAATTATACAAGGAAATCTAGAGTGACACAACAATGCATCTCGTGGAGCGGGCAAGAGAGCAGTTGGGCTGATTAAAGTGGATAGTGTCAATTTCTTATCAGCTCAGTTGGCCTCCTTTTAGCATCAAATGATTACTCAGTTCAGCAAGTAAAACTTGGCATAGCCACAGGCACAGGTAAATGTAGTGCACCCAGCTCCTAGCTGGTGTGAGATATATGGCAACCATAGGCATGGTGCAAACTCTTTCGAAGCCAACCCGGAGTCACTCAACTTTATAGGTAATGTGCCGAGAGGTAATCGCAATTTTGGGAACAGTTACAAGAGGAGCTGGAAGAATCACCCAAATTTATCTTGGGGTGGTAATCAAGTGCAAGATCAGAGTTATCAGCAGTCTCAGCAGCAGTACCAACAGCAGAGTAGGTAGAATAGTGGCCAATCTAGCAACATTGAGGATATGTTGTAGAAGATCATGGCCAATTAGACACAAATGGTAGCTGATAAAGCAAAGATGGCCTTAGAACTTAAAAGCAGCAGCTGGCCACCAGAAATATAGAGAAGCAGATGGGTCAGTTAGCAACTACGCAACATAATAGACCGGCGGGGTGTTTACCCAATGATATAGATACAAACCTACAATAGGTCATGGCTATCAGTTTGAGGAGTGACAAATAATTGGCTGATGCACCACAAAAAGAGAAGAAAAATGAGGTGCAGCCAGAGTTGGTCAGACCTAGTCCATCAGCGGACAAGAGCACAGAGAAGAGGGTTGTAGCAGACAATTCATAATTAGTAGTGCAACCTATGCAGATACCACCACCTCATTCCCGAAAAGGCTCAAGAAGAGCAAGAAGGATGCATGCTTTCAAAACTTCTTTGATATTTTCAAAGAACTTCACATAAATTTTCCTCTTATTGATATTTTGTAGGGAATTCCCAAGTACGCTAAGTAGTTGAAGGATGTGGTCGCCAACAAGATGAGGCTGGTGGATGTCTAGACTGTAGCACTCACTGAGAAGTGCAATTTCAGGATAACGAGCAATATGCACAAAAAGTTCAAAGACCCAAGAAGTTTCACCCTTCCCGTACAAATAACTAGAATAGATATGATGAGGGCCTTATGTGATCTAGGGGCAGCAGTGAACTTAATTCCCTTATCGCTATTCAATACACTCGATTTAGGTAAACCAAGACCCACTAGAGTGATACTGCTACTGGCTAATAAGTCAAAGTTGGCCCCACAGGGGATTATTAAGGACCTTCTTAGCAAAGTAGGTAAGCTCATCATACCTGCTGATTTCATAATTTTGGATTTTGAGGATGATGAGAAGGTACCCCTCATTTTAGGACATCTATTCCTGGCCACTGAAGGAGTGGTAATTGATGTTAGAGCTGGCACCCTGAAAATGAGGGTGAATAATGAGGAAGAGATATTTAGAGTGTATCAAGAAATCCACCTACCAACACACTACAGAGATCTTTACAAGATCAATGTATTGAAAGAGGATGAGTGTGGGATAGTGGATTCCAAAAGTCCACTTTTGAAGAATCTCTCAACAACTGAGCTCAAGTATGGTGTTGGTCACATGCCAAAGAGTTTGATGATGAAGAATGTGATGGAGTGGAAGAGGGAAAGTGTGGAGGTTGTTCCCTCGAAAGTTAAGAAAAAGTGGAAATGGTTCCCAAAAAGGAAAAATTGTTTGAGAAAATGCTGAAAAGGATGGTTCACATTGTGCCGCGACATAAAATCAGGCGCTTCTTGAAAGGCAACCCAAATGTACCACATGTACAATTTTTTCCCTTTTATTTTTTAATTTGATTAACTTCACTTTGTTCTTATTTTTGGTTGAGTAAGTACAGGAAAAGGGAAAGTCTGAGTACCCTTAGAAGTAGGAGCTAAGGACCATGGAAAAATATGTGTGGGGTTGATGACGCTCAAGATGACAAAGGACAAAACATGCCACTAGCTAGGCTGAGAGACCTCAGGAAATATCCCTAACCCTTATTTGAATTTCAATTGATGTTTTGGGGACATAACATATTTTAGGTATGGGGTAAGGGAAATTTCAAAATTTTTGTGATGTGGATTTCGGGTGAAATTAGTGCTTGGTTTGAAATTGTTGAATGAAAGACTGAGTGAGCACATTCACCCACCCTTTGGTTTTTCTTTTCGGTTCTTTTCTAAAGGGAGCACTTTGAACCGAGATTAAAATTGTTGTATCATCTTTAAATATTTGTTTTAGTCATAGTTAAGGGCTTTTTTCCATGATGGATGGATGATGACCGTCTTGACGGAAATTAGTCAATAGGACTTTTGTTGAACTCTTAACTGATTGATTGGTTGATACTCTTGTTGAGTGCTATACATGTCTGCAAGATGCAAGTGAATTTTAATTGTGAAGCATGTTGATAAGTGTATGACTTTGTGTGAGACACCTAGGCTCTTGTATATGACTCTGTATGCTTATTGCTTAATTTTGAATTTATGTAATTAGCTGTATTGATAGTATGTATGGGTCTGTCTGAAATTGAGCATGTTCAGTGAGTGTAAGGTTCCTTTTGTATTCCATGCTAGCTTGTAATATCTACAATTTTCTTGGTGTATTTGCAAAGCGAAATGAGGGATGTTGAATATAAGAGATGATTTAGGCATTTCATTGAATAAGCCTTTTTCATCCTTTGCTTTATCTACTCTTAATATCAAATCCTAGTTAGCTCCATTGAGCCTTTAGCCTATTCTTTATTAGCCACAATAAAAGCTTAATCCTTCTCTTTTAATAGACTTGAATTTGATCCAAAACTCCTAAGTGCTAAGTGAAAAATGCAAAAGAGTTAAAGGAGTGAGAATCTTTAAAAGAAGGGAAATAATGGTTGTGGAAGTCGAAGAAAATATTAAGGGTGCAATTTTCAAAATGCATAAGTGTTGATACGGAGTAGAGAAGAACAAAGAATGGAAAATTGTCTAATATGTGATTACTCCCTACTAATAACATGTGTGCTTGAAGAATTGGGGAGACAAAAAGGAGAGTGATAGATGAAGAAAAAAGGGATGAAGTAAAAGATGAAAAGAAGAGCATGTGCTTATTGAGAAATTGTGATATGTTAAAAGCGCTTAGGGAAGATAGTCACTATTACTGGACAGAATAGTACCTACTCATCCTTTAGCCTACATTACATCCCATGAAGTCCTATTAGATCTTACTTTTATATGTTCTTGGATTAGGAGAGTAATACACTAAGGGAAAACATATGGGTCATTGCATGTTGCAAGTGAATTCGTTGTGAGAGTGAGCGTAATTGTATTCACATACCCAAACATGTTATAGTTTGAAAAATTGTGAGTGAAAATGGTATCTCTCTTTTTATAAGGGCACGTGTTTAAGAAAAGATATTATTCATGTTGGACTTATTTATTGGTTGATTTAAATGAGTTTGCTATGGTTGTAGAGCTGATTCTCGAGGCTAAGAGGTCTTAACCTAGTTTTCATGATTTTAACTGTGTAATACAGAACATGCTCTATGTGAACTTGCCATCTAAGTCAGTCATTGTAGCCTTAACTTAAGTCGTCTTGCTTCGATTGGTGATGCGTTAGTCCTTCTTGTGCATGAGATGTAATGGAATTGTTCGAGGACAAACAAGACTTTTAGTATGAGGTAGTGATCTTGCGCATATTTACATGCCCAAATGCTATTTTATATCTTATTTTGATTTATGTTTGTCAATTAAATTAACTATAATCTCATGTATTTTGTGTATATTTATGAGCATGAACTAACCAATGTGATTAGCCCATGTTTGAAGGTAAAATATGCTAAATATGGGGCTCAAAATGAAAATGAACGAGAAACAAGGAAGCTTGGGATGAGTTTTGAGGAAGAGGCATGAAGGAATCAAGAAAGTGTAAATGTTGCCAGCCCAGCATGCTACACTGGCTAACCTACACACTAGGCATCGTGTCATGCCTGTGTGTGTGCGCGCATGGTGCTGCCAGGCAGTCTGCCTGCATTTTGGCTCCGTGCCATGCAGGGCCTACTCCACGGCAGCTGCCATCCCATGCCAATATGTGCGCGAGGACAATGCCATTCCAGTGCACCTTCAAAATGGCAGCGTGCTACATTGTGCCATGTCTGCAACAAGCAGCATGTCATGCTGAGGAGTTGCCCGTGCCACAGCGAGGAGCTGCCCATGCCACGCCATGCCTTACCCGCCTAGCACCATGCTACAATGCCAAATTCCAGTGAAGCTCTGCTAACCTCTGTGTCACGAAGGCAAACTACCATGAATGGGCAGCGTGACACCGAAGAGGATCCTCCACGGCCAATTTTTACACATTATAAATTGAACACTTGGTTATTTTATTAAGATACCACGCAATATATTGAGAAATGCAGAGGAACAAGGGAAAGAACGAAGGAGGAACTTCTCCATCTTAGTGTTCTTTTCTTCCTTTCTTTTTGCACTCTTGTTTTTCATGAATTCAAACACTATGATGAATTATTGTATTAGCATGAGTAGATAAAACCCTTCTTCTAGGATTGAGGCCACATAACATGATTGTTTTAGCTTAATTTCCATATGGTTTATGTTTTCATTATTGTTTGTATTGCATTCTTGTTATTATTCATTTTAATGCTTGATCACCATTGAAATGCACTTGTTAATCATACGAAAACTCAAAAGAGCAAAACCTAGAATAGAATTGGGAATGCAAGAAATGAGTTCAAGCCTTTAGGTCTAATTCACTGTTAGGATAGCAATATACCTAATTCGCCTTGCTTGGTTATAAAACGGGAAGATAGCTAGACACTTAGGATTGAATTGTCACATCACCACTCATAGACGTAGTTGTGAAGTTAATTCTAGGTTAAATGGTTAGAGGTTTGATAGTCCATAACCAAGGGCATTAACCTCATAAACCACTCCACGTAGATAATTGCTTATGAATTAGGTTGTCACATCCCCGATCAATGATGTAGTTGTGAGACTAATTCGACTATGTTTAGAAGCTGAAAATACCATGAAAATTGCATTTACCTTGTGAGACAACAAATGAAATCACATACTTGAACCATTTTGATTTTTAGCTTTACATGAATGTTTGGCCTTGACCCTAGATTCTTCTTATTATTGTTTTTCTAATTAATTAATGATTGCACTTAGATTTAGTCTCAACAACAAAATCTTGCAAACTAGCACTTTTGAAATTTGATTTAATACTCGAACTTGATAATTCACTTAAAATACAGTCCCTGTTGGTTCAAAATCCAGCTGTTAAGGTGTCACTGTATTACTTTCACGACTGTGTGCGCTGGAGCGCAAAGATGAGGACCCTTCGGGTGAGCCACATTCAGCCCAGATAGATAGAGGTTGTTGAGGCGGCCAAGACTGTTGAGGGGGTGACCATAGCCCCCGTCACCACATCATTGAGTGCATCACTGGTGCCACGATTGCAGCGGAGGGGAGTGCGCCCTTACACCCTCCTCCACAGGATGACAAGTGTGCTTAGAGTGCTACAAAAGTATGATCCTCCCTCTTTTTTATTTCCTTGCTTTAGGGACAAAGCATGGTTTTCAAAAGGGGGGGGGGTATATCTGTCTTTTGGTTTTTGATTCATCCGAGGGTTTTCTATTGTCGTATTTCTTTTTCCTGGACATGCTATCTAGTAGAACTAGCATGTTTATGATTTTTTATTTTTTTAAACTAGAAGTAGCTTAAGAGTACTTAACAACCATTAAATGCACATGTGTTTGGTGTTTTGAAACTATTGAAAAAATGACCCTTTTTAAAATTTTTGTGTATAGTTAGCTGTGTTTGTTTACTGCAAAGCATGGCCAATGTGGATCTTTTTGTGGCATTTGATAGATTAGCATGATTAACTATAGCTTAGCTGTGTATGAACCAGATAGGTAGTGTGTGTTGCAAACCTGTACCATTTGTGAGTGAGCTCTTACCTAGTTCGATACTATGTGGGTAATCTAGCACTTGCCTGGTTAGTCTTTGCTTAGGTTATAGGATAGTCATTTAGGAAAGGATCATTGGCAGTTTTTGAATTAGCTCACTTTTAGCCTAAATTACCCTACCAAATGAATAAGTATCCCTTGATTCAAATTTTTGAGCCTTAATTGGCCACTTTTCTTTGATTAGCCCTTTCACCTTCCCATTGGTTTATAATGAATTTATTTTTGCCCTGGTCCCTTGGATATTATGAACCTCAATTCAGGCAAAATTCCTAAGTTGAGGGTGATTATTGTATGGGTGCATAAGCTGTGTGGGGGAAATAAAAGGAGAAAAAAGTTAATCAATAAAAAGTGGTGTGAAAGAAAACAAAAAAAGAAAAAAGAAAAAAAGAAGAGAAATAAGAGAAAAAGTGAAAAAAGACCACACCCACTAGTTGAAAGAGGAATGAAATGGAGAAAAGGGAGGAAAAATGAAGAAAAAGAGGGGAAAGGTCACAAAGTAAAGCCAAAGTTGGGTCGTGCCAAAGAGGGTTAGTCACTATTTTCATATCTACCATACCTAACCCGAAGTCTACAATACAAGCTGATAAAAGTCCTACAGTGATCCTATCTTAACTATCTGAAAGACTAGAGTAATGAAAATAAGAAAAAGCCTATGGTATCACCTGTCAGTATTTGAAATTTCATTGTGAGAGTGAGGGTTTTGCTTGATAGTCCCTGTTTCTTATATATATATATATATATATATATCAATCATTGTGAGTGTTTGGGACTTTGTTTGCTATGAGGATACATTGGTTGCATTGCATTCTGCCAATATTTTGTGTAAATAGCATTAGTGATAGCTCGGTTGTTGGTTAAGAATGCCATCTCTAGATCCCTTTGTATCATGACTTGTAGTTGCATGTATGCATAGCTAGATTGGTTTTGAATGGAAAAGGGGTCAATACTTGATAAGTGGTCATGTGTGCAAATTTTGATGATGTTGGCTGTAGGTCTTCTGTTTTACTTTCTAGTTAAGCGTCGTGTTATAGTAATGTTTTATTTTCCTGAGGATGTGCAAAAGTTTTAAGTTGAGTATGTTGATTTGCTGTGGGTTTACAGAAATTTCGATGCTTGAAAATTAGAAAAGATGCTTGGTCTTAGGTATGTTTATACAAATATGAGGTGCTTTTACCTTGTTTTCAGGAAAATCATGGTTTGGAGTTGAATTCTGGGAAAGAAAGAGAAAAGGTGCAGAAAATGGGCCAAGTGCAGTTCTCAGTATGAGCTGTACCTGACATTCGTGATAAAATCCATAGGAGTTGCATAAGTGCAAAGGCCAAGTATGACTTTTGGTATGAGCCATACAATCATGGTACGAGCCATACTGGGTCGTGGAGAAAGTTAGAAGCTATGCACTTGCCTGAGTTCTTAGTACAAAGGGAAGACACAGGTCAGATGACATTATACGACTCATGCCAAGGAACTGTGGTGAATTCCAGAGAGCATGTCAAGTTGGCATATCCCAAGGTACGAGTAGAGACCATGAGTCGTAACATCAATGTACGAATCATACCATTGACTCGTGAAAAACATCAGTGGATGCCAGACCTCACAAGGTCAGACCATGACAGGCAATGTATGACTCGTAGCATCATTGTGCGAGTCATACCAACTTCCAGGAATTAATTGATTTTAAGACTACAATGCACACTACGGATAGAGGCCACGACTCGTAGCTTCATGCTATGACTCATAAGTTATGTCGGCGGCAGTTCCCTATTAATTTTGGAAAGATTTTCAATTATTTGTATAAATACTTTTTAGGTTATTTTCCTTAGAGACCTCGATTCGTTAGTTTGTAATCATGATTTTTGGTTTTCCTAACAATACTTGGAGATCAAACGCATGAATTGCTTTGATATTTTCTTCATTGTTCTTGAATTGATCATAGTTTGATTATGCAATAAGCAATTGGGTTTTCTCTAATCATCGTTGGTAGTTGTTAATTATATTTTCTTCCATGAAATCTGATTCTTTTCTTGCAATCGTGAATAACTAAAACTTCAATAATTAGGGTTGTGAGAACCATGATGAATTAACTAACTAGGGTCACAATAAGGTGATTCTAAACTAATACGCATGCTTGTATTGTTCATCTCTTCATTATAAACATTTCTCAATGGTAAGAAATGTTAGGACTTGCCCATATTCCCTACTTTCTTGAACCTAGAGAGTTAGAGATCGAGAAAATAGAATAACAACAAAGCCTTGAACTTTAAGCTTCATTGAATAGGTTGAGCTGTGGTGGCAGGATAGTTAATTTTGAATAATTGATAATGGTTAAAGTGAAATCACTCAAGATACCTAATCTAGTGATTGAGTATAGTCATCCAATAGGGACGAATCAATCATTTGGATGAACCTATGTTATTAGTTCCGCGGGCTAAGTATTGGGATAAAAGTGTAATAACCCTAAGTTGTTATTAATCCATGGGGAATATTTCCCTTGTTAATTTTACAAACTTGATCACAAAAACATTTTACCAATTTCTTATTTGATTGTTTCTTTAAAACCCCTATTAGGAAATAACTAAATTAAAAGCATAAATACTAGCGTTATTCTACATCTTGACCATTTTCTCTGTGGGATTGACCCCAATCTAGTTGGGTTGTTTATTAACAACGTCAACATCATACTTTTACAGGAGTATGATTTGAGCGTTATCATACGGGTCATTACATCATATACCAATTAAAATACCATTCATCCCTGAACAACCTACAAAAGCAAGAAAGGAAGCATACTAGATTCCATAAACAATTGAGGATATTGTTCCGCATGTCAGCCTCGATCTCTCACATTGCTTCCTCTATGAGACAATTCTTCCTCTAGACCTTTACCATTGCAATCTCCTTCGATCTCAACTTGTGAACTTTTCTATCTACTATCGCCACTGGATCCTCCTCATAGGACAAGCTCTCATCCCGCAACACCGAGTTCCATTTGATTATGTATGACCCATTTCTATGGTATTTCTTCAACATGGAAACATGGAAGGTTGGATGTATTCCTAACAGTCCTGGCAGTAATGCTAATTCACAAGCTACTTCACCCATATGTCGAAGAATCTCAAATGATCAAATGTATCTCGAGCTTAGCTTTCCCCGCTTTCCAACCCGTTTTACCCCCTTCATGGGGGATACCTTGAGAAACACTTGCTATCCCACCATGAACTCTATGTCTCTCACTTTCCTGTCTGTATATTGCTTCTGCCTTCCTTGAGAAACACTTGCTATCCCACCATGAACTCTATGTCTCTCACTTTCCTGTCTGTATATTTCTTCTGCCTTCTTTGAGCAGCTACTAGACATTCTTGAATTACCAAAACCTTTTCTAAGGGCTCTTTAAGCAAATTGGTACCCCAAGGTCTCATCTCAAATGTGTCGAACCATCCGATCGGAGACCTGCATTTCCTCCCATATAGAGCTTGAAATGGTGCCATACCAGTACTCAAATAGTTGCTGTTTTTTTAAGCAAACTCTACCAAAGGTAAAAATTTATCCCAATGGCCACTAAAATCAATCACGTAGGCCTAGAGCATGTGCTCTAGCACTTGAATGGTCCTCTCCAATTGTCAATCTGTCCGCGGATGGAAGGCTATGCTCAAATCTAGCCCGGTACCTAGTTCTACTTGCAAAGTCCTTCAGAAATGGGAGGTGATTTGAGTACCCCTGCAACTGAACAACCTCCTTCACATAAAGCTTTACCAGTCTCTCAGCATTGTAAGTTACCTGAACAGGTAAGAAGTGGGAAGACTTAGTCAATTTTTCAACAATGACCCAAATGGAGTCAAACTTCCCTAATTTCTTTGGAAGACCAAACATGAAGTTTGTTGCAATCCTCTCTGATAACGTCCAAATTCCCTCCTCTTAACAAAAGAGTGTAAACGATCATTGGCAAAACAAATATACCCGACGAGTGTCGGGGTCAAATCCCACAGAGAACAGTAGTTGATCATGAAAAAGTTGTCTATCAAATTGAAGTAATTTGCATCAATCTCTAAGAAATAATAAAGTAAAAATTGGGGAAATTACAACTGGTTAATTGAACTATAAATTCGCTCATGAAAACAGGAACAAAGCATTGAAAATACCAAAGGAGAGACTACTAGGGGTGTAATATTATCGGGGCATCTTCGGATTGGGATTACTAACAGCTCCTAGAATTACTCAATAGTATAATTAGTTGTGGACCAGGTGAAACCTTATGTTTTTCAACAAATTAGGTGCCTTATACCTCGAGTTTTCTCAAACCCCAAAGTCCCTTTTCACAACAACCACATCAACTTGGGTAAGAATCAACTATTTCTAGCTTTGATTCTTAATGGGTATGTGACAATGGGTTTTGGCTATCTCTAGCCCAACCCCATATGATCAACACCCAATTACCCACTAATGTTTCATCACCCATACTCTAAATTCCTTTTTCAAGCAAAATTAGAGTAAGTAAATACAATCCACAATCGTAACTATGAGTATTTAGATTAAAACTCAGATGAAACACTAGAATTATACTAATTTCGAGTAACTCTAAGATCAACTAAACAATACCCCAATCCAAATCAACCCCAATCATTTACACGCCCTTAACAAGGAATTTAGCTAAAATCAAGCACATCAAGAATAAGCATTTTACCACAAATGATACCCACATTAACATTCAACATTTTATCAATACCCCCACATACCCACAATATGAAAAATATAAAATCAATGAAAAGCATAAGAACAGGGTAATGGGAAAACATGAGTAGGGAAACTTCTAACTTAGCATACTCAAATGTATTCACATCTTCAACAAAATAAAAGTAGGACAAACATACCGAATAAGATTGAGAACAAAGAGCAAAGACAGATAGAAGTTTGGTGTTGACCAACAATGGAGCTTCCATAAGACACTTGCTTTAGTTTAGTGAAAAGATGAGTGAGAAGTGATGAAATGAGGGGAGTAGGAATGGGGAATATATAGGAGAGAAAGAGTGGATAGGAGTGGTAGGTGAGGAGATGAGTTTAATGGTGGAAAGGTGGAAAAGTGGTGTATTGGGAAGTTATAAAGTATAATGGGGAAAATGAAAAGGCAGAAGAAAGGGTTTATGGGGAGTTGAAGAGTTTTTGACCGAATTTTTAAATCTTTAGGTCGGGTTGGTCGATGGATTTGTCAATATTTTAAATGCGCTGTGTACCTTGACTTGCATTTAACTGGTGGTCACTGGCCAAGACTGGCAGTTCGTGGCTTTAACGCAGGTGACCATCTCCCCCTTCAGTTTACTGCCTCGTATGCGGTAGGTGACCGGTGGTTCACTGGTTAGCATATTCATTTTTTCAGTCATGCTTCAACTCCTAGGTATTCTAAGTTGTATCGGTGTTGCATCCGGTGGTTCGTAGTTTGGCACCGACGTTCTCCAGTGAATCTCCGATTTTCCCTCTTCTTCCCTAGCTTTCTTCTCTTGACTCATGTTCAAGTGGCATTTCATGCATGTGGACCGGCAGTTTGCAGATCAAGCACAGTGCCTGCTGTGTTCTTCATCTCCTTGTTTTACATCCAGTCTACCTACAAAATCAAAAACAATGAAAACAACAAAATGTCCACAATAAAAGTACTTGGGTTGCCTCCCAAGAAGCGCCTTAGTTAACATCATGGCACAACGGATACCTTCTCAATCTTTAACAATCCGGAGGATAATCCTCCGATTCATTCTCATCATCAACTGGTTCATCATGCTCCACTTCACCATCAAGCACTGCTATGACCTTGCACTCCTCAGGGGGCTTGGTAGGATGATACACATTGAAGGTGACCTCATCACCATCTACTCAGAACTTAAGCTCCCCAAGCTCCACATCAATCAATGCTCTTCCCTTTTCTAGTAATGGACGTCCCAAGATAATTGGCACCTCGATGTCCAGCTCACAATCTAGCACAACGAAATCAGTTGGGAGTATGAATTTATCCACTATCACAAGGACATCAACTAACACTCCAATAGGTCATTTAATCGACCTATACGCCATCAAAAGCCTCATTGATGTAGGTTTAGGATTCCCCAACCCGAGCTTCTTGAAAGTCACTAGAGGCCTCAAATTAATATTGGCATTGAGATCACAAAGAGCTTTATTGAACAGGCACAAGACAATTGTACAAGGAATGGTAAATGCTCCAGTATCTCCACATTTTGGGGCAAGGTTGCTGGACATCACAATACTACAATGATGGGTCACCACCTCGGTGCCCATATCTACCACCTTCTTTTTCTTTAAAGTTCCTTCATAAACTTCACATATCCCGACATTTGAAGTAAGGTATCCACAAGCGGTATATTGAAGGATAATTTGCTGAACATTTCTATAAACTTGCAAAATTGATTATCCTCCTTCTACTTGGTCAGCCGCTGTGGATATGGAGGTCGAACTCTTTCTTCTTGATCTTTGTCATTAGGTACTTTATTTCCCTCATTCACATTCACTTCATTTGAGGGAGTCAAATCAACTTCTCCCTCATCCTTCCCTTCTTCACCTCACCAACAATTGGTATTTTTAGCTCCTCTTCCAACTCATCACCAGCATTTGCCCTTGGGACAACAACACCTTTGGGATTCACACCCACATCATTCAATATCTTGCCACTCCTAGTCACGATTACCATGTAATGGCCATCTTTCTTTGGATTGGGAATAGTGTCATTAGGGAGTGCACCTTTCATGTGGGGGTTCATTTGTAAAGAGAAATGGTTCATTTGGGCTTCAAGGTGCTTGATCGATGCTGAGTGGGAACTTACTATTTGAGCGAGGTTAGACACCTTATTTTTTAATTCTTTAACCTTACTGTCGATGGATTCTGCCTTCTTCAACACCCAAGACAACATGTCTTCAATCTTCGAGTTGCCCACATCACTCACTCCGAGCTGCCCTTGAGATGCTTCTGGTTTTGGAGGAGGCACATAGGGGTTAGTACTTCAGTGATATCGCTCACCTTCATGATTTTTACCTCTATTCCCCCATCGATCATTTATATTCCCTATCCTTGATTATCATGATTTCTCCAACCTTAATTCTCCTCGCTTGGGCGCCAACGACCTTGATTAGCACCTTGATACCCAGGGCGAGAACCCTCCCACATGGCCTGCCATGTATTGACATTCCTCCTCATTTCTTGGTGGTGAAGTGTCATCATCAAATTGAGTATGGAACCTACAATATTCACACTCTTTGCACCAGCTCCCATCACATGTTTCATCATCTTAGCAAGAGTTTTATCTCTAGCCTCATCCCTTTTCCTCATCTAAGTAGTCATAAGGTTGGGAGCAGCACTGCTAGAAGATACCTCCGCTTCTATAGTATGCCATGCTCGATTGGTCTTAGTCATTTTGTCAAGAAGTGCTTTGGCTACTCCATAGGGCTGATATATGATGCAACCCCCAACCAAATTATATTCCATAGACTTGTTGATAGAATCTAATGAACGATAGAAGCTTAGAAGTTGAACCCCACGAGCAACCCATGGTTTGGTCAAATTGCAATTTTTTTCTTAAACCTCAACCATGCTTCATGGAGTTGCTCCCTAGCAAGTTGTCAGAAGTTGGTAATGTCATCCCTCAACTGTGGAATCCACGAGAGAGGGAAGAACTTGTCCAAAGATGCTTCCGTGAGTTCATTCCAAGAGGTAATAGACTTGGGAGGCAACTCCTCGAACCAAATGGTTGCTTCCCCGGTTAGTGAAAATGGGAAGAGCCTTAATCTGATCGACTCTTGACTTATATTTGTGATGTTGAAGGGTTGGAAAATCTCAAAAAGATTGAAGAGGTGCCTATTTGCGTCGTCACTTGGAATTCCTCCAAAGAGCCCCTTCACTTGGAATAAGTGCAGCATTGTACTCGTCATGTGAAGTATTGAACTTCCTTCCATAGGAAGTAGGCGAATGGCACCCGCTACATTAGGCTTCATGGGATCATCATCCTCATGATCTATATTCCCATCCACCGAACCTTCTCCTTCTTGTAAGTGTTGACTCATATCAAGATCAACCTAGATGTCACCAATCACAAGAGTAAAGTCAAACCAACCAAGATACAACAAATGAATTGAAAATAACAAACAAGTAAAAGGCTATCAAACTATATTCCAATGCCATTTTTTATAACGTTCAAATTCACTCCTCTTAATGAAAGAGTATAAAAGGTCGTTGGCAAAACAAAAATACGCGACGAGTGTTGGGGTCGAATCCCACAGGGAATAGTAGTTGATCACGCAAAAGTTTTCTACCAAATTGAAGTAACTTGCATCAATGTCTCAAAAACAATAAAGTAAAAATTGGGGAAGTTACAACTTGTTAATTGAACTACAAGTTCGCTCACGAAAACATGGACGAAGCGTAGAAATTGCCAAAGGAGAGACTACTAGGGGTGTGATATTATCGGGCATCATCAGATTGAGATTACTAACAGCTCCTAACATTACTCAATAGTATAATTAGTTGTGGACGGGGTTGCACCTTACATTTTTCAACTAATTAGGTGCCTTATACCTCTAATTTTCTCAAACCCCAAAGTCCCTTTTCACAACAACCAGATCAACTTCAGTAAGAATCAATTATTTCTAGATTTGATTCTCAATGGGTGTGTGACAATGGGTTTTGGCTATCTCTAGCCCAACCCCACATGATCAACACCCAATTACCCACTAATGTTTCATCACCCATACACTAATTCCTTTTCCAAGAAAAAATAGAGTAAGTAAATACAACCCACAATTGCAACTATGAGTATTTAGATTAAAACTCAGATGAAACACTAGAATTAGACTAATTGAGTAAATATAAGATCAATTATATAATACCCAATCCAAATCAACCCCAATCATTCACACACCCCTAGCAAAGAATTTAGCTACTCATGTAAGTAGAAGAATACATTGCATTAAGTAATAATTCAATATCCATTCAACAAAATAAGTAAGAAATTTCAAGCACAAGGTTCTGGTCTCCAATGAATTTTTTTCTACCTTTTCAAAGAAGAAGATGAAGATTTCTCTCTCTACAATTCTATTCTCCAACTTCTCTCTACTTTCTATTCAATATTCAATACAATGGAATAATGATCTGGAATAGAAGGTTCGGTTCTCTTTTGAAAATGTACAAAAGTAGGGTACAAAATGCTCCTCTTTTTCTGAATAACACATTTTTTCCCTTTTTTGACGGACCTCACTTGCGATTCACTGGTGATTTGCTGGTGTTGATCCGAAGACTGCCAGTCTATCACATCCGGGTGCCAGTGAGTTTTGGATCAATTCGGCATTGGCATTGGCGGTTCACCGGTAGCCATTATTCTTCAGCCCAATAGGTATCTGCGATTTACTAGCGTTTCGCCTGTGTCCTCCGGTGGAGCTTCGGTCCTCATCTCAATTTTCATGCTTTTTGATCCATTTCATGCTTTCTCTACTCAAGTTAAATACCTACAAAGATCAAGGAGAAAGAGCATAATATCCACCTAAATGACTTGAGAACCAAACAAAAACTCATGTCTAAGAGCCTAATGAGTTTGTAAATTACCAACTTATCACCCTCCCATTTTCACTCTGGGATGGATATCCTCTGAAGTACTCCCCCGAACATCTAGTACTCATACTTCACCTGCTGATAGTTCAAACATTGGGCAACATAATCAACAATATCCCTCTTTATCCTGCCCCACCAATAATGTCGCTTCAAGTCATGGTACATTTTAGTAGCCCCAGGATGGATGGAGTACTTCGAGTTGTGGGCTTCTGCTAGGATGGTTTTAATCAGCTCATCAACTCGGGGAACACACACAAGTCTCTTTATCCTCAGGACCCCTTCTCCATCTAGCACTGCTTCCTTAGCTTCCCTTGCAGGACCTTATCTCGAATCTTACTCAGCTTTGCATCCTCAAAGTGCCTGGCCTTTATCTCTTCTAACAGTGATGACTTAGCCTCCATGCTGGCTAGTATTCCACCTGTTTCTGTTAATGAAAGTCTCATCATACTATTCTCTAGTGTCTGGACTTCTCCGGCTATCAGTAGCTGAGTAGCTTCCAAGCAAGCTAGGCTGCCGTACTCACCGCTTTCTGGCTCAAAGCATCGGCCACCATGTTTTCCTTTCCTGGGTGATACAGGGTTGTCACATCATAATATTTAAGTAGTTCCACCCATCTCCTCTATCTCAAATTAAGATATTTCTAGAAGAACACATACTACAGGCTGCGATGATCCGTGAACACCTCACAACGAGCCCCATACAGGTAATGCCTCCAGATTTTCAGAGTGAACACTACCGTTGCCAAATCCAGGTAATGCCTGAGGTAATTCTTCTTGTTCACCTTCAACTACCTCATAACATAGAAAGCGACCTTTCCTTCCTGCATTAACACAACATCCAACCCAGATTGTGAGGCATCACAATAAACTGTGAAATCATTACCTTCCACCTATAGAACAGGATTGGTGCCATGGTTAGCAGGGTTTTGAGCTTCAAAAGACTCTCTTCACATTCCTCAAACCATTGAAAAGGCACATCTTTCTGAGTCAACGTTTTCAACACTAAGGCAATAGATGCAAATCCCTTCACAAACCGGCAGTAGTAACTAGCCAGCCCCACAAAACTCTGAATCTCTATCACCATAGTAGGCCTAGCCTAGTTTTTTGCTGCCTCCACCTTCTATAGATCTACTTTAATATCCTCCTCAAAGACTACATGTCCCAGAAAAGATGTCGACTCCAGCCAAAATTCACATTTGGTGAACTTGGCATACAAGTGTTTCTCCTTCAGTAATCCCAGCACAATCCTTAGATGATTCTCATGTTCCTGCTTAGTCTGAGAGTATACCAAGGTAGCATCAATGAAAACAATTACAAATAAATCTAGAGAGGGTTTGAAGATACCATTTATCTAGCTCATGAATGCTGCTAGAGCATTAGTGAGTCTGAAGGACATAATTAGAAAATCATAATGTCCATACCTGGTCCAAAAATCCATCTTGGGAATATTCTCAGTGTCAATCTTCAAGTGATGATAGCTCAATCTGAAGTCAATGTTGGAGAACACCGCTGCCCCCTGTAACTGATCAAACAGGTCATCTATTTGAGGAAGAGGGTATTTATTCTAGATAGTTACCTTATTCAGCTGACGGTAATCAATGTACAACCACATATTATCATCCTTATTTTTCACATAAAAGACTAGGGCACCCTACAGGGAGATACTCGGCCTGATAAACCCCTTACTAAGAAGTTCCTACAATTGCTCCGTGAGTTCTCTCAACTCAACTGGTGCCATTCGGTAGGGTGTAGGCACTTTCCAGAGGTGGAATCTTCTAGTTCTTCCTATTTGACCCGAAACCGATTGATCTAGCCATGAGCAGGTTGAATAGAGCTCTAACAGGCCTTGGAGGAACTTCCTATTTAGGAAATTTGTGAAAAAGAAAAAGGGGAGGGGGGTTGTCTAATATCTTTCTCATTAGTTGATACCTCAAGGGAACTTTAATAACCAAAATGGAGTCATGAAGCTTTAATTACTGAATCATTTCCCAACGGCCTGTTCCGGGTTTGTTTAGATCTGATTCGAAATTCTATTTTAGGAAAGATCCGACATAGTTTTCTACGGATACTTCCAGGAGATAGAGTCAAAATTAAAGTAAGTCCTTATGATTCAACCAAAGGGCGTATAATTTATCGACTCCACAACAAAGATTTGAAGGATTAGGTTCCTGGCACATTTAGGTTTTTATCTTCGGTCATCCTGGTCCTCAGGACCCAACACTATATTATTCTTATATATTTCCTTTCAAATGAAAAGATGCAAAAGGTGTTGATACGTCCTATCCACATAAAAATCTTACCCTCTTCCACACATTACCAGTAGATGCTACAGTCGCTGTCACTTTGGCTATAGGATGGGAATGAAGGTCGAGGAGGCAGGGAAGAAAGGGTTATTCGTTATTGTCTTACCCTTATATCAGGCCTTGGTACGGCCTATACATGATGGATGAAGGTTTTGGCAAGGTTAAGAATTGATGGTACCGAGACCCCGTTAGTAGCGGCGAGCGAGAGCGGATTGGGGGTTGAAGCAAAACAAACACGAAGCTTCGTTATTCAGCAAAGTGTTCACTTCTTTTTCGCCAGGTTTCATTCGATTTTTTGTGGATTGGATGATGGAACAAGCTATAGCTTCAAAGCTTACATTATTTAGAAAAGGAGAAAGGGGTTTTTTATATGTCCAAGGTTCAATATTGAAATAATTTCAGAGGTTTTCCTTGACTTTGTCCGTGTCAACAAACAATTCAAAAAACCTCGACTTTTTTAGAACAGGTTCGAGTCAAATAGCAATGATTCAAAGCACTTCTTTTTACACTATTTTGGAAACCCAAGGACTCGATCGTGTGGATATGTAAAATACAGGATTTCCAATCCTAGCAAGAAAGGGAGGGAAACGGATACTCAATTTAAAGTGAGTAAACAGAATTCCATACTCGATCTTATAGATACATATAGAATTCTGCGGAAAGTCGTATTCGATGAAAGTCGTATGTATGGCTTGGAGGGAGATCTTTCATATCTTTCGAGATCCACCCTACAATATGGGGTAAAAAATACAAAATAAGTGATTTTAGCCTTTATAAAAAGAAAATTGATTCTTGAACCCCTTTCACGCTCATGTCGCGTCGAGGTACTACAGAAAAAAAAACAACCTTTTTACTGCAAATTTCTAAGCTGTTTTCTTTCACTCATATAACTATATGGTTTAGTTCATCAACTCAAATGCTGAAGAAAAATGAAAATATATATATTCAATCAAATATTTTTACCCTTGTTTCTAAAAAGAAAAGAATTTGGAGAAATTTTAGGTCTCACCGAATCACACGTAGAGATATTGATAACACAAATAGAGCTAATGGTATTTCATAACTAATTGATTGGGCAGCTGCCCGTAGACCACCTAAAAAGGAATATTTATTATTTGATTCATATCCCGACATAAGAAGTCCGACGGGAGCAATACTTGAAATGGCAATCCATAAAAAAACACCAATACAAAGATTGTCTAGAACAAGGTGATCTCAAAAAGAGAGAGTAGAATAGAAGAGTCCATCGACTCTTTTTAGTTTTCTAAGGTTTAAATTAGTGACTGCAGACACAAAGTAGTGTGTTTCTTCTTTTTCTTTGTTTGGTGGAGATCTACTCCTACGCTAAGTGTCTTTGTTGTGTGTAAGCTTCCTATTTGATGTATTTCCCTGTAACGATTGTTAATGAATAAAAAGTGCTAGTCTGCTTTGTTAAATATTCCTTATGTATACATAATTAATAATCCCAGAGGGAATCCGGATCTTGAGTGAACCTCAAAGCTATGCCAGCCTGGAGTTAATTCTTTTTATGGACAGCCTTTTTTTAAGACCTAATCTAGGTATTAGCCATTTCAAAAGATGGATTTAGGTTTCGGAGGTAGATCAAAAACCTCAGCAAAGGTCACCAAACATGAACAAGATACGAAAGATGTTAGACATCAGACCACTTAAACTACTTAGTTAGAGATTGTTTCCTATTGCTTATGCCACAATAGAGAAGTAAAGTTCTGCTCTCCCCTCTTTCTTTCTCGGATCTAATTCTCTACTTAGTGACTCGATCTCTCTTTCTTTTGAAGCTAGTGCAAAGCGGTAACTATCTGAAGGCCTCGCACCGGCGCTAGTTGAACTTTCTTCGGTCTCTTTCAGTGGCGGGCATCTTTCTCTTTCTGCTACTATGCCTCCTATTTGCTATTTATTTCAGTTAGTTTTTTTCTTTTTTCTTGCGAAAAAGAAGGGGAAAAATAGGCGATTTGAATCCCCCTTCTTCTGATTTCCTCTTATCTTCTTTCTTGCTCATGCCAATGCGTAACAAAATAGTTAAGAAATCTGCATAGGATTCTATACCAAGAACATAGGCTTCTCATGTCGATCTTCCGTTCGACAAATTGGATAGTGTCATCTTTGTTTAATTTACTATTCAACGTCCCCCAACCCCTAGTTGTACATGTATAGCCTAGAATCTTCCTCTTTCATATTGATGAAAGCGCTAGGCAAACACGAACCTATTTCCGCTATTCCAGGTTCTTATTGAGCATAGTGAAATCAAGGTTGATGATAAAGTCAACAAAGTTTACATGGTGTTCTACCTTTCCGTAGTCTCAGTTTGCAGTGGAAGGCTCCACACCTGAGCCTTGTTAGACTCAGCTGATGTGTAAGCTGTAAGTGAAGAAAATAGAAGAGATGAAGTCCGTCCCTTAGCCTAGTCTATATCCACAGCTGACGCAACTCCGTACCGACGCCTCACTACTACTTTCATTTTGCTTTCATTTTGAAATTAATTAACGGCTATGCAATTTCATAACCTGAGCTTTCCTTAACCAACTGACCTTACTTCGTAACCTTAGCCTCCCTTTCTTTAGAGTTTTCTAGTTCGACTAAGTAACTTCGTAACCTCAACCTACTCTTTTTCTTACTGTAGCATAGGCCTTTGCCACTTCAAACGGGCACCTCGTCCATTGATTATAACAGAGCAAATGATGGTATAACAATGAACATAGGGATGATACTAGGAAATATGGTCCAAAGAATCTTGATAGTAGTTCCGTAAACAATCCTTTGTGGGAATTGGATTTTTTTATAGTGGAAATGCCATAAAGCGCGACCCAAGATCCATGATATGAACCAATATTAGAATAACAAAGAAAAAGACATCGTGGTGTAAGTATGTTATTCCTTGCATTATAGGTGTTGCTGCATATTGAGATCCTAATTGCCATGGTTCCACAACCTTTGACACGTTACACCTGGTTGCACATAATCTTCACTTTTGCTTTTCACTCGTGCAGTTGGACTGACTAAACCTTGAGACTGAGCCCTGCCTCTCACCTTTCGGTTCGTTGCAAAGAAATACTAAAAAGAAAAAAGGAAGCTTTCGGCGGACACAAGCCCTCGGGACTTGACACTTGGACACAGGGAAGCTTGCCCCAAGATCCTTCGTTTAAAACTGCCCTTTTCCTTTACAAAGTGGAATTCCTCCTTTCTTTCCCCTTTGAACTGTGCCAAACTCCACTTTTGTTGTTGCCAGGTGGAATGATTCATTCAACCTCAGTACGACAACCAAGACACCATTCTCGGTCGAATGAATCTTCAAATCATCATCTTCAAACCACGACTCCGATCTTGAGTCTTAAGAATTGGGTTCCTTAGCCCCCAGATTGGTGCGTAAGAAAAAGAATAACAAAAAAGAGGGGCCTCTGGCTTATTAAGAAGCATATAAACGACATACTAAGCAGAAGCATGTAGACTCAAAAGAAGGGAGAGGGGCATTCAGCCACTTGACTCTAAGGAAAGGGGCTTTTTCGAAAGGCTCTAAAGTGTTACGTGTATAGATATAGTGAGTGTGCATGCGGGGTGTAGGTATACCACTTATGAGAAAGAACCCCAAGTCAATAAAGTAGTTAACCAAACACAAGTAACAAGTTCGTCAGTCCTTCCTCCGATGCCTCCCATTCATTCTTCTTCATTTCATCATTTTGTTGTGTTGTTTTGTTCAGAGGTCCCAAGCCCTTCTTAGAAAGCCCTCTTCTAACTACCGATGGGAGAAGGCTTGGACGTATAGCAAGATTAAATAAGAGGTATTGCATACGGGAATGATATATGAAATGAAAGGTTGGAAACTGAGCTAGAGATGAGCGCTAGCCAATGGTTAAGACTTAAGAAAGCACCTTGGAAATTACCAGTAATGCCCCTATCGACCTCAGTCTTGTTTTTTGCTAGCTTGAGTGAATAACTTTACTATTTATCATTAAACATAAAATATCTCGACTTCTCTAGCCAGAACAAAATGGACATATGAGCTATCGATTATGAGAGCTCGACCGATCAGACTGGGAAGAAGATAAAGAAAGGTCGATCAAATTCCTCCCAGGAACGCACGAAAGAAAGATATGAACTGGGTAAATAGAAATGGAAAAGAGAAGTTTCTATTTCATCCAAATTAGAAGCTTTTTCTACATCCATATGATCTACTAAAGTAGATAGGTATTGACCATATAATAAAAGCAGATCTTTGTCCATGGAGTCCCAAGAAGGTAAGAAATCCAACCTGTCTGATGCTTCTTTGGCCAAATACTATATACAAGTGGGACCTGCACTATGAGCAAGCTGTGCAAAAAACTACTTCTTTTTTCCGATTTCGAAACAACTTGGGCGAAATAGGGTTCTACCGGGAAATGATGAATTTTTGAGTTTTCGCCATTGGTTACTGGTTGAGCCACTGGAATGGAATGAGATAAGAATCTCTAGAGATCTTTCCTCTCCACTTACTCGTAACAAGCTTTTCTTCTGTAGAAGACTTCTTCCGAATGGAATAATTGTCCGATGCTGCATTCCTCGATCTTCAAAGAAAACTGACTCCTCCTACTCCTCCTTCTCCTTTAGGATAGGATCCTCCTTGGTCCTTCTTTCACTAATGGTCTCACCATTTTCTAGTAGTAGTAGTTCGCGCGACGGACTATCCTTTCTATCGCTTTCCCTTGCCTTTCACTCTCATTTGCTCTCTCTTATATAAAATAAAGCGAAGCAAAGTGCATGGCAAAGAAGCAGCCAGCTGATTGCCCCCTTCCACTCGGCCTTTCTTCGCTATGTGAATAAGGTCGACTCCATCACCATCGCCATCTTCAAACTGTCAAAGGCCTTTTGACAAGCTTCGGACTAGTTCTAATCCTGATCCTTCTTCAACGAATCTTTCAAAGCCTTGCCTCTTTCCTCCTACCGAATCATCAGAGACATGGAATCACATTAATTTAATGAATGAAAAGGTTGGGTTGTCGAGTGATATGGGTGATGAGTTGAGCTCCCAGACAGCGAGAAAAGAGCAGAGCGATAATGCAAGGTGGCCTCAATTGAGCTTGTTCCTTGTAAAAAATTTTTAATTTCTCTCATACTGTCTATAGTACTCTCATTCCTGTCCTTGCGACTGGTTCTTCCCCAGTCTGGCCAAGGCAAGCCATGCCAAGGACCTCAACTTCTTATTCATGGTGGTAAGCGAGGGAGGATGACATAAAGGGATAATGCCGCTTTATACTAATATAGTCCCGAGTTGGTAATTCGACTTAGAAGCTTCACAGCTTCCTCCACTCACCTCCACGGGTGAATATAGTCCACTAGACTAGTCAAGAAATAGTGACGTAGACTATATTCTAGGTCATTGGGAAGGGCATAGTATAGTTTTGGGGTGTAACGTTGTGGTTGTTCCCTCTCCCTTCCGTCGAGTGACTTCGTACCTATCTTTACCGAGAAAAAGGAGTTCCAGAGGCATCTTCCATTCATATCAATTTTGGTTTTTGCACCATATTTTGATCTGCCTCTTCTTCGATCCGGAATTCCCAGCAAATCCTTGACTCCTAGAATACAATAGAATTTCAAACCTGGCGAATCTGTCACTCTACCTCCTCTTATTAAGACCATAGAATGTTCCTGCAAATTATGACCTTCGCCTAGAATCTAAGAAAATATATCATGTCGATTTCTCAACCGTACTTTGGCGAGGCGGATGTAGCCATGTGAGCGATCTAAACTTACCCCTCTCTATGAAATAAAAAAAACTTTCTCAAGAAAAGGAGTCTCAGTAACAACTGAATGTGCCAAACTTAAGATATTTTTATTTGATTTTAAAAAGTCATTTATAGGTAGTGGAAGCATATACGTTTTTTCCATTTAAGTCTTCCAGCTTTTCTGACAGCTTTCGAGAGGAGTATTCCCTTTGCTGCATTGTCCGAATGGAGTCTTTAATAGTCGCATCTCTTTTTTCTTTCAAAAAATTGGGTGATCTTTCTCCAATTGAAACATCTTCTCTACAATTTCACCCTCGAGTCGAATGATTGATCGCGCTTCTTCGATTAGACTAGAGCCAAGAGCTTCCCCTCTTCCTCCTAAGAGAGCAAGAATCAGCTGCTCCGCTTCGAAAAGTGCACGGACAGCTGCCAACCAAGTATCGATATAAATAAAAGTCTCATTTCTCTTTCCACTTTTTGATTTTATGTTTACCACCTTGCTGGACTAAAAAAAAAGAAGTTTTCGGGTATTCTACAATGCATTTTTATGTTATGATTTTAGTGGGTTTGACGACCCTATCTTATCCTATCTTGATTATCACAATTTCCCTATTCGACAAAAGTTGCATTTGAAACAGAATTTCGAATCAGATCTAAACGAACCCGAAACAGACTGTTGGGAAGCAATTCAGTAATTAAAGAATCATGACTCCATTTTAGTTCTTAAAGTTCCCTTGAGGTATCAACTAATGAGAAAGATATTAGACAACCCCCCTTTTTCTTTTTCACAAATTTCCTAAATAGGAAGGGTATAGAAATAGGATGGGTCCTTGGCTCTAAATCTATATAGAAATCAATATCATGGTCTGGTGGCATGCTAGGCAGATTTGCAGGATACCTCTAAGAATTCACAAACTACCGGGACCGACTCTATGGAAGGACCCTCGAAACTGGTATCCCGAATATGAGCTAGATATGCTGAACAACCCCGCTCTACCAATTTATAGGCATGAATATAAGAGATGAATTTATTAAGAGTAGGGCAACAATTCTCTTCCCACTCCAACCTGGACGACCCTTGGCCCGATATGGTGACGGTCTTAGCATGGCAATCCAGAATGGCATGGTAAGGAGACAACCAACTCATCCCTAAAATCAAATCAAGATCTACCATATCAAATGTACCAGAGTATCACAACCCATAAAGTCAATAATGCAATCATGACAGATCCTATCTACTACCACAGAATCCCTATCAGGAGTAGACACATTGATGTTAGGCATATTCTTATGCCCATTTGCCATGTTTTTACCCATATTTTAACTTGTTTTGAGTTCCTAATCCTTACAAAATGTATGAATTTATGTTTCAATGTGACTTATAAGCTAATGAATGTTTCTAGATGTTTTGAGCAGGAAACCAAGTAAAAAGGACCCAAAAATAACTCAAAGTGTGAAGAAGAAAAGTTCGCGAAAGTCGGCCTGGAGCTATGGCTGGCGTGGCGCGCCCAACACTTGTGTTTTAGAGAAAAACGCACCAAAGTTGGTGCTATAGATGGCATGGGGTTCCAGGTTCCTTAGCTCTAGAGATGAGAATTTGACTAACACCTTGGCGAAATGGATGGCCTAGAGCCCAGAAGCATTCCAAACTTAGAAAATGGTCCTAACATTCTGGGGCTATGGATGAAGTGGGGTGTTAGAAGGGTCCTAAATCTCAAAAAAATGACTAAAATTCTAGTTCTATGGATGAAGTGTGGGGACAGAGGTGTTAGAAGTACAATATTTGGCTAAGTCGTTGGTGCTATGGCCGAAGTGGGGCGCCCGAAGCCATTCTTCAGAGGAAATTTGACTAACTCCTTGGGACTATGTATGGGGTGGCATACCAGACCCTCGTGAATGGGATTTTGCTGATTTTTAAGCCAAATATTTGAGGGAAAAAGTGTCATTTGAAGGCTCACCTATATATAACATCTTCGTTTTTAGCATATCAAACTTCATTTTGTTTGATTGTAGAAGGTTGTAAACACAAATTTTGGACGAGAGACAAGTTCTACTTAGGTTTCTTATTTTCTTTATTGTTTTACTAAGAATGATGATGTTATCTTTGTTTTTCCATTTGTCTATGAGTGACTAAACGCCCCTTCTAGAGTTCTGGCCACAATTGATGGTTGAAGTTAGATAGACTGATTAATATTTTTTTGATTCTTCATTAAAGGTTATTTATATTTACTTGTTTTAATTGCTTTTTCACTAGACTGATCACCATGTGAGTAAATCTATTGGCTTTTGGTTGAAGTTAGGAAAGGGAAGTGAAAGGGTTAAAAGTAAATATAAAATAGAAAATATTCGAAGACCGTTTGGCCCATTGTTTGAAGGTTAGAAGTTATTGTTGAGGATAACGATATACCCTTCAACCCTATTTAGTTAAAATAGAAGTAGGCATAACCGTCGTTTCATGTTTATCTTGTGACCATAGGGATATAAGCGTTAGGGTTCATGAGATAGTTCTTGGATGATCAAGAGAGTTGCAAGAAATGGGATAGTAACTTGCAACTAGCAACCTTAGGAGGAACCAATCTAGCGTAATCATGTCTTGAGAACTCAACTAGAAATGACAGTGCCAATTCCCTAGATTTTTATCATCATTTGAAGTACAAACAAGTTTGTAACAATGTTTAGTTAATTTTACATTTCAATTTTTTAGTAGTTTAATTCTTCAAATCAGTTCTCTATCTTATCTATTTTGTTGGAATAGCAAAATAAAGTAATAACCTTAAAATGATTGATCTGACAAGTCTCTAAGGGATCGATAATCGAGACTTTCAATCTTATATTACTTGATGACCACGTGTGCTTGTGTGCGCTTAGGCGACAACACATATGGATAGGAGTACCAAGTACATCACAAGATAGATCCAATACCAAAGCAAAATAAGAAGACACATAGGAAAAAGTAACTAGGATCAAACAAAGTCGTAGCCATTTTGTCAGACACAAAAATCATACCTGTGATAACAGCATCGAAAGCCTCTGCCTTTGGCCTACCAAAAAATACATAAAAATAGGCTTGATTACCTACCTGAGACCTGCCCCTATTGGGCTGTGTAATCCTTCTATCAGACTGATTGCCACCCCTTCCGATTTGAGCACTTCCTCTACCTATTTGGGTGCCACCTCTAACAACTAGCTGACTGCCCCTCCCTAACTGTAGGAGCTGGAGCTCGAGGAGCTAGGTGCGGAACAATCTGCCTGCCCTGACCAAATCTCGGACACCACCTGCAGATATGGCCATACTCTTAGTACTCATGACACACCTTCTCAATCACTGGTTCTGAGTTGGAATTGAAGAAATAGGACGAGCCCCAAAGTCTGAGAAAATTATCTGGTTACTCCCGACCGTACCTGCTGGTCGAGGAGTGGTCCCTAGTGGACCCCTAGTTGACACCTGCATGGATGACTAAACAGGCATCCCAAGTAGCCCTGAGCTACCAGAGTCCTAGCAAAAGATCCATTGTAAGAATACACCTTTTGAGCCTTCTTCTCGGCATTCTTCGTGTAACCATCCTGTTTCACCCCCTCCATATTTTTCACATACTCCATTACTTCCTGAAAGGTCCTGCCTGTAGAGACTATCTGAAGGGATGAAAACCAGAGACCCACATTCAGGCCTTTAACAAATCGCCTGATCCTCTTCTCCTCTGTGGGAAGTAAAGGCAGAGCATACCTGGATAGTGAGTGGAATCGAGCTTCATATGTTGTGACTGAAGAGCTCCCTTTATCAATAGTGGTGAACTCGTTCCACCTTTTATCTCTCAAGAAATGGGGTACGTACTTCTCCAGAAAAGTAGATTAGAACTGGGTCTAGGTCAAGGGTGGTGACCCTGCTGGTCTACACTCCACAAAAGCCCTCCATTAGCTTGGCATCTCCCATCAACTAAAAGGTGACAAACTCAACCTTGTACTTCTCCATTGCCCCAATTTTGTGGAGCCTCTCATGACAATCGATGATGAACTCGTAGACAACCTTTGTCTTAGTACCATAGAAGGTGGGAGGCTTTATATTGGTGAACCTCCACAACAAGTCATGTTCCTTTCCAGTCATTAATGGTCCAGCTACCGGCCTCGGGAACATCACAACCTCTGACATATCATCAATAGGGGGAGCCATAGCAATTGTATGTTATATCCCTGACTTCTGCCCTACAAGAGTCGCTGGCACTGCTCTATTACCCACGAGTCAGAAGTTAAGAACCTGAGCCAAGACCTCAAAGGAAGCTGGAGCAGCTGCGGCCTCTCCATGGGTAGGAACCTCCGCCTCTACAGCCATCCTCTCTTGCACCACCGGTGCTATGGAAATGCTGATGTTTCTCAAACAAGAGCAGGAGAGCTGGCCCCTCCTCTGGTAGCAACAAGACTCTGCCCGCGACCTCTACCCCATCCTCTGCCATGAACTACGCCTGCTGCTACTGGATCGGGTGCTTCCTCTCAGTTTTCACCTGCACATGTTCTCACCATCTGTGAGGGAAATAAAGAAGAATTTTTAGATACCATTTATCACCAGATACCAATTAGAATCAAGAAATCGTATGAAAAGGAAAGAAAGAAGGGAGTTTTCCTAAAGTCCTACAACCTCTTGAAGATAAGTATGGACGTCTCTGCACTGATCCGCGAGACTCTACTAGACTCATCTTCGTGCAATAAGATCAATAAACCTAGAGCTCTGATACCAACTTTTTCATGACCCAAATGGTCGTAATTAGAACCCACACTAACCCTGCAGTGGGCGAACCAACATTTTTCAACTCTTTACCCCAATACAATCATTATAATTAAAGAAGATAAGCACATTTTAAAGATTTACTAATGGAACATCGCTATCATTGAAGAAACCAAAAATTATCCGCTATGATAACACTCCTAGAATCTGATTGTCATTTCACATGAAGAAAACTACCTAAACATTGTCTAAGAGAATCTCAAAAAAAAAAAGAACAAGAAACTATCAATGTCTGGACAAGAGACATCTTCTGCGGAGGGGTAGAACAACACATCTTGTATCACTCATCTTTCTGTTAGTCTGTTGCTGCTCTAGATGTAAGGTTGAGATGAGCTTCAAAGATCGGCTTCTACACTAAGAAAAGAAGTGCAGGAGTAGCGTTAGTACAAAACAAGTACTGGTAGGCATCATCGGCCAACCATACGTAATAACATACATATATGCAAACAAAAATATGTAATTAGATCAGAATACCATTCATATATAGACAATACTCATTCAAGAATTACTTCTGCTCAGATGCTAACCTTCCTGCTCACTAGATTGGGCCATCACTGTAGCAGTCGCTTGACCACTGCCAAGTTCTCGTTACGGCGGAACAAGTTCCACTACAGCGGTACTGCCTTGGCAATAGCTCTACTTAGCTGCACAACCAATATTTTATTAACTCTTTACAACTTACAATCATTATAATCAACCACACTATTCACAATCATCAATAGATAATTGATACCATATAACCACATAGAAAACATAGAGTGATATAGAAGATTGCACAACTCAATTAGGAGTCCTCATTTAACTCTTCCAACCATCAATTCATTACAGCACCTCAATAATTCAGACAGCAACCACTTACATTCTTATAGTAAATCAAATAATACAACAAATGGTGACATGTCGGGCACACGCCTCCGTTACATCACCATGAATACCCAATCACTGAACATCGATGTACACACATATCTGAGGGTCTTATTTCTGCCCTTCTAGTCATGACCTGCAGGAGACTCTAGAAATTCATATACCATAATGGCGTGGTACCCGCTCCCACTCATGCGCTTGTCTAGATGCTCCCCTCAGACACAAGCAGTCAATCATCATTGCTTACCTAGATGCTCCCCTTAGGCACAAGCCGCTCATCTCAGGATATTCATAGTATCCGCATTAATTCTCATAATCAATATATTATCATTAAGTCCATTGACATGACTATTAGGAGGCCTCATCTTACCTCCATTAACTTAAACATTTGAATAATTCGATATCATTCACAACAAATACAATAGGACGTGAACAAACCATACACATTCAATTCCATATTACACAAGTAACACATTGCATTAGGATCACTCTTTCAGGGAATTCAACAAGGAAGATTTAAAACAGTTAAGGTATAGAGACCAATATATAGATTTATCCACATCTATACATGTCACTATGATAAGTCTAACTCCTTCTAAACCATGACCTACCTCAATTTAGAGGGTCGAATGTCAATCACTCAGTTGGAACCTTTCCTTTCCTTAGTGGTTCCGAATGTTTAACATCTAAAACAAATGATAACATTCCATCATTCACTTCTTCAACCAAGGGACTGGAAATTCACACCCTCCCGATTCTACACGTATAAGGTCCAATTCAATATTTAAAGGTTAAATTATCAGAATCCAGCCTTGCTACAATCATCCCAACCTAATTCGTGGAGTTTTATACTCCACTATTCCCCCTTAAAGAACTTTTTAGAGTTAAGGGTTCTAACTTCCCCAATTTCTAGGCCTCATAACACCATGTAAATGAAATTCTACATCGCATTCCCCATAGAAAGCAACAAATACAAGTTTACAAATCTAGGTATCAATCATCCTTCAATACCCAAATAGTTCCCTTACTTTTCATCATTCTAGGTTTTTCCACTAGGATTTTCTATCATAATAGGTCCCCCTATCGATTTTACGGGGTTAGGGAATCAAACTAATGTTTCTTACCTTGGGAAGGAATTGCTCTGCTCTTGACAAAATCGCCCCTATTTCCAGAACTTCGTGCTTTAGAAATAATAGGGCATAAACCATAAAATTTCACTTAAAATCCACATACTGATTTCCGTCGGCTGCTATAGCGGACACACTATGGTAGTCAGGACATCGCCACTGTGGATCCGAAGATTATTCTCCTAGTCCATTATAGCAGGACTCCAACCATAATAACAGTCTCACTGCAGCTAAAATTCCCCCTCTGTAGTGGTCCCCTATAACTACTAGCTCCCATTCCTACTCTCAAACTACTCCCCAACTTAGAATTTTCACTAACACTCAACCAACAGCTTCCTGCCCACGACATAGGCCAGTTAGGATGTTCCAAACTTATTCCCCTCATAATGATGTATGAGTCATTACAAACTTGGACTTGCAACCCTTGGAAAACTTTGAACCCCCTTAACCACTAAGCTAAACTTTTCTTTATTTTAAGGGGGTTAATTATAAATTTTGAATTTAACCATATATATATAGTTTAATTTTTTGACGAAGGGAGTTCGGGTGAACCCCCTGAATACCACATAGATCCATCCCTATCTATAAGCTATAAAACTTATTGGATCATTCAAAATTCTAAGTCCAAACTTGAAATAATACATACTAAGAGAAAAAAATGATGAAAAAATTTAAGAAATGTTTATAAAATTATATACATATAATTGGTTCAGTTTGAATTTTTTAGTTAAAACCAAATCAAATCAATTATAATCAGTTTTTAAAAAATATCAAATCGAATCGAACCAAACCACTAGTCGAATTGTTTTCTCAATTTGACTCAGATTATCAGATTAGTACGGTTTGTCAATTTTCTCTGTACACCCCTACATGATGTCATGAAAGAACTTGAAATGTAGTTGATTGATATAGCTTGATGCCTTTAAAAGGATTAAATCATATTTTGCAATAGACTCTGAGCCAAGCAAACCTTGTCACAGTAAGAGGTGGACCCACTTTATACCAAAAAGGTTAATTGAATCTGCTTCATGAAAAAAATCAATTATATTTGTTTGCGAATTTCATCATAAAAACATAGACATAAAATAAACAAAATAGAATAGAATCTATTTGACATACTCACGGGATATAGAGTAGTGTTCATGAGGGTTCATTTGGCTGATAAGGTTGCAAGTTTGATTTTTTGCTAAGACAACAAGCTTGGATATCTTTTTATCAATATATATGTCTTTTTGGCTTTTGCTACATGTGTTCTCTAAACACATAATATTTGAACTTATATTCTAGTTGAGCTTATCACTTATATTATTTTTATTTTGTCTATTTTCCTATTCCTCTTTATAATTTATTTTCTTTACTTAAATTCAACAAGAAATATTCTTAGTAAACTCTATTTTACTTCAAAAAAATTAGACATTTCTATAAGTAAATTTTGATTCTTTCAGTAACGACCCACCCGATCATTATAGTATCTTGGCCACATTGGCGCAAGAAATTGAAAATCCTTCTTTGAATTTAAGGGATAGAAGTAAAGGTTGTATTGTATTAAAGGGGAGGAGTTAAAAATTTTCATAGGACTAGCAACAGGATCGCTATAACGGGCACTTCTCTCTATAGCGAGACTGCTGTAGCGAAACCTAAATCACAATAACAGGAAACGCGGATCAGAACTTCGTATTTTCCAACTTTTTGAAATCCAGATGTTAGTGTAACAAGGTTTATTCATTAAAAATGCATGAAAATAGATCCTAGTTATTTTGGCAAAATCTAGAGAAGGGAAAAACTTCACCAACTTTCGCGATGAAATTCTTCCTAAAAAAATTCCGGATTTGAAGCAAGAAATGTAATCCCATCACTTTCTTAGAATTAGCTTGACGCCCAGGTAGGTTATGGCTTACCTTTGTGTTAGACTCTGATTAGTGAAACGTGCACATGTGTACTATTGATGTACAATTTATGAAGGTAGAGGAATCAATAAATATGATGACAGAATGAAAGATTTATAGTGGAGCAATCATAATAATTAGAGGATTAATCCTAAGTATGAGAATATGTGGGAATAACAAACCTAGTTCATTATTAATGAGGGTGTGCACTTTGACGTAATGTTCTTGATAAAGTACTCTTGATGGCATGTGTTTCTAGTTGTTCCAAATTGTAAATTTTGGTGGTATAATCTTAGTGGTGTAATCTTGGTTGAATGATTGAAATATTATCGGTAAATGGGAGGTGGTCAGGCCTAGCGTGACTACGGAAGTATAATGTGGCAATTTAAAGGTCCTGGACTAAAAACATAAAACTGATAGTATAAATCAACCAGCTTAAAAAAATGAGGTGAGGAGAGGACGAGTAATTATGAGAACATATGGTAGCAAGGTCAAGTAATTTAAAATTGGATTGCATTGAAATGATCAGTGTGCCTTAATGAATTTTCCTTGCAAATGAATAGAGTCTAATATGAACAATATTCGATCAAAATTTGAAATAACATGTTTATGTGATGGAACCTTATGTTAGAGGGTAGGAAAGGTCAAACCGACGAAGTGTGAAGGTTATCTTGTGTGTTTCATTATTGTGATAGATGATGTGAGACTTTACTAATTGATAAATAACTAAAAAGGTAATAGGTTATGGTTTTATAAGAAGTTAGACATTAGATAATGTAACGACCCTTCCGTTGTTACGAGTGGAATAAGTTTGAAACACCCTCTTTTCGCCTAGGTTCTTGGTGGAAAGGTGTTGGGTGAGTGTTAATTAAACATGAGATTGAGGAATGGTCTGGGTGCAAGGAACATGAGCTACTAGTTACCATGGGTTCACTGCAGCGAGACCGTTACCACGTTCGGAGACCACCATAAATGAAAAATAGAGTAACCATTAAATCTACAGTGGAAATGCGACCATTGCAGTGGATGACGGGAGACAGTAAGTGGGATTTTAAGGGTTTTTACCCTATTACTCTAAGGCACGAATGTCTCAAAATGAAGGGCAATTTTTCCAAGGGCAGAGCAATTCTTCTTTCCAAGGTAAGATTCTTGGATTTTATTCCTTCTACTTTTGATTCCCTAGCACCATTGAATCAAGGGGCGTACATCTAGTGGTGGAATTTCTAAGCAGTGAACCCTAGGTTGGTAGAAACTAGGGCTAATTGAGGGAGAAGGGCTAGGTTTTGATAATTCAATCTTTAAGCATGGAGTTAGACTGTAAATACCAAGTAGAATGGGGTGGGCTTTAATTTCCTAAGACCCTTAATTGAAGAGTCATTAGTAAACCACTCTTGTGACTATTGTTCATAGATTTTGAGCATTTCGATGTGTTGAGGAAAGGCAAGGCTCCAGCGGAGTAATTGGCATTCGAATCCTCTAGTTGAGGTAGGTTATGATTTTAGAATGAGTTAGACTTTATATAATTACATATATGTGTGTGGAATGATAATTTGTTTGGTTGGTCCTGGGACACTAGCTATTGTTAATAATTCACATGTTAAATTCAATTGCTGAAGTGAACTTGATTTGGTGTTGTTACTTATATGATGTGAATTTTAGTGTTTTGAGATTTGATATGTATTCTTTTGTATTGCCATGAAAGTGAGCGATGATTGGTTAGTATAATAAAGTTGATGGAGGTAAGATGATGCCTCCTAAAAGTCATGTCAATTGACTTAGTGATAACATACCAAATTATGAGAATGAAAGTGGCTAACATATTTTGTCCTGAGATGAGTTGCTTGTTCCTGAGGGGAGCATCAAGGCAAGTGGTTATGGTAGAGTGGCTCGTGTCCTAGGTGAGCATTCAGACAAGCAAATGAGTGGGAATGGGTACCACACAGGTACAGTACATTGATTTCTAGAGTTTCTTGCATGTCCTGACTTGAAGGGAAACAATAAGACCCTCTGGCATATGTGTATAATATGTTTATTTTTGATCTATTATGGTGATATGACGGAGGTGTTTTCCTGGAACATAACAAGCATTACGATACAAATATAGAACTCGAAGAATAAAGACTAGTTCAAAAGTATGAGAACTTGATGAAACTGAAATCCTTGTTTGTGTAGTTTTTATGTGTTAGCAATGTTGTTATGCTTATTATAATTGATCATTACTTGTAAAGTCACATATGAGTCCATGATGAGTTGAGTGAATGGTTGTGAGGATTCCATCATATATTCCATGTGTTCAGTGGTACATTAATTATTGAACTTACGGTTATGCATAACTTGTGCGGAATTAATAAATTGAATGTGGAGAATGGTTAAGGGAGAACTAAAGGTGGTCAATTGAGTCAAGTTACTACCAAGGCAGTACTGCTATAGTGGTACCCTTACCGCCATGGTGAGACAGTGGCATCGGTCAAGTACCACAGCAGTGAGGCCCAACCAAGTGAGTAGGACAGCCCAGCACCTTACACTAGTTGATTCTAGAATGAATACTATTTAATGAATTTGTGTTTTGGTAATTAATTTTATGTTGTTATTTCACCGTATATATGTTATTATTTAAGGTAGGCTGATGATGCCTACCAGTACATTGTCTTGTACTACTCCTGCACTTATTTTCTGTGTGCAAACCTCGATTCAGGGAGTTTATCTCGACCCCATCTGTAGTGTAGTAGCCAGATATTATAAGGTGAGCGGATTTGGACATGCTACTATAATTCCACCACTGAAGATGTCTTTTGTCCAGACATTGATTTATTGACTTCATAATTTACTCCGTTTTGACTCTTTTTGGTAGATGTCCTCAAGTATAATGATTTTTTGCATTCTGGGGATGTAATAGACAAATTTGGCATTTATTTTCCTTTCATTTATTTAAGGCTTTCCCAATTATCTTTACAATGTGATTTATCCGTATTGCTGTTGAGATTGGGTAATTAGTTAGGACTCGTTGGTTCGCCGTGGGTATAGTTTGGGTGCCAATCATGGCCACCTAGGTCATGGCAAAGTTGTTATCAGAGCCCTAGGTTCGTTGATCTCATTGTACGACGACGAGTCTAGTAGAGTCTTCCCGATCAGGCGGATACGCCCATTAGTTATCTTCGAGAGGCTACAGGACTTCAGGAAAACTCCATTCTTGCTCTCCTTTTTGTGCTATTACTTGATTCCAATTGGCATCTGGAGATCGAAATTTGTATCTAACAATTACTTTCCTTCTTTCTCTCTCAGATGGTGAGGACACCCAAAGGAGAAATCAGAGAGGAAGAACCAGAGCCAGCAGTAGCAGCCACGGATCACAGAAGGGACGGGGCCGAGGTCGTAGGCGAAGGCCTGCTACTACTAAAGGAACGGATCATGCTCTTGGTCCCACTCGGGAAAGGTCAAAATCCGCAGTGCCTCCAGCTGATCCTAAAAAAGTGGTAGTGGAGGTGGAGGTACCGATATAGGGAGAGGCTACGATCACTCTGACTTCCTCCGAGGTATTGGCTCAGGTTCAAAATCATCTAAGCAGCCTTGTGGGTAACGAAGTAGCACCAATAACTCCAGCAGGGAAGTAGTCTGGGATACAACATGCAGTTGTATCCAGTGGTTGGACCAATAATGACGGGGAATGAACCCGACTTATTCTATAGGTTCACAAAGATGAAGCCTCCCACCTTCTACGATACTAAGGCTGAGAACGCCTATGAGTTCATCACTGATTAGCACGGAGGCTCCATAAAATGGGGGTTGTGGAGAAGTATGGGGTGGAATTTGTTACTTTCCAGCTGATGGAAGACGCCGAGCTCTGGTGGAGAGCATAGGTAGAGTGCAGATCGGTGAGGTCACTGCCACTGACCTGGACTCAGTTCTACTCTACTTTCCTGGGAAAATATATGCCTCATACCCTACGAGATCGGAGGCGAGATGAGTTCACCACATCGAGTAAGGGACCTCTTCAGTTGCAGCCTATGAGGCACAATTTCAGTCACTGTCCGGGTATGCTCAGCTTTTATTGCCCACAAAGGAGGAGAGGATCAAGCGGTATGTTATGGGCTTGAATGTGGGCCTTCAACTATCAGACCTATAGATGGTCTCAGCAGGTAAGACCTTCCAGAAAGTGGTAGAATTCATGAAGAACATGGAGGGGTGAAACAGGATGGTTATGCGAGCAATGTCGAGAAGAAGGCTTGGAAGGTGGATACTTTCAGTGGTTCCTTTGCTAGGATTCCAATTCCCTTGGGGTATTGGGATGCCCTGTTTAGTCAGCTATGAGGAATCAGCCGGGGGTTTGTCATGGAACATTTAGCGGCATTTAGGTACAATTAAGAGCACACAATTAGTTCTCTAAGACTTTGAGGCTCGCCCTATCTCCTCCGTTCCGACTCAAAAGTTGGTGATTGATAAGGTATGTCATGACAGTGGGGAGTATGGCCACATTTTTAGATGGTGCCCCAGATTTGGACAAGGCGGGTAGATTATTCCGCATTTGACTCTTGAGCCTCAGCTACCGCAGGGAGGGGAGGTAGTGCCTTCAGTAGGGATAGCCCCCAGCTTGGACGGGGTAATCAACTAGCAGTTAGAGGTGGTACCCAGCCTGGTAAGGAGGTGTCCAGACAGGAAGGGATGGTGCTCAGTCCAGCAGAGGGGTTACACAACCCAACTGGGGTGGGTCTCAGGTAGGTAATCAGGCTCACTTCTACGCATTTCCTCGGTCAACCTGAGGCAGAGGTTTCAGCCGCAGTTATCACAGGTACGATTCTTCTATGTGACAAAATAGCTATGGTTTTGTTTGATCCTGGTTCTACTATTTCCTATGTGTCTGCCTATTTTGTTGTGGGGTTGAATCTTGCTTATGATGTTATTGATATTCCAATTCATGTGCCTACTCCTGTTGGGAATTCTATGATTGTGGACAAGGTTTGTCGAGATTTTTCTATGGACATTATGGGTTGTGATATGTGGATAGACTTAGTATTCTTAGACATGGTAGACTTTGATGTTATCTCAGGGATGAGCTAGTTGTCTCCTTACCATGCCATTTTGGATTACCATGCTAAGACAGTCACCATAGCGATGCTAGGGTTGTCTAGGTTGGAGTGGAAAGGGAATTATTACCCTACTCCTAAAAATCTTATCTCTTATATTTGTGCCCGGAAATTAATAGAGCAAGTGTGTTCAGCGTATCAATCCCACATACGGGATACCAGTTCAAAGGGTCTGTAACACCCAAAAAGTCTCTAAAATCATACCCAAGAGTTGAAATAGAAAAAATAGGAAACTTTGCACCAGCTCACAGGACAAGTCGTCTAGTGACCCATCAAGTGACCTAATGGGTCGTTGAGTCAACCATTGGGTAGTGCCAAGTTGGAGAAAATGTTATTTTTCCGAAAGTCATAACGGATGGGGAAATGAGTTGTTAGGTCTCCCCACGAGTCGTGAAGTGACTCATTAGATGTGATTGATGATTGAAAAACTCGAGATTTAGAGGGTCAAGACGAGTGGTGAAGTAATCCATTAAGTGTAACGACGAATTGCTAAGTGGAGGCATCAAAGAAAGATCTGAAAGTTGGAAATTTTGACCAGTGGTGATGGTAGAGCTTGACAAGCCATCAAGTGGCCTAACGAGTTGTTAGGTCACTCTTTTGGACTGGCAGTGACCTTTTTACAGTTGGATCATTAAGGGTGTTTCTGTAATTTCTAAGTCCCTAACTCTTAAACTAAGTTATTTTGAGCATAAGAAGAAGGGTTTTAAAGGGGTTTTAATCATCTTAAACTCTCATTGTACTCCTAACACTCGAAATTGAAGATCAAATCCCCTCAAAAGAAGCTAGAGTTCGCCATCAAATCTTCCTCAATAACTTTTGGGTTTCTAATCAAGTTGAGAATTCTTCAAGACAAGGTATGTAGGGTTATGAATGGGGGAAAATCTTTCACCCTCATGCCCAATTTCATCCCAATTCTATAATTTAAGTTTGTAAGCATGTCAAATTGAATTCTAGGGTTATTTCCCAATTTTCATGAAATCTTCCATACTCTCTCTATGGGTATAATCCCTTCATGTTTTGATGGAGGTATCATGACCATTAGGGTAGATTTAAACCTTCATTTAATTATTAATTTATGATTTCAATTTTATGAAGTTTATGCCCTATTATGCAAGAATTATGAATTACAAGCTTATAAGTCTATTATTTCAAGCATGATAAATTATCTAGTATTCATAAATGTTTTTTGACATGCCCGATTCGTGCATCCGCAAGTGTACGGGTCGTGCAAGTAATATAGTGGCTCTTTTTAAGAACCGAAATGTCGAACCCACAGGGACTGGACCCATTCCTCTAACTACCCATTTCAAGTGTGATCTTAACTTTCCCAAGTGTTGGTTATAGAAGTTTTTGAGGGAGATTTAATTAAGTCTAGTGTTGGTCAACGAAATATCCTAAATTTACTCTAGGAGCAACATAGAGTTAAAACCAGATAATCATGCGATACTACGATTTGCAATGGGTTAAGCATGAAACTATCGATTGTTTTTTCACATAATGAGAATTGCATGTTCATGGTCTTTTGAGCCTCTAAACACGGCAAACTAGCCTCACTGCAACATTGTGAGCGAGGATGCTAATTTCTAGTTCGCGGGCAATTAATTAAGTTGTGGTTTACAGGGAAACGATTAGGGACTTTCGTGCGTCTAACCATTTAACTCAACTTAGCCTCACAACTACTTCTTCGAGTGGTGATGTGATAATCCTATGTTGGTCTCTTAATAACCCCCGTTTATCAACCAATCAAGGTGTTAGGTATATTTCTATCCTAACACGAAATTATATCGTGAGATACAAACATGCTCCTTACATTCTCATGTCCTGACCTAGGTAATTCTTTCTCAAGCAATTGCCCAAGATAACGTATATGTTTTCATGGTGATCAATCATAAAAACAACCAACAATCCAGAATGCAAGACGAAAACAACAATCAATAACTTAATTCCAAAACAATTTCATAAAATCACAATCATAATTCATGGCTTCAACCCTAGAGGAAGGGTTCTTGCCATTCATGTTCGTAAAACTACAACTAACTCCTACTAAACTAACATACTTACATGAATTTTGTAGATGAGAAGGGACTTTTCCAAACCCTAGATGAGTTCTCCCACTTCTCCCTTCACTCCTAGGTAGTTTTCTAGAATAAAATCGTGACAAAATGGTTTTAGGAGCTAAGGGACCTATTTATAATAAATGAGAAACGTGCACAATTTAGCCTGTCGTGGAATGGTTTCGTGTCACGGAGTGTATCGCAGAGCACTGCCTCCGTGACATGGAGGTAACACAGAGGCACACTGGAAATCAACAAATATCGACTCTAGGCAGCCCTTTGCTGTGATGCCCGACGTGGCACGCTCCTCAAGCAGCGCGATGGCATGCTGCTGGCGCGCAGCTGGCCTGGCGTGGCACGGCGCTGGCGCGCAGCTCGCCTGCCTGCATGCTGCCTTCTTTCGTGCGCCTGGCATAGGCGTGGCACGGTGCTGGGCACGGCACACGCACAGTGTGGCACGCTACCTGGCGCGGCCAGCCTTGCCAAGGCATGCTTCTTTGCCAGCTTTCGCCATTTGCTCCCGACTCCATTCCTCTACTTCACCAACTTATGAGTTAGTTCCTCAAAATCCTTGAAACCTACAAAACAAGGACTAATCATGTTGGTTAGCACATATATTCACATTTATATAGAATCACATGAAAATGTATAAAATAACTTAGATAAACAAGACTAAATTAAGGTATAAAGCATCACTCAGGCATGCTATTTTTGCCCGAGATCACCTACCCCACACTTAAAGTCTTGTTCGTCCTCGAACGACCTTTACATCTCATGCATATGGAGACTCACCCATAACTCATTTAGCAAGATTATTCAAGCTATGACTATAATGATTACGTAAGATAACAAGCTACAAATAGAGCATGCACGATTTAATCATTGAAATGAAATACAATTCCGCTAAGACTTCTTAACCTCAAGAAGTGACTCTCAATCTTAGCAAACTCATGCAAATCAACTGATTAAGAAATCCCACATGAATTATATCCTTCATTCAACATTTGCCCTCACGGAAAGAGAGTTACCCAATTTCACATGCAAAAATAATTTTTAAATCACAACATGTGTGGGTACATGAATAGAATTACACTCACTCTCACAAAGAATTCACATGCATCATGTAATGACCCACAAACTTGCCCTTAGTGTTTTATTCCACTAATTTAAGGATGTATGAGTGTAAGATCAAGTAGGACTTTTTAGGTTGTAATGTAACTCAGGTGCGGGTATGTACTATTCTGGCCAGTAATAGTGACTATCTCCCCCAAGCGCTTTTAATACATCAAACATTCATTAAGAACATCTCTTTTCTTACTTCCTCCTTATTCTTTTCAATCTTGAATTTTCTCTTCTTGTTCCCATTCCTTTAAGCATACTCAGCTTAGTAGTAAGGAGTACTTAAGCAAAAAAATTTTCTTTCATTCATTTATTTTCTTACTCCCTACTAATAATCAACCATTTTTACACAAGTGCACCTTTTTCCTTATCTCCACTTCTACAACTTGCTACTTTTCCTTTCTTTTCCTTCTTCTCACTCCTTTACTCTTTCATATATTTCTCTTAAGCGCTTAGGAGTTTTGGATCAAGTTCAAGGCTAATGAAAGAAAAAGGACTAAGCTTATGTTGCAGCTGTCAAAGAATAGGCTCAAGGCTCAATGAGGCTAACTAGGATTAATTTTTCAAGGTAGGTAAAATGAGGGATAAAAATTTGGTTCATTTAAAGAAATGCCTATGTCATCTCCTACAATTCACATCCTTCATTTCATTTTATAAACACACCAAGCAAGTTCTAGACACTCCACAATAGCACAGAATACTCAAAAACCTCACACTCATGGCACATGCTCAAATCAAGACACATTCAGTAGACTCTTACTCAGCTAATCACAAGAATTCAGAATTAAGCTTCAATCATATTGAGTCAAATTCAAGAGCCTAAGCGTCTCACACAAAGTTATACACCTGCATGCTTCACACTGAACATACTTGCATCTTACAATCACGTATAACACATAACAAGAACATCAAGCACTAATTAGTTATGGTTTCAAAAACCCAAAAACTATCGACCAATTTTTCCTCAAGACGATCGTCATCCATCCATCGTCGGAAACAGTCCCTAACTATGACTAAAAACACTATATATAGACAAAGGAAAGAAAAAGATTTTTTTTTTATTCTTTGGTTCAAAGACCCCCCCATCGCAAAAGAGCCGAAAAAAAACCAACGGGTGATGAATTCATGCTTGACTCTCAAAAATTTTCAAATTTCTCCTAAATTTCACACAAGCATCACATTCACCAAAAACTTGTTAAGAAAAAAAATTTTAAAATTTTTCTCACCCCCCACTTAAATCATGCTATGTCCTCATAGCATTAAATTAACATTTAAAGGATGAGAAATACTCCCTGAGCCTCTATGCCAAGCTAGAAGCATGCTTTCCTTTCAAGTTTTAAGATGTGGGTGTCTAACCCCACACTTCTTCTATTCCATGCTCTTTAGCTTCCACCTTCTCGGTACTCAGACTTCCCTCCATCTGTGCTTAACTTTCCACCAAAAAACACAAACAAAATGACAATAACAAAATCAACACAAAATGAAAATTACAAATTGTACCTGAGGTACCCTTGGGTTGCCTCCCAAGCAGCGCCTTATTTTACGTCGTGGCACGATGTGGACTGTCCTTTTCAAGACATCCTCATACCTGGGTTCTCTTTCGAGAACCATCGCCTTTTCTTTTGCTGTTTAGAGGAAACAACCTCCACTCTGTTCCTCTCTTTCTCCAACTTCTTCACAATTTGAAGCCTTTTTTCAGACTCGGTCTGAACACTTATCATTGCCTTTGGCCCTGCACCTGTGGAATCCACCCCACACTCATCCTCCGCCAACACACTAACCTGACAAAGGTTTCTATAGTGTGCAGATGGGTTCATTTCTTGGTAAATGCGAAAGATTTCTTCTTCATCCTCAACCCTCATTTTCAGGGTCCCTGCTTTCAAGTCAATAACCGCTCCTCCGGTGGCCAAGAATGGCCGTCCCAAGGTCAGGGGTACCTGGTCATCAACCTGAAAATCTAAGACAATAAAATCAGCAGGTATAATGAACTTACCTACTTTGATGAGAAGGTCCTCTATTGTTCCATTAGGTGTCACTCGCGACTTGTCAGCCAGCTGCAGCATCAACCTTGTCGGCCTCGGTTTTCCCAACCCCAGGGTGTTGAATAAGGATAAGGGCATTAGATTAACTGCTGCCCCTAAGTCACACAAAGCTCGTAGCACCTCAGCTTTACCAATTTGTATGGGGAGGGTAAAATTCCCTGGGTCTTTGAGCTTCTTTGGCATTTTGCTCAATACCCTGTGACTGCACTCCTCAGTTAGTGCTACAGTCTGGACGTCCACCAATCTAACTTTGTTTGCCATCACATCCTTCAAGTATTTAGCATACTTGGGAATTCCCTGCAAGACATCAATTAGAGGCAAATTTATGTGAAGTTCTTTGAAACTCTCAAAGAACTTTTTGAAGCATTCCTCCTCCTTGCTCTTTCTGAATTTCTGAGGGAATGGTGGTGGTGGTCTTTGTGCTGTCTGCAATGAAGGTTGTGCATTTTGTCGCCCATCACTCTGATTATCTCCCATGTTGATGGATGGTCCTAGTCTAACCAACACCGGCTGCACCTCCTTTCTCAATTCTTTAGGCACTGCATCAGCTAATTGCTTTCCGCTTCTAAGACTGATGGCATTGATTTGCCGGGGGTTAAGATCTGCATCGCTTGGTAATCCCTCCTGCGACCTCATGTTCTGAGCAGCTGCTATCTGACCCACTTGTTTTTCAAGACTGCGGGTGGCCATTTGTTGATTCATTAAGTCTGTTGCCATCCTCGCCTGATTTTCCGCTAACTAATTCTGGGTCTCCATAATTTTCTACAGTGTTTGCTCAATGCTGCTACTCAATTGCCCATCATTCTGCCCATTCTGCTGATACTGCTGTTGTTTAGGTTTCATATAATTCTGCTTTTGGTTTCCACCCCAAGAAGAATTGGGGTGGCCTTGCCAATTTCTGTTGGAGTTATTCTCAAAATTCTAATTCCTATGCACATTACCAAAAAAATTGACTGATTCCGGATTGGCTCCACAAGATTCTGCATTGTGCCCATTATTACCACAAATTTCACACCAACTCGGAGCTTGCTGAACTGCATTAACCTGGCCCTGGTGTTGGTTCATACTCAGTTTATTAAACTGAGTTATCATTTGATGTTGGAACGAAGCTAACTGTGCTGCCAAGGCATTCAAACCATCTACTTCTATCAACTCCGATCTCTTTCCTACCCCTCTCGATGACTCGATGTGCCACTCTGGGTTTCCTTGAGAAATTCTGTTCAACAAAGTGTACAACTCATCATACGTCTTCTCCAAGGCTTGCCCACCCGATGCAGAGTCGAGTAATATTTTTGTGTGTGGGTCTAGACTTTCTACAAAGGTATGGGCCATCACTTCATTTGATTGCTGATGATGGGGGAAGTCTCTCAATAATGACTTGAATCTTTCCCAAGCCATATATAAGTTCTCATCAGGCCTATGCTTGAAACTGAGTATTTCACTTTGCAACTTTGCAGTTTTTCCTGAAGGAAAGAATCTAATAAGGAACTTCTTAGCCAAATCATTCCATGAAGTTATGGAGTTCGGTGGCTCAGCCTTCCGCCACTTTTTCGCCTCTCCCAACAGTGAAAATGGGAAGAGGGTCAGTCGGACATAATCTGTGGACACGCCGGTGGAGACAAATGTGTCACTAATCTCTAAAAAGCTCTGTAGGTGCTTTTATGGGTCCTCATGTGCCATCCCAGTGAATTGACCACTAGAATGTAACAGCTGCACCATGTTCTGTTTAAGCTCAAAGTGCCCTCCAGGCTCCGGTTTACGGATGCTAGAGGTCACATTCGTCGGTAGTGGGATCGCCACTTCGCGAACTGGTCTTGCTGCCATTGCTTCTGATGACAATTGTGCTTGTCCCGCGGGTGGTTGTTGTTGTACCTTTTCTTGAAGTCTCTTCAGCTTTTGCTCTAGAGCTACTCTCCTTTGCAAATGGATTTGACGTTCAGGTTCCAGCAACGGTTCCACAAGCTCTCTATTTCTAGCCAGCTCGGCAGGACAAACTGTCACCTGCAAATAAATAGACTAAGACCAAGTTTCTCAACACTTAAGGAAATTTCAAAAATCACACAAAAACAGATAAATTATCAAAACTTTGCCTAGTCCCTGGCAATGGCGCCAAAAACTTGACGTGCTCGATTCGCACATCCGCAAGTGTACGGGTCGTGCAAGTAATATAGTGGCTCTTTTTAAGAACCGAAATGTCGAACCCACAGGGACTGGACCCATTCCTCTAACTACCCATTTCAAGTGTGATCTTAACTTACTCAAGTGTTGGTTATAGAAGTTTTCGAGGGAGATTTAATTAAGTCTAGTGTTGGTCAACGAAATATCTTGAATTTACTCTAGGAGCAACATAGAGTTAAAACCAGATAATCATGCGACACTACGATTTGCAATGGGTTCAGCATGAAACTATCGATTGTTTTTTCACATAATGAGAATTGCATGTTCATGGTCTTTCGAGCCTCTAAACACGGCAAACTAGCCTCACTGCATCATTGTGAGCAAGGATGATAATTTCTAGTTCGCAGGCAATTAATTATGTTGTGGTTTATAGGGAAACGATTAGGGACTTTCGTGCATCTAACCATTTAACTTAACTTAGCCTCGCAACTACTTCTTCGAGTGGTGATGTGATAATCCTATGTTGGTCTCTTAATAACCCCCGTTTATCGACCAAGCAAGGTGTTAGGTATATTTCTATCCTAACACGAAATTATATCGTGAGATACAAACATGCTTCTTACATTCTCATGTCCTTACCTAGGTAATTCTTTCTCAAGCAATTGCCCAAGCAAACGTATATGTTTTCATGGTGATCAATCATAAAAACAACCAACAATCCAGAATGCAAGACGAAAACAACAATCAATAACTTAATTCCAAAACAATTTCATAAAATCAAAATCATAATTCATGGCTTCAACCCTAGAGGAAGGGTTCTTGACATTCATGTTCGTAAAACTACAACTAACTACTACTAACCTAACATACTTACATGAATTTGGTAGATGAGAAGGGACTTTGCCAAACCCTAGATGAGTTCTCCCACTTCTCCCTTCACTCCTAGGTAGTTTTCCGGAATAAAATCGTGACAAAATGGTTTTAGGAGCTAAGGGACCTATTTATAATAAATGAGAAACGTGCACAATTTAGCCTGTCGTGGAATGGCTCTGTGTCACGGAGTGTATCGCGGAGCACTGCCTCCGTGACGCGGAGGTAATGCAGAGGCACACTGGAAATCAACAAATATCGACTCTAGGCAGCCCTTTGCTGCAATGCCCGGCGTGGTACGCTGCTCAAGCAGCGCGATGGCATGCTGCTGGCGCGTAGCTGGCACGGCGTGGCACGGCGCTGGCGCGCAGCTCCCTGCATGCTGCCTTCTTTCGTGCGCCTGGCATAGGCGTGGCACGGTGCTAGGCGTGGCACACGTATAGCGTGGCACGTTGCCTGGCGCGGCCAGCCTTGCCAATGTATGCTTCTTTGCCGGCTTTCGCCATTTGCTCCCGACTCCATTCCTCTATTTCACCAACTTATGAATTAGTTTCTCAAAATCCTTGAAACCTACAAAACAAGGACTAATCATTTTGGTTAGCACATATATTCACATTTATATAGAATCACATGAAAATGTATAAAATAACTTAGATAAACAAGACTAAATTAAGGTATAAAGCATCACTCGGGCATGCTATTTTTGCCTGAGATCATTTATGAATTCTTAACTTATAATTCCATTATTTAGAATCACAAATCTTATTTCAAGTATGTATGATTTCATGATTTGGGCAAGCCCATATAAAGTTAAGTATGTTTATCATGATATTAGCCAAGGCTTACAAGATCAGTTTAAAGAGATATATGGAATCAAGACTCCCCAATATAAAGATGCAAACTATGTTTTGAGAATATTATTATGAGTAATACGCATGTTTTGGGAGTAGTGCTAGCACCGAATAGGCTAGGGATTTCAAGGACCCCAGTCTCTGAACTATGCACCAATGTAGGATGTATTCTTATTTAGGAACTCTCAAGAGTGTTTCCCCCCTCCGAGGACACACCCGTGATATCACACCTTATTCGTCCTCTTCCCTGGCAAGGCTTAGGACAGCTCTCCTCTATGTAGGAAAGACGTTGGATCATCATGCTCTTGTAAGTGATAGTCTTCGGTTAAGACAAGCATTTATGTTTTTAGATACTTGTGTTCATGTCCTATGATACTATGTTTTATAGCATATTGACCTATTGATCAGTTTGATTTTTCACTTATATTTTCAAGTACAGCATGCTATATGATTTCTACTTTCAAACCTTGGGTCATTATGTTCAGTTTATGATGAATACCTTACAGTATGTATATTTCAGATATATGGCTTTTAGCATATAGCCCTTACTCATAATCTATCTTGATTTACATGCATAATATCATACTATAGCTTTACTAGCATGTTTTACATTCTCTACATACTCAACACATTTAAAGTATTCACCGTATACTCTATGCTATATCATCTCATGACATAGGTTCGGGTGATCCATCCCAGTCTCACCGATAGTTCGCTCCTGACCAGTCCAGCTCTATCCTCACTTGGGTGAGTACTTATTTTTTGAGGACGTTATCAGCTTTATGTTTTTACCATATCTTTCAATTTTAGATGTAGTGATCTAGTTGGGGGTGTTGTCCTAACAGCTCGTCGTGGTAGCAGAGGCTCTTTAGATAATTATGTATAGACAATTCAACGTTATTGACTTGTGTTTACTCTTTGGTCCTTATTATACGCAGACTTCCGCTTATATCATGCTCATGTTTTACTTTTTCTTCCTAAGGCTTTTATCATGATATGTATGTACCATGGGTTAGCGTGGAGCCATTCATGGTTCTAGTTCTCGTGTCTCGGTCCGGTGTCTCAGCTTGGGTCGTGACAAACTTGGTATCATAGCAAAGGTTTAGGTGTGTCCTCGGGTATCTAAAATATGCATTAGGTAGAGTCTTTTCCATGGGTGTGAAGCACGCCACACTTATGGTGGAGAGGCTATGAGATGTTTTAGGAAAGTTCCCTTCTTTCATGATCTAAGTCATGCGATGAAGTACCTCTCCACTCCTCTAACTCATGCTAAACGTGTTTGCAGAAATATTCCTCCACGCTGAGTCAATGATAGAAGAAGTAGCAACAGAAATGGCCATGGAAATGAAAACGGAGATGGCTATTAGCAAGCCCCACCAGCTCCAGCGGATCCCTTACCTGAGCAGGTTACTCATGTCGAATTCAGGTCAGTATTTCAAATGTTGGCCCAAGCTATAGAAGCCTAGGTCAATTAGCAGGTAGTGACCTATGTCAACCAAAATGGGAATGTAACAACGACGAGAGTGCGAGACATCCTAAGGATGAACCCACTTGAGTTTCTTAGGCCAAAGGTGGATGAGGACCCACATGAGTTTATAGAGGAGGTTCAAAAGATCATCCAGATTATGGGTGTGACTGGAGAGGAGAGTGCATACTTAGCCTCCTATCAGCTGAAGGAGGTTTCTCATATATGATTTCGTTAGTGGAAGGAGAGCAAAGGAGTTGGTGTGATTCCCATTGGTTAGGATGAGTTTGTTACTGCTTTCTTGGATATATTTTTTCCTCGAGAGTTGAGAGAGGCAAAAGCAGCCAAGTTCGTCAATCTAAAGCAGAACAACATTACTGTCCATGAGTATGTCTTCAAGTTTACCTAGTTATCCAAATATGCATCAGAGATGGTGGTAGATTTGAGGGCTCGTATGAGCAAGTTCATGAATGGAGAATTGTCCGATGCATGAATTAGAGTTAGTAGCTGTGGTGTTTGCTTTGAAGATTTGGAGACACTATTTGTAAGGGGTACGCGTGGATGTATTCATGGACCATAAGAGCCTTTAGTACGTGTTCACTCAGAAGGACCTGAATTTGCGGCAAAGGAGATGACTAGAGCTTCTCAAGGACTATGACATGAGTGTCCTTTATCATTTGAGCAAGGCTAATATAGTGGCAGATGCTCTTAGTAGGCTGTCCATGGAGAGTGTGTCTCATGTAAAGAATGGAAGAAAGGAGTTGGTGAAGGATGTCCACAGGCTTGTTCATTTATGGGTTCGCTTTACAGATTCGACAGATGATGGTGTTATTTGTTAGAATGGGTCAGAGTCTTCATTGGTGACGAAGGTTAAAGCAAGGCAAGATGAGAATCCTATCCTAGTGAAACTAAAGGAAGCTGTTTGAAATCAGAAAGTGGAGGTTTTCTTCTAATGGGGAGATGGTGTACTCCAATATCAGGGCTGATTGTGTGTTCTGATTGTATATGACTTATAGAGAGGATGTGAGTGAGGCTCATGGCTCTCGGTACTCTATCCATCCAGGTAAAACAAAGATGTACCGTCATCTACAGGAAGTGTATTGGTGGAATGGCATGAAGAAGGACATATCAGAGTTTGTGGATAAGTGTTTGAATTTCCAATAGGTGAAGGTCGAGCATCAGAGACCTGGAGGTATGCTTCACGACATCAGCATCCCTACTTAGAAGTGGGAAGAGATCAATATGGAATTCATCATACGCTTGCCTCGTACATGCCAATAGTATGACTCTATATAGGTGATTATGGACAGGTTGACTAAATCAGCCCATTTCTTATCGGTCAAAACTACTGATTCAGCTGAGGATTATGCCAGATTGTACATTCAAGAGTTGGTTCAGTTACACGGAGTTCCTTTTTCCATCATCTTAAATAGGGGTACTTAGTTCAACTCTCAGTTTTGGAGATCGTTTTAGAAAGGGCTTGGTACACAGGTAAAGCATAGCACAGTTTTCACCGGCAGACAGATGGTCAGGCTGAGTGGATCATTCAGACTCTTGAGGACATGTTTAGAGAGTGTGTGATTGATTTCAAGGGAATTTGGGATGACCACTTTCCTCTTATCAAGTTTATCTCCAATAACAATTATCACTCCAGCATTCAAATGGCTTCATTTGAGGCTATTTATGGGCAGAGGTGTAGGTCAATTATTGGATGGTTTGAGGTAGGTGAGTCTAAATTTATAGGACCTGATTCAGTTCATGGGGCTATGGAGAAAGTTTATCTTATTAGGGAGGCTGAAAACAGCTCAGAGTCGTCAGAAATCTTAAGCGGATGTTAGAAGAAGAGCACTTGAGTTTAAGGTTGATGATTGGGTCTTTCTGTAGGTGTCTCCCATGAAGGGAGAGATAAGGTTCGGTAAGAAAAGAAAGCTTAGCCTGTGATATGTCAGCTCTTATAGGATTCTGAGGCAAGTTGGCAAGGTGGCGTATGAATTTGAGCTACCAGCAGAGTTAGCTTCGGTACATCCAATTTTTTCATGTATCTCTGTTGAAGAAGTGCATTTGTGAACCAGCCTTAGTTGTTCTGGTAGAAAGAATTGGTGTGAAGGATAGGCTTACTTATGAGGAGGTTTTAATTAAGATCCTTGATCATTAGGTTCGAATGTTGTGGAATAAGGAAGTAGCTTCAGTTAAGGTTTTGTGGAGAAATTAGTTTGTTGAGGGAGCTACGTGGGAAGCCAAAGTAGAGATGATGGTGAAATACCAGCATCTTTTCCCTTCCGACTTAGTTCCAGCATGAGGTACCATTTTCCCTCTTAGTACTCTATTCAATTTCATGTCAAGTTTATGTTTCTAAGCTTCTTTGAAGTCATTGCATGCATGTATGCTTTATGAATTCAGTTCAGTCATGTATATCAGTCCGGAGTCAATCACTCCATCAGTTTCCAGCTATGGTTGTTCAATTTTGGGATTGCAGCTCTTTCCCCGACCTTTCAGTATGCTTAACCTACATTCAAGGATGAATGTTCCCAAGGGGGAGATAATCTAACACCGCAAAAGTCCCTAAGATCAGACTCGAGGGTTGAAATGAAAAAAATAGGCAACTCTACACCGGGTGATGTTGGGCATATTTCTATGCCTATTTTCCATATTTTTCCCATCTTTTACCTTATTTTGAGTTCATAATCCTTAGTAAATGCATAAATTCATGTGTTTGTGTGTTTTGTAAGCTAATAAGTGATTTGAGATGTTTTGAGCAGGAAACCAAGGAAAGCGAACCCAAATTAACCCAAGGTATGAAGATTTGAGAGTGTGATAAGAAGGACCTGGGGCTATGGCTGGCGCCGGGTGCCAGGTCCCAAACATCAGAAGATTGTGCACCAAAGTTAAGGCTATGGCTGATGTCAGGTGCCAAGTCCCAAGCTGCAGAAGATGTTTCATTCAACACCTTGGTGAGATGAGAGTCGCGGAGCCCTAGAAGCATTCCAAACTTAGCGAAATTTCCCAAAATTCTGGTGCTAAGGATGGAGCTAGGCGCCAGAGAGGTTTGAGAGCCAAGAAATTTAACTAATACTCGGGGTCTATGAGTGGCACCCGAATGATCCAAACGAGTTAAAATTTGGCTAACTCCTTGGTGCTATAAATGGGGCTGGGCACCGGGAGCTAAACTTCAAAGGAAACTTGAGCCCAACATGGGGCTATGGAGGGGGCGGCATGCCAGACCCATTCTGGGATGAAATTTGCTGATTTTAAAGCCAAGTACTTGAGGGAAGAATCATCATTTGAAGGCTCAACCATCAATATAGCGTCTAGGTCATTTGTTAGCAATCTTGGGATCACTTTAACATTACGTATCTCATTTATGGAGGGTTGTAACACAGACTGGAAGGAGAGACAAGTTTCTACATAGGTTTCTTTTTTTCTTTATCATTTTAACTTTGAATGATGATGATTGTGTCTGTGTTTTTCCACTTGTCTATGAGCGGCTAAACTCATACTCTAGGGTATTAGCCATGGTGGATGGTTGAAGTTTGAAAGACTGATTTATGCTAGTTTTGGTTCTTCTTTAATGGTTGTTTATATTTACTTTTTATAATTTCTTGTTTACAAGGCTGATCATCTTGTAAGTAAATCTGTTGGCTTTCGGTTGAACTTGGGAATGTGAACCGAAAGGGTTAAAGGTAAATATAAAAAAGAAATTCAAAGACCCTTGAACCCATTGGTGAGAGGATAGAAATTTTTGAGGATAGGGATATACTCTTCAACCCTGTTTAGTTGAAATACAAGTAGGCATAACCATCATTTTATATTTCTCCTACGACCATAAGGATGTAGGTGTTAGGGTTCATGAGATAGTTCTTGGATGCTCAGGATAGTGACAAGGAATGAGATAGTAACTTGCAACTATCAATCATAGGAAGAATCTTTATAGTGTAATCACATCTTGAAAACTCAACTTGAAGCAAAAGTGCCATTTCCCTAGATTTTCATCATCATCTGAGGTAAAACCAAGTTGTCAATAGCTTTAGTTAATTTTATATTTAAAGTTTTTAGTAGTTTAATTCTCCAAACCATTCCCCATTTCAACTGTTTGATAGAATAGCGAAATAAAGAAGAAACTTTAAATGATTGAGTTAACAAGTCTCTGAGGGATCGATAATCGGAACTTCCAATCTTATATAACTTGACAACCACATGCGCTTGCGTGCACTTGGGTGACATCAAGTTTTTGCTTCCATTGCCGGGGACTTGAATATTGTTTGATTGTTTGTAGGTTAGGATTTTATTCCGCTATTCTGTATTTTATATTTGTTTATTGTTTTTCTTTGTGAAGTTTATAGGGTTGTGTGCTCAGTGTATACCAAGTATAAGAGGTCAAGAATCACTTTTGGCTTCTTTCGATCCTAAAATTGAGAGAGCCTTTCGAAGGTTAATCGTGGAGAATAATAGAAGGCACAGGGCAACAATCAGGAGAGGGTTGCAGTGTTGAACTTTGCTAGGACGAACTTGGAGAATGTTTCTAAAGTGATCGTCAAGCCATCCATCACTGGAAATTTTGAGTTGAAGGAAGGGACCGTGCGGTTGGTCCAAAACACTTGCCAATATCAGGGTAAGCAACATGAGGACCCCCACAGGCATCCGATGACATGTGTGGAGCTGAGTGAGAATTTCCACTACTAGAACATGTCAGATGAATATGTAAAACTGATATTGTTTCCATTCTCGTTGATTGGTGAAGCCAAGGAGTTGCTTCAAAATGAGCCAGCAGGTTCCATCACCACATGGGAGGCTCTATCCAAGAAATTCATCAACAGGTTTTTCTCTTAGAGGAGAACCAAGGGGTTGAGAGGGAAGATCTCCAGGTTTGTGCAGAAAGATGGTGAAACCTTAGCTCAAGCGTGGGAACATTAAAAGGTCTATTTAAGAGATTGTTTGCACCACATGCAGCCCAAGGGGATAATTAGGCATAACTTTATGGAGGGTCTAAAGCCTGAGTCAAAAATCTTGCTTGACGCTACTGTAGAGGGACAAATCTTGTCCAAGAGCTATGATGAAATTGAAGCTATTTTGATCTTATGTCAACGGGAGTCAAGACTATCAGGACTCAGGTAGAGGATTCACAACAACCAAGGTGCCTGAAAAGCTCGAAGTAGATGGTGTCGCAGTAATCAGAGTAGACATTAGCCAATTGGTGAATGTGATTAGCAAGCCTATGACCACACCAGAAAGAAGCCAAGTACAACAAGTACATCAGGTTCAGACCCCACCATCATCATGTGAAGAATATGGAGAATGCCACATATATTCATTTTGTCCACTAAACCCCGAATCTGTATATTTTGTGGGACAACAAGGTCGTGGTAGAGGTTTTGCAAGTAATAGCTATAACCAGGGGTACCAGAATGCATCCAATCCCTCACGATAAGGAATCAAAACTTCCAAAAGCTCCAGAATAATTATCCAAGGCCTCAGGGCCAATAGCCAGGCAATTCTCTTGAGGAGTCAATGAAGTAGTGGATGGTTCAACAAACTTAGGTGGTTAATGAGATGCAAAATTTAATCCATGAGCTTGAGAGATAAATGGGGTAATTGGCTCTACAGCAGACTAACAGACTACAGGGTGCACTTCCAAGTAACACCGAGAAGAACCCTAAGGAAAATGTGAGTGCAATCTCTTTGCGCAGTGGTAAAGAGCTGGGTAAGGTGATCCCCAAAGAAAAGAAAATTGATGATGAGCAGGTTGTGAAGTCCAAGAGTGAGTTCGGTGAGTCAATAAACTCACAACCAAACGTTATAGTAGCCAGACCACCGCCCTATTTCCACAAAGGTTTAAGAAGCAGAAGGAGGACTCAGCCTGCCATAAATTTCTTGATGTGTTGAAATAGGTACATATTAACTTACCATTGGTGTAGCTTTTGAAGGAAGCTCCGAAGTATTCCAAGTACCTGAAGAACATTTTGTCCAATAATAAGAGGTTAATGGAGTTTGAAACTGTGGCTCTCACGAAAGAGTGCAGTTCTCAGGTTCAAAAGAAAATTCCTAAAAAGCTGAAGGACCTCGGGAACTTCACCCTTCCAGTGGTGATTGGAAATAAGGAAGTAGGTTCTGCGTTGTGTGACTTGGGAAGCATTAATCTGATACCTATAACTCTACTCAGAACTTTGGGTTTAGGTGATCCACGTCCTACCATACTGATTTTGCAGCTTGTAGACCGATCTCTTGTATATCTTGATGGAATAATAAAGGACATCTTGATAAAGGTAGGACCTTTCATCCTACTGGTGGATGAAATAGTTCTCCTCATTTCAGAGAGAGGATGTTTAGCCATCGCCAACGCTGTCATACAGGTAAAGTCGGGCAAGATGTATGTTAGGGTGGATGGTCAGGAGACAGTTTTTGAGGTGTTTAGAGCAGCAAGGATGCCTCCTCTATGAAGACTTAGTAGTTAAGCTGGCTATAGATCCTGTAGGGTGCAATCAGTTAGTTGAGCAGTGTGTGCAGAATGAGCGTTTATTAGATTGTTAGTTTGGTCAATGTTTCACCTGAATGAAGGAGGGAAAGTGATAATAGTCATGTCGTGATATTAAATCAGGCGTTGCATGGGAGGCAACCCATGACTGTCATTCCACGACTATAACTAAGGCGTTTTGTGGGAGCCAACCCATCTTTCTAATATTTTTTTGCATTTTTTTCTTTTTTTGTAGAGACGAACAGAGCTTTGGAGGAACGAAGAGCTTAAAAATGAGTTGAAAAAGTTAAAGTCTGGGTGAGATACCTGGCATGGGGCGCTAGGTGTTAAACTCCAGATGAAAAAAATCTATTAGGTTGGTGCTTTGGCGCACTGCGCCAGCCCTAGTCCTCGAAGAAATTTTTTTTCTAAGTAAGTGGGGCTATGGGAGGGGCGACCCGCCGGGGGTGTTATGACCGAAAATTCTTTGGTCAAATGGGTCAATGTTGACCCATAGACCTTAAAATTAACAAACACCCATGCCCTATACCTTTATTTAAAGTTCCCATTCATTCTTTTTCATTAAAAAGTTGAAAAACATAAAGAAAAAATTCTCTCCCCTCTCCCTCACTAACCCGTAACTCCCTTCCCGTTTCCCCTCCACTGTTGTCTTCTCCAAGGTTTGGTGAAGTTCCTCTCTCCAACTCAAGTAAGTATTTCTCTTCTCTCTTGTTTAGGTAATGTTAAAAGCATGCTCCTGCACCCTTCCTCCTCAAGATTGAAGACCCAAATCACCATTGTTGGTGAAAGCTTATGTTTCATATTGTGGGATTCATGAGCTTTAATTCATTACATTCATCCATGGTAATGTGTTATACTTGTTGGGTTAATTATTTTTTGTTGAATATAATGATTTGAAGTTGTGGTGATGAATGTGGATGGTGAATCAAAATTCATGAAGTTCGTGGGTAGATGCATTGATTGAAGAGAGAGAAAGTACATAGTTTTAAATTCTTGAATAGGAAGAATCTTGAGTTGTAGACAATTCATGTTAATTAATTATGGATGGTAGTAAATTTGTTGTTGGTTGTTGAATGAATTTAATGTAGCTACTTCCATGTATGAGTTACTTGAATTGTGAATTGAAGGAGGAAAGTAAGAAGGATGGCCAAAGTGAGGCATTCTTGAGAAGCTAAAAGTTAGGGGAGAGTTGAAACAAAATTCATGAACTTGGTTGTAGTGTAGAGTTAGTGAATGAATTAGGATTGTTGATATTGGATGATGATAGGAGAAGTCTTGAGTACCTTATTGGACAAAGTCTCACTAGTACACTAGCGAATTAAGTGTGGAGTCAATTTTCCACCTTAACACTTAATTAGTTAGCATTGTTATTCATGAACTAATCTTGTAAAGTTCATGATTTTTGATTGGCAGGTGTCATGGCATCGAAGGGAAAGGAAGTTGTGAGTGTTCACCCAAGCCTCAAGAGGCCCCGAAAAGGCACAAAGGGAGCTAGTTCATCCGCATCCAAGGATGGCCCTGCTAGAGGACTTGGAGCAAATGCTGAAGAGCCTCATGTGCTAACATGGTTCAACACACAAAAGGAGCCCAAGTATGCTTCTGAAAATTGGATTGATGAGGGCCACCTTGCACTTGAGTTCCCGACTATCTGAGATAAGGTCTGTGAATTGGGAGTTGGATACATCTTTGTTGAGCCGGAGGAGTGCAGCCTCACATTGGTGAGGGAGTTCTATGCAAATTGGGACACGTCATTTGGAGAAAGCACCTAAGTAAAGATAAGGGGTCAGGTGGTGTGGTTCACTCACAAGAGGTTCAATGCTTTCCTTAGCACACCTGAGGTAGACTCTTTAGAGTACTTTATATTGCTTAAGAAGCCTCCTTACCATGACATCCGTCACATACTATGTGGTGAGCACTCATCCGCCCGTTGGGTAAGGACCACAAGGGAATTCACTCCACACTTGCGTTCTCCTACTTGAACAAGGAGGTGAATGTTTGGGTGAAGTTAGTTTGTGTCATGTTTCTTCCTGGGACACACATGTCGGACATCACTAGAGAGTGGGTTGTGCTGGTATACATGCTTATGAAAGGGATAGTAATCAACTTGTAAGTGCATTGCTTTGATGTCGCCAAATTACACCTCGTAATAAGATATAAAGAGGTCGATGTTCAAATATAGAACCCAACCAGGGTTAGGGTCAAATCCCATGAGGAATATGGTGAGGACCTCAGTTAATGCATTTAGCTAGTACGATTGGCTTACTTATTTTCCTAAGGGGGAAATTGTAACAAGAAATAATGAAAAAAATAGTAGAGAGTAATGAGTAGATACTTGATTTAAAATTGATTGTATTCAAAGAGTGAGTTAACTAGGATTATGTTCCCCATGACTTCATAACCACAAGGTGTTTTATACTAGTGATCTATTTCGGTGTTTAACATGAAATATCGGTAAGTTAACTTTACCTAAATGGTTGATCCCTTACTTAGATGATTTTTACCATGCAACTTGATCCATATGAAAATGTATACTCGATTAACCCTTACACTTGCTTTCGGATTAACTATTCCCAGAAACGGTCAAGATATTAAATGAGGGTTGATAGCCTCAAATCTCCATTGTTAATCCCTTTTTACATCCATTACCCCCTTGATTCGGTGAGTAAGAAGAAGGCAAACTCCAACCAACCGTTAAGAAGCAATTAAAACGAAGGGAAAAACAATACATGCATAAATCCTGTTCAAGATTCACTAAGTATTTTTGCCTATGTGCATTAATTCGTCATGGTTTCCACAACCCTAGTTATGGGTTTAGCTACTCATTCTTGAAAAATGACAATTAAGAATTGTAGAAGAAGTCATAATTGTAACTTATAGTAATTCATAGAAGAAACCACACATCTTGAATAAGTCAACAAGAATCTAAGATTAATACTTCAAAATTGTTTGAATCCCCAAATTCAAGAACAAAATTATGAAAATTGTTTCTTGAACTCTAATGTTGATCAACAACCATGAACAATATAGTAAAAATCGTAAGAAAAGTATAAAATGTAAAATAAAACCAAAAAAAAAATTTATAGACATAAAACAAATCCTTTCCTAAATCAACTTGATTTCTGGTGTCGGCAGGTACTCTTCAACGACCAATTGGAGTGTTTGTTGGTCCAGTCATTGTTCCCCTCAGAATTATCTTATTTGTAGGCATCCAGCTTCAAACAATGGCTTGTTGTGAGATCCTACAAGCCATTAATTCTTTCCAATGCTTCCCGGCCTCCTGAACATGGTCTCTGATCCTCGGAGTATAGGTGATCAAGATGACCCGTCCTTTGATGACACAGTCCATTCTATCTATCCATAGAATGAGGCCTTCTCTAATCACTCTTCTATGATCCATGCCACGATCAGATAGGACGGCTCGTTATAAGATCATACGGTCTATTGGATCCATCCGTTGAATGAGACTCATTTTGACGTCCTCTCTTACTCATCCCATGATCGAATAGGACGGTTCGTTTTATGCTCCTATGGTCTGTGGGTTTTAGCCATTGATTGGCAATCTACTTAACCACTTCTATGAATTAGATGCAACGACTTCCTGGGATGGCCTGTGGTAAGGAACAATAGTTCGTAGTAAGGCTCTTCTAAGGCACTCTTCCCCTTTTACTGTTCTTTTCTCAGTTTTAACTCCCACGACATGTTTTAACCCCAAAACTACCAAAACGTGTCATATCCACATAAATGTACCTAAAGTCATGCACATTCACGGGGTTTTATGCGTCTCTAGTGCCTTAAAATCATGGCACATCAATACCCTCAACTTAGCATGTTTGCATGTCCTCAGATAAACAAAACAAAATCAACCCATGACGCTGTTTAACTGGAGAAAACCTAGGAGATGCATAGCAGTCCAAACTCACAAAGCATACAAGTTGTCACTCAATCAAACTCCCTCCTACAATGTTTAAAATAGAATCTGGTGTGATGACTCAGCACTTCTCAGCATGACACAATAGGATCAAAGGATGGCATCATATTATCACTACACAACCAAGCACACACAACTAACATTTCTCCTAGGTACACTTGCAATCAACCAATGCAATCACGTGCCCTCACCGCAAAGAAGTCCCCCCCCCCCACATATATATGTGATCATGACAATGTTTTATCTTGGGACTGGGTAAGAACTCACTCGCTCTCACAAAGAAATTCTAACTGTGCACATACAATACCATAAGCTTGCCTTTACTTTCAATACCTTGGGTTTCAGACGGTTGAACTAGGATCACTATAGGACTTTTTTCAGCTTTTAATGTACGCTCAGGGTTGGGTATGATAGATATGGGAATAGTAACTTAACCCCCCTTGGCACTACACTGGCTTTGGCTCCACTTAACCTCTTTTTTACTTCTCTCCCTTTTTCCTTTGCTTTCCTTTTCTTTGTCTTTATTTTACAACTACATGTGCATTTTTCCTCCTTTCAAGCATCTCTTTCTCTCTTTGCCCCTTTATTTTTTATTTTTAATTTTTTTATGCGGCCCGTACCCGCATTTTTTTTGCATTACTCAATTATTTCCCACCCTACTCTTCTTATTCACCCCTATAATAGCTACCCTTAACTTAGCAATTTTCCGAAGTTGAGGTTCACAGTATCCAAGGAGGGACCAGGCAAAAACAGATTCATTATAATCACAATAGGAAGGTGAATTGGCTAGACAATAAAAAGGGTCAATTTCGGCTCAAAAGTGGGATCAAAGGATACTTAACTCCATTTGGTAGCTCATTTTAAGCTAGAGTGGATTACTCATTAAAAACGGTCTATGATCCTTTCCTAATCTCCCCTCCTATACCTCGGTATGACTAACTAGGCAAGTTCTAGATTGACACGCACAATAGAACTAACTATATGCCTCACTCACAAAAACACTTGATTGCATTGATAGTTTCCAACTACCAGGTTCATGCACAACTTAGGAATTAATTGTCCTAGCGATACCTATGATGCCATACAAAGAGCCACACTTGTCACGCCTCATAGCACATGTATATTCACACAAAAGCATTTAGGAGGGGTATCATTTTAACATACATCACAAAATCATTTCATCATATGCTTTATTTGACTACTCTTATGCCTCTTATTTTTTTTCCAGCTAACCAACAAGATAGAGAAAAACAAAAACCTTAAACATGTCGGTTCTACTAGATAAAGAATACCCAAGTGAAAAGACATCTAGTAAGAAAAAACCTCGGGTTATGTTCAACAAAAATCTGCCGTTTCTACTAGATAAAGAACACCCAAGGGAAAAGACATCCGGCAAGAAAAACCCTCGAGTTGTGCTCAACAAAAATCAAGTACTATCTCACCCCCATCAAAAAAGTCATGCGGCGTACTCAATGCATTTCAAAAGTAAAACATGGGAATAGGGCCTAGGCATCCTAGACGCTTGTGGTCTGGTCAACAGAGGCTGCAGACGCAATCCTAGAATCCTCAGCAGCTGGAGTCTCAGTCACAACTCCAGCCTTTGAAGCAATGGCACTGGTTGTGGCTTGTGCATTCTCTGAAGCTGTCGGCACCTTTCACCCTCTCCTGTATCTCTCTCTCCTGCGCATCGCAGTGTGTCAACTATCTTTGAGGGCATCCTTCAATGCTTATTTTTCCTTCTTTTATTTTCTTCTTTCCTCATCCTCCACTCCCTCGATAGCCCGCTTCTTTTTTCTTTTTTTCACGTGGGGTCGGCTCGAGGTCAAAGAACTAAGGGATCTCTACATTTAGGTCCTCCTCAATCACTGACAAAGCCTGGGTGGTAATAGTGGAGTCAGTCTGGATGACAACTCTACCATGGAGGCTCTCAATGTTGTTAGCTCTCTCTCCATCGCATCCCAGTCTCGGGTCTGAGCATTAGATCGGAATTGGTTGAGGATACCTCAAAACCATCCAATCTTATATGTAACCCCCATGTTGTATCTTCTATCTCCTTTTTTACTCGTAGCTTGACTTGCTCGAGCAACATGTCAATCTTCCACTCAGCAATTGTCAATCTCTTGACCATCTTTCTCGTATCAATATTTAGGACCAGCAAGTACACAGTGGGAATGGACTGTGCTGTGCTACCTGATGGAATAGAAGTTGTAGCTACGACATCACCGGCTTGAGTGGAAGGAAAGTCCATGGACTACTCAGCTTGGCTAGATGTATCACTCTACTTACCTCGGCCTGGTGCACTCTTAATCAATCTTGTTCCACCAGATAGAACTCGGACCCGGGCGACGGATTTAACTTATCCTTAATCAATGTTGTGTTTGTCGTCCTGATGTTAGTAATTAAATAATCAATATCTGGAAAGACAGGCACTCTAGACTCCATGCATAACTGGTAAACCAGGCTCGGGAATATAAGCGTAGTGTGATCCTTGACCTCCAACTCCCGAATCTCTGTGGCAATAATTCGGGGATGTTCATCAAGTATTCAGACATAATGCATTCCACCAAAGCTACCTTATCCACACTCAAAACATTTTCATTCACTATAGGTGTGAGCCGATGTCGAACAATTGACCACCATGACTTCGCCAAGAAGTTCAGGAAGCACTATAGATTAGTTTCCTGCCAGTGACCCCCCATTCTGCGTCATCCTTATCCTCTGTAATAATATTATCCATCCACCGAAAATGCATCAACTTATCCTCGGTGCTCAATTTCCTAATCCACTTTATTTCCTCCATTCGATGGTCATACTCAATAGTTTAGGTCAGCACTGTATAGTCACCACCCATCAAGACCCAGGTGATGGTCCGCTCGAATATGTCAACTGGGATAGCTCTCACCCAAAGAGAGTCTAGTACAGGCTCCTTCTTAATTGCATTTTTTGAGGGTGTCTTTATTTCCAGGGTGCAACAGTAATTTTTGTAGAACACATGCACCATCTACATGATATATTTTCCCGAAATCTTGGCAATACAGTGCATGTTATAGCCTTCGAAGAGCCTTTTTAGCTGTGGAACTCATTCAGGGCATTGATCCGGATCTTGGGCTCCTCTTGAATACTGTGGCTGGGGTTCCCTTTGTCATTGAGAGTGAGCCCATCATAATACACATCTCGAGAAGCCCTGTACAAACCATCTTTTGCACCTTGCTTCTGGTGTGGTAGCTAGGTCAGAGTTCTGCACCTACTTGCCAGATTTCTCAGCAGCACTCTTCTTATCACCTGACTCCTCTGCCTCAGTATCATCATCCCCCAACTCCTTAGCATCATCATTGCCGTCCTCTACATAATCTACAGAAGGGTCTTCACCATCATACTCAGCCTCTTCTCCTCCATTTACAGATTGGGAAATGGAGAAATAGCCGCTTGAGCTTCCTGGGCTTGGGATTTTGCCCTAGTGGTAACCAACATCCTTAACCTTAACTAGATGAAACATGTAGCCCTTAGAAATCACCTTCATGTCCTTAATATAGGAAATAAATTGACCTACTAGTACCGCTGAACTACCCTTCCACTCCAACACTGACTCACCCAGAAAACAAAATTCCACCGTACGGGTCTTACAATTAATTAAAGCATAACATGCTAACAACCAGTCCATGCCAAGAATAATGTCAAAGTCAGTCATGGCTAACTCTACGAGGTCTGCAGAGGTAACCTTATGCAACACAGTGACCAGGCATTCTCTATATTCTTGTCTAGCTTCACCGAATCACCAACAGGGGTCAAAACTGAAAACGGTTCTGACGAGGTCTCAGGACTCACTCCAAGGCTACTAGCAATGTAAGGAGTCACGAAAGACAAGGTAGCTCCTAGATCTAGCATGGAATAAACATCAATATGAAAGACACGAAACATAGCAGTGACCACGTCAGGGGAAGTCTCCTGCTCCTGGCGTGAGTCATGGGCGTAGAATCGATTTTGGCGTTGTCCGCCACCTCCACTAGTCGATGCTCCCTATGGAGCGGAACGGGCTGGACTTACTGCTGTCCTGGTGGTCTATGAACGACCCCTATCATCACCCTGTCTAGCATATGGGCACGCTCGATGCATGTGCCCAGATCTACCACACCCGTAACAGACATCTAAACCGAGCAGGCACTCCCCAGTTTGACTTTTGCCGCACTTCCCGCAAGCTGGAGAGGTATACTCTAATTGGGTTCCCCTCTGATCCCTCGACCCTGAAGCCTTGCTCCTTTGATCACCCTTGGGTCTGGATGGAACACTAGTTGATGATGGTGCTAGGGCTAGTGATTTCTGTTGAAACTGTGGACGGTAACCACCGCCGACCTCTGATGCGAAAACCCACGGCTATCCGTCTAAGCCCTCTTTGCCTCCCTCTCCCTCGCATGAGCTACCTCCATCTGCTGGGCGTACAACACTATGCTAGGAAATTCCATATCTTGGTGAAGCATGGCAGTCCTACAATCCTTGTCTAAATAACTGGCCACACCATGAACAAATTGGCTCACCCATGCCCTCTGATCCATCACTAACTCTGGGGTGTACTTTGACAAACGAGTGAACTCGAGCGAATACTCCAACACTGCCATCTTTCCCTGCTTGAGGTTCACAAACTCTGCTGTCTCAACTACCTTATCTCCAAAGGGAAGAACCTATCGAGAAAAGCCATGTGGAACTCATCCCAACTGATAGAGCCTTCTCTCGCTGTCCTGCTGTCCTTCCATTGCATGTACCAAATATGAGCTACCTCTTTTAGCTGATAAGAGGCCAAGTCCACACACTCCCCATTTGTCATCCCCATAACCTGAGTGGCTTTCAAGATCCCTTCAATGAATTCATGTGGATCCTGATCCACCTTTGATCCCATGAACTCAGGAGGGTTCATCCTCAAGAAGTCTCTAATCCGAGCCGCCACTGCATTTCCATTCTGTGGGACCTGTGCAACAGCCCATTGGTTGACCTAAGCGGTCAAGGCCTACGCTAATATCTGAATAGCCGCCCAAAACTCAGCGTGGGCAACTGGCTCTGGTGCCTGGGGCTCATGAACAGGTGGGGCTTGCTTATGCCCATGGTCATTGCCACCCCCGTGGCCTTCATCATTTCCATTCCTCCTTCCGTTCATTCTTCTAGGAGCCATAATTCTACAATTGCGAATCGCACGAATTAAAAGGATGGAGAGACTTTTCATTGCACGATATAGAACATGAAAGAAGGAAATATTTCCTAAACATCTAGTAGCCTCCTCTTCATAAGTGTGGCGTGCTTCACACCCATAAAAAAGACACCCTAGGACACTCCAAACCTATTCTGATACCAAGTTTGTCATGACCCGAACGTACACCCGGATCGTAGACATGGGACAAGGGACCCCGAGAGACCCTAAGTCTACCCATAGAACATGCATACAACTAATATCATTTAAATAAGCAGAATATTAAGCATAAAACCTAGCAGAAACGTAACCATAGCATAACATTAGAAAATACTAGACGTGCATATAAGCTGAGTACTACATATTGTCTGAAAGCCTCTACTGCATATGATGGGCAGATGGGACAACATCTCCAACTAACCCGAACAATACTGAAACACAAAATAACATAAAAGTCTGTCAAACAGTCCTCAAAACATGAGGACTCACCAATAATCTAAGAGTGTAAGCTGCGATGGACTAAGGATAAGGATGAGCCTAAGATCCAGACCTTGTATCATGAAACGATACAATATAAAAATATACGGTCAGTACGTGGAATGTACCGAGTATGCAAAGTAAGTAAAACGGACTTTAAAAGTAAAATAAAATCATAAATTGTCATGGGAGAAGGACATCATGCTTGTATCATAAACTTCGTAAGAAAACATAAGGCTCAACACTTTCAAATCATTTGTAAAGCGTTCATAATCATAATCGTAAGTAACTTTATCAAAACATAACTTGAGACAATAACATAAATATAACAATGTACAAAACATGCGGAACAGTGGGAGGACTCATCATAACCGACAATATCATGGTAGAGCCTTTCATGATGCCCTAACTAACTCACTCAAGTGGGCAGAGCTGACCCTGGCATGCCAGGCGAGGGTCGTGCATTAGGCGTGATATCACATTTGAGGGGATCATTATCAATACAATATATCATTAGAAACCCACGGTGGTACATGGTTATGAGACACCGACATAGTCCTTTGAACGCTGGGCTGCTTGGTGCTAGACACAGCTCCCAAAAACATGCATATAGGCTCATACGTAAATCAATAACATCATGCATTAAGATTCATTGGATAAAATATAACATTTATCACCATTGAAACCCTTTAAAACATGCTTAGCCAAGAATCAAGGCCCTTTTTATTGGCCGACATCATAAATCTATAAATCATGTAATTCGTTTCCTAAACTGTAAATCATTCTTCAACATGTGGGCATTGCCCAATACTTTAACATATTCAATGCTTTCAAAAATATACTCATAAACATGGGAACTTGAAATCATACTTTCCCATCATCAATAAGCTCAAAATATTGAATATTCATCATAAATAATAACTTTCATGAACCTTCATAAATGGGCATTTTAGATTTAAAATGCTTGAAACATGATTTTAAGGAAAATAATATAAAACCTACCCATCATTCACAATTCAATAATTAAAACTCAATTAAATCAAACTCATAAAGAGAAATCACATTTTCATGCATTTGGGTAAAACCCCATGGAATTGAATAGGAGGATTCATGATTAAATTTGAAATTTGGGCATGAGTGTGGAAGAATTCACCCATTCTAAACCCTACATACCTGGAAGGATGAATCTACCAACTCACTGATTGCCCAAAGAGAAATTGGAAGAAGAATCCCTTAGGGAAGCTCTTGATCACCTACTAAATTTCATAAACTTGCATGCATGGAAGGGACAGACTTAGAATAGGTTTTCCCCTTCTACTAAAATGAGCTTAAAACAACGTAGTATAGGGCCTTAGGATGAAGAAATGATGGAAATACCCTTACTGATTATGCAAAAAGTTGTCCACTGGACCAAACAACGGACGAACCAATGGGCCGTTGGAAGATACCACAACCTGTAGTATCAGCCCGTGTTAAGCACTATCCCAATTGATATCTCAGAATCAAACCACAGACATACAGGACGGGTCATCCTAAGTTTCAGCAGGTCGTTCCTTCAGCCATTGTTTCCTTCTTCTAAAACTCTGCAATTCTATTCAACGAGCCTCACTATGCCTCGTTGTGAGATACAACGGGTCATGGTTCTCATCTGTCATTTCCCACTAGAGATATGGGATCCCTTACCACGACTCTTCACAAAGGGTCATTGCAAGTCGCAATGGGTCATTGCACGACCCATTAAACTCCCCAACTGTCAAGCCCATCTCCTACCACGACCACTAACAATAACTCATTGTTTCGTACAACGAGTCGTTACATCAATCATTGCCTCCATTGCCACCTGAACTCACGACTGCCAACAATGGCTTGTGGTTACATACCACGAGTCGTTGTACCTCTCGTCCTGCAACTTTTCCCCAACTTTCAGCAGTTTTGCATTTTAGCTTCCCAGGTGTACTCTTAGGCACTTTCGGGGTATTACACTTTCACCCGCTAGTCATTCACCTTCAGCCATTTTCCTTCATGATTTTCCAAATTAATTGCACCATAGGAGAATACTTGGACCACTTGAAATGGTCCCAACCATTTTGACATTAACTTGCCAAGAAACAAGTGAAGCCTATAATTAAATAACAACACCATATCTCCAGGCTAAACTCTCTTTTCTCAATCTTCTGGTCATGCTATATTTTCTTACTCATTTTGTAAATTTCTGAACTTTCATATGCTTTCAAAAGAAACTCATCTAGCTCATCAACTGATCAAGCCTCAAGTTTGCAGCATCGCTCCAATTCAAATTCAGCTTCTTGAGCACCCACATGGCTTTGTGCTCAATCTCTACCGGAAGATAAAAATCTTTACCATACACAAGCTAATAAGCAGACATACCTATAAGGGTCTTGAATGGAATCCGGTAAGCCCATAATGCATCATCCAGCTTCCTAAACCAATCTGTCCGCATAACATTCACAGTTTTCACTAAGATGGTCTTTATCTCCCAGTTGCAGACTGATGATTTGGTAATTTACCAACTCATTAGACTCAAAAACTTGAGTTTTTATTTTGTTCCCGAGTTAATTATTTGGATTTTATGCCCCTTTTTTTATTTTGTTATATGCAGATGCCTAAGTTTGAAGAAAAGAGCATAAAGGAGGAAGTGAGAATGAGCGGCGAGTCGCAGGTGTCAACAGGAGAAATGTCGGCTAAAAGCCTAATGTCACTGACTCATAGGTTGAATTCCATCGGCGGGTCACGAGTCACCAGCAGTGAGTTACCAGTTCATTCGCTGAATGACACTCAGAAATTCTGGAATTGGCATTGAATATCCGACGGTTCACAGATTGGCATCGGTGAAATGCCAGGTGAACCGCTGAAGTTCATTAGAAATGAGTGCAGAAAAAGAGAAGATACCCGTCGGTTCATGGATTTCATTGACGAACTGTCAGTACCTTCACCGGTTCTAGAACAGGCTGTTAAGGGTATAATCATTCAGCATTGAAAAGTAGATGAAAAGTACCCTACTTTTCAGGGTATAAAGAGAAAAAAAGAATTTCTATGTAGAAGGAGAAAAAGGAGAGAAAAGAAGATATAGAGATACAGAGATTGAGAGAAAATCCAAGTACATCACATCACTATTTCCTCTTTTAACTGAAGACAATCTTTTAGCTGAGGAAGGAATTTTGATTGATTTTTGTAGAAAATACTCTGCTCTATTTTCTTCTTTGGTATTATTAACATTTAGCTGTAGTTGAAGGATAATTGTGCATTTGACTTATCTACTCATATTATTTAATTTAATGATGCTATTGATGAATGTGTTTTTGAATTTCTTAACTATGAGTAGCTAAAATGATTAACTAGAGGTGTGTGATGATGAATACTTAATTGGATTGGGTATTACTAGAGTTATCTTCATAATGTTCAATTAAGTGTAAATCTATTAAATTCCCTTCAATCTATTAATGAAGATCTATTGATGATGATATGGGTCTATCTATACTTGCTTGATTGTTGCTCGGGAGAGAATAATTAGGTATTGGAAGGGAATCTAGTAGTGGGTATGGATAAGAGATTGTAAAATTAAGCTAGAAATAGCTTAAATTACTTCCTCTTTCCTAATTGACAGCTAATAGCTAGGAATAGTGAAGTTTCTAATCCAAATCAATTCGGGTTGAGCTAAATCGCGGCTAGATTTTGAGAAAACTCTAGCTAGGGGTAGTCAATAGGCTAAGAAGATGAGGCTACCTACTTCCTGAGATTATTTACACTTGTTGAACTTATGAGATGACCTGGCCTATTCTGATCTAGTTAGGATTTCATCTACAACGCACCTTTAGTATTTCACACTATTGTCAACAACTTAGCTGATCTTGTTACTTTTAGTTCACTAAATCAATTTGTGTAATTCTCTGCAAAGTTTAACCCCCCATTTTCCTTGCTTTTATATTAAATCTATATGGTGCAAGCTAATAACAATTTTTGAATTGGCGCTTGAATTTATCATTCCCTAGTCCTCGTGGGATTCGACCCCGGCACTCATCGGTTTACTTATTTTGATACTTCAACTGTGTATATTCTTTGAATTAAGAATATATTTTAGATCTTAGCAAAAATGGCGCCTTTGCCAGGGACTAGCACTTGATAATCTTATGATCGATTGTTAAGTTGAATTGGTATACACCATAGCGGTTGCTAACAATATATGGTGTATAGGTGATGACTAGTGTTAGAGAATGGTCGCATTACCCAAAGGGGTTACCTTGTGTGGAGACCATTAAGCTAGTGGACAAAATGTGGCATAGAGAGGAAAAGGACACAATGTTGCTAGTCATGATGAAGCAGATGGAGTTGTTGACAAGTTATGTGAAGGGTTTCCGTGCTAGGAATAGCCACGCAATTCAGGATTATGATGATGCCTATTATGGGAACCAAGTTTGGAACAATGTCCAGTTTGTTGGTACCAGCAGTCATGGGAGCACTGAGGTACTTCCACCTCACATGGAGAGTACTCTTGAAGTGGTGCTTGAAAAGGTGCTTGCGACTGAAAAGGGGGTTCAAGATCTATGGAGTAAACTTTTGGACCTAAAAACCAAGGTAAAGAGTCATGAGGTTATTATTCAAAAATTGGAGGAATGGATGAATGAGTTAGCATCACATATGGAGACTCTAACAGAAGAAAATAACATGGCTCCAAGGAAGGACATTATGGATAATGATGTTTTAGAGTGGGAAATGGAGTAAGAGGCTATTGAAGAACTGATCGTTGATGTTTTTTGAAAGGTGAAGAACTCGAGGAGATCAATCATGTGCATAAGGAAGTAAGAAATTACTCATTCCCACCAAGAAAGCTGGACCTTGATTTGAAGAATCGTACAACCCCTCCGTCACAGCCTTCTATTGTGTCGCCACCAAGCTAGAGCTCAAACCCTTGCCTATTCACCTCAAATATGCATACTTGGGAGAGAATGAAACGCTCCTGGTTATCATCTCAGCTTAACTTACGTCGCTATAGGTAGACAAACTTATTGAGGTGTTGAAAAGGCATATTCGAGCCATCAAATGGTCAAAGTTGATACCATTGTTATCCCTCCTAGGATTTGCACCCACAAGATCAACCTCCAAGAAAATTGCATCCCGTTAGTTGAGCATCAAAGAAGGTTGAATCCACCTATGCAAGATGTGGTCAAGAAAGAGATTATTAAATGGCTAGATGCAGGGGTAGTGTATCCCATTGCGGACAATAATTGGGTTAGCCGAGTGCAGTGTGTTCCCAAAAAAGGGGGAATTATGGTTGTTCCAAATGAAAAAAATGAATTGATAGCTACTCGTTCGGTCACGAGGTAGAGAGTTTGTATGGATTATCGTAAATTAAACTCTTGGACAAAGAAGGAGCATTTTCCAGTGCTATTTATCAACCAAATATTGGATCATCAAGCTTGCAAAGAGTACTATTGTTTCTTGGATGGATACTCGGGATACAATCAAATCTCAATTGCACCTAAGGATAAAGAGAAAACCACTTTTACATGCCTCTATGGTACGTTTGCATTTAAGTGGATGCCTTTGGTCTTTGTAATGCCCCGACCACATTTCAGAGATGCATGAAGTCCATATTTTCTAACATGGTGGAAGATACGATGGAAGTATTTATGGATGATTTTTCAGTTGTGGGGAACTCATTTGATGACTGCTTGTCACATTTAGAGGAGGTATTAAAGAGATGTATGGACAAATTTGGTCCTAAATAGGGAAAAGTGTCACTTCATGGTCAAAGAAGGGATTGTATTGGGACACAAAATTTTTGATAAGGGGATTGAAGTAGATCAAGCCAAAGTGGATGCCATTGCTCAGCTACCCCCACCATGTACTCTAAAGGGTGTTAGGAGTTTCCTCGGGCATGCGGGATTTTACCGCTGTTTTGTTAAAGATTTCTCCAAAATAGCTCATCCCTTATTCCGAATGTTGGAAAAAGAGGCAACATTCAATTTTGATGAGGTGTGTTTTAAGGCCTTTGTGGAGTTAAAGGAAAGAATAATTTCCTCACCAATCATTGTAGCACCTGATTGGTCAAAGCCCTTTGATCTTATGTGTGATGCAAGTGGGGTCACATTAGGAGCAGTCCTTGGTCAACGAAGAGATAAGATCTTCCACCCAATCTACTATGCTAGTAAAGCTCTAAACAATGCACAAAAAAACTACACAGTGACCGAACAGGAGCTCTTAGCTATTGTGTTTACATTTCAAAAATTTCGAGCGTACTTGCTCGGAACCAAAGTGGTGGTGCACACAGACCAGGCAGCACTCAAGTACTTAATGGCCAAGAAGGATGCTAAACCAAGATTGATTGGGTGGATGTTTTTGTTGCAGGAATTTCATTTTAAAGTGAAAGACCATAAGGGCTGTGAGAATCAAGTGGCCAATCATTTGTCGTGCCTAGAAACAAATGGGTAGCCAAGAGCGCAAGAGGAGATCAATGACGCCTTTCTGGATGAGAAAATCTTAGCTGCAACCATGACTTGACACCATGGTTTGCGGATTTTGCTAATTACTTGGCCAGCAACATTGTGCCCGAAGGTTTGGATTATCAAAAAAAAAAGAAATTCATGCATAATGTTCACAAATTATTTTTGGGAAGAACCTTACCTCTTTCGAAGTTGTGCTGATGGGTTAGTACGAAGGTGTGTTCCAGAAGTGGAGATAAGTCAAATTTTAGAGGTTTGTCACTCTTCCCCCGTGGGAGGTCATTATTGGAGTGCGCGAACCGCGACCATGGTGTTGCAATGCGGAATCTATTGGCCCACCTTACATAAAGATGCACATGACTTTGTGAAGAAATGCAATTGATGCCAAAGGACAGGGAGTATTTCGCGGCGGCACGAACTTCCACTAACACCGATCCTAGAGGTCGAATTGTTTGACGTGTGGGGGATTGACTTCATGGGTCCTTTTGTATGTTCTTATGGGAACAAATACATCTTGGTGGCGATAGATTATGTTTCCAAGTGGGTAGAAGCTATAGTATTACCAAACAATGAAGCAAGGAGTGTCAAAGCTTTCCTTAAGAAACATATCTTCTCACGGTTCGGTACCCCTAGAGCTATCATTAGCGATGGAGGGTCTAATTTTTGCAATCGGGTGTTCAGCACACTACTAGATAAATATGGTGTAAAGCACAAAGTGGCCACTCCATGTCACCCACAGATCAGCGGACAAGTGGAAGTTTCAAATCGGGAAATAAAGTCCATCTTGACTAAACAGTCGATTTGAAAAGAGCCAATTGGTAGGACTGCATTTAAAACACCAATTGGGATGTCCCCTTATCAGCTGGTGTATGGTAAAGCATGTCACCTCCCGGTGGAGCTACAACACAAAGCCTTGTGGGCGTTGAAAAGTTTGAACCTGGAATGGGGAAAAGCTATCCAAGGTCGAATCCACAATTTACATGAGATGGAAGAGTTTAGAATGAAGGCATACGAAAATGTAGCAATTTACAAAGTCAAAATGAAACATTATCATGATAAAATAGTGGTATAGCATAATTTTATTCCAGGGGAGTGGGTGCTTTTATTCAATTCTCGGCTAAAGCTATTCCCTGGGAAGTTAAAGTCTAAATGGTCAGGCCCTTTCAAAGTATCTCAAGTGTATGAAAATGGAGCCATTGAACTTCACAATAAAAATGGGAGCAAGTTCAAAGTAAATGGCCAGTGGGTCAAAAGATATTTGGGAGTGTTGGAAGAAGTGGGGCGAACAGAGGTGGTGCATCTGGAAGAACCATAGACCTGGACTCTCATCGTGCCACGAAGTTAAATAAGGCGTTTCTTCTGAGGGAACCCAAGCATTTGTCATTCTTACATAATTTTTTGTTTTTTATTTTCTTTGTAGGTGAAGAAGGGTGCAAAATAGGATGAAGACCAAACCAGCGAACCGTCGCCCAAATTTCTTGAAGCGCAGTTCAAGCGTTGAAAGACGCAGTGCACTGAAGGATTCAAGGTAAAGAGGCGGATCAACCGGCAAATCACCGATGATAATTTGTGAGGCGCCGTTGGGGCGCCGATCCCATCCAGTGAACTGAATGTTCTAAGGTGTATCGGCAATACAACTGGCGAAGCACCCTGCAAATCTGTGAATACCCGGCCGGACGACGCCTTCAACCAGATAACCTGGGAAAGCCTGAGTCACTGTCTCATCCTTCAACGACACGCCTGAAGGGATCCGTGAAGAGCCGATCACCCGCCGATCTTACAGTCAGAATTGTGCTTCAAGTAATACAAGCAGTAGAAAACTGTTGGTCCAATGCAATGATCGCTGATGCAACTCCCCATAAATAACCACAGATGGCAGATTTCCACAAAATGCTGCAAACTTCCAAAAGTCTCTCCCTCTTTCCCCAAACTGACCCATCATTTCTCACCTAACACCTCTTTATATTTCCCACCCCAAGCACCCATTCACCTTCCTCAATTGCTTGTATGTTGTTCATCCTTCACAAATCTTCACAAGCACATCTCATTGAAGGTAAGCATTTTCTCATCCATGCTAGAAAGGTTATAATCACATTGGTGATGTGTTGCTCCACCCATGTTTCTCATGTTTAGTTTTGTTTTCTTGTTTTATGTGTATGAATGTTTCTTTGCTGCAGTCACTCATATCTGGGTATATTCTACGTACCCAAATAAGTTGCACAATGATGAATTGATTAACACATTTTTTAAGGGTACCCTTGGCTTTTGTTACTGAATTATGGGTATGATAGGTTAATTGTCATATGGAGGTGATTTGGAGGGTGATTAGATGCAGATTAGCGGCTAGCGAATCACCAGTAGTGGTTCATCGGTGAAAAGTTGTTGTGCCCATTTTTAATTCTTCATTGAGTCAAACGGCGATTCATCGGTGACTCGCGAAATACAACTGCCTCTCGCCGACCAGTAGCCAATAACACCTGAGCATATAAAAAAAATGTAAATAGATAATAATAATTTTTACTAAGTTCCTTCTGCTACTTTAGTTTTGAGTTGCATATTATGGCCCAATACTAACTTACTTTTGCAACATCATGTCTACCTACTAGAATTTTCATATAGGCCAAGCATCAATGCCCACCAATACCCCTCAAGAGAGATCTGGGCTAGAAGGAATGGAGGATTTTTACGTAACATTCAAGGAAAAATGTGTAATCCATGCATAAGCTCAATTTGATGCAGAATCATTCAAAACTGCATTCCCAGATATCTAACACCGGGTTGGGATGCATGATTGGAGCCCATTTACCAAACCAACTGACCTATACTTCTTGGAGCTAGTGTGGAATTCTATGCATCATATAGAGCGAGGCAACAACTAATGAAGTAGGAAGGCCGCACTGAAGTGTTCCCATGCTTAACATCAATTTAGGTGCGAGGGCAGGAGGTTCATGTAACGCCAGAAGCAATCAACTCATTGTATTGGGATGAGCCAATCCCACCACATCCATTTCTCCATTAGAAGGTAGAAGACAAGGCGAACCAATTCCAATGGGTAGCCAACGTGAGTGCACAAGGTCAACCATAATGGGCTATTTCCAAAGGCCTAATTCATCGGTGTGATTTAAAATTTGACACCCGCATGTGGTTAGATTTGGTCTGTTCAAGGTTGATACCCTCTTGGAATACATTAGACGTGCCTATTGAAGTGGCTATTCTCCTTGCTTGCATAATGGAGCATGTGCACATCAATGTTGGAGAGATTATTATTGATCAGTTCAGACGAACACCAAAACAACTAGCCACAGCATTGCCCTTCCCTACCTTGGTAAGTATGTTGTGCATAAGGGCTACGTGTCCTTTTCTACGCTCATTGGATAAGACTATACGAGTCCACAGACTGATTACTTTGGACACCAAGACATATAAAGAGGCCTTAATGATAAAGCGGGCAAGGTATACAGGGAACATGACCCCACCATCACCCTTGGCATCTTCTCACATAGCTACTGTCCCAGCCAATACGGAAGAGTCCCAGAATTCTCGGCCCCCAGATTTACTCAATATTGCACAAAGGGAAAAGATGCATGAGAATCAGCTTGCACGATTAGTCAAGGCTATCCCGTCCATGATCGAAAGTGCCTTTAAGAAAGCCTTGCAGCCTGCTAAAGACAAGTTGACACACCTATGCTCGAAAGTGGATGTTCTAGAAAGTGAAATGACTACATTACAGCAGGAGGTGGCCACACTTACTACACCGACCAACCAACCGACGCCTTGTGGCCCTGAAGTGGTGCCACCATAAGCCGAAGCACCCAAAAGTCCCCCAGATGATTGGTGGGTGGGATACCACAGTGATTTTAGATATTATATCTGATGAGAAGGAGGCCTATCACAGCCTACCTCCTCCGCCTCTAATGCATGCGTTGTATGATGTCAATCCTTCGTGGGCTTCGGGGGGAGTGGAAACAACATCTTACCATGAGCTTCAAACCCTTCCGGACAGATGGGTCGCACCAGGCCCTGGTCTACCTGTCACACTCCCACTATATCCCATGCAATCCATAACAAAAGACACAACTTCTTGGATTTTTGATGCTATCACTTATACGTGGAAGCCAAGGCCCAATCGCTAATATGATCAGGAAATCTCTTTTACCTTCTTGTCTTTCTTGTGGTTTCCATTGAGGGAAATGTCTGACTTATGTTTGGGGAGGGAATTGATTATTGTCCTTGAAGAATTAAATATTTATTCTGACTTGATAATTTTTGAATGAGATGACCCCAAAATTGTGTTTCTTTTTCGCCATTGTAAATGGTAGAGTAGAAATTAAAACTCCCAGGGTTTTCTTTTAACCATGGTTCTTTCCCAAGGAGCAGTCCTTTATTTTAGTTATTTTTGTTGTCGGACCGGGTTGGCTTTTCCCGATGATGGATTGAGTGGCGTCATGCTTAAGGGAAATGTCATGTCACTTTGAGTCTATTGTGAAGTTGTTTTAAGAGGCACCAACTAAAATTTTTCTTGTGTTGAAATGAAAATGTGAATACAAGGGCATGAAGATGAAGATAATAAGCAAGTGTTGACACTGTAGCATAGTAATCCTGGTCGTACATTGTAAATTCCTTGTTTGACTTATGATGTTTTCTTGATTAATGTCCTAATGTGATGTTTTGTTTGTGAAAATGACTCTTGTAGACCCTCCAAGGCTGATGCTTTGTGTGGCGAGGATATTTTTGTGAATCTTGTGCATTAAGTCTTGTCTAGAACTTTCCCTAAATGTGATTCAAGGCAAAATCCTAGATGTATTTGCACCACAAAAATGAGTTTAGGCCCTCAATTGTCTAGCCATTTTAACCATATGCCCTCCATGATCATTAATCCTTGTTAACCAATTTCGAGCCTTAAAACCTTTCCTTGGCAACCATATTACAATCCTTTAGACCGTTCTTAATATGTCTTTTGGCCCCCATTCTCCCTAAATGCTAATGACAAGATAAGTGCTGAAGTAAGGCTTTGGGACTAAGAAATAGGGAGTGAGAAAAGCAAGTGCAGAAAATGAGAAAAGAGCCTAAGTTTTGTGGTATATAAAACAAAGGGGGAAGACAAGAATCATAGTGTGAAGGGAACATCATCTTCTTTTAAAGTGCACCAAAAGATGAATAAAAAAACAGAAAAAATGACTATTTGTGTGAATTGGTGTTCCCTCTTGAGGTAATAAGGCTAAGGGTGGAAGCAAGGGGTTACAAGGGGGAGTATTAAAGAAATGAAAGGCATCAATAAGAAAAGAAAGGAAAAGAAGGTTGAGTGAGAAAAGTTGATGTAAGGCATGTCACGAAAAACATTAGGGAGGACCTAGTCACTATAGCCAAATGCTCATCCTACCCTGACCTTAAGCCTACATCACAACCCCCAAGTCCTAAATGATACTAGGTGCAGCTATTGTACATAAGTGGCAAACTACATGAAGGGAAAGCCTATGGGTCAAGTGTATGAATGAAGATATCTCTTGGGAGAGTGAGTGTGAGTGTCTTTTCCAATTAATCCCTGGTATGCATTCAAATGATCAAAGAACTAAGAGAATAGGGATCCTTATATTGGGTGAGCGGCATCATTCCTTTTAGGTATGCAAGAGAACTTATAGTTAATGTGGACATAGAGCAAGGAGTGCAAACTCTAGGCAAGCTTTGAATTTTCAGTGGTTATAACTTGAGATGCTATGTGTGTTACTTGGTTGAAAAATGTGCTTGTGTGATTAATGATTCCTTTCAAAGAGCTTTACTTGATAAAAAGTGGTTGCCTACTTGAAACATATTTATTGTTTTGGTCTTTTGGGTTATTTTCTTCTCTTTTCAGTGAGCGGGTGAGTATTTTTGGGTTGTCATAGTCTAGGTGAACGGCAAAGTCTAATTGTGAAAAGATGTGACATTTTCCTCAATAGTTGAAGTTTTGCATTACTTGAGGACAAGCAACGATTCAAGTTTGGGGATTCGATGAGTTGGTAATTTACCAACTCATTAGACTCTAAAACTTGATTTTTTTTTCATTCCAGAGTTGATTATTTGGATTTTATGCCCTTTTTACTTTTGTTGTGTGCAGATGCCTAAGTTTGAAAAAAAGAGAAAAAATGGAGCAAAAAGAGAAAGTGAGAATAAGCGGTGAGTCGCAGGTGTCAACCAGCGTAACACCGGCTAAAAGACTAATGCCACTGTCTCAAAGGATGAATGCCAGCGGCGATTCACGACTCACCAGCGGTGAGTCACCGGTTCAGTCATCAAATGACACTCAAAAATTCTGGAATTAGCATTGAAGATCCGGTGGTTCACGAATTAACATCGGCGAAACACCGGATGAACCACCGAAGTTCACTAGAAATGAGTGCAGAAGAAGAGCAGATACCCGGTGGTTCACGAATTTCATCAGCTAACCACCAGTACCTTTGCCAGTTCCAGAACGGGCTGTTAAGGGTATAATCATCTAGCATTGAAAAGGAGATGAAAAGTACCCTACTTTTCAGGATATAAAGAAAAAAAGAGAAGTACTCTACAGAAGGAGAAAAAGGAGAGAAAAAGAAGATATAGAGATAGAGAGATTGAGAGAAAATCCAAGTACACATCACATCACTATTTCCTCTTTTAGCTGAGAAAGGGATTTTGATTTATTTTTGTAGAAAATACTCTGCTCTATTTTCTTCTTTGGTATTATTAAGATTCAGTTGTAGTTGAAGGATAATTGTGCATCTAATTTGTCTACTCTTATTATTGAATTCAATGATACTATTGATGAATGTATTTTTGAATTCTTAACTATGAATAGCTAAAATCATTAACTAGAGGTGTGTGATGATGAAACTTAATTGGATTGGGTATTTCTAGAGTCATCCTCATAATGTTCAATTAAGTGTAAATATATTAAATTCCCTTCAATCTATTAATGAAGATCCATTGATGATGATATGGGTCTATCTATTCTTGCTTGATTGTTGCTCGGGAGAGAATAATTAAGTATTAGAAGGGAATCTAGTAGTGGGTATGGATAAGAGATTGTAAAATTAAGCTAGAAATAGCTAAAATTAATTCCTCTTTCCTAACTGGTAGCTAATAGCTAGGAATAGTGAAGTTGTTAATCCAAATCAATTCAGGTTGAGCTAAATTGCAGCTAGATTTTGAGAAAACTCTAGCTAGGGGTAGTCAATAGGTTGAGAAGCTGAGGCTACCTACTTCTCGAGATTATTTACACTTGTTGAACTTATGAGATGACCTAGCCTATCCCGATCTAGTTAGGATTTCATCTACACCTCACCTCTAGTATTTCACCTATTGTCAACAACTCAGTTGATCTTGTTACTTTTAGGTCACTAAATCAATTTCTGTAATTCTTTGAAAAGTTTAAACCCCCATTTTCGTTGCTTTTATATTAAATCTATACGGTGCAAGCTAATATCAATTTCTCAATTGACGCTTGAATTTATCATTCCCTAGTCCTCATGGGATTCGACCCCGGCCTCGTTGGGTTACTTGTTTTCATACTTCGACCGTGTATATTCTTTGAATTAAGAATACATTTTGGACGTTATCACAGACCTCAACTTGCCCACTAGTTAAGGCTCACCTAGAAAAATTTCCGCACATCAAAAATGAATTTCTTTCTATGGTGAAAAGATAAATCTTCCGGTACCACATCACTCACCAGAAAATTAGCGAAGTTCGCAAACAATGGAATGAGATCCTAGGAAGAATCCAAAACCTGCTCGTCAGGGAATATTTCATCTATATCAAGCTTATCTCTAAGTGTTGCATCTACTTCTTATCTCAACAAGTGATCTGCCACCTGATTTTCGGTCCCCTTCTAGTCCTTAACCTCAAACTCGAACTCTTGCAGCAATAGAACCCATCTAATCAACCGTGGTTTGGCTTCCTTCTTTGCCATCAAATAACGCAGAGTTGCATGATCTGTATGAACTATCACCTTAGTACCGAGCAAGGATGCCCGAAACTTCTCGAATGCAAATACCACAACCAACAACTCTTGTTCCGCAACGGTGTAATTCTTCTGAGCTGCATTAAGCGCCTTGCTAGCATAATAAATTGGGATGAAAAATCTTTTCACGCCTGTCACACCCCACCCTGGGTGGAATGACTGGCACCTAATGCCATATTGTGATCTAGGATGACCTGGTTGGGCATATGTACCTCTGGTGCCAACCAGCAACTCAAAATCAAGAAAACAAACTGCTATATCTCGGCTGTAAACATGGCCTTGGGCCGACAAGGCCACGTAGCACCTGTAAAACAAAATGGCTAACGCCACCAACATAACAATAAGGGATCCTATGCAAACCGACAAGATCACCATGATGTCTAGTTATAATAGAAAGGAAATAGGCAGTCATATTTGTACTATAGCCGATAAGGATGCTAGCTAACTAGCTAAAATAAGGCCCCACACGGACAACACATAAAACAAGACATACATAGGCCCTAAACGGCCAACAACAACCAACTAACTGAAGAATATAGTCTGCAAGCCTCTAAGAGTGAAAAATATTTGTCGGGACAGCGCCCCAGCCTATCCAAATGTTATACAAATAAAAGACAAATAAACCTCTACAACCTGGTAACTCTAAACGAAAGGAGCTAGCAAATCTATGACTTTGAATAGCTACTAGGAGATCCCTCAAACTGTCTGTCTAAACCTACAGACAAGTATGCAGCGCCCCAAGGATGGGCGTCAGTATAATATGTACCGAATATGTAAGGAAGCAGCAAAGGCTTAATAGAAACTGATAAAGAACTGAAAGTACATAGCAACAAGGGTAGAAGGTAACCCGTAGGGTTTCTTATCTGTAACCTGCATCTAGTAAATCACTACACATATATGAGTTGAAGCTGTACGACTATACATTCATAAGCTATAACTAGCAAGAAAGTATACAAATAAGAACCTAACTTGGCCCCCCTAAGTCTGAAAGGTGCAAGCGGCACAGAAATAACTTACCCGGGCACCCATAAGCCCTAACAAGTACAATCCAATCTATATACCCCTATCCAGGTTCTTATGATTCTACTGGTACTATAGACAACCCACCTGGCTTCTGGGTCCGCATCTGAGCCCGTTGGACTCCTGTAACTATGTTTGATCCTGTTGGGCTCCTATAACTGCACCCTGGGCGCACAAGGCTCGACGGAGGGTTAGTGATGCTGATACGACATAAAAGTAGAAGCCCATTCATGGATGGAATATAATATGGGCCTTGGGCTTGAATATAGTCCCTTGGGACATCACATAGCTCCTTTGAGCTACATCATATAGCTCCTCTAAGCGATCAATAGCCCCATAGGCGATGACACAACTAGTAACCCTGAAGTTGGTCAACGGAAGGCTATCCTAGGTGGGGGCGATCCCAACCGATGTGCTACACTGAAATCTCAATCTAGCCACTCAAAAGGCGTATCTGGCCCTCTAGGCCTAATGTGATCACTACTCGCCTCTAGAATAGTCTATATAACTGTCAACAGACACACCCCGTATGCCTACACCTAACTAGAGGGTCCTGGCAGTGATCATCATCTCTAATGGTCTAGAAAGAATAGGGCGAGGTCTAGAGTGGCCTAAATGATACTTTGAGTGTCATGCTAGGACAATGATAGATCATAAGTGAATGGTAAGGTTGGAGGTAACCAACAATTCAGTTCCCTAGTTTAGAACGACTGTAGGGCTGCTACTAATCAGACATACTCCTGAGCGGTCAGCCCTGACCCTTCCACAGGCAACTTACTATAATTCTTAGCCTGAAGGTAGTACTGTACTACTATGATTCTAGTCCCTTAGACATTAACTTGGTATGTTCAGATTTCATATGACTTCTCTGGGCGATTCATAGCCTCGTAGGCAGGTTTACTTGGACCTAGCCACTCGCGACAACCTATACATGAGTATCTATAAGAGCAGGTTGGGGCATTGGCCCCAGATGCAACAACTGATAAGGTTCCCTCCTTAGCGTACCCATAGGTCTATCTGACTTGTACAACAAGGATGACGTCCTGGGCGACCTGCATGACAAGCACTAAATCAACTTAAACTAACAGTTACTGGCAGTATCTAACTAGATTGCAGGCTATCACTTAGTTCACTAGGCAACCCTGGTGTTGCTGATTCTAAGGTATAACCATCCTATCCAAATTCTAGCCCTAGAGGCATCAAGGTATGCCAATGGCCTCTGGGCAAGATTCACTGACAATACAAGCGTCAAACTGAAAGTTATATCGCCCGATGCTGTCCAACTTACCAAATCAGGCCCAAAAGCTAACCATAAACTTCTAAGGCCTTGGCATGACAACAAAACATCAGAATTGTACTAATACAGCAAACAGAAGAACATAAGAGTTTCTATGATGCTCCTAGCATGATTCACACTCAGCATACTCTTCCCCGATGAGGGATACTACAATATACTCTCAATACATCTTCTAGAAGCTAACCACAACATATATAATCATAATCTACACACAGCAGCTAACCACAACATACATGATCCTTATCTACTAGCAGTAGCTAATTACAACATATAGGATCATTATCTCCATTCAAGAACATAGGTCGTATCATTATACGATGATAATAACTTGCCGAAGGGATAATCCTTAACATACCTCGAATGTTGACTTTCATTCACCCGAATAGTTTCCACCTTGAAGCCAGTAGTCCCACTCACTAGCAGCTTCTACGCTAAGAGAACAAGGTTATTTCAATAGTAGGAATCAACAAACAATAATATCTATCGAAGAACATTAACTATAATTAAATTTCATTCAATTTAGCGAAGAACTCACAAATTCTCAAGGGTTTAGAAGGTTGAAACACTTATCCATCACTTGCAGTCAGTTAGGACTCAATTAGGAGTGATTCCGACAAATTTTACTCGGTGAGGTTCTGGCACTCCGAGCGAATTTCAAAGAAATAACTCAGCAGACACGTTCCTCGTAGGCCTATAACTTGTTATTCAAGGCGAATTTGCATTTGGATGGAGTTTAGTGGCGTAATTTGATGAAAATCGATAGAAAATGTCACTCACCCTCGCTTCTCTGACTTGGGTAATATTGAAATGAAATTCTAATACATGAAGGGGATATATATATATATATATAATTCTTGAGGCAGTGGCAGGGGAGGCACGGCGTGCTGGCCACAACACCATGGTACGGGCGCGTTGCACCGCTCAAGGTGCTGAAGCATAGGTGCAACGCATCGCTCCTTGCACCGTGCCTCTACTTCGACCTTTTGCTCGTTCAATTCCTTGCTCGTGTGTTCACTTCCAAAGCCCTTCCTCGCATGTGTCGTACTCCAAAACTCTCGACGTACCCACGCACATATCAATTGAACGATAGAAACTTATGGGGTGTAACAACGCCTTTGGCCCAAAATAGCTTCCAGGGCCACTCCGCTAGCATCGCACATAACCTCAAAGGGTAAGGACCAATCAGGTGCCACTATGATTGGGGCAGTAGTCAATCTCTCCTTCAAGCATTCAAACAGCTTTAAGCAAGCATCATCAAACACAAACTTCACTTCTTTCTCAAGTAGCTTGCACAAGGGATGTGCAATCTTTGAGAAGTCCTTGATGAATCTTCGATAAAATTCTGCGTGGCCCAAAAAGCTTCGACCACCCTTCACAAAAATTGGAGGTGGTAGATTAACAATTACATCAATCTTTGCTCTATACACCTTAATGCCCTTACCTGAAATCCTGTGGCCTAGCACTATACCCTGTCGAATGGTACGATCCCTCCGTCACCCCAAAATGAAAGGGATGATCTCGTAGTTCTTGGTCTGTGAAGATGCGTTGTTAGGTGCTCCATTTTATTTTCCCATTGACGCCGAACCTAAACCTGTGCTCGAGAGATAGCTGTCCATACACTGATGAGGGATGTATGGATTCTCGAGAAGAGAGGAGCCGTGGTGGTCCCCCCCCGGACCGCCCGGATCCCACGAGTGAATCGAAAGTTGGATCTACATTGGATCTCACCCGAATCACCCCATCTATCCTCCTGAGGAGGAGTTTGGTTTCGAATGGCACTTTTCCAATTAAGCACCAAGTTGGTCTCTTCGCAGCACTGTAGAACCTTTCTCAAGTGAGAAAAACACTCATCAAAAGAGTCACCTGCCACCAAAAAATCATCCATAAAGACTTCAATGGTGTCCTCATGCAGCGTTGAAAAGCGACGGGCGCATTACATAACCTGAACAACATCCTCTTGAAAGCAAATGTCCCATAGGTGCAGGTAAAAGTGGTTTTCTCTTGGTCTTTGGGGCTATAGAGATATGATTGTGCCCCGAATAACCATCAAGAAAGCAATACCACCCTCTACCTTTAAGTCAGTCTAGTATCCGATCCATGAATGGCATCGGAAAATAATCTTTCCGCGTCCAATGGTTTAGCTTCTAATAGTCCATGCATACTCTCCAACCTCTGACTGGCTTCAGTGGAATGAGCTCATTATTAGAATTCGGGACCAAAGTGATTCCCCCCATATTTGGTACACAATAGAGTAAACTACACCTACATGCAATCACTTAATAATTTCCTTCTTGACCACCTCTTGCATAGGCAAATTCAACCAAGCTGATGCTAAATACTTGGAATACAATTTGGCTTAAGATGGATCTTATGTGTGTAAACACCGGATGGGATCCCAATAATATCTGCTATAGTCCACCCAATGGCCTTCTTATACCTCTTCAGAATGGAGACCAAAGCCTCTACTTGCCATTCCCAAGTCAGCTGCTAGTAGTTACCGATAATGTGTTTCCTGTCCCCAAAAATACATATCATAAGTGAGATGGGAGTGCATTGAGCTCCAATACTATAGGCTCCTCAATAGATGGCTTGGACGGTAGGGTCACACAATTTTTTAGATCAAGATAAATCTTCTTTGGAGAATAAGTGTACGACCCCATACCTGCAAGTGCATTAATGATCTCCTCACCCCCTTGAATCTCCTCAGCATCAACATTCATCAACACTGCTACTAAATCCTCAATACTCACCCTCTCATCAATAGGCATGATTGGAAGCTCAGCCTCCACATTATAAATCACTTAGACCACTCGCATGTCATTTGGTTATTTCATGGACGTGCACACATTAAATGTCACCTCTGCATTGTTCAACTGAAATTTCAGTTGTTCGATCTCCATGTCCATAAGAGCATGCCCAATAGAGAGGAATGGTCTCCCTAAGATAATGGGGACCTCAAAATCAACCTCACAGTCCAAAATAACAAAGTCGATCGGAAATATAAAGGACTCCACCTTCACCAGAACATCATAAAGAATCCCCATCGGATTTTTCACCGTGCGATCTGCCATCAATAACCGCATTGCAGTAGGTTTGAGGGCTCCCAAGCCCAACTGTCTAAACACTACCAACGACATCAGATTAATACTACCACCCAGATCACACAAAGCCTTAGCAAAGTTAAAGGCTCCAATAGTGCATGGTATGGTGAAAGCTCTTGGGTCTTCTTTCTTCTGCACAAGAGACCAAGATGCTATTGCACTATAGTGGTGCAAATTATTAGTAGACTTAAAGTTCATGTCCTCTTTCTAGTGACAAGATCATTCATAAATTTAGCATAGCCAGGCATCTGCTCAAGAGCCTCAACTAATGGGATGTTTACAGATAATTGTTTCACCATTGAAATAAACTTGTGACACTTCCCATCTTTGACCTTCTTCTTCAGCCCCTGCAGGAAAGGGGGAGGAGGTCTAGCAATGGCTGTTATTTTTTGGAGATACCTCTTTGTCCTTTCCTTTTTCAGACCTATGCTCCTCTACATTACTAGGAGTTGTCTTCTCAACTGCATCATCCATCAAAGGTTGTTCCTCAGAGTCCGTCACAATATCATCATCAATTACTGAGGGCTCAACTATCTCATTAGTCACAACCGTCATAGAAGGATCAACTGTCGCCTTCCCACTCCTAGTAACGACAGCCATGCAATGACTGTTATTTTTGGGATTTTGAACTATGTTATTGGGAAGCGTGCCCTATTGCCTCTGGTTCATAGCAACAGACATCTGACCAAGATGCTTCTCAATCTACTTAATGGCAGCGACATTTGACTCCACCTTTTGGTTCATAACGGAAATATCGGCGCGAAATTCCATAAGATGGCCATCTATCACCTCCATCTGCTTGAGTACTTTACACAATATATCTTCCACCCTTGAACCGCTAGACTCTGGTTCATGGATCCTTGGAGGAACATAGAGACCACTTCTATCATTTTTGTACTCCTTACGCTTTTTCTAGTTACTATTATCTCTGCCTCTACTACTGTCCCTGTATTGGCCCCAGTTGTAGTTTTTGTCTCTATAATAGTTTTGACCTTGGTTCCCCTGACCTTGACGTCAAGAGTCTTGGTTTGACAAAAAAACCAAGGAATGAGGATCCAAATTAGCCCAAGGTGTGAAGATCTGAGAGTGTGAGAAGAAGGACCTGGGGTTATGGCTGGCATCGGGCTCCAGGTCCAAAACTTTAGAAGTTTATGCACCAAAGCTGGGGCTATGGCTGGCACTCGGTGCCATATCCCAAACTTCAAAAGATATTTCATTCAACACCTTGGCGAGATGAGAGGTGCGAAGCCCCAGAAGCATTCTAGACTTAGAGAAATTTCCCAAAATTCTAGTGCTATGGATGGGGCTGGGCGCTGGAGCTGTTTGAGAGCCAAGAAATTTGACTAACACTCGGGGGCTATGAATGGCATGAGGCGCCCGAATGATCCAGAAGTGTTGAAATTTGGCTAACTCCTTCATGCTATGGATGGGGCTAGGCGTCTAGAGATAAACTTTAGAGCAAACTTGAGCCACACTTGGGGCTATGGAAGGGAAGGCGCGCCAAACCCATTCTAGGATGAAATTTGTTGATTATAATGCCAAGTACTTGAGGGCAGAAGCATCATTTGAAGGCTCAACTATAAATATAGCCCCTAGGTCATTTGTTAGTAATCTTGGGATCACTTTTACATTACGTATCTCATTTGTGGAGGGTTGTAACACAGCTTGGAAGGAGTGACAAGTTTCTACTTAGGTTTCATCTTTTCTTTATCATTTTTACTCTGAATGATGATGATTAAGTCTGTGTTTTTTCATTTGTCTATTTTCACGACCCGAGTTCATATCTTGGACGTGACATGGTACTTAAAGTAACAAATGACCCCAAGCAAACCTGTGGCAGAGCATAATTCTATTAAAACTGATCTACTGAAAAGAATAGAAAGCAGAAGCTAATTGAAGAAACAAGAAAATACTGACGTTAACACAAAATTGAACATGCACTGAAAAGCCCAAACTGAATCTATAGACACTGTTTGAAATCCTTCTAAAAGAACTGATGAGTTAATGGGACAAGCCCCCAGCTAACTCTAAGTGAAAACTAAAAGAAAAATAACTAGGATTAAATGACTCCAACACTTGAAAGATAAGGACACACCACTCTGTTGAATATCCATGGAGAAACCAACTGCGATGCTGAGGCTAGGTAAGCCTATATCATAAAATGATATAGCACATAGAAATATGCAATCAGTACTTTGAATGTACTGAATATATGATATGTAAGAATAATATAAATACATAAGCTATATTGACTAGACATGAAATGACCATAAATGAAAACATAAGTACCGAAGTAAATTTGAAATCTAACAATGTTGTAAGAACCAATAACTGACTGAAGGTCATAAGCATATCCTAAAATTCAAAGAATGGTCAGAAGACTATAACTACGCTATAATGTGTTGTTGGAGAGCCTATAACCCATATGTAACCACATAAGCTAGACGTAGAATTCGATGTATAAACCCCGTTGAAGAGAGCCCACTATACCTTGCCAGGGTATTGTGGTTGAACTGTGTGATCACTATCTGGGGGCCCATTCAAGCTAATAGCCTATGATGGCATTTAGTTCTAGAAACTTGGGTTCACTGAACCCCGACTAGCTCAGTGTTAAGTGCTACTTCCACTAGAACCTATTTATATCTAATTGTGCTAATAGCTCGAAACTAATGTCCTAAGACTAAATTAGAACTACCGATTTGGAAGTGTTCTGAGAGTCTAAGGACTCAAAAGAGACTGTGTTCAAAGACTTGTTAGAGCTGCTTTATCTGAAAGTATCGTAACAGTCTAAAGAACGACTAACATGCTGATAAACTAACACTACTGAATATGTTGAATACTGACAATAACACTGAGACTGAACATGCCAAGAGCATTGACTTTTCATCATGGTATCTGTGCTAACATTCATAATTCAATTAAGAATATCATGATAATACAATACTTATACCTGGTTCTAACTCATGAAAGTTTCATTAAAAGAAAGAAACATGTTAAAGATTAAGACTAGGAAAAACATATTGTATAGTTGAACCACAACATGAAGTTCAGCTAGTAGTAGTCATGTACACTTAAAGAATTATCAAGATTAAGAAATTCTTAGGCTGATTGGGAAACCCTAGGTCTTGATTTCTAAAATTTGCTAAGACTAGGGTTACTGAAGATTTTGGGACATAAGGGTGAAAGGAAACCCTTGTTGAAGTCTCACATACATGGAGGAAAATCCTTGAGAAAGAACCTAGAACTTAGAGAAGGATAAGAAGCCCTTGCTCTTTCCTAAATGAGTCTGTTCGAGTTTCTTACGGTGAATTTCTGTGTGTTTTGGAAACAATGAGGAGAGAGACTCGTCTAATCCGCTAAATCCCCTTCTAAATATTCCCAATACGATGCAGTTTAGGAGTTAGGATCTTAGGATTTTTAAAAAATTGCCCTTGGAAACTGTTATTAAAAATTCTGCCCGTCGGGTGGTACGACTCAACCTACGAGTCCTACCAGGATCATATGATTCGTACTAGCGTCCGTGGTTAGGGTCCCTACTCAACACTATTCTTTGATGTTTTCCATAGAAGTCTACCATGATCTGCGAGATTTTACTACGGGTCTTACCATGATTCATAGTTTCCTGAAAGATTTTTGAACATTTCTCTAAAACTCAAATCAGGAATAGATAGTACGATCCGTGCCCGCCTACCACGAGTCTTACCTTAGCTCGTGGTTTTCCCAGAATTTCCAAAACTCTTCTCTAAAACTTTCCACAAACTGGTCAGTACAATATGTACCATGGTGGTACGAATCATGACATGCATTCATGGTTTCTCCTATACACCCATATTGTTATGAGTCCTGGTACGACTCGTACCACGATCCTACGAGTCGTACTGTGACTCTTACAGAGTCCTTTTGCCCAGTTTTCTACATGATGACATTTTAAGTCTGAAGATTAGTCCTAGGGATTTGTAGGGTGTTGCAACATCTCCCCCTTAGGATCATTCGTCCTCAAATGGAGGTTAAATAAGCTAAAGAGATAGGGAAAAGAGCTACAATCCCAGAACTGACACTATGGGCTGAGAATGTGGTGGAGTGACTCACTCTGAACTGAAGCACACAACTAAACTGAGCCTAAAAATTAGAGATGTTTAATAAAGCATGAGCATGAAATAGACAGGGAACTAACTAGAGTATAGAAGAGTAACTTAATACCTGATGTTAAAGATGAGCCAGATGGGAAAAGGCGAGGGTATCTAGAAATTATATCTGCTTCGGCTTCCCATGTAGCCCCCTCCACAAGCTGATTCCTCCATAGAACCTTTATTGAAGCAACTTACTTGTTTCTCAACTTACGAACCTGACGGTCCAAAATTTGAATTAGGAACACTTCATAAGAGAGACTATCGTGTATCCCAACACTCTCCAAAGGCACAATTGAGGTTGGTGATATTGGGCATATTTACATGCCCAAGTTCTATTTTATATATAGTTTTAAGTCATATTTGTCAAATTAATTAATTATATTCTCATGTATTTTATGTATTTGTGTGCATGGACTAACAAATATGATTAGCATGTTTTTATAGGTGAAAAATCCTAAAGAGGGATTAAATATGATAATGCACAAGGGTAAAGTAAGCTAGGAATAAAGGATAAAGGAAATTCACAAAGATAGCATCAAAAGCAAGTTGCCGCACAGCTGTCACAACCCGAACATAGGCCCGGATCGAGACACGAGACAAAGAACTCCGAGAGGCTCCAAGTCGACCCATGGCATAATCATAGCATAACACTAGCAAGATAACAGCTAATAGAATCATCACTGAGCGAAAGCTAACTGAAAGAGTTTAATTAAAACCAAAAGTACGTAGCTTATTAAAACTCTGAATCATAAGCAGAATCTGTCTATACATGTCTGAAAGCCTCTACTACACTGATGAGCTTTTGGGACAAGTCCCCATCTAACTCCTAAAGTCTAAAACTGAAATAAAACTAAATTAGGGAAAATCATAAATCTTGTCCAAAGGAGATGAGGACTCACCACAGTCAGCTGAGATGGGAATAGAGCATGTCTAACCACGAGATCAAGTCTGGAAACCTGGATCTATATCATAAGATGATATAGCACATAAAGTATGTGGTCAGTACTTGGAATGTACTGAGTACACGGGAAACGTAAAAGGACCAAACATGCAAGTATACTGGGAGGAAGTATACTAAGTACATTACTGAACATATAACTGAACTAAAATACAGTAATGTTGTCTGTGATATATAAATATTACATGATGCTTTTATTTGAAAACATTTAATGAAGTATAATCAAACTGATGCATAAGGGTCGTGTAATGAACATATGCTGAGAACTGAAGCTACCACTGATATTATACACAATACTGACTATCTGCTGATAACTGAGAATCAATTCTGTTAAGACTAATTTGAACTATAGTCTGAAACTATACGGAGCTGAGCTGAACTGATATCGTAAACTAAGGGAGTCATTCTCTACTATTGAGAGTCCAGAACTGAACTAAGGGATACATTTTATGCTATTGAGAATCCCTAACTGAGTTAAGAGAAACATTCTCTACTATTGAGAATCCCTGACTGAGCTAAGGGAAATATTCTCTGCTATTGAGAATCCCTAACTGAACTAAGGGAAACATTATTTGCTATTGATAGTCCTAGACCGACTAAGGGAAACATTCTCGACTATTGGGAATCCCGGACTGAGCCAAGGGAAACATTCTCAGCTATTGAGAGTCCCAATTATACAATTACATGGAAGACACTAATCTGACATCAGTCATCTAATCTAGGCTACTTCAGCTAATCAGAGACCTGAGTACTCAACCAATCACATTGTACTGAATTCGTTGAAGTCTGATCAAGGCTACTTTCTACTATCAACAAACCCAAAAGTCTAAAAAATCATTATCATGCTATCCTTGAAATTCATGACATTTAAATCCCAAAATCATAGTATAAGCCATATATTCTAGATTTATGAAATATCCATAGGTCCAAGTCATACTTTAAACATATACACTGAAATCATAGTGAAAGCATGTACATATTTCATATCCACCAAAGCCTATAAGTTCTAATCATGCTTCAACACATATGCTAAATCATATATTCTAGATTTATGGAAAACCCATATGATCAACTCATGAGTTAAACATACATAACAAGTTCATGGTAGGAGCCTGTGACTATTTAATGAAGCCCTATTCCGAAATACATGCTAAATCATGGTGGAAATTCTATAATCATGCTATCCAATATCATGTACATAATTTGAGAACTTGGAAGTAATTTCGTAAGCATACACGGATATTAATCATGATGGGTCTTAGAATCCATAGAAGACATATCAGAATTCATGCATAAATCGAAACCCTACAACATGTTTTTCTATAAATCAAGGGATTGGGGTTTTAGTACAAAAATTGGGACACGAGGATGAAAGGGGATCCTTGTTGAAGTCCCATATACCTGGATAAAAGGCTCCCTTACTGATCTTGAAGCTTGCAGCTCTTGAAAGAAACCCTAGGTGATCCTTGAGCTGTGAGAGAGGAGGAGAAGAAGGACTTGAGAGTGTTTTTGGATCGAATAAGGGATTAGGTATTACACCCCGTAAATTCTCAACATGTAGATGGCCTATTTGCATGTTGGTTAAGAGTTTTAGAATGCCATACATGCTAGGAAAAGGCCCGGGGAAAGACTGGACGAACATTGCATCGAACCACCGGGGGAGAAGCCGGGGCAGAACCCCTCCGCGATGGCAGCGTTCCATAGAGGGAGGGCCTCCGCGATGGCGGCGTGTCACGGAGGCCCTGTCCAGGCCCAAGTATATAAACCCCTCACTTCGGTTTTTATTTCATTTCTCACTTTTAATTTCCAGAAAATGACCTGAGACAGAGAGGAACAAGGGTTTGAAGTAAATATTTATTCGATTACACTATCAAATGCAGTCCAAACTCAAATTAACTCCAGATACCAAAGTATAAAGCTGCAGAGAACATTCCTGCGGAGTTAGTTTCGTGAAATTCTGCCGGAGAATCGTCGTCCTATAGAGCTAAGGTAAGTGAAATTGCTTCAAATTAGTGCCAATATACTTCTATCCCTAAAGTGAGCATTTCTCCCTTCTGGACTTCCGAGAAATAGCGAGTTTTCGGTTGTTCTTCGATAAGTCAAAGTTTGAGCTATATATATATTCAAAATAGTGTTTTCTTCCAGAATATCGATGAATTTAGCTCTAATTGCTATAAATATGAATGCAGTTGGAAGAAATAGCTGAAAATTAGCCAAGTTACGTCAGATACTCCAAAGTTAACGGACAACTTATGTAAAGCCAGTTTCTTCGACAAGCTAGTAGTTCTGGTATAGTAAAATAGTTCAAGCGCCAGTAGAATGTTTCAGAAGCCGCATATTATGTTTAGTATGAATTCTAGTATGATATTAGCAACATCAAGTCATGTGTAGCGTGAAACTTATTAGCACGATATATTCTAGTAGAAAGTTTCAGAAACAGTGCAGCATGTGCAATATGTAACTTAGTAAGGTATGGCAGGACATCATTGTGTTCAGCCAAAACTTAGTAAAGCAATATGAGTTCCCGTAAAATATTCCAGGAATAGAATAGTAGCTTAATATGAATTTTAGGAAGCATGATTAGAAATAATAAATCATATCTACCATGAAACTTAGTTACACAACATGATTCTCAACAGAAATACTATATCTTGTCTCAGTATCAGATTTAGCACAGCATGACAGAAATTATATAGATACCATTATCAATTTTAGCATATATTGTATATATATATGTTACTATCATTAGCTTCAACATGTTTTATATTCATACACATTATTATCATTAGCTTCAGCATGTAGTATACGCAGTTAGTATTACTACTTGAGACCTGACTGTATTATTTTGGGTTGGATTACCTAGCATTCATGACCGCCCCAGGGTTAATAGCTGTATCAACTCATCCGCCAGAGGGAGAGGATACGTCACTCTATGGAGTGGCATGCCGTCCCCTAAGGGACGAAGATGGGATGTCAGTTTCCCAATATTTTTCCTTGGTTGGCTTTTATACACCCCCATCGAGCAGGTACGCTCGGGGTGTTGATTCAGGAGTCCTCCGGACTCAGGTACAGTTATAGTCAGGGGCTCAGTGGGCCCAAAGTGCATACCCAGGGGACCGGCAGGATAGTTATAGTTACTATGGGAGATGGATGACCAGGATAGGGGTATAGATTGCGTGTTGGTTGTACCTCCCGGCTTATGGGGGCCGGGTAAGGTTTATGTGTTCTATGCTATGTTATGTTATGCTATATTACTCCATGTTACGTTAGTTATGAGTAGACAGACAGTAGAATTCCGCATTACCAGGTACGACTCCTACTCCTTCCAGCATAGTTGAGGATAGTCTTAAACTCATACTTTTAGTCAGTTACAGTCTATTTCTTTCTATTTCAGTTCTATCACTTATATTGCTTGTTTTCAGTTCTTTTTTAGTTGTTGCTTTGCATACTCAGTACTAGTGGTACTGACACTCATTTGGGGTACTGCATTACTTGCCTGCAGGTACTCATAGACGAGGAGCCGATCCCTCGTGATTCCAGCCAGCACACAGAGTCATCAGCTCCAGTCATCCGTAGATAGATAGCTAGAGGTGTATTCCTTTTCTTTTGTTGTACAGTATGGGTAGGCTGAGGCCCTGTCCCGACCATATTATCAGTATTCTTAGAGGCATGCAGATTGTACATTCCCTGTGGTTAGCTGTACCGGTCGTGTGAGGTCGTGTGTATGTTTTAGTTTGTTTATGATGGCCGTGTAGGGCCTCATTCAGTTGGTAGTGGTGACCTTGTCGGTCATGTAGCAGTTTAGCACCTTTTTTCTTGATTCAGAAGTAACTAGACAGCATGGTGGCCTTGTCGGCCCGCATAGGTTCCTTCATACAACTTTTGCTCTGGTTAGCTGTTGTCTGCTTACAGGTGGCTATAGGCCTAGTTGGCCGGAGGCTATATTTACAACCGTTATATAGCCCGTTGATTCCATAAATCAGAGTTAGAGCCAGCCAGGCACCAGAAGTTCTTAGGCTCAGCAGTCTAGCAGTTCAGGTCCTAGTAGGGTACCAGGTGCCAGTCATACCCCCCAAGGCGGAGCGTGACAGTAGGCTAGGAGGAACCCTTAAAATCATCCCATTAGGTACTTAAAATAGCATAGTTTAGGAGTTAGAAGCAAATAATTTTATGAAAAACCCCTAGAAAAAAGCAGGAAAAATCATGCTGCCAATCCTCACGAGGGACTTCACGGGTCGTCGGGCACAGGACAACTCGTAAAGTCCCACTCATGGTCACTTCTGGAAAATCTCTCATAAATTCCTCGAACAGACGACGACTGACTTCACGAGTTATTAGCTGACTTAACGACTTGTGGATCCTTTCATTACCAAAGAAGTCAAAAATCCTGCTTTTATCCCATGACTGACATGATGAGTCATTACTTGATACGATGACTCATCCTATCGTATCATTTTCACCACTTCCTCAGGACCCTTTTGAATTTTAGAATTCTTCTAATGACCGACCTAATGGATTGTTGCCTGCCTAACTACTCATCGGGTCATCTGTTGTCACTGAGCCACACATGCACCTTTGACTGCTTGCCATGAGTATGACCATGACTCATTCTGAGGTGAAATTTTCACTTTCCTTCTGAATTCTTTCCTTATGTCTGGGCTTGATCTTAGAAACTTTCGGGGTGTTAAAATATCTCCTCCTTGGGATCATTCGCCCTCGAATGTAGGCTTAACATATTGAAAAGCTAAGGAAGGAACTGACATCCCAAAAACTGAACACTTGCAGCTGAAACTGATGGAGTATCTGACTTCGAGCTGATTTACATATCTGAACTGAATATCCAAGTTATACATGCATGCTAATATGTGAAAAGGACTGGAATACATGAAACTAACATGGAACTAGATAGAGTACTGAGGAGCATCCTTTTCCATGAACTGGCATTAAGTTGGTACGGGTTGAGTCATCACTCTCGAATTGCTTTCTGCTACTGAACTAGAATTCATGGTATCTGATTTAACTAAAAGTAAGGGGCTCATGAGCATGAATCATTAATGACATCTAAAACTGAGCACATACATGAGGTAACCTTATCTACTGAGCCACTAAAGCAACTTCTAAAGACTGATTTTGAGCTAAACATACTGGAAGACATGAGCTAACACACGTAGCTAGTTTATAACATGAAGATGAGCCTTAAGGATTCATAGTGAAAGATTGGCATTACTATCTGAAGCGGTTATTTAGATTTTTTGGGAGTCTGAACATGGGAATGTATAGAACATAGCTTCAACTGAAGCATAAGAGGGGCTATCTGAACCTAAAGGGATTGGCATATCATAATTGTTAGGGCTGGAACTCCCTTACTAGCATACTCAAGATTTGACTTGTCTCACAGACTTACCATCTCCCCCTTAGCTTTAAGCCATCATTCTAAGGCTCCAGAATCTTTCTTGAGGTTGGGCCTAAAACACTAACTCTTAACTTCTCCTCCACCTCTAACATTCACTGCAACCCTCATACTCATAGATATTCACACCACACATCGACAATCTCTTCTCGACAAACATCACAAGAGCTTCTGATTCAATACTAGGGTTCTGGGGCTAGCAACATGCAAAGAGTAACACGAGAAATTCAGAACTTACCTGTGACTACTTCGGGCGACTTTCCCTTATCCTAATGTACTGCCAAGGTGTAGGAGCAATTTTGATGTTGTCCTCCACCTACGCTAGATGATGCACCCTACTGAAATGGGCGGTTCGCAAGAGCTACTGAAAATGTGGCTGAGGCTCTACTCTCTCCCAGCTTAACTGCTGCGCAATCTCGGTGCTTATGACCCAATTTTCCGCACCAAAAAACAAGCATCTGAGTCTACCATGCATTCTCCCAAATGGTGCTTCCCAAAGCTCTTACAAGCTAGATAGGTAATCTCGCTTACCCTGGGTCTGTATGGAACACTGGCTGTCGAAGGTTCTAGGGCTGATGATCTCTGTTGGAAGCATCAGCGGTGTCCACCACTCAGCCTCTGAGGGGAAACCTCTGAATCTCCTGTCATAGCCTTCTTGGCCTCTCTCTCTTTTTCCTTCACCTATTCTGCTTCTATTTTTTGGGTGAATATCACCAAACGTGGAAAGTCTGTGTCCTTGTGCAACATGGTGATCATGCACTGTTTGACCAAGGAGTCTGCAACTCCATTCATGAACCTGCTCACACAAGCTCTCTGGTCGGCTACCATATCCAGTGAATACTTGGACAACCGGGTAAACTCCAACGCATACTCCTAGAAAGTCATGATTGTTCTACCTCAAGTTGATGAACTCTGCTGCCTTTGCCTCCCTCAACTCTCTAGGGAAAAAGTTATCCAAGAACGCAGTCATAAACTCATCCCAACTTACTGGGGCTGCTCCAACTCCCCAACTATCTTTCCACTAACAAAATCATATGTGAGCGACTCCTTTATAACTAGTAGGAGGCTAGGTATGCGCTCTCTGTTCCCATTACCCCCACAATTCAGGTGATCTTCTGGATCTCCTCTAAGAACTCATACGGGTCCTCATCCACCTTTGACCCCAAGAATTCAGGTGGGTTCATCCTGAGGAAGTCTTTTACCCTATCCGCCGCTACATTCCCATTCTGGAAAACATGAGCCACCACCTACTAATTAATCTTATGGTCATGGCCTGCGCCAACATGTGAAAGGCTTCCTTGAACTCAGCATGAGTAACATGTTCATTCATCGAGTTCACTGGGGCTGGTGGGGCTTTCTGGCGCCCATTACCATTTCTCCTTCCGTTTTCTCATCTGGGAGGCATTATCTATGAGCAAGTAAAGCACGAGTTAGGAGAGGAACCATTAGAATTTTACACTCTACGCATGATAAGAAACATGAAGAAAGGGGAACTTTCCTATAAATGTCTCATAGCCTCTTTGTCATAACTATGGCGCGCTTCACACCAAAGAAAAAGACTCTACTTAATGCAGCTTTCAAACACCCTGGGACACTCTAAATCTTTTCTCTGATACCAGGTTTGTCACAAAACGACCATAGGCCCGGATCGAGACACGGAACAAAGAACCCCGAGAGGCTCCAAGTTGACCCATGGCATAATCATAGCACAACACTAGTGTTACACCCCATAAATCTCTATCGTTTGACGAACGTGTTCGTACATGTGTTGAGAGGTTTGGAGTATGAAGCATATAAGGAAGGGCTCGGGGAATGAATGCACGAGTACTAATTCGAGCGAGCAGGAGGTTGAGACCGAGAGCAGCACGCGCCAGGCGCTGCTTCTCCCCCTAGCGCAATGAGAGTTGCGTCGTGCCCCTCCCTTGGTGCATTGGGAGGCGCACCGTGCCTATCCCCTGCTGCAATGGGAGGCGCATCATAGACCCTCCCCCACTATATCTCTATATATATGTGATAAGTGCAAAGAAAGGTTCATTTTAAACATTTCCCTTCGGCAGAGAAGAGAAGGGAACAATATTTCTTTAGTTTTTCGCGGATTTACGCTGCTATACTTCATATTAACATAAATTCATCTTGGATATCGAGTTCTAAGCCTACGGGAAGCATCTCTGTGGAGTTATTTCTTGAAAATTCCCGAAACCCCGCCGAGTAAAGGTTGTCGGAATTACCCAATTGAGTCCTAAGCGACCACAGACAAGTGGTAAGCATTTCTCCCTTCATTATTCATGAGAAATTATGAGTTTTCGGCCGAATGAAATGAAGTTGAAATTATGGTTAACCCTATTTAAAAGGCATTGTTATTGGTTGTTCTTATTGTTGAAAATAGTTGTATTCTCTTAGTGTAAAGGCGGCAATTAAGTGGCGTTACTGGCTTCAGGTGGAAAACTGCTTAATAAACGAGAGTCGGCATTCAAGGTATGTTAAGGCTTATCTCTTCGACAAGTTATTCTCATTGTATAATGATACAACCTACACCTTTAAAACAAGACAATGATCCTGTATCGTAATTAGCTACTGCCAGTAGATAATGAGTCTATATGTTGTAATTAGTTGCTGCTAGTAAATAAGGATTAGGTATGTTGTGATTAGCTGCTGTTAGTAGATTATAATTATGTACGTTGTGGTTAGCTGCTAGAAAACATATTGAGAGCATGTTGTTGTATCCCTTGTCGAAAAAGAGTATATTAACTGTGACTCACGCTAGTTTCACGACCCATACGGAGGCCCAGATCTCGACACAGGACAAGGAGTCCCAAGACAATCTAAGTCGACCCATGGCATGAACATACATCTATTTCAATAAATAAAATGGAAGAATTGACATGATAATCTTAGCAGAAGTCTGAAATAACTGCAACATCAGAATACACACAATCTGAAGCTGAGTACATCCTTTTTGTATGAAAAGCCTCTAAGTCTGATGAGTTGATGGGATAAGATCCCAACTAACTCGCTAAAATGAAAACTAAAAATACATAGAGAAATCTGATAAAGCATGGTCCTCAGGAGATGAGGACTCACGAACAAGCGTAAGATACTAAGTTTGAAAGTCTAGCTAAGAACTGGGCTAAGTCTAAGAGTCGGGCCTGTATCATGAAACGATACAGCATAGAGTATGCGGTCAGTATATGAAATGTACTGAGTATGCAAGGTAAGTAAAACCACTTAAATAAGTAAAATCATTCAAAACATGTAAAATATAAAATATAATCAAAACAAGAATTTGAGGGTAGGGCTTTGCATGCTATTTTTCTGGAAACATGATCTCAACATAACATAACATCATAACATATTCGATTGACCCAAAGCTAAAATCTGATAATCATAAATAAAACTGAACATTGGGTCAAACCTGCTTTAGAACATTTATAGATATATATATATATATCATGAATGATGAATATGCATAACTGAAATCATGAGGAACAATGGGAGACTCATCTTTTAACCGACATACCATGATAGAGCTTACGTGATCCCAACATCACACTCAAGTGGGTAGAGCTATCCAAAACCTTGTTAGGGCTAGAGACGATACCATGATATCGATATCAAGCTCGGGGCCCAATCGGGCAGGGGATAGCTCAAAAGGGAGGTCCTAGAGTATTATATATATATATATATAAGTATAAAACCTACGTTGGCACGTAGTTCTAAGGAATAGGGTGATCGACCTGTAGCCTACTCAGTACTAGACACTACTCCCAAAAACATGCATATGCTCTCCATCATTTTTCAATGAAGCTTTCCATCATCTATTGACGAAGCTCAATAATCAAATACATCTCAAATCTGGAATTTATGCATATGAGAAGCTTTAACTCAAACCATACCACAAGCTGAAAAATAATTGGGAGTCTTCATCCCAAAACCATGTGGTAAGCTTAATTCAGGAAAATCATAAATCATACTTGAACATATGGGCGTGGCCCAATACTTTAACATACGTGAAAATACTCAATTCACTTGAAAACATGATTATAAACATGGGTAACTTGTAACATGCTTTTCATTAATAATATCTCATCATACTTGAACATTCATCACGAAACTCAACTTTCACTAATTTCTCATAAATGGGCATTTCAAATTTATAAAGCTTGAAACATGATTTTAACTGAAAACAGTGTAAAACTTGCCCATGAATCATAACTCAGTAGTAGAAACACATTTAAATTCATACCCATGTAGATAATTAGGAATTTCATGCATTGGGTTAAAACCCCATAGATTAACATAGGAAATCCATGATTTAGATAGGGATTGAGCATGGGTGCGAAAGGATTCACCCACTCATAACCCTTACATACCTGATTATAGCTGATTCTTACACTTCTCTGACTGCCCAAGCAAGAATTGAAGAGAACTTGAAGGAGAACAAGCTTGATCACCTCTCTAACTCTCTAACTTTGCATGCATGAGTAAGAATGGCCTAAAATGAATTTAACCCTCTTAAAACTCATCATTCATAACTTAAAACGATATAGTTTAGGCCTTAGGATCATAGAAATTACAGAAAAGCCCTTACTAAATTTGCAGGAAATAAATAAGTGCCAGTCCCCACAAGGGACTAGATGACTCATTACTCAAGGCCATGACTCGTGGCATCATCCGTCAAGTACACTGCCTGAGGGTTTGTCTGGGGCTCATCATGGGAGACATCATGAATCGTTACTGGTGACCACGAGTCGTGGTCACCACTCATCACATACATTGCCTGGGATTTCACTTAGCTCCATCATGCTGCTCACGACCCTCCCCACAAATCATGATGACCGACTACCACTCGTGGGGAGCTTCTGTAGGGTACACTGCCACTTCACTTCACCCTCTCAATCATCCTATCCCACGACTGACTCAGCGAGTCATGGGGTCTAACCATGACTTGTGGGCATGTCCGTTGGGGACCTTAAATCCCAAAAATCAATCCTCACCATGAGTCATCTCACAACTCGTGGTCTATCCCTATGGATAACAAAATTACTCATTCTATGACCTGATGCCAGATTTCCAGTTTTTCTCTATTTCACTCCCAGGTCTGATCTTTGGGATTCCGGGGTATTACAATATCTCCCCCTTGGGAACATTTGTCCTTAAATGTTGGAAAACATATAGAAAAGCAGACAAATGCAATCATCATATTCAAATACTGATCATTTAAGGTGAAAATTGGTGGAATGACTAACTACAATTTAAACCACACATAGCTGAACTGAATTCACGAATCATACATACATGCATATACATAAAAGGAACTTGGGCACATGAACTGAACTTGAAAACTAAATAGAGTTAGAGGGTAAAACTAATACCTCAAGCTGGAACTGAGCCGGTAGAGAATAGATGTGGGTATCTGCCATCATGTCTACTTCGGCTTCCCACGTAACTCCTTCAACATGTTGATTCCTCCATAAAACTTTCACTGAAGCTACTTCCTTGTTCCTTACCCTTCGAACCTGAAGATCTAGTATTTCCACCAGAACCTCCTCATAACTAAGGCTGTCTTTCACACCAACACTGTCCACCGGGACAACTAGAGCCGGATCACCCAAACACTTCTTTAAGAGAGATACATGGAATACAGGATGCAGGGAAGCTAGTACTGATAGAAACTCCAATTTATATGCCACCTTGCCAACCCGTTTCAAAATTCGGTAGGGGCCAACATAACGAGGCTAAGTTTTCCCTTCTTTCCAAACCGCATCACTCCCTTCATGGGCGACATCTTTCAAAACACCCAATCATCCACTTCGAATTCAAGTTCTCACCTTCTCACATCGGCATAGGACTTTTGGAGATTTTGAGCTGTTTTCAACCTGTCCTATATAAGCTAAACCTTCTCCATAGCCTTATGGACTGAATCTGGTCCTATTATCGTAGCTTCACCAACGTTAAACCAACCAATAGGTGACCTACATCTCCACCCATAGAGAGCCTCAAACGAAGTCATCTGAATTTTGGAATGTAGTTGTTATTGTATGCAAACTCAATAAGAGGCAAATGATCATCCCAACTACCTTTGAAATCAATCACACATGCTCTCAACATGTCCTCGAGAGTCTGAATTGTCCGCTCCGCTTGAGCATCCATATGCAAGTGAAATGTTGTGCTTAGCTTAACCTGAGTACCCATTTCCTTTTGGAAAGACCTCAAAAACTGTGAGGTAAATTGGGTACCTCTGTCTGATATGATAGACAAGGGCACTCCATGAAATCGAACTAGCTCTCGGATGTATAGTTTGGCAAAATCCTCCACTGAATCCGAGGTTTTGACTAGTAGAAAATGAGCGGCTTTGGTTAACCTGTCTACAACAACCCAAATGGATTCATATTGCCGAGGAGTACGAGGCAACCCTGTGATGAAGTCCATATTGAATTCTTCCCATTTCCAAGTAGGAATACTTATATCCTGAAGCACACCTTCGGGTGTCTGATGCTCAACCTTTACTTGCTGACAGTTTGGACACTTAGCTACAAACTACGCGATGTCCTTCTTCATGCTATTCCACCAATAGACTTCCCATAAGTCACGGTACATCTTGGTAGCACCTGGATAGATATAATACCTGGATCCATGAGCCTCGTGCAACATTCAGCTCCTCAAATCATCAACATCCAGAACACATAGGTGACCCTGGTACCGAAGCACACCATCTCCCCCTTTGGTGAAGACCTCTACCTTTTGATTCTGAACGGCTTCCTTTAATTTTACCAAAATCGGGTCCTCATCTTGTCTAGCTTTTACATTAGTCACCAAGGATGATTCTGATCCATTTTGAAGAATAACACCGCCATTGGTCAAGTCAACTGACCAAACTCCCAACCTTGCGAGTCGATGCACATCCCTCACTAGCTCCTTCTTTCCCTCATCCACATGGGACACACTCTCTATAGAGAGTCTACTAAGTGTGTCTACTACTACATTGGCCTTACCCGGATGGTAAAGAACACTTATTTCATAGTCCTTGTGTAGCTCCAACCACCTCCTTTGCCAAAGATTGAGATCCTTCTGGGTAAACCTTTGGATACAAATCACGAGAATGTGTATTTGTTCTCGAATCTTTCATTGTGAGGAAAAGGATTAAATCCTTTTAAGAAATAAAGTTTTTGATTGGAATACAAATAAAACCGAAGGACCCTTTAACTATGTAAGGGATAATAGCACGAATCACAGTTTTATCACTAAACTATACCTGTTACAATCCGATTATTGTATAAAAATGCAACTTTTGTCAAACAGGTGAATTGTGGTAATCAAGATAGGATAAGATAGGGTCATCAAACCTACTAAAATCATAACATAAAAATGCATTGTGGAATACTGATCTTGGGCAGATTTATATGTCCAAGTGATACTCAAACGTATCATTTTTGCCTTGTTTGTTGTGCAATATGTATATATTCTCATGTAATTGGTAATAAAATGTGAATTTATACTAACCAACATGATTAGCATTTGTTTTGCAGGAAAATATGATTTTTAGGAGCTAAAATGCATGTTGGAATTATATCGGAGTTGGACTTGGATGCGAGCATGGAAAAGACCTTGGAATGTGCAAAGTAAAGGGGCTCCGCGATGGAGCCGTGCCACGCTACCATCGCGGAGGCACACTGCTTGGAGGGTGATTTAAATGGCAAATTCCAGTAAGGCCTCGCGACAGCTCCGTGGCACGGAGATAAGCCTCCGCGTTGGCCTCCGTGCCACGTTGAGGCTATATTCCCGGACCTTGGAATTCCAGTAAGGGTTTGCGTCCACGCCGTGTCACGGAGGCAGTGCTCCGCGTTGGCCTCCGTGACACGTTGCTTGTTATTCCGGGAAAAATTCCCACTAGTATAAATAGAACACTTAGGTTCATTTCAATAAATTCAGACTTGGTGGAGCAAGGACGTGGGTTAGAAGCAGTTGAGGGACGAAAAAGCTAAGGGATTTCTTCTCTTCCTTTCTTCTTTCTATCAATTGTATGTATGATTTACACTTGTTTTGGGATGATTAATCTACAAATGAGTGGCTAATTCTCTTCCTTGCTGAGGTTTTGAACAATGGTGATGAATTTTGATTGTTAATTATATGGTTTTTCATCTTCTTCTTCTATGTTGTTCTATTAATTCTTGTTCTTACTGCATTAGTGTGTGGCCGACATTAATGTACATCTAAAAAGTCCAATTTCACTCGAGAGAGCAAGAAATTGGAAAGTTGTGAATTAATAGGGTATTGTTCTTAACTTGATTTGGGAAAATTGGGTTTTGATGTGCTTTCCTGATAGAAATATACTTGAAAGCCGTATTAGTCAATTTAGGAACCGGAATTGTAGTGCTAGGTCATAAATTGCATTTGATCATAGAAATGTAGACGAATGGTTTATGATTCTAAAGTGAAATTAAATACGAGAGTTTTAATTTCTAGGCTAATGTTCTTGGCTAGCAACATGAAGAAAAGATTAACCAAATTGTGATTATCGTCAAATTCATTGCTTGTTCTTAACCTTGGCATGCTCATATCCATAGTTTCAATTCACAGTAAATAATTGTTAATAGTTTTAGTATATATAATTTATAAACAAAAACTTATTTAACTGTTGGTTACGTTGTTGTTAGCATAATTAGAAGTAAGATAAGAATATAGTGTACTTAGGCAATTTTACTTATCCAGAGTCTCCTTGGATCGATACTTGGCTTACTTAGTCACTTTATTACTTGTTTGACCACGTGCACTTGCGTGTCGGTTTTACACCTATAGCAAACACACCGAACAAATACAAGGCCTAGTATACTGCGATGTGTGATTTGATCGAAATTCTATTTTACAGACTCGGAAGGAGAAACTGTCATCCCAGTCAATCCAAATGGGATGCCCTGGACCTGACATGTCACTAGGAAAAAGTAACATAAAGCTCGGAATCGGGGTGTAGTTAATAATCCCAAATAAAAAGGGAATTGATCTATGGTCAATTTTGTAACAAATCAAATAAAGAGGAATTTCTATTTGTACCTCGTAAAAAAAGCTTTTTATTTTGTGGAATGAACCATTTCCTTCTTTTCGTGGAAAGAAATTATGTTCAAATAAGCAAATCTGTCATGAGTCTGCCGTCAAATCCCAGGGCACAACCCTAGACAGGCGGTGCAAACTACCAAGCTGGAGTACGGTAAGGGCAGAGGGAATTTCCACCGTACAAATAATGTTGCTATATCTTCAAGGAGAATACCACCGCGGCCAATTCAAGATCATGGGTCGGGTAATTCTTCTCATGAACTTTTAGTTGTCTAGAGGCATATGCTATAACTTTTATGTGCTGCATCAATACACACCCAAGTCCGATCCTTGAAGCATCACAATACACCACGAACCATCGGTACCCTCCGGTAGGGTTAACACTGGTGTTGAACTAAGTCGAGTCTTCAACTCCTGAAAGGTCCTCTCACAAGCCTCCAAATATTAGAATTTCACCTTCTTTTAGGTCAATTTGGTCAAGGGTGCTTCAATCGATGAGAAACCTTTAACAAATCTCCGATAATAGCAATCTAAGCCCAAAAAACTCTGAATATCTGAAGGATTCACCGGTCTAGGCCAATTCTTCACTGCTTCTATCTTCTGAGAGTCCACCTGTATGCCCTCACTTGATACCACATGGCTCAAAAATGCTACCGAGTTCAACCAGAACTTGCACTTGCTGAATTTGGCATATAATTGGCAGCCCTTGAGAGTTTGTAGTACCACTCTCAAATGAGCGGCATGCTACTCCTTACTCCGCGAGTATATCAGGATGTCATCAATGAACATGATTACGAACATATCCGAATATGGCTTGAACACCCTGTTCATCAAGTCCATAAAAACTACAGGAGCATTCGTTAGTCCAAAAGACTTAACTACAAACTCATAATGACCATACCGCATCCTGAAGGCTATCTTCGGGATGTCACGCTCCCGAACTCTAAGCTGATGGTACCTGGATCTGAGATCTATCTTCGAAAAACACTTGCCACCCTAAAGCTGGTTAAATAAATCATCAATCCTGGGTAAAAGATACCTATTCTTGATGGTGACTTTGTTCAATTGCCGATAATCAATACACATACGAAGAGAACCATCTTTCTTTGGGACAAAGAGAACTGGTGCACCCCTTGGGGACTTGCTTGGTCCAATGAAACCCTTATCTAATAGGTCCTTCAACTGTTCCTTCAACTCTTTTAGCTCGGCTGGAGCCATTCTGTAGGGAGGAATAGATATAGACTGTGTGTCGGGAAGAAGATCAATGCCAAAATTAATCTCCCACTAGGGAGGGATTCTCGGTAGATCATCTGGAAAGACTTCTCGATACTCACATACTACTGGGACTGATTGGATAGTCGGGGTCTCAGACATCACATCGTTAACCCTAACTAGATGGTACACACAAACCTTAGAAATCATTTTTCTGTCCTTAAAGTAGGAAATGAAACAACCTACAGGCACAGTTGAACTACCCTTCCACTCGATGACTGGCTCACTCAAAAACCTAAACTCTACTTCCCCGGTTCTACAATTAATTGAGGCATAACATGCAAATAGCCAATCCATGCGAATAACATCAAAATTGATCATGGCTGGCTCCCCTAGATCTGCTGAGGTAACTTTATGAAGGACTATGATTGGGAAACTTTTATACACCCGTCTAGCTACAACTGAATAACCTACTGGGGTAGAGACTGAGAAGGGCTCTTACAAGACTTCGGGACTGGCTCCGAAACTATTAGCCACATAAGGTGTCACAAAGGATAAGGTAGTTCCCGAATCTAACAAAGCATAAATATATATATGAAAAACTCGAAACATACCACTAACTACATTAGAGGAGACCTCCTGCTCCTGGCAGGATGCTAATGCATAGAATCTACTTTGGCGTTGGCCGCCACCTGTGCTAGTAGATGCTCCTTGTTGTGCAGAGCGTGCGGGAGGAGCTGCTGAACTGGAAGATGGGCCTCAGCCTCTATCATGGCCCTGTCTCACTGTTAAGAAACTCTGAGCATATGTCCGAGCTTCCCACACCCAAAACAAGCATCTAAACCTGCCAAGCACTGGCCCACATACCTCCGACCACACCTACGGTTAGCTGGAATGCTAGAATATGTAGGTTTGCTGCTTTGACCCCTAAAGCCTAATGCTCGCCCCCTCTGATCATGCCTAGGCCTGGATGGCACACGCAATGCTGAAGATGTTGGGACTGAAGATCTCTGGTGGGTCTACTGTCGGTGCCCACCACCTGACCTCGATTGAGAGAATCCATAACTATCATTCCTAGCCCTCTTGGCCTCTCTCTCTCTCATATGCACCGCCTCCATCTACTAGGCGTATTAAAATATCCGAGGGAAATCCATATCCTGATGGAGCATAGCGGTCCTGCAATCCTTATCCAAATATCCCTCCATGCCATGAACAAACCTGCTCACCTGCGTCCTCTGATCAGCCACTAACTCTAGGGCGTACTTTGATAAGCAAGTGAACTCAAGGGAATACTCTTGCACCATCATTATCCCTTTCTTAAGATTCATGAACTCGAATTCCTTTAATTCCCTCATCTCACAAGGGAAGAACCAATCTAGGAACGCAACATGGAACTCCTCCCAAGTGACAGGGCCTTCTTCGGCGGCCCTACTATCTTTCAATTGTCGAAATCTGATGTGTACGACCCCTTTCAATTGGTATGAGGCCAACTTTTCACACTCAACTCCATTCACCCCCATGACTTGGGTGATCTTCACAATCTCATCAATTAACTCATGCGAGTCCTCATCTACTTTTGAGCTGAGGAACTTTGGCGGGTTCATTCTAAAGAAATCCCTGACTCGAGCCGCCGCCGCATTTCCATTTTGCGGGATATGCACCATCGCCTGTTGATTGACCTGAGCGGTTAAGGATTGCGTTAGCATCTGAATAGCTGCCCGAAATTCAGCATGGGAAACCGGCTCCGGTGCATGGTGCTCCTGGACTGGTGGAGCTTGCTGGTGTCCACTTCTATTTCCATCCTCGTGGTCATCTTCATTCCTATTCCTCCTACCGTTCACTCTGCGTGCAGCCATGATTGTACAATCGCGAATAGCACGAATTAGAAGGATAGGGGACATTTCATCGCACGATATAGATCATGAAAGAAGGAAACATTTTCTAAACTCTTCATAGCCTCTTCTTCATAAGTGTTCCATGATTCACACCCATGAACAATACTCTACTAAACACATCTTTCAGAGACCCTAGGACACTTCAAACTTATTGCTCCAATACAAAGTTTGTCACAATCTGAACGAGGGCTCGGATCTCGACATGGGACAAGGAGCCCCGAGAGACTTCAAGTCGACCCATGGCATGAACATACATGTATCTCAATTAATAAAATGGAAGAGTTAACATGATAATCTTAGCGGAAGTCTGAAATAACCGCAATATCAGAATACACACAATCTTAAGCTGAATACATCCTTTTTGTCTGAAAAGCCTCTAAGTCTGATGAGTTGATGGGACTAAACCCCAAATAACTCGCTAAACTGAAAACTGAAAATACATAGAGAAATCTGGTAAAGCATGGTCTTCGAGAGATGAGGAGTCACCAACAAGCATAAGATGCTAACTCAAAAGGCTGGCTAAGAACGACGCTGGGTCTGAGAGTCGGGGCCTCTATCATGAAATGATATAACATAGAGTATGCGGTCAATACGTCAAATGTACCAAGTATGCAAGGGAAATAAAACTGCTTAAATAAGTAAAATCATTCAGAACATGCATAATATTAAATATAATCAACACAAGAATTTGAGGGTAGCGCTTTGCTTGCTATTTTTCTGAAAACATGATCTCAACATAACATAAAATCATAATGGATTTGATTGACCCAAAGCTGAAATCTGATAATCATAAATAAAATTGAACATTGAGTCAAACCTGCTTTAGAACATTTATAGACATATATGTATAATGAATGATGAATATGCATAATTGAAATCATAAGGAACAATGGGAGACTCTTCTTTTAACCGGCATATCACGATAGAGCTTATGTGGTCCCAACTATCACACTCAAGTGGGTAAGTCCGTCCAAAACCTTGGCATGGCTAAGGACGATACCATGATATCGATATCAAGCTCGGGGCCCAATCGGGCAGGGGATAGCTCAAAAGGGAGGTCCTAGAGTATTATATATATATATAAGTATAAAACCTACGTTGGCACGTAGTTCTAAGGAATAGGGTGATCGACCTTTAGCCTACTCAGTACTAGACACTACTCCCAAAAACATGCATATGCTCTCCATCATTTTTCAATGAAGCTTTCCATCATCTATTGACGAAGCTCAATAATCAAATACATCTCAAATCTGGAATTTATGCATATGAGAAGCTTTAACTCAAACCATAACACAAGCTGAAAAATAATTGGGAGTCTTCGTCCCAAAACCATGTGGTAAGCTTAATTCAGGAAAATCATAAATCATACTTAAACATATGGGTGTTTCCCAATACTTTAACATACTTGAAAAATACTCAATTCACTTGGAAATATGATTATAAACATGGGTAACTTGGTAACATGCTTTTCATCAATAATATCTCTTCAAACTTGAACATTCATTACAAATCTCAATTTTCATGAATTTCTCATGAATGGACATTTTAAATTTATAAAGCTTGAAACGTGATTTTAACTGAAAATAATGTAAAACTTTCCCATGAATCATAATTCAGTAGTATAAACACATTTAAATCATACCCATGTAGAGAATTAGGAATTTCATGCATTGGGCTAATACCCCATAGATTTAAAATTGGAAATCCATGATTTAGAGAGGGATTGGGCATGGGTGCGAAAGGATTCACCCACTCATAACCCTACACACCTGATTATAGCTGATTCTTACAGTTCTCTGATTGCCCAAGGAAGAATTGAAGAGAACTTGAAGGAGAACAAGCTTGATCAGCTCTCTAACTCTCTAACTTTGCATGCATGAGTAAGAATGGCCTAAAATGAACTTAACCCTCTTAAAACTCATTATTCATAACTTAAAATGATGTAGTTTAGGCCTAAGGATCATAGGAATTATGGAAAAGCCCTTACTAAATTCGCAGGAAATAACTGACTGTCAATCCCCACGAGGGACTCGACGACTCGTTACTCAAGGCCATGACTCGTGGCATCATCCGTCAAGTGCATTGCTTGAGGGTTCTTCTGGGGCTCATCATGGGAGACATCATGAATCATTACTGGTGGCCATGAGTCATGGTCACAACTCGTCACATACACTACTTGGGATTTCAATTAGCTCCATCATGCTGCCCACGACCCTCCCCACGAATCGTGATGACCGACCACGACTCGTGGGCAGCTTCCGTAGGGTACACTGTTACTTCTCTTCACCCTCTCAATTGTCCTATCCCACAGCTGACTCAACGAGTTGTGGGGTCTGACCACGACTCATGGGTATGTCCATCGGGACCTTAAATCTCAAAAATCTAACTAACACCCCAATTCTCACCACGAGTCATCTCACGACTCATGGTCTATCTCCACGGGTCACAGAAGGACTCATTCTGTAACCTAATGTCAGATTTCTAGTTTTTCTCCGTTTCACTGCCGGGTCTGATCTCTAGGCTTTCAGGGTATTATAGCTAGGAGTTTCATAGGAACTCCTCTATTCTTTTGTTCACAGTATTAGTAGAATTCTAGTGCTTCGCTGTCATGATAAGGCCCTGGAAATTTATAGTTGGATGCAGGGTATGATTTGGTAAGTTGGACAGTGTAGGCGCATCCAGGCGATATAGCTTTCAGTTCGATGCCTGTATTGTCAATAGAGTTCGCCCAGAGGCTGTTGGCGTTCCTTGACGCCTCCAGGGCCAGAATTTGAATAGGATGGTCTTACCCTAGAGTCAGCGGCGCCAAGATTTCCTAGTGAAATGAGTGACAGCCTTCCATATAGTTGGCTATTGTCAGTGACTATTAGTCCCAATCGACTTAGTGCTTGACATATGGGTCACCCGGGAAGTCATTCCAGTTGTACAAGTAGGATAGACCCATGGATACCCCAGCGGGGGGACTTATTAGTAGTTAGATGCGGGGCCAACTCCCTAGCCTACTCATACAGATTCCCATGTACGTGTTGCCTAGAAGGGCTAAGCCTAAGTATACCTGCCTACAGGGCTACATTTTGCTCACAGAAGCTATATGTTTTCAGGACAGACTAGATTGATGCCGATGAACTAGACCCTCAGTATTATGGTCTATCCTTCGTCAAGTTACATTCATAGTAGATCTAACACGATTTGTATATCTACACTACTCCAGATTAAACCTATTGTGGTCAACTACTGCAAATAGCATTGAGACGACAACGATGACATAGTAACCCTCGTCAGAGTTAACCCTAGTTATCTTGGTCGTCGCATACGATGTTTGGGTTATTGGATATTTTGTTGCCTATAGGGCTATGCTCGCAGGAGCAATATGATGTATTACAATACCCATAAGCTCGCAGGAGCAACATAATGTCCAAAGGGACCAAATTGAGGCCGTGAGGCCGTATTGAGATACCCATATGCTCGCAGGAGAAATATGATGTTTGAAAGGACCAAATTAAGGTCGTGAAGGTTGTATTGCAATACCCAAATACTCACAGGAGCAACATGATGTCCGAAGGGACCAGATTGAGGCTGTGAGGGCCATATTGAGGTCTAGTTACCTCCAGAGTCCTCTATGCCATAGTGGTATCACGACCCTCAGATGAGCAAAGGCTCGGGGTACAGTTATAGGAGCCCAGATGAATCAGACACAGCTATTGGAGCCCAGGTGGCTCATATTTAACCCAGATGGCTCAGATACAGTTACAGTTATAGTTACTTGCAGGGCAATGCGGGTATATAGACTGAGTGTCACCTGTCGAGGCTTATGGGGGCCCAGGTAGGTTATCTCTGTGTTGATTGTACCTCCAGGCTTATGGGGGCCAGGTTAGGTTCTTGTTTGTATGCTTGACTATTCACGATAGCTTATGAATGTATAGATGTACAATTTTATCTCATATACGTGTAGGAAGTTACTATATGCAGGTTATGGATAAGAAAGCTTCAGGTTATCTTCTGCCCCTTCTTTCTATTCACTTTCAATTCTTTATCAATTTACATTCAGCCTTATTTACTGCCTTGCATATTTGGTACCTATTGTACTGATACCCAACTATGGGACGCTGCATACTTGCCTACAAGTTTTGACAAAAAGAACTCAGGACCGCAGTTAGCAGCTTTTCCGAGTCAGCAGATCGGCCAAATCTTTTCATTCAAAGCTTCCAGGTTGTAGAGGTTTATCTGTCGTTTATTTGTATAGCATTTGGGTAGGTGGGGGCCCTTTCCTGACAAATATTTTCACTCCTAAAGGCTTGCAGATGACAGTATTCAGTTAGTTGGTTGTTGTTGGCCATGTGGGGCCCATGTATGTCTTATTTGATGCGTTAGCCGTGTGGGGCCTCGTATAGCTGCTTGTTTTCATTTATATTATGACTTGATAACATGGTGGTCTTGTTGGCCCACATAGGATCCCTATTGTTATTATGTTGGCTGGGCTAGCTATTTTCTTTTACAGGTGCTGCGTGGCCTTGTCGGCCCGAGGCTGTGTTTACAGCCTGAGATATAGCAATTGGTTTTATTGATTTTGAGTCGCTGGTAGGCACCAGAGGTGCATATGCCCAGATTCCACTGTGGCATTGGGTGCCAGTCATACCTCCCAAGGTACGGAATGACAAACTTGGTATTGGAGCAGGTCATATCCCAGGGAGTTTGCAAGCCACATCTAGTAGATTCTTGCTTATAAATGTGTTGTGCACCATATTTTATAAGGAGGAGTCTATGAGGCATGATAGTACGGTTACCCCTCCTTCTTCTTAGATTGTGATATAGAGCTGAGTTGTATAGGGATGAGTCCCTAAGCTTTCCATGCTATGCCTATTCAGAGTAACGTTTGATATGGGACAAACCTCAGTGAGCCACAAGTTAGCTACAACAGTAGGAGAGGGTACTAATAAGGTGCCATAGTTGGGGGACAGTCGGCAGGTAAAAGCAGACGCCTTTTAATCTCCCCAGCATCCTCCCGGGGCACCAAGAATCTCATAAGGTAATTGATATGCCAACATTGTCCCAAGTTCCTCCTTCAGCCTCGGAGTAGGAGGTCTGGAGTATAGTATATATATGAGTTGGCTTAATCAGTAGATAGTTGGAACTAGACAGGGGCTACCATTAATGTTGGATTACCTGAAAAAACGAAGGGTTGTGCAAGTTTTGTACTTCCAGCCTTTAGAGTTTGTCGAATTTCACGCCTTAGCCCTGTTATATATGATAGGGTCATTTTTGCACCTCCTTACTTGTTCTTTCAATACAACAGAAAGCGTAAGTATCAATTCTATGCTGCCTAGAATGAATAGTAAAGGAAGGGTAGAACAGTTGATTCCCGGAAAGGGTTAGGGAGTGGTTAAGACCCCTAGTGTTTACAAAGTTTCTTAGACCCTCACGGTAGTAAATTAGGAGGAAAGATAAGATTGTTAGTAGCATTCAAGTACATGTGAGAGTCCATAAGTGATAAACCTCCAGCAATAGTAAAGCTCAGGTCAGAAATAGGCTGATTCCGCCGCACTGAGCTAGCGATGGTAGGATATACCTGCAGAATAATGGCTATGGCCCTAGTTTGTTATGTCGAAGGACAAAGAGATTATATGAACGAAATTGGCTCAAGTGCAGGTCAGAACGATACAGGTTGATAGACTTGGTCAGTAATATCCTTGTCAATATGATGCAGGGGGCATGAACCCCATATCTCAGCCTGTACAAATAAGGGGAAGACGCGAGTATCTAACTTTGGAGGAAAACACAATCACCTTCAGGCGGTAGTAGGCTGATAAGAGCTTAGAATTGCCACAAAAAGTTGAGAAATAAGCATTAGGAGGACATTTAAAGGAGGGTGAGATTGTAACCTAGAATACTACAACGTTACCACTAGTTCTAGAGGCAAAGGGGTGACGGTACGGAGACCTTAATCTAGAGCAGCCCAGAGGCAAGGCCTAGCAAGGAGTCACTGGTCGACTCTATGTTCTAGATATGGCAGGTCTTCACTAGTAGATTGTAGCAAGGCATACCATGTCTATTATTCCCCCACCCAAGTTTGACGAAAACGCATTAGGTTATAAAAGAGATCTACTGTTGGCACAGGAAGAAGAAAGATATTGTCGAATTGTGGCACAGGGCTCTAATGACCAGCAAGGAGAGGATGGACAGCAGAAACGGGCAGGCTAATTTAGGAGATATTCGTGCTTGTGTGGAAATGGGAAATAAACAATATGAATATAGCTATAGGGTTAACCCGTACTAGGTGTAAATTTGATCCTATTTGATCCAAGTATTGAAAGAACAATGAGATTAATTCATTTCCTGCCGGTCATAATCATGTTTCAGCTAAAGATTATGTTGAATTGAATATTAAAGAACTATGTCGGGATATGATGTCGTGGTGTCTATTAAATTTTGACCAAGGCCACAATTTACAGCTAGGTTTTGGAAAAGTTGTCAAAACGGATTGGGACACATGCTAATTTAAGTACGACTTCTCATCCCCAGACAATGACCAAGCATAGCACACAACTCAGACACCTGGGAATATGTTAAGGGTGGAAATGCAAATCCCCTATATGATGACCTAAGGCAGGCTAGTTGAACCGGGCACACTACATCGATCATAGGGGGAAAGTTAAGCTTATTAGAAGATGTATATTTTTAGCCTAGGGTCATCAGCAGCCCTATTCCAATGTATAGCGTAGGGAGTTAGAGATTGAAGGAAAGATTGGGTGTTCCCAGAAATTTTGCCAAAGGAGGGCGTTGTGAGGTTCACAAGAAGGGCAACCCCAGCCATAGATTCATCGGGCCTCACCGGATCCTCCGGAAGATCGGCCAAGCAGCCTATGAGATAGAGTTGACTTTGGGACTAGGATTTGCTTATCAATTGCTAAGCAAGCACGAAGGAGACCTTTCCTCAGATTGACCCAGCTGAGAATGCTCCAGTCACAGAAGAGTTATCCTATGAAGAGCCATCAACAGTTATATTAGATTGGCAAGTCCGCAGGGCTATCTTAAGGACCAAAGTTGTAGCCTAGCAAAGTCTTATAGAGAAACAGAAATGTAGAAGAGATGATCTGGGAAGCTGAGGAAGACATTAGGTCTGGATATCCTCACTTATCCCAGACCTGACCCGGATTATGCAGCAAAAGAGAGGTTATTTCAAACGTTATCTTATTACTTATATTATTAGTATTATTCAGTTGTAGGCTTCTAGGTTGTGGAGTAATTGTTTGTAGCATCATGTAAGACGCCTATGTTGGATCTTTCTGCTTTTTAGGTTTCTAGATAGTCCATATTATAGAGGAGATTCTGCTGAAAATTTTCTAGCAACAGTTAAAAGAATTAAGCCTCTTGAGCCTAAGATTACATTCAAGGATGAATGTTCCTAAGGGGGGATTATGTTACACCCCGTAAATCTCTATCATTTGACGGACATGTGCATACGTTTGTTGAGAGTTTTTGATTATGAAGCATACAAGGAAGGGCTCGAGAAATGAACGCACGAGTATGGAGTTGAACGAGTAGGAGGTGGGGACCAAGAGCAGGATGCACTAGGCATCGCGTTGTGCCGCCCCCATGGCGCAAGGAGAGCCGCACCTTGCCCCTTCCTTGGCGCGTTGGGAGGCACACCGCACCATGGGTATATATATATACATATATATATGTATATACACACACTATATAGGTGTTAAGTGCAAAGGAAGGTTCATCTTAAATATTTCCCTTCGACAGAGAAGAGATGGGAACGATTATTTCTTTGATTTTTCACCGATTTACACTGCTAAACTCCGTCCAAACATAAATTCATATTGGATATTGAGTTCTAAGCCTATGGGAAGCATCTTTGTGGAGTTATTTCTTGAAAATTCACTCGGCATGCCAGAACCCCTGAATAAAGGTTGTCGGAATTACTCCAAATTGAGTCCTAAGCGGCCACAAATAAGAGGTAAGCATTTCTCCCTTCTTTATTCTCGAGAAATTATGAGTTTTCAGCCGAATGAAATAAAGTTGAAATTATGGTAAACCCTATTGAAAAGGCATTGTTATTGGTTGTTCTTATTGTTGAAAATAGTTGTATTCTCTTAGTGTAAAGGAAGCAATTAAGTGGAGTTACTGGCTTCAGGTGGAAAACTGTTTAATAAATGAGAGCTAACATTCAAGGTATGTTAAGGCTTATCTCCTCGGCAAGTTATTCTCATCGTATAGTGATACGACCTATGCCTTTGAAACAAGACAATGATCCTTTATATTGTAATTAGTTGCTGCCAGTAGATAATGAGTCTATATGTTGTAATTAGTTGCTGCTAGTAAATAAGGATCAGGTATGTTGTGATTAGCTGCTGTCAATAGATTATGATTATGCACGTTGTGCTTAGCTGCTAGAAAACGTATTGAGAGCATGTTGCAGTATCTCTTGTTGGGAAAAAGTATATTAAGTGTGACTCACGCTAGGAGTTTAATAGGAACTCCTCAATTCTTTTGTTGATAGTATTAGTAGAATTCTAATGTTTCTGTCGCGCCTCACCTTGGGAGGCATGACTGGAACCTAGTGCCACACTGGGATTGGACTAACCTGACTGTCCTGGTGCACTTCTGGTGCACGCCTATAGCTTAATTCAATAAATTGATGAGCTATATCTTGGTTGTAAAATACAGCCTCTAGCCGACAAGGCCACCTGTAAAAGAAGAAAACTAACTAGCAACAACGCAATAACAGGGATTCTATGCGGGCTGACAAGACCACCATGTTTTCTAGTTATAACTAAATGAAATCAGGAAACTAAAACTACTCTATAGCCGAGAAGGTTGCTAACTGACAGCTAAACAAGGCCCCGCATGGCCATCACATGAAATAAAACATACATAGGCCCCACACGGCCAACAACAATAGCTAATTACAAGAAATTTGTAGCATGCAAGCCTCTAAGAGTGGAATAATGGTCAAGACAGGGCCCCGACCTACCCGTAAATTGTACAACAAAAGAACAAACCTTCTCTAACTATCAACTCCGGAAAAAGGGAGCTGAATGCACTGCTAACTCCGGCTGATGACTAAGATGGTCCTGAATCGCGTCTATTCGCACCTGCAGGCAAGTAATGCAGAAACTCCAAGGATGGGCGTAAGTATAATATGTACCGAATATGTAAGGCAGTAAAATAATAACTGACTGCAAACTGATAAAACTGAAGTAGTCAAGAAAGAGGGTAAGAATTTAACCTGACTAACCTTACCGTCTAAAATATCTAACTAACAAGTATAAATACAAACGAGAACCTAACCAGGCCCCCATAAGCCTTGGCAAAATAATCCACTCTCCTGCTATTTGACTACTAAAGGTTCGTAAGCATACTGTACTCAGGCATTCTCATTCTCTAAAGTTGTATCTGAGCCTAATAGGCTCCTGTAGCTGTGTTTGTGTCTGAGCCATCTAGGCTATGTAACTGGACCCCAAGCCTTGGCTCGACTGTGGGTCATCGTGTGACTACTGTAACTAGATCCCGAGCCTTGGCTCGCTATGGATCATACTGTAACTGTTGTGACTGGGCCTCGAGCCTTCGCTCGACTATGGGCCATAATGTAACTGCTATAGCTGGACCCCAAGCCTTGGCTTGACTATGGTTCATAATGGAACTGTTGTAGCTAGACCCCGAGCATTGGCTTGACTATGGGTCATAATGTAAGCCATGAAAACTGGATACGGCCCTCACAACCTTACTCTGGTCCCTTCGTACATCATACTACTCCTGCGAGCATAACCTTATAGGCAACAACATTCAAACCCCGAATATCGGATACAATAACTAAGCTGGCTAGGGTTAACTCTGATGAGGGTTACTATATCATCACTGTCATCTCAATTCAATTCATAACAGCTAACTGCAATAGGTTTACTCTGAAGTACTATAGATTCACAAGTCATACTAACTTTATGATGAACATAACTTGCCAAAAAAGATAGCCTTACATACCTCGAGTGCTAACTTTCGTTTAACTAGCGAGTTTCAACTTGTAATTAGTGGTTCTATCCAACTACAGCCCTGATACTGAGAGAATAGGGCTAATTTCAATACTAAATTTGGCAAATAACGATAACTTTCGATAATAAAACCAACTATAATTCAACTTCGAATAACTCGGCTGAAAACCTACAATTTTTCGAGAGTTCGGAAGGGAGAAGCGCTTACCTAATGCCTGTGGCTGTTTAGGATTCAATTTGGAGTGATTCTGACAAATTGTACTCGACGGGGTTTCGATATGTTGAGCGAATTTTCGAGAAAAACTCCATAGTACGCTTTCCCATAGGCGTAGAACTCATTACTTGAAGTTAATTTACATTTGGACGGCATTTGGTAGCGTAATCAGACTAAAATATATTGAAAGTTGCATGTTCTCTCTGTTTAGCCGAGGGAATATATTTTTAAATGAGTTGAAATAAGCCAAATGCCTATATATACATGTTTGGCTGGTGGCACAAGGTGCTTCGCGCCGCACCTCCCAAAGCGCCAGCATGCCTAGCGCGCTGCGCTACCGAATGCACTGCCGACTAGCACGTTGCGCTGGCCCCTCGTGCCTAGCCTTGCCTGACCCTTCTTCCGAGGCTCTTCCTACACACATCAAGTTCTCCTTACTCATCACAAATCCACGCGTTTGCCAACTAGCTGTTAACATATTTCGAGGTGTAATATCCTCCCCTTAGGAACATTCGTCCTCGAATGTCATCTTCAGGCTTAAAGGAGTTAACTCTTTTAACTAGCACTTAGAAAAATTTTGGCAGAGTCTCCTCTATAATATAGACTATCTGAATACCTGAAACGTAGAAAATTCCAACATAGGTGTCTCACAAGTTGCTACAATCAACTAGCCCACAATATAGAAGTAGATATTTGAACAGTACTAGCAACATAAGTAATAAAGTAACACCTGAATAACGATCTTACCTCAACTACATATTCTAGGTCAATCATGGAATAAGTGAGGGTATCTAGATCTCATATCATCCTCAGCTTCCTAAGTCATCTCTTCTTTATTTTTGTTCCTCCATAGCACTTTAACGGAGGTTACATCTTTAGTTTTCAGTCTACGAACTTGCCAATCTAGTATGGAAACTAGGACCTCTTAGTAGGCTAACTCCTCTGTGACTTGAACGTCTTCAACTGACACAACTCGAGACGGGTCTCGTATGTACTTTCGCAACTTAGAAACGTGAAAGACTGGGTGAATAGATTCTAGCTCTAGAGGAAACTCTAGCTCATATGCCACTCGGCCTATCCTTTTGAGGATCCAATACGGTCCAATAAATCTAGGGCAAAGCTTTCCTTTCTTGCCAAATCTCATCACGCCCTTCATCGGTGATACTTTATGGAATACCCAATCATTAACATTAAATTCCAAGTCTCTACACCGCATATCAGAGTAGGGCTTTTGACGACTCCGGGCTGTCAGCAACCGCTCTCTGATAAGTTTCACTTTCTCTTCTGACTGGTGAATCATATCCGGTCCGACTAACTCTGTCTCTCCTACCTCAAACCATCTTATGGGGGACCTGCATTTCCGCCCATATAATGCCTCATCAGGTGCCATCTGTATTGTAGAATGATAGTTGTTGTTATATGAAAATTCAATAAGGGGAAAATGCTCATCCCAGCTTCCTTCAAAATCTAGCACACATGCTCGTAACATATATTCGACCGTCTGAATGGTGCATTCTTCCTGGCCATCTGTCTGGGGGTGGAAGGCTGTACTCAAATTAACTTGTGTCCCTAAGACTTTATGAAATGATTGCCAAAATCTAGCTGTAAATTGTGACCCTTTTTCTGAAATGATAGATGCTGGGACAACGTGCAAACGGACTATCTCTTTAATATATAGCTCGATGTAATCTTCGATTGAGAATGTAGTCCGGCTGGCAAAAAGTGAGCTGATTTAATCAACCTATTAACGATAACCCAAATAGAGTTGAATTTGCGTTTGGTACGGGTTAGTCCTATCACAAAGTGCATATTAACTGCCTCCCATTTCCACATAGGTATAGCCATCTCCTGAGTTAGGCTGTCAGGTTTCTGATGTTTAGCTTTCACCTGTTGGCAATTATGACACTACCCTATGAATTCGACTACACCTTTCTTCATTCAAGGCCACTAGTATATCTCTTTTATGTTGTGGTACATCTTCGTTGAACCTAGATGAAGAGAATAACGAGAGTAGTATACCTCCGCCATTATCTACTGGTAGAGCCCAGCTACATCTGGAACACAAAGGCGACCTTTGTACCTCATAACCCCGTCTTCGGTTACCTCGAAACCTGATAATTCACCTTGCTGAACCTTATCTCTGAGTTGTGCTAAATGAGAATCCTCATATTGCTACTCTTTTACCTCTACCACCAGGGACGATACTGTTGTATTCTGAATTATAGCCCCATTATCCAATGAATTCACTACCCGAACTACTAAAATGCCTAGCTGGTGCGATTCTCGGGCCATTTCTCGTTGTTCTGGTCTCAGATGTGCTAAACTGCCCCATGGATCTACGGCTAAGGGCATCAGCTATGATATTGGCCTTCCCTGGGTGATATAAAATGTTCACATCATAGCCTTTCAACAACTCTAGCCAACGGCGTTGTCGTAAATGATCTCGGGCAAAATAGCATGCTCAAGTGATGCTTTATAACTTAGTTTCGTCTTGTTTATCTACTTAACTATATGCATTCTCATGTATTTCTATGGAAATGTGAATATATATACTAACCAACATGATTAGTTCTTGTTTTTGTAGGTTTAAAATGAATTTGAAGAACTAATCCATGAGTTGGTGAAGTGGAGGCATGGAATCGGAAGTAAAACGTGAACGTCGGCAAGGAGGATGCGCGAAACAGCCCACCTGCACGTTGGCAACGTGCCACGGCAGGCAGGTTGCACGACCAGGCCGTGACACGACATCAAACACGTTGCACAAGCAGCGTGACATGCTGCCATCGCGGCCAGCTTCTGCTTGGCGACTGTTTTGATTTCCAGTGTGCCTACGCGATGCCTCCGTGTCAAGGAGGAATATTGGCATGATAACCTCCGTGACACGGAGCTATTCCATGTCGGGCATAATTTTATACATCTCTCATTTACTATAAATAGGTCCCTTAGCTTCTAAAATCATTTTGTCACGATTTTATTCTAAAAAACCACCTAGGAGTGAAGGTGGAAGTGGGAGAACTCACCTAGGGTTCATCGATTTCATCTTCTCTTCTACCAATTCTTGTAAGTATGTTACTTTAACAATGTTTTCTTGTAATATACGAACTTGAGTGGCTAGAACCCTTCCTCTATGGTTGAAGCCATAAGTTATGATTGTGTTTTTACGAATTTGTTTTGGAATTAAGTTATTGATTGTTGTTTTGTCTTGCATTCTTAATTATGGTTGTTTTTATGATTGATCACCATGAAAACACACACGTTAAGCATAGGTAAATACTTGAGAAAGAAAACCTAGTCAAGAACAAAAGAATGTAGGAAGCAAGTTCTTGTCTTTTGATAAGATTTGTGGTTAGGACTGGAATATACCTAATTTATCTTGCTTGGTTGATAAAGTGGGAAGATAGACAGACACCAACTTAGAATTGTACTCCACCACTTGTAGGTGTAGTTGTGAAGCTAAGTTGAGTTAAATGATTAGAGGTACGAAAGTCCCTAATCAAGAGCATAAACCCCGCAAGCCACATCCACGTAATTGAATTGCCCACGAACTAGAATGTCACATCCCCGCTCAATGATGTAGTTGTGAGGCTAGTTTGTCGTGTTTAGAGGCTCGAAAGACCATGAATATGCAATTGTAATTATGTGAGACGACAATTGGTAATTCCATACTTAAACCATTACAAAGCGTAGTATCGCATGATTATCCGGCTTTAACTCTAGTTGCTCCTTGAATGATTTTAGAGTATTTCGATTACCACCCCTAGACTTAATTAAACTTTATTGAAAAAGTCAATAATCAACACTTGGGAAAGTTAATATCACACTTGAACTTGCTAATTAGCTGAATTGGTCCAGTCCCTGTGGGTTCGACATCCGGCTCTTAAAAAGGGCCTCTATATTACTTGTACGACCCATACACTTGCAGTGCATCAAGTTTTTGGCATCGTTGCCGGGGACTCGGCGGAGTTTAGATAATTTATCTATTTTTGTGCAATTTTTAAATTTCCTTAAGTGTTGAGAAACTTGGTCTTAGTCTGACTTATTGCAGGTGACAGGTTGTCTTGCCGAGCTGGCTAGGAATAAAGAGCTTATGGAGCCATTGCTTGAACCTGAACGTCAATTCCATTTGCGAAGGATAGTAGCTCTTGAGCAAAAGCTGAAACGACTTCAAGAAAAGGTACAACAACAACCACCCGTAGGACAAGCACAATTGTCACCGGAAGCAATGGCAGCCAGACCAGTTCACGAAGTGGAAATCCCACAAGTGACTAATGTGAACTCTAGTATCCATAAACCGAAGCCTGGAGGGAACTTTGAATTGAATCAGAACATGGTGCAGCTGTTACATTCTAGTGGTCAATTCACTGGGGTGGCACATGAGGACCCGCAGCAGCACTTACAGAACTTTCTTGAGATTAGTGACACTTTCGTCCCCATCGGAGTGTCCACAGACTATGTCCGACTTACCCTCTTCCAATTTTCATTGTTGGGAGAGGCAAAGAAGTGGTTGAAAGCTGAGCCACCAAACTCCATAACTTCGTGGAATGATTTGGCAAAGAAGTTCCTTATCAATTTTCTCCCTTCAGGCAAGACTACAAAATTGAGAAGTGAAATACTGAGTTTCAAGCAGAGGCCTGATGAGAACTTATATTTGGCTTGGGAAAGATTCAAGTCATTATTGAGAGACTGTCCCCATCACTAGCAATTGAATGACGTGCTGGCTCATACCTTTCTAGAAAGTCTAGACCTACACACGAAAATTTTACTAGACTCTACATCTGGTGGGCAAGCCTTAGAGAAGACTTATGATGAGTTGTACACATTGTTGAATAGAATTGCACAGAGAAATCCAGAGTGGCACAACGAATCATCAAGAGGGGCAGGAAAGAGAGCAGGGTTGATAGAGGTAGAGGGTATGAATGCCTTAGCAGCACAGTTAGCTTTGTTCCAGCATCAGATGATGACTCAGTTCAATAAACTGAGTATGAACCAACAGCAGGGTCAGGTTAATGCAGTTCAGCACGCTCCGAGTTGGTGTGAAATTTGTGGAAATAATGACCACAATGCAGAATCTTGTGGAGCCAATCCGGAATCAGTCAATTTTGTTGGAAATGTGCAGAGGAACAACCAGAATTTTGGAAACAATTACAACAAGAATTGGTAGAGCCACCCAAATTTTTCTTGGGGTGGAAACCAAAAGCAAAGTTATCAGCAACCTCAACAGCAGCAGTATCAGCAGAATAGGCAGAATGATGGTCAGTTGAGCAGCAACATTGATGAAACATTGCAGAAAATCATGAAGACCCAAACTTAGTTTGAAGAAAATCAGGCGAGGATGGCATCAGACTTGAAGAATCAGCAGTTGGCCACCCGCAATCTAGAGAAGCAGATGGGTAAGATAGCAGCTGCTCAAAATATGAGACCGCAGGGAGGACTACCAAGTGACACAGATCCTAACCCCCGGCAGGTCAATGCCATCAGTCTGAGGAGCGGTAAGAAATTAGCTGATACAGTGCCTAAAGAGAAGAGAAATGAGGTGCAACCGGAGTTGGGTAGACCAGGACCATCCACTGACAAGGGAGAGAATCAGAGTGTTGTGCAACAAAATGCACAATCTTCACTGCAGCCAGCACAAAGACCACCACCACCATCCCTTCAAAGATTCAAAAAGAGCAAGGAGGAGGAATGCTTCAAAAAGTTCTTTGAGATTTTCAGAAAACTTCACATAAATTTGCCTCTTATTGATGTTTTGCAGGGAATGCCCAAGTATGCTAAATACTTGAAAGATGTGATGGCTAACAAAGTCGGATTGGTGGATGTCTGATGGTAGCACTGACTGAGGAGTGTAGTCACAGGGTATTGAGCAAAATTCCAAAAAAGCTCAAAGACCCAGGGAGTTTTACCCTCCCCATACAAATTGGTAAAGGTGAGGTGCTACGAGCTCTGTGAGATCTAGAGGCAATAGTTAATCTAATGCCCCTATCTTTATTTAACACCCTGGAGTTGGGAAAACCGAGGCCAACAAGGTTGATGCTGCAGCTGGCAGATAAGTCGTGAGTGGCACCAGATGGAATAATAAAGGACCTTCTCATCAAAGTGGGTAAGTTTATTATACCTGCTGATTTTATTATCTTAGATTTTCATGTTGCTGACCAGGTACCCTTAATCTTGGGACGGCCATTCTTGGCCACCAAAGGAGAGGTAATTGACTTAAGAGCGGGGACCCTGAAAATGCGGGTCGAGGATGAAGAAGAACTCTTCCGAGTATACCAAGAAATGAACACATCCACACACTACAGAAACCTTTGTAAGGTTAGTGTGTTGTCAGAGGATAAGTGTGGGGTGGGGGATTCCACAGGTCCATGGCCAAAGGTAATGATAAATGTTCAGCCCAAGTCTGATAAAGAGCTTCAGAGTGTGAAGAAGTTGGAGGAAGAGAGGAACAGAGTGGAGGCTGTTTCCTCTAAAAATCAAAAGAAAAGAAGATGGTTCTCGAAAGGGAACCCAGGTATGAGGATGTCCTGAAAAGGATAGTCCACGTCATGCCGCGACGTAAAATAAGTCGCTGCTTGGGAGGCAACCCAAGGGTACCACGGGTACAATTTGTGATTTTTGTTTGTGTTGATTTTGTTTATTTTCATCGTGTTTGTGTTTTTGGTGGAAATTTAAGCACAGATGGAGGGGAAGTCTGAATACCCGTGGAGGAGGAAGCTAACAAGTATGGAAGAGAAGAAGTGTGGAGTCAAACATCCACTTGTAAAAACTTGAAGAAAAGCATGTTGTTAGCTAGGCATAGAGGCTCAGGGAGTATTTCTTACCCTTTTTAATTTTAATTGGATGCTATGGGGCATAGCATAATTAAAGTGTGGGGTGAGGGAAATTTCAAAAATTTTGTGCTTAATGATTTTGGTGAATGTAGTGCTTGATACAAAATTGAAAAAAAAAACATTTTTTTGAGTTGAGCCTGACTCATCACCCGTTGGTTTTTCTTTTCGGTTCTTTTTCGATGGGGGGTCATTGAACCGAAGAATAAAAATTTTCTTTGTTTGTATATAATGTTTTTAGTCATAGTTAGAGACTATTTCCGATGATGGATGGATGATGACCGTCTTGAGGAAAATTAGTCAATAGGTTTTGGGTTTTGAACCCGTAGCTAATTGCTGGCTTGATGTTCTTGTTATGTGCTATACATGATTGTAAGATACAAGTGTGGTTAGTGTTGAAGCATGTAAGAGGTGTATAACTTTGTTTGAGACACTTAGGCTCTTGAATTTGACTCGATGTGATTGAAGCTTAATTTTGAATTCTTGTGATTAGCTGAGTAAGAGTCTGCTGAATATGTCTTGAATTGAGCATGTGTTGTGAGTGTAAGTTTTTCGAATATTCCGTGCTATCGTGGAATGTCTAGAACTTGCCTGGTGTGTATATAAAACCAAATGAAGGATGTGGACTGTAGGAGATGATTTAGGCATTTCTTTGAATGAACCTAATTTTTATCCCTCACTTTACCTACCTTGAATATTTAATCCTAGTTAGCCCCATTGAGCCTTAAGCCTATTCTTTGATAGCTACAACATAAGATAAATCCTTTTTCTTTCATTAGCTTTGAAATTGATCCAAAACTCCTAAGCGCTTAAGTGAAAAATTCGAAAGAGTGAAGGAGTGAGAATTGGGAAAAAGAAGGAAAAACAGCAATTTGGAAGTTAAGGAAACACTTAGAGGTGCACTTGTTTGAAAATTCTTGAATATTGGTAAGGACTAAGAAAAGAAATGAATGAAAAAGGGCTAAAGTACTCCTTACCAATAAGCTAAGTGTGCTTAAAGAAATGGGAACAAGAAGAGGAAAAGTGAAAAGAAGGAGGGTGAAATAAGAGAAGAAATATTCCTAGTGAAGGTGTGATGTATAAAAAGCGCTTGGGGGAAGATAGTCACTATTACTAGCCAGAATAGTACCTACCCGTCCCTTAGCTTACATTACAACCCATTAAGTCCTACTTGATCTTACGTTTATACATCCTTAAATTAATGGAATAAAACACTAAGGGCAAGCTTATAGTTCACTATATGATGCATGTGAATTCTTTGAGAGAGTGACTGTAATCCTATTCATATACCCATACCTGTTGTGTTTTAAAAACTTGCGAGTAAAAATGGGTAACTCTCTTGTTGTGAGGGCACATGTTTAATGAAAGATAACATTCATGTCGGATTTCTTGATCGGTTGATTTGCATGAGTTTGCTAAGATTGAGAGTCGATTCTTGAGGTTCAAAAGTCTTAACATAGTTGTATTTTATTTTAATGACTACATCGTGCATGCTCTATTTTTAACTTGTTATCTCAAATAATCATTATAGCCATAACTTGAATTATCTTGTTAAATTAGTTATGTGTGAGTCTTCATTTACATGAGATGTAAAAGGGTTGTTCGAGGACGAACAAGGCTTTAAGTGTGGGGTAGGTGATCTCGGGCAAAATAGCATGCTCGGGTGATGCTTTATAACTTAGTTTCATCTTGTTTATCAACTTAATTATATGCATTCTCATGTATTGCAATGTAAATGTTAATATATATACTAATCAACATGATTAGTTCTTGTTTTTGTAGGTTAAAAATGAATTTGAAGAACTAATACATGAGTTGATGAAGTGGAGGCATGGAATCGGAAGTAAAACGCGAACGTCGGCAAGGAGGATGCGCGAAACAGCCCACCTGCACGCTGGCAACGTGCCATGGCAGGCAGGCTGCGCGACCAGGCCGTGACACGCCATCAAACGCGCTTGTGACACGCTGCCATCGCGGCCAGCTTCTGCTTGGTGATTGTTTTGATTTCTAGGGTGCCTACGCGATGCCTCCGTGTCACGGAGGCATATTGGCGTGATAACATCCATGACATGGATCTATTCCATGTCGGGCATAATTTTATACATCTCTCATTTACTATAAATAGGTCCCTTATCTCCTAAAATCATTTGTTCACGATTTTATTCTGAAAAACCACCTAGGAGTGAAGGGGGAAGTGGGAGAACTCACCTATGGTTCATCAATTTCATCTTCTCTTCTACCAACTCTTGTAAGTCTGTTACTTTAACAATGTTTTCTTGTAATTTTACAAACTTGAGTTGCTAGAACCCTTCCTCTACGGTTGAAGCCATAAGTTATGATTGTGTTTTTACGAATTTGTTTTGGAATTAAGTTATTGATTGTTGTTTCGTCTTGCATTCTTAATTATGGTTGTTTTAATGATTGAACACTATGAAAACACACACATTAAGCATAGGTAAATACTTGAGAGAGAAAACCTAGGCAAGAACAAAAGAATGTAGGAAGTAAGTTCTTGTCTTTTGATAAGATTTGTGGTTAGGACAGGAATATACCTAATTTACCTTTCTTGGTTGATAAAATGGGAAGATAGACAGAAACCAACTTAGAATTGTACTCCACCACTTGTAGGAGTAGTTTTGAAGCTAAGTTTGGTTAAATGGTTGGAGGTACGGAAGTCCCCAATCAAGGGCATAAACCCCATAAACCACATCCACGTAGTGAATTTCCCACGAATTAGAAATTACATCCTCGCTCAACGATGTAGTAGTGAGGCTAGTTTGTCGTGTTTAGAGGTTCGGAAGACCATGAACATGCAATTTTAATTATGTGAGACGACAATTGATAGTTTCATACTTAAACCATTGCAAATCATAGTATCGCATGATTATCCGGCTTTAACTCTAGTTGCTCCTTGAATGAATTCAGAGTATTTCGTTGACCATATCTAGACTTTATTAAATTTCTCAAAAAAGTCTATAATCAACACTTGCAGCATTTAATATCACACTTGAACTTGATAATTAGCTGAATTGGTCCAGTCCCTATGGGTTCGACATCTGGCTCTTAAAAAGGGCCACTATGTTACTTGTACAACCCGTACACTTGCGGACTCATCAGTAAATTCAACTCTTTCTACGTGAAGATGTACTGGAGGATTTTATGATTAGGAAAAATATCTACATGCACCCCATACAAGTAATGCCTCCATATCTTTAAGGCGTGAATCACTGTAGCTAACTCCAGAACATGGGTGGGATAGTTCTTTTCATGTTTCCTCAATTGCCTTTAAACATATACAATTACCTTCCCGTGTTGAATCAAAACACACCTTAACCCAACGCCTAAAGCATCGCAATATACAACATAACCTTCTGAACCTTCTGGAAAAGCCAACACTGGTGTTGATGTCAAACTATTTTTCGATTCCTGGAAACTCTGCTCATAGGCCTCGGTCCACTAAAACTTGGTTGCTTTCTGTGTCAATTTAGTCAAAGGAGCTAACAGGGTAGAAAATCCTTCCATAAACCTTCTGTAATACCCGGCTAATCCCAGGAAACCTGTGAACCTCTATTGGAGTTGTAGGCCTAGGTTTTTGTGAATCAACCGGAATATCAGCCTCTGATATAATGTGGCCCAAGAAAGTTACAGAATTTAACCAGAACTCACATTTAGAAAACTTTGCATATAGCTGCTGATCTCTGAGGATCTGAAGTAGTGCTCACAAATGATCTCGGTGTTCCTCTTTTGAATAGGAGTATACAGAATATCGTCGATGAACACTATCACAAACAAATCTAAATATGGCCTGAAGATACTATTCATTAAGTCTATAAACACTATTGGTGCATTGGTCAACCCAAAGGACATAACTAGAAACTCGAAATGACCATATCGGGTCCTGAAAGCCATCTTCAGGATATTCTTCTCCCAAACTCAAACCTGGTGGTATCTGGATCTCAATTCAATTTTAGAAAAATATTTCGCCCCTTGCAGCTGATCAAACAAATCATATATTCTTAGAAGAGGGTATTTATTTTTAATAGTGACTTTATTCAACTGTCGATAATCTATACACATGTGTAGGGAACCATCTTTCTTCCTTACAAACAAAACTAGTGCATCCCACGGTGAGGTACTCAGCCTGATTTAACCCTTATCTAACAAATCTTTCAACTGTTCTTTCAATTCTTTTAACTCAGCAGGGGCCATTCGATATGGGGGAACGGATATAGGTTGAGTATCTGGTAGCAAGTCTATAGAGAGATCTATTTCCCGCTCTGGGAGAATACTACGAAGTTCATCTAGGAACACATCTGGGAACTTATTAACCACTGGAATAGACTGGAGAGTCAAGGATTCTACTTGCATATCCAGAACCCTAACAATATGGTAGATACAACCTTTTGCTATCAACTTTTTCACCTGAAGATAGGATATGAACTTACCTTTTGGCGTAGCTGTATTACCTCTCCACTCTCGTACTACTTCTCCTGGAAAATAAAATCAGACAATTCTGGTCCAACACTCTACAATGGCATAGCATGGTGCCGGCCAATCCATACCCATGAATACATCAAAATCAATCATTTCTAGTTCTACTAGATCTACTAAGGTATGACGACCAATAATCTCTACTGTACAACCACGGTAAATTCTTTTTTGCAATAATAGAGTCACCGATAGGTGTAGACACTGACAAGGGTCGCGGAAGCAATTCTGGCACTATATCAAACTTTTGGGCCACTAACGGAGTAACATATGAAAAAGTGGGGCCCGGATCTACCAAAGCATAAACTGAGTGAGAGACAACATCTAGTATACCTGTCACAACATCTGGTGATGACTCTTATTCTTGTCGCCCCGATAGTGCATATATGCGATCCTGACAACTGCCTGGACTGGATGCCCTTGACCTACCTCGGCCTCTACCAGTTGGAGCTGAGGGCCTATTCCCTACAGAAGGTGTTGGGGCATATGAACTTGCTGAGGATCTACTCTACTGATCCTGACTGCCCTAGCGTCTAGTCAAGCAATCTCTCATTATCTGCCACTCCTGTCCACAGGAATAACAGGCGGTGGAACCATACCTGCACCTACCTGGATGCAGCCTATAATAGGTACTGCAACATGGTACTACTTGTCCCATCTGATCTGGCCCTCTCTGCTGTTGTAAGCCTGGAACTCGTGAACTTTCGTCGAGGCCTGACTACCACCGGCGATCTGATCTGCTACCCTGCTGCTGCTAAAACGGGGGCCTAAGTGGCCTACCTAATAAATGGGGCCTAGGCCCACCCTGAAAATCTAGGGTTCTAGCCCTCCGATGTTGCTCCTGATTGCCCTTTCCATGGCATACTGAAGCTGTTTGATCTCCTCTATATTCTGAGAAAAGGCCTGGATTCGTGATATATCCACATCCTCTCGCAGTGTGGCTATATGCAAGACTTCACATATTTTGGTGCAAGTCCCATAATAAACCGGTGCATCCTGGCTGGAATAGTGTCGACAAACGAGGGCGCATACCTAGCTAATGAATCAAATCTCAATGCATATTCTCTTACACCTATTCTGCCCTACTCCAGATGCAAAAACTGCTCTACTCTAGCCTACTGGACCTCTTGGGGTAAATAATGGTCTATGAAAGCCTTAGAGAAGCTAGGCCACGTAGGTGGAGGTGTATCTCTGCCTTGGGATCTTTCCCAGCTCTCGTACCACAGGACTGCTACATCTCGCAATTGGAATACTGCTAACTCAACTGATTCTGAGGACGAGGCATGCATAACCTTGAATATTCTCTGCAACTGATCTATAAAATTCTAGGGGTCCTCTCTACGATCTGTCCTTGTAAACTGCAGGGGACTCAAAGAAAGGAACTCACGAACTCTCGAACTACCGGGCCCCTCAGTGGGCTTAACAACAGCTAGTACTACTGGCTGAGGCTGATGTTGTGTAGCCATCATCTAAACTAACATATAGAATGCACCCCTGAGCTCCTAATCTGATGGCACAGGAATGGCTGGCGGAGGTACTGGTATATTTGCTGCCCTAGCGGGCTCTGAGTGTGCTGGTGACTGGTAGGGAGATCGAGCTGATGTCTCCCTGTCGCCCTCAGATCAGGCTGACTCTGCCTGGGGCCTGCTACTAGTGCCCTCTACTGCTGCTACATCCATTCTCGACTAGTCGCAATCCATCGTGTGTCAAACATTTCTCTATAAATAAGTAGAATAACATAAGCTTAGGGAGTTACCCTATACAACACAGCTCTATAACACGACTGGAGGAGAAAAAAGAGTAACCACACTATTATGTCTCGTAGCCTCCTATCTATAGAATGCGGTGCACGACACATCCATAGACAAGACTCTACTTGACACGGCTTGTAGACTCCCTAGGATATAACCGGCTCTGATACCAAGTTTTTCATGCCCTACCTTGGGAGGCATGATTGGCACCTAGTGCCACACTGGGATCTAGACAAACCTGACTGGCCTGGCGCACTTCTGGTGCACGCCTATAACTTAATTAAAGAACTCGACGAGCTATATTTCGGTTATCAATACAGCCTCTAGACGACAAGGCCACCTGTAAAAGAAGACAGCTAACCAGCAACAACGCAATAACAGGGATCCTATGCGGGCTGACAAGACCACCATGTTTTCTAGTTATAACTAAATGAAATCAGGAAACTAAAACTACTCTATAGACGACAAGGTTGCTAACTGACAGCTAAACAAGGCCCAGCATGGCCATCACATGAAATAAAACATACATAGGCCCCACACGGCCAACAACAATAGCTAATTACAAGAAATTTGTAGCATGCAAGCCTCTAAGAGTGGAATAATGGTCAAGATAGGGCCCCGACCTACCCATAAATTGTACAACAAAAGAACAAACCTTCTCTAACTATCAACTCCGAAAGAAGGGACTAAATGCACAGCTAACTCTAGTTGATGACTAAAATGGTCCCGAACCGCGTCTATCCGCACCTGCTGGCAAGTAATGCAGAAGCCCCAAGGATGGGCATCAGTACAATATGTACCGAATATGTAAGGAAGTAAAATAATAACTGACTGAAAACTGATAAAATTGAAGTAGTCAAGAAGGAGGGTAAGAATTTAACCTAAGTAACCTTACCATCTGAAATATCTAACTAACAAGTATATAAATACAAACAAGAACCTAACCGGGCCCCCATAAGCCTGGAAGGTACAAACAACATAGAATAACCTACTTGGGCCCCCATAAGCCCTGGCAAGTACAAACAATGCACACTCCTGCTATCTGGATACTAAAGGTTCGTAAGCATACTGTACTCAGGCATACTTGTTCTCTGGAGTTGTATCTTATCCTAATAGGCTGATATAGTTGTGTCTGTGTCTGAGCCATCTAGGCTATGTAACTGAACCCCAAGCTTTGGCTCAACTGTGGGTCATCGTGTGATTTTTGTAACTAAATCCCGAGCCTTGGCTCGACTATGGATCATACTATAGCTGCTATGACTGGGCCCCAAGCCTTGGCTCGACTATGGGTCATAATGTAACTGTTGTAGCTGGATCCCGAGCCTTGGCTCGACTATGGGTCATAATGGAACTGTTGTAGCTAGATCCCGAGCCTTGGCTCAACTATGGGTCATAATGAAAGCCCTAAAAATTGGATACGGCCCTCACGACCTCACTCTGGCCCTCCGGACATCATACTACTCATGCGAGCATAATTTTATATGCAACAATATTCAAACCCCAAATAGAGTATACAACAACCAAGATGGCTAGGGTTAACTCTGACGAGGGTTACTATATCATCGTTGTCATCTCAATTCGATTCATAACAGCTAACCACAATAAGTTTACTCTGAAGTACTATAGTTTCACAAGTCATACTAATTTTAGGAAAAACGTAACTTGCCAAAAAAGATAGCCTTAAATACCTCGAGTGCTGACTTTCATTTAACTGGTGAGTTTCAACTTGTAATCGATGGTTCTATCCAACTGCAGCCCTAATACTGAGAGAATAAGGCTAATTTCAATACTAAATTCAAAAAATAACGATAATTTTCAATAATAATATCAACTATAATTCAACTTCAAATAACTCAGCCTAAAACTAACAATTTCCCAAGAGCTTAGAAGGGAGAATTGCTTACCTAATGCCTTTGGCTGTTTGGGATTTAATTTGGAGTGATTCCGATAACTTTTACTCGACGGGATTCCGACATTCCGAGTGAATGTTTGAGAAATAACTCTGTAGTAATGCTTCCCGTAGGCCTAAAACTTGTTACCCGAAGTTAATTTATGTTTGGACAGTGTTTGGTAGCATAATCGGACGAAAATACATTGAAAATTGTGTGTTCTCTCTGTTTAGCCATAGGAATATATTAGTAAATGACTTGAAATAAGCCAAAGGCCTATATATACATGTTTGGCCAGTAGCACAGGGGTGCTTCGCACTGGCCAAAGTGCCAGCCTTGTGTCACGCCGCGCATCCCGAAGCGCCAGCAGGCCTGGCACGCCGCGCTGCCCAGTGCACTACCGGTTGGCGTGTTGTGCTGGCCCCTCGCGGCCTAGCCTCGCCTGACCCTGCTTCTGAGGCTCTTCCAACACGCCTCAAGTTCTCCTTACTCGTCACAAATCCACGCGTTTGCCTACTAAAAATTAACATTTTACAGGGTGTAACAGTTTCGTTGTCATGCCAAGGCCCTAGAAATTTGTGGTTGGCTGCGGGGCCTGATTTTGTAAGTTGGACAGCGTAGGGCGCATCCAATCGATATAGCTTTCAGTTTGACACCTGTATTGTCAGTAGAGTTCGCCGAGAGTCTACTGGCGTACCTTGATGCCTCCGGGGCCAGAATTTGAACAGGATGGTCTTACCCTAGAGTTAGCGGCGCTAGGATTGCCTAGTGAAATGAGTGATAGCCTGCCATATAGTTGGCTACTGTCAGTGACTATTAGTCCCGGTCAACTTAGTGATTGATGTAAGGGTCACTCAGGAAGTTATCCCAGTTGTACAGGTCGGACAGACCGGTGGATACCCCAAGGGGGGGAACTTATTAGTAGTAAGATGAAGGGATAACACCCCAGCCAACTCATACAGATGCCCACATACATGTTTCCTAGAAGGGCTAAGCCTAAGTATTCCTGCCTACGGGGCTACAGATTGCTCACAGGAGCTATATGTTGTCAGGACAGACTAGATTGACGCCGACGAACTAGACCCTCAGTATTATGGTCTATCCTTCGGCAAGTTACGTTCATCATAGATATCATACGACCTGTATATCTATAGTACTCTAGAGTAACCCTATTGTGGTCAGCTACTCCAAATAGAATTGAAATGACAACAATGACATAGCAACCCTCGTCAGAGTTAACCGTAGTTAGCTTGGTCTTTGCATATGATGTTTGGGTTGTTGGATGTTTTGTTGCCTATAGGGCTATGCTCAAAAAAGTAATATGATGTCTGAAGGGACCAAATTGAGGTTGTGAGGGCCGTATTGCGATACCCATATGCTCGTTGGAGCAACATGATGTCCGGGGGGACCAAATTGAGGCCGTGAGGGCCTTATTGAGATACCCATATGCTCGCAGGAGAAAAATGATGCTCGAAGGGACCAAATTGAGGTCGTGATAGCCATATTGCGATACCCATATGCTCACAGGAGCAACATGATGTCCAAAGAGACTAGATTGAGGTCGTGAGGGCCGTATTGAGGTCTATTTACCTCTCTATGTCACAGTGGCATCACGACCCTCAAATGAACGAAGACTTGGGGTACAGTTAGAGAAGCCCAAACAACTCAGATTCAGCCTAGATGGCTCGATATAGCTACAGTAATAGTTACTTGTAGGGCAATAGGGGTATATTGACTGAGTGGCACCTGTCAAGGCTTATGGGGGCCCAGGTAGGTTTTCTCTATGTTGATTGTACCTTCTAGGCTTATGGGGGACAGGTTAGGTTCTTATTTATATACTTGACTGTTAGTGATAGCTTAAGAATGTATAGTTGTATAGCTTCAGCTCATATACGTGTAGTGAGTTACTAAATGCAGGTTATGGATAAGAAAGCTTTAGGTTATCTTCTTCCCCTTCTTGCTATTCACTTTTAGTTCTTTATCAATTTATATTTAGCCTTATTTACTACCTTACATATTTGGTACATATTGTACTGACGCCCAACTATGAGGCGCTGCATACTTGCCTGCAGGTTTAGACAGACAAAGCTCAGGACCGCCTTCAGCAGCTTTTCTAAGTCAACAGATCAACCAGCTCCTTTTATTTGGAGTTGCCAGGTTATAGAGGTTTATTTTTCATTTATTTGTATAGCTTTTGGGTAGGTCGAGGCCCTGTCCCGACCAAAATTTTCACTCCTAGAGGCTTGCAAATGACAGTATTCAGTTAGTTGGTTGTTGTTGGCCGTGTGGGGCCCATGTATGTCTTATTTTATGTGTTGGCCATGTGGGTCCTAGTATAGCTGCTTGTTTTCATTTTTGTTATAACTAGACAGCATGGTGGTCTTGTCGGCCCGCATAGGATGCCTGTTGTTGTTATGTTGGCTGGGCTAATTGTTTTCTTGTACAAGTGTTGTGTGGCCTTGTCGGCCCGAGGCTATGTTTACAGCTGAGATATAGCAGTTTGTTTTGTTGATTTTGAGTTGCTGGTAGGCACCAGAGGTGCATATGCCTAGCCAGGGCTACCCAGATTCCAATATGGCATTAGGTGTCAGTCATGCCTCCCAAGGTGGGGCGTAACAACTAGCAAGATAACAGCTAGCAGAATCATAACTGAGCGAAAGATAACTGAAAGAGCTTAATCAAAACCAAAAGTACATAGTCTATTAAAACTCTAAATCATAAGTTGAATCTGTCTATACATGTCTTAAAGCCTCTACTACACTGAGGAGCTGTTGGGACAAGTCCAAGCTAACTCCTAAAGTCTGAAACTAAAATAAAACTAAAATAGGGAAAAATCATAAATCTTGTCCTCCGGAGATGAGGACTCACCACAGTCAGCTGAGATGGGAATAGACCGTGTCTAACCACGTAGCCGAGTCTGGAAACCAGGATCTATATCATAATACGATATAGCATATAAAGTATGCGGTCAGTACTTTGAATATACCGAGTATGCGGGAAACGTAAAGGGACTAAACATATAAGTATATTGGGAGGAAGTAAACTGAGTACATCATTGAACATATACTTGAACTAAAATATAATAATCCTGTCTGGGATATATAAATATTACATGATGCTTTTATTTGAAAACATTTAATGAAGTATAATCAAACTGATGCATAAGGGTCATGTAATGAACATATGCTGAGAACTGAAGCAATAATTGATATTATGCACTGCACTAACTATCTTCTAATAAATGAGAATCAATTCTATTAAGACTAATTTGAACTGTAGTCTGAAACTATACGGAGCTGAGCTAAACTGATATCATAAACTAAGGGAGTCATTCAATACTATTGAGAGTCCAGAACTGAACTAAGGGATACATTCTCTGTTATTGAGAATCCCAGACTGAGCTAAGGGAAACATTCTCTACTATTGAATATCTCTAATTGAGCTAATGGAAACATTCTCTACTATTGAGAATCCCTGACTGAACTAAAGGAAACATTCTCTGCTATTGAGAGTCCCAAACTAACTAAGGGAAACATTCTCGGCTATTGAGACTCCCTAACTGAGGTAAGGAAAATATTCTCAGCTATTGAGAGTCCTAATTATACTGTTACATGGAAGACACTAATCTAACATCAGTCATCTAATGTAGGCTACTTCATCTAATCAGAGACCTGGGTATTCAACCAATCACATCGTACTGAATTCGTTAAAGTCTGATCAAGGCTACTTTCTACTATCAACAAGCCCGAAAGTCTGAAAAATCATTATCATGTTTTTTCCTCGAAATTCATAACATTTAAATCCCGGAATCATAGTATAATCCATATATTCTAGATTCATGAAAGATCCATAGGTCCAAGTCATACTTTAAACATATACACCGAAATCATAGTGAAAGCATGTACATATTTCATATCCACCAAAGCCCATAAGATCTAATCATGCTTCAACACGTATGCAAAATCATATATTCTAGATTTACAAAAACCACATATGATCGACTCATGATTTAAACATATATAACAAGTTCATGGTAGGAGTCTGTGAATATTTAATGAAGCCCTATTTCGAAATTTATACTAAATCATGGTGGAAATTCTATAATCATGCTATTTCATATCATGTACATAATTTGAGAACTTGGGAGTAATTTCGTAAGCATACACAACTATTAATCATGATAGGTCTTAGAATCCATAGAAGACATATAAGAATTCATGCATAAATCAAAACCGTAGAACATGCTTTTCTATAAATCAAGGGGTTGGGTTTTAGTACAAATTGGGACACAAGAATGAAAGGGGATCCTTGTTGAAGTTCCACATACCTGGCTAAAGGCTCCCTTACTGATCTTGAAGCTTGTAGCTCTTCAAAGAAACCCTAGATGATCCTTGAGCCTTGAGAGAGGAGGGGAAGAAGGACTTGATAGTGTTTTTGGATGGAATGAGGGATTAGGCTAGGAGGAACCCTTCAAATCATCCCATTTGATACTCAAAATGGCGTAGTTTAGGAGTTAGAAGCATAGGAATTTATGGAAACACCCCTGGAAAAACATAGGAAAAATCATGCTGCTAGTCCTCACGAGGGACTTCATGGGTTGTGGGGCAAAGGACGACTCATTAAGTCCCACTCGTGGTCACTGACTTCAAGAGTCATTAGCTAACTTACCGGCACATGGCTCCTTCTGTTACCACTGAAGTCAAAAATTCTACTCTTCATCCCACGACTGACACGACAAGTCGTTACTTGATACGATGACTCGTCCTGTCCACTCATTTTCACCACTCCCTCAAGACCCCTTTGAATTCTAGCATTCTTCCGACTACGAACATAACAAGTCATTGCCTGCCTAATGACTCTCAGGTCATCCGTTGTCACTGAGCCACACATGCACCTTTGACTACTTGCCACGAATCTGACCAGGACTCGTGGGGTCATCTAATAGGTCGTACCACAACTAGTTCTAAGGCAAAATTTTTACTTTTCTTTTGAATTCTTTCCTTAAGTCTGGGGCCTGATCTTAGAAACTTTCGGGGTGTTACAACATCCCAGCGTGCCACGCCGGCTAACTACACAACAGGCGTCGTGTCACACTAGGTGTGTGCGTGCAAGGGCCATGTAAAGGAGATTTTCCTTTAGATCGTTACAACGCTCGTTGAACGGTTAAAGTACAAATGAATAGACAACAAGCATTAGCTCTCCCTGAAAAGGAGGTGATCCAGTCGCACCTTCCAGTATGGCGGGAAGATTCATCTTAGATTATTTCAGCAAATAGCAGAATCGTGGCTAGGGGGAAAAGCAAGTACATCCTTAACGACCCTTCCAATCCAATATTCTAAAGATAGTAAGTGTGACCTGTGGGGTTTTTGAGCAACAGCTTTCAATCATTCCCAATGCTTAGATTGAGTATAATGTAAGTGCAATCGAACTTTTGCTTCTGGCAGATACCTTGATAGGCTGAGCACTTGACCAACCTAATGATTTAGGAAGATGCTGATCAAGAAGAAACTTCTTTTGCATCTTTTCATTTGAAAGGAAATATATAAGAATAATATAGTGTTGGGTCCTCAGTTCGGAAGCCTTCTTGCCAATGATGGGCGTGTTGCATGACAGATTTCTTGCCACACCCATCTGCCAGTGTCCATGACATGCCCAGTAGTTGATTTCCAGTGTGTGTCCGCGATAAGGTCATCGCACGCTGCCTGGTTGGCGCGACCAGCAGTGTGTCACGGAGGTGAAATGTGCACGACCAAATTTTAGCATCTATTAATATACAACTTGTCTTATTTTATTTTTTATCACGTTTATTCTGGGAAAAGCACAGAGGAGCGAAGGGGAGACGAAGGAAACTCACCTTGGGTTTGTTTTTATTTATTTCTTCCTTTACCATCTCTTGTAATTACTTGAATTCAAATGTGTTTTTGATTTCTTGTATGAACATGAACGGCTAAAACCCTTCTTCTAGGGTTGAGGCCATATAACATGAATGTAATTGCTTAAATTCTTCGTTGGTTCAAGTTTTCATAGTTGTTCATCTTGCATTTTTTTGTATATCGTTTTAATGATTGATCAACATTGAAATAGTTGAGTCAAGCTTAGGAAAAAAGCTCAAAAGAGAAAACCTAGGTTAGAACTTAAAATGCAGGAAGTAAGTTCAAATCTTCAATACTTAATTCGCGGTTAGGATAGAAATATACCTAATTCTCCTTGCTCGGTTAATAAACAGGATGAAAGCTAGACACTTAGGATTAAGTTATCACAGCACCGCTCATGGAAGTAGTTGTGAAATTAATTATGAGTTAAATGGTTAGAGGTTCGAAAGTCCATAACCAAGGGCATTAACCTCGTGAACCACTCCACATAGATAATTGCTTATGAACTAGGTTGTCACATCCCCACTCAAAGATGTAGTTGTGAGGCTAGTTCGTTTGTGTTTAGAGGCTCGAAAGACTATGAACATGGCAATTAAGTTTGTGAGATTACAAATGAAATTTCATACTTGAACCAATGTGGATATAGCATTGCATGATTTTTAGGCCTTAAGTTTGGATGCTTCTTATCATTGTTTTTCGAATTCTTTTGTGATCACCGTTATATTTAGATATCAAACTCCAAATCTTGAAACTTTAACACCTGTGAAATCTAATTTAACACTTGAATTGGTATTCACTAAAAAGACTAGTCCCTGTGGGTTCAACATCTGGCTCTTAAGAGTCACTATATTACTTGTACGACTGCGTGCACTTGCGTGTGCAGAGCGCAAACAAGTTTTTGGCGTCATTGCCAAGGACTGACAACTTTTGGTGAATTATTAGTTTGTGTGTTATTTTTATTTCTCTTGAGTGTTAAAAAATCTTGGTATCAGTGTATAATTTGAAGGTAACAGGTTTTCCCTTGCAGTAAACTAGAAAGGGATAAGGAATTGGTGGAGTCGTATTTGGAGCCCGAGCGACAGTTACATCTCTTGAGGAGGGAAGTTCTTTAAAATCCCATCCTGCTAGTTCCAAATACGACTGGCAGCGAGACCAGCTCGCAAAGTGGCCATCCTACTCGCGACGAATATGACCTGTAGTATCTGCAGACCGGAGCCTGGAGGTACTTTTGAGCTGAAGCAGAACATGGTGCAGTTGTTGCACTCAAGTGGGCAGTTCACAGGCATGACTCATGAGGACCCACAGCAATATCTGCAGAACTTTTTTGAAATCAGTGACACTTTCATCCCCACTGGAGAATCAACGGATATGTGAGGCTCACACCTTTCCCATTCTCATTGTTGGGAGAAGTAAAGAGGTGGCTGAAGGCAGAGCCACAAAACTCTATCAAAACTTGGGATGACCTAGAAAGGAAGTTCTTCATCAGATTCTTTCCCGCTGGCAAGATAGAAAAGCTTAGAAGTGAAATACTTAGTTTCAAGCAGAGGTCGGAGGAAAATCTCTACTTGTCTTAGGAGAGATTTAAATTGTTGTTAAGAGACAGCCCTCATCATCAGCAGTTCAATAAAGTGTTATCCCACACCTTTGTGGAGAGTTTAGACCCTCACACTAAAATCTTACTAGACTCTGCATCGGGTGGGCAAGCACTTGAGGAGACTTATGACGAGCTGTACACTCTGTTGAACAAGATTGCACAAGGAAATCTAGAGTGGCATAGTGAATCATCCAAAGGGGCATGCAAGAGAGCAGCTGGGATGATCAAAGTCGATAGTGTCAATGCATTAGCAACTCAGTTGGCCTCATTCCAACACCAGATGATGGTCCAGTTCAGCAAGATAAACTTTGCGCAGCTGCAAGCACAAGTCAATGCAATACAACCAGCTCCTAGCTGGTGTGAAATTTGTGGAAATAGTGAACATGGTGCAGACTCTTGCAGGGAAAATACGGAGTTAGTTAATTTTGTAGGGAATTTTCAGACAGATGATCAGAATTTTAGAAACACCTACAACAGGAATTGGAAGAATCACCCTAACTTTTCTTGGGGTGGAAATCAAGGGCAAAGTCAGGGTTATCAGTAACCATACCAGCAGTAGGACCGACAGAATATTGGCCAATTGAGCAACATTGAGGAGATGTTGCTGAAAATGGCCAACCAGAATCATATGGCAGCTAATCAAGAAAAGATGGCCTTAGAACTTAAGAATCGGCAGCTGGCTACCAGAAACTTAGAGAAGCAGATGGGTTAGTTGGAAGCTTCATAGAATAATAGACCTCAAGGGGGTTTAGTCAGCGATATGGACATAAACCTAAGGCAGGTCATGGCCATAAGCCTGAGAAGTGGCAAACAGATGGTTGATGCACCAACAAAAGAGAAGAAAAATGAGATGCAGCCAGAGTTAGTCAGACCGGGTCCATCAGGTAATAATGGAGATAATCAGAGAGCTATAGAACATAATGCACAATCATCACTATAGAAATTACAGAGACCACCACCTCCTTTCCCCGAAAGGCTCCAAAAGAGCAAGGAGGATGCTTGTTTCCAGAAGTTCATTGATATTTTCAAAGAACTTTACATAAATCTACCTTTAATTGATGTTTTGCATGAAATGCCTAAGTACACTGAGTACTTAAAGGATGAGGTGGCCAGCAAAGTGAGGTTGTTGGATGTCCTGACTGTAACACTCACTGAGGAGTGAGTTTTAGGGTGACGAGCAAAATGCCCAAAAAGCTCAAAGACCCAGGGAGTTTCACCCTCCCTAAAGAAATAGGTGGAATAGATATAATGAGGGCCTTATGTGATTTAGGGGCAACATTGAATTTGATGCCCCTATGTTTGTTCAATACACTTGGTTTGAGAAAACCAAGGCCCATAAGAGTTATGCTGCGGCTAGCAGATAAGTAGACAGTGGCCCCGGAGGGGATTATTGAGGACCTTCTTATCAAAGTAGGTAAATTTATCATACCTACTGATTTTATAATTTTAGATTTTAAGGTTGATGATAAGGTATCCCTCATCCTGGGATGGCCATTCTTGGCAATTGGTGGAGCTATTATTGATGTAAGTGTTGGCACACACAAAATGAGGGTGAATGATGATGAGGAAATATTTTGTAAGTACCAAAAAATCCATCCCCAAACACACTATAGAGATCTTTGCAAGATCAATGTTGTGACAGATGCCAAGTGTGGGGTGGTGGATTCCATGGGTCCATTTCTGCAGGATCTCTTAAAAATTAAGCCCAAGTCTGCTGCGGGTAGTACTTTGAAGCAGGTGATGGATGTAAAGAGGGAAAGTGTGGAGGCTTTTCCCTCTAAAATCAAGAAAAAAAGAAGATGGTTCTAGAAAGGGAAGAGTTTCTTAAGAAAATCCTGGAAAGGATAGTTCACGTTGTGCCACGACGTAAAATCAAGCGTTGCTTGGGAGGCAACCCAAGGGTACCACGTGTACAATTTCTTTCTTATTTGTTTTTAATTTTTTTTATTTTCACTTTATTTGTGTCTTGTTTAGTTGAAAAATAGATTGAGAGGAAATCTGAGTACTCTAAGAAGCAGAAGCTAAGAAGCATGGAAAATTGTGAGTGTGGAGTCAGTGACCCATATGTGCATGAAAATGGAGGAAGAACATGTTGCTAGCTAGGCCTAGAGGCCTCAAGAAGTATACCTTTTTCTTAAATTTAATTCATACTTTGGGAACATAGCATCTTTTAAGTACGGGGTGAGGGGTAATTTCAAAATTTTTGAGGATGATTTAGGGTGAATGTAGTGCGTGGTCTAAAAATTTGTGTGATGTTAAAGTTTTAGTTGAGCACAATTCACCCACCCTTTGGTTTTTCTTTTCAATTTTTCTCTGGAGGGAGGCGCTTTGAACCAAGAATTAAAGTTTTATGTGTCTGTACATAGTTTTTTTAGTCTTAGTTAAGGACCTTTCTAGACAATGGATGGGTGCCGACCATCTTGAAGGAAAATTAGTCAGTAGGTTTTTGTGTTGTGAACCCTTAATTGATTGAATGCTTGATACTTTTGTTGAGTGTTATACATTATTGTAAGAGGCAAGTAGATTTTTAATTGTGAAGCATGTTGAGTTTAGTGTATGACTTTGTTTGAGACACTTAGGCTCAGGAATGTGACTCTGTATGCTTTATGCTTTATGCTTAATTTTGAATTCATGTGATTATCTATATTGAGATTCTGTATAGGTCTTTCTCGAATTAAGCATATGTTGTGAGTGTAAGGTTTTTGTATAATCCATGCTATCATATAGTGTCTAAAACTTGTATGGCATATTTGGAAAGCGAAATGAGGGGTGTTAATTGTAAGAGATGATTTAGGCATTTTTCTGAATGAGCCTAATTTTTATTCCTTGCTTTACCAACCCTTAACATATAATCCTAGTTATCCCCATTAAGCCTTTAGCCTATTCTTTGATTGACCATATTAAAATCTTAAACCTTTTCTTTCAATAGCCTTAAATTTGATCCAAAACTCCTAAGCACTTAAGTAAACATATAAAAGAGTTAAAAGAGTGAGAATCTTGAAAAAGAAAGAGAAATAGTGGTTGTGGAAGTTGAAGAGAAGATTAAAGGTGCGCTTGTTTAAATGTATAAGTGTTGGTAAGGAGTAAAAGATCACAAGAATGAAAACATATCTAATATGTAATTACTCTTTACTAAAATGATAAGTGTTCTCAAGTAAATGGGGAAACAAGAAGTAAATTGAGAGTTGAAAAGAACAAGAGGTAAAGTAAATGAAAAGAAGAGGTTGTGCAAAATGAGAAAATGTGATGTATTAAAAGCACTAAGGGATGATAGTCACTATTACTGGCCAGAATAGTACCTACCCATCCCTTATCTTACATTACAACCTGATAAGTCCTACTTGATCTTACTCTTACACGTTCCTAAATTAGTGGAGCAAGACAATAAAGGCAAGCTTATGGGTCATTACATGTTTCATGTGAAGTCTTTGTGAGAGTGAGCTAAATTGCATTCCTATACCCATACATGTTATGATTTGAAAAATTGAGAGTGAAATGTGGTATATCTCTTGTTGTGAGGGCACATGTTTGAGGAAAGATGAAATTCATATCGGACTTCTCGATTGGTTATGTTATACCCCGGAAGCCCAAAGATCAAACTCGGGAGTTAAAACGGAGAAATGTTAAATCTAGCACCAGGCATCAGGACGTGTCATGAGGTGACCCGTAAGAGCAGCCCATGAGTTGTGATGTGACTCGTAGGGAAGGCCCAGGGGATGAAATTTGAAATTTGAGAAATGGGATACCACGAATGTGACCACGAGTAGTGGTTAGGCCCCACGACTTGTTAGGTCGGTCGTGGGGTGGGTGAGTAAGAAAAGAGAAGGAAGAGAGGCAGTGAACTTGACGGGAGGACCCCACAAGTCGTGGTCAGTCACCACGATTCGTGGGCAGGTTGTGAGCAGCAGGATGAGGCAAGGTAAGAAACAGAGTAGTGTACCTAACGAGTGGTGACCACGAGTTGTGAAGTCTTCCATTTTGAACCTAGGAGACCTGATAAGCATTGAACTTCACGGATCATGCCACGAGTCGTGGCCATAGAGGATGAGTCGTTAGGTCCCTCGTAGGGACCATCTGGCAGTTATTTTCTGCGAATTTAGTAAGGGCTTTTTCGTAATCCCTAAGATCCTAAGGCCTAAACTATGTCGTTTTGAGTTACGAATGATGACTTTTAAAGGGGTTAAGTTCATTTTAGGCCATTTACATTCATCCATGCAAGGTAGAAGGTGAGAGAGGGTGATCAATCCTAGTGTTCCTCAATTTCTCTTCAATTTCTTCTTGGGCTATCAAAAAAGTATAAGAATCAGCTACCAACAGGTATGTAGGGTTATGAATGGGTGAATCCTTTCACACCCTTGCCCAATCCCTCTCTAAATCATGAATTTCCTATGTCTAATCCATGGGGTTTTAACCCAATGCATGTTTTTCCTAAATTCTCTACATGTGTATGATTTAAATATGTTTCTACTATTGAATTGTGAAGCATGGACAAGTTTTATATTGTTTTCAATCAAAAATCATGTTTCTAGTTTTATAAATTAAAAAGCCCATTGATGAAAAGTTCTTGAAAGATGAGATTTGTGATGAATATATAATGATGATGAGAGATTGCGATGAAAATCATGATTTCGAGTTACTCATGTTTATAATCATGTTTTCAATGTGAATTGAGTATTTTTAAGCATGTTAAAGTATTGGGCAATGCCCATGTATTCGAGCATAACTCATGACTTCACGAATTAAGCTTACCGCATGGTTATGGAGATAAAACTCCCAATTATTTTTATCTTGTGGTATGTTTTGATATAAAGCTTTTCATATATATAATTTTAGATTTGAGATGTATTCAACTATTGAGCTTCATTGGAAAACGATATAGAGCATATGCATGTTTTTGGGAGTAGTGTCTAGCACCGAGTAGGCTAAGGGTCGATCACCCTATGCCTCAAAACTATGCGCCAACATAGGTTTATACTTACATATATATATATATTTGTGAGTTATCCCCTGCCCTGATTGGGCCTCAAGCTTGATATCGATATCATGGTATCGTCCCTAGCCCTGGCAAGGTTTTGGACAGCTCTATCCACTTAAGTGTAATAGTTGGGACCACGTAAACTCTATCGTGGTATGTCGGTTAAAAGACGAGTCTCCCATTGTTCCTCATGATTTCGATTATGCATGTTTATCATTCTTGATTTATATATATATATATATATATATATATAATGTATATATATTTACATGTGTTCTAAAGCAGGTTTGACCCAATGTTCGGTCTTCTTATGATTATTAAATTTTAGATTTGGGTCATTTGATTAAGATGTAAAGTTCCAATGTGTTTGGATCATGATTTCAGAAAATGGCATGCAAAGCCCTACTCTCAGATTCTTGTTTTGATTATATTTTATAATATGCATGTTTTAAATGACTTACTTACTTAAGCGGTTTTACTTACCTTTCATACTCGGTACATTCCATGTACTGATCGCATACTCTATGCTGTATCATTTTATGATACAGGATCCAGCTCTCAGGCCCGACCCGTTCATAGTCAGTCTTCAGAGTTAGCATCTACGTTGTTGGTGAGTCCTCATCTCCCGAGGACTAGACTTATTCAGATTTCCTATATGTATTTTTAGTTTTAGTTTGGTTGAGTTAGCTAGGTTCATGTCCCATCAACTCATCATATCTAGAGGCTTTTCAGACAGATTGTGTATTCTGATGTTATGTTTGATCTAGACTTTTTCTATGACTATCTTGTTGATTCTTATATTTTATTGATCAAGTTAGATGTATGCTTATGTGATGGATCGACTTGGGGTCTCTGGGGGCATCTTGTCCCGTGTTACGATCCGGGCCCCCGTTCGGGTCGTGACAGGTTAAATCACATGAGTTTGCTAAGTTTTAGAGTCAATTATTGAGGCTAGGAGTTCTTAACTTGGTTGTATGTAATTTTAGTTGGTTATATATATGGAATGCTTTATTTTAAACTTGTCGTCTAAATCAATCATGGTAGCCTTAACTCGAGTTATCTTACGTTAATTGGTGATGTAAAGTCCTCCGTATGTATGAGATGTAATAGATTTGTTCGAGGACAAACAAGGTTAGTGTGGGTAAGTGATCTTAGGCATATTTACATGCCCAAGTGCTTTTTTATATCTAGTTTTAAGTCATGTTCGTCAAATTAATTAATTATATTCTCATGTATTTTATGTAAATTTGTGTGCATGGACTAACGAATATGATTAGCATGTTTTTGCAGGTGAAAAATGCTAAAAAGGGATTAAATATGATGATGCATGAGGAAAGAGTAAGCTAGGAATGAAGGACAAAGGAAATGCACAAAGTTGGCATAAAAAGCAAGCTGTCGCACAGCCTAACATGCCACGCCGGTTGAACTGCGCAACAGATGCCATGTCACGCTAGGCATGTTCACACGAGGGCTATGTTAAGGAAGCAGTTGTGCGCAAAAGCCTTTGTGCCAATGTTGGGCGAGCTGCATGACAGATTTCATTCCACGCCCGTCTGCCAGCACCCATGACATGCCCAGCAGTTGAATTCTAGTGTGTGTCCACGACAAAGCCGTGTTACGCTGCCTGGTTGGCGCGACCAGCAGTGTGTCATGGAGGTGGCATGTGCACGAACGAATTTCAACATCCATAAATAGAGGACTTGTCTTATTTTATTTTTTTATCACATATTATTCTGGGAAAAGCACATAGAAGCGAAAGGGAGATGAAGGAAACTCACCTAGGGTTCATTTTTCTTTATTTCTTTCATTACCATCTCTTGTAGTTACTTGAATTCAAATATGTTTTTGAATTCTTGTATGAACATGAGTGGATAAAACCCTTATTCTAGGGTAGATGCCACATGACATGAATGCAACTGCTTAAATTCAACATTGGTTCAAGTTTTCATGGTTGTTCGTCTTGCATTTTATTGTTTATCATTCTAATAATTGATCACCATTGAAATGAATGTGTTAATCTTAAGCAAAAAACTCGAAAGAGAAAAACCTAGGTTTGAACTTAAAATGCAGGAAGTAAGTTCAAGTATTCAAGACTTGATTCGCGGTTAGGGTAGAAATATACCTAATTCCCTTGCTTGGTTAATAAACGGGACGAAAGCTAGACACTTAGGATTAAGTTGTCACATCACCGCTCATGGAAGTAGTTGTGAAATTAATTCTGAGTTTAATGGTTAGAGCTTCGAAAGTCCATAACCAAGGGCCTTAACCTCGTGAACCACTCCACATAGATAATTGCTCATGAACTAGGTTGTTACATCCCCATTCAAAAATGTAGTTGTGAGGCTAGTTCGTCTGTGTTTAGAGGCCCGAAAGACTATGAACATGGCATTTAACTTTGTGAGACAAAAAATGAAATTTCTTACTTGAACCAATGTGAATGTAGCACTGCATGATTGTTAAGCCTTAACTCTAGATGCTTCTTATCATTGTTTTCCGAATTCTTTTGTGATCACCGCTAGATTTAGAAACCAAACTCCAAATCTTGAAACTTTAACACTTGTGAGATTTGATTTAACACTTGAATTGGTAACTTCACTAAAAAGACTAGTCCCTATGGGTTCAACATCTGGATCTTAAGATTCACTGTACTACTTGTATGACTATATGAACTTGTGTGTGCCAAAGCACGAATAGTTGGTTCACTGATGCATTTCTTCAACTGAGACACATGGAAGACTGGATGCACGGACGTTAATTCCACAGGCAAATCCAGCTAATAAGCCACATTGCCAATGCATCTTAGGATTTTGTAAGGACCAACATATTCAGGACTGAGTTTTCCTTTCTTCCTGAAGCTCATCACACCATTCATAGGTGAGATTTTCATATATACCCAATCATTCATAGTAAACTCTAGCTCTCTTCTCCTTACATCTGCATATGATTTTTGTTGGCTTTGAGCTGTTTTCAGCCATTCTTTGAGAAGTTAAACCTTCTACATTACCTCATGCACTGAATAAGGCCCTATTAAGGTAGCTTCACCAACATCAAACCACCCTATAGGAGATCTACTCCTCCTGCCATATAATGCCTCGAACAGGGCTATCTAAATGCTGGAGTGGTAGCTGTTGTTGTATGCAAACTCGATGAGAGGTAGGTGATCATCACAACTGCCTTGAAATTAATCAAGCAAGACCTCAACATATCCTCTAAAGTTTGAATAGTCTGCTCAGCCTGGCCATCTATCTGTGGGTGAAAACTTGTGTTGAGCTTAACCTAAGTACCAAGTCCTTTCTAAAGTGACTTCCAAAAGTGTAAGATGAACTAAGTACCCCTATCTGAAATGATGGATAATGGGACTCCATGCAACCTAACTAACTCCCAGATATATATTCTAGCATAGTCTTCTGTTGAATTTGTGGTTTTGATCGGTAGAAAATGTGTTGCCTTAGTCATCCGATCTACCACCACCCAAATTGAATCATGCTGTTAGTGCATACGAGGTAAACCCGTGATGAAGTCCATGTTTATCTCTTCTCATTTCCAAGTAGGAATGCTGATATCTTGAGTCATACTCCCAGGTCTCTGATGTTCAACCTTGACCTTTTGGTAGTTTGGACACTTAGCCACTAATTCTGCAATGTCCTTTTTCATGCCATTCCACCAGTAGACTTCTTGTAGATCATGGTACATCTTGGTGGTATCTGGGTGGATAGAGTACCTAGCGCTGTGAGCTTTTGTTAGTATCCTCTGCCTTAAATCATCTATATCGGGAACACACAACCTGCCCTGATAACGGAGCATTACATCTCCCCTTTTGGAGAAAGCTTCCACCTCTTTCCTTAGGACTGCTTCCTTCATCTTCAGTAAAATTAGGTCTTCATCTTGATTTGACTTAACCTCCACCACCAGGGAAGATTCTGACCCGTTCTAGACTACAACTCCACCTTCTGCTGAATCAGCCAACTGGACCCCTAATCGATCTAGTTTGTGGATATCCTTTGCCAGTTCCTTCTTACCCTCTTCAACACGAGCAACACTTTCCATAGACATCTTTATGAAGGCATTAGCCACTACATTGACCTTGCCTGGGTGATAAAACACCATCATATCATGATCCTTCAATAACTCTAGTGTCACGATCCGAACATGGGCTTCGATCGAGACACGGGACAAGGATCCCCGAGAGACTCCAAGTCCACCTATGGCATGAACATACATCTAACTCAATCAATAAAAGTGGAATATCAACATAATAAACATAGCGGAAGTCTGAACATAGCATGAAATCTGAACATACAACACGAGTCTAAAGATGAATACAATCTATGTCTGAAAAGCCTCTACTTCTGATGAGTTGATGGGATAAGACCCCAATTAACTCTCTAAGTATGAAATTGAAAATGTAAAGATAACTGATAAGGAATGGTCCTCGGGAGATGAGGATTCACCAACTAAGACTGGATATGCTACTCTAGAAGGCTGGCTAACAATGAGGCCGAGTCTGAATATCAGAGGCTGTATCATGAAATGATATAGCATAAAGTATGCGGTCAGTACATGGAATGTACCTACTATGCAAGGCAAGTAAAACCGCTTAAGTAAGTAAAATCTGTAATAATGCATTTCATAAAACATAATCAAGATAAGATTCTGAGAGAAAGGCTTGCATGCTATTTTATGAACTCATGATCTGAACGTAACTGCATATCATAACTGATTTGAATGACCCAAAGTTGAAAACTCATAATCATAAGTAAAATTGAACATTTGGGTCCTGCTAAAAAAAATAATATCATGACTGATGTACATGCATAACTGAAATCATGACGAACAATGGGAGACTCGTCATATAACCGACCTTACCACGATAGAGCTTATGTGGTCCCGACAATTACACTCAAGTGGGTAGAGCCATCTAAAGCCTTTCCATGGCTAAAGACGCTACCATGATATCGATATCAAGCTGCCCCTTGGGGCAAGAGAAGGCTCACAAAGGAGGTCCCGAATAATCTGACATACCTGTGTTGGCTTGTAGTTCTGAGGCATAGGGTTGCTGACCCTTAGCCTACTCAGTACTAGACACTACTCCCAAAAATATGCATATGCTCTCCTTCATTTTTCAACGAAGATGACCATCGAATACTGACGAAGCCGAATAATTATATACATATAAAATCTGAAATCATACATGAGGATCCTTGGCTCAAACCATACCACAAGCTGAACATAATTGGGAGTCTAGACTCCAAAATCATGTGGTAAGCTAATTGACATGAAATCATAAATCATACTTGAACATATGGGCTTTCCCAATACTTAAACATGCTTGAGAATACTTGATTCACTTAAAAACATGATCATAGACATGAGTAACTTAAAAACATGCTTTTCTCATAAATATCTCATCATACTTGAACATACATCATAGATCTCAACTTGCATGAACTTTCATGGATGGGCATCCTAATTTATAAAAACTTGAAAACATGATTTATAATTGAAAACATCGTAAAACTTACCCATGAATCATAATTCAACAATAGAAACATGCTTAGATCATACCCATGGTAGAAACTTAAGGAATTCATGCATTGGGTTAAAACCCCATAGAATCAACATGTAGATTTTCATGAATTAGAGAGGGATTGGGAATAGGTGTGAATGATTTCAACATTCATAACCCTACATACCTGAGAAACTCTGACTCTACAAACTCCTTGATTGCCCAAAGAAGAATTGAGGAAGAACTTGGAAGGACTAGACTTGATCACCCTCTCAAAACCTCTAAGCTTGCATGAATGAATTAGGAATGGCTTAGAATGAACTTACCCTTCTTAAAAATCATTATTGGAAGCTTAAAACGACATAGCTTAGGCCTTACGATTATAGGAATTATGTAAAAGCCCTTAATAAACTCACAGGGAAAAATAGATTTCTAGTCCCCACGAGGAACTGGATGAGTCATCATCCAAGGCTATGACTCGTGGCCTGCCAATCGTTATGTACACTGCCAAAAACTGGAAGCTGGTCACCACGGGGGACACCCCGACTCGTGGTGTACCCAACGAGTTGTGGTGACCCATCCATTGGGTACACTTCCCATTTTCCTCTTTCCTTCATCTCATCCTTGACCACGACTGACTTAATGAGTCGTGGTGCTGACCACGACTCATGGTCATGTCTGTGGTTACCCAAAAACTTAAAATTTCCAACTTAAGTCAAAATCCTCACCATGAGTCACTCCATGACCTGTGGCATGCCCAACTAGTCACTGGATGATTGTTCTATGACCTGGTGTAGAAAATCCTATTTTCTCCATTTTAACTCCCGGGTCTGATCTTAGGGTTTCCGAGGCATTACATCTAGCCATCTTCTCTGACGAAGATTCAAATCCTTCTAACTAAACACATACTATAAACTCTTATGGTCAGTAAAAACATCCACATGAACTCCATAAAGGTAATGCCTCCAAATCTTCAAGGCAAATAACACTGCTACCAGTTCAAGATCATGAGTCAGATAGTTCTTCACATGAACCTTGAGTTGTCTGAAAGCAAAAGTTATCACCATACCATACCATATCAAGACACAACCAAGGATAACTATAGAGGCATCATAATAGATTTCAAACCCATCTGAACTTTTTGGTAGAGTCTGAACTGGGGTTGTAGTGAGTCAGGTCTTCAATTCATGAAAACTCTTCTCATAAGCATCTAATCATTGAAACTTCACCTTCTTTTGAGTTAGACTGGTCAAAGGAGAGGCAGTGGAGGAGAATCCTTCTATGAACTGTCTGTAATAATTGGCTAAGCCCAAGAAACTCCTATGTCTGGCGGAGAAGTAGGTCTTGGCCAGTCCTTGACCGCTGCTATCTTTTGAGGATCTACCTGAATACCCACACTAGAGACCACATGACCGAGGAATGCCACTGATTTTAACTAGAATTCACACTTGCTAAATGTAGCAAACAACTAGCGGTCCTTGAGAGTCTATAAAACTATTCTCAGATGGTCTACATGCTCCTCCTCTATTCTGGAGTAAACCAAAATATCATCTATAAAGACAATAACGAACATGTCCAGATATGGCTTGAATACCATGTTCTTAAGATCCATAAAAGCTTTAGGAGCATTGGTTAGTCCAAAAGACATGACTAACAATTTGTAGTGACCATACAGAGTTCTGAAGTCTGTTTTCGGGATGTCACATTCTCTAACCCTGAGCTAGTGGTATCCTGATATGAGATCTACCTTGGAAAAGAAACTAGCTCCCTGAAGTTGGTCGAGCAAGTCATTAATCCTAGGTAGAGGATATCTGTTCTTGACTATAACCTTGTTCAGCTGACAAGTGATAGATGTATCCCTTTGAGACCATTTTCCTAGCCTTAAGGTATGAAATAAACCGACCCTTAGGCGTTGAAGTAATACCCTTCCACTCTATGACTGGTTCATTAGGAAACTAGAATCTAAAACTCTGGTTCTAAAGTCAATTGAGGCATAGCAAGAATGTACCCAGTCCATGCCAAGAATAAGGTCAAAGTCGATCATGTCTAACTCTACTAGATCAACTTTGGTAACTTTATGTAACACTGTGACCGGACAGTCCTTATACACCCGGCTAGCTCTAACTGACCCACCAACTAGAATAGAGACTAAAAATGGTTATACCCCGAAAGCCCAAAGATCAGACCCAAGAATTGAAACGGAGAAAAACCTAAAATCTGGCACCAGGCATAGAACAAGTCGTGAGGAGACCCATGAGAGGAGCCCACGAGTCGTGATGTGACTCATAGGGAGGTCAGGGAATGAATTTGAAATTTTAACACGGACGTGACCACGACTTGTGGTCAGGCCCCATGAGTCGTTAGGTTAGTCGTGGGGTGGGTGAGTAAGGAAAAGATGAGAGGAGAGGCAGTGTACTCGATGAAAGTACCCCACGAGTCGTGGTCAGTCCCCATGATTCATGGGGAGGGTCGTGGCCAGGCAAGGATTGATTTTGTTGGAGCTAGAGCAGTGCACATCACAGATGGCGACCACGAGTCGTGGTTACCTGGTCACGGGTCGTTATGTCTCCCGTTATGAGCCCAGGAGACCTGTTGAGCAGTGTACTTCACAGATGACTCCACGAGTCGAGGTCCTGGGTAACGAGTCATTAGGTCCCCTGTTGGGACCATTTGGTAGTTATTTTCTGCGAATTTAATAAGGACTTTTCCGTAATACCTAATATCCTTAGGCCTAAACTATGTCATTTTGAGTTATGAATAGTGACTTTTGACGGGGTTAAATTCATTTTAGGCCATTTTCATATTCATGCATGCAAGAGTGATAGGATAAAGAGGTGATCAAGGCAATATTTCAAGGTTTTCTTCAATTCCTTCTTGGGCATTCAAGGGAGGGTAAGAATTAGCTATTTACAGGTATGTAGGGTTATGAATGGGTGTTTTCGTTCACACCCATTCCCAATCTCTCCTAATTCATGAAGTTTGATCAAAAATCTTATGGGATTTTAACTTAAATCTTGTGGAATTCTAATTATCTATCAATGGGTTATTATCTTTCGTGATTTACATCATATTTTATGAATTATGATCAGATTTTACAACTATTTTGATTATAACTTTATTTATTTCGATTCCTACTAAATTATGCCTAATTATGCATGTCCTATGATGACTTGGGTTATGATCTCTTCTACTTTTGTTGATATTCATAAACCCATCATGATTTATGACTCATAACATAGATTTATTCAAATTCCCATTATGAATTTATAATTTACAAAGCCTGTGCATTAATTTGTAAGTATGCATGAATCTCATGATTTACTAATTATGTTGTTGGTTGACTCACGGGCCTTACCCTCATGGCTAGTTTCACGTATTTACTAGAATGCTTATGATTATCATGATTTAACTAGCCCATGAATCCCATGCATATTATACTATGAGCACAATATACATTTTGGGCCAGGTTTTTCCCTGAATCTCAAAACTACGTGTTACCATAGGACATGATGGGACCTCCTTTATGACTGTCCCCTTGCCCAAGTGGGCCCTTTCATGTATGATATCACGCCCTTCATGGTTCTACCCTTGGCAAGGTACGAACACCCTCCCGACTAGGGATTTATAGATCGGGCTCCATGTGTGCTCATATGGGGTATGTCGGTTATAACAATCTCCCACTGTTCCTCATGATTTATGCATGTTTATGATTATGCACATTGGCTCAAGTCATGTTCAATTAAAGCTTTTCTCTTATTATTATGATTACAATTGAATTACGAATGTTTTGAAAACCTTGAGCCTTATGTTATCGTACGCTACTTATGTTATGAGCATGTTGTCCCACTCTCATGATCACTTATGAATTTTTATGTATTTTAAATGTCTGTTTTACTTACCTTGCATACTCGGTACACTCCACGTACTAACTGTATACTCTATGGTGTATCGTTTCATGATACATGACCCAGCTCTTAGGCTCAGCCCCCTCAGTAGTCCATCTCATAGTTTAGCATCTAGCCTTTTGGTGAGTCCTCATCTTTCGAGTGCCATATGTTTAGATTATGATGTTCCTTTTTGTTTCAGTTTAGCCGAGTTAGTTTGGGATGTTGTCCCATCAACCCATCTGATACGATAGAGGCTTTCAAACAAGTTGTAGTACTAAGTTGTTATGTATTTTAGTACGTTCCGCTTATCATGCTATGTTATTTTATGTTTATGTTTCCGCTATATCGTCATGTTAAGTATTTCGCTTAATGATATGAAGTTATACGAATGTTCATGTCATGGGTCGACTTGGAGTCTCTCGGGGCTCCTTATCCCGTGTTACGATTCGGCTATATATCCGGGTCGTGACAAAATGGCTTTAAGAGAATTTCTGGACTAATGTCAAACTGGATGTAATGTAAGGAGTCGTGAAACAAAGTGTGGCTCCTGGATCTACTAAAGCATAAACATCTATCTGAAAGAGGCATAACATATCAGTAACTACGTCAGGTGAATTGTCCTGGTCCTGACAGGAGGATAAAGCATAGAAGTGGTTCTAGTGCTAATCGCCACCTGTACCTGAGGTAGTGCCCTGCTGAGCTGGGCAACCAGTCGAAGCTGCTGAGAGAGTAGACTTGGCTTTTCCTCTCACTTTGTGACCTAGCTGGCCACAACCAAAATAGCCCTTTTTTCCTAGACGACACTCACCCGGGTGGTTCTTACCAAACTTAGGGCATGTTGAAAAAGTGCGACTGCTGGAGACATGGCTCTGGGACTAGGAGCCTGATGTCCCACTCCTCCTATCCGAGACTTGGAAGAAGGAGTACTGGATGCAGAAGGTGCTAAAGGGCCTCTGTTGCTACTGCTGGGGGAGATTACCACCGCTTGAAATACTCAGACTGACCTGTCCTCGCCCTCTTAGTTTCCCTTTCTATCTCCTTCAATTTCTCTGCCTCTATCTGTTGTTCATGGATCATGAGACTAGAGATGTCTATATCTTTAATGAGCATAGCAGTTCTGCACTTCTGGACCACCAAGTCTGAGACTACATTCACGAACTTGAGCATGCGAGCCCTCGGCTTAGTAACCATTTTTGGAGCATACCTTGACAGTTGAGTGATCTTTAATGCATACTCCTGTACTGCCATGTTGTTCTGCCTCAAGTTCATAAACTCAGCAGCCTTAGCTTCCCTTAACTCCCTAGGAAAGAACCTGTCCAGGAATATAGTCACAAACTCATCCCATTCTACCGGACGTTCACCAACCTGTCTCCCCTCCTTCAACTGCTTATACCAAATTTGAGCCACCCCCTTCAATAAATATGCAGCGAAATCCTCACTCTCAACCAGGGTAACACCCATGATTTGGGTGATCTTCTGAATCTGATCAATGAATTCCTGCGGGTCCTCATCTACTTTGGACCCGTGAGATGCTGGGGGATTCATTCAAGTAAAATCCTAGACACTGGAAGCAAGTGTAGACCCATTAGTATTCACTGGCACAATGACCTGCTGGCTAACCTAGTTGGTCACTGCCTGAGCCAGCATCTGAATAGCAGCCTGGAACTTTGCATGTGACACTTGTTCATCCTAAGGGGCTACTGGAGCTAGTGGGGCTGGCTGATTAGCATTTCCGATCCTCTTCCCGTTTCCTCTATTGGGAGGCATCATCGACTGAAAAGGAATAAAGCACAAGTTAGGAGGACCTATTAGAGTCTAAAACTCTACGCACGATAAAAATCATGAATAAAGGGAAATTTTTCCTTAAAAATGCCTCATAGCCTCCCCCTCATAAGTGTGGCGTGGTTCACACCCATGAAAAAGACTCTACTTGATATGGCTTTCAGACATCCTAGGACATTCTAAACCGGATGCTGTGATACCAAGTTTGTCACAACCCGAGTTCACACCCTAGATGGGACAAAGTACTTAGGATCACAAGTGACCTAAGCAAACCCATGGAAAAGCACAATTCTATTAAAACTGATCTACTGAAAATAATAGAAATCAGAAGCAAATTAAAGAAACAAGAAAATATTGATGTTAACACAAATACTGAACATGCATTGAAAAGCCCAAACTAAATCTACAAGCACTGTCTGAAAGCCTTTTAAAAGAATTGGTGAGTTACTGGGACAAGCCCCCAACTAACTCTAAGTCTGAAAACTTAAAGTAAAATAACTATATTAAGTGACTGACCCTCGGAAGATGAGGACTCACCACTGAGAGCTGATGAATATCGCTGGAGAAACTAACTGCAATGTTGAGGCTGGGTACTTGAGCCTATATCATAAAATAATATAGCACATAGAAATATGTGATCAATATTTTAAATGTACTGAATATGTGAGATGTAAAAGAAAAATATAAATACATGAACTATATTGACAAGACAGGAAATGACTATAACTGAAAATGTAAGTTCTAAAGTAAATCTGAAATCTGACAATGTTATAAGAACCAATAACTGACTGAAGGTCATAAGCATAACCTGAAATTAAAAGACTTTTCTGAAGACTATAACTGTACTATAATGTGTTGTGGGAGAGCCTATAACCAACATGTAACCATGTGATCTAGACATAGAGTTTGATGTATAAACTACATCGAAGAGAGCCTAGTATACCTTGCAAGGGTATCATGGCTGAACTATGTGATCACTATCTAGGGGCTCATTCGGGCTAATAACCTATGGTGGCACATAGTTCTGGGAACCTGGGTGCGCTGAACCCCGGCCTGCTCAGTTGTAAGTGCTACTCGCACTAGAACTTAATTATATCTAACTGTGTTGATAGCTTAAAACTGATGTCCTAAGATTAAATCAGAACTACCTATCTAGAAGTGTTTTGAGAGTTTAAGGACCCGAAAGAGACTGTGTTCTAAGACTTGTCAAAGTTTCTTTATCTGAAAGTGTCATGACAATCTATATAATGACTAACATGCTGATAAACTGATACTACTGAATATGTTGAATACTGACAATAACATTGAGACTAAACATACCAAGAGCATTGACTTTTCAGCAAGGTATCTGTGCTAACATTCATAATTCAATTAATAATATCATGATAACACAATATTTATACCTGGTTCTAACTCATGAAAGTTTCATTAAAAGAGAGAACATGTTAAAGATTAAGACTAGGAAAAAAATATTGTATAATTGAACCACAACATGAAGTTCAGCTAATAGTAGTCATGTACACTTAAAGAACTATCAATATTAAGAAATTCTTAGGCTGACTGGGAAGCCCTAGGTCTTGATTTCTAGAATTTATTAAGACTAGGATTACTGAAGATTTTGGGACACAAGTGTGAAAGGAAATCCTTGTTGACCTCCCACATACCTGGAGGAAAATCTTTGAGAAAGCACCTGAAACTTTGAGAAGGAGAAGAAGCCCTAGCACTTTCCAGAAGGAGTTTGTCTGAGTTTCTTATTGTGAGTTTTTGCGTGTTTTAGAAGGAATAGGGAGAGAGGGTCATCTAATCCCATTCTAAATATTCCCAATATGACATAGTTTAGGAGTTAGGATCTTAGGGTTTTACAAAAATTCCCCTGGAAACTGTTATTAAAAATTCTTTCCGTTAGGTGGCACGACTCAAACTACGAGTCATACCAGGATCATACGATTAGTACTAGTGTCTGTGGTTAGGGGCCCTACTCAACACAATTCTCTAAAGTTTTCCATAAAAGGGTACCACAATCCATGAGATCTTACTACAGGTCTTACCACGATTCGTAGTTTCCTCAAAGCCTTTTGAACATTTCTCTTAAACTCAAATAATAAATGGATAGTATGATCCATACGCACCTACCACGAGTCGTACCTTGGCTCGGGGTTTTCCTAGAATTTCCTGACCTCTTCTCTGAATTTTTCCAAGATTGGTTAGTACGATCCATACCTTGGTGGTACGAATCATGATATGCAGTCATGGTTTTTCCTAGTCACCCATACTATTTTCCTTGACCCTTCTATTTGGGGTCCTGGTATGACTCATACTACTATCCTATTAGTCGTACTATGACTTGTACTGAGGCCTTTTTCCCAATTTTCTGCATGATCACATTTTAAGTACAAAGAGTAGTCCCAGGGATTTCTGGGGTGTTACATCTATGAGTGGCTAAACTCATACTCTAGATTTTTGGCCATAGTGGATAGTTGAAGTTTGAAAGACTGATTTATGCTAGTTTCAATTCTTCTTTAATGGTTGTTTATATTTACTTGTTATAATTTCTTATTTACTAGGTGGATCACCTTGTAAGTAAATCTATTGGCTTTTGGTTGAACTTGGGAAAGGGAACCAAAAGGGTTAAAGGTAAATATAAAAGAGGAATTCAAAGAGTCTTGAACCCATTGGTGAGAGGATAGAAGTTGTTGTTGAGGATATGGATATACCCTTCAACCCTATTTAGTTGAAATACTAGTAGGCATAACCGTTGTTTCATGTTTCTCCTGCAACCATAGGATATAGGCATTAGGATTCATTAGATAGTTCTTGGATACTCGGGAGAGTGGCAAGGAATGGGATAGCAACTTAAAACTTGCAACTAACAACTATAGGAAGAATTGTTATAGCGTAATCACGTATTGAAAACTCAACTTGAAGTAGAAGTGCTATTTCCCTATATTTTTATTATCATCTGAAGTAAAACCAATTTTGCAATAGCTTTGTTAATTTTATATTTAAATATTTTAGTAGTTCAATTCTCCAAATCATTCCTTATTTCAACTATTTGATAGAATAGAAAAATAAAGAAGTAACCTTAAACGATTGAGCTGTCTCTGAGGGATCAATAATCGGGACTTCTAGTCCTATTATATGTGTGCTTGTGTACGCTTAGATGACATCACCAAGTCATAGGATGAGTCATCCGGTGACCTGTCAAGTGACCTAATGGGTCATTGAATCACCCATTGGGTGGTGCCAAGTTGGAGAAAATGTTATTTTTCAAAAGTCACGACGGATGGGTCTATGTGTCGTTAGGTCTCCCCATGAGTCATGAAGTGACTCATTAGATGTGATGGGTGATTGAAAAACTTGAGATTCAAAGGTTCAGCATGAGTGGTGAAGTGATCCGCCAAGTGTAACAATGAATCGTTAAGTGAAGGCGTCAAAGCAAGATTAGAAATTTGGAAATTTTGGCCAATGGCGATGGGAGGACTTGATGAGCGGTCAAGTGAGCTCACAAGTCGTTAGGTCACTTGTTGGGACTCGCAGTGGCCTTTTTGCAGTCAGATCATTACGTCACTTATTGGGACTAGCAATGGCCTTTTTGTAGTTGGATCATTAAGGGTGTTTTCGTAATTCCTAAGTCACTAACTCCTAAACCAAGTCATTTTGAGCATAAGAATATGGGTTTTAAAGGATTTTAATCATCTTAAATCCTCATTCTACTCCTAACACTCAAAATTGAAGATCAAATCCCCTCAAGAGAAGCTAGGGTTCTCCATCAAATCTTCCTCAATTCCCTTTGGTTTTCTAAGCAAGTTGAGAATTCTTCAAGCCCATGTATGTAGGGTTATGAATGGGAGAAAATATTCCACCCTCATGCCTAATTTCATCCCAATTTTATGATTCAAGTTTCTAAGCATGTAAAATTGAATTCTTGGGTTATTTCCCAATTTTCATGATATTTTCAATACTCTCTCTATGGTTATAATCCCTTCATGTTTTAATGGATGTTTCATGACCATTAAGACATATCTAAACCTTTATTGAATTATTAATTCATGATTTCAAGTTTATGAAGTTTATGCCCTATTATGCATGAAATATGAATTTCAAGCTTATGAGTCTATGATTTCAAGTATGATGAATTATCTAGTATGCATAAATATTTATGAATTCTTAACTTACGATTCCATGATTTAGAATTACAAAGATTATTTCGAGTATGTATGATTTCATGATTTGGGAAAGCCTATGTAAAGTTAAGTATGTTTATCATGATTTTAGCCAAGGCCTACAAGATCAGTTTAAATAGATATTTGGAGTCAAACCACCCAATATTCAAACTTAAGCTATATTTTGAGAATATATGATTATGAGGAATACTCTTGGGAATAGTGTCTAGCATCGAGTAGACCAGGGATTCCAAGGACCTCGGTGTCTGAACTATGCGCCAATGTAGGATATATTCTTATTTGGGACCTCTCAAGAGAGTGTTTCCCCCGCCTGAGGGCACACCCATGATATCACACCTTATTCGTCCTTTTCCTTGGAAAGGCTTAGGATAGCTCTCCTCCACGTGGGCAAGACGTGGGATCATCATGCACTTATACGTGATGGTTGTCGGTTATGATGAGCTTTCATGTTTTCAGATACTCATGTTCATGTCCTATGATACTATGTCTTATAGCATATTTGACCTATTGATCAGTTTATGAGTTCTAACTTATTTTTTCAAGTACAGTATGCTATGTGATTTCTACTTTCAAACCTTGGATCATTATATTCAACTTATGATGAATAGCTTATAGTATATATATACTTCAGATATATGGCTTTTAGCATATAGCCCTTACTCTCATGATCTATCTTGATTTACATGCATGATTTCATTCTATCATTTTACTGGCATAATTTACTTCCTCTAAATACTCAAAACATTCGAAGTACTCACCGTATACTTTATTCTATATTGTCTCATGATATAGGTTCGGGTGATCCATCTCAGTCTCGCCGATAGTTTGCTCCCAGCCAGTCCAGCTCTATCTCCGCTTGGGTGAGTCATCATTCTCCGTGAACATTATCAACTTTATATTTTTATTATATCTTTCAATTTCAAACATTGTGAGATAGTTAGGGGTGTTGTCCCATCATCTCTTCATAGTAGCAGAGGCTTTTCAGACAATTATGTATAGACAGTTCAACATTGTTATTTGCATTTACGCTTTTGTCCTTGTGATACGCAGAGTTTCGCTTATATCATGCTAATGCTTTATTTCTACTTATAAGGCTCTTATTATGCTATGTATGTAACATGGGTTAGCTTGGAGCCATTCGTGGTTCTAGGTCCCATGTCTTAGTCCGGGGTCTCAGCTTTGGTTGTGACAGGGTCCCTTTATAGAGTCGGTCCCGATAGTTCATAAGTTCTAGAGGTATTTCCCGCGGATTTGCCTTGCATATCGCCATTGACTTTTGCATAGATTTAGATCCAGGGACCCGACCTATTTCCATACTGTCATACATGATGGCACCAGCTGAGCTGAGAGAACTTAAGACACAGTTGCAAGAACTGCTTAGTAAGGGGTTTATTAGGCTGAGTGTCTCTCCGTGGGGTGCCCGGTGTTTTTTGCAAAAAAGAAGAATGGTAGCATGCGGATGTGCATTGATTATCGTTAATTGAATAGGGTAACCATTCAGAATAAATATTTCTTCCCCAAATAGATAACCTGTTTGATCTGTTATAGGGGGTAGCAATGTTCTCAAAAATTGACTTGAGATCGAGCTGTGATTAGCTAAAATTTTATGCTGAGGATATTCCGAAGACAGCTTTTTGGACCAGGTATGGGAATTAAAAGTTCCTAGTCATGTCATTTGGACTCACCAATACTCCAGCAGCATTCATGAGCTTGATGAATGTTATCTTAAATTTCTATCTGGATTCCTTTGTATCAATTTTATTAATATTCCAAGACTAAGCAGGAACATGAGAACTATCTGAGGATTGTGTTGGGGCTGCTGAAGGAGAAGCAACTTTATGCAAAGTTCACTAAATGTGAATTTTGGCTAGAATTGTTGTCATTTATGGGACATGTAGTCTCCAAGGACAGGATCAAGGTGGATCCACAAAAGGTAGAAGCGATCTGAAATTGGGCTAGGCCTACTACAGTGACAGAGGTATGGAGTTTTGTGGTGCTAGCCAGCTATTAGCATCGATTTATGAAGGGATTTGTGGCCTTTGCCTCTCGATTAACAAGGCTAACCCAAAAAGACGTGCCATTCCAGTGGTCCAAAGAATGCAAAGAGAGCTATCAAAAGCTCAAAACCTTGCTAACCACGGGCACCTATTCTGGCACTACTAGTAGAAGCTAAAGATTTTGTAGTCTATTATGATGTCTCACAGTTTGGGTTGGGTGTTGTGTTAATACATGATGGACATGTCATTTCTTATGCTTCGAGACAGCTAAAGGTGCATGAGAAGAACTACTCCACGCATGAAATGGAATTTGGCAGAGGTTGTATTCACCCTGAAAATGTGGAGGAATCACTTGTACGGGGCCTGTTGTAAGGTGTTCACAAACCATCATAGCTTGCAATATGTGTTCTCCCAAAAGAATATCAATCTGAAATAGTGGATATGGATGAAACTACTGAAGGACAACGATGTTACAATTCTATATCATCCATGGAAGGAAAATATAGTGGCAGCTGCCTTAAGCCGAAAAGCAGTGAGCATGGGCAATTTGGCTTGTTTGGAAGCTACCTAGTGTCCGATGACTAGAGAAGTTTAGAAACTGGCGAATAGCCTGGTGAGGCTCATGCTGGCAAAGAAAGAAGGAATATTAGCTAGTATGGAGGCTAAGTCATCTCTGCTTGTCACGACCGATTTGGGACCCCGGATCGAGACACAGGACCTAGAACCATGAATGGCTCCAAGTCGACTCACAGCATGAACATGATAACTAAAGAACATGCATCAAGTGAAATTTGATAATTGTAACATGAATAAGCAAAAGTCTGAATAACATAACGATCATAAAACAGAGTCAGCACTCGACAAAGCTAAAAATCTACATAATGTCTAATAAGCCTCTATTATGTTATGAGCTGATGGGACAACACCCAACTAGCTCGCTAAAATATGAAACTGAATATAATATAATCAGATGATAAACTGAATGTCCTTGGAATATGAGGACTCACTAATAATGGGAAATGGACTAAACTGCAAAGAGGTGGACTAACGGTGGAACTGAGTCTGATCATTCGGACCTGTATTATGAAATGATACAGCATAGAGTATGCGGTCAGTACTTCAAATATACTAAATATGCAAGGTAAGTAAAATATGTTGAGAAAATGTTAATTGAAATCATGCATATAAACATAAATCATAAGATCATGAGAGTAAGGACTGTATGCTGAAATCTGAATCTGAAACATGTATAGTCATAAGCTGAATATCATATTTGAATAGAATGATCCAAAGATAAAAATAGAAATCATCTAACTTGTCATAGATGAAATCATAAGTAAAATTTCATAAACTGATCATTGGGTCAAACCTGCTGTAAACTATAATATCATAAGTCACAAACATGAATAACTGAGATCATGAGGAATAATGGGAGACTAGTCACAACCGACACCATCACGTTAGAGCTTATGTGATGCCCCAACTAATACACTCAAGTGGGATGATCCATCCAAAATCTTTTTGGGGCTAAGGACGCTACTATGATATTGATATCAAGTTGAAGGACCCTTGTGGGTGGAGAAAACTCTCTTGAGAGGCCCTAAATAAAAGTAGAAACCTATGTTGGTATGTAGTTCTAAGATTGGGAAACCTTGGAACCCCAACTACTCCCAAAAACATGCATAGTACTCTCATCATTTTTCAATGAAGCTAAAATCATAATCACATGCATAGTTTGAAATCTGAACATAGGGAGTCTTGACTCCAAAACATATCATAAGTTGTAGTAGGATTCTTGACTCCAAAACATATGATAAGTTGATCTTATTACGCTTGTCAAAATCATGAAAACATACTTAACATGTGTGGACTTGCCCAAAACTTAAAATCATGCACACTTGAAATTGACTTCATAAGTCAAAATCATAGATTCATACATGGGTAATTTATAAACATTCATTCATGCTAGATATCTCATCATACTTGAAAGCATGAATCATAAACTTGACTTTTCATAAAACTTGGGTAATAGGGCATAATTTTCTAAAACTTGAAAACATGAATTCATAATCAATTTGTGTAAAAAAATTCCATAAATTTTAAAACATGCTTTGAAACATGAGGGAAATTAACCCATAGATATATCATGGGGAATTTCATAAAATTGGGTTAAAACCTTATAAGATCGTAAACTTGAATTCATAAACTTGAGGGGAAGTTTGGGCATAAGAGTGAAAGGAAACTATCATGCATAGCCCTACATACCTGGGTAATCTGATTCTCAACTTTTCTATGAAAGCCCAAGAGAATTAGGAAAGAATTGATAGGATTTCTAGATTGGTCTTCCAAGGAAATTCAAAACTTTGCATGCACGGGAAAGCCTAATGACTTGACATATGCTAAACCCTCTTAAAACACTCCTTTCAGAGCTTAAAACAATGTAGTTTAGGACTTAAGAGCTTAGGATTTACAAAAATACCTTTCACGGGAAAAACTGCACTGCCAGTTGTTATGACCTGTACCACGATTCGTACAATCCTCCTACGACTCGTGTTTGGCTCTCGTAATTAGCCATTCCAATTTCCTCCAACTCTCTACAGATTTCCACGACTCCTACCACGGCTCGTAGTTCCTTACTACTAGTAGTACAATCACTCGTTAGATCAGCACCTGAAAAATCCCATGACCTACTACAACTCCTAACAACAATTTATACCCACATACCACGACTTGTGGTGGGGACTCGTGGATGGAAGGGTGAACTTCTAGCTCTCTACCACGGGTCATCCTATGACCCGTACAACCTTCTTACGACTCGTACAATGAGTCATACTGAGGAAAACTTTTAGATTTTTTGCTGAAGCATACTTCAAATTCCAAACCTAGTCAGAGGAACTTCTGGGGCATTACACTGCTAGAGGAGGTGAAATCCAAGTAGTTTGAGGATGTAAGGCTGAGTAAGATTCGTGACTAGGTCTTACGAGGGAAAATAAAGGATGAGATAATATATGACGAAGGGAATTTGAGGATAAGGTGGCATGTATGTGTTCCCCGAGATGGGAGCTGATCAAAACTATCGTGTCAGAAGCTCACAACTCGAGGTACTCTATCTATCCTGGGGTTACTAAAATGTATCATAACCTGAAGCGACACTATTGGTAGAGCAGAACGAATAGGGACATTGTTGAGCATGTTACCTAATGCCTAAACTATCAGCAGGTGAAATATGAGCATTAGAAGCCTGGGGGATTATCCAGAAAATGCCCATCCCAAAGTGGAAGTGGGAGCGGATAGCGATGGACTTCGTGGTTGGCCTTCCAAAGACGTTGGGGAAGTTTGACTCCATTTGGGTTATTATTGATAGACTGACTAAGTCTGCCCATTTCTTGCCTATACAGGTGACTTACAATCCAGAGAGATATGGCCAAACTATATGTGAAAGAGGTGATTCAATTGCATGGGGTGTCAATCTCAATCATCTCAGACAAGGGCACGCAGTTCATGTCTTACTTTTGGAGAACCTTGCATGCTGAATAAGGTACCAAATTGGATTTGAGCATGACCTTTCACTCACACACAGATGGATAGCCAGAGAGGATAATTCAGGTATTAGAGGATATGCTTCAGGCATGTGTGATAGAGTTTGGTGGCCATTGGGACAAGTTCCTACCTGTGGCAGAATTTTCTTATAATAATAGCTATCATTCAATTATTGGCATGGCGCCATTCGAGGCTCTATATGAAAGGAAATGAAGATCCCTAATCGACTGGTTTAATGCATTTGAGGTGAGACCATAGGGCACTGACTTGCTTAAAGAGTCCTTAGAGAAAGCTAGGATGATATAAGAATGACTGGTGACTACTCAAAGCAGGCAGAAGCAGCATGTCGATAAAAAGGTAAGGGATACGGAGTTCATGATAGGAGAGCAGGTGTTACTCAAGGTTTCCCCCATGAAGGGGGTGATGATATTTGGAAAGCGAGGCAAGCTTAGCCAGAGTTATATTGGGTCGTTCGAGATTCTTTAGCGTGTGGGAGAGATAGTTTATGAAATGGATCTACCGTTAGGGTTGTCGAGAGTGCATCTAATATTTTATGTCTCCATTCTGAAAAATACATTGGGCCTACATAATCTGCTGGGATTTAGTGTTGCTTGATGAAAACCTGACTTATGAGGAGGAGCCTAGGGAAATAATTAATAGGGAGGTCCGTAAATTAAGATAAAAAGAGATCGCAACAGTAAAGGTCTAGTGGAAGAATCGTCCCATAAAGGAAGCCACTTGGGAGACCAAAGCTGAAATATGGGATAAATACTCCCAGCTATTTATAGAATCTGGTATGTCTCTTTTCTTGCTTTCTTAGGCCATTCAGGAATGAACACTATTTTACTTGGTATCTGATATAACAACCCATTCATTGTTATGGGGGGAATACGTCCAGAAAACCCTCTTTTCACCTAGGTTGTTGGTGGAAAGGTGGTGGGTGAGTGTTAGTTAAACTTGAGATTGAGGATTAGTTTAAGTGCAAGGAATGGGAGCTACTAGTTACCGGGGGACCGCTGTAGCATAGGGAAAACTTTTGCAGTAAGACCATTACCACGGTCGGAGGCCCACCAAAACGGACAAGGAGAGTAACTGTTGGATACGTCGTGGCAGTGTCTTGACCGCCATAGCGGCTCTGCTACAGCGGAAATGTGACTGTTGTAGCGTACAACGGGAGGCAGTAAGTATTTTGGAGGTTTTTACCCCATTAGTCTAAGGCACAAATTTTTAGAGATGAAGGGCGATTTTCCTAAGGGAAGAGCAGTTTTTATTCCCAAGGTACTATTCTTGGCTTATTCCTTCTACTTTTGTTTCCTTAATACCATTGAATCAAGGTGGGACCTGTAATGGTGGAATTTTTAAGCAAGGAACCCTAGGTTGGTAGAAACTAGGGCTAATTGAAGGAGAAGGGTTGGGTTTTGATAATTCAATCTTTGAGCATGGAATTAGTTCGGAAACATTGAGTAGTATAGGGTGGGTTTGAATTTCCTAAGAACCTTAATTGAAGAGTCATTAATGAAGCACTTCATACATTTCAAGCGTTCCAAGGCATTGAGGAAGGCAAGGCTCCAGCGGAGTAATTGGTATTCGAATCCTCCAATTGAGGTAGGTTTTGGTTTTAGAAGGAGATAGAATTTATATAATGACATGTTTGTGTGTGGAATCATAACGTGTTTGGTTGGTCCTCAGACGCTAGTTGTTGTTAATAATTCACATGTTAAACTCAATTGATGAAGTGAACTTGATTTGATGTTGTTACTTATGTGGTGTGAATTTTAGTGTTTTGAGATGTGATATGTGTTATTTCGTATTTCCACAAAAGTGATCGATGATTGGTAAGTATAATCAAGTGGATGGAGGTAAATTAGGCTTTCTAAGAATCATGTCAATTGACTTAATGATAACATACCAAATTATGAGAATGAAAGTGGATAATATGTTTTGTCCTGAGATGAGTGGCTTGTGCCCAAGGAGAGCATATGGGAAAGAGGTTATAGTAGAGTGGCTCATGTTCAAGGGGAGCATCCAGATGAGCTAATGAATGGGAGCGGGTACCGCGCCGGTGTAGTGCATCAATTTCTAGAATCTCCTACAGGTCATGACTGGAAGGACAGAAATAAAATCCTCTAGCATGTGTGTGCAGTGATGTTCAATTTTTAGTGATTATGGTGATGTGACGGAGGTGTGTGCCTAGCATATCACAAGCATTATGATACCAAGATAGAACTCAAATAATAAAGACCAGTTCAAAAGTATGAGAATGTGATGAAACTGAAATCCTTATTTGTGTAGTTTTTATGTATTAGCAATGTTAATGTGCTTATTATAACTAATAATTACTTGTAAAGTCACATATGATTCTGTGATGAGTTGAGTGAATGGTTGTGAGGATTCCATCATATATTCCATGTGGCTAGTGGTACATTAATTATTGAACTTACGGCTATGCATAACTTGTGCGGAATTAATGAATTGAATTTGGAGAATTGTTAAGGGAGAACTGAAGGTGGTCAGTGGAGTCGAGTTACTGCCAATGCAGTATTACTGTGGCAGCACCTTTACTGCTGTGGCAGTGGTCAAGTACCACTACAGCAAGGCCAAATCCAGTGAGTAGACCGGCCCAACACCGTACACTAATTAATTCTAGGTTGAGTACTATTTAATGAATTTGTATTTTGGTAATCGTATGTTGTTATTTCACCATATATATGTTACTATTTACGGTCAGCCGATGATGACTACCAGTGCATTATGTCATATTGATGTTACTCATGCACTTCTATTTTGAGTGCAAACCTCAATCCAGGGAGTTCATCTCGACCCCATTTGTAGAGCAGTAGCCAGATATTAGAAGTGAGCAGATCTGGACATGCTGCTATATTTCCACCACAGAAGATGTCTTTTGTCCAGACATTGATTTATTGATTTCTTAATTTACTCACTTTTTGACTCTGTTCGGTAGATGTCCTCAAGTATAATGACTTTTAGATTCTGGGGATGTAGTAGACGTGTTTATTTTCCTTTCGTTTATTTAAGGATTCCACTATTTATCTTCATAATGTGATTTATCCGTATTTCTATTGAGATTGGATTATTAGTTGGGGCTTGTTGATTCGCCCACTAGGGGTTATAGTATAGGTGGCAATCACGACCACCTAGGTTATAATAGATAATGATGTGTATATGTATGGAATGACAACATGCTTAGTTGGTTTGCATACACTAATTATCGTCAATGTTATGATGTGTTAATAAGGTTCTAATATGATCTTGGAAATAATGAATGTTCATAAATGATGATGTGAATTTAGGGTGCGTTGATATATTATATGTGTTTTTTAAATTTCCATGTGAGTGGTTGAATACTGGTGAGTGTAACCAAGTTGATGAGGGCAACATGATGCCTCTCAAACTCATACTAATTCACTGATTGATAACATATTGAATATGAGAATAAAAGTGGATAACATGCTTTATCTTGAAATAAGTGGCTCATGCCCGAGAAGAGCATCCGGTAAAGTGATTATAATTGAGTGGCTGGTATCTGAGGAGCATATGAATGAGCAGATGAGTGGGAGCAGGTACCACGTCAGTACAGTACCGGAATTTCTAGAGTCATTTGTAAGTCATGACTAGAGGGAAGAAATAAGACCCTCTGGCATGTATTTACTGCGATATTCTGTGTGAGTGTGTGCGGTGATGCGACATAGGCGTGTGCTCGGCACATTACTTATGATATGATATTGAAAGAGAGTTGAATAGAAAGGATTGGTTCAATGATATAAGAATAGTATAAAATTGAGATATTGAATGTATCGCTAACTATGGATTTAATATTGATGTGTGGGTTATAACTTCATAATTGTAATGACTATTTATTAATATGTGATAAGTTGATGAATTAATTGTTAAGGATTCATATGTATTTCCAATGTGATAAGTTAATGAATTGATTGTTGAGGATTCATGTGTATATCCAAGGTGATAAGTTGATGAATTAATTATTCAAGATTCATGTGTATATCTAATGTGATAAGTTGAGAAACTGATTGTTGAATTTTTGTCAGGCATAAACATGTTCGGAGTTGATGAACTAATTATGAGAAATTGCTAAGTGAGGAACCTAAGGTTGATAGTCTAGTCGAGTTACTGCCTACCTAGTACCACTGTAGCAGTAATCTTACCGCTGCCACAGTCATAACACCACTTCAGCGAGGCCCAATCCAGTGAGCAGGCTGGCTTAATACCTTATTCCGACTGGTTTTAGATTTTGTGTTATCTGACGACTACCTTTTTGGTGAATGTAATTGGATAGATAATATGATGAATTGTTGTTAAAATTGAGGGATTTGATTGCATATTAATTTTATACTATTGCATGAACTAATTTTAGTCGACTGATGATGCCTATCGGTACTTGTGGTGTATTGATACTACCTTGCTACACTTTTTTGGGTGTAGGTTATGGAAGATGTTTGTAGTCTCATAATTGACGTGACAATACTCAGCATAAGCTTCTTCCTTCTCTCCACAGGCGAAGCTATGTCTTTTCTTTGTTGTCTTGTATTTCTGAATAGAACTCTTGTACGTGCCTAGGCTAGATATCTGAAAAGAGTTAATTTTGGAAAATCCTTTTATGATTTATTATGTTGAGTCAATTGAAAGAATATATTAATGATTTGTTTGGAATAAATATCTATTATTTGTTATTAACTCTATTATCGTATTAAAAATGGTGTTTTATAAAGAGGCTCTCCTGTCGAACTAAAGTTGAGTAAGTGCCTATACAACCTGCCTATTTGGGTCATTTCAAGTTGGTACCAGAACGTCTAGGTTATTGATCTCACAAGTATAAGAGCAACGTCAAGTACAGTTCCACGGATTAGTGTGTGGACATCCATCTCTAATCTTCAGAAGGCTATGAGGCATCTAGGAAGTCTCTTTTTATTTCTCTCCTATCGTATGGTCCAAGTGTGTTACCCACATGGGCTGAGTCCGATTGGTATATGGTGAGATTCACTTGATATCTCGATGGCCCAATGGGTATTTATAAGAGACCAACTGGTATTTGACGATGCATATTTGTGTGCAGTATGACATAGTAGTAGTGTGGTAATGAATAATGAACGAGGGACCGTAAAGTCTAAGAAACTACTTTTTCAGAAATTGCATACTGCTTAGCGAGTTCTCGCTGCAATGAAATGGGTTTCACTACTGTGGACTCGCTACAATGATAGTAGACCGCCATAGCGGGTTTGCTGTAGCAAGAAAATGATCGCTGCAGTGAACGAATGCTAGGCAGATCCACTCCCTTGTTTTGTAGAAATTTTCCAATTGTTTTAAAAGCTGCGAAATAAAGCGTATAGATGTGAACGAGAACTTCCAGCAATAATAGTAAGTGGGCTTAAAACAAGGACAATGGGAACCCATATACCAACAGAAAGATAAGTAGAATTATCCAAAATAGGCAAAAGAGAAGAGTGAGAATTGTCTTACATGCCCTAAAAGGGGAAACCCCAAATCAATTACCTAAAGGGAGCAGGGGAGGAAGGTACACAGTGGACCTAACTAACTAGAGGCCTCATTGCTGCCGCCGCTAAGGTCACCAGCCACTTCATCCTCGAACTCACTAAGGAAGGAGAACTCTGGTATGTCCTCTCTGGAACCTAGGGCGTCCTGGATCCAAGGGAGAGGGTCTTCAGGATCTTCTTGATCCCCTTTCATACGGACGAAGAGCTTGTCCCGGAGTGTCACTTTCTCTTCTCCCTCTCCAGGTCCTCTCTGAACTATACATAAACCTAGGCCAAGGAGGGAATCACGCCTCGAGGGTAGGTCACATCAATGACATTGGTGGATGGGTGGATCCTCTGAGACACTAAATTCATCTATCTCGGGACCTCAACCGTGAAGTGGTACCCCTAATGCCAGTGTGGGTGACGCTACAGTGAGATGAACCCCAGCCCTGTGCTCCTCCAAAACCAAAGTATCCACTAGCCACCTCCCGTTATCGTCCATGTCCCTGGATTTTAGCTCGGCCTCAAGGGGATTGGACAGACCCTGTTCGGTGTGTTATATGGGTATATCAAACAACACGCAAGTGCACGTGGTCGAACAAGTAGTAAGTGGCTTTAGTAAGCCAAGTATCGATCCCACAAACACTTGGGTTAAGTGCAATTTGCTCAAGTATACTATATTTTACCTCTAACTATGCTGACAACAACGTAACCAAAAAGTTGATAGTTTGTTTGATAAATTTTATACTAAAACTAAGGACAATTATCTACTTTGAATCTGAACTATGGATAAGAGCATGCTAAGGTTAACCAAACATGTAATGAAACTGATTATCATCATAAATTGGTTAATCTTTTCTTCCTGTTGCTAGCCAAGAACATTTGCCAAGAGATTAAAACTCTCATATTTAATCTCACTTAAGAATCATAAACCATCCGTCTACATTTCTGTGATTAAATGCAATTCATGTTCTAGCCATACAATTCCGGTTCCTAAATTGACTAATACGACTTTCAGGTATATTTCTATCCTGAAAGCACATCAAACCTCAATTTTCCCAAACCAAGTAAAGAACAATATCCTATTAATTCACAACTTTCCAATTTCGTGCTCTCTCGAGTGAAATCGGACTTTTTAGATGTACATTAATGTAGGCCACACACCAATGCAGTAAGAACAAGAATTAATAGAACAACATGGAAGAAAAAGATGAAAAACCATATAATCAATAATCAAATTTCATCACAAGCGTTCATAACCTCAGCAAGGAGAGGAATTAGCCACTCATTTGTGGATTAATCATCATAAAACGAGTGTTAATCATACAAGAAATTGAATTAGAGAAGAAAGAAAGAGAGAAAAAACCCTGAACTTTTCGTCCCTCAACTGCCTGTAACCCACGTCCTTGCTCCACCAAGTCTGAATATTCTGAAAAATAAACCTAAGTGTACTATTTATAGTAGTAGGACTCTTTCCCGGAATAACAAGCAACGTGTCATGGAGTGCATCGCGGAGCACTGCCTCCGTGACATGCTACGGACGCGGAGGCTCTCTGGAAATCACCCGAACTTGGCCCCGGCAGCACCCTGCCGCATTGGCAGCGTGTCACGCTGCTTGGGCAGCGCGTTGGCATCTCTTGGTCGCGCAGCCAACCTGCCATGGCACGTTGCCAACGCGCAGGTGGGCTGTTGTGGTCAGCCTGACTGCCGTGGCACGTTGCCGACGCGCAGGTGGGCTGTTTTGTGCCTCCTCTTTGCCGACGTTCGCGTGTTGATTCCGTTTCCAAGCCTCTACTTCACCAACTCATGGATTAGTTACTCAAAAGTCATCAAAACCTACAAAACAAAGGCTAATCATGTTGGTTAGCACATATCTTCACTTCATATAAAATTACATGAAAATGTATACAATAACTTAGATAAACAAGACTAATTTAAGTCATAGAGCGTATCTCGGGCATGCCATTTTTGCCTGTGATCACAACCCCACACTTAAAGCCTTGTTCGTCCTCGAACAACCTTTTACATCTCATGCATATGGGGACTCCCACCTAACTAATTTAGCAAGATAATTCAAGTTACGGCTATAATGATTACGTAAGATACAAGCTAAAAATAGAGCATGCCTGAATTGATCATTGAAATGAAGTACAACTATGTTAAGACTTCTTAACCTCAAGAATCAACTCTCAATCTTAGCAAACTCATGCAAATCAACTGATTAAGAAATCTCACATGCATTATATCCTTCATTCAACATGTGCCCCTCACGGAAAGAGAGTTACCCAATTTCACATGCAAAAACAATTTTTATATCACAACATGTGTGGGTACATGAATAGAATTATGCTCACTCTCGCAAAGAATTCACATGCATCATGTAATGACCCATAAGCTTGCCCTTAGTGTTTTATTCCACTAAATTAAGGATGTATGAATGTAAGATCAAGTAGGACTTTTTAGGTTGTAATGTAACTCAGGTGCGGGTAAGTACTATTATGATCAGTAATAGTGACTATCTTTCCTGAGCGCTTTTAATACATCACGCCTTCATTACAAACTTCCCTTCCCCCACTTCACCTTTTTCTCTTTTCATCTTTCTTTTTCCTCTTTTGTTCCCCCTTTCTTTAGGCACTTTTAGCTTATTAGTAAGGAGTTTTATAATTAATTTTTCATTAATTTATTTTCTTACTCCCTACTAATACTCACCCATATTCAAACAAGTGCACCCTCGACCTTTCTCAACTCTTACAATTGCTACTTTCCCTTCTTTTTCATTCTTCTCACTCCTTTACTCTTTCAGATTTTTCCTTTAAGCGCTTAGGAGTTTTGGTTCAATTTCAAGGCTAATGAAAGAAAAAGGATTAAGCTTATGTTGCAGCTGTCAAAGAATAGGCTCACGGCTCAATGGGGTTGACTAGGATTAATTTTTCAAGGTAGGTAAAATGAGGGATAAAAATTTGGTTCATTCAAAGAAATGCCTAAATCATCTCCTACAATTCACATCTTTCATTTTGTTTTATATACACACCAGGCAAGTTCTAGACATTTCATAATAGCACAGAATACTCAAAAACCTTACACTCATGGCACATGCTCAATTCAAGACACATTCAGCAGACTCTTAACTCAGCTAATCACAAGAATTCAGATTAAGCTTCCATCATATTGAGTCATATTCAAGAGCCTAAGTGTCTCAAACAAAGTTATACACTTGCATGCTTCACACTGAACATACTTGCATCTTACAACCATGTATAGCACATAAAAAGAACATCAAGCACCAATTAGTTATGGTTTCAAAAACCCAACACCTACCGACTAATTTTTCCTCAAGACGGTCGTCATCCATCCATCGTCGGAAACAGTCTCTAACTATGACTAAAAACACTATATACAGACAAAGGGAAGAAAGAAAAAGAAAATTTTTATTCTTCGGTTCAAAGACCCCCCGTCTGAAAAGAACCGAAAAGAAAAACCAACGGGTGATGAATTCATGCTTAACACACTAAAAAAAATTTCAATTTTCTCACAAGCATTACATTCACCAAAAATCATTAAGCACAAAAATTTGAAATTTCCCTTGAAATTTCCCTCACCCCACACTTAAATCATGCTATGTCCTCATAGCATCAAATTAAAATTTAAAAAGGTTGAGAAATACTCCCTGAGGCCTTTAGGCCTAGCTACTAGCATGCCTTCCTGCAACTTTGCACAAGTGGGTGTTCGACCCCACACTTTTTCTCTTCCATGCTTGTTAGCTTCCTCCTCCACGGGTACTCAGACTTCCCCTCCATCTGTGCTTAACTTTCCACCAAACAACACAAGATGAAAAATAAATAAAATCAACTTAAATGCAAGAAATTAAAATGGTACGCATGGTACACTTGGGTTGCCTCCCAAGAAGCGCCTAATTTTACGTCGCGGCACGACGTATCCAGTTTCACCGCTTTTTCCTCCACCTTGAGGATATGAATCTCACCCCTAATTTCTTCTCTAATTTCCTCTTATTCTCCAGGGGTGGTGGTGAAAAATTGTAAGGACCAAGCAGTAGATGTTGCCTTTTGAACTTATTTGCCCTTAAGTAAGCGAAGTCATTTTGTCTCTCTAAGTTAGCAAATTTCAAAATATATGGGGCTTGGTCCTCCTCTAGACATTTCTCTATAAGCTTGGAAGCCTCTATTTCTATGTTGTCAACCAATCTTAATGTCAAAAAATTCTTCGAGTGTGGTCCAATAAACCTCAACTCTGAAACTGCATTGTGCTTGACCTCCTTACTTGGAAACACCTTCTCAACATCGACATCTATCTCTCCGTTAATGTCAAATGGGGGATACTCTCTCTCTTCTTCCATGAATGGATTTTCCAAAAGTGTGAGCTCATCACGGGGACACTCAAGAGATTCTAATTGTTGGGCTTCATCCAAAAATTCACCCTTGTCTTCCTCTTGTAGTTCCTCTTGAATATCAGCTAAAACTGTCACCTGCAATTTATCACAAGCTTCAGCCTCAGCAATCATCTCCGTGAATTTGACGCTCATCCTTTCTAGAGCCTCTGCATTCTCTTCTTGCTGAATTCTCAATACTGCTATCGCCACCTTCATTGCTTCTGATTGCTCCAGGAGTTGTTTCAGCATGTCTTCTATTCGAGCTTAGCGTCCCAAGTCCTCATTTTCAGCATGCCTATATCCAGGAAAAACAACAGAAGGATCATAGTAGGGGCTTGGGGAGGGGAATATGCATTCGGACAGCCATCCCAATGGCTATCTTGACCACCACATATATTGCACGTGTTACAGTGTTGCAACAAGTGGGGTCCTCCGCAATTCATACAAGATTCGCCAAAATATGAGTATCCACCATTTAAAACATTTGTATTCCACAATTTCATGTCAATAAGGGTATACGAACAAGCAGAAAAATAAAATAAAATAAAGAAGAATTAAAACAAACACTAAAACCAAGTTGTCAGCACTTAAGAAAAAAAATATAGTAAATTAACACTTAAAACAAATTCACCAATTGCCAAGTCCCCAGCAACGGCGCCAAAAACTTGTTCGGTGTGTTATATGGGTATATAAAACAACACGCAAGTGCACGTGGTCGAACAAGTAGTAAGTGGCTTTAGTAAGCCAAGTATCGATCCCACAGGGACTTGGGTTAAGTGCAATTTGCTCAAGTATACTATATTTTACCTCTAACTGTGCTAACAACAACGTAACCAAAAAGTTGATAGTTTGTTTGATAAATTTTATACTAAAACTAAGAACAATTATCTACTTTGAATCTGAATTATGGATAAGAGCATGCTAAGGTTAACCGAACATGTAATGAAACTGATTATCATCATAAATTGGTTAATCTTTTCTTCCTGTTGCTAGCCAAGAACACTTGCCAAGAGATTAAAACTCTCATATTTAATCTCACTTAAGAATCATGAACCATCCGTCTACATTTCTGTGATCAAATGCAATTCATGTTCTAGCCATACAATTCCGGTTCCTAAATTGACTAATACGACTTTCAGGTATATTTCTATCCTGAAAGCACATCAAAACTCAATTTTCCCAAACCAAGTAAAGAACAATATCCTATTAATTCACAACTTTCCAATTTCGTGCTCTCTCTAGTGAAATCGGACTTTTTAGATATACAATAATGTAGGCCACACACCAATGCAGTAAGAACAACAATTAATAGAACAACATGGAAGAAAAAGATGAAAAACCATATAATCAATAATTAAATTTCATCACAAGTGTTCATAACCTCAGCAAGGAGAGGAATTAGCCACTCATTTGTGGATTAATCATCATAAAACGAGTGTTAATCATACAAGAAATTGAATTAGAGAAGAAAGAAAGAGAGAAAAAACCCTGAACTTTTCGTCCCTCAACTGCCTGTAACCCATGTCCTTGCTCCACCAAGTCTGAATTTTCTGAAAAATAAACCTAAGTGTGCTATTTATAGTAGTAGGACTCTTTCCCGGAATAACAAGCAACGTGTCACGGAGTGCATCGCGGAGCACTGCCTCTGTGACACGCTACGGACGCGGAGGCTCTTTGGAAATCACCCGGACTTGGCCCCGGCAGCACCCTGCCGCGTTGGCGGCGTGTCACGCTGCTTGGGCAGCGCGTTGGCATCTCTTGGTCGTGCAGCCAACCTGCCGTGGAACGTTGACAACGCGCAGGTGGGTTGTTGTGGTCGGCCTGCCTGCCGTGGCACGTTGCCGACGTGCAGGTGGGCTGTTTTGTGCCTCCTCTTTGCCGACGTTCGCGTGTTGATTCCGTTTCCAAGCCTCTACTTCACCAACTCATGGATTAGTTACTCAAAAGTCATCAAAACCTACAAAACAAAGGCTAATCATGTTGGTTAGCACATATCTTCACTTCATATAAAATTACATGAAAATGTATACAATAACTTAGATAAATAAGACTAATTTAAGTCATAAAGCGTATCTCGGGCATGCCATTTTTGCCTGTGATCAGACCCAATGCCTCATTGATCGAGGCAGCGCTGAGAATGATTTGCATCTCTCGGACATAGTCTATTGGGTTCGAACAGTCCCAGTTCATAGTGGGGAGGTTGGTATAAAACTCCTTCACCTAGTTTTCATTAGCCTTGTAGGGCTCCTTGATCAATGGGCCCCACCCCATCTCCTATAGACGGGGATAGAATTTCGGCGCCTTCTCTGTACATCCTGCATAATGATTCCTCTCTCATGCAATAGACCCTTAGCCACCTACTCATTATGCCAGAACTAGCACTGGTCGGTCACAAACTGAATGTAGCCGAAGGTGTGACTGCTACCGCTACTAGACATGGTGAAATCCTAAGGAGAAAATAAATTGTTAGATGAATACACAAGGAAAGGGAAACAGAGTTAGAGAGGCAATCTTCCTAAGAGGCGACCGCCAGGACTGGTCCATTGCAGCGGTAAGGGACCCACCGCAACAGGCATCATCCTTCCCAGTAGACTCCGATCGCAACAATGGAGGGCATATTTTCAACTTTCATTTTCCTCTAAATTCGGCATAGATCGGGCAAGGGGGGAGTAAACCCAAGCCCCACAACTAGTTTTAAACCCTATATCCCTCTCCTTCAAGCCGTAGGGACTCAAGTAAGTTCAAACCACCACCCTACCCAAAACCCCATAATTTCTAGTGGAAAACCCCCATGAAAACAGTCTATAGAGTGCAGGGAATGATTCAAGAGACTTAAGAACGTAAAAAATAGTAGCATGCTTCGTAAAACTACCCCTATATTACCAAAAAGAAAGTTGGGTCTTTCCCACCCCAACCAAACCCCAAATCAAGCAAATAGACATGGGATAGGCGACCATTATGAAGCAGAGAGCATAATTAAGTGAAAGAACGAATATTACCTAAGCAAAGTTGAGAAAATCACTGGAAGGTTGAGAGGAATTGCAAACTTTTAAAGTGAAAGGGGTGAAATGAGGTCAAAAACCGTATCTTTGGTCTTTAAATTGCCTGATAGTCCACTGCAGCGGCATTTGTTCTGCCGCAGCAGAAAATGCATTGCTGCAGCGAACGAGCCTAACATAGTGACGATTCAAATTCCCTATTAAGTTAGCTGCATTCTTGTACCGATAAAGGTTCGCTAAAAATTAGTGGCGTTGTGTGTGTGTATAATCCCTGAGAGGTTCAAGAGGACTGGGGTTAGACTGGTCGAATCATGGCAAGACTACTGAGTAGGACTGAAGTGCATGAGAACTCTTTTCGGCTAGAAGGAGAAAGGAGGGGCGAAATGACAAAAATATTTTTGTAGGTAATATGCCCCATGGTATCTTAGGACCTCGAAAGTAAGTATAATAACCTGAAAATGCCTAAGATTAGACCCAGTATCAAAATTTGAAGTTGGCTAAAAAATTGGGAAAAAGTCACAGGACGAGTGATGTAATGACTAGTGGTTGAAAACCACGAGCTGTTGTTACCTGTCGTGGTTTTGGGGGTCCTGGTGGTAGTGGATACAACAGGTGATGTAACGACTCATTGACTTTAACAACAAGTCATTGTTGGTGATCGTGAGTGAGTATTGGACTTAAGCATGGGGGATGTAACGAGTCATTCAACGACTCATTGTGAGCTACGATGATCCATTCTCACCAATCATTATTTAGGTGGTTAGATTTCCAGTGCACTTAACGTATGTTTACCACGACTCGTTAGAAATAACCACGAGTCGTGGTGAGTCTCATTGTAAGGAGAAGCTCGGGGTTTTTAGGGGGACAAGCAACGATCGACTCAATGACCTATTTGATCAAAGGACGAGTCATCCTATCAAGCCGCGGTATGAATCTGGGATTAGGGTCTAGGCAGTGGATATGAGGTGACATACCACGAGTCGTGGTAGCTTCCAATGAATCATTGGTACGCCCGTTGGATCGATTTGTGCGGAATTTTTTGGTTATTTTATTAAGGATATTTTTTATATTTCTATGCTCTAAGGCCCTAAACTATGTCGTTTTATGTATTTTTCTTGGCATAATAAGATAGGTTAAGTCTCTTTTTCTTAAGTCATTCCCATGTATGCAAATTAATAGAATTCAAGAGAGATCAAGCAAAGATTCAAGCTTTTCCCTATCAATTCTTCATTGGGCATTCAAGAACTCTAGAATCTGGTCTTACCCAGGGATGTGTGGTTATGAATGGGTGTTTCTGTTCACACCCATGCCCATTCTCTCTTAATTTATGAAAATCTATCAAAAATCTCATGGGGTTTTGAATTCAACTTTGTGAAAATCTAATGTTTTGCTAATGGGCTGTGATGAATTGTGATTTACATCATATTCCATGGATTTTGATCAGATTTTACAACTACTTTCGATTATAAATTTATTGATTTCGATTTCTACTCAATTAATCCTAATTATGCACGATCTATGATGGATCGATTTATGATCTACATTTCAGTTGTTGATATTTACAAACTCGGCATGATCTATGATTTGAAATATGAATTTATTTAAATACCTAACATTCTTTGATGATTTACAAGTTATATGCATGATCTTCAAGTATGCATGGGTCTTATTATTTATGAACTATTAATGATGAAAAGTGTTCGGTTGGTTTTGCTTTGGGTTAAGCTACACACAAGTGCACGTGGTCGAACAAGTAGTAAAGTGGCTTAAGTAAGCCAAGTATCGATCCCACAGGGACTGGGATGAAGTGCAATCTGCTCAAGTGTACTATATTTTAATTCTAAAAATGCAGACAACAACGTAACCAAAAGTTTGATATTTTGATTTATAATTTTTATACTAAATCTAAAACAACTATCTAATGTGAGTCTGAACTATGAACGAGAGAATGCTGAGGTTAAACGAACATGTAATGAAATTAATTATCGACATAATTTGGTTAGTCTTTTCCTCCGGTTGCTAGCCAAGAACTATTGCCAAGAGATTAAAACTCTCGTATTTAACCCCACTTAAGAATCATGAACCATCCACCTACATTTCTGTGATTAAATGCAATTCATGTTCTAGCCATACAAACCCGGTTCCTAAATTGACTAATACGACTTTCAGGTATATTTCTATCCTGAAAGTAAATCAATTCTCAATTTTTCCAAACTAAGAAAAGATCATATCCTATTAACTCACAACTTTCCAATTTCTTGCTCTCTCGGGTGAAACCGGACTTTTTAGATGTACATTAACGTAGGCCACACATTAATGCAGTAAGAACAAGAATTAATAGAACAACCATGGAAGAAAAGATGAAAAACCAAAGAATCAATGATCACATTTCATTACAAGTGTTCATAACCTCAGCAAGAAGATGAATTAGCCACTCATATGTAGATTAAACATCGTTAAATGAGTGTTAAACATACAAGCAATTGAATACAAGGAGAAGGAAAGAGAGAAAAACCCTGATAATTTCGTCCCCTCAACTGCTTGTAACCACGTTCTTGCTCCACCAAGTTAGAATCTTAAAAAAATGAACCTAAGTGTTCTATTTATACTAGTGGGAATTTTTCCCGGAATAACAAGCAACGTGTCACGGAGTGCATTGCGGAGCACTGCCTCCGTGACACACCACCGACGCGGACCTTCACTGAAACTGGGGGTCCAGGAAATAAGGCCCAACGTGGCACGGCGTGCAACGCGGAGCCAGGCCACCGTGCCACGGACCTATCGCGTACCCTCTCTAGAAATTGGGCGAAAATTCCCTATCCAGGCAGAAGGCCTCCGCGATGGCAGCGTGACACGGCTCCATCGCGGAGCCCCTTTATTTTCTGCTTTCCAATGCCTTGTCCCTTGCTCGCATCCGAGTCCAACCCCGATATCTTCCAACATGCATTTAAGCTTTTCAAAATTGCATTTTACCTGCAAAACATTGCTAATCATGTTGGTTAGTACAAATTCACATTTTATTACCAATTACATGAGAATGTATACACATTGATAGATAAACAAGGCTAAAATTCCACATTTGAGTATCACTTGGGCATATAAATTTCCCAAGATCAAAAAATATGTTTTCAAATTACCCATGTTTATAAGCATGTTTTTGAATAAATTGAGTATTGAAAAGCATGGTAAAGTATTGGGAAATTCCCACATGTTGAAGAATGATTTACGATTTATGAAATGGATCTCATGATTTATTGATTTATGATGTTGGCCAATTAAAGAGCCTTTGATTCTTGGCTAATCATGTTTTAATGGGGATCAATGAATGATGAATGTTTATTTTAGCCATGAATCTTAATGAATGATATTATTGATTTAGGTATGAGCCTAATATGCATGTTTTGGGAGCCTTGTCTAGCACCGAGTAGCCCGGCGTTCAAAGGACTACGTCGGTGTCTTATAACACGTGCCACCGTGGGTTTATAATGATACATTACAATGATAATGATCCTCTCTTTCGTGATATCACATAATGCACGTCCCTCGCCTGTCAAGCCAGGGGAGACTCTGCCCACTTGAATGAGATAGTTGGGGCATCATAAAAGCTCTACCATGATGGTGTCGGTTATGATGAGTCCTCCCACTATTCCTCATGATTTATGCATGTATATGAGTATGTATATTGGCTCAAGTTATGTTCAATGCGGCTTTTCTCTCATGATTATGATTTCGAATGTATTATGAATGTTTTTGAAAACCTTGACTCTTATGTTATGTTACAATATTTACGATATGAGCATGATGTCCTACTCTTATGATGTCTTATGAGTTTTTATATATATCTTAAATTCCTATTTTACTTACCTTTCACACTCGGTATATTCCACGTACTGACCGCATACTTTCTGTGTTGTATTGTTTCATGATACAGGACTTGGCTATCAGGCTCATCCTCGTCCTTAGACCATCTCAAAGTTCACTTTCAACTTGTTGGTGAGTCCTCACATTCCAAGGGCCATTTGACTAGAAATTTATGTTATTTTATGTTTTAGTATTTGGCCGGGTTAGTTGTGGGTGTTTTCCAACAACCCATCTTATGCAGTGGAGGCTTTCAAACAGTATGTAGTATTCAGCTTATGTATATGTCCAGTGTTTCCGACTGTTATGACATGTTATGTTATGTTTACATTTCTGCTATGTCTTATGTTCAGTCTTTTGCTTAAAGTGAATGAATTTAGATGTATGCTTATGCCATGGGTTAACTTGGGGCCTTTCGAGATTCCTTGTCCCGTGTTACGATCCGGGTCTATGTTTGGGTTGTGACAAACTTGGTATCAAAGTAATAGGTTTGAAGTGTCCTAAGGTGTCTGCAAGCCGCGTTGAGTAGAGTCTTTTTCATGGGTGTGAAGCGTGCCACACTTATGACAAAGAGGCTACGAGACGTTTAGGAAATGTCACCTTCTTTCATGATCTATGTCATGTGATGAAAAGTCTTTCTATTCCTCTAATTCGTGCTATTTGTGATTGCAGAATCATGTCTCCTAGAAGAATGAACAGAAGAAGAAATGGGAACGATGAAGGCCACGAAGATGGTAATGGTCATGGGCATCAGCAAGCCCCACCTGTTCAGGAGCCCCAAGCACCAGAGCTAGTTGCCCACGTGGAGTTTCGGGCGACTATCCAGATGTTGGCGCAGGCCTTGACCACCCAGGTCAACCAACAGGTTGTTGCACATATCCCACGGAATAGCAATGTGGCAGCGGCCCATATTAGAGATTTCTTGAGGATGAACCCTCTGGAGTCCCTTGGGTCCACAGTGGATGAGGACCCACATGAGTTTATTGACGAGATTGTGAAGATCACCCAGGTTATGGGGTGAATGGGGTTGAATGTGCAGAGTTGGCCTCGTATCAGCTGAAAGGGGTCGCACATATCAGGTTCAGGCAATGGAGAGACACTAGGGCCAGTTAATTGGGAGGAGTTTCACACGGCGTTCCTAGATCGATTCTTCCCTCAGGAGATGAGGGAGTTAAAGGCAGTAGAATTTGTGAATTTGAAGCAGGGAAGAATAACGGTACAGTAGTATGCTCTCGAGTTCATTCGCTTGTCAAAATGTGCCACAGAGTTAGTGGCCGATCAGAGGGAACGAGTGAGTTGATTCGTTCATGGTGTGGTGGTTATTTGGACAAAGACTGCAAGACTGCCATGCTTCATTGGGATATGGACTTTCCTCAAATAGTGTTGTACGCCCAGCAGATGGAGGTGGCCCATGCGAAGGAGAGGGAGACAAAGAGGGATCAAACAGATAGCCATGGGTTTACTCATCAGGATCCGATGGTGGTCACTGCCTTCAGTTTCTGTAGAGGTCACTAGTTCCAGCACCATCACAGCTAGTGTTCCATCCAGACCCAAGGGTGATCAGAAGAGCAGGTCTTCAAGATTGAGGGACCAAAGGGGCACACAGGTAGAGCGTACCTCCCCAGCCTATGGGAAGTGCGGCAAGAGTTATATCGAGGAGTGTTTGATCAGCTCAGATAGTTGTTATGGGTATGGTAGTTCCGGCCACATATGCTGAGCGTGTCTATTTGCTAGACAGGATGGTGTAGAGGTCGTGCTCAAACCACTAGCATAGCAGTAGCTCCAGCATGTACAGCTCCGAAGGGAGCATCTTCTAGTGGGGGTCGCAGATAGCGCCAAAACAGATTCTACGCCCTCACCTCACGTCAGGAGCAGGAGACTTCACTGAATATGGTCACTGGTATGTTACGAGTTTTACATATTGATGTTTATGCTTTGCTAGATCCTGGGGTTACCTTGTCTTTTGTGACTCCTTACATTGCTAGTAGCTTTGGAGTTAGTCCCGAGACTCTGTCAGAACCATTTTCAGTTTCTACTCCTGTTGGTGATTCAGTTGTAGCTAGGCGGGTGTATAGAGGATGCCCAGTCACTATATTGTATAAAGTCACCTCCGCACACCTTGTAGAGTTAGCCATGACTGACTTCGACATTATTCTTGGCATGGAATGGTTGTATGCGTGTTATGCTTTTGGTAATTGTAGAACCCGTACAATGGAATTCCATTTTCCGGGTGAGTTAGTCTTGGAGTGGAAAGGTAGTTCGGTTGTACCAGCAAATCAATTTATTTCATATCTTAAGGCCAAAAAGATGATTTCTAAGGGTTTCATGTATCATCTAGCTAGGGTTAAGGATGTTGAGTCCGAGACCCCGACTATTCAGTCAGTTCTGATGGTGCATGAGTATCTAGAGGTTTTTCACAATAATTAACTAGGTGTTCCTCCTGAGAGGGAAATTGATTTTGATATTGACCTTCTACCCAACACGCAGCCCATATCTATCCCTCCTTACAGGATGGCTCCAACCGAGCTAAGGGAATTGAAGGATCAATTGAAGGACCTGCTAGATAAGGGCTTTATTTGACCGAGCAAGTCTCCATGGGGTGCACTAATCCTATTTGTTCGGAAGAAGGATGGTTCGCTTCGAATGTGCATTGACTATCGACAACTGAACAAGGTCACCGTTAAGAACAAGTACCCTCTTCCTAGGATCGATGATTTGTTTGACAAGCTTCAGGGTGCCAAGTGTTTCTCCAAGATAGACCTCAGGTTTGGGTATCATTAGCTCAGGGTTCGGGAGTGTCATATCCTAAAGATAGCCTTCACGACACGGTATGGTCATTATGAGTTTGTAATTATGTCTTTTGGACTAACAAATGCTCCTGCAACTTTTATGGACTTCATGAACAGGGTTTTCAAGACACACTTGGACATGTTTGTGATCGTGTTCATTGATGACATCCTTATATACTCTCGGAGCGAGGAGGAGCATGCTGCTCATTTGAGAGTAGTGCTTCAGACTCTCAAAGATCGCCAATTGTATGCAATGTTCAGCAAGTGCGAGATTTGGTTGAACTCGGTAGCATTTTTGAGCCATGTAGTATCAAGCGAAGGCATAAAAGTAGATTCTCAAAAAATCGAGGAGGTGAAGAATTGGCCTAGAACTGTGAATCCTTCAGATATTCGGAGTTTCTTGGGCCTAGCTGGCTACTATCGGAGATTTGTTGAGGATTTTGGACCAAGTTAACTCAGAAGAAGGTGAAGTTTCAATGGTCAGAGGCTTGTGAGAAGAGCTTCCAAGAGTTGAAGACTCGACTTACTACCGCACTGGTTGTGGCCCTACCCGAGGGTACGGATGGTTTCGTGGTGTATTGCAATGCCTCACGAATTGGACTTGGGTGCATATTAATGCAGCGAGGGGAAGTGATAGCATATGCCTATAGACAGTTAAAGATCCGTGAAAAGAATTACCCGACCTATGATTTTGAGTTGGCTGCAGTGGTACTCGCATTGAAGATATGGTGATATTACTTGTATGGGGTCCATGTGGATGTGTTTATGGACCATAAGAGCTTGCAATATGTGTTAACATAGAAAGATCTCAATCTACGGCAAATGAGGTGGTTAGAGCTACTCAAAGACTATGATATGAGTGTTCTTTACCATCCGGGTAAGGCTAATGTGGTGGCGGATGCACTTAGTAGACTCTCCATGGAGAGTGTATCCCACGTGGATGAAGGAAAGAAATAATTGGTGAAATATGTGCATCATCTCGCAAGGTTAGGAGTTAGGTTGGTTGACTCTACCAATGGTGGTGTTGTTGCTCAAAGCGGATCCAAATCGTCCTTAGTGACTGATATTTTGAAAGCTAGACAAGATGAGGACCCGATTTTGATAAAGTTGAAAGAAGTTGTTCGAAGTCATAAGGTAGAGGTCTTATCCCAAGGGAGAGATGGTGTGCTTCGGTACCAGGGTCACCTATGTGTTCCAGATGTTGATGATTTAAGGAGCCGGATATTGCGTGAGGCATATGGAACCAGGTACTCTATCCATCCAGGTTCCACCAAGATGTATCATGAATTACGAGAAATCTATTGGTGGGATGGCATGAAGAAGGATATTGAAGAATTCGTAACCAGGTGCCCGAACTGTCAGCAAGTAAAGGTTGAGCATCAAAGGCCAGGAGGAGTACTTCAGGATATCAGGATCCCCACTTGAAAGTGGGAATAAATTAACATGTATTTCATAATGGTACTACCTCATACTCGCCATCAATATGATTCCATTTGGGTTGTAGTAGACAGATTAACCAAGGCTGCACATTTTCTATCGGTAAAAACCACAGATTCAGCGGATGATTGTACCAGAATGTATATGCGGGAGTTGGTTCGATTACATGGAGTGACCTTGTCCATTATTTAAGACCGAGATACTCAATTACCTCTCAATTTTGGTGGTCATTCCAAAAAGGGATTGGGACTCAGATTAAGCTCAGCACGACATTTCATCCCCAGACGGATGGTCAAGCGAAATAGACAATCCAGACTCTCGAGGACATGTTGAGAGCATTTGTGATGGACTTCAAAGGTAGTTGGGATGACCACTTGCCCCTGATTGAGTTTTCATATAATAACAGCTATCACTCCACCATTCAGATGGCACCGTTCGAGGCTCTCTATGGGCGGAGGTGTAGATCGTCCATCGGATGGTTTGAGGTTGGTGAGGCAGCTATGTTAGGGCCTGATTTGGTTCATAAGGCTATGGTGAAGGTTCAGTTGATAAGAGACAGGCTAAAGACCGCTCAGAGTTGTCAAAAGTCCTATGCTGATGTGAGGAGGAGAGAGTTGGAGTTTGAGGTGGATGATTGGGTATTTCTCAAGGTGTCTCCCATGAAGGGAGTGATGCGGTTTGGGAAGAAAGGAAAACTCAATCCCCGCTATGTTGTTCCCTACCGGATCATGAGAAGAGTTGGTAAGGTAGCATATGAGTTGGAATTGCCCTCAGTTTGTATTCTATGCATCCTGTGTTTCACGTATTGCTTTTGAGGAAATATTTGGGAGATCCAGCTCTAGTAGTCCCGGTGGACAATGTTGGTATAAAAGATAGCCTTAGCTATGAGGAGGTTCCGATGGAAATATTAGATCGTCAGGTTAGGAAGCTTAGGAACAAATAAGTAGCTTCAGTTAAAGTATTATGGAGGAATTAGCATGTTGAAGGAGCTACATGTGAAGTCGAAACGATATGATGGCTAAATACCCACACTTGTTCTCTACCGGCTTAGTTTCGACTTGAGGTATCAAGTTTGCCCTACAACTCTATTTAGTTTTCATGATCAAATCATGTTTTCAAGTTTCTTTTATGTTTATGGATGTGTATGTGAAGCATGAATCAGTTCAATTATGTAATATGAATTGGAGGTAGTTATTCTGTTAGTTTCAATTTACATGATTAGTATTTGGGTGTAAGAATTGCATATCTTTGTTTTTCCACTTGTTTCCAATATTCAAGGATGAATGTTCCCAAGGGGAAGATATTGTAATACCCTGAAAATGCATAAGATTAGACCGGGATTAAAATTTGAAGTTGGCTGAAAAACTAGAAAAGAATCATAGGACGAGTGATGTAATGACTCGTGGTTGGAAACCACAAGCCACTGTTAGCAGTCGTGGTTTTGGGGGTCCTGGTGGCAGTGGATACAACGGGTGATATAACGAATCATTTCCTTTAACAACGAGTCATTGTTGGTGATTATGGGTGAGTATTGGACTTAAGCATGGGGGATGTAATGAGTCATTCGACGACTCGTTGTGAGCTACGATGATCCGTTGTCACCAATCATTGTCTAGGTGGTTAGATTTCTAGTGCACTTAACGGATGGTTACCACGACTCATTGGAAGTAACCACGAGTCATGGTGAGGCTCGTTTAAGGAGAAGCTCAGGGTTTTCAGGGGGACAAACAATGATCGACTCAACGACCCATTTGATCAAAGGACGAGTCATCCTGTCGAGTTGTGGTATGAATCTGGGATCAGGGTCTGGGCAGTGCATATGAAGGGCCATACCACGAGTCGTGGTAGCTTCCAATGACTCGGTATGCTCGTGGGATAGATCTATGCAAAATATTCTGGGTATTTTTGACATTTCTATGCTGTAAGGACCTAAACTACGTCGCTTTATGTATTTTTCTGGGCATAATAAGATAGGTTAAGTCCCTTTTTTCTTAAGCCATTCCCATGCATGCAAATTAAGAGAATTCAAGAGAGATCAAGCACAGATTCAAGCTTTTCCCTATCAATTCTCCATTGGGCATTCAAGAACTCTAGAATCTTATCTGACCCAGGTATATAGGGTTATGAATGGGTGTTTCCATTCACACCCATGCCCATTCTCTCTTAATTTATGAAAGTCTATCAAAAATATCATGGGGTTTTGAATTCAAATTTGTAAAAATCTAATGTTTTGCTAATGGGATATGATGAATTGTGATTTACATTATATTCCATGGATTTTGATCAGATTTTACAACTATTTTTGATTATAAATTTATTGATTTCGATTTCTACTCAATTAAGCCTAATTATGCACGATCTATGATGAATCGATTTATGATCTACACTTCAATTGTTGATATTTACAAACCCAGCATGATCTATGATTTGAAATATGGATTTATTTAAATACCTAACATGATTTGGTGATTTACAAGTTATATGTATGCATGGGTCTTATGATTTACAAACTATTGATGATGAAAAGCATGTTTTCAAGTTACCCATATTTATAAGCATATTTTCAAATGAATTGAGTATTGAAAAGAATGGTAAAGTATTGGAAAATGCCCACATGTTGAAGAATGATTTACAGTTTATGAAATGGATCTCATGATTTATCGATTTATGATGTTGGGCGACTAAATTGCCTTTGATTCTTGGCTAATCACGTTTTAATGAGGATCAATGAATGGTGAATGTTTTTTTTAGCCATGAATCTTGATGAATGGTGTTATTGATTTACGTATGAGCGTAATATGCATGTTTTTGGAAGTCATGTCTAGCACTGAGCAGCCTGGCGTTCAAAGGACTACGTCAGTGTCTCATAACCATGTGCCACCATGGGTTTATAATGATACGTTACAATGATAATGATCCCCTCTTCGTGATATCACATAATGCACGTCCCTCACCTGTCAAGCCAAGGGAGACTCTGCCCACTTAAGTGAGATAGTTGGGGCATCATGAAAGGCTCTACCATGATGGTGTCGGTTATGACGAGTCCTCCCACTATTCCTCATGATTTATGCATGTCTATGATTATGTATATTATCTTAAGTTATGTTCAATACGGCTTTTCTCTCATGATTATGATTTCAAATGTATTATGATTGTTTTTGAAAACCTTGAGTTTTATGTTATGTTATGTTACAATATTTACGATATGACATGATGTCCTACTCTTATGATGTCTTATGAGTTTTTATATATATCTAAAATGCCCATTTTACTTACCTTGCATACTCAGTACATTTCACGTACTGACCGCATACTTTTGTATCGTTTCATGATACAGGACTTGGCTCTCAGGCTCATCCTCATTGTTAGACCATGTTAGAGTTCACTTTTAGCTTGTTGGTGAGTCCTTATGTTCCGAGGGCCGTTTAACTAGACATTTATGTTATTTTTTGTTTCAGTATTTGGTCAGGTTAGTTGGGGATGTTGTCCCAACAATCCATCTTATGTAGTAGAGGCTTTCAGACAGTATGTAGTATTCAGCTTATGTATATGTCAAATGTTTTCGAACGTTATGACATGTTATGTTATGTTTACATTTCCTCTATTCCTAATGTTCAGTCTTCCGCTTAAAGTGAATGAAGTTAGATGTATGCTTATGTCATGGGTTGACTTGGGGCCTTTCGGGGTTCCTCTTCCCATGTTAGAATCCGGGTCTACGTTCGGGTAGTGACAGTGAGGGTCTAGTAGGGATATCTATCTATTATCCAAGAGTAATGTTAGTAAGACCATAGCATTATCAGGGTCATCAAGACTATGACCTCATGTCAAGTTAACCATAGTGCTACAGAAAACCACTGGCCTATTTTGTGGGGTTGTTTAGGGATGAAAGGATTTTAATTGTTACCTGATGTAACAACCCGCCCGATCGTTATAGTGCCTTGACCACATTAGCATAAGAAATTGAAACTAATTCTACGGATTTAAGGGATAGAAGTAATGGTTGTATTGTATTAATAGGGCAGAGTTGAAAATTTTTGTGGGGCTAGCGACAGGATTGCTACAGCAAGGACTTCTAGCCATAGCTGGACCACTGCAGCAGAACCTAAATCGCTGCAGTGGGAGACGTGGACTAGAACTCTATATTTTTCTGACTTTTTAAAACCCAGATCCTAGTGTAAATGGGTTTATTCATTAAAAATGCCTAATAACATATCCTAGTTATTTGGCAAGGGAAAAGAAGAGGGTGGTTAGAGAAGAGAAAAACTTCACTAACCTTTCTGGTGAAATTCTTCAAAAGAACTTTGGATTCGAAGTAAGAAATGAAATCCTATCACTTTCTTGGCATTAGCTTGGCGTCCAGGTAGGTTATGACTTATCTTTGTGTTAGACTCTGATTAGTGAAATGTATGATGTGTTGTGAGTTTACAGCAGTTTCGACGCTCAAAACTAAAAAAATAGCATAGAATTAGGTTTATTTACATAGATATAAGGAACTTTTTCTTTGGTTACAAGATAAATAGGTATTGGAGTAAGAATGTGCAGAAGATAGCCTAAAAGTGCAGAAAATAGGCTTAAGTCACAATTCTCAGTACGAGCAGTAGGATGATGCTACGAGTCATACTGCATATCATGAAAAGTTTCAGAATGCTAAGTTATGAAGAGTGCATCCTATAACTCACAGTACGAGTCGTACAATGCTTGTACGGGCCATAACATTGAGTCATGGAAAGATTCATAAGATTTGCACAAGAGGCTGACTCCTGAAACAGATAGATAGTACGAGTATGGTATCAAGGTATGAGTTGTACCATCACACTCGTGAAGAATTTCAGAAAAAGTGAGAAATTCTTTGAGTAAGACCACGGAAGCACAGTACGACTTGCAGGAAGTATGTACGAGTCGTACCAAGGTCCAATACTTAGCCAAATTTCAGCCAGTCAATGACATACAGGAAGCAGGTACAACCCATACAAACCTGCTACGGGTCGTAGGATTGGTCGTGACACAGGAGGCATCAATTATGGAAATTCACCCTGTTAGCCTAGGAAAAAGATTTTTATGTTTGTATAAATACGTTTTATGTTTTATTTTCATTAGAGAATGTCAAAGAAGTAGTTAAACAACATTGAGACAACATAGAACTGAGTTGATTGACTTGTGATCAACCTTTTATTGACTTTATTTTGATCTTCATACTTTGTTCTTGAGGATTTTTTGCTGATTTATTTAAAAAAGTTTTTCTCTCATCTACGATTGTAAGTATTGATTTATGCATTTAATTATGAATACAAATCACAACCTTGCAACTATGAGAGGCTAAAACTACCATAGCTAGGTTATGGGAACTGTGGTAGATTAACAAGCTAGGGTTACATAAAAATGATTCAAAACCAATGAAAAACACTTGTATTTTATTCTCTTCATGTTTAAACATTTCTTAACGGTGTGCAACGTTAGGACTTGCCCGAATTCTTTACTTTCTTGAGCCTAGAGAGGTAGAGATTAGGAAAAGAGAATTACAATAAAGCCTTGATCTTGATGATCATTGTATTAATTTGAGTTTTGGTCGCAAGATAGTTAAATTTGGGACATATTGATAACGGTTAGTTTGCAATTGCTCATGAGACCTGACCCGGTGATTGAGTATAGTCATTCAATAAGGACGAACCAGTTGTTTAGATGAACCCTAGTTATCATTTCTACAAGTAAGCATTGGTGATGATCACGTATGTACACCCGAAGTATTTATGAACCCATGGGGAACACAAACACTAGTTATATTTCATTCTTGATTTCAACCAAAATTTTAATAGTTGTTTTAATTATTGTTTTCTTTAGAACCTCCAATTTGGAGTAACTACCCAACAAGTTCTTACTGAATTTAGTCTAGCTCTTCCATATTCCCTGCGGGTTTGACTCCAACCTCTTTGTTGGGTTCTTTATTGACAACGTCTGCTTCATACTTCGGTAGGAGGTATAGTTTGAGCGTTATCAAAAACTGGCGCATTGCTAGGGAATACGGCTAAGACTAGATTATTTGCTTGTATTTGACTTTTGGTAGTTATTTCCTTAATTATATTCTTTTTTTGTTTTTGATACCTACAGGTTGTTTTCTGGTGAATGCCAAACACTCAGAGTAGTGGAAACCCCCTAATTCCGTTGAACCCCAAAATCAAATGAACACTGCGCAGAATGGAAAACCAGGAATAGAGTGATGCCTGCATAGTTGAAGAAGCTAGGCAAGCCTAGCTAGCTCGGCAAGGTGCACTTCAGGATGCGGAAGATGCTAGAGATGAGGTTGTTAATGCTTGTCAACATGGGAGGGGCAACAGAGGTCATAGACTTGCCCCTCAGTTCTTTAATGATGAGGACGCAGATATTGATGAAGTTGGGTCAACTGGAGCAATTGTGCCACCACCACTACCCGTTGGGGACAAATTAGACATCACGAGCACCGTGATTTGACTGTTAAACATGAAAGGGGCGTTCAGTGGTCATACAATGGATGATGCCAACCTGCACTTAATGAACTTTGTAGGAATGTGCAAGGCGTACAGGTTGCCCGGAGTTAGCCAAGATGCCATTAGGCTCAGATTTTTCCCCTTCTCTCTATCTGGGGAAGCCACTTTATGGTTATCAGAGTTGCCCAATGACTCCATAACCAACTGGAGGGAACACAAGTAAGTCTTCTTAGAGAGATTCTCCCCCCCCCCTCTAGAATGTTGTATCTAAAGGATGAGATCTATAATTTCCGACAACTCAAAACCGAGGCACTTCATGAAACCTGGCTGAGGTTCAAGAAGAAGTTGACAAAGTGCCCGAATCATAAGATCCCAGATGACAGTTTGTTGGAATTTACATGTCTTTCAATAATAGCACAAAAGTTGTGGCAGACACGATGACGAAAGGAGAATTGATGAGTCACACCTGGGAGGAAGCTGTTATTATCCTTGACAAGGAGACCAAGACAAACAGGGCATGGCATACTAGGGAGGCATATGCAGCGGTCGGTACATATGCTGTTGGTTTGACTGCAGACCAACGTAGGAAGGAAGAAGAATGCGATCAGGAGTTGGCTCACATGCGCATATCGTTGGATTTGTTTACAAAGCACATTATGGGACAGGAGCCAAAAAGGTAAATACAGTGGGGACACAAGCACTAGAGCTTGGGGCAATCACTCTGATTCCGAGGAAGAGGCAAATTTTCTAGACAGCCAGGTGGCGGATTTCTAAGCCAACGCCCAAGCGTCTAGACAAGACAATTGGCGCTAAGGTTCTGTAAATTGAGGTCGGAACCAATACAGGGACAACTACAACCGAAATGGTTACAGAGACAAGGCCGCGATCATGAGCACGATGGAGAATGGAGAAGAAACGATGGCTACCACAATGATCGGGCTGGAGTTTGTCTACCTCCCAATGCACGCAGGGGGAGGCTAGGCAGTCAAATTTAGAGAGCATGATGGGTGAAATGTTGAAAAAGGTAAGGTCCACTGATGATCAATTGAAGGAGATCCGTGGTGACATATCAAGTATGGGTCAGAGAGTAGAATCTCATGCAACATCCATTAAGAAGATTGAAAAGCAGCTTGGGCAATTGTCAGCATCACTGAACCCTAGACAAAAGGGTACATTACCTAGCAACACCGTCCAGAACCTAAAGAATGATGGCCATTGCATGGCGGTGATGACAAGGAGTGGTAAGACCACAGTTGATCCCCCTTTTCTAGTTATAGTTGAGCGAAAGAAAGAGAGAACAATTGAGGAGAATAAGAAGAGTGCTGAGATGGAGTATGTTGAGTTTCCAGAGGCCTCGATAGGTGAGAAAGAACCTGACTTTGATCAAGGAGCGACTCAATTATATCGGCTATCCCGCGACCACCGGCATCGTTCCCTCAAAGAATGAAGAAAAAGGCAGAAAATGGTAACTTCCAGAAATTCCTGTCAATGCTTAAGCAATTATCTGTGAACATCCATTGGTTGAGGCGTTAGAACAAATGTCGGGATATGCTAAGTTTATGAAGGACTTGGTGACAAAGAAGAGGTCCTTAAGCTATGAGCCGGTAGACAATGTACATCACTGTAGTTCCATAGCTACACGTCCTCGCTCAAAAGAAAGAAGACCCAGGTGCTTTCACTATACCTTGCACCATTGGCAATGTCAAGTTCACAAGGGCACTTTGTGATCTGAGAGCAATCATCAACCTGATGCCCTTGGCAGTATTCAAGAAATTGGGCTTAAGAGCCCCCACACCGACCACTATGCGGCTACTGATGGCTAACAGAACTGTGAAGAAGCCAGTGGGGATACTGTTCGACGTGCTTGTGAAGGTAGACAAATTCATATTCCCAGCACACTTTGTGATTTTGGATTGGACGTTGATTATGAGGTCCCCATTATTTTGGGACGACTATTCCTTGCGAATAGGAAGGCCTTAGTAGATGTGGAGGCTGGCAAGCTGAAGTTTAGACTAGACAAAGAAGAGGTCACTTTCAACATTTGCCGGACAATGCAGCAACCTAAGGAATACAGTGTAATCTCAGCATTAGAGGATGAATCTGAGTCACTTGAAGATTCTGAGTAGTCAAAAGACTTGCGTCGTGCCACGATGTAAAATCAGGCACTTCTTGGGAGGCAACCCAAGTGGTGGCATGGTGAATTTTGAGTAATCGGGCCACCTACGTCATGCTGCGATGTTAAATCAAGCACTTCTTGGGAGGCAACCCAAGTGATGGAAATAATGTGTGCTCAGTGTGTAGGGAAAACAAAAGCAGGAGGCAGAAAAATTGCTGAAAGAGTAGCTACTATGGCTCTAAGTATGACTCGTGACAGCATCATACAAGCTATAGCAGGAGGCGTGGAGAGCTTCAGAGATGTATTTCAAAATTATGCTACCTTTGGTTAAAATGGTTATTCAAAGCAAAGACCTACGAGTCATCATATGGACTGTACCCACCTTGTACGAGTCATAGGATGTACTTGTAGGTCCTTAGGTAAATTTTTCAAAACTCTGACCTACGGGTCCAAGGAATGAGTCATTGAGGCTTCCTATGACTCGGGGTACGAGTCGTGACGGGTCAAAACCTTTAAACTTACCCGACTCGACCCAGATTTTTAACATCTGCCCCTCACATATTTTAAATCCCAGACCTAAAACGACCCCTTTCCCACACAAACAAAACCAAAGCATGAGCCATACTTATGAATCCCTCACACCCGTAACTCAAAAACAAGAACGGTCGAGCAATTTTTTTCTAAAGCAAGTTGTCTCAATCCTAATTTCGTATTACCAGTCGAAGAAAGAAGAAACAAGTAAGTGTATTGTATTGAATATCGCGAAACTTATGGGATTGAGGTCATAACTATCAAAACCCCTGTGAGTCATTGTTTTTGCTCGAAAAATCTGGAAGGGACAATGATCAGGGGTGTTATTGGGCTATGTGCAACTGGGAAAATATATTTTCTAGTGGATGAACTTGTGCATTGAAATATTTAAAACTGAGTTATGGGTAGAGACTAAAAAGGGAGGGATGATTAGTGTTAAATTGATTGAATAACATGCCTAGACATGGGGAATTCTAAGTACCCAAATCATGAAAAAGAGTCCCTGTAAACTAAACCAAAATCAATCAAGAAAAGAGGTATGAAACACAGTACGGTCCATGGTTTGTCACTATGAGTTGTATTGTGCATCGTATCAAAGTCCTGAATAGGGCCAAGCCCAAAAGAGGCAGAAAGGTCCTTCCTACGACCCGTGGAATTGACGTATGGGTCATACCATGAATCGTGGAAAAATACAGAGAAAATCGCAGTTAGGGGCACTCTCAGATGACTCAAGGTACGGGTCATACCTTCGCGGTATGAGTCGTACATGTGAGTCTTAATATGCATATAGAGTTGTTAGGACTTCATACGAGTCTTACCTCCATGGTACGACCCATACTGTTGACCTGTGGTTAGGTACTGAAATTTTCTTTTCTAGTTTTTCTTTCTTAGATTTGGAATTCTAACCCTCTTCTCTATAGGTACAATAACGATGAGGCACAAAGCATCAAAAGCAATTGCTCGGAGGATATTACATAATGAAACATCTGAATCTGAGCCTGAGCAAGCAGGCCACTCCCCTAGTGGTTTAGTTGAGGAGTACCAGGTTGATACATCAGACACTAACGGAATCAGAACCACTAGGGCAAAGGCAAAAAGAACAAGCCGTAGCAGCTACTGCCACTTCTGCCCAAGCTCCATAGCCTGAGGAGGGAGCTAGAGAAGGTAATCAGGAATCGGGAAATGGCTAAAATGCAAAGGAAGGGTCTAAGGAGACCCAATCTGGAGAGGCAAGTGGCAGCGATGACTCAGAGGAGGAAGCTCCTAATGCAGTGCAAGAACAGACTCCGTCTAGAGAGAACCGCATAATTCGGTGGAGAGTGCCGGGAGCTAGAGAAATTTATGAGCAAGGAACTTCTCTCATTGCCAAAAACAAGCTGAGGCAGAGCATCCAAGAAGAACCACAGATCCTCACAAACTCACTAAATGAAGTTGAGGAGATGAAATGCATATTCAGCTTCTATGGCTTCGAGTGGATGGCCAAGACTCCATCTCAGTATACCACAAAATTGGTCCGAGAGTTCTATGCCAACTATTTGTCCACCATGGAGGAAAAGACTAAAGAGGGGTAGAAAATAAAAGACCATCCCTGATTAGAGAGTGTTTTGGTTCGAGGACGAGAGGTAGACATATCAGAGCGGACTATCTCACAGGTTTTGTGTGGACCATAGTTCATGCCTACACGGATGATGCCGGAGTACGAGTATAGGGTGGAGGCAATGAAGCAAATAAGTTAGTTGGATTTGGAGGAACGGCTGGGGAAGTTGCAATGGTTAGCGGGTGTGATTGCTTAGGATAAAGAGAAAGCTGAGCGGGTTACTAGTGGAAACCAGGTTACAAAGAACTCACTGAATTTCATAGCAAAAGCATGTTGGACACTAGTACGCCACCGGTTAGCACCTACAGTCAAGGACAACACATTGAGTGCTGACAGAGCAGCTTTGGTGGCATGCCTCATATCCCAATATCCTATCAACATCTTGAGGATCATCACAGAGGAGATACGAGACCGGGCGGTGGGATTGAGCACTAACATCCCATTCCCGAGTCTTGTATTTAGACTATGCACAGAGGCAAGGTGCCAATACGACGGGGTGAGGAGCGTCTGATTGGAGGGCAAAGGATTGCAGACATCGGCCTTATCTGGGATGAAATGAACCAGGTAAGCCAAGCCCGGCTTCCCACAGCAGTTCTATTGGCCCAGCCAACAGGGGCGTACAGGTGAATGCCCCCACCTTACAAGAGCAGAGCGAGACACCGGCTACAGATGTCGGTCATTCAAAGTCAGCTCCTAGCACTTCAGCTACACGAAAGCCTAGCTAGCAGACTTAGATTCTAGCAGGGCATGTCTTAGTGCCCCAGGACTTCCTTTAGAAATTGGAAAAAAGGCTGACCACGATTGAGAGAAAAATTCAAGCTATGATGGAAAACGTGAAGCCATGGGTCAAAGTAAAGATAGACGCAACAGCTCAGGCCTTATATGCTGACCTGGATGGATTTGAGAGCTGGTTCAATATGTGTATGGCGAAGCAGACGGATACCAGCAATCTCTGAGAGGATTTGGGGGCTCTTTGGAGCCAAGTAGCCGAGTTGTCATCACAACAACCGGCAGTAATAGTAGCCCCCACTCTTCCAGACCTCGATGAAGGACCAGATTAAGAGATTGATTTAGCAGCTTATTGGGAGCCAAAAACAGTTGTTAGAGAAAAGGGAAAGAAAAGAGCTTCAGATGATGTTGGAGAGGAGAGCTTGAGGAAGAGAAGGAAGAAGGAAAGAAGAGAGCGCAAGCAGGCACGATCAGAGAGCCTATAGACTCATAAATCACATATGTCAGAGTTATAGGAGCGAGCTAGAGGAGCAGGTAGCTCTACCATGAATTAGCCCAATCTTGCTAGTGGTCAGGACCCTTCAGGCGAGCCACCTTCAGCCCCGATTGACACAGAGGCCATAGAAGCTGCCAAGACTATTGAGGGGGTAGCCACTCCCCTATGGATACTTTAGCGAGTGCGCCAGCCACCGCTAGCACCACGATTGTAGTTGAGGTACCTCCTCCACAGGATGACAGGAGTGACTAGAGCGCCACAGGTATGTTCCTTTCCCTATTTTCTTGTAGTTCATGATTTGGGGATGAAGCTCAATTTTCAAAAAGGGGAGGCAGTGTACTTGTGATTTTTGAGATTTTTGAATTCACCCTAGGATTTTTCTTGTCTTGTTTCTTTTCCCTCAGGCATGCTATCTAGAAGAACCGGTATGTTTGGGATTTTATTTTTTTATTTTTTGATTTTTATTTAATTAGTAAATAACTTAGGAGTACTCAACCATTGAAAATGCACTAGTTTTGATTTTTGAAACAAAATGACCCTGTTTAAAATTTTTGCTGCATTACCTATGTATTTGTGACTGCATGATTTCTGTGGATCTTTTGATGTCATTTAGTTTATTAGCACGAGAGTTTTGTTAAGCCATGTGTAAATCAAATAGGTAAGGTAAATATAAGTCATGTACCATGAGTGAGTGAGGTGTAATACTTAGTTCAGTACTGTATTGAAGATCTAGAACTTGCCTAGTTGGTCTTTGCATAGGCTAAGGATGGTTGGTTAGGATATGATCATAGGCCATTCTTTTTTAAACTCACTTTTAGCCTAAATAACCCTACCAAAATCAGATGATTCCCTTGATCCCAATTTTGAGCCTTTAACAAATCATTTTTCTTTGATTAACCGATGAAAAGTACCCATTTTTTTTAATAATGAATATGTTTTGGCCCTGATCCTTCCTTGGACATTGTGAACCTCAACATAGAAAAAATGCCTAAGTCGAGGATGGCTAGAGTAGGGGTGAATGAATGGTGGGAACGAGAAATAGAGAAAGAAAAGAGAAAAAGTTTAAAATGAGGTATGGTGTGAAGAAAAAAAGAGGTGAAAATTTTGAAAATCTTGAAAAAGAAAAGAAAAATAAAAGAAAAAAATATAAAATGCTTGAAAAAGTTGAGAGTACACCACACCCATAAAAATGCACATAAAAGAGGTGAAAAGGGAAGAAAAGGAATGAAAAGCATAGAGGGTGAAATAGGTGAATGGTGAAGCCAATGTATGTAGTGCCAAGGAAGGGATAGTCTCTTAAAAAAAATCTCTCATATTTATCATGTCTAGCCCTAAAGCCTACATTACAAGCCACAGCAAGTCCTATAGTGATCCTAATCTGACCATCTAATAGACCGAAGCAGAGAAAATAAGGGCAAGACTATGGTATCTTATACATAGTACTTGAAACTTCTTTGTGAGAGTGAGTGTCTCACTTGTTTAGTCCCATGCAATATCTGACACTATATCTGTGAGTGGGGACTTCATTTGTTGTGAGGGTACATGGATTTTGTTTACTTTTACCATTGGTCTATGTGAAAAGCATCAGTGATGACTTGATTGACTGTTGATAGCTAGATGAAATGTCTTGATCCCTGTTTATCACGTTTTGTGGTTTCTTGTAGTACATTAGCTGATGCTAGTTCGTGGAAAAAGGGTCAGAAGTTGTTGAATGTATAGTGCAAGTTTTGTTTGGTATTGGCTATAGTATCATAGGTTTATTTTCTAGTTGAGCTTCGTATTTAGTTTTTATTTTCTTTGCCTGAGGACATGCAAAAGTTTTAAGTTGAGGGTGTTGATGTGTTGTGAGTTTACAGCACTTTCGACGCTCAAAACTAAGAAAATAGCATGGAATTAGGTATGTTTATATGGATATAAGGCACTTTTTCTTTGGTTACAGGATAAATAGGTGTTGGAGTAAGAATGTGCAGAAGATAGCCTGAAAATGCAGAAAATAGGCTTAAGTCACAATTCTCAGTACGAGCCGTAGGATGATGCTACGAGCCATACTGCATATCGTGAAAAGTTTCAGAATGCTAAGTTATGAAGAGTGCATCCTACAACTCTCAGTACGAGACAATGCTTGTACGGGTCGTAACATTGAGTCGTGGAAAGATTCAGAAGATTTGCACAAGAGGCTGACTCCTGAAACAGATAGATAGTACGAGGCTGGTATGAAGGTACGAGTCGTACCATCACACTCGTCAAGAATTTTAGAAAAAGTGAGAATTCTCAGAGTCAGACCACAGAAGCATAGTATGACTCGCAGGAAGCATGTACAAGTCATACCAAGGTCCAATACTTAGCCAAATTTCAGCTAGTCAATGACATACGGAAGAAGGTATAACCCATACAAACCTGCTATGGGTCGTAGGATTGGTCGTGACGCAGGCGGCATTAGTTATGGAAATTCACCCTGTTATCCTAGCAAAAGGATTTTTATGTTTGTATAAATACATTTTATGTTTTATTTTCATTAGAGAACGTCAAAGAAGTAGTTAAACAACATTGAGACAAGATAGAATTGAGTTGATTGACTTGTGATAAACCTTTTCTTGATTTTCTCTTGATCTTCATACTTTGTTCTTGAGGATTTTTTGTTGATTTATTTAAAGAAGTTTTTCTCTCATCTATGATTGTAAGTATTGATTTATGTATTTAATTATGAATGCAAATCACAACCTTTCAACTATGAGAGGCTAAAACCTCCATAGCTAAGGGTTGTGAGAACCATGGTGGATTAACAAGCTAGGGTTGCATAAAAGTGATTCAAAACCAATGAAAAACACTTGTAATTGACTTGTGATAAACCTTTTCTTGATTTTCTCTTGATCTTCATACTTTGTTCTTGAGGATTTTTTGTTGATTTATTTAAAGAAGTTTTTCTCTCATCTATGATTTTAAGTATTGATTTATGTATTTAATTATGAATGCAAATCACAACCTTTCAACTATGAGAGGCTAAAACCTCCATAGCTAAGGGTTGTGAGAACCATGGTGGATTAACAAGCTAGGGTTACATAAAAGTGATTCAAAACCAATGAAAAACACTTGTATGGTATTCTCTTCATGCTTAAACGTTTCTTAATGGTGTGCAATGTTAGGACTTGCCCGAATTCTTTACTTTCTTAAGCCTAGAGAGGTAGAGATTAGGAAAATAGAATTACAACAAAGCCTTGATCTTAATGATCATTGTATTAACTTGAGTTATGGTCGCAGGATAGTTAAATTTGGTACATACTGATAAAGGTTAGTTTGATATCGCTCATGAGACTTGACCCAGTGATTGAGTATAGTCATCCAATAGGGATGAACCCTAGTTATCATTTCTACAAGTAAGCATTGGTGATGATCACGTACGTATATCTGAAGCAGTTATGAACCCATGGGGAGCACAAACCCTAGTTATCTTTCATTATTGATTTCATCCAAAATTTTAACAGTTGTTTTAATTATTGTTTTCTTTAGAACCTCCAATTTGGAGTAACTACCCAACAAGTTCACTTACTGGCTTTAGTCTAGCTCTTCTATACTCCCCGTGGATTCGATCCCAACCTCTTTGTTGGATTCTTTATTGACAACGTCTGCTTCATACTTTGGTAGGAGGTATGGTTTGAGCATTATCAATGTACACGTATGTACTATTGATGTACAATTGATGAGGGCAGAGAAATCAATAAATATGATGATAGGATTAAAGATTTGTAATGGAGCAACCATAATAATTGGAGGATTAATCCTAGGTATGAGAACATATAGGAACTGGAAACCTAGTTGATAATTAATAAGGGGTGGGGGTGCACTTTGATGTAACATTCTTAATAAAATACTCTTGATGGCATGTGTTTATAGTTTTTCGGATTTTAAATTTAGGTGGTGTAATCTTAGTTGTATAATCTTGATTGAATGATAGTAATATTAAGAAAAAAAAGGTAGTTAGGCCTAGCGTGACAATAGAAGTATAATGTTGCAATTTAATAGTCCTGGACTAAAAATGTAAGACTGATAGTATAAAACAACCAGCTTAAAACAAATACAAGGTAAGGATGGGTAATTGTGAGAAATATTAGTAGCAGGGTCGAGTAATTTAGAACTGGAGTGCGTTGAAATGATCAGTATCCCTTAATGAATTTTCCTTGCAAACAAATAAAGTCTAATATGAACAATATTCTATCAAAATTTGAAATAACCTATTTATGTGATAGATCCTTGTGTCGGAGGGTAGGAAAGGTCGAACCGATGGAGTGTGAAGGTTACCTTGCGTGTTTCATATTGTGATAGATGACGCGAGACTTTATTAATCGATAAATAACTAGAAAGGTACTAGGTTATGGTTTTATAAGGAGTTAGAATTTCTCTAAATTCTTTGTATATATGTGGAATGACAACATGCTTAGTTGGTTTGCGGACACTAATTGTCATCAATGTTATGATGTGTTAAATATGCTTGTAATGTTAGCTTGGAAATAATGAATGCTAATAAATAATGTTGTGAATTTGGGGTGTACTGATATGTTATATGTGTTTTTTTAATGAGGGAAACATGATGAATGGTTGTATACTGGTGAGTGTAACCAAGTTAATGAGGGCAACATGATGCCTCCAAAAAGTCATACTAATTGCCTGATTGATAACATATTAAATATGAGAATGAAAGTAGATAATATGCTTTATCCAGAGATGAGTGGTTCGTTACCGAGGGGAGTATCCGGAAGAGTGATTATAATTGAGTGGCTCGTGTCCAAGGGGAGCATGTAGAAGCAGATGAGTGGAAGCGGGTACCACATCGGTACAATACATGAATTTCTAGAGTTCCTTGCAGATCATGATTGGAAGGGTAGAAATAATGTCACGACTCGAACGTAGACCCGGATTGTAATACGGGACAAGGAGCCCCAAGAGACTCCAAGTCGACCCATGACATGAATATACCTCTAACTCGATATCAATAAAGCGGAATACTTAGCTTTGCGATATAGCGGAAGCATAAACATAACATAACATGGTAAGCGGAACATACTACATACATAATAGCTAAGTACTACATATAGTCTGAAAGCCTCTAACATATCTGATGAGTTGATAGGACAACATCCCCAACTAACCCGGCAAGTCTAGAAAACTGAACATAAAAAGATAACTGATACAAAACTAGTCCTCGGAGAATGAGGACTCACCCAAGAGATGAATGCTAAACTCTGAGATGAACTACTAATGGTGTTGGATCTATAGATCGGAGCTTGTATCATAAAATGATAAAGCATAGAGTATGCGGTCAGTACGGGGAATGTACCGTGTATGCAAGGTAAGTAAAACAGACATTTCAAAATACATAAAATCTCATAAGAGATCATAAGAGTGGGACAACATGCTCATATATAAATATCATAAGATAATATAAGGCTCAAGGTTTTCAAATCATTCGCGATCCATTCATTATCATAGTCATAAGAGAAACTTTATTAAATCATCCCTTGAGCCAACGTAACATAAACATAATAATGATTAAAACATGCAGAACAATGAGAGGACTCGTCATAACTGACACCATCATAGTAGAGCCTTACATGATGCTCCAACTATCTCGCTCAAGTGAGCAGAGTCGTCCCTGTCTTGCCAGGCAAGGGACGTGCATTATGTGATATCACGAAAGAGGGGATCATTAACATTGTAATGTATCAATATGAACCTACGGTGGCATGTAGTTATGAGACACCGGCTTAGTCCTTTGAACGTCGGGCTACTTGGTTCTACACACTACTTCCAAAAACATGCACATTAGGCTCATACGTAAATCATAAACATCATTCATTGAGATTCATGGCCAAATAAACATTATCATCATTGATCCCCATTAAAATACATGATTAGCCAAGAATCAAGGGCCCTTTAGTCAGCCAACATCATAAATCAATAAATCATGACATTCATAACATAAATCATAAATCATTCTTGAACATGTGGGTGTTGCGCAATACTTTAACATGTTTGAAAATACTCAATTCACTTGAAAACATGATTATAAACATGGGTAACTTGAAAACATATTTTTCATCATCAATAATCCATCATACATAAATATTCATCATAAACCTTAACTTTCATGAACTTTTTATGAATGGGCATTTTAATTTTAAAAACTTGAAACATGATTTTTAATGAAAAACAACATAAAATTTGCCCATAATTCATAATTCAATAATAGTAACTCAATTGGATCATGCCCATGTAGAGAAATCAAAATTTCATGCATTGGGTAAAAAAACCCATAGAATTTAGATAGGAAATTTCATGATTTGGAAGAGATTGGGCATGGGTATGGAAGGATTCACCCACTCATAACCCTATATACCTGGGGAAGATCAAATTTCACCACTCCTTGAAAGCCCAATGGAAAATTTGAAGAAAACCCTAAAGAACAAGCTTGATCACCTTCTTAATTCCCTAACTTTGCAAGCATGGATATGAATGAGCCTAGAATAGGTTATACCCTTATAAAACACTACATTTTGAGCCTTAAACAATGTAGTTTAGGACCCTAGGACTTAGAAATGGCGAAAATTCCTTTAGTAAAATTCCTGAAATTTCTGCACTGGCTAAAACCACGGACGGTCCAACGAGTCGTACCATGATACCACGACTCGTGGTATCCATCCGTTGGATCCATTGCCCAACTTTACACTTTCAGGTTCACTTCCCACGACTCGATAGGACGAGTTGTTTCTTCAAGCGATGATCCATTGTGACGTCCGTTGTTTCCCCTTCAAGATCTGTATCAAGCCTTCCCATGAGCCACACCACAACTCGTTCTTCCATCCCATGAGTCGTGGTTTCCTTCTGTTACATTGACTAGATATTTCTAATACTCCTTCCCACGACTGGTGACCACGACCCGTTGCTCCTCATAACGGGTTGTCCCACGACCCATTACTCCCCCTTAGATTGAGGACTAGCCCCACCACGATTCATTTTAGCAAAGAACGGGTCGTTACTTGACCCGTTACTTCCAACTAGCACCCAGTCATACCTCACCGCGAGTGCTTACCATGGGCCATTGGTTGGACCAACGATTCGTTAGGTGACTCGTCCTATGGGATTTTTCTTTCAGATTCTGCCAACTTCTATTTTTAAATCCCGAGTCTAATTTTAGGCACTTCCAGGGTATTACAAATAAGACCCCCTGGCATGTGCTTACTGTGATATTTCATGTGAGTATGTGCAGTGATGTGATGAGGCATGTGTTTGGCACATTACCAATGATATGATATTGAAGGATAGTTGAATAGTGAGGATTGGTTCAATGATATAAGAACCATATAAAATTGAGATGTTGAATGTATAGCTAACTATGGATTTAATGTTGATGTATGGGTTGTAACATGCTTCATAATTATAACAACTATTTATAATATGTGATAAGTTGATGAATTGATTATTGAGGATTCATTTGTATATCCAATGTGATAAGTTGATAAATTGATTGTTGTTTATTCATGTATATCCAATGCGATAAGTTGATAAATTGATTGTTGAGGAATCATGTGTATATCCAATGTTATAAGTTGAGAAATTGATCGTTGAGTTTCTGTCATGCATAAACTTGTTGGAGTCGATGAACTGATTGTGAGAAATTGCTAAGTGAGGAACCTAAGGTCGACAGTCTGGTAGAGTTACTACCTACGCAATAATGCTGCGGCGAGATCACTGTCGCGATCATACCACCACTGCAGTGAGGCTAAATCCAATGAGTAGGCCGGCTTAATACCTTTTCCCGACTGGTTTTAGATTTTGTGTTATCTGACGACTACCTATTTTGGTGAATGTAATTGGATAATTAATATGATGAATTATGATTACATGTCAATTTTGTACAGTTGCATGAACTAATTTTAGTCGACCGATGATGCCTACCGATACGTGTAGTGTACTGATACTACCTTGCTACACTTTTTTTAGGTGTAGGTTGTGGCAGGTGATTTGCAATCTCATGATTGACATGAGGATACCTAGCATTAGCTTTTGCCTTCTCTCCACAGATGAAGCTGTGTCTTTTCTTTGTTGTCCAGTATTTCTAAATAGAGCTCTTGCACCTATGCTGACTAGATATTTGAGAAGAGTCAATTTTGGAAAAATTTTTATGATTTATTATGTTGAGTCAATCAAAAGAATTTATGAATTGATGATTTTGTTAGAATAAAGATCCGTTATTTATTATTGACTCTATTATCGTACTAAAGATGGTGTTTTATAAAGGGGTTCTCCTGTCGAACTAGGATCAAGTAGGTGACCACACGACCCGCCCACTTGGGTTATGTCACTTTCTTTCATAGTTTTTGCTAAAATGGGAGTGCATTGATGAAATTACTTAGTATTTATTAACTTAATTTAGTTTAGTTAATGTAGATATATTTAACTTGTGTCATAAGTTGTAAGTTTGAAGTTTGTCAATTGGTGTGTAATCTATTTTTCTTTAATTTTTTGTATCACTTAGTTTAGTTTATAAAAAAATTTTCAATTTCATTTCTCTGTAACAACTTTGTTATGTTAAGTTTCTTAAAGTTATAAGATATTTTAGTGGGTTAAATATTTTTTATCAAATTTTTATAGATACTTTACTTAAAAAAGTAAAAGCAAATAAATTATTTTATAACTTAAAAAAAAAGCTCCCCAATTTTGTTTTAAGACAAATGTAAATACATAATAAAAAAACTGTCTAAAAAATGAGGGTCAATATCGATGGTCAAAATTGATTTTTTAAGTAAAACTGGTGTCAAATCGATGCACTTACAGTCCTCATAATTTGGCTCATCAGAATTGTGGAACCGACGGACAAGATCGGTTAGAATCAAGGAACAACTGACCCAATTTGTCGGTTTCAATAACTTAAAGATTAATTAATTTTTTTTACAATTAAAGATTAATTGTCGGTTTCAATATATATATATAATGTAGCTACTTGAAATCGAACCTAGGTATTTATAGAAAATATCCAAATGCCCCTCCCCCCTTCCCCCAAACCTATTACACGATCTTCAACTACACACCTATACTTCATGGGGGTCCTATTACTCCCCTGAACCTTTTAATTCAGATATTAAGTAGCCCTTAAAAGTTGACATGTCACCCTTAACTAGATATATGCACTTGTTTGTATACACACCCTAACCCCACTCCTTTCACTTTTATTTTCCCTCTTATTTCTGATCCAGTGGACTTTCTTTAAATTAACCAAATTTCTTAATCCCTAATTCAAACATAACCCAACTTATTCTATTATCTCCTCTTTCGCCCTCAATCTTCTTCATTATTCTCTGGTTGTATGTTCATTTTTGACAAGTGAAATTTTCTTTGAAAGTCTATTTACTAGCTATTAAACTATTTCTCTGAGTAAAAATTAATTCTTTAATATTTAATTTCAGTTTTTGTTTGATTAGGATTAGGATTTATTTGAGTTGGTGTTAATTCAAAAAGAACGAAGAACAAAAATGTGTTTATAGTATGTGTGTGTTAATATCATAGTATTTCATTATCCAATTCTATCATATTTTATTGATATAGTCATGAAATTGATTTTTTCTTTCTCATACAATGTCGTGTAATGTAACCATATTTATAGTATGTGCTTATTTAATATACAATGTTGGGTAGTATTAAATTAGTTATCTCTATTCTTTAATTGCATTTAGGTAGAAGATGAGTGGATTTTCTTTGGTCACTTTAAGATGGTACCATGGTAATGTGTTAGATTTAAGTAGTGGGCAAATAATATATAATGGTGGACAAACTACAGAGTTTTTAGATGTTGATTTGGATAGGATGTCCTATTTTGATTTGAGAAGCTAAATTAAAAAACTAAGATATACCACAACTTGCACATTCAGTATTAAACCACCTAAACAATGATATTTTGGTAGATATTATTGATCATATGGATATTTTAAACATGTGTTATTCTTTAGAAGTATAGATATTCTGGAGGTATATGACAACCACTTAATTGATAAACCACTTGTGGCCCCATTTTGTTAGAAAATATTAGTCATGGGGATATGGAGGAATCTGGTTCAGCTTTTAATAAAGGGGCTGAACAAAGTGATGGTCAAAGATTGAGGTGGGTGAAGACATTGGTGGGAATACTTTAAATGGTGAGGTAGATGGTGAGGAGCCTTTCAATATAACGCCTGCCACTACTTCTACTGCTACTAGAGCTTCTTCTACCACAACTTCTATAACTACATCTGGTACTATTACTGATGGTACTACTACAGATGGTGATGGTTCAGATCCTGCTACTGTAGATGGTGATGGTCCAGATCTAGGTCTAGTTGGATCTAATTTCATAGATGAGGAGGGTTCTGATTACTCAACTGATGATAGTGTTGAGTTTGAAGGTGGATTAGTTGGAGATACTGAGGAGGATAGTGGTAGTGATGTGCATGAGGAGGTTAGGGATTTGACGGCTGAAAAAAAAGACTTTCCAAAGGAGAAAAAGAATGGAGAGAGTACCACCTGACATTAAAGAGGTACTAGAAGGTGAAGCTAGACCAAATTTAGGTTTTGATGAAACTGAAATAGATAAAATAAGTCTTGATGGACAGTTAAGAGGTGATGAACCTTATTATCTAAGTTCTGATGCTGATAGTTTTGAAATAGATGAGGAAGACTGTTGTGATAAAAATAAAGATGTTGAATCTGGTAGGATAAATGTACCAATAAGGGTAAATTTATCAAGAAAGAGGAAGGCAACAAAAAATCATCCATGACCCACTGCCAAGAAAGTTGTGTGGAAGTTGGGTGGTCTTTGCTAATGTAAATGAATTTAGAAAAGTAGTAACTAAATATGCAGTTCAAAAGAGAGTTCAGGTAGAGAAGTGGGAGAATGAGCCAAAAAGGGTTAGAGTTATATGCAAGGATGGTTGTACATGGCTTTTGTATGAATGTCTTAACTCTAAAACAAATGATTTCATGATAAAGACTTACAATCCAAAGTATACTTGCTACAGGACAACTGGAAATTACTTATTTAATGCAAAATTCTTATCTGATGTCTTTAAAGATAGAATAACTGAGCATCTTCAAGTTTCAAGCGCTAATTAGAAAAAAGTTGAAAGTTCAAGTTGGCAAGACTACTATTAGGAGAGCAAGAGATAAAGTGTTGAAAGATATCATGGGTGATCATATTGTGGAATTTGGAAGAATTCTTGACTGTAAGAATGAACTCTTAAGGACCAATCCAAGGAGCACTTGTGCTGTTAAACTTGGTGAACCTGACGCATTTGGTAAGCCAGTATTTCATAGCTTTTACATCTGCTTTGATGCATTGAAGAAGGCATTCTTAAATTGTAGAAGGTGCATAGGTTTAGATGGTTGTTTTCTTAAAGGAATTTGTAGAGGTCAATTGTTAGTTGTTGTGGCTAAAGATGATAATAACTGAATGCTTCCACTTGCTTAGGAAGTAGTTGAGTATGAGAAAAAAAATTACATGGACCGAGTTTGTCAAACTGTTAAAGGATGATCTAGAACTAGGAGGTGGTAAAGATTTCACCTTAATTACATATATGTAAAAAGGTATGTGTACTTCTTTATTTTATATTTGTATTTATTAGTTTTCATGTTGTATATGTTCTTCTAACTATCTATCATCTATATTAGAGTCTGTATGTAGCAATTCAAGATATTTTACCTACTGTTGAGCATAGAAAGTGTGTTAGACACATCTTAGTTAACTGGGCTAAGGATTGGATAGGTCTTCAAAAAAGACAATAATTTTGGATGATTGCCAAGAGTACCTTTGAGTCACAATTGAGGAAAAATATAGAGAACATGAAGTTACTTGGTCCAGAGAAAATGATGAATAACTTAATGCACTATAATATAGAGTATTGATATAAGATTTACTTTAATACTGGAGTAAAATGTGATTCTGTAGACAACAACATATTTGAGTGTTTTAATGTACGGATCTTAGCAGCTGAACACAAGAAAATTATTACAATGCTAGAAAAGATAAGAGTAAAGATGATGACAAGAATAACTAAGTTAACGGAGTTTACAAATAATTGGAAATGCAATTTTACTCCAATGGCTTTAAAAGTATTAGAGGATAATATTATTATGTCAATAAACTGTAATATTGAATTTAGTGGAGTTGTTAGGTTTGAAGTGAGAAAGATTATGCCAACACACTATGGATCTTAGCAGAGAGACTTGTAGTTGTAGGGCATGAAAACTAAAGGGCATAGCATGTGCACATGTTGTGGCTGCAATATACTTTAAGAAGTATGATCCTCTTGACTAAATTAACAGCTGCTACAGTAAGGAGACTTATTTGATGACGTATGCCAATGTTCTTCAACCAATCACAAATATGAAAATGTGGCCTATATCTACTACCCCCGTTGTTGCACCACCAGATATAAAATAATATCTGGCAGGCCAAGTACAATAAGGAGGAAAGAAGTTGATGAAAATAAGAAACTTGGAAAGTTACCTAGAACTGGACTTGACATGACATATAGTAACTGCAATGGTAGAGGCAATAATAAGAGAGGGTGTCTACAAAGTCAAGGTGTTGAGTCATCAACAAGGGCAGAACCATCAAATTCAGGAAAAAGGAAGGGGCAAACACATCATATTCAGGTAGGAAAAGAGGCAGACCAAGGTAATATTTTTACTTGAATTGATATATAATAATCATTTATAACTTTATCTTTGCATCTAAGATAGAAACCACCAACTAAAGATGATCCTCTAGAAAAAAAAGGAGGAGGAAGACCAAGAAATAAACATGCAGCGCCTAATGCACCTCCTCCACCTACTGTACATTTTTCACCCATTGCACCTCCTGCATATCCAACACTTATTACACCTTTTGATTACCCTGCATCCTCTTTTGCACCTCCTAATTACCTGATGAGTTGGTAATTTATCAACTCATTAAGCTCTTAAGCATGAACTTTAGCTTAGTTTTCAAGTCATTTAGATGAATTTTATGCCCTTTTGGCCTTTTTATGTGCAGGTATCTGATTTAAAAAAGAAAGAGCATGAATTGGAGTAAAAAGGATGAATTCAGGTCAAAACAGATGCTCCACCAGAGGACACTAGTGAAACACCAATAAATTGAAGGGAACCACTGATTTGAGGAGAAAATGCAACCAGGAGCCCACGAATACCAACCGGCGACTCACTGGTTCCATCGTCGACAGATGTTGGATCTTGCTAGACCAAAGAGGAAACTGATCAACAGATCATGGATGTAAATCGGAGAACCACCGAAGCTATTGCCGAAAGGTCCTGGAATGGCACTGGATCGCAGAAGGAAAGGAGCGGTGGCTCACGGATTGCAATCGGTGAACCGTCGGTTCTGTCGCAAGTGAAAAAATGCTGAACAAGGGCAATTACGTCTAGCACTGAAAAAGAGGAGATTGGTTGCCCTATTTTTATATATAGTCTAGAAGAAAGTACTCTGCACATATCTTTTTATCTTTGAACATTCCTTTTTCTTTGAAAAGAGAGAGAAAAAACCATTGGAGAAGAAATTTGAATATTTCTCTCTCCTATTTTCATCTTCTTCCTTAGCAAGGTATAACCTTTGTTGAAGATATATTTTGAGTTTGATTTTTCTTGCTCGTAGCAATGAAATCATTGAGTTTATTGATGAATATGCTCTTTAGTTTCTTAATTATGAGTAGCTAAATTATTAGCTAGAGGTGTGTGATGATGGGTGTTTAATTAGATTGGGTACTGGTAGATTCATCTTAATATTGCTAAATTTGTGTAAATCTGTTGAATTCTCTTCAAATTATAATTTATTGCTCATAGTTTCAACTATGGATTTGGTTTTATTACTTAATTTTGGCTTGAAAAAGAAGAATTAAGTAATGGAGAAGAATTTAATAGTGGAAATGGATGTAACTGTGTGGGTGTTAGGCTAGAAATAGCCAAACCCATATTCATAATCCTAATTATTGGTTGATGGCTAGAAATAGCTCAGCTACTAACCCAAACTTTATTGGGCTGATTGAATTGTGACTTGAGGTTCAAAATGACTAGAAAAAAAGGCGCCCACGAGATTGACAAACATCGAGCACCATGTTGTCCAAAGCTATTTACACTTATTCGCAATAATTTGATGATCTAGCATATCGTCATCTGATTAACACCCCATATACACCACACCTCTAGTATTCACTCATCATTGTCTCTCAATTTCGGTTATTTTGCTATTTGAACTAGCTGAGTTAGAGTCCACCATATTATTGATTCATTTTTCCCCCAAAAATTTACTATGTTATTTCATTTGAGTTGGTGCGAATTAATTCAAATTTTCTAAACAACGCTTTTGAAAATCATTCACTAGTATCTGTAGGATTTGACCCTGACATCCATCGGGAATATTTGTTTTGAGCAACGTCCATTTACACTCTCTCGTCAAGAGGGGTGTAGTTTGGACGTTATCAAAAATGGTGCCGTTGTTGTGGACTAGCGCTTGATATCCTTGAGTTGTTTTCTAATTTGAATTGATCTTGCATATTAGTTGTTTGACATTGTTCTTATTGTTGGTCATTGGATGAATTCATATGATCCAACACTCGCAAGAAAAAGATAGTTCGGTTGAAGGAAACATGAAGCATGATGAGGATAGCCCCATTATGCCTGAGGTTGCAGGGGCCATTCACCTACCAGCTACGGTGGGGAATGCAGTGTTTCATGTCACTAGCACGATGTTACACTTATTGCAGATGAAAGGGCTCTTTGGGGGTAAATAAAGTAAGGATGCGAACCGTCATTTGAGGAATTTCTTAGAGATTTTTCAGCCTTTTAACATAACAAACATAAGCCAATAGTCTATCAATTTGAGGCTCTTTCTATTCTCCCTAACGGGAGAAGAAACTATGTGGTTGGAGGAGCTACCTCCGGGTTGTATTACCTCATGGAAAGAGTTGACAGAAGCATTTTTGGATCATTTTTTCCCTCTCTCAAAGATGTTGCAGCTGAGGTACGATATTACAAACTTTAGACAAGAGCCGCGTGATCCTTTACATGAAGCATGGATGAGATTCAAGAAGCAAGTGTCTCTTTTCCCTAACCATGGTCTCCCTAATGGAGTGCTCCTTCAAAGCTTTTGTTGAGCTCTAGACTCCCTAAATAAATCTGTGGCCAATAATCTAGCTAGAGGATCAATCATGGATCAAGCATATAGTTTAGCTAAAGCCCTCTTGGACAGAATGACAAAGACAAATAGGGCGTGGCATATGAGGGAGACTAATGTATCACCACATGATGTTGGTTCTAGTGTGCTAATAGCTAAAATGAGAAAAAGGGATGAAGAGCAAGATGAAAATCTTGCAAAAATAATGACTTAAAAGGAGTTAATGACTAAGCATGTGATGGGAGCCGGTCCTAAAGTTGTAAATGATGTGGGAATGCAAGGTCCAATGTATTTTGAAGGCGAGTCATCGCCACCACGATATAAAGAGGAGTGCCAATATATTGCAAATCAGATGGAGGGTTCTCGACCCAGGTATCAAAGGACTAATCAAGACCCTTTGGAACCCACGGGAAGAGAACCAAGGTTGGAGGAACCATGATGCACAAGGGTGGCACGATCGAAATGAGAGATGGGATAATAGAGAGCAAAATCGTGAGAAGGATTGCTATCATTGAAGCTCAAATCCCTATGTTCCCCCTCCTAAAGATGAGAACGCTCAATCGCCACTGGGTGTGACTGATGTAGAGAATTCAAAAATTGAAGAAATGTTAGCAAGGGTTCTCAAGAAAGTTGAATCAACTGACAGCGAGGTCAAGGAACTAAAAGGGGAGGTGTCTAACCTTGCCCAAATGGTGAGTTCACATTCAACTTACATCAAGCATTTCGAAGCCCAAATGAACCACTTATCATCTCAAATGAACCCCTAAATGAAGGGAACACTTCCTAGTGATACAATGTCAAATCCCAAGAAGGATAGCCAATGCATGGCCATTGTCACGAGGAGCGGTAAGATGCTTGGTGATGCAGAAATTAAGCCCAAGGAAGTTGTTTCCCCTAAGGAAAGTGATGAAAAAGAATCAGATGTGGTGCCACAAACACCAATTGGTTATGATAATGTTGAGGATGAAGGTGAGGGATATGTTGATGAGATTCTCTTAAATGATGAAAAATGAGATACAAGCAGGAAGGCCTCAAGTGAGAAAGAACAAGAACCAAGAGTTCCACCTCCTTATCCACAATGATTGGCCAAGAAGAAAAAGGATGATCAATTCAGCAAGTTCATCGACATGTTCAGCAAATTGTCCATAAATATGTCATTGGTGGATGCTTTACTTCAAATGCCCAGATATGCAAAGTTCATGAAAGAACTACTGAATAAGAACAAGGTTATAGATGTGGGCACTGGAGAGACAATACATCATTGTAGTGTTATGATGATGAGCAACCTGGCCCCAAAAGGGGAGGATCCGGGAGCCTTCACAATCCCTTGCACTATTGGGTTGTTTGTGTCCAAGAAATCCCTTGATGATCTCGGGGGGAGCATAAATCTGATGCCCCTCATTATCTTCAAGAAGTTGGGGCTTAGGAACACCAAACCTACCTCAATGAGATTGTTAATAGTTGATCGCTCTATCAAGAAACCTGTGGGTGTTTTGGAGGATGTACTGGTGAGGGTAGATAAGTTTATCTTACCAGCTAACTTTATGGATCTCGATTATGATATGGATGTGGAAGTTCCAATCATTTTGGGAGATCACTGCTCACCACGGGTAGAGCCTTGGTAGATGTGGAGCTAGGTAAGCTCAAGTTTCAGGTTGGAGGTGAAAAGGTTTCCTTCAAGGTGTGTCAATCCGCTGAACCTCCTAATGAATGCAAAATAATTGGAGTGTTGAATGAGGGGAATGATATGGAAGAAGGTTGAGTCAGAGGATGATCCTCCGGAGAATGAATTCTGAATGAAAGATACGTCGAGCCACGACTTAACTAAGGTGCTTCTTGGGAGTCAACCCAAGTATTTGCTTTTGAATGTTTTAATACCATTGTTGTTTTTGGTTTTGTAGGACAAAGCAGAGAAGCAAGGAGGAGGAGCACAAAACAAAGGCAGGCACCATGCTAGACCAGTAAATTGCCGGTTCAGATGCGCAAATCGCTGGCTCGTAAAGTCATGGAAGAAGAAACCTGCGTATCACATGGTCAAACCAGTGAATCACCGGTAGAACGGCTACACCAATTCGTGAGCCACCACTTGAGATGTGGGGGTGCGAACGGAGATCCACTGGTAGAATGTAGAACTCAATCCGCGATCTGCCAGTCACAAGCAGAAATTGGGCATATATTCATGTCTGTAATGGTAAGGCGGCGAACCGCTGTTTCCAATCGGCGATCGCCGGTGAAACGCCGGTATAGGTAAGTGCCTTGTTCTAAAAATCTTGACCAACCCGACCCAGATTCTTTTTTTCATCCGCCCAAACCTAATTTACTCCCTTTTTATTCTCCCAAAATTTCCTTTTCCCCACTTTTTAACACTTCTCCATACACCTTTTCATCTTCCCAACACCCCACCTTTCCACATTCTAACAATCCATTTTTTCCACTCTCTCTATATTTAAATCACCATTAAACCCCACTTTTTCCTCAACCAATACCATTCATTCCTCTTCACCTATAAAAACCCCCCATTTCTTTCACCTAACTCACACTACACTCTTCACTTTCTACCAGCAAAGTTTCCATCTTCCTCATTTTTGAGCTACTTCAAGTATCATCTATTCTCAAGCTTCATGCCCTGGTAAAAATCCTACCACTTTAATATTGTTACAAGTTATAGTATTGGTGCATATGAATTTTGTTGTAGCATGTTTCTCCCTTCTTTTTACTGCCCCTTTCCTCCAACATTTTCATTATTGTGTTATTACATGATGAATGTGATTGAAGTTTATACTGTGAAATTTGTGGAGTAGTAGGGGAATGATGCTTAAATGGGTGTGGGGAAATGATTACTCGTATGTAGTTGAGAGGGGTGAAGTTTGAGTAACCTTAAGGGGGGATCAGAGCCCAAATTTGCCCAATGATAGATCGGGTGACGCCATTCTTAAGGGTAAATCGTCATTTTGTTCCTTTTTATTTGGGTAGGTAATGATTATAGTAGATGTGAATATGTTTTTTTGAGAGTTGATGTTGGATTTCAATTTTGAGGAAATGGGGACGACAACCATCGGCTACTCGTCGGTCAGGTTCGGCGAAACGCCGATGAAATGTTGGTTTAGGTAAAAAATAGCTTTAGGGCTACGGCCTCGATTCTACATTGGCATCGGTGTTTTGCAGATCGTGATCGATGAGTCGCCAGTGGAAACCTCTCTCACTCAGTGTTCTGCTCACTATCGGCAGTTCATCAGCGGTCCGCGGATCACCTACTGCGATTCGCTGAAGTTCCGCCGGTGCTGCCAGTTCTTTCAAGCTAATTCCTCCTCTTGTTTATCATTTAATTTTTAGAGTAGTTGTTGGTTGTTTTCATTTTTATCATTTAGAAAAATACAAAAAGAAACATTGTGGGTGTCATTAACATTGTGTTTGCAGAAAATGACTTCATCCAGGAACTCCAGCAAGGGAAAAGCTCCAGCCTTCTCATCCACAAAGGGAAAAGGAAAAAGCAAAAGCATCCACAGCACCTGCCAACTGTTAGGAAGCCATAATATTTTGTATGCCAAATATGAAGGGGCACTACGCCATTTACAAGGGTCGTTCGATCACCGTGGAGAAAAGATTTGATTTGGTGAGGCTGATAGGTGATTTTCCTAACATCATAGCATAGTTCACTAACAGGCAATGGCATGCTTTCACCAATGCTCTTCCAAATTACTATCCCAGGTTAGTCCTAGAGTTTTATGCCTCCTACCAGGCTAGACAGGAGAGCATACACCACAAGGGCAAGGTAGAAGAATTCCCTGCCTACCTTCAGTATGGTGCGTGGGATAGAGGTCGACATCACTCCTGCAGCCACCAATTATTTGTTTTGGGAGGATGAGATTGACACCATCTCAAAATATATGGCTAAAATTGCTGACAAGGAGAACCAATTCTAATGGATAGCTCCTATCACTGCTGCAGACACATTCATTTGGACAACTATAGGTGGAAAAATTCACCATGATCTCAAATTTGAGGCCAAGCTATGGCTAGACTTCATCTGCAGCCAGATCATGCCTTTAAAGAACGAGTAACGGGTTAGCTTGGAAGCAGTTATCCTTATCGCCTGCATCATGAGAGGGGTCCATGTAAACTTTAGGGAAATCGCAGCTTTACAAATAAAGAGGAAAGCAAGGAAAACCATCATATCCATGCCATATGTTGTGCTCATTTCTCAACTTTGCTTGCAAGTCCAAGTGCCATTATTCCTAGATGACACCCCTAGTCCTGCTCCGTGTGTAATCATAGTAGACAAAAGGGATGTCGATGTACCCAAGGTGAAGAAAAAGCAGCAGTAGGCCTTTGATTTGCCCAAAGGTTCTTTTTCTCATGGTTTTGAGCAGTCTCCATGAGCCCCATATTTGAACATATCTCACCCACAATCATCGGGCCAAACCTCCGGTGACATACCTTGTAGGGGAGCATCACCCCCTTCAAAACCTCCTAACCAAGCGATCTCCACAAGCTTATGGAATTGACCAACTCTCACGAGATCCAACTTCAAAAGTTTTCTAAGAGCCTCCTTACCCTCATCACCCAAATGGTGAAAAGGGAAATGAGTCCCTATACAAGAGTCTTACCATATTGTGAAAAAGGGTAGATGTTGTGGAGGGAGCTCTCAATTCTCTCTGTACTGAAGTAAGGGAGTGGAAAAGTCAAACATCCATGGAGGTGCTTGACTTGAGTTCTCTTGATGCTGAAATGGTTGCCCCTTCTACAGTTCGAAGCCCTATTGATGATTTGTTCGAGGGCTTAGGAAATGACGCAGAAGATTTGGGTGAGAACGGTCTTAATGGAGAAGCAGGAGCTGGTGTTGCTGATGATGTGGATGGTGAGGAGTGACCCACTCAGGGAGTTCTCGTCCCCTTTATTTTGCATTCTTACATTGGGTACAATGTAATATTTGAGTTGGGGGTGGGATGAGTGTTTTTTTGGGTGGTCATTTATGATTTATTTTATTTATGAATTGATGTATCCCTTGTCGGGCTTTTGTTTTAAATCTTATGAGCCTTTGTTGGGCTCATTTTAACAATATTGATGATTGCCCTTGTCGGGCTATTTGTGTTGATAAGATTGTGAATGGGTGAAATGATTGGTTTTTTTATGTAGTGCTTTTAGAATGGTTCTTTGTTCGAAATTGCCAAATGTTAAATTTGTGACCCATGTTTTATGGTATACGCCTTTGTAAATAGTAGATAGTAATCAAACTCCAAGGATTTTCTTCATACCACGGTTCTTTTCCAAGGAGCAGTTTTCTCTTTCTTTTCTTTTTGATTGCCGAATTGGGTTGATATTTCCCAATGATAGATTGTGAGGCGACATTCTTAAGGGAATATTCCATGTCCTTCTTTGAGTCTTTTGTGGAACTATTTTGAGAGGCACCACCAAAAAAATTGGGGGATGTGGCATGAAAATGAAAAATTGGGAATTTGAAAGTAGAAATATAGCACTTTCTTGTCATACATTGTAGATTCTCTGTTTAGCTTGTGAATTTGCATGTTCTCATGTTTTGAATCTAAAACTTGTGATGATAATGATTTACGTAGACTCTTTCCGTGTGATGCCTTGTATGGTAAGGATCTTTGTGAATCTCATGTATCTCTTCTTGTCTAGAACTTTCCCTAAGTATGACTCAAGGAGAAATCCTAGATGTATTTGCACTTAGAACATGATTTTAGGCTTTCATTTGACTAATCACTCAACCCAAAATGACCTTCGAAAATGTCTTCTCTTACTAGCCATTCTTGAGCCTTTTTAACTGTTTATTCTTAGAAACCACATTATAAGCCAATGTCCCCTTTTTCATCGCCTCTTCTTGGAATAAATCCTCCCTAATTGATAGTGGTAAGAGAATGATATTAATGGGGGATGAAAGCCCAAAGACAAAGGGAGAGATAACAAAATCAGTAAGAAAGAGGCAAAGAGCCTAAGTTTGGGAGTTTTCAAGAAAGGAGGAAATATGAGAAGCCTAAATTTGAGGTAGCACCAAAGTGTGTAAAAAAGAAATGAAATGATGAGTTGAGAAACCTTAAGATACCAAAAGAGAAAAGAAAAGTGAAATGGTGTTACCTCTTGCTTAGACAAGGCTTAATGTGATAGCCAGAGGAGCTACAAGGAAGGCCTTTGAGAAATAGAAGATGAAAATGGTTGCAAAAGGAGGAATAAGGTGGAGTGATATAAAAAGTTAGATGAGAAGGGTTAAAGCGTTCACGTAAAGGCATTAGTGAGGTTCTAGTCACTAGAGCCAAATAATTGTCCTATATTTACCCTAGCCTTTATCATGACCATAAGTCCTAATTGATTTTGAGTGTAGTTGCTCTATATTGGTGGCGAATTACACGAAGGGCAAACCTATGGGTCAAGTTGTGTGCACGAAGATTTCATTTGAGAGAGTGGGTATGATCATCCTTTTCTATAATCCCTTATGTGTACATTAATTCATGATAAAGAAAAGGGATTTTCTCTCTTGAAGTGAGTTGCATCATCCCTTTTTGAGGACACACTTGCATTGAAATAAAGGTGTGATTGAGGCATAAGTAGTGTAGCTCTAAGGCAAACTTTGAATATGCATTGATTATGAATTGAGATGTTATGTGTACTTGATTGGATAAGCTATGCCCTTGTTTTGCAAAATGGAAATATTTATGAACCATGCCTTTGAATTGTGGTTGCTTCTTAGAACATTTTCACATTTTTACGGGGAAATTGCTTCTCTTTTTCTGCGAGTTGATGAGCATTTTTGGGTTGTCATAGGTTAAGTGGGTAGTGAAGCATAAACTCTTGTGGAGTGGCAGGTCATTCTTTTTACTCAACTGATAAGAAGTGCATTACTTGAGGACAAGTAGTGGTTCAAGCTTGGGGGTTTGATGAGTTGGTAATTTACCAATTCATTAGGCTCTTAAGAATGAACTTTAGCTTAGTTTTCAAGTCATTTAGATGAATTTTATGCTTTTTTTTCCTTTTTATGTGCAGGTATTTGAGCTGAAAAGAAATAGCATGAATTAGAGTAAAAAGGATGAATTCAGGTGAAAATTAGCCCTCCACTGGAGGACACTAGCGAAACTCCAGTCAATTGTAGGGAACCACTGATTTGAGGAGAAAATGCAACCGGCGGCCTGCGGATATCAATCGGCGACTCATTGATTCCATGGCCGACAGATGCTGGATCTTTCTGGACCAAAGAGGAAACTAATCGGAGGAAACACTCAAGGATCGAGTGACCCAACTTGATGGCAAGGTCAACCATTTGGACGGATAAGTGTAGACTATGGCAGAAAGGCAGGGGTGGATCGCGGATGTAAACCAGAGAACCACCGAAGGCATTGCCAAAAGGTCCTGGAATGGCACTAGATCATAGAAGAAAAGGAGCGGCAGCTCGCGGATTGCAACCGGCAAACCGCTGGTTCCATCGCAAGTGAAAAAACAACAGGCGAAATTATGTCTAGCACTGAAAAAGAGGAGATTGGTTGTCCTATTTTTATATATAGTATAAAAGAAAGTACTCTATACATATCTTTTTATCTTTGAACATTTATTTTTCTTTGGAAAGAGAGAAAAAGATCCCGTTGGAGAAGAAATTTGATTATTGCTCTCTTATTATCTTCTTCCTTAGCAAGGTTAACCATTATTGCATACATATTTTTAGTTTGATTCTGCTTGCTCTTAGTAATGAAATCATTGTGTTTATTGATGAATATACTCTTTAGTTTCTTAATTATGAGTAGCTAAATAATTAGCTAGAGGTGTGTGATGATGGGTGTTTAATAGATTGGGTACTGCTAGATTCATCTTAATATTGCTAAATTAGTGTAAATATGTTGAACTCTCTTCAAATTATAATTGATTGCTCACAGTTGCAAATATGGGTTTGGTTTTCTTTTTGGTTTTTTTACTTAATTTTGACTTGAAAAAGGAGAATTAAGTATTGGAGGAGAATTTAATAGTGGGAATGGATGTGATCGTGTGGGTGGTGAGCTAGAAATAGCCATAACCCATATTCATAATCCTAATTAGTGGTTGATGGCTATAAATAGCTCAGCTACTAACCCAAACTTTATTGGACTAATTGAATTATGACTTGTGGTTCGAAAGGACTATGGAAAAAGGCGTCCACGAGGTTGAAAAATATCGGGAACCATATTTTTCAAAGTTATTTACACTTACTTGCAACAATTTGATGATCTAGCATATCCTTATCTAATTAACTCCGCATCTAGACCACACCTCTAGTTTTCACTCATCATTGTCTCTCAATTTTGGTTATTTTGCTATTTTAACTAGCTGAATTAGAATCCACCATATTGTTTGCTATTTTAACTAGCTGAATTAGAATCCACCATATTGTTGGCTTTATTTTTCCCCCAAAAAATTTACTATATTATTTTATTTGAGTTGGTGCGAATTAATTCAAATTTCTTAAACAACGCTTGTGCAAATCATTCGCTAGTTTCTATGGGATTCAACCCCGACATCCGTGGAGAGTATTTGTTTTGAGCAACGACCGTTTACATTCTCTCGTCAAGAGGGGGTGTAGTTTGGGTGTTATTATTACCATGCATCATCTTCAATACCTGCTACTGGTAAAAGAGCAAAGGGTAGGGGCAGGGGAAGCACAAGCCCATACAAAAGGCCAAAAGTCATGAAAATGGGTGTGTTTCAAGTTGAAAATGGCTTCAAAGCTCTTAATGTGAGTGTTTGCTAGTAATAAGAGTATCGTAAACTGTTTTCTCAATTCAGAGTGTTTGAAGCCTAATTTTTTTTCATAATTTATGTGCAGCATGGCATGTCTTAATGTGAGTGTTTGCTAGTAATAAGAGTATCGTAAACTGTTTTCTTAATTTAGAGTGTTTGAAGCCTAATTTTTTTTCATAATTTATGTGCAGCATGGCATGTCAAGCAGTAAGATTCTCTCTACTGGTCCAGCAAAGGTGCAAGATTAGCTAATATAACTGATGATATTGATTTCAAACCAAGTACTGCAAGCAAGCTTAAATGGAATGGAAACACAGCAATCTCAACAAGGAAATTTCAAGAAATTTGAGAGCAACAAAGAAAGAAAATAAGAGAAAGTAGTTCAAACCAACCAAGCCAAAATAGAACTTGTTCACTGTCTAAGGAGCCATGGATATTGTAGTGTTGTAATATTTTAAGTTATTTAGTAGTCAATGAAAATAGTTTCTCATTTTCTCTTTTTGGAATGGTGAAATATTAGTATTAAAAAGCCTTCTATTTTTGTTTTTGGTTGTTATTGGTTGTTATTGGTAAATTCTGCTTTATGTGAGGCATTATGAAATACAAATGATGTTATGTCTATTCAATTGTTTCTCTATTTGTATGAATATCCAATTTACACAAGCTTCAACAAAAAATATGTATTGATATATATATATATATACATACAAAAATTTTGCCATAGTACATATGGCAAGCAAAACATATCTCCAAAACATATCTTATGTAACATAGGGGACCTAACCAAGGAACTGTACTATGACAATTCAATTAGCTCAAGCTTTGAATCATTACTTTGGAACAGGTTTCCGATGAACATAACAACAACACTCCCCAATATACACAAAATAACCTTCCAATTGAACCTACACCATTTTTACTTTCTTTGAACCGGTTCATATGACCTTTCTTTGAACCTCCTCTCTACTGTTAAATTATCAATGTCATCCATTTGCTCAATGACAGCTTTTCTCCTCCCTACTTCTTCTTCCAACTCCTTAATTTTATTCACCAATCTTGGGAGGATAAATTTGATCTTGGATCGACTTCTTCTTTATCTCTCCATTGAATAAAGTTGCAATTCTTAGGCTGAAAAAATATCAAAGCGATACATTAACATCAATTAAACTAAAGAAAATAAATAATAGAAGCGAAAACACATACGCCATAGCAGGGGCAAGACAAAATCTTCTTCCAGGATTTGCCTTGAACCAAGAAGTCTGTACATGCAACAAAATTCCATGTTTGCATCACACTACAGCTCTGAGTATTGGGTTTGTTTCTTTGATACAAAGCTTATTCAAATCTGTACTGTCATTACTAACCTTAACAGAGTAAGAAGCGAAAAATTGGACAAAAAAATTTGAAACCTAATCCAAAATTGGAGAAAATTACGAACCCTAAAGCTTCAAGTTTTGAAGTGGAATTATAGTTAAAAGTATTTACAATTAAATTCAAGCTCCAATCTTTGAAAATGTTAAAAAAGAGGAAGAATATGGAAGATTATTTGGGAGAAAAAATGACTGAGAAATGGATAACTTCAATAAGGAATGAAAATTATCGTTCTTAATGATAGGCTTATTTGGACTTACACGTGGAATTTTATTAGCAGATGGGGTGTTTGAGCTAAATTCTTACGCTCCTAGCGGAGGTGTTTTCACCTTTTATGACAAGTTGGTGTTTAATGGCTACTTAATATCAGAAATAAAAGGTTTAGGGGGGTAATAGGACCCCATGAAGAATAGGTGTATAGTTGAAAATCGGGTAATAGGTTGGGAACAGCATTTGGATATTTTCTCCAGGTATTCACTATGACATTAGACGATTCTACCATTCAACTATATATGCTCTTTGATGAAATCTTTCCTTCATTTTTATATACACTCTTCGAATGCAATTTTTCACTTCAAAAACTGATCCAGTCCCTTGATTTTTATTAAAAATATATAAAAAATCGAGGGATTGCATCATTTTCTGAAAAATAATTTTCACATATCTTTATGTGAAAAGTACCAATGAAAAACCGACCCATTCTATCAGTCTTTTTAAAAAATAATTAAAAAATAAAAGCTGATGGCTGGATTGGTTTTTTATGATCTTTTGGATTGACTTAGTCCGGCGATTATTTTCCCTCTGTTTTGGTAATATTTTTAGTAGTAACAATGATTTCATTTCGAGATCACGTCATGAAATAAATTAGAATAGTAAAAAAAAACTTGTTTATTAGAGATTGTTACACAATTGGCTATATTTTAGTTTTTGGTTGAACCTGTTGGATAGAGAAAAATGACCTTGACATATGAAAAAATTAGATGAAGACACATGGACAAATAAACAAGCTTCAATTAAGTTCTGAAAGAAATGAGACGCATCGTCTCGAAGGAACCAAATTGGATAAAAATAAAGCATCTAGAGGAAAATCAAACAGCTATGAGACCAACTGTTATGAATCTGCTCTAGAGATATTTTTTCCGTTATTTTTCTCATTCAATGTAAGTTAATGCAGAATAATTCTCAGTTATTAAATCTTGAAAATTTACCTCTATAAAAGGGACTGGACATATATAGTGTAAGGTAGGACACATCAGCTAAAGCATATATTCTCTAGTTCAATTCTTGTTCATAAATAACAAAGCAATTGTTCGTTCAAGTTAAGATATTGTTGCTCTGTAGTTAATGAGAAGTTGATCTGATTCGCCTTTATCAAAGGACATCCCCAAGATCAAACTACTTAGGTATTCATTTCATTGCATTTAATTTGTCTTATACTGTTCATTCTGACATATTTCACTATTCTCTAGGTTAATTCAATTCACGTATCTTTTTATCTGTATTACAATACCTATTTTTAGAACAAACAATTTGATGCCTATCATGGGGGTAAGGATAATTGTGATATTTTTTTTGGCCTTACTTATTGTTTACTAACAATTCTTACATTTCTCGAGGAAATCAGAATCAAAAAACTCAATGGTTGGCACCAAAAATGTTGAACCGTCTAACATCAAAAACAATGTACTTTTGAATTCTCCTATCAGTCAAGTGGTTGATCCACTGATCAGAGATGCTCGAATTGTGATGAGCAGGGAACTTCGTTGCAGACCTCTCATCATTTCTAAAGATCTCATACTCATAATGATGACATTAGTGATCAAAACACAGAGTTGTTGAACCTGACTTGATTAAGCTTTTTGCAATAACAGAGAATCAAAAAGACGATAATGGATCTAAAAAAGAAGGAAAGGGCAGAGCTTAATCCAGAAGCCACAAGAAAAACTATCTAATAACACTAGAAAGGAGGATCATGATGAAAATTATATGAATGGAACGAAAAGTAATGATACAGTGGAACTAATAAAGTGCTCTAAAGCTTTGACCAATTGGTTGGACCAGAGTGAAAAGGAATTCAACACACGAATAGATCAAATTCCTGGAGCACCATGGGTCTTGAAAGGTCTGAATTCAAGGAAGTATGTGCAATTGCCATTTCCACCAAGTGCAGCTCTTCAAAACTAATTTCAAAGAGTATAAAGATGCCAGAAATCCCAAAATCTGATGAAACAATGGATCCTCAAGAACATGTGATGATGTTAGGTTTTATGCAACTTTAATGATTGACAAAATGAAATGAAACAGGTAAGTCAAGTTGTTTCATAGGTACACTATCTCAAGGTGTTGAGTTCGCAACATGGTCAATAATAAACAAAGACAAGTGTGCAAAAATCAAGAAACGAATGATAAAGCTAGTTCACATAAACTCAAGGAAATAAACATGTGGTGATTTGAAATGTTAGAGTTCGACTACAATACTAAAGAACCAAGGAGTTTGACTTGAAGAATGAGTGTCACTTAAAGTAGAACTCTAAGTCAAAAAGAGTTTGAGTTGATGTGTAGTTCAAAGTGAGGAATAATTCTCTAAAGATTTATGTGCTAAAATTGAAGTGTTGGAGTTCGACTACAACACTAAAGAAGCAAGAAGTTTGACTCGAAGAAGGAGTCTCACTTGAAGTAGAACTCTAAGTCAAGAAGATGTTGAGTTAATGTATAGTTCGAAGTGAAGAAAAACTCTCTGAAGAGTTGTGCTTAAATAGAAGCATATTCACTCAGAGTACATGTGCACTTACAAAGAGAAAAGGCAATTGGCAAATTAATTTCGTGAGTGATACCCAAAGTGTGAAGGAACACATTGAAGAACCAGGTCCTAAATATAGATTCAAGCTAAGCGTTTTAGTAATTTTATATTAGGAGTGTTCATTGAGTTGTAATGTTGATGTTAGCTTAGTGTAGTGTATTATAAACTGAATTAGGATTATTTTGTCTTCAAGTTGGGATAACTCGAAGACTTGGGAACACATACCTTGGGAGGTTTATGAGTTGTTAGGAATTAGAGTTTATAATTCTTTAGGTTACATAGGTTTGTAATATGTTATTGCAAGGCTCATTGTGATTTAGTGAAGTTGGATTAAATCTTGTTGAGGTATAAGTTATGGTTTTTTACACCTTTTGTGAGTCGGGTGTTTTCCATATAAAAATAGTGTATTCTTTATTTACTGCTTTTACTACTTTGTTGGAACACGTTAGGAAACATATTTCACACTTAGGCTAAAATTTTCAAGTTAAATAACTAAACTCTAGGTCGCATATAATATCAATTGGTATCAAAGCAGGTTATCTTGTAAAAGCTAACACCCAAGATAAGATACATGATGAATTTTGCGCCACCAATTAGGCACAGCGAAGGACAATTAACAGCCAGACCTTCTCTTTTCAATCGATCACATTTCATCTGGTGGAAAGCTTGTATATAAAACCTCATTCAGGTTGAGGATTACGAGTTATGAGATTGAATTACTATAGGACCAACAATTCTTATGAAAACTGTGGAAGAGCTAAGATCATGAAAGTGAGGACCAAATTCACTCCAGAAGATCTAGTATCACTTAAGAAGAATGCAAAGGCCAAAAATATTCTAGTTTATGGTCTGGGTCCTGATAAGTACAATAGAATTTCAAATTGTACTACTACCAAGAAAATATGGGATGCACTAGTTAATGCTTATGAAGGGACCAGTCAAGTGAGAAAGTTCAGGGTAGCTATCTTATTCACTCTGTATGAAGCATTCAAGATGAAAGAAAATGAGTCATTGCAAGAAATGATCATTAGACTCAAATCTTTGGTCAATGAGCTATTATCTTTAGGAAAGGTTCTCACCACTAAGGATCAGGTTTATAAAGTTCTAAGAGTTCTTCCAAAAGCTATATGGGATATGAAAGTCATTGCCATAAGAGAAGCCAAGGATACCTCTACCATGACAGTTGATGAATTGGTATGAAAACTGAAAACTTATTAAATGAATATGGATGATCTCAAAAACGAAGGAGTGATTAGGAAAAAGTCACTAGCACTAAAGGCATCTAACGAATCTAATATTGATGAAGAATAGTGGATTTTTTGGCAAAAAATTTCAAGACATTTATCAGGAGAGGAAAGGCGTATGACAGGAAAGGAATAGGCAGCACAAAATGGCCCAATAAGATATCTCAAACCGGCTGCTAATAAAACTGATCACATGATCAAGGAATGTCCACTATAGGAAATTGAGTGGAAGAAAGAAAGGGTTGAAAAGGAAATGAAAGAGAATGAAAAGAAAAAGGAGAAGGAAGATTATGCCATGATGGTTGCATGGGGATCAGGATCAGAAGAGTCTGATAATAAGGAGGTAGATGAGACTACTTTAATGGTCACAGGAGACTTAGACCTGGAAGAAGAAGAAACAAATTCTGAGGTAAGTACTCCTGATTTGAAAGAAAAATTGCACATTTGCTCTAAAAGGAAACTCATTTCCTTAATGAATGAGTTAACCTCCGATACGGATTAATTGTTCAGTTCTCCTGCAAGTTTAAAGTTTGACTAATTAATCTTAAAACCTGCAAGACTATCACTGGTAAAGAGAATATTTCCCTAGAGGAATAGGTTGACCGACTTGATTCAACTAATCTGAACCTAAAATTTGAAATCGTGAAGTTGTCTATTACTGAAAAAGGAGACATAAGTTAAAATCAGGAAAAGATTGAGTAAGAGCTTAAGGATTGCAAAATTGATTTCTTATTTTGCGATTTCTTCTGTGAGAAAGAAAAGGTGAGAAAACTAAGTCTAAAAGTGTCTAGGTTAAAATTAGATCTTGAAAGAAAAAATAGATGGACTAAATCCTCTAGAACTATAAATAATTTAAGTGGAAGGACTCTAATTGAAAGGACGAATGTAGGATTCCATAAAGAAACTACTATCATTGAGGATATGTGTTTCATTTGTGGAAAAATTGGACACCCCACTACAGAATGCCTAGTAGCTACTTAGTGTTGAAATAGAAGTACAAAATTGGAAAAAAATCAACTTTAAACCTTTTCACAGAAACAGGTCCAACAACCTATTACCAAGATGGGCAAAAAGACATTTGATTCATCTTTTAATCACAAGAAAGGACCCAAGATTGTCTGTGTTCCTAAGACTAACCCCTAAACTATTTTACAAGTGAAGATGAAAGGAAATAAGTGACATTTGTGTATGGATAGTGCTTTTTCAAGACCTATGACTGGAGACAAACAGAAGTTCCTTTCACTCACTTCTCTTAAAGGGGTGAATATGTCCTTTGGATATGGTAAAAAGGTATAGTTAATGGAATTGAAAAGATTGAAAGATCAGAAGCAAAGGCACTAGAAGAAGTGTATCATATAAATGTATTAAAACACAATCTGCTGAGTATATCTCAGTTGTGTGACAAAGGAAATAAGGTAACCTTCACTTCTACAGGTTGCACAATTAAGAAGCTGGATACAAAGGAAATTGTACTAATTGTCAAAAGACAAAAAAAATGTGTATAAGGCTGACATCATGGGGATGCCTGGCACAAATCTGATATGTATGCAATTGATTGTGATCCCTTACTTGGGACAAATGACTTGGACATGCTAGTCTGACTAATCTAAACAAAAATGTTTCAAAGGACATGGTTATAGGCTTGCCTAAAACTAAGTTCAAAAATGACAAAGTCCGTAGTGCCTGTTGAAGGGGGAAGTAAGTGAGATCCTCTTTCAAGCTAAAGAACCAGGAAGTACAAAAACAAGTGCCATGACTTGATCCATATAAATCTCTTGGACCAATGAGGATAAGAAGTAGAGGAGGCAAAAGGATAAAAGTGAAACTAATAAACATGCCCTGGGACAAGTTATACGACCTGGTCCAACTACTGAACAGACTAAGGGCACATTGACAAGGGGAATAACAAATAAGAAGCTGATTTAACACAGTGCAGTTTGCGGACAATTTTACCAAGGCACTGAGTAGAGATGTTACACCCCGTAAGTTCCTAACACTTAGTTGGCCTATTCGCATGTTGGTAAAGAGTTTTAAAATGTCATACGCACGAGAAAAGGGCCCGAGGAGAGACCGGACAAGCGCCAAGTCAGAGCATCGCAAGGCAAATGCGACTTATAAATCGCATTCGACAAATGCGACTTAAAGGCCCCAAGTATATAAGGCTCCCACTTCGTTTTAAATCATTTTCCCTTCATATAATTTCCAGTAAACGAACAGAACCAGAGGGGAACGAAGGGTTTGATTAAATTTCCTTCCGTTTACGCCATCAAACGCAGTCCAAACTCAAATTAACTTCGGGTAGCGAAATATAAAGCTGCAGGGAGCATTCCTAAGGAGTTAGTTTCGCGAAATTCGGCCGGCGAATCGTCGTCACGCCAAGCCAAGGTAAGTGGAATTGCTCCAAACTAGTGTTAATATACTCCCAGCATTAAAGTGAGTATTTCTCCCTTCTAGACTTCCGAGAAATAGCGAGTTTTCGGCCATTCTTCTATAAGTCGAAGAATAGGCAGTAGGTATATCCATAAGTATGGTTTCTTTCCAAAATAATAGTAGAATTAATTTTATTCTTTCGTGAATATGAATACAGTTGGGAGAAATAGTTGCATACTAGCCAAGCTACGCCAGTTAATCAGAAAGTCGGCAGTTGAGGTATGTAAAGCCAGTTTCTTTCGGCAAGCTAGTAGTTCCAGTATAGCAAAATAGTACAAATTCCAGTAAAATGTTTCAGAAGCCGTATATTATATTCAGTATGAGTTCAGTAAGCATGTTAGAATTATTATACAGTGTTCAGCATGAAACTCAATAAAACAGTATAATTCCCAGCAGAATATTCCAGAAATATTATTTCAGATTCAGTATATTCCAGTATCAGATTTAGCATATTTCAATATAATATTCAATATATTTCAGTATGAAATTCAGAACATAATACCAGAATATAAATATTATTATCAGATTCAGTATATATATATTACATGCGGTTATTGCTATCTGTGGAGACATGATTGTTTTGTGTTGGGCACCCTTAGAGCTTTCTTGACCGCCCCAGGGTTAATAGCTGTGTCGACAAGCCCACCAGAGGGTGAGGATACGTCGCTCTACGGAGTGACATGTCGTCCGCCAGCGGATGAAGATGGGATGCAGATTCCCCGTAGCAGGCTGATCAGCACTATACCACACCCCCTGTCGAGCGCTTGCACCCGGGGTGCAGATTTCATATTTCAGATTACAACTTTCAGATTTTAGGAGTCCTTTGGACTCAGATACAGCTATGTCAGGGGCCCAGCGAGCCCAAGTTGCATACCCAGGGGCCCGGCAGGATGCTTATAGTTACTAGGTGGATGGTATGACCTAGGTAGAGGTATATAGATTGTGTGTTGGTTGGTACCTTACGGCTTATGGGGGCTGGTAAGGTTCTTGTATGCCATGTTTTGTTAGTTATTAATAGATAGAAAGTAGACCGCCATGTTATCAGGTGTGACTCTTACTCTCTTCAGTAAAGTTACGCTCTTTTCAGTCAGTCTCAGCCCGTCTCTTATTACTTCAGTATCTATCAGTATTATTGTTTACTTTCAGTTATTTTCAGTTATTACTTTGCATACTCAGTACCAGTGGTATTGACGCCCGTTTTGGGGCGCTGCATTACTTGCCTGGAGGTACTTATAGACGAGGAGAATATCCCTCATAGTTCCAGCCAGCGTACAGAGTTTTCAGCTCCTATCATCCGGAGCTTGACAGCCAAAGGTTTACTTCCCTTTTTGTTTGTATAGTATGGGTAGGCCGGGGCCCTGTCCCAACCATCTTATTATTCTTAGAGGCTTGCGGATTGTATATTCCCTGTGGTTAGTTGTACCGATCGTATGGGGTTGTGTGTATGTTTTTAGTTTGCATGTGATGGCCGTGTGGGGCCTTGTTCAGTTGTCAGTTGGTGACCTTATCGGTCACAAATCAGTTTAGCTCTTGATTCTACTTTCCAGTGATAACTAGTCAGCATAGTGGCCTTGTCGGCCTGCATAGGTTCCACGTTTAGTTGTTCTAGGTAGCTATTATATTCCTAAGGTGGCTATAGGCCTTGTCGGCCGGAGGCTGTATTTATAGCCGTTATATAGCCCATTTTTTTCATAAAGCCAGAATTACAGCCAGCCTGACACCAGAAGTGCTTAGGCTCAGTAGTCCAGCAGTCCAGGTCCTAGTAGGGAACCAGGTACCAGTCATGCCTCCTAAGGCGGAGCGTGACAAACTTGGTATCAGAGCAGGTCGTATCCCAGGGAGTCTACAAGTTGTGCTAAGTAGAGTCTTGTCTATGGATGTGTTGTGCACCATATACCATAGGTAGGAGGCTGCAAGGCATGATAGGGTGGTTACTCTTTCTTCATATTCAGTCGTGCCATAGAGCAGTACAGTATAGGGTTGAGTCCCTAAAGCTTATTATACTCTTTGTTTATAGATAAAATGTCAAATCAGCGATATCCTATCGCAGGAAGAAGATTGGACATAGTAGCAGGAGAGAGCACCAGCTGGATGCCTCAGCCTCATTTAGAATCAGCCCGATCTGAGGGCGATACAGAGGCATCGTCCCGACCTTCTCAGCAATCTCCACCCTATCAGGAGCCACTCGGGACGACACCACCTCGGACAGTTCCTGTACCTACACCATCTGACCAGGAGGTCAGGAGTGCAGTAGTTATGTTAGCGCAAATGATGGCTACTCAGCGCCAATCAATGCCACCTACAGCGGCAGAATCATCAGGTGGGCCTGGTAGTTCGAGGGTTTAAGAATTCCTAGCACTAGGTCCCCCATAGTTTACCAGGACAGATCGAATAGAGGACCCCCAGGACTTCCTGAATCAGATGTAGAGGATTTTCTGGGTAATGCATGTCACATCTACAAAGTCGGTCGAATTGGCGGTATTCTGACTGCGGGATATTGTTGTGTTGTGGTATGAGAGTTGGGAAAGGTCTCGAGGGAGAGATGTTGCCCCTCTGACCTAGTCCAGCTTTTCAGAGACTTTCCTGGATTGTTATCTACCACGAGAGATCCGATAGGCCCGGATGGACCAGTTTTTACACCTGGAGCAGGGGGGCGATCAGTGTTCGAGAATACGCCCTGCAGTTTGATTCTTTGGCCCGATATGCTCCAGCCTTTGTAGACACCATGTCATATAGGGTCCACCGGTTTATTATAGGGATGAACCCAGAGTATATTGAGGCATGTATGGCAGCTACTTTTCCAGAAGAGATGGATATTGCTCGAGTACAGGCTTTTGCTCAGACTATTGAGGGCCTCAGACAGTGGCAACAGGATAGCAGACGAACAAGTCAGGAACAGCGCCGCAGGGACAGGTCAGATGAGTTATAGGGGGAGATTCGGAGAGAGCCTAGGCCACGGTTGTCAAATAGGCCACCTAGACCCCCACCTCCATCACAGCAGTAGAGGGTAGATTCAGTCGCCGAGGACAGTTAGAGTCCGGCGGAAGTTCTCGGACAGTAGATTCACCCCAGCAGACGAGGGTAGAACAGAGTAGGTATTCACCACCACTTTGCCCTATTTGCAGCCGACACCACTCTGGAGCTTACAGATATGGCTCCATAGGGTGTTGTATATGCGAACATAAGGGTCATGTGATGAGAGATTGTCCAGCCAGGGGTTAGGGTGACCGGGATAGATAGGACAGGGCATCAGCAGGGCACAGGACCTTAGTTTCAACAGGTAGAGGCCGAGGCAGATCAGGGGCCTCTAGTTCAGGTGCGGGCCCAAGACGTACCTATGCATTACCAGGGAGACAGGATTCAGAGGTGTCTCCAGATATTGTGACAGGTATGATGACTATTTGCTCTCACCCTCTTTATGTATTAATCGATCCGGGATCTACCTTATCCTATGTTACCCTATTAGTGGCTCGAAAGTTCAGTACCAGAATTGCTTCGGCAACCCTTTTCAGTATCTACACCTGTCGATGACTCTATCATAGCCAGAAGGGTTTATCGAGGGTGTACAGTAGAGGTTGCTAGCCGTCAGACCACAGCAGATTTGGTAGAGTTAGAAATGGTTGATTTTGACGCCATTATGGGTATGGATTGGTTAGCTCCATGTTATGCCAATGTAGAATGATGGACCAAGACGGTCCGATTTCACTTTCCAGGGGAGGCAGTACGAGAGTGGAAGGGCAATACAGCTATGCCAAAAGGTGGTTTATTTCCTATCTTCTGGCGAGAAAGTTGATAACCAAGGGGTGCATTTACCACATTGTTAGAGTTCAGGATGTTCGGGTAGAGCCCCCGACTCTCCAGTCTATTCCAGTGGTTAATGAATTCCCTGATGTATTCCCAGATGAGCTACCTGGTTTTCCCCTAGAAAGGGAAATAGACTTTGCAATTGATTTATTACCAGGTACTCAGCCCATATCAATTCCCCCTTCTCGCATGGCTCCTGCTGAACTCAGAGAACTAAAGGAGCAGTTGAAAGATTTGTTAGACAAGGGCTTTATCAGGCCGAGTACTTCACCTTGGGGTGCGCCAGTTCTGTTTGTAAGAAAGAAGGATGGTTCCCTTCACATGTGTATAGACTATCGACAACTGAATAAAGTTACTGTCAAGAATAAGTATCCGCTTCCCAAGATAGATGATTTGTTTGATCAGTTACAGGGAGCTAGATATTTCTCAAAAATTGACTTAAGGTCCGGATATCATCAGGTTCGGGTTCGTGAAAGAGACATTCCAAAGACTACCTTCAGGACCAGATACGGCCATTTTGAATTCCTAGTCATGTCCTTTGGGCTGACGAATGCTCCAGCCGTGTTTATGGACCTGATGAATAGTATTTTCAAACCATACCTGGACTTGTTCGTGATAGTGTTTATTGATGATATTCTGGTGTATTCTCACTCAGAGGCAGACCACCAGGATCATTTGCGGACAGTGCTCCAGATTCTCAGGGACCCTCAACTATATGCCAAGTTCTCGAAATGTGAATTCTGGCTGAATTCAGTAGCCTTTTTGGGTCATACCGTGTCGGATGTTGGTATATAGGTATATACCTAGAAAATAGAAGTAGTGAAAGCATGTCCCACACCTACCACTCTGACCGAGGTACGCAGTTTCCTGGGGTTAGCGGGGTACTATAGGAGGTTTGTTGAAGGATTTTCCACCTTAGCAGCACCTCTAACTAAACTGATGCAGAAGGCAGATAAATTTCAGTGGACTGAGGCATGTGAGCAGAGCTTCCAGGAATTAAAAGATAGGCTAACATCAACTCCAGTGTTAGCATTGCCAGAAGGTACAAAAGGTTATGCAGTTTATTGTGACGCTTCGGGTGTTGGGTTAGGATGTGTGTTGATGCAACATGGTAAAGTAATTGCTTATGCTTCTAGACAGTTGAGGAAACATGAAAAGAACTATCCTACCCATGACCTGGAATTGGCCGCAGTGATTCACGCCTTGAAGATATGGAGACATTACTTGTATGGTGTCCACGTGGATATTTTCACTGATCATAAGAGCCTATAATATATCTTCACCCAGAAAGAACTGAACTTGCCGCAGCGTCGCTAGTTAGAGCTGTTGAAAGACTATGATGTGAATATTCTGTATCACCCAGAAAGGGCCAATGTGGTGGAAGACGCCCTTAGCCGTAAGTCTATAGGGAGTTTGGCATACTTACAGCCTGTGCAGCGGGAATTAGCTCGGGAATTGCATCAGTTAGCCAGTTTAGCCGTTCGTGTAGCAGAAACAGAGGACAACAAAGCGGTAATCCAGAACACCGCAGTGTCATCTTTAGTCGTGGAAGTAAAGGAATGGCAGTGTGAAGATCCTAGCCTAGTTCAGCTTAGAAACAGAGTTCAGCAAGGAGAGGTGACAGATTTTTAGATAACCGAGGATGGGGTATTGCGATATAAAGATCGCCTTTGTGTTTCAGACGTTGCAGGGCTTCGCCAGTAGATTATGGGCGAGGTACATTATGCCCGTTATTCTCTCCACCCAGGTTCGACAAAAATGTACCACGAAATAAAAGAAATCTACAGGTGGCCAGGAATGAAGAAGGGGATAGCAGAATTCGTAGCTCTCCCAACTGCCAGCAGGTAAAAGTTGAACATCAGAAACCAGGAGGACTGACTCAGGATATAGTTGTGCCTCTATGGAAATGAGAAGCAGTAAATATGGATTTTGTAGCAGGATTACCCCGCACCAGGCGTAGATATGATTCGATCTGGGTGATTGTTGATAGACTGACAAAATCAGCTCATTTCCTGCCAATAAGGGCTACCTTTTCCGCCGAAGATTATGCTGAGCTGTATATCAGAGAAATAGTCAGATTGCACGGTGTTCCAGTGTCCATTATCTCCGACAGAGGGGCGCAATTTACAGCTAAATTCTGGCAATCATTTCAGAGAGTCTTGGGGACGCAGGTTAACCTGAGCACAGCTTTTCATCCTCAGACAGATGGGCAGGCAGAACGCACCATTCAAATGCTCGAGGATATGTTGCGAGCATGTGTGTTGGATTTTGGAGGTAGCTGGGATGAACATTTACCACTCATTGAGTTCTCCTATAATAACAGTTACCATTCAATTATTTAGATGGCGCCTTATGAGGCATTATATGGGCGAAAGTGCAGATCTCCAGTTGGTTGGTTTGAGGTAAGAGAATCAGCATTGATTGGGCCAGATATCATTCATCAGTCAGAGAAAAAAGTAAAGCTTATCAGAGAACGTTTACTGACTGCTCAGAGCTGCCAGAAATCGTATGCTGACGTGTGGCGCAGAAACTTGGAATTTAATGTGGGTGATTGGGTGTTTCTGAAAGTTTCGCCGATGAATGCTGTAATGAGATTTGGCAAGAAAGGCAAGCTCAGCTCAAGGTTTGTTGGGCCTTATCAAATTCGCCGAAGAATAGGCCAAGTGGCATATGAGTTAGACTTACCTCAAGAGTTAGAATCTGTCCACCCAGTTTTCCATGTATCAATGTTAAGAAAGTGCATAGGAGATCCCTCCAGAATTGTCCTAGTCCAAGATGTTCAGGTTACAGAGAAGTTGGCCTATGAAGAAGTTCCAGTAGCCATACTAGACCGGCAGATCCGCAGATTAAGAACTAAAGATGTTGCTTCTGCCAAGTGTTATGGCGTAACAAGAACCGAGAGGAAATGACTTGGGAAGAACAAGAAGATATGAAAGCCAGATATCCTCAGTTATTTCAGACTTAGTCAGCCAGAGGTATGTTGATATTGTTGTTTTATGAGTTGCTTTATATTCATGTGTATGAGTGAGATGTTGACTTCAGTTTATTATGTAATGGATGCTATAATATTATATGGAGTACTTGTATTGGACTTTTATACATTTCAAGATTTTTGAGATAGTCCATATTACAGGGGAAACTCTGCCAAAACTTTTCCAGAAAAGATAGAACAAGTTAAAATTTCTGTAAACGGAAGTTAACATTCGAGGACGAATATTCTTAAGGGGGGAAGGATGTTACACCCCGTAAGTTCTTGACACTTAGTTGACTTATTCGCATGTTGGTTAAGAGTTTTAGAATGTCATACGCATGATAAAAGGGCCCGAGGAGAGACCGGACAAGCGCCAAGTAGGAGCGTCGCAAGGCAAATGCGACTTATAAATCGCATTCGATAAATGTGACTTATAAATCGCATTCGACAAATGCGACTTAAATGCCCCAAGTATATAAGGCTCCCACTTCGTGTTAAATCATTTTCCCTTCATATAATTTTCAGTAAACGAATAGAAACAGAGGGGAACGAAGGGTTTAATTAAATTTTCTTCTGTTTACACCGTCAAACGCATTCCAAACTCAAATTAACTTCGGGTAGCGAATTATAAAGCTGCAGGGAGCATTCCTGCGGAGTTAGTTTCATAAAATTCGGCCGGAGAATCGTCGTCACGCCGAGCCAAGGTAAGTGGAATTTCTCCAAACTAGTGTTAATATACTCCCAGCATTAAAGTGAGTATTTCTCCCTTCTAGACTTCCGAGAAATAGCGAGTTTTCGGCCATTCTTCGATAAGTCGAAGAATAGACAGTAGGTATATCCATAAGTATGGTTTGTTTCCAAAATAATAGTAGAATTAATTTTATTCTTTCGTGAATATGAATACAGTTGGGAGAAATAGCTGCATACTAGCCAAGCTACGTCAGTTAATTAGAAAGTCGACAGTTGAGGTATGTAAAGCCAGTTTCTTTCGGCAAGCTAGTAGTTCCAGTATAGCAAAATAGTACAAATTCCAGTAAAATGTTTCAGAAGTCGTATATTATAGTCAGTATGAGTTCAGTAAGCATGTTAGAATTATTATACAGTGTTCAGCATGAAACTCAATAAAACAGTATAATTCCCAGCAGAATATTCCAGAAATATTATTTCAGATTCAGTATATTCCAGTATCAGATTTAGCATATTTCAATATAAGATTCAATATATTTCAGTATGAAATTCAGAACATAATACCAAAATATAAATATTATTATCAGATTCAGTATATATATATTACATGCGGTTATTGCTATCTGTGGAGACATGATTGTTCTGTGTTGGGCACCTTTAGAGCTTCCTTGACCGCCCCAGGGTTAATAGCTATGTCGACTCGCCCGCCAAAGGGTGAGGATACGTCGCTCTACGGAGTGGCATGCCATCCGCCAGCGGACGAAGATGGGATGCAGATTCCCCATAGCAGGCTGATCAGCACTATACCATACCCCCTGTCGAGCGCTTGCGACCGGGGTGCAGATTTCAGATTTCAGATTACAACTTTCAAATTTCAGGTCCTCCGGACTCAGATACAGCTATGGTCAGGGGCCCAGCTAGCCCAAGTTGCATACCCAAGGGGCCGGGGGGATGCTCATAGTTACTAGGTGGATGGTATGACCTAGGTAAGGGTATATAGATTGTGTGTTGGTTGGTACCTTACGGCTTATGGGGGCTGGTAAGGTTCTTGTATTCTATGTTGTGTTAGTAATTAATAGATAGAAAGTAGACCGCCATGTTATCAGGTATGACTCTTACTCTCTTCATTAAAGTTACGCTCTTTTCAGTCAGTCTCAGCCCGTCTCCTATTTCTTCAGTATCTATCAGTATTATTGTTTGCTTTCAGTTATTTTCAGTTATTACTTTGCATACTCAGTACCAGTGGTACTGACGCCCGTTTTGGGGAGCTGCATTACTTGCCTGCAGGTACTCATAGACAAGGAGCAGATCCCTCGTATTCCAGCCAGCGTACAGAGTCTTCAGCTCCTATCATCCGGAGCTTGACAGCTAAAGGTTTACTTCCCTTTTTGTTTGTACAGTATGGGTAGGCGGGGGCCCTGTCTCGACCATCTTATCATTCTTAGAGGCTTGCGGATTGTATATTCCCTGTGGTTAGTTGTACTGGTCGTATGGGTCCGTGTGTATGTTTTTAGTTTGCATGTGATGTTCGTGTGAGGCCTTGTGCAGTTGTCAGTTGGTGACCTTGTCAGTCACAGATCAGTTTAATGCTTGATTCTACTTTTCAGTGATAACTAGTCAGCATGGTGTCCTTGTCGGCCCGCATAGGTTCCTTTATGTTTAGTTATGCTGGGTAGCTGTTATATTCCTACAGGTGGCTATAGGTCTTGTCGGTCGGAGGTTGTATTTACAGCCGTTATATAGCCCGTTGTTTTCATAAATCCAAAATTAGAGTCAGCCTGGCACCAGAAGTGCTTAGGCTCAGTAGTCCAGCAGTCCAGGTCCTAATAGGGCACCAGGTGCCAGTCATGCCTCCCAAGGCATGGCGTGACAAGAGAGTATTTTGAAAAGAATATGTTAGACTTGGGGATGATTAACATTACATGATCTCCCCTCGACGATTGGCTAGAATAAAGTTTTTCCTAAAAATTTTACTAGTCAAACTGTTATTCAATTTTGGTCTTGCATACTTAGTTGTGTGTCCCATTCCAAATTATTCACCTGTTCTAACTTAATTTTGTGTTAAATTGTGCAGATAAAAAGTCCAAGCAAGCTATTATGATCACTAAATTAATTCTACCAGGTATGTTCTATACTACACTAAGCTGATACTGCTTAAAATAAAACAGATGAGCACTCATGTTCCACGCATTCATTACTTCTAAACTGTTAAAAATTCAAGAGTCTCAAGCTTTCAAAAAGCTTCCACCGCCATCACATCATATATCCCACCCTTTCTTTAATTGGGTCTTTACTGGTTTCAATCACATCCACACACATGTATTTTCATCTTTTCTCTCTCTCTCTCTCTCTCTCTCTCCTATAGACAGTGAATTTGCACACCTAGGCTTTGGCACCCTTCTTGAAAATTCACCTTCTCTCACAATGGAAGCTTCATCTTCATCTCTCGTTGAAACACCCACTGAGCCTTCTACAACTGCATCTGATTCTCTTGCAATGATAATGTGTGAAACATGTCTCCCTTGCATCAATTGTATTTTGATGTTGTTCACAAGATGATTATACCATGAAAGGACAGGAGAACTGAGGAAAATTACCTTGATCTTACACTAATAGAACTTCGTGACACCAAAGTCCAGATAAAATTGCCCAGTTTAATCATTAAGCACATACAGGTGTGCTTCTAAAGGATGAAAAGGGATATTCTCTCCCTCACGGCTTTTGGCTGGCTCCAATCTTTGAGGATTATTCTTTCCCTGTTCAAGTCTGAACTTTTTAAACAACAAAAGATGTGCTTGGACAGGTAACTATGTTCTCCTACCTGCTTCAATGAGGAGAGTTGATACTCCTTTACAGAAGATGGGTTACCTTGGCTGAAAAGACTGTTGAACTAGAAACTGCCCAAGAAACTCATGAGAGGGAAAGGAATTCTCTTCAGGCAAGGATAGATGAGTTGCAGACTACTCTTGATAAAGAGAATACTAAAAATGTTGAAACCATTCGTCGGTTGACACAATTGTTACCATCTGGTCCACCCTCTTAGCCTTACCATCTTCATGCCTCTAGTGTTGATTTCTATCCTACCTAGTCCTTGTTTCTAGGCTCAACTATTTTTATTTATTCAGTATTAACTTGGACCTGATGTAGAACATTATCTGTCAGTTGAATAAAATGATTATTTTTGCTTAAATTGACTCATGTTCTTGCTCTCTTTAATCCATTATTATGTTGAATGAGGTCTATATCTAATTGTCTTGGTAAGAGCCCTAGTGGTCATAAATTGTTTAACTCATCTTCTTAGAAAATAAATTTAAAAGGTTGAAACAGCTTTTCAATGATGCCAAAAGGGGGATGATTTAGGTTGTGCAGTATTTAAAACCCATTGACTAACTTGTTTCACTCAAGTGTTTCATATCTTAGTACCTACAGGTAAAGATAGTTGAATGTACAATGATAAGAGGTTTGTCAGCATCAAAAATGGGGAATTTGTTGGGTTTTATGCAGTTTTGATGATTGACAAAAAGACATGAAATAGGTAAGTCAATGTCATGACCCGAATATAGGCTCAAATAGATACACGGGACAAGGAACCCCAAGAGGCTCCAAGTCGATCCATGGCATGAACATAGCGGCTAAGAGCATACAACAAGCGAAAACTGATAAAATAAAACATTCTTAAGCGGAAATCAGCATACATATCAATCTAAAACAAAGTCAACACTAACAAGCTAATTTTCTACATATTGTCTTAAAAGCCTTTAACATAACTGATGAGCTAATGGGACAGCATCCCCAACTAGCTCGACAAAAGTCTATAACTTAAATAACATAACAATGATCAAACTGAATATCCTCGAAGCATGAGTACTCACCACCAATGGCTAAACAGGACTGAGGGGAAAGCAGGACAAATAGTGTGACTGAGACTGATCCCTCGGACCTGTATCATGAAATGATACAGCATAGAGTATGCGGTCATTACTTCGAATGTACTAAGTATGTAAGGTAAGTAAAAACGGACAGTTAAAATACATAAGAGTTCATAAGAGTAGGACAGTATGAACATGAAGTGAATACCATAATGTAAACATGAGGGCTCAAGATTTTCAAACCATTCATAATCTAGTCATAAACATAGTCATGAGAGAAATCTTATAAAAACATAACTTGAGCCAAAGTAACATAAACATGAAAATGTATAAATCATGAAGAACAATGCAAGAACTCGTCTTCATCGACACCATCATGATAGAGCTTACATGATACCCTAGCTATCTCGCTCTAGTGGGTAGAGCCGTCCCAGGCTTTCCAGGCAAGGGACGTGCATGATGTGATATCACAAGGGGGAATCCATGAATACATATACCTATGGTGGCATGTAGTTTTGAGACCACGGAGTTTACCTGAATGCCGAGTCTATTCGGTGCTAAACACTGCTCCCAAAAACATGCACATGAGAGCTCATATTGTAATCGTGAAATCATTCATAAAGTTCATGGCCAAATAAATTATAACATACTTGATCATACTTGAAATACATGATTATCCATGAATAAGGGCCCGTGAGCCGGCCAAAAGTGATAAATTCATAAATCATGAAGAACATGTATGTTTGTGAAAATTCATATACTTAACATTTATAAATCCATGAAGAATACTTGAAGAGGAATCATGTCATAAATCATAATTTAGGCTTAGGAAGATCAAAATCATTATAGAATCATAACTTGACTTTTCATGAAACTTTGCATAATTGGGCATAGATTGATTGAATTTGAAACCATAAAACTTATAATTGATTTAAGTATAAAATCTTACCACAGGTCTTAAAACAATATTAGGAACATGAATAGAATTTATCCATGATAGATACTTAAAGAATTTCTCAAGTTGGGTTAAAACCCCATAGATTCATCAACTTAGAATTCCATGAATTAGAAGAGAATTTAGGCATGGAAGTGAAGGAATACTCACATTCATAACCCTACATGCCTGGGTAATCTGATCTTATACTCTCCCTTGAAATCCCAAAGGAATTGGAGAAGAATTTGGAGAGTTCTAGGCTTGTTCTTCCCTTAGAAATCCTCTAGTTTGCATGCATGGGGAGGGAATAGGTTAGAATAGATTTAACCCTCTTAAAACTCCCCTAATCTGAGCTTAAAATGACGTAGCTAGGGCTTGGAGCTTAGGAATTACGAAATTGTCCTAATTACAACACAAAAAAATTACACACTGCCAGGTACCATGACTCATCCTACGGATCGTACCTCGATCCTACAGTTCGTGGTTTCCTCCCATTGAAGCCTCTGCTAAATCCTGAGTTCTGAACTTTTCACGAGTCACACCACGACTATTACCATCATCTAATGAGTCGTGGTTTCCATTTGTTACCACGACTGGGAGATATCCCCTACTTCTTCCTACGAGTAGAAGTAACGATCTGTGGTTCGCTACCGTAGGTCATACCACAAGTCATACCTTCCTTCCTGACCATTCCAAAACCAACCCATGACTCCTACCTATGAGTTGTACCTTCAACCAATGGGTCATTACAAGGCTCGTTATTACCAACTCCTTCCCACGTAACTGCTAACCACGAGTGGTTCCTATGGGTCGTAGCTACTTCCTACGACTCGTACCATCAGTCGTCTTGAGTCAAATTTGCAGATTTTCTTTTGTTCCTATTTCAACTCTCGAGTCTAGTCTTAGACACTTTCGGGGTATTATAGTCAAGCTACTTCATAGGTACACTATCTCAAGGAGTTGAGTTCACAACACGGTCAAGAATAAATAAAAGACAAGTGTGCAAAAATCAAGGAATGAATAATAAAGCTACTTCACCTTAACTCAAAGAGATAAACATGTACTGAATTAAAGTATTAGAGTTTGACTACAACACTAAAGAAGCAAGGAGTTTGACTTGAGGAAGGAGTCTCACTTGAAGTAGAACTCTAAGTCAAGAAGAGTTTGAGTTGATGTGTAGTTTGAAGTGAAGAACAACTCTTTGAAAAGTTGTGTGCTAAATTGAAGTGTTGGAGTTCGACTATAAAACTAAAGAAGCAAGAAGTTTGACTTGAAGAAGGAATCTCTCTCGAAATAGAACTCTACGTTAAGAAGAGATTGAGATGATGTGTAGTTCGGAGTGAAGAAGAACTCTCTAAAGAGGTGTGCTTAAATAGAAGGTAGTCACTCAGAGTACATGTGCACTTACAAAGAGAAAAAGCAATTGGCAAATTAATTTCGTGAGTGATACCCAAAAGTGTGAAGGAACACATTAAAGAACTAGGTAACTGTGCTCCGGCGCACGCACAAGCGCACGCGGTCGTGCAAGTAATATAGTGACTCTTAAGAGCAAGATGTCAAACCCGTAGGGACTAGATTTTAAGTGAATTATTGAGTTCAAGTGTTAAATCAAATTTCAAAAGTGTTAGTTTTCAAGATTTGTTATTGAGACTAAATCTAAGTGCGGTCACAAAGTAATTGGAAAAATAATAATGAGAAACATCTAGAATTAAAGTCGAACAATCACATAAAGTTAGAATTCACATTGGTTCAAGTATGCGTCTTCATTTGTTGTCTCACAAGATAAATGCAATGTTCATAGTCTTTCGGGCCTCTAAACATAATCGAATTAGCCTCACAACTACATCGTTAGTGGAGATGTGACTGCCTAATTGATAAGAAATTAACTACGTGGAGTGGTTTATGGGGTTAATGACCTTGATTATGGACTTTCAAACCTCTAACCATTTAACTTAACTTGGCTTCACAACTACATGAAAGAGTGGTGATGTGATAATTCCAACCTAGTGTCTAGCTATCTTACCGTTTTATAACCAAGTGAGGTGAATTAGGTATATTTCTATTCTAACCATGAATCAAGTCTTAAAGACTTGAACTCACTCCTTGCATTCTTAGTTCTAACCTAGGTTTTGCCCTTTCGAGTTTGCCTAAGAATAACACATGCATTTTAATAGTGATCAAGCATCAAAATGATTAAAAGCAATAATGCAAGAGAAACAATAATGAAGAACTTGAACCAAGATGGAATTAAACAAATACGTTCATGTTTTGTGGCCTCAATCCTAGAAGAAGGGTTTTAGCCACTCATGCTAATACAAGAATTCATCCTTGTGTTTGAATTCATAAAATACAAGAGTGGAAAAATTAAAGAAAATAAACCCCAGGTAGAGTTTTCTTCGTTCTCCCTTTGCTCCTCTGTGTTTTCAGAACTTAATACATGATAAAAAATAAAAAATGACCAAGTGTTCAATTTATAAGGAGTGAAAATTTGTCGTGCACAAACTATCTCCGTGCTATGCTGCCCATCGCAGCAAGCAGCTAGCATGACATGGAGTGGATGCGCTGCTTCACCGGATGGCGGGCGCTAGCAAGGCAATGGAAAGTGTGTTGGGCGTCGCCTGGTGTGGCGGTAGCTGGCGCGGAGCAAGGCCTACGTGGCACGGAGCCAGAGCGCAGGCACACTGCCTGGCAGTCTCTCGCACACAAGCGCCCGACATGGCATGGCGCTTGTCGTGCCTGTGGCATAGCGTGGCAAGCTGGTAGCATAGGCAGCCCATTTCTCTTGCATCTTCATGCCATCTTCTTTGTACTTCAATCCGAGCTTCCTTCTTACTCATTTAACTTCATAATTAGCTTCCTCCTTAGCATTTTGCACCTATAAAACAAGCTAATCATGTAGGTTAGTTCAAGCATGCACATATGCACAAAATTACATGAGATTCTACTTAACATAAGGTAAAAACAAAGCTAAAACATGGTTATAACTATCACTTGGGCATGTAAATATGCTCAAGATCACCAGGTCCTAAGTATAGAGTCAGGCTAAGAGTTTTAGCATTCTTGTATAGGAGTGTTCATTGAGTTTAATATTGATGTTATCTTAGTTCAGTGTGTTATAAACTGAATTAAGATTATTTTATCTTCAAGTTGGGATAACTCGAAGACTTGGGAACACAAATCTTGAAAGGTTTGTGAGTTGTTAGGAATTAGAGTTTATAATTCCTTATGTTACATAGGTTTGTAATCTGTTGTTGAAAGACTCGTTGTGGTTTAGTGAAGTTGGAGTAAATTCTGTTAAGGTACAGGTCGTGGTTTTTTCCACCTTTTGTGAGTCAGGTGTTTTTCACGTAAAAATAGTATTTTTTTTTTGCTTACTGCTTTGTTGGAACACATTAGGAAACCTATTTCACACTTAGGTTAAAACTCAAGTTAAATAACTAAACTCTATGCCGTGGAGAATATCAGCGACATATACCTGAGTGGTAAAATACAACGACATGCAGGCTGATGAGGTCGATCAGTGCTGCTAAAGAAATTCGGAGAAAACTTTATCAAAAGGAACAATGACATAGTATTTCTTATGTGAACAATCTATAAAATCTTTTGAAATTCTTGCAGATATTCTTATAAAAGCACACGAACGAAGTGACGGGCCCCTTAAGAAGATAGGGGACGGCTTTCTTGTGGCTTGCTGTGGCAAAGAAAGTACAAGCGAGGAAACATCCTTTGTATGAGCTCTTTGCACAAGTGTCATCTACAAATTCTAATTTATGTTTGACTAACAGTGCCCATAATTTTTGGGCCTTTGAGTTTCATCGGAATCAATGCTACACCTAGGACATCTGAATTCTGCAGAAGCAAACTTGGGATGGCGTTTTCTGATATCACCATTATCGCAGTTCTGCAATCTTTGCAATGGCGTTTTTTTTTTTTTTTTTGAAATCTCTGAAGGACTGCTTCCCCGATCTAAACCAAAAGCGTTGGTACCATGTTAATTTTCAAGGTGCCTCATATTCACATGCATGCAGTAGGAAATATTAAGAACAAGGCTTATTCTCGAGAGAAAATTTGGAGAAGGAAGAAGAGATTTTCATTATTTTTTGTCCACTTTGAAGCCCTCATATAAACTTTATCACCGACTTACAACTACTCACGTGAATCCCACATGCTTCTCTCTAACAAACTTGCAACATGACATTGTTAACAAACTCTTAATCAAAATATCTAACAGTGTTAACTAATTCCTAACCAAAATATCTCGTTAAATAGTATTCATTTCTATCCATTTTCACTAGAATGTTTTACTGAAACCTTACAGGTCATTATCTGTTTCTTTTCTTTCTTTTTTTTTCTGTTTGCTCTCAAATGGAGGAGAATAAAGGAAATAAATCTCACCCGTTTCAAATTTCAATTCTTCATATCTGTTATTTTTAGTTTATTATGCTTTATAGTTTCCCCTTTTAAATACCTATAAATCTTTTAGTAATCATATTGCTTTTAACTTGATTGTTGAGAGCAGCTTTAAAGTATTTAATAATCATATTGCTTTTATGGAGAGAAAAAGAAAATGAAAGAGTGGCCTGGTATTGTCCAGGAAAAAGTGTTAAGATTAGTTAGTGACATTGCTGAAAGCATAATTGAAACTTTCAGTAATTATTAGGGTAATAATTATATAATATAGTAATTATACAGTATAATATTTATATTTATTTGTTTATTTTTCATAATGTAATTATAATATACTTATCAGTATATTATTTAGTTTTACAAATATAATTACATATTTAAATTAAAATCTTAAAATAAAAAATAATTATTAAAAATTAAAAATTACTATTTGATAAATATGTGTCTTTGTACATATTAGTATTAAATAAGATACTTAAGATACATGTCATCTCTTGAAAATATATTAATTAATAAATAAATATTTTAAATAATTTTATAAAAAAAATTGATATGTTAAAATTAATAAAATTTAATTTAATTAATTATAAAAACTAAAAGTACACATCTTTTAAGAACATTATGAAATTTATGTTTACTTTAAAAAATTATATTATAAATATAATGTTACAAAAATATTCAAATATTAGCCAAAAAATAATATATCAATTGTAACGAAAAAATGAATGACATGTAATATAAAATAACAAGTCAAGGATATAAAAACAAAAAAAATTAAAATCAAAAATATAACATTTATTCAAAATTCAAAAAAGAAAAAAGCTCACATAATACTCTTATGTACATCCAACATAACATAAAATAAGTTTCACTGTAACTTAAGTAAATATAATTTAAAAGAAAAGAAAAACATAAATTATAACTTCATTAAACAATGAAATTATACTTTAACTCAAAAAATAGAATACTAATGCATTTATGCAAAATGAAGAAAAAAAATTTTGAAAATGAGCAATTAAATAAAATAATATGAAGTAAAGATTGAAAAATAAGAAGAAAGGAAATGAAAGATAAATAAATAAAATAAAAAATATTTTTTTAAAACTAAAAAATTTAACATAATAGAAACAAGAATAATTTAAAAAGAAAAAAAATAATATAAAAACCAAAAATAAAGAAATAAAAAATAATCTTATAATTTTGTCATATAATTACCTGCGGTTCTCACTTTCGTTTGCAAATTAGAGAGTGCAATTAGTCCCTCACAATTATATTCAATAGCTATATAATTATAATGTAATATTATAAAGTGAATATTTGTGTAATGATCCCTCGTTTTAAAACTATATGTTTGACAAAAAATTTAATTAATTTTCCTATACAATCTCCATACTAACTATATAATTCCTTGGCCAAATAAATAAATCAAATTGTATAATTATATTTAATTACATTCAAATTCAATTCTCATTACTCCCTCCGTTTCAAAATAATTGGTGTTTTTTAGCCTTTTAATTTTATTTCAAAATAAGTGGTGTTTTACATAATCAAGAAGATACTAATGATGTTCTTCCAGTTTTACCGTTATTTAAATGGAGATAGTTTTACAAAATCAAAAAAATGTTAAAGAGATATATTTTTTTCAAGATATTTATTAGGGGTGAGTGGATAAAAATACATTTTTCTTTCTAGGAATGAGTAATTTTTTTTAAGAGGTGCGTTCAAACCAAAAACACCGCTTATTTTAAAACAGAGGAAGTAACTTTCTAAATATGCCGTAAATCTCCTATGAGGAAGGAAACCAGTGGCGAAGGCTAGGGAGGAGAAGAGGGGGGGGGGGGGGCGTTGCGAGGCAAATCCGTGTAAACCCACGAAAATTTTAACTCGCTCCGTCTCGCCCCGCATAGAATAATTTGCTGATTTCAACCCGTTCCGTCTGACCCCGCCCCGCAAAAATCTGCCTCGCAAGAAACTGCATCACAAAAATCTGTTCGCACATATTATTTTTATAGAAAATGTGTGCAGTTTTTTTGAAGATTTGCAAGTAATAATTCATGTCTAACTTACATAAGTAGTAATGTATCCATCTGTCACGGAGATTAGAGAAAGTCTGCAACCACAAATATTATTTTAGGGAGAAGAATAAATAATTCAATTTCTTTTTCATTAGCAAAACTAAAAATCAACTGCTTTCTTTTTCAGAAGAAAAACTAATTCAATTTCTCTTTCATTAGCCAAACTAAAAATCAACTGCTTTCTTTTTCTTTCCCAGAAAACACCTAGTTTTGCAATTAATTTTAATAACTATTTCATGTGTAGCAACTTCATATTTCTTCAATAAACGAAAAAAGAAAAATAAATATAATTGACTTTTATAAATTGAAAAGTGAAAAAACAAAAAAACAGAACTAAAAATTAAAATAGTAGTGATGTAAAAAGAATTATAGGAAAAAGAGAGAGAGAGAAAAGTGAATTGGAAAGAACTAGAGAAATGAAGCTAAAAATGAAGGCATTCAAAAATAGAATGAAAAAGGGTTAAAAACACACCGAACGTATTAAATTCATACATACTCTCCAAGGCATTCAAAAATAGAATGAAAAAGGGTTAAAAACACACCGAACGTATTAAATTCATACATACTCTCCATCTACCTGTTGATCTAAAAATATCCTTAACCTATTATTTTGGCTCAAAAATATCCTCAAACTAACACTGCAAACCTGATTTTCTTTTTCAATTTTAAAAAATCACGTGACTTATTATGATTGGCCATATATTTAATTTAATTTTAAAAATAAATTCAACCACATTAAATTTAAACCTGCGGATTCAACCCGCTTCTCTTAACCTAAACTCACCCACTTTGTATCTGCTGAGAATGACATCCCTTCTCCTCATGCTCCCACTTCTTAGCCAGAGTGCAGCAACTTTGATTCCAGTGAAATTAGAAGGCACATTGCCATCGTAAGGAATCTTAGTTCTTGGTCTAATAAATGCCCTAAAAGCTTAATCTTGAATAACTGCATCAAGCAGCCTTGCTGAAAATTCTGCATTTGTTGATTGAGCATTAATAAGCACCGGTAGAAGAGAGACTATGAATAATCTTGAATGCACCCATATTCGCAAGTGAGGATTTTTCAACAGAAACGTAGGCACAAAGCTTACAAAATTTTTTTTTGAAAAAAAAAATCTGGTGGGGATTATAAAGGGTAATGGAGTAAATGGTATTCAAGTATTTAGGATGATTACATGAAAATTGGGAGCAACAACAAGCATGCAGATTGTTGACACCCAGTTTTGATCTCCCTACACCCCTATATGCTGGTTACATATATATATTTTTTGTTTACCTTTTAAGTAAATATTCGACTTGCATTTATATTTATAAAATAATTAATAATCGTAATATGACGAAAAAATATACATATATATGTACATATAATTTTTATTAATTTTAATTTTTTAATATTAAATTATTATTTCATATATAATATATTTCGTATTAATATACGCCCTTATTTTTTGAAATATATATTTTATTTTTTATCTTTATAAACTATTTACATAATTTTACTAAATTTTATAAATTTATTTGCGTAATCATATTACTCGAATTTATAAATTATTTATAATTTTTATAATATTCAATAACTTAATTTTATAGTCATAAAATTATTTATAAATATAATAAGTTAATTATATAATTTACATAAGTCTACTAAGATTTGGAATCTATTTATTAATAATAATATTTATATGACTTTTCTATAATTTAAATTATTTTATTATCTATTTATTAAATTATCTACAAATGTAGTATATTTATTAATTTAATAGCAGTTAAATCCAATTTCACTCAATTTATTTAAATTCTAGCCATTTCTATTCAATTTCATTCAATGTATTTAAAGTTTAGCCACTTTCTGCTTAAATTATGTCAATTTTAGCCTATTTTTACCATTCTGGCTGCTATTTAAATTCAATTTGAGCCATAAATTAAATTCAACCCCTTCACGATCCATGGATACTATCCATAACCCGAACCAAAACCTAAAGACTAATTCTATCCGTTCATCTAAATCTAATCTAACGAATGGAATTAAACCCTAACCTACTTTCCTTAATATTCCCCTTTCCCCCAAAACCCTAAAAACATTTTTATTTTTCCCTCTCCCTAACCCTAAGCGCCGCAACCCCTTCCCCTTTCCCCTCTCTTCTTCTTCCTCACCTCTCTCTCCCCTCCCCCTTCGTCTCCGGCCACCACCACTGTCCGCTCACTGCCGCGCCCACAACACCTCACACCACTCCCATTTTCATTTCCCTCTCACCATTATTCCAGCCAACGTGGTCGGAGAACTCCCAGCCGCCTCCCTCTCTTCTTCCTTTCCCCCCCCCCTCCCCCCCCCTCCCCCCCCCTCATCTTCTTTTTTCCCATACAGACAAAATCTCCATCGCCGGAAAAACGCCAAGTTTCCAAACCAACACCAACAGTCACACCACTGTCCTCTCACTGCCGCGATCACTACCCCAAACCACCACCTCTCCTCTTCATTCTTCTCTTCTCCGGTGAAACGTCGTCGTTGCACCAACCCCGGAACCAACCGCACCCTCTTCTCCTCCCTCTCTCCTTGCCGAAAAACCACCGAAACCAGCAGCTGCTCTCTCCATTTTTCTCTCCATTCTCTGGTTTTCCTCCCACCAACAGACCGGAGAAGTGACAAAGTAAAACACCGACCCTGACAACCGAAAAAAACCCACCATCGCCCTAGCTAGTCCTCTCCCCTCCTCGTTTTTCTTTTCTCTGACCAGTGTGCCCCACCATCATAAAGTGGCAGATCTGATATTTGTAGGTCAAACAATATCAATTTTGGAGAGATCCTCATGGATCTGTCCGTGGTCTGATTTTTTCATTTTTTAAGTGTTCTTCCTCCCATTCGTTTTATTTTTCTTGACTTAAATCTTTTATTAATTATGTCTGCTTTTAATGTGAATGTTAAGTATTACTTATGTGTGTGCTTCTGAAATATCATGAAAGCTCGAAATGTTATGCAATTTGTTTATGTCATTCTCTAGTCTAGTCGAACATTCTTGTGAAATAATTATTTATATGCTCTACTGGTATATATGTGTATCACTGCCCGTTGAATACTTTGGTAAATATCATCTGATAGTTGTTTCTTGTATTTTCGAAATATAAATCATTTTTGTTATTCTCTTTGCTATCTATGTAGGATTTTGATTAAATCTCTGTTGATTGCTCTTGCCCTCTATCAAAATACGATGTGCATGTGTGTGTATATATATATATATATATATATATATATATATATATATATATATTAGTATGTGAACCCCTTCCCTAGTTCAGTTCTTACAAGCTATTGCAAATATGTTTAATTTCTATCAATCTGCCTCTGTTTAAAAGCTCTTATTTATTTTGACATTTTGTGAGATTCTTGATTTAATTCGAAATCCGTAATTTGAGCGTGCAATTGCCTAAATAAATTTTGGATAATTGGTAATTGATTTATTTTCTCTTATATCAAGTAAAGTATGTTAAATATGGTAATAATGAGTTTCATTTGCAAACTATAAGGTAGTTTAGTACTCACTAATTTATGGTAAATCCCCGTTGTTTGATTTGTTTCCTGTTATAGTTAAGTTTTACCCTATTATTTTGGTATTGATTTCCTCTGTAATTATTACCTTTTCTACTTAGTGTATGCAAAGTTATGATAACTTAATATTTATTTAGTTTATTCTCTCGTATAATTAGTAACATCCCTTTTTAATTGATTACTGTAAAATTTTCTTCCATATTAACTTGCCTCATTTAAGGATTTTTTTTTCTTTTTTTTATGACTAATTTTAATTATTCTCTAAATCTGTTAATTATAGTGAGCAGAGATTTATGCAATAATCTTGATTTTTGATTTGTGCTAATTAACGAGAATAATTCCTTGATTTTTCTTTACGAACTGTTTCATGCTGATTTAGTGCTAATTTAACTTTGTACATTATTTGATTACTTTATTTATAGTAAATGTTCTATATGATTTTCTTTAGTTTTGTTAATTAAGGAAAATCTACCAATTACTGTGTGACTAATTGCTCCCCTTCCTTAACCAATTTTGAGTATTTGTGCATTTAAGTTGATTTTATTATGCGGTGATTTGTTTAATTAAGAAAAATTTCTCTTGATTGATTGTTTAATTATTCTCCTTCCATTTACTCTTAGTGGATCGTTGGATTGTCTCTATTATAAAAACTCTCTTTTTCTTTTCATTTTGATCAAGCATTATCAATCAGCAGAAAAATATACTTTGCTTTGAAAATTAGTATTTTTCCCTTTTTCTAAATTCCTCTTTCGCCTCAATACGATCACTGCTCGGAATTCGCGAGATTCTTGTGATCTTGACGTATTGAGGATCGGATTTTAACTCACAACCGTCAATTGCTCCCTTTTTAATTGAAACTGCGATTGTACACTCGTCATTCACTGGTCAGTTTCTTTGCATTATTTTAATAACAGTGTGAGCAACCGTTGCTTGCATTTTATATGAATTTTATGCATGTTCTTTTGATTATGTGCATAAGTTATTATTTAACATGAATGTTTTGGGATGGATATACTTTGTGTCATCTATTTTTAACAGGTTCAGTCCAATGTGGGACGAAGAGTCGCTGGGAATAAGACAAAGGGATTCGAATTGTTTTAATTTTTTTATGCTGTATTTTTTATTAATTTTATTCTTTGTTATTGTGTCGGCATGTAAAAATTGTAAGACGATAATCAATAGTGAATGGGGTCTGGGGGTGGGGATTGCATGTTTTTTTTATGGCTAATATCACTTAGAAAACATGCATATAAGATTGATGCGCACACAATAAAAATTATGTTCGTAACAATTTGATTTACATAACTCTAGAAAGCATGCCTATAGGAATAACACATAATCATTAGAAACCATGCTCATAGGAATTAACGCAATAATATAAGCGACGTTTAGATATACTGTCGTGAGTTATAAGATTTTGTTTAAACACTTGTTTAAATATTTTAAATTAACACGGATTTATCCGCCTTAAAGATTAACGCGAATGAAAGGGCTATTAGATAACCCCTCTATAGGATTTTCAAACGATTTCAACTTGAAAATGTCTTTTTAATTGCGTTTTAGAAATATTTGCTTATTGGAATTCGATTTAATTAATAACGTATGTGACACTAGAATTTATGCTTTAAAGACTTTAATCTAAAATAAATGGCTGGAATAATGTCTACAAGAACTTTAAGGTTGATTCGTTAAAGATGATGCTTGCATAAGCTATAACATCTTTAAATTTTCAAGTATATGGCGTGTAGTGTTGATAAATCTGCTTTAATGAGATCCTATTCTGTGCATGCCCTGTTTAATTTTGAATTAATCCAGTAATAAAGTCGGTGCAACTCATTAAGAAAATCCACCTATACTATGTGTAATTGTCAGCTTTTCGAGAACTGTGTAGAATTCTGAAATTTATTTAATTACAGTATGTTATTTGGCAAAATATTTAGATAACGTGACAGTTAGAATAAATAAGTAAATCACCAGTTAGAAGATATTGTTGCAACCACTATTTTGATGTGTTTAATCTTGTAATCATTAGTCATACTCATAGGTTAATATTAAAATAAAGTCGGCATATTTGCATTAGAGATCGTGTTTATAAGATTCACTTGCATCTATTTAGAAATCATGCTTATTTCAGAAATAATTAAAAGAGACCTATTTGGAACCTTATATGCTAAGTGTTTTTTTTATTTATTTGTTTGTATTCGTTTAAATCACCTTAAAAGCCCTAAGAATTTTAGACCCCAAATGTAAATAGTCGCCCAACGCCTCTTGGACATTAGTTTTGGGACGGGTAGGCAAATACTAGAACGTTAGTTTTGTCACTTAGAGTGCTTTAAGTTAATAACTAATCAATTAGGTGGGTAGACGGGATATGATAGTCCACGCTCGCCGAATAATACGAGCAATCCAAATGGTTGTGAAGTATTATTTAAGTTGCATGGGGTGATCCCGTTAGGTTAAAATAACCCCCCTTTTATAAGTAGAACTACGTTTGGCCTGATTCCCTTAAGGGATACGTAGGCGCCTCACTGAGGTTCGGCCCCATGATTAAATAAATGCTTGTTTGGTTGTATTTTGTGTAAAAAATTTTGCTTTGTCCTTTATTGAGTTAACTATTTTTGTTTATTTGATTTGCAACATTCATTGTATATATTATTGATAAAAAATAAATTACTTTTTTTATTTTCATTCTGTCCAATTTCTTTCTTCTCACTTGTCTAAATCTAATTATCGATTTATTTATTTAATCCACTTTAAATACCAATAATATAGGTTAAAATCAACTTTATTTGTTCGCCTAATTAATTCCCCACATTAATGAATCCGGCCGAGAACCACCTTTGTGGACCCCGAAAGGTGGCTAACACCTTCCTTTCGTGGTTATTTAAGCCCTTGCCCGACTCTGGTGACTTAGGTAATAAAATAGACCTTTAGCTTAGAACGGTGCCCTAACGCACCTTAATTTGTTAGGTGGCGACTCTTCACATTTAATAAACCCTTAAGAGTTGTCACATGTTGTATCCCGCTTTTCGCGAGAAAAATGGGGCGCGACAGCATGGCGACTCTGCTGGGGACTTTAGGCTTTAACCACAACGTGTTCATTAAGTGGAGTTTTAATTTTTGCTAACTATCGGGTTTAAAAATCTTTTACTTTCATTATTTCTATCAATATTTATTCACTTCTTTATATGATTTTGCAATGAAGTTACTAACCATTTTTATTTTTGTTTCTCCGTTATTATTCATTTGTCATTTGTAATATTCGATAATTATTTAAAAAAAACTGTTGTATTTTATGAACTGGCATACCGCTCATATTTTCCCTCACTTGGGAATTTTTCACTATCACACACAACAACGGTTGTGTGGTTTCACGGTCGTTCACCATTAAAACACCTCGAGGATTGTCTTGTGATTTGGTCGATCAGCGGTGCATCGACAGTCATAATCTTCCTCACTCTCGAGTTGTCCGCTCGAGAGAACCGTGTCATACCCACTCTTATTCCTAGATCTTGACCGTGTACACCTTTAGTAAGGTATACACATCATATTAAATTTAGAAAAATCGCGACGTCCATGGTACGTCAAGATTAAATAAAAAACTTGCCCTAAGTCTTAAGGAATTTTTAAATCCCGAAAAAGGCGATACATAAATTATGTGCATTTTTTTTAGAGAAACAATGTCTAAGTAATGTCATTTCGCTCTCGGGTGAGTAGGTTAGTCTAACTTTCCTTCGTGTTGCAGGTACAATGAGTCTCCTAACCTCTTACCCAAGATTTGGTATGGTTTGGTGCATACCCGTAGGAATGAAAATATGGTGGTGTGATTTAGGGGATTATGGACAGAATGAGGTGAGGAAAGTGTTGGGACACTTGCCTTCCCTTATGCAAGTTACTCCCTGTCAAGAACTCATAGAAGCAGCAACTGCATTCTGGGATGAGAAAAGGGTGGTCTTCAAATTTGGCGATGTCGAAATGACTCCGTTGTTGGAATAAATTGGTGGGTATGTGGAAAACGTTTGTTTGTTATGGAGGAATAGGAAATGGGAAAAAGCGGAGATGATTATACCCAAACGCGTCACCCTAGAAAATGCGTGTGAGAAGTTGGGATTGCAAGGTAGCAACATGGTATCCTTTGTAGTGAAGGGAAGGATGCCAGGAAAATATCTGCTCAACCGGTTTGGTCATAGTTCTTCTCGAGAAATCTATAAAGAAGAGAGTTCCGATCCAAACTCGTGGATGAGCAAAAGAATATTTGCTTTCATGGTCTATTTCTTAGGAATGGTGGTCTTCCCACGAGGAGTTGAGGAAGACATTGATATCCGCCTTATTTCAGTCGTTCATGCCTTATGCAAAGGTACTGACAAAGGACCTTGCACAATTGTCCCAATGATCGTGGCCGACATTTACCGATCTCTGGAAAAGTGCAAAAATGGGTTTAAACACTTCGAAGGATGTAACTTATTGCTTCAACTCCGATTTATTGAACATCTTCAGAAGGTGCATAGCAATCCAACCATGCCTCGGCCTACAGAAACCGATCACATTGCCACTCACCATTACAGGGTCACCATGGGAGTTAAACCAATAAAACGGCCCGAGGAGGTAGAGAAATGGGGTCAAATGTTGGAAAATTTGACCGAAGACTCGGTACAGTGGATGTTCGATTGGTTTCCGAGATCCAACTTTGTGGTGTATACCAAGTCTTGATACTATTTGGTTTTTATAGGACTCCGAGGTCTTCAATCGTACTCTCCAATGCGAACAATGCGACAGGCTGGAAGGATGCAAATAATACCCAGGGTTGCTGACATGGACGCATACCAAGTGGATTACAAGGAAGACTTTGTTCCGCACGCTCTGCACATTGCAAAGGCGTTGAATAAGAAGATCTACCTTGACAAGAAGAGCATAGAGGTTGACCGATATCAGGCAGGCTACGTAACCGGATATATTGAGTGGCTACAAGATTATTGGGCTGGTACTGCAATATCGAGCGTCAAGAGAGGCAAACGTATAGAGGATAAGGAGGCCCAAGCACAAATCCTCTATTGCTGTTTAAAAAAGAAAGGTCCAAGATTCTGAGGCTTGTCATCGGCAGTTACACGACGACAATGCTAAAGAAATTGCTGAGATGGGCAAAGAATTGGAATATTCGAAAGATCGAGTCTTAGGTATAGATTCAAGGATATAGGATTTGCGTGATGAATTCAACAAACATGGAGAAGAATGCCTGAGTGGGGGAGCTATGGGGAAAGATCTAGCATTGGCCTATCTTCTGTCCAGTCGTCACCGTTTCGACAAAGTACTAGAAGATCCAAAGAAATCGGACGTCGATGAAGAAATTTTCAAGATTTAATGTTTTTTTAGTTTGTTTCTTGTAATTCTTGCAACTCTTATGGTAATAAAGTTTTATTTTGGGTTTATTTTGGAAGCAAAATGACAATACTTAACAACATGTTTCTCTCAAACTCGTTAGGCCTACCTCTGGCATAAAAGAGTCCCCAAAATTAGGAAATACGTCATTATTTTTGTTTGATCTTTACTTTAATCAACATTATTTATAACCTCTATTACTAACTATGATTTGTTTGTTGTTGGTCTTATTTTTCCCCTTCCCAAAGGTTGATCTGTGCAAACCTGGCCTACTACACAAGGTCAAAAGGGGCTCCTACTTCTCCTCCTCCCATTCCTAATCACAACAAGGGAAAGAACAAAATGGATGAGCATAACAGTCTAGAGATGAACGGGATAATTTCGAAGGGGTCGCCCCTCCGAGTTACAATGAGGTGATTATGAGGCTCGAGCAGAAAATTTTCGAGCTTCAAGAAGAATTAGCAGAAGTACACAACCTAAATACCCATAAGGCATTATTTGGGACCCAAGCGGATGCCGCGACTTCAAAAGCACCAGCCAGTCTTCCTATGTCCTCACAACCCGCAGCTCCACCACAAGACACTCCACCCCAACATTACCAATACCCTCCATATACTTATCCAAATCCGCCAGCTCCAGCTACCTCCTATTACCCATCACCAGTTTAAGAAATACCTCCCCCAACCAATAAAAATGCAACATATGCCCCCACTCATACCAACCCGATATATATGGAGACAGCGCCTGTAACTCATCATCTGGAGGAATCTGAGCCTTCAGAAAAGGATAGATTGATTCATACTCTAGCAGAGGAGTTAAAGAAGATAAACAGTAGGTTGCAAAATGTTGAAGGCAACAAAGGAATAAGGGGTCTAGATTATGAAGACCTGTGCATACATCCGTATGTCGAATTACTGGAGGGGTACAAACCTCCCAAGTTCGAACTATTTAATGGAACCGGTGATCCAAGGGCCCACCTGAGATTGTATTGCGACAAACTGGTAGGAGTGGAACGGAATGAGAAGATAAGGATGAAGTTGTTTATGCGAAGTTTGACGGGTGAATCTCTTAGCTGGTATGTAGAGCAGAATCCGAAAAAATGGTTTACCTGGGCAGAAATGGCAGCAGCCTTTATGGAGCATTTTGGGTTCAATACAGAAAATGCACCTGACTTGCATTACATCCAAAATCTGAAGAGCAATCCCACTGAGACTTTTAGGGAATTCGCAACTCGCTGGAGGACTGAGGCCGCTAGAGTGCGAGCCCTAATGGAAGAGTCACAAATGAAGGACATTTTCATGCGGGCTTTGGACCCGCAAGTTTATGACAGATTGATGTTGGTCAGCGAAAAAAGCTTTGCAGAGATTATCAAACTGGGAGAGAAGATTGAGGACGGTATCAAGAATGGTACCATTTGTTAATTTGAATGCATTACAAGCGGCTAACAAAGCCTTGCAATCTGGAACTACTTTGGAAAGCCGCAAGAAAAAGGAAATAGGCACCGTTATGATGGCCCAATGGCCGAAAAGTTATGTTTACAGACCCCAGACTCCAACCCCACACTACCAAATACCAACCCCGCATTACCAAACTTCACCCTACCAAACTCCACCTCCACCATATCATGCTCCATCATCACCTTATCAAGCTCCATCACCGTATCAAAATCCCCATTCCTACCAAGCTCCATATCAAACTCCCCCTCCGACCCAGTTCCAAACACCGCCATCACATTACCAAGCCCCCACCTATCCCATCTATAGCACACAACCCTCTTATCCACAACCTTCTCACTCACGACATTCTTCCTCACCAAGCCAAAGGCTTAGGGCTCAATTTGAAAGGAGGCCAACAAAGACTTACACTCCATTAGCTGAACCAATTGACCAGCTGTATGTGAGGCTGAAAGAAGCTAGTTACATTGAGCCTATTCCTGCACTCTCGATCGATACCCAAGCTAAGTGGTATGACCACAACAAAGTGTGTATGTATCACTCGGGGATGAGGGGGCACACTATAGAGTCCTGCAGGTCACTGAAGGACAAAATACGAAGGTTGATTGATGCAAAGGTTATTAACCTCAAGGATCCGGCACCGAATGTGACAAGTAATCCCCTACCAAACCACCAGGTGAACATGATTTCTTGTGATAAGGCTGAAGACTTGTCGGATACTATTGGGGTGATTAAACACAAAGCAGGTTCTTCTTCAGACTTATCTAGGAGAGTACACGTGCGTCCTCCATTTGAGGTCGAGATAGCTACACCAAGGCCTCCATTTACAGTGGTAAGAGCTGCTCCCACTTAGTACAAGACAGTACCTTGGAGTTATAAGGAAAATGCCTCACAGAAAACAAAGGTGTTGGAGGCAGATGCGGCACAAGAAGTGACATGGTCTGGAAGAGTATACACTCCTGATACTTTGGTTTAAGGAGCTGATAAAGGAAAGCAGCCAGCAGTGGAAGTAGAAAATAATAGGATTTGGAAAAAGGTGCAAGCGAAGGAATACTCGGTGGTCAAACAGTTGAGCAAGGCTCAGCCTCAAAATCTATTTTATCACTTCTGCAGAACTCTGATCAACATCAAAAGGCTTTGATGAAGGTGTTAGGAGAAGCATATGTTCCGGAAAGCATATCTAGCAGTGAGGTGGCCCATATGGTGGGACAGGTATTTGAGGCCCAAAAAATATCATTCCATGAAGATGAGTTGCCTGTAGAAGGCATGGCCCATAACAAAGCGCTGCATATCACAGTGCAGCACTCGGACAAATTCATCACCAAGGTATTGATTGACCCAGGCTCCAGTTTAAATATTTGCCCGCTGAACACTTTGACCCAGCTGGAAGTTGACCTCGCCCGAATCAAGCAATGGAAGATGAACGTCAAAACGTTTGACGGTTCATAAAGAGACACTGTTGGGGAAATTGATCTGGACGTGCTAGTTGGCCCTGCCACATTCACCATGACATTCCAAGTGATGGACATCCCGGCCTCCTACAATCTGCTATTGGGAAACCCATGGATTCATGCTGCAGAAGCGGTGCCTTCAACTCTGCACCAATGCCTGAAGTTTGAGTGGGACCATCAAGAGGTTGTGGTCCACGGGGATGAAAGCCGTCTAATTTACACTGCTCCTGTTATCCCTGTCATTGAAGGAAAGGGAAGTTTGGACGGGGAGAGTTTCCACACCCTAGAGCTTGTCGGTGTCGTCGAGGAAGGAAGGTGGTGGAGCGATAAGATCTTGAGTATGCTGCTATAGTTAGGGTTTGAACCAGGCCGAGGTCTTGGAGCCAAATTGCAAGGAATTTTGAAGCCGCTGCAGGTAGCAACACAAAAAACCACTTTCATATTGGGATATCAATCTACTGAAGAAGAGCTGGACAATTGGAAATATCCCTTGGGAAAGAGAAGTTTTTTGTTGCCAGACCCACTGCCTTCGCTTCAGCAAACCTTCATTTCTGACGGTTTTCTTGATGTTAAGCGGGCTGAGGAAGAGGTCGTGCTGCACAGTCTAAGGGATTTGTTTTTGAATGATAACAGATGTCACGCCATTATCAACAGGGAGGAAGGAGGGGCCCCGCGACAGGAAGCAGGAGTTCAAAGAGGAACCGCCAATTGGACAGCCACTCCATCCAGAGCTTGACGGGCATCTGGGTAGACTAAAGGATCAGTTTTCTACTATTTCAAAATAAATATTTGTTTTCAAAATTATGAAATTTCTTTTAAATATTATGTCAAACTTTTGATCAATTTCTAATTAATAAAATCATTTTTCTTCCATATATTTGATTCAATTTTATTTATTTTCAGCATCTCTAATATCGAACGAGTTGAATCTAAGGCCATGGCTTGTAATGAAACTGTACGACATAACACAGGCAATTCATTAGAAGTCGAAGAAGATGACTTACCTGCTGAAATTGTCAGGGAAATAGAAGAGTTCGAGGACAATCCAAAAGCAAATCTGACAGAGACCGGTGTGGTAATTTTGGAAGATTCAGAGACACCCAAAGAGACTCAAGTCAGCACTCACTTGCCAAAAGATGAATTGAGGAGTACATAGAATTTGTGAAGGAGTATAAAGACGTCTTCGCCTGGTCCGATGCTGATATGACAGGGCTCAGCCATTCCATAGTAGAGCATAGGTTGCCTTCTAATCTAGCGTATCCCCCTGTGAAGCAAAAGCCAAGAAAATACAAGCCTGATATGAGCCTGAAAATCAAAGAGGAAGTGGCTAAGTAGATCGACGCCGGAATCCTCAAAGTAGTAGAATATCCCACTTGGTTGGCCAATATCGTGCCAGTACCGAAGAAGGACGGAAAGGTCAGAGTCTGTGTGGATTACAGGGATCTCAACAAGGCTAGCCCTAAAGATGATTTTCCGCTACCAAACTAGTTCGCAGTCGACAACATCTTCACCATCTAGAGTAATGATGAGTCGAAGAACACCGTGCATTGATGGGTGCTGAGGCCCCATATTGATTATCATGAGGTCTTTTCTTGTAGACATCCACATCCTTATCGACAACTGTGCCAAGCATGAGACACAATCATTCCTAGATTGTTTCGCTGGCTATCATCAGATCAGAATGCATGAAGAGGACGCTTAGAAAAATGCATTCCTTTCCCCATGGGGGGTATATTGCTACAAGGTAATGTCATTCGGGTTGAAAAATGTTGTAGCCACCTACATGCGGGCCATGACTACCATCTTCCACGACATGATTCACAAGGAAATTGAGGTTTATGTGGATGATGTCATCATCAAGTCAAAGAGAAGCTCAGATCATCTGGCAGACCTCAGAAAGTTCTTTGACAGACTGCGGAAGTACAATCTGAAGCTAAATCCGGCGAAGTGTGCATTTGGGGTTCCATCGGGAAAATTATTGGGATTCATCGTCAGCTATCACGGTATCAAGTTGTATCCGACCAAGATTAAGGCCATCCAAGAGCTCCCACCGCCGAAAAATAAGAAGGAAGTCATGAGCTTTTTAGGACGACTCAACTACATTAGTTGTTTCATTGCTCAGTCAACAGTTATTTGTGAGCCTATCTTCAAACTGCTAAAAAAAGATGCTACTACGGAGTGGACTCCTGAGTGTCAACAAGCTTTTGATAGAATCAAAGATTATCTATCGAAGCCTCCGGTTTTAGTCCCACCAGAACAGGAAGACCTTTGATTTTGTATTTGTCCCTGTTATAAAACACCTTTGGCTATGTTTTGGGACAACATGACGAGAGAGGGAGAAAGGAGCAAGCCATATACTATTTGAGCAAGAAGTTCACACTGTATGAGGCTCGGTATACATTGTTGGAAAGAACATGTTGCGCTTTGACTTGGGTTGCTCAAAAGTTGAGGCACTATTTGTCTACCTACACAACTTATTTGATTTCCAGGATGGATCCGTTGAAGTATATCTTCCAAAAGCCCATGCCTACAGGGAAGCTGGCCAAGTGGCAGATATTTCTAAGTGAACTTGACATTGTCTATGTTACGCAAAAAGCCGTAAAAGGACAGGCTCTTGCAGACCATTTGGCAGAAAATCCTGTAGATGAAGAGTATGAACCACTGAAGACATACTTTCCTGACGAGGAAGTAGCCTTCATCGGAGAAGATGTTACCGAAGAATACGATGGTTGGAGGTTATTCTTTGATGGAGCAGCAAACTTTAAAGGAGTGGGCATTGGAGCAGTGTTGGTATTAGAAACTGGGCAACATTACCCTGTATCAGCTAAGCTTTGATTCCCTTGTACTAACAACATGGTTGAGTATGAAGCCTGCATCTTGGGTATGCGATTGGCAGTTGACATGAACGTGCAGTCATTATTGGTAATTGGAGACTCAGACTTACTGATGCATCAAGTGAGGGGAGAATGGGCCACGAAGAACACGAAGATCTTGCCCTATCTATATTGTGTGCAAGAATTATGTAAAAGGTTTGTTAAGATTGAGTTCCAGCATGTTCCCCGAATACATAATGAATTTGCAGATGCTCTGGCTACATTGGCTTCGATGATCCAGCACCCTAATAAGAATTACGTTGATCCCATTCCTGTGCACATACATAAGCAGCCGGCTTATTGCTTTCATGTTGAGGAAGAACCAGATGGCGAACCATGGTATGCTGATATCAAGGGGTATCTGAAATACGGGGGTTATCCTGAGCATGCTACAAGCGTCCAAAAACGCACGATTCGGAGGCTAGCCAATCAGTTTTTCCTAAACGGAGAAATCCTTTATAGGAGGACCCTGGACTTGGGATTGCTAAGATGTGTCGACGCTAAGGAGGCAACAAATTTGATTGAGGAAGTTCACGCTGGAACCTATGGACCCTACATGAACGGTTTCGTGTTGGCGAAAAAGATCTTGAGAGCTGGCTATTTTTGGTTGACTATGGAGATGGACTGTATCAAGTACGTGAAAAGATGTCATCGCTGTCAAACCCACGCAGATGTGATTCGAGCTCCTCCCAACGAGCTTCATGCCACGAGCTTGCCTTGGCCATTCGCAGCTTGGGGAATGGATATAATTAGTCCCATCGAGCCTGCAGCGTCTAATGGACATAGATTCATTCTGGTTGCAATTGACTACTACACTAAATGGGTTGAAGCTACCTCTCACAAGTCTGTCACAAAGAAGGTGGTGATAGATTTTGTCCGCGACCATCTCATTTGCCGATTTAGGGTACCTGAACCTACTATTACTGACAATGGTGCTAATCTGAATAGTGACTTGATGAGAACGACGTGTGAAAACTTCAAGATCAAGCACCGCAATTCTACTGCATATAGGCCGAAGATGAATGGAGCCGTGGAGGCTGCAAACAAGAACATCAAGAGGATTCTGCGCAAGATGATTGACAACTATAGACATTGGCATGAGAAGCTTCCCTTTGCTTTGTTGGGATATCGCACCACTCTCCGAACATCTACTAGAGCTACGCCTTATATGTTGGTATATGGTAATGAAGCAGTGATACCAGCTGAGGTGGAAATCCCATATTTGAGAATCATTCAAGAGGTAGAATTGAACGATGCAGAATGGGTGCAAAGTAGATTCGAGCAACTAGCACTCATTGATGGGAAAAGGATAAATGCAGTTTGCCATGGTCAACTTTATCAGAACAGGATGATCAAGGCCTTTAACAAGAAGGTTTGGCCAAGACTTTTCATGCCTGGGCAACTGATTTTGAAGCGTATTTTTTCACACCAAGATGAAGCTAAAGGCAAGTTCTCACCTAACTGGCAAGGTCCTTACATAGTTCACCAAGTGCTGACAGGAGGAGCACTTATCCTAGCAGAGATGGATGGTGAAATCTGGCCTAAACCTATCAACTTAGACGCGGTTAAGAGATACTACATTTAGATTGGGATTTTGTTTCTTTTGCTCTGCCTTGTAACCTGAACTACGTCGGACCTGATTCCCGTTTTAGAGGGATGTGTAGGCGTCCCTGTGGGACTCGGTCTATATCTTTATAAAATTTTCTTCTCTCCTTTCGTTAAAAAGGTTCTCGGTGATTCTATTATATTTTCCATGTTGTTTCGGTTAACAAGCTGCAACTGGGGCAGAATTTTTGAGAGGACCTCAAAAATTCGCAACTCGTCACATACAAGGAAGTCTATGTCATCTTCTACACTGAGGCAGAAATTTTGAGAAGGATCCCAAAATTTCATCAAAACTAAGTCAAGACAAGGTTTCGATTCATAAAGGACGTTGTACGGTTTTAAAATATGCCCTGGCCCGTGATTTAACTCAATTTTTCTACGTATCTCAAACTTATTTTACTTTTACTAAGTTATTCGCCTTTTTGTCTAAACTTTGTGCCCGAGCGTATACCTGGACGGAGTTCAATAGCAGGTGTCCAACGAATAGAAGAAGGCTACAGGATAGACACACAGATCAACCTCCCCTGTTACGAACTAATAAATTTTCTTTGAGCACAGAAATAACAGAAATGCAAAAGGCAGAGATGGAAAATGTCTTGTCACAAGGCGACATAGAGCTAAGTCATTCTTCCTTATGCCCTACTTATTATCTTGCTATTCCATCATCTGAACACTCAGTTGCATATCAAACCCGTGATACACACTTTAGTATATGCATTTTTGTGCATTCGAGCCCCGTATCGCATTTTGAGCCCGTAGTATGCATTTTATATATGCATTTGAGCCCGTGATATACATGATATATACATTCAAGCCCGTATTTGCGTATACATCTAAGCTTGTATTTACATATTGAGCCCGTGATACATATTATAATATGCATTTTTATATACATTTGAGCCCGTATTTACATATTGTCTGTGATATATATTATAGCATGCATTTTTATATACATTTGAGCCTGTATTTTCATATTGATATACATCTAAGCCCGTATTTATATTTGAGCCCGTATTTGCATATTGATATATATTTGAGCTCGTATTTACATATTGAGCCCGTGATATATATTATAACATGCATTTTTATATACATTTGAGCATGTATTTGCATATTGAGCTCGTGATATACGCATTTTGATATACAGTTGAGCCCGCACCTGCATTTGAGCCCGTTGAACCCGTTTATGCATTTCAAGCCGGTTTATGCATTTTAAGCCCGTTTATGCATTTCAAGCCTGTTATTTGCATTTCAAGCCCGTTTATGCATTTCAGGCCCATTATTGGCGTTTCAAGCCAGTGATGTATTTCGAGCCTGTTATTTGCATTTTGAGCCCGTTCATTTTTGAGCATGTTGTTGCATTCTGAGCCCTGTGACTTATTGGCATTGAGCCCGAATAAGCCAGAGCTTTCAATTGAATTATTGAGGCTCTCGAATAATTTACTTTCTTTGAATTAGCATTTCTTCCACTTATCCAAAGGCGTCATAGTCTAAAGGCATCGTTTCATGGCCTATGGACATCATGTTATAGCCTAAGGATTTACTTTCCAGTTCATCATTCTCCTAAGGCGTCATAGTTCAAAGGCGTCATTTTTCATGGCCTGCAGACATCATTTCATGGCCTAGGAAATTTACTTTGCAGCTTATCATGCTCCTAAAGCGTCATAGTCTAAAGGCGTCATTTTCATGGCCTGCAGACATCATTTCATGGCCTAAGGAATTTATTTCGCGTATCATGGCCCAAGACATCATGGCTTAGAGACATCATCCTTTTATCTCAAAGCAAAACTTTCATCGTCTAAAGGGAACTTGCATCATGTTTAAATTTTGGCATCCATTTATTTTACGAAGTATTTGATGCACATGTTTTAGTTGTTTACGCTAACGTCGAGGAACAACAAGCTACGAATGATAACGCCTTTCCTATTATCTTCTTTTGAACTGTATTCCCACCTGTTTATTTTTGTAATGCATTTCTAAACCTTGTTAATCCGTGCTACCCCAGCCTTATCCAAGCCTCGAGTTATCAATTTTTAGAGATCTCGATCGTCCCTAAATCTAGAACTACACGAGGCCTGATTCTCGTGAGACCCGAGATATGTAGGCGACTTGATACCAAAGTCTTGACCACAACATCTTCACAACCCCATCTCGTTTCATCTGGCCCTACCGAAAATTTTTCTTTCGGTCGGACAAAATTGGCCACTAGGTCAACGTTCTTTGCTCAACAATACATTCTTCATTCCCGAGCAAAGAAGGGGCAGATTGTTGACACCCAATTTTAACCTCCCTACGCCCCGTATATGCTGCTTACATATATTTTTTTTGTTTACCTTTTACGTAAATATTCGACTTGCATTTATATTTATAAAATAATTAATTATCGTAATATTGCGAATATTTCAAATTATATATATATGTACATATAATTTTTATTAATTTTAATTTTTTTAATATTAAATAATTATTTAGTATATAATATATTTCGTATTAATATACGCCCTTATTTTTTGAAATATATATTTTATTTTTTATCTTTATAAACTATTTACATAATTTTACTAAATTTTACAAATTTATTTGCGTAATCATATTACTCGAATTTATAAATTATTTATAATTTTTATAATTTACGATAACTTAATTTTATAGTCATAAAATTATTTATAAATATAATAAGTTAATTATATAATTTACATAAGTCTACTAAGATTTGGAATCTATTTATTAATAATAATATTTATATGACTTTTCTATAATTTAAATTATTTTATTAACTATTTATTAAATTATCTACAAATGTAGTATATTTATTAATTTAATAGCAGCTAAATTCAATTTCACTCAATTTATTTAAATTCTAGCCATTTTCTATTCAATTTCATTCAATGTATTTAAAGTTTAGCCACTTTCTGCTTAAATTATGTCAATTTTACCCTATTTTTACCATTCTGGCTGCTATTTAAATTCAATTTCAGCCATAAATTAAATTCAACCCATTCACGATCCATGGATACTATCCATAACCCGACCCAAAACCTAAAGACTAATCCTATCCGTTCATCTAAATCTAATCTAACGGATGGAATTAAACCCTAACCTACTTTCCTTAATATTCCCCTTTCCCCCAAAACCCTAAAAACATTTTTATTTTTCTCTCTCCCTAATCCTAAGCGCCGCAGCCCCTTCCCCTTTCCCCTCTCTTCTTCTTCCTCACCTCTCTCTCCCCTCCCCCTCCGTCTCCGACCACCACCACTGTCCCCTCACTACCGCGCCCACAACACCTCACACCACTCCCATCTCACACCCTATTAATTATGTCTGCTTGTAATTGAATGTTAAGTATTACTTATGTGTGTAACTCTGAAATATCATGAAAGCTCTAAATGTTATGCAATTTGTTTATGTCATGCTCTAGTCTAGTCGAACATTCTTGTGAAATAATTATTTATATGCTCTACTGGTATATATGTGTATCACTGCCCGTTGAATACTTTGGTAAATATTATCTGATAGTTGTTTCTTGTATTTTCGAAATATAAACCGTTTATGTTATTCTCTTTGCTATCTATATAGGATTTTGATTAAATCTCTGTTGATTGCTCTTGCCCTCTATTAAATATGATGTGCATATATATATATATATATATATATATTAGTATGTGAACCCCTTTCCGAGTTCAGTTCTTACAAGCTATTGCAAATATGTTTAGTTTCTATCAATCTGCCTTTGTTTAAAAGCTCTTATTTATTTGACATTTTGTGTGATTCTTGATTTAATTCGAAATCCGTAATTTGAGCGCGCAATTGCCTAAACAAATTTTGGATAATTGGTAATTGATTTATTTTCTCTAATATCAAGTAAAGTATGTTAAATATGGTAATAATGAGTTTCATTTGCAAACTATAAGGTAGTTTAGTACTCACTAATTTATGGTAAATCCCCGTTGTTTGATTTGTTTCCTGTTATAGTTAAGTTTTACCCTATTATTTTGGTATTGATTTCCTCTATAATTCTTACCTTTTCTGCTTAGTGTATGCAAAGTTATAGTAACTTAATATTTATTTAGTTTATTCTCTCGTATAATTAGTAACATCCTTGTTTAATTGATTACTGTAAAATTTTCTTCCATATTAACTTGCCTCATTTAAGGATTTTTTTTTCTTTTTTTTTTATGATTAATTTTAGTTATTCTCTGAATCTGTTAATTATAGTGAGCAGAGATTTATGCAATAATCTTGATTTCTGATTTGTGCTAATTAACGAGAATATTCCTTGATTTTTTTAACGAACTGTTTCATGTTGATTTAGTGCTAATTTAACTTTGTACATTATTTGATTACTTTATTTATAGTAAATATTCTATATGATTTTCTTTAGCTTTGTTAATTAAGGAAAATCTACCAATTACTGTGTGACTAATTGCTCCCCTTCCTTAACCAATTTTGAGTATTTGTATTATTGTGCGTTTAAGCTGATTTTATTATGCGGTAATTTATTTAATTAAGGAAAATGTCTCTTGATTGATTATTTAATTATTCTCCTTCCATTTACTCTTAGTGGATCGTTGGATTGTCTCTATTATAAAAGCTCTCTTTTTCTTTTCATTTTGATCAAGCATTATAATTAGCAGAAAAATATACTTTGCTTTGAAAATTACTATTTTTCCCCTTTTCTAAATTCCTCTTCCGCCTCAATACGAGCACTGCTCGGAATCCGTGAGATTCTTGTGATCTTGACGTATTGAGGATCGGATTTTAACTCACAACCGTCAATTGCTCCCTTTTTAATTGAAATTGCGATCGTACACTCGTTGTTCACTGGTCAGTTCCTTTGCATTATTTTAATAACAGTGTGATAAACCGTTGCTTGCATTTTATATGAATTCTATGCATGTTCTTTTGATTATGTGCATAAGTCATGATTTAACATGAATGTTTTGGGATGGATATACTTTGTGTCATCTATTTTTAACAGGTTCAGTCCAATGTGGGATGAAAAGTCGCTGGGAATAAGACAAAGGGATCCGAATTGTTTTAATTTTTTTATGCTGTATTTTTTATCAATTTTATTCTTTGTTATTGTGTCGACATGTAATAATTGTAAGACGATAATCAATAGTGAATGGGGTCTGGGGGTGGGGATTGCATGTTTCTTTTTATTGCTAATTTCACTTAGAAAACATGCATATAGGATTGATGCGCACACAATAGAAATTATGTTCGTAGCAATTTGATTTACATAACGCTAGAAAGCATGCCTATAGGAATAACACATAATCATTACAAATCATGCTCATAGGAATTAACGCAATAATATAAGCGACGTTTAGATATACTGTCGTGAGTTATAAGATTTTGTTTAAACACTTGTTTAAATATTTTAAATTAACACGGATTTATCCGCCTTAAAGATTAACGCGAATGAAACGGCTGTTAGATAACCCGTCTATAGGATTTTCAAACGATTTCAACTTGAAAATGTCTTTTTAATTGCGTCTTAGAAATATTTGCTTATGGGAATTCAGTTTAATTAATAATGTATGTGACACTAGAATTTAGGCTTTAAGGACTTTAATCTAAAATAAATGGCTGGAATAATGTCTACAAGAACTTTAAGGTTGATTCGTTAAAGATGATGCTTGCATAAGCTATAACATCTTTAAATTTTCAAGTATATGGCGTGTAGTGTTGATAAATCTGCTTAATGAGATCCTTTCTGTGCATGCCCTGTTTAATTTTGAATTAATCCAGTAATAAAGCCGGTGCAACTCATTAAGAAAATCCACCTATACTATGTGTAATTGTCAGTTTTTTGAGAACTGTGTAGAATTCTGAAATTTATTTAATTACAGTATGTTCTTTGGCAAAATATTTAGATAACGTGACAGTTAGAATAAATAAGTAAATCATCAGTTAGAAGATATTGTTGCAACTATTGTTTTGATGTGTTTAATCTAGTAATCATTAGTCATACTCATAGGTTAATATTAAAATAAAATCGGTATATTTGCATTAGAGATCATGTTTATAAGATTCACTTGCATCCATTTAGAAATCATGTTTATTTCAGAAATAATTAAAAGAGGTCTATTTGGAACCTTATATGCTAAGTGTTTTTTTTATTTATTTGTTTGTATTCATTTAAATCACCTTAAAAGATCTAAGAATTTTAGACCCCAAATCCAAATAGTCACCCAACGCCTCTTAGACATTAGACTTGGGACGAGTAGGCAAATACTAGGACGTTAGTTTTGTCACTTAAAGCGCTTTAAGTTAATAACTAATCAATTAGGTGGGTAGACGGGATATGATAGTCCGCGCTCGCTGAATAATACAAGCAATTCAAATGGCTGTGAAGTATTATTTAAGTTGCACGGGTGATCCCGTTAGGTTAAAATAACCCCCCTTTTATAAGTAGAACTACGTTGGCCTGATTCCCTTAAGAGATACGTAGGCGCCTCACTGAGGTTCGGCTCCATGATTAAATAAATGCTTGTTTGGTTGTATTTTGTGTAAAAAATTTTGCTTTTTCCTTTATTGTGTTAACTATTTTTGTTTATTTGATTTGCAACATTCATTGTATATATTATTGATAAAAAAATAAATTACTTTTTTTATTTTCATTCTGTCCAATTTCTTTCTTCTCGCTTGTCTAAATCTAATTATCCATTTATTTATTTTTATTAATCCAGTTTAAATACCAATAATATAGGTTAAAATCAACTTTATTTGTTCGCCTAGTTAATTTTCCACATTAATGAATCCGGCCGGAAACCACCTTTGTGTACCTCCAAAGGTGTCTAACACCTTCCTTTCGAGGTTATTTAAGCCCTTGCCCGACTCTGGTGACTTAGGTAATAAAATAGACCTTTAGCTTAGAAGGTGCCCTAAAGCACCTTAATCCATTAGGTGGCGATTCTTCACATTTAATAAACTCTTAAGAGTTGTCACATGTTGTATCCCGCTTTTCGCGAGAAAAATGGGGCGCAACACAGATGAGTCTAGAGAGTAGAGAGAAGAGTCGGGTCGAGCTGGGTCAACAGGTTTGGATTTAAAGTGACTGAATTTATTTTTAAAATTAAATAATATATGTGGTCAATCATAATAAGCCACATGACTTTTTAAAATTAAGAAAAAAATCAGGTTTGGAGTGTTAGTTTGAGGGTATTTTTGAGCCAAAATAATAGGTTGAGGGCATTTTTAGAGCAATAAGTGGATGGAGGGTATTTGTGAACCATTTTCAATACGTTAGGGATATTTTTAGCCCTTTTCCGAAAATAAAAATTTCCACCCGCCCCCCGCCTCGCATCCGTTGGTGTTATTTATTACTGGCATTCTTCATTTACTCATATATTCACAACTTTCACCTATCTAGGTTAAATAATCTCTTCATCTCATAAAATAAATTTTTTTTATAAAATTATACATTATTATAATTGTAACTCTTGTGCACAATATATTGTAGATAATATTGCAATGGAATCTAAAAGGATTTCGTCAATAAAATTATACCAATTAATAATTTAAGATGATGTGATTCTCATTGAATAAGAAAAATCTTATTAACTGGAGTTGGATTAGGAAAAAAAGTACAAAATGGGAACAAAGGAAGACACGGATGACTATAATATTAGTTGATGAAAAGGTAATAATTTTTTTCGTATTATATTCTATATTTATATTTTTACATATATGTTTGAGTTCTTATCTATTTTATTATTATATGTGTGTGTGTGTGTGTGTGTGTTTTGACTATTAAAATTTAATTTTTTGTAGGACACAAAAGTTCATGCTATACTTTTCAATAATTATATATTGAAAGGTGGAAAAAATATTTACAATAAGACAAGATCTATTACATAAAAGACGGACGCATTAATAGTGTTAATCCTAATTTTGTATTAATAAATAAGGAAATTGATGTTGGGTTCAATGACAACAATATAGTTTAGAACTGCAACATTCACTTTTCTACTGTTACTTTTTCAAATAATTTTATTTCGTTTGAAGATGCAATACAATCTTCTGACAGAACAAACTCTTAAACATGATCATTTATCAATTTGAAATTCATAATTTTCTCTCTAAATTCTTATATTGCTACACAAACACATCTTTTCAGTATTATTTATGTTATTTTTATAAATTTATTCTTATTAATATGAGGACACGCACGAGGCGCGTACGCATAGACTAGTTATATTAAAAGTGTGAAGACCCTTAGTTGTTTGAACTTATTGCCCTTTATTAAAAGACTTCACAATAGACAAAATTGTCATTTACTATTTTTATATTATTATTATTTAAAATTATTTTCATCACTTTATTTTATCACATCAGATTTTCTACTTATGGCATAACTCTATTTGTAGTGTAAATTTATTTTTTAAAAGAAATTAGAAAATCGTCGAGTTTTTTTTTTTTTTATAGTCACAAATTTTTTACCTTATTTTATTACATTAGATTTTCTACTTATGACCATAACTCTATTTATAGTGTAAAAAAAAATTAAACTAAATTAAAAAAGATCCACGAAAATTATTTTTAGTTGGACTCAAATTTTTTCCCTTTTTGATAAAGTTTTTATTTTTTTTCCTTTTTGATGGTAGGGAATCTTATAAAAAAATTTATAGTCACCAAAAATTTTATTTTATTTTTTTTATATAAAAAAGTTTTCTTTTTAATAATAATATCCTAATACTTTTATACTTTTAAACTTTTTTGTTATAAATATATTTACCTTTATAAAAAGATTTATAATTGCATAATTTAATTCATCAACTCTACTACATCAACATCTTTGATTCGATCTCCAATCTTTTTATGTTTCATGTTAATCTATCTTCTTCTTCTTTTCATGTTATAAATTTTTTTTTATGTTGTGGATTTGAAAAAACACAATAGTAATTGCTATGCCAACTCAAGTTGTTTGTATTCAAAATAATTTAACTTAGATTGTCTTCTTTAATTGAGTCTAATATTGATACTATGTTATCTCCTTTAATTGAGTCTTATATTAATATTATGTGATTTAGATTTTGTATTGTTTATAACTAACATCCTTCATCTACTTATACATTCACAAGTTTCATCTATTCAGGTAAAATAATCTCTTCATCTCATGAAATAAATATTTTTATAAAATTATTAATTATTATAATATAACTCTTGTACATATTTTATTTTAGATAATATTGCAATGAAATCTGAAAAGAATTTCGTGAACAAAATTGTGCCTATTAATAATGTAAGGTGATATGATTCTCATTGGATAATAAAAGTCTTACTAATAGAAATTGGATTAGTAAAAGAGTATAAGAGAATAAAAGAAAGTATACAAATGACTATAACATATTAGTTGATGATAGAGGTAATAATTTTTTTTCAAGAAGATTGATGTTGGGTTCAATAACAACACTATAGTTTAGGAATACAATATTCATTTTTCTATTATTATTTTTTCAAACAATTTTGTTTCTTTCGAAGATGCAATACAATCTTCCGATGGAACAATCTTTCATAATTTCTTTAGATTTCATCAACTAATCTAACATTCAATATATGCATAATATTTTACTTCTATTTACTTAATAAAATATTCATTGTAGATATAAGCACGAAAGTTTTTATAAATGTTGATAGAAATTTTGGCCTTCATTAAAAGATTTTACAATAGATAAAATCGTCATTTACTAATTTTCTCACTTAATTGTTATTTAATTATTATAGATCTTTACTAATTTGTAAACGGTAAAACTCTTAATATTTAGCATTTTAAAATTAACTAAAATTTTACTTGTTAAATATTTTCTTTTGAATTATATTAAAATTCATAACAATTAAGACTTTCAATTACAATTGTGTTATCTTATATATCAATCCATTATTTATTAAACTAACTAATTATTCATCTCAATATTTTAATACGAAATATAAATTAAAAGAGTGTAATTTTATTATGTATTATACGTGAATTTCTTAGTTAAATCTACATTAATTTTTTCTGTTTCAATTTATGTTAAGTTTATTTTATGTGAATTGTTTGACTAAACACATAGATTAAAAGAAAGAGGAAAAAAAAGCCGAAATCATCTCATATGGAGTAAAATGAAAAGTTTAAATTTAAGTCATTATTAAATATTTAAAGTACGAAGTCTCGTAGTAAAATTTAACTTACTTTTTTACTCTTTTAAAAATAGAGTTCACACTTGATAAAATAGTTATATAATTATTTTTCTAATATTTAGAATTTTAAAATTAATTAAATTTTATGTATTAAATTCTTCCTTATTTGAAATATATAGAAAATATTAATATTTATATATTCATATAATGCATGCATTTAAGTGCTTATGTAAAAGCGAATAATTTTTTACCTTTCAATAAAACGCTATTTCTATAACATTTTTTATTTATTGAAACAAGTATTAGAATAAACTGAAGAAAGAACTACTAGACTAGATCAAATTACATAATCATTTATCTATTTAAAATTCATAATTTTCTGTTTAAATTCTATATTGTTACACAAACACATTTTTTGAATATTATTTATGCTATTTCTATAAATTTGTCCTTATTAATATGAAAGACACGCGCAAAGCACGTACATGTATACTAGTATATATATATATATATATATATAAGTTTACAATAAATTAAATATTGAATAATCAATAATTCATGTATTGTAATCTTTACATAACTAAACCCTACATAAACAATACCTACACAACTAAGCATAACTAATACCTACAGAACTAATATATAAATAACTAAAACCTGCATAAGATAATACATAAATTTCTTCATAACTAATTTACGTATTACTAATACCTGCATGACTCTAACCATAACCAAATGACCCCTTAGTGTATAGGGGTGGATTATTTTGATTCGTCATACATAAAACTTGATGAATATAATTTTTGATGTATACAAAAAGTAATCATTTTAGTCCACATCACTGAATCTAAAAGTTTTCCTCAAAAAGTCAGTAACCTTAACAAAGAAAACATACATACACATTTACTACACCGGCCAAATCTTCCTCCTCACCTTCTTCCACCACCTTATGGTGGTTTTCTTCGGGGAAGGATTTAGGTGAGAGTATAGAGATTCATTCGAATTTCCCTTCGTCAAAGAATTACATTATATATGTATGATTAAATTTGAATTTTATGGCTATATATTACAAAATGAACTTTCTTGACATAGTTGAAAATTTAGCTCAATGGTCAAGGAGGTCAAATATTAACTAAGATTTCAGATTAATTTTTACTCGCCTATTTTTCAAGCATTGTTTACTTTCTTTGGAAAACTTGGTAATATCGTGCTCTCAATAATTTCATCTTTAAATCATTTAAATAATTTCAGCTTCAATCATTTAAATATCAAAATTGATGTTGTTGAGCAATTTTATTTTTTTAATTCTTGAGCATAGAATATGTAGTATAATATTAGTAATTCAATTTCTAAAATATTGGCGATTTTTAAAATAGTATATAACTAAAGGGGCACTAATCCAGAAAGAAAAGAATAAAAACTTTAAGATAAAGTAGAACACTTTAAAGTAAAAGGAAAAAAAAGCACAAAACTTTTAAGAAGGGCTCGATGGAGCAGGACAAAAATAGAAAAAAATATTAAACGGGGCATCAAAAGGTGAGTTAAAATTTAGCGGGTTAAGGTTAGTCTTGTCTTTCATTGCTCCATTTTGTTTTTCATTAAGGGTCTGTTTGGAAAGTCATCTGGTAATTGAATTTGAGTGTAATTGAGTGTAATTATACAGTTTGGTCAAGTAATTACATGGTCAATAGGGAATTGAGTGTATTGAGAGGGTGTAATTACACTCTCCAATTTCTAGGGGGATGTGAGAATTGCAGGTAATTACATGGTGTAATTACGATGTTACTTTTTAATTTATTCATTTTTGTTATTATTTTAATTTATTTTCTTTATTTCTTTATTTTAATTTCTAGTTTATTTTTATTATTTTTAAAATATTTTCTTATTTTATATTATTATCTTTTATTTCCTTTCTTCTCATTTTTCGACCTTTACTTCTTGTGATTCTATGTAATTGCTCGTATTTATTATTATTATTATTATTTTTTAAAAAAATACATTATTATTCTAATTTTTAAATTAACATAGAATTTCATTATTTAATTATGTTATAGATTTGTTTTCATTTTCTTTTGAATTATATCTACTTAAGTTATATTGAAACTTATTTTAAGTTATGTTGAAATTTGACATAAGAGTATTATGTTTTTTTTTGAATTTATATTATATTTTAGATTATATTTCCGGTTCTAATTTATTTGTTTTGGTAGTATTGACTTGTTATTTTACATGTCATTCATTTTTTAGTTAATAATATTAATATATTTTCGAACACGCATTCTATGATGTTCTGAAAAAATATGAATTTTAGTTTTATAATTAATTAAATTAAAATATTTTAATTTAAAAATATGTATCTATTATTTTTTAGTCATATTAGTTATAAATATATATTTATTAATTATTATATTTTTTAGAGAAAATATGTATCTTAAATACCTAATTCAATATCATTTATAAAGACATATATTTGTCAAATATTAATTTTTAATAGTAACTTTTATTTTTTAAAAATTAATCTAACTATTATTATTTTAATCATATTAGTTAAAAATATATATTTATTAATTATTTTATTTTTTAGAGATAGTATGTATCTTAAATACCTAATTTAATATTATTTATAAAGACATATATTTGTCAAATATTAATTTTTGATAATTAACTTTTATTCTTAAAAATTAATCTAACTATTATATTTTCAATCATATTAGTTAAAAATATGTAATTTATTAATTATTTTATTATTTAGAGATAATATGTATCTTAAATACCTAACTTAATATCATTTATAAAGACGTATATTTGTTAAATATTAATTTCTGATAATTAATTTTTATTTTTAAAAATTAATTTAATTGTGTAATTACATTTGTGCAACCAAACAATACACTTGTAATTACATCATGGCAAATAAAATGTCATCGTAATTATTAGGTTGTGTAATTACTACCCTAGTAATTACACCACTTTCAATTACACAGTGACTTTTCAAAATAGACCCTAAATTTTTGCATGTTTACTTCTTTATATTTTGAACCCTCTTAATAAAAATTCTACCTCCGCTAGGAATAGCAATGAGCAGTGCAGATGTGGGACAACGCGGGTTTAAACTAATATGGGGCAGAATAGGTTTCAATCAGTGCGGGTATAATGCGGGAGCGGGGCAGGTTGAACCAACTTTTAAAATTTAAAAGTATAAAAATATTAGAATTACTATTAAAAAGAAAAAAAAATTAAAAATCGTGACTACGAAAAAAAAGAACCTTTATAAAAATTTCCTATCATCAAAAAGGAAAAAGGAAAAGAAAAAATTCCAAATTAAAAAGATAAGCAAACTTTCGTGGACTTTTTTTTTAAATTAAGATTTTTAAACACTATAATAGAGTTATGCCACAAGTAGAAACTCCTAATATAATAAAATAAGGTAAAAATTTTAGTGACTTTCAAAAAGGAAAAAAATGCGGCGATTTTCTTTTATTTTTTTAAGATTTACACCACAAATAGAGTTGTGTCATAAATAGAAAATCTAATATTATAAAATAAAATGATGAAAATAATTATAAATAATAAGTGTATAAAAATAGTAAATGACAATTTCGTCTATTGCGTGTCTTTTAATAAAGGGCAAAAAGTTCAATCAATATTTCTAAGGGCCTTCACACTTTTAATATAATATATATAAAAATATAGATATAGATATAGATAAATAATAAAAATAAAAATTAACCTCGCACGTGTCCCTCATATTAATAAGAGCAAATTTATAAAATAACATAAGTAATATTTAAAAGATGTGTTTGTGTAACAATATAAAAATTTAGAAAGAAAATTATGAATTTTAAATTGATAATTGACTATGTTTAAGAATTTGATCCTGAACTATAGTTGTCATTGAGTCCGTGATGTAATGGATCTTGTCTTATTATAAATATTTTTTTCACTTTTCAATATAATTATTGAAATGTATAGCATGAACTTTTGTGTCCTGTAAAAGTTAAACTTTAATGATAAAAAAAATATAAAATATAATAAAAATAGATAAGAACTCAAACACATATGTAAAAATATAAAACAGAAATGTAATATAAAAAAGAATTATTACCTCTTCGTTAACTCATGTTATATTCATTCATGTACCTTCCTTTGTTCTTTTCTTATACTTTTTGTTAATCAAGCGCTAATTACTAAGACTTTTATTATTCAATAAGAATTATATCGCCTTAAGTAGTTACCTAGTACAATTTCGTTCAAGAAATCCTTTTCAGATTCTATTGTGAGATTATCTAAAACAAATTGTGCACAAGAGTTATAATTATAATAATTTATAATTTTATAAAAAAAATTATTTTATGAGATGAAGAGATAATCTAAATAGATGAAACTTGTGAATGTATGAGTAGATGAAGAATGTCAGTGACAAATAACACAAATTTTAAATCACATAATACTAATATAAGACTCAATTAAAGGAGATAATATAATAGCATTAGTAAACTCAACTAAAAAAGATAATCTAAGTTAAAATATAAACAACTTGATTTGACATAGTAATTGTTACTGTTTTTTCAAGTTCACAACATAAAAAGTTATTCATAATATGAAGAAAAAAAGAAGAAAATAGATTAACACGAAAACATATAAAGTTGGAGATTGAATTAAAGATGTTGATGTAGAAGAGATGATGAATTAAATTGTGCAATTATAAATCATTTTACAAACGTGGGTGAATTTATAAAAAAAAATTGAAAGTACAAAATATTAGAGCATTACTATAAAAAATGAAAAAAAATTATCAAAAGGGAAAAAAAGAACTTTTTGTTACTATGAGAAAGGAAAAAATTAATATAAAAAATAAAAAATAAAAATCTATACAAATTTCGTACGGTTGAAAGGGGGAAAAGAACCTTTTCAAATCATAAAGGAAAGAACTTTCCGTGAAAGATTTTATTTTTTAAAAGATATACACTATGAATATAATTATACCAGAAGTATAAAATTTAATATAATAAAATAAGATAGAAAAAAATTATGAATATTAAAAAAAAAATTGGATGAGTTTTTTTTTTTTTTAAATTTAGACCATAAATAGAGTTATGCGACAAATAAAAAGTCTAACATGATAAAATAAGATGATTGAATACTTAAAAATAATCATATTAAATAATAATTGTGTAAAATAGTAAATGACAATTTTGTCTATTATGATATTTTTTAATGAAGGAAAAAAAATTCAATCAATACTTTAAAGGACCTTCACACTTTTAATATAGTGTGTGTGCGCATATATATATATATAATTTACAAAGAACGAAATAAGTAAACAATTAGTAAAATTCTATTGTATAATTGAATATTTTTTTTAAACAAGTAAAAGAAAGTGGAGGTGTAAATATAAACCGAATAACAAGACTACTGCTTCACTGTATTATTAAGTATATTATTAAAAATAAAAGGTGTACACTCAATAAAAAAATGTAACTAATTCTTGGTAACTGTACGCAAAAGAAAGTGATAAATTTAAAAAAGATTTTAAAAGGTAATTGATAAATTATTTTTTTTAGATTTATATCATAAATAGAGTTATGCGACAAATAAAAAATCTAACACGATAAAATAAGATGATTGAATAATTAAAAATAATCATATTAAATAATAATTGTGTAAAAATAGTAAATGACAATTTTGTCTATTACAATACTTTTAAATGAAGGGTAAAAAATTGAATCAATATCTTTAAGAACCTTCACACTTTTAATATAGTATGTATATATATATATATATATATATATATAAATATGATTTACAAAGAAAGAAATAAGTAAACAAATAGTATAAAATTCTATTGTATAATTGAATATATTTTTTTAAACAAGAAAAGAAAGTGGAGGTGTAAATATATACCGAATAACAAGACTACTTCTTCTACTGTATTTTAAAGTATATTATTAAAAATAAAAGGAGTACACTCAATAGAAAAATATAACTAATTCTGGGTAAATGTACATTAAAAAAAGTGATAAATTTAAAAAAAAGTATCGAATTTGAAAAGATTTTAAAAGTAAATTGATAGGAGTAAATGTATAATTTTATTATTTCAATCAATGAATAATTAATATTCACATAACTTATTCAATTTTTTACTCCGCATAAAATTATATGTAAATTTCCTCGTAAATTATGTGAGTTAATCATATAAAATTACTAAAACATAATTAAATATAATATAAAATTATTAAATAAATAATTTTTTATACGATATTTAAAGCATATCAATATATAAAATTAATATATAAATAATTTTATTTTATTAAAAAATTAAATAATATATAAAATTAATATATGAATAAAGAAGTTATTCTGGTATTAACTCGGGCCTTATCAATAATCAAACGGCGGCCGAAGTCTTTTTGATCATTTTCTCGCGAATACAACATATTTTCACAAGGAAAAAAGGGTAGAGTAATGGAGTAACTGGGAAACACTCAACAGTCGACACTCTAAAGCAGTTCCGACTCTTCACCATGTTCGATCACCTCCAACGTCTCCCAGTCCTCTTCCTCCTACTCCTCTCACTCTCATTCTCCACCATCTCTGCCGCCGAATCTCTCAAAGAAAACAAGGAATCAGACGCACCCATTTCCCGTTTCCAACAATACCTCAGAATCAACACTGCCCACCCTAACCCAAACTACACTGCTGCAATCAACTACCTCACCAACTTCGCCAATTCCATTCCGAATCTCCACGCCAAAGTCGTTCACCTCACCCCCACTAAACCCCTCCTCCTACTAACCTGGCCAGGTTCGAATCCTTCAATTCCCTCCATTCTTTTCAACTCCCATCTTGATTCAGTCCCTGCTGAGCCAGAAAAATGGTCCCACCCACCTTTTGCCGCTCACAAGACTTCCGATGGAAGAATCTTTGCACGGGGAGCCCAGGACGATAAGTGTGTTGGTATGCAGTATTTGGAGGCAATCAAAGCGATTCAAAACAGTGATCCAAACTTTTTACCTTTGAGAAATATTCATATTCTGTATGTGCCTGATGAGGAGGTTGGTGGGTTTGATGGGATGGAGAAGTTTGTGGAGTTTAAAGAATTTGAAGAGTTAAATGTTGGGTTTGTGATGGATGAGGGACAGGCTTCGACTAATGATGAGTTTAGGGTGTTTTATGCTGATAGGACTCCTTGGCATATGGTGATTAAGGCTGTTGGAACGCCTGGCCATGGCTCTAAATTGTATGATAATACTGCTATGGAGAACTTGATGAAGAGTATTGAGGTTATTACTAAGTTTAGGGAGTCTAAGTTTGATATCGTCAAGGCTGGACTGGCTGCTAATTCTGAGGTCATCTCAGTGAACCCAGTGTTTCTCAAGGCTGGAACTCCTTCCCCAACTGTGAGTTTTGAGTTTTCGATTGAACTCAATCTTTTGAGTTCTAGTATTGTTTTTCCAGCAGTAGTTGAACTATTGAAGGGGGCTATTTGGGAAATGATATTGTAGCAATTCGGAATTTTCAATTTGGTCAACCTGAATGGTTATCATTTCTCTTTCCCATTCAACTGGGAAATATGTGATGCCAATAATACTTCCTTACTGATTAGAATATCAGATTGTCTTTTGCTTAAAAAGTTATTAGCGTTTTGCTCCAAGGTTCTTAAAGTATATTGAAGTATGATCAAAAGAAACCTACCAATCGGGAATAACATTTAAGGTTAGGTAACAAATTATGAACTTGTTCCTGTTTAATTAATGGCTTTCTATCTATTAGGTAACGTTGATTGATGGTGTATTGGGTTATTTTCTTTTTAGTATATGGTTGTGCTTTATGATTTATGGGGGCTCTTGATTTGCTTGCATAGGGATTTGTAATGAACATGCAACCTTCGGAGGCTGAGGCAGGATTTGATATTAGGATGCCGCCAACGGCTGACCCACAACTTATGAGGAAGATAATTGAAGAGCAATGGGCACCAACTTGGAGGAATATGACGTGTGAGGTGAATAGTTGCTTTTCTTTATGTTGTTATTTTGCACAGCTTAGCGTATCTTTCCACTATTATTTTATGATTTTTCTGAAGATTCATTGAGAATCTCCTTCTAACCTTTCTTGTAGTACATTATTAACATATCTGAGATTTGGAAGGTACAACTGTTTCTAGGCATAGTTTAGATGCTTTTAGATTAAACTGATGGTGCATTTTATTAGCTTTCCAGAACTGTTCAGAGAATTTTGAGGTATATCAATGGTATACTGAAATATTTGGATCACTGTTTAAAGTAAGTTGGAAATATCAGAAAATAGGTTTCTGGTGTGGAATTCGCTAACATTTGACTTGTGCATTTAAAAAGAAAAGGTTACAGGTAAGCCAAAATTACTTGTTGAAATAGTAAGCCTCTTAGCCATGTTGGCTTACTTATACTGATGATTAGATTGTGGCATTGGGTAATCATCTCTCGATAAAAGCATAATCAATAGGAGCTGGCTATGCTTAATATGCTTCTAAGCCATGAGAATTGATGGAATCTGCCACTCCCCGACATTGAAGTTTTCCGTGCTTTGAGGAGAACTCATGTTGAGTGGTGGCCTTGGTAGGTCTTGGACAGCTTGGTAACTGAAGTTGGCCAAAAATTATTTTTCTTGTTGTCTTGTCGCCTTGAGCTCCTACTCTCGAGCAAAATGGATTTCTACTTTACCAATATGTTCGGGAACTGGTTCATTATGTTATTAATCAAAATAGAAAATCTGACTGTGCTTATGCAAAATTTTATCCATCTAATCCATTTGCCTCCAAACCCCATATTCTGCAAAATTCCAAGTAAAAAGTTTCAGTTTAAATTATCATATGCTTTTTCAATATCTAACTTACACATGATGCCTGAAGCATTTTCCTTTAATTTGTAATCATCACACTCAGTAGCAATGAGAACATCAGTAATTTGTCTTCTCCTCAAAAAGGCCATTTGTTGTATGTCTACTAGCTTGTGCATCACCTTCTTCAATCTTCCAGTTAGAATCTTGGATATTAATTTGTATACACTCCTTATTGAGCTGATGGGTTTGAAATCCCTTAGCTCCTTAGCGCCATTCTTCTTAAGAATCAAAGCCACATAGGTGACATTAAACCTCTTTTCAAAGAATTCAGGGAAATGAAAGTTGACAGTTGCCATGGCATCAAACTTGATTCTCTCCTAGCACTTGACAAAAAAACCCATAATATAATCATCAGGGCCAAGAGCTTTATCCACTGCACATAATTTTAATCCTTCCAATACCTCCCTCTCTTCAAAAGGTTTCTGCATCTCCTATTTTTCCTCTTGAGTTGATAGTAGGTTCAAGGTTCATGTTATTGGCTTGTCTCCATTTCGCAGTCTCAGAATAAAGATTTTGATAAAAGGAAATGACATTCCTTTTAATATCGGCTGCCTCCTCAATTTCCTTCCCCTTAACTACCAGTTTGTCAATATGATTAGTTCTCCCACAGGCATTTGCGATTCTCTGAAAAAACTTAGTGTTTTTATGCCCATGTTTTATCCGCTAAGTTTTGGATCTTTGTCTCCAAGCTATCTCTTCCACTGTTTATTCTTCAAATTCCATACAAAGATTTGCTTTGTGGATGGCCTTTTTTCTTCATTTAGATTTCTATGTTGTTGAATAAAGTCCAAGTTTGCATTGTGGCTAAGTATCATATTCTTTCTAGCCTCCAGATTCCTATAGGTGCTAGCACTCCAGTCCTTTAGCTTACTTTTTAGAGCTTTTAGCTTATTAGCTAAAATATACTCTGGCTTTCCTTCAATGTCAAAGGAAGCCCACCAATCTAACAAGCTAAAATATACTCTGGCTTTCCTTCAATGTCAAAGGAAGCCCACCAATCTTTTACCCTTTCAGTGAAGCCCTCAGTCTCCATCCACCAATTTTCAAACTTGAAGTAGGATTTGTTATGTTCCCATCTGCTACTCTGCAACACAATTAGAGTGTGATCAGAAATAATTCTTGGAAGAATCTCTTGTTTGATATTGCTAAACATATCATACCCTGAAGAATAGAAAAATCTATCAATTTTGGAGGAAGTTTTCAGATTGTTTCCCTTGGTTCAAGTGTAACTTCCCCCTTCCAAATGAGGATCAATTAACTCCATATCTCCAACAAAATCAGAAAACTCATTCATATATATATATATATAGAAGTTCTAGCACAGTTCCTTTCTCTGATGCAAGTTTGACAATATTGAAATCTCCCCTGCTACTCATGGCCCTGAAAAAAGACCCCTTGTAGCCCCAATCTCCCACCAAACTTCTCATCTCTTCTTATTGCAATTTGGGCATGGACCCATGTCAGGTACCACTTGAAATCCCTAAGTTTAGACCTGAAGCTAGTCGACTTCTGCAACCTCCCATTCCCATATTTTACTGTCCCACAACATTATAATTCCTTTCCTAGTGCCATTAGCCTCCAATTGCCCATATCTGACTTCCCTATTCCCCCATAACTGCTTGATTATCTCCCCTTTATTTCCTTCCAGTTTAGTTTCTTGGAAACAAAATACATCAACTTCAGTGTTATCAAAAGCAAAAAACGCAAAAAAGCTTTATGGTTCGTTGGGAGTTTAAGCGCAAATAAATCGTAGGCTTTAATGAAAAAGGCATAAAGAGAGAAAAAATACAAATATTTATGTTAGTCCAAGAATAATAATTATAAGCATGAATGACAAATATATGAACAAAGAAATTGAAATAATTACGCTAAAGTGAAATATCAATTGTTTATGTCGCCTCTTTAGAAAAGGCTCATTGGCAAGGAAAAGTATGCCTTAGAACCTTGATGACGACACTTAAGCACACATTAAGTGAGACAAAGTGCCCAACATGTTTTGAGCCATGCTTCAGGGCTTAAACGCGCCTTTGACAACACCGATCAGCTTTCCATTTTAAAAATAAACTATTATCCTCCTCCTCTTGTCCCTACAATTTAAACTCCTCACATTCCAAGGTACTATTTTAACATTCATCATAATCCAATTATTTATTCCTTTCCCTGGGTTCTTCCCCCTATGCTCTGGAACTTCATGTCAATTGCCAGACCCTTCACTTCTTGTAAGCCTTTTATTCTAGGGTTGCCGTCACTCCTGATGCAGGTTCCTTCACCTTTAAGTATCTTTTACTATGAATCGTCATGAGTTATGCCATCTTCTTTTCACATCCTTGGAAATCAACCCTAAATTGCTTGCTCATTTTTTATTTTATACTAATGAACCCATATTGGTGCATCCATCTCATCATTGGTCTCTTCTAGTTGATGTTGAATATTCAAGGGTTCAGTATCTTTGATATTCCAATCATTAGCTTTAGCACTCCGTTAATTGCATGTCTTGTTTGCCTCGAATGCTATCTCGTTGAGTTCCTTCCCCTTCAATGTTTGTCATAGCATCTTCTTATTCCCCTTTTTCTGACCTCATCTTATCGATCAATTTTAATTGTTGTTTTTTTTTGGATTTGGGTCGACAATTCCCTAGAGTCGCTATCAAATAATTCCCGTCAAGACAATTTGCTTCTACTTCTGCGAGCATTAGCTCTTCTTGTGTATTACGCACGACATTGAATTGGTTAGAAATAAGGATGTGGGCCTCAGTAAATAAAACTAGGCCCGCTTATAAAGTCTGCTCTTTTATATTTAAATTTTCATCTCTCTTGGCCCAAAACAGGACACATAACTTGTGTAGTAGATTTCCTTTCAACATCACGTGCTATTAGGCTCACAATACCTTTTCCATTTGAACAAAATACGAGGTTAGAGCAACCCACGTGGTCATATCCTTTTATGAAAGAGCTTTGTATCCTATTTTCCTATGTATAGTGTTTCTTTGTCCAAAGGTCCAAAGTTTCCCTGTTTCTCCTCCATTAGAGACCACTATGGTTTGTGTTTTGCACCAAATGGGAATGTCGAAGGTGAGACCCCTTTCTGTTATCCTCACCTCCTTGGAATTGAATCTCTATCTTTGTTGATCCTTATTCTTGCCCATTTCAGGTGTTTTCTTAAAGAGATTTCCTCTATTTTCGGCCATCCTCCACAGTAATTTTCAATGGCTTTGGAAAACTTCTCTGTCCACATATGAAGTGGTAAACTCATTGCTCCAATCCATGTCGAAGTGTTCCAACGAGTACAACACTTGGCGATCGGAGACCACCACTTCAAGTGAATCTTTAGATGCTTGCATTTCCACTCCCCTTGTAAAATGTATTCACCTATGTGCTTGTTTGGAAATTCAAATAAGAAAGAACAACCACTCATTTTGTAAATAGTAATACCAAAGGCGTTTTTTCCTAGAGTTTGAAGCCCATCTCCGTATAACTGCTAAAGCTGGTGAAAGAGTTGGTTTGGTTTTTTGTGAGGCCTAATCCATGTGGAAGAAAATTTCATGTGCCAATTTACTTGGCTAAGAAATGAACTTGGAGAGCGAGCAAAATTTGTAGAGGACAAATTTTATATTTATTTTTCTTTTTCTTGTTTTGTTCTTGGAGCCCAACTTTGGTAAAAGGATGACCATTCTTCATTGTAAAATCGTCCCAAAAATCATAGGAAAATACATCGTAAAAGTAGAGAGTTGAGAGAGCAATTCTTTTAGGTGTATTTGGGATCTCTTCCGTTTCTTTGTTAATAATATAAAGACAGTTGTTCTCTGGTGGATGTAGGATCATTCTGATCCAGACCACGTTAAATCTTGTGTTCTTCCTTGTTCTTTTTTTCACGTTTCGGCTAACAATTGGTATCAGAGCCAAGGTTCTGTCTGAGTATGCTTAATGGTTGCAAGACAGTCTGAAGTTCCACATCAGAAAATAATTACTTTGGTTTTCTGTATTTCCAAATACTATCTGTAGTAGAAGAGGAAAAGCAAGTAACATGAGTTCCATGAAGTTTTAAATTGATAGATTTAGTGGGCGCAACAACTTCAATATTCGGAAGATCCAGATAATGGCGTTAATGCGAAGGAAAGGTTCAATCCATGCTATTGACGGAAAGTATCCCGATGGCACATCGGATTTCGACAAAGAGAAAATTGAAGAGGATGCATTAAGTGTAATCCAACTATCACTTGCACCTAATATGCTCTGTGAAGTGAATACGAGTACCGTGGAGACGGCCAAACAGTTATGGGATAAGTTGCAAGGGCTTTACCAGGACCGATCAGTGACACCAAGGATGTTGTTACAACGACATCTTCACACATTTAAGATGGAGTCAGGTACTTTGTTGCAAGACCATCTAGATGCGTTCAATAAACTTGTCATGGACTTACAGATTGCCGAAATTGAAAAGAATGAGGAGACGCTTGCATGATGCTATTTTCATTGACTTCAAAATATCTTGATATCGAGAATTCAATGATGTATAGCAAAGAGCCTATTACCCTTGAGCAAGTGTGGCAAACACGTAACTCTTGTGATGTGCGGAGGCATTTTGAGGGAGATAAAAATGATGAAGCTAGTGGGCTCTTTGTGAGAGGCCGGACTAGTGAACAAGGAAGGAGCAAATCAATGCACAGATCAAAATCTCGTGTGAACAAGCAGAATGCGGAGTGTTGTGGCTGTCACAAGAAGGGGCACTTTGAATGAGATTGCCCTATGTCAAAGTCCAAAGAAAAGGCGAGTGCATCCATTGTTGAATAGGTCCATGATTTTGATAATGAATATGTACTAACAACATCATGCAATAGTGGAGTCTATGGCAGCAAATGGGTGTTAGACTCTGGTTGTACTCTGCATATGACATTCCAAAGAGATTGGTTCGGCAGCTATGAGAAAAGTGGAGGAACCCTAGTAATCGACAATAATGCAACTTGTAAGATAGTTGGCATTGGCTCAGTCCGAGTTCGCTGCCATGATGGAATTGTGAGGACTATTACAGAAGTCTGATATGTTCCTGATTTGAAGAAGAATTTGATCTCCCTGGGTACTCTAAATAAAAAAGGCTACAAGTACATGAGTGAAGGAGGAACTATGAAGGTGACTAAAGGTTCTTTAGTCATGTTGAAAGCCAAGCTGGAGGATGGCCTTTACACACTGGCAGGAAGCACCATTGTTGGCTCTGTTAATGCATCCACAGTGCAGTTATCTAATGATGATAAGGCAAGATTGTGGCATATGAGACTAGGTCATGAGCTCACGAGGACTAGAGGTGCTTAGCAACCGTAACCTTTTGAATGGTGAGAAGATCAATACACTTGAATTTTGTGACCACTGCGTTCTAGGTAAGCAGTAGAAGGTCAGCACTTGCAAGCACAAGACGGGAAGCGTGCTAGATTATATCCATTCAGATTTATGGGGTCCCTTTAAGCTTCCATCGAAGGGAGGAAAGAGGTATCTTCTCACATTCATTGATGATTTTCATGAAAGGTTTGGTGCGTTTCTTAAAGGCAAAAAGTGACGCTTTTGAAGCATTTAAAGAGTGGAAGATTTTGGTTGAGAATCAAATGGAGCGAAAAATCAAGTATCACAGACAATGGCTTGGAGTTTTGCAGTAAAGAGTTTAATGATTTTTGCAAGGCTCATGGGATCGCAAGACATAGGACGGTCAGGCACACACAGAATGGAGCTGTCGAAAGGACGAACAAAACTCTTCTTGAAAAGGCTCGTTGTATGCTCCTACAAGCCAAAATATCCAATGTATTTTGGGCTGAAGCAGTTCACACTGCTTCTCATATTATCAATCGATCTCCAGCATCAGCAATTGAATTTAAGACTCCGAATGAGGTATGGTCAGGTGAACCCTCTAACTATTTATACTTGCAAGTATTTGGGTGTCCAACTTATTATCATGTTAATGAAGGAAAGCTTGAACCTAGGGCTAAGAAGGCCATATTCGTAGGGTATATGGATGGAGCAAAAGGGTACAAGCTTTGGTGTTTTTATTTACTCAAATTTGTTTTTAGCAGAGATGTTACCTTTGATGAATCCTTTATACTTGATCCTCAAAAAGTTTCTGTGGAGTTGTCAAGAAATGAGAACGAGCAGGTGGAGCTTTCGGTGGAGCTTACCAAGGAAAAGGATCAAGAGATTCAAGTTGATGAGTCAAAAGATGCAGATCTTGAAGAACTTATTGTCAGTGAACCATACACAATTGCGAAGGGAAGGGACAAGAAGCAGATACGGAGACTGGAACACCTTATAAAGCAAGAAAATCTGATTGCATATGCGTTCGTAGCTGCAGAAGAAGAGATTAAGGATCTTGAGCGCTCCTCGTATGTTGAAGCAACTTCTTGCAAGGATGCTGCACAATGGCGGTTAGCCATGACGGAAGAGATCGAGTCTCTTTACAAGAATTAGACACGGGTCTTAGTTGAAAGGCCAAAAGGGAAGAGGATAGTTGGACACAAATGGGTCTGCAGAAAGAAAGAGGGAATTCCAGAAGTGGAAGATGCTAGGTTCAAGGCAAGATTGGTTGCAAAGGGTTTTAGTCAGAAGGAGGGAATTGACTACAATGAGATCTTCTCTCCAGTCGTGAAACATAGCTCAATTTGCGTGCTACTAACATTGGTTGCACAATTTGACTTGGAGCTTCAACAGCTTGATGTCAAAAATGCTTTCTTACATGGTTATCTAGAAGAGACAATCTATGTGGATCAACCTGAAGGTTTCCTAGATGAGGGAAAAGAAGATTATGTATGCTAACTGAAGAAGTCTTTGTATGGTTTGAAGCAATCCCCTAGACAGTGGTACAAGAGGTTTGATGCATTCATGACTACACATGGATTCTCAAGGAGTGCATTTGATAGTTGTGTGTATCACAAGATGTCTGGTAACTCAATGATTTATTTATTGTTGTATGTTGATGATATGCTTATTGCTGCTAACAACATCACAGAGATAAATGCTTTAAAGAAACTGTTGAGGAAGGAATTTGACATGAAGGATTTGGGAGCTGCAAAGAAAATCCTTGGAATGGAGATTTCAAGAGAAGACGGTGTTGTACATCTTTCTCAAAAGAGGTACATCAAAAAGGTTCTCGAGAGATTCAATATGCATATGAGCAAGCCCTTAAGTACATAATTAGCTCCTCATTTTAAACTTTCAGAGTTACAAATGCCTCAGTCTGAGGATGAGGTGGAGCATATGTCAAAGGTCCCTTATGCTAGTGCAGTTGGTAGCATTATGTATGCTGTGGTGTGCGCCCAGATATTGCTCAATCTGTAAGTGTGGTAAGCAGGTACATGATTAACCCATGAAAGAGGCATTAGGAAGCTGTATCTCAAAGGAGCTTCTGATGTTGGCCTAACCTTTTGAGAAAGTGATAAAGATATTTCAGTTCTCGGTTATGTGGATTTTGATTATGAAGGGGATCTTGACAGAAGGAGGTCCACAATTGGATACATCTTTAATCTCGTTGGCAGTGCCGATTGTTGGAAATCGACTTTACAGTCGATTGTTAGTCTGTCTATAACAAAGGTCGAATATATGGCAGCAACGGAGGTAGTGAAAGAAGCTATCTGGTTGAAAGGTTTGGTGGTAGAGTTGAGTTTTGTTCAGTTGGAATCAACTCTTAGATGTGATAGTCATAGTTTTATTCATTTGATTAATAATTACAGATTTCATGAGCGCACCAAAACATTGATGTCAGATTCCATTTTATTCGAGTTGTCATTGAAGAGGGTGCTATCAAGGTCGTGAAGGTTATCACAGACGATAATGCTGTAGACATGTTGACCAAGATAGTCCCACTCGCCAAGTTTGCACATTGTAAGGACTTAGCTAGAATACGTATAACTGATGCAACTCTGGGAGAACAATTGCTAGGTGGAGATATTATGTTTAACAAAGGTTTGGTTCTTCTTGTTTCTTACAACGGGATTGCCCAAGTAAGCTTAGAAGTTTTGGCCGGAGTTGTTCATACGCATGCTCGGAACGCAAACCAAGGTGGAGACTGAAAGAGTTGGTTTGGTTTTTGTGAGGCCTAATCCATGTGGAAGAAAATTCCACGTGCCAATTTATTTGGCTAGAAATGAACTTGGAAACAAGCAAAATTTGTAGAGGATGAATTTTATATTTATTTTTTCTTTTCTTATTTTGTGCTTGGAGCCCAAGTTTGGTCATTTATAAAAGGATGATCATTGTTCATTGTAAAATCATTCCAAAAATCATTGGAAAATACATTGTAAGAGTAGAAAGTTGAGAGAGCAATTCTCTTTAAGTGTATTTTGGATCTTTCCCTTTTCTTTGTTAATGATATAAAGGCAATAGTTCTCTGGTGGATGTAGAATCATTCTGATCCGAAACACGTTAAATCTTGTGTTCTTCCTTGTTCTTTCTTTCACGTTTCCGCTAACAGTTGGTTTATCCATGGAGTCTACATTGAATCTTCCAACAACACATCTTCTTGATAGTCCATTTTCATGATTTGTTGCGCCTCTAGAAGTGCAAATAGTTTCATTTATGGTGTTGATTCAAAGTTTAGAAGATTCCTTTGTCTGCCATTTGTTAGCCTCGCCTGATTCAACATAAGGGATCTTCGGGTCCACCTTCTTAGGAATGTTTGTAATAAAAGCTTCTTTGTATTCTTTAATGATTTGTCAACCTTAAAAGTAATGTCACCTCTTCCAGCATTGAATGTAACCTCTGAAATAATAATGATAGATCTGTTTCCTCCTTGTACCGTCACTATACTTGTAAATCTTCCAAACTTGTTCTGTTTTCTTGAAAAAAATAAGGTTGCCTGTTGTTCATTTAATTTCCATTTTCTTGTATGTGTACCAAAATCTTTTGATGCCTCTCGTAACACGAAAACCAACCATTCCATGAATTTCTGGCTTAAAGTGGTTCTTCGCATTAGATTTCTGCTTTTTTCTATCCATTCAAACAAAAGTTTCTCTCTAGCGATTAGCCTGGTGATGTCATACAACTTGAATCCGACTACAAAATAGATCCTATTTTCCCCTCCTTTGAGATGAAGACTCCTACTCAATAAGTTTTGCTTTTTACCTAAGTAAACACAACAAAGAAAGCACCATAAGGGAAGACATGCAGTGATGTGGCCGTGGAAGATGGTTTCTTGCTGACACAAACTTTATTCCTAGCTTAATTATAGGAGTTAATTGATTCTAGAATATTGTAATTGATCGTGTAATTATTATCTTTTCTTTTTTAGTCTTATGACTCATTGTATAAGTATCCATTGTCATTGGGTGTAAAATTATCAAGAAATACAAAAAAGACTTCTTTTTCTTGAAATCTTCATGGTATTAGAGAGCCATTACTACTTTTAGAGGTGAGTTTTGTCCCTCGCAGCACTAGAGTTCTTCTTCCTCATAAGAAGGTTGCATTCTCTCGCGTATAAAGTTGTTGATGTCTAAACAATACCACCACAAGGTCCAGCTAACAATGACAACCAAACCCCAACCAGACGTTGAAAACCACCTCAGACATGCCCTCATGCGCTAGAAGTTCTGGCTTCGGTGACGCGTCACTGTCATGCGCTAGTGCGTGAGACCTTTTCTGACGATTTTTTCCGGATCTCTTCTTGCTTGGCTGTCGTCAACTTATTGCAACCCTAACCCAGTGTTTTGACAGGCACTTGCGTGAGGTGAGGCGGAGCAGGGACCTAGAGCTTTTTCTCTTAGAGGTGCGGCGTTTTTGGAAAGTGGTGGAGAAGCGTCAAGGCAACTAGAAGTGGTGAGAAGTGGTGCCTTTAAAAGCTAGGGTTTTCATGTACTTCCTTCTTCGTCTTTCTTTTCTCTTTCTTTCCTCTTTCTTTTCTTTCTCTTTTTTTCAGCAATGATTCTTTCCGGCTGTTTCTGGTATTTCCTTTGTTTTGTGTTTTTCTTTCGGCAGCAAGTTTGGCGTCCTCTATTTTTCTCAGTTTTTTTCTCGTCCTTTGTTTTCTCCTCTGTGTTTGGAGTATTTTTGCTCAGTTTTCAGTTGTCTTTTACATGCATTTCTTTTTTAGTTTTAGCGTACAAGTGGTTGCATAATAACTTAATTATTTTTGTATGTAAACAATATATTGACATCATCTGATGATAGCAATTTTTTTTTGGTATTAAAATTGGTGCTTCACTCCAAAAAGGCGAGTTCTTTGTTTCTCATTTCTCGCCTCCGTTAAGCGGGCCTCCTCGTTTTATGTCGCCTCTCGCTCTCCAAAACACTGCCTTACTCGTATTATTTCATGTACCTTCAACTACTATTTTGTGGCTTCGATGACTTTTCAGGCGATTTTTTCGGTGACTTGTTGTAAATCTACCTCTTCTATATGGTTCTCTGTGTCGTTTTAGTCCACCTTCCGGTAGCTGGTTCAAGTTTGTTACCTTTTCTTTCAGATTCTAGATTTATTTGTTGGATTATCATTTGTCTACTATGGGGATATAAATGTGGTGGTAATAATTCACTTTCACAAATCAGTGCGGTGAAACTAGATGGGGTTGATATGTACCTAGCTTGGTCAAAGGTCTTGCTTGCTTTTTATTAAATATGAAAAAATACTTGGGTATGTCACCTGAGAAAAGAAAGCACCTTCTTTGGCTGACCCTAATTATGGTCAATGGAATTATGATAATTTCTTTGTTATAGCATGACTTCTGGACACTATGCATCCCTGAATTTCTAAGCAATATTTATTGCTTGATACTGCGGAAAAGATTTAAAATTCAACTAGGCACACTTACTCTCGCAAGAGAACTGATTATTATTCCGAGCTAAGTGGGTTATGGCAGGACCGTAGGGGATTGATGACTATAAGGATATCCAAGCATAGCGTATTGATGATGCAGTTCTCGCTCCAGGGAAAGGTCTACTTTTCTCCTGACATGGTCACCTCCAACTAGAAGTCTTTACACATGTGGATTGGGTTGTATCTCTCAATGTCAAAAGATCTACATTAGTTACTGTACAAACGGAGCACTTCTAGGAGAGAACCTGGTCACTTGGAGAAATTAGAAGCAAAGTATAGTTGCTAGATTAAGTGCAGAGGCAAAATATAGAGCTCTATGGTCTAGGGTGTCTGGGAACTTTTGTGGTTACAAAAGCTATTAGAGGAACTGAGATTGTCTGGAAAAAGAAAACTTTCCTTGTATTATGATAACAAGACTGCAATCAGTATAGCTCATAAATCAGCTCGACATGACTGAATAAAACATGTTGAAATTGGTCGACACTTCATCAAGAAAAAGGTTATGAATGGTGTCTTGAGTTTGTTCCATGTGACATCAGAAAAGTAGCTAACTAATGTTTTTACCAAAGGCCTTAACAAATAGACTTCCCATACACTAGTTTGCATGTTGGGCATGTCCAACATTTTTGTACCAACATGAGGGTGAGTGTTGATTAATTGATTGATTATCGATTTCCTAGCTTAACTATTGGAGTTGATTGATTCTAGAATATTGTAATTGGTTGTGTAATTATTGTCTTCCCGTATTTAGTCTTAGGACTCATTATATAAGTAGCCCTTCTCACGGGATGTAAAATTATCAAGAAATACAAAGAAGACTTTTCTTCTTCTTGATATCTCCAGTTTTACTGGAGCCTTCTGCCTCCGGTTCACCAAACTACCCACCTTACACTTTGCTAGAATGTACTCTCTTGATTTTATAGATTGCTTGATCACTTCTATAAAGGATGTGTTTTATCTGTTGAAGTTTTCACACGCCTGTTTCCTACAGTCTCCTAAGTGTGGCTATCTATGCCAATTTCTGGAGCGATAGGAGGGAGAAAAAGGAAGAGGTAATATGATACCTAATGGTCTGTTTGGAAAGTCACTGTGTAATTGGAATTGGTGTAATTACTACCCTAATAATTACACAGCCTAGTAATTTACACAGTATAATAATTTACACAGTATAGTAATTTATACAGTATAGTAATTACGATGACCTGTTTGTTTGCCATGATGTAATTACAAGCGTACTGTTTGGTTTCACAAGTGTAATTACACAATTAGATTGAATTTTTAAAATAAAAGGTAATTATTAAAAATTAATATGTGATAAATATGTGTATATATAAATAATATTAAATTAGGTATTTCAGATACATGTTGACTTTGAAAATATATTAATTAATAAATATATATTTTTAACTAATATAATAGAAAATAATTTGATATGTATTTTTAAATTAATAATATTTTAATTTAATTAATTATAAAAACTAAAATTCATATTTTTTAAGAACATCAAGGAATGCATGTTTGAAAAAATATTAATATTTTAAACCTAATACCATAAAGTTATTCGAATGTTTGACATAAAGTAATCTATCAATTCTAACTAAAAAGTAAATGACATATAATGTGATATTCTACGTTAATTCAAAAAATAGAATAATAATATATTTTTTAAAATAAAAATATAAAATATAAATAAAAAATATGAGCTATTACATAGAATCACAAGAAGTAAAGGTTGGAAAATGAGAAGAAAAGAAATAAAAGATGAATAATATAAAACAAAAAATATTTTGAAAACAAAAAATTAAAATAATAAAAATAAAAAAGAAATTAAAATGAAGAAATAAAGAAAATGAATTAAAAAGGAAGAAATTAAAAAATAACCTTGTAATTACACCTGCAATTCTCACCTCCTCTTAGGTATTGGAGAGTGTAATTACACCCTCCCAATTACACCCAATTCCCTGCTGACCATGTAATTACCTGGCTAAACAAACATGCCAAACTGTGTATTTACACCCAAATTCAATTATCAGGTAGTTTTCCAAACATATCCTAAATATTAATCTGAATTGACATGAATCTGACAATGAACTAGATTTTGACGTGATAATAGGGGAGGCTTACCCTGTACATGTGCTTGTTGGAGGTCGCACGTGCCATGTGGAATTAGTTGAGGTACGTACAAGCTTGCCCCGACACCACAGTTATTAAAAAAAATAATAATAGGGGAAGGTTATAGATGGAGAAGAAATTCCTTCGCCTCGAGTTTCGTCAAATTGTTTGCAGTGTCCTGCCAGCAGATTTTGATTACGTTCAATCTTGGCTTACTCCCTTATACTATAGTATTTCTATTGAGTCCTCAAGATTTGTTGTAGTTTGGGATGATGTAATATTCATAGAGTTGTTCTTGTTTCTTCATCAGTACTTTTGCAGATCCAAAATATTTCGTCTTCAATTCTAATTCTATCAACGAAGATTTCCTTCTTCCCATCCATTCAAACTGGGTGGATGACTCTCCCTCTTTCCCAATGATCTTATATGACTTTTTTCCCAGCTAAGAAAAAGGCTTTCCTTTTCCATCTGATATGGATGTTATACTAGTTTTTAACTATGACACACCACATCGTCATAACTGCTACTATATGATCAATTTAATACTTGGCTTCTACCGATCTGGACCTAAAGATGATAAGTGAAGTGTACCTGCTGTGGGAGACATTTTAAGAAGAGAGGGAGTTTTGAGAAGAGGAGGGTCAGAGAAGTTGAGAAGAAAAAAGGTTTGTGTGGAAATCATAAATTAGGATTAATTTGGCTGGAAATCTAGAGAGAGGTAAGAGCTTATGAATACACATTTAGCTACTATTGTCTGATTCTTGTATTTATGAAGCTGTTTGGTGACTGGAAATTCTCTCTTTAAAGTGAGCTCCATTATACCTTTTTGATCAGTGATATAAAAAGGAGCCGAATAGTGTAATTAAAAGTTTTCCTTTTAGGAACTTGTCGCAATATTCTGACAAATCTGTTTATCAATCGGTCAATCAATCAGCTATGCGTCAATATGAATCCTCTGTAATCAATCCGCTGGACAAATCTATTTATTCAAAACAAACTTTTTTTGGGGGGACAACTCTAAATAGAGAGTATATAAGTTAATTTAGAGTGGAGTCATTATTTCTAATTGATTAATCGGATAGTTTCTTTATGGATTCCTATCCCAACTCTTCGAGATGTGTTTGTGGGTACCCTTGATCATTTTGTCCAAGAAGAGGAGTTCTTCTAATTTTATGAATTTGTCTAGAAGACTCTTTTCTTGAGTTGTATTAAAAAAATTGGATTCTATCATAAGTTGTTCCTGTCAAGAGAAAAAGTGCAGCATCAATAAATCAATGACAAAGTATTTGTAAAAAGGCTCCATTAAGTCCCATATATTTAATTTTGGAGTAGAGACATTATTTCCTATGTAAATAATAGTTGGTTTCATTATTAAGTAGCTGAAGCTTGTTTTTCCCCCATTCCCACTCTTATGTTTAAATCCCAGTTTTGAAGAAGTTTACATTTGGGTTAAATGTGTTATTTGTTTCACTAAACACACAAAAAAGGACTTCTTGTAATGTGGCAGATAACTGAGAAAGGATTCCTAAGGGACAACATGGGACGTCCTCTGATGACAGTTGCTTCCGATTCCAACCCTTGGTGGTCTATTTTCAATGAAGCTGTTACTCGAGCTGGTGGCAAACTCTCCAAGCCTGAGATATTAGCTTCGACTACTGATGCTCGATTCATGAGACGACTGGGAATTCCTACCTTTGGTTTCTCCCCTATGAAGAACACCCCCATCTTACTTCATGACCACAATGAGGTTTGTCACTATTTCTATCTATGACAAATCAATAATCACTTGTTTCTCTGATGCCAATCATTTGTTCTCCTGGCAGTTCCTCAGGGATACTGTTTATTTGGAGGGGATCAAGGTGTATGAATCCATTATAAAGTCATTAAGTTCCTTTGAGGGATCTTATGAACACTGATACAATGGGTTTCTCAACAATGAAGCATTTGGAAACTCGGTATGATATTCATCTCTTTTGAGTGTCATGCTATAAACATTAGTCCATGTCCTTTAGACAGAAATCTAAATTTGTCAACCTCTTATAGAGTATCTTTTTAATTGTCTTAGTGGCATTTAATGTTTGTTTCTTTACAAAACTTTTGCTTCACTAAAACTTCATTGGAGGATTTCTCCATCAGCTGGCTGGTGTCTTCATGTTTAAGATTATTTGGATGAACTTGCAGTTTCATGAGTTGCTTGGTTGGTTGATTGTGTCTCATGGCTAGAACCTTAGCTGTCCTTACCGACACCAAAACAGAAACAAATTGCTTATCAAATGAACTTTCCTGCCAATACCTATTTGATTGAGTCCCATAAAGAATATTCTAATTAGGTTAGGCATCATGTAATGCAAACAGGTGAACTATGTTTTTTTCCTTTGATTCATTGTAGTTTAGCTGATTCAAAAAGTTTGTCTGCTTTGATGTCTGTATGAGCTCTCAATCAGCACTTTCTTATATGTTCTAGTATTTGCTAGTAGATTTAGTCATCACTAATAAATCGACTCCCTGAAAGTCAATTGCAAGTTACATTAGTGCAACTCCAGAAAAAAAGGACGGAAGGAAGGAATAAGTACTGACACTGCTGAGAATTTGGACTACTCCAGATAAAAAACTACTGCAAAGCATAACTAGAGCATTAGCTGCAAAGGGGAGATAATCACGTTTCTGTGCATAAGAAGTTTGGAAAGTTCAGGTTTCATAAGAATGTTTTCCAGCACATGATTGTTAACTACAGTTGATAATAAAAAATTTCTCTCCGTTGGATGAAGATTCTTTCAGCACAAGAATGTACAATCAGTTTTACTGTAAAAATTCATGATCTTAATGTGGAAACAGAGAAGATTCATCAAATAGCCCCAATAATGTATGTGATAATCCCTACCTCCTTGTCCCTTTTGCACATAATGCACCAAATTTGAGTTATAGATTTGATTGCTTTTCAACTGTAAGAGATCATTGGTTTAAGCTTTTGATGAAGCAAAGATAACACAAGTGCCTATTTGTACTGGAACCTACCGTTTTCAAATAAGAAAGGCCAAAACAGAATTCCTCAAGGGTTGTGAAAGAACCAGATACTAGGAGAAACTGGATTTGAATGTTAAAATCTTAGATAACACTAGATCCTTTTATTCTCTTTTAGTGTTCTCAAGGAATTCCCCAAATAAGAATTTCTTTTCTAATTGAATAAAATTGATATACATTTGTATTTTCTGGTAACCAATTCATATGATGGTTTGGCTGTTGCGTCTGAGATATTAAGCAATAGGGTTAACTTCTTTTTCTTCAGTGCAACTCTTGCCCCTCAGTCTGTGAGAAAGAAACTAAAAATCAAATAGGATGATTCAAACACATGAAATTTTGGGATTTACTTGATCAATTTGCGATTTACCAAATGAATTTTGCTGATCTAAGATTTTCATAAGAGATTCTTGTTGTCAGTTTTGTCAAAACAGATTTATGAATCTTTGTTTCTTTTATATGCTATATTAAGATGTTGCAACTTCAATGGGACATCTTCAAAAATTAACTTGTACTCACCAAGTGCTTTATGTTCTTGGGAGAGATTCCCATCTTTTGCTAACAAGCTACCAGTGGGTTTACCTTATCAAAAAAAAGCTACCAGTGGGTTGCCCAAACTGTGTCTTATATGTTTGTCAGATATGATCCTGAAATATATTTGAGGACATGAGAATCTGAAATATTCATCTCCAGATCAGTAGAACCAGCAGCTTGTTTTGTCTGAAGTTTTAACCCTCCACCCCTTTGTTTCCTTGTAACATATTCTTCCGCGCTCTGCTTTGTCTTCTATATATGGCTCTGGACATGCTGAAGTTTATGTCCGTTCAAAGTGTGGACTTGAATGAACATGTCAATACTAGTTGTTTGATGTATTAACATCTCATAACTGCTAATTTGAGAATTGATTTTCATAGTCATGTTTCCAAGAAACTCTAGGTGTTGACACAAAATTAATCCAAGCTCTGAAATCATGTTTATTAGTTTTGCAGGGAACCTCTGTTGGAAAGGATGATTTGTGTAACAATATCATCATTTACAAAAATAACAAGATCATCTAGGAGGGAAAAAGTGTTTTACACTTGAGACTCGTGTAAATGTAAGTCTACCACTTGCATTAAATTATGCTGACAAAGCAGGCGGACTATGCTTCTTTGGAGCTTCTACCAATTATTCTCTGATGTAAAACCCATCTGGATTTTTTTAATTTTTTTCAAAAAGATCTTTTCATAAGAAAAAAAAACATCTGGAGTTTAGTCGGTCAATGTTTAAACCTATTTCAAATAATAATACAAAAAGCCCGGTGCATGAAGCTTCCGCTGTACACTGGTCCAGGGAAGGGTTGGACCATAAGGGTCTATTATATGCACTCTTATGCGTTTCTGTGAATCTGTTTCCATAGCTCGAACTGATGACCATGATTACATGGCAACAACTTTACCAGTTATGTCTTTCCTTCACCTATGCCAAATAATGTATTGGTAAATTTGCAGAACTTATGTTGCAGTTTAGATGTTTGTAATATCTTGATCTAGTGACATCTAATCTATTTCTAAGAGTAGTTGTGTCATATACATGTGATATTGTTATCCTTAGTGTTATCGATATACTAATTTTTCTTTGTTAGTCTATCTGTCTAGATGTATATGTTTATATTATTTTGTGGATAATAAATGTAATATCCAATTTATATAAATGTGAGGTTGGAATTTGGATGCTTCGAGGTTGCTGCTACCTTGATGGTTGTTGCCTCATTTTCATACTACATACTTGCAAGATTCAGAGCCTCTGACATAATTTTTTTGCCCATCCCTCCTAACCTAATCTCCAAATCTCATCTCAACAAATATTTCAAAATGGAGCTATTTGACTAGAGCTGATTTGTCTAACCTTATTAGCTGGCAAACGTCTGCATCTATTGATTTAATATGTATGGCCGCATTATTGCATTTTGTCTTGTTTCCAATTTAATATGCCACTGGTACGGAACGTCCTTTAGGCATGCTCCTACTTACTTATTAATTTCAAAGTCCCCACATGCTCATTTCGACAAGATTGACCTAGTAGTTCATTGATGGTTTTGGGGATTGGAAAAGGAATCATTCATGCTCATTACTGTTGCTATCCTTTGGTTACTAACACCATCTCTGACCCTTAAACTTCTTTTTTTGCTTCAAACTCCATTTCAGCAAAAAATGGAGTTGCACAAATTTGAAGCAAATTAACTCTAATCCACTGCTCCAAATTTTATTCCAAAAAGTAATATTCTTCTTTTATTCTTCCCTCTCTTTAATATTATAGTTATTATTTTTATTTCATTTATTATATTTTCTTACTTCACAAAACAAATTTTTTCTTTTTATTTTATTTTATTACATAATCACCTTTTATAATTCATATTTTTTTCTTATATAATAACTTAATATTAAATTATAATAAAATTAACTTAATATTATATATGGAAAATTAATTTATAAAAATTATATATTAATTTAAATTTAAAAGTAATATAATAAAAATATTACATAAAAAATAATTATGAATATTGGGTGCTTAATTAATGATCTTATAATTTATATTATATTAAATTAATAGTGTTATATATTATAAAAAATATATAATATTCAAACTAAAAATGGAGTTGATGAATATGCAACTGCAAGTGTTATATACTATAAATAATATATAATATGAATAGTGCAACTTCATTTGGAGCAAAAATGAAGTGGGGTTGAAGAGCACAACTCCATTTTTGCTTCAAATTTGGAGTTTGGAGCAAAAAATGGAGTTGTGCTCTTCAACCCCAGCAAAAAACGAAAGAGGATCGGAGATGCCCTAAGAAGTGACTCTATAAATGGTGTCCTTGATTTACCTTCGAAAATGTAGTGAGATAGTTGGGATTCCTTCCTCAATTAAGTTTGATCTTCAAAAATAAAGAACTTTTTAATAGAAAAGTGTTTGTTCTATAAGAGAGTAGGACATAATTTATGAGATATTATAATGCGAAAATATAAATTTATGTCTCGCAAAAAAATTATTTGCGTTGAGGGACAAAAATTATAGACCAACAAAAAATAGGGACAAAAGTGCAAATGACGGTTAAACTAAAAAAACATATCCTTCATTTGCCATTGTGTAGCATAGTTGGGAGTCCACCACTCTTAATCGAGTTTGAGCCATGAAAATAGAGAACTTTTTCCTAGAAAGTGTTTTACTCTTTTACTCACGCCTAAATTCTAAATTGATTAGTTAACCTAAAACAAAATGTCCTTGATTTTCCATTTGGGTTGTGGTCTCTTTGATAGAGTTGTTAAAAGTAAAACTTATTATTCCAAGCAAGAGTAGCTCTTAGAACTAATGATTTCAATTGGAAACATTCTTTAAGCGCAATGACTTTCTTTGACAGAGGCTTGGTTCTTCAAGTTTAAGTTTCGCAAGAGTGAATGTTACCTTCATCCTTTCATATAACTAAAAACGTCCTGTACTTCCCACATCCCCATGAACCAAACATGCAACGAGTATAGGACATTTTGAAATAGAAGATTACCCGTTTCAAGAATGAATTAAATTTTTCTTCAAGAATTTTGGTAATTGGGGGTAAATTTTCAACGATTTATGAAGCATGTAAGTTCGAGGAAATAGAGAACAATATCTCCGTGAACATGGAAGTAGATACACCGTACAATGAACAATATTCTTGCTTCGGTAGGTGTAACAATATCTTTAAATGCTGGCCAAGTGGGGTTTGAAAGTGAACAATCAAACATCAAAGTAATAATTGAAAGAGAGTATGACAACTCAAAAATCTCTAATTAAGAATGGAGAAATACTTATCACTTCACCACAATTTTGAACGGTAGAATCTAAAGGTGTACTTGGTTTGATTTGAGTCAAAGTTTGTTTTGTTTATTTTTTAACAAAACAATCAAACCAACATAAACAATCAACTTGTGATTTCAACTTGAGACAAAAATTATGAATATACAAAGTACTTATAGAATTTTTATAACAATAAATATCTTCTATATATACATATGTGTGTGGGTTTAGCTTTACATATCCTTGGTTTGGTACGATTTCGTTTCAGTACCTTCATTCTTTGGTCCAGTCGAAGCTAACTGTATATTGTTGGATGATTTTTAAATTTAGCACCAAAGTGAGCCAATCACTTACAAGTTGATTTTTTTTGTTCGTTTGTTGGTTATGTAACTTATGTTTAGTTTTTTAATTGATCTCGAACGCCTAGTCTTATCTATGCACCAAATTTGTTCGTCGCGCAGCTAAAGGGCGGCTCAAAGGTCAATTAAGAATTGACAGAGTTCCCAGTAAGCTTTTAAAAAAAGGGCACACATAATATCTAAAATAAAACCTATATTGGAAAGGGAGCAAAATTAAAGTGTTATAAAATAGAAGACAAGTTCATATAGGTATACATACTTTTGAGTTTTGAGCTTGATGATGACATAGTCCAAGGAATAAATCTTGGAGGTTTGTTACACCAAAATAGACAATATATACTATAAGCTTGAGTTGCGGCAAATAATATATGAACCCAACACCCACAATATGATGGCAGAGCAAATCCCAGCGAGAATGTTGAGTCTTTGAGGAAGAGGAGATATATGTGACACCTCGGACGAAGGGTGTATTGGTCGATGAGAGCGGGTTAAGGTCGGGAGGAAAAAGAAAATATTATAAAAAAGATAAAAATGTAATTTCAAATGATACACGGGATTTTTAGATGGATAATTATTATATGATCAAAGAATAAATTTTTGAAATTAAGTGGAGAATGCGCGCTATAATGAACTTGGACTGCAACAACAATGTGGCATGATTTGCACCTCAGCACCTGGATTTATGAGAAAGATATGCCTTGAAAAATGGGTGGAGAAGGAGTAGAATAATCTTTTATTATAGTGATGATTTAAACTCTTTACATAATTAACAAGCGGTGGGCAAGATTAACAACAGTTGGGTGGTCAAGTTAGGGTGTTTTGAGTGGTAGACTGGAGGGCAATTGAGCTGGCCAAATTCTGCATTGGACTTATGGGGAAGACCGAGAAAGGTTACATTTACACTTGAAAAACTCGACCAAGAGGAAGAGCTTTTTCCTTTTTCAATATAAGTGATATTCCATACTTACCGGCTGGACTAATTTGAAGGGTCACGTAAGGAAAAAATGCAAAGTTCCTAATGAACAATGATGCACCGGAAACCTGTATGCTTTAGTAATCCTCAACTACAATTATAAGAATGGGATACATTATGATACAAATTGTACTTCTTTCATCCTTTGCAACTCACTTGGGTAAAAAAGTAAAACAAAAATTACTGTAAATTTTTTCCTAATATAATTAGGCCGAGTAAAGATCAAGTAAAGTTTATCAAAAAAATAAAAAGGAAGAAGAAGAGAGAATTCTTTTTCTTTAAAGTAATTCTTCCGTTTCAAAATAAGTGGTGTTATTGTTTGGGCACACCCCTTAAGAAAACTATTTATTCCTAGAAAGAAAAATATATTTTTATCCACTTACCTTAATAAATAACTTTAAAATGATGTAACTCTTTAATATTGTCTTGATTCTGTAAATTTTTTTTCTATTTAAATAAATGTAAAATTAAATAAATATCATTAATATTTTTTTAATTATGTAAAATACTATTTATTTTAAAATAAAATTAAAAAACTCAAATATCACTTTTTTTGAAATGGAAAAAATTATAGAAATAGTCGCATATACCCCTTTATTTCCGCAAATACTAACATGGAGATATCAGCTCTAAGGACTGGGAATTGAGATGCCAGTATTTACACAAATAATTGTTTGCTTTGCCAACTGTCTACAATTGGAAAAAAAATAAAAATAGGGGAATTAGGGATTCTTTTTCCCTTTCAAGATCATATTCTTTACTCTTGAAAGTACTCTCTATTTTTCTTTTTACCTGTTTACTTTAAATTTTACATGCTTTTAAATAAAATTTAATATAAATATTTATTTTCTATTTTTAATATGTTAAAATAATAAATAAAAAATAAAAATTTATTTTTAAAATATTAGATAAGTGAAAATAAACGGTGGGAATAATTGGTAAAATTCTAGATGGTCAAAGTTGTAAGGTTTCTAGTGCACTTTAATCCTATTTCAAATCTTATCTTACAAATATAAGGCTTTTAACCGTCACCCTATTCAAGTTTTTCTTTTTTAATCAATAATAAGTGTTACAAGACCTAAGCTAATTTTGAATCCATTGTAAAATAACTAGTTTAGCAAAAATGCTTTTTTGCAAGAGCACCTTAAACAAAATGCCACACTTGAATCTTATAAATTAAGCTGCTTTTGGATAAATTTGAGTCGTTTGATTGACATACTAGTTATACGAGAACAAAAAATTTTCTTATATAATAATTAGTTATAAATAAATTATTGTGAAATAACTAATACGGAGAAAATAGTAATGAATGATTACTTATTTTAAAAGCAAAGTTTTGTCTTTAAATGATATAATCCCTATATTAATACATTTTATATATATTTCACATTTTATCACGCATAACATAATACATCAAATTATCAATTGTCCCAAAATTAATTGATATATTTTTTTCCTATGTAGCCAACCCAGCGCATTATATAAGCTTATGCAAAATTATATGATGGAATTAATTATTCAAACATTAGCCAAATGACCCTTATATGTCATTGCCTTATCTTTTTACTTGATGTGTTGATTAGGCACAAAGTTTAAAATTTAATTTGATTTGTATATCAAGTGGCAGTAAGAAGTTATATTATTTGAAAACATTTTACATTGAATTTAACTTAAAAAAAATTAAATTTGTGAAAGTTGCTTAAAATGATATTATGATGGAATGTTGTGAAATATTTATAAATTGAAAAAATGACGCATATAATTATGGGTTCAAATTTTTGGTTAAGCTATTTTGTCGGTCATCTCTAGGATTGTCCCACAGTTTAGTTAAACAACCCTAAATTTAAGGTGGTGTTAGTCTAATCACAGTTTTCCCGTTAACAATTTTCTTTGGTCGGTTAGGCTCAAGTGGAATGTTTAACCAATTGGTCAGTCCGTCAATCTTTCTCCAGATTTCTTGCCAAATGATGTAGCTAGATAGTTGATCCCAGATGGACATAAACTAAACTGGGTTATCACTTACAGTTATGAAGCTCAATTTGAGTTCATAAGGGGCAAAACAAGTTGGTCCGGGCACTAAGCCGAGCTTACTATTTTATCTCAATTAATTTAGAAAGAGTGTGGCTTGATACCGGTCAAAATTTGGTTACTTTTGAGTCAGTTAGGACAAAGATAAATCAAATCTTGGCCTGGCAAGAACAGAACTTGTGTAGGTTGTTAACTGGTTAAAGTCTTATTAATCTGCTCTTAATAGAGGATTGAATATGAATGATTTAATTTTAGATTATTAAGTGCATTTATTTATATTAAAATTTAATTATTTATTTGGTTTGAATAAATTTTAATTACTAGGATTTGGAATAAGTCTTAATATCATTAAGAAGTATTTTTGTCACGATCCAAGTATAAATTCCGGACCGCGACATGTGATCCAGAACCACAAATGGCTCCAAGCTAACCCATGACATATGCATAGCATATTCGAGAGCATAAACAAAGCGGTAAAGAAGCATAAACATAACATGAGCGGAAGACTAAATATCATAGAACATAAGCGTAGACATCAATGTTGAATCATCTAATATAGTTGTCTGAAAAGCCTCTAATCATACGATGAGCTAATGGGACAACATCCCCAACTAGCTCGCTAAGTCTGAAACTGAAAGACATAGACATAAAACAAAAAACTGATAAGTGTCCTCAGAAGATGAGGACTCACCCAGACTGGGCTAAACTGAACAGGATTGGAGCGGGAGCGGTGCTAACATCGGAGTTGAGTCTGATCACCTGAACCTATATAATGAGACGATATAGCATATTGTAACACCCCAAAAGTTTCGAAGATCAAAACCCAGACTTAGCATGAAAAATCAAAAAGAAATCAGAAAATTTTGTCTTAGAACGATTCAAACAACAAGTCGTTGTCAGCAACAATAACCCATTGTCTGAACTGTTGTTAGCCCTGTAAGTTGTCATTCAGGAACCAAGGAGACATGGAATGACCTGTTGTAAGGAGTAATGAGTCGTCCTCTCACTCATTGTTACTTAGTTCAGAAACATGTTCGAACCTTTCCAGTGGCCACGACAGGATTCAACGACCCATTGTATCACCTAACAGGTCATCCTTTCCATTCATTGGTCGAAGTCCAAAAACTAAAATTTCCAGACCAAGGACCAATGACTGGTCCCAGCGGGTCGTGGTCAAACCAACGACCCGTTGAATCCCAATGGGCAGTTTCTTAGACTTTCTTTCAGGTGCATTTTTATAATTTTTTATTATTTTAATGCCCAAACTACATCATTTTGGGGTTAATATTCAGGGGATTTAGAGGGTTAGTTGATATTCCTCCTTCATTTCTCACCTTTTCTCTCAAAGTCAGTATGAAGAAAGCTCAAACAGGCTTCTCAGCGCAAGAACTAGGGTTCTATTTCTCTTTAAGTTTTCCAAGAGCTTTAGCAGGGGGGATTCTTCTACAAGTATGTGGGATTCTAACAAGGGAATTTCTTGTACCCTTGTGTCCCAAATTCCTTATAGAAATATTTATTAGTTCTAGCCCTGTAGAAGACTGAAACTAGGGTTTCTTCAATCAGCTTATGAATTCTTTTTTTGCAATAATATTAAGTTTTTTCAAGATTATTATCAGTTGCAATTCATGTATTGGTGTCATTCATACAATGGGTATTTTAGATGATATTTAGCATGATTTTGTATGAAACTTACATGAATTATAACCCAGATATAAATATTGCTTTATCAGAATAATTTCATTTGAATTTATGAATGTTAGTACAAATACTTGAATAGAAGTTAATATTTTAGTATATTCAGTCTCAGAGTTCCAGTCAGTACTCAATATACTTAGCATTCCCTAGAAATGTCAACTGATCAGTTTGACTATTATCAGTCTTTTGAGAATCTTAGTAAATTCAGTAGAATCAGTTTATCAGCTTGTTAGTTGTTCTATAGACCGTTATGACGCTTTCATACAAAGCAGCTCTGAAGAGTCTAAGAACATAGTTTCTTTCAGATCCTTAGAATCTCAGAACACTTCAAGATAAGTAGTTATAACTTAATCTTAGGGCATCATTTTCAAGCTATCAGTGCAGTTAGACACAGTTAGGATTTTTAGTGGGAGTGGTACTTAGCACCGAGAGGGCCAGGATTCATCGCACCTAGATTTCTAGAATTACGTTGCAATCGTAGGTTATTAGTCCGAATGGGCTCCAGAGTGTGATCACTCAGTTCAGCTACTATACCCTGGCAAGGTATAGTGGGCCTTCTCTAATGGGGGGAATACATTAGACTCCATGTTTATCTCACGTGGTTACATATAGGTTATAGTCTCTCCCTCAGTATAACACAACATAGTTCAGTCCAGTTCAGTTTAGTTTCTTTAGGTTTCGGTCTATTTTTATAGTATTATAGTGTACCTTTCTATTCTCAGTTTATGTATGTTTTAGTTCCTTCTTGTATACTCAGTATATTCAATGTATTAACACATACATTTATGCTACATCATTTTATGATATAGGATCAGGTACCCAACCTCAACACCACATCTATTCACTCGGCGACTTCTAGCAGTGTCATTGGTGAGCCTTCATCTGCTGAGGGCCGTAGTTTCATTTCCGTTATATTTTTCCGTATTTGGTTTCAGACGTTGGAGTTAGCTGGGGACTTGTCCCAGCAACTCATTAGATCATGTTAGGAGGCTTTCAAATAGTGTTATAGATGCAGTTGAGTTTTAGTGTATGATCAGATCTTGAAATTTATTCAGTAGTAATTATTTCTTTTATCAACTTCTGCTATTTTCTTCTATAATTATTCTCAACAGATCAATTTTTAGTAGAATATGCTCTACTAGGGTTTGATTGGGGTCACTTGTGACTTTAAGTGCCGTGTCATGTTCAGGGTATGAAATCGGGTCATGACAAACTTGATATTAGAGCATCAGATTTAGAGTGTCCTAGGATATCTGAAAGCCGCGTCAAATAGAGTCCTTTTCATGGGTGTGAAGCGCGCCACACTTATGAGGGGGAGGCTACGAGGCATTTCAAGAAAAAATCCCTTTATTCATGATTCTTATCGTGCGTAGAGTTTTAGACTCTAATACGTCCTCCTAACTTATGCTTTACCTTTTTAGATAACAATTCCTCCCAAAAGAGGAAACAGAAGAAGGACTGAAAATGCTAACCGGCCAGCCCCACTAACTCCCGCAGCTCCTCAGGACGATCAGGTGTCCCACACAGAATTTTGGGATGCGATTAAGATGCTGGCCCAGGCCATGACCAACCAGGTTAATCAACAGTTCATGGTACCAGTTAATACTAATGGGTCTGCATCTGCTGCCAGAGTTCGGGATTTCACTCGGATGAATCCCTCGGCATTCCACGAGTCTAAGGTTGATGAAGACACGCAGGAATTTATTGACGAGTGCAAAAGATCACCCAAATCATGGGTGTTATCTCTACAGAAAGTGCTGATCTGGCTGCCTACCAGCTGAAAGGTGATCACGGGCAAAAATGGCATGCCCGAGATACGCTTTATGACTTAAATTAGTCTTGTTTATCTAAGTTATTGTATACATTTTCATGTAATTTTATATGAAGTGAAGATATGTGCTAACCAACATGATTAGCCTTTGTTTTGTAGGTTTTGATGACTTTTGAGTAACTAATCCATGAGTTGGTGAAGTAGAGGCTTGGAAACGGGATCAACACGCGAACGTCGGCAAAGAGGAGGCACAAAACAGCCCACCTGCGCGTCGGCAACGTGCCACGGCAGGCAGGCCGACCACAACAGCCCACCTGCGCATTGGCAACGTGCCACGACAGGTTGGCTGCGCGACCAAGAGATGCCAATGCGCTGCCCAAGCAGCGTGACACGCTGCCAACGCGGCAGGGTGCTGCCTGGGCCAAGTTCGGGTGATTTCCAGAGAGCCTCCGCGTCCGTAGCGTGTCACGGAGGCAGTGCTCCGCGATGCACTCCGTGACACATTGCTTGTTATTCCGGGAAAGAGTCCTACTACTATAAATAGCACACTTAGGTTTATTTTTCAGAATATTCAGACTTGGTGGAGCAAGGACGTGGGTTACAGGCAGTTGAGGGACGAAAAGTTCAGGGTTTTTTCTCTCTTTCTTTCTTCTCTAATTCAATTGCTTGTATGATTAACACTCGTTTTATGATGATTAATCCACAAATGATTGGCTAATTCCTCTCCTTGCTGAGGTTATGAACACTTGTGATGAAATTTGATTATTGATTATATGGTTTTTCATCTTTTTCTTCCATGTTGTTCTATTAATTCTTGTTCTTACTGCATTGGTGTGTGGCCTACATTAATGTACATCTAAAAAATCCGATTTCACTCGAGAGAGCACGAAATTGGAAAGTTGTGAATTAATAGGATATTGTTCTTTACTTGGTTTGGGAAAATTGAGTTTTGATGTGCTTTCAGGATAGAAATATACCTGAAAGTCGTATTAGTCAATTTAGGAACCGGAATTGTATGGCTAGAATATGAATTGCATTTGATCACAGAAATGTAGACGGATGGTTCATGATTCTTAAGTGAGATTAAATACGAGAGTTTTAATCTCTTGGCAAATGTTCTTGGCTAGCAACAGGAAGAAAAGATTAACCAATTTATGAGGATAATCAGTTTCATTACATGTTCGGTTAACCTTAGCATGCTCTTATCCATAGTTCAGATTCAAAGTAGATAATCGTTCTTAGTTTTAGTATAAAATTTATCAAACAAACTATCAACTTTTTGGTTACGTTGTTGTCAGCATATTTAGAGGTAAAATATAGTATACTTGAGCAAATTGCACTTAACCCAAGTCTCTGTGGGATCGATACTTGGCTTACTAAAGCCACTTACTACTTGTTCGACCACGTGCACTTGCGTGTTGTTTTATATACCCACAAAACAAACCGAACAAGTTTTTGGCGCCGTTGCCGGGGACTTGGCAATTGGTGAATTTGTTTTAAGTGTTAATTTACTATATTTTTTTTTCTTAAGTGCTGACAACTTGGTCTTAGTGTTTGTTTTAATTCTTCTTTATTTTATTTTATTTTTCTGCTTGTTCATATACCCTTATTGACATGACATCATGGAATACAAATATTTTAAATGGTGGATACTCATATTTTGGCGAATCTTGTATGAATTGCGGAGGACCCCACTTGTGGCAACACTGTAACACATGCAATATATGTGGTGGTCAAGATAGCCATTGGGATGGCTGTCCGAATGCATATTCCCCTCCCCCAAGCCCCTACTATGATCCTTCTGTTGTTTTTCCTGGATATAGGCATGCTGAAAATGAGGACTTGGGACGCCAAGCTCGAATAGAAGACATGCTAAAACAACTCCTGGAGCAATCAGAAGCAATGAAGGAGGCGATGGCAGTATTGAGAATTCAGCAAGAAGAGAATGCAGAGGCTCTAGAAAGGATGAGCGTCAAATTCACGGAGATGATTGCTGAGGCTGAAGCTTGTGATAAATTGCAGGTGACAGTTTTAGCTGATATTCAAGAGGAACTACAAGAGGAAGACAAGGGTGAATTTTTGGATGAAGCCCAATAATTAGAATCTCTTGAGTGTCCCCGTGATGAGCTCACACTTATGGAAAATCCATTCATGGAAGAAGAGAGAGAGTATCCCCCATTTGACATTAATGGAGAGATAGATGTCGATGTTGAGAAGGTGTTTCCAAGTAAGGAGGTCAAGCACAATGCGGTTTCAGAGTTGAGGTTTATTGGACCACACTCGAAGCATTTTTGGACATTAAGTTTGGTTGACAACATAGAAATAGAGGCTTCCAAGCTTATAGAGAAATGTCTAGAGGAGGACCAAGCCCCGTATATTTTGAAATTTGCTAACTCAGAGAGACAAAATGACTTCGCTTACTTAAGGGCCAATAAGTTCAAAAGGCAACATCTACTGCTTGGTCCTTACAATTTTTCACCACCACCCTGGAGAATAAGAGGAAATTAGAGAAGAAATTAGGGGTGAGATTCATATCCTCAAGGTGGAGGAAAAAGTGGTGAAACTGGATACGTCGTGCCGCGACGTAAAATTAGGCGCTTCTTGGGAGGCAACCCAAGGGTACCATGCGTACCATTTTAATTTCTTGCATTTAAGTTGATTTTATTTATTTTTCATCTTGTGTTGTTTGGGGGAAAGTTAAGCACAGATGGAGGGGAAGTCTGAGTACCCGTGGAGGAGGAAGCTAACAAGCATGGAAGAGAAAAAGTGTGGGGTCGAACACCCACTTGTGCAAAGTTGCAGGAAGGCATGCTAGTAGCTAGGCCTAAAGGCCTCAGGGAGTATTTCTCACCCTTTTTAAATTTTAATTTGATGCTATGAGGACATAGCATGATTTAAGTGTGGGGTGAGGGAAATTTCAAATTTTTGTGCTTAACGATTTTTGGTGAATGTAATGCTTGTGAGAAAATTGAAATTTTTTTTAGTGTGTTAAGCATGAATTCATCACCCGTTGGTTTTTCTTTTCGGTTCTTTTCCGATGGGGGGTCTTTGAACTGAAGAATAAAAATTTTCTTTTTCTTTCTTTCCTTTGTCTGTATATAGTGTTTTTAGTCATAGTTAGGGATTGTTTCCGACGATGGATGGATGACGACCGTCTTGAGGAAAAATTAGTCGGTAGGTGTTGGGTTTTTGAAACCATAACTAATTGGTGCTTGATGTTCTTTTTATGTGCTATACATGGTTGTAAGATGCAAGTATGTTCAGTGTGAAGCATGCAAGTGTATAACTTTATTTGAGACACTTAGGCTCTTGAATTTGACTCAATATGATGGAAGCTTAATCTGAATTCTTGTGATTAGCTGAGTTAAGAGTCTGCTGAATGTGTCTTGAATTGAGCATGTGCCATGAGTGTAAGGTTTTTGAGTATTCTGTGCTATTATGAAATGTCTAGAACTTGCTCGGTGTGTATATAAAACGAAATGAAGGATGTGAATTGTAGGAGATGATTTAGGCATTTCTTTGAATGAACCAAATTTTTATCCCTCATTTTACCTACCTTGAAAAATTAATCCTAGTCAACCCCATTGAGCTGTGAGCCTATTCTTTGACAGCTGCAACATAAGCTTAATCCTTTTTCTTTCATTAGCCTTGAAATTGAACCAAAACTCCTAAGCGCTTAAAGGAAAAATCTGAAAGAGTAAAGGAGTGAGAAGAATGAAAAAGAAGGGAAAGTAGCAATTGTAAGAGTTGAGAAAGGTCGAGGGTGCACTTGTTTGAATATGGGTGAGTATTAGTAGGGAGTAAGAAAATAAATTAATGAAAAATTAATTATAAAACTCCTTACTAATAAGCTAAAAGTGCCTAAAGAAAGGGGGAACAAAAGAGGAAAAAGAAAGATGAAAAGAGAAAAAGGTGAAGTGGGGGGAAGGGAAGTTTCTAATGAAGGCGTGATGTATTAAAAGCACTTAGGAAAGATAGTCACTATTACTGATCATAATAGTACTTACCCGCACCTGAGTTACATTACAACCTAAAAAGTCCTACTTGATCTTACATTCATACATCCTTAATTTAGTGGAATAAAACACTAAGGGCAAGCTTATGGGTCATTACATGATGCATGTGAATTCTTTGCGAGAGTGAGCGTAATTCTATTCATGTACCCACACATGTTGTGATATAAAAATTATTTTTGCATGTGAAATTGGGTAACTCTCTTTCCGTGAGGGGCACATGTTGAATGAAGGATATAATGCATGTGAGATTTCTTAATCAGTTGATTTGCATGAGTTTGCTAAGATTGAGAGTCGATTCGTGAGATTAAGAAGTCTTAACATAGTTGTACTTCATTTCAATGATCAATTCAGGCATGCTCTATTTTTAGCTTATATCTTACGTAATTATTATAGCCGTAACTTGAATTATCTTGCTAAATTAGTTAGGTGGGAGTCCCCATATGCATGAGATGTAAAAGGTTGTTCGAGGACGAACAAGGCTTTAAGTGTGGGGTTATGATCACGGGCAAAAATGGCATGCCCGAGATACGCTTTATGACTTAAATTAGTCTTGTTTATCTAAGTTATTGTATACATTTTCATGTAATTTTATATGAAGTGAAGATATGTGCTAACCAACATGATTAGCCTTTGTTTTTTAGGTTTTGATGGCTTTTGAGTAACTAATCCATGAGTTGGTGAAGTAGAGGCTTGGAAACGGAATCAACACGTGAACGTCGGCAAAGAGGAGGCACAAAACAGCCCACCTGCGCGTCAGCAACGTGCCACGGCAGGCAGGCCGACCACAACAGCCCACCTGCGCGTTGGCAACATGCCACGGCAGGTTGGCGGTGCGATCAAGAGATGCCAACACGCTGCCCAAGCAGTGTGACACGCTGCCAACGCGGCAGGGTGCTGCCGGGGCCAAGTTCGGGTGATTTCCAGAGAGCCTCCGCGTCCGTAGCGTGTCATGGAGGCAGTGCTCCGCGATGCACTCCGTGACACGTTGCTTGTTATTTCGGGAAAGAGTCCTACTACTATAAATAGCACACTTAGGTTTATTTTTCAGGATATTCAGACTTGGTGGAGCAAAGACGTGGGTTACAGACAGTTGAGGGACGAAAAGTTCAGGGTTTTTTCTCTCTTTCTTTCTTCTCTAATTCAATTGCTTGTATGATTAACACTCGTTTTATGATGATTAATCCACAAATGAGTGGCTAATTCCTCTCCTTGCTGAGGTTATGAACACTTGTGATGAAATTTGATTATTGATTATATGGTTTTTCATCTTTTTCTTCCATGTCGTTCTATTAATTCTTGTTCTTACTGCATTGGTGTGTGGCCTACATTAATGTACATCTAAAAAGTCCGATTTCACTCGAGAGAGCACGAAATTGGAAAGTTGTGAATTAATAGGATATTGTTCTTTACTTGGTTTGGGAAAATTGAGTTTTGATGTGCTTTCAGGATAGAAATATACCTGAAAGTCGTATTAGTCAATTTAGGAACCGGAATTGTATGGCTAGAACATGAATTGCATTTGATCACAGAAATGTAGACGGATGGTTCATGATTCTTAAGTGAGATTAAATACGAGAGTTTTAATCTCTTGGCAAATGTTCTTGGCTAGCAACAGGAAGAAAAGATTAACCAATTTATGAGGATAATCAGTTTCATTACATGTTCGGTTAACCTTAGCATGCTCTTATCCATAGTTCAGATTCAAAGTAGATAATCGTTCTTAGTTTTAGTATAAAATTTATCAAACAAACTATCAACTTTTTGGTTACGTTGTTGTCAGCATATTTAGAGGTAAAATATAGTATACTTGAGCAAATTGCACTTAACCCAAGTCTCTGTGGGATCGATACTTGGCTTACTAAAGCCACTTACTACTTGTTCGACCACGTGCACTTGCGTGTTGTTTTATATACCCACAAAACAAACCGAACAAAAGGGGTAGCTATGATTTGGTACAAGCAATGGAAAGAAGGAAGGCAAAATGGTGCAGGTCTGGTGGAATGGGATGAGTTCGTTATAGCATTCACGGATAGATTCTTTCTCTAGGTGTTGAGGGAATCTAAGGATACAAAATTTAATAACTTGAGGTAGAACAACATTACAATACAGGAATATGCACTGAAGTTCACTCAGCTGTCAAGATATGCTCTAGAGGTTGTTGAGCCTAGGGCTCGCATGCTTAAGTTCATTAATGGAGTCTTAGACTTGGTGGTCAATGAATGCAGGACCTCCATGCTTATCATAGATATAGACCTCTCCAGTCTCATCATTTATGTACAACAGATAGAGGCAAAAAAGTTGAAGGAGATGGAGAGGGAGAGTAAATCGGTCAGTTTAAGTACTTCCATCAGAGGTCAAGCAATGGTAATCACCCTTAGCAGCAGAAGAGGCCTTCAACACCTTCCTCAGCTAGTGCTCCATCTTTCAAGCCCCGTAAAGATAAAATGGGATGGGACATCAGGCTCCTAGTCCCAGAGCCATGTCTCTAGCAGCCAAACTTTTCCAGTATGTCCAAGTGCAGAAAGAACCATCTAGGGGAGTGCTGTCTGGGCAAGGATGATTGTTTTGGGTGTGGCCAGCTGGGTCACAGATTAAGGGATTGCCTGTCCGTAGGTCCAAGGAAGACCCAGTCCACCACGTTAGCAGCTCCGCTAGGATGTCCAACTCAGCAAGACACCACCTTAGGTACAGGTGGCTGTCAACGCCAGAATCTTTTCTATGCTCTATCTTCCCGGCAGGATCATGAGAACTCACCTGATGTAGTTATTGGTATGTTATGCCTTTTCCACATTGATGTATATGATTTACTAGATCCAGGAGCCACACTTTCCTTCGTGACTCCTTACATTGTAGTCCATTTTGATATTAGTCCAGATATTCTGTTAGAGCCATTTTCAGTATCTACACCAGTTGGTGAGTCAGTTAGCGCTAGCCGGGTGTACAGAAATTGTCCGGTCACTATATTGTATAAAATCATATAAGTTGATCTAGTAGAGCTAGACATGGTCGACTTCGACCTCATCCTTGGCATGGATTAGCTGCATTCTTGTTATGCTTTAGTTGACTGCAGAACTAGGGTAGTCAAGTTTTAGTTTCCTAACAAACCAGTTCTAGAGTGGAAGGATAGTACTTCAGAGCCCAAGGGTCTTTTCATTTCATACCTTAAGGCTAGGAAGATGATTGCTAAGGGGTACATCTACCACTTGGTTAGGGTCAAATATTCTTGCTCTGAGACTCCAACACTTCAGTCTATTTCAGTTGTAAGTGAGTTTCCTGATGTGTTTCCCAAAGATCTTCCCGAAGTCCCTCCCGAGAGGGAAATAGACTTTAGCATAAACCTTCTTCCAGATACCGAGCCTATCTCTATTCCTCCTTACAGAATGGATCCAGCTAAGCTTAAGGAGTTGAAGGAACAATTGAAAGACCTTCTAGATAAAGGCTTCATCAGACCCAGTATCACTTTGTGGAGTGCCCAAGTTTTATTCGTGTGAAAGAAAGATGGTTTACTCAGAATGTGCATTGACTACCATCAGCTAAACAAGGTTACAGTCAAGAACAAGTATCCTCTACCCAGGATTGATGACTTATTCGATCAACTTTAAGAAGCTAGTTATTTTCCAAGGTAGATCTCAGATCAGGATAAAACATATTTCATTAAATTTAGCCCCTTCATGCTTACTATAACTAGTTATTTCGATTTTCCATTAGCTCAGGGTTAGAGAATGTGACATTTTGACGATAGACTTTAGAACTCGGTATGGTCACTACGAATTCATAGTTATGTCTTCTGGAATAACAAATGCCCCTGCAACTTTTATGGATCTAATGAACAGGGTATTCAAGCTGTACATGGACATGTTTGTTATTTTCTTTATAGATGATATTTTGGTTTACTACTGAACAAGGGAGGAACATGCAGACAATCTGAGGATAGTGTTACAGACTCTCAGGGACCACCAGTTGTAGGCCAAATTTAGCAAGTGTAGATTCTGGTTGAAATAAATTTCCTTTCTCATCTATGTGGTCTCTAGTGAGGGTATTTAGATGGATCCTCAGAAGATAGCGACAGTTAAGGATTGGCCAAGACCCACTTCTCCATCAGACATTAGGAGTTTCTTGGGTCTAGACGGCTATTACAGATGGTTTGTTGAAGGGTTCTCCTCCATTGCTATCCTTTAACCAAACTAACTCAGAAGAAGGTGAAGTTTTAGTGGTCTGACGAGTGTGAGTAGAGTTTTCAGGAGTTGAAGACTCGACTCACTACAGCCCTAGTCCTGACTCTGCTAGAAGGTTCAAACGGGTTTATGGTCTATTGTGATTCCACCAGAGTTGGCCTCAGTTGCGTTTTGATGCAACATGGAAAAGACATAGCTTACACTTCTAGACAGCTCAAAGTTCATGAGAAAAACTATCCGACTCATGATATTGAATTAGCATCGGTGGTATTAACATTGAAGATTTGGAGACACTATCTGTATGGGGTTCATGTGGATATTTTCACTGATCACAAGAGTTTATAGTATGTGTTCAACCAGAAAAATCTGAATCTGCATCAGAGAAGGTAGTTAGAGTTGTTGAACGACTACGACATGAACTTTTTGTACCATTCGGGTAAGACCAACATAGTGGCTAACGCCCTCAGCAGACTATCTATGGGGAGTGTTGCTCACGTTGAGGATGGTAAGAAAGAGCTGGTTAGAGATGTTCACATACTGACTCGGTTAGGGGTCCAGTTGGTTGACTCAACAGAAGGTGGAGTTGTAGTCTGAAGTGGGTTAGAATCCTCCTTGGTGGTAAAGGTTATGTCAAAGCAGGATAAAGACCCAAATTTGCTCAAGTTGAAGGAAGCAGTCCTAAGAAAGGAGGTGGAAGTATTCTCCAAAGGGGAATATAGTGTGCTCTGTTACCAAGGTAGGTTATGTGTTCGAGATGTAGACAATTTAAGTCATCGATGCTAATGGAAGCACACAGCTCCGAGTACTCCATCCACCCAGATGCCACCAAGATGTACCGTAATTTTAGGGAAGTTTACTGGTGGAATAGCATGAAAAAGGACATCGCAAAATTTGTGGCTAAGTGTCCAAATTGCCAGTAGGTCAAAGTTGAATATCAGAGACCGGGGGTATGACTTAGGATATTAGCGTTCCTACTTGGAAGTGGGAAGAAGTGAATATGGACTTTATCACAGGGTTACCTTGTACATGCCGACAACATGACTTTATTTGGGTGATTGTAGATTGGATGACTAAGTTGACATATTTTCTACCAGTTAAGACCATAGACTCAGCAGAGGGTTATGCTAGATTGTACATCCGGGAGTTAGTCAGACTACACGGGTTTTCCTTATCCATCATCTCAGATAGGGGTACTTAGTTCACCTCACACTTCTAGAAGTCTTTTCAGAAAGGACTTGGTACTCAGGTTAAGCTCAGCACAACTTTCCACCCATAAACTGATAAATAGGCTGAGTGGATGATTCAGATGTTCGAGGATATATTGAGGACTTGTGTGATTGACCTCAAGGCAGTTGGGATGATCACCTACCTCTCATTGAATTTGCATACAATAACAGCTATCACTCCAGTAGTCAGATGGCCCCGTTCGAGGCATTATATGGTACGAGGCGCAGATATCCTATAGGGTGGTTTGAGGCTGGTGAAGCTACCTTGATAGGACCTGATTCAGTACATGAGGCCATGCAGAAGGTTCGACTTATCAAGGAAAGGCTGAAAATAGCTCAAAGCCGACAAAAATCGTATGCAGATGTAATAAGAAGGGAGTTGGAGTTTGCTGTAGATGATTGGGTATACTTGAAAATTTCACCTATGAAAGGGGTGATGTGTCACGACCCATACGTACACCCGGATCGTAGACACGGGACAAAGGACCCCGAGGGAACCCAAGTCGACCCATGGCACATGCATACAACTAATCTCATTCAAATAGGCGGAATGATAATCATAAAAACATAGAGGAAATGTAACTATATCATAACATCGGGAAATACTGGACATATACACAGCGGAGCACTACATACTTGTCTGAAAGCCTCTAATACATACGATGGGTTGATGGGACAACCTGACCAATACCAAAACATAAATATCTTGAAAAAATTGTCAAATGGCCCTCGAAACATGAGGACTCACCAATAAGCTGAAAGTGAAAGCTGAGATGGACTAAGGATGAGGATGAGCCTGAGATCCGGACCCTGTATCATGAAATGCTACAACATAGAAAGTATGCGGTCAGTACGTGGAATGTACTGAGTATGCAAGGTAACTAAAACGTACATTTTAGAGTAAATGGAACTCATAAATGATATAAGAGAAGGACGTCATGCTTACATCAAAATCTTTATAATAAAACATAAGGCTCAAGGCTTTCAAATCATTCGTAATCATTCATCTTCATATTCATAAGTAAAATTTATCAAAACATAACTTGAGCCACATAAACATAACAATGCATAAAACATGCGGAACAATGGGAGGACTCGTCATAACTGACACCATCATGGTAGAGCCTTTCATGATGCCCCATTATCTCACTCAAGTGGGCAGAGCCGACCCTGGCTTGCCAAGAGAGGGTCGTGCATTAGGCGTGATATCACATTTGAGGGGATCATTATCAATACATCATATCATTTAGAAACTTATGGTGGCATGTGGTTATGAGACACCAACGTAGTCCTTTGAACGCCGGGCTGCTCGGTGCTAGACACGGCTCCCAAAAACATGCATATAGGCTCATACATAAATCAACAACATCATGCATTAAGATTATTTGGATAAAATATTACATTTATCATCATTGATCCCCTTTAAAACATGCTTAGCCAAGAATCATAGGCCCTTTTCATCGGCCAACATCATAAATCGATAAATCATGTAATTCGCTTCATAAATCATAAATCATTATTCAACATGTGGGCATTGCCCAATACTTCATCATATTCAATTCTTTCAAAATATGCTCATAAACATGGTTAACTTGAATTCATGCTTTTCCGTCATTAGTAAATTCAAAATATTGCATATTCATCGTAAATAATAAATTTCATGAACATTCATCAAATGGGCATTTTAGATTTTAAAAGATTGAAACATGATTTAAAAAAAAAAATAAAACCTGCCCATCATCCATAATTCAATAATTAAAACTCAATTAAATCATACCCATAAAGAGAAATCACATTTTCATGCATTTGAGTAAAACCCCATAGACTTGAATAGGAGGATTCATGATTTAAATTGAAATTTGGGCATGGGTGAGAAAGAATTTCACCCATTCTAAAATCCTACATACCTGGAAATGGATTGATTTCGAGGTTCCTTAAATACCCACAAAGAAATTAATGAAAATTTGGGGAAGAAGACCTTGAATCTCCCAAAAATCTCTCTAAGCTTTTGCATGTGAATGGGCATGCATAAAGGACTCAACTCATCTTATCTCACTTAGAAAAATTTTCAAAACGATGTAGTTTAGGCCTTAGAAACTTAGAAATTACGAAAACACCCTTATTAAAATGCAGGAAATTTCTGGTCGCCAGTCCCCACGAGGGACTTCACGAGTCGTTGCCACAGGGCACGACTTGTGGCCGTGGTCCATTGAGTCCACTGTCCAAAACATCCAAGGGGAACCCACGGGTAACTTCACGAGTCCTGAGGTTAGACCACGACTTGCGGTCACCTTTTGTGGCCTACACTGCCCATCCCAACTTGCCAAACCTCCAAGGTAGACCATGGGTGACCTCACGAGTCGTGAGGCCTGACCACGAGTCCTCCTCACTCAGGCCTTGCCACACCATGCCGACCATGAGTCACCTCACGACTTGCGGACACTCCTCACGACCCACCTCATGGGTCGTTCTATGACCTGGTGTGAATTTTTAATTTTTCTCCGTTTTTTACTTTCGGGTCTGATCCTTTGATTCCTGGGGTATAACAATATCTCCTCCTTGGGAACATTAGTCCTCGAATGTTAGAAACATGCAGAAAACTCAGCAAAACAAGCTACCACCATATAAATTACTGGTCAGTTAAGCCAAAAACTAACGGAATGACTACCTCCGAAAAGAACTACATAGATGAACTGAATCCAGACATCACATACATATACCATATCATAAAACAAACTTGTAAACATGAACTGAACATGAAAAGATGATTAAAGGTTTAGGGAAAAACTGATACCTCAAACTGAAACTGAGCTTGTAGGGAACAAATGAGGATATTTAGATATCATATCTGCTTCGGCTTCCTATGTAGCTCCCTCAACATGCTAATTTCTCCATAATACTTTAATTAAAGATACTTCTTTGTTCCTAAACCTCCGAACCTGATGATCCAAGATCTTCACCGGAATTTCCTCATAGTTGAGGCTATCCTTTACACCAATGCTGTCTACTGGGACTATTAAAGCTGGATTACCCAAGCAATTTTTCAAGAGCGATACACGAAACATGGGATGAACTGAAGCTAATTCGGAAGGCAAGTCCAACTCATACGCCACCTTACCAACTCTCCTCATAACCTGGTAAGGACCAACGTAGCGGGGACTGAGTTTCCCTTTCTTTCTGAACTGCATGACTCCCTTCATGGGAGATACCTTTAGAAATACCCAATCATCCACATTAAACTCCAGATCCCTTCTCCTCACATCAACATACGATTTCTGAAGACTCTGAGTGGTTTTTAACCAGTCCCTTATCAACCGAACCTTCACCATCGCCCCGTGAATCGAATCTGGTCCTATCATAGCTGCCTCGCCAACCTCAAACCATCCGATGGGAGATCTACACCTTCGCCGGTAAAGAGCCTCGAACGGTGCCATCTGGATATTGGAGTGATAACTGTTATTTAGGCGAACTCGATTAAGGGCAAATAATCATCCCAACTACCTTTAAAATCCATAACACATGCCCTCAACATATCTATTCAGCTCGTTCGGTGTAACTACACGTAAGTGCACGTGGTCGAACAATTAGTAAAGTGGCTCAAGTAAGCCAAGTATCGATCCCACAGGAACTTGACTAAGGTATCAATCTAATCAAGTGTCAATAAACTTTAACTCTAAACTGCAGACAACAGTGTGAAGAAGATTTTGGTATTTTGTTTCCTAATTTTATACTAAGTCTAAAACGAATATACAAATTGAGTCTGAACTATAAGTATGAGCATGCTGAGGTTAAAATGAACATGTAGAGAAATAAATTATCGATACAATTTGATTAATCTTTCCTCCGGTTGCTAGTCAAGAATTATCGCCTATGGATTAAAACTCTCGTATTTAACCCAACTTAAGAATCATGAACCTTCCACCTACATCTTTGTGATAAAAAGAAATTCATGTTCTAGCCATACAAAACCAATTCCTTAATTGACTAATACGACTTTCAGGTATATCTCTATCCTGAAGGTAAATCAATTCTCAATTTTTCCAAACTAAGAAAAGATCATATCCTATCAATTCACAACTTTCCAATTTCTTGCTCTCTCGAGTGAAATCGGACTTTTTAGATATACATTAACGTTGGCCACACATTAATGCAGTAAGAACAAGAATCAATAGAACAACCATGAAAGAAAAGATGAAAAACTAATTTATCAATAATTACATTTCAATACAAATGTTCTTAACCTCAGAAAGAAGGGAATTTAGCCACTCATTTATGGATTAAACATCGTTAAATGAGTGTTAATCATACAAGCAATTGAAATAAAGAAGAAGGAGATAGAGAAAAACCTTGAGATTTTTGTCCCCTCAACTGCCTGTAACCCACGTTCTTGCTCCACCCAGTCAGAATTATTAAAAATAAACCTAAGTGTGCTATTTATACTAGTGGGAATTTTTCTCGGAATAACAAGCAACGTGTCACGGAGTGCATCGCGGAGCACTGCCTCCGTGACACGCCACCAACGCGGACCCTCACTGGAATCCGGTCGTCCAAGTATTAAAACCCAACATGGCACGACGTGCAACGCGGGGCTAGGACAACGTGCCACGGCCCCAACGCGCACCTTCACTGGAATTTGGCATAATTTCAGCATCCAGGAAGAATGCATCCGCGATGGCAGCGTGACACGGCTCCATCGCGGAGCCCCTTTAATTCGTGCTTTCCTTGTGCTTTTTCCTTGCTCGCTTCCGAGTCCAATCCCGATTTCTCCCAACATGCATCTTAGCTTCATAAAATTATATTTTTCCTGCAAAACAACTCTAATCATGTTGGTTAGTATAAATTCACATTTTATTACAATTCACATGAGAATGTACAAACATCGATAGATAAACAAGATAAAATGACACATTTGAGTATCACTTGGGCATATAAATCTGCCCAAGATCACTTACTCCACACTTAAATCCTTGTTCTTCCCCGAACAATAATCTTACACCTCATGCAATTGACACCCAATCCGAGCTACTTTGGCTCGACAATTCAAGCTACGGTTATACCGATTATTTAATATAGCAAATCATCAAGAAAGCATGCATAGTCTTATCAATACAATGACCTTCAACACATTAAGACCTCCTAGACTCAAGAATTGACTCTCGATATCGGCAAACTCATGCAAATCGGCTGATCAAGATTTTTGACACGAAATTCAATCTCTCGTCGAGCATGTGCCCTCACAACACAAGAGAATTTTCCCCTTTTTAGTCACATGAACTTAAAGACATTACATGCAGGGGCATATAAACACGATTTCGCTCTCTCTCCCAAAAGAATTCACATGCATCATGTCATGAACCATAGGCTTGCCTTTAGTGTATCACTCCACTAATATAAGGACGCGTGATGTAAGATCACGTAGGACTTAACGGGTTGCAATGTAAGCTACGGAACTAGAAAATACTGGGATAACCAATAATAACAACTAGCATCCTTAAGCGCTTTTTCAATACATCCCATAAACCTTATGGGCATTGTTTCTTCCCTCATCCTCCCATTCTTGAAGTCTGTCTTTATTTTTGTTCCCATATCTTTAAGCACACTCAACTTAATAACAAAGATTAGTTATACGTCTTCATTATATTTAATTTATAGTGAGTGCACCTTTGACCTTTTCTTTCCTTTCATCACTCTGCTTTTTCTTTTCTTTTCACCATTCTCACTCCCTGACACTGTGGGAAAATTATTTTTTTCTTGATCGCTTAAGAGTTTTGGATCAAATTCGTGGATAATGAAAAGAAGGAGTTAAGCTCGGTTTACACCTTTTTGACAAAAGAAAAAAAATAGGCTAAAGGCTCAATGGGCTAACTAGGATGTACATTCAAGGTAGGTACGATAATGGAAAAAAAACTTTCGGTTAAAGCAAAGAAATGCCTACATCCTTTCCTACAATACACATCCTTCATTTCATTTTGTACACACCAGGCAAGTTCTAGACACTTCAAAATAGCATGGAAGATACGAAACCTCACCACACACTCATTGCCCATGCTCAACTCAAGACATATTCACAGACTCTTCAATCAGCTAATTACAAGAATTCAAACATTAAGCCTCAATCACACCGAATCGAACTCTATGGCCTAGGTATCTCAACATATTTACAAAGTTGCATTCTTTCATACGAATCACCTTTGCATTTTAAATATCATGTACAACATGCAACTAGAATTTCGCAACCATAAAGTAACAACACGTTTGGGATACAAACAAACAAAAGAAAAAAAATTAAAAAAACTAAAGAAATCTACTCCTATCGACTACATTTCCCTTAAGACGGTCGTCATCCATCCATCATAGGGAACGATCACTAATTACGACTTCGGTTCAATGGGACTATTCTCGATAAAAGAACCGAAAACAAACGCCGAGAAACCCAAAAATAAAAATTTCACGAAAAATTTTAAAAATATTGATAATTTTGATAAAACAAAAAAATATTTACAAAACCAGCTAACAACATTCAACAGCACATAACAGCTTCACATAAATTACAATACAGACATACACATAAAAATCACAGGGTCAAGTTTTTCCAAGCACAACAACAGAACAGAGACATTAATAACAACAACAACCAGCACCTAACTACTCCCACCCCACACTTAAATCGAACACTGTCCCCAGTGTTCACAAAATTCAACATAGCACAAAAGTGGGTGGTGAAACTCCTTGATCAATCAAAGTATTCCACTTCTTCGTCAGGTGCCGCTGCCTCGTCTCCCATGTCTGAATCGCCCCCATCGTCATCATCTGACTCAACATCGGAGTCGTCGTGACGTGTCTCCTCATCTGTGGGGACATCATCATCAGTGGGCTCCATAAAAGCTGGCCCCACTCGGCATAGAGCCCTGACATTTTCGCCAAAAGGGTAGTCTAGCTCGAGCTGCCACAGCTCATCTTCTGTTGTCGGCCTCCCGCCTATGCGCAGCTGGAGCATCTGCATCCCAAACATGCGGGCCATGTACTGATCATCCTGAGCATGTCGCTCGGCTAGTGTAAGAACTGGCCCGTGAGTGGTGTCGGGTGCCTCAGTTTTGGTGACATCTAAGGCCCGCCTCTCCATCTGCGGGATGTAGTCAAGGGCCTCTTCCTCAATATTCAGGCCCCTCAGGAATGTAGTCAGTAAACCACCAAACCCGTACCTATGCCCTTGATGCAAACAGGCTCTCTTCATGGCGGAGATAATTACCGCCCCAACATTGATCTCCAGCCCTTTCATCAAGGCATAGACCAAGCATACACGATCCCGAGTGACATCCGTCATATGCATCCCTGGGATCAGGTAGGAACAAACAATCTTAAGCCATATCTTGGCTTCCCTGTTCATCTGTGAGTAGGGCAATGTCTGATGGTAGCCCCTAACCTTATGCCTGCTCCACCGTGCTCTAGACCGGGCTCCACACAGAGTGCGTCTGATGTCCACATATGGTGGAGTGATATTCAGCTGCCGGAGTACATGGGCGTCTGTGTCCCGCGCCCCCAAGATGGCATTAAGGTGATGAGGCTCAAAAGTGACTACCTGCCCCCTTATCTTTATGGTGTGACTTCTGAGTGTCGGGTTCCAGTTGGCGTAGAATTCCCGAATTAGGTGCAGATTGCACTCCTTGGGCTCTTCAAAGATGAGGTTCAGCCCGGCTGCCTCAATCCTGCGAACAATCCTGGGGAATTCCTGTGCCACCGGCTCCCTAGCAATGTGTTCCTCGGGGAAGTATTTGCTTTCCTTATGCTTTGCGTACCATTTCTTCCCCTCCTCTGTCACCCATCGGGTTCCGTATTGCCGATGTTGGCTGCGCGGAACCGCTGGTGCTGCTGGGACTGCTGTTCCCAGTCTGATTCTTTTCCTTCCGGCGCCCGATTTAGATGCGCCCTTCCCTTTATCTTGCTTGCTTGCCATTGTTTCTGTCAAACCAAACAAACAATTTCAATGTTATTCAAAGTAAAATTAGCTTTGACTAAGGTTGGTTAAGCTAGGCCACCCCACACTTAGTCTTTAGCCACAATCACAACATTACAGCAAGACAAACCTCTTTTTCTAACTTGCAAAAATAAAAAAAACAATAACAAAAATGTCTCGTGCATTCAGGGGGTTCGACGGTATAAATTCTATGTACTACTCAGACTTCGTACAACTAATCCACTATTACCATCGATATCATTTCATCACATAGCACTTAGCCAAATTTCTATCAACAAAACCGATGTAATTCCCCCAATTTCTATGCAATTTCAACAGTTTCATTATCCCGACAACCCGTCGTGCCTTTAGCATTTTAACGTTAAGCACAACATCATTTACTTCGTTCAACATGCACAAATCCAGAAGAATTTCACATTTCAACTCAATTTTAACTTCTTCATCTTTGAATTCTAACCCTAGCTACAATTTCACAAGAATTTTAATCACCATGTATTTATCGAGTTCATATAATCACAACGATACTACGAACATCAATTAACCATAGCTTACATGAATTCAAGCTCAATTTGCAATTAGGGTAAGTTTTCCTCACTTCCCATGCTAAAAATTGGAAAAATTAGACAAGAATTGAGATGAAGTTAACGAACATACCTTCAATTCGATGATATTGAAGAAAAGTTGAAGAATTTTGGCTCCTAGGTCCGTGTCACGTTGGGGAAAGGGGGGATTTTGGGGGGTTTGACGTGGAGGAGATGAGGAATGGGAAAAAAATGAGGGAAAAAGGGGTTAAAAAGGGGTATTTTCGCGCGGGTCACCCGGCAACCCGGTGTGACCCATCGCGAATAACACTTCAACGTGTCACGGAGGGGAATGTGGAGCATGCCCTCCATGACACGGAGCCATCGCGCAGGTACTCTGGAATTTTTCAAAAATTCCAGATTACACTTCAACGTGTCACGGAGGGTAACGCGGAGCACCCCCTCCGTGACATGGAGCCATCGCGTAGGCTCACTGTTTTGCCACTTTTTATTATTTGTCTTACCTCAATTTTTCCTTTGCAATCCTTTGCATTTTTGCCCTCCGTTCAACCTGAAATTCATCTCACAACAAGAAATTGATTAGAATTTATAGGTTTCACATAAAATACAATTTTCTTTTTGTTTTAATTTTTATTTTTCTCATTTTCTTTCTTTTTTTTTTTATCTACGAAATCTATTCACATATTACAAAAATTTCACGGGTTGCCTCCCGTGCAGCGTAAGCTCAGTCATCCTCTAGGGTGACAGACGTCTTCTCTTGACTACCGTCCTCACCCATGTCATACTTACTCTTCTCTGGTGGTTTTTCCAATGGCTCCCGTGACTCAACGCTCTGAGCACTATCTGCTGGATCAAGAACGTTGATCACTGAGAGTTCCTCGTACAAGGCCGGCAACTTTGTAGCCTTGTACACCTCAAACACCTCCACCTTGTCATGGGCCCGCATAGTTAGCTGCCCTGCCGCTACATCAATAAGTGCTTTCCTGGTAGCCAAGAAAGGACATCCAAAAATAAATGGGACTTCCGCGTCTGGCTCAAAATCCAGCACGACGAAGTCTACCGGGAAGATAAGGGAGCCCACTTGCACCAACACGTCTTCCACAATGCCATCAAGTCTGGCTAATGAATGATTCGCTAGTTGCAAGATCACTGTTGTTGGTCTAGAACTCCCTAGCCCCAACTTCTTGAATACCGATGTCGGCATCAAGTTAATGCTTTCTCCCAAATCATATAATCCACGAGCTCAGATACTCTGCCTGATTGTAATTTGAATTGTAAAGCTCCCAGGGTCCTTGAGCTTTGTGGGCAACCTATTTTGTATCCGTGAAGTGCACTCCTCCGTAAGCGCCATCGTGGCATACTCAGTCAACCTGCTTTTGTTTTCCACGATGTCCTTGATATATTTCGCGTACTTCGGCACTCCCTGCAAAACATCAACAAGAGGTAAATTAATGTGTACCTGCTTAAGCACCTCCATGAACTTTTTGAAACATGCTTCCTCCTTGTGTTTCCTTAGTCTTTGAGGGAACGGGGGTGGTGGTCTTTCTGGTTCAGCTTCCCTCTCCTTCTCCACTGCTCCCGACTGCTGTGGTGGTCTTTCTGGTTCCACCTCCTTGAGTTGCAAACCACTCCTAGTGGTCACTGCATTTACTTTCTTGGGGTTGGGGTCAGTGTCACTTGGAAGTCCTCCTCTCGGCCTGGTGTTTTGAGCTCCAGCAAATTGCCCAAACTGGTATTCCAGCGCCTTTGTAGCTAACTGATTGTTCTTTACCTCGGCTGCCAATTTCACATAATCAGCCTGCAATTGAGCTTGGTTAGCTATCATTGTCTTGAACATCTCCTCAATGCTGGGTGATGGTGGTGGAGGAGGTGCATTGTTGCTTCTTTATTGTGACTGGTAGTTCTGCTGCCCTCCTTGATTTCTCTGCGCCCCCTGACTCGAACTTTGCCCTTGATGGTTGTTGCTACCCCAAGAGAAATTCGGGTGATTCCTCCAGTTGGAATTGTAGTTGTTGCCATACTGTAAGTGGTTATTTCTCTGTAGATTACCAACAAAGTTCGCTGAATCAGGATTTGCTCTGCAACACTCAGCTGAGTGTTCACTACTCCCGCACACTTCACACCAAATCTGCTGCACTACATTCACTGGGGCTTGAGACTGGTTCATGCTCATGTTACTGAAGTGGGTGTTGAGTTGATTCTGTAATGCAGCTATCTGTGCAGCAATAGCTGTAAAACCATCCACTTCTAGGACTCCTGCTGCTTTCCTTGTTCCCCCTCTTGACGAGTCCGCATTCCACTCTGGATTCCCCTGTGAAATATGATTTAACAAGGTATACAACTCCTCATAAGTCTTCTCTAATGCTTGTCCCCCAGCTGCTGAGTCTAGCAAGATTTTTGTGTGGGGTTCCAAACCCTCTATGAAAGTATGCACCAACACATCATTGGATTGGTGATGATGATGACGACTCGTGGCCATGGTCCATTGAGTCCACTGTCCAAAACATCCAAGGGGAGCCCATGGGTGACTTCACGAGTCGTGAGGTTAGACCACGACTTGTGGTCACCTTCCGTGGCCTACACTCCCCATCCCAACTTGCCAAACCTCCAAGGTAGACCACAGGTGACCTCACGAGTCGTGAGGTCTGACTAGGACTCGTGGTCAGGCCCGTGGCCTCCTCACTCAGGCCTTTCCACACCATACTGACCACAAGTCACCTCACGGCTCATGGTTACTCCTCACAACCCACCTCACGGGTCGTTCTGTGACCTGGTGCGAATTTTCAGTTTTTCTCTATTTTTACTTTCGGGTCTGATCCTTGGGTTCCTGGGGTATAACATGATGAGATTCAGAAAGAAAGGAAAGCTCAGTCCCAGGTATATTGGTCCTTGCAAAATCTTAAGACGCATTGACAATGTGGCTTACGAGCTAAAGTTTCCTATAGAGTTAGCATCGATGTATCATGTCTTCCATGTGTCCTTGTTAAAGAAATGTATCGGTGATCGGACCTCAGTAGTACCTCTAGAGAGTGTTAGTGTTAAGGACAACCTCTCTTATGAAGAAGTTCCAATTCAGATCTTAGACCATCAGGTTTGTAAGCTGAGAAAGAAGGAGGTCACTTCAGTAAAGGTCTTATGGAGGAATCAGCTAGTTGAGGGAACTATATGGGAAGAAGAAGCGGACATGATGGCAAAATGCCCTCATTTATGCCCTTCAGTGCAGCTTCAGCATCAGGTACTAAATTCCTCCTCAATATTCAATTCAGTTCCATACTCATCAGTCCTATTCATGTTTAAATGTGCACCCTAGTTGCATAAGTTCAGTTAGCATCCCTATCTTAGTTTGGAGTTAGTCACTCCTTCAGAAATTAATATATAGCTTTTAGTTCGGGATTGCAACTCTTTCCCCAGTATTTCATCTTATTTATCCTTCATTCCAAGATGAATGATCTCAAGGGGGAGATATTGTAACACCCGAAAAGTTTCGAAGACCAAAACCCATACTTTGCATGAAAAACCAAAAATTTTTATCTCAGAATGACTTAGACAATGAGCCGTTGTTAGCAATAATGAACCATTGTCTGAGACATTGTTAGCCTTGCAAGCCGTCATTCAGGAACCGATAAGACATGGAACGACCCATCGTAAGGAGTTACGAGTCATCCTGTCACTCGTTGTTACTTAGTTTCGAAACATATTCAAACGTTTCCAGTGGCCATGACAGGATTCAACGACCCGTTGTATCACCTAACAAATCATCCTATCTGTCCATTGGTCGAAGTCCAAAAACCAAATTTCCAGAAGCAGGACCAACGACTGGTCCCAATGGGTCGTGGTCACCACTAACGACCCATTGTGTGACTCGTTGGATCCCGACACAGTTTCTCAGACTTTCTTCCAGGGGAAATTTTATAACTTTTCATTATTTTAATGCCTAAACTACATCATTATTGGGTTAATATTCATGGGATTTATAGGGTTAGTCGATATTCCTCCCTTATTTCTCACCTTTCCTCTCAAAGTCTATGCGAAGAAAGCTAAGACAGGCTTCTCAGGGCAAGACTAGGGTTCTATTTCTCTTCCAGTTTTCCAAGAGCTTTAGCAGGGGATTCTTCTCCAGGTATGTGGGATTCCAACAAGGAAATTTCTTGCACTATTGTGTCCCAAATTCCTTACAGAAATATTATTAGTTCCAACCTGTAGAAGATTGAAACTAGGTTTTTTTGTGTCAACTTATGAATTCTTTTATTGCAATAATTCATTAAGTTTTCCCAGGATTATTATCAGTTTCAATTCATGTCTTGGTGTCCTTCCTACAGTGGGTATTTTATCCCTGATATTTAGCATGATTTTATCTGAAACTTGCATGATTTAGAACCCAAATATAAATATTACTTTATCAGGATAATGTCATTTAAACTATGAATGTAAGTACATATACTTGAACATAAGTTAATCTTTTAGTATATTTAGTCTCAAAGCTCTAGTCAGTACTCAGTATACTTAGCATTCTCTAGAAATGTCAACTGATTAGTTTGGCTATTATCAGTCTTTTTAGAAACTTCGTAAATTCAGTAGAATCGGTTTATCAACTTGTTAGTTGTTCTTTAGACCGTTATGACACTTTCTGATAAAGCAGCTCTGATGAGTCTTAGAATGTAGTTTCTTTCAGGTCCTTAGACTCTCAGAACACTTCTAGATAAGTAGTTCTAATTTATGTCTTAAGGCAGCAGTTTCGAGCTATCAACGCAGTTAGACACAATTAGAATTTTTAGTACCGAGTGGGCCGGGGTTCAGCGCACCTAGGTTTCTAGAACTACGTTGCCACAATAGGTTATTAGCGCAAATGGGCTCCAGATAGTTATCACTCAATTCAGCTACTATATCCTAGCAAGGTATAGTGGACCTTCTCCATTGGGGGTATACATCAAACTCCATGTTTAGCTCAAGTGGTCACATGTCAATTATAATCTCTCCCACATTACATCATATCATAGTTCAGTCTAGTTCAGTTATTATTTTAGTTTAGTTCAGTTTCTTCAGGTTTTGATCTAGTATTATCGTATTACAGTGTAGCTTTCTATTCCGCAGTTTATGTATGTTTTAGTTCCTTCTTTCATACTCAGTACATTGAACATATTGATGCATACTTTTATGCTATATAGTTTTATGATATAGGCTTATGTACCTAGCCTCAACACCACACCTATTCACTCAGCGACTTCCAATAGCATCATTGGTGAGCCTTCATCTGCAAAAGGTTATAGTTTTATTTCAGTTATATTTTTCTGTATTTTGTTTCAAATATTGGATTTAGTTTGGTGCTTGTCCCAGCAACCCATCAGTTCATGTTAGAAGGCTTTTAAACAGTGTTATAGATTTAGTTGAGTTTCATTATATGATCAGATCTTGAAATTTATTCAATAGCAGTTATTTTTTTTATCAGCTTTTTCTCTTTTCTTCTATAATTATTATCAACAAATCAGTTTTTAGTAGAATATGCTCTACCAAGGTTTGCTTGGAGTCACTTGTGACTCTAAGTACCCTATTGCGTTCAGGGTGTGAACTCGGGTCGTGACACATAGAGTATGCGGTCAGTACTTTGAATGTACTGAGTATGTAAGGTAAGTAAAATATGCTAGTAAAATGATAGTCAGAAAACATGAGTACAAAGTAAGCATTTGACATGAGAGTAAGGACAAAATGCTAAAATCATGATCGTGAGCTTGTCATAAACATGAGTTATTTATCGTAAGCTCAAGAATAATGACCCATGGGTTGAAAGTAAAAACATATGTTTAACATATTTGAAAACATAAGTAAAAGCTCATAAACTGATCAATGGGTAAATTACACTATAAACACGATATGTAAATCCTGAACATGAATAGCTTAAAATATGAGAAACAATGGGAGACTCATCATAACCGACACTATTATGATAGAGCTTATATGATGCCCCAACTATCTCGCTCAAGTGGACAACGCCGTCCTAAGCCTTCCAGGGCAAAGAACGATAAGGAGTGATATCACTCGTGAAACCCCATTAGGTTGGGGGCAATGTCCCAAACATGAATATATATATATATACACACCTATGGTGGCACGTAGTTATGAGACCTGGGTTCCCGAAATCCCCGGCCTACTCGGTGCTAGATACTACGCCAAAAACATACACATGGATCAGAATCATCATCATGAAACATACCTGATCTTATGGGCGTGTCTAAACCATGAAATCATAATAATACTTGACATACGTGAAATAGCCATGAAAATAATGCCATTGAGTTGGCCATAATACATAAACTTGAGTTTCATGAAAATCATACATTCTTGAAAAAATAGTCATAACTTGAATTTATAGATTCATAAGCTTAAAAATCATACATGATCGGGTAAAATCATCTTAAACTTGAAAACATAGATTCATGAGAGATTCTAGCAAAAAAAGAGTAATCACAATCAAAAATCATGAATTGAATCATAAGAGATCTCATGAGAATTGGGTCTAACCCTAGAATTTCAATAAATCATGCTTGGAGACTTGAAATCATGAGATAGAGATGAAATGGGTATGAGGGTGGAAGGATTTTCCTCATTCATGATCTTACATACCTGGGTAGATGATTCCCTAACTTGCCTTGAAAACCCAAGAGAAATAATGACCCGTACTGTGGTTTATCCAATGCCTGGTGCCATTTTTCCTGTTTTACTAAACTACTCATAACTTTTTATTCCGAACTCCGATTGATACAAGGTCAGATGCTTTGGAAATAAAACTCAAAGGTATTCAATTTGATATGTTGAATCACCCAAAAAAACTTCGTAAAATGTGAGTTATGGTTGTTTGAATTTGAACCTTGTAAGAACTTATATGAAAACTCAATCGATAAGAAGGTTCTCAACTCAACTTTGTGCTAGAGGTTCCTTATGTGTGCACTTCTCACACTTAAAAATTGATCTTAACACCTAATTTCCATAAAATTCATCGAGCTAAGATCTTTCCACATGCCTAGAACGATTTCAAAGTTAGCCCGAAAGTCTGAGGTGTTAAAATATCTCAACTCACGAGTCTTGTGTCTAGTCTTAGGGACTTTTGGGTTGTTCCAATTTTTATGTGGATAATTTTTACCATCACTCTATTCATTGATGATCTCTGGCCACCACTGCTTACCACCTCTGTTATCACAACCATCATTGACAACCAGTATTGCCAGTCGCTATCACACCTACTATCTCCATTATTATATTTATATCCACTGCCACCACCGTCGCCACCACCATCTCCACCATCACTATCAACCACCACAATTACTGCTGCCAATCTCTACTACCAACACCAGTACTACTCTCAATTGTCACCATTACACCAGTCATTAGAACACCAATCATCCCCATCACTGCAGCTATCACCGCCACCACTCACCAGCCATTACCACCACCACCACTACTAGCGAACATAAATATTTCTTTTTTAAAAATCAAGTAATAATTTTATTTTATTAAATGCACTTCGAGGTCTCATGAACTACTATTGTAAACCTACTTTATTTTTATTTGTGGACAAATGATATCCAATCTATATTTTTTCTTATATTTAATTAATTTGTTTATTTAAATTGTATATTTAATATGTTTACAAATAAATAAAATATAAATATTTTAGAAGTTGAAAAATAAATAGTCTTAATTATTTTGTGTTCAGATTTAAAAACAATATCTTAATTATTTAGATGTGCATTTAGATTCAGATATTTTAATATTAATGAAAATAAATGAACACTATGTAATGCAATTATTAATTTCAAATTAAAATTCATCTTTTAGACCTGGGGGTGAAGTAAATTAGTAATTAACTTATATTTTAATATGTCGTTTTATTAATTATTTTTTCTTAAAAATGTAGCACATATAGAGAATGAAGCGATTAAAAGTTGATTGGGGTTTGCGTATGAGTTTGATTGTGCAATAAAAGTAGTTGGGTTGGCCAAACTTGTTACTATATATGCTTTATTGACCATTATTCCAAAATTATAACGGGAATCTGTCACGACCCAAATGGACTGGCCGTGCAGGTACCTACATCGACTCTACTCGATAGCAGAACCCTTGTGGAACATTACATAAACACCCAAGTATTTTTATTAACTTGGAAAATTCAACAATAGTATGATAAAAACTCAATTTCTCAAAACCATGATTCTCCTAAGATCTAGTTTAGACAGGTACAAGAGTTTTAAAAGAATATATGACAAGATAAAATGACACAACTTCATCTAGGAAGAAGAACCCGGAAGCTGATGCTGAATACTCCACACAAATCAAGAAACTTCAAACCTGTCACAACCTACACCAAAAGGTGTAGCAAGATAGTATCAGTACACCACACGTACTGGTAAGCATCATCGGCCGACTAAGATTAGTTTACAGAATAACATATAATTAATAAGAAATTGACAATAATACCCTTAATAAATACTTCACTGTACGACAATCCATTAAGTTTTATTAACTACATTATCGACCTCTATGACTCGTCAAGGTTCCTGCAATTACCCTATATTTCTAGTCAGCAATCAATCTTGAAATCTGCCTCAGCATTATTCCCACTACGACGAGTACCCAATTTGCTACAGCTGTTCCGCGGCTGTGGTGACTTGGCCGCTGCAACGATACCTATGACAATTCAGCAGTCCCATTTTCCTTGGTCCAATTCTATTTCACTCCACCATTAACCTTTAGTGTTTCTAATCTTTGTTCTACTTTACTATTATCGACCAAATACTGATTTCTACCAATTATGGAGCTTCTACCATACATCTATTCATTTCGCTATTCGAGATCCCTCGGTCAACCCATTTGTCATTTTATTATAGAACCTTATCTCCTCTTACGGATTTAATTATATTTTGTGTAAGTTTAACCCCTACCATTTAGGTCATTTTCTACAACTTATTTATCAAACATTACTCATAACAACACTCGTTGTAATACCATTTCCCCTTCACTATACTCCGAACTACTAACACTGACTCACAAATATGCATTTGATTCAATTATTCATAGACAGTCACAAAACATAATATAGAATTAAGTCCATACCGATCTAGGTTACAAAATGCATACCTGCTCTCATGACCAAATCAAATCATGCAATACCAAACGTGTATCATGACACCACATACTTAACGCACCGTATCTCTCATACTATACCTGATTTCATAGTGGTATATCCCGTATCACGATGTAAACCTGTACCTTGCCGTCATTATAGCCATATGCACATCATACCTTATCCACTCAATCTCTGATCTCACAATTATACCATTGGTGATATGCCGGGCACACACCTCCGTCATATCATTGTACATATATGTCATAGGGTCTTATGCTTGCCTTTCCAGTCATGAACTGCAGGGGACTCTAAAAATCCATGTACTGTACACCCAGTCGTATGAAACCTTCATCATACCTGTCTGTGTACCCATATTCGTACACCTAGCCACGTGGTCTTTTAGACATATCTGTCTATGTACTATCTCATACCACTCACCCGGATGCTCACCTCGAGCACGAGCCACTCATGTCTGCAATCCTCATTTAGGGTCTAGATTGTATCATTCTGCATATCCATCTTCTTTCCCTTTTGCCCTAGGCCTCACATTCACCATCATATCAAAGATTTGTCGTTCCATGCCACACATTATCTCATTCACATGTTTGATTGTTACCAACTCGCCCCTAAATCTCGGGACGCACATCATAATACAATAAATAGTAATTCACACACAACAAGAAGCATGTAAACATATCCACAAGTATAACCGAATGCAAGGTTTCAGACCCGATTTCATACAAAATTAATAATAATCTCAGTTATATCAATACATCACAAGGAAATTCAACTTGGCCCGCTCACTGGTTTGGGCTCCGCTGTAGCGACATTGCTATCGCCGCAACGGTCTCGCTGCAGCGGCACAATAACTGCTGCAGCGGTAGTGATGGCAGTACTATGACTAGTTTTCCTCCCACCTCCTCCTACAACTTGTTTCTTCCCTGTTTTATAACTTATCATTATCTCATTCCCCACATGGGATTGCATCACATCAGGTCTAATTAACTAGTTAATTTTACAGGGAAATCTTCATCACAAACAATGTCCACAAATTCAAGCAACACATTAACAGTCACAAAACATACAAATCATCATGTACAGTCCATTCAACTACCTCACGGGTTTTAACTTGCGTACTGTAATAGTTAGGGTCCACCCTTGATCTCTTAGTGACCGTCTTTAGTATATGTAATTTATGTGACTAACCGTTCAAGATTATCATTTCGGAGGAATGACTATATATTTCTATATAATTAATTTCACATATTTAACGACTATACCAAAAGATTCTTCTGCACATGCTCAATTTGCTTCCATGTACATCCACACACATAGACTAATTTTATTGCAATCCCCACCTATAGGTTCTCATACTATGGGAGTATCACTATCCCTTTTTCTACTTCTTTTCTCCTCAGAGTCTCACCGGATTAAATACTCAATAAATTATTCTAATTTCAATTCTATCGATCACCATGCATATCAACTATACGCACGTATATGTTTACCTAATCAAAGTCTAACACAGAAGTGAGTAAACCATAGCCTACAAGGGCAACAAGCTATCGTCGAGGCATTCTAGTGGCATGTTTGCATCGGTTCTTGAGTTTTTGCAGGAGTCCTTAGCTATGGATGATAAATATTTACCTCCTAGCTCTTCTCCTTGTTCCATAAAGTCTATTTTCTATTTTTGGGTACTTTTATTAACCTATTTTTAGAGGCTAGGTTTTCAAAATCCTAGTTGAAACGGAATTGAGAAATTCTGGTCCGCGTCATAGCGAGACCATTTACCGCTACAATGGTTCTGCTAAAGTGGGGATAGTTCCACTGCGGCGGACATCCGCTTGGGTGCACCTGAATTGTGACTCAGCCTATTTAAACTTGTTCATTTCACATTTTATTTTTGTTTTTGGGGACTTCATTCAAAGTTTTGAAAATTTTAAATTCACCCACTCTATGATGGTCGAGGTGCTATAACGGTCGGATGGCTCGCAATTAAACATCCATTCATCCTTGAATAATATTATGATATCAAGGCGGGTTACCCTAGATTGATTCCAACATCAGTCATAGATTTTTTGACTTTTAATGAGCACCATGGATCATTGGTTCTATGTATTAGCCCCCCAGACTGATCATCATATAGGTCTGAAAATTTTTATCGGGGCTATAGTTCTTCATCTAGGGTCAAAACTCGAGCGTCCATTTACAACATTATCCCTCCTTTAGGTCTCATGATTACTCATTCCAGAATTAAGTTCCCTAGGTATCCCCGATTTCTTGAACTTCTTAGAATGGGTGTCTTCGGAAATAATAGGGCCCATTATAGGAATTCGAACCATCATTAATTTAGTTATTCACTGCAACAAGGGAACTTTCCCATTTCAGTGGTTCCGCCGCAGTGAAAGTTGGTCCGCTGTAGTAGAAGAAAAAATAGTTAAAGGGCCAAAACGACAGTTTCTGGCTCATTTCTCACTTTTCACTCAAAATTTTCTCTGAATCCTCTTAACTCTCCGGCGAGTTTTACTAAATTTTCCAGGTAATCTTTCCCCTTCTATCCCTTTTACTTCTTTGCTGTTGAATGCTTGCACTTTCATGCCGTTTTGCGTTGGTTTCAGATAGTTATAGAGTTGGTAATGGTGGGTTTTTCTTTTTGATTTCATAGTCTAGATTGTCGAAGTATGCTTCTTGCATTTACATTCTCATGTGTTATTCATCATTCTCCGCATATTTCTGGCTATTTTCATATTGTTGTGGATAAAAAATGAGGAGGTTGGGGTTGGGTAGGGTGGTGGTTCGACTTCTTCGAATCTTTCGGGCTTGAATCCGTGCCCTATCGGGGTGGAAAATCATTTTTAAGGCTTGGGTAAGTTTTCCCCTTGCCCGATATGTAGTTAGTTAAAGATATATGGAGGTTGAAATTTTCAACCTCCATTGATGGGGTATGGAGATCTGGGGAAGACGGTGTTCACTGTAGCGGAACCCTGTTTGCTGCAGCAGTACCATGACAGTAACCCCCCTTCGCTGTGGTAAACACCTGTCCGTTGCAGTGGTCTGCTTGGGTAGTAGACTCTCCCCAAATTCTGTTTTTTCATGTCTCTCATACCAATTCTCCTAGTCATTCAATCACCCTTCTAATACCTTTTATCGATGCAGGTTTATCAACACGACCACTTCTAGCAGCAACATTAGCACTAAAGACTACATCCGTTTCGTCAACGATCAGTGTCAGTTCCAATGCAATGAATAGGCCATGAAGGGCTTGTTGCATGAAAAGGGTTCTTTCATGCAGGATGTGGAGGAGAAAGCTCCGAATTTCTATGCCCTCCTGCATGAGATTAGCTGGGGCCTATTGGTGGACGACCCGGGTAAGGCCAATGAGGTTTGGGTGCGGGAGTTTTATGCCAACCTTCCCACCGTAGCTTGGAGCCGGGATAAGCTGGTAGCTTATTTTAGGGGCATGCAGATCACCTTGACCCCTTCCACTATCAATGACACTCTGGGTCTGCCAAACCCTCCTGAGGCTAAGCAAAATCTCGTGATGTAGATAAAAATGGGTAGTGGCTGGTGGATACGCTAGTGGTGGAGGTGAAGAGGGCCTCGACCAATTGGGGAATCACTGGGTTAGGCATTCAGAGTACCCACTTCACTGTGAAGGTTAGGAGGTGGCTCTATTTGATGTCCCAAAGGATTCGTCCATCCTTCAATGTCATGAATGTGACTTATCCTCAGGCCTTGGTGGTGGCTGCTATTTTGAGTGGGATGAGGGTAAATGTGGGGGCTCAAATTATTAAGGAGTGTAGGTACTTCTATACGAAGCCCATTACTGGCCTACCATTTCCTTCCCTTATCACTAGACTATGCAAGTGGGCTGATGTCCATCTGGAGTCCAGGGATGTCATCGAGGATTGCGACAAGACAAAGGGTATTATGCTTGCTCTTCCAATCATGACCTGTAGGGGACTCCCGAAATCTATGTATTGTACACCCAATCGTACGAAACCTTTATCATACCTGTCTGTGTACCCATATTCATACACCCAGCCATATGGTATTTTAGCCATACCTGTGTGTGTACTCTCTCATACCGCTCGCCCGGATGCTCACCTTAGGCGCGAGCTCCTCACGTCTCCAATCCTCATTTAGGGTCTTGATCGTATCATTCTGCGTATCCATCTTCTTTCCCGTTTGCCCAATGCCTCACATTCACCATCATATCAAAGATTTACTATTCCATATCGCATATTATCTCATGCACATGTTTGATCATTACCAACTCACCCCTAAATTATGGGATGCACATCATAGTACATTAAATAGTAATTCACACACAACAAGAAACATGTAACATATCCACAAGTATAATCGAATGCAAAGTTTTAGACCCAATTTCATACCAAATTTATAATTTTCTCAGTTATATAAATACATCACAAGGAGATTCAACTTGGCCCATGCACTGGTTTGGGCTCTGCTGTAGTGACATTACTGTTGCCGCAACGGTCTCGCTGCAGTCATAAAATAACTAGAGCAGCGGTACGAAAACACTGCAGTGGTACTGATGGTAGTACTACGACCAGTTTTCGTCCTAGCTACTCCTATAATTTGTTTCTTCCCCATTTTGTAACTCATCATTATCTCGTTCCCCACAAGGGACCGAATCAAATCAGGTATAATTAGGTAGTTAATTTTAACAAGGCAATCTTCATCACAAACAATATCCACAAATCCAAGCAACACATTAACACTCACAAAACATACAAGTCACATGTACAGTGCATTCAACTACCTCATGGGTTTTAACTCACGTTTTGTAGTAGTCAGGGTCCACCCTTGAGCTCTCACTTACAATTTTTAGTATGCAATTTATATGAATAACCGTTCAAGATTACCATTTCGGAGGAATGACTATATATTTCTATGTAAGTAATACACATATTTAACAACAATACCAATGATTCTTCCGCACACTCTCAATTTGCTTCCATGTGCATCCTCACATATAGACTAATATTATTGCAATTCCCACCTATGGGTTCTCATACTATGGGGGTATTGTTCGGTGTTCTGCTCAGGTTGGTATTATATATTATAAAACGACACGCAAGTGCACGTGGTCAAACAAGTAATAAAGTGGCTAAGTAGCCAAGTATCGATCCAAGGAGGCTCAAGATACGTAAAATTGCCTAGTTTACTATATTCCTATTTCACTTCTAATTATGCTAACAACAATGCAACCAAGAGTTACTTGAGTTTTTGTTTCTAAACTATATATACTACAACTAATAACAACTATTTACTTGTGAATTTAGACAATGAATATGAACATGCCAAGGTTAAGAACAAGTAATGAACTTGATAATCATGATAATTTGGTTAATCTCTTCTTCATGTTGCTAGCCAAGAACATTAGCCTAGAAATTAAAACTCTCGTATTTAATTTCACTTTAGAATCATAAACCATCCGTCTACATTTCTGTGATCAAATGCAATTTATGACCTAGCACTACAATTCCGGTTCCTAAATTGACTAATACGGCTTTCAAGTATATTTCTATCTGGAAAGCACATCAAAACCCAATTTTCCCAAATCAAGTTAAGAACAATACCCTATTAATTCACAACTTTCCAATTTCTTGCTCTTTCGAGTGAAATTGGACTTTTTAGATGTACATTAATATTGTCCATGCACTAATGCAGTAAGAACAAGAATTAATAGAACAACATTAAAGAAGAAGAAGAAAACCATATCAATTATAATCAAAATTCATTACACATGTTCAAAACCTCAGCAAGGAAGAGAATTAGCCACTCATTTGTGGATTGATCATCCTAAAATGAGTGTAAATCATACGTACAATTGATAGAAAGAAGAAAGGAAGAGAAGAAATCCCTTAGCTTTTTCGTTCTTCAACTGCTACTAACCCACGTCCTTGCTCTCCACTTCTGAACTCAGTCTAAAAACTAAAAACTAATTAAAATAAACCTAAGTGTGCTACTTATACTAGTGGGAAATTTTTCCCGGAATAACAAGCAACGTGTCACGGAGGCCAATGCGGAGCACTGCCTCCGTGACACGGCGTGGACGCGGACCTTCACTGGAAATCCAGGGTCCGGTAAAATAGCCTCAACATGGCACGGAGGCCAACGCGGAGGCCTCTCTCCATGCCACGGAGCTGACGCGAAGGCACACTGGAAATTGCCATTTTAATCCCTGTTCAGGCAGTGTGCTACCGCGATGGTAGCGTGGCACGGCTCCATCGCGGAGCCCCTATAAATTGTGCATTCCAAGGTCTTTTCCATGCTCGCATCCAAGTCCAACTCCGACATAGTTCCAACATGAATTTTAGCTCCTAAAAACCACCTTTACCTGCAAAACAAATGCTAATCATGTTGGTTAGTATAAATTCGCATTTTATTACTAATTACATGATATTATATACACATTGCACAACAAACAAGGTAAAAATGATACGTTTGAGTATCACTTGGGCATATAAATCTGCCCAAGATCACTTACCCCACACTTAAATCCTTGTTCGGCCTCGAACAACACATACAAAAATCATGCAAATTACATCCCAACCTTCGTCACTATGGTGCAACAATTTACGCTACGGTCATACCGATTATTCAATTTTTGCAAATCATCAAGAAAACATGCTTGGTCGTACAATACAATGACCATTAATACATCAAGGCTTCCTAGACCTTAAGAATTGATTCTTGATATCGGCAAACTCATGCAAATCAGCTAATCAAGAAATCTGACACGAAAATCAATCTTTCATCAAGCATGTGCCCTCACAACTCGAGAGAAACTTCCCCTTTATGTTCATGCAGCACACAAACATTCAAGTAGGGGCATATAAAAATTAATTTCACTCTCTCTCCCCAAAGAATTCACATGCATCATGTCATGACCCATAGGCTTGCCCTTAGTGTATTACTCCACTAATATAAAGAAATGCAATATAGGATCACGTAGGACTTTAATGGGTTGTAACGGGGCTATGGATCTAGTATATATATATTGGATTAGCCAATAATAGTCGCTAGCATCCTTAAGCGCCTTTTCAACTCATTCCCATCGACTCATGGACATTGTTCCTCTCTTTTCTCTTTTTCTCCCATTCATGCTGGTTTACTTTCATACAACCCATTTCATCAAACACACTTGACACAAAACAAAGGGTTTTCATGTACCCTCACTATCATTTAATTACAACAAGTGCCTCTTCAACATCATCTTTTCTTTCTTCACTTTGCTTTTCTTTCTCTTTTCACTCTTTTCACTCTTTAACACTTTGGGAAACATTTTCTGTTCTTTGTAAGCGCTTAAGAGCTTCTTTTAGACTTTAAGGCCAATGAAAAGAAGGAATAAAGCTTAGTTCATACAATTTTGGTCAAAAGAAAGAAATCGGCTAAAGGCTCAACGGGCTGACTAGGATATACAACATATAAAAAGGTAGAATTTGACAAGAAAAGAAAATGGAAACTATCGGTTAAAACAAAGAAATGCCTACATCCTTTCCAACACTACACCTCCTTCATTTCGCTTCGTATACACACCAGGCAAGTTCTAGACAATTCATAATGACATGGAATAGCAAAACCTCACTTCACACTTCATGCACATGCTCGAATCAAGATGCATTCACACACTCTTTAAATAGTCAATTACATGAATTCAAGATTAAGCCTCAATCATACTGAACCAAATTCTATAGCCTAGGTAACTCACGTATTTACAGAATTGCATGCTTTCAAACGAATCACTTTCACATTTTGAACATCAATTACAACACGCAACAAAATTTTAGCAACCATAAGCAACTACAGTTCATTGATGCAATCCACCAAAGAAAAACTAAAAAAAAACAAATAAAAATCCTACTCCTACCAACTACATTTCCCTTAAGACGGTCGTCATCCATCCATCATAGGGAACGGTCACTAACTATGACATCGGTTCAATGGGACTATTCTCGGTAAAAGAACCGAAAACAAACTCCGAGAAACCCAAAAAAAATAAAAATCGAAATTTTTTTTGCAACACATCGATCATTTCGATAGAAACATATTTACAAAAGATTTTGATAATTGCAAAATCTCTTCGCAAAAATTTTGAAAAATATCGATCATGTCGATAGAGAAAAAAATATTTACAAAATTTACAAAATATTTACACTAGCAACCATAACTTTCAAAAACACACATCATTAACCACACACAAATATATACACATACATCGCAAATCAGTTCGCCACAGGGAAAGCACAAACATACATAAATATCAAGGAAAAACATACAGCAAATTAGAGCCTTGACCCAGCACCTAGCTACTCCCCACCCCACACTTAAATAGAACACTGTCCCCAGTGTTCACAAAAATTACAAAACACAAAATTTTGGGTGGTGGAACTCCCTGCTCAGTCGAAATATTCGACTTCTTCATCCGGTGCTGCGGCCTCGTCGCCCATATCTGAATCAGCTCCATCGTCGTCATCGGACTCCACATCAGAGTCCTCACGATGTGTCTCCTCTTCAGTAGGGACATCGTCATCTGTAGGCTCCACAAAGGCTGGCCCTACCCGACATAAGGCTCTGGCGTTCTCGCCAAAGGGGTAGTCCAGCTCTAACTGCCATAATTCTTCCTCGGTGGCTGGTCTCCCACCTATCCGTAGCTGCAGCATCTGCATGCCAAACATACGGGCCATGTACTGATCGTCACGAGCATGGCGCTCGCCCAAAGTCAATACTGGTCCGTGTGTAGTGTCGGGGGCCTTAGTCTTTGTCACGTCGAGGGCCCTCCGCTCCAGCTGCGGAATATAATCCAAGGCTTCTTCCTCAATGTCGAGGCCTCGGAGGAAGGTGGTGATGAGTCCGCCAAACCCGTATCTGTGGCCCTGGTGCAGTCTGGCTCTCTTCATGGCGGATATTATGACCGCCCCAACATTAATCTCAAGCCCTTTCATAAGGGCATACACCAAGCAGACACGGTCCCGGGTCACGTCTGTCATATGAACTCCCGGGATCAAACACAAACATACAATCTTCAGCCATATTCTGGCCTCCCTGTTCATCTGCGAATAAGGCAGAGTCTGGTGGTAACCCCTCTCCTTGTGTCTACTCCATCGGGCTGTGGATCCAGCCCCACACAACGTACGTCTGATGTCGGCGTACGGTGGGGTGATGTTTAGCTGGCGGAGAACGTGGGCGTCTGTGTCCCGCGCTCCAACGATGGCATTCAGCTGCTAGGGTTCTAGAGTGACAATCTGCCCTCTGATTTTTATAGTGTGGCTCCTGATGGCCGGGTTCCAGTTTGCATAAAATTCCCGGACTAAGTGAAGGTTGCACTCCTTGGGCTCCTGAAAAATAAAGCTGAGCCCAGCTGCTTCAATTCTCTGTACGATGCGAGGGAACTCCTGTGCAAGTGGTTCCCGTGCAATATGTTCCTCGGGGAAGTACTTGTTTTCTTTATGCTTAGCGTACCATTTCTTCCCTTCATCTGTGACCCATCTTGTTCCGTATTGGCAGCGTTGGCCGCGCGGAACAGCGGGTGCAGCTGGGACTGCGGTTCCCAGTCTCATCCTTTTCCTACCTGTGCCTGAGGTAGAAGCACCCTTGCCTTTATCTTGTCTGCTAGCCATTGTACCTGTCAATTTACACAAACAAGCACAACGTTAAGCTAAAAACTTGTTAACTTCGGCTAAGGTCGGGTTACACAACATTTACCCCACACTTAGGCCTTAGCTACTTCTACAAAATTACGGCAAGAATAACTCTAATTACACCACAGACAACACTATATACTCCATGCTTAGTGCGTTCACAACAAAATTTCGACAGCATAACGGTTAGCGTACTACTCAGACTTCATACAGCTAATCCCAATCCTACTATCACTAGCAATTCACACATCGCACAAGCAACAAAACAACAACAAAATAAAAACAACAATAAAAACATTCTATATACAATCTAATCTAAACAATTTAACCAATTCACACATTTTATGCATTTTCCCACAAAAATTCGAGAATTTGTCGTCTTTTAACATTTACACAATATTTACCACGACTTCTCTCAAATAACAAACACACCCCGGCATCGATTTCATCAAATTATCAATTGCCCAAGGCAAATTCAACAACCCAAGCCCTAGAATAAAATTCTATGATCAATTTCGAATTATTTACGCAATCGACATGTTCAAACGACAAATACAACAATCCAAACATGTATCAATCACGAATAATCCAACATTCATGTTAAATTTCTACCTAGGGTGATATATCTCACCTCACATGCCCAAATTTGACTCGGCACTGAATAAGGGGCAACGTGTCACGGAGGGTAACGCGGAGCCCCTCCTCCGTGACACGGAGCCAACGCGTTGGCTTACTAGATTTTTGAAAAATCTGGATTTCGCCTTCAACGTGTCACGGAGGGTAACGCGGAGCTTTACCTCTGTGACATGGCGCCAACGCGCCAGTGCACTGTTTCTTCAATTAATTTGATTTTTCATACCTTGCCTCATTTTCTCGATTCCATGTATATTTCCTCTGTTATACCTGAAAATCACCTCACTAAACAAAAATTGGTTAAATTAATAGATTTCCCTAACTAAAATAAAAAAATACTAACTAAAATGAAAGTCTAAACCTAATCAAGAAAAGAAAAAGAAAACTAAAACTTGGAAATAGACAATAAAAACAAAAATAAAGATAAAAATTAACTACACTGTGCAAAAAGAAAAAAAATAAAATATTTTTCTCACGGGTTGCCTCCCGTGCAGCGCCTGGTTTACCGTCGCGGCTCGACGTCCTTTACGCTCACTTGTCTACTAGGGAGATGGACGATTTGTCCCGATCATGGTCATCCCCCCAGTAGTTCTCAACCTTATCCGGTGGCCTTCCTAGTAACTCTCGGGAATCACTCATTCCATTAGCATTCCCATGATCAATCACGTTGATCACCGAGAGTTCCTTATAAACAGTCGGGAGCTTAGGTACCTTGTACACGTCGAACACTTCGACCTTGTCATGTGCTTGCATCGTGAGTTTACCCGCAGCTACATCAATTAATGCTTTTCCGGTTGCCAAAAAGGGTCGTCCCAAAATAAATGGGACTTTAGCATCTGGGTCAAAATCCAGAACAATAAAATCGACCGGAAAAATGAGGGAGCCTACTTGCACTAACACATCCTCAACAATGCCATCCGGCTTAGCTAAAGACCTGTCTGCTAGCTGCAAGATTACCGTTGTAGGTCTAGGACTCCCTAGACCTAACTTTCTGAATACCGAAGATGGCACCAGATTTATGCTTGCCCCCAAGTCGCATAATCCACGAGCTCGGATACTTTCCCAATCGTAAGCTGGATAGTAAAACTTCCAGGGTCTTTCAGTTTTGTGGGCAACCTATTCTGAATACGGAAAGTGCATTCCTCCATTAAAGCTACCGTGGCATACTCAGTCAAACGACTTTTGTTAGCCACGATGTCTTTAATATATTTCGCATATTTTGGCACTCCCTGCAAGACATCAACAAGAGGTAAGTTAACATGTACCTGTTTAAGTACCTCCATGAATTTCTGGAAACACGCCTCCTCCTTGTGTTTCTTAAGTCGTTGAGGGAACGGGGGTGGAGGCCTTTCTGGTTCAGCTTCTTTAGTCTTCCCCTTATCTGAGATTTGCTCTCCCTCAACATCTGCTGCTCCTGACTTTTGAGGCGGTCTTTCCGGTTCCACCTCCTTCAACTGTAAACCACTCCTCGTGGTCACTGCATTTACCTGCTTTGGATTAGGATCCGTGTCGCTAGGTAGTCCTCCTCTAGGTCTAGTATTTTGGGCACTAGCAAATTGCCCAAACTGATATTCAAGAGCCTTGGTCGCCAATTGATTGTTCTTCACTTCGGCCGCCAATTTGACATAGTCAGCCTGCAATTGTGCTTGATTAGCGATCATGGTTTTGAACATCTCCTCAATAGTCGGTGATGGTGGTGGAGGAGGGGCATTGTGATTTCTGAATTGAGCTTGATAATTTTGTTGCCCTCCTTGGTTTCTGTGCATACCCTGCCCTGAACTTTGGCCTTGTTGATTGTTGCTACCCCACGAAAAATTCGGATGGTTCCTCCAATTTGAGTTGTAGCCACCACCAAACTGCGGTTGATTTCTCTGTGCATTGCCCACAAAGTTAACAGAATCAGGATTTGCACCACAGCATTCAGCTGAATGCTCACTACTACCACACACTTCACACCACATCTGTTGAACTGCATTGACTGAAGCTGCAGGCTGGTTCAAATTTATATTGCTGAAGTGAGTGTTTAACTGATTTTGCAAAGCAGCTATCTGTGCAGCGATAGCTGTGAATCCATCCACTTCAAGCACTCCCGCTGCTTTCCTTGCTCCACCTCTTGAAGAATCTGCATTCCATTCTGGATTGCCTTGTGAAATTCGGTTGAGCAAAGTGTACAACTCCTCATAGGTCTTCTCCAGCGCTTGCCCTCCAGCTGCTGAATCTAACAGAATTTTAGTGTGGGGTTCCAAACCCTCAATAAATGTGTGTACCAACACCTCATTGGACTGATGGTGATGAGGACAGTCCCGCAACATGGATTTAAATCTTTCCCAGGCTTGATATAGATTTTCTCCTTCCCTCTGTTTAAAACTTAGGATTTGACTCCTAAGTCTGGCTGTTTTACCAGAATGGAAAAATCTAATAAGAAACTTCCGTGCAAGATCATCCCACGTTGATATAGAGTTGGGTGGTTCAGCTTTTAACCACCTCTTGGCTTCACCAAGTAAGGAAAATGGAAATAAGGTGAGCCGAACATAATCAGGTGACACTCCAGCGGGTATATAAGTGTCACTTATCTCCAAACGCGGAATAACAAGCAACGTGTCACGGAGGCCAACGCGGAGCACTGCCTCCGTGACACGGCGTGGACGCGGACCTTCACTGGAAATCCAGGGTCCGGTAAAATAGCCTCAACATGGCACGGAGGCCAACACGGGGGCCTCTCTCCGTGCCACGGAGCTGACGCGAAGGCACACTGGAAATTTCCATTTTAATCCCTGTTCAGGCAGTGTGCTACCGCGATGGTAGCGTGGCACGGCTCCATCGCGGAGCCCCTATAAATTGTGCATTCTAAGGTCTTTTCCACGCTCGCATCCAAGTCCAACTCCGACATAGTTCCAACATGCATTTTAGCTGCTAAAAACCACCTTTACCTGCAAAACAAATGCTAATCATGTTGGTTAGTATAAATTTGCATTTTATTACTAATTACATGATATTATATACACATTGCACAACAAACAAGGTAAAAATGATACGTTTGAGTATCACTTGGGCATATAAATCTGCCCAAGATCAGGTATCACTACCTCTTTTTCTACTTCTTTCCTCCTCAGAGTCTCACCAGATTAAATACTCAATTGTAAATTATTCTATTTTCAATTCTATCGAACACAATGCATATCAACTATATGCACGTATATGTTTAGCTAATTAAAGTCTAACATGGAAGTGAGTTAAAGACTACCTGGGCGCCAACCTATCGTCAAGACGTTCTAGTTGCATGTTTGCATCGATTCTTGAGTTATTGTGGGAGTCCGTAGGTATGGAGGGTGAATCTTTACCTTCAAGCTCTTCTCCTTGTTCGAAAAAGTCTATTTTCTATTTTTGGGCCTTTTTATTAATCTCTTTCTAGAGTCTAGGTTTTGAAATCCTATTTGCAATGAAATTGGGAAATTCTGGTCTGCGTCGCTGCTGCAGCAAGACCATTTACCACTGTAGGGGTTTCGCTATGGGGGGGATAGTCCCACCGTGGCAGACATCCGCCTGGGTCCACCTGAATTGTGACTCAGCCTATTCAAACTTGTTCATCTTGCATTTTGTTTTTATTTTTTGGGGACTTCATCCAAAGTTTCAAAATTTTTAAATTTGCCCGCTCTAGGATGGTTGAGGTGCTATAACAGTCGGGTGCTTCATTTTATGATATTGACGTAGGTTACCCTAGGTTGATTCCAACATCATTCATAGATTTTCTAACTTTAAAACAGCACTGGGGATCATTGGTTCTGTGTCTTAACCCCCGGACTGATTGTCACATCGGTATGATATTTCTATCAGGGCTATACTTCTTAATCTAGGTTTGACCAAAACTCGAGCATCAACTTACAACATTACCCCTTCTTTGGGTCTCATGATTACTCATTCCGGACTTAAGTGCCCTAGGTATCCCCAATTTCTTGAACTTCTTGGAGTGGGTGTCTTTGAAAATGGTGGGGCCTATTGGAGGAATTCGAACCATAACTAATTAATGTTCTGCTACAGCGAGGGAATTTTCCCTCTTCAGTGATTTTGCTGCAGGGAAAGTTGGTTCGCTGCAGCGGAAGAAAAATCAGGTTAAGATCTAGAACGACGATTTCTGGCTCGTTCTCACTTTGCACTCAAAATTTTCTCCAAATCCTCTCAACTCTCTGTCCAGTTTTACTGAATTTTACAGGTAGTCTTTCCCATCCTATACTTCTTACTTCTTTGCTATTGATTGCTTGCACTTTCATACCATTTTTCTTTGGTTTCGGATAGTTATATAGTTGGCAAGGGTGGATTTTTCTTTTTGATTTCATAGTCTAGATTGTTGAAGCATGGTTCTTGAATTTATGTTCTTAAGTGTTATTCATCGTTATCTGTATATTTCTGGCTATTTTCATGTTGTTTTGATCAAAAATGGGGGGATGGGGTTGGGTAGGTGGTGGTTCGACTTTTTCGAGTCTTTCGGGCTTGAATCCGTGCCTTATCGGGGTGGAAAATTGTTACTAAGGCTTGGGTAAGTCTTCCCCTTACCCGATCTGTAGTTAGTTGATGAGATACAGAGGTTTAAATTTCAACCTCCATTGATGGGGTTTGGATGTCTACGGAAGACAGTGTTTGCTGCAGTAGTACTGTGAAAGTGACCCCTCGCCGCTATGGTGAACTCGCAGAGGTGAACACTTGTCCGCTGCAGCGGTCGGCCTGGGCAGTAGCCTCTCCCCAATTTCTGATTTTTTCTTTCTCTCATACCTGTTCTCCTAGCCATCCAATCACCGTTCTAATACCTTTTATCAATTGTGTCAGTTCCGATACAATGAACATGCCATGAAGGACTTGTCGCATGAAAGGGTTTTTTCATGCAGGATGTGGAGGAGAAAGCTCCGAATTTCTATGCCCTCCTGCATGTGATCAGCTGGGGCTTATTGGTGGAGGACCCGGGTAAGGCCAATGAGGCTTGGGTGCGAGAGTTTTATGCCAACCTTCCCACCGTAACTTGGAGCTGGGACGAGCCGGTTGCTTATGTCAGGGGCATGCAAATCACCTTGACCGTTGCCACTATCAATGACGCTCAGGATCTGCCAAACCCTCTCGAGGCTGAGCTAAAGGCTCGTGATGTAGATGAAAATGGGTAGTGGCTGGTGGATACACTAGTGGTGGCGCAGAGGGCTTCGACTAGCTTAGGCATTCCTCGGACGGGCATTTAGGGTACCCATGTCCCTCTGGAGGCCAGGAGGTGACTCCATTTAATATCCGGGAGGATTCGTCTGTCCTCCAATGTCACGGATGTGACCTATCCTCGGGCTTTTGTGGTGGACGCTATTTTGAGTGGGGTGAGGGTGAATGTGGGGCTCTAATTATTGAGGAGTAAATGTACCTCCATATGAAGCCCATTACTAGCCTGCCATTTCCTTCCCTTATCACTAGACTATGCAAGCGGGCTGACATCCATCTAGAGTCCGGGGATGTCATCGAGGATTATGAAAAGCCCTTTGATCCCTTGAAGGTGAAGGGGGCTCCAGGGAGGAGTAGGAACAAGAGGAAGACTAAATCATTTGAGAGGGATGGTTGGGCTAGCACTTTCAGACTTATCGGCCCATTTGAGTAGATCGAGGCTAAAATGGTGGCTATGAGGGAGCTCCTTGGAGGGTTGCCTAGACCTCCTTCCCCCAGTAGGCCTTCCACTGGCAGACCTTCCACTAGCCGGCCCTCTATTAGCCATTGCTTTGGTGCGGCATCTACCGACTCAAGAGAGGTGCCGGGGGAAATTGCTGCTTTAGCCCAGGCCGATATTTATCTCTGGGAGGATTTGGAGAAGGACAAAAAGAAGAGGCGCTCCCGTGACAAGCTGATCACACGCATGTGGAAGGGAATTAAGAAAATTTTGAAGACCCTTACTCCTAGTGCCAAGGCACCTCAGGCGACCAGGCATGAACTTCCCGAGTTTTCTTTGCTCAGCGGGTTTGAGGAGGGAGTGGGTGATAAGGCCAACATCGGTAGTGATGAGGCCTCTAGCTAGATGGGTCGCAGTATCCTCCTCCCGTTTCAGCTTTCATAACTGTTTTTGGGTAGCCCCCTTTTGGGGCTGATAAGACAGTTATAATTTCTTTCTTTCTTTGATATTGGTACTACATCCTACGAGTGCCCATTTGGCATTCATTGACATTGGCTGTGTTGGCCTATTTATATTCTATTACCATGATTTTACTTTTACTTGCATTATTTGCCAAATTTTTGTTGCTTAATATACCTATTGTTGTTGCTCTTAGAAGTAGGGGATTTGAAATTACTGGGATTCTGCCCAGCAGCTGTGCGCTGCAGCGGAATCTTTTTTTCCGCTACCATAGACCCGCCACGTGATCCCTACCCGCTGCAGTGAGTCTGCTGTGGTGATATATCTCTCATTGCAGTGAAACTCACCTAACAGAACACTTATATCATCTACTAGTTTACCTCACATATTTTAGTTTACCTCACATCACCAATAACTTTGCAAAAATCACATACCCATTGTGCCTATTGAGATACTAATTAGAATCTTCTAGATACCAAATGGACTCAACCCAGGTGATTGACTTACTCGAACAACATGATAGAAAGAAGTAAAGTGAAAACCTCCTAGATGTCTTATAGCTTTTTGAAGATTAGATGTAGACGTCTACACACCAATCCACAGGAGTCTACTCGACATTTCTCTTGTACTTGTAAGACCGGTAACATAGATGCTCTGATACCAACTTATCACGACCCAAATGGACAGGCCGTGCGGGGCACCTACATCAACTCTACTCGATAGGAGAACCCTTATGGAATATTACATAAACACCCAAGTACTTTTATTAACTTACAAAATTCAACAATAGTATGATACGAAACTCAATTTCTCAAAACCATGACTTTTTCAAGATCTAGTCTAGACAAGTACAAGAGCTCTAAAGAATACATGACAAGATAAAATGACACAACTTTATCTGGGAAGAAGAACTCGAAATATGATGTTGAATACTCCACACTAATCAAGGAACTTCAAACCTGTCACAACCTACATCAAAGGGTGTAGCAAGGTAGTATCAGTATACCACACGTACTGGTAAGCATCATCGACCGACTAAGACTAGTTCACATAAAAACATATAATTAATAAGAAATTGACAGTAATACCATTAACAAATACTTTACTGTATGACAATCCATTAAGTTTTATTAACTACATTGTCGACCCCTACGACTCTTCAAGGTTCCTGCAATTACACTATATTTCTAGTCAACAATCAATCCTGAAATCTACCTCAACACTCTTCTCGTTGCAACAAGTACTCAGTCTGCTATAGCGGTCCTACGACTGTGGCAATTTGGATGCCGTAGCGATACCTAAGATAGTTCAACATTCCCATTTTCCTTGGTCCAGTTTTGTTTCATTTCACCCTTAAAATTTAGTATTTCTAATCTTTATTCTACTTTATTATTATAGAACAAATACCGATTTCTACCAATTATGGAGCTACTACCATGCATCTATTTATTTCGCCATTCGAGATCCCTCGGTCAATCCACTTCTCATTTTATTATAGACCCTTATCTCTTTTTACGGATTTAATTATATTTCATGTAAGTTTAACCCCTACCATTCAGGTTATTTTCTACAACTTATTTATCAAACATTACTCACAACAACACTCGTTATACTACCACTTCCCCTTCACCATACTCTAAACTACTAACATTGAGTTGCAAATACACATTTAATTCAATTATTCATAGACAATCACAAAAAATTATATAGAATTCATTCCATATTGATCTAGGTCACAAAATACATACCTGTCCTCATGACCAAATCAAATAATGCAATCCCATACCTGTACTATGACACCACATACTTACTGCATTGTATCTCTCATACTATACCAGATTGTATAGCAGTATATTCCATATCACGTTGTAAACCTGTACCTTACCATCATTGCAGACATATACACATCATACCTTATTTGCCCTAATCTCACAATCATATCATCGGTAATATGTCGGGCACACACCTCCATCACATCATTGTGCACATATGCCAGAGGGTCTTATGCTTGTCTTCTAGTCATGACCTGCAGGGGACTCTAGAAATCCATGTACTGTACACCCAACCATATGAAACCTTCATCATACCTATATGTGTACCCGTATTCGTATACCCAGTCGCATGGTCTTTTCGCCATACCTGTCTGTGTACTCTCTCATACCACCCGCCCGGATGCTCACCTCGAGCACGAGCAGCTCATGTCTCCAATCCTCATTAAGGGTCTAGATTGTATCATTTTGCATATCCAACTTCTTTCCCTTTTGCCCTAGGCCTCACATTCACCCTCATATCAAAGATTTACCATTTCATATCACACATTAACTCATGCACACTTTTGATCGTTACCAACTCGCCCCTAAATCTCGAGACGCAAATCATAGTATAATAAATAGTAATACATACACAACAAAAAACATGTAAACATATCCACAAGTATAACCAAATGCAATGTCTCAGACCCAATTTCATAACAAATTAATAATTATCTCAGTTATATCAATACATCATAAAGAAATTCAACTTGTTCCACTCATTGGTTTGGGATCCACTACAACGACATTAAGGACGGTGCAATGGTCTTGCTGCTATAGTACAATAACCGCTGCAGCGGTAGTGATGGCAGTACTACGACCAGTTTTCCTCCTAGCTCCTCCTACAATTTCTTCCTTCCCCATTTTGTAATTCATCATTGTCTTGTTCCCATAATGTACCGCATCACATCAGGTCTAATTAGGTAGTTAATTTTAACAGGGTAATCTTCATTAAAAACAATGTCTAAGCAACACATTAAAACTCAAAAAACATACAAGTCATCATGTACAGTCCATTCAACTACCTCACGGATTTTAACTCACGTTTTGTAATAGTTAGGGTCCACCCTTGAGCTCTCAGTTACAGTTTTTAGTACATGCAATTTATATGACTAACCGTTCGGAGGAATGACTATATAATTCTATATAAGTAATTACGCATATTTAATGACAATACTAAAAGATTCTTCCCCACACGCTCAATTCGCTTCCATGTACATCCTTACACATAGACTAATTTTACTGAAATCCCCACCTATGGGTTTTCATACTATGGGGGTATCATTACCCTTTTTTTTACTTCTTCGATGTCTCATCAGATTAAATACTCAATAATAAATTATTCTAATTTCAATTCTATCAATAACAATGCATATCAACTATATGCACGTATATTTTTAGCTAATCGAAGTCTAACATAGAAGTGTGTAACCATAGCCTACCTGGATGCCAAGCTATCATTGAGGCGTTCCAATTGCATGTTTGTGTCAGTTCTTTAGTTGTTGCGGGAGTCCCTAGCTATGGAGGGGAATCTTTACCTCCTAGATCTTCTTCTTATTCCAAAAAGTCTATTTTCTATTTTTGGGTGTTTTTACCAAGCCCTTTAGAGAGGCTAGGTTTTGAAATCCTAATTGAAAGGGAATTGGGAAATTCTGGTCCTGTCGCCACTGCAACGAGACCATTTACCACTGTAGTGTTTCCGCTATGGCGCAGATAGTCCCGCCGCGACGGACATCCACCTGGGTCTACCCAAATTGTGACTCAACCTATTCAAACTTTTTTATCTCATGTTTTATTTTAATTTTTGGGTTCTTCGTTCAAAGTTTCAAAATTTTTAAATTCGCCCACTCTAGGATGGTCGGGGTGCTATTACGGCTGGACAGATTGTTACCGAATCTAAATCAAAATAGTGCTATGATTTAAAATGAAGAGGGGCAAATTGCAACTTAAAGATAAAATGTTTTAAGTCTCCTCCCCATTGAGAATACCATTTAAATTAATACTATGTCTAATTTCAATATGCCTATCGACAATGATGATACTTTGATCCAAGAAGGACAGGTGCAAATTACCATACATGGTGGCAATAAACCAGTAGTTATTTCATATGAGGAGAATAATGTCCAATTTCAAGACAAGAATCATAAACAACATATTGATTCTAATAAGGCTTATAACAGTAATTTGAAGCTGAATAAATTCCAATAGACTCTAACTGATGAAGATGATAGCTCAAATGACCTTGATTATGTAGAAGAAGAAGAGAGCTATGATGTTAGTGATGAATCTGCATGTCTTGATAGTGAATAAGCTACTAGTGAGAGGCATGTTAATTCTTTGATAGATACATTTTTTTCTCAATTCTTGGTTGATGTTTCTATTAGATCTATATTTGATAACATCATTGATTTTGAGCATCTCTCTCCTAGAGGCATATGAGAGAAAGGGACTTCAATAAAGGTGGTAGAATATCCAGAGAAAAGGGTAACAATCAAAAAAATCAAAGTTTTGAGAGATTGCAAAGGGTAATTCCTCACAAAAAGTTGATCATGTTTAATTTTTATATTGAAATATTAGGCGTATCAAGTGTAATAATGCACTAGAGAGATCCAAATAACTTGTCAAGTTTGAAAAATTTTCTATTATTGCTCTTGGTAAACCTTTGTGATACCTTGAAAGCCCTAAGATTAGACCTGAGAGTTAAAACGGAGAAAACAGAATTTTCTGCACCAGGTCACAGGATGAGTTTTCAGCTTTGGGTCATTCAATTCAGTTATGATGTTCAGTTATGTTCAGATCATGATTTTAGAAAATAGCATGCAAGCCCTACTCTCAGAATGTTATCTTAATATGTTTTATAATATGCATGATTTATGGTTTTACTTAATTAGTGGTTTTACTTACCTTGCATACTTGATACATTTCACGTACTGATCGCATACTCTATGTTGTATCGTTTCATGATACAGGCTTGGATATTCAGGCTTAGTCCCGTCATTAGCCAGACCAGCAACTTTAACACTTATCAACCAGAATGGTGAGTCCTCATCATTCGAGGGCCTTTCCTTTCTGTTGTATCTAGTACTTTCAGTTTCAAACTTTAGTGAGTTAGTTGGGATTTTGTCCTCTCAACTCGTCAATAGTAGAGGCTTTTTAGACATAGAATGTAATCAACTTCGATTTTTCGTTTTGTATTATGATGTTATAAAACTATCAGACTTCCGCTATATTTATTATGTTGATTTTCATCTTATCTATGAATGAGTTAGTTGATATGTTCATGCCATGGGTCGACTAGGAGCCTCTCGGGAGGCCTATCTTCGGGTTGTGACAAACTTGATATTAGAGCAATAGGTTTTGAAGTGTCCTAGGATGTTTGAAAGCCGCGTTAATTAGAGTCTTTTTCATGGCTGTGAAGTGCGCCACACTTATAACGAAGAGGCTATGAGACGTTTAGGAAATGTCCCATTCTTTCATGATCTAAGTTGCACAATGAAATGCCTCTCTATCCTTCTGACTTGTGCTATATGCGTTTGTAGAATCATGCCTCCTCTTCGAGTTAATGGAAGAAGAAATGGAAACAGAAATGGCCAAGAGAATGGCAATTGAGATGGGCACCAGTAGGCTCCACCAGCCCATGAGGAGCATATACTCAAGCCGGTTGCTCACGCTGAGTTTAGGGCAGCCGTACAGATGTTAGCTCTGGCCTTGACCACCCAAGTCAATCAGAAGGCAGTAGCGTATGTCCCTCACGGGAATGCGGAGGCGGCAAAAGTCAAAGATTTTTTTTAGGATGAACCCTCTGGAGTTTCTTGGATTAAAGGTAGACGAGGATCCACATGTGTTCATTGATGAGGTTCTGAAGATCACCCAAATCATGGGGGTGACTGGAGAGGAGTGTGCCGATCTATCCTTGTGTCAATTGGAAGGGGTTGTGCACATCTGGTTCAAGCAATGGAAGGATATCAGGGCAATTGGAGTAGGCCCTATTGGTTGGGATGAGTTTCATGCAACATTTCTGGATCGGTTCTTCCCTCATGAGATGACGGAGATCAAAGTAGCCGAGTTTGTGATTCTAAAGAAAGGGAAGATGATATTCAGGAGTATTCCTTGGAGTTCACTCGTCTATCCAAGTATGCACCTGAGATGGTGGTGGGTTAGAGAGCCTTAGTAAGCTGGTTCGTGCATGGAGTAGCAAAATATCTAGTCAAGGATTGGTGGACCGGGATGCTTCATCAGGACATTGAATTTGCTCGAATAGTCCTGTACGCCCAGCAGATAGAGGTGGTGTAGATGAGTGAGTGCGAGAGAGAGGTAAAGAGGGCCAAGATTGATAGCTTTAGATTCTCCCAGCAGAGACCTAGTGGGCACCGTCAGCAGTCCCACCAGAGATCTCCATCTCCAGTGCCATCGGCTATGAGCGTGCCATCCAGATCCAGGCGCGATCACAGGGGATGAGCATCAGGCTCTATGGGTCAGGGTAGCATACCCGTAGAGACCAGCACTCCAGAGTGTAGTAGATAAGGTCGGAGACACGTGAGTCAGTGCTTAGCAGGTTCAGGTGCTTGATTTAGGTGTGGGAAGTCTGGACATATGCTTAGGGATTGCCTAGCAGCCAAACAGGGTCATGATAGGGGCCGAGGCCTAGCCTTTAGTTCAGCAACTCCACCAGCATGCCCAGCTCAGTAAGGAGCATCTTCTAGTATGGGTGGTGGTCAACGTCAAAACAAATTCTATGCCCTAGCATCTCGTTAGGAGCAGGAGATCTCCTTAGATGTAGTCACTGGTATGTTACGAGTATTCAACCTTTATGTATATGCATTGTTAGATCCAGGGGCTACTTTGTCTTTTGTGACGCCCTATGTTGCTAGTAGTTTCAGAATCAGTCCCAAAATCTTGTCAGAACCCTTCTCAGTCTCTACTCCAGTCGGTGATTTAGTTATAGCTAGACATCTATATAGAAATTGCCCTGTCACAGTCTTTCAGAAAGTCACCTCAGTAGATTTAGTAGAGTTAGCCATGACCGATTTTGATGTTATCCTCGGCATAGATTGGTTATATGCATGTTATGCCTCAGTCAATTGTAGAACCCATGCAGTAAAGTTCAGATTTCCGGGTGATCCAGTCTTAGAGTGGAAAGGTAGCTCAGCTGTGCCTGTGGGTCGCTTCATTTTCTACCTTAAGGCTAGAAGAATGATTTCTAAGGGTTGCGTGTACCATTTAGTTAGGGTTAAGGATGCTACGTCCGAAACCCCGACTATCTAGTCAGTTCCTGTAGTGTGTGAGTATCCAGAGGTGTTTCCAGATGATTTACCAGGAATCCCTCCTGAGCGGGAGATTGATTTTCGTATTGAACTTCTTCCCGATATGCAACCTATATCTATTCCTCCTTACAGAATGGACCCAGCCGAGGTTAAGGAGTTAAAGGAGTAGTTGAAAGATCTCTTAGACAAGGTTTCATCAGACTGAGAAAATCCCCGTGGGGTGCGCCAGTTCTCTTTGTCTGCAAGAAGGATGGTTCTCTTCGTATGTGCATTGATTATCAGCAATTGAACAAAGTTACCATCAAGAACATATATCCTCTCCCCAAGATTGATGATTTGATTGATCAGCTTCAGGGTGCTAAGTGCTTTTCAAAGATAGACCTCAGATCCGGATACCATTAGCTCAGGGTTCGAGAGAGTGACATTTTGAAGATAGCCTTCAGGACTCGGTATGGTCACTATGATTTTATAGTTATGTCTTTTGGACTAATGAATGCTCCTACAGCTTTTATGGACTTGATGAACAGGGTTTTCAATCCATACTTGGATATGTTCGTGATTGTATTCATAGATGACATCCTTATATACTCTCAGAGCAAGGAGGAGCATGCCACTCATTTGAGGGTAGTGGTCTAGACTCTTAAGGATCATCAGTTATATGCTAAATTCAGTAAAATATGAGTTTTGGTTGAACTCAGTGGTGTTTTTGGGTCATATGGTGTCAAGTGAGGGTGTACAGGTAGACTCTCAAAAGATAGGAGCAATGAAGAATTGGCCTAGACCGGTGAATCCTTCGAATATCAGGAGTTTCTTCGGTTTAGATGGTTATTATCGGAGATTTATTGAGGGATTTTCATCCATTGCAGCCCTTTTGACTAAATTGACCAAGAAGAAAGTGAAGTTTCAATGGTCGGAGGCTTGTGAGAAGAGCTTTCAAGAGTTGAAGGTTCATGAAAAGAATTACTCGACTCACGATCTTGAGTGGCCGCGGTAGTATTTGCCTTGAAGATTTGGAGACACTATTTGTGTGGGGTCCATGTGGATATGTTTACGGACCACAGAAGCTTACAATAGGTGTTTACCCAAAAGTATTTGAACTACGTCAGAGAAGGTGGTTAGAGCTTTTGAAGGATTATGATATGAGTGTTTTCTACCATCCGGGAAAGGCTAATGTGGTGGCAGATGCTCTTAACAGGATTTCTGTAGAGATTGTGTCCCATATACACGAGGAAAGGAAGGAGTTGGTGAAGGATGTACATCGTCTTGTAAAGCTAGAAGTCCGTCTTGTTGACTCAGCATATGGTGGTGTCATCGTTCAAAGAGGGTCAGAATCCTCCTTAGTGACCTAAGTTAAAGCTTGACAAGACGAGGATGCCCTTTCTTTCTACTTACTTTCAGTCTTTAACAGCTTCTACTCAGCTTTTATTACTGCCTTACATATTCAATACATATTTTACTGATGCCCAACTATGGGGCGCTACATACTTGCCTGCAGATTTAGACAAATAGAGTTCAGGATCTCCATTAGCAGCTGGTCAGCGTCAGCAGTTTGGCCAACTCCTTTCATTCGGAGTTGCCAGGTTGTAGGAATTATAGTCTTTGATTTATATAGCATTTGGGTAGGATGGGGCCCTATCCCGACCATTATTTATACTCTTAGAGGCTTGCAGACTACAACATTCAGTTAGTTAATTGTGGTTGGCCCTGTGAGGCCTGTGTATGTCTTATTTTATGTGTTGGCTGTGTGGGGCCTAGTATAGCTACTTATTTTCCTTTTTGCTATAACTAGACAGCATGGTGGTCTTGTCGGCCCGCATAGGATCCCTATTAATGTATGTTGGTTGGGCTAGCTATTTTCTTCTACAGGTGTTGCGTAGCCTTGTCGGCCCGAGACGGTATTTACTGCCGAGATATAGTAGTTTGCTTTCTTGAATTTAATTCAGTAATAGGCACCAGAGGTTCCTGTGCCCAGATAGGTTAGCCCAGATTCTAGTATGGCACTAGGTGCCAGTCATGCCTCCCAAGGTGGGGCATGACATAGTCCCTCATTGGTACTGGCAGTCAGTTTTCCCTTACGAATTTGGTAAGGTCTTTTCCGTAATTTCCATGATTCTAAGGCCTAAACTATGTCATTTTAAGCTATGAATAATGAGCTTTAAGAGGGGAAGGTTCATTCTAAGCTATTCCTATTCATGCATGCAAGTTTAGGGGCTTTGAAGAGGTGATCAAGTCTAGTCCTCCAAGTTCTTCATCAATTCTTCATTGAGCAATAATTAGAGTGGTAGAATAAGTTCTTCTCAGGTATGAAGGGTTATGAATGGGTGAATTTATTCACACCCATTCCCAATCTCTCTCTAATTCATGAAATTCTATTGAAAATTCTATGGGGTTTTATCCCAATTCTTATGGAATCTTTATGATCTACCTATGGGTTAATTCCTCTCATGTATACCTTCATGTTTTATGAATCATGGACGGATTTTATAACAATTTAGTTTTAAATTTTCTACAAAATTATGCCCAATTATGTATGTTTTATGATAAATCAAGTTATAATTCTACCTTGATTTTGATGTTTATTAACCAATTATGATTTATGACTTATGATATGATTTCTCTCAAATGCTTATCATGAATTTATGAATATCAAGTATATACATGACTAGTATGCATGAACTTCATGATTTATGATTTATGATTGCGGTCGACTCACGGACCTTACTTTCACGGCAAGCTTTGAATGTGCACCTTTTGTAACTTGAGATGCTATGTGTATTTTATGGTTGAGAAATGCCCTTGTTTTACTAAATGAATCCTTTCATGAACTTTTGAAGGTGAAAAGTGGTAGCCTATTTGAAACATCTTCATTGTTTTGGTCTTTTGGGGTATTTTCTTCTCTTTTTCAATGAGCTTGGTGAGCATATTTTTGGGTTGTCATAGTTCAAGTGATTGGTGATGTTTAATTTTGTATAGAGGTGGCATATTTTCCAATGAATGAGTATTGCATTACTTGAGGACAAGCAATGGTTCAAGTTTGGGGGTTTGATGAGGTGGTAATTGAGCAACTCATTAGGCTCTTAAACTTGAGTTTTTGCTTAGTTTTTGAGTTGATTATATGGATTTTATGCCCTTTTTGCTTTTGTTATGTGCATATGCCTAAATGTGTAGAAAAGAGAAAAAATGGAGCAAAAAGAAGGAAGTGAGAGCAAATCGACTGTCCACCGATGAAAGATCGGCGAAATACCGGCCAAAGGCCAATTATCACCTTCTCTGAGGTATAATGCCACCGGCAAATCGCGAGTTGCCAGTGGTGACTTGCTGGTCCATTCGTCGAAAGACACCTAAGTTTCTGGAAAGCAGCATAAAGATTCAACGGTTCACAAATTAGTATTGGGTAAATGTCGGTTGAATCGCCGATGATCATTGGAGTTGAGTGAGGGCCCAGATAAGACACCCGGCGGTTCACGAATTGGGACTGGAAAACCGCTGGTGTCTACGCCCATTCCAGAATGGTGCTCAGGGGTATAATTATCCTGTACAGAAAAAGAGATAAAAAGTGTCCTACTTTTTAGGATATAAATAGAAGATAAAGTACTGTGTACTGATAGAGAGAAATATACAAAAATATAAAGAGATATAGAGAGAGCAAAGGATATCACATCATTGCTTCCCATTTGAGCTTTAGAACATTCTCTTAGTAGAGATAGGGAGATTTTGATTGGCAAACTTGGAAAAAGTTCTCTTCTCTACTTCTTCTTTGTAGTAGTAAGTTTCAGCTATTGTTGGAGACTATTTTGTGAATTTGATTTTACTACTCTTTCTATTAAATTCAATGAAGTTATTGATGAATGTGCTTTTGAATTTCTTAATCATGAGTAGCTAAATCATTAACTAGAGGTGTGTGATGATGAATACTTAAATAGAATAGGTATTGCTAGAGTCATCTTCATATTGTTTAAATAAGTGTAAATCTGTTACATTCTCTTCAATCTATAAAGGAAGATCCATTGATTATGATATGGGTTTATTTATTCTTGCTTGATTGTTGCTTGTAAAAGAATAATTATGTATTGGAAGAGAATTTAATAGTAGGTATGGATAAGAGATAGTGAAATTGGGCTAGAAATAGCTAAAATTGTAGTCTCATTCCTTATTAGCAGCTAATAGCTAGAAATTAGTGCAACTGCTAATCGAAATCTAATTAGGTTGAGCAAAATCGTGACTAGAGGTTTGACAAAACTCTAGTAAGAGGTAGTTAGAAGGTGGAGAAGCTTTAATTACCCACTTCCCAAGATTATTTACACTTGTTGAAATCATAAGATGACCTAGTATGTCCCGATGTAGTTAGTATATCATCTACACCACATCTGTAGTCTTTCACACTCTTGTTGACAACTTTGCTGATATTGTTGTTTCATTCCCTAAATCACCAAATACAATTCACTATAAATTTTACTCCCCCCAATTTTATTTGTTTTTATGTTAACTCTACATAGTGCAAGCTAACTTCAGTTTTTCAACCGACACTTGTAACTATCATTCACTAGTCCTTGTGGGATTCGACCTGATACTCATTGGGTTACTTGTTTTGATACTTCGGCCATGTATATTCTTTGTGTGAAGGATATATTTTGGACATTATCAAAAATGGCGCCGTTGCCAGGGACTAGCGCTTTATATTCTTGTATTGGTTGTTAAGTTTAAATAGTTTTGCGTCATAGCTACTTGATATGAGTTTGCTGTGTTTGTTAGGATCTTAAAACCATATGAGTCATCACTTCCAAGCAGGGGATAGCTCAGTGGAAGGTAACATGGAGCATGAGGAGGATAATCCGGTGATGCCGGAAATTGCGGGAGCCATTTGCCTACCACCGACGGTAGGGAATGTGGTATTTCATGTCGCAAGCACCATGTTGCATTTGTTGCAAATGAAGAGACTCTTTGGCGGGAAACCAAGTGAGGACGCAAATCGACATTTGAGAAACTTCTTGGAGATATGCCAGCCCTTCAATATTACAAATATTAGTCAAGAGTCAATCAGGTTGAGACTCTTTCCTTTCTCACTGATGGGGAGGCAATAATGTGGCTGGAGGAACTCCCTCTAGGTTGTATTACTTCTTGGAAAGAGTTAACCGAGGCTTTCTTGGATCATTTTTTCCCTTTGTCAAAGATGCCGCAGCTGAGGGACAACATCACAAATTTCAGGCAAGAACCAGGAGAGCCTTTGCATGAGGCATGGTTAAGGTTCAAAAGGAAGATTTCTCTTTGTCCAAATCATGGACTGCCGGATGGAGTGCTTATCCAAAGCTTCTACAGGGCCCTTGTTTCCATCAACAAGTCTTTGGCCAAAAACCTAGTTGGTGGTTCTATCATGGATCAAACATATGGGTTGGCCAAAGCCCTTCTAGACGGGAATAATAAAGACCAACAGGGCTTGGCACACACGAGAAACACATATGTCTACCCATGAGATCATCTCAAGTGCCTTGGCAGCTGAATTGCGAAAAAGGAATGAAGAGTAGGAGGAGAATCTTGCCCAGATGATGACACAACTGAAATCGATGACAAGACATGTAATAGGAGTAGGGCCCAAGGTTTTAAATGTTGTGGGAATGCAAGGTCCCTTGCAATATGATGGAGAATTATCCCCACCGAGATATGAAGAGGAATATCAATACATGGGCAACCTAATGGGAGGTCCTCGTCCTAGAAACCAAGGAGAAAACCAAGGCCCATGGTGCCCAAGGGATGACAATCAAGGTTGGAGAAATTGTGAGCTGTAGGGATGGCCCGAAAGAAATGAAAGGTGGGGTAATAGGGAGCCAAATCAAGAGGGTGATCAATATCACCGAAGTTTGAACCCGTACTTCCCCCTCCAAAAGTTGGGAACTCCCACAGTCAGCCTGTCGTAAGTGACGCGGGTAGCTTGAAAACTGAAGAAATGCTATCTAGAGTTCTAAAGAAGTTGGAGTAAACCGAGAGTGGGGTCAAAGAATTAAGAGGGGAGGTGTCTAACTTTCTCCATACAATGAGTTCACGTTCAGCCTCGATCAAGCATATGGAGGCCCAAATGAATCACTTGTCGGCTCAAATGAACTCCCGGATGAAGGGAATGCTTCCTAGTGACACAATGCCGAATCCAAAAAAAGATATTCAATGCATGACTATTGCCACTAGGAGTAGCAAGGTGACTGGAGATGCACCGGTGAATCCCAAAGAGGTTAATAACCTGAAATCAGATAAAGAAGATGTAGTAGACAAAATGCCAATGATTCCAAGGAGTGAGGAAAAGATTGAAGAGGAAGGAGAGGGGAAGGATGATGAGATCCTCTCACATGCTGATAATGATGAGGTGGGAATGAAGGCCCCAATTGATGACAAGGTTGAATCAAGAGTCTCACCTTCTTATCCACAGTAGTTGGCCAAGAAAAAGAAGGAAGACCAGTTTAGAAAATTTATTGACATGTTTAGCAAGTTGTCCATCAATATACCATTGGTGGATGCTCTTCTCCAAATGCCAAGTTATGTGAAGTTTATGAAAGAATTGTTGAAGAAGAAAAATGAGGTTGATGTAGGTAGTGAGGAGAAAACGCACCATTGTAGTGCAGTGATGATGAGTAACCATGCCCCCAAACGGGAAGACCCAGGAGCTTTCACAATTCCCTGTACAATTACGATATGTGTGTTTAAAAAAGCTCTGTGTGACCTTGGTGCCAGCATATATTTAATGCCCCAACTTATTTTCAAGAAATTGGGACTCAAAACCACAAAGCCGACGTCGATGAGGTTTCTCATAGAAGATAGGTCCATAAAAAACCGGTGGGGGTGTTAGAAGATGTGTTGGTTAGAGTGGATAAGTTTATCCTACCTATGGATTTTGTTATCCTTGATTGCAAAATGGATGTGGAGGTACAATTATTTTGGGAAGACCGTTGTTATCTACGGGAAGAGCCGTGGTGGACGGGGAGCTAAAATTCTGAGTTGGAAGTGAGGATGTCACCTTCGAAGTGTGTCCATTTGTTGAAATGCATCCCAAATGCAAGGTAATAAGGGTGTTCCAAAATGAGGAGGAGGACAAGGGATGGTGCTAGAGGAGACGGAGTCGGATGATGATTCATCGGAAAAGAGGTGTTTAATGAGATCTACATCGTGCCATGATGTTAACTAAGACGCTTCTTGGGAGGCAAACCAAGTGTTTAGTGAATTATTTTATGTCTTTGTTGTTTTTGTTTTTGTAGAAGCTATGAAGTGAGGAACAAAGAAAGAAATAAACCACATAGAGAGGAACAACGCTGAACCGACGAGTCACCGAACCAGAAGCACAAACCGCCGTTCAAGATAAGTGCAAAATAGAAGGCTGAGTCTTGGAGAAAATGACCGGCAGACCCATCGGCGAACCGCCGAAGCAAAACCATGGACCGCTGGTTGGTTGCTGATTTAACAAAAAGGACCTGAAGATTTGGCACCTAAGCGGCGGGCCACCGGCAGATTGCCGATCCAATCCATGAACTGCCGATGGGTCGCCGACTGAGAAACCGAGAACTGGGCACAAATACCTGGCAGAGGAAAAGTTAAGCGGCGGAACGCTGATGTACTTTGGCGAACCACCGATGTAGCGCTGGTCGAGGTATGAGTTTATCTCAAAATGGAAATTAAAGAGTGGACCCATCGAATTCCAAGTACCTGATAAGCCGCCCTATTCTGCAAATATTCCCTTAGTTCCCCTTTTTCACCATCTTTCCATTCTATTTTTGTATCTCCATTACCCAACATTTCCTCTTCCCCATATTTCTCTCTTTTCAACCTTTCCACTTTTGCACTTTTACACCTTTCCACTTCCCACCAACACACCAACATTAACTCTGCACCTTCCCCTCAACCTATCAATCTTCCACCTCTCACCTATAAAACCCTCTACATCCTTTCACTAACACACTCACTTCACTCACAATTCCTTTCTCTACTACAAATCCCTTGAAGTGCCATTGTTGATAATTCTCTAAGCTTTTACAGCTCAAGTGTGCAAGTAATCCTACATTGTGGTAAAAGTTTTCTTGCCCTTGTCTTGATTTTCTCAGTGGGTCTTGATTATTTTAGTGTTAATACTTCATTTACCTTTCCTATTGATCTCATAAATATGCTTTGGTTGTTGAAAGGAATGGGGAATATGTGTTTTATATGTGTGAAATAGGTGAATTCTGAGTAACCCAATTGGAATGAAATTCAACGTTTTGCCCGATGATAGACCGGGTGCTGCCATTCTTAAGAGCATGTGTTTATGACATTGTGTTTAAATGTAGTAGTGGTGATTTTATCATGCTGTGTGTGGGTGTGTGTTAATGGGAGCCTTTGATTTGTTTAAAGTTGATTTGGGGACGATAGGGTCCGGCATTTCGGCGGTCAGGTTTGGCGAATCGCCGATGGAATGCCGGTTCACTTTTAAAATTGGCTTCAAGCCACTGAGCGGATCCTGTTTTGCATCGGTGGTTCACGAATCTGGACCGGAGATTCACCGCCTAACCGCCAATTACCCTTCAGTTGCCTAGTTTTCTATTACGCATCGATGGGCAAGCGGTAGTCCGCGAATTGCTCTTGCGACTCGCCGGTGCTTCACCGATATTGTTGGTTCTTTAACTAGTGTTTGCTGACCCTTGTTTCTCAGTTCACCCTTAGACTAGTTTTTATTATTTTAATTTCCTCTTGGTAGCTGTCACTAACATCATCCTTGCAGAAAAACCATGTCTTCATCCAGGAATACAGGAAAAGGAAAGGCCCTTGCCTCATCTTCTATTAAGGGAAAGGGCAAAGCAAAGGCCGGTCCACCGCATGCCAATACCAAGGAAGCAATAATCTTTTGCGTCCCCAACATGCAAGAGCACTATGTCATCTACCAAGGCCGATCCATCACAGTGGAGAAGCGGTTTGATTTGGTGGGATTGAGGGGTGATATTCCCAACTTCGCTGCCTAATTCACAGAAAGGCAATGGCAAGCATTTGCCAACCCTCTCCCGCCTTACTACCCCAACTTGGTAAAGGAGTTCTACGCCTCATATCAGGCTCAAAAAGATAGCATGCAGGATGGGGGAAAGGTCGATGACTTTTTTTGCCTGTTGTCGGTGATACTAAGGGGGGTGGAAGTTGACATTACTCAAGCGGCCATCAACTCCTTGTTTTGGGAAGACGAAGTTGAATCTGATATGGAGTACATAGCCCGGGTAGCTGATATGATGGATTATTTTGCTTGGTTATCTCGAATTATTGCTGTTGACACTCTTCTTTGGGCCTCAATGGGTGGCGAAATCTCTCACCACAATTTGAATTTCGAGGCCAAGCTATGGCTAGATTTTATTTATGCCCGAAACATCTCCTACAAAAATGAGCAGAGGCTCAGCTTAGAAACTTCTATTCTTATTGCCTGCATCATAACTGGAGTCCCTATTAACTTCGGGGAAACTGTTGCTCAACAGTGAAAGAAAAGGGTCGACAGTCTAGCACTTCAATGCCCTATGCCGTCTTGATTTCCTAGTTTTTCTCAATAGCTAGAGTGCCTGTGTTCCTTGATGAAACCCTTTCCACTGCTCTAGGAGTGATAGCCATCAACCGGAAGAGAGATGCCGAGGCACCAACAATGACTAGAAAAAGACTGCAAACCTTTGTAGTGCAGGAAGGATCCCTTTCCCGTGGATTATCCCAAGCACCACAAGCCCTAGAATCAAACATGCCCCAGCCAAAAATGTTAGGCCAAGCGTCAAGCGACATGCCTCCGCGTGGAGCATCTTCCCCTCTGCAATCCTCTCAACCAAGTGGTCTCCACAGACTTGTGGAGATGAAAAACTCTCACGAAAGCCAACTTTAGAGATTGGCTAAGAGCCCCCCTGCACTCATTTCCGAAACCATTAAAAAGTAGCTCAAGTCGTTATACAAGAGTGTCACCATGCTATGAGAGAAGGTGGATGTGGTTGAAGGGGCAGTCACCTCCCTCCGGACTGAGGTACAAGAGTGGAAGAATCAAACTTCAATATAAGTGTCGGATATGAGCGCCTTGGATGCTGCATTGGCTGCTCCTTCCTCAATTCGAGGTCTGATTGATAATCTCTTCGAGGGCTTGGGAGATGATTTTGCTGGACTAGGTGAGGCTAGTGGCGGTGGTGCATGTGATGCAGAGGCTGATGATGATGAAGAATGACCCACTCAGGGAGTTTCTTGTCCCTTTCCCTTTTGCATATTTACATTGGGGACAATGAACTCTCTTAAGTGGGGAGGGATGAGCGCAGTTGATGATGGGGTCAGGAATGGATGTTTCTTTGGATGTCTTTATGTTTTTATTTTGAAATTGATTGAGTAGAGCCTTTGTTGGGCTATTTTTTTATTTTGATGATTGATGATTGCCCTTGTCGGGCATGTCTTGCTTTGAAAAAAAATGAATGAATGACTTGGTTTAGTTTTGATGGTTGATGGTTAGTGATCAAATGGGGTGTTTGTTTTGAATTGCGAAATATTACATGAAATGACCTGAAGTCTTGTTCCTTTTTCTCCTTTGTAAATAGTAGTGTAGTAATTAAAACTTTGAGGATTTTCTTTAGACCACAGTTCTTTCCCGAGGAGCATTCTTTTGTTTTTGTTTATTTTCGTTGTCGAACCGGGTTGACATTTTCCGATGATAGATTGAGTTGCGACATTCTTAAGGAAAAATGTCATGTTGTTTTGAGTTTCTTATGAAGTTGTTTTGAGAGGCACCATCGAAAAAAATGGTCGCAATGGAAGTTTTAAATGAGGGCATGAAAATGAATATAATGAGCAAGTGTTGACACCATAACATAGCATTCTTTTTCATACATTGTAAATTCTTTGCTTGACTTATGATGTTTGCCTGCTTTGATGTCCTAACTTGATATCTTGTGTTGAGAATGACTCTTGTACACCTTTAAGGGTGATGCCTTGTGTAGTGAGGAAATTTTAATTGAATCTCATGCATAACATCTTGTCTAGAACTTGCCCAAATGTAATTCAAGGAGAAATCCTAGATGTAGTTGCGTCAAGAACATCCGTTTAGGCTTTTCTTGGTCTAGTCACTTCACCCATACACCGTCCTTGAGCATTGATCCTTTCCAGCCAACGTTGAGCCTTAAACCCTTTCTTTGGCAACCATATTACAAGCCTTAAGACCGTTCATAATACCTCTCTTTGACACCCATTCTCCCTAAATGCTAGTGAAAAGATAGTGATGAAATGAGGTTTTAAGCCCAAGAAAAAGGGAATGGTTAAAAACTGAGAAATGAGGCAAAATCCTAAGTGTGTGGGTGTACAAAAAAGGAAGATAAGAATTTCAGATTGAGGGGGCACCACATTGTGTCAAAATGCACAAAAGAATAAATCAAAAAGAGAAAAGCAATTTGTATGAACCGGTTCTTCCTCTTGAGATGATAAGGATAGTTGTGAAAGCCAAAGGGGTTATAAGGAGGGTTGTTAAAGGAATGAAAGTTAGAAACAAGAAAAGAAGTGAAACAAAGTGAAGTGAGTGGAAGGAGTTGATGTGAGGTATGTTCACAAAAACCATTAGGGAGGATCTAGTCACTACAAACAAATTTTCTTCCTACCCTTACCCCGAGCCTACTCATAACCCGCAAGCCCTAAATGATTCTAAGTGAAGCTACTCTACATTAGTGGTTAATTACATGAAGGGCAAGCCTATGGGTCAAGTGTGTGCATGAAGATTTCTTTAGGGAGAGTGAGTGGGAGTGTCTCTTCCAAACAATCCCTTGTACACATTCAAATGATCACTTGAAAAAAAGAATAGGGATTTCCTATTTTGGTAAGTGGCATCATCCCTTTTTTGGGGGTATAAGGGCGCTCAGAGTTAATGTGGGAATAGCGCATGAGAAGTGTAAACTCTAAGGCAAGCTTTGAATGTGCACTGATTATAACTTGAGATGTTATGTGTATTTTATGGTTGAGCAATGTCCTTTTTTTACTAAATGAATCCTTTCATGAACATTATTGGTGGAAAGTGGTAGCCTATTTGAAACAACTTCATTATTTTGGTCTTTTGGGGTATTTTCTTCTCTTTTTTAGTGAGCTTGGTGAGCATATTTTTGGGTTGTCATAGTTCAGGTGATTGGTGATATTTGATTTTGCATAGAGGTGGCACATTTTTCAATGAATGAGTATTGCATTACTTGAGGACAAGCAATGGTTCAAGTTTGGGGGTTTGATGAGCTAGTAATTTACCAACTCATTAGGCTCTTAAACTTGAGTTTTTGCTTAGTTTTTGAGTTGATTATATGGATTTTATGACCTTTTGCTTTTGTTGTGTGCAAATGCTTAAATTTGTAGAAAATAGCAAAAATGAAGCAAAAAGAAGGAAGTGAGAGCAAATCGGCAGTCCGCTGATAAAGACCGGCGAAACGCCGGCCAAAGGCCGATTATTACTAACTCTGAGGAATAATGCCATCGGCGAATCGTGGGTTGCTAGCGGCAACTCACCGGTCTAGTCGCTGAAAGACACCTGAGTTTATGGAAAGCAGTATAAAAATTCGGCGGTTCAAGTATTGGTATCGGCTTAACACCGGATGAACTGCCGATGTTCACTGGAGTTGAGTGAGGGCCTATATAAGACACCCGACGGTTCATAATTTGGGATCGGCAAATCGCTGGTGTCTCCGCCGATTCCAGAACGGTGCTTAGGGGTATAATTGTCCAGCACAGAAAAAGAGATAAAAAATGCCCTACTTTTCAGGATATAAATAGCAGATAAAGTACTGTGTACTGATAGAGAGAAATATACAGAAATATAGAGAGATATAGAGAGAGAGTAAAGGATATCACATCATTGCTTCCCATTTGAGCTTTAGAACATTCTCCTAGCAGAGATAGGGAGATTTTGATTGGTAAACTTGGAAAAAGTACTCTTCTCTACTTCTTTATAATAGTAAGTTTCAGCCATTGTTGGAGACTATTTTGTGAATTTGATTTTACTACTCTTTCTATTAAATTCAATGAAGTTATTGATGAATGTGCTTTTGAATTTCTTAATTATGAGTAGCTAAATCATTAACTAGAGGTGTGTGATGATGAATACTTAATTAGAGTGGGTATTGCTAGAGTCATCTTCATATTATTTAAATAAGTGTAAATCTATTAGATTCTCTTCAATCTATAAAGGAAGATCCATTGATTATGATATGAGTCTATTTATTCTTGCTTGATTGTTGCTTGTAAAAAAATAATTAAGTATTGGAAGAGAATTTAATAGTAGGTATGGATAAGAGATTGTGAAATTGGGCTAGAAATAGCTAAAATTGCAGTCTCATTCCTTATTAGCAGCTAATAGCTAGAAATTAGTGCAGCTGCTAATCATAATCTAATTGGGTTGAGCTAAATCGTGACTAGAGGTTTGACAAAACTCTAGTAAGAGGTAGTTAGAAGGTTGAGAAGCTGTAATTACCCACTTCCCGAGATTATTTACACTTGTTAGAAGGCTGAGAAGCTGTAATTACCCACTTCCTGAGATTATTTACACTTGTTGAACTCATAAGATGACCTAGCATGTCCCGATCTAATTAGTATATCATCTATATCACACCTCTAGTCTTTTACACTCTTGTTGATAACTTTGTCGATCTTACTGTTTCATTCACTAAATCACCAAATACAATTCACTGCAAATTTTACTCCCCCTAATTTTATTTGTTTTTATGTTAACTTTACGTGGTGCAAGCTAACTTCAATTTCTCAACCGATACTTTTACTATCATTCACTACTCCTTGTGGGATTCAACCCCGACACTCCTCGAGTTACTTGTTTTGACACTTCGGCTGTGTATATTCTTTGCATGAATGATATATTTTGGACGTTATCAGGTACATTTCACGTATTGACCGCATACTCTATGCTGTATCTTCTCATGATATAGGTCCGAGGGACTTTCTCAGCAGCATCCTTAGTCACTGCTTTCCCATTCAAACCTGTCCAACTAGCATCGATGATTCCTCATTTTCCAAGGACATTAAGAATTCGTGGTTGTTATGTCTTTATTCAGTTTTAGACTTGTCGGGTTAGTTAGGGGTGTTGTCCGATCAACCCATCAGATATGTTAGAGGCTTTCAGGCTGTGCGTAGTAATCAGCTTTTCATGTATGATGTGAATTCAGGTTTTGATGTTATGTTATGTTTAGACTTCCACTATAATTATTATTTTTTATTGATTGAGTTATATATGTGTTCATGCCATGGGTTGACATGGAGTCTCTTAGGACTCCTTGTCCCGTGTCTCAGTTCGGGCCCATGTTTGGGGTCATGAAAAACTTGGTACCAGAGCAATAGGTTTTGAAGTATCCTAGGGTGTATGAAAGCCGCATTAAGTAGAGTCTTTTTCATGGGTGTGAAGCGCGAAACATTTATGACGAAGAGGCTATGAGACATTTAGGAAATTTTTGCTTCTTTCACGACTCTATCTTGTGCTATGAGTTTGACTCCCTCCATTTCTCTAACTCGTGCTATACGCATGTGCAAAAACATGTCTTCTCAAAACAACAATGGAAATTAGCCAGCCCTACCAATTCCAATGGATTCCAAGAAAGTTACGAATGCGAAACTCGGGGCCACCCTCAGAGTGTTGATACGGGCCATGATCACCCAACCTACCAGTAGACTATCGCATTAGTGGACCCTATCAGAGAGGGGCAACTACTACGGTTCAAGGACTCACGAAGGGGAGCCCGTCTATGTTTGGTGGTTCAAATATGGGTGGAGAGCATAAGGGGGAAGAAAGGGAGAACAAAAGGCCCAGGACCGAAGACTTGGAGAGTTCCCAGAAAGGGTCGAGTAGTGGGAGTCTCTTTCAACCCTGTCAGAGGTCTCTAGCTCAAGCTCGGGGATACAAGCCCAGGGTGAGGGAGATTACTTATCCAATTTGTAGGCACTGCAAGAAGAACCACCTAGGAAAGTGCATGGTGGGATCAGATGTATGCTTCTATTGTGGCAGGTCCGGTCATAAACACAGGGATTTCCCTTCAGCTAAGCGAGACGACCAGAGAGGCCATGCCCCGGCCACCCCTCCAGTAGCCCTATCTAGCCAGTCAGAATGCCTAAAATATGGTAAAACACACGCGAGACGGTGTTTGGTAGGTTCAGACATTTGTTATGGATGTGAGGAGGCCGGACACATGCGCAGGAATTGCCCATAGGCCAAGCAGGGCAAGGGTAGAGCCGGTGCGCCAATCACCAGATCAACAACTCCAACAGATCGCCCATCTCAGTAGGACAGGTTACTAAGAGCATGTGGCAGTCAGCCTCAGATTTAGTCCCAGGTATGTTATAAGCCTTCCTATCTAACCTACCATGATTGCTAGTTCCGAGAACTACTGTACGAGGTAAAAGATCCCTTTGTGCATTTTAATATGAGATTTATTTTGTGGAAGGTAGGGAAATGGTAAGTGAAGGGCCAAGTCAGGTCTTGAGTTTTCTAATAAAGAAGTTCTATAAATAGTATCTGGGTTAGTCCATCTATTCCCCTTTAGATGTTTGCCTTATGTTTAACTCGATGCTATGCTCAACCCATGCTTATGTTCAAAACCCTAAGATGATAGGTAACTGTTATACCCCGGGAACCCAAGGATCAGACCTGGAAGTGAAAATGAAAAAAAAAATTGAAAATTCACACCAGCTCACAAAACGACTTGTGAGGTGAATCGTGAGGAGTGACCACGAGTCGAGAAGTGACTCGTGGTCAGCTTGGTTTGGAAAAGTCTGAGTGAGGAGGCCACGAGCCTGACCACTAGTCGTGGTAAGACCTCAAGACTCGTGAGGTCACCCGTAGTCAACCCAGGAGGATTGGCAATATTAGGATGGGCAGTGTAGGCCACGAAAGGTGACCACGAGTCATGGTCTGACCTCATGACTCGTGAAGTCTTCCGTGTGGTTCCCTTGGAAGATTGGGCAACAGATCAAGGCAACGAGTTGTGCCCTGTGGAAACGACTCATTGGTCCCTTGTGAGCACTGGCGACCAGAAATTCCTACATTTTAATAAAGGTATTTACGTAACTTCCTAAGTCCCCAAGCCTAAAATATATTGTTTTGCATATTTTCTCAGTGTGATAGGAGGAGTTAAGTCCCTATTGCATGCCCATTCTCATGCAAGGATTTTAGAGAGGTTTTTGGGAGATTCAAGGCCTTCTTCCCCAAGTTTTCATCAAATTCTTTGTGGGTGTTCAAGGAACTTTAAGTCCATCTATTTCCAGGTATGTACGGTTTTAAAATGGGTGAAATTCTTCCTCACCCATTCCCAATTTCAAGTAACTTCATGAATTCTCCTACTTAAATTCCTTGGGTTTTTACTCAAGGCATGAAGATATGATTTCTCTTTATGGATATGATTTTATTGAGTTTTAATTATTGAATTATACATGTTGGGCAGGTTTTGTATTATTTTCTTCAAAATCATGTTTCAATCTTTTTAAATCTAAATTTCCCATTTATGGAAGTTCATGAAAATTATGATTTATGTGAATATTCATTATTTTAAGTTTATTGATTATGAAAATGCATGAATCCAAGTTACCTATATTTATGAGCATATTTAGAAAGAATTGAGTATGATGAAGCATTGGGCAATGCCCATATGATGAAGTATGATTTATGATTTACAAAATGAATTTCATGATTTATCGATTTATGATGTTGGCCAATGAAAGGTCCTTGATTCTTGGCTAAGCATGTTTTAAAGGGGATCCATGATGAAAAATGTTATATCTTAGACAATGAATTTTATGCATTATGTTAATGATTTATGTATGAGCCAATATGCATGCTTTTGGGAGCCGTGTCTAGCACCGAGCAGCCCGGCGTTCAAAGGACTACGCCCGTATCTCATCACCATGTGCCACCGTGGGTTGTAAATGTTATGATGTATTGATAATGATCCCCTTAAATGTGATATGATGCCTTATGCACGACCCTCACCTGGCAAGCCAAGGTCGGCTCTACCACTTGAGTGAGACAGTGGGGCATCATGAAAGGCTCTACCATGATGGTGTCGGTTTTGACGAGTCCTCCCATAATTTCTCATGTTTTATGCATTGTTATATTTATGTTATTGGCTCAAGATATATTATGATAAAGTTATTTACGATTATGATAATGAATGATTATGAAAGATTTGAAAGTCTTGAGCCTTATGTTTTATTACGAAGATTTTGATGCAAGCATGATGTCCTTCTCCTATGTCTATTTATGAGTTTACTTTACTTTTAAAAATGTCCATTTTACTTACCTTACATACTCAGTACATTCCACGTACTGACCACATACCTTTTTATGCTGTATGGTTTCATGATATAGGGTCCGGATCTCAGACTCATCCTCATCCTTAGTCCGTCCCAGCCTACAATATTAGCTTGTTGGTGAGTCCTCATATTCCAAGTGCCATTTGATAAACTTTCCTATTGATTATGTTTCAATATTTTTCGGGTTAGTTGGGGTGTTGTCCCATCAACCCATCTTACGTATTAGAGGCTTACGGACAAATACGTAGTACTTAGCTTATGTACATGTTTGGTATTTTCTGATGCTATGTTATGGTTACATTTCGACGATGTTTTATGCTTCATATTCTGTTTATTTTAAATGATATTAGTTGAATGCATGTTCCATGGGTTGACTTGGGGCTCTCGGGCTCCCTCATTTCGTGTCTACGATCTAGGTGTACGTTCGGGTCATGAAAAATATGGTATCAGAGCAATAGGTTTGAAGTGTCCTAGGGTGTCCGAAAGCCGCATTAGGTAGAGTCTTTTTCATGTGTGTGTAGCATGCCACACCTATGACGAAGAGGATACTAGACATTTAGGAAATGTTCCCTTCTTTCATTTTCTATGTTGTGCAATGAAGAGTCTCTTCATCCTTCTAACTCGTGCGATTTGCGATTGCAGAATTATGGCTCCTAGAAGAATGAATGGGAGGAGGAATGGAAATGATGAAGGCCACGGAGATGGCAAGAGTCACACGGGGGAGTGCCTGCTCGGTTCGGATTTCTGCTTCGGGTGTGGTAAGCCTATACACATGCGCCGAGCATGTCTATATGCCAGACAAGGTGATGATAGGGGTGAGCACAGACCACAAGGACAGTAGCAGCTCCTACCCATTCCGCTCCATAGGGAGCATCTACTTGTTGGGTTGTCGGTCAACGCCAAAACCAATCCTATTCCCTTGCCTCGCGGCAGGAGCAGGAGACTTCGCCAGAAATGGTCACTTGTATGTTGTGTGTCTTTCGTATTGATGTTTATGCCTTGCTAGACCCGGGAGCTACCTTGTCTTTCGTGACTCCTTACAGTGCTAGTAGTGTTGGAGTTAGTCTTGAAATTCTATCAGAACCATTCTCCGTATCTACTCCAGTCGGTGAATCAGTTGTAGCTAGGCGGGTGTATAGAGGTTGCCCCATTACGGTGTTGCATAAAGTTACCTCCGCAGATTTGGTAGAGTTATCCATGACTGACTTTGACATTATTCTTGGTATAGATTGGTTGTTTGCATGTTATGCTTCGATTAATTGTAGGACCTGTACCATGGAGTTTCATTTTCTGGGTGAGTCAGTTTTGGAATGGAAGGGTAGTTCAGTGGTGCCAGCAGGTCGGTTTATTTCCTATCTTAAGGCTAGGAAGATGATCTCGAAGGGGTGTATGTACCACCTAGTTAGGTTTAAGGATGTGGAGTCCGTGAGCCCGACTATTCAGTCAGTTTCGGTGGTGTGCGAATATCCGGAGGTGTTCCCCAAGGATTTTCCAAGTGTTCCTCCGGAAAGGAAAATTGATTTCGGTATTGATCTATTGCCAGATACGCAACCTATTTCTATCCCTTCTTACAAGATGGCTCCAGTCGAGCTAAAGGAATTGAAGGATCAGTTAAGGGATTTGTTGGATAAGGGCTTCATTAGACCGAGCAAGTCTCCTTGGGAGCGCTAGTTCTATTTGTATTCGAAAGAAGGATAGTTCCCTTCGCATGTGTATTGACTATCAGTAGTTGAACAAGGTCACCGTTAAGAACAGGTACCCCTTACCCAGGATCAATGATTTGTTTGACCAGCTTCAGGGTGCCAAGTGCTTCTCCAAGATTGATCTTAGGTCCGGATACCACCAGCTCAGAGTGCAGGAGAGTGATATCCCAAGAACCACTTTCAGGACTCGGTATGGTCACTAAGAATTTGTTGGTAAGTCCTTTGGGCTAAACTATGCTCCTGAAGCTTTTATGGACCTGATGAACAAGGTGTTCAAGCGATATTTGGATATGTTCATGATCGTGTTAATGACGACATTCTTATATACTCCCAGAGCGAGGAGGAGCATGCCAGTCATTTGGGGATAGTGATGCAAACCCTCAAGGATCATCAGCTGTATGCAAAGTTTAGTAAGTGTGAATTTTGGCTAAACTCGGTAGCATTTTTGGGACATGTAGTATCAAGAGAAGGCATAAAGGTAGATTCCTAGAAGATAGAGTCGGTGAAGAATCGGCCTAGACTGGTGAACCCTTCAGAAATTTGAAGTTTCTTGGGCCTAGTAGGTTATTACCGAAGGTTTGTGGAGGGTTTCTCTTCTACTGCGGCACCTTTGACTAAGTTGACTCAGAAAAAGGTGAAATTCCAATGGTCGGATGCTTGTGAGAAAAACTTCCAAGAGTTGAAGACCCGACTCACTTCAGCATCAGTGTTGACCTTACCCGAGGGTACCGATGGCTTTGTTGTCTATTGTGATGCTTTGAGAGTTGGGCTGGGATGTTTGTTGATGCAGCGTGGGAAGGTAATAGAATATGCCTCAAGATAGCTGAAAGTTCATGAAAAGAATTACCCGACCCATGATCTTGAGTTGGCTGCGGTGGTGTTTCCGTTGAAGATATGGTGACATTACTTGTATGGGGTCCACGTGAATGTATTTATGGATCAAAAGATCTTGCAATATGTGTTCACACAGAAGGACCTAAATCTTCGGCAAAGGAGGTGGTTGGAATTACTTAAGGACTATGACATGAGTGTCCTTTACCACTCGGGCAAGGCTAATGTGGTTGCGGATGCACTTAGTAGACTGTCCATGGAAAGTGTGTCCCGCGTGGATGAGGGAAAGAAGGAGTTGGTGAAGGATGTCCACTGACTCGCAAGGCTGGGAGTTAGATTGATTGATTTGACCGATGGCGGTGTTGTTGTGCATAACTGTAATGCCCCTGAAGCTTAAAATCAATATTCGGGACTTAAATTAGAAAATCTGGGAAACTGTAGAAATGTTGCAGAACGACCAACCTGACGGGTCATTAATGGACCCAATGACTCGTCAGGTCAACCGTGTGAAGGATGCCAAAATTATATACCAGTACTCCTAATGCATGACCCCACGAGTCGTTTTCAGGTCGTACGACTCGTTAGTCGCCCGTTCCTAAGCCGGAGTTCAGAAATTTGAGGAATTTACAATGTACTTGAAGAAAGGTCACAACGAGTCATCATCAGCAGTAACGACTCGTCAGGTCCTTCATTTCCTGTCACACCCCGCCTTGGGGAGTATGACTGGCACCTGGTGCCCTACTAGGATCTGAACTGCTGGACTGCTAAGCCTGGGCACATCTGGTGCCTGGCTGGTTCTAACTCACATTTCTGGAAACAAAGGGCTATATAACGACTGTAAACACAGCCCCCGGCCCATTGGCCTATAGCCTCCTGTACCTGTACTAACAGCTGACCAGAAACAAATCAATATGGGGAAACCTATGCGGGCCAACAAGGACACCATGCTGTCTAGTTGTCTATAACTTAACCATGAAGTACTGGATAGCTACGTGACCGACAAGGTCACCACTACTGTCGAACTATGGCCCCACACGACCAGCATAAAGGAAACACAAGTACTAACAGCTATACAACTGCACGGCCTCACACGACCGGCTCATCTGACCATAGAGAAATATATACAGACTGCAAGCCTCTAGGAATAATAGTATAAATGATCGGGACAGGGTCCCGACCTACCTGTACTATACAACAAAAGAAAAATGAAATACACCTCTGGAATTCAGTCTCCGGATGACAGGAGCTGAATACTCGATCGCTGACAGGAATCACGTGGTATCGCCTGCTCGTCTATGAGTACCTGCAGGCAAGTAATGCAGCGCCCCACCGGGCGTCAGTACCGCTGGTACTGAGTATGTAAAGCAATAACTGAAAGAAATATCTGAAAACAATAGTATAACTGATGAAACTGAAGTAGGAAAAAATAGATTAACTGTCTGATAATGTAAGTCATACCTTCCCTCAATTATACTGGAAGGAGTAGGAGTCATACCTGGAGACGTATCGTTCTACTGCTGATCCACGCGTGTCTAACGTAACATGGCATAACATAACATAACATAACATAGCACACACAAACCTTACCTGGCCCCCATAAGCCGGGAGGTACAACCAGCACAGAATCTATACCCCTACCCCGGTCATCCCATCTCCTATAAACCCTGTAAGCATCCTGCCAGTCCCCTGGGTATGCACTTGGGCTCGCTGAGCCCCTGACTATAACTGCATCTGAGTCCGGAGGACTCCTGAATCAACACCCGGGCGTAACCGCTCGACATGGGTGTGTAAGGGCCGATCAAGGAACAAATATGGGGAAAGCTGGCATCCCATCTTCGTCCCCTGTGGGACGGCATGCCACTCCGTAGAGCGACGTATCCTCATTCTCTGGCGGACGAGTCGATACAGCTATCAACCCTGGGGCGGTCATGGAAGCTAGGTAGTCCAACCCCAAACAATACAACAGTCACAACTAGTAATACTATCTGCATGTCTCACATACTGAAGCTAATAGTGGTAAAGTACTTGTATATACTATATGCTGAGCTAGTGATAGTAATATGTACGTACTTAACACATACTGAGGCTGGTAATAGTATATATGTATAAATATAGTCTTTTGCCAGACTGCACTGGGTCTAATGCTGAACAAGATATAGTGTTTCTGCTGAAAACTATGCTGTATACTGAGTTTCTATAGTAACATGATTTACTATTCCTAACATGCTTTCTAACTTCATTTTAACTTACCATTCTATTTCTGAGATGTCTTACAGATGTTACATCGTTCTACTGGGTTTCAACTGAATACCCTAACATTTCGTATTACATCACATACTGAGCATGCTGTGCAGTTTCTAACACTTATATTAGAATCTATATCGTGCTAGCAAGTCTCGCGCTGATCATAACATGATGTTTCTAATATCGTACCAACATTCGTAACAAACATCATACATGACTTCTGAATATTCTACTGGCCTTTAAATTACTGTACTGTCCCGAGATTACTAACTTGCTGAGGAAACTAGCTTTACATACCTTATCCTCGAACTATCCGTCTGTCGGACGAGGCTCGGCCGATACTTCAACTATTTTCTCCCAACTGCATTCATAAATATGTCAATTAACACTAAATACAGCTTTATTTTAAAGAGCAACATCACTTTCGATATAGTTTATAGCCTAAACTTAGGCTTATCGAAAGACGGTGGAAAACTCGCTATTTTTCAGAGGTCCAGAAGGGAGAAATATTCACTTCACAGCCAGGAACACATAGACACTAGTTTAGAGCAATTCCACTTACCTTAGCTTGGTAGCTCGACGATTCGTCGACCGTATTTCACGGAACTAAATCCGTAAGAATGCTCTCTGCTGCTAAATACCTCGATATCTGAGGTTAATTTGAGTTTGGACAACGTTTAGCAGCGTAATCGGATGAAATTATATTACCTTCTTCGTTCTATTTCCTTTCCGTGATGGTTTCCTCTGTTTTCTGGAAATTTCATAAGTGATTAATGATTTAAAACCGAAGTGGGGCTTTATATACTTGGGCCTGGACAAGGCCAACGTGTCACGGAGCCAACGCGGAGGCTTCACCTCCGTGACACGCTGCCATTGCGGAGGGGTTCTACCTCGGCTCCTTCCGCGATGGTTTGACAGGTTTCTCGTTCGATCTTTTCCCGGGCCTTTCTCTAGCACGTATGGCCTTCAAATATGCTTAACCAACATGCGAATAGGTCATCTAGGTGCCGGGAATCCTACGGGGTATAACATTCTCCCCCCCTTAAGAACATTCGTCCTCGAATGTATACTGCTATCTAGAGGACTACTTAACTTACTTTCTCGAAAAATTCTGGCAGAGTTTCCCCTGTAATATGGACTATAGCAAAAATCTGAAATGCAGAAAAGTCCAATACAGGTACTGTACACAATACTTTAGGATCCACTGGATAACTAAGTATCAATCTTTCTCATTCACACACATACAACTATAAGGTACTGCATAAGTAATAATACGGACATACCTGTCGCCTGACTAGGCCTGAAATAGGTGAGGGTATCTGGCTTTCATATCTTCTTCAGCTTCCCACGTCATTTCCTCATGATTCCTGTTACGCCACAATACTTTGATAGACGCAACATCTTTAGTCCTTAACCTGCGAATCTATCTGTCTAAGATAGCTACGGGAACCTCTTCATATGCTAACTCTTCCGTGACCTGGACATCCTGAACTGGAACTACTGTAGAAGGGTCCCCTACGAACTTCCTTAACATAGAGACATGGAATACTGGGTGAACAGATGCTAACTCCGGAGGCAAGTTCAATTCGTATGCAACTCGGCCTATTCTTCGCCGAATCTGATATGGCCCAATGAACCTCGGGCTAAGCTTACCTTTCTTGCCAAATCTCATTACCCCTTTCATCGGAGACACTTTCAGATATACCCAGTCATTCACCGCAAATTCTAGTTTTCTACGCCGCACATCTGCATAGGACTTCTGGCGGCTCTGAGCAGTCAGTAAACGTTCTCGGATAAGCTTTATCTTTTCCTCTGACTGCCGAACAATGTCTAGGCCAACCAATGCTGATTCCCCCACTTCAAACCAGCCCACCGGCGATCTACATTTTCGCCCATATAATGCTTCAAAGGGCGCCATCTGGATAGCTGAATGATAACTACTATTATAAGCAAATTCAATCAACGAAAGATGCTCATCCCAGCTACCCCCAAAATCTAGCACACACGCTCGTAGCATATCTTCGAGCGTTTGGATAGTCCGCTCAGCTTGCCCATCTGTCTGGGGGTGGAATGCTGTGCTCAAATTGATCTGCGTTCCCAAACCCCTCTGGAACGACTGCCAGAATCTAGTTGTAAACTGTGCTCCCCTATTTGAAATGATGGATACCGGCACTCCATGCAATCTAACTATATCTCTGATATATAATTCGGCATAATCCTCAGCCGAGAAGGTAGCCCTTACTGGCAGGAGATGAGCTGATTTTGCCAGCCTGTCAACTATTACCCAAATGGAATTATTTCTGCGTCTGGTATGGGGTAACCCTGTTACAAAATCCATGTTTATCGTTTCCCATTTCCACGTAGGCACCGTTATATCTTGTGTCAAACCGCCCGGCTTCTGGTGCTCCGCTTTCACCTGCTGACAGTTAGAACATCTAGATACAAATTCAGCGATCTCAGCTTTCATACCTGGCCACCAGTAGATATCTTTGATGTCGTGGTACATCTTCGTCGCTCCTGGATGAAGGGAATAGCGAGCATAATGTACCTCATGCATGATCCGCCCGCGAAGCCCTAAAACATTCGAGACACAGAGGCGGCCCTTACAGCGTAGCACATCCTCCTCAGTCATTTGGAAATCTGACTCCTTACCTTTCTGAATTCTATCTCTGAGCTGGACTAAATCAGGGTCTTCGTACTGTTGTTCTTTTACCTCTGTAACTAATGATGACATAGCAGAATTCTGAATTACTGCTCTATTATTTTCTGTTTCCATTACTCGAACGGCTAAACCAGCTAACTGATGAATTTCTTTGGCTAACTTTCGCTTCTCAGGTCGCAAATACGCCAAACTCCCCATTGACTTACGGCTCAGGGCATCTGCTACAACATTAGCTTTTCCGGGGTGGTATAGAATATTCACATCATAATCTTTTAACAGCTCCAACCAGCGGCGTTGCCGTAGATTCAACTCCCTCTGAGTGAAGATGTACTGTAGGCTCTTATGATCTGTGTAAATATCAACATGGACGCCGTACAGGTAATGCCTCCACATCTTTAAGGTGTGGATTACTGCGGCCAATTCCAGGTCGTGGGTAGGGTAATTCTTTTTGTGTTTCCTCAGCTGTCTAGAAGCATATGCAATTACTCTACCATGCTGCATCAACACACAACCTAACCCGACACCTGACGCGTCGCAATAGACTGAATAACCTTATGTGCCTTCTGGCAATGCTAATACTGGGGCGGAGGTTAATCTGTCTTTCAGTTCCTGGAAGCTCTGCTCGCACGCCTTTGTCCATTGAAACTTTGCTGCTTTCTGTGTCAATTTGGTTAGAGGTGCCGCAATGGTCGAGAACCCTTCAACGAACCTCCTGTAATATCCTGCCAACCCCAGAAAGCTACGAACTTCAGTCGGAGTGGTAGGCCTAGGCCATGACTTAACTGCTTCTATTTTCTGCTTGTCTACCTGTATACCAGCATCCGACACGATATGCCCTAAAAAGGCCACTGAGTTAATCCAGAATTCACACTTAGAAAATTTAGCATACAGCTGACGGTCCCTGAGAATCTGGAGCACTGTCCGCAAATGAGTCCGGTGATCTGCTTCAGAGCGAGAATACACCAGAATGTCATCAATGAATACTATCACGAACAAGTCCAGGAAAGGTCTGAAAATACTGTTCATCAGGTCCATGAAGACTGCCGGGGCATTCGTTAACCCGAAGGACATGACTAGAAATTCAAAATGTCAATATCGGGTCCTGAACGCTGTCTTAGGAATATCCCTCTCACGTACTCGGACCTGGTGATATCCAGACCGCAAGTCAATCTTAGAAAAGTATCTGGCTCCCTGCAACTGGTCAAATAAGTCATCAATTCTGGGAAGCGGGTACTTGTTCTTTACTGTAACTTTGTTTAATTGCCGATAATCTATGCACATTCGGAGCGAGCCATCTTTCTTCCTTACAAATAAAACTGGCGCACCCCACGGTGAAGTACTCAGCCTAATAAAACCTTTATCCAATAAATCTTTCAACTGCTCTTTTAGTTCTCTGAGTTCTGCAGGAGCCATACGATAGGGAGGAATTGATATCGGCTGAGTGCCTGGTAACAAGTCAATAGCAAAATCTATCTCCCTTTCTGGGGGAATACCAGGTAACTCATCAGGAAACACATCAGGGAATTCATTCACTACCGGAACAGACTGAAGTGTCGGAGATTCTGCTCGGACATCCTGAACTCTGACCAGATGGTAAATACATCCCTTAGATATCAACTTTCTCACCCGAAGGTAGGAAATAAACCTACCTTTTGGCGTAGCGGTGCTGCCCTTCCACTCTCGCACTGCTTCTCTTGGGAAGTGGAATCGGACCGTCTTGGTCCAACATTCAACGTTGGCAAAACACGGTACTAACCAGTCCATACCCATTATGGCATCGAAGTCTATCATTTCTAACTCGACCAGATCTACTGTGGTCTGACGGTCAGCAACGTCTACTGTACACCCGCGGTAGATACGGCTAGCTGTGATAGAGTCACCGACGGGCGTGGATACTAAGAAGGGCTGCTGCAATAATTCTGGTGCAATACTAAACTTTCGTGCCAAAACTGGAGTAATGTAGGACAAAGTAGACCCTGGATCAATCAACACATAAGCAGGGTGTGAGCAGATAGTTAGCATACCTGTCACAACATCAGGTGACGCTTCTGAATCTTGCCTCCCTGGTAAGGCATATGTGTGGCTTGGACCCGCACCTATACTGGAGGTCTCTGATATTCCCCGATCCCTGCCTGTTGAAACTGAGGGCCTGCGCCCTGCCGAGGATGCTGTGGCTCGTGACCCTGCAGATGCCCTATCCTGTCTTTCCCGATCCTCTCGACCTCTGGCTGGGCAATCTTTCATCAAATGGCCTTCTTAGACACAAATATAACACGTAGTGGAGCCATATCTGCATGCTCCAGGATGGCGTCGACTGCATATAGGGCAAAGTGGTAGGGTATACCTACTCTGCTCCGCCCTCCTCTGTGATGGTGAATCTGCCATCTGCGAGCCTCTACCAGTCTCTGACTGCCCCCTGCGGCTAAATCTACCCCCCTGCAGCTGTGACGGAGGCGGGGGCCTGGGCGGCCTATCTAACAATCGTGGCCTGGGTCCTCCCCGGGCCTCCCTCTGTAACTCAACTGGCCTGTCCCGGCGATGCTGCTCCTGATTTACCCTTATGATCTCCCGATGTCGCTGTCTGATGCCCTCAATATTCTGGGCGAATGCCTGAACTCGAGCAATGTCCATGTCCTCTCACAGTGTGGCCGTAATACAAGTCTCAACATATTCTGGATTCAACCCCATAATAAAACGGTGCACTCTGGATGCCATGGTATCAACAAAGGTCGGTGCATACCGGGCCAAAGAATCAAACCGCAAGGAATACTCCCGAACACTCATGGCCCCCTGCTCCAGATGTAAGAACTAGTCTACCCGGGCCTGTCGAATCTCCCATGGCAGATAATGATCCAGAAAAGCTCCTGAGAAGCTGGACCAGGTCGTAGGGGAAGCATCTCTCCCTCGGGACCTTTCCCAGCTTTCATACCACAACACGGCGATGTCCCGTAACCGAAATGCTGCCAACGCAGCTGATTCTGTAGGCGTGGCATGCATAACCCTGAAGATTCTCTGCATTTGATCCAAAAAATCCTGAGGGTCCTCTGTCCGGTCCGTACCTATAAACTGTGGGGGATTCAGAGCCAAGAACTCTTGGACCCTCGAACTACCAGGTCCTCCTGACAACTCCGCAACTGTAGACGGCATCGGCTGACACTGAGCAGCCATCATCTGTGCTAACATAACTACAGCACTCCTAACCTCCTTGTCAGAAGGTGTCGGTATAGGGACTGCTGGAGGTAGTGTCGCCCCAAGTGGCTCCTGACATGGTGGAGACTGTTGAGAAGGCTGGGACGATGCCTCTGTAGTGCCCTCTGATCGGGCTGTTTCTAAACAAGGGTGAGGCACCCTGCTGGTGCCTTCCCCTGCTGGTGCCTTCCCCTGCTGCAATATCTAAGCTCCGGCCTGTGATAGGATGTCGTTGGTCTGACATTATCTATAACCAAAGAATATAGTAAGCTTTTAGGGACTCAACCCTATATTGTACTGCTCTACATCATGACTGAATAAGAATAAAAGACAACCATCCTATCATGCCTTGCAGCCTCCTACCCATAGTATGTGGTGCACAACACATCCATGGACAGGACTCTACTTAGCACGGCTTGCAGACTCCCTGGGATACGACCTGCTCTGATACCAAGTTTGTCACACCCCGCCTTGGGGGGTATGACTGGCACTTGGTGCCCTACTAGGATCTGAACTGCTGGACTGCTAAGCCCGGGCACATCTGGTGCCTGGCTGGCTCTAACTCACAATTCTGGAAACAAAGGGCTATATAACGACTGTAAACACAGCCCCCGGCCCATTGGCCTATAGCCTCTTGTACCTGTACTAACAGCTGACCAGAAACATATCAATATGGGGAAACCTATGCGGGCCGACAAGGCCACCATGCTGTCTAGTTGTCTATAACTTAACCATGAAGTACTGGATAGCTACGTGACCGGCAAGGTCACCACTACTGTCGAACTATGGCCCCACACGGCCAGCATAAAGGAAACACAAGTACTAACAGCTATACAACTGCACGGCCTCACACGACCGACTCATCTGACCACAGGGAAATATATACAGACTGCAAGCCTCTAGGAATAATAGTAGAAATGATCGGGACAGGGTCCCGACCTACCCGTACTATACAACAAAAGAAAAATGAAATACACCTCTGGAATTCAGTCTCCGGATGACAGGAGCTAAATACTCGATCGCTGACAGGAATCACGTGGTATCGCCTGCTCGTCTGTGAGTACCTGCAGGCAAGTAATGCAGCGCCCCACCGGGCGTCAGTACCGCTGGTACTGAGTATGTAAAGCAATAACTGAAAGAAATATCTGAAAACAATAGTATAACTGATGAAACTGAAGTAGGAAGAAATAGATTAACTGTCTGATAATGTAAGTCATACCTTCCCTCAATTATACTGGAAGGAGTAGGAGTCATACCTGGAGACGTATTGTTCTACTGCTGATCCACTCGTTTCTAACGTAACATGGCATAACATAACATAACATAACATAGCACACACAAACCTTACCCGGCCCCTATAAGCCGGGAGGTACAACCAGCACAGAATCTATACCCCTACCCCGGTCATCCCATCTCCTATAAACCCTGTAATCATCCTACCGGTCCCCTGGGTATGCATTTGGGCTCGCTGAGCCCCTGACTATAACTGCATCTGAGTCCGGAGGACTCCTGAATCAACACCCGGGCGTAATCGCTCGACAGGGGTGTGTAAGGGCCGATCAAGGCACAAATATGGGGAAAGATGGCATCCCATCTTTGTCCCCTGTGGGACGGCATGCCACTTCGTAGAGCAACGTATCCTCATCCTCTGGCGGACGAGTCGATACAACTATCAACCCTGGGGCGGTCATGGATGCTAGGTAGTCCAACCCCAAACAATACAACAGTCTCAACTAGTAATACTATCTGCATGTCCCACATACTGAAGCTAATAGTGGTAAAGTACTTGTATATACTATATGCTGAGCTAGTGATAGTAATATGTACGTACTTAACACATACTGAGGCTAGTGATAGTAATATGTACGTAAATTACTGTACTGTCCCGAGATTACTAACTTGTTGAGGAAACTAGCTTTACATAGATTATCCTCGAACTATCCGTCTGTCAGACGAGGCTCGACCGATACTTCAACTATTTTCTCCCAACTGCATTCATAAATATGTCAATTAACACTAAATACAGCTTTATTTTAAAGAGCAACGTCACTTTCGATATAGTTTATAGCCTAAACTTAGGCTTATCGAAAGACGGTCGAAAACTAGCTATTTTTCAGAGGTCCAGAAGGGAGAAATATTCACTTCACAGCCAGGAACATATAGACACTAGTTTAGAGCAATTCCACTTACCTTAGCTTGGTAGCTCGACGATTCATCGGCCGTATTTCATGGAACTAAATCCGTAGGAATGCTCTCTGCTGCTAAATACCTCGGTATCTAAGGTTAATTTGAGTTTGGACAATGTTTAGCAGCGTAATCGGATGAAATTATATTACCTTCTTCGTTCTATTTCCTTTCCCTGATGGTTTCCTCTGTTTTCTGGAAATTTCATAAGTGATTAATGATTTAAAATGGAAGTGGGGCTTTATATACTTGGGCCTGGACAAGGCCAACGTGTCACGGAGCCAACGCGGAGGCTTCACCTTCGTGACACGCTGCCATCGCGGAGGGGTTCTGCCTCGGCTCCTTCCGCGATGGTTCGACAGGTTTCTCGTCCGATCTTTTCCCGGGCCTTTATCTAGCACGTATGGCCTTCAAATATGCTTAACCAACGTGCGAATAGGTCATCTAGGTGCCGGGAATCCTACGGGGTATAACATTTCCAGTCCTTTCTAGCTTTCTTACCAGTGTACCTGACGGATGACACGACGAGTCATTCCCAGTCATGACCACTCGTCATGTGTCCGTCAGGAGTCAGTAGATTTTTCTAGTGAACTTGACGGAAGGACCCAACGACTCATTAGACCTGGTAACGAGTCGTTAGGTCACCCGTTAGAGACACCTGACAGTTTTTCCCAGCGAACTTCTAAGGGCTATTTAGTAATTTTTTATTCTCCCAAGCATTAAACCACATCGTTTAAGCACTAATTTCAGACGTTTCAGTGGGGAAAAATGGTTCATCCCTCATTCCCCACCCTCAGTTTCAAGAAAGCATCGTAGAATTCTCTCTAAGAGTATTTCAGAGCAAGGGCTAGGGCTGAACTTTTCTCTTCGATTTTTAGGCAGATTCTCTAGGTTTCTTCACTAGGTATGTGGGTTTTTAGCAAGGGATTGTCCTTCCCTTGTGTCCCCAAAGTCCTCCTCAATTTCTTCTATCAGTTTTAAGCCCTAAGCTTTCGAGTATGAGAAGCATTCATGTTTGTTTTCATTGATTTCACTCAGAACGATGTTTATACTTATTGTTAATGTAATCTTCATCAGTTCCTCATCAAATTGTCAGTATTATTACAAAAGTGAATTTAAGCCCTAACTTTTGAGTAATGATTTTACTTGTTAATTTCCCTCTAGTGAATGAAGAATGCTTTGGGTTGAATTCCTAGAATTGTCTTGCTTTACATATGTGTTGGGTAAATATCCCATGAATCAGAATGACTTTTGTATGTTGAATGAAATTCTCTATTAGCTTCTTAGTAATTTAGTCAGTTAGGACATAGAACTCTATCAGTCTAGTCTCAGTCAGAATCATAGCAGTCTAGCTTCAGTCAGATTTTAGCAACCTTAGTGTTGTTTAGAAAATGTCAACTGATCAGTTTGACTCCAGTTTATTTTCGAGGTGTCAGTGGTGCCTCCCAGTTTTCAGACTTAGATTCAAATTTCAGTTATTTGATCCATTAGGCTGTCATGGCATTCAATTATAGCTCTGACTATCCCCAGGAGCCCAGTTCAGTTATTAGTTGTTCCGTAGACGGTTACGATGCTTCTAGTTAAGTAGCTCTAACTAGTCTCATAACCTAATTTCAGAATCTGATCCGATAAGGCTCTCAGGGTACATGCAGTTATTCGTCCCTGACTAGTCTTGGGACCCAGTTTCGAGCTATCAGTTTAGTAGTTCATTTTAGGTTTCCAGTGTGAGTAGAACTTAGCACCGAGCAGGCCGGGGTTCCAGCGCACCCAGAACTACGTTGCGGAGGAGACCACTTTGCCCTACAGTGTTCCAATTGGGGTAAACTCGGAGCCATGATCGTTGCTAACCAGTAACAAAAGGTGCAAAAATCGGAAGAACAAGCAGGGAATTCAAACAAGGGCTTCCCAAATCAGATGACTCTCAATGGTCACATGAAGCTGATGGCCATGGCGGCTCAGCCGCTCCGTGCCCAGCCGAGAGAGTCACTGTTTGTTGAGGCCGTAGTCAACGGGAAACCCACATGCATCCTTGTTGATACAGGGGCAACACACAACTTTGTGACCAAAGACAAAGCCGAAGCTCTTGGGTTGAGATATGGTGCAAGTGATGGCATGATGAAAATATCAACAGTCAGCGGCATCGCTCTTCAAGTACAGATTGCTTTGGGAGAATGGAAGGGGCATGCTAACTTTGTCATAGGGCCAATGGATGTGTTCGACATTGTACTCGGACTGTACTTCTGGTACAATTTGGACGCATGGATTTTGCCATGCCGCAGCCAACTCCTAATCCTCGAAAAGGGAGTTTCCTGCGTCGTGCCGCTTGTCCGTGTTCCACAAGATGGAATGCGTTGTCGGCCATGCAGCTGGCTAAGGGCGTCAAAAAGGGTGAACCAACCTTTCTTGTTTCCATAAAGGAGGTTTCAAAAGAGTCCCAAGAAGCTGAAGCAATACCCCCATGTGTGCTGCATGTTTTGGAGGAAAACAAGGATGTTATGCCAGAAGAACTTCCCAAGAAGTTGCCGCCAAGGAGGGAAGTAGATCATAAGATTGAGCTTGTTCCAGGGGCTAAAGCACCTGCCATGTCCCCTTATTGCATGGCTCCACCCAAGTTAGAGGAACTCCGGAGGCAACTGCTGGAGCTACTTGAGGCCGGCCATATTCGACTGTCAAAAGCACCGTTTGGAGCGCCGGTGCTATTTCAAAAGAAGAAGGAGGGTACTTTGCGATTTTGTATTGACTACCATGCCCTTAACAAGGTCACGATCAAGAATAAGTACCCTATTCCGCTCATTGCCGATTTGTATGGAGCCGTGTCACGCTGCCATCGCGGAGGCATTCTGCCTGGAGGGTGAAAATTCACCAATTTCTAGTGGAGGTTCGCGACAGCTCCACGGCACAGTGGATAGCCTCCGCGTTGCACGCCGTGCCACGTTGGTGTTATATTCCCAGACCCCCAATTCCAGTGAGGGTCCGCGTCCACGGCGTGTCACGGAGGCAGTGCTCCGCGATGCACTCCGTGACACGTTGCTTGTTATTCCGAGAAAAATTCCCACTAGTATAAATAGAATACTTAGGTTCATTTTTCCATAATTCAGACTTGGTGGAGCAAGGACGTGGGTTACAGGAGTTGAGGGACGAAAAGTTCAGGGTTTTTTCTCTCTTTCTTTCTTCTCTAATTCAATTGTTTGTATGATTAACACTTGTTTTAGGATGATTAATCCACAAATGAGTGGCTAATTCCCTTCCTTGCTGAGGTTATGAACACTTGTGATGAATTTTGATTATTGAATTATATGGTTTTTCATCTTTTTCTTCCATGTTGTTCTATTAATTCTTGTTTCTACTGCATTGGTGTGTGGCCTACATTAATGTACATCTAAAAAGTCCGATTTCACTCGAGAGAGCACGAAATTGGAAAGTTGTGAATTAATAGGATATTGTTCTTTACTTGATTTGGGAAAATTGAGTTTTGATGTGCTTTCCTGATAGAAATATACTTGAAAGCTGTATTAGTCAATTTCAGAACCGGAATTGTATTGCTAGGTCATGAATTGCATTTGATCACAGAAATGTAGACGGATGATTTATGATTCTTAAGTGAGATTAAATACGAGAGTTTTAATCTCTTGGATAATGTTCTTGGCTAGCAACAGGAAGAAAAGATTAACCAATTTATGATGATAATCAGTTTCATTACATGTTCTTTAACCTCAGCATGCTCTTATTCATAGTCCAAATTCAAAGTAGATAATTGTTTGTAGTTTAGCATAAAATTTATAAAGTAAATTATTTATTTTTTGGTTACGTTGTTGTCAGCATATTTAGAAGTTAAATATAGTATAGTATACTTAAGCAACTTCACTTAATCCGAGTCTCTGAGGGATCGATACTTGGCTTACTAAAGCCACTTACTACTTGTTCGACCACGTGCACTTGCGTGTGGTTTAGATACCCAACGAACCACCGAACAAGTTTTTGGCGTCGTTGCCGGGGACTTGGCAATTGGTGAAATTGTGTTAAGTGTCAATTTACTGTATTTGTATTTTCTTTTCTTAAGTGTTGACAACTTTGTCTTAGCCTGTATTTTGTAGACTTATTTGCTGTGAACACTGGCAAGAGACAAAGAGCTGGTGGAATCTTATATAGAGCCTGAACGTATATTTCATAGTAAAAGGAGAGAAGCTCTACAAAGGAAGCTGCAGTTGCTCAGACAGACCATTATGGAGCAACAAAATCCACCGGTAGTAAGGGCAGTGTTAGTGCCTGAAGAAGCAGCAGCAAGGCCAGTTCGCTAGGTGGCAATCCCACATGCCAACAATGTTACATCCAGTATCCGCAAACCAGAGCCTGGAGGGAGATTTGAACTCAAGCAAAATATGGTGCAATTGTTGCACACAAGCAGGCAATTTACCGGTCTCCCTCATGAAGACCCTCAACAGCATCTCCAAAACTTTTTGGAGATAAGTGACACTTATCTCCAAAAATATGCCAAATACATAAAAGACATCGTGGCCAACAAAAGTCGTTTGACTGAGTATGACACGGTGGCTTTGACGGAGGAGTGCACTTTCCGGATCCAAAATAGATTGCCCACAAAGCTAAAAGACCCTGGAAGTTTTACTATCCAGCTTACTATTGGGCAAAGCATCCGAGCTCGTGGATTGTGTGACTTGGGGGCAAGTATAAATCTGATGCCATCTTCGGTATTCAGAAAGTTGGGTCTAGGGAGTCCTAGACCCACAACCGTAATCTTGCAGTTGGCAGATAGATCCTTAGCTAGGCCGGATGGCATTGTTGAGGATGTTCTAGTGCAAGTTGGCTCCCTAATTATTCTGGTAGATTTTATTGTTTTGGATTTTGAACCAGACCCGGAAGTCCCATTTATTTTGGGACGACCCTTCTTGGCAATCGGGAAAGCATTAATCGATATAGCTGCGGGGCAACTGACAATGCGAGCACACGACAAGGTAGAGGTGTTCGATATGTATAAAGCACCCAAGCTCCCGATGGTGCATGAAGAACTCTCGGTGATCAATGTAATTGATCATGGTAATGCTAAGTAGATGAAGCATTCCCGAGAGTTAATGGGAAGACCACCGGATAGGTGTAAGAACTACTGGGGGAAGGACAGTGATCGTGGGAAATCGTCCATCACCCTAGCGGATAATTGAGCTTAAATGACGTCGAGCCACGACGGTAAACCAGGCGCTGCACGGGAGGCAACCCGTGAAAAAAATTTTCTTTCATTTTGTAAAGTGTAAATAGATTTTACTTTTTCTTTTTCTTGATTTATTACAAAATTTTTTGTTTTAGTTAGTATTTTTTATTTTTAGTTAGGTCAAACCTATTATTCTAACCAATTTTGTTTAGTGAGATGATTTTCAGGTCAAATGGAGAAAAATATGCACGGAATCGTGAAGGGAAAGGCGAGGTATGAAAAATTAATAAGATGTAGAAGACAGTGAGCTGGGGCGATAGCTCCGTGTCACGGAGGAGGACCTCCGCGTTACCCTCCGTGACACGTTGAGGTGTAATCCGGAAATTTTAAAATTTCCAGTATGCTGTCGCGATGGCTCCGTGTCACGGAGGCAGTGCAGCGCGATGCACTCCGTGACATGTTGCCGTGTATATCGCGACGGGTCACACCGGGTTGCCGGGTGACCCGCGTGTTTTCTACCTTTTAAACCCCGATTTCTCCCCTTTTTTTTCCCTCATTTTTATTTTCCTCCGTGACCAAACGTCCCAAAACCCCTCTCCCATCAACGTGCCACGGCTTAAGGCAACAAATTACCAAGTTTTCTTCGCTTACTCAACTACAAGGTATGTTTTCCGATTCTCTCTCAAGTTTTTGTCGATTTTATTCGAAATTAAACATGGGAGGTGAGATAAATCTCCCTAAGTCGAAATTAAGCATGAATTCGAGTTATTTGTTGATTGATAAACGTTCGGAATGTTGTAAGGATTGTTTGAACTTGTCGATTGCATGAATTATTCGAATTTGATGGAAGAAATCAATTCTAGGGCTTTGTTGTTGAATTTGAAGTTGGTAATGTGTTGAATTCGTGAATTCTATGCCGGGGTGTACGTGGTGAATGGGTTGAATAGTTGTAAAAATTGTTTGAATGTTAATAGACGACGAATTCTCAGGTTTGGGGAAAATGTTGAAATTTTGTTCAAATTTGGTTGGTTGTATAGGTTCATGTGTATAGAATTTTTGTTGTTGTTTTTGTTTCGTTGTTTTTCTTTGCTAAGTGCGATGGTTAAAATGCTAGCGACTGTAGTGATTGGGATTAGCTGTACGAAGTCTGAGTAGTACGCAGAAGTTATACCGTCGAATTTTCGTTTGAACGCACTAAGCATGATTGTATAGTTGGTTGTTTGGTGTAAATAAAGTTATTCTTGCCGCAGTATTGTAACTGTAGCTAAGGACTAAGTGTGGGGTAAATTTAGCATAACCCGACCTTAGCCGAAGTTAATATTCATTTAGCTTGACATTGAGCTTGTTCACTTGTGTTGACAGGTAAAATGGCAAGCAGGCAAGATAAAGGTAAGGGTGCATCAACTTCAGGCACCGGAAGGAAAAGACTCAGACTGGGCACAACAGTCCCAGCTGCACCAGTAGTTCCACGCGGCCAGCGCCGCCAATACGGAACGAGATGGGTGACTGACGAGGGGAAAAAGTGGTATGCCAAGCACAAAGAGAATAAATATTTCCCCGAGGAGCATATAGCACGGGAGCCATTGGCACAGGAGTTTCCCAGAATGGTTCACCGGATCGAGGCAGCTGGGCTCGGTTTCATATTTCAGGAGCCCAAGGAATGCAACCTGCACCTGGTCCGGGAGTTCTATGCTAATTGGAACCCATCAATCAGAAGCCACACTATCAAGATCAGAGGGCAGATAGTCACTCTGGAACCCCACCAGCTAAATGCCATCATCGGAGCGCGGGACACAGACGCCCACATTCTCCGCCAGCTAAACATTACCCCACCGTATGCTGACATCAGACGCACACTGTGTGGGGCTCGATCTACAGCTAGATGGAGCAGACACAAAGAAAGGGGCTACCACCAGACTCTGCCTTAATCTCAAATGAACAGGGAAGCCCGAATCTGGCTGAAGATAGTCTGTTCGTGCCTAATCCCGGGGGTACACATGACTAATGTGACCCGGGACCGTGTTTGCCTGGTGTATGCCCTAATGAAAGGGCTGGAGATTAATGTCGGGGCGGTCATCATATCCGCCATGAAGAGAGCCCGATTGCACCAGGGCCACAGGAATGGTTTCGGTGGACTACTCACCACCTTTCTCAGAGGCCTCGACGTCGAGGAGGAGGCTTTGGATTATATCCCGCAGTTGGAGCAGCGGGCCTTGGATGTGACCAAAACTAAGGCTCCCGACACCACCCACGGTCCAGTGCTGACACTTGGCGAGCGACATGCTCGTGATGACCAGTACATGGCGCGGATGTATGGGATGCAAATGCTCCAGCTAAGGATCGGTGGGAGACCAGCCACGGAGGAGGAGCTATGGCAACTCGAGCTAGATTACCCATTTGGCGAAAACGCCAGGGCTCTATGCCGAGTGGGGCCAGCCTTTGTAGAGCCCACAGACAATGATGTCCCCATGGACGAGGAGACACGTCGGGAGGACTCCGATGTAGAGTCTGATGACGACGATGGAGGCGACTCGGACATGGGAGATGAGGCAGCAACACCTGATGAAGAAGTGGAATACTTTGACTGATCAGGGAGTTCCACCACCTGATATTGTGCTATTTAATTTTTGTGAACACTGGGGACAGTGTTCGGTTTAAGTGTGGGGTGGGAGTAGTTAGGTGCTGGGCTGGGCTGGTTTGCTTGTATGTTTTTCCTCTGTATTTTTGTATGTTATGTTTCCTTGTGTTTGTGAATTTTTAAATTGTTCTGTATCTGTACATATTTGTGAAATTGATGTGTGTTGTGGAATGTTGCTAGCTGAGTCTGTAATAATTTTTGTAAATATTTTTGCTTATCGAAATGATCAGTATTTTTAAAATTTTGTGAAAATATTTTGTTCATATTTAAAATATGTTGTAAATAATTTTTCTATCGAAATGATCAAGCGTTTTGCAAAATTTTTCAATTTTTTTAATTTTTATTTTGGGTTTCTCGGCGTTTGTTTTTGGTTCTTTTACCGAGAATGGTCCCATTGAACCGACGTCATAGTTAGTGACTGTTCCCTATGATGGATGGATGACGACCGTCTTAGGGGAAATGTAGTGGGTAGGAGTAGTTATTTTAAGTTATTTTCAGTTTTTTCTTTGGTGGATTGCATCCCGGAACCTGTAGTTACTATATGGTTATGAATTGTTGGTTGCGTGTTGTACTTGATATTCAAAATGCAAAAGTGATTCGTATGAAAGCATGCAATCTTGTAAATATGTTGAGATACCTAGGCTGTAGAGTTCGATTCGGTGTGATTGAGGCTTAATGTTTGAATTCATGTAATTAGCTGATTGAAGAATCTGTGAATACATCTTGAATCGAGAATGTGCATAAAGTATGAAGTGAGGTATTGTTATTCCATGCTATTGTGAAGTGTCTAGAACTTGCCTGGTGTGTGTACAAAACGAAATGAAGGAGGTGTATTGTTGGAAAGGATGTAGGCATTTCTTTGTTTTAACCGAGAGTTTCTAATTTTTTCTTGTCATACTCCCCCTTTATGTGATTGTATACCCTAGTCAGCCCTTTGAACCTTTAGCCTATTATTTCTTTCTTTTGTCCAAAAAGTATAAACCGAGCTTAATTCTTTCTTTTCATTAGTCGTAAAGTATAGAAAAAAAAACTCTTAAGCACTTAAGAAGAGAAAATAATTTTCCCAAAGTGTCAAAGAGTGATGATGGTGAAAAGAAAAAGAAAAGAAGAGTGAGGGAAGAAAAGAAAAGGTTGAAGGTGCACTTGCTATAAATAAATGCTAATGAAGGAGCATGAATAAACTTTGTTATTGTGTCAAGTGTGCTTAATGAGATGGGCCATACTAAAGTAAATCGTCAAGAATGGGATGATGAAAAAAGGAAATAGAGAAACAATGTCTATGAGTTGATGGGAATGTGTTGCAAAGGCGCTTAAGGATGCTAGTGGTTATTATTGGCTAATTCAATATATACTAGTTCCATAGCTTCTATTACAACCCATTAAAGTCCTACGTGATCTTATATTGCATTTCTTTATATTAGTGGAGTAATACACTAAGGGCAAGCGTATGGGTCATGATATGATGCATGTGAATTCTTTTGGGAGAGAGAGTGAAATTGTTTTTACATGCGCCTACTTGAATGTTTGTGTGTCACATGAGCAAAAAGGGGGTAGATTCTCTTGAGTTGTGAGGGCACATTCTTGATGAAAGATTGATTTTCGTGTCGAATATCTTGATTAGCTGATTTGCATGAGTTTGCCGATATCGAGAATCGATTCTTAAAGTCTAGGAAGTCTTAATGTATTGAAGGTCATTGCATGGTTAAGACCATGCATGTTTTCTTGATGATTTGAAATCTTGAATGATCGGGATGACCGTAGCTTAAATTGTCGCACCATAGTAGCTAAGGTTGGGATGTAAATTGCATGAATTGTATGTTTGTTGTTCGAGGACGAACAAGGATTTAAGTGTGGGGTTAGTGATCTTGGGCAGATTTATATGCCCAAGTGATACTCAAAAGTATCATTTTCGCCTTGTTTATCTAGCAATGTGTATACATTTTCATGTAATTGGTAATAAAATGTGAATTTATACTAACCAACATGATTAGCATTGTTTTGTAGGTAACATGTGATTTCGAGGAGCTAAAATGCATGTTGGATGATATCGGAGTTAGACTTGGATGCGAGCAAAGCAAAAGGCATTGGATGCACAAATTAAAGGGGCTCCGCAATGGAGCCGTGTCACGCTGCCATCGCGGAGGCATTCTGCCTGGAGGGTGAAAATTCACCAATTTCCAGTGGAGGTTCGCGACAGCTCCGTGGCACGGTGGCTAGCCTCCGCGTTGCACGCCGTGCCACGTTGGTGTTATATTCCCAGACCCCCAATTCCAGTGAGGGTCTGCGTCCACGGCGTGTCACGGAGGCAGTGCTCCGCGATGCACTCCGTGACACGTTGCTTGTTATTCCGGGAAAAATTACCACTAGTATAAATAAAACACTTAGGTTCATTTTTCCATAATTCAGACTTGGTGGAGCAAGGACGTGGGTTACAGGCAGTTGAGGGACGAAAAGTTCAGGGTTTTTTCTCTCTTTCTTTCTTCTCTAATTCAATTGTTTGTATGATTAACACTTGTTTGAGGATGATTAATCCACAAATGAGTGGCTAATTCCCTTCCTTGCTGAGGTTATGAACACTTGTGATGAATTTTGATTATTGAATTATATGGTTTTTCATCTTTTTCTTCCATGTTGTTCTATTAATTCTTGTTTCTACTGCATTGGTGTGTGGCCTACATTAATGTACATCTAAAAAGTCCGATTTCACTCGAGAGAGCACGAAATTGGAAAGTTGTGAATTAATAGGATATTGTTCTTTACTTGATTTGGGAAAATTGAGTTTTGATGTGCTTTCCTGATAGAAATATACTTGAAAGCCGTATTAGTCAATTTCGGAACCGGAATTGTATTGCTAGGTCATGAATTGCATTTGATCACAGAAATGTAGACGGATGGTTTATGATTCTTAAGTGAGATTAAATACGAGATTTTTAATCTCTTGGCTAATGTTCTTGGCTAGCAACAGGAAGAAAAGATTAACCAATTTATGATGATAATCAGTTTCATTACATGTTCTTTAACCTCAGCATGCTCTTATTCATAGTCCAAATTCAAAGTAGATAATTGTTTGTAGTTTAGCATAAAATTTATAAAACAAATTATTTATTTTTTGGTTACGTTGTTGTCAGCATATTTAGAAGTTAAATATAGTATAGTATACTTAAGCAACCTTCACTTAATCCGAGTCTCTGAGGGATCGATACTTGGCTTACTAAAGCCACTTACTACTTGTTCGACCACGTGCACTTGCGTGTCGGTTTAGATACCCAACGAACCACCGAACACACGCCACCTTCAACTGAATCCACCAACTACACCCCTAACCGAGCTAGCCTATTAACTTCCTTCACTAGCTCCCTCTTGTCTTTCTCAATGTGAACTACACTTCCTATAGACCGTCTAATTAGGGCGTCAGCCACCACATTGGCCTTGCCTGGGTGGTACAACACACTCATGTCATAATCCTTTAGGAACTCCAACCACCGTCTCTGTCGCAGGTTTAGGTCCTTCTGGATGAACACATACTGAAGGCTCTTATGATCTGTGAACACATCTACGTGAGCCCCGTACAAGTAGTGTCTCCATAATTTTAACGCGAACACCACCGCTTCCAGTTCCAAGTCATGAGTCGGATAGTTATTCTCATGGACTTTGAGCTGTCTGGAGGCATAGGCTATCACTTTGCCCCGCTGCATCAAAACGCAACCAAGTTCAACTCTGGAGGCGTCACAATATCTAATAAACCCATCTGTCCCTTCTAGCAGGGTCAGAATTGGAGCGGTAGTGAGCGGAGTCTTTAACTCCTGAAAACTCTTCTCACACTCATCCTACCACTAAAATTTCACCTTCTTCTGGGTTAACTTGGTCAGAGGGGATTCTATGGAGGAGAAACCTTTCATAAAATGTCGGTAATAGCCTGCTAAGCCCGGGAAACTCCTAATTTTAGTGGGAGAGGTAGGTCTGGGCCAATCTTTCACTGCTGCAATCTTGTGAGGATCTACCTGTATCCCCTTACCTGAGACCACATGACCCAAGAAGGTCACAAACTTGAACCAGAATTCACACTTACTGAACTTGGCGAATAACTGGCAATTTCTGAGGGTTTGTAATGCTAACCTTAGATGATTGGCATGCTCTTCCTTATTTCTGCAGTACACCAGAATGTCGCCGATAAATACAATGACAAACAAATCCAGGTACTGCTTGAAAACCCTATTTATCAAGTCCATGAAGGCTGCTGGGGTGTTCGTTAACCCAAAGGACATCACCACAAACTCATAGTGACCATACCGAGTTCTGAATGATGTTTTCGGTATGTCACACTCCTTAACCCTTAGCTAATGATACCCTGACCTGAGATCGATCTTGGAGAAACAGCTGGCTCCCTGCATTTGGTCAAACAGATCATCAATTTTGGGTAGAGGGTACTTGTTCTTAATTGTGACCTTGTTCAGCTGACAGTAATCTATGCATATTCTGAGGGTACCGTCTTTCTTACGCACGAATAGCACTAGAGCACCCCAGGGAGAGATGTTGGGTCTAATAAAACCCTTATCAAGAAGATCCTTTAAATGCTCCTTTAGCTCCTTGAGCTCAGCTAGAGCCATTCTGTAAGGAGGGATAGAGATGGGCTGAGTGTCTGGGAGGAGATCTATTCCGAAGTCTATCTCCTGCTCAGGGGGAACTCCGGGAAGATCTTCAGGACATACATCTAGGAACTCGCTGACAATTGGAATTGACTATATGGTCAGGGTCTCAGATTTGGAATCCTTGACCCAAACCACATGATATAGACATCCTTTGGAAATAAGTTTCTGGGCCTTACGAAAGGAAATAAACCCACCCTTAGGCACTAAACTGCTGCTCGACCATTCTAACACTAGTTCATTCGGAAACTAGAACGTGAGAACTCTAGTTCAGCAGTCAACTGAGGCATAGAAGGAATATAACCAATCCATGCCAAGATTAAGGTCAAAGTCGACCATGTCAAGCTCTACGAGATCAACTAGAATTACTTTATTCAGGACAGAGACTGGGCAGTTTCTATACACCCAACTGGCTCTAACTGACTCGCCAACTGAGGTAAAGACTGAGAATGGACCTAAGAAGACCTATGGACTTATATTGAACTGAATTGCTATATATAGAGTCACGAAGGAAAGAGTAGCTCTTGGATCTAAGAGGGCATATACGTCTAGATGGAAGAGATGTGACATACCAGTAACTACGTCATGTGAGCTTTCTTGATCCTGATGAGAAGATAGAGGATAGAAATGATTCTGGCGCTGACCGCCATTTATACCTGATGAGTTGGCCTGCTAAGTTGGTCGGCCTGCTAGAGCTGCTGAGGTAGTGGATAGTGATCTTCCTCGCCCTGCTGACGGGCACTTTCTGAGTCGGTGCCCAAGCTGTCCACATCCAAAACAACCCTTTCTGCCCTGTAGACACTCTCTAGGATGATTCTTGCCGTACTTGGGGAAACTAGATACTCATTCCCTGTACTATGAGCCTGAGATTGAGTGCCAGATGAACCACCCATCCGATCCTGTTGGGACCGAAAGGTTGGGGCACTAGCTGAACTAGGTGTTGGGGCCCTCTGCTGTTGTTATTGCTGCGGGAGGCTACCACTGCTAGACCTCTGATGGACGAAATCTAAATGGACAATTCTTGCTCGCTTGTTCTTTCTCTCCATATCCTTCAGCTTTTCAGCCTCAATTTGCTGGGCATAAAAAATTAAGCTAGAGAGGTCCATGTCCTTGAACAGCATCGCAGTCCTGCACTCCTTGAGGACCAGATTAGATACTCCTTTGCCAAACTTCATCATGCGAGCCCTTGGCTTGTCCACCATCTCTGGAGTATACTTTGATAGTCTAGTAAACTCCAGAGCATACTCCTCTACTGTTCGGTTGCCCTACCGTAGGTTCATAAATTCTGCCATCGTCGCCTCCCTCAGCTCCTGAGGGAAAAACCTATCCAAGAAAGCCGTGTGGAACTCCTCCCACTCCACCAGTCCTGCTCCCGCAGGTCATACCAAACCTGGGCTACCCCTTTAAGCGGATAAGCAGCCAGGTCATCACTCTCGGAGGTGCTGACACCCATAATGTGGGTAATTTTCCTGGCCTCATCTGCAAACTCTTAGGGATCCTCTTCTACTTTTATTCCTTGGAAATCTGGAGGATTTATCCAGTTAAAATCTTGTACCTGAGCAGTTGCTGCAGACCCATTTGTGGCTACTGGAACCACCTGCTGATTCACCTGATTGGTCACGGTTTAAGCAGTAACTGACTGGCCTCTCTAAACTCTGCGGTAGAAAATGAATCATCTTGAGGAGCTACCGGGGCTGGTGGGGCAGGTCTGTTGGCATTTCTGGCCCTCCTTCCATTACCGCGTCTGGGAGGCATGGTTCACTAAAATGAAGTAGAGCACGAATGAGAAGGACATTTCTAGAATTAAACTTTAACGCACGATAAGGAATATGAACAAAAGGGAGTTATTCCTAATAACATCTCGTAGCCTCCTCGTCATAAGTGTGGAGCGCTTCACACCCATGAAAAGGACTCTACTCGATGCGGCTTTCAGATATTCCAAGGATTCTCTAAACCTAGCGCTATGATACCAAGTTTTTCATGCCCCAAGTCTAATCCGTGGATGTAACACGGTACTTGAAGCCACAAGTAATCCCAAGTCAATTCCTGGTCTATCATTCACTAGCATTCTAAGTAAACATGCACAACTGAACTTTTAGATAAAATCATAAAAACATTTACGAAAGAATAGTCTAAAAACATAAAGTTTAAAACACTTGAGTAATACTAATAAATCTGAAAATCATGTCTGTCTGAAAGCCATCTAACTGAGGAGTTGCTAGGACAAGCCCCCAGCTAACTCTAAGTCTAATTGAAACTAATATATGACTGAAAGAAAGAAATAATGCCCTCGGATGATGAGGACTCATACTTCAATTGCTGAGATGGAGAATCTAAACTGCGACGTCTAGCGGTACTGAGTCTGAGAACCTGCAGTGTATCGTGAAACGATACAACATAAAAGTATGTGTCAGTACTTTGAATGTACTAAGTGAGAGAAACATGAATAACATGATATACTAGTACTGAAATGATACGACATGACATGACCAACTGAAATGCTGAAAACTGACACAACTAGTATAAAGCTGATATGGTCAAAAGTGACCCAGGCTGATGGTCATAAACATGCCCTAAGTCTGAGATACTGAGTCTGAAATGCTACACTGAACTGATTTGGACTGAAGAATCTGAGAGTAAACTGAACTGACTAGTGGGAGAGGCTATAACCGACATATAACCACGTGAGCTAGACATGAATTTCGATGTATACACCCCACCGGTAGGACCCAATATACCTTACCAGGCTATAAAGGCATGGACTACGAGAATCACTGTCAAAGGGGGCCATGAGGCTAAGTAAAATATAACCTACGGTGGTAACGCAGTTCTAGAACGTGGGTGCGCTGGAACCCCAGCCCTTTCGGTGCTAAGTCCTACTCCCACTGGATAATTCTGTTACTACTACTACTGACAAGCGGATGGCTCGATACTGGGGTCCAAGAGTATACTGACCCAGGGATACTATCAGAGAGTTTGCTGGGTGTCTTATAGGACCAGATCTGGAAACTAAGTTCTAAGACTGGCCAGAGCTGTTTATCTAGAAGGGTCGTAACCGTCTAGAGAACAAACTAATAACTGAACTGGGGTTCGGGGGCTGGTCAGAGCTATAACTGGAATGTCATGACCACCTAATGGACCAAATACTTGAAATTTGAGTCCGAGTCTGATAATTGAGAGGCACCACTGACACCTCGGGAAAAGACTATAGCCAAACTAATTAGTTGACATTACTAACTAACACTGAAACATTCTAATACTGTGACTAAAACTGAACTAACTTTCCTGAGTGATACTGAGTAAATAAATTTCTAAATGAGATTGAGTTTCTGAAACATACAAATACTATAGGAATTTCCTAACTTTGAAAGATTTTAGAGCATGACTAAATAATCCAAAAAACACAGAGGATTCTAGTTTCTGCTCCAAAGTTAGGCTAAAAGTCTTACTTCACTGGAATGGGCATCATTTTAGTCACAAACTAATGGAAATTAACTATAATGAACATCAATTTGAATTCCACAAGAATTAATCAAGAACCATGATAATATCTTAAATTTTGAAATTTCAAGGTTAGAATCGAAAGTTAACTGAGAGAGGGTTCTGGGAGAGGCAAGGGGAGAACAATCACCTTGCATAATTTTCACATACCTGATGAAAAACTAAGAGAAATAGCTTAAAATTTGGAGAAGATCAATCTGCCCTAGCTGATGCCCTGAACTGTTCTGAATGGAATTCTACGCTCTATTTCTTAGAAGTCTGAGTGGGGAATATGGGGAGAAACCGTTGATTACCCTTCTAAAACCCCTGAATGAACCCTTAATGATGTAGTTTAGGGATTAGGTAGGTGAAATTTTACAAAAATAACCCTGGGATTTAAATCTGAAATCTGGTCGACAGGAACCAACAGGCTTCAGAACGGGTCTTTGGTCAAAACGACGGCCCATTGAATCCACCCGCGGTTTCTGGGTTCAGAAACTAGGTTTATTGGAGCTGTACCATGGTAGGGTACAACAATCCATTGCAAGAAACTACGGACCATTGATACCTTCCATGGGTACTGGTGAGAAAATAGGGCCTTAAAACAACGGTCAACACAACGACTCGTTGGTAGGACAAACAAGTCATTGTATAGACTCGTGGTCTACACTGCAGGGGCTTGGAAGCAGATGACGGTTGGTCTCAATGGCTCATTGGAGTCTACCACGGGCTGTTGTTCCCTCTCGTTGTCTCAGGGAAGGGTCTAGTAGACCCCTGAACTCGGGATTCAACGGACGACAGGATGACTCATTGTTAGGAACTACCGGTCATCCTATGTATCGTTGTTCCCCCTCAGAGGAAGGCTGCTACTAACCACGACAACTTACAATGGTTCGTTGGTTCCACCAGCGGTCCATTGTAGGGATCGTCTGAGACAGAAACATTTCCGGTTTCTGTGATTTTTCATGCAATGTCTGAATTTGGCTAGGAAAGTTTCAGGGTGTTACAAAAGCATGCGGTCAATACTTGAAATGTACTTAGTATGTAATGTAAGTAAAATAGGATGAGTAAGTATAGACTGAAATCATACATATAAATGCAAATCATAAGATCATGAGAGTGAAGCTGCATGTTGAAATCTCGTCTAAAACAGGTTTAATAACAAGCTGAGCATCATATTAGAATAAAATGACCCAAAGCTGAAGATAGAAATCATTTGACTTGTTATAACTGAATCGTAAGTACAATCTTATAAATTAAACATTGATTTCAAACCTACTGTAAAACATAGTATCATAAATCATGGACATAAATAACTAAAATCACAAGGAACAATGGAAGACTCTGCATAACCGACACCTTCACGATAGAGCTTATGTGATACGTCAACTATTTCACTCAAGCGGGAAGAGCCATCCAAAACCTTTTCAGGGCTAAGGATGCTATCATGATATTGATATCAAATTGAAGCCCCCTTGGGGGCAGGGGAAGCTTACAAGGGAGGTCTCAATATAAATATATAAACCTACATTGGTGCGTAGTACTAAGACCCGAGGTTTACATGAATTCGTAGCCCACTTGGGGCTAGACACTACTCCCAAAGACATGTAAAGTGCTCCCCGTTGTTTCTCAACGAAGTTGATAATATAATTATATGCATAGTCTAAAATCTAAATACGGAGAGTCCTAGCTCCAAACATACCATAAGCTAAAAATAGGGAGTATCACTCCAAACCAAATGGTAAGCTGATGTTATAAAACTGAATTAAATCATGAAAAAATGCTTAACATGTATGGGTTCGCCCAAATCTTAAATCATGCATACTTGAAATAAACTTCATAAGTCAAAATCTTAGATTCATATATGGGTAATTTGTAGACATTCAATCATGTTAGATATCTCTTCATACTTGAAATCATAAATCATAAACTTGACTTTTCATGAACTTTCATAATTAGGCATAATTTTTTAAAATTAGAAATCATGAATTTATAATCAAAATAGATGTAAAATCTGCCCATGAATCTTAAAATATACTTTGAGACATAGAGGGGATTGACCCATGAATAATTTGTAGAGAATTTCATAAAATTGGGTTAAAATTGCATAAGATCATGAACTTGATCTAGAACCTGATATCATAGAATTGAGGAGAATTATAAGCATGAGACTGAGAAAACCCTCATTCATGGCCTCACATACCTGGGAGAACTGAATCTACACTTTTCCTAGAAAGCCTTGAGGATTTTGAGAAGAATTTGGAGGGTTCTAGGCTGCATTTCAAATGGAGAGGTCTAGTATTGCTGCATGGGAGGGGAATGGCTAGAATAAGTTTAACCCCTCTTAATACACCTCTTTGAGAGCTTAAAATGATGTAGTGTAGGACTTAAGAGCTTAAGAATTATAAAAATACCCTTACTGATTCACCTGAAAAAGTGACACTATCAGTCCAAATGAGGGATTGGATGAGTCGTTACCCTACTAGATGACTCGTTGTCTCCCCTCGACACCACCACTAGAAGCTGTTCCATTCACTAAACTTCCTCCCCTCATGGACCACTTGATGAGTCATTAAATGCACGATGAGTCATCCTTTCATATGTTGCCAACACTGCTAGTTCAACCTTGACACACTCCCTCACACACCTAATGAGGGACACAACAAATCGCGGGGTGACACGATTACTCTTTACCCCACCTGTCAAGTCCCGGAGCAAAGTCTCATTCTTCCAACTTAACACACACTTAACGGGTCACCTGATGAGTTGTTCTATGACCTGGTGTGAATTTTTTTGCTTTCTCAATTTCAACCCTCGGGTCTGATCTTAGAGACTTTTGGGGTATTACAAAATCTTACTTGCATCCAAGATGGTAATGGAAATTGTAGTAATGGTGATGATAATATTGCTCAAGAGGTTATTGAAATATTTTGGAATCTAGGTTAGATTTGAACTATTAAGATTCGTGTGATTTGATCCGAGCTGTACTAAATAAGATGTAAATATGTGTTAAGGTTGATATATAAACATGTATTAAGTGTAAAAAAATTTAAAGTTGAAAAGAATTGAGAAGATCTTGAGAGTTGATACGTAGCCGCAGATTGGCATAATTTGTCTGTATATAGTCCAAATGAATCAAAAATCTATCAACATTTCAAATATTCAGTTTCACTTTTGGATTTGACTTTTTGATCTTAAAATGTGATATGTTTTCTGCATAATGTTTCATAGAATGGGTCTCAAATAGGTTGACCACTATTTTAAAATGAGGACAATATGCGGCTGAAGATTGGAACATATGGTCCGCAACACGCTTGTCGTATATATGTCCAGTGTTGGGAATAAATATTAAATTTTTAACCCTACTATGTTTTTGACAAATTTTTAAGACATATCCAAAGGCCTAGATAACCCATATGAGGTGAGTTCTACTCAAATTCCATGATTATTTTGTTGGTTTAACAAGCATTAACATGAAAAATTATTTACTAATTCATAGATTCAAGGAATTCGGTTCAAGATCATTTAAGGAGGACTTTTTGTAAAATCCTTGAGAAGTAAGTCTCTCGCATAATTAAAATAATAAAAGGGTTAGTTAGAATTCATGTAGCCTATTAAAAGATGTTATAAATATGAGATTATTCTTAAATTTATCATGAATATGAATTTTATCTTAGAACACTAGTTCTTTTAGAAAGGGAAAAACTTTATAAAAATTAACTAAAGTTCTTATCATTATCGACTATAGAGTGATTTTTAAACTTTGGATAATATGCTTAGAGTAATTTTGTGCGATTTGGGGTGTGTCGCTTTGAGACATACTTTGGTTTGAATAGAGTTTTATGTTCGTGCAAGACAAACTCGCATTGAGCCCTCATGTTTTCATTTCGTACTATATTATATATACATGAATGTGGTTGACCCTATGATTGGGATTGTTGAACTTGATAATCCTAAAAATGTGGATCTTCAAAACACTTTAAAAGCATGTTTTGCTTTGTAAATGAGTAGTTGAGTTTGAAATTGATAAATGACTTAAACAAAATTTCACATTTTGATTACATACTATAATACATGTACATAAACATGTTTTACCCCATAAATGAGATTGTTTTATTTGATAAACTTTAAAGTGTAAATTTTTAAAAAATTATTTATCTCTATGAATGAGTTATTGAGTTTCAAATTGATAGATGATTTGAACATAATTTCTAAATTGATTTATGAATTTTGGATTAACCCTATTATAAAAAGAAGAAATGTAAATAATTTTTGGCTAATATGCCATGATTTAATAATTTTCGATTGTTATGTCATGATTGTAAATTATTTATATTAGAGCCAATATGCTAGTTTAGAGGATACTTAACCTTCAATAATTAATACCTGGTGTATCACTTTCGAGCAATAGAATCCCGACATGGCTCTACCATATTTGGATTACGCCCAAGAGTAAAATGATATTTTTGGTCATGAGTAGCATGACAATTTATATTATAACCATGAGTGGCATGACAATTTGAAATACTTCCATGAGTGGCATAACAGTTTGGATTACGCCCATGAGTTGGCATAAAATTTTTGTTTATACTACGTCTATGAGTTTGGTATGAAACTTTTATTTGGATTATGCCCATGAGTTGACATGAATATTACTATTTGATTTTTGCCTTTGATATTTGACACAATAATAATCTGATTTACATGATTTTTGCTTTGACTGACCCGACATAAATTGTCACACAATATGAACTAAAATTGACTTTTTCTTCATTGATATTTTTTTGAGTTTTCATGATTTCATTATATTTGTGAAATTAAACTATTTCATCATAATTTTTTAATCTTATATTATTGTTGTTGTTGTTATAAATAATAATAATAATAATAATAATAATAATAATAATAATAATAATAATAATAATAATATAATAATAATAATAATAATAATAATTATTATTATTATTTTGTGATGTTATGAAACTAATTAATGCGGATATCCACTACTCTAGAAATTCTCCCACCTCTAATCTTCATTATGTATAATAACTTCCCCACCGCATCCATAATTTTAAATGAGTTAAATGTTATATTCATGAAAATTCTTTGTATCCCTCAATGTAATCCTATAAATAGTGATATTGACTATCTCATTGTATGCACTTAAGACTTGATAAACAGTTGCAAGAAATAAGAAATCTCTACACTCTATTCTCTTTCTCTCCACATACTTTGTCTATATTTCTAGTCTTATGTTACTCTAATTTTGTAATATATTATCAGCATAAAGTTCTAACGAAATTCATTACCTTTAAATTGTGTTTATTCTCTTCATTGGAAGAAGGTATATTTCTTTAAAAGCTACTTTGGTATCTCTGTTATGCATTTTTCTATGTGAATTCTACTGCATATATATTTTTCTCTCTTGTGAGTATACTCACTGCAACTTCACATACAAAACAGAAAATATTAATTTGTATTAAGTTCTCTAAAAATATTTTAATTTTAGTTATGCTAGCTATCTATATCAATCATAAATAAATAAAAAATTAAATTGGTTGGATGATATTTATGGGAGATTTTTGTTTTGACAGTATGCAATATTTGCATAATTCAAAATTGATCCTTTAAGCGTACTATAATACAGTAGCAACAGTACTATTTATTGATTTATTTCTCTATGAAAAAAATTAGTATCTATATATGGTATGGTGAATATCTGTTTGGTTAAAACTTAATATATATGCTAATGAGCAATGATATATTAATTATAGTAATTTTTTTATTTCACCAGTCTTAGCTATTTTTGTTTTTCTATGTCCCTTTAGAGTCGTAACGCCCCAGAAACCCTAAGATTAGACTTGGGAATTGAAATGGAGAAAATAGAATTTTCTACACCAAATCACAGAACGAGTCGTCTTGTGACCCATTAGGATGACCACGAGTCATTAAGTGACTCGTGGTGAGGAGTTGTACTTATGTTGGAATTTCTGATTTTTGGGTCACCACAGACATGACCATTAGTCATGGTCAGTACCACGACTCGTTGAGTTAGCCGTGGTCAAGGGTGAGGTGAAGGAAGAAGAAAATGGGCAGTGAAGGCAACGTGAGGTAACCACGAGTTGTGGTCACCAGTAACGACTCATTAAGTCCCCCATGATGAGCCCAGTGAAATTTTGGCAGTGCACTTGACGACTTGTGGCCACAAGTCGTGCGCTTGGACGACGACTCGTCCAGTCACTCGTTGGGACTAGAAGTCAGTTTTTTCCTGCGAGTCTATTAAGGGATATTCCGTAATTTCTATGATCCTAAGGCCTATACTACGTCGTTTTTAGCTCTGAATAGTGAGTTTTAACAAGGGTAAGTTCATCCTAAGCCATTCCTAATTCATCCATTCAAGTTTAGAGGTTTTGGAGTGGTGATCAAGTCTAGTTCTCCAAGTTCTTCATCATTTCTTCGTTGGTCAATCAAGGGAGTTATAGAATCAATCCTTCTCAGGTATGCAAGGTTACGAATGGGTGAAATTGTTCACATTCATGCCCAATCCCTCTCTAATACATGAAAATCTATATGTTGATTCTATGGGGTTTAAACCCAATGCATGAATTTCCTAAATTTCTACCATGGATCTGATCTAAGCATATTTCTATTGTTGAATTATGATTCGTGGGCAAGTTTTTACAATGTTTTTACTTATAAATCATGTTTTCAAGTTTTATAATTATGATGCCCATCTATGAGAAGTTCATGAAAGTTGAGATCTATGATATATATTCAAGTATGTTGAGATATTTATGAGAAAAGCAAGTTTTTAAGTTGCCCATGTCTATAACCATGTTTTTAAGTGAATCAAGTATTTTCAAGCATGTTTAAGTATTGGGAAAGCCCATATGTTCAAGTATGATTTATATTTCATGTCAATTAGCTTCCCACATGGTTTTGAAGTCAAGACTACCAATTATATTAAACTTGTGGTATGATTTGAGCCAAGGCTCCTCATGTATGATTTCAGATTTTATTTGTACATGATTATTCAGCTTCGTCAACAGACAATAGTCAGCTTCATTAAAAGTGATGGAGAGCATATGCATGTTTTTGGGAGTAGTATCTAGCACTGAGTAGGCGAAAGGTCAGTTGTTATACCCCGGAAGATCACAGATCTGATCCGGAAGTTGAAACGGAAAAATTTGGAATTGATGTTGTAGGCATAGGATGAGTAAGTGAAGAATTGAGGTCCCACGAGGGAGAGAACAACTCGTGGTCACCCACCATGAGTTGTCATGTCGCTCGTGGGGTGATGTTGGAATAAAATTGGAAGAAGTATCTAGTGTACCTAACAGATAGGACCCCACGAGTCATGATTAGTCCCAATGAATCGTAAGGTGAGTCGTGGTCAAGCAAAATAGTTTTCATTGATGTTAAGGCAGTGTACTTGACGGGAGCTGACCACGAGCCGTGGTCACGGGGAATAAGTCATTAAGTCATCCCAGCAGACCACCTATCCAGTGTACTTGACGAGCAACCTAATGGATCGTTGGCCCTGGTAATGAGTTGTCAAGTCGTCCACTAGGACCCCGTGAAAGTTATTTTCAGCGATTTTAGTAAGGGCTTTTTCGTAATTCCTAAGTTCTAGAGGCCTATGCTATGTCGTTTAAAGCTTTTTTTAGTGGGTTTTTAGCAGGGGAAAACCTATCCTAAGCCATTATTCTCATGCATGCAAGTTTGAAGGTTTGAAGAGGAGGTTCATGGTTAAATCTCAAGGTTTCCAATTGGAATCTCAACTGGGCAATTAGAGGGTGTTAGAATTCACCATTACCAGGTATATAAGGCTATGAGTGGGTGTTTTCTTCCACACCCATACCTAATCCCTATCAAAATGTGATAAATTATATATGATCAAGTGTGGGGTTTTACCCAATCGCATGATTCTTCAATCTCTATGTATGGGTATGATTAGATTGTATTATATTGGTGATTTTTGAAGCTTGGGCGGATTCTAAATTGTTTTTTCTTATAAAATTTGTTTTCCAAAAATGTGAATCTAAAATGCCCATGGATGATGAGTTTATAAAAGAAGGGATTTATGATAAATATGTGGTGATGAGGAGATTGATGATGAAAAACATGTTTCTAAAACTACCTATGATTATGTTGTTGTTTCCAAAATGAATTGATTAGATCCAGGTATGATAAAACTTTGGGCGATGCCAACATGTTGATTTAAAGTGAAGATTTTTCCGGTATAAACTTACCACATTGTTTAAAGTGAAAATTTTCATTTTTTATTATAAATTCTAGCTTGTGGTATGTTGAGTAATTATTTCTACGTGTAGCTTACCACATGATTTGGAGTAGATACTCCCACCTATGATTGAGCTTGTGGTATGTTTTGAAATAAAGCCTTCTATATGAATGAATTCATAGTTGAGATGCATGTCATTATGAGCTTTGTCGATAGACAATATTAAGCTTCATTTTCATATGATGTTGAGTCTATGCATGATATCATTATGAGCTTTGCCAATAGACAATGTTGAGCTTCATTTCATACGATGTTGAGTTATGCATGATTTCATGTTGAGCTTCGTTATATATGATGTAGAGCATTACATATTTTGGGAGAAGAGTCTAGCACCGAGCGGGATAAGGGTCGATCACCCCATGCCCCAAAACTACATGCCAACATAGGTTGATACAATTATATTATTGGGACCTCCCTTGTGAACTATCCCCCAACCCGATTGGCCCTTCAACTTGATATCGATATCATGGTATCGTCCATCGCCCTGCAAGGTTATGGACGGCTCTACCTACTTGAGTGTGAATAGTTGGGATCACGTAAGCTCTATCGTGGTATGTCGGTTAAGTGGCGAGTCTCCTACTTTCTATATCCTTCGGATTTGCATATTCATTACTCATAATGATACTTATGCAGGCATGTTCAAAAAGCAAGGTTTGACTCATTGTTTAGATTTTGATATAAATGTTATGTTTAGATTTGAGTTATTTGAGTCAGTCATGATGTTGTAAAGCTTAGCATGGTCATGTCATGATAAGAATTTCGATTTCAGAATGAATGCATATAGCCTTCTACTTATACTTAAAAGCTTATGATATGTATGAGTTGCTTCAAATAATTTATTTTACTTAAGCGGTTTTACTTACCTTGCATACTCGGCACATTACATGTACTAACCGCATACCTTCTATGCTGCATCATTTCATGATGCAGGATCCATTTTCCAGGTTCAGCCCCATTCGTAATCGCTTATCAGAGTTAGCACCTGCGTGAGTGGTGAGTCCTCATCTTTCGGGGACTAGACTTTTAGTTTCATATCGTATTTCCATTTCATGTTTTGTGGAGTTAGTTGGGGTCTTGTCCCATCAACTCATCTAGACTAGAGGATTTCGGACTTATGTATGTATAGCTTCGGATATTATTCTGATGTGCCATTGTATGAGACTTCCGTTGAGTTTATAATTATGTTTTCTTCATGGTTATTGAATGAGTTAGTTGAATGCTTATGCCATGGGTTGACTTGGGGTCTACATGGGTCCATTGTCCCGTGTCTAGGATTTGATTCTACATTCAGGTTGTGACATCAGTCAACCCTATGCCTCAAAACTATGAGCCAACGTAGGTATGATCAGATTATTTGGGACCTCCTCTAGAGCTTTCCCCTGCCCCAAGGGGACTTCAACTGTATATCGATATCATGGTAGCATCCTTAGCCCTAGAAAAGCTTTGGACGGTTCTGCCCACTTGAGTGTGATAGTCGGGACCATGTAAGCTCTATCATGGTAATGTCAATTATATGAAGAGTCTCCCATTGTTCCTCATAATTTTAGTTATGCATGTTTTTCATTCATGATATACATATATATATATGTGTGTGTGTGTGTGTGTGTGTATATATATATATATATATATATATATATATATATGTTTTAAGCAGGTTTGACCCAATGTTCAGTTTTACTTATGATTATCAGATTTTAGGTTTGGGTAATTCGGTTCAGTTATGATGTTCAGTTATGTTCAGATCATGATGTCAGAAAATAGAATGCAAGCCCTACTCTCAGATTCTTATCTTGATTATGTTTTATATTATGCATGTTTTAATGATTTTACTTACTTAAGTGGTTTTACTTACCTTGCATACTCGGTACATTGCACGTATTGACCGCATACTCTATGTTGTATCATTTTATAATACAGGCTCCGATCTTCAGACTCAGCCCCTTCACTAGCCAGTTTTCGGAGTTAGCATCCAATTTTAGTGGTGAGTCCTCATCTCCCAATGGCCATTCCTAATTAGTTATCTTTGTATTTTCAGTTTCAAACTTAGAGAGTTAGTTGGGGTCTTGTCCCACCAACTTATCAGAATTTGAGGCTTTTCAGACATAGTGTATAATCAACTTCAAATTTGTGTATGTATTATGATGTTATGTCATGTTTAAACTTCTTCTATGTTTATTATGTTTGATCGTCCACATTTATTGATTGAGTTAGATGTATGTTCATGCCATGGGTCAACTAGGAGTCTCTTGGGGCTCCTTCTCCCGTGTATTGATCCGGGCCTATGTTTAGGTCGTGACAAACTTGGTATTAGAGCATTAGGTTGAAGTGTCCTAGAGTGTTTGAAAGCCGAGTTAATAGAGTCTTTTTCATGGGTGTGAAGCGCGCCACACTTATGGTGAAGAGGCTACGAAACGTTTAGGAAATATTCTCTTCTTTCATGATCTAAGTCGTGCGATGAAATATCTCTCTATCCTTCTAACTCATGCTATACGCATTTGTAGAATCATGCCTCCCCATAGAGTTAACAGAAGGAGAAACAGAAATGGAAATGGCCACGAGGATAGAAATGGAGACGGGCACCAATGGGGCCAACCATCCCATGAGAACCATGCACCGAGTCAGTTGCCCACGCTGAATTTAGAGCATCCATTCAGATGCTAACACAGGCCTTGATCGCCTAGGTCAATCAACAGGCGGTAGTGCATGTCCATCAGAATGGAAATGCGACTGCGACATGATTCAAAGATTTCCTAAGGATGAACCCTCCAGTATTTCTTGGGTCGAAGGTAGACGAGGATCCACATGAGTTCATCGACGAGATTCTAAAGATCACCTAGGTCATAGGGGTGACTGGAGAGGAGTGCATTGATTTAGCCGCATATCAGTTAAAGGGGGTTGCGCACATTTGGTTTAAACAATGATAGGATAGTATGGCAGTCGGAGCAGGCCCTATCAGTTGGGATGATTTTCATGTACTTTTCTAGATCGATTCTTCCCTCATAAGATGAGGGAGCTAAAAGCGGACGAATTTTTGAATATGAGACAAGGAAAGATGACAGTGCAGGAATATGCCCTAGAGTTCACTCATCTGTCCAAGTACGCACTAGAGTTAGTGGTTGATCAAAGAGCTTGAGTGAGCAGGTTCGTTCATGGAGTGGCGGGCTACCTAGACAAGGATTGCGGGACTGCGATTCTTCATTAGGATATGGATTTTCCTCGGATAGTCTTATACGCCTAGCAGGTTTAGGCGGTGCATGTGAGAGATAGAGAGAGAGAGAGGCCAAGAAGGACAAGATAGACAGTTATGGGTTCTCTCAGTAGAGACCAGGTGGTGGACACCGTTAGTAGTCCCACCAGAGATTGTCAGCCCCAGCTCGTCAGCTATGAGTGTGCCATCCAGATCTAGGCACGGCCAGAGAGGACGAGCTTCAAGCTCTAGAGGTCAGAGTAGCAGGCCCACAGATTCAGATCCCAGTTTACGATAGGTGTGGTCGGAGACACACGGGCCAGTGTTTGGTAGGTGCAGGTGCTTGCTTTGGGTGTGGGAAGCTTGGACATATTTTTAGAGATTTCCTAGCAGGACAGGGCCATGATAGGGGCCGAGGCCCAGCTTCCAGTTCAACATCTCCACCAGCATGCCCAGGTCAGCAGGGCGCATCTACTAGTGCTGGTGGTGGCCAACTCTAGTACAGATTTTATGCCCTAGCATCCTGCTAGGAGAAGGAGGTCTCCCCAGACGTAGTCACTTGTATGTTACGAGATTTCCACCTTATGTATATGCTTTGTTAGATCCAGGGGCTACTTTGTCTTTTGTGATGCCCTATGTTGCTAGTAGCTTCGGAGTCAGTCCTGAAATTCTATCAGCACCTTCTCAGTCTCTACTCCAGTTGGTGATTCAGTTATAGCTCGACAGGTGTATAGAAATTTCCCTATCACAATTCTTCATAAAACCACCTCAGCAGATCTAGAGAGTTAGCCATGACTGATTTTGATGTTATCCTCGACATGTATTGGCTATTTGCATGCTATGCCTCAGTTAATTGTAGAAACCTGGGCAATAAAGTTTAGATTTTTGGGTGAGCCAGTCTTAGAGTGGAAGAGTAATTCAGTTGTGCCTGTAGGTCATTTCATTTCCTACCTTAAGGCCAGAGAGATGATCTCTAAGGGTCGCATGTACCATCTAGTTAAGGCTAAGGATGCTACGTTTGATACCCCGACTATCCAGTCAGTTCCAGCAGCATGTGAATATCCAGAAGTCTTCCTAGATGATCTACTAAAAATCCCTCCTGAGAGGAAACTTGATTTTGGTATTGACCTTCTTCCCAATACGCATACTATATTTATTCTTCCCTACAGAATGGTTCCAGCCGAGCTAAGGGAGTTGAAGGAGCAGTTGAAAGACCTTCTAGACAAGGGATTCATAAGACTGAGAAAATCCCCATGGGGTGCACCAGTTCTTTTTGTCTAAAAGTAAGATGGTTCTCTTCATATGTGTATTGATTATCGGCAATTGAAAAAAGTTACCATCAAGAATAGGTATCCACTCCCTATAATTGATGATTTGTTTGACTAGCTTCAGGATGCTAAGTGCTTTTTGAAGATAGACCTCAGATCCGGATACCATCAGCTCAGGGTTCGGGAGAGTGACATCCCGAAGACAACTTTCAAAATGCAATATGGTAATTATGAGTTTGTAGTTATGTTTTTGGGACTAATGAATGCTCTTTCAGCTTTTTTAGATCTGATGAATAGGGTGTTCAAGCCATACTTGGATATGTTCGTGATTGTGTTCATAAATGACATCCTTATATACTCTCGGAGGGAGGGGAGCATGCTGCTCACTTGAGGGTGGTGTTACAGACTTTAAAGGATCGTCAGTTGTGTGCTAAGTTCAGCAAATGTGAGTTTTGGTTAGACTCAGTGGAATTTTTGGGTCATGTGGTGTCGAGTGAGGGTATAAAGGTGGACTCTGAAAAGATAGAAGCGGTGAAAAATTGGCCTAGATCGGTGAATCTTTTGGATATCAGGAGTTTCTTAGGCTTAGCTGGTTATTATTGGAGAGTTATTCAGGGGTTTTCATCTATTGCAACGCCATTGACCAAATTGACCCAAAAGAAAGTGAAGTTCAAATGGTCAAAGGCTTGTGACAGGAGCTTTCAAGAGTTGAAGACTCGACTCACCTCAGCATTGGTATTAACCCTACCCGAGGGTAGCCATAGATTTTTGGTGTATTATGATGCGTCCAAGATCGGCCTTGGATGTGTATTGATGCTGCATGGTAAGGTTATAGCATATGCTTCAAGGCAGCTAAAGATCCATGAAATGAATTATCCGACTCATGATCTCGAATTGGCGGCGGTGGTATTCGCCTTCAATATTTAGACACACTATTTGTATGGGGTCCATGTGGATGTGTTTACGGCCACAAAAGCCTACAATATGTGTTTACCCAAAAGGATATAAATCTGCGTCAAAGAAGGTGGTTGGAGCTACTTAAGGATTATGATATGAGTGTCCTTTACCATCCGGGCAAGGCTAATGTGGTGGCAGACGCTCTTAGTAGGCTTTCTATAGAGAGTCTGTCCCATGTAGACGAGCGTAGGAAGGATTTGGTGAAGGAGATATAATGACTTGCACGGTTGAGAGTTCGTTTGGTTGACTCGAGCGATGGAGATGTTATTATTCAGAACAAATAAGAATCATCCTTGGTGACTAATGTAAAAGTGAGACAAGACGAGGGTCCTATTTTGATAAAGTTGAAGGAAGCCATTTAGAATTAGAAAGTAGTGGTATTCTCCAAAGGAGAGATGGTATGGTTCGATAGCATGGTTGTTTGTGTGTTTCAGATGTCGATAATTTGAGAAATCAGATGTTGCATGTGGCCCATGGTTCCAGATATTCAATATATCCAAGTTCCATCAAGATGTACTGTGAACTACGGGAAGTCTATTGGTTGAATGGCATGAAGAAAGACATAGTAGAATTTGTGGCTAAGTATCCAAAGTGTCAACAACTGAAGGTTGAGCATCAAATACCCAGAGGTATTCTCCATGATATTAGCATTCCTACTTGAAAGTGGGAAGAGATCAACATGGAATTCATTGCAGGGTTACCTCGCACTCGCCGACAGTACGACTCCATTTAGGTGGTGGTGGATAGGTTGACCAAAGAGGCTCATTTTCTACTAGTCAAAACTACTGATTCAATAGAGGATTATGCTAAGATGTACATTCGGGAGTTGGTTTGGTTTCATGGAGTGTCATTGTCCATTATACCGGATAGAGGTACTTAGTTTACCTCTTAGTGTTGGAGATCATTTCAAAAGGAACTTGGTACTTAGGTCAAGCTTAGCACAACAATTCTCCCGCAAACAGATGGCCAGGTAGAGCAGACTATTCAGATTCTCGAGGATATGTCAAGAGCGTGTGTGGTTGACTTCGGGGGTGGTTGGGATGATCATTTGCCTCTTATTGAATTTGCATATAACAACAGCTACCATTCCAACATTTTGATGTCTCCGTTTGAGGCTCTCCATGGGTGAAGATGTAGATCACCTATTGGTTGGTTTGAAGTTGGTGATGCTGCGCTAATAGGACCAGATTCAATCCATGAGGCTATGGAGAAATTTCAGCTCAAGGGACATATTGAAAATAGCTCAGAGTCTCCTAAAGTCCTATGCGGATGTGAGAAGGAGAGAACTTGAGTTTGAAGTTGATAATTGGGTGTTTCTAAAGGTGTCTCCCATGAAGGGAGTGATGAGATTCGGAAAGAAAGGGAAACTTAGTCCCTGTTACGTTGACCCGTACTAAATCATAAGACGTGCTGGCAAGGTGGCCAATGAGTTGGAGTTACCCTTATAGTTAGCTTCCGTTCATCCTGTTTTCTATGTATCATTCTTAAAGAAGTGTTTGGATGATCCAGCTCTAGTTGTTCTGGTGGATAGTGTCGGTGTGAAAGACAACCTTTGTTATGAAGAGGTTCCAATGGAAATATTGGATCATCAGGTTCGAAAGCTAAGGAACAAGGAAGTAGCTTCAGTCAAAGTTTTATGGAGGAATCAACATGTTAATGGAGCTACGCGGGAAGCCGAAGCAGATATGATGGCTAGATACCCACATCTTTTCCCTTCTAACTCAGTTTCAATTTGATGTATTAGTTTTCTCCTTAATACTATATTCAGTTTCATGTTAAGTTCATGTGCCCCAGTTTCTTTCATGTCAAAGTATGTATATATGATTCATGAATTCAGTTCCATCATGTAGTTCAGCGCGTAGGTTGTCATTCCGTCAGTTTTCAGCTTATATGATCAGTCTTTGAATATGATGATTGTGTCTCTCTGCTTTTCTATATGTTTTCCAACATTCGAGGATGAGTTTTCCAAAGGGGGAGATGTTGTAATGCCCCGAAAACCCTAAGATCAGACCCGAGAGTTGAAACGGAGAAAACAGAATTTTTTGCACCAGGTCATAGAATGAGTCGTCCTGTGACTGTCAGGATGACCACAAGTCATTAAGTGACTCATGGTGAGGAGTTTGACTTATTTTGGAATTTCTGGTTTTTGGGTCACTGCGGACATGACCACGAGTTGCGGTCAACACCACGACTCGTTGAGTCAGTTGTGGTCAAGGGCGAGGCAAAGGAAGAAGAAAATGGGAAGTAAAGGCAACGGGAGGTGACCACGAGTTGCAGTCACCAGTAATGACTCATTAAGTCCCCCATGATGAGTCTATTGAAATTTTAGCAGTGCACTTGATGACTTGTGGCCATGAGTCGTGACTTTGAATGACGACTCGTCCAATCCCTCGTTAAGACTTACAGTAAGTTTTTTCTTACGAGTCTATTAAGGGATTTTTTGTAATTCCTATGATCCAAAGGTCTATACTACATTATTTTAAGCTCTGAATAGTGAGTTTTAAGAAGGGTAAGTTCATCCTAAGCCATTCCTAATTCATGCATGCAAGTTTAGAGGTTTTGGAGAGGTGATCAAGTATAGTTCTCCAAGTTCTTCATCAATTCTTCATTGGCAATCAAGGGAGTTGTAGAATCAGTCCTTCTCAGGTATGTTAGGTTATAAATAGGTGAAATTATTTACACCCATGTCCAATCCCTCTCTAATATATGAAAATCTATATGTTAATTCTATGGGGTTTTAACCCAATGCATGAATTTCGTAAGTTTCTACCATGGGTCTAATCTAAGCATGTTTTATTGTTGAATTATGATTCGGGGGCAAGTTTTTCAATGTTTTTGATTATAAATCATCTTTTCAAGTTTTATAAATTATGATGCCTATCCATGAAAAGTTCATGAAAATTGAGATCTATGATGTACGTTCAAATATGTTGAGATATTTTTGAGAAAAACATGTTTTTAAGTTACCCATTTCTATAACCATATTTTCAAGTGAATCAAGTATTTTCAAGCATATTTAAGTATTGGGCAAGCCAATATGTTAAAGAATGATTTATGATTTCATGTCAATTAGCTTACCACATACTTTTGGAGTCAAGACTCTCAATTATGTTCAGCTTGTGGTATAGTTTGAGCCAAGGCTCCTCATGTATGATTTTGGATTTTATATATACATGATTATTTAGCTTCTTCAGTAGACAATGGTCAACTTCATTGAAAAAAGATGGAGAGCATATGCATGTTTTTGGGAGGAGTAGTTTCTAGCACCGAGTAGGCTAAGGGTCAGTCTACCAAATGCCTCAAAACTATGAGCGAACGTAGATGTGATCAGATTATTCGGGACCTCATCTGGAGCTTTCCCCTGCCCCAAAGGGGCCTTCAGCTTGATATCAATATCATGGTAGTGTCCTTAGCCCTGGCAAAACTTTGAACGACTCTGCCCAGTTGAGTGTGATAGTCGGAACCACGTAAGCTCTTTCGTGGTAATGTCAGTTATGTGACGAGTTTCCCATTGTTCCTTATGATTTCTGTTATGCATGTTTATCATTCATAATATGTATGTATATATTTTAAAGCAGGTTTGACCCAACGTTCAGTTTTACTTATGATTATTAGATTTTAGCTTTGGGTCATTCGATTCAGTTATGATGTTCAATTATGTTCAGATTATGATTTCAGAAAATAACATGCAAGCCCTACTCTTAAATTCTAATCTTGATTATGTTTTATATTATGCATGTTATAATGATTGTACTTAATTAAGTGATTTTATTTACCTTGCATACTCGGTACATTTCACGTACTGACCGCATACTTTATGATGTATCCTTTTATAATACAGGCTCCGATCTTCAAATTCAGCCCCGTCTTTAGCCAGTTTTCGGAGTTAGCATCCAGCTTTTGTGGTGAGTCCTCATCTCTCGAGGACCATTCCTTATCAGTTATCTTTGTATTTTCAGTTTCAAACTTAGAAAGTTAGTTGGGGATTGTCCCATCAACTCATCAGATTTAGAGGCTTTTCAGACATAGTGCATAATCAGCTTCAGATTCGTGTATGTATTCTGATATTATGTTATGTTTAGACTTCCGCTATATTTATTATATTTTATCTTTCACTTTTATTTATTGAGTTAGATGTATGTTCATGTCATGGGTCAACTTGGAGTCTCTCGGTGCTCCTTGTCCCGTGTCTCGATTGGGCGTATGTTCGGGTCGTGACAAGAGTTCCTTGCATTTTTCTAAAACTTGAAATGTTACTTATTATGAAAAATAAATTATATTTTTGTCATAATTTTTCATTCATATGTATAAGAGATTCACTTCAAATCAAACAGATTTTATGATAGAAAATTGTATTACTATATAAAGTAAATGCTTGAGATGAATTGTGGTGTACTTTAGTATATTAATATACTAGTTGAGGATAAGATGGTGAATTCAAGTTCAATCGTACCAAGAGGGTAAAACATTATATTTCAGTCCTGGTGTGATGATGAGTTTATGTCCCAATGTTTTGTTTCCTAACACACCTTTATATGGGTAAGACATTGGGTTCAAGGACCAATGCACTATATTAATGATATAATGCTGACTAAGACAAAATAATGTACTTTTGATGAAAAGTCACAAAATCTATTTCACCAAATTTGTATTATTCTGATGTGAATGTGGTAGCAATGCATAATAATTCTAAGACAAGACATAATTTTAAATAAGGACATGAAGGGAAAAAACAATAAGAGTCATCATGATTGTGGTGATCATAAAAGGGAGAACATAAAGGGAAAAAAATGATAAGAGTCATCTTGATTGTGGTAATCATAAAAAGAAATATTAGGGGTTTTTAAAATAGTCCTTCAAAAGCGAAAGTAATTTTTACTATCAATATTGAACGAAAGGTATTAGGCATGTGATTACCGTGCGACCAAATTTGTTAAGTTTCAAAGGTATTGTCCAAAAAATAAATTATACAGAGATTAGAAGTTATAAAATAAAATCTTATATCTTTATATTACTACAATCAAAGCGGGTTATAAATATTTATGTGAAAGTCTACTTGTCTTTTTCTCCTGTTTTGACATGACCCCAAATAGGCGGATAGTGCGGGCACTTACATCGACTCTACTCAATAGGAGAACTCTTTTCAAAATATTACATAAAATACCCAAAAAAATTTATTAATTGACACAAATCAATAATAATTCAAAATATAAAAGAATGTTTCCAAAACCTTGACTCTCCTAAGATCTAGTCTAGAAAGGTATGAGAGCTCTGAACGGAATACCAACAAATAAAAAAAGACACAACTTTCTAGCAGAGAAAGTGTGGAAGCTGATGCTGAGTACGCCACGTAAATCATGGAACTTCAACCTGCCACAACCTACACCTAGAAAAGGTGTAGCAAGAGTAGTATCAGTATACCATACGTACTAGTAGGCATCATCGGCCGACTATAATTAGTTTGTGCAACAAGATAAAATTAATATGCAATCAATAATTCAGTTTAAAGAACCACTCAACAATTTACCAAGACAATTTCTTTACTCTTCATTTACAACAATTTTTTAACCATGCATCCGTATTTTCCTATCCAGCTTAGCCATAAAGGCTGGCCAACACACTGTTTAGACCTCACTGCAGAGGTAACTTGCCCGCTGCCACGGTCTCGCCGTAGCGAAAACTCTATCACTGCACCGATACTGTTCTAGGCAGTAACTCGACTTTGTTGGCAACCTTACTTCTTTCAACACCTCATCAATTACACAAGGACTAATATCACGCAAAACTTACAACAATCTATGCTCAATTAATTATACCCTTCACCACTTTTTATCTTATCGCAATCATTCAATTTTATTCTCTCTTTTTATGAAACATTCTCATAGTTAGGAGTAATCCAACAACAATACGTATATCACATTATCCAATGATTATGCATGAAAATTATTAACTCATGCACAATCAATTTCATTAAACACCAAGACTTAAAAGCCACCTCAAGCATGGATGCTCACCCAGACAAGAGCCAATCATATCCAAGTACTTATACACATATAATTCCGCTCGTCCAGATGCTCACCTCAGATACAGGCCTTTTATCTCAGGGTAAGGTATACTAGCAATCTCATTCACGTTCACCACAAGATTAGAATCCATTATTCAACATATATCAACTAGTCAACTCATACGATAACTCAGGCAAACCCATTTATCAACCACGGATCCTCAACATAGCATTCATACATTATACTTTGTCAACTCATGTGTCCATTTAGAAAGAAGTAATAAATCAACAATAAGCAGCATATCTGTCATGCAATCTCACTTAGTCAACTCAAGTGACCACTCAACAAGACATATAAATCAACAATCATCAACACAATTCATTAAGTATTTCATTAGGTCAACACAAATGACCCTACAAAAGCACACATTGTTTATCTCAATTACCCATTAACTCTCACCATGACAATTACCACATTGAGCTTCTCAAACATCATCAATAATCATATAAAATATCAACATTATTCTACACGATCAAGGCACGAAGTCTCATTAGCTATACTCACAACTCACCACATTTACCAGTTATCTAGTTTAAGAAGTGATTCTTCCTATACCGTTACTCATTAATTTATTAGTGATCAATTATTATATATGTAGTCCCCCTTTAATTAAAATTCACAATCAATCCATTGTAAAGATATTATTAACAATTCCTCAGGCTAAATTTACCGCCCTCTTATTACCTAGGGACCCATAATTCATTCAGGTTCTTTCAACTGTATTGTATCGCCTTAATTTCTGTGTCTTTCCATTTTAGGGTAGTCTATTCGGGTCATATTTTGTGTAATGCCCTAGAATATCAAACACTAGATCTGAAACTTAAAACAGAGAAAATTGGAAATCTGCAAGAATACCTCAGAACGACTCACCTAACGAGTCATTATGAGATTTAATGACTCATTAGGTCAGTCATGAGAAGGGTGATTGAGAAATGGAAGGAAGGAGTCAGTGTACCCAACGGAAGATCCCACGAGTCATGGTCAGGTACCATGATTTATGGGAGGATTCGTGGTCAGCCGGATATAAAAACCATTTGGGGTCGAGGCAGTGTACCTGACGAGTGGTAACCATGAGTCGTGGTCACCAGGTAATGAATCGTCATGTCTCCCGTTAAGAGCCCAGGAGAGTTTTTCAGAAAAGCTTCCAGTGAACCTAACGACTGGACACAACGACCCATTAGGTCCACAAATGATTCGTTGTGTCACCTGTCGTCAGCCCCTCCAGTTTTCTCGTCTTGTGACCATGGGAGGAGACAATGACCCGTTGGTTCATCCAACGAGTCGTGGTATCTCCCATTGCCAGATCAAGTGACCCCAATACTTAGATAGTGAAACAAACGACTGGTCTCAACGAGTCGTGGTTTCAACCAACGACTCGTTGAGTGACCCGTTGGGACCCAATAGACCTGATTTCAGATTTAAATCCCAGGGTTACTTTTGTAATTTCACACCTACTTAGTCCCTAAACTACATCATTTTAGGTCGTATTAGGGGTTTTAGAAGGTGAAAACCGACGGTTTCTCTCATTCTTTTCCATTTCTCTACAATTAAGCGCAAAGTTTCTCTTAGAAAGGCTCAGAGCAGAAGTTACGAAGAACGATTCTTCAAAGATTTTTCAAGGAATCTTCTTAGGTATTTTTGTCCCCAGGTATGTGGGGATTTAACAAGGGGATTTTTCTTCCCTTGTGTCCCCTAAAACTCTTCCTCAGTTCACTATCAGTTCTAGCCCTGAATTTTTGATTGTAAAGATATTGCTATCAGACCTTGTTTAATTCTTGAGGAATATTATTCTATGCTAATTTTTGATGTTTTCCACCAATTTGTAATTAGAATGATGTTTGTTCCATTGAATGTGAATTTTTTTCCCTAACTCTTGAAAATAGAAACTAGAACCCTGCATAAGTATTGAATTCTCAAAATTTGTTGAATCTTTCATAGTTAGGGGTTTCTATAATAGTTGTAGTTAGAAACAAAATCAAGTATATGTTAGACAATTTCAATTAGAAAGTTTATATGCTTAGAAATGTCAGCCTAGTCTCAGTCAGATTTTTAGCAACCTCCGGGTTGACTAGAATAATGTCAGTTGATCAGTTTGACTATAGAAATTCCCGAGGTGTCAGTATCACCTCCTAGTTATCAGAATCAGATCTAGAACTTAGTGTATAGGTCCACAAGGCGGTCATGACACTTAGACAGATAGCTATGCCTAGCCCAAGGACCCCATCCAGATTGCAGTTTGTTCTTAGACGGTTACAAAAATTCTAGATAAGCAGCTCTGACCAGTCTAGAACCCAGTTTCAGAATTTCAGATAATAAGACTCTCAGGGAACCTTCAGTTATATATCCCTGACTAGTATTGAGCTATCGGCTTAGTATTCAGTTTAGGTATTCTAGTGGGAGCGGGACTTAGCACCGAGCGGACCGAGGTTCCAACACATCCTAGTTCCTAGAACTACGTTGCCAATGTTGGTTACAGTATTTATTGGCTTGATTGGCCCCGAAATTTTGTGATAACCCAGTTCATGCCTCTATACCCTGGAAAGGTATTTTGGGTCCTGCTGGTGGGGCGTATACATCGGACTCCATGTTTAGCTCACGTGGTTACATGTCGGTTATAAACTCTCCCACTAGAACAGCTCGGTCTAGTATCAAGCTAATAAATTTAGTTCAGTTTCAGCTCTATCAGTTTGGATCAGTTCATTACAGTATCTCAGACTCAGAATTTCATACTTAGGGCATGTCTTTGACTATTAGACAGGGTCATCTTAACCATCTCAGTTTTGTAGTTATTTAGTTCAATAGGTTGGTTGGTCATTGCATATCATTTTAGTTCAGTCTTTTATATTGAGTTATGGTTTCTCCTGCTTACTCAATACATTCAAAGTACTGATGCATACTTTTATGTTGTATCGTTTCATGATACAGCCACAGGTTCTCAGACCCAGCGCCGTTAGCCGACTTTGTTCAGATCTCCCTCTCTCAGCAGTAGAAGTGTTAGTCCTTATCTTTCCAGGGAATTATTTCATTATATCAGTTATGTTTATTACATTCAGTTGGACATAGAGTTAGCTTGGCACTTGTCCCAGCAGCTCATCAGTTAGATGGCTTTCAGACATAGACTCGATTTTTTTTTCCGGACTATCAATGTAGCTCAAACTATTTTGATGTTTATGATTCAGTTTTAAACTCTCTCATAAATGCTTTATATTACTATTTCAAGCTTCCACTTTATGTATTTATATTACTCAGAATACTAGTGTATGATAGACTAGGGGCTGACTTGGGGTTACTTGTGATTCCAAGTACTGTGTCACCTCCAGGGAGTAGACTCGAGGCATGACAAACTTGGTATCAGAGTACTAGGTTTAGAGTATCCTCAAAATGTCTGAAAGTCGCATCGAGTAGATTCCTTTTCATTGGTGTGAAGTGCGTCACACTTATGACGAGGAGGCTACGAGATGTTATTAGGAAAACTCTCTTTTGTTCATACTCTTTATCGTGCATTAAAGTTCAATCCCAGAAGTGTCCTTCTAACTCGTGCTCTATTTTTTAGTGAATTATGCCTCCTAGATGCGGTAATGGAAGAAGGGCCGGCAACGCCAGCAAACCTGCCCCACCAGCCCCAGTAGCCCCTCAAGATGACACAGTGTCCAACGTGGAGTTCAGGACAGCTATCTAGATACCTTCTTAAATAGTCACCAATCAGGTGACCCAGCAGGTGGTTCTGGTTAACACAAGCGGGTCCGCAACAGCTTCTAGGGTGCGGGACTTCATCCGAATGAACCCCCCATCATTTCAGGAATCCAAGGTGTCGGAGGACCCCCAAGAGTTCGTGGATGAGATAAAAAGATTACCCGCATTATAGGTGTCAGCTCCTCTAAGAGTGCTAATCTGGCTGCCTACCAGCTAAAAAGGGTAGCCCAGGTCTGGTATGAGTAGTGGAAAGAGGGGCGGCCAGTGGGAGCAGGACCGGTGGAGTGGGAGGAGTTAAACACAGCCTTCTTGGACAGATTTTTCCCTCGAGAGCTGAGGGAGGCAAAAGTGGTAATTTTTTGAACTTGAGACAGGGCAAAAGGATCGCTGAAGAACACTCAATGGAGTTTACCAGGCTGTCTAAGTACGCTCCAGAAATGGTAGCCGAGCCAAGGGCTTGTATGTTGAAGTTTGTAAACGGAGTGTCGAACTTGGTCCTCAAGGAATGGAGGATAGCTATGCAAATTAGGGAAATGGATCTCTCCATCCTGATTATCTATGCCCAGTAGATTAAGGCCGAAAAACTAAAGGACATAGAGCGAAAGAATAAATGGGCAAGGACTGGCCAGTCAGATTACGGCCATCAGAGGTCTAGCGATAGTAGCAGCCCACAGCAGCAGCAGCAACAGTAGTAGAGAGCCCCAACACCCAGCTCAACCAGCGCCCCAACCTTTTGGTCCCCCCAGGATCGGAGGGGTGGAGCATCTGGCTCTCAGTCTTAGATCTATAGTGCCGAGAATAGATCTTGCTTGCCCCAAGTGCGGCAAGAACCACCCGGGAGAGTGTCTTCAGGGTTGATAGGGCTTTTTTGGTTGTGGACAGCTTGATCATCGGGTTAAAGATTGCCCGTCAGCAGGAAGAGGGAGAGCACAATCCACCACATCATCAGCTCCAGCAGATCGACTAGCTTAGCAAGCCAACACATCAGGTATAGATGGCGGTCAGTGCCAAAACTATTTGTTTGCATTGTCTTAGAGCTCACCTAACGTAGTCACGGGTATGTTACGCCTCTTTCATCTAGACGTGTATGCCCTCCTAGATCTATGAGCCACCCTTTCATTTTTCACTCCCTATGTAGCTTTCTAGTTCAATATCAGTCCAGAGGTCCTCTCAAAACCATTCTCAATATCCACCCCTGTTGGTGAGTCAGTTAGAGCCAGCCGAGTGTATAGAAACTATCTAGTCTCGATCTTGAATAAATTCATTCCAGCTGATCTCGTAGAGTTAGACATGGTTGATTTTGACCTTATCCTCAAAATGGATTGTTTACACTCTAGTTATGCCTTCGTTAACTGCGGAACTAGAGTTGTCAAGTTTCAATTTCCAAATGAACCAGTGTTAGAATGGACGGGCAGTAGTTCAGCGCCTAAGGGTCGGTTTATTTCCTACCTTAAGGTCTAGAAGATCATTTCCAAGGGATGTATTTATCATCTAGTTCAAGTCAAGGATTCCAACTCTGAGACCCAACTATCTAGTTAGTTTTGGTGGTCAGCGAGTTCCCTGATGTATTTCCGGAGGATCTTCTCGGAGTTTCCCTTGGGCGGGAAATAGACTTTGGAATATACCTCCTCCTAGATACTCATCCCATGTCCATCCCTCCTTACAAAATGGCTCCAATGAACCTCAAGGAGTTGAAGAAGCAACTAAAATATGTTCTTGACAAGGGTTTTATCAGACCAAGCATCTCTCCCTGGGATGCTCCAGTACTGTTTGTGCGTAAGAAAGACGGTACCCTCAGAATGTCCATAGATTATCGCCAGCTGAACAAAGTCACAATCAAGAAAAGGTATCCCCTACCCATAATTGATGACCTGTTTGACCAAATTCAATGAGCCAGTTGTTTCTTAAAAATCAATCTCAGGTCGTGGTATCATCAGTTAAGGTTCATAGAGTGTGACATACAGAAAACAACGTTCAGAACTTGGTATGGTCACTAAAAGTTTTTGGTTATGTCCTTTGGGATAAAAAACGCACCCGCAACCTTCATAGACTTGACAAATAGAGTCTTCAAGCCGTATCTGGATATGTTCGTCATTGCATTTATTGACGACATTCTGGTATACTCCAGAAATGAGGAAGAGCATGCTAATACCCTGAGGATAGTGCTTTAGATGCTTAGAGACCACCAGTTGTTCGCCAAGTTCAGTAAGTGTGAATTCTGGTTGAAGTCTATGACTTTCCTGGGTCACGTGGTCTCGGGCGAAGTTATTCAGGTTAATCCTTAGAAGATAGCAGTAGTGAAAGATTGGCCCAGACCTACCTCTCCGATGGAAATCAGGAGTTTCCTTGTCTTAGCTAGTTATTACCGATGGTTTGTGGAAGAAAGTGAAATTCCAGTGGTCAAATGCGTGTGAGAAGAGTTTCCAGGAGTTGAAGACTCGAATCACTACCGCTCCAGTTTTGACCTTGCCAGAAGAAATAGAGGGGTTGGTTGTTTATTGTGACGCTTCTAGTGTTGGACTCAGTTGTTTTCTGATGCAGCGGGGCAAAGTGATAGCCTACACCTCTAGACAGCTCAAGGTTCATGAGAAGAATTATCCAACTCATGACTTGAAGTTGGCAGCGGTGGTGTTTGTGTTGAAAATATGAAGACATTACCTATATGGGGCTCACGTGGATGTGTTCACAAACCACAAGAGCCTTCGGTATGTGTTCAGTCAGAAGTACCTAAATCTTCGACAGAGAAGGTGGTTGGAGCTATGGAAAGACTACGACATGACTGTGCTGTATCACCCGGGCAAAGCCAATGTGGTGGCTGATGCACTAAGCAGGTTGTCTATGGGGATCGTAGCTCATGCTGAAGAGGGAAAGAAAGAAATGGTAAAGGATATTCACAGGCTAGCTCGGTTGGGAGTACAGTTGGCGAATTCAGCCGAAGGTGGAGTGGTAATGCAAAGTGGGTCAGATTCTTCCTTGGTAGTTGAAGTGAAATCCAGACAGAACGAATATCCCATCTTTCTCAAGGTCAAGGAAGCAGTTCTCAAAAATGAAATAGAATCTTTCTCCAAAAGGAGAGATGGTGCGCTCCATTACCAGGGTAGGTTATGTGTACCGGATGTCGGTAAGTTGAGATAGCAGATAGTGGCTGAAGCGCACAGTTCCAGATATTCCATTTACCTTGGTGCTACCAATATGTACCGTGATTTATGGGATATTTACTGGTGGAATGGCATGAAAAAAGATATTGCTGAATTTGTAGCCAAGTGCCCAAACTACCAACAAGTTAAAGTAGAACACTAGAGACCAGGAGGTATGACTCAGGATATCAGTAAACTAAATGGAAGTGGGAAGAAGTAAATATGGTCTTCATTACGGTCTACCTCGAACTCATCGGCAACATGACTCAATTTGGGAAATAGTAGAGCGGATGAGTAAGTCAATTCACTTCCTCCCAGTTAAAACCATTGACTCAGCTGAGGACTGTGCTAGCCTTTACATCCAAGAGTTGGTCAAACTTCATGGGGTACCCCTATCCATTATCTCAGACAGAGGTACCCAATTCACCTCTCATTTTTGGTGGTCTTTTCAGAGTGGACTTTGTACCCAGGTCAAACATAGCACAACTTTTCACCCACAGAAAGATGGGCAAGCTGAGCAGACCATTCAAACCCTAGAAGATATGTTGAGATCACACCGATCAATTTTAAGGGCAATTGGGATGACCATTTGCCTCTTATCGAGTTTGCGTACAACAACAACTACCACTCTAGCATTCAGATGGACCTGTTTGAGGCATTATATTGTAGGAGGTGTAGATCTCCTATAGGATGGTTTGAGGTTGGTGAAGCTACCTTAATAGTGCCAAACTCAGTTCACGAGGCAATGCAGAATGTTTAACTCACTCGAGAAAGATTGAAACCAACTCAGAGTCGTCAGAAATCTTATGCCGATGTAAGGAGAAGAGAGTTTGAGTTTGCAGTTGATGACTGGGTTTATTTGAAAATTTCGCCCATAAAGGGGGTGATGAGATTTGGGAAGAAAGGAAAACATGTGGGGCCCTATAGATTTTTTAAACGTATTGGCAATGTAGCCTATGAACTAGAATTACCTTCAGAATTAGTAGCTGTGCACCCAGTATTCCATGTGTCTTTATTGAAGAAGTGCATTGGTGATCCAACTTCTGTTGTTCCATTAGAAAGTGTGGGGGTGAAAGATAGTCTCTCTTATGAAGAAGTCCCATTCCAGATTCTTGATCGTTAGGTTCATAAGTTACGGAACAAAGAAGTAGCTTCAGTCAAAGTCTTGTGGAGGAATCAGAAGGTTGAGGGAGCTACGTCGGAGGCCGAAGCAGATAAGATGGCCAGATACCCACACTTGTTCCCTTCCATCTCAGTTTCAGTTTAAGGTACCAAATTCCTCCCTAAAACTCTATTCAATTCGTGTGTTCCAGTTTCTTTCATATGATTGATCATGAGTATGATTAGTGGATTCAGTTCAGACTTGTAGTTTAGTTCGAAGGTAGTCATTCTGTTAGTTTTCATCCTTTACGGTCAGTATTTGAACATAGTGATTGCAATTCCCTGCATTTCTGGGTGTTTCCAACATTAGAGGATGAATATTTCCAAGGGAGAGATATTGTAATGCCCCAGAAACTCAAAGACTAGATCTGGGACTTAGAATAGAGAAAATTGGAAATCTGCAGAAATGCCTCAGAACGACTCACCTGACTAGTCGTTATGAGATCTAACGACTTGTTAGGTCAGTCGTGGGAAGGGTGATTGAGAAATGGAAGGGAGGAGTCAGTGTACCCAACAGAAGACCCCATGAGTCGTGGTCAGGCACCATGATTCGTGGGAGGAGTCGTGGTCAGCCCGATATAAAAATTATTTGGGGTTGATGCATTGTACTTGACGAGTGGTGACCATGAGTCGTGGTCACCAGGCAACAAATCGTCCTGTCTCCCACTAAGAGCCCAGGAGACTTTTTCATAAAATCTTCCAGTGAGCCTAACGACTGGACATCACGACCCGTTAGATCCACTAATGAGTCATTGTGTCACCCGTCATCAGCCCCTCCAGTGACCATGGGAGGATGCAACGACCCGTTGGTTCATCCAACGAGTTGTGGTATCTCCCGTTTCCAAATCTAGTGACCCCAGGACTTAGATAGTGAAACCAACAACTGGTCCTAATGAGTCGTGGTCTCAATCAATGACTCGTTGTGTGACCCCTTGGGACCCTGTCAACTAGATTTCATATTTAAATCCCAGGGTTACTTCTGTAATTTTCCACCTACTTTGTCCCTAAACTACATCATTTTGGGTCGGATTAGGGGTTTTAGAGGGGGAAAACTGATGTTTTCTCTCATTCTTTTCCATCTCTCCGTAGTTAAGTGCAAAGTTTCTCTTAGAAAGGCTCAGAGCAGAAGTTATAAAGAACGATTCTTCACAGATTTTTCAAGGAATCTTTTCAGGGATTTCCGTCCCCAGGTATGTGGGAATTCAACAAGGGGATTGTTCTTCCCTTGAGTCCCCTAAGACTCTTCCTCAGTTCACTATTAGTTCTAGCCCTGAATTTTCTATTGTGAAGATATTGCTATCAGACCTTGTTTAACTCTTGAGGAATATTATTCTATGATAATTTCTGATTTTTTCCACCAATTTGTAATTAGAATGATTTTTGTTCCGTTAAAATGTGAATTTTTGCCCTAACTCTTGAAAACAGAAACTAGAATCCTGCATAAGTATTGAATTCTCAAAATTTCTTAAATGTTTCAGAGTTAGGGGTTTCTATAATAGTTTTATATGTTAGAAACTCAATCAAGTATATGTTAGAAAATTTTAGTCAGAAAGTTTATATGCTCAAAAATGTCAGCCTAGTCTCAGTTAGATTTTTAGCAACCTCCGGGTTGATCAGAATAATGTCAGCTGATCAGTTTGACTACATAAATTCCCAGGGTGTCAGTATCACCACCCAATTATCATAATCAGATCTAGAACTCAGTGTATAGGTCCACAACGTGGTCATGACACTTAGATAGATATCTCTGACTAGACCTAGGACCCCAGTCAGATTATAGTTTGTTCTTAGATGGTTACGATGCTTCTAGATAAGCAGCTCTGACCAGTTTAGAACCCAGTTTAAGAATCTGGTCCAATAAGACTCCCAAAGTACCTTCAGTTATATATCCCTGACTAGTCTTGGACCCCAGCTTCGAGCTATCAGCTTACTGTTTAGTTTAGGTATTCCAGTGGGAGCAGGACTTAGCACCGAGCGGATCGGGGTTCCAGCACACCTAGATTTCCAGAACTACATTGCCAGCGTAGGTTACAGTATTTATTGGCCTGATTGGCCCCAGACTTTTTTGATCACTTAGTTCATGCCTCTATACTCTGGCAAGGTATATGGGGTCCTACTAGTGGATACATCGGACTCCATGTTTAGCTCACATGGTTACATGTCGGTTATAGACTCTCCTACTAATCAACTAGGTCTAGTCTCAGGCTAATCACTTCAGTTTAGTTTCAGCTCTATCAGTTTAGATCAGTTCAGTATAGTATCTTAGACTCAGAATTTCAGATTTAGGGCATGTCTTTGACCATTAGACAGGGTCATCTTGACCATATCAGTTTATTACAGTTATTCAGTTTAGTAGGTCAGTTTGTCATTGCATGTCATTTCAGTTCAGTCTTTTATATTTAGTTATGTTTTCTCCTTCTTACTCAGTACATTGAAAGTACTGATGCATACTTTTATGCTATATCATTTCATGATACAGCCGCAGGTACTCAAACGCAGTGCCGTTAGCCGACTTTGTTCAGATCTCCCTCTCTCAACAACAGAAGTGTGAGTCCTTATCTTTCAAGGGAATTATTTCATTATCTCAGTTATGTTTATTACATTCTGTTGGATTTAGAGTTAGCTGGGGCTTGTCCCATCAACTCATCAGTTAGATGGCTTTCAGACATAGACTTAGTTTTTTTAGACTATATGTGTAGCTCAAACTATTTTGATGTTTACAATTCAGTTTTAAACTCTCTCATAAATGCTTTATGTTATTATTTAAAGATTCCACTGTATGTATTTATGTTATTCAAAATACCAGTGTATGATAGACCAGGGATTGACTTTGGGTTCCTCATGGTTTCAAGTACCGTGTCCTGTCCAGGGTGTAGAGTCGGGGCGTGAAATTTTGCCCCATTAGTATTTCTAATTTTTTTAGTCAATTCATCAACACATAGGATAAATTAGATAAGATCGAGTCTATATCACTCAACTCGATTAACTACAAATTCTTACAATTACTTAATCTTTCCTTACCTCAGATTCATCCTAAGCTAGTTACTTTACATCACTGATTCACCTTCTCATTCATGGCATATAAAAGCGCATAAACAAGTTCACATAACCCCATTTTTTTTTTACATGAGTTTTATTGGACTATAAGCATAGTAGAAAACGACAAGAAAAATAATATACGTTGAAATGTCACAGGTCTCTTCAAAGATAGACTCTAGCTTATTATAGTTTATTCACCTCACTTCTTTCTTGTTTGTCTCCTTTTATACAATACATGCACAAAGATATATTCAAAATTTATACCATCAAACACACCATCAAAATATACAATCAAGAACAACTCCAATCATATGTCATCAAAACTTGAAATAAAAAATATCACCTCAAAACTCTACTACCAAGATCATAACATCAAGGACACATTATCAAGAATATCAAATCAAGAGTACTTGGAAAGAACATCACATTAAGAGTGCACCCCCCATTATTAATCATCAATTAGGCTTTACTTTCCGTCATGTTCTCATACCAAGGATTAATCCTCCAACATTCAAAGTTACATCACCACAAGTATTTCATCAAGTCGTCAAATTTTATGATCTCTCTCCCCTCATTGATTGTATGTCAATAGTATACAAGTATACGATTCACTAATTATAGTCTAACATAAAGGTAAGCCATAACCTACCTAGTTCGCAGAACTGGAACATGCAGCTACTCCGCAGGAGCTTTGCCTTTTCTCAACGCCTCTGAATATTCAAAGTCTAGAAACAAGACATTAAGGAATCAATCAATAGGATACTTGTTTTCAAGGTTTTGGGAACTCAACTCACTCCATTCTACCCGTTGCTTACAATTTGATTCAATAATTACAGGCCACATTATCACAACCCAAATCTATAATGATCATTCCAACCTACTTCATGAAGTTTTTACTCCTCTAACCTTCTTAAAGCAACTTTTAAGGTTAAGGGTTTCAAATTCACTAAATTCTAGATCTCTAGCTATCACAAAAATGATATTCTATAATTACATTCACCCTGCAAAGTGTTAATTTACCACTTTTATGACTAGGAATCAACACCCAATCATTCCCATAACCCTAGTCCTAGTTTTCAGAAACCTAGGGTTCTTAGCTAGGAACTCACCATTAGAGACTATCTTTGATTATGGGTGTTAGGGAATCAAATGTGGAAAACAAAGATCTAGAACTCATACCTTGGGAAGGAGAAACTGTTAGCCCTTACAAAATCGCCCTTTTGCTCTCAAAGTCCGTTCCTCAGAATGATGGGCTAAAAACCCCAATATTCTGATTTATACTGACTTTCTACCTCGTGTCATCCGTTGCAGTGGTATTCTTCCACAAATTTTGAGTCCTTATGCCAATTTCATCAAGGCTCTCTAACGATTGGACGGGTCATTACATGTTTATAGTATATAAATATGTTTATAATATTGGAGTTGTAGTAAGTCATAAAAGAAACTTGTTAAGTTTCAAAGGCATTGTCCAAAATGAATTATATTGAGACTATAAATTCTGAAAAGATTTAATATGTTCACATTACAACAATCGAAGCGGGTTAAAATATTTTTGTGAAAGGGTACTCGTCTTTTTTCTCTTATTTATAATACAAAAATATGAACACGGTGATGGAATCTCATGTGATAGTAAAAACTAAAAGTTTACATAAATAAATATCAGTTGGGATGACTGGCTGGTCATCCTGGCTCAAATTTGATGCAAATATAATTGAGAATTCACATGGCTATATATTGAAGAAATAAAATATTCTTCAAGAATTTTCTTGTGTTGATTGTTCTCATGATAAAATCATCATTATAAAAAATAAAGTTGTGATTAAAATTCCTTAATTATGTACCATAAAAAGGTGAATATGGCCCCTTCACCTATCATGTGCATTGTGTAGTATTATATAATTTATAATAGAATCATATATGGTGTGATCACATGTGCTTTGATATCAACTTGCAATTTGATGTTTGAAAGGTTGTTTTCTCAAGTTTTTCAATTAAGAGCACTGTTTCAACTATAAAATTATGTTGATAATGTTGATTTATATTCAAGTTGATTTAACAAAAATTATATGCCTCCAATTGTTGCTAAACAATTGGTTATGAGAACAAAGATCTGAAATAAAAAATAAGCATGAGATGTGCTATTTAATATGTAGGAACACTTATATGTATTAAGCCAACAAGGTTTCCTTATGTTTGGTATATGATTTAATGGCTCCACCGTATGCACAATGATAGGTCCCCAAATAAGATTGGATGATATGATAGATTTACTAACATTAGGAGAAGAGATTCTTAGAAACTGAATATTATTTGTGAAATGAATTAAACTTGTAGTTCAAGAGATAATTCATTTGTAATATATTGCAAATACATTTCCAAATGCATTTGCTAACCCTATATTATAATCTTGTTGTAAATGCTCTAACGAGAAGTTCTTGAAGGACAGAGTCTATGGCACGCCTGAAGCATGATAGACCAATTGATTTTAAAGGTAAAATTTCTTAAAGAAGGAGAGGATAAAATAATCGAGGTGATCATAATAATGAGGCAATTACTTTAAAAAAACCATGACAAAACACTTCATAAAATCTTGGCAAAGGTTTAGCTGCCTGAAAATGATGAAAAACGAAGAGATCTCAATAAGTTATGTCGTAGTGATCAATATCAAAATGATTGTAGGTGGTATCTTTAATATAATATAGCACTCAATATTATAAATGTTGATGAGAATCTTGAATTCAAATCTATCAAAAAGTGTAAATAGATAAATGATTCCACAAATAAAAATATATAAGTCAAGTGTAATGATCTGAACATCGTTACGGGATGATTAGGGACTTGGAACAGGCTAAGGGAGGGCTAGAAAGTGCTGTGAAATATTCTAAGTGTAAAATTGTTGAATTTGGGTAGCTACTGGTTCAGGGGACCGCTGCAGTAGTGAAATTTCCCACAGCAGTGAGACCGTGGTAATGGTCGGAGTTCCTCCGTAACGAATTTGGAAAGTAACCTCATGAACTGCAACAACGATACTCTGGCCACTATAGCAGGTCAACTACAGAAATGCGACCGCTGCAGCGGACGATGGGAATCAGAGGTGGGTTTTAAGTGGGAATTCTAGGGTTATTCTCCATTATTTCTAAAACATGAGAGAACAAGGTCTAAAGATAGTTTCTTCTCCTGAGCAGAGAGTTGATACCCTATTTAACACCCTAAAACTTTTCTAGACCAAACTAAGACTTAGCAGGAAGGACCAGAAAATTTTATCTCAGAACAATCCAGACAACTAATCATTGTCAGCAATAACAACCCATTGTCTGAGTTGTTGTCAGCCCTTCCAATTTCCTCACGAGGATCAACGAGGCATGGGACGACCCATTTGAAGGTTTAACGAGTCGTCTTGTCACTTATTGTATCCCAAGGTCATAAACCTGCCTGACCTTTCCCAGAACCAACGAGTGGGACTAACGACTTGTGGTTCGTACTAACAAGTCTTTGTTGCCACCCGTTGCCTGAACCAACAATCCTTCAGTTCAAGGCAGTGGAGACGGTGGGTAGTTACCATGACTTGTGGGTTTTACCAATGAGTCATTGTGTCATCCGTTAGTGGGAGTCCAAGATTTGTTTGAAACCCTGCTAGTTACCACAAGAGGGATTAACGACCCTTCGGTTCCCCCCATGATTTGTGATTCCCTTCCGTGGTCCATTTCCAGCGATCTTAGATTTTTGGCTCAGGACCAATGACTTGTCCCAATGAGTCATGGTATCGACCAACGATTTATTGGGTGACCCGTTGGATCCGTACGGGCAGTTGTTCAAACTTTCTCTCAAGGAAATTTTCGTAACTTCCCACCTTTTAATCCCTAAACTATGTCATTTTGGGTACATTTAGGAGGGAATTAAAGGGGTTGATGAACTTAATCCCTCTCATCTGCTCTCAATTATTAATTTCAGAATGTAGAAGATCCAGGCAGACATCTTAGAGCTAAGCTAGGGTTTGCAGTCTTCTTCCAGATTTATCCAGATTTTTCTCAGGAATTCTACTCCAGGTATATGAGAATTCAATGAGGGAATTGCTCTTCCCTTGTGCCCCAAAACCCTTCCATAATTTCTTATCAGTTCTAGTCCTGAAAATCAAAAATAGGGTTATCTTACATTCAAGTTACGAATATTTCTTTTCGATTGAAGTTCTGATGAATTCTTGCAATGGGTGCCCACTTATTAAGCGTGTTGTTATTCTCTTCATGAAATATTGTCTTTGTCGTAGTTCTATGAATACAATAAACTGGGTCTTGTATAATTGTCTAGATACAAATATTGGTCGACTCTATTGGTCTCGAAATTCCATGTTATTACCATCATGTGAGTTAACAATCATTTGAATGCTAGTTCAATCTCAGTCAGTAATTAGTCCTTCAGTATCTTTCGGTAAGTCAGCTGATCAGTTTGACGATAGTCAGTTCTTGAGGAGTTCAGTAATACTTCCTAGTTTCAATTATCAGGTTATTCTTTAGACGGTTACAACACTTTTAGATAAGCAACTCTGGACAGTCTTAGAACCATCAGTTATCAGTTATCAGGTCGTTCTCTAAATGGCTATGACACTTTTAGATAAAGTAGCTCTGGCCAGTCTTAGAACACTAGTTTCTAGTGTTTAGATCCTTTAGACTCTCAGGGTACTTCCAGATAAGTACTGCTGATTTAAGTCTTGGGACATCAGTTTGGAGCTATTAGCCTAACAGTCATAGTTAGGAGTTTCAGTGGGAGTAGGACTTAGCACTGAGTGGGCCAGGATTCAGCTCACCTAGGTTTCCAAAACTACGTTGCCACCGTAGGTTTTAGCCTGAATGGGAAGAGTATGCCTTAGAGTTCACTCAGTTGTCGAGGTGTGCTCCAGAGATGGTCACTGAGCCGAGGGCTCAAATGCTCATATTTTTTAATGGAGTTTTAGACTTAGTACTTAGAGAATGCAAAACCGCTATGCTAATCAAATAAATTGACCTCTCTAGCCTCATCATATATGCCTTGTAGATAGAGGTAGAGAAGCTGAAGGATGTGGAGAGGGAAAACAAGCGGGCCAGAATCAGATAGTTTAAATATAGCCAATAGAGGTCAAGCGGTAGTAGTTGCCCACAATAGCAGTAGCAGAGACCTCTAGCACTAACATCAGGCAGTGCCCCTTCTTACCAATCCCGCAAGGATTGTAAGGTTGGAGCATCAGGCTCCCAGTCCCAGAGTCACATCTCCAGCAACCGTGCATTTCTAGCCTGCCCAAAATGTGGCAAGAATCACCCAAGGGAGTTCCATTTGGGAAAGAAGGTTGTTTCAGTTGTGGCTAGCTGGGCCACAGATTAAGAGATTGTCCGTCAGCAAGATGGGGAAAGGCTCAGTCCACTACCTCAACATCCCCAGTAGGTCACCTAACTCAGTAGGGTACTACTTCAGGTACGGATGGCAGTCAGCGCCAAAATCATTTTTATTCCTTATCTTCTCATCAGGATTACGAGAGCTCAACTAACGTGGTTACAAGTATGTTACGTCTTTTCCATCTAGATGTATATGCCCAACTAGGTTCAGGAGTAATACTTTCATTCATGACTCATTACATATTTGTTCAGTTTGATATCAGTCCAAAAGTCCTCTCAGAATCATTCTCATTCTCTACTCTGGTTAGTGAGTTAGTTAGAGCCAGTCGGGTACTTAAAAATTGCCCAGTCTCAGTGTTGAGGTAAGTCATTCTAGTTGATCTAGTAGAGCTAGACATGGTCCACTTCGACCTCATTCTTGGCATGGATTGGTTACATTTCGGTTATGCCTAAGTTGATTACCAAACTAGATTCATCAGGTTTTCGTTTCCCAAAGAGTCAATCTTAAAATGGATGGGTAGTATTTCAGTGCCTAAGGGACGCTTTATTTCATACCTTAAGTCAACGAGAATAATTTCAAAAGGGTGCATCTATCACCTAGTTCGGGTCAGAGATTCTAGCTTCGAGATCCCGACTATTCAGTTAGTTCTAGTTGTCAGCGAATTCTCTAATGTATTTCCCGAAGATCTTCCGGAGTCCCTCCCAAGCGGGAAAGAGACTTCGACATAGACCTTCTTTCAGATACTCATCCCATCTCTATTCCACCTACAGGATGGCTCCAGTTGAGCTTAAGGAGTTGAAGGAATAGCTGAAACACCTTCTAGATAAAGGCTTCATCAGACCCAGTATTTCCCTGTGGGGTGCTCCAGTGTTGTTCATGCGAAAGAAAGAAAATACCCTTAGAATGTGCATAAACTACCATCAACTGAACAAAGTTACAGTTAAGAACAAGTATCCCCTACCAAGGATTGATGACTTGTTCGATCAGCATCAAGGAGCTAGTTGTTTTTCCAAGGTAGATCTCAAATTGGGATATCACCAGCTTAGGGTCAAGGAGTGTGACATACCGAAAATAGCCTTCACAACTCAGTACAATCACTATGAATTTGTGATTATGTCTTTTGGACTAACCAATGCTCCTGTAGCTTTTATGGACCTGATGAACAGGGTGTTCAATTCATACCTGGACATGTTCGTAATTGTGTTCATAGACGACATCTTGGTATACTCCAAGAATGAGGAGGATCATGCTAATCACCTAAGGATAGTGTTGCAGACTCTCAAAGACTGCTAGTTGTTTGCTAAATTCAATAAGTGTGAGTTCTGGCTGAATTCAGTAGCCTTCCTCGGTCATGTGGTCTCAGGTAAGGGTATTCACGTAGATCCTCAAAATATAGCAGCGGTAAAAGACTGGCCAAGACCCACTTCCCTAACAGATATCAAGAGTTTCTTGGGTTTAGTTGGGTACTACCAATGGTTTGTAGAGGGGTTTTCTTCTACTGTATTCCCTCTAACTAAACCGACTTAGAAAAAGGTAAAGTTTCAGTTGTTAGATGCATATGAGAAGAGTTTCCAAGAGTTGAAGACTTGACTCACCACAACTCCAGTTTTGACATTATCGGAAGGAACATATGGGTTTCGTGTTCTATTGTGATGCTTGCCGAGTTTGCCTTGATTGCATTCTGATGTTACGGTGTAAGGTGATTTTTCGGAATGTTTCACAAGTACACGCAAGTGCACGTGGCCGAACAAGTAGTAAAATGGCTAAAGTAAGCCAAGTATCGATCCCACAGGGACTGAACCAAGGTAATAATCGAATTAAGTGTTAATGAACTCTAACTCTAAAAATGCAGACAATAATTTAAAGAAGATTTTGAGAGTTTGTTTCCTAATTTATACTAATCTAAGACAAAATGATAAAGTGAGTCTGAACTATAGTAATGAGCAAGCTTAGGCCAAAACGAACATGCAGGGAAGTAATTTGTCAATACAATTCGGTTAATCTTTCCTTCGGTTGCTAGTCAAGAATTATAGCCTATGGAGAGAAACTTTTGTATTCTACCCAACTTAAGAATCATGAACCTTCAACCTACATTTCTGTGATAAAAGAATTTCATGTTCTAGCCATACGAAATCGATTCCTTATTTGACTAATACGACTTTCAGATATATTTCTATTATGAAGGTAAATCAATTCTCAATTTTCCCAAACTAAGAAGAGATCATATCCTACCAATTCACAACTTTCCAATTTCTTTCCTTTTCAAGATAAAACTGAATTTTTTAGATATACATTAACATTGGCCAAACATTAATGCAGTAAGAACAAGAATTGATAGAACAACCATGGAAGAAAAGATGAAAAAACAAAATGATCAACAATTACATTCCACTACAAATGTTTTTAACCTCAGCAAGAAGTGAATTTAGCCACTCATTTGTGGATTAAACATCATCACATGAGTATAAATCATACAAACAATTGAAATAAAGGAGAAAGAGTTAGAGAAGAACCCTAAGAATTTCGTCCCCTCAACTGCCTGTAACCCACGTTCTTGCTCAACCAAGTCAGACTAATTAAAAATAAACCTAAGTGTGCTATTTATACTAGTGGAAATTTTTCCCGGAATAACAAGCAACGTGTCACGGAGTGCATCGCGGAGCACTGCCTCTGTGACATGGAGCTAACGCAGACCATCTCTGGAATAAGGTCCCTCAGCATTTTACTCCTCAGCGTGCCACAGCATGCAACGCGGGGCTTGGCCAACGTGCCACAGCACCGTCGTGAACCCTTACTGGAATTTGATGTTCTAGGTAAATATCCCCAACGTGCCATGACTTGTATCGCATGGCATTACTTCCGTGTAACGGAGGCAACGTGGACCTTCACTGGAAATTTGCTAAAATAAATCATCCGAGGAAGAATGCCTCCGTGATGGCAGCGTGACACGACTCCATTGCGGAGCCCCTATATTTGCTGCTTTTCCTTGACCTTTTCCACTGCTCGCTTCCGAGTCCATTCCTGATTTTCACCAACATGCATCTTAGCTTTCTAAAATTACATTTTTCCTGCAAAACAACACTATTCATGTTGGTTAGTATAAATTCACATTTTAACTACAAAACCAATGAGAATGTACAAATAATGATAGATAAAGAAGACGAAATGAAGCAATTGAGTATCACTTGGGCATATTATTCTGCCCAAGATCAGTGATAGCTTATGCCTCTAGACAACTCAAGGTTCATGAGAAGAACTACCCGATTCATGATCTTGAATTGGCGGGAGTGGTTTTTGCCTTGAAAATATTGAGGCATTACCTTTAGTGGTTCATGTGGATGTTTTCACCGACCAAATAGCCTTCAATACGTGTTCAGTCAGAAGGATTTGAATCTTCATTAGAGAAGGTGGCTAGAGTTATTGAAAGATTATGACATGGTTGTGCTATACCACCGGGGCAAAGCTAATGTGGTTGTGGATGCATTAAGTAGGATGTCCATAGGGAGTGTTTCTCATGTTGAAGAGGGCCAAAAAGAGCTGGCGAAAGATATTCACAGGTTAGCTAGGTTGGAATTTCAGTTAGCGGAGGGAAGAGTTATAATCCAGAGTGGGTCAGAATCCTCACCGGTGGTAGAGGTTAAGTCAAAGCAAGATGAAGACTTCATACTCCTCAAACTAAAAGAAGCAGTTTTGAGAAAAGATGTGGAGGCTTTCTCCAAAGGGGGAGATGGTGTGCTTCGTTACCAAGGAAGACTTCGTGTTTCAGACATAGATGACTTTAGACAATAGATATTGGTAGAAGCACATAGCTCCAGATATTCTATCCACCCAGGTTCTACTAAGATGTACCGTCACCTACAGGAATTCTACTGGTGGAATGGCATGAAGAGGGACAATGCAGAATTTGTGGCTAAGTGCCCGAACTGCCAGTAGGTTAAGTTGAACATCAAAGACCTGGGGGTATGACTCAGGATATCAGCATACCCATGTGGAAGTGGGAAGAGGTGAATATGGACTTCATTATAGATCTACCTCGTACTCAATGGTAGCATGATTCCATTTGGGTGATAGTAGATCAGATGACTAAGTCAACACAGTTCCTCCGAGTTAAGACTACAGATTCAGCTAAAGATTATGCTAGACTGTACATTCAGGAGTTAGTCAGACTGCATGGGGTTCCCTTGTCCATCATCTCAAATAGAGGTACCCAGTTCACCTCGCAGTTTTTAAAGTCCTTTCAGAAAGGACTTGGTACTCAGGTCAAGCTTAGCATAGCTTTTCACCCACAGAAAGATGGACAAGCTGAGCGGACTATTCAAACCTAAGAAGACATGTTGAGAGCTTGTGTGATCAACTTCAAGGGAAGTTGGGATGATCACCTACCTCTCATCAAGTTTACATACAACAACAACTACCACTCCAGTATTCAAATGGCCCTATTTGAGGCATTATATGGTAGGAGATATAGGTCACACAAAGGATGGTTTAAGGTTGGCGAAGCTACATTAATAGGGCCAGATTCAGTTTATGAAGCTATGAAAAAAGTGCAACTTATCAGAGAAAGGTTAAAAATAACTCAAAGCCGGTAGAAATCTTATGCAGATGTGAGGAGAAGAGAGCTAGAGTTTTCTATAGATGATTGGATCTATCTGAAGATTTCACCTATGAAAGGAGTGATGAGGTTTGAAAAGAAAGGAAAACTCAGTCTGAGGTATATAGGACCCTATAGGATTTTGAGGCGAATTTGCAATGTGGCCTATGAGTTAAGTTACCTTGAGAATTAGCATCATTGCACCCAGTATTCCATGTGCCACTATTGAAGAAATGCGTCAGTAATCCTACCTCAGTTGTGCCACTAGACGGTTGATAACGTCTAAAATATATCCTTCATGCAAAGAATATACACAACTGAAGTATCAAAATAAGTAACCCGACGAGGGACTAGTGAATGATAGTTGCAAGTGTCGATTTAGAAATTGAATTAGCTTGCACCACGTAGAGTTAACATAAAAACAAATAAATTGGGAGGATAGAAATTTGAAGTGAATTGTATTTGGTAATTTAGTGGAATAAACTAGCAAGATCAGCAAAGTTGTTAACAAGAGTGTGAAATACTAGAGGTGTGGTGTAGATGATATACTAACTAGATCGGGACATGCTAGGTCATCCTATAAGTTCAACCAGTGTAAACAATCTCGAGAAGTAGGTAATTACAACTTTTTAGCCTTATAACTACCTCTTACTAGAGTTTTGTCAAACCTCTAGCCATGATTTAGCTCAATCCGATTAGATTTGGATTAGCAGCTGCACTAATTTCTAGCTATTAGCTACTAATGAGGAGTGAGACTGCAATTTTATCTATGTCTAGCCCAATTTCACAATCTCTCCTCCAGACTCATTATTAAATTCCATTCCAATACTTAATTATTCTTTTACAAGAAACAACCAAGCAATAACAAATAGATCCATATCATAATCAATGGATCTTCCTTTATAGATTGAAGAGAATCTAACAAATTTACACTTATTTAAACAATATGAAGATGACTCTAGCTATACCCACTCTAATTTGGTATTCATCATCACACACCTCTAGTTAATGATTTAGCTACTCATGATTAAGAAATTCAAAAGCACATTCATCAATAACATTATTGAATTTAATAGAAAGATTAGTAAAATCAAATTCACAAAATAGTCTCCAACAATGGCTGAAACTTACTATTAGAAAGAAGAAGTAGAGAAGAGTAGTTTTTTCCAAGTGTACCAATTAAAAATATCGCTATCTTTGCTAAGAGAATGTTCTAAAGCTGAAAAGGGAAACAATGATGTGATATGCTCTTCTCTCTCTCTATCTCTATCTCTCCCCCAGTACATAGTACTTTATTTTCTATTTATATCCTGAAAAGTAGGGAACCTTTTTTCTCTTTTCCCGTGCTGGATAATTATACCCCTGAGCACTACTCTTGAATCCGCGGAGACACTGGTGATTCGCCAGTCCCAATTCGTGAACTGCCGGATGTCTTATCTGAGTGATCACTCAACTCCAGTGTGCATCGGCGGTTCATCCGGCGTTTAGCCGATACAACTCTGTGAACCGCCGGATCTTTATGCTTCTTTCTAGAAAAATGGGTGTTTTTTGGTGACTACACCAGTGAGTCTCCGTTTGGCAACTCGCGATTCGCCGGTGGAATTGTTTCCCAGGGCAGTGATAATCGGCTGGCGTTTCGCCAGTTTTCATTGGTGGACCGCCGATTTGCTCTCACTTCCTTCTTTCTTCTCCATTTTTTCTCTTTTCTACATATTTAGGCATCTGCACGCAACAAAATCAAAAGCGGCATAAAATCCATAAAATCAACTCAAAAACTAAGCAAAAACTCAAGTTTAAGAGCCTAATGAGTTGATAAATTACCAATTCATCAAACCCCCAAACTTGAACCATTACCTGTCGTCAAGTAATGCAATACTCATTTATTGAAAAATACGCCACCTCTATACAAATTAAAAATCACCAATCACCTGAACTATGACAACCCAAAAATATGCTCACTAAGATCACAGAAAAAGAGAAGTAAATGCCCTAAAAGACCAAAACAATGAAGATGTTTCAAATAGGCTACCACTTTCCACCAACAAGGTTCATGAAAGGATTCATTTAGTAAAAGAAGGGAATTTCTCAACCATGAAATACACATAGCATCTCAAGTCATAATCAGTGCACATTTAAAGCTTGTCTTAGAGTTTACACTCCTCATGCCCTATTCCCACATTAATTCTGAATGCCCTTGTGTCCTCAAAAAGGAATGGTGCCACTCACGGAAATAAGAATCCCTATTCTTTTTGTCATGTGATCATTTGAATGCACACAAGGGATTGTTTGGAAGAGACACTCACACTCACTCTCCCAAAAGAAATCTTTATGCACACACTTGACCCATAGACTTGCCCTTTATGTAATTCGCCACTAATGTAGAGTAGCTGCACTTTGAATCATTTAGGGCTTGCAGGTTATGATGTAGGCTTGGGTTAAGGGTAGGATGATAATTTAGTTGTAGTGATTAGATCCTCCCTAGTGCTTTTCGTGAATATACCTCCCATCAACTCCTTCCACTCACTTCACTTTGTTTCACTTTTTTCATTATTTCTAACTTTCATTTCTTTACAACCCTCCTTATAAGCCCTTTGGCTTTCACAACTAGCCTTCTCACCTCAAGAGGAAGCGCCGATTCACACAAATTATTTTTTTCTTGTTGATTTATCCTTTTGTGCATTTTGACACAATGTGGTGCTACCTCAACTTGAAATTCTTATCTTCCCCTTTTGCACACCCCTAAACTTAGGCTTTTGCCTCATTTCTCATTTCTTTGCCACTCGCTTTTTCTTAAGCTTAAAGACTCATTTCATCACTCTCTTGTAACTAGCATTTAGGGAGAATGAGTGCCAAAGAGAGGTATTAAGAACAGTCTTAAGTCTTGTAATGTGGTTTCTAAAGAAAGGGTCTAAGGCTCTACGTTGGATGATAAGGACAATGCTCAAAGAGGGTATATGGGTAAAGTGACTAGACAAATGAAAGGCTAAACTCAGGTTCTCAGGCAACTACATTTAGGATTTCGCCTTGAATCACATTTGCGGCAAGTTCTAGACAAGATGTTATGCATGAGATTCATCAAAAATTCCTCACTACACAAGTCATCACCCTTAAATGGTCTACAAGAGGCATTCTCAACACAAGATTTCAAGTTAGGACATAAAAAGCAGGCAAACATCATAAGTCAAGCCAAGAATTTACAACATATGACAAAGGATGTTATGCTATTGTGTCAACAATTGCCCATTATCTTCATTTTCATGCCCACATTTTAAAATTCCATTTCAACAAATTGTTTCAGTGGTTCCTCTCAAAACAACTTCATTAGAGACTCAAAACAACATGGCATTTTCTCTTAAGAATGTCTCCACTCAATCTATCATTGGGAAATGCCAACCCGATTCAACAAAGAAAATAAAAAGAGACAAAAGAATGCTCCTCGAGAAAGAACTATGGTCTAAAGAAAACCCTCACAGTTTTGATTACTACACTACTATTTACAAAGGCGAAAAAGGAACAAGATTTTGGGTTATTTCATGCAAAATTTCGCAATTCAAAACAAAGACCCCATTTGATCACTAACGATCGACCATCAAAGATAAACCAAGTCATTCATTCATTTTTTTTTCAAAACAAAACATGCCCGACAAGGGCGATCATCAATCATCATCAAAAAATAACAACAGCCCGACAAGTTCTCTAATTAATCAATTTCAAAACAACAAACATAAAACATCTAAAGAAAACATCCCTCCCTGACCCCATCAACAACAACGCTCATCCCTCCCCCACTTAAGATAGTACATTGTCCTTAATGTAAATATGCAAAAAAGAAAGGGACAAGAAACTATCTGAGTGGGTCATTCTTCCTCATCATCAGCCTCTGCATCACCTGCACCACTGCCATTGGCCTCACCTAGCCTAGAAAAATCATTTCCCAGGCCCTCGAAGAGATCATCAATCGGACCCTAAACTGAGGAAGAAGCGGCCATTGTAGCATCCAGGGCACTCATATTCGACACTTCTGTTGAAGTTCGATTCTTTCACTCTTGTACCTTAGTCCAGAGGGATGTGATAGCCCCTTCAACCATATCTACCCTCTTGCAAAGTGTGGTTACACTCTCGTATAAAGGCTTGAGCTCCTTTTTGATTCTTTGGGCAATGAGGGTGGGGAGGCTCTTAGCCAATCTCTGAAGTTGGCTTTTGTGAGAGTTTGTCATCTCCACAAGTCTTTGGAGATCACTTGCTTGAGAGGATTGTGGAGGGGGAGATGTTCCACGCTGAGGCATGTCACCTGAAGCTTGGCCTTACAAATCTGGCTGGGGCATGTTTGACTCTGGGGCTTATGGTGATTGGTCCGACCCATGGTATAGGGATCCTTCATTGACTCCAAAGGCTTGCAGTCTTTTTCTTTTTATTGTCGGTGCCTCGACATCTCTCTTCTGGTCGATGGCTATCACTCCTAGATAAACAAAAGGGGTTTCATAAGGGAATAGAGGCACTCCAGCTTGTGAGCGAAGCTGAAAATTTGGACAGCGTAGGGCATTGAAGTGCTAGATTGTCGAGCCCTTCTCTTCATTTGCTGAGAAACAATTTCCCCGAAGTTAAAGTGGACTGCAGTCATGATGCTGGAAATAAGAATAGCAATTTCTAAGCTGACCCTCTGCTCATTTTTGGAGGGGATGATACGGGCACTGATAAAAGCCAGCCACAACTTGGCCTCAAACTTCAAATCATGGCGAGAGATTTTTCCACCCATGGAGGCTTAGAGAGGAGTGTCAAAAGCAATAATTCGAGCTACCCAAATAAATTGATCCTTTACATCAGCTACCCAGGCCATGTACTCCATACCAAATTCAACTTCGTCTTCCTAAAACAACGAGTTAATTGCCGCTGGGTTAACATCAACTTCCACCTCCCTTAGCATCACTGAAGGGAGGCATGGAAAGTCATCAACTTTGCACCTATTCTGCATGCTATCTTGCGAGCCTGATATGAAGCGTAGAGTTCCGTCACCAAGCTGGGGTAATAAGGCGGGAGAGGGTTGGCAAATGCATGCCATTGCCTTTATGTGAATTGGGCAGTGATGTTGGGCAAATTACCCCTCAATCCCGTCAAATCAAACCGCTTCTCCACTGTGATGGGTCGGCCTTGAAAAATGACATAATGTTCTTGCTGGTTTGGGACGCAAAAGATGATTGCTTCCTTGGTGTTGGCATGCGGTGAAGCAGCCTTTGCTCTGCCCTTGCCCTTGCTAGAAGATGAGGTGGGCGCCTTTCCTTTTCCGGTATTCCTGGATGAAGACATGATTTTTTTTCTGCAAGGATGATGTTAGTGACAAATATTCCAGAAGTAAATTAAAATAACTAAAACTAGTCTAAGGATGAACAGGGAAACAAGGGTAAGCCAATCATCATTTAAAGAACCAATAGTATCGACGAAGCACCAGTGAGTCGCAGGAACAATCCGCGGACCGCCGCTTGCCCGCTGATGCATAATAGAAAACCGAGCAACTAAAGGGTGTACCGGTGATTAGACAGCAAGTTGCCGGTCCAAATTCATGAACCACCAATGTAACGCAGGATTCAATCAGTGGCTTGAAGCCAATTTTAAAAGTGGACCGGCGTTCCATTAGCGATTCGTCGAAACTGACCAGCAAAGCGCTGGACGCCATCGTCCCTAAATCAAATTAATAAATCCAAAGTGCTTATTAACAAACACCCATAGACAACATGATAGAATTACCACTACTACATTTAAACACAATCTCATGATGGTTATCCCTTAAGAATGGCGTCACCTAGTCTATTATCAGGCAAAACATTGCATTTCATTCTGATTGCGTTACTCAGACTTCAGCCATTTTAAAATTTCATACACATAGAACACATATTTCCCATTCCTTTCAACCACCAGAGCATATTCATGAATTCAATAGGAAAGAGAAACAAAGTATTACGACTAAGAGAATTAAGAATTATTGAGAAAATCAAGACAAGGGCAAGAAAACTTTTACCATAATGTAGGACTGCTTGCACACTTGAGCTTCAAAAGCCTAGAAAACTCTTAAAATGGAACTTCAAGGAATGTTTAATAGAGGTAGTAGAGGAAGGAAATGTGAGTGAAGTCAGTGTGTTAGTGAAAGGTTGGAGAGGGTTTTATAGGTGAGAGGTGGAAGATTCATAGGTTGAGGGGAAGGTGGAGAGTTAATGTTGGAGTGTTGGTGGGAAGTGGGAAGATGTAAAGGTGGGAAAGTAGAAAGGTGGAAAAGAGGGAAATATGGGGAAGTGGGAATGTTGGGTAGTAGAGAGACAAAAAGGGAATGGAAAATGGTGAAAAGGGGGAACTAAGGGAATGTTTATGGAATAGGGCGGCCTATCTAGTATTTAGGATTCGGTGGGTCCGCTCTTTAATTTCTATTTTGTGACAAATTCATGCCTTGACCAGTGCCACATCGGTGGTTCCCTGAAGCACACCGGCGTTCCGCCGCTTTACTTTTCCTCTACCGGGTATTTGTGCCCAGTTCTCTGTTTATCAGTCAGCGACCCACAGGCGGTTCATGAACTGAATCGGCGATTTGCCAGTAACCCGCCGCTTAGGTTCCAAAGCTTCAGGTACTCTATGTTACATCGGCAACACACCAGCGGTCAACGGTTTTGCTTCGATAGTTCACCAATGGGTTCGCCGGTCATTTGATTCCAGCCCCAGCCTTTTGTGTTGCATTCATCTTGAAATGGCGATTTTTGCTTCTGGATCGGTGACTCGCTGGCTCAGCGTCGTTCCTCTCTATATGGTTTGTTTCGTTCTTTGTTCCTCACTTCATAGCTCCTATGAAAACAAAAATAACAAAGACATAAAACAATTCACTAAACACTTGGATTGCCTCCCAAAAAGTACCTTAGTTAATGTCGTGGCACGATGTAGATCTCCTTCAACACCTCTTTTCTGACATATCATCATCCGAATCCATCTCCTTTAGCTCCAATCCCTTTTCCTCCTCATTTTTCAACACTCCTATTACCTTGCATTCGGGGGGCTTTTAGCTGATGGACATACCTTGAAGGTGACTTCCTCACTTCCAACTCTGAATTTTAGCTCTCCAAGCTCCACATCTACCATAGCTCTCCCGTAGCTAACAACGGTCTTCCCAAGATAATGGGTACCTCCACATCCATTTTTCAATCAAGGATAACAAAATCAGTAGGTAGGATAAACTTATCCACTCTTATCAACACATCCTCTAACACCCCATCGACTTTTTTATGGACCTATCCGCCATGAGAACCTTATCGACGTAGGCTTTGTGCTTCTGAGTCCCAATTTCTTGAAAATTAGCAGGGGAATTAAATTTATGTTGGCACCCAGACACATAGAGCTTTTTTAAATACACATATCCCAATTGTACATGGGATTGTGAAAGCTCCCGGGTCTTCCCGCTTGGGGGCAAGGTTACTCATCATCATTGCACTACAATGGTGCATTTTCTGCCACGCTACCTGCATCAACCCGCTTTTTCTTCTTCAGCAATTCTTTCATAAACTTGCATAACCTAGCATTTGGAGAAGAGCATCTACTAACGGTATATTAATGGACAACTTGCTAAACATTTCAATGAATTTTCTGAACTGGTCATCCTTCTTTTTCTTGGCCAGCCATTGTGGATAAGGAGGTGAGACTCTTGCTTCAACTTTGTCATCAATTGGGGCCTTCATGCCCGCCTCATCATTATCAGCCTGTGAGAGGATTTCATCATACTTCCCCCCTCCTTCCTCTTCAATCTTTTCCTCATTCCTTGGAGTCTTTGGCATTTTGTCGAATTCATATTCCTCATATGATTTTGGGTCATTAACCTCTTTGGGCTTAACTGGTGCATCTCCAATCATGTTGCCACTCCTAGTGACAATAGCCATGCATTTACTATATTTCTTTGGATTAGGCATTTTGTCACTAGGAAGTGTTCCCTTCATCTGAGGGTTCATTTGAGCCGACAAGTGATTCATTTGATCCTCCAAATGCTTGATGGAGGATGAATGTGAACTCACTGTTTGGACAAGGTTAGACACCTTCCCTCTTAACTCTTTGACCCCGCTCTCAGTTGACTCTACCTTTTTTAGAACACTAGATAACATTTATTCAATTTTTGAACTATCCACATCACTCACACCCGACTGACTGTGGGAGTTCCCAACTTTTGGAGGGGGAACATACGAGTTCAAACTCTTGTGATAGAAATCACCCTCTTGATTTGTCTCCTTATTATTACCCCATCTTTCATTTCTTTCGGGCCACCCCTGCGACTCACGATTTCTCTAGCCTATATTATCATCCCTTGGGTGCAACAGGCCTTGATTTTCTCCATGGAATCAAAGGGCGAGGACCTCCCATTTAGTTGCCCAGGTATTGACATTCTTCTTCATATCTTGGCGATGATGATTCTCTATCATATTGCAGGGGACCTTGCATTCCCACAACATATACCACCTTGGGCCCTGCTTCTATTACATGTTTTGTCATCAATTCCAGTTGTTTCATCATCTTGGAAAGATTCTCCTCTTGCTTTTCATCCCTTTTTCGCAATTCAGCTGCTAAGGCACTTGAGCTGATCTCATGGGTAGAAACATGTGCTTCTCATGTGTGCCAAGCCCTATTGGTCTTTGTTATTCTGTCTAGAAGGGCTTTGGCCGACCTATATGTTTGATCCATGATAGAACCACCAGCTAGGTTGTTGGCCACAGACTTGTTGATGGAATCAAGGGCGCTATAGAAGCTTTTGAGAAGCACTCCATCAGGCAGTCCATGATTTGGTCAAAGAGAAACCTTCTTTCTGAACCTTAACCATGCCTTATGCAAAGGCTCTCCCAGTTCTTGCTTGAAATTTGTGATGTTGTCCCTCAGCTGCAGCATCTTTGATAGAGGAAGAAAATGATCCAAGAAAGCCTCGGTTAACTATTTTCATGATGTAATACAACTCGGAGGGAGTTCCTCCAGCCACATTATTGCCTCCCCGCCAGTGAGAAAGGAAAGAGTCTCAACCTGATTGACTCTTGACTAATATTTGTAATATTGAAGGGCTAGCATATCTCCAAGAAGATTCTCAAATGCCGATTTGCATCCTCACTTGGTTTACCACTGAGGAGTCCCTTCATTTGCAACAAATGCAATATGGTGCTTGTGACATGAAATATCACATTGCCTACCGTCAGTGGTAGGCGAATGGCTCCCGATATTTCTGACATCATCAGATTATCCTCATCGTGCTCCATATTACCTTCCATTGAGCTATCCCCTACTTGGGAGTGATGACTCATGTTGTTGTAAGATCCTAACAAGCACAATAAACTCACGTCAAGTAGCTACGATGCAAAACTATTTTAACTTAACAATCAACACAAGAATATCAAGCGCTAGTCCTCGGCAATGGTTTCATTTTTGATAACTTCCAAAATATATCCTTATGAGAATAATATACACGGTTGAAATATCAAAACAAGTAACCCCACGAGTTTCAGGATTGAATCCCACAAGGACTAGTGAATGATAGTTACAAGTGTCGCTTGAGAAATTGAATTTATCTTGCACTACATAGAGTTAACATAAAAATAAATAAATAGGGGGAATTGAAATTTTCCGTGAATTGTATTTGGTAACTTAGTGGAATAGAATAGCAAGATCAGTAAAGTTGTCAAAAAGAGTGTGAAAGACTAGAGGTGTGGTGCAGATGATATACTAAGTGCAGATGATATACTAACTAGATCAGGACATGCTAGGTCATTTTATAAGTTCAACAAGTATAAATAATCTCGGGAAGTGGGTAATTACAGCTTTTCATCCTTATAACTACCTCTTACCAGAGTTTTGTCAAACCTCTAGCCATGATTTAGCTCAACCCAATTAGATTTGGATTAGCAACTGCACTAATTTCTAGCTATTAGCTACTAATGAGGAGTAAGACTGCAATTTTTTCTATTTCTAGCCTAATTTCACAATCTCTCATCCAGACCCACTATTAGATTCTCTTTCAATACTTAATTATTCTTTTACAAGCAACAATCAAGCAAGAATAAATAGACCCATATCATAATCAATGGATCTTCTTTTATAGTTGAAGAGAATCTAACAGATTTATACTTATTTAAATAATATAAAGATGACTCTAGCTAAACCCACTCTAATTAAGTATTCATCATCACACACCTCTAGTTAATGATTTAGCTACTCATGATTAAGAAATTGAAAAGAACATTCATCAATAACTTCATTGAATTTAATAGAAAGAGTATTAAAATCAAATTCACAAAATAGTCTCCAAAAATGGCTGAAACTTACTATTACAAAGAAGAAGTAGAGAAGAGAACTTTTTTCAAAGTTTACCAATAAAAAATCTCCCTATCTTTGCTAACAGAATGTTCTAAAGATGAAAAGGGAAACAATGATGTGATATGATCTTCTCTCTGTCTCTCTGTCTCTCTCTCTCTCCCCTAGTACATAGTACATTTTCTGCTATTTATATCCTGAAAAGTAAGGCACCTTTTATCTCATTCTCTATGCTGAACAATTATACCCCTGAGCATCATTCTGGAATTGACAGAGACACCGACGGTTCGCTGGTCACAATTCATGAACCGCCGGGTGTCTTATATGAGACATCACTAAACTTCAGTGCGCATCGGTGGTTCATTCAGCGTTTAGCCGATACCAATCCATGAACCGCCGGATCTTTATCCTTCTTTCCAAAAAATGAGGTGTCTTTCGGTGACTGGAGCAGCGAGTCAGCGTTGGCAACTCGGGATTCGCCGATGGAATTTTCCCACAGGGCAGTGATAATCAGCCTTTGGCCAGCGTTTCGCCGGTTTTCATCGGTGGATCGCTGATTTGCTCTAACTTCCTTCTTTTTTCTCCATGTTTTCTCTTTTCTACACATTTAGGCATCTGCACATAACAAAAGCAATATAGGGCATAAAATCCATATAATCAACACAAAAACTAAGCAAAAACTGAAGTTTAAGAGCCTAATGAGTTGGTAAATTACAAACTCATCAACAATGTGGAGGTGAAAGATGGCCTCTCTTAGAAGAAGTCCCAGTTTAGATCCTAGACCGTCAAGTTTGTAAGCAGAGAAACAAGGAGGTCGCTTCACTAAAGGTTTTATGGAGGAAGAATCTAGTTAAGGGAGCCACATGGAAAGCAGAGGCAGACATGATGGCTAAATATCCTCATGTATTCCCTTCTAGTTTAGTTTTAGCATCATGTATTAAATTCTCCTTAGTATGTTATTCAGTTCCATACTCATCAACTCTATTTATGTTCTAAATATACATTCTAGTTGCATCAACTTAGTTGGTGTGCCTATTCAGTTTGGAGTCAGTTACTCCTTCAGAAATTAGTTTATAGTTTTTAGTATGGGGATTGTAGGTCTTTCCCCTGTCTTCCAGTAGTTTTAGCCTTCATTTGAGGATGAATGATCCCAAGGAGGAGATATTGTAATACCCCAAAAACTTTCTAGACCAAATTCAGACTTAGCAAGAAGAACTAGAAAATTTTGTCTCAGAATGACCCAGACAACGAGTCGTTGTCAACAGTAATGGCTCGTTGTCTGAGTCATTGTCAGCCCTACCGATTTCATCTCGAGGACCAATGAGGCATGGGACGACCAGTTGGAAGGTGTAACGAGTTGTCCTATCACCCATGAGTCGTAGTTCCCTTTTGTGGTCCATTTACAGTGAGCTTAGATTTTGGTCCCAGGACCAATGACTGGTCCCAACGAGCTGTGCTATCTGATCTTGGGCAAATTTATATGCCCAAGTGATACTCAAAAGTGTCATTTTAGCCTTGTTTATCTATCAATGTGTATACATTCTCATGTAATTGGTAATAAAATGTGAATTTATACTAACCAACATGATTAGCATTGTTTTACAGGTAAAATGTAATTTTGGGAAGCTTAAATGCATGTTGGAAGAGATCGGGGTTGAACTCAGAAGTGAGCACGGGACAAGACATTGGAAAGCACAAAATAAAGGGGCTCCGCGATGGAGCCGTGTCACGCTGCCATCGCGGAGGCCTTCTGCCTGGATGGAAATTTTCAGCCAAATTCCAGTGTGGGTTCGCGATGGGTCCATGGCACGGTGGCTTGGCTCCGTGTTGCACGCCGTGCCACGTTGGGATTTATTGGCTGGACCCCCGGTTCCAGTGAAGGTCCGCGTCCGTAGCGTGTCACGGAGGCAATGCTCCGCGATGCACTCCATGACACACTACTCGTTATTCCGAGACAAATTCCCACTAGTATAAATAGAACACGTAGGTTCATTTTTTCAATATTCTGACTTGGTGGAGCAAGAACGTGGGTTACAGGCAGTTAAGGGGACGAAATGATCAGGGTTTTTCTCTCTTTCCTTCTCCTTGTATTCAATTGCTTGTATGTTTAACACTCATTTAACGATGTTTAATCCACAAATGAGTGGCTAATTCATCTTCTTGCCGAGGTTATGAACAATTATAGTGAAATGTAATTGTTGATCATATTGGTTTTTCATCTTTTCTTCCATGGTTGTTCTATTAATTCTTGTTCTTACTGCATTAATGTGTGGCCTACGTTAATGTATATCTAAAAAGTCTGGTTTCACTCGAGAGAGCAAGAAATTGGAAAGTTGTGAATTAATAGGATATGATCTTTTCTTGGTTTGGGGAAATTGAGAATTGATTTACTTTCAGGATAGAAATATACTTGAAAGTCGTATTAGTCAATTTAGGAACTGGGTTTGTATGGCTAGAACAGGAATTGCATTTAATCACAGAAATGTAGGTGGATGGTTCATGATTCTTAAGTGGAGTTAAATACGAGAGTTTTAATCCCTTGGCAATAGTTCTTGGCTAGCAACCGGAGGAAAAGACTAACCAAATTATGTCGATAATTAATTTCATTACATGTTCGTTTAGCCTCAGCATGCTCTCATTCATAGTTCAGACTCACATTAGATAATTGTTTTAGCTTTAGCATAAAAATTATAAAACAAAATATCAAACTCTTGGTTACACTGTTGTCTGCATTTTTAGAATTGAAACATAGCACACTTGAGCAGATTGCACTTCATCCCAGTCCCTGTGGGATCGATACTTGGCTTACTTAAGCCACTTTACTACTTGTTCGACCACGTGCACTTGCGTGTAGTTATATACCCATATAACAAACAACCGAACAGTATCGACCAACGACTTGTTAGGTGACCCATTGGATCCCTATGGGCAGTTGTTCAGATTTCTCTCAGGGACATTTTTGTAACTTCTCATATTTTTATCCCTAAACTACGTCATTTTGGGTACATTTAGGAGGGAATTAAAGGGGTTGATTGACTTAATCCCTCTCATCCTCTCTAAATTATCGATTTCAGAACGTAGAAATTCCAGGAAGACATCTTAGAGCTAAGCTAGAGCTTGCATTCATCTTGTAGATTTCTCAAGATTTTTCTCAGGAATTCTACTCCAGGTATGTGGGAATTCAATGAGGGAATCGCTCTTCCCTTGTTCCTCGAAACCCCCCCTGTAATTTGTTATTAGTTCTAGCCCTGGAAATCAAAATTGGGTTATCTTTCAGTCAGGTTATGAATATTTCTTTTAGATTGAAGTTCTAATGAATTCTTGCAATAATCGCCCTACTTATTAAGCATGTTCTTATTCTCTTCATGAAATATTGTCTTAGCCTTAGTTCTATGAACACAATAAACTAGGTCTTGAATAATTGTCTAGATACAAATGTTGCTCGACTCTTTTGCTTCTTGAAATTCCATGTTATTACCATCATATGAGTTATTAGTCAGTTTGAATGCTAGTTCAGTCTCAGACAGTAATTTGTCCTTCAGTATCTTTATAAAAGTCAGCTGATTAGTCTGATGATAGTTAATTCTTTAGGAGTTCAGTAATACTCCCTAGTTTCAGTTATTATGTTATTCTTTAGACGGTTATGACACTTTCAGATAAGCAGCTCTATCCAGTCTTAGAACAATCAGTTATCAGTTATCAAGTGGTTCTATAGAAGGCTACACGCTTTAAAATAAAACAGCTCTTGCAGTCTTAGAACACTAGTTTCAAGTTATCAAGTCCTTTAGCCTCTTAGGGTACTTCCAGATAAGAACTTCTGACTTAAGTCTTGGAATATCAGTTTTGAGTTATCATCCTAGGAGTCATAGTTAGGAGTTTCAGTGGGAGTATGACGTAGCACCGAGTGGGCCAGGATTCAGCACACCTAGGTTTGCGGAACTACGTTGCTGTCGTAGGTTTTAGCTCGAATGGGCAGCAAACAATGATCACCTAGTTCAGCTACTATACCTTGTCAAGGTGTAGTGGGCCTTCACCGGGAGGAGGGGGTATACATTGGACTCCATGTTTAGCTCATGTAGTTACATATCGATTATAGTTGCTCCTACAGTATTAGTATAGTACCTCTTGTTAGTAAAACTAAGTTTCAGTTTCAGTTCAGTTCAGTTATTCAAATTTCAGAACATGCTTATAACCATCAGTCAGTGCTTTTATTTACATTATTACAACTATATCTTCAGTACTCATCAGTTAATAGTTGGTCATTTCAGGTCACCTCAGCACAGTTATGTATTCTTAATATTTTACTTACATCTTGCATAATTAGTACAATCAAAGTACTGATGCATACTTCCATGTTGTATTGTATGATGATACATGTTCAGGTTCTCAGCCACAACAGCATTAGTAGATCCCTGTAGAAAATTTAAGCAACTCTATATTGGTGAATCCTCATTGTTCGAGGACAACAGTTTAGTTTCTTTCAGTTTATGCTTTAGACTTTATAGTTAGCTGGGGGCTTTTCCCAGCAACTCGCTAGTTAGTAGTTGCCTTGCAGACATAGTAGTGCTCAGCTTGTTTTGCTCTATTCGTACAAGTTACCAATTTTTTATCAAACGTTCATTATTTTAGAAATCAGATATTTTAGTGTTGTTTTCAGTCTCTGCTATGATTATTTAGTTTACCAGTGTGATGTTAAATCATAGGTTAGCTTGGGGTCACTTGTGGCACTAAGTACTGTGTCATGTCCAAAGTGCAGACTCGGGTTGTGACACCCTAAGGTGAGTTTCTTGATCCCTTTCCCCTTTAATGGTTATTGTCAATTACAGAAATCTTAGGGGACCTTTTAAAGGTGGAATTCTACGTTTAGAAACTCTATGTTGATAAACTAGGGTTGGATCATGGGGAGTAATGGGATAATCAAATTAAAGGGTTATGGGTTATAATCGCTTCCCGAGGACTATGTTGCTAACAATTATGGGTTAGATGAGGATGGAGACCTAGAACTAGGTTGAATGGAAGGGTTTTACTGTTAAAATTCCCCCAAAAGGGAGGGTTTGATCTAATTAGACTCATATTTTAAGAGTAAGTAATGAATTACTCTGAATTGTGTAGATTTTGAACGTTTCGGTTCTTTGAGGAAGGGCAAGGCTCCCGTAGAGTAGCTGAATTTCTATCTTGGAATATCGAGGTAGGTTATGGTTAGAGGGATAGACCCTGTATAATGACTTGTATGCATGTGTGATAATGGTATGTGATTGGTCTTCAGACATTATTTGACATGAAATTGTTTATTTGAATAAATAGTGGAGATCATGTTAATATGAGATAATTATGAACTGTTGTGAAAATTTATTGAAATTGTGAAGTGAAACTCTGTTTAGAAGCTGTAATGTGAATCGATGAATTGTACTTGTGCAAGTGATGGAGTGGAAAGTAGAATCCTACATGTTGAAACATATATATACACACACACACACACACACATATATATATATATATATATGTGTGTGTGTGTGTGTGTCATAACCCGAGTTTACACCCTAGCCATAACACGGGACAAGGAACCCCGAGAGGCTCTAAGTCTACCCATGGAATAATCATAGCATAACACTTAACAATAAAAACATCTAACAAAAACATAACTGAGTGAAAGCTAACTGTAAGAGTCAAATTTAAAGATATAATCTGACAAAGCTCTGATACATAGACTGAATCTATTTACACATGTCTGAAAGCCTCTACTAACTGATGAGTTGCTGGGAAAGGTCCCCAGCTAACTCCTAAAGTCTGAGAAACTGAAATTTAACTAAAATAAGAAACATAAATCTCGTCCTCGAGAGATGAGGACTTACACAATCCGCTGGGATGGAAAAGGAGCGCGTCTAACCACGAGGCTGAGTCTGGACACCTGAATCTATATCATAAAACGTTATAGCACATAAAGTATGTGATCAGTACTTGGAATATACGGAGCATGCAGGAGACGTAAATAAACTAAAACATATAAGTATACAAGAAGGAAATAAACTGAGTACATCGACATATAGCTGAATTAGAATGCAACAACCCTTCTGATTTACATACACATATCAACATGAAACTTTTATTTGGAACTCATATTCTGAAGCATCATCAAACTAATGCATAAGGGTCATGTACTGAACATAGAATGAAAGCTGAAGCTGAAAATGATATCATACACTGTACTGGCTATCTACTGCTAACTAAGACTACATTCTCCTATATCTGATTTAAACTCAAGTCTAAACTATACAGAACTGAGCCAAACTGATAACATGAACTAAGGGAGTCATTCTCTACTATGGAGAGTCCCCAACTGACTAAGGGAACCATTCTCATCTATTTAGAGTCCCAATCTATACTAAAGGAAACATTCTCAACTATGGAGAGTCCCAACTGAACTAAGGGAAACATTCTCAGCTATGGAGAGTCCCAACTGAACTTAGGGAAACATTCTCAGCTATGGAGAGTGCCAACTGAACTAAGGGTAACAATCTCAGCTATGGAGAGTCCCAACTGAACTGAGGGTAACATTCTTAGCTATGGAGAGTCCCAACTGAACTAAGGGAAACATTCTTAGCTATGAGAGTCCCAACTGAACTAAGGGAAATATTCTCGGCTATGGGGAGTCCCAACTGAAATAAGGGAAACATTCTCAGCTATGGAAAGTCCCTGGCTATACTAGAACATGAAGAATACTGATCTGACATAGTTCTTCTGGCCTAAGCTACTACATCTAATCAGAGACATGAGCATTTATTGACTTCATCTTGCATTCATTTAGAATTGATTAAGGCTACTTTCTACTAACAACAAGCCCAAAAGTCAAAAGGATTATTCTCATGTTTTATCATCATAACTCATATCAACATGGTACCAAATCATCATTTAGTCCACACATTTTACAATTATGAAACATCTATAGGTTCCGATCATACTTTACACACATCCACGATATTCAAATCCCGAGTTCATAACATATGACTTATATCGTAGATTTATGTAGGATCCCTAGGTAAAATTCATACTTTAACATGCATACATTGATAGGATCCATAGGTTCATCTGATACCCAAAACATTCACTTTGAAATCATAGTGAAAACATATACATACTTTACATTGATGAAGCCCATAAGTTATAATCGCATCTCAATATATCTATTAAATCATATATTCTAGTTTTAAAGAGAATTCATACGATCTTCACATACTTTAGATTTGGATACAAGTTCATGACCTTTGAATGTGAATGATAACGAAATCCCATTTGAAGTTCTAGGGTACTCATGGTGGAAATTTTATAATCATGTATTTCCCATATTAAGTACAAAATTCGAGATATTAAAAATAATCTCATAAGCATACATTACTGTTAATCATAATGGGTCTTGGAATTCATAGAAGGCATAAAATAAATAATCCATAAATCAAAATTCTAAACCATGCTTTTCTAGAACAAGATATTTGGGTTTTAAATAAAAAGTTTGGGGCACAAGGAACGAAGGATGTCCTTGTTGAAAAAACACATACCTGATTCAAAGAAATTCCCACTTGAACTTAACCCCTGAAGCCTTGAAGAAATCCTAGTTGAATCCTTAGTCTAGAGAGAAAGGAGAAAGAAGAGTTTGAAAGAATATTTTTGACGGAGTGAGGGATTAGACTAGGAAAATCCTTTAAAAACATCCCTCCTAATACCCAAAACGACACCATCTAGGAACTGCAAGCATAGGACTTTACCAAAATGCCCTTGGGAATAAGCTTTAAAATCTGCTCGTCGGTGACCATGACTCTCACCACGAGTTGTTGGTCCTTACCACGACTCGTGGTGACCATCTGTTGCCACTGGAGAAGTGATTTCTCAATTTCTTCTTCCTCAACCAACGACTAACAGGATGAATCTTTACTTCATCCAACGACTCATCATCACCTCCTGTCGTCACCACATGTCCATCCTTAAATTTCCTTCCAATGACCGACACGACGGATCATTGCTCCTTTCAACGGCTCATTGTCTCCATCTGTTGTTACTGACCCAGAACCCTGAACTCCAACTAACGACTCTTCATAAAGACTCGTTACAGCAACCAACGAGTCTTCACCTAAGTCGTCACCTCTAAGAAGTCTGGTCTGCCTGTCACCATGGTTACAACTAACGAGTCGTCGTTTCCCACGATGACTCGTGCTATCCTCTCGTGGAGTGAAATCCTCTTGCATTATTTCTAAAAACCCTTCCCACAGCTCCATCTAATGGTCGTGGGAGCGAACAACAACTCGTTGGACAAGTCGTTTTGTGGCAAAATTCCATCTATTTTTTCTGTTGAACTCCATCTAACTCTAGGGTCTAATCTTAGGAACTTTTGGGGTGTTATAATATCTCCCCCTTGGGAACATTCATCCTCGAATGTTGGCTAAACATATAAAAAGGATAGGGATGGAACTGAAATCCCAAAATTAATCAATTATTAGCTTAAACCAATGCAGTATCTGACTCCGGCTGATCTTATACATCTAAATTGAACATCTGAATCATACATGAATGCTAACGCATAAGAGGGACTGAAAGACATGAAACTAACATGGAACTAGATAGAACACTAAAAAGTATTCTTTGCCTCTAACTGGCACTAAGATGATATGGACTGAGCCTTCATTCTCAAATCGCTTTCTGTTATGAGGTTAGAATTCATGATATCTGGTCTAACTAAAAATAAAGGACTCATGAGCACGAACCATTCATGACATCTATAATTGAGCACACACATGAGTTAACCTTATTCTACCGAGCTACTAAACCAACTTCTAATGACTGAGTTCGAGCTAATCCCATTAGAAGACATGATTTAACACACATCGCTGATTCAAAACATGAAGTTGAGCCTTAAGGATTTGTAGAGTAAGACTAGCATCGCTGTCTGAAGTGGTTATCTAGAAATTCTGGAAATCGCACATAGGGATGAGTAAAACTTAATTTCAACTAAAATACAAGAGAGGTTATCTGAACCTGAAGAGATTGACATACCACTACTATTAGGGTTGGAACTCCCATCCCCACTAAGATACTGAAGACCTGACTTGTCTCGCGTACTTGCCATCTCCCCCTTAGCTTAAAGCCATTATTCTAAGGCTCCTGAATCCTTCTCAATGTCGAGGCTAAATCACTAACTCTTAGTTTCTCTTTCACCTCTAACGTTCACTACAAACCTTATCCTCGCAACTATTCATATCACATATCGACAATCTCTTCCCAACAACATCATAGAGCTTTTTATTAAATACCAGGGTTCTAGGGCTAGCAACATGAAAAGAGTAACACAAAATTCACAACATACTTGTGACTACTAGTGGTGACTTACCTTTATCCTGGTGTGCTGCTACGACATAGGAGCAGTTTTGATGTTGTCCACCACCCACGCTAGAAGATGCACCCTGCTAAAATGGATGAGCTATCGGAGCTATTAAAGAGGTGGCCAAGGCTCTACTCTCGCCTCGCTTAGCCGCTGCACAATCCCGGTGCTTATGGCCCAACTAGCCGCACCAAAAACAAGTTGTCGAGCCAGCCATGCATTCTCCCAAATGGTGCTTCCTGTAGCTGGTACACAACGGATATGTAATCTCCCTTACCCTGGGTTTGTACGAAGCACTGACTGTCAAAAGTGCTAGGGCTGATGATTTCTGCTGGGAGTGTGAGTGGTATCCACCACCCGTCCTCTGCGGGGAAAACTCTGAATCTCCTACCTTGGCCCTCTTGGCCTGTCTCTCTTTTTCTTTCACCTGCTTCGCCTCTATTTGTTGAGTAAATATCACCAAACGTGGAAAGTCTATATCCTTGAGCAACATAGTGATGCTACATTCTTTGATCAAGGGTCTGACACTCTATTCACGAACCTGCTTACGCGAGCCCTCTGGTCGGCTACCATCTTCGATGCATACTTGGTCAACCGGGTAAATTCCAAAGCATAATCCTGAACATTCATGTTGTTCCTTATCAAGTTGATGAACTCTATTGCCTTTAGCTCTCTCAACTCCCTAGGGAAAACCCGTCTAGGAACACAGTCATAAATTCATCCCAACCTACGGGGGCTTCTGTACCTCCCCGACTATCTCTCTACTGGCAAAACCATATATAAGTGACTCCTTTCAGCTGGTAGGAGGCTAAGTCTGCTCTCTCAATTCCCATCACCCCCATGATTTGGGTGATCTTCTGGATCTCTTCCAAGAACTTATAGGGTCCTCGTCTACCTTTAACCCCAAGAATTTGGGTGGATTCATTCTGAGGAAGTCTCTTACCTTTGCTGTCACTACATTTCCATTCTGGGGAGTACGAGCCAGCGCTTGCTGATTAATCTAGACGGTCATGGCCTACGCCATCATATTAAGGGTTGCCCGGAACTCAGCATGAGTAACATGATCATCCATCGGGTTCGCTGGGGCTAGTGGTGCTTGCTGGCACCCCCCACCATTTCTTCTTCCCTTTGCTCATTTAGGAGGCATTATCTGCAAGTGCGTAAAGCACGAGTCAAGGGAGGAACTGTTAGATTTTCATATTCTATGCATGATAGGAATCATGAAGAAAAGGGAACATTCCTAAATGTTCCGTAGCCTCTTCGTCATAAGTGTGGAACGCTTGACACCCATGAAGAAGACTCTACTTAACGCGACATTCAGACACCCTAGGACACTATAAACCTTTACTCTGATACCAAGTTTGTCATGATCCGAGTTTACACCCAAGCCATAACACGGGACAAGGAACCCCGAGAGGCTCCAAGTCGACCCATGGCATAATCATAGCATAACACTTAACAATACAAATAGCTAATAGAAACATAACTATGCAGAAGCTAACTGTAAGATCAAATTTAAAACTCAAAAGACATATTCTAACAAAGCTCTAATACATAGACTGAATCTGCTTACACATGTATGAAAGCCTCTACTAACTAATGAGTTGTTGGGATAGGTCCCCAGCTAACTCCTAAAGTCTAAAAAAAATTAAATATAACTAAAATAAGAAACATATCTCTTCCTAGAGAGATGATGACTCACACAATCCGCTGGGATGGAAAAGGAGCATCTCTAACTGAAGCGCTAAGTCTGGACACTTGAATCTATATCCTGAAATAATATAGCACATAAAGTATATGGTCAGTACTTGGAATGTGCTGAGCATGTGGGAAACATAAGTAAACTAAAACATATAAGTATACAAAATGGAAATAAACTGGGTACATTGACATATAACTGAATTAGAATGCAACAACCTTTTTTGAGCTACATACACATTACGACATAAAACTTTTACTAGGAACGCATATTATGGATCATCATCAAACTCAGGCATAAGGGTCATGTATTGAACGTATAATGAAAGCTGACGCTGAGACTGATATCATACACCGTACTGGCTATCTGCTTCTAACTGAGACTGCATTCTGTTATATCTGATTTAAACAGAATTTTGAAATGTACTGAGCCAAAGTAATAACATGACTAAGGGAGTCATTTTCTGCTATGGAGAGTCCTCAACTGACTAAAGGAACCACTCTCAGCTATTAAGAGTCCCAATCTGTTCTAAGGGAAACATTCTCAACTATGGAGAGATTCAACTAAACTAAGGGAAACATTCTCAGCTATGGAGAGTCCCAACTGAACTAAGTGAAATGTTCTCAGCTATGGATAGTCCCAACTTAACTAAGGGAAACATTTTCATCTATGGAGAGTCTCAACTGAACTAAGAAAAACATTCTCAGCTATGGAGAGTCACAATTGAACTAAGGGAAACATTCTCAGTTATGGAGAGTCCTTACTGAACTAAGGAAAACATTTTAAGCTATGGAGAGTCCGTAAATGTACTAGAACATGAAGAATACTGATCTGACATAGTTCATTTGGTCTAAGATGCTACTTCTAATTAGAGAAATGAGTATTTACTTATTTCATCATACTACATTCATTTAGAATTTATTAGGGCTACTTTCTACTACAACAAGACCAAGTCTGAAGGATCATTCTCATGCTTTATCATCATAATTCATATCATCATGGTACCAAATCATCATTTAATCCACACATTTTACATTTATGAAACATCTATAGGTTTAGATCATACTTTACACACATCCTCGACATTCAAATCTCGAGTTCATAACATATGACACATATCTTAGATTTATGTAGGATCCCTAGGTCAAATTAATACTTTAACATGTATACGTTGATTCATATATTCTAGATTTATGGAAAACCCATATAATCAACTAATGCCTAGAACATGTACAATGAGATCATGGTGGAAGAATATGAATATTTTATTAAAACCCCATTTCGAAATTTACTCTAATTCATGATGAAAATTCGATAATCATGCTATTACCATTGGTTCATCTTGTACCCAAAACATTCACATCGAAATCATAGTGAAAACATATACATACTTCACATTGATCAAGCCCATAAGATATAATTGCATCTCAACAAATCTATTTAAATCATATCTTCTATTTTTTAAGAGAATTCATACAATCTTAATATACTTTAAACATGGATACAAGTTCATGACCTGAGCATGGGAATAATAACGAAATCCCATTCGAAGTTCTAGGCTATCTCATGGTTGAAATTCTATAATCATGCATTTCCCATATTAAGTACATAATTTGAGATATTAAAAATAATCCCATAAGCATACATGACTGTTAATCATAATGGGTCTTACAATTCAAAGAAGGCATAGAAGAAATCATCCATAAATCAAAACCCTAAACCCCATGCTTTTCTAGAACAAGAGATTTGAGTTTTAAATAAAAAGTTTGGGGCACAAGGATGGAAGTTGTCCTTGTTGAAAACCCAAATACTTGATTCAAAACAATTACCACTTGAACTTAACCTTTGAAGCCTCGAAGAAATACTAGTTGAATCCTTAGTCTTGAGAGAGAGGAGGAAGAAGAGTTTGGGAGGATATTTTTTGAGGGAGTGAGGGATTAGACTAGGAAAATTCTTTAAAAACGTCCCTCTTGATACCCAAAATGACACCATCTGGGAACTGGAAGCATAGGACTTTACCAAAATACCCCTGGGAAGAAGTTTTAAAATCTGCCCGTCAGTGACCACGACTGTCACCACGAGTCGTTGGTCCTCACCACAACTCATGGTGACCATCCGTTGCCATTGGAGAAGTGATTTTTCAGTTTCTTCTTCCTCAACAAATGACCAACAGGACAATTCGTTACTTCCTCCAACGACTTGTCATCACCTCTGGTCCATCCTTTAATTTCATTCCAATGACCAACACGAAGGGTCGTTGCTCTTTCAAATGACTCATTGTCTCTGTCCGTTGTTACCGACCCAGAACCCTGAACTCCAACTAATGACTCTTCATGATGACCCATTACAGTAACTAACGAGTTGTCACTTGACTCGTCACCTCTGAGAAGTCTAGTCTACCTGCTCACCACGGATACAACTAACCAGTCGATGTTTCCCATGATGACTCGTGCTATCCTCTCGTGGTATTATTTATGAAAACCCTTTCCATGGCTCCCTCTAACGGGTCATCAGAGCGACCAACGACTCGTTTGACGAGTCGTTCTAAGGCAAAATTCCTATTGGTTTTTCTGCTGAACTCCATCTAACTCTAGGGTCTAATCTTAGGAACTTCTGTATTTTGTAGATTTTGAACCTTTCGATGCTTTGAGAAATGGCAAGGCTCCTGTAGAGTATCTGAATTTCTATCTTGGAATATCGAGGTAGGTTATGATTAGAGGGTTAGACCTTGTATAATGACTTGTATGCATGTGTGATAATGGTATGTGATTGGTCTTCAAACATTATTTGATATGAAATTGTTTATTTGAATAAATAGTGGAGATCATGTTAATATGAGATAATTATGAATTGTTGTAAAAATTTGTGGAATTGTGAAGTGAAACTCTGTTAAGAAGCTATAATGTGAATCAATGAATTGTACTTGTGCAAGTGATGGAGTGGAAAGTAGACTCCTACGTGTTGAAACACACACACACACACACACATATATATGTATATATATATATATGTGTATCTATATATATGTATGTATATGTGGGGGGTGTTGTAACTGGTTACATTCCATGATGAAAAATGATTTGAATGGTAAAAGTATCCTGAGGTGAGTTGCTCATGTCCAAGGGGAGCATTCGAGCGAGCGATATAGTTGAGTGGCTCATGTCCGAAGGGAGCATACAGACGAGCATATGAGTGGTAGAGGGTACTATACTGGTACAATACATGTATTTCTAGTGTCCTATTAGGTTATGACTAGAAGGGAAAAACTAAGACCCTTTAGCATATGTATACATGAGTGTTTATCGGAATATGGCAGAGGCGTGTGCCCTTCATGTCACAATTTGTGTCTTTGTTTATATTAGTTTGTATTCATATGTAAGACTAAATGAAGTATGTACTAAGTAGTTGTGGAAATTATGGATTTTGTTTATTTATTTTGAAATGAAGGACATTAACTTGATTGTAAGTGTAACATGGTCATGATGTTGGTAAGTGGATTTTGCTTGTGATTACCTATTGTGTTTGTAAGTGATAAATATTTGTGGTTGTTGTTGCTCAGACTGTGCAATATGTGACTTGATCTATAGAGTATGTGAATCATTGACTCTGATGAACTGATGAATTGATAAAGGTGCAGCTAAGTTGAGTTACTGTCTAAGGTAGTACCGTTGTAGTGAAACTTCTTCCACTGTTGCGAGACTGCTGCAGCAAAAGGCCCAATCCAGTGAGCAGGCTGGATGTCACATGGGTGGAGCTAGTGTACTTGAAATAGTTTTTGTACTTCTGTGAAATGCTAAAGACTTGTTTTATATCATTGTTTGTATATTTACGCGTTATTATGTAAGGTCGGCCGATGATGCCTACCAGTATCATGTAACGTATTGAGCCTATGCCTACAATTCTTTTCTGAGTACAGAGTTCGAAAGGAAAGTTCTTTCTGTCCTTACTTGTGAAGCAGTAGCAATTTTACTGGAAAAGTGAGAAGACCGAGGAGGCAGTTTCATTCTCCATTTGAAGATATCCTTCCATTCTAGACATTTATTTTATTTGTGTTTTAGACTTAATCATTCTTAGAGTGGTAAGCATATGTTTTTTTCAATGACAATCAGGTCTTGGGCTTAGTTTAGTTTTGCTTGTTTTGGTTGTAAGAGGATTGTTACTGCTTCTGATGACTCATTTTATTTTATTATAACTCGTATCTCTTTCTTAACTTTTGATGGTGGGATATTTATTGGAAATCGTTGGTTTGCCTATCGAGGGGATAGTATGGGTGCCAATTACGGATATTTGGATCATGAAAAAGTTGGTATCAGAGCTCTAGATTCTTTGATCACATTGCACTAAGACAGGTCTATTAGAGTCTTGCAGATCGGTGCAGAGATGTCCGTAACTTATTTTTGAGAGGCTACAGGACTTTAGGGAAACTCCCTTCTTCTTTCCTCTCATGCGATTACTTGATTTCAATTGGTATCAGGTGATCTAAATTGGTATCTAAAATTTTTTTTCCTTTCCTTCTCAGATGGTGAGAATGTACACAAACGGTAACGGAAAAGCAACACTCGAACCAGCAGTGACAGTCACGGTTCGCAGAAGAGGAAGGGGCAGAGGACGTGGGCGGAGACCTGCTGCTGCTAGAGGAGAGGCTCATTCTCCTGATCCAGTCAGGGAGAGGTCTGCATCTCCCATGCCATCAACAGTACAGGAGAAGGTGGCTGTTGAAGTGGAAGTTCCGACTCAAGGGGAAGCTCCTGCCATTCCAGCATCTTCTGAGGTAATTGCTCAGGTCCTCAATCTCCTGGGTGGCCTTGTAGGTAATGGAGCAGCGCCAGCAACTCCCGCAAGGCAGAAGTCGGGGATACAACATGCAACTGTTGTGGCTCCTTGAATTGATGACTTTTCGAAAGCTGTTATGTTCCCGAGACTGATAGTGGGACAAGTGATGACAGGGGATGAGCATGACCTATTTTGGAGGTTCACCAAGTAGAAGCCTCCCACTTTCTATGGCACTGAGGCGGAGGACGCCTTTGATTTCATCATCGACTTTCATGAAAGGCTGCCACAAGATAGGGGCGGTGGAGAAGTGTCACAACCCGAACATGGGACCGGATTGAGACACGGGACAAGGAATCCCGAAAGGCTCCAAGTCGACCCATGGCATGAACATAACATCTAATTCATTAAGATAAAGCGAAAGATCAACGTAACTAACATAACGGAAGTCTAATCATAACATAAAATCAGAAACATAACGGAAGTCTAATCATAACATAAAATCAGAACTAGAATTTACATCATACATGACAAGCTAATTACTAAGAAAAATCTGAAAGCCTCTAACATATCTGATGGGTTGATGGGACAACACCCCCAACTAACCTGACAAGTCTAAAACTGAAGGGAGGCATAACAACTACTTATATTGAATATCCTCAGAGGATGAGGACTCACTAATGATAGCTAGACAGGTCTGAGTGGGAGAGCAGGGGCTAAGGATACTGCTGAGAAAGATCCCTTGGACCTATATCATGAGATGATACGGCATAAAGTATGCGGTCAGTACGTGGAATGTATTGAGTATGCAAGGTAAGTTAAATGGACAGTTAAAATATACAAGAGTTCATAAGAGTAGGACAACATGATTATTGTGTAAATATCATAATGTAAACATAAGGGCTCAAGGTTTTCAAAACATTCGTAAATCATTCATAATCATAATCATAAGAGAAAATTTATTAAACATGACTTGAGCCAAAGTATATAATCATAACCATACATAAATCATGAGGAACAATGGGAGATTCTTATAATCGACATACCCCATATGAGCACACATATAGCCCGACCTGTAAACCCTTAGGTAGGAGAGTGTTCATACCTTGCCAAAGGGTAGAACCATGAAAAGATTTGTGATATCACAACAAAAGGCCCATTTGGGCAAAGGGGACAGTATCATGGAGGTCCTATCGTGGCTATGTTGTCGTGTATTTCTGAGACTCGGGGTTTGCTTGGACCGCGGGTCTATTCGATGTTAAATACTACTCCCAAAATATATATTGTGCTCGTAAGATAATATACATGAGATTCATTGTCTAGTTTAAAATCATGATAATAATAAGCATGCTTGAAATATGTGAACTAGCCATGAAATAAGGCCCACGAGTCGGCCAAAATCATAAATCTATAAATGATGAAGTTCATGCATACTTGTAAATCATGTATATACTTGATATCTCAAAAATACATGGTAAGTACTTGAGAGAAATCATATCATAAGTCATAAATCATAATGGGTTAACGAACATCAAAATTAATATGGAATCATAACTTGAACATTTATGAAATATGCATAATTGGGCATAGTTTGAAGAAATTTTAATATAAATAGCTATAAAATCTACCCATGATTCATAAAACATGAATTAATACATGAAAGGGATTAACCCATAGATATATCATAAAGATTTCATAAGAATTAGGATAAAATCTCATAGAATTATCAATAGAATTTCATGAATTAGAGAAGAGTTGGGCATGGGTGTGAACAATTTCACCCATTAATAATCCTACATACCTGAGAAGGACTGATTCTACAACTCCCTTGATTGCCCAATGAAGAATTGATGAAGAACTGGAGGAACTAGACTACATCACCCCCTCCATGACCTCTATACTTGCATGCATGAATTAGAATAAGTTTAGAACGAACTTACCCTTCTTAAAAGTCACTATTCATAGCTTAATGACGAAGTTTAGGCTTTAGGATCATAGGAATTACGGAAAAGCCCTTATTAAACTCGTAGGGAAAATCAGACTGCTAGTCCCAACGAGGGACAGGACGAGTCGTTGTCCATGGCCATGACTCGTGGTCTTCATCCGTCGCCTCCATTGGAAATTTCATCTAGGTTGTCACCACGAGGCACCCTACGATTCATAACTGGTGCCCACGCCTCATGGTCACCTTTGGTTCTCTACATTGCCAAAATTTACCACGAGCGACACCACGACTTGTGGCTTCCCAATGAGTCGTGGTGAGGACCCGTAGTGCACTATCCCGTACTTCCTCTTCCTTCAGCCATCCCTGACCACGACTAACTTAATGAGTCGTGGGGCTGACCTCCACTCGTGGTCATACCCGTGGTCACTCAAAACATGAATTTCCATCTTAAGTCAAACTCCTCACCATGAGTCAGTTAACGACTCGTGGTAATCCTGTCGGGTCACAGGACGACTCATTATGTGACCTGATGAAGAAAATCCTATTTTCTCCATTTCAACTCACGGGTCTGGTCTTAGGGTTTCCGGGGCATTACAATATCTCCCTCTTGGGGAAGAATATTGGAGAAAATACAAAAAAGCGGGGAAATGCAATCATCATATTCTTACTGATCATATAAGCTGAAAACTGATAGAATGACTATCTCTGAACAGAACTACATGACTGAATTGAATTCATGAATTATGCATACGTACATTGACATGAAAGAAACTGGGGAACATGAAATAAATATGAAACTGAATAGAGTATTAAGGAGGAAACTATACCTCAAGTTGAAACTAAGCCAGAAGGGAATAAATGCGGGTATTTAGCCATCATATTTTCTTCGGCTTCTCACGTATCTCCTTCAACGTGTTGATTCCTCCATAAAACCTTAACTGAAGCTACTTCTTTGTTCCTTAGCTTGTGAACCTGCCGATTCAATATCTCCACCGGAACCTCTTCATAACTAAGGCTGTCTTTCACACTGACACTATCCAATGGATCAACTAGAGCTGGATCACCAACACACTTAAGAGCGATACATGGAAAACTGGATGGACTGAGGCTAGTTTTGAGGGAAAATCCAACTCATATGCTACCTTGCCAACTCGTTTCACAATCCGATATGGGCCAACGTAACGGGGACTAAGTTTTCCTTTCTTTCCAAATCTCATCACTCCCTTCATGGGAAATACCATCAGAAACACCCAATCATCAACTTTGAACTCAAGTTCCCTCCTCACATCCGCATATGACTTTTGGTGACTCTGAGTTATTTTCAATCTGTCTCTTATAAGCTGAACCTTCTCCATGGCCTCATGGACTGAATCTGGACCTATCATCGCAGCTTCACCAACTTCAAACCAACCAATAGGTGATCTACACCTCCACCCATAAAGAGCCTCAAACAGAGCCATCTGAGTGCTGGAATGATAGCTGTTGTTACACGCAAACTCAGTGAGAGGCAAATGCTCATTCCAACTACCCTTGAATTCAATCACACATGCTCAGAATATGTCCTCGAGATACTGAATAGTCCGCTTCGCCTGACCATCCGTTTGCTGGTGAAATGCTACTAAGCTTTACCTGAGTACCAAGTCCTTTTTGAAACGATCTCCAAAACTGAGAGGTTAACTGAGTACCTCTATCTGATATGATGGACAACGGCACTCCATGCAACCAAACTAACTCTCGAATGTACAAATTAGCATAATCCTCAGTTGAATCGGTAGTTTTGACTGGTAGGAAATAAGTTGCTTTATTCAACCTGTCCACCACAATCCAAATAGAGTCATATTGTCAACGAGTGCAAGGATACCCTATGATGAAGTCCATATTGATCTCCTCCCACTTCCAAGTTAGAATACTGATATCTTGAAGCATACCTCCCTGTCTTTGATGTTCAACCTTCAACTGTTGATAATTGGGATACTTAACCACAAATTCTACTATGTCCTTCTTCATTCCATTCCACAAATAGACTTCCTGTAGGTCACAGTACTTCTTGGTGGCACTTGGATGTATCGAATACCTGGAACTGCGAGCCTCGTTCAACATCTAATCTCTCAAATCAGCAACATCTAATACGCACAGATGACCCTGATATCGAAGCACGCTATCTCCCCCTTTGGAGAAGACCTCTACCTTTTGATTCTAGACGGCTTCCTTCAGTTTTACCAAAGTAGGGTCCTCGTCCTGTCTAGCTTTTACATCAGCCGCCAAAGATGATTCTAATCCGTCCTGAACAATAACACCACCATCGGTCAAGTTAACCAAACGAATTACCAACCGTGCAAGTTGATTCACATCCTTTACCAAATCCTTCCTCCCCTAATCTACATGGGCCACACTCTCCATAGACAGCCTACTAAGTGCGTCTGCTACTACATTAGCCTTACTCGAATGGTAAAGGACACTCATATCACAATCCTTGAGTAGCTCCAACCACCTCCTTCGGCACCGATTTAGATCCTTTTGGGTAAACACATTTTGTAGGTTTTTCGTGGTCCGTAAACACATCCACATGGACCCCGTACATGTAGTGTCTCCGAATCTTCAAGGAAAATACCACCGCCACTAATTCGAGATCATGAGTCGCATAATTCTTTTCATGAACCTTCAGTTTTCTAGAAGCATATGCCATAACCTTGCCATGCTGCATCAACAAACAACCAAGGCCGATCCTTGAAGCATCACAATACACCACAAACCCATCGGTACCCTCGAGTAGAGTCAACGCCAATGCCGAGGTGAATTGAGTCTTCAACTCTTGGAAACTCTTCTAAAAAGCCTCCGACCATTGGAACTTCACTTTCTTTTGGGACAATTTGATCAATGGTGCTACAATAGATTAAAACCCCTCAGCAAATCTCCAATAATAACCAGCTAAGCCCAAGAAGCTCCTGATATCTGAAGGATTCACCGGTCTAGGCCATTTCTTCACCGCTTTTATCTTTTGAGAGTCCACCTTTATACCCTCACTTGACATCACATGGCCAAAAAATGCCACTGAGTTCAACCAAAACTCGCAAATGCTAAATTTAGCGTAGAATTGGCTATCCTTGAGAGTTTGTAGCACCAATCTCAAATGAGCGACATGCTCCTCCTCGCTCCGAGAGTATATCAGTGTCATCAATAAATACGATCATGAACATATCCAAGTATGGATTGAACACCCTGTTCATCAAATCCACAAAATCTACAGGAGCATTCATTAGTCCAAAGGACATAAGTACAAACTCGTAATGATCATATCGAGTCTTGAATGCTGACTTCAAGATGTCACTCTCCTGAACCCTGAGCTGATGGTATCAAGATCTGAGATCTATCTTCGAAAAGAACTTAACACCCTGAAGCTGGTTAAACAAATCATCAATTCTGGGAAGACGATACCTGTTCTTGATGGTGACCTTGTTCAATTGCTGATAATCAATGCACATACGAAGAGAACCATCTTTCTTTTGGACAAAGAGAAATGGTGCACCCCATGGGGATTCGCTCGGTTTGATGAATCCCTTCCTAGAAGGTCTTTCAACTGCTCCTTCAACTTCTTTAACTCGGCTGGAGCCATTCATTAAGGAGGAATAGATATAGGTGGCATATAGGAAAGAAGGTCAATACCAAAATTAATGTCCCGCTCGGGAGGGATTCCCGGTAGATCATCTAGGAAGACTTCAAGATATTCACATACTACCGGAACTAACTGGATAGTCGGGGTCTCGGACGTAGCATCCTTAACCCTAAATAGATGGTACATGCAACCCTTAGAGATCATCTTTCTGGCCTTAAGGTAGGAAATGAAACAACCTACAGGTACAGCTAAACTACCCTTCGATTCTAGGACTGGCTTACTCAAAAATATGAACTCTACTGCCTTGGTTCTACAATTAATTGAGGCATAGCATGCAAATAACTAATCCATGCCGAGAATAACATCAAAATCAGTCATGGCTAACTCTACTAAATCTACTGAGGTGACTTTCTTAAGGATTATGACCGGGCAATTTCTATACACCCGTCTAGCTACAACTAAATCACCCACTGGAGTAGAGATTGAGAAGGGTTCTGACAAGATTTCAGGACTGACTCTGAAACTACTAGCAACATAGGGCTTCACAAAAGACAAGGTAGCCCCTGAATCTAACAGTGCATATTTATCAAGGTGGAATACTCGTAACATACCAGTGACTACATCTGGGGAGACCTCCTGCTTAGTCATCTAGGGAGACCTTCTGCTCCTGGCGGGATGTTAGGCATAGAATCTGCTTTGGCATTGTATGCCACCTGTACTAGTAGAAGCATCATGCTAGAAGGGATGTCTGTGGGAGCTGCTGAACTAGTGGCTGGGGTACGTACTCCATCATCTCCTGATCTAGATGAAATGCAATCTCTGAGCTTGTGTCCGGGTTTGCGACACCTGAAACAAGTTTCTGAATCAACTAAACACCTCCTTGGGTGGTTCTTTCCACACTTCTCATGGGCTGGAAAAGTGCGATCTTTGGAAATCCTCCCCTAGCCCCTCGAGCCTGACGCCCTACTCCTTTTATCACATCTGGATTGGGACAGGACACTAGCTAATGATGGTGTTGGGGCTAAATATCAATGGTGGGACTGCTGACGGGCTTGGAGAATTTGATACTATCAGTCCTGGCCCTCTTGGCCTCCCTCTCACGCTCACTCAGCTATACCGCCTCAATCTGCTGGGTGTACATAACTATCCGAGAAAATTCAATATCCTGGAGAAGCATCATGGTACGGAAATCCCTGGCCAAGGAGTCTGCTATCCCATGTACGAACCTTCTTTCACAGGCCCTCTGATCTGCCATCAGCTCAGGTGCATACCTAGACAGACATATGAACTCCAAGGCATACTCCTGAACCGTCATCTCTCCCTGCTTAAGATTCACAAACTTGGCCGCTTTTATCTCCCTCAGCTCCCGAGGGAAGAACAGATCTAGAAAAGTAGCATGGAACTCATCCCAACTGATAGGGCCTGCTCTAACTGCCCCTACTATCCTTCCACTGTTTGAACCAAATGTGTGCGACCCCTTTTAACTAATATGAGGCCAGATCGGCACATTCTTCCCCAGTCATCCCTATAATCTGGTTGATCTTCAGAATCTCCTTAATGAATTCATGTGGATCCTCATTCACCTTCGTTCCAAGGAACTCAGGAGGGTTCATCCTCAAGAAATCTCTAACTCTCCCCATTGTTGCATTTCCATTCTGAGGGACATGCATTACCACTTGCTGATTGACCTGGGTGGTCAAGTCCTGTGCTAGCATCTGAATGGTTGCCCTGAATTCAGCGTATGCAACTAGCTCCGATGCATGATACTCATGGGCTGGTGGGGCCTGTTGGTTCCCATTTCTATTGCCATCCTAGTGGCCATTTCCGTTTCAATTTCTCCTTCCATTCACTCTGTGGGGAGGCATGATTCTGTGAACGTGTAAAGCATGAGTTAGAAGGATAGAGAGACATTTCACTACATGAGATAGATCATGAAAGAACGGAACATTTCCTAAACTTCTCATAGCCTCTTAGTCATAAGTGTGACGCGCTTGACACTCATGAAAAAGACTTTATTTAATGTGGCTTTCAGACAACCAAGGACACTTAAGAACCTATGACTCTGATATAAGGTTTGTCATGACCCGAAAATGGGTCCGTGTTGAGACACGGGACAAGAAACCCCGAAAGGCTCCAGGTCAACCCATGGCATGAACATAACATATAACCCAGTAAGATAAAGTGGAAGATCAACGTAACTAACATAATGGTAGTCTAATCATCACCTAAAATTGGAACTAGAATTTACATCATACATGACGAGGTGATTACTATGCAAAGTCTGAAAGCCTCTAACATATCTGATGGGTTGATGGGACAACACCCCCAACTAACGCGATAAGTCTGAAACTGAAGGGAGACATAAAAACTACAGATACTGAATGTCCTTAGAGGATGAGGACTCACCAATGCTAGATAAACAGGTCTGAGTGGGAGAGCAAGGGATAAGGGTGCAGCTGAGAAAGATCCCCCGGACTTGTATCATGAGACGATACAACATAAAGTATGCGGTCAGCACATCGAATGTACGGAGTATGCAAGGTAAGTAAAATGGATAGTTAAAATACATAAGATTTCATAAGAGTAGGACAACATGATCATCGCGTAAAAATAATAATGTAAACATAAGGGCTCAAGGTTTTCAAAATATTCGTAAATCATTCATAATCATAATTATAAGAGAAAAACTTTATTAAACATGACTTGAGCCAAAGTATATAATCATAACCATACATAAATCATGAGAAACAGTGCGAGATTCTTATAACCGACATATCTCATATGAGCACACATGTAGCCCGACCTGTAAACCCCTAGTCGGGAGGGTGTTCATACCTTGCCAAGGGTAGAACCATGAAAAGAGGTATGATATCAAAACAAAAGGCTCATTTGGGAAAAGGGGACAGTATCATGGAGGTCTTATCATGGCTATATTGGCACGTAGTTCTGAGATTAAGGGTATGCTTGGACCTCAGGTCTACCCGATGTTAAATACTACTTCTTAAACATATATAATGCTCATAGGATAATATACATGAGATTCATTGTGTTCGGCTGTGTGTTATAGGTATCTAAACCGACACGCAAGTGCACATGGTCGAACAAGTAGTAAGTGGCTTTAGTAAGCCAAGTATCGATCCACGGAGACTCTGGATAAGTGAAATTTGCTTAAGTATACTATACTATATCTCACTTCTAAATATGCTGACAACAACGTAACCAAAAATTGAATAATTTTTTTTGTAAATCCTATACTAGAACTACTAACAATTATCTACTTTGAATTTAAACTATGGATATGAGCATGTCGAGGTTAAAGAACATGTAATGAACTGATTATCATCATAAATTGGTTAATCTTTTCTTCCAGTTGCTAGCCAAGAACATTAGCCAAGATATTAAAACTCTCGTATTTAATCTCACTTAAGAATCATAAACCATCCGTCTATATTTCTGTGATCAAATGCAATTCATGACCTAGCAATACAATTCCGGTTCCTAAATTGACTAATACGGTTTTCAAGTATATTTCTATCAGGAAAGCACATCAAAACTCAATTTTCCCAAATCAAGTAAAGAACAATATCCTATTAATTCGCAACTTTCTAATTTCGTGCTCTCTCGAGTGAAATCGGACTTTTTAGATATACATTAATGTAGGCCACACACCAATGCAGTAAGAACAAGAATTAATAGAACAACATGGAAGAAAAAGATGAAAAACCATATAATTCAATAATAAAAATTCATCACAATTGTTCATAACCTCAGCAAGGAAGGGATTAGCCACTCATTTGTGGATTAATCATCCTAAAACAAGTGTTAATCATACAAACAATTGAATTAGAGAAGAAAGAAGGAGAGAAAAAACCCTAAACTTTTCGTCCCTCAACTGCCTGTAACCCACGTCCTTGCTCCACCAAGTCTGCCTTCTAAAAAATGAACCTAAGTGTTCTATTTATACTAGTGGGAATTTTTCCCGGAATAACAAGCAACGTGTCACGGAGTGCATCGCGGAGCACTGCCTCCGTGACACGGCGTGAACGCAGACCCTCACTGGAAATTAGGGGTCCGGGAATAAAGCACCAACGTGGCACGGCGTGCAACGCGGAGGCTAGCCACCGTGCCACGGAGCTGTCGCGAGCCTCCACTGGAAATTGTGAGATTTTTCACCCTCCAAGCAGAATGCCTCCGCGATGGCAGCGTGACACGGCTCCATCGCAGAGCCCCTTTAATTTGTGCAGTCCAATACTTTTTCCCTTGCTCGCATCCAAGTCCAACTCCGATATCATCCAACATGCATTTTAGCTTCCCGAAATCACATTTTACCTACAAAACAATGCTAATCATGTTGGTTAGTATAAATTCACATTTTATTACCAATTACATGAAAATGTATACACATTGCTAGATAGACAAGGCGAAAATGATACTTTTGAGTATCACTTGGGCATATAAATCTGCCCAAGATCACTTACCCCACACTTAAATCCTTGTTCGTCCTCGAACAACAAACACACAATTCATGCAATTTACATCCCAACCTTCGCCACTATGGGGCGACAATTTGAGCTACGGTCATACCGATCATTCAATATTGCGAATCATCAAGTAAACATGCATGGTCTCAACAATGCAATGACCTTCAATACATTAAGACTTCCTAGACTTTAAGAATCGACTCTCGATATCGGCAAACTCATGCGAATCAGCTAATCAAGATATCCGACACGAACATCAATCTTTCATCAAGCATGTGCCCTCACAACTCAAGAGAATCTTCCCTTTTTTTCTCATGTGACACACAAACATTCAAGTAGGGGCATGTAAAAAAATAATTTCACTCTCTCTCCCAAAAGAATTCACATGCATCATGTCATGAACCATAAGCTTGCCCTTAGTGTATAACTCCACTAATTTAAAGAAATGCACTGTAAGATCACGTAGGACTTTAATGGGTTGTAATGGAAGCTATGAAACTAGTATATATTGGATTAGCTAATAATAGCCACTAGCATCCTTAAGCGCCTTTGCAACACATTCCCATCAACTCATGGACATTGTTTCTCTCTTTTCTCTTTTTTTTTCATCATCCCATTCTTGATGATTTACTTTAGTATGGCCCATTTCATTAAGCACACTTGACACAATAACAAAGGATTTTTCATGCACCTTCATTATCATTTATTTATAGCAAGTGCACCTTCAACCTTTTCTTTTCTTTCCTCTCTCTGCTTTTCTTTTTTTTTCACCATTCTCACTCTTTGACACTTTGGGAAAATTATTTTCTCTTCTTAAGCGCTTAAGAGTTTTGTATAGACTTTACGGCTAATGAAAAGAAAGAATTAAGCTCAGTTTATACTTTTTGGACAAAAGAAAGAAATACTAGGCTAAAGGCTCAACGGGCTGACTAGGGTATACAATCACATAAAAGGGGAGTGTGACAAGAAAAAAATAGAAACTCTCGGTTAAAAAAAGAAATGCCTACATTCTTTCCAACAATACACCTCCTTCGTTTCATTTTGTACACACACCAGGCAAGTTCTAGACACTTCACAATAGCATGGAATAATAATACCTCACTTCACACTTTATGCACATGCTCGATTCAAGATGCATTCACAGACTCTTCAATCAGCTAATTACATGAATTCAAAATTAAGCCTCAATCACACCGAATCGAACTCTACAACCTAGGTATCTCAACATATTTACAAAATTGCATGCTTTCATACAAATCACTTTTGCATTTTGAATACCAGGTACAACACGCAACCAACATTTCAAAACTATATAGTAACTACAGGTTCCGTGATGCAATCCACCAAAGAAAAAAAAACTGAAAATAACTTAAAATAACTACTCCTACAGACTACATTTCCCTTAAGACGGTCAACATCCATCCATCATAGGAAACAGTCACTAACTATGACTTCGGTTCAATGGGACCATTCTTGGTAAAAGAATCGAAAACAAACGCCGAGAAACCCAAAATAAAAAATTGAAAAATTTTTCAAAACATCGATCATTTTGATGGAAAAATTATTTACAAAATATTTTAAATATGAACAAAATATTTTTGCAAAATTTTAAAAATATCGATCATTTCGATAAGCAAAAAAAAATATTTACAAAAATTTTACAAACTCAGCTGGCAACATCAATCATTCCACAACACACATCAATTTCACAAATATGTACAAATACAGAATAGTTTGCAATTCACAAACACACAGGGAAACATACTTACAAAAATACAGAGGAAAGCATATAAGCAAACCAGCCCAGCCCATCACCTAACTACTCCCCACCCCACACTTAAACCGAACATTGTCCCCAGTGTTCACAAAAATTAAAAATCACAAAATTGGGTGGTGGAACTCCCTGATCAGTCAAAGTATTCCACTTCTTCATCAGGTGCTACTGCCTCATCTCCCATGTCTGAGTCGCCTCCGTCGTCGTCATCAGACTCCACATCGGAGTCCTCCCGGCGTGTCTCCTCGTCCGTGGGGACATCATCGTTTGTGGGCTCTACAAAGGCTGGCCCCACTCGGCATAGAGCCCTGGCATTTTTGCCAAATGGGTAATCTAGCTCGAGCTGCCATAGCTCCTCCTCCGTGGCTGGTATGCCACCAATCCTTAGCTGGAGCATTTGCATCCCAAACATCCGCGCCATGTACTGGTCATCACGAGCATGTCGCTCGCCAAGTGTCAGCACTAGCCTGTGGGTGGAGTCGGGAGCCTTAGTTTTGGTCACGTCCAAGGCCCGCCGCTCCAACTGCGGGATGTAATCCAAAGCCTCCTTCTCGACATCGAGGCCTTTGAGAAAGGTGGTGAGTAGTCCACCGAAACCATACCTGTGGCCCTGGTGTAATTGGGCTCTCTTCATGGCGGATATAATGACCGCCCCAACATTAATCTCCAGCCCTTTCATCAGGGCATACACCAAGCAAACACGGTTCCGAGTCACATCAGTCATGTGTACCCCCGAGATTAGGCACGAGCAGACTATCTTCAGCCAGATTCGGGCTTCCCTGTTCATCTGAGAATATGGCAGAGTCTGGTGGTGGCCCCTTTCTTTATGTCTGCTCCATCTAGCTGTGGATCAAGCCCCACACAGTGTGCGTCTGATGTCAGCATACGGTGGGGTAATATTCAGCTGGCGGAGAACGTGGGCGTCTGTGTCACGCACTCCGATGATGGCATTTAGCTGTTGGGGTTCCAGAGTGACTATCTGCCCTCTGATCTTGATGGTGTGGCTTCTGATTGCCGGGTTCCAATTAGCATAGAACTCCCGGACCAGGTGTAGGTTGCATTCCTTGGGCTCCTGAAATATGAAGCCGAGCCCAGCTGCCTCGAACCGTTGAACTATTCTAGGGAACTCCTGTGCTAATGGTTCCCGTGTTTATGCTCCTCGGGGAAGTATTTATTCTCCTTGTGCTTGGCATACCATTTCTTCCCCTCATCAGTCACCCATCTCGTTCTGTATTGGCGGCGCTGGCCGCGTGGAACTGCTGGTGCAGCTGGGACTGCTGTGCCCAGTCTAAGTCTTTTCCTTCCGGTGCCTGAAGTTGATGCACCCTTACCTTTATCTTGCCTGCTTGCCATTTTACCTGTCAACACAAGTAAACAAGCACAATGTCAAGCTAAATGAATATTAATTTCAGCTAAGGTCGGGTTACTCTAAGTTTACCCCACACTTAGTCCTTAGCTACAGTTACGATACTACGGCAAGAATAACTTTATAAACACCAAAATACCAGCCATACAATTCATGCTTAGTGCGTTCAACAAGAAAAATTCGACGGTATAACTTTTGCGTACTACTCAGACTTCGTACAGCTAATCCCAATCACTACCATCGCTAGCATTTCAACCATCGCACTTAGCAAAGAAAAACAACAAAACAAAACAACAACAAAAATTCTATACACATGAACCTATATAACCAACCCAATTTGAATAAATTTCAACATTTTCCCTAAACCCGAGAATTCGTCGTCTATTACATTCAAACAATTTTCTACAACGACTTATCTCATTTCACAAGTACACCCCTGCATATATTTCACGAATTCAACACATTACCAACTTCAAATTCAACAACACAGCCCTAGAATTGATTTCTTCCATCAAATTCAAATAATTCATGCAATCGACAAGTTCAAATGCTCATTACAACATTCCGAACATTTATCAATCACAAATAACTCGAATTCATGCTTAATTTCGAATAAAATTGACAAAAACTTGAGAGATAATCAGAAAACATACCTCGAAGTTGAAGAACCGAAGAAAACTTGGTAATTTGTTGCCTTAAGCCGTGGCACGTTGATGGGAGAGGGATTTTGGGATGTTTGGTCGTGGAGGAAAGTGAGAATGAGGGGAAAAAAGGGAGAAATCGGGGTTTAAAAAGTAGAAAACACGCGGGTCACCCGGCAACCCGGTGTGACCCGTCACAATTTACATGGCAACGTGTCACGGAGTGCATCGCAGTGCACTGCCTCCGTGACACGGAGCCATCGCGATAGCCCTCTAGAATTTTTAAAATTTCCGAATTACAACTCAACGTGTCACAGAGGGTAACGCGGAGGTCCTCCTACGTGACACGGAGCTATCGCCCCAGCTCACTGTCTTCTACATTTTATTACTTTTTCATACCTCGCCTTTTCCTTCACGATTCCGTGCACATTTTTCTCCGTTGACCTGAAAATCATCTCACTAAATAAAATTGGTTAGAATAATAGGTTTCCCCTAACTTTAAATAAAAAATACTAACTAAAAAATTTTTTTTTTCTAATCAAAGAAAAAGAAGAAGAACAATCTATTTACACTTTACAAAATGAAAGAAAAAAAACAAATTTTCACGGGTTGCCTCCCGTGCAGCGCCTGGTTTACCATCGCGGCTCGACGTCATTTACGCTCAATTTTCTGCTAGGGTGATGGACAATTTCTCACGATCATTGTCCTCCCCCCAGTAGTGCTTACACCTATCCGGTGGTCTTCCCATCCATTCTTCATGCACCATCGGGAGCTTGGGTGCTTTGTACACATTGAACACCTCTACCTTATCGTGTGCTCGCATTGTCAGTTGCCCCGCAGCTACGTCGATTAATGCTTTCCCGGTTGCCAAGAAGGGTCGTCCCAAAATAAATGGGACTTCCGCGTCTGGTTCAAAATCCAGAACAATAAAATCTACCGGAAAAATTAGGGAGCCCACTTGCACTAGAACATCCTCAACAATACCATCCAGCCTAGCTAAGGATCGGTCCACCAACTGCAAGATTACGGTTGTAGGTCTAGGACTCCCTAGACCCAATTTTCTGAATACGGATGATGGCATCAGATTTATGCTCGCTCCCAAGTCACACAATCCACGAGCTCGGATGCTCTGCTCAATAGTAAGCTGGATAGTAAAACTTCCAGGGTCTTTTAGCTTCGTGGGCAGTCTATTTTGGATCCGGGAAGTGCACTCCTCCGTCAAAGCTACCGTGGCATACTCAGTCAAACGACTTTTGTTGGCCACGATGTCTTTAATGTATTTGGCATATTTAGGCACTCCCTGCAAGACATCAACAAGAGGTAAGTTAACATGTACCTGTTTAAGAACCTCCATGAATTTCTTGAAACACGCCTCCTCTTTGTGTTTCTTGAGTCGTTGAGGGAACGGGGGTGGAGGTCTCTCTGATTCAGCTTCTTTGGTCTTCCCCCTTTCCGAACTTTGCTCCCCCTCAACTTCTGCTGCTCCCGAATTTTGAGGTGGTCTTTCTGGTTCCACCTCCTTCAGCTGCAAACCACTCCTTGTGGTCACTGCATTTACCTGCTTTGGATTCGGATCCGTTTCGCTCGGCAGTCCTCCTCTGGGCCTTGTATTTTGGGCACTAGCAAATTGCCCAAATTGATACTCAAGAGCCTTGGTCGCTAACTGGTTATTTTTCACTTCGGCTGCCAATTTAACATAGTCATTCTGCAATTGCGCTTGATTAGCGATCATGGTCTTGAACATTTCCTCAATGCTGGGTGATGGTGGTGGAGGAGGGGCATTATTATTTCTGAATTGAGATTGGTAGTTCTGTTGCCCTCCTTGATTCCTTTGCATACCCTGACCCGCACCTTGGCCTTGATGGTTGTTGCTACCCCATGAAAAATTTGGATGGTTCCTCCAATTTGAATTGTAGCTACTCACATACTGCTGATGATTTCTCTGTGCATTGCCCACAAAGTTAACCGAATCAGGATTTGCTCCACAGCACTCAGCTGAGTGCTCACTGCTTCCACACACTTCACACCACATTTGCTGGACTGCATTAACTGGGGCTGAAGGCTAGTTCAAAGTCATGTTGCTGAAGTGGTTGTTCAATTGATTCTGCAAGGCAGCTATCTGTGCAGCGATAGCTGTAAATCCATCCACTTCAAGCACTCTTGCTGCTTTCCTTGCTCCACCTCGTGATGAATCAGCATTCCATTCTGGATTGCCCTGTGAAATCTGGTTTAGAAAAGTGTACAGCTCCTCATAAGTCTTTTCCAGTGCCTGCCCTCCAGCTGCTGAATCTAGCAAAATTTTGGTATGGGGTTCCAAACCCTCAATAAATGTGTGCACCAACACCTCATTGGACTGATGATGATGAGGACAGTCCCGCAACATGGATTTAAATCTTTCCCAGGCTTGATATAAGTTTTCTCCCTCCCTCTGTTTGAAACTTAGAATTTGACTTCTAAGCCTTGCTGTTTTGCTAGAGGGAAAAAACCTTATCAAGAACTTTCGTGCAAGATCATCCCACGTTGAAATAGAATTTGGTGGCTCAGCTTTCAATCACCTCTTGGCTTCTTCGAGTAACGAGAACGGAAATAATGTAAGCCGAACATAATCAGGTGACACTCCAGCGGGTATATAAGTGTCACTTATCTCCAAAAAGTTTTGGAGATGCTGTTGTGGGTCTTCATGAGGGAGACCGGTAAATTGCCCGCTTGTGTGCAACAGTTGCACCATATTTTGCTTGAGTTCAAATCTCCCTCCAGGCTCTGGTTTGCGGATACTGGATGTAACATTGTTGGCATGTGGGATTGCCACCTCGCAAACCGGCCTTGCTGCTGCTTCTTCGGGCACTAACACTGCCCTCACAACCGGTGGATTTTGTTGCTCCATAATAGTCTGTCTGAGCAACTGCAGCTTCCTTTGTAGAGCTTCTCTCCGTTTACTATGAAATATGCGTTCAGGCTCTATATAAGATTCCACCAGCTCTTTGTCTCTTGCCAGTGTTCACAACAATTAAGTCTGCAAAATACAGGCTAAGACCAAGTTGTCAACACTTAAGAAAATAAAATAAAAATATGTAAATTTACACTTAACATAATTTCACCAATTGCCAAGTCTCCTCGGCAACGGCGCCAAAAACTTGTTCGGCTGTGTGTTATAGGTATGTTAATCGACACGCAAGTGCACGTGGTCGAACAAGTAGTAAGTGGCTTTAGTAAGCCAAGTATCGATCCACGGAGACTCTGGATAAGTGAAATTTGCTTAAGTATACTATACTATATCTCACTTCTAAATATGCTGACAACAACGTAACCAAAAATTGAATAATTTGTTTTGTAAATCCTATACTAGAACTACTAACAATTATCTACTTTGAATTTAAACTATGGATATGAGCATGCCGAGGTTAAAGAACATGTAATGAACTGATTATCATCATAAATTGGTTAATCTTTTCTTCCACTTGCTAGCCAAGAACATTAGCCAAGAGATTAAAACTCTCGTATTTAATCTCAGTTAAGAATCATAAACCATCCGTCTACATTTCTGTGATCAAATGCAATTCATGACCTAGCAATACAATTCCGATTCCTAAATTGACTAATACGGCTTTCAAGTATATTTCTATCAGGAAAGCACATCAAAACTCAATTTTCCCAAATCAAGTAAAGAACAATATCCTATTAATTCGCAACTTTCCAATTTCGTGCTCTCTCGAGTGAAATCGGACTTTTTAGATATACATTAATGTAGGCCACACACCAATGCAGTAAGAACAAGAATTAATAGAACAACATGGAAGAAAAAGATGAAAAACCATATAATTCAATAATAAAAATTCATCACAATTGTTCATAACCTCAGCAAGGAAGGGAATTAGCCACTCATTTGTGGATTAATCATCCTAAAACAAGTGTTAATCATACAAACAATTGAATTAGAGAAGAAAGAAGGAGAGAAAAAACCCTGAACTTTTCGTCCCTCAACTGCCTGTAACCCACGTCCTTGCTCCACCAAGTCTGCCTTCTGAAAAATGAACCTAAGTGTTCTATTTATACTAGTGGGAATTTTTCCTGGAATAACAAGCAACGTGTCACGGAGTGCATCGCGAAGCACTGCCTCCGTGACACGGCGTGAACGCGGACCCTCACTGGAAATTAGGGGTCCGGGAATAAAGCACCAACGTGGCACGGCGTGCAACGCGGAGGCTAGCCACCGTGCCACAGAGCTGTCGCGAGCCTCCACTGGAAATTGTGAGATTTTTCACCCTCCAAGCAGAATGCCTCCGCGATGGCAGCGTGACACGGCTCCATCGCGGAGCCCCTTTAATTTGTGCAGTCTAATGCTTTTTCCCTTGCTCGCATCCAAGTCCAACTACGATATCGTCCAACATGCATTTTAGCTTTCCGAAATCACATTTTACCTACAAAACAATGCTAATCATGTTGGTTAGTATAAATTCACATTTTATTACCAATTACATGAAAATGTATACACATTGCTAGATAGACAAGGTGAAAATGATACTTTTGAGTATCACTTGGGCATATAAATCTGCCCAAGATCACATTGGCTAACCTAAAATCATGATAATCATAATCATTCTTGAAATACATGAACTAGCTATGAAATAAGGCCTTTGAGTCGGCCAAAATCATAAATCCATAAATCATGAAGTTCATGCATACTTGTAAAACATGTATATACTTGATATCTCATAAATCCATGGTAAGTACTTGAGAGAAATCATATCATAAGTCATAAATCATAATGGGTTAACGAACATCAAAATCAAAATGGAATCATAACTTGAACTTTCATGAAATATCCATAATTAGGTATAGTTTGTGGAAATTTAAATCTAAATAGCTATAAAATCTTCCCATGATTCATAAAACACGAATTAATACATGGGAGAGATTAACCTATAGATAGATCATAAGGATTTCATAAGAATTGGTATAAAATCCCATAGAATTATTAGTAGAATTTCATTAATTAGAGAAGAGTTAGGCATGGGTGTGAACAATTTCACCCATTCATAACCTTACATACTTGAGAAGGACTGATTCTACAACTCCCTTGATTGCCCAATGAAGAATTGATGAAGAACTTGAGGAACTAGAATTGATCCTCCCTTCAAAACCTCTAAACTTGCATACATGAATTAGGATAGGTTTAGAATGAACTTAACCTTCTTAAAACTCACTATTCATAGCTTAAAATGATGTAGTTTATGACTTAGGATCATAGGAATTACGGAAAAACCCTTATTAAACTCGTAGAAAAAAACAGACTGCCAGTCCCAACGAGGGACTGGACGAGTCGTTGTCCATGGCCACGACTCGTGGTCTTTATCCGTCTCCTCCATTGGAGCTTTCATCTAGGTTGTCACGAAGAGGACCCTACGATTCATTACCGATAACCACGACTCGTGGTCACCCCCCATCCTCAACACTTCCAAAATTTTCCAGGGGTTCACTACAGACGATACCACGACTCGTGCTGCTTCCCAAAGAGTTGTGACGAGGACCCGGTACATGCACTTTCCCATACTTCCTCTTCCTTCAGCCATCCCTGACTAGGCTGACTTAACAAGTCGTGGGGCTGACCATGACTCGTGGTCATGCCCGTGGTCACTCAAAACTTGAATTTCTATCTTAAGTCAAACTCCTCACCATGAGTCACTTAACGACTTGTGGTCATCCTGACGGGTCACAAGATGACTCGTTCTTTGACCTAGTGTAGAAAATCCTATTTTCTCCATTTCAACTCCCGATTCTGAACTTAGGGTTTCTAGGGCATTACAAAATGTATGGAGTAGAGTTTGTTACTTTTCAGTTGATGGGGGAAGCTAAGTTCTAGTGGAGAGCTTTTGTGGAGTGTAGACCAGCGGGCTTACTACTGTTGACTAGACCTAGTTCTACTCCACATTTCTGGAGAAGTACATTCCCCGCACTTTGAGGGACAGGAGAAGGGATGAGTTCACCACCATTGAGCATGGGAACTTATCCTTTGGACCATACGAGGATCAATTTCATTCTATCGAGATATGCCAAACCTTTACTGCCTAGGAGGAGGAGAGAATTAGGTGGTTTATTAAAGGCCTAAATGTGGGTCTCCAGGTATTAGCTCTCCAGATGGTTTCCTTAGGTAAGACCTTCCAAGAGGTAGAGGAGTATTTAAAGTCCGTGGAAGGGGTGAGACAAAAGAGAAATGCAAAGAACGCTGAGAAAAAGCCTCAGAGAGTGGTTTCCTTTAGTAATTTGTTTGCCCAGGCTTCGGCATCACAAGGTTTCTCTGGGTGGCCTATTCAGTCTGCTATGCAGGTATTAGCATGAGGTCTGCCAGGGATAGCTCCACAGCCATCAGGTGCGGTTGGGGTTACTCAGGTTGTTTGATCAGACTTTGATGCTCACCCTATTTCCTCTATTTTAGCTCAGAGGCCTGTGATTGAGAAGTTCTGTCATAAGTGTAGCGAGTACAACCACATTCGTAGATATTGCCCTAGGTTTTGACAGATTGTTCCTCATCCTTCTCCTTGAGCTCCAGCCCTTGCCGGGAGAGGAGTTAGTATATTTAGTTTGGATAGTCTATAGTTGGGGTGAGGTAGTCAGCCAACTGTTAGAGGTGGTGCTCAGCAGGGTAGAGGTGCACCCAGTCAGGTAGAGGGATGGCACATTTCAAGCGGGTAATCAGGCCCATTTCTATTCTTTTCCTAGTAGACCAGTGGTAGAGGCATCATACGTCGTTATTACAAGTATGATCTTTGTGGCCGATAAAACGGCTATTGCGGTTATTTGATCTGGGCTCTACATTCTCCTGTGTGTCAGCTTATTTTTCATTTTGTTTGGATCTTGTTTGATGTGCTTGATAATCCTATCTATATGTCTAGTCCGATTGGGGATTCTGTGTTGGCGGATAGGGTTGCTAGTGATTACATTGTTCATTTCATGGTGTCACGCCCCGCCTTGGGAGGCATGACTGGCACCTAATGCCGCACTAGAATCTGGGCTGACCTGGCTGGGAATATGCAGCTCTGGCGCCTACCAGCGACTCAAAATCAAGAAAACAAACTGCTATATCTCGGCTGTAAACACAGCCTCGGGCCGACAAGACCACGTAGAACCTGTAAAAGAAAATACCTAACCTAGCTAACATAATAATAAAAGGGACCCTATACGGGTCGACAAGACCACTATGCTGTCTAATTATAATAGGATGAAAAATAGGCAGCTATACTAGGCCTCACATGGACAACGAATAAAATAAGGCATACATGGGCCCCACACGATCAACAACCACCAACTAACTGAATACTGTAGTCTGCAAGCCTCTATGAGTGAAAATATTTGTCGGGACAAGGCCCCGGGCTACTCAAATACTATTCAAATAAAAGATAGATAACCTCTAGAACCTGGGAACCTCGAATGAAAGGAGCAGGCCGATCTACTAACTCTGAATAGCTGCTAACAGAGGTCCTGAACCCTTTCTGTCTAAACCTGCAGGTAAGTATGTAATGCCCCATCGTTGGGCGTCAGTACAATATGTATCAAATATGTAAGGAAGTAATGAAAAGCTAAATAAAAGCTGATAAACATTGAAAGTGAATAAAAAGAAGGGGCAGAAGTTAACCTGCAAGCTTTCTTATCCATACCTGCATCTAGCAAACCACTACATATATAGGAGCTGAAGTTGTACAACTATACATTCTTAAGTTATAGCTGGTAGGAAAATATACAAACAAGAACCTAACCTGGCCTCCATAAGCCGGAAAGGTACAAGCAACATAGTAATAACCTACCTGGGTTGCCATAAGCCTTGGAAGGTGCCAATTAGTCTATATACCCCTATTGGTACCCCATAGACTCTGCAAGTAACTGTAACTAAACGTACTTGGTCTCTTAAGACAATACCGGAGCCTTCTGTGCTCCTGCAGCTATGTCTGAGCCATCTGGGTGCCTGTAACTGTATATGATCCATCTGGGATGCTGTAACTATATGTGAGCCGTCTGGGCTGCTGTAATTGAATATGAGCAGTTCGGGCTCCTATAATTAAACGTGATCCATCTAGGCTCATACAACTGAATATGAGCCGTCTGGGCTGCTATAATTGAATATGAGCCAGCTGGGCTTCTGTAGTTGAGTATGAACCATCTGGGCTCCTATAACTGAATATGAGCCATCTAGGCTCCTGTAACTTAATGTGAGCCATCTGGGCTCCTATAGCTGAGTATGAGCCGTCTAAGCTCCTGTAACTAGATATAAGTCGTTTGGGCTCCTGTAACTAGATATGAGCCATCTGGGCTACTGAGTCCTAATGTGATCGCTACTCTTGCTCGCCCCTAAACTGGTCTATGTAGCTACCAACAGGCACATTCTGCGTGCCTACACCTGGCCAGAGGGTTCTAACAGTGATCACAACCTCTGTTGATTTACACAGAAAAAGGTCAAGGCCCAGGGTGACCTAAGTGATAGTCTGAAGGTCATGTTGAGGCAAGGATAACTCATAAGCTATCTGTAAGATCGCGGGGGACCAACTTTTTAGTTTCTTCGCTGAGCACAACTGTAGGGTTGTTACTGATTGGACATGCTCGTAGGCAGCCAGTCCTAACTCTCCACAGATAGCTTATTATACTTCTTAGAATGAAGCTAATATTATACTAACATGGCTCAAGTCCCTAAGGCCTTAACATGGTCTGATCGGATTTAATATTTCTTCTCTAGGCGATTCCTGACCTCGTATGTAAGTCTATTTGGACTTGGCCACTCGCGGTAACCTGTACCTGAGTATCTTATAAGAGTAGGTTGGGGCATTGGCCCCGCATTCAACTACTGATAAGGTTCCCTCCTTAGGGTACCCACAATTCTATCATACTTGTACAATTGGGATGACTCCTTGGGCGACCTGTATGGCAAGCACTAAGTCGACTGAAACTAACAGTCACTAGCTGTAGCTAACTAGATGGCAGGTTGTCACTCATCTCAGTAGACAACCCTGGTGCCACTAACTCTAAGATATGACCATCCTATCCAAATTCCTAGCCCTAGAGGCATCAAGGTATGCCAAAGGCCTCTAGGAAAGCTTCACTGACAATACAGGAGTCAAACTGAAAGCAATATCGCCCAGATGTGCCCTACACTGCCCAACTTGCCAAATCAGGTCCCACAGCTAACCATAAACTTTTAGGGCATTGGCATGACAACAAAACATTAGAACTATACTAATATTGTGAACAAAAAAACAGAGGAGTTTCTATAACACTTCCAACGTGAGTCACACTTAATATACTCTTTCCCGACAAGGGGTACTGCAATATACTCTCAATGCGTTTTCTAGCAGCTAACCACAACATAAATGATCCTTATTTACTAGTAGTAGCTAATTATAACATATAAACTCATTATCTACTGGCAGCAGCTAATTACAATATACGAGATCATTTTCTTATTTCGAAGGCATAGATCATATCACTATACGACGAGAGTAACTTGCCAAAGGGATAAGCCTTAACATACCTCAAATTTTGATTCTTGTTTAACTGATTAGTTTCAACCTGTAACTGGTGGTTCCCTCAACTGTAGCCTTTATGCTTATAGAATCAGTCTATTTTCAATATTAAATTCAGTAACCAACACTATGTTTTGATAATAATAATAACTATAATTCAACCTTGTTTAACTCGGCTGAAACCCACAATTCCTCGAGAGTAAAGAAAGGAGAAATTCTTACCTCATGTCTGTGGCTTATTAGGACTTAATTTAAAGTAAATTCGGCAACCTTTACTCAGTAGAGTTCCGTTACACCATGAAAATTTTCATGAAATAACTCTGCAGTGATGCTTCTAGTAGGCCTAGAACTCGTTATTCAAGGAAAATTTGTGTTTAGACAGAGTTTGATAGCATAATTCGAAGAAAATTAGATGAAAAACTTAGAAACTTCCTTTGTATGGCTGAGCCCTTTGTTTTTGAAATGCTTCCAATGAATCTAAACCAAGTATTTAATATATATAGTGAGGCCACTGGTAGGGGGGGTGCTCTTGGGCAAATTTATATGCCCAAGTGATACTCAAGTGTGTCATTTTAGCCTTGTTTATCTATCAATGTTGATACATTCTCATGTGATTGATAATAAAATGTGAATTTATACTAACCAACATGATTAGCGTTGTTTTGCAGTTGAAATGTAATTTTGTGAAGCTAAAATGCGTGTTGGGAAAGATCGGGGTTGGACTCGGATGTCAGCAAAGGACAAAGCATTGGACGGCAAGAATTAAAGGGGCTCCGCGATGGAACCGTATCACGCTGCCATCTCGGAGGCCTTCTGCCCGGAGAGGGATGTTTTGGCCAAATTCCAGTATGGGTGCACGTTGGGGCCGTGGCACGTTGGCCTAGCCCCACGTTGCACGCAGTGCCACGTTCGGCTTTATTACCTGGACAGTCTATTTCCAGTGAGCCTCCACGTCTGTGGCGTGTCACGGAGGCAATGCTCCGCGATGCACTCCGTGACACGTTGCTAGTTATTCCGGGAAAAATTCTCACTAGTATAAATAGAACACTTAGGTTCATTTTTCATTATTCTGACTTGGTGGAGCAAGAACGTGGGTTACAGGCAGTTGAGGGGACGAAAATCTCAGGGTTTTTCTCTATCTCCTTCTTCTTGAATTCAATTTCTTGTATGTTTAACACTCATTTAACGATGTTTAATCCACGAATGAGTGGCTAAATCCTCTTCTTGCTGAGGTTAAGAACAATTGTAATGAAATGTGATTGTTGATTGAGTTGGTTTTTCATCTTTTCTTTCATGGTTGTTCTATTGATTCTTGTTCTTACTGCATTAATGTGTGGCCTATATTAATGTACATCTAAAAAGTCCGGTTTCACTCGAGAGAGCAAGAAATTGGAAAGTTATTGAATCAATAGGATATGATCTTTTCTTTATTTGGGAAAATTGTGAATTGATTTACCTTCAGGATAGAAATATACCTGAAGGTCATATTAGTCAATTAAGAAACCGGTTTTGTATGGCTAGAACATGAATTTCGTTTAATCACAGAAATGTAGGTGGAGGGTTTATGATTCTTAAGTTGGGTTAAATACGAGAGTTTTAATCCATTGGAAATAGTTCTTGACTAGCAACCGGAGGAAAAGTTAACCAAATTACATTGATAATTTATTTCCTTACATGTTCGTTTAACCTCATCATGCTCACATTCATAGTTCAGACTCAAATTATATAATCTTTGTAGACTTAGGATAAAATTAGAAATCAAAATATATCAAACTCTTCTTTGCACTGTTGTCTTCATTTTTAGAATCAATATATGAATACTTAAGTAATTTGTTACCTCATCCCAGTCCCTGTGGGATCGATACTTGGCTTACTTGAGCCACTTTACTACTTGTTCGACCACGTGCACTTGCGTGTAGTTATACACCCATATAACAAACCCGTACAAGTTTTTGGCGCCGTTGCCGGGGACTGGCAATTGGTGAATTTTTCTTAAGTGTTAATTTACTATATATTTTTTTCTTAGTGTTGACAACTTGGTCTTAGTCTGTATTTTGTAGATATAATCTCTACTGAACACTGACAAGGGACAAGGAGCTGGTGGACTCATATTTAGAGCCTAAAAGACTATTTCATCGTCAGCGTAGAGAAACTCTAGAGAAAAAGCTGCAGTTGCTCAAACAAACAATCCTGTAGCAACAACAGAATCCACCAGCAGTACGGGCAATGTTAGTGCCCGAGGAAGTAGCAGCTCGGACGGTTCACGAGGTGGCAATCCCACATGCTAACAATGTCGCATCTAGCATCCGCAAACCTGAGCCAGGAGGGAGGTTCGAGCTCAAACAAAACATAGTGCAATTGCTGCACACCAGCGGGCAGTTCAAAGGTCTCCCTCATGAGGATCCACAAAAGCATCTCCAAAATTTTTTGGAGATAAGTGACACTTACATCCCCGTTGGAGCGTCATCAGATTATGTCAGGCTTACATTGTTCCCATTTTCACTATTGGGAGAAGCCAAGAGGTGGTTGAAAGCTGAGCCACCAAATTCTATTACTACGTGGGATGATCTTGCAAGGAAATTCTTGATACGATTATTTCCATCCAGTAAAACAGCAAGACTTAGAAGTCAAATTCTAAGTTTTAAACAGAGAGAGGGAGAGAATCTATATCAAGCTTGGGAGAGATTCAAGTCCATGTTGCGGGATTGTCCACATCATCATCAATCAAATGATGTGCTGGTGCAAACTTTTATAGAGGGTTTGGAACCCCACACGAAAATCTTGCTAGACTCAGCAGCCGGGGGACAAGCATTGGAGAAAACTTATGAGGAGTTGTATACCTTGTTAAACCGTATTTCGCAGGACAATCCGGAGTGGAATGCTGATTCATCAAGAGGAGGAACAAGGAAAGCAGTAGGAGTTCTAGAAGTGGATGCTTTTACAGCTATTGCTGCACAGATAGCTGCTTTACAGAATCAACTCAACACCCACTTCAGTAACATGACGATGAACCAGCCTCAAGCCCCAGTGAATGCAGTGCAACAGATTTGGTGTGAAGTGTGCGGGAGCAGTGAGCACTCAGCTGAGTGTTGTGGAGCAAATCCTGACTCGGTGAACTTTGTGGGAAATGTACAGAGGAACAACCACCAACAGTATGGAAACAGCTACAACTTCAACTGGAGGAATCATCCGAATTTCTCTTGGGGTAGCAACAACTATCAAGGGCAAAGTTCGAGTCAGGGGGCGCAGAGGAATCAAGGAGGGCTTCAGAACTATCAGGCACATTATAGAAACAACAATGCACCTCCTCCACCACCATCACCCATCATTGAGAAGATGTTCAAGACGATGATAGCTAACCAAGCTCAATTGCAGGCTGACTATGTGAAATTGGCAGCCGAGGTGAAGAACAACCAGTTAGCTACTAAGGCGCTTGAATATCAATTTAGGCAATTTGCTGGAGCCCAAAATACCAGGCCTAGAGGAGGACTTCCGAGCGACACAGATCCCAATCCCAAGCAGGTGAATGCGGTGACCACAAGGAGTGGTTTGCAGCTGAAAGAGGTGGAACCAAAAAGACCACCTTAACAATCGGGAGCAGCAGAAGTTGAGAGGGAGCAAAGTGATGAGAGGGGGAAGAAAAAGGAAGCTGAATCAGAAAGACCACCACCCCCATTCCCTCAAAGATTAAAGAAACACAAGGAGGAGGCATGTTTCAAGAAATTCATGGAGGTGCTGAAACAGGTACATATTAACTTACCTCTTGTTGATGTTTTACAGGGAGTGCCAAAGTATGCAAAGTACATAAAGGACATTGTGGCAAACAAAAGTCGGTTGACTGAGTATGCTACGGTAGCTCTCATGGAGGAGTGCACTTCCCGGATACAAAACCGACTGCCCACAAAGCTCAAAGATCCTGGGATCTTTACTATACATATTAAAATTGGGAAGAGTATTCGAGCTCGCGGATTATGTGATTTGGGAGCGAGCATTAATTTGATGCCGTCATCGGTATTCAAGAAGTTGGGTTTAGGGAGTCCTAGACCAACAACAGTGATCTTGCAACTAGAGGATCGGTCCTTTAGCCAGACCTGATGGCATTGTGGAGGATGTGCTGGTGCAAGTGAGCTCCCTTATCTTCCCGGTAGATTTCATCGTGCTGGATTTTGAACCAGACGCAGAAGTCCCATTTACTTTGGGACGTCCTTTCTTGGCGAGCGGGAAAGCGCTAATTGATGTAGCTACAGGGCAGCTAACCATGCGGGCACATGACAAGGTGGAAGTTTTTGATGTATATAAGACCCCCAAGCTCCCAACTGTGTACGAGGAACTCTCGATGATCAACGTGATTGATCGAGGTGATGATGCTCAGATAATTGAATCACGAGAGTTAATGGGAAAACCACCAAAGAGATGTAAGCACTATTGGGGTGAGGACGGTGGTCGAGAGAAAACATCCTTCACCCTAGAAGATGACTGAGCTGAATGACGTCGAGCCGCGACGGTAAACCAGGCGCTGCACGGGAGGCAACCCGTGAAATGTTTCTTTGTAAATTGTGAATAGATTTCTTTTTCTTTTTCTTGATTAACAACAAAATTTTTAGTTTTTATTTTTGTTTTTATTTTTATTTTGAGTGAAACCTATGATTCTAACCAATTTCTTGCCGTAAGATGAATTTCAGGTTGAACGGAGGATAAATGTGCAAGGGATCGCAAATGAAAATTCGAGGTATGAAAAATAATAAAAAGTGGCAAAACAGTGAGCTACGGCGATGGCTCTGTGTCACGAAGGAGGGCCTCCACATTACCCTCCGTGACACGTTGAGGTGTAAATCTGGAATTTTAAAAAAATTCCAGAACGCCCTCGCGACAGCTCCGTGTCACGGAGGGCATGCTCCGCGTTACCCTCTGTGACACGTTGCAGTGTATATCGCGACGGGTCACACCGGGTCGCCGGGTGACCCGCGCGAATTTCCCACTTTTAAACCCTGATTCCCCCTCAATTTTCCTTATTTCTCATACACTCCGCGACCAACCTCCCAAAAACCCCTCCCCCATCAACGTGACACGGACTTAGGCCAAGAATTTCATCGAGTTTTCTTCAATTCTTCGAATTCAAGGTATATTCTTCAATTCTATCTCATTTCTTGTCGAGTTTCTTCGATATTGAACATGTGATATGAGCTAAACTTGCCCTAAGTAGAAATTAAGCGTAAATTCAATTGAATTATTGTTGATGGATGTTTGGAGTATCATTGTGATTGCTTGAACTCGTTAATTACATAGTTTAATCGAATTTTTTTATATAAAATCATAGCTAGGGCTTGCCTTTGAGTTGGAAATGGAAAAATTTAGTTGAACTAGTGAAATTCATGCTGGGTTGTACATGTTGAGTGATATAAGTCGATGTTCTAACTATGACTATGCTAAAAGACCGACGGATTCTTGGGTGAAGGAAATATTGAAATTTGCAAGAATTGGGTGAATTGTAGAGGATCATGTATTTAAATTTTTCTTTTGTTTTTCCTTGCTAAGTGCGATGGGATAAATGTTATCGATGGTAATGATTTTGGTTAGCTGTACGAAGTCTGAGTAGTACACAGAATATATACCGTCGAATTCTCCAAATGCACTAAGCATATTTGTATGTTTTGTTGGTTGTTTGTGTAAATAAGCATGATCGTGCCTTAATGTTGTAATTTTGGCTAAGGACTAAGTGTGGGGTAGCCTAGCTTAACCCAACCTTAGTCGAAGCAAATTTTAATTGGCTTAACATTGATCTTTTCTATTTGGTTTGACAGGAAAAATGGCAAGCAGGCAGGACAAGGGAAAAGGCGCATCAACATCTGGCGTCGGAAGAAAAAGAATCAGACTGGGCACAGCGGTCCCAGCAGCACCAGCGGTTCCACGCGGCCAACACCGTCAATATGGAACCAGGTGGGTGACAGAGGAGGGGAAGAAGTGGTATGCGAAGCACAACGAGAGCAAGTACTTCCCCGAGGAACCTATTGCTAGGGAACCGTTGGCACAGGAGTTCCCCAGGATTGTCCAGAGGATCGAGGCAGTTGGGCTGAACTTCATTTTTGAAGAGCCCAAAGAATGCAACTTGCACTTGATTCGGGAATTCTACGCCAACTGGAACCCGACTCTCAGAAGTCACACCATCAAAATAAGGGGGCAAATAGTCACTTTTGAGCCCCACCACCTCAATGCTATATTAGGGGCACAGGACACATACGCCCACGTGCTTCGACAGCTGAACATCACTCCACCATATGCGGACATCAGACGCACTTTGTGTGGAACCCGATCGACGGCTAGGTGGAGCAGACATAAGGAGAGGGGCTACCATCAGATTTTTCCCTACTCACAGATGAACAGGGAAGCTAGGATATGGCTTAAGAACGTGTGTTCCTACCTAATCCCGGGGGTGCATATGAAGGATGTAACTCGGGATCATGTATGCTTGGTGTACGCCCTGATGAAAGGGCTGGAGATCAAAGTGGGGGCGGTGATTATTTCCACCATGAAGAGAGCCCGGTTGCATCAGGGGCACAGATACAGATTTGGTGGATTACTCACCACATTCCTGAGGGGCTTGGATATTGAGGAAGAGGCCCTTGACTATATCCCGCAGATGGAGCGGCGGGCCTTAGATGTCACCAAAACTAAGGCTCCCGACACCACCCACGGGCCCGTTCTTACACTTGCTGAGCGATATGCTCGGGATGATTAGTACATGGATCGCATGTACGGGATGCAGATGCTCCAGCTACGGATAGGCGGGAGGCCGGCAACAGAGAAGGAGCTATGGCAGCTCGAGCTAGACTACCCTTTTGGCGAAAATGCCAGGGCTCTATGCCGAGTGGGGCCAGCTTTTGTAGAGCCCACGGATGATGATGTCCCCACAGATGAGAGGACACATCGTGAGGACTCCAATATGGAGTCCGATGATGACGATGGGGGTGATTCAGACATGGGAGACGAAGCAGCAGCACCTGATGAAGAAGTGGAATATTTTGATTGATCAGGGAGTTCTGCCACCCATTTTTTGTGCTATGTTAATTTTTATGAACACTGGGGACAGTGTTCGAGATAAGTGTGGGGTTGGAGTAGTTAGGTGCTGGTTGTGTTGTTGTTGTGTATGTTCTGTTCTGTTGTTGTGCCTGTGGAATAATTTTGCGACCCTGTGATTTGTGATTGTGAAGTTTTTGTTCTGTATTGTAATTAAATGTGAAACTGTTGTGTGTTGCTGAATGTGCTAGCTGATTGTGTACATATTTTTGTTTCATCGAAATGATCGATATTTTTAAATTTTTTTTTCAATTCTTCGGTTTCTCGGCGTTTGTTTTCGGTTCTTTTACCGAGAATGGTCCCATTGAACTGATATCCTAGTTAGTGACCGTTCCCTATGATGGATGGATGACGACCGTCTTAAGGGAAATGTAGTCGTTAGGAGTAGATTTTTTCATTTATTTTTCAGTTGTTTTCTTTTGTGGGGTGCATCCTAAAACCTGTAGTTACTTTATGGTTGCGGAATCCTGGTTGCATGTTGTACATGATATTCAAAATGCAAAGGTGATTCATATGAAAGCATGCAACTTTGTAAATATGTTGAGATACCTAGGCCATAGAGTCGATTCAGTGTGATTAAGGCTTAATGTTTGAATTCTTGTAATTCGCTGATTGAAGAGTCTGTGAATACGTCTTGAATTGAGCATGTGCAATAAGTGTGAAGTGAGGTTTTGTTTATTCCATGCCATTGTGAAGTGTCTTTTACTTGCCTGGTGTGTGTACGAAACCAAATGAAGGAGTTGTATTGTAGGAAAGGATGTAGGCATTTCTTTGTGTTAACCGAAAGTTTTTCTTTTTCATTATTGTACCCACCTGAAATGTACACCCTAGTTAGCCCGTTGAGCCTTTAGACTATTATTTTTGTCTTGTGTCAAAAATGTGTAAACCGAGATTTACCCCTTCTTTTCATTAGCCATGAATTTGATCCAAAACTCTTAAGCGCTTAAGAAGAGAAAATAATTTTCCCGAAGTGTCAAAGAGTGAGAATGGTGAAAAGAAAAGAAAAGCAGAGTGATGAAAGAAAAGAAGAGGTTGAAGGTGCACTTGCTATAAATAAAATATAATGAAGGTGTCAGAATAATCTTTATTATCGAGTCAAGTGTGCTTAAAGATATGGGCCAAAATAAAGACAGACTTCAAGAAGGGGAGGATGAAGGAAGAAATAATGCCCATGAGTTTGATGGGATGTATAGAAAAGGCGCTTAAGGATGCTAGTGGCTATTATTGGCTAGCCCAATATTTACTAGTTCCGTAGCTTACATTACAACCCACTAAAGTCCTACCTGATTCTACATCACATTTCCTTATATTAGTGGAGTAATACACTAAGGGCAAGCCTATGGTTCATGACATGATGCATGTGAATTCTTTTGGGAGAGAGAGTGAAATTATGTTTATATGCCCCAGCATGTAACCGTTAGAGTTCATGTGATTACAAAAAAGGGGAAAATTCTCTTGCATTGTGAGGGCACATGCTTGATGAGAGATTAATTTTCGTGTTGGATATCTTGATCATCTGATTTGCATGAGTTTGCCAATATCGAGAGTCGATTCTTAAGTCTAGGAGGTCTTGATGTGTTGAAGGTCATTGCATTGATAGGACCATGCGTGTTTTCTTGATGATTTGCTGTATTGAAAAATCGGTATGACCGTAGCCTGAATTGTCGAACCAAAGTAGCCAGGATGGGGTGTAAATTGCATGAGGTGTAAGATTGTTGTTCGGGGACGAACAAGGATTTAAGTGTGGGGTAAGTGATCTTGGGCAAGTTTATATGCCCAAGTGATACTCAAGTGTGTCATTTTAGACTTGTTTATCTATCAATGTTGATACATTCTCATGTGATTGATAATAAAATGTGAATTTATCTAACCAACATGATTAGCGTTGTTTTGTAGTTGAAATGTAGTTTTGTGAAGCTAAAATGCGTGTTGGGAAAGATCGGGGTTGGACTCGGATGTCAGCAAAGGACAAAGCATTGGACGACAAGAATTAAAGGGGCTCCGCGATGGAGCCGTGTCACGCTGCCATCGCGGAGGCCTTCTGCCTGGAGAGGGAATTTTTGGCCAAATTCCAGTGGGTGCGCATTGGGGCCGTGGCACGTTGGCTTAGCCCCGCGTTGCACGCCGTGCCACGTTGGGCTTTATTACCTGGACAGTCTATTTCCAGTGAGCCTCCGCGTCTGTGGCGTGTCACGGAAGCAGTGCTCCGCGATGCACTCCGTGACACGTTGCTAGTTATTCCGGGAAAAATTCTCACTAGTATAAATAGAACACTTAGGTTCATTTTTCATTATTCTGACTTGGTGGAGCAAGAACGTGGGTTACAGGCAGTTGAGGGGACGAAAATCTCAGGGTTTTTCTCTATCTCCTTCTTCTTTAATTCAATTGCTTGTATTTTTAACACTCATTTAACGATGTTTAATCCACGAATGAGTGGCTAAATCCTCTTCTTGCCGAGGTTAAGAACAATTGTAATGAAATGTGATTGTTGATTAAGTTGGTTTTTCATCTTTTCTTTCATGGTTGTTCTATTGATTCTTGTTCTTACTGCATTAATGTGTGGCCTATATTAATGTACATCTAAAAATTCCGGTTTCACTCGAGAGAGCAAGAAATTGGAAAGTTGTGAATCAATAGGATATGATCTTTTCTTGGTTTGGGAAAATTGAGAATTGATTTACCTTCAGGATAGAAATATACCTGAAGGTCGTATTAGTCAATTAAGGAACCGATTTTGTATAGCTAGAACATGAATTTCGTTTAATCACAGAAATGTAGGTGGACGGTTTATGATTCTTAAGTTGGGTTAAATACGAGAGTTTTAATCCATTAGCAATAGTTCTTGACTAGAAACCGGAGGAAAAGTTAACCAAATTACATTGATAATTTATTTCCTTACATATTCGTTTAACCTCAACATGCTCACATTCATAGTTCAGACTCAAATTATATAATCTTTGTAGACTTAGGATAAAATTAGAAATCAAAATATATCAAACTCTTCTTTGCACTATTGTCTTCATTTTTAGAATCAATATAGTAATACTTAAGTAATTTATTACCTCATCCCAGTCCCTGTGGGATCGATACTTGGCTTACTTGAGCCACTATACTACTTGTTCGACCACGTGCACTTGCGTGTAGTTATACTACCATATAACAAACCCGAATAGGGGGTGTGCGGCGTTTCCCCTATAACGTCACGGTGCGACATGTCAGTGCTTGCGGTGGGGTAGGCTATGCGATGCGGCGCCTAATGCGCCCAACCTCCCGATCCCCGCCTCCCTTCCATTTAACAACGCGCTCGTGTGTTCATCCCCTATGCCTTTTTCCACATGCGTTGTACTTCAAAGTCTTAACATACACATGCACGTTTCCATTAAACGATACGGGGTGTAACACATAGGGTTTCACACTCTAGCAGACTTAGTGATCTTAGACATGGTCTATTTTGATATAGTTTTTGGAATGAGTTTTTTGTCCCCTCACCATGCCATTCTAGATTGTCGTGCTAAGACCGTCGCTATATCGAGCCAGAGGTATCTAGGCTTGATTTGAAAGGGAATTGTAACCCTGCTTCAAAGAAACTCATCTCTTATATTCATGCCCATAAGTTGATAGAGTGGGTTTGTTCAGCGTATGTAGTGCATATTAGGGACACTAGTTTCGAGGGTCCTTCCATAGAGTCAGTCCCAGTTGTTTGTGAGTTTTTGATATGTTCCGCGCAGATCTACCCTAAATGTCGTCAGACCGTGACATTGATTTCTGTATAGATTTATAGCGAGGACTCGATCTATTCCTATTCCTCCGTACCGTATGGCACCTGTTGAGGTGAGAGAACTCAAGGAGCAGTTGGAGGAGTTTCTTAGTAAAGGGATTATTAAACCAACTGTGTCACTGTGGGATCCAATTTTGTTTGTGAAGAAGAAGGATGGTAATATGAAGATGTGCATCGACTACCGTCAGTTGAACAAGGTGACTATTCGAAACAAGTACCCTCTTCCTCGAATAGATGATTTGTTTAATCAATTATATGAGGCGGCTATGATTTCAAAAATTAACTTGAGGTCTGGTTATTATAAATTGAAAATTAAGGCTGAAGTTATTCCCAAAAACCAGTCTTTTGGAATAGGTATGGGCATTATGAATTTCTGGTTGAAGATATTCCCAAAATAGCCTTTCGGACCAGGTATAAGCATTATGAATTTCTGGTCATGTCATTCGGACTCACTAATGCCCCAGCTGCTTTCATGAGCCTGATGGGCAGTATTTTCAAACCTTATTTGGACTCCTTTGTTATTGTGTTTATTGATGATATCTTGGTGTATTCTAAGACGAAGCAGGAGCATGAAAATCATATGACAATTGTGTTGGGATTGTTGAAGGAGAAGCAGTTATACACCAACTTCTCTAAGAGTGAGTTTTGGTTAGAATCAATGTCTTTTTTGGGGCATGTGGTTTCCAAGGAGGGGATCCAAGTTGACCCACAGAAGGTGGAGGCGGTCAGAAACTGGGCGAGCCCGACTAACGTGATGGAAAATTAGAGTTTTATGGGGCTGGCTAGTTACTACTATCGGTTCATGAAGGGTTTTGCATCCATTGCTTAAGTACTGACCGAGTTGACGCAAAAGGATGCACCTTTCCAGTGGTCAGAGGAATGTGAAGCAAGTTTTCAGAAACTCAAAACTTTTCTAGCCGGAGCACCTATCCTGGTGTTACCAGTGGAAGGTAAAGACTTTGTTGTTTATTGTGATGCCTCACAATCTGGGTTGGGTGCCATGTTAATGCAGGAAGGACAGGTCATTGCTTATACCTCTAGGAAGTTGAAGGTGCATGAGAAGAATTATCCTACACATGACCTAGAGCTAGCAATGATAGTGTTCACTCTGAAAATCTGGAGGCACTATTTGTATAGGGCTCGTTGCGAGGTGTTCACAGACCATCGCAGCATGTAGTATGTGTTATCCCAGTAGGATATCAACTTGAGTCAGAGGAGATGGATGGAACAACTTAAAGATTATGATGTCACCATATTTTACCACCCTAGAAAGGCTAATGTGGTGGCAGATGCATTGAGTCGGAAATCAATTAGCATGAGAAGTCAAGCTTGCCTGAAGGTTACCGAGCGACCGATGGCCAAGGAAGTTCAAACTTTGGAAAATAGTTTGGTGAGGTTGTTGTTGACTAAAAAAGGCGGAATATTAGCTAGCGTGATGGCTAAGTCATCCTTGTTAGAGGAAATCAAAGTAAGACGGTTCGAAAAAGAAAAGCTGGATAAGATTTGAGGTAAGGTCTTGTGGGGAGAAGCCAAAGAAGCATTGTTAGATGATGAAGGGGTACTAAGAATAAAGGGGCGGGTGTGTTACCCGAGTCGGTGAGCTAATTAAAACTCTTTTGCAGAAGCTCACAACACGAGGTACTCCATTCACCCCATAGTCACCAAGATGTACCATGACATGAAGCAACACTATTGGTCGGGCAGGATGAAAAGAGATTCTTTTGACTACATCGACCAATGTTTGAATTGTCAGCAGATGAAGTACAACCACCAAAATTTGGGAGGCTTACTTCAGAGAATGCCTATTCCTGAGTGGAAATGGGAGAGAATAGCAATGGATTTTATGGTGGGTATTCCTAAGACCTTAGGGAAATTTGATTCTATTTGGGTCATTGTGAACAGATTGACCAAGTCAGCTTATTTCCTTCTAGTTCGGGTGACTTACAATGCTGAGAAACTAGCTAAACTATACGTGAAGGAAGTGATCAGGTTGCATGGGGTACCTATTTCTATTATGTCACATAGGAGCACTCAGTTCACTTCTCATATTTGGAGAACCTTTCAGGCTGAGTTGGGCACAAGTTTGGACTTGAGCACAACCTTCCATCCTTAGACAGATGGACAGTTAGAAAAGACTATCCAGGTATTAGACGACATGCTTCGGGTGTGTGTGATATATTTTTGAGGCCATTGGGACAAATTCTTACCCTTGACAGAGTTCGCCTACAACAATAGCTATCACTCCAGCAATAGCATAGCGCCATTTGAAGCTTTGTATGGGAGGAAATGCAGGTCTCCAATTGGTTGGTTTGATGTGTTTTAAGTGAGACCCTAGGGAATTGATTTGCTGAGGGAGTCCTTGGAAAAAGTTCAAATAATTTAGGACCGTCTGGTAGCTGCTCAGAGTAGACAGAAGCAGTACACAGACTAGAAAGTGAGGGATATGGAATTCATGGAGGGAGAGCAACTGCTGCTCAAGGTATCTCCTATTAAGGGGGTGATGAGGTTCGAAAATCAAGGAACATCGGATCGTTTGAAATACTCTGGCATATGGAGGAAGTAGCTTATGAACTAGCTTTACCGCCAGGTTTATCAGGGGTGCACCCGACGCTCCATGTCTCAATGTTGAAAATGTATCATGGGGATGGAATGTACATTATCAAATGGGACTCTGTGATGTTAGATGAGAATTTGTCTATTGAGGAGGAGCCTGCAACAATATTGGCTAGAGAGGTTCGAAAGCTGAGGTCGAAGGAAATTATGACAGTAAAGGTCTAGTGGAAGAATCGTCCTATTGAGGAAGCCACTTAGGAGACCGAGGCTGATATGCAGATCAAGTATCCTTAGCTGTTCATGGAATTTTGGTAAGTACTCTCCCTTTTTATGTATAGATCTTTCGGGGATGAATGGTTCTTTAATTGGTACCTAATTGACTCGAACATCATTACGGGATAATTAGGGACCTGGAACACTAGAAATAGGCTAAGAGAGGGCTGGAATGTGTTGTGAAATATTGTAAGTGTAAAATTGACCGAATTTGGGTAGCTACTAGTTTTGGAGACCGCTAAAGCAGTGAAATTTCACGCTGCAGCAAGACCATGGTAACAATCCAAGTCCCACCATGATGAATTTGGAAAATAACCAATGGAAGCGCCGCAGAGATATTTGTTCATTGTAGTGGGTTCGCTGCAACAGAAATGCAACCGTTGCAGCGGACGATGGGAGTCAGAAATGGGTTTTAAGTGAGAATTCTGAGGTTATTTCTCCAAAATGTGAGAGAACAAGGTTTGAAGGAAGTTTCTTCTCCAAAGTAGAGAATTGATACCTTAAGGTGAGTTTCTTTATCCCTTGCCCCTTTAGTGGTTATTGTCAATTTTACAGCGCTTAGGGTACCTTTTAATGGTTGATGCTTAGAAACCCTAGGTTAATAAACTAGGGTTGGATCATAGGGAGTAATGGGATGATTATATTAAAAGGTCATGGGTGATAATTACTTCCCGAGGACTTTCTTGCTAACAATTATGGGTTAGATAAGGATGGAGACCTAGAACTAGATTGAATGGAAGGTTTTTATTATTAAAGTGTCCTAAAAAGGGAGGGCTCGATCTAATTAGACTCATAATTGAAGAGTAAGTAATGAATTACTTTGTATTGTGTAGGTTTTGAACATTCTGAAGCTTTGAGGAAGGGCAAGGCTCCCGCAGAGTAGCTGAATTGCTATCTTCGAGTATCGAGGTAGGTTATGGTTAGAGGGTTAGTCTCTATATGATGACTTATATGCATGTGTTAATGGTATGTGATTGGTTTTCAGACATTATTTGATAAGAAATTGTTTATTTGAATAAATAGTGGAGATCATGTTAATATGAGATGATTATGTACTGTTGAGAAATTTCATGGAATTGTAAGTGAAACACTGTTAAAAAGCTATAATGCGAATCGATAAATCGTACTTCTGCAAGTGATAGAGTGGAAAGTATACCTATGTGTTGATATATATATATATATATATATATATATATATATATATATATGGGGGGAGGGCTGTAACTGGTTACATTCCGTGATGAAAAATGATTTGAATGGTAAAAGTATCTTGAGTTGAGTGGCTCCTGCCCGAGGGGAGCATTCGGGTGAGCGATATTATTTAATAGTTTATCTCCGAGGGGAGCATTCAGACGAACATATAAGTAGGAGAGGGTACCACGCCGGTACAATATATGGATTTCTAGAGTCCCCTGTAGGTCATGACTGGAAGGGAAAAAATAAGACCCTCTGGCATATGTGTACACTAATTTTTTGTATTGAATGTTTATGGGGATATGGTGGAGGCGTATGCCCGTCATATTTGTTTACTTTATTTATATTACGTTTCTAATCATATTTAAGATTGAATGATGTATGTGCTAAGTGGTTGTGGAAATTATGAAATTTGTTTATGTATTTTGAAATAAAGGACATGAACCTGATTCTAAGTGTGACATGGTCACAATGCTGGTAAGTGTTGAGTGAATTTTGCTTGTGATTACCTGTTGCATTTGTAAGTGATAAAGATTTGTGTTTGTTGTTGCTCAAACTGTGCGATATGTGACTTGATCTGTAGAATATGTGAATCATTAACTCTGATAAATTGATGAAGGTGTAGCTATGTTGAGTTACTGCCCAAGGTAGCACTGCTGCAACAGAACTTCTTCCGCTGCGATAAGACCGTTGTAGTGGTCAAGTGACCTTACAACAAAAGGCCTAATCCAGTGAGCAGGCTAGCTGTCACCTGGGTGGAGCTAGTGTAGTTGAAATGGTTTCTGTACTTCTGTAAAACGCTGAAGACTTGTTTTATATCATTGTTACTATGTTTTCGTGTTATTATGTAAGGTCAGCCGATTATGCCTACCAGTACTGTGTTATGTACTGACCCTATGACTGCACTTTTTTTCTGAGTGCAGAGTTCGAACCAAGAAGTTCCTCTCGTCCTCACCTGTGAAGCAGAAGCAATTTTACTGGAAAGGTGAGCAGACCAAAGAGGCAGTATCACTCTCTCGTTGAAGATGTCCTTTCCTTCCAGACATTTTTTTGTATTTTACACTTAATCGTTCTTAGAGTTATAAGCAGACGTCTTGTGCAATGACAATCAGGTCTTAGGATTAGTTTAGTTTTGCTTGTTTTGGTTGTAAGAGGATTGTTACTGCTTCTGAGGACTCCTTTTATTTTATTATAACTCTTATCTCTTTCTTAACATTTGATGTTGGGATATTTATTAGGAATCGTAGGTTCTCCCACCGAGGGGTAAGTATGGGTTCCAATCACGGTGATTTGGGTCGTGACATCTAGTATGCATTATTTCACTTGAAAGAGACTAAGTTGTAATATCAATGAGGTACAAATGACTTCTTGTGTGAAAGTAAAATAAAAAAAATAAAATCATGAGATATAAAGTACAACTTGTACCTTGGGGTATAAAGTCTTGTCATTATTGTATGGACATGTTGTCAAGCCCCGAGTTTACACCCTGGACATAACACGGTACTTGAAGTCATAAGTAACCCCAAGTCAACCCCTAGTCTATCATACACTGACATTCTGAGTAAAAAAGCACATACAGCGGAATTTGTAGCAAGAATATGAATATTTGATAGAAATATACTGAATCATAATATTGGAAATAATAGAACAAACTACAAGGCTGGGAGAAAACAACTAGGACTGAAAACTGAGTTTAAGTTTGAAGCCACTAGGTCTGATGAACTGCTGGGAAAACCCCCAGCTAGCTCTAAATCAACTAAAAGAAATTAAATCATAACTCAGATACTAAATCTTCATCCTCGGAAGATGAGGACTTACCTATTCGCATGATGAGGTCTTCGAGGAGTAAACGGCTAACGAAGTTGGGACTGTGATCCTGCATCTGTATCATAAAATGATACAACATAAAAGGTATGCGTCAGTACTTTGAATGTACTGAGTAAATGAGAGTAATATAACAGAATGAAATAAACATTCACGAAATGATGAATTGGAAGACATGCAATAACCAACAGAATCTACTAAACAGAAATAACTGAAATACTGAGGTGGTCAAGAAGATCCTGTCTGATGGTCAAAGCACATTCTAAGTCTGGTCTCCTATTCTGGACCGAACAAGATTGATACTGAACTGAACTGACTAGTGGGAGAGTCTCTAACCGACATGTAACCATGTGAGCTAGACATGGAGTCTGATGTATACACCATATATGTAGGACCCAATATACCTTGCCAGGGTATAAAGGGATGAACTGGGTGATCACAAAAGTCTAGGGCCAATTAGGCCAAAAAATATTGAAACCTACATTGGCGACGTAGTTCTAGGAACCTGGGTGCACTGAAACCCTGGTCCGCTCGGTGCTAATTCCTGCTCCCACTGAAAAACCTAAACTGAATAATAAGCTGATAGCTCGAAACTAGGGTCCAAGAATAGTCATGGACGTATAACTGAAAGTACCCTGAGAGTCTTATCAGACCAGATTCTGAAACTGGGTTCTAGACTAGTCAGAGTTGCTCATCTATAAGCGTTGTAACCGTCTAAGAACAAACTAAAATTTGAACTGGAGTCCTGAGGCTAGTCACAGCTATATGACTGAAGTGTCCTTACAATCTAGTGGACCACTAAACTGGATTCTGAATCTAATTCTAATAATTGGGATGTGATATTGGCACCTCAGAGATTTATGAAGTCAAATTGATCAACTGACATTACTGATAGACAATGAGTATTCTAGCATTCTTGCTAAACTGAGCTGAAAATACTCCAATGGAGATTCAATCCTACTAGAAACAAGGGATTTTCCAACAAGTTTGCAATCTCAAGCTAAAATTGATATTCCAACACTAGAGCAGAATTGGGATTTTCTAAATCACTAAATAGGACTAGATTTTCATCTCATAATATTTTTCATTGTTGGATTTACAACTGGAAGAAATAACTATAATTAACATAGAGCAATATTTCACGTGAATTCAACAAGGTCTATTAAGGAATTTCTTAACATCTGAAAGGTCTGCAGGGCTAGAATTCAACTTTGGTGGGAATAATCATAAATCAATCATCAACTAATTTAAACAACAACTAAAACAATTATAAATATCATTCCATGTGGATTAAAGGAAAAATTACATGGATTCTCTTAACATTCGAAAAACTCAGGGTCAAGATTTATAGAGTAAACTAGAGAGATTTCGGGGACACAAGGGAAGAACTATTCCCTTGTTGAATTACCACTTACCTGGAAAAAATTTCCCGGAGAAGGAAGCTTGAATCTGCTGCAATGGGTGTGAAGCCCTAGTCTTTCCTGAGAGTTCTTGAGAGTAAACTACAATCATTTTCTAAAAGTTTACGTTGGGAAAGTGGGAAAAAACCGTTTAATCCGTCTAATATCTCTGAAATTTTACCTAAAACTTCAGAGTTTAGGGACTAAAGAGGTAGGACATTACAAAAATAACCCTGGGCTAAAATCTAAAATCTAGTCGATGGTGTCCCAACGGGTCACTCAATGAGTCGTTACTGGTGACCACGACTCATGGTCACCATCCATTAACCTCAATGCCTCGACCTTGAACAATAAGTTACCAACTGACCACGACTCACCTAATGAGTCATGGTGTCCAACCACGAATCGTTAGGTCCTCCTGTCAAGTACACTGCCTCCTCCTCTCATCTCCTCACTGCCACTCTCCATGACTGACCTAACGAGTCGTGGGGACAGACCACGACTCGTGGTCTCATCCGTGGGGTAGCCTTCTTCCAATCTTCAACCCTCATCTCCTAGCCTCCCCACGAGTCACATCACGACTCGTGGGCACCTCCAACAAGTCACTTAACGACCCATACCGTGCTTGGTGATAAATTTTCCTGTTTTTTGCAAATTTTCTATTCTTAAGTCCCGGGTATAATCTTTGAGTTTTTGAGGTATTGCAATATCTCCCCCTTGGGAATATTCGTAAAACACACAGGAAATCCGAGAATAACAATCATAATTTTCAAATACGTCTCATTTAAATCCAAAACTGACAAAATGACTACCCCCGTGTCAAAATACACAACTAAACTGAATTTACCTTTTATACATACATCCATACACGTAAAAGATACTTGAATACATGATTTGAACATGAAACTAAATTGAGTTCTAGGAAAAAACTAATATCTCAAGCCGTAACAGAGCTGGTAGAAAATAAGTGTGGGTATTTGGCCATCATATCTGCTTTGGCCTCCCACATAGCTCCCTCCACCTGCTGATTTCTCCATAAGACCCTGACTAAAGCTATTTCCTTGTTCCTCAGCTTACGAACTTAAAGATCAACGATTTGGGGACCTCCTCATATGAGAGAGTATCCATTATTTCTACACTGTCCAATGGCACAACTGAAGTTGGATCTCAGATGCATTTCTTCAAAAGTGGCACATGGAATACAGGGTGCACAGATGTAGGGTCCCACATATCTCAAGCTGAGCTTTCCCTTCTTTCCAAACCTCATGGGAGAAATTTTCAGGTAGACCCAGTCTTCCATAGCAAACTCCAATTCTCTTCTCCTCATATCAGCATAAGATTTCTGATGACTCTGAGTTGTTTTCAATCTTTCTCGATGAGCTGTACCTTCTACATAGCTCCATGAACCGATTCTGGCTAGATTATGGTAGCTTCACCCAGTTCAAACCACCCAATAGGAGATCTACACCTCCTACCATACAATGCCTCAAATGGGGCCATCTGGATACTGGAGTGGTAGCTGTTGTTGTACGTAAACTCGATAAGAGGCAAGAGGTCATCCGAACTTCCCTTGAAATCGATTACACACTCTCTCAACATATCTTCTAGGGTATGAATAGTACACTCATCTTGCCCATCTATCTGGGGTGAAAAGTTGTGCTGAGCTTGACCTAGGTGCCCAGTCCCTTCTGAAAAGACTCCCAGAAATGTGAGGTGAACTGACTATATCTATATGAAATGATGGATAATGGCACCCCATGAAGTCTGAGCAACTCTCGGATATAAAGTCTAGCATAGTCGTTAGATGAATCCGTCGTTTTAACTGGGAGGAAATGTGTTGACTTAGTCATCCGATCTACTACTACCCAGATGGAGTCATGTTGCCGACGAGTTCGAGGTAGACCTGTAACAAAATCAATATTCACTTCTTCCCACTTCCATGTGGGTATGCTGATATCCTGTGTCATACCTCCCGGTCTCTGATGCTCTACCTTGACTTGTTGGCAGTTCAGGCACTTAGGTACAAATTCAGCAATATCTCTCTTCATGTTGTTCCACCAATAAATATCCCACAGATCGCAGTACATTTTAGTAGCACCAGGATGGATAGAGTACCTCGATCTGTGCGCTTCAGCCAGTATCTACTGTCTCAACTCACCGACATTTGGTACACACAATCTGCCCTGGTAACGCAACACACCATGTCCCCCTTCGGAGAAAGCCTCAACCTCCTTTCTGAGTATCGTTTCCTTTAGTTTTAGAAGGATGGGATCTTTACCCTGTCTGGACTTGAATTCCACCACCAAGGAAGCGTGTGACCCACTTCGCATCACTACTCCACTCTCAGTTGAGTTAACCAACTGCACCCGTAACCGAGCTAGCCTGTGAATATCCTTTGCCAACTCCTTTTTTTCTTCTTCAACATGAGCCATCTACCCATAGACACTCTTCTTAGGGAATTATCCACAATATTGGCTTTGCTTGGGTGATATAGCACGTTCATGTCATAATTCTTCAGGAGTTCCAACCATCTTCTCTGGCGAAGATTCAGGTCCTTCTGACTGAATACGTACTAGAGGATCTTGTATCGGTGAAAACATCAACTTGACCCCCGTATAGGTAATGCCTCCATATTTTTAGTGCAAACACTATCGCTGCCAATTCCAAGTCATGAGTTGGATAATTCTTCTCATGAACCTTGAGTTTCCTGGAGGCGTAGGCTGTCACCTTGCCCCGCTGCATCAACATGAAATCGAGTCCAACTCTGAAAGCATCGCAATATACCACAAATCCTTCCGATCCTTCTGGTAGAGTCAGTATTAGAGAAGTAGTGAGTCGATCCTTTAACTCCTGAAAAGTATTCTCATATGCATCTGATTTCTAGATCTTCACCTTCTTCTGAGTCAGCCTAGTAAGTGGAGATGTTATGGAAGAGAAACCCTCTATAGAGCATCGGTAATAACCGGCCAGAGCCAAGAAGCTTCTGATTTTAGTTGGGGAGGTGGTTCTGGGCCAATCCTTCACTTCTGCTATCTTTTGAGGATCAACCTAAATTCCCTCACTCGACACCATATAACCTAGGAAAGTCACGGACTTCAACCAGAATTTGCACTTGCTGAACTTGGTGAACAACTGATGGTCTTTGAGTCTCTGAAGTACTATCCTTAGGTGATTAGCATGCTTTTTCTCATTTTTGGAGTATACCAGAATGTCATCGATGAATACAATGACAAACATATTAAGGTACTCCTTGAAGACTCTGTTCATCAGGTCCATAAAGGCTGCAGGGGCATTTGTTAATCCAATGGACATAACCAGGAACTCGAAGTGCCATACCGAGTCTTGAAAGTTGTTTTCGGGTAATCGCACTTTCTGAGTCTTAACTAATGATACCCCGACCTGAGATCTATTTTGGAGTAACAGTTGGCTCCCTGAAGTTGGTCAAATAGGTCATCAATTCTGGGTAGGGGATATTTGTTCTTGACTATGACCTTGTTCAACGGATGGTAGTCGATGCATATTCTGAGAGTTTCGTCTTTCTTTTGCACGAATAACACTGGAGCACCCCAGAGAGAGATGCTAGGTTTGATAAAACCCTTATCTAGGGTTCTTTTAACTGCTTCTTCAACTCCTTAAATTCAGTCGGAGCCATTCTATAAGGAGGGATGGAGATGGGCTGAGTATCTTAAATAAGGTCTATGCCAAAGTACATTTCCCGATCTTGAGGGACTCTAGGAAGATCTTTGGGGAACACATCAGGAAACTCTCTGACAACAGGGACTGACTGGATAGTTGGGGTCTTAGAGTTGGAATACTTGACCCAAACTAGATGATAGATAAATCCCTTGGAAATAAGCTTCTTGGCCTTAAGGTAGGAAATAAACCTACCCTTCAGCGCTGAACTACTACCCGACCATTCTAGATCTAGTTTGTTAGGGAACTGAAACCTGACGACCCTAGTTCTGTAGTCAACTGAGGCATAATTGGAGTGTAATCAATCCACACCGAGAATGAGGTCAAAGTTGATCATGTATAACTCTACAAGTTCAGCTGGAATGACTTTATTATAGACTGAGATTGGACAACTTTTATACACCCGACTGGCTCTAACTTACTCGCCAACTGGTGTGTAGATTGAGAAGGGTTCTGATAATACTTCTGGACTGATATCGAACTGGACTGCTACGTAGGGACTCACAAATGATAGTGTGGCCCCCGAATCAAGCAAGGCATATACATCTAGGTGGAAAAGGCATAACATAACCGTGACCACATCTGGTGAGTTCTCCTAGTCTTGACGAGATGATAATGCATAAAAATAGTTTTGGCATTGACCACCCTCCGTACCTGATGTGTTAGTCTGTTAAGCTAGTTGGCTTGCTGGTGCTACTGAGGTGATGGATTGTGATCTCCCTCACCCTATTGACGGGCACTCCTTAAGCCGACGCTCGAGTTTTCCCCAACCAAAACAGCCCTCACGGCCCTGAGGACACTCTCCCAGGTGGTTCTTGCCGCACCTGGGGCAAGCTGGATATCTGTTCCTAGCACTGTAGCTCTAATACTAAGAGCCAGATGTTCCACCCCTCCAGTCCTGGCGGGATCGAAAGGTAGGGGCGCTGGTTGAGCTAGGCGTTGGAGCCCTCTGCTGCTGTTGCTGCTACTGCTGTTGCTGTGGGTAGTTGCTACCGCCAGACCTCTAGTGATCATGATCTGACTGGCCAATCCTAGCCCTCTTATTCTTTCCTTCCATATCCCTTAGATTTTCAGTCTCGATCTATTGGGCATAGATAATCAAACTGAAAAGGTCGATATCTTTGATTAGCTCACGGTCCTGCACTCCTTGAGGACCAAGTTTGACACCCTACTCACAAACTTCAGCATGCAAGCCCTTGGCTCACCGACCATCTCTGGAGCATATTTGAACAACCTGGTAAACATCAAAGCATACTCCTCCACTATTCTTTTCCCCTGCCTCAGGTTCATAAATTCCCCTACCTTGGCTTCTCTTAAGCTCCCTTAGGAAAATTTTATCCAGAAAAGCGGTGTTGAACTCCTCCCACTCAACTGGTCCTACTCCTACTGACCGCCCCTCCTTCCACAGCTCATCACCGACCTGGCTACCCTTTTTACCTAGTAGGCAGCCAGGTCCGCACCATCGGAGGAGCTAACACCCATTATATGGGTAATCTTTTTTATCTCATCTATAACTCTTGGGGGTCCTCCCTTACCTTCGATCCCTAAAATGATTGAGGATTCATTTGGGTAAAGTCCCACACCCTAGCAGCTCCTGCTGACCAGTTGTTATTAACTGGAACCACTTGTTGGTTCACCTGGTTAGTCACGGTTTGGGCGAACAGCTGAATGGCTGCCCTAAATTTAGCAGTTGACAATGAATCATCCATCGGGCCGTGAGGCTGGTGGAGTTGTCCGTTGGGTATTTTCGGCCCTCCTTTAGTCTCCGTGTCGTGGAGGCATATTTCACTAAAAAGAAGCAGCGCATGAGTTAGGAGAATGATTTTTGGAATTGAATTTCAACACACGATACAGAGTATGAAATAAAGGAAAGTTTCGTAATGAAATCTCATAGCCTCCCCATCATAAGTGTGGTGCACTTCACACCCATGAAGAGGACTCTACTCGATTGAGCTTTCAGACAATTGAGGATACTATGAACCTAGTGCTCTGATACCGAATTTGCCAGGCCCCGAGTTTACACCCTTGATGGAACACGGTACTTGAAGCCACAAGTGACACATAGCCAACCCCTAGTCTATCATACACTAGCACTCTAAGTTAAAAAAATACATACAAAGGAATTTGTAGCAAGAATATGAATATTTGATAGAAATATACTGAATCATAATACTGAAAATAATAGAACAAACTACTAAGCTGCAAGAAAACAACTAAGTCTAAAAACTGAGTTTAAGTCTAAAAGACACTAGGTATGACAAACTGCTGGGACAACCCCCCCCCCCATCTAGCTCTAAATCAACTGAAAGAAATGAAATCATAACTCCGGTAATAAGTATTCATCCTCGGAGGATGAGGACTCACCGATTCTCAAGCTGAGGTCTTCGAGGAGTAAACGACTAATGAAGTTGGGACTGTGATCCTGCAGCTATATTAGAAAATGATACAGCTAAAAGGTATGCGTCAATACTTTGAATGTACTGAGTACATGAGAGTAACAAAACACAATGAAATAAACGATAAAGAAATGCTGAACTGGAAGACATGCAATAATCAATAGAATCTACTGAACTGAAATAATTGAAATGTTGAGGTGGTCCAGAAGACCTAGTATAATGGTCAAAACATGTTCTAAGTCTGGTGTACTGTTCTGGACTGAGACTGAACAGAACTGACTAGTGGGGGAGTCTCTAACCGACATGTAACCACGTGAGCTAGACATGGAGTTCGATGAATACACCCCACCAATAGGACCCAATATACCTTGCTTGGGTATAAAGGCATGAACTGGGTGATAATAAAAGTCTGGGCTAATTAGGCCAATAAATACTGAAACCTACGCTGGCAATGCAGTTTTGGGAACTTAGGTGCACTGTAACCCCGGTATGCTCAGTGTTAAGTCCTACTCCCACTGGAAAACCTAAACTGAATACTAAGATGATAGCTCACAATGGGGGTCCAAGACTAGTCAGGGATGTATCACTGAAAGTACCCTGAGAGTCTTATCAGACCAGATTTTGAAACTGGGTTCTAGACTGGTCAGAGCTGCTCATCTAGAAGTGTTGTAACCATTTAAGAACAAACTAAAATTTTAACTAGGGTCCTAAGTCTAGTTAGAGCTATATGAATAAAGTGTCATCACCATCTAGTGGACCACTAAATTGGATTCTGAATCCAATTCTGATAACTGGGAGGTGATATTGGCACCTCAGGGGTTTCTGATGTCAAACTGATCAACTAACATTACTGACTGACACTAAGTATTCTGGCATTCTTGCTAAACTGAGATGGAAATACTCTAATGGAGATACAATACTACTGGAAACATGGGATTTTCCAACAAGTTTGCAATCTCAAGCTAAAATTGATATTCCAACACTAGAGCGGAATTGGTAATTTCTAGATCACTAAATAGGACTAGATTTTCATCTCACAATATTTTTCATTTTTTGATTCACAACTGGAAGAAATAACTATAATTAACATAGAGCAATATTTCATGTGAATTCAACGAGGTCTATCAAGGAATTTCTTAACATCTAAAAGGTCTGCAGGGCTAGAATTCAACTTTGGTGGGAATAATCATAAATCAATCATCAACTGATGGAAACAACTAAAAAAATTATAAATATCATTCTATTTGGATTCAAGGAAAAATTACATGGATTCTCTTCACATTCGAAAAACTCAAGGCCAAGATTTATAGAGTAAATTAGAGAGATTTTGGGGACACAAAGGAAGAAGTATTCCCTTGTTGAATTACCACTTACCTGGAAAAAATTTCCCGGAGAAGGAAGCTTGAATCTACTGCATTGGCTGTGAAGCCCTAGTCTTGCCTGGGAGTTCTTGAGAGGAAACTACGATCGTTTTCTAAAAGTTTACGTAGGGAATGAGGGAAAAAACGTTCAATCCCTCTAATATCTCTGAAATATTTCCTAAAATAATGTAATTTAGGGACTAAATAGTTAGGGATTACAAAAATAACCCGAGAAAAAATCTTAAATCTGGTCGATAGGGTCCCAACGGGTCACTCAACGAGACATTACAGGTGACCACGACTCGTGCTCACCATTCGTTAACCTCATTGCCTTGACCTTGAACAATAAGTTACCAACTGACCACGACTCACCTAACAAGTTTTGGTGTTCAACCACGAATCATTAGGTCCTCCAGTGAAGTACAATGCCTCCTCCTCTCATCTTCTCACTGCCACTCCCCATGACTGACCTAACGAGTCGCGGGGGCTGAACACGACTCTTGGTCTCGTCTGTGGGTTATCCTTCTCCCATCCTTCAACCCTCATCTCCAAGCCTCCGCACGAGTCACATCACGATTCGTGGGCACCTCCAACAGGTCACTTAATGACCCGTCCTGTGCCTGGTGACAGATTTTCAAGTTTTCTGCAAATTTTCTATTCTTAAGTCCCAGGTCTAATCTTTGAGTTTCCGGGGAATTACAGATGTATTCTCCGCTAGTGGATGCAATGAGATTTCTTTCAATATAACAATACATAAAACTTAAATACGTATAATGAAATAGTTTGTATGTCTAGATAAATAATGAAGTTTACATGAAAATTCTTGAAGAATTTAAAAGGTTTTAAAGCGACTCATTCATTATCCCAATGGATGTGAGATTGTTTAATATAAAGAATGATCAATTTCAATCTCATAAAAGTGTGGTTAGAAAGTATCATGTCTCCACGAAATTGGTGATACCGCTATTACTATCCATGATATCACTTACATGTGAAGATATTTGAGTGAAATCAAATATTGGTATGAATTTAGTAGTTCTAACTAATATTGTCAAAAGATTATTGGTTAAGCAGATGTAGAAAGATTATTTAATCTACATAATATTCTGTTTCTAGAAAGTTATTTATTTACATACATAGTGCTAACATTTTTACGCTATTCTATCAAGCAATTAGTTATTTGATATTTATACAAGTCATGCAAATATGATAATGATTGTGAAGAAAGAAAACAATGTAACGAGATGAGTTCAAGGATGCAATATCTTCATAATTGTGATTTGGTGTCCCGATCCGACCATGGATCCCAGACTAGGACATAGACCTAGAACCACAAATGGCTCCAAGCTAACCCATGGCACATACATAGCACGAACAAGAGCATAACTAAGGCGGAATTAAAACATGACCACCGTATAAGTGAAAGTCTGCATATCATATAAATATAAGCATAGACACAAGACAATAACGCCGAACCATCTATACATATTTGTCTGAAAAGCCTCTAAACATATGATGAGATAATGGGAAAACACCCAACTAGCTCACTAAGCTGGAACTAAAAGACATAACAAAACTGACGTCCTCGGATCATGAGGACTCAGCAAAACGGGGATCGTATTGGACTAGAGCAGGAGCGAGCTAAAGTTGGGATTGAGTCTGATCATCCAGACCTATATCACGAGACAATATATCATAGAATATGCGGTCAGTACTTGAAATATATTGAGTATGTAGAGAAAGTAAAAACATGCTAGTAAATCTGAAATCATGAACATAAAACAAAATAGAACATGAGAGTAAGGGGAACATGCTAAAAGCTATATTCTTGAAATAATAATAATAATAATGAGATATCCACCATAAGCTGAAACATAATGACCCAAGGTTTGAACATAGAAATCTTATTGTGTACCATACTTGAAATCATACGTGAAAATTCATAAACTGATCAATGGGTAAAATATGTTATAAAACAAAATAACATGACTCATTACTTCAAAAGCCTTCCACTTAGACAGATATCACGACTCCTGACCACGACTCGTTACAAAAACCAATGAATTGTACCGTGACTCATCATATCCAAGCTGATCCTACAGATGCAATCTACGACTCGTGACCACAAGTCATACTCACCACAACTCATGGTGTGGACTCGTGGTTTGGGAAATAAAAATCTAGAATCTTTCCACGACTCATCCAACAATCGGTGACATGAAACCACGAGTCGTACGATGAGTCGTTCTAAGAAAAATTACTGATTTATCTGCTAATCAAATTCCAAATCTCGAGTCTAGTCTTAGGATACTTTAGGGTTTTACATTTTTTCACAAAGACACTAACAATATCAATATTTGGAAAGCTGATTTATAAGATTAGAAGACATCAACTACAAGTATCAACATTTGCAAAACTAGTTTATAAGATAGGAATATTTCATCCACAAGAATTTAATTGATGTTTTAATCAGGGGAAATATAACACGTGTTGTACTCTTTTCTCCTTAGCCGGTGTTTTTTTTCCACTGGTTTTTCTAGAAAATTTTTAATAAGGCAGCTACTAAGGCGTACTACAATATATGTGTACTCTCTCTTCTTCAGTAGGTTATTTCTAGTGAGGTTTTACAAAAACATATTATCTATCAGGGCATGGATATTCAAGAGGCAGTATTATGAAATCAATTAGAGTGGATGTCCACTATACTAGCAATAAATTCCCTACTCCCACCTTTCATCTTCATTATGTAGAATAACTCCTTCACCTCATCCATGATCTCAAATGGGTTAAATGCCATGTTCATGGGATGCCTTTATATCCCTCAATGTAATTCTATAAACAATGAAATTATTTATCTCAATGTATATACTTAAGACTTTGTAAACACTTTGAAGAAATAAAAAATCTCTACACTCTATTCTTCTATTCTCAACATACTTTCTCTATATTTCTTGCCTTATATTGCTCTAATTTTATAACTTATTATATAGTTTTATGTTAATTCTTTCTTCAAGACACTCGTTGAGTTTAACGATCTATTTTGGTGGATCGTGCAGACACCTACATCGATCCTAGTTTGGTAGAAAAATCCCCTTTTAAAACACCATTTTGGCACAATAAACACCATCATGATAATTACCAAAATCAATACGTGGATTATCCTATCGCAACATTTTGAAGCAATAAAATGAATATTTATAATGAAAATTCCCAAAAGCCACTCACCCAAAGATCTAGTCTAGACAGTTACAAGAGTTCTACTCAGAATAATAACAAGAAAAATTCACGACTTCGCCTACAGGGAGAATGCAGAAGATTATGCTAAATACCGTTGCATCAACTATGAAACTTCAGCAACCTTCCACAAACCTACACACCAAAAGGTGTAGCAAAGTAGTATCACTAGACTACATGTACTAGTAAGTAGCGTCAATCAACTAAAATTAGTTCATGCAATAGTGTAAAATCAACATCCAATCAATAAATTAATTATAAGTTAATAATTCTAGTATACATTAATACTCCATCAAATTTCATCAGTCCGTTCATAACAACTTAAATCGACTTTCTATAGGGTTGGAGTTAACAAGATTTCTATAAGAATTTTGGGATACAAGGGTGAAAGAAATTTCTCTTGTTGGACTCCGACATACCTGGAGAAGAAATTCCTTGAGAAATCACTTGGAAATCTGAAGAAGAAAGAAAGCCCTGGCTTTGCCTTGAACTACCTGACTGAGTCTACTACGTACTAACTTGGAGAGAAGTGAGAAATGAGGAAGTAATGTCGACAAACCCTCCTAAATCCCCTGAGTATTAACCCAAAATGATGTAGCTTAGGCATTAAAATAACCTAAAGTTAGAAAAATGACCCTAGGAAAAGGTTTGCAAGACTACCCATCAGGATCTAACGACTCACAAAATGAGTCGTTGGTGGTGACCACGACTCATTGGGACCAGTCATTGTTCTTGGATTTCAAACATTTGGTTGTGGGCTTGACCAATGGATAGGAACAATGACTCATTAGATGAGACAATGAGTTGTTGGTTCCACCCATGGTCACTAGAAGAATTTTGGACAAATTTCTGAATTTCACCTAATGACTCACCAGATGAGTCATTACTCCTTCTAATGACTCGTCACCTCGACTCATTGTTACCACTTTAAATTTCCCATCCGGCCACCCTTATAAGACAAAAACTCACTTGACGAGTCATGAAGTGGCACAACGATTTATTCCCCAACTCGTTAAGTCCCTAGGAGATCCCAACTATTTACCAATTGATGCACACACGACGAGTCACTTAACGACTAGTAGGACCACACAGTGAGTCACTTCATGGCTTATTCTGTGACTTGATGTATCTTTTATTGATTTCCTCATTTTAGTTCATAGGTCTAGTCTTAGAGACTTCTAGGGTGCTACAATATCTCCACCTTGGAAACATTTGTCCTCGAATGTAAGATAAGCAAACTGGGAGGTTGAGAAGAGAAATGAGATCTCAAAAACTGAACAAAATACAACTAAAAATTGACGGAGTGAATGACTCCAGACTAGGATACATGACTAGACTAAAATAGAACTACTAACTGAAATTATGCAATTAGGGTGCACATTTTAAGATGAGTAGGGTTGATAAACATGGAACTGAATAGAGTACTAAGGAGGGATTTAATACCTAATGCCGAAGCTAAACTTGAAGGGAATAAATGAGGGCATTTATCTATCATGTCCACTTCTACTTCCCATGCAGCTCCCTCAATTAGCTGGTTTCTCCATAAGACCTTTTCTGAAGCGACCTCCTTGTTTTTAGCTTACGAACCTGACGGTCTAGGATCTGAATTGGTACTTCTTCGTAAGAGAGATTGTCTTTTACACTCACGCTCTCTAGGGGCACTACTGAGGTTGGCTCAGCAATACATTTATTTAACAAAGACACATGGAAGACTGAGTGCATCGATGCTAAATCTGTAGGCAACTCCAACTCATAAGACATATTGCTAATGTGTCTCACGATTCGGTAATGGCTGATATATCTGGGACTGAGCTTTCCTTTCTTCCCAAATCTCATCACCCCTTTCATAAGCTGTATTTTCAGGTATACTCAATCATCTACAACAAACTCCAACTCCCTTCTCCTTATATTTGCATATGATTTCTATCAGCTTTGAGCTATTTTCAGTTGTTCCCTAATAGGTTGAACCTTCTGCATGGACTCATGTATTGAATCAGTCCCTATAAAAGTAGTTGCATTAACCTCAAACCACCCAATGGGAGATCTACACCTCCTACCATATATGTCCTCGAATGGGGCCATATTAATATTGGAGTGCTAGCTGTTGTTGCATACAAATTCAATGAGAGGTAGATGATCATCCCAACTGCCCTTGAAATCGATCACACAATCCCTTAACGTATCTTCCAAAGTCTGAATAGTCCGCTCGGCCTGGCCATCTGTCTATGGATGGAAAGTTGTGCTGAGCTTGACCTAAGTACAAGTCGTTTCTGGAATGACTTCTAGAAGTGTGAGGTGAACTGAGTTCTTATCTGAGATGTAGACAAAGGAACTCGATGCAGTATGACTAAATCTTAGATATACAGTCTAGCATAATCCTCCATTGAATTTGGTCTACGACCGCCCAAATTGAGTCGTTTTGTTGGAGAGTATGAGGGTAGGCCTGTGATAAAGTCCATATTAACTTCTTCTCACTTCCAAGTAAGAATACTAATATCCTGATCCATACCCCTCCAGTCTCTAATGTTCAACCTTGGCCTACTGGCAATTTGGACACTTAGCCACAAATTCTGCATTGTCTTCTTTCATTCTATTCCACCAGTAGATTTCCCATAGATCACGGTACATCTTGGTGGTTCCTGGGTTGATAGAATACCTGGAGCTATGTGTTTCCATCAACAGTCGCTGCCTCAAATCGTCTACATCTAAAACGCACAATCTGCCCTGTAACGGAGCACACCATCTCCCCCTTTGGAGAATGCTTCCATCTCTTTTCTTAGGACTGCTTCTTTCAATTCGAGCACAATTGGGTCTTTATTCTTCCTTGACTTAACCTCCACCACCAGGGGGTGATTTTGACTCACTATGGACTGTAACTCCGCCTTTTGCTGAATCAACCAACTGGACCCTTAATCGAGCCAGTTTGTGAACATCTATAACCAGCTCCTTCTTATCATTCATAACATGAGCAACACTCCCCATGAACAATTTGCTGAGGGCGTTAGCAACTATGTTAGCCTTACCTGAGTGGTACAAAATACTATGTCATATTCTTTCAACAACGCTAACCATCTCCTTTGACAAAGATTCAAATCCTTATGACTGAACACATACTGAAGACTCTTGTAATCAATGAAGACATCCACATGAACCCCATAGAGATAATGTCTCCAAATCTTCAGCGCAAACACTACCACTGCCAATTTAGGATCATGAGTAATGTAGTTCTTCTCATGAAACTTGAGCTATTTGGATGTATAAGTTATGACTTTGCCATGTGATCTCGGGCAAAATAGCATGCGTGAGTGATGCTTTATAACTTAGTTTTGTCTTGTTTATCGACTTAATTATATGCATTCTCATGTATTTTTATGTAAATGTGAATATATATACTAACCAACATGATTAGTTCTTGTTTTTGTAGGTTTAAAATGATTTTTAGGAACTAATCTATGTGTTGGTGAAGTGGAGACATGGAATCAGAAGTAAAACACGAATGTCGGCAAGGATGATGCATGAAACAGCCCACCTGCGCGTTGGCAACGTGCCACGGCAGCCAGGCTGCGCGACCACCAACGTTCACGACCCCCAGCACGCTGCACAAGCAGCGTGCACGCTGCCAAACGCGGCATGGGTCTATTTGCGGGCTGTTTTGATTTTCCAGTGTGCCTACGCGATGCCTCCGTGTCACGGAGGCAAATTGGTACGATAACCTCAGCGGCACGGAGCTATTTCATGCCGGGAATAATTTTAGACACCTCACATTTACTATAAATGGGTCCCTTAGCTCCTAAAAACATTGAGTCACGAAATTATTCTGAAAAACTGCCAAGGAGTGAAGGGAGAAGTGGGAGAACTCACCTAGGGTTCATCAATTTCATCTTCTCTTCTACTTATTCTTGTAAGTACGTTACTTTAATTATGTTTTCTAGTAATTGTATGAACTTGAGTGGCTAGAACCCTTCCTCTAGGGTTGAGGCCATATGGTATGATTGTGAATACATGATTTTGTTTTTGTTTTTAAGTTATTAATTGTTGTTTTGTCTTACATTCTTAATTATGGTTGTTTTTATGATTTATCACCATGAAAACACACACGTTACACCTAGGCAAAAGTTTGAGAAATAAAACATAGGCAAGAACATGAGAATGTAGGGAGCAAGATCGTATCTTTTGATATGATTCGCAGTTAGGATAAGAAATTATACCTAATTTGCCTTGCTTGGTTGGTAAAATGGGATGATAACATGAAACAACTTAGAAATGTCACTCCACCACTCGTAGAAGTAGTGGTGAAGCTAAGTTGAGTTGAATGATTAGAGGTACGAAAGTCCCTAATCAAAAGCATAAATCCCGTAAACCACATCCACGTAATTGAATTTCCCACGAATTAGAATGTCACATCACCACTCAACGATGTAGTTGTGAGGCTAGTTTGTTGTGCTTAGAGGCTTGAAAGACCATGAACATGCAATTTCAATTATGTGAGACGACAATTGTTAATTCCATACTTAAACCATTACAAAGCGTAGTATCGCATGATTATCCGTCCTTAGCTATAGTTGCTTCTTGAATTATTTCAGAGTATTTCTGTGACCACCCCTAAATTTAATTAGAGTTTATCGAAAACTTCTTTAATCAACACTTGTGAAAGTTAATATCACACTTGAATTTGATAATTAGCTAAATAGGTCCAGTCCCTGTGGGTTCGACATCCGGCTCTTAAAAAGGGCCACTGTATTGCTTGTACGACCCGTACACATGCGGGCTCAACACCAGGTTGCATCAGAACACAACCAAGACCAACTCTAGAGGCATCACAGTAGATCACAAACCTGTTTGAACCTTCTGGCAGAGTCAGAACTGGGGTTGTAGTGAGTCGAGTCTTCAACTCCTGAAAACTATTGTTATATTCATGAAACCACTGAAACTTCACCTTTTTCTAAGTTAGTTTGGTCAAAAGGGACGCAATGGAGGAGAATCCTTCAATGAACCATCTGTAATAGCCGGTTAGACCCAAGAAACTCCTAATGTCTGTCAGAGAGGCGGGTCTTGGCCAGTCCTTAACTGTCACTACAATTTGAGTATCCACCTAAATATCCCTCTTTGGAGACCATATAACCAAGAAAGGCAACTGATTTTAGCCATAATTCACACATGCTGAATTTGGTAAATAACTAGTAGTCTCTAAGAGTCGGTAAAACTATTTTCAGATGGTCTGCATGCTACTCCTCTGTTCTAGAGTAAACCAGAATGTTATCTATAAAGACAATGATGAACATGTCCAGGTACGACTTGAATACCCTGTTCGTCAGATCCATAAAGGATATAGGAGCATTGGTTAGTCCAAAAGACATAACTACAAATTTGTAGTGACCATATTGAGTTCTAAAGGCTATTTTTAGAATGTCACATTCTTTGACCATATAACCAAGAAAGGCAACTGATTTTAGCCATAATTCACACTTGCTGAATTTGGTGAATAACTAGTAGTCCCTAAGAGTCGGTAAAACTATTTTCAGATGGTCTGCATGCTACTCCTCTATTCTAGAGTAAACCAGAATGTTAGCTATAAAGACAATGATGAATATGTCCAGATATGACTTGAATACCCTGTTCATCAGATCCATAAAGGATATAGGAGCATTGGTTAGTCCAAAAGACATAACTACAAATTTGTAGTGACCATATTGAGTTCTAAAGGCTATTTTTAGAATGTCACATTCTCTGACCCTAAGCTGGTGGTATCCTGATTTGATCTTGGAGAAACAACTAGCTCCCTGAGGCTGATCGAACAAGTCATTAATCTTGGGTAGAGGAATCTATTCTTGACCGTGACTTTATTTAGCTAATAGTAATCGATGCACATTCTGAGTGTATCGTCTTTCTTTCACACGAATAGAACGGTGCACCCCATGGAGAAATACTGGATTTGATAAAGCCCTTATCTAGAAGGTCTTTTAGTTGTTCCTTCAACTCCTTAAGCTCAACTGGAGTCATTTTGTAAGGATGAATACATATGGGCTGGGCATCTGGAACAAGGTCTATGTCGAAGTCTATTTTCCGCTCGGGAGGGACTCTGGGAAGATCTTAGGGAAACACATCAGGAAACTCATTCATGACTAGAATTGACTGGAGCATCGGGATCTCAAAACTGGAATCTCTAACACTAACCAAGTGATAGATGTATCCCTTGGCGATCATTTTCCTAGCCTTAAGGTATAAAATAAAATGACCCTTAGGCTCCAAAGTACTGCCCTTCCACTCTTCGACTGGCTCGTTAGGAAATTGAAACCTGACGACTCTAGTTCTGTAGTCAACTGAAGCATAACAAGAATGCAACCAGTCCATGCGAAGGATAAGTTCAAAGTTGACCATTTCTAACTCTACTAGATCAACTGAGGTAACTTTACTCAACAGTGATATTGGACAATTTCTATGCATTCGACTAGCTCAAACTGACTCACCAACTGCAGTAAAAACTGAAAATAGCTCTAAGAGGATTTCTGGGCTTATTTCAAATTGAATAGCAACGTATGGATTCAGGAAGGATAATATGGGTCCTAGATCTAGCAAAGAATATACATCAATGTGAAAAAGGTGCAACATACCAGTAACCACATCAGGTGAGTTCTCCTGATCCTGCCAGGAAGATAGGGCACAGAAATGATTCTAGCGTTGACCACAACTTGTACCTGAAGTAGTGCCCTACTGAGCTGGGCGACCTTTCGGGGTTATTGTTGTAGTAGACTAGGCCTTTCCCCATCCTAATCACGGGCACCCTCTAAATCTGTGGCCTAACTAGCCACACCCAAAACAACCCTCCTTGCCCATAAGACACTCACCCGAATGATTCTTGACATACTTAGGACATGTTGAAAAAGTGTGACTTCCAGAAACATGGCTCTGGGACTGGGAGCCTGATGCCCCACCTCTCCTATCCTTAGGGGGCCTGGAAGGTATAACACTAGCTGAAGAAGGTGTTAGAGGCATGTGCTACTGCTGGGGTGATTACCACTGTCAGGGGAGATTACCATTGCCTCACCTCTGCTAGGAGTACTCAAGCTGACTTGTTCTAGCCCGTTTCCTCTCCCTCAGCTTTTCTATTTCTATCTGTTGGGCGTGAATGATGAGACTGGAGAGGTCTATATCTTTGATGAGCATGGCGGTCCTGCATTCCTTGAGTACCAAATATGAGACTTCATTAACAAACTTGAGCATGCGAGCCCTTGGCTCAACAACCATTTTTGGAGCATATCTCGACAGTTGAGTAAACTTCAACGTATAATCCTTTACTGTCATGTTATTTTTCCTTAGGTTCTTGAATTCGACAACATTAGCTTCCCTCAATTCCCGGGGAAAGAAATTGTCCAGAAATGTTATAATGAATTCATCCCATTCCACTAAACCCACACCATTCTGTCTTCCCTCCTTCCGTTCTTTGTACCAAATTTGAGCTAGCCCTTTAAACTGGTAGGAAGCCAAGTCAACACTCTTTATAGAGGTGACACCCATAATTTGGGCAATCCTATGTACCTCATCCACAAATTCATGTGGGTCCTCTTCCACCTTAGACCTGTGAAAGGCTGGGGGATTCATTCGCATGAAATCCTGAACCCTAGCTGTAGCTTTAGATCCATTTGTGTTGACTGGTACAACTACCTATTGATTAACATGGTTGGTCAGCGCCTATGCCAGCATTTGAATGGCGGCCTGAAATTCCGCGTAGGACACTTGGTCATCCTAAGGAGCTGTGGGAGCTGGTGGGGCTTGCTGGTTAGCATTTTTGGTCCACCTTCCATTTCCTCTTTTGGGAGGCATCTTTATCTCAAAATGATAAAGCACGAGTTAGGAGGACATATTAGAGTCTAAAACTCTAAGCACAATAAGAATAATAAGTAAAGGAAATTTTCCTAAAAATTCCTCGCAGCCTCCTTCTCATAAGTGTGGCACGTTTCACACCCATTAAAAGGACACTATATGACATTATTATCCTCCTAGGACACTCTAACGTTGATGCTCTGATACCAAGTTTCTCATGACCCCAGTTCACACCCTTGATGCGACACGGTACTTAAAGTCACAAGTGACCCCAAGTAAACCCTTCTAGACCATTTACTACTAAACTGATCTGTTGAAACATAACATATATAGGTGGAAGCTAATAAATAATTGACTGTAGTTGAATAACTGATAAATTCTAAAAAATCTAGTTGAAACTATAATTGTTATCTAAAACAAGCTGAACTACATAGTCTATCTGATAGCTATCTAAACAACTAATAAGTTGCTGGGACAATCCCCCAGCTAACTCTAAGTCTAAACTAAACTTGAATAAAAAATACAAAATGTGAAACCATGGTCATCGGAAGATGAGGATTCACCAGATCTGTACTGTTGAGCTAAAACCGAAGAGGAACTAACCACGCTTTTGAGCCTGAGAACGTGAACCTATATCATAAGCGATATAGCATAAAAGTATGCGTCAGTACTTTGAATGTACTGAGTATGCGAGAAGAAACTAAAACATACATAAGAACTGCAAAACTGTACTAACGGAACAAGCAATGACCATAACTAGAAACATCTACATATCTAATAATACTGCAAGTACTGACAACTGTCTGAGGGTCCTAAGCAGATCCTGAAAGCTGATAGGCTGAACTAAACTGAAGATTATGATTGTACTGGACTAAGATGTATTGTGGGATTGACTATAACTGTTATGTAACCACGTAAGCAAAACATGGAGTCGGATGTATACACCCCATCATGGAAAGCCCAATATATCTTGCCAGAGCATAGTGGTTGAGCTGGGTGATCACTGTCTGGGGTCCATTTGGGCTAATAACCTATGGTGGAAACATAGTTGTTGGAATTTTTGTGCGCTGAACCCCGACCACGCTTGGTGCTAGATCTTACTCCAATTGGAAATCCTAATTATGTCTAACAAGGTTGATAGCCCAAAACTGATGTCCTAAGACGTAAGCAAGAACTACATATCTAGAAGTGTTCTGAGAGCCTAAGGACCTGGAATCAACTATGTTCTAAGACCTGTTAGAGCTGCTTTATCTGAAACTATCGTTATGGTCTAAAGAACAACTGACAAGCTGATTAGTCAAGCGCTAGCGCCCCTTTAGAGTAAGTCTTTTCTGTTATCAATGAAACCGAAAGAAAGAAAAAAAACGTTCTACTGAGTTTACTGATTTTCTCATGAATGAAAATAGTCAAACTGATCACCTGACATTTCTGTAGAATACTAAATATAAAGAGTATCAACTGAGACTGAATATACCAAAAGGCTAACTTTTGTTCATGTATCTATACTAACATTCATTATTTTATAGAAATCATCCTAACAAAGCAATATTCACATCTAGATTCAAAATCATGCCAATCTCATTCAAAATCACTTTAAAGATTAGGGATAAAATACATACTGCATGAGATAAGATACCAAGCATGAATTACAACAAGTAATAATCTTTGTAAAAATCAAGAATTAAAACAAAGAGGAAAAATCATTATCTATCTGAAGAACAACCCTAGTTTTGACTTTCTATAGGCCTGAAATTAACAGGATTTCAATAAGAATTTTGGGACACAAGGGTGAAAGAAATTTCCTTGTTAGACTCCCACATACCCTGGAGTAGAAATTTTTTGAGAAAGCAACCAGAAATCTGAAGAAGAGAAGATGCCCTAGCTTTCCCTTGAACTGCCTGACTGAGTTTGCTATGTACTAACTTGGAGAGAAATGAGAAATGATGAAGGAATGTCGAAAACTCCCCCTAAATCCCCTAAATATTAACCATAAAATATGTATCTTATGAATTAAAATAACGGGAAGTTACAAAAATACCCTAGGGGAAAAGTCTGGAAGACTGCCTGTCGGGATCCAACGGGTCACGAAATGAGTCATTAATGGTGACCATGACTCGTTGGGACAAGTCGTTAGTCTTGGGCTTTTAAACTTTTGGTTTTGGATTGACCAACGGATGGGAACAACGACTTGTTAGATGAGACAATGAGTCGTTGGTTCCACCCGTGGTCACTGGAAGAATTTTGGATAAATTTCTGAACTCTACCTAACGACTCACCAGACGAGTCGTTATTCCTTCTAATGACTCGTTACCTCGACTCGTTGTTACCACTAGAAATTTCCAATCTAACCACCCTTCCAATACAACGACTCACTTGACGAGTCGAGAAGTGGCACCATGATTCGTCTCCCAACTCATTAAGTACCAAAGAGGTCCCAACTTTTTACCAATCTATGCACACATGATGAGTCACGTAACAACTTGTAGAGTCAAAAAATGAGTCACTTCATGACTCGTTCTGTGATCTGATGCATCTTTTCTTGATTTCTTTGTTTCAATTCTTAGGTCTGGTCTTAGAGACTTCTGAGGTGTTACATTGAGCCCAAAGATTTTGGTGTATCCATTCTTATAGAATCATTTTCATTTGAAGTCAACTGAAATTTCATGCACTGTTTCACTTGACTCAAGCTAAGATATGGCACATATTGTTTGTAGGCAAATCCTCATAGCGAGCCCACAGAGGGTGCTTTTGTGTCAGACTATGATGGCTATTATCTATAAAAAATCATATTTATAAGTGTTTGAAAATAATATGCCTTACACTTAACATGGATCACCTTCGGTAGGCCATCATATAATCATTTTTATTAGAAATAGACATACGATATCATCTAGGCAAATCACTAGGTTTTATATTATAATGAAGAACTTATAAGACATTGTTAGATAAGCTAATAAGGTTGGTACATATGTTGCAATTTCATATTATACATTTGTTAGTTGTATATTCTAAGTCTTCATTTTGATGTCTAATTCACATGAGCATTTGTACTTGTCTACATGTTATTCTGTATACTTTACATACCAATACATGTTTATAATGTCTCTGTGTTCGAGGCACTACATTTTAATAAATGAAGGGATCAGGATCACAGGGTAGCAGAAATTCATGTTAGGTTCTAGTTGGTCTTTTGGTTAACTCAATCTCCATCTAGAGCCAGTAAATCTCTCGTGTTATTTTTGGCTATGTTTATAGGTTTCTAGTTGGGTATGTTGGGGGTCTCAACTAGTTGTTAGTTACACGATATTTTAAACTCTTTAGAGGCTTCCTAGACATCATACAATTTTCATGTTGTATATTTTTTTGTTCAAGTTACTCTATAGTATATATATGAAGCTCATGTTAGTTATTCTGTGCTCTCATTTTTTATGGCTTCATATATATCATAGATTATCTCTACTGAAGGTGCTCATATGGTTCTTCTCCAACCCTCTAGTCTGGGGATGTGATAGATGTGAATGCGCAGATAGCATACATATCAATAACTATAGATGTTGCTCTAATATACATCCCTAAGCCACACAATAATCTCCTAAACTTTCTACTTCTCAGTTGGAATCATATACATCACATAACTTGATAAGTGAATAAACTGCAGATTGTATTCATGAATCGTGATAGAGCCCAAATCTAACTGCTCAAACATAGTAGCCAGAGCGAATCGCTCTTCCTCTAATAGAAATCTATACATGAAAGTCTCTATGAGCTTAGCGAAGTAAGGGTAGGAGCAATAGAACACTCACTCTCCCATACATCAAACCAAGCATTATTTACATCCTTCAACTAATATATAGCAAATTCAACTACTTCTAAGTCACGAGCACCCATATCCCTGAGAATGTTAAAAGTCTCATCCATAAAGTACTGAGGGTAATCCTCCGCACGTGAACCATACAACTTAGCTGGGCTCGGGTTCAAAAAGTGTTTTAAGCCTTCCTTAACAAACTGTAGATGTTGTTCCAAAATTAGCATGTTGTTGTTGATCTGCCACCACAGTAGTAAGCATCTGAATAAAGCTCTTCATATCCTAATGTCGGCAGCACCTTCAATTGAAATAGAAGAAATATGCGATCTTGTGAAGGCACCTAGTTTCTGGCACTAGTCCCATCTCCATATTAGAGGCTTTGATAGCAAGGTGATGGGTACAAATGGATGTCCACTCTATGTTGCATAAGAAGCTCTAGTATTAGCCTTGTTAGTAGTTCTAGTGTGTGTCAACACCATATTTACGAGGAACGAATGTCCAACATATTAGAATGATCCTAAAAGAATTCCAAGATCTATAAGACAATCTAAACCAAAAAGCATGAGAAAGACCTATAAATGCCCTGGGAGTTTCTCATCTATGTAGGTGATCAGGCTGTAAGAGGAAGACTTCACTAGTCAAAGCTCCACAAATAAATCCTAGGACACTGTAAACCTATAACTCTAACACCAAGTTTGCCACACTCCAAAGTCGATCCTGGTACAGTAGGCATCCTATTCTATTAAACCACATCAAAAGCACCTTATAGATTTGATGTTCACATGGTTGTCTCATCGATTTTATGTAATCCAATTATGCATATTTAACGTCAAGGCAATTCAATAATAAAATATAGGATGTTATAAACAATATGATAATTTGTCTAGATGTTAAACATAGCAGTGTGCCATAAAAATTCAAGCAACAACATCATGCAATACCAACTACATAACATCTATCTATGGAGCCTTTATGAAAAAGAATGACTAACTCAAGACATATCTTTAAAAAATCTAATAAAATAATAAATAATAATGACAAAGCCCCACGAGAAAGAATTTGGGCTCTCCAAAATAAAATATGTGTGGATAGCAAATCCCTTATAGGCAATATGATCCTCTGGAACTAGCTCTCCCTCATTACCTCACCAGAAAAAATAATAATGGTATAACTAAGTATTATGTACTCAATGTAATGATCCGTTCGATTGTTATAGGGCTTTAACAATGTTGGTGTGAGAACTAAAATTGTTACTGACCTGGTTTTACATTTTGGGAAGAAAGTGTATGATATTGAGTAATTAATGGATTGAGTTAAAATTTATGTGGGCCCAGGAGGCAGAACCGCTGCAACAGACATATCCTCGTTGTAGCAGAACCGTTGCAATGGAAAAGTCATTATCGCAACGGGTCATGCGGACCAGAACTCTGTGTGTTTTTATATTTTAAGACCCGATTCCTATTTTAATAAGGATTAGTTATTAAAAATATCTTGGGGTAAAGATTTGAACATTCCAATAAAGGAAGGAGAAGGATAGCCTCCAAAGAACCCTGCCTCACCTTCAGATCGCTAATCTCCCATCATGAAGTGGGACTAAGGGAACCGAATGAAACTCCTTTGGTTCATAGTAATAGCTTGGCACATACGCAGGTTATGACTTATCCTTGAGTTAGACTTTGATTAGTAACTCGTATACATATGTATAATTAGTGGGTGTATATAGATGTATATATTAGATAAATGTTTGTTTAAGATTGTAGTAATACTATTATAAAGTTGGGGAAAATAATCCTAAAAATGAGAAGAATAAGAAGAGGTGGTGAGACCTACATTATAATTGATGATTGCGGTAGTTCTTTGATTGTGTATTCTTGATGGTATACTCTTGGTTGTAAGTTCTTGATGGTACGTTCTTGATTGCTATAAAAGAAATATTAATAGTAAGGGTTAACTATCTTGAAGAAATCTAAGGGAAGAACATGACATATCTTTTGGCTATGAAATCCATTAATGAGATAATAAATACGATAGAGACAAATATTACCATATTGAATTTACCCCAAAACGGGGGTGGTATGACAATTGAAATATTCATGATGAGTATTGTCCCAAAATGTTGGAGTCCTATAAGACTAAACTAATAACTAGTTGAGATCATGTTGTGGTGTACGTATACATAAATATATATAAATACCTTTCTATATCTACATGTGTATATCTATAATCATACACATCTATTTACTTAGGTTTAGAATTTATATGGAGTTAAACTTTGGTTAATGTTTTGTACGTATTGTAACTTGATGAGCACGCTTGGTTGGTCTTTGGACATTGGTTGTGATAGAGATTATGGTGATTTAGCTATGCTATTAAAGGAGATCTAAATGTGTATAAACTATGAATATTGTTCATGACTTTTATTGTGAAATTGAGATAACTAATATGGATACATATGATTTGTATTATGAAACGACAGGGTTAATGGTATATTGAAGTTCGGTATTAAATTGGGTAATACGTTCTTACTTTGAGATGAGAGGCTCGTATTCGTGGAGAGGATCCAGATGAGCGGTTGAGTGTTGAGTGAGTATATGTATAAATACTTGGAGATAAGTAGCTCATGCCTGAAGTGAGCATCTGGGCAAGCGGTTGTGACATGAGTGGCTCATGTCCGCGGTGAGCATCCAGATGAGTAGATGCGTGGGATCAAGTACCATAATAGTATAGTACATGGATTTTTAGAGTCCACTGCAGGTCATAACTGCAAGGGCACACATAAGACCATCTGGCATATGGGTACAGGTATATAGATTATTCACAAATGTACATATATACAGATATAATACAGGTATGATATGAGGTATATACATATGGTATAGATGTGTACTAAGAGAGTCGGATGAGCTGCAGATACATATATATCTCTGTGTCATCAGTGTGGACATGATTCCATTGAGCTGTTGATAATTGTATATAAATGTTTACCTATTTTTTCTATAGTTGATTGACATGACTTGTCTGAGTATAAATTAGGTGATCTAAGATTTGTTGTTACTAGTCCCCAGTAAGGGGTGTATGTGCCTTTAAGCCTCGTGGTTTGGTCTTGACCGTGGAAAGTAGTTCTATTAAAAAGGAATGGAGTTAAAATTCATAATAGGATACTATGATAAATCGATTGTTAGTGATGAATAACTAACTGGATAATTAGCATCATAATATTACGTTGGTTCATATATGAAATTTTGGATAAATGAAAAGAAATTGGTAAAGGTAACCAGGTTTTGGGAAGGGAAGATACCAGTGATATTGAGTATTATTTAAACAGTGCACCGTTGAAGCAGCTCCATTCCTCCTGCAGCGAGACTGTGGTAGCGTTCAAAGCCCCACCATTGAGGGATGGCCGTATGAAGACTAAGGTTCATGGTTAGAATTTTGTAAGAGTTGAGTTGAGCATTGATATGATTGTGACATTGATTTAACTCGGTACATTTGAGGCATATTATGATCTTGCTCCAACACTTATTTGTCCTGTAATCAAGGAAAAAGTCTCTTATATCTATATAAACACACGTAAGTTCATGCTATTTTCTTAGTTTTGAGAGTCGAAAGTGATGTAAACTCATAGCACATCAACACCCTTAACTTAAGACTTTTGCATGTCCTCAGGCAAAGACAAGAAAAAACTAAACACGACGCTCAACTAGAAAATTAACCTAGGATACAATACCAAACAAAATTTGCACTATAAATCTAACATCTTTTGACCCTTCTTCCATGAACCAACATCAGCTAATGTACTACAATCAACCACAAAACATGATAAGCAGGGATCAAGACACATCATCTAGCTATTAACAGGTAATCAAGTTATCACCAATGCTTTTCACACAGACCACTAGTAAAATTAAACATAAACCATGTACCCTCACAATAAATGAAGTCCCCACTCACAAATATAGTAACAAATATGGCATGGGACTGAATAAGCGAGACTCTCACTCTCACAAAGAAGTTTCAAGTACTGTGTGTCAAATACCATAGGCTTGCCCTTATTTTCTCTACTTCAGTCAGTCAAATAGTCAGATTAGGATCACTACAGGACTTGTTGCAGCTTGTAATGTAGGTTTTAGGAATGGACATGATAAATGTGGAATCTTTTTAAGTGACTAACCCTTCCTTGGCACTACATACATTGGCTTCACCATTCACCTATTTCACCCCTTTTTTTCTTCCTTCCTTTTCTTCCCTTTTCACATCTTTTGTATGCATTTGTATGTGTGGTGTGTTTTCAACCTTTTCAAGCATTATTTTTCTTTTTGAAATTTCTTTTTCAAAGTTTTCAACTTTTTCATCTTTTTTTTTCAGTTTTTCATTTGTCACACCACACCTCATTTTTCACATTTTCTGTTTTCTCTCCCTTTTCCTCGTTCCCACCATTTATGCAACCCTACTCTATCCACTCTCAACTTACACATTTTGCCTATGTTGAGGTTCACAATGTCCAAGGAAGCACCAAGGCCAAAACAGGTTCATTATAAAAATGGGTACGGTTCATCAGTTAATCAAAGAAAAATGGTCTATTAAGGGCTCAAAAATTGGGATCAAGGGAATCACATGATTTTGGTAGGGTCATTTAGGCTAAAAGTGAGCTCAACAAAAATGGCCTATAATCATATCCTAACTAACCATCCCTAGCCTATGCAAATATAAACCAAGCAAGTTCTAGATCTTCAACACAGTACTGAACTAAGTATCAAACCTCACTCACTCATGTAACATGATTTATATTCACTTTACCTGTATGGTTTATACATGGCTTAACAAGACTACTCATGCTAATACACTAAATGACATCAAAATATCCATAGAAATCATGCATGTAGTCACAAGTACACAGCTAATGCATCAAAAATTATTTTTAAATAGGGTCAATTTTTCAAGAAATTCAAAACTAGTGCATTTTTATTGGCTGAGTACTCCTAAGCTACTTTCTAATTAAACAAAATTACAGAATAAGAAAATAAATTCCTAAACATGTTTTTTCTACTAGATAGCATGCCCGAGGGAAAAGAAACACTGCAAGAAAAATCCTCGAACAAATCCAAAAATCCAAAAATACAAGTACACCCCCTCCCCTTTTTGAAAATTGTGCTTCATTCCTGTAGCATGATGTACAAGATCAGAGGGAAGGGAACATACCTGTGGTGCTCTAGGCGCTTCTATCATCCCGCGGAGGAGGTACCTCCGCTGCAATCGTGGTGCTAGTGGTGGCCGGTGTACTCAATGTTGTGTCAACAGGGGGAGTGGCTACCCCCTCAATAGTCTCGGCCGTCTCTATGGCCTCATAAATAATCGGGACTAAATGTGGCTTGCCTGAAGGTTTTGTCTGCCACTAGAAAGCTCGGGCTGAGCCATGGTAGAGCTGTCTGCTCCTCTAGCTCGCTCCTGAAGCTTTGACATGTGTGAGTCATGAGTCTGCAGGCTCTCTGATCGTGCCCGCTTGCGTTCTCTTCTTTCTTTCTTTCTTTCTCTTCTTCCTGAAGCTCTCTTCTCCAACATCCTTGGAATCTCTCTTCTTTCCTTTTTCCTTTGTTGCTATCATCGGCTCCCAATAAGTTGCCAAGTTAATCTCTTCATCTATCTCTTCATCATGGTCCGAAAGAGTGGAGGCTGATATGACTGCTGGTTGTCATGATGACAACTCGACTACTTGGCTCTGAAGAGCCCCCAACTCCTCAAGAAGGTTGCCGGTATCCGTCTGCTCTACCATATGAGTGTTGAATCAGCTCACCAATCCGTCAACGCAAGCATGTAAAGCCTATGTTGCTATGTCAATATCTGCTTTTACCCAGAGCTTCACATTCTCCATCATTGCCTGAATTTTTCTTTCGGCCATGGTCAATATCTTGGCCAATTTTTAGAGAAAGTCCTGGGGCACTAGGACATACCCTGATGGAGTTTTCGCGGCAGGCTAGGCAGTGGTGTAGAAGAAGTGCTGGGAGCTGCCTCTGAATGACCGGCATCTTTAGTCGGTGTCTCGCTCTGCTCCTGTGAGGTAGAGGCATTCACCTATGCGCCCCCTGTTGGCTGGGTCTATGGAACTACTGTGGAAAGTTAACCTTGACTCATCAGGTTCATTTCATCCCGAATCAAGCCAATGTCAACTATCTTCTGCCCTCCAATTAAGCGCTCCTCATCCCGTCACACTAGAACTCCTGCCTCTTTGCACAATTTTAAAACGAGGCTCGGGAATGGGAGGGTAGTGCTCAATCCCACAACCCGATCTCATATCTCCTCTACAATGATCCTTGGGATGTCTATGGGGTAGCTGGACATGAGACATGCCACTCGAGCTTCTCTATCTGCACTTAGAGTGTTGTCCTTGACTGTTGGTGCTAATCGGTGGCACACTAATGTCTAGCAGGCTTTTGCTATGAAGTTAAGTGAATTTTTTGTAACCCTCTTTCCACCTAAGACCCACTCTACTTCCTTTTTATCCTCATCTATAACACCCATCAACCACTATAGTTGCCTTTGTCTTTACTCAAAGCCCAACTGCCTAAACTTTTTAATGCCTCCACTTCGTACTCATATTCTAGTGTGGCATCTGGAGGTATGAACTATGTCCCGTATAGGATCTGAGAGATAGTACGCTCGGAGATGTTGACCTTTCATCCTATGACTATGACACTCTCCAGTCTGGGCTGATCTTTCACTTTCTACCCCTTTTTGCCTTCTCCTCCATTGTCGCCAAGTAGTTGGCGTAGAACTCATGGACTAACTCTGAAGTGTACTGGTCCGGAGTCCTAGCCATCCATTCGAGGCCATAAAAGTTGAATATCTGCTTCATCTCCTCTAGTTCATTCAATGAGTTTGTGAGAATCTGTGGTTCTTCTTGGATGCTCTACCTAGGTTTGTTTTCAGCGGTGAGAGCAATGCCATATTCATAGATCTTCTGTGCTCCTGGTACTCTCCACTGGATAGTACGACTCTCCCTAGGCGGGATCTATTGCTGCTCAGCATTAGGAGCCTCCTCCTCTGACTCAGCACTGCCACTTGCCTCACTGAATTGGGTCTCCTGAGAACCTTCTTCTACATTTAAGCTGCTTCCTAACTCCTGATTACCTTTCTTAGCTCCATCCACAGACTGGGAGCTTCGGCAGATGTGGCAGTAGTTGCGACAGCTTAGTCTTTGGCCTTTTCCTTAATGGTTCGGGTCTTGTCAGTGTTTGATGTATCGACCCTGTACTCCTCAACTGAACCACTAGGGGAACTGCCTGCTTGCTCAAATTCAGAGGTCTCGTCATGTAGTGTCCTTTGGGAAGTTTCTTTGGATGCTTTATGTTTAAGCGTCATTGTACCTGTAGAAAAAGAGAGTTAGAATTCTATATCTGGGAAAGAAAATCAAGAAGTAAATTCCTCTATAAATAAACATGAGTCAACAGTATGGGTCTTACCTTGAAGGTATGACTTATATGAAGACCCGTGAGCTCTCTGATGCACAATATGACTCCCAAGTACGACTCGTACCATAAAGGTACGATTCGTACCTTGAGTCGTATGAGGATGCCCCTTTACTGACAAATTCTCTATATTTTTCCATGACTCATGGTACAACTCGTAGGTCGATTCCACGAGTCGTACAAAGGATCGTACTGCCTCATATGGACTTGACCCTTTCTAGATGTTCGGTATGAATCCTTGGTACGACTCGTAGTGGCAAACCACAAACCGTACCACAATTCATACCTCAGGTCTTTTCTAGGAAGGCTTGTGAAGCCTATGCCTGCCTCGATTTTGGTCCAGTTTACAAGGAGTATTATTCAAGTTTGGGGTACTCAGAATTCCCCAGGTCTAAGCATGTAGTTCAAGCCATTTTACAACTACTCATCCCTCCCCTTTTTATTCACTATCCGTAACTCAATTGTGGATACTTCAATGCACAAGTTCATCAACTTCAAAGTCTTTCCTAGTCGCACATAGTTCTATTATGCTCCTGGTCATTGTCTCATTCAAATTTTTTAAGCAAAAATGATGACTCATAGGGGTTTTATCACCATTACATCAAGCATATAGGTTTTATCAATATTCAAACCAAAACACTTACTTGTTAGCTGCTTACTTCGACTGGTAGTCTGCAATTAAGGTTGAGAGGAACTTGATTGAGCAAGAAATTGCTTGATTGTTCTTTGGTTTTAAATTACGAGTGTGAGGGAGTCGTGAGTGTGGTTCGTGCTTTCAGTTTTGATCGTGTGGGAGAAGGGTCTACGTAGGTTTGATGTTTAAATAAGTGAAGGGGAAGATTTTAAAAATCTGGGCTGAGTTGGGTTATTTCAAGGATTTTGACCTGTCACGACTCGTACCACGAGTCGTAGCAAAGCCCTACAACTCGCCCCTTGGACCCGTAGTTCAGAGAGTTGAAAACTTACCTGGGTACTTATGAGTGCATCTTACAACCCGTACCATGTGGGTACGGTCCATACGATGACTCGTAGGTCTTTCTCGTGCATAGCTTGCATGGTTCACAGGCACAGTAAGTACTACGACCTGTACACTTGAGTTATGAGTCATAGGACCAACCGTACCCTGAACTCCTTCAATTAAGCACCTCTCTGATCCTCACCAAAGCTCATGCTATGACTCGTACAACCCTCTCACGAGTCATACTAATTGTCATAGCACCTACTTTTTAGCAGTTTGCTGCCACCTATTTTTGTTTTTCCCTGCACACTAAACACACATTAGTTAAATCACTTGGGTTGCCTCCCAAGAAGCGCTTGATTTAACGTCGCGGCAAGACGCAGGTGGCCCGATTACTTAGAATTCACCAAGACACCACTTGGGTTGCCTCCCAAGAAGCTCTTGATTTAACATCACAGACAACACAAGTCTCTTGACTACTCAGACTTCATCTAGGAACTCAGATTCATCATCTATTGATGAGACTACACTGTACTCCTTTGGTTGCTGCATTGACAAACGGATGTTGAAAGTGACCTCTTCTTTATTCAGTCTGAACTTCAGTTGACTAGTATCCACATCCACTAAGGCCCTTCCAGCATCAAGGAATGGTGGCCCCAAAATGATGGGGACGTCATAATCAACCTCACAATCCAGGATCATGAAGTTTGCTGGGAATATGAATTTGTCAACTTTTACAAGCACATCAAATAGGATCCCCATTGGATTCTTCACAGTTTTGTCGGCCATCAGTAGTCGCATTGTAGCCGGTGTGGGCGCTACCAAGCCCAACTGCTTGAATACAGCCATTGGCATCAGATTGATGCTTGCTCACAAATCACATAGTGCCCTTGTGAACTCGACATTGCCAATGGTGCTAGGTATAGTGAAAGCAACTGGATCTTCCCTATTCTGGGCCAAGACTCATGTAGCTATGGAACTAAAGTGATGTACGTTATCTATAGGCTCATAACTCACAGACCTCTTCTTTGTCACTAGGTCCTTCTTGAACTTAGCATATCCCGACATTTGTTCCAATGCCTCAACCAAAGGTATGTTCACATATAATTATTTTAGTATTGATAGGAAATTCTAGAACTTACCATTCTCCTCCTACTTCTTCATCCTTTGGGGGAACGGTGGCGGTGGTCTCGGGATAGCCGTATAAATCTACTTTGCACCTTGTTCAACATCAGACCATTTTTCTCCAGATGGGACCTCACGCAACTTAGCATTCTCAGAACCTTCCATCTAAGCATTATTTTCACCATCTTCAACTACGTTCTCTTTTTTCTATTCAACTACAATTGACAGAGGGGGGTCAACTGTGGTCTTACCACTCCTAGTCATCACAGCCATGCAGTGGCCATCATTCTTTGGGTTTTGGACAGTGTTGCTAGGTAGTGTACCCTTTTGTCTAGGGTTCAGTGATGTTGACAGTTTCCCCAGCTGCTGTTCGAGTTTATTGATAGTTGTTGCATGGGATTCCACTCTCTGACCCATGCTCGATATATCTCCTCGGATTTCCTTCAACTGATCATCAGTTGACCTCACCTTTTTCAGCATCTCAGTCATCATGCTCTCTATCTTTGACTGTCCAACCTCCCCCTCTCATGCATTCGGAGGCACATATACTCCAACTTGGTAGTTGCGGTAGCTGTTATTCATTCTCCAATCTCCTTTGCGCTCACGACCTCGGCTTCTACCTCTGTACCCATTTCAATTGTAGTTATCTTTGTATTGGTCCTGACCTTGGTTTCCAGAACCTTGGCGCTAATTGTCTTGCCCAAACTCTTAGGCATTGGCTCAAAAACCCACCACCTGGTTGTCCAAGAAATCTGCCTCCTCCTCGGAATCAAAGTGGTCTGCCCCCGACTCCAGTCCTTATGTCCCCACTGCATTTACCTTTTTGTCTCCAACTCCTATAATGTTATTTATAAGCAAATCCAAAGATGTGTGCATATGAACCAACTCCTGGTCACGTTCTTCTTCCTTCCTTCATTGGTCTGCAGTCAAACCAACAGTATATGTACCGGCCTCTGCATCTACCTCCGGGATATGCCATGCCTTGTTTGTTTTACTCACCCTATCAAGGATAGTAGCAGCTTGCTCCCGAGTGTGACTCATCAATGCTCCTCCCGCCACTGTGTCTTCTACAACTTTTGTGCTATTGTTTAAAGACCAATAGAAAATTTCCAACAAACTTTCATATGGTATTTATAGTTTGGGAACTTTGTCAACTTCTTATTGAACCTCAACCAGGTTTCATGAAGTGCCTTAGTTTTTAGTTGTCTGAAATTGCCAATCTCATCCTTAAGCTACAACATTCTGGAGGGGGGGGGGCAGAATCTCTCCAAGAAGGTTTGCTTGGGTTCTCTCCAGTTGGTTATGGAGTCGTTGGGCAACTCCGATAACCATAAAGTGTCTTCCCCTGATAGAGAAAAGGGGAAAAGTCTGAGTCTGATGGCATCTTGGCTAACTCCAAGCAACTTGTATGCCTTGCATATTCTGACAAATTTCATCAGGTACAGGTTGGCGTCATCCGCTGCGTGACCACTAAACACCCTTTTCATGTTTAACAGTTGAATCATGGTGCTCGTGATGTAAAATTTGGCCCCAGCGGGCATGGTGGTGCTACAATTTCTCCAATTGACCCAACTTCATCAATGTTTGGGTCCTCATCATCGAAGAACTGAGGAGAAAATATATGACCTTGACTGCCCCACCCATGTCGACCAACATTAACAACCTCGTCTCTAGCATCCTCTGCAACCTGATGTGTAGCTTGCCAAGCTAGCTCGGCTTGCCTAGCTTCTTCAGTAATAAGGGCATCTCTCTATTCCTTATTTTCCATTCTGCGCGGTGTTCGTTCAATTTTGGGGTTCAACAGAATCAGGGGATTTCCACTACTCCGAGTGCTTGGCATTCACCGGGAAACAACCTGTGGGTATCACAAAAAAAATGTAATTAAGGAAATAACTACCAAAAGTCAAATACAAGCAATTAATCTAGTCATAGCCGTATTCCCCGACAACAGTGCCACTTTTTAATAACACTCAAACTCACACCTCCTACTGAAGTATAAAGTTGATGTTGTCAATAAAGAACCCAACAAAGAGGTTGGGGTCGAACCCACAAGGAATATGAAAGATCTAGACTTATGCCGGTAAGTGAACTTGTTGGTTAGTTACTCCAATTTGGGGTTTTCAAGAAAATAATAATTAAAACAATGATTGAAATTGTGATGTAAAACCAAGAGTTAGGAATAACTAGGGTTTTTGTTCCCCATAGGTTCATAACCGCTTCGGGTATGCACACTTGATCAATAGCAATGCTTACTTGTAGAACTGATACTAGGGTTCATCCAAACAACTAGTTCGTCCCTATTGGATGACTATACACAATCACCGCGTCAGGTCTTATGAGCGGTTTCAAACTATCCATTATTAATATGTTCCAAATTTAACTATCCTGCGACCACAACTCAAGTTAATACAATGATCATCAAGATCAAGGCTTTGTTGTAGTTCTCTTTTCCTAATCTCTACCCCTCTAGGCTCAAGCAAGTAAAGAATTCGAGAAAGTCCTAACGTTGTACACTGTTAAGAAATGTTTAAGCATGAAGAGAATACAATACAAGCATTTTGCATTGGTTTTGAATCACTTTTGTGTATCTCTAGCTCATTAATCCACCATGGTTCCCACAACCCTAGCTATGAAGGTTTTAGCCTCTCATAGTTGCAAGTTTGTGATATGCATTCATAATTAAACACATAATTCAATACTTACCATTGTATATGAGAGAAAAGCTTCTTTGATTATATCCGAAATAACTCAAGAACAATTCACAAAGATCAAGAAGGAAATCAAGAAAAGGTTGATCACAAGTCAATCAACTCAATTCTATGTTTTCGCTCATTCTGTATGATTCTCTAGCTACCTCTAATGCTCTCTAGTGAAAATAAAACATAAAAGGTATTTATACAAACATAAGAATTCTTTTCCTAAGCTAACAGGGTGATTTTCCATGACTAGTGCCGCCCGAGCCACGGTTAGTCATACGACCCGTAGCAGGATTGTACGGGTTGTACCTGCTATCAGTAAGTCCTTGGCTTGCTGCAATTTATCTAAGTGTTGGGCCTTGGTATGAAACATACATGCTTCCTACGAGTCGTATTTTGCTTTCGTGGCTTAACTCTGAGAACTCTAACTTTTTTTGAAGTTTGTCACGAGTGTGATGGTACGACTGTACCTCTACGCCACGACTCATGCTTTCTAACCATATCAGGAATCTGCCTTTTGTGCAATTCTTTCAAATATTTCTATGACTCAGTGTTACTGCTCGTAGCATTGTTGTATGACTTGTACTAAGAGTCATAGGTTGCATTCTTCACAATCCAGCCATCTGAAACTTTTCATGATTCTCAGTACAGCTTGTACCATCAATATACTACTCGTACTGAGACTGTGAGTTTAGCCCATTTTCTGAAATTTTAGGCTTATTTGCCACATTCTTTCTCCAACACTTATTTGTCTTGCAATAAAATAAAAAGTGTCTTATATCCATATAAACACACCTAAGTTCATGCAATTTTCTTTGTTTTGAGTGTTGAAAGTGCTGTAAACTCACAACACATCACAATTCCACCTCAGGGATTGGTGTCAAAGGGAAGCTCATGTTTCCTAAAGATGCTTCCGGTTGGTTGACATTGGGTAGCATTTTTTTAGTCATCAGATATCTGAGTGCCGCATGGTCCATATGCACTACTACCTTGGTCCCTAGCAAGTATGCTCAAAAATTTTCAAATGCAAATACTATTGCGAGCAACTCTTGTTCTGTCACTGTGTAATTTTCCTGTGCATCATTCAGTGCTTTGATGGAATAGTATATGGGGTGACACATCTTTTCCTTCCTTTGCCCAAGAACTTCCCCCAATGCTACACAACTAGCATCACACATTAGTTCGAAGGGCTTTGACTAGTCTGGTGTGGTAACGATTGGAGCAGACACAAGCCTATCTTTCAACTCAATGAAGACCCTCATACTAGCCTCATCAAAATGGAATTTTGCATCTTTTTCCAATAATCAGAATAAAGGATGAGCTACCTTGGAAAAATCTTTGATAAAACGGCGGTAAATCCCTGCATGTCACAAAAAACTCTGAATACCTTTCACAGTCTTTGGAGGAGGTAGGTAAGCTATGGTGTCAATTTCTCTTGGTCTACCTCTATCCCTTTATCAAAAATTTTGTTCCCTATAACAATACCTTCTTTGACCATAAAGTGGCACTTTTCCCATTTAAGTAGCAAGTTCGTTTCATTGCATCTGTTCAATACCTCATCCAGGTGAACCAAGAAGCCCTCAAATGAATTTCCCATAACCGAGAAATCATCCATGAAGACTTCCATAGTATCCTCTAGAATATCTGAAAAAATTGACATCATACACCTCTGAAACGTAGCTGGGGCATTGCAAAGCCTGAAGGGCATCCTCTTAAATGCAAAAGTTCCGTAAGGACATGTGAATGTGGTTTTCTCTTGATCTTTCGAGGAAATAGAAATCTGATTGTAGCCTGAGTACTCATCCAAGAAATAGTAATATCCTTTCCTAGCCGATCGATATAGCATTTGATCAATGAATGGGACTGGAAAATGGTCTTTCTTGGTCCATGAGTCCAACTTGCGATAGTCCATACACACCCTCCATCTAGTGACTAGACGTGTTATAATCAACTCATCCTTATCATTTGGTACCACTGTGATTCCCTCTTTCTTAGGCACATACTAGACTAGGCTCACCTAACTGCTATCACCTATCGGGTATACAACTCCCTCATTTAACAATTTAATGACTTTTTTCTTGACTACCTGTTGCATCGATGGGTTTAAATGTCTCTAATGCTCAACCGAAGGGCTGCAATTTTCCGGAAGGTTGATCTTATGACTGAAGATACCTGGAGGTATAGCTATGATGTTAGATATAGTCCACCCTATTTCTCGAATGTGCTTCTTTATTATTGCTAGAAGTGCTTCCACTTGTTTTTTATTAAGCTTAGCTGAGATGATCATAGGCAGTGTGTCGTTAGAGCTAAGAAATGCTTACCTCAAATGGGTAGGTAGTGGCTTAAGCTCCAAAATTGGTGGTACGAGGATTGATGGCTGTGATGGTGGAGTTGTCCTATTCTTGAGGTCAAGGTCAAGCTTCCTGGGTTGGAAGGAATGGGACCCTAGACTTTTTATAGTAAGACATACCTCTTCTAGCTCTTCACTTCCTCTACCATTAATATTCAAGAGAATGCCTTCCCATGTCTCCTTGAAGAGCGACTCCTCTACCTCCCATTCTATTTCTTCCTCGTCAACATTGCTTGGGGTTAAAGTGATCTCTTCTTTATTCAGCTCATGGGTTATCATGCTTGCCTTTAATTCCGTCTGAGTTGCTAGCACATTCATTCTCTCCTCTAGCTACCCTGATGGACACTTCATGGTCTTTCACCATTTGAGTGAGGTTTAAGAGATCATCTTTTATCTCTCGAACCCCTGAATTAATCGAAACAACTTGTTCAAGAACCACTACAAGAATTCTTTCAATGCGGGAACAAGAGGATTCTTCACTTCCCTTACTACTTGATTCAGCTGTACAGTCAGAGTTCTAACCTTTATTTCCATTATAAGGATACAAATAAACCTGGTTGGCTTGTTGATACCTCGTATGAAAACCCATCATACAATTTGCTAACAATTCCATTTGTTTCATTACTACTATCAGCACAGTGTCTTTTCTCTCCTCTCTTCTCCATATTTCATCCATCAATCGGAGATATTCAACATAAGAAGACCGTTTCGGGTGTTGAATTAATGTTTCAAAGGGGCTTATCTTCATAACAACAACATCAATAATGTTAAAACAAAACACCAGATGCTCAGTTAATTCAAATAAAAACCAACAAGGACCTATCTAATCCTATTTCCCCGCAACGGCGCCAAAATTGATGACATCCAAATCCACTCCTCACAAGATGAAAGTGTAAACGATCGTCGCAATATAATTACCCAACTCGTGAGTTGGTGTCGAATCCATAGAGGATAGAGATTTGATAGCACAAAAGTTGTTTATCAAATTGAACTAAATTGCATCATTGCATTAAAAATGGAAACGTACATATTAGGGGAAAGTAGGATCACAATTTGAATTTAAATAAATTACTAATCAAAAATAAGGCAACCAAATTGAATGAACAAAGATTAGCAAGGGCCAGAGTTGCACTATTGATGGGGCATCAATTGGATTGGAATTAAGTAGGAAATCATATTATTACTCACAAATATAAATAACCATAGACAAGGCGGCACCTGATTTTTTTCAACAACTTGGGTACCTTTTTCCTCGGGTTTTCACAAACCCCAAGGTCCCAAATAATTCATCCACTATGGCTTGGGTAAAAGTTGAATTGTCTCTAGCCTCAACTCTTTAATGGGTGTACGAAAATGGGTTTTGGCTATCTCTAGCCCAACCTCACATAATCAAGACCTAAATACCCACCAGTGTTTTCTCACCCATATTCTATTTCCCCTTTTCAAGCAACAATATAATAAGTAAACACACCCATATTTGCAACTATGGATAATTCAATTTTAATTTGGAGAAAACAACAAATTTATACTAAATGAGTAATTATAAGATCAATCTAGCAATACCCAATCCAATTTAGAACCAATCATGCACACATCCCTAGAAAAATATTTAGCCACTTATACATGAAGAATACTGTCATGACCCGAACGTACACCCAGATCGTAGACACGGGACAAGGGACCCCGAGAGACCCCATGTCAACCCATGACACATGCATACAACTAATATCATTTAAATAAGTGGAATATTTAGCATAAAACATCACAAAAATGTAACCATGACACAGTATCAGGAAATACCAAACATTTACATAAGCTGAGTATTGCGCCTTCGTCCGAAAGGCTCTAACACATAAGATGGGTTGATGGGAAAACATACCCAACTAAACCTAGAAATACTAAACATAATCAACATAAAAGTTCATCAAACGGCCCTCGGAACATAAGGACTCACCAACAAGCTGATAGTGTAAGTTGAGATGGACAAAGGATGAGGATGAGCCTGAGATCTGGACCCTGTATCATGAAATGATACAGCATAGAAGGTATGCGGTCAGTACTTGGAATTTACCGAGTATGCAAGGTAAGTAAAGCGGGAATTTTAAAAGTAAGGCAAACTCATAAATACACATAGGAGAAGGACATCATGCTTGCATCAAAATCATCATAATAAAACATAGGGCTCAAGACTTTCAAATCATTCATAATCATTCATTATCATAATTATAAGTAACTTTATCAAAACATAATTTGATCCCATAACATGAACATAACAGTGCATAAAACATGCAGAACAATAGGAGGACTCGTCATAACCAACACCATCATGGTAGAGCTTTTCATGATGCCCCACTGTCTCGCTCAAGTAGGCAGAGCCGACCCTGGCTTGCCAGGTGAGGGTCGTCCATAAGGTGTTATATCACATTCTAGGGGATCATTATAAATACATCATATCATTTAGAACCCACGACGGCACGTGGTTATGAGACACCGGCGTATTCCTTTGAAAGTTGGGCTGCTCAGTGCTAGACACGGCTCCCAAAAACATGCCTATAGGCTCATACATAAATCAATAACATCATGCATTAAAATTCATTGGCTAAGATATAACATTTATCATCATTGATCCCCTTAAACATGCTTAGCCAAGAACTATAGGCCCTTTTCATCGGCCAACATCATAAATCGATAAATCATGTAATTCACTTCATAAATCAATCATTCCTTAACATGCGGGCATTTACCAATACTTCATCATATTCAATTCTTTCAAAATATGCTCATAAACATGGGTAACTTGAATTCATGCTTTCCGTCATCAATAAATTCAAAATATTGCATATTCATTGTAAATCATAACTTTCATGAACTTTCATCAAATGGGCATTTTGGATTTAAAAGCTTGAAACATGATTTTAAACAGAATAATAATAAAACCTTCCCATCATTCATAATTCAAGAATTACAACTCAATTAAATCATACACATAAAGAGAAATCACAATTTCATGCATTTGAGTAAAACCCCATAGATTTGAATAGGAGGATTCATGATTTTTAATTGTGATTCGGGCATGGGTGGAAAAGAATTTCACCCATTCTAAAACCCTACATACCTGGGAATGGAGGGACTCAAAAGTTCCTTGAACACCTACAAAGAAATTGATGAAAATTTGGGGAAGAAGGCCTTGAATCTCCCAAAAACCTCTCTAAGCTTTTGCATGAGAATGGACATGCATAAAGAGCTTAACCCATCTTATCTTACTCAGACAAATATCCAAAACGACGTAGTTTAGGCCTTAGGGACTTAGGAAATTACAAAAACACCCAGTTGTCCACATTAAACTCCAAATCCCTCCTCCTCACATTAGCATACGATTTTTGACGACTCTGAGCGGTTTTCAACCGGTCCCTTATCAATTGAACCTTCACAGTCACCTCATGAACCGAATTTGGTCCTATGATAGTTGCCTCACCAACCTCAAACCATCTGATAGGAGATCTACAGCTTCGACTGTAAAGAGCCTCGAATGGTGCCACCTAGATACTAGAGTGGTAACTATTGTTATAAGAAAACTCAATCAATGGCAAATGATCATCCCAACTACCTTTAAAATCCATAACATATGCCCTCAACATATCCTCAAGGGTCTGAATGGTTCATTCTATTTCATCATCTATTTGCGGATGGGAGGTTGTACTGAGCTTAACCTGCATCCCAAGTCCTTTTTGAAAAGAACGCCAAAATTGAGAGGTAAACTGAGTACCTCGGTCTGAGATAATAGAAAAGGGCACTCCATGAAGTCGAACCAACTCCCTAATATACAACGTAGCATAATCATCCATTGAATCCATGGTCTTGACCGGTAGGAAGTGTGCAGCCTTAGTTAACCTGTCTACCACTACCCAAATGGAGTCATAGTGTCGGCGAGTACGAGGTACTGTAACAAAATCCATATTAATCTCTTCCCACTTCCAAGTGGGGATGCTGATATCCTAAAGTACGCCTCCCAGCCTTTGATGTTTGACTTTCACTTGCTGGTAGTTTGGACATTTTCCTACGAATTCTGCAATATCTTTCTTCATACCATCCCATCAATAGATTTCTTGCAAATCCCAATACATTTTCATGGATCCTGGATGAATAGAATATCTAGTACCATGTGCCTCATGCAATATCCGAACTCTCATATTATCAATGATATTTTTTCAAAATTATTAGAAGTTGTAATTCATGTTTGGTATCTCATCTCATGCAGTATGTATATTTGCCCTAATCTTTAAAAGTGGTTTTGAATGACACTGGCATGATTTAGACTCCATATGTGAATATTGCTTTTTAAGGATAATTTCTATAAAATTACGAATATTAGTACAGATACATGAACGAAAGTTAGCCTTTTGATATATTTACTCTGTATATCTAGTACTCTATAGAAATGTCTGATTAGTTTGACTATTTTCAGTCTTGAGAAAATCATTAAACTCAGTAGTACCAGCTATCAACTTATCAGTTGTTCTTTACACCGTTATGATGCTTTCAGATAAAATAGCTTTGACGGGTCTTAGAATATAGTTGATTTCAAGTCCTTGGACTCTTAGAACACTTCTAGATATGTAGTTCTGTCTTAAGTCTTAGGACTTCAGTCTTGATCTATCAGCCTAGCTAGACATAATTATGATTTCCAGTGGGAGTAGGACATAGCACCAACTGGGGCGGGGTTCAATGCACCCAGGTTCCCAGAACTACGTTGCCACCATAGGTTATAGCCTAAATAGGCCCCAGATAGTGATCACCCAGCTTGGCCACTATACCCTGCAAGGTACAGTGGGTTTTCTACGATGGGGTGTATACATCAGACTCCATGTTTAGCTCTCGTGGATACATGTTGGTTATAGCCACTCCTGTAGTACAACTTAGTCTAGTATAGTCATAGTCTTCAGTTCAGTTTAGCCTATCAGCTTTCAGGATTTGCTTATGACCCTCAGACAGTTATCAGTACATATAGTATTATTAGAGATTCAGATGTTTCCAGTATTTATGTTTCTAGTTATGATCATTGCTTGTTTTGTCAATACAATTTTGCAGTTTTTCTGTATTCTTGTGTATGTTTTAGTTTCTTCTCGCATACTCAGTACATTCAAAGTACTAACGCATACTTTTTTTCTATATTGCTTTTTGATATAGGTTCAGGTTCTCAGGCCCAATAGCGTGGTTAGTTCCTCTTCGGGCTCAGCTAAGTAGTGCAAATTTGGTGAATCCTCATCTTTCGAGGACCATGGTTTCATCTTCCATATTTGTTATTCCAGTTTAATTCATACTTAGAGTTATCTAGGGGCTTGTCCTAACAACTCATCAATTCTTTAGATGGCTTTCACATAGAGTATGCAGTTCCTTTTTTTTAGACAATAGTTATAGTTTCAGCAAGATTTTCAGAATTTATCAGTTATTCAACTGCAGTTAATTATTTATTAGCTTCTGTCCATGTATGTTATCTCTCATTAAATTAATTCAGTAGTAAATTCTCTATCAGGGTTCGCTTGGGGTCACTTGTGATTCTAAGTACCGTGCCGCGTCCAGGCTGTGAACTCGGGTCGTGACACTCACTATAATGGTCTGGTCTCAACCTTGTGCACAAAATCACATCATATGGGTGTGTCAAGTAAAACTTGTGAATACTCTCCCATCATTAAGGGTAACTTTAATTAAATAATACCTTAAGGGACTATACAAGTAAAATATGATTAAAAAATTATTTATCCACTCAAGTAGAATCTCTATCTAGCACTTAATTTCCTTAAACATGGTATTTAGCTATTCAAAAGCTAGTTTGTGTTTTATCTTATAACTATGTTTCCTCTATGCTCCCTTATACAAGTGCAACTATATTATGTCCATTTGTTTTGGTTTATAACCCATGACAAATATATCCTGTGAATTCTAAAAAGTTTAAGTAAATACACTTATGATTATAAAAATATTGAAACTCTGCTCCAATGAAGTAATATGAATACTTATAAGCTTTGACGATTAGACATGTGAATGAAATGTATCAAATGAAAATTTTGTTCTCATGTTTGATTTAAGCTATATCGACCTTTATAGGATAACTACATTATGTATGGTGGTGTCATAACGACGAAGGAGGTTTTAGCTTCACATACCTTACTTCCCGACTATATCTCTTAAGTTGTGTCATTAACACCCATATGTGACAACCTCTATCTATATTAAATAGTAGTGTAACAACAATATAAGAAGCTAAGCAGAAGAAAAACTTAACCGATAAAACAATAATATCTCATGAGTGACAGCAAAACTATAAATAAATAGTGCATCAACCCACTCCCCCGCTTTTCAAATGATCTCATGGCCTTTGTATGAGGTCAAGCTTACCCCACATACTTAATTCACAATACACAAATTCTTACATATCCCATGTAGACACCTAAACTTGAACTCTCATCTTCCAAATACCGTTGCATGAGCTCTTTATTAAATGATGTAAAAATGCCCTTATAAGCTCATAGATTAAGTTGGGAAAGAAATCTTACATACCTCGATTCCAATCCATAGCATATTAAAATGATCCCAACACTTTCTTGAAGCTTTAATCTATATCAATAATGATAATAGCAACTCATTATAATAGCTAAATAACATTATCAAGACATTTGGACATTTTGTCAAACACTTGACGAGCGATAAGCTGGAAAGAACTATAAAAATGGTGTTTCTTACACCTAGCCTTCCTTGTTACCATAAAGCTTTATACCCGAATATGAGATCATCCACCCCATGTTTAGTTAACAAAAAAACCAACACATACCTCTACATACTCTCTCCTCACCAAGTACATCAATTATAATGGGTTGAAAGTTGGACTCATAGATTCCTATCACCATCCATGGGTCCTACACATAAACTATATTTAAAATATCTTTAGAATCATATGTATGAAGATGGAAGAGGAGTCATACCTCTATGAAGGAGAAAACCAACCCTTCAACTTTGTATTCTTCAAGAACAACACAGTTTCCTTTGAGGAAATAATTGGCTAAGTATATTTTTATGTTCGATGATAAGGAATACACTTGATTCTTGAAGGAATTAACTTACCTTAAGCTAGGTATAGATGGAGATGATGAACCTTGATTTCCAACCCCAAAGATATTTTAAAATTATGCTCAAATAATCCCCAAACTTGTATTTTATAAATCACTAATTTTCTGGCCAGCCTATCATAAGGTGCCACGTATCCGTCACAAAAAGTTTTGGCTCTGCATGGTGTGTAGTAAAATGTGCCTAACTTTTTATGCCAACATCAAATTGACAAGCAACTTATTTTGTTGGAGACTAGACTCAAATACCTTTCATTTTATCCCAATATATAGGGAGATATGCTTGTTCAAAGATAGAGCATGTATGAGATCATTTGAAACATTCCCCCAAAATGCAATCATCAACTTGAACTTTTGTTTAAAGTCTCCTCTAGCATATAACTTTTCTTTAACACTTCAAATGATCTAATATAAGGGTTTGTTAATATAATTACCCATTTTCAACTTTATTCTCTCTATTTCACATTAAGTGGTCGATGTTCACAAGTCGTACATGTGTTGGTAGTTACGGGGTGCTACAACTTATTGGTGTGGCTTTGCTAAGGAGAAAGAGAATTGAAAGAAACAAAAAAGAGATAGAAAGAAAACAAGAAGGTCGAGTCTATGGGTGATATTAGTGGTTTCTATAATTGGTGACCAATGAGAGGATCTTCCGCGCCTTCTTATTCCAGTGTTAATGTTTAACCTGGAAGGTAAGGACTGAATCATAACAATCAGGGTAGGCCTTCTCAGAATGATAATCAGAGGCCTTTTAAATTCACTAACACTGAGACTCGAATTTTTCATTATTATGTTATCAAAGTTGACAAAGTTGGCTAACTCTTCCAGCCAGAGGAACAATGCCCCTAATGCTATGAGGAACCCCTCAGCTGGTAATTCTAATGACCCTCAGAGTGCTTGTGGTAATGGAGGGGCTCATATCATTGTGAACACTAGAAATAGGGGTCAAGCTCCAATTGACGACCCAAATAGTGAGATGTGCAGGAACCTACATCAACTCTAGCTTGACAGGAGAACTCTTTTCCCTTACCCAACGCATGAAGTAAATTAAGATAATCATAAATTGGCATAATACAAAATATTTTCAAAAATTGTAACAACACTTTCCTTGTGAACCATGACCTCCCAAGATCTAGTCTAGACAGGAACAAAAACTCTAGCAGAATAATTAACAATAACACAACTTCGTCTAAGGAGAAAAATTCAGAAGGTGAAGCTGAGTACTCTACATTAATCAAGAGACTTCAAACCTGCCACAACCTACACCAAAAAGGTTTAGCAAGGTAGTATCAGTACACCACATGTACGTGTAGGCATCATTGGCCGACTAAGATTAGTTCACATAAACAACATATAATTCAACTTGCAATCGATTTAATAAATATAACAACTACTCCAACTTATATTACAATCCATTAGGTTTACTAGCTACATTATCCCCACTTATAACTCATCAATGTTCATACAAGTAACTTACCACTTTAGGCCTTATAACTCCTAATCTGCTTCTCTTACCCCGCTACAGCGGGTACTTTAATTGCTACAGTGGTCTCGCAACTTGCCCACTGCAACACCACCTTAATTTAAGACATAACTCAATTTCACTGATCCTTACCTCTTTTACCCTGTCATCTAGCATTATTAACACATCCACTTCATTTACACTTTCATTTTCCTTAATCAAGTCTGTTTTTATATTTATTTACTTACAAGATTAACCATCCCTCTTTAATTTTGTACATTCACAGTAAAGTTAAACCAATGATCATATCGTGATTCACTACCATTTTTAACCCACCATGTTACTGTTTATCACCCACAAAACCACTTTGATCAAACATTCAATCATAATACAAATAAATTGCTCAAGTACACACAAAGAAAACATCAAACTATACCGATGGAGTTAAGTCCTCCACAATTTAAGCACATACACGTACCTGTCACCACACCATAATCATGTCATGAAGTACTATACCTGTACCATATTACCACATATAACATTTGACCTATGCCTCTCGTATTTTAACTTAAATCATGTCAGTATATATCATGTCACCCTTGTATATACATCCGTGTCATTGCAGTTGTATGTATATCATGCCATACCCGCACAATCTCTGTCTCACAATCATACAATCGATGATATGCCGGGCATACGCCTACGTCACATCATTGTATACACATCCCAGAGGGGCTTGTGTTTGCCTTTAAAGTCATGACCTGCAGGGGACTCTATAAATCTATGTATTATATACCCAGTCGTATGAGATCTTCGTCATACCTGTTTGTGTACTCAAGTCTGTACACCCAGCTATATAAACATTTAGTCATACCTGACTATGTACTCACTCATACCTCTAGCCTGAATGCTCACCTCGAGCATGAGCCACTCATATCCAAGCCCTCACGTAAAACCTAATTTGTTTATTTAGGTTCTCACCTCGGCCCCAAGCCTCTTGTTCTCAGCATGTAGATAATTTACCTTCCAATATTACATAACATTTTGTTTACTAACTCGATTATCACATACTCCACTCCTTATTTCAAGAAACAACATATAACAATTCAAATATCAACAAAGTCACACACAAACAACAATCACACATCACCAATTGTAGCACAATCATAGTTTAAGGCCTTTTTATGACCAGTTCATTATAACATCATTTATATCCGAAAATTCCATGATGATGTGTAAACTGGCTCGCTCGCGAGTTCGGTCTTGCTACAACAGTTCCAAGACCGTTGCAGCAGTACTTCTCAGGAAATACTTCAACCCATTTTTCTCCAAGATTTCCCACGAAATGTTTCTACGCAATCTCTCACCCATTATATGTAAACTATATTTATTTCATCTCTATAATCACCCTACCTTCTTTCTCAAGAAATGACAATTGAATTGACACGAACTAAACAATCGTAGGATACAATGTAATAAAGAGAACTTACTAGCCCCGTAGCTCGCTTTCTCCCATACTTCATGGGTCACAATTCAAGCCATGCAACAATTATAGCCCACCCTCAACATTCATTTTTTGTATTATATATATATATATATAATTGATATAATATATTTAATGATTAATGGATAAATGATTCAGTGATAAAATTTGGAAAGACAAGAAATGTTATATGTATCAACAGGCGATGCTCAAAGACCAATGCGCATCAAATCGACTCACCCCCACATACACCATTATCTGAGGTCTACTCCCTTGAAACTATACCCTACAGAATATCATAACCTAGGGGTATTACCCCTTCTTCCCTATTTTCTTTATCCCAGACACTTACTGATTATAAACTATTCAATGGTAAACTTACTCAAAGTTTCTCCCCTACTCATCAGTAGCACATCAAGTATACACACATATATGTTTGCTAATCAAAGTCTAACATGAAGGTGAGTAAGACAAAGCCTACCTAGGCTCCAAGCTATCGTCGAGATATTTTCAGCTGCATGCTTGCATCAAGTTCCGAGTTCTTGCAAAGTATCATAGCTACGGAGGGTCAAGTATTTCTTTCTCTAGCCTCCTTGTTTCTCTCCTTATTTCAAAGATCCTACTTTCTATTTTCTAGGTGTTTTGATTCATCCCCTTTAGGAGAATATATTTTTAATTCCTAACTGGGATAGAATTATGGAATTTTGGTCCACGTCACCCACTACAGCAAGGACAATATTGCCGCAGCAATTTCGCTACAGAGGGAGATAGCTCGTCGCAGCAGCCTTACGCTTGGGCACACATAATTTTAACTCATCTCAATTGAAACGGTATGTCTCATAATCCTTTAATTCTATGGACTTCATTCTAGCTTGCAAAAAATTCACCCAAGTCGGGGTCATCGGGTATTGTAATGACCGGACGGGTTGTTTCACTCGGCTTTATGATTTGGATCGTAGAGATATGGCTAAGGTTACTGATGTCGTGGTCACAAGTATTCGTATAGTTTGCACTTATAATGTGTATTTATTGATTGATCTAGGATCAAATTTATTGTAGTGACACCATATTTTGCTCTTGACTTTAGAGTGGAACCTGAATAATTGTTAGAGCCTTTTTTTTTGGAAACTCCAGTTGGTGTTCCTATTATTGTATAAAGAGTTTATAGAAATTGAGTAATGATGATTACGGGGTAGGAGACCAACATAGACGTAGTCGAACTAGAGATGGTGGATTTCTACATGATCATGGAGATGGATTGACTTTTTGCTTGTTAATTGTGATTGTTGATCCAAAATGGTCTAATTTGAATTTTTCAATGAATCCGTTATTGAATGGAGGGGAGATATTGCTAAGCCTAGAGTTTGATTTATATGTTATCTTAAGGCTTGTAAGATGATCTCCAAGGAGTGTGTATATTATTTAAGTTCTCTGAGTGGCACTCAAACTATAGTTGAATCAGCATTTGTAGTCAATGAGTTTCCTAAAGTGTTTTTCAAGGAGTTCCCAGGAATCCTACCTGACAGAGTTACTAATTTTGAAATTGATGTTATTCCCAATACTCAGCCAATTTCTATTTTGTCTTATCATATGGCTCCAGTTGAATTTTGTGAACTGAAGGAGCAATTGAAATATTTATTGTATAAAAGATTTATTCAATAATGTACTTTGTGCTAGGTTGTTCCTGTATTGTTTTTCTAAAGGAAGTATGGGTCATTCAGTGTATGGACTATCACTAACTCAATAAATTGACCATCAGGAACAAATAACATTTTCCTCGAATTGATGAGTTGTTTAATAAGATTCAAGGATCTAGTTTTTTTTTGAAGATTGACTTGTGATCAGAGTGTAATCAACTAAACATAAAATATAATACATTTCAAAAACAACTTTTCATACTTGTTATAGTCATTTTGAGCTTTTGATAATATCTTTTTGTCTAACTAATGCACTAGATGCGTTCATGTATTTTGATGAATCGTGTTTTCAAGCCATTCTTCAATTGGTTCATTATTATTTTTATTAATGACATTCTAATTTATTTGAAGAGTTGCGAGGAACATGCTAATCATTTGAGAGAAGCCTTGCAGACACTCAAGGAGAATGATCTATATGTAAAAAATTTAAGTGTGAATTCTGGCTTAAATATATGAAGTTGTTAGGCCATGTAGGGTCCAGTGATGGAATCAAGATTGATCCTCAAAAGATTGAAGAAGTCAAGGACTGTCCAAGGCCAACAAGTGTGACATATATTTGTATTTTATTGGGTTTGGCTGGTTACTATCGGAAACTTGTAGAAGGATTCTCATTCATAGTTGCACAACTCACCTAGCCGACTCAAAAGACTGTTAACTTTCAGTGGTCTGAGGCATGTGAATAGAGTTTGTAAGAGTTAAAGGCAAAATTAGCATCAAGTCTTATTTTGACTCTACCTTCAGTATTGATAGCTATGTGGTGTATTGTGATAGTTATAGAGTTGGATTGGATTGTACGTTTATGTAAGAGGGTAAAGTAATTGCCTATGTTTCATGTCAATTGAATAAGCACGAGAAAAATTATTCGACTCGTGACTTGGAATTTATTATTATGGTGTTTGCACTTAAGATTTGATGTCATTATTTATACGGTGAGAATTGTGATGTATTCACTAATCACAAGAGCTTGCAATATATTTTCAAGCAACGTGAGTTGAATCTCAGACAGAGAATATGGTTAGAGTAGTTGAAATACTACGACTTGAATATTCCTACCATCTTGGAAAGGCGAATATTGTTGTTGACGCCTTAAGTCATAAGTCTTTAAGTACTTTGGAATATCTTAGACCTTATGAAATGTCGATGGGTAGAGATATTTGAACACTTGCTAGTCTTGAAGTTTATCTAGATGAGAACGTTGATGATGAGTTAGTTAGGATTACTCAATCGCGATTCGACATTGTGGAGAGGATTAAGGAAAAATAATATGAAGACAAACTCTTAATGAAGCTGACAAATAGAGTCTATAATGGTGAATACACTTTGCTAAAAGTTGATGCAATCAATAAGGTTCTGAGACTACAAGGTTGCTTATCTGTTCATGATGTTGATGGTCTTCAACAAGAATTAATTATGGAAGCTCATAGTTTAAAATATTTCTAGTGTATGGGATCAACCAAAATGTATAAAGATCTTAAATAATATTATAGGTGGAAGAGCATGAAAGTTGACATATTCAATTTTGTGGCTAAATGTTTGAACTTTCAACAAATAAAGGTTGAGCACCAAAGTCCTAGTGGTTTGGCTTAGAATATTGAAATCATTCAATGGAAGTGGGAGATGATTAATATGGACTTCATTGTGGGTTTACTTCACATGAAGATCATGTATGGTTCAATTTGGATGATTATGGATAGGATGACAAAATCCACACATTTCCTTCCCTGAAGACGATGGATAATGCAATTCAATTTGCAAGTTGTACTAAAAGGAGATAGTAAGGTTTCAAGGTATTTTGATGTCCATCATATCAAACAGATACACACAATTCACTGCTCATTTTTGGAAGTCGTTCCAAGAGGATTTGGGAGCTTCTCACAATTTGAGCACTGTTTTCACCCTCATCAAGATGGGCAGTAAAACAAACTATTCAAACTCTCGAGAATACGTTTAGAGCATCTGTGATTTATTTTAGAGGTAATTAGAATGAGCATTGATGAAGGGTGTACCTACGCACTTCTTAGCCATAGTTTGCCCGTACTTTACTATGTTTTGAGAACAAATTATGTGTGTTTGCATGTGTTTATGTCATATATTTATGAAAAAAGGCTAACACACATAATGAGATGCTTTCAAGGCTAATAATGATAGATTTGGGTGTATTTGAGGCTTTTGGAACACATGTGAAGAAGATGGAATAAACGAAATAAGAAGAAGGTCAGAAACGAGTGCACCGCCATGCCCGCGCAACGCACAGCCACACCTGTGCGACCAGAGGCGCGAGGCGCCTGCATGCCCACGCAACCAGTCATACGATGCGACACCATCCCAGCACTACAGCAGGCGCGATGCGGCACAACATTGGCGCAATGGCATGTGCGGCGCCAAGCATATTCAAATGGCTAACAAAGTCAAATCCTATTTCAACTAGGAAAAGGAGATGCAAATCCCAAATTAAATCCAGAAAGGAACAAAGAAGGCATAATCTATTATAAATATCCTTTATTTCTTTGTAAAGTGAAACCAAGTTTTAGAGGAGAATTTTGACAAGTCTTGACACAATTTGAGAGCATTAGTATGCGAAATATGATTGCAAGGTTTTATTCTCAAAATACGCTTTGAGATACTTGTTGTTGAATTGTTCTTCCTTATTTTTGCAATAATCAAGTGAGTTTCTTCCTATCATCATTGTAAGTATTAATTTGGGCGACATCAATTTTAGCGTTGTTTCCAGGGAATACGACTTAGAATTAGATTAATTACTTGTGTTTAACTTTTAGTCTTTATTTCCTATTCTTCATTTTCTTTTATTTTATGATGTGTCACAGGCAGCATGGTGAAACAAGTGGCCAAGATGTAACCACGGTCTCAATAGGTATCTTGATGAAGTCTGAGTAATTAAGATACATGTGTCGTGCCGCAACGTTAACTCAGGCGCTACTTGGGAGGCAACCCAAGATAGTTTTTTGTTTTGATGTGTTTGTTTAAGTGGTACAAGTGATAGGTCATGATTTTCAACAAAAATTGAGCTTAAAAAGTAAAAAAGGGGAGAAAAATAGTTAAACGCGCGCATGGGGCATTGCTCAGGGCCTGCAGCACAAAGCCTGGCGCGAGGCACAGGCGCAAGTGCCACACGGCCTGGCGATACGTGCAGGAAATAGAACGCACATAAAGGTGCGGCGGGTAGGCGATTCAAGGCAGTGAGCCCCGTGACGCATTGCATATCTGGCACTTTCAGCGCCACGACGTGGAGCAGGGGTTCAGGCAAAAAATATTCAAGGGAAAAAATGGAATTTCCAACTTAAAGGAGTACTTTAAAAGGCCTAGACCTAAAAAATTTTCTCAATATCAAGAAAGTCGCACCGCACCCCTCTAATTTCCCAAGAAAACTATCTCAAAACTTCATCTCTTCATCAAAATCTTCCAAATTTTTTCACCCAAACCACAAAGTTTAAGATTTTTCTTGAGATACTTCCATCAATGGCACCAAAATTAGACAAAGGGAAAGGAGTGGTTTCTTCAAGCCATGGGTCAAAAATAACAAGGAGACCTAGTGAAGAGGAGCATGGAGATGTGAGGATGGCACCACCACCATTGAGGCGATATGGGCTCCATTGGGTCATGGAGAAAGAAGGTAAAAAATGGTTAAGGAACATAAGGAATGTAAATACTCATATGATATATTTATTGATAGAAATTGCTTATCACTAGTTTTCCCTCACATGGTAGATAGAATAATCACCCTTGATCTTGGTTTTGTGTTTCATGCACCGGTGATTGTAATTTGAATATGGTGAGAAAATTCCTTGCAAATTAGATGCCAAATGAGAGGTCAAACCAAGTTAAAATTAGGGGTCAAATTATCGAGTCTGCACCTATGGCTTTGAATAGATTACTTGGGACACCTCATCTTGACCTATAACCCTTTGTTAACATGGTTAGAAAATCCCCATATAGGGATATTAGACATACTTTGTATGGCCCTAACTTTGTTGTATCGTGGACTCGCCACCAATAATTTGGGTATCATGTTTCGCTTCCATATGCTCACTTAAGTAGAGAGGCACGAGTTTGTTTAAAAATAGTATGTTCTTGTTTAGTTCTTAGAAAGCATGTAATCCACATGACTAGGGAAAGAGTGTGTCATATATATGCGTTAATGACTGGGCTGCCAATTAATGTGGGGGTGCTCATTAAAAATGTGTTGAAAAGAGCAAGGATATAAAAGGGTCAAAACTTCAGATTTGGGGGTCTCTTTACCTGATTTCTGTGTGGGCATGACATTGAGGAGGAGGAGGCTCACTATAGACTTGCTTATTATCCTAGGGGGATTGACGTGACTAAAACAAAGGAACCCGAGGATATAAACGGCCCAGTCCTTTTTGTCAATGAGCGCCAATGCGTGAATTGACAACATGTTGAGCCACTTGTATTGTACGCAAATGCTCCAGTTGAGGATGAACAGTGTAATCGAGGAGCAGCTACAGTAGCTTAACATAGACTTCCCTCTGGGCGAGCACTCGCGAGCCCTTTGCAGAGTTGGGCTTGGATACAAGGAGCCTTTTGATGATGATATGGCCACGGAGGACGAGATGGCGAGAGTAGACTCGGACCTAGTGTCTATTGATGATAATGAGGAGGATTCTGAGATGGGGGAAGCTGCTCTTGCCCCCACAGACGATGAGGAGTAGAGGCCCAGGGAGTTCGTCTTTCACTCTTTTACTTTATGCTTTATTGTTTTAGCACTGGGGACAGTGTTACTGATTAAGTGTAGGGTGGGAGAAGTGAACTTCATATTGCCATACATGCCTTAATTGCTAAATTCACACATGGTGGCCTAGTTTTTTTGGGATTTATGATTTATCTTGCATGCTTGATTGGTTTGTAGTAGGTTTTTTTCTTTTATTTTATTTTAGGTTCCTTCGGTTTTTATTTTTGGTACTTTTCCGGTGGATAGTCCCTTAGAACCGACTAGAGAGTCTAGATTTTTTTATTTTCTTTTATTGTTATTCATTCAGTTATGACTTTTCCCAATAATTAATGGATGACAACAGTCTTAAAGGTAAATTAGTCATTAGGAAGAACAAGAACTTGGACCATATGAAAGCTAGGTGCTTCACTTTAGGTATCATTGAGACTTTATTAAATTTACCCAAAAATGCATGCAAAAGGTAGAAACACTTAGTCTTTTGGAACTTGACTCTTGTGCTTAAAAAGAAAAAAATTGGCTTAATTATGTTATGCATGTAATATGAATATATGTGTTTATGTAATCTTGATTTCCATTGTTAATCCATTTTGTGCCAATGTGTGACGAATTTTTGATATACCCCATGCTTGCAAATTGATATCTAGAACTTGTCTGGTGTGTTTTCAAAATGAAATAAGAATGATGGATTTAGGAAGTGATATAGGCATTTCTTTGGTTGCCTTATTTTATCCTATTTTACCTACCTTGATTGTAATTATCATAGTTAGCTATGTTTGAGCCTTAGCCTATTCTTCTAATAGTCATATTACAAGCTTAATCCCTTTTTGTTCTATAGACTTGTATTTGATCCAAATGACTCCTAGAGTGTTTTAATGAAAATCTTGCATGAAAGGAGCTTAAGTGAAAAAGTGAAGGGGAAAATCTAAAGAGTGTGGAGATTAGAAGAAAATAAAAGGATGAAAATTGATAAACAAAGAGGGTGATGTTAGTGGAAAAACAAAAAGAAGAAAGAAAAAATGTGAACAAGCCCAATGTTGAAAAAAAATTCTCACTAATCACTTAAGTTGAAAAATTGAAAAATAAAAGGAGGTATAAGGAGAAAATTTGGAAATTGAAGAAAGTGCTAAAAATTAAAGTGTTGTGAAGTATTAAAGTGCTTAGGGAGATTAGTCACTATCTTGGACAAATAGTTCCAACCCGTCCCTTAGCCTACATTACAATCAAATTTAAGTCTTAGTTGATCCTTGATTCATAATTCTGTATTAGTGGAATATTACACTAAGAGCAAGCCTATGGGTCGTCTTTTGCATGTATGTTGAGTTCTTTGGGAGAGTGAGCAGATTTTATTATATTTATACACAAGTTAATATTATTTTATATCTTGTGTGTGAAAGAGCATCTCTCCAAATTGTGAGGAGCACAATGGTAAGACTTTGGTAAATCTTGATTGCTAAATTATATATGATTCATGTGGGCTAAAAGTATTTCTTGATGAGTTAGTTTTCAAAAAGCTAAGTGATTTCGAACTTTGAAATTTTAATATTGATCCTATATGCATGCGAGTGAATTGTTTGAGCTTCATTGATTTGTCTCATGATCCTAAGTGTAAGTACAGGATGAATTTTGTGCCTAAATGTGAGAAGGGAAGTAGTAGATTGTTCGAGGATGACAAATAGTTTAAGTGTGGGGTGTTGATGAAGGGCGTACCTACGCACTTCTTAGCCATAGTTTGCCCATATTTTACTATGTTTTGAGAATAAGTTATGTGTATTTGCATGTGTTTATGTTATATATTTGTGAAAAAACTCTAACGCACATAATGAGATGCTTTCAAGGATAATAATGATAGATTTGGCTGTATTTGAGGCTTTTGAAACACATGTGAAGAATATGGAATAAATGAAGCAAGAACAAGGTCAAAAACAAGTGCACTTCCATGCCCGTTCGGCCAGCAACGCGTCGCACAGCCACACTTGCGCAACCAGAGGCACGAGGCGCCTGCCTGCCTACCCAAGCAACCAGCCGCATGAATCGACACTATCCAAGTGCTACAGCAGTGGCACGATGGCATGCACGAGGCACAACTCATCCAGTGCGATGGCATGTGTGGAGCGCCAAGCATGTTCAAACGACCAACAAAGTCAAATCCTATTTCAACTAGGGAAATGAGCTACATATCCCAAATCAAAACTACAAAGGAACAAAGAACGCATAAATCTATTTTTAATACCCTTTATTTCTTTGCAAAGTGAAGCCAAATTTTAGAGGAGAGTTTTGACAAGTCTTGACACAATTTTAGAGGATTAGTATGCGAAATGCGATTTTAAGGTTTTATTCTCACAAAACGCTTTGAGATACTTCTTGTTGAATTGGTCTTCCTTGTTTTTGCAATAATCTAGTAAGTTTCTTTCTATCATCATTGTCAGTATCAATTTATGCTTTTATATATGAATGTTATGAATTTACTTATAATTATGAGAGGCTAAAACCTCCACAACTAGGGTTGTGGGAACCATGATGAATTAACACACATATGTAAAAATACTTAGTGATTCTTGAATGGGGTTTATGCATGTCTTGTTTTTCCCTTCGTTTTAATTGTTTCTTAACGGTTGCAAAGGTTGGAATTTTCCTTCTTCTTACTCATTGGATCAAGGGAGTAATGAATGGGAAAAGGGATTAACAGCGGAGATTTGAGGCTATCAACCCTCATCTAATAGCTTGACCTTGTCTGGGAATAGCTAATTCAATATTAAGGGTAAGGGTTAGTTAAGTATACATCCGCATACGAACCAAGTTATGTAGTGATAATCATCTAAATGGGGGACCATCCATTTAGGTGAAGTTAACTTACCGATATTGCATGCTAAGCACCGGAATGGATCACTAGTATAAAATGCCTTGTGGTTATGAATTCATGGGAAATACTCACCCTAGTTAGTTGCATTAATTTGAAAACAACCTTCACTTTCTCTCAACAATATTGCTTGTTACTTTTACAAATTCCCCCCCTTTTAGGAGATAATTGACCCAAAAGTGTAAATACAAGCGTTCTTCTATATCCTTCCATATTTCCTGTGGGATCGACCCCAACCCTGGGTGGGTTCTATATTTGGAATCAACCACTATATATCTGATTACGAGGCGTAATTTGGACGACATCAAGCATATTCTTTTTTTCTGAATTCGCGTGCAATAATAGTTATCAGGCAAACATCCAAATGGCTCTCTCTGAAGCTCTTTATGGGAGGAATTATATATATACTATTGGGTGGTTTAAAATGATAGAGATTGAATTATTAGGTCACGATTTATTTCATAAAGCTATTGAGAAAGTGAATCTTATCGTGAGTCGACTCAAGACAACTCAAATTCGATAGAAGTCTTATACTTGAGGAGTTGTGAGCTAGAATTTGTTGTGGGTGATCAAGTATTTGCAAAAGTTCCCATATGACAAGTGTGACACATTTTGGTAGGAAAGAAAAATTTAGTCCTCTATTTATTGGTCCCTACGAAATTGTGAAGAGAGTTAGGAAGGTGGATTATGAGTTGAATTTTCCATCGAAGATGTCCAAGGTACATCCTGTCTTTCATGTGTCTATGTGAGGTTGTATAGGCCTGATCCCTATCATATATTATCTCATGAGAAAGTTGAATTAATGAGACTGTCTAGTGAAGAAGAGCCTACGTAAATATTTATATTATCAAGTTAGAAGGTTTAGAACAAAAGATGTAGCATCAGTTAAAGTGTTGTGGCGTAATCATAATATCGTGAAAACAGCTTGAGAAGTGAGAGAGGATATGAAAAAAATGATATTCTCACTTGTTCCCTTTCATGACTCAAATGACCGTGATTGGCACCCACACTAACCCCTCAGTGGGAGAACCAATATTTTCCAACTAATTACCTAAAAGCATTGATAGTTAATAGGAATAAAACAGATTATGAAAATGATTAACGGAATATCACTATAATAAAAGGAACCAATAACAATCCGTTGTTAAAACACTCCCAGAATGTAATTGTCATTGTACACAAGGACATTTACCTTTATTCGTCTAAGAGTAATCTAAAAGAAAGAAGAAAATGCCAAGAAAACCATCAGTGTCTGAACTAGAGACATCAACCACAGAAGAGTCGATCAGCACGTCTTGAGCCGCTCACTTTTCAATAAATCCGCTACTACTTTAGAGATGAGGGCGATATGAGCTATTGGATTGGTTTCTGCACTCAATAAAGAAGTGCAGGAATAGCATCAGTACAAAATACTGTACTGGTAGGTATCATCGACCGACCATAAAATAACAACATATATATATATATATATATATATATATATATGAAACAATATTCCGATTACCTCAGAACACCATTTCAGTGGATAATACTCATTCAAAATTTAAATTTGTGTAGGGTGCTAGCCGGCCTACTCACTGGATTGGGTCTCGCTGCAGTGGTCACTTAATCGCTGCCACAGTCTCACCATAGTAGAAAAAGTCCCGCTGTAGTGGCACTACCATGGCAGTAGCTCGACTTAGCTACACGCCCGCCATTCTCTTAACTCTTTTCCACACTCTATTCATTATAATCATACAAGCTATTCATAGTGGTCAAGGAATAATCGACACATCATAACCACAAGGAATATACAATGAACTATTCATGAAAGTTTTCACCACTCATCATGAGTCCTCGTATAACTTCACATAGACCATCAAACCATTATAAACACATAAAAAATCCAAATGCACAAATTACATTACTATAAATTTAGTTCATTCAGGTCCTCACATTCTCAGACCGATCTTACTTCTTACATTCAGTCCAATAATACAACAAATGGTTATATGTTAGGAACATGCCTCCATCACATCAGTATGAATATTCAATCACTAAACATCGATGTACACATATTGTCATGACCTGAGCTGAGACTCCGAACCATAACACAGGACCTAGAACCATGAATGTCTCCAAGTTAACCCATGGCATAAATACAACAGCTAAAGAGCATACATCAAGGTGGAATCTAATAACTGAAGCATGAATAAGCGAAAGTCTGAATAACATAACAACCATAAATAGAGTCAACACCCAGAAAATCTAAAAATCTGCATAAAGTCTGATAAGCCCCTAAATTGTCTGATGAGCTGATAAGACAACATCCCCAACTAGCTCGCTAAAGTATGAAACTAATGTAACATAATCAAAAGATAAATTGAATATCCTCGGAAGATGAGGACTCACCAAAAATGGGAACTGGGTAAAACTGTGGGGAGCTGGACTAACGGCGGAACTGAGTCTGATCGCTACGACCTGTATCATGAAATGATACAACATCGAGTATGCGGTCAGTACTTGAAATGCACTAAGTATGCAAGGTAAGTAAAATGTTTTGATTAAATGTTAACTGAAATCATGCACATAAATATAAATTAGTATATCATGAGAGTAAGGATTGCATGTTGGAATATGAATCTGAAACATGTATAGTCATTAGCTGAATATTATATCTGAAAAAAATGACCCAAAGCTAAAAAATAGAAATCATATTACTTGTCATAGTTGAAATCACAAGTAAAAGCTTATAAACTAATCATTGGGTAAAACTTGCTGTAAAATATAATATCATAAGTCATGAACATGAATAACTAAAATCATGAGGAAAAATGGGAGACTCTTCATAACCGACACCATCATGATAGAGCTTATGTGATGCCCCAACTATCGCACTCAAGTGGGCAGAGCCATCCAAAACCTTGCAAGTGCTAAGTGTGTTACCATGATATTGATATCAAGCTGAAGGCCCCTCGCAGGCAGGGAAAACTCTCAAGAGAGAGCCCAATATAAATATATAAACCTATGTTGGCGCAAAGTTTTGAGAGTCGGGGGTTCACCTGAACCCCTGACCTACTCGATGCTGGACATTACTCTCAAAAAAACTTGATGAGCGAAATCCGCTGACAAAATCCCATTGTTTTTCTACGAAGCTAAAAATTATAATTACATGCATAGTCTGAAATCTAAACATTTGGTATTCCTAGCTCCGAACATACCATAAGCTGAATATGGGAGTATTGACTCCAAACCAAAAGGTAAGCTGATTTTATAAAACTGAGCTAAATCATGAAAACATGTTTAACCTGTGGGGGTGTGCCTCATTCTTAAAATCATTCAAACTTGAAATAGATTTCATAAGCCAAAATCATATATTCATACATGGGTAAATTACAAACATTCATCCATGCTAGATATTTCAGCAAACTTGAAATCATATAACATAAACTTGACTTTTCATAAAACTTGCATAATAGGGCATGATTTCTAAAGTTTGAAATCATGAATTTATAATCAATTTATGTATAAAATATTTCCATAAATCTTAAAACATGCTTTGGAACACAAGGGAAATTGACCCATAAATATATCATAGAGAAGTTCAAAAAAATTAGGTTAAAATCCTATAAGATCATAAACTTGAATTAGAACATGAATTCATGAACTTGAGGAGAAATTTGGGCATGAGAGTGAAAAGAAGCCCTCATTCACAACCCTGCATACTTGGGTAAACTGATTCTCAACTTATCTTTAAAAGTCCAAGAGAATTAGGGAAGAATTGATAGAATTCCTAGATTGATCCTCCAAGAGAATTCAAAGGTTTACATGCATGGGAAAGCCTAATGACTTGATATAGGCTAAACCCTCTTAAAACACTCCTTCAAGGCTTAAAACGATGTAGTTTAGGACTTACAAGCTTAGAATTTATGAAAATACCCTTAATAATTTCACATGAAAAACTACACTACCAATTGCTACGACTCATACCACGAGTCGTACAATCCTCCTATGACTCATGGTTTGCTCCTGTGGTTAGGCAGTCTAATTTTCTCCAACTCTCTAAATATTTCCATGATCGCCTATCATGACCAGTAACTCCCTACTTTGAATCATACAACAACTCATATAACCAACACCTAAAAAATCCAATGACCTGCTACGACTCCTGACCATGAGTCATACCCACACACCATGAATCATGGTGGGGACTCGTGGTTGGAAGGTTGGACTTCTGGCTCTCCACCACGGGTCATCCTACAACCCATAAAACCACCTGAAGACTCATATGATGAGTCGTACTGAGAGAAAAACTTTTAAATTTTCTGCTGAAACATACCTCAAATTCTGAATCTAGTGTTAGGAACTTTCGGGGGTATTACACACATGCCAGAGGGTCTTATTTCTTCCCTTCCAGTCATGATCTGCAAGGGACTCTAGAAATCTATGTACTGCACTAGTGTGATACTCGCTCCCACTCATCTGCTTCTTTGGATGCTCCGCTCGGACATAAGACACGCAACCGTCATTGCTTGCCCAGATACTTCCCTTGGGCACGAGCTACTCATCTCAGAACATTCATAATATCCACTTTCATTCACACATCTCAGTATTCACTAATATGTAAGTTTATTTGACCCTAGGAAGGCCTCATCTTACCTTTTTAGCTCAATTACTCACACAATTCATGAATCACATTCAAACAATACAAACGAATATAACCAACCTCTCAATGTCAAATTTTCACATACATAAATAGTGATTTCATAGCTAATCGTTCAATGATAAAATTCAATAAAAGACTACATCAACAAGAAATGTTCATAGACTAGTTCACACTAAATGATTCGACATTGATATACACTATTATCAAAAGTCTAACTCCTGCCAAACCGTAACCTACCTTGATTGGATATGGGAAATCCCAAGTTACTCCGCTAGAGCCTTGCATTTCCTCAGCGCTTCCGAAAGTTCAAACTCTAGAACAAAATATTAACAAAATATCAATCAACTATTTCGAGAAACAAGGGTTTTAGAAATTCAACCCCCCCCCATATTCTACCCACTTCATGGTTCTACTCATTACAAGCGAGTAAGTCATCCCACTCTAATCCTACCATGACTATTAAACCCCGATTCATGGGGTGTTTACTCCCCAACCCCTTTTTCAAGTAGTTTTAACCCTAAATTTCCCACTTCTACCAAACTCTAGGTCTCAAATTCTAGGAATGTTGAACTAGCACCATCTTATTAACTCTAGGGAGTAACAATTACCTGCTTACAGACATAGGAATCAATCAACCTTCAACACCCAACCAATTTACCATACATTCTAGGATTTTCAACCTAGAATTTCCACCATTATAGGCCCCCCAATAAACCTAGCATCGATTGTAGAATGATTGTTGAAACATTGGAGAATATGTTTAGAGTGTTTTTTGTAGGATTTGACATATGTCTCTTTCAAAATTACTTTTTCTACAAAATTCAAACATGAATTTATGCGAGTAGGGGACAATCTCGCATCGAACCTGCATATTTAAATTTTGAATTATTATATATGTAGATGAACGTGTTTTATCCCCTGAATGAGGTTGTTGAACTTGATTATCTTTAAAGTGTTGATCTTTGAAAACATATTTTTCTATACGAATGAGCCATTAATTAGTTTGAAATTGAAATAATTTGAACATGGCTTCCAAATGGATTTATGACTTTGGCTTTTCCTTATTATGAGAAGACAAATTTTAAATAATTTTCGGCTAATATGCCATGACTTATGATTTTCAATTACTATGTCATGATTGCAAATTTTTTTTGAAGCCTATATAGGCAGCTACGTCAGTCAAGACGGCGATTGACCTTTGAGGATTAACACCCCTGAGTATCATTTTCTAGAAATGAGATTCCGATGTGGCTCTTTCAAATTTGGATTACGCCAGTGAGTGACATGTCAATTTGAATTACACTCATGGGTGGCATGAAAATTTGGATTACCCATGAATGACATGACAATTTGGATTACACACATGAGTTGGCATGAAATGTTTATTTGGATTACGCCTATGAGTTGTTATGAAATTTTTATTTGTATTACACCCATGAGGTGGCATGAAACTTTTATGTGAATTACGTTCATAAGTTTGCATTAAACTTTTATTTGAATTACGTCCATAAGTTGGCACGAACTTTGCTTATTGATTTTCACCTTTGATATTTGGCAGGATAATAATCTTATTTACTTGATTTTGACAATGACTGAACCACCATGAATTTCACACAAAATGAACTGAAATTGTCTATATCTTTGAGTTTTCATGATTTTACTGTATCTATGAAATTGAATTCTTTCATCTATATTTCTATTATTATTATTGTTGTTGTTATTATTATTATCTATATGTCAAGACCCAAACGTAGAACCGGATTGTAACACGGGACAAGGAGCCCCTAGAGACTCCAAGTTGATCCATGGCATGAACATTCATCTAACTTAATTTCACTTTAAGCAGAAAACTAAACATACAATATAGCGGAAACGTAAACATAACATAGCATAGCATGATAAGCGAAAAAGTATTAGAAATACATATCAGCTGAGTACTGCAAACTGTCTAAAAGCCTTTATCATATCAGATGGGTTGATGGGATAACATCCCCAACTAACCCAGCACAACTGAAATAAAGAGAACATAAAAGTCTAGACATATGGCCCTCGGAGCATAAGGACTTACCAAAAAGGCTGATAGCTAACTTTGAGGTGGACTAATGATGGAGATGAGCCTGAGAGCCGGGTCCTGTATCATGAAATGATACAACATAGAAAGTATGCGGTTAGTATGTGAAATGTACTGAATATGCAACATAAGTAAAACAGACACTTAAAATATATAAAACTCATAAATGATCATAAGAGTAGGACAACATGCTCATAACGTAAATATCGTAACATAACATAAGGCTCAAGGTTTTCAAAACATTCATACTACAATCGTATTTCATAATCATAAGAGAAAAGCTTTATTGAACATGACTTAAGCCAATATACATAATCACAAACGTGCATAAATCATGAGGAACGGTGTAAGATTCTCCTAACCGACATACTCCATATGAGCATACATGAAGCCCAACTTGTAACCCTAGTTGGAATGGCGTTCATGCCTTGCCAAGGGTAGAACCATAAAAGGCATGATATCACCATGAAAAAGGGCTATTTGGGCCAAGGAAAGTCACAAGGGAGGTCCCAACATGTCCTACGGTGGCAGTAGTTATGAGATCCGGGGCCGAACCTTCTCGGTGTTAAAAATTACTCCCAAAACATATATATAGTGCTCATAGTATAATATGCATGAGATTCATGGGCTAGTTGCATTTCACCTCTAACCACAACTCATCCGCTGATTCTTCAACATAAGTCAGTTCGGACCTCCACTTAGTTTCACCCAAGCTTCATCCTGGTCAATCATGATAATCATAAACATAGTTGTAAATACGTGAACTAGCCATGAAATAAGGCCCGTGAGTTGGTCAAAACATAACTCATAAATCATGGGATTCATGCATACTTGTAAATCATACATATACCTTGCAAATCATCAAATCATAATCGGTATTTTGAATAAATCCATATTTCAAATCGTAAATCATGATGGGTTTGCGAATGTAGTCAATTGAAGTAAAAATCATAACTCGATTCATCATAGATCATACATAATTAGGCTTAATTTAGTAGAAATTGAAAACAATAATTTTATAATCAATCTAGTTGTAGAATCTGATCATAACTCATAAAATATGATGTAAATTACGAAATATAATAACCCATTAGTAAATCATTAGAATTCCAAAAGATTTAAGTTAAACCCTATAAGATTTATTTGTTCAGATTTCATGAATTAGGAGAAATTGGGCATGGGTGTGAACGAAAACACCCATTCATAACCGTACATACCTGGGTAAGACCAAATTTCAACACTCTTTGAAAGCCCAAGGAAAAAATTGATGAAGAAGAGCTTGAGAACTAGCTTGATCACTTTTAAATCTTCCTAACTTTGCATGCATGAGAATGAATAGGTTAGGAGGGCTTAACCTATCATAACATACTCAGAAAATAACATAAAACGACATAGTTTAGGGCCCTAGTGTGTAAGAATGATGAAAATACCCTTAATAAAATCTCCTGAAAATCTGCACTGGACGATCCAACGGACGTACAATCGAGTCGTTGGAGGATACTGTTCGGGCGGTTTGGCAACTACACGCAAGTGCACATGGTCGAACAAGTAGTAAAATGACTTAAGTAAGCCAAGTATCCATCCCACAGGGACTAAACTAAGGTAATAATTAACTTAAGTGTTAATGAACTATAACTTTAAGAATGCAGACAACCAATTAAACAATATTTGGAGAGTTTGAGTTTCCTAATTTCTACAAATCTAAGACAGAATTCTAAAGTGAGTCTAAACAATAGTAATGAGCATGCTGAGGTTAAAACGAACATGCAGGGAAGTAATTTGTCGATACAATTCAATTAATCTTTCCTTCGGTTGCTAGTTAAGAATTATTGCCTATGGATTGAAACTTTCGTATCCTACCCAACTTAAGAATCATGAACCTTCAACCTACATTTTTGTGATAAAAGAATTTCATGTTCTAGCCTTACAAAACCGATTCCTTAATTGACTAATATGACTTTCAGATATATTTCTATTCTGAATGTAAATCAATTCTCAATTTTCCAAACTAAGAAGAGATCATATCCTACCAATTCACATCTTTCCAATTTCTTTCCTTTTCAAAATGAAAATTGGATTTTTTAGATATACATTAACATTGGCTAAACATTAATGCAGTAAGAACAAGAATTGATAGAACAACCATTGAAGAAAAGATGAAAACTAAATTTATCAACAATTACATTCCACTACAATTGTTCTTAACCTAGGCAAGAAGTGAATTTAGCCACTCATTTGTGGATTAAACATCATCAAATGAGTATAAATCATACAAACAATTGCGATAAAAGAGAAAGAGATAGAGAAGAACCCTAGGATTTTCGTCCCCTCAACTGCCTGTAACCCACGTTCTTGCTCAACCAAGTTAGAATAATTAAAAATAAACCTAAGTGTGCTATTTATACTGGTGGAAATTTTTCCCAGAATAACAAGCAACGTGGCACGAAGTGTATCGTGGAGCACTCCCTCCATGCCACAGTGCAAATGCGGACCCTCTCTAGAATCATGTTCCTTAGTAATTTCTCCTTAGCATGCCATGGCCTGCAACACGGAGCCAGGCCAACGTGCCACGACGCAGTTGCGAACCTTTACTGGAAGTTGATGTCCCAGGTCAATGTCCCCAACGTGCCATGGCTTGTATCGTGTGGCATTGCCTCCGTGCCATGGAGGCAACGCGTACCTTCACTGGAATTAGCCAAACTAAATCATCCGAGGCAGAATGCCTCCGCGATGGCAGCGTGACACGGCTCCATCGCGGAGCCCTTATTTTTACTGCTCTTCCTTGACCTTTTCCACTGCTCGTTTCCAAGTCCATTCCCGATTCTTACCAACATGTATCTCAGCTTCATAAAATTACATTTTACCTGCAATACAACACTAATCATGTTGGTTAGTATAAATTCAAATTTTAACTACAAACACATGAGAATGCACACATAACGATAGATAAACAAGATGAAATGAAGCATTTGAGTATCACTTGGGCATATAATTCTGCCCAAGATCACTTACCCCACACATAGAACCTTGTTCGCCCTCGAACAATACTCTCACATCTCATGCAATTGACACCCACGCATAGCTACTTTTGCTCGACAATTTAAGCTACGGCTATACCGATTATTTATTATAGCAAATCATCAAGAAAACATGCATGGTCCCATCAATACCATGACATTGACCACATTAAGACCTCCTAAGCTCAAGAATCGACTCTCGATCTCGGCAAACTCATGCAAATCAACTGATCAAGACATCCGACATGAAATTCAATCTCTCGTCAAGCATGTTCCCTCACAACACAATAGAAATTTCCCCCTTTTCAATCATATGATTTCCAAAGCATTGCATGTAGGGGTATACGAACGCGATTTCGCTCTCTCTCCCAAACAATTCACATGCATCATGTCATGAACCATAAGCTTTCCTCTAGTGTATAACTCCACTAATATAAGGACGCGTGATGTAAGATCACGTAGGACTTAACGGGTTGTAATGTAAGCTAAGGAACTTGTAAATACTGGGCTAACCAATAATAGCAACTAGCTTCCTTAAGCGCTTTTCAATACATCCCACCATCATTATGGGCCTTGTTTCTTCCTTCACCTTCTCTTTCTTGAATTTTCCTCTTTATTTTTATTCCCATTTCTTTAAGCACACTTGACTTAATAACAACGATTAGTTATACATCTTTATTTTCTTTAATTTCAGCAAGTGCACCCTTGACCTTTTCTTTACTTTCACCACTTTCGCTTTTCCTTCCTTTTCACAATTCTCACTCCTTGACACTGTGGGAAAATTATTTTTCTTGAGCACTTAAGAGTTTTGGATCAAATTCACGGCTAATGAAAAGAAGAGATTAAGCTCGGTTTGTACCTCTTCAAAGAAAGAAAAAACTAGGCTAAAGGCTCAATGGGGCTAACTAGGATGTACATTCAAGGTAGGTATGGTAAGGAAAAAAAACTTTCGGTTTAATCAAAGAAATGCCTACATCCTTTCCTACAATACACATCCTTCATTTCGTTTCGCACACACACCAGGCAAGTTCTAGACACTTCACAATAGCATGGAATAATCGAAACCTCACCTCACATTCCTTGTACATGCTCAACTCAAGACTTATTCATAGACTCTTCAATCAGCTAATTACAAGAATTCAATATTAAACCTCAATCACACCGAATCAAACTCTATGGCCTAGGTATCTCAACATGTTTACACATTTGCATGCTTTCATATGAATCATCTTTGCATCTTAATATCATGTACAACACGCAACAAGAATTCCGAACCACGAAGTAGTGACACTTTTGGGAAACAAAGACAAAAAATAAAATAAAAGAAAGAAAAAAACTACTCCTATCGACTACATTTCCCTTAAGACGGTCGTCATTCATCCATCATAGGGAACGGTCACTATTTACGACTTTGGTTCAATGGGACTATTCTCGGTGAAAGCACCAAAAACAAAGGTCGAGAAACCCAATCATAAGAAAATTCAACAAAACATTTTTCAAAAGTATCGATAATTTTGATAGAAAACAAAAAATATTTACACAATCAACCAACCAACAACAATAACTCACCACAGCACAAAACATCCTAACATTCATTACAACACCGAATTACATTACACAACATACCACACAAAATCACAGGGTCACATTTTTCATAGGCACAACAACACAAGACATAAACATAAATAACAACAAAACAACTGGCACCTAACTACTCCCACCCCACACTTAAACCGAACATTGTCCCCAGTGTTCACATAATTTAAAATATCACATAGGTAGGTGGTGAAACTCCCTGATCAATCGAAGTATTTCACTTCTTCATCAGGTGTCGTTGCCTCGTCTCCCATATCCGAGTCTCCCCTGCTGTCCTCATCTGACTCAACATCTGAGTCCTCACAGCGGGTCTCCTCATTAGTAGGGACATCATCATCTAAACTCTCCACAAAAGCTGGCAACACTCGGCATAGAGCCCGGGCATTCTCGCTAAAGGGGTAATCTAGCTCAAGCCGCCATAGCTCATCTTCTATTGCTGGCCTCCCGCCTATGCGCAACTGCAGCATCTGCATCTCATACATGTGGGCCATATATTAATCATCCCGAGCATGTCGCTCGGCTAGTGTGAGAACTGGCACGTGAGTAGTGTCAGGTGCCTTGGTTTTTGTGACATCCAAGGCACGCCTATCAATTTGCGGGATGTAGTCCAGGGCCTCTTCATTAATATCATGGCCCCTCATGAACGTGGTCAGCAAACCACCGGACCCGTACCTGTGCCCTTGATGGAGTCGGGCTCTCTTCATAGCGGAGATGATCACCACCCCAACATTTATCTCAAGCCCTTTCATCAGGGCATATACCAAGCACACTCGATCCGGGTGACATCTATCATGTTCACCCCCGGGATCAGGCAGGAACACATAATTTTTAGCCAAATCCTGGCTTCCCTGTTCATTTGAGAGTAAGGCAGTGTCTGATGGTAGCCCCTCTGCTTGTGCCTGCTCCACCGTGTTGTTGAACGGGCTCCACATAGAGTGCATCTGATATCCGCATAAGGTGGAGTTATGTTCAGCTGCTGGAGTACATGGGCGTATGTGTCCCGTGCCCCCAATATAGCATTCAGATGATGGGGCTCAAAGGTGACAACCTGCCCTCTTATTTTGACGGTGTGACTGCGGAGGGTCGGGTTCCAGTTGGCATAGAACTCCTGAATCAGATGGAGAATGCACTCCTTGGGCTCTTCGAAGATGAAGTTCAGCCCGAGATTGTCAAAACAATGTACGATTCTGGGGAATTCCTATGCCAGCGGCTCCCTTGCAATGTGCTCCTCTTGGAAGTATTTGGTCTCTTTGTGTTTTGCATGCCATTTCTTCCCTTCATCAGTCACCCATCAGGTTCCGTATTGTTGGCGTTGGCCTCTCGGAACCGCTAGTGCTGCAGGAACTGTTGTTTCCAATGGAATCCATTTTCTGCCGGCGCCCGATGTAGATGCGCCCTTTCCCTTGTCTTGCCTGTCTAACATTGTTCCTGTACCATCGAACAGACAATCCCAATGTTATTCAAGTCAAACATAGCTACAACTAAGGTTGGGTTGAGTTAGGCCACCCCACACTTAGTCTTTAGCCATAATTAAAATAATTCAGCAAGACAATCATGCTTTCCCAATTCTTATCAATCAAATTGCTTAGTGCATTCAGATAAGTCGATGGAATAATTACTATGTACTACTCAGACTTCGTACAATGACTAACAACATCACCATCGATTCTATTACATCACATAGCACTTAGCCAAAATTTTTGTCCTCAACAACCTATGCAGTTCACCAATTTCATTTTTCTGACAATTCCCTTGTCTACTTAGCATATTCATCTATATTCACAACATCATTCACATCACCCAACATGCACAACCCAATTTTTTTTCACATTTTCAACCAAATTTAGTTTCTTTCTATTCAAATTCTAACCCTAGCTACCAATTTCGCAAAAATTCAATCAAACATGCATTCATTGAGTTCACGTACTCACAACAATACTATGAACATCAATCAATTAAAATTTAAGTGAATTCAAATTCAATTTACACTTAGGGCAAGGTTTACTCACCTCACATGCTCAAAAATTGAAAATTTAAGCAAAAATTGAGGTTAAGTTCGAGAACATACCTTTAATCCGATGAAATTGAAGAAAAGTTGAAGAGATCTTGTGCCTAGGTCCGCGTCACGTTGGGGTAGGAGGGAATTTGGGGAGTTGGTCGCGGAGGGAATGGGAAATAAGGAAAAAATGAGGGGATTTCGGGGTTTAAAGGGTGTTTTTCGGCGACCCGGTGTGACCTGACGCGAATTACACCTCAACGTGTCACGGAGGGTAACGCGGAGCACACCCTCCATGACACAGAGCCATCGCGCCCCTGTTCTGGAATTTTTTTAAAAAATTTCGGAATAGGCATCAACGTGTCACGGAGGGTAACGTGGAGGCCCTCCTCTGTGACACGGAGCCAATGCATAGGCTCACTGTAATGCCACTTTTTTTATTTTTCTTACCTCAATTTTTCTCCTTTGCGATTCTTTACATTTTTGCCCTCCGTTCCACCTGAAAATCATCTCACAACAAGAAATTGGTTAGAATTCATAGGTTTCAACGCAAGAATAATTTTTTCTTCTATTTATTTTTTTTTCTTTTTCTCTTTTTTTTTCTCTTTTTATTCACTATTCTATTAATCTATTACAGCAATTTCACGGGTTGCCTCCCACGCAGCGCCTGGTTTACCGTCGTGGCTCAACGTCATTGACACTCAATCATCCTCTAGAGTGATGGATGTCTTCTCTCGAATAACGTCCTCACCCCCCCATTAACCAAGAACGTGGCACTTCGATCTTCTTGCCACATCTCCAGTTTTGGTGCTCCCTTCATCGATGGTTTCGGCAATGGTACTAGGAACTTCATTAACGGCTGAAAGTCATGATTCTCGAGATATCATTGTGGTACATTCAGCATTTGCACCCTCTCATAAGTATCTCTATCTCCGAAATGATCGGAGCTCACCAATGCTCTTCCCAATGGATCTCGAGATTCAACAATCTGAAGAGTTTCTGCTTGATTGAGCACATGGATTGCTGAAAGCTCCTCATATATGGTCGGAAGCTTCATGGCCTTATATACATCAAATACGTCCACTTTGTCATGCTCCCGCATGGTTAACTGCCCTGTAGCTACATCAATCAAAGCTCTACCGGTTGCCAAGAAAAGACGTCCCAAAATAAATGGGACTTTCGCATTCGGCTCAAAATCCAGAACAATAAAATCTACCAGGAAGATAAGGGAGCCCACTTGCAGTAGCACTTCCTCCACAATGCCATCTGGTCTGGCTAAAGAACTGTCCGCTAACTACCAGATCACCGTAGTTGGTCTAGGACTGCCCAGCCCCAACTTCTTGAACACCGATGTTGGCATCAAGTTAATACTCGCTCCCAAGTCACATAATCCGCGAGCTTGGATACTTTGCCCAATTGTGATTTGAATTGTAAAGCTCCCAGGGTCCTTGAGCTTTGTTGGTAACCTGTTCTGTATTCGGGAAGTGCACTCCTCAGTAAGCACCACCTAGCATACTCCGTCAATCTGCTTTTGTTAGCTACTATGTCCTTGATATACTTTGCATACTTCGGCACTCCCTGCAAAACATCAACCAAAGGTAAATTAATGTGTACCTGTTTAAGTACCTCCATGAACTTTTTGAAACAAGCTTCCTTCTTATGTTTCTTTAATCTTTGAGGGAACGGGGGTAGTGGTCTTTCTGCTTCAGCTGCCTTCTCCTTCCCCCTCTCATCATCCAGTTCCCTTTCTTTCTCTACTGCTCCTGACTGCTGAGGTGGTCTTTCTGGTTCCACCTCCTTGAGTTGTAAACCACTCCTTGTGGTCACTACATTTACTTTCTTGGGATTCGGGTCAGTGTCACTAGGTAGTCCTCCTCTAGGCCTGGTGTTTTGAGCTCCAGCTAGTTGTCCAAACTGGTACTCCAACGCCTTTGTAGCTAACTGATTGTTCTTTACATCTGCTGCCAATTTTCAATAATCAGCCTGCAATTAAGCTTGGTTAGCTATCATTATTTTAAACATTTCCTCAATGCTGGTGGGTGGTGGAGGAGGTGCATTGTTTCCTCTATATTAAGTCTGATAGTTCTGCTGCCCTCCTTGATTTCTCTGTGCGCCCTGATTCAAACTCTACCCTTGATGGCTGTTACTACCCCAAGAGAAATTCGGATAATTCCTCCAATTCAAGTTGTAGTTGTTGCCATACTATTGGTGATTATTTCTCTGTACATTCCCACAAAGTTGACTGAATCTCGATTTGCACCACAACACTCAGCTGAGTGTTCATTACTACTGCATACTTCACACCAAATCTGCTGCACTACATTAACTGGGGCTTGAGGTTGATTCAAGCTCATATTGCTGAAGTGTGCAGCTATCTGTGCAACGATAGCTGTAAAACCATCCACTTCCAAGACTCCTGCCGCTTTCCTTGTTCCTCCTCTAGAAGAGTCCGCATTTCACTTTGGATTTCCCTGCGAAATACGATTTAACAAAGTATATAGCTCCTCATAAGTCTTTTCTAATGCTTGTCCTCCAACTGCTGAGTCTAGCAAAATTTTTGTGTGGGGTTCCAAACCCTCTATGAAAGTATGCACCAGCACATCATTGCACTGGTGATGGTGAGGACAATCCCTTAGCAATGATTTGAACCTTTTCCAAGCTTGATACAGATTCTCCCCCTCTCTTTGTTGAAAACTTAGAATCTAACTTCTAAGTCTTGCTGTTTTCCCAGATGGAAAGAACCGTATCAAAAATTTTCTTGCAAAATCATCCCAAGTGGTGATAGAGTTAGGTGGCTCATCTTTAAACCACCTCTTTGCTTCTCCCAATAATGAGAATGGGAATAATGTAAGCCTCACGTAATCGGATGATACTCCAGCGGGGATGTAAGTGTCACTTATCTCCAAAAAGTTTTGGATATGTTGTTGTGGATCTTCGTGAGGGAGACCTGTGAATTGCCCGCTGGTGTGCAGCAATTGCACCATATTCTGTTTCATCTCAAACATCCCTTCTGGCTCAGGTTTGCGAATACTTGATGTAACATTATTAGCATGTGGGATTGCCACTTCGCGAACCGGCCTAGCTTCCATTTCCTAGGGCACTAACACTGCCCTTACAAGTGGTGGATTCTGCTGTTTCTCCAGATTGTCTATCTGAGCAACTGCAGCTTCTTCTCTAGAGCTTCCCTTCTTTGACGATGGAACTGTCTTTCCGGCTCTAAGTATGAATCCACCAACTCCTTGTCTCTTGCCAGTGTTCAACAGAATTCAATATCAGCAAAAGATAGGCTTAGATCAAGTTGTCAGCACTTATATAGAAATTGTAAACTAACATTAAGAAAACAATTTTACCAATTGCCAGTCCCCGACAACGGTGCCAAAAACTCGTTCGGGCGGTTTGGCAACTACACGTGGTCGAACAAGTAGTAAAATGGCTTAAGTAAGCCAAGTATCGATTCCACAGGGACTGAACTAAGGTAATAATTAACTTAAGTGTTAATGAACTATAACTTTAAGAATGCAGACAACCAATTAAACAATATTTGGAGAGTTTGAGTTTCCTAATTGATCTTGGGCAGATTTATATGCCCAAGTGATACTCAAAAGTATCATTTTTGCCTTGTTTATCTAGCAATGTGTATACATTTTCATGTAATTGGTAATAAAATGTGAATTTATACTAACCAACATGATTAGCATTGTTTTGTAGGTAAAATGGGATTTCGAGAAGCTAACATGCATGTTGGACGATATCGGAGTTGGACTTGGATGCGAGCAAGGAAAAAGGCATATGACTGCACGAATTAAAGGGGCTCCGCGATGGAGCCGTGTCACGCTGCCATCGCGGAGGCATTCTGCCTGGAGGGTGAAAATTCATCCAATTTCCAGTGGAGGTTCGCGTCTGCTCCGTGGCACGGTGGCCAGCCTCCGCGTTGCACGCCGTGCCACATTGGTGTTTAATTTCCCGGATCCCCAGTTCCAGTGAGGGTCCGCGTTCACGGCGTGTCACGGAGGCAGTGCTCCGCGATGCACTCCGTGACACGTTGCTCATTATTCCGGGAAAAATTCCCACTAGTATAAATAGAACACTTAAGTGTATTTTTCATAATTCAGACTTGGTGAGCAAGGAAGTGGGTTACAGGCAGTTGAGGGACGAAAAGTTCAGGGTTTTTTCTCTCTTTCTTTCTTCTTTAACTCAATTGTTTGTATGATTAACACTCGTTTTATGATGATTAATCCACGAATGAGTGGCTAATTCCCTTCCTTGCTGAGGTTATGAACACTTGTGATTAATTCTGATTATTAATTATATGGTTTTTCATCTTTTTCTTCCATGTTGTTCTATTAATTCTTGTTTCTACTGTATTGGTGTGTGGCCTACATTAATGTACATCTAAAAAGTCCGATTTCACTCTAGAGAGCACGAAATGGGAAAGTTGTGAATTAATAGGATATTGTTCTTAACTTGATTTGCGAAAATTGAGTTTTGATGAACCTTCAGGATAGAAATATACCTGAAAGTTGTATTAGTCAATTTAGGAACCGGAATTGTATGGCTAGAACATGAATTGCATTTGATCACAGAAATGTAGACGGATGGTTCTTGATTCTTAAGTGAGATTAAATACGAGAGTTTTAATCTCTTGGCAAATGTTCTTGGCTAGCAACTGGAAGAAAAGATTAACCAATTTATGATGATAATCAGTTTCATTACATGTTCTTTACCCTCAACATGCTTTTATCCATATTCCAAATTCAAAGTAGATAATTGTTTGTAGTTTAGTATAAAATTTATAAAACAAATTATTCAATTTTTGGTTATCTAGTTGTCAGCATATTTAGAAGTAAAAATATAGTATACTTGAGCAAATTGCACTTATCCCAAGTCTCTGTGGGATCGATACTTGGCTTACTAAAGCCACTTACTACTTGTTCGACCACGTGAACTTGCGTGTCGGTTTTATAACCCCAACAAACACCCGAACACTAATTTCTACAAATCTAAGACAGAATTCTAAAGTTAGTCTAAACAATAGTAATGAGCATTCTAAGGTTAAAACGAACATGCAGGGAAGTAATTTGTCGATACAATTCAATTAATCTTTCCTTCGGTTGCTAGTTAAGAATTATTGCCTATGGATTGAAACTTTCGTATCCTACCCAACTTAAGAATCATGAACCTTCAACCTACATTTCTATGATAAAAGAATTTCATGTTCTAGCCATACAAAACCGATTCCTTAATTGACTAATATGACTTTCAGATATATTTCTATTCTGAATATAAATCAATTCTCAATTTTCCCAAACTAAGAAGAGATTATATCCTACCAATTCACATCTTTCCAATTTCTTTCCTTTTCAAAATGAAAATTGGATTTTTTAGATATACATTAACATTGGCCAAACATTAACGCAGTAAGAACAAGAATTGATAGAACAACCATTGAAGAACAGATGAAAACTAAATTGATTAACAATTACATTCCACTACAATTGTTCTTAACCTCGACAAGAAGTGAATTTAGCCACTCATTTGTGGATTAAACATCATCAAATGAGAGTAAATCATACAAACAATTGAGATAAAAGAGAAAGAGATAGAGAAGAACCCTAGGATTTTCGTCCACTCAACTGCCTGTAACCCACGTTCTTGCTCAACCAAGTCAGAATAATTAAAAATAAACCTAAGTGTGCTATTTATACTGGTGGGAATTTTTTCCTGAATAACAAGCAACGTGGCACGGAGTGTATCGCGGAGCACTCCCTCTGTGCCACGGTGGAAATGCGGACCCTCTCTGGAATCAGGTTCCTAAGCAATTTCTCCTTGGTGTGCCACGGCCTACAACGCAGAGCCAGGCCAACGTACCACGGCGCAGTCGCGAACCTTTACTGGAAGTTGATGTCCCAGGTCAATGTCCCCAACGTGCCACGACTTGTATCGCGTGGCATTGCCTCTGTGTCACGGAGGCAACGCGGACCTTCACTGGAATTGGCCAAACTAAATCATCCGAGGCAGAATGCCTCCGCGATGGCAGCATGACACGGCTCCATCGCGGAGCCCTTATTTTTACTACTCTTCCTTGACCTTTTCCACTGCTCGCTTCCAAGTCCATTCCCGATTTTTACCAACATGTATCTCAGCCTCATAAAATTACATTTTACCTGCAATACAACACTAATCATGTTGGTTAGTATAAATTCAAATTTTAACTACAAATCACATGAGAATGCACACATAACGATAGATAAACAAGACGAAATAAAGCATTTGAGTATCACTTGGGCATATAATTCTGCCCAAGATCACTTACCCCACACATAGAACCTTGTTCGTCCTCGAACAATACTCTCACATCTCATGCAATTGACACGCTGCCATCGCGGATGTAGCCGTGTCACGCGGCCATCGCGGATGCCTTCTGCCTGGATAGGGATTTTTTTCCAAAATCCAGTGAGGGTACGCATAGGGGCCGTGGCACGTTGGCCTAGCCCGGCGTTGCACGCCGTGCCACGTTGTGCCTTATTACCTGGACAGTCAATTTCCAGTAAGGGTCCGCATCAGTGGCGTGTCACGGAGGCAGTATTCCGCGACGCACTCCGTGACACGTTGCTTGTTATTCCGGGAAAAATTCCCACTAGTATAAATAGAACACTTAGGTTCATTTTTAATTATTCTGACTTGATGGAGCAAGAACGTGGGTTACAAGCAGTTGGGCGGACGAAATTGTCAGGGTTTTTCTCTATCTCCTTCTTCTTTAATTCAATTGCTTGTATGTTTAACATTCATTTAACGAAGTTTGATCCACAAATGAGTGGCTAATTCCTCTTCCATGGTTGTTATATTGATTCTTGTTCTTACTGCATTGATGTGTGGCCAACTTAATGTATATCTAAAAAGTCCGATTTAACTCGAGAGAGCAAGAAATTGGAAAGTTATGAATCAATAGGATATGATCTTTTCTTAGTTTGGGAAAATGGAGAATTGATTTACCTTCAGGATAAAAATATACCTGAAAGTCGTATTAGTCAATTAAGGAATCGGTTTTGTATGGCTAGAACATGCATTTCGTTTAATCACAGAAATGTAGGTGGATGGTTCATGATTCTTAAGTTGGGTTAAATACGAGAGTTTTAATCCATTGGTAATAATTCTTGACTAGCAACCGGAGGAAAGATTAACCAAACATTGTATCGATAATTAGTTTCTATACATGTTCATTTAGCCTCAACATGCTCACATTCATAGTTCAGACTCACATTAGATATTTGTTTTAGACTTAACATACAATTAGAAATCAAAATATCAAACTCTTCTTTGCACTGCTGTCTCATTTTTAGAGTAAGTATAGTAACACTAAGTAGTTTGTTACCTTATCCCAGTCCCTGTGGGATCGATACTTGGCTTACTTAAGCCACTTTACTACTTGTTCGATAACGTGCACTTGCGTGTAGTAAATATCCTAGAGCATACGCGAACAAGTTTTTGGCGTCGTTGCCGGGGACTGGCAATTGGTGAATTATTTTTAAGTGTAAATTTACTATATTTTTTTCTCTAAGTGTTGACAACTTGGTCTTAGCCTGTATTTCACAGATATAATCTCTGTTGAACACTGGCAAAAGACAAGGAGCTGGTGGGCTCATATTTAGAGCCTGAAAGACAATTTCATCGTCAGCGGAGAGAAGCTCTAGAGAAAAAGCTGCAGTTGCTTAGACAAACAATCATGGACCAACAACAGAATCCACCAGTAGTAAGGGCAATGGTAGTGCCCGGGGAGATGGCAGTTAGGCCGGTTCGTGAGGTGGCAATCCGACATGCTAACAATGTCACATCTAGCATCTGCAAAACTGATCCAGGAGGGAGGTTCGAGCTCAAACAAAACATGGTGCAATTGCTGCACACCAGCGGGCAGTTCACAGGTCTCCCTCATGAGGATCCACAGTAGCATCTCCAAAATTTTTTGGAGATAAGTGACACTTACATCCCCGCTGGAGTGTCATCAGATTATGTCAGGCTTACATTGTTCCCATTCACACTATTGGGAGAAGCCAAGAGGTGGTTGAAAGCTGAGCCACCTAATTCTATTACTACGTGGGATGACCTTGCAAGGAAATTCTTCATATGATTTTTTCCATCCGGTAAAATAGCAAGACTTAGAAGTCAAATTCTAAGTTTCAAAAAGAGAGATGGGGAGAATCTACATCAGGCTTGGGAGAGATTCAAGTCCACGTTGCGGGATTGTCCACATCATCATCAATCCAATGATGTGCTGGTGCACACTTTTATAGAGGACTTGGAACCCCACACAAAAATCTTGCTAGACTCAGCAGCTGGGGGACAAGCATCGGAGAAAACTTATGAGGAGCTGTATACCTTTTTAAATCGTATTTCACAGGGAAATCCAAAGTGGAATGCTGATTTGTCAAGAGGAGGAACGAGGAAAGCAGCAGGAGTTGTAGAAGTGGATGGTTTTACAGCTATTGCTGCACAAATAGTTGCTTTACAGAATCAACTCAACACCCACTTCAACAATATGACAATGAACCAGACTCAAGCCCCAGTGAATGTAGTGCAGCAAATTTGGTGTGAAGTGTGCGGGAGTAGTGAGCACTCAGCTGAGTGTTGTGGGGAAAATCTTGACTCGGTGAACTTTGTGGGAAATGTACGGAGGAACAACCATCAATAGTATGTCAACAGCTACTATTCCAACTAGAGGAATCACTCGAATTTCTCTTGGGGTACCAACAATCATCAAGGGCAAAGTTCGAGTCAGGGGGCGCAGAGGAATCAAGGAGGGCAGCAGAACTATCAAGCACAATATGGAAACAACAATGCACCTCCTCCCCCACCATCACCCAGCATTGAGGAGATGTTCAAGACAATGATAGCTAACCAAGCTCAATTGCAGGCTGACTATGTGAAATTAGCAGCCGAGGTGAAGAACAACTAATTAGCTACTAAGGCACTTGAATATCAATTTGGGCAATTTGTTGGAGCCCAAAACACCAGGCCTAGAGGAGGACTTCCGAGCGACACAGATCCCAACCCCAAGCAGGTGAATGCGGTGACCACAAGGAGTGGTTTGCAGCTTAAAGAGATGGAACCAGAAAGACCACCTCAACAATCGGGAGCAGCAAAAGTTGAGAGGGAGCAAAGTGATGAGAGGGGGAAGAAAAAGGAAGCTGAATCAGAAAGACCACCACCCCCGTTCCCTCAAAGATTAAAGAAACACAAGGAGGAGGCGTGTTTCAAGAAATTCATGGAGGTGCTGAAACAGGTACATATTAACTTACCTCTTGTTGATGTTTTGCAGGGAGTGCCGAAGTATGCAAAGTACATTAAGGACATCGTGGAGAACAAAAGTCGGTTGACTGAGTATGCTACGGTAGCTCTCACGGAGGAGTGCACTTCCTGGATACAAAACCAATTGCCCACAAAGCTCAAAGATCCTGGGACCTTTACTATACAAATTACAATTAGGCAGAGTATCCGAGCTCGCGGATTATGTGATTTAGGAGTGAGCATTAATTTGATGCCGTCATCGGTATTCAAGAAGTTGGGTCTAGGGAGTTCTAGACCAACAACAGTAATCTTGCAACTAGCGGATCGGTCCTTAGCTAGACCTGATGGCATTGTGGAGGATGTGCTGGTGCAAGTGGGCTCCCTTATCTTCCCGGTAGATTTTGTCGTGCTGGATTTTGAGCCAGACGCGGAAGTCCCATTTATTTTGGGATGTCCCTTCTTGGCGACTAGCAAAGCGCTGATTGATGTAGCTGCAGGGCAGCTAACCATGCGGGCACATGACAAGGTGGAAGTGTTTGATGTATACAAGGCCACCAAGCTCCCGACTGTGTACGAGGAACTCTCGGTGATCAACATGATTGATCGAGCTGATGATGCTCAGATAGTGGAATCACGAGAGTTAATGGGAAAACCACCGAAGCGATGTAAGTACTACTGGGGTGAGGACGGTGGTCGAGAGAAAACGTGTGTGAGCTAGGGCGATGGCTCCGTGTCACGGAGGAGGACCTCCGCGTTACCCTCCGTGACACATTGAAGGTAATTCTGGAATTTTTATAAATTCTAGAACACCTATGCGATGGCTCCGTGTCACAGAGGGCATGCTTCGCGTTACCCTCCGTGACACGTTGAGGTGTATATTGCGACGGGTCACACCGGGTCGCTGGGTGACCCTCGCGAAATTCCCACTATTTAACCCCGATCCCCCCTCATTTTTCCTCATTTTTCATACTCTCCGCGACCAAAATCCCAAAAACCCCTTCCCCCTCAATGTGACACGGACTTAGGCCCATAATTTCATCAAGTTTTTGTCATTTCTTCGAATTCAAGGTATGTTCTTCAACTCTATCTCAATTCTTGTCGAATTTTTTTCGATGTTGAACATGTGACATGAGCAAAACTTTCCCTAAGTAGAAATTAAGCTTAAATTCAATTGAATTATCATTGATTGATGTTCGGAGTAACGGTGTGATTGCTTGAACTCGATAATTACATAGCTTAATCGAATTTTTGATAAAATCATAGCTAGGGCTTGACTTTGAGTTTGAAATGGAAAAATTGAGTTGAACTAGTGAAATTCATTTTGGGTTGTACATATTGGGTGAGATGAGTCGATTGTGCTAACTGTAACTATGCTAAAAGACCGACGGATTCTCGGGTTAAGAAAATATTGGAAATTGTAAGAAATGGGTGAATTGTATAGGATCATGTAGTTAAAATTTTTCTTTTGTTTCTCCTTGCTAAGTTCTATGGGATAAAATGTTATCGATAGGTAAGGATTGTGGTTAGCTGTACGAATTCTGAGTAGTACATGGAATATATACCGCCAAATTCTCCCAAGGCACTAAGCATATTTGTTATGTTGTGTTGTTTGTTTGTGTAAATAAAGACGATCTTGCCTTAATGTTGTAATTTTGGCTAAGGACTAAGTGTGGGGTAGCCTATCTTAACTCAACCTTAATCGAAGATAATTTTAATTGGCTTAATGTTGAACTTGTCTGTTTGTTTGACAGGAACAATGGCAAGCAGGCAAGACAAGGGAAAAGGCGCATCAACATGTGGCGCCGGAAGAAAAAGAATCAGACTAGGCACAGTGGTCCCAGCAGCACCAGCGGTTCCACGCGGCCAGCGCCATCAAAACGGAACCAGGTGGGTGATAGAGGAGGGGAAGAAATGGTACGCAAAGCACAAGGAGAGCAAGTACTTCCCCGAGGAACACATAGCAAGGGAACCGTTGGCACAGGAGTTCCCCAGGATTGTCCATAGGATCTAGGAAGCTGGACTAAACTTCATCTTTGAAGAGCCCAAGGAATGCAACTTGCACTTGATTTGGGAATTCTACGCCAACTGGAACCCTACTCTCAGAAGTCACACCATCAAAATAAGGGGGCAAATAGTCACTTTTGAGCCCCACCACCTCAATGCTATCCTAGGGGCACGGGACACAGACGCCCATGTGCTTCGACAGCTAAATATCACTCCACCATATGCAGACATCAGATGCACTTTGTGTGGAACCCGATCAACAGCTCGGTGGAGCAGACATAAGGAGAGGGGCTACCATCAGACCTTGCCTTACTCACAGATGAACAGGGAGGCCAGGATATGGCTGAAGATTGTTTGTTCCTGCCTAATCCCAGGGGTGCATATGATGGATGTAACCCGGGATCGTGTATGCTTGGTGTACGCCCTGATGAAAGGGCTGGAGATCAATGTGGGGGCGGTGATTATCTCCGCCATGAAGAGAGCCCGTTTGCATCAAGGGCATAGATACAGATTTGGTGGACTACTCACCACGTTCCTGAGGGGCCTGGATATTGAGGAAGAGGCCCTGGACTACATCCCGCAGATGGAGCGGCGGGCCTTAGATGTCACTAAAACTAAGGCACCCGACACCACCCACAGGCCAGTTCTCACACTAGCCGAGCGACATGCTCGGGATGATCAGTACATGGCTCGCATGTACGGGATGCAGATGCTCCAGCTGCGAATAGGCGGGAGGCCGGCAACAGAAGAGGAGTTGTGGCAGCTCGAGCTAGACTACCCTTTTGGCGAAAATGTCAGGGATCTATGCCGAGTGGGGCCAACTTTTGTAGAGCCCACAGATGATGATGTCCCCACAGATGAGGAGACACGTCGTGAGGACTCCGATGTGGAGTCTGATGATGACGATGGGGGCAATTCAGACATGGGAGACGAGGCAGCATCACCTGATGAAGAAGTGGAGTATTTTGATTGATCAGGGAGTTCCGCCACCCAATTTTTGTGCTATGTTAATTTTTGTGAACACTGGGGACAGTTTTCGATATAAGTGTGGGGTGGGAGTAGTTAGGTGCTGGTTGTGTTGTTGTTTATGTTTCTGTTCTGTTGTTGTGCTTGTGGAAAAATTTTGTGACCCTGTGATTGTGTGTTTCTGTTCTGTATTGTAATTAAATGTGAAGCTGTTGTGTGCTGCTGAATGTTGCTAGCTGATTTTGTACATATTTTTGTTTTATCGAAATGATCGATATTTTTAAAATTTTTTTAATTCTTGGGTTTCTCGGCGTTTATTTTTGGTTCTTTTACCGAGATTGGTCCCATTGAACCGAAGTCTTAGTTAGTGACCGTTCCCTATGATGGATGGATGACGACCGTCTTAAGGGAAATGTAGTCGTTAGGGTAGATTTTTTTTCATTTATTTTTCAGTTGTTTTCTTTTGTGGGTTGCATCCCAAAACCTGTAGTTACTTTATGGTTGCAGAATTCTGGTTGCGTGTTGTACATGATATTTGAAATGCAAAGGTGATTCGTATGAAAGCATGCAACTCTGTAAATATGTTGAGATACCTAGGCCATAGAGTCGATTCAGTGTGATTGAGGCTTAATTTTGAATTCTTGTACTTAGCTGATTGAAGAGTCTGTGAATATTTCTTGAATTGAGCATGTGCAATAAGTGTGGGGTGAGGTTTTGTTTATTCCATGCTATTATGAAATGGCTAGAACTTGTCTGGTGTGTGTACGAAACGAAATGAAAGACGTGTATTGTAGGAAAGGATATAGGCATTTCTTTGTTTTCAACTGAAAGTTTCTCTTTTTCATTATCGTACCCACCTTGATTGTAGACCCTAGTTAGCCCGTTGAGCCTTTAGCCTATTATTTTTTTCTTCTTTTGTCAAAAATGTGTAAATCGAGCTTAACCCTTTCTTTTCATTAGCCATAAATTTGATCCAAAACTCTTAAGCGCTTAAGAAGAGGAAATAATTTTTCCCAAAGTGTCAAAGAGTGAGAATGGTGAAAAGAAAAGAAAAGCAGAGTGATGAAAGGAAAGAAAAGGTTGAAGGTGCACTTGTTATAAATAAAATATAATGAAGATGTATGAATAATCTTCGTGATTGAGTCAAGTGTGCTTAATGAGATGGGTCAAAATAAAGACGGACTTCAAGAATGGGAGGATGAAGGAAGAAACAATGCCCATGAGCTTGATGGGATGTATTGAAAAAGTGCTTAAGGATGCTAGTGGCTATTATTGGCTAGCCCAGTATTTACTAGTTCCGTAGCTTACATTACAACCCGTTAAAGTCCTACGTGATCTTACATCACACTTCCTTATATTAGTGGAGTAATACACTAAAGGCAAGCCTATGGTTCGTGGCATGATGCATGTGAATTCTTTTGGGAGAGAGAGTGAAATTGTTTCTATATGCCCCTGCATGTAATCGTTTGAGTTCATGTGATTAAAAAGGGAAAATTCTCTTGTGTTGTGAGGGCACATGCTTGAGGAGAGATTAAATTTCGTGTCGGATATCTTGATCAGCTGATTTGCAGGAGTTTGCAAATATCGAGAGTCGATTCTTAAGTCTAGGAAGTCTTGATGTGTTGAAGGTCATTGCAGTGATAGGACCATGCATGTTTTCTTGATGATTTGCTGTATAAAAAAAATCGGTATGACCGTAGCCTGAATTGTCAAACCAAAGTAGCCAGGATGGGTTGTAAAGTGCATGAGGTGTAAGATTGTTGTTCGGGGACGAACAAGGATTTAAGTGTGGGATAAGTGATCTTGGGCAAATTTATATGCCCAAGTGATACTCAAAGGTGTCATTTTAGCCTTGTTTATCTATCAATGTTTATACGATCTCATGTGATTGATAATAAAATATGAATTTATACTAACCAACATGATTAGCGTTGTTTTGCAGGTGAAATATAATTTTGGAAGCTAAAATGCGTGTTGGGAGAGATTGGGGTTGGACTCGGATGTTAGCAAGGGAAAAAGCATTTGAAGGCACAAATTAAAGGGGCTCCGCGATGGAGCCGTGTCACGCTGCCATCGCAGATGCCTTCTGCCTGGATAGGGATTTTTTGCCAAAATCCAGTGAGGGTGCGCGTTGGGGCCGTGGCACGTTGGCCTAGCCCCGGATTGCACGCCGTGCCACATTGGGCCTTATTACCTGGACAGTCAATTTTCAGTAAGGGTCCGCGTCAGTGGCATGTCACGGAGGCAGTACTCCACGATGCACTCCGTGACATGTTGCTTGTTATTTCGGGAAAAATTCCTACTATTATAAATAGAATACTTAGGTTCATTTTTAATTATTCTGACTTGGTGGAGCAAGAACGTGGGTTACAGGCAGTTGAGGGGACGAAATTGTCAGGGTTTTTCTCTATCTCCTTCTTCTTTAATTCAATTGCTTGTATGTTTAACACTCATTTAACGATGTTTAATCCACAAATGAGTGGCTAATTCCTCTTCTTGCTGAGGTTAAGAACAATTGTATTGAAATTTAGTTATTGATCATTTGGGTTTTTCATCTTTTCTTCCATGGTTGTTCTATTGATTCTTGTTCTTACTGCATTGATGTGTGGCCAACGTTAATGTATATCTAAAAAGTCGGGTTTAACTCGAGAGAGCAAGAAATTGGAAAGTTGTGAATCAATGATATGATCTTTTCTTAGTTTGGGAAAATTGAGAATTAATTTACCTTCAGGATAGAAATATACCTGAAAGTCGTATTAGTCAATTAAGGAATCGGTTATGTATGGCTAGAACATGAATTTCGTTTAATCACAGAAATGTAGGTGGACGGTTCATGATTCTTAAGTTGGGTTAAATACGAGAGTTTTAATCCATTGGCAATAATTCTTGACTAGCAACCGGAGGAAAGATTAACCAAACATTGTATCAATAATTAGTTTCTATACATGTTCATTTAGCCTCAGCATGCTCACATTCATAGTTCAGACTCACATTAGATATTTGTTTTAGACTTATCATACAATTAGAAATCAAAATATCAATCTCTTCTTTACACTGTTGTCTTCATTTTTAGAGTAAGTATAGTAACACTTAAGTAGTTTGTTACCTTATCCCAGTCCCTGTGGGATCGATACTTGGCTTACTTAAGCCACTTTACTACTTGTTCGACCACGTGCACTTGCGTGTAGTAAATACCCCAGAGCAGACGCGAACAGAACACATAGGCGACCCTGGTACCAATGCACACCATCTCCCCTTTGGGAGAAGACTTCCACCTTCTAACTTCGAACGGCTTCCATCAACTTCACCAAAATAGGGTCCTCGTCTTGTCTAGCTTTCACATCAGTGACCAAGGATGATTCGGATCTTTATTAGACAACAACACCGCCATTAGTCTAGTCGACCAACCTAACTCCCAACCTTGCGAGTCAATGTACATCTTTCACCAGCTCCTTCTTCTCCTCATCCATATGGGACACACTCTCCATATAGAGTCTTCTAAGTGTGTCCGCCACCACATTAGCCTTACCCGGATGGTAAAGGACACTCATATCGTAGTACTTGAGTAGCTCCAACCACCTTCTTTGCCGTAGATTGAGATCTTTCTGCATGAACACATATTCTAAGCTTTTGTGGTCCGTAAACACATCCACATGGACCCCATACAAGTAATGTCGCCATATCTTCAATGCGAACACCACCGCGGCCAATTCAAGATCATGGGTTAGGTAATTATTCTCATAGACTTTCAACTATCTAGAGGCATATGCTATCACTTTCCCGTGCTGCATCAATACACTCCGGAGTCCGATTCTTGAAGCATCGAAATACACCATAAAACCATCAGTACCCTGGGGTAGGGTCAACACCGGTGTTGTAGTAAGTCGAGTCTTCAACTCTTGGAAGCTCTTCTCACAAGCCTCCTACCGTTGGATCTTCACCTTTTTTCTAGGTCAATTTGGTCAAAGGTGCCACAACAGATGAGAAACCTTCAACAAACCTTTGATAATAGTCAGCTAAACCCAAGAAACTCCGAATATCCGAAGGATTTACTGGTCTTGGCCAATTCTTTACCGCTTCTATTTTTTGATAATCCACCTTTATACCCTCACTTGTCACCACATGGCCCAAAAATTCTACGAAGTTCAGCCAAAACCCGCACTTCCTGAATTTGGCATATAATTGACGATCCTTGAGAGTCTGAAGCACTACACTTAAATGAGCGGCATGGTCCTCCTCGCTCCAAGAGTATATAAGGATGTCATCAATGAACACGAACACGAACATGTCAAGGTATGGCTTGAACACCCTATTCATCAGGTCCATAAAAGCTGCAAGAGCATTCGTTAATCCAAAAGACATAACCACAAACTCATAATGACCATACCACGTCGTGAAGGTTGTCTTCAGGATATCACATTCCCGAACTCTGAGCTGATGATACCTGTACCTTAGATCTATCTTTGAGAAACACTTGACACCCTGAAGTTGGTCAAAAAAATCATCAATCCTGGGCAGAGGATACCTGTTCTTGATGGTGACTTTGTTTAATTACCGATATTCAATGCACATCCGAATGGAACCATCCTTCTTTTGGACAAATAGGACTAGTGCACCCCATGGAGACTTGCTTGGTCTAATGAAACCCTTCTCTAATAGGCCATACAACTGATCCTTCAACTCCTTTAGCTCGGCTGGAGCCATCCTGTAAGGAGGGATAGATATAGGCTGCGTGTCAGGCAGAAGTTCAATACTAAAATCAATTTCCCTCTCGCGAGGAACACCTAGTAAATCATCAGGAAACACTTCTAGGTACTCATGCACCACCAGAACTGACTAGATAGTCGGGGTCTCGGACTCATCATCTTAACCCTAACTAGATGATACCTACACCCCTTGGAGATCATCTTTCTGGCCTTAAGATAAGAAATAAAATGATTTACAGGCACGGTCGAACTACCCTTCCACTCCAAGACTGAATCACCCATAAAACGGAATTCCACTAGACGGGTTCTACAATTAAGAAAAGCATAACATGCATACAACAAGTTCATGCCATCAATAATATCAAAGTCAGTCATGGATAACTCTACAAGGTCTGTAGAGGTGACTTTATATAATATTGTGACTGGGCATCCTCTATACACCCGCCTACCTACCACTGACTCACCAACAGGAGTAGAAATTGAAAGCGGTTCTAACAGAGTCTTGGAGTAACCCAAAAACTACTAGCAATATAAGGTGTCACAAAAGACAAGGTAGCCCCTAGATCTAACAAAGCATAAACATCAAGATGAAACACCTGTAACATGCCAGTAACCACATTTGATGACGTCTCCTGCTCTTGACGGATCGCAAGGGCATACAACCTGTTTTGGCGCTAACCGCCGGCTGAACTAGTTGAGGCACCCTGTTAAGAGGGATGTGATGCTGGGGCAGCTGAGCTAGCTACTAGCATACGGGCTCCGCCGCCCCTTGACCTGGATGAAGGGGAATCCTTGAGTCAGTGTTCGGGTTTGCCACACTCAAAGCAAGCATCTACGCCATCTAGGCACCTTCCTACGTGATTCTTGCTGCACCCGGCATAAGCTGGGAAAGTGCGCTCTATCTGCACACCACCCTGGCCTCTCGAATCTACATCCCTGCTCCTCCAATCCCTTTGTGATCTAAATGGTGTACTGGCTAACGATGGTGCTGGAGCAAAAGGCCTGTGCTGAGAGTGTTGGCACTGTCCACCCCTCAATCTAGCTTCAGAAATCCAATAATTGTCTGTCTTAGCCCTCTTGGCCTCTCTCTGCCTCTGATACACTGACTCCATCTACTGAGCATGCAATACTATGTGAGGAAAATCTATATCCTGATGCAACATGGAGATCCTACAATCCTTATCAAAGTAGTCCGTCACTCCATGCACAAATTATCTCACTTGAGCCCTCTAATCTGCCACCAACTCTGGTACATACTTGGATAAATGGGTGAACTCTAAAGCGTACTCCTAAACTGAAAAATCACCCTGCTTCAGGTTTACAAACTTGGCCACCTTTAGTCCATCATCTCATGAGGGAAAAATCGATCATAGAATGTCGCGTGAAACTCTTCCCAACTTATAGGGCCTACACCCACTGCCCTAGAATCTCTCCATTGCTTGAACCATATATGTGCCACCCCTTTCAGCTTATAAGAGACCAAATTAACACACTCTCCATTTGTCACCCCCATAAGCTTGGTGACCTTTAGAATCCCTTTGATGAATTCATGTGGGTACTCAACTACCGTGGACCAAAGGAACTCCGGCGGGTTCACCCTCAATAAATCTCTGAACCGAGCTGCCGCCGCGTTGCCCTTTTGTGGAATATGCACAACAACCTACTGGTTAACCTGAACGGTCAAGGCTTGCGCAAGAATTTGGATAGCTGCCCAAAACTCAGCATGGGCAACTGGCTTTGGTGCCTGTGGCTCCTGAATTGGTGGGGCTTGCTGACTCCTATGTCCGTTTCCATCCTCGTGCCCTTCATCATTTCCATTTCTCCTACCATTCGTTCTTTGAGGAACCAGGATTCTGCAATCGAAAATTGCACGAATAAGAAGGATAGAAAGACTTTTCACTGCACGACATAGATCATGAAAGAAGGGAACATTTCCAAATGCTCGTAGACTCTTTATCATAAGTGTGGAGAGCTTCACACCTATGAAAAAGAGTCTACTCAACACGACTTTTGGACACCCTAGGAAACTTCAAACCTATTGCTATGATACCAAGTTTGTCATGACCTGAACATAGACCCGGTTAGTAAACGGGACAAGGAGCCCCAAGAGACTCTAAGTCAACCCATGGCATGAACATTCATCTAACTTCATTTCATGTTAAGCAGAAAACTAAACATACGATATAGTGGAAATGTAAATGTAACATAGCATAGCATGATAAGAGGAAAAGTACTAGAAATACATATCAATTGAGTACTACAAACTTTCTGAAAGCCTCTATCATATCAGATGGGTTGATGGGACAACATCCCCAACTAAACTGGTAAAACTGAAACGAAGAGAACATAAAAGTCTGGACATATGGCCCTTGGAGCATGAGGACTCACAAAAAAGGCTGATACCTAACTTTGAGAAGGACTAATAGTGGAGATGAGCCTGAGAGCCAGGTCTTGTGTCATAAAATGATACAACATAGAAAGTATGTGGTCGGTATGCGAAATGTACCGAGTATGCAAGGTAAGTAAAACGGACACTTAAAATATATAAAACTCATAAATGATCATAAGAGTAGGACAACATGCTCATAACGTAAATATCGTAACATAACATAAGGTTCAAGGTTTTCAAAACATTCGTACTACAATCATAATCATAATCATAAGAGAAAAGCTTTATTGAACATAACTTGAGCCAATATACATAATCATAAACATGCATAAACCATGAGGAATAGTGGAAGATTCTCTTAACTGACATACCCATATGAGCACACATGGAGCCTGACTTGTAACCCTACTCGGGAGGTCGTTCGTACCTGGCCAAGGTAGAACCATAAAAGGGGTGATATCACCATGAAAAAGGGCAATTTGGGACAGGGACAGTCACAATGGAGGTCTCAACATGTCCTACGCTGGCACATTCTTATGACATCAGGGGCTGAACCTATGCCCTGAACCTATTCGGTGTTAAATACTACTCCCAAAACATATATATAGTGCTCGTAATATACTATGCATGAGATTCATGGGCTATTTAAATTATGATAATCATAAACATACTTGTAAATACATGAACTAGCCATGAAATATGGCCCATGAGTCGGCCAAAATATAATTCATAAATCATGGAATTCTTGCATACTTGTAGATCATAAATATACCTTGCAAATCATCAAATCATAATGGGTATTTTGAATAAATCCATATTTCAAATCGTAAATCATGATGGGTTTGCGAATATCTTCAATTGAAGGAAAAATCATAACTCGATTCATCATAGATCATACATGATTAGGCTTAATTTAGTAGAAATCGACAATAATAATTTGATAATTAAAATAGTTGTAGAATCTGATCGTAACTCATAAAATATGATGTAAATCACAAAATATAATAACCCATTAGTAAATCATTAGAATTCCACAAAATTTAAGTAATACCTCATAAGATTTTTTTGTTCAAATTTCATGAATTAGGAGAAATTGGGCATGGGTGTAAATGAAAACACTCATTCATAACCCAACATACCTGGGTAAGATCAAATCTCAACACTCTTTGAAAGCCCAAGGAAAAATTGATGAAGAAGAGCTTGAGAACTAGCTTGATCACTCTTAAATCTTTCTAACTTTGCATGCATGAGAATAAATAGGTTAGGAGGGCTTAACCTATCTTAACATACTCAAAAAATAACATAAAACGACATAGTTTATGGCTCTAGAGCATAAGAATGACAAAAATACCCTTAATGTAATCTCCTAAAAATCTGCATTGGACGTACCAATGAGTCATTGGAGGATACTACGGCTCGTGGTATCGACCCGTCACCTGCACTGCCAAGTCCTTGATCTAAGATTCAATCCATGACTCAACAAGATGAGTCATCCTTTCATCTAACGAGTTGTTGGTTCGCTCTTCGTTTGCCTCCTGAAGATCATGAACTTCTCCTCACAATGAGCCTCACTATGACTCATTATATCTCATGATGGGTCGTGGGATGACCCGTCATATCCCCTAATGCTGAAGTCTAGTACCCACCACGGTTACAAACAACCACTCGTTGTTCCCAGCAACGAGTCATTACATAACCAATAATTTCCACTGTCACCAGACCTTCACTTCCCATGACTGGATCCAACGGGTCATTGGTTGGACCAATGATCCGTTGGGTCGTCTGACCTGCAACATTTTTTTCAATTTTCATTAAAATTTTATTTTTGATCTCGGGTCTAATCTTAGGCACTTTCGGGGTATTACACTATATTATTATTAACTATATTGTTGTTGTTGTTGTTGTTATTATTATTATTATTATTATGATGATGATGATGATGATGATGATGATGATGATGTTAACTCTTATCCCAAGATAGTCATTGAGCACCCAATACTCAGACATACTATTGTTGTTTTTTACAGTGTGTTGGTAATAAGGGAGAATAGGTTCTATAGGATTGTATCGCCTAGGAGGGACTTCCTTTTCACACAGATCTTTTTGGTGAAGCACATTGTTGCTGGTATGACTCTGTCATGATTATTTATTGCTTTATTAGATCTTTTTTCAATTGCATCTCGAGTTAGTCATTCTTTTTCATAGAGACTCTATATATAGATGTTGTGCCATGATACTGTGTAAAGTCGTTGCTTGACTTATTGGGGCACACAACTATATATATATATGGTATACGGATTATTATATCATTTATATTATTTTTATTTCAATAATTAATTGCCTCGACATTAAATATGCATAATTAGATGAAATAAAAATAATAGGAAAATTATGTGAACAATCATATCTATAAGATATTTTTGATGTGATTCTGTAGCATTAATTGGGTGTTGCTCTAGGATCAAGTTTGAAACATGACAATCATATGCTTTTTTTGAGAAATAGTTCGCTAAAGAAGACATTCTTTTAGATGATACTAGCATGTATTGCATCCAAAAGATCATTGATGAAGTGGACATCATCCTTTTGATTGCTCCTCCCTCCATGGATGAGTTAAAGGATATCATTTTCTCTATGCGTACCTATAGTGATCCTAGTCTCCTGATGGTATTTTTGACAAATCCTACCATACATGTTGGAGTATTATCAAGGAGACCTCCTTCTCAAAGATTTGAATTTTTTTATTGGAACCCTTTATTTAGATCTTTCATTGATACTTGTCTCATTATGATTTTCCTAATTGAATCTGCTCAATATTTTTTTTTACTTCTGGTATTTGTGTTTCATGACCCGAGCATAGGCCCAGATCGAGACAGGGGACAAAGAACCCCGAAAGGATCCAAGTCGATCCATGACATGTACATAACATATAATTCAATCAAATACTATGAAAGATCATCATGAATAACATTGCGTAAGTCTAAACAAGACACAACATCTGAACACATACATAAATCTGAAGCTGAATACAAACTATGTCTGAAAAGCCTCTAACACTGACAATTGAGTGAACAAGACCCCAACTAACTCAATATAGTCTAAAAACTGAAAAATATTGAACATGTCTGGAAAAAAATCCCTCAAAATATGAGGACTCACCAACATTGATCTGGAAGTGGTAATGTTGGAAATCTGGCTATCGGCGGGACTGAGTCTAGATATCGGAGCCTATATAATGAAATGATACAGCATAGAGTATTTGGTCAGTAGATGAAACGTACTGAGTATGCAACGTAAGTAAAACCGCTAAGTAAAATCATTAAACATGCATAGTATAAAACATAATCAAGATAAGATTCTAAGAGTAGGGCTTGCATGCTATTTTTTTAAATCATGATGTGAATATAACTGAACATCATAACTGAATCCAATGGCCCGAAGCTGAAAACTGATAATCATAAGTAATATTGAACATTGGTTCAAACCTGTTGAAAACATAATATCGTGAATGATATACATGCATAACTGAAATCATGAGAAATAACGAGAGACTCGTCACATAACTAACATTACCACGATAGAACTTACATGGTCCCGACTATCACACTCAAGTGGGTAGAGCCATCCAAAGATTTTCCAGGGCTAAGGACGCTGCCATAATATCGACCCTTGGGGCAGGGAAATCTCACTAAGGAGGTCCCAAATAATCTGAACATATCTACGTTGGCGCGTCGTTGTGATGGATAGGGTTGACTATCCCTTAACTTACTCGATACTAGAAACTACTCCCAAAAACATGCATATTCTCTCCATCATTTTTCAATGAAGTTGACCATACCATAAGCTGAACATAACTGGGAGTCTTGACTCTAAAACCATGTGGAAAGCTAATTCATGAAATCATAAAAACATACTTCAAACATACTTGATCATATGGGCTTGCCCAATACTTAAACATGCTTGAAATCAACTTGATTCACTTTGAAAACATGAACATGAACATAAACATGGATATTTCGAAATCATACTTTCTTTATAAACATCTCATCATACTTGAACACATACTTCATGGATCTCAACTTTCATGGACTTTCATGGATGGGCATCATAATTTAGAAAACTTGAAAACATAATTTATAATTTAAAACATTGTAAAATATGTCCATTAATTATAATTCAACATTCAAAACATGCTTAGATCATACCCACGATAAATATTTATGAAATTCACACATTGGGTAAAAATCCCGTAGAATCATCAATTAGAACATAAAAAATTGAGAGGGAATTGGGCATGGGTGTGGACTGTTACACCCTTTCATAGCCTTGTATACCTGAAGGGGTCTGATTTTACCACTTTCTTGATTGACCAAAGAGAATTGAGGAAGACTTTGAAGAACTAGGCTTGATCACCTCTCAATCCTCTAAACTTGCATGCATGAATTATGATAGTCTTAGAATGACTTGGTCCTTCTTAAAACATACTATTCTGAGCTTAAAACGACGTATTTTAAGCCTTAGAAACTTAGGAATTATGAAAAAACCCTTAATAAATTTGAAGGAAAATATACACTGCTAGTCCCCACGAGGGACTAGACGACTCGTGCTCTGGACCACGACTTTTGGTCACCTTCCGTGATCAACGCTGGAAACTTGCCTGCGTTGGTCACCACGGGGGACGCTCAAACCATACCTCGTACCGAAGTATGAAGCGGACGTTGTCAATAAAGAACCCAACTAGAGGTTGGGGTTGATCCCACAAGGAATATGGAAGAGCTAGACTAATGCCAATAAGTGAACTTGTTGGGCAGTTACTCCAAATTGGGGGTTCTAAAGAAAACAATAATTAAAAACACAGTTAAAACTTTGGTTGAAATCAAGAATGAAAGATAGCTGGGGTTTTGTGTTCCCCATGGGTTCAAGTTACACCCCGTAAATCTTAAATGAATAAATAGCTTAATGGCATGTTGGTTAAGGGATTTGGGAAAAAAAAGAAAAAGGTGAAAGTCGGGTTTTTTTCAAATATAACAATAATTTCCAGAAAATAGAGGGTATAGCCAAGTTAAGGCAAAACCCACAACATTTATATATATATTCTTCCGATTACGCTATGAAACGCGGTCTAAACTCCATTCCGGCTTAGATACCGAGGTATAAAGCTGCATAGAGCAATCCTACGGAGTTGGTTTCGTGAAATTTGGCCGGCGAAATGTCGTGCTACCGAGGTAAAGTAAATTGAATTGCTTTAAATTAGTAGCAATGTGTTCCTAGCCTTACAGTGAGCATTTATCCCTTCTGGACTATCGAGAAATAACGAGTTTTCGACCGTTTTCTGATAAGTCGAAGCTTTGGATAAATATATATCAAAAGTGATAATTTCTCCTGGATATTAATGTATTTAGTTCTAATTGACATGTATATGAATGTAGTTGGGAGAAACAGCAGAAGTACCGACGGAAATTACATCGATCAATCGGGTACTCAGAAACCAGGTGTGTAAAGCTATTCTTTCGGCAAGCCAGGAAGTACAGTCTAAGAAAATAAATAGAATAAAGGATATTAACAAATACCCAGCGTACAGGAACAATTTCAGTACAATTTCCAGCATGCATGCTAGTATATCATTACGTATCATGCGATAATCAGAATAACAGATAGTCAGATGATTTCAGATAATAATGTGGTATACGCTAGTAGCTCAGCATGTTCTTACGTAACACCCAGAATGGAAGTTGTAAAAGCAGTATAATGAATTAGCAAGATTACAGATAGTATGTATTACATTTGTTGAGACTGTATCCGGTAATAGATGGCACATTTTATATTATTGAGCTATATCCAGTTATAGATGGCATGTTCTATGTTATTGAGTTATATCCAGATATAATCAGATCAGTAATCACATATAGAAATAGCTCCAAACACCAATATAGCTCCAGGTACAGATATAGCTCCAGAAATAGATATGGCTCTAGAAACTGATATAGCTTCAGATCACGGATAACAATAATCAGATAAACAGATAAAGGCCAGGTAGCAGTTAGCCTAGCAATGAAAAACAGTGTAAAACAGAATATAATATCAGTTATACGGACTGGCCTTGAAATAAAAGAAGAGAATATGATTAGTATTTTTAATTTGAGCATGCTTGTTGTGTATGTGTTTTGCATGTTGAGACTTGTTATGGCATGTGGGCATCCTTTAGCATCCCCACCGCCCCTGGGTTATAGCTGTGTCGATACCAGATTCAGATACCGCCCCCAACCGGGCGATGTCGTCCGCCTAGAGGACGATGATGGCTGACCACCATAATAATATGGTCCAGATTACCCTGCTTGCAGGGGCAGTTCAGTTCACTCTGCGCAGAGCCAGATTACCCTGTTTACAGGGTAGACTACTCTGTGTGCGATTGTGGCCGGGGGCAGTTTCAGATACAGATTTTTATAAAATTACCTTGTTGCGTGTTTGCACCCAGGGGCAGTTTTAGTCACAGATACAACAGCATATTACCCCGTTGAGCGCTTGCACCCAGAGGCAGGAGTCTTTGGACTCAGACACAGTTCATTGTCAGAGGCCAAGGCCTGAGCTACGTACCCAAGGGGGCCAGTAGGAGGAGCTCACAGTTATCAAATGAGTGGAGTGACTTATTTTTGGTTGGTTTAGACCCGGGTAGGGGTAAATAGATTGTTTTGTGGTTGGCACCTTCCGGCTTATGGGGGTCGGTCAGGTATTGTGTGTATTTATATATATATCTATATGTGCTATTAGATACTGATAGACAGTAGGACAACACGTCGTCAGGTACACCCAGTTTAGTTACAGAATAGGTAAACTCTCCCCAGTTATCCTCAGCCAGATAGACTCAGCTACTTCCTGCTTATATGTCATGTTATTGTTGTTACCCATTTCAGTTGTATATTTCAGTTTGCTTTACATGCTCAGTACCTGTGGTACTAACGCCCGTGGGGGCGCTGCATTGCATGCTTGCAGGTACACATAGACGAGGAGTCAATCCCTCGTGATCCAATCAGCAGAGTTATCAGCTCCTATCCTCCGGTCGCGTGGGGCCTTGCATGTATATATTTGTTTAGTTGTTGATGATGGCCGCGTGGGGCCTTCTTCTTGTTATAGTTAGTGACCTTGTCGGTCACAAATGTGAATAGCAGTTGCTTCAGATTATAGTGTCATCGTTCTTGTTAGCTGTTGTGCATTGTAGGTGGCTATAGGCCTAATCGGTCGAGGGCTGTATTTACAGCCGCTATATAGCCGGTTCGTTTCTTGAAATTGAGCCAGGGTCTAGTAGGCACCAGGTGCCCGTCATACCCCCCAAGGTGGGGTGTGACAAACTTGGTATCAAAGCAGTTCGTGTCCTAGGGAGTTTGCAAGCCGTGCAAAGTAGAGTCTTGTCTATGGATGTGTTGTGGACCACATACTATAGGCAAGAGGCTGCGAGGCATAATAGGATAGTTACCCTTCCTTCATACTCAGTCGTGCCATAGTACAGTACAGTATAGGGTTGGTTCTTTTGAAACTTACCACCCTCTTTGTCTACAGATACTATGGCAGATCAGTGGCACCCTGCTACAGGCAGGAGATTGGATACAGCGGCTGGTGAAGGCACCAGCAGGATGCCTTACTTACAGCCAGATTCATCCTGGTCTGAGGGCGATACGGAGGTGTCATCTCGACCCTCCCAGCAGTCTCCGCCGCGCCAGACACCATTTGAGGCAGCTGTTCGGTTGTTTGTTATATGGGTATATAACTACACGCAAGTGCACGTGGTCGAACAAGTAGTAAAGTGGCTTAAGTAAGCCAAGTATCGATCCCACAGGGACTGGGATGAAGTGCAATCTGCTCAAATGTGCTATGTTTCAATTCTAAAAATGCAGACAACAGTGTAACCAAGAGTTTGATATTTTGTTTTATAATTTTTATGCTAAAGCTAAAACAATTATCTAATGTGAGTCTGAACTATGAATGAGAGCATGCTGAGGCTAAACCAACATGTATGAAATTAATTATCGACATAATTTGGTTAGTCTTTTCCTCCGGTTGCTAGCCAAGAACTATTGCCAAGGGATTAAAACTCTCGTATTTAACCCCACTTAAGAATCATGAACCATCCACCTACATTTCTGTTATTAAATGCAATTCATGTTCTAGCCATACAAACCCGGTTCCTAAATTTAGCAATATGACTTTCAGGTATATTTCTATCCTGAAAGTAAATCAATTCTCAATTTTTCCAAACTAAGAAAAGATCATATCCTATTAATTCACAACTTTCCAATTTCTTTCTCTCTTGAGTGAAACCGAACTTTTTAGATATACATTAACGTAGGCCACACATTATTGCAGTAAGAACAAGAATTAATAGAACAACCATGGAAGAAAAGATGAAAAACCAATATGATCAACAATTACATTTCACTGCAATTGTTCGTAACCTCAGCAAGAAGATGAATTAGCCACTCATTTGTGGATTAAACATCATTAAATGAGTGTTAAACATACAAGCAATTGAATACAAGGAGAAGGAAAGAGAGAAAAACCCTGATAATTTCGTCCCCTCAACTGCCTGTAACCCACGTTCTTGCTCCACCAAGTCAAAATATTGAAAAATGAACCTAAGTGTTCTATTTATACTAGTGGGAATTTTTCCCGGAATAACGAGCAACGTGTCACGGAGTGCATCGCGGAGCACTGCCTCCGTGACACGCTACGGACACGGACCTTCACTGGAACTGGGGGTCCAGGAAATAAAGCCCAACGTGGCACGGCGTGCAACGCGGAGCCAAGCCACCGTGCCACGGACCCATCGTGAACCCACACTGGAATTTGGCTGAAAATTTCCATCCAGGCAGAAGGCCTCCGCGATGGCAGCGTGACACGGCTCCATCGCGGAGCCCCTTTATTTTGTGCTTTCCAATGCCTTGTCCCGTGCTCACTTCCGAGTTCAATCCCGATCTCTTCCAACATGCATTTAAGCTTCCCAAAATTACATTTTACCTGCAAAACAATGCTAATCATGTTGGTTAGTATAAATTCACATTTTATTACCAATTACATGAGAATGTATACACATTGATAGATAAACAAGGCTAAAATGACACTTTTGAGTATCACTTGGGCATATAAATTTGCCCAAGATCACTTACCCCACACTTAAATCCTTGTTCGTCCTCGAACAACAATCCCACACCTCATGCAATTTACATCCCAACCTCGCTACTTTGGTGCGACAATTTAGGCTACGGTCATACAGATTATTCAATACAGCAAATCATCAAGAAAACATGCATGGTCCTATCAATGCAATGACCTTCAATACCTCAAGACCTCCCAGACTTAAGAATCGACTCTCGATATTGGCAAACTCATGCAAATCAGCTGATCAAGATATCCGACACGAAAATTAATCTCTCATCAAGTATGTGCCCTCACAACACAAAAGAGTCTTCCCCTTTTTGCTCATATGAACTCACAAAATTTCAGGCAGGGGCATGTAAACACAATTTCGCTCTCTCTCCCAAAAGAATTCACATGCATCATGTCATGACCCATAAGCTTGCCCTTAGTGTATTACTCCACTAATATAAAGAAGTGCGATGTAAGATCACGTAGGACTTTAACTGGTTGTAATGGAAGCTATGGAACTAGTAAATATTGGGTTGGCCAATAATAGCCACTAGCATCCTTAAGCGCCTTTTCAACACATCCCATCAACTCATGAACATTGTTTCTTTTTTTCTTTTTCATCCTCCCATTCTTGTCGTTTTTCTTTAGTTTAGCCCATCTTATTAAGCACACTTGACACAACAACAAAGATTATTCATGCACCTTCATTATAGTTTATTTATAACAAGTGCACCTTCAACCTTTTCTTTTCTTCTATCACTCTTCTTTTCTTTTCTTTTCACCACTCTCATTCTTTTACACTTTGGGAAAATGATTTTCTCTTCTTAAGCGCTTAAGAGTTTTGTATCGACTTTACGGCTAATGAAAAGAAGGGATTAAACTCGGTTTACACTTTTTGACAAAAGAAAAAAATAATAGGCTAAAAGCTCAACGGGCTGACTAGGGTAGACAATCAAGGTGGGTACGACAATGAAAAATAGAAACTTTCGGTTAAATTAAAGAAATGCCTATATCCTTTCCTACAATACACCTCCTTCATTTCATTTTGTACACACACCAGGCAAGTTCTAGACACTTCACAATAGCATGGAATAACAAAACCTCACTTCACACTTATTGCACATGCTCAATTCAAGATGTATTCATAGACTCTTCAATCAGCTAATTACAGGAATTCAAACATTAAGCCTCAATAACACTGAATCGAACTCTATGGCCTAGGTATCTCAACATATTTACAAAGTTGCATGCTTTCATACGAATCACCTTTGCATTTTAAATATCATGTACAACACGCAACCAGAATTTCGCAACCATACAGTAACTACAGGTTTTGGGATGCAACCCACCAAAAAAAAACAAAAAAACTAAACAAATCTACTCCTAACGACTACATTACCCTTAAGAAGGTCGTCATCCATCCATCATAGGGAACGGTCACTAACTATGACTTCGGTTCAATGGGACCATTCTCGGTAAAAGAACCGAAAACAAACGCCGAGAAACCCAAGAAGTAAAAAATTTTGAAAATATCGATCATTTCGATAGACAAAAATATGTACAAAATCAGCTAGCAACATTCAGCAACACACATCAGTTTCACATACATTTACAATACAGAACAACAACTTAACAATTCACAAATCACATGGAACAACAAAATTTCACAGGCACGACAACAGATTAGAATATATTATATACATAACCACACAGCCAGCACCTAACTACTCCCACCCCACACTTAACTGGAACACTGTCCCCAGTGTTCACAAAAATCAAAATAGCACAAAAATTGGGTGGTGGAACTCCTTGATCAATCAAAGTACTCCACTTCTTCATCAGGTGCTGCTGCTTCATCTCCCATGTCTGAATCACCCCCGTCGTCATCATCGGACTCCACATGGGGTCCTCCCGATGTGTCTCCTCGTCTGTGGCGACATCATCATCCGAGGGCTCTACAAATGCTGGCCCCACTCGGCATAGAGCCCTGGCGTTCTTGCCGAAGGGGTAGTCCAGCTCGAGCTGCCATAGCTCCTCCTCTGTCACCGGCCTCCCGCCTATCCTCAGTTGGAGCATCTGCATCCCATACATGCGAGCCATATACTGATCATCACGAGCATGTCGCTCGCCAAGTGTAAGAACCGGCCCGTGGGTGGTGTCGGGTGCCTTAGTTTTAGTAACATCTATGGACCGCCGCTCCATCTGCGGGATGTAGTCAAGGGCCTCTTCCTCGACATCTAGGCCCCTGAGGAAGGTGGTGAGTAGTCCACCAAAGCATACCTGTGCCCCTGATGCAACCGGGCTCTCTTCATGGCGAATATAATCACCGCCCCCACGTTGATCTCCAGCCCTTTCATCAGGGCGTACACCAGGCATACACGATCCCAGGTTACATCTGTAATATGTACCCCCGGGATTAGGTAGGAACAAACGATCTTTAGCCATATTCTGGCTTCCCTGTTCATCTGTGAATAGGGCAAAGTCTGATGGTAGCCTCTCTCTTTGTGTCTGCTCCATCTAGCTGTCGATCGGGTCCCACACAATGTGCATCTGATGTCCGCATATGGTGGAGTGATGTTCAACTATCGAAGCACGTGGGCGTCTGTATCCCGCGCCCCTATGATAGCATTGAGGTGGTGGGGCTCAAATGTGACTATTTGCCCTCTGATTTTTATGGTGTGACTTCTTAGGGTCGGGTTCCAATTTGCATAGAATTCCTGAATCAGGTGCAAGTTACATTCCTTGGGCTCTTTAAGATGAACTTGAGCCCAGCTGCCTCGATTCGGTGGACAATCCCAGGGAACTCCTGTGCCAATGGTTCCCGTACGATATGTTCCTCGGGGAAGTACTTGTTTTCTTTGTGCATTGCGTACCACTTCTTCCCCTTATCTGTCACCCATCTGGTTCCGTATTGACGGCGTTGGCCGCGTGGAACCGCTGGTGCTGCTGGGACTTCTGTGCCCAGTCTGATTCGCTTTCTTCTGGCGCCAGATGTTGATGCGCCTTTCCCTTTTTCTTGCCTGCTCGCCATTTTACCTGTCAACCCAAGTAGACACGATCAATGTTAAGCCAATGAGTATTAACTTCTTCTAAACTCGGGTTAACCTAAGCTACCCCACACTTAGTCCTTAGCTACAGTTACAACATACTGGCAAGATCATGCTTATTTGCACAAATAAACAACCAACTATACAAACATGCTTAGTGCATACGAAGAATTCGACGGTGTATATTCTATCTACTACTCAGACTTCGTACAGCTAACAACAATCATTACCATCGATAACCTTTTAATCCATCGCACTTAGCAAGGAAAAACAAAGAAACGAAAACAACAACAAGAATTTATCTACACGAACCTATACAACCAACCCAATTCTTGCAAATTTTAATATTCCCCTAACCCGAGAATCCGTCGGTCTTTTAACATGATAACAACTAGCACATCGACTCATCTCACTCAACATGTACATCCCGGCATTAATTTCGCAAGTTCACTACATTTTTCGCTTCAAATTCAAAAACAAGCCCTAGAAATGATGATATCAAGAAAATTCGATTAAATTATGCAATTAACAAGTTCAAGCAATCATAATGACATTTCGAACATTCATCAACAACAATTCAATTGAATTCATGATTAATTTCTACTTAGGGCAAACTTAGCTCACCTCACATGCTCAATATCGAAGAAAATCGACAAGAAATGAGATGAAATCGAAGAACATACCTTGAAGTTGAAGAATTGCAGCAAACTCAACGATTTTCTTGGCCTACTCCGTGTCACATTGAAGAGTGATGGGTTTTGGGGCGTTTGGTCGCGGAGTGAGTGAAAAATAAGGAAAAGGGAGGGGGTTTTGGGGTTAAAAAGTAGAAAAATCGCGCGGGTCACCCGGCGACCCGGTGTGACCCGTCGCTATATACACGGCAACGTGTCACGGAGTGCATCGCGGTGCACTACCTCCGTGACACGGAGCTGTCGCGAGCCTGTTCTGTAAAATTTTTAAAAATTCCAGATTATACCTCAACGTGTCACGGAGGGTAACGCGGAGGTCCACCTCCGTGACACGGAGCTATCGCCCTAGCTCACTGTTTTGCCACTTTTTGTTAATTTTCATACCTCGAATTTTCCCTTGTGATTCCGTGCATATTTTTCTCCGTTTGACCAGAAATTCATCTCACTATACAAAATTGGTTAGAATTATAGGTTTCACTCTAAATAAAAATAAAAACAAAAACTAAAACAAAAAATTTTGTTGTTTATCAAGAAAAAGAAAAAGAATAATCTATTCACAATTTAAAAAGAGAGAGAAAAAAATTTCACGGGTTGCCTCCCGCACAGCGCCTGGTTTACCATCGCGGCTCGACGTCGTTAAGCTCAATTGTCCTTTAGGGTGATGGACGATTTCTCTCGATTACCGTCCTCCCCCCAGTAGTGCTTACATCGTTCCGGTGGTTTTCCCATTAACTCTCGTGAATCCTTAATCTGCTCATTATCGCCTTGATCAATCACATTGATCACCGAGAGATCTTCGTGCACCATCGGGAGCTTGGGTGCCTTGTACACATCGAACACCTCTACCTTGTCGTGTTCTCACATTGTTAGCTGCCCCGCAACTACGTCAATTAGTGCTTTCCCGGTTGCCAAGAAGGGACATCCCAGAATAAATGGGACTTCCGCATCTGGTTCAAAATCCTGCACGACAAAATCTACCGGGAAAATCAGGGAGCCAACTTGCACCAGAACGTCCTCCACAATGCCATCAGGTCTGGCTAAGGACCGATCCGCCAATTGCAAGATTACTATTGTGGGTCTAGGACTCCCTAGACCCAGCTTTTTGAATACCGATGATGGCATCGAATTTATGCTCGCTCCCAAATCACACAATCCACGAGCTCGAATGCTCTGCCCAATAGTAATCTGTATAGTAAAGCTCCCAGGGTCTTTGAGCTTTGTGGGCAGTCGGTTTTGAATCCGGGAAGTGCACTCCTCCGTTAGAGCCACCGTAGCATACTCAGTCAATCGACTTTTATTTGCCACGATGTCCTTTATATACTTGGCATATTTCGGCACTCCCTGCAAAACATCAACAAGAGGTAAGTTAATATGTACCTATTTCAGCACCTTCATGAATTTGTTGAAACACGCCTCCTCCTTGTGTTTCTTTAATCGTTGAGGGAACGGGGGTGGTGGTCTTTCTATTTCAGCTTCCTTAGTCTTCCCCCTCTCATCACTTTGCTCCCTCTCAACTTCTACTGCTCCCGATTGTTGAGGTGGTCTTTCTGGTTCCACCTCTTTCAGTTGCAAACCACTCCTTGTGGTCAGTGCATTCACCTGCTTGGGATTGGGATCTGTGTCGCTCGGAAGTCCTCCTCTAGGCATTGTGTTTTGGGCTCCAGCAAATTGCCCAAATTGATATTCAAGTGCCTTGGTAGCTAACTGGTTGTTTTTCACTTCGGCTACCAATTTCACATAGTCAGCCTGCAATTGAGCTTGGTTAGCTATCATGGTCTTGAACATCTTCTCAATGCTGGGTGATGGTGGTGGAGGAGGTGCATTGTTGTTTCTGAATTGTGCTTGATAATTCTGCTGCCCTCCTTGGTTCCTTTGCACACCCTGACCCAAACTTTGCCCCTGATGGTTGTTGCTACCCCAGGAGAAATTAGGGTGATTCCTCCAATTGAAATTGTAGCTATTACCATACTGTTGGTGGTTTTTCCTTTGTACATTTCCCACAAAATTTACCGAGTCAGAATTTGCTCCACAACACTCAACTGAGTGCTCACTGCTTCCGCACACTTCACACCACATCTGCTACACTGCATTCACTGGGGCTTGCGGCTGGTTCATTGTCATGTTGTTGAAGTGGGTGTTAAGTTGATTTTGAAATGCAGCTATCTGTGCAGCAATAGCTATAAACCCATCCACTTCAAGCACTCCAGCTGCTTTCCTTGTTCCACCTCTGAACGAATCAGCATTCCATTCCGGGTTGCCCTGCGAAATACGGTTCAACAAGGTATACAACTCCTCATAAGTTTTCTCCAGCGCTTGTCCTCCAGCTGCTTAGTCTAGCAATATTTTTGTGTGGGGTTTCAAACCCTCTATAAAAGTGTGCACCAGCACATCATTGGACTGATGATGATGAGGACAATCCCGCAACATGGACTTGAATCTCTCCCAGGCCTGATATAGATTCTCTCCCTCCCTCTGTTTGAAACTTAGAATCTGACTTCTAAGTCTTACTGTTTTACCGGAGGAAAAAACCGTATCAAAAATTTCCTTGCAAGATCATCCCACGTAGAAATAGAATTCGGTGGCTCAGCCTTCAACCACCTCTTGGCTTCTCCCAATAGTGAAAATGGGAACAATGTAAGCCGGACATAATCTGATGACACTCCAGCGGGGATACAAGTGTCACTTATCTCCAAAAAATTTTGGAGATGCTGATGTGGATCTTCATGAGGGAGACCTGTAAACTGCCCGCTAGTGTGCAGCAATTGCACAATATTCTGCTTAAGTTCGAACCTCCCTCCTAGCTCAGGTTTGCGGATGCTAGATGTGACATTATTAGCATGTGGGATTGCCACCTCGCGAACCGGCCGAGCTGCTACTTCTTCGGGCACTAACACTGCCCATACTACCGATGGATTCTGTTGTTGCTCCATGATCGTCTGTCTGAGAAACTGTAGCTTTCTTTCTAGAGCTTCTCTCCGCTTACTATGAAATATTCTTTTTGGCTCTATATGCGAGTCCACCAGCTCCTTGTCTCTTGCCAGTGTTCAACAGAGATTAAATCTGCAAAATACAGGCTAAGACCAAGTTGTCAACACTAAGAGAATAAAAATACAGTAAATTAACACTTAAGACAAATTCACCAAAGTCCAGTCCCCGGCAACGGCGCCAAAAACTTGTTCGGTTGTTTGTTATATGGGTATTTAACTACACGCAAGTGCACATGGTCGAACAAGTAGTAAAGTGGCTTAAGTAAGCCAAGTATCGATCCCACAGGGACTGGGATGAAGTGTAATCTGCTCAAGTGTGCTATGTTTCAATTCTAAAAATGCAGACAACAGTGTAACCAAGAGTTTGATATTTTGTTTTATAATTTTTATGCTAAAGCTAAAACAATTATCTAATGTGAGTCTGAACTATAAATGAGAGCATGCGGAGGCTAAACGAACATGTAATGAAATTAATTATCGACATAATTTGGTTAGTCTTTTCCTCCGGTTGCTAGCCAAGAACTATTGCCAAGGGATTAAAACTCTCATATTTAACCCCACTTAAGAATCATGAACCATCCACCTACATTTCTGTGATTAAATGCAATTCATGTTCTAGCCATACAAACTCGGTTCCTAAATTGACTAATACGACTTTCAGGTATATTTCTATCCTGAAAGTAAATCAATTCTCAATTTTCCCAAACTAAGAAAAGATCATATCCTATTAATTCACAACTTTCCAATTTCTTGCTCTCTCGAGTGAAACTGGACTTTTTAGATATACATTAACGTAGGCCATACATTAATGCAGTAAGAACAAGAATTAATAGAACAACCATGGAAGAAAAGATGAAAAACCCATATGATCAACAATTACATTTCACTACAATTGTTCATAACCTCAGCAAGAAGATGAATTAGCCACTCATTTGTGGATTAAACATCGTTAAATGAGTGTTAAACATACAAGCAATTGAATACAAGGAGAAGGAAAGAGAGAAAAACCCGGATAATTTCGTCCCCTCAACTGCCTGTAACCTACGTTCTTGCTCCACCAAGTCAGAATATTAAAAAATGAACCTAAGTGTTCTATTTATACTAGTGGGAATTTTTCCCAGAATAACGAGCAACGTGTCACGGAGTGCATCGCGGAGCACTGCCTCCGTGACACGCTACGGAGGCGGACCTTCACTGGAACAGGGGGTCCAGGAAATAAAGCCCAACGTGGCACGGCGTGCAACGCGGAGCCAAGCCACCGTGCCACGGACCCATCGCGAACCCACACTGGAATTTGGCTGAAAATTTCCATCCAGGCAGAAGGCCTGCGCGATGGCAGCGTGACACGGCTCCATCACGGAGCCCCTTTATTTTGTGCTTTCCAATGCCTTGTCCTATGCTCACTTCCGAGTTCAATCCCGATCTCTTCCAACATGCATTTAAGCTTCCCAAAATTACATTTTACCTGCAAAACAATGCTAATCATGTTGGTTAGTATAAATTCACATTTTATTACCAATTACATGAGAATGTATACACATTGATAGATAAACAAGGCTAAAATGACACTTTTGAGTATCACTTGGGCATATAAATTTGCCCAAGATCAGCAGCACCGCCTCCCATAGCTCCTGCACCCACTTCATCTGATGAGGAGCTACGTAGTGTGATGGTTATGTTAACCCAGATGCTAGCTACTCAGCGTCAGCCGGTACCACCTGCAGCAACAAAATCTTTAGGTGGGCCAGGTAGTTCTAGGGTTAGAGAATTCTTGGCATTGGGACCCCCTCAGTGTACAGGGTCAGATCAGCGGAGGACCCTCAGGACTTTCAGGACCAGATGCAGAGAATCTTTAGAGTCATTCACGTACCCCAGCAGAATTAGTGGAATTAGCAGTGTTTCGGTTGAGAGATATTGTTGTTTTGTGGTACGAAAGTTGGGAGAGATCTCAGGGAAGAGATGCAGCCCCTCCTACTTGGTCCAGCTTCTCAGAGGCCTTCTTGGACCACTACATACCCCGAGAGGTCAGACAGGCCCGGATGGACCAGTTCTTACACTTAGAGTAGGGGCCCAGGAGCGTCGGTGAGTATTCTTTACAGTTCCACTCCTTAACCCGCTATGCTCCAGTATGTGGACACCATGTTGTCCAGAGTCCATTTCTTTATTATGGGCCTGAATTCAGATTACATAGAGACGTGCATGATGGCTACTTTGAGAGAGGACATGGACATAGCCAGGGCACAGGCCTTCGCACAGACAATTGAGGGCCTGAGACAGCGGCAGCGGGGCGACAGGCAGGCGACTTCAGAGCAGCGCCGTAGAAACAGACCCGCTGAGATTCAGGGGGAAATCCCTAGGGGCCCGAGACCACGGTTTTCAGATAGGCCACCCAGATCTTTACCTCCGGTACAGCAATAGAGAGGCAGATTTGTTTGTCGGAGTCAGTCAGAGTCCTGTAGAAGTTTACAGACAGTAGCATCACCTCAGCAGCGGAGGGCAGAACAGAGTAGATTTGCACCTACCCCTTGTCCTATATGCCACTGACCCCATTCTGGAGCCTGCAGGCAAGGCTTCTCAGGGTGCTATTACTGCGGACAGGAAGGGCATTTAATGAGAGATTGTCCGGCCAGAGGATAGGGTAGCCGGGATAGTCTGGATAGAGCATCAGCGGGGCCATGAGCTCCAGCAGCCTCAGTAGGGCGCAGACCCTCAGGTTCAGCAAATAGGGGCCGAGGTAGATCAGGAGCCTCTGGCTCAGGTGCAGGCCCCAGTCGTACCTATGCATTACCAGGGAGGCAGGATTCAGAGGCATCTCCCGATGTGGTCACAGGTATATTGATTATCTGCTCATGCCTTGTTTATGTATTGATTGATCTAGGGTCTACCTTGTCCTATATTACACCATTTGTGTCCCGGAAGTTGGGTATCGAACAAGAATTGCTTCAGCAGCCCTTTTCAGTGCTTACACTGGTCGGTGACTCGATTACAGCTAAAAAAGTTTACCGAGGGTGTACGGTAGAGGTTGCTAATCGCCAGACCACAGTAGACTTAATAGAACTTGAGATGGTCGACTTCGATGCCATTATGGGTATGGACTGGTTAGTGCCATGCTATGCCAACTTAGAATGCTGGACCAAGACGGTCCGATTTCACTTTCCGGGGGAAGCAGTGCGAGAGTGGAAAGGGAGCACAGCTACGCCAAAAGGTAGGTTTATTTCCTACCTTCAGGCGAGAAAATTAATAACAAAGGGATGTATTTACCACCTAGTTAGATTCCAGGACGTTCGGGTGGAACCTCCGACTCTTCAGTCTGTTCCAGTGGTCACTGAATTCCCTGACGTATTTCCAGATGAGTTGCCTGGTATCCCTCCCGAAAGGGAGATAGATTTTGCAATTGACTTGTTGCTAGGGACTCAACCTATATCCATTCCCTCGTATCACATGGCACCAGCTGAGCTTAGAGAGTTGAAAGAGCAGTTAAAAGATTTGCTCGACAAAGGCTTCATCAGGCCTAGTACTTCCCCGTGGGGTGCGCCAGTTCTATTTGTGAGAAAGAAAGATAGCTCGCTCCACATGTGTATAGATTACCGGCAACTGAACAAAGTTACAGTAAAGAATAAGTATCCGCTTCCTAGAATAGATGATTTGTTTGACTAGTTGCAGGGGGCCAGATGTTTCTCTAAGATAGATCTGAGGTCCGGATACCACCAGGTCTGAGTTCGTGAGAGGGACATTCCAAAGACTGCTTTCAGGACTAGATATGGTCACATTGAATTTCTAGTCATGTCTTTTAGGCTGACGAATGCTCCCACAGTGTTTATGGACCTGATGAACAACATATTCAGACCATATTTGGATCTGTTCGTGATAGTATTTATCGATGATATTCTGGTATATTCTCGTTCAGAGACAAATCACCAGAACCATTTACGAATAGTACTCCAAATCCTTAGAGACCGTCGGCTGTATGCAAGGTTTTCCAAGTGTGAGTTCTAGCTGAACTCAGTTTCCTTTTTGGGGCATATCGTGTCGGATGCTGGTATATAGGTCTACACACAGAAAATAGAGGCGGTCAAGACATGGCCCAGACCTACCACTCCGATCGGGGTCTGCAGTTTTCTGGGTTTAGCAGGGTATTACTGGAGATTTGTTGAAGGATTCTCCATTATGGAAGCACCTCTGACAAAGCTGACACAGAAAGCAACGAAATTTCAATGGACGGAGGCATGTGAGCAGAGTTTTCAAGAGTTGAAAGACAGATTGACCTCCACCCCAGTACTAGCATTGCCAGAGGGAACAGATGGGTATGCGGTGTATTGCGACGCTTCAGGCATTGGACTGGGTTGTGTGCTGATGCAGCATGGAAAGGTAATTTCTTATGCTTCCAGACAGGTGAGGAAGCACGAAAAGAACTATCCGACCCATGACCTGGAACTGGCCGCAGTGATCCACGCTCTGAAAATCTGGAGGCATTATCTGTATGGCGTTCATGTAGATATTTTTATAGATCATAAAAGCCTGTAGTACATTTTCACACAGAGGGAGTTAAATCTGGGGCAGCGTCGCTGGTTAGAATTGCTGAAAGATTATGACGTAAATATTCTCTACCACCCATGGAGAGCTAATGTAGTAGCAGATGCCCTCAGCCATAAGTCAATGGGGAGTTTAGTGTATTTGCGACCCGAGAAGCGGGATTTAGCCAAGGAAATTCATCAGCTAGCTGGTTTAGCCGTTCGAGTAGTAGAAACAGAAAATAACAGATTGGTGATTCAGAACTCTACTGTGTCATCGTTAGTTACAGAGGTAAAAGAACGGTAGTACGAGGACCCTGACTTAGTCCAGCTCAGAGATAGAGTTCAGAAAGGTAAGGAGCGAGATTTCCAAGTGACTGAGGATGAAGTGCTGCGTTGTAAGGGCCGCCTATGTGTCCCAAATGTTTTAGGGCTTCGCCATCAGATCGTGCATGAGGTACATTACGCTCGTTATTCCCTCCATCCAGGAGCAATGAAAATGTACCACGACATCAGAGACATCTACTGGTGGCCAGGTATGAAAGCTGAAATAGCCGAATTTGTATCTAGAAGTCCTAACTGCCAGCAGGTGAAAGCAGAACACCAGAAACCGGGCGTTCTGACGCAGGATATAGCCGTGCCTTTGTGGAAATTGGAAGCGATAAATATGGATTTTGTAACAGGGTTACCCCATACCAGACATAGAAACAATTCTATTTGGGTGATCGTTGACAGATTAACAAAATCAGCCCATTTCCTGCCAATACGAACTACATTCTCTACTGAGGATTATGTTGAACTGTATATCAGAGAGATAGTCAGATTGCACGATGTTCCGGTGTTTATTATCTCAGATAGAGGAGCACAATTTCCAGCGAGATTCTGGCAGTCATTCTAGAGAGGCCTGGGGACACACATTAACTTAAGTATAGCCTTTCATCCTCAGATAGATGGGCAAGCAGAACGAACTATCCAGATGCTCGAAGATATGCTATGAGCGTGCGTACTAGATTTTGGGTGTAGCTGGGATGAGCATCTACCGTTGATTGAATTTGCCTATAATAACAGTTATCATTTAGCTATCCAGATGACGCCCTTTGCAGTATTATACGGGCAAAAATGTAGATCACCCGTTGGCTGGTTTGAAGCGGGGGAGGCAGCGCTGATTGGGCCGGATATTATTCGTCAGTCAGAGGAGGCGGTGAAGCTTATTAGAGAACGCCTACTGACTGCTCAGAGCCGCTAGAAGTCTTATGCAGATATGCGGCACAGAAATTTAGAATTTGCAGTGGATGAATGGGTATATTTAAAAGTGTCTCCGATGAAAGGGGGATGAGATTTGGCAAGAAAGGCAAGCTTAGCCCGAGGTTCATTGGTCCATATCAAATTCGGCGAAGAATAGGCCGAGTAGCATACGAATTGAACTTGCCCCCAGAATTAGAGTTTGTTCATCCAGTATTCCATGTATCTATGTTGAGGAAGTTCGTAGGAGACCCATCCACAGTTGTTCCAGTTCAGGATGTCCAGGTCATAGAAGAGTTAGCATATGAAGAGGTTCCAGTAGCTATCTTAGACAGACAGATTCGTAGATTGAGAACTAAAGATATTGCATCTGTCAAGGTATTGTGGCATAACAAGAACCGAGAAGAGATGACCTGGTATGCCGAGGAGGACATGAAAGCCAGATATCCCCACTTATTCCAGGCATAGGCAAACAGGAGGTAAGTTAGAACTGTTTTTCCTTATGAATGCTTATATTTCATATATGAAAGCAGGCGATTGATTATAGACAGTTATACATGAATATTATTATATAGTGTGGAGTACTTGTATTGGGCTTTTCTGCTTTTCAGGAATTTTGAGATAGTCCATAATACAGGGGAAACTCTGCCGAAATTTTTCCAGGGATAAGTCATCCAGTTAAGATTTCTATAAGTCAGAATGTCATTCGAGGACGAATGTTCTTAAGGGGGGTAGGATGTTACACCCCGTAAATTTTAAATGAATAAATAGCCTAATGGCATGTTGGTTAAGGGATTTAGGAAAAAAAGGGAAAGTCGGTTTTTTTCAAATATAACAATAATTTCCAGAAAACAGAGGGTATAGCCAAGTTAAGGCAAAACCCACAACATTTATATATATTTCCTTCCAATAACGCTATGAAATGCGGTCTAAACTCCGTTCCGGCTTAGATACCGAGGTATAAAGTTGCAGAGAGCAATCCTACGGAGTTGGTTTCGTGAAATTTGGCCGGCAAAACGTCATGCTACCGAGGTAAAGTAAATAGAATTGCTTCAAATTAGTACCAATTTGTTCCTAGCCTTACACTGAGCATTTATCCCTTCTGGACTTCGAAAATAATGAGTTTTCGATCGTTTTCTGATAAGTCGAAGCTTGGGATAAATATATATCAAAAGTGATAATTTCTCCCGGATATTAATGTATTTAGTTCTAATTGACATGTATATGAATGTAGTTGGGAGAAACAGCAGAAGTACCGACGGAAATCACATCGGTCAGCCGAGTACTCAAAAACCAGGTGTGTAAAGCTATTCTTTGAGCAAGCTAGGAAGTACAGTCTAAAAAATAAATAGAATAATGGCTATTAACAGATATCCAGCTTATAGGAACGATTTCAGTACAATTTCCAGCAAGCATGCTAGTATATCATTACGTATCATGCGATAATCAGAATAACGGATAGTCAGATGATTTCAGATAGTAATGTGGTATCTGCTAATAGCTCAGCATGTTCTTACGTAATACCCAAAATGGAAGTTGTAAAAGCAGTATAATGAATTAGCAAGATTACAGATAGTATGTATTACATTTGTTGAGACTGTATCCTGTAATAGATGGCACATTTTACATTATTGAGCTATATCCAGTTATAGATGGCATGTTCTATGTTATTGAGTTATATCCAGATATAATCAGATCAGTAATCAGATATAGAAATAGCACCAAACACCGATATAGCTCCAGATACAGATATAGCTCCAGAAACAGATATGACTTTAGAAACTGATATAGCTTCAGACCACGGATAACAATAATCAGATAAACAAATAAAGGCCAGGTAGCAGTTAGCCCAGCAATCAGAAACAGTGTAAAACAGAATATAGCATCAGTTGTTTAATACGGACTGGCCTTGAAATAAAAGAAGAGAATATGATTAGTATTTTTCATTTGAGCATGCTTGTTGTGTATGTGTTTTGCATGTTGAGACTTGTTATGGCATGTGGGCATCCTTTAGCATCCCCACTGCCCCTGGGTTATAGCTGTGTCAATACCAGATTCAGATACCTCCCCCAGCCGGGCGATGCCATCCGCCTAGAGGACGATGATGGCTAACCACCATAATAATATGGTCAAGATTACCCTACTTATAGGGGCAGTTCAGTTCACTCTGCGCAGAGCCAGATTACCCTATTTACAGGGAAGACTACTCTGTGTGCGCTTGTGGCCAGGGGCTGTTTCAGATACAGATTTTTATTAAATTACCCTGTTGCGTGTTTGCACCCAGGGGCAGTTTCAGTCACAAATACAGCAGCAGATTACCCCGTTGAGCGCTTGCGCCCAGAGGCAGGAGTCTTTGGACTCAGAAACAGTTCATTGTCAGAGGCCAAGGCTTGAGCTACGTACGCAAGGGGCCCGGTAGGAGGAGCTCACAGTTATCAGATGAGTGGAGTGACTTATTTTTGGTTGGTTTAGACCCGGGTAGGGGTAAATAGATTGTTCTGTTAGTTGGCACCTTCCGGCTTATGGGGGTCGGTCAAATATTGTGTGTATTTATATGTATATCTATATGTGCTATTAGATACTGATAGACAGTAGGACGACACGTCGTCAGGTACGCCCAGTTTAGTTACAGAATAGGTAAACTCTCCCCAGTTATCCTCAGCCAGATAGACTCACCTACTTCCTGCTTATATGTCATGTTATTGTTGTTACCCATTTCAGTTGTATATTTCAGTATGCTTTACATGCTCAGTACCTGTAGTACTGACGCCCGTGGGGGCACTGCATTACTTGCCTGCAGGTACACATAGACGAGGAGTCGATCCCTCGTGATCCAGTCAGCAGAGTTATCAGTTCCTATCCTCCGGAGCTAGACAGTCAGAGGTTGTTCCTATTTCCTTTTGATTACAGTTTGGGTAGGTTGGGGCGCCTTGTCCCGACCATTTTATTATTACTTCCTAGAGGCTTGCAGTCTGATGTTTCACTATGGTGGTGGAGCAGGTCGCGTAGGGCCGTGCATGTATATATGTGTTTAGTTGTTGATGATGGTTGCGTGGGGCCTTCTTCTGGTTATACTTAGTGACCTTGTCGGTCACAAATGTGAATAGCAGTTGCTTCAGATTATAGTGTCATCATTCTGGTTAGCTGTTGTGCATTGCAGGTAGCTATAGGCCTAATCGGCCGGGGCTGTATTTACAGCCGCTATATAGCTAGTTCGTTTCTTGAAATTGAGCCAGGGTCTAGTAGGCACCAGGTGCCCGTCATACCCCCCAAGGTGGGGTATGACAGTTCATAACTGCTTCAGCTATATATATGTGATCATCACCAATGCTTACTTGTAGAAATGATAACATCGGTTCATCCAAATGACTGGTTCGTCCCTATTGAATGATTATACTCAATCACCGGGTCAAGTCTCATGAGCGATTGCATATTAACCATTATCAATTTGTCCTAAATTTAACTATCCTGCGACCAAAATTCATGTTAATACAAATATCATCAAGATCAAGGTTTTTTTGTAATTCTCTTTTCCTAATCTCTACCTCTCTAGGCTCAAGCAAGTAAAGAATTCAGGCATGTCCTAATGTGGTACACTGTTAAAACATATTTAAGCATGAAGCGAATACAATACAAGTGTTTTGCATTGGTTTGGAATTACTTTTATGCAACCCTAGCTTGTTAATCCACCATGGTTCCCACAACCCTAGCTATGGAGGTTTAAGCCTCTCATAGTTGCAAGATTGTGATTTGCATTCATAATGAAATACATAAATCAATACTTACAATTATGGATAGGAGAAAAACTTCTCTAAAAAATCAGAAAAATCCTCAAGAACAAAATGTAAATATCAAGAGAAAGTCAAGGAAAGGTTGATCACAAGTCGAACAACTCAATTTCCACGTCCTCTAATCAGTTCTAATTCGTTCCAACTATTTCTCCAATGATTTCTCTTGAACATGAAACATAAAATATATTTATACAGACGTAAAAATCCTTTTCCTACGCTAACAGGGGAATTTCCATAACTGAAGCCGCCTGCATCACGGCCTGTCCTACAACCCATAGCAGGTATGTACAGGTCGTACCTACTTCCCCTATGTCTTTGGATGGCTAATATTTGTCTAAGTTTTGGACCTTGGTATGACTCATATATGCTTCCTATGAGTCGTACTAAGCTTCTGTGAATTGACTTTGAGACTTCGCAATTTTTTTGAAGTTCTTCATGAGTTCTATGGTACGACTCGTACCTTTATGCCACGACTCATACTGTCTATCCGTATCAGGTGTCAGCCTCTTGTGCAAATCTTCTGAATCTTTCCACCACTTCTACACTACGGCCTGTACAACCAGTGTATGACTCATACTGAGAGTCGTATGATGTACTTTTCATCCATAGTCTTCTAAAACCTCTCACAACCTATAGTACGGCTCGTACCACCATCCTACGGCTCGTACTGAGAACTGTGACTGAAGCTTATTTTCTGCACTTTCAGGCTATCTTTTGCACATTCTTGCTCCAACACATATTTATCCTATAACCAAAGAAAATGTGTCTTATATCCATATAAATATACCTATGTCCATGATATTTTCTTAGTTTTGAGCGTCAAAAGTATTGTAATATCATAGCACATTAGACACCACGAATCATGGTGTACCCTACGAATCGTGGTGATGACCCATTAGATGCACTGCCTGCTCTTCCTTCACCCTTCAACCATCTTTGACCACGGGTGACCTAACAGCTCATGGGGCTAACCATGACTCATGATCACACCCGTGGTCACCCCAAACCTCAATTTCCGAAACAAGTCCCAACTTTTCCCTATGAGTCACTTCACGACTCGTGGTGTTCCTGACGAGTCACTGGACGACTCGTCCTATGACCTGGTACAGAAATTTCTGTTTTCTCTGTTTCAACTCCCAATTCTGATCTTAGGGTTTTCATGGTATTACAATATTTTCCCCTTGGGAACATTCATCCTCAAATGTGGGAAAACATACTGAAAAGAAGAGAAATGTAATAATCATACTCAAATAGTGAACGTACATACTGAAAACTAAAGAGGGACTAACTCCGATTTGAACTACATGACTGAACTGAATTCCCGAATCACACTTACATTTGATGACATGAAAGAAACTAGGGCACATGAGCTTAACATGAAATTGAATAGAGTACTATGGAGGAAACTGATACCTCAAGCTGAACTGGGCCAGAAGGGAATAGGTGTGGTTTTTTAGCCATCATACCTATTTTGACGTCCTGCGTAACTCCCTCAGCATATTTATTCCTCCATAAAACTTTGACCGAATTTACTTCTTTGTTTCTTAGCTTAGGAACCTGACGATCTAGTATCTCCACTAGAACCTCTTCATAACTAAGGCTGTCTTTCACATTGACGCTGTCTACTGGAATAACCAGAGATGGATCACCCAAACACTTCTTTAAGAGCAATACATGGAAAACTAGATGGACTGAAGCTAATTCCTAGGGCAACTACAACTCATATACTACCTTGCCAAACCTTTTCACAATCCAATATGGACCAACATAATGGGAACTGAGTTTCCCTTTCCTTCCAAATCTCATCACTCCCTTCATGGGAGATACATTCAGAAACACCCAATATGGGGTGTATTGAATCTAAACCAAATGGTAAGCTGATTTTTATAAGACTGAGCTAAATCATGAAAACATGCTTAACCTGTGGGGACGTGCCCAATTCTTAAAATCATGCATACTTGAAATAGATTTCATAAGTCAAAATCATAGATTCAGAAATGGGTAAATTATAAACATTCATCAATCCTAGATATCTCATCAAACTTGAAATCATATAACATAAACTTGACTTTTCATAAAACTTGCATAAAGGAGCATAATTTCTAAAGTTTGAAATTATGAATTTATAATAAATTTGTGTATAAACTTTTTCCATCAATTTTAAAACATTCTTTGGAACATAATGGAAATGGACCTATAAATATGTCATTGAGAATTTCATTAAAAAATTGGGTTAAAACCCTATTAAGATCATAAACTTGAACTAAAACTTGAATTCATAAACTTGATGAGAAATTTTGGCGTGAGAGTAAAAATAAACCCTCATTCATAGCCTACATACCTGGTAAATTGATTCTTAACTTATCTTTGAAAGCCCAAGAGAATTGGGGAAGAATTGATAGAATTTCTAAATTGATCCTCCAAGAGAATTCAAAGCTTTACATGCATGGGAAAGCCTAATGACTTGATATGGGTTAAACCCCCTTAAAAAACTTTTTTCAAGGCTTAAAACAATGTAGTTTAGGACTTAGGAGCTTAGGATTTATGAAATACCCTTAATAATTTCGCAGGTAAAACTACACTACCAATTGCTACGACTCGTACCACGAGTCATAAATCCTCCTATGACTCGTGGTTTGCGCCAGTGGTTAGCCAGTCTAATTTTCTCCAACTCTCTAAGGATTCCACTATCTCCTATCATGACGAGTGACTCCCTAATACGAATCACATAACCACTCATATTACCATCATCTAAAAAATACAATGACCTGCTATGACTCCTGACCATGAGTCGTACCCACACACCACGAATCATGGGGGGGGACTCATGGTTGGGAGGGTGAACTTCTAGATCTCCACCACGAGTCATCCTATGACCTGTAAAACACCTGACAACTCATATGATGAGTCGTACTGAGAGAAAAACTTTCAAATCTTCTATTGAAACATACCTCAAATCTCAAATCTAGTGTTAGGAACTTTTGGGGGTATTACATAGATGCCAGAGGGTCTTATTTCTTCCCTTCCAGTCATGATCTGCAAGGGACTCTAGAAATTCATGTACTACACCAGCGTGGTACTCGCTCCCACTCATCTGCTTGTTAGGATGCTCCCTTCGGACATGAGACACTCAACCATCATTGCTTGCCTGGATGCTCCCCTTGGGCACGAGCTACTCATTTCAGAACATTCATATTATCCACTTTCATTCACACATCTCAGTATTTTACTACTCTGTCAGTTTATTTGACCCTGGGAAGCCCTCATCTTACCTTTTTTAACTCAATTGCTCACACAATTCATGAATCACGTTCAAATAATACAAACGAATATAACCGACCTCTCAACATCCAATTTTCACATACATAAAAAGTGATTTCATAGCTAATCATTAAATGATAGAATTCAATAAAAGACTACATCAACAAGAAATGTTCATAGACTAATTCACACTAAATAATTCCACACACATATACTCAATTATCAAAAGTCTAACTCCTGTTAAATCGTAATCTACCTTGATTGAAGATGGGAAATCTCAAGTTACTCCGTTGGAGCCTTGCATTTCCTCAATGCTTCTGAAAGTTCAAACTCTAGAACAAAAGATTAAAAAAGAATCAATCAACTATTTTGGGAAACAAGAGTTTTAGAAATTCAACCCCGTCCCCATTCTACCCACTTCATAGGGTTCTACTACTCATTACCCGCGAGAAGTCATCCCACTCTAAACCTACCATAATTATTCAACCCCGATTCATGGGGTTTCTACTCCCCAAACCACTTTTTCAAGCAATTTTGACCCTAAATTCCTCACTTGTATCAAACTCTAGGTCTCAAATTCTAGAAATGATGAACTAGCACCATCTTATTCACTCTAGGGAGTAACAATTACCTGCTTATAGACCTAGGAATCAATCAATCTTCAACACCCAATCAATTTCCCCTTCATTCTAGGATTATTCAACCTAGAATTTCCACCATTACAGGTCTCCCAATCAACCTAGCATCGATTGTAGAACGATTGTTGAAATATTGGAGAATATGTTTAGAGCATTTTTACTAGGATTTGACATATGTCTCTTTCAAAATTACTTTTTCTACAAGATTCGAACATGAATTTATACGAGTAGGGGACAATCTCACTTCCAACCTTCATATTTATATTTTGTATTATTATATATGTAGATGAACGTGGTTTATCCCATGAACGAGGTTGTTGAACTTGATTATCTTTAAATTGTTGATTTTTGAAAATATATTTTTCTCTATGAATGAGCCATTAATTAGTTTGAAATTGAAATAATTTGAACAAGGTTTCTAAATTGATTTATGACTTTGGCTTATCCTTATTATGAGAAGACAAATTTTAAATAATTATAAGCTAATATGCCATGTCTTATGATTTTCAATTACCGTCATGATTGCAAATTATTTTTTTGAAGCCTATACATGAAGCTATGTCAGTCAAGACGGTGATTGACTTTTGAGGATTAACACCCCCGAGTATCATTTTATAGAAATCAGTATTCAAATTTGGATTACACCCATGAGTGACATGTCAATTTGAATTATGCCCATGAGTGGCATGACAATTTGGATTATGCCTATGAATGACATGACAACTTGGATTACGCACATGAGTTGGTATGAATTTTTATTTGGATTACACCCATGAGTTGGTATGAAATTTTTATTTGGATTACACCCATGAGTTGACATGAAACTTTTATTTGAATTACGTTCATAAGTTGGAATGAAACTTTTATTTGAATTACGTCCATGAATTGGCATGAACTTTGCTAATTGATTTTCGCCTTTGATATTTGGTAGGATAATAATCTTATTTACTTGATTTTGACTTTGACTAAACCGACATGAATTTCACACAAAATGAACTTAAATTGTCTATTTCTTTGAGTTTTCATGATTTTACTATATCTGTGAAATTGAATTCTATCATCTATATTATTATTGTTGTTGTTGTTGTTGTTATTGTTGTTGTTGTTGTTGTTGTTCTTATTATTATGTTAACTCTTGTCCCAAGACAGTCATTGAGTACCCAATACTCAGACATATCATTGTTGTTTTTTATGGTGTGTTGGTAATGATGGAGAATAGGTTCTATAGGATTGTATCGCCTAGGAGGGACTTTATATTCGCACAGATCTTTTTGGTGACCCCACATTTTTGCTGGTATGACTCTGTCATTATTATTTATTGCTTTATTAGATTTTTTTCAGTTGCATCTCAAGTTAGTCATTCTTTTTCAAAGAGGCTCTATAAATAGATGTTGTGTCATGATACTATGTAAAGTCATTGCTAGACTTATTGGGGCACACAACTATATATATCTGGTAGACAGATTATTATATCATTTATATTATTTTTATTTCAATAATTAATTGGCTTGATGTTAAATATGCATAATTAGATTAAATAAATATAATAGGAAAATTATGTGAACTATCATCTCTATAAGATATTTTTGATATGATTCTGTAGCATTAACTGAGTGTTGCTCTAGGATCAAGTTTGAAACATGACAATCATATACTTTTTTTGACAAATAGTTCACTAAATAAGACATTCTTTTAGATAATACTTTCATGGATTGCATCCAAAAGATCATTGATGAAGAAGACAACATCCTTCTGATTGCTCCTCCCTCCTTGGATGAGTTAAATGATATCATTTTCTCTATGCGTACCTACAGTGATCCTAGTCTCCAGATGGTATTTTTAATAAATCCTACCATACATGTTAGAATATTATCAAGGAGGGCCACCTTCTCATAGTTCTAAATTTCATTATTGGCACCCTTTATTTAGATCTTTCATTGATACTTGTCTCATTATGATTTTCCTAATTGAATCTGCTTAATCTTTTTTTTACTTCGGGTATCTGAGTGTCACGACTCGAACATAGGCCCAGATCGAGACACGGGACAAAGAACCCTGAGGCTCCAAGTCGACCTATGGCATGAACATAATGTCTAACTCATTCAAATTCTATGGAAGATCATCATGAATAACATTGCGGAAGTCTAAAAAAGACACAACATCTGAACACATACATAAGTCTGAAGTTGAATACAAACTATGTCAGAAAAGCCTCTAACACTGACGAGTTGATTGGACAAGACCCCAGCTAACTCACTATAGTCTAAAAACTGAAAAATACTAAATATGTCTGAATAGAAAAGCCCCCGAAAGATGAGGATTCACCAACACTGATCGGGAAGTGCTAATGCTAGAAATCTGGCTATCGGTGGGATTGAGTCTGGATATCGAAGCCTGTATCATAAAACGACATAGCATAGAGTATGAGTTCAATACGTACAATGTATCGAGTATGCAAGGTAAGTAAAATCGCAAAGTAAATAAAATCATTAAACATGCATAGTATAAAACATAATCAAGATAAGATTCTGAGAGTAGGGCTTGCATGCTATTTTCTGAAATCATGAACTAAACATAATTGAACATCATAACAGAATCGAATAACCCAAAGCTGAAAACTGATAATCATAAGTAAAATTGAACATTGGGTCAAACCTATTTGAAATATAATATCATAATTGATGTATATGCATAAATGAAATCATGAGGAACAATGGGAGACTCGTCATATAACCAACATTACAACTATAAAGCTTACATAGTCCTGCTATCACACTCAAGTGGTCAGAGTCGTCCAAAACTTTGCCGGGGCTAAGAATGCTACCATGATATCGACCCTTAGGGAAGGAAAATCTCACTAGGGAGGTCCCAAATAATCTGAACATACCTGCGTTGGCGCGTCATTCTGATGCATAGGGTTGACAGGCCCTAAGCCTACTCGATGCTAGACACTACGCCCAAAAAATGCATATGCTCTCCATCACTTTTCAATGAAGTTGACCAGCATCCAGTGATGAAGCTGAATAATAGCATACATGCATAATCTAAAATAATAACATGAGGAGCCTTGGCTCAAACCATACCACAAGCTGAACATAATTGGGAGTCTTGACTCCAAAACCATGTGGTAAGCTAATTCATGAAATCATAAAAACATACTTGATCATATGGTCTTGACCAACACTTATACATGCTTGAAATCAACTTGATTCACTTTGAAAATGTTCGGAGTCTGTTATATGGGTATAAAACTCACATACAAGTGCACGTGGTCGAACAAGTAGTAAGTGGCTTTAGTAAGCCAAGTATCGATCCCACAGAGACTTGGATGAAGTGCAATCTGCTCAAGTGTACTATATTTTACTTCTAAAAATGCAGACAATAGTGTAACCAAGAGTTTGATAGTTTGTTTTATAATTTTTATACTAAATCTAAAAACAATTATCTACTTTGAGTCTGAACTATGAATGAGAGCATGCTGAGGTTAAACGAACATGAATGAAATTAATTATAATCATAATTTGGTTAATCTTTTCCTCCAGTTGCTAACCAAGAACTATTGCCAAGAGATTAAAACTCTCGTATTTAACCTCACTTAAGAATCATGAACCATCCACCTACATTTATGTGATTAAATGCAATTCATGTTCTAGCCATACAAATCTGGTTCCTAAATTGACTAATACGACTTTCAGGTATATTTCTATCCTGAAAGTAAATCAATTCTCAATTTTTCCAAACTAAGAAAAGATTATATCCTATTAATTCACAACTTTCCAATTTCTTGCTCTCTCGAGTGAAACCGGACTTTTTAGATATACATTAACGTAGGCCACACATTAATGCAGTAAGAACAAGAATTAATAGAACAACCATGGAAGAAAAGATGAAAAACCAATATGATCAAGAATTACATTTCACTACAATTGTTCATAACCTCAGCAAGAAGATGAATTAGCCACTCATTTGTGGATTAAACATCGTTAAATGAGTGTTAAACATACAAGCAATTGAATACAAGGAGAAGGAAAGAGAGAAAAAACCCTGATATTTTCGTCCCTCAACTGCCTGTAACCCACGTTCTTGCTCCACCAAATCAGAATATTGAAAAATGAACCTAAGTGTTCTATTTATACTGCTGGAAATTTTTCCCGGAATAACGAGCAACGTGTCACGGAGTGCATCGCGGAGCACTGCCTCCGTGACACGCTACGAACGCGAACCCTCTCTGGAACTGGGGGTCCAGGAATTAAAGCTCAACGTGGCACGGCGTGCAACGTGGAGCCAAGCCACCGTGCCACGGACCAGACGCGGACCCTCTCTGGAATTTGGGTGAAATTTCCCTATCCAGGCAGAAGGCCTCCGCGATGGCAGCGTGCCACGACTCCATCGCGGAGCCTCTTTAATTCATGCTATCCAATGCCTTGTTCCTTACTCGCATCTAAGTCCAACCCCGATATCCTCCAACGTGCATTTAAGCTTCCCAAAATTACATTTTACCTGCAAAACAATGCTAATCATGTTGGTTAGTATAAATTCACATTTTATTACCAATTACATGAGAATGTATACACATTGGTAGATAAATAAGGCTAAAATGGTACTTTTGAGTATCACTTGGGCATATAAATTTGCCCAAGATCACTTACCCCACACTTAAATCCTTGTTCGTCCTCGAACAACGATCCTACACTTCATGCAATTTACATCCCAACCTCGCTACTTTTGTTCGACAATTTAGGCTACGGTCATACCGATTATTCAATACAGCAAATCATCAAGAAAACATGCATGGTCTTATCAATGTAATGACCTTCAATACATCAAGACCCCCTAGACTTTAAAAATCGACTCTCGATATTGGCAAACTCATGCAAATCAGTTGATCAAGATATCCGATACGAAAATTAATCTTTCATCAAGCATGTGCCCTCACAACACAAGAGAATCTTCCCCTTTTTGCTCATATGACTCACAAGAATTCAAGCAGGGGCATGTAAACACAATTTCGCTCACTCTTCCAAAAGAATTCATATGTATCATGTCATGACCCATAATCTTGCCCTTAGTGTATTACTCCACTAATATAAAGAAGTGCGATGTAAGATCACGTAGGACTTTAACGGGTTGTAATGGAAGCTACGGAACTAGTAAATGTTGGATTAGCCAATAATAGCCACTAGCATCCTTAAGCGCCTTCTCAACACATCCCATCAACTCATGGACATTGTTTCTTTTTTTTTTCATCATCCCATTCTTGATGTTTTTCTTTAGTATGGCCCATCGTATTAAGCACACTTGACACAACAACAAAGATTATTCATGCACCTTCTTTATAGTTTATTTATAGCAAGTGCACCTTCAACCTTTTCTTTTCTTCTCTCACTATGCTTTTCTTTTTCTTTTCACCATTCTCACTCTTCGTTAAGCGCAGTGGTCCTCTAGGGTGATGGACGATTTCTCTCGATCACCTTCCTCCCCCCAGTAGTGCTTACACCTCTGGCCATTTACTAAGAACGTGGCACTCCGATCTTCTTGCCACAACTCTACCGCCCCGTGCGGGGTCATTCTCACCACTTCAAATGGTCTCGACCATTTAGACCTCAGCTTTCCTGGAAACAACTTCAATCTTGAATTGAAGAGCAAGACTTTCTGTCCCGGCTTGAAAATGCGATGCACCACATGCTTGTCATGCCATCTTTTCGTTCTTTCCTTGTAGTACTTGGCACTCTCATAGGCATGCCAGCGGAACTCTTCAAGTTCACTGAGCTGCATTAGTCTCTTCTTGCCCGCCAGCTCTAAGTCCATATTTAGCTTCCTGACAGCCCAGAAGGGTCGGTGCTCTAATTCCATCGGAAGATGAAATTCTTTGCCATAGACCAGTCGGTATGGTGAGGTTCCAATCGGTGTCTTGTAAGCAGTTCTGTACACCCACAACGCATCATCAAGTTTGCTTGACTAATCATTCCATTGTGTATTTACCATTTTCTGGAGAATCTGCTTCACTTCTCTATTTGACACCTCTACTTGCCCACTAGTTTGGGGGTGGTATGCTGTCGCCACTTTGTGACGCACCCCATACTTAACTAGTAGTTTCTTGAAACTTGCATTGACAAAATGAGCCCCTCCATCGTTGATAATGGCTCGGGGTGTCCCGAACCTGGTGAGGATGTGTTTTTTCACAAACTTCGTTACTACCTTGTTGTCATTCCTGGGACAAGCTATTGCTTCCACCCATTTTGATACATAATCTATGGCCACCAAGATGTAACGATTACCAAATAACGGTGGGAATGGGCCCATGAAATCAATGCCCCATACATCAAAGGGCTCAACTTCCAGTATATTCTGCAGCGGCATCTCTTGTCTTCTGCCAATTGCTCCTGTACGCTGACATCTATCACACATTTTGACATACGCCATAGAGTCTCTGAACAGTGTCGGCCAAAAAAAACCTGACTGTAGAACCTTGTGTGCTGTTCTCTCGCCTCCGTGATGACCCCCATACAATGAAGAATGACAGCCCCTCAACACCTCTGCAATCTGACTCTCTGGGATGCATCTTCTCATTACCTGATCTGGTCCTTGTTTAAATAAGTATGGTTCATCCCAAACAAAGTGCCGGCAATCATGCCTCAATTTCCTTCTTTGCTGGTCTGTTGCCTTAGGTGGGTAGACTCCGCTCACTAGCAAGTTGACTATGTCTGCATAGAACTTCAGCTTCCCCAACTGCCATGAGTTGCTCATCTGGGAACTCTTCATTTATGTTATCACTTTCCATCACATGCGACTGGCTTTCCAATCGTGATAGGTGATCTGCTACCTGATTCTCGCTCCCCTTTCTGTTTTTGATCTCAAGGTCGAACTCCTGCAACAACAAGATCCATCTGATCAACCTAGGCTTAGCATCCTTCTTGTTGAATAGGTACCAAATCGCTGCATGGTCTGTGTACACCACAACTTTCGAACCCACCAAATAGGACCTGAATTTGTCAAATGCAAACACCAAGGCTAGCATTTCCTTTTCTGTGACTGTGTAATTACTTTGGGCCGTATTCAGCATTTTGCTTGCATAATGAATAGAATGAAAGATTCTATTTTTTCTTTGCCCCAATACGGCCCCCACAGCCACATCACTGGCATCACACATCAGCTCAAATGGTTGTTCCCAGTCCGAAGAAGTAAGGATAGGTGTTTCTATCAATTTCTGCTTCAACTCTTCGAATGCTTTAACACACTCATCATTCAACTCAAACTTCACCTCTTTTTCTAGCAATCTGCATAGTGGTCTAGAAATTTTGGAAAAGTTTTTGATGAATCGTCTGTAGAATCCTGCATGCCCAAGAAAACTACGCACACCTTTCACTGACACAGGTGGTGGTAACTTTTCAATAACCTCGATCTTAGCACGATCGACTTCCAACCCCTTTCGAGACACTTTGTGGCCAAGGACAATACCCTCCTTCACTAAGAAGTGGCATTTCTCCCAGTTTAGTACAAGGTTGGATTCCTCACAACGAGCCAGCACCCTGTCAAGATTCTGCAAACAAGTAGCAAATGAATTACCGAAAATAGAAAAATCATCCATAAATACCTCAACAAAATCCTCCACCATGTCATGGAAAATAGCCATCATGCATCTCTGGAATGTGGCGGGTGCATTGCATAACCCAAACGGCATTCGCCTGAAAGCATATGTCCCATAAGGACAGGTAAAAGTAGTCTTCTCTTGATCTTTCGGAGCTATGGCTATTTGGTTATAACCAGAGTACCCATCAAGGAAGCAATAATATTCCTGTCCCGCCAACCTATCCAATATTTGATCAATAAATGGGATGGGGTAATGATCTTTCCTCATGGCTTCATTAAGCTTCCTGTAATCCATGCAAATCCGCCAGCCTGTGACGGTTCGGGTAGGAATCAACTCATTTTTCTCATTGGTGACCATATTCATCCCCCCTTTCTTTGGAACACAGTGAACAGGGCTGACCCATTCACTGTCTGAAATCGGGTAGACCACACCTGCATCAAGCCACTTGATTATTTCTTTCCTTACCACATCCTTCATTGTTGGATTTAGTCTCCGTTGCGGCTGAACAGTTGGTTTGGCTCCTATCTCCATGAATATCCTGTGTGTGCAAAAAGCTGGATTGATACCCTGAATGTCAGACATTTGCCAACCCATTGCTTTCTTCCTCTTTCTGAGGACACCCAATGCTTCTTTCTCCTGTGCCTCCGTCAAGTCTGTGGAGATGATGACTGGTAACGTCTCATCCTCCCCCAAAAAGATATATTTTAAATGGGGAGGCAATTCTTTCAGCTCCAGCTTTGGTGCCTCCTCCACGGATGGTATCGGTAGAGGTTCTAGAGACCTCATCAATGATTGAAATTCCTGTCTCCTAGGATGATTTTGTGCTTTATTCAACTTTTGGACCATTCCATATGCCTCTCTATCTCCAAACTGATCGGAGTGCGTCAACACTCTTTCCAATGGGTCTTGAGATTCAACAATCTGACGAATTTCTTCATGTTCAACCACACTAATTGCTGAAAGCTCCTCATGTATAGCTGGCAGCTTCATGGCTTTAAACACATCCAATACCTCTATTTTTTCGCGTGCTTGCATTGTTAGCTGCCCCGCAGCTATGTCAATTAGTGCTTTCCCGGTTGCCAAGAAAGGACGTCCCAAAATAAATGAGACTTCCGCGTCTGGTTCAAAATCCAGCACGACAAAATCTACCGGGAAAATTAGGGATCCAACTTGCACCAGAATGTCCTCCACAATGCCATCAGGTCTGGCTAAGGATCGATCCGCCAATTGCAAGATTACTGTTGTGGGTCTAGGACTCCCTAGACCCAACTTTCTGAATACCGATGAAGGCATCAAATTTATGCTCGCTCCCAAATCACACAATCCACGAGCTCGAATGCTCTGCCCAATAGTAATCTGGATAGTAAAGCTCCCAGGGTCTTTGAGCTTTGTGGGCAGTCTATTTTGAATCCGGAAAGTGCACTCCTTCGTTAGAGCCACCATAGCATACTCAATCTACCGACTTTTGTTTGCCACGATGTCCTTTATATACTTACCATATTTTGGCACTCCCTGCAAAACATCAACAAGAGGTAAGTTAATATGTACCTGTTTCAGCACCTCCATGAATTTCTTGAAACACGCCTCCTCCTTGTGTTTCTTTAGTCGTTGAGGGAACGGGGGTGGAGGTCTTTCTGATTCAGCTTCCTTAGTCTTCCCCCTCTCAGTACTTTGCTCCCTCTCAACTTCAGCTGCTCCTGACTGTTGAGGTGGTCTTTCTGGTTCCACCTCTTTCAGCTGCAAACCACTCCTTGTGGTCACTGCATTTACCTACTTGGGATTGGGATCCGTGTCGCTCGGCAGTCCTCCTCTAAGCCTTGTGTTTTGGGCACTAGCAAATTTCCCAAATTGATATTCAAGTGCCTTGGTAGCTAACTGGTTGTTTTTCACTTTGGCTGCCAATTTCACATAGTCAGCCTGCAATTGAGCTTGGTTAGCTATCATGGTCTTGAACATCTCCTCAATGCTGGGTGATGGTGGTGGAGGAGGTGCATTGTTGTTTCTGAATTGTGCTGGATAATTCTGTTGTCCTCCTTGGTTCCTTTGCACACCCTGACCCAAACTTTGCCCCTGATGGTTGTTGCTACCCCAGGAGAAATTAGGGTAATTCCTCCAATTGGAATTGTAGCTACTACCATACTGTTGGTGGTTCCTTTACGCATTACCCACAAAGTTTACCGAGTCAGGATTGGCTCCACAACACTCAGCTGAGTGCTCACTGCTTCCACACACTTCACACCACATTTGCTGCACAACATTCACTGGGGCTTGAGGCTGGTTCATTGTCATGTTGCTGAAGTGGGTGTTAAGTTGATTTTGCAATGCAGCTATCTGTGCAGCAATAGCTGTAAACCCATCCACTTCAAGCACTCCTGCTGCTTTCCTTGTCCCGCCTCTTGATGAATCAGCATTCCATTCTGGATTGCCCTGCGAAATATGGTTCAACAAGGCATACAACTCCTCATAAGTTTTCTCCAGCGCTTGCCCTCCAGCTGCTAAGTCTAGCAATATTTTGGTGTGGGGTTCCAAACCCTCTATAAAAGTGTGCACCAGCACATCATTGGACTGATGATGATGAGGACAATCCCGCAACATGGATTTGAATCTCTCCCAGGCCTGATATAAATTTTCTCCCTCTCTCTGTTTGAAACTTAGAATTTGACTTCTAAGTCTTGCTGTTTTATCAGAGGGAAAAAACCGTATCAAGAATTTCCTTGCAAGATCATCCCACGTAGAAATAGAATTTGGTGGCTCAACTTTCAACCACCTCTTGGCTTCTCCCAATAGTGAGAATGGGAATAATGTAAGCCGGACATAATCTGATGACACTCCAGCGGGGATGTAAGTGTCACTTATCTCCAAAAAATTTTAGAGATGCTGTTGTGGATCTTCATGAGGGAGACCGGTAAATTGCCCGCTAGTGTGCAGCAATTACACCATATTCTGTTTAAGTTCAAACCTCCCTCCTGGCTCAGGTTTGCGGATGCTAGATGTGACATTATTAGCAAGTGGGATTGCCACCTCGCGAACGGGCCGAGCTGCTACTTCTTCGGGCACTAACACTGCCCGTACTACTGGTGGATTCTGTTGTTGCTCCATGATCGTCTGTCTGAGCAACTGCAGCTTTCTTTGTAGAGCTTCTCTCCGTTTACTGTGAAATATCCTTTCTGGCTCTATATATGATTCCACCAGCTCCTTGTCTATTCCCAGTGTTCAACAGAAATTAAGTCTGCAAAATACAGGCTAAGACCAAGTTGTCAACACTAAGAAAATAAAAATACAGTAAATTAACACTTAAAACAAATTCACCAATTGCCAAGTCTCCGGCAACGGCGCCAAAAACTTGTTCGGAGTCTGTTATATGGGTATAAAACTCACACGCAAGTGCACGTGGTCGAACAAGTAGTAAGTGGCTTTAGTAAGCCAAGTATCAATCCCACAGAGACTTGGATGAAGTGCAATCTGCTCAAGTGTACTATATTTTACTTCTAAAAATGCAGACAACAGTGTAACCAAGAGTTTGATAGTTTGTTTTATAATTTTTATACTAAAGATAAAAACAATTATCTACTTTGAGTCTGAACTATGAATGAGAGCATGCTGAGGTTAAACGAACATGTAATGAAATTAATTATCATCATAATTTGTTTAATTTTTTCCTCCAGTTGCTAGCCAAGAACTATTGCCACGAGATTAAAACTCTCGTATTTAACCTCACTTAAGAATCATGAACCATCCATCTACATTTATGTGATTAACAATTCATGTTCTAGCCATACAAATCCGGTTCCTAAATTGACTAATACGACTTTCAAGTATATTTCTATCCTGAAAGTAAATCAATTCCCAATTTTCCAAAATCAAGTAAAGATCATATCCTATTAATTCACAACTTTCCAATTTCTTGCTCTCTCGAGTGAAACCGGACTTTTTAGATGTACATTAACGTAGGCCACACATTAATGCAGTAAGAACAAGAATTAATAGAACAACATGGAAGAAAAGATGAAAAACCAAAGAATCAATGATCACATTTCATCACAATTGTTCATAACCTTAGCAAGAAGAGGAATTAGCCACTCATTTGTGGATTAATCATCTTTAAATGAGTGTTAATCATACAAGCAATTGAATTAAAGAAGAGAGAAAGAGAGATAAAACCCTGATATTTTTGTCCCTCAACTGCCTGTAACCTACGTTCTTGCTCCACCAAGTCAGAATATTGAAAAATGAACCTAAGTGTCCTATTTATACTGCTGGGAATTTTTCCCGGAATAACGAGCAACGTGTCACGGAGTGCATCGCGGAGCACTGCCTTCGTGAAATGCTACGAACATGGAGCCTCACTGGAACTGGGGGTCCAGGAATTAAAGCTCAACGTGGCACGGCGTGCAATGCGGAGCCAAGCCACCGTGCCACGGACCAGACGCGGACCCTCTCTGGAATTTGGGCAAAATTTCCCTATCCAGGCAGAAGGCCTCCGTGATGGTAGCGTGCCATGGCTCCATCACGGAGCCCCTCTAATTCATGTTGTCCAATGCCTTGTTCCTTGCTCGCATCCAAGTCCAACCCCGATATCCTCCAACATGCATTTAAGCTTCCCAAAATTACATTTTACCTGCAAAACAATGCTAATCATGTTGGTTAGTATAAATTCACATTTTATTACCAATTACATGAGAATGTATACACATTGGTAGATAAACAAGGCTAAAATGGTACTTTTGAGTATCACTTGGGCATATAAATTTGCCCAAGATCAGAAAACATGAACATTAACATAGATATTTCGAAATCATACTTTCTTCATAAACATCTCATCATACTTGAACATATACTTCATAGATCTCAACTTTCATGGACTTTCATGGATAAGCATCAAAATTTAGAAAACTTGAAAATATAATTTATAATTTATAATTTTGTAAAATATGTCCACTAATCATAATTCAACATTTAAAACATGCTTAGATCATACCCATGATAAATAGTTAGGAAATTCACACATTGGAAATCATTAATTAGAACATCATGAATTGAGAGGGAATTGGGCATGGGTGTGGACTATTTCACACATTCATAGTCTTACATACCTGAAGAGATCTGATTTCACCACTTCTTTGATTGCCCAAAGAGAATTGAGGAAGAACTTTGAAGAGCTAGGCTTGATCACCTCTCAAACCTCTAAACTTGCATACATGAATTAGGATAGGCTTAGAATAACTTAACCCTTCTTAAAACATATTATTCTGAGCTAAAAACGACGTAGGTTAGGCCTTAGGAACTTAGGAATTACGGAAAAGCCCTTATTAAATTCGCACAAAAATATACACTGCCAGTCCCCACGAGGGACTGGATGACTCATGCCCTGGACCACAACCCGTGGTCACCTTCCTTGATCAACACTGGAATCTTGCCTGCCTTGGTCACCACGTTGTTGGTCTTTGTTTTTGCTTGTGTACATATAACTTTAATAATTCAGTTGAATAACAAAAGAATGAGAAGAGTTTTTTTAATTGATGTGCATCAAAAGATATTGGGAGTTGAGATATCCTAATTAATGGATATTTTTGTAAGTACCGGTCTATTATCAATTCTGAAGGATACACACACACACACACACACACATATATATATATATATATATGACTTTTTGTAAGTGTCGGTCTATTATCAATTCTCGGGGATATATATATTGGGTTTGGACTTTAAAGAAAACTAGTCTTTCATTAAAGAAACATTCTATTGCCAAGTATAGGAAGACCATTGCTCTTGCTTAAGGGTTGGACTTCAAAGAATAGATCTCCATCAATAGTATAAAAGATAATAATAAAATATAGAAAGAACTACTGTTGTAATGTCATTTATGGAAATTAGTAGTTTATAATTTTGGCATGAAATATATTTTATTATGATCTACTTATTTAGGGTTTTTCATTAATATATTACACGTTTAAAATTGATTAAAAATAAGTGAGATATGATTTTTTTGAAGTTGACTAAATTTTTTTGACAGTTTTATGGAAAAATTGCTTTTGTAATGTCGTTTCTATAAATTAGTAGTTTATATTTTTGGCATGAAATTTTTTATTATAATCTATTCATTTAGGGATTTTCTTTAATATATAACACGATTAAAATGGATTAAAAATAAGTAAGATATGGTTTTTTGAAGTTGGCTGAAATTTTTTGATAGTTTTGTGGAAAAATGCTTCTGTAATCTCGTTTCTAGAAATCAGATTATAATTTGGGCATGCAGTCTAACGTTATGATATACTTGTTTAGAGCTTTCCGTTGATATATTACTCATTTAAAATGTATTAAAAACGAGTGAAATATTATCTTTTTAAATTGGCTGAAATTTTTTTTATAGTTTATAAATAAAAAAAATTCTGTTGTTGTACTTTTTTTTGGCTTGACAATTTGCTTAGTACTCATGTTCCTTAAACAGATTTTGTCTTCTACAAATTGATGTGGCATAAGTTGTCACATTGAATGGTATAACCATTCTAATTGTTCCTTATTCCTATTTCATACATGGTTGAATAGGAACAAACTAGAATTACTCCAAGTATGAGTTTTGAAAGTCGAGGGACAACGTAGAAGAGCACATCATTGTAGGACATGTTTTCGAGGGCGAAAAATCATAAGAGATGGTATCCCAAGGGCGACACAAAATATTGAGGAATCAAAGGGATATATGAAGGGAAAGAGAGAAAAAAACTTAGAGAGTTCAAGTCTTTTAAGATGTCTCCTAGTATTTCAATTGCTGAGTTCATTCATCTTTTTGAATTGAAATTTGTTAAACTGGAAAATTATGTTGAAATATCGGATTAGGAAGATTTAGCTATTTTAGCAAACTCTCTCCTAGAAACTTGGGTGATAGATTAATTAATGTTTATCACGATATTTGGCCAAGTCAACGTTTTAGGGTGTATATACATTGTCTTAAAGTCACGTGGGAGGATTTTTATCCTTAATTGACATGTAACTTGAAGTTGTTTATTTATTTCAAATATTTGTTCTAAGTTTTTTTTCTCTCTTTACAATTTTTTTCATTTATTTCCCTTTAAATGTATTAAGGCTTTATTAGGAGTCATTAATAAAATACTCACCAAGAAATGTTTTTCACTTTTGATCAAATATTTAGATTGTGGATGATGATTAAAAACTTAGTGACCATTTCGATTCTATACTAAATATGAAGTCATTATGAAAATTGATTTGCTCAAGTGAGTATATGAATATCTCATGCATATATTGATCAACGTAAATATTGATGAGAATAGATTGCATAAATTGTCTCTTATTAACACACATGGCATCAAAAAGCATAATTGCTGACTTGAACAAAGGTGAGAAACTAAATGGTGACAATTACGATATTTGAAGTTGTAAAATATGCTATGTACTGGAAGAGCAAAATGTTATTGAAGGTATAAACCATATTTTAAGTCAACCAGAAGAGGGTAACATTGCATAACACAGAAGAGATCTTGAAGCTTACAAAGCTTGGAAAAAGACAGATTCCACCATATGTGGAATTAATATAAGTTCTGTTGTTGATGACCTCATTCATGAACGTGAGAAATTCTCAACTGCTCATTCCATGTGGGCACAATTGCGAGGAGTATATGGGGGTATATTTGTGACCCGCCTTAGATAGCTGACTATCAAGTTTGATACTTACAAGAAGTGTCATCATTAGAACATCAAACAACACCTTAGGGTCATGTCAAACATGATTTCTCAACTTGAAAGTGTTGGTCATGTTCTCTCTAATGAGCACCAGGTTCAAGCAGTGATCTGGTCTCTTCCCAATAATTGGGAAAACTTGAAGGTTAACTTAACACACAATGGTAACATCAAAATGTTTTCTAATGTTTTCCGTCATGTTGAACTTGAAGACGAGTGACTTGGTGTTGCTAGAGCTGCTTCTAATGCCTTTGTAGCATCAAATGGTACGAAGTCTTCAGGCTTCAAGAATAAGAAGAATTGAAAAAGAATGAGAAAGGTAAGGAGAATGGAGAAGGACCCTTTAAAAAAGGAACAAGACAATTTCAAGAAGGGAAAATGGTTTTTCAAGATGAAAGACAAGAGTAAGATGAAGTTCTACAACTACCATGTTCACGGGCATTTTGCTCGTGATTGTACCAAGCCAAAAAGGTAGAATTTCTAAACACATCTCTAAGTGCTACATATGTTTCAAGCACTGCTTTACTAACTGAATCTTATCCTATATGGATTGTAGATTTAGGAGCCACCGATCATATGAGTCGTGATCGAAAAGAATTTTTGGAGTTCCATCGAGTCTCACCTAGATCAAGGGGATATACGTAGGAAATAATGCAAGACTAGAAGCCAAAGGAATATGCACTTGAAAAGACTTGCATGGTGGCCGATCTTTGATGTTACATGATGTTCTATATGCTCCAGAGATTCGACGAAACTTAGTATCAGTGTCTATTCTTTTAGATGTTACTTTCAATTTAAATTTTAGCCACAAAGGTGTTAGAATTACTCCACATAATGTTCTTTATGATTTTAGACATTGTTACGATTGTTTTATCATTTTAGATTGTGATCCTTCAATTTATGACTATTTATATTGACCATTATATAATGAAATATTACTCTAGTAACAATGATGTAGATGTTATTACATGGCACATGAGATTAGGTCACATAGGGCAAGACCGAACGAACAGGTTGGAAAAAGAAGGATATAGGTTCTTTCTCCAAAATTGATATGCTAATTAGTGAAAACTATCTTGCTGGAAAGACTACACGAAAACCATTTGGCAAGGATAAAAGAGATGAGTTCCCACTGCAATTAATCCATTCTGATATATGTGGTCCAATGAATGTAAGAGCAAGGTTTGGTGTTGTATATTTCCTTACATTTATTGACAATTTCACACGCTTTGGTTATGTCTATTTGATTTCACATAAGTCTGAAGCACTTGAATGCTTTAAAAGATATATGGATGAAGTTGAGAATCAATTAGATAAAAGTATTAAGACTTTAAGGACTGGCAGAGGCCGTGAATATTTGTCCAAATAGTTTGAAGAATTATATACTAAAAAAGGCATTACCAAACAGTTTACTATTCCTTGTACACCTAAACAGAATGGTGTAGCTTAAAGAAGGAACAGAACACTATTGGACATGACAAGGTCCATGATGGCACAGGAAAATTTACCTATTTCTTTTTGGGAGATAAGTTGTTGGCTACAGCCTACATATCAAATAAAGTGCTTTCTAAATCAGTACCTTCCACTCCTTATGATCTCTAGACTGGTCATAAACCAATCCTTAATGATCAACGGCTTTAGAGTTATGTTGTATATGTAAAAGATTGCTCTGGTGAGTTTGGTAAATTGAGTCCAAAAGGAAAGAAATATATCTTTATAATATACTTAGAACACTTCAAAGGGTGTGTGTTCATTGGTGAATTAGAGGATGGAAATACTACTGAAACTAAATCACGAGATATCAAATTTTTAGAAAATGATTTTCCCAAAAAAGGTGAAATAAAGGAGATTGAGTAACTTTATGAAATGATGAATTCAGATGATCAGACAATGTCTTCAGACTTGCTTCATAATTCAATAAATCAAGAATTGGTTCCTAATCCAAGCAGGAATCTTGAATCCCAAAATCCTATGGAGGAATCTGAACTTCAATTACGTAAGTGTACTAGAAAAGTAACATAATATCATGAGTCATAAACATAAGTAACTAAAATCATGAGAAACAATAGGAGACTCATCATAACCAACAACCACCATGTATTAGCGCACGATGATCCCACATCTTGCCCACGTGGAGGAGATCCATCCTAAGCCTTGCCAGGGAAAAGGACGAATAAGGTGTGATATCACATTGTGCCCTCAGGCAGAGGAAGCACTCTCTTGAGAGGTCCCAAATATATATATTTACCTTGGCGCATAGTTTATGATACTAGGGAACCATGGAACCTCAAGCCTACTCAATGCTAGATACTACTCTCAAAACATTCATTGTGCTCATATAACCATATTCTCAAAACTTAGCTTGAATATGAGCATTGGGAGTCTTGACTCCATATCATATTATAAGCTATATCGGGAGTATCAACTCCAAATCATATCATAAACTAATCCTATTAGCCTTGATCAAATCATAATAAACATACTTAACTTGTATGCGCTTGCTCAAATCATAAAATCATGCATATTTGAAATAGACTTCATAAGTCAAAATCATGAAATCATAAGTTGAGAGTTCATAAACATTCATGCATACTGGATAACTCATTATACTTGAAATCATGGATCATAATCTTGAACTTTCATAAAAAATGCATAATAGGGAATAATGTTATACCCCGGAAGCCCAAAGGTTAGACCCGGGTGTTGGAATGGGAAAAATATGAAAATTATTGCTGCAGACTCGGGATGAGTCGTAAGATGACTCATGAGGATAGCCCACGAGTTATCAGGTGACTCATGGGGAATGCCTAGATTTTAAGAGGAGTCCTAGAAGAGTTGAGACCCCACGGGCGAGACTACGACTCGTGGTTAGGACCCACGATTTGTGGGGTGAGTGGCAGGCCCGAAGTCAAAGGTTGAGAAGTGAGACAGTGTACTTTATGAGTGGTGACCATGAGTTTTGGTCACCCATAACGAGTCGTGAAGTGACACATTACGAGCTCCCAGGAGAATAGATTAGGAAGTGCACTTAACGAGCGAATTAACGAGTCGTGCCCTCTAGTGACGAGTTGTTGGGTCACTCGTTAGAGCCATATGGCAGTTATTTTCTACGAATTTAGTAAGGGCCTTTTCATAATTCCTAAGTTTCTAAAGCCTAAACTACGATATTTTGGGCTATGAATAATGGTCTTTTGTGGGCTTAAGTTCAGATTACTCATTTTCCATCCATGCATGCAAAGTAGAAGAGATTTTAGAGGGTGATGAAGCTAGAAATCTTCAATTTCTTTCAAACTTCTTTTGGGAATTCAAGGGAAAGTAAGATTCATCCTCCATCAGGTATGTAGGGTTACGAATGGGTGTTTCCGTTCACACCCATGCCCATTCTCAATTAATTCATGAAAATATATCAAAATTTCTCATGGGGTTTTAAATCCAATTTTGTGAAACATGTACTGATTTTCTAATGGGTTGTTATGATTTGTAAATTACATCATATTTTATGAATTTTGATTCAACTTTACAACTATTTTTCTTATAAAATTATTTATTTCAATTTCTACTAAGCTAGTCTATTTAAGCATGATCCATGATGAATCGATTTATGATCTTCTCTTTAATTGATGATATTTACAAACCCAACATGATTTATGATTTTTAAACATGGATTTATCCAATTACCCATTATGATTTAATGATTTACAAGTTATATGTATTTTCTACAAGTATGCGTGAAACCTATGATTCATGAACTATATTTTTGCCGAGTCACGGGCCTTATGTCATGGCTAGTTCATGTATGTACAAGTATGCGTGAAACCTATGATTCATGAATTATATTTTTGCCGAGTCACGGGCCTTATGTCATGGCTACTTCATGTATGTACAAGTATGTTTATGATTATCATGATTTAACTAGCCCATGAATTCATGGATGTTATACTATAAGCACTATATATGTTTTGGGAGTAGTATCGAACATCAAGTAGGTTCGGGGCCTAGGTTCTGCCCTTAATATAATGAACTACGTGCCACCATAGATATGGTGGGACCTCCTTTGTGACTGTTCCCAACCCAATTGGCTCTTCACATGGTGATATCACACTTTTATGGTTTTACCCTTGGCAAGGCACGAACAGCCACCCGACTAGGTTTACAAGTCGGGCTCCATGTGTGCTCATATGGGTTATGCCGGTTAAGAGAATCTCTCACTATTCCTCATGATTTATGCATGATTATGATTATGTATTTTGGCTCAAGTTATGTTCATTATTGATTTCCTCTCATGCTTATGATTATGAATGTTTTATGAATGATTTGAAAACCTTGAGCCTTACATTATGTTACGATGTTTATGACATGAGCATGATGTCCTACTCATAGATGTTTTATGAGTCTTTACATCTTTTAATGTTTCGTTTTACTTACCTTGCATACTCGGTATATTCCACGTATTGACCGCATACTTTCTATGTTGTATCGTTTCATGATACAAGACCCGGCTCTCAGGCTCATCCTCATCTTTAGATCATCTCCGAGTTCACCTTTAGTTTATTGGCGAATCCTCATGTTTTGAGGGCCGTCTTTCCCGATATTTACGTTATTTTATGTTTCAGTACTTGGTCGGGTTAGTTGGGGGTGTTGTCTCATCAACCCATCATATGTACTAGAGGCTTTCAAACAGTATGTAGTACTCAACTTGCACGTATATCTAGTGATTCCTTATGTTATGTTATGTTATGTTCACATTTCTTCTATGCCTTACGTCCAGCCTTCTTCTTAAAGTGAATGAAGTTAGATGTATGCTTATGCCATGGGTCGACTGGGGCCTCTCGAGATTCCTTGTCTAGTTTTACGATTTGGGTCTATGTTCAGATCGTGACATATAATCTCTAATAACTTGAAATCATGAATTTATAATCAAATTGAGTGTCAAATCTGCCCATTAGATTTAAAACATATATTAGAACATGAGGGGATTAGACCTATAAACATAACATATATAGTTTCATAGAATTGGGTTAAAACCCTAGGAATCAATACACTTGAGTAGAAACTTGAATTCATTTTGGGCATGAAGGTGGAAGGAATCCCTCATTTATATCCTTACACACCTGGGAAATCTAATTTCATAACTAGTCTTGAAATCCCAAGATAATTGGGGAAGAACTTGAGGAGAATTCTAGTCTTATCTTGGAAGAGAAGTTCAATATAATGCATGCATGGGATCCTAATAACTTAGGCTAGGCTAACCCTCTTAAAACACTCATTTTAGGTCTTAAAACTACATCATTAATGAATTAACATCTTGGGAAATTATGAAACCACCGTTAAAGAACCGACTGGAAAATGGCACTGCCAGATCTAAAGAGTGACCTAATGACTCGTTAGTCACTTAATAGCTCGTCCTAACTGTAATACCCCAAAAATTCTAAGATTAGACCCAGGAGTTGAAATGGACAAAATAGAAATTTTTGCACCAGGTCACAAGACGAGTTATCCAGTCATCCGTTAGGGACCCCATGAGCTGTTAAGTGACTCGTGGGGAAAGGGTTGGACTTGGATTGAAATTTATGATTTGAGGTGACCACGAGTCGTGGTCAACACCACGAGTCGTCAGGTGTCCCATGGTCAAGAGTTCACTGAAAACTTGATGAATGGGCAGTGAAGGAAAAAATTGGTCACCACGAGTCATTGGATACACCATGAGTCATGGTGACCCCAGAGGAAGAATTGGCAGTGAAGGTGAAGACTTGTAACCACGAGTCGTGGTCACTGATAACGACTCATCCAGTCCCTCGTTGGGACTGGCAGTACATTTTTTCCTACGAATATATTAAGGGATTTTCCATAATTCCTACATTCCTAAGGCCTAAACTACGTCGTTTTAAGATTTGAATGGAGTGTTTTAAGAAGGGTTGAATCATTCTAATCCTATCTTAATTTATGCATGCAAGTTTATATGTTTGAGAGGTGATCAAGCCTAGTTCTACAAAGTTCTTCCTCAATTCTCTTTGGGAAATCAAGGAAATGTGAAAATCAGATATATTCAGGTATGTAAGGCAATGAATGGGTGCAATTTTCCACACCCATGCCCAATTCCCTCTCAATTCATGATGTTCTAATTGATGATTCCATGGGGCTTTTACCCAATGCTTGAATTCCTAAGTTTTAATCATGAGTATGAGCTAAGCATGTTTTGAATGATGAATTATGAATAATGGGCAAATTTTGAAATGTTTAAATTATAAATTTTGCTTTCAAGTTTTGTAAACTATGATTCCCATCCATGAATGTGCATGAAAGTTGAGATCTATGAGATATGTGTTCAAGCATAATGAGATGTTTATGAACAAAGTATGATTTCGAAATACCCATGTTTATGTTCATGTTTTCAAAGTGAATCAAGTTGATTTTGAGAATGTTTAAGTATTAGGCAAGCCCATATGATCAAGTATGTTTTATGATTTCATGAATTAGCTTACCACATGGTTTTGGAGTCAAGACTCCCATTATTTTTAGCTTATGGTATGGTTTGAGCCAAGATTCATGTTATGATTTCAGATTATGCATGTATGTTATTATTCATCTTCTTCACTAGACGATGGTCAGCTTCATCACTAGACGATGGTCAGCTTCGTCACTAGATGATGGTCAGCTTCGTTGAAAAATGATGGAGAGCATATGCGTGCTTTGGGAGTAGTTTCTAGCACCAAGTAGTCTAAGGGTCAGTAAACTCTATGCCTCAAAACTACGCGCCAATGTAGGTTTGTTCAGATTATTTAGGACCTCCCTTGTGAGCTTCCCCTTCCCCCAAGGGGCCTTCAGCTTGATATCGATATCATGGTAGCATCCTTAGCCCTGGCAAAACTTTGGATGGCTCTACCCACTTAAGTGTGATAGTCAGGACCACGTAAGCTCTATCATGGTAATATCAGTTAAATGACGAGTCTCCCATTGTTCCTCATGATTTCAGTTATGCATGTACAATAGTCATGATATTATGTTTTCAGCAGGTTTGACCCAATGTTCAGTTTTACTTATAATTATCAGTTTACAGCTTTGGGTCATTCGGTTCAGTTATGATGTTCAGTTATATTCAGATCATGATTTTAGAAAATAACAAGCAATCCCTACTCTCAGAATCTTATCTTGATTCTATTTTATTATATGCATGATTTAATGATTTTACTTACTTAGCGACTTACCTTTCATACTCGATACATTCAATGTACTGACAACCTACTCTATGTTGTATCATTTGATGATACAAGGTCCAATATTCAGGCTCAGTCTCGCCGTTAGTTAGAGTCCCGGAGTTAGCTTTCCCTCAGCCCAAGTTGTTGAGTCGTCATCTTTCGAGGGCCCTTCTCTTCAGCTGCATGTCATACTTTTAATGTTCAGATTATAGTGAGTTAGTTGGGGTCTTGTCCCATCAACTCATAGTGTTAGAGGGTTTTTTGGACATAGTGTGTATTCAGCTTTAGACTTACATATATATTCAGATGTTATGATTGTTTAGACTTCCGCTATGTTATACATGATGATCTTCCGCTTTTCTATGATTGAGTTAGATGTATGTTCATGCCATGGGTCTACTCAGAGCCTCTCAGGGTTTCTTGTGTCGTGTCTCAATCTTGACCCATCTTCGAGTCATGACACTAACCTTCCGTTGTCACTAGACAGAATCCCAACTTTCTAATTTTGACTTGACGCCTCCACCTAGTGACTCCTCGTCACAACTTATGGGTCACTTAATGAATCGTCCTGACACTATGAATCTCAATATTTCCAAGTATTCCCAACCAACGGGACACCTAACGAGTCATTAGGAGACACCATGACTCATTCCTCCACTGGTTGGGTCTCTTGGATTTCAACACTTTCTCCTTCTCTACACACATAACGAGTCAACCTACTACTCGTGGGGAATCTTAATGGGAGTCGTCTTCTCATCCATCATAATTCGTAGGAATCAATATCTTACCAACCCATGCACACTCAACGGGTCACTAAATGATCCATCGGGTAACATGACGAGTCAGTCGACAACTCGTTTTCTGACCTGGTATAAATTTTTCCTATTTTCTCCAATTCAACCCTCAAATCTGATCATAGGGGCTTTTAGGGTGTTATATTATCTCCCCCTAAGGAAAATTATCCTTCGAATGTAGATTAAGCGTACAAAAATGTTGGGGAAGGAATTATTATCTCAAAACTAAACATTTGAAGCTGAAAACTGACGGAGTGACTGACTCCATACTAATACACATGACTGAACTAAATTCATAGACTATACATACATAATGTGGCACGAAAGAAACTTAGATACTTGAACTTGACATGAAACTGAATAGAGCACTAAGGAGGAAACTGATACCTCATGTTGGAACTAAGCCGGAAGGGAAAAGATGCGAGTAACTAGCCATCATATCTGCTTCGACTCTCCACATAGCACCGTCAACAAGTTGATTCCTTCATAAAACCTTCATGGAAGATACTTCCTTGTTCCTCAATTTCCATACCCAACGATCAAGGATCTCAACTGAAACCTGCTCATAGGTAAGGCTATCCTTCACACCCAGGCTCTCCATAGGAACAACAAAGGTTAGGTCGCCAATGCACTTTATCAACAGAGATACATGGAAAACTGGATGTAATGAAGCTAACTCTGCTTGTACCTCCAACTTATATTCCACCTTGCCAACTAGCCTCATAATCCTATAAGGACCAATATATCGGGAACTAAGCTTCCCTTTTTTTCGAACCTCATGACTCCCTTTATGGGAGACACTTTCAAACACACCCAATCATCAACCTCAAACTCAACGCTTAACATCTACATATGATATATGATGACTCTGAGCTGTTTTCGGCCTTTATCTAATAAGCTAAAATTTTTCCAAAGCCTCATAAACTGAATCTAACCCTACCAATGTAGCCTCACCTACCTCAAACTATCCAATAGGTGATCTACACCTCTACCATAAAGAGCCTCAAATGGAGCCATCTGAATGCTGGAGTGATAACTGTTATTGAAGGCAAACTCAATGAGAGGTAAGTGGTCATCCCAAGTACCCTTGAAATAAATCACACACGCTCTCAATATATCCTTAAGAGTTTTAATGGTCCACTCGGCCTGACCATCTGTCAGCGGGTGAAAAGTTATGCCAAGATTTACCTGAGTACCAAGGCCCCAATTTACCTAAGTACCAAGGCCCCTCTAAAATGATCTCTAAAGCTGAAAGGTGAACTGAGTACCCCTATCTAAGATAATGGACAAAGGAACTCCATGCAATCGAAATAACTCTCCAATGTACAATCTAGCATAATCTTCAGCTGAATCAATATTTTTAACTGGTAAGAAATGAGCTAATTTGGTCAACCTATCCACAATCATCCATGTAGAGTAATATTGTCGGTGGGTACAAGGCAAGCCTGTAATGAAGTCCATATTGATCTCTTCCTACTTTCAAGTAGGAATACTAATATTCGAAGCATACCTTCAGGTCTCTGATGCTTAACCTTCAGTTGTTGTCAATTCAGACACTTAGCCACAAACTCTGTTATATCCTTCTTTATGTCATTCCACCAATAGACTTCTCGTAGATCATGGTACATCTTGGTGGCACCTGGATGGATAGAGTATGATAAATCTCAAACTCACACTCCTGAGAAAGTATAAAGCGGATGTTGTCAATAAAGAACCCAAAAAAGGTTGGGATCGATCCCACCTGGAATATGGTAAGAACTAGACTAATGCGGGTATTTAAGTTTTTAGGTACGTTATCTCCAAATTGGAGGGAATTATAGAAAACAATTCTAAAACAAGATGAAAAATCAATTGTTGCTTATCAAGATTTTCAATTAACTAAGGTAAGTGTTCCCCATGGTTTCATAACGGCTTCGGGTTTACACTCATGATCTATTCAAATTCTTATTTGTAGAATTGATAACTAGGGTTCATCCAAATGACTAGTTCTTTCCTATTGGATGACTATACTCAAACACTGAGTTAGGTCTCATGATTGATTTCAATTTAACCATTATTAGTTTGTTCCAAATTAACTTTCCTGCGACTGCAACACAAGTTATACAATGATCACAAAAATCAAGACTTTGTTATAATTCTCTTTTCCTAATCTCTACTTCTCTAGGTTAAAGAAAGTAAAGAATTCAGGCAAGTCCTAATGTTGCGCTTCGTTAAGAAATATTAAAGATGAAAACAATACAATATAAGCGTTTAGAATTGGTTTTGAATCACTTTGTGTAACCCTAGTTTGTTAATCCATCATGGTTCCCACAATCCTAATTGTGGAGGTTTTAGCCTCTCATGATTATAATATTATGATTAATATTCATAGAAAAACACATAAGTGAATACTTACAATGATGATTGAAAGAAAACTTGCTTTGGATATTGCAAGAAAAGATGATGAACAAATTAAGAACAATTGAGAAAATACAAGTTAGGGTCTTAAGAATTGCTTTTCAATATTGTCAAAAACTGATGACAAACTGATAATGGAAGCCCTATGAACGTCCTCCTTCCTAAAAGAAACCTAAAATTATTTATACAAATAATAAAATAATTTTCCTAAGTTAAAAGAGAAATATCCAAATTTGGTGTCGTCACCTCATATGACTCACTCACACGACCCGTAACAGGATTGTACAGGTCGTTCTTTATCTCGTACATCCCTTGACTTGTGCAGAATTTGCTAAGCGTTGGCCTCTGGTACAACTCGTAACAAGATCCTACGAGTTATATAATCAATTCAGGGTTTGATACTAAGAACTCTGGCATCTTCTAAAGATTTCTACTAATGTCTTGGTATGCCTCGTACATTGCTCCTACGACTCGTAACAGCATGTCGTAACATGAGATCTGTCCAGGTCCCAAAAATCTCTGAAGTTTTCCACGGCTCCTAATATAGGTTGTAGGTAGATATTATGATCCATAATTGCTAACTGTACCAAGAGAATTCAACCGTGCAAATTTCTCTGATGTTTTCTATGACTCAAGTTACCGCTCATACCAGGATGGTACGACTCATATTGAAAGTCGTACTTTTCCTTTACTTTGTACAAATCTGCTGGAATTTTCCACGAATCTTAGTACGTCTTGTACAATATTGGTACAGCTCGTACTAAGATCCGTACTTGGCAAAAAATCTGCACATTTATTCATCTTTTGCACATTTTCACTCCAACACCTATTTTCCCTAAAAACAAAGTAAAAGTGCATCAAATCTATATAAAAATACCTAAGTCCATGCTATTTTCCCAGTTTTAAGCATCGGAAGTGTTGTAATCTCATAGCACATCAACACTCTCAACTTAAGATTTTTGCATATCCTAAGGCAAAGAAAACAAAAACTAAAAACGATGCTTAACTAGAAAGTAAACCTAGAATACATACAGCCAACACAACAAAATTTGCACTATGAACCAGAACCAACTATTGACCATTTTTTTGTTCAAGTTAAGTCAGCTATGTACACATGTAACCACTATCAATGATACACAAGGATCAAGATATGCATCCAACTATCAGCAGAGAAACGAGCCATCACGAATGCTTTTCACATAGATAAATGGTAAAATACAACACAAACCAGGTACCCTCACAGCAAAAGAAGTTCCCAAATCTCACAGATATATGATATGATGAACTTGGGACAAAACAAATGGGACTCTCAGTCTCCCAAAGAAGTTTAAAATACTGCACATCGGATACCATAGGCTTGCCCTTATTTTCTCTACTTTGGCTCTTCGAACAACTAAACTAGGATCACTATAGGACTTTGTTCGGCTTGTAATGTATGCTTTGGGCTGGGTATGGTAAATATGGGATTTTAGTGTCTAAACCCTCCTTGGCACTACATACTTGTGGCTTCAATACCGATTCGATCCGAGCTCTTGGAATTGGAATAAATTCGGCAGCGGATCGTGAAATCTTGGTGATCTTCTCTATCTAATGAATGGGGAGTCCGCTTTAAAATCTTTACACCTTTTTAGCCTATTTTCCACTTTTTCAAATTTTTCCTCACTTTTCTCCATTTTTATGCACTATATGGGTGTGATGTGTTTTCAACTATTTTATTCCTTTTTTCTTTTGTATTTTCTTTTCAATTTTTTTTTCTTTTTTTCAAATCTTTTTTTTTTCTTGTCACGCCACACCTCTTTTTTAATCTTTATCCTTTCTTTACCTTTTTCACCTCCCACAGTCTATGCACCCCTATTATAGACACTCTCAACTTAGGCATTTTGCCTAGGTTGAGGTGCACAATGTCCAAGGAGGGACCAACGCCAAAACATGTTCATTATAAAAAATGGGTGAAGTCAATTGGTTAATCAAAGAAAAATGGTTAATTTAAGGCTCAAAATCGGGATCAAGGGATTCATCATCATTAGGTAAGGTATTTTAGGCTAAAGTAACTCATCAATCAATAAAAGCCTGTGATCATCTCCTAACAAACTATCCTAACGCCTATGCAAAGACTAATCGGGCAAGTTCTAGATCATATACGCAGTATTAAAATAGGTATATGACCTCACTCACTCATGGTACCGATTTGCATTGAATCTACCTATTTAGCTCATGCACTGCTAACTACAACTACACATCCTCATAATTCAATTGTCATTTAAACTGCACAGCTAGCATAAAAAATTTTAACAAGGTCAATTTTTTCAAAAACAACAAACTAGTGCATTTATAGGCTGCAAAATAATTCTAAGCTACTTCTAATTATCAAAAACAACCTAAACATGTCGGTTCTACTAGATAGCATGCCCGAGGGAAAAGAAACACTGCAAGAAAAACACTCAATGAATCAAAAGTCCCAAAAATACAAGTACACTCCATCCCCTTTTGAAAAGCATGCTTCATCCCCGAAGCATAGAATATAAAAGCACAAGAGAAAGAGACATACCTCTGGTGCACTAAGCGCTCCTGTCATCCTGCGAAGGTGGTACCTCCACTGCATTTGTGGTGCTAGCAGTGGTCAGCACACTAAATTGTACATCAGTAGGGAGATTGGTGACCCCCGCATCATGCTCGGTCATTTTCGCAACGTCAGGATCAGCTATCCGGGCAGTAGTGGAGCTCCACGCTCCTTTTACTCGCTCCTAAAACTCCAAAATATGTGCATCGTGTGCTTGCAGGCTCTCCAATATCGCCCTCTTTCTTTTCTTTCTCTTTCTTTTTCTTCTTCCTTGAGGGCTCATTTTCATTCTCCTCTAAAACCCTCTTCTTTCCTTTTCCTCAACGTGTACCCAACGGGACCCAGTATGCCTCCAAATTGAGCTCCTCATCAAGCTCAAAATCCAAGTTCGAAAGAGTGGGCACTGCTATGATCGTCGGCTGTCTAGACGACAGCTTGGTCACTTGGTTCTGAAGAACCCCGAACACCTCGCAGAGACTACTAGTGTTTGGCTGCTCTGCCAAGAACTTATTGAACCTACGTTCAAAGACATCAATCCGCCCATGCAATTCTCTCACAGCTCCCTCAAGTTCTGCTTTTACCCAGGGCTTGATGTTTTCCATCATTGATTGTATTTTTCTTTTAGCTACCATCAGCCTCTTTGCTAGCTTCTGGAGGAAGTCATGAGGTACCAGAACATTCCCCCCTGGTTTCTGGCTCAGAAGACACACCAGAGGTGCAGCAAAAATGTTGGGAGATGCCTCTGAATGACTGGCCTCTATAGCCGATGTCTAGTCCTACTACTGTGAGGTGGGGGCATTAACCAGCTCACCCATAACTACCCGTGGTATTGGGACTACGGTAGCAAGTCTCACCCGGCTCATCTGGTTTATTTCATCCTGGATCGGCCCTATGTTCGTTGTCCTCTGCCCTCCAATAAACCGCTCATCCTCAGAATGCACCTTAAGGCCTACTTCCATACATAATCTGAACATGAGACTCGGGAATGGAATAGTATTGCTCAATCCCATAGCCCAATCTTGGATCTCCTCTGTAATGACCCTCGGAATATGTATGGCATATCTTGACATGATACATGCCACCAATGTTGCTCTGTCTGCATTGAAGGTGTTGTCGTTTACCATTGGTGCCAACCTGTGTGAACTAGCATCCAGCAGGCCTTCGCTATGAAGTTCAGCAAAGATTCTGTGACCTACTTTGCACTAGTCACCCATTCAAATTCTTCCTTGTCCTATGCAAGGACTCTGGCTAACCACTTAACTTGCATCTACTTCTCCTCATGGCCCAGTTACTTTATCCTCTTTTTGAGAATCTATTTTGTAGTCGAACTCGACTGTCAATTTTGATGCTCTAAATTGAGGCCCATATAGTATCCGAGCAATTGTCACTCAAAGATGTTAATTGTGCGACCTCACACCATCATGCTCTCAATCTTGTGCTATTCTTTCACTTTTTGCCCACCTTTTGCTTTCTGCTCCATTGTGTCTAAGTAATTGGCATAGAACTCTCAGACAAGCTCGAGACTATATTTCTTCGGAATCCTAGCCATCCAATCAAATCCATAGAAGCTGAATATTTGTTTCATTACCTCAACTTCATTCAAGGCATTAGTGAGGATCCATGGTTCTTCCTGTATACTCCGCCTTAGGTGATTCTTTGAGGTGAGAGCAAGACCCTGCTCATAAATTTATAGAGCACCGGGTACTCTCCACCTAGCAGTATGGGCTGCTGGAGGCGGGGTCTCTGCGGCCTCTCCTTCCTCAGGCTCTGCCTCACTATTGCCATGACCAGATTGGGCCTCCTCGGACCCCTCATCATCATTAGAGCCACTCCCAGACTCTTAAACATGTTCCTCTACTCCCTCTTCAGACTGGGAAGCAGTGACCATAGAGGTAGAAGTGGCTTCGGCTAGTGCTTTTGCCTGAGCCCAAGTGGTCCATGGCTCATTGATTTCTGATGTCTCAACTCTTACTCCTCCACCGAACCACTAGGGGAGCTTCATGCTTGCTTAGTGTCGGAGGGCTCATCTCTCAATGCCCTTCAAGAAGCTATCTCAACTCTAGCTTTCTTGTCTTGGGCAGATTTGGTCGCTCTTTTCTTCATTGTCATAGTACATGTGGAGAAACATGGTTAGTTTGTATGATAAAGAAAGAAAATACCCTTTGAAATTTTCCACGAGTCTTCAGTATGCGTCATACCTAGAAGGTATGGCTCGTACTAAGACTTGTAGTATCTTGGATCACAATTACGACTCGTACCATGATGGTATGATTCGTACGATCAGTTTCCTTAGGATACCCCTTGGAAACCATTCTTCTTTATTTTTTCAAGACTCATGGTATGACCAGTAAGTCGATTCCATGACTCGTATTAAAGATTGTACAGTTTCCTTTGGACTTGACCCTTTCATAATTTTGGTATGATTGCTAGGTACGACTCTTAGTAGGATACCATGAGTTGTACTAGGTTCTATACCAATTAACTTACATAAATTTGGCTTGGGACAGTCCCAACGAGCCATCCTACGAGTGGTAGTATGAACCCACAAATTGTAGGAAGGCTTGTGAAGCCTGTCCTTGCCTTTGTTCATCTCAGTTGTGTGGGTAAGTTTAATTTTGTGTTGGGTTCTTAGAATTTCTCAATCTAGGCATGCAGTTTTCACACATTTACAACTACCCAGTTCCCATAAATCAGTATATTTACAATTTATGCCCAAGTTCTAAGCATGTTTGAATTTCTACCCAGTCAACACAATCATAGCAAGCTATTGATCATTTTCCTCATCAATTTTCATGAATTTTGAGGAATCACAGTTGATAAACAAGTTCATATAAGCACGAAGGTCTTTTACTCAACCCAAAGCATAACTACTTACTTGATATTTGCAAAATCTTACTCAACTTCATGAGTGATTCAGTGACAAGGGTAGGAATTCGGCTTGTGCAGTTTTAATCATGCACAAAAATCAAGCTTTATCGATGATTTTTCTTGAGTTACGGGTGTGAGGGATTCGTGGGAGGTAATCATATGTTCAAGGTGTGTTTTCATAAGAGATGGGTTCGAAAATTTTGATTTTAAATATGTTAGGGAGAATTCTTAAAATTCGGATCAAGTCGGGTCGATTTAAAGAATTTGGCCCATCACGACTCTTACCACGAGTCATAGGTTGGACATACGACTTATCCTAGAGACTCATATTGAAGCTTTAAAAAACTTACATGTGGACCTATGAGCTCATCATACGCCTTGTACCATATAGGTACGAACCGTACCACGATCGTAGGTCACCTTGAACTGTAGTTCCATACTTTGCATAGTTCATACCTACAGTGAGTACCACGACCCATAGAATGGAGTTACGAGTCTTAGGATCAACTGTATCATGAACTCATGCACCAGGCCGTAGATTTGTTTCTCACCACACCTTATCCTACGGCCCGTACAATGCTCTTATGAGTCATACTGAGGCTTGTAGTACAAGTCTGTACTGAAATTTTTCTGCACCCTATTTTTGTTTCACCTACACATTGAGCACATTTAAGTCAATAAACTTGGGTTGCCTCCCAAGAAGCACTTGATTTAACATCACAGCACGACGCTGGTGATTTAGTTACTCAGAATTCACCGAACCACCTCATAGGTTGCCTCCCAAGAAGCGCCTGATTTAACATTGTGGCATGATGCAAGTCTCTTAACTACTAAGACTCTATCAAGAAACTCAGAATCATCCTCAATTTCTGAGACCACCCTAAACTCATTGGGATGCTTCATTGACCGACAGACATTAAAAGTGACCTCCTTTTTATTGAGCCTGAATTTCATCTTGGCTAGCCTCAACATCTACTAAAGCCCTCCCAGTGGAAAGGAATGATCGCCCCAAAATGATGGGGACCTCAAAGTCAACCTCGCAATCGAGGATCATGAAGTCCACTGAGAATATGAATCTATGAACCTTGATGAGCACATCAAACAAGATCCCCACAGGCTTTCTCACAGTACGACCGGCCATCAATAGCCGCATAGTAGTCGATGTGGGGGATCCCAAGCCTAGCTGCTTAAACACAGCTAATGGAATCAAATTGATGCTTGCTCCAAAATCGTGGAGTGCCTTCGCGAACTTGACATCACCAATAGAACATGGAATGGTGAAGGAACCTAGATCCTTGTTTTTCTGGGCAAGGATCTGTGATGCTATGGCACTACAATGATGCAAGTTACCCACTGGCTCATAGCCCACGGACCTTTTCTTGGTAACAAGGTCCTTCATAAATTTGGCATATACAGGCATATGCTCCAATTCCTCAACCAATGGTATGTTCACAGATAATTGTTTAAGCATAGACAAAAAATTTTGAAACTTACCATCTTCCGCCTTCTTCTTCATTCTTTAAGGGAACGATGGCGGTGGTCGTGGGATAGCCTTATAGAGTTGTATGGCCCCTTGTTTCTTACCCTTTTCAGCTTCAGACTCCTTTTCACCAACTGGAGCCTCAGTCAACTCAGCCTCTTCCTTAAGCTCTTGCTCAAAAAACTCATCATCATCATCGATCACGATATCTTTCTTTCTTTGAATTTCAACTACAACCAGTAGAGGGGATCAACAATGGTCTTTTCACTCTTAGTCATCATAACCATATAGTGACTATCATTCTTTGGATTTTGCATTGTGTTACTAGGTAGTGTTCCATTTTGCCTAGGGTTCAGGGACGCCGAAATTTGACCCAACTACTGCTCCATTTGCTTGATAGCTGTGGCATGCGACTCAATTTTCTGACCCATGCCAGATATGTCTCCCTGAATTTCTTTTAGCTTCTCCTCAGTGGATCTAACCTTCTTAAGCATCTTAGCCATCACGCTCTTCAATTTTGATTGTCCAGCCTCTCCCTCACGTGCATTAGGAGGCACATACAATCATGTTTGGTTGTTGTGGTAACCATCGTTCCTTCTCCATTCTCCTTCTCGCTCATGACCTCGGCTCCTATATCTATGCCCATTACGATTGTAGTTTTCCAAGTATTAGTCTTGAACTTGGTTTTCGGAACCTTGGCGCCAAGTGTCCTATCCAGACCCTTGGGCGTTGGCCCGAAATCTGCCACTAGGTTGTCCAAGAAGTTTGCCTCCTCCTCAGAATCTAAATGCACCTGCCCCGGTTCCTTTCCTTGAGATCCCACTGCATTTACCTTTATGGCCCCAGCGCCCATGATATGCTTCGTGAACAGGTTTAATGATGTACACATGTGGGCCAATTCCTGATCACACTCCTCCTACTTCTTTCGTTGGTCTGCCATCATACCAACAGCATATGTACCCAAAGCTACTTTCGCTTCCCTGGTGTGCCAGGCCCTGTTAGTTTTAGTCACTTTGTCGAGAATAGTGGCAGTTTGTTCCCATGTGTGACTCATCAGTCCTCCTCCCGCCATAGTATCCGCTAAAACTTTATTGCTATTATTCAATGACCTGTAAAATATCTCCAACAAAATGTCATCAGGAATTTTCTAGTTTGGGCAATTGTTCAACTTCTTTTTAAATCTCAACCAAGTTTAATGAAGTGCCTCTATTTTCAATTGTCAAAAATTGTAGATCTCATCTTTAAGTTGTAGCATCCTGGAGGGTGGGGAAAAACCTTTCAAGGAAAGCCTGTTTGAGCTCCCTCTAATTGGTAATGGAGTCGTTGGGTGTCACGACCCGAACATAGGCCCGGATAGATATACGGGACATGGAACCCCGAGAGACTCCAAGTCGACCCATGGCATGAACATACATCTAACTCAATCAAATAAAGCGAAAGTCTTAACATAATAACATAGCGGAGCCTAATCATAACATGACATCAAAACCAGAATTCACCTCATACATGACAAGTTGATTACTACATATAGTCTGAAAGCCTTTAACATATCTTATGGGTTGATGGGACAACGCCCCCAACTAATCGAATAAGTCTGAAAACTGAAAATACAAGATAACTGATAATGAGTAGTCCTCGAGAGATGAGGACTTACCACTGAAGTTGAATGCTAACTCCGGAGAACTGGCAGGTGATGGGGCTGAGTCTGAAGATCGGAGCCTGAATCATGAAACGATACAGCATAGAGTATGTGGTCAGTACGTGGAATGACCAAGTATGCAAGGTAAAAAAAAAGGACATTTAAAATACATAAAAGTTCATAAGAGTAGGACAACATGATCGTAGCATAGATATCATGATGCAAACATAAGGCTCAAGGTTTTCAAAACATTCATAATTCATTCATAATCATAATCATAAGAGAAAATCTTTATGAAACATGACTTGAGCCAAAGTATATAATCATAATCATGCATAAATCATGAGGAACAGTGGGAGATTCTTATAATCGATATACCCCATATGAGCACACATGGAGCCCGACCTGTAGATCCCTAGTCCCGAGGTCGTTCATACCTTGCCAAGGGTAGAACCATGAATGAGGTGTGATATCACAAGTGAGGGCCCATTTGGGCAAAGGGGACAGTAACATGGAGGTCCTATCGTGGCTATGTTGGCGCGTAGGTTTGAGACTCAAGGCATGCTTGGACCCCGGGTCTTCACAGTGTTAAATACTACTCCTAAAACATATATAGTTCTCATAGGATAATATACATGAGATTCATAGGCTAGTTAAAATCGTGATAATTAAAAGCATGCTTGAAATACGAGAACTAGCCATGAAAGTAAGGCCTGTGAGTTGGCCATGATCAAAAATTATAAATCATGAGGTCCATGTATACTTGTAAAACATGTTTATACTTAATATCCATAAGTTAATGATGAGCATTTGAGAGAAATCATATCATAAGTCATAAATCATAATGGGTTAATGAACATCAAAATTGAAGTAGAATCATAACTTGATATATCACGAAACATACATGATTGGGCATAGTTTTGTAGAAAATTTAAATCTAAATATTTATAAAATATGTCCATGATTCGTAAAACATGAAATTATACATGAGGGGAATTAACCCATAGATAGATTATAAGGACTTCCTAAGAATTAGGATAAAACCCCATAGAATTATCAAAAGAATTTCATGAATTAGAGAGAAATTGGACATGAGTGTAGACAAATTCACCTATTATAACCTTACATACCCGAGAGAATTAGATTCTACCACTCCCTTGATTGCCCATTGAAGAATTGATGAAAACTTGAAAGAATTTTGAGCTTGATCACCTCTCTAGACTTCTACACTTGCATGCATGAGTAGGAATAGCTTAGAATGAACTTACCCCTCTTAAACTAACTATTCTTAGCTTAAAATGACGTAGTTTAGGACCTAGGGATTAGGAATGAAAAAAATACCCTGATGAATTTTCAGGAAAAACTGCTCTGTCAGTGACCATGGGTGCCACAACGGACCGTTACTGACTCCAATGGTCCATTACATCCCTCGTTGATACACCTCTAAATCGGGTCTCAGAATCCCTAGCACGACTGGACAGAACGAGTCACTACAAGCTCAACGACGTATTGCTTCCATTCATTGTCACCACTGCCTTAACCTGGAATTCTTCCCAACGGGCACTTATAACGACACGTTGCTGCCAACAACAAGTCGTTACATGATCCGTTACTTTCTCCCTAAACTTGAACAACCTCACAATGGCTCCCATCCAACTACCCTTAAATCTAGCAACGGGTCGTTCCTAGACCCGTTACCTACAACTCCAGTCCTGCAGCACCTCACCATGGACACATTCAATGGGTCGTTGGTCCCACTAACGACCCGTAAAATGACCTATTTTGAAAAGACTTTTCAGATTTCTACTACTTTTCATTTTAAATTTTCGGGTCTAGTCTTAAGCACTTCCTGGGTATTACATTAGGCAACTTCGATAATCATAAAGTGGCCTCCCCAGACAGAGATAAGAGGAAATAACTCGGCCTTATTGCATCCTGACTAACACCAACAACCTATACGCCTTGCATATTCCAATAAAGTTCATCAAGTGCAGGTTGGCATCATCTGCTGCATGAAAACTAAACACCCATTTCATATTTAGCAACTATATTAAGGTGCTGGGGATGTCAAACTTTTTCCCAACAGGCAAAGCTGGTGGTACGATAGCTCCAGTTGACCCAACTTTATCAATATCCGGGTCATCCTCATCAAAGAAATGAGGGGCATATCTCTGGCCTCTATTGCCCTTCCATGGAGTCCAGCATTTACGACCTCATCCCAAGAATCCTCGACTTCCTGAAGTGTAGCTTGCCGAGCTAGCTCGGCTTTCCTAGCTTCTTCAGCAAGATGGGCCTCTCTCTACTCTTGGTTTTCCATTCTTCGCAGTGTTCTTTCTAATCCAAGATCCAAAGGAATTAGGAGGTTTCCACTCCGTCGATACTTGGCATTCACCAAGAGACACCCTGTAGGTGTCAAAAACAAAAAGATAACATAAATGAGGAAATAACAATTAAAAGATAAATACAAGCAATTAATCCAATCATAAGTCGTATTCTCCAGCAACAGCGCCACTTTTTGATAATGCTCAAACTCACACTCCTGAAAAAGTATGAAATGCAGGTTGTCAATAAAGAACCCAACAAAGGTTGGGGTCGATCTCGCAAGGAATATGGTAAGAACTAGACTAATGTAGTTATTTAAGCATTTAGGTATGTCATCTCCAAATTGGGGGAAATTATATAAAACAATTGTAAACAAGATGAAAAATCAGTTGTTCTTTATCAAGATTTGCAATTTACTAGGGTAAGTGTTCCCCATGGGTTCATAACTACTTCAGGTTTACACTTGTGATTTATCCCAATGCTTACTAATAGAATTGACAACTAGAGTTCATCCAAACGACTGGTTTGTCCTTGTTGTATGACTATACTCAATCACCGGGTTAGGTCTCATGAATGATTTCAATTTAACCGTTATCAATTTGTTCAAAATTAACTATCATGTGACCGCAGCTTAAGTTATACAAGGATCATAAATATCAAGGTTTTGTTGTAATTCTCTTTTTCTAATCTCCACTTCTCTAGGTTCAAGCAAGTAAGGAGTTTAGGCACCTCCTAATGTTGCTCTTCGTTAAGAAATATTAAAGATGAAGAGAATACAATACAAGCATTTAGCATTGGTTTCGAATCACTTTGTGTAACCCTAGTTTGTTGATCCACCATCGTTCCCATAACCCTAGTTGTGGAGGTTTTAGCCTCTCATGATTGTAAGATTATGATTAGTATTCATTGACGAATACATAATTAAATACTTACAATGATGATTGAAAGAAAACTTGCTTTGAATATTGCAAGAAATGATGATGAACAAATTTAAGAACAATTGAGAAAATCCAAGTTAAGGTCTCAAGAATTACTCTCCAATATTGTCAAAAACTGCTTACAAACTGATAATGAATGTACTATGAACGTCCTCCTTCTAAAAGAAACCTAAAAAGCATTTATACAAATAATAAAATTATTTTCCTAAGTTAATAGCGAAATATCCAAATCTGGCACCGGCACCTCATAACACTCATAATAGGATAGTACGGGTCGTTCCTTGTCTTGTACATCCCTTCGCTTCTGCAGAATTTGCTAAGTGTTGGCCTTTGGTATGACTCGTAACATGATCCTACGAGTCGTAAAATCAAGTCATTGTTTGATACTGAGAACTCTGGCATCTTCTGAAGATTTCTACGAGTGTCTTCGTATGCCTCGTACCTTGCCCCTATGACTTGTAACAGCTTGTCGTAACATGAGATCTACCAAGTCAAAAATCTCTGAAGTTTTCCATGGCTCCTGATACAAGCCCTAGATAGATATTACGATCCGTAATTGCTATCCATACCATGAGACTTCAACTACGAAAATTTCTCAGAAGTTTTCTACAACTCAAGTTACGGCTCGTACTGAGATTCATACTTTTCTTTCCATTGTACAAATCTTCTGGACTTCTCTATGAGTCTCATTATGACTTGTACAATCTTGGTACGGATCGTACTAAGACCCATACTTGGCTCAAAATCTACAACTTTATGCATATTTTGCACATTTTCACTTCAACGCCCATTTTCCCTGAAAACAAAGTAAAAGAGCATCATATCTATGTAAACACACCTAATTCCATGCTATTTTCCCAGTTTTAAGGGTCGGAAGTGTTGTAATGTCACATCACATAAAAGTACCAAGAGCCATATGCCTCACTCAACATCTGCTCTCTCAAGTCATCCATAGCTGGAACACACAATTGGCCCTAATATCAAAGTACACCATCTCCCTCTTCGGAGAAAACCTCAGCCTTCTGATTTTGGTCAGCTTCCTTTAGCTTCACTAGGATAGGATATCCTTATCTTGCCTAGATTTAACTTCCTTCACCTAGGAAGATTTCGACCACTCTGAATAATCATACCACCATCCACTGAATCTATAAGGCGAACACCCAAATAAGCAAGCCTATGGACATCCTTCACCAACTCTTTCCTTCTGTCCTCCACATGAGACACACTCTCCATGGGTAGCCTACTAAGAGCATCCGCCACTACATTGTCCTTTCCCAGATTATAAAGCACACTCATGTCATAGTCCTTAAGAAGCTCTAGCCATCTCCTTTGCCGCAAGTTTAGGTCCTTTTGAATGAACACATATTGAAGGCTCTTATGGTCCATGAATACATCCACATGCACCCTATACAAATAATGTCTCCAAATCTTCAAAGCAAATACCACGGCTGCCAACTGTAAGTCATGTGTCAGGTAATTCTTCTCATGAGTCTTAAGTTTTATAGAGGCATATGCAATGACCTTAACATGCTGAATTAATACACCACCGAGACCAACCATAGAGGCATCACAATTCACAAAGAAACCATTCATGCCCTCCAGTAGGGTCAATATTGGGGCTGAAGTGAGTCGAGCCTTTAACTCTTGAAGACTCTTCTCACAAGCATCCGACCACTGAAATTTGACCTTTTTCTAGGTCAACTTAGTCAATGGTGCTGGAATGGATGAAAATTCCTCTACTAACCTCCTGTAGTTGCCAGCTAAACCCAAAAGCTCCTAATATCCGCAGGACTGACAGGTCTAGGCCAATTCTTCACCATTTTTATCTTTTGAGAGTCCACCTACACCCCCTTACTAGACACCACATGACCAAGAATACTACTGAGTTCTACCAAAACTCACACTCGCTAAATTTAGTAAGCAGCTGGCGATCTTTGAGAGTCTGCACTACAATCCTCAAATGAGTGGCATGCTCCTCCTCGCTCCCAGAGTATATGAGAATATCATTATGAAGACAATCATGAACATATCCAAATACTACTTGAACACCCTGTTCATCAAGCCTATAAAAGTTGTAGGAGCATTAGCTAGTCTAAAAGACATAACCACAAACTCATAGTAACCATATGGAGTCCTGAAGGTTGTCTTCAGAATATCACTCTCCCTAACTCTGAGCTGATGATATCCAGATCTGAGGTCTATCTTTAAAAAGTACTTAGCATCCTAAATATGGTCAAATAGGTCATCATTCCTGGGGAGGGGATACTTATTCTTGATTGTGAACTTGTTCAACTACCGATAATCAATGCACATTCTAAGGGAAGCATCTTTCTTCCGGAGAAAGAGAACTGGAGCACCCAAGGGGGATTTACTAGGCCCGATGAAACCCTTATCTAGGAGATCGTTAAACTTCTCTATCAACTCCTTTAGCTCAGCTAAAGCCATTCTATTAGAAGGAATGGATATAGGCTGCGTATCAGGGAGAAGGTCAATACCAAAGTCAATCTCCCACTCGAAAGGAACTGCTGGTAGATCATTTGGAAACACCTCAGGATACTCACATACAATAGGGACAGACTGAAGAGTCAGGGTCTCGGATGTAGAATCCTTGACCTGAACTAGATAATACACATAGCCCTTAGAGATCATTTTCCTGGCCTTAATATAAGAAACAAAGAGACCTACATGCACAGTTGAACTACCCTTCCATTCTAGGATTGGCTCACCCGAAAAAAGAAACTCTATAGTACGGGTTCTACAATTGACTGAAGCATAACATGCATGTAACCAATCCATACTAAAAATAACATCGAAATCAGTCATATCTAACTCCACTAGGTCAGCTCAGCTAACTTTTTGAAGAATCACGACAGGGCAATTTCTGTACACCCATCGAGCTAATACTGACTTATCAATAGGAGTAGAGATTGAGAAGGGTTCTGATAAGATTTTGGAACTGACTCTGAAACTAACAACAACATAAGGAGTCACAAAAGATAAGGTAGCCCCTAGATCTAACAGTGTATACACATCAAGAGAGAATACTCATAATATACCAGTGACCACATCGGGAGAAACCTCCTACTTCTGACGAGATTAAAGTGCATAAAACCTGTTCTAGCTACCCACCACCTGCACTAAAAGAGGCACCCTGCTGAGATGGGTGAGCTACTAGAGTTGCTAAACTAGTATCTAGGGAACAACCTCCACTATTGCCCTACCTAGCCAAAGTACAATCCCTACGCATATGCCCGGGCTTCCCACACTTGAAGCAAACATCTGAACCAACCAAGCACTCGCCAGGGTGCTTCCTGCCACACCTCCGACAAGCTGGATAAGTATGCTCTCCTGACATCCTCCTCTAACTGCTAGATCCTGACGCTCTGCCTCTCTGATCTTCTCGAGGCCTGGATAGAACACTGGCTGATGATGGAGCAGAGACTAATGACCCAGGTGGAACTAATGTCGATGTCCACCACTGGACCTCTGCTGAAAGTGCCTATGACTCCCTGTCCTAGCCCTCTTGGCCTCTCTCTCCTTCTCTTTCATCTACTCCACATCTATCTACTATGCATAATGACAAATCGGGATAAATCTATGTCATTGGTCAACATGGCGGTCCTGCACTCCTTGACCAAGGAATCTACCAATCCATTTGCAAACTTGGTCACACGAGCCCTAGGATCAGCAACCGTCTCCGGTGCATATTTGGACAACCAAGTAAACTCCATAGCATACTCTTGGACAGTCCTGTTGTTCTGCTTCAATGACGAACTCCATTGCGTTTGCCTCCCTCAACTCCATAGGGAAGAACCAGTCCAAGAAAGCAATCACAAACTTATCCCTACCCAGGAGAACTACTCCAACTCCACTACTATTCTTTCACTGATGGAACCATAAGTGAGAAACCCTCTTCAGCTGATAGGAGACTAAGTCTACACTCTCCTCTCCTGTCACCCTTATAATTTTGGTGATCTTCTGCACCTCCTCAAGTAAATCATGCGGGTCCTCATCCATCTTCAGCCCAAAAAACTCAGGTGGGTTCATCCTGAGAGAGTCTCGCACTCTCACTGTTACTGTGTTCTGATTCTCAGGAACATGGACCACCGCCTGCTGGTTGACCTAAGCGGTCATGGCCTGTGCCAACATCTAAAATGTTGCCCTGAACTCGGCATGAGTAACCTACTCGAGCAAAGGATCTGCTGATACTAGTGGGGCTTGCTAATGCCCATCTCCATTGCTATTACCATGGCCATTTCTTATACCATTAACTCGGTGTGGAGGCATATTTCTGCAAACGCATATAGCACGTGATAAACGAATAGAGAGGTATTTCATCACACGACATAGATCATGATAGAGGGAAAATTTCTTTAAATGTCTCGTAGCCCTATCCCCATATGTGTGGCGCGCTTCACACTCATAGAAAAGACTCTACTTAACGCTTCTTTCAAACACCCTAGGACACACCTAAACCTCTTCTCTGATACCAAGTTTTTCATGACCCCAGCTAGGATCCCAAATCGAGACAGGGAGCTTGAAACCGCGAGTGGCTTCAAGCTAACCCATGGTACATTCATAGAATGACTTTAAAGCATAATCAAGCGGAAAATAACATGAACATAAATAAGCAGAAGATTGAATATCATAAAGTGTATATCAAACAATAACATCACAACACTAAGTCTCAAAGTTGAACATACTAGTCTATGTCTGAAAAGCCTCTACTATCTGATGAGATGCTGGGACAAACCCCTAGCTAACTCCAAGTATAAAACTAAACTGACATAACAAGTCTAAATAGATAGATTTCCTCGGATGATGAGGACTCACCTAAAGCAGGGGCTGAACTGAGCTAATATAGGGAAAGCAATCGGCGAGACTGAGCTGGATCACTTGAACCTATATCATGAGATGATATAACATAGAGTATGCGGTCAGTACTTAGAATGTATTGAGCATGTAAGCTAAGTAAAACATTCTTAGAAAAAATATTAGTTGAAACCATGCATATAAATCAAGGAGATCGTGAGAATAAGGACTACATGCTAAAAACCATATCTGAGATATATATAATCATAAGCTGGTAATCATAGCTGAACATAATGACCCAAGATTTAAAATTAGAAATTATATGACTTTTCATATCTGAATTCATTAGTAAAAGCTCATAAAGTCATCATTGGGTCAAATATGTTGTAAAACACAATATCATAAGTCATAAACATAAGCATCTAAAATCATGAGGAACAATGGGAGACTCGTGATAACCAACAACCACCATGTATGAGCGCATGATGATTCCACGTCTTGCTCACGTAGAGGAGAGCCTATCCTAATCCTTGCCAAGACAAAGGACGAATAAGGTGTTATGTCACGCAGTGCCCTCGAGCGGGGGAAGCACTCTCTTGAGAGGTCCCAAATATATATACCTATGTTGGTGTGTATTTTATGAGATCGGGGAACCTCAGAACCCTAAGACTACTTTGTGTTAGATGATACTTCTAAAACATGCATAGTGCTCATACAATCATATTCTCAAAATGTAGATTGAATGTGAACATTGGGAGTCTTGACTCCATATCATATTATAAGCTACATTGGGAGTCTTCACTCCAAATCATATCATAAACTGATCTGATTAGCCTTGGCTAAATCATAATAAACATTCTTAACTTGCATGGGCTTGCCCAAATCATAAAATCATGCATACTTGAAATAGACTTCATAAGTCGATCGAATCATAAGTTGAGAGTTCATAAACATTCATGCATACTATATAACTCATCATACTTGAAATCATGGATCATAAGCTTGAATTTTCATAAAACTTGCATAATAGGGCATAATCTCTAATAACTTAAAATCATGAATTTATAATCAAACTGAGTGCAAAATCTGCCATTAACTTAAAACATACATTAGAACATTAGGGGATTACACCCATAAACATAACATTGATAGTTTCATAGAATTGGGTTTAAAACGTCGGAATCAATACACTTGATTAGAAACTTGAATTCCTGAATTAGAGAAGAAGTTTGGGCATGAGGGTGGAAGGAATCCCTCATTCATCACCCTACATACCTGGGAAATCTAATTTCCAAACTAGTCTTGAAAGCCCAAGAGAATTGTGGAAGAATTTAAGGAGAATTCTATATTGATCTTGGAAGAGAATTTCAATATAATGCATGCATGAGAGCCTAATGACTTAGTTTAGGCTAACCCTCTTAAAATACTCCATTCAGGGCTTAACATGACGTCATTAAAGAATTAAGAGCTTGGAGAATTACAAAAATACCTTTAAAGAACCGACTGGAAAATGGCACTGCCGAAGCTAATGAGTCATTACTTAATGGCTCATCCTGACCTTCTGTCATTACTGGATAGAATCCCGACTTTCTTATCTAGACTTGACACCTCCACCTAACGACTCGTCGTCACAACTAATGTGTCACTTAAGACTCGTCCTGACCCTTTGAAACTCAAGGTTTTCAAGTATTCCTCCCAACAAATGGGACAACTAACGAGTCATTAGGAGACGCCACGACTCATTCCTCCACTCGTTGGGTCTGCTGGATTTCGACACTTTCTCCTTCACTACACACTTAGCGGTCAAGTTAATACTCGTGGGGAGTCTTAAAGATTCGTCTCCTCACCCATCATAAATCTCGGGAAGAAATAGTTTACCAACCCATGAACACTTAACGGGTCACTAAACGACTCTTCGGGTCACATGGCAAGTCACTCAATGACTCGTTCTGTGACCTAGTGTAAATTTTTCCTATTTTCTCCAATTCAACCCGCAGGTCTGATCTTAGGGACTTTTAGGGTATTACACCCATATTCTAGTGTTGTCAGGAGCTTGATGTCTACTATGATGTGTACTCACCCAGATATTTGTTATGATGTGGGTCTGGTTAGCAGGTATCAATTCAATCCGGAAAGAGATCACTTGAAAGAAGTGAAGAGGATTTTCAAACACCTGAAAGGAACTACAAATTATTCACTATGCTATAGTGGATCTGATTTACTCATAAGAGGTTATACAGATGTTGATTAGGCTGGAGACTAGAATGATAGAAAATCGATCTCCGGCTATGCTTTCTTACTTAATGGTGGTGTTATTTCATGGAAAAGTAAGAAACAAACTTGCACATCCCTTTCAACTATGGAAGTTGAATTTGTGGCTTGTGCATCTATAGTACAAGAGGTTGTTTGGTTAAAGAGATTCTTTGAGCATTTAAATATTGCAATGAATTCTCAAGGTCCCATGAGTTTATATTATGACAATCAAGCGACTATCGCATACACGAAGGATCCTAAGTATCTCAGTAAGACAAAACACATTGAAATAAAGTATAACTTTGTAAAAGACATAGTAGTAAGTGGAGAAATAAATTTACAATACTTTCCTACGGAAGAAATGATAGCTGATCCTTTTACAAAAGTAATATCTAGAGACTTATTTGAGAAATATGTTATGTTTCTAGGTTTCGTAGGATATGATTATATTTTGTATTGTAAAAATGCCTTGGTTGTTATAATTTTCTCATCAATATTTGATTCTTATAATTAATATTCATATCTCATATGCATGTGATGATGTGTTTTAATTAAAAAAATGTGTCGAACAAGTCGCGAGATTGGCCCTCTCACACGAGCAATCGCGTCTTACGTCTAGAAATGTGAAGACATGAGTTCCACCACCATGTATGACTTGTTTTACAAGCTAGATGTGTGTCTTTCTAAGAAGAAGAACTTCAGGATTATTGAAAAGAGAGACTTAGATTAGACATCTAGAGTTGTCTAGATAAAGATTTGCACGGTGTTGAATAAGTGAAATGAATGAGGCACACACACAAATATAAGGTGAGGACACTGTAGCATGTGTTTCATACCACGCGTGCTAAGCGACTAATTGGTTAATGGAAGAATAAATCCCTTCTTCTTCATTGTGTGAGACCCCAAAGAGTTGAATTAACTTTTTATTGGAATACCCCTCGAACTTTGACTGTTTCTTGAAGTTTCAATCAGTGTTGCTACTTTACCATGTCAATAATAGCCATGAGTGATTCAGTAATGCAGTGCATGTGTTACACCCCGTAAATTATCGACATGTAGATGGCCTATTCGCATGTTGGTTAAGAGTTTTTGAATGCCATACATTCTAGAAAAAGGCTCGGGGAATGACCGGATAAGAAATCCGTCGAACCATCACGGAAGGAGCCGGGGCAGAGCCCCTCCGCGATGGCAGCGTGCCACGGAGGGAGGGCCTCTGTGTTGGCTCCATGTCACGGAGGCCCTGTCTAGCCCCAAGTATATAAGCCCCTCCACTTCGGTTTTAAAGTTATTTTTTCATATAATTTCCAGTAAGGTCGAGGGAAAACAGAGGGAGACGAGGTTTCTTGATAATTTCCTTCCGATTACGCCGTCGAACTCCGTCCAAACTCAAATTAACTCCAGATACCGAGGTATTAAGCAGTAAGGAGCATTCCTATAGATTTAGTTTAATGAAATTCGGCCAGGCGAATCGTCGTGCTACCGAGCTAAGGTAAGTGGAATTGCTCTAAATTAGTGTCAATATACTCCTATCCCTAAAGTGAGTATTTCTCCCTTCTGGACTTCCGAGAAATAGCGAGTTTTCGACCATTTTTTGATAAGCCAAAGTTTGGGCTATATATATATTGAAAGTGATGTTTTCTTCTAGAATATTAGCGTATTTAGCTCTAATTGATATGTATATGAATGCAGTTGGGAGAAATAGCAGAAATACTGACCGAACTGCACCAGTTAGTCGGGAAATCCGAAGCGAAGGTATGTAAAGCTAATTCCTTCGGCAAGTTAGTAATCTAGTACAGTAAATAGCGTGATGTATAGAAGAAAGAACTCAGAAGTCAAGAATTGAGTCCAGTTTGAATTTAGCAAGCATGTTTTATGATAATATGATATATATTCAGAATAAAAGTAGTAAAGCAATATCAGACAGTCAGATAATATCCGAGATACAGTATAGCCAGACAGTCAGATGATACCTCAGTTACAGTATGGTCAGACAGTCAGATAATATCTCAAATACAGTATAGTTCAGTTTGAGAATCAGTATAACACAGAAAAGAGTTCAGAATGAGAAATCAGAGTACAGATAGTATTTTCAGTTTAAACATGCTTGTTATATGTGATTATTGTTTGTTGAGACCTGTTTGTGTTATGAGGGCACCCTTTGAGCGTCCTCGCCGCCCCTGGGTTGGTAACTATGTCGACCCACCGTGAGGATGGGGATACGCCAGTCCAAGGAGTGGTATGCCGTCCGCATTAGGAAGAAGATGGGATGGAGCATTCCCCATATCAGGCTGATCAGCATAGCAGTATAGCTTACCCTGTTGTGCGCTTGCGCCCAGGAGGCAGATTACAGGTACAGATACAGCTACAGATTACAGTTTATAGTACAGGAGTCCTCCAAGCTCAAACACAGTTATTTATATCAAAAGCCATATCCCGAGCTGGAGACCCAGGGGGCCGGTAGAGGTGCTCATAGTTAGTAGACGAGTCGAGTGTTTATTTTTGGATGGTTTTGACCCGGGTAGGGGTATATAGATTGTGTGTTGGTTGGCACCTTCAGGCTTATGGGGGCTAGTATAGGTTCTTATGTGTTATATATATATGTATATACATGATATCTATTTGTTGATAGACAGCAGGTTGCCATGACGATAGGTATGATTCTACCTTACCTTCAGTACAGGTAAGCCTATTCCAGATCCTGCTTGTTCAGACAGTTTTAGATACTTCCTACTATTCAGAATTTACTAGCATCGTTGTTTATATTCAGTTATATTTAGTTTGCTTTGCATACTTAGTACTAGTGGTACTGACGCCCATTTGAGGCACTGCATTACTTGCCTGCAGGTACCTATAAACGAGGAGCCGATCCCTCATGATCCTAGCCAGCGCAGACTCATCAGCTCCTGTCATCCGGAGCTTGATATTCAAAGGTGTATTTCATTTTCTTTTGTGGTATAGTATGGGTAGGTCGGGGCCCTATCCCGACCGTCTTATCAGTATTCTTAGAGGCTTGCAGATGGTGTATATATCTCCTTGTGGTTAGTTGTGCCGGTCGTGTGGGGCGGTGCGTATGTTTAGCTATTTAGTATGGTTGTTTATGTTGGCCGTGTGGGGCTATATCTAGTTAGTAGTGGTGACCTTGCTGGTCAAGTAGATGTTCAGCATTTGTTATATTGAGTTAGAGATAACTAGACAGTATGGTGGCCTTGTCGGCCCGCATAGGTTACCCTATATTAATATGATTCTTGTTAGCTGATATTACAGTACAAGTGGCTATAGGCCCAGTCGGCCGGAGGCTGTATTTATAGTCGTTATATAGCCCGTTGATTTCATGAATCTGAGTTAGAGCCAGCCAAGCACCAGATGTGCTTAGGCTTAGTAGTCTAGCAGTTCAGGTCCTAATAAGGCACCAGGTGCCAGTCATACCCCCCAAGGCGGGGCGTGACAAACTTGGTATCAGAGCAGGTCGCGTCCTAGGGAGTCTGCATGCTGTGCTAAGTAGAGTCTTGTCTATGGATTTGTTGTGCACCACATACTATAGGCAGGAGGCTGCAAGGCATAATATAATGGTTACTCTTTCTTCATATTCCGTCGTGCCATAGAACAGTACAGTATAGGGTCAAGTTCTTAAAACTTATCATATTCTTTGTCTACAGATAATAAAATGGCAAACCAGCGACACCCTGCCACAGGTAGAAGGTTGGATACCGCAGCAGGAGATGGCACTAGCAGGATGCCTCGGCTTCATTTAGAATCAGCCCGATCTGAGGGTGATATAGAGGCATCATCACAGCCTTCTCAGCAGTCCCCATCTCACCAGGAGCCATTCGGAACGACACCGCCTCTGACAGCTCCTGTACTTACACCATCCGACCAGGAAGTTCGCAGTACAGTTGTTATGTTGGCACAAATGATGGCCACTTAGCGCCAGTTAGTGCCACCTGTAACAGCAGAGCCATCAGGTGGATCTGGTTGTTCAAGGTTCAGGGAATTTTTTGCATTGGGTCCCCCACAGTTCATAGGGTCAGATCAAGCAGAGGACCCCTACGATTTCCTAGATCAGATGCAGAGGATCTTCCGGGTCATGCATGTGACACCTATAGAATCAGTTGAGTTAGCAGTATTTCGGTTGTGAGACATAGTTGTATTATGGTACGAGAGCTGGGAAAGGTCTCGAGGGAGAGATGTTGCCCCTCCGACCCGGTCCAGCTTCTCGGAGGCTTCTTGGACCGTTATTTTCCACGAGAGATCCCGCAGGCCTGAATGGATCAGTTTTTGCATTTGGAGCAGGGGGCGAGAAGTGTACGAGAATATGCCCTACAGTTTGACTCCCTAACCCGCTATGCTCCAGCTTTTATGGACACTATGCCATCCAGAGTCCACCGGTTCATTATGGGTCTGAACCCAGAATACATTGAGGCATGCATGAAAGCTACATTACGGGAAGATATGGACATTGCCCGGGTGCAATCCTTTGCCCAGACTATTGAGGGCTTTAGACAGCAGCAACAGGACAGTAGACAGACAAATCAGGAGCAGTGCCGTAGGGATAGATCAGATGAATTACAAAGGGAGATTCAGAGAGGAACCAGGCCCCGGTTGTCAGACAGGCCCCCTAGACCCCCACCTCCACCACAACAACAGAGGGGTAGATTTATTCGTCGAGGGCAGTCAGAGTCTGGTGGAAGTTCTCGAACGGTGGGTTCACCTCAGTAGAGGAGGGTAGAGCAGAGCAGATACACACCCCCACCCTGCCCTATTTGCAGCCGACCTCACATCGGAGCTTGTAGATATGGCTCTTCAGGATGTTATATATGCGGGTAGGAGGGGCACCTGATAAGAGATTGTCTGTCCAGGGGGCAAGGTAGCCGAGATAGCCAAGACAGGGGATCCACAGGGCCATGAGTTCCAGTAGCCTCGATAGGGCGTAGGCCCTCAGGTTCAGTAGGTAGAGGCCGAGGTAGATTAGGAGCCTCTAGCTTAGGCACGGGCTCAAGCCGTACCTATGCATTACTAGGGAGACAGGACTCAGAGGCGTCTCCAAATGTGGTAACAGGTATGATGACTATTTGCTCATACCCTGCTTATGTACTGATTGATCCAGGGTCCACTTTGTCCTATGTTAACCCATTTGTGGCTCGAAAGTTCAGTGTTGCACCAGAATTATTACAGCAGCCCTTTTCAGTAGCTACACCCGTCGGTGACTCCATTATAGCAAGTAGAATTTATTGAGGGTGTACAATAGAGGTTGCTGATCGTCAGACTACAGTAGATCTGGTAGAATTAGAGATGATTGATTTTGATGCCATTATGGGTATGGATTGGTTGGTGCCATGCTATGCTAACGTAGAATGTTGGACCAAGACGGTCCGATTCCACTTTCCAGGGGAGGCAGTGCGAGAGTGGAAGGGAAGCACAGCTACGCCAAAAGGTAGGTTTATTTCCTACCTTCAGGCGAGGAAATTGATAGCGAAGGGATGTATTTACCACCTAGTCATGGTTCAGGATGTACAGGTAGAGTCTCCGACACTCCAGTCTATTCCACTGGTGAATGAATTCTCTGATGTATTTCCAGATGAGTTACCTGGTATTCCCCCAGAAAGGGAAATAGATTTTGCAATCGACTTACTACCAGGCACTCAGCCTATATCAATTCCTCCGTATCGTATGGCTCCTGATGAACTCAGAGAATTAAAGGAGCAGCTGAAGGACCTGCTTGATAAGGGTTTTATCAGGCCGAGTACTTCACCGTGGGGTGCGCCAGTTCTATTTGTGAGAAAGAAGGATGGCTCACTCCGCATGTGGATAGATTACCGGCAGCTGAATAAAGTTACAGTAAAGAATAAGTATCCGCTTCCTAGAATAGATGATTTGTTTGATCAGCTACAAGGGGCCAGATATTTCTCCAAGATTGAATTACGGTCCGGATATCATCAGGTTCGAGTTCGTTGAAGAGACATTCCTAAAATGGCTTTTAGGACCCGATATGGCCACTTTGAATTCTTAGTTATGTCCTTTGGGTTGACGAATGCCCTAGCAGTATTTATGGACCTGATGAACAGCACCTTCAGACCATACCTGGACCTGTTCGTGATAGTATTTATCGAAAATATTCTGGTGTATTCTCGCTCAGAGGCAGACCATTAAGCCCATTTACGGACAGTGCTCCAGATTCTCAGGGACCGTCAGTTGTATGCTAAATTCTCCAAATGTGAATTCTGGCGGAACTCAGTAGCTTTCTTGGGGCATATTGTGTCGGATGCTGGTATACAGGTTGACACGCAGAAAATAGAAGCAGTCAAAACATGGCCTAGACCTACCACTCCGACCGAAGTCTGCAGTTTTTTGGGATTAGCGGGATACTATAGTAGATTTGTTGAGGGATTCTCCACTATGGTGGCACCTCTGACTAAGCTGACGTAGAAAGTAGTAAAGTTTCAGTGGACGGAGGCATGTGTGCAGGGTTTCCAAGAATTAAAGGACAGATTAACCTCTGCTCCAGTGTTAGCATTACCGGAAGGTACAAAGGGTTATTCAGTGTATTGTGATGCATCAGGTATTGGGTTGGGTTGTGTGTTGATGCAGCATGGTAAAGTGATTGCGTATGCTTCCAGACAGCTGAGGAAACATGAAAAGAATTATCCTACCCACGACCTGGAATTAGCAGCAGTGATCCACGCCTTAAAGATATGGAGACATTACTTGTATGGCGTCCATGTGGATATTTTCACAGATCATAAGAGCCTACAGTATATCTTCACTCAGAGGGAGTTGAATTTGCGACAGCGTCGTTGGTTGGAGTTATTGAAAGATTATGACGTGGACATTCTGTATCATCCGGGAAAAGCCAACGTAGTAGCAGATGCTCTTAGCCGTAAATCAATGGGAAGTTTGGCGCATTTGTAGCCCGAGCAGCGGGAGTTGGTTAGAGAAATACATCAATTAGCTAGCCTAGTTGTTCGTGTAGCAGAAATAGAGGACAACAGAGCGGTAATTCAGAACACCGCTGTGTCGTCATTAGTTATGGAGGTAAAGGAACGTCAATATGAAGATCCTGACCTGGTCCAGCTTAAGGACAGAATTCAGCAAGGGAAAGCGCCAAGTTTTCAGATAACTGAAAATGAAGTGCTGTGATGTAAGGGCAGCCTCTGTGTTCCAGATGTTTCAGGGCTCCGCCAGCAGATTATGAATGAGGTACATTGCGCCCGCTACTCTCTCCACCCAGGCATGACGAAAATGTACCACGATATCAAGGAGATCTACTGGTGGCCAAGTATGAATAGGAAAATAGCAGAATTTGTAGCCCAATGTCCTAACTGCCAACAGGTAAAAGCGGAACACCAGAAACCAGGCGGATTGACTCAGGACATAGTTGTGCCTCTCTGGAAATGGGAAGCAGTGAACATGGAATTTGTAGCAAGATTACCCCATAACAGACATAGACATGACTCCATTTGGGTAATAGTTGATAGACTGACAAAATCAGCCCACTTCCTGCCAGTAAAAGCTACTTTCTCTAACGAGGATTACGCTGAATTGTATATCAGAGAAATAGTTAGATTACACGGTGTTCCAGTATCTATTATCTCTTACAAAGGAGCACAATTTACAGCTACATTTTGGCAGTCATTTCAGAGAGGTATGGGAACGCAAATTTATTTGAGCACAGCATTTCACCCTCAGCGAGATGGACAGGTTGAACACACTATTCAGACGCTCGAGGATATGCTACGGGCGTGTGTGCTAGATTTTGGAGGTAGTTGGGACGAGCATTTGCCACTGATTGAGTTTGCTTATAACAATAGCTATTACTCAGTTATCCAGATGGCACCCTTTGAGGCATTGTATGGGCAAAAATGAAAATCGCCAGTCGGCTGGTTTGAAGTGGGAGAGTCGGCGTTGATTGGGCCAGATATTATTCATCAGTCAAAGGAGAAGGTAAATCTTATCAGAGAACGCCTACTGACTGCACAGAGCCACCAGAAATCGTATGCCGATGTGCGACGCAGACACCTGGAGTTTGATGTGAATGACTGGGTATTTCTGAAAGTATCTCCAATGAAAGGGGTGATGAGATTCGGTAAGAAAGGTAAGCTCAGCCCGAGGTTCGTTGGGCCTTGTCAGATTCATCGAAGAATAGGCCAAGTGGCATACAAATTGAAATTGCCTCCAGAATTAGAATCCGTTCATCCAGTTTTCCACGTATCTATGCTAAGGAAATGCATAGGAGACCCTCACAGAGTTGTCCCAGTCCAGGATATCCAGGTTACGGAAGAACTGGCCTATGAAGAGGTTCCAGTAGCTATCTTAGACAGACAGATTCGTAGATTGAGAACTAAAGATATTGCATATGTCAAGGTACTGTGGCATAATAGGGACCAAGAAAAGATGACCTGGGAAGCAGAGGAAGATATGAAAACCAGATATCCTCATTTTTTCAAAGCCTAGTCAGATAACAAGTATGTTAGTGTTGTTATTGTATATAGTGCCTTGTAGTATATGTATAAATGAGATAGTCGACTCTAGTCTTTTATGAGATGGATACTATAGTATTGTGTGGGGTACCTGTATTGGACTTTTCTACATTTCAGGTTCTTGAGATAGTCCACATTACAGGGGAAACTCTGCCAAAATTTTTCTAGAAATTACTTGAGTAAGTCGAGAATTATTATAAATGGAAGTTCACATTCGAGGACGAATGTTTTTAAGGGGGGGAGAATGTTACACAACGTAAATTCTCGACATGTAGATGGCCTATTCGCATGTTGGTTAAGAGTTTTTGAATGACATATATGCTAGAAAAAGGCCCGGGGAAAGACCGGATAAGAAATCCGTCGAACCATTGCGGAAGGAGCCGGGGTAGAGCCCCTCCGCGATGGCAGCGTGCCATGGAGGGAGGGCCTCCGCGTTGGCTCCATGTCTCGGAGGCCCTGTCCAGCCCCAAGTATATAATCCCCTCCACTTCAGTTTTAAAGTTATTTTTTCATATAATTTCCAGTAAGGTCGAGGGAAAACAGAGGGAGACGAGGTTTCTTAATAATTTCCTTCTGATTACGCCGTCAAACGCCGTCCAAACTCAAATCAACTCCAGATACTGAGGTATTAAGCAGTAAGGAGCATTCCTACGGATTTAGTTTCATGAAATTCGGCCGGCGAATCGTCATGCTACCGACCTAAGGTAAGTGAAATTGCTCCAAATTAGTGTCAATATACTCCTATCCCTAAAGTGAGTATTTCTCCCTTCTGGACTTCCAAGAAATAGCGAATTTTCGACCGTTTTTCTATAAGCCAAAGTTTGGGCTATATATATATTGAAAATGATGTTTTCTTCCAGAATATTAGCATATTTAGCTCTAATTAATTTGTATATGAATGCAGTTGGGAGAAATAGCAGAAATACTGACCGAACTACGCCAGTTAGTCGGGAAATCCAAAGCGAAGGTATGTAAAGCTAATTCCTTTGGCAAGTTAGTAATCTAGTACAGTAAATAGTGTGATGTATAGAAGAAAGAACTCAGAAGTCGAGAATTGAGTCCAGTTTGAATATAGCAAGCATGTTTTATGATATATATTCAGAATAAAAGTAGTAAAGCAATATCAGACAGTCAGATAATATCCCAGATACAGTATAGCCAGACAGTCAGATGATACCTCAGTTACAGTATAGTCAGACAGTCAGATAATATCTCAGATACAGTATAGTTTAGTATGAGAATCAGTATAACACAGAAAAGAGTTCAGAATGATAAATCAGAGTACAAATAGTATTTTCAGTTTAAACATGCTTGTTATATGTGATTATTGTTTGTTGAGACCTGTTTGTGTTATGAGGGCACCCTTTGAGCGTCCTCGCCGCCCCTGGGTTGGTAACTATGTTGACCCACCGTGAGGGTGGGGATACGCCAGTCCAAGGAGTGGTATGCCGTCAGCATTAGGACGAAGATGGGATGGAGCATTCCCCATATCAGGCTAATCAGCATAGCAGTATAGCTTACCCTGTTGTGCGGTTGCGCCCAGAAGGCAGATTATAGATACAGATACAGATACAGATTACAGTTTACAGTACAGGAGTTCTCCAGGCTCAGACACAGTTATTTATATCAGAAGCCATAGCCCGAGCTGGAGACCCAGGGGGCCGGTAGAGGTGCTCATAGTTAGTAGACGAGTGGAGTGATTTATTTATGGATGGTTTTGACCCGGGTAGGGGTATATAGATTGTGTGTTGGTTGGCACCTTCAGGCTTATGGGGGCTAGTATAGGTTCTTATGTGTTATATATATATATGTATATACATGATATCTATTTGTTGATAGACAGCAGGTTGCCATGACGACAGGTATGATTTTAGCTTACCTTCAGTACAGGTAAGCCTATTCTAGATCTTGCTAGTTCAGACAGTTTTAGATACTTCCTGCTATTCAGAATTTACTAGCATCGTTGTTTATATACAATTATGTTTAGTTTTCTTTGCATACTCAGTACCAGTGGTACTGACGCCTGTTTGGGACGCTGCATTGCTTGCCTGCGGGTACCTATAAACGAGGAGCCGATCTCTCATGATCCTAGCCAGCGCAGAGTCATCAGTTCCTGTCATCCGGAGCTTGATATTCAGAGGTGTATTTCATTTTCTTTTGTTGTATAGTACGGGTAGGTCGGGGACCTGTCCCGACCGTCTTATTAGTATTCTTAGAGGCTTGCAGATGGTGTATATATCTCCCTGTGGTTAGTTATGCCAGTCATGTGGGCCGTGCGTATGTTTAGCTATTTAGTATGGTTGTTTATGTTGGTCGTGTGGGGCTGTATCTAGTTAGTAGTGGTGACGGTCACGTAGATGTTCAGCATTTGTTATATTGAGTTAGAGATAACTAGACAGCATGGTGGCCTTGTCGGCCCGCATAGGTTTCCCTATATGAATATGATTCTGGGTAGCTGATATTACAGTACAGGTGTCTATAGGCCCAGTCGGCCGGAGGCTGTATTTACAGCCGTTAATTAGCCCGTTGATTCCATGAATTTGAGTTAGAGCCAGCCAAGCACCAGATGTGCTTAGGCTCAATAGTCTAGCAGTTCAGGTCCTAATAAGGCACCAGGTGCCAGTCATACCCCCCAAGGCAGGGTGTGACAGCATGACTTCGAAAGAATTTGATCTTAAACTGATAATTTCGAGTAGAAAGGACAATTAAAAATAATAATTTAACTTGTATACACATGTCGGCTATTACACTTACCATAAAGGTGTCAAGTGTTATTGTAGATATAAATTTAAACATGAACTCGAGTTCACTCCTTTAGAGGATGAGAGATTAGATAATTAAGCTACTGGAGTAGTGAATGGTGTCTAGGTATTGCAAGTAATAAGATCCTCATGTTAGTAGTGAATCCCTTTGATAAGTGATTGTATTTCTACGTGGAGCTATCGTACAACCTTAATAGGTTTGAAAATTTATAGCTCTTGAGCTCGCAGGCTGCTTGAACTATTTTCCTGTATGAATTACGTGTGTTGTCAATTTGATATTATTTTGGGTTTAGTCCATCATGAGAAAAGTGGCAAATGTTAGATTACAGGTTTTGGTTCGACCCATGTGAGTTGGCCCGACACAGTTAGGAGAAGATAGGTTACTTCACTAGTTTAAAAAAAGAGTTATAACCTCCCTTCACCTCTTTTGAGAGAACGGTACTTGGGGAGTGAGGGAGTTATTTTATTTTAATTGTGCTCTGTATAAAGAAGTAGAGGGAGCAGAACGTGGATCTTCTTCTATCACGACCTGAGCTAGGACCCCAAACTGAGACACAGGACCTAGAACCACGAATGACTCCAAGTCGACCCATGGCATGAACATAACAACAAAAGCGCATATATTAAAGTGGATTCTGATAATTGAAACATGAATAACCAGAAGTCTGACTAACATAACAATCATAAACAAAGTCAACACTTGACAAAGCTAAAAATCTACATAAAGTCTACTAAGACTTTAAACTATCTGGTGAACCAATAGAAACAACACCCCTAACTAGCTCGCTAAACTCTGAAATTGAAAATAACATAACTCAACCAACTGAAGGTCCTCGAAGGACGAGGATTCACCAACAAGATAAACTGAACTAAGCTGCGGGACTGACTAACGGTGAAGCTGAGTCTGATCCTCTGCACCTGTATCATAAAACGATATAGCATAGAGTATGTGGTCAGTACTTGCAAGTACTAAGTATGTAAGGTAAGTAAAACAATATGAGTAAGTGTGAACTGAAATCATGCATATAAACGTAAATCATAAGATCATGAGAGTAAGGACTACAAGCTGATATCTAAAAACATGCATAGTCATAATCTGAACCTCAAATCTAAATCGAATGACCCAAGCTGAGAATAGAATCATATGGCTGACCATAACTGAAATAATTAATAAAAGCTTATAAAATTATCATTGGGTCAAACCTGCTTAAATATAATATCATAAGTCATGAACATGCATAACTAAAATCATGAGGAACAATGAGAGACTTGTCACAATTGACAACATCATAATAGAGCTTACGTAATGCCCTAAATATCACACTCAAGTGGGAAGAGCCATTCAAAATCTTGCCTGAGCTAAGGACGCTACCATAATATCAATATCAAGCTGAAGGCCCCTTAGGGGTACGGGAAGCTAACTAGGGAGGTCCCAATGTAAATATATAAACCTATGTTGGCGCATAGTTCTGAGACCCGGGGTTTACATGAACCCCTAGCCTACTCGGTGCAAGAAACTACTCCCAATAAAATATGCTAGTTGCTCTACATCATTTTTCAACGATGCTGAAACCATCCTTTTTCAAGGAACGCATAATGTAATTACATGCATAGTCTAAATTCTGAATATGGGGAGTCCAGGCTCCAAATATACCATAAGCTAAAAATAGGGAATATCACTCAAAACCATATGGTAAGCTAATATTATAAAACTGAACTAAATCATGAAAACATACTTAACGTGGGTGGGCTTGCCTAAATCTCAAAATCAGGCATACTTGAAATAGACTTCATAAGTCAAAATCATAAATTCATACATGGGTAACTTGTAAAATTCAATCACGCTAAATATCTCATCATACTTGAAATCATAAATCATAAACTTGACTTCTCATGAACTTGCATAATGGGACATAATTTTCTAAAACTTGAAATCATGAATTTATAATCAATATATATATATATATATATATATATATATATATATATATAATCTACCCTTTAATCTTAAAACCTACTTTGAAACATGAAGAGAATTGACCCATAAATAAATCATAGAAAATTTCGTAAAATTGAGTTAAAATCCCATAAGATCATGAACTTGATTTAGAACTTGAATTCATGAAATTGAAGAGAATTTTGAGCATGAGAGTGAAACGAACTCTCATTTATAGCCCTACAAACCTGCGTGAGATGAATCTACACTTATCTTTGAAACCTCAAGAGATTTGGAGAATAAATTGAAGAATTCTAAGCTTGATCTTCAAAGGAAAGATTTTAATCTTGCATGCATTGGAGGTGAATGACTTAGAATAGGTTTAAGCCCTTCAGACTCAACAAAGAAGAGGTCATCTTCAATGTTTGTCAGTAAATAAAGCGACCAAAGTAGTACAGAGTGGTCTCAACAATCAAGGATGAGTCCGAGTTCTGTGACAAAGTTTGAGTAGTCAAGAGAATTGCGTCATGTCATGATGTTAAATCAGGCACATCTTGGGAGTCAACCTATATGGTGGTTTGGTGAATTTTGAGTAACCAAACCACCTACGTAGTGTCGCAATGTTAAATCAACTGCTTCTTAGGAGGCAACCCAAGTTTATTAACTTATGTGTGCTCAGTGTGCAGGAGAAACAAAAACAAGTGGCAGAGGAATTGTAGAACAAACGGGTGCTACGGGTCTCAGTACAACTCGTAAGAAGATTTTACCAGCTATAGCACGAGTCATGGTGAGAAGCATAGATGTATCTCAGAGCATGAGTTCAAGGTATAGTTGGTCCTATGACTCATAACTTTATTGTACAGGTTGTAGTAGTCGCTTGATTATAAACTATGCAATGCATGGACCTCAAAGTAAGAGTGACCTACGAGTCATAGTATGGGTCGTACCTGCATAGTACTAGTCGTAGGATGTACTCGTAGGTCCACAGCTAAGTTTTCTTAATATCTATGTTATGAGTCCTACGGACGAGTCGTACCTATGACTCGTGGTATGAGTCGTGGCAAGTCAAATAGATTAAAATTACCCGACTCGGCCCAGATTTTTCAAATCTGCCCTAAAATCTATTTAAACTTTAAACCTATCGGACCCTTCTCCAACGCACTCAAAATCGAACTCACAAAAACACCCACGACTCCCTCACATCTGTAACTCAAGGTCACGATCAATTGAGCAAGATTTTTGCTCAGATAATATTGTTAAACTCGAAGTCCGACCCTAGTCCCTGATTTTCATTTGAAGTGAGCAAAGTTTTGCATCATTCAAGTAAGTTATTATGCTTTGAATTGGGAAAAAAGACCTTTTGTGCTTGAGAAAACTTGTTTATTCACTGGGAGTCCTCTAAATGCATGAAAATAAAATAGGACAATGACTAGTGATGTGAAAAAGTAAACGTGTGACTAGGTAGGAATTGAGCATATTAAAAATTGCACATGAACTGCTAAAACTTGAGTTACGGGTTGTGGATAGAAAGGGGAGGAATAGGTAATTGTTAAAACATGATGAATGTATGCCTAGACTTGGGAAATTCTGAGTACCCAACGCAAAATTAAATGCACCTGCAAATTGACTTGAAAATAAGGCAGGGACAGGCTTCACAAGCCTTCCTACGACTCATGGTTTCACACTACGACTCGTAGGATGGCTCGTTCAGATTATCCCAAGCCAAATGTAAAAATTAAGAGGTACAAAACCTAGTACGACTCATAGTATCCTACTACGATTCGTACCTAGCAATCGTACCAAGAGTCTGAAAATGGTTAAGTCCAAAAGTCACAGTACAATCCTTCCTAAAACTCGTGGAATCGATTTACGGGTCGTACCATGAGTCATGGAAAAATACAGAACATGGGTTTTCAAGGGGCATCCTCATATGACTTGTGGTATGAATCATACCTTCGTGGTACAAGTCATACCTTAGAGGCAAAACATTAATCTCAGACAGTACGAGTCTCAGTACGGATCCTACTGATAACGGGCAAAAATATATGCCCGAGATACTCTTTATTACTTCAATTAGTCTTGTTTATCTAAGTTATTGTATACATTTTCATGTAATTTTATATAATGTGGAGATATGTGCTAACCAACATGATTAGCCTTTGTTTTGTAGGTTTTGATGATGTTTGAGTAACTAATCCATGAGTTGGTGAAGTAGAAGCTTGGAAACGGAATTAACACGCGAACGTCGGCAAGGAAGAGGCACAAAACAGCCCACCGGTGCGTCGACAAGGTGCCACGGCAGGCAGGCCGCTCAAAACAGCCCACCTGCACGTTGGCAATGTGCCACGGCAGGTGGACTCCGCGACCATCGGGCTACAACGCGCTGCCCAGGCAGCGTGACACGTTGCCAACGCGGCAAGGTGCTGTCTGGGCCGATTTCGGGTGATTTTCCAGAGAGCCTCCGCGTTCGTAACGTGTCACGGAGGCCGTGCTCCGCGATGCACTCCGTGACACGTTGCTTGTTAATCCGGGAAAGATTCCTACTAATATAAATAGCACACTTAGGTTTATTTTTCATAATTAAGACTTGGTGGAGCTAGGACGTGGGTTAGCAGCAGTTGAGGGACGAAAAAGCTAAGGGTTTTTCTCTCTTTCTTTCTTCTTTCAATCAATTGTACGTATGATTTACACTCATTTGAGGATGATCAATCCACAAATGAGTGGCTAATTCTCTTCCTTGCTAAGGTTTTGAACATGTGTATTGAATTTTGATTGTGAATTATATGGTTTTTCATCTTCTTCTTTCATGTTGTTCTATTAATTCTTGTTCTTACTGCATTAGTGTGTAGCCGACATTAATGTACATCTAAAAAGTCCAATTTCACTCGAAAGAGCAAGAAATTGGAAAGTTGTGAATTAATAGGGTATTGTTCTTAACTTGATTTGGGAAAATTGGGTTTTGATGTGCTTTCCTGATAGAAATATACTTGAAAGCCGTATTAGTCAATTTAGGAACCAGAATTGTAGTGCTAGGTCATAAATTGCATTTGATCACAGAAATGTAGACGGATGGTTTATGATTCTAAAGTGAAATTAAATACGAGAGTTTTAATTTCTAGGCAAATGTTCTTGGCTAGCAACATGAAGAAGAGAATTAACCAAAATTATCATGATTATCAAGTTCATTACTTGTTCTTAACCTTGGCATGTTCATATCCATTGTCTGAATTCACAAGTAAATAGTTGTTATTAGTTGTAGTATATATAGTTTAGAAACCAAAAACTCAAGTAACTCTTGGTTACATTGTTGTTAGCATAATTAGAAGTGAAATAGGAATATAGTAAACTAGGCAATTTTACATATCTTGAGCCTCCTTGGATCGATACTTGGCTACTTAGCCACTTTATTACTTGTTTGACCACGTGCACTTGCGTGTCGGTTTTTACCCGTAGCCCAAAGCACCGAGCAAGTTTTTGGCGCCGTTGCCGGGGAGGCTAGGCGATTTGTGAAATTGTATTAAGTGTAAATTTACTGTATTTTTGTTTTATTTTCTTAAGTGTTGACAACTTGATCATAGTATTTGTTTTAATTCTTTGTTCATTTTAATTTTTCTCTCTTTCGGATACCCTCATTGACATGACATCTTGGAATATAAATGGTGGATACGCATATTTTGGCGAATCTTGCATGAATTGCGGTGGACCCCACTTGTGGCAAAACAGTAACACGTGCAATATATGTGGGTGTCAATATGGCCATTGGGGTGATTGTCCAAAGGCATATTCCCCTCCCCCAAGCCCCTACTATGATCCTTTTGTTGTTTTTGCTGAATATAGGCATGTTGAAAATGAGGACTTGGGACGCCAAGTTCAAATAGAGGACATGATGAAACAACTCCTGGAGCAATCAGAAGCAATGAAGGAGTCGGTGGCAGAATTGATAATTCAGAAAAAGGAGAATGCAGAGGCTGTAAGCAGGATGAGCGTCAAACTCACAGAGATGTGTGCTGAGGCTGAAGCTTGTGATAATTTGCAGGTGATAGTTTTAGCCGATATTCAAGAGGAACTACAAGAGGAATACAAGGGTGAATTTTTGGATGAAGCCCAACAATTAGAATCTCTTGAGTGTCTCCGTGATCGGCTCATACCTATAGAAATTCCATTCATGGAAGAAGAAAAAGAATATCTCCCATTTGACCTTAATGGAGAAATAGATGTCGATGTTGAAAAGGTGTACACAAGTAAGGAAGTCAAGCACAAAGCAATTTCAGAGTTGAGGTGTATTAGACCACACTCTATGCATTTTTCGACGTTAAGTTTGGTTGACAACATAGAAATAGAGTCTTCCAAGTTTATAGAGAAATGTCTAGAGGAGGACCAAGCCCCATATATTCTGAAATTTGCTAACTCAGAGAGACAAAATGACTTCGCTTACATAGGGGCCAATAGGTTCAAAAGAAAACATCTACTGCTTGGTCCTTATAATTTTTCACCACCACCCCTAGAGAATAAGAGGAAATTAGAAAAGAAATTAGGGGTGAGATTCATATCTTCAAGGTGGAGGAAAAAGTGGTGAAACTTGGTACGTCGTGCCGTGACGTAAAATTAGGCGTTGCTTGGGAGGCAACCCAAGGGTACCACAGGTACCATTTTAATTTCTTGCAATTGAGTTGATTTTTGTTTATTTTCATCTTGTGTTGTTTTGGTGGAAAGTTAAGCGCAGCTGGAGGGGAAGTCTGAGTACCCGTGGAGGAGGAAGCTAACAAGTATGGAAGAGAAAAAGTGTGGGGTTGAACACCCACTTGTGCAAAGTCGAAGAAACGCATGCTGTTAGCTAAACCTAAAGGCCTCAGGGAGTATTTCTCACCCTTTGTAAATTTTAATTTGATGCTATGAGGACATAGCATGATTTAAGTGTGGGGTGAGGGAAATTTCAAAATTTTCTGTGCTTAACGATTTTGGTGAATGTAATGCTTGTGCAAAAGTTGGTGAGAAATTTGAAAAATTTGAAAAATTTTTGTGAATTAAGCATGACTTCATCACCCGTTGGTTTTTCTTTTCGGTTCTTTTCCGACGGGGGGTCTTTGAACCGAAGAATAAAAAAAAAATTTCTTTGTCTGTATATAGTTTTTTTAGTCATAGTTAGGGACTGTTTTCGACGATGGATGGATGACGACCGTCTTGAGGAAAATTAGTCAGTAGGATGGTTTTTGAAACCATAACTAATTGGTGCTTGATGTTCTTGTTATGTGCTATACGTGATTGTAAGATGCAAGTATGTTCAGTGTGAAGCATACAAGTGTATAACTTTGTTTGAGACACTTAGGCTCTTGAATTTGACTCAATATGATGGAAGCTTAATTCTGAATTCTTGTGATTAGCTGAGTAAGAGTCTACTGATTGTGTCTTGATTTGAGCATGTGCCATGAGTGTAAGGTTTTTGAGTATTCTGTGCTATTGTGGAATGTCTAGAACTTGCCTGGTGTGTATATAAAACGAAATGAAGGATGTGAATTGTAGGAGATGATTTAGGCATTTCTTTGAATGAACCAAACTTTTATCCCTCATTATACCTACCTTGAAAAATTAATCCTAGTTAACCCCATTGAGCCTTGAGCCTATTCTTTGACAGCTGCAACATAAGCTTAATCCTTTTTCTTTCATTAGCCTTGAAATTGAACCAAAACTCCGAAGCGCTTAAAGGAAAAATCCGAAAGGGTAAAGGAGTGAGAAGAATGGAAAAGAAGGAAAAATAGCAAGTTGTAAATAGTTGAGAAAAGGAAAAAGGTGCATTTGTGTGAAAATGGTTGGTTATTAGTAGGGAGTAAGAAAAGGAATGAATGAAACATATTGCTTAAGTACTCCTTACTAATAAGCTAAAAGTGTCGAAAGAAATGGGGGAACAAAAGAGGAAAAAGAAAACTAAAAGGAGAAAAAAAGGTGAAGTGAGGGAAGGGAAGTTTGTAATGAAGGCGTGATGTATTAAAAGCGCTTAGGAAAGATAGTCACTATTACTTATCATAATAGTACCTACCCGCACCTGAGTTACATTACAACCTAAAAAGTCCTACTTGATCTTACATTCACACATCCTTATATTAGTGGAATAAAACACTAAGGGCAAGCTTATGGGTCATTACATAATGCATGTGAATTCTTTGTGAGAGTGAGCGTAATTCTATTCATGTACCCACACATGTTGTGATGTAAAAAATTGTTTTTGCGTGTGATTGGGTAACTCTCTTTCCGTGAGGGGCACATGTTAAAAGAAGGATATATTTCATGTGGGATTTCTTAATCAGATGATTTGCATGAGTTTGCTAAAATTGAGAGTCGATTCTTGAGGTTAAGAAGTCTTAACATGGTTGTACTTCATTTCAATGATCAAATCAGGCATGCTCTATTTTTAGCTTGTATCTTACGTAATCATTATAGTCGTAACCTGAATTATCTTGCTAAATTAGTTATGTAGGAGTCTCCATTTGCATGATATGTAAAAGGTTGTTCGAGGACGAACAAGGCTTTAAGTGTGGGGTTGTGATAACGGGCAAAAATATATGCCCGAGATACTCTTTATTACTTCAATTAGTCTTGTTTATCTAAGTTATTGTATACATTTTCATGTAATTTTATATAATGTGGAGATATGTGCTAACCAACATGATTAGCCTTTGTTTTGTAGGTTTTGATGATGTTTGAGTTACTAATCCATGAGTTGGTGAAGTAGAAGCTTGGAAACGGAATTAACACGTGAACGTCGGCAAGGAAGAGGCACAAAACAGCCCACCGGCGCGTCGACAAGGTGCCACGGCAGGCAGGCCGCTCAAAACAGCCCACCTGCACGTTGGCAATGTGCCACGGCAGGTGGACTCCGCGACCATCGGGCTACAACGCGCTGCCCAGGCAGCGTGACACGTTGCCAACGCGGCAAGGTGCTGTCTGGGCCGATTTCGGGTGATTTTCCAGAGAGCCTCTGCGTTCGTAACGTGTCACGGAGGCCGTGCTCCGCGATGCACTCCGTGACACGTTGCTTGTTAATCCGGGAAAGATTCCTACTAATATAAATAGCACACTTAGGTTTATTTTTCATAATTAAGACTTGGTGGAGCTAGGACGTGGGTTAGCAGCAGTTGAGGGACGAAAAAGCTAAGGGTTTTTCTCTCTTTCTTTCTTCTTTCAATCAATTGTACGTATGATTTACACTCATTTGAGGATGATCAATCCACAAATGAGTGGCTAATTCTCTTCCTTGCTAAGGTTTTGAACATGTGTATTGAATTTTGATTGTGAATTATATGGTTTTTCATCTTCTTCTTTCATGTTGTTCTATTAATTCTTGTTCTTACTGCATTAGTGTGTAGCCGACATTAATGTACATCTAAAAAGTCCAATTTCACTCGAAAGAGCAAGAAATTGGAAAGTTGTGAATTAATAGGGTATTGTTCTTAACTTGATTTGGGAAAATTGGGTTTTGATGTGCTTTCCTGATAGAAATATACTTGAAAGCCGTATTAGTCAATTTAGGAACCAGAATTGTAGTGCTAGGTCATAAATTGCATTTGATCACAGAAATGTAGACGGATGGTTTATGATTCTAAAGTGAAATTAAATACGAGAGTTTTAATTTCTAGGCAAATGTTCTTGGCTAGCAACATGAAGAAGAGAATTAACCAAAATTATCATGATTATCAAGTTCATTACTTGTTCTTAACCTTGGCATGTTCATATCCATTGTCTGAATTCACAAGTAAATAGTTGTTATTAGTTGTAGTATATATAGTTTAGAAACCAAAAACTCAAGTAACTCTTGGTTACATTGTTGTTAGCATAATTAGAAGTGAAATAGGAATATAGTAAACTAGGCAATTTTACATATCTTGAGCCTCCTTGGATCGATACTTGGCTACTTAGCCACTTTATTACTTGTTTGACCACGTGCACTTGCGTGTCGGTTTTTACCCGTAGCCCAAAGCACCGAGCACCTACCTCCAAGGTACGACTCATACTGTAGACCCGTGATAAATCACAAAGGAATTTTTTCTTGCTTTCTTTTTCTCAGGTTTGGAATTCTAACCCTTTTTCTCCACAGGTATAATGACAAGCATCCAAAGCAACTACTCGGAGGGCATTGAAAGATGAAACCTCCGAATTCGAACAAGTGGGCAAAACACCTAGTGGTTCAGTGGAGGAATACCGGGTCAACACCTCTAATACTGAAGGGAACCTAACCACTAGGGCGAAAGATAAAGCCCAAGCCAAGGAGGCCACTGCCACATCTGCTGGTGCTCCCCAGTCTGAGGAGGAAGCTAAGGAAAGAGCCCAAGAGTCCGAAAGTTGCTCTAATGATAAAGAGAGATCCGAGGAGGCCCAATCCAGCGATGGAGATAGTGAGTCTAGATCTAAGGAGGAGGCAGCCAATGCCAAGAAGGAGCATACTCTATCTAGGGAGAACCGTACCATTTGATGGAGAGTATCAGGAGCCGAGGAGATTTATGAACAGGTTATTGCTCTCACCGACAAGAACAAACCTAGGCAAAGTATACAAGAAGAATTGTGGATCCTCACCAATACACTGAACGAGGTGGAGGAGATGAAGTGGATATTCAGCTTTTATGGACTCAACTGGAAGGCTAGAGCCCCAGATCGATACTCGTTAGAGATTATCTAGGAGTTCTACGCCAAGTATTTGGAAATCATGGAGTAGAAAGCATAGGAGGGGCAAAATTGAAAGATCAGACCAAGCTAGAGAGCGTAATGGTACGAGTCTTCAATGTTGATATATCCGAGCGCAGTATTGCTTGGGTATTATATGGGCCCCAATTTATACCACCACACACTACACCGGAGTATGACTACCAGGTGGACGCCATGAAAAAGATCAAGTAGTTGGGCTTTGATGAGAGAGGGAGGTAAATTCAGTGGTTATCCAGGGTTATTGTTGAGGACAAAGAAAAAGCAGAATGGGTTAGTAGTGGAAAGCAGGTCATAAAACATTCCCTAAACTTCATAGAATAAGCTTGTTGGATCTTAGTTCGCCACCGATTGGCTCCGACCATGAATGACAATACCCTCAACATAGACAGAGCAGCTTTGGTGGCATGTATCATGTCTAGATACCCCATTAACATCTTGAGGATCATTGCAGAGGAAATACGGAATCGGGCTATGGGATTGAGCACTACCATCCCATTCTCGAGTCTCATGTCTAGACTATGCATAGAGGTAGGTATTATGGTGTGTCGTGGTAAGGAGCACTTGATCAGAGGATAGTGGATCATAGGTATTAGCTTAATCTGGGATGAAAGGAACCCGATAAGCCAGGCACGACTTTCTACCACAGTCCCGGTATCAAAGACAATTGGGGGCGAGCAGATGAATGCCCCCACCTCATAAGAGTAGGATGAGACACTAGCTACATATTCTGTTCATTTAGAGGCAAATCCCAGCACCTCTGCTGCACCACCTATGGGCCTTCCGAGCTAAACTCCAGCCAGGTACATGCTAGTGCCTCAGGAATTTCTCCAGAAGCTGGCCAAGAGACTGACCATAGCTGAGAATAAGCTATAGTCTATGATGGAGAACGTCAAGCCTTGGGTAAAGGCTGAGATTGAGGTAGCAGCACAAGTCCTACACGCTAGGCTACATAGCCTTGAGAGTCGCTTCAATGAGCGTATGGCCGAGCAAGCTGACACTGGCAGCCTCTGTGAGGAGTTGGGGGCTCTTCGGAGCCAAGTGGTTGAGCTGTCATCACAGCAACCAGAAATTATAGCATCCCCCACTCTTTCTGACCTTGATATTAGTATAGATGAGGAGCTTGATTTGGAAGCATATTAGGGGCCTACAGCAGCTGAGAGGGAAAAAGGGAAAAAGAGGGTCTTTGAGGATATTAGAGATGAAACCCTAAAAAAGAAGAGAAAGAGAGAAAAGAAAGAGCACAAGCGGGCAATATTAGAGAGCCAGAATACTCATGACAAGCATAGGTCGGAGATGCATGAAAGAGCGAGAGGAGCGGGTAGCTCCACCACAACCCATGTAGAGCTTGTGGGTGGCAAGGACCCTTTGGGTGAGCCACATTCAGCCCCAGTGATTTCGGAGGTCATAGAGGCGACCTCCACTGCTGAGGGGGTAACCATTCACACTACTGATACAACATTGAGTGCGTCAGCCACTGCCAGAGCCATGACTGTAGTGGAGGTACCACCTCCGTAGGATGATAGGAGCGCTTAGTGCGCCACAGGTATGTTCCTTTCCTTTTGCTTTACATTCTATTCTTTGAGTATGAAGCATATTTTTTAAAAAGGGGAGGGGTGAACTTGTACTTTTTGGGATTTGTTGATACATCCGAGGATTTCTCTTGTCGTGTTTCTTTTCTCTCGGGCATGCTATCTAGTAGAACGGGCATATATAGGATTTTATTTTTGTGATTCTTATTTAATTAGAAAGTAGCTTAGGAGTACTCATCCAATAAATTGCACTAGTTTTGAAGTTTTGAAAAATTGACCTTGTTTAAAAATTTTGATAGTTAGCTATGAACTTGTTGATTGCAAAGCATGATTTCTGTGGAGAATGAATGTAAGACATATATCATGAGTAAGTGAGGTCTAATACCTAGTTCAATACTGCTAGAGGATCAAGAACTTGCCTAGTTGATCTTTACATAGGTTTTAGGATGGTCGGTTAGGAAAGGATCATAGGCCATTTTTGTTTATCCCATTTTTAGCTTAAATTATCCTTTCAGAATAATATGATTCTCTTGATCCCGATTTTGAGCCTTAAATGAACCATTTTTCTTTGATTGACCAATTAACCGTACACATTTTTATAATGAACCTATTTTGGACCTGGTCTCTCCTTGGACATTGTGAATCTCAACATAGGAAAAATGCCTAAGTTGAGGGTGGCTAGAGTAAGGGTGCATAAATGTTGGGTTGGTGGAAAAGGAAGAGAAAATAAAAAGGGTTAAAAATGAGGTGTGGTGTAACAAAATAAAATAAAAAGAAAAAGGAAAATTTAAAATAATATACAAAAAGAGAAAAATGAATGAAAATTTGAAGAAAGACACCACACTCATACAATTACATAAAAAATGAAGAAAAGGGAGGAAAAAGTTTTAAAAAAAAAGCAAAAAGGGTGAAAAAGTAAAAAGTGGAGCCATATGTATGTAGTTCCAAGGAGGGTTTAGTCACTAAAAAATTTCATATCTACCATACCCAACCCAAAAGCCTAGATCCAAGCCTAACCATCTGAAGAGCCAAAGAAGAGAAAGTAAGGGCAAGCCTATGGTATCTAATGTGCAGTATTTGGAATTTCTTTGTAAGAGTGAGAGTCTTACTTGTTCAGTCCCATGTTTCATATTTTTCTATATTTGTGAGTGGGGACTTCATTTGCTGTGAGGATACATGATTTTTGTTTGATTCTGCCAATTGTCTGTGTGAAAGGCATTGGAGGTGACTTGACTATCTATTAATAACTAGATGACATATCTTGATCTCTGTTTATCATGGTGTGTGGTTGCTTGATATGCATATGCTAATTTGGTTTAAGGGAAAAAGGGTCAAAAGTTGTTTGAGTTTATGGTGCAAATTTTGATTGATTTTTGGCTGTAGTATCCTAGGTTTATTTTCAAGTTAAGCATCATTTTTAGTTTTTTGTTTTCTTTGCCTAAGGACACAAAAGTCTTAAGTTGAAGTGTTGATGTGCTATGAGTTTACAGCACTTTCGACGCTTAAAACTGAGAAAATAGCATGGACTTAGGTATGTTTATATAGATATGAGGTGCTTTTACTTTATTTTCAAGGAAACTAGGTGTTGGAGCAAAAATATGCAAAAGATGCATAAAAGTGCAGAAAATCAGTCAAGTACCAATTTCAGCACGAGTCGTACCTTGATTGTACGAGTCGTATTGAGACTCGTGGAAAAACTCAGAAGGCTGAAACAAGGAAAAGGCAAAGTACGACTCTCTGTACGAGTCGTGCCAAGATGGTATGATTCGTAACTGGAGTCATGAAAATCTTCAGAGAAAATTCGCACAAGGCAGTCTCTTGGTACAGGTGGAACCCATGGATCATAACATCTACATACGACCCGTACCATGAGCGGTGGGGAGCTTTAGTGATTCTCAAGACTTAGAAGAACTCCAGATGCAACAAGAAAGTATGAGTCGTAGAAGGAAGGTGTGAGGCGTTCCATAACAATCGTAGAGAATGTTAGAGGATGTCAAAGTTCTCAGGGACAAGCCACAGATGGATTGTACAACTCATAGAACTATGGTACGAGTTGTACCAGCTGCCAACACTTAGTCAAATCTGCAGAAGGCAAGGGATGTACGAGAGGCAGGTACAACCCGTATAATATTATTACAGGTCGTAAGATCAGTTGTGAGTCAAGCCGGCGCCAGATATGGAAATTTCCCTGTTAGCCTAGGAAAAGGTTTTTTATGTTTGTATAAATACCTTTTATGTTTTATTTTAATAGAACAATATAGAGATAAGGAAGTAGACGTGTGATTCCCTTGAAAGAAGTTTTGTTTGTGATTTATTATCAAGTTTTGAAGAGCAATTCTTAGGATCAACACTTGATTTTATTAATTTTTCTAGAGTTTGTTCATTGATAATCGAAGCAGGTTGTAGCACCCCGAAAGTTTCTATGATCAGGCCCCAGACTTAAAGAAAGAATTCAGAAGGAAGGTGAAATTTTGCCTCAAAACAAGTCGTGGTACGACCCGTTAGATGACTCAAGGAGTCTGGTCAGACTCGTGGAAAGCAGTCAAAAGGTGCAAGTATGGCTCAGTGGCAATAGATAACCCAATGAGTCGTTAGGCAGGCAACGACTCGTTACATCAGTCGTCGAAAGAATCTGGAAATCAAAGGGGTACTAAGGCAATGGTTACAATGAGAGGCAAGGACTAGTCATCGTATCAAATAACGACTCATCATGTCCTATCATGGGGTGAAGAATCAGAAGGTAGAAAAATCAGCTCCAGATGTAATGGATGGCTCCACGAGTCGTGAGGCCCAGTAACGACTCGTTAAGTCGGTCGTGGGCACTGACAGGCAAATATTTTAAGTGAGTCTCCGGGGGTTTCTAGTAAAATCCTATGCTTTTAACTCTTAAGTGACGTTGTTATGGGTATTGTAAGGGATGAATTAAAGGCTTCCTCCTAGCATAATCCCTCATTCCAACCCAAAACACTCTCAAGTCCTTCTTCCTCTTCTCTCTCAAGGCTCAAGGATCACCTATGGTTTTCTTCAAAGGCTTCAAGATCCAAGCTCTAGTGGGGGATTTCGTCAAGACGGGTATGTGGGACTTCAACAAGGATTTCTTTTTATCCTTGTGCCCCCAAATTTATGTTAAAACCATTCCTTATTTTCTAGAAAAGCATGCCTTAGGGTTTAAATACATGCATGAATTCTCGCATGTTCTATGTGGGTTCCAAGACTCTCAGGATATCTAGTTATGTGTGTTTATGAAAAGTCTCCCGAATTCATGATTTATGTATGTGATGTAATAGTAGCATGATCTTCTAGAATTTCACCATGAATTAGCATTATTTATGAGATATGGTCCTTATGAAATATCTATATGATTTTATAATGAATTTGATGTATAAGTATAAAGTATGGTTTGAACCATGATTTTCATAAATCTAGAACATATGATCTTTGTATAAATGTTAAAGCATGACTAGAACCTATGGGCTTTTGTGAATCTGAAACATGTACATGCTATTAGTATGATTTTGGTATATGTTAAAGCATGTCTTGAACCATGAATTTTCTAGAATCTCAAAATACATGATTTCTACTATGATTTTGGGTCTATGAGGTTATGAATTTTGAGGATAAAAGCATGATCATGATTCTTTACAGGCCTATTGTTAGTAGAAAGTAGACCTGATCAAACGTTAATGAATTTAGCATGTTATGATTAGATGACTACTCAGGTCTCTGATTAGTTGAAGTAGCCTAGATTAGATGAATGGTGTTAGACCGGTGTCTTCCATGTTAAGTATAATAGGGATTCTCAATAGAAGAGAATGTTTTCGTTAGCTCAGTTAGGGATTCTCAATAGCAGAGAATGTTTCCCTTAGCTCAGTTAGGGATCCTCAATAGCAGAGAATGTTTATTTTTGCTCAGTCAGGAATTCTCAATAGCAGAGAATGTTTCCCTTTGCTTAGTCAGGGATCCTCAATAGCAGAGAATGTTTCCCTTAGCTCAGTCAGGGATTCTCAATAGCAGAGGATGTTTCCCTTAGTTCAGTCAGGGATTCTCAATAGCAGAGAATATTTCCCTTAGCTTAGTCAGGGATCCTTAATAGCAGAGAATGTTTCCCTTAGCTCAGTCAGGGATTCTCAATAGTAGGGAATATATCCCTTAGTTCAATTAGGGATTCTCAGTAGTAGAGAACGTCTCCATTAGTTTACGATTTCATTTTTAGCTCAGCCCCGTGTAGTCTCAGACTTCAGTTCAAATCAATCTTGGCAGAATTCAGTCTCAGTTGTCAGCAGTTAGTTAGTACAATGTATGATATCAGTTACAGCTTTGGTTCTCAGTATATGTACATGATCCTTATGCATGAGTTTTGATTATACTTCATGAAATGTTTCCAAATACAAGTATCATGTCAATATTTTATATATCTCAAACAGGGTTATCGTATTTTAGTGTAGTTATATGTTCAGTGATGTACTCAATTTAATTCCTCCCAATATACTTGCATGTTTAGTTCCTTTACGTTTCCCGCATACTCGGTACATTTCAAGTACTGACCGCATACTTTCTGTTCCATATCGTTTTATGATATGGATCTAGGTTTCTAGACTCAGTCTCTTGGTTAGACACACTCTATTCCCACCTCAGCTGTCAGTGGTGAGTCCTCATCTACCAAGGACAAGATTTATGATTTTTCCTATTTTAGTTTTATTCCAGTTTTAGTATTTAAGAGTTAGCTAGGAACTTGTCCTAGCAGCTCATCATTTTAGTAGAGGCTTTCAGACATGTATAGACAGACTTAGCTTATGATCCAGTGTTTTAATAGATTATGTTGTTATGTGTTTATTAGACTCTTCCAGTTAGCTTTCGCTCAGTTATGATTTTGTTAGTCGTTATCTTGTTAGTATCATGCTATGATTATGCCATGGATCGAATTTGGGCCATTCATTGTCCTAGATCCCGTGTTACGACTAAGGTGTAAATTCGGGTCGTGACACAGGTTTTCTTCTAATTATTATTGTAAGTATTTAATTATATGTTTGTCTATGAATGCTAATTACAATCTTACAATTATGAGAGGTTAAAACCTCCACAACTAGGGTTGTGGGAACCATGGTGGACAAATGAAATAGGGTTACACCAAGTGATTCAAAACCAATGCTAAACGATTATATTGTATTCTCTTCATCTATAAATGTTTCTTAATGGTGCGCAACGTTAGGACTTGCCTGAACTCTTTACTTGCTTGAACCTAGAGAAATAGAGATTAGGAAAAGAGAATTACAACAAAGTCTTGATTTTTATGATCATTATATGACTTGAGTTGAGGTCGCAGGAAAGTTAATTTGGAACATACTGATAACGGTTAGTTTGAAATCACTCATGAGACCTGACCCAGTGATTGAGAATAGATGAACCAGTCATTTGAATGAACCCTAGTTATCAGTTGTACAAGTAAGAATTAGGATTGGTCATGTTTGTATATCCAAAGTAGTTATGAACCCATGGGGAACACTTACCATAGTTATTTGCAAATCTTGATAACAACCGCAATTACGATCTTGTTTTATTATTGTTTTTCTTTAAACCCCCAATTCGGAGATAACTTACCAAAGAGTTTAAGTACCGGTATCAGTTTAGATCTTACCTTATTCCTTGTGTGTTAGACCCCAATTTCTTTTTTGGGTTCTTTATTGACAATGTCCACTTCATACTTTTTCAGGAAGTGTGAGTTTGAGCATTATCAACAAGTCGTCCTATGACATGGTGCAAACATTTTTCCTATTTTCTCCACTTCAACCCACAAGTCTGACCTTAGGGACTTTAAGGGTATTATAATATCTCCCCCTTGGGAACATTCATTCTTGAATATGGGGTTAAACATGATAAAAGGCTGGGGAAAAGAACTGCAATCCCAAGCAGAACAACTGAAGTTGAAATGGACGAAGTGACTGACTCCGGACCGATACATATGACTGAACTGAATTTATGAATCATACAAACATGCTAAAACATGAAAGGAACTAAGAGACATGAACATGGCATGAAACTGAAAAGAGTATTAGAAGGGGAATTGATACCTCATACTGGAACGGGCTTGGAAAGGAATAAATGCGGGTATTTAGCCATCACATCTGCTCGGCTTCCCATGTAGCTCCCTCAACAAGATGATTCCTACACAAGAATTTACTAAAGCTACTTTTTTGTTCCTCAACTTCCAAACCTAACGATCAAGGATCTCAATAGGTACTTCCTCATATGTAAGTCCATCCTTCACACCTATTCTCTCCACCGGAACAACCAAAGTCGGGTCACCAATGCACTTCTTCAATAACGATACATGGAAAACTGAGTGCACTGCAGCTAACTCCGCCAGTAGCTCCATCTCATAGGCCACCTTGCCAACATGTCCCACATTCCTATAAGCGCCAAAATATTGAGGACTAAGCTTTCCTTTTGTTTCTAAACCTCATCACTCCCTTCATGAGAGACACCTTCAAGAATACCCAATCATCAACTTCAAACTCGAGCTCTCTCCGTCTAACATCCGTATAAGATTTCTAATGACTTTGAGCTGTTTTCAGCCTATCCCTGATAATTTGAACTTTCTCCATGGACTTATTAATAATATCTAGCCCTATCAATGTAGCCTAACCTATCTCGAACCAACCAACAAACTATCTACACCTCCGCCTATAGAGAGCCTCAAACGGAGCTATCTGAGTTATGGAGTGGTAACTGTTACTGTAAGAAAACTCAATGAGAGGGAAATGATCACCCAAACTACCCCTGAAGCTAATCACACATGTTCTTAACATGTCATCAAGAGTTTAAATGGTCCACTTGACCTGACCATCTATCTGCGGGTGAAAAGTTGTGCTAAGCTTGACTTGAGTACCAAGTCCCTTCTGAAATGATCTCCAAAACTGTGAGGTAAACTAAGTACCTCTATCTGAGATGATGGACAAGGGAATTCCATGCAACTGAACTCCTAAATGTACAATCTAGCAAAGTCTTCAGCTGAATCGGTAGTCTTAACTGGTAGAAAATGGGTTGCTTTGGTCAACTTTTCTACAACCACCCATATAGAGTTATACTGTCCGCATATATGAGGCAACCCTGTAATGAAGTCCATATTGATCTCTTTCCAATTTCAAGTTGGGATACTAATGTCCTGTAGCATACCTCCAGGTCTCTGATGCTCAACCTTCACTCATTGACAATTTGGACACCTACCCACAAACTCCATTACGTCCTTCTTCATGCCATTCCACCAATAAACTTCCTCTATAGGTCACTGTACATCTTGGTGGCACCTGGGTGGATAGAATACCGAGAGCCATGAACCTCACCCAACTTTCGCTCTCTAAAGTCACCAACACCTGGAAAACATAAACGACCCTGATAACGAAGCACACCATCTCCCCCTTGGGAGAAGACCTCCACCTTCTGATTCTGGATAGCTTCCTTTAGCTTTACCAAGATAGGATCCTCATCTTTCCTAGCCTTGACCTCGGCCACCAATCCAATCAAGATTCTAAACCATTATGAACAATGACACTGCCATATTTCGAGTCAACAAGGCGAACCCCTAAACAAGCAAGCCAATGCACATCCTTTACCAACTCCTTCCTTCTATCCTCAATGTGAGACATACTCTCCATGGAGAGCCTACTAAGAGCATCCATCACTACATTTTCCATGCTCGGATGATAAAGGAACTCATGTCATAGTCTTTGAGAAGCTATAGCCATCTCCTTTGTAGTAAATTCAGGTCCTTCTGTGTGAATACATACTGAAGGCCCTTGTAGTCTGTGAACACATCCACATGCACCCCATACAAGTACTACCTCCAGATCTTTAAGAGGACACCACGGCTGCTACCGCTAGGTCATGCGTTGGGTAATTCTTCTTGTGAGTCTTAAGCTGTCTAGAGGCATATGCAATGACTTTACCATGTTGCATTAACACACAACCGAAACCAACCCTTGAGACATCACAATACACCATAAATACATCTGTGCCTGTAACACCCCAGAAACTCAAAATCTAATTCCGGGGCATAAAGTAGAAAATCTGGAAAACTGTAGAAATATTGCAGGACAGCCCACCTGGTGAGTCGATAGGCAACCTCACGACTCATTAGGTGAGCCGTGAGTAGAAGGTAGGGTAATGTAAAGGAGGGAGGCAGTGTACCAAACGAGGGACGTCACGAGTCGTGGTCACCAATCACGACCCATTAAGTCACTCATGGTCATGCCTAAGTTGGGAATAATTTTGTGGACCAGTGTACTCGACGAGTGGGTGAAACAAGTCGTCACCTATGGAAACGACTCGTTAAGTGACTCATTATGGGACTTAGCATTAAATCTCTAGAATGAGACAGTGTGGTCCACGACTGGTGGCCATGAGTCATGGGCGTAGATAACGACTCGTTAGGTCCCTCGTGGTTACCTACGCAGGATCCCAGGCACCACGACTGGTTAGGTCACCCGTTAGGGGCACCTGACAGTTTTTCCCATCAAATTTCTAAGGACTATTTAGTAATTTTCTATTCTCCTCACCTCAAACCACACATTTTAAGCGTAAAATCAGACTTATTAGAGGGTTGGGATGGTTCCTTCCCTCATTCTCACATTATTTCTTAGAAAATCATCAAAGGTTCTCTCAAGAAACTCTCAACCAAGCGTAGGGTTTTCCTCCATTGCAGCTATTCAAGTCTCCTTCTTCAAGAAATCTTAACTCGGGTATGTGGGGTTTTAGCAAGGGAATTGTCTGTCCCTTGTGTCCCCAAAATCCTCCTTAATTTCCTCTATCAATTTTAAGCCCTGAGTTTTTCGAGTATGAAAAGGCTTTATGATTTATTTTCGACGATTTCACTTAGAACGATGTCCATGTATATTGTCGATATGATTCCCATAAATTTCTTATCAAATTGTCAGTGTTTATACAAAGATGAATCTAAGCCCTAGATTTCGAAGTATGATTTTTGCTTGTTGAATTTCCCTCTAGTGAATGAAGAATGCTTTGGGCTAAATTCCCAGAATTTCTTGTTATACATATATGCTGGGTAAATATCCCATTAATCAGAATGACTTTAGTTCGTTGAATGAAATTCCTATAATTCTTGAAATTTCTCTATATTATGAAACTCCCATGTTGCTGGAATAAGTTGAATCCCCTATTAGCTGCTAGTAGTCCAGACCAGTTAGAACTTAGAATATCTCCAGAATCATATCAGTTTAGTCTTAATCAAAATGTTAGAATCCTCAGTGATATTCAGAAAATTATCAACTGATCAGTTTGACTTCAGTCTTATTTCAAGGTGTTAGTGGTGCCTCTCAGTTATCAGAATCAAACTCAGATTTATAGCTTTTTGTCCATTAGGCGGTCATGACATTGTAGTATATAGCTCTGACCAGCCCCAGGACCCTAGTTCAGTTACAGCTTGTTCTTAGATAGTTACGACACTTCCAGATAAGCAGCTCTGACCAGTCTATAACCTAGTTTCAGAATCTGGTCTGATAAGACTCTCAAGGTACATGCATTTATACGTCCCTGACTAGTCTTGGACCCCAGTTTCGAGTTATCAGATTAGTATTTAAGTTTAGGTTTTCCAGTGGGAGCAGGACTTAGAACTGAGCGGGCCGGGGTTCCAGTGCACCCAGGTTCCCAGAACTACGTTGCCAGCATAGGTAACAGTATTACTTGGCCTGATTGGCCCCAGACTTTGATCACTCAGTTCATGTCTTTATACCCTGGCAAGGTATATTGGGTCCTACCAGTGAGGTGTATACATCGGACTCCATGTCTAGCTCACGTGGTTATATGTCGGTTATAGAATCTCCCACTAGTTGGTCCAATCCAGTATCAGAATAAGCAGCTCAGATCAGTACAGTATCTCAATTCAGTGTTTAAGACTTAGGGCATGTCCTTGATCCTTCAAACAGGGTCATCTTGACCATTTCAGATTATATCAGTAGTTCGGTTCAGCTTACCTGTTGGTCAATGCGTGTCATTTCAGTTCAGACTTTATATTTAGTTATGTTTCTCCCACTTACTCAGTACATTCAAAGTACTGACGCATACTTTTATGTTGTATCATTTCATGATACAGCTGCAGGTTCTCACACTCAGCACCGTTAGTTGCCGAAGTTCAGATTCTTCACCGCAGCAGTTGAAGTGTGAGTCCTCATCATCCGAGGGCACTATTTCCCTTCTTTTAGTCATGTATTATTTCGGTTAGACGTAGAGTTAGCTGGGGGCTTGTCCCAACAACTCCTCTATTAGATGGCTTTCAGATAGACATGGTTTTCAGATTTATCAGTATTATTCAATTATTTGAACTTTATGTTTTCAGACTTATTGCTCATAAATATATCTTTTATGATTTTATTTCAAAGTTCCGTTGTGCTTGTTTACTCAAAATTCTAGAAACTGATAGACTAAGGGTTGACTTGGGGTCACTTGTGGCTTCAAGTACCGTGTTACGCCCAGGGTGTAGGTTAGGGGTTGACAGTGCCCTCTGGTAGAAGTCAATACTAGGGCTAAAGTGAGTCGAGTCTTTAACTCCTAAAAAACTCTTCTCACAAGCATTCGACCACTGAAATTTGACCTTTTTCTGGATCAACTTAGTCAACGATGCTGCAATGGATGAAAATCCTTCAACAAACCTCCTGTAGTAGCCAGTTAAACCTAAGAAGCTCCCGATATCCAAAGAACTAACCAGTCTAGGCCAATTCTTCACTGCCTCTATCTTTTAAGAGTCCACCTATGATAAGTTGGTAATTTACCAATTCATTGGACTCTAAAGCTTGTGTTTTTGCTTAGTTCTTGAGTAAATTATATGGATTTTATGCGTTTTTTGTATTTGTTGTATGCAGATGCCAGATGTGTAAAAAAGAGCAAAATTGGAGAAAAAAGAAGAAATTGAGAGTAAAGTGGCGTATCAATGATGAAAATCGGCGAAATGCCGGACAGAGGTCAATCAGCACAGCTTCAAAGAAAAAAACCGCCCTCAGTGAAACATGAATGACAAACGGCGAGTAGCCGGATCAATCACCGAATCATTAGCCAAGTTTCTGAAATGAGGGACAAAACCTCGGCGGTGTGCGAATGAGATGCGCGAAATGTTGGACATGTCACCGAAGATGACTGGAATTTGGTAATGACACAACAAAATGCATCCGGCGGTTCACGAGTATAAACTGGTGAATCGCCGGTGTCCCGCTGATGAAGAGATGGTGCTCAGGGGTAAAAGAGTCAACACAGAGAAAGAGAAAAGGGAGACCCTACTTTCTACATATAGTCTAAGAGAAGTACAAAGCAGCAGTGAGCTTTCATTGTAATTTTCACTTTTTAGAACATTCCTTTTGCAGAGAAGAGTAGAAGATTGTAATTGGTGACTTGAGATTTATTCCTTTACTTCTTCTTCTTCTCCATAGTAAGTGAGTACCTTTTCTGAAGACCATTACTGTGAAATTGATTTTTCTACTTTTGTTATTGTATTTGATGAGTCTATTGTTAAATATGCTTGTGAATTCTTAATTGTGAGTAGCTAAATCATTAGCTAGAGGTGGGTAAAGATTACGATTGTTGATTAGAGAGGAATTGCTAGAATAATCTTAACAATGTTCAGCTAGTTGTGAATCTATTAGATTCTCTCCAATCATTAATTGAAGATCTATTGATTTTCATATGGGTTTGTGTTTCCTTACTTGATTGTTGCTTGAAAAAGAAGAATTAATTATTGGGAGAGAATCTAATAGTGGGTATGGTTGGGAGATTGTGAATTTGGGCTAGAAATAGTCAAATTCATGCTCTCACTCCTAAATTAATGGCTAATAGCTAGAAATAGTGCATCTATTAATCCAAATCACATTGGGCTGAGTTGATTGAGTCCAGAGATTTGAAAGAACTCTAGCTAGAGGTATGAAATTGGCTGAAAAGGATGGAATACCTCTGTTCGCCTAAGGTTATTCACATTAGTTGAACTTGTGCGATGATCTAGCAAGACGCTATACAATTAATCCATCATCTACACCCCACCTCTAGCATTCATCATTGTTAACAACTTTGGTAAACCTTGCTATTTGAACTAAACCACTTTAGACATAATAATCTCTTACATATTGATACTTCCCCCAATTGTTTCTCATTTGTGTTTGTTTTGAGTGGTGCAATCTAAAGTCAAATTTATAATCGACATTGGTCACTATCATCCCCCAGTCCTCGTGGGATTCGACCCTGGCACTCGTTCGGTTACTTGTTTTGATACTTCGACCGTGCATATTCTTTGAAAAAGAGGGTACAGTCTGAACGTCATCAAAAATGGCGTCGTTGCTAGGGACTGGTGTATGATAACCATACCCTCTTTTTCAACAACGAAGCCATTTTTGATGACGTTCAAACCATACCCTCTTTTTCAAAGAATATGCACGGTCGAAGTATCAAAACAAGTAACCTGGACGAGTGCCGGGGTCGAATCCCACGAGGATTGGGGGATGATAGTGACTAGTGTCGATTATAAAGTTGACTTTAGATTGCACCACTCAAAACAAACACAAATGAGAACCAATTGGGGGAAATATAAATATGTAAGAGATTATCAAGTCTAAAGTGGTTTAGTTCAAATAGCAAGGTTTACCAAAGTTGTCAACAATGATGTGAAAATGCTAGAGGTGGGGTGTAGATGATGGATTAATTAAATAACGTCTTGCTAGATCATCTCATAGGTTCAACTAATGTGAATAACTTTAGGCGAACAGAGGCATTCCATGCTTTTCAGCCAATTTCATACCTCTAGCTAGAGTTCTTTCGAATCTCTAGACTCAATCAACTCAGTCCAATGTGATTTGGACTATTAGTTGCACTATTTCTAGCTATTAGCCATTAATTTAGGAGTGAGAGCATGAATTTGACTATTTCTAGCCCAAATTCACAATCTCCCAACCATACACACTATTAGATTCTCCCCCAATACTTAATTCTTCTTTTTCATGCAACAATCAAGTAAGGAAACATAGACCAATATGAAAATCAATGGATCTTCAATTAATGATTGGAGAGAATTTAACAGATTCACAATTAGCTGAACATTGTTAAGATAATTCTAGTAATTCCTACTCTAATAAAAAATCATCATTTTCACCCACCTTAAGCTAATGATTTAGCTACTCATGATTAAAAATTTCACAATCATATTTAACGATAGACTCATCAAATTCAATAACAAAAGTAGAAAAATCAATTTCACAATAATGGTCTCAAGAATGGTAGTCACTTACTATGGAGAAGAAGAAGAAGTAAAGGAATAAATTTCAAGTCACCAATTACAATCTTCTACTCTTCTCTGCAAAAGGAATGTTCTAAAAGTGAAAATTACAATGAAAGTTCACTGCTTCTTTGTACTTCTCTTAGACTACAGTAGAAAGTAGGGTCTCTCTTTCCTCTTTTTCCGTGTTGATTCTTTTACCCGTAAGCACCGTCTCTTCATCGGCTGGACACCGGCGAGTCGCCAGTTCATACTCGTGAACCGCCGGATGTGTTTTGTTGTGTCATTACCATATTCCAGTCAGCTTCGGCGGCAGATCCAGCATTTTACCCATCTCATTCCGTGAACCGCCGAGGTTTTGTCCCTCATTCCAGAAACTTGACTAATGATTTGGTGATTGATCTGGTGACTCGTCGTTTGCAATTCGTGTTTCACCGATGGCAGTTTTTTCCTTTGAAGCAGTGCTGATCGGCCTCTATCCAGCGTTTCACCAATTTTCATCAGTGATACGCCGCTTTGCTCTCATTTCCTTCTTTTTGCTCCATACATTGCTCTTTTTTACACATCTGGGCATCTGCATACAATAAAGACAAAAAACAGCATAAAATCCATATAATTTACTCAAGAACTAAGTAAAACCACAAGTTTTAGAGTCTAATGAGTTGGTAAATTACCAACTCATCAAACCCCCAAACTTAAATCATTGCTTGTCTTCAAGCACAATCCTCAATCATTGAAAAACATGCCATTTTTGCACAACATTGAACATCAACAATCACCTGCACTATGACACCCAAAGATGCTCACTAAACTCACCAAAAAGAGAGGTACATACCCAAAAAGACTATGACAATGAAGATATTTCAATCAGCTACCACTTTCCATCAACAAGGCTCAAGTGAGGGAAACCCTTTAGTAAAACAAAGGCATTGCTCATTCATGAAACACACATAGCATCTCCTATCGTAATCAGTGCACATTTAAAGCTTGCCTTAGAATTTATGCTACCAATGCCCTACTCTCAAATTAGTGTTCAAATGCACTTGTTCCTCAAAAAGGGATGATGCCACTCACCAAAATAATAATCCCTATTCTTTTTGTCATGAAATCATTACACACTCACAAGGGATTGTATTGGTGAGATCATCACACTCACTCTCCCAAAAGAAGTCTTCATGCATACTCTTGACCCATAGGCTTGCCCTTCTTGTAATTCGCCACTAATGTAGAGCAGTTGCATTTAAGATCATTTAGGACATGTGGGTTCTGATGTAGGCTCGGGTTAAGGGTAGGATAAGAATTTGGTTGTAGTGATAGATCCTCCCTAATGCTTTTGGTGGACATATCTTCCATCAAATCCTTCCATCTACTTCACCTTGTTTCACGTTTTTCATTGTTTCTGACTTTCATTTCTCAATAACCCTCGTTATAACCCCTTTTCTTTCATAACTAGCCTTACCACCTCAAGAGCAAGCACCAACTCACACAATTTTGATTTTCTCATTTCGATTTATCTTTTATGCATTTTGATAATAATAAGGAGCTACCTCAAACTGAAAATCTTATTTTCCCCAACACATCCCCAAACTTAGGCTTTTGCCTCATTTTTTATTTCTTGCCTCACTCCTTATTCTTAGGCTTTCAGCCTTATTTCATCACTCTCTTATCACCAGCATTTAGGGAGAATGGGTGCCAAAGAAGGGTATCAAGAATGGACTTACGGCTTGTAATGTGGTTGCCAAAGAAAGGGTCTAAAGCTCAACGTTGGTTGACAAAGGTTAATGCTCAAGGAGGGTATATGGGTGAAGTGGCTAAACAAAAGAAAGCCTAAGATCATATCCTTAATACAACTGCGTCTATAATTTCGACTTGAATCACAATTGGGGCAAGTTCTAGACTAGAAGTCATACATGAGACTCATCAACAATTCCTCACCGCACAAGGCATCATCCTTAAAGTGTCCAAAAGAGTCATTCTCACCACAATACTTTTAATTTCAGGACATTAAAGCAGGCAAACATCATAAGTAAAGCAAAGAATTTACAACATATAACAAAGAATGCTATGCTACGGTGTCATCCTTGCTCATTATCTTCCATTTTTATGCCTTCATTTAAAGGTCCCAAAAAAATTTAAGGTCGTGCCTCTCAAAACATCTTCACATAAGACTCAAAACAACATGGCATTTTCCCTTAAGAATGTCACCGCTTAATCTATCATTGGGATATACCAACCTGGTTCAACAAAAAAAAGAATACTCCTTAGGAAAGAATCATGGTCAAAAGAAAACCCTCGGAGTTTTAATTTCTACACCAATATTTACCATGGCGAAAAAGAAAAGAAACAAGGTTTTGGGGTCGTTTCCTTCAAAATTTTCAAACTTTTTCTTTCAATTCAACTTGAAGACCTCCATAGGTCACTATTCTCAATCACAACAAGAAAACTTAACCAAATCATTCATATCATTTCAAACAAAATAGGATACGCCCGACAAAGGTGATCATCAAAACATCACAATAAAACCACAGCCCGACAAAGGCTAGACTCACTCAATCCCAACTACAATTCACAAAACCATAAAAAACTGAGCTCATCCCTCTGCCACTTAAGAGAATACATTATCCCCAATGTAGATATGCATAAAGGGAAAGGGGTAAGAAACTCCCTGAATGGGTCAGTTCTCTTCATCATCCTCGTCTGCCTCACCACCGTTGCCGCTAGCTTCACCCAACCCAGCAAAATCATCACTCAGCCCCTCAAAAAGGTTATCAATTGGCCCCCGAACTGAGGAAGGAGCAGTCATTGTAGCATCCAATGCGCTCATGTTTGGTATTTCAACCAAAGTCTGACTCTTCCACTCATGTACCTCTGTTCAGAGGGAAATGACTGCCCTTTCCACCCGTCTACCCTCTTGCACAACGTGGTCACAGTATCGTATAATGACTTGAGCTCCTTTTTGACTGTGTTGGCAATGAGTGCGGGAGGCTCTTAGCCAATCTTTGGAGTTGGCTTTCATGTGAGTTCTTCATCTCCACAATTCAATGGAGATCACTTGGTTGAGAGGATTGTGGAGGGGGAGAAGCTCCCTGTGGAGGCAAGTCGCCTGATGCTTGGCCTGACATATCTGATTGGGGCATAATGATTTCTAGGGCAAGTGGGGATTGATCTAACCTATGGGGTAGGGGTCCTTCCTGTACTCCAAAGGCCTGCATTCTCTTCCTTTCCATTGTCGATGCCTCGGCATCTCTCTTCCTATGAATATCAATTACTCCTAGAGCAGAGGAAGAAATCTCACCAGGAAAAAGAGGCACTACAACTACTTCACAAAGCTGGGAAATCAAAACAGCATATGGCATAGAAGTACTGGACTGTAGGGCCTTCTTCTTCACCTGTTGAGCTACAATTTCCCCGAAGTTGATGAGGAACCCCGACATTATGCAAGCAATCAGGATGGCCGCTTTCATGGTGACCCACTGCTCATTTTTGGATGAGATGATGCAAGAACAAATAAAGTCCAGTCATAGCTTGGCCTCGAACTTCAAATCGTGGTGAGAGATTTCGCCACCCATTGAGGCACAAAGAGGAGTATCAACAGCAATAATTTGAGCCACCCACACAAACTGGTCCTTCATATCGGCCACTCGTGCCATATACTCCGTAGTAGAGTCAATTTCATCCTCCTAGAACAGGTAGTTTATACCAGTCGGAGTGATATCAACTTCTACTCCACGAATCATCACTGATGGAAAAGCAGGGGAACTCATCAACTTTGCCCCGGTGTTGCAGACTCTCTTGGCGGTCCTGATAAGAGGCATAGAACTCTGTGACCAGGCTGGAGTAGTAGGATGGGAGAGGGTTGGCAAATGCATGCCACTGTCTGTCAGTGAACTACGTGGTGATGTTAGGAAAACCACCTTTTAACCCGGCTAAGTCAAACCTCTTCTCCACTGTGATGGAGCATCCCTGGCAGATGACATACTGTTCCTTCATATTCCGAACACAGAGAATAATGGCTACCTTTTTGTTGGCCCGTGGTTGTGCAACCTTTGCTTTGCCTTTGCCCTTGCTAGCAGATGAAGCGGGGGCTTCTTCTTTGCCGGTGTTCCTGAAAGATGACATGATTTGTTTTATTGCAAGAATGATGTTAGTGCCAGCTAGTGAAAGAGAAAACTAAAAACTAAATAAAATGAAAAAGAAATCTAATCGCAGGGAGAATTAAGGAACAAGGGGAATCAAACACTCAGTTTAAAGAACCACTGACAGCGGTTCGCTGAAATGATTTCGTGGACCGCCCATTTCTCACCGATGTTGTATAGAAAATTAGGTAAGGGATAGTTGTTTTGGTGGTACATCGGCGTACCGCCAGTCAGGATTTGTGAACCACCGATGTAACGCGGGATCCACTCAGTGGCTTGAAGCCAAGTGGTAGAGTGAGCCGGCATGTCATAGGCGATTTGCCGAATCCGACCGACAAAACGCCGGACCCCATCGTCCCCAAATAATTTTTTGAACTATCACATATATGTGCCCACTAACACACACTCACTTCCAATCATACTAAAATCAACATGGCACTCTTAATACCTTTGTTCATGACATTTAGCACTTAAGAATGGCGTCACTCGATTTATCGTCGGGCAAAACATCGTGCTTCAAACAAATGGGTACTCACACTTCACCCTTTTTAAAATGCCACAAACAAAAGCCCAACCCCATTCCATTCAATCAGGTATAGAACATTCAAGATTTTACCAAGTGAAGGGAACAAAATATCACCCTTATAGCACCAATGAGAAAATTAAAATAACGGCAAGAGAATTTTATCGAATAGAAGGAGTGCCTGCACACTTGGACGTCCAAAAAGCTCAAAGTTACTTGAAATAGCACCTTAAGATATAAGTAGTAGAGGAAGAAAGTGTGATTGAAGTGAGGGGATTAGTGTACTATATAGGGGGGTTTATAGGTGAAAGAGGGAAGGGCAATAGGTTGAGGGGAAGGTGGAGAGTTTAATGGGTATGTGTTGGTGGGAAGGTCGGAAAACGGAAAGGTTTAGAATAGATGAGTATGGGGAAATGGGGATGTTGGATAATGGAAAGACAAAAAGCGAGTGAAAAAATGGAAGCTAGGAGAATATTTGCATAAATAGGGCGGCTGACTGGGTTATTGGGATTTTATGGGCCCTCTCTTTTAAATTAACATTGAAATAGCCTCATACCTCCATCGGCGGTTCGCTGAATCACACTGGTGGTCCGCTGAACTATTATCTAGTGCCATGCAAGTCTCCCAATGAGCTATTTCATTACCGGTAATTTATCGGCGGTTTACGGATTGAAGTGACGATCCAAATATTAACCGCCGCTTATGTGCCTGTGTTTCAGGGGTTCTATTGTCCATCGACCATCAACCGGCGAAACACGGATTCTATTCGGCGATTCATGTCACGACCCAAACGTACACCTGGATCATAGACATAGGACAAGGAGCCCCGGAGACCCCAAGTCGACTTATGGTATGAGCATACATCTAATTCAATCACATGAGCGGAAAACTTAACATAAAGAACATAATCATAACATAGCATAAGGGAAAGCAGTACTAGACTTATACAATACGGTGGAATACAACTTGTTGTCTGATAAGCCTCTAAACATGAAGAACAGATTGATGGGACAGCTCCCCAACTAATCCAACATTCAGAAACTGAAAGAAATAACGTAGATTGTCAACATGTAGCCCTCGGAACATGAGGACTCACCAAGTGCACTGAGAGCAAGGCTGATACTACCTACGGGTGAGAATGAGCCTAAGAACTAAGACTTTTATCATGAAACGATACAGCATAGAAAGTATGCGGTCAGTACGTGGAATATACTGAGTATGCAAGATATGTAAAACGGACATTTAAACATATATATAAAGTTCTTAAAAGATCATAAGGATAGGACAGAATGCTCGTACCATAAATCGTTATAACATATCATACGGCTCAAGGTTTTTTAGAACATTCGTAACATAAACATAGTCATAATAATAATAGAAGATCTTTGTTTAACATAACTTGAGCCAACATACATAATCATAACATGCATAAATCATGAGGAACAGTGGGAGATTCTCTTAACCGACATACCCCATATAAGCACACATGAAGCCTAACTTTGTAGCCCTAGTCCGGAGGGTGTTCGTACCTTACCAAGAGTAGAAACCATGAAGGGCATGATCACACATGAAAAAGGGCCATTTTGGCTAGGCACAAATATGAAAGGGTCCCAACATACCTACAGTGGCACATAGTTCATGAGATCCAGGGCTTAACCTGAGCCCCAAACCTACTCAGTGTGCGATACTACTCCCAAAATATATATAGTGCTCATAATAATACATACATGAGTTCATGGGCTAGATAAATCATGATAATCGTACACATGCTTGAACATATAAGAACTAGCCATGACTTGAGGCCCATGGGTCGGCCAAAAACATATTCATGATTGATAAAATTCATACATACTTGTAGATCATGCATATAGATTGAAATTCATAAGTTCATAAAAGATAACATAATAAATTCATAAATAAACTTATAATTCATGTTGGGCTTATCAAAAACACCAATGGATTAATAGATCATAAATCGATTCATGATGGGGCATGCATAATCAAGCTTAATTGTTTATAAATTCAAAATCAACAATATTATAATCAATTTGAATCTCAAAAGATGATCAAAATCAGTGGATTATGATAAGATTTCAAAATCACATGACCCATAATGAAATCATTTAATTTTATACAAATCAAATACAGAACCCCATGAGTTTTTAATAGATTTTAAGAAATATCATAAAGTAGGAGCATGGGTGTGGAAGAATCCACCCATTGATGACCTTACATACCTGGGATTATCAAATTCTAACCTTCCTTAAAATCCCAAGAATGAGATTGAAAGAATTGAGGTGAAAAGCTTGAAATCTCCCTTAGATCACCTATCAAAATCCTTGCATGAATGAATGAGAGTTTAGGAAGGATTATTTTCTTAAAACCCCAGCTTTCCCAAGCCAAAATGACGTATTTTAGGGCCATATATCATGAAAAAGTAAAAAATACCATTAATGAACCTGCTCTAAAAACTTGCCGGATGGAACCCATGGATGGGACTAACGGGTCGTGTGAACCATTAACGACCCGTCGGGTCTCTCCTTGTATACACTGCTGATGACCTATTCTCGGAACCAAACAACGGATCGTCAAGACGATCCATCCCTTCAACCCACGACTCGTTACATCTCCCGTGGTTAGCCCCCTAAACCTTGGCATCTCATCTCCTAACGAGTCACACCATGACCCATTACTACAAATAACAAATCGTTGTTTCCCCTGTAAAGCCTACTGGAAAACTCAATCCTCCAACCACGACCACAACCACCGACTCGTGGTTTCTCCCAATGAGTCATTGGGACGCCCGTTGTATGCCACCTGAAGAACCCAGTTCCTTCCCACGATTGTTAACAATGACTTGTTGTTTCCTACAATGAGTCGTCATGTCTCCCATGGTTTACACTGTCACCCAGCTTGAACTTAACCATGACTCCTTACAAAGACCCGTGGTATGACACCACTAGTCGTACCTTGACCCATCCTGAGATATTTTCCCCATTTTCTGCAGTTTTCAATTTTTCACTTTCAGGTCTACTCCTACGCACTCCCGGGGTATTATAATATCTCCCCTTGGGAATATTCGTCCTTGAATGTTAGAAACAAGAAGAAATCAAATACATACAATTATCATACTCACATACTGATCATTTTAGCCGAATTTTTATGGAATGACTACCTCCGGAAAGAACTACATAGCTGAACTGAATTCAAACACCACATACATATACCATATCATAAAACAAACTTGTACACATGAACTTAACATGAAAACTAATTAGAGGTTTAGGGCAAAACTGATACCTCAAGTTGAAACTGAGCCGGTAGAGAATAGGTGTGGGTATCTAGCAATAACATCCACTTCGGCTTCCCATATAGCTCCTTCAACATGTTGATTTCTCCATAATAATTTAACTGAAGCTACTTTTTTGTTCTTAGCTTATTGATTGACGATCTAATATTTCCACGGGTACTTCTTCATGACTGAGGCTGTCTTTTCCACCAATGCTGTCCACCGGGATTACTAAAGTTGGATGACCCAAACACTTTTTCAAAAGTGACACATGAAACACAAGATGAACTGAAGATAACTCCGAGGGCAAGTCCAACTAATACGCCACCTTACCAACTCTCCTCACAACCCGGTAGGGACCAACATAGTGGGGACTGGGTTTCCTTTTTTTCCAAACCGCATGACTCCCTTCATGGGAGATACCTTTAGAAATACCCAATCATCGACCTCAAACTCCAAATCTATTCTCCTCACGTCAGCATATGATTTCTAACGACTCTAAGAGGCCTTCAGCCTGTCCCTTATTAACTGAACCTTTACCATGACCTCATGAACCGAATCTGGCCCTATCATAGCTGCCTCACCAACCTCAAACCATTCGATGGGATATCTACACCTCCGCCCATAGAGAGCCTCGAACGGTGCCATTTGGATTATGGAGCGATAGTTGTTATTATAAGCAAACTTGATTAAGGGAAACTGATCATCCCAACTACCTTTAAAATCCATAACACATGCCCTAAACATGTCCTCAAGAGTCTAGATTGTCCATTTGGCTTGTCCATTCGTTTGCGGATGAAAGGCTGTGCTGAGCTTGATATGAGTCCCAAGTCCCTTCTGAAAAGACCGACAGAACTGGGAGGTAAACTGAGTACCTCGGTCTGAAATAATAGACAAGGGCACTCCATGAAGTCAAACCAACTCCCGAATATACAGTTTGGCATAATCCTCCACTGAATTCGTGGTCTTGATCGGTAAAAAATGTACAACCTTGGTCAACCTATCCACACCAACCCAAATGGAGTCATACTGTCACCGAGTGCAGGGCACACCTGTTATAAAGTCCATGTTAATCTCTTCCAACTTCCATGTGGAAATGTTAATATCCTGAAGTACGCCTCCCAGCCTTTTGATGCTCGACTTTCACTTGCTGACAGTTTGGACATTTGGCTACGAACTCTACAATATCCCTCTTCATACCATCCCACCAATAGATTTCTCGCAAGTCCCGATACATCTTCGTAGATCCCGAATGGATAGAATATCTGGTACTATGTGCCTCATGTAATATCCGAACTCTCAAATTATCGATGTCCGGAACACATAGTCGACCCTGGTATCGTAGCACACCATCTTTCCCTTGGGAAAAAATCTCCACCTTTTGATTCCGCACCGCTTCCTTCAGCTTCCTCAAAATCAAATCCTCATCTTGCTTAGATTTTACATCAACCACCAAGGACGACTCTGGCCCATTCTGTACAAAAACGTCGCCATCAGTTAAGTCGATCAATCTAACTCCCAATCTTGCAATTCGGTGGACATCCTTCACCAACTCATTCTTTACCTCATCCACGTGGGACACACTCTCCATAGAGAGTCTATTGAGCACATCCGCAACCACATTAGCCTTGCCCGAGTGGTAAAGAACACTCATATCGTAGTCCTTTAGCAATTCCAACCACCTTCTTTGCCGAAGATTGAGATCTCTCTACGTGAACACATATTGCAAGCTCGTGTGATCCGTAAACACATCCACATGGACCCCATACAAGTAATGTCTCCATATCTTCAATGCAAACACCACCGCGGCTAACTCAAGATCATGGGTCGGGTAATTCTTTTTGTGAACTTTCAGTTGTCCTGAGGCATATGCTATTACTTTCCCATGCTGCATCAACACACATCCCAGTCCGACTCTCGAAGCATCACAATATACAACAAATCCATCGGTACCCTCTGGTAAAGTCAACATTGGTGCTGAAGTGAGTCGGGTCTTCAATTCTTGGAAGCTTTCCTCACAAGCCTCCGACCATTGTAACTTCACCTTCTTCTGAGTCAACTTGGTTAAAGGTGCCACAATAGATGAGAAACCCTCAATAAATCTCCAGTAGCAACCTGTCAGGCCCAAGAAACTTCGAATTTCTAAAGGATTCATCGGTCTAGGCTAATTCTTCACCGCTTTGATTTTATGCGACTCCGCCTTTATGCCCTCACTTAATACCACGTGGGCTAGAAATGCCACCGAGTCAAATCAAAACTCACATTTGTTGAACTTTGCATATAACTGATGATCTTTGAGGATCTGAAGCACTATTCGCAAATGAGCGGCATGCTCCTCCTCGCTCCGAGAGTATATAAGGATGTCATCAATGAACACAATCATGAACATGTCCAGATATTGCTTGAACACCTTGTTCATAAAGTCCATAAAAGCTCCAGGAGCATTGGTTAGTCCAAATGACATAACTACAAACTCATAATGATCATACCGGGTTTTGAAGGTTGTCTTTGGGATATCACACTCCCGAACTCTGAGTTGATGATATTCGGACATAAGATCTATCTTCGAGAAACACCCGGCACCCTGGAGTTGGTCAAATAAATCATCAATCCTGGGCAAGGGGTACCTGTTCTTGACAGTGACCTTATTCAATTGCCGATAATCAATGCACATCTGAAGTGATCCATCCTTCTTTCGAACAAAGAGAACTGGTGCACCCCATGGAGACTTGCTCGGTCTAATGAAACCTTTATCCAACAAGTCCTTCAATTTTTCTTTTAACTCTTTTAGTTTTGGAGATAGGCTTCATATCGGGCAATAGATCAATATCGAAATCAATTTCCCTCTTCAGAGGAACACCTGGCAAATCATCGGGGAAAACCTTCGGATACTCACACAGCACTGGAACTAACTGAATAGTCGGGGTCTTGGACTTTACATCCTTAACCCTAACTAGGTGGTACATGAAACCCTTAGAGATCATTTTCCTAGCCTTGAGGTAAGAGATAAAGTGACCTACAGGTACCGCTAAACTACCCCTCCATTCTAAAGCTGGTTCACCTAGAAAACAAAACTCCACCGCTCGGGTTCTACAGTTAACCGAAGCATAACATGCAAACAACCAATCCATGCCCAGAATAATATCAAAATCACTCATAGATAATTCTACAAAGTCTGCAGAGGTGATCTTATACAATACTGTAATTGGGAAACCTCTATATACCCGCCTAGCTACAACTGAATCACCGACCGGAGTAGACACGGAAAATGGTTCTGACAAAATTTTAGGACTAACTCCAAAGCTACTAGCAATGTAAGGCGTCACAAAAGACAATGTAGCTCCCGTATCTAACAAAGCATAAGCATCAATATGAAATACTCGCAACATACCCGTGACCACATTTGGCAAAGCCACCTTCTCCTAGAGAGGCACTAGGGCATAAAACCTGCTTTGGCGCTGACCACCTGCTGAACTAGTGGAGGCACCCTGCTGAGGGGGTCGTGCTGCTGAAGCGGTAGAAATGGCTGCAGGGCAATCTCTGATCCCGTGTCCGAGTTTTCCACAACCAAAACAAGCATATGTGCTGACCAAGCACCTCATGGGATGATTCTTGTCGCATCTCGCATAAGCTGGGAAAGTGCGCTCCACCTACATGCTACCATGATCCATCGAGCCTGTAGCCCTGCTCCTCTAGTCTCCCCTGAACCTCGATAGTGTGCTAGCCGATGATGGGCTGGAGCAATAGACCTGTGTTGGGACTGCTGACGTGGTCCACCCCCTGACTTGGCCTGAGAGACTCCATAACTATCGGTCCTGGCCCTCTTGGCCTCCCTCTACCTCCTATAGATCGACTCCATCTGCTACACATGCAATACAATACGGGGAAAGTCAATGTCCCGGTGAAGTATGGCAATCCGACAATCCTTGTCCAAGTAATCTGGTACTCCATGCACAAAATGGCTTACCCAAGCCTGCTGATCCACTACTAACTCTGGAGCATATTTAGATAGCCGAGTGAACTCAAATGCATATTCCTGGACCAACATATTACCCTGCTTCAGATTAACAAACTCGGCCGCCTTAAGCTCCCGAGGGAAGAATCGATCTATGAATGCGGTGATAAATTAATCCCAACCTATCGGGCCTGCACCCGCTGCCCTGGCATCCCTACATTTCTTAAACCATATATGTGCTACCCCCTTTAGCTGGTAGGAGGTCAAGTCAACGCATTTCCCATTGCTCACCCCCATAACCTGGGTGATTTTCATAATCTCATCTATAAAATTGTGTGGATCCTCGTCCACATTTGACCCCGTGAACTCCGGAGGGCTCATCCTTAAGAAATCCCTTACCCTAGCTGTTGATTCATTCCAATTCTGAGGGAAATGCGCCACTGTCTGATTGTGGACCTTAGCAGTCATGGCTTGTGTCGGCATCTGAACTGCCTCCCTAAACTCAGCATGGGCCGTTGGCTCTGGTACATGCTCCTCGTGAACTGGTGGAGCTGGCTGATGCTCACTATCAGGGGCACCCTCATGATCATTACCATTTTTGTTCCTCTTGGCATTAACTAGACGTGGAGGCATGATTCTACAAACGCGAATAGCATGAATTAGGAGAGTAAAGGATGTTCTTCGCACGACATAGATCATGAAAGAAGGAACATTTCCTGAACGTCTAGAAGCCTCTTCGTCATAGGTATGGCGTGCTTCACACACATGAAAAAGACTCTACCTAACACGGCTTTCAGAATTCCTAGGACACATAAACCTACGGCTCTAATACCAACTTTTTTACATCCCAAACGTACACCCGGATCGTAGACACGGGACAAGGAGCCTCGAGAGACCCCAAGTCAACCCATGGCATGAGCATACATCTATTCAATCACATAAGCGAAAAACTTAACATAAAGAACATAATCATAACATAGCATAAGGGAAAGCAGTACTAGACTTATACAATATAGCGGAATACAACTTGTTGTCTGATAAGCCTCTAAACATGAAGAACAGATTGATGGGACAGCTCCCCAACTAATCCAACATTCAGAAACTGAAAGAAATAACGTAGAGTGTCAACATGTAGCCCTCAGAACATGAGGACTCACCAAGTGTGCTGAGAGCAAGGCTGATACTACCTACGGGTGAGAATGAGCCTAAGAACTAAGACTTTTATCATGAAACGATACAGCATAGAAAGTATGCGGTCAGTACGTGGAATGTACTGAGTATGCAAGATATGTAAAACAGACATTTAAACACATATATAAAGTTCTTAAAAGATCATAAGGATAGGACAGAATGCTCGTACCATAAATCGTTATAACATATCATACGGCTCAAGGTTTTTTAGAGCATTCATAACATAAACATAGTCATAATCATAATAGAAGATCTTTGTTTAACATAACTTGAGCCAACATACATAATCATAACATGCATAAATCATGAGGAACAGTGGGAGATTCTCTTAACCGACATACCCCATATAAGCACACATGAAGCCCCACTTTGTAGCCCTAGTCGGGAGGGTGTTCGTACCTTGCCAAGGGTAGGATCCATGAAGGGCGTGATCAAACATGAAAAAGGGAAATTTTGGCTAGGGGAAAACATGAAAGGGTCCCAACATACCTACGGTGGCACATAGTTCATGAGATCCAGGGCTTAACCTGAGCCCCGAACCTACTTAGTGTTCGATACTACTCCCAAAACATATATAGTGCTCATAATAATACGTACATAAGTTCATGGGCTAGTTAAATCAGGATAATCGTAAACCTGCTTGAACATATAAGAACTAGCCATGACTTGAGGCCCGTGGGTCAGTCAAAAATATAATTCATTATTGATAAAATTCATACATACTTGTAGATCATGCATATAGATTAAAATTCATAAGTTCATAATAGATAACATAATAAATTCATAAATAAACTTATAATTCATGCTGAGCTTATCAAAAACACCAATGGATCAATGGATCATAAATTGATTCATCATGGGGCATGCATAATCAAGCTTAATTATTTATAAATTCAAAATCAACAATATTATAATCAATTTAAATCTCAAAATATGATCAAAATCAGTAGATTATGATAGGATTTAAAAATCACAAGACCCATAATTAAATCATTTAATTTTATACAAATCAAATACAAAACCCCATGAGTTTTTAATAGATTTTAAGAAAAATCATAAAGTAGGAGCATGGATGTGGAAGAATCCACCCATTGATGACCTTACATACCTGGGATTATCAAATTCTAACCCTCCTTAAAATCCCAAGAATGAGATTGAAAGAATTGAGGTGAAAAGCTTGAAATCTCCCCTAGATCACCTATCAAAATCCTTGCATGCATGAATGAGAGTTTAGGAAGGATTATTTTCTTAAAAACCCAGCTTTCCCAAGCCAAAATGACGTATTTTAGGGCCATATATCATGAAAAAGTCAAAAATACCCTTAATGAACCTGCTCTAAAAACTTGTCGGATGGAACCCACGGATGGGACCCATAGATGGGACTTACAGGTCGTGGGAACCACTAACGACCCATCAAGTCTCTCGTTGTATACACTACTGATAACCGATTCTGGGAACCAAACAATGAATCGTCAGAACGACCCTTCCCCTCAACCCACGACCCGTTACATCACCCGTGGTTATCCCCCTGAACCTTGGCATCTTATCACCTAATGAGTCACAACACAACCCGTCACTACAAACAACGAATCGTTGTTTCTCCCTGTCAAGCCTACTGGAAAACTCAATCCTCCAACCACGAACACAACCAACAACTCATGGTTTCTCCCAATGAGTCATTGGGACGCCCGTTGTATGCCACTTGAAGAACCCAGTTCCTTCCCACAATTGCTAACGACGACTCGTTGTTTCCCACAATGATTCGTCATGTCTCTCGTGGTTTACACTTTCACCCATCTTGAACTTAACCACAACTCATTACAACGACCCATGGTATGACACCACGAGTCGTACCTTGACCCATCTTGAGATATTTTCCCCATTTTTTGCAATTTTCAAGTTTTCACTTCCGGGTCTACTCCTACGCACTCCCAGGGTATTACAGTTCGCCAATGGGTCTGCTAGTATTTCTTTGAACCTCAGCCTTCTGTTTAGTGCTTACCTTCACCGGTAGCTTGCGCTTCTGAATCGATGACTCGCTAGTCTCTTACGTTCCTTCCTTCATGGTTTGGTTCCCTCTTTGCTCCTCATTTCTCAGAACCTACAAACACAAAAACAACAAAAACATGAATTAATTTACTAGAAACTTGGGTTGCCTCCCAAGAAGAGCCTTAGTTAACATCGTGGCACAACGGAGACCTTCCCTCATCAACTCTAGTCCGATGGGTCATCATCCAACACTGCCTCTTTGAAATACTCCCTCTCCTTTGGCAACGATCAAACTATTTCACCAAGTCATGGGCATCCTTATGTAAAGTAGGCCGATAGAACCCACACTGTAGCACTTTTGTTGTTGTCCGTACACCCCCATAATGTCCTCCACAGGTAAAGAATGGCAGGCCTCTAGAATTGGGATTATCTCTACTTCCAGTACAGATCTTCTGATTAATCCATTTGCACAGGTCCAGAGAATACATGGTTCATCCCAATACAACTTTTGAACATCATGCAAGAATCTCTTCTTTTGCTGAAAATTCGACCCTTCAGGTATAATATTGTTGGCCAAGTAGTTAGCATAGTCTTCAAACCATGGCGTTAGATCGTGGGTTGCGGATAAAATATGCTCATCTGAGAAAGCATCATTTATTTCCTCATCGCCTCTTGATTGACCCCTTGATTCTAAGCGCGAAAGGTGATCGGCTACTTGATTTTCGCACCCATTATGATCTTTCACCTCAAAATCGAACTCCTGCAATAGTAGAACCCATATAATCAATCTTGGTTTCGCATCCTTCTTTGCCATTAGATATCTGAGTGCGGCATGATCCGTATGTATCACCACTTTTGTTCCTAATAGATATGCCTGGAACTTTTCAAATGCAAACACTACAGCGAATAATTCCTGTTACGTTACTGTGTAGTTTGTTTATGCATCATTTAAGGCCTTTCTAGCATAATAAATTGGAAAAAATATCTTGTCCCTCCATTGACCAAGTACAGCTCCTAATGCAACCTCACTAGCGTCGCACATGAGCTCGAAGGGTTTTGACCAATCAGGTGCTATAATGATTGGAGAGGAGATCAACCTTCTTTTTAGCTCCACAAATGCCTTCATGCATGCCTCATCAAAATTGAACTTTGCCTCCTTCTCTAACAGCCTAAACAGGGGATGTGCTATCTTAGAGAAGTCTTTGATAAATCGATGGTAGAATCCCGCATGTACAAGGAAACTCCGGACACCTTTAATTGTACATGGTGGAGGTAATTGAGCAATAGCTTCCACTTTGGCTTGATCCACCACAATACCTTTTTCTGAAATTTTGTGTCCCAGCACAATCCCTTCCTTTACCATAAAATGGCACATAATGGAGGTTGTTTCCTCTAAACAGCAAAAGAAAAGGAGATGGTTCTTGAAAGAGAACCCAGGTATGAGGATGTCCTGAAAAGGACAGTCCATGTCGGGCCACGACGTAAAATAAGGCGCTGCTTGGGAGGCAACCCAAGGGTACCTCAGGTACAATTTGTAATTTTGATTTTTGTGTTGATGTTGTTATTTTCATTTTATTTGTGTTTTTGGTGGAAAGTTAAGCACAGATGGCGGGAAGTCTGAGTACCGAGATGGTGGAAGCTAAAGAGCATGGAATAGAAGAAGTGTGGGGTCGAACACCCATCTCTGGAACTTGAAAAGAAAGCATGCTTTTAGCTTGGCATAGAGGCTCAGGGAGTATTTCTCATCCTTTAAATGTTAATTTGATGCTATGATGACATAGCAAGACTTTAAGTGTGGGGTGAGAAAAATTTCTACATTTTTGTGCTTAACAAGTTTTTGGTGAATGTGATGCTTGTGTGAAATTTGGGAGAAATTTGAAAAATTTTTGTGAATTAAGCATGACTTCATCACCCGTTGGTTTTTCTTTTCGGTTCTTTTCCGACGGGGGGGTCTTTGAACCGAAGAATAAAATTTTTTTTATTTCCTTTGTTTGTAGATAGTGTCTTTAGTCATAGTTAGGGACTGTTTTCGACGATGGATGGATGACGACCATCTTGAGGAAAAATTAGTTGATAGGCTTTGGGATTTTGAAACCATAACTAATTGGTGCTTGATGTTCTTGTTATGTGCTATACGTGATTGTAAGATGCAAGTATGTTCGGTGTGAAGCATGCAGGTGTATAACTTTGTGTGAGACGCTTAGGCTCTTGAATTTGACTCAATATGATTGAAGCTTAATTCTGAATTCTTGTGATTAGCTGAGTAAGAGTCTGATGAATGTGTCTCGAATTGAGCATGTGCCATGAGTGTAAGGTTTTTGAGTATTTTGTGCTATTGTGGATTGTCTAGAACTTGCCTGGTGTGTTTATAAACGAAATGAAGGTTGTGAAGTGTAGGAGATGATCTAGGCATTTCTTTGAATGAACCAAATTTTTATCCCTCATTTTACCTACCTTGAGAAATTAATCCTAGTTAGCCCCATTGAGCCTTGAGCCTATTCTTTGACAGCTGCAACATAAGCTTAATCCTTTTTCTTTCATTAGCCTTGAATTTGATCCAAAACTCCTAAGCGCTTAAGGGAAAAATATGAAAGAGTAAAGGAGTGAAAAGAAAGGAAAAGTAGCAAGTTGTAGAAGTGGAGAAAAGGACAAAGGTGCACTTGTATGAAAATGGTTGATTATTATTAAGGAGTTAGAAAACAAATTAATGAAATTTTTTTTTATAGAGCTCCTTACTAATAAGCTAAAAGTGCCTAAAAAAAGAGGGAACATTAGAGGAAAAAGAAAGCTGAAAGGAGAAAAAGGTGAAGTAAGGGAAGGGAAGTTCATAAAGAGGGCGTAATGTATTAAAAGCTCTTGGGAAAGTTAGTCACTATTATTGGCCAGAATAGTACCTGTCTGTCCCTTAGCTTACATTACAACCCATTAAGTCCTACTTGATCTTACATTCACACATCCTTAAATTAGTGGAATAAAACACTAAGGGCAAGCTTATGGGTCATTACATGATGCATGTGAATTCTTTGTGAGAGTGAGCGTAATTCTATTCATGTACCCACACATGTTGTGATTTAAAAAATTATTTTTGCGTGTGATTGGGTAACTCTCTTTCCGTGAGGGGCACATGTTGAATGAAGGATATAATTCATGTGGGATTTCTTAATCAGTTGATTTGCATGAGTTTGCTAAGATTGATAGTCGATTCTTGAGGTTAAGAAGTCTTAACATAGTTATACTTCATTTCAATGATCAAATCGTGCATGCTCTATCTTTAGCTTGTTATCTTACGTAATCATTGTAGCCGTAGCTTGAATATTCTTGCTAACTGAGTTATGGATGAGTCTCCATATGCATGAGATGTAATAGGTTGTTCGAGGACGAACAAGACTTTAAGTGTGGCGCAAAGGCTGATCGTGGGCAAAAATAGCATGCCCAAGTGATGCTTTATACCTTAATTTAGTCTTGTTTATCTAAGTTATTTTATACATTTTCATGTGATTTTATGTAAATGTGAATATATACTAACCAACATGATTAGTCCTTGTTTTTGAAGGTTAATAATGCATTTGAGGAACTAATTCATGATTTGGTGAAGTGGAGGAATGGAATCAAGAGCAAAACGTGAAAGTCAACAAGAAAACATGCAATAACTGGCACCCTGCGCGATAGGGGCCGTGGCACGCTACCAACGCGGCAACACTTGGTCAAAAATTGCATTTTTTGGCACATTTCAGTGAGGGTACGCGTTACCAACGTGGCACGGAGGTCAAGTAGGGCGTTCAGCTCCGTGACACGTTGCTGTTCCACCACAGGCCAAATTTTGCAATTTTTCAGCATAGTATAAATTGAACCCTTAGCTCCTAAAATCATTTGGTCACGATTTTATTCTGGAAAACTACCTAGGAGTGAAGGGAGAAGTGGGAGAACTCATGTAGGGTTTGTCAAATTCCCTTCTCATCTACCAAATTCATGTAAGTATGTTAGTCTAGTAGTAGTTAGTGTAGTTTTACGAACATGAATGGCAAGAACCCTTCCTCTAGGGTTGAAGCCATGAATTATGATTGTGATTTTATGAAATTGTTTTGGAATTAAGTTATTGATTGTTGTTTTCGTCTTGCATTCTGTGTTGTTGGTTGTTTTTATGATTGATCACCATGAAAGCATATTTGTTAGCTTGAGTAATAGCTTGAGAAAGCATTACCTAGGTCAGGACATGAGAATGTGAGGAGCACGTTTGTATCTCGGGAGAGATTTTTGTGTCAGGATAGAAATATACCTAACATCGTGCTTGGTTGAGACACGGGGGTTATGAAAGACCAACTTGGGATGTCACATCACCACTCGAAGAAGTAGTTGTGAGGCTAAGTTGAGTTAAATGGTTAGACGCACGAAAGTCCCTAATCGTTTCCCCGTAAACCACAACATAATTGATTGCCCACGACTAGAAATTAAACTCCTCGCTCACAATGATGCAGTGAGGCTAGATTGCCGTGTTTAGAGGCTCGAAAGACCATAAACATGCAATTCTAATTATGTGAAATAATAATTGATAGTTCCATGCTTAACCCATTGCAAATCGTAGTATCGCATGATTAATTGGTTTTAACTCTATGTTGCTCCTAGAGTAATTTCAGAATACTTCATTGACCCAAACTTAGACTTAATTAATCTCAATCAAAAATGTCTATAACCAACACTTGAGGTATTTAAGATCACACTAGAATGGATAGTTAGAGGAATGGGTCCAGTCCCTGTGGGTTCGACAATCCGGTTCTTAAAAAGAGCCACTATATTACTTGCACGACCCGTACACTTGTGGACGCGCGAATCGGGCACGTCAAAGGCTTGAGCTCAAGTGTTGGTGGAGCTACAATGGAAGGCTGTGATGGAGGAATTGTACGATTTTTCAAATCAAGGTCAAGATTTCTTGGTTGGAAGGAATAATTTCTCGTCTCCTTGTGCACATGGTAAACCTCCTCAATCTCTCTCTTTTCCAACAAGAAATCAACAATTTCTTCCCCTACTTTACATGACCCAAAAATGATACTGAGTTTAACCAAAACTCAAACTTGCTGAATTTAGCAAACAGCTGGCGATCCTTGAGAGTCTATAGCAGAATCCTTAAATGAACGGCATGCTCCTCCTTACTCCGTGAGTATATGAGAATATAGTCTATGAAGAAATCACAAACATATCCAAATACGGCTTGAACACCCTATTCATCAATTCCATAAAAGCTGCAGGAGCATTCGTCAGTCCAAAAGACATAACTACAAAGTCATAGTGACCATACCGAGTCCTGAAGGCTGTCTTCGGAATTTCACTCTCCCTAGATCTCAGCTGATAATAGCCGGATCTGAGATCTATCTTTGAAAAGCACTAAGCTCCTTGAAGCTAGTCAAATAAGTCATCAATTCTGGGGAGGGGATATTTTTCCTTGATTGTAACCTTGTTCAACTACCAATAGTCAATGCACATTCTAAGGGAACTATCCTTCTTCCAAACAAAGAGAATTGGTGCATCCATGGGGATTTACTAGGCCTGTTGAAACCCTTATCTAGGAAATCTTTCAACTTCTCTTTCAACTCCTTTAGCTTAGGTGGATCCATTATGTAAGGAGGAATGGATATGGGTTGCATATCAGGGAGAAAGTCGATACCAAAGTCAATCTCCCATTTGGGAGGGACTTCTGGTAGATCATCGGGAAACACCTCCGGATACTCGCACACTATAGGAACTGACTGAAGAGTCAGGGTCTCAGACGTCGCATCCTTAAACCAAACTAGATGGTACACAAAACCTTTAGAGATTTTCTTGGACTTAAAATAGGAAAAAAAATGACCTACAAGCATAGATGAACTACCTTTCCATTCTTGGACTGGGTCACCCAGAAATCAAAACTCTACCTTATGGGTTCTACAATTTAGTGAGGCATAACATGCATGCAACCAATCCATATCAAAGATAACATCAAAATCGATCATGTCTAACTCTACTAGATCAGTTGAGGTAACTTTCTAAAAGACTGTGATAGGGCAATTTTTGTATGCCCGTCGAGCTATAACTAAGTCACCGACTGTGGTAGAGACTGAGAAGGGTTCTGATAGGATTTCGAGATTGACTCCAAAACTAATAGCAACATAAGGAGTCACAAAATATAAGGTATCCCCTGGATCTAACAATGGATACATGTCAAGATGGAATACTCGTGACATACCTATGACTACGTCTGGAGCTAGCCCTACCTGAGCTAAGTAACCCACGCAAGTGAGATAGGCAAGCTGCTGGGGTTGTTGTTCTGATGGCTGGAGCACTGGCTCTATCTTTGCCCTGTCTAGCTGATAGGTAATATCTAAGCATATGTCCGGGCCTACCGCTCTCGAAACAACCATCTCTGCCAACTAAACACTCTCCTAGGTATTTCCTATCGCACTTCAGGCACGTTGTCTGCCTAGACTAGGCTACTAAAGGAGTGGCTGGGGCATGGCCTCTCTGGCCATTCTTCTTGGCTGATGGGCAGTTTCTAAATTTATGACCGGGCTGGCCACACCAAAGGAAAACACCTAAACCCACCAAGCACTTCCTTAGGTGGTTCTTCCCACATCTTCTGCATGTTATGTATGTAATCTTCCTTACCCTAAACTTGTTTCCCTGAGTCGGAGCGAAAGATTTCTACTGAAGCTGAGGGTGATTTCCACCACCTGACCCTTGCTGGAAAAACTCAAAGTTCTCTTTCCTGACCCTCTTGTTTCCCTTTCCTCTCCCCTTGAACTCCCTATTCGCTTTCAAACCAATAAACTTAGGCGGACTCTTTCCTGTGAAGTCTCGAACCCTAGTAGTTGTTGACTCTGCAATGGAGTCTACAAATGTGATTGCCTGATAGTTAAGCTGAGTGGCCATGGCTTATATCAATACTCTGAAGGTAGCCCCGAGCTCCGCATTCGTAACCTTCCTAAACAGGAGGCCTGCTGGAGGTGGTGGGGCTGGCTGACCTCCATTGGTTCTTTGGGGAGACATATTTCTGCAAACGCGTGTAACACGAGTTAGGATAGTAGAAGAGTTGAACTTCATAGCACGAGGTAGAACCATGAAAGAAGGAAAGTTTTCCTAAAATGTTTCGTAGTCTCTTTGTCATAAGTGTGACATGCTTCACACTCATGAAAAAGACTCTACTTAACACGTATTTCATACATCCTAGGACACTTCAAAACCTAATGCTCTGATACCAAGTTTTTCACGACCCGAGCTGGGACCCCATACCAAGACACGGGACCTAGAACCACGAATTTCTCTAAGTCGACCCATGACATGAACATAACAACTAAAGAACATACATTAAAGTGGAATCTGATAATTGAAACATGAATAACCAGAAGTCTGACCAACATAACAATCATAAATAGAGTCAACACTCGACAAAGCTAAAAATCTACATAATGTCTGATAAGCCTCTAAACTGTCTGGTGAGTTGATGGGACAACACCCCCAATTAGCTTGCTAAAGTATGAAACTAAAAATAACATAACTCAACCAATTGAAGGTCCTCAAAGAATGATGATTCACCAACAAGAGAAACTGAACTAAGATGCGGAGACTGACTAATAGTGGAACTGAGTCTGATTGTTTGCACCTGTATTATGAAACGATACAGCATAGAGTATGTGGTCAGTACTTAGAATGTACTGAGTATGCAAGGTAAATAAAGCATGTTGAGTAAGTATGAACTGAAATCATGCATATAAACATAAATCATAAGATCATGAGAGTAAAGACTGCATGCTAATATTTGAAAACATGTATAGTCATAAACTGAATCTCATATCTGAATTGAATGACCCAAAACTGAGAATAAAATCATATGGCTGGCCATAATTGAAATCATTAATAAATGTTTACAAACTGATCATTAGGTAAATCTGCTGAAACATAATATCATAAGTCATGAACATTCATAACTGAAATCATGAGGAAATAATGGGAGACTCATCACAGCCGACACCATCAAGATAGAGCTTACGTGATGCCCCAACTATCACACTCAAGTTGGCAGAGCCGTCCAAAATATTGCCAAGGCTAAGGACGCTACCATGATATCAGTATCAAGCTGAAGTCCCCTTGGGGATAGGGGAAGCTCACCACAGAGGTCCTAATGTAAATATGTGAACCTATGTTGGCGCGTAGTTCTGAGATCCAGGGTTTACATGAACCTCTAGCCTACTTAATGCTAGACACTACTCCCAATAAAACATACAAGGTGCTCTCCATCATTTTTCAACGAAGCTGAAATCATCATTTTTCAACGAAGTTGATAATGTAATTACACGCATAGTCTGAATTCTGAATATGGGGAGTCTTGTCTCCAAACATAGTATAAGCTAAAAATACAGAGTATCACTCCAAACCATATGGTAAGTTGATATTATAAAACTGAACTGAATCATGAAAATATACTTAACATGGGTGGGCTTGCCCGAATCTCAAAATCAAGCATACTTGAAATAAATTTCATAAGTTAAAATCATAAATTCATACATGGGTAATTTGTAAACATTCAATCATGCTAGAAATCTCATCATACTTGAAATCGTAAATCACAAACTTGACTTGTCATGAAATTGCATGATATTGGGTATAATTTTCTAAAATTTAAAATCATGAATTTATAATCAAAATAGGTATAAAATCTTCCCATGAATCTTAAAACATACTTTAAAATATGAAGGGAATTGATCCATAAATAAATCATAGAGAATTTCAAAAAATTGGGTTAAAATTTCATAAGATCATGAACTTGATTTAGAACTTGAATTCATGAAATTTAAGAGAATTTTAAGCATGAGAGTGAAAGAAACTCTCATTCATAGTTCTACATACCTGGGTGAGCTGAATCTACATTTGTCTTTGAAAGCCCAAGAGATTTGGAGAAGAAATTGAATAATCCTAAGCTTATTCTTCAAAGAATAGATTCTAATCTTGCATGCATAGGAGGTGAATAACTTAAAATAGGTTTAACCCCTTTAACAGACCTCTCTCAGAGCTTAAAACTACGTAGTTTAGGACCTAGGAGCTTAGGAATTACAAAAGTGTCCTTACTATCTTCACAAAAAAAATGACACTGCCAGTTCCAACGAGGGACTGTACGAATCATGAGGTGGCCTGATGGGTCGTCCTCTGACCCATTGCCACCACTGGAATTCCATTCTCCTTCTTCAGCCATCCTAGAAACGGCTCACTCGATGAGTCGTAAAGTGACACCACGACTCGTCCCTTCATTCGTCCTGATCACTGGATTTCAGCATTGTTTTCCACCTTGCCCCACCAATGGGTCAACTAACGACTCGTGGGGCGTAACAACTACTCGTTATACCATCCGTCGTGACCCCCTGACGACGACTCTTCTCTAGATAGGCACCACTTCATGGGTCACGGAACGATTCATCAAGCGACCTAACGAGTCACCTGACAAGTCGTCATGTGACCTGATGCAAACACTTCTCCTATTTTCTCCACTTCAACCCACGGGTCTGACCTTAGGGACTTTCAAGGTGTTACATCTTACGAAGAGAACATTCCTACAATTCATAAAAGAAATTCAAGTGTAATTAGGGCATTTAGTTTGTGGAAAGATTTGACTTTGCTTCCTAGTGAAACAAAGTGCAACTTGGAGCTTTCTTCAACAAAGGGCTTTTGAAATTTCCGCTATCGTTAACAGATAAACAATTCTTATTTTTGTTATGAATTATTAACAACTTCAGATATATTAATCTCAGCAACTTTTTTAACAAGATCATTTCCAAACTCATGAATCAAACATTAACTCCCATAATGCAGAAATTTATATCTCTATCAAACTGGCTTCATTAAAGGGAGGTCTATTTATGAAAACATTATCCTGACCCAAAAATTAATCCTCTCAGTATGACAATTTTATTTTGAAATTGGATATAGCAAAAATTTATAACAAAACTGATTTGGATTTTCTATGTTTGTTTACGAGAAAAATGAGTTATTATGAACTGTGAACTGACAAAATTTGGATACTCAAATCTAATGTTTGATATGTTAGTAGGTAGGTTAAAGTCCCATATTGGTTGGGGAATAGACTGATGGTTTGTTTATATGGACTTAAGCAATCCTCCCCTCATGAGCTAGCTTTTGAGGTTGAGTTAGGCTCAGGTGTCATATCTTTACATGATATTCCATTAACTTGAAGCTTGGCATCCCAAATTTTAGATTGAAGCCAAGAGTGTACCATTTTGCTATTGATGATGCTTAGTAGTTAGTACATATGCCTAGTTATGATAATAAACAGATGCCTAGTTATGATAATAAACAGATGGGGTCATTTGTCTTAACCCCATAAGCCACCAAAAGAAAAGCTCACTTCCTATTTACATATCAACGAAATTTTTATTAAACTTGTACAATAAGAAAAACCGGCACAATCAACAAATAATTACGTGTGATAGGGACATGTGAGGGTTTTTTTCTTTTTGGCTTAAACACATGTGTAGGTTGCTTTGTACCATAATTATCATTACTGGGATTAATTAATTAAGAGGAATTATTCTGTTAGCCACCTGATAACATAACAAAGGACCGTGTTTGTAATTAATTAAATTTTTATGAAACAGTGTGATTGGAAGAGATCTTTAAAGAAATGATTCCCTTTTGAAATAGTAATTTGATTTTAATATTTTCTTTAATATATATATATATATGTCTCGGAGGAAGGAGAAAGGATGGAGAGGAGGCTTTGTACGGATTTGACCCGACATTGTTCTTCATAGGCATGTTCGTAGGAAAATGCAAAAATGGATTACATAATGAGGAGTCTAAAACCTCAAAAAAGGTATTAAGAAAAATGATTAGGGAAAAAGTTAGAAGCAATGACAGTACAATTTCAAAAGTTGAAGAGATATCCAATTCTAGGAGGGAAAACTCAAAAAAAAAATAAAAAAAAAGAGATTAAATTTGTCAAAGTAGTATTTGAAATTGAATAATTTGCATTTCGTTAATTCTTATGCTCTAATTTTACTCTGCTAATTAAAAAAATGTTTGGTTTTGCTCTTGACCCCTTTAAAGAGTTGCAACCAGGGATTAATTTATACCTATAATGAAATTTTGAGGAGTATATTAGGAGCTTTATTTGTCGAAGGATTTAAATACGTGGAATTAACTCATTTTATATTGAAGCTGTAACAATGAAAAAGAGAAGTCCGAAACAATTTGTTAACAACAAGAGCATGTATAGATGGAAGTCATTCTCTCCGATCCCTCTTCTATAGTAATTGGCCAAAATGTTGTTCATCTAAACACTTCTTCTTGTTTTGATTCAATTTTTACTTACTCCCTCCCTCCCTCCCTCCCTCCCATTTTATGGTTTAGTTAAAAGAAAGATTATCATTTTAAAAATTGATTCCAAGATTTTTTTGGAGATCTCCGCGTGCTGGTCAAGTTCTCACTGTCATGTCGGTGTGGCAATTTGTTTTGTTCCTCATCTCATCTGATAGGGTTGATGTTGAGGCTATTTCTCCAAAATCCATATATAACTATTTACTGAGTATAGAATAAAAACTACATCGATTACAGTATTTTGTTTACTGATTACTGTAATGTTCACCATTAACAGTATACTATTGTTTACTCGTTACATTATACAAACTACAATAATTTGTACACTAATTTTTAATAAAGTATGTTAAATATTAGATCACACTTTAATAGTGTATTCTATTAAATTTTGATATATTATTAAGTTTTTATTAGAATATTAACATACTTTCATAGTATATTCTATTTTATTCTAGTACATATATGGTATACTGTTATATACTAGCATACTTTAATAGTATATATAGTATATTTAAGTAAAAAAAATTTTTTGGTATATTTGCTAGTATTACGTTTTAATTGAAATACTAGTTTTAACAATAAATTCGTTGTTGCAATATTGAGATTCTTCCCTTTATATAAAAAATATATAAGAACAAGAAAGGGTTGTTCTCCAGGAGTTACCAATTTTTTTTTAGCTCCCTTGGTGATTCAAACTCACAACCTTAAAATTAGAAGTGGAGAATGTTTACAACCCGAATAAATCCCCTCTTGTCGATGTTCTCATATTGAAAGGCTAAGTTTAAGGGTTTTTTTTTTCTTTTGTTTTTGGTCCAGATTTAATAGAGATACACCTCCATTTTGACGGCTAAGTTTAAGGGATTTTTCCCTTTTATTTTCTAATAATAAATTTTGAAGAATGGATATATGGTATCATTAGTTTATTATTAATTGAGGTAATTAATTTAGTTGGGATAAATTATATAAAAGAGATTTTACATATGGCAGCACTTAGGTGTAAACCTTATCAAAAAACATTAGCTAAGAGATGATAACTTGCAAATTGCAATATAAATGGCAGTTTCGTAAGGTGTTACTTCTGTAATATATGACTAATGCTCATGAATAATTGCAAGCATGCATATGTAATCGAAAACACAATATAGTAGTAGATGAAAAACGATGCACACCAGACGAGACTTGCGAAATTTTGACAGATATGCTTATCTAGATGTGTGTTAGTCGCTGCATGCATTGATATGTGTGAGGCCTTTATATCCCCAGACGTTTACTTGGTGGCATTTGGATTTGTCGGTTTTTGGACTCAAAAAAATTATTTTTTCTTTATAATTATTTAATATCCAATTAATTTATATTTATGCTACAGAGAGATTATTGATAGAAAAAACACTCTATCGCAATATTTAGAGGTGTTTTTGTGTAGACGTTTTTAGAGGTTTCCTTTAAACAATAACTAAGAGATGTCCACAAAATTGCTATGATACTTTTCGCGTCAATCTTATGATTAACTTGAGTTGGAAACTTATCCTTGCAAAAATTTGTATTCTGAAATCTCTTGTTAAACAAATGAAAAAGAAGAAATGACAAAGGAGGAGTCATGTGAAATGAAGAAAGAGCACTTTATTCAAATAAAATAAAATGAAAGAAATAAAGGGTGTAGAATACATAGGAGAACAAATCCTAATGTGAACTCCAAAATATGAAAGCGTGGGCCACATGGGAAAAAGGGCAATGGGGCAATGGGCAAAAGCTCCTGAAAATAGCAATGTCAAAGGGAGTCATGTGGCCGCAAACCCCTTTTTTCCAAAGCGGAAAAGGAAGGAACAGTTAGGGTGTTCTGCCGTACCACAACTATGGGAATCTAGCTACCCTAATACAGTTTCCAAAAATACAACTACTCTTATCAAACTGCTCAAACAAGTACTTTCCTTTTTTTCCTTGGTCACATATATTAAAAATAGTTTGCTAATTTTAAAATGAATTTGTTATAAAAAAGTAGGTAAATAAAATTGATTATTGTTAGTTTTGAGTTCAATATTAATGTGTTAGTTTATTTAGGTTAGTTTTTATATTCATTAATTTCAATATTATTGATGTGCATTAACTTGATTTGTGATTAAAATTTAAGAAATAATTGAACATTTTTGTTCAACTCTATCCTTGGTACTTAAGTTACTTTAGAATGTAAAAAGAATGATTATTGTATGTTTTCAAAAAGTACCTATCAATTAATAGAGTTATATTAGTCAAATTGCAATCCATATTAATTTTTTTTAAAAGAGTGTAAATCTTATCCTAGCAAATAAAAAGGAATAGAGGGAGTAATTACTTCTTTTGATGACTTTACTTGTCGCATTGTTTAATTAAAATATATGATCCAAGATATTTTTTTCGTTCACTTTTGTTTATTTACAATATTAAAAATACTTTTTTATATTTAATATTCATCACTTTTAGCATATTAAGAAATATATATATATATAATAATAATTTTCATGTTTTGCCTCAATATTAGTTATTATTTTTTCAAGTCATTTTTCAAGACCTAAAACTATACATCAATTAATATGGATATTGTGCTAAAATACTCATAATAATCATTATTTTTTAAGGAGCATGCAAAATTCAAAGTGGACAAGTAAAAGTGAACAGAGGTAGTACTCTCTTTGTTCAGTTTAGAAAATTAAGAAATAATTTATCATTTTATACCTATCATTAACTGTCATTCATCCCCAACGAGTGAGATGACTTGTAATAATTAAGGGTGATATGACAAATTATTATTTTTTATTAATTTTTAAGGAGTGTGTCAAGTCAAATATGTACAAGTAAATATGAACATAAGGAGTTATTATTATCTTAGAAATACCAAAATGCAATTAATGCAATTAATTTTTATTTTTATCCTTATTTAATAAATGTAGAAAGAGATTAATATGACAAAAAAAATAGTACTTATTAAATTAAAATAAAAAAATAATAAAAATAATTTAATAAAATAATTTACTTAATTAATATTTTTATTAAGAAGCGTGAAGAAGAGAAATGAAGAATTAAAATAGATCGGAGAGAGTAACTTATCTGTAATCCTTTCATGAAATGCAGTTGTCAGCTTCATAAGCATGAGGCATTAATGTAAAATCTTTAAGGAACTTTTCATAGTTAAACATCTTGTAATTTTTTAAGGAAAGTGATGAGTATATACTATTCCTTCCGTTCTATTTATTTGTTTCAAAATAATTATTATTTTAAAATTTTAAAACCAAAGCTGATAATGGTTTCTAATTATATTTTAAATATTAAAAAATATGTATAATATTAAAAAAAAAATCAGTCTATTTTTATTAAATTATTTTTTAAGTGTATTAATTTTTTATAAGCGTGAATAAAATTAAAGTGATAGTTAAAATAGGTGGAAGGAAGCAGTACACTATGTTGAAAACATTACAATATCCAATCTTGATTGCAAAAAGAAAAATCTCGAATATTGAATTTCTTTCAAATTAACTTTGTCCAATTAAATGAAAAATATTGTTGAGTAAAGTTTCAAATCTCAACCGAAGCCCAAACTCTAAAATAACAAAAATAGGAGAAAATTATACTCTCTTCGTTTCTTTTTACCTGCTGGGATAAGATTTTTACATTCTTTAAGAAAAAATCAATAAGGATTGCAATTTGATTAATATAATTGATAGGTATTTCTCAAAAATATTCAATAATCATTCTTTCCACATTCTAAAATAATATAATTACTAAGGGCAGAATTGAAAAAAATGATTAATTAGTTCTTGAATTTTGAAACTAACAACTATTTTGAAATAATTATTTTTAGTATAACTATCAAGTATCAACTACTCCCTCCGTTCTATTCTAATTGATAGGTATATTAAAAATAGTTTTTTAAAAATTTGCTAGTTTTAAAATTCAAGAGATAATTGACTATGTTTTTTTCTAATTCTATCCTTAGTACTTAAAGTCATTCTAAAATGTGAAAAAAATTATTAGTATATATTTTAAAAATTAATTGAATTATATTAATTAAATTAATATTTCTATTAATTTTTTTTTAATAAGTGATTCTAACTATTAGAATGAAACAGAGTGGGTAAATAGGAACAGAGGGAGTAGTGTCAAAATAGAACAGAGAGAGAAATTATTGAAGACGTGCTTTTATTTATTTTCATTTATGATGTTGCATTCTTGTGTGCGCTTAATATTGGAGAGAAAGTCAAATGATGCATGCGCGCCTAAGAGGTGTTAGGATTTTAGCCCATCAAACCGTTGCAATATTTTTTATAATATACTAAATATTTTTTTTAATTTATTTATTATATTTTTATATTTAAATTTTTTATATGATATATTTAAAATATTAAATGATATTTTAATATTATATATATATATATATATATATAAAATTTAAAATTAAAAATTAAATAGATAAATTAAAATAAAAGAAAAAGTAATTTTTATTTACTCTTCTTTAGAGAGAGTAAGTTATTCCCCTCTTCTGAGGAGTGATATTGATAGATATAATAAGGAAAAAATAGAAACGCGTTTTTGAGAATAGAGAGCAAGGAGGGCTCAGCAAGACAGAGGAGAAACAGCTGTTTTCCTACTTCCTCAAATAAAGCTCCTTATCCTACATGTTACTGTTCTATTGCGCGTCTTTTGTTTTGCCATTCTTCCTTTCTTTATCGTTTTTTTATTTTTGGCAAAAAAAATTATGAGATAATTGCACCCTTGAGTTTTCAATAATTGCACACAATACCCATTATGCTATTTGAAATTACAACAAACCCCTAATTCATGAAAAAAAATTCAACACTTCTTTAAATTGACACGAGATTAATTTCTTTGACCAGTAAACTAAGACATATATTATATAAAATAAAATAGAGGGAAATATATTAGTAATGACATATAATATTTCATATGCCACCTGGATAATGAGAAAGTTTTGCTACAACAAGAGAGGTATGTGCAAATAGGGGACAATTTCAAGGGTATCAAGTGAAATAGCATAGTACTTGTTATATTCCTAAGCTTCCCCTTCTTCTCTTTCATAGTACACTTCCTTAATGCAGAATCCTGGAAGCTGCTAATGACAGAATCCTATGTTTCTCTCTCTCTCTCTCTCTCTCTAGAACTGAATTATATTAGTATTATTATGCACAGAATATTTAGATGCAAGATATGATGACGACTTCTCTTGATTAAGACATGTCATTTTCATAATAATGCTCTTCTTCAATGACATTTTTGCCCACTAAATGAGTAATTCTCTCTTCTTGCTAATTTACTACTGTATTTCTTTTTCCATGCTTTGTTGAATTAAAGTAAATATTTGAATCTCTAGTTAATATTTTTAAAATGTTAGACATATGTTTTCTAACTTCTCAAGGATCTAATAAAAAAGCTTCGAAATAATATAACATCGTATTACTCTAAAGTTTAGTTTAGTTTAATTTACCAAATAGTTAAATTTCAGAAGAAATAGACAAACAGACTAAATATTGTTGATAAGGTAAAGGTAACTAAATCAGTTCTCGTCAGCTTTAGTGTTATGCAATATTATCCTCATACTGTGATAGAATCATTTTAACAAAATAACATCATAAAATCAATGTGACGAAATAATTAAATACTACTTATTTCCTTTTGTAAATAGTGTTTTCATACAACAAAAAAAGATAAATAAATAACATAGTCATTGTAATCATACAAAATAAGATATGAGAAGGTTTGAATGTAAGACCTCTATCTTTGTTGGATAGAAATATTATTTGATAAATTCTCGACTAAAAAAAAATATTCGGCACAAGATTGCAAGAAAAATACAACAGTAAAATACAAAACAAACAAAACAAACAAATCATAATACATATTAAAATAAAAACTATTTGACTACTAAAAAATATTACAAAGAATATTTTCATACTACTCCCTCCATTTGGATTTGTTTATCTAATTTTGATTTACACGAAATTTAAAAAGGTAAAAAAGAAAATTGAATCTTGTGATTTAAAATTAAAAAATTATAAAATATACTAAAATATTATTTAATCTTGTAATTTTAAATATATCATGTGAAAGTTAGAAAATAAAATATTGTCAAAAAAGAAAAAAGTTACATTTTAAAATTAAAAAAAAAACTAAAAACATAAGCCAAAAAAAATTGAAACGGGAAAAGTATTAAATAAAGTATAAACAAGAAAATGAAAAAAGGAAAGAAAAAAAAACTTTGTTACCTATGAGAAATCACTTTGTTGATGTGAATGGGGAAGATAACTTGTGGTTCAAGTCAAGTAGTGCAGAAAAGATATGAGCGTATGTACGTATGTACTCACTACCTACTTCTTTTGAGGATCCTTGCTGGTTTCCTGACTGCCCCATTCCTTCCTTTTGCCTCTTATATTCCCTTTGTTTACCGGAAAAGCCGCTCGAGGTAAAAATAAGCTCTATACTCAAATTTTACTTTAGGAGATTACATTAAGTTGTTATTGTACTCCCTTTCTCCAAAATTTTGAATTTCTCTTCCTAATTTAATTTGTTATTAGTATTTAGATACACGCGTTGCGCATATATTTCATATCAAATATAATTATAAAATTTTGTTAAATCACATAAATATTATGAGTATTAAATTTGTGTTCGAGTTGGCAATTTAATTTTTCTTTTTGTTTGAAGATCAAAAATATAATTGTTCATTGGCTTAGCAAAAACAAAAGCAAAACAATATACATATGTGCTTGAGTAGAATAAACGCAAATCAAATTTATAAAAGAAACAGAATGAAAAGCTGTGGATTTTACTAAATTCCTCAAAAAGTAATTCTTAAAAATGTACAGTTTGTAAATCTCAAAGTTTTAATTTATGGCATCGCCATTATTCATTCAATTGACTTTCTTGCATATGCTGACTCTTTCTTGACATGCATTTCTATCTTTGTGCCCTGGACGTGGATATATTAAAATATAAACTAGAAAATATAATAAGTTAATAAAAATATATTAACCATTAAACAAATATTTTTCGATGAAAGTGATCATTTTAATTGTGATTAAAATAAATATGGTGTAACAGGGCAAAATAAATATTGTTTAGCAAATAAATGAAGACAATTGAGAAATAATTAAATAGAAAAAATAATTAAAACACAGCTTAGAAGACTTCACAAGTTTAGGATCAATGACTTGATTACAATACAACATCAACAGACCTCCATTGCATCATCTAATCAAAATGTCACCAATTAAAATAACGAAAGAGAAGACTAACCATCACCAACAGGGACACACTTTGAACACAAAAATATGTCATTGAGCTTTTTCTTTAAGTAATGAATGAATTAATATACTTTCCATCAGGAAGTTGAAAAATAAAAGAACTAAATATTGAATAGACGTATTAAAGATTGATATTAACGGACATTTGTAACGGATATGGAAGATTAAAGTAATTCTAAATTCAATTGATTACAATAAATGACATTAATTTTAGAAACATGAACCATCTTCATATTATTCATCTTTTACATTTATTATGTACTATCACTTTATTTTTTATTTTTTTTGAAATGTGAATTACATTTTAGCAGATGAATAAGTTTGAAGTAAATGGTAAATATGATCTTTCAATTTTTTATGGATATTTTGGTCTTTTAACTTTAGATGTAGGCGCTTCCCACTTTTAGTATAATCATATTATTATATAAGTGGAAAGCAAAAAAAAATTAAAAAGTTAGATTACCATGAAAGTAAATTAAAGATATATGATATATAAACAAGTGTTCATAAAATATTCAATGACTATTATATCCTTCAATCTAAAACTATTCCTATAAAATTATATATACCAAAAGCTAAAATTACATAAAAATAAATATTATTAGACCATTAAATATTTAACAATGAATTATTTAGATGATGATGAAGGAGTAAACATATTTATTATTTGAAGGGTATATTAGTCTCTCAATATTTGAAGGTTATTTTAGTATTTTAACTTTTCACTTTTTCCTTCCCACTTATTATTATTATTTAATATTTACATTTATTATTATTATTATTATTATTATTTATTAGTTATATTTATTTATTTTAACTTTTCACTTTTTGACTTCTCATTTATATAGTAATAAATATATAATTATGATATGATATGATATGATAAAATATTAATATTTAATTATGTATTTAAATTAATTTAATTTAGTGAGAGGGCAAAATGATAACCTAACTTTTTATTTTTTGGCTTCGCACTTATATAATAATATGATATGATGATGATTTTTACATATTATATTTATTTTTATTTTATTTAGTGGAGGGTTAAAATGGTAATACAACTTTGAATTTAGGGATTTTTCACTTTTATTATATTTTAATTTAATTTATTTTTATTGTTATTTATTTATTTTATTTAGTAGAGCTTGTTTAATGACATAATATTAAATGATGTTAGTTAAATAAATAAAATAAAATAATTAATTTTAAAATAAAAATTTTTTAAAAATTTTAAAAATAAAAATAAAAATCTTAGAGACATGAATGTAGTATACTTCTAAAAATCTCCTCTGTTATATATATATGCGATGGTTTTTCCCAACCTGTCAAGAAGAATTCAAACGGTGTCAACATTGAAAAAGAAAACGGAAAGGGTAAAATTTTCATCATTTTTAGCATTAAATGTTCTCTAGAAAAAGAAAAACTTTCTCTCAAAATATAAAATGAGACAGGAGCACAAGATAGATTTGTTATTACTATATTCCAGCTAAAATTATATTCAAATCAATTTGTAGAGTATAAGTAAAATAGAAATAAAGAAAATATTAAATTGAGTTCAAGACTGATTTCATAGTGTGTACTTAAAGAAATTATTTTTCTCAAGTATTTGAAGTAATTGATATATTCTTTTAGGGTAGAATGATTTATTCATCAGTGTAGCGGTATCATAAATTTTGATGTCAACGAGCTCATGTGACAACAGTAAGTCACATGAAAAATTTTAAAGTGCAAGAAGAAGAATAGATAGTAGAAGATTAGAAAATTCGTAAGGAATATTTTAGGATTCAATAGATATATATAACCATTGAAATAACTCTCCAGAAAAGGTATAACTCTTCAAAAAAGGTGCGACTCTGAAAGTTGCAACCTTTTAATTAGAAAGAACGTTGGAAAAAGAATCAAACTCGAATAAAAAATATCTAAATTAAATAATTATTTTTTCTCTATTTCTCATTCATCAATCATTAAAACACTAATAAGATCACTATAGTATCGATCAATATAAAAATATATTTTTTGAATATTCTGCGATGCGAAATAAGAAAAGTAAATACTGGAGTAAATAAATAGGACAGGGAGCTGATACGTCTATTTTCACTTATAGAATAGAACATATATTTGGTTCCAAGAATATGAAATAATATTTGAAGATTTTTTAAAATAAGAGTTTATCTATTAGACCTAGTATTTTAAATTTAAATTATGAAATTTGTGTTTTTTGAAAAAAAATTTCATTTTTATTAATAATAAAATTTGTGAGTAAAATTAATGGCAAGTAGGTTAAACCCAATTAAGTTCAGTCTCTTTGGTTAAAATCATAAGATTGTAGTTCAAAATAAAAATATGATTGTATTAAAAAAAAAAAAGAAGAGAAAAATACAAACGGAAAGAAAGGTTTCAAGACTTCTTCCATGAAAATCTTAGGAGGAGAATAACTAATAAGAAAATAATATCAAAAATCTAATATGTTTTTTTATGCCTTTTATTTTATGCAGAGCCTTTTTTTTTTTATAGGCCGTGAAAATTGAACCCTTGTCTCAATGTTAAACGATGACATATTTGGTACTGTAAAAGTTGTCTCATAGCATGTTCCTATGCTCTGATGCCTCACTGATTGGAATAAACGGGCGTGTGGCTCGAAATTGATTGTTAGACTTTTGAGCGTCATTATGACTGCTTCCAGTTATAGTACTGTCTTTTCAAGGTGGAGTTTCTCTTGATCGCCTAGTCGTATACTCATGCTATACAGGTAGTCATTCAACACTCTTCACATTGTACACTGAATGATCTTATTTCATTCTCCATGTGTTGCTAATGATTGTTCATTTGAGTTTGATCACGTCATGCGTCATGGTGTAATTTACTTTTTTTTTACCAAATTCAATTTAAAGTTTGAAAAATAGGTTCTAAGTTTTTTTTCACAAATCTTCTATTATATTTTCATATCCAAAAAAAAATTTCAACCTCCAAATATCTTTTAACATTCTAACATCAAATATTATTTACTTTGAAAAATATCAACCAATTCATATTCAAATGCCTACTAAGGATGAGAAGCTTCAAAAATTATATTTGCATATCAATGGACTAATCCCTTTATCCTGATACAACTTCTTTTTTAGTTTATTTAAACAATATTTTTTTTATTTAAAATAATTTAACTTTAAACTTCTTATTTTACCTTTACAACTTGTTTGGATGGTTGTTAGTTGTTACCTATTGTGTTGTGTTGTTAATTTAAATATAATATTTGTTATGATTGTTACTTAAATTTTGTTACATTATATTGTTAAGTCAATCGTTAGGTAGCAACAAAAAGTCCCATTTTGTGTAGTGATTAATTTGATGTGATTCCATCATTACCTTTTTTTTGCTTCTCATTTTGTCTTTACTTATTATATAACAATCTTATTTTATCCTTTATACTATCTTTTATAGTAGTTCTACCTTATACCCTAATTGTAGGTTTATCATTTAGATGTTGATGTGACATTATGTAATGATCGAAAATAATACAATCCAACCAAACATTGTACTCATCAAAACAATATAGTACAATATAATACAAAACAACACAATATAACACGATACATTACGAAACAATATGTAAACAACCATCCAAACATAGTGTAATGATATGATTTGTAATCACACAACTATCTAATACTTATTTTAGACCACAAACTTAAGTTTTTATTTCTTTCTTAAATAAACGTCATAATGATCAGTCAAATGCAATTTATACAAATTAAAATGAAAGAAATCATTTTTACTCCTGCAATTCACTTTTATTTGTTCACTTCATTAAAATTATGTTTTCTTTTTTACTTGTCATGTTTAGCATATCAAAAGAATATATATATTTTTTCATGTTTTACCCTTAACATTAATTACTTATTCTCCAATTCATTTTTTAAGACGTAAGACTAAATATCAATTAATATTGGTGTGTGTATATATATATATATAAAGAGACTTATGTCAAATCGTTATATCTTAAGGTACGTTCAAAATTTAAATTGAACAAGTAAAAATGATATGAAAGGATTAAGCTAAGGGCAATATTGACATTTAGGGGGAGAGTAAAAGGACATTTATCCAAGTTCTCCATTGGATTAAAGAACTGGAAAATATCTGTCTTCCACTCTGATGTTTACATGTAGACATTACTCTCTTGACTAATAGGATCTCCTCAGTTCTAACCCCCTACCCCCCCCCCCCCAAACTAAAATTAGCACACACACCCCACACACCATCTATAAATAATCATCCCCTCCTCTAACTTCAACATCACTTCATCAATATCCACCTCAAACACACATAACAGAGAAAAAAGAAAAACCAGCCAAGACAAAGAAGCAAACAAACAAGAAGAGAAAAACACTACACTGTTACTTAATTAATCTCTTCATATATTGTTGTATTGAAATTCAGCCAAATGGTGAAGTCAGAACAGAAGAGTTCAGCAGAGCCAAGCAAGACATTAATGGCATTGTCACCATCTTCTTCAACTTCAAGCATGAAGATGAAGAAGAATAAGTACAAGGGAGTGAGAATGAGAAGCTGGGGATCATGGGTATCCGAAATAAGAGCACCCAATCAGAAAACAAGAATCTGGTTAGGCTCTTATTCAACCCCTGAAGCTGCTGCCAGAGCTTATGATGCTGCCCTTTTATGCCTTAAAGGCCCCTCTGCTTCTCCCAATCTCAATTTCCCTTTTCACTCCTCTTTCTATCACCACATTGATCACACTTGTACAGCACTATCCCCTAAAGCCATTCAAAGGGTCGCTGCGGCCGCCGCTGCCGCAGCTGAAGGTGGCGAAAATCAAATAATAGGGTTAGCGTCGTCATTTGATGACACTAATCCTATTTTATCATCGCCATCTCCACCACTCTCTTCTACTTCTTCTTCTTCGCCGTTGGATCAGTTTGATGATGTTTGTTTGTTACCAGATTATACTACTAGTACTACCACTTTTGATCAAGAGATCACAGCTGTGTCCATGATTGAGCAATGGTACAACTTTGATTCACCAAAGTACAATGACATGCTACACGGTACAGTTTTCTTTGATCCGCCATCAATGGAGGACGTTTATTATGAAGAAGGATCTGCAGATATCCCTTTATGGAGTTTTTGCTGATCATCAAGAGAGAACAACATTTCAGTTGAATTATTAACCATATTTGTTAATTATTCTTTGAAAGAAAAACCACCCCCAAAAAAAAAAGAGAACAATTTGGTTTACTGGTGATTGTCAAGTTAATTTTTTCTTGAACAACATCACTGACTAATTATATTTACATTTTATTAGGTAAGGAAGGGGGGAAAATAGGGACAATACAGAGAGAGAAATCATATTTTCTGGACTCTCCCATGTGAGTTCCTGGAAAATTCCTGTTATAGATATATATATTCTTTTATAGAAGTGTGTCCTATGCTGTATGTATCATTTATTGTGTACTCCAGAGTGCAATAAAAAATAGTGGAAAAAATATTTATTTTACTTCTACGATTCCTTTGTTTTCATTAGACTCTGACTGGTAATGGCATGATTCATATGAATTGTTGTTCATGAATATGGAATTATTTGAGAGAGTGTATTGATGTGCTTAATTAATCATAAACTCTCTATTGCATGACAGATTAAGTCTTGATTTAACACATAATCGTTACTCTATTCAACTGCTACTCTCATGTCTCACTAATTCGCAGTCACTATCATATAACACCAATGTACTCAAAATTTCCAAAAAAACAAAAGTGGAAATTATTTTGGATGATAAATGATAGTTTTCTCCCAAATTAATAGTTGTTCACTTTTCGATCTTCTAATACCACTTTATCAATTATTCAAAACGTAGGAATTAATGTTCATAATTTCGTGATTTGAAGACAAAAAACATGATTATTATTGGCATTTATCGTGATTCTTTAAATCTAGCAAAAATGTTTTCCATCCCAATAATTATAAGTTGAATACGTTTAAGATATTTACCTGACACAGAATACTTAGAAAAGTCTTTGAATTGACACAGAGGAAGCAAACTTTTCGTGCTGCTTAAATGGAACACAAATTTATAGCCTGTTTGACATGTTTTTGGAAGGTCAAAATATCCTTTTTCTTTTAAAAAAAAAATTATTTAAAAAAATGAAGTATTTGATCAAACTTTTGAAAAAAAATAAATACTTTTAGTGAATAGGCAAAACTATTTTTCAAAAGTTAAAAATGTATTTTTTTGGAAAAAGTACTTTCTTTTAAATACTACAATCATTTTTTAAAGTTTGATCAAACAAAAACTGATTTTTATAAAAAAAAAATTAAAAAAAAAATAAATTGTTTTTAAAAATGTAATCGATGAAACTAATAAATATAATGTGATTTGGCGGAGGGCAGGTAAAATTTACGAATCAACTTGCTTCATTTTACTGGCTTTGATAGATTTGGTAATATCTTTGAACTTTTATTTTGTCTGTCAAAGACAAACTGTCACAGACTTTTGTGTCTGTGAATGTACGCGTTTTCACCTGTAATTTTTAAAACCACATTTTTCTTCTTTCTATTTTTCTAAGGTAATCAATCCCCTTGATTGAGACTGTCGATTATTAACTTCAGAAATTAATTATCTTATTCCTTCTAATCTTACCTTCATCACTTAATTTTCAAAAAAAGAAAGAAAGAAAGAAAGAAAGTAAGTTTGTTTTAAGAATTATATATCCTTAAATGGTATAATAAAAAGCTGCCACTTTTTTTCCCCCCTGTAACCTGTGTTTTTCCCAATTACAGCTGTAATTTTTAATTTTACATTTTGTTAGTTCATCTTTTCAACAATCCTATATATAACAAATGTTGGAATTTTTTGTAGGGGCGGGATGTTCCTAGAAGCAACAATTACTATTAGTTTAATATGCATGTCAATTCAGAATCCGGAAAATAGGGATGCTACGTATTCCCTCTATCCAATTTGTTGTCCACTACTCTGCATATATGTTAGTGTAATTGACTAATTTTACGAGTGCTGAACTTGCTGCGGACACTTAAATTTTATTTATATTGGGTCAAGTTCACATAAAGGTCTACTAAGAAAGCAGTACAATAACACTATATGAAGCTAAAAATACCCTCCATCCAAAATTTTAATTTAGAGTGGTCGACGTGTTGTATTGATGCTTAAAATTTTATCCATCCTAAGTTTGGACTTACTCCTAAACAAATTCAGAAGACCAGAAATAGGCAAAAAAAATTAGTCATATTTTTACATTGCTGATCAAAATTTATCCACCATCTTAAAATTTATCCAATTTAAAGTAACGTGAGACGAAAAACCTGCCTCCTAGCTCCTTCTTCTTCCCAACCCTCAATTTCCATAGTGAATATTACTGGAGCTGATGAATACAACTAGTAATTGGATTTCCTTTCTTCCTAGACTGTTAACGTTTCGCTATTTAGTTGCTAATTTGCTATTGAGTTTTGATCTTAATTTGTAGGTCGTTCATCGCCTGTTAGGATACATATTCTAAAATGTATTATTTGTAACACTTGATAGGATAGCCTAATCAAAAGTTAGAGCCCATCTAGAACTAGACTTTGAAACAGTACTGACCTTCGGTCTATATATAGAGGTGATGACCCACCTCTTTGGCAAATGGATCATGAGAAATCCAAGTTCTATTCCAACCTTTAATCTTGTCACCACCATTAATATATTTGGACCAAAGGTTGAAGGAGATCGACAACTAAAAGTTCAGATGTATCAGTGTCGGACTATGCTTAATAGAAAACAACCCAAGAAGAAAGCGAACTTTGAAACTCCAAAAGTATTTTCTTGAGTTCGTGCCTCTATGACTGAAAACTCAAAAAAAGAGTTTTTGAGTTCGCGGTTCTATAACCGAGAACTCAAGGAAAGAATCATGCAATTTATGGTTCTGCAAGTGAGAATTCAAGAAAAGAGTTTTGAAGTCTATGGTTCTAAAATAGAGAACTCAAGAAAAAGTCTTTGGGGCCATGGTTATGTAATTGAGAGCTCAAGAATTTTTTCATGGAGTTCGTGGTTTTACAACTGAGAACTCAAGGATTCTGCCCTTAAGTTTGTGGCTCTACAGCTGAGAACTCAAGAAAAGTATCCTTGATCTTGTTGTTCTATAACTGAGAATTTAAAGATAAATTTTATCATGAAGTTCGTGAATCTACAACTGAGAACTCAAGAAAGTATCCTTGATCTTGTTGTTCTATAACTGAGAATTCAAAGATATATTTTATCATGAAGTTTGTGCTTCTATAAATGATAACTCAAGGAAAGTATCCTTGAGCTTGTTATTCTATAAATGCGAATTCAAAGATATATTTTATCATGAAGTTCGTGGTTCTACAACTGAGAACTGAAGAAAATTATCCCTGATCTTGTTGTTCTATAACTGAGAATTCAAAGATATATTTTATCATGAAGTTCGTGGTTCTACAACTGATAACTCAAGGAAAGTATCCTTGAGCTTGTTGTTCTATAACTGAGAATTCAAAGATATATTTTATCAGAAGTTCATGGTTCTACAATTGAGAACTCAAGGAAAGTATCTTTGAGCTTGTTGAACTGAGAACTCAAAGATATGTTTTATCATGAACTTTGGGGTTCTACAACTGAGAACTCAAGAAAAGTATCTTAGAGCTTGTTGTTCTATAATTAAGAACTCAAAGATATATTTTATCATGAAGTTTGTGGTTCTATAACTAAAAACTCAATGACAAAGTATACGATATTTTTGATTCTATCACTGAAAACTCAAAGACAAAGTGTACAATGTTTGTGATTCTACCACTGAAAACCCAAGGAAAGAGTGTGGAGTTCGCGTATAGTTGTACATTGAGAAGTCAAGAAAAGAGTCATTGAGTTCATGATTCTATAACTAATAAATTTCAAGGACAAAGTCTTGGAGTTCGTGGTTCTTTAATTGCAAACTCAAGGATTTTGTCCTTGAGTTCCGAAGTCCAACATACCGTGCTAGAGTTACACATGTAAAAGTTCAAAACTCCATCACACTAAAGGAATCTCAAACTTCCACTTGTAATAAACTATCACGATCCAAATTAATGAGCCGCAACTAACATCTAAGTGTCTACCTATTAGCCAAACTATTTTCAAGGTCACAATATCCATTATTCAAATGTAAAATCATATTGTTAAAGATGATTAAAAAAACTCAAATATAAGTGAAATTTGAAAGTATACATAGCTAAATAAAACCCGACCATAACTCAAATAAGTATAGTCAAAGAACATCTATGAAATTCCCAAGTATGAAGAAGAAAGGACGCAACCCATGGACTCAAAAGCTGAAAAGAGTCTAAAAGGCCACCATGACAGATATGGTTGACTTACCTCAATTGAATCTCAAAGAATGTACAAACGAGGTCAATTAGGTCTCATGATAATAATAGTACAAAGATCTACACAGTGTAATAAATGGAGAGCTACAAGAATCCAATAAAATCATCGATTTGTCCCCTATCATACGCCTTGGAGAATATCTATAAAATATCGTGCATGAGAGAGATACCATGTCACATACACATAATATAAATCACAACAAGTATATCAAATTCACTACATTGAAGTAAACAACTTACAATACATACATAATAGGTTCTTGTAACAAATTATTGTCATGCCATAAAATTCGGGGAGGCATGACCAGAATAGGGTGCCTCACTTGATCGAGCGAACCCTGCAGCTAACCAACCAACAATCAATATTAATCCTGATCGATGAGACTTGACACCACAATATGATATAATAACAATAATAAAATAGACAACTAATCAACAGAGTCTACTCAACTCTACAATGGAAGTTGTGCATCAAAATCAACACATATGTATAAAAGGCCAACGAGGCCAAAACTGAGAATATCAACTGTACAATAAGGCCAACTAGGCCTACAATAGTGATAACGCGCAAATCGTACCTCCTAACAAAGTATGAAGCGGACGTTGTCAATAAAGAATCCAAATAAGAGATTGGGGTCGAACCCACAGAGAATATGAAAGAGCTAGACTAAAGCCACTAAGTGAACTTGTTGGTTAGTTACTCCAAATTGGGGGTTCTAAAGGAAGCAATAGTTAAAACAACTATTAAAATTTTGGTTGAAATTAAGAACGAAGAATAACTAGGGTTTGTGTTCCCCATGGGTTCATAACTGCTTCGGGTATACATACATGATCATTACCAATGCTTACTTGTAGAACTGATAACTAAAGTTCATCCAAACGACTGGTTCATCCCTATTGGATGATTATACTCAATCACTAGATCAGGTCTCATGAGCGATTGCAAACTAATCGTTATCAATATATCCTAAATTTAATTATCCTGCGACCATAACTCAAGTTAATACAATAATCATCAAGATTAAGGCTTTGTTGTAATTCTCTTTTCCTAATCTCTACCTCTCTAAGCTTAAGCAAGTAAAGAATTCGAGCAAGTTTTAACATTGTACACCATTAAGAAACGTTTAAGCATGAAAAGAATACAATACAAGTGTTTTGCATTGGTTTTGAATCATTTTTATGTAACCCTAATTTGTTAAACCACCATGGTTCCCACAACCCTAGCTATGGAGGTTTTAACCTCTCATATTTGCAAGATTGTGATTTGTATTCATAATTAAATACATAAATCAATACCTATAATTTTAGATAAGAGAAAAACTTCTTTAAATAAACCAGAAGAATCCTCAAGAACAAAGTATGAAGATCCAGAAGAAATCAAGAAAAGGTTGATCACAACTCAATTCTATATTTTTCCTCTTTTCACGCCTCTCTATTACAAAGTAATGATTTCTGATCATCTCCCTAATGTTCTCTAATGAAAATAAAACATAAAACGTATTTATACAGACATAAAATTCCTTTTCCTAAGCTAATAGGGTGAATTTCCATAACTGGTGCCGCCTGTGCCACGATCGATCCTACGACCTGTAGCAGGTTTGTACGGGTCATACCTACTTCTCGTATATTCTTGACCGGCTAAAATTTAACTAAGTATTGGAACTTGGTACAACTAGTACATACTTCCTACGAGTCGTACTACGCTTCCGTGGTCTAACTCTGAGAATTCTCAAGATTTTTGAAGATTGTCACGAGTGTGATGGTACGACTCGTACCTTGCCTCCACGACTCGTACTGTCTATTCGTAGCAAGAGTCAGCCTCTTAAGAAATTCTTCTAAACTTTATCACGACTCAACACTAAGATTTGTCGTATTGTTGTACGAGTCGTACTAAGAGCAGTATGATGCACTCTTCTCAATTCAACCTTCTGAAACTCTTCATGGCCTTCAGTACGATTCGTAGCATCATCCTACGGATTGTACTGAGACTGCAACTTTAACCCATTTCCTGCATTCTCAGGCTATCTTTTGCACATTCTTGTTTCAACACCTATTTATCTTGTAACCAAAGAAAAAGTGCCTTATATCCATATAAACACACCTCAGTCCATGCTATTTTCTCAATTTTGAGCGTCGAAAGTGCTGTAAACTCACAACACATCAACACTCTCAACTTAAAACTTTTTCATGTCCTCAAGCAAAGAAAAGAAAAACTAAATACGATGTTCAACTAGAAAATAAACCTAGGATACTAAAGCCAATACCAAATAAAATTTGCACAATATATCCAACAACCTTTTGACCCTCCCTCTGTAAACCAATATCAGCTAATGCATCAGAAGCAACCACAAAACATGATAAATAGGGATCAAGACATGTTATCTAATTATCAACAAGTAATCTAGTCATCACCAATGCTTTTCACACATACCAATGGTAAAATCAAACACAACCCATGTACCCTCACAGCAAATGAAGTCCCCACTCACAAATTTAGTACAAATATAGCATGAGACTCTCACCCTCACAAAGAAGTTCCAAGTACTGTGTATCAGATATCATACGCTTGCCCTTATTTTCTCTACTTCAGCCGGTCAGATTGTCAAGTTAGGATCGCTATAAGACTTGCTATGGCTTGTAATGTAGGCTTTAGGGCTGGACATGATAAATATTGGATCTTTTCAAGTGACTAACCCTTCCTTGGCACTACATACACATGGCTCCACCATTTCACCTATTTCACCCCTTTTTTTTCTTCCATTTTTACCCCTCTTATGAATCTTGTATGAGTGTGGTGTGCTTTCGACCTTTTTCAAGCGTTATTTTCTTTTTGACTTTTATCTTTTTTTTCAATTTTTTTATATCTTTTTCTTTTGTCACACCACACCTTATTTTTCACCTTTTCTCTTTTCTCTCCCTTTTTCACCTTCCCATTATTTATGCACCCCTACTCTAGCCACCCTCAACTTAGGCATTTTGCCTATGTTGAGGTTCACAATGTCCAAGGAAGGACCAGGGCCAAAACAGGTTCACTATAAAGAATGGGTATGGTTCATCGGTTAATCAAAGAAAAATGATCTACTTGAGGCTCAAAATTGGGGTCAAGGGATTCATTTTATTTTGGTAAGGTTATTTAGGTTAAAAGTGGACTTCACAAAAATGACCTATGATCATATCCTAACCAACCATCCTCAACCTATGCAAAGACTAACCAGGCAAGTTCTAGATCGTCAACACAATACTGAACTAAGTATCAAAATCTCACTCACTCATGAAACATGAATTATATTTGTTTTACCTTTCTGGTTTACAAATGTATTAACTAAACTACTTATTCTAATATTCTAAATGACATCAAAAGATCCACAGAAATCATACATGTAGTCACAAATACATAGCTAATATATCAAAAAAATTTAAAACAGGGTCAAATTTTACATAAAATACAAACTAGTGCATTTTTATTTGTTGAGTACTCCTAAGCTACTTTCTAATTAAACAAAAATCACAACATAAAAAAACTATCCTAAACATACCGGTTCTACTAGATAGCATGCCCGAGAAAAAAGAAACACGGCAAGAAAAACCCTCGGACAAATCCAAAAATTCTCAAAAATTGCAGGAAAAGGAACATACCTGTGGCTACTCAGATTTCACCCTTCATGGGTTGCCTCCCATGCAACGTTTGATTTAACGTCGTAACACAATGTGGATTTTGTGACTCTTCAAGCATCATGAAGGTATACTACCTCTATTCCTCTTAATTCCTCTACATCTCCCAGATACAACTTTATTCTTTGCCTGTTCACTTTGAACCTTTTTCATTCTTTATTTTCAAGTTCCACTGCACCGTATGGGGACACATGTACCACTCTGTAGGGTCCTATCCATCTAGATTACTTCCCAGGGTGCAACCTAAGCCTTGAGATGAACAGTAGGACCAAATTACCTGGGGTAAACTCCCTTTTTGCAATCTTATTATCATGGTATATCTTTATACTTTCTTTATAAATGGCCGCACTCTCATAGGCTTTAAGTCGGAACTCATCCAACTCATTGAGCTGGTTAAGCCTCAGCTTGGCTGCTTCATTCCAGTTCATTTCAGCTTTTTTAGGGCCCATAGCGCCTTATGCTCAAGTTCAACCAGTAAATGACATGCTTTTCCATAAACTAGTTGGTACAGAGATGAACCAATGGGTGTATTATATGTTGTTTTATAAGCCCACAATGCATCATCAAGCTTCCTAGACCAATCTGTCCGGCTGGTTACTGTTTTGGCCAGGATAGTCTTGATTTCCCTATTTGAAACTTCCACTTGTCCACTTGACTGCGGATGGTAAGGTGTAGCTACCTTATGCTTGACACCATATTTTTCCAACAGGGACCTGAAGTGGCGGTTACAGAAGTGAGATCCACCATCACCGATGATAACTCTCGGGGTACCAAACCTGGCAAAGATGTGCTTCCGTAGGAATGCTGTAACACTTTTGCCTTCATTGTTCGGTAGTGCAATAGCCTCCACCCATTTGGAGATATAATCCACTACCACCAATATGTATTTCATTCCACATGACCTAACGAATGGGCCCATGAAATCAATGCCCCACACATCAAACAACTCAGCTTCCAGGATGGGGGCCAATTTCAACTCATGTTTATGAGTAATACCCCCCTGCCTTTGGCATTGATCACAGGACTTGGCATAATCAAATGCATCTTGGTGAATAGAGGGCCAATAATATCTGCATTGTAAAATCTTATATGCAGTTCTGATACCACTATGGTGACCCCCAACTGGAGATGAATGACAAGCCTACATAATGCTCGGCATCTCTATTTCAGGCACACACCTGTGAATGATCCCATATGCACAAATGCGAAATAAGTATGGCTCATCCTAGTAATATCTTCGGGCATCGAATAAAAACTTTTTCTTCTGCTGAGGAGTCAGGTCTGTCGGTATTATATCGCTAATCAAGTAATTTGCAAAGTTGGCAAACCAGGGAATCAAATCCTGCAATGCAGCTAGTACCTGTTCATTTGGGAAGGCATCATCAATATCAACCTCCTCCCTTGCCCTAGCTTCATACTTAATCCTGGATAGATGATCTGTTACCTGATTTTCTGTTCCCTTCCTATCTTTAACTTCAAACTCAAATTCTTGGAGCAAAAGCACCCACAAAATTAATCTAGGTTTAACATCTTTTGTTGATATCAGGTATCTGAAAGAGGCATGATTTGTATGAATGATTACCTTGGTTCCAAGCAAGTATGCTCGAAAATTTTCAAATGCAAAGACCACCGCCAATAGCTCCTGTTTTGTGACTGTGTAATTTTTCTAGGCTGTATTGAGTGTTTTACTAGCGTAGTAGATCGGATGAAAAATCTTTACTCTTTGTTGCCCCAAACAGCACCAAGAGCAACACCGCTAGCATCACACATTACCTCAAATGGAAGAGACCAATCTGGAACTATGATGATAGGAGCAGTAGTAAGTTTCTCTTTTAAGCACTCAAAAGCCCTTAGACATGCCTTATCAAACACAAACTTTACCTCCTTCTCAAGTAATTTGCAAAATGGCTGTGCAATTTTTGAAAAGTCCTTGATGAATCGTTTGTAGAATCCTGCATGCCCTAGAAAGCTTCTGACCCCTTTTATGGAAATAAGGGGTGGAAAACCAGCTATAACCTTGATTTTTGCCTTTTCCACCCCAATCCCTTTTCTCCAGATTTTCTGACCCAATACTATTCCCTCATTGACCATGAAATGACATTTTCCCCAATTTAGGACTAGATTAGTTTCTTCACATCTTTTCAATACTTTGCCCAAGTGACTGAGGCAATATTCTAATGAGTCACCTACGATAGAGATGTCATCCATAAATACTTCAATGGTGTCCTCTACCATGTTTGAAAATATAGACATCATGCAGCACTGGAATGTGGCTGGTGCATTGCACAATCCGAATTGCATTCTTCTAAAAGTGAACGTTCCATATGGACAAGTAAAGGTCTCCTTTTCCTGGTCTTCTGGAGTAATGGTAATCTGATTATATCCCGAATAACCATCAAGAAAGCAGTACCAACCTCTACCTGCCAATTTGTCAAGCATCTGATCTAAGAATGGTATTGGAAAGTGGTCCTTCTGGGTCTAGTGGTTGAGTTTCCTGTAATCCATACATATGCGCCACCCGTGACTAGTCGTGTTGGTATCAACTCATTAGTTTTATTGGGCACCACTGTGCTCCCACCTTTCATTGGTACACACTGAACTTGACTCACCCACTTGCTATCTGCGATAAGATATACTAAACCAACATCCAGCCACTTGATAATCTCCTTCTTTACTACTTCTTGCATTAGGGGGGTTCAAGCGGCGCTGATGTTCTATACTTAGTTTGCAATCTGGCTCGAGTTGGATCTTGTGAGTACATATTCCTAGTGGGATTCCGATGATATCAGCTATGGTCCAGCCAATTGCCTTTTTGTACCATTTTAGTATGTTGACCAAAACTCCCACCTGATTGTCTAACAGGTCTGCTGTGATTATGACAGGTAAAGTATTGTCTTCACCGAGGAATGCATACTTGAGGTAGGGAGGTAGTGCTTTTAGCTCAAGGACTGGTGGTATCTCCATAGATGGCTTGGCCAACGGCGTTGAACGATTTTTTAGATCCAGGTCTAGCTTCTTCGGGATGAAGTGATATGACCCCATTCCATTTAAAGCGTTCACCATCTCCGGGTATTCCAGTATCCCTTCTTCTTCATAATTCATCATCACAGCTGCTAATGTATCAATAATCATCATCTCCTCCATAGACATTGGCAGCTTATCATATTCCATCTGGTTATTTGAACGAGGGGTTTTTCTCTTGATATATCTTGAGAGAATCACAAAAAGGAAAACAAAGAAAAACGTAAACAGGGACATAACTACCAAAAGTCAAATACAAGCAAATAATCTAGTCTTAGCCGTATTCTCCGACAACGGTGCCACTTTTTGATAAAGCTCAAACCATACCTCCTACCAAAGTACGAAGTAGACGTTGTTAATAAAGAACCCACCTAAGAGGTTGGGTTTGAACCCACAGGAAATATGGAAGAGCTAGACTAAAGCCAATAAGTGAACTCGTTGGTTAGTTACTCCAAATTAGGGGTTCTAAACAAAGCAATAATTAAAAGAACTGTTAAAATGTTGGTTGAAATAAAGAATGAAGGATAACTAGGGTTTGTGTTCCCCATGGGTTCATAACTACTTCGGGTATACATACATGATTATCACCAATGCTTACTTGTAGAACTAGTAACTAAAGTTCATCCAAACGACTGGTTCGTCCCTATTGGATGACTATACTCAATCACCGGGTCAGGTCTCATGAGCGATTGCAAACTAATCGTTATCAATATGTCCCAAATTTAACTATCCTACGACCACAACTCAAGTCAATACAATGACCATCAAGATCAAGGCTTTGTTGTTATTGTTTTTTTCTAATCTCTACCTTTCTAAGCTCAAGCAGGTAAAGAATTTGGGCAAGTCCTAACGTAGTACACCATTAAGAAACGTTTAAGCATGAAAAGAATACAATACTTTTATTGGTTTTGAATCACTTTTATGTAACCCTAATTTGTTAATCCACCATGGTTCCCACAACCCTAGCTATGGAGGTTTTAGCCTCTCATAGTTGCAAAATTGTGATTTGCATTCATAATTAAATACATAAATCAATACTTAATTTTAGATGAGAGAAAAACTTCTTTAAATAAATCGGAAGAATCCTCAAGAACAAAGTATGAAGATCAAGAAGAAATCAAGAAAAGGTTGATCACAACTCAATTCTATATTTTTCCTCTTTTCACGCCTCTCTATTACAAAGTAATGATTTCTGATCGTCTCCCTAATGTTCTCTAATGAAAATAAAACATAAAACGTATTTATACAGACATAAAAATCATTTTCCTAGGCTAATAGGGTGAATTTCCATAACTGGTGCTGCCTGTGCCACGATCGATCCTACGATCCGTAGCAGGTTTGTACGTGTCATACCTACTTCCCTTATGTTCTTGACCGGCTAAAATTTAACTAAGTGTTGGACCTTGGTACGACTAGTACATGCTTCCTACGAGTCGTACTATGCTTTTGTGGTCTAACTCTGAGAATTCTCAAGATTTTTGAAGATTGTCACGAGTGTGATGGTACGACTAGTACCTTGCCTCCACGACTCGTACTGTCTATTCGTAACAAGAGTCAGCCTCTTATGAAATTCTTCTAAACTTTATCACGACTCAACACTACGATTCGTCGCATTGTTGTACGACTCTACTGAGAGCAGTATGACGCACTCTTCTCAATTCAGCTTTCTGAAACTCTTGACGGCCTTCAGTACGATTCGTAGCATCATCCTACGGATCGTACTGATATTGCAAGTTTAGCCCATTTCCTGCATTCTCAGCCTATCATTTGCACATTCTTGTTCCAGCACCTATTTATCTTGTAACCAAAGAAAAATGCCTTATATCCATATAAACATACCTCAGTCCATGCTATTTTCTCAGTTTTTAGCTTTGAAAGTGTTGTAAATTCACTGCACATCAAATAATACAACAACCCAAAATAAGAATCTATGTGCCCTTACGAGTGCAACATATGTTATATCATCTAGACAGGACCTTTACCCAAATATTCACCTATACACAAAAGGTAAAACAATAGGTAACTTTAAGTAACATGGAGCTTATCAACATCTAGAACTTCGCTCAGATACGAGGATCCCGATCAATCTGCCAATCAGCACATGCAGACATGTATGCAGCACCCCCAAGCTAGGGGCATTAGTATGAACAATATACTAAGTATGTAAGACGATAGAAAAATAAGATACAAGATATTAAGAAGGGAAAAAGCTTATTATAAAGGGTCTTTTATCAACAATATTCCTTGGGCTCACTGATGTAGGGCGTATTTATGCATTAATTAGTCATATTTTACCCATACTTAGCTATTTCTTGAGAATAAATCATGTGTGTTTTCTTGTGTTTTATGTGATATTTGTAAAAAAGAGCTAATGCACATGATTAGATGCTTTCAGGTACTAAAGTGATGGATTTTAGTTATGGATAAAAAGAGCAAGAATGACAAACGAGGTTGATGAAACAAGTATGATAGAAGTTAGCATCGCAGTGGAATAGCTGCTATAGCCTGCGCAACACACAGGCAAGGACAGAGCACCAGGAGGAGCGATGCACTAGGAAGAGTGGCGCCTTGGCCAACACGGTGCATAGCCATGTCCAGACGACTAGAGCAATCCAATCCCAATTTGACTAGGAATAGAAGCTGCAAAATTCAATTCTAATCCAAACGAAATAACGAAGGCTTAATCTACTATTATAAATACCCCCTCTTAAACATGTATTAGGCGTCATTGTCATATTGTGCACTTTTGGGGATTAAAACATTGTGCAATATAGTTCATTATAGTTAAATTTGTGTAGTCGAATCTTTATTAGAGAATTCATCAAGTTATTGTGATTCAATATAGCTTTGGAGTTGTTAAGCAATTTCATACAATAGTGAGTATTTTATTATGATTTTTCTACATCTTATGTTATTGCTTTCTTAAACATGAGCGGCTAAGTCTCTTAAGCTAGGGTTGTGGGAACTGTGATGGATTAACGGAAATAGAAAAAATAAAATAGTGATTCTTGAATGGTGAGTTGAGTAGACTATTATTCTATTCTTTTTAATATTTAATCGCCTGTATCTTCAACTTGCTCGACCAAAGAGGTTGAAGTTAGGAAAAGAGAATAATAGTGGTAATTTGATGCTACCAACCGTCATCTAATTAACTTGAACTCTAACGAGAATAGTTAAACCAAGACTTACAGTAGGGGACAAAAATACACACTTAAAGTTTGAGAGAATTTAGGTGAAATTCATCTAGGTAGTTCGAGAAATGTTAGATAAACTTAATCATTAGTATAACATAACATTCACCAGGATAGTAAAATAAGCCTACTACGTTATAATCATGGAACACAATCCTAGTCTTATCTCAATAAGTTTATAAACAACTCAATCATTCTTAAAATTATTTTCTTCTTTTCATTTGCAAACCCCCATTCAAAATATTGACTATAAGTTAATTTAATCATCGTTAACCTATATTTTCTGTGAGATCGACTCCAACCTAGTTGGATTACTACATTTGACAACAACCGCTTTATACTTCAATTACAGGTGTAATTTGGACGTGATCAAATTTTAGTGCGATTAAATTGTGGTGCCGTTACAGGAAATATGATTTAGAAATAGTTAATTAGTGTTTAAAGTCTTCTTATAGTCTTTATTTCCTACTTTACTTCTTGTTATCCTTCATTCTTTCAGGTGTAATTGCGAGAGTCGTGCCACGACATTAAATAAGGCGCTTCTTGGGTGATAACCCAAGGGGTATCTTGATGATGTTTGAGTAATCAAGATACCCACATCATGTTGTGATGTTAAATCATGCTTTGCTTGGGAGGCAACTCAAGGTAACTTAGGTTTTGTTTTTGTTTTCTCAAGTGTGCAGGAAACAAGTCACAAAGTACATAACATAGCTGTAAGAACCGAGATAAGGCTTGAAAGTTGTGCCGTCCCAACTCTGCATGGAGCCGCGAGACGTGCCGACTAAACTCCACTCAGAGAGGTGCGATGCGATGAGCCTGGGACTGCAATGGGAGGCACGACACGCTTGGCCTATAGCAAAGTAAGAACTTCCCACAAATGATGAGGACTAGAGGCCCAGGGAGTTCTTATTTCACTCTTTTACTTATGCTTTATTGTTTTAGCACTGAGGATAGTGCTACAGATTAAGTGTGGGGTGGGAGAAGTAAACTTCATTAAACCAAGTGTGCTTTTATTGCTAAATTTGTTCATGGTAGGCCTAGTCTTTTTTGTGATTCATGACTTATCCTTCTAGCTTGTGTTTTTTAATTTTGTGTGATGTTTTATTTTTATTTGGATCCCTTGATTTTTATTTTCAGTAACCTTACGAATGCTAGATGCTTCACTTAGGTATCATCGAGACTTTGTGAAATTCACTCAAAATGCATGAAAAGGTAGAAACACTTAGAGTTTGAGAACTTGGCTCCTATTTTTGAAAAATTGAGCTTAATAATGTTATGCATTCAATATGGATATATGTATTTTTATAATCTTGATAGCCATTGTTGAACCATTTGTGTCGTTGTGTGAGTGAGATTTTTATTGTATACTCCATACTTGCAATTTTATGTCTAGAACTTGCCCAATTTATGTGAAAAGAAAAATGAGGATGTTGAATTTAGGAAGTGATATAGGCATTTCTTTGGTAGCCTATTTATATCCTGATTTTACCTACCTTGATGTAATTGTCCTAGTTGGTCATTTTGAGCCTTAGCCTATTCTTTTGATATCCATATTACAAGCTTAATCCCTTTTTGTTCTATTAACCTTTATTTGTTCCAAATGACTCGTAAGGCACTTTTATTGATAATGATTTCATAAGAGGAGCATAAGTGGAGAAAAGAGGAAAAAGTTAAAGTGTGAAAATTAGAGGAAAATAAAAGGGTGAAAAATGCAAAACAAAGAGGGTGATATTAGTGGGGAAGAAAAAGTTTTGAAGTTTGAAAAAAAATGAATCAAGAATGAAAAAATTGTGAATTATCGTAAAGTTACCTAAGTTGAATTGAATAAAAGGAGGTATAAGGAGAAAAAAATAGGATGATTGAAGAATGTGCTTAAAAAATCGAAAGAGTTGTGAAGTATTAAAGTGCTTAGGGAGATTAGTCACTATCTTGGCCAAATAGTTACTACCCCTCCCTTAGCCTATATTACAATCATCTGAAGTCCTAATTAATCTTAGAATTCAATGTTCTATAATCGTGGAGTATTTACAGTAAGGGAAAGCCTATGGGTCGTCTTTTTTACATGCATGTTGAGTTCTTTAGGAGTGAGAGATAATGTTTAATTATGCCAAGTTCATATTGTCATATATATCATGTGAGTGAAAGGGCATCTCTCAAAAAAGTGAGGGGCACATAATGGTAAGATTTTGATATATCTTGATTGCTAAATTGCATATGATTCATGTTGTCCAAATACATCTTGTTGAGTTAGTTATAGAAGCTAAGTAATTTCAAACTTTGATCTTTGAATGTTGATCTTATATGCATGTTGAGTGATTTGTTGGAGCTTGATAATGTTGTCTAATGATTCTAAGTGTAAGTAGAATTGTTCATAGGGTGAATATTGTGATTGAAATTGAGAAGGGATGTAGTAGATTGTTCAAGGACAAACAATAGTTTAAGTATGGAGTGGTGATGTAGGGCGTATTTACGTATTTATTAACCATATTTTGGTCATACTTAGCTATATTTTGAGAACAAATCATGTGTGTTTTCTTGTGTTTTATGTGATATTTGTGAAAAAGAGATAACGCACATGATTAGATACTTCAGGTATTGAAGTGATGGATTTGGGCTTAATTATGGCTAAAAAGAGCAAGAATGACAAAACGGGGTTGATAAAATAAGTATGATAGAAGTTGGCAGCGCATAGGCATAACTATGCTATGGCCTATGCAACGCGCAGGCAAGGACAAGTAGCACCAAGAGGCGCGATGCATCAGCCAGAGTGGTGCCTTGGCCAACACGGCGCCTAGCCATTCTAGATGGTCAGAGCAGTCCAATCCTAATTCTACTAGGAACAGAAGTTGCAACATCTAATTTCAATCCAAGCAGGAACAATGAATTCTTAATCTACTATTATAAATACCCTCTTTTAAACACGTCTTAGGCGTCATCTTCATATTGTGCACTTTTGGGGAGATTAAAACATTGTGCAACATAGTTTATTATAGTTAAATTTGTGTAATCGAATCTTTGTTGGAGAAGTCATCAAGTTCTTGTGATTCAATATAGCTTTGGAGATTTTGTTAAACATTTTCATACAATAGTAAGTATTTTATTATGATTTCTTATATATCTTATGTTATTATTTTCATAAACATGAGCGGCTAAATCTCTTAAGTTAGAGTTGTGGGAACCATGATGAATTAACGAAAATAGGCAAAATAAAATAGTGATTCTTGAACGGTAAATTGAATGGACTATTATTCTCTCTATTTTAATATTTAATGGCTTCTATCTTCAACTTGATTGATCAAAGAGGTGTAAGTTAGGAAAATAGAATAATAGTAGTAATTTGAGGCTACCAACCCTCATCTAATTAACTTGATCTCTAACCGAAGATAGTTGAATATCGACTTATGGCGAGGATAAAATATACACACTTAAAGTCTAAGAGGATTTAGGTGAAATTCATCTATATAGGTTGAGAGATATTATATGGACTTAATCGTTACTCTTATACAAAATTCACCAGGATAAATCACTAATAAAATAAGCCTACTATGTTATGAAATCACGGGAAACACAATGCTAGTCTTGTCTCAATAACTTGATAAACAACTCAATCATTGTTAGAATTATTTTCTTCTTTTCATTTGCAAACCCCCTTTCCAAAATATTGACTACAAGTTAATTTAATCATCATTAATGTATTATTTCTTTCCTATTCCCCGTGGGATCGACCCCAACCTAGTTGGATTACTGTTTGACAGTGACCGCTTTATACTTCAACTGTGAGGTATAATTTGGGTTTGATCACTCACCTATATCCTATTTCTCTTCTACCTGGTGGATTCTCTTTGACCGGGAAGAGAAAAAGGGAAAGGGTAAAATCTAAGCGCATATAGCACGAACAAGAAATTCCAAGAGGATACTAACAGATCCACCCAACGTGTAATCATCCACAACTAAAACCATAACGCTTTATCTGCCCTTACTCCAAGCTTTACAACAATCACAACAATCTCATTCCCAACTAATTAGCATATTCAACTCACAGCTAACTAGAATAAGCAAAATACAAAGTACTATACAAGTTCAATAATCAAACATAAATCAGTCATTGCCAAAAACTCTCACAATTGCACAGGCTAGAAGTATCAAGCTTAACCATTCCAGAACTATCACAGTCTTACAGGTTGATGATCTATACAAGCTCAATCATACTAGGGAACTATTGTAGCCCTAAGTAAGCTCAATCATTCTGGAAACATCACAGTCATGAATAAGCTCAACCCTACCGGAGGGGAATGCCAGAAACATCACGGTCATAAACAAGCTCAACCCCACCGAAGGAAACATCATGTCCCGCAGTTTGGCTTAGCCTCGGGCTCAATCCTACTGAAACTCTCACAGCTACGTAGGTCATCACTAAGACCTATAGGCAACACAAGAAAAAGGTAAACAATACAAGTCATACGATCACAATAATTAACAATATCCACACTCTAAAATTCACAGTAACACCAAGTTCACGGGTTTCACTAATGTGCCATCAAAATAAACATATCCACGCTTTAGCCCAAGTTATACACTTGACTTTGAATACCATAACAAAGCAACAACCCAATAAACAAGTAAGAGTACAAATCAGAGGATACAAAACAACTAACACGCATGATATGTTGACGATAATAAATTCAATAGAAACATGCCAAAAATAGATAGGAATGATCCTTAACATACCTTACGATTGACGACAAGAACCTACCCAAAACTTGGGTCTCCTAGGCACCAAGATACTGCCACGAGAAATTCCTCAATAACAAGCCACAACCCAACACACTTCAATAAATAAATAGAAATCAAGAAGAAAGAGTGACCTCAAGGCTACTTCATTCGAAACAACCATGATCTGGTGTGACAACAAACACCACACAAGTTAATTGGTAGATTCAACAGTCTAACCTTCAAATTTGAGTTTGGATTGATAGGCACCCTTAAGAACACTAACAATTTAAGTTTTATAGAGAGAGAAGGGTTTCCACCTTATAAGGATAGATTAGAATGACTTAGGAAATGTCTAGACAATATATATATACACTTGCCCCATTGGCTCGGCGCAATGTGCAATCTTTATCATGCCTGCATCGAATCAAGCTTATTTCCTGCCTTATCAATTTCTCTTCCGATGTTTAATGCTCCTCACTGATATCAAACCCTTGCGTTCCCTCAATGTACAATGCATAACAACAAAATTAGACTTGTACGTCTAGAACCTAATAATAAAATCGATCTAAATGCTCAAGATTTTACAATTACTAATAGGCTAAATACCCCCTTATAATAAAGATATGCTCGACCAAACCATATGCTCTCACTAATAGGACAATTTGACTAAATCATCTATAGGCCCTCATAAATAGTTAGCTAGACCAAAATATCTGATGCTTATGATAGTTTGAAGGTTTGCTAGTGATGCGATGTTTATGATATTTTGAATGTTTATGCTGGTGATGCCACATTTATGATTTTAGAAATATTCATGATAATATTTATGAATTATAATGATGCATGAAATATGTTAAGTATGCCATGATAATTTGGTTCACTCGATGGTAAGTTTATGACTTCGGTCTCACACTTGTCTCACATACTCCCTATTTTGTGTATGCAACACAATGATCCTAGTATTCTCAAATGTTTGTAATGTGGTGTCTTTCCACATAAAATTTCATAGGAGTTTATTCCATTCAACACGGAGGATGGTGTCCAATTAATCAAGTACCCTGCGGTCAAAATCTCCTTAAAATTGTATTGAAAGGCGACCTTGAAATTTAAACCTATGAGCTATATTGAGAATGTGACGATGTTTTCTTTTGACCCTTCGATTCTGTTGAGGTGTTTCAGTGCAAGATGTTTGAAGAAGAATTTCATGCTAAAAAAGTAACTATTCATACATGTGAATTCAATCCCTATCACTTCTGACTATCTTCATCTTTTTAGAAAACTGTTGTCAACTAATGGAAAGAAATTTTCAAATTTTGCGACCCTTCTTTAACAATCAATAGAAAAATCCATACTTCCCTAAAATGGCCAATCATAACAGTAAAAATATAAGAAGCACCACAAAAATGAGTCCTATAAAGCCCTCATAAATCACAATATTAATTCAAAAATCTCAGTAGCTATATTATCTCTCAAAGGAAATGCACTTTTGGTTTGTTTAGTCTCTTGAGAAACATCACAATTCTCTATCTGGTTTGTCACTATTTTCTTTAGACCTAAGTAAATTAATTTTGTTAGTTGTATTAAGAGTGTCCCAATCATTTTTTTGCCATCAGTCGAATCAATCCATAGCTTGATCCATTACATCCCTTATACACGACATGTTTCTCATGTGTTGTGAGTTTACAGTACCTTTGATACTAAAAACTGGGAAAATAGCATGGACTTAGGTATTTTTATATGGATATGAGGTGCTTTTACTTTGTTTTTAGAAAAAATTAATATTGGAGCTGAATTGTGCAAAAGATGGAGAAAATGTAGAAAAGAGGCTTAGCACGGTCTCAGTACGAGTCATACCATCCTGGTACGAGCCATGATGAGAATCGTGGAAAGATCCAGGAGCAAATTGTGAAGTAAATTCAAGTTACCGCTCATGGTATGAGCCGTATCATCCTGGTACGAGTCGTGAAAAGTCCCAAAAGAAATTGCACAGTCCAAGTATCCTGGTACGAGTGGCACTCATGAGTCATGAAATCTACCTAAGACCCGTACCAAGGAACCGTGGAAAAGACCAGAAGAATAGATGACTGCAGAACTCCCGGTATAAGAAGGAGTTATAGATCATGGAATGAAGGTACGAGTCATACCATGCCATCCGTGAAAGTTTACAAAAGATGCCAACAATTGCAAGATCAAGCCACAGGAAGATTGTACGACTCATAGGTTCTTGGTGCGAGTCGTATCATATCTCAACACTTAGCCAGATTCAGTAGAAGCCAGCCAATGTACTAGTCAGGGTACGACCAATATAATGTTGTTATGGGTCGTAGGTGAAGGTGGAGTCAGTTTTGGTAGTTTTCCCTATTTTCTTAGGAGAAGTTTCCAATTATTTGTACAAATACTTTTTAGGTTATTTTGAGTAGTATGACATGAGAGAATCCCAGAGAAGTAATTAGACGTAATTAGAGACAAGTTGTTGCGAATTTTAATTCTTGGAGATTTCTTCTTTGTTCTTGGATTATACAACATCAATTCTTGCAATATTTAAAGCAGATTTTCTTTCAATCATTGTTATAAGTATTTAATTATGTATTTGTCTATGAATGCTAATAACAATCTTACAATCATTAGAGGCTAAAACCTCTACAACTAGTGTTGTGGGAACCATGATGGATTAATAAATTAGGGTTACACAAAGTGATTCGAAACCAATGCTAAACACTTGTACTGTATTCTCTTCATCTTTAATGTTTCTTAACGAAGCACAACGTTAGGACGTGCCTGAATTCTTTACTTTCTTGAACCTAGAGAAGTAGAGATTAGGAAAAGAGAATTACAACAAAGCCTTGATATTTATGGGTCATTATATAACTTGAGCTACGGTTGTAGGATAGTTAATTTGGAACAAATTGATAATGGTTGAATTGAAATCGCTTATGAGACCTAACTCGGTAATTAAGTATAGTCATACAATAGAGATGAACCAGTCATTTGGATGAACCCTAGTTATCAGTTCTACAAGTAAGCATTAAGATAGATCACGAGTGTAAACCCGAAGTAGTGATGAACCCATGGGGAACATTTACTCTAGTTAATTACAAATCTTGATAAACAACAACTAAATTTTCAATCTTATTTTATATTATTTTTAATAAACCCCCTTTTTGGAGATAACAGACCTAAAAGCTTAAATACCTGCATCAAACTAATTCTTACCATATTCCCTATGGGTTTGACCCCAATGTTTGTTGGGTTGTTTATTGACAACGTCTGCTTCATGCTTTATCCGGAGTATGAGTTTGAGCGTTTTTAAAAAGTGGCGTCGTTGCTGGGGAATACGAATGAAGAATAGATTAATTTCTTGTGTTTAACTTTTAGTTGTTATTTCCTTATTTACATTTTCTTTTTGTTTTTGACACCGAAAGGTTGTCTCTTGGTGAATGCCAAGTACTAGACGGATCAAAAAAACCCTGATTCCTCTTGATATTGAATTAGAGCGAATGCTAAGAAGAATGGAAAACATAGAGGAAAGAGAGGCCCATCTTGCTGAAAAGCTAGGCAAGCCGAGCTAGCTCGACAAGCTGCACTTCAAGAAGCCGAGGATGCTCAGAATGAAGTTGTAAATGCTAGCCGCCATGGAAGGGGCAATAGAGGCAAGAGATATGCCCCTTAGTTCTTTGATGAGGATGGCCCAGATATTGATGAAGTCGGGTCAACTGGAGCTATCATACCGCCACTATTATACCCCAGAAGCTCAAAGATCACCTGGGAGTTGAAATGAGAAAATTGGAAAATGGATGTTGCAGGCACAGGATGAGTCATAGGATGACTCGTGAGGAGACCCCACGAGTCTTCAAGTGACTCGTGGGAAGGCCTGGAGTGATCAAGGGATCAAGGTCTCCATGAGTGAAGTAGCGACTCATGGTCAGCCACCACGAGTCGTCATGTTAATCGTGGGGTGGAGTTGGAATGTTAAAGTAGGATTTATCCAATGTACTTAATGGATGGGGCCCCACGAGTCGTGGTCTGTCCCAATGACTCATGAGGTGAGTCGTGAGCAAGCAGGATGATTTTCATTGATGTTAAAGCAGGGTACTTAATGGGAGGTGACCACGAGTTGTGGTCTCTGGGATGAGTCCTTAAGTTCCCCGTTACGAGCCCCAGTAGTTCAGTTAACCAATGCACTTGACGGGCGACTCGACGAGTCGTTGCCCGTCCTGACGAATCATCAGGTCACCCGTAGGGTCACCTGGCAGTGTTTTCCTGTGAATTTAGTAAGGGCCTGTTCATAATTCCTAAGTTTATAAGACCTATACTATGACGTTTAAGGCTCATTTTAGTGGGTTTTCTTTTAGAAGGGGAAAACTTATTCAAAGCCATTACTCTCATGCATGCAAGTTTGAAGGTTTGGAGAGGAGGTTCAAGGAGAAATCTCAAGGTTTCCAATTGGAATCTTAGCTGGGCAATTAAAGGGTTGTAGAATTCACCATTACCAGGTATGTAAGGCTATGAGTGGGCGCTTTCTTCCACACCCATGTTCCCTATCAAAATGTGATTTAATTGCCTATGATGAAATATGGAGTTTTGCCCAATTGCATGATTCTTCAATCTCTATACATGAGTATAATTAAATTGAGTTTATATTTATGATTTATGAAGCTTGGGTGGATTCTAACTTGTTTTCCCTTATAAAAATTAGTTTTTCAAAATTTGAATCTAAAACACCCAAGGGTGAAGAGTTCATAAAAGAAGTGATTTATGGTAAATGTATGATGATAATGAAGTTGATGATGAAAAGAATGTTTCTAAAACTACCCATGACTATGTTGATGTTTTCAAAATGAATTGATTTGTTCCAAGTATGATAAAGCGTTGGGGGATGTCCACATGTTGATTTAAAGTGATTATTTTCCCGACATAAGCTTACCATGTGGTTTGAGGTGAATTTTTCCTCAATTATTATTATTATTATAAATTCTAGCTTTTGGTATGTTGAGCAAATATTTCTATACGTATCTTACCACATGATTTGGAGTAGATGCTGCCACCTATGATTGAACTTGTGGTATGTTTCGAAATAAAGTTTCTCATATGCATGATTTCATAATTGAGGTGTAGGTCATTATTGGGCTTTGTCAATAGACAATGTTGAGCTTCGTATCCGTATGATGTCTAGTCTATGCATGATTTCATTATGAGCTTCGTCAATAGACAATGTTGAGCTTTGTTTCATACGATGTTGAGTTATGCATGATTTCATGTTTGAGCTTCGTCAATAGAAAATGTTGAGCTTCGTTATATATGATGTAGAGCATTTCATGTTTTGGGAGAAGAGTCTAGCACCGAGCGGGTTAAGGGTCGATTACCCTATGCCCTAGAACTACGCGCCAACACAGGTTGATACTATTATACTATTGGGACCTCCCTTGTGAGCTATCCCCGACCCGATAGGTCCTTCAGCTTGATATCGATATCATGCTATCATCCATCGCCCTGGAAAGGTTATTGTTATACCCCGTAGAATTCCCAGCACCTAAATGACCTATTCGCACGTTGGTTAAGCATATTTGAAGGCCATACGTGCTGGAGAAAGGCCCGGGAAAAGATCGGACGAGAAACCTGTCGAACCATCGCGGAAGGAGCCGAGGCAGAGCCCCTCCGCGATGGCAGCGTGTCACGGAGGTGAGGCCTCCGCGTTGGCTCTGTGATACGTTGGCCTTGTCCAGGCCCAAGTATATAAAGCCCCACTTCGGTTTTAAATGATTAAAACACTTGTAAATTTCCAGAAAACAGAGCAAATCGGCAGAGAAGGAAAAAGGAACGAAGTAGTAATATAATTTTTGTCCGATTACGCTGCTAAACGTTGTCCAAACTCAAATTAACCTCAGATACCGAGGTATTTAGCAGCAGAGAGCATTCCTACGGATTTAGTTTCGCGAAATACGGCCGACGAATCGTCGAGCCACCGAGCTAAGGTAAGTGGAATTGCTCTAAATTAGTGTCTATGTGTTCCTAGCTGTGAAGTGAATATTTCTCCCTTCTGGACCGCTGAAAAATAGCGAGTTTTCGACCGTCTTTCGATAAGCCTAAGTTTAGGCTATAAACTATATCGAAAGTGACGTTGCTCTTTACAATAAAGCTGTATTTAGTATTGATTGGCACATTTATGAATGCAGTTGGGAGAAAATAGTTGAAGTACTGGCCGAGCCTCGTCCGACAGCCGGATAGTTCAAGGATAAGGTATGTAAAGCTAGTTTCCTCGACAAGTTAGTAATCTTGGTACAGTACAGTAATTTAAAGGCTAGTAGAATATTCAGAAGCCACGTATGATGTTTATTATGAATGATGGTACGATACTAGAAACATCATGTTATGATCAGCGCGAGACTTGCTAGCACGATATGGATTCTAATATAAGTGTTAAGAACTGCACAGCATGCTCAGTATGTGATGTGACACAGAATGTTAGGATATCATTGTATTCAGTTGAAACCCAGTAAAGCAATGTAATATCTGTAAGACATCTAAGAAATAGAATGATAAGTTAAAATGAGGTTAGAAAGCATATTAGGAATAGTAAATCATGTTACTATAGAAACTCAGTATACAACATAGTTTTCAGCAGAAACATTATATCTTGTTCAGCATTAGCCCAGTACAGTCTGGCAGAAGACTATATTTCTACATATATATACCATTACCAGCCTCAGCATGTAATAAGTACGTACATATTACTATCACTAGTCCAGCGTATAGTGTATACAATACTTTACTACTATTAGCTTCAGTATGTGGGACATGCAGATAGTATTACTAGTTGAGACCGCTGTATTGTCTTGGGGTTGGATTACCTAGCATCCATGACCGCACCAGGGTTGATAGCTGTATCGACTCGTCCACCAGAGGACGAGGATACGTCGCTCTACGGAGTGGCATGCCGTCCCACAGGGGACGAAGATGGGATGCCAGTTTTCCCCATATTGTGCCTTGGTCGGCCCTTACACACCCCTGTCGAGCGGATACGCCCGGGTGTTGATTCAGGAGTCCTCCGGACTCAGATGCAGTTATAGTCAAGGGCTCAGCGAGCCCAAGTGCATACCCAGGGGACCGGCAGGATGCTTACAGGGTTATAGGAGATAGGATGACCGGGGTAGGGGTATAGATTCTGTGCTGGTTGTACCCCCGGCTTATGGGGGCCGGGTAAGGTTTGTGTGTGCTATGTTATGTTATGTTATGTTATGCCATGTTACGTTAGATACGAGTAGATCAGCAGTAAAACGATACGTCTCCAGGTATGACTCCTACTCCTTCCAGTATAATTGAGAGAAGGTATGACTTACATTATCAGACAGTTAATCTATTTCTTCCTACTTCAGTTTCATCAGTTAAATTATTGTTATCAGATATTCCTTTCAGTTATTGCTTTACATACTCAGTACCAGCGGTACTGACGCCCGGTGGGGCGCTGCATTACTTGCCTGCAGGTACTCATAGACGAGCAGGTGATACCATGTGATTCCTGTCAGCGATCGAGTATTCAGCTCCTGTCATCCGGAGACTGAATTCCAGAGGTGTATTTCATTTTCTTTTGTTGTATAATACGGGTAGGTCGGGGCCCTGTCCTGATCATTTCTATTACTATTCCTAGAGGCTTGCAGTCTGTATATGTTTCCCTGTGGTCAGATGAGCCGGTCGTGTGAGGCCGTGCAGTTGTTAGCTGTTAGTACTTCTGTTTCTTTCATATTGGTCGTGTGGGGCCATAGCTTGGTAGTAGTGGTGACCTTGCCGGTCACGTAGCTTTCTAATATTCTATGATTAAGTTACAGATAACTAGACAGCATGGTGGCCTTGTCGGCCCGCATAGGTTTTCCTATATCGACATGTTTCTGGTCAGCTGTTAGTACAGGTACAGGAGGCTATAGGCCAATGGGCCGGGGGCTGTGTTTACAGCCGTTATATAGCCCTTTGTTTCCAGAAATGTGAATTAGAGCCAGCCAGGCACCAGATGTGCCTAGGCTTAGCAGTCCAGCAGTTCAGGTCCCAGTAGGGCACCAAGTGCCAGTCATACCCCCCAAGGCGGGGTGTGACAAACTTGGTATCAGAGCAGGTCGTATCCCAGGGAGTCTGCAAGCCGTGTTAAGTAGAGTCCTGTCCATGGATGTGTTGTGCACCACATACTATGGGTAGGGGGCTGCAGGGCATGATAGGATGGTTTTCTTTCATTCTTATTCAGTCGTGCTGTAGAGCGGTACAATATAGGGTTGAGTCCCTAAAAACTTACTATATTCTTTGGTTACAGATAATGTCAGATCAGCGACATCCTATCACAGGCGGGAGCCTAGATATTGCAGCAGGGGAAGGCACCAGCAGGATGCCTCACCCTCGTTTAGAAATAGCCCAATCAGAGGGCACTACAGAGGCATCGTCCCAGCCATCTCAGCAGTCTCCACCACATCAGGAGCCGCTTGGGGCGACACTACCTTCAGCAGTCCCTATTCCGACACCTTCCGATCAGGAGGTTAGGAGTGCTGTAGTTATGTTAGCACAGATGATGGCTGTTCAGCGTCAGCCAATGCCATCTACAGTTGCGGAGTTATCAGGAGGGCCCGGTAGTTCGAGGGTCCGAGATTTCTTTGCTCTGAATCCTCCACAGTTTACAGGTACGGACCGGACAGAGGACCCTCAGGATTTTCTGGATCAAATGCAGAGAATCTTCAGGGTTATGCATGCCACGCCCACAGAATCAGTTGAATTGGCAGCATTCCGGTTACGGGATATCGCCGTGTTATGGTATGAAAGCTGGGAAAGGTCCCTAGGGAGAGATGTTTCCCCTCCCACCTGGTCTAGCTTTTCAGGAGCTTTTCTGGTTCACTATTTTCCACGAGAGATTCGACAGGCCCGGGTAGACCAGTTCCTACATCTGGAGCAGGGGGCCATGAGTGTTCGGGAATATTCCTTGCGGTTTGATTCTTTGGCTCGATATGCACCGGCCTTTGTTGATACCATGGCATCCAGAGTGCACCGCTTTATCATGGGGTTGAATCCAGAATATGTTGAGACTTGTATTACGGCCACACTGCGAGAGGACATGGACATTACTCGAGTTCAGGCATTTTCCCAGAATATTGAGGGCATCAGACAGCGACAACGGGAGATCAGAAGGGTTAATCAGGAACAGCGTCGCTGGGACAGGCCAGTTGAGTTACAGAGGGAAGCTCGGGGAGGACCCAGGCCACAATTTTTAGACAGGCCACCCAGGCCCCCGCCTCCGCCACAGTTGCAGGGGGGTAGATTCAACTCGCAGATGGCAGATTCACCAGTACAGAGGAGGGCGGAGCAGAGTAGGTATACCCTACCACTTTGCCCTATATGCAGTCGACGCCATCCTGGAGCATGCAGATATGGCTCCACTGCGTGTTATATTTGTGGCCAAGAAGGCCATTTGATGAAAGATTGCCCAGCCAGAGGTCGAGAGGACCGGGATAGACATAATAGGGCATCTGCGGGGTCACGAGCCACAGCATCCTCGGCAGGGCGCAGGCCCTCAGTTTCAGCAGGCAGGGGTCGGGGCAGATCAGAGACTTCCAGTACAGGTGCCGGTCCAAGCCGCACATATGCCTTACTAGGAAGGCAAGATTCAGAAGCGTTGCCTGATGTTGTGACAGGTATGCTAACTATCTGCTCACACCCTGCTTATGTGTTGATTGATCCAGGGTCTACTTTGTCCTACATTACTCCATTTGTGGCACGAAAGTTTAGTATTACACCAGAATTATTGCAGCAGCCCTTCTTAGTATCCACGCCCGTCGGTGATTCTGTCACAGCTAGCCGAATCTACCGCAGGTGTACAGTAGAGGTTGCTGACCGTCAGACCACAGTAGATTTGGTCGAGTTAGAAATGATAGATTTCGATGCCATAATAGGTATGGATTGGTTAGTACCGTGTTTTGCCAACGTTGAATGTTGGACCAAGACGGTCCGATTCCACTTCCCGGGAGAAACAGTGTAGGAGTGGAAGGGTAGTACCGCTACGCCAAAAGGTAGGTTTATTTCCTACCTTCAGGTGAGAAAGTTGATATCTAAGGGATGTATTTACCATCTGGTCAGAGTTCAGGATGTCCAAGCAGAATCTCCGACACTCCAGTCTGTTCCAGTGGTGAATGAATTCCTTGATGTGTTTCCTGATGAGTTACCTGGTATTCCCCCAGAAAGGGAGATAGATTTTGCTATTGATCTATTACCAGGCACCCAGCCGATATCGATTCCTCCTTATCGCATGGCTCCTGCAGAACTCAGAGTATTAAAAGAGCAGTTGAAAGATTTATTGGATAAAGGTTTTATCAGGCCGAGTACTTCACCGTGGAGTGCGCCAGTTTTATTTGTGAGGAAGAAAGATGGCTCGCTCCGAATGTGCATAGATTATCGGCAGTTAAACAAAGTTACAGTAAAGAACAAGTACCCGCTCCCCAGAATTGATGACTTATTTGATCAGTTGCAGGGAGCCAGATACTTTTCTAAGATTGACTTGCGGTCCGGATATCACCAGGTCCGAGTACGTGAGAGAGATATTCCTAAGACAGCGTTCAGGACCCGATATGGACATTTTGAATTTCTAGTTATGTCCTTCGGGTTAACGCATGCCCCAGCAGTCTTCATGGACCTGATGAACAGTATTTTCAGACCTTTCCTGGACTTGTTCATGATAGTATTCATTGATGACATTCTGGTGTATTCTCGCTCTGAAGCAGATCACCGAACTCATTTGCGGACAGTGCTCCAGATTCTCAGGGACCGTCAGCTGTATGCTAAATTTTCTAAGTGTGAATTCTGGCTTAACTCAGTGGCCTTTTTAGGGCATATCGTCTCAGATGCTGGTATACAAGTTGACAAACAGAAAATAGAAGTAGTTAAGTCATGGCCTAAGCCTACCACTCCGACTGAAGTTCGTAGCTTTCTGGGGTTGGAAGGATATTACAGGAGGTTCGTTGAAGGGTTCTCGACCATTGCAGCACCTCTAACCAAATTGACACAGAAAGCAGCAAAATTTCAATGGACAGAGGCATGTGAGCAGAGCTTCCAGGAACTGAAAGACAGATTAACCTCCGCCCCAGTATTAGCATTGCCGGAAGGCACAAAAGGTTATTCAGTCTATTGCGACGCGTCAGGTGTCGGGTTAGGTTGTGTGTTGATGCAGCATGGTAGAGTAATTGCATATGCTTCTAGACAGCTGAGGAAACACGAAAAGAATTACCCTACCCACGACCTGGAATTGGCCGCAGTAATCCACGCCTTAAAAATGTGGAGGCATTACCTGTACGGCGTCCATGTTGATATTTACACAGATCATAAGAGCCTACAGTACATCTTCACTCAGAGGGAGTTGAATCTACGGCAATGCCGCTGGTTGGAGCTATTAAAAGATTATGATGTGAATATTCTATACCACCCCGGAAAAGCTAATGTTGTAGCAGACGCCCTGAGCCGTAAGTCAATGGGGAGTTTGGCGTATTTGCGACCTGAGAAACGGAAGTTAGCCAAAGAAATTCATCAGTTAGCTGGTTTAGCCGTTCGAGTAATGGAAACAGAAAATAATAGAGCAGTAATTTAGAATTCTGTTGTGTCGTCATTAGTTACAGAGGTAAAAGAACGACAGTACGAGGACCCTGATTTAGTTCGGCTCAGAGATAGAATTCAGAAAGGTAAGGAGTCAGATTTCCAAATGACTGAGGATGATGTGCTACACTGTAAGGGCCGCCTCTGTGTCCCGAATGTTTCAGGGCTTCGCGGGCGGATTATGCATGAGGTACATTACGCTCGCTATTCCCTTCATCCAGGGGCGACGAAAATGTACCACGACATCAGAGACATTTACTGGTGGCCAGGTATGAAAGCTGAAATCGTTGAATTTGTATCTAGATGTTCTAACTGTCAGCAGGTGAAAGCGGAGCATCAGAAGCCGGGCGGTTTAACGCAAGATATAACGGTGCCTATGTGGAAATGGGAAACGATAAACATGGATTTTGTAACAGGATTACCCCGTACCAGATGCAGAAATGATTCCATTTGGGTAATAGTTGACAGGCTAACAAAATCAGCTCATTTCCTGCCAGTGAAGGCTACCTTCTCGGCTGAGGACTATGCCGAATTATATATCAGAGAAATAGTTAGATTGCATGGAGTGCCGGTATCCATCATTTCAGATAGGGGAGCACAGTTTATAGCTAGATTCTGGCAGTCGTTCCAGAGGGGTCTGGGAACGCAGATTAACTTGAGCACAACATTCCATCCTCAGACAGATGGGCAGGCTGAATGTACAATTCAGACGCTCGAAGATATGCTACGAGCGTGTGTGCTAGATTTTGGGGGTAGCTGGGATGAGCATCTTTCGTTAATTGAATTTGCTTATAATAATAGCTATCATTCAGCCATCCAGATGGCGCCTTTCGAGGCATTATACGGGTGAAAATGCAGGTCGCTGATTGGTTCGTTTGAAATAGGAGAATCAGCATTGGTTGGCCCAGACATTGTTCGGCTGTCAGAGGAAAAGATAAAGCTTATCCGAGAACATTTACTGACTGCTCAGAGCCACCAGAAGTCTTATGCAGATATGCGGTGCAGAATTCTAGAATTTGCAGTAAATGACTTGGTATATCTGAAAGTGTCTCCGATGAAAGGGGTAATGAGATTTGGCAAGAAAGGCAAGCTTAGCCCGAGATTTATTGGGCCATATCAGATTCGGCGAAGAATAGGCTGAGTTGCATACGAATTGAACTTGCCTCCAGAGTTAGCATCTGTTCACCCAGTATTCCATGTCTCTATGTTGAGGAAGTTCGTAGGGGACCCTTCTACAGTAGTTCCAGTTCAGGATGTCCAGGTCACAGAAGAGTTAGCATATGAAGAGGTTCCCGTAGCTATCTTAGACAGACAGATTCGCAGGTTGAGGACTAAAGATGTTGCGTCTGTCAAAGTATTGTGGCGTAATAGGAACCGTGAGGAAATGACGTGGGAAGTTGAAGAAGATATGGAAGCCAGATACCCTCACCTATTTCAGGCCTAGTCTGGCGACAGGTATGTCCGTATTATTACTTATGCAGTACCTTATAGTTGTATGTGTGTGAATGAGAAAGATTAATACTTAGTTATCCAGTGGATCTTAAAATATTGCGTGCAGTACCTGTGTTGGACTTTTCTGCATTTCAAGTTTTTGCTATAGTCCATATTACAGGGGAAACTCTGCCAAAATTTTTCTAGAAAGCAAGTAAGTAGTCCTCTAGATAACAGTGTACATTCGAGGACGAATGTTCTTAAGGGGGGGAGAATGTTATACCCCATAGAATTTTCGGCACCTAAATGACCTATTCGCACATTGGTTAAGCATATTTGAATGCCATACGTGCTGGAGAAAGGCCCGGGAAAAGATCGGATGAGAAACCTGTCGAACCATCGCGGAAGGAGCCGAGGCAGAGCCCCTCCGCGATGGCAGCGTGTCACGGAGGTGAGGCCTCCGCGTTGGCTCCGTGACACGTTGGCCTTGCCCAGGCCCAAGTATATAAAGCCCCACTTTGGTTTTAAATGATTAAAACACTTGTAAATTTCCAGAAAACAGAGCAAATCAGCAGAGAAGGAAAAAGGAATGAAGTAGTAATATAATTTTCGTCCGATTACGCTGCTAAACGTTGTCCAAACTCAAATTAACCTCAGATACCGAGGTATTTAGCAGCAGAGAGCATTCCTACAGATTTAGTTTCGCGAAATACGACCGACGAATCATCGAGCCACCGAGCTAAGGTAAGTGGAATTGCTCTAAATTAGTGTCTATGTGTTCCTAGCTGTGAAGTGAATATTTCTCCCTTCTGGACCGCTTAAAAATAGCGAGTTTTCGACCGTCTTTCGATAAGCCTAAGTTTAGGCTATAAACTATATCGAAAGTGACGTTGCTCTTTACAATAAAGCTGTATTTAGTATTGATTGGCACATTTATGAATGCAGTTGGGAGAAAATAGTTGAAGTACTGGCTGAGCCTCGTCCGACAGCCGGATAGTTCGAGGATAAGGTATGTAAAGCTAGTTTCCTCGGCAAGTTAGTAATCTTGGTACAGTACAGTAATTTAAAGGCCAGTAGAATATTCAGAAGCCATGTATGATGTTTATTATGAATGATGGTACGATACTAGAAACATCATGTTATGATCAGTGCGAGACTTGGTAGCACGATATGGATTCTAATATAAGTGTTAAGAACTGCACAACATGCTCAGTATGTGATGTGACAAAGAATGTTAGGATATCATTGTATTTAGTTGAAACCCAGTAAAGCAATGTAATATCTGTAAGACATCTCAGAAATAGAATGAGAAGTTAAAATGAGGTTAGAAAGCATATTAGGAATAGTAAATCATGTTACTATAGAAACTCAGTATACAACATAGTTTTCAGCAGAAACATTATATCTTGTTCAGCATTAGCCCCAGTACAGTCTGGCAGAAGACTATATTTCTACATATATATACCATTACGAGCCTCAGCATGTATTAAGTACGTACATATTACTATCACTAGTCCAGCATATAGTGTATACAATACTTTACTACTATTAGCTTCAGTATGTGGGACATGCAGATAGTATTACTAGTTGAGACCGCTGTATTGTCTTGGGGTTGGATTACCTAGCAACCACGACCGCCCCAGGGTTGATAGCTGTATCGACTCATCCACCAGAGGACGAGGATACGTCACTCTACGGAGTGGCATGCCGTCCCACAGGGGAGGAAGATGGGATGCCAGTTTTCCCCATATTGTGCCTTGGTCGACCCTTACACACCCCTGTCGAGCGGATGCGCCCGGGTGTTGATTCAGGTGTCCTCCGAACTCAGATGCAATTATAGTCAGGGGCTCAGCGAGCCCAAGTGCATACCCAGGGGACCGACATGATGCTTACAGGGTTATAGGAGATGGGATGACCGGGGTAGGGGTATAGATTCTGTGCTGGTTGTACCCCCCGGCTTATGGGGGCCGGGTAAGGTTTGTGTGTGCTATGTTATGTTATGTTATGTTATGCCATGTTACGTTAGATACGAGTAGATCAGCAGTAGAACGATACGTCTCTAGGTATGACTCCTACTCCTTCCAGTATAATTGAGAGAAAGTATGACTTACATTATCAGACAGTTAATCTATTTCTTCCTACTTCAGTTTCATCAGTTAAATTATTGTTTTCAAATATTCCTTTCAGTTATTGCTTTACATACTCAGTACCAGCGGTACTGACGCCCGGTGGGGCACTGCATTACTTGCCTGCAGGTACTCATAGACGAGCAGGCGATACCACGTGATTCCTGTCAGCGATCGAGTATTCAGCTCCTGTCATCCGGAGACTGAATTCCAGAGGTGTATTTCATTTTCTTTTGTTGTATAATAAGGGTAGGTCGGGGCCCTGTCCCGATCATTTCTATTGCTATTCCTAGAGGCTTGCAGTCTGTATATGTTTCCCTGTGGTCAGATGAGCCGGTCGTGTGAGGCCGTGTAGTTGTTAGCTGTTAGTACTTCTGTTTCTTTCATGTTGGTCGTGTGGGGCCATAGCTTGGTAGTAGTGGTGACCTTGCCGGTCACGTAGCTTTCTAATATTCTATGATTAAGTTACAGATAACTAGACAGCATGGTGGCCTTGTCGGCCCACATAGGTTTCCCTATATCGACATGTTTCTGGTCAGCTATTAGTACAGGTACAGGAGGCTATAGGCCAATGGGCCGGGGGCTGTGTTTACAGCCGTTATATAGCCCTTTGTTTCCAGAAATGTGAATTAGAGCCAGCCAGGCACCAGATGTGCCCAGGCTTAGCAGTCCAGCAGTTCAGGTCCCAGTAGGGCACCAAGTGCCAGTCATACCCCCAAGGCGGGGTGTGACAGTTATGGACACCTCCCCTCACTTGAGTGTGATAGTTGGGACCATGTAAGCTCTATCATGGTATGTCGGTTAAGTGACGAGTCTCCCACTGTCTATATCATTTAGATTTTTGCATATTCATTACTCATGATGATTACTTATGCATGCATGTTCAAAAAGCAAGGTTTTACTCATTGTTCAGATTTTGATATAAATGTTATGTTTCATCTTTGAGTCATTCGAGTCAATCATTATGTTCTAAAAGCTATGTATGGTCATGTTATGATAAGAGTACGATTTCAGAATGAATGCATGTAGCCTTCTACTTACACTTAAAAGCTTTTTATATGTATGAATTACTTTAGATGATTTATGTTACTAAAGCGGTTTACTTACCTTGCATACTCGATATATTCCACGTACTGACCGCATACTTTCTATGCTGCATCGTTTCATGATGCAAGATCCGGTTCTCAGATTCAGCCCCGTTCGTAGTTGCTTATCAAAGTTAGCACCTGCTTGATTGGTGAGTCCTCATCTTCCGAGGACTAGACTTTAAGTTATCTTGGATGTATTTTCAATTTCAGTATTGTTGAGCTAGTTGGGGGTGTTGTCCCATCAGCTCGTCCAGATTAGAGGCTTATCAGACTTAGACATGTATTTAGCTTCAGTTGTTCATTCTGTTGTTATGTTAAGTTAGACTTCTGCTGAGTTTGTAGTTATGTTTTCTTCATGTTTATTGAATGTGTTAGTGAATGCTAATGCCATGGGTTGGCTTGGGGTCTCTCGGGGTCCCTTGTCCCGTGTCTACGATTCGGGCCTCCGTTTAGGTCGTGACAACCACCATTTCCTGTTGGGGAAAAGTTTGACATCACTAGCACCATGATACATTTGCTGAATATGAAAAGGGTGTTTAGTGGTCATGTAGCGGATGATGCCAACCTGCACATGATGAACTTCATCGGAATATGCAAGGCATACATGTGTCCGGTGTAAGTTAGGATGCAATAAGGCTGAGACTTTTTCCCTTCTCTCTTCCTGGAGAGGCCACTCTATGGTTATCGGAGTTTCCCAACGACTCCATTACCAACTGGAGGGAGCTCAAACAGGCTTTTCTAGAGAGGTTCTTCCCACCCTCCAAGATGCTACAACTTAAGGATGAGATCTATAACTACCGACAACTGAAAACGGAGGCACTTCATGAAACCTAGTTAAGATTTAAAAGGAAGTTGGCCAAGTGCCCAAACCATAAAATTCTAGATGACAGTCTGTTGGGGAGTTTTTACAGGTCATTGAATAATAGCACAAAAGCTGTAGCGGATACTATGGCTGGAGGAGCACTGATGAGTCACTAGTGGGAACAAGCTACCACTATCCTTGACAGAGTGACTAAGACTAACAGGGCTTGGCACACAAGGGAAGCAGAAGTAGCTTCAGGTACGTATGTTGTTGGTATCACTGCAGACCAATGAAAGGAGGAAGAGCGTGATCAAGAATTGTCCCACATGCATACGTCATTGGACCTGCTCATGAATCATATCATGGGAGCTGGGGCCAAAAAGGTAAATGCAGTGGGAGCTCAGGGACAGGAATCGGGCTGGAGCATTCAGATTCCGTGGAGGAGGCAAACTTCTTAGATAACTAGGTGGCGGGTTTTTGAGCCAACGCCTAAGGGTCTAGACAAGGCACTTACCACTAATGTTCCAAAGATCAAGGTTGGATCAAGTATCGAGGCAACTATAACCATAGTGGGTATAGAGATAGGAGCTGAGGTCATGAGGGAGAGGGAAAATGGAGAGGAATGATGGTTATCGCAACAATCGGACAAGATTATATGTGCCTCCTAATGCACATGAGGGTGAGGCTGGACTGTCAAAATTGGAGAGAATGATGGTTGAGATGCTCATGAAGGTGATATCCATTGAGGAACAACTAAAAGACATTTAGGGAGATATATCTGGAATGGGCAAAAAAGTTTAGTCGCATGCCACAACTATCAAGCAAATAGAGCATCATCTGGGTCAACTGTCGGCATCCCTGATCCCTAGGTAAAAGGGAACACTACTTAGCAACACAGTGCAAAATCTAAACAATGATAATCACTGTATGACTGTGATGACTAGAAGTGAAAAGACCACAGTTAATCCCCCTCTGCCAGTTGTAGTTGTAATGCAAAGGAAGAAAGAGATCGTGATTGATGATGATGAGATGAGGTTGCTGAGCAAGAGCTTAAGGAAGAGGCTGAGTTGACTGAGGCTCTAGTTGGTGAAAAGGAGTCTGAATCTGTAAAGTCTGAAAAGGGTAAGAAACAAAGGGCCATACAAATCTATAAGGCTATCCCACAACCACCACCACCATTCCCTCAAAGAATGAAGAAAAAGGCGGAAGATGGTAAGTTTCAAAAATTTATGTCTATGCTTAAATAGCTTTCTGTGAACATACCATTGGTCGAGGAATTATAGTAGATGCTTGGATATGCCAAATTTATAGGACCTTGTTACCAAAAAAAGATCTATGCGCTATGAGCCGATGGTTAACTGACATCATTGCAGTGCCATAGCTTCACGGGTCCTTGCTTAGAAAAAGGAGGATCCAAGTGCCTTCACCATTCCATGTACAATTGGTGATTTTGAGTTTGCGAAGGCACTCTATAACTTGGGAGAAAGAATCAATTTGATGCCATTAGCTGTGTTCAAATAGCTGGGCTTTGGAGCCCCCACACCGACCTTGATGCGGCTATTGATGACAGACAGCACAGTTAAAAAGCCAGTGGGGATTCTTGTTGATGTACTTGTCAAGGTGGATCGCTTTATCTTCCTAGCAGACTTCATGATTCTTGATTGCAAGGTTGATTTTGAGGTCCCCATTATCTTGGGGCGACCATTCTTGGTCACTGGAAGTGTCTTGGTGGATGTGAAAGCTGGCCAATTAAAGTTCAGACTAAACAAAGAGGAGGTCAGTTTCAATATCTGTCGATCAATGAAACAGCCTAATGAGTTTAGGGTTGTATCAACAATTGATGATGATTCTGAGCTTCTTGACGAATTTTGAGTAGTGAAGAGACTTGCTTCGTGTCGTGACGTTAAATCAGGAACTTTTATGGAGGCGACCCATGTGGTGGTTTGGTGAAGTCTAAGTAACCAGATCACCTACGCCGTACCGCGATGTTATAAGCGCTTCTTGAGAGGCAACGGTAGTAACTTAACTTTTGTGTGTTTAGTGTGCAGGTAAACAAAAACAGGTAGGAGAAATTTCAGACTAGACCAGTACTACCAACCTCAGTATGAATCGCAGGAGGATTCTACGGGCCGTAGCACCAGTTGTTGTAAAAAGCAGAGGCAAAAATTCATGCTACGGTTGGTCACTACTACTCGTACCAAGTTTGTAGGGGTCGTAGTACTCACTGTAACCATGAATTGTGGTAAGTGTGGAATTTTAGAGAAAGTGACATATGAGTCATTGTATGAACTGTACCATCATGGTACGGGTCGTACCTTGTACCCATAGGTCTCCAGGTAAATTCACTCAGTCTTATGCTACGGTGCAAAGGGATGAGCTGTAGGTCCAACTTACAACTCGTGGTACGAGGCGTGATGGGCTACATAATTCATTTTGACTAAGCTCAACCCAGATATCCAAAATTCTGCCCCAAACATATTTAAATCAAATTATTCACTCTTCCACCCCTACATAAACATAAAAAATCAAATCCATGACTCTTATTCCAACAGCCACACACCCGTAACTAACAATCACAATTAATTCGAGTTTGAAGTTGTGCAAAGTTGCATCTGCACACTCAAAAATCCTAACCTAATCATGGAGTCAAGCAAGAAAGACAAGATTACACTTGAAAATCAAGTAACACTGTTAAATATTTCAAAATGGCTTGACTTGTTTAAACTGCCATTCAAGAACTGTGATTCCTTGAGCTCGCTATCAATGGGATGAGGAAGATGATCAGTAGCTAGGGTTATTTTGATTGAATGGATAGAAATTCGCATGCTCAAACAACTGAACTAAAATTTTTATCCAATGAGTTACGGGGTGCGATGAATGTTGGAAGTGGACTTGGTAAACCTAAAATGGTCATTGATTGCATAAAATGGCGAAGACTGAGTACCCAAAAATGAATAAAGTGTTTTCCTGGACAACTGAACAAAATAAAAATGAGGGAAAGCTTCACGAGTGTTCCTACGACTCATGGTTTCATACCACGATTCGTAGGATGACTCGTTGGGACTGTACTGGGTGAATAAAAATGTAAAGTGTTGGTATGAAGCCTGGTACAATTTGTAGGATCCCACTACGAGTCATACATGGTGGTTGTGACATGAGGCAGTAAGGGTAAAAATCCAAAGGAAATTGTACAACCCTATCTACGACTCATGAAAATAAAGTACGATCTATAACACAAGTGTGGAAAAATACAAAATAATACAATTCTAGGAATCCCTCAGTATGACTCTTAGTACAAATCCTGCCATCATGGTACGAGTCATACCTAGGAGTTATGACAGGACTATTATAAACCACAAGTCTTAGTACGAGTCATACCACCACTGTACGACCCGTACTGTAGACTCATGGAAAACTTCAGAGGGTATTTTCTTGCTTTTTTCCATATTATACATACTAACCATGTTTCTCCACAGGTACAATGACAATGAAGAAAATAACAACCAAATCTGCCCAAGACAAAAAAGCTAGAACTGAGATAGCTGCTCGGAGGGAATTGAGAGATAAGCCCTCTGACTCTGATCAGGCATGCAGCTATCCTAGTGGTTCAGTGGAGGAGTATAGAGTAGAGACATCAGACACCGAGGAGCCATGGACCACTAGGGCTCAAGCAAAAGCACAGTCCGAAGCTACCTCTGTCGCTCCGGTCACTGCTCCCCAATCTGAAGAGGGAGTAGAGGAACATGTTTAAGAGTCCTCGAGTGACTCCAATGATTATGAGGGATCCAAGGAGGCAAAATTTGAAGATAGCTACAATGAGGCAGGGTCTGAAGAAGGAGATGAGCTGAGGAGATTGAGCAGACCCTGCCTATAGGAAGGCATACAATGAGGTGGCAGGTGGCAGGTGCCCGGGGCACAGAAAATTTATGAGCAGGGCTTGAAACTCACATACAAGCAACACCCAAGGTGCAATATCCAAGAAGAACTATGGATCCTCACCAGTTCCTTGAATGGGGTTGAGGATATGAAGTGGCTATTTAACTTCTACGGGTTCGAGTGGATGGCTAGGATCCTTGACCGATACAGTCCAGAGATGGTTAGGAAGTTCTTTGCCAATTATTATATGACATTGGAGCAGAATGCACAGTCTGGCAAGAAGCTAAAGGAGCAACCCAAACTCAACAAAGTATTGGTCCGGGGGCAAGAAGTAAAGATTTTTGAGAAAATAATTGCCCGGATGCTTTATGGGCCGCAGTTTATTACTCCATCATCCACAATAGAGATCAACCACCGGATAGATGCCATGAAATGGATAAAGCAATTTGGTGTTGAGGAGAGAAAAAACCAACTCAGGTGGTTAGCCGGAGTCATAGCAGAGGACAAGGAGGAAGTTGAGTAGGTGGCTGGTGGAAAGCAGGTCACCAAATCTTTGCTGAACTTTATAGCGAAGGCCTATCTGGACACTAGTCTGCCATAGACTGATGCCGACGGTAAATGACAATATACTGAGTGCGGATAGGGCAGCCTTGGTAGCATACATCATGTCCCGATATGAGATCAATATCCCGAGGGTGATAGCCAATAAGATCCTGGATCGTGATCTTGGGTTGAGCACCACCATGCCTTCTTGCCTTATCTATCAATTGTGCAGAGATGCTGGTGTTTGATTATTGATGATGTTGATGTAGAGATCGAAGGCCATATTTTGGCAGATATCTAATACCTTGGAAGTGCTTAGACTAGACTCGGGATTTGAGAATGTGATTAGCAGAAAAATTTGAGATTTTGACTCAGGACGATTGATGGTACGAGTTCTAGGAAGGTCCTACGACCCCTAGGAACCACTCATGGTTTAGTTATGTGGGAAGGAGTTGGTAACAACGGGCCTTGTAATGACCCATTGGTTGATGGTAAGATTTGTAGGTCAGTGTCATTGTTTAGTTCTAGATGGTCAGGAGGGAATACATGACTCGTGGTATGGCCCATGGTGAGGAACCACAGATCATGATGAGGACCCGTAGGAAGGAGCAGGGAAATTCTCCCAGTAGTGGTGTGACTTATGGAAAAGTTGAGAACTCAGGATTTAGCAGAGGCTTCAACGGGAGGAAATCACAACCTGTAAGATCAAGGTACGATCCATAGGACGAATCGTGGTACCTGGCAGTGTGTAATTTTTCTGTGTTTTAGTTAGGACAATTTCATAATTCCTAAGCTCCTAAGCTCAGATTAGGGGAATTTTAAGAGGGTCAAATCTTTTCCAACCCATTCCCTCCCTATGCATGCAAAGTAGTGCATTTCTAAAGGAAGAACAAGTATAAAACCCTCCAAATTCATCTCTAATTCCTTTGGGCTTTCAAGGGAGAGTGTAAGATCAGATTTGCCAGGTATGTAGGGTTGTAAATAAGACTCCCCTTTACTCTCATGCCCCAATTTCCCTCCATGTTCATGAATTCAAGTATTAAAGTAAATTTGATGATCTTATGGGGTTTTAACCCCAATTTCATGGGATTCTATTTGATTTGATTATGGGTCGAGAATTCAAGATCTATGGGAAGATTTTATATTTAAATTGATTATAATTTTTATGATTTTAAATCCAGTCAATCTATGCCCAATTATGCAAAGTTTCAAGAAAAACCAAGTTATGACCCTATTGTGATTTTGATCTTACTAAGCCTAAATTATGATTTATGATTTATGTTATGATTTCTCCTCAAGTACTCTTCATGGATTTATAATTTTCAAGTATATGAATTTTCACAAATATGCATGTTCTTTATGATTTATGAATTTATGACTTTTGGCGACTCACGGGCCTTTATTCATGGCTAATCATGTATTTCAAGTATGATCAAGTATGTTATTTATTTGTTCATGAACTTCATGAGTAATTTCATGATTACTATATGAGCCCTCATGTGTATGTTTTTAGGAGCAGTGTCTAGCACCGAGTAGATCCGGCGTTCAGGTAAATCCCGTGGTCTCAGAACTACGTGTCACCGTAGGTATATTTATTCATGGATTCTCCCTTGTGATATCACATCATGCACATACCTTTCCTGGAAAGACTGGGACAGCTCTGCCCACTTGAGCGAGATAGTTGGGGCATCATGTAAGCTCTATCATGATGGTGTCGGTTAAGACGAGTTCTCCCATTGTTACTCTTGATTTGTGCATTGTCATGTTTATGTTATTTAGGCTCAAGTTATTCTTTATAAGGTTTCTCTTATGACTACGATTATGACTGGATTATGAATGGATTGAAAACCTTGATCCCTTGTGTTTATGTTGCGATATTCACTTCATGTTCATATTTTCCTACTCTTATGAACTCTTTATGTATTTTAACTGTCCATTTTTACCTACCTTGCATACTCAGTACATTCCAAGTACTGACCGCATACTCTATGTTGTATCATTTCGTGATACAGGTCCGAGGGATTAGTCTCAGGCTCACCATTGTCTTGCTTTTTCCCCAGTCCTGTTAGCCAGTGGTGGTGAGTTTTCATCCTTCAAGGACATTCAGTTTTATTATTGTTATGTTATTTCAATTACAAACTTTTTTAGAGTTAGTTGGGGATGCTGTCCGATCAGTTCATCAACTATGTTAGAGGCTTTTTAGAAGAAATGTAAAAAATCAGCTTGTCAGTGTTGACTCTATTTTAGATTGATATGTATGTAGACTTTCTCTTGAGCATGTTTTATTATATCATTTTCCGCTTGTTGTATGCTCTTGGACACTATGTTCATGCCTCCTCGCCGAGTTAATGAAAGAAGAAATGGAAATGAAAATGGCCATGAGAATGGCAACGAGGATGGGCACCAACAGGCCCCACCAGCTCCCAAGGATCATATGCCCAAGCAGGTTGCCCATGCAGAGTTTTGGCAGCCATCCAGATGTTGGCACAAGCATTAGCTGCCCAAGTCAACCCGCAGGCAGTAGCGCACGTTCCCTAGAATGGGAATGCGGTAGCAGCAAGAGTCAGGGACTTTCGTAGGATGAACCCTCCGGAGTTCCTCAGATTGAAGGTGGATGAGGATCCACACAAGTTCATTGATGAGATCCAGAAGATCACCCAGATTATGGGGGTGACAAGGGAGGAGTGCGCAGACCTAGCCTCTTATCAGTTGAAAGGGGTTGCCCATATTTGGTTCAAATAGTGGAAGGATAGCAGAGCAGTTGGAGCGGGTTCTATTGGTTGGGATGAGTTCCTCATCGCATTCCTGGATCGGTTCTTTCCACGTGAGATGAGGGAAATCAAGGCAACTGAGTTTGTGACCCTAAGGCAAAATAACATGACAGTCCAAGAGTATGCTTTAGAGTTCACTCGCTTGTCCAAATATGCACCAGAGATGGTGGCTGATCAGAGGGCATGGGTGAGCAGGTTTGTGCACAGAGTAGCGGACTACCTGGTCAAAGACCGTAGGACCGCTATGCTTCATTAGGACATTGAATTTACTTGATTGGTTTTGTATGCCCAGCAGATGGAGGCAACACATTAGAGGGAGAGGGAGGCTAAGAGGGCTAGGACAGATAGTTTCAAGTTCTCCTAGCAGAGATCAGGAGGCAGACATCATCAACAGTCCAGCTAGAGGTCATTAGCTCCAACGCCATCATCGGCCAGTGTTCCATCTAGATCGCGAGGTGATCAGAGGAGTAGAGCATCAGGCCGACAGGATAGAGGAGCATGCAGTAGAGCGTACCATTTCAGTCTGCAGGAAGTGTGGCAAGAATCATGTAGGGGAGTGCTTGATTGGGTCAGATATCTTCTTTGGGTGTGGTAGATCAGGGCACAGGCGTCGGAAGTGTCCGTTGGCTAGGCCAAGCTGATGGTAGGTGTCGTACTCAAGTTACCAGTTCAACAAAACAGCACCAGTACGCCCAGCTCAGCATGTTGCGTCCACCAGTGCAGGTGGTGGTCAGTCTTAGAATAGGTTTTATGCCCTAGCATCTCATCGGGAGTAGGAGACTTCACTAGATGTAGCCACTGGTATGTTACGTGTCTTCCACTTTGATGTATATTCATTGTTAAATCCAGGGGCTACTTTATCTTTTGTGATGCCCTATATTGCTAGTAGTTTTGGAGTTAGTCTCGAAATCCTATCAGAACCCTTCTTGGTCTCTACTTCAGTCGGTGATTCTGTTATAGCTCGACGAGTGTACAAAAATTGCCTTGTCACAATCCTTCAGAAAGTCATCTCAGCAGATTTAGTAGAGCTAGCAATGACAGATTTTCATATTATCTTTGGCATGGATTGGCTACATGCATGCTGATGTGCTTTGAGTTTACAGCACTTTCGACGCTTAAAACTGAGAAAATAGCATGGGATTAGGTATATTTATATGTATATGAGGCACTTTTACTTTGATTTCTGGGAAAATAAGTGTTGGAGCAAAAATATGCAAAAGAAGCCAAAAAATGCAGAAAATCAGCCAAGTGCAGGTCTTAGTATGAGCCGTGCTGAGAACCACGGTGAAAGTCAGAAGGTTGAATTAAGAGGAAGTCAACATATGACTCTCAGTACGAGCCGTACCAAGATTGTATGAGCCGTAACTAGAGTCGTGGAATTGTTCAGAAAAATTTACACAAAGGCAGTCTCTTGATACAGATGGACTCACGGATCATTGCACCAACATACGACCCGTACCATGAACCGTGGTGAGATTAGAAGATTCTTCAATACTTGGCAGAACTTCAGACACAACAAAAAGTATGAGTCATAAGAAAAAGTTATGAGTCGTACCACAACACTCGTGGTAAACTTCAGAAGATGTCGGGGTTCTTAGGGCCAAACCAGGAAGCATTGTATGACTCGTAGTACTGTGGTACGACTCGTACCAGCCTGCCAACACTTAGACAAATCTGTAGAAGCCAAGGATGTACGTGAAGCAGGAACGACGTGTACAATCCTACTATAGGTCGTAGCTCCAGTCGAGAACACGGTTGGCGCCAGATATGAAAAATTCCCTGTTAGCTTAGGAAAAGGTTTCTAATGTCTGTATAAATATTTCTTATGTTTTATTTTAGAAAATAAAAAATAGAAATAAAGTAGTAGACATGTGAAAATAATATTTGTGAATTTTTATCAAGTTTTGGAGAGAAATTCTTGAATTCCTACATTGTTCTTCAAATTATTCTTTGATATTCAGATCTGGTTTTCTTCCAATTGTTGCTATAAGTATTTAATTATGTGTTAGTCTATGAATGCAAATTTTAATCTTACAACCATGAGAGGCTAAAACCTCCACAACTAGGGATTTTGGAAACCATGATGGATTAACGAAATAGGGTTACACAAATGTGATTCAAAACCAATGCTAAACGCTTGTATTGTATTCTCTTCATCTTTAAACATTTCTTAATGATGTACTACATTAGAACTAGCCCGAATTCTTTACTTGCTTGAACCTAGAGAAATAGATATTAGGAAAAGAGAATTACAACAAAGCCTTGTTCTTTATGATTATTGTATTAACTTGAGTTGTAGTCGCAGGATAGTTAAATTTGGAACATATTGATAACGATTAGTTTGAAATTGCTCATGAGACCTGACCCAGTGATTGAGTATAGTCATCCAATAGGGATGAACCAGTCGTTTGGATGAACCCTAGTTATTAGTTCTACAAGTAAGCATTGGGATTGATCACGTGTATATACCCAAAGTAGTTATGAACCCATGGGGAACACTTACCGTGGTTATCGTAAATCTTGATTTAAATGACAAATATAATCATGATTTAATATTGTCTTCTTTGAAACCCCCCAATTTGGAGATAACTCACCCGCAAGTTCAATTACTGGCATTAGTCTAGATGTTATCCTATTCCCTATGGGTTGGACCCCAACCTCTTAGTTGGGTTCTTTATTGACAACATGTGCTTCATACTTTATCAGGAAGTGTGAGTTTAAGCGTTATCCAAAGTGGCGTCGTTGCCGGGGAATATGGCTAAGATTGGATTAATTTCTTGTATTTGACTTTTGGTTGTTATTTCCTGAATTATGTTTTCTTTTTATTTTTGGGTATCCACAGGTTGTCGCTTGGTGTATTCCAAGTACTCATCAGAGTGGAAGCCCTCTGATTTTTTTGGCTCTTGAACTCGAAAGAACACTACGAAAGATGGAGAACCAAGAGCAGAGAGAGACTTGTATTACTGAAGAAGCTAGGCAAGCCGAGCTAGCTTGGCAAACTGCACTTCAGGATGCGGAGGATGCTCGAGTTGAGGTTGTTAATGCTGGTCGCCATAGAAGGGGCAACATAGGTCAAAGATATTCCCCTCAATTCTTTAATGAAGATGACCCAAACATTGATGAAGTCGGGTCAACTAGAGCTATCATACCACCATCATTGCCTGCTGGGGAAAAATTTGATATAACTAGCACCATGATCCAATTACTTAATATGAAAGGGGTGTTTAGTGGTCACGCAGCTGATGATGCCAACTTGAACCTGATGAACTTTATTGGAATATGCAAGGCGTATAGGTTTCCCGGAGTCATCCAGGATGCTATACGGCTAAGACTCTTCCCCTTTTCTCTGTTTGGGGAGGACACTTTACGGTTATCGGAGTTGCCTAATAACTCCATCACCAACTGGAGGGAGCTCAAGCAAGCTTTTCTAAAGAGATTCTTTCCACCCTCCAATATGTTGTAGCTTAAAGATGAAATCTATAATTTCTAACAACTAAAGATTTAGGCACTTCATGAGACCTGATTGAGGTTCAAGAAGAAGTTGACCAAGTGCTCGAACAATAAAATTCCTTATGACAGTCTTTTGGAGATTTTCTATAGGTCATTGAACAACAGTACAAAAGCAGTAGCAGACACAGTGGCGGGAGGAGCATTGATGAGCAACGCCTGGGAGCAAGCTTCCACTATCCTAGATAGAGTAACGAAAACTAACAGAACATGGCACACCCAGGAAGCAGAAGCAGCGGTCGGTAATATGCTGTTAGTTTGAGTGCAGACCAATGAAGGAAGGAAGAAGAACGTGATCAGGAATTGGCTCATATGCGCACATCATTGGATTTTCTTACTAAGCATATCATGGGAGCGGGATCCATAAAGGTTAATGCAGTGGGGACACAGGGACAAGAGCCAAGGCCGGACCATTCAGATTTCGACAAGGAGGCAAACTTTTTAGACAACCAGGTGGTGGGTTTTCGACCCAACTCCCAAGGGTCTAGAAAAGACACTTGGCGCTAAGGTTCTGGAAACCAAGGTTCGAACCAATACAGAGACAATTACAATCAGAATGGGTATGATACACAAGCCGAGGTCATGAGTGCGAGGGAGATTGGAGAAGGAATGATGGTTACCGCAATGACTGCGCTAGATTGTACATGCCTCCTAATGCATGTGAGGTGGAGGCTAGACAGTTGAAGTTAGAGAGTATGATGGTTGAGATGCTAAAAAAGTTGATATCCACAAATGATCAGCTGAAAGACATCCGTAGTTACATATTGATCATGGGTTAGAGAGTGGAGTCACATGCTACGGCTATCAAGAAGATTGAACAACACCTAGGGCAACTGTTAGCATCTACGAACCCTAGGCAAAAGGGTACATTACCTAGCAACACAGTCTAGAATCCAAAGAATGATGGTTATTGCATGACTATGATGAATAGGAGTGGAAAGACCACGGTTGACCCCCCTCCGCTGGTGTAACTGAAAGGAAGAAAGAAAGCGTGATTGACAATGAAGAAGATGTTGCTAAGAAGGAGCATAATGAGGATGCTGAGTTGACTAAGGCTCCAAATGTTGAAAATGGGTCTGAAGCTGAACAAGGAGAAAAGCAAGGAGCTACATAAATCTACAAGGCTATTCCACGACCACCGCCACCGTTCCCTCAAAGAATGAAGAAGAAGGCGGATAATGGTAAGTTTTAGAAATTCTTGTCAATGCTCAAACAGTTATCTGTAAACATACCATTGGTTGAGGCAGTGGAACAGATGTCAGGATATGCCAAGTTTATGAAGGACCTTGTGACGAAGAAGAGATCCGTGAGCTATGAGCCTGTCGATAATGTGCATCATTATAGTGCTATAGCCTCACGGGTCCTTGCCCAGGAGAAGGAAGATCCAGGTGCCTTCACTATTCCATACACAATTGGCGATGTTGAGTTCGTAAGGGCACTTTGCGATTTTGGAGCAAGCATCAATATGATGTCGTTGGCTGTGTTTAAGCGTTGGGATCGGGAGCCCCTACACTGACTACCATGAGGCTACTGATGGCCGACCAAACTATAAAGAAGCCTGAGGGGATCTTGTTCGATGTGCTTGTTAAAGTTGTTAGATTCATATTCCAAGCGGACTTCGTGATCCTTGACTGAGAGGTTGATTTTGAGGTCCCCATTATTTTGGGGCGACCATTCCTTGCCACTGAGAGAGCCTTAGTAGATGTGGAGGCTGGCCATTTGAAGTTCAAACTCAATAAAGAAGAGGTCACCTTCAATGTCTGTTAGTCAATAAAGCAGCCAGAGGAATACAGAGTTGTCTCAGCAATAGAGGATGAATCTAAGTTCTGTGATGAAGTTTGAGTAGTCAAGAGACTTGTGTCGTGCCGCGACGTTAAATCAAGAGCTTCTTGGGAGGCAACCCAAGTGGTGGTTTGGTGAATTCTGAGTAATCGAACCACTTGTGTCGTGCTGCGACATTAAATCAAGCGCTTCTTGAGAGACAACCAAGTTGATTAACTTATGTGTGTTCAGTGAGTAGGAAAAAACAAAAATAGGTGGCACAAAAAATTGCTGAACAGGAAGGTGCTACAATTCTCAGTACGATTCGTGAGAGCGTTGTATAATCCATAGCACGAGTTGTGGTGAGAATCAGAGATATATTTCAGTGCATTAGTTAACCTCATTCTACGGGTTATAGTGCTCACTGTGGCTATGAACTATGCAAGGCATGGACCATAATGAAAGAAAGACCTATGAGTCATAGTACGAATCGTACTCCCATAGTACGAATCGTAAGATGTGCTCGTAGGTTCACATGCAAATTTCTCAATTTCTCTATTACGGGTCCAAACGACGAGTCGTAGGGCCTTCCTACAACTTGTGGTGTGAGTCATAATGGGTCAAAATTTTTAAAATTACCCAACACAGCCCAGATTTTTCAAATATTCCCTATAACCTATTTAAACCCAAAACAATTCAGCAACACCCCAAAAGTTTTAAGATCAGACCCCAGACTTTACATGAGGAATCAGTAGGGAAGTGGAAAATTTTCCTCAAAACTCCACGACTCGTTAGGTGACCCAACGAGTCATTGTCAAACTCATGGCAAGAAGTCAAGAGGTGCAGGTGTGGCTCAGTGGCAACGGATGACTCGATGAGTCGTTAGGCAGGTAACGACTCGTTATGTCGGTCGTTAGGTGAATGAAGGATATCAAAAGGGTTCCAGGCAGTGGAGATAATGGAAGGACAGGATGATTCGTCGTATCAAGTAATGACTCATCATGTCAGTCGTGGGAAGGAAGGGCAGAATGTTGGACCTCAGTATTAACGAAAGGTGATCACGAGTCGTTAAGTCAGCTAAGAACCCGTGAAGTCAGTCGTCGACAGATTTGGGGAGTTTTGAGAAAACTTCTAGTGTACCCCATGACTTGGCACCATGAGTCATTGTCAACCCCACGACTCGTGAAGTGCTTCGTGGGGACTGGCAAGTGCATTTTTCCTGTGTTTTTCCAGGGATGGTTTCATAAAATCCTATGCTTCTAACCCCTAAACTACACCATTTTGAGTATTATATGGAACGTTCTTTTAGGGTTTCTTCTAGCCTAATCTCTCATTCTCTCAAGATACACTCCCAAACTCTTCTTCCTTCCCTCTTCAAGACTAAGGATTCAACTAGGATTTCTTCAAAGGCTTCAAGGGTTATGTTCAAGTGGGGATTTTTTCAAATTAGGTATGTGGGTTTGTCAACAAGGACATCCTTCCATCCTTGTGCCACAAACTTTTTAATTAAAAACCCAAATCTCTTGTTCTAGAAAAGCATGGTTTAGGGTTTTGATTTATGGATGATTTCTTCTACGCCTTCTATGAAAATTTAATACCCATTATGATTATCATTCATAGATGCTTATGGTATTACTTTCAATATCTTGAAGTATGTACTTGATATGAGAAATGCATGATTATAGAATTTTCACCATGAAATAGCCTAGAACTTCAAATGGGATTTCGTAATTATTCTCATGCTCTTATCATGAACTTGTATCCATGTCTAAAGTATATGAAGATCGTATGAATTCTCTTAAAACCTAAAATATATGATTTAATAGATATGTTGAGATACAATTAGAACTTATGGGCTTTGACCAATGAGAAGTATATACAAGTTTACACTACGACATCGATGTAAATGTTTTGGGTATGAGTTGAACCTATGGTAATGGCATGATTATCGAATCTTCATCATGAAGAGTAAAATTTCAAAATGGGGTTCATGAAATATTCATATGCTTTCACCACGATCTCATTGTACATGTTAAAGTATGATTTGAATCTATGGACCCTACATGAATCTAAAATATACATCATATGCTATGTAATGTGAATTAGAGATTTAAATGTCGTGGATGTGTTTAAAGTATGATATGATCCTTTTCAATGCTTAATGACAGTAGAGTGTATGATTTAGACGTTGATTCAGGACTATGATGATATGAATTGATGATAAAGCATGAGAATGATCCTTCAGACCTTGGGCTTGTTGTTAGTAGAAAGTAGCCTTAATCAGTTCTAAATGACTCAGTATGATATTCAGTATGATTTAAAAAGTTGAATGCTCATGTCTTTGATTAGCTGAAGTGACTTAGACTAAACAAATGACGTCAGACTAGTGACCTCCATGTTCTAGTTTATCGGCACTCTCCATAGCCGAGAATGTTTCCCTTAGTCAGGGATTTTCCCTAGCCGAGAATGTTTTCTTTAGCCAGTTAGGGACTCTCCGTAGCCAAGAATGTTTCCCTTAGTCAGTTAGCTCTCCATAGCGAGAAAGTTTCTGTTAGCCAGTGAGGGACTCTCATAGATGAGAATGTTTCCTTTAGTCAGTTAGGGCTCTCCATAGACGAGAATGTTTTGTTTATTCAATCAGGGCTCTCCATAGCCGAGAATGTTTCCCTTAGTCAGTCAGGGACTCTCCATAGTAGAGAATGTCTCCCTTAGTCTACGATATTAGTTCAGCTCAGTTCCATATAATTTCAGATTTCAGTTAAAATCAGTTTAGCCGGATTTAGACTCAACTATCAGCATATAATCAGAACAGTGTACGATATCAGTTTCAACTTCAGTTCTCAGTATATGTACAACATATGACCCTTATGTACTAGTTTGATTATACTTCAGTAAACGATTTCAATAAGAGTTTAATGTCTATATAAATGTATCTCAGACAGGGTTGTTGTATTCCAGCTGAGATATATGTCATGTATTCAGTTACTTCCTTTTTGTATACTTGCTATTTAGCTTACTTACGCTTCCCGCATACTTTATGTGTTATATCATCTCATGATATAGATTCAGGTTTCCAGACTCAGCCATGTGGTTAGATACGCTCCATTCCCATCTCAGCTGCTTGTGATGAGTCCTCATCAACTGAGGACACGATTTATGTTGTCTATTTCATTATGTTTTAATTTCAGACTTTAGGAGTTAGCTAGGGGCTTGTCCCAGCAACTCATCAGTTTAGTAGAGGCTTTCAGACTTGTATAGACAGGTTCAACTTGTATCGAAGTTTTATGAGATTTGTTATTTTGGGTTTTAAATTAGACTCTTTCAGTTAGCTTCCGCTCAGTTATGTTCTGTTAGCTGTTTCTATTATTAAGCGATATGCTATGATTATGCCATGGGTCGACTTGGAGCCTCTCGGGGTTCCTTGTCCCGTGTCTCGAACCAGGCCTATGTTTGGATCGTGGCAAATTCCTACCCTTCTCCCATGCTATCAAAACTGAAGTCACGACCTAAACTCATGACTCCCTCACACCCGTAACTCAACATAAAAAATCAATCGAGCAAGTTCTTGATCAAATTACACCGAGAATCCTAATCTAAATCCTAGTTCTAATTGAGAGTCGAAGTTATTAGCATTCAAGTAAGTGTGTTTCTTTTAATTTGATAAATATGACTTGTGTGCTTGACACAAACCTACTAAATCCCTGGGAGTCCTCTCAATGCTTGAAAAATAAAAAAAGGACAATGATCAGGGATGTGAACAAGTTGTGTGTAAATGGGTAGGGGCTTGAGCTTGTAAAAATTGTGCATTGAACTGTTAAAATTGAAGTTACGGGTCATGATTAAAAAGGGGAGGAATGGATAATTATAAAACATGTTAAATGCATGCCTAGACTTGGGGAATTCTGAGTACCCATCACTAAATTGAAACCTCTTGCAAACTGAACCAAAAATAAGCTAGGGACAGGCTTCACAAGCCTTCCTACGACTCGTGGTTTCATACTACAGTTCATAGGATGGATCATTGGGATTCTCCCAAACCAAATTGGTAATAATCATGAGATACGAATCCTAGTACGGCTCATGGTTTACTACTATGAGTCGTACCTGACAGTCGTACCAAGAATCTAAAAAGGGTTAAGTCTACAAGTGACAGTATAATCCTTCCTACGACTTGTGGAATTGACTTACGGGTCGTACAATGAGTCGTGGAAAAATACAAAACAATTGTTTTAAAGGGGCATCCTCATACGAATCATGGTATAGACCGTACCTTCATGATACGAGTCATACCTCAGAGGCGTAACATTGACTTGAGATATTACGGGTCTCAGTACGAATCATACCTCCAAGGTACGACTCATACTATTGATTCGTGATAAATTACAGAGTAATTTTCTTGCTTTCATTTTCTCAGATTTGAAATTCTAACCCTTTTTCTCCACAGGTAGGGGAAGGGATAAATAACGAAAAACCAAAAAACCATACCAAACTGAAATAATTTGGTTTTATGATTCTGGTTTTTCGGTTTGGTTTAGATTTTATTTTTTCTACAATTTCAATTTTCAATTTTCAAATTTTGGTATTTCAAGTTTTTGGTTTAACCAAAATTTTTAATATAGTTTTAAAAAAATAAAAAATAAAATTATAACTTAATTTCAAAAAAATAAAAATATTATATCCAACCCAATCTCAAAGCCCATTTAGAGAATTATTTATATAATTGATACAATATGGTTGAATTTGGTGTTTTGGTGATTTAAGACTTAATATGTAATTTCTAGTTTCTACTATTTGTTAGTATTGTGTTTGGTGAATGGTGATAGATTGGGGAGTATAAAATTTTTTTGTATGATTAGAATCTTTAGTGATAATGTGATATAATTTCGGTGATATGAAATGTATGTATCATGGTACTTATAAAGGTAAAGAAAAGGATAATGTATAAGTCATTATGAACAATAACAAACTCTAAAAATTATTTATAAACAAGAAAAACAGAAGTTTGTTGAAGATATTTGTTTGTTATTTGTTTTTGATTTTTCTACTATTGACTTAGCCCTTAGGTTGTCAAATATAATCTGCCAATCTGGCACGTTGCTTCTTATGTTTTCAGTTACTTACTTACTTGTAAGTTGAGATATTTTATCCAATGTAACTATCGATTTTAGCTTCTTGAACTGGTTTTCTACAGACTATAGGCTACAATTGCCTTTCAGCATTAGTGATATTAAAAAATAGATCATTTTGAATTAAAAAGCATAAAATAATTCATATTTTATTTATAAAGTAGTCCAATTTACAAGAAGAAAAAAATCCCACAAGTCAAGCCCAAAACCGAATTAAATAAATCGAATCGAACCTAACTAATTCGGTTTGGATTCGGTACCCCTTTTTCATAACCGAAAATTGAAAAAACCAAATCGAAAAACTGAATGCCCACCCCAATCCACAGGTGCAATGACGATGAAATGTAAAGCATCAAAGGCAACTGCTCGAAGGATATTGCTTGATGAGACCTCCAAATCCAAACAAGAGGGAAACTCCCCTAGTGGTTAATTAGAGGAATATAGGGTCGATACATCGTATAATGACGGGACATGAACCACTAGGGCGAAGGCCAAAGCCTAGGCCATGGAGGCCACTGCCACATCCGTCGGTGCTCCCCAGTCTGAGGAGGAAGTAGAGGAAAGAGCCCAAGAGTCAGGAAGCCACTCTAATAAAGAAGAGGCGTCTGAGGAGGCCCAATATGAAGATGCAAGCAGTGAGTCCGGATCAGAAGAGGAGGCACCAAATACCGAGTAGGAGCAAACCCCGCCTAGCAAGAACCGCACCATCTAGTGGAAAGTACCAGGAGCCTAGGAAACATATGAACAGGGCATTGCTCTCACCTCCAAGAACAAACCTAGGCGGAGCATTCAAGAAGAGTCGTAGATCCTTACAAATTCATTGAATGGGGTAGAGGAGATGAAGCAGATATTCAGCTTCTATGAATTTGATTGGATTACTAGGGCCCCATACCGATACACTTCAGAAATCGTTCAAGAGTTTTATGCCAATTATTTGGAAAACATGGAGCAGAAAGCGAAAGAGGGGCAGAAATTGAAAGATCAGCCCAAGTTGGAGAGAATCCTAGTTAGAGGCCGAGAGGTTGATATATCCAAGCGCACTATTGTTCGAGTATTATATGGGCCCTAGTTCATACCACCGCATGCTATGCCAGAATATGACTATCAGGTGGAGGCTTTGAAATAGATCAAGCAGCTCAATTTTGATAAGAGCTGGAGGTAGATTCCGGCGTGATCGCTGAGGACAAAGAAGAGGTAGAGTGGGTCACTAGAGGCAAGCAGGTCACAAAGAACACTTTAAACTTATAGCAAAGGCCTGCTGGACATTATTGCGCCACCGGTTGGCACTGACTGTTAATGATAATACCCTCAGCACAGACAAAGCAGCTTTGGTGACTTTTATCATGTCCATATACCCCATCGATATCCCTAGGGTCATTGTAGAAGAGACGCGAGATCGGGCTATGGGATTGAACACTACCATCCCATTCCTGAGTCTCATTTTCAAATTGCGCACAGAGGTAGACATCAAGGTGAATCATGGTGAAGAGCACCTGATCAGAGGATAGCGGATCACTGACATTGGCCTAATTTGGGACGAGATGAACCCCGTAAGTCGAGCATGACTTTCCACCGTAGTCCCACTATCACGGGCAGTTGGGGGCGCATAGATGAATGCCCCACTTCACAAGAGCGGGGCAAGACATTGGCTATAGATGCTGGTCATTCCAATGCAGCTCCTATCACTTTTGCTGCACCACCTATGAGCCTCCTGAGCCAGACTCCATTCGGGTATATCCTAGTGCCTCAGGAATTTCTCCACAAGATGGCCAAGAGACTGAGCGTAGCTGAGAAAAAGGTTTAGTCGATGATGGAGAATGTCAAGCCTTGGGGATAGGCTGAGATATAGACAGTTGTGCAAGTCCTACACGCCAGATTATATGGGCTCGAGAAAAGATTCAACATACGCATGGCCGAGCAGATTGATACGCGCGGCCTCCATGAGGAGGTGGGGGCTCTTCGGAGTCAAGTGGTTGAGTTGTCATCACGATAGCTGGCAATCATAGTAGCCCCCACTCTTCCTGACCTTGATGTCGTTATTGACAAGGAGCTTGATCTGGCGGTTTATTGGGAACCCACAGGAGTAGACAAAGAGAAAGGGAAAAGAAGGGTCTCCGAGGATGTTAGAGACAAGACCCTGAAGAAGAATAGGAAAAGAGAGAAAAGAGAGCGCAAGTCGGCGATATTGGAGAGTCAGCAAACTCATGACATGCATCAGTCGGAGCTGCTTGAGAGAGCTAGAAAAGCAGGTAGCTTCACTATAGCCCGGGTAGAGCTTGTGAGTGGCAAGGACCCTTCGGGTGAGCCACATTCTACCCCGTTGAATCCACAGGTCGTAGAGACGACCGATACTACTGAGGGGGTAGCCACTCCCCCTATTGATACACCACCGAGTGTGGCGGCCACCACCAGTACCACGATTGCAGCAGAGGTACCTCCTCCGCAAGATGACAGGAGCGCTTAGTGCGTCGTAGGTATGTTCCCTTCCCTCTGCTTTACATTCTATGCTTTGGGGATGAAGCATGCTTTTTAAAAAGGGGAGGTTATGTACTTGTAATATTTGGATTTTTTATTCGTCCAAGGTTTTTTCTTGTCGTGTTTCTTTTCCCACGGGCATATTATCTAGTAGAACCGACATGTAAAGAATTTTATTTTTGTAATTTTTGGTTAATTAAAAAGTAGCTTAGGAGTACTCAGCCAATAAATTGCACTAATTTTGAATTTTTAAAAAATTTGACCCTGTTTAAAATTTTTGATAATTAGTTGTGTACTTGTGATTGCAAAGCATGATTTTTGTAGATCTTTTATGTCATTTAGTATATAGCATGTATAATTTTTGTTAAGCCATGTATAAACTGGACAGGTAGAGTGAATTCAAGACATGTACCATGAGTGAGTGAGGTCTGATACCTAGTTCAATACTGTGTAGAGGATCTAGAACTTGCCCGGTTGGTCTGTACATAGGTTTTAGGATGGTTGGTTAGAAAAGGATCATAGGCCATTTTTGTTTAGCCCATTTTTAGCTTAAATGACCTGACCAAAATAATATGATTCCTTGATCCCAATTTTGAGCCTCAAATAGATCATTTTTCTTTTATTAACCAATTAACCGTACCCATTTTTGTAATGAACCTGTTTTGGAAATGACCTCCTTGGACATTGTGAACCTCAACATAGGCAAAATGCCTAAGTTGAGGGTGGCTGGAGTAGGAGTGCATAAATAGTGGGAAGGTGAAAAAGAAAGAGAAAAGAAAAAGGTGAAAAATGAGGTATGGTGTGACAAAAGAAAAAGAAAAAGAAAAGAAAAATTAAAAAAAGAAAATACAAAAAGAGGATGATGCATGAAAATCTTGAAGAAACACACCACACTCATACAAGTGCATAAAAAGGTGAAAAGGGGAGGAAAAAGTGGAAAATGTAAAAAGGGTGAAAAAGTGAAAAAAAAGTAGGGCCACATGTATGTCGTACCAAGGAAGGGTTTAGTCACTCAGAAGATCCCATATGTACTATACCCATCCCGAAAGCCTACATTATAATCCAAAGAAAGTCTTATAGTTATCCTAACCTGACCATCTGACAAACCGAAGTAGAGAAAATAAGGGCAAGCCTATGGTATCTGATATGCAGTATTTGAAACTTCTTTGTGAGAGTGAGAATCTTACTTAATCAGTCCCATGCTTCCTATTTTACTAGATCTGTGAGTGGGAGACTTCATTTGCTGCGAGGGTACATGGTTTATGTTTAACTCTACCAGTGGTCTGTGTAAAAAGCATTGGTGATTACTTGAATACCTGTTAATAGTTATATGACATATCTTGATCCTTGTTTATCATGTGTAGTGGTTGCTTGATGTGCATGTGTTGATTTGTTTCACGGGAAAAAGGGTTGAAAGTTTTTTTTGAGTTTATAGTGCAAGTTTTGTTTGATGTTAGTTGTAGTATCCTAGGTTTATTTTCTAGTTAAGCATCGTGTTTAGTTTTTTATTTTCTTTGCCTAAGGACATGCAAAAGTCTTAAGTTTTGGGTGTTGATGTGTTGTGAGTTTACAACATTTTCGACGCTTAAAATTGAGAAAATAACATGGCTTTAGGTATGTTTATATGGATATGAGGCACTTTTACTTTGATTTCAGGAAAAGTAAGTGTTGGAGAAAAAATGTGCAAAAGAAGCCTAAAAATGTAGAAAATCAGCCAAGTACAGGTCTCAGTACGAGCTGTACCTTGATTATACAAGTCGTACTGAGAATCGTGGTGAAATTCAGAAGGTTGAATTAAGAGGAAGGAAAAATATGACTCTCAGTACGAGTCGTACCAAGATTGTACAAGTCGTACTAAGATTGTATGAGCCGTAACTGGAGTCGTGGAATTTTTTAGAGAAATTTGTGCGAAGGCAGTCTCTTGGTACGGATGGAATTATAGATCGTAGCACCAACATATGACCTGTGCCATGAGCTGTGGTGAGATTCAGAAGATTCTTCAATACTTGGCAGAACTTCAGACACAACAAATAGTACGAGTCATACCATAACACTCATGGTAAACTTCAGAAGATGTCAAAGTTCTCAGGGCAAAACCACAGAAGCATTGTACGACTCATAGGACTGTGGTACGAGTCATACCATCCTGCCAACACTTAGATAAATCTGCAACAGCCAAGGACGTACGAGAAGAAGGAATGACCCATATAATCCTAATACGGGTCATAGGTCTAGCCGTGACACAGTCAGCTAGATATGGAAAACTCCCTGTTAGATTAGAAAAAAGTTTCTAATGTCTGTATAAATATCTCTTATATTTTATTTTAGAAAAGAAAAAATAGAAACGAAGTAGTGGACGTGTGAAGAATAATATTTGTGAATTTCTATCAAGTTGTAGAGAGCAATTCTTGGGGTCAAATTCTTGAATTTTTGAGATTATTCTTTGATATTCAGATCTAGTTGTCCTTCAATTATTGCTGTAAGTATTTAATTATGTGTTTGTCTATGAATGCAAATTATAATCTAACAACCATGAGAGGCTAAAACCTCCACAACTAGGGGTTGTGGGAACCATGGTGGATTAACAAAAAAAGGTTACACAAAAGTAATTCAAAACCAATGCTAAACACTTATATTGTATTCTCTTCATCTTTAAATATTTCTTAATAGTGTACAATGTTAGGACTTGCTCAAATTCTTTACTTTCTTGAACCTAGAGAAGTAGAGATTAGGAAAAGAGAATTACAACAAAGCCTTGGTCTTTATGATCATTGTATTAACTTGAGTTGTGGTTGCAGGATAGTTAAATTTTGACATATTGATAATGGTTAGTTTGAAATCTCTCATGAGACCTGACCCAGTGATTGAGTTTAGTCATTCAATAGGGACGAACCCTAGTTATCAGTTCTACAAGTGAGCGTTGGGATTGATAATGTGTGTGTATGCAAATTTGTTATGAACCCATGGGGAACACTTACCCAGTTGTTTGCAAATCTTGATTTAAATCACGAATATAATCTTGTTTTAATATTGTCTTCTTTGGAACCCCCTAATTTGTAGATAACTCACCAACAAGTTCAATTACCGACATTAGTCTAGATCTCACCCTATTCCCAGTGGGTTCGACCCAACCTCTTAGTTGGGTTCTTTATGATAACGTCCGCTTTATACTTTATCAGGAAGTGTGAGTTTGAGCGTTATCACATGCTATGCCTTTGTTAATTGTAGAACCCATGCAGTAGATTTTCGATTTCTGGGTGAGTCAGTCCTAGAGTGAAAGGATAGATCAGTTATGCCTGTAGGTCGCTTCATTTCCTACCTTAAGGCCAGAAATATGATCTCTAAAGGTTGCATGTACCATCTAGTTAGGGTTAAGGATGCTACATCTGAAACCCCAACTGTCCAATCAGTTCCTTTAGTGTGCAAATATCCAGAAGTGTTTTCAGATGATCTACCGGGAATTTCACCCGAGCGGGAGATCGACTTTGGCATCAACCTTCTTCTCGATACGCAGCCTATATCTATTCCTCCTTACAGAATGGCTCCAGCTAAGCTAAAGCAGTTGAAGAAGTAGTTGAAGGATCTCTTAGACAAGGGTTTCATTAGACCTAGCAAGTCCCCATGGGGTGCACCAGTTCTCTTTGTTCGGAAGAAGGATGGTTCCCTCCGAATGTGCATTGACTATCGGTAGTTGAATAAGGTCATAGTCAAGAATAGGTATCCCCTCCCCAGAATTGATTACTTGTTTGACCAGATGTAGGGTGCCAAGTGGTTTTCAAAAATAGACCTTAGATCTGGATATCATCAGTTCAAGGTTAGAGAGAGTGACATTCCAAAGACGCCTTCAAGACTCAGTATGGTCACTATGAGTTTTTAGTTATGTCTGTTGGACTAACGAATGCTCCTCAACTTTTATGAATTTGATGAATAGGGTGTCCAAGACGTATTTAGATATGTTCGTGATTGTGTTCATAGATGACATTCTCATAGCGAGGAGGAGAATGCCGCTCATTTGAGGGTGGTGCTACAGACCCTTAAGGATCGCCAGTTGTATGCTAAATTCAGCAAGTATGAGTTTTGGTTAAACTCAGAAGCATTTTTGGGTCATGTGGTGTCAAGTGAGGGTGTATAGGTGGACTGTCAAAATATAGAAGCTATGAAAAATTAGCCTAGACAATTGAGTCCTTCAGATATCAGGAGTTTCTTGGGCTTAGATGGTTATTATCGGAGGTTTGTTGAAGGGTTTTCATCCATTGCAACACCATTGACTAAGTTGACCCAGAAGAAAGTGAAGTTTCAATTGTCGGAGGCCTGTGAGAAGAGCTTTCAAGAGTTGAAGACTCGACTCACCTCAGCACCAGTGCTGACTCTACCTGAGGGTACTGATGGGTTTGTGATTAATTATGATGCCTCAAGGATCGGCCTTGGTTGTGTATTAATGCAGCACGGTAAGGTTATAGCCTATGTTTCCAGGCAGCTGAAGGTCCATGAAAAGAACTATCCAACTCACGACCTCAAGTTGGCAATGGTAGTATCTTCCTTGAAGATTTGGAGACCCTATCTATACGGGGTATGTGTGGATGTATTTACGGACCACAAAAGCCTACAGTACGTGTTTACCAAGAAGGATCTAAATCTACGTCAAACAAGGTGGTTGGAGCTTCTTCAGGATTACGATATGAGTGTCATGTATCATCCAGGAAAGGCCATTGTGGTCGTAGACACTCTTAGTAGGCTTTTTATGGAGAGTGTGTCCGATGTAGATGAGAACAAGAAAGAGTTAGTGAAGGATATGCATTGGCTGTCAGTACTAGGAGTTCATCCTTTTGACTCGACAGATGGTGGTGTCATTGTTCAGAATGAATCAGAATCTTCCTTGGTGACCGAAGTCAAGGATATGCAAGACAAGGATCCTATCTTGGTAAAGTTGAAGAAAGCTATTCAGAATCAGAAGGTGGAGGTTTTCTCCCATGGGGGAGATTGTGTACTACGATATCAGGGTCATTTGTGGGTTCTGGGTGTTGATGACTTGAGGGAGTGGATGTTGCATGAGGCTCATGGTTCCAGATATTCTATACATTCAGGTGCCACCAAGATGTAGCGGGACCTATCGAAAGTCTATTAGTGGAATGGCATGAAGAATGTAATACCCCGGAAGTGCCTAAGATTAAACTCGGGATTTAAAATGAAAGTTGGCTGAAATTGGGAAAAAATTCACAGAACGAACGACCCAATGGATCGTTTGTCCAACCAATGACCCGTGGGAAGCAGTCATGGGAAGATATGGTCTGGTAGCAGTGGGTAGTGACGAGTGAAGTAACAACCCATTGTTTGATATAACGAGTTGTTACTGTGAGTTGTGGTGAGAACTGGTCTTCAGCGTTAGGGGAAGTAATGGGTCGTGGTCACCAATCATGGGAATAAATGTCAATAATTTCCAGTCTATATAATGAAAGGAAACCATGACTCGTTGGAGGAAGTAATGAGTCGTGGTGAGGCTCGTTGGAAGGCTTGATGCCAAACTGGAAGAAGGAAACAACGGATGATGCAATGACCCATTGTCTGAAAGGATGACTCATCCTATTGGGTCGTGGGGACGAATCTGAGATCAGGAGGCTTGGCAGTGGAGACGATGGATGGATACCACGAGTCGTGGTATCCTCTAACGATCCATTAGTCCGGTCGTTGGTTCACCCAGTGCAGATTTTTCAAGGATTTCATTAAGGGAATTTTCTAAGTCCTAGGGTCCTAAACTACATCGCTTAAGGCTCAAAAATCAGTGTTTATTGAGGTTAAAACCCACCCTAGACTTATTCATTCTCATGCATGCAAAGTTAAGGGATTGAGGAGGTGATCAAGCTTGTTCTTAAAGGTTTTCTTCATTAATTTCCATTGGGCTTTCAAGGAGTGGTGAGATTTGATTTTCCCCAGGTATGTAGGGTTATGAATGTGAGAACCTTTCACACCATTCCCAATCTCTTCCAATTCAAGAAATTTTCTATCTAAAATCAATGGGGTTTTACCCAATGCATGAAAATTCGATTTCTCTACATGGGCTTGATCTAATTGAGTTATTATTATTGAATTACGACTTATGGGTAGGTTTTATGTTATTTTTCATTACAAATCATGTTTCAAGTTTTACAAATTAAATTTTCCATTTATGAAAAGTTTATGAAAGTCAAAGTTCTGATGAATGTTCTAGTATTATGAATTATTGATGATGAAAAGCATGTTTTCAAGTTACCCATGTTTATAATCATGTTCTCAGATGAATTGAGTATTGTCAAGCATGTTAAAGTATTAGGCAATGCCCACATATTCACGAATGATTTACGATTTATGAAATGGACTCATGATTTATCGATTTATGATGTTGGCAGAGTAAAGGGCCTTTGATTCTTGGATAATCATGTTTTAATGGGGATCAATGATGATATTGATTTACATATGAGCCTAATGTGCATATTTTTAGGAGCCGTGTCTAGCACGAGAGGCCCAGCGTTCAAAGGACTACGCTGGTGTCTAACAACCACGTGCCACCGTGGGTTCATAATGATACATTACAATGATAATGGTCCCCTCTTTCGTGATATCACATAATGCACGTGCCTTACTTGGCAAGCCAGGGGCGACTCTGCCTACTTGAGTGAGATAGTTGGGGCATCATGTAAGGCTCTACCATGACGGTATCGGTTATGACGAGTTCTCCCATTGTTTCGCATGTTTTATGCATTGTTATGTTTATGTTATTTGGCTCAAGTAGTGATTTAATGAAGTTTCTCTTGTGACTATGATAATGTATGGTTTGCGAATGATATGAAAACCTTAAGCCTTATGTTATCTTATGATATTTATGAAACGAGGATGTGATCCTTCTCTTACGAGCATTTATGAGCTTTTATGTACTTTTAAATGTCCATTTTACTTACCTTGCATACTTGGTACATTCTACGTACTGACCGCATGTTGTATCGTTTTATGATACAGGCTCCGATCTTTAGACCCAGCATCGTCATTAGCTTGTCTCAGAGTTTAGCATCCAGCTTCTTGGTGAGTCCTCATTATTCGTGGACCATATGTTTCAGATGTTGATGTTCTTTTGGTTTTTAGTTTTTGTCGGGTTAGTTGGGGATGTTGTCCCATCAACCCTTCTGATACAATAGAGGCTTTCAGACTTCATGTAGTACTCAATTGTTATGTATGCAGTATGTTCCGCTTACTAAGTTGTGTTATTTTCACGCTTCTGCTATGTTGATATGTTAAGTATTCTGCTTTAATGATATGGATTAGTTGAATGTTCATGCCATGGGTCAACTTGGAGTCTCTCGGGACTCCTTGTCCCGTGTTACGATCCGGGTCTATGTTCGGGTCGTGACAAATTTGATCTCAGAGTAATAGGTTTGAAGTGTCCTAGGGTGTCCGAAAGTCGCGTTAAGTAGAGTCTTTTTCATGGGTGTGAAGCGCGCCACACTTATGACGAAGAGGCTATGAGACGTTTAGAAAATGTTACCTTCTTTCATGACCTATGTCGTGCGATGAAAAATCTCTCTATCTTTCTAATTTGTGCTATTTGCGATTGAAGAATCATGTCTCCCCGGTAGGAAAAATGGAAACGGAGATGGCCATGAGGATGGAAACGGTAATGGGCACTAGAAGGCCCCACCAGTTTAGGAGCACCAGGCACCAGAGCCAGTCATGCTGAGTTTCAGGCAGCTATTCAGATGCTTGAGCAAGACTTGACCGCTCAGGTAAATCAACAGGCAGTTGCGCATGTTCCTTAAAATGGCAATGCAGCGGCATCTTGAGTCAGGGACTTTTTGATTGAACCCGTTAGAGTTCCTTGGGTCAAAAGTATATGAGGACCCACATTAGTTTATTGACAAGATTGTGAAGATCACCCAAGTCATAAGGGTGAATGGGGTTGAATGTGGAGAGTTGGCCTCGTATCAGCTGAAGGGGTTCGCACATATCTGGTTCCAGCAATGGAGAGACAGTAGGGCCACCGGAGCAGGCCCTGTCACTTGGGAGGAGTTCTAGGTGGCGTTTCTGGATTGGTTCTTCCCTCGAGAGATGAAGGAGTTGAAGGCAGCAAAATTTGTGAATCTGAAGCAGGGGAGGATGACGGTACAAGAGTATGCTCTCGAGTTCACTCGCTTGTCAAAGTACGCCCCAGAGCTAGTGGTTGATCAAAGGGCATGGGTGAGCCAATTCATTCATGGTGTGGCGGGCTATTTGGACAAAGATTGTAGAACCGCTATGCTCCACCAGGACATATATTTTCCTCGGATAGTGTTTTACTCCCAACAGATGGAGGCGACTCACGCAAGGGAGAGAGATGAAAAAAGGGCCTAGACAGATAGCCATGGGTTTACTCATTAGAGACCCGGCAGTGGGCACCGCCCTTAGTTTCAGCATAGGTCACTAGCTCCAGCATCATTATCAGCTAGTGTTCCATCCAGACCCAAGGGTGATAAGAGGAGCAGGGCTTCAGGATTGAGGGACCATAGGGGCACACAGGTAGAGCGCACCCTTCCAGCCTGCGGGAAGTGCGACAAGAGTCATGCCGGGGAGTGCTTGCTCGACTCAGATATTTTCTATGGGTGTGGTAGATCTTTCCACAAGCACCGAGCGTGACCATTTGCTAGACAGGATAATGATAGAGGTCGTGCGCATACTACCAAGTCTGCAGCACGTTCATCTTCGTAGGGGGCATCTACTGGTGGGGGTGGCGGACAACGACAAAATAGATTTTATGCCCTCGCCTCGCATCAGGAGCAGGAGACTTTATCAGATGTGATTACTAGTGTGTTATGAGTGTTTCACCTTGATGCTTATTCTTTGTTAGATTCAGGGGCTACCTTGTCGTTTTTGACACCTTATATTGCTAGTAGCTTTGGAGTTAGTCCCAAAATTTTGTCGGAGCCGTTTTTAGTTTCCACTCTTGTTGGTGATTCAGTTGTAGCTAGGAGGGTGTATAGAGGTTGCCCGATTTCTATATTGCATAAAGTTCACCTCTGCAGATCTTGTGGAGTTAGCCATGACTGAATTTGATATTATTCTTGGCATGGATTGGTTGTATGCATGTTATGCTTCTGTTAATTGTAGAACCCGTGCGGTGGAGTTCTGCTTTTTGGGTGAGTCAATCTTGGAGTAGAAGAGTAGTTCGGCTGTGTCTGTAGGTCATTTTTATTTCCTATCTTAAGGCCAGGAAGATGATTTCCAAGGGTTGTGTGTATCATCTATTTAGGGTTAAGGACATTTAGTTTGATACCCCGACTATCTAGTTAGTTCCGGTAGTGTGTGAGTACACCAAAGTATTCTTGATGATTTATCGGGTTTTCCTCCCGAGAGGAAAATTGATTTTGGTATTGACCTTCTTCCCAACACGCAGCCTATATCTATCCCTCCTTATAGAAAGGCTCCAACTGAGCTAAAAGAGTTGAAGGAGCAGTTGAAGGACCTGTTAGATAAGGGTTTCATTAGGCCAAGAAAGTCTCCATGGGGTGTACCAGTTCTCTTTGTTTGAAAGAAAGATGGTTCTCTTCGTATGTGCATTTATTATCGGTAATTGAACAAGGTCACCATCAAGACAGGTATCCTCTACCCAGAATTGATGATTTATTTGACCAGCTTCAGGATGCCAAGTGTTTCTCAAAGACAGATCTCGGATCCAGGTATTATCAACTCAGAGTCCGGGAGTGTGACATCTCGAAGACAACCTTCAGGACACGGTTATGTCTTTTGGACTAATGAATGCTCCTGCAGCTTTTATGGACTTGATGAACAGGGTGTTCAAGCCATACCTGGACATGTTCGTGATTGTGTTTATTGATGACTTCTTGATATACTCTTGGAGCGAAGAGGAGCATGCCGCTCATCTGAGGGTGGTGAACAGACTCTCAAGGATTGTCAATTATATGCTAAGTTCAACACGTGTGAGTTTCGGTTGAACTCTGTAGCATTTTTGAGCCATGTGGTATCAAGTGAGGGCATAAATAAGGATTATCAGAAAATAGAAGCGGTAAAGAATTGGCCTAGACCGGTGAATCCTTCAAATATTTGAAGCTTCTTGGGTTTATCTGGCTAATATCAGAGATTTGTTGAAGGTTTCTCATCGATTGCAACACCTTTGACCAAATTGACCTAGAAGAAGGTGAAATTCCAATGGTCAGAGGGTTGTGAGAAGATCTTCCAAGAGTTGAAGACTCGACTTACCTCAGCACCGGTGTTGACTCTACCCGAGGGTACCGATGGGTTCGTATTGTATTGTGAGCTTCAAGGATCGGACTTGGGTGTGTATTGATGCAGCACGGGAAAGTTATAGCATACGCCTCTAGACAACTAAAAGTTCATGAGAAGAATTACCTGACCCATGATCTTGAATTGGCCGCAGTGGTATTTTCCTTGAAGATATGGTGAAATTACTTGTATGGGGTCCACATGGATGTGTTTATGGACCATAAGAGCTTACAATATATGTTTACTCAGAAGGACCACAATCTTCGGCAAAGGAGGTGGTTTGAGCTACTCAAGGACTACAATATGAGTGTGCTATAACATCCGGGCAAGGCTAATGTAGTAGCGGACGCCCTTAGTAGACTCTCTATGGAGAGTGTGTCTCATGTGGATGAAGGGAAGAAGAAGCTGGTGAAGGATGTGCATCGACTCGCAAGGTTAGGAGTTAGGTTGGTTGACCCGACCGATGGCGGTGTTGTTGTTAAGAATGGGTTAGAATCATCCTTGGTGACTGATGTGAAAGCTAGACAAAATGAGGACCCGATTTTGGTGAAGTTGAAGGAAGCCATCCAAAGTAAGAAGGTAGAGTTCTTCTCCAAAGGGGGAGATGGTGTTCTTCGGTACCAGGGTTGCCTATGTGTTTTGGATGTTGATGATTTGAGGAGCCGGATGTTGCATGAGGCTCATGGATCCAGGTATTTTATCCATATGGGTGGCACCAAGATGTACCGTGACTTACGGGAAATCTATTGGTAGAACGGCATGAAGAAGGACATCGCAGAATTCATAGATAAATGTCCAAACTATCAGCAAGTGAAGGTTGAGCACTAGAGGCCTGGAGGTGTGCTTCAGGATATCAACATTCCTACTTAGAAGTGGGAAGAAATTAATATGGATTTCATCACAGGTTCACCTCATACTCGCCGACTATATGACTCCATTTGGGTTGTGGTAGACAGGTTGACCAAGGCTGCTCATTTTCTATCGATCAAAACCATGAATTCGGTGGAGCATTATGCCAAACTATATATTCGGGAGCTAGTCCGATTGCATGGAGTGCCCTTATCCGTCGTTTCAGACAGGGGTACTCAATTTACCTCTCAGTTTTGGAGGTCATTTCAAAAAGGGCTCAGTACTCAGGTTAAGCTCAGCACATCATTTCACCCGCAAATGGATGGTCAAGCGGAGCAGACAATTCAGACGCTCGAAGACATGTTGAGATAATGCGTAATTGACTTCAAAGGTGGTTGGGATGATCACTTTACCCTTATCGAGTTTGCATACAATAACAACTATCATTCTAGCATTCAAATGGCTAAGTTCGAGGCTCTCTATAGGCAGAGATGCAGATCGCCCATCGGGTGGTTTGAGGTTGGTGAGGCGATAATGATAGGGCCAGATTCGGCTCATGAGGCTATGGAGAAGGTTCATTTGATAAGGGACAGGTTGAGAACAGCTCAAAGTAGCCAAAGTACTATGCTAATGTAAGAAGGAGAGAACTTGAGTTCGAAGTGAACGATTGGGTGCTTTTAAAGGTATCTCCCATGAAGGGAGTGATGAGGTTTGGAAGGAAATAAAAACTCAGCCCTTGTTATGTTGGCACTTACCAGATTGTGAATTGGGTTGACAAGGTGGCATATGAATTGGAATTGCCCTCAGAGTTATCTTCCGTGCATCCTGTATTCCATGTGTCGCTTTTAAATAAGTGTTTGGGTGATCCAGCTCTAGTTGTCCTGATGGACAGTAGTGATGTGAAAGACAGCCTTAGTTATGAGGAGGTTCCGGTGGAAATACTGGATCGTTAGATCCGAAAGCTAAGGAACAAGGAAGTAGCTTCTGTTAAAGTGTTATGGAGAAATCAACATGTTGAGGGAGCTACTTTGGAAGCCGAAGCGGATATGATGGCTAGATACCCACATTTATTCTCTATCGGCTCAGTTCCAGCTTGAGGTATCAGTTTTTCCCTACAACTCTATTCAGTTTTCATGTTCAGTTCATGTGTTCAAGTTTCTTTTATGTATATGGATGTGTATATAAATCATGAATTCAGTTCAGCTATGTAGTTTGAATCGGAGATAGTCATTCCGTCTAATTTCGATTTAAATGATCAGTAGTTGAGTATAATGATTGCATTTCTCTATTTTCTGTATTTTTTCCAACATTCAAGGAAGAATGTTCCCAAGGAAGAGATATTGTAATACCTTGAAAGTGCCTAACATTAGACTCGGGATTTAAAAATGGAAGTTGGATGAAACTGGGAAAATTTCACAAAACGGACGACCCAACGGATCGTTGGTCCAACCAACGACCCGTGGGAAACAGTTGTGGGAAGATATGGTCTGGTAGCAGAGGGTAGCGACGAGTGAAGTCAATAATTTCTAGTATATATAATGGAAATGACTCGTTGGAGGAAGTAACGAGTCGTGGTGAGGCTTGTTGGAAGGCTTGATGCCGAACTGGAAGGAGGAAACAATGGACGATACAACGACCCATTGTCTAAAAGGATGACTCGTCCTGTCGGGTCGTGGGGACAAATCTGATATCAGGAGGCTTGGCAGTGGAGACGAGGATAGATACCACGAGTTGTGGTATCCTCTAACGATCCGTTAGTCCGGTCGTTGGTCCACCAAGTGCAGATTTTTCAGGGATTTCATTAAGTGCATTTTCATCATTCCTAAGTCCTAGGGTCCTAAACTACGTCATTTAAGGATCGAAAATCAGTGTTTATTGAGGGTAAAACCCACCCTTGGCTTATTCATTCTCATGCATACAATGTTAAGAGATTGAGGAGGTGATCAAGCTTGTTCTTGAAGGTTTTCTTCATTAATTTCCATTGGGCTTTCAAGGAGTGGTGAGAATTTTTCCCAGGTATGTAGAGTTATGAATGGGTGAATCCTTTCACATCCATGCCCAATCTCTTTCAATTCTTGAAATTTTCCATCTAAAATCTATGGGGGTTTTACCCAATGCATGAAAATTTAATTTCTCTACATGGGCTTGATCTAATTGATTTTCTATTATTTAATTACGAATTATGGGTAGGTTTTATGTTGTTTTTTAATTAAAAACATGTTTCAAGTTTTATAAATTAAATTACCCATTTATGAAAAGTTCATGAAAGCCAAAGTTATGATGAATGTTCTAGTATTTTGAATTATTGATGATGAAAAACATGTTTTCAAGTTACCCATGCTTATAATCATGTTTTTGAATGAATTGAGTATTGTCAAGCATATTAAGATATTGGGAAATGTCCCCATATTCACGAATGATTTATGATTTATGAAATTGATCTCATGATTTATCGATTTATGATGTTGGCCGACTAAAGGGCCTCTAATTCTTGGATAATCATGTTTTAATGGGGATCAAGGATGATAAATGTTATCTAGACATGAATCTTAATGAATGATGATATTTCTTTACATATGAGCCTAACGTGCATATTTTCGGGAGTCGTGTCTAGCACCAAGCGGCCCGGTGTTCAAAGGACTGCGCCTGTGTCTCATAACCATGTGTCACCGTGGGTTTATAATGATACATTACAATGATAATGATCCCTTCTTTTGTGATATCACATAATGCACGTCCCTCGCCAGGTAAGCCATGGCGACTCTGCCCACTTGAGTGAGATAGTTGGGGCATCATGTAAGCTCTACCATGATGGTGTCGGTTATTACGATTCTTCCCATTGTTCCGCATGTTTTATGCATTATTATGTTTATGTTATTTGGCTCAAGTGGTGATTTAATGAAGCTTCTCTTATGACTATGATAATGAATGATTTACGAATGATTTGAAAACGTTGAGCCTTATATTATCTTATGATATTTATGATACGAGCATGTGGTCCTTATCTTGTGACCATTTATGAGATTTTATGTATTTTTAAATGTTTGTTTTACTTACCTTGCATACTCGGTACATTCCACGTACTGACCGCATACTCTATGATGTATCGTTTTATGATACAAGCTCCGATCTTCAGACCCAGCATCGTCATTAGCTTGTCTCATAGTTTAGCATCCAGCTTTTTGGTGAGTCCTCATTCTCCGAGGATCATATGTTTCAGATGTTGATGTTTTTTTGGTTTTTAGTTTTTACCGGGTTAGTCGGGAATGTTGTCCCATCAACCCATCTGACACGATAGAGGCTTTAAAATTTTATGTAGTACTCAGCTGTTATGTATGTAGTATGTTCCGCTTACTAAGTTATGTTATGTTCATGCTTCCGCTATGTTGATATGTTAAGTATTCCGCTTTAATGATATGGAGTTAGTTGAATGTTCATGCCATGGGTCAACTTGGAGTCTCTCGAGGCTCCTTGTCCCATGTTATGATCCGGGTCTACGTTCGGGTCGTGACAAAGAAGGACAAACCAGAGTTTGTAGCTAAGTGTATGAATTGCCAACAAGTGAAGGTTGAGAATCAAACACATGGAGGTGTACTTCAATACATTAGCATCCCTACTTGAAAGTGAGAGGAAATCAATATGGACTTCATTATAGGGTTGCCTAGTACTCGTCGACGATGTGACTCTATTTGGGTGGTTGTAGATAAGTTGACTAAAGCTGCTCATTTCCTACAGGTCAAGACCACCAACTCAACAGAGGATTATGCCAAATTGTATATTCAAGAGTTAGTTCAATTGCATGGAGTGCCCTTGTCCATCATATCAGATAGAGGTACTCAGTTTACCTCCCAGTTTTGGAGATTGTTTCAGAAGGGACTCGATACTCAGGTCAAGCTTAGTACAACTTTTCACCTGCAAACAGACGGTCAGGCTGAACGGACCATTCAGACTTTTGAGGATATGTTGAGAGCGTGTGTGATTGATTTCAAGGGTAGATGTGATGATAATTTACCTCTCATTGAATTTGCATATAATAACAGTTACCATTCTAGCATTCAGATGGCTCCATTTGAGGCTCTTTATGTGCAAAGGTGTATATCGCCTATTGTTTGGTTCGAAGTTGGTGAAGCTATGTTGATAGGACCGGATTCAGTTCATGAGGCTATAGTGAAAGTTCATCTTATAAAGGAAAAGGTTGAAAACAATTCAGAGTCTCTAAAAGTCCTATGCGGATGTAAGGAGGAGAGAACTTGAGTTCGAAGTTAATGATTGGGTGTTTTTAAAGGTGTCTCCTATGAAGGGAGTGATGAGGTTCGGGAAGAAGGGGAAACTTAGTCCCCATTATGTTAGCCCGTACAGGATCATGAGACATGTTGACAAGGTGGCTTATGAGTTGGAGTTGCCCTCAGAATTGCCTTCATTACATCTAGTTTTTCATGTGTCGCTTTTAAAGAAGTGCATGGGTGATCGAGCTTTGGTTATTCCAGTGGAGAACGTGGGTGTCAGGGATTGCCTTAGCTATGAGGAGGTGCAAGTTTAGTTTCTTAATTTTTAGGTTCAGAAGCTAAGAAACAAAGAAGTAGCTTTAGTGTCATACCCCGAGACTACACCGTGGACATAACACGGTACTTGAAGTTACAAGTTACCCCAAGTCAACCCCTGGTCTATCATACAATGGTGGTTTGAGTAAAACATGCACATCGGAAATTTGAAAGAATAAATTTAGCATTTATGAAAAACTAAAGACTAAACATAGAGAGATTTTAATTATTTGAAAGTCTTAAATGAAGTCTTGTCTGGAAGCCATCTAACTGAGGAGTTGCTGGGACAAGCCCCCAACTAACTCTAAGTCTAACTGAAAATAATAAATAAAATTGAAATGAATGAAATAACGCCCTCGGAATATGAGGACTCATACTGCTACTGCTGATAGAGAGATCCGAACAAAATCAGCTAACGGTGCTGGGTCTGAGAACCTGCGGCTGTATCATGAAATGATACAGCATAAAAGTATGCGTCAACTGAGTGAGTGAGAGATATAAATAGAATGAAAGAACTAGTAACTGAACTGAAATGACATGAATTGCCCAACTGAAAATACTGAAAACTGATACAACTGAAATATAGCTAATATGGTCAATAATGACCCTGGCTGATGGTCATAAACATGCCCTAAGTCTGAAATACTGAATCTGAGAGACCACACTGAACTGATCTGAACTGAACTAAACTGACTACTGGGAGAGTCTATAACCGAAATTTAACCATGTGAGCTAGACGTGGAGTCCGATGTATACACCCTAGCGGTAGGACCCAATATACCTTGCTAGGGTATAACGACATGAACTGGGTGATCACAAAAGTCTAGGGCCAATCATGCCAAGTAATACTATAACCTACGCTGACAAGGTAGTCTAGGGAACCTGGGTGCGCCGGAACCCCGGCCCGCTCGGTGCTAAGTCCTACTACCACTGGAAACCTATACTAAACTACTAGGCTGATAGCTCGAAACTAGGGTCCAAGACTAGTCAGGGACATATAACTGAAAGTACCCTGAGAGTCTTATTGGACCAGATTCTGAAACTGGGTTCTATACTAGTCAGAGCTGCTTATCTAGAAGCGTCGTAACCGTCTAAGAATAAGATGTAAACTAAACTGGGGTCCTAGGGATGTTCAGAGCTATATATATATATGTGAAATGTCATGAACGCCTAATGGACCAAAAACTAGATTCTAAGTCTGATTCTGATAACTGGGAGGCACCACTGACACGTCAGAAAAAGACTAGAGTCAAACTTATCAGTTGACAATTTCTGAATAGTTTGAAGAGGTTCTACGTTCTACTGAACTGAATTACTAAGCAGCTATTAGAGAACTCAACTCATTCCAACAACATGGGAATTCCATAATATAGCAAAATCTCAAGAATTAAAGAAATCTCATTCAACAAGAATAAAATCCTTCTTATCAATGGGATAATTGCTCAGCATATATATATAATAGGAATTCTTAGGAAATTCAGCCCACAACGTACTTTACTAACTAAACGGAATTTAATATGCAATAATATTTACTCGAGAACTTAGGATTGTAAACCACCTTGGCAAGAACAATAACAATTTACTTAGGAACTGATGAAGATCATATGAATAATAAACAAGGATATTATCCCAATTGAAATTAACGAAATCCAAGATGAAAATTTATTCATATTCGAAGAACTCAAGGCTTAACTGATCGGGAAATTATGGGAGGGTTTTGGGGTACAAAAGGGAAGGAAAATTCCCTCGTTGAATTCCCACATACTTGACTAAAATCCTTTCCGAGAAGAAGCTTGAACTGCTGCAAGAGATGAGAAGCCCTAGTCTTGCTTGGAGGGTTCTTGAGAGGAGAACTTTCGATGTTTCTGAGAACTGAGAGTGGACAATGAGGAATGAACCATTTTACCCCACTAAAACATCTAAAATTATTACTAAAACGATGTAGTTTAAAGCTTAGGAGAGTAGAAAATTACTAAATAGCCCTTAGAAATTCGCTCGAAAAAACTGTCAGGTGCCCCTAATGGGTGACCTAACGAATCGTGGTAGCTGACCATGACTCGTGGTCACTCCCGTCAGGTACACTGGCTATAAACTCAATAAGGCTGGTAACGGGGAACATAATGAGTTGTTACTGGGGACCACGTCTCGTTTCCCCCACCCATCAAGTACACTGGTCACAAAATATGTTCCTAACTCAGGCCTGACCATGAGTGACCTAACGGGTCATGGTCAATGACCACAACTCGTGAAGTCCATCATTGGGTACACTGCCTCCCTTATCCAAAACCTCAAACCTCCTTCTCACGGCTCACCTAACAAGTCGTGAGGTCATTTAACGACTCGTTAGGTGGGTTGTCTTGTAACTTTTCTGCAGCTTTTCCAGATTTCCAGATTTAAGTCCCGGAATTAGATTTTGAGTTTCCGGGGCATTACAATATCTCCCCCTTGTAAACGTTTGTCCTAGAATGTTAGAAAACACATAGGAAGCAGAAAAATAGCAATCAAACTTTCCGAATACTGCTCATTTAACTCCAAAACTACTGGAATGACTACCTCTATTTCAAAATACATAAGTGATCTGAATTTACTTTTCATACATGCATCCAAAGTCATAAAAGAAACTTATACACATGAACTAAATTCAACAACTAGATCAGGTCCTAAGGAAAAATTAACATTTCAAGCTACAACAAAGTCGGTAGAGAACAAATGCGGGTATTTGGCCATAATATCCGCTTCGGCCTCCCATATAGCTCGCTCAACCTGCTAATTTCTCCATAAGACCTTGACTGAAGCTATTTCCTTATTCCTCAGCTTACGAATCTGACGGTCAAGGATTTGGACTAGTACCTCCTCATATGAGAGACTATCCTTTATTTCCACGCTGTCCAATGGCACAACTGAGGTTGGATCTCCGATGCACTTCTTCAGAAGTGACACATGGAAAACTGGATGTGCAACTGCTAGTTCTGAAGGTAACTCTAGTTCATAGGCCAAATTGCCGATACGCCTCAAAATTCTATAAGGTCCCACATACCTCGGACTGAGCTTCCCCTTCTTTCCAAACCTCATCACCCCTTTCATGGGCGAAATTTTCAGGTATACCCAGTCATCAACTTCAAACTCCAACTCTCTTCTCTGCACATCAGCATAAGATTTCTGGAGGCTCTGAGCTTTTTTCAACCTTTCTCGGATGAGTTAAACTTTTTGCATTGCCTCGTGAACTGAGTCTGGCCTTATCAAGGTGGCTTCACCAACTTCAAACCGTCCTATAGGACATCTACACCTTCTACCATACAATGCTTCAAATAGGGCCATCTGGATACTAGAATGGTAGTTGTTGTTGTATGCAAACTCGATAAGAGGAAAGGTCATCCCAATTACCCTTAAAATCGATTGTGCACGCTCTTAGCATATCTTCTAGGGTCTGAATGGTCCGCTCTGCTTGCCCATCGGTCTAGGGGTGAAAAGCAGTGTTGAGCTTGACCTGAGTGCCTAGTCCCTTCTGAAAGGACTTCCAGAAGTGTGAGGTGAACTGTGTTCCCCTGTCTGAAATATTAGCCAAAGGCACCCTATGGAGTCTGACTAACTCTCGGACGTAAAGTTTGGCATAGTCCTCAGCTGTGTTTGTAGTTTTAACAGGGAGGAAATGAGCTGACTTAGTCATCTGATCTACTACCACCCAGATTGAGTCATGTTGTCGGCGAGTCCGAGGTAGACCTGTAATGAAGTCCATATTCACTTCTTCCCACTTACACGTGGATATACTTATATCTAGGTTCATGCCTCCTGGCCTTTGATGCTCTACCTTGACTTGCTGACAGTTCGGGCACTTGGCTACGAATTCAACAATGTCTCTTTTCATGTCATTCCACTAGTAAATATCCCGCAAATCGCGGCACATTTTGGTAGCACCGGGGTGAATGGTGTATCTTGAGCTATGTGTCTCATCCAGTATCTACTATCTCAACTCACCAATATCTGATATGCACAATCTTCCCTGGTAACGGAGTACACCATCTCCCCCTTCGGAGAAAGCCTCAACCTCCTTTTTGAGAATTGCTTCTTTAAGTTTAAGTTGGGCTGGATCTTCATCTTGCCTGGACTTAACTTCAACTACTAAGGATGAATCTGACCCACTTTGCATTAACACACCACCTTTAGTTGAATCCACCAACTTCACCCCTAACTGGGCTAGTCTATGAACATCCCTTGCTAACTCCTTTTTGTCTTCCTCAATATGAGTCACACTCCCCATAGACCGTCTGTTTAGGGCGTCAGCCACCATATTAGCTTTGGCTGGGTGATACATTACACTCATGTCATAGTCATTTAGCAACTCCAACCACCTTCTCTAGTGCAGATTTAGATCCTTCTGACTAAGGACGCACTGAAGACTCTTATGATCTGTAAATATATCTACATGAGCTCCATATAAGTAATGCCTCCATATTTTTAGCGCAAACACCACCACTGCCAACTCCAAGTCATGAGTTGGATAATTCTTCTCATGAACTTTGAGCTATCTGGAGGTGTAAGCTATCACTTTGCCTCGCTGCATCAGAACGCAACCAAATCCAACCCTGGAAGCGTCACAATAAACAACCAATCCATCTGTTCCTTCTGGCAAGGTCAGAACTGGAGCAGTAGTGAGTCGAGTCTTCACTCCTAGAAACTCTTCTCACACTCGTCCGACCACTGAAATTTCACCTTCTTCTATGTTAACTTAGTCAGAGGAGATGCTATGGAGAAGAAGCCTTCCACAAATCATCGGTAATAACCCGCTAAGCCCAGGAAACTCCTGATTTCAATAGGAGAGGTAGGTATGGGCCAATCCCTCACTGCTGCTATCTTATGAGGGTCTATTTGTATTTCTTCATGCGAGACCACATGACCTAAGAAAGTCACGGACTTAAACCAAAATTCGCACTTGCTGAACTTGGCAAATAACTGGCGGTCCCTAAGTGTCTGTAATGCTAATCTTAGGTGGTTGGCATGCTCTTCCTCATTTCTGGAGTATACTAGAATGTCGTCGATAAATACAATGATGAACATATCCAAATACTACTTGAAGACTTTGTTCATTAAGTCCATGAAGGCTACTGGGGCGTTTGTTAGCCCAAAGGACATTACCACAAATTCGTAGTGACCATATCGAGTTCTGAATGCTGTTTTTGGTATGTCACACTATCTGACCCTTAGATGATGGTACCCTGACTTGAGATGGATCCTTGAGAAACAAGTGGCTCCTTGAAGTTGATCGAACAGATTGTCATGTCTAGGTAGAGGGTACTTGTTCTTAATTGTGACCTTGTTCAGCTGACGGTAATCTATACACATTGTGAAGGTACCGTCTTTCTTAGGCACGAATAACACTGGAGCACCCCAGGGAGAGATACTGGGTCTGATAAAACCCTTGTCAAGAAGGTCTTTTAGCAGCTCCTTCAACTCCTTAAGCTCAACCGGAGCCATTCTGTAAGGAGGGATGGAGATAGGCTGAGTATTTGGGAGCAGATCTATTCCAAAGTTATTTCCCATTCAGAGGGAACTCTGGGAAGATCCTCAGGAAAAACATTTGGGAACTCACTAACTACTGGAACTGACTGGATGGTTGGGGCCTCAGAGTTGGAATCCTTGACCCGAACCAAATGATATATACATCCTTTTGAGATGAGTTTCTGGGCCTTAAGGTAGGAAATAAACCTACCCTTAGGCACTGAACTGCTGCCTGTCCATTCTAACACTGGCTCATTCGCAAACTGAAACTTGACAACTCTAGTTCTGCAGTCAACTGAGGCATAGCAGGAGTGTAACCAATCCATGCCGAGAATAAGGTCAAAGTCAACCATGTCTAACTCTACAAGATCGGCTGGAATAACTTTACTCAAGACTGAGACTAGGCAATTTCTATACACCCAGCTGGCTCTAATTGACTCGCCAATTGGGGTAGAGATTGAGAATGGTTCTGAGAGGACCTCTGGACTGATGTTGAAATGGACTACTATATAGGGAGTCTTGAACAAAAGAGTGGCTCCTAGATCTAGGAGGCCATACACATCTAGGTGAAAGAGATGTAACATACCCGTAACTATGTCAGGTGAGCTTTCCTGATCTTGACGGGAAGACAGAGCATAGAAATGATTTTGGCATTGATCGCATTTGTACCTAGAGTGTTGGCCTGCTGAGCTGGTCGGCCTGCTGGAATTGATGTTGTGGTAGATTATGATCTCCCTCGCCCTACTGAGGGGCACTCCTTAAGTCGGTGACCAAGCTATCCTCACCCAAAATAGCCCTCTCGTCCTTGAAGGCATTCTCCCGGGTGGTTCCTACCACACTTGGGGAAAGCTGGATACCTATTCCCAGTACTGTGAGTCTGAGACTGAGTGCTAGACGATCCACCCCTCTGATCCTGGCGGGACAGAAAGGTTGGGGAACTGGCTAAACTAGGTGTTGGGGTTCTCTGTTGCAGTTGTTGCTGCTGCTGCTGTGGGCGGCTACACCGCTAGACCTTTGATGGCTGAAATCTGAATGTCCAGTCCTTGCCCTTTTGTTCTTACGCTCCATATCCTTCAACTTTTCAGCCTCAATCTGCTGCGCATAGACAATCAAGCTAGAAAGGTCCATGTCCTTAATTAGCATCGCGGTCCTGCACTCCTTGAGGACTAGATTTGACACTCCATTTATAAACTTCAACCTGCAAGCCCTTAGCTCGGCTACCATCTCTGGAGCATACTTAGACAGCCTAGTAAAGTCCATAGCATACTCCTCCACAGTTCTGTTTCCCTGTCTAAAATTCATAAACTCTGCCATCTTTGCCTCCCTCAACTCCCAAGGGAAAAATCGGTCCAAGAAAGCTATGTGAAATTCTTCCCATTCCACTGGTCCTGCTCCTGCAGGCCTCCCTTCTTTCCACTGGTCATGCTAGACTTGAGCTACCCCTTTCAGTTGGTAGGCAACCAAGTCGGCACTCTCAGAGGGACTGACACCAAAATTCGGGTGATTTTTCTAATCTCATCTACAAACCCTTGTGGGTCCTCTCCCACTTTTGTTCCATGAAAATCTGGAGGGTTCATTCGAGTGAAGTCCCGCACCCTCGCAGCTGCTGCAGACCCATTGGTGTTCATCGGCACCACTTGCTAGTTCAACTGGTTGGTGACTGTTTGGCCAGCAGTTGAATGGCCGCCATGAATTCGGTGGTAGACACCAAATCATCTTGAGGAGTTGTTGGGGCTGGTGGGGAATGTCTGTTGACATTCCCGACCCTTCTTCCATTACCACGTCTGGGAGACATGGTTCACTGAAACTAAACAGAGCACGAATTAGAAGGGCATTTCTAGAATTGAACTTTAACGCACGATAAAGAGTATGAACAAAAGAGAGTTTTTCCTAATAACATCTCTTAGCCTCCTCGTCATAAGTGTGGCGTGTTTTACACCCATGAAAAGGATTCTACTCGAAGCAGCTTTCAGACTTTCCGAGGATACTCTAAACCTAGTTCTTTGATACCAAGTTTCTCACACCTCGAGTCTACACCCTGGATGTAACATGGTACTTGAAGTCACAAGTGACCCCAAGTCAACCCCTGGTCTATCATACACTGGTTCTCTGAGTAAAACATGCACAATGGAAATTTAAAAGAATACATAATAAAATTTATGAAAAATTAAAGACTAAACATAGAGATTTTAATTATCTGAAAGTCTGAAATCAAGTCTCTTCTGAAAGCCATCTAACTGAGGAGTTACTGGGAAAAGCCCCCAGATTACTCTACGTCCATATGAAAATAATAAATAAAATTGAAATGAATGAAATAACGCCTTCAGAATATGAGGAATCACACTACTGCTGCTGATAGAGAGATCCGAATGAAATCGGCTAATGGCGCTGGGTCTAAGAACCTGCGGCTGTATCATGAAATGATACAAAATAAAAGTATGCGTAAGTACTTTGAATGTACTGAGTAAGTGAGATATAAATAGTATGAAAGAACAAGTAACTGGACTGAAATGACATGAATTGACCAACTGAAAATACTAAAAACTGATACAACTGGAATATAGCTAATATGGTCAATAATGACCCTGGCTGATGGTCATAAACATGCCCTAAGTATGAAATACCGAGTTTGAGAGACCACACTAAACTGATTTGAACTGAACTGAGCTGTCAAAATAGAGACTAAACTAAACTGACTAGTGGGAGAGTCTATAACCAACATTTAACCACGTGAGCTAAACGTGGATTCCGATGTATACACCCCACCGGTAGGACTCAATATACCTTGACAGGGTATAAAGGCATGAATTAGGTGATCACAAAATTTTGGGGCCAATTAGACCAAGTAATACTATAACCTATGCTGGCAACGTAGTTTTGGGAACCTGGGCGCTGGAACCCCGGCCTGCTCGGTGCTAGGTCCTACTCCCACTGGAAATCTATACTGAACTACTAGGCTGATAGCTCGAAACTGGGGTCCAAGACTAGTCAGGGACATATAACTTAAAGCACCCTAAGAGTCTTGTGGGACCAGATTCTGAAATTGGGTTCTAGACTGGTTAGAGTTGCTTATCTGGAAGCGTCGTAACCGTCTAAGAATAAGCTGTAAACTGAACTGGGGTCCTGGGGCTGGTCAGAGCTATACATATATATATATATATATATATATATATAATAGGAATTTTTAGGAAATTCATCCCACAGCGTACTTCATAAACTAAACAAAATTTAATATGCAATAATCTTTACTCGAGAACTTAGGATTGTAAACCACCTTAGCAAGAACAATAACAATTTAATTAGGAACTGATGAAGATTATATGAATAATAAACATGGATATTTTCCCAATTGATATTAACGAAACCAAACATGAAAATTTATTCATATTCAAAGAACTCAGGGCTAAACTAATAGGGAAATTATGGGAGGGTTTTGGGGGACACAAGGGAAGGACAATTCCCTCGTTGAATTCCCACATACCTCACTAAAATCCTTTCGGAGAAAAAGCTTGAACTGCTGCAAGAGATGAGAAGCCCTAGTCTTGCTTGGAGGGTTCTTAAGAGGAGAACTTTCAATGTTTCTGAGAACTGAGAGTGGGGAATGAGGAATGAACCATTTTTCCCCACTAAAACATCTGAAATTATTACTAAAATGACGTATTTTAAATCTTGGGAGAGTAGAAAATTACTAAATAGCCCTTAGAAATTCGCTAGAAAAAATGCCAAGTGACCTAATAGGTCGTGGTAGCTGATAGCGACTCGTTGTCACTCCTATTAGGTACACTGGCTAAAAACTCAATAAGGCTGGTAATGGAGAACATACGGAGTCATTACTGGGGACCACGACTCGTTTCCCCCACCCGTCAAGTACACTGGTCACAAAATATATTCCTAACTCAGGCCTAACCACGAGTGACCTAACGGGTCGTGGTCAGTGACCACGACTCGTGAAGTTCCTCATTGGGTACACTGCCTCCCTTCTCCAAAATCCCAAACCTCCTTCTCACAGCTCACCTAACGAGTCGTGGTCACTTAACGACTTGTTAGGTGGGTCGTCCTGTAGCTTTTCTGCAGCTTTTTCAGATTTCCAGATTTAAGTCCCGGAATCAGATTTTGAGTTTTGGGGGCATTACACTCAGTAAAGGTGTTGTGGAGAAATCAGCATGTTGAGGGAGCTACATGGGAAGTCGAAGAGGATATGATGGCTAAATACCCACATGTATTCCCTTTCGGTTCAGTTCCAGCTTGAGGTATCAATTTCCTTCTTAGTACTCTATTTAATTTCATGTTCAGTTCATATGTCCTAGTTTCTTTCATGTCAATGCATGTATATTTATGATTCACGAATTTAGTCCAGTCATGTATTTCAGTCTGGAGTCAGTCACTCTGTCAGCTTTGAGCTCTAGATGTTTAGTATTTGGGATGACTTGTTTTCCCCAGTGATTCAGTATGTTTACCCCACATTTTTTAGGACGAATGTTCCTAAGGGGGAGATATTGTAATACCCCAGAAGTTCCTAAGACTAGACTCGGGATTTGAGAATGTGATTAGTAGAAAAATCTGAGATTTTAACTCAAGAAGACTGATGGTACGATTCGTAGGAAGGATCTGCGACCCGTAGGAACCACTCGTGGTTAGCAGTTATGTGGGAAGGAGTTGGTAACAATGGGCCTTTTAACGACCTGTTGGTTGATCGTAGATTCGTAATACAAGGTCGTTGTTTGTTTCTGGATGGTTAGGAAGGAAGACACGACTAATGATATAACCTATGGTGAGGAACCACGGATCATGGTGAGGACTCGTAGGAAGGAGTGGGGAAATTCTCCCAGTAGTGGTGTGACTCGTGGAAAATTTCAGAACTCAGGATTTAGCAGAGGCTTCAAAGGGAGGAAACCACAACCCATAGGATCGAGGTATGATCCGTAGGATGAGTCGTGGTACCTGGCAGTGTGTAATTTTCCTAGGTTTTAGTTAGGGCAATTTTGTAATTTTAAAGCTCCTAAGCCTTAAACTACGTCATTCTAATTTCAGATTAGGGGAGTTTTAAGAGGGTTAAATATATTCCAACCCATTCCCTCCCCATGCTTGCAAACTAGAGGATTTCTAAAGGAAGAACAAGCATAGAACCCTCCAAATTCTTCTCCAATTCCTTTGAGCTTTCAAGGGAGAATGTAAGATTAGATTTTCCAGGTATGTAGGGTTGTGAGTAAGAGTCCCTCTTCACTCGCATGCCCTAATTTCCCTCTATATTCATGAACTCAAATATTAAAGTAAATTTGATGATCTTATGGGGTTTTAACCCCAATTTCATGGGATTCTCTTTGATTTGATTATGGGTCAATTCTCCTTATGTTTTAAATGTTGTTTCAGGATCTATGGGCAGATTTTATATTTAAATTGATTACAATTTTTATGATTTCAAATCCAAGTCAATCTATGCCCAATTATGCAAAGTTTCATGAAAAGCCAAGTTATGACTCTATTATGATTTTGATCTTACTAAGTCTAAATATGATTTATGATTTATGTTATGATTCCTCTTCAAGTACTCTTCATGGATTTATGAATGTCAAGTATATGAGTTATCACAAACATGCAAGTTCTACATGATTTATGAATTTTTGACTTTTGGCCGATGCATGGGCCCTTATTCATGGATAATCATATATTTCAAGTATTATCAAGTATGTTATGATTTATTTATCTATGAACTTCATGAATGATTTCACGATTACTATATGAGCCCTAGTGTGCATGTTTTCGGAAGCAGTGTCTAGCATCGAGTAGACCCAGCGTTTAGGTAAACCCCGTGGTCTCAGAACTACATGTCACCGTAGGTATATGTATTCATGGATTCCTCCTTGTGATATCACATCATGCACGTCCCTTGCCTGGCAATCCTGGGACTTCTCTGCCCACTTGATCGAGATAGTTGGGACATCATGTAAGCTCTATCATGATGGAGTCGGTTAAGATGAGTTCTCCCATTGTTACTCATGATTTATTCATTGTCATATTTATGTTATTTCGGCTCAAGTTATGCTTTATAAGGTTTCTCTTATGACTATGATTATGACTGGATTATGAATGGGTTAAAACCTTGAGCCCTCGTGTTTATGCTATGATATTCACTTCATGTTCATACTATCCTACTCTTATGAACTCTTATGTATTTTAACTATCCGTTTTTACCTACCTTGCATACTCAGTACATTTCAAATACTGACCGCATACTCTATGCTCTATCGTTTCGTGATACAGGTCTGAGGGATCAGTCTCAATCGCACCATTAATCTTGATTTTCCCTTAGTCCTGTTAGCCAGTGGTGGTGAGTCCTCATCCTTCGAGGACATTCAATTTGATTATTGTTATGTTATTTCAGTTACAGACTTTTTTCAAGCTAGTTAGGTATGTTGTCCCATTAGCTCATCAGCTATGTTAAAGGCTTTTCAAACGATATGTAGAAAATCAGCTTGTCAGTATTGACTCTATTTTATATTGATATGTATGTAGACTTTTGCTTGAGCATGTTTTATTATATCAATTTTTCCTTGTTGTATGCTCTTAGCCGTTATGTTCATGCCATGGATCAACTTGGAGCCTCTCAGGGTTCCTTGTCCCGTGCCTCTATCGGGGCTTATGTTCGGTCATGACAAAATATAGGGCTAATCCGAGATGAAATGAACTCGATGACCCGAGCTTGACTTTCTATCGTAATCTCGGTACCACGAGCAGCTGGGGGCGAGCAGGTTAATGCCCCCACCTTATTGGAGCAGAACGAGACACCAGCTATAGAGGCCAGTCATTCATAGGCAGCTCTCAACACTTCTGCTGCACCATCGATCGGTCTCCCGAGCCAAACACCAGTTGGATATGTTCTGGTCCCTCGTGACTTCCTCTAGAAGCTGGCAAAGGGGCTGATGGTAGCTGAAATAAAAATACAATCAATGATGGAAAACGTCAAGCCTTGGATGAAAGCAGAAATTGAGGGGGCCATGATAGGATTGCATGGGCAGATAGACGAATTCGAGTGCAGGTTCAATGAGCACTTGGTGGAGCAGCCGAACACTAGTAGCCTCCTAGAGGAATTGGGGGTTCTTTAAAGCCAAGTGAACGAGCTGTCGTGTAGACAGCCAGCGATCGTAGCAGATCCAACTCTTCCAGACATGGATGCTGAGCTCGATGAGGAGCTCGACTTGGAGGCATACTGGGTCCCATCGACTACAAGTGGAGGAAAAGGAAAGAAGAGGGTCTTGGAGGAAGATGAAAATGAGCCCTCGAAGAAGAAGAAAAAGAAAGAGAAGAAAGAAAGAAAGCGGGCGAGAGTAGAGAGCTTGCAAGCTCAAGATGCAAACATGTCGGAGCTGCAGGAGCGAGCAAGAGGATCAGGGAGCTCTACTACTTCCAAGATAGTTGATGAGGTCGCGAAAGCGATCGATCATGATGCGGGGGTAACCAATCCCCTAACAGATGTACCATTGAGTGTGTCGGCCACTGCTAGCGCTACAGATGCAGCGGAGGTACCACTTCCGCGGGACATGAGCGCTTAGTGCGCCACAGGTATGTCCCTTTCCCTTTTGTTTATATATTCTATGCTTTGGGGACGAAGCATGCTTTTCAAAAGGGGGTGTACTTGTAATTTTGGGGATTTTAATTTGTCCGAGGATTTTTTTGGCCCTGTTTCTTTTTCCTAGGATATGCTATCTAGTAGAACCGGCATGTTTAGGTTATTTTTGTTTAATTAGGAGTAGCTTAGAATTACTTTGCTGTCAATAAATGCACTAGTTTGATGTTTTAGGAAAAAATTGACCCTGTTAAGATTTTTTGATGTTAGCTATGTAGTTTAATTTCAATTGCATGACTTATGTAGGTATTTATATGGAATTTAAATTATGAGCATGAGAAGTTGTAGTTTAGTCATGCATGAACTGGATAGGTAGATAATGCAAACCGGTACCATAAGTGAGTGAGGTTGTATACGTAGTTCGATACTGCATTTAGGATCTAGAACTTGCCCGGTTGATCTTTTCATAGGCTTTAGGATAGTTGATTAGGAGATAATCATAGGTTGTTATTGATTCATGAGTCACTTTAGCCTAAATTACCCTACCAAATGATGATGAATCCCTTGATCCCAAATTTGAGCCTTATATTAATCATTTTTCTTTGATTAACCTTCAACCTTACCCATTTTTTAAATGAACCTGTTTTGGCTCTGGTCGCTCCTTATACATTGTGAATTTCAACCCAGGAAAAATCCCTCAGTTGAGAGTAGCTGTAGTAGGGGTGCATAGATTGTGGGGAGGTGAAAAAGGAAAAGAAAGAAAAAAGGGTTAAAATGAGGTTTCGTGTGACAAGAAAAGAAAAAATAAAAAAATATATAATAGAAAAAAGGGATGAAAAAGTTGAAAACACACCACACCCATATATTGCATAAAAATGGAACAAAGAGAGGAAAAAGTTGAAAAAGTGGAAAATAGGTTGAAAAAATGTAAAGTGGAGCCACAGGTATGTAGTACCAAGGAGGGTTTAGTCACTAAAATCCCATATTTACCATACCCGACCTGAAACTTACACTACAAGTCGAACAAAGTCCTATAATGATCCTAGTTTAGATGTCTGAAAAGCCGAAGTAGAAAAAATAAGAGCAAGCCTATGGTATTCGATGTGCAATATTTGGAACTTCTTTGGGAGAGTGAGAGTCCCATTTTTTTAGTCCCAAATTCATCATATTATATATCTGTGGGTGTTGGGGACTTCTTTTGCTGTGAGGGTACCTGGTTTGTGTTGCATTTTGCCAATTATCCGTGTCAATAGCTTTGGTGATAGCTCGATTCTCTGTTGATAGTTGGATGCCATATCTTGATCCCTATATGTCATTGATTATGGTTATATGAATGCATAGCTGACTTAGTTTGAACAGAAAGAAGGGTCAAAAGCTGATTATGATTCATAGTGCAAATTTTGTTGTGTTGGTTGTAGGTATTCTAGGTTTACTTTCTAGTTAAGCGTCATTTTTAGTTTTTGTTTTCTTTGACTGGGGACATGCAAAAGTCTTAAGTTGAGGGTGTTGATGTGTTGTGAGTTTACAACACTTTTGACGCTTAAAACTGAAAAAATAACATGGACTTAGGTGTGTTTATATGGATATGAGGTGCTTTTACTTTGGTTTCAGGGAAAATAGATGTTGGAGCTGAATTGTGCAAAAGATGGAGAAAATGCAGAAAAGAGGCTTAGTATGGATCTCATTATGAGCCATACCATCCTAATATGAGTCGTACTAAGAATCGTGGAAAGGTCCAGGAGAAAATTATGAAGTAAAGTCAAGTTACGGATCATGGTACGAGTCGTACCATGGCAGTCGTGAAAAGTCTCAGAAGAAATTGCACAGGGCAAGTATCCTGGTATGGGTGGCACTCACAAGCCCTGAAACCTACCTAAGACTCGTACCAAGGAACCATGGAAAAGACCAAAAGAAAAGATGACTAGCAGAAGTCCAGGTACAAGAAGGAGTTACGTATCATGGAATGAAGGTACGAGTCGTACCATGCCATCCGCGAAAGTTTAGAGAAGATGCCAGCAATCGCAAGATCAAGCCAAGGGAAGATTGTACGACTCATAGGTTCTTGGTAGGATTCGTACCATATCTCTACACTTAGCCAGATTCAGTAAAAGCTAGCCAATGTACGAGTCAGGGTACAACCCGTACAATGCTGTTATGAGTCGTAAGTGAAGGTGGTGTCAGTTTTGGTAGTTTTCCCTGTTTGCTTATGAGAAGTTTTCAATTATTTGTAGAAATACTTCTTAGGTTATTTTGAGTAGTACGACAGCAGAGAAGCGCAGAGAAGTAATTAGACCTAATTAGAGACAAGTTGTGAATTTTAGGTCTTGGAGATTTCTTTCTTGAATTTCTTCTTTGTTCTTGGATTATTCAATATCAATTCTTGCAATATTCAAAGCAGGCTTTCTTTTAATCATCATTATAAGTATTCAATTATGTGTTTGTCTATGAATGCTAATAACAATCTTACAATTATGAGAGGCTAAAACCTCCACAACTAGGGTTATTGGAACCATGGTGGATTAACAAACTAGGGTTACACGAAGTAATTCGAAACCAATGCTAAACTCTTATATTGTATTCTCTCCATCTTTAATGTTTCTTAACGAAGCGCAATGTTAGGATTTTCCCGAATCCTTTACTTGCTTGAATCTAGAAAAATAGAGATTAGGAAAAAAGAATACAATAAAGCCTTGATCTTTATGGGTCATTATATAACTTGAGTTGTGGTCGCAGGATAGTTAATCTGGAACAAATTGATAACAGTTGAATTGAAATCACTTGTGATACCTAACCTAGTAATTAAGTATAGTCATCCAATAGGGATGAACCAGTCGTTTGGATGAACCTTAGTTATCAGTTCTACAAGTAAGCATTGGGATAGATCACGAGTGTAAACCCAAAGTAGTTATGAACCCATGGGAACACTTACCCTAGTTAAATTCAAATCTTGATTAACAACAACTAAATTTTCAATCTTGTTTTATACTATTTTAAATAAACCCCCATTTTAGAGATAACAGACCTAAAAGCTTAAATACCTGCATTAGCCTAATTCTTACCATATCCCATGTGGGTTCTACCCCAACCTTTGTTGGGTTCTTTATTGACAATGTCTACTTCATGCTTTATCAGAAGTGTGAGTTTGAGCGTTACCAAAAAGTGACGCGGTTGCAGGGGAATATGGCTTAAGAATAGATTAATTGCTTGTGTTTAAATTTTTAGTTGTTATTTCCTCATTTATGTTTTATTGTAGTTTTTGACACCTACAGGTAGTCTCTTGGTGGATGCCAAGTACTCGACGGAGCAAAACCCCCCTAATTCCTCTTGATCTTGAATTAGAGCGAACGTTGAGAAGAATGAAAAACCAAGAGCAAAAAGAGGCCCATCTTGCTGAAGAAGCTAGGCAAGCTGATCTAGCTCGGCAAGCTGCATTTCAGGAAGCCGAGGATGCTCGATATGAAGTTGTAAATGCTAGCCTCCATGGAAGGGGCAATAGAGGCCAGAGATATGCTCCTCAATTCTTTGATGAGGATGACCTGGATATTGATGAAGTCAGGTTAACTGGAGCTATCGTACCACCACCTTTGCTCGTTGGGGCAAAGTTTGACATCACTAGCACCATTGTAACACCCCAAAAGTCCTAGAGATTAGACCCCGGAGTTAGATGAAGCTCAGAAAAGTTAGCAGAAATTTTCCTTAGAACGAGTCAGGTAACGACTCGTTAAGAGACCTAACAGGTCGTGGTTTGACCCATGAGGAACTGTAAGGAGGGGATGACAATCCCAGTGGCCACAGACGACCTGACGAGTCGTCATGCCTAGCAACAACTCGTTAGGTTGGTCTTTGGGTGGTGAAGAGCCGAAGTTGTGAAGTGTTATCCAGTGCACTTGACGAGTGGGTAAAACGAGTCGTTGGAGCTGGTGACGATTCGTTATGTTAGTCATAGGCTGTGTTGATGAAATTTTGGAGGGCTACACAATGCATTCCATGACTCAGTTCCCACGAGTCGTTACCTGTCCCCATGACTCGTGGGGTGCCTCATGGGGGCCTGGCAGGGTATTTTCTTTGCGTTTTCCCAAGGGTATTCTCGTAAAGTCCTATGCTTTTTAACTCCTAAACTGCATTGTTTTGTATATTGTTTGGGATGTTTTTAAGGGTTTCTACAAGCCTAAATCCTTATTTTCTTAATATATCTCTCAAAGCTCTTCTCCTTCTCTCTTCTCAAGATTCAAGAACTTTACCAAGGTGTTCATTAAGCTTCAAGGGAAATTTCAAGCTGGGTTTCTCTACCAGGTATGCGGGTTTCTCAACTAGGATACTCTTCCATCTTTGTTTCTTTACCAGGTATGCGAGTTTCTCAATAAGGATACTCTTCCATCCTTGGGTCCCAAAATGTTTTTAATTAAAATTCCCAATTTCTACTATTCCAAAAAATGCATGACCTAGGGTTTTATTGATGGTGAATCCTCCTACACCCCTTTGAATTCCAAGATCTATTGTGATTATGAGATAAGTACGATGTAAAATGATTGGGTTACCTTGAATTATGTGTTGGGTGATGAAAAGTGTGGAGTTATGAAATAATCTTCATGAATGATTTGAGATTTAAATACGACCTTGTCATTGTTCATTCAATTATCACAAATCCTTTGCATATATGAAACTTGTATGATTATCCCTGAGAATTTGAATATGTCAATGATAGATGTAATGAGATTAAATTAGAGTTCATGAACTTGAATAATTGGGAGTAAAATATGCATGTCCTTATGTTGTGATGGAATTTAATTGGGTAAGAAGTAAATCTATGATATTGGTCTATCTAATTCATCCTTCTCATGAATTGGAATAAATCTTGAAATGGGTCTTATGAAATGAAGATGTACACTTTTCATATGGTTCCATTGTATATGTTTGAGATACGAGTAAGCACATAGCTTCCTGCAAATCTAGATTTTATGAAACAATGCATGTATGTTAAGGTACGAATTGAATCTATGGGTCGTGAATGTCTCTATGGTACATACCAATTAATATGAAGCTAGAATTTAATGTTGAGGAAGTAGAATGCATGATGTGAAACTAAAGATGCTCATGAATGTTAGACCTATGGAGAAATACTAGTATGTCTCCATGATGATATGAGTTATGATGATAAAGCATGAGAAATGATAATTTTCGAATGTTGGGCTTGTGTTAGTAGAAATTAGCCCTGATTCTTCCGTAACGAAGGGTGTATGAAGAAAGCAGAGTATGTTCATAGTTTTGGTTAGCTGCAGTAGTGTAGACCAGATATATATATATGTATAACGACAGACCAGTACCTCTCAGATTCTAGCAATAGTCGGGATCCTCAATAGCAGAGAGTGACTCCCTAGCAGTAGTCGGGATCCTCAATAGCAGAGAGTGACTCCCTAGCAGTAGTCGAGATCCTCCATAGTAGAGAGACACTCCCTAGCAATAGTCGGGATCCTCCATAGTAGAGAGGGACTCTCTAGCTCAGTCGGGATCCTCCAATGATGATATCAGTATAGCTCAGTGTTGCATGACCCAGCTTTCAGATTATAACGGGATTAATAAGATGTCAAACAGTCTTATTCAGCAGTAGTTATTCAGTACAGTTTATGATATTAAATTTCGGATTTGGCTCTTATTAAATGTTTAGAACTTGACCCTTATGCATGAGATCGAAAAGGTTATATAAATGAGATTCAAAAAGAAGTTTCATGTATTTATCTGTTGTATGTGAATCATAAAGTATGTGAATAGCATGTTGAAGCAGTTATGTAGACGTATTTGATTAAATCTTTATTGGATATTTGTTTATTTAATTATTTATGTTATCCCGCATGCTCAGTACATTCCAAGTACTGACCGCACGCCTTTTGTTCTATATCGTTTCATGATATAGATTCAGGTTTCCAGACTCGGCCTCGTGGTTAGATACGCTTCATCCCAATTTAGTAGCTATTGGTGATTCCTCATCCTCCGAGGACGTGATTATGTTCATATTTTACTGTGCTTCAGTTTTCAGACTTTAGGAGTTAGCTGGGGGCTTGTCCCAGCAACTCATCAATTTAGTAGAAGGCTTTCAGACTTATCTAGACAGATGCAGCGTTTTATCTAAGAGTTATTAAATTATCTTTATGGTTTATATTAGATTCTCGTAATTGCTTCCGCTTGTACATGTTGTTAGTCATTTCTCATGTTAAGCGTATGTTATGATAATGCCATGGGTTGACTTGGAGCCTTTCGGGGTTCCTTTTCCCGTGTTATAGCTAGGGTATGAACTCGGGTCATGACAACCATGATACAGTTGCTGAATATGAAAGGGGTATTTAGTGGTCATGTAGTGGATGATGCCAACCTGCACTTGATGAACTTCGTCGGAATATGCAAGGCGTACAGGTTTCCCGGTGTAAGTCAGGATGCAATAAGGCTGAGACTTTTCCCCTTCTTTCTTTCTAGAGAGGCCACTCTATGGTTATCGGAGTTGCCCAACGACTCCATTACCAATTGGAGGGAGATCAAACAAGCTTTTCTAGAGAGGTTATTCCCACCGTCCAGGATGCTACAACTTAACAATGATATCTATAACTTCCGACAACTCAAAACAGAGGCATTTCATGAAACCTGTTTGAGATATAAAAAGAAGTTGACCAATTGCCCAAACCATAAAATTCCAGATGACAGTATGTTGGAGATTTCTTACAGGTTATTGAATAATAGCACAAAAGTTGTAGTGGATATTGTGGTAGGAGGAGCACTAATGAGTCACTCGTGGGAACAAGCTGCCATTATCCTTGACAGAGTAACTAAGACTAACAGGGCCTAGCACACTAGGGAAGTAGAAGCAGCTGTAGGTACGTATGTTGTTGGTATGACTGCAGACCAACGAAAGAAGGAAGAGGAGCGTGATCAGGAATTGGCCCACATGCGCACGTCATTGGACCTGCTCACGAAGCATATCATGGGCGTTGGGGCCAGAAAGGTAAATGTAGTAGGAGCTCAGGGACAGGAACCGGGGTCGAAACATTCAGATTCGAGGAGGAGGCAAACTTCTTGAACAATTAGGTGGTGGGTTTCGGTCCAATGCCCAAGGGTCTGGATAGGAAACTTGGGCCAAGATTCTAAAAATCAAGGTTGAAACCAATACAGGGACAGACACAACCATAATGAATATAGAGATAGGAGCCGAGGTCGTGAGTGAGAGGGAGAATAGAGAAGGAATGATGGTTACTCCAATGATCAGACAGGATTATATGTGCCTCCTAATGCACATGAGGGTGAGGTTGGACCGTCAAAATCGGAGAGCATGACGGCTGAGATGCTCAAGAAGGTGAGATCCACTGAGGAGCAGCTGAAAGACATTAGGGGAGATATATCTGGCATGGGCCAGAAAGTTGAGTCGTATGCCACAACTATCAAGCAAATAGAGCATCAGCTAGGTCAACTATCGGCATCCCCGAACCCTAGCAAAAGGGAACACTACCTAGCAACACAGCGTAAAATCCAAAGAATGATAATCACTGTATGGCTGTGATGACTAGGAGTGTAAAGGCTATAGTTTATCCCCCTCTGTCAGTTGTAGTTGAAATGCAAAGGAAGAAAGAGATCGTGATTGATGATGATGATGAGGTTGTTGAGCAAGAGCTTAAGGAAGAGGCTAAGTTGACTGAGGCTCCAACTAGTGAAAAGGGATCTAAATCTAAAAAGGGTAAGAAACAAGGGGCCACACAAAAATCTATAAAGCTATCCCACGACCACTACCACCGTTTCCTCAAAGGATGAAGAAAAAGGCGGTAGATGGTAAGTTTCAAAATTTTCTATCTATACTTAAACAGCTTTATGTGAACATACCATTGATTGAGGCATTGGAGCAAATGCCTGGATATGCCAAATTTATAAAGGACCTTGTTACCAAGAAAAGGTCCGGGAGCTATGAGTCGGTAGGTAACTAGCATCATTGCAGTGCCATAGCTTCATGGGTCCTTTCTCAGAAGAAGGAGAATCCTGGTGCCATTATCATTCCATGTACAATTGGTGATTTTGCACAACCCTCTTGGATTACATGTGATCACATGATTGGTGGCCCTGGAGTCAATGACCCAAGATGAATTTTTAGGCTTACCATCTATCTTGTAATTTGTATTCGATCTTTGCGACTTTAACATCTCGATCGCAGTTTGTCAATTCGGAGGCATCCTGTCTAGCCTACATTTATTGGACCTAGGTCTGATGCACTTCCATATATGGTCATTATGACATTAGCCTGGTAATTACCTCTTCTACTACTAATTCTCGTAGCACCTCTCGGCTACTTTGGTTGACCTATGCCTCGGCCACCTCTCTTTTCTTTATACTTTGAATTGGTTACCACAAGCCAGGGTAACTGAAAAGCTGATAGCATATTCCAATATCATGTCTGGATTTCTTATAGTGTAAACACATCGCATTCTTATTTCTCCCTTCACCTTGCTCATGGTATGAGTATTCTTCTTGCACTGCAAAGGCTATGGTTCTACCCCAATCATCCGTTCTACATGCTACTACTTTCACCCGTTCTTCTTGTATCAGCTCTAAATAGACTTTATTCAAGGAAGACAATACATTTTGTGCCAATAGTTTATACCTAACTATTTCATACATAATCTCATCCAACTCCATGAAAAACATGCATATTTTATTCTTCTCTCTTTGTCTTTAGGATCACTTCTAGATTGCATGTGCTTTCCTGCACATGTACATGAGGACCTGCTTGTAATTTATCAATTCTTCCCATAACTTAGTGAGTTTTTCATAGTAATCAATTGGCCATGCCATTTTATTTTCATTTGGCTAGTTCTGCCTTAATTTTTTCATTTGGAGATCGTTCATAACCGCAAAACCAACTTACATACTTGTCCACAACTCCTCAACCTCCTCTTTATGTGACATAGTTGAGTGAATCATAGATTCAATGGTGTTGTGAATCCACTAACATCAATAACGAATTTATAGTCCACCATTCTTCCAGATTTGGCGAGTCATCATTTAGTTTTTTAATTGTTCTGTCAACAAAATAAATTTTCTTCTTTGCTCTTACGGTCGTCCTGTAACACCCCATATAATTTAAGCAATAAAGTTATATTCTCGAGGTAGGACTAAGAGTGCTCAATACCGTAATAAATATTTGGTATGAGGTATTTGAATCACTCAATAACCGTGTGTTAATATTTGAGGCCAAGCAAGTTGTAAAACATAAATCGACAAAAATTATCACAAATTACTTTAAGAAATTCTATGAAATTTGTCTCAGATATATGAGAGCTTTTCTCCCAATCTATAAAGAGTTAGGAGGCCTAATACCTATTAAATTAAAATTATATGAGTATAGTTTCTAACTCACTAAATCATTCAATAATATGACTTCAGAATATAGAGATATTCGTATTTTCACGAGACTACACAAGCAGGCACGTGAAAGCGGGCCCCTATATTTTTACACTTGGTTTATATTTCATTACTCAAAATAGATCCTTGAAGCTTCAGCTTGTCTCCCTCACATTCCTCTAGGGTTACAAGGTCAATTAAAGGTGATTTCACCGTTAAAATTTCTTCAAAATCAAGGCATAATTTGGGGTTGTCATGGAGAGCAACTAGCACGCGTTTGTTTCATCAATTTTGGCTTCAATTGTGAGTTCTTCAAAGTGGGCAGATTGTTGAGGAGGCTGCTTATTACTTGTTTTCTCTTGTATATTGTAAGGTATGGTTTCTATCTCTCCCTCCATCATTAATTCAAGGTTATACTCTATATATTAAACGACTACCGACGTTAAAAATTCTTTTCGTTTGTTGCATTGTGAATTCTTTTAGGTGAATGTGAAGTTGTAGAATGTTGTGATTATTATGCTATAGTAGAAAATTGAAGAATTGATTGAGAATAATTGATATTTTGAATTGCTTACGAAGTATGTTATTGCTAAACCTTCTTTGAATTGCTTATGAGGTATGTTATGGCTAAACCTTCTTCGGCAAGTTTCCTTCATTCGTATAGTTGATGCGACTTGTTATCTATTATCGCAGTATTCTTGGCCATGTTATTATAGTTGGTTGGCTTCTATAATTGTACATATATACATGTGTAAGCTCTATGTATCGGGATTAGCCTTGTTTACCTGCTGCTTCGTGTTAAAAACGACATATGAATCTTCTCATCTAAATTATTATCGATTAATTGGCTATTGAGAGGTTGTTGCTTTGCCAATGCCTTAAGGGATTTCTAGCTAGCTACTTAGTATTTCATGTTGATACTAGTGGCATAACGATTAGTTTGGCATAAAAACTACGTGATTATAATGCCTATAAACTACATAGTTCACTTGCAGGTCTTTGGCATATCTAAATGCCTATAGAGCTGAAGTATTAGAATTGTAATTCTATCTTTGCGATTAATAGTTTCATGGCTGCCAATTGCATTGTGGTGGTGAGCCACAGGGTATTCCACCTTCTTATCAGTGTTCTTATAGTTCAATACGACATATATATTGTCGTACAGTTCGCTTAAAAAGACACACTACTTGCTGATAAATTAGGAGATTGTGTGATGCCTTCATTGGCTATCTTGTCAGTTCCAGTATTCGGGTTGATGCCTTTGATCCATACATATATAGGTTCCCATTTATAGGTTGCCTAGAAGGTCTATTGATAAATCGTGCCTTGCCTATGGGGCTATACCATATTTATAAGAGCTATTAAATGTCTAGAAAGACTATATTGAGGCCTGCAGAGCCATATTAAAGTCTATTCACTTATGAACTTTCCTTATGACTAAGTTGGCATTATTGACCCTTAGTAGAGCCTTATGTGCTTGAGGTGCAGTTACAGGAGCCCAAAAGGCTCAAGATACAGATACCAGAGCCAAGTGTGCTCAGGATACAGTTATAGCTTGACTGTTGGGCTACAGTGTTACCAATAGGGGTTTATAGATTGAATGACCACTATTAGGGCTTATATGAACTCAGGTAGGTTATTATTTGTTGTTTGCCTACAAGGCTTATGGGGGACAAGTTAGGTTCTTGTTTGATTATTGCTTGTTTAGCTTATAGTATAAATTAACAAGATCTCTCTAGTTATCCTCTTACTCTTATAGATGATTACTTTCAGTTCTCATTATCATTTTCAATTTCAGTTTTATTACCTTACATACTCAGTGCATTATTGTACTGAAGCCGGAGTCTGGGGGCATTGCGCTCTTGCCTGCAGTTTTTGATAGACAGACATACGGACCTCCTTGGTAGAGCAGTTAATTTCCAGCTTGTTGGTCAGCTCCCTTCTTTTGGAGTTTCCATATTTAGAGGTTTACTTGTCTTTTTGTTGTACAGATTATGTGTAGGTCGGGCCTGTTCCGTATCTAATCTTTAGAGGCTTGCAGACTATGGGGTTGTATAGCTGAAGAAGGTTGGCCAAGTTGTCCCTATCTTTTGTATTAATAGCCTTGATAGCCTATATACATAGATATCATTTGCTTTCAGCTTATTCGCGCTTAGACACAATGGTGGTCTTGTCGGTCCGCATAGGAATTTGTGATATTAGACAACATGGTGGTCTCATCAGCCGGCATAGGAATATATTATTATTATGAACTAATAGGTTAGCTGATTATCTGCCTAGGTGCTTGTATTGTGGCCTTGCTAGCCAATGGCTTCTTGAAGTCAAGATATAATTGATTGTTTTCTTGATTGTTTGTTGTTAGTATGCACTAGAGGTGTATATATCCAGGTAGGTCAGCTCAGGATCCAGTGCAGCATTAGGTATTAGTTACGCCTCCCAAGGAGAGGCATGACATGTCCTCATGGACCTAGTGCATTTTTCATAATTTTCATCCATCAATAGGACTTATGTTATCACAATTCTCGGGTTGACATTCGATATAAGGTCGTATGGAGAGATAGTCCTCCTCTGATTCTTGTCTTCTTCAACTGTAGACCCTTTCCATTGTCTCTAGTCATTCTTTTTTCGTCTAGGGATTTTTTGTATCCTTGTTATTGTTGCTATGATACGATGCTAATTCAAAAGAACCAAACATGACAACAAAGAACACAATAATTTGGGAGAATTTTCTTTGCCTTTCTTATTAGCAATACAATGTATTTATAAATAAGAGAATAACCGCCTTTACTGCTCACCCATCCAAGCTAGAAGGAGAACTCAATTTTCACTCAAAATATGGTAAACTCATTGAAAGAAAAAGAGATAATAATAATACTTGTTTTCAGGGCTAAAATGATACACTTATGACTAGTGAAATTTGCTAGTTTGGAGAAGACATTACTCCAATAGCTTAGGAACCAGATTTACCAGTCAGTTTTATCACTATTGTATGTATTTGGATTTAAAGGTCAACATGGACATATATATGACCAATGTCCCTGCTCTAAACTTTATGCCAGTTGAAGTAACATGATAGAACCAGCATGCAAATCATTAATCTCCAGAACTAATACAATGCTTCAAGCTAAATCAGCACATGGCCACTGTCCTCTAGTGAAAATTTTCTAGCTCATGTATTGCCAAATGTTCCTTTTACATTGTATATAGTCAGTCCTCTTAGAGAAGGCAAAAAATATTTGTGGGGCCAATTTACTCTCTTTTGGAATTTTGCAAATTAAATGTGATTAAATAATAAAAAAGAACCATTGTCTCTCTGAGTATTTTGGGCATTCGAAGGAGGATTTTGTTTGAATCCATTTTGAGACTTTTGTTTTCTGAACCTGTGCACATGACCCATTCTTGTTTCATTGAAATTGTCACAACATGTCATGTGATATCACCGCATTTTTATTTAACAAATCTATTGTTTGTGTTTTCTCTTTTTATTATTTCAATTTATCTATTTAATTTAAGGGCTGATTTGATTCCTAAGCACAAAAAGGAAATTTGAAAAAAATTGTTACGAAGGAAGTGACATGGGGCGGAACACATTGCATTCCCCTTTTGGTTGAGCAGCATCCAATGATGTTATTAAACCTATACAGTTGGTTAGGGTTAAATATACTCTTTAATTTTGCGATTTAGAGCAGATATATTCCTTGTTTAAAAAAATGATATATATAAATATATATACATATATATATATATAACACAAATGATGCATATATACCCTGACCGTCTAACAAATGGTGCATATTTACCATTTTTCGTTAATAGACTGAATTTTAAAAAATAAATAAATTAAAACTGCTTTTTAAAATTTTAAAATATCACATGAATTTAAAAAATTACCTCACTCATTTTTTTACCCCTCCAGGCCCGACCCAACTAAAAATAATGTTATTCCTCTTTTATTCAGATCGGTTCCAAATTGATTTTATGATTGAGTACAAGAGGGATTGAGACATTTTTCAAATCTTTTTATTTATTTATTTGTTAAAGTGAGGTGTTTAGCTAAGATTTTGAAAGAAAAATAAATACTTTTGGAGAGTAGCAAAAATTATTTTTAGAAAGTAAAAGAAAAAGTAGCTATTACCCAAAAGTATTTTTTTAAAAATAATTTTAAGAAAAATACACTTAAAAATACTTTTACAGAGGTTGGTCAAATACACTTAAAGTTACTTCTTACCAAAAGTTTTTTTTAAAAAAAATACATCTCAAAATAAACTGATTTTAAAAATTTAAACAAATAGACTATTAATTTGAGATTTTTATATATTCCTTTGGAGCAGGTTAAGAATATTTCTCGAACAACTTAAGAGAGTGTAAATCATTTCCGTCTTCTGATTTTGTGCAAAAGTTTACATTTTTTTTTTTCTCAGGTTTTGGTTGTAGGAGAGTGTCTCGGCAAATTAATTTATCCGTTTGATAAAAATTAAAGGTACTCAAATGAAGTGTTTATAAGGTAAAAATCAATGAAAAAATCATAAGTTAGGTCAACTTATAATTAATTTTGATTTGACTAAAATATTTACTATTCCTTTTTATTATTTCCTCTATTTTATTTTAATTGTTAGAATAAGATTTACACATCCGTTAAATAAAAAATAATAGGGATGGTAATTTAATTAATATAACCCTATTAACTTTTTGAAAACATACTATAATAATTGTTTTCACATTTTAGAATGACTTTAAGTAATAAGGGTTGAATTGGAAAAAAATATGGTCAATTATCTCTTAAATTTTGAAACTAGCAAATATTTTGGAATAATTATTTTTAATATATTTAGCAATTAAAATGAAACAGAGAGAATAATATTTTATATAACTCCTAAAATACATTTTTCAAAACAGAATCCCTATTTTTCTCTTAATTTTATTTTCTATTGTTTTTCTTTTCCTTGTAAAGATACTTTTAAGAGTAAATTTCATTAACCTTCTTAATATTTTGATTTGAAAAATATTACCTCCTTCGTCTTTTGAATGAAGCAATATACCTCCTAGATCTTGAATGAAGGTTACCAAAAATGAATTTGGTAATAACAGGTACTTTCAAGTTTCAAGTATATGAATTATAATATATAAGTTTTTAATAGTTAAAAATTTTAAGCAATAATATTATACATACTTAAACCTTCATATACCTCCCTCTTTTTCTTATATATATTTTTTATTTGATTTTCAAAACCTCATTCTGCTATATGAATTTTTTTATGCATAGCTTCAGACGCTGCTTATATTGTCACTAGTAAATAAATTGTACCTTAACTAGTTCATTTGTATATAAATTATTTTTCTATTTTTCATGTCATTCTCACAATTCAAAGGTTTAATTTATTTTTAAAAATAAAAAATGTCACGATTCAATTTGACGGATCATGTGGGCACTTACTCAACTCTAATTCAATAGGAGAATCTCTTTAAAACACAATTTTCTCAATAGAATCATTTTTATAATTAAACATTATCAAATAACTTAACACCATTTTTACATTCAAAATTCCAATGAACAATTTACCTAAGGATCTAGTATAGACATGTACAAGAGTTCTAATCAAAGTAGTGACAACTGACAACAAAAGACACAGCTTCGCTTGCGAAAAGAAATGCAGAAGCTGATTGATGTTGAGTATTGCCTCTTCAAACCATGAAACTTCAATAATTTTTCACAAACATGCATCCCACAAATGGTGTAGTAAGACTAGTATCGTACACACACATGTTGGTAAGCATCATCGGTCAACTAGGATTAATTCACGCAATACAGTATAAAATCGACAACATCAAATAAACAATTTACATGCAACAACTTATGTCACTTAATCATATCCTATCAGGTTACTTCAATGAGTTCATAACAGACCAACAATATCTTTACCGTTTTTAATGAGTCCCTAACTATAAGCTCTAGACATTCATTTTCACTTAAGATAATCTGAAAGATTTACAACACCGCTGCTAAATATCCATACCATCATAATTATATACGTCTACTTTCAATTACCCGACAATTTACTTATGTCATGTATAATGTTCTTGACACCTATCATTTAATAAAAACATCACCACCAATCAGGACCAACCAAAATCAAAGTATAAAGCACACATTCATCGAATTCCTGGAAATCAAATAATCAATAATGATCATGTAGTTACACCATATTCGGATGTAATCATGTAAATTAGCAAAAAACATATAATTCGCTAAATAAACATAATCGTCAGCAAAACAATCAATAGTGAAATGCCATCATAACAAAATCATGGAGCTATATCTATACTAAAACATAGTTATATATCCTTTATATTTCATTAGTCTCACTTTGTATCAAATCTGATCACATATCTATCGCTAATTTGTACACACATGCTAGAGGGTCTTATATTTGCTCATCCAGTCATGACCTGCCGCAGACTCTAGAAATTCATGTACCATATCGACGTGGTTCCTACTACCGCATATGATCGTCCGGGCGCTCACCTCGGACTCGATCCACTCTCATCATAACTGCTCGTCCAGTTACTCACCTCAGACTCGAGCTACTCATCTAAGAAGAATGATGTATTCCCCAATAATCACACAACTACTCATCCGGAAGCTCAACTCGGACACGAGCCTCTCATATCAGAATAATGGTGTATTATTCAATTACTATCAACATATCTTAGTTTGCTCTCCATTCGATTTCCACACAAGACAATCATCATGAGTACATATTGATTATCACAAGTGCACACCAAATCACAAGATAAATATATAGCAACATGATCTCAACAATTTAACAGTTCAATTATTCTAGCACGGCCATTTAAGAAATAATTCGACATACGACAATAATACTCATCATGATTTCTCACACTAACATTACCAATTCCATTTTAAGAATGAACTTACTCTCGGTTACATATTCATTCCTTTAATAATCATTATCTCACTAGCAATTTTCGCCAAAACATACAATAATTACTCTAACCAAGTCTCGGCCCTTAATTCAAATAATTAACTACAGTTCCATACTAGTACTTTACTACTTTCTTCCCTTTAAATTTTTTTTAGGTCAATTACATCATTACTATTAGACATCCTTTTATTAAGATTACAAGAGAAAAATTATTATCAAGTATAAACAATATCAATAATACACGCGAAATAGATCTTACCACCTCCACCTCTTCTTCAAAAACCTTAGTATAATTTATCAAGCGTTAAAGCTAAATTAAAACATAGCAATCAGCCCCTCCTACGTCAATCTCATTTGATTTATTATCTTTTATACACACACACACATGCATATATGATATCATGCTATTCATTACTCACATATACTTCCCTATATGATTCTAGTTGAAACCCAACTGAATACCAAGCAAGAATACCTAGTCCAGCCCCCCTCCCATCAATTCCATACACATATACATATACATTTCATTAATCAAGATCTAAACTCAAAGTAAACCATAACCTACCTGAGCACCGAGTTGTTACTAGGAAATAGGATGGAATTTCGTTTCTTACCCTCAATCCAGAGTTCTTGATGAAGGATCAGCAGGGTGGATGATGGAGTCTTGTTCTTTAAGAGCTACACTCCTTAATTCTTGGATAAAATGTCTGCAATTTTACTCCAAGGCATTAGGAGGAAATCCTCCTTAGAATATTAGTTGGATCTTGAAATAAACTTAAATATGAAATTCTGGTTCGCATCTTTCACTGCGGCAGTTCACTTCCTCACTGCAGTAGTCTCGCTGTAGCGACAAACTGCCCGCTATGGCAGTTTTCGCCTGCCTGAGTTCACTTTATTTTAACTTCATCTCGCTCGATATTTACTTAGCTTATACTTGTTATCCGAAATTTAAAATTCATACCGATAAAATTTTTTATCATTACATCCATGTTGCCAAGATTCAGTAACAATCGGTTCGATCATTACAAAAAATCACATGTTTCATGTAGCTTATAGCTAATATGATATTTCAAAATTATAAAAATCACGTGAAAATGTTATTTCAGTGAGAGTGAGGTGTGCGATCAATCATGAAAAGTGCAAGCTTTAAACGACTCGATTCTAGCATACCAAATAAGCAAATGACTCTTTTTTCTTAGTTATGCGAAAGATAAATAAAATATTATTTCGTTACCTCAAAACTTTAAAACGGTTAAATAAAAGTTTATTCCTTTTTATACAATATTATTAGGTATTCTCGGGTGTTTTTTCATTATTGAGAAAAATATTCATTGATCCATCATAACGGAGGTCATTTTTAATATTTTGAATATACATGTAATTACTCAACTTTATTTTTAATATTGATTTAAGATCAATATGGTTCATAGTCCTCAAATCAATATGGTTCATAGTCCATTCTAAAAATGAATGAAAATTTATTTTCTAAATCCAAAATTTGAGGACATATATAAGATCGTGTTCTGGCCTTCCGTATCCTAGAATAGATGGAAAAGAAATAGGAAAAATTACATAAATTAGCAAACTTAACTAACTATTTACAATAATTAGCAAATTTATTAAAAAATTACAAAAAACTAACAAAATAATTACAGAAATAGCTAATTACCATTTTTTTAAAATAATTACTATTGTATCAAATTTTCTATATTCTCTTTCCAACTTACTACGTTCTCTCTCTAATTTCTCTCTCTAATTCAATCCCTTTATTCTCTCATTGTAACTGCCCAAAAATTTCTATCCCAAATCTCTCAAAATTTCATCCCTAATATGCAACGATGATACACCTAAAGAAAAAGAAAATTTCTCCAAAATCTGCGAATTTCATATTTCGAAATTACAGGGATGTAAAATTTTATTTTAAAATTTTAGATATGGGAAAAAAAACGTTCAAGATCATAAAAAGAGTGATTTATTCTCATTAATTACGCAACTTCCCTTAAAAAAATAAAAACACCAATTAAGGAAGAGTTGAACAAACAACACCAATTAAGGAGAAATTGTAGAGTTTGAAATTTAGATACAGTCATAATGATTACAGTAAAAATAGAAAAACATGCTATTTTCTATAATTTTAATAAAATATACTATTTTATGTAATTATTTTACTATGTAATGCTATTTATGAAAATTGCTCCTAAAATTATCAACATCTCCTCTTTTTAATTTCTTTTTAATGACTTTTGCCAATTTAAAAGTTTTTGAACTTTTAAATTGAAAATAAAACTTTAGAATTTCATTTTCTGGGCAATATTTCCTTAAATTTCAGTGTGATCACAAACTAATACTCCATTTTAAAAAATTTATTTGTCCCTTTTTAAAAGAAAAATATATGTTTTAAAAAAGAATGATATTTTCTATATTTAATGATCTTTTAATTTCACTTCAAATTTCTAAAATAAAAAAATTTAATATATTATATATATATATTTTAATTGGGTGAAAATCATTTTCATCTCCCAATTTTGCTTTAAAAATTAAACTCCCCCTCAACTTTGAACAATAAATATTCTTCCCCCTTCATTCAATTAAATTTCTAAAATACCTATTTTACCCTTACATTATCAACTTGTCTCCTTTTTTTATTTCTTTAAAATCATAATTTTTTAAAAATCTTTGTAATAATTTTTTTAATAAAAAATAAATATTAACTGTTGGGACAAAATAGAATAAAAGCTACTAATTGAGTATATAAGTTAATGATATTCTATAATGAATTAAATTAGTATAACAAAAAAAAATTTATTAATAATAATCAAAAAATCTAATATTTATTTATACAAGTGAAAATAAAAGATAATAATAATTTCATAAATATATTTCGATGCAAGAAATATAAAAAATTAATAAATAAATACAAATTTAAAGGTTATTTATTTATAATGTAAATTAATTTTAAATTATAATTTATGAAATATTTTATTAATAACAATCAAATTTTATTTATTTATAAGACAATAGATGATAAGAAAGAGGAGAATCATAAATACGCACATAAATGCACATACATATATACACATTTATTGCATATAATATTTTAATAACAATAATTAAAAAAAATACTAAATAGCGTTAGATTTAGTCACAAATTCATAGAAGTATTGTTCTACTTATAATGTTAGTAAATTTAACTAGAAAACTATAAATATCTAGGTTAAAAAATAAATATTATATATAATATAAAAAGGTAGTACATAAATGGTAGATTGAAAATAACAAGGATAAAATAGGTACTTAAAAAAATTAATTAAGATAAAGAGGAAAAAATATCTATTGTTCAAGAGTTTGATTTTTAAAGCAAAATTGAAAGGTGAAAACAATTTTCACCCATTCTTAATTTAACATCACAAAATTTAAAATATTTCTTTACTCTTTAAAATTCTGTCAAACTAACTCACATCAAATAAAATGAAATGGGTACTATTTGAGTCACAAAACAGTGGGGGAAATTGGCACTAGCCGTCATAAATTGAAACATAAAGAGTACTAATTAGGTTTTAGCTAGATTTTCAAAACTATGCAGTGTTAGTTGTTTTTTAATATGAAAATAAAATTTTGATAAAAATACTCCTAATTAAAGCAAGAAAAAACTTTAAGATATTTTTACTGAAATTCAAAAATTTACCAGTTTGAATTTCATAAGTCATTTCTGAAGTTTTCTTACTAATAAAAGTTTGAACTCCATGGAGTTTGAAATTTCAACAAATTGACACTTAGAATGTGAAAAATTAAAATTCATGAATTGATCTTGAAGTTTGCAATCCATGACCCGCTCATGGAGTTTGAATTAATAAAGATTTAAATGCTAATGCAGTTTGAATTAATAAAGATTTAAATGCTAATGCAGTTTGAAACTTCAACAACTTTAAACTGTCACATAAATTATGAAAGTTTGAGCTTTGTGAATTGTTCCTAGAGTTTCAACTGATAAAGGTCTGAACTTCATGAATTATTTATTGAATTTGAAACTCCAAAAAAAATTTACACTTAGATTGTGAAAATTTGAACTCCATAAGACATTCAGGTAATTTAAAAGGATAAAAATTTAAACTCCATGAATCTTTTATGGAGTTTGAAACTCTAATAAATTTTTATAAATTTTTTTGACATCTCTTGCTTTTAGATATTTTATTCATATATATATATATATATATATATATATATAATTTTTTGCTTTAAAAGTGATTAATTCTTAATTACTTGAATCAGGACTGCATATCGGTTGGTTCGATACGGTTTTGAAAGTTATCAGTTCTCGATTTGTAGACATGTTAAACCGTTAGAGAACCGTTATGATATCGGTTACTAATTGTTATCGGTTCGGTTATCGGGTTAACCGTTACGATTTCACGTGAAAAATCTCATAAGTCATAAGTATGTTTAGTTAGAAAAAAATGGGTGAAAAGTGAAAGAGCATGTAAAACTAACCCAGTAAAATAATCAACTTTAATTTAGATTTGAATAATATCCCCTTCACTTTTCAATGATACCCAATTCATCTTCTTACTAGGATATTTTATATTTTGAAAGCTAAAATTATAATTTAATAAATTATTATGGGGTTATCGATTCACCCTTTAAAAAAAGTGATCAAATCGATAACTGACCCAATAATTCAATAACTTGAGATGATAAATCGATAATCTAATGCTAAATCAATAATTTGAATCACTAATTTAATAAATTAATTATTAATTCGAATTATTAATTTAATCACTAATTTACACCGCTCTAATTCAATAGTAGTTAAATATTAAAAGTGGGTCTGAAACTTGTCCATCCGGGATAACTTTTACCTAATCAATGACAAGTCTCCTTACCACTTTGGACTTTCAAGTCCAATCACTGTTTTGGACCCATTTTTAGTCTTGACTTGAATCACATTTTATTAAATAAGGGAAAATAAAGGTAAAAATTCTATGGGGCGTTTTATTCAAGTAACATCCACTTTATATTTTTTTCGCATGGATTTCTAGTACTAGATAATATTTAGGTAAACACATATATTTTTTTTAAGTGTCACTTCCAATTAAAAAATGAAATAGAAAATATACAAAATCAAAACATAAATATCATTAAAGGTGCCCATAATGGTGGTATTTTTTCAAAATCAAACTTTGTTGTTTAGCTCTTTGGTCTGCTTCTGCATTCAAATACATAAAATTAAAATTTTAGATAACAGAAAAAGTTAAAAGAATGTTATATGAATTTGGTAGATTTGTTGTTATTTGATAAATTGATAATTAAGATTTATTCTTTATGATACATGAAATTTATGTTTCAAATTTGAGCTAATTTGGAGTAGATTTGAGTATTGAAATTTGAAGAACGAAGTTATTATTTTTTGACAAGAAAATTTTTTGGTGCACGTGAATAAAATTTTAGTCAATTTTAATATGTTTTTTTAGTCAAGTAAGACTGAGAGCAAGCATACATGAAAAAATCTCAGACACACTTGACTAAAATTTTAGCCAATTTTAACATGTATCTCAGTGATATATGCTTGAAACCTAGATATACTTGAAAAAATTAAAAGGGTGCTAAACAGGTTTGTTAGATATGCTGTTGTTTTGACAAATTGATGATTGAAATTTGTTCTTTATGATATATAGAACTTATGTTTAAATTAAGTTTATTTGAAGTAGATTTGAGTGTTGAATTGTTGAAATGTAAAGAACAAAAAAATATTAAAAAATTAAATATAGACACACATGATTGAAATTTAAGAAATTTTTTATTATATTTCATATGCGAAATTTCAAAGTCAATTGTGTGTGTTTGAATTATTTTCAAAAATGGATAAACGTATGAAAAATATATAAAGCGGACATTAGTTAAATGGCGAGCAAAAGAAATGACTCAGCTTTGGTCTATTGGATCCAAAATATATGTTAGGCCCATTCTATTTTTAAGTTATAGCCCACTGAATTCTTCTGAATAATATCCTTAATGGCCCATTGGAACAAATTTAGAATTCAAGTTCATAAGTCTGTAATAATCGCACACCAACTTTCCTAATGACAATTCCCACTCCCGCTTCCTCTCCACCATCTTCAATCAAACCCATATAGGCCTGGACAAAGAGCCGAGTCAGCTCGTAGCTCGGCTCGGCTCGCATGTATTTAGCTCGGCTTGATTCGGCTCGTTTTAAAAAAAAGCTCGAGTCGATAAAAGCTCGATCAAGCTCAGTTCAGTCAAAGCTCGGGCTCGATTGAGCTGGCTCGATTTGAGAAATAATATCTTTTCATTAAGCTCAATTACGAAGTACATTAGAAAATTAACTTAACATATTATATTAATTTAACATTATATAATTATTATTTATCCAATGTTAGTAAATTTTTAACCAAAATGCAACTTAAGCCTACTATATCAGTATGAGTGTCCATAGTTCGATTTGGATCGATCTTTTATTATAATCAAAATCAAATTAAGGTTTCAATTATTAAAATTAAGTCAAATCAAACATAATACATATTCATCGATTTGGTTGTTGTCAAATGTGGTTATGTTTATTTTCAATTTTTAAAAAATCTAATATTATTCGTCTCTTTATTTTTCTTCCTACAATTACCAAAAAAAATATTATTTGTCAACTTATAATCATTTGATATCCTTTTATTAAGGTGGGCATAATTTCTTTGAATTATTGAGAAAATGTCTTGAGATCTATAAGTATTAATTAGGTAAATAAAATTTACAAAAAATATAAAAAACTCTAGATAAAAAAGAGCCGTCTTGAGCTCGGCTAGGTTCGACTCGGCTCAGTACTATTTAAAGCTCGATAAGGCTCGGCTCGAGCTCGACTCGGCTTGATTAAGCTCGGCTCGAACTCAACTCGCTCGATTCGATGCCCAAGCCTAAACCCATATACATTTTCACTTTCATTTCCAATAAAACCCAACTCCTTCATTATCCCACGAGCCACGTAAGCGTCAAACTTCAACAACTTTTCAAATTTTAGAAGCAATGACAATCAAATTATTTCATCTTTTTAATTTTAAAAGCTGCCAATGAAGCAACTTAATTCAATCATCGTCAAATTTCAGACCTTCCACACTTATATTTTACAGTGTCTAACTTTACACAATCAAAAATTCATATATATTTTGAGGAGAAGAACAAAAACTGAATAAAGGTGAATTTTTTTCACTATATTAAACTGAAAAACTTCTTTTGACAAATTACACCCTTGCTCCTCCTCTCTTTCAGCCGTCTCCTTTTTTTTTTTTAAACCCACCAATAACCATCAACGCCCCGTCTTCTTTCTCCTCATCTTTTTCTTTATTTTTCACTTAGAGAAGATGACAGATAGGAGGAAAACAATGATCACTGTTGGAGAAGATATTTTTTCAGATCAAATTTGTCGGTTCTAATGCTCCTTTCTTTATACGTTGTGTAAATAGTGTATAATTAGTGTAATATATACTGAATATGTATTAATTATATATAAATTATACAAATATGGACGTGGAGGATTACAATGACTGTGCTGGATACTGACAAAAATGTATATTATATGTATATATATTCTATGAAAAGTGTATCTACACTGTATATAACACATACACGCTATTTGTAAACATCTAGTGCTTATACAATTTGTATATAAAATGGGTGTGTGTGTATATATATATACACACACACACTTTAGCACCTAGTTAGAGTGCTTTTTGATTTTTTTTGCTACGATTATTTCTTTGATTTTATGTGACCATCTGGTTATTAATATATTTACTCGACTATTTATGTACTTGTCTCTATTCATAATATTCATATTTAAATTGAATCAGACAAATTTATAACACAATTATAGTCGTGTAGTAGAAAACTCACCTAATCCCGTTTTCATGAATGTTAATTAAATAACCTCTAAAAATTAGCAATAATGAACAAAATACGAACAACTTATTAATTATATCCAAATTTATCCATGTTTCTCTTTAATAATTACCAGGATTAGTATCCGCGCGATGTACGAATAATATTTAAAAAATTCTTAATAAATACAGATCAAAAAACTAACTTAGATTTATAAAATTACCAAATGAATAAATGATCATAAAAAATTTCTTTCACTTGACCAACAGGTAAACCAACAAAGACTAATGAAATAAATGTCAACATCTCCTTTGACTTATGTTTTCTTGAATAACCCATAAAAATTAGTCCATTATAAATCATCTCTTAGTTAAAACTAAATAAAGTAGCACAATAACTAAAAACTTCGGCACAATTGCTAAATTTGACACTTCAATTTATTTAACAACTAAGAGACATTAAAAAAATGAAAACAACGGAAGCTGAAATAAGTTTTTGGACTTTTAAAAAAAAATATAAAGAGTCATGTTTAAATTACTTCGTAAGGATGGCCATTAGGAATCAGGTTATCATCGAACTATTTAACCTCAAAGTTAATCATTCAGATAATATTTAATAGATATATGATGCACAACCAAATAAAAAGCCAAATGTTTATAACTGCATATGCAAAAGAATAGAACTATGAAATTGGTGAATTTTCAATAAGAACTATAAACTAAAATAAAGTAACAAAATAATTATAAACTTCATTGCACTTTTTAGGGTGTCATTTACATTTTTAGGCATCACTTTGCACACCAAAACAAGTTCAATATCAGATGTAGTAATGGCATTTGAATGACAATGCAAGAACTTATATCTACATTTCTCATCACATCTTCAACTAACATAACGTTTATTGCAATATTAAAGTCCATTTTCTAAGTTGTCATAATTGATTGATCTATCCTCTATCAGATTTATTCTCACAGAGTTAGTAATTGAAGATTTCTCCAGTTTCCGCAAGAATATAGATATATGCAAACTATTAAATACATTAAGACAAAAAAATATAAGAGAATAATAATAGATAATAATTAATAATAAGTTTATTTAATAACGTATCAAATTAAATTACGAAAAACTTTGATGTACACTATACTTCTAGCTTCATTTGTTATTTGGCCATCATCATCATAAACTAAAATTCTTAACCCTTTCCTACTTGTCTCACGTGAAAGAGCAACATACAATTATCTATGCATAAACACAGACTTTTTCAAAAATAATCCCATATGAGATAGTGACTAACCTTTATTTTTATTGATCGTCATTGCAAAAGATACAACAATTGAAAATTATCATCGCTGGAACTTAAAAGGTATTCTCACATCTGATGGAGTCAATGTCATTCTTGGGATAATCTAACGACCCGAATATCATTACGGAATGAACAGGGACTTAGAACTCTAAAAGTAGGTTAAGGGAGGGATAAGAAGGTTGTG